>JAFFJZ010000004.1:20000000-25000000 GCA_018340375.1 Gonatopus flavifemur
CCTCCTCATGATTGGCCCTACACTCCAGTTTCGCACACTAAGATAGATAAAACTTGACTCAATGGTAATAGGCTACTCTTAAATGTGATCATACACGGAAATCAACTGATCTTAAAGAACTCTCTACAGAATTTCAAGATGTCTTTCCCATGCAGGGATTAACAAGACTAGGAAAAACCCAAGCTCGTCCCAGTCTTGGCACATTTGATTTCGTTTTAAGATGATTTATGTACGGTATTCTGAGGGAGAACTTTGAGCTCAAATATGGATTGTGATGAAAGAAGCATTGATTGATGCTTGGCGAATCATTTGGACTAGGCTGGAACGAAACATTGGCGCAAGCTTGTCCTGATCTTATCCTTCTCAAGCCTGGGCCAAGTTCATTGAATTGTTCAAGACAAGTCTCGGCAGGTCTTGTGCCAGACTCAGTCCATGATTGGACTATCGTTCCATATTGGGTGGATATTAGTTCGCCATGCTTAGCAGCCCAATATTTTGCCAAGCTTGGGCCATAAGTGGACATGTCAGTATAAGCATTTCTTATCTGGGTTACTGGTTTCCGTGCATATAAAACTGTTCGAGCTGCGCCACGCCTGGCCCATTCTTCGTTGTTCTCACACGAGGGTCTCTAGTGCATCGCATCACTCTACCTCGAGCATGGGTGATAGCTTGGTCCAGCTTAGGCAATAGCTTGGGCCAGAGTGAAACTCCCTTTCTCGAGCAACAAATAGTGCACCTTGCAGCCTGGATAAACTTCTCGAATACTCACAAATACAATGCGTAATACAACACCAACGATCCATACTTTTTTTCTTTCATTCGTCGTCCCCGCCTTGACGTGTTATTCTTATTATTCGAAATATTATTCCCTGAGAGACTGACGTCAGAGGAGAACGAAGAAACATAATTCACGCTAATCGCGTTGCACCGATATCGTGCTGAATTTTCATAAACAACGTGAAAGCATTGAAAACATTGGTAAGATAAAAGTCTAAAGATTGAAGTTTTACGTTAGTAATCGTACTTATCGTCATCAATCTGTGTCAATAGGAGATACTACTTTTGCGAAAATGACCGAGTCGGTGTGTAAAATCGTAAGGTTAAGTTCCCATGAGCCCACACGAAGCGATACTACACTAATCTGAACTAATCATAGATTTGTTTTCTCTTCGAGTAAACGATTCTATGAGAAATACATTCTCCAATCCTCGTTCCCCCTATTTCGAGATCACATTCGAATTTGAAATTCTCATAAATTACCTTTTGAATGCAATAAATATCCGAGGCTATTGTTTTCACGTGAGAATCGTCCTATTGAATTGTATAGTTATCATTCCCGATATCCTGGGGACAACTTTCTTCGAAGTCGAGAACTGTATTGGTTAAAGGTTTTTAATTATCATTTGGGGAATTGGAATTGTTCTCTGGTATCGAAGAATGGTGATGCGCTGCACGCTGTGTATCGCGTATAGAGTACAAGTCATGCGTGCCTTCTCATCGTTCATCCACGTTGAAATTCATCTTCCGTAACCTTCCCATGGACATCAATTGCATATTATTATCATCATCATCCATAGTCTTATTACGTTGCATCCGTGTAACGTTTTAACAATTACCACGGTAATTGTGGTAAACGCGAGAGGTACTATACGGGCACTACCTTGCCGTGTATTTTTATTACGATAACATTGAATTCTGTGGGGAGAGAAGAGTAAGAGAGAAGGGAAGAATTTTGAAAGTGAAGGATGATTTCTTTCGGATTTCGAAAGACGTTTATTAATTTCTGACGAAATAATCGATCTCTAATTTCCGATACGCCAGTGTAAACTGTATACACACGTCGATACGTTCTTCTGTATCATCTTTTTCCTCTTGCCAATCTTTTTTGCTTTCACTTTCGTAAGATTAATTTGCAAACGTACGGGTGTGCGGTGTAATGTACATCATGAACGGTCAGCCGTCGGTGCAGAGGAAGTTTAAATGATACGGTTAAGAGAGAACTATGTATTTTATCATTACCAGGAAAAACTCGATAAGGTGTCCGGTTCTCCTTTCACTGTTTTAATTGATCCCGGATATCATTTGAATTGGGCGACGCGACGGAAAGGAGTCGTATAAACCGAGGTGGAGTGAAAAAAAGCCAAGGGCGGTTGTTGTTTTGAATTTTATTGCATGGAGGGAACAAAATTTGTGCGACAACAGCAATTTTTCTAACTGCGACAGCAAAAAATGCTGACTCCCTTGTGGAAAGAATTCTCTGAAAAACTCTTTAAAACTCTTCAGAAAGTCCTAATATCCCTGACTATGGCAAGAGAAGCGTTGATAACCCTGTTACAAAAATGATTCCACGTGGATTCCAGATTCGAAATTTACCTGGGTTGCCAGCTAAGACTTCACCTGGAATCCAAAAACCCAAATGAATTCCATGTGGGATTCCCAATTCCAACTGGGATATCACCTGGGATCAGAAATTTCAACTGGAATTCCATGTTGGATTTTGAAGTTTAGCTGGGATTCCACCTGGAAAAGAGAAATCCCAGCTGGAAACGCAGATAAATTCCGAAGCTGGAATCCACGTCGAATCTCAGCTGGAATTTTGTGACAGGGAAGTCTTGGTAACTCTGTAAAACTCTTGAAAAGTCTTATTTTTCCTGAAATTTCGGACTTTAATAAGACTTATTTAGAGTTGTACAAGAAAAAAAATACAAGCAAGAAACATGACTTTGTGAGAGTTTTGGAGATTTATAAAAACTCATAAAGTAATAATAGTTAAATTTGTAAGGAATGCTTGAGTAACAAATTCGATTATTATCACCCTGGTAAAAAAATCTCTCTGAAAATTTCACGTTTTGGAGGGATTCAGAAAAAATCAGAGGAATTCAGAGCAATTCAGCGTGGTTCAGAGGATTTCAGAGACTAGTGGATTGAGAGAACTTGGGCTTTGAATTTTTCAGAAGGATTCAGAAAAATTTAGAGGAACTCAGAGAGATGCAGGGGAATTCCGGGAAATTCAGAGAGGAACAAATTCAGTAAAATTCTTGGACCTGCATTTCAGAGGCGTTCAAGGAGTGTCAGACGCTTTCAGAGATAGATGAATTCAGAAAGATTGTGCGTAGAACTTTTCAGGAATATTCAGAGGAATTTAGAAAGATTCAGAGAAATTCAGAGAGATTCAGAGAAATTCAGAGAGGAATTAATTCAGCTAAATTTTTTGTTCAGGATTCCAGAGGTATTCAGGGAGTGTCAGAGACTCACAGAGACAGGTGAATTAGGAATTCAGAGAGATGCGGGGGGAGTCTGGGAAATTCAGAGAGGGATAAATCCAGTAAAATCTTGGTCCTGCATTTCAGAGGCTTTCTGGAAGTTTTAGGGACTTCCAGAGACAGATACATTAAGAAAGATTGTGCGTGGAACTTTTTAGAAATATTCAGAGGAATTTAGAAAGATTCAGAGTAATTCAAAGAGATTCACAGGAATCCAGAGAAATTCAGAGAGGAATTGATTCAGTAAAATGTTTGGTTCAGGATTTCAGAAGTATTCAGGGAATGTCAGAGACTCACAGAGACAGGTGAATTAGGGAAAATATGTGCATGGAGCTTTTCAGGAATATTCAGAAGAATTTGGAAACATTCAGAGTGATCCAGAGAAATTCAGAGGAATTCAGAGGAAGCTTTGAAATCTGAATACATTAAATTCCGGGATATTCAGAGGAATTCAGAGAGATTCAGAGAAAATCAAAGGGATTCAAAGGAAGCTTTGAAATTTGAATACATCGAATTCCCGGAGATTTAGAGGAATTCAGAGAGATTTGGAGAAATTCAGAGGAAGCTTTGGAACCGTATACATTAAATTCCGGGAGATTCAGAGGAATTTAGAGATTCTCAGGTACATTCAAAGGGAGCTTTGAAATTTAAATATATAAAATTCTGATGGATTCAGTGATATGCGGAGAGATTCAGAGAAAGTTGAAGAATTCAGAACGTATCACTATCGGAAAAGTCTCTAACTTCCTCTGAACTACTCTGGAATTACTCTGGATCTCTCTGAAATTTGTCCCAAAATATAGAGAGATTCAGAGATATTCAGAGAGATTTCAGAGAGATCCAGAGAGAGTTTTTTTACCAGGGTATGAAGCGGAATATTTTTCTGGGACAGAGTATAACTTAATGAATTGAAATTGACCCTGGTTAAGAGGATACCAAAGTTACCATCGGAGCACGTTTTCTTGCACTAAAATACACGAAACTGAATTCATAAAAAAATCTGAATTTTTCGGGGATGAATTTTTTTTTCGAAATTCGGGCTGTGTACAGACCTAGATGAAGTCTCAAAGAATCATCCCTGAAAATTTCAGATTTTTTTATGAATTCAGTTTCGAGTATTTTAGTGCAAGAAAACGTGCTCCGATGGTAACTTTGGTATCCTCTTAAGGTGTTACATGTGTTTCAGATTTTCGAAAAATCGATTTTTTCATTATTTGATAGTACAACCCTTCAAGAATATATCTCCAAAATTTCAAGTCGATCCGACTAAAACTCTAGGAGATATAGCATTTTCAACTTTCCCTCTGATGACTGCAGCGCCCGTTTCTCTCTTTCTTCTCTGACTGTGTGAAGGAGCACATATTGTAGTACAATGTTAGTAGCCTAGCCACGAGGTATTTCTGAGATTAAAGGTGTGGAAGATAACTTGTACACAAGTATTCTAATTTTTTTCTTTTCGCAATATGATAAAATCTAAAATTCCCCGGAGTGATCAAAAAAGTGGCTTAAAAGGTTTTTCTGATTGATATTTTCGAGAAGAATTTTTTTTTCCAAACATTTTTTTTTCATAGAAAAAATTGAGATATCGTTTTGGAAATTCGTAGGTGTGTTTATTAGACCTTAAATATTAGAAACCTTTTTTTTCATATTTAAACAAATTTTTCTCTCGTTATACTAATTGAAACAACGAAAAACACTGAAAAATGACGGTGGGAAAGATTTTGGACGACTGGATGATCTGAAAAAAACAAAAAAAAATGGCAGATTATTCCTTGTTGAAGTGACTATCGCATGAACTAGGACTAGGACTATCTTCTTGATTGGTCAAGAATTTTCCATCCGATTTCCCAGCCTCAAAAATCGATTTTTTCGTAAATTGGCCGCCATTTTTTTATTTTTTGATGGAAAAAAATGTCCCAGTTCCTGCGATAGCCACTTCAACAAGGGATAATTTTGCTTTTTTCCAGATCATCCGGTCGCCTCAAATCACTCCCACCGTCATTTTTTAGTGTTTTTTTTGTTTAAAGTATTATAACGAAAAAAAAATTCGTTTGAATCTGAAAGAATTTTGTTTGTAATATTGAATATTTAATAAACATGTCTACAAATTTTCAAAACGATATCTCAATTTTTTCTATGAGGAAAAAATGTTTTAAAAAAGAATTGTTCTTGAAAATCTTAACCAAAAAGACCCCTTAAACGCGTTTTTCACGAAACACACTTTTCGAAATCGGTAGTCAAAATTTCTCATAAACTAATCGTTTGATCTGGCCCAAATTTTGAATACTCCTTCGAAATATCATTTTTTAGTCTCTGAAGGAGGGATTTTCTTTCCCTTCGACTACAAAAAATTTTACGACGTACTGAATATCGAAAATTTTATCGAAAAAGCAACATTTTCGTTCAAACCACTGCCAAAAATTCAATTTTCATTTTTGTTTCAAATTCTTCGTTCAGGGACTAGTTTTACTCTAATACTGAAAGAAAATATTTTTTTTCATTCCTTAGATGAAGCAGTCGCGAGTAATTTTGATTACCGCGAACTACCTTTTTGTCGAGGCACCTCCGAAAATCGACTGCCATCGATTCAATTTAACATATTTTCTTATCAAAATTTTTCAAAATGTTGTTCAAAAGTTATCTAATAATATGCAAGAAAAAAAATGAATGAAAATCTCTTCTGTAGGCCTCTGAAACCCATGTAACCCCTTAACCATCTGAGTCACGCGTTATTGTATGGAACAAATATTTTCTGAAGTATGTAAATCTATAGTTTTTCAAGGAACTAATTACGAATCTGGAGTCGGATTTCCAAAATTTTCGCTGCGACAGCTACGAAATAGCTCCCGTAGCTAATCTTCAGCTATCCAAATAATAGCTAATTATTTTTTTCCGCAAGATACCTGAAAGATACAGCAGTTCCATATCTTCACAAAGATATATTCAAAATGTATCATAAAGATATCTTCAAGGTAACTTTCAGGAATAAAATTGAGGCACCGAATTTGGGATTAATACAAGATGTCTTGATAACATCTCAAGTGAGATATCTTCAGGATTCATCTGAAACATCCCTTTTAGATATCTTGGAATCATGAAATCAAGATATCTTCCGCAAGATACTGGAAAGATGCAACCAACGGTTCCATATCTTCACAAAGATATCTTCAAGATGTATCGTGAAGATATCTTTAAGATAATTTGCAGGAACGAAATCAAGATACCGAGTTTGAATATCCGAATTAAGGTATCTTCGAGACACATTTCAAAGATTTCTTTTAGAAATCTTCAAGTTATGAAACGAAGATATCTACCGCAAGATACCTGAAAGATGAAGCGGTTCCATATCTTTACAAATATATCTTCAAGGTGTATCTTAGAGATATGTTCAATATAACTTTGAGAACTGAAACGAGGATGCTGAATTTGAGATAGATACGAGATATGTTCGAAACATCTTAATTGAGATATCTTCGTGATATACATCTAAAAAATCTCTTTCAGATATCTTGAAGTTATGAAGTCAAGATATTTTTCATCAGAAAATTTTGGATAAAATTCTTTTCTCAAATTCGGATTCTTTAACTCGGATCATCTCAAGCTGTTGAGATCAGTTTTTCAGGTAGGTTTGAATCCCTCTCAAGGAATAGAAATTTTTCAGACAGGCAAAACAAACCTCAAATCCTAACCGACGGAAAGTACAGCAAGATTCCGGAGAACAGCTTTTATTTTTGTCAATTCAAAATTATTATTTTTGCATTGTCATTGTTTACGGCATCTTGAATGTATCGTAAGGGTATCTTAAACGTACCTTGGAGATGACTTTGAGATGTCTTGAAGATATCATGGAGATAACTTTGAGATATCTTGAAGATATCATAAAGAAATTCCAAAGATGTCTAAAATAAGAGCCTGTACGATAATCTTAATCGGATTCTCGCGAAAAATTCTTAATAGATATCCCAAAAGATATCTTCAAGTTATCCGATTATTAAGAAGTGTAGAAAATCGTGCCCAGAGCGGCGCTATCAAACAACAGAAAAACCATCCAGTTTGCATTGCTCGACGAACTGGATGGTTTTTCTGTTGTTATCCGATTATGTTGCATAAGACATCTCTTATCTATCTTAAAGATAACCTCACGAAAAAATCTCAAGATCCATTCAGATATCTTTAAGATATTTTCAAGATATCTTTTTGTTTATCGGGCGGCGAGTACCAATAAATTTGGAGGCCTCAGTCGATCATTGGGTATAAGAAAGAAGGGAAAAAAAATATCACTCTTTATCTCTTCAAACGAATCGCTGCTTAGCAAACTTTGCAATCGGCTTCACACGTCTTCTGCAGTTGAAGTTCGTAATTACGGTTCGATGATTAATATTTTCGATGTAAAAAAAAAGGCAAGAAAGAAATATACGTGTCACCTGATAATATCCACGACAACGAGCCAAGATAACGATGAGAAGTTACCTTTAATTTCATGTCACGTCGCTGAAATTATCGTTCAATGGAACGAGTCTTGAAACGTTATCTAAGATACATGGAAATATTAGTGTACTTTACACGATATATGCTCATGATACTCTACAAATGTTTTCATTCGACGGTTTGAAGTAAACGAAAGGGGAAAAAAAAGAAACAAGGTACGCGAATGATCGATCGAAAGATTACCGTGTACCATTTGGAAATTGTTTCCGATAAGATGGCGAACGGTCATTGAACTGCAACCTATTTTTTTGATTTGTATGAAATGTATTTTATGAGAAATCATTTTTTCCCGATGTGGTTTGTTTGTTTTTCTACTGAGAGTTTCCAAATGTAAAATTGAGTTGAACTCTCCTTGGCGTCATAGAAAATCCATTACCATCGAACGGTAAAACAAAAAGCAGCTGTAATTAAAAAAGGAATGCGCATGGTAGTTTGATTCTTCTTCACGTTCCGTAACCGAAGCATAAATGATGCATACGAGGATTAATATCATGGTTGCTTAACAAAGTGGTCGATCAATGATCGCGAGTCGAGGAGAATGAAATATTTGAGACATAATTGTACACGGATAATTGAATTTTATTACGTAAGGTGGTGTTCCTTCCTCTTTCTAATGGAATCAAATATTCGATATGCGTGTTGTCTTGGGAATGACAATTGATTTGCTTATCGCTCTTTTTTTTTTATTTCTCTTGAATTTTCTCGTCAATCCTGGTAGGAAATTCCTATGTCTCTGAAAATTTCTCTGGAAAACTCTGAGGAAATTGGAGAAAAACCTTGAAGAATCTACCCAGACGGCACAAATGATCATTTGGAATTCACAAAAACTTCTTAAAGAACTTCTTGAACAGTCCCCGTTATGACAGTAAAAATGAATTCGAAATGCATACATGTCGAATGCCTGAATAGTTCTTTATGAATTCGTGATATGAATTCCTTCTGAAGATCAAGTTATTCGTCAAGAGTTCATTTTGAATTCAGAATATTCATAATGAATTCATGTGTACTTTCATAACGGGAGCTCTTTACCGGGACCTTTGTGCTGTATGGGTGAACACGGAGAAGAAAAATTTGTTGACGCAGCAAATCGAGGTGTTAAATATAGAATAGTGAATTAGCTGAAAGTTTGCTACCAGAGCTAACTGAATTGCTGAGATAGCAACATAATTGACTAAAGCAGCAAATTTTTCGCTGGACTGACTAGCAAAACTTTTAGTATTATATACAGAATAACAAAGAAAATTTTGCTGGGGGAGCACAAATTTTTTATTCCCTCAGCTGAAAAAATCGCTGTCGAAGCTAACAAGATTGCTGTGATAGCAAAAAGTTTCCCGCTCCAGCAAAAGGTACCCAGCAAAATCAGGTTTTGTTTTCATAGCGAATTCAATTTCCTCCGTGAAACACTCTGAAAAACTGTGGAAAGTTCTAAAGAATCAGTTTTTGAACTCCTATAGCTAAATTTCAGCTGCGGTAGTGAAATTCTTAGCTTCGTCAGCTAAATTTTAGCTAATGTTGAGAAATTAGCCGTCCTATAAGTGCTGAAAAATTTATCTGAAATGTAGCTGACACAGCTAATAATTTCTTCCCGTGAAGTCTAGGAGAAAAGGTTTGGATGAAAATTCCAAGACCGCAAAAAGTACGCATGTACCTCGAGATTGAATTTCGATCATACGTTGAAATAGTGTTGCCGCGATCTACAAAACGAGCTATCACGATCTTTAGATTCCAGCCTCGTTCAACTGAAAGTACATTCTTCCATAGGAACAACAATTGGGTGAAAATACAATCTTGAGAATAGTCAACTTGTTTTGGGAATCCAAATTGAAATACAAGTTTATGAAATCGAGTTTTGAATTAATCTGTATTCGATCTGGACACGATCTGATTTTCGATCTGGCTCGAACCGCTTGGAGTGTTAATTGAATAAAAATTAAGATTAACGGGATTACAGCTCGATTCAAACTGACTCATAATCGAATTTCAGTTCTAATCTACATTGCAATCAATTTTTACTTCCCATAATTTTAATTTAAGAACATTGGAATGTAAAGATCGTGATAGCTGGTTTTTTGGATCGCGGCAAAACTACGTTGAAACGAAAATTGGAAATCCAAAATTAGTAAATAATAATCGAATAATCCAGAATCGATATTGAAAAACGGCCTAGTAGAAATTTGAGAGGGAATTCCCTATTAGAAGCATGGTCCTCGTAAGGCTGCAATAGGGAACTCTTAATTACCTTATCAGGTCCTGACATGGCATCCTGTTTAGGACCTTACAACAATGTAACGCAAGATTGTTGACAGGTCCCAGTCAGATTTTCCCTTTCAGTCACTCAGACATGATCACCTGATAGAACCTGATCAGGATTGCCTTGACTCATCCGTATTTGAATTGTGAGGTAACTGTCAAGATATCTTGATCAAGACCTGATCAGGATTGCCTTGTCTCATCCGTATTTCAATCATGTGATAACCGACAAGACAGCCGAATCAGGACCTGATCAATTCAGAACGATGAATATATCAAACTATTCAGAATTTTCACAGGACTCATTAGAAATTTACCTGTCTTTTTTAAATGTTCAACTGAGGTATATTTGGATCATCAGGAGAATTTCTTCTGTTGGAGGAATTTCAAAAAATTGTATGAAAAGTGAATTCCGTGGAAATTAAATTGAATGTTAGAATATAGCTTAGATCAGGTCTTGATTGGGAATTTAATTACTACCCTGATCGTTTGATTTTCCTGATCATGACCTTGTCTTTCCCCTGCGTTACATTTTTGTCAGGGCCTTATCAGATACTCAAGTCAGGCCCTGAACAAAAAATCAGGCATGCCTGATCTGGACCTGATGTTTTCCATATACTGGAGAAAATCGTTCTTCTTAAATTTTCGAACATTCGATAATCAATTTTGATTTCTATAAACGATTCGAATTTCAATAACATGTCGTTATCCACGTGTCTGGACTTCTGAAAGCTCGATATTGAATAAAAATATTCTTTCGTGTTGCATTCCACGTCATTCGACATTCTTATATTCTGTAATGAAAAATTCAATAAACAAATCAATGAGAATTCTGGGAGGATGATTAATTTTTTTTTTCTTTTCAGTTTATTGACAAGAATGGTTAATTGATATTCATTTATTCCTCTCAGGTGAATAAAAGCGCGAATAAATACAATCAGTTGCTAACACCTGTTCTTTTTTCTTCGAAGAGAAGAAAAAAAGATTCATCTTGGAAGCCTTGAAACTTTACATTTAAATAAAATTGAAAACAACTGGAACTTGTAACAAAAATCTTCATGCGCGAATTTTAACAGAAGAAACTTCTCTGGTGGAGAATTTTGTTGAATTTCGTTCACTTTTCGTACGCTCGGGTTTTCATTGGAAATTAACGAAATTTAATAAAAATCTTCAAATTTCAACAAGCTTCAACGTAAGCCAACAAATTTCACCAGGGCTCGGTATCGCGATGAGCTATGTAGAAAAAAAAACATGTAGAAACATGTCATCGGTCACATGATCAAAAGTAACATGTCTGCTTTGTCATCAGATTTTTTTTTCTCATGACAAAAAGTCACAAGTTTTTGAGTTTTGAAAAAAGATGAACTCAGAAAAAAAACCGAAAATGAACTAATAAAAATTAAAATGCTCATAAAAAATTCTTCAAAACAAATTTTGTTGTTTTCTCCGACAGAAAATAAAAAATAATAAGAAAACATGAATTAAAAGTCTATAACTAGTGACGTTTCCGTT
Source organism: Gonatopus flavifemur (assembly GCA_018340375.1). Classification (NCBI taxonomy): domain Eukaryota; kingdom Metazoa; phylum Arthropoda; class Insecta; order Hymenoptera; family Dryinidae; genus Gonatopus; species Gonatopus flavifemur. The sequence continues at coordinate 20,011,514 of JAFFJZ010000004.1, forward strand.
TTTTCAAAATCTCTGAATTAACAAACTTGTGAAAGCCGCAGGTCATCCGAATAGAACAGCAGAAATGTGAAAGCATATGAAATGCTTTTTAGCAAAAATTTTATATTGCCAACAAATTGTCCTGTTTTCTCCCATTTCTGCACGTTCGCTGTTTGTTTTCGTAGTTTTCTTTTGAAGAAAATTCCCCTGAAGATGACGTATTTTGTATTTTATCACATATTTTGGAATGCATTTTACATTTTGTATGGAAAAATGTAGAATACTTTCGGAAATCTATTATAAAATCCGAAATCTGAAATATATCATGTTTGAAGTAATTTTTTCCAGAATAAAACCACGAAAACACATAGAAAATGTGCAGAAACGGGAAATAATGTAGAGCGAAATTTTTTGGCAATGACAGAATTTTGCAAAAAAGCATTTCAAATGCTTTCACATCTCTGTAGAACAGCAGAACCTTATCCAGTTCTAATTCTTGCATGCGGTTTTTATTCGGATTCATCTGGAATCCATTTTCCCGGATGAAATCCTACGGTATGGTGAAATCCAACAGACTTGGGAGAGATATCGCGTTTCACTTTGCAAAGTGCCATGTAAAAATTTACCAGTGGCCCAAGGCTGACCTAGCCCGGACGAGCATTGGCGATGCTTCGGGAGAAAGTTTGACTAAGGACTGAAATGATAACATCGTTTCAGCAATTAACGAGCCTCAATTTTGACGCTCGACTCGACTGTGATGAAAGTTGGTTGCCAACGTTGGCGTAAGCTTGATTTAATGGTTCTGCCATGATTGGTCGACACAAACTTTTGCTATAAAATCAATGCTGGTAAAAACTTGCGCTAACACTGTTTTATCATTCTCCATCTTTGTATTGCCGACATAGGCCCGATATTACATCTATTGTCAATCGACACTGGCACAATATGAATCCTCTACTATGCTTGGCTGTCACGCTTGGCCCAAGCCATTTCCAGTAAACAATCATTTTCAAACTATTATAATATTATCTGAAACATATCGAAATGATCTCTCATACGTCGATTTCCGCCATCTTTTTTATGTCTCCTGTGGAGTTCTGAATGCTATCTGAAAGTTATGTGTGATTTCTTTTAGATAAGATTATGAAATTTCAAAATGACTGTTCAGTGGGTTGCCCGTGGTCGACATTGGTGGAATCACTGAATTTTTACATGGGGTGTTGAGATCTTTTTTGTATTTTACAAGCGATCCACACGGAGAGAAAAGAAATTCGCTGTGACAGCGGAATCAAATACTGCTGGAAAAGCAAATTTTTTGCCGTCACAGTAATCTTGTTATGGCAGCAAAAAACTTCGGCCTCTTCGGCAACTTTTCCGCATTGTATGGAGAATAGTAAACAAATTTCGCTGGAGAATCAACATTTTTCGTTGCCACAGCTCAAAAAAATCGCTTTTGTAACTAACAAGGTGGCTGTGATAGCGAATCGATTGTTGTCATAGCAGAAAATTTGCTGCTCCAGGAAAAGGTACCCTCACGATCAAACCAACAAACGATCACCCCTCCAGCAAAATTTGTTAACTGTTCTGTATATGATACTGAAAATTTCGCTATTCCAACGAAAAGTTTGATGCTTTAGTTGATCATGTTGCTTACTCAGTGATCCAATGGACTGTCACAGCGAGATTCAGATCGAAATATTGCGGAGGAAAGTCGTTCCAGAATTTTATGAAAAATCGGTGGTTATTCTACTGGTCTTTATGAAATTCATCTTCAGCGATTTCATCTTCAATATTGGTCATAGATGACTTCGTCTTTTTGTTTTCCATCTCCCATTGAAATGGTCTTCCAATTTTGATACTTAGGAATTTGGTCTTCTGTATTTTGATCATGCTGGATTTTGATGTTTCCTTATGTACAGATTATTCAATGTTGCGATGGTGTGGTTCTGCAGGTGCTGCAAGATACGCTGGCGCAAATTGCTTTCGTTTTTTTCCTTGAGTTTTTGATTTTGTGTACTTAAGAAGTTGGTTATGTTGGTGAAGGGGGTACTAGCGGCGTAGCGACAGCCGAATCGTTTATAACAAACTACGGCTAAACGCTTCAATTTAATCCAAATCTCGCTCGGTACAGCACTTCTCTGATTCGAGTAGAAGTGCTGTACAGCGCGATATTTTGATTGAATTCAAGCGTTCGCCTGTTGTTTGTCATAAACGATTTGGCTGCTGCTACGCCGCTAGTATCGACTTGAATTGATGTTGTTGGTTGTTGGTAGTAATTAGTTAGCTGGTTGTTGGTTGGTTTCGTTTTCTGGAAATTATTGGAGGATGTATTGAACGGTGAAGAATGTTTTCGGAGATGAGTTTGTTCATAGTCGATGAATTTTGTAGAGATGAGTTTGTTTAGGATTAGTTTTGAAAGATCATTATACATGGAACCAAAAACTCCGTTTCCAAAAAAGTGTGCGACTATTTCGAATCACCCAGTATATAATCTATATTGAATTATATATAAACTATAAGTAATCATATATCAAGCTCAATTTATCTGGCCCTGGATAACCTATTAGTCACTTTGATGCTTGAGAACCAAATGCTTGTCCGAACAAATTTCGTTACTACGAATTCGTTGGTACCCTCGTCATAGTCATTTTCATCTATTTTTATTCCATAAAACCTCTCCCTATAGTCCTTAAGAATCCGATCCGTGCTTCGAGAACTCCAAATTTGAATGCAGCGACCCCAGAACTGTTGGGACAAATTATAGGAACGTATTGTATATGCTGCTTCCTAATTTGACCTGGAAACGACCTTGAACCTGGCTTCATACGGAATTGCGATTGGAATTCATCGGTCGGTGTTCTCGGTGTAACCTTGGAATGACCTTGACCGCGACCTTCCAGTCAATCTTCAGAACTTTCTCAGTTTTCAGGGAGAGAATGGACAATTTTGGTTCTCACGAGGAAGATTCTCATGTCAACTACACTGACAGAAAAACGACCTGGTAGAAACATTCGTGTTCGCGATAACTTGAAATCTGGTTCGATTCACCAGGAACTGTGATTGTGAGATGTCCAGAAAAAGTGGTTGAAGCCAAAACTAACTACATCCCAGACAGCACTGAGACGTTCTTCGGATGTTCAAAAAACGTACTTGGTTACAAGCAGACCGTTCAAAAAATGTTCCAGGATGTTTTAAAAATGTCGCCTACACATTCCTGGGATGTACAAATGTCCAGTATAGTCTTATTTAGGTTTTCATGGAACGTTCATGAAACATGTTGAATGAGAATTTGTTGAAGATCAAACTTGTGCCAAATCTTTTAATATTCTCCATTTCGAGGAGATGCAAATGAACTGCGGTGGAGCCTGTATCGATAGATTTGATAAATTACATTTATATCTCTTTAGTAAATTGCAGATAGTGGAATTTTGTTCCGCGTCAATTTTGAGGTTATGTGAATCCTATTAGGTGTACAAATAAGTTTCCGCGGTTTGTCAAAAGATGGCCCCACCAGAAGGTTATGGAGAAATTATCAGATGTAAAACGTAATATCCCAAGTTTAGTCATCTGGCAACACCATAACCTTAAAGTACTAGTGATTCCGTATCAGCATCACGTAATTTTTTTCGTGCAAAAATGTCAAGTTTTATTCCGAATAAGCATCATTTGCGGGAACTTTTGATTTACTTCTTTAATGTGAAAAAATCTGCAGCTGAGGCGCATCGATTGCTTCTAGAAGCATATGGTGAAGCTGCTTTAAGTGAGAGAAGTTGTCAGGAATGGTTTCAAAAGTTTAAGAACGGTGAGTTTGACGTTAAAGACAAAGAACGCAGTGGAAGGCCGAAAGTGTACGAAGACATGGAATTAGAAGTACTATTGGAGGAAGATTCGTCCCAAACGCAAAAAGAACTTGCACTTACCCTACAAGTGACTCAACAAGCAATTTCACATCGTTTAAAATCGTTAGGAATGATTCAAAAACAAGGAAATTGGGTTCCATATGAACTAAAGCCGAGAGACGTTGAACGCCGATTATGCATGAGTGAAATGCTGCTTGCCAGGAATAAAAAAAAGAGTTTTTTGCATCGTATAGTCACTGGTGACGAAAAATGGACTCACTACGATAATCCAAAGAAGAGAAAGTCATGGGTTAAGCCCGGCGAACCATCAACATCGACAGCTAAGCCGAATATTCATGGAAAAAAACTCATGCTGTGTATTTGGTGGGATCAGCTTGGTGTCGTGTATTATGAATTGCTGAAACCAAGCGAAACCATTACTGGAGCTCTCTACCGAACACAATTGATGAGATTGAGTCGGGCACTTAAGGAAAAACGCGCCCATTACTACTCCAGACACGACAAAATTATTCTTTTACACGATAATGCTCGTCCACATGTTGCGGCGCCGGTAAAAACATACTTGGAAACACTCAACTGGGAAGTTTTACCCCACCCGCCGTATTCACCAGACTTAGCCCCTTCTGATTATCACCTGTTCCGGTCGATGGCACATGGTCTGTCTGAGCAGCGCTTCACATCATATGAAGACACCAAAAATTGGGTAGATTTGTGGATAGCGTCAAAAGATGAAGAGTTTTTTCGACGGGGTATCCGAATGTTGCCAGAAAGATGGGGAAAAGTAGTGGCAAATGATGGAAAATACTTTGAATAAAACGTAATGTACTTTTCCTTTACAATAAATTCCTAATTTTTCATAGAAAACCGCGGAAACTTATTTGTACACCTAATAATATATTGACTTAATCCTTGATAGCTTACATTCTGCCAATAGTTTTGAACTTCTGGAAAGGAATCTTTTCAAATATTCAATACAAAACATATTTTTATGGTTGTTTGGTACTTTTTTCCCTAGTAAAACTATAAATATACATTTGTATAGGTTAGAGATAAAATACTTGGTTTTCATAAAACGTCTCGAAAACGTTCTGAAAACGTACCATACCCAGACAAAAATTCCCGGGTGGGTGGGATTCCCAAATGCGCATGTGGACTCAGGTTCCTGGCCGGGACCCGCCAGGTCCTGCCTGGGACCCCTCTGGTTCCCGCTCGGGGCCGGTCAGGTTCCCGCCCGGGACCAGCCAGGTGGTGACCCCCAGTAAAAATGGAAAGTACAGGATTGATCACTCCGTGATCAAAAGTATGGGACTTATTTATTAAAGCTATACTTTGCAAGTATGGGAATAGGCCACGAGCCGTACTTTTGATCACGGAGTGATCAATCCGATACTTCCATTTTTACTGGGGGACTTGAGCGGGAACCTGACCCGGTTGCCGGGTCCTGGGCGGGAACCAGAGGGTTTCCAGGCAGGACCTGGCTGATCTCGGGCAGGACCTGGTGGGTCCCGGCCAGGAACCTGAGTCCACATGCGAATTTGGGAATCCCGCCCACCCGAGAATTGTTGTCTGGGTAGTATGTGTAAACAATTTCCCCAAAACGTGCTCCCCAACACATTGAATGAATGTTCCCAAGACGTTTGGAAAATGTGCTTCTGGAAAACAACATCTGTGGGACTTTGGACACGTCTTTGAAACGTTTTGAGAACTTTCGGTGCTGTTTGGGATATTCTGGTAATCACATCGAGAAAAGAATCTGGTTTTTCTAACCTGAAAAATGTAGTTAATTTTTGCTTCAACCACTTTTTCTGGACATCTCACAAACACATTTGCTGGTAAATCGAACCAGATTTCAAGTTATTGCGACCACGAATGTCTCAACTACGTCGTTTTTCTGTCACTGTACGAGAAATCCAATGAAATTGGTCATATTTTTTTCAAAGAGTTTGAATGTCATTTTTCTTTCTGTTCGTTCGAAAAATAAAATTCAATGGATCTGAACAAAGAACCCAGACAGCAAAAATAACTCGTTTGAATTCTTGAAGACTCATCCTTATAATGAGTTCTTGGAACAGTCCCTTGGAACAGTCAGTGAAAATGAATTCAAAACGAATACATGTTGAATGCCTGGAGAATTCTCCATGAACTCACAGCATGAATTCTTTCTGAACAGTAAATTGTTCATCAAGAATTCAAAGTATTCATAATGAATTCATGTTTACTGTCATAACGGGAGCTCTTCGTGGGGACTCTTTTGCTGTATGGGAATGGAAAATGGTGGAAGTTTGATTCTCCTTACTTCAAACGCATATTGATTTATTTGTCACGATGTATCGGGAATTCATGATTTTACGAGTCTTGAAGATCGATTTTCTCTTCCAATTCGGCTATCTTTAATTCAAGGCGGACGAGAGCTTTCCCATACAGCACAAAAGTTCCTGCAAAGAGCTCCCGTTATGCTAGTCAATATATATTCATTATGAATATTCTCAATTCAAAATGAACTCTTAATGAACAACTTGTTGTTCAGAAAGAATTCATATCGTCATTTCATAAAGAATTCTGCGGGCATTCGATACGTTATTATTTGGAATTCAAAATGTTTATAATGAATACATATTGATTAGCATAACGGAAACTATTCAAGAGGTCTTTAGGAAGTCTTTATAAATTCAAATTGACCATTTGCGCTGGCTGGGTTATGACTTAATCTCGATACCTTCACTCGGCATGATCAGTAATTGACAAAATTCCGAAATGAATTTCTTGTTCAACGAAATTGTATGTCAACAAAATTTTTCTCTGTTTTTCACTATTCATATTCGAATAGCTTTTTTATGTGTGATTCAATTTGGAAAATTTTTACACTATTGAAAACTACCCCGTGAAAAAATCGTTCGAGTCCGATTAGACGTGTGCAGGCCTCATCATGGACATTTTTCGGCGAAATTATTTGTTTTCAATACTGACTGCATTTAGTTGCAGTCATGCAGTGTGGTTCATCAGTGCAGGCGTGTTAGGGATTTGAGAGGTGAAGGATTCCCCTTGGCTGCTTACGGGTGGACCGAGTAGCTTGTAAGCGGTCTGGGGGTCTCTTAGCCTTCTCAAGCCCCTCTCCTCCCACTAAATTCTCTTAGAACATTCCTCGGAGGGGAATATTCATGCCCTTCAGCGCACGACCTAGGTGCGAATCGAATCAATCACTCGCGACGTTTCACAAAAGGCGAATCGAATATCAATTTCAATCCTATTCTCTAATTCTCGTCCTCGGGGTCTTGTTCTGTCGAATCCGCAAATCTCGGCAATAACGTGCAGTTAATTTGATTGTTTTATTATATTGTTACCTGTGTAAAGTTTATTTGATCTTACATTATATCGTTAAAGAAACGATAACGCGAAGCTATTTATCGTACCTCGTGTTCTATCCCAAGGTTTCCTTTCCTGCCTAAATATACAGCTCCCACTTCCTAAATCCTTATCAGGCGTATTATTATATTTCTATGGATTCAGTACTGTTCCCGTACATATTGGCCAAGTGTTGGAGACCCAATACTGGCACTGCACTGCACCTGTTGTCATTATTGGCATGATTCGGATTTTTCTGATTGGGTTTCTGTCACTGTATACGCACGGAAAAAAAAATCACGGTCAATTCTGGGACAGATGCAATTTCTATTATCATTGAGGACAAATCGTGCACCCGGAAAAATAGTTTACTTGAATATGAATCTACTAGATATTTCATTGCATCCAATAAAATTTCACTCGATTCGAAGTAAGTGAATAAAAATTTATTTGGATGGAATACATTTTTTATTTGATTCAACTGAAACCCTATAGTAGATTCATATTTAAATAGAAATTTAGTTGATTCGAACAAAATTTAGTCAATCCAATTATAAATTTCTCCCGGTGTGGTCAAATTCTAACTAAATTGGAGTAGATTCAATGGCAGTTGCACAGTAAATCATACTCTAAAATTGTTCCTGCTCCAAATTTCATGCCAAATTGTGGTAAATATGACAAGTGATTTTTTTCCGTGCGCTTTTATTCCTTCAAGGGTATATTTTTTGTAATCCACACCAGACCACCCTAGATGGGGTCCCACGCTTCTTTGTGAAATTCATCCGGTTGGAAATTCCCGGAATGACTCAGTTTTTGATTTGCGGAGTCAACACAACGGCCGGTTTGAGGACTCATTGAGCCTCTCGGCCCATTTCCCAACTAAAAATTTCACAATTATATATAATTCGTGTATGATTCAATATAGTTTATGTATAAATTATATACAATTTTGGGAATTGTTCCGTTCGGAATATAGAGATAAAAAACTCCGCCAGAGATGAGGTCTTCCGAATGGGTGCTCCTTCCGCCGGTAGCTTAGCACTAGAGATCCTCCAGTGAGGAATAAGACAACGGCTGCCATTAAGGAACAATATCTCCGAAACGCTCTAAAAAAAGCTTTTTCCAATCATTTTTTCTGAGCATTCCTCAATATTAATCATGAACAACCAATGCACCAATCGATTGAGCAAATCTTCAGGACTAAGAAAAAATTTTTGGCAAAATGGCGGCTGTAGGAGCGGCAAGCAGCAGAACTCGAAGAGTTTTCATCCAATCGACTTGGAAATTGAACTGTAACTTCATTGTGTGATTACCCAGTGAAGTGCACACGATTTTTACGATTGGTCAACAGGATTTTTTTTCATGAACAATCAAAGTAGATTTTTTTTTCGGAGATTCGGATGTTTTGTTCAAGGTCTCGCCAGTTTGCAGAAAAGAGTCTTAAAATTCTGATCGTTTGTACTTCACTAGATACCCAGAAAAAAATTCCCGGGTCGCCGGGATTCCCAAATTCGTATGTGGTCTCATGTTCCCGACCGGGACCCGCCAGGTCCTGCCTGGAAGTCCTCAGGTTCCCCTTCGGGATCAGTCAGGTTCCCGTACGAGACCTGCCAGGTGGTGACCCGAGCGGGAACCTGACCTGGCCACCAGGCCCGGGCGGAAACCTGACTGGTCCTGGACGGGAACCTGAGACCACATGCGAATTTGGGAATCACACGATGAAGTTACAGTTCAATTTTCAAGCCGATCGGATGAAAACTCTTCGAGTTCTGCTGCTTGACGATTTCAAACCATAGTTTCTAGCAAAACGCTCCTACAGCCGCCATTTTGCAAAAAATTTTCAATAAAAAAAGTGTTTCTCACTCCTGAAGAGTTGGTCAATCGATTTGTGAATATTGGTTGTTCATGATCATTATAAAGGAATGCTCGAACAAAAATGATAGAAGAAAGCTTTTTTCTTTGGAGCGATCAAAGAATAGATAATTAATTTATGCATCGTCCAATGAATATCAGGTGTACAAATAAGTTTTAGGACACTTCGATTTTGTATCATAACAGCTATTCTAAATTAATTCAAAAGTCCCGCTCACTTATGATAGATGGCGCTTGATATGAGATATCGAAACGTAAAGGCGTCATAAATATAACCTAGAAATTCTGTGAATTAAACATACAGACCGATAAGCTATTTATTAGCCACTGCATTCGCTATGAATTCCATCAAGGGAGGAGTGTTGGGAAAACGTGTGAATCGATATGTTCTGTTTTTGGAGACAACATTGTATCTAAAAGTACATGTGAGTATCGGTATGAACGATTCAAAGAGGGTGATTTCGACGTTAGTGACCATGAACGCACCGGGTCTGCTGTAAAGGTGGCCCGTATGGAAATATTCCACTGAAAAATGTCTGCAAAACTATGAAAAATCTCTGAAAAACAATGGGAAAACTCTGAGAAACTCTGAGAATCTCTGAAATTTTGATGAGAAATCTAATATTTTTGGGACATTCTTTACAGAGTTTTTTCATTCTTTTTCAGAGAAATAGTAACGAAATTGCACTCTGAAAAAACTCTAACAAAACTCTAATAAATTGTTGACATTTTTCTGATTATTGAAAAATCCTGAAATTCAATAAATACATTCATATGCCGGTATTCAAATATCATGTGTGAAAAAGTGTTTGAAAATTTTTTAATTTTTTTCTAAAAGTCAGAAAAATGTTAGCAATCCATCAGAGTTTTGTCAGAGTTTTTTCAGAGTGCAATTTCGTTACTATTTCTCTGAAAAAGAATGAAAAAACTCTGAGAAACTCTGAAAAAAGTCTGAAAAAAGTCTGTAAAGAATGTCCCAAAAATATTAGATTTCTCATCAAAATTTCAGAGATTCTCAGAGTTTGTCAGAGTTTCTCAGAATTTTTTCATTTTTTTTCAGAGATTTTTCATAGTTTTACAGACATTTTTCAGCGAAATATTTCCATACGGGGGACGATCAGGAACTGCGAGCGTTAATTGCTGGATGGAAATTCTTGTCAGATGGAGAAACAACTTCCGGAACAGCTTGGAGTAACTCAACAAACTGTTTCTTTGGGTAAGATTCGGAAAGGAACAAAGTGGGTAGCACACTTTCTGACTCAAGACAATAACAACAGTCGTCTTAACATTTGTGTGAGTCCTCACAACAAGCAATATAGAAAGTCTTTCTTGTGGAAAATTGTGACTAGCGATGAAAAGTGGATTTATTGTGATAATCCGAAACGCAAATATCATTGGGTTGACTCTGGCGAGCCGACAACATCCACGCCAAAGCGGAATGTTCATTGGAACAAAGTCATGCTGTACATATGGTGGGATATAAAAGGCGTACTGTATTATGAACTCCTCAAACCTGGTCAAACAGTTACTGCCGATCGCTATTGTCATCAATTGATGCAAGTGAATCAAGAAATTGAGAAGAAACGTCCATTTTCTGGCAAAGGAAAACGTCCAGTAAAGCTGCTCCATGACAACGCACGGCCTCATGTGGGTAAACCGGTCAAGGATACGTTACTAGCACTTGGATGGGAAGCTGTACCACACCCGGCTTATTCACCAGACATGCGATTCAAAACATTTGAAGAAGTGGAAAAATGGGTCGCTAAATTTCTCACCTCGCAAGACGAAAGTTTCTTCGCGGAAGGTATCCGCGAGTTACCTGAGAGATGGCTGAAGGTCATTCAGTGCGATGGAGATTATTTCGATGAATAACTACCCATGTGTGCATGGACTAATGGCCCAATGATGGACCAAGCCTGGCACAAGACCTGCCGAGACTTGTCTTGAACAATTTACCAAACTTGGCCCAGGCTTGGGAATGATAAGATCACGACAAGCTTGGGCCAGTGGTTTTGCCAGGTCCGGTCCAATTCATTCACCAAGCATCAACCAATGCTTCTTTGATCGCAGATATGGATGAAAAAAGTAATTGATTCATATTTCAGTTCATGACTTTCTCCCTCAGAATACCGTACATGAATTATCTTAAAACGATAGAAGGAATGTAAAAAGACTGGAACAAGCTTGTATGATCATTGGAAAATTTGCGTTCTTTAATATTCCAATCAATTTCGATTCTATTGTTGAATTATGCTCAAACTAGATTAATAACATTTTACTGAAATACCATAAAGTATCCTATTACTATTGAGTGAAGTTCTATCCTTACTTAGATCAATAAAATCTAGCTTGGTGTGTAAAACTTGTGTGGAGGATTAATTATAGCAGGAAGATCGGGGGCCAGCCCTGGCCCGATGGTTATCCCCAAGTCTTCAGCCATTGTAAATTCAAAATTCAGTCAATATTTATAAACATTGTGCCACTCATGTGGGCAATATTGGCACAATTGTTCTCAACGAATGCTCGATTTTTACACTTGTGCCAAGCTTGTACCAAATGTAGTGGACATTTCAAAAATATTAACAAATGTACCATGACTGACTATCCATTGGGAACAACGGGACAATCATGGAACAATATTGGGCCATTTGTTCTTCACGGAGGTTTGTTTCTTCTGACACATGTGCCAACCTTGGCACAAGCTTGGGGATTTTTCAGTCTTGGCAATACCTGCATGGGTATGTTTTACTTCTTTTTGATTAAATCTTGAATATTTCAGAACTGTCCTAAAACTCATTTGTACACCTAATAATGATACTGAGTAATCCATTGAAAATAAAATATAAACTCCACTATTCCGTCCTGTTTTTAATGAATTATTCAATTTTATTCACCGAATGACGCGCAAACTGCCCCCTATCCCATTAATGGCAGGTTATTGTCTTAACCGTCATTGAACCGATTGATTCTCATTGATTCCGATGCAGAAAATCGATTCGAACCCATTAAAAATTGATTCTCGGATTGGTTTGAATCAGTGTTCTCCATCGGAAGCCATGAGATTCTCCAAGCAGGGCTACTTCGAACGACTCTGCCCTGTAACCCTTTTGAATATGTAAAATTGCGCGCATATGAAATTTATTCGAAACACCATTCTCGGTGAGTACCCCTGTGTGAAAATCTGCTGTTAACGCAAAGCTCGCCGAGTTCCGGAGAACCTCGCTTGAGAGGATAATATCGTTCGCGCTATTCTGGATCCTCATTGCGGTCTCGTTCGCTTGCGACCAACTGTTGCCCCAACAATCAATGCTGGCACAACACAGACACGATAATACTTTTGTCGTCAGTATCGATGGATTTATCAAAGTTTCACACGTGTCACATATTATCATTAAAAACTCTTCCAAATCCTCCGAAAAACACTTGAAATTGTAAATTTCCCATCAGCATTCGCTGATTAGATAATTGTATCTTTCAAATTCCAACTCTACAGATGTCATCGCGTTTGACAAATCGATCCAATCCCGCGACTGTGCATCCACAGTAAAAAAGAACCCACAAATCACTCTATGAACAAACAACAAAGATATGAAAAATTACCATTTTTCCTCACGAAGAGAACGTAGACGAAGTACACAACGATCAGACCACCGATCAAAGTAAGCATCTCTTCGATCAATTGCAGCAACATTGATCACATTAACACATCCCGACGAACTCGGCGAAAATTCATGAACTCGCAAACAAATGGCACAACTCGAACCAAACCCCGATCTCTTGTTTTCTCGTCATAATTCTCAAACTCGTACACAAAACATAAATCGTCATTTTGCCTCCATTGATCGTTCGTGACTAATTGTACCGCGATATCGCGACTCCATCCATTTATTTATATCTATAACCAATCGGAAACGCGATTATTACGCGACGATTTCAGATAAAATCTCCTCGGAGATGGAAAAAAAACACTCGATTGGTTTTTGATATTCCACTCGGAAAGTAGAATACATATAACATTTCGAATTCATCGAATTTTCATTCACCAAAAATATCGTTTTAATTGAGTTATATATCGATTCACTCTCGTTTTTTGTTCGAAAATGAAATAAAATGGATGTTTGGTCAGCTTGAATCACAGACGTTTCACGTCGATAAGAGACCCTTGCGACTCTAAAAACTTGACAATTCGATTGACCTTGATTGTACTCACAAATTAATAGTATAATCGATCTCAAGGATACGCACTTGAATCGTTAATTCCGAGCCTCGATTCTTCGCTTATCTTTGTTGTTTTTTTCTCCTTCTCCTCCTCCTCTTCATTTAAATGATAAACTTTGGTATTCCTCGTGGGTCTGGGGTCGGTGAACGATTCGTGTTCAACGCGAACTGAATTAACCGACAAACGTTGATGATTTCGTAATGAAAAACAACTACACGACTGACTTGAAGAATTTATTCGATCGATAGAGAAAGAAACAACAAAAACGACAAGGAAATTTCATGAGAACGAATTGATGCATCATCTTAGATTGCGGAATACATCCAAGGTATTCGAATGTTATTCGAAACACGACTCTGGCGCACACAGACGTCATCGGCACAACGCGATTAACCCTTACGTCGTGTAAATTGACGACTCTTATTATTTCTTTCTCGCACCGGGTGTAATATCCAAGATTGCTCCTCGTGTAAACGACACGGCGGCGTACCGGTGCAATTTATCGCGTTGCGTATCAAAGAGGGAGAGAGAAAACAACAATTAGCAACGCCGCCGGGAGTTATCAAAAGCGAATAAAACTCCCCGGTAGGGTTTCTTCTCAGCTTTAGGTGACTCCGCATCCAGTTTCATCGATCGTGAGAAAATTATCCCATTGTTTGGGTCTCCTATCGAAACTAATCTCAACGCGACACACTGTAATTAACCGACAATTAGCCCGGCTCTTGATTACCCCATCACATCCATATCACATTTTCTGTATATATTTTATATTTTTACTACACGAATTCGTTCTGGTGCACGAATTTAGTTAGATTTTTGTATCATGTCGATCCATCGATCGATCGATCGATATTTATCTTGTTTTTTTTTACCTAGAGAGACATTTTTGAATGAATGAAGAATTAGATGGATTTATATTGATATATGGATAAATTATTCAAAGAAAATGTAATACCGAAATACGGAAAATAAGAAAAACATCGTTCGCGGAAAGTGCGTTGTAAACGCGGGCTTGTACAGATCGCGACTGAGCTCTTTGCCAGGCGAGACTTGATATGTGAACACGTACGACACACGTACCCCACATATTCTCTCTCCTCTCCTATGTGTGTAGTAAGGCTTCTTTTCTCTTTCTCTCTCACGTACAGTGGGGAGACGACGATGAAACTTTTGCGATGGAACCTACATATCTCTCTCTCTCTTTCTATCTCTCTCTCTCTCTCTCTCTCCCCGGTTTTTTTCTTTCTGTTATCTTTGCGTTTCTCGGGCTTTTTTCTTCTCGTTGCGAATTTGCGAATTGTTCCTCGCGTTTGAAGGTTCTTTGATGCTACACGCGCGTTGTGATCTTCAGCATTTGCATTCTTCTCGGAATTCTTCGATTCCGATGAATTTTGAAAAGCACGGTCGCATTTCTGTGCAGTTTTTGATCGAGAGTGGAAACACGGAGAGAAATTTGATGATTGGAAGTGGTAAAATACGTAGGTAATATCAGCATAAAAATTGGTAAATTGAAACTATTGGGAATAGCTTGGAAATAAAATGATCACAAAATTTCGAAAACTAACAAAGATGATATCGATGATTCCAGGCAGTGCTAATACTTTTGACCATCAGCGATCGTAATGTTTCTTTACACTTTATTTCAAGATTCTCGCAAGCAAGAGCTCTAAAAATCGAAGCAAAGGCAATAATTTTCACCATCGATGATGGTAATATTATTCACTAAAATGAAAAAAACAATCTACTCCCAAAAACATATTTCCAGGCATATTTGTTAGTTCATGTTGTCCAACCTTCGAGTTATCACCACCATATTTGTTGATTGCAATCATGTTATTTTTAAGACATTCTTGAGTACAGTTTATAATGAAAAATCCTAATTACGCGGAGGGGATTCGAACTTAAGAATAATGTACTTATGTCTACCTATAAACCTTGCAATTAAAGCCGCTTTGCTACGCTCGCACTTATGAATTCGTTGTTTTGAAGTTTCATTGAAAGACTAAACGAGGGAACCTAAACTGGACAACTCGTTGTGTGCGATAATTGTGAGAAAATCTCGAGCGCTGTTGGAAAATATCACCATCGGCGCTTGTATTATACCGACCCGTCATTGGTAGTAAATGTGATTCGTGGCTTTCAAAATTCAGAATAGTTGTTCAAACCAAATCTATTACTGTCAAATGGTGATAATTTTCATTAGAAAAGGTATTTATTTCGTTTGTTCATAGTTGTTATTACTGAAATATATTTTCTCACGCTGAATCTTCATTTTTATCATCGTAACTGACGATTATTTACTACGGGCGTATAAAATAATACACTTAGGTTACAAATTATTGTCAATATTTTCCAAAAATACTAGCTAACGACGAAAAATAGTAATTTTCACCATCAAATTTTTCTCCGTGTGGGAAAATTCGTGGGGCACCAGCGTTTGAATCTTTCCGAAAACTAGGAATGACTAGAAAATCGAAATCTCCTGTGATTTTTCTGAGAAAAAAAGGAGTAAGGATGAGTGGTGGGTCAATCGATTGAATAATGATTGAAGATTCATCGATCAATCGCATAGCCCTAAGAAAAACAAAGTTGGAAAAGGTTGTAAAATTTACATCTTTCAATCAATAATCCGAGCTACAAGGAGAAAAAATGCAGGTTAAAAATATATATATTATACACATAGACAAGAAGATATCTTTTCGAAATCTAAAAGAAGTCTTGCAACTTCGCAAGATGTCTTACCAATTGTTCTAAAAGATATCTAAAAGAAATCTAAAAGATATCTCATGTGACAGTTTTAGACATCCAAAACATGTCTTGAGTAAGACATCTTTTAGAACTCTTACTAGATATCTAGAAGATATCTTTTAGACTTCTTCAAGACGAGTTTTAGATATAATAGGACCTCTTCCCTGATTGATAAAAAACTCATTTATTCCTATTAAACGTGCGAAATTCGAACTTTAATGTGAATTTATTACATTCGATAGGAATCAATAGGGTTCATTAACCACGGTTGAAGCACGCTTTCAGATGATCTGAAAATGTCTTGCGAATTATATATTCCATCCCTGTAACTTCCCCAAGACACAGATCTTTTAGGTGAAATTCACATTCATTATACGTACATTTATGTTCAAGGAATGTTCGGACCATCCAATGTCCGGACGTTCAATGCACCTCCACTGAATATTCTTTGGACCTTCGTGTTTTTTTGGAATTACAAACTATGACCGTAGAATTTTCTTGTACGCCTGTTCAAAATATCTCATTGAACCCACTGATTCCGATGCAGATTCTATTGGTTCAATACAATTCTTTAAGCAGGAGTACTTGGACGAATTAAGTTTTCAATCCGTGCAACATCAATTGTGGTCCGACGTGATCCAATTCGGTCGGTAGAAACAATGCACACTATGAGATTATAAAAATTTTTATAATGAAAGTCGCCAATTATTCGATTTTATATCAAAATTGATATTTTTCTCAATTCAGGCCTATAATCATTATCGGTATATTATTATATTATAAATATTGTGATTTTGATTTTCAAGATATCTAAAAGATGTCTTTTATTAAATCTTTAAAGACATCTTTGAGATAACTTCAAGAGACTTCTTAGAAATGTCTTCAGTGAGACATCTCAAAGACGTCTATAAGTTGTCTTTTAGTAGTCTTTAAGATTTGTATCTTTATTGGGACAGGTCTGGAAACTCCGGTGATGGGGGTGACTCGCTTCCCAAGTAACACAAGAGGTTCTAAGAATGTGCTCGAAAAGTCTAACAAGGCGCTGGTCAAAGATTCCTATAGTAATCTTTGATAAAAATTTGAGAATATTCCTTAAAATCTGAAAATTTCTCTTAAATTTGTAATAGAGATAAAACGGTTGACATTTTCCCGGAATTTTATTTGAAAAACATTGAAAAACTATCAATACTTAACAAACAGTACAGAAGAAAATATGAAATTTCCAAAAGTTGCACATAAAATTTTACAAAGTGAATAACAAAAATTTCGAAATCTTATTATTCCCCATGTGTGTATGGACCAAGACTGGCACAAGACCTGCTGAGACTTTTCTTGAACAATTTACCAAACTTGGCCCAGGCTTGGGAATGATAAGATCAGGACAAACTTGGGTCAGTGGTTTTGCCAGGCCCGGTTCAATTCATTTACCAAGCATCAACCAATGCTTCTCTGATCGCAGATATAGATGGAAAAAGTAATTGATTCCTATTTCAATTCATGACTTTCTCCCTCAAAATACCGTACATGAATTATCTTGAAACGATAGAGAAAAAAAAGTGACAAGACTGGGACAAGCTTGGATGATCATTTGCGTTTTTTTATATTTCAATCAATTTTGATTCTATTGTTGAATTGTGCTCAAACTAAACTAATAAGATCTTACTAATATTTATAAACATTGTGCCACTCATGTGGACAATATTGGCACAATTGTTCTCAACGAATGCTCGATTTTTACACTTGTACCAAGCTTGTACCAAATGTAGTGACAATTTCAAAAATATTAACAAATGTACCATGACTGACTATCCATTGAGAACAACGGGAAAATCATGGAACAAAATTTGGCCAATTGTTCTTCACGGAGGTTTGTTTCTGACACATGTGCCAACCTTGGGACAAGCTTGGGTTTTTTTCAGTCTCGGCGATACCTGCATGGGTCACTTTGTAAAATTGTATGTGCAACTTTTGGAGAGTTCATATTCTTTTCTACTGTTTGTTGTTAAGTATTGATAATTTTTCAATGTTTTTCAAATGAAATTCCGAGAAAATGTGAACCGTTTTATCATTATTACAAATTGAGGAAGTATTCTCAAATTTTTATTAAAGATTACTATATTTTTGACCTGCATTTTTCTCCGTGTACCACAATTTTAATCAATTTTACAACTAGGAATAAAAGTCTTTGAATCCTTTAAAATTTCATTTTTTGAGATTTCAAAGCTCGTTCTGAATTTATTCGAAATTCTTTGAATTTCAGTAAACTTCTCTGAATCATTGAAACTGAGTTTTCTGAATTTTCATGAGGCTGAAGTTTGAATCATTTATTGAATGGAATTAGTAATCGAATAACGAAATACTGTTGAAGACCGAAATTTTGCAGTACATACTGCAAACAATGTTCACTAGGGTGTTTCATTTTCGGGCGATATTTTTTCTATCTCTGTCCTACTTGAAAATTTTTCATATTTTATGTGAAATAAAGAATACTTCCGTAGGAAAAAAAATTCCAAGTGAATTAAAGGCTTAGCTCATTCAAAAATTCGATTCCTCATCTGAATAACACAGGAAAGTGGGTAACTTTGATTTCAACTCGATTTTACGCTGTTCAAAGAATTGTTTTCGAGTAAATGAGTATGATGGGCTCGTAGAGCATAAAATTTGCTACAAAAAAGTTCCCATGAGATAGAGCTGTACGACCAATAGTTTTTGAGTTACAGAGCTTGAAAGGTGAACTTTAATAAAAATCGGCATAAAATCCTCTATAATCTTGTATTTATTGACATCCACATTTAATTATTGTATTCGAATAAGTTGTTCCTAAGATTATAAATTTTAGAGCCACATGAAGTGGTATTATAAGTCAATTTCGAATATAAGATCAATAAATACAAAATTATAAGAGCTTTGATGTGGATTTTTATTACAGTTCACTCCCAAAACTATTGATCGTACAGCTACATTCCATGGAAGCATTTTCCTAGTAAATTTTATGCTCTACGAGCTTATCATATTCATTTTTTCGAAAAAAATTTGTTCAACATCGAAAAACCGAGTTGAAACCAAAGTTAATGAGTTTCCTGTGTTATTCAAACGGGAAACTGAATTTTTGGATGAGCTAAGCTTCCTATCCACTTGGAATTTTTTCCCCCCACAGGAATATTTTTCATTCCCCATGAAATATCAAATTTTCAATTGGGACGGAGAAAGAAAAAATATCGCCCGGAAATGAAACACCCTAATGTTCTCAGGCATCAATTTGAAAAGTCAAACCACGATCATGTTTCAGATTTTATGGGTTCGAATTTTCGTTTCATGTCTATAAACCATTCGAACTTCCACCCTGTACGAAAATATTTCGCTGAAATAAGCATGAAACATTCTGACAAATTTTGAGAAAGAGCTGTCTGTTGGAAATGTTTAAAACTATATCAAATATATCCAAATATCATATGTAAAAAAGTCTTTGAAAATAGAAATAAATTTTGTTCAATAATCAGAAAAATATCAGAAATTTCTCAGAATTTTGTCAGAATTTTTTCAAAGTGTAATTTCGTTCCTATTTGTCTGAAAAACTCTGAAGAGCTCTAAAAACTTCTGAAAAAAATTCGTACAGGATGGTCCAAAAATATCAGATTTTTCATAAAAATTTCAGAAATTCTCAGAGGTCGTCAGAATTTTTCAGATTTTTTCCACAGATTATTCATGGTTATTTCAGGGAGATATTTTCGTACGGCCCTGGTGGAAATTCCAATTTTGAGGATTTTTTAGAAATGCTCATCAGAATATTTTCAGAGGTTTTCAGAATCATTCTGAATTTTATAGAGATTTGCAGAGCTTTACAGAGATTGTTCAAATGTTCGGGACAACATTTACTTTCCTGAAATTTCTTTGAATCCCTGGGAATATCTCTAGATTATTCCAAATCCTGCAAAGTTTTGAATCGCAAACCACATCTCTCTGAAATATCCTCCAGATCTGAGATCGAAAATTTATCTCAATTCCTTTCTCTTTTAATTTTCCTGTAATCAACGATTCTTCTAAATTTCATTCAATTTTCGTCTAAACTTCTTCGAATTCTCCTGAAATTTCCCTGAACTTCTCTGAACCTCCCCCATCCCCTAAACATCTACTCACGGTTTCTCCCAATTCATATCTGTTTATGAATTACACTGTATTTCTGGAATATTAGGTTAACAATTTTCTTCAATTCACTCCTCTCTGGATTTTTTTCTAAATTTCTCTGAATCTATCTGAAGAGTTAAGTGGATACGAGCGCATAGATAACCTCCACCTGATGGCATTTTTTTCCAACCGAAATACTCGAAACTGAACCCATAAAAAAAGTCTGCAAATTTTCAGGGATGAATCTTCGAAGGCCCTGGTGAAAATTCCAATTTTTAGGGTTTTTCAGAAATGCTCAGAATATTTTCAGAGGTTTTCAGAATTATTCTGAATTTTATAGAGATTTGCAGAGCTTTACAGAGATTGTTCGAATGTTCGGGACAACATTTACTTTCCTGAAATTTCTTTGAATCCCTGGGAATATCTCTAAATTATTCCAAATTCTGCAGAGTTTTGAATCGCAAACCACATCTCTCTGAAATATCCTCCAGATCTGAGATCGAAGATTTTTCTCAATTCATTTCTCTGTTAATTTTCCTGTAATCAACGATTCTTCTAAATTCCGATCAATTTTCGTCTAAACTTCTTCGAATTCTCCTGAAATTTTCTTGAACTTCTCTGAACCTACCCCATCCCCTATAGGGGATAAACAGGGGGTTTATAAACATCTACTCACGGTTTCTCCCAATTCATATCTGTTTATGAATTACACTGTATTTCTGGAGTATTAGGCTAACAATTTTCTTCGATTCACTCCTCTCTGGATTTTCTTCTGAATTTCTCTGAATCTATCTGAAGAGTTAAGTGGATACGAGCGCATAGATAACCTCCACCTGGTGGCATTTTTTTCCAACCGAAATACTCGAATCTGAACCCGTAAAAAAAGTCTGCAAATTTTCAGGGATGAATCTTCGAAGGCCCTGGTGAAAATCCAAAAGTTGAGGAAGCGGGTATTGAAACAAATGAAACTTGAAAAAAATGTTCGAATTCCCTCCTAAATTACGCCCAGGTGACTCTTTCTTACGCTTAAACGACCCAAGCAGCACCAGAATATAATTTGAACGTTTTTCGAATATTCGAAATATGTTCTATACGTTAATCGAACGTCGATTGAATGAATATCGTACATTCCGAATGTATTGTGTACGTTCTGAGTATATTCAAAACAGTCTCATTCGAACATTCTATGAACGTTCATTATATGATCTCCGTCTCTCATTTGTACATCCTACGAACGTTTCTATTTCGTGTATACTTTGAAATTCTGTCGCTGCTTGGGGACTCTTCGCTTGCGTTTTCGTCACGCTTTTGTCGCGCTTCATCGCTTTATCTTCACCAGGGGGTTTATTTCTGAAAATTTCAGACTTCCTTATGCGTTCAGTATCGTGTATTTTGAGTCGCAAGAAGAAAAAAAGAAAAACAAATGCACCAAATGGAGCCCCACCTAGGCGCTTGTATCCTTTTAAACGCATAATTTTCCCCACAATGCCTATTCCTGGTAAAACAAACAATCCCTCTGAAATTGTTCTGAATTTCTCCACGTTTTGGGATATTTTTCTGAAATATTCAGGATCATTCACAGCAAGCGTGAGGCATCATAAATTCCGAATCTCTTTAATTGTATTCAACTTTTCCCAAATTTTTCTGAATCCTTCGGAATTATTCTGATTGAGCCCCCCCCCCCCCACTTCTAGTGGGAAGATTTTTCTGAGAATCTTCCAAAAACTCTCAAAATTCGAACATTTTCTATAAACTTCTGCAAGTCTCAATAAAATTCAGAAAAGCTCTGAAAAAATTCTGAGCATTTCTGAAAAACTCCGAAAATTGGAATTTCCACCAGGGTCTCTCAGTAAAAATGAATCTCTGCATCTCTTCACATTTTTCCGATTGTCCGAAATCTGACAGAAATGAAGAAAAATGGAGAGATTTCCATCAGATTTCGGACGTTTTCAGAGGAATACAGAGAAACATAGAGATCATTTTTATGAGTGCTATGGGGAAACATTCATATACAATCATGCAAAAATTATTTATAAGTTATATGAAATTATATACAAATGGTATATAAGTTTGAAAATTTTTCCACATCGGGAGGATTCAAATTTTTTCGGAATCTTTCTAAATTGTTCTAAATTCTTCTTGAATTCATGAATTTAGATTCCAAATCTTGCTCTGAATTCGTCTAAATTTCTTGGCATCCCTCAGAATTCCGGTATTCATATTCAAAAGTTTCATCTCAATTTATGAAATTCTTCCTAAATACCTTTGATTCTCTCTGGCTCAGTCAAATTTTTCAAGAAATTTCTCCGGAATGTTCGGAATATTTACAAATCACTCGGAACTTCTCACGCTTTCACATAAATCCTTATTCATTATTCAAATTCCAAATAATTGACTGGCTATAACTTGTGATTACTTATAATTCAAATTTGAACGATAAATAAATAAAATTCTGCATTGTATGAAAAATGATCGTGGAATTTTCCCCCAAAAAATGGTGGCAGCAAAGATCCTCCTCCAGTGAATAAGTCAAGTTTTGAAGAATTGAGAGACAGTCGTTTAATCTGGAGATTGGAAAAACTTTCCCTGAATTTCTTTGAACTTCGAAGCATAATTTTTCTCGATTCACATTTTTCTAAATCCTCGTGGAATTCCCTTGAACCTTCTGTGAATTCCTCTGGATTTTATGGGTGTGTTCTTCGAATGAAAATAAACAACTTTTCGCTCTGACAAAATTATATTTGAAGCGCTTTGTTTTAGACACAAATATTTTCCAATTTTTCGAAAAATCCCAATATTTCAAGAACGGTATGGTACGCACTTGTTAATTCAAAATCAGTTCTCAAATTGAGAAAGGGTGAATTTCTAGAAGAATGATGATCACGTCATCCTCGGATTTTTCGTTCCGAAATAACAGCAATTCGAAATTTTCGGTTTCCCGCTAATTGAAATCTAGAATTTTTATGTTGCTGAAGTTTGAATCGTTATGCACCTTCTCAAATCAACTCCTTAGGACTGGAATCATCGCTTAAAGCAAGGACTGCAAAGGATTTTGAATTGTTACAAGCTGAATGTTTTGTTATTCGATCATCAATTCGTTCCAACAAACAATTTTAGGAAAGATTCAATTTTTTTCCCAAAATCCAGCTTTTTTCAACTCAAAACAATGATGTTGCATTCAAAGATGTCAATTACTACCCTTGTTTTCAGATATTTGGATTTTTTCACAAATTTCGAAATGTTTTTTGTTTTGATTACAGAATACACCCATAAAATCTGGTCCGCGAATTATGCGACACTCCCTACATGGATCTCTCCAAGTGCGGTAGGGAAACTGGATGACATTTCTGAATCGTCTGTTGGTGAAATTTGGAAACGTTAAAAATAATATCAACACTGTTTTTTTCTTCTGAATAACACGATACAAAAAATTTCTCCAATTTCTCTGAATGATTAAAAAACAAAAATGAGAAATCCGGAATTCCAACGAATATGATATTTCTCGGGTATCGATAAGCGGAGAAATTTCGAGGATTTCAAAGGAAGAATAAAATTATGAAAGAAAGGAAATCTCTATCCGAAACGCCTGTCGACAGGCAAAACCCAAACACGTCATCGGTCTTTAAAAACTCATCAGAAAAAAAAAAACATGACCTTTCGCTCGCACGTAACGTCGACTTGAATAATTCTGTTTACAGTGTCAATAAACTGATACCAACTCTGCTCCTCATAATTTCACAATCCCAACGTTTCTAGAATCTGAATGAATAAAAAATATATACAAATATATGAAAAATAACCGTGGAAATATTCCGAGTGGAGCTCATTTTTCAACATCACACACGAATATTAATTTCTTTTTCAAGCGATGTTTATGAGATCCGATCATAAATAAGCACAAAAACGGTCTTAATCTCTTACACGTTCCGCCGCATTCATTCCAATGACATTGAATCTGTAAGAATCTTTGTGTATTACAACAGATGCAATCTTGCTCGGTTCCAATCAAGATTATGTAAATAGAAGAATTTTCAATCCAGAAAATAGATATAACTCTTCGGATTGAAACTCGTTTGAAATTTCAGAATATTTCTTTCAGTGTTTATAATATTAATGTTTTCTCTCTCTCTCTCTTCTCAGTAACGTGTCACACGATATACAAATTTCATGTGTAAAAAAAGAAAAAAAAGAAGAACGCAATATTCCACCCACATCCAGGGAATTCCACTTTATTGAGGTTTCCATAATCGATGATCAAATAGTTTTCATTGAAAGGTCGGTTGTTGTTCTCAGCTCACGATACCCTCGAGTTTAATTTTCTCCTTATCGCGATGTCGCCAAGTATCTGATTTATGCTAAATAAATTCACCTACAAAGTACGTAAGAGGGAATCAAATTATCCACCTCTTTGCCTACCCAATAACCAGTACCCTGACTATCCGCACGTTTCCAGACTTTTATTATTTCGTCGTCGTGCTCTCGAGATAATTACGTATAATTCTTCTCTCAAGGCAAAAATAGCAATAGAATTTATAATCTTTGAGCAAGGGAGAAAAAGAGAGAGAGAGAAATTTACCAGCGTCGTTTTAGTTGTTATCGTTGTCACGTTTGTCATCATCATCATCATCATCATCATCATTATCATCATCATCTACTGAATTTTTTCGCTCCTTTTCTGTACTTAAATTCCATCGTTTATCGTCATCTTTTTCGTCTCCTATATGTTTTCGAAATAAAATATTGGGCCGAGAACCGAGGCATTTATTCTTATTACATCACATATTTCCGAGAGATAAGGAGAATTCTTTTTTCTCGACGAATCAATTTTGTCTGGATATATATATATAAAGTTGTACCAAACAAACGTGTGGAGGTCAGAATACAAGACAGTATAATTACGATATCTGCGTTTATGTAATCCTCTCCAAAGTCAGCGTAAGAATAAATTGGCGATCGGTCACAAGTGCAGGGTAATAATAAACTAAGTGGTGTTTTTGTATCTGAGGTATTAATAAGTTTTTTCGTGTCGTTTTTCATCGATTCGCGACACGGAGAGCGTGATTTTATGATGATTTATCCTCGAACGGATGAGGAAAAATCCAAAGTTGCGGGAGTGGGATTCGAACTCATGACGATACTTCTCTATCGGATGGATCACGCCTTTGATCGATCACGCTATCTACATATTCATTACACTACTTCACAGCCATTTTGTATATCCGACGCCACTCTATTTTTTTGCTTATGTATTTTGACCCGCTCAATTCGAAAATTATAATAAAATGTTTTTTTATGGATAAGTTTTCGAGGTTGGAATTTTTGAAATTCAGAAAAGAATTTTTCGATTGTATAGTTTCACTAATTGGAGTATATCTCGATTCATAAGCGACGCATTCCAAAAGGTATCAAAATGTACATAATTGCGTTGTCGACAAATATCACCGTCACGATCCGTGATCGCTGGGGAAGTTTGAGTGCAACCTTAGTGAAAATGGAGAATAGGAATGGATTGGAATGGATTGGAATTCTATCCAACTGAATCCATTCAAATTCATTTGTATGACGCCTATTCCAAGATGAATAAAAAGTCTATCCAATACAATCCAAATTTCATTCTAATATAATCGTATTAATGGGAGTGTAAGGAAATTCAATACATTTTTATCCATTTGAATCTGTAATCCATCTCAATGTTGAATTCAGTATATAATTTCTATCGCATGTTATGAATTTCCAAGTCATGGTCATTCAATCCATTTTTATACTGATTACGATATAGACATTGAATCCGTTTTAATAATTTTTCATTCCCTATCCATTTCAATCTTGGATTCGGAATACGATTCTTTTTCAATTGGATTCCTCAAAACCGATGATCTGCATGGATTCCAAGTGAAGAAAAAATCCTATCCAATTCAATTCGAATCTCATTCCAATATAACTTTATTCATGAACGTGTAACAAAATTTAATACATTTTCATCCATTTGAATCTTTATCCTCCTTAATCCAAAATTCGGTATATAATTTTTGATCCATGTAATGAATTTTCAAGTCGTCATCGCTCAATCCATTTCAATACTGATTACGGTATAGACATTGAATCCATTCCAATCATTTCTAATTCTCTATCCATTTCAATCACAGATTCGGAATAAGATTGTTTTTCAATCGAATTCCTGAAAACCTTTAATCGGTATGGATTCCAAATGAAGAAAAATTCTATACAATTCAATCAAAATTTGATTCCAATATAACTTCATTCTTGAAAGCGTAAGAAACTTGATTACATTTGTATTCATTTGAGTCTTCAATTCATTCCCAATCCTTAATTTCATTACATGGAATAAAAAGTATACACTATAGAACCTCGCAATAGAAATGTTACCCCGCTCTCTTCAACGCACGGCAGAAACCGTAAATGAAAAAGAAGAAGAGTTGTGTTATTGCGAGATTCCATTGTACGAGGGTGGATTGATAAGTTTCCGGCCTGACCAAGAAAAACAACGTTTTTAAGAATTTTTTTTTTTTTATTTCTCAACATAATCTCCTCCGAAGCTGATACATTTCTCATAGCGGTGTTCTAGTCTAGTAATGCCATCTCTATAGACTGATTCGTCAAGCTCCTCAAAATACCCATTTACAGCTTCGATTACTTCTTCATTGTCCGCAAATCTCTTACCGCCAAGCCATTTTTTGAGGTTAGGAAACAGATAATAGTCACTCGGGGCTAGGTCTGGAGAGTAGGGAGGGTGCGGCATTAATTCAAACTTCAGATCGTTGATTTTAGCCATCGCAACGATTGACGTGTGCGTTGGTGCGTTATCGTGATGAAACAAGATTTTTTTCTTCGCCAGATGAGGTCGTTTAATTTTCACTTCGTGGCTCAAACGTTGCAATAAGTCTGCGTAGTATTGACCAGTGATAGTTTTACCCTTTTCAAGGTAATCAATGTATATAATACCTCTTGCATCCCAAAAAACAGTAGCCATAACCTTGTTCGCCGAAAAAATTGTTTTTGCCTTCTTTGGAGTTGGTTCCCCTGGTCCAATCCACTGTTTAGACTGTTCTTTGGTTTCAGGAGTGTAGTGGTGGACCCAAGTTTCGTCAACGGTTACGAATCGACGCAAAAATTCGCTTGGATTACGCTTATACAACGCCAAAGTGGCGGTAGAAATGTTCTTTCGAATCAATTTTTGGTCGACTGTTAGCAAACGCGGTACCCATCTTGCACAGAGCTTGTCCATATACAAATGTTGGTGCAAAATATTTTGTACACGTTCATATGACATCTTACAGGTCTCAGCTATCTCACGAACTTTTAATCTGCGATCTTTCAGCACTATTTGATGGATTATTTCGATCATATCTGGAGTTGTGACCTCAATGGGGTGTCCTGAGCGAGGCTCATCAGAGGTGCTCACACGACCCTTTTTAAACTCGGAAACCCACTGCTTAACGGTTGAATATGATGGGGAGGATGTCCCCAGTGTTGAGTCCATCTCTTCTTTAATTTCCTTCGGCGTTAACCCCTTCAAATAAAAGTATTTGATGACAGCACGATTTTCCAGCTTTTCCATTTTTACGAAAAACACAGAGGCGTCTTGGTCAGCGTGCTCTCAAAACTAAACTAACATGGCGATCGGACTGAAACTATAGCTACAAGCTATCTAAGGATGGTACTATAGAACGCCACCTCAAGGTAGGCCTAGTGGCGCCATCTCTTGGTCAGGCCGGAAACTTATCAATCCACCTTCGTATACAGAATTCAGGATGAGAAAGAATTGAAGATTCAAATACATACAAATAAATCAAATTTCATTGAATTTTCAACAATACACTCGTATTGGAAATGAAATTTGGATTGAATTGGATAGGCTTTTTCTACACTTGGAATCCATATAGATTATCGGTTTTCAGGAATTCGATTGAAAAACAATCGTATTCCGAATCTATGATTAAAATGGATAGGAAATAAAAAATGATTGAAACGGATTCAATGTCTATACCATAATCAGTATAGGAGAATGGATTGAATAATTACGGCTTGAAAATTCATTACATAGATCAAAAATTTTATACCGAATTTTGGATTGAGGAGGATAAAGATTCAAATGGATAGAAATGTATTAAATTTTGTTACACCTTCATGAACAAAGTTATATTGAAATGAAATTTGGGTTGAATTGGATAGGATTTTCTCTTCACTTGGAATCCATACAGATCATCGGTTTTGAGGAATCCGATTGAAAAAGGAACGTATTTCGAATTTCAGATTGAAATGGATAGGGAATGAAGAATAATTGAACCGGATTCAATGTCTATGCCGCAATCAGTATGAAAATGAATAGAATGATGACGACTTGAAAATTCAATACATGGATCAAAAATAATATACTCAATTCAGTATTCGGAAGGATTAAAGATTCAAATGGATTGCATTTTCAGGAATACAATTATATTAGGATCAAATTTAGCTTGATTTGGATATGATTTTCATTCGTTTTGGAATAAACGTCACAGAAATAGATTCGTATGGTTTTAAGTTGATAGAAATCCGATTCATTCCTTTTTCGATTTCCACTAGAAAAGCATGGTGATTATAGACGCACTTTATCCAGGCCATAACATGTACTCTTGTACAGCAGCGTAGGTTAAGCGTTAGATGGGTGGTCGGTTGGTCGGTCAGTTACGGTGAAAAATAGGTAAATGAAAGATACCACGCACGGTAGATTTTCAGTGTTTAAAACTTCCACATTTCTCGCCAATAGACCATCATCAGACACCAAAATCAATTTTTTTTTTCTACTTTTCATGCATTGAAATGGATGGAGCAAATACTTATCCTTGTGAATATCAAAAAATGGTGCATAAAATGACATTGAAAGTGGATAGAAATGAATACTAAGTTCATCCAATTTCGTGTCAGATTTTTCCTTTTCCTGATCTATTTTTGTGGATTAAAATGGATGAACCAGATTCCTATTCAGGTCAATGTCAAAAAGCGGTGCAGAAAATGACGTTGAAAATGGATAGAAGCGAATACAAATTTTTCTATCCATTTCTATCCTCGATTTTCACTAGGGAAGCGATCGAAATATTTGAGAAAAATTCTGTTGGCGGGTAAAAGAGTGGCGGTTATTTATTGATAGCAGTAGAACCAGTTTAAAAGCAGTTCTACTGCATAACGGAAACGAAAAACCGTCGATGTCCATTGCAGATGCTGTTGACACTAAAGAATCCTATGAGACAATGGTAGAATTGTTGGAATACATCAAATACGAAGAACACGATTGAATACTTTGTTCTGATTCAAAAGTAGTGGATATGTTATGTGGAATGCAGCAAGGATATACGGAATATTGTTGTTTCCTATGTCTCTGGGAAATTCGTCCTCGTGAACATCACTATACCCACACAGCACCCAATGTCTCAGTAATATTCTTAGAATATTACAATGTTTCGCTCAGAACATTCTGTGTGAAATATTCATACAAGATCCTATAGATATGGCAGATACAATATTCCGTTGAGAATGTTCTGAGAATCTTCCAATTTAAACATTGCACATACAATGATCTTTGATGTTCTGGAAATCTACGATGGGGAATATGCTGAATTTGTGGAAAATGAAATATTCTGAGCATATGACTGTAGCAATATTTTATGGAGCAAAATGAATTTTCATTCACTTGACCTAGGACTTGGTAAAATTTACAATTCAAGATCGAAAAAAACGCCTCCCCTA
The DNA here is from genome assembly GCA_018340375.1 of Gonatopus flavifemur. Classification (NCBI taxonomy): domain Eukaryota; kingdom Metazoa; phylum Arthropoda; class Insecta; order Hymenoptera; family Dryinidae; genus Gonatopus; species Gonatopus flavifemur. The sequence continues at coordinate 20,041,406 of JAFFJZ010000004.1, forward strand.
TATACGACCTATCCACTTTTCGTTTCAGCAGCTTCTGAATCGATTGGTCTATATCCCACAGAGACAAATTGTTGAAATCTTTTCATCAATTTGCTCCAGCACTTGGGAAATTCTGGAGGTGCAGTTTTTAAAAAATGTTCCTCTCAAGTGCTACTCACTCTTCATTTCAAAAGATGCTGAATCGATTAGTCTATATCCCACGGCGACAAGTTTTCGAAGTTTTTCCATCGATCTTACTCAGCCCTTGTAAAATTTCAAATTTAAGGTCGAAAAACACCTCTCTTCTGAGACCTATTCATGTTTTGTGTCAGAAGATTTTGAATCGATTGGTTTATATTTCACGGAAACAAATTCTTCAAACTCCCATCACGATGATTACAATAAATAGCACCCCCAATAAAAATATTTCTCTTCAAAACTTCAACAATTTCTCTGCAAAACTTCATTATCGCAATTATTAGAGAAGGAAAGAATTTTTTCAACAGATTCATCTTCCAAAACTCTGTGAAATTCTGCATATTTCTGAAAATTTCTATTGCCAGTAAAGGTTTCTCTGTACATTTCCAACTTATTGGTCAAAGTTGTTTTGTTGAGAAATGTTGAATTTTCTCAACATTTTTCTACTTGATAAATGGTGAAAACATTTGACGAGGAAAGGAATTTTCTCCACGAATTCATACATTTCTCTGCAAACTACATTTGCGGAAAAAAATTTGAATTTTCTGTTTATTTGTCTATTCCAAGAATATTACGGCTTGTGGCGGAGAGTTGAGTTTTCTATACAAATTCATACATTTTTCTCAAATCGCATTTGCGGAGATAAAGTGAATTTTTTCAAATTTTTCAATCGACTCAAAACAACTTGAGTAAAATTGACTAGTAGGCCTCGAAAAAACCTCTCTCCCACGACCCACTCATTTTTCCTTTCGGAGGATTCTGAATCGATTAGTCTATATCCGACGGAAACGAATTTTTTAAAATTTTCTATCGATTTGACCCAGCACTTGGAAAAATTTACAAGTTAAGGTCGAAAAAAACCTTTCTCCCACGATTTACTCATTTTTCGTTTCATAAGATTCTGAATCGATTGGTCTATATCTTACAGGGACGAACTTTCAAAATTTTCTATCGATTTGACTCAGCACTTGGAAAAATTTACAAGTTGAGGTCAAAAAAATCCCCTCTCCCACGACCTATTCATTTTTCGTTTCAGAAGATTCTGAATTGATTGGTCTATATCTCACGAAAACGAATTTTTCAAAATTTTCCATCGCGATGATTCCCATAAGTGGTACTTTAAGATTACTGTAGTCATCTCGGAGATCCGCTGATGTGATAGAGGCTTTGCTTGTCATTCGCAGGGCCCGGGTTCGATCCTCACTGAGGAAAGTTCCTAAAAATGGACTTTCAATGTGGTGTCTCTTCCGTAATGTCACTCAAGTCGAACTGGAAGGAGATTTGTAGAGATAAACTCTGAACAAATATTTTTTTTCTCAAGCAAAAGTGAATAGATAAAACAGAGATTTGTAGAGTAATGCAGAAATATGCAGAGAAGTATTTAATGTAATATGGAGATTTGGCGAGTTTTGTACGAATTTTGTGGAGAAATTCATAAAATATTACGAAGATTGGAAGAATTATGTACAATTTTGCAGAGTAATGCAGAAATTTGTAGAGTAATATTTATGGTTAAAAATTCTGCAAATTTCTCAAAGCGTCCGAAATCTGACAGTTATGTAGAAAAATCTGAAGAGTTTTGAAGAATTTTGAAGAGAAATATTTTTATTGGGGACTTTGAGGGTGATGTACTCATCTCGGAGATTGACTGATGAGATAAAAGCCTTGACTCTCACTCGCAGAACCCGGGTTCAATCCCCACTGGGGAACCCTTTTAATAATCAACTTCGAAGCAGGTTTCCTTCCACTCAAAGTGTTTCTGGCCAAGCCCATTCAACATTTGTGGAAGTAAACTCTGAAGAAATTTTTTTTCAACCCAAAGTAATATTTTGCAAGATTTTTAACATATGCGATTGTTACATTTTTTTCCGTACAGAATATCGCTGAACTGATCACATCGATATTTCAGAATGTCTCCAGAATGTTACCTCAATGATTTCAGCAACGTTTCAGAATATCTCCAGAATGTTACAAAGATGGTGACATGAGACATCCTGCAGACATTCTGACAATCTTCTTGAGATATTTTCCAGAATATTACACATTCCAAATGTAATATTCTGACAATATTTCTGGGACACCCGGTGCTGTGTGGGTGAGAAAAAACAATGACCGAAAAGAGAAAACCACACATTGGGTGAAAACAATGTGGAATATGTGCCTCTCGTCAAAAAAGAAGACATCATTTCCCCACCATTACACATCAAGCTCGGACTTTTCAAAAAGTTTGTCAAAGCGTTGAACAAAGAAGGTCAAGCGTTCACTTATCTGGGAACCTTTTTTAACACTAATCCGTACAGACCGGGTCTTTTAGGCCCTGGGAATTCCATGTGCAGTCCCAATATCAATTTATACTCATTATTATCGACCGATTGTTTGTGACATTCATCCTTGCTCACAAAGGGTTGGGAAAAAATGATTACAGCTGTTGTTCTAACGTGCAGGTGTAGCAGAAGTTGGAATAACAAAAAAAGTATAGTTCGGGTCTCCGAGGCCCTAGTAGTCAACAAGTTATATGAATATTTGAAACCAGAGAAATCTTATACCACGCTTGGTGCCTTTCAAGTTCTAAATATCTTCATTGAATTAGATAAAAGTAGTTGATTCCATCCAAGAATTTTCCATGTTTGTAACATCACTGTAAATTGAGAGGCTAAACCAGTCTAGAGGCCGGAAGGAAAAGAAAATTTCGGGAATTGTCTCCAAAAAAACTGAAAACATTGAAATTTGATAAAAAGTTCTATATTATATGTACATTGAAATGTGTTTTCGAATTTTCTCGAAGCTGTGAACAATAAAATGTCGGCTCCTCAGTGTTTTTCCCTGGACATTGTTCTCCGTGGCCAGACAAATAACTCTTGCAAATTTGAAGATATAAACATAAGCCGAGAAAATTTGTATTCAAAATGATATTAGCTACAGCAGTACGTAGGATTTTTTTATATTTAATGCATAGTTCAATTTTTACTACGATTTCTGAGCGGATTTCGTGATCCGTTTTTTCGAATTTTTTTAAAAAACATGAAATCTTGACGAGAATCAATTGAAAAAAAAACCTACGTAAAACTGTACCTAATATCATACTCAATCAAAATTTTCTTGATTTATGATTGTATCTTCAAATTTGCAGGGGTTATTTGTCCGGCCACGGAAAAAAAGATGTCCAGGGAAAAACACTGAGCGCGGAAAAAACTGTTTAATAGAATTCACCAACGAGGGTGGTAAAATACGGCACTATTAGAATTTCTGTTAATATTTACTAGAACTGTAGTCAAATCTACTACTGCGGTAGTAATTTTAATTGCGACCATCGTAGATTTTACTAGAACTCTTATAAATATTACGAGAAATTCCAATAGTGCCGTATTTTACTGAACGCGTTAGTAAATCTTATGAAACATTTTTTTCCGTGAGGAGTCGCGATTTTGTTGATCACAGCTCTGAATAAATTCAAAAACACACTGCACTAGTTATATAATAAAGAACTCTTCGCCTGCTTGAAAAGCTTGGAATATTCCAAGTGGAACATTGTAATATTCTCGGAATATTACTGAGACGATGTGTGCTATCGGGGAAATGCCAGAATTACTTTTGATACCGATTTTTATTGATACATTAGAATAAAAATGATTCAAGTCGATTGGACTCAGAATATAAGCTATGAATAATTAAAAGTCTGAAGATCAAGAAAATGTTGAATTTGGACAGTTATACATGAATGGTCGTAACTTCGGTACTTTTCCATACATTTCCCTTCATACAAAGTTCATTCTCTTCGTAAAAGTGTGAACTACACGTTAGGGTGGTTCTTATTTTATATATAAATAGTGTTTTTTTATTTTTTTGTTTAAACAGGCGTTTCAAAACGCCTTGAGGGCCCCCCAAATCTCTTTTGAAAATTATGTCAAAAATATTGTAACACTCCTTCATGATGTAGAACAAAATTATAGGGTGGGCCGTACAGAAAACTTGTTTGTTGACAACTAAAATATCAAAAAACACTATTTATATATAAAATAAGAACCACCCTACTACACGTAGAAAATTTGAAACGGGAGATATTTCCACGGTTTCTATTTTTCCTTGGCGAAAAAGTAACTTCTGTTCCCTCATTTTTGTCAAAAAAACAGTATTTTTTTCAAATATTTTAATTCTTTACCCTCAAACTACTCAAGCAACTACGCCAATAAACCGTTGCTGTTACGTTGTTTATCAAGTTGACGCAAAGTTGCTGGGAATATGCCGCGCCTGTGATTGAGAGTTCGCAACACGATAACAACTCGAGCTAAGATCCTAAATTTACAGCATATTGTTGCGGATTTGGCGACGCAACGTTCCTGCGAATTGCTTCAAACTGTTGTTGTACGTTTTCAACAATTTGCTCAGCATTTTGCTGTTAACCCTGCTAAATTTTCCCAATAGAGAACGATACAGAACGATACATTTTTTCTATAATTTTCAATGAGGTTTTTGAATACGGACTTTACAATCTTATATCGTTAATCAATGATATAATTTTATCGTTTCTTATCGTATTCCATAGAATTTATCATGAAATGTACACTGTAAAAAATATTCTGAAATTTCCGATATCAGATGTATATGAAAATTCTGAAACTTGTAATTGAAATCAAGTTCGATCATGAATTCATGAAATTTAATGCAAAATGTGTGAAAATTCATATAAAAATGCATGAAAAATCATAATTCGGTATGAGATATCATGAAATTTCATATGAAAAGCCAAAGAAGTTTTGAAAATTCAATACAAAATGTATATGTTAATTGCTTCACATACATTTCTATGAAATTTAGGAAGCAATTTTTTACAGTGTATATGATGTTATCGTGAAATTCTTATAGAAAAACTACCACTCATTCTGGAACACATGACTATTTTTGTTCCAAATAACTGGTACTTTTTCTATGCGAATTCCACGATGAAACCCCATACATCCTGTTTAATTTCATAGAATACGAGAAAGAACGATAGAATCTTATCGTTTAATAACGATATAATATTGTAAATTCCGTATTCAGAAACCTCATTGAAAACTACAGAGAAAATGTATCGTTGTGTCTCGTTCTTTATTGGGGAAATTTAACAGGGAGTGATCTTGAAGGTATCTTTTGACAGACATGTACAAGACATATCAAAAAGACATCTTGAAGATGTCTTCCAAAAGATATGTTTAAGATGTTTTGCCAAATGTATCTCTAAGATCAGCAGTTTTGAGGTTATGAGTGCATATGGATAACACTTCAAATGTCTTTGTTCACAATCAAATTGCAAAGAAGGTGAATTCATTCATAAATTAAAAGCTTGAGTAATCCATGTAGATACTAACAAATTCTGTGAGAAGTACGATTTTGTGGGCTTGCAGTGCTAGCACTAAAAGTAACGACCCTACTGTAAATTCCCAGTTCGCATTCCCAAATTCGCATGGGTCTCCGTTGGGGACCAAGTGGGTCGCATGGGTTCCACATGGAAAACAAGTGGGTCGCATGGGTGTCGCATGGGTCTCACATGGGAATCAAGTAGGTCGACCCACTTATTCCCCATGCGACACTCATGCGACCCACTTGTTTCCCATGTGAAACCCATCCCAATAAACATTTGATTTCTCAAGATATGTTTTAGATATGTTTAAGATGTCTTATGCGACACTTTTAGATATCTAAAAGATAACTTTTCGTATCTTGAGATATCTTAAACATGTCTTGGACGTTTTAAGAGACGTAAGATATGTTCAAGATATCTCAAGATACGAAAAGGTATCTTTTAGATATCTAAAAGTGTCGCATAAGACATCTTGAACATATCTCAAACATATCTTGAGAAATCAAATGTTTATTGGGATGCAACACCCATGCGACCCACTTGTTTCCTATGTGAACCCCATGCGACCCACTTGATCCCCATCGGAGACCCATGCGAATTAGGGAATCCATGACTGAGAATTTTCAGTAGGGGAATCTCAAAGTCACAATATTTTGTGAATCATCGAACTTCTTACGCTGAATTTTATGTGCAGCCTTCGTGTACGGTGATTTTATCAAATCCTCATTCACATTTACTAATAAGTTGTTTTTCAATAACAGTGAGAAAAAAATAATTTGAAGGTATCTATGATATTCATCAGACACTACCCAAATAGACAATCCGATTTCTATTAGATATCTGAAAGATGTCTGAAAATTTTGTATGATATCTTAAAATTTCTCCCGAAAGAGATCTTTGAGATATCATAAAGATATCGGACGCAACACTATTATATATCTTTAAGATATCTGAAAAGAGATCTTTCAGGAGCTTCTTTAAGATATCTTAATGAGGTCTTATGGGAGAGCAAAATTAGAAATCCGAAAAATGATATATTTCAGAAGTCATACAAAAACCCTGGTGGTAATGTTTATCATAATTTTCCAAAATTCTCATGAAAGTCATGAATCTTTATATTTCCTCATTTGGTACAAGTTCAAGGAGAAAATATTAGATCTTTCTTACCGAATTTGTAATTTATGAGTAAATATGAAAAATTGTCACTTTTATGAGAAATTATGAAAAATTATGATATCTACCTTCGCCAAGGAATCGATACATGAATTCGATGAAGATGTTTCGAGAAGAAGACAGCCCGCTGCAAATTCATACATTCAGGTTCATAAATTCATTATTGTAATAGTTCAAGATATTCAAGAAGTGCAATTGCGCCTATAAATAGGATAAGATGTCATCAAGTAAGTGCATGATATTTTTTTTGCATAATATATATATGTAAACGACGGTAAAGAGCAAGGTTAGGAATGCCGGTAATGTTTACTAATGCTGATTTTGAAAAAGTATACAATGACATCCAACGAATATACGAATAAAATATCATACACTTACTTGGTGAGTTTTTATCCAATGAACAGGTCAATTGCACCTTTGAATCCCTTGAATTCTAATATATAACATTTTTATATATAAGATTCAACATTTGACACGTACTGCACGCGAGAGAATGAGGCAGAAAAGTGATGCAAAAGGCAAAGTCGGTAGACGCCATCTTTTCAGAAATGAAGTTCTGAAAGATGTCTTATAGATGATATTTTAAGAACTCTGATGCAATCGATTTTTCAGATATATTTCAGATATCTTATACAGGCATCTGTAAGATATCTTTTTGAAGATTTCTGATATACATCTATAAGACATCTTTTAGACACATCTTAAAGGTTTCTTTCATCGGATATCTTATATTCATCTTTAAGAACTCAGGGTTTACTGGTTACCCAACAAACAAGAAGATATCTATTGGTATCTGGAAGATGTCTTGAAAGACTTTCGTGGAGATATCTTTTCTACATCTAAAAGATGTCTTATGCAACAAATTTCAACAAGTTTTGGATATCCCACAAAGGTCTAGTGGAAGATATGTTCTATATACATGGAAGACATCTTTTAGATGCCTCAAGATATGTTTTTGATTCTTTTAAGATACATTTGAAATATCTTCGAGGTATACGTGAGATGTCTTCAATATGTCTTTTTGAAATCATCAAGACATCCCATACAGCACAAAAGGATCACTCATGAGTTCTGAAAAAGGAATATGTCGTGACTTTCCCTTCTTAGGCAATTTTCAAGATACGTAACAGATATCATTCGCCAATTCTTTCAAGATATCTTTTAGAAATACCTTGAAGACAGGTTTCCAGCATTTCTTGAAGATGTCTAAAAGATATCATTTCGATGTATCTTGAAGATGTCTCTTTTGTGACGTCGTTCAGATATCTAAAAGACATCTTTCCGATGTTTCTAAAAGATGTCTTCTCAAAGATATCTTGCAGATGTCTTCAAGACCTTCCGTGTTTGTTGGGTAACGATCACTGGATCATTTACTTCAATATCTTCCACCAAATTCATCAAACTGTTCAAGTTTTGAGCACAATCAACTTATCTTGTTTTTGTATATGTAATAAACACCTTGGTCAAAAGATCACTTTCACTCTGGAAATATACAACGCTGAGATTATATCTCACTATGTCTTATTGTCAATTATGAGCACCGTCATCAAATTGTCCGTATGGCTCAGGTCATTGAAGCGTAGGTGCGTCGTGAAATGTCCGGGTTCGAATCTCGCAACCCCAAGAATCCGAAATGAAGTGAAATTTGTAGCACTGAGAGGGGGGATCAAAAGGACAGATAGGAGGAAGAAGAAGAAAAAGAGGGGAGAATTTTTTTTATGCACGATTCAAGATTTCTCTCAGATGTTTTTATGAATTCTTCAAGACATTTCTAAGACTCGCGTAAGAAATCTTTTAGATTTCTAAAAGACATCGTCGAGACCTTTTTGCAAGACATCTTTCAAAATTGCGAGATATCTTTTAAATATCTAAAAGATGCGAAAGAGTGTGCTGTTAGGGTGTCTTTCCCGTACAGCACAACCACTGATCCCCCACCTAGGACTTCGATGGACTGGAGGTGAAGAATTGGTGGAGAAATGGGAGCTGTGGAAATAAGGGAAGAATAAGATAGAGTTTCCGTTGAGGCAACGGAGAGGCGACGGAGAAATGTTCGCTCCCTATATTTCCAATAAAAATTAAATTCGTGAATTCATACATTCAGATTTCGTTATGTAAATGCACCAATATGAACTTTACCGAAAATACAGGGGGCGGAGATTTCTCCGTCGTCTCTCATCCGTTGCCTCAACGGAGACTCTACCTTATTCCTCCCTTATTTCCACAGCTCCCATTTCTCCACCAATTCTCCACCTCCACACTGAGACAACGTTTGTTTCGGCGAAATAAAATTTGGGTTGAAATGAACACCAAGAAACTTTTTGATTGGCTGAAATCAAATTTATTTAGAATAAACAAAATTTATTTGTCTGTATGAAAACCTTGATTATCGTGAACCAAATTTTGTTCACCCCAGATAAATTTTATTTCAGCCAACCAAAAAGTTTCTTTGCGTTCATTTCAATCAAAATTTTGTTTGGTTGGAACAAACTGTGTTTTCAGTGCAGTCCACCAAAGTCTTAGGTGGAGGATCGGTGGTTGTACTGTACGGGTTTTGTTTGATTGAGACGGAAGCCCGTACAGCACCGGACATTTCTACGTTGCCTCCACGTGGAATCTTCGTTCTATCCGCGTCCACCATTTATCCACGCCGAGTTCACGGAGATGCGACGTAGAAATCGGTGGATGTGCTGTTAGGGAGGTGACGGTGATATTTATTGGCAATTCAATCATGTACACGGAAAAAAGAAAACAGCAATGGTTACTGTGAATCACAAAAATACATTGAAACTCAAATTCATTCCATGCAGTACTGCGTTTCTTAGTCCTCATTACTGTCCCGTCAATACTGGCGAATTTCATTACAATACCCATCACTGTGATCGCGCTAATCCTCATTATCCAAGCGTGTTTTCATTTGTTTTTCAACCGATCGCTGTCATTCACAGTAACCAGTAATGTTTTCTTTTTTCCGTGTACATTTCGACGCCTTTTGGAATCAGATTGATCGCTTATGAAAAATTCTCTTCTGTATTTCAAAAATTCATATCTCGGAAATTTATCCATAAAAATATTTTTTTCCTGTAATTTTCGAATTCGGTAATATCAAAGTGTGCATGAGAAAATAATAGTGGCGTTGAATGTACAAAAGATTTTTCTTATTTCATAGACTAGTGTTGTTTTATGGTAATTTTCGAAGAAAACTTTGAAAGCTTACTTCTGATTTGTATCTCCAGTCACAACGATATATAAGCTTCGTATTTGTTAGTCGCAATACTTCCGTTAGATACATTCCAAATAAATTACTTGCAAACTTACTTGCAAAGAACAGACGTAGAACAATTCCCAATCGTAGCAGAGCATCAGCCAAGACCACATTGTATTCACCCAAAAGCTTGTCATCTGTATAATTTGTTAATTCGCTGTAGTAAGTAAATATTCGAATTGTATAAAAAGCGCAACACTGTACAAAAGATTCAAAAATAATCGTGGAATTTTAAAAACGATGTCCCGGCGTGAATGAGCATTCACCTCATTTTGACCTAGACTTGGACCAAAAGTTGACAAAGAATCTGTTTTCACGATGATTTTTGAAATGAAATCTCTTTGGTGCAGGATTTTCGATACAAGCACGGAAGAAAAAATATGCTGTGACAGCCAAATCTGATTTTCTTGGAATAGCAAATTTTTAGCTGTGGCAGCGAAGAATATTTGATTTCTCCAGCAAAATTTGTTGGCTATTCTACGCTCGAAGAATTTTGTTGTAAAAATTACTGTGAAATTCCAAAAAATTACACTGAAAACACAAAGAAACTTTTTGATTGGCTGGAATGGAATTTATTTGAAATTTTTTTCATCATAAATAAATTTGATTTCAGCCAACCAAAAAGTTTCTTTGTGTTCATTGCAACCAACATTTTCTTTCGCCGGAACAAACTTTTTCTCAGTGTACTTTGCAGCTCGCGAAAATGAGTGAAGTTTTGAACAGTTGAGAGTGATATTTTATACAAGCTTTTCCGAAATGTACGGGAATTTTTTAAAAAATTCGTCCCTGTCCCTCGATCACTGATATTTCACGGTAATTTTGCAAATAAAATTCTTCCAGTGTATATATGATATCAAAATTCGCTAGAAGAGCAAACATTTTTTGCTGCCACAACTAATAAATCATTGTCGTGGTTAAAAAGATTGCTGTGATAACAAACAGTCTGATGTCACAGCAAATTTCTTGTTTTTTCACGAAAGCTCGACGATAACGAACGGACATTGACAACATCTAATGACCACAAATCAACGCTTTTAAATAATTAAAGCACTTCCAAGAATGAAATTCCGAACTAATAGTCTATTTCCAAGCCACCCCTAGTAGAAATTTGATCAGGCATTTCCCATTTTTAATAAGGTCCTCATCAGGCTAGAATCCAGATACCGTGAGGAAGGAAAATCTTGTGAGGGCCTCACAAGGGACTTATCTGATTTCCCCAATAGGATTCAAATACGGTTGCACGCAGGGGTAAAATAGGGTTCGGAAGAGATTTTCATAAAATCGAGCGAAATAGGGAACCCCGTAGCGAAACCTGATAAGGACCTGGTAGGAAATCAGGCATGCCTCGTCAGGCCCTGATATTTTCCCGTCTAAAATTTCTACTAGGGACAAGGTGACAAAAAAAACCTCAATTCAACGTCATTTAGACGTCGGCTCAACGTTATTTCGCACCTCAACTCGATCAACAGGTGTTTTCTCATACACTGCAAAAAGAAAATTTTTAATTCAGATTATGTCCTGATTGAATTCAAAATGTAGCCGAAAGAAGCCTATTTTGAGTATAAAATAAGAACATAGAACAATCACCGACACAATGGAAGAGGTTGAATTTCAGTGAATTTTCAAATCAAGGCGCAACCAATTCAAGGTCATATTAAATAACACTAAAATAAACACACTACCCTGCTTCGAAAATTTAATTCAAACTTATCAACTCGTCAATCAGTTGTAACCAGATTTTTGTCCGGGAATTTTCTTATTTGATCTCATTCAAATATAATCGGTTTGAATAGGAAATTTCTACTCAATGGGATATCATCAGTGGATTCGAATGTACATGATTCGAATTCCTTGATTGCATGTCATTGAGTAAAAATTCCCTATTTAAACTGATTAGATTTGAATGAGATCAAATAGGAAAATTCCTGGACAAAAATCAGATTCATACTGATTGACCAGTTAATAGGTTCGAATCGGATCTTCCAACAGAATATTCAACGTCCTTCGCTATCATGACGAATCTTCCCTCTTATGTATAAAAAATCCTTGGCATTTTCAATCTCTCTGAAAAAATAAAAGAAAAATGAATTGTGAAGCATCCTGTACATTGTACATCATCCAACCAACCAGTTTTTCCAACACCTTTCGTGAATCTTAATAACAAAACGTTCATCGTTGCGCGAGTATGCATAGGTATGCATGTATATACATAATAATCGATCGAGGAGTGTTTCGCTTTCGCACGATCGGAATATCGCAATAATCCCTTCTCAGCAATCGAAATACAGGGAATCTGTATCATCGCCGAAAGGCAAAAGGAAGAAGGAGAAGAAGAAAAAGGAGATTCAGATAATCGGATACAAAGATATATGTAAATAGCTACTCACATGCTGGATGATTGTAAAGTCGATCGATGGGTGCATCATTTACATCGCCAACGAGACTCCGCACTATTTGCTCGATGAAATCTCGGATCGCTCCCATCGAGTCCTCCTCTTTTTCCTTTTGTCCCCCCGTGGCCAAATCCAAATCCAACCTCGGTGATTCATTTTCCTCGACTTCTGTAAATCAATAAATGGATATATGAATTTTATCATCCCGTGTTTCGCGATAGTACTCCTGGATCCAAAAAGTGAGTTGACATTTGAATTTAAACTCCGTGCGCAAATTTATTTGAGGAAGTGCTCTTATTTTTAAGTTAGTAAGACTGTCTTTGATATCTGTGCCAAGGGTCACATCAAAATATTCATTAGTGTTTGAGATAAGCTTCGTTTTGTAAGCTGATTAAAGTGAATTTTTCGATTTTTATAATGTCCGCATTTGTTGAGCAAAGTAGTTGTATTGGATTTTGTTCGCGAAATGAATTTTCTGCTCCTGATTCGTTGAGGATGGTGCAGAAAGCCTTTGGTGATGAGGCTATGTCGAAAATAATGTTTACAAGTGGTATGAAGAGTTCCACAAAATCATTCATGTGTTACATGAAAATAAGATAAATAGATTTTTCTATCGAGAATTTCAGATAGTCAGTAATTTATCAATCGATTCGAAGATTACCGTGTGTTGAATACTGATAATGAGAATGAATGCTGAATATGTGTTGACATTCCAAACTTCGAAAGATAAATGGCATTTGTTATCATTAATGTACATCAAGGAGCTAGAACTTCTTTAATCAATTGTTCAGTACTTCGAACCAACAAGTTTGAGAAGACGCGAGCGAAGCGAGCGCCGTGAGTCAACAAACTTGCGAGCGAAGCGAGCTCCATGAAACATCAAGTTTGGAAAAACGCGAGCGGAGCGAGCGCTGTGAGTATACAAAATTGCGAGCGAAGCGAGCACCGTAAGTCTACAATTTTTGCGAGCGAAGCGAGCTCTATGAACTATCAAGTTTGGAAAAACGCGAGCGGAGCGAGCGCTGTGAGTTTACAAAATCGCGAGCGAAGCGAGCACCGTAATTCTACAATTTATGCGAGCGAAGCGAGCTCTATGAGCCATCAAATTTGGAGAAACGCGAGCGGAGCGAGCACCGTAAGTCTACAATTTTTGTGAGTGAAGCGAGCTCTATGAACCATCAAGTTTGGAAAAACGCGAGCGGAGCGAGCGCTGTGAGTCCACAAAATTGCGAGCGAAGCGAGCACCGTAAGTCTGCAATTCGTGCGAGCGAAGCGAGCTCTATGAACCATCAAGCTATGAAAAACGCGAAGCGTTTTTCACACCTTAAAAGTGCGAGCGGAGCGAGCACCGTGAATTCACAAAATTGCGAGCGAAGCAGGCTCCACCGACCACAAGATTTGGGAAAATTGGAGCGTCATTAGCATTGTAAGAGTGCGAGCGGAGCGAACACTTTTAACCTAAAAAATTTCGAGCTTAGCAAGTGGCATTGGCTTCGGCAGTCTATAAAATTCCGATCGAAGCAGGCACCGTCAGGCTATCAAATTGGGAACGAACAGGGTGCGATGTCCAATGATGTTGAAAAAACGCGGGTGGAGCGAGAAGGCTCTTCAGAATGAAAAGAATATTTCAATTTGGTAATTCTGGACAGAATGAGGTAGAAAGTTTGTCAATTCTTGCCAGGATCTCAAAACTTCTTGCACACATTATTGTTGAATTTCATTGAATATATGACGGGTTTTCGTTGAAAACATTCTTCAAAATCGTATCAAAATTCAACGAAATATTCCAACGAATTTCCATTGAATTCTAAAATTTTTTCCACGCTTCCCAACCAAAATTTTCCATCTGGAATTACCATTTGGAAAGAATTGTAATAATTCCAACAAAATTACAGTATCTTCAATGGCAGTTGCAGTGAATTACATACTCCATAGAGTATATCAAGAAGATCGAGAACGTGTTGCAGACGAAAAGCGTCCCGGTCGAATATCAACTTCAACCGACAAACTTCGCGTCCGAAGAATCAATGATTCGGTGCTTGCAAATCGTGGATTAACGATTAGAGATCTTGCTGATGATGTTGACATTTCAAAAGGATCAGTCAATACCATTTTGAAGGATGTTTTGGGCCTCAGACGCGTCAAATCTCGATTGGTACCGAAAACACTGGATTTTCTGGAAAAACATCGTCGTGGTTTCGTGTGGAAATCAATCCTGGGCATCCCAAAGTATGTCCGGGCCCCGCAAGGATATAACTTGGGCATCCAACATAACAGTTTTCCACCCCCGACCCATGTGCCTCACATTATCTCGCCCAGGTATTGTAATTTGAGCATGTCCAGCCACACCCTATAGAGGCCCTAGGTTGGCTAGCATTGTTTCCCCTATTAAACATATCTGACATAACAGGACAACATTTTGACCCAGATCTGACAGGTTTGTCTGACATTGTTTGGTGTTTACATCAGTTTGAACACTCATGGAACTGCCAGACAGAGCCAAACAGAACCTGTCAGATCCGGGTCAAAATCCTGTCTGGTTTAAATTTTATTTCATTATTTCGGGTGTCGAAAGTTTTTTTTGTTCAGTTTTCTTCAAACACTGGGAGGAGGTAAAAAGCAAAAAATACTTTTGTTTGGTTTTATTAACCTATATACATGCAACAACGGAATACTTCATATTAACGTTGATAGAATTGTCTATAGAGTATTTCAAAATAGTCAACAAGATTTTCATCAAATACTTCGGATTGTAATTCTCGTATCCTCTCAAGTAAAAATCAAAGCTGAAGTACATTCAAAAAATTGCATTGTCTTTAATTTCTACTAGGGAAATCTCTGACATTGGATGAATTAAAACGTATCCTGATTTCTATGTTTTTGAAAGTTGTTCTTACAGGGCTCTTAGTTCCCAGGTTATAACAATTGAAACGAATTTCAAACAACCCGTGAGCTCGAAATTAAAATTCCGAAAATTTGATACGCCTTTGGCTGGCTGGAAAAAATATGTTGATTACCTTTCTGAAAATTTACATACAAGGGCGGATGAGAATTTTAATTTTTTTTTTTCGATTTGATGGTAATTTTACTTAAAGCATAGATCTATCAAAAGCTAACCCTCAAAGAACATTTTACGGGAGCAAATTTATTTGTCTTTTATCTGAGGAATATCGCCCAAATATCCTAGGGCCCAGCGTAGGATGAAATTTGAAAATTCATATGGGCTAAAATGAACTCCCTAAGTTGGCCCAAGTTGAATTCTTGATGTGGGCCAAGTTTGGGAACCATTACGGGGCCTAGATTGAGAAGCCTAACACCCCAAGTTGGGACCGATGCAAGTGTCCTAACCAGGGCCACATTTTAAGTAGGAATTATAAACCTGGCCCAGGTCTGAGCCCGGAAAAATTTCCACACGGGTTGAAGTGTGGAAAACAATGCTTTCTGACTATCAGGGCAAGATCAAACGTATTATCACGGGAGATGAGATGTGGATTTATGCTTAGCACCCGGGAACAACTGATCGATCAAGTGAATATCGCGCTAAAGGTGAGGCAAAACCTTCGTTTGTCGTGGTATTGTGCATTTTGAGTTCCTTCCGTCGGGTCAAACTGTCGACAAAGAATATCATTTGAGCGTTCTGCGTCGTTTACGTGAAGCTATTCGCCTAAAGAGACCGGAATTGTGGCGAGACAACTCTTGGGTTTTGCACCACGGCAATGCACCGGCTCACACTGCATTGATTCTTCGCAAAAAACTCGACGCATATTGTTCCAAAACCACCGTATGCACCTGATTTAGCACTGTGCGACTTCTGGCTATTCAACAAACTCAAAAGACCGCTCCGGGGACACCGTTTTGAGTCCATAGAGGAGATCCAAGCCGAATCGAAGAAAGAGTTGAAGGCCATCCCGGAAACCGACTTCAACGACTGTTTCGAAGATTGGAAAATGCGTTGGCATAAGTGCATTGTATCCTGAGGGGGGGGGGGGGTTACTTCAAAGGCGACGAACTTGATTTGGAAGGATAAATAAAGATTTTTGAAAATAAATGCTATGTCACCTCATTTTTTAGACACAGTAGTAAATTCATCATTACAGAAATGATTGCTCTCTTTCAAATTCATTCATAAGGCGCGGATGAGTTTGACGCGAACAACATCGCGTGGATAATATCATCTCTCTACCTACGTAAGTTTACAGTCCATTTCACACAGGTTTCATTCACCTACGTATTACGTTTATTACGTGAATTAATGGATGAGAGTATGATTTGATTTGATGCATTCTTGCGTTATGCGATGAACTACGAGGAGAAGATTTTTCTTTTCTTGGAAGAGACATTTTTGAAGGATTTTTCTTATCTGAGACGAATGTAATGAAAGCGATTGGGTTTGTCTTCAATCTATTGAATTTGGGAACGTGAAATATGATGTTGAGAAATACTGTCTGAAGAGCTGTCTGGCAGTGCTGTGAGTACAGAATTTTATGGCAGAAGGGAGGCCCAAGAAAACCTTGATGAAAGAATTTTCTCTGAAAATCTCTGAAATTTTTTTCAACATTGCATTACAAATCTCTGAATCTCACTGAAAAATTCTGAAAAACACTCAAAAAAACTTAAAAGAATCTGCAAAATCTTGAAAACTCTCATTTATCGGGCACGTTTTTCCAATGAAAATTTTTCTCAATATCCATAAATATGTCAGGAAAAAGAATTGTTAAGTTGGTACAAGTTTGTGACAAACGACGGGCAAACGATTCAATTTCATCGAAATATCGCTCTGTACAGCACTTCTCTGATTCAAATCACTGTAAAAAATTTCTATGGGAAACTTCACATAAATGTTCAGAAGTAATTAACACATACATGCCGTACACGTACATACAATTCTCCGTATTTTACCGGAAATTTACTGCGCAATGATAGTGAAAATCCCATAAAGTTTGGAATTTTCAATTAAATTTATGGGAAATTTCATATACATGTATCGGAAACTGATTTCCCATCCCATGACCGAAATTTCCCGATTGCTGCGTATAGGAAAATTCCGATTATTTTTCACAGTGTAGAAGTGTTGTTCAGAGCGATATTTTGACAAAATTAAAGCGTTTACCCCCGTAGTTTGTTATAAACGATTTGGCAATAGAGTGGCCCCTTAAAGGAAATTGGAAAGAAATCCTTTTTTAACGTCAAGTACGCAGATAACATGTCCTTACATATTGTTCCAAGTTGTCGATCGACGTTTCGGATAGATTCTATCCATTTTCAAGATGCATAAACAGAAATTACACGTGTATTACAGATTTCGAAACTTTATATCTTGCAAACGGATATAGATTCTATCCGAAACGTCGCTCGACAACCTGGAATGATAAACGCTTATTCCATTCGACAATCTACTTGGCGTTAGAAAAGCATCTCTTTTCAATTCCCTTCAACAATCCTTGTCTCTTGCGCCGAGTACTAATCTAACCCATATCTCAGAAAAACTCTAAATTTTTCTGAAAATCACTGAAACTTCCTGAGAAAGTATGAACATCTCTGAAATTTTTTGAGGAACGTTTTTCTGAAAATCTCGCAAAATTTCCGTGATTTTCAATGAAATTTTTCCATCAGGGAAATTAATGGATAGAGTGGGATGCTCAACTTTGATTCCCTGTGTCATGGCAACCGGGTGAACTGAACCCATTTGATCTCTGATAGATGTTGCTGAAGTTCGAATCGTTTGTTGAAACAAATTGTTGATCGAATAACAAAATACTCAGCTATTCAGGACCTCGAATTCCGCAGGACTTCTTCTAGGCGATGTTGTCAATTTGAAAAGTTACATAACGATCATTAATCACATTTTATGGGTCTGAATTTTCGTTTCGTTTTTATAAACGATTCCAACTTCAGCAATATTCTGATAGACAGAATGAACAGTTATTTTTTTCTGACCACTACTAGTCATTTTTCGTCAGAATTAGCTATGAAAAGGATCAATGCCACCCACATTCCGAGAAATGATTTACCATCATTTTATTGTTGATATCGATTTTCTTCTCCGGAAACAAATAGTGTTCGATCAAAGAGCGGTTGTGTTCAAAAGTAATGATATAATGGTTTGTCAGTAGAAAAAAAATATGATTCACGACTTTTGTTTAACTTAAGAATCTTTGTTTTTTGTGAAAACCAACGCTCCATGTCCCAGATAACACAACCCGAAGAGAACATGAAGCTTCAGCGAACGTTCAGATCAGATGTGTATAGATCGGGCCGAAGGTTCATCAGAGCCAACTTTTAGATTCACAAACGTTTGACAAAGGTTCTACGGACGTTGAAATGTCCGCTTTGAAATACATTCAAGAAACATAGATGGAACGTTCGCTGGAGGTTCATCAAAGGTTTGACGAAGCTTCACAAAAATATCTATACTTAGATTAATTTTGATCAATTTATATGGAAAATAAATTAATTAATAAACATGAATTATTATAAATTAATCTAAGTATAGATATTTTTGTGAAGCTTCTTCAAACCTTCGATGAACCTTCAGCGAACGTTCCATCTATGTTTCCTGGACGTATTTCGAGGCGGACATTTCAACGTCCGTAGAACCTTTGTCAAATGTTTGTGAATCTAAAAGTTAGCTTTTATGAATCTTCGATCCGACCTATACAGATCTAATCTGAACGTTCGCTGAAGCTTCATGTTCTCTTCGGGAATAATTCGTGAGTCGTTCCAAAAGAGTTCTTGAACTGAATTCTGGAAGAATTATTTTTCCGACTTTTTGACGAGTTCTCAAAGAGTTCTTTGAATTCTAAAAGAATTATTTGACAGCTCTATAATAAATCCCTTGGGTGTTCTATAAGAGTATTGAAAGAACATTTTGAGATGACTTGAAGTACTCTTTAATGTCCGCTTGTTAGAACTCTTATTCAGCTCTGTCCCTGCTAAAGAAGAACTTCCTACGAATTCAATGTACATGTTGAATTCCCGCAGATTTCTATGATTGTGAAAAAGCGTTTAGTAAGAATGATTAAGTGATTATGGTTGGTTCGAGTCCATAAAATAGAGAAGTATGTAATCAGTAATATCGAATGAAAATAAAAAACTAATCATATATATATTTTGTTTTTCACTCGTGTAAATTACAAACATTTTGGCATCCATCGATACTAAAAATTTCAATGATTGATTTGGTATGATCAATTTTGTGGGTTATATTTTTAAAAAGTGCCTGAACTTCAATATTTTCTGTTAATTGAATGATCGTTCGATAAATAAAAGCTTGATGAACGTAGAAGATCAGATGGATCAATCATTGATTAATTATGCTTATACACATAATATGTTAGAATGATTTTTATATTTTATAAACACATGAGTGCCATGAGAGTTCTTTAATCATTCATGTCAAGAGTTCGCCACGGCTTCTGTCAATTAATGGACCGAGGTCGTTAAGAGTTCTTTCTATCAACAGGACATTAACGACTTCTTGGGGTAATTGAGAAGAACACTTGTCGATTACTTTAGAATTCCTTTTACAAATGCCAAGTTCTTCAGGAACTCTCCAAGAATTTCTTGTGTTATCTGGGGTGGTAAGAAAAATTTTCTTACGCTGAAACTACATGAATATTTTTAGAGGCCTTGATTGGCAGCAGATCAGTCAGTGATAGAGTTTCCAAGATTAATTCCGATGTATCGTGATGTGAAGTAGAATAGTAATTGTGAACTTCAGAACAGTGATAATCAAATAAAGCGGTGTACTGCCCCAATAAAAATATTTCTCTTCAAACTTCTTCAAAACTCTTCAGATTTTTCTACATAACAGTCAGATTTCAGACGCTTTGAGAAATTTGCAGAATTTTTAACCATAAATATTACTCTACAAATTTCTGCATTACTCTGCAAAATTGTACATAATTCTTCCAATCTTCGTAATATTTTATGAATTTCTCCACAAAATTCGTACAAAACTTGCCAAATCTCCATATTACATTAAATACTTCTCTGCATATTTCTGCATTACTTTACAAATCTCTGTTTTATCTATTCACTTTTGCTTGAGAAAAAAAATTTTTGTTCAGAGTTTATCTCTACAAATCTCCTTCCAGTTCGACTTGAATGACATTACGGAAGAGACACCACACTGGAAGTCCATTTTTAGGAACTTTCCTCAGTGAGGATCGAACCCGGGTCCTGCGAGTGAGAAGCAAAGCCTCTATCACATCAGCGGATCTCCGAGATGACTACAGTAATCTTAAAGTACCACTTATGGGAATCATCGCGATGGAAAATTTTGAAAAATTCGTTTTCGTGAGATATAGACCAATCAATTCAGAATCTTCAAACGAAAAATGAATAGGTCGTGGGAGAGGGGATTTTTTTGACCTCAACTTGTAAATTTTTCCAAGTGCTGAGTCAAATCGATAGAAAATTTTGAAAGTTCGTCCCTGTAAGATATAGACCAATCGATTCAGAATCTTATGAAACGAAAAATGAGTAGATCGTGGGAGAAAGGTTTTTTTCGACCTCAACTTGTAAATTTTTCCAAGTGCTGGGTCAAATCGATAGAAAGTTTTGGAAAATTCGTTCCCGTCAGATATAGACTAATCGATTCAGAATCCTCCGAAAGGAAAAATGAGTGGGTCGTGGGAGAGAGGTTTTTTCGAGGCCTACTAGTGAATTTTACTCAAGTTATTTTGAGTCGATTGAAAAATTTGAAAAAATTCACTTTATCTCCGCAAATGCGATTTGAGAAAAATGTATGAATTTGTATAGAAAACTCAACTCTCCGCCACAAGCCGTAATATTCTTGGAATAGACAAATAAAGAGAAAATTCAAATTTTTTTCTGCAAATGTAGTTTGCAGAGAAATGCATGAATTCGTGGAGAAAATTCCTTTCCTCATCAAATGTTTCCACCATTTATTAAATAGAAAAATGTTGAGAAAATTCAACATTTCTCAACAACACAACTTTGACCAATAAGTTGGAAATGTACAGGGTAACCTTTACTGGCAATAGAAATTTTCAGAAATATGCAGAATTTCACAGAGTTTTGGAAGATGAATCTGTTGAAAAAATTCTTTCTTTCTCTAATAATTGCGATAGTGAAGTTTTGCAGAGAAATTGTTGAAGTTTTGAAGAGAAATATTTTTATTGGGGTGTAGAGGTCTTTTTTATTACGCATTTTAAGGTAACTGTGGGTTGTATCGGCCATTTAAGAACACTTTCTTGTCCACCCGAAATTTTGACTGTTCTATTGAATATTTTAATAATTCGAGATCATAGTATGATTTCTGATACATTATCACTAGAGATCGAATTATATGCAACAAAAAAAGTGCGAAATATGCATGCAAATATGCAAGGAAATACCTCCAAATATGCGGTAAAACGTAAAAAATATGCAGTAACGAATCAAAAAAACTTCAACAAGTTTTGACTGATGAGAAATTCAAAATATAGAAACACTGCAGTCCCAAAGGAATTCTCAAATAACTCTTTTCAAGGGATTCATTATGAATTATGTTATGGGAGTTCTCAAAGAATTCATAAAGAATGCAGTCCGAGCATAAAGAATTCTCAATGAATTCTCAAAGAGCTGATGAGAGGGTTCATAAAGTATTCTGAATGATTTTACAAGGTATTCTCAAAGAACCCCCGCTATGTCAGTTCAGAATAAATCCCTGGGAGAATTCTTCTCCTCGTCAAAAACAAAATTTCAACGAACTCAGCAAAGAATTAAAAAACAAGTCTTAAAGAATTCCAAAAAAGTTCTTGAGGAATTTTCAATTGCTTAAAAACTTGACGCATGGATATTGCTATGAAAACTAGAATTGTTTGAAAAATCTTTTGGAACAATTTCAAACGGATCATGGAAAATTTCGAAAGCATTGTTGTAGAAGTATTTCAAAATCCTTTGAAAAAGACTTTAAGGGGTAATATCCCTTTGTGGACGGAAAAGTTGACGTTATTTTCAAAGTGTTGCCATGGAGTGAAAAAGAATTATCAATGTATGGGGTCTTTTGCATATCGAAATACTAGTCTTCGGGTACAAAAAACACTTCTCACTCAATTTTGAAATCCAAAATGGCGGCATGATAATATGGTCAAAAAAACGTTTTTTTTTTCTCATGGTTAAAACGGGTGTACCGCTACAGGTCACAATTTTCAATCTAGAACGAAAAATAAAAAAGTTCCTCAGAATATAGCTCAAAATCTCAGAATTTCAGAGAGATTCAGAGAGATTTTTTTACCAGGGTTTTAATATTCTCCATTTCGAGGAGATGCAAATGAACTGCGGTGAAGCCTGTATCGATAGATTTGATGAATTACATTGCAGGTAGTGAAATTTTGTTTCGCGTCAATTTTGAGGTTATGTGAATCTTAATATATTGACTTGACCCAGATAGCATTGAAAGTCCTCTGGACGTTTTAGAAACATAACCTTAGTTCTGCGCGCTTCATCTCCGGGGAGTAGTTTTAAGTACATTCAGAGGACATTAATTTTTGATGCACCTGAATACGTTCCCAGTATGTATTTTTCATTTACCACGGGACGTTCTCGTCACGTTTCCCAAACGTACCTTCATGGAAACTAACCTTTACAAACACATGTGTAGTATCGCAGGACGTCATTGACGCCTTCATTGAACACATCCCCAAAACGTCGCTTGGTGAAGATAAATAGAACATTACGGAACATTTGTATGTCCCTGGAACGTACATGCGACGTTCTTAGAACGTCCTGGGATCTCATTTAAACGTTCTCTGCGTGGGCAAGTACGTTTTGTGAATGTTTAGAAAACCTCCCGATGCTATCCGGGGATTCATTCCTGATAACTTACATTCTGCCAATAGTTTTGAACTTCTTGAATGGAATCCTTCCAAATATTCCATACAAAACATATTTTTATGGTTGTTTGGTACTCTTTCCCCTAGTAGAACTATAAGTATCCATTTGTATAGGTTAGAGATAAAATACTTGGTTTTTATATAACGTCTCGAAAACGTTCTGAAAACGTACCATATCATGTGTAAACAATGTCCCCGAAACGTGCTCCCCAACACATTGAATGAATGTTCCTAAGACGTCTAGAAAATGTCCTCTCGGAAACCAACATCTGTGGGACTTTGGACACGTTTTTAAAACGTTTTGAGAACTTTTGGTGCTGTTTGTGACAATGCCGTCATTTTGGATTCAAAAGATTGAATAAAAAGTGTTTTTTGTACCCGAAGACTAGTACTTTCATATGCAAAAGACCCCATACATTTATAATTTTCTTTCATTTCATGGCAACACTGGAAATAACGTCGATTTTTCTGTCCATAAAGTGGAATTACCCCTTAACGGCATTCACCACCTTCCCGAAAAGTTACTAGATTCCAAAATCGCCCCCCCCCCCAGTTTTCTCAGAAACGAACAAATAAAATGAAAAATAAAGAGTAGCTGCACTTTCTTCGATATGCTAAGAAGATGCACCTCCTCATTAAAATCGATTATATTCATTAATCGTTGAGAAAACTGGGGGGAGAGATCTAGTAACTTTGCCTCTGATGAATGCCCTTAAGGGTGTCCCTTGGTCGATTTTTTCACCAGAGAACTACTAGATCGTTTCAACCATTTCACGTCATTAATATTCAATTAATGACATCGACCTTTAGATCAAAAAATCCAGAATAAATCAGAGATGCCGGCTCTGGTCTCAAAATAATTGTACATGGATTATATTTGTTATAATATCAAAAAAACTGATTAAAGGTTTCTTATTGGTTGATAACGAAATTTTGTCCTAATTATTTATGACGAGTTAGTTGAACAACAAACAGACCAGACCCGGATTGTTTGATTAATTCTGAATCATTTGATCCAAAGTTTGATGCAATTGATTGAATATTTTTGACGTGAAATGATTGAAACGATCTAGTAGTTTTTTGGTGAAAAAATCGACCAGAGCACTCCCTTAAAAAGATACCATAGTTACCATCGGAGCACGTTTTTTTTGCAGTAAAATACTCGAAACTGAATTCATGAAAAAGTCTGAAATTTCCGGGGATGATTCTCTGACACTTCATCTAGGTCTGCACAGAGCCCGAATTTCGAATTTCAAAAACACTTTTTTTTTTTAAAATATTTCTTTCGAAATTCAAAATCCGGGCTCTGTACAGACCTAGATGAAGTATCAAAGAATCATCGCCGAAAATTTCATATCTTTTCATGAATTCAGTTCCGAGTATTTTACTGCAAGAAAACGTGCTCCGATGGTAACTATGGTATCCTCTTGAGGGGATACCAGCGTACCATCCGAGGAGAGAATTCTTCTGCAAGATTTCTCCGAACTGAACTCACGAAACAGCCTGAAATTTTCAGGGTATAATCTTTGATATTTCAAAAGTTGTAGTACATAGCCTGAATTTCAAATTTTGAAAAAAAATTCACTTTTACCGACTGAGAAAATTCTTTTCTCCGAAATTTGAAGTTCGGGCCATATGCCGCAATTTTTAAAGTATCAAAGATTATACCCTGAAAATTTCAGACTGTGTCGTGAGTTCAATTCGGAGAAACCTTGCAGAAAAACTCTTCACCCGGATGGTATGCTGGTATCCCGTTAAGGCACCTCAAATATCAAAATGAAAGTCAAATATTGCACAGCTTGTTATAAGTTCCATCTGTTGACTCGAAATGTGCATATAGAAGTATCCGAATGTCTGGTTTATAGCATTTTTCGATATTTTTATGAATTCATATTGAATCTTCTCCCAGACAGCACAACGTGCCATTGAAACGTTCATGGAAGGTTTATAGAACGGAGGATAGATTTCCAAAGCGTTCAGAAAATGTCCCAGACACACATTTTGCTGTTAGGGCTTCAGTTCGATTTGAATTACTCACTTTGAATTTTTTTATGAATTCATGACAAATTCTTTCACCTCAACTAGAATATTTGCAGTGTCTCAATGAATTTTTTCAAAAATTCTCTGGAATTATTCACAACCTCTTATAGCATTCTTCAAGACCTTTCATAAGAATTTCTGAAATATATCTTAGGATTTTTTTTTAAGAACTCTCTTAGGATTCTGGATAAACTATTTTGGATTTCTTTGCGAACTGTTTTGAGATCCCTGAAACCCGGACAGCACACAAAGAATCAGAAATGAATTCTGAAAAAAGAACTCTCGAAGAATTCTTTTGGTGCACAAAGTGCTCCAAAACATCGCCAAACATTTGCGAATTATGTTAAAATCCTCTGAGACTTCTTTGAGAATTTTAATAGAACTCGCAAATGTCTGACGAAACGAATTCTTTTCAAACTCTTCAAGAACATTTATTTGTATTCTTCAAGAGTTCTTTTTTCAGAATTCATTCGGGATTTTTGTGTGCTGTATAAGAAGTTCTCTAGCGCAAAAAAGAAAGGAATCCTCTCTGGGATTCATTCTAAACTGACATCTTGTGGATTCTATAACAATTCTCTTGGAATTCTTTCGAACGAGTTATGGTGTTCTCGAAGAATTCTTTCCGAACTTCTTTTGCTGTGTGGGAATGCTCCAATTCACGTGTCGCTTCTTGGTTTCAGCTACCCTGTAAAAAAATCTGTAAATTTATTGCGAAATCCCTCGGCAATTCAGGTAACAATTAACTCGAAGAAGAATTCAAGCGAATCACCAAAAAATTGGTAGATAATAATTGTGGTAACTCTATACAACAATACGATGAATTCACTGAATATTGGACAATTTTTACCTTCTATAATCGAGTAATTTCCCACTCTGTTACAAAATTCCAGCTGGGATTCGATGTGGATTCCACCTCCAAAATTCACCTGCGTTTCCAGCTGGGATTCCTCATTTCCAGGTGAAATCTTAGCTAGAAGTTCAACTACAACGTGAGATTTCAGTTGGAATTCCTGATCCCAGATGGAATCCCAGTTCACTGAAAAAAAAAATCAGCGACTACGGGCCGGGTAAATATTTGGTTGCCTGCTTTTGAATGAATAAACAAAACAATTCTATGGATTATCAAGACCGTTATTGTTGCATAAAAATTGTTTTGGTGGAGGAACTAAATTATATGGATGATTTTTTTTTAGGTGCTGTATTCGTATTATTTTCACGTGTCAACAAAATATTTAGCCGGCTCCTATTCATCAATAGAATTTGGTTGTACCATCCAAGTACTTCTCTGAGTGTTGGAATTGGAAATCCCACATAGAATCCAGTTGGGATTCTGAAATCCACGTGGAATCCCAGCTGGATTTTTGTAACAGGGCATACAGTACAAGAGGTCCTGCAAAGAGTTCCCATAATGCTGATCAATATGTATTCATTATGAATATTTTAAATTCAAAATGAAGTCTGAATGAACAACTTTATGTTCAGAAAGAACTCATATCGAGATTTTATTATGAATGATTCAGGCATTCAATAAGTTTTCATTTTGAATTCATTGAATCCTTATTGAGTCCATTGGTGGGAACTATTCGAGAAGTCTTTATAAATTTATCTTTTGTGCTGGCTGTGTTGTTTTCCGATAAATTTAGGTGCATTTCGAAATGAGATAAAAATATTGTAGCAAAACTTCGGTTTCTCGAGAAAATCTTTTGACCAGACGCGAAGCATATCTCAAAAATATCCATAGACCGTTCTCATTTCTCGATTCGTATCATCTTCTTCATTCCTGCAGCGTGCAGGGAGTGGCTAGGAGACGTCGAAGGTTAAACCCCGAAGCTATTCTCTCCCTCTTCTTCCTCTCAATTGAAACCCATAACAAAATCTTCCAAGTCTCTTTTAAATCCTAGACCTTGACAGAATTTTTCGATCTATTTGCAACTCCCACGCCCACTCTTGTAAAAAATCGACACAAATTTGACATATGAATAAACAAAACAATCAATTTTCCCTAATCGAGAATTAATCACTTCCGGTAATATATCAACACTTACTCATTCAACTCATTCAAAGAAGTAATCCCGCGATATTCAGCACGTCTCGCGAATCGATGACAGATAAATCCTTGTAAATCGTTCGCAATAGTATCACTCGTAAGCCGACGACGATAATCAGTCAACATTTCATAAGAACACAATCGATTCGTGACAATTGGAACTCGCGAGAAAAGTTGAATGACCACGTCCCGTTGGGTCCCTGATGGATCGACCACCGCACGTCACGTGTTTGTTTATATATTTCGTTAATTAATCAAATACTAGAGTCAATGATCTATCGAGATCCGATTTGTTTTCCTGCGCATGGACACAACTGAACGCTTTCTAAACGAAAGTATCGGCGGTGTCCATTGACAATTCTCACCGCAGAATATATATATATATATAATTTTTTCTCCTCCGTTTGTATCTGTACCATATACGAGACTATACTACTTTCTTGCAACCAGTACATACGGTTGGTCAATGTCTTTGGTCAGCCACTTATATATTACCGTTTATACCACTCCCACAATTCAAAATCTGAATTATAATAAAATTCTTTTCACGACACAGAATTATTAATCAGATTTTAGAAGCGGGGACTGGCTTTGAGAGGAGAATAACGGAAATGTGAGAAAGAGAGACGCGATGTGGTCTCGGAGAGTACCGGAGCTGAACTGAGAGAAGTCCGCCACCTCAGAGTCTTTCTCTCTGGAGATAGCTACCTCGAGAGACTAAGGTCATGTAAGCGAATCTGTAAGTGTATCTCATCCTCTGAGGTATGGTACTGGTACGTTGAATTAGGATCATGGAATTGTATTCTCGCATGTGACAGACCTTGAAGAAATTCTCTCTCCCTCTCTTCCTAGAAAAAGTAACGAGAGCACGGCGGATCCTCGCGAGCCTTGGCTAACCCAAGGGTTACAGAAAAACAAAATAAAAGGAAACAGGGAGACATCGAGGGAAGAGCCATAAGAAAACGTTTGCCCGACCACGTCGATGTCGCGGCAGTCGATCTGACCATGTTTGGCGAACACAAGATATCCTGAGAATAGTTACAGGGAATCCAGATACACCCAGGGTTTGCGACAACGATGTATACGGTGGCCTTCGATGTACCTCGTGATATCGAGTGAAAAGATGGAAAGTGGTATGAGAATGATGCATTTGCATTTGACGGATAATGATTTCTCCTTTCAATTGACATTCAAACTGAATGAAAAATTCATAATTGAACGACGCGAAGATCCCCTATTGTGAATACAATGACGTTAATGATTCTAATTATCAGATACACATTACATTGTCGTTTTGCGTATAAATGCTCCTTGATACGATTCTTTTTCTTCTTCTACTTCTTTTGTTGAATTACAATTACAATAACCGCTATTCTCGAACGATGAAATCCGTATCCTGTAATTTGAGTGCATTAGAGAACAAAATGACAGCGCAACGAGTCTTCACGTGAGATATGCCGTTACTCGTCGATGTATTATACTTGGCGTCGAGAAGATTTACATAAAATTTGGATGAACTCTTGGTATTATCGGCTGTTACTTCTGAATCCTCTAATAATCGTAACAAACTCTGAATGCACAGCTATAGCTGTCTTATTATTCTCACATCGAGATAAACCGAGGAAAGCACGATTCCAAGTTTCCAACCAAGGTGTTCGGTGTTCGTTCTCCAAGGTTTTCTCTCTCTCTCTCTCTGCTTCCCTTCGTGAAGTCTTCTAGTTTAGCGATCAAACACTTTGATACCACCGAAAACGGATAAGATCTATCTCTTTTACCACGTAGCGCGCATCGAAACAATGAGCATTAACAAGAAGATCATACCGTGAGACACTTTTACTACGTTTTGGGTCTTTTTCCCTTCAGCCTTTAGCTAGCGACCGAAGATCCCGAGATGCGATTGAATTATTGAATTCTTTTATTGATAAGAAACAACTTGCCTTGAACGTAAACCGAGGAGGATTCAGCCGTGTTGAAATACCGATTCAATTCATCTTCCGAGAATGCCCCGCCGAAGGTTTCGAACCACTTCTCGTTCCTCCCCAACCACGATCTGCAATTCAAACCAAATTAAAAATCAATTCTCCCCGGGTATTCGATGATTCGTACCTTCTCTGGTGACAAAACAAACAATGCCAGGTATTCTCGGTTACGTCCCGATGGGAACAAACTTTTCTGCAAGATCTAACGCCGCAGTCTCTGCACTCGACTCCACGTCCAATCAAAAATGGCTTCAGGCAACAGGCGCAACGGCTGTCGTCCACGATAACTCGCGTCGATTTTCCCGTCAGAGATTTCCTGAAATTATTAATGTATACGCGCTATTAGCGAGAATACGATCGCACGGATTATTTCGATCCTATCATTACTACAGTGTGTTTTGCATTTGATCTTTCAGATTCAAATCACTCGAAAGCATAGTGTTTTGGATCCTACGTATTTGAACTTCCGTGCATTCGGTGAGTTGGAAAAAGGCAGATTTGTGGAAAAAAAATTCAAAGATTCTATCGTTTTTCAATCAAAAGTTATAGCTATTTGAAATTTTTGAGGCTCCAACGAAAGGATTTGGGGTGAAGTATTTAGTAGACGAACGATGACCAGTAGATGAATAATTCATAAAAAGAGTAATTATCATAAATTTCTGCTATATTCGAATGATTCGATTGTTTATAAAAGAAGTTACAGGCGAACCCCGTTATTCGCGGTTTTTGAATGTAGACCTTGCTTTGTCATTCGCGCATATTTGCGGTTTCGTAGCTACATTGACTGTTTTGATGTACATTTGTTTGTCAGAATTTGTTCACTTTTGATTCGAGGTTGTCAAGACTTTTCGTAAAACTATGACTCCGTGTAAAAATAATCCCATTAAAAAACGCAGTTTCTCGAATCTACCAATGAATAATTTGTTAAAAAAATCGAAATCATTGCACTTATTTTAAAAACTAGTCAAAAATATGAGGAAGTCATGAGCCTCTTTCTTTATCACGGAACGCATCCCCTCTTTTTCCATAAGCGTAATGCTTTCGTATTCGCGGAACCTTTCGGGAACGCACCCCCCGCGAATACCGGGGTTTGACTGTACAGTTAAACCTCGTTTATTTGAACGCCAAACTTCTCCTCTTTCTCCCACGTTTGAACGGCCTCAAGGCGCGTTTCCAGTGATGAACAGTGTCGCCCACCCAAGAAACGGTTATGTGAACTCGTTTTGAGCTTTATGCTGATATTGGGAGCCCCTCTCGGCTTGAAATAAACGAGACTGTCACAATTCTAAGAATTGAAATGAATGAGGTTTTACTGTACCTACTGCTATTGCGAAAACACACGAATGATTTTGAGGTAGCAGGAATGTTTAATAATTACTTTTTCCAGGAGTCCTCCATCTACTGGGTAGTTCACCCTACAACTAATCGATTAGTCGATAAATTTCAATCTGAAACAATTATTTATTTCATTCGATTAATCCTTCAACCACGCACAGCCTCAGTTGGAGCCTCAAAAATTTCAAATAGCTCTAACTTCGAATCGAAAGACGATAGAATCCTTGAATTTTTTTTCCAGAAATCTGCCTTCTTCCCAACTCAACGGATCTATTTATAATTCTGAGAAATTTGAAACACCCTGTACAATAATATCCAATATAATTGCCATGAATCGAGATATCATTGCATTGCTGCTTTAATCGAGTTTCATATTTTTTGTAGCGATTGCGATTGTTGTTATTATCAAAGTGTCTGTAACGTTTCTGCGTTAAGAACCCGATGATAAATAGCTAAATAATAATAATAGTAGTAATAAGAAGAATAACGAGCGCGAGCATTTAATACCTTGTTAACTTTGTCGTTATACGATTCTTACGAATTTCATCTCACATCTTAAATTACATACAAAGACGCGATGGCAAAAGTCGATGATTACACGTAATCAACGAGTGTTCGTAAATTATAGTGATTTACACGTATCTCTGATATTAAACTATGTGTCTGTGATGATACATATACATATGTATGTTGGTAATATACCGTTGTCCATTGTTTGATATGATTGTGTGGGTGAATATCATTTGAATGAAAATTTATGGTACAAGCAACGAAGGGATGGTTCGTATAATGATATTCTTTGTAATTCGAGATGGTTCGGATGATGATACAACGAGTTTTCGAATTAGAAATTTCCAAATTGAATGATAGACCGATAGGTGCTGGTCTCTATGGAACAACGTCGAAACCTCCAACACGTCGGTTGGGAACAGTTACTCGTGGGATGCCTTTCTCTTCACGCGATCCGAATCTGACGAACGCCGGTGTTGAGTTACCGGCGTTTCATACTAGATTCGGCTGGAGATTCGATTGAGAAAAGTCAGGGATGTTGTTTTTGTTGTTGATCCAACTTGTCGGAAATACAGATACGAGTTGTGCAAGGGATTCATGAATCAGAGAGTGAAAGAGGTTTTTAATAGGGAGATGTATCTGGGCAATCGAATGAATTGAATATAATAATAACCGGGTGATGGGTTTCACGATTGGAGAATTTGAATTGAATGTTGCACGATAAGATGCAGGAGGCAGGGAGATGATACATTTGAAAGATATTGTTGGAGTTTGAATCGTTTATTGAAATCTTCAGCTGTTGGAGACCCGAAAACTTGCAGTCAACTCTTTGAACGATGTTCCCAGTTCGAATCTAATAAACATGGATACCTGAGGGTACGTTGAAAATATCTTGAAGATATCTTTTGGAAGACATGATAAAGACATATCAACAAGATATCTCAAAGACATCCCGATGACACATGAATATATTGAAGATATCTTGATGATATATTTTGGAAGAAATGATGAAGACATATCAACAACCCAATAAACATTTGATTTCTCAAGATATGTTTTAGATATGTTTAAGATGTCTTATGCGACACTTTTAGATATCTAAAAGATACCTTTTCGTATCTTGAGATATCTTAAACATTTCTTACGTCTCTTAAAACGTCCAAGACATGTTTAAGATATCTCAAGATACGAAAAGTTATCTTTTAGATATCTAAAAGTGTCGCATAAGACATCTTAAACATATCTAAAACATATCTTGAGAAATCAAATGTTTATTGGGAAGATATCTCAAAGACATCCCAATGAACATGAATATATTGAAGATATCTTGAACATATCTTGATAAAATCTTTTGAAAGACATCTACAAGACATATCCAAAGACATATCAAAGATATCTTTTGGAAGACATCTCAAAGACATCTTTTCGAAATGTCTTGAAGATGTCTTTCGAAAGATATCTTTAAGATGTCTTGCTGAATGTATCTTTAAGATCAGCACTTCTGAGGTTATGAGTACATGATTAAATGAATCACACTTCAAATGTCACAATCGAATTGCAAAGGAGATGAATTCGTTCCTAATTCAAAAGCTTGAATAATCCATGTGGATACCAACAAATTTGAAATTCTGCAAAAAGTGCGATTTTGTAACCTTGCAATTCCAGCAGACTCCCCGAGTCACTATATTTTGCGAATTATTGAACTTTTTACGCTGAACTTGATGCACAGCCTTCAATTGAATTTCTCATTCCCATTGAATAAATTGTTTTTCAATACCAATGAGATAAAAATCATCTCATAAGAATACTAAATTCACTAAATTCATTAAACTTTTCAATTTTCAAGCACAACCAACTTATCTGATATTTGTACATGTGATAACACTTCAGTCACAGGATCAGTTTTACTCTGAAAATATACACCACCGACATTTTATTTCACCATATCATATTGACAATTATGAGCACCATCACCAAATTGTTCGTATGGCTCAGATCAATGGAGCGTATGTACGTCATGAAACATCCGGGTTCGAATCCCGCGAACTGGGAGTGGTGGAAGAGGGATGAAAGAAAAGTGGGAAGGAAGAAGAGAGACAGAGAGGAGGATTTTTTTGTATGCACGATTTCAAGGTTTGTCAAGATATTTTTATGAATTCTTCAAGACATTTTCAAGACTTGATCGAATTCATGTAAAACATATTTTCCGCAAGACCTTTTCGAGATATCTTGAACTTGTCGAAATTTGTCGCGTCCCATGTGGAAATCGCCGGACTTGACAAATCGCCCAGTACTGGAAAGGTTGTATTTGCCAGACTTCGGCAAAAACAACTGTTCCTGTTCAGTTCCATTACTGTTTTTCAACTGGCTGTACATGTTCGACGGAGTTGAGACGGTATTGGTTGGCGTGGACAGACCGTGTTGGGCCAGTAATGAATCAATACTGGCCGGGAAATACACGGATCGTAGTGTAACGGAGCCGCGCCAGTACTGTGCCAGAGTTGGGATAACCATTCAATATATCCAATAGGCGATCGAGTGCCAGGATCGGTAGGGCAATGGCTAACTACAAAATCGGTAGTCGAACTACGTTAAAATTATGTCCATGGAAATCCGGCTGTTATGGTAAACCAAAGCGGCGCCAGTACTGAGCCAGAGTTGGGATTACCATTTCATATATTTGATAGCCGACTATATGCCAGTATCAATATGGCACTGGCTGGCTACGAAATCGATGTTGTATTGTCGTTAAAATCGTAGCGATGGGGATCAGGCTATTAGGGTGAGCCGAAGCTTGACCAGTACTGAGCCAGAGTTGGGATGACCATTCAATATATCCAATAGGCGATCGAGTGCCAGGATCGGTAGGGCAATGGCCAACTACAAAATCGGTAGTCGAACTACGTTAAAATTATGTCCATGGAAATCCGGCTGTTATGGTAAACCAAAGCGGCGCCAGTACTGGGCCAGAGTGCGGATTACTACTTCATAGATTTGATAGCCGACTATATGCCAGTATCAATATGGCACTGGCTGACTACGAAATCGATTATTTAATGTCGTTAAAATCAATTCATTATGACAAATGGCGTGGTACTGGCGAGGTTGTATCTGCCAAAGTTCGGCAAAAACAACTGTGCCTGTTCAGAATCATTACCGTTTTTCAACTGTCGCCGAACATTCACAAAATTTCAGCCGGTATTGGCTCGCGTGGACAGACGGTATAGGGTCAGTATCGAATGAATACTGGCTGGACAATACCCAGGATTGCGAGAAACGGTACCGCGCCAGTATTCAGCCAGAGTCGGTATTATAATTCCATGTGTACAACAGACGGCAATATGCCAGTAATGATATGACTCTGGCTGACTACAAAATCGATAGTCCATTGATGTTGCAATTATGATCTTGGCAACTCGGCTGTTGTGGTCAGCCGGAGTCGCGCCAGTATTGAGCCAGAGTTGGTATTATGATTCAATATGTTCGATAGACGACATGGTACCAGTATTAGTGGGACTCTGGTCGACTACGGAATCGGTAGTCGATTGACATTAAAATCACGATCTTGGCAACTTGATTTTTGTAGTGAGCCGGAGTCGCGCCAGTATCAAGACAGAGTTGGTATGATCATTCAATACGTTCGATAGGGAACAATGAACCAGTATTGGTAGAATCTTGTTTCACTACGGAGTCTATGGTAAATTGCGTGACTTCAAGGGAATTGGTGCAATAAATGGGAATTTAAGTGGTCCGTTGTCAACTCGGAGATTAGCTGATGTGATAGAGACTCTGTTTGTCACTCGCAGGTCCCGGGTTCAATCCTTGCCCAGTGAACTTTCATGAAACCACTTCCAAAGCGTCTTTCTCAAATTACGGTGATGAGAAAAATAGATTCACAAAGTTTTGAAAGTTCAAATTCAATGTATTTTTTTTTACTTGAAATATAACTCCGGGGATCTCTAATTACCAGCACTGTGCCAGTACTGGGTCGGGTCTGAATTCCTACGTAGGATATATTACTTTGACCCTCTACCACTTCTCATCCAGTACTGGCCGAACAACTGATTCTGTTGCAATGCCAGAGTTCCACCATAGTAGGCACACACCAAATATCGCTACCGACGTGGTGGTAAATGTTTTACTGGCCCTTATGTAAAATGATGTTATCATTCCGACTCCTTGCCAGTACCGTCCAAACCACTGGCCCCATAAGGGCAAGGTTGGATTTGCCAGTACTGGCAACTCTGGCAACAGTACCGCGCCAGTAGCGGCCCGTGTGTACATTTCCACATGGGGTGAGACATATTTCTAATATCTAAAAGATATCTTTTCGAAGATATCACAAGATATCTTGAAGATATGTGAGACATCTCTCAGATATCTGAAAGATGTCTTTTTGTTTGTTGGGAAAGAGTTAATTTTGAGGATACAAACATTTGATAATTTATCAAATTTGATGAAACGTGTTGAAAACGTGTATTCGACAGTACTGATTGATGGGATCAACCTTTGCAACGGTAAATAACTATTTGAATCAATTCAAATCTATTAGAAATCGATTTTTGAATTATTTGCACTGTTGCAAGGTTGATATCGGTGAATAGGATCCAATGATTAACGTTTTTAACAACCTGGGTAGAGATTTCCCTAATTGGAAATCGGGTCATCTAAGAGACGGTCTGGGTCTGACCACTCCAACTTGAGCCGGAATTAGATCTCGAACGAGGTCATCTTTATTCCTACCCAGGAAGAGGACTCAGGAATTCAGGATATCATTGACCGGGTAGAAATGATTTATGCACTGAGAACCAAATTCCTCAGATTGAAAGAAAATTTTCTTTGCCTTCATTGAATTAAATATGTTTTTCAGTGGAAGAAAATTCAGTTCGATGGAAAAATTTTGACATCCGGTTGAAACAAAAAATTTTCAAATGGAAACAGAAATATATTCCTTCTGAAATTCGAAGAATATGATTGCAATCCAATCAAAATTCTTCTCTTTGGAATGAACTATGTTCTCCATTGAAGACAAGATCTATCGGAATGAGGGCAAAGAAATTTTTTTTTAAATTTAAGAAATCGGGTTCTCAGTACGGCATTTTCTAGGTCTGTTGAAAGCCTGGTCAGGGCCTCGTCAGATCTGAACTCAGTCAGAAATGAGAATTTTCCAATATTGTTTGCATTTACTGGAAAAAAAGATGTCTTCCAATCAAATGAATAGTTTATTTGTCCTCTCTTCATAACATATTCCTTAGAATTCATGGAATGTTTAATCAAATGGAATAATGGAATGCTTGCCTCAAATAAATCGGTTTTCTGAATGAATAATTAAGCGGCAACAAGTAATCAATTTTTGTGTCCAATTGAATATTTAACTCTCTATAAATAAATATTCTTTGAGTGTATCGAATTGATATCTACCCTATCAAAATAACATCGAAATTCAATGAAAATCGGCCAGTTCGAGATCATGATATCACACTGAGAGAAGAGTTTATTTGTATTCAATAAATCTTGTTTTGGATACGGCGAAATAAATATTTATTACATACAAAAATGACTCATTATTCTCAGATAAGGTTTAATAACAGTTAAAAAATGTCATATGAAATTTTGTAACAGTTAATAAACTTCATTTATAGTTATTAAGCCAAGTTTACGTGGACAAAATATTCATTTCGCCGTATTCAAAGTAAGCTTTATTAAATACAAATAAACTCTTCTCTCAGTTGATATTAAGATTTGCTTTCTGGCTGGATAGATCGGCCCACCCACATCAGAATATTTCTATGCAAAAAATACTTTAGCAAGAAGAATCATTTCATGTTTTTCTATTCCTTCGCAGCTGGGTTTATTTTGCATGTGTCAATGCGGAAATTGACAAATGACCTGGTATAGGCAAGGTTGCGTTTGCCAGCCTTCGCCAAAAACAACTGTTTGCAATCGATACTAACTGTTCGAAGGATTTTTTTCAGAATTGTTTTTTTTTTAAGTTTTTGAAATTTCTTTTCAACTTACTCTCCACGTGAGTGTACGGTGCAAGGTGTTCAGAATGATCGGAGAAATGAATGAATTAGCTGGATCTTTGGTAATTTTCCGTGAGAACTAATCTTTTTGCTTTGACTTTCACCGAGATACGGTGAGTTAGAAAGGTTGGGTATTAAGCTATCCCGTGAAAAAATCGTTCAGGTGTGATTAGGCGTGTTCACGTGGACATTTTTTGGCAAAATTATTCGTATTCAACTCTGATCGCACGCAGTTGGGCCTGACTACGCCTCATCGTTCATTTTTCAGCTTCGTCATGACTGAGAAGGCTTCAATTTTGTACTTACGTGGAAACCCGTGATTGAGCTTGACCGCGTGCGATTATGCCAGACAAACCATTTTCGCCCATGATCATACAAAATTGTACCAAATAAGAAGTATCCATACAAAATGACGCTATGTTGATTTTTTATCACGAATGCACATGTTTTATCAGGCCAAGTCAGCCCCGAACACATTCGCGTACGCTTGATCACGCCTGATCATGCCTGCCCAGTGAACATTTTTCCCCTTAACATTTGAAACATTCATTATGTTCAGATGACTTTCTGATAACTTCTAGAGCTCATATGGAAGTCATCAGAAAACTTTCTGATATCATTTAGAGAACATAATGAATGTTTCAAATGTTGAGGGGAAAAATGTTCACTGGGTGAGAACTAGAAACTACATAAGCTCAATAAGTAAAAATGATTGTCAATGAATTAGTCTTTTATAAAATTGTTACAGTTTTATTCCTCACAAATAGCTAATTAATCCTGAATTCTTTATTCATAATGAAGCATAATCAAGCGCGATTGGGCGTAATTAGTCCTGATCACGTGGGTACAAAATTGAGGCCTGGTCACGCCTGAGCACGCCTGATGAATGAGGCCTGATCACGCATGGACGATTTTTTCACGGGATGTAGAAATCAAGGAAATGGCATGAAGGGTACATTGTGGGGACAAGAGGTTCAAATAAGATTTTTTGGCTATTCGTTTGCTACTAGATGGCGTATGTCTTTTTGTTTTGGAATTTCGAAATTTTGTGTCTCAAAATTCACGAAAAAATGTTTGAAACGATGATCTTGACGTGACAGTACAGTGCAGAAGGTTTAGAATGATCAATACAATGAATGAATTAGCTGGATCTTTGGAAATACCTGCTCTGAGTAAGCCTCCCCCCTTGGAGGTACAGTGAATTTTTTGCTACCATCTAGTTCAACCCAAGGATTTTTTTGCTACCATCCACGTCATCTTAGGATTTTTTCGGTAACATCTAGTTCGATCTAGAATTCTTTGCTACCATCTAGTTCACTCTAGAATTTTTTGCTAACATCTAGTTCACTCTAGGATTTCTGCCACCATCGATAAAATTCACTCTAGGATTTTTGCCACTATCTAGTTCACTCTAGGATTTTTTGCTACTATCTAGTTCGGTCTCAAATTTTTTGCTACTGTCCAATCCACTCTAGGATTTTTTTGCTACCATCTAGTTCACCCAAGGATTTTTTTGCTACCATCTAGTCCAGTCTAAAATTTTTTGCCACCATCTATGTCACCTTAGGATTTTTTGGTACCATCTAGTTCGATGTAGAATTTTTTGCTAACATCTAGTTCACTCTAGGATTTCTGCCACCATCTATGAAATTCACTCTAGGATTTTTGCCACTATCTAGTTCACTCTAGGATTTTTTTTCTACTATCTAGTTCGGTCTAGAATTTTTTGCTACTGTCCAGTCCACTCTAGGATTTTTTTGCTACCATCTAGTTCGATCTAGAATTCTTTGCTACCATCTAGTTCACTCTAGAATTTTTTTGCTACCATCTAGTCCAGTCTAGAATTTTTTGCTACCATCTACGTCACCTGAGGATTTTTTGTTACCATCTCGTTCGATCTAGAATTTTTTGCCAACATCTAGTTCACTCTAGGATTTCTGCCACCATCTATGAAATTCACCCTAGGATTTTTGCCACTATCTAGTTCACTCTAGGATTTTTTTTCTACTATCTAGTTCGGTCTAGAATTTTTTGCTACTGTTCAGTCCACTCTAGGATTTTTTTGCTACCATCTAGTTCGATCTAGAATTTTTTGCTACCATCTAGTTCACTCTAAGATTTATGCCACCATCCAGTTCACTCTAGGATTTTTCTACTACCATCTAGTTCGGTCTAGAACTTTTTGCTACCATCTAGTTCACTGTAGGGTTTTTTGCTACCTTTTTTTTCACCCTAGGATTTTTTTCCTTCATCATCTAGTTTGGTCTAGAATTTTTTGCTACCGTTGAGTTCCCTATGGTATTTAAACGGGATTAGATAGTAGCAAACAATCCTAGAGTGGATTAGATGGTAGCGAAAAATCCTTGGGTGAACTAGATGGTAGCAAAAAATTCCTAGAGTTGACTAGACGGTAGCAAATGAATCTTGAAGTGAACCAGATGGTAGCAAAAAATTTTAGACCGAACTAGATGGTAGCAAGAAGTTCTAGATCGAACTAGATGGTATCAAAACAATCCTGAGGTGTCGTAAATGGTAGCAAAAAATCTTTGTGAGAACTAGATTGTAGCGAAGAAATCCTAGAGTGAACTAGACGGTAGCGAAGAATTCTAGACCGAGCCAGATGGTAGCAAGAAAATCCTAGAGTGGACTAGCGAAAAAAATCCCAAAGTGAATCAGGTGGTAGCAAAAAATTCTAGACCGAACTAAACGGTAGCAAAAAGTTTTTGAAGTGCACCAGATGGGAGGAAACAAATCTAGATCGAACTAGATGGTAGCAAAAGATCCTAGAGTGAACTATATGGTAGCGAAAAATTCACTGTACCTCCAAGGGGCGAAGCTTACTCAGAGAAGGTATTTTCAAAGATCCGACTAATTCATTCATCGTTGTGTCAATTTTTCCCAAAATCAAAAAAAAAGATTCTGAAATTTCAAAACAAAAACACATATGCCATCTGGTAGCAAACCAATAGCCAAAAATTTCCATATCAACCTTTTCCCCCCACAACATCTCCTTCATGCCATTTTCTCGATTTCCAGATAGCCTAATACCTACCCTCCCTTAACCACCGTATCTCGGTAACGGCTAAAGCAAAAAATTCGTTCCTTACGGCAAATTATTGCAAAAAATTAGCGAAAACTGATGCAATGGTCCGACTGCAGTTAAATGAAAATGGTCAGATAGCTTAATAGCCATATAATATCGTACCCATCAAAAGTGCTAAAACAGTGTTGGCGCAAGGTTACACCAGCATTGGTTCAAAACTGAACCAACATCGTTTTTATAGCAAAAGTTTTGTGTTAGCCAACCATGGCAGGACCATTAAATCAACCCTGTACCAAGATTGACGACCTTTCACCACCGTTGCCCCAGGCGTCAAAATTGAGGATCGTTAGACAGAAAAAAATGTTTCATAAGATTTACTAACGCGTTCAGTAAAATACGGGACCATTCAAGTTTTTCGTGATATTTATCAGAGTTTTAGTAGATTACCATCACAGAAGTACATTTGACTGAAGTTCTAGTAAATATTACTCAGTTGAGAAATGCCAAGTATGACAAGTGGCCCAAGCTTGGCAGAATATCGGGCTGCCGAGGATTGAGAACTGATATTGGTTCAATATACAACCGTTGGTTATTTCAGAACTTACACCGGGTTTCATAGGGAATGTCAATACGACAACTGGTGTGAGCTTGGCAAAATGTGGAGTTGCCAAGCATGGCGAACGAATACCCACCCGATATAAAACCATTCGGTTTTTGAGAACGAATACCATGTTTCATCAGAAATGCCAATACAACAAGTGGCTCAAGCTTGGAGAAACGTTAGGCTGCCAAGCATGGCAAACCAATATCGGCGCACTATAAAATCATTTGTTATATGAGAATCCATATCACGGTTTCATGAGCAATACGTCACAACGAGTGGTTGAAGCTTGACAAAACATCCAACTGCCAACCATTGGTTATTTGAGTACCCATACCGCAGCTTCATGCTTGTAATTATCTCAGAGTTGTACCAATATTAATTATTGTTATCCCATGCAGGTATTGCCAAAACTGAAAAAAAACCCAAGCTCGTCCCAAGGTTGGCACATGTGTCAGAAACAAACCTGCGTGAAGAACAATTGGCCCAATATTGTTTATAGTCAGTCATGGTACATTTGTTAATATTTTTGACATGGTCACTGCATTTGGTACAAGCTTGGCATAATTGTAAAAATTGAGCATTCGTCGAGAACAATTGTGCCAATATTGTCCACATGAGTGGCATCATGTTTATAAATATTGACTGAATTTTGAATTCACAATGGCTGAAGACTTGGAGATAACCATCGGACCAGGGCTGGCCCGATCTTCCTGCCACAATTAATCCTACACACTATAGTTTAGTTTGAGCATAATTCAACAATAGAATCAAAATTGATTGAAATATCAAAGAACGCAAGTTTTCCAATGATCATACAAGCTTGTCCCAGTCTTGTCACATTTTTTCTATCGTTTTCAGATAATTCATGCACGGTATTCTGAAGGAGAAAGTCATGAACTTAAATATGAATCAATTACTGTTTACATATATATTTGCGATCATAGAAGCATTGTTTGATGCTTGGTAAATGAATTGGACCGGGCCTGGCAAGACCACTGGCCCAAGCTTGTCCTGATCTTATCATCCCCAAGCCTGGGTCAAGTTTCGGAAATTGTTCAAGACAAGTCTCGGTAGGTCTTGTGCCAGGCTTGGTCCATCATTGGGCTATTGGTCCATACATACATGGGATGATGAATAATGATTCTTCATGTCACAAATGGAATGTCATGAAAAACGATGCATTTTTTCTCCTCTAAGAAAGATCATATGAACAATCGGGTTAAAGTTTGTCAAAAGTTGATATACAGAACTTGGGCCAGGTTCGGGTTGGCAACCATATAAGCCAAGCTCCAAAAAACTCATCATACCTTGGGCCATGCTTAGTATTGTTTTCTGGCTCAATATTGGGTACCAATCCTGGCACGAGGTTATCATTCCAAGCTTTCACCAAGCTTGGACCACGTTTTGGGACGAGTTCTGGCCTTATATACGTCAAACTTGATCCAAGGTCGGGCCAAGCGTGGGCCATTTGCCAATTTCTATCAAGGTGAATTCCATCCAACATTTTTTTCCGTGTAATCGCTGAGACGATGTTATCGTTTCAGTCCTCAGTCAGGCTTCCTTCGAAGGCTTCTGGCTCAGCCTTGCGCCACTGGTCAATTTTTACATGGGTAAGTTGATTTTTACACGCTGAGGCTTTCATTCTCAACGGGACAAGGTATTATGATTTTTCAGTAAAAATTTCCAAATCCGTCAAAGCAAAACGGATATAATTTCATGCGAGTGCTGTAACCTAATCGAAAGTTTCGAAGAATATATGCACGAAGTATCTCTCAAAGATTCAAGCCTCTTGCTTCAGCTTATTTTCGTTCAAAGGGAGAAAGGTGAGTTGTGTTTGGAAAACAAACAATAAAACACATTGCAAAACCTCCATTGAATCTAAAGAAATCTTATTGAGAATTATTCTGTGGATTGAAACAGGAACATTATGTAAGATAAGATTCGAAAGGTGTCTTTAACCCGGGTGGATAAGTTTGATCAGGTTTGATCAGTCAGGAACATAAAATATGCAAGTTTGTATAAATATATTTCCTCAAACGCAAGATATTATATGAACACGCAACTCCATATAGATATATACACACATATATTTTTATCAATTATTAAAATTACATATTACATAAAGTGTAACTATGTACAATCGTTATCACCGCTGTTTACTCCGGAGGCCTGTCCGAAATCGTATCGGATAAAAATCTAGACATGGAATGGCTGTCTTCGTTCTCTCTTTCCATATCGGATGTCACAACTTTGACAACCACAACCTCGATGGTAATTAATAAAAATAAAACCATGAAAGTTGCCATATTGTATTTCTCCTGTCCAGGTATTTCCCTATCGTTCTCCAGCAGTAAAGCGGATATCATACCGGGAAGATACACCAACATTTTGACGACTGAAAATTGCTTTCTTTCTTTTGCGTTTTGTTTTGTTATTTCTTTTTATAGCTATTTAATAGCCGTTGTTATTCACGTGGTAAGTAGTGTGTATTTCTTATGACGTAACACATGAAGTAACGTGTAATCAAGTGGTTTGTAACCGAGCGGCGACTGCAGCGAGGCACGAGGATTTAATTAAATAACAACAATAGTAGGTAAAATTGTATTCCATACACCGTTGTTTCATTGTACCGACTTATTCACTTTTGCTTTCTTTTACAATTGATCTCTGGTCTCGCCTTGATCTCTTTCCCTTCTTCTAAAACACAAAGATGATGAACAACAAGTGTAGAATTTCGATAAGATATCTTTAATCGTTTTTAAATAAAATCGTCATCGTCTGTGAGGAGGAACAACGATACCATATTATCTCAACTGATTACGATTCCTAATTCATTCAAAGAACTGGAATTATTCACTGTTATTCGCCACTTTCACTATGATTTCTTCGATGATTCTTCGATGATGAGGTAAAAAAAGGATCGGCTCGCTCTGTACGCGACACGACTCTTTGAATTTTGTACCTCTCGCGACGCAACTGACAAACTAATTCCTCATTCACAGTCGATGAAATTATGTAATATCTTGTATTATCACGCACAAGAATGATACAACGTGAATTTATAAATTCTCTTTCCTTCTCTGGTTCTTCTCCTTTGATGGATCAGATATGTTGTTCTTCTGCTTCTGGTGTCATCCTTCTATCCTTCTACGCGCTTCCATCGATAGAAGCGAGAGACTTTTGAAAGTATATACACACTGTATTTCAAGTATCGTTGTACGAATTTTCTTCACCTCGATTCATCTTTTTATTTGTGGAACGAGTAACCAAATTCACGCACGAGAAAAAAGCGAAATTAAAATCAGGGGTCTTCGTTCTTTTGCCCCGCGCAGTTGGTTTGAAAGTGACAGTGGTGTGCGGTGGACTGTTCTTCTCAGTCTACCGCCAACGGGGAAACTCGGCACGAAACGAATGGAATGGAGTTCTTTCTTCCTTTCATTCTTTCATCATTTCTGCCTCTCCTCCTTTTCTCTTCCTTCTTCTCTACGCCACAGATTCGTCAAATCATTCTTTTCTCTCCTGTTTATATTTAGCAAAATTTTGATTTTCAATCCGGGTTCCGGATACGGATGGTCAATCGGAATCGATTCTTTTGTATAGAGATTATATCGAATTTTCAACTCAATACCTTTTCTATAAAAGAAAAAGGATCGATTCTTTTTTATAGGATTTTTATCGAATTTTTCTCAAAATTATATAAAAATCAATAAAAACTTGATAAATTTTTTACAGAAGAACTACATCGAAGATCGATCCCGAATCGCTACCTACTTTTCTGGTTGTACTT
Organism: Gonatopus flavifemur; assembly: GCA_018340375.1. Classification (NCBI taxonomy): domain Eukaryota; kingdom Metazoa; phylum Arthropoda; class Insecta; order Hymenoptera; family Dryinidae; genus Gonatopus; species Gonatopus flavifemur. The sequence continues at coordinate 20,085,964 of JAFFJZ010000004.1, forward strand.
CGTAAGACTCGGATTTGAGAATAAATCTTGGTCGACGGATGGCAAAATCATAATTTTCATTAACCTTCTAGCTACAAAACGTTGCAAATTTCCTACGTTCACTGAATTCACTTTTTCATAAATCCCAAGAGCATTTGATTTCGAACATGACAATGAGATTGAAGTTTTGGGGACTTACGGCAATTGAAAAAGGGGGAGGAAGGTTCAAAAATTTCGTTTCCACCGATTTTAGATTTCCTACATCATTTTTGATGTAAGGAGAAGAAGAAAAACTTTTTTCCTCGTCTACTTCATGGGTTGGTACCTAGGGGGTTAATAAATTCATCATCAGTTCAAGAAAAATTAGTACGCACTATACAAGCCCGGCTATAGCTTGGCACAAGGCCCTGGTAGGAAAAATCTCTCTATATCCCTTTATATTTTAGGCCATTCTTCAGACAGATTCAGAGGAACTTAGAGAAATGTCAGATACCCATGTGGAAATTTTTCCGGGCGTCCTGTATTGAACATGGGTCCCGTATGGGCTTATATTGGGTATTTCAACATCCCTAGCATGTATGTACCATGGGGCCCAACCTGGCCCAGCATGGGCCCCAACCTGGCCCAGCATGGGCCCCATCCTGCCAACATGGACCCAAGACTGAGCCAGAATGGGGCCAGAGTGGGCCGATGTTCATACACACTGGGGTTAGAATATCCTAACCTTAGCCACTAAGGGACCTAATCGGGTTGCTGATATTCGGCCTGATTTCTCTAAGTCGGGGACATCCATATAAAGCCCATATGGGGTGACGCTGCATTACCAATTTTTCCCCCGGTTCTAAAAATCTAGACACACCAACTACAGCCTTGACAAGGGCTTTGCAAGGCTTCCCGTATTCTTCCGGAAATCTTGGTTTAAGCATACCTGTATAAAAGCCATGTAGGACCAAGCTGTATTTCCAACGTTTTCTCCGTTTTGAAAATCTGAATGCACCCAACTACAGCCCTCATAAGGCCTTGCCCTTATATGAACTCCTTTTTTGGAATATGAACCTACTTTAAATAACAAATTTACTGAAATCGTATCGGTAATTTCGACTTTCTTGCGGTGTATGCCCCCAAAAAAATATCTCATCCATGATTACTGTGCCCACACTATCGGTGAACAATGTCAAAAAATTGGAAAAAATATGACTGTATGGTTAATTCCAAAACTAAATGAGGCTGTTCTGTTTCTTGATACAGTCAGATAATGTATGAACAAAGAAATGTTGGGTGAAATACCCGAATAGAAGTTGGAATCGGCTCATTCCAGGCCCTGTCTGGACTCCAGTCAAAGTGGTCTGTCTAGGCCCTCTAAGGGTAACCAAAACAGGGCCCGAAATAAAACGAGGACACCTAGTTCGGCCCAAATTGCGGCCACAGAAATCATTTCCACACGGGTAGAGTGATACATTTTGAATCTCTCTGAATTTTTCTGATGGAGATCCACAAATTTTCCGGGATCATTCTGAATCCTGCAGAATTCGATTTATTTAGATTCCACACTGCCTCTGAGTTCGTCCAAATCTCTCTGGATTCCTCTAAATTCGTGTAAATCTTTGTAAACCTCTCTGAATTTCTCTGAACCCCACCCTGGTTAAAAGAATCCATTGAATCTGACAAATGAAATTTCATGGGATGTGGTCAGAATATCGTACAAGATTCTATTAGAATCACATCAAAAATATGCATTCATCTGATTAAATCTCATTGAGAGAAGTTGAATAGGATTTGGTCAGAACATTGTACAAGATTCAATGGGATTTGGCAAGAATCAATGGATTTTTTAACCAGGGCACTAAATCTCTCTAAATTCTTCTGATGCACGGAGAAGAAATGGTTTGCTACTATAGCGCCTACAAAGAAATTCGTTGTCCTTGCAGAAATATCGACTACAGCAGCTGAGAAGTTAGTTCTGTTCACGAATTTGTTTAAGTCAGCGAAAAAATGTATGTTGTGTCAATTAGACTTGATCATGAACGAGCCGTTCAAAAGAGCGGCTCACTCGACCGAGCCGAATGAAGTAGTTCAGAGATTCATAAAGATATACTTTAGTAATTCACACTAGATATTTTCATGTTTGTACCACTGATTCTTACTAAGCAGAAGTTCCTACAATTTATTCAGACTTATCAACCTTCGGGATGATGGAGGAGGGAGGCATGTTACTAGAAATCGCGTGATCGCCATAAAGAGAGGGGCGCAGAATACTATATATTATCATAGTAAAAGAATCTTTTACTATGATAATATATTTCCTATACAATTTTGATTCACTGTAAATTTTAGATTATGCATAAGAGGTGAAGAAAATGGGACCGAAAAATAGTTCATAGAGGATACTAAAATGAATTGTGAGAACTTCATTCAAAATAAGTGAGAACTAATTTAAATTCTTGGCTCAGTTTGTAATATGAAAATAGATCCATTGCTTATGTTACTAAATGAATGGTTTTAAATGGATGGGATGCCAAATCAGAAGGATAAAATTTGGAACACAATATTTTTGCAACATCATTGCCCAGACCCTGTTATAGAGACTCTATTTTCTATGCCCTTATCACTTTACGTGGAACATTATGTGAGGGAACAAAGAGAACAAAAGGAATGCCCCCCTGATTCATGGATACCCAAGTGTGTATTGACGTCGGGCCCCATCTACGCCCAGGGTGGGTGCCCATGCTACCCAACGTGGGGCCAACCCTGGGATTGTAACATCGTTCCCAGCTTGGCCGTATTGCCTTGCCCGAGAATTGGTAACACCACGGGCCCAGCATAAATCCAGACTAGGCAATCAATACTGCACCTTCCTTTTTGTTTTGAAATTGGAAAATTGCTTTGAATTCTACCTCAGCGGGCATGAATTTCAGCCCCACTTTGGCCCAGTGTTGAGCCCCATCCTACCCATATGGGCCCAAGACTGGACCAAAGTGGGGCGAAAATTCATACACGCTGAGGATTGTACACACATGCTCGGGATATAAATTCACCCCAGTCTTGGCCGAACGCTGGTCCAAATTGGGGCCAAGTTCAAATGTGCGCGCACTAAGATTCATTATCTCCATTTTTTTTCAACTATAATTGTATGGGAAAGCACAACAGGGCCAAGATTGAGCCAACATGGGCCCCATCGTCATTCCCCAATACTGGGTTAAAGAGGATGGACCCAGCCTGGGGCCCATTGTCATTATAGGCAATACACGCTTGGGTATTTACGAATTCTTCATTAGATTATTCTTCACGAGAATAATTGAACTATTCAGCTCAATTGAAGTATATTACTGAACTACTTCAATTTAGTGAACGAGATATACTGAACTACTTCAGTGAAGTGAACTACAATGCCCAAGTCTAGTGCCAATCATTTCTCTTGCTCTTTCAGCTCATTTTTCTTGTAGACGCTATAGTAACAGACCTGCTTGTTATGCCAGCAATACTTTTTTCTCCATGTGGAGATCAAAAATTTCCCAGAATCTTTCTGAATATCTCCGAATCCTGCAGAATTTGATTTATTCAGATTCCATGCTCCCTCTGAGTTCATCCAAATCTCTCAGAATTGCACTAAATTTGTGTGAATCTCTCTAAACCTCTCTGAATTCCTCTGAATCTCACCCTGGTCAAAAGAATCCATTGAATCTGACGAATGAAATTCCATGGGATGTGGTCAGAATATTGTACCAGCTTCAATAAGATTTGGCAAGGTTTAATCAGAATCGCATTGAAAAAAATTTATCCATCCGATTAAATCTCATTGAAAGGAGTTGAATAGGATTTGGTCGGAACATTGTACAGGATTCAATAGGATTCGGTAAGGATCAATGGATTCCTCAACCAGGGCACTGAATCTCTCTGAATTCTTCTGATGGAGATTCAAAAATTTTCCGGAATTATCCCCCTGAATTAGCAGAATTTGATTTATTTGAATCCCACACTCCCTATGCATTCGTGTAAATCTCTCTAAACCTTTCTGAATTCTTAGTTTGTGAGCTATTTTGCTGGGAGTGGCGCCACTTTTGTTATTTTTAAAACAATGGATCAAAAACAATTTCGTGTTTCAATTTTACACTGCTTCTTGATGGGAAAAAATACACTGATTCAAGCGAAGCAATGGCTTGAAAAGTGTTATGGGGACTCCGCTCCATCAGAAACCACAATAAAACGTTGGTTCGCTAACTTCAAACGTGGTTGTAGAGACACCGATGATGCAGAACGCAGTGGACGTCCAAATGAGGCGGTAACACCAGAAAATATTTAAAAAATCCACAAAATCGTTTTGAATGATCGAAAAGTGGAGTTGCGTGAGTTAGCTGACATCGTAAAAATATCAAAAGAACGTGTTGGCTTTATATTGCATGAGTAATTAACTATGAGGGAGCTCTGTTCAAAGTGGGTGCCGCGTTTGCTCACTGTTGACCAAAAACAAGAACGCATTGATGCTTCTGAGCAGTGTTTGGCCATGTTTAAACGTAACAAGCCGGAATTTTTGCGTCGATATGTTACAATGGATGAAACATGGATCCATGACTTCACTCCGAAATCAAAACGATCGTCATCCGAGTGGACAGCCACTGGTGAACCTCGTCCAAAGCGCCCGAAAGCACAACAATCGGCTGGAAAGGTATGCATGGTGTAATATTCATCGACTATTTTGAGAAGGGAAATACCATCAACAGTGAGTATTATATCGCATTATCGGAGCGTTTGAAGGCCGAAATTGCAAACAAACGACCGCATATGGCAAAGGAAAAAATGTTATTTCATCAGGACAACGCACCATGTCACAAGTCAATCAAAACAATGGCAAAACTACATGAATTGAACTTCGAATTGCTTCCACATCCACCTTATTTGTCAGATTTGGCTCCCAGCGACTACTGGCTGTTCGCAGACCTGAAACAAATGCTCGCCGGTAAGAAATTTCGCTCGAATGAAGGGGTTATCGCTGAAACTGAGCCCTATTTTGAGGCAAAAGATAAATCGTGCTACAAAAGTGGTATTGAAATGTCAGAGCGGCGCTGGAATGATTGCGTTGTTCTTGATAGAGATTACGTTGATGAATAACGCTAATTTTGAACAAAAAAAACCGTGTTTTTTTTTTTACTAGGCCCAGTACTTTTCAGCCCATGTGTTATTTGTTAATTTTCAGAAATGAAAGTATGGTGAAAAACTGATAAATTCGTGATTTCCCAAAGAATATTTGTCAAATCACAAAAATTGTTCGTGAATTTACTAAAAAAATGTTTGAACGTTTTTTTTCACAGTGTATGAAAAAAATATTGTATCCACGTTTTCGGAGAAATATTCTTCGTCGTCTACGTGGAATGATTCTTCTTCCATTAATCCTGAAACCTCTACATTTCAATCGAATGAACGTGTAATCCTGCTCAAGTATCAACTCTCAAACTCTTTTGCTTGCATTCAAAACATAAAAGCATAACAAGAAATTCTGTAAATTCAGAAAATTTATAAACATCTGAATTCAAAGTCGAGGCATAAAAACGTAATCGCTTCCAATAAATCATATCGATACGTCGCGCGCCTAACCGGTATAACTGTTGTTACATAGTCTCGTACTCGGCGATGATCGGCGTAATTAGTTCAATGAGTATCGACTTTTAATATCCTAATCGATATGGAGTACCAAACGGGTATACACGGTACTCTCTCTTATATAACGCAATAAAAGTGAGGAATCGATAAATCTATTTGAGAATTTTGCTATACGAATGTCGATTATTCAATACGTCGTCTCACGACGTATTGAGTAATGACACTATCTCCACGTGATCATGATATTCTAACGGTACAGGGTAGGTAATACACTAGATACGCCGCAAGATACCAAAACTTTATATTATATAGTTACATTCGTTCGTTCTGGTTGAAATATATGTATATATATTAACATCTATCTTTTGTTCCTGGTCAATGAGTTTGGAAGTAGCAATTCATTTTTTCACCGATAAGGAAGAAGTAAAGAGCTTCGGCGTAACGGGAATATCTGGAATTCTTCGTTGAAACAAGATAAAAACAATGAAATATTTCAAGTTGTATAAAAATAAACTCCCGTGAACGATGTGACTGGTATTCGTGAGTTACCTTCGTAGGTGAGCGAAGGAAAAACGGATTCAGATTCATGGAGAAATGTATTGAAAAAAATCCTGTCAATGACAGACAGCACAAGAAGTTCCATAAGAATTCGAAAGGAATTACGGATTCTCGAAAAGAATGCTTCAAGGATATCGGAAGTGATCGAATGAATACTCGCAAAGTACTTAGAGAGCTCGCAAATGTCTGAAAAATATGACGCTTTTAGAATTATTTTTTCGATGGAATGTAATACTTTTGGAAGTCATCCCAGAATTCTTGAAGAGGTTTCTGATACTATAAAAAGAGCTTCAAAAATCCTAAACAGTCGAAAAGTTCTAAAAGAGTTCAAAAAATGACTGAATAATAATGAATTTTGAAAAGTCGACGAAATTACCCTAGTAAAGAGTAAACATATATGACCCATACATAATTCATACATAATACATATATAATCCATATGTGGTCCATCTATGAAAACGTGTGGAATCATATATAATCCATATATAATTCATATACAATCCATATAGGACCATATATGATCCATATATAATGCATATATAATCCATGTATGGAGAATATTCCATATATGATAGACTTCTTTTCATATGTGAAAAAATCTTGCATCCATGGGTCATATATGGATCACATATGAATTATATATGGGTCATATATGGGCCATACATGGATTCAATATGGATTATGTAGGGATTATATATGGCCATATATGACCATATATAAAGTTTATATGGATCACATATGATTTTTATATGTTCTTATATGATTCATCTTTACTAGGGTAATGAAATAGAATTTTAGTTATAACCAAATTATGGAGGAAAATCTATATTGAAACATAGAACTGATGTATTATGTAGAACCGATTCAATTGCTCACTCAAAAAAGATCATACAATAGACTTTTTCAGTTAGTCACGAAAAGGTTACACCTTTGGAATATTTCAAACTTTGTATTCAATTTCCAACATTTAATTTTTTTCAATAAGATAATAGGGGAGAAAAATCTTGAGCGTTCAGTGATATAGTATTCAGGGTATTCAAGCATCGGAAGAACAAATGGAAACTTTTTTCATAAATTATGCGTTTACCAGAAATTTTGAATGCATAATAATGAAATCCCCAATGAGGATTAAATTTTCATTGATTCCTGGTAAATATAAAAGAATTTCAAAAAATCATAACCTCCGAATGTGAAAAATTCTTTATCGATCGTTTTCCAATGATTGCAAACCATAAGGAAACCGAATTTTATATTTAGAGTCTAATCTCGAGTGTACACCGAATTATTATCCATTTTAACCCTTTCAGTGTGTATATGGATTATTTGTGTCCAGGTGATTTCTCTGAAGACAAATTTTCCGAGACTTCATTGATTTCTAAAGCACATGAGATCTAATCGCCACCTAATTCTGAGTAAGTACATTTTTTCTGCGCACTTCAAAGTGTATTCACGAATTTCGGCGGATTTTTTTAACCACTTCTTCTACGTGAAATAATGTCTAGAAATGAATGACCCATGTGCGCACTGAGAGGTGCTATTTTGCAATGCGCACTGAGAGGGTTAAATTTGAATTTATCCAGTAATTCATGAAAAAAGTCGGTACAAAATTTTACCTGCTTCTCCCGATGCTTGAGCATTCCATCGAAATTCCGTTGTGCAAATAAGAAAAACTATATTCGCAATCCATTTGTACGTGACTTCATAAAAAGCTCGAGATAAAGCAACAACGAATATTGCAAGAATTTAAAATGTCAGACATTTAAGAGTACTATAAATACGTTTATGATATTTATTCGTATTTTTTTCTCAACGTTTCATCAATTCTGTGCAGAACTTTTGAAGCACTCTTCACGCATTCTACGTGTTTATAAGAAGATTGAAAAGAATTCGAAAAAAATAGTTCATTCACAATACTTTTTTCGACCTGTTGTCGAACATATGTGCTGTGTGGAGTATCATTGACGCAACATTGACAAACGAATTTTCCAATTGTTTGCCAATGATGGTCCATTTCGTTACAATCACTCTAAAATCGAGTGTTCCATTTCAATATGCATAGGATGTTTGAATCGTGTCATCACCCATGCAGGTATTGACGGGACTGGAAAAAAACCCAAGCTTGTCCCAGGATTGGCACGTGTATCAGGAACAAACCTCCGTTGAAAACAATTGGACCCATGATGATGGGTTCCATGATTGTCCCGCTGTTTCCAATGGATAGTCAGTCATGGGACATTTGTTCGTATCTTTGGAATGGCCATTGCACTTGGTACAAGCTTGGCACAAGCGTAAAAATCAAGCATTCGTTAAGATGATTATTTAAGCCGATGTTGTCCACATAAGTGGCACAGTGTTTTCAATTAGTGACCGAAGTCCGAGTTCACAATGGATAAAGACTTGTGCATAAGTATCGGGCCAAGACCAGTCCAATCTCCTCCCCATGATTGGCCCCACACTCCAGTTTCACACACTAAGATGGATATATTTGATCTGCATAAGAATAAAACTTGACTCAATGGTAATAGGCTACTTTTGAATGTGATCATACACGGAAATCAACTGATCTTGAAGAACTCTCTACAGAATTTCAAGATGTCTTTCCCATGCAGGAATTAACAAGACTGGGAAAAACCCAAGCTCGACCCAGTCAAGACTGCCAAGGCACATTTAATCTATCGCTTTAAGATGATTGATGTACGGTATTCTAGGGGAGAACTTTGAGCTGAAATACGGATCAAATTGCTCTGGTCATCAATATCTGTGATGAAAGAATCATTTGGACTAGGCTGGAACGAACCATTAGCCCAAGCTTCTCCTGATCTTATCATTCCCAAGCCTGGGCCAAGTGTATTGAATTATTCAAGACAACTCTCAGCAGGTCTTGTGCCAGGCTTGATCCATGATTGGACCATTGTTCCGTACACACATGGGCACTTGTTGAACGCTCAAAAGCGTGACTACATGATTCAAACACTCTGAGTGCATCGAAAGAAGACACTTGAATTTGCAGTGACTTTTCAATCAACGATGAGATTTCATTGAAAAAAACACATGCCCAGCATGTATGTACGGGAGCATGGGTCACCGTGGATCACTTTTTCTTCATGCTTTATAACTTCAAAAGTAGTGAACTTTTCAGCATGGAAGTTCATATACATTTGGGGCATTCCACGTGAACCGGACACCCCTCCTGTCCAAAATTGGATGCACCCAAATGGAGTCCATGATAGCTCAAAATCTTCGTAAGAATATCACCTTTCGAATGCAACGTGGCCACTCAGGAAATACAGGGTGGACCATTCTAAGTGATATAGTCAAATATCTCAAAAACTAGTGAAGATGGAAAAAAATGTTACGGATAAAAAGTTCAGGGTTACAGGGGGGAAGTATGATGCTGACCTTTAAAAATCCCTCAGGGGTTATTTTGAAGGTCATTTACAGGTCAAAATGGATTCTTTGAATCGCAGCCCCATTTTTTTACCATAGCATTTTGAAGCTGACTTCAAACCCTTCACAAAACACTGGTCATGGACCTCCTTTTGCCCATTGAGGTGCAAGTTATCGACCGTCGAAGTCATTGATGACCACGCGCGCGGACTGGGGCTACCGAGAGCGTGAGTACGTGGATAGACGTGATGATTTCAGTAGAGAGACAAAGATTAGTGATTACCCTAGTCCTTCGATGAATTATCTGAAAGCCCGAAGGATTTTTGTGTCTAGCAGCAGGCATTCGCTATTCTCAATAAGGTACTGATCAGATTGGAATCCGAGAACCGTAAATGAGGAAAATCTTATGAGACCCTTACAAGGGCCTTAACTGATTTCCCTCATAGGATTCAGATAGGTTTGTAACGCAAGGGTACAATAGGGTTCAGATAAGATTCCCATGAAATCGAGCGAAAAAGGAAAAACCGTAATGAAACTTGATGAGGACCTGATAGGAAATCAGGCATCTTATTTCCCAATTCAAAATTTCTACTAGAGTAACCCTCATCGAATCAAATGGAATGATTCAGAGGATTGCAAATGCAATAGTGAATCGTAATAAAACGAACACATAACTGCCACTCATGATGAACAGAGATCCGATGTTTCCATTTATTTATGGATTTTCTTCTTCGCTCTCCTCCGAAGATTGTGACTGATTCAAATGAAGATGAGAGTTGATTCATTTTGAAGAAAAATATGAACATAAACAAACGGGAACATCGAGTCTGTGCTTATCATGAATGGCAGTTATGTGTTCGGTTTATCACGATTCACTATTCCATTTGAAATTTGTTGAATTATTCCATCCGATTCAATCAGGGTCATGGATGAGTATCGACTCTCAGAAATTGTTGAAGGGTTGCTCGAAACATTGGAAGTATTTACCATACCACATAACGTCGATTGAGATGCGCATTCGAACAGACACAAACATCCTTCGAGTTTGCAGATATTTCCCCGAAAGATTAGGGCTTTCACTAATCTTTGTCTCTCTACTGGAATCATCACGCCTATCCACGCATTCACGCTCTCGGTAGCCCCAGTCCGCGCGCGCACTCATCAAAGACTTCGACGGTCCATAACTCATCCCAATAAGCGGAAGGGGGTCCATGATCAGTGTTTCGTAAAGAGTTTGAAGCCAGCTTTCAAATGCCATGGTGAAAAAATGGGGGTCTGGTCTAAGAAAACCATCTTGTCCTTTAAATGACCATCAAAATGACCTCTGAGGGATTTTCCAAGGTCAGCACCATACTTCCCCCCTGTAACCCTGAACTTTTTGTCCATAACATTTTTTCCCATCTCTACTAGTTTCGGAGATATTCAACTATATCACTTGAAATGGTCCACCCTGTATATCACATAACTACCCTTTCCGCCCCTTAAAGTGGAAATATAGAGATAATATTGCGTGAGATAATCTCATAAAAATCAAAACAACATTGAAATACATTCAAAATCGATGCTGAATGGTTTATGGGGTGGCCGGAATGAATAATGAGGGAGAAGAAAATGATCTTGATCCACCAATGATCTTTAACGGGGTGTATTCGGTATTTTTATGATGAAATCGCTTTTGAATTTTTCCTATGCGGAATTGATGCTCCAAAACCACTCCAAAAATTTTCTTCTGAGGCCCAGTGACATATGTTGGGAACCCCAGCTCCTAAGACCCCCCCCTGTCCCCTCTATGAGGGCTTAGATTAATTTTTCCATCGTAAAATCGTTTTTGAATTTTTTCTATGCGGAAATAACCGCTCCAAAACCACTCCAAAAATTTCCTTCCGAGGTTCAGCGACATATGTTAGTAACTCCAGCCCCTAAAACTCACCTCCGACCCCCCTATGAGGGGTAAAATTGATATTTGAATCATAAAATCGTTTCGAATTTTTCCTGTGCGGAATTAACGCTGCAAAACAATTTCCAAAAATTTATTCCGAGGTTCAGTGACATATGCTTGAAACCCCAGCTCCTAGGATCCACCCCCGACCCCTCTATAGGGGGTTAAATTGATATTTTCATCATAACATCCCTTTTGAATTTTTTCTATGCAGAATTAACGCTCCGAAACCACCCCCAAAATCTTATTCCGAGTTTCCTGGATATATCTTGGAGACGCCAGCTCCTCAACACCCCCTCCTTGACTCCGGTGGGTTGAGGGAGGGGGAGGGGGGTAAACTTGTTATTTCCATAATAAAACCCTTTGCATTTTTTTCTATGGACAATTAACACCGCAAAACGACTCAAAAAATCTTATCCCGAGGTCCCTCGACCTATCTTGGAGGCACCAGCTCCTAAAATAATCGATTAATCGAATTACGGCTAATCGATTCTTGGATTATTGATTAGTCGAAGTAGTTCATTATTTTAGGAGCTGACGTTTCCAAGTCAGAGGGTCTGCCAGTCCTTGAGGTCCAACGGAATTGAATAATCATCTGCTCTCAATAAAAAGACGAACCAATGAAAAGAATAGAAATTTAAAGAAGTAGACACCCTGTAAGTAGAGATCGACCCAAAATTTTTACCGAAAATGACTAAAATTGAAATTGTGAGTATGAATTTAGCAGAAAGTTTATGATTGGCAGTCGACAGTGTAGAAGAGCTCCCTAATGATGCAATTATCATATTCACGATTACATATCGATGTAATTAATGAATCAATTTAAATTCTCGGCTTACATTTTCGGCTGATGCTTGTCGGCCGAAATTCTAAACCAAAAATCGAAATTATTTTGTTGATTAGGTCGGTATGTGATCTTACATATGATAATTGCGCTGTCAGGGAGTTTTCCGACACTGCTAACCACCAGTTCCAAGTTTTCTTCGAAAGCAATAATAGTCATAATTTCAATTTTAGTCATCTTCGGTGAAAATTTTCGATCGATCTCTATCTCTAAGATAAGGAGCTGAAGTTTGGAATGGAGTTCTTGGAAGGATTTCGGAGCGATGATTCTGCATAGAAAGAATTAACAAGCGATTTTATGATGAAAATATCAATTTTACCCCTTATAGCGGGACTAGGGGTGGGTTTAAGGAGCTGGAGTTTTCAACATATGTCGCTGAACCTTGGAATAAAATTTTTGGAATGACTTTGCGGCAATCATTCCGCATAAAAAAAAATTCAAAAACAATTTTACGATGGAAAAATTATCTCAAGTCCTCATAGAGGCACGGTGACCAATTCTCAAATTTCTCAACTTTTCTCATTGGTTATTCTTTTTAATAAAACACTGTGATCGGTTGATCTAACGAAAAAAGTGCATAAATTATGCATAGTTGGTCATTCTGCATAGGAGGGTCGGGGGGGGGGGGCGTCTTAGGAGCTGGGGTTTCCAACATATGTCACTGAACCTCAGAAGAAAATTTTTGGAGTGGTTCTGGAGCATTAATTTCGCATAGGGAAAATTCGAAAGCGATTTCATCATAAAAATATCGAATACACCCCCTTAAAGATCATTAGTGGATCGAAATCATTTTCTCCCCCCTTATTATTCATTCCGGCCACTCCATAAACCATTCAGCATCGATTTTGAATCCATTTCAACGTTGTTTTGATTTTTATAAGATTATCTCACGCAATAATATCTGTTTTTTTTTTCACTTCAAGGGGCGGAAAGGGTAGTTACGTGATATATTTCCTAAAAGGTCCTATTGCATTCAAGAGGTGACTTCCTCACGAAGATTTCAAGCTAACATGAACTTCATTTAGGTGCATCAAATTTTGGACAAGAGGGATATCCGGTTCACGTGGAATGCCCCGTATACGATATTCCCTCGCCCACAAAATGAACAAGCAATATTGTTAATTTGCGTAAATGAAATATCAAGTTTTTATCATGTTATGGAATTTTATGATTTGGCCAGATCTGGGTTAGAGTGGATAATGTCTTGGATCAGACTCTCAGGATGCAGGATGCCTAGAAAGTGATATCACTAGCGTGCATAGTCGTTTCATGAACTGAATACGTGCGTAGGATCCACTGTGCCCAGTGATCCACTGTGACCCATGATCCCCTACCATGGGGCGAAGACTGGGCCAAAGTGGGGCCAAAATGCATGAACGCTAGGGTTTGATGAATCTCAAAATGATATTATCATTCCAGGTTCGTGCCGTGCTTGGCTGCCAAGCCTCGTCTGTACTTCATCTACGTTGCACCTTGCTACCGATGAAGGTATTGCCAAGACTGAAAAAAACCCAAGCTTGCCCCAAGGATGGCACATGTGTCAGAAACAAACCTCCGTGAAGAACAATTGGCCCAATATTGTTCCATGATTGTTCCGTTATTCCCAATGGATAGTCAGTCATGGTACATTCGTTAATATTTTTGAAATGGTCACTCCATTTGGTACAAGCTTGGCACAAGGGTGAAAATCGAGCATTCGTTGGGAACGATTGTGTCAATATTGCCCACATGGGTGGCACAATGTTTATGAATATTGACTGAATTTTGAATTTACAATGGCTGAAGACTTGGGGATAACCATCGGGCCAGGGCTGTGATAGGATATTTTTAAATATAATACACGGAGATCAACTGATTTTGAAGAACGTTCTTCGATAATTCATGTACGGTATTCTGAGGGAGAAAGTCATGAACTGGCATATGAATCGATTACTTTTTTCATCCATATCTGCGATCAAAGAAGCATTGGTTGACGCTTAGTAAATTAATTGGACCGAGGCTGGCAAAACCACCGGCCCAAACTTGTCCTGACCTTATCATTCCCAAACCTGGGCCAAGTTTGGTAAATTCAGGTCTCATGCCCATTGATCCACACGCACATGAGATGTTATCATTTCAGGTTTACGCCATGCTTGGCCGCCAAGCCTCGGCTGTACTTCATCTACGTTGCACCTTGCTAGTACCAATCCTAAATTCCCAAACATCTTGATTTCTCACCAAGAATCGTAATTTCTAATCGAAAAAAGAAAATTACTACAATAACTAAAAGAATTCTTCTCCCTTGCATCACCATTGAATCATAGATTATGACACGTTGGAAAAAAAAAGGGAACCAAACTCGATTTCCACGATACAATGAGTTTCTGCGTTTGAAAATACCCAGTTGCGTCGGGTGAACGACCGGCGAGCATTCAATGATATTACATAGTCGTATATACTCAGATTACGTAAATAAAAAGCCACAACTAATATGTTCGAGGAACACGCACATGGCCGACTTAGAGTGGAAGTAGACGACGAAAACGAAGGAGAAAAAGAAGAAGAGCAATTTGACACGGAGCACTAACAAACCTACCGCCGTTTAACATGGTGTTTCACTCATTAGAATGTACCGAAGATAACCAATTATTATGGTTCGCTGCTCAGTAATTTGAAAGCGCAGTCCTGTAATGGAACTTATAAACACAATTATTATTTATGAACTCGACAACGATTAAAAATGAAAACTTTCACTAAATATTGAAAAGTAGTATTATCTGCAGTGGGGTGCTGTAACGCGTATAGCTATCGCAATCCTTCCTGCGAATGTATGTATATACTTATATTACTCTCTTATGGATTCTTATCAGGTATTATCAGGTTTTAGTAATTCCCACTCGTCTGTGGTGTCTGTTGTTTCATTGTCAGTTTCACAAATCCACACGAGGCTTTTGTAATCCTGTTATATAACGAGGATGTAAGTCCTTTCATACCTCTCTTACCCCATTCCGAGTTGTTGCATAATATAAACACCTTTTTCTTACGCGATACTCGATCGAATGGAGCCGAATGTCGCACCGTATATACGGTGTGTACCTACGTGAATGTGTGCAATGTGTTTGCAGGGTCTCTTCTCCGTGTTGAGGTGCGATGAAACTGTATATCATTATGGTCAGTGCGTTTGATCCGATTCGCAACGTCGACTGGCTGTTTGATCCTCAAAAATATCCAGTCATTTCACATTCTCTTCGAATTCCCTTGTCCAGTAGTACAACGTGTAAGTCAAATTATTCGTGAATAATTGTTCATTCGTTTCATCTTAGTTAGTTTTAGGGCTGGAATATCAGCGTGGTTGGAACTTCTTTGTCAATCCTACAGTGCTGTGTCTTCCTAACGCCGTTGGTTTGAGGAAGATAGCCCTATTGAAACTGCCAGACAAATCCGGATGAATCTTAGCAGTTCCTGCCTGGATCTGCCTGGTTCCGTTTGACAGTTTCAGCAAGGGGCACAAAAACAGACTCGTATCATCTCGAACAAGAAGGTCAGAGGAAGACTGGTTACGGGCCTAAGTTGTCCCGTGAAAAAATTGTTCACGCTTGATCAGGGCTGATGACTAAAGCCTGATCAGGCATGATCAGGTCTCAATTTTGTACCCACGTGATGAGGACTAATCATGCACAATATGTTTTTTGTAAGGAATGAAAGTATAATAATGTTATCAAATACAAATCTATTGTTAATCATTTTTACTTATCCTTCTTTTGCAGCTCCCATTTTCTAGTTTCCAGTTTTCAGGCATGATCATGCGTAATCAGGCGTACGCGCCTGCGTTTGGGGCCGATTGAGCATGATCAAGCATGTGTATTTGTGATAGAAAAATCAACACAGTCATTTTGTATGATTATTCCTCAGTTGGTGAGATTTTGCATGATCACGAGCGAGAATGGTTCGTCAGGCATGATCGCTGGTGGTTAAGCTTGATCACGGGTTTCCACGCGGGTACAAAATTGAAGCCTTGGAAGTGATGACAAAGCTCAAAAATTAACGACCAGGTGTCAACAGGCTCACACTCACGTGCAGTTAGTATTGAACACGAATGATTTTGCCGAAAAATGTCCATTGATTAGGCCTGAACACGCATAATCAGACCTGAACGATTTTTTCAGGGTATAATCAGTATCGATCTAGGTGAGTCCCAGCTTCACCTGGAAATGGTGCGGTTGATCCCAATTCTGATCCAAGCTTGTATTCAAAAACAAGTTTTTACAGCGATCCTAAGTGTGAAACTCTCCGTTGACTGATCAAGTGATCTCTCATTCTACACGGAGAAATAAAATTCGCTGGGGTATATCAAGCATTTTGCTGTCGAAAACGAAAGTCGCTCCTTATTATATGAACAGCAAGTAAGTTTACTAAAATGAACGATGATGATTGATTGTGTGAGCGAATCAAGCTTTGCAATACTAGCGAATGGTTAATGATTAGAACGAATTATTTCGTTGACATAGCGAATTGTCATGATTGGATCATTCAATTCGCTTAGCGAAGACGACCCAGAAAACATTGAGAGTTCTAAAAGAATCCGCAAAGGATTCTCGGTCGTTTGAAAGAATTCTTCAGGAGCACCAAAAGTAATCGGAAGAATTCTGGTAGAATATATTCAGAACTCTGGAATGTTCAACCAATATAGAGAATTCTTGGTGTTCTGTCTTCATCACATTAGAATTAATTATGAACTCATTAGAGAATTCTTTGAGAACATTGAAAGTATAAATAAAGAGCAAATTAAGACTTTTCAAGAAACTCGTTTCTTCAATAAAAGGAGGTATTTTGAATTTCAAATGTACGAGGTGTGTTCAAAAAGTAAGGTGACTTTGTATTTTTAAGAAAAAATATTTATTTATTTATCAATATTTATGTTGTCCCCTTCAAAGTAATCACCCTCAGATACAATACACTTATGCCAACGGTTTTTCCAATCCTCAAAGCACTTCTCATAAGCACTTTTCGGTATAGCCTTGAGCTCTTCCAGCGATGCAGTCTTTATCTCTTCAATCGTTGCAAATCTCCGTCCTTTCATAGGTCTCTTTAGTTTTGGGAACAAGAAAAAGTCACATGGGGCCAAATCCGATGGATATGGTGGCTGAGGCATGATTGTGGTGTTGTTTTTGGCCAAAAAATCTCTCACAAGCAAACATGAGTGAGCAGGGGCATTATCGTGATGCAAAAGCCATAAATTATTTTTCCACAATTCTGGACGTTTTCTTCGTATTGCTTCTCGCAAACGGCGCATAACTTCAAGATAATACTGTTTATTGACCGTACGACCATATGGTAAGAACTCCTGATGCACCACGCCATGGTAATCGAAGAAAACAGTGAGCAAAACTTTGACATTTGATCGAACTTGGCGTGCTTTTTTCGGTCTTGGCTCATCTGGGGTCTTCCATTGGGACGATTGGACTTTGGTTTCGACATCATAACCATATACCCATGATTCGTCACCAGTTATGACCCTTTTGAGTAAATCTGGGTCGTCGTTGACGTCATTCAACAGTTCTTGAGCGATGCTCATGCGACGGTTCTTTTGGTCAAAATTTAGCAATTTCGGAACAAACTTCGCTGACACACGTCTCATGCCCAAAACCTTAGAAAAAATTTCATGGCACGAGCCAAGCGATAAACCAACATCCTCAGCAACTTCTCTGATAGTGATTCGACGATTTTCCAAAACAATTTTCTTCACTGCTTGAACGTTTTCATCAGTTGTTGACGTGCTTGGGCGTCCAGAGCGAGGCTCGTCATTGGCATCTTCCCGGCCATCTTGGAAGAGTTTGTACCACTTGTAAACATTTTTTTTAATCAGAACAGTTTCACCGTATGCTACTGTCAACATTTTAAGTGTTTCGGAGCACTTTATTTTATTTTTTACACAAAATTTGATGCAAATCCTTTGATCCATATTTTTCGATAGCAAGAAATCGCCGAGCATGCAAAACACTTATAACCTTTACGCCTCTCACAACCAAACAAAAAATGCTATACACTTGAAACTTGGTACAGATGTTCGGGAAGAGTGTGCCAACATAACAAAACAAAAAAATCGATAATCGAAAGTACGTTGCCCGCGAAATTTGAAAAGTCACCTTACTTTTTGAACACACCTCGTATATCTGTTAATTGGAGAGTTGCAGAAATTGGATAATATAAAATTAGTTTACATTGAGTACATTGAGATCAATGGACAGTTTTATCCAAGTATTTGAATGATTTTTTATTCGTTTGTTATTAAATATTTTTTCTTGCCTGCACATAAGGAGAATTTATATTTGAAATTGGAATTTGGGAGAATTCAACGTACATTCTGATGTATAAGAGTTTAGTTTTGAATTTGGACAAATTTTTGTTTCAAAATTATTCTCCAAAGAAGTGTAATTGCAATCCCTATAAAACTATCGTCAATTTTAGATATCAGTTATTTTCGAAATATTAATATTTTCAATAACACAAATCTCTATCGAGAACATTTCAGTATCTCTCAGTATACCGATGAAATCACCCCCCGGAACGTTTTATTCGAGGTTTTTTTAAAATTTATTCGATTTTTTTTATTGATAACGATTATTTATTACAATTCTTCATGAAAGCATGAATATTAGCGTGATAAGAGAACATAAATTACTTGAATCTTGGGGTGAAAAAAAGAAATTCCAAAAAGATATTTAAAACTTCCGCCAATGAGTTGGTTTAGCATGTACGAACTGAAAAACATATGATCTTATTAGCACCATCTACATTTTCAACGAATCCGCAAATAATTCTTTCGGATTGAATAGAGAACACCGCACGAGTCAATATCATTGAACATTTGAGAGTTCTTAAATCACATTTTAAGAGTTGTTTTCGAACATTCTACAAACTCCCTAAATCATTCAAAAGAATTCTCTGAAAACCCTTGAAACGTTCTAAATGAATTCAATGCTGAGAGTTCTTGAGAAGTTCATGTTAAGAACTCATATGGCATTCTTTCGAAACTGTCTTGCTGTCTGGGGAATCCGTTGAAATAGCGAAATCTTTTTTCTCCGTGTAAAAGGAATCCTCGTGGAGTTTCTCCGGGCCCTTGTGAGTCATTGTCTTGATCATTGTCTTGATCTAGAAATTCTGCAAATTTCGAATCTCCTTACGATCTTGTCTTGATCTTGTCTCGATCTCGACGGCGATATATAAAGGAAGTTCGAGTGATGAACATAATTTGGTCACTTTGAGGAAAGGTTCTCATCTATAGCGACCCAAAAATCGGACTCGGAGTTTCTCAAGCTTGTTGATTGAGTCTCTGAGTAGCCCCAATAAACATATTTCTCTTCAAAACTTCAACAATTTCTCTGCAAAACTTCATTATCGCAATTCTTAGAGAAACAAAGAATTTTTTCAACAGATTCATCTTCCAAAACTCTGTGAAATTCTGCATATTTCTGAAAATTTCTATTGCCAGTAAAGGTTTCTCTGTACATTTCCAACTTATTGGTCAAAGTTGTTTTGTTGAGAAATGTTGAATTTTCTCAACATTTTTCTACTTGATAAATGGTGAAAACATTTGACGAGGAAAGGAATTTTCTCCACGAATTCATACATTTCTCTGCAAACTACATTTGCAGGAAAAAACTTTGAATTTTCTCTTTATTTGTCTATTCCAAGAATATTACGGCTTGTGGCGGAGAGTTGAGTTTTCTATACAAATTCATACATTTTTCTCAAATCGCATTTGCGGAGATAAAGTGAATTTTTTCAAATTTTTCAATCGACTCAAAACAACTTAAGTAAAATTCACTAGTAGGCCTCGAAAAACCTCTCTCCCACGACCCACTCATTTTTCCTTCCGGAGGATTCTGAATCGATTAGTCTATATCCGATGGGAACGAATTTTTTGAAATTTTCTATCGATTTGACTCAGCACTTGGAAAAATTTACAAGTTAAGGTCGAAAAAAACCTTTCTCCGACGATCTACTCATTTTTCGTTTCATAAGATTCTGAATCGATTGGTCTATATCTTACAGGGACGAACTTTCAAAATTTTCTATCGATTTGACTCAGTACTTGGAAAAATTTACAAGTTGAGGTCAAAAAAATCCCCTCTCCCACGACCTATTCATTTTTCGTTTCAGAAAATTCTGAATTGATTGGTCTATACCTCACGAAAACGAATTTTTCAAAATTTTCCATTGCGATGATTCCCATAAATGGTACTTTAAGAGTCCTGTAGTCATCTCGGAGATCCGCTGATGTGATAGAGGCTTTGCTTCTCACTCGCAGGACCCGGGTTCAATCCTCGCTGAGGAAAGTAGAATAAGACCGATTTTTTGCGTCGTTCCGTAACTGTGGACGAGACTTGGATCTACTATCATGATCCTAAACTGAAACAAGAACGTTTACAGTGGACTGAAGCTAGTTGTTCAGCTCCAAAACGGGTGAAATCAGAACGATCGGCGAAAAAGGTTTTAGCATCGGTTTTTTGGGACGCAAAAGAGGTTTTGTCGATTGATTAACTCGAAAAAGGTAAAACAATTAACTCTGAATATTATTGTAACCTTTTGGACCAGTTGGATGAAAAAATTCGTGAAAAAAGACCCGGTTTACGGAAGAAAAAAATCATTTTTCATCAAGACAATGCACGTGTTCACACAAGTGTTCTGGCGATGGCTAAACTGAACGAATTGAAGTACGAATTGCTTGAACACCCACCGTATTCACCAGATTTGGCTCCCTCCGACTATTACCTCTTCAGAAATTTGGAACAATTCCTTCGTGGAAAGCGTTTTTCGTCGAATGAAGAAGCTATTGCAGCTGTGGAACAGTATTTTGCGGAGCTTCCGGAAAATCATTACAGAGATGGTATGAAATTATTGGAGGATCGTTGGGATAAGTGTGTTGAAGTTGAGGGAGACTATATTGAATAAAATTCTTTCATTTTTGCTTTCAAAACTTTTCAACCAACCTGTATCCAAAAGATGTCTTTTTGTTCGATTGAGTATTCATTACATCCAAAAATATTCATATCAAAATAAGAGTATTCCTCTTATTTTGATGCAACTTCTCCTTTGATATATGATATCAAAAGCATTCCTCTCCATTCGAGAGGATTAGTCTTTGTGGTGGAAGAATTTTCATTTGTTCAAAATCGTGAAGGGATATTCTCAATAGAAGAAGAAAACAGAAGTGAAATATCCTTTCTGATTCATAAGAATTTTTCGTCTCATCTTCAAATTACTCATTTTTGGGTGTAGGAAAATAACTTGCAACGTATCAATATCATTTAATTTGAACTAACATTCCTCCTTACCTCCTCTCCCGTTTTTTCCTCCGACAAAGTACAATTTTGATAGGAAAAAATTTCATAAATCCTCTTCTGGTATCCTTAAATTTCATGAAGGAGAAGAAAAAGAAGAATTCTACACCACAAAACACCTTGGAACGGCACTTAACTCAATCAAACATCGATACAACCCGACCATCGTTGAAAGCAAATACCCGAACGTCACCATGCAAAATCACAGTCTCTTTGGAAGAAGGATGACGAACGATCATCAGTCATAACGACGCGACTACGTAGTGTTCGAGTACAATGATGGTGTTGTCTACCGGTGCACACTGTGGCATCGGTTACCTATTCGTTCGGGTTCCCGTTCGTTTTCCTACGTTTCCGGTTCCCCCTTTCATTCTTTCTACACTCATATGCCTCGCACGTGTGTATGTGTGTGTGTGTCACAGTCCAAAGTGAGATTCCCAACGAGCCTAACCCACCTGTCGTCAGATTTTGAAATGCACACACGGTATACAGAAGTGGTATCTATACACGCCGATCAAAGGAGAGTTGTTTCGATATGGATTGATATGTACGATACACACCCGTGCCATTCAACTACCACCAACACCAGACACGTGATCAACGTTAAACGATTCGACGTCCCATTCCTGCCCGCGGGTTTCGAACGTTTCACGCATTTCAATAAGGTTCACATCCTTTTCTCTTTGGATTGTTCAGAATTTTCTATCTTATTACTGTTACGTTACTGTATTTTGAAACTCTTAATTTCACTTTTGCGAGGATTTCTCTGATCTCGACCACCCCCAAAGGGTATGAAATTCTACCCATCTTCAGTTATTCTACACATCTTATGTTATGTTTTTTTAATGAAGCAGAGTATGTATTAAAGAATGGATGTATCCTGCCTTTCTTTTTCTCTTTCTACACTCGTACTGCCTACACTGAGATTTCTCATTTATTCTCTTTGGTTTTTTCAGCCTTTGCAATATAATCGATGGGACCGTATCTTGCAGTCTATGTTGCGTGGTAAGAGAAGACAATGTACCACAATACAACGAAACGAAATCATGTTCCATGTGACATCTTTATATGGACATACAATGTCATATGGATGTATTGGATACTTTTTTATTGAATCGAAAACAAAGACCGGAAACGCGTATGTGTTGATCTTCTCTATTAGTCATACGTGAGGCAATCGACTCTCGTAGCCTTCGATAACATGATATTTCAATCATTATTAATTCTAACCAAATGTTTAAATTTCGTGTGTAAAGTGATGGAGAACCGTAACAATGTGTTACCCGTGTGGAAATCAATTCTTGGCGGCAGTTTGGGCCAAACTAGGCGTCCTCGTTTTATTTCAGGCCCTGTTTTGGGTACCCTTATAGGGCCTAGACGGGATCGCCACGCACTCATCTTCAGGGCCTGCATAGTGTTCCCAACTTGGGCCTATCTAGGACACTCATGGTGAAGCTAATGTAGGCGATGAAACTAGGACCTTTGAAAGGATAATAAATTGTTGCGAATATCATCAAATTGAATAAATATTGCAAGGAGGAAACTTCCTTAATTGAAAATTGGGCTATCCAAGGCCCTATCCGTACCCAGACCACTTCGACTTGAGTCCAGACAGGGCCTGGAATGAGCCGATTCCAATTTCCATTTGCGTATTCCACCCAACATTACTTTGTTCATACATTATCTGACTGTATCAAAAAACAGAACAGCCTCATTCAGTCTTAGAATTAACCATACAGTGATGTTTTTCCGATTTTTTGACATGGTTCACCGATAGTGTGAATACAGTAATCATGAATGAGATATTTTTTTCGGGACATACACCGCAAAAAGTTGAAATTACCAATACGATTTCAGTACATTTGTTTCTTAGAGTAGGTTCATATTCAAAAAAAGAAATAATATAAGGGCAAAGCCCTATGCAGGTTGTAGTTGGATGCATTCAGATTCTCAGAACGGGGACAACGTTGGAAATACAGCTTGGCCCTACATCGGTTGTATACAGGTATGCTTAAATCAAGATCTTCCGAAGAATACGGGAAGCCTTGCAAGGCCCTATTGAGGCTGTAGTTGGTGTGCCTAGATTTTTAAAACCGGGGAAAGAATTGGTAATGCAGCGTGGCCCCATGTCGGCTCTATGTGGGTGTCCGTGACTTGGAGAAATCAGGCTGACTATCAGCAACCCGACTAGGCCCCATAGTGGCTAAGGTTAGGACATCCCAAGTTTGGATACTCAATATAAGCCCATACGGGGCCTATATTCAATACAGGACAGGAAAATGTCCACACGGATAACTTTTCTTAATTGCATGATGCGATTCGCCGTATTTTTGCGTCAAGAGAGAAAAATTCTTGAAAATGACTGGATGTAATTGGGAAAGCTAAGCACCAATGGTCATGCTAATGATAAAATATAGTTTCAAAACCTCCGTCCCTGTGTCCCGAAATACTGATTTCAGGCTGGATCTCCGGTTGAAGAAACCTATTGCATTTGCATCGGAAATCTGCACGTTTAATGGAAATGGGTAGGTTTTTTTAACCAGGGATTTCAACGATTTGTTAATGATCACTTCAACAAAATTCACCATACTTCAGCCCATTCACAAATTACTCGTTCTTCACCACAGGAATATCAAAGTCCAATGAGCACGTATGAGGGAAGAGCTCTTCAGGAGGTCCTTTGAGAGGACTCTGTCGATGTTGTCATATTGATATCCGAATGGTATCATTTCTCTGACATCTCAGAATAAAATCCTCTCAAAGAGTTCGTTTGGATAACATTCCGGCAATTTTCTATTTTCCTCAGAAATCGACGTATCTGATAACTAGGGGTGTGCGAACCGTTCGAATCTCGAACCGAACCGAACCGAACTCCTACTGTTCGGTTCGGTTCGAACTTCGAACTTGATTAGCAGAAAAAGTTCGGTTCGGTTCGAATTTCGAACTTGGGTAGTACAAAAAGTTCGGTTCGGTTCGAATTTCGAACTTGGATAACAGAAACAGTTCGGTGCGGTTCAAATTTCGAACTGCATTAATTGAAAACGTTCGGCTCGATATTCGATTTGTCACGGTTTGCTTCGAACTTTAGACTCAAAACCCGAAAAAATTCGACTACGCTGGAAAAAAAAAGACGATGTTGAATCGAACTATCATCAAGTTAATCTGATATCGATGCCAAGTTCAAGTGATGGAGAACACAGATACAGGCGTTCCCATGTTGTTTTTGCGTGTAAACACGCAGAAACAACTTGTTTCCAAGTCAAATTGACATGATATTGGGTACTTGATAGACGCAAGTTGATTGAATCTGTGATTTTTCCTGGTGTAGTTTCGAGTCTCAAACTTGAATAATTGAAAGAGTTCATATTTCGGATAACCTTGTTGACAATACTGCGGATTAGATGAAATTGAATATATTCATAATGAATTCTATTCGCAGCCTCATTATTTGGCCTCCTCAGATGCGCGGGATATATATAATGAACCCATAAGTTCTGCGTGATTAAACTATAAAGATATTATACTAGAAGGACGAGTCAGTAAACATGGGGTTTACACAAATAAAAAGAGACAGCTGCAAACAAAAGAAAGAGAGAAAAATGCAGTGAGATGAGTGTCCTTGTCTTTTATGCAAAGAAGTTTATAATCAACGCTACCACAAACCTCAAAATAGTGTTGATTCATCACCATTTTTTTTTTAATAGTAGAGTAATCATTCTTGGTAACAGAGTGGTTTCTAATGTGAGTTAATCATGTTCCAAATATTGCATGGGGATATAAATAATTATATTAGGAGGAAATTTTACTTTGTGATTATTGAAATTTATGATAAAAGTGTTCTGCACCCAATTTCAAATCCATCTAGATACGTGGGATATGTTAAACTTACATAAAAAACCACTCTGTTACCAAGAGGGACAACCCTGTTATTCCAGAAATATGGTAACAAATCAACACTAGATTGCACTATGGACACTTTTCTGTGATTTATTGAAGAATTGAAGTGTTCTTCGTTACTTGCCTCAAATTTGCGACCATTTTATCAATATTTAAATACTAGTCGCTGCAATTGAACATTCGGAAACAGAGAAAAATTTATCTGCACTCAATTTTAAATTGACCCATAGAATATTCTCCGAACGTTTCTAAATTACTCAAACGTTTAATAAACATTCTCAAAATGTTTTACGTACTTTTGGTGCTACTAGGGTAGACTGTTTTATTACTGCAACATGCTGCATATGAAACGTCACTTTAAAAAATGAATTCATGATGGATTCTGTTTTCATAAATGTATTTCTAATTTAGTTTTGGCTTTGCGATTAGACGTTTTGGAAGTTGGAAGTAGGTTCGAAATTACAAAGTTCCGTTCAACTTGAAAAATATATTTGCAGTTCGGTTCGGTTCGACTGGGAAAATTTGGAGTTCGGTTCGAGTTCGGTTCGACTTTTCAAAGTTCGGTTCGGGTTCGGTTCGACTTGAAAAATACATTTGGAGTTCGGTTCGAGTTCGGTTCGACTTTTCAAAGTTCGGTTCGGTTCGGTTCGATTTGGAAAATATATTTGAAGTTCGGTTCGAGTTCGGTTCGACTGAAAAATTCAAGGTTTGCACACCCCTACTGATAACATTCTGATATCTTTATGTTGAACTTCTGAGAGGTATATCTGACCTCTTACACCCAGATAAGAATTGACACATGGCCCACATTTAGCCCGACCTTGGCCCGATTTTATTTATATACGGCCAGAACCGTCCACGATCACAAAAAATGGTCCGAGCTTGGTAAAAGCTTGGGATGATAACCTTGTACCAGAGTTGCTATCCAATGTTGAGCCAAACAACAATACTAAGCACGGCCCAAGGTATTATGAATTTTTTGGAGCTTGGCTTATATGACCAAACCGGACTTGGCCCAAGTTGTGTATATCGACTTTTGACAAGCTTCAGCCTGGTTCTTCATACTTTTCCACAGGTAGGAAATGCCGATATCAACAACTGGCCCATGCTTGGCAAAATTCTGGGCTGCCAAGCATCGGGAATCAATATTGGTCCAATATAAAATCGTTTGTCATTTGAGAACCCACACCACGTTTCATAAGCAATGCCTATACAACAAGTGGTTCAAGATTGGCAAAACATTAAGCTGCCAAGCATGACGAACCAATATCGGCCCAATATTGAATCATTTGTTATTTGAAAATCTATACCACGTTTCGTAGGGACTGTCATTACAATAAGTGGTTGAAGCTTGGCAAAACATTAAACTGTCAAGCATGGTGAACCAATATTGGGCCAATGTACCGCCAATGTTTATTTGAGAACCTATGCCAGATCTCCATGTTTTTGATTTTTACAGAGTTGTACCGATATCCCTCCCAAAAATCTTATCATTTTCTATGTGAAATTTTTAGCAGGGATGGCATGAAAAATGACGTCATTTTTTTCTCCAAAAAGTATGTTTGAAGAATCAGGTTGAAGCATGACAAAAGTTAATATACACAACTTAAGCCAGGTCCGGTTTAATCGTATGAGCCAAGCTTCAAAATACTCATAATACATATATCATGGGACATTGGGCCATGCTTGGCATTGCATTCTGGCCCAATATTGAGTACCAAGCCTGGGACGAGGTTATCATCCCAAGCTTCCACCAAGCTTGAGCCATTTTTTCTCATGGATTCTGGCTCAATGTAAGTCATAATTGGGCCAAGACCAGGCCAGACTTGGGCCATTTGTTAATTCCTACTTGGGTTAAAGGAAGAAGAATACATCATGCTTCATGACATTCAATTTGTGACATGAAGAATCATTATTCATCATACCAATAATTAATATTGGTACAACCCGGAGACAATTACAAGCTTGGTGATGCGGTATAGATTCTCAAATAAACAATGGTTCTCAATTGGTCCAATATTGGTTCGCCATGCTTGGCAACCCAATATTTTGCCAAGCTTGGGCCACTTGTCAGTATTGGCATTTCTTACCTGGGGCACATGTTTGGGAGATCTTTGAGAACTCTTGATGATAACATTTCTCAAGCATGTTATGCCTCTAATGACAATGGACCCCAGGCTGGGTCCATCCTCTTTAACCCAGTCTCGGGGAATGATGGTGGGGCCCATGTTGGCTCAATCTTGGCCCTGTTGTGTTTTCCCATACAATTATGGTTGGTAGAAAATGGAAATAATGAATCTTAGTGCGGACACATTTGAACTGGGCCCCAATTTGGCCCAGCGTTCGGCCAAGACTGGGGTGAATTTATATCCCGAGCATGTGTGTACAATCCTCAGCGTGTATGAATTTTCGCCCCACTTTGGTCCAGTCTTGGGCCCATATGGGTAGGATGGGGCTCAACACTGGGCCAAAGTGGGGCTGAAATTCATGCCCGCTGAGGTAGAATTCAAAGCAATTTTCCAATTTCAAAACAAAAAGGAAGGTGCAGTATTGATTGCCTAGTCTGGATTTATGCTGGGCCCGTGGTGTTACCAATTCTCGGGCAAGGCAATACGGCCAAGCTGGGAACGATGTTACAATCCCAGGGTTGGCCCCACGTTGGGTAGCATGGGCACCCACCCTGGGCGTAGATGGGGCCCGCCGTTAATACACACTTGGGTTTGTTCACTGGGAGAAACGAGGTCAAAGTTTGTGACAATATTCAACCAAATTTCAAATGATGATCCTCACTTCAAATAAAATTTATCGTTCCATCAATGTTGAACCAAGGATGAGCCAAGCAAAAGCCAAGACTGCGCGGAATTGTGAATTAATGATGAACTGACAATCGAAATTCGTTGAACTCCGACATCGGTGCAGTATTCTATTTGTTTTCATAATCAACATTGGAGATTCATAGATTGCCGAGGTTTGCTTGTCAACATCGCGCCAAGCTATATTCCATTTTCAGCATTGGTGGAGCCCAAAAATTTCTATGTGGGTCAATCATCTCTTCAACTCACAGCACACGATCGTACTACACATCGTAGTATACGATGCGTTGTTCTATCGTTTTCAAACGGAACGTTCTAACCCTGGTTTGAAATTCCTATTCATCCCCATTCAGCCCCATTGAAGAAATCTAATGGGAATGAATCAGCTTTCTGCATCGGGAATTTATTAGTGCATGACTTAATTTCCCATTATACGAGGGTGGATTGATAAGTTTCCGGCCTGAACAAGAAAAACAACGTTTTTGAGAATTTTTTTTTTTTTATTTCTCAACATAATCTCCTCCAAGGCTGATACATTTCTCATAGCGGTGTTCTAGTCTAGTAATGCCATCTCTATAGACTAAGTCGTCAAGCTCCTCAAAATACCCATTTACAGCTTCGATTACTTCTTCATTGTCCGCAAATCTCTCACCGCCAAGCCATTTTTTGAGGTTAGGAAACAGATAATAGTCACTCGGGGCTAGGTCTGGAGAGTAGGGAGGGTGCGGCATTAATTCAAACTTCAGATCGTTGATTTTAGCCATCGCAACGATTGACGTGTGCGCTGGTGCGTTATCGTGATGAAACAAGATTTTTTTCTTCGCCAGATGAGGTCGTTTAATTTCCACTTCGTGGCTCAAACGTTGCAATAAGTCTGCGTAGTATTGACCAGTGATAGTTTTACCCTTTCCAAGGTAATCAATGTATATAATACCTCTTGCATCCCAAAATCAGTAGCCATAACCTTGTTCGCCGAAAAAATTGTTTTTGCCTTCTTTGGAGTTGGTTCCCCTGGTCCAATCCACTGTTTAGACTGTTCTTTGGTTTCAGAAGTGTAGTGGTGGACCCAAGTTTCGTCAACGGTTACGAATCGACGCAAAAATTCGCTTGGATTACGCTTATACAACGCCAAATTGGCGGTAGAAATGTTCTTTCGAATCAATTTTTGGTTGACTGTTAGCAAACGCGGCACCCATCTTGCACAGAGCTTTTCCATATACAAATGTTGGTGCAAAATATTTTGTACACGTTCATATGACATCTTACAGGTCTCAGCTATCTCACGAACTTTTAATCTGCGATCTTTCAGCACTATTTGATGGATTTTTTCGATCATATCTGGAGTTGTGACCTCAATGGGGCGTCCTGAGCGAGGCTCATCAGAGGTGCTCACACGACCCTTTTTAAACTCGGAAACCCACTGCTTAACGGTTGAATATGATGGGGAGGATGTCCCCAGTGTTGAGTCCATCTCTTCTTTAATTTCCTTCGGCGTTAACCCCTTCAAATAAAAGTATTTGATGACAGCACGATTTTCCAGCTTTTCCATTTTTACGAAAAACACAGAGGCGTCTTGGTCAGCGTGCTCTCAAAACTATACTAACATGGCGATCGGACTGAAACTATAGCTACAAGCTATCTAAGGATGGTACTATAGAACGCCACCTCAAGGTAGGCCTAGTGGCGCCATCTCTTGGTCAGGCCGGAAACTTATCAATTCACCCTCGTATAGTTTGGGGAATAAATTTCCAAAACGGCCGATAAAATCCATTGGTTTGTATTGGCATTTTCTAGGAACAAAGCAATCAGAATGATTTGGAATAATCCACTTTGTAAACACTCTCTTCGGAATGTATCGGTTTCATAGGATGTGAATGCACCGAAAAACATGTTTTGTTGGAAACCGTATGTGACCTGGCCTATGAAAAGGGGGCTTAGGTGTGAAAAAATCATTTTTCACTTTCTTGGCGATTTGGATGGAGTAAAATATGCTCTTTCGAATGGCGCAAACCAGAAGTTTCTAACTGGTAGGGAAGTTTGCTAAAAATGTACAAAAAGAAGAGCAGAAATGATTGAAAATGAAAAAAATTTGGAGATTAAATTATAAAATAATAGACATCATTTCATATGTTAAAAAATTTTATTTCAAGGCAAAACCACGTCATTTTACATGAAAATTCACAAATTTGCAATTAGAACATTAGAACATTAGAAGTGAACAACTAAAGCGGAACTGATAAAATGACTTGTTTATCTTTAACAGCTGTTTTCTCGAAACCTTGTTTTCACACCTAAGCCCCCTTTTCGTAGACCAGGTCACATATTATTTCTTTGTTGCACACCTTTGGTTTCTAGATAAATACATTTTGTTTGGGAAACCAAATCATATCGTCTGCAAACTGAAAATAATTTGTCCTGATGAGAAAATCATGGGTCAAATTGAAAAAGAAAAATCACCACCAGCAGCCTTGAACAAAGATCTTCGGGAGGCTCTATCACTCAAGTCACTGCCGATCACTTGGATAGGGGGACCTTCTTTGCACATATCAAGTTGTGTTCATGTTTTAAACTCGAACTTCAAATACTAAGCCGTGTTAAGATTGAAGTGAGGATGATTTTCATCACGAACATCTATGGTACACGTACACATGATTTTCATTGAAAAGTAGCTCTGGGCTCTTGCGACATCTCCTTGTAAGATTCAATTAACATCGCATCTCAGTGCACGAGTTTATATGATTGTAATAAATCAAAGTATTCTTCCATGCAGGAATGTATTATTTTATTAACGACACAAAACTTTTCGTTTCAGGAATGGAAAAGAAAATTTTCACTACAAAGATGAAGTGACAAAATTATTTTGTTTGTGGAACAAAACCGCGTAAGTTTTGTGAAAACAACCCAATGTGTTTCTTTCAAAGGATGTGGGTAACCAAGAAATGTACTTGATCTTAACCAAACAATCGGAATCAATATAGTTCGAGGTACAAAATGATTTATCCTTTTGGTTTCCTCGACCAAATTATATGGTATGGTCATGAGAAATTAAACAACAAAACACTTTTTTTAACATTACCAAAACTTTTTTTTCAGTGTGCGAAACGAATAAATGTATGTTTGAATCGAAGAATCATTTGTTCAATCGAAGGAAATCACATCTTCCTTTCAATCTAAAACAACAGTTCATCGAAGTATCGTATTTATTTAGACGAATGAATTTTAGAGTTTGGATATTCAAATAAATCCAAAAAAGTTATTGAATAAATATTTATTTCGCACTATTGAAATAACATATTGATTCGAATGACTCAAAATTTATTTGTTCCAACAAAACACTTTTATCTGTGTGGACGTCAAATGAACCCAAGTGTGTATTAACGGGGGGCCAATCTAAGCCCAGGGTGGGTGCCCATGCTGCCCAACGTTGGGCCAAGCTGGGCAGACAAATAGGGCCAACCCTGAGATGATGGCCCAAGACTGGACCAAAGTAGGACCAAAATTCATACACGCTGAGGATTGTGCACACATGCTCGGGACATCAATTCACCCCAATCTTGGCCTAACGCTGGTTCAAATTGGAGCCAAGTTCAAATGTGCCCGCACTAAGTTTCATTATTTCTATTTTCTACCAATCATAATTGTATGGGAAAGCACAACAGGGCCAAGATTGAGCCAACAGGGGCCCCATCGCCATTCCCCAATACTGGGTTAAAGAGGATGGACCCAGCCTGAGGCCCATCGTCATTATAGGCAATACACGCTTGGGAAAATTTATTCAAACGAACTAAAAGATTATCAACTAAATTATCTTTGTTCCCGCAACTAAGCGACTCCTCTCGGTTTACGTTCAGATCATTTAGATCGACAGATCGTAGTCATGGACACGCACTATTTTAATCTTCCTGCAAATTGAATCGTTTATCGAAACAAATTGGTGATAGAATTAAGGGAATCCTCTGCTTTTGGAGATCCAAAATCTTGCAGTACATCCTTTAAATGAGATATCTCGTTACAAGGAGTTGATCCGACAAGATAAACACTGTGGATCTATCAGATTTCATGAGATTGAATTTTGGTTTTATAAACGATTTAAATTTCACGAACATCTTTTCTATTCGAAAAATCATGGTTCGATGATTGAAAGAATCAAACAAATCGAATGGTTTCCTCGTAATGGCTTAGTGACACCGTTACAACAGATTTCTCTACTCAACTAATTTCTCATTTCTCTCGTTGTAATAATCTTTTACGACACACTCCCCATTATCATCATCTTCTTCCTTTCCTCGTATCTCGCGGCGAGTACGAACGTAATTAGTTTTTCGTATGAATTAAGAAGCGTGTACACCGAGTATCACTAAACAATAGCCCGCTTAAGTGATTCGAGCGATGCTTTATATCTTGGGAAATACTGTTCTCCAAGGGATAGAAAATGGATAACGATCGAATCCTCGATTATCAACCGAGTTTACTACTTAGCATCCGGTGAGAAAATACGAAATCTTAAAACGGTTCGAATACAATTTTATTGTTTTCTTCATTTCTTCTAGTCGCACGCTCGCGCTTTGAGCGCGATCGTCGTTGATTCGAACGAAACGAATCTCTGGAGAGAAACGGCCAAGAGGAACGCCTGGAATATGCAATCCGATGTACCAAAATGCCTCACGTGGTTCCATGCTTCAGGAATATCAGTCAATGTTTTCGATGTAGATCACAGCTTTAGATAAGAATTTATCTGAAAGAAATCAGCTATACAAAAAAATTTATCAAGTTTTTATTGATTTTCGTACAATTTTGATGAAAATTTGATAAAAGCACTAGAACCGACAGTGATTTCGTTCGCGTAGGAAATTCTCTAAACGATGAAGATTCCTAGCGATAAAGATTTCAAAGACATCTACGATTCCATTGAAACCGATTATCTAAATTATCATCCCGCTAATTACTCCCATAAATTCTCGTGAAATCTATTTTATGACAATTTTTACAACTGTTGTTTTTCCTTCCCACCACAATTCAAAATGAATCATCGGCTAAACATTATATACGATGTATCTTAACTTTACTCGCCTCGAATAAATTTTATCAAAGAACGAACGAGTTGTATAATTTAGTGTTTCCGTATAGAAACACAACTGACAATACATACCTCGAATTGGTCATGTTTTTACTCGTTCTTTCAGTCGATGGATGAATTTTGTTGCATAAGGAACAATGACAATGCATTCTTAGTACCCGCGGTGCTTTTGGATATTTCATTTACTCATTTTTTCAACTATTTATTATGAATCCACGTGTGCATAATTTACAATCGGTTTGAATGTACGAACATTGTATTCCGACGATAGTAACGTCTTATATTCACAGTGCGTTTTTGTAGTAACGTTCAAAAAAGGTAAAGTAGTTACATCCTCGTGTGAAAATCTGTACACGGAATTGGAACAACAACGATGGCTGAAGAGCAGAAGAAGTTAGAAAAAACGGTAGGAACAAAATAATTTGATACAAATTTTCTTCTATGTTCCTATGCAGTTTCTCAATATTGGCTTTGCGTTGGGAGAAAGAAGTGGTGGAGCCTCAAACGATTCATGATAGATTTTTTATAAAATGTAGATGAAAATTCGATATAATTTCTATAGAAAAAAAACGATTCCGAATCACCATTTCCTAGCTGCACCTTCCTGATGTCGAAGATCAGACGATGTCTTGACCGACATTGCAGCATTGCACCACTCCAAGGTCAATCGTTAATTTTTTGTTCAACTTGGTATCATTTCTGTTTAGAATGTTAAATAGACGATAATTGAAATGGACAAAAACTGCATTCAAGGGCTATCCATCGCCAGCATACAGTTTTTGTCCAGTTCGATTAGTTTCCATCGTACGTCGAATTGTGGGTAAGGTGATTTCACGTATTTTATAAAAGAAAATACGTGAGATAAAAATTTATGTTGAGCTTTGTTTATGTATTCTTTGTATGCACGATATTTATTCAACTGGTGTAATGTTAAAATGTCAAATAATTGCATGCGAAGAAAACATAATATATGCATGCGTGAAAAAATACTCGATAAAAAATTCCTGGTTAAAACAATCCATAGAATCTGACGTTATGAAATCCAATAGGATTTGGTTATAACATTGTGCAAGATTCGACCAGAATTGACGAGATTCAATCGGAATCACATTGAAAAAATACACTCTTCTGATTAAATCTCCTTGCAAATGGTTGAATAGGACTCGGTCAGAACATTGTGCAAGATTCAATGAGATTTGGCGGGAATCAATGGTGCACTGGAAATGAAAGCAACATCAAATATGTTGAATCAGCTTGTTTTTTATAATTTTTTATACATAAAACTCATTAATTATATAAATTATATATGAAAATTATGTATCAAAGATGATAGAAAGTGTGCTGATCCAAGAAACTTGATATTCCCCAAGTGTGTATCAACAGCGGGCCCAATCTGCGCCCAGGGTTGGTACCCATGCTGCCCAACGTGGGGCCAAGCTGGGCAGACAAATGGGGCCAACCCTGAGATGATAACATCGTTCCTAGCTTGGCTGTATTGCTTTGCCCGAGGATTGGTAACACCATGGGCCCAACATGAACCAAGACTAGGCAATCAATACTGCCCCTTCTTTTGTTTTGAAATTGGGAAATTGCTTTGAATTCTACCCCAGAGGGCATAAATTTCAGCTCCACTTTGGCCCAGTCTTGGGCCTAGTGTTAAGCCCCATCCTGCCTATATAGGCCCAAGACTGGACCAAAGTGGGACCGAAATTCATACATGCTGAAGATTGTACGCACATGCTCGGGATATAAACTCACCCCTATCTTGGCCTAATGCTGGTCCAAATTGGGGCCAAGTTCAAATGTGCCCGCACTAAGATTCATTTCCAATTTCTATTAACCATAATTGTATGAGAAAGCACAACAGGGCCAAGATTGAGCCAACATGGGCCCCATCGTCATTCCTCAATACTGGGTTAAAGAGGATAGCCCCAGGCTGAGGCCCATTGTCATTACAGGCAATACACGCTTGGGTCGTTTCGCATTCACCGCACCAAAAACACCCTGAATCACACTGTCAGAAATATCTGGAAGTTTTCTCCCATTACGTACATGAAATCAGATTCATATACATTCTGCATTAAATTTAATGCACAAAAACATGAAAATACTGCAGGTTATGCTATAGTTTACATTAAATTTCATGTGAAATGTGCATGAAACTGAATTCATGTACGTACTTGAAAAAAACTTCCAATATAAACATTAAAATTAATGCAGAAATTTTTAACAGTGCAATTACCAGACCCCGCGTACTAGAGAAAAAATTTTTTTTTTGTTAACCTGTGTAATCGAGTAAGAAATGATATTATGATTTCATAAAAACCTTTCAGACCTTTTGTTTGGACAATTATTGTCACCCCCGCAAATATGAACTTTCCTCACGGAAAGAAATCCAGTGACATTTGAAAACAAAGCGCTCTTTCATGCACCGAAAGAGAAAGCATGCTTTAGAAGCATGACACACTTCAATGCAACGTACTTTTAACGCTCGGGACTCATGCAGTTAACGCATGAGACCATGCTTTTTGGGTATGTGTCACATGCTTTCTGAGCATGGGTACCGAGCGTTGGAAGCAAGTTATGACGAATGCATTAGAAACTTTAGTGCGTCGTACTCCTGCAGTATGCTTTTTCTCTCGGTGTGGAAAAATTGTTAGGGGGTCTTTTCACCGAAGGAGATTTTTGCCAATTGTTAATCGTTTTCCAGTGCCCGTGTGGACATTTTTCCGGGCGTCCTGTATTGAATATAGGCCCTGTATGGCCTTATATTGAGTATCCAAACTTGGGATGTCCTAACCTTAGCCACTAAGGAGCCTAGTCGGGTTGCTGATAGTCAGCCTGATTTCTCCAAGTCACGGACACCCATATAAAGCCCATATGGGGCCACGCTGCATTACCAATTTTTTCCCCGGTTTTAAAAATCTAGGCACACCAACTACAGCCTCAATAGGGCCTTGCAAGGCTTCCCGTATTTTTCGGAAGATCTTGATTTAAGCATACCTGTATACAACCCATGTAGGGCCAAGCTGTGTTTCCAACGTTGTCCCCGTTCTGAGAATCTGAATGCATCCAACTACAACCTGCATAGGGCTTTGCCCTTATGTTAATTCCTTTTTTGAATATGAACCTACTTTAAAATACAAATTTACTGAAATCGTATCGGCAATTTTGACTTTTTGCGGTGTATGTCCCCAAAAAAATATTTCATCCATGATTACTGGGTTCACACTATCGGTGAACAATGTCAAAAAATCGGAAAAACATCACTGTATGGTTAATTCTAAGACTGAATGAGGCTGTTCTGTTTTTTGATACAGTCAGATAATGTATGAACGAAGTAATTTTGGGTGGAATACGCAAATAGAAATTGGAATCGGCTCATTCCAGGCCCTGTCTGGACTCAAGTTGAAGTGGTCTGGATACGGATAGGACCTTGGATAGCCCAATTTTCAATCGAGGACGTTTCCTCCTTGCAATATTCATTCAATTTGATGATATTCGCAACAATTTATTTCCCTTTTGAAGGTCTTAGTTTCATCGCCTACATTAGCTTCACCGCGAATGTCCTACATAGGCCCAAGTTGGGAATACTATGCAGGCTCTGAAGATGAGTGCGTGATAATCCTCTCTAGGCCCTATAAGGGTAACCAAAACAGGGCCTGAAATGAAACGAGGACGCCTAGTTTGGCCCAAACTGCCGCCAAGAATTAATTTCCACACGGGTGATCTCTATAGGCGACTACCCACACAGCACTCGTTGTATAAAAGAGATCTTCAGAAACAATTAAGAATAATGCAAAAAGTCCTATGCAACATGAATAGACATTTTTTAGAAGTCTCAAACAGTTCTTACATCTAAAAGATATCTTCAAGAACATTTTCAGAAACCTCTCAGAATTTGCTGAAAGATTTGTTTCAAAAATGCATTTTCCTCAATTATTTCTGAAGATACCCGTATGGAAATATTTCGCTGGAAAATGTCTGCAAAACTATGAGAAATCTCTGAAAAAAAATGAAAAAACTCTGAGAAACTCTGACAAACTCTGAGAATCTCTGAAATTTTGATGAGAAATCTCATATTTTTGGGACATTCTTTACAGACTTTTTTCAGACTTTTTTCAGAGTTTCTCAGAGTTTTTCATACTTTTTCAGAGGAATAGTAACGAAATTGCACTCTGAAACAACTCTGACAAAACTCTAATAAATTGTTGACATTTTTCTGATTATTGAAAAATCCTGAAATTCAATAAATACATTCATATGCCGTATTCAAATATCATGTGTGAAAAAGTGTTTGAAAATTTTTTAATTCTTTTCTAAAAGTCAGGAAAATGTTAGCAATCCATCAGAGTTTTGTCAGAGTTCTTTCAGAGTGCAATTTCGTTACTATTTCTCTGAAAAAGAATGAAAAAACTCTGAGAAACTCTGAAAAAAGTCTGAAAAAAGTCTGTAAAGAATGTCCCAAAAATATTAGATTTCTCATCAAAATTTCAGAGATTCTCAGAGTTTGTCAGAGTTTCTCAGAATTTTGTCATTTTTTTTCAGAGATTTTTCATAGTTTTACTGACATTTTTCAGCGAAATATTTCCATACGGGTATCTTTCAGACAACGTGTGCTGTGTGGGTAGCGGTTATCAAATTACCTCCATTCGGCCAAAAGATTCCCTACCGGAAAAATTCTATAAAAATTACGGACAAAAGTCTACCCTGATTAAACACCCGTTTGGACAAAATGCCAAAACTGTACACAATTGTATACGATTTGTATACAATTTGTGTACAATCGTATACATTTGTGGACATTTTTTCCACATGGGCATCCCACAAGATCCTATAGAAACCGACACAATTCAGATTCAAAATTAATTGCAAGTATTGAAGGCGATCGTAAAAGCTCAAGGACCGATTTAAAATTAATAGGAATTAATTGGAACCTATTGAATCCATAGGAGTGCACGGAAAAAAATGAACTGTTAATTTTACCAGAATTCCGGTTACTATATGGACAGCAAGGAATATCTGTGACTTTTACTGGAATTCTTGTTAAATTTACCGGAGCCCTTGTTAAATTCGCCGGAGACTTAATTCATTCAACTAGAATTCCGGTTAAAATAGCAGTAATTCTTGCTGTCCATATATTAACCGGAGTATTTTTTTCAGTGTGAGTTGAGGATTCGCCCACACGAAAATATGTGTTCCATTGAAAAAATATGCCCTGTAGAGAATATGGGGAGTTTTTACTCACTTTAGAGAAGAATTCCTCCCCCTCCCGTGTGAGAATTAATTCTTGGCGGCAGTTTGGGCCAAACTAGGCAGCCTCGTTTCATTTCAGGCCCTGTTTTGGTTACCCTTATAGGGCCTAGAGAGGATTATCACGCACTCATCTTCAGAGCCTGCATAGTATTCCAAACTTGGGCCTATGTAGGACATTCATGGTGAAGCTAATGTAGGCGATGAAACTAGGACCTTCAAAAGGATAATAAATTGTTGCGAATATCATAAAATTGAATAAATATTGCAAGGAGGAAACTTCCTCGATTGAAAATTGGGTTATCCAAGGCCCCATCTGTACCCAGACCACTTTAGGGATCCTTTAATGAGGGATCGGACAATCAACTGCTGATTACGGATTGGTCGGCCGCCATTAGTGGGATAGGTACTGATATTTATGAAAATATTCGAGATACATATTTAAAGTCAGCTTATTCATGTATAATACTTACAATTGAGTGAATCTGAAACATTCTTCGAACAAAGCATGTAAATACATTTGAGAAAAATGATTTTAATAAAATAACATACACTATGCATGCTTAACTAAACTATAGTTAAAAACCGGAAGTATCCCACTAATGGCGACTGATTGTCCGATCCCTCATTAAAGGATCCCTAGACCACTTCGACTTGAGTCCTGACAGGGTCTGGAATGAACCGATTCCGATTTCTATTCGGGTATTCCACCCAACATTACTTTGTTCATACATTATCGAACTGTATCAAAACCAGAACGGCCTCATTCAGTGTTTTTTCCGAATTTGTGACATCGTTCACTGATAATGTGAACACAGGAATCATGGATGAAATATTTTTTTTGGGGCATACACCGCAAAAAAGTCGAAATTATCAAAACGATTTCAGTAAATTTGCTTTCTGAAGTAGGTTCATATTCAAAAAAGGAATTAATATAAGGGCAAGGCTGTATGCAGGCTGTAGTTGGGTGCATTCAGATTCTCAGAACGGGGAAAACGTTGGAAATACAGCTTGGCCCTACATGGGTTGTATACAGGTATGCCTAAATCAAGATCTTCGGGAGAATACGGGAATAATCTACATGATACAGCAGTCTTATCTTTTAATGTAGTTTCTTCTTCATAATTTGAATATAACTGAAATTCTATCTTATTAATTTCATCGATTTTTCAGAATCCATCATTATTCAGTTATTTATTGACCCCTTTTTGAACTTTTCGGCTGCGTAGGATGAGAATTCCAAAAGAAACAAATCAGGGAAAAAACGTAACTTTTTCTTTAAACCACCACCATTTTGTGAGAAAAAATTTTTTTCCAAAAACACTCTTCGTAGCGCAAAAGCTACATCCTTCTTCTTCTTCAGGAATTTACAAAAAAAATGTTTTTCAGATCACTAGGTGGAGTGGGATCCTACACACCAGGTCACGACAATTTTTTATGAGCCCTCACTTTGCCGGTCTGCAGTTTCTTTAATTTTGATTTTTTTAATAATATTCCTAATGTTTCGGAATCTGAAGATGCCATTGAATAACTAGTGGAGAAATGGATGGTAAAAACATTTATTGGATTCTTTTTATGGCGTCCGAAAAAGACACCAAAAATCCTGGTGTCTAAACCAGAATACCCCCTTCAAAAGTTTTTCAGAGCATTATTCCCGCAAGAGATACACGCTGTTGGATTTTTCCGTATTTCACCGGTAGTTTCCTGAGAAATAATAGCAAAATTGGAAATTTCATATCCATGTATACCGGAAATTGATTTCTAATCCCATAATCGGAATTTCCCGGTTGCTGCTTATGAATTCAGTTTCGAATATTTTAGCGATCAGAACGTGCTCCGATGGTAACTCCGGTATCCCCTCAAATACCGAACAGAACATCCATTGAACCTTCAAAAATGATACATCAAGTTTATGACATATCATTAAAAAATGTTGATAAGGAGACGGATCATCAGTTTGAATGATTTCAATAATACACACACTCTTTGCGTGTTACGAACGTTGTGATGAAATACGACTCTTGGACGAGATAAAATGCACATCATTCTTCAAGATTCTCACGTTTACTTTGAGTATCATATTTCATTCGGTTTAGCAAATTTTGTAAGATACGTGTTTTTCGTGAAAGACACATCACAATAACGAGCAGATCAAAAATATATTTCTCTTTCTCATCAACCAAGAATGTGCCTGATGAATCTGCAGAGAAGAGTTTCACAAGATTTTTCAGAATTTTGGAGCAGAACTTAGAAATTTTCTGCGAGGAAGAACCCGCCTTCTTCCAAGATTTTAGGATGGCAATTATGCAAGTTTCTCAATAGTTCGCTAGCGTTATTCAGTACTTCTCAACACAATCCCACACTGAGAAAAAGATATTTAGCTGCAACAATTAAAATTAAGTTATCCCAGCTGAATTTTATTAGCTAGCGTAAATGAAAGTCTAGTTGTCTGAAATATGAACAACACAATTCATTCAAGGGAAATATAAAATTCAATTACGACGAATAAAATTTATCTAATTCGACTAAACTTTTATTTAACGTGATTACATTTTCTAGCTGTCTGATATTAAACTAAACGCTTTTTCTCAGTGCATACAACGTTTCTGATCTTCAAGAAGAGTTAGGAAACTACACTGAGAGAAATTGTCTGTTCTGAATCTGTCTGTTGATCCAAATGATCTAAGCGTACACTGAGAGGAAAAGTCTATTCAAATATTCGACAGCTAGGAAATTTAGTAACTGTAAAGAAAAATTTAGTTGTGCTAGCTAAATTTTATTTCTCACAACTATATTTTTTATCCGCATTGAATAAACCATTTTATTCATATTTCAGACAGCTAGCCTTTTATTCACCCCAACTAGAGTCTAGCTGGCATAAATAAAAATCTAGCTGTGGCAACTAACATTTAGTTGTCCCAACTGGGTACCTTTCTCTCAGTGTACACTGAAAGAGATCGCTCAGTTGCGTGGGCAAAAATACTTCAGTTCATACCAAGACAATACAAATTTTTAATTGTCTCAAAGATTTCCACTGGATGTTATGAAGATGTCTTATGCAATCATTTTCCTTTTCTTCGAGATATCTTCGGTTAAG
Source organism: Gonatopus flavifemur (assembly GCA_018340375.1). NCBI lineage: Eukaryota > Metazoa > Arthropoda > Insecta > Hymenoptera > Dryinidae > Gonatopus > Gonatopus flavifemur. The sequence goes on from JAFFJZ010000004.1 coordinate 20,127,726, forward strand.
AAATCTAAAAGATGTCTTCTGATCCCTTTCAGACATCTTTTGGATTACTTACTGAGGATATCTCAAAGACAGTGGAAACTGTTGCATAAGACATCTTTAAGATATCCAGTGGAAATCTTTTAGAGAATCACAAATTTTTGCTTGTCTGGGTATAATCTTTTAGTTCGTTCGGATAAATCTTCATTTGATACGAATAAAAATTTGTTTGCGTTAGCAAAAACAATAATTTGAGGTGTATTCGTTTGAAATAAAAAAGTTTAGTTAATAGTAGCATGAGTAATTTATTTGTGACAACCAATAATGAATGCGCGCTGAATATAAATTGTTTCATTTCAAAAATGTTTATTCAACGCAATTTGAGATATTTATTCAAATGAGTACCTAGGCAAATAGAATCTAATTACGTATCCGTTGACTACCATTTCTTCATTTTCAATTGTTTCACCGGCATTTCCACCCATGCCCATTTTTCAACGACACGCCTGCAACCGCCTGCAACGGCGATACGGAATTTTGGATTTTATTTTTGAAATAATAGATTAATCCATAGCAAAAGTTTAAAATTCCATCATCCTGGTGCAAGGGAAGCGTGTCATAAAGAGTAACGGAAGTGTAAGCATGTTTCAGATTACTTTCCTAATACTTCTCATATGCTTCCTATCCACTCTTGAATTACGCTTCCGTGCGTAAAGCCCGGTTTCTATGAAATTGGGGTTTCTTTGAATACGCTTCACACACTTCAAATATACGTTTGAACCACTCTTAATGTTCTACTTGACGCTCGGTATACGCTTAAATCTACGTTCCAAATACTTTCCAACTACGTTCCTGACACTTTCTATTACACGTTTCCCTTTCACCAGGGCGGCCTATCGGTTTTGTGGTCGTTTTGTCTGAATGTCTGAAGAATATTCGTACAAATTTTTTTTTATGCAGTGAAATTGTGCTAAGATGTGGAGCAAGTGAAAATGCAAAAAACTTGTCAGAACCTCTCTTGACTATAATATTCTCAATAGCAATCACTCTAGTTTTTCTTTAGGCCTTGCAAGACCGTACGGTGCCCTTATGAGGGACTTTTAAAGCCTAGCAAGGCCATGTAATAACCTAGAAAATTACTGAAGTCATTTCTAGTAAGGTTTTTCAGAGATTCCTAGAAGATATTTGATTTTCAATAACTAACAATATTTCAGTACCATGATATTCTATCGACTAAATGATTTAGTTAGAATAACATTCTGATTCAATTGGAATATTTGGTTGTCACAACGTCGACATATTTATTTGTGAGAAGTAAAACTTTGACTCATCCCAACTAGATTCAATTAACTAAACAAAATGCATTGATTTGAATAAAAGTCTGGCTATCCGATATATGAGTAAATTTTTTTGCTGCTGTGATTAGCATTTAGTTACAGCAACTATGTGATTTACTCAGTGTGTTAAGTAGAGTTCAAGAAGACTTATACAACGAGGAAAGTTATCTTCAAGATGTCTAAAACAGTTCCCTGGTGGAAATGAAAGCGGGAAAGAAGAGCAAACGAAGCGTTTGCTGGAGGGTGACAAAAACGTTAATGAAAAGTATACAGAGCTTGAATGGAAAGGATACAAAGAGTATGCAAAGCGGGAATTGAAACAAAAGAAGCGTGGGAAATTTGAAAAATGTAATTCAAAAAACTGAACCCCATAGCGAGGATCGGACCGCGGACTTTTACAATGGTAGCCGAGGGTCTTATCCACTTAGCCATTGATCGTCGTTGAGATCGGTCGCATAAAGATATTATTTAAAATCAAAATAGGTATGATCCCACACAGCACCACAGTTCCATATGGATTCGCACGGAACTCCATAGAAAGAATTCAATATGAATTCTTTAATAAGAGTTCTTAAAGAATTCATAAAGAATCCAATCAGATCGTAAAGAATTCTAAATGAGTTCTTAAAGAGCTCAGAAAAGAGTTCATGAAGTATTCATAATGATTCGCAAGGTACTCTCAAAGAATCCCCGGAATGTCAGTTCAGAATGAATCGCTAAGGGAGTTCTTTTTCTCGTCCAAAAGAACTCCTAAAGAGCTCTGTGAAGAATTCAAAAATAAGTCTTATCAAGTACTTTTTAAGTTAATGTTGAAAATTTCTATTTATTTCATAGAAATATAAAAGTACTTGACAGGAAAAAAGTACCTTGAGTACAAAAAGTGATTGAGGATGCCCATCTCTGTTTATAAGTTTCCTAATTTTTCAAATTCATTTCCATCAACTTGCTGAAACTTGACTTGATTGAAATGTTACAGCGATTTATAATGGAATGTTTTATTGTATGAAGAATTTCAGAATTTATTAGCAAATAGTTTTGGATGAAATCAATTCTAAATGTACTTTGCGTCAAGTTATAAAATACATTTAATGCTTCACATTACCCGATAAAAATACTCTCAAATTTTTTACATGTCCTTTACACTGCTAATGGTTGATCACATTTCAATGTATTTAGAAATAGTCTGGTGAAATCAAAATATGGCCCTTGAAAACATTTCTGCAATTCCTTCGCTGAGTCTGTGACGCTGTTTTCTTTCTGTTAACTGAGATCAAGCAATGAAATCTTGCACATACATGGAGACACCTCACTGTAAGGTCGAGGAGTGACTAAATATACATACACCAGTATCCGAATGTCTGTTCCATAACATCCTTCGATATTGTTATGGATTTGTGTTGAATCTTTTTCAGTTCGATTAGAATTACTCACTTTGAACTTTTCAATGAATTTGTAACGAATTCTTTCAACTCTTCTACAATATCCCGGGATGCTCGGGTGAACGGTTTGAAGAGTTTTTGGAGTGTTTCAATGAATTATTCAAATTTTTTGAAAAGCACATATAGAATTCTTAATGAACTTTTGGAGAATTCTTCATGAACTCTTGTAGAATTCTTTATGAATTCTTCAAGACCTCTTCGCGAACTGTTTTGGGATTCTCTAAGAATTCTTTTGGACGAGAAAAATAATTCCCCCAGCGATTCATTCTGAACTGACATTCCGGGGATTCTTTGAGAATTCTTTTTGAATTCTTTCGGACGAGTTATGGAGTTCTTCAAGAATTCATGTGGGATTCTTAAAGAATTCTTTCAGAACTCTTTTTGCTGTGTGGGATTCGCATACATTGAATATAACTCACTATTACTTCACATAAAGAGTGTGTGAAAAGGTGTCAAAACGTCATGAAGCGTATATGGAACGTATGATTTCATTACTTCACAGTAAGGGAACATTACACGTTTCATGAAGGGGGAATTGAAACATTTTTCGCTTCGTATACGCTTCCTCCGCGCTTTGTGTATACGCTTCATTTTCACCAGGGTTCCCACACAGCATTTCAGCTCTAAAATATATCTCAGACCAAATTTAAGAATTCTTATGCAACATGAAAAGATATCTTTCAGAGATCTTGAACAGTTTTTACTTCTAAAAGATTTCTATAAGATATCTAAAAGACTTAATCTCCGAAGAAGACTTTTGGATCCTCCAAAAGATATCTTTTAGATGGATTTCCGCATTCAAATCGTCAGAGGATTTCTAAGTGGAGTGGAAAACTCGTGGCATACGAGTCTAAATTTCAAGATAGATGCATCTGAAAATTTTTTTTTGAGGTCCTAGCAACCAAAATGGCGGCTTGCAAGATGGAAAATCCTAAAAATCTTTGAAGATTTTTTTCTGGAAACTGGTGGGGTTTCGGAAGGAATGTCATGGAACGAAAAGTCGTTGGAATCATGCAACGAGTACGCTCAAATTGTTTCAGATTTTTTGGAGAAGTTTTTACTTAATCCAAATTTGACCGTTTTTGAGAAATTTATACATCATTCGAAAAATTCTAAAAAAATTTGAGCGTATTCTCTGCTGAATTCCAACAACTTTTCGTCCCATGGAATTTTTCATTTTAACTTGTAGGAGGCATTTTTTCACGATTATTTAAATAAAAATTATAATTAAAATTATTGAAATAATCGTATAAAAATGTTTTTCACAAAAATGATGAGTTCAAATGAAAAATTTCATAGAACGAAAAGTTGTTTGAATTCAGCAGAGAATACGGTCAAATTTTTTCAGAATTTTTCGAATGATCTATAAATTTCTCAAAAACGGCCAAATCTGAAAAAAAAATATAAAAACTTCTCCAAAACCTGAAAAAATTTGAGCGTACTTGTTGCATGATCCCAACGACTTTTTGTTCCTTGACATTCTTTCTGAAACCTCACCAGTTCCCAGAAAAAAATCCCTAAAGATTTTTAGGATTTTTCATCTTGCAACCCGCCATGTTGGTTGCTAGGACTTCAAAAAAAAATTTTTCAGATGCATCTATCTTAGAATTTAAATTCGTATGCCACGAGTTTTTCTCTTCACTTAGAAATCCTCTGACGATTTGAATGCGGAAATCCAGTTTGAAAAAAATTTCCAAGTGAAAAATTCGTACTTTTGCAAACCCCTTGCAACAATTTCTAGTAACACTTTTTCGAAAATCTGATTACAGTATGTGAAAGTTTAGATGACTTTACGTCGGATATGATGTCCCTAAAATTTTTGTACGACTTTTTTTTGGTGATTGCAGTTGTTGAAAAGTTCTTGAACTTTACGTCTCTCCCGGCGTTAACAGGTTAAGTTCAATCAAAGGAAGTAATCCATTCTTGAAAATCGAGGATGTACTGGCGAAACTTCCGATATCAGGACTGAAAAAGGTATTCTCCTTTTCAACAGAATTACTGATGCTCCGATTGTTTGTTCTTTCGGAATAATTTCCCTGTAGACTGAATAGTTTAATTTCCTCACTTGGGAATTGACTGTAATCTCTCGCAAGCTTTGTCTCTTTCTTGCATTTAAGAATCTTCATTTATAAGAAGTTTTTAGTATCACCCTCTTGCAAGGAGGGTTGAAATTCTCAAAACAATAAACGCATACATACATACATCGAATGCTACCCATGTATTTCTATTTACCTGTCCAGGAAATAGGAATTCATCACATTTTTCTCAGAGTTTTGTCAGAAATAAACTCCGAATCATCGATCTGAACTTTCGATGAAGAATCTTTTCATGAAAAAATTTCATGCGCAACTTTTAGAAAGTTCAAATTTTCTCATATGTTTTTGTTAAGTATTGATAATTGTTCATTGTTTTTCAGATAAAATTCAACAAGAATGTGAACCGAAACTCTCAGATCTTAAGGAATATGCTGAAATTTTCTATCAAAGATTATTACAATATGTTCTCGATTTGCATTTTTTCCGTGTGGTTTCAACCCAAAAGGGACGGAAAAAGTTCTAAACATTATTCGTTTGCGATCATTTTTACTTAGTCATTCAAAAAAAAAAGGGGTTGATCACTTCCCGTACGGCGCCGGACATTTCTCCGTTGCCTCCACGTGGAATCTTCGTTCATCCACCTTCTATCCACGTGGAGTCCACGGAGATGTGACGTAGAAATCGGTGGATGTGCTGTTAGGGTTCTTTTCTTACATTTTTGTCAGGAATAAATTCATAATCATCGATCTCGAAACTCGATGAGAAATATCTGAAAGACTTGCAATAAAAAAATCCCAAAAAATTCTGAAAATCACTTATATTTCATGATTTTTTCACAGCTCTCGGAGAAAACACGGACATTTATCATACTTTTTCAGGAATAAGTTAATCATCCTTTATCTGAAATTTTTATGAAAAATCTCTGATAAAATTCGAAACAACTCTGAGAACATTCCTAACAGCAAAATGCTGAACGAATATGCAGCAAATCGTTGAAAACGTACAACAACAGTTTGAAGTAATTTGCAGGGACGTTGCGTCGCCAAATGCGTAACAGTATGCTGTAAATCTAGGATTTTAGCTTGAGTTGTTATCGTGTTGCTGGGAAGTTGCTTGGTTTCATGAAACTCTCAACCACATGCGTAGTAAATTCCCAGCAACTTTACGGAAACTTGATAAACAACTTAAGAGCAACTATTGCACAGCAACTTTTGTTGTATGGGATCGTTCTATGTCCCGAAAATATTAGATTTTCCATCGAAATCTCAGAGTTTCTTAGAATTTTGCAGAGAGGAATCAGAGTTTTTCAGAAATTTTTCACTAAAACATTTCCATACACTGTAAAAAAAACTGGAAATTTACTGTGCAACTGGACTGGAAATTTCCAGTGCTAGTACTGGATTATGGATATTTCAATACATGTACAGAAATTTTGTTAGTACGGTATTGAAAATTTACCAAGCATAACTGAAAATTCAGTCCTTATACTGGAATTTTCAAGTTTGGAATTGTGTACTGAAATTTTGCCATGATTTCGCGAAAAATTTACTGGCTCGTACTACAATTTTATAGTCCGTGTGCACCAGAAGAAAATATCCCCTCAAAAAGGATTTGGGAGAAATTTCGAATTTAGAAAAAAAACAACCTAATCGTTGTTATACTGGAATTATACAGGTTTTTAACTGCAATTCTCAGGTTTTGTGATGGAATTTTCCAGTTGCTATGCAATCGAATTATACAGGTTTTGAACTGCAATTTTCAGGTCGTGTGATGGAATTTTCCAGTTATGCTGGAATTTAATCACTGTTGCACTGAAATTTTCCACTTCTATTGGCCTTTGTCATTTCTGGCAGGAAAAATTTCAAGTCTTTATATCAAAAATTTCCTGATTGAGATTTCGAATAATAATTGTAATTGTAGCCAATAAAATTGATATATGAGGTTTTTCGAAGACTTATGCTCTTGTGTATTCTAGATATGAAGCATATATAGTAACCCAAGCTGGCCTTCCAACATGTCGCGCTATAGCTCATCGGTTAGGTCTTAGGTTTCAGTTGGTAGGCAGATAGAAAAGTGTAGGTTCAAATCCCGTTAGGTAGACATGAGTTTCTGTCCATCCAAATGAACGATCAAGTTTCTCAATCATCTTGGAACACAAGAACCCTGCAAAATCACTTCGCGTGAGCAATTTTTCTTCAATTTTCATGGATATTTTCAGCATTAATTCCCCAGTACATGTCCTGGAAGAGTCCAGTTCGTGTACTGAAAAATTCCAGTACTGAGGCTCAGAAAATTTCAAGTTTTGATGCTGAAACTCCATAACGTTTGCACTAAATTTTTGCAGTACAAATGAGCTAAAATTTTCCAGTACATGTACTGGAATTCTCCGGTTACATTTTTTCACAGTGTACGAGCGTAGTATCGAGGAACCCTCGATTCGCCTCTTGAGGAATTTCTGTATCCACGATCGTGACAATAATTTTCCATACCAAAGTTCTTGATCCACAATGACAACTTTGATCATTATTTGTAAAAATGTGCTCCCATCGCTCATCGTGACTCGAATTCCTTGCATAAAATTCTTCGTATCTGTAACTACGTCCACACTTCTTTCTCAAAAAAGGCTTTCACCTCCCAATATCACTGAATATTTTTGTAAAACAGGCATAAACCTGCAATGACCAACGCATTCACTTTCATAAAAAAATTCTTTGTCCGCAATAATTATGATCATATCGCTATGCATTAGCGGTGCACTTTGCAATTCATATTCAAACGCGGTAGAATATGCAATCGAATGTGAGCAAAAAAAAAAAGACTATTAACTCAAGATCACACGATCGAAACGACTTTGAAACATAAAAAAGAACATCAATCAAAAAGCAATGAAGTTGAATTGAATCGCATACACTGCAGTACCTTCAATATCATTGAAAATATAAAAATTATCAAACAACCACCGACGATACATCGAAAATTCCTTTACCTCGGGATTTGAGTATAATATAACAATAAAATAAAATAAATTACAGCAAGAAAAAAATCAAATTTTACGATACGATAAGGCCTCCCATTTCCATAATTCAATCAATAAAAATAACAACGTTCCCCATAATTCCCATGATTTTCGCAATCACGCATCCACGTACTCTCATTTCAATAACATACATTCACGGTATTTAGCTACACTCCATTATCTCCGATACATTCCGTGCTGCACTTGTGGATGGAACAAGAGTGAAACGAGGGAGGAGAAAAAATGTATAAAAGAAAAACTGAAATTCATATTAAATCCAACACACGTGAGTCGAAGGAAAAAAAAAGGTAAAGATGAGAGAATGTGGATCGACACTTGCCGGGGCTGGTCACACGGAAGGGAAGAGAACCAGAGGTGGAGGGAGTGAATGAAAACAAGTCCAACATGCCGAAATGTGTTGGACCCACACACATATATATGTATCTACATACACGTATGTGGAGCTCACGGGTCATAACGGCCAAAGATTCTTTTCTCCGGGGGCCTTTGGCCACGGACTACTTTGGCCACAGACGGACATTCTACACCGCGATGCAAAAAGTTTATACCTTGAAGAACGTGGAATGTGGAAGCGGGAGGAAGCGAAAACAACAACAAAAAAAACAACAAAAAGGAAGTGGAGGAAGAATCCTTTCTAGGTTATTGGTCAGAATTCAGAAACCGATTCTCTCGCAGACTCTCGTAGGTCGCCGTTCAAATATGTAATTAATCATAATGAAAGATTCCATCGTGCAACCAAAAGAGAAAGAGAAGAGAGAGGAGAAAATTATACGCTGTATTTAATGCGTTATGTGGATATATATATATATATATATGTATATATGCAATTCGATACAGTTTGGAAAGAATTTACGACAAGGATGAAATGATAAGGACAACGACGATGAGATAACGACATTGTTAGGTTCATTCTACGATTCGTTCTAGTGCTTTCATGATGAATATCCTCTGGTATCTTATTATTATTGATTTTCTCTTTGAAATCATTATCTTCGAATCCAATATTCAATTTCGATTTTCAATAGAGTGGATTTATCTTGCTGTATTTTATTGTATTTATGTTGTGAGCGGAGCAAGAAGAGAGGGGAAAGGTGAACTGACTGAAGGTATTCTGTATCTGAAGACAAGATCGGTAAACAGGGAAGATAGTAGAACACTTATGACTGTGAGATGTGAAGGAGAATCATTAATTATCAGTATGTGTCAACATTTCGTTACTTCATCAACTGAACAACTCTTTTAGACATCGATATAAATTGACTCGTTTGAATAGCGATGCGTTATGGTCTGTTTGTTTTAGAGCAAATAGTTATTTATCATGGAATGCGAGCGGAGCGAGCATCGTTCAGAATACAAATATGCGAGCATCCTCTAACAAAGATGCGAGCGGAGCGAGCTTTATGCAGGATTTTATAGTGCGAGCGAAGCGAGCACTGTATAGAGTACAAATATGCGAGCGGAGCGAGCTCCGGTTACAATGTGTGAGTGCGAGCGAAGCGAGCATCATCTCACAAAAATGCGAGCGGGACGAGCTCAATGCACAAGTTGATAGTGCGAGCGAAGCGAGCACTGTTTAGAGTACAAATATGCGAGCAGAGCGAGCTGCGGTCACAATATGTGAGTGCGAGCGAAGTGAGCACTGTATAGAGTACAAATATGCGAGCGGAGCGAGCTCTATCTAGAGGTTCGTACACTGAAAAAAATCACACAGTTGCTTTAACTAAATGCTAGCCACAGCAGCAAAATAATTTATTCACATATCAGACAGCTAGACTTCTATTCAAATCGACGCATTTTGTTTAGTTAATTGAATTCAGTTGGATTGAGTAACACTTTCACCCCTCACAAATAAATATTTTGACGTTGTGGTCACCAAATATTCCAAGTAAATCAAAATGTTATTTCAACTAAATTATTTAGTCGATAAAATATGATTGTACTGGAAAAATGTTGGTTTTTGAGAATCAGATATATACCAGGAATCACTAAACAACCTTGCTGGAAATGTCTCCAGTGATTTTCTGGGTTATTACAAGGCCTTGATAGGCCTTGAAAGTCTTGCAAGGTCTGGAGAATAACTAGAATGATTTTTGCTGAGTATATTTAGTCAGGAGAGATTCTGAAAACTTCTTGTCATTTCCACTTGCTCCATATTTTAGCACAATTTCACTGCATAAAAAAAGATTTTGTACGAATATTCTTCAGATAAAACGTTCCAAAAACCTTTGAACCAATGAAACTGAAAACTTTTGCTATGGAGTAATGTATTCTTCCAACAATAAAATCCAAAATTCCGTATCGCCGTTGCACGCGATTGCAGGCGTGTCATTGAAAAATATACATGGCTGGAAATGCCGGTGAAACAATTGAAAATGATGACATGGTAGTCACAGCATACGTAATCAGATTCTATTTGCTGAGGAACTTGAATTGTTAGTTGTCACAAATGAATTACTTATGCTACTATTAACTGATCCCTGGTAAAAAATCTCTCTGAATCTCTCTGAAAATCTCACGTTTCAGAGAGATTCAGAAAGAATCAGAGAAATTCAGAGCGACTCAGCGTGGTTTAGAGGATTTCAGAGACTAGTGGATTGAGAGAACTTGTGCTTGGAATTTTTCAGAAGGATTCAGAAAAATTGAGAGGAACTCAGAGAGATGCAGGGAAATTCTGGGAAATTCGGAGAGGAATAAATTCAGTAAAATTCTTGGTCCTGCATTTCAGAGGCGTTCAAGGAGTGTCAGACGCTTTCAGAGATAGATGAATTCAGAAAGATTTCGCGTAGAACTTTTCAGAAATATTCAGAGGAATTTAGAAAGATTCAGAGTAATTCAGAGAGATTCAGAGGAATTCAGAGAAATTCAGAGAGGAATTAATTCAGCTAAATTTTTGGTTCAGGATTCCAGAGGTATTCAGGGAGTATCAGAGACTCACAGAGACAGGTGAATCAGGAAAAATTGTGCGTGGGATTTTTCAGAAAGATTCAGAGAGATTCAGCGGAATTCAGACAGATGCGGGGGAAGGCTGGGAAATTCAGAGAGGAATAAATTCAGTAAAATCTTGGTCCTGCATTTCACAGGCTTTCTGGGAGTTTTAGAGACTTCCAGAGACAGATACATGAGGAATGTAGAAAGATTCAGAGTAATTCATTTCATTTCATTTCACTTCATGCTTTATTATGCCCCAGGGCCGGGCCCTTTAAGAACAATGTATAAGTTGAAAGTACAAATTACTATTACAAGTAAGAATGTAAGTTTAAAAGAGAAAACCAACATACAAAAATGATCAGAGACTAGACTTCTACATGCTACAGAAAATACAAACCAGGAATAAGAGACAAGCAAAAGAATAATACTCGCAGTTCAAATATCATTACAAAGGTGCTCTTTCTGCACTATTGATTTAAAACAAAGAAGACAGAAAAATGAGACTCCAATTTTCTTACAATTATAATGATAGCATAGGTTAGAAAGTAGTGATTACCAATAGATGATATACAGACGAAAAGCGCCAATAGACGTAGGAATTCAGAGGAATTTAGAGAGATCCGGGGGGGGGGGGTGTCTGGGAAATTTAGAGAGGAATGAATTCAGTGAAATCTTGGTCCCGCATTTCAGAGGCTTTCTGGAAGTTTTAGAGACTTCCAGAGACAGATACATTAGAAAAATTGTGCGTGGGACATTTTAGAAATATTCAGAGGAATTCAGAAAGATTCAGAGTAATCCAGAGAGATTCAGAGAAATTCAGAGGAATTCAGAGGAACCTTTGAAATCTGAATACATTCTAGGTAAATTCCGCGATATTTAGAGGAATTCAGAGAGATTCAGAGCAAATCAGAGAGAGAGACAGAGGAATTCAGAGGAAGCTTTGAAATCTGAATACATTAAATTCTCGGAGATTTAGAGGAATTCAGAGGGATTTAGAGAAATTCAGAGAAATTCAGAGGAATTCAAAGGAAGCTTTGAAATCCGAATACATTAGATTCCGGGAGATTTAGAGAAATTTAGAGATATTCAAGTAAATTCAGAGGGAGCTTTGAAGTTTAAATATATAAAATTCTGAGGGATTCAGTGATATGCGGAGAGATTCAGAGGAAGTTGAAGAATTCAGAACTTATCACTATCGGAAAAGTCTAACTTCCTTTGAATCTCTCTGAAATTTGTCCCAAAATGTAGAGAGATCCAGAGGAATTCAGAGAGATTTCAGAGAGATTCAGAGAGATTCAGAGAGATTTTTTTTACCAGGGAATTTTTCTATTTGAGATGAATAGACGTCAAATCATTGTTCTTGCTACCGTAAGAAAATTTTTATCCATATCAAATAAAGATTCATTCAAATCAACTGAAAGATTATCAACTGAAGTAGTTTTGCTCACGCAACTGAGCGATTCCTCTCAGTTTAGTCCAAACAACAAGAGTGCGAGCGCAGCGAGCACCGATCATCATAAAAGAATACGAGCACCGCTCAAAAAACAATAAGGCGAGCGAGTTCAGCACCATCTACACTGAGAGAAGAGCGATTTGGAGGTTCAGTAAATAGTATTATATTTGATCGATAAATCTGAATATTACTGAACTTTCAGCGACGTTTCACGAAATTTCAAGAAACATTATTGAAATTTTGCTTTACATTACTCAGTGTTCTACAATCGTTATTATATAATACATTATTCACGACGAAATTTGCTGTGTGTCACTCAATTCCTAAACGTCTAGTAATTCAGTGTTACACAGCAAATTTGGTTATGAATATTGTATTCTATAATAACGATTGTGGAACACTGAATAATGTAAAGCAAAATTTCTGGTCAAAAATTCCAGAGGAATTCAGGGAACAAATTCAGAGATTTTCGGAGAAATTGAAAGACAAGCGATATGGAAAGAATTATGCATCGATTTCTTCAGAGAGATTCAAAGAAATTCTGGATGATCCACAGGAAAATTTAGAAAAATACCGAGATGAGTAAATCAGAAGAATTTCTCGGTCCATAATTCCGAAGGTGATTCAAAGAAAACCCAATTAAAATTCAACAAATTCTGGAGGACTCAAAATTGTGAAGAAATATTCCTAGAAATTCACTGGAGTTTCAGGAAAATTTTAGATATTCAGTTTGAATGAAGCAAAGAAATTGGCAGGGATTCAGAAATTCAGAGAAAGCTCTATAATTTGAACGAATTAAACTCTGCAGGTTTCAGACAAATTAAGAGAGATTCAGAGGAATTCAGAGGCATTGAGACAAATTCAGGAAAATCCGGAAAAAGCTCAAGATCTCTTCAGAATACATCACTATCTGACAAGGCTCTGGCTCCCTCTGAATCCCTCTACATTATTTTGAACCTTCCAAAAAAATCTCTCAAAACACGAAGAGATCCAGAGAAGTCCCCGAAAAATTCAAGAAGATTTATTGTACCAGGAAATTCCGGGGGTTCCGAAATGATTTACAGATATCCCAAGAAATTCAGATGAACCCCAGAGAAAGTTTGATAATTCAGTTTCAATACTTCAAAGAAAATAATCCACAAAAATTCGGAGAGATCTAGACAAATTCAGAGAAAACTGTGAAATTGAAATTAAAGAAATTCTGAAAGATTCGAATAGATTCAGAGGGATTTGGAGAGATTTAAAAAAATTCACAGAGAACTTTGAAATCTGAATCCATAAAATTGCAAGGGATTCAGGAAGATTCAGATTATTTCGTAGAGAGTTTTACGACACTTTGACAGTTTCAGATAAATCCAAAGAGTCGGGGACAAATTCAGATATTCAAAAAATTTCACAAAAAGTTTTGCAATTCACACAGATCCACACAAATTCTAAGGAATCTAAATCAATGAGAGAAAAATTCGGATGAATTCAGGCAAAATTGGAGAAATTCGGAGTTTTATCAAATTCAGGAAGATTCAAAAAATCTCGGAAGAGAGTCTCAAAATCTAAATAAATGGAATTTTAACAGATTCCGAAAGATTTAGCACGATTTAGAGGGGTTCAGACAAATTCGGAGGAATTCGTACGAATACAAAGGAATTTCAGGGAGATCCAGGAAGACTTTATCATCAGGGCAACATTTAATCATTACTGTTTTATTGCAACGCTTACTTCCGATACTTCTTCATTTTGTATGACTCAATAGTTTTCAAAACAGATAGATAAAATTTGTTGAAATCGATAATTCCGAATTCATCTCTATCATCGTCTATTGCACGGCATCTTTTTTTCAGATCTGTATTTCTTTCAAGATTTTCCGAATTTAGGATTTCCTAATAAAAATTCATCATTCAAAGCTCCCGTACAACACAACCACCGATGGAATCCGTCACCTCAACATAGAACTTAGGTGGAGAATTGGTGGATGAGGTAGATCGGTGGAGGAACAGTTGCTCGAAAGAAATGATAGCAAGAAATGATCGTTGGGGTTGTCTTGTACGGGAGCTTTTGATAAATTCTGGATTACCAAGTAATTTTTCTGAATTGATGGCTCATGCATTGAGAAAAATTTTTTTCGTAGACTTACACTCAGGAAAATTTTCAGTCATTTCAACTGATAAGGTTGATTGAAAAACACGACAACCGCTTTTTATAGTTAATTCAATTTTCTTTATTGATTGAAATAACTAATTCTTCGGTTATTCCAACTAAAATAATACAGTTGTCTTGATTCTATTAATTTGACTGATGGGAATTTTTCTCAGTATACCAATAAGAGAATTGTTAATATTTTATTGTTGCATATACAATAATTTTTGTTCTTATAGCAACACTAAGTTGTCTTCTCAACAATAAAATTTTCAATTCAGCAATGTTAACCGATATTTTTACGATTCTATTGTGAGATGATATAATATATAACAATTCGAATCAACCAAACCTAACAAACCAAATAAAGCTGAAACTGGCAGCCGTAAAGCTAGCAGCCGATTGTTATAACTTTTTACACCAAATTTTCATTAAGGATTTGAGCATCTGGAACGTTTAGTGGAACGTCGCTCAATCAATTTCAGATATGCCAAAAGGTTCAACAATGTTTACTCGCAAGTTACAACAATCGGCTGCTAGTTTCAACTTCATCAAATCAAACAAGTTTGATTCATAATTGGCCCATATTTGGCCAGAGCTTGGCGAGAATGACTGTTGCGATCGCACCAGATTCCCATACAGCAGAAGAGTTCCTTCAAAGAGCTTCCGTTATGACAATGAACATGAATTCATTATAAATACTTTGAATTCAAATTGAATTCTTAATGAATAACTTAGTGTTCAGGAAAAATTCATATTGTCAGTTCATGAAGCAATCTTCGGGCAGTCTCCAAGAATTCAAACGGATCTTTTTTGCTGTCTGTTTTTACATAGTTTTTCAAAGATGATCAATGTTTTTTCAGACAGATTCAGAGTTTTTCAGTGAAATCCATATTACAAAGGCTTCTCAAAATTGGAAAAAAGGGAGTAAGCAGTAATCTAGTTGCCTATTCTGGGCTTATATTGGGTCCATCGTGCCAATCAGTTCTCGGGCCATTAAAGCAATACAGCCAAGCTAAGAACAATGTCATCATTCCAGGGTTGGCCTCACAATGGATAGCTTAGATCCCCATTTTGGATCTATACTTAATACGTTTGGACAAAAATGATATTAGAACGAGTTCCGATCAGAACATGAGTGCTCGCACAATCTATTATACGAGAATCTACGAAAGAACTTGATTTCTCCCCCTCGTATGAATAAGTAACTAATTTCCGTAACAAGCCAGTATTATCCAACATCGCATAGCCCTTCATTCGTACAAGGATAAATTGCCGTTGAGGAACGAATCCTCATTTCATACTCTCGTGTGAACCCGAGGAGATCATTCGAAAAGTCTCATGGTCATTTCAGCGACCACTTTCCCTTCACGATATACTATTATAGGTTGTCAACATTTGTTACACGTGTCACTGATGTACGTGACGCACATCGTCATGTTTGTTGTTATCATGACGATTCCCCTAGTCACGTGTCAATCACAGACAAACATACTCATCACAATTCCCATAACACTCTCGTTCACGAGAAATCATTTCAATCTACGTCTACCGTTGAATTGAAACATCCTTCGTATCCGCAATCCAGAAAAAGGGGAATCGAGTGTTGTATTATATTATTGATCAACAATTCCTCTCCTCGTAGAATAACTTTCGAAAATAAGAAACTCGCTGACGAAGAAGAATTAATGAAATTCGTTGATCAACTCTTTTGAATAAAATGAAATTAAATTTATCTTGAATTTTGAATAAAAATACGATATTGCTGCGTTGAGATCGCGAAATTCTCGTTCCACGTAGAGACTTTCAATTTTCCTATACTCGTAAATAAACCTTGAAAGAAAGGATGATGATAGTGGGCATATAATTACATTTGTACGACCTCGACTCAAGTTCAAGGTGGCGTAAGATACTTTTACATTGATCATTGATCTTGAGTTCAAGAAGATGACTGATCTCTTCGAGGAATGGCATCATTTATTTTACATCGATGGATGGGAAGATTGTTTTTCTATGCTTGTGATTTGAGATAATTAAAATCTACACGGAGAGAAAAACTAACAATAATATTGTCATGCAGGTATTGACGGCACTGGAAAAAAACCCAAGCTTGTCCCAGGATTGGCACGTGTATCAGGAACAAACCTCCTTTAAAAATAATTGGACCCACGATGATTGGTTCCATGATTGTCCCGCTGTTTCCAATGAATAATTAGTCATGGGACATTTGTTAGTATCTGTGGAATGGCCATTGCACTTGGTACAAGCTTGGCACAAGCGTAAAAATCAAGCTTTCGTCAAGATAATCATTTAAGCAGATGTTGTCCACATAAGTGGCACAGTGTTTTCAATTAGTGACCGCATTCCGAGTTCACAATGGATAAAGACTTGTGCATAACTATCGGGCCAAGACCAGTCCAATCTCCTCCCCATGATTGGCCCCACACTCCAGTTTCACACACTAAGATAGATATATTTGATCTAAATAAGAATAAAACTTGACTTAATGGTAATAGGCTACTTTTGAATGTGATCATACACGGAAATCAACTGATCGTGTAGAAATCTCTACAGGATATCAAGATGTCTTTGTCATGCAGAGATTAACAAGACTGGGAAAAACCCATTTAATCTATCGTTTTAAGATGATTGATGTACGGTATTCTGGGGGAGAACTTTGAGCTGAAATATGGATCAAATTTGAACTAGGCTGGAACGAATCATTGGCCCAAGCTTGTCGTGATCTTATCATTCCAAAGCCTGGGCCAAGTTTATTGAATCGTTCGAGACAAGTCTCGGCAGGTCTTGTGCCAGGCTTGGTCCATGATTGGACCATTGTTCCATACACACATGGGTTACTGAATTGACAATAAAATATTTTTATATATCAACCCACAATAAATATCGTAAAAATATAACCGTCACTATTGCTAAGCTGGTAACAATATTATCAGGTGTACCGGTGTGAAGTGAGCGTTAAGATACAAATGTGTCGATAGGGAACATTTGTTGTGAAGGAACCTTAATTTTCGTTCTATTTGGTTGGTATGACATCTTTCAGACATATTTAATAAACATCAAGTCATTGAACAAACAACATCATATTCTTCCATCGTGTTAAAAATGTTGAATTTTGTACCAGAAAGAGATGATTTGCGGAAAGCATTAATTTTTCGTTTCCATTTGAAGAAAAGTGCTGCAGAGTCGCATCAAATGCTTGTTGAGGCATATAGTGATCATGCTCTATCAGAGGCAACATGCAAAAGATGGTTTCAACGGTTCAGAGATAATGATTTTGACGTGAGACAGAAGAACGTGGAAGACCACCAAAAAAGTTTGAAGACGCCGAACTGCGAGCAATATTGGATGAAGATAATACTTTGAGTCAAAAACAAATGGCAGCAATGTTAAATGTTGCACAACGAACAATTTCTGACCGTTTGAGAGCTATGGGAAAGATCCAAAAGTGTGGAAGATGGGTGCCATATGAATGAAAGACAAATGGAAAACCGAAAAAACACTTGTGACATTTTGCTTCAGAGACACGAAAGAAAATCAGTTTTGCTTCTGGCGTTATTGTTACTGGCGATTAAAAATGGATTTATTTGAGGAATCCTAAACGGAGAAAATCATGGGTTAATCCGGGACGACTATCAACATCGACTTCAAAACCAGATCAATTCAGCAAAACGGCAATGCTCTGTGTTTGATGGGACCAAAAAGGTGTGGTCGCTACAGACAACAAATGATCAATTTGAACCATTCATTGATCGAAAAACGACCAGAATGGACCAGAAGACACGGTAAAGTGCACACAAAGCGAAACCAGTTCAGGATACGATCAAAGCACTTGGCCGGGAGCTGCTACCCCACCCGCCGTATTCACCAGACTTGGCCCCTTCCGACTACTATTTCTTTCATCGATGGGACACGCAATGGTTGAGCAGCACTTCGATTCCCACGAAGAAGTCGAAAATTGGGTGTCTGATTGGTTTGCTTCAAGAGAAGAACATTTCTATTGGCGTAGTATCCACACGGAGAGAAAAAACTTGCTGACGCAGCAAATCGAGGTAATATATATAGAATTTTTTGCTGACCTAGCTAAAAATTTGCTGAAACAGCAATCGTGTTAGCTACGACAGCAATTTTTTAGCTGTGGCAGCAAAAAATGTTTGCTCCGCCAGTGAATTTTCAGTATTATATACAGAATAGCAAACAAATTTTGCTGGGATAGCAAACATTTTTTGCTGCCACAGCTAAAAATTTGCTGCTCTGGCAAAAGGAACCCGGCAAAAGTAGATTCCGCTGCCACAGCGAATTCCTTTTTCTCCGTGCACAAATTGCCAAAAGAAAGGTGGTCAAAATGTGTGGAAAGCAATGGTCAATACTTTGAATAAATTTTTTTTACTTTCCCATTCGCAATGGGTATTCTATTTTCACAAAAAAACGCTCATTTCACACCGGTACACCTGGTATATTGTCAATATTATTAATAATTTAAATATTCAGTTTTGCAATATCATGTGCACATGTGGAAATTGACGATCGCCCCAGTGCTGGTTCAGTACCGCTGCCATAGCTGCCAGTGCTGTCGAATTTGAAATGCCATTACTGGCTCAGGTCGTTTGACGGTACTGAACCAATACTGGGATGATAACAATGTCTGACACAAGGCCCATTATTGGCATTTAATTTTGTCGGTACTGGCATTCAAACGTGGACAGTACTGTCATTTCAACCTAGCCGAAACTGATATTTCAATATTACGCGTTTTGATATTTTAATTGTACCTGAATCGGAATTACAATCTCGCCTGTACTGGCATTCCAATCCAGCCAACATTGGGATTTCAATTTTCCTTGAACTGGCATTTCAACCGTGTCAGTGTGGGCATTTCAATCTCACCAGCACGACCATTGAAATTCTACCCTCAATGCATTCCACGGGGATTCTCCATGGCGTACTATTGGCACTCTGAATGGCGAAGTTATTGATCCCATATAGACTCCACGCAGCCACACTGCGTGTGCTGTTACGGTAATTTTTATAACATCAAAAAAGCTCACCAATCATGTATCTTTTATTTATCTCACGTATGTTCCGATTGTGTTGAAACGAAGAAATTGAATTTTTCGCCGACAGGTAATCCCGAAATAGATCACTGCAGGGTTAATAGTGGCCTTGTGTGAAATTTTGCGTCAATAACTAATCTCTCAGTGCAGCCATGTTGCCTACACATGTAGCATGTAGCGGTAAGTTGACACGCAATCCACAATCGCTTTTGTAGTGAAACACTGTTACATCGATGCTGGCACAGTATTGTCTTTTCGTGGAATTTCAAAATATTACCAACTCTGAGTCAGTACTGGCGCAGTGTTTGCTCACCAAAGTAGCCATGTTTCCGCAGAAATGGGTCAACCTCCGACTCACTACCAATTCTGTCGTGAAACAACGTGAGGTCGATGCTGGCGTTGTACCGTCTCTGTGTAACGCTTCAATATATTACCAACTATGAGTCAGTACTGGCACAGTATTGGCTCAATAAAATAACCATGTTTCCGCGGAGATAGGTTGACCCCCGATCCACTACCAATTCTGTCGGCAAACTACATGACGTCGATGCTGGCGTAGTACCGTCTCTGCGTAACGTTTGAAAACATTACCAACTCCGGGTCAGTACTGAAATAGTTTCGTTTTTCTACAACCTAGGTGTTCTTCAATCGATATTGATTCGGTACTGATCCAAGGCTGTCTGCCCAAGTGAACCAATACCGTCTGAAAACCGTCAAACAACTAGTGCCAGTTGAAAAAGAGTAATGGCACTGTGCTGGAGCCAATTGTTTTGGCCGAAGTATGGCAATAACACAAACTTTCCAGTACTGGGCCATTTGTCAACTCTGGCAATTTCCACATGGATGGTTATATCAATAATTTATATTTACCCGTTTAAAAGATATTACTTTTGACTGAAGAAAGAAATTTCCCATCCGAATTCATCCCTACAAACATTCTATTACGATGTGGTTTGATTCATATGTGAAGAAAAGGCGATTGTAAGTTCCAATGTTGGAAAGTTGCCTTAGTGAGATTCGAACCCGGGTCCTCCGAGTGGGAAACAAAGCATTTATCACATCAGCAGATCTCGAAGATGACAACTGAGTACTTGAATTGCCATTTATGGTAACCCTCGACTTTGTTCAGAGTTAACGATGAAAATATATTCAAGACAAACATAAAATTTTGCATATTGAATAAATTCTCGAGTCGACAAATTTGAACGGTTTTTGTCCTCTTATTTCATTTTCTAGACTGATCTTGTCCTGATGGTCGATTATTGCGGACAAGAGCAGTACTTTTTCAAGATTTTAGTCCGAAATTTTCCTCCAGCGAGTAAAAGTGATTGAGGACAAATTCAGACTGAAATCTTGAAAAAGTACTGTTTCTGACAAGGAGAAAATCAGTCTAAGAATGAAACAAGAGGACAAAAACCGTCCAAATTTTTCGACCCAGGAATGAATTAGGATTTGAACCACAGGAATTTTTCCAGCAACGAATGGCACTCGTCAAATTTGTTTGTTAAACTCATGTAAGGTTTGTTATTCAATCAGAAAATGGGATTGATTTTTATGTTTGTGAATTCAAGAATAAATTCATCGAAGAAGGGTTTGTAAGAGAATGGATATCATTTCTAACTGTCTCCTGAAGTGGATCAAAATAATTTCTCACGGGAATAAAATTATACCGCTTCATACGTTCAGAATACATAGCTGTTTTGACAATAAATGGATTTTGTTACGACAATTTTTTTTTATTAATTCTGTGATACTCATTGTTCCCGCTGCTTGATATTGTTTTGTCAAATCAACAATGTTTATTGTGAGTTGGAATGGCAACTCATATTGTCATTTTAACCAGTGGTTTTCAGCAATACAATTCTCGTTAACGAAACAATCTGCTGTTGCTGTACGAACAACAACTAATTGCATAACCAGCAATACATTCTTATATTGTTGGTTCTACCATACACATTGTTCTCCGTGTAGCAACCCCAAAATCAGGTGATGTTCTTGAATTTTTGTTCATGGAAGGAAGTGAATGAAGAATTCGGGGGTTTTCACACTTCTTAATTGAGTCTTCAAATACGTAAAAAAATTTTTTCAATCAAAAATAATGTCATGGGAATTGTTGATACGTGTCGAAACTTGGGCACCTAAAGAAGCAGTGATCAATCGGGCGCCACTATAGTACTCATAAAAATGATCAGAAATCAAATATTTTTTAGAAGTTGTGCCAATAAAACCAATGAAAAGTCCAAAATTGAAAAAATGACAGACATGCAAACTTTTGGTAGCGTTTTTTCACCTTTTTTCGCTCTTCAAAGTGCTATAAAAAGAAAAAAAGGCAAACGTTATCTACATTTAGGTTCATTCTCCAATAAATTCAATCAGTTTCAAAATAAAAAAAAAACGAGCGATCGGTTCAGTAGTTTTTGAGATATCGTGGAGCCAAACTTGAAAAACATGGTTTCGAGAAAAACGCCTTCAAAAGGTTTCGGGATACGAATCCTTTAACTTAAGAAAATTCTTCTCGTGCACTTTAAAACCCATTTAATGAGTTTTAAATGACTCACCTAAAAATCACCTAATTTCGGAATTCGCTCTCCTTAATAAACGTTCGATAAACCTTTTCAAATGTTTACACCTCGATTTTAGGTCTAATGAACGTTTATTGAACGTTTTTCAATTACCATCAACGCAAAAAGAATGTTTGAAAATTCCTCAAAAGTGTCTTAAGAATGCATGATGATTTAAGCGAAGAGAATCTAGAGTAAGTAGTACATCGTTATACTCATCTCAGTTATTTTACTCTATTAGAAAGTCATGAAAACACAATACCTCTGGCGAAATACAATTCTTATTTATTTTTAATTGAAACACAGGTGAGGGATTATCGAACGAATCAAGCAATCCATTGCGAGAGGGATTAAAATTACCGCGCATTCTTCTCTAATGATGAGGGAATACTTTCGAGAGGAATGTGAGAGATGAATAATTCTATTACGGTATCTCTGAACCACAAAATTTTCATCTCTGTGATGAATCTGTTTAGAGAGAGGGTAAACTCATTCTGAAATATCGAAATTTATAGTTTCTCGCATGAATATTAATAGACGCCGATAAATCAATTGAAACAACTTTCGCTGATTTCAACTCCACGAAATTATCTCTCTCGAATTTCGAATCGTTTTTTGTTTCTGTTTGGTTTGTGAAAGAAGATGAAGATTCCGAAGATATCCAATTTCAAATTTCTACAACGTGGAATCGATTTATCCTTCATTTGATTGTATGAAGCTGAAACTAGCGGCTGAAAGCTGGCACCCAATTGCTGTAACTTTTATGATGAATAGGAACATTTTATCAAATACTTCAGTCATGAAACCCCTGAAGTGAAAGCCACTCAATCACTTCCTCTGACATGAAAAATATTCGAATCAAAAGTCACAATGATCGACTGATAGCTAGTCGACTGGTCGCTAGTTTCAGCTTCATTTTGATTGTGAACATCAAAGGCGTGGACAATTAATTGACGCGTTTCTCATCGATTAATTGAACTCTACTTTGATCTGCACGGGAAAAAGTAAAACTCACTTTCAACCGGAATATCAACTTATTCCAAGATGCAGCTCTGTTTCAGCTGAGAGTGAGCACCGAAAACAAATGCCGACAAAATGGAAAAGCCACATTCGGTTCAACTTTTTACAGTATGAGATTCTTCAACAAACACGGAAGGTCTTGAAGACATCTTAGAATTAGATTCATTGGAAAGATGTATTTTAGATATCTAAACAACGTCACAAAAAAAACATCTTCAAGATGTATCGAAATGATATCTTTCAGACATCTCCAAGAAATGTCAGAAACATGTCTTCAACGTATTTCTGGAAGATATCTTTCAGATGTCAAAACAGCATAGTCTGAAAGAGACATCTTAGAAGATTTTCTAAATGATATATTTCACACACCTTGAAAATTGTCTAAAAAGCAGACCGAAAGTCACGCTATGTCCTTTTTTGAGAACCCGCTAGTGACGACAAAACGACATCCCAAAGACATCTAAATCATGCCCACACAGCATTTTATGTCTCAAAGATATCTAGAGACAAACTTAAGAAGTCTTGTGCAACTCGAGAGGATATTTTTGAGTTATCTAAAACAGGTCTCACTTGTGAAAGATTTCTATAAGATGTCTAAAAGAGATCATCTAGGAAGACAAGGTCTTCTGAAAGATATGTTTTAGATGTCTCTTAGAAGAGAGAACTGTTTTAGACATCTTAAAGGTATCTTTCTATAAGATTTCTTAAACTTTTTTAAATTGTTTCTCCAGATATCTTCGAAATCAAAACTGCTGTGTGGCATATCTCGAAGATATTTGAAACGTATCTTGGAAAAATCTATAACGTATCTTTAGAAAAACAAGAACATATCTTGAGGCATCTAAAAGATGTCTTTCAGATATCTAAAACATACCCTGGTAAAAAAATCTCTCTGAATCTCTCTGAAAATTTCACGTTTCAGAGAAATTTAGAGAGATTCAGAGAGATTTGGGAAGATTCAGAGGAATTCAAAGCAATTCATCGTGATTCGAATAAATTCAGAAGGATTCAGGAACGGGTAGATTAGGCAAAATTGTGCGTTGAACTTTTCAGAAGGATCCAGAGGAATTCAGAGAGAGATACATTGAGTGAAAATTTTTGTGCAAGATTTCAAAGGCATTGAGGAAGATTCAAGGAAAATCAGAGAAACGGAAATTAAGAAAAATTGAGCATGGAACTTCACGGAAGGATTCAATGAAATTCAGAGAGATTCAGGGAAATTCAGAAAATTCAGGAGAGTTCAGAAAGATTCAGGCAAATTTAGAGTAAGCTTTGAAATCCAGATATATGAAATTCTGACACATTCGCAGAGATTCAGAGGAATTCAGAGAGATTCAGAGGGATTCAGCATGAGCTTTGAATTGTTAATAAATGAAATTCTGGAGAATCCGGGGAGATTTAGAAAGATTCTGAAGAGTTCCTAGAATTCCATAAAGAAATTAAGAGAGATTCAAAGAAAGTTGGTGGGATACAGGATGTATGACTATCTGACAAGTCTCTCACTTTCTCTGAATTATTCTGAAATCGCTCTGAATCTCTCTGGAAAATATCCGAAAATATAAAGAAATTCAGAGAGATTTCTTTCACCAGGGCAGCGTTGCCAGTATTCCCTAGGAAAATCTTCAGCATCTGATGATTGGTTATTTCTTGTATAACCGGCCAATCATATTCTCCATTTAGAAAGAAATGACCAATGCCAAAAAAGATTTTTCTAGGGAATACTGGCATCACTGCACCAGGGTATCTTTGACGGTGGGTCTCGAATATATCTTTTGCAATTTGTTACGTAAGAAATCTTTCAAATGCCAAAAAGATATCTTCACGAAATTCTTCCAAGACATCTTCTTCCATGATTTTGAGACATCTTTTAGATACTGATAGATATCTTTTTGTTTGATGGATATCCCTTCTACCCTGGTAAGAAGAATCTATCAAAACCAATTGATCAATGGAATTCGATACAAACTTTGCCACGGGGAATGACCATTCAAACTTTCCGAATTCGCATTGAATCCAGTACTAGCACTCAGCAAAAAGAGGCTCGTGGCTAAATTCTATCGGAGGCTCTGTTACGGGATCACAAACATTCACATAATCATTATTTTGCTTAATGATCTGACAAAAAAGGACCTCCTGCTGACGGGACCCGGAGCTATAGGCCCCCCAAGTCTCCCCCCGAAAGCAGTCCCGATTGACCTCATTGATTCGATCGATTCCAATGGGTTTCAACAAGTTTGAATGAGCGTGAAACACTCCCGATAAAATTCCTCCTGAAAATTCAAAAAATGTGACAGTAATTTTCCCAGTCACTTCCTTCAGAATTTCCAAAATCCGCCCCAAAATTTAGTTGAAGTTTCTCAAAATTAAGTGAAATTTATCCAAAAATTCAGAATAAAAACTTGCTGTAAAGAATTACAGTCGTATTTTCTGGATTTTTAGGAAGAATTCTTTTGGAGTGACCCACGCTTTTTCAAACCTGTTGAAAACCATTGGAACCGATTCAATTGATTAGATTGTTTTGTTCTCCTGATTTAATTCAATTAGAATATCAGATTCGAATATTTATTGAACTTAAAGTGCATGGAACTCACCGTTTATGCCGCATACTGCTAAAGAGGATGAAACAGATACCGGAAGCAACCCCAGCGACTATGAAGCTCACGCTCGGCGAAACCATCATCATTCTTTATCTTGGCTATGCAGAATCGCTATTTTTCTCCTGTTGTGGAAAATCCCTGGAATTTTTGTAATTTTCTTTTTCGAATGAAATCGGAAGCAATTGATCCTGTATCAGTGGGTGGATATCTTCCTGTATATTGAGTTCCCTACAATTCTTGGTACAATGAAGTACATTTTGGTAAGTTTTTCAACTTTCCCTGGTGAAAAATTCCGCTGGAAATCACTGAAATTTTCAGAGAATTTCAGCGTTGAGTTGAGAGATTCATAGTTTTTCAGAGATATTCATAGATATTCAGGAAAATTGTCAGTAAGAAAAACATGCCCGGAAAGTGAGAGTTCTTCAGAATTTTTCAGAGATGTTCAGACTTTTATAATATGTTTGAGAGTTTGGAAAAAATTTTCTCATACGTTTTCAGAGTTTTTCTGAGTTCTGCATTAAAATTCAAAGAAATTGTCAGAGATTTTTAGAAAAACTTTTTTCACCAGGGTTTTCTTAGGATTAATTGTTGCCTTCTGAATAACAACAAGAAATCTCTTTATTCCTCTACATTTTTCTAGTTGTCCGAAATCTAACACAAATCAAGAGAAGTTCAGAAATTTCTGTCAGATTTCGAACGTTCTCAAGGAAATGTAAAGGAATGCAAAGATCATTTTTATTAGGGCTCAATTACCAAAGAATCAATTGACAAATTTATTTATGGTTTTTTTTAAAGTGTGAGGATGCCTCCCCATTCCTGGATGGATCAAATCACGAAATTTGCATGCAAACTCGGATTTCAACTCAAAATCTGCGCGGAATCCTTCAGGGTATTTCTTGCTTGGAACTTCTCAGTGTCCTGTCGAGCGGCAGCAATTTGCAATCCTGTCCATCCAGAAATTTTCAACTGGGGGAACAGGAACCGAGAATTGATTTAGTTCGTGAGATGGACAGCCATTCTTCAGCTCCTATAGCAAAATTTTCAGCTTCACTAGCTGAATTTTAACTGATGTTGCTGAGAAATTAGCTGTCCTATGGGTGCTCAAATGTATAGCTATAATAGCTGAAACTCAGATGATACAGCTAAAAATTTCTGTCTGTGAAAAATATACTGAGGAGAAAAACGGACAGCGGAAGCTGTGAAAGCGAAATCTGATCCCACACAGCACTCGTTGTCTAAAAGATATCTTCAGAAATGATTGAGAACAATGCAAAAACCCAGAGAGCACAAATTGTTGATTGTCTGAAAGATTCCTTACGGATGTCTTAAAGATGTCTCATGCAACCATTTTCACCGTCTTCAAGATATCTTCGGTTAAGAAATCTAAAAGATGTTTTCAGATATCTTTTGGTTACTTACTGAAGACATCTCAAAGATATCTAAAGATACCCAGTGAAATCTTTTGGACAATGACAAAATTTTGCTTATCTGGGAAGTCTTATGCAACACGGATAGACATATTTTAGAGGTCTTAAACTGTTCTTGCTCCTTCTAAAAGATATCGTCAAGAACAGACATCTTTCATAAATTTCTAAAAGGTTTCTGAAAACGTTCTTGGAGATATCTTTTAGAAGTCAAAACAGTTTAAGACTTCTGAAAGATGTCTATTCATGTTCCATAAGACTTCTCGCAATGTTTTTAATTATTTCTGAAGATATCTTTCCGTGTTCGAGCATCAGTCTTGTCCAGATCAAATTATTTACATGAAAATATCTACAAAATTAGTATACTTCTTCAGGAGAGTCCAAGCCAGTATGGTATACTTTTAGAGGTATTTTCACGTAAATAATTTGATCTGGACAGGACTGATGCTCAGAGACTATAAAGTATGGTAATTTTTTAGCAGACCTTTTTTCTCCGTGTAGATAATGAGGGCTGGATTTTGCTGGAGCAGCAATTTTTTTGCTGTCACTGAAATCTATTCGCTATCAAAGCAATATTGATATCTATGGCAGCGACTTTTTAACTGGGGCAGCGAACAATTTTGACCTCCAGCGAAATTCGATAGCTATTTCAATATATAATACTGAAAATCTTCTGGAAGAGAGGAGAACATTTTTTGTTACCACATCTCAAAAATCGCTTTCGTAGCTGACGAGATTGCGATCACAAATAGTTTGCTGTCACAGTAAATAATTTGCTAATCCAGCAAAAGGGACGCAGGAAAATCAGAGTTCGCTGTCGCAGTGAATTTCTATCTCAGTGGGTTTATTCGCTATTGGTATCATCTAGCGATTCGTACATCTCACGCATGTCACAGTAAATTCTTTTTCAGTACCAAGAGTTAATAAAGCATTCATTCTAAACTATCCGTGGTTAAAAGAATCCATTGAATCTGACAAATGAAATTCAATGAGATTTGGTCAGAACATTGTCCACGTTTAATTGTAATTTAATGAGAATTGGTCAGAATTAATGGGTTCTTTTAACCAGGGATTGTAAAAGGAGTTCCCAAAGAATCCCACAATAAATTCTGGCGTGCTGTGTATAACATCGATAAAATTCCATTACACACAAAAAATAGCGATTCTTCAGAATTATCCTATCCCTAGCGGAGAAATTTTGTTGAATTTTGTTTACTATGGGCACCGCAATGAATCAATAAAATTCAATCAGAATCCTCAAACATCAAGGAACTTCAATGGATGTCAACAAATTCTTCTAAAATTGAATTGAGTTAAATTTTCAATGAAAACCAAACACATCAAAAGTGAATGAAATTCAATAAAATTGAAGAAAATTTTTCCTTCCAGGGATTTTAAAACACTTCAAAATCCACACCTTCGATCTTCGACTAAATATCAATTGCACACTATTTGTTTTTCCTCTTCAAAATAGAATAACAAATAATTCACAACGAACAACACATCACGATACTTATCACGTACACTGAAAACTGAATGCACTGAATTTACAGTTCGGGAACGTATCCCCCCGATCGTCCCGTACGATACCCTACGATCGAATTTGAATAAAAGAAAAGAAAAAGCACGTGAGTTGACGTACGCGTATAAGAGAGCTGCTGCTGGCCTGAACTGAGAAGAGACACGGCGAAGCACCTGTGTGGACTAACCGCTACTAAGACGGCAGGTTTTCAGGTGCGAACGCGCGCGATGTATTCCTCGATCGATCAAGATACGTGGATACGTGGTGGCGATACAAACTTGACAACATTCGATGTATCGATAAACGAACAACAATATTTGTACACCACTCTCTCCCTCTCACAGACCTAGTCTCAGCAGAACACTCACTCGTCTTGTGTATACTTTTTCGTAGAACCAGAGATTTCGATCTAGTATTCGAAATAACAATAACAACAACCTCTGACAACGCATGATTCTCACGACCGAAACGCACGACGACGATTGTAATGCACTGGAAGTACATTACAATCTGGAAGGCGATGATGCTGATCTTTGACTAACACGTAAAGTGGAAGAAGACGACGTGGTGTTGTAAATGGTGTGAGGAAAGTGAGAGATGGGAAAATAAAAAGGATACCCTTTCGTATACGAACTCCCGTGGATTAGAGAGAGGAGAATACGTGCGATCTTCTTTTACCTCAATTCGTTGTTCGAACTTGTGCGGGAGAGTGAGAATTCGAAGATTCCGCGACGAGATTGAAATTTTCACTGCATTTCCGAGGATTCCCAGTTGGATTTGGAAACAAATATTGCCGATTGCTGATGGGAATCAAATTGGGAAACGAGGGATTGTTCATTGAGTTACGAATAATTCTTTCTGCTCTGAGAACTCCGTGGTTCAGAGAAATTCAGAAAACTTCGGAGAAAGGTGCATGGAAATTTTCACAGGCATTCAGAAGGATTCAGAGAAACAATTCCAGAGGGATTCTGAGGATTTTAGAGATATTCGAAGAAATTCAGAGATACAGTGATGGAGGAATATGGGAATTCAGGAAAATTCAGAAAGTAGTGAATTGAGGGAAATTCTTGGTCCACAATTTCAAATAAATTCTGGAAGAGGTGGTGTAATTTAGAGGCAGATGAGAGAGCGTCAGGAGAAAGTTTCAGAAAGATTCGAAGAAATTTCAAACTTAATTGAGAATCAAACCCAACGATCCTGCTTGGAGAATCTCATTGATTCCGATGCAGAAAACTGATTCAAACCCATTGGAAATCAATATTTAATGATTGAGAAAAACTTTTTGATGAAACAAATTCCTGTTCTGTAGAAAAATTACAGAAACGGTCTGAATTTTCAGAAAATTTTCTACAGTGTTTCAAAGCTGCCTCCACATTTTTCTGTCTCCAACGAAAATTTATCGAAACTCATTTCTCTTTGAACTATTCAACACTTACCCTGCTTGAAGAATCTCATTGAACCGATTGATTCTCACTGATTCCGATGCAGAAAACCGATTCAAACGCATTAAAAATATATTCTCAATGATTGATAACAATTGTTTCTTAATTGAAATTGGAATTCAAGTAAAATGCGGGAAAATCGTTTGTTACAGTCCTCATAGAAATTCAAAGACCTGTAGGATCAGTCAGAGTTAGTGTTCAGAAAGGTTCAGAAAAATACGGAGAAAGCTTTGAAACACTGTAAAAAATGTTCTGAAAATTCAGAACATTCCTGTAATTTTTGTACAGCAACAGATCTGAATTATCAGAAAGTTTTTCTAAATTTGCAAATGTATTTCCAAAACTTATCCATATATTTCTCGATTCTCAGAATAAATCTGAATACTCAGAACTTTCTGATAATCCAGACCTGTTCCTGTAGAAAGTTACAAAAACGGTCTGAATTCCCAGAAAATTTTTTACAACGAATCTGAGGAAGTTTTATAAAATAGTGAGAGATTCAATGAGATCCAGAGGAATTCAGATAGATTCAGATACATTCGCAGAAATTCAGATAAATTTGGAGAGGTTCAGGCAAATTCAGAGAGAGCTTCACAATCCAAATACATCAAATCCTGACAGTGTTCGACAAATTCAAAGAAGTTCACAGAGATTCAGAAAAATTCAGAGACATTCAGATAAATTCAGAGAGAGCTCTAGAATCCGAATCAACGAAATTCTAAGAGGGTTAGACGAATTCAAAGGAATTCAGAGCGATTCAGAGAGATTGGGACAAAAGTAAATGAAGTATCCTGAGCCGTTCAGGAAGATTCAGATAGACTTTCAGAAGACTTCGGAGAGATTTGCACAAATCCAAAGGTAGCTTTGAAATGTGGGAAATGAAATTATCGGGGATTCAGAGAGATTTAGGAAAATTCCCGAAGGATTTTTAAATTTTCATTCGGAAAATTGCATCCAATTCAGAGAGAGTTGAAAAGATTCATAATGGATTACTATCTAACAAGCTTTGAACCTCCTCTGAATCACTCTATATCGCTCTGAATCCCCCAGAAAAATTTCCCGAAACATGAGAACATACCCTGGTGGAAACACTTTCGTTGAATTCCGTGTTCAATTTGGACGCTTTTTTATTACCCAGATAGAAAAGTATGCCCTGAATGTTTTGTAACATAACGTGCCGTAAACATACTATCATGAACTCCGCTCAGCTTGCAATGATGCATAGAATGTAAACATTATGTTCCAGTTATGGTGCCATCACCTCGTTTTGCTACCAATAACAATGCTTTATGCGGAAACACCTTGGTGCCATGATGCGAACATTTCTTGGCGTGCATGTCATGACATTTTTCCATCTGGGATTGAAAATTGACAAAAATCCACGAATCCTTACGAAAATCAAAGATAATTGGCGAAGTTTGATGAATTTAATTTGAATTCATCGGAATTTTTGGAAATTCATCTTTTCTTGTTGATTTTTTCATTAAAAAAGAGTCCAATTTTTGAGTGGAATTAAATGAAATTCTGTAACATTCGACAAAATTCAATGAAATTCAACCAAATTGAAACATTTTTCCATCAGGGTACAGAATAAATTTTTTTGAATACGGTTAAGATAGATCCAGCACTGACCAGTTTGCCCTGGTTAAAAAAATCCACAGAGTCTGACGTGATGAAATTCTATGGGATTTGGTCAGAACATTGTGCAAGATTCAATGAGATTTGGCGAGAATCAATGGGTTTATTCCACCGGGGTGTTCTCGAAGGAAGAAGCTGTCCGCGGCTCTTGAAGAATCATTTTTTTCAAAATTCCAGGTCAAAAAGTCAAAATCCAAAGCATTAAACTCAATACAGTAGACAAAAACTCCGAAAATTTTTTTAATTTTCCATTGAAACCGTGGAATTTTTGCAGTCACTGGTACAAAATTTAAGGCCAAACGGTGAAAATTCAAGACCTCCAACTTGTTATTCCGACCGAAAGAATGTAGAAACGTGCCCGATAAACGGGGGTTCAGTTTTTTAGATGATCTCAAGTTTTTCCAGAGTTTTCAAATCTATCTCGTTCCATCTGGATCCCATACGGATTAGGAACTGGACATTGTTCGGAATCCCAGATTAAATCTGAACAACATCTGTTCTCAAAATCTGGATGAACTCCATATAGAATCGAATGGGAAATCGTCGCAAACCCCGTATTCGTACCCAGAATTTCCCTAGAAAATACGTAATTCCTGCTGAAAATGCCAGGTAGATCCGGACAAAAAATAGTTTTCGGGCGTTGAACGGTCTTTCTCCCAGGAAATCCGGTAAAAAACTTACAAAATTTCTACCTGGTTTTGTCCGGAATCACTAAATTGGAGAATTCTATCAAAACCTGAAAACATTTTTTCTGCCAATTTTCAGCAGGATATTCCGTTATAACCGTTCAGAGCCTGACAACCATTTTTTGTTCGGATCTGCCGGGCATTTTCAACAGGGAGGATTACAAATTTGAAAGACTTTGACAATGACTTCCCTACCATGTATGTTCCATGGGGCCTACAGTGGCCCAGCGTGGGCCCCATCCTGCTAATATGGGTCCAAGAGTGGGCCGAAGTTCATACATCCTAGAATTTGAATTTGTCAATGATGTCTGAAGACTAAAAAGTGAAATCCGGATAGAAATCAAAATTCGCCCATTCCAGGTCCCGTTCCGACACAAATTGCAGTGGTCTGGGCTGGGTCTTGAAAGGCCCAAATTGTAGAATTTCCATTATCAAACGTCAACAGATTTTAAAACCTAATTGTTTAGCCTTCAGAAATCATTAGACAGCTCAAAGTCGTCGACAAGGCGAAATCTGGAATACTTAG
Organism: Gonatopus flavifemur; assembly: GCA_018340375.1. Classification (NCBI taxonomy): domain Eukaryota; kingdom Metazoa; phylum Arthropoda; class Insecta; order Hymenoptera; family Dryinidae; genus Gonatopus; species Gonatopus flavifemur. The sequence goes on from JAFFJZ010000004.1 coordinate 20,160,553, forward strand.
TGTTTATTATTATTCATTGCAAATTTGTATTAATGACATATTTTCTTAGGAAATTTTGCACAAAACTCGAATTTCATCTCTCCCTCTTTTAATGCTTGTTCCCTCAAGTGCTTCGCGCATTGACGGAAAACACATATAACCGAAAGCGGGAAAATTTGAAAATTCATTTAAAAGCACTATCTATAAATGTCATGAAAAATAAACAAGATATGAATGAAAAATATTATTTTATGCAATGAAATTTTCATTGCACATATGACCTATTCTCGATCCAACCACTGATATTTCAAGCTTTTCACTACCGGTCCAGATCCTAACCGATCTCGTAACTATAGCGAATAAAACGTTAGAAATCTCAGTTATCGAGTTGTTGGATTAATTTTATTTTTCTCGTGTGTTAATTTCACGATTCTGATTTATACGCGTGGTCGTGGAACCGCACGGGCCGGCGTATAATCCTATCCTTTTTCGCCTCGAGCTCTCCCCTATTGATACAAATCCCTGAATTCCAGTGTGTGTGCGATATGTGTACATCGATACAGTTTCTTACACTGAAAAGTACAGTTAAGTTATAACGTACCGACGATCTCGGTGAACGGAATAGATAAGACTGGCTTTGATCGCCAATTATTATCAATAGCTCGATTCACGTTGATCCCCTGCTCCTTCGTCTCTTCTTTTCTTTTTGTTCTCTTATCATGATTTTTATTCGAAGCAAGGAAAAAAAATATATACTGCAATCGAGGTTGCAATTACTCCTCCTTCTTTTTCAATTCCATCTCATTTTTTCTCCTCATTGTTATTAATATCATAATAATCAAAGATGAAGATACAATACGACACCCGCACGAGTATGTAATCTAATTTCGTTATAATCTCACCGGTGGGATCGGAACGGTGTACGATTGTGAGGTTGATTACGCGACGATAGACACGATGTATTAGCGAAAAAAATTCGCACATGAGTGGAATTCATTTCACGATGACATGAAGAATAATTTCATATTGTCGGTGGTGATAATGTAACGATCGAGACAAAAGATGACATCATGTGCATTATTCTCATTGAATCCAGGTCGAATGTATCGCTGTTGCCTTAACCGTTTCCTTGAGTGAAAGTGTTTCATTGGGAACACGGAGGAAAAAATTTGCAGATGCGGTAAATCGAGATATTATATAGCTAAAAATTCACTGCCACGGTTAACTACCCAATCAACATGAACATCTTCAAGATATCTCGAAGATATCTTTTGGAACACATCTACAAGACATCTCCAAAAGACATCTTAGAAATATCTTTTGGAAAACATCTTAAAGATATCTTTTGAAACAAATCTTAAAAATATCTTTTGGAAGACATCTTAAAGGTATCTTTTGGGAGACATCTCACAGACATATTGACAAGATATCTCAAAGACATCTTTTCGAAATGTCTTGAAGATGTCTTTCAAAAGATATCTGTAACCCACATAGCACAAATGTCTTAATAATATTTCTAGAATATTCTGCAACATTCTGGAGACCTTCCAATATTGTCAAAACATCCTGGAGATATTATCGAGACGCTTGTGCTATGTGGAGAAGATGTCTTGCTGAATGTATCTTCAAAATCATCAGTTTTAAGGTTGTGATTACATGAAAATATGAGTCACACTTTAAATGTCATAATCGAATTGCAACAGAGATGAATTCGTTCATGATTTAAAAGCTGGAATAATCCATGTGGATACCAACAAATTTCAATTTCTGCAAAAAGTACGATTTTGTAACCTTGCAATGCCAGCACTAGAAGTAACGAATCCCCGAGTCACAATATTTTGCGAATTATCAAACTTTTTACGTTGAATTTTATTTGTAGAATTCTCATTCCCACTAAATAAATTGTTTCTCAATGACAATGAGATAAAATTAGTTTCAGAAGAATATATTATATTCATCAGACATTAACGACCACTGCATCATGAAACCCATCCTTCAATATATTTCACCAAATTCATTGAAGATCTTCATTTTTAAGCACAGTCAACTTATCTGGTATTTGTGTATGTAATCAAACTTTATCCAAAGTATCAATTCTACTCTGAAAATATACACCATCGACATTATATTTCACTATGTCATATTGACAATTATGAGCACCACCATCAAATTATCCGTATGGCTCAAGTCAATGAAGCGTACGTACGTTGTGAAATGCTCAGGTTCGAATCCCGCAACCTCAAGGATTCTAAACTCCAATTAAGATACATGGGAATGGTGAAAAAGAGATCTAGAAAAAGAGAGGAGGATTTTTTTATGCACGAATTCAAGAGTTTTCTAAGATGAAGTCTAAGACTTATCTTCCGCAAGAACTTCTTGAAATATCTTAAACTTGTCGAAATTTGTTGCGAAAGACACCTTTCAGATATCTAAAAGATGTCTTTTCAAAGATCTTACAAGATATCTTCAAGATATGCGAAATATCTTTCAGATGCAATGTTTTTTCGATAAGTTTAAGATGTCTTGCACAACATATTCAGATATCTTTTAGACCAAAGAAGAGTTTTAGACATCTAAAAGACATCTAAATGTGTTGCGCAAGACATTTTAAACTTATCTAAAAGACATCGCAAGACATGAATTGTTATGTGGGAAAATGTCTTTTTGTTTATGGGGTAAATTCCTGTCCTCTTCCCAAATTCGAATCAATTTAACCCAGATCGCGTGAACTTCACAGTAAACCCTGAGTTCTTAAAGATGAATATAAGATATCCGATGAAAGAAACCTTTAAGATGTGTCTAAAAGATGTCTTATAGATGTATACCAGAAATCTTCAAAAAGAGATCTTACAGATGCCTGTATAAGATATCTGAAATATATCTGAAAAATCGATTGCATCAGAGTTCTCAAAATATCATCTATAAGACATCTTTCAGAACTTGATTTCTGAAAAGATGGCGTCTACCGACTTTGCCTTTTGCATCACTTTTCTGCCTCATTCTCTCGCGTGCAGTACGTGTCAAATGTTGAATCTTATATATAAAAATGTTATATATTAGAATTCAAGGGATTCAAAGGTGCAATTGACCTGTTCATGGGATAAAAACTCACCAAGTAAGTGTATGATATTTTATTCGTATATTCGTTGGATGTCATTGGGTACTTTTTCAAAATCAGCATTAGTAAACATTACCGGCATTCCTAACCTTGCTCTTCACCGTCGTTTACATACATATATTATGCAAAAAAAATATCATGCACTTACTTGATGACATCTTATCCTATTTATAGGCGCAATTGCACTTCTTGAATATCTTGAACTATTACAATAATGAATTTATGAACCTGAATGTATGAATTTGCAGCGGGCTGTCTTCTTCTCGAAACATCTTCATCGAATTCATGTATCGATTCCTTGGCGAAGGTAGATCTCATAATTTTTCATAATTTCTCATAAAAGTGACAATTTTTCATATCTCCTCATAAATTACAAATTCGGTAAGAAAGATCTAATATTTTCTCCTTGAACTTGTACCAAATGAGGAAATATAAAGATTCATGACTTTCATGAGAATTATGGAAAATTATGATAAACATTACCACCAGGGTTTTTGTATGACTTCTGAAATATATCATTTTTCGGATTTCTAATTTTGCTCTCCCATAAGACCTCATTAAGATATCTTAAAGAAGCTCCTGAAAGATCTCTTTTCAGATATCTTAAAGATATATAATAGTGTTGCGTCCGATATCTTTATGATATCTCAAAGATCTCTTTCGGGAGAAATTTTAAGATATCTTACCAAATTTTCAGACATCTTTCAGATATCTAATAGAAATCGGATTGTCTATTTGGGTTGGCCTAAGGCGAGGCCTGAAATGCCAGAGAGTCACATTTTTAGCTGCATGGAGAGAGAAGTATCGCTGGCATAACAAACTGGTCTGTCACTATAACACCTACGAAATAAAGTCACTCAATGAGCAAAAAAAATTATTGATACAACTAAATTTCTCTGCCGAGATAAATCAGGCCCACACAGCATTTCGTGTCTGAAAGATATCTCAAAACAAACTCAAGAAGTCTTATGCAATACGAAAATATATCTTCAAGATTTCTAAAAGATGTCTAAAAGATGTCCACAAGATGTCTAAAAGATATCATCTCGGAAGACAAGTTCTGGATCTTCTGAAAGATACGTTTCAGATTTCTTTCAGAAGTAAGAAGTGTCTTAGACGTCTTAAAGATATCTTTCCATGTCACATAAGAGTTCTTGAACTTTTCTAAATAGTTTCTCAAGATATCTTTGGGATCAAAAATGCTGTGTGGGGTGTCTTGAAGATATTTGAAAAAATCTGTAACGTATCCTAAAAGAATCAAGAACATATCTTGAGGCATCTAAAAGATGTTTTCCAGATATCTAAAACAGATCTCTGTCAGTGTGTCTGAAATATATCTTCTGCAATTTCTTGCACAAGACATCTTTTAAATGTCGGAAGGATATCTTCACGGAAGTCTCCCAAGACATCTTCTTCCATGATTTGAGGACATCTTTTAGATACTGATAGATATCTTTTTGTTTGTTGGGTATCTGATGTGAATTTGCTGGCTCGCTGTTGCCCTTTTACCCAGGTAAGAAGAATCTATCAAAACCGATTGATCATTGGAATTCAATACGAACTTTGCCACGGTGAATGACCATTCGAACTTTTCGAATTCGCATTGAATCCAGTACTGGCACTCAGCAAAAAGAGGCTTGTGGCTCAATTCTATCGGAGGCTCTTTTACGGGATCACAAACATTCACATAATGATTATTTTGCTTGATGATCTGACAAAAAAGGGCCTCCTGCTGACGGAACTCGGAGCTATAGACCCCCTAAGTCTCCCCCCGAAAGCAGTCCCGTTTGACCTAATTGATTCAATTGATTTCAATGGGTTTCATCGAGTTTGAATGAGCGTGAAACACTCCCGATAAAATTCCTTCTGAAAATTCAAAAAATATGACAGTAATTTTCCCAGTCACTTCCTTCAGAATTTCCAAAATCCGCCCCAAAATTTAGTTGAAGTTTCTCAGAATTAAGTGAAATTTATCCAAAAATTCAGAATAAAAAGTTGCTGTGAAGAATTACAGATGTGTTTTCTGAATTTTTAGAAGGAATTCTTTTAGAGTGACCCACGCTTATTCAAACCTGTTGAAACCCATTGCAACCGATTCAATTAATGAGATTCTTCGGTTCTCCTGATCTAATTCAATTAGAATATCAGATTCGAATATTTATTGAACTTAAAGTGCATGGAACTCACTGTTTATGCCGCATACTGCTAAAGAGGATGAAACAGATACCGGAAGCAACCCCGGTGACTATGAAACTCACGCTCGGCGAAACGATCATCATTTTTTATCTCGGCTATGCGAAATCGCTATTTTTCTTCTGTTGTGGAAAATCCTTGTAATTTTTGTAATTTTCTTTTTCGAATGAAATCCGAAGCAATTGATCCTATATCAGTGGGTGGAAATCTTTCTGTATATTGAGTTTCCTACAATTCTTGGTACAATGACGTACATTTTGAAAAGTTTTTCAACTTTCCTTGGTGGAAAATTCCACTGAAAACCACTGAAATTTTCAAATAATTTCAGTGAAGAGTTTTTCAAAGGATTCGAGAGGTGTACATAGTTTCTCAGAGGGTCTCAGTGATCTCCAGAAAAATTCACAGTTTTTCAGAGATATTTATAGATATTCAGAATAATTTTCAGTAAAAAAACATGTCCAAAAAGTGAGAATTTTTCAGAATTATTCACAGATTTTTAGAGTTTTAGAGTGTATTTGAGAGTTTGCAAAAATTTTCGTAGGTTTTCAGAGTTCTTCAGTGAAATTCCCAGAGATTTTCAAAGAAACCTTCTTCACCAGAGAGTTTTCTCCGGGTTAATTTTTGCCTCCTTGATTTGTCCCCACATTTTCTGATTGACCGGAATCTGACACAATTGCAGAGAAGCTCAGATATTTCTGTCAGATTTTGGACGTTCTCAGGGAAATGTAGAGAGATGCAGAGATGATTTTCATTAGGGCTCAATTACCGGAGAATCGCTTGTTAATTCATTCAAGGTTTTTGAAAATGCGAGGATGTCCTCTCAAAATGTTCAGGGAACGGGAGCATCCAGTGAAAAATTTCTGGATGGATGAGATCTCTACTCAGGATCTGTGCGGAATCCTTCAGGGTATCAGTTGGGGTCCCTCAGTTTCTCGTTTGGGACTTCTCAGCGTCCTGTCAAGTGAGAATCTAACGGACCCCAAACAAGATATTGAAGAATCCCGTGCACAGCCTGGAACCTTCCGCAATCGAATCTATATTTATTTGGTTCATGATAGGATGCTCACATTTTTTAGTTCTTATAGCTAAATTTTAGCTTCTGCAGCAAAATTTTTGGCTTTATCAGCTAAATTTTAGCCAATGTCACTGAAAAATTAGCTGTGCTGTGGATACTAAAATGTGTAGCAGCTATAATGGCTAAAATTTAGCTGATACAGCTAAGAATTTCTATCCGTGAAAAATACACGGAGGAAAAAACGGATAGCTGGAGCTGTGAGAGCGAAATCTGATCCCACACAGCACTCGTGGTCTGAAAGATATTTTCAGAAATAATTAAAAACAATGCGATAAGTCTTATGCAACAGGAATAGACATCTTTTAGAAGTCTTAAACTGTTCTTACTTCTAAAAAATATCTTCATAAAAGTTTTCAGGAACCTTTCAGAAATTTCTAAAAGGTTCCTGAAAACGTTCTCGAAGATATCGTCCAAAATTGAGAACAGTTGAGGACTTCTAAAAGATCATTGCTGAAGATATCTTCCAGACAACGAGTGGGATTTTGCTGGAGCAGCAAGTTTTTTGCTGTCATAGGGATCTATTTGCTATCAAAGCAATCTTGTTGGCTATAACAGCGACTTTTCAACTGCGGTAGCAAAAAATATTGACTTCCAGCGAAATTTGATTGTTATTCCATATATAATACTGAAACTTTGCTGGAGGAAAGAACATTGATTGACCCTATTCATTCCGATCAATTTTGAATCGGTTTCTATTGGATCCTATAAGATTCTTTGACCAGGGATGGCAACAAACCATCTTTCTCCGTGTGGATGAGAGAGCAGCATGATTAACTAAAGCAGCAAAATTTTTCGTATCATATACTGAATAGTTGACAAATTGCGCTGAAAAAGCGAAGATTTTTTGTTTCCACAGCTAAGAAAATCGCAAATAGTTTGCTGTCACAGCGAAAAAATTTTCCACTCCAGCAAAATTAGATTGCGTTACACCGAATTCTTTTCCCTCGTGAAAGATAAGAAAAGGATTGATATTTTTATTCATTTTCCTGGGGGAAGATGGTTCTGTATCGACAATGCATTCCTCTTTCTCTCGCTTGAAATGCCGGAATGGTGTCACGATTTGCCGATACGTTAAGTAAATGAGACTCGAAAGAGAGATAACGAAATATGGTAATTGAAAAACTACATACAAGTGACTGGATTTCTTTTTTTTCCTACTATTTCACGTGACGATCACGAGTTCGAAGTTTGAGTAATTGTCGTGGATGATGTGAGAGACGATTCGTATGCACTCCTAGTGAACTCATCTTCATTAGCGAATCACGAAAAGAAAAAAGAATTGCAGCAGCAGCGCGGAGAGTGCTGTAAAATAGATGTGAACGAAACGAGCGATAAGATTGCAGTGCGAAAAAAACGTGTCATTTCTTGTAAAGTTGTGTCAACGTGTTGCGAAACCGATAGGTCGTTCTTACCTTGATGAATTCGATGGATTCATGCTGAATCGTGTGAAATTTTATGGTACAGAATTATATAATTGATTCAATATCGCGTAAACTCTGAGTGTTTTTTTCAAATTTTGAACTGTCAATCGTACTTTTTTTGATAAAAATTTTGTTGCCATTGTTGTCCCAGGCGGGAAATATTATCATTCCGACCCTCAGTCACCCCAGACAGCACAAATAATCATTTTGAATTCATAGGAACTTCTCAAAAAATTCTTGAACAGTTTCCATTATGTCAGTAAATATTAATTCAAAATGAATACATATTGGATGCCTGCATAGTTCTCGATGAATTCACGAGATGAACTCTCCCTGAACGACTGAGTTGTTGATCAAGAATTCAAATTGAATTCAAAGTATTCATAATGAATTCATGTTTACTGTCATCACGGGAGCTCTTTGAAGGGGACGCTTTCTGACCATGCACGGACAAAAACATTCGCTGTGGCAGCAAACTATTTGCTATCATAACAATCTTGTTAGCTACGACAGCGACATACGACTTTTTAGCAGGGCAGCAAGAAGTGTATGCTCCTCCAGCAAGTTTTCAATATTATGCATAGGATAGCAAACAAATTTTATTGGAGAAGTCCACATCTTTTGCTGCCACAGCTGAAAAATCACTATCGTAGCTAACAAGATTGCTGTGATAGTAAATAGTTTCCTGTCACAGCAAAAAATTTGCTGCTACAGCCAAAGAGATCCAGAGACATTGAATCCCGCTGTCACGGCAAATTTATTTTCTCTCCGGATGAAGTCAGCTTTGAGTCAATGGTGAGATCGTTGTTAACAGAATAATACACCAAAAAGATTCAGTGACAATTGGGGATAGCCCTGCTAAAAATGTCAGGCAGAACCGGCCAGAAAATTGTCGTCAGGCTCTGAACAGTTTCTTCCCCAATTAATCCAGGCCAAAACTGACGCATTTTCTACCCGATTTGGTCTGGAATCACTGAATTGTAACATCCTCTTAAAACCTGACAGGAAAATTTTCGTCAGTTTTTTCCTGGATTTCACAATCTGTGAATTCCGAACAGAACCAGCTCAACAAATTTCTGTCATTTTTTGACAGGATATTCCGAGTTGGTAATTCCGGACCAAATCGGGTAGAGAGTTCGTCAGTTTTTGCCTACATTACCTGGGAAGGGAACTGTTCAAAGACTGCCCTCAATAATTTCCTGTTCGGTTTCACCTGGTATTTTTCGCAGGGAGGAGACCTTTGTACAAAAAAATTGTGTCCAAATTGCAGTCCAATCAAAATCAGTTAATCGATTGCACCTGAACTTCATGCTCTCACGTTGTATGCAACTTTGGATCACAGAGGAATTGAAAATGTACACGTGGTTGATCGATGAAATTTCAGGTTTATTGAGTCATGATGAGTCACACAGCGAAAAAAGTTCAGGATTCTCTAAGAATCTCAGAAAAAGTCTTAAGGAACACCATAACTCGTCCAAAAGGATTCAAAAAGGAGTCTTAGAGAATCCCCGAGATGTCAGTTCGAAATAAATCCCAGAGGGAATTCTTTCTTTCGTCGAAAGGAACTTCTGAAGAAGCTCAGAAGAGTTTGCAAAAAAATTCAAAAGAATTCATCAAGAATTCTAAGAGCGTTCATAAGAAATCTCAAGAGATTTCTCTAAGGATTCTATAAGAGGGCCCAAAGAATGCTTGGGGATCTGTGAATAATCCTGCACGGGAAAAATAATTTAGCTGCAGCAGCTAAGTAGCTAGCACGGACACGGACAGCCATTAAATTAGCTCCTGCAGCTAAATTTTAGCTGTTACAGCAAAAACATTTGCATTTGTAGTTAATTTATTTGCGGTAACAGCTAAAATTTAGCTGCAGGAGCTAATTTAATGGCTGTCCGTGTCCGTGCTAGCTACTTAGCTGCTGCAGCTAAATTATTTTTTCCGTGTAGAGAATTGAAAAAAAAATTCATTGAGACACTCCAAAAACCCCAGATAGACAAATGAACATTTTTAATTCACAAAAACTTCTGAAAGAAGTTCTTGAACAGTCCCCGTTATGACAGTGAAAATAAATTCAAAATGCATACATGTAGAATGCCTGAATAGTTCCTTATGGATTCGTGATATGAAGTCTTTCTGAAGATTAAGTTATTCATCAAGAGTTCATTTCGAATTCAAACTATTCATAATGAATTCACGTTTATTGCCATAACGGGAGCTCTTTGCGTGGACTTTTGTGATGTATGAGACTCCTCAGTTCACCTGAGAATCCCAAAAATATTTTGGAAGAGATAAAAGAATTGATCAGAAATTTATTCAGGAGTTTCAGATGAATCTTATTCGAATCGAACTGAAGGAGATTCAATATGAGTCCATAAAAATATCATAGGATGTTGTAAAACAGAGATTCGGATACCTCCGCAAGCACATTTCGAGGCAACTGATCGAACTTACAGCGAAGTACAAAATATTTGACGTTCATTTTGATATTCAAGACTCGCTTAGATCTTTTCAAAGAATTTCGAAAGACATCTCCAAAAATGCTTCTGAAATTTTTTATGATTTGTTAGAAATTGTTCCAGAGGACTTTGAAAATTACTTCAGTTTCCATAACAATCAGCCATGAGTCAAGATTTTTAGGTGAGCTTGTACATAGCAGGATTAACCCAACAAACACGGAAGGTCTTGAAGACATCGAAAAGATGTCTTTTAGACATCTAACCGACCTCATTGAAGAGATATCTTCCAGATATCTCCAAGAAATGTCATGTCTTGCGATGTCTTTTCGATGAGTTTAAGATGTCTTGCGCAACACATTTAGATGTTTTTTAGATGTCTCAAACTCTTCTTTGGTCTAAAAGACATCTAAATGGGTTGCGCAAGACATCTTAAACTTATCGAAAAGACATCGCAAAACATGAATTGTTATGTGGGATGTCCTTGAGGTATTCCTGGAAGACACCTTACAGATGTCGAATCAGCATAGTCTCAAAGATATCCGGAAAGAATTTCTAAATGATATCTGTTACACATCTCAAAAATTGCCTAAATTAGAAGGGCGAAAGTCACGCTATGTTCTTTTTTCATAACTCATTAGTGATCCATTTGTACTGCCTTTTGGATGTCTTAATAATTTCAAAAGGACATGCTCAAGATATCTAACGTATATCTCGAAGATATTTAAAACGTTTCTAGGGAAAATCTATGACGTATCATAACAGAATCAAAACCATATCTGAAGGCATCTAAGAGATGTATTCCAGATATCTAAAACATACCTTCTACAAGATCTTCTTGAGATATTTAATACTGTTTGGAATTTTTTGGATAAGACATCTTTTAGGTGTCGAAAAGATATCTCAACGAAAGTCTTTCGAGACGCCTTCCATGATTTTAAGACTCTTTTGGATGCTAGCAGATATATTTTTGTTTGTTGGAGAATTGTTAAATTAGAAAATATTTCAAGAGTTTTCTGAGAATTCTTTATGAATCCTCTGAGATTTCCTCAAGAACTCTTTAGTAGTTCTTTAAGAATTGTTTTGGAAGTTTTGAAAACTCCTTTCAGAAATCTTTGAGACTTCTTTTCAATTCTTCACTGAGTTCTTTGAGAGTTCTTTCTTGAGGATTCTTCATTCTGAACTGACATAACGGGGGTTCTTTACGAATACTTGGTGAATGCATTAAGAATTCTTTTGGGACTGTAGCGCTATGTGGAGATACACATACAGCACAAGAGACCCATCAAGGAGCTTCTGTTATGACAGTGAATATGAATTCATTAGAAATACTTTGGATTCAATTTGAATTCTTGATGAGCAACTCAGTTGTTCAGAAAGAGTTCATCTAGTAAATTCACCAAGAACTATTCAGGCATCTAATACGTATTCATTTTGAGTTGATTGAATTTATGTTTACTGACATAACGGAAACTGTTCAAGAATTCTTTGAGAAATTTATATGAATTTGAAATGATCTACATGATGATATACATTGTATATATGTTTGCACAAGCCTGTGATCCGCGCAAACCAACGAGAGATCCTGTAGAAACAATGCGGTAAGGCAGACAGTCTTTCTTACAGTTTAACTAAGCGCTGTAACTAGGGTAGATGTTAGGCAGGGGCATATTATCATCCAGATTGAAATGCACGGCTCATAAATACGGATAAGAACTCCAGTGAACTGATAACTTCTTCGATGAAATTAACAGTGACAACACCCTTAAGGAGAGGTTCTCATCAAGCGAATTCCGAAATAAGGTAATTTTCTCGAATTTTTTTCTTAAGAGGAAGTCAATTGAGAACTCGAGTTATTCGAAACTCATTGAATTGGTCCTCAAGTACATGAAAAAAATTTTCTCAAGTTAAAGGATTCGTATCCCGAAACCTTTTTAAGGCGTTGTTCTCGAAACCATGTTTTTCATGTGTGGCTCCACGATATCTCAAAAACTGCTGAACGGATCGCTCTTTTTTTTGTTTATTTTGAAGCTGAGTGAATTTATTGGAGGATGAACCTGAATGGAGATGACATTTGCCTTTTTTTCCTTTTTATAGCACTTTGAGGGGACATCAGCGATCCCCGTTGATGCAACCCGCCATACAAGGTTACCGACTGAGTGAACATTTTCTCGACAAGAATACTCTGAACTGAATTCATGAAGAAGGATGAGATTTTCAGGAATCAATCTTCAATCCTCTATCCATCGCTGTACATCGCCCGAATTTTGAATTTCGAAAAAAAATGTGGTGTTACCGACTGAGAAAAAAATGTTTCTGCGAAATTCAATATTTGGGTGATGTACAGCAATAGATGAAGGATTGAAGATTGATTCCTGAAAATTTCATCCTTCATGAATTGAGTTCAGAGTATTCTTGCCGAGCTAATGTTTACTCAGTAGGTACGCTTGTATGGCGGGTTGCATCAGCGGGGATCACTGGTATCCCCTTACAGAGTGCAGAAAGGTGAAAAAACGCTACCTCAAGTTTGCATGTCTGTCATTTTTTTAATTTTGGACTTTTCAATGGTTTTATCGGTACAATCTCTAACAAACATAATATCTCCTTCTCTAGCTTTGTTGTTACAATTTTTGCATAGATTTTATACAGTATGGTCGTCAGAGCCACCCCTCTATAATCCTCCATCGTCTTCCCTTCTCCCTTCTTAACTATCGGAACTATTAAGAGGATACTATAATTACCATGTGAGCAAGTTTTTTCCTTCCAAATTACTCGGAACTGAATCCATGAAAAACTCTCAAAGAATCATCCCTGAAAATTTGAGATTTTTTCATGGATTCAGTTCCGAGTAATTTGGAAGAAAGAAACCGTTCTCAGTCGGTAAGCTCGTATCCCGTAAGAGGATACCAGCGTTACCATCAGAGCACATTGGTTAGAAGAGGACTAACCTATACGATAGAAAGAAAGGTCCGAGACAAACGCTGGTATCCACTTAAGGGGAGAAATACAATTAGAACGACAAAAAAAAGGCATTTTTCATGATTTTTTTTCACCTAGAAGTTTATATTTGAATAGAATAAGCTTTTATAGTGTTATTAATATACTATTCAGGTATATCAAGGTAATTTTTTTAAATATTTTTTTCCGCAAAATGGCGACCGTACACAGGGTTTAAGTAACACCTAGTCCGATGACGGCGAGGGTTCTGCTGGCCGTAATTTTTATCTGAGAAAAAAGACCAAAAGCAATTACCTTCGGTACACTCATAATTTGTAGTTAAACCAAAAAAAATGGAAAACATAAAAAATTCGCGATTTGGCAGAGCAAAATGAGCAGAAATCGATAATTCACCTCTTTTTTCAAGTCATTTTTGCAATAAAAAAAATACTTCGTTCTTCAAAAATACCGAATTTTTTTGGTTCAACTAGAAGCTAATATAATAACGAAGATGTCCCCAAAACCTTATCCCGATTAGATCATTAATTTTTTAATTATCATCCCCACCACCTCAGAAAAACATGTTTCCAGAAAAACGCATTCAAAGTTCCCGTTACTGGAAAAACAAAGAAGAAAAATACCTCAATACACTTCAATAACGTATTATTAACACTGCAAAAATTGTGTTCAAGTCAAATACAAGCTTCTAGGTGAAAAAAAATCATGAAAAATGTCTTTTCTGGTATATCTCCTCCTGCCCAAATGTCCTTCAGTATCTTCCATACTGCTGCCTGCACCTTCTCCCCTTCATATATCCACGCCTCTCCCGGAATCCCATCTTCCCCCGTCGTTTTTTTTTTAGCTCCCCTATCGCTTCTCTAACCTCACCAATTTCTATTTCTCTTCCTTCCTCTACCCTTCCCGCTCCTCCTACCACCCCCCATCCCTCACAACACTCTCTACCGCCCGCCCCTAACAGTCCCATGAAATATTCTTTCCATTTCTCCACACCTATCTCTTCCAGAATTCCTTTTTTACCTCCTCCCTCCTGCCCCATTAATTCCCACCCTGGTGAAAATGGGAGCGAGAAAGAAGAGTAAACGAAGCGTATGCTGAAGAGTAACAGAAACGTTAATGGAAAGTATACGAAGCTTGAATGGAAAGGATACAAAGAGTACGTGGAACGGGAATTAAAACAAAGAAAGCGGGGAAAATTCAAGAAATCTAGACAAAAAAAATTGCACCCTTTGGTGAGAATCGAACCGGTGACTTTCACTATGGTAGGGTCTTATCCACTGAGCCATGGATCGTCGTTGCCATCCATTGCTAAAAGATGTTATTTGAAGTCAGAATAGGTATGACTCGGATACGCTCCATATAATCTCCCGTACAGCACGCGGACATTTCTCCGTCGCCTCCACGTCGCTTCTCCGTTACTTCCACCTTGTATCCACGCCTCCCTTTCTTCCACCTCGCCTCCACGGAGATGCGACGTGGACATCGGTGGATGTGCTGTGTGGGCTACTATATTACGTTACATGAAGCATATGCGGAACGGGATCGGAAGTTTATGGAACGTATACGGAACGTATCCCAAGTAGCAGAAGAGGTTAGAAATGCTAAGAGCATGTTTGGAAAATCCTACGAACATGCGTAGAACCTCCAAATGAGACTGTTTCGAATAATTATGTGCTATGCACCTCCATAGAATATTTTAAAGAATTTATCCAAAATACTCTCTTCCGCACATCCCTTTCACATTCATAGAGTCACCATAACATATTTGAGAAGTTCTTGTGCTACTTGGGATGATTTGATGACTTTCCAGCAAGCGGGTATCATACGCTCCAGACAGAGGGAGTTGAAACGTTTTTCGCTTCGTATACGCCCTAACAGCAAAATGCTAAACAAATATGCGGCAAATTGTTGAAAAAACTCAGCAACAGTTTAGAGCAATTTGCAGGGACGTTGCGTTGCCAAATGCGCAACAATATGCTGTGAATCTGGGATTTTGGGTTGAGTTGTTGTCGTGTTGATAGGGAGTTGCTCGGTTTCATGAAACTCTTAATCACATGCGTAGCAAATCCACAGCAACTTCACGTAGATTTAAGAAACAACCCGTACAGCACCGGACATTTCTACGTTGCCTCCGCGTGGAATCTCCGTTCATCCACGTTCTATCCACGTCCACCATTTATCCACGTGGAGTCCACGGAGATGCGACGTGGAAGTCGGTGGATGTGATGTTAGGGAACATAAGAGCAATCCCAGCCAGCACAAATGGTCAATTTGAATTTATAAAGATTCCCTAAAGACCTCTTGAATAGTTCCCGTTATGCTAATCAATAGGTATTCATTATGAATATTTTGAATTCAAAATGAGAACGTATTAAATGCCCGCAGAATTCATTATAGAATCTCGATATGAATTCTTTCTGAACATTAAGTTGTTCGTTAAGAGTTCATTTTGAATTCAAAACATTCTTTATGAATACATACCCAGTGAACACTTATGAGAGGAAGAGCTCTTTAAGAGGTCTTTTGAAAGAGCTCTGTCAATGTTATCATATTGATATCCGAATGGTATCATTTTTCTGAGATCTCAGAAAAAAATCCTCTTAAAGAGTTCGTTTGGATAATATTCTGGTAATCTCTCATTTTCCTCAGAAATCGATGCATCTGATAACATTCTGATATCTTTATGTTAACCTTCTGCAAGGTCTATCTGACCTCTTACACATATTTAGGAGATCTTTAAGAGCTCCGGATGATAACATATTGTTCACTGGGTATTGATTAGCATAACGGGAGCTCTTTTCAGGAACTCTTGTGCTGTATGGGATGGTTATACAGCAACTTTTGTTCTATGGGCGTTTCCTTCCCGCTTTGTGTATACGCTTCATTTTCACCAGGGCACACCTGGGCCTCTGGTCTTACGTTTCTTATCTCCTCTCATAACCTAGCTCTTTCCCGCTCTTTCTTTTTCTTAAAAATCCCCTTATATTCCCTCTTCTTTTCTATTACTCTTTCGATTTCCGTTCCTCCTTTCCTCCACTTCCTTAATACCTGTCCCACTTCCCTTTCTTCATCCTACACTGAGAAAAAAGCGACGTGGTTACAGGAACTATGTTCGTATGGGCAACATAGCCAACCTAACCCGTACAGCACAACCACCGATCCTCCACCTAAGACTTCGGTGGACTAGAGGTGGAGAATTGGTGGAGAAATGGGAGCCGTGGAAATAAGGGAGAAATAAGGGAGAGTCTCCGTTGAGGCAACGGAGAGGCGACGGAGAAATGTCCGCCCCCTGTATTTTCAGTAAAACTTGAATTCGTGAATTCATACATTCAGATTTGGTTACGTAAATGCACCAATAAGAATTATATCGAAAATACAGGGGGCGGACATTTCTCCGTCGCCTCTCCGTTGCCTCAACGGAGACTCTCCCTTATTTCTCCCTTATTTCCACGGCTCCCATTTCTCCACCAATTCTCCACCTCTGGTCCACCGAAGTCCTAGGTGGAGGATCGGTGGTTGTGCTGTACGGGAACCTACGCGGCAGGGGTAAGATTCCCTGACTTATCAACCGTCGTTCCCCTCTTACGGTAGTAGCCGCTATCGGGATAAACTTTGGTTGACGCATCAACCAACATTTTGGTTATGATGACGAGAAAAGCAAGACAAAATCACATAAATGTAGTTGTAGCAACTACATAAGATGGTCAAGGCTCAAATCAACAACGTGCTGTGGTTGTACCAGCCAGATTTTTCTCTGAGTGTACAATCCGCATCCCACCATTTATTCTTCCTTTTCCTGAATTTTCGTACCTTTGAAGGCGATTTACGCGAATATTCATCATGGAAAATGAATTTTGCAATACATCATTTTCTTCGTTTTTTCAAGAGGAAGACAACAGTTATCCTCTGTGATGGAATCGGAATTCTATATGATTTGTTACACCTGAAGTAGAAGCTTGATGCCATTCAAAATTTTCATGTCCTCAATTTTCACACGGAGAGAAATTTGATGGTTGAAAGTGATAAAATACGTAGGTGATATCATCATAAAAATTGGTAAACTGAAACTATTGGGAATAGCTTGGAAATAAAATTATCACGATGGTAAACTTGACTTTGTCAAAAATTTCAAAATTTCTTCAGGAAAACTACCCGTACAGCACAACCACCTATCCCCGGGCATTCCTCCGTCGCCTCTAAGTCGCTTCTCCGTCAATTCGCCTTGTATCCACGTCTCCCTTTTCTCCACCTCGCTTCCACGGAGATGCGACGTGGACATCGATGGGTGTGCTGTTAGGGTAACAAAGGTGATATTGATGATTCCAGGCAGTGCTAATACTTTTTACCATCAGCGATCGTAATGTTTCTTCACCCTTTATTGCAAGATTCTCACAAGCAAGAGCTCTAAAAATTGAAGCAAAGGCAATAATTTTCACCATCAATGGTGGTAATATCATTCACTGAAATGAAAAAAACAATTTACTCCCAAAAACATATTTCCAGGCCCAGATAGCACACAGAATTCTGAATGAATGCGTTTCGAATACCACCAATTTCTGTAGAGGTCTTTAAGAATACCTGGAATCATCATACTGAGATCAAATAGAGTTCAGTTGTTATGCCCGTTAGGACAGTAAAAATGACAACTTGTAGAGACACAAAATGAATACGTAACTCATTCACAGGAGTTCTTGACGAACTGAATTATGAATTCCTATACCAATCTAAAGTGAATACAGGTTTAAATCATATATGGATTCTTCTCCAGTTCAAAATTATTGAAAAAGGAGGATAAATCGGTACAGGTTATGTTATACATAATTGAATATCATTATTTTCAAATTATTAATATGCAAACCCCCTTATATATAAGTGTGTAATTTTAAGGGGTATCAATGATTCATCTTATTATTTAGGAGGATTCAGCAATATTCAGAAAATATTGTAGGGTATAATAAGGCTACTTGTTTGGTTAGAAATATCATGTATAATAGCATCCGAGCAAAGAAAAAATGAAAAATATGTTCTTTATTCAAACTCTCCCCTTGTGAAAATTTATGTCATTTTGATCAAAACGCTTCATTTTCCTCTCAAAAAAATTGGAGGAAAAATGAAGCGTTTTAGTCAGAAAGAAGTAAATTTTCCCAAGTGTTATGAAATAAATGAGCTGATGAATTTATCAAATTCCATGTATCGCAGAAGGAATCGTCTCCTCAGTTTGTCAAAAATGAGTCTCTTCTCAAACTTTTTGATATTGTTGATGTAATGATGGAGAGGAGGTGCAAAATGATCCATATGTTCAAATGTGAGAAACTTTGATGTACCATAGACATGCTTTTCAACCCAACTTCCCAGTGCAGCGTCTTAGATGGTCTCTTGCCTAGTTGGAAATATGATATGTAGTGGTACGTTCTAAGCATCTGTTCACAGGAACAAAGGAAAATAGTCATATAAAAATATAATTATACTTCATTCGAACTGTTATGAAATAAATAGGCAGAGAATATATACAATTCCTTGCACGATAGAAAGAATCGTCTCCTAAATTTGGAAGAAATGAGTTTCTACTTAAATTTCCTCATATTATTGATACGTTAAGGAAGAGAGAAAATGCAAAACTGTCCATATTTGAATCTGAAAACATTGAGTAGACATGTTTTTCAGCCTAATATCCCAATGCGGCATGTAAGATAATATATCGTCGATATATCAAAACGATATTGTGAGCATTTATTGGTTTATGTTGTGTGCAAGACTGAGATGATCCATTATTCCGTTTTATTATGTACAAAGTCGAAAATCCATGGGTTGAATTTGTCATTGAAACATGTAGGAATCAAAATAATCGTTTATTTCTCAATTATCGACGGGTAGGGAATGCTGGAATCGAAGAATTCTCTTTTTCCTCTGCGATCGGAAATGTTGTCTCTCCGGTCTGAAAATCAATTAATCATCGAATTATGATTTACGTATATTTTCTAAAGAATGAATCTTCTATACAGTTTTTTATATGTAGTAATAATATGCATTGTCATGATCCCTTTTTCAATATGAATCAAGAATTGAAAATGATTCCCAAACGATGAACCAACTATAAAGCTGATAACCTATAAATGTCAATAACTCGATATTTTTCACTATGCTTCAGCACCACTTAGGGATCTCAATTTATTTATAAAGTGCAATTCTGGCAACATTCTCAGCTATTGAATATTAACAATTCGCAATCATTACCTGATTGTTTAAAAAGTACGTAGTAAAATTTCACTGATTTATTCCCATGCTTGAGCATCCTTATCTAACCTATAAAATTGCCTTGCCAAACAAACTTCTTTCATCTCTTCATCAATTTCTGTTTAATGGTTACTCTAAATTATCCATACAAACACAAGTACTAATTATCTATATTCATGTTTTGTGGATATGAAACTTTTTAAAATATATATCATTTACTTTCCATAAAAGAATTCACTGGAATTGATGATGAATGCAAATTATAGAATTTCCTATGAATAACTTTGGATAGAAACAGAATTCTTTACGAATTCGTTTTAGAATTCATATTTACTGTCCTAACGGGCACTCTTATAGAATACGTAATGATTCTGTGACGAAAAGTTGAAGAACTACGATATGCATTCTTTGAGAATTCTGTTGGGGTGCGATGTGTCCTGATAGAAATCTTTAGGAAGTCGTGAACATAAATAACATGAGTATTCTTTAACCTGAATCCTTCGGTGAGTCGGAAGGGACTATCGTGCTATCTGGGGGCACATTTGTTCGTCCATGTTGTCCAACCTTCGAGTTATTACCACCATATTTGTTGATTGCAATCATGTTATTTTTAAGACATTCTTGAGTACAGTTTATAATGAAAAATCCTAATTACGCGGAGGGGATTCGAACTTGAGAATAATGTACTTATGTCTACCTATAAACCTTGCAATTAAAGCCGCTTTGCTACGCTCGCACTTATGAATTCGTTGTTTTGAAGTTTCATTGAAAGACTAAACGAGGGCACCTAAACTGGACAACTCGTTGTGTGCGATAATTGTGAGAAAATCTCGAGCGCTGTTGGAAAATATCACCATCGGCGCTTGTATTATACCGACCCGTCATTGGTAGTAAATGTGATTCGTGGCTTTCAAAATTCAGAATAGTTGTTCAAACAAAATCTATTACTGTTAAATGGTGATAATTTTCATTATAAAAGGTATTCATTTCGTTTGTTCATAGTTGTTATTACTGAAATATATTTTCTCACGCTGAATCTTCATTTTTACGTTCGTAGCTGACGATTATTTACTACGTGCGTATAAAATAATACACTTAGGCTACAAATTACTGTCAATATTTCCCAATAATACTAGTTTACGACAAAAAATAGTCATTTTCACAATCAAATTTTTCTCCGTGTGAAACAGTAAATATATATAATTTTTCAATTTAAGGCGAGAGTCTCGTGTAAAGCCCTACAGAGAACTCAAATCCTGCAAAAAACTGCTAAAAGACCCAAGATTTTTCTTCAATTTTTGAAGTAAGAACACCACAGGAGTAATTTCGGACCCCACGCTCACTTCGCGTTGTTACCAGTCGCAATCAAAACTCAAATTGACGCTTGTAATCAACTCTTCTCTCTTTTGGAACTCTGAACTGAATAATGGTCAGGATCCTGGGTCGATTTGTAGCAATACCTACTCCACCTACAACTTTCAAAACGCCTTGAGATACAAAAATACCCCAGTGTTGTGTTCTAGGGTTGAAGAAAATAAAATAATTCTTCTTTCACATATTTTTCTTCCTCTATCCGCTTCTTCCAAATGAATCATACGAAAATTTACATGGTTTCGCTATCAGTCCTGCACACAACTGCAGCCAGGAAATGTACAACGATTCGTTAATTAGAACAGAACATATGCGCGTGTTCGTAAAAATGTTGACACACCGATAACTCGTCTGCCTAACCAACAGAATACACAGAGAACCAAGTTTATCTCTCAAGTTCTGAAACCTATTTTCGTACAGACATATCTTCACGACCAACCGAGGAGACGATGATATAACAAAAAAATCAAATACCCTTAAATATAGAATCTGGAAGAAGGATAGGGAACAATTGGAAACAAAAAAAAAAAGAATACCAAGAAATTGTTTCATCAGTTTTCTGTTGCCACTCCAAAGGTATTTTCCTCGGAATCTACTTTCCTGTTGTCAATCAAAGAGAACTTTATCTCAGTCGCATCCTGAAGAACGATGATTCATGTACTCCGCGGTACAACTCATTGCCTTTCTCTCAGGCGTGAATTTCGATACACGCTCGAGAAGGTGCAAACCGATCTCTCAATCTGAATTTTCATATAATTACAGTGGCTCAAAGTCAAACTTGGACATTTGCAAATTTTCATCTCATGACTCAAACACTGATATAATAAACAAACCGAAATTAACAATGAAATTATTCGTATTACGCATTGGTGAAAGGTGCATGAATCCATAAGAAATGGAAACAGAAATCGTTCGAATTAATCAATAAAAAACTCAAACTGTAAACATAATAGAAACTACACTGTAAAAAAAACTTCTAAAAAAAGGTTCGGAAGTTGTTTACCTAACATTTTTTGGTAAGTTCACAAACATAGTAGGTGAAATTAACAACAATTTTTGTCAATTGACAAATCTTTTCTGGGAAATCACAAAAATTGTTTAAAAATCTACAGAAAATTTGTGAGTTTCCAAACAATTTGGAAATTTACCAATCTGTAAGTTTTTCACCATACTTTTCTGCTTGGAAATCCACGAATATTTTTTCTACAGTGTAGTCTCATACCGAAACTCTGACAGTGTGTTGTGCCGCAAAACTTGTTCACTTTATTGAGATTTTGTTTGGAAATTTGAAAATGGGCCGACAATCTGGCCAAACATCGTTGGAACTCTGCCAGTTTATTATAAATCATCGTAAAGATGGTTTGTCTGTGCGGAATATTGCAAATATAGTGAGAAAAAGTCATTCGACAGTTCATGATGTAATAAAAAGATTCAAAACGAGAAACACGATAAAAAACCAACCAAAACAAAGCACCCGAAAAATATTTACAGAAGCCGAAGAGCGTTGGATCGTGAGACAAGTGGAGAAGAATCCAAAATTTAGTGCTCCAAAATTGGCTGTCGGAGCAAAAAATGAACTTGGAAAAGAAGCGAATCCGGAAACAATCAGGATTATACTGAGGAAAAATAATTTTCATGCACGGAGAAAAATTTGTAGCAGAGCCCTAGCGATTTCGTTTTCACCGAAATTTTTGGTAAGAAATTGGTAATTTTGTGGTTTGGTAATATTGTGGTTGGAAATTGGTTTTATTGTAGTCAAATCGTCGTACCGTTTGTGACTTTTTTGTACCACATAATTACCAACAAATTACTACACGATCGGTATTTTTATGGGAGAAGTTTTGGACAAATTTTGGTGAAGACTAACGGAATCAACAGGATGTACAATTCGGTTCCTTTTTGGAAAAAATATGCCTGACATTATCGCAAATGGAAGGAACAAAATTGGTAAGTTTTTGGATAATTTCGAGTTCATCACCATGAAACCAGCGAATCTTCAGTGCTACTGATTGATAACAATGTGGTTCCTTTTTGGAAAAACATCTTGAAAATACCGCTGATGGGAGGAACCAAATTGGTCAGTTTTTGGTTACTTTCCGGTTCATAACCATGGGATTACCGAATTTGCATTGGTACTCATTGGTAACGATTTGGTGCTTTCTTGGAAAGAGTATACCTGGAATTACTGCAGATGGAAGGAACAAAATTGGTCAGTTTTTGGATAATTTCCGGTTCACAACTATAGAATCGCCAAAACTTCAGTGCCACTGATTGGGGAAAAGTTGGTTTCTTTTCGGAAAAAAATATGCCTGAAATCACCGCAGATAAAAGCACCCAAATCGGTCAGTTTTTGGATGATTTCCGGTTCACAGCCATAGAATTACCAAAACTTCAGTGCCACTGATTGGTGGAAAGTTGGTTCCTTTTTCGAAATAATATGCCTGGAATTATCGCAGATAGGAGGAACTAAATTGGTAAGTATTTGGATAATTTCTGGTTCACAACCATAGAATCACCAAAACTTGAGTGCGACTGATTGGCAACAATTTGGTTCCTCCTATTCGCGGTAATTTCAGGCATTTTTTTTTCCAAAAAGGAACCAAATTGTAACCAATGCAGGATTCTCAACATTCGGTAAATCTTCGGTTTTTAACCACGAAGCAACCAAGAAATGACCAAGAAGACCATTCCTGTAATCTGTTAAAAAAAGTGGTTTGGTTCCAAGAAGGTACCGAGTCGTGACCGATGAGTCGCACTGAATATCCGGTAATTTTATGGTTTCAAACCGGAAATTTACCAAAAACTGACCAATTTGGTTCCACCTATACGCGGTAGTCTTAGGCCTTTTTTTCCAAAACAGGACCAAATTGCAACCAATGCGGTATTCTCAATATTCGGTAAATTTTCGGTTCTTAACCACGAAGCAACCAAGAAATGACCAAAAACACCATTTCTGTGATCTGGTAAACAAATGGTTTTGTTCCAAAAAGATACCGAATCGTGACTGCAGATGAGTAGCACTGAAGATGCGGTTGTTGGTTATTTTGTGGTAAGAAAGTCACAAACGTACCGAAATTTTTTGGTAACCTCAAAATCGCTAGGGATTCAGAGAAATTCAGAGAGATTCAGAGAGATTTTTTTACCAGGGTCTCGGGACTCATTGAAGGGCGTGTTATGTGTATAAATATTTGAGATCTTGTTTTGTTGTCCGAGTTTGAGTTTGAGGTCAGATTCTCTTAAGTTTACAATTTGAGTTCCTTATAGGTTTCTTTGGAGCAATCTTTTTCTTTTTTCCTTATGGATTTATACGCCTTCAACTAATGCTTAATAGAAACAATTTCATTGTTGATTTTGGTTCGTTTATTATCCTAATTTGGGTGTCATGGAATAAAAATTTGCAAGTGTCCGATTTCGACTTTGAGCCACTGTATATAAGAACCTTGTATATACATATATATATGGGGCATTCCATACCAAATCGGTCACTTTTTCAGGTCACCCCATACAGGGTTCAACAATTGGCCCAATAATGGCACGTTACTGGACCACAAACGGCGTTCTTTGCCCGTTAATGGCGCCCATTAATGGCTCATCAATGGTTAATTGCTGGATGATAACGTGGGTCCAGCAATGGCAATAAATAATGGGCCCTGTATAAAATTATTGATTGGCCCAGTAATGGGGCTAAATGATCCCGATTTATGGCCAGAAATTTCGGGATAATGTTCGAATGTTAGCCATCAATGGCAGATTACGAGGGCATAATAATAATGATATCCAATGGTAATATGACTGCGTTCCAGAATAATCGGTTCAGTATTAGTTCAAATGAGTGGTCAAGTGTGACCCAAAACACTTTTTTGTTTTTGTTTTAGGGAAATTTGTCATTCCAGTTTTCACAAGATCAGAAATGGATGTTTTTTTTTTCTAAATAGATTTGCATGCCCGATATTTCCACAATCTCAAATGTAAAATTATACGAGTCAAAAGTATTCTCGAAAAATCAGTTGAATTCAGTTGCTTATTCCTTCAAATTTTTTTGTTATTTACATGAGAAAGTAATTGATTATCTATATGAATAAGAATTCATTTGAATCATGTAAAACGTATTTGATGGATATGAATTATTTATTCAACGTAATAGAAATAAGGCCAAAACAAACTTTTTTCAGGGGTGATTACGAATACAATACATTCAACTTTGGAATCCATTTCACTCAGTAATAGGCCATATTCCAGCCAGTAACGGGGAATCAATTGTTGGCCGTTTACCGTAGCCGTACATCGGCTGATTATCGGCTGTTTTCATTGCTGGCCTTTCTTATCAGCCAGTGGTGGGCCACAGTTGTGCCAATGATGTGAATCCATTATTGGCCATTAAATGGTAGCCATACATGGGCCGATTATTGGCTGTGTTTACATTCTCGGGGTTTCCTGTATGGGACCCTCTCCGATCTTTTTGAAAATTGTTGATGCTTCTGAGACTGATGTGAAACGCTTTCGTGAATTTTCTCAAATTTTTTTGACCACCCGTTTCCGAGATATCGATTATTTTCGAAATTCGAGGTTTTTTTTTCAAATGCTCATAACTTCGCAAAAAATACACCAATCGGGCTGGTTTTTTTTTTACATTTTCGTTTTTAAATGTACTTTCAAGAAAAAATACGTTTTTATTATTCATAAATTCCTTCATTGTTTATTTTGAGATTCAAGCAAAAAACCCGTTTTTTCGGAATGTATGCCCACTTCGATTTTTTTGAAAAAATTCTCAAAAAAACTTGGATGAATTTGGAAAATTTTGAGACCCATCCCATCGGGAGCAAACGTTTCGTTCTATTTTTTTTCTTAATTCGAAAAAATGTTTTTTCTTAAATTCAATGGTTTAACTCTATTTTTCTTTAGAGTATACCTGGATATGTGTTTTTTCTCCTATAAAAGGAAAATTGTAACCGATATCCTTAATAATTTACCATTTTTTCATCGATTTATTATTCTGTAATTTTATAAGTTGAAGTTTTTCCGTGACATTGAAATAATTTCACTGTTTCAGATTTATCATAAGTTTTGTCTGCACGGTGGATTGAATTTCACCCACATCTAGTTACATATTCTTATGTGGGCATTCAAGTGACTTGTAACGATTCAAATCGTTGAAGACGCGTTCACGATGTTTGACCGTTCCTTATTGAAACCGTAATTAGTTTCCGTTGCATCTAGCTCGCGATGGTATTGGCGGAATAGTGAAGAGGATGGCTGCAAGGGCTAGCTCACAGCTACCAGTCGACAAACAAATTACACACCGCTGGAGTTATTTCACTGGGCTTCTCAACCACATACTCTCCCGAACATCACTGCTAAATTTTCACCGTTGAAAGATTAAAATGATGCGTTTGAAGCATTGTCTGATCGGTTTAGTCGAACAGTACCTACACGGAGAGAAAAATGACGGACTGATTCCTTGCGAGGTGTCGATGAAATAAAAGCATGCGATGTTGAAGGTTATTCTCTAACGCCGAAATGCGTGACAACGCCACCTTCACGCAATCATTCTAACCAACGCATAGAGAAATCCTATGCGTTGCTTGCGATCGCTCCTTGGTTACTGGTTCGAGTGATTCCGTGAAGATGGCAACAGGGATCAGTCCGCCATTTTTCTCTCCGTGTATAAAAGGAACTCAAAAACTTCATTGTGTGATACCACATGACGACGGAAGTTTACTCGTAAAACAATACTCAAACGCGAATGAATTTAAAATTCACAAATTATTCAAACGTCGAAAAGAATAAGAATTGCTTATTACTTTGGGGTTTGAATACGGATGAATTTATTATTATCAATATGATTTATTATCCTTTCTTAGGGTATAAAGATATCTTATAAGTAGTTCTTAGTCAATTTTTGGAATGAATTTATTGAATGGGGGGAAAAACTTTGAAAAGTAGTAAATTCTAAGAGGCAAAGTGTTTAAAAAAGATTTGTAGTAGCTGAATAGACCAATATAAAAATTTTCATTGGTCAAATTGAACCAAAAAATATACCTCGAAAAAAAATGTGAATAAATATCAATGTTCCCTCCAAATACACGATATCTTTATTTTTGATAATCCGTAACCCGCGTTTCCTCCTCTTGAACCCTGGATCCCGCGAGCTACATGCAACGGAAACTAATTACGGTTTCAATAAGGAACGGTCAAACATCGTGAACGCGTCTTCAACGATTTGAATCGTTACAAGTCACTTGAATGCCCACATAAGAATATGTAACTAGATGTGGGTGAAATTCAATCCACCGTGCAGACAAAACTTATGATAAATCTGAAACAATGAAATTATTTTAATGTCACGGAAAAACTTCAACTTATAAAATTACAGAATAATAAATCGATGAAAAAATAGAGTTAAACCATTGAATTTGAGAAAAAACATTTTTTCGAATTAAGAAAAAAAATAGAACGAAACGTTTGCTCACGATGGGATAGGTCTCAAAATTTTCCAAATTCATCCAAGTTTTTTTGAGAATTTTTTCAAAAAAATCAAAGTGGGCATACATTCCGAAAAAACGGGTTTTTTGCTTGAATCTCAAAATAAACAATGAAGGAATTTATGAATAATAAAAACGTATTTTTTTCTTGAAAGTACATTTGAAAATGAAAATTTACAAAAAAAACCAGCCCGATTGGTGTATTTTTCGCGAAGTTATGAGCATTTGAAAAATAACCTCGAATTTCGAAAATAATCGATATCTCGGAAACGGGTGGTCAAAAAAATTTGAGAAAATTTATAAAAGCGTCTCACATCAGTCTCAAAAACATAAAAAATTTTCAAAAAGATCGGAGAGGGTGACCTAAAAAAGTGGCCGATTTGGTATGGAAAATGCCCCATATAAACTAATCATATCAAATAATGTGTAGAAAATAAATCCTATAAAATGAGGTGTGTACGAGTACTCGAAATTTTCGAGTATTCTCGAGTCGAGTCAAGTATTTTCTCCTACTCGAAATTTTCGAGCCACTCGAAAATCATCGAGTAATTTGTCAAGTTTCTTGGAATTATCATGAATCATCATTTCCAAAGGGTAGAATATTCTCAGAGAACATAAGGGATCCTTATCTTGTATGTTATATACTTTTTGAGTACTCGAAGATCTACCAGATAGTCGAAAAATTTTCGAGTACTCGGCTCGACTCGCACACCCTTATATAAAATTCATTCAAAGATTGTGTGTACTTCGAGATTTATATATTTTGTATGTAAAAATTGTATAAAATATCTATCTGGTTATACAATTCTCATATGATTTGTATAAAGCATACACTTTGTTGAATCAACTGATGCAACGTCAGCGTGATACCCAGGGAACTTTATCTCCATTGCAAATGAATACTTATCATGAAATAATAAATATTCATACTTGGTACACGCGTACAACAGATATAGGATTCAAAACAAATCCAAAGTAATCTCTTTTGAGAGATAGAAGAATAGAATGAAAGGATGAAAAGAAATCTGGTGTGCATAAAAATCATGTGACATGAGAGAACGAATGCGTCGTCAAAGAAAATCTTTCAAACGTACATTAAGGGCACTCTTGATGTACTCACAAGTGTAATGCGAGTAAAAAACAATAGTTCCTTTCGCTGAAATCTTGTTCTCTGTATCGCCAAGGTCTACTATTTGCAATAAAATGTCTTTTGTGGAATCTGCATTTGGTTTTTCCGCTCGAAAAGTAATCCCCCAAAACGCATAACAACAATCCTTTTTCCTTCCTCCGGAGCGAACCATCTGTGTTTCTCGCATCCCACCGACGACGGGTCCCTCCCTCGAATCTAATTTATCCTATTCTCTCTACGGAAATCAGTTTCGCGCAGAAGCGTTTCGGCCTCACCTCGTGGTGTGTAGGTGAATATAAATGTGTAGCAGTGATAAGAAGAGTTGTACACACACCTACGGAACGAGGGAGAGAAAGAAGGGATGGATGATATCCCGAGTACAGTGTCAGCACGACTCTGGCCGAATCCACTCGACTCCGAAGAGCGGGTTTTCATTTCAGCAAGATATTCTTCAGTTTATGTTCATCATTCTGTGAGCGCGGATGCCTTTGGGCATTGGATAAGGAAATAGGATAGATAAGACACACAAATCGTGACCACACGAAAGCTGGATGCTGGACTACACAACAACCACAATAACAACACGTCGGTGAAAATCAATCAGATGATTTGAATTCCTCATTCACCTTGAATAAAAAGGACAACTTTGTAACGTACGAACCCACCCCTCCTCACCCTTCTTTGTTACATTCAAATTCGCTATTTCCTCTCCGGAAAATTGATCCAGGAAATAGAAAGATAACAGATCCAGATAGCGCGCAATATGAGATTCCACCTCAAAACAGCTGATCGATATACAAAAACACACACCCTCGCGGATAACAACATGTGTAAAGGGGAAAAGAATAAATGATCATTCCGTTCAATCATCGAACTCTGGACGATGTTGAACGAAAAGATATATTTTTCCAAACACTTGCCGAAAGATAACGTGGATCAAGTTCAAGATCATACCCTCCTACACACGTACGGGCTACGAAAGTGAATGGGAAAAGAAGTTACTATACGCGAGGAAGCAAGAATGAATGAATGGAATGAATGAGTGAGTGGTTGGTTGTTAACGCAACAAACAACACATGTCCCGGCTGGTAAACGTGCACATTATTCGCTACCACTTCACATTTACAGACCCGAAACGTTCCGTGTACATCATCTTTCTGTTTGTTTTTTCCCCCCCAAGGTGAATTACAGATTATGTTTTTCAATTAAAACGAAGGAAGTACGTCGAGTGTTACTTACGTTCATTCAATGTCATAGGTGAGAGAATGAGATTGTCGGTGTATCAGATCGTTGATATATTATTTGTTTTGTGTCTGTGATAAGAACGGAAGAAAACATATATTATTCATGTTGATTTGAAAAGCAGTTGTGTTGTGAGTGATCGCGAACGAGAATTGGGAAGGTGAGTGAACGATCTGGTTTCATGTTTACATCAAATTCCTCGACGAGTTTTCTGTGTTTTGCTTGGAAAGCTTGAAAAATTTGCTTGATTTTGCGAGGGATTCCCCTTTGTTGGGGAATTAGACTGTGCAGATTCTCAACGGTAGAGTAAGGGAAGTTTTTGAGGGAATCGAAGGAAAATATTTGCGATATTCGTGTGAAATATCTACATTGATCCCCAAGCAACGAAGTTTTTTGTGTAACAGAGGTTTGGGAATTCAATGAATTTTCATAATATTAATTCAACTCCAATTGTGACACTTCGTGAAATTTTTTCCGGACAGAATACATTTTTCAAAGTATCCCCAAGAAAATACGATAGTATTTTCTACCCCACGTTCGTTCAAAAGGTGCAACGGTGGAAAATGCAGAAATTTTCAATCATGATAATATATCTGATCAGTTGTGCTTTTCTGAAATTTCAAAGACGAATCTGCGAATCAGGCACCGCTATTGATTCATTCAGCACCTTTTTTTTCACTGCTATAGCTAAAATAATTGCAGCTGTAGCTATTTTTTTGGCTACCCTGGTGGAAATATTTCTCCCAATTTTCTCCGAATTTCTCATTTTTCAAAGTTTCGGAGGAATTCGGAGAAAAAGTTATGAAAAATATTCGCAAATCTCCGTTTTTTGACGAAATGTTCATATTTCCTCCCAAATGGTCCGGATCTCTCCGCTAATCAGGAAAAGGGAATCGAGAGGTTTGGAATGTTTCGAATGCAACATATTCGAAAGAATTTGTGATTGTTTGTCAAAAGTTGAACACTTTCTCACTAAATTTTGAAAGTCAATCATACCGATTTCCTTGGAATTTCTCCGAATTTCATCCATATATGTGTTCAATATATATTAGGGAATGTTCGGAGAGAATCCGGGAAATTTTCAGAAATTGAATACAACTATTTCCACATCTTCTGAGAAGCAATTTAGAGGAAGTCATATAAATTACTTGAATTGTTCAATCGATCCGAGTATTCCGATTTTCTCCGAATTCCTCCGAAAACATGTAACAAATAGAGGGTTTAGTGGATTTCTAGGCATGATTTTTTGAGGGAAAATTCGGGGAAATCGGATATATGTTTGAAGATTTATTGATATGTATTTTTCAAGAAAATTCAGAGGAATTTGGATCACTCACCAACATTTGAACGCGTGATGGATTATTCCGATTGTTTTCGAATGGCTACGAAAAAAGGTGGGAAGGACCTGCCTCTCCGAAGTTCTCCGAACTTTATCTATATTCAAATTTCCTTACATTGGAGAATTTTCGGAGGGAATCGGGGGGATTGTCGAAGGTTAAATAGAACAGTTCCAATCCTCCCTCAGAAGTAGTTAGGAGACATTCGGAAAAATATTCTGATTATGGAATGAATTATGTTAAGAATATGAATAATTCGAAGAATACTATAATCATTTCAGAAAGAATTCGGAGAAAATCTGAACTTTTGATTCAGAAAAATCATTTGAGGCGGAGTTTTTCGGAGAAATTCGTGAATTCGATATGAAATTTTGAAAAAATCTGGATGAATCGGAGAAAATTTTGGAGTGAATCGGAAAAGATTGGAGGAATATTTCGATCACGAAATAAATTACGTTGGACAAATGAATAATTCGGAGGAAAATGTGATCTTCCGAGGAGAAATTCGGGAAAAATCTGAATCTTCCAATTCGGAGAAGTGACTATGAGCGAAGTGTTTCGGAGAAACGTCTCAATTTGGTATAAAATTCGGAGAAATTCCCGAACAAAATCGGAAAGAAACAGAGAAAAATTCGGAGAAATATTTCCACCAGGGATACCACAGTATTTTGCTGCGGCAGCTACATTTGTTGCCGCTACCGTTAAGTCAATAGCTGTGTCAGCTAAAAAATAGCTCCCGTAGCTGATTTTTAGCTATTCAGATAATAGCTAATTCTTTTTTTCCATGCGAATCCTGTACGCTCTAAATCCGGAAGAGTGAAAAATCAAGCGTCCCAAGTAGCACAACAGGTTAGAAATGCTAAGAAAGTTCTTGGAAGTTCTGAGTATATTTTATGAACATTCATAGAATCTTCGAATGGGACTGTTGCGGATAAGTATATTCTTTGCATATTCTTAGAATGTATTTTTCGAATTTATCCAAAACAGTCTCACCTGCACATTCTATGCATGATCTCAGGATTAACGCAGAATGTTTGAAATGTTCTTGTCTTACTTGGGGTTCTATTCCGCTGAATCTCAGAAGTGAGCCAGTCCGCTTCGGGTGGGATTCTCACTCGTTTTGAGTGAGCTCTCACTCTTTTAGACTGGAGAATTCCCTCTAAAATTGGAGTGGCTGAGAGTTTCTAACCTCAAACCTCAAACTTCCACTCTAAAAGAATGGGAGTTTCACTCGGAATTTTGACAAGCGCACTTCTGGCTGCCTAAAATCTCACTCTAAAAATTTTAGAGAGTAGAATTCAATCGAGTACCTCAAGAATCAACTCGAATGAATATCCCTTGATAAAATTCTACGTTGTCCTTAATAAAATTCAAAGGTTCCCAGAGCAACGCGAAGAAATGTAAAAAACAATCATTTTTATTGCACCGAGAAGAAAGGAATTCGTTGCTCTCTAAATTCCTTGGAGTGAAAAATTCACTCTCGAAGAGTGAAAATACTGCGAGTCCAAGGATAGTGAGATTGCACTCTCAAATAGTGAATTCTGACTCCAACAGAGTAAAGTTTCAACTCGGTTTGAAGAATGAAACCCTCACTCCAAGAGAGTGGAATCTCACTCTTGTTCGACTGACAGTATTGTCACTCCCCAGGAGTGGATTTTCACTCCAAGGAATTCAGAGAGTGTAACAGCGAAATCTAATTTCACTGTGGCAGCAAAAAATCTTTTCGGATCAGAAGAATGCGAGCTAAGCGAGCGTTGCCTGATATAGAAGAATGCGAACCCCATTTAGATCAGACAGATTCGAATGAATCAAATTTCGTTCGAATAATAACGATGCGAAGTATCTTGATATTCTTCTCCTGAATATGAAGCCGTATTCCAAACGAGAAATTTCATGGAGAAAATAGAATTCGCTATGACATCGAAACCAGATTTTGCTGGGTACCTTTTGCTCGGGCAGCAAAGTTTTTGCGGTGACCGCAATCTATTTACTACCACAGCAATCTTCTTAGCCACAACAGCAATGTTTTAAGGCATTGCAACAAAAAATTCTCGCCCTCCCAGCAAAATTTGTTTGCTCTTCTTCATAAAATCCTCAAAATTTTGCTGATATGGCGAAAAATTTGCTGTTTCAGTTATTCATGTTGCTCTCTCAGCAATCCAGTTAGCTGTGACAGCGAATTCACCAAATCTGATATACCAAAAGGATGAGTATTCCTTTGGCATAGGACAAATAACCATTTATTTGACTGGAAGAAATGTTTTTCCTTCAGTGCAGCAAAATGAAACTTCGCTGTCACAACGAATTTTTTTCTCCCCGCTAGTTTAGGTCAGTACGTTGTTTTCATTCAGAACCAAGAGTTTGTTTTTTACAGAAAATTGCGAGACAAAAATGAGGGATTTTGTAAAACACTTCGTGAAATACATCAGGAAAGAAAGATTGATAGTCTTGAAATAGAATTTAAATACTCGTTCAATTTTTTTTAAAAGACCGCATAGAGATGACTCGATCGTTGTATGTCGGGAGACAATCGTAAATCAACGGAGACTTTGAAAAAGTATTCAATGAATTTTTTTCATTCTGTGAAATCTCCACTTATTGAATAGATAAATTCATTTTGTTTTCCGTTGAATTGCTTGTAAACGTTACAAGTAGTTGCCTTTTTCGTATTTTGCATAAAGCTTGACTGCATTTGAAATGCAAATAAATCGTTCGTAGAATATGTTGAATGCATTCGTTTTACGAATGAACGCCAGTGGAAGCCGATAGGTGAGGATTCAATGGAATCAATGGGTTTCTATTGATTTTGTGTACATGGAGAAAAAAATCCACTGTGACAGTGAAATCTCATTTTGTTGGGTACCTTTTGCTGGAGTAGCAAATATTTTTACTTAGGCAGTAATTTATTTGCTATCACAGGCAATAGTGTTAGCTATGACAGCGATTTTTTAGCTGTGGTAGCGAATAATTTTGACTTCTCCAGTGAAATTTATTTGCTATTCTATATATGATACTGAAATTTGTTGGAGGAACGAACATTTTCGGTTGCCATAGCTGAAAAATCTCTATCGTACCGAACAAGATTGCTATCCCCACAAAAAAATTGCTGCTCCAGCAAAACGGACTGAGCAATTTTAGATTCGACCGTCACAGCAAATTTAATTCTTCTCCGTGTATCGTTTCGTACTGGAGAATTCCAGAACATCTTCGTAAAATCTCTGAAAAACTCTGATATTTGTCTGCAAAAGTCTGATGAAGTCTGAGAGACTCTGCGATTTACATGAAAAATCTAAAATTCTTGGGACACCGTTCTCAGAGTTGTTTTTAGAGTTTATCAGAGATGTTTCATTAGAATTTCAAATAGATTATTATGAACTCATTCCTAATAAAATTCTAAGGAAAGTATGGTAAATGTCCGTGATTTCTTCGAGAGCTGTGGAAAAAATCATGAAATATGAGTGATTGTCGGAATTTTTTCTGATCTTTTTCCGAGTTTATCAGAAATTTTTCATCGGAAACTCAGGTCGATGATTTGGAGTTTATTCCTGACAAAACTCTGAGACAAATGTGATGAATTCCTTTCTTTCCTGGAAGGGTATGTTGAAATTATCAGAAGCGAGTACTGCCTAGAACTTGTCTCGAACCTTTTCAATTGAAACTAGCGGCCATAAATCTAGCAGACGATTGTACTGACTTTATATTGAAATTCCATCAAATGTCACTCAAGTTTCATGGTTTCCTTATAACTCTTGGAGGAAACATGGACATTCATCATAAATTTTTTTCAGAGTTTCATCAGCAATAAATTCATAATCATCGATCTGAGATTCCGATGAAAAATCTCTGATAAACTCGGGAAAAAGTCCGAGAAAATTCTGACAATTACTCATATTTCATGATTCCATTGTATAGCTTTTGGTGAAAACACGGACATTTATCAAACTTTTTCCAGAGTTCTATCAAGTTCTATCAAATTCCTAATCATCCTTGTTACAAAAATCCATCTGGGATTCTACGTGGATTCCAGATCCGAAATTTACCTGCGTTGTCAGCGACGACTCCACCTGGAATCCAGAATCTCAACTGGATTCCATGTGGGATTTCCAATGCCAACTGGAATTCCACCTGGGAACAGAAATTCCAACTGAAATCCCACGTTGGAGTTGACATTCTAGCTGAGATTCCACCTGGAAATAGGAATCCCAGCTAAGATTTCACCTGGAAATGAGGAATCCCAGCTGGAAACGTAGGTAAATTCCGAAGCTGGAATCCACGTCGAATCCCAACTGGAATTTCATGACAGGGATTTATCTGAAATTTCGATGGAAAATCTCTGATGAACTCCGAAAAAAGTCTGACGAATTCTGAAAAAACCCTGAGAAAAATATTAGATTTTTCACCGAAATCTCAGAGTTTTTCAGACATTATTAGACTTTTGCAGAGAAAAATCAGAGTTTTTCAGATATTTTGCAGATATTTTCAGGAATTTTTCAGCCAAATGTTTCCATACGAGTACAATAAATTTGAGTCTGCATAAGATTTTATACGCGAGGCAATATTCCGTCGATTTCCATCAATAAAATTCATGAATTCACGAATAAGACCTCACTAGTCCGCTGGAGGAA
The DNA here is from genome assembly GCA_018340375.1 of Gonatopus flavifemur. Classification (NCBI taxonomy): domain Eukaryota; kingdom Metazoa; phylum Arthropoda; class Insecta; order Hymenoptera; family Dryinidae; genus Gonatopus; species Gonatopus flavifemur. The sequence continues at coordinate 20,196,161 of JAFFJZ010000004.1, forward strand.
ACAATCTGCTGGCGCAGCAAATCTTTTTGCTGATCTATCTAACAATCCGCTGTCCTAAACGAACTGGATTGCCGAGAGCACAACATGACTCCCTGAAGCAGTGAAATTATTAGATTCGTATTCGAATGGAAAATTTATTGGTTCGACCGACATAATTTGAATTGAATTGCAATTTTTTTTTCAATTACATTTTCAAATAGATAGAAAATGCGCTTTATGTAATATTATTATTAAAAAAATCCAACACATACGCTGAGAGAAAAAATTTGCGGGAACAATCCAATATTTAATTGAATAATCGCAACAAAATATTAATTTGAATGAAGTTTTATTGAATCAACAAAATATTCATTCGATCAAACAAATATTTAATATTTTACAAAATATTTTGTCAATGAAAATGAATACTTGATCGATTCAACGAAATTCCATTCAAATGAACTGATCATTTCATGACAAGTTTTCGAGTAAAGATTTTAATGTTTCCAAGAATGTTTTCTCCCAGTGTAGAAGAATCAGGTTCTATGTAGGAGCAGTAGATTGTAGAGTAGGGAAAGTAGGACCAAGTGGTTTCTGTAGCGTGGAAGGAGAATTGCAATTGCAGTGACTGGATCGACAAAGCAGGGGCAAAATTTCAACTCGGGTTCCCTGTTAGAAAACCAACTTCAAAGTCAAACTCTTTCTGTCTGTTTCTACGCGGTTTTTGTCCATTTCAATCCACTCTCATCCGGCATTTTTGGCATTATTAGTACAAACCAATGTCTGAGAATTCTCATATTCATCAGACACGTGTAAAAATCTGGATATATTGATTTGATCAATAAAATTGGAAACTTTCCCCAATCATTCTAGAAAAACATTACATACGCATCTGAAATAGAGATGAACTCGAAACTCTCGAATCAAACGAAACAAAGTTGATTTTTACCAGTTCTGATGCAAGATTCGTTGGGTCAATGTACAAATGTTTGAAAAATGAAATGGAAGAGAATAAAAAAGAATATTGTTTGGATTCTGAACACTAAGGTTCATTTAATACTTTTGCTTTATGTCCTATGGATGCAATCAATTTTATCCTCTCACACCAGTTATTCCCAACCATTCCATACTCAAACTTGCCTTAATGTGGATATTCTCCATACAGCACAAAAGTCCCCGCAAAGAGCTCCCGTTATGACAGTCAACATGAATTCATTATGAATAGTTTGAATTCAAAATGAACTCTTGATGAATAACTTAATCTTCAGAAAGAATTCATATCACGAATTCATGAAGAACTATTCAGGCATTCAACATGTATGCATTTTGAATTCATTTCTACTGTCATAACGGGGACTGTTCAAGAAGTTCTTTCAGAAGTTTTTGTGAATTCAAAATGATCATTTGTGCTGTCTGGGTCGCCTCCGAAGATCTTAAAATTGAACTCTATTTACTATTTTTGAATTCAGCTGAAGAGTCTCGAATCCACCCCTAATTTGAATCTATCCGATTCACCCGCTCCGAGACAGGAAATGCATGTCAATCGTAAATTCCATTCAAAATGAACAGATATAAAATTTCCATGACATATTTCTAATATTCCGAAGAATAAAAACAGAACCCCAGCTCATAATGACTTGCAAAATCAATCGAAACAATTCATATCGAATCAATCGATAATTCTCCCAATTCATCGACCGAGGAGCAAGAGATAAATGAGAAATTAAATAATCGTTGATATTTTGTGATGAAATCATTGTTGTTTGTTCCTCAATCTTTTCTCATTCGTCACTTTCGATCTTAGAACAACAGTCCTCGAATGATTCTCTGATACCCGAACGTGAGTCATCGTATTTTGAGAATTTCAATTAAATGTTTTGTCGATTCAGATTCTCGAAACATACGAAATAATGTATGGTTTGTTTGTTCTTCCTCTTTGGTTAAAAATAAACCCACTCGAGGAAACATCCGAGTCCGACGATTGTATCGCGATAGAATTCAATGCACGGAGAGAAAAGAAAACACGCACCAATCTTATTAGCTACAACAGTGATTTTTTAGCTCTGGCAGCAAAAAATACTGACTCCTCCAGCAAAAGTTGTTTGATATTCTGTATGCGATGCTGAGAAATTTGTTGCTTCAGTTGATAACGTTGACCTCTCGGCAATCCAGTTAGCTGTGGGAGTGGATTTTTAATCAGGTTAAGAAAAAGATTTGCTGTTCTTTATGCGATACCTCGATTCAATGCGTCAGGAAATGTTCTTGTCTCCACGTGCGAATCTATAACCAACAAAGATATCAGATAAGAATTTGATCGGGTCGATTAACCCTTGTTCATCACACACACAGAGAAATAATTACCATCATCAACAATATATTTTCTTATTCCAAGAAATTCATTCCTCCAAAAATATTTTCTCTCGATTCAAGAAAATTTTTCTGAAACCCACAGTTGGAAATTTTGTGTAAATCTGTTAGAAAATCCGTATGTCATGAATTTTCTGTTAAATATTCAACACAAACATGTGTAACTTCTACAGACGCTCCTTGTGTAATCAGATATCAACTGATTTATGATGTGAAATCATTCAAACAAGTGGAAAGAAGTGTGAAAATGTAAAATTTTATGCAACTCAAGATTCAACATAAAAATTGTGTTATCCTCAAGTACCAAGGGGAGATCACCAGTGGTGGGAGATACTTTTTGATAAAAGTTCCACGTACGTGTAACTTTGGTACTCATTGGGAAAACTATTCATCCATTTTGGTTTCGGCTTGCATTCTAATGGGGCTTAGTTTTCTAGATATGCAAGTTTGAAGATCCAGTACAAGTTGATATATGCACAGAAAGTACCCCCTGTCCAAATAACCAGCGGTGGGTTGAGTGATAGAGCTTCAACGTCCAGTCTCGACGATCCGTCCCAGACAGCACAACGTGCCACTGGAACGTTTATGGGAAGTTTATATAACGTAGGAGAGGTTTTCTGAACGTTTAGAAAACGTCCCAGAGACACATTGTGCTGTTAGGGGTGTTCAATTCTCATTGAAGACTATTTTTCTCAATTTATTCTTATACATTGTTTTAACACACACAAAAAATGTGATTTTCACATTCAATTGACGTAAAAAAATTCATAAACAACATTTATTAACTGTTAATTCGGAACTTATTTTTAATTTCATTTGACAGTACTCATGTGTTGAATTTACACGATCGGAAATTTCAATCATAACTTAATCAGTATCCTTTTATGTCATATTAAGCTTGAGTTGCTAGCTAACACAAACACATTATGTTGAATCGACACAGAGATTTGTGTGGACCGTTTGGGACATGTGAAATGTGTTCAATGTAACACAAAATTTCCAACTGTGCAAGCATAGATTTCTTGAATTGAGAAAATAATTTATTGACCCAAGAAAATTTCCCTTGGTTCCGCACCATATTAGCTGCATCCAAGAATATATATTCTTGAAAATATTCAAGAATATATTTTCTTGATATTAGTAATTATTTCTTTCAATGCACTGGGGTCAAATCCACCCCAGCCGCATTCTACTTCAATTTCAAGTGTCTTCATCCAAAGGCACGGGATTCAAAGCGATATCTGTCGATAGCCAAAGAATGCCACTACTATGTGGCGCGGTAACATCCCGGTGGACCCATTAATTTGGCTACACCAGTTATTGAAAGTTGTAAACTGACAATTTTTTATGAGAATATAGAGTTAATTTTTTTACAAATTTCTTCCTTTCATTCCTCAGTATAAATATTTTGCCATCGGCATCTATTGGAGGACCAATTTCTTTCTCAAAGACTCATATTCCAAAGTGTGATGTCCAATTTTCAGCTCAAAATATTGAAAAATAATGACATAATGAATTTTATTGTGAAGACAGTCGCTTTCCCATTTTTCCTTCCACAATTCATTTTTTTAGTGTACTTGAATTTGATTCTTGGCTGCATAATCTATAAGATCTTTCAAAGTAAACTTCCCAAGCGTGTATTGCCTATAATGATAATGAGCCCCATCCTCTTTAACCCAGTATTAGGGAATGACGATGGGGCCCATGTTGGCTCAATCTTGGCCCTGTTGTGCTTTCTCATATAAATATGGTTGGTAAAAAATAGAAATAATGAATCTTAGTGCGGGCATATTTGAACTTGGCCCCAATTTGGACCAGCGTTAGGCCAAGATTGGGGTGAATTTATATCTCGAGCATGTGCGTACAATCCTCAGCGTGTATGAATTCTGGTCCCACTTTGGTCCAGTCTCGGGCCCATATAGGCACGATGGGGATCAAGACTGAGCCAAAGTGGGACTGAAATTCATGCCCGCTGGGGTAGAATTCAAAACAATTTTCCAATTTCAAAAAAAAAAAGGAAGGGGCAGTATTGTTTGCCTAGTATGGGTTCATGCTGGGCCCATAGTGTTACCAATGCTCGGGCAAAGCAATATAGCCAAGCTGGGAACGACGTTATCATCTCAAGGTTGGCCCCATTTGTCTGCCCAGTTTGGCCCCACGTTGGGCAGCATGGGCAGCCACCCTGGGCGTAGATTGAGCCCACCGTTAATACACGCTTGGGTTCAAATACGTTCTAAAAAAATTGACAAGTGAAAATAATCAATAGTTCATTTGTTATAACAATTTTCATCGCTGGGGTGGATATCATCCCAGTGCAGCGAGTATGTAATTTCTGTGAAGTGTGGTGAACAAGGGTTCATTTGACAAATTTTATCCAGTACTTCAACGATCACACGGGCAAAACTAATAAGCTCCTATTCGGATAACTAAAAAGTAGCTGAGTGAGCTATTTTCTAGCTGTCGAAGCTACTCACTCAGCGGTAGCAGCGAGAAATGTAGCTGCCGCAACGAAAATTCAACAGCTAAATTATCTGGCTATCATCCAAATATCAACGACATAACCTGTGCCATTACAGCTGCGATTTCTCACTGTGGTTATCAAAAAATAGCTACAGCTGCAATTATAATATTTTAGTTATAGCAGTGAAAAAATGGTACTAAAAAAGTAAGTAGCTGCCACAGCCATTTCATTTTTTGTGTGTAGAAAGAGTACAAAATGCCGGAATTAAATGTAGCTTTCAGCAAAATTTCCCGTAGTTTTTAGCGTAATTCAGGACGGAGAAGAAAAATTTGCTGAAACAGCAATCTCGTTAGCTATGGCATCGACTTTTACGCTGTGGCAGCGACAAATGTTGACTTCTCCAGCAATATTTGTTCGCTGTTCTATATATACACGGAGAGAAAAAATTTGCTGACGCAGCAAATCGAGGTATTATATATAGAATAGCAAAATTTTTTGCTGACCTAACTAAAAATTCGCTATAACAGCAATCATGTTAGCTACGACAGCAATTTTTTAGCTGTGGCAGCAAATTTTCAGTATTATATACAGAATAGCAAACAAATTTTGCTGGGATAGCAAACATTTTTTGCTGCCACAGCTAAAAATTCGCTGTTGCAGCTAACAAGATTGCTGTCACAGCAAAAAATTTGCTGCTCTGGCAAAAGGAACCCAGCAAAAGTAGATTTCGCTGTCACAGCGAATTCCTTTTTCTCCGTGTAATACGGAAAATTTGCTGGAAGAGCGAAGATTTTTTGCTGCCACAGCTAACAAGATTGCTGCGATAGCAAAAGGAACCCAGGCAAATTAGATGTCCTTGTCACAGCAAACTTATTTTTTCTTTGTGAGTGGAAGTTGCCGGTTTGATTTTCACAAAGGGGTTCAATTTTTTCACGGTCCCTTTCCATCAAAGTTTCCGTTGAGCTTCCGCGCAGGTAAGAAAATGCCAATACTGACAAGTGCTCTGAGCTTGGCGAAATACTGGGCTGCCAAGCATCGCGAACCAATATTGGTCCAATATACAACCGTTGTTCATTCTAGAAACCATACCGGGTTTCATAGGAAATGCCAATATGACAACTGGTGTGAGCTTGGCAAAATATTCGGCTGCCAAACATGGCGAACCATTATCAACTCAATATGAAACCGTTTGTTATTTGAGGACCCACACCATGTTTCTTAAGGAATGCCTATACAACAAGTGGTTCAAGATTGGCAAAACATTAAGCTGCCAAGCAAGGCGAACCAATATCGGCCCAATATTAAACCATTTGTTATTTGAGAATCTATACCACGTTTCGTAGGGAATGTCATTACAACAAAGTGGTTGAAGCTTGGCAAAAAATTCAACTGTCAAGCATGGTGAATCAATATTGGGCCAATGTACCACCAATGTTTATTTGAAAACCTATGCCACATCTTCATGTTTGTGATTTTTCACAGAGTTGTATCGATATTCCTGCTAAAGATCTCATCGTTTTCTATGGGAAATTATTAGCAGGGATGGCATGAAAAATGACGTCATTTTTGTCTCCAAGAAGTATGTTTAAAGAATCAGGTTTAAGCATGGCAAAAGTTAATATACACAACTTGGGCCCGGTCCGGTTTAATCGTATGAGCCAAACTTTCACCAACCTTGGGCCATTTTTTCCCATGGATTCTGGCCCAATATAAGTCATAATTGGGCCAAGATCAGGCCAAGCTTGGGCCATTTGGTAATTCATAACTGGGGAATACCAGTATGACAACTGGTGTGAGCTTGGCAAAATGTGGAGCTGCCAAGCATGGCGAACCAATATCCACCCAACATAAAACCATTCGTTTTTCGGGAACGAATACCATGTTTCATAAGAAATCCCAATACAACAAGTGGCTCAAGCTTGGAAAAACGTTAAGCTGCCAAGCATGGTGGACCAATATTGGCCCAATATGAAACCGTTTGTTATTTGAGAATTCATACCACCCCATGTGTGTATGGAACAATGGTGCAATCATGGACCAAGCCCGGGACAAGACCTGCCGAGACTTGTCTTGAACAATTCAATAAACTTGGCCCTCGCTTGGGAATTATAAGATCAGGACAAGCTTGGGCCAATGGTTCGTTCCAGCCTAGTCCAAATGATTCGCCAAACACCAATCAATGCTTCTTTTATCACAGATATTGATGAGAAGAGTAATTTGATCCATATTCCAGCTCAAAGTTCTCCCTCAGAATACCGTACATGAATCATCTTGAAACGATAGATTAAATGTGCCTTGGCAGTCTTGACTGGGACGAGCTTGGGGTTTCCCAGTCTTTTTAATCCCTGCATGGGAAAGACATCTTGAAATCCTGTAGAGAGTCCTTCAAGATCAGTTGATTTCCGTGTATGATCACATTTAAAAGTAGCCTATTACCATTGAGTCAAGTTTTATTCTTATTTAGATCAAATATATCTATCTTAGTGTGTGAAACTGGAGTGTGGGGCCAATCATGAGGAAGAGATTGGACTGGTCTTGGCCCGATAGTTATGCACAAGTCTTTATCCATTGTGAACTCGGAATTCGGCCACTAATTGAAAACCCTGTGCCACTTATGTGGACAACATCAGTTTAAATAATCTTCCTCACGAAAGCTGGATTTTTACGCTTGTGCCAAGCTTGTACCAAGTGCAATGGCCATTCCAAAGATACGAAAAAATGTCCAATGACTAACTATCCATTGGAAACAGCGGAACAATCATAGAACCAATCATCATGGGTTCAATTATTTTTAACGGAGGTTCGTTCCTGATACACGTCCCAATCCTGGGACAAGCTTGGGTTTTTTTCCAGTCCTGTCAATACCTGCATGGGATGATACCTTACGCCATGCTTAGTATTGTTTTTTGACTCAAGATTGGTACGAGGTTGTCATCCCAAGCTTTTACCAAGCTTGGACCATTTTTTGTGATGGGTTCTGGTCCTATAGAAGTTAAAATTAGGTCAAGGTCGGGCCAGACGTGGGCCATTTGTCAATCCTTATCTGGGCGTGAACGCTTTGATTCTCATCAGGGACGTATTCCTTCCCACATCTAAACCTATGATAAATCCACGAATATCGCATAATTTTCCCACCCAAAGAGTATCAATGTTGGAAAAAAAGAAACAAGTAACGAAATAAAATTCTTCTGCGAAATAAACCGAAACCCATTACTCCACTGTTCCAGAGAACGCGCACGTACCATCCTTGACCTTTGAACTTCATCCAACGTAACGCATTTAGGAGAGGATATTCCGTTTATGCATATAGTCAGCGGGAAAATTAATTAAATCGATTCCCAAGGCTTTCCCTTGGTATCCGATGAATTCGAACACACAAAAGGGGTACCCATAATTACACAATATCCACAGCAACAACTCTCCTCCCAACCGAGAAGAAAGATTCAATTTTGTTTATTCCCCGACTGTTCAATGATAATCAAACTTTGTGAAATTCCTCGGGAATAATTGATGACACAGAAACGCCGGAAGGATATTGGAAATATAAATAAGAAAAGGATCGAAGGTCGGAGCGCAGGGAGAGATGTCTTTTTTCTCTCTCAATTATCGTAAATCGAATATAGATTAAATTCTATGAAATCTCAATTTACATTCATTTTTCCCCGAAACTGAATTCTGAATGGTAAGTTAATTACCGTACGATGCAATGCTGCAAGTGCACTGAGTACAGGTGACTCCATTTATATTGGAAATGAATTAAAGCTTTCTCCCATCCCTGTAAAAGCCGAGCTGCGCTCGAGGGAGCATTTTTAAACCCTTGATGCGGCCGATGAGAGGATACGAGAGTCCCCTTCAAGATCCACGAACGTGCTCATAAAAGAGATAAAAGGATGGAGGTGATGGAGTGGATGGAGTGGATGGATCAAAATTAGGCTTCTCACTTGAAACTAAAAATCAATAAAATTGAAATAGAATCCATAATGCTACTCTTGCGTCGATGAATGAATGAATCAAATCCTGCGCTTATTCATTTTTATTATTAAAATCGATTGAATTATCGATTCGTTTCGTATCCAAATGAATATTGAAATTTTTTCCTCGCATGAATTTAAACACCGAGAACGTCAGAACGATAAGGAAAATTCCATCCCGAGGTTCCCCAAAATAACAACATGAAGAAATATTGTGTCTCTAATCTCGTACATTCCAATTAAATGATGAAATTCAAAGGTCAAGTTCAATCCCTAGGAAAAAAACAAAGAATTTCTAATATAAAGAAATCCAAAACAATGCCTAATTACAATGTCTACTTCAAACTTTCCGCCATCTCTTTGAGAGGGAAGTTCATATGTTTCGAATACCCGACAAATATGAGGATTTATTCGAATACTTGCTGCTTTTGCTACACTTTGACTCGTCGTTGTCCTCGTTGCTTGAATTCGTTTTCTAAGAATAACTTCACACTTGTATGGGTCGAGAGTACATAAAGTTTTGCAGTCCCATCTCCCAGTGATTCTCGTAATCAAATTGTACGTTTACATAGAGATAGTTTCTGTATGTACGAATATCGATAATGAATACATGCCATAAATACTATCGTTTTTTTCTCTTTATCTCCTTCAGTTGCAGGAACCAAGTGTCGAACGCCCCTACGACGTGAATTTTTATACCATACTCTTCGAGAGGAAGAGAAAAAAGGAGAAAGAGATTCAACTATTAATATACTCGTCACAAAGTTCGATATTATTCATTTATGAAAGATTAAACTCGGGTTTGGAGAGCGTGATAAGAAGAGGATCGAGAGAAGAACATGTCGAGGAGAATAAAGGATTATGTTAAAGCGGTCGAAGGTGGAGTTCAACCAACTCAGGTGAAGAACGCGTGGATATTCGGTTTCAGAATTTTAAAACTATTGTGTTCAATGTACGATAAACGGAGGGTCAAAAATTGAAATGCTTCCAAGAAGTATTGATATTGACACTAACGTGTTGCTGTGCCAAATTTGCCAGAACAGAGGATTCTTGAAGTACTCGTTTCAAAATTCCCCAAGACTCTCGGCACATTGTCCACCTGAGTTCCTGTGGATTGAATATCAAAATTATATATAATTTATATCTGTATATATAATATATAATTCAATATAGTTTTATATAAGTTCCATTCGGAATATCGCATGATGTAAGAAAAATAGGTGGGTTTTCTTCCCTATCGGTGTGGAGAATTTTTTATGAAAGCTGTGAGATAGTTTCAATCTGTGCCATTAGGTAACCAAAATATCGTTCAGGCCGGTCAAATTTAGAATTTTTTTTACTCAAATCAACGTTAAATGAAAAATAACTCCTCTCTGTTCATATTATGTCTCCCCATACAGCACAAAAGTCCCAGCAAAGAGCTCCTGTTATAACAATAAACATGAATTCATTATGAATAGTTTGAATTCAAAATTACGAGGGTGGATTGATAAGTTTCCGGCCTGACCAAGAGATGGCGTCACTAGGCCTACCTTGAGGTGGCGTTCTATAGTACCATCCTTAGATAGCTGGTAGCTATAGTTTCAGTCCGATCGCCATGTTAGTTTAGTTTTGAGAGCACGCTGACCAAGACGCCTCTGTGTTTTTCGTAAAAATGGAAAAGCTGGAAAATCGTGCTGTCATCAAATACTTTTATTTGAAGGGGTGAACGCCGAAGGAAATTAAAGAAGAGATGGACCCAACACTGGGGACATCCTCCCCATCATATTCAACCGTTAAGCAGTGGGTTTCCGAGTTTAAAAAGGGTCGTGTGAGCACCTCTGATGAGCCTCGCTCAGGACGCCCCATTGAGGTCACAACTCCAGATATGATCGAAAAAATCCATCAAATAGTGCTGAAAGATCGCAGATTAAAAGTTCGTGAGATAGCTGAGACCTGTAAGATGTCATATGAACGTGTACAAAATATTTTGCACCAACATTTGTATATGGAAAAGCTCTGTGCAAGATGGGTGCCGCGTTTGCTAACAGTCGACCAAATATTGATTCGAAAGAACATTTCTACCACCAATTTGGCGTTGTATAAGCGTAATCCAAGCGAATTTTTGCGTCGATTCGTAACCGTTGACGAAACTTGGGTCCACCACTACACTCCTGAAACCAAAGAACAGTCTAAACAGTGGATTGGACCAGGGGAACCAACTCCAAAGAAGGCAAAAACAATTTTTCGGCGAACAAGGTTATGGCTACTGTTTTTTGGGATGCAAGAGGTATTATATACATTGATTACCTTGAAAAGGGTAAAACTATCACTGGTCAATACTACGCAGACTTATTGCAACGTTTGAGCCACGAAGTGAAAATTAAACGACCTCATCTGGCGAAGAAAAAAATCTTGTTTCATCACGATAACGCACCAGCGCACACGTCAATCGTTGCGATGGCTAAAATCAACGATCTGGAGTTTGAATTAATGCCGCACCCTCCCTACTCTCCAGACCTAGCCCCGAGTGACTATTATCTGTTTCCTAACCTCAAAAAATGGCTTGGCGGTAAGAGATTTGCGGACAATGAAGAAGTAATCGAAGCTGTAAATGGGTATTTTGAGGAGCTTGACGAATCAGTCTATAGAGATGGCATTACTAGACTAGAACACCGCTATGAGAAATGTATCAGCCTTGGAGGAGATTATGTTGAGAAATAAAAAAAAAAAATTCTTAAAAACGTTGTTTTTCTTGGTCAGGCCGGAAACTTATCAATCCACCCTCGTAACTCTTGATGAATAACTTAATCTTCAGAAAGAATTCATATCACGAATTCATGAAGAACTATTCAGGCATTCAACATGTATGCATTTTGAATTCATTTTTACTGTCATAACGGGGACTGTTCAAGAAGTTCTTTCAGAAGTTTTTGTGAATTCAAAATGATCATTTATGCTGTCTGGGTTATAATACGGTTTTATTTTGTTTCTTCATCACTTCAGACAAGGTAGAACCTTCTGAAAAAAACCCGATATCGGGATTCCATCGTTCAATCATCAGTTGTATAAATACTATCCGAAATCTATCGTGTTATTTCATTATCAGACCAATCCGACAAAAATACGATGTCTACGCTAATTATCCGATATAAAGCCAATCAGCTGGCCGATGATTTCCCGTTGAATCTCTATATCGGGTTCACATTGGATAATTGTACAATAATGAAACAACACGATGGATTTCGGATAGTATTAATAGAACTGATGATTTAACGATGAAATTCCGATATCGGGTTTTTTCTGATAACCCATATAGAAATTCACAATTGGCGCTAGCATGGTGCAACGTGGATAAAGTATGGCCGAGGCTTGGCAACCAAGCATGGCGCAAACCTGGAATGATAGTATCATTTGATGATTTACCTACGTGTTTTTCCAATGAAGTCCCATCATCGATGGAATAATGGCAATGAAATATACCATCATTGGCAAACAATTGGAAATTTTGTTTGTCAATGCTGCGCCAATGATCAAAGTAGAAAATATTTAACCCAGAAATATATAAAAAGTATGCGCATTTCGCAATTTCTGACATATGCTGTTTGAAGTCTTATTGTTTTCCCCTCATTTGTTTGTGAACAACTCGGCGTTTTTTGTCGGTGAATTTTGCCATGAAAAGTAGACACAATGTATGTTAGCTCAGCGGTAGGAGCCCTGCAGTGTGACTCATAGTAAAGAGCGAATGACTGTTCTTCCAAAGACTTACTTAAGCCTTATATATTCTTCGTATACGCGTTTCACCACTCGCGAGAAACACTGGATTAGTAACGTAGCAAAAATATTACATAGGTTGCCAATATTGGCAACCTAATCCTTGGTTCTCCACGTTACGTCAACGATATTTTTCTTCGCTCCTTACCGGACATCATACTTCAGGGCACCCCTATAAATCTTGTCTCTTCGCTTAAATCGCTTGGGATTATTCTGACACCTTCTCTTAATTGGAATGAGCAAGTAACTTCTGTCTGCAGGAAAGTCTCGTGCGCACTCTACCAATTGCGACTTAATGGCAACGCACTCTCTATCCAGATGAGAACTAAACTGATTTCAACGCTAGTTATACCCTATTTTAATTATTGTTGCTTAGTTCTCACTGATCTCTCCGAAGGAGATAGTATACGTCTGCAGCGTAAACCGAATGCCTGCGTGCGGTTTATTTTCAATCTCAGGAAAGATGTCCACATCTCTCCTTTCTTCACGCGCCTCGGCTGGCTCAAACTTTCTGAACGACGGAAATTTTTCCTGGGGTCGTACTTGCATCAACTATTTACTTTCAAGGATCCTCCTTTTCTTTACGATCGTTTCAACTTTGGTACCTCTGATGCAATTCGTTGCACTAGATCGAATAGGGGGCTCCTTAAAATACCACTGCATCGTACTACCACATATCAAAAATCTTTTTTGATAACAGGTAGTAAACTCTGGAACACGATCCCAGATAACATCGAGTGTAGCTCTTCCCCTAACGTCTTCAAAAAGAGGTATTATGACTTCTTGCTCACCTCCACCCTTTCTCACTCATAGACACATACTCCTTTTCGAGTAGGTTCATCGTGGTTCATCTTACGCTTTTCTTGCCTTCATCTTCATTCTGCGCATTTATAACTATTGTATCTCTATTTCATATCTGTATTTTCATTTGCCTTCATCTTCATTCTGCGCATTTATAACTATTGTATCTTTATCTTATATCTGTATTTTCATTTCTCGGACCTTTGTAATCTCATCCTCACTCTCATTCTCATTTCATCTTTATTTTCAAGTTCATTCATTCTGCCTTCTTTTTGCTTTGCGGGCTGTGGGTTTAATGCTGTATATATATAAGTATTTTTGTATATAATATCTTTGTTATTGTTTATACTTCTTTCTCAATTGTTCCACAGGATTTTCATCCTAGAACATAAATAAACATATCTATCTATCTATCTATCTAAATATTGAGCTATGCTATTACCAATGATCGGCGCGACATTGAAAGCTAATTTCTACCGAAACTAGGCCAAAGTTTGGGGCAATATTGAACCACAATTTAAATGATCCTGGCATTGAATGGAATCTATCGTTTAGTCAATGTTGGGCCAAGGATGAGCCAAGCTTGGCACAATTGTGCCACAATAATAGGCTGACAAACGGAATCCGTCAAACACCGACATCGGTACAACATTTTATTTATTGTTAATCAAGATTGAAGATTTATAGTTTGCCAAGCCTTGTCTGTCAACATTACGCCAAACTATATCTTATTGTCAGCATTGGTGAAGCCCAAAAATTTTTGTATGGGAAGGAAAATTTAGGTCATACGCCGTCCCTGGGCGATTGATTGTTGCCGCCCTTTCAATAACTCTTCCGGGGAAGGCAAGAAAGCGGTCAGCTATATTTTTTGTCTGAAATGAGATTCTTGTACAATTCGATTCGGAAAATTTCCCTGAATTGGACATGAAAAAAAATTGAGCTAACCGATTTTTTGCCCAGCACGACAGAACCCACACAGCACCCAATGTCTCAGTAATATTTTTATAATATTACAATGTTTCGCTCAGAACATTCTGGGTGAAATATTTAAACAAGATCGTATAGATAATGCAGATACAATATTCCGTTGAGAATGTTCTGAGAATCTTCCAATTGAAACATTGCACATACAATGATCTTTGATGTTCTGGAAATCTACGATGGGGGATATGCTGAATTCGTCGAAAATGAAATATTCTTAGCATGTGACTGTAGCAATATTTTATGAAGCAAAATTAATTTTCATACACTTGACCTAGGACTTGGTAAAATTTACAATTCAAGATCGAAAAAAACGCCTCCCCTACACTGAGAGAAAAAAAAATAATTTCCATCCAAAATATGGATGGAAAATTGTTATTATTGTTCCCAACACAGAGACATCGCGGACCAAGTCTGAAAATTACAGTCATAATAGTAGCAATTTGAATTTCTGACCGCAGAATTTATAATACAGGATTTCTATGAGAAAAAGATTAACATTTTGCAATTGTAGATAGTAATTTTTATTCAACTGAGTCAACTTCAGAGGGTTGAGATTTTGAAATCGAAGATTGTAATTTTTATTTCATCATAGGGATTCAAAAAATAATATAAAAAAGTGAACTTGTTGTAGTTATTTCACTGGACTCTAATTAATCGGAAATTCACATCAATTTACAGAAAAAGCCTTGACACCCACTTAGTATACCATATTCACGGATTCAAAGGCTTACAAACTATACGTTTTTCAATTATGCTATTGAATTAACCTGTATTATTGACGGAATTTGGACACTAACATTTCGTAGAAAATTTTGCTTCCCAGGGAGACACGAACTCTGATTTCACGCAAGTGATTGAAAGATAACACGCGAACCGCTGAGCCAATTCACCGCTGTGAGATTGGGGAGTTTTGGACGACACTTGAAGGCATTCAAGCATCAAAAGAAGCGAGTCAAATGTTGCGCCATTCTTTTTCCATAAGTTATGCATTTACGGAAAATTTGCACTGCATAACAATGAAATCCACGATGAAGATCAGTTTCTAAATACAAGTTTTAATCTTTCACTGATTCCTGGCGAGAAAAAGAGGGGTTCAAAATTAATAACCTACAAATATCAAAATGTTTATAAATTTGTTTTCTAATGCCTGCAAACCAAGAGGAAACCTAATCTTATATTTGAAGTTCAATGTTAGGTGTGCAAGTTCCTGAAATAACCACCTATTTAAAATTCGGATTTATCAAGTAACTGATGAAACAAATCAACGCAAATTGTACCCGCTTCTTCTGATAAAGTGCCCTCAACTATTCTTCAGAACAGAATATTCATAATAACCTGAGATGTAACATTTACCAATACATTTAGCGATTACAATATGTTATTATCACATGAAAAATCTTTAATTTAATCAATCCTCAAAAGTATTTCGTGGCTGTATCTAAGTTTAAAAATTGTCCAATGAAGATATGATAATGAGTTTTGAAAGAGCATTGATTTATTGAGTGTCCAATGTCTTCTAACTCTCCCATTCTTGTCATATGTAGATCTCGCCGGCAACAAGTCGAAAACAATAAACTACGATTGAGCACCACGTGACGCATTGAACATTTTGTTGCGCTCATTTTGAATGGAATCTGTGATTCGACCAATCACACACGAGTTACTGAAAATCACATTCTATGATAATGAATTGTATTGAACATACTGGTGATAATGAAACATCAGAAATTTGATAAAAAATTACAGTTTAAAAGTTCAAATTTCAAATGTTCTTTATTCAAAGAATGGTTGGGATCAATACAATATTTTGATTGGAACTAGTGATTTATTGGATTCATTTATATATTTTTCAATGAATATGAATATTCTAATCATAGATTATGATTTATATAAACGATGTTCGTTCACTATCTTCAAACATCGTATTTTAATTTCGTAGATTTTTGTTGATGATTATCTACTTTTTACAGCGATATCCTCGTTATGTGAATGAAGATTGTAATTTTTGTTCTCTTTTTCTCTCAGTGTACAACCTATCCACTTTTCGTTTCAGAAGATTCTGAATCGATTGGTCTATATCCCACAGAGACAAATTTTTGAAATTTTTTCATCAATTTGCTCCAGCACTTGGTAAATTTTGGAGGTGCAGTTTTTGAAAAATGTTCCTCTCAAGTGCTATTCATTCTTCATTCCAAAAGATTCTGAATCGATTAGTCTATATCCCACGGCGACAAGTTTTCGAAGTTTCTCCATCGATCTTACTCAGCACTTTGTAAAATTTCAAATTTGAGGTCGAAAAACACCTCTCTTCCACGACCTACTCATTTTTTGTGTCAGAAGATTCTGAATCGATTGGTTTATATTTCACGGCAACGAATTCTTCAAACTCCCATCACGATGATTACAATGAATAGCACTTTGAGGGTGGTGTCATCTCGGAGATTGGCTGATGTGATAAAAGCCTTGACTCTCACTCGCAGAACCCGGGTTCGATCCCCACTGGGGGAACCTTCTAATAATCGACTTCGAAGCAGGTTTTCTTCCACTCAAAGTGTTTCTGGCCAAGCTCATTCAACATTTGTGGAAGTAAACTCTGAAGAAATTTTTTTTCAACCCAAAGTAATATTTTATAAGATTTTCAATATATGCGATTGTTACATTTTTTTCCGTACAGAATATCGCTGGAATGATCACATCAATATTTCAGAATGTCTCCAGAATGTTACCCCAATGATTTCAGCAATGTTTCAGAATATCTCCAGAATGTTACAAAGATGGTGAAATGAGACATCCTGCAGACATTCTGACAATCTCCTTGAGATATTTTCCAGAATATTACACATTCCAAATGTAGTATTTTAACAATATTGCTGGGACATCCGGTACTGTGTGGGAACTAAGAGAAAGAAATGACGATAGATTGATTTCATCTGAATATTCAATGTATTTGAAATATCCAATGAATGCTCTCAAACTTCGTTGCCATTTTGAGATGTTAACCAGACTATTTTGAAAAATTCAATTTGATTGCTTATTTCTACTTCTGAATATTGAAAAATCATTAAATCGACGCCAAATTTCCTAACTTAATGAAATCCCGCATAGCATAAAATATTCTAGCAATATCTCTAGAATATTACATTTGAAATTTGCAATATTTTGGAGATCATCTCACAGATATTGTCTGAATATCTCCACAATGTCTCAACCCACCTACACTGTAAGAAATTTCCTATACATGTATGTAAAGTAATTAACATATACATTGTATCGGAGAATTTTCATTGGTTCATAATTTCCCTGTACATACTAGGGCTTCAGCTGCGGCGCCGTGTTGTTCGCTTTCAGTGAGAACTTTCAAGTACATGTTATGCACGATTAATTTCTTTTTCCCATCTCCTTATCGGAAAATTCCGATGCACGTCGGATTTCTAGTAACAGTATAAGGAAAATTCATACACAGGTAATGGAATATCTATTTCCTAAACGTGGTCGAAATATTCACATCCGCACGTGCAGGAAAATTCTCATTATTTTTACAGTGATACTTTGCAATAGTCTGCAGATATTCTGAAATATTGCTGAGGTCATTTCAGCGATCTTCTGTGCCGAAAAAATTCAAAAATTACGTATATTAACAAATTTACAAAATAATACTTTTTCAGTTAGAAAAAAATTTCTTCGGAGTTTACCTCCACAAATCTTGAGTGAACTCGACCAGGATGACTTTTTGTAGAAGAAAACCTACATTTAAAGTCGATTCTGAAGAATGTCCCTCCAGTGGGAATTGAACCTGGGTCCTGCGAGTGAGAGTCAAAGCCTCTATCGCATCAGCGAATCTCCGAGATGACGACAATCCTCTGAAAGTGCCATTCATTGTCATCATCGCGATGAGAGTTTGGAAAATTCGTTTCTGTGAAATATAGACCAATCGGTTTAGAATCTTCTAAAATGAATAATATTCTGAATTAAAATCCTGAGTTCCTCCAAATCATTGTAAACTAAATGACTAAGAATTTTCTGAGACGAAAAAAATGGTCAACTTACAAATTTTATCCAATACGAGTTGCGAGTTGCTGAACAATTTTTGGAAACTCCGTTTCTGTGCAAAATAAACGAATAGATTGAGAATCTTTCGAAACCACATTTTTGAAATCACGTTTTTTCTTGACTCTTATGTTTCTCAACTCATCAATGCCCATAGCGAAACTGCTTGGGCTGCGGAAATGTGAGTATTGGAAAAAGGATATCTAGTTGGAGGATAAACATCCACAGGGAAATAAATGTTTACAATTTGCTCAAAGAATTATTGTTAAAACAATTAATTTGAAATACCAAGTTTATTTGAAATACCGTTTTACTCAACTCGCTTTTACGGGATGTCCTTGATATCCTTTAAAATCATTCAAATCATATTGTGTATCCGAAAACTATCAAGAATCCGGAATCAGATCGGATATTTTTGCAAAATGTTGGGAATTGAATTCTTGAAAATTCCAAAAAACTGAAATTGGAAACTTGAATCATTTGAATTCCTCCACATCCCTTGTATTCATCATATGATATACGATTCTGTATAGATTTATGTAACCCATGCTTTCCAACAAAGTAGAATTTCAAAACATCTTAGTTTTCCTTCCTACATTCGTTGCTCCAGTGGAAATTTGTCTTCCCCTGAAACTTGCCGCCTTGGACAGGAGCCCCAATGGCCCCTGCACTGTGAAAAAAATTTGTTGAATTCCAAACAAAAATGCTTGGAAATTTACAAACTTGGTTTGGAAAAATAATTTCCGAACCTTTTTTGTAAATTGCCAAACAAAAGTTTGTGAATTTTCAAAAATCTTCGTGAAATCACAAAATTTTTTGAATGTTTACAAACTTTTGTTTGGTAATTTACAAAAAAAGTTTGTGTAAAAAACTGTCAAACTTCTTTGGCAGTTTAGGAAGTATATTTTTTACAGTGTATGTAAATCCTGGCCTGCTTGAGACTACACGGAAAAAAAAGAATAGTTGCAGCAACTACTTGAATAGTCGATTTTCCACCATCTACTTAAGTAGTTGCTGCAGCTACTGAGCAGTCAGGACAAGTAACACGTTGGCTGTCTCAACTAATTCAAAATACCTCAGTATTTACGGTAGTTAGTGCGACTATCGAGTTACTTGTCCCGACTACTAAGTAGCTGCAGCAACTACTCAAGTAGATGGTCGAAAATCGACTATTTCAGCAGTGGCTGCAACTATTTCTTGTTTCACGTGTAGTATTCACCGCTTCTTTGGCCCAATCTACTTGAATTCCGTAGTAAAAAAATCAGAAACTATCTCAGAAAAATATCATAACAGGCACAAAAGTTGACACACCTATTCTTCTCACATCGTGGAATGTAGAGATCAAAAATCCCGACGCAGGTGAGGCCGCCACTGACTGCCCCTCCCGCCAGTCCCTTAGGGCGATTCACCAGAAGCCAAGTTACTAGATCTCTCCCCCCAGTTTTCTCAGTAATCAATGAATAGAATCAATTTTAATGAGCAGGTGCATTTTCTTAGGCTATTGAAAAAAATACAGCCACTCATTATTTTTCATTTTATGTGTTCGTATCTTAGAAAACTGGGGGGGAGGAATTCGCAATCTAGTAACTTCTGCAGGGAGTAATGAATCCCCTCAAGGGATAAAAGTTACTAGATTTCAAATTGCTCCCCCCAGTTTTCTCAGAAACGAACACATAAAATGAAAAATAATGAGTGGCTGCATTCTTTTCAATAGCCTAAGAAGATGCACCTGCTCATTAAAATTGATTCTATTCATTGATTACTGAGAAAACTGGGGGGAGGGATCTAGTAATTTGGCTTGTGGTGAATCGCCTTACAACGGCTGTGGATATGCACTAGGGTTTTTCATTTTTGGGCGAGATTTTTATTTCCTCTGTCCTACTTGAGAATTTTATATTTTCAAGAGGAAAAAATATATTACTGTTGGAGAAAAAAAGGCCAAGTGAATAAGAGGCTTGACTCATCCAAAAATTCAGTTTCCCGTTTAAATACCCCAGGAAACTCATTAAATTTGCTTTTTACTTGGGTTTTTTGGCGTTGAACAAATTTTTTCCGAAATAATCAATATAATGGGCTTGTGGGACATAAAATTTACTACAATAAAGTTCGCATGAGATAAAGCTGTAAACTGACCAATAGTTTTGGGAGTGGACTTTAACAAAAAATCAACATCAAAACTCTTTTAATTTTGTATTTATTGATCTTACTTGCGGAATTGACTTATAATATACTCTATAAGGCTCTCAAATTTATAATCTTAGGAATTACTTATTCAAATATAATAAATAATTGAATGTATATTTCAATAAATACAAGATTATAGGGGATTTTTGCCGATTTTTATTAAAGTTGATTTTACAAGCTCGGTAACTCTGAAACTATACATTGGTCGTACAGCTCCATCTCATAGGAAATTTCTATAGTGAATTTTGTGCCCTACAAGCTTAAGATACTCATTTACTCGAAGAAAATTTTTTTAACACCGTAAAATCAAGTTAACACCAAAGTTAACCAGTTTCCTGTGTTATTCAAATGGGGAATCGAATTTTTGAATGACCTAAGCCTCCAATTCACTTAGAATTTTTTCTCCCACGGGAATATTTCTTATCCGCCATAAAATATTAAACTTTCCGGTAGAACAGAGGGAGGAAAAATATCGCCCGAAAATGAAACACCCTATTATGCACGTCCCGGAAATTTTAGCTATTATAGCCAAATATTTTACGCGGAGAGTATCGTATACTATTTTTCCTGACAAGGTTCGCGAACTTCGGTTTTTCGAGCCTGTGTTGCGTGCGCAGAGTGAGTGATTCCTACATGGCAGTCGGACCAGTGCGGGAATCACTCGCTTTGCGCACGCAACACAGGCTTGGAAAACCGAATTTTGCACACGCTGTTAGGAAAAGAATTTTCTGATGCAGCATATCAACCCACCCAACGCAGTTTGTCACAGCAACGTAACGGTGACAAACAATTTTGTTACTGGTGATGTAACCTGTTTGTTACCAGCAATGTCCTGGTTGGTAGTAATTTCCTACTCAACAAATGTAACCAGGATGTAACCACCACATTGCAGATGAAACATCATTATACTTCTGCGATGTTGGCGTTACGTAACAGATGATGTTCTAAAATCAGTGTAACATCCCAGTATTGAAATTTGTTACATTTTCCCATTGAACTCTATATCATACTGGAAAGCGCACTTCTCAAAAATAGCTGGTGGGCTTAGTGCAAGAGAGAAGGTTGCTTTGAGTGGGAAGCTTTCTCTTTTGTTTATATTAATGAACTATAGTCGCATCTATTCTTGAAGAGAGATAGCATCCCACTCGAAATTCAAAATCTCACCGGACTATACTATAGAAAACATGAGAAGTGCGCATTCCAGTTTTAATATAGAGTTCAATGCATTTTCCTTTCCCGAGAAAATCATCGCTGTAATATCCCAGTGATCAAGTTTGTAGGATTGGAATTTCATGAAAATTTACGAATATTAGTATGAATGATTGTTTTTTTATAAGAGTTCAGAAGAGACAACTGAGGGAAAATTAAGGTTCTCGTTGCAGAATTTTATAGAATATTTTATCAATTCATTATTAACTTTGATTAGCGAATATAATTAATTCAAGTCGGATAGTCAAATAAATTCTCATTATTGACATACATTATTATCAAACAGGGAACTTATAGAAGAAGGTATCACATTGGAATAAGTACATTATCATCGAAACATGAAATATTTATTATATTCAAAAAATGAAAGGACCTGAATGGCCCCCAAGGACGAATAAAGAGGTCACAAGTTTGTAATGAATTTTTCCTAACAGCGTGTGCAAAATTCGGTTTTCCAAGCCTGTGTTGCGTGCGCAAAGTGAGTGATTCCCACACGGCAGTCAGACCAGTGCGGGAAAGTAATGAGCAATAAGTTACTTTACCGCACTGGTCCGACTGCCGTGTGGGAATCACTCACTCTGCGCATGCAACACAGGCTTGGGAAGCCGAAGTTTGCGCACCTTGTCAGGAAAAATAGTATACGATACTCGTGCACACGTAGGTCATCCCGCACTCGTATCGTAATGTACTATTTCCTAACAGCGTCTGCAAAATTCGGGTTTCCGAGCCTGTGTTGCGTGCGCAAAGGGAGTGATTCCCACATGGTAGTCAGACCGGTGCGAGAAAGCAATAGGCGTGCGGTAAAGTAACTTTACCGCACTGGTCCGACTGTCGTGTATGAATCACTCACTCTGCGCACGCAACACAGGCTTGGAAACCCGAAGTTCGCGCACCTTGTCAGGAAAAATAGTATACGATACTCGTGCACACGTAGGTCACACCGACCTGCTTTGCGAACTCGTATCGTAATGTACTATTTCCAAAAATTCTTCAACGAAAACAAATTCACAATATCATTATAACCTTTTCGTAGAGGATCGAATGTTGAATATGAATTCAGATATTTCCATGATTTTTCAAATATCAATTCAGTCACTAAGATACCTGAATTTTCATTCAACTTAGAATCATAGCTGTATAATTTGTCACTTATCATTATCATTATTATCGTTATAATCATTACGTTTATTATCATTATCATTCCCGAAAAATATGGCCCGAACTTGTTACATTCTCTTCCAAAACCTTTCAATTCACTCTAGTGTATAATCGTTTCATCCGACTCTAAGTTTTTTTTTCATAAAAAAGAGAAAAAGTCATATATTGAGAAAGGATGGATGATATATCGCTCGAGATCTCTCGAATATCAAGGGTCTAATTTTCCTCGGTCATTGCTTATACGTCCTTGAGTACCCTTTGAAATGTATATCTATCAATTTAGTCTCCGGTGATCAAAACAGATTAGTATCATATTTTATTTTATATGCGCGTTCTTTTCATTCTTTGAATTTAATAAATATTTCATGTTTCGATGATAATGTACTTATTCCAATGTGATACCTTCACTGTAGAAAATTTTTGTATGAAATTCAATAGAAAAGTATGTGGAGCGATTAACACATACATTTGGTTGTGAATTTTCAAAGAAACAATTTATTAAAATTCAAGAAGAGGTTTTGGAAATGTGTGAATCATTTCATGTTAGTATGAAATTTCAAAACGATTGTTGAATTTTCAATGAAATCCTTTGGAAAATTAACTACCCTAACAGCACACTTCATCGCATCTCCGTGGTCTCCACGGAGATAGGTGGTATCTGCGTGGAGACCACGGAGATGCGAAGGAGTGTGCTGTTAGGGTATGAATAGGTATCAAAATTTCAAATGATCATCGTAAATTTTATAACCTATTAATTGAACTTTCATATACTGGGAAGTATGAAAAATCAAAATACTCATTTTCATATTCAGTATTGATTTTTTGACTATCGTATTTTCAATACAATTCGCATATCTGTATTATAAATATGTAAGATTATTTCTAAATTAAGGAATAGAATTCCGGAATTCTGGGATTGTAAAATCTCGATTCGAGCTTCCTTCATATTATTGTACATCTTTCTCATATATACAGGGTGGGGCATTTAAAGTGTCGCGGGCGTTTTTTCCAAAAATAAAGTGAGATACGAGAAAATTGTTCGGACAAAAGTTGTAGGGTACCGAGGGGGACATCCGATGGTGGCCTTGGCTTTGACCTCAAATCTCATCTTCAAGGGCATTCTGAGATCAACTCTTGTTTTTTAAATAGCATCTCATATTTTTTACTGCAGATTTGGATTCTAGGTCAAAAACCAAGAAACTTTTGTCTGAACCATTTTCCTAAAATCCGCAAAAATGGCGCTCTAATCGATATTGTTCCATTTTGAATCTGACATTCGAATAACTCGAAAACGAAGGGTCTTGCAAAAGAATGTTTCGTACAAAAGTTGTCAATACACAACACATTTCAATCGTCTACATTACCACCATTCAGAGCTCACGCGATGTAAACAAACGACGGGGTTCAGTGAAAATTCACGATTTTGAAAGTCAGTTTGTCAGTTACATTTGATTATTACTTGGTTTATGACAAATTGAAAATCATGGATATCCGATACACGGTTTCTGAAAAGATCGATATGATCTACATTTACGGTGAAGTGCATAAGAACCCCAGACAAGCATATGACTTGTATGCAGAACGATTTCCTGAAAGAACAACGCCATCCATTAGGTATTTTCAACGCATTACAAAATTATTCTCAGAAACGGGAAGTGTTACAAGGGAAAAACGACATCGAATGAGAACTGTTAGCGGAGAAAATGCGGAAGTTAATGTACTAGCTGCAGTAGCCAATAATCCACACGTGAGCTCTCGTGAAATTGAACTCCATTCGGGAATTTCTCGAAAAAGTGTTCTTCGAATACTGAAACGTCACAAATTTCATCCGTATCACATTTGTTTGCATCAAGACCTTCACGGTGATGATTTCGAAAATCGTGTACAGTTTTGTCGATGGGGTCTAGCGCAAATGCACAATAACAACTTCATCAACATATTATTTTCTGATGAGTCGACGTTCACCAATCATGGTCAAGTAAATCGACATAATATGCATTACTGGGCGACAGAAAATCCAAGATGGTTACGTCAAGTAGAGCATCAAAGACAATGGGCTGTGAATGTTTGGTGTTGTATTTTTCGATCTCGAGTAATTGGACCGTACTTCATTGCAGATACGCTAAATGGAGAGAAGTACAGACATTTCTCAGATCAAGTACTTCCAACATTACTTGAAGACATACCTATTCAGGAACGATTGAATATGTGGTATCAACACGATGGTTGTCCATCCCATTATGCAGTCACAGCTCGAGAAATATTGGACAGAGATTATCCTGAACGATGGATAGGACGTCGTGGACCAGTTCATTGGCCTGCCCGTTCTCCGGATCTTACTTCTCCAGATTTTTTTTTATGGGGATACATAAAAGATACAGTTTATCAACAAGCACCGACTACACCTGAGAATATGCGTCAACGAATCATCAATGCATGCGCGAGCATCAATGAAGATATTTTAGCACGAGTTCAGCAATCTTTTGTAAAACGTTTTGAAATGTGTATTGAAGTCGAAGGCCATCATTTTGAGCATCTACTGCATTAAAATTATCCAAGTGATGTAGACGATTGAAATGTGTTGTGTTTTGTCTGTTATACCCCATCACCTCCGTTTCAGTTCAAGGGAATCCCCCCCTCAAAGGGTCCCCCTTGGAATCAGACAACTTTTGTCCGAAACATTCTCCTCCAAGACCCTCCGTTTTCGAGTTATTCTAATGTCAGATTCAGTATGGAACAATATCGATTAGAGCGCCATCTTTGCGGATTTCAGGAAAATGGTTCAGACAAAAGTTTCTTGGTTTTTGACCTAGAATCCAAATCTGCAGTAAAAAATATGAGATGCTATTTAAAAAATAAGAGTTGACCTCAGAATGCCCTTGAAGATGAGATTTGAGGTCAAAGCCAAGGCCACCATCGGATGTCCCCCTCGGTACCCTACAATTTTTGTCCGAAAAATTTTCTCGTATCTCATTTTATTTTTGGAAAAAACGCCCGCGACACTTCAAATGCCCCACCCTGTATTCATATATTTATACATAAGAAAGATACAAAGATCATATTGAAAACGTTGTAGTTCAAAAGTTAATATTGAAGATGAAATTCAGTTTATGATTCTCATGTGGATATACATCAATATATCAATCCAAAACTTTGTAATTGAATTCTGAAAAATATTTAGCATCTTAGTGAACTTGATTATCATCAAACAGATGATTTCCAATGAACAAATTATCACCACGTGATTTATCAATTTTGCCGAAGAACTTTTATCATTTTGCAGGTACGATTATAAAGCGTGGATCTGCAGAAGACATGCGCAGTGACTTCGGCGCACAGTGAATTCATACAGTTGTGTATTATTTTCCAACAAAACTATTGGAATTTCATAAATAAAATTGTGAATATTCAAAATGTGTTTGAAATTTCACAAGAATGATTTGAATTTTTCACATTCATTTAGAATTTCCATATGGTTGTTATTGAAATTTCATAGTACACTGCAAAATTCAACCATGTAAAAGAAAATTCAAATTGTAGAACTGAATCTTACAAAGCATGTTGGAATTTTAATTTTAACGAAGAATTTTAATACAAAATATTTTGAATTATAATAATACTGATCACAATTCAAATACGTTTGTGAACATTAAAATAGTAACATGAAATATGAGTGCTATTTTATATTAAATACGATTCAACTTGCATTTATTTGGAATTTCATAACTAATTTTATATTAGAATTCAAACCTTTTTTTACAGTGTTCTTTTATAAGTTCCCTGTTTGATAATGTATGTATGTCAATAATGAGAATTTATTTGATTATCCGACTTGAATTAATTATATTCGCTAATCAAAGTCAATAATGAATTGATAAAATATTCTATAAAATTCTGCAACGAGAACCTTAATTTTAAACTCTTATAAAGAAACAATCATTCATACTAATATTCGTAAATTTTCATGAAATTTCAATCCTACAGCGATGATTTTCTCGGGAAAGGAAAATGTAACAAATTTCATTACTGGGATGTTACAGTGATGACTTTTTCGGGAAAGTAGAGTGTAACAGACTTCATTACTGGAATGTTGCAGTGATTTTAGAACATCACCTGTTACGTAACGCTAACATCGCAGAAGTATAATGATGTTTCATCTGCAATGTGGTGGTTACATCCTGGTTACATTTGTTGAGTAGGAAATCACTACCAACCAGGACATTGCCGGTAACAAACAGGTTACATCACCAGTAACAAAATTTTTTGTCGCCGTTACGTTCCTGTGACAAACTGCGTTGGGTCGGAAGGTATTATATATGGAATGACAAATTTTTTCACCAACCTGGCTGAAAATTCGCTACCACAGCTAACTGGATCGCTTCCATAACTGAAATATTTCCTGTGGTAACAAATGGATTTCGCTGTCGTAGCGAATTCTTTCTTCTCCGTGTAGAACCCACAGAATAGCTCATTTTCTCAGCAACATTAGCCAAAATTTAGCTATAGGAGCTAAAAAAATGACATTCCATTTCACAGCTAATGACTTTTTTCCGTGTGTCGATTCTCGAATCCTATAAGTTTCCATAATTTCAAGAACAACATAACATTTCTCTTTAAAAATACCGCTTACAGTAGTTCATTCTATACACCACTTCTGTAACAAAAAATGAATAAAGAGAATATTTTATTGATTTTGTTTTCGAAACATGAATCCCACTTGTTGAATTTCACAATTCTACTCGTAATTCTATCCGCTTGTTGGACACTTTCTTACGGTCAATGCACCTACACATGAAAAGAAATCTTCATATCGATTATCGGCAAGAAAAAAAAAAGAATTAATAATGATTTTCATTAAAACAAAAAAATCCAACCACGCAACTAGACGTTTATCTCGTGTCGCCCGCGAAACGATCGTGTATCGTGTGTTAGTCACTCGAAGAAATTTTTATGCGCATGGATTCAATGGAATACTGATAAGTGTTTGCCGTTGCTCACGTGTCGATGGGATCAATCGATTTATCTTTTTTGTTTCTCCGACTCGAATACTTCTTCTACTGTACAAAAAATATATAAAAATATAAAAATCTGACTCTTCCGGCATAAAATTTTCCAAAACGATAACAGATTTTTCCTAATTTTCGTGAATTTTTCGTTACCTCAAAGGTCAAAGATTGTGCGCGATACCATCGAATCCGGTTTTTTCAATACATTCGTTCAAGCGTACATCGAGTACACAATCCGTGTGTTGTGAATTGTTAATTGTGAATTAATCCCGACATAAATCTTGTCACATGGCTCGTTCTGGCGCAATAACGATTCGTATTACGGGAGATCAATGGGATATTTAGAATAGTGCAGTTCTCCGAGTACATCAAACAGAATTTTCTTCAGTACGCACGGTGCAAGATGGATCGCAAGAGTTACATCAGTTTACCGATGTGAGCCACGTGAAAGATTCAAAATGAGTTTGTAATTTTCGTGGGAGAATGAAAATCTTTGTGTTTTTTTAGTGCGGAGACTAAATTTCATTTCGACGAGAGCAGTCCTTCGTTCGCTCAATCGTGTGCGGTTAACGTAAGAAATTTTCTCTCGGTTGGTAGAGTGTGGAGACAGAATATATCAATAAAATCAAGAAGATATGTGTGTGTGTGTGTTTTTTTGTGAAATTTTTGTAAAAAGTTTTTTTCTTTTCGCTGTTTCAGACTACGGAAACCAAAATCTACAAGCGAAGATGGCTGATTCTGATGATATTCGTTCTGTACAGCGCCAGCAATGCGATGCAATGGATTCAATACAGTATCATCGCGAATATCGTGACGGAATACTATGGAGTTTCCAGTTTTATGGTGGATATGACGAGCATGATATACATGATCACGTATATCCCCTTCATCTTCCCAGCCAGTTATCTCCTAGACAAATTTGTGAGTCAATTAATTTTACGATATTTTTATTTGCTGTGACAGAGAAATCTCATTTTTCCGGGGCCCTCTTGCTGGAGGAGCAAATTATTTGTTATCACAGCAATCTTATTGTTTATGACAACAATTTTTCAGATGTGGCAGAAATACTGAAAATGTTGTTGCTTTAGCCCAGACAGAAATTGACAAATGACCTACGCTTGGCCCAATTTTGATTTATATAGGGCCAGAAACTATCACAAGAAATAGTCCAAGCTTGGTAAAAGCTTGAGATGATACCCTCGTGCCAGGCTTGGTATCCAATATTGAACCAAAAAACAATACTAAGCATGGCCCAAGGTATCATGATACATGTATGATGCAAAAAATCCGATGTTATTGTAAAGTAATCGATTCACTGAATTAACGGAATACAGGAAATCGATCAAATATATCGATAATCCAAACGACAAACATCAATTTCTGAAAAAATCGATTCAAATCGTGCATCACTAGCCAGAGTTTACTTTAGAATGACCAGGATTGATTCCCACCCTGAAATAGACATCTTTTGAAAGTCTTAAACTGTTCTGACTACTTCCGAAAGATATCTTCAAGAACGTTTTCAGAAACCTCTTAGAATTTTCTAGAAGAAATCTTTCAGAAATTTCTAAAAGGTTTCTGGAAATGTTCTTGAAGATATTTTTCAGAGGTGAGAACAGTTCAAGACTTCTAGAAAATGTCTATTCATGTTGCATAAGGCTTCTTCCATTGTTCCTAATTATTCCACAGATAGAAATTGACAAATGGCCTACGCTTGGCCCAATTTTGACTTATATAGGGCTAGAACCCATCACAGAACATGGTCCAAGCTTGGTGAAAGATTGGGATGATAACCTTGTGCCAGACTTGGTACCCAATATTGAGCCAAAAAACAATAGTGAACATGGCCCAAGATATCATGATACATGTATTATGAGTTCTTTGGAGCTTTGCTTATGAGACCAAACCGGACCTGGCCCAAGTTGTGTATATCGACTTTTGACGAGCTCCAACCCAGTTCTTCATACTTCTTAGAAGAAAAAAATACATCATTCTTCATGACATTCCATTTGGTACAACTCTGAGATAATTACAAGCATGAAAATGCAGTATAAGTTCTCAAATAACCAATGGTTCTCAATTGGCCCAATATTGGTTCACCATGCTTGGCAGTTGAATGTTTCGTCAATCCATGTATGTGTGAACCAATAGCCCAATGATGGAACAAGCCTGATACAAGACCTGCCGGGACTTGTCTTGACCAATTTACCAAACTTGGCCCAGGCTTGGGAATGATAAGATCAGGACAAGCATGGGCCAGTAGTTTTGCCAGACCCGGTCCAATTCATTTACCAAGCATCAACAAATGCTTCTTTGATCGCAGATATGAATGAAAAAAGTATAATAATTGATTCATATTTCAGTTCTTCAAACCAGTTGATCTCCGTGTATGATTACATTTAAAAGTATCCTATTACCTTTGAGTGAAGTTCTATGATCACTTAGATCAATAAAATCTAGCTTGGTGTGTAAAACTAGTATGTAGGATTAATTATGGCAGGAAGATCCTGGCCCGATGGTTATTCCCAAGTCTTCAGCCATTGTAAATTCGAAATTCAGTCAATATTTATAAAAATTGTGCCACTCATGTGGGCAATATTGGCACAACTGTTCTCAACGGATGCTCGATTTTTACACTTGTGTCAAGCTTGTACCAAATGTAGGGAACATGTCAAAAATATTAACGAATGTACCATGGCTGACTATCCATTGGGAACAACGGGACAATCGTGGAACAATATTGAGCCAATTGTTCTTCACGGAGGTTTGTTTCTGACACATGTGCCAACCTTGGGACAAACTTGAGTTTTTTTCAGTCTTGGCAATCCTGCGTGGAAAGCTTCAACTACTCGTTGTGATGCATTTCCTATGAAACGGGGTATGAATTCTCAAATAACAAAGGGTTTTATATTGGCCCGATATTGATTCGCCATGCTTGGCAGCGCCACATTTTGCTGTACTCACACCAATTGTCATAATTGGCATTCCCTATGAAACCCAGCGTGCGTTCTAAAATAACCAACGGTAGTATATTGAACCAATATTGATTCTCAATACTTGGCAGCGCAGTGTTTTGCCAAGCTTGGGCCACTTGTCAGTATTGACATTTCCTACCTGGGAGTTCATCGTGTTGCTCTCTCAGCATCTAGTTAGTTGTGGCAGCGAATTTTTATCTAAGTTAACAAAAGCATTTTCCACTCTGAATATCCTTGATAAATATGATCCCTAAATTTCTGTGGAAATGTCCAAAATCTGACAGAAACCTCTCCATTTCTGTCAGATTTGAGACAATTGGGAGACCCAAATTCGCGGCCAAATTTTGTTTAAAGCAATGCCTCAATTACATTTCAATATTTCACTTTCATTACGTTGAAACCAGCCAATTATATACGGAAATTACAACCCAACGAAGTCGACTCCTGTGTGGCCGTAACTCCTCGCAGAAGATCCGTTTGACTAGCTCATCACTGTTAAAATCACTAACGGTCGCCAGGATGTCCCTTTTTTAAACTTATGAGGGAAAGGATTTTCCATAAAACCTCACTGATTGATTTTATACGAAGAATATTTATTCATTTACGTACAAAGGTGAGTTGGTCCAGGCTCGTATCATGAACTCGCTTGTCTATCAGACTGACAACAACTGACTCTATGAGAACTTGCGCCCTATTTATATAAAACGGTTCTGCGCCGTGTGCCGAAATACTCTTTTGCGCACAATCGATTATCGATATCTCGTCTGACGATATAAGTCCTTATTTCAGAAAATCGATGTATCGATATCTGGTTCAACGGCTTTGGCGATCCTCCGGTCTTCAGCACTATCGATATCTCGTACGATTACAACGTGTTAATATCTCTCCACAGAGATATATATCAAAGACCTGTCAATTGAAATGTTGTAAACAGGAACGGACTATGCCCTGGGCCAACGACGCCATATAATAATTTTTAGTAGAATAATAAATTCTAAGAAATAAAACAATATTTTCTGGTAATGAAGCTTTTCGTGAGACATCAATTTTTGTTGCCAAATATATTACTAGCAAACTAGATGGCGCAGGGCCGGCAAAAACATATATTACAATAAAACATTTCAGAAATATTGTACACGAAGGAAAAAGAAATTCGCTGCCACAGGGAATCCCGATTTTGCAGGGACTCTTTTGCTGGAGCAGCAAATTTTGTGCCATTACAGCAAGCCATTTGCTATGATAGCGATTTTTTAGCTGCGGCAGCAAAAGATGTTTGCTCCTCCAGCAAGATTTGTTTTCTATTCTATATACTGGGTGATTCAAAATTGCCGTACACTTTTCTGAGAGCAAATTCTTGATGAAATTCTCAAAAGGTTTTGGTCCGGAATATTCAGATCTGATTCTTAGATCCGGAGATATGAGCGTTTTTTAATTTTTTGAAAAATCCAACTACCTCGGAAGTACCATATTTCTGACTTTTGAATCCAACACCATCCACTAAGTCAGATGACAGGGTATCCCTGGAAACAAATAAATCTAATTTAGCTCCCTTCGTTGTGGAGTTATAAAGGTTTGGAATTGTTTGCATTCCAGCCAATCACAATTCAACAACTCTAAATCGATATAACTCCACAACGGAGGAAGGTAAATTAGATTAATTTTTTTCCAGGGATACCTCGTCATTTGACTCAGAGGATGGTGTTGGATTTCAAAGCCAGAAATATGATACTTCCGAGGCATTTGGATTGTTCAAAAAATTAAAAAGTGCTCATATCTCCGGATCTAAAGATCGGATCTGAATATTCCGGACCAAAATCTTCTCAGAATTTCATCGAGAATCTGCTCTCAGAAAAGTGTACGGCAAATTTGAATCACCCAGTATAAGCTGACAATTTTGCTGTTATGGTGAATCGTTTTGCTCTCTCATCAATTCAGTCAGTTTTTGCAGCAAATTTTTAGCTGAATTAGCAAAAAGATTTACCATTTTGTAGACAAAACCGTTCCCATCCAACGCGAAGCACGGACCGTTCGAAGGAGAAAGAAGGCCCACGTTCTTATTGACAGGTCGCACTCTTTGATACCTCGATTCGCTGTGTCAGTAATTTTTTTCTCCGTGAAGTATTTTCACTTTCATTACATCTCAATTTTTCCACTGAAATATGCGAGTTATCTGTCAATCGATATGTTAGCTATCGCAGATATATCACAAGAGAAATATTACAATGAAATCTTTCAATGGGGTTTAATTTTTCCTTGGTCTCCTTTTCTGGAGCAGCAAATCTTTCGCAACGACAGTAAACTGTTTCCCATGACACACGGAGAGAAATGACATTGTTGATATTTGGATAGCTAAAAGCTAGCTGTGGTATCTCTTATTTAATTGTCCCTGCTACGAAATTTCCCATAGAAAACCATAGAATTCGACAGTATTTTAGCCTCTTTTCTATCGTTTTGTATAGGGTGTATCGTGACATCAGATTGAGCCGATAATGAAATTCGTCCCAATGGGGTTCTATAGTGACAAACCGATACAACGCGAATGAGTCTTTATCGGATTTTTATGGGTTTTATCGTTTCTTTTCGGTTATGCACTATAAATTGTTCTCACCTTCTGCAGTTCTATATGATTTAATCGGAACCCAGGTAGCACAAGCACGTTCTGGGAATGTTCTAAGAATGTACGTTGAGGATATTCGAATATTCTAAGGAGATTCTTATTACGTGCGAATATATTCTACGCACATTCTCAGAATGTTTGAATGAGACTGTGTCAAATATTCTCAGAATATTATGCCACGAATATTGTGGGAATATTATAAAAAAATTATGTTAAAATATAAATTCCTGCCAATATAACTTCTGCATGTAACCGAAAACTAATTCACAATCAATTCTTGCAATCAATGAACATCTGTCATCATGGATTCTCAGAAATATCATGGATTCATATGGATGGGTGAGATACTCAAAACATTCGGGATATCAAAATGCACATTCATGAATTTCTCATTCCCCAAATACAAATTAAAATAATATATTATCCAAGGGTCTGTAGCCTGTCAACAACATTATCCACCATTACTGAATTCGTGTCATTAAGATGCTTGCGCATGCGTTGCTTATCAATCTCACTACAAACTTTGTACGAACGTTCCTAGAATATTCGAAACAGTCCTATCTAAATGTTCTCAGAATCTTCTATGAATATTTACGAAGCTTCTACGCTCTTTGTAAGAATATTCGATACAGTACGTTTTACGGATGTTGTGAGAATATTCTCAGAATATTCTGTGTTACATGGAAAGTTCCCCATACATTTGATACCATTTTTGCTTATACGAGTTTTATCGTAATGTATGGGGAAAGCACGAAAGGATACCCATATGGAAATATTTCGCTGAAAAATGTCTGTAAAACTATGAAAAATCTCTGAAAAAAAATGAAAAAACTCTGAGAAACTCTGACAAACTCTGAGAATCTCTGAAATTTTGATGAGAAATCTAATATTTTTGGGACATTCTTTACACACTTTTTTCAGACTTTTTTCAGAGTTTCTCAGAGTTTTTTCATACTTTTTTAGAGAAATAGTAACGAAATTGCACTCTGAAAAAACTCTGACAAAACTCCAATAAATTGTTGACATTTTTCTGATTATTAAAAAATCCTGAAATTCAATAAATACATTCATATGCCGTATTCAAATATCATGTGTGAAAAAGTGTTTGAAAATTTTTCAATTTTTTGCTAAAAGTCAGAAAAATGTTAGCAATCCATCAGAGTTTTGTCAGAGTTTTTTCAGAGTGCAATTTCGTTACTATTTCTCTGAAAAAGAATGAAAAAACTCTGAGAAACTCTGAAAAAAAGTCTGAAAAAAGTCTGTAAAGAATGTCCCAAAAATATTAGATTTCTCATCAAAATTTCAAAGATTCTCAGAGTTTGTCAGAGTTTCTCAGAATTTTTTTATTTTTTTTCAGAGATTTTTCATAGTTTTACAGACATTTTTCAGCGAAATATTTCCATACGGGATCCTTCGATATTGTTATGGATTTGTGTTGAATCTTTTTCAGTTCAGTTTGAATTACTCACTTTGAACTTCTCAATGAATTCGTAACGAATTCTTTCATCTCTTCTGAAATATCCCGGGATGCTCGGGAAACGGTTCGAAGAGTTTTTGGAGTGTTTCAATGAATTATTCAGATTTTTGAAAAGCACATATAGAATTCTTAATGAACTCTTGTGGAATTCTTCATTAATTCTTGTAGAATTCTTTATGAACTCTGTAAGACCTCTTTACGAACTGTTTTGGGATCCGTTGAGAATTCTTTTGGACTAGAAAAAGAATCCCCCAGCGATTCATTCTGAACTGACATTCCGGGGGTTCTTCGAGAATGTTTTTTTAATTCTTTCGGACGAGTTATGGAGTTCTTTAAGAATTCATGCGGGTTTCTTAAAGAATTCTTTTGGAACTCTCTTTGCTGTGTGGGATGGAACAACGGAAATTCCAGTTTCAGAAACCACATACAAAACAATAGACAAATTTTTCTATCGGATTCTATGGGAAATTTTTAGCAGGGGTGGCGACAAAAGTTATTGCTATAAGAGCTAACCCTGGTGAAAATCCGAAAATGGAGGGAACGTATATTCAAACAAATGACACGTGAAAAAATGTTCCAATTCCCTCCTAAATTACGCTCAGATAACTCTTCGCTTGCGTTTTGGTTACGCTTCCGTTCCGCTTCAACGATTTATCTTCACCAGCGAAAATCCAGCTCAAATACCCGAAACAGCTATACCACAGCTAATTCCTAGCTACCACAGCAAATTATTTTCTTCCGTGCAGTAGTCCTGTCAGCTACGACAGCGATTTTATACCTGTGGTAGCAACAAATGTTCACTCTTCCAGCAAAATCCGTTAGCTATTCTGTATATAATACTGAAAATTTTGCTAGTCCAGCGAAAAATTTGGGGCTTTAGTTGATCACGTTGCTGTTTCAGCGACCCAAGAAATATTAACCGTAGCAGCAAATTTTTCTCCGCTCATGAAATGTAAGATTAGCATAGATCCCGATGTTTCTGAAGGGATTTTGAAACCTCAGGATGAGATACAGCGATACACGGAGGAGGAAAAAATTGCTGTGATAACGAAAACTAATTGTGCGGTTTTCCCCTTACTGGAGCAGCAAATTTTTCTCTGTGACAGCAAATTACTTGCTACCACAGAAGTTTCGTTAACTATGATAGCAATCTTTTGCCCATCCAGCAGAATTTGTTCGCTATTCTGCGTATGGTACTGAAAATTTAGCTGCCTCGGTTAATCATGTCGCTCTCTCAGCAATCCAAATAGTTATGTTGCTGAAGTTTGAATCGTTTATTGAAACGAATTAGTGCTCGAACGACAAAATATTCAGCTGTTAGAGACCTAAAATCTTGCAGTACATTCTTCAAACGATATTTTCAGTTCCAAGCAGTGCTGCCAGAAATGAAGGAGCTCCAGCGTTTTACCCCCTCCATGTACCATCGCAGAGCACGCACGCTATAACTATATATATGACATCTATAGTTATAGCGTGCGTGCTTTGCAATGGTATATGGAGAGGGTAAAACGCTGGAGCTCCTTCATTTCTGGCAGCACTGGTTCCAAGGAGTTGGTTCGAAGTGAAAAATATTGAAAAATTGTTCATCGGATTTTATGAGTTCAAAATTTCGATCCGTTTCTATAAACGATTCAAACTTCAAAGACATAAATAGTTGAGGTAACAAATTTTTAGCTAACTTGGCAAACATATTTGCTTATATACAGGGTGGGGCATTTAAAGTGTCGCGGGCGTTTTTTCCAAAAATAAAATGAGATACGAGAAAATTTTTCGGACAAAAATTGTAGGGTATCGAGGGGGACATCCGATGGTGGCCTTGGCTTTGACCTCAAATCTCATCTTCAAGGGCATTCTGAGGTCAACTCTTGTTTTTTAAATAGCATCTCATATTTTTTACTGCAGATTTGGATTCTAGGTCAAAAACCAAGAAACTTTTGTCTGAACCATTTTCCTGAAATCCGCAAAGATGGCGCTCTAATCGATATTGTTCCATACTGAATCTGACATTAGAATAACTCGAAAACGAAGGGTCTTGGAGGAGAATGTTTCGGACAAAAGTTGTCTGATTCCAAGGGGGACCCCTTGAACTGAAACGGAGGTGATGGGGTATAACAGACAAAACACAACACATTTCAATCGTCTACATCACTTGGATAATTTTAATGCAGTAGATGCTCAAAATGATGGCATTCGACTTCAATACACATTTCAAAACGTTTTACAAAAGATTGCTGAACTCGTGCTAAAATATCTTCATTGATGCTCGCGCATGCATTGATGATTCGTTGACGCATATTCTCAGGTGTAGTCGGTGCTTGTTGATAAACTGTATCTTTTATGTATCCCCATAAAAAAAAATCTGAAGAAGTAAGATCCGGAGAACGGGCAGGCCAATGAACTGGTCCACGACGTCCTATCCATCGTCCAGGATAATCTCTGTCCAATATTTCTCGAGCTGTGACTGCATAATGGGATGGACAACCATCGTGTTGATACCACATATTCAATCGTTCCTGAATAGGTATGTCTTCAAGTAATGTTGGAAGTACTTGATCTAAGAAATGTTTGTACTTCTCTCCATTTAGCGTATCTGCAATGAAGTACGGTCCAATTACTCGAGATCGAAAAATACCACACCAAACATTCACAGCCCATTGTCTTTGATGCTCTACTTGACGTAACCATCTTGGATTTTCTGTCGCCCAGTAATGCATATTATGTCGATTTACTTGACCATGATTGGTGAACGTCGACTCATCAGAAAATAATATGTTGATGAAGTTGTTATTGTGCATTTGCGCTAGACCCCATCGACAAAACTGTACACGATTTTCGAAATCATCACCGTGAAGGTCTTGATGCAAACAAATGTGATCCGGATGTAATTTGTGACGTTTCAGTATTCGAAGAACACTTTTTCGAGAAATTCCCGAATGGAGTTCAATTTCACGAGAGCTCACGTGTGGATTATTGGCTACTGCAGCTAGTACATTAACTTCCGCATTTTCTCCGCTAACAGTTCTCATTCGATGTCGTTTTTCCCTTGTAACACTTCCCGTTTCTGAGAATAATTTTGTAATGCGTTGAAAATACCTAATGGATGGCGTTGTTCTTTCAGGAAATCGTTCTGCATACAAGTCATATGCTTGTCTGGGGTTCTTATGCACTTCACCGTAAATGTAGATCATATCGATCTTTTCAGAAACCGTGTATCGGATATCCATGATTTTCAATTTGTCATAAACCAAGTAATAATCAAATGTAACTGACAAACTGACTTTCAAAATCGTGAATTTTCACTGAACCCCGTCGTTTGTTTACATCGCGTGAGCTCTGAATGGTGGTAATGTAGACGATTGAAATGTGTTGTGTATTGACAACTTCTGTACGAAACATTCTTTTGCAAGACCCTTCGTTTTCGAGTTATTCGAATGTCAGATTCAAAATGGAACAATATCGATTAGAGCGCCATTTTTGCGGATTTCAGGAAAATGGTTCAGACAAAAGTTTCTTGGTTTTTGACCTAGAATCCAAATCTGCAGTAAAAAATATGAGATGCTATTTAAAAAACAAGAGTTGATCTCAGAATGCCCTTGAAGATGAGATTTGAGGTCAAAGCCAAGGCCACCATCGGATGTCCCCCTCGGTACCCTACAACTTTTGTCCGAAAAATTTTC
Organism: Gonatopus flavifemur; assembly: GCA_018340375.1. Classification (NCBI taxonomy): domain Eukaryota; kingdom Metazoa; phylum Arthropoda; class Insecta; order Hymenoptera; family Dryinidae; genus Gonatopus; species Gonatopus flavifemur. The sequence goes on from JAFFJZ010000004.1 coordinate 20,234,827, forward strand.
TCGTATCTCACTTTATTTTCGGAAAAAACGCCCGCGACACTTTAAATGCCCCACCCTGTATATATAATTGATTCGCTCCTCCAGCAAATTTCCAATATTGTACATAGAATAGCAAACAAATTTTGTTGGGAGAAGTCAAAAAATTTGCTGCTCCAGCGAAAGATACTCATTGAAATTAGATTTCACTGGCACATCGAATTTTTCTCTCTCCGAGTATCACAGGAATATTTCGATGCTAGATTTTCACAATCTCAATAAAATCTTCGATGCTCTATGGATCCGTCATTCGTCATGCGGTTACGTTACGTTCAATAAAATCTACAAAAGAACGATAAAACGCCTATTATCGCAATGTCAATAATTACAAAGATCGTGTATCATTGTGTTTTTTCATGCATTCCTGAATATTACCGCCACTGTAATGGAAAAGTCTGTAACGATTGGAGCTTCGTTTCAATATCAGTCAGAATTATTTAGGTCAGAATCGTAAGTTTTTGTTGTCTTAAGGATCAACAGGATGCAAAGATACAATTTGTTTGATTTTAATACTGATATCTCATTCTTTGATCTGCTTCCACTGTTCTCGCAAACAGTAGATACCGAATATCAAAATTTTTTGACATCATTCTCGAGGATTGATTAATAAACAGTGATGAATCTTCGATTCATATCGTATATAAAAATTTGAAAAAATCATCAATTAATCCCAGATAGAACAACATGCTCTAGATTTTTTGTAACATAATGTGCCGTAAATATACTACACTGAGGAAATACATGTTTTGAACCGATGAATTTTCCTTTGAGTTTGAGAAATGAATTCATCTATTGGTATATCAAGAATCCCCGGAAAGAGCTCCTGTTAACTGCGACTAATAATGAGTACAATATGAATTCAATGAATTCAAAATGAAGTGTTGATGAACAAGTTAATGTTCAGAAAGAACTCATATCAAGACTTCATCGTGAATTCTTCATTGAATTCATTGTTAGTCGCATAACGGAGACTATTTAAAAGGTCTTTGAGAAGTCTTCATGAATTCAAATTGATCGGATTGCATTAACTTCATGTAATATGTGATTCACACGGAAGTGGTTGTTGGATCATCAATTGGATTGATGAAAAAGTTATTCGATGGAAAATTTTGATTTTCGAATTCATGAAACATCATTTGATTCCATGAATTATCCATTTGATGGGTAGGAGTCATTCATTACACTGTGATTGCCAACTGTAGTGCCAAAATAATGATTTTTCCTCTCAATAAAATATTTAATTGTTTCAATAAAGAAAGTTTTAAAATAGAAAAATATCAATATGAATAATATAAATGTTTCTTGCATTCAAAATAAAATGTTTTCATGAATACGAAATGGAAATTTTGTTGTGAATCAATAAAGAGAACTTATTCATGTTAATAAATCTTTTTTCAAATCAATAAACTTCATTTTGATTGGATGAATTATATTTTACAAAATTTCCAAAATAAGAAAAGAAAAGAAATAAGCAGAAGTCAGAGCATTCGCGCGAGGGGGCAGCCAACTTTCCTAGTTCATGTATGATCTCTCATTTATTTGAAACAATCGGATTATTCGATCAGATAATTGAATATGATCAAGAAGTTCGAAGAAACTGTTTTTTTCTGTGATCAAGTCATATTCATTGATGATGTTCAATTCCGTAATCTGAAAGAAATATTTATCAGAACGGAACATTACTCACTATAGATTCACGGTGAATTAGTTCTTTATATACAAACTGTACTGCAGAAAGATAGCTTGTGAGAAAGTGTTGCCACCTTCTAAGAAGTAATCTCGATTTGTCGGAGTAAATTGAATACATTTTTATTTCAAAAACATATTTCTTTGTTTCGATGAATTCATAAATTCGATCAATTTATCCATTTTATGAACTCGATGAAACCTTCATTTGCAAAGAGCACTGAAATTTTGCAGAACGTATGAAATTTGGAGTTTATCAAACCTAGTATTGACAAGAATAATCAGGTTGGCAGTTTATTGACTCAAATCCTTCTTCAATCATAAATCGTGTTGCTGAAGTTTGAATCGTTTATTGAAACTAATTAACAATCTATAATAACATGATATTCAACTATTAAAACCCAAAAATCTTGCAGTACATGATTCAAGCGATGTTTCCAGTGGCAAAGAGTTGATTCGAGAAGATATGTAACGATGATTTATCAGATTTCGTGAGTTTCAATTTTCGTTTTGTTTCTATAAACGATTCAAATTTCGAGAACATATTTATTAGCATGAATAAAATAGCTTCATTTCATGTTTATGAAATAATGATGGAATCATCTGTAAATTACATCACGGTCTTACTCATTTCATTCTTCATTGCATCAACTCCACATGTAAGAAATGAGATAAAGAATAGAATGAAGATAAGCGTAACTTAATTCGTGGAAATCCCTTATGGTGTTGAAAATACAGTTGTTCAACGCAATAAATTGGGAATCAATGGAATATATTTCATTAATCCTAATAATATTCGCTTTTCCTGTTGATTTGAATGGAATGATGTTCCAAAATTAATTAAATAATCAAACAACCATACTATAAATTTGGATCAATCAAGTACACGGAGAAACATTTGTAGCAGAGATCCCCATAATAATAGCAGTTTTGGGACACATGGGCATTTGTGAACATTTCTCCTCTAATTTGTAGTAATTTTTTTCAAACTTATAGTAATATGTGTCAGTTGCAGAGTGATTTTCACCGAAATGAGGTATGGATTACCATAATCGAAGGAGGAGTGCATATAAATTATTGAATTGAATTTCACAATGGGTCAAAGCGGGGCAAAAATTCTAAGGCGTTGTGAGGCATTTGCTGATTTATATGAAACCCTATATGTAGGGTTTTTTTTTGTCACTGATTACTAATTCAGGGTCAGATTTTGCAAATTCGAGATGGTGGATCCAGTGTGGCGAATTCGAATCTCAAAATTCACCAAATATCCTTCAAACTGTGCACTCAAATTTTTTTAAAGTTGATGAAGTAGCGAAGACAACCAAAGACAAGAGACGAAGTTTTGGATTGGGACGTATTGAAATCTCTATCCATTTGAACACGTTAGCAACAGAGACAAAATAATGCTCACAATCGATTGAGTTCGAAAACACAAGAAATTTCATTAAAAAAATGTCATCAATGATCTGAAAATTTCAACAAACATGTATAAAGACTTTTTGTTCCAGAGAAAAGTCAATTTCCGATCATAATTATGTCACGCATACGCTTTAAACATATAAAATTGGCTGTCCCATAACCGGGAACTTCTTTGTCTCATAACCGAGATTGACACTCAATCGCCAATGATCCATAAAAAACGTACGAACAAAAATCTTTCGTGCCATTGCCTATAGTACTTGCCTACTTGAAAGTATGATAAAAACACTACACATGTGTATATCGAACTTTCCGTCATTGCTTCATCCGCTTGAAATAATAGCCCTGTTTTAAATACTTGAACTTGTTTTCTTCTCATTGATTCTGACGCGCTCTTGATACAAAGGCCCATGTGGAAATAGCCAGAGTTGACAAATGGCACGGTACTGGCAAAGTTGTATTTGCCAGACTTCGGCAAAAACAACTGTGTCTATTCAGAATCATCACCGTTCTTCAACTGGCGCCAAATGTTCGCCGGATTTCAGACGGTATTGGCTCACGTTGACAGACGGTTTCGAGCCAGTATCGAATTGATACTGCCTGTAGAATACCCAGATCGCAGAGAAACGGAACCGCGCCAGTACTGAGCCAGAGTTGGTGTTATCATTCAATGTGTGCGAGAGACGACAATGTGCCAGTATCGATAGGACTGTGGCTGACTGAGGAATCGGTAGTCGATGGACGTTAAAATCACCATTTTGGCAACTTGGCTATTGTAGTAAGCCGGAGTCACGCCAGTACTGAGCCAGAGTTGGTATTATCATACTATATGTGTGTTAGACAGCGATGTGCCAGTAATGATATAACTCTGGCTGACTACAAAATCGATAGTCGATTGATGTTGAAATTATGATCTTGGCAACTCGGCTGTTGTAGTCAGCCGGAGTCGCGCCAGCATTGAGCCAGAGTTGGTATTATGATTCGATATGTTCGATAGACGACATGGTACCAGTATTGGTGGGACTCTGGTTGACTACGGAATCGGTAGTCGATTGACATTAAAATCACGATCTTGGCAGCTTGATTTTTGTAGTGAGCCGGAGTCGCGCCAGTATCAAGACAGAGTTGGTATGATCATTCAATACGTTCGATAGAGAACAATGAGCCAGTATTGGTGAAATCTTGTTTCACTACGGAGTCTATGGTAAATTGCGTGACTTCAAGGGAATTGGTGCAATGAATGGGAATTTAAGTGGTCCGTTGTCAACTCGGAGATTAGCTGATGTGATAGAGACTCTGTTTCTCACTCGCAGGTTCCGGGTTCAATCCTTGCCCAGTGAACTTTCATGAAACCACTTTCAAAGCGTCTCTCTCAGATAACGGTAATGAGACAAATAGGTTTACAAAGTTCTGAAAGTTCAAATTCAATGTATTTTTTTTTCACTTGAAATATAACTCCGGGGATCTCTAATTACCAGCACTGTGCCAGTAATGGGTCAGAGTTCCACCATAGTAGGCACACACCAAATATCGCTACCGACGTGGTGGTAAATGTTTTACTGGCCCTTATGTAAAATGATGTTATCATTCCGACTCCTTGCCAGTACCATCCAAACCACTGGCCTCATAAGGGCAAGGTTGGATTTGCCAGTACTAGCAACTCTGGCAACAGTACCGCGCCAGTAGCGGCCCGTATGTACATTTCCACATGGGTATAATTCAGAAAATTTGGCTTCCTATATTTCAGAACCAATATGGAATGAGAATTTGCATTCACAGTGCGCAATCCCATGCATGTATTTTATTATCACATATGTGAAATTTGTAATTCTTACATATTTTATAAAAGAAGGATGCGAAAAATATCATATTTTCCGTCTGTCGCTCGAAGGTCCTTAATGAGTTTCAAAGAAAATTCACTGGAAGTTTTTCTCTGGAACGCGAATGAAAATTCATATACAAATTTCATGTATTCATACATTAAATTTCAAATCCATGTACATTAAAGTTAATGTATGTAGACTTGAAATTTGTGGAACCTGTACATAAATTTTCAGTTACGTACTTGAAAAAAACTTCCAGTAGATTTACATTAAAATTCATGCGGAAATTTTTAACAGTGTGCGATCGTTAGAGCATAGGTTAGGTAGGTTAGAAATGAGATAGGTAGGGTGTTGTGACAGGGGTTCGATACCCAGTGCAGGAAGGATTGATATTCAATGCCTGAATGTGCGTGTGTGTGTATTGAGATCAGTCTCTTAACATTATTTTTTTCAGATTTCGAACAAATTCTGTTTTGTATTTTCAAGTATAAATTGTTGAGAAAAATCTCATCAAGTTATTCTCATGAATACAAATATTTATTGCGTTTGAATAATGCTGTGAAAGGTAATGGATTTACTCTTATATCCTTTACAACGGTTGCACGCATTTCACGCGCATAAGACCCCTGGTAAAAAAAATCTCTTTGAATCTCTCTGAAATCTCTCTGAATTTCTCTGAATCTCTCTATATTTTGGAACGAATTTCAGAGAGATTCAGAGTAATTCCAGAGTAATTCAGAGGAAGTTAGAGACTTTTCCGATAGTGGTATGTTCTGAATTCTTCAACTTTCTCCGAATCTCTCCGCATATCACTGAATCCCTCAGAATTGTATATATTTGAACTTCACAGCCCCCTCTGAATTTACCTGAATATCTCTAAATTTCTCTAAATCTCCCGGAATCTGATGTATTCAGATTTCAAAGCTTCCTCTGAATTTCTCTGGATTTCTCTGAATCCCCCTGAATTCCTCTAAATATCCCGGAATTTAATGTATTCAGATTTCAAAGCTTCCTCTGAATTCCTTTGAATACCCCGGAATTTAATGTATTTGGATTTAAAAGCTTCCTCTGAATTCCTCTGAGTTTCTCTGAATCTCTCTGGATTACTCTGAATCTTTCTAAATTCCTCTGAATATTTCTAAAAAATTCCACGCACAATTTTTCTTAATTTATCTTCCCCTGGAAGTCTCTGAAACTTCCAGAAAGCCTCTGAAATGCAGGACCAAGAATTGTACTGAATTCATTCCTCTCTGAATTTCCCAGACTTCCCCCGCATCTCTCTGAATTCCGCTGAATCTCTCTGAATCTTTCTGACAAATCCCACGCACAACTTTTCCTAATCCACCTGTCTCTGTGAGTCTCTGACACTCCCTGAATACCTCTGGAATCCTGAACCAAAAATTTGATTGAATCAATTCCTCTCTGAATTTCTCTGAATTACTCTGAATTACTCTGAATCTTTCTAAATCCCTCTACGCACAATCTTTCTGAATTCATCCATCTCTGAAAGCGTCTGACACTCCTTGAACGCCTCTGAAATGCAGGACCAAGAATTTTCCTGAACTTCCCAGAATTTCCCTGCATCTCTCTGAGTTCCTCTGAATTTTTCTGAATCCTTCTGAAAAATTCAAAGCACAAGTTCTCTCAATCCACTAGTCTCTGAAATCCTCTGAACCACGCTGAATTGCTCTGAATTTCTCTGATTCTTTCTGAATCTCTCTGAAACGTGAAATTTTCAGAGAGATTCAGAGAGATTTTTTTACCAGGGACGCTAGTCATTTGCGCGCAAATTTACTCGCTATTCACGCAACAGAAAGCGACGTACTTGTTTCTGACTTTGCACGCAATTTGAGAACTCTAATGTCCTGTGAGTTGCTCGTGATTTGCGCGCAAAATGTTATGTGGGATATTGAGTATATGATTTGATTTGATTGTCTGAAAAAACCACTTGTATTGAAATGAATGAGATTATTATACTTTAAACTGTACCGGTTTATAAACAACAGTATTTTTCGTCCTATCAATTCATGTTCTTGAATATAATAATTATTTCATTAGCCTGATCTCGCGTTGTTTTTCTCATGATGGAAAAAGTTCATCATTCGTAATCCATGTCTATTCATTTTATGAAATATATTTTCACTTGGAGTCAATAATTATTCTGGCGAAGAAAAAAATTATCATGTCAAATACTTGATTGCTCAGAATTTCGAATACCAAGTATGATAATTCCCATACGAAACTTTACGTTATAAAATTGAAGTTGTCCCATGTGGAAATTGCCGGAGTTGACAAATCGCCCAATACTGGAAAGGTTGTATTTGCCAGACTTCGGCAAAAACAACTGTTCCTGTTCTGGCCCATTACTGTTTTTCAACTGGCTGTACATATTCGACGGAGTTGAGACGGTATTGGTTGACGTGGACAGACAGTGTTGGGCCAGTAATGAATCAATACTGGTCGGAAAATACACGGGTCGTAGTGTAACGGAGCCGCGTCAGTACTGTGCCAGAGTTGGGATAAACATTCAATATATCCAATAGGCGATCGAGTACCAGAATCGGTAGGGCAATGGCTGACTACAAAATCGGTAGTCGAACTGCGTTGAAATTATGTCTATGGAAATCCGGCTGTTATGGTAAACCAAAGCGGCGCCAGTACTGAGCCAGAGTTGGGGTCACCATTTCATAGATTTGATAGCCGACTATATGCCAGTATCAATATGGCACTGGCTGACTACGAAATCGATGTTGTATTGCCGTTAAAATCGTAGCGATGGGGATCAGGCTATTAGGGTGAGCCGAAGCTTCACCAGTACTGAGCCAGAGTTGGGAAGACCATTCAATATATCCAATAGACGATCGAATGCCAGGATCGGTAGGGCAATCGCTAACTGCAAAATCGGTAGTCGAACTACGTTGAAATTATGTTCATGGAAATCCGGCTGTTATGGTAAGCCAAAGCGGCGCCAGTACTGAGCCAGAGTGCGAGTTACTATTTCATAGATTTGATAGCCGACTATATGCCAGTATCAATATGGCACTGGCTGACTACGAAATCGATGTTGAATTGTCGTTAAAATCAATTCATTATGACAAATGGCGTGGTACTGGCGAGGTTGTATTTGCCAAAGTTCGGCAAAAACAACTGTGCCTGTTCAGAATCATTACCGTTTTTCAACTGTCGCCGAACATTCGCAAAATTTCAGCCGGTATTGGCTCGCGTGGACAGACGGTATAGGGTCAGTATCGAATGAATACTGTCTGGACAATACCCAGGATTTCGAGAAACGGTACCGCGCCAGTATTCAGCTAGAGTCGGTATTATCATTCCATATTTACAACAGACGGAAATATGCCAGTCATGATATGACTCTGGCTGACTACAAAATCGATAGTCGATTGATGTTGCAATTATGATCTTGGCAACTCGGCTGTTGTGGTCAGCCGGAGTCGCGCCAGTATTGAGCCAGAGTTGGTATTATGATTCAATATGTTCGATAGACGACATGGTACCAGTATTAGTGGGACTCTGGTTGACTACGGAATCGGTAGTCGATTGACATTGAAATCACGATCTTGGCAACTTGATTTTTGTAGTGAGCCGGAGTCGCGCCAGTATCAAGACGGAGTTGGTATGATCATTCAATACGTTCGATAGAGAACAATGAACCAGTATTGGTAGAATCATGTTTCACTATGCAGTCTATGGTAAATTGCGTGACTTCAAGGGAATTGGTGCAATAAATGGGAATTTAAGTGATCCGTTGTCAACTCGGAGATTAGCTGATGTGATAGAGACTCTGTTTCTCACTCGCAGGTCCCGGGTTCAATCCTTGCCCAGTGAACTTTCATGAAACCATTTCCAAAGCGTCTTTCTCAGACAACGGTGATGAGACAAATAGATTCACAAAGTTTTGAAAGTTCAAACTCAATGTATTTTTGTTTTTACTTGAAATATAACTCCGGGGATCTCTAATCACCAGCACTGTGACAGTACTGGGTCGGGTCGGAATTCCTACGTAGGATGTCTTATTTTGACCCTCTACCACTTCTCATCCAGTACTGGCCGAACAACTGATTCTGTTGCAATGCCAGAGTTCCACCATAGTAGACAAACACCAAATATCGCTACCGACGTGGTGGTAAATGTTTTACTGGCCCTTATGTAAAATGATGTTATCATTCCGACTCGTTGCCAGTACCGTCCAAACCACTGGCCCCATAAGGGCAAGGTTGGATTTGCCAGTACTGGCAACTCTGGCAACAGTACCGCGCCAGTAGCGGCCCGTGTGTACATTTCCACATGGGCGTATTTCATTGATTTTCACTTTGGAATTCACCACATGAGAGTGTTCCATCGGATGAAAGATGATATATATTGAAATTATTACAAAGTCAAAAAGACATTTATTTAATGCAATAAAATCCATTTCATCAATTCAAAGAATGTTTTTTCTCAGTGTATTATAAACTTCGCTCAGCTTGCAATGATGCATAAAATGTAAAAACATTGTGTCTTCATTATGGTGGGATTATCCTGTTTTGCTGCCAATAACAATATTTTATGCGGAAACACCTTGGTACCATGATACGAACGTTTTTTGGCGTACATGTCACAATTATGATGGCATTATATTGAGAGATTTTTCTATCTCTTCTAAATTCAAATTTATTCGTTCATTCGTAAGAAAATAACACATTTAATTGAATTGAAATAAAAAGTTTTTGTCGTGAAAAAAATCTCGTAAAATTCATCAAAAAAACCTTGTTTTGAATAAATTCGCTTTATCTCATCTACACGAGATTGTAATTAATTATCGTTTCCTGATTCATATTCCGCATTCATATCGTTTCCTGAAATTTGATAATAAATAAATTGAATTGTTTATCGTTCTCTCGAATGTTTTTTAGGGACTGCGATACGCGGCTTTGCTGGGTGCAGCGGGCAATGCCTTTGGATCGTGGATCAAAGTATTCAGCGTCGCCCCGGATCGTTTTTGGTTGACCTTCGTGGGTCACACCATAGTCGCTGTCAGTCAAACTTTCATCCTTTCCGTACCAGCTAGATTGGCAGCCGTCTGGTTCGGTCCCGATCAAGTGAGCAGCGCGTGCAGCATCGGGGTATTCGGTAATCAAGTGAGTTCAAATTCCTCAAAACTGATAACCATGCGTCTTTTAATGAGATATGTAAAATAAAAATTCCCGATGACAATTCGGAAATACGCAAGTACTACCGGATTGTTTGAGAATTAATTTACTGGACAAGATTAGATGGGAAGCCAGCTGAATCCAAGCACCCACGGATTAATTCCGCGTAGCATGTCGGGGGACGAACCCCAACGTACAAACGTTCGTACGAACGAAATCACCGACATGAGTTAGATATAGTATAATTGTAGACACGAGTACGCATACATCCATGCACTTACACGATTCAATTTACCCAAGGTACATTCGTTACTTCATGGTTTTACGAATCCAATTAACCATTATCATTCAACGGAATGCCCTTTGGTAAGAACAAATGTAGAAATAACATTCACCGCGTGCTTTAAATATCTCAACGGATGAGCTTTAAAAAGAATATGATCGTTCATTTCCTCGGAATAACAAACGAGAGAGGAATAAGGAGAAAGACGAAAGTCGATGCATATATGTGCAACCGGGGTGTGAATTCAATTTAACCTTGAGAGTGCATATCGATGTCGATCAATCAAATATACATTCGACTTGTTCCGTATGAGAAAAGTCTCGACTGAAATACTCCTACTGAATTTTGTATATTTCATTCGTATCTCCATCGTTTGACATTTCAAATCCAAATTTATCCAATGTCAAATGCCAAGGTGATGACAAAAAAAAGTATACCATCGTCACTTGGTGAACTGGAAACAGAGAAAGAGAGTTCTCTTAATTGATATCTCTATTTTTATGAACTCTGCAGTTGGGAATAGCAATTGGATTCCTATTTCCACCGATGCTCGTGAGAAACAGCGAGGACAGAAGCATCGTCGAGTATGGATTTCAAACTATGTTTTACATAGTCGCCGCGTTCACGTCGGTTATATTTGTGCTCATTATTCTATGTAAGTTCTCGATCGGTAGACCAATATGAGTCATCTATCGATCAACTGCTGTACGCGCAAAAAAAAGGATAAAACATCTACTCACTTTTTTAGCTCCCTTTTTCTCCCTGCTGCAACTGAAATGAATCCAACTGTGGCTATTCATTGACTACCGCGATGGAAAATTGTGAAATTCCTTGCAGTTGTCGCCAAGTGAGTAGCTGTTTTTCCATCAAAAATGAGGGATTTTTCCACCAATTCGAGGAACTATTTACATGGTGTCTACTCGTCGGGAAAAGTTGGAAATTCGGGAATAGGGCGGGAATGAGTGATGAATTTCGAAAGTGTATCTCTTTTTTCTGGAAAATTCGATTTCCAAAAATAACTGAGGCAAAATCATTCAGATTAGCATAAAGGTTTTGATTTTTTGTGTGAATGAGTTGACCATCTTGCATTTTTCGTATGTTTCATATGGATCTTTATTGTTCAAGGTTTCCCAGATGGCACAATGACTCTGAAAGCATTCGAAAAGAGTTCTCGAGAACCCTTGAGGAATCTTTGACTCTCGAGGAATCAATGGAATATCAGAAAATAGTAACCCTGCTAGAAATTTCCTACGAACTTGAGAAATATCCTTAGATTTTAAGAAATATTCTCAGATTTTAAGAAATACTCTTCAATTTTGTGTCAAAGACTACTATCCTGTCGACTTGCATTTTTCTCCGGGATACGGTAAAGCTCTACCGGTTGATATTATAGAACTTGAGAGAAATGTATCTAGTCTTATCGTAAAATTTTTATAGAAGAAATATCAGTTATTCGAGAAAAAAACGATTCATATTTTTACATATAATTGATACTTCTTCTATAGGAATTTTATGATAAAACTACATACATTCTTCTTGAATTCTATAGAATACGATGAGAAGGGATAGAGTTCTATCGTAAATTCACGATACACTATCGTGAATTTTCGTTTCAGAAACCGCATTGAAACAGATGGAAAAATTTTAACGTTGTCTGTGGGAAATTTTCAGCAGGACACTGGTTGTACAGTTGGAAGTGTTCCCATTCAATTGAATCAGAAATCATATTACTGCTATGTGCGTTTATCGAATGTTTCATGGAAATGACTTTAAGCTGTGCTATTTTTATAAATATCCCTGCGATCATTTTCGATAATTTTAATTCCAGTCCTGATTTTGTGCATCCATTTGTTCAAGTTCCGTTGATAATTCCTCTTTTTACTATCAACGAAATTTGTCAACTGATTCAAGGGTATTTAAGTGATGCGTGGTTCAGTTTTTTTTGACTTCATTCATTCAAAAAAGATCACACTCAACGTTAGATAAAGATAAAATAAGCATCAGTTGAATGCTTTTAGAAGATTATTTATTTGATCAGTGGCTATTCAGATGGAAACAAATTTTCCATCTCAACCAATAAGTCATACTCCAGCCAACACTACAACCCCAAGAGAACACGAAGCTTCAGGAACGTTCATCGAATGTTCCTGGACGTTCGCGAACTTTCCTTGAACGTTTGTGAAGGTTTATGTTCTCTTGGGGAATGCATACCCGAAGAAAAATAAGGAGTAATCCCTATTCCAATCGCGGTATGTTTTACTCCAGCGCCCAGTCAATATATGGATGACTATTCTCGGAGTGAACGTTCTTTCTTTGGAGTATTGTGTGCCAATGTTCCAGAAAAATTCACTTTGTGAGGAATTAGCCGTACTAAAAATACCGTAGAAGCTACGGAAAAATTTTCACTAATTGTATGAAGTGAAATATACTCCTTCATTTTTGTCCGTGTAATGTATTCATCAAAAACTTTCCCACGAACTCTCACAGTTTAGAAGGTATTCATTATAAAACAATCCTGAGCTGTTGTGCTGTAGGGCTTTACTATTAATACTTTTATCCAGAGCTGTCAAGAATGACACGCACTCAAGCATTAAAAGTGGCGGGTAATTATGTGCCGACTTTTTTCTTAAATTATTTGATCAATAAGAATTCAAAATGCATACCGTCCACACAGCACATAGCACACAGACACCTGGAAGGTATGTCAAAATATCTTGCAAATGAGAATTCTTAACCCTTATCCTGACAGCACATTTTTGTATTTTTTTTTGACAGTGTATTTTTCTAAATATTGCATTACTAAAATCCTGAGACTATGATTTCGAATCTCATTGATCGTGTCTTCAAAAATGCACATAGTCAGTCTGCCCTGAACTTATCATTAAAACGATGTGATTTTCATTTCTCATTCAAAGTGAGTCTCGAAGACTCTACTGTCAGGATGAGGGTTGAAGATATCCTACCGTTTTCTAGAAAATGTCCCACGCAACACAATCAGAACAATCGAAGAACTCCATTATCTTTCAAGAATAACGTAGTTCTCGAATTGTTCTGATTGCGTTGTATAAGATATCGTTTCACCCTTCGAATTACAAGGTACCTTCAAAACTTCTTTGTCTGCAAGAGTATTCGTGCTGTATTGGGTAATGATTAGGGCATACCTGAGATTTAACTCTGGATATGAATTTGAGTTTCTTCGTGATCTGTTGATATGAAGAATCGAAATTATGAAAAATTTGTACCACTTGGGGATTATTATTCTAAAAATTCTCTCATAACCACCAGAGATCACCGAGAGAGAACTAAAACTCATATTTAGAGTCTAATTCTGGCCATAGGATTGATTATTATGCATGTTGAATTTCCAGTGAACGCATGATTTATGAAAAACAACTGCATAGGATTTTACATCATTTTTCCTGATGTTCGAAAGCCTTCAAGTATTTGCGTTGCCGATCTTGTACAAATCTAGTAAATAATGCACTGTGAGAAACTTTTTTGATAAATGACTATCTTCGCTCGTAAGCCAAGGATATTGAAAAATTCCAACTACGAGTACTCTCGATTCTCAGCAATGTTCACCATCGGTAATGGTGAACTTGCTAGATGTTAGTGGTTTCATTGTATAGCGAGTTACCATCCTTGATGGTAAAAATTATTGAGAATCGAAAGTGCTCGAGAGTCGAGTGAGCTTAAACTTGGAATTCTTTAAAGTCCCTGACTTACGAACAAAAATCGTAATTCATCAAAAAACATTTCTCTCAATGTTGTTTACATGGTTTTTTTTCACAAAATAATCAATCGCTGATATGTCGGGAAAATCTTGGAGAATTCTTGAAAAAGTTGGGAATAGGTTGGGAATTTCATTTTCAAAATTTAGTAGACACCATGAATTATTGTGTTTGTTGAGTGTTGAATCTTCTACAAATGAAGGAAAAGTGCCCCAAATGATGTTCAAAAATTCTATGGAGAAACTTTACTGCCAAAAGTTACAGCAATTGAGCGATAGATTTCACCCGATGTGTTCAGAGTCATACAAAGGATTTTGTTATCTCTTTTAGTTTTCAAAGCTCAACCACCCCTTCCACCTAGCCCCGCTCAGGCTGTTCAGAGGGAAGCAGAATCCGAGGAGGATTTCTTCCAATCCATTAAGAGACTCTTCACGAATGGGGGTTACCTGTTGCTATTGTTGAGCTATGGTATCAACGTGGGAATATTCTACGCTATCAGCACTCTACTGAATCAAATCATTCTACAACATTTCCCTGTAAGTTCTCTCGATTTGAGAAGAGAAAATACCCTATTAAAATATGTTATTTTCGGTTTAGGGAAGAGAAGAAGATGCTGGAAGAATTGGATTGGCTATCGTATGCGCGGGGATGCTGGGGTCCGTCATGTGCGGCGTTGTTCTCGATAAAACACATAAATTCAAGTAAGCAATTTCCCCTTTCCCTCGAATAAAATAACCTTTCGTCATCGTTGATACTTTTCTTTTTTCAGAGAAACAACTTTAGGGGTTTATATGTTTTCTCTACTGGGGATGATAGTGTTCACTTTTACTCTGGATACCGGTCGAATATTGATCGTGTACGTCACTTCCGCGCTACTTGGGTAAGTTACAGATCTGAAAAAAACACAATCTTTCCACTCGAATCTCGGGATGATATTGAAGAAATATATCGAAAATACCGAGAATTATAAAAACTTGTTATTTTCTCACAAAATTCGTCATTCGTCATGATTGAGTAATTAATTGGAATAAAAATTCAAAGCAACGATCGAGTGATCGATCGGAAGGTGGATAGAAGAGTTTCAGATGAGAAGGAAAAATGTTAACGAATTGTGAACGATGAGAAGTTAAATTAATAGTACAAAATTTGATACAATGATACGAACTTCCGGCAACGGCGCCATGTGACAGAAACATATATGGAAATTATTATTGTTATTACTCAACCACGACCTCCGTCGTCAATGATATGAAATTGGTACTAGGTAATGCACGACAGATTGCGAAACCTTCTCTCTCTCAGCTGTATATAATTGAAATTCATGACACATTCATTACGCGTTTACTACGAATTTATTGTACTTGAACGGTCGGAGATGTATCGTTTACTTTCCAGTTTCACATTCCAGAAGAAGAGAAATGTTGATTTAGACTTCGTTTGAATAAAACCAAGGTAAATCGAAGGGAAATGCCCTTTGATTCACCTTCTAGTCAATGTTGACTCGGATTACATCGGATAAACAACTTCTTCAAACTATAAAATATACATATATGAGAATTTTATATTCTGTCACAATGATGGATGAGATCTGTAATGGATTCGTTGAACAAGTTCTGGATATCAGAGACAATGTACGAAGGGACGTGGTTTGAATATGATTGGAGCAACAAAGATTATGCAATGCAACACTTGTCTCGATCTCAATGTCTAAAACCTGTCAGAAGATATTGTGTAAGCCAAATATCATCTAGACCTAATTTAAGAAGAAATTGGAACATTTTCATGCTTCATTTGTTCCAATACCAGCTTCCTTCACTTTTCAATTCTCACCACACGGAGAAAAAAATCTAGAAACTAACGCATGAGCACCGATGACGTATCAATCACAAGAAGTTTCACCAGTTAATTCCGTGGACCTCTTTGGAATAAGAATATAAACCTATGCACTTATCGCATGCCGCATGTAAAGAGGGAGCCTTGGTTAAACGAAACCATTGATTCTTGCCAAATCTCATTGAATATCTTGTATAATGTTCTGACCAAATCCTATTCAAACATTTCTCAATGAGATTTAATCGGATGAATGTATTTCTTCAATGTGATTCTGATTGAATCTAGCTCCCTAAAATTTTTAGAGTGAGATTTCACTACTCAGCCAGCCAAAAGTGAGCCTGTTGAAATTTTGAGTGAAATTTCCACTCTTTTACATTGATATTCTGAGGTTTGAGGTTAGAAATTAACAGCCACTCAAATTCTAGAGTAAATTTTTCACTCTAAAAGAATGAGGGTTCACTCGAAACGAGTGAAAATCCCACTCGAAGCAGACTGGCTCACTTTTGAGACTTAGTGGAGTGAAACACACTTTTTCAGTTTTAGAGAGTGCAAAATCTTATTGAATTTTATACAATGTTCTGACCAACTCCCATTAAATTTCACTTCGTTGGATTTTTTTGAGCAGGGAGATGTATTTTAGATGTCTAAAAGATCCCACACAGCATTCCATGCCTAAAAGATATCTCAAGACAGACACAAGAAGTCTCTTGCAACAGATATCTCTGAGATATCTAAAACAGTTCTCACTTCTGAAAGATTTCTTACAGAACAGATGTTATAAGATGTCTAAAAGATATCTTTCAGATATCATTTAGAACTGAGAACTGTTTTAGACATCTTAAAGATATCTTTTCGTGTTGCATGAGTCTTCTTAAACTTTTCTGAATAGTTTCTCAAGATGTTTTGAAGACCAAAAGTGTTGTGTTGGGATGTCTTATGCAACATTCTCCGACAAGTTTTGTACATTGCGTTTGTTGGGAAATTGAGGACATGATATCATCTTCATGTATGTTCGCTGTTGCTCAACCCTGGAATGTGATAATTTTATTGATAAGGATAGAATATAATTACCCAGGTAAGAAATGCCAATACTGACAAGTGGCCCAAGCTTGGCAAAATATTGGGCCGCCAAGTATTGAGAATCAATATTGGTTCAATATACAACCGTTGGTGATTTCAGAACGCACGTTGGGTTTCATAGGGAATGCCAATTATGACAACCGGTGTGAGCTTGGCAAAATGTGGAGCTGCCAAGCATGGCGAACCAATATCGGGCCAATATAAAACCTTTCGTTCTTTGAAAACGAATACCATGTTTCATAAGAAATGGCAATACAACTAGTGGCTCAAGCTTGGAGAAACGTTAAGCTGCTGAACATGGCGAACCAACATCGGCCCAATATAAAACTATTTGTTATTTGAGAATCCATACCACGTTTCGTAGGAAATACATCACAACGAGTAGTTGAAGCTTGACAAAACATTCAACTGCCATGCATGGTGAATCAATATTGGGCCATTTAAGAACCTACACCGCATTTTCATGCTTCAGGATGTCTAGCAAAATATGATTTTGGAATTCCCGACCAATTCCAGGATTTTTTGGGAAATTCCCGGATCAAAAATAAAATGCACACATATCAATTTCAATTAACATTTTCAATGGCATAATACAAGCTAATAAGAGAAATGAATTCGAAGTTGAATATTCAAATATTGATCATTTTAAATGGACATGTTTCCAATCAATAATCCGAATCATTCAATCCAACTCGGCTCCATTCAATTACAATGCGTTTTGAAAATAGAATCAAGTATATTAGGTACATCTTGAAGAAGTCAGAAACAGACTATTTCACGAACATTTGGGAATTCTTTCGAAAATTCATAAAACAGCCGCAAGACCTCTGAGAGAATATTTGAAATAACTTTCAGATCTCCCCCAAGTAGAAATATTCTATTAAATCCTATTACAAATGGTGAAATTCCTGATTGAATATCATTGAATTTCATTGAAACCTATTCATTTTCCCATTCGTCAATGAGATTTTATAGATTATTTGTAACAGGACCGTGAAATAGGACTTCTTGAGTTGTATAAGGTTTCTGGAATTCTATAAGAATTCAAAAAGCATTTTTTTTCGAGAATTCTTCAGTGAATCATTCATTGCTGTCTAGACCCGGCTGAAGCAATTATTCTGAAAATATCTGAGAATCTCTGCATAACTCTCAAAATTATAACAAGAAATATCAATACTTCATATAATCAATATTCATTTCAATTAAGATTTAAAATAATCAATATTCAATATAATCAATTATTCGTCGATGGAGAAAACTTTTCTAAGTTGAAAAATTCTGCACACACGAAAATATAAAAATATAATTGAAAATTTCCCGGAATTTTTTCCATTTCCTGACGTTTTCCCGACTTTTCCCGACGAAAATACAGTTCCTGATTTATTCCCGACTGCTAGACACCCTGTGCTTGTAATTATCTCAGAGTTTTACCAATATTAATTATTGTTCTGATGAATAATGATTGTTCATATCACAAATGGAATTTCATGAAGAATGATGTATTTTTTTCCTGTAAGAAGTATAAAGAACCGGGTTGAAACTTGTCAAAATTTGATATACACAACTTGGGCCAGGCTCGGTTTGGTGTCATAAGCCAAGTTCCAAAGAACTCATACCCATGTGTGTATGGAATAATGGTCCAACCATGAACCAAGCCTGGCACAAGGCCTGCCGAGAGTTGTCTTGAACAATTCAATAAACTTGGCCCAGGCTTGAGAATGATAAAATCAAGAGAAGCTTAGGCCAACGGTTCATTCCAGCCTAGACCAAATGATTCGCCAAGCATCAATCAATGCTCCTTTCATCACAAACATTGATGAGAAGAGTAATTTGATCCATATTTCAGCTCAAAGCTCTCCCTCAAAATACCGTATATGGATCATCTTGAAACGATAGATTAAATGTGCTTTGGCAGTCTTGACTGGGCCGAGGTTGGGTTTTTCCCAGTCTTGTTAATCCCTGCATGGGAAAGACATCTTGAAATCCTGTAGAGAGTTTTTCAAAATCAGTTGATTTCCGTGTATGATCCAATTTAGAAGCAGCCTATTACCATTGAGTCAAGTTTCATTCTTTTTTAGGTCAAATATATCTATCTCAGTAGATGAAACTGGAGTGTGGGGCCAATCATGGGGAGGAGATTGGACTGGTCTTGGCCCGATAGTTATGCACAAGTCTTTATCCATTGTGAACTCGGAATTCGGTCACTAATTGAAAACACTGTGCCACTTATGTGGACAACATCGGCTTAAATAATCTTCTTAACGAAAGCTTGATTTTTACGCTTGTGCCAAGCTTGTATCAAGTGCAACGGCCATTCCAAAGATACGAACAAATGTCCCATGACTACCCTGGTAAAAAAATCTCTCTGAATCTCTCTGAAATCTCTCTATATTGTGGGACATATCTCAGAGAGATTCAGAGTAACTTCAGAGTAATTCAGAGTAATTCAGAGGAAATTAGAGACTTTTCCGATAGTGATACGTCCTGAAACTCTTCAACTTTGCCTGAATCTCTCTGAAATTTTCTGATGGAATTTGCCAATTTTCCGGAATCTTTCTGAATGTATTTGATTTTTCTTAGGATTTCATTCATCAAGGAGTCAAAGCTTTGTCTGAATTTGAGTGGATCTCCCTGAATTTTCCTGGATCTCTCCGCATCTCTCTGAATTCCTCTGAATCTCCCGGGATTTAATGTATTTCGATTTCAAAGCTTCCTCTGAATTCCTCTAAATCTCCCAGAATTTAATATATTCAGATTTTAAAGCTTGCACTGAATTCCTCTGAATTTCTCTGAATCTCTCTGAATTTCTCTAAATCTCCCAGAATTTGATGTATTCAGATTTCAAAGCTTCCTCTGAATTGACCTGAATTTCTCTGAATCTCCCGGAATAATGTATTCAGATTTCAAAACTTTCTCTGGATCTCTCTGAATTTCTCTAAATCTCCCAGAATTTGATGTATTCAGATTTCGAAGCTTCCTCTGAATTGTCCTGAATTTCTCTGAATCTCTCTAAATTCCTCTGGATATTTTTGAAAAGTTCCATACAAAATTTTTCTTAATTCATGTGTCTCTGAAAGTCTCTGACACCTCCTGAATGCCTCTGAAATGCAGGACCAAGAATTTTACTGAATTCATTCTTCTCTGAATTTCCCTGAATTACTCTGAATCTCTCTGAACTACTATGAATCTCCCCAAATGTTTCTGAAAAGTCCGCCGCAAAATTTTTCCTAATTTACCTGTCTCTGTGGGTCTCCGACATTCCCTGAATACCTCTGAAATCCTGAAGCAAAAATTTTATTGAATTAATCCCTCCCTGAATTTCTCTAAATTACTCTGGATCTCTCTGAATTCCTCTGAATGTTTCTAAAAAGTCCCATGCAAAATTTTTCTTAATTTATGTGTCTCTGAAATTTTCTGACAACTCCTGAATGCCTCTGAGATGCAGGACCAAGAATTTTACTGAATTCATTCCTCTGTGAATTGTCTTGGATTACTCTGAATCTCTCTGAAGTACCCTGAATCTCCCCGAATTTTTCTAAAAAGTCCGCCGCCGAACTTTTCCTAATTTACCTGTCTCTGTGGGTCTCTGACTTTCCCTGAATACCTCTGAAATCCTTAAGCAAAAATTTCACTGACTTAATCCCTCTCTGAATTTCTCTGAATCTCTCTAAATTCCTCTGAATATTTCTAAAAAGTTTCATGAACATTTTTCTTAATTCATGCGTCTCTGAAAGTCTCTGACACCTCCTGAATGCCTCTGGAACGTAGGACCAAAAATTTAACTGATTTCATTCCTCTCTGAATTCCTCTGAACTACTCTGAATCTCTCTGAATTACCCTGAATCTCCCCGAATGTTTCTGTAAAGTCCGCCGCAAAATTTTTCCTAATTTACCTGTCTCTTTGGGTCTCTGACATTCCCTGAATACCTCTGAAATCCTGAACCAAAAATTTTACTGAATTAATCCCTTCCTGAATTTCTCTGAATTCCTCTGAATTTCTCTGAATTACCCTGGATCTCCCCGAATCTTTCCAAAAACTCCGCCGCCCAATTTTTCGTAAAATTGACCTGTCTCTGAAAGTCTCTGACACCTCCTGAATGCTCCTGAAATGCAGGACCAAGAATTTCACTAAATTCATTCCTCTCTGAATTTTCCTGAATTACTCTGAATCCCTCTGAATGACCCTGAATATCTCTGAATCCTAATGAAAAATTCAAAGCTTAAGTTTTCTGAACCCATTAGTCCCTGAAATCCTCTGAATCGCGCTGAATTTCTCTGATTCTTTCTAAATCCCTCTGAATCTCTTTGAATCTCTCTGAAACGTGAAATTTTCAGAGAGATTCAGAGAGATTTTTTTACCAGGGTAACTATCCATTGGAAACAGCATTGGGACAATCATGGAACCAATCATCACGGGTCCAATTATTTTGAACGAAAGTTTGTTCCTGATACATGTGCCAATCCTGGGACAAGCTTGGGTTTTTTTCGAGTCCTTTTTTGGCTCAATATTGGGTACCAAACTTGGCACGAGGTTATCATCCAAAGCTTTTACCAAGCTTGTAACATTTTTTGCGATGGGTTCTGGCGCTATGTGTGTCAAAATTGGGCCAAGGTTAGGCCAAACGTGGGCCATTGGTCAATTCCTATCTGGGTAATTTCACTAATAATTGGTAACAAAATTGATATACTTGGATATCAATAAATTTAATGATCCCACTATTAACTCAACAGTAATCACTTGAGAGTGAAATTATGAATTCTTATGCCAAATCAATATCATCAGCCAGTACTAAAATCAATAATATCACTGACAGAGGTAGAATTAAGATAGATAATACTAAGATTAATGATGTTACTTATAGGTAGTAACTAATGATGCAAAATCATGAGAATTTGAGTCGGGATGGAAAGAAAATTCCTAAAAATAGCAGGATCTCGATGTTTTGAATGTTCATAACAGGGTTGGGACAGCCTTAATGTCTGGACCGTTCGATACCACTAACAAATTATTGAACTTGCTCACTTTTATGTTGAAAAATGTATTTATTTATTATTATTAACCCAGAATGTCTTAATACAATGTATGACACGGCTTTTCACTGCGCGGTAACCAGGGGTATGCAACTTCATAGAATGACCTCACGGAGACAACTAAATAGTGATATCAATCAAACCAATGGTATCTCGTACTTAACGATTGAGTGAAATATGGACAGACCAAATGTTTAGTATTAGAAACCGAATGCGCATACAGTTCATGTCACCATAACAAGTCAAATTAATTTTACTAAACTTGTATTTCATTCGATTACCCAAGCATTGTTATTCGTACCAAACAGTGAATGGTCGCATAATTGATTCCACCACACAAATCATCTATTCCGCGGAATGGGCATGATAATTTTTACTAAACAACAATATGAATTCGATTCAACAATAAAAACGTTTTTGTTATATTATGAAGGTTGTTAATGTTGTCTTTAGAAATAATTTCCCAAAGCAGCAAAAGTTTTGATTGCTTGACATTCATTACTGTTTAGTTGAGCGTGAAGTTGTAGCATCGAACATCGATTGCACATGATATTCAGGGTGCTGAGAGCGGGAATCGAACCTCAACATCCTACCTACCTACCTACACCTAACGCGTATACCACTTGAGCTAAACTGAACATATAATTTTGCTAGCTTTGCGTATCTCTTATAAGTGTTTGGAGAACTTATGATTAGAGGATACTGTTGAAACAATTTTGGATTTTCTAAATAAATTGATTTTGTGAAGTGTTGATTATTAGGACGAGAATCATGATAGGCATATTCCATATACGACTTATCATCAACTCCTTTCCTGCCATTAACACATTTATGAGAAAAAAAAAAATCGTTTATAAACAAAACAGTGTCGGTAAGCGAGGAGAGTTCGTATATTCGGTTATGTTCGACTCGTTTCGGTTCACTCCGCTCGAGCGCGAATAAAATAGTTATTATTACTAAACAGCGTAGTAAAGGCAATTGAGTCAGTCAAACTAACTACACCATCCGTAATATGTATTGATCATACATGGACTACTGCACCGTTTTATTGAAATCACGAATCTTTACTGAATTATATTTAGTAAAATAAATTGATTGCTTAGTGCTTTCAACGAAACAAGGTTCTACTAAACGATAATGGTGAACCTCACTATTCCAGTTTTCTCCGTGGCTCAAACTGTATTTCGATTACGGTCATATTTATTCATATGGTGGCGTGTCGATCAGGGGCTAAAACAGCAATGGCGGTCTGGTATAGTGACATAACCTTAGTGAGAGGGTGGATTGATAAGTTTCCGGCCTGACCAAGAGATGGCGCCACTAGGCCTACCTTGAGGTGGCGTTCTATAGTACCATCCTTAGATAGCTTGTAGCTATAGTTTCAGTCCGATCGCCATGTCAGTTTAGTTTTGAGAGCACGCTGACCAAGACGCCTCTGTGTTTTTCGTAAAAATGGAAAAGCTGGAAAATCGTGCTGTCATCAAATACTTTTATTTGAAGGGGTTAACGCCGAAGGAAATTAAAGGAGAGATGGACTCAACATTGGGGACATCCTCCCCATCATATTCAACCGTTAAGCAGTGGGTTTCCGAGTTTAAAAAGGGTCGTGTGAGCACCTCTGATGAGCCTCGCTCAGGACGCCCCATTGAGGTCACAACTCCAGATATGATCGAAAAAATCCATCAAATAGTGCTGAAAGATCGCAGATTAAAAGTTCGTGAGATAGCTGAGACCTGTAAGATGTCATATGAACGTGTACAAAATATTTTGCACCAACATTTGTATATGGAAAAGCTCTGTGCAAGATGGGTGCCGCGTTTGCTAACAGTCGACCAAAAATTGATTCGAAAGAACATTTCTACCGCCAATTTGGCGTTGTATAAGCGTAATCCAAGCGAATTTTTGCGTCGATTCGTAACCGTTGACGAAACTTGGGTCCACCACTACACTCCTGAAACCAAAGAACAGTCTAAACAGTGGATTGGACCAGGGGAGCCAACTCCAAAGAAGGCAAAAACAATTTTTTCGGCGAACAAGGTTATGGCTACTGTTTTTTGGGATGCAAGAGGTATTATATACATTGATTACCTTGAAAAGGGTAAAACTATCACTGGTCAATACTACGCAGACTTATTGCAACGTTTGAGCCACGAAGTGAAAATTAAACGACCTCATCTGGCGAAGAAAAAAATCTTGTTTCATCACGATAACGCACCAGCGCACACGTCAATCGTTGCGATGGCTAAAATCAACGATCTGAAGTTTGAATTAATGCCGCACCCTCCCTACTCTCCAGACCTAGCCCCGAGTGACTATTATCTGTTTCCTAACCTCAAAAAATGGCTTGACGGTAAGAGATTTGCGGACAATGAAGAAGTAATCGAAGCTGTAAATGGGTATTTTGAGGAGCTTGACGAATCAGTCTATAGAGATGGCATTACTAGACTAGAACACCGCTATGAGAAATGTATCAGCCTTGGAGGAGATTATGTTGAGAAATAAAAAAAAAAAAATTCTTAAAAACGTTGTTTCTCTTGGTCAGGCCGGAAACTTATCAATCCACCTTCGTATTATTCTCATCAGTTTGGATTTTGAAAAATGAACAGTATTTCAACAATAAAGCATCAGAAACGACTCTAAAACTGACTCAGTCCAATTAATAATTCGGTTTTATAATTGTTCAATGCTTTATTGTTAGCATATCGTTGATGTTTCAAAATTTGGATTGACTAGGATAATTTTGAGGTTATCCCAGTATACCAAACCGCCATATCGATTTTTAGTTCGCATGAATATTTATTTAGTAGATCGCGCGCAAATAAGGTTTAATTGAACTTATTGAAGTTGCATCCCCCTGGCGGTGACATCACCAACAAGACGAAAAAAAAAACGACGTACAATTTCTCTACAATTACAGTAGGACCACCTAGTGATTCATACATAAAAGAACAGAATTGCTGCGTAATTCAACAAAAATTTGATTGAACTATTTCACTAATGTCTTATAAATTCTTGAAAACCAAGTAAATTCTTCAGAAAATCTCTAAATCATTTTGAATCTGTCTAAATCGGAATTGGAATATCCCAAAATCAAAATCTGTGGAATCTGGGGGCTAGAATTTTTCCAAATCGATTTCTACCGGATATCTAAGATTTTTTATGCAAACCCTGCTTAAAAGAATCCATTGAATGTGAGGAATGAAATTTCATGAGATTTGGTCAGAACATTATCCGCGATTCAATCAGATTCATATTGAAAGAATTCATTCTTCTGACCAAGTGTCATTGAAAAATCGCTGGATCGGATTCAATCAGAAAATTGTCCGAGATTCAATGAGAATCAATCAGATTTGGCGAGAATCACTGTCTTTAAGGGGATACCAGCGTTTGATTCGGACCTCTCTTTCTATCGTATAGGTTTTATCTTTTTCTAACCCACATAGCCCAAATGTCTCAGTAACATCTTCAAAATATTCTGCAATATTCTGGAGACATTGTAATATTGTCAGAATATCCCAGAGATATTACTGAGACATTTGTGCTATATGGGAACCAAAGTGCTCGTATGGTGAACACTGGCATCCTCTTGAGATTTCTTGAAACAAAGACATCCGAGAGACAGTAAAAACTGTTGCAAGAGAAATCTTTCAGACAAAGCAAAATTTTTGCTGTATATGTGCTCTCTAAATTTACTTGCAAGTCCTTGAATTCTTGGAAAAAATTGTAATCCAGCACTCTTTCAAACTCAATTCTATCTGAACTTTCTTGAATTCTCCTAGAATTTCTCTGAATCTCTCAGCCCTAGGACATAATCAAGCACGAACTGAATCCCTCTCCAGAGATCAAGAATTCAAAATTCCGGCTCTGTATAGACCTAGATGAACCTTCAAAGATTCATCCCTGAAAATTTCAAACTTTTTTATGCATTCAGTTTCGAATGTTTCAATCGGGAAAAAATACTACTAGATCAAGCCACCTAAGCGCTCGTATCCTCTCGAGGGGATACCAGCGATCCCTTCAGATACGACCCGCCATTCGAGTATACCGACTGAGTGAACATTTTCTTGGCAAAAATACTCTGAACTGAATTCATGAAGAAGTATGAAATTTTCAGGAATCAATCTTCAATCCTTTATCTACCACGGTACATCACCCGAAACTTGAATTTTAAAGAAACATTTTTTTCTCAATTGGTAACACAAACTTTTTGTTCGAAATTCAAAATTCGAGCGATGTCCCCGTGTGGAAATTAATTCTTAGCGGCAGTTTGGGCCAAACTAGGCGTTCTCGTTTTATTTCCAGCCCTGTTTTGGTTACCCTTATAGGGCCTAGACAGGATTGCCACGCACTTTTCTTCAGGGCCTGCATAGTATTCCTAACTTGGGCCTATGTAGGACACCCATGATCAAGCCAATGTAGGCGATGAAACTAGGACCTTTAAAAGGATAATAAATTGTTGAGGATATCATCAAATTGAATAAATATTGAAAATTGGGCTATCCAAGGCCCTATCTGTACCCAGACCACTTCGACTTGAGTCCAGACAGGGCCTGGAATGAGCCGATTCCAATTTCTATTCGAGTATTCCACCCAACATTACTTTGTTCATACATTATCGGACTGTATCAAAAAACAGAACAGCCCCATTCAGTCTTGAAATTAACGATACAGTGAGGTTTTTTCCGATTTTTTGACATTTTTCACCGATAGTGTGAACACAGTAATCATGGATGAAATGTTTTTTTGGGGGCATACAGCGCAAAAAAGTCGAAATCACCAATACGATTTCAGTAAATTTGCTTTTTAAAGTAGGTTTATATTCAAGAGAGGAATTAATATGAGGGAAACGCCCTATGCAGGCTGTAGTTGGGTGCATTCAGATTTTCAAAACGGGGCAAACGTTGGAATAACAGCTTAGCCCTACATGGGTTGTATACAGGTGTGCTTAAATCAAGATCTTCGGGAGAATACGGGAAGCCTTGCAAGGCCCTATTAAGGATGTGGTTGGTGTGCCTAGATTTTTAAAACCGGGGAAAAAATTGGTAATGCAGCGTGGCCCCATATGAGCTTCATATGGGTGTCCCTGACTTAAAGAAATCAGGTTGAATATCAGCAACCCGACTAGGCCCCTTCCCATACAACAAAAGTTGCTGTGCAATCGTTGCTCTTATGTTGTTTATCAAGTTTGCGTAAAATTGCTGGGAATTTTACGCACGTGATTGAGAGCTTCATAAAACCAAGCAACTTCTTATCAACATGACAACAACTCAAGCTAAAATCTTAGATTTACAGCATATTGTTGCGCATTTGGCGACGCAACGTCCCTGTCAATTGCTTCAAACTGTTGTTGTACGTTTTCAACAATTTGCTGCATATTTGTTCAGCATTTTGCTGCTAGGGTTAGTGGCTAAGGTTAGGACATCCTAAGTTTGGATACCCAATATAAGCCCATACGGGGCCTATATTCAACACAGGACGCCCGGAAAAATTTCCACACGGGTACCGCGATAGATAAGGGATTGAAGATTGATTCCTGAAAATTCCATACTTCTTCATGAATTCAGTTCAAAGAATTCTTGCCAAGAAGATGTTTACACAATCGGTACTCTTGTACGGAGGGTTGCATCTGCCTGAATCGCTGGTATCCCCTTAATTCACTTGTGTGCGAATGGCACTGCATTTACTGAATCCCTCTGAAATTGGACCCCGAAAATTGTGCTAAATTTTCTTTCTTCCGAATTTCTTTGAATTCCTTTGAATCCCTCTGAAGAGGGATGAATAACGCATAATTTTTCCCACATTGGCTGTCTCTAAATTCCCCTGAATCTCTCTAAAAACCCTCTGAATTTGCAGAGAAAAATTTCGGTCGAAAATATAGGAATTTTTATTATTCTGCTTAGTAAACTAAAAACAAGAAGGAGGAAAGAAGCTAGAAGGGTTGTAAAATGAATTTCTATATAAAAATACGGAAGATTATGATGATAACAGAAAAAGTGATAGGTGGGATTGAAATTTTGAACGCTGAACGTTAGATTTGATGAAACGTATAGTAAAATTCAGTTATTCATTCGTAATCTCCCGTACTTTTAGGTAAAAATCCATTTTACGAATTTTCCCGTTTTAGGTTCAACAAGCAAAATAAGGAAATTAGTATATTTTTCCTCCGTCTTCTACTGTGATTTACGACCAGAAATTCTCCTCAATTGACTTCCCTTCCAATGTTCCTGGATGTTTCTGGATTTTTATGAATTCACCCTAATCTCACTAAAAATCCTTGAATGCTTCTAAAATCTTGGACCTGAAATTTTTTTGAATTTATTTTTATTTGCGCATATGGATCCATTTTTCTCGTTGGGATAACAATTTTTTTCATCGATTTGACCCCTTTTTTCGAAAAATGATTCGTAATTGGTTAAATCCATCGAAAAAATGGGTCCATATATACCCAATGGCCCAATGATGGACCAAGCCTGGCACGAGACCTGTCGAGACTTGTCTTGAACAATTTACCAAACTTGGCCCAGGCTTGGGAATGATAAAATCAGGAGAAGTTTGGGCCAATGGTTTTGCCAGGCCCGGTCCAATTTATTTACCAAGCATGCACCAATGCTTCTTTGATCGCGGATATGGATGAAAAAAGTCATTGATTCATATTTCAGTTCATGACTTTCTCCCTCAGAATACCGTACATGAATTATCTTGAAACGACAGAAGAAATGTAACAAGACTGGGACAAGCTTGTATGATCATTGGAAAATTTGCGTTCTTTGATATTTCAATCAATTTTGATTCTATTGTTGAATTATGCTCAACCTAAACTAAAAAGATCTCAATGAAATACTATTACATAAATCTTATAATGATGTGATCCCGTATGGAATCCAAAATTGGAATCCCCCGAAAAACTGATGGTTTATCTTCACGTGTATATCATCCCTAGTGAGCATAACTATCGGCCCAGGCCTGACCCAAGCCTGCCCCAGAGTAGGCAGCCTTCGCCCAAGCTTGCCCCAATAGTTATAACTTTATAAATTTATAAACATTGTGCCACTCATGTGGGCAGTATTGGCACAATTGTTCTCAACGATTGCTCGATTTTTACACTTGTGCCAAGCTTGTACCAAATGTAGTGACCATTTCAAAAATATTAACAAATGTACCATGACTGACTGTCCATTGGAAACAACGGGACAATCATGGAACAATATTGGGCCAATTGTTCTCCACGGAGGTTTGTTTCTGACACTTGTGCCAACCTTGGGACAAACTTGGGTTGTTTTCAGTCTTGGCATGATGAAATGAATTATTTTACAACTGATTATCAGGAACATCTTCTCCTTTGTCTATTCAAATATTTCGTATCTTCGATTCTTCATTAACCCGCATATTTGAATGGGCGAAAAGAAATACAACGAAATCCGGAGCGACGCTTATGCTATCCATCTATAAAACAATTGTTCCTCATCTTATTAGTGTACAGAAAAAATTATGCCATAATACAAAACGAAGAGGGATTATTCATTTTCATACAGATATTACATTATTTACCTTTATTCTCAACAATACATAGTTTTTGTAATATTTACATGTTCAACCTCGAGAATTGTTCTTGAAAGTAAACGATAACATCAATCCTTGAACGCTCTAAGACCTCTTCCACTCTGCTTTATGCTGCGTGAAATGATTCCAAATCAGAGTCTCAATGATGCAGTGGTGTTGAAAATTCTCATTGCTCTTTCTCTTTTCCCGATAAGACCTCCAAAATAGCTACTTTGACCATAGAAGAGATCCATAGAATTCCAATAGTTATTGGAAAGCAAAGAAATAGAAAAAGTTAGAGAAGAAAGAAAATGTCCATTCGATGCTATCCACCAGTTCGGCTGAAATGAAAAAAAAATGTCTATAATAAATATAATAAAAAAGAAAAAAAATTGTTGTAGATTCTTCATGACGGGATACCTGCCAGTTGGTTTCGAGTTCGCCGCGGAGTTGACGTATCCGGAACCGGAAGGTACATCAGCTGGGATTCTGAACGCCGTGACCCAAGTCTTCGGTATCGCTTTCACAAGTATTTATGGTTACGTTTTTCATTCTCTCGGAGATTTCTGGGCGAACGTAGGACTCTGCGTGACTTTGGCGGTAGGTTCGTTGCTCACCCTCATCATACCCAACGACTTGCGAAGGCAGAACGCCAAATTTTGAACTGTAAGAACAAAAGAAATTGGAAAATGAATATGTGACTGTAGTCACGCGCTCACCGAAACGGATCTCTTGAACTTTTCAAGTCCGAAGTCCGATCCAGTGATGCCAGATTCGAGAGCGGGACCGTTTTTACCCTCTCCATCGAGCGCTTCTCCTTTCTCCCACCATGTGGATTGAGTCGATTGAGCGAGAGAGAAAGAGTAACTATCACTCTCTCGCTCAACCGACCTAATCCTCATGGTGGGAGAAAGAGGAAGCGGTCGATGGAGAGGGTAAAAACGGTCCCGCTCTCGAATGTGGCATCACTGAGTCCGATTAGAATTTTATAGATGCAACGGAGAGATAAATCATTCGAAATATGATGATGATGAGGTCGGGATATATATTATTTATACACTGAGAGAAATTTAAATAGTCGCATCAACTATTTGAGGATCCAGTATCCACAACTATGTAAACAGTTATGGCGAAGAAAATTATTCACATAGTTGTCTTAACTATAAAAACAGCTGGAAAGACAATAATTCAATAGTTGTTCTCTCACATAGTTGCCATGACTATAAATTTCTCTGAGGGTACTCGACGAAAAGAAGGAAATGACAATAGTAAAAAGTGCCATTGACTGAGAACAATAATATATTTATGAATATACATACATATAAATCTACAGAAGATTCCCTGAGGAGGAAGACATTTTCTGTGACAGAGAAATCTAATTTTATCAGCTACGACAGCGATTTTTTTAGCTGTGGCAGCACAAAATTCAGTTTACTCCTCAACAAATTTTAGTATTGCATATATAATAGTAAACAAATTCGCTACGATAGCTGTAACAAAATTGCTGTGATGGCTGATAGTTTGCTGTCACAGCGGATTCTTTTCCCCCGCCAAGTGTTGATAAAGTACAACGAAGAGAAAAAATGATAAATAATAATAAGATATATCGTTGTAGTGTTCCTCGTTTTTAGAATATAGATATATGAAGATTTTAAACGAATGTTAGGATCGATTGATCGTTATAAAGAGGTCTATGAAGATGTTACAACGATACTTGGAAATTTATTCGAGTTTAGATTTTAGAATAGGATAGGACCCTGATGAAAATGAAGCGTCGAAGCGCGACCAAAGCTTAATTTAAAAGGGAATTGGAAAATTTGTCACGCCTCATTTGTTTCAATTCCCGCTTCCCGTTGTTAACTTCTGAATTTTCACCAGGGCATCCTCTTGGAATAGAAGTCGCGGATGATATCGTGATATCAGAAATTATCGAATTGCGAATCTCGGTCTCGTTTCTAAAAATCTTTCGACGTGAATAGAGAAAGAAAAATCCAATAACCGTGTGTGATTGAAGTTAAGTGGCTGATCGATGGCACGTTCGATCGCACATACGCGCAATGATAGAAGTGTGAAAAATATGTATATGAAACCAGAAGCCTCTGATTAAATTTACAGCAATATCAATATGACCCTGAGTTTTATACTCTGGCATCGCGTTTCATGAAGTTGAGGGTATTGTGTAATCTTCAATAATGTTTCACGCGAAATGAGTACAGAAATTTTTATTCTATAATAATCAGAGTTATGAGTTATTCGATCTAGAAAATTGTACGATACGAGGGAAATCCTAGCAATTTATCGTTTCTGATATCAAGATAAAATATCCTACAATGCGATTGAGGTATATACATTGTTCGACGTAATATAGAAAAACCTAGAACTTAAGAAAAGAGACACGAAACCGACAATACCCTGATCCCTGCCCCCACCCCAACCCCATACCCAGATATTTCAATGTGCTTGCGTTTTTGCGGTGAAAGAAATTTATGAAACCCACGCAACGACGATACAAAATACAAGAAAAACAACACAAATATTTTTTTAAATGTACAACAACGCACATTCGGTTGATTCAATCATTGATTTTATTAATTTAGATGATTTTTTACACCGCGATAATTGAATCAATTGAATCCTTATCGATTCGACATATCCAAATAAATGCATAATATTTTTTTATAATGTGTGCATTTTAGTGCCAATGTTGGGAAGAAAAGATGTTCTTGAAGTTTGAATCGTTTGTAGAAACGAAAAACAAAAAATCTAATGAACCCTCGTTATTTTGGGAGTGAAAAAACATCGTTTGAAGAATGTACTGCAAAATTTTCGGTCCCCAACAGCTGAGAATAGTGTGTTGTTCAAGCACTAATTATTCGTTTCAATGAACACTTCAAACTTCAGCAATACGAGAAAAGATGATTTATGAAAATGTAACAGGGATAGCTGCCAGATTCGTATGCTTTTTTGCGATTCATTTCGATTCGATCGAATTTTGAAAAATTAATTCTTCCAACGATGCAGAAGACACAGGATGCATTGCGGTTCGATCTCTGTTACATTCTTCAAGATTCCTTCTTTTGAAATTTCGCTGTCGTCCCTTCCTACGAGGACAGAAGAAAGAAAAACTGATGTAAAGAATTTTGAAACCCAAAGGACGGTATTTCAAACGTTTCGACCGATGGCTGAACAAAGAATGTTCGAAGACAGTTCCTCGAGAGTTGATATCGTTACGTATTGTTCAGGGTTTTTTTTGCATATATACCAGGTGTGTTTATCAAATAATAGGGTGATAGGGAAAAGTAGTGGTTCCATCAACAAATTAAATTCGAGCCAAAGTGAGGGGCCGATGATTTTCAATTTTCATAAGAGTGAGAATTTTTTATTTCATCGTTGCTTAGAGAATCTCATTGAAACGATTGATTCTCGTCGATTCCGATGCATAAAACTGATTGAAACCCATCGAGAATCAATTTTTAATGGGTTTGAATCGGTTTTCTGCATCGGAATCAATGAGATTCTTCAAGCAGGGATCCCTAACAGCACAGCCATCGATTTCCACGTTGCGTCTTCGTGAACTCTACGTGGATAAATGGTGGACGTGGATCCCGTACAGCACAACCACCGATCCTTCACCTAGGAATTCGGTGGGCTGGAGGTGGAGAATTGGTGGAGAAATAAAGGAGAGTCTCCGTTGAGGCAACGGAGAAACCACGGAGAAATGTCCGCCCCCTGTGTTTTCGATATAATTCATATTGGTGCCTTTACATAACCAAATCCGAATGTATAAATTCACGAATTTAACCCTTCAAGTACACACAGGGGTGCAAATTCGCACCAACCATTTGAAGATTTTCAAAAATTCATTTTATTCTCGGGTTTTTTTCACTGATCATATGGAATATTTGTGAATTTCCTTCCATACCACGTTGATCTGCACAGTTTTCCCTTCAAGTTGAAAAAAAGTAAGGTCAAATTGGTCGAACAGAAACCGAGTTATTAATCGGTCAAGTTGCGTGGTGCGAATTTGCACCTGTGTGTACTCCGAAGGTGTGAAAGGATGTGTGTACTTGGAGGGTTAAGTTTGATTGAAAATACAAAGGGCGGACATTTCTCCGTCGCCTCAACGGAGACTCTCCCTTATTTCTCCCTTATTTCCACGGCTCCCATTTCTCCATCAATTCCCCACCTCCAGTCCACCCACGTCCTAGGTGGAGGATCGGTGGTTGTGCTGTACGGAATACAAGGTGGATGGTAGGAGATTCTACGTAGAGTCAACGTAGAAATCAGGTCGTGAACACTGGAATTTTTCATTTGTGTCACTGCGCGTTGGTTCTAAGTAGAATTTAGGTGGATTTTCTACCTAAATTCAACGTGGAAACAACGCGACGTAGCTTATCGGTAGCGGTGTAATACAGGAACACTGATGAATAAGGGAACTGAGAAAAAGGGTTTAGTTGAACAATTGACAGCTAGGAAATTGAGCCACTCTGAATAAAAATTCAGTTGAACCAGATAAATTTTATTTGTCATAACTAAATTCTCTTATTCACGTTGAACAAATTATTTGATTCATATTTCATACAACTAGACTTTTAAGGGGGGGGGGGGGGAGGAGATACAATTGGAGCGACAAAAAAAGCATTTTTCATTATTTTTTTTTCACCTAGAAGTTTATATTTGATTGGTATAGAATTTTGCAGTGTCATGAGTATCAAGGTTTTTTTCCTTCCTCTTTTCTCACAAAATGGCGGTCGTACGCAGGCTTCGACCCTAATGAAAAAACCCGATATCCCCCAATATAGGGTTACCATATGTGTCCGGGGAAAAACCCGGACATGTACTCTTTTCAAGAATGCGGGAACATCCACCAGGGATCTCGACTTGTACTCTCAGTACTCTTTTTGTTCTCTTTTTAGAGAAGGAATTAGATCTACATTTTAATATCGGAAAAACCGTATTATAAAGAGTACATGTCCGGGTTCCCCGGACGTATGGTAACCTTACCCCAATATCGGGAATCTGTCGTGTTGTTTCGTTATCAGAAAAGTCCGATGAGAACACAATATAACCGAAGATTTCACGATAAAATTTCCATATTCTCACGATACATACGAAGAATATCCGATGTAAACCCGATATAAATATCTATCGGGAAATCATCGGGTATTTATTCGGTTTTATATCGCATAATTATCGTAGATATTGTGACAATATCGAAATTTTATCGTGAAATCCTCAATGGTATTGTATTCTTATCGGACGTGTTTGATAATGAAACAACAGGATGAATTCCCGATACCAACGGATTTCGGTTTTTTTCATCAGGGGAGAGTCACACGCAGGTGGATGACGGCGGGGGTTCTACAGTTCTACGGACCGGTGGAATTTTTATTTGAAACAGAGGACTAAGAAGAATTACCTTCGATACACTCATCATTTGTAGTCAGTGCCGGATTTACCCATGGTGGGGCCCCTGGGCGAAATTTCGTGGCGGGCCCATGTAAGGCGACTGATTTCCAAACATTGAGGTTCTTTGAAATAAGAACAGTGTAACTTTCTTAATCAATTCCATAGAAATTAAGTGATATGGAACGAAATTCCGAAAAATGAAAAAACGTACTGATATTGAAAAAGTATTGAAATTCAATTCTTCTCAATACTATTTTCACTATAAGTACTAGAGCTGATACTATTTTTTTCATCAGAAGTGTTATTTTTCTTTATAAAAGAAATAATATTGATCAAGCCAATTTAAATACTCATTGCAAAAGTAACACGCCCAGGGAACGTTACCCTGATGAGAAAATTTCACTGAAAATCTCTGAACATTTCACGGATTTTTCACAGAAGAGTTTGTAAGAGGATTTCAGAGGTATTCATAGCTTTTCAAACAAATCTAGAGTTCTTCACGTTGAGAGAACGCCAGGTTTGGGTTGTTGGTAGCTACAGAAAGTATCACTGACTTCATGTCAAACATAGCATTTTCTGAGTGTATTCATTCCAATACTTTGAAATACATTTTGTTTACTGGAAAGTGTTGGAATCCTTTGATTTTCAAAACTGTTTCCGCAGTGAGTATGTGAGTAAGATTATTTTTTTCATGAGAGTTAAGAAATTGAAATTCCGATTTCTGCAAAACCTGATCGATGAGTGGGGGCCCCCCAACCGTGGGGGCCCCTAGGCGGCGCCTAGTCTGCCTCTATGGTAAATTCGGCCCTGTTTGTAGTTAAACAAACGCACTGCAAAAAATGATTAGTCACCCTTACTCCAAATTAGTTCCAAGCAACTAGATACAGTTGTTGATATTTGGATAACTAAGACGGGCGTTGGCTCAACTAAATTCAAATTCAATTCCTCTGACTTTAATTACTCGCAACTAATTTTCGCAACAAACTTCAGTTCATTTGGTCAAATAAATTATTTTTTTCGGTGCAAAAAGTAGGAAAACTATAAAACTCGCGAAACGGCAGCGCAAAATAGGCAAAAATAGAAAATTAATGCTTGTTTTCAAATCATTTTTGCAATAAAAAGGTACCTCATTTTGGAAAAGTACAACATTTTTTCAGTTCGACTAGAAGGTAATTAAGTAACGAAGATAACTCCCAAAACTTCAGCTTTTTTTAAAGAAAAGTACATTGATATACACTGTAAAAAACGCGGTGTCAACACAGTGTGAAAATTCACCCAGAATCGGTGTCAAAATAACACCAAACGGTGTTAGAATAACACTCTGCGGTGTGAAAATGATACCATGTGGTGTTAAAATAACACTTGTTGGTGTAAACTTTTTCTCACACCCCCAATTTTTTGCAGTGTATACTTTAATAATGTGATTAATCAAATACAACCTTCTAGGTGGAAAAAAATCATGAAAAACGCCTTTGCTTTTGTCGTTCTAATTGTATCCCCCCCCCCCAATATTGTCACTGCTAAGTCCCTATTAAAAATTCCCGGATGAATGGGATCGCGAAATTCGCATGAGGACCCTGATTCCCACCCGAAACCAGTGGGGTTCCCCCAGGTCCTGCGTGGGACCCTCCCCGTACAGCACAACCACCGATTCTCCACCCAGGACTTCGGTGGACTGGAGGTGGAGAATCAGTGGAGAAATGAGAGCCGTGGAAATAAGGGAGAAATAAGCGAGAGTCCCCGTTGAGGCAACGGAGAGACGACGTAGATTTGTCCCCCTTTATTTTCAATAAAATTTATGTTAGTGGATTCACTCATTGAAATTTGGCTGTGTAAATCGACAGATATGAATTTTATTGAAAATAAGGGGGCGGACGTTTCTCCGTCGCCTCTCCGTTGCCTCAACGGGGACTCTCGCTTATTTCTCCCTTATTTCCACGGCTCTCATTTCTCCACTGATTCTCCACCTCCAGTCCACCGAAGTCCTGGGTGGAGAATCGGTGGTTGTGCTGTACGGGTCCAAGATCGCGTTCAGGGTCTAACAAGCTCCCGATCGAGACCCCTGCCCTGACGGTTTTGAGATGACCATAAAATAACCGAAAAATAACGGTTGCTTTGTGCGCTTTTGTAACCAAAAGATTACCAAAAAATTACCAAGTTGTAGGGGATTGATTTCGGTAACGTTTTGGTCATTTTCACGAAAGTGACCGAAAATTGACCGTTTTTAAGGAAAATTTTATTGGTAAATTTTGGGTAATTTTTGACGAACAACCAAAATTGAACCATTTAGGCAGAAATTTTTTTCGGTAACGTTTTGGTCGTTTTCACGAAAGTGACCGAAAATTGACCATTTTCAAGAGAAACCGTTCTCAACCAAATCAAAACAAACCAAACCAAACCAAACCAAAATACAACCAAAATATAATCATAATATAACGGTTAATTTTTGGTAATTTTTTGGTCGTTCAGTCAGGTTCCAACTTTGAATTATTTCAGATATCCTTGATTGATGTGAGGAATATTTTTGGTTATTTGTTGGTAAAACATCGGTTTTTCATGCGGAAACCCTAAAGCAACCAAAATACAACCAAAATATAATCATAATATAACGGTTAATTTTTGGTAATTTTTTGGTCGTTCAGTCAGGTTCTAACTTTGAATTATTTCAGATATCCCTGATTGATGTGGGGAATATTTTTGGTTATTTGTTGGTAAAAAATCGGTTCTCCATGCGGAAACCCTAATGCAACCAAAATACAACTAAAATATAACGGTTTTTTTTTCGATAATGTTTTTGGTTCAAAAAGCGCACAAAGCAACCGTTATTTTTCGGTAATGTTTTGGTAAAAAACCTTTGAATTACCATTTTTTCACCATAGTATTACTCAAACCAAACCGAACCTCAAAATGACCGAAAAATACCCAATTTTTGGGTTATTTCGAATTCGCCAGGGTGAGGCGCCTGTCAAGCGGGAACCCAAATTGTCCTGGTCCACACACAGAAAAATCGAATTTATTGATATTGAGAAAAATCACTGTCAATTTAGGAAAAAAGAGGACCGCTAAAGAATATTCGTGGTGATTTTACCAAAAATTCCAAGTTGATAGTTTCACTGCGAGAGATAACAATGAGACTCTCAACTCATGGCAAATTCACTACGAATATTCTCCAGCGGTCCCCTTTTTCCCTAAATATTATTAAATTCGGTCTTTCCGTGCAACGAGGCTCGACAAGGTTCCATGCAGGACCTCAAAAGGACCTAGCGGGTCCTTGACGGGAACCCAACTGGTTCCGAGTGGGAATTCGGGTCCACATGCGGGAATGTTCAATAAGGGTGCCTTTCTCTCAGTGAAAAAATGAACAGCTCTAGTAGAAATTTGATCAAGCGTTCCCTATTTTTGATAAGACCCTGATCGGGTTTGAATCCGGAAACTGTGAATAAGGAAAATCTTATTAGGCCCTGACAAGGGACTGATCTGATTTCCCTAATAGGTGCAATAGGGTTCGGATGAGATTTCCATAAAATCAAGCCAGATAGGGAAAACCGTAACGAAACCTGATGAGGACCTGATAAGAGATCTCAGGCATGCCTTGTCAGGCCCTGGTATTTTCTCATCCAAAATTTCTACTAGGGAGCATGCCCAGTTGAAAATTCCCCAGAGTCCCACCCAGAATTCATGTAATCTTTCCAAGAATCGGCCCGAGATTTCTCAGGCTTCTACACTGAGAGAAAGGTACCTAGTTGGGACAACTAAATGTTAGTTGTTGCAGCTAAATTTTTATTTAATAAAAAATATAATTGTGACAAATAAAATTTAGCTAGCACAACTAAATTTCCTAGCTGTCGAATATTTGAATAGACCCTTTCTCTCAGGGTATCAAGCGAGAACTCGAATGATTCCAGACAAGACTCTGAACATTCTTCCTGCAGTATCTGGAAGGATCACACGGGTTCTGCATAGGACTCTCAGTCCGTACACGAATTTTGCGATTCTCCCTGCTGAAAATAGTTCTCAAACTTTGAACAATTTTCGTCTCAGGAAATCTGGTGAAAAACTAACCAAATTTATAATTGATTTCATCCGGCATTATTGTACATGGAATATTCTGTCAAAAACTTACAGAAATGTGATTATTCCGAACGAAACGAGATAGAAATTTAGTCAGTTTATGACCGGATGTTCTGGGACAAAAACCACTCAAAGCCTGACAACCACTATTTTTTGTTCCGGATCTGTCTGGCATTGTTTAACAGGGCCGTGGAAAAAAAATTGTAACAAGCGTCCATAGAACACTATAAACAAATATTTGTAAATTTTTAAGAAGAGAAAAATTGTAAAGAACTTATGGATTTGTAAATTTTTTGTAAATTCTCACAAACAGTTTTTATGAGTTTTGTTAACAGACAAAAATTGATTAAGATTTTACCAAGATTGTTTGCGAGTTCCCTGAAAAATATTTGGCCCATCACACTGTAGAAGAATTTCTCCTGAAAACTCAGAAAATGTGACTGTAATCTCTTACAGCCACTTTTTTCTGAATTTTCAAAACACTGGGAAATTTAATAGAAATTTTTTTAAATTCAGTCAAATTTGTCAGGAAATTCAGAAAAAAGTGACAGTCACATTTTCTGAATTTTCAAAAGGAATTGTTTTACAGCCCTGATGGAAAAATTTAGTTGAATTTTGTTCACTTTTGACGCAGCAATATTTCAATAAAATTCAATAAAGATCCTCAAAGTTCAACAAAAGTCAACAAATTTCACTAAAATTTATCGAATTTTATGGACAATCATTGAATTTTGCTAATTTTCAATGAGAACCAAATGTGCCAAAAGTGAACGGAATTCAACAAAATTTAACGAAATTTTTCTATCAGGGAGTGCAGCTGTCCATCCAGAAATTCTCAACTGAATGAATTATTGGGGCACCCCAGTTGGCTGATAAATGGAACTATCATACCCGCAGATCGAGTACTCCCCTTCCAAATGACAATAAATAACAAAACAACACCTGATATATATGTAAAAAAAACCTATTATATTTTTTCTAGAAGCATTTAGAGAAGGGCACAATTGCAGGACAATAGTAATAACGTACCAATTATTCATAATTATATATGTATATATATTTGAATTATAATATCACGTTGACACTGAATGTTGTATTATATTATAATATATCCAAGATGCTGTGCGTCTGGAATGATAAAATATACAAACTCGTTATATAAATGTACGAATTCCTCTTCAATGTTGAAAATTGTTAATGTAGTCCATACGATTCGTGTAAGAAAAAACAA
This sequence comes from Gonatopus flavifemur, assembly GCA_018340375.1. NCBI lineage: Eukaryota > Metazoa > Arthropoda > Insecta > Hymenoptera > Dryinidae > Gonatopus > Gonatopus flavifemur. The sequence continues at coordinate 20,275,149 of JAFFJZ010000004.1, forward strand.
TACTACGAATTTGCACTCACGTTCTTCGATCAGGAGATGCGATTACTCGAAGCGCCAATCAGAAGAGTACTTCCCCAGAGCCTCAGGAATGGCACGGGTTCCAATAATCGTCGATACATCACGTTTTCCCTGAAAACGAAAGATAAAAAAACCACTCGTTTAAAAAAAGAAGCATGTGATCGATGGTATATAATATTTGTAAAAATGAATTTTGTATAAAATTTGTTCCGTTTGAATATAGTTTCTTATTATAGTATTTTTTATTGTACAGCTGCGAAACTGATTTGAGATTGACCCCGCATTATTGTGTACCCACTTCAGATGTAAGTTTATTTTATCATTATTTGCCGATTTTACATTCCGAGGTATGTAGCTATGTAATCAAATTCACCAAAAACACAATTTTTAAGGCAATATACCTGAAGATATGTGTTGTTTCATTGATGAGAAACATTTGTGATAGAATAATTGCCGATGGAAACACGGTACGTGGATTTAAGGTGGATGAAACGTAAATGCAACCTGAATATGTATGTCGTATCGACGTTTTATCCACCTCGCATCCACGTAGCGAGGATAAGGATGATGTTACCCTAAAGGAACGACTTAAAATCAATCTAAAATCAACCTACGATGCTCGCTTGCGTTCTATTAGGGTTATCAACATGGATGTTTGATCAATTTTGAAAGCATGTGTTTTGGGATGGTGATTCAAGTATTCAGACATTCGAATTTATCCCTGAATATTCTACGTATATAGCGATAGCGTAAAACAATGTATGTTTCGTGTAGTTTTGTGTAGTCCATGAAATGCGGATCGCCATTCTCTTTTCCTCATTCCCACTCCCTCTCTCTGGTTATTTCCAGAACGATAAATCAAACTCAGAATCATTGCATCGTTCGTCTGTCAAGAACTTTGAAATAAGAAAAAGGAAATGGAACCTTGAAAATGAACAAACATATTGAATAATTAATCATGTATTCAGAATTCCGATGGGACCATTTGTGGAGGACAATAATAATTAATTCGAGTATCGTAACAAATTCAAATTTGTATAGAATTCCACATATCCCTCTGATAAATTTCATGATTCCTATACTCTGTGAAATTCTCAAAGAACTCCAGTTGAAGATTTTATTATGAATTCTCGTACGAAATATTTTTTCTGCAAAAATTTGAGAATCTCTGCATAGAATTTTTGCAAAGTTCTTCCGAGTTCTTTCATTTCCATTTCAAAAACTATAATGAATTGTCAACATTGTTCTGATTATTGAAAAATTTTGAAATTCTGTGAATATATACCAAATAACGTATGTGAAAAACTTTGCAAACGGATCAAAAATTTCTGTACGGAATGTCCCAAATTTATTGTATTTTTCATCAAAATTTCAGAAATTCTCTGAGTTTTCTCAAGTTTTTTGCAGAAATTTGTCAACAAAATACTTCCTTGCGGGTTCTTTTATCACAATTTCCAAAGAATTTGTAAAGAACACAATCAGTTCTTCAAGAACATACAGTATTTTTAACGAATTTGCGAAATATGCTTAGAGAACCTCCCGTGATGTCAGTTTAGAAAGAAACAGAATACATCATCGAACGTTCAATAAGACATAAATCCCCTTGACTCATATTGTAAATATTATATATTTGTGTGTATATAATTGTTGTATGAATAAAATATACAGTTCGAAGCTGTTTATTTGATTTAATGCGATATTTAAAAAGCTCGCTTCACGCCAAAACATTTCCTTAGAAAATAAACCTATCTTCCAGATATCTTACAAAATCCAAACAGTTTTCTCGATACATTTCCATGTTTATAGAACAATTCACTGGAATCCTTTTTTTCGACATTCGATGTTGTGCCACGTAAAATATTATTATTGAAAAATTCCAAATAAAAATCATTCCTGCAAACAAAGGGCCGCACCCTGCGCCCTTTGAAACGCTCGCAGTGGTATTCGCTGGCATTTATGAAGGTACCCAGACAGCACCACCAGTTCGCAAAGAATTCTTGAAGGAAACATTTTGAACAGCACAATTTTTGGAAGAATTCTCCAAGAACACCCGCAATCGTCATAACGAATTCAATGAGATTCCTGAATGTACACCCGTTATGCGCCTTGGCGAAAAAATTTCTCATAATTTCTCATATTTCTTCATCATTTTCTCATAAAATCCATAAGATATAATGTTTACATAATTTTCCATAATTTCCTCATGAAATTTTCATATTTTCTCATAATTTTTGCATGAAATTCCATAATTTCTGAAGGAGTTTGAACACCCTGCTGAAAACTGCTGTTGAAGACGCTCAAGATTTCGAACAGTATCAGTGAGTATCTGCCCATATAAAAATCTTCAGGCTCCGCCAATGCTGATGACGGAATATAGCTAGACGCAAGGCTGCCAGCCAAAGCTGGGCAATCTATGTAGGGACAAGGATGGTTGACAATGGTCTAAACATTTTATCAATATGGGAAGTCATAAATCGACTTCGTTGATCCATCATTGATCATTGGCTGCGCCACGCTTGGCCCATCCTTCAACCAATATTGCTTGAAGGAAAACGCATGCTTTCAACAGAGGCTCTCTAGGGCTTGGCGGGACACTGCTCCAAGCATTAGGCAACTCTGAATGACAATGGATTCTCATGTTGCACCAAGCATGGGTCGTAGCTTGGTCGAGCTTTGGCAATAGCTTGGCTCAGCTTGGGCGATGGCCTCGCTCAGTTTAGGCGTTAGCTTGACTCGACTTGAGTAATAGCTTGGCTAAGAGTGAAACTTCCTTCCCAAACAGCAAATTACAATAACTCTCACCAGAGTGATGCTTGTTTCCTGCGAGTGGCGAACCAAGCATTCAATCAATATATAAGTCTCCTTTGAAGATTCCATGACAGAAATAATTCTTCATCTGTTTCCAGACCCGCCTACTTCTACGCCAGGACCACCGGATTTACGTCATCCATCAGTTTAAACTAATCAGAAAAATTACATGTTGAAATTCTCCGACATGTATTTCGTTCAATCGAAATGATAGAATGGATTTTTTATTTCATTTTCAATTACAATAAAAAATAAAAGTGACCATTGGCATGAGATGGGCGCAACCCTGCCGCAAGATTGCTACAGCGTTGGCTCATCATTGGCGAACAAATTTTTGTATGGTCTACCATTGACGGCATATGCTATCACAACCCTGTTTCCAGTGTTGGGTCTTGATTGTGGAAACAAATGGGCTGAGGCTGAAATGATGTTATCATTTCAGAGTTGCGCCATGCCTGGTAGCCTAGGCTCGGCCCATCTTGGTGAGCCTTGCGGCAACCTAGCGCCCATGGTCAATTTTTATCTGGGTGAGTGTTTCTGCGAGTACGGCTGCCAAGGAAAATGAGTGCAGATTGAAAAAGAAGCAGTTCCTGACAGCATTTGTGATTGTCAGAAACAAACAGAATGCACAAGCTTGAAAAATGTCAGTTCCTTGCAGCAATCGTGATATAATGAAGAATGATTAGACTGAGAATGAAATGACTGTCTGAAATGTTGATAGTTGTAAAACATATTCTGAACAATAAGTTGATTCATAGCAAGAGACTGTATGTGGTTGGAGAAGCTGTTCGGAAATTTAATTGTAACTGATAGGATTTACATGTTGAACGACAAGTCTGCTCTTATACGCTGTTACGGATCCAATATCTGAACGAATCAATCCGAATTTCGAGAAAAAAAATTATTGAACGTTTTCGATGGTATCAGCTGAAAGAAAATCATCACGTTGTATACCGGTTGAGAAAAATAAATGATTTATTGAATGTGAGAGTTTTTGACGGAGAATACGGTTTGAAATCAAATCCACAGTTAAAATGAATCCTTTTATGTAAAAATGGTGATTTACAAAATTTTTATAAGTATAATGATTATCCATTTCTTTGTACTCAATTTATCCAGTACCGACACCTCGTTTGTGGATAGGAATCTCAAAGCAACTTAACATTAAAGTATTTCACTGATATTTTGAATCAACAATTCAGTTTTGATTCGTTAGATCGCCACTGCCGGACTAAATCAAAACCTCGTCAAGTCGCATTTTTAACGGAAATGTCTTTCTGATATGAACTAATTCTGTAAAATCTGCAATATCAATTGATATTATTAGGTGTACAAATAAGTTTCCGCGGTTTTTTATAAAAAATTAGGAATTTATTGTAAAGGAAAAGTACATTACGTTTTATTCAAAGTATTTTCCATCATTTGCCACTACTTTTCCCCATCTTTCTGGCAACATTCGGATACCCCGTCGAAAAAACTCTTCATCTTTTGACGCTATCCACAAATCTACCCAATTTTTGGTGTCTTCATATGATGTGAAGCGCTGCTCAGACAGACCATGTGCCATCGACCGGAACAGGTGATAATCAGAAGGGGCTAAGTCTGGTGAATACGGCGGGTGGGGTAAAACTTCCCAGTTGAGTGTTTCCAAGTATGTTTTTACCGGCGCCGCAACATGTGGACGAGCATTATCGTGTAAAAGAATAATTTTGTCGTGTCTGGAGTAGTAATGGGCGCGTTTTTCCTTAAGTGCCCGACTCAATCTCATCAATTGTGTTCGGTAGAGAGCTCCAGTAATGGTTTCGCTTGGTTTCAGCAATTCATAATACACGACACCAAGCTGATCCCACCAAATACACAACATGAGTTTTTTTCCGTGAATATTCGGCTTAGCTGTCGATGTTGATGGTTCGCCGGGCTTAACCCATGACTTTCTCTTCTTTGGATTATCGTAGTGAATCCATTTTTCGTCACCAGTGACTATACGATGCAAAAAACTCTTTTTTTTTATTCCTGGCAAGCAGCATTTCACTCATGCATAATCGGCGTTCAACGTCTCTCGGCTTTAGTTCATATGGAACACAATTTCCTTGTTTTTGAATCATTCCTAACGATTTTAAACGATGTGAAATTGCTTGTTGAGTCACTTGTAGAGTAAGTGCAAGTTCTTTTTGCGTTTGGGACGAATCTTCCTCCAATAGTACTTCTAATTCCATGTCTTCGTACACTTTCGGCCTTCCACTGCGTTCTTTGTCTTTAACGTCAAACTCACCGTTCTTAAACTTTTGAAACCATTCCTGACAACTTCTCTCACTTAAAGCAGCTTCACCATATGCTTCTAGAAGCAATCGATGCGCCTCAGCTGCAGATTTTTTCACATTAAAGAAGTAAATCAAAAGTTCCCGCAAATGATGCTTATTCGGAATAAAACTTGACATTTTTGCACGAAAAAAATTACGTGATGCTGATACGGAATCACTAGTGCTTTAAGGTTATGGTGTTGCCAGATGACTAAACTTGGGATATTACGTTTTACATCTGACAATTTCTCCATAACCTTCTGGTGGGGCCATCTTTTGACAAACCGCGGAAACTTATTTGTACACCTAATAAAAAAACTCATTCTCGTAAAAAATGTGGCGTAACAAGGTTTTCCCGTTGTACAGCAGGGCTGGGGTGAAATTTTCATACGTCGAACCTCTGGCTTCGTACCGAAATCAAATTTTATTTATAAAAAGTTCAAAATGTAACTAAAATCAGATGAGTATTCAATTGTTGAGTGCAATATCAATATCGTAGAGATGGATCAATAAGTAATTCTACTTTCGATATCACATCACGAAGTATATAATTTCCAAACTAAAGAACTCAGAAAATTGATAATGAAATGTGTAAATCCTCTAAAAATCTGTCACAATTTTGAAGCGGGATGCCAAATTGATTCTGGCTGTTTTTTTAAGTATCATGATCGCAGTTGGAAACTTTCATCATTTCGATCAGTCTATGCTGTAGGATACTGGATTCGCCAATACTGTCAGGAACTATCACATTCCTACGAAGAGTGAGAAAAACAAAATGATTTTCAATGTGTCACCACCATAAAGATCTATCAAAATCATCGTGGTGAAATCCATACTACTGCGCGTGAATCATGAATCTGTAATTTCGCGTAAGAACAGACTGCTAATGGAATATGTAAATCCTCTAGAAAACTGTCATGATTTTGAAGCGGGGATCCAAAGTGATTCTGGCTTCTTTCAAATATGATGATTGCAGCCAGAAACTTTCATCTTTTCGATCAGTCCACGCTGTAGGATACTGGATTCGCCCATACTGTCAGGAACTATCACATTTTGGATCTAGTGATCGAATAACCGTCCTTTCAGATTCTGACTCAAATTTCAACTGTTTCCAACAGGCGTTGCTCATAAATAGAAATGCCAGTCAAAAATGCTCAATGAAAATCTTTGACCAGATCTAAGCGGTGCAAGCCATTCCCAAACGCAGTCAAATAGTAACTAAATATTTTTTGAGTGTTCCAATGCGGCTATGCGGAGTCAAAAACCGCTCTAATACTGTCAGAAAATTTTTTTGACTGTTTCTGACAGCAATTTTCAGCAGGGCACTCTTATGAGAAATGCTTTTCTCATAATTTTTCATAAATTCTCATAAATTTTGAATAAAATCTCACCATTTTTAAAAAAAAAAGACACTCACAGGAATGATTTCTTGTTATTACCATCATTTTATTTTTGACATCGATTTTCTTCTCCGAAAACGGATAGTATTCGATCAAAAAGCGATTTTGTTTGAAAGTAATCATATCACGGATTATCAAAAGAAAAAAATATGATTCATGATTTTTGGTTAACGTAAGAACCTTTATTTCTTGCGAGAACCATTCTTTCTTGTAACAAGAAAAATTTTCTTACGCTGAAACTACATGAATATTCTTAGAGGCGACGCTTAACGATACGCCCCTCTCCCCTTGATTGGCCGCATACCCTGGTGCAAGGGAAGCGTGTCATAAAGAGTAACGGAAGCGTAAGCATGTTTCAGATTACTTTCCTAATACTTCTCATATGCTTCCTATCCACTCTTGGATTACGCTTCCGTGCGTAAAGCCCGGTTTCTATGAAATTGGGATTTCTTCGGATACGCTTCACACACTTCAAATATACGTTCGAACCACTCTTAATGTTCCACTTGACGCTCGGTATACGCTTAAATCCACATTCCAAATACTTTCCAACTACGTTCCTGACACTTTCTATTACACGCTTCCCTTTCACCAGGGTACCGGCTCAGTGATTGAGTTTTCGAGGATCAGTGAAGTGCAGTAAAACGTCTTGTGTTGGTGAAAATCAAAAAGTAAAGTGAATATTGTAACTTTGAAATAGTGATAATAAATAAATCAATAAAATGGATGACGATGCTGTCACTACTGCGGTGGAATGTACTGTCGCCTTTTTATCACAAAAAGTATGGAGATGCCACATCTTACCGAGCATTTTGAAAGTAAGTATAAGTATGAATCTCAGTTGATACCGATCACATCCCAGATAGAAAACCATGCCCTAAATATTTTGTAACATAATGTGCCGTTAACATACTGTCATAAACTTCGTTCAGCTTGCAATGATGCATAAAATGTAAACATTATGTCTTCATTATGGTACCATCACCTCGTTTTGCTACCAAGAACAATGCTTTATGCGGAAACACCTTGGTACCATGATGCAAACATTTCTTGGCGTGAATGTCACCATTATGATGGCATTATTGAGACATTTTTCTATCTGGGATGTACATCTAATCAATTCGAGGTTTGTGTTTATGTTGTTACCCTGCTTAAAAGAATCTATTGAATCTGAGAAATGAAATTCAATGAGATTTGGTCAGAACATTGTCCAAGTTCAATCGTAATTTAGTGAGATTTGGCCAGATTCAACGAGATTCACATGAAAGTTCTGACCAATCTCATTGAAAAATCGCCGGTGAGATTTGGTCAGAACATTGTCCACGTTTAATTGTAATTCAATGAGAATTGGTCAGAATCAATGGGTTCTTTCAACCAGGGTATCGTGTTAAAAGCGTGTAAATCCGTGGTTAGGCGAACGGTATTTTCACTTCTAACAAATTTTTAGCATTGTCTGAATTAAATAGTTTATAGCTTTCCGCTTGAATGGTTATTATTATTTCAATCTTTAACGACAACTCAGTGCATGAATTCTCGGAATGTCATCAAAACAACACAATGTCATCAGGTTTTCAAATATGCTATAATTATCTTTAGAAACATTTTTCAAATAAAAAATTAATGGAAGAATCAAAGCTCTCATAAGATTCCTTAGAAAATTTTTTTTGCTAACATTCCGAGAATCAACCTCATGAATCGTTGAGAATTTGAAAGAATTGGTTACTTGTAAACATTAAAAACTTACTAAGCTACATCTCAAGTGACGTACGCTTTTGTCAAAACGGTGAAAGTTATGTTCCGTTTCGTTTTTCTGTTTCATGTTACCGTAAATATTTGGTCACTGGACGTAATTCTAGGCATTCGTCGAATTTTGTTGAAAACTAGTCAGATTTGACGCATCCCTGCCCTGGCGAAAAAGTTTCACATAATTTCTCATATGTTTCAGTATTTTTCCATATTTCTTATAATTTCTCATATATTTTCATGAATGTCATAAATTTTCATAATTTCTCAAGGAATTGGAACATTTAGTATGAGAAATGTTTTCTCATAAGAAGTCATAATTTCTCATAAATGAAATCATATTATTTCATATATTTTCATAATTTCTCATAAAATTACAGAAAATTTTTCATAAATATAATGATGACTATGAGATATGGTTTTTCATAAAAAGTCATGATTTCTGATCAAAAAAGTTACAATTATTCATAAATAAAAGTGTATCATCATATAATTTTCTAATTTCTCAAAAGAATTGCATATATGTCTTAATTTCTTAAAAATTTCATACAGTTTCTTCTCGCATCCGTAAAGACGAGAAGGATAATATGAAATATCAACACATAGGAAAACATAGAAGCCTGCTGAAGTAACTGATCCAAGTGATCCGGATCACTTGGATTAGCTACTATGGAAGGTTCCATAGCGTCTTATCAAAACAATAAATGATAAATCTTATGTGACTTTATGAACATATGTTTTGGAGAGATTATAAAAAATTTGGAAATTTTAAAAGGGAATTGTTTTTCTTATAACAGCACCTCTTTTTTTGAAAAATGGTGAGATTTTGTTCAAAATTTATGAGAATTTATGAGAAAATATGAAAAATTATGAGAAAAGCGTTTCTTATAAAAGTGTTCAAACTCCTTCAGAAATTATAGAATTTTATGCAAAAATTAAGAGAAAATATGAAAATCTTATGAGAAAATTATGGAAAATTATGAAAACATTATATCTTATAATGATGTTCCAAATCCTCGAGAAATTATGGGATTTTATGAGAAAATTATGAAAAAAAATGATGAAAAAATATGAGAAACTATGAGAAATTTTTTCGCCAGGGTGGAGAAAGGTCAGAATAATTTCAAATAGAGCGGTGACTTGTTTCTGATGAAACTGTAACTTGAAAATTACAATTGCTCATGAGATCATTAGAGATCTGAGATATATCAGATTCCAATTCATTATTCATAAGAGTCATTTATATTCTTAACCCTAGAACTCGGGACTGGGTATCAAATGTACCCCAGCTTGTCTTTAAAGTTATGTAGCTTTTGAACGGGTGATGTTATGGACCTCTAACTTGATCCATAATTCAATTTGAACTTTTAAGAGTGGGAAGCAACACCTAAACCTGCCTGTTTGTGATAAACAGCGTTGTTGTGCAATCGTGAATGTGCTGTGGGGTGCATTTGATACCCAGTCCTGACTTTCCGTTTGGTTTTTAGGGGAGTGAGCAATTTTTTTCTCTGAATTGTACGTATAATTTGAGATGTATAGTGGCAAAATGAAAAGAATTCTCATTGTTGAATTTTGGTTTGTATTGTCTTTTCCTTTTCTCGCGTGGAATGTAAATATTTTTGAATTTTCGTTTATATCATAGCATTACATTGCGATTTCAATTTGAAGTACTGTTGTCACATGCAAACGTACTATGTGTACCACGTTTTGTTTATATACGGAGTGTTCCGCTGTGATTCAGTTTTGAAGAAGCGATTGTAAATAGTGTACAAATTATTATAAAAGATTATAAAAGATGAGAGTACCATGTTTTTCCTACTGATTTCATCCTCTTGCACATCTCCTAATTTTCTCATGTTCATATGTTGAAATAAATATACTTTTTGCAGAATCGGCTAAAATGGTCATAAGTCTCTTGAAGATCAATCTTTTCCACGCAAAATTCACATATAGACAATCCAAATTGATTGGTTTTTAACAAAGTTATTCAACAATGAACAAAAAATTCATTTTTTAACGTTTTCGTGTGCTTTTTTCCAATAAAGTCAATTTTTCATGACAATACGTTTATAAAAACGAAATTTTAATTATTTATTCGTATTCCTCATTAAAAAACGAAGAAATTTCACTATTATACAATGCTTTTTCGTGCAAAAATAAGTGTGAAATCATCACTTGAAAAATGGGGTACAATTGATAACCAGTCCTGACTGTGTGGTGACAAAAATATAGTCCTGACTTCTAGGGTTAATAAAAAATATTATAAATACATTGTAAATTACATTATATGATATATTGAGAATTCTAGATAATATTTATAATCATAATAATATATGTAATAAACATGTTTATTCTCATATTCATTGTATATTTTGATTTTAGACGTTGAACTCGTCACATCCTTCTCCCGAAAAAAATGTAGTGAAAACACAACTGATCTATTCTTCGAAGATGAATTCTTCAATCATCAATTATTTGATGGATTTTTTGAATTCATTATATTTGCCAATAATTGAATTTACATTCAATCATTGACCAATATGATAGTTTCGAAAAATTTATTCAATAATTGTGATTGTATCTCAATAATTGAGAGTCAAATTATTCATTAATGCTACAATCCTAAGCAATAGCCCAGTTTCTTATCTGAAAAATATTGATCATACTGACAAGAAAGTTTTCTTTACTCTTAACGCAAACTTCATTGCACATGGCGAGGTCAAGAATATTTTTCTTGCTTCAAAATTCAAAATTCTAACAGTGAGACTATCAAATTTTATTTGAGGTAAGAAAACTTTTTTCTCAACAGAAGAAGAATTAGGATTGCCCTTATATCGAGAATAAAATTTTCTCATTATAATAAAATTCGGGTTACAACAAGAAATCATTTCTGTGAGTGGAGTTATAAAAAAAACAATTCCCTTCTAAAATTTCCAAATTTTTTATCATCTCTCCAAAACATCCCGTACAGCATTTCCCGGACATTTCTACGTTGCCTTTACGTTGCCTCCACGTGGAATCTCCGTTCATCCACGTTCTATCCACGTCCACGATTTATCCACGTGGAGTCCACGGGGACTCGGGGGATATGTTCATAAAGTCACATAAGATTTATCATTTATTTGTTTGATAAGACACTATGGAACCTTCCAAAATAGCTAATCCAAGTGATCCGGATCACTTTTCAACCAATCAAAAAGCTTGAACATTGATCCGGATCACTTGGATCAGTTACTTCAGCAGGCTTCTATGTTTTCATACGTGTTAATATTTCATATTATCCCTCTCGTCTTTACGGATGCGAGAAGGAACTGTATGAAATTTTCAAGAAATTCAGACATATATGCAATTCTTTTGAAAAATTAGAAAATTATACGATGATACACTTTTATTTATGAATAATTGTAACTTTTTTGGTCAGAAATTGTGAGTTTCTATGGAAAATTATGACTTTTCATGAAAAACCATATCTCATAGTCATCATTATATTTATGAAAACTTTTCTGTGATTTTATGAGAAATTATAAAAATATATGAAATAATATGATTCCATTGAGGAGAAATTATGATTTATCATGAGAAAACATGTCTCATACTAAATGTTCCAATTCCTTGAGAAATTATGAAAATATATGAGAAATTATGTATACAACTTTTTCGCCAGGGCGACTAAGTATGAGAACATATGGAAGTTCAAAAAGAACACCTAACCCATCAAGAAGAATTCATAATGAGTACAATGCTGAATACATTTTAAATATAAATGAGTTCAGTTTTGAATAGGTTATGAATCGAATTTTAGATATATTCTAACTTCAAAATGACTCCAATTTCTAATGAATTTCGAATATAGAATTGATTTTGCGACTGATTCACTATCAACAATTACACAAGAGTGCAATAATTATGAACATTCGCATAGTTTAATGGAATTTTCATCAATTCCTCTTGAGAAATTAACCCTTGCCGCCTTTGCGAAATTTATGGTAATTGCTCTATTATATTCAGCGATAACTGAATACTTTTTCTTATAATAAACTACTAAACTTCTTACAATATTAGAAACTTGAAAGGGGAATATTTCATGATGATGAATGCCCTGGTGAAGAAACCGGATAGCATCCGGGTTGGACCCGGAACGGAATGGTATCCGGGTGCATACGGGTTTTATACGGGTTTTTTCCCCCGTTTCGGATACACATATGGGTCTATACGGGTGCAGTACCGGGACTCCAAAGTGAGAATCGGACATGTATCCGGGTTTATTCGAGGCCCATCTGGGAAAATTTTCGGGAATAGATTTTGTATACAGGTGTATGAAGCTTAAGACGAATACGTATCCGGGTTCATCCGGGAGTGACACGGGAATGATTCACCGAAACTCATTTATAAGTCTCAATCGGGATCCGTTCCGGGTCTTTCCGGGTTTTATCTAGGGCAGTCTCGGACACATGGTTTTTTATACAGTCCTATTCTGGTTGTACCCGAAAACCTTGAAGCTCAAAACGAATACGTATCCGGGTTTATCTGGGAATTGATTTATAAGTTTCAATCGGGTTTCGTTCCAGGTTACACGGGTTCTATCTGGAGCAGTTTCAGAAATATGGTTTTCTATACGGGTCCATCCGGATTGTACACGAAAACTTTGAAGCTCACAGCGGATACGTACCCGGGTTCGTCCAGGAGTAATACGAGAATACATCTTGACTTTTCCAGATGGAACCCGGATAAAGCCGAGCATATATCCGCTTTAAGCGGTGTAGATAACGAGTAGCAACCCGGAAAATCTGTATATGAAACCATTCTCCGAAAACTTTTTCAGATCGCATCTACACGGAGAAAATCCTACACTGATGCTTACTGTGGGCCACACGAAAAGCTCGTGTGGTAAGAAGAAAAAATGTCCCCACATCACTGATTACTGTATTCACACGAACCGTTCGTGTCTTCACCGTAGCCACTCGTTTTCCGACATTAAACTTTCGTGTTAGTTAGACGAATCCGCTAACAGTAACCCAGTAAGCACAGTTACGTAAATGTTACATCAAAACTACATAACGTCAAGTAACCAGTTACGTAACTTGGAGGTCACATGTGAGTCACATGTGACTCACAATTTCCTACTCATTTACATAACCATGTGAGTAATACTTCTAGTGAAAGTACAAGAACATACGGAATGATAATTCCAAAATAAATATCAGGTAAGTGATTATGTATGACACATATCATTCGTGAAAATGCATAACCTCTTCACATTACCTCTGAACGTTGCAAACACGAGAGAGAGAGGTTATCACAGTAGTCTCTAGTGCCAACACACTACTCATTCCCAGTAAACACCGAATGTCCATGTTACATAACATAGGAGTCACAAGTTACATCACTTCAATTACATCAATGTAACATCACAGTTATATAAGATGTGCCTTCTATGTGACATAACAAATTTACTTACATGTTATGTAATTGATACGTAATTTTGCTACTTTGATGTGACAATACATTTTTAACTTCTCTGTTATGTAGCCCTTACATAACATTGTTACCCCAATTTTTGAACTTTGGTGTTCGAATATACAGACAGCGATGCAGAATATCACGAAAAAGTCTTCATGATGCAATTATATGAAAAGTTAGATAATGGTGGTTGATGGTGGTTTTGGATGACCGCTATTTCATCTTACCATTTTACATTGCGAATTTATCGATTTTTGTCAATTGTAAGAAGATTGAAAAAAAAGTGAAGGTATTTCATTGTAAATGCTTCTACAAATAGATTTATAAATCCTGGATAACTTGTAACATCCAGTTACATAAAATTTACGTAACAGTGTTTACTGGGTCAGCATTGGAGTAATATCGCCGTTACATTGCAGTTATGTAGTATTTACATAAAGGTTCTGCTTTGTATTTACGTAACTGCAATGTAACACCGTTCCTCGCATGGCTATGTAAATGAGTAGGAAATTGTGAGTCACATGTGACTCACATGTGACCTCCAAGTTACGTAACTGGTTACTTGACGTTATGTAGTTTTGATGTAACATTTACGTAACTGTGCTCACTGGGTTACTGTTAGCGGATTCGTCTAACTAACACGAAAGTTTAATGTCGGAAAACGAGTGGCTACGGTGAAGACACGAACGGTTCGTGTGAATACAGTAATCAGTGATGTGGGGACATTTTTTCTTCTTACCACACGAGCTTTTCGTGTGGCCCGCAGTAAGCATTAGTGTAGGATTTTCTCCGTGTAGATAAATGTGGAATGAATGCCGATTGAAACTTCTGAATGAATTTCGATGATGAATTTTTGTATTACTCCCGGATAAACCCGGACACGTATCCGTTTTGAGCTCCAAGATTCCCGGGCACAACCCGAATAGGCCAGTATAGAAAACCATCTTTCTGAAACTGCCCCTGATAGAACCCGGATACACCCGAAATAAATTTCGATTGATACTTATAAATGAATTTTGGTGAATTATTCCCGTATTACTCCCGGATACGTAGAGGCTTTGTCTTCCACTGCGGGCAGGGTCCGGGTTCAATCCTCGCTGAGCGAACTTCCAACGATTCAATTGTAAGTTGATTTTCATCGGTAATTAGAATAAGAAAAATCGTCTGCAACGCATATACCCTCGTGGAAATATATCTACGCCAAAAAGTACGAATAATTACGCGGAATAAGGCTTACTTGCATGGCATAAAAAGTTGTGAAATAACGTAGAAAAATATACGTGGTTTAACGCAGAAGTACGCCAGACTACGACACGGTGCTGGAAGGGCATAATTTTGGGGTAGTCAGGAGTATAAACGACAAAAGATGATCATGTGTTTGAGTACAAGTATGAAGAATATAAGAATATTCAAGAACACGATGACACCGATTTCATTGAGGGACGGACACTGTAAAAAATTTTCTGAAAATTCAGATACTGGAGTGTCTGAATTTTCAGACTCGAGTTTCTAAAAGGCAAATTTAGATAAGGTTTTCTGAAAATTCAGATTTGATATCTAGAATATTATATTTAGATACCAAGTTTCTAAAAAATTAGAGAAAGTTTCTTCATGTTCATCACCAATACTTTGAAAATTAAGAATCTGAATAATTTAAGAAACTTACACTGAAAACATGCGCAGAATCGGTGCGCAGTGAATCGGCTTGCATTATTTTGTATGACGGTCAATGAACGGTAAGTAAAGGTGAGTTGCAAAATCAAATTCAATATCATTTATTTTAATGAACAAATACTTACTGCACCAACAGTAATTACATATTGTGCGATGTAATTTGAGCCAAATTAATTTATAATGTGACATGAAATGTATTGTGGGATTCGGTAAAAAAAATGTTAAAAATGTGAAGTTAACCTCTTTGCCATTGGAACAAAAATCGTCTCTGAATATGACAATCAGAAAATCTCATGACGGTGGTATGAATAAATGATTAAAGGAAGGATGATACATTGAGATTTTTGAATTGAAAATGATGAAAAAAACATCCAATTTCTGAATCAGATGTTCTGATTTTTCGTGGATCATAACATCAATTTCAAGTAGATTTATATTCACTGAACCACATGAACATGTAGTAATTACTGCGATTAGTTTGAAACTCAGAGAATGTGGTTTAAAAAACTACATTATTTCCATTCACTTTGTCTTCAAATATTTGTAATAAAAGAGATAGAACTGTGTCCTATGGGACCAAGTCTAATTAGGGCAAGGAACAAGCGATGAGTATGTGAAACATACAAACGTGTAATAAGTGCTCCAATGAAAAGTTTCACAAAGTATAACATTGAGTGATTCAACATGGAACAACTTATATAATTTCTACCAGATCCAATTGATGCCATTAATTTCTGTATTATGTTATAGTTTAGTGAAAATCAGTGTTTGTGAGATTGATATTCTGATTTATCAAAAACCAAAAGATAAATCATTTTCAAGAGATTGATTTTCACTGAATTATAACAAAATACAGAAATTAATTCCATCAGTTTGATTTGGTAAGAATTATATAGGCAGGGTTGTATATTGCATCATGTAGGGTTACGCTTTGTGAAATGTTTCATCGATACCCTCAGTACAAGTCTTACATACTTATCGCTGGACTCTTACACCAATTAAATGTACATCGTAGAAGACATAACCATCTCTCTCATCACAAATAGTTAAAAATAAGTACATGAAAAGAATATCGTTTCTATAGTTTTATGTACTTTTATTCAACTATTTGTGATGAGAGAGATAGTTTTGTCTTCTACGATGTACATTTAATTGGTGTAAGAGTCCAGCGATAAGTATGTAAGACTTGTACTGAGGGTATCGATGAAACATTTCACAAAGCGTAACCCTACATGATGAAATATACCACTCTGCCTATATAATTTTTACCAAATAAAACTAATGGCAGTAATTGCTGTATTTTCTTATGCTTTAGTGAGAATCAATGTTATTGAGATTGATTTTTGATTCCTTGAATACCAGAAAATATTGTTTCAAAGTGTTATGAAACTATAATATGTTATCCTTTGCATGTACTTTTTTTCAACTATTTGTGATGAAAGAGATGGTTTTGTCTTCTAAAACAAAAGTTCAATTGATGAAAGAATCAAGCGATAAGTATGTAAGACTGGTACTGAAGGTATCGATGAAACATTTCACAAAGCGTAACCCTACATGATACAATATACAACCCTGCCTATATAATTTTTACCAAATCAAACTGATGGCATCAATTTCTATATTTTGTTATAATTCAGTGCAAATCAATCTCTTGAAAATGATTTATTTTTTGGTTTTTAATAAATCAGAATATCAATCTCAAAAACAGTAATTCTTACTAAACCATAACATAATACAGAAATTAATGGCATCAGTTGGATCTGGTAGAAATTATATAAGTTGTTCCATGTTGAATCACTCAATGTTATTCTTTGTGGAACTTTTCATTGGAGCATTTAGTACATGTTTCACATACTCATCGCTTGATTCTTGCATACTTGCATTAGACTTGGTCCCATAACACACAATTCTATCTCTCTTATCACAAATAGTTGAAGGAAAATTAAATGGAATTAAAATAGTTTTTCAAACCACATTCTTTAATTATTCTTCATACATTCTTATAATTTTATACGTGCTAATTTGATTTCTCTTTTACCCAAATTTACGTTTCATTTTTTGGAGATATATGTTCTATGTATTGAAAAAATTGTAATGCTGCTTACCATAATTCTCCAATACACTGTTTTGGTAATAATCAAATAGATAGATTTTGTGGGTTTCCATACCTTCATCATACAAGATGAAGTTATAGAGATGCATAAAATCCTATATAATGTTATCAAAACAAACGTTATAAATGTTCCAGATAAATGTCTTCAATTTTTTTCATCTGGGAAGTGTATAATTTTCAGATACATTCCACTTGGGTTTTCGAGACTTCATCTACGTCACTATTCTTGGAAAAAAAATCGGTAATGATATGGTATGCGGTCTACTACCCACTACCGTAAACCGCATATTATATACGTTTACCAAAGAATCTCCGGAATTAAAAATTCTGGCTCTTTAGTGACATAGATAAAATCTCGAAGAACCATCCCTGAAATTTCGGATTTTTTTCATGAAATCAGTTTCCAGTAATTTGGTAGAAAAAACGTGCTCGCGCATGGTAACTATCGCATCCTCTTAGTATTCAATGCGCATCTCTCAAAATTGAGAAAAATATTCCTTTCAGTTCAGAAAAATGTTTCTTACAATTGAGAGAAAATATCTTGAAATTCAGAAGACTATTTCTTACAATTCACACGAATATTTTCGACAATTCAGAAAAATGTTCCTTACGATTGAGAGAAAACATCTTGAAATTCAGAAGACTATTTCTTACAATTCAAACAAATATTTTCGACAATTCAGAAAAATGTTTCTCATAACCCAGAACAGCATGTCTAAAAATTAAGAAACATGAATCTTGCATTTAATGTGAATATGTTTGATGACTCAGAAACATGCGTTTGAAAATCCAGAAATAAGTATCTTAAAATTCAGAACAGAAATGTTTCTGAATATTCAGACTCAGTGACTGTAAAAAATTACAGTCACTTTTTTCTTAATTTTCAGTCAAAATTTTTTTACAGTGGACTTATGCGTAGAATTTAGTAGAAAGCTCGGATTTTTACAACTTCTTAAGAATTCTTACAACCGTGTAGGAACTTTGAAAACTTTTCACCACGGAAACGTGAACGTGAAGCAGATTGATTGACTGAGATTTTTCGTTCGTCCCGTTACGGAGACATAGTGTTACATAGGTTTTTTTAGAACTTTCTTTTGATAATTTCCATTTTATACGCATTTCCAAGAATTTTTACGACACAGTTCGGACTTGGAGAACTTTTCACGACGAAACGCAAACATGACGCAAAAAAACTGCATGGAAACTACGAATTCCTACAAAAAACTAAGATCGTTATCGCTCTCAGTTTTATTTTGTCCCACTGCACTGAGATACTTTTCCGTAGATTCTCTTAAAAAATTCCATTTTCTACGCATTTCCAAGAATTTTTACGACCCAGTGGAGACTTTGAGAACTTTTCACGATGGAACGCGAATATGCAACCAATTGCGTGGAAACTACGAATCTCTACGAAGAACTAAGATCATTATCGCTCTCAGTTTCGTTTTTCGAAAAAATTATCAAATCAATAAAATCGATAAATTTATCTATTTAAAGTACTTGTACTTGAAAAGGCGTAGTTTTTCGTGATTTTGTATTTTTTACTTTTGGCGTAGATTGTCGTGGAAGGTAGTAATTTTCATCCATTCTTAAAATTATAAGTTGAAAAGGCATAAATTGTAATTATGTACTATCGCTTTGGGCGTTTATTTACGTAATGAGTGGTAGTTCTGAATAATTATAATAAGTTCTAGTTTTCTGACTAATATCGAAACACCGTAATTTACTACGCCAATCTACAGATGGGAACGAAACGGCGGACTTGGGAGTAGTTTTGGGCGTAATTTGTCGTAGGTTTTGGCGTAAAATGGTGTAGTTCTTGGCGTACTTTGGCGTAGATATATTTCCACGAGGGTAAAATCGAATTATCACAAAAACTTGTTTTTCTGCACACACGGAAACAGTGATGCCAGGAAAAACGGTGCGGACCGAAAAATCAGCCCCTCCATTGTTCACACAATGACACGTTCTTATACGTGTGACTCACATGTATACGAAAGTTTCATCGTGTGCGCGGTAGAGGGGCTGATTTTTCGGTCCACACCATCTTTCCTGGCATCACTGCACGGAAAGAAAAAAGTTATCAATACTTGAATAACATTCATCAACATTTAGAAAAATGACTATCAGTTTAGGGAAAAAGAGCACCGCTGAAAAATCTTTGCAGTAAGGTTATCAAAAAATTCGTAGTGAAAATACTAAACGTTGATGGTTTTATTGTTATTGTTCACAGTGAATTTATCAACTTTTGATGAATTTACTAGGAAAATTCTTCAGCGATACTCTTTTTCCCTAAACTGTCAGTCATTTTTCTGAATAATCATAACCTCTGTCTTTCCGTGCAATAATATAGATCGACATTTTTTAGATGGATCCGAATAAGACCTGGATAGAACCCGATTGATTCCCGGATGAATCCGGATAAAGTTCTGACTGTGTTTCGGGTCTTATCCGGGTTCCGAAGGGAAATCTTGAAATGAATCCCGAGTCAGACCCGGAACGGACCTGATAAGACTCCGAACACGAAAACCCGATCATTTTCCGGATGAACCCGTATAAAGTTCCGACACCTATACGGGTCCTGTACGGGCCTCAACTCTAATTCGTGGGGAAATTCCCGACCGAGTCCCGGATAGTCCCGGACGAGACCAGGACACAAAAACCGGATAGGTCGCCGTAAAGACCCGGATGAAGTTCCGATGCGTATTCGAGTTCTATTCGGGTCCTATCCGGTTTTTTAAGCAGGATGTGAAATCGCCTCAGGCTTTCATTCTAAATTTCAATCACTTTATTCAAATTCTATACAAGACGTCAAATGGACGTAAATGGAAACAAGTCTCCAACCTGTAGTCTCTTTATGGCATTTTGAATATTTTATTGAAACATTAATCTTTTATATGGACAAACCAAAATCCTAAGCTCAAAATATATGATATGTAAACATATTTTTGAATAAAGATTAACCATAATCAATGAGGGTCAGGTTTATCTTCATTAATATAAATTCAATCGTCACTTTTAGAATAACTGAAAATATTAAATAATCACATTCCGACACTACTGAAGGAATCGTATTTTCTTTAAGGTGATCAAGTCTGTTAGGACAGTTCATTTTTCTTATATTTCAGAGAAGGCAAAATGAATTCGTCATGGCATGAAATTATGGTTTCCATTTTGAATTGATTTGGGTGAACTGAGCATACAATTTGAATTTCTATAAGCAGTCATCCGTAGTCGCATAACGGGTGTTCTTCCGAAACACTTTATGTATTCTTGATGAATACCTACTGAACTCCAACGCGCATTCTTTCTGAGTTT
Organism: Gonatopus flavifemur; assembly: GCA_018340375.1. NCBI lineage: Eukaryota > Metazoa > Arthropoda > Insecta > Hymenoptera > Dryinidae > Gonatopus > Gonatopus flavifemur. The sequence goes on from JAFFJZ010000004.1 coordinate 20,295,983, forward strand.
ATCAAGAAATCTTCTGAAACTTTATGTATTCAATTAGAAAACATAGTAAATTCATAGATATGAATTCTGTAAGTAGTCTCCTATGTGAATTCTCTGTGAATTCTAAAGGGACTGTGGTGCTGTCTAGGTATCTTGTCGCGATAGTAGAATCATTAGTCTTCCACAATGAAAAATTGAATTATTCATCCAAATAATTTTGAAATTGAATACAAAACAAAACTGACTCAGAATGAATATAAGTGTTTCAAAACAAATTTTTGTGAATGAAATACGATGATTAGATAACACGTTATTTAAACTTCGTTCCACGATTTAATGTTGATTATATTTTTTATGTATGTGAATTGTTCAATTGTGTTTGTTGATTAAACGAGTAAATTGAATGTTTCCTCTTTCATTGCCCCACCTGTTGCAACGTACAATAAAAATTTGATTTTATTACGATATATTTAAAGTACAAAAAGAAAAACAAAACAAGGCCATACGAAGAAATCCTTGTCGAACATATGTTTATCCTACCACCAATGCTACATTACATTCTGAACTACAGAATTTTTTATGTTGCTAAAGTTTATTTGATTATCGCGGTACATTATTTGACCGACGTTTCTAGTTCCAAGAGAAGTTAATTTAAAAAAATGATGTATTATCAAATTTTGTGAGTTTGAGTTGGGGTGTTGGTTTTGTTTCGATTCAAACTTCAAAGACATATTTTTTGGATGAATAAATATTGAGTACAAATGCAAATTACGCATACAAAGAAACTTAAGAAACTCCACTCGTTATCTGAAGAATCTTCATAAAACCAGTTGTTCAAATTCCCGTGAAAGTTCCAAAGTTTCCGTGATCGATGGAGTTAAAGTCAAGGTAAGATACAACACCTACCAATTTGTTTATCACTGAAACCTTCTCTACAATGTATACATTGCAGGAACCAACAATTGATTTATTCATCGCTAGTTATCCGGTCAAGGAATACTACATTCCACCATTCAGTGAGAATTTAATATCAACAAGAAACATCATCATCACCGCCACGCGATACCATTATCTTTTATCTCACACTACTAATTCAGATAAATAATATACATATAGTTATCAAATTCTTATTGTCATTCAACGTAACGGTACGCATGGGAACGATCATCGCTAAAAAGCTCACACTTTATCATCGAACGAGCGTACAGAACCGTTTCTTTGTATTTTTCGTTATTCATTATCGTTTTAATCTCGATTAAAACCAGAAACGTGTGATTGTGATTGAAGAACAGACAAGTGCTTTGGTGGAGTGTACGCCGCTTTTGTGGATCACTAGTCAAATCATCGAGTGCCGTTTCACTTCACATTGAGATGAATTTATTGTTCTGTTTGTTCCATTCGATTGTTCTCTTATCGTGTATGATTTCGTGGACTCGAGGGGAACTACCCAATGACGAGTATGACGGAATACCGGACAATCCTTACGTGCCAAAAACTTGGATCAGCGCTTTCGATAGAGAGGCACCCAAAATTGAAATGCGTCTATTGAAAAACGATTTGGGAAAACAACTGATGGACAGATATTTGGTCTCGGACGAGTCGAACGGCAAATATTATTACAACCACGAGGAATCGAGAGAAGATTCGAGTTCGAATACCAAGATGGACAGGACAGGGAAATTTGTGCCGCAAATCGGTTCCAGAAATGTCATCGTCGTGCCGACGAAAAGACCCTGTTCGCCTGGGTATCAGAAAGACAGTAAGGGTCGGTGCAAATTGTTCATGTGAGTTGTGCTTTTGTGGGATTTTGTGGATCTAGTTTATCGTTGAGTTGAATTGTTGATAAGGAGGATCTTTCGCGAATCGTTTCAATCTTCTTTGCAAGATTGGCAATTGACCGGGGTTTTGCGAAAATCCATAGTCGTGCGATGGAAGCGATAACTCAGTCCAGAATCGACCTAGAACGAACAAATATTTAGTTTCTATAAAAACTCGAAAGCTAGCGAAATACGTTACAGTTTTGAAAAGTTGATAGTTAATTTTTCCCTTGAATTATCAATATTTCGGAAAAATCCTCCATATTTCACTAAATAAACATATTTCCGAGGTAATCCAGATAAATTCTGGCAGATGAGAACATACTTTTTCCTGCTCGACAGTCCTGGAGTACCTCAGAAGAAAATCGTACAATATTTCATTTGATTTTGTCCGATAGGTAGCGTGTTTATCGTACATTGCGATTTTGAGAGACGATCATTGAAATAGGGACATCGAAAAATCGGTATATCGATGCTCTATGATATATTCAACGCATACAAAAGTCAATACGAATATCCTTCTCACATCGTACATTTTTGTATTGCAGACCGCTGTGAAGGATGTGGAGATCGTCGTCGATTCAGCTAACCACCATCCTCAGTTCCTTCTCCAGTGAAGTATTTCTATAATATGTCAATAATTTATATAATAATAAAGATTTTTATATGAAAAAAAAACGTTCTTGAGCCTTGCAATTTTATACGAAAACATCTTCACACAAAATTTATTAAATTTTGTACTGAAATACGAATATATTTTGTTGTGGTAACCAAAAATATATTTTCATTCAGACTTCGGAAAATAACTGAATATTCAACTGTGTCCGTGTGGTTACCACAACTATATAAATTGAATCAACTCTTCAAAGTTGTAGCAACAAAAATTCATCATATTTGATTCTCACTTTTACTGGAGGAAAATAGTTGTCTATGCTATATTTTTCTATTTGTAACTATAAAAAATACTCCCTCCCCTTCCCTGAGAAATTCTCTGTCACTACTCATCGACCGTTATTCTCTTCGTATTTCATCGAATTTGTTTCCGGAGTCACTTCAGCTAAAACATCAACCGACATTTTCCCTTGCACGGCATTACTGCTGTGGAAAAAGGATACCGAGAGTCAAGGAATCGAACCCTCACGCGTGACGAACCAGCGTGATTAGAAGCTGCGCGTTGTCCGTTTAGCCATAGCATGTAATGGGACTGTTGGAATTATTCTTCATATTTGGTGTACTCAGAAAATTAAATTAGGCAACATCCCCAGATGACACAAGAAGGTCTTGAAGAGTTCCTGAAGAATTCAGCATTTGTAAAAAGCATTCATCAAGAATTCTAAAGCAATCGACAAGTGTTATTCTCAATTACCCTAAGAAGTCGTTAATGTCCTGCCGATAGAACTCTTGACGAGCTCGGTCCATTAATCGACAGAAGTCGTTGCGAACTCTTGACATGAATGATTCAAGAACTCTCACGGAACACATGTGTTTATCAAATATAAAAATCATTCTAACATCCCATATAAAAATCTTCAGGCTTCGCCAATGCTGACGACGGAATATAGCTAGACGCAAGGCTGCCAGCCAAAGCTGGGCAATCTATGTAGGGACAAGGATGGTTGACAATGGTCTAAACATTGTACCAATATGGGAAGTCATAAATCGACTTCGTTGATCCATCATTGATCATTGGCTGCGCCACGCTTGGCCCATCCTTCAACCAATATTGCTTGAAGGAAAACGCATGCTTTCAACAGAGGCTCTCTAGGGCTTGGCGGGACGCTGCTCCAAGCATTAGGCAACTCTGAATGACAATGGATTCTCATGTTGCACCGCATGGGTCGTAGCTTGGTCCAGCTTGGGCAATAGCTTGGCTCAGCTTGGGCGATGGCCTCGCTCAGTTTAGGCGTTAGCTTGACTCGACTTGAGTAATAGCTTGGCTAAGAGTGAAACTTCCTTCCTAAACAGCAAATTACAATAACTCTCACCAGAATGATGCTTGTTTCCTGCGAGTGGCGAACCAAGCATTCAATCAATATATAAGTCTCCTTTGAAGATTCCATGACAGAAATAATTCTTCATCTGTTTCCAGACCCGCCTACTTCTACGCCAGGACCACCGGATTTACGTCATTCATCAGTTTAAACTAATCAGAAAAATTACATGTTGAAATTCTCCGACATTTATTTCGTTCAATCGAAATGATAGAATGGATTTTTTATTTTATTTTCAATTACAATAAAAAATAAAAGTGACCATTGGCATGAGATGGGCGCAACCCTGCCGCAAGATTGCCACAGCGTTGGCTCATCCTTGGCGAACAAATTTTTGTATGGTCTGCCATTGACGGCATATGCTATCACAACCCTGTTTCCAGTGTTGGGTCTTGATTGTGGAAACAAATGGGCTGAGGCTGAAATGATGTTATCATTTCAGAGTTGCGCCATGCCTGGTAGCCTAGGCTCGGCCCATCTTGGTGAGCCTTGCGGCAACCTAGCGCCCATGGTCAATTTTTACCTGGGATATGATGTGTGTATGGATAATTATTCAATGATTGATTCATCCGATCTTCTACGTTCATCAAGCTTTTATTTATCGAACGATCATTCAATTAACAGAAAATATTGAAGTTCAGGTACTTTTTAAAAATACGAGGGTGGATTGATAAGTTTCCGGCCTGACCAAGAGAAACAACGTTTTTAAGAATTTTTTTTTTTTTATTTCTCAACATAATCTCCTCCAAGGCTGATACATTTCTCATAGCGGTGTTCTAGTCTAGTAATGCCATCTCTATAGACTGATTCGTCAAGCTCCTCAAAATACCCATTTACAGCTTCGATTACTTCTTCATTGTCCGCAAATCTCTTACCGCCAAGCCATTTTTTGAGGTTAGGAAACAGATAATAGTCACTCGGGGCTAGGTCTGGAGAGTAGGGAGGGTGCGGCATTAATTCAAACTTCAGATCGTTGATTTTAGCCATCGCAACGATTGACGTGTGCGCTGGTGCGTTATCGTGATGAAACAAGATTTTTTTCTTCGCCAGATGAGGTCGTTTAATTTTCACTTCGTGGCTCAAACGTTGCAATAAGTCTGCGTAGTATTGACCAGTGATAGTTTTACCCTTTTCTAGGTAATCAATGTCTATAATACCTCTTGCATCCCAAAATACAGTAGCCATTACCTTGTTCGCCGAAAAAATTGTTTTTGCCTTCTTTGGAGTTGGTTCCCATGGTCCAATCCACTGTTTAGACTGTTCTTTGGTTTCAGGAGTGTAGTGGTGGACCCAAGTTTCGTCAACGGTTACGAATCGACGCAAAAATTCGCTTGGATTACGCTTATACAACGCCAAATTGGCGGTAGAAATGTTCTTTCGAATCAATTTTTGGTCGACTGTTAGCAAACGCGGCACCCATCTTGCACAGAGCTTTTCCATATACAAATGTTGGTGCAAAATATTTTGTACACGTTCATATGACATCTTACAGGTCTCAGCTATCTCACGAACTTTTAATCTGCGATCTTTCAGCACTATTTAATGGATTTTTTCGATCATATCTGGAGTTGTGACCTCAATGGGGCGTCCTGAGCGAGGCTCATCAGAGGTGCTCACACGACCCTTTTTAAACTCGGAAACCCACTGCTTAACGGTTGAATATGATGGGGAGGATGTCCCCAGTGTTGAGTCTATCTCTTCTTTAATTTCCTTCGGCGTTAACCCCTTCAAATAAAAGTATTTGATGACAGCACGATTTTCCAGCTTTTCCATTTTTACGAAAAACACAGAGGCGTCTTGGTCAGCGTGCTCTCAAAACTAAACTAACATGGCGATCGGACTGAAACTATAGCTACAAGCTATCTAAGGATGGTACTATAGAACGCCACCTCAAGGTAGGCCTAGTGGCGCCATCTCTTGGTCAGGCCGGAAACTTATCAATCCACCCTCGTATAACCTACAAAATTGATCATATCACATCAATCATTGAAATTTTTAGTATCGATGGATGCCAAAATGTTTGTAATTTACACGAGTGAAAAACAAAATATATATGATTAGTTTTTCATTCTCATTCAATATTATTAATTACATATTTCTTTATTTTATGGACTCGAACCAACCATCATCACTTAATCATTCTTACTAAACGTTTTTTCACAATCATAAAAATCTGCGGGAATCCAACATGTACATTGAATTCGTAGGAAGTTCTTCTTTAGCAGGGACAGAGCTTCATAAGAGTTCTAACAAGCGGACATCAAAGAGTCCTTAAAGTCATCTCAAAGTGTGCTTTTAATACTCTTATAGAACAACCAAGGGATTCATTATAGAGCTGTGAAATAATTCTTCTAGAATTCACAGAACTCTTTGAGAACTCGTCAAGAAGTCGAAAAAATAATTCTTCCAGAATTTAGTTTAAAAACTCTTTTGCAAGGGCTCACAAATTATTGTGTTATCTGGGTCATTTCCACATAGTTATTTTTCTTTTGTTTATGGCGCCTCTAGCATCAGTCGAAGCGTATGATATTTTGCTACAACTTTTTTCGTAAAACACGGATCCACAAAACGAAGTGATGCAACAACTGGCCAGGAACAACATTAAACGAAAAATTTGAGTTGCCACAACTGAGATGATCGTTGTTGTGACAAAAATTTCTAGTTAGAATAACTAATACTTTTACGAGACAAAAACAGTTTTTGTTCGATGTCGGATTTCATTGAGTCTTTCGCCCTGACAATTAAACAGTTCTTTCAGTGTGATTGAAGGTATATAATGACATAAACCATGATAATTGAGATTGGTTGATGGGACTTATGAGTGCTGCACTGTAAAAAATAGTTGTGGGATTTTCCTCCAAAAAATGGTAGTGGCAAAGTTCCTCCACAAATGGGGAATCATTCACCATAATTTAGTGAACTTTTTCTTCACTCATAGAGGATTCAACACCTAAAAAACAAAATAATTCCTCAAAGTAGTGAAAAAGTCCGTCATTTTTTATGAAAAAATAATTCCCCGAAGATAAAGGGACGAAATCCACCAACAATTTGAAGAGAAAAAAAGCTCTCTATATTTTTTACAATGTGCATCTAAAAACCAAACAATTTGCTTTGAAGGTTTTTCATTCCATCAACTAAAATTTTTAATTTACCTTACTGTAATATACTAGTTGATAGAACTAACGGTAAATAGTTACATATCTATGGTGTCACCAATTAAAACGTATAATTAAATATTCTATTGTTGTCGCAACTAATTATCTTTTAGACATGTGATTTTATTTATAGCTCCTCGAAAAAAAAATTTGTTGCACGAACAACATTTATTATTATAAGACAAATAAAAATTTTTCAGTTGTAGTGACTATTCAGTTTTCTCAGTGTGTCCCGTATTTTATGTAAAAATCCATTTCACGAACCTTCTCGTTTCTGGTTTAGCAAGCGAAATAAGAAAAAGTAATATGTTTTTTTCTCCGTGTTCCATTGTCATTTTCGACCAGAAATTCTCTTCAATTTACTTTCCCCCAATGTTTCTGAATTTCTCTGAATTTATCTGAATCTCACGAAAAATCCATCAATGCTTCTAAAATCTTGGACCTGAGATTTTTAAAAATTTATTTCTCTTCGCACAGAAAAAAAGGATTAGTAAAAATAACCATTCAACTTGTAACCACATGTGGACCCATTCTTCCTCGTTAGGATAACAATTATTCCATTGAAAAAACTCATTTTTTGAAAAGTTATTTGAAATTGGTTAAATCCATCAAAAACAATGGATCCATATGCGCTTATAAGTTGAATAATTATATCAACTAATCTTTTTTTTCGTGCGACTTTCGCTAAATCCTTCTGAAAAGTTTAACGCACAACTTTCCTTAATTCACTTCATTCTGAATTCCGCTGGATCCTTCCAAATCTTCCTCAAATTCTCCCTAAATTTTGGATTAAAGATTCCACTTAATTTCTTTCTTTTTAAATTTTTTAGCATTTTGTTTTCATTTTCCTGGATTTATTTGAATCCCTATGAATCCCTCGGAAAATTTCAATGCTCAATTTTCTCCGATGCATTTGTCTCTGAATTTCCCTGAATCTTTCCGAATCTCGCTGAGTTTTTTTGAATTTCCCTGGAACATGGGATTTTCAGAAAGATTCAGAAAAATTGTTTCCACCAGAGTAATAATAAAATTGATAATGTTATCCCTAGAACGCAACAACATTTATTTTCTTTGCTATTGAAAACCACACTGGGGTATTTTTGTACCCCACGGCGAATTCAAAGTATTGGCTCGAAACCGAAAATGTTACCCTATTTTTCAATTTTCTGAGCATGAAATTTCTTTTGATCACTTTTCTTTGCAGACTTTGTATGTACGTGACTTTTGGGTCGCTGATCATGAATGTCTCATCATATTTTCCGGATTCAAAATGGCGGATGGAAATTCTTGAATTGCTCTGTTTTCAATGAGCATTTGTATACAGGGGTTTCTGAGTCACTGATTATGAACCTCTCATCAGCTTTTTCGAATTCAAGATGGTGGATCCAATATGGCCGATACAAATCCACGAAATTGACATAATGCAGTCAAATTATACCCTGAGAGAAAAAATTTCCGGCAACAACAAAGTGTTTGAATAGTCGCAACAAAATATTCAATTGATTCGAATACATTGATTGTATCAATTAAATATCCGTTCTCATTGAGGAAAAGTTTTATAGAATATTAAATATTCATCTGACTAGATGCATATTCAATTGATCTGATGCAACTGTATTCAAATCAGGTGAATATTTTGTTGCGACTATTTAATCAAACACTTCATTGTTGTCGGGAATGTTTACTTTCAAGGTATAATTTGCCTGTATTATGTCCATTTCGAGAATTTGTATCAGCCATATTGGATCCGCCATGTTGAATTCGGAAAATCTGAAGAGAGATTTATAATCAGCGCCCCAAAAAACACCTGTATACAAATTTTCATTGAGAACAGAGCGATTCAAGAATTTTCGTCCGCCATATTGGATCCATCATCGTGAATTCGGAAAATCTGACTAGAGATTCATAATCAGCGACCCAAAAAGCCCCCATACACAAAGTTTGCAAAGAGAAGTGATCAAAAGAAATTTCATGCTCAGAAAATTGAACAATAGGGTAACATTTTCGGCGTCGAGCCAATATTTTGGATTCGCCATCTTGAATTTTGAAATACTTACGCACACATCTTAAAGTTTAGGGTCCATGGATGCAAGATTTTCAATCCTCAAAGATATCCTCTTCCACTTCCCATGCGAAAATGTCAATAGAACAAATTGTTTAAATGGGAACATCCGTTTTTTTTGTTTATAAACCAACACAACTAGTGCCGTCTTTAGAGGGGGGGGGTGGCGGCTAAAGGGGTCTATAGCCCCGGGCCCCGTCAGCAGGGGGGCCCCTTCGTTTCAGATCATTATCTAAAATGATTTTTGTGGAAACTAACGAAAGCTCACGTCCCACTCGACAAAAAGATCCAGTACTGTTTCGCAACATTGTGTTCAGTGGGGTGTAAACATCCAATTTCAATCTAAGAACAGTGCACTGATCCCTTGAAATATGTATGTAACAGAAAGTCTACTAGTCGGAAATCCCAACGGAATCAATCAATTAAGCTGCATGATGGATTTTCGACCATATTACAATATTTCCATTTCCTTATATATTATGAATATTTCATTTCCTTATAAATTAATCCATTAACGCCCAAACGCGTGAATTTTTTAGCGACTTTTTGACGCGATTATTTTGTATGTTATTGGAGTTGAAGAAATTTTGTTTCCACGTATTTCGACGTGGAATTCAATGCTCTTTCAGAATCCGTCCTCAAAATTTTGAATAGCTTAATAGGAAAAATGATATGACCAATTCTAACACAAAGATGTTCAAAAATTCCAGAAAATTTTTTTTTCTCGATTTTTTTTCAGAATGTTATCGCTAATAATTTATACACAAAATATGCAGAAGGGTGCAGGGAATAGTTGTACTTTCAGCTAGTATTTTTTTGTTTTGGCGAGAAAAATTTTGTGTATGAAAGATATGGTGATTTTTACGAAACAAATTTTTGGAAATCGTATGATACACGTTTTTTCCATATTTCTGTGAATTCATCGAATAGATATTCAAATGAAGTTTGAATCGCTTATAGAAACGAAACGAAAGTTACCACTCAGAAGAACTGATGAACCATCGGTGTTTTTCCTCTCGAATCAACTCCTTGCACAGTGGGCTGAAATCCACAAAACGTGCTCAAAACTATAAAGCGTTGTCTGATTCATGCATTGTTCTGGACTAAGGGGTTTTGGGGATCGCTAATTACGAATCTGTAGTCAGATTTTCAGAATTCAAGATGGCGGATCCAATATGGCGGACAAAAATGTCCAAATCACTCCGATTTGCCTGAAACTCGTCCTGGGAGAGTTTTTTTTGGATCGCTGATTACGAATTCGCAGTCAGATTTTCAGAATTCAAGATGGCAAATTCAATATGACGGACATAAATGTCAAAATGATTTCGATTTGCCTGAAACCCGTTTCCGGAGAGTTTTTGGAAGCCACCGAATACGAATCTGGAGTCAGATTTTTCTTCAAAATCTGTAGCTGAATTATATATGATGCCAATGATACATTAGTTTTGATCTTTCAATTTACTTATTTTCTTTTTTAACATTTTTTTCAAGGTTTTTCATTCTTCATTTCTTGTATTATTCCACACAAATTTTTCTTCATATTCAATGTTCGAATGTTCCTTGGCCAACTGTATCTGCGGATCTTGTAGAAGTGCAAGGACTTCTGGCGAAAAAGATTTATTTTTCTTTTGGGGCAATCTCCGTAAAGAGGAAATCCACGAATCTGATGATATCAGTAGCATGTGTAAAAGGTCTAGATTGGTTAAAAGTCTTGAAGATTTTCTTGTATTATGTTCTTTATAATATTTGAAATCTTTGTTCCGAGCCTCTTGGGCTTCCTCAGATAATTCACCAATTGGTGAATTTCCACCGCAAATTCAAGAATATTTATATTAATTTTGATACAAAAGTTTGTAAGCTATTGACAAAACATATTTTGTTTATTGAATTTCCCATACTTCTATCAAAATCCAAACACAATATTATTTTAAAGTGCTTTTCATACAAAATTTGATTTGAATTCTCATAAAGTCTGTAGTGAATTTTAAATACAAATATGTGTGTTAATTGCTTCCAAATTTTGTGTATTCAATTCACAAACTTTTACAACAGTGTATACCGGAGAACTAATAATTTCACAGATACTGTGTCATAAAAATTAACATACCACTCGTTGCGCAGGTCTGCGCAGCATAAATAAAAGTGATTTGCAAGTGGGAATCATCTGAGAACACATTGCAAAAACCTCCCAGAGAGAGTTTTTTGAAGTATTTGAGAAAATCGTCAATGAAATATCGAAATCGATTATTTCATTCGTACGCACAACTCAAAAACGCAATGTTCCATCCTAACACTCATGTCCCTTGGACAATATTTATTATTTTTATATTGAAACAACATGTAAACTTCCACAAAATCCTTAGATATCAAAATCATGAGGGCTTGCAAGCGTTAATTACTTCGAAAACTCTTGTATTATTATTAGGTGTACAAATAAGTTTCCGCGGTTTGTCAAAAGATGGCCCCACCAGAAGGTTATGGAGAAATTGTCAGATGTAAAACGTAATATCCCAAGTTTAGTCATCTGGCAACACCATAACCTTAAAGTACTAGTGATTCCGTATCAGCATCACGTAATTTTTTTCGTGCAAAAATGTCAAGTTTTATTCCGAATAAGCATCATTTGCGGGAACTTTTGATTTACTTCTTTAATGTGAAAAAATCTGCAGCTGAGGCGCATCGATTGCTTCTAGAAGCATATGGTGAAGCTGCTTTAAGTGAGAGAAGTTGTCAGGAATGGTTTCAAAAGTTTAAGAACGGTGAGTTTGACGTTAAAGACAAAGAACGCAGTGGAAGGCCGAAAGTGTACGAAGACATGGAATTAGAAGTACTATTGGAGGAAGATTCGTCCCAAACGCAAAAAGAACTTGCACTTACTCTACAAGTGACTCAACAAGCAATTTCACATCGTTTAAAATCGTTAGGAATGATTCAAAAACAAGGAAATTGGGTTCCATATGAACTAAAGCCGAGAGACGTTGAACGCCGATTATGCATGAGTGAAATGCTGCTTGCCAGGAATAAAAAAAGAGTTTTTTGCATCGTATAGTCACTGGTGACGAAAAATGGATTCATTACGATAATCCAAAGAAGAGAAAGTCATGGGTTAAGCCCGGCGAACCATCAACATCGACAGCTAAGCCGAATATTCATGGAAAAAAACTCATGCTGTGTATTTGGTGGGATCAGCTTGGTGTCGTGTATTATGAATTGCTGAAACCAAGCGAAACCATTACTGGAGCTCTCTACCGAACACAATTGATGAGATTGAGTCGGGCACTTAAGGAAAAACGCGCCCATTACTACTCCAGACACGACAAAATTATTCTTTTACACGATAATGCTCGTCCACATGTTGCGGCGCCGGTAAAAACATACTTGGAAACACTCAACTGGGAAGTTTTACCCCACCCGCCGTATTCACCAGACTTAGCCCCTTCTGATTATCACCTGTTCCGGTCGATGGCACATGGTCTGTCTGAGCAGCGCTTCACATCATATGAAGACACCAAAAATTGGGTAGATTTGTGGATAGCGTCAAAAGATGAAGAGTTTTTTCGACGGGGTATCCGAATGTTGCCAGAAAGATGGGGGAAAGTAGTGGCAAATGATGTAAAATACTTTGAATAAAACGTAATGTACTTTTCCTTTACAATAAATTCCTAATTTTTTATAAAAAACCGCGGAAACTTATTTGTACACCTAATATTTTCCGGGAATTTTTAGAATTTCACAATAATTTCTGTATCTTACGTAACAATATCTCACAAACTAACTCGCCTTCAGACACAGCGTTACATACCTTCATACTACTAATTTATTGGAGTAAGAAAATACCAACATTCTTGAATTTTAGAGTATTTCAGAAAAGGGGGTTTTGAGCACTTTTTGTGGATTTCGGCCCACTGTGCCTTAGGGTGAGAAAAATCATTTAAGAGATGTGCATCGAGATTTGGGCTTTTAACAGCTGAATATTTCGTTATTCGATTATCAATTCGTTTCAAGATACGATTTAAACTTCAGTCACATGAATAGATAACTATAAATAATTGAAACGAATGAGGTATTGTGGCCTCTTTGATGAATATTGATGTCTGACAGTAGTTTACACATGACAGGAGCAATTTTCCGATCGTAAATGTACAACCAATGGTTGAAAGCTGTAAATTTTCATATATTTCAGGTCTTCCTCATTGCCGATTACAACGCACGTCATGCAAAATTATACATAGGCACCCACGCACACACATTTTCGTGCGTATTTATGTAAACATATAGGAAACTGAATTCGAGAATTCCAGTACCTACTCTTTGCGCGACCCAGAGAAAACGACGTGGACGTGGTAGAATTTTTTCTCCTTTAGGGTGCTTGTTTCGAGCGAATCCCCTTGCCTCTCACTATTCGGGGTACTTGTTTCGAGTGAGTCCCCTTGCCTCTCACAATATATCTAATGAATTTTTTCAACGCATTGTCGAATAGTGAGAGGCGAGGGGACTCACTCGAAACAAGAACCCCGAACAGTGAGAGGCAAGGGCACTCACTCGGAACAAGCACCCCGAATAGTCAGAGGCAAGGGGACTCACTCGAAACAACCCAGACAGCACCCTATATTTCATGCATATCTGTACTATATATTTTTATATTTGAATATTTTATACATATGGTATGCATGTAAATAATATCGTATACATATTTTATAGATATACAAAATATTTTGTGCTGTGTGGGAAGCATCCCAAAGGAGAAAAAATTCGACCACGTCCACGTCGTTTTCTCTGGGTCGCGCAAAGAGTAGATACTGGAATTCTCAAATTCAGTTTCCTATATGTTTACATAAATACGCACGAAAATGTGTGTGTGTGTGTGTGTGTGTATATGTTTGTGTGTGTGCGTGGGTGCCTATGTATAATTTTGAATAACGTGCGTCGTAATCGGCAATGAGGAAGACCTGAAATATATGAAAATTACAGCTTTCAACCATTTGTTGTACATTTACGATCGAAAAATTGCTCCTGTCACGTGTAAACTATTGTCAGACATCAATATTCATCAAAGAGGCCACAATACCTCATTCGTTTCAATTATTTATAGTTATTTATTCGATGAATTCACAGAAATATGGAAAAAACATGTATCATACGATTTCCAAAATTTTGTTTCGTAAAAATCACCATATCTTTCATACACAAAATTTTTCTCGCCAAAACAAAAAAATACTGGCTGAAAGTACAACTATTCCCTGCACCTTTCTGCATATTTTGTGTATAAATTATTACCGATAACATTCTGAAAAAAAATCGAGAAAAAAAAATTTTCTGAAATTTTTGAACATCTTTGTGTTAGAATTGGTCATATCATTTTTCCTATTAAGCTATTCAAAATTTTGAGGACGGATTCTGAAAGAGCATTGAATTCCACGTCGAAATATGTGGAAACAAAATTTCCTCAACTCCAATAACATACAAAATAATCGCGTCAAAAAGTCGCTAAAAAATTCACGCGTTTGGGCGTTAATGGGTTAATGAGAAATTTGTTGCTGGCATCTTGATTAGTGATAATTGTAGAGTATTTCAGATTTCTAAAGGACATCGGATGCAACAGAGTTTTCATGCTCTAAGAGATATCTTGAGTGAGAATCTAAAATGTTTCTCAATAATAATCATTTTTCTAATTCGTGATGTCTTCATTGAGAGGAATAATTACTAACACCAGAAAAATATATTCTTGAATATTTTTAAGAATACACATTCTTTGTTACAGTTGATATTTTGTAGGTTCAAGAGAAATTTTCTTAAATTGAGAAAATATGTCGTAAATTCGAGAAGTGAATTCTTAATTCCAGAAAAATTTTCTCGTATCAAGACTAGATATGGATGAAAAATCCTTGGATAAATGGATTTCTCGAACTAAGAGAATATGTTTTTGGCAATAGCCAATATTTCTCTCTGTGTAAGGTACCTCACTTGAGATATCTTCTAGACGTACACAACTGTTGCATCCGATTTCTTTTAGAAGTCTAAAAGAAATCTCTCGAATGTCTCAAGAATTTTGCTGTCTGGGTGAGATTCTGCGAACAGATTTCCCATTCAATTTTTCGTGTATTCAGAAAACTCTCACTTGATTCGCATCTATGTTGGCTGTATATTCTCCCTACATTAGGTGAAATGCATGTCAAAGTACATGTATACTTAGAGCCATACACTGAGAAGAGAAAAATCTTAAACCAAGAAAATATTGGATTGACCGACTCCAATCCGATATTTTCTTGATTCAATAAAACTTTCTTCGAAAGAAGAAATTATTTACTCAGTTTGAAACTATACAGTGTGATATGGAGAAAATTTTCTTACTCCAAGTACACATTTTCTTGAGATAAGAAAAATATATATATTCTCAGAACAAGAAAATATGTTCTTATGATTAAGCTGATTTTTTTCTCAGTGTAGCTTGGAATTTTTATGAAGCTGAAACTAGCGGCGGATTGATGTAACTTTTGATTGTACTGGATTCGAATATTTTTCATATAAAAAATTGATTGGGTGACTTTCAATAACGCGATTCAACTACTTAGATATCCCAAAAAAATAGTTCTATCAAAAGTTGAATCAATCCGCCGCTAGCTCGTCGCCACTAATTTCAGCTTCATGGAATTTTCGCATCCGGGGTGAGCACTGGGTTTTGCGCCCTATAATACATCAAAGTACCCATACAGCAATTGATTCATCAAGGAGTTCTCCAAAAACTATCTGAAAAGACCTCAAAGACTTGAGCCTTCAGCATAAGCGCCAATGGACCCACCCTAGCTACGGTGCTGACTGTATACTGTTGTTACGATATCAATTGTGCGTTCCTCTTTTGTTCATTACACCTTGTTTAAAATTTGTTTGGCTATTCCAGCTCACGTCAGTTCGAGCGCAATCCCCAAATGAACCTATACATGGGTTAAATTTTCAGTTGTTTACATCGCGAAAAAACAATTGAAGGCATGCAGAAGCGTCTAAGAGTTTTAAATTGGATGGTTAATAGTCAAATAATAGATATTTTCCCAAATATTTACGTAACGTACAGAATATTCATCACTATATCTATAGCGAACTGTGAATCTGAAAGGTCTTTTTCTGTTTCAAAAAGAATAAAAGATATGTTCAGGTCTACAATGTTAAATGAAAGATTATCCAATTTATCAAGACTATATATAGAAAAAGAAGTATTCAGATCGTTGGATTTTAATGATTTGATTGATGATTTCGCAGCTGCGAAATGTAAAAGAAGAATGTTTGAGTAAAATTAGTTGGAAAAATGTAATTTTTCATCAATGAAAGTGTGTGATTGTATGTATAATTTTTGCAATATTTTTATGCACAATTTATCATATGTTGGAAAAATATTGATTCACTCAGGGTGTCCAGTAAAATGTATCAATAAAATTCCCGACGAATTCCCGGATTTTTCCCGACAATTTTCAAAAAATTCCCGAATTTCGGTGTTATTACTACAATACACCGAAAAAACCGTTTTTTAGAATTAAAAATATATTTTTCAAGCCTTATCGGAATGATCTAAAATATAAGGATAGTACTCAATAAACATTTCGAGTCGAAAAGATCTCTTTCAAGATTATATATATTTTTAGAGCACTTTTAGATATATTTTGGACAAAATACATCTTTTCGACGTCTTTTTGTTTTATTGGGGAGACCTGGTGAATAGGATAGAGGATAGTAGGAGACGTAGAAATACCTCAAAAATTATATCCAATGACAGTTGCTAATAAAAACATTTTTTCAATATTTTTCACAGCTCAATCCCCTAAATAACTCTGAAGATAGTTATCTTGCAATATTCAGCTTCAAATTTGAAAAATTATTGTCAAGTAGAGGACCAAGGTCGAAGGGATTCGATAATCATATTCGTTGGGGCTTATATTCTTGTTTATTACAAAAGAAAAAAACAACTTAAAATATAAACAAAGAACTTTGTAACAACCACACAAAATTTTTCATGGTTTTTTTCTTGGAAAATTTTCATTTTTCATCCGTTCATGGCTTATTTTCTTCCTTGTAAGATTTGAAAAACCTTTACCATCGGGATTTTTTTATATGTATCATCATGACATTGTCACACGCTTTTGTTTATGGGAATTTATTTTACTAATTATAAACAAAAACGTGTAACAGTGTCATGATAATAAATATCAAAAGAAAAAAACCATGAAAAATTTCGTGTATTTGTTACAAAGTTATTTGTTTATATTTTGAGTTGGTTCTTTTTTTGTCATAAATAAGAATATAAGCCCCAACGAATATGATTATCAAATCCCTTCGACCTTGGTCCTCTATTTTACAATGATTTTCCAAATTTGATTCTAAATATCGCAAGAGAACTACCTTAACGTCCTAAAATGATAACTGTTTCCTTTCTCAAGTATGTAGCAATTCTCAATTTCGCGGTGTGTCGGTGCACGTATTGTTTATTACAAACGTTTAATTTTCAACTGACATATAAATGTGGGCAATTATTATAGAGAAGAGAGTATTGATCATATATAAGATTTGAATGCTTTTTTTCTCGAAACCAGATAGCACAGAGTTCTTGAGGAATTCTTGAAGAACATCATTTGAACTCTAGAGTTCTTAAAAAGTTCTCCAAGAGTTCATTGACGAACTCTGTGTTATCTGGGTATAGTTTCGAACATATATGTTTTCAAAATCGGCCGGCAGTAGAACTCAGACAGTTTTCATCCAGTTTACTTGGAATTTCAACTTAAATATTCCTTTGACTGAAATCAATATTTTTTTGGTTCAACAAAATTTATTATTTGCTTCTTGTTCCAAAGCATATATTTGTTTGTATCGAAAAAATATTTCTTTCCGTTAAACAAATATTTATTTCGCCCTGTCCAAATAACAATTTCTTGAATTCTAAGAAACACTTATATCTGTGTAGAAAATATCTTCTTGATACCAATAGAATTTGTATTATTGATAAAATAACCATTAAATCCCACTGAAAAATATTTCACTGGTATCACTTAGGATATTAATGATCAATAAAATACTGATTAAATCCTATCAAAAAATATTTCATTGGTATGAATCGGAATTTTTATTAATCATAAAATACCGATTGAATCCAATTGGAAAATATTTTATTGGTATCAGTGGGGAATTTCCGATGCGGAAACTCAATTCATTCCAATAAAACTTTTCTCGTCGGATTTGATCGGAATTTTGAATAATTATAAAATACCGATTAAATCCGATTAAAGAGTTGAAAATAAGAAATTTCCGATGTAGAAACTCAATTATCCCTTTCCGTTAGAATTTTTTTAATCGAATTGAATTGGATTTTTTCAACCAGGAAACCGAGGCTGGCGGAAAACTTTCCAAGCAACATAATATCCTGATTCTCATAGCAATTCATAAGAAATTATTCTTATTATGAAACATTATGGATTTGAAACAGGATATTTATAAATAAATCACGAAGTCCTATGAATTTTTGTTTATGATTCATCAGGAATATTTATGAATATTATGAATATATATATTCATAAGTATTGATGATGAATCATAAACAAAAACTCATAGGACTTCGTGATTTACTTATAAATATCCTGTTTCAAATCCATAATGTTTCATGATAAGAATATTTTCTTATGAATTGCTATGAGACTTTCAATGCAATGAAAGTGATTCAAATTCTAATTTAATTAATGAAAGTTTTCATTTTAATCACACGAAAACATATAAAATAGATGATATGAAATTGAATAAACTTTCAAATTTATAATTTTGAAAAATTCCCGAATAATCGACGAATTCCCGACCAATTCCCGGATATTCCCGAAGAATTCCCGAATTTCCCGGAGACTGGACACCCTGTCACTTTTAAATTTTGATCCTAAAACACAGGGTCGCATAAAAAAAAGGTTTCAGATAATTTGAATTTTTCAATTCTTAAAAAGGGCCTCCGGCAAAATTTTGCCCCGGGCCCCGTTTTGCCAAAAGACGGCGCTGAAGACAACCTTTTTTGGATAGTATTTGTGAGAAATTCTGATGACAGATTTGGAAAGTTCAGACATTTTACGTTAGACATACTTATTCTACCAATTTTTCCGGGGCGATATGGTGGAAAAGACATGCATTGAAAAAAGAAGACTTGAAAAAGCGTCCGTCTGGGACTTGATTTGGGTTAAATCTTCTTACTATAAGCATTCAAGTTTATGTTCCCTGAATCTACCGTATTAGCCCAGACAGCACAAGAGTTCTAAAACAACTAAGTGCTATGTGAAAATTGTTGGTAACCGTTAGAATGTATAATTGTTCCATAAATATTGTTTTTTTTATTCACATACATATCTTTCTCCTTTTGATATTTTTATAACGTTCAAAGCGATGGAAATCTTCTAAGCATTTCGTCTAGATAGTTCACCGCCATTGGCGTTTTCCTGAAGTCATCTTTGTCGTATAAGATGCTAAGAATTTTCCAACCTCCGTGGATTATCTCGAAAGCGTCTTCCGGTCTTTCCAAATTTGATCGAATGTGTTCCATCATAAAATACACAACTGCCGTCATAATATGATATTCGCCATAGTACTCTCTGTGGGAAACAGACATTAAAATGGAGAATATTTCTCCTCATAGATCGAATGTGCACGATATAAAGAGAATAATTCCACTCACATGTATGCGGGAAGCAATTGCTTGCCGTAAACTTCAGCTTCTTCCCAGTTGTGCAAAATAATGGACGTTTTCAACGCTAATTCTAACGTTTTCACGCGTTGGCTGTTGTAAGGATGCAAAACCCTCTCTTGTTTTTCCAAACAAAATTGAATTGTTTCCAAACCTGAGTTTTTAACATCGTAAGGAATTCCAAGGATTCTCTGTGTATCCACGTTCTCCGGTGAAAAAGAAGTGTGCGAAGGAAGGTTTCTGAGTGTTCTGCGTCTCGGATAACGCTTCAATTGAGAAAGCAATTTTTAAGAAACATTCGTTTATCGCTTGCTTCGCCATAGATTATTTCCTTAACCCATTAGCGCCCAAACGGACACTAGACGGACGCTTTTTGGAGCGACAGATTTAATTTGTTTATAGAGGTTGAAAACATTTGGGAAGAAGACTTTCTTGTGTAAAATTTTGCAAGCTTTTCGATCCCGTCACTAGTTTTTCGATTAAATGAACGCCCGAATTTTTATAAACAATTAATTGAAAAAGATCATGAAATTTCGAATCCAATTTTCTTTCTTTTCAACTGTAAAATATGGAAACCGTTCGAAATGAAAGTGAATTTCTAGCGTCCATGATGTCTAAGCTAAAAGATGATGTGGTTGAGATGTGGTCAAGAACGAAAAAGTCTTGAAATCACTCAAAGAACACTCTCAAATTTTTTCAGAATTTTCTGAGCAATTTTTCTGGTTTTTAAAAATTTGAAAAATCAAAATTTTGAACAATTCCATCAAAAACTTCTGAAAAAAGTCGAGGATGTTCTTTGAGTGATTTCGAGACTTTTTTATTCTCAAAAATTTTTTCATTTCACCTATGGTTTTTGAAAAAAAAAAAACAATAATAATAATAAAGTCATTTTTCAAAAATTTTGAATCTTTTTACTTGGCATCGACTGTAAAATACGAGAATTGTTCAAATGAAACCTCAAAAGTGAATTCCTAGACTCCAAGAATACTAGACTATAAGATTTAATGATTTTTTTCGATCAAATTGCAGATCGGATCTTTCTGAAAAATAACTTCATTATTTTTTGCTTCAAAAAGTATAGATGAAATGAAAGAATTTTTAAGAATAAAAACGTCCTCAAATCACTCAAAGAACACTCTCGAATTTTTTCAGAAGTTCTTGATGAAATGTTTCAAAATTTTGATTTTTCAAAAACAAAAAAAATTGCTCAGCAAATTCTGAAAAAATTTGAGAGTGTTCTTTGAGTGATTTCAAGACTTTTTTCTTCTGAGGAATTTTTCGATTTGATCTATAATTTCCGAGAAAAAAAAAAGTCCACTTTGATGATAGAATTTTTCCTGTAGGCCGCCATTGTGGATCTTTCAAAAATAAATTAAACATTCATAACCACATCATCTTTTAGCTTAGACATCATGGACGCTAGAAATTCACTTTCATTTCGAACGGTTTCCATATTTTACAGTTGAAAAGAAAGAAAATTGGATTCGAAATTTCATGATTTTTTTCAATTAATTGTTTATAAAAATTCAGGCGTTCATTTAATCGAAAAACTAGCGAGGGATCGAAAAGCTGGCAAAATTTTACACAAGAAAATCTTCTCCCCAAATGTTTCCAACACCTATAAACAAATGAAATCTGTCGCTCAAAAAAGCGTCCGTCTGGTGTCCGTTTGGGCGCTAATGGGTTAACATGTTCTTATCCATTATGAAGACAGAAGGTTTAAACCCGCATGGAAAACGATTCAAAGTCTATCGGTTTCTCTGTGTCTTTACGTGATTTCAAGGTGATGCCAGCGGCCCCTGAAAATGCAACCAAACCCATCGGTTAGAAAAGAACAAAACCAAAATTGTTCTGACAAATTACTCGAAAACAAAGGAATGAAATCAAAATATCGCTCTGTACAGACTTTCTTCCGTCAATAAAGATGGCCTGTACAAAGCGATAATAATTTGTAAGAATGGATTTGGCTCGGGTTGCATCATCAGGAGCCGCTGGTATCTCTTTGAAAGCCTTTCAATTGGTTTCTGTCATTTTCTTCTGCCGATGGTCCGAATTTCCCCGGATTTGTTTCAATTTGGGGTTCATCTGGGAAACATCCGAGCAGGTTTCTCAACATTGTTCGGATATTTTGAGTGTATTATAAAACTATAATTTTTAATTCAGAAAGTAAAAATCCCATTGGTGAAGAAATATTTAACAATATATTCGAATTTCAAGCCGAAAATCCAGGAGTTTTTGAGTTCCTTGTCCTGATGCATTTGTAGATGGCAGGCCTATTTCTACAAAGCGCTCTTCTGCACATCAAGCGACACTTTACTCATTCACAACTTTTCTTTGGACGCTTCATTTCCACCGCGGAAAGCTCAATTTCCCACTGATTAATGAGATTTAATACAAACTTTGCAACGGTGAATAACCATTCACATTTGTTAAGGCCCGTTAAAACCCATTGGAACCAGTTCAATTGATGAGATTCCATGGAAATTTAATAGCTTCGAATGATTATTTACGAATGGGAAACAGCTAAGCAGAGTTTATAAGATATTTGGAAATTGAAAACGAATTTTCGAAGAATCCTAATCTACTTGAACTTTAGATTCCTTTACATCTTGTACATGTTGTACTTATCGATCAATCAAAGGATACAATCCATGTTTTCCATTTTTGGTACACAAAGAGTCGTGAATGTGGACACGTTGTTGAATCGGGACTTGAATTCCGGAGGGAAACCTGCGCCGCACTTGGGACACGCAGTATCGTCTGGAGAACAAGGATAAGTACAGGATTTATTCGAACACGCTGCAGCTTCTGACGTTTGTTCGGAGCCCTCACATCTCTCGCAGTGACAATCAAAGTAATAGGAAAGTTGTAATGAAGCACGTCTGTCCTGCTTTGAATTCAATACATCGATGTACGGAATTTTCACCTGAAAATAACAATAAAGTTCCGATTAAATAATTCTTCAAATTTGAAGATTCACGCATCGTGTTGATTTACCGAAGGAATATCGGAAGCAGGAATGTCTTCCAAAAGTTTAATGAGGATGGTCGAACCACTGAAAATAGGTAGAGCGTTCGACTTACAGCTATGATCGAATACAGATGTGCCTAAATAAATGCCTTCCCCGACACATTCCAATCGCTCATTGTGAATCATGAAGGAATTGATACACATTTTTCCATAAATATCCAACAACTCTTTGTTATCTGGGATTACAGATTGATCTAAATATGTTTCTAGTATTAAAACAAGTTTGAGGAAGTGTCTCAGTCTCCTACGATCAGTTTTAATGTCCACAGAGTCTGTAAACAACATACGAGTATGTTTATTACTTTATCGCTAAGCCTCCAGCTCTATCCGATAGCATTTTTTTTCAGACAAAAATACTCTAGATTGGACTCATAAAAATGTTTGAAAAAAATTGTTGTCGGATGAAACCGCCTATGAGCTTGTATTCTCATAAAGATTGGGAAGAATTAAAACTTCTATTAGAACTAAATATGAATGAATAAAGACTATTTCAAAATGAATCCTGTTGAACAAAATTAAATGGATACACTTTGATTAGAAATTATGAAATTCCATAATGAAAAATCTTACGTGACATCAAATCTTTGAATTGTCTATAGTTTTTCCCATCGTAATACCCCTTCTCCTCGTGACCTCCTCGATAATTGAGTTTCAATATAATACGCATAAGCAACATCGATTCAGTTGGCAAAGCACCTGGGAGTAACCCTTTCAAATTGGCGCATTCTAATTTGTGAAACTTCCAAGAGCTTTTTTGACAAGCACGACTGCAGTAAAACACGTACTGACAGCCAGCACACCTCAATACTTCTCCCCTGGAATGGAATGGATGTCAATTGTAGCAAATATTTATTGACTGCATAAAATAAGGAATATACCTCTTGAAACACATATCGCATATTTTGGTTTGAACAGTTGAATGAACTGCGGAAGCAAAAGCCTTCTCCTTCAGTAATGTTGTCCCCTTCTTCAGAATCTTTTCATCCGTCATTGTTGACGATTGTTGTTTGATACTTTGTTAGCGGATAAATAACGGAAGTAATTGAATTAAAATTTTCATTAAACAATTGAACTTGCAAAGAACGTACGTCAGGCAAGACAGTAAATTACCACAGTTCAAACTTTACATTCGGAGGAAGCTGAATCAGTCGGTAATAGAAATATGGTTCTCTTCTTTTCCAACAACAACTAGAGGATTCGGCTTCTCTTCAGTGAAAATGAACCAGAATCTCTAGGGATTCTTAGTTAATTTTAGTAAGTTACCATCAAATTTCTAGTTATACCCAACAATACTTAGGAATTAACCAATCGTGTGGTCTTTGCGTGTGCGCTGCGCATATCCGCTCCATTGGCAGCTGGTCTTTGAATCGTTGTGATTTACCATTTTCCTTCGATATGATTCGACGTTTCGAACGTAACGTATTTTTTGTTCAGACGTTCAATTTATCAAAACTGGAGAACAATTGAACTTCAATTTTTGTCGTTCTCAACAGTTTGACAAATCTTCGAACCACTTCGAACAAAGGACGTTACAATAAATTATCACGTATCACAGATTTAAACATGTCGAATACTAAGATCATTAAAAAGGGGACAACAATTCTACGCGAGCAACCTTTTGCGTGTGTAGTCGATTCGAAAGTACGAACCATAACGTGCGATACGTGTTTCAAAAGGTATATGTGCTATTTTGTTGTTTCGGTTTGGTTATTCAATAATGCTGATATAAATTGACATCTATTCTATTCTAGAGGAAAATTCCCGAGATGTTCTGGCTGTCAATACGTATATTACTGCAGTCGCGCTTGTCAAAAGAACTCTTGGAACCTCCACAAATTAGAATGTGCGACTTTGAAGAAATTGTTACCCAAAGTGTTACCGCCTCAAGCTCTATTGCTCATACGTATTGTATTGAAACTCAAATACCAAGGAGGTCACGAGGAAAAAGTGTATTATAATGGGAAATGTAGACAATTCAAGGATTTGATGTCACGTAAGTTTTTTTTGAATACGAATACCCAATATTTCTATTGTTTTCTAACATGAGATTATGGATGATGTTCTCTAATTTCTATTGCAACGAGAAATTCGTGTTATTTGTTTGTGAAAGCTAATCGATGATAAAGATGATGATGAAGATACAAGAAATCCAACAGCTCCAATTCTGTCATAGGGAATCTTCTAATTTGTTGTGATTATTTGTTTGGTTGTTCGTGCATGCCAAATGTCCGATTCAAATTATGTAATCTCTCATGCATGAGATTCATACCTACAAATCTTATAACAGTTGTTCCAAGACAAAATGGTTAGCAGTAAATCAAGAAATTTTTACAGATTCTGATAATATTTTAACTGATATTGACAAGATGGCTCACTTCTCTTACCTCGGTACGCTTCTAATGATGCACTTCGACCAGTCTATAATACCAGACTTGGGAGAATTGTTAGATATTTATGGGAAAATGACTACTAATTCATTCAAAATTGATGACAAACTTTTGGACAAATGCGGTGAGGGTTTCTATTTAGGTGCATCAATGTTTGATCATAGCTGTCAACCGAATGCTATACCTGTTTTTCATGGTTCAACTATCATTATTAAAGCTCTCAAGGACATTCCTGCTTTTGATATTTCTTTGGTGAGTGAACATAATGTCTGAATGCTCTAATTTTAAGAATTGTTGATTAGCATAGTATTACAAATTTCAGGTGACAGTTCCATATATCGACGTATTGAATACCAAAAAGGACAGACGTGCGCAGTTATATGATCTTTATTATTTTCATTGTAACTGTGAGAGATGTAAAGAACCGGAACCAATGGCAGAAGCTGCGGCATGTCCAAATAATTCCTGTATTTATCCTTGTTCTCCGGACATGAACGAGTGTCCCGACTGTGGCACAACCTTCCCTTCGGAATTCAAGTCTAGATTCGAGGAAGTATCCGATTTCACGACTCGTCACTCACAGGAGATACAAGATATGGATTGTATCCTTTGATTAATCTGATTTCATATAAACTTTGGTGTTGACATAAAGCGACAGAGCTATAGTGAAATCTTTAGCTGAAAAGAGAATTTTAATGAAGGGAACAAACTTTTCAAAAGTGAACAGCATATCGATAATCTATCCATAATGAAATATTCGATTTGTGATCAAATGTTGCAGATCATTTCATCATGGTAAATGATAACGTGGTTTTTTCACCTTGTCCACAAGGACCTTGCTTCTACAAAGAATGAACATTTCCTTACAATAATCTAATCTCAGGTATGGACCTGATTGAATCATGTTTAAAAAAACAAAAAAGGATTTTACATCCTTTGAACATCCAGTACGTGCGAACGTTAAAATGTGCATGGGAAACTTCCTTAGTTTTGGAAAACCATGCAGACATTGTGGTTTACGGGAAACTGTTGATTCCTGCATACAGGCAAGTGAAATTTTCTCTATGCCATATCCCTTGTAGAAATTGATCCAACTCTCACGAACATTGGCAGAGCCTTGGGAAGGATTTTGATTAAAGCCTGAGATGATAACATTGTTCCAACAATCAACGTGAACTTCGAATCTGATTTAATGGTTCTGCAACGTTAACCGATACAAAACACTTTTATTGTCAATATTATTGTATTATCAACATATTACGCGATAATACCTCTGTACATAATAAACTCTCAAGTTGGCTTGATATAGTCATTGCCCATCGTCAGCGCTGACGGAATCGTTAAATTTTTACATGGGATACTACGTTTGTTGGGAATAATATTTCTGATTGCAATGTTCCTTATTTTAGAATGTACTATGGAGAAATTCATGAGGTGACAGCCCATTTATACTCGATGATAGGAAGCAGTCAGTTCATCTTGACAAGACATTCGAAAGATGCTTTGGAAATGATCAAGAAAGGTTGGAATATTCTCACCGTCTTATACGACAAAACTTACTCGGAAATTCTGCAAGATGAATTGGAGTATCTTGTACCATCATGGCGCGAAATGTTTAAAACACCATACAAATATTGAAAACAGTAGACGGTATCTATGTGAATCAGTGTAACCATTATCAATAAAAATTATATTAGAACATCCAGTCGCCAAGAGTCAGTAATTTGTCGCCTCCTAACTCTCACGAAAACGCTGCAGTGAACTCCATAATATACTGGCATGTGCACTTTTTCAATTTTCTATACCCAGATAGCAAAAGCTCCTTTGGAGAATTCAATAAGAGCTGTTTTGGTCCTCTTGTGTCCTCAAAGAATTCTTACAGAATTCTCTGACGGAGCTTTGGCTATCTGGGTATAGTATAGTCCGGTCGGAAAACAATCTGAAAAAGAGATCCGAAACTTTCATTTTTTCACTTTCCCTTGCTCTTGCAATGATTTATATCACTCTGACCGCGCGGATTTAAGGATAACTCATTTCTGTATGTTCCCACACATCACCACAGTCCCAGAAGAATTCTCAAAGAATGAAATCAGTTCAATAAGAGTTCTTTATGAAATCTCCTGGGACTGTGATGCCGTATGGATTATAGAGTTCACTGCAGGGGCACGCAACTCCAATGAAAATACTTGTGACTGGTTTGCATGCCCCCTCAAAGGTTGACTTCCATGCGAACTAGAAATCGAAATGGCGGCCTGATAGAGCGACCTAACCTAAAAATTATTCTGATTTTGAAATATCAATGATATTTCAACAATAAAGTGTGAAAATGAGAAATCCTGAAGCCAAATCACGGTAGAAGAAGTATAGGCAATCCAACTGCCCTTGTTTTCCCTAGAATCGTTGTGATTATCTGATGCAGTTTTCCAGATGGCACGCCGGGGATGTAGGGTAGACCTCCAATAGCCCGACCGCCCGTTGGTCCGAAGTGCTGTTGTCCCGACTTTTGATATCCCGACCAGTGTTCGGAACTCCTAGGATCGTACACGATTCTGATTGATCGCTTCTCATAGAATGTTGGAGATGATTGGTTGCTCTATAAGAATTGACCAATAAACATCGTGTACGATCCTAGGAGTTCCGAACACTGATCCCGACCGAAGAAAACTCCGACTCATGGAGCATTCTCAAATCTCATTTATCTCTGCCTCTTTCTCAATCTTATAGCAATGATAACTTGAAGACGCATCATAAGTCGGGGTTCTCTTCAGTCGGGATATTAAAAGTCGGGACAACAGCACTTCGGACCAACGGGCGGTCGGGCTATTGGAGGTCTACCCCAGGGGGCATAAACTCCAATGAACAATTTTCAGATGGATCTTAGCGCCGCCGTACGTTACCTCCATTGAAGTAATTTTCATAGATACACCCGTACAGCACAACCACCGATCCTCCACCTAAGACTTCGGTGGACTAGAGGTGGAGAATTGGTGGAGAAATGGGAGCCGTGGAAATAAGGGAGAAATAAGGGAGAGTCTCCGTTGAGGCAACGGAGAGGCGACGGAGAAATGTCCGCCCCCTGTATTTTCAGTAAAACTTGAATTCGTGAATTCATACATTCAGATTTGGTTACGTAAATGCACCAATAAGAATTATATCGAAAATACAGGGGGCGGACATTTCTCCGTCGCCTCTCCGTTGCCTCAACGGAGACTCTCCCTTATTTCTCCCTTATTTCCACGGCTCCCATTTCTCCACCAATTCTCCACCTCTGGTCCACCGAAGTCCTAGGTGGAGGATCGGTGGTTGTGCTGTACGGGCACCAACACGATGTTGACAACGCTGATGGGAACTCCTTAAAATGGTGCTGTTAGAGAGAAAAAGAGTAAAAGACATTCTCTAGGGGCTAAGTTACTTGATCTCTCTCCCAGTTTTCTGAACGATTAATGAATAAAATCGATTATATTTAACAGGTGCATCTTCTTGGGATATTGAAAAGAATGCAGCTACCCCAAATAGTAGAAGTTCCAAAAACTAGATCTCATTGAATCCTTTCGGAATCGCAAAATGAACTACTGAAATGTCAGCAGAATAGAGGCCTTGGAGAAGCAATTTGCCTTTTGTCATACTATATATTGGAGGTGGGTCTTCAATACACCGAATTGTCTTTGCACCGGATGTTCATTCTACCGAAGATTCATATTCCGAACGTTGATAGACCGAAATTTCGTTATGGAACCTTCCAAAGTAGCTGATCCAAGTGATCCGGATCACTTTTCAAGCATTTTGATTGGTTGGAAAGTGATTCGGATCATTTGGATCAGCTACTTCGGAAGGCTCCTATGTCGAAAGCAATCAGATTCCTTATTCTCATAAAATCTACAAGAAATTGTGTGTGTTTATTATTCAAACTTCAGCATTTTTGCTCGGAAGCGGACTCGGTTTACATTTGTTCCTTAAACATGCATAACCCATACCTTATCTACTCTAATTTCTATATCACATTTCTGCTTACATCTATTTCTATACAGTATTTTTCACACTTTACAATAGCGATTTCTTGTTTCTTTCTTTGCCTTCATATGTTTTCTAATCCTTTGTAAGTTAAATCTACTCTCAGACTTATAATCAGTATTTACTTTCACAGCCGTTATATTTGTACATTTTTCTGTTCCTGAGCATATTACACCTTAATTATTATACCTTACAATTCATTACTATTTTATTCTTATCTTAACATTATCTTAATACTATTTCCCTGTTATCATTCCCTTCCTAGTTCCACCCCTACCTTATTTATTTCCATCTTCATTTGCTTTTTCCCTTACCTCTAATAGTTCCCTTTGCTTTGCCTTCTTTCCTTTATAGAAGTTTTTTAAAGCCTTTACCTTCTTTTCATTAAGTTCATCGTTTATTAATATTCTTATTTTCTCTTTATCATCCCTACCTATTCCTTCAAACCATTGCTTTATATTTTCACAGACTACATAGTGCTCTATTTTCCCTATTCCTATGTTACAAAATTCACATTTCTTATGTTCTTCGCCCATCCAATATTTATTTCCTTCTTCCATATTCCCACATCTCAGTTTGCATAACGCCTTTACTCCTAGATACCACCCTTCCTTACTTATATTTTCCTTTAATAAGTACTCCGGATTTCCTACGCATTTTATATCCCTGTACCTAATATTATATTTAGCTTTACTAATTTTATTTTCCTCTTCCTGTTTCTTTATATCATTTTCTCTTTTCCTAATTTCCATTGTTATATCTAATCCTATTCCCATTTTTCTTTTTACCTCCTCAATTCCTAGTCCATTTCTATTATAAAATTTCTCCCTTTCTATGCAGTATCTCCCTACTACTCCTATATTCTTTTCTTCCCAACATTTTTTTATAAAGCTTTCATTTTTTGCCTTACTAACCTTTACTTCGTACCTCATACTTCTTACACCCCACTTAACCCTAAGCTTCTCTATATCCAATTCCTTCCTTATCAAGTACCTTGGTGTTTGGAAATCTAAATCAAATAGCCACCTGACATAATCTAATTGTATTTTCTCTAATTCTTCCTTTTCTTCCCATCCCCATATTTCAGAGCCATATGCCATTACACTTTTTACTAGATAATTAAATAGTTTCCATCTTCTCACAAAATCATTTTTACATACCCATTCCCCTAGTCCCCATGTTTTATTAACTGCCATCCTTCCTTTAAATTTCAACTCCTTGATGTGGTCGTTGTAATTTCCTTTCCTATTAAAAGTAAACCCTAGATATTTAAAAACCTCTACCTCCTCAATTACTTCTTTACCCCATACCCATTTTGTTTTCCCTTTCCTTCCCTTCTTATTAAATACCATCATTTTTGTCTTCTCTATATTTGCCTTTAAAGTTTTCTTTTTCAAGTATCTTTTCATTGTCCCCATCATATCTTCCATCGCCTCCCTGTTGTTTGCTAAAATCGCCATGTCGTCTGCATACGCCAATGTCCATGTCCTTATGTCCTTCAACTTGATTCCTCCTATGTTTCTTTCCTCAAATCTTCTATCTAGATCCGCTAGATATATGTTGAATAACATTGGGCTCAAACTGCATCCTTGTCTTAGTCCTTTTGTGACCCAAAACTCGTCTGTATATCCTTCCTCTGTTCTTACAACTGTTTTTGTTTCTCTATAAATCCCTTTAATTTTCTCAATCAGGTACTCGCTCACCTGGTCTTCTTTTAGTTTTTCCCATAGCTTCTCCCTGTTGACCGAGTCGAATGCCGCATGCAGATCCACGAATAACACATACACCTCTCTATTTGGATCTCTTTGTACGACGTGATTTAACACATATATATTATCAATCGTGGATCTGCCTTCTCTAAAACCATTTTGGCTTTCTGGTACAATTTTCTTCGCCTCGATTTCTTCTTCCAGTCTTTTCCTTATTATTTCCGCATATATTTTATAGGCTGTACTCAATAATGATATGCCCCTATAATTCTTTGTTTCGTTCATATTGCCTTTCTTATGTAATGGCACTATAATGTTTGTATTCCATTCCTCT
Organism: Gonatopus flavifemur; assembly: GCA_018340375.1. NCBI lineage: Eukaryota > Metazoa > Arthropoda > Insecta > Hymenoptera > Dryinidae > Gonatopus > Gonatopus flavifemur. The sequence goes on from JAFFJZ010000004.1 coordinate 20,327,154, forward strand.
GGTATAATGTCCTCTTCCCATATCTGCTTGATCATATTATACATCCTGCTTTTTATTCTTTTTCCTCCATATATCCAGGCTTCTGCTGGTACTCCATCTATTCCCACGGCTTTCTTCTCTTTCAATTTTCTAATAGCTTTTTCAATTTCTTCGTCTTCCAACTTTTTCGCTATCTGTCTCTCCATGTTGTTAGCTCGTTTTCCTATTTCCTTCTTCCCTATATTATCTATATTAGTACGATTTTCTTCACCATTTAATAACTCCATGAAGTGTTCTTTCCATTCTTGTTTACTTATTGTATTTTTTCCCTGCGCTCTTCTTTTCCTCCTGTTGTTTAAATATTTCCATATTTCATTTTCCCTTTTCATACCCTTCCATATTTCTTCTTCCTGTCTCTTCCTTTTCTTCTCCTTTTCTTTAAATATTTCTTTCATTCTGCTTTTGCTCTTCAAATACTCCTCTTTCCTAATTTTACCCTTTCTCCATTTCCTATATACTCTTTGTACTTTCCTTTTTTCTTTAGTACAGCTTTTATCCCACCATATCTTATGACCTAAATTGTATTCTTTAACCCTTACTGTCTTCCTAACCAAATTTTGCTCAACAATTTCTCTGATTTTCACCCATTTTTCCTCTATTGTCGTTTCCTCTATTATATCATCATCAGCGTTTGTCATATTTTTAAATATTTCTATCGCTTCTTGATCCCACCTGATAATTTCTTTATATTTTCTTGTTTTTTTTCTTTCCTTCTGTCTTTCTATCCCTATTTTCAGTTCAACTTCCAATGGCATATGGTCTGATTCTATTCTATTTCCTATTTTAAATCCCTTTAACATTTCTTTACTTTTTTCATCCATTATACAATAGTCTATAACAGTGCTACCTCTTGGTCCTATATATGTAAATTCTCCTCCCTCGTCACCCTCTTCATTTCCGTTTAATAGGTACCAGCCCTTTTCTTTAATAGCTTCAATTAATTCCCTACCTTGATTACCTATTATCTTATCCTTACTACTCCTTCTCCAGCATTTTTCTTGCTCCTCACTTCCTACATTACTGTCTAATTCTCCTGTTCTTATATTAAAATCCCCTCCTATTATTATTCCTTCCTCACTTTCACTATGAATTCCTTTTCCTATTAAATCTTTTATTCTCTCCTTTCCCATATTATACATCGTCCATACCTTTAACTTTCTGTCTTTTATGATTATGTCTTTTCCTACCAGTCCCTTATTTATCTCTTGTATTCCCTTCCTTTTGTTTTCGATCTCTTTTTTTACCCCTACTATAATTCCTCCTTTCGCTCTACCCCTCTTTTGTTCCCTTTCTGCATGAATACACTCCCACGAGTGTGAATCTGGTAACCTATTTTTTAAACCCGCCCACCCTCTTTCCTCTACCCATGTTTCTGTTAGTCCTATAAAATCAAATTCTTCTAGATATTTCCATACATCACTTTCCTTATTTTTAAGTCCCGCAATATTCCAAAAAACAAGTCTAATTTCCTTGTGCGTTTCCTTTAACAAGAAATTGCAATTTTCTTCCAATCAAATACATTCTGCATAATAATCTTTCGGTCTATCAGCGCTCGGAATAATGAACATTCGATTCAAAAACCATTCGATGTATTGAAGGCCCACCTATATTGTACAATGTATATGACAAAAGGCAAATCGAATTCTCCAAGGACTCTATTCTGCTGACATTTCAGTAGTTGATTTTGTGATCCCGAAAGGATTCAATGAGATCTAGTTTTTGGAACTTTTGCTATTTGGGGATTCATTATTTTTCACTTTATTTTTTGTACGGTCCTAAGAAAACTAGGGGGAGAAATTTGGAATCCAGTCCCGAAGAGAACATGAAGCTTCAGCGAACGTTCAGATTAGATCTGTATAGATCGGATCGAAGGTTCATGAAAGCTAATTTTTAGATTCACAAACGTTTGTCAAAGGTACTACGGACGTTGAAATGTCCGCCTCGAAATATGTTCAGGAAACATAGATGGAACGTTCATTGGAGGTTCATCGAAGGTTTGAGGAAGCTTCACAAAAATATCTATACTTAGATTAATTTATGTGAGGTTGCTAGAGGTCAGGACGGGCGTATAGGGCGTGCAGGAAACAGAAGACGGAACGTAGTGTTAGTGTCTTTATTTGAGCGTTGTTTTACATGGTTCCTTCTTGAGTGCTAACGACCGAGTGTCTCGTCTCGGCGAGTGGCCTATATTTATGTGGTTTCTTAGTCCTTGTTTCGACCAATCACAACGTTATCCCACTTGTAGATGGTGATTGGCTGTTACTGGTACTCGAGCCTTGCTCGTGATCGCTTACATTTATAATAATTTATGTTTATTAATTGATTTATTTTCCATATAAATTGATCAAAATTAATATAAGTATAGATATTTTTGTGAAGCTTCGTCAAACCTTCGATGAACCTTCAGCGAACGTTCCATCTATGTTTTCTGAACGTATTTCGAGGCGGACATTTCAACGTTCGTAGAACCTTTGTCAAACGTTTGTGAATCTAAAAGTTAGCTCCAATGAACCTTCGGCCCGATCTATACAGATCTGATCTGAACATTCGCTGAAGCTGTGCTGAAATGGTAAACAATTCAGAGTTTCAAAATTATAACCCAACTTGACCATAAAAAAAGATGATGCAGAAAACTCCCTTCCCGAAGAGAACATGAAACTCCAGCGAATGTTCAGATTAGATCTGTATAGATCGGATCGAAGGTTCATAAAAGCTAACTTTGAGATTCACAAACGTTTGTCAAAGGTACTCCGAACGTTGAAATGTCCGCCTCGTAATACTTTCAGGAAACATAGATGGCACGTTCATTGAAGGTTCATCGAAGGTTTGAGGAAGCTTCACAAACATATGTATACTTAGATTAATTTATAATAATTTATGTTTATTAATTAATTTATTTTTCATATAAATTGATCAAAATTAATATAAGTATAGATATTTTTGTGAAGCTTCGTCAAACCTTCGATGAACCTTCAGCGAACGTTCCATCTATGTTTTCTGAACGTATTTCGAGGCGGACATTTCAACGTCCGTAGAACCTTTGTCAAACGTTTGTGAATCTAGAATTTAGCTGTAATGAACCTTCGGCCCGGTCTATACACATCTGATCTGAACGTTCGCTGAAGCTTCATGTTCTCTTCGGGGTTTTGGTAACCTGCCCAAATAGCAATAGTTCCAAAAACTAGATCTCATTGAATCCTTTCAAAATCACAAAATGAACTACTGAAATGTCAGCAGAATACAGTCCTTGGAGAATTCAATTTGCCTTTTGTCATACTACCCAGATAGCAAAAGCTCCTTTGGAGAATTCAATGAGAACTGTTTTGGTCCTCTTGTGTCCTCAAAGAATTTTTATAGAATTCTCCGACAGAGCTTTTGCTATCTGGGCTATATACAGTACAATATATAGTATGACAAAAGGCAAATTGAATTCTCCAAGGACTCTATTCTACTGACATTTCAGTAGTTCATTTTGTCATTTCGAAAGGATTCAATGAGATCTAGTTTTTGGAACTTTTGCTATTTGGGCTACATCATCTGCATGAGTTTTATGCGCACATTATTCCTTGCATAAAGCCTACCGTATCATGCGTACCCATCCCTGCTACCCAGTGTATACTATAGATCAGTGGACCAACTATGCATAATTTATGCACTTTTTCCGTTAGATCAACCCATCACAGTGTTTTATAAAAAAGAATGACTGATGGGAAAAGTTGAGAGATTTGAGAATTGGTCACCGTGGTTTGAAGCAGCCCAATTTATATCGATTTGATTGGTGTATTCTTGTGGAGAAAAGAACATAGTTGGTCAGTTCCATAAGAAATCATCCATCATGGACTGCTCTCTACTTATTCTTATTACTCCATGGTTGTGATTCACCTGTCTTCCTCGTCGTGAAAAGCGTTCTTCAAATCTCTTCCTCTCTCTCTCTCTCTCTCTCTCTCTCTCTCTCTCTCTCATATTTCTAATCATTGATATCATACTCATACACGCAGCATAATTGAATAAATATTCGAATCTAATTTCTAACGTCGTTCACGAACCCAATCACGTTGACAGAGTTGACTGGAGTTGACTAAAAGAGTTTTATTTCAACTTAAACATTCAACGTCGACAGTAGGATTCATTAAAAGTAACCACAATAACAAATCTTGATTGATTTCAATATCGAAAACTGCCATTACGCATACGTTGTATCAAAAAATTCCGAAGAATAAGATTAAAAAGAGGGGAACTACGATTCTAGAAGAGAAACCCTTTGCTTGTGCAGTCAATTTGGAATACCGAACCAAAATATGCGATTGTTGTTTCAAAAAGTACATCTGCCAATCGTTTTCTGCTGTTATTTGATAGTTTTCTCATACTCAATTGATAATTGATATAAATTCATTAATTAATATAAATTTTATTCCAGAAGAAAAGTATCGAGATGCTCTGGCTGTCAGCATGTATATTATTGCAGCCGTACTTGTCGAAGGAATGCTTGGAGTTATCACAAATTAGAATGTGCTATTCTAAAGAAAGTTCCGTCAGAAGAGTTGCTACCTCTGGCACTATTGCTCTTGCGCATTATATTGAAACTCAAGTGCAGAGGAGGTTATAAGGAAAAAGGGTATTACGATAGAAACAGCTATAGACAGTACAAAGATTTGATGTCACGTAAGTTTTTCAAGCATGAGTATGAAACATCCAAAATGAAGCTTTAAATGGCTGAATGTAAATTTGTCTCAAATCAATCTGAATTTGGTCTTTTCGACCCATGTTGTCTTGAGGAGGATACAAGTCTTGTTGAGATTATTCAAGATTAAATCTTTTGACAAGCTAGTCAATGATTAAACATTAGAAGATATGCAAGAACGAGGAGCTCTATTTCTGCAATATTGATTCTGAGATGAAAGTTTCGAAACTCTGTGTGCAGCATTTTCCTTTTCGTTCATAAGAAGAAATTCTATTATTGGTGTTTCAAATTATGTCAAAATTATGAAGCTAAATATTGGGATAGAAATTCTCTGATTTGTTGTAGTGACTGATTGTATGTTCATCAGCGTTACCAGGCTCCTATGTTTTTCCCATGGATCAACATATCACAGATAGCTGTTGAATGGAACGTCCAAAAAGAGAGTTGCAAAAGTAGCAGGCTGGCAACACTGATGTTCAATTTGAATATCTAGTTCGGATATTGCAATGTTTGATGAATGAGATTGAATGTTCTAGCCCATATCCTAATGCAGAAAGATTAGCAATAAATCAAGATACATATGTAGATATGTTTTCATAGATCGTGAGGATATTAAGGCTGATAGGTCAAAGATAGCTCTATTGTTCCACCACTCTATGTTTCTACTACACCATCTGGACCACCCTGTCTTGCCGCACCCTGAAGAACTTTTGGATATTTATGGAAGAATGCAGATTAATTCTTTCTCAATTCAAGACGAGTTCCTGGAAATTATAGGAGATGGTATTTATTTGGGCGCGTCTGTATTCGATCACAGCTGTAAACCGAATGCTATTGCGGTGTTCATTGGTTCAACTATAGTTATCAAAGCTCTGGTGGATATTCCTTCTTTCGATATTTCTTCGGTAAATTAACATGAATATCTCGATGTTCAATTTTCAAAAACTTTTTACAAGGACCGTGCTATTAATTTTCAGGTGCAAATTTCGTACATGCAGGTATTGGATACGAAAAAGAACAGACATAACCGATTACTCAGTGGTTATTATTTTCATTGCAATTGCGAGATTTGTGAGAAACCCGAACAAACGACAGAAGCTGCGGCGTGTCCCAATAGTTCCTGCGTTTATCCTTGTTGTCCGAACATGACCAAATGCCCCGAATGTGGTACAACTTTTCCTCCGGGATTCAAGTCCCGGTTCGACGAGGTGTCTAAATTCACGGCTCATCAGTTACAGGAAATGAAGAAAGAGCAATGTATCCTTTGATTAAAAATATATACGGATAATATACGGCATGGTGAAGCGTCAATTTCTAGGGAATTTTAGTTCGTTTAGCACGCTCCAAGTATTTCGGATTCGCTATTCTCTGCTATTCGCAAAGATAATAACGAATTGATTGTTTTGATACAAGTTTAAGCAACTTTAGACAGGTAGAACGAACGAACTTGATGAGATTTTCGGAAACCGTTCCGTGCCGTACACAATTGCACCGTGCCGATGCATGTAAAATGGGTCTGAAGTCATTCACCATCGAGAATAGTATTAGCCAGGGTTCCCACGTTCTGGAATTTCTTTTTCTTCAATTGGCCATACTTTTGGCCAGTCATCTCTCATTGGTTAATTCCGTTGCAATTCAAAGACGCGTGGGAACCCTGTATAAGGATATATTTGGAACTCGGTCGGAAAGTAATTCATAATGGAACAAGCCATGGAAGACATTTAGCGGTGGTGTTAGGGTTTCAGTGTCGCTGTTGAAAATTGCTTCCACGGTTGAAACGCCGTCTAAGACGTGAAAATTTCTTTTTCAGCAACGTAAACCTTCGCTGATAGAGCACCACCTATCATCTACTTCATCTCCTCGCAGGATCTAGGTGAAAAATTAATCGATGAATGAGCAGGGGCGGACTGAGAACTACTCTATCTTCCTCTAACTTGCGCGAAACAGAAGAAGAAAGATCGGCGAAGCCGCGTTTCAATCCTTTGTTCCTCGCGGATTGACGGAGGATACAGGAGTTCTTATTCTTAGTCTGCCACTGTGAATGAAATAGATGACTGCATCATTATTCCTCCACCTAAATTCCACCTAAATGAAGAAGCGATGTATTTCGATAATGACAATGTTTTGTGAGTGGATACATAGAGAATATATAATTCCTCACTACTATTCAAATCTCAGGCTTGTATAAAATTGAATCAGGTTTGAAAAGACAAAGAGGAATTCTACATTCCTACAATGCCCTACACTTGAACACGTTAGAACGTGCGTTGGAAATCTCCTTTATTAGGAACAAGTGGACGGAGGCTGAAGCCTACGCCAAACAATTGATGCCCGCATACATGTGAGTGAAATGATCATTTTACAGCAATACTTGTTGATCTGTACAGGAGCAATGTGTCTCATTTTAATGTTTTTCCTGGTAGAAAATATTATGGAGAAATTCATAATATGACGGCGCATTTATACTGGGTGATGGGATGTATTCAGTTTCATTTGGGAAGAATATTACACTGATACTCTAGAGTACGAGGGCAAAGTTTTGGAACATGAGCCTAGTAAGAACAGTTAAGAAGTTCTGGAAATAGTCACTAGATTTATGCAGTCCATATCAAAGCTCATGTTCCAAAACCTTCCCCTCAGAGTATTAGTGCAGCCCTTTTTGATCCATCAGGAAGACAGAGAAAACCGATATTTCAGAGCACGAAAGTAAGGTTTTGGAACATGAGCAAAGTTGTCAGGCAAAATCTCCAGACTCTGATGATTGGTCAGTTCTTGTACAATCGGCCAATCATATTTTCAATTGAGGATAAAAAGACGAATGAACGGAAAGTTTGAAGATTTTTATAGGATTTATAATAATTAGTTACATTTATTCAAATTATTTAGATTCTTCCAAGTTATAACTGGATGAAATTTTTAGTATACTGTGTGCACTTTCATGCACCGATTTCTTGAAATTATGCACTACATTATGCATTATGCAATCTAATTTTTTCCTATGCAAATTGATCTCAAATTATGCACAAAATACATAAATTATACAGTGTTGGTCACACTGGTCTACCGTTTGCCGCTGTGATCAGTGCAGGGGGCATAAACTGAAATATGAAATTTTCAGAACTGAATGTGGCGCTCTCAAGTGTGGATTAGTGAAAGTTCGAATGGAATGCAGGGAGTGGGGGTATCACCTATAATCACCAACACAAGTATACTTGTGTTGGTAATACAACATGAATATACTTGATACCCCCACTCCCTACATTCCATTCGAACTTTCACTAATCCACACTGGAGAGCGCCACATTCAGTTCTGAAAATTTTATATTTCAGTTTCTGCCCCCTGGATCAGTGTTGCCAATATACCCTATAGCAGTGATGCCAGCATTTGGTCGACCGAGTCGATTTTCCCCCTCCATCCCGCTGTATACAACCAAATTTCTTTTGTCGGAGGTTTGATTGTGTGTGTGACATTTCTATACAGACAGATGTGATGGAGAGGGAAAATCGACTCGGTCGACCAAATGCTGGCATCACTGCCCTATAGCTGTAATTTCATGGGGTGTCGAGCATCAAGCGTCAACATTAGAAAGAAAGAGAGGTCACACAGTTCTTCTCTTTCCTTCTAATGTTGACGCTTGATGCTCGACGCCCCATGAAATTACAGCTTATGATTTCGCTGAAAACAAAAATATGATTGGGCGACTCCATAAGATAAGGACCAACCAATCATTATCTAGTAGAGTTTATCGGCAACATTGGTTGTGATTTCCTGTTTTTCGTCGCAAAAAGCCTTTGTGACGTTTTTTATCTCCACATTCCGATGCATTGAAATCATCTATGCAGTACAGTTTAATAGAAATTTCAATCTATTTTTTATCGTTTTATCAACGGACCCAACAGAGTTTATCGAGTTTGACAACAGAATTTCATTCTTATATAGACAACGAACGTCGAAAGTAAGGTTTATCCACAAGAACAATCGCCAAATTCATAATTCGTTTGAATATCTAAAACAACCATTGCGGGTAATTTATTCAATCAACAATGTCGTATAATAAGATTATAAAGAGCGGGACGACCATTTTACAAGAAAAATCTTTCGCTTGTGCAGTCAATTCGGACAAGCGGACTCAAGTATGCGATAAGTGTTTTAAAATGTATATCTGCTCCTCATTTTTCTGCTTATTCGAAGCTCTTTGTATTGTTGAAATTTGAATCGTTTCCTTTTTTTTTTTTTTTCTCAAACGGACCGATGATCGGAAATTAGCATCCAAAGACAAGAAGGTTCATAACTTTTCAATATCGTTCTTACTGAATATATGTTTCAATTGCAAACATAGACTCTGAGGCATTCAATTTTATAGCCTACCGTATTCTAGTTTTCCCTATTCAGATCTCATTTCAATGAACGATTCAAATCTCAATGATATAGTTTGCTTACATTCAATGAATCTTTTGTGAAATAATATCAATTCCATTCCAGAGAAAAAGTACTGAAATGTTCCAGCTGTCAGCATGTATATTATTGCAGTCGTGCATGTCAAAAGGATGCTTGGAGTTTCCATAAATTAGAATGTGCTATTTTGAAGAAACTTAAACCAGAAGAGTTGCCGCCTTCAACATTATTGTTCATGCGCATGGTACTGAAACTCAAATACCAAGATGGATATGAGGAGAAAGGGTATTACGATGGGAAGAACTACAGACAATTCAAAGATTTGATGTCACGTAAGATTTTCTAGTTCGATCAATAAACACTTGTGTTATTTTCAAACATGTTGCTCTGAAATATTATACTGGAAGATATGAAGAATACTGAGAGTTCCAGTTCACTCATATTGATTCCAAATGTATGTTTCCTTTAAAAACATAAATTTTGTGTCAAAAGATCAACGACGTTGTGTTCAAATCTTGTCTCAAAAAATTTTCCAAAATACAGCTGTATGCATTTCGTTGGTGGTTGAATGACATACTGTTGTCGGTCTTTCACATATCCAACGTACAATGCATGAACATGAATTCAGTTTTATCAGGGGATCGAAAATGCGAACACTTGAAAAGAAATTCTAATTTGTGCCAATTGCTGCTTGTTCATTTATTCCGAATATTTCATACGACATACGTTTTTACAGATAATCGTCGTATTGAAACTGATCCTGTCAGAACGTGTGATTTTGTTTTTCTGTGTGGATTCCTGATACAATATTTAGATCAATCAATACGTTGGAATTCCGAAGAGTTGTTGGATATTTATGGTAAAATGTCCATCAATACCTTCAGAGTTGATAATGAGTATGGTGACTGTATTGGAGAAGGAATTTATCTAGGCGCGTCCGTGTTCGATCATAGCTGCAAACCAAATGCTATACCTGTTTTCAATGGTTCGACTATCATTATTAAAGCACTGGAGGATATTCCTTTCATTGATATTTCTGCGGTAAATATCTTAAGGTGATCCTAGCGCTGCTATCGAAAATACTTCGGCAAAACGAAAATATTAATAACTATACCAAAGAATTGCTGTACAAAACGATATTTTGAATTTCCAAAGACAATTTTACATAGGATGGATTTGCAATTTTTTCCAATAATTCGTAACGCGATTTGTCGAAAACTATGATTTTTTTTATACAATATAATGTTGTGAAGAAGTTACAGTTCGAGTTGCGGCACTAAAAACTCTCCCATTCTACAAGTTTCCAGAACTTCTTATCAAAACCGTACTATTGATTCCAGGTGAAAATTCCGTATATCGACGTATTCAATACAACGAAGGCCAGACGTGACGAATTACAAAAGAAATATTATTTTTATTGCAATTGCGAGAGATGTGAAGGACCCGAACAAATTTCAGAAGCTGCTGCATGTCCAAATAGTTCCTGCGTTTACCCTTGTTCCCCGGACATGACCGAATGTTCCAGTTGTGGTACCACTTTCCCTCAGAAATTCAAGGCTCAATTCGACGAAGTGTCCGAATTTACGGCTCATCATTTACAGGAAATGGGGAAAAAGAATTGTATCCTTTGACTGTTTTATCTGATTTCATATGAAGAAAAAAGGATAAACTTCTCATCAGGTGCTTTCGATCGTCTCGGGAGCTTGCTCCGGATCAATTTTTAAACCAATCAAAAAATTCGACAGGGTGTCCCTAGCGATTTCGTTTTCACCGAAATTTTTGGTAAGAAATTGGTAATTTTGTGGTTGGAAATTGGTTATATTATGGTCAAATCGTCGTACCGTTTGTAACTTTTTTGTACCACATAATTACCAACAAATTACTACACGATCGGTATTTTTATGGGAGAAGTTTTGGACAAATTTTGGTAAAGACTAACGGAATCAACAGGATGTACAATTCGGTTCCTTTTTGGAAAAAATATGCCTGACATTATCGCAAATGGGAGGAACAAAATTGGTAAGTTTTTGGATAATTTCGAATTCATCACCATAAAACCAGCGAATCTTCAGTGCTACTGATTGGTAACAATGTGGTTCCTTTTTGGAAAAACATCTTGAAAATACCGCTGATGGGAGGAACCAAATTGGTCAGTTTTTGGTTACTTTCCGGTTCATAACCATGGGATTACCGAATTTGCATTGGTACTCATTGGTAACAATTTGGTGCTTTCTTGGAAAGAGTATACCTGGAATTACTGCAGATGGAAGGAACAAAATTGGTCAGTTTTTGGATAATTTCCGGTTCACAACTATAGAATCGCCAAAACTTCAGTGCCACTGATTGCGGAAAAGTTTGTTTCTTTTCGGAAAAAAATATGCCTGAAATCACCGCAGATAACAGCACCCAAATCGGTCAGTTTTTGGATAATTTCCGGTTCACAACCATAGAATTACCAAAACTTGAGTACGACTGATTGGCAACAATTTGGTTCCTCCTATTCGCGGTAATTTCAGGCATTTTTTTACCAATGCAGGATTCTCAACATTCGGTAAATCTTCGGTTTTTAACCACCAAGCAACCAAGAAATTACCAAGCAGACCATTCCTGTAATCTTTTAAAAAAAGTGGTTTGGTTCCAAGAAGGTACCGAATCGTGACCGATGAGTCGCACTGAATATCCGGTAATTCTATGGTTTTAAACCGGAAATTTACCAAAAACTGACCAATTTGGTTCCACCTATTCGCGGTAGTCTTAGGCCTTGTTTTCCAAAACGGGACCAAATTGCAACCAATGCAGGATTCTCAACACTCGGTAAATTTTCGGTTCTTAACCACGAAGCAACCAAGAAATGACCAAGAACACCATTTCTGTGATCTGGTAAACAAATGGTTTTGTTCCAAGAAGATACCGAATCGTGACTGATGAGTAGCACTGAAGATGCGGTTGTTGGTTATTTTGTGGTCAGAAAAAGTCACAAACGTACCGAAATTTTTTGGTAACTTTTTGGTAACCTCAAAATCGCTAGGGGTCCACATTCTGGAAAATCAGGAGGGAAAAATAGGCCAGGGAATATCATGGAAATGCTCTGAATTTCCCTGCAATTTTAGTTAAATATTATCAATCTACATTCAAGAAAACGCTTTTTCCATCAATTTATAATTAGATCAATAATTCTAAAACTGCCATCATGTGAAACATGTCTTCCCTCGTATCTGGGAAGGTGCTGAACATGTGACATTGACGGATTTTTTTTTTTACAAAATCTTGTAAAAATGAGATTTTTTCAATCAAAAAGTTTGAAGAATATACAGAAGAACAGATTGACCCATCCCAGGTAGCACACGCACGTTCTGAGAATGTTCTGAGAATATACGTTGAGGATATTCGAATATTCTATGGAGATTTTTATTTCGTGTGAATATATTCTACGCACATTCTCAGAATGTTTGAATGGGACTGTTTCAAATATTCTCAGAATATGATGCCACGGATATTGTGGGAATATTAGAAAAAATGCTGTTAAAATAAGAATTCCCGTCAATATAAGCTTCTGCATGTCACCGAAAACTACTTCACAATCAATTTTTTTTATCATTAAACATCTTTAATCATGAATGGTTAATAATATTATGAATCCATATAGATGGATGAGATATTTATGATCGCAACAGACAATCATAATATATACGGTATTTCTCAACATTTTATTACACTTTTGAGGATTATTTTTCACACATGGGACTCTCAGAGAACATTTGCGATATTAAAATACACCTTTCATAGATTTATTATTCCCAAAACACAAATTAAAATAATATATTGTCCAAGGGTCTGTAGCCTGTCAACAACATTATCCGCCATTAATGAATTCATGTCATCACGATGCTTGCGCATGCGCTGTTCATCAAACTCCCTACAAACTTTGTACGCATATTGTACGAACGTTCCTAGAATATTCGAAACAGTCTCATTCAAATGTTCTAAGAATATTCTAAGGATATTTACGAATCTCCTACGATCTTTGTGAGAATATTCGATGAAGTACATTTTACGGATGTGAGAATATTCTCAGAATATTCTGTGTTACATGGGATGGAGGCCTGATCGATTTGATCATTCCCCTGGTGAAAATAAAGCGTGCATTTGGAGCGTCGCATAGGAGTGTTATTACCGTCACATGAGAGTGTATTAAGGGTCAATTGGCGCAGTTGAGCGTGGATCGAGCGTGAAGAAAAGCGTTCATGCACGCTGTACTCACGTTTATATTGAAGTAAGCGTGCATTGAACGTATATTGGCCAGAATCACGTTAATGGTACGCTGTTTGAACTTAATGTGCACGCCGTTTTTTCGCCAGGGTCTGTTTCTATTTCAATCATTCCCTTCATATGATGATTGTGTTGCACGACTCGAATGTAAATTCATTTACAATGATTCGATACCCGAAGAGAACATGAAGCTTCAGCGAACGTTCAGATCAGATGTGTATAGATCGGGCCGAAGGTTCATTAGAGCTAACTTTTAGATTAACAAACGTTTGACAAAGGTTCTACGGACGTTGAAATGTCCGCCTCGAAATACGTTCAGGAAACATAGATGGTTCATCGAAGGTCTGACGAAGCTTCACAAAAATATCTATACTTAAATTAATTTATAATAATTTATGTTTATTATTTCATTTATTTTTCATATAAATTGATCAAAATTAATATAAGTATAGATATTTTTGTGAAACTTCGTCAAACCTTCGATGAACCTTCAGCGAACGTTCCATCTATGTTTTCTGAACGTATTTCGAGGCAGACATTTTAACGTCCGTAGAACCTTTGTCAAACGTTCGTGAATCTAAAAGTTAGCTCTAATGAACCTTCGGCCCGATCTATACACATCTAATCTGAACGTTCGCTGAAGCTTCATGTTCTCTTCGGGTATATAAGGGGGGTTGATTAAGCTACCAAACTTCATGTACTCCATGTATTCTGAATTTGAATATTTTTCTGTTATGATTTTCTTCCCTCTCAAATCCAAGATGTCAATACAATGCTTATGATTAATTAATTATCACATGATTTTTCTTTGTAAATTGTATTCACAATTCAGTCATGTATGGGTGTTTCCGATAACTGCTTCGAGCAGAGCAAAATTAATTTTCAAACAATCAAAAGATTACAAAAAAAACATTAATTATTTGATTGATTGAGAATTGCTTTTGCTCTGCTCCGAGCAGTTATCGGAAACACCCTACGTTTCACTGTAGCACTTACCCAGGAAGCATAAACTCGTATAAACAATTCTTGGATCGATTACAGAGCCATCGTATGAAGGACCACTTGAAGTAATTTTACATTATATTCGTCGAGCTGGGAAACCGTAACAATGAATCACAAACGTCATCATAAAAGTTTATAAATCATCAAATGTTTTGAAGTCGTATTAGTATATCCATGTAAAATCACCTCAAGTGGTTTTCCATATGGTGGCGCTGTAATCAGTCTAAATATTGTTCATCTGAGTTTATGTTCCCTGCGCTTACCTAGCAATTCACTTCTTTCATTACTGAAGAGAAAGATATAATGAGGATTAGATGAGTTCTTCTATGCGCTCATTGGAACTGATAAGAGGTATTATATCCTTTGGTCTCTGATAAAACTCCCGTACAGCACACCTCCGTGGCCTCCACGGAGAACAAAGGTGGATCCTCCACGTAAGCAACGTGGAGGCTACGTAGCCGTTAGGTGGAAAACACGTAGAGTCTGCATAGAGGCGCCGGAGAAATGTCCGCCCTATGCAACGAATGTTTGCAAGCATTTCAAAATTTCAAGACTATGCGAATGATCAATTTATTTTTAGTTTGGGAAAGAATGAAAACACACTGGATCTCAAGGAAGGTAAGTTGACAACAATATATATTATTTTTGTAAATCAAATGAGAATGTTATTCACATTGTGCTGCGAAGAGGCAGATTGAATAAAAAAATGCACAATTCGTCCGAATTTTTATTATATATATATAAAATACACTGGCAACAGTTTTTGGATTGGTCTTACATTATCTAATGATTTATTATAAAAATTCAACGTCACGCATGATACCTGAATTTCCAAAAAGAAAACTAACCAATGACAATGATTGTTTCATTGGAAGCAAAAAAAGAAAATTGAATCAATAATCGAAATTCCAACCTTCATAATTTAACCAAAACCTAGCTGTAAAAATTCACTCCACGTGTACACCACGTTGCAGTGCGTCTGTTTCTACGTCGTATCTTCGTGGTAGCGACGTGGAGGCGAGGTGGTACGATGTATCAATACCACGCAGGAGCAACGTTGATGCCACCTATCCGAATAGACGCATGCAGCGCCACCTTTCCGAATATTACAATGCGTCCACGTCGCCTCTCCGTTGTGTCCACCTTTGTTCCACCTCGCTTCTCCGTTGCCTCCACTTTCGTTCCACCTCGCCACCACGTTCCTACCACCTTCGTTCCACGCTGTGGCAACGTTGCATAGGGCGGACATTTCTCCGGCGCCTCTATGCAGACTCTACGTGGTTTCCACCTAACGGCTACGTAGCCTCCACGTTGCTTACGTGGAGGATCCACCTTTGTTCTCCGTGGAGGCCACGGAGGTGTGCTGTACGGGCTGTGTTTTATTATTTCGCATGGAAATACTTCTGTTGAAAGCAGTTTTTCTATCAACAAACATCTCATCGTGGGAAATCTCTTGGAAGAGTCCTTAGTAGCTCAACAAATTATATGTGATTATTTGAATAGTGTAGGTGGATCGGAGCAAGTAGTTATTTCGAAAAAAATGCTTGGTTCTGTGAAAGCATCCAGAAGAAAGTGCCAGCTATATTTGGATAAGAAAAAAGAGATGAATCACGAAGAAGATGGAAAAAATGAAAGACAAACGAAAACTTGAATTGGATTTGAAAAAACTTAGAAGATCAAAAAAGAAAATTTACATATGAACGAGAGAAAGAAGATATGAAACTTGGAAAGAAACCAAAATTCTTGGAAGACAAAAAACGGAATTGCTGAGATTATGAAATGAATTTTCAACAATTTTCTAATCTTTTGATGTACATTCCAATTTAGACAGTCCATCATGGAAGCTGTAATATTTGTTATCACAATTGATATATGTGTCTGGAATCTAAAAGAGATTCATTTCTAACAATTTATTGAGAAACATATTACAAAAGATTATGAACGTACCAATTGAACAAAGCATTTTCATTCATTGAATCGTTTTCTGGATCATTCATAGTTTGTTAAGTTTCAATAAAATTTATAGAATATTCTGTACTTATTCATCGCTAAATTGATTGAATGCCTGATTCACCGCACAGCACAAATATTCCAGTCATATTCTCAAAATATTCTGGAAATAATACAACGTTTCCAGAATGTTACAAAATATTCTTGAAAGGTTATCAAGACATCAACGCTGTTAGGGATACGCATAATTTACCATGTGAAATAATAAATATTGTAGTACGGAATAATAAAATAATAATGTGAAATTCAATACATGACATATCCAATATATCTATCTGCATATTTATCAGAAATATGTTATATCACTCTGGTTAAGAGAATCCATTGATTCTCGCCAAATTTCATTTAATCTTCAACAATGTTCCAACCAAATCTCATCCGACGATTTTTCAATGAGAATTGGTCAGAAAAATGAATGTTTTCAATCTGAATCTGTTTGAATCTTGCAAAATCTCATCGAATCTCGGACAATGTTCTGACCAAATCTCATGAAATTTCATTTGGCAGATTCAATGGGTTCTTTTAACCAGGGTCACTAGGGAGTTCATAGAGTGGAATTAGTTTAATGAGTCTGAACTAATTGGGAATAACGTGCTGAGGTTTGAAAGATATGTTTTTATTTTTGTTAGGTTTGTTCATGATTGATATTTCGGTTCAATTCAATGATATCCCATTTTCTGTCAGAAATTATGTTTATTTTCTTATGTTTGAATCAACTTGCATTTGAAGACGATTAATATACGTTGGAATTCATTTTGAATTAGTACAACTGGATGGATTTATTCGAATAGGATTCATTAAGGATTTCTGAAATATATATAAACTGCAATGTTGAAGAGATTTCTTCATTAAAATGCTGAGATGTGTTTGTGATTCTATATTAAACAAATATTTTTCCAAAATGTAGTCATGTCCTTTTGATTCCATGCAATACTGAAATTCGATTCACTCATTTTTATTCACTTGAAGTCTTGTCACAATATCAGATCAAAATGTCAGGAAAATTTGTGAAACCCGTCAGGGAAATTTCAGGGAAATTTTTATGGAGAATTCTGTGGACACCCTGCACAGTGGGGTCAAATGCCAAGAATCTGTAAAAAATACCAAAAATGAAGTCTGTAGTTTCAGATATTTGAGGTACCATTCGCGTGAATGAGAGATAGTGAAGTGAAGACCATGTTCAAAGAGACGCTGTGTCTCGAAAAGTGAACCGATTGAACTTTTCTGAAATGGAATCTACTGCTGGAAGTGTATAGAATATTCTAAGAATCAATGGAATATCAATTTACTGAGTGGCAAATAATGGCATAGCAATGATTGTATGTGATTTTTGAACCTCTGAATTTGGAAATTTGTTTGGTTATTTGGAGAAAAAGTTGTGTTCCACGCCTTTCCACATCACTTTACTTATTGGAGGTTGTAGATGGGGGTCTTACTTTCAAAATGAAAACAAAATTAGCGGCTCCTTTTTGCCCCTTTGGGGTTCCGTCATTGTTTCGTGAAGCAAGTATCTTTCAGACACATTGTGACAATCACGAAAACCTTGATAAAATTGTAAGCAGTTCTCAAATTCGTTTGAAAATCGATACCCCGGGGGTTTTGGAGGTCGCTGATGAACAATCGGTTGTCAGAATTCCCAAATTCAAGATGAAAGATCCAATATGGCGGACCGAAATTTTAAAATCCATCGGTTTTCCTTCACACTCCGCATTCTGGGGTTTTCGGGGTCGCTGATTATAAATCAGTTGTCAAAATTTCCAAATTCGAAATGGTGGATCCAATATGGTGGACCGATATTCCACAATTCATCAGTTTTCCTTTACACTCAGAATTGGGAGGTTTTTAGGATCGCTGATTATATTACAAAATCCGTTTTCTTGATGTACATTTTTATACATTTACCATTGCGTGTACATTCACCATATCGGATCAGACAAGTTGAATTTCGCAATTTCGACAATCCCCTGGTGAAAATGAATCGTTTGTAGAAATTCCCAAATTCAAACTGACGTATCTAGTAGGGTGGACTTGAATGTTAGGAAGAATTGGTTTTCCTCTCCATTCCGTACTCAGAAGATCCACCACTTTTCAATTTGGGATTTGATAACGCATCAGCGGTTCCAAAAACCGTGGGTACAGAATTTATAGGAAATCCGATGAATTTTTTGGATTTTTCTCCGCCAGATTGAATCTACCCTTTTGAATCTTGAGATTTTGACAACGAATTCGAAATCAGCAACTTCAGAAACTTCTTAGTACGGAATTTGAAAGGAATCCGATAAATTTTTGAGTTTTTGTCCGCCATACCGGATCCGCCACTTTGAATTTTGTCATTTTGACAACGGATTCGTAATTAGCAACCGCAAAAACCACTGTGTACCGAGTTTGAAGGGAATCCGATGGATTTTCGAATTTTTTTCCGCCATATTGGATCCGTCATTTTGAATTTTGTGATTCTGACAACGGATTCGTAATCAGCGACCTCGAAAACCCCCGAGTCCTAGATTTCAAGCAATTTTGAGAACTCCTTATATTTTCTCCAACTTTTTGGCATTTGACCCCACTGTGCCCTGATTGGAAAGTATTTTTCAATATTTTTTATTGTGGAATGATTTAACCTCAAAATTATTCTAATGTCAGAATATCGATAGTATTTGAACAATAATGTGTGAGCATAAGAAAATTCTGGAACCAATGTATATATCAACACATACTACTGTGTCCAAAAAGTTAGGTGACATTTGAATTTCAACTCTGTGCGCAAATGTGTTTGGGGGTGCGCTCTTATTTTTAGGTTAGTAAGACTGTCTTAGATATCCGTGCCAAGGGTCACATCAGAATATTCATTAGTGTTTAAGATACGCTTCGTTTTGTAAGCTGCTGAAAATGAATTTTTCAATTTTTATGATGTCTGCATTTGTTGAGCAAAGAATTTGTATTGAATTTTGTTTGCGGAATGAATTTTCCGCTGCTGATTCGTTGAGGATGGTACAGAAAGCCTTTGGTGATGAGGCTATGTCAAGAGAAGAATGTTCAGAAGTGGTATAAAGAGTTCCAAGAAGGTCGAGAACGTGTCGAAGATGAAAAGCGTCCTGGTCGACCATCAACTTCAACCGGAGAAGTTCATGTCCAAAAAATCGAAGAGTTGGTGCTCGTAAATCGTCAATTAACAATTAGAGATATTGCTAATGATTTTGGCCTTTCAAAAGGATCAATCAATACCATTTGGAAGGATGTTTTGGGCCTCAGACGCGTGAAATCTCGATTGGTACCGAAAACACTGAATTCCCTGAAAAAACATCGTCGCGTTGAAGTGTGTACAACAAAGCTTTCTGACTATCAGGACAAGATGAAACGCATTATTACGGGAGATGAGACGTGCATTCATGCTTACGACCCGGAAACAACCGATCAATCAAGTGAATATCGTGCTAAAGGTGAGGCAAAACCAAAAACACTGATTATCATTCTTCAAATATCGTCGTGTTGTGCATTTTGAGTTCCTTTCACCGGGTCAAACTGTCAACAAAGAATATTATTTGAGCGTCATTCGTTTTTGCACCACGACAATGCACCGGCTCACACTGCATTGATTCTTCGTGACCATTCCGCAAAAAAACCCGACCCATATCGTTCCACAACCACTGTATTCACCTGATTTGGCACCGTGCGACTTCCGGCTATTCGACATACTCAAAAGATGGCTCCGGGGCCACCGTTTCGAGTCGATAGAGGAAATCCAAGCCGAATCGAAGAGAGCTAAAGGCCATCCCTGACACCGACTTTAACAACTGTTCCGATAATTGGAAAATGCGTCGGCATAAGTGGATTGTATCCGAGGGGGATTACTTTGAAGGCGATGAACTTGATTTGGAAGAATGAATGAAGATTTTTGCCAATAAATATCATGTCACCTTATTTTTGTGACACAGTAGTATAATGTGAACTGCCCAAATACCGTGAGTGTTACTAATACTACCTAATACCATAAATTCCATCTTTGAACACGAATAATAAAAAGTTACATGACCGGAAGCATATAAAATTACGTAATATATTTTGTTCATATGCCATTCAATATTATTATTACTTGGATAGATTATTATGCCTATCATTCATGTTCAAAGATTAAATTCACGGTACCGGGGTCCCCAAGGTATTTGAGCAGTTGAACTTAATTTTTTTTTTTAGAATTGTTGTTTACACTTTATTGTTGAAGTACTGTTGATGTTTCCAGAATCCAAATTGATCAGCATTATTTTGGAGGTTACCTCGATTTAATACGATCGAAGCGCCAACATGCTACAGAAAAATGAAAAACTTATCCCTCATAGTACCACAGTCCCCGAAGAATTCTGAGAAAATTCATAAAGAACAAAATCAGTTCAATAAAGATTCTTTGTGGATTTTTTTGGGACTGTGGTACTGTGTCTTCAACACCTGAATATCAGATGCCAGCTGAAGATGGTGGAAAGCTCAGCCTAGAACTATTAGCATATTCAATAATTCCCAAATCTGGTTCCAACTAAAATTGTTAAACCTACTATTGTTATTGGTCCAGACGATTTGAGCGTATCTTATGATTCTCGAAGCCGCATCAGAGTTTCAACAAGCTCATTCAAATAACAACGCCCCAACAATGTGCTTGTACACTATTCTCTCACCAGGGGGACTTGAATACATGGATAATCGACATTTCTTTACAATATATCAAAATCTCAGGTTTGACTACAATCAAGTTATGTTTGGAGAAACAAAAAGGAGTTTTACATCCCTACAACTATCTGCATGTGCGAACTTTGAAATATGCGATGCAAATATCTAGCAACCTGAACAACTGGAAGGAAGCTGAAGTCTACTGCAAAGAGTTGTTTCCTGCCTATGAGTTAGTGAAGTTCTCTTCATATCACATACTTCATATATGAAGAGTCATGTTTTTCATTGTGATTTTTTTTGTTGGTAGGAAATATTATGGAGTCATTCATCCAGCGATTGCGCACTTGTATGTTATAATGGCAGGCATTCAACGTCAGCTAGGAATGGGTATTACCCGCTCCTTACACCACTAAGATGAGTTCAAGAACAACCATAACAGCACATCCACCGGTTTCTACGTCGCATCTCCGTGGACTCCACGTGGATAAATGGTGGACGTGGATAGAACGTGGATGAACGGAAATTCCACGTGGAGGCAACGTAGAAATGTCCGGTGCTGTACGGGAAGCTAATGGAAGAATCTTAAACAATCACTGATCAGTTTTCCATCGATTTGAATATTGTACAAATATTGAAAAGGAATAAATATCTATCTAAATCTGTAAAACCGGTACCGATGAAAGTACCGTAAACCGGGGTAAAGCGAATCACTGCTCGATTCTGCCATGACAAAATACCTGTCGCTTATACACCGAGAGAAAAAGCATGCTTCAGAAGCATGACACACTTCAATGCTTCTAACACATTTGTTACAACGTACTTTTAACGCTCGGGACTCATGCAGTTAACGCACGAGACCATGCTTTTTGGGTATGTATCGCATGCTTTCTAAGCATGGGTACCGAGCGTTGGAAGCACGTTATGACAAATGCATTAGAAACTGTAGTGCGTCAATACCTGTGCAGTATGCTTTTTCTCTCGGTGTAGGATGCACGGAGAAAAATGCAGCTCGAAAGGATAGTAATCTTTAATAGAAAATTGGAGAATATTTCTTAAAATCTAAGAATTTTTCTTAAGTTCGTAATAAACATAAAACGGTTCAGATTTCTCTTGAATATTGCTCGAAAAACAATGAAAAATTATCAATACTTAACAAATCATAAACACAAATATGAAGTTTCCAAAAGTCGGGCATGAAATTTTACGAAGTGAATAACAAAATTCTGTAATTTGAAAATAAGATTCCAAAATTTTGTTATTCACTTTGTAAAATTTCATGCGCGACTTTTGGAAACTTCATATTTGTTTTTATGATTTGTTAAGTATTGATAATTTTTCATTGTTTTCCGAACAATATTCAAGAAAAATCTGAACCATTCCATGTTTATTACGAACTTAAGAAAAATTCTTAGATTTTAAGAAATATTCTCCAATTTTCTATTAAAGATTACTATCCTTTCGAGCTGCATTTTTCTCCGTGTGAATTAAAACATTAGCTCACTCTTGCATTGTCTTGGAGGTTGTAATATACATTTGTAATTTTACGGGGTGAAGTGGACCACAATTTATCTACTAGATTTAGGCAAGAAATGTAAGACAAATCGTTTTGCAATAATTAACGTAGAATGGGGTTACTTCGATCCGCGGGTCTACTTTGATGACTGCTTTGTTTGTATATACAGGGTTCCCACCAATCAGGGAAATCAGAGAAATCAGAGAAAAGTCAGGGAAATATCAGGGAATCCTGTGAGAAAAAATACAAATTTTTAATTTTTTTATTTTTCTAAGAAAACATTGGAGTAAATGATTCTCTTCCACACTTTCTTCAAAACAACCTGAATTTTCAGCAATGTTCAAGAAACAAAATAGATATTCAAAGTAAAACAAAATTATGATGATTCATGAACTTTTCATGTCAATCGAATCAGGTGATTTACATTTTAAAAATAATCATAAGACGAAATGATATCAATAAGAATTGATACACTGAGAAAAGAATTTGGTTACATGAAATAAATACATTTATTCGTCACTTAGTGAGAAATATTCATTTACTGTCAACAAATATAGTAACTATTGACGAATATCACATTTGGGACATGTAGGATCTATTTTATACACCATTTAGAATGAAAAAACCACTCATTTGGTACGTTTATTTCATAATAAGAATTCCATACTTCTTTCAAGTAACGAATGATTCTTATTCCATAACAAAGTGATTTGATATCTCTAACTTTTTCATAAGATAAATCACAGTTATTGAGTATGAGTCCACGCAAAATACCAATCATTCAAATCGAATTTGAGAAATAGTTGGATGTAAGTAATTAGTTTCCGATCAATACGAGATTTATTTTGCTGGAATGCAGATTTGTTAATAGTTAATGAATCTGATTTGTGACAAACATTGTATAAGTTTGGCGTGACTCTTCACATATGTGGATGTGGCGGTCTGAGTGTTGGCGCACGCGCGATAACCGTTATGTTAGCCACCACAACACGATAACACTTGTAACACTTATAATTTCGCTGGTTAAAAAATCCATAGAATCTGACAGAATGAAATTGAATGGGATTTAGTCAGAACGTTGCGCGGGACTCAATCAGATTTGGCGAGATTCGATCAGAATTACATTGAGAAAACATATTCATCTAATTGAATCTCATCGAAAATGGTTGAATAAGATTTGTCAGAACATTGTGTAAGATTCAATGGGATTTGGCAAGAATCAATGGATTTGTTTTACCAGGGTTACCTTTGGATTTATAATTTTTGATAATTCATACAGTTTTGAATGAGAAAAGGACTGTGTTGGGACAACAGCTTGTAATAACGTAGATTAAAATCCACCATATGAAACTATTAGGAGCCATTATAGAATACCAGTTTCTGATATTCAACTGTA
Organism: Gonatopus flavifemur; assembly: GCA_018340375.1. Classification (NCBI taxonomy): domain Eukaryota; kingdom Metazoa; phylum Arthropoda; class Insecta; order Hymenoptera; family Dryinidae; genus Gonatopus; species Gonatopus flavifemur. The sequence continues at coordinate 20,351,116 of JAFFJZ010000004.1, forward strand.
TTTTTAATTAACGCTATTATAAACTATCATTTTGATAAAGTTCCTCATTCAAAACTACATGAAGTATGAATATTAAAAACGGTAGAGTCAATAATAAATTATAGGTTCAAAACACTCATTCGAAACTATTCCCATTTAGAATGGTTTTTTACACTGAGAAAAGTATTTATTTATAGTGAACAAGATTTGTTAATAATTAACAAATCCTATATTTGCTTATGCGGAAATAAATATTGAGTTGTCATCATCCAGCGTCATATTTGAGATCATTTTTTGTATCAAATCCATATTTGTTAACTATTAACAAACCGTGTTTTTGTGCGAAATTCCTGTTTTATAATTCTAAAACTTGGGAATGTACATCAAAGCATTATTAGATTGCCTGAATGTGATGTGAGGTTGAGAAAATTGTCGCATAATTTGCTTTGAATATTCGTGAGAATAAGCCAAATCAAACAAAATACGGCCGGAACAGCAGCGCTATTTGGGTTGAACGGAACGGAATGACTACGAAATTCCTGTTCCGTCTCGATTCCATTTCAGTGCCATGGGGACGCACCGCACGCTAAGGCCGGCGACCCACGCTAGCGACTGTCGCGCGGGACATCGTTAGAAGGAAAAAGAGAAAAGATGTTCTCAACTCGGAGCCCGTGGATGCTTCCGATTGCGAGAGTTAGGGGCTAGCCCCCGCCTGCAATCGGAAGCATCCCGTGTCCCATGGAGCCAAAGAAGGGCGGAAACGGGTGGGGGATGAATCAACGAAAAGTTGGTTGAAAAGAAAGATAAGTCACACTCTCTCGTTTCAAACACTGATTTCGTTGATTTGTCTTTCCGTTGATTCATCCCCCACCCCGGAAAACGAAACGCGGAACCGTTGGTTGAAGAAAGAGTTGAATATTTGCCTCCTTTACCAACCAAGGGTTCCGCTTTCCGCTCATTTTCACCTCCATGTAGCACGGGCCTCAGTATCTGCGTTGTCAATGCGGGAAATTTTTCATTTGTTTATTAGTCATTCTAATCAATGCAAGAACGTGATTAATTAATTCCGTTGTAAAATCTTCTAATCTTGTGTACATTACTGCACAATCCCAGACAGCACAGAAAGTTCTCTGGATGTTCTATAAACATGATCTTGGTTCCGTGTGTGTTGGTGCCCAAGGCACATATTTTCCAAATGTTTAGAGTACCTTCGCTTTTGATGCACATGAATACGTACCGAGCACGTTCTTTTCATATACTACGGGACGTTCTTTCCGCGTTTTCTAAACGTGCTTCCATGAAAACTAACCTTTTAAAAACATATGTGCAACGCCGCGGAACGTTGTGAAAACCTTTCCTTGGATACGTCCCAAGAACATTGCAAGAAGACATGAATAGAACTAAACGGGACATTTGCATGTTCCTGCGACATACATGCGACGTTTTTAGAACATCATGAGACGTTATTTGCACGTTCTCTGTGTAACCAAGCACGTTTTCGGGACGTCCAGAAAACCTCCCGGTGCTGTATGGGAATGTGTACGAATATTTTAGTGAACGTGTTGTTGAATTGTTGATTCAAATAATTTTTGAATAGAATCCCGAAGAGGACATGAAGCTTCAGCGAACGTTCAAATTAGATCTTCATAGATCGGGCAAAAGGTTCATGAGAGCTCATTTTCAGATTCACAAACGTTTGACAAAGGTTCTACGAAAGTTGAAATGTCCGTCTCGAAATACTTTCAGGAAACGTAGATGGAACGTTCTTTGGAGGTTCATCGAAGGTTTAATAAAATTTAAAGGTTCAAAAGCATTAAATTCTTATATATTCCATTAGATTTGAATTCCTCCATATTCATTTTGAAATACATTTTAGAGAAACATTCAAACTTTGAATTCAATTTATAATTTTCATGTAATAACTAACTTAGATATTTCTTCTTCTCTTTGGAGCTTTCCGAAGTGTGTGACCCGGGGCGTAAGGGGCGTGGAATGAACCAATAGGAATCCGTAGTTCACGCCCCAGACGCTTCGGATCAAACACTTCGGAAAGCTCCTTTATTTTGTTTCTTGGTATCTTGGTTGAATGTTTCAATATATTGACGCATTCTCAAATTAATATAATAATAAATGCAACAAGAAATCACATTTCTCATTATATGATAGGAAAGCACAATATTTGTAGTAGTAATTGACTTTATTGCCGAATGAAGAGCAATGAGAGCAATACATAAAAATTAAGGGTGTCCCCTGGTCGATTTTTTCAGTAGAAAACTACTAGATCGTTTCAACCATTCCACGTCATTTATATTCAATTAATTACATCGACCTTCAGATCAAAAACTCCAGAATAAATCAGAGATGCCGGCTCTGGTCTCAAAATAATTGTACATGTACATGCATGGATTGTATTTGTTATATCGAAAAAACTGAATAGAGGTTTCTCATTGGCTGATAACAAAATTTCGTTCTAATTATTGATGACGAGTTAGTTGAACAACAAACAGACCAGACCCGGACTGTTTGATTGATTCTGAATCATTTGATCCAAAGTTTGGTAGAGTATCATAATACCGAATGTGTCATAGTACCGAATGTTCATATTCCCGAATGCTCATAAGACCGAATGTGCATAGTCCCGAGTAAAAAAATATAAATTTTGAAATGAATCCAAAAATCCGCCACTTCCGTCATAAAAAATGATTCGTTTACGCATATCATGTGGGAACGATCAATTTTTTATGAGAAAAATGGTCCATTTTTTTATTTATTTTGAAATTTATATTTTTTTATTCGGGACTATGCACATTCGGTCTTATAAGCATTCGGGAATATGAACATTCGGTATTATGCACATTCGGTATTATGATACTCTACCCCAAAGTTTAATGTAATTGATTGAATATTTTTGACGTAAAATGGTTGAAACGATTTAGTAGTTTTTTGGTGAAAAAATCGACTAGGGCACTCCCTTGAGGCGATTCGCCCCAAGCCGAATTACTAGATCTCTCCCCCCAGTTTTCTCAGTAATCAATGCATAGAATCAATTTTAATGAGCGGGTGCATCTTCTTAGGCTATCGAGAAAAATGCAGCTACTCATTATTTTTCATTTTATAGGTTCGTTCGTTCTACGTGCTCTGAGTTGCTCCAACTTGTGCCAAACCAATCATTTCGTTGCTTAAACTGGAAGTAGCGAATCCAAAATACTTGGAGCGAGTTGGGGTAACTTGGGACATCGGTAAACGAACTTAGCTAAAGTGTTCGTTTCTGAGAAAACTGGGGGGAGAAATTTTGAATCTAGTAACTTTTGCAAGGAGTAATGAATCCCCTTAAGCAATATATTTGGAATGGTGGAGGTTACCGATATGTATAAACATGCCGCCATTACTGTTTACAAAAACCTATGTTCTACATAAACGACATATGAGAACGAGAACTGTAAACCGGATCAAATAATCACATCCCCACCACCGCAATTCGACGAAATTCGATCACCTATTCTTCTTACACCGTGGTTCAACTTCATCAGGATGGTAAACACCCGTTGGTCCGAAAGCCCGTTAGTCCGAAGCGCCGTTCGTCCGAATTATAAAATTCCGAAATATAACCAAACGTTACTAGTCATGTGCGAATCAGTAATGCCAGTATTCCCTAGAAAAATCTTCAGATTTTTCGTCATTGGTCACTTCTTTTCAAATTGAGCATATGATTGGCCGGTTTGACAAGAAATGACCAATCATCAGATGCTGAAGATTTTCCTAGGGAATACTGGCAACGCTGGTGCGAATGAGATAAAATTCTACCAAAACGTTTGCGGAATCACTTTCATTCGAAATTTTAGAATTCGGACCAATGGTGCTTCGGACTAATGGGCTTTCGGACCAACGGGTGTTTACCCATCAGGATGGCCAACCACCCAATAAAAATCTATCATTGTACCAGGATAATTTTCATTTGTCGAGTTTGGTACGATCATTGCACCAGCGATGCCAACTACGGATTTTTCTCCCGTTCCTTTCTTTTGAAGAAAATTATGTGATTGCTTGAATTTCTCTTCTACGCCAATCAGCATGGAAGGATAAACGGAAAATGTGACACCACCAATCAGAAACTGGATCACAGTTATCATATATCATTAAGGGCATCCCGTAGACCCTAGAGTTACTAGATCTCTCTACCCAAAATACTTGGAAAGGACCGAATAAAATGGAAGAAAACAACCAGCCAGACCTTGTTCCATACAAATAGAAGGTCTGACTGGTTGTTTCATTCCATTTTATTCAGTTCTCTTCAAGTATTTTGGGTAGAAAGATCTAGTAACTCCAGGGTCTACGGAATGCTCTTAACAATCTCTTCAACTGATCTCTAGTTGTATCTTGTATTGCCTTCAGGGTTGCCAGAAAAAGCCGCCCAAACTATGATCATTGGTGAATTCTTTTGGAATCAAAAATACGATTGGTCGGTTATACAAGAAGCAGCCAATCATCAGAGTTTGGCAGTTTTTTCTGGCAAGCCTAATTGCTTTGTATCTCCCTGCAGTAATACCAGTATTCCCTAGAAAAATCTTCAGATTTTTTGGCATTGGTCATTTCTTTCCAAATTGAAAATATGATTGGCCGGTTGTACAAGAAATAACCAATCATCAGATGCTGAAGATTTTTCCTAGAGAATACTGGATAGGGATCCTTTAAAGAGGGATCGGACAATCAACTGCTGATTACGGATTGGTCGGCCGCCATTAGTGGGATAGGCAGGGTACACAAACCTCAAGTGGGGAGAAAGTTTGGCGTAGTTCACTATCCACAGAACCAGGCGCCGCTAGTGTGCCTGGCTTGATTTCCCTCTCCCTGATTTAAAATCAGAGATGCTATATTTGCACTGCAGTGGGGCGACGATTGTGAATAAGGTAAGGTCGTGAAAAGTGAACAGTGGTGAAAAACAGTGAACAGTGAACTTTTTTGATCAACCTAAATATCAAAGTTTGAATAGAAAAAATCCTGTTTATCGATGCAAGTCTTGATAGAAATCTCAAAAGTGATGTACGTATGTTGAGAAATGTGTGTAAGTGCTTACTTTGTACCGAAATTGTTCTGTTAGAGCAAGAGGTGTTCAAATATGTACAATTTTTCCACATTTATTGTATTAGAATTGTACCTACACAATATGAATTACCGCGATGAAGGGCTGAAAGCTCTGATTTTGAAGTTTATCAAAGGAGCCACTAATTTGAATCAATCACACTATGATTCAAATGAGAAGTACAAAACATAAGTTGATCAAATTTCCCTGTCAATACTCCCATAATAGTGACATGAAGTGTAACATAAAAACCTTAACGTAAAAAACATAACCTTCAACATAAAAAAAAGAGCCTCAAGAAAACAGCCCTGGTGAAAAAATCAGTTGATTCTCGCCAAATCTCACTAAATTACAGTTGAACTCGGACAAAGGTCTGACCAAATCTCACCGGGGATTTTCCAACGAGATTTGGTCAGAATAATAAATTCTTCCAATGTGAATCTGGTTGAATCTCGCCAAATCTCATCGAATCTCGGACAATGTTCTGGCCAAATCTCATGAAATTTCATTTTTCAGATTCAATGGATTCTTTTAACCACGGAGTTCATCGACTCACCTTGTGCTAAATATGTACAATCTCTTAGATTATTTCTATAAGCTTTTATCATTGGAAAGGATATTTCCAATTTGTATTTATATTTATGGGTTTTGTGATCAAGATTAAGCCTGGCGACATAGTATTAGCAGTTATAATTTTTTGCTTAACCTTTGTATCAAACCCAAGTTCCAAATGTATTATAAATATTATCCATCTTAGAATTCTGATGATATTTGTAACACATTTGAAACTTGGGTTTGATACGAAGATTAATGGAAATAATTCAAGGGATTGTACATATTCAGAAAAAGGTGAGTCGATGAGATATTTTCTTGAGGCCACGTTTTTATGTTGAAGGTGCACACTTCATGTAACTATTATGGAAGTATTGACAGGGAAATATGATCAAATTGTGTTTTGTACTTTTCACTTGAATTATAGTGAGGTTCATTCAAATTAGTGGCTCCTTTGATGCACTTCAAAATCAAAGTGTCAAGCCCTCTATCGCAGCAATTCATATTTTGTAAGTACAATTCTAATACAATAAATATGAAAGAATAGTACATATTTAAACACCTCTTGTTCTAATAGAACAATTTTGGTACAAAGTAAGCACTTACACACATTTCTCAACATACGTACAGCACTTTTGGGATTTCTACCAAGACTTGCATCGATGAACAGGATTTTTTCTATTCAAACTTTGATATTTAGGTTGATCAAAAGAATCTCCAATTTTATTGAATCTTTATACTTATGGGAGTGATGTATGGATCATAGAATCTACCTAAACCAGGATTTTTTTTTCTAATTCTTGTTCAATGTCTTTTCAACTTTTTTTCAGATCTCAATTCAATCAACACCAACTATACCAAGTAAACCTGGACCTCCTCTTCAAAATCCAAGTCAGGCTGTAACGGCACCGGTTAAAGAAGTGGTACGATAATTGGTTCTATTAAGTTATATATATATATATATATATATGGCCAGAATATAATATTAACGAAATAATATAATTTGTATGAATTTTAGGTGCACGAAGTCATGGACGATGCGTTACACTCCTCGTGTGAAATTCTTCACGTGTCTGCATACACTTGGATGATCGGGAGAGAGGACTTTATTGAGAACTGGTTGCTCTTGCTGCCCCTTCGCTGGAAGCATATCCAGTGTTCTTTGTAATTTTTTCCAATTCTTTCCTATCTCAAATTCCTCACTTGGTAGAGAATCAATGTTTAGAGAGAAACGAAATCAAACACGCTGTAAGAAACATCTAATATACATGACCCATTGAAAGTTGCAAAAAATCACAGTCTTCTATAAGAGTACTGTGTTCAGCGTAGAGAAAATATACTTTTCATTGTAACAGTCCTATGCTCAATGTTATGATAACACAAAACTGTTGTAAACTGTTCACATCCATCGTAGGAAACTTCAACACCTCTGTTGGATGTGAACAGATTACAAAAGTTTTGTGATATCATAACTCTAAGCGTAGGACTGTTACAATCAAAAGTATATTTTCTCTATGCTGAGCACAATACTCTTATGGGAGACTGTGATTTTCTCCAATTTTCAATGAGTCATGTATATTAAATGTTTTATTACATTGTGTTTGATTTCATTTTCCTCTGAACATTGATTGTCTTCCAAGTAAGGAATTTGAGATAGAAAAGAATTGGAAAAACTTACAAAGAATACTGTGAAAACATTTCATATGAAATTACACAATAAATCATTGGTAATATATTAGTCAATATCATATTGTGAAGTTTGTAACTTTTTCTGATGGTTCATAATGTTATTTTACCAAAAATTGTAATTTTTAACAATATAGGACTGTAAAAAGCTACAATGTTCTGTAAAAACCCACAATATATCATTGGCGAACATACTGCCAATGATCCATTGTGTAATTTTATATGGAATGTTTTCACAGTATTCTTTGTAAGTTTTTCCAATTCTTTTCTATCTCAAATTCCTTACTTGGTAGGAAATCAATGTTCAGAGAAAAATGAAATCAAACACAATGTAATAAAACATTTAACATACATTACCCATCCAATCTTTGGAAAAATCAGTCTTTGGTGAAAATACTGTGCTCAGCGGAGAGAAGATATACTTTTGATTGTAACAGTCCTACGCTCAATGTTGTGATATCACCAAACTCTTGTAAACTTTCAACATCCAGCGTAGGAAACTTTATCACTTATGCTGGATGCGAACAGATTACAAAAGTTTTGTGATATCATAACATTGAGCGTAGGGCTGTTAGAATAAAAAGTATATTTCCCTAACGCTGAACACAGTACTTTCACAGTTGATTGTGATTTCTCCAAACTTTGAATAGGTAATGTACATTGAATATTTTCTGCAGTGTAACCCTAACGTGTTTTGTAAACATGGAAAGAACATAAAAATGAAATTCTCCACTGTTTTCTTTGGAAAATTTCGTGCAGAGCAATGTATCAAACATTCTGTTTTTACATTTTCTGTGAACATTGATGAGATAATTTCAATATTCAAGCGCGGTGTTTTTAAGTTTTCATATAATATTTATACGCTTTATATGTGTACACGATATTCACAGTTTGTTACATAAGTGGAGTAAATAAATTTTTATAATTCTCAAATTCTCATGAAGCATATTCTAAAGTATATTCATAACATGTAATAGAAACATAAAATACTTTGAAGTGCAAAATTGTACAGTATAATTTGTAAAATATGGATTATGAAACCAATTTTGCTATATAAAGTGGATATATATGTTGAAATTTTTCACTTACCGAATACACACCTTTTGTTATAAATATACTTTTGAATATTGGCTAAGTTGATGTAATTCCAAGTAACCACCTCCAATTTACTCATAATATATTTATTTTTGAATTCCAATAATAACTTTTTTCATTTCAGATACTTAATTACTTGATTTATAGGAATGTTGAGTTATGAATGAAATTCCATTTTCAGTTGAGAAAAATCAATATCAGTTGAGATGCTTGAATTTATAATGAAATTTTGTGAAAAATGATTATAAATGAAAAACAAGCATTTATGTCATTTTTATTCATTTTACACTGAATTGAATTGTGAATTTATTCATTCCAATTAATATTGATTTTTTGTAATTGAAATTGTATTTTGTTAATAAGTGAGCATTTTTAAAAATCAGGAAATTAAATATCTGAAATAGAAAAAATTTTTATATATAAGTATACCTATATATCTATCACACGTGTATTCAGTACCCTGCATGTGTGTGTAGTAGCCTATGGGATTCCCCGCTCACATATGAGAACGTATTTGTGTAGGTAAAATTCCCCAGACACATTAACGCCACCTGGTACTGTGGAAGATGAAATACACAACTTCGGTGATTAACACGGTGGCTTGCGTACCTTGTCTAATGTATCGGAAGGTAGTGGACTCTGTTTCCAGGAAGGCCCATTCAAATTCTTTGTAGAATTTAAATAAAGTGATTGAAATTGAAATTGATTGTATCGGAATACACGAATTCCAGTTGAATAAGAATTTGGATCTAATTTTTATCATTATTTCGCTACTAACTAAGCTTTCTATTTAAAAAAAAAAAAACCAATCACCAGAATCTAAATTCGAATATCGAAAACCGCTCATACGCAGATCCTCGAAAATGACGGATATTAAGATTGTAAAGAGAGGGACAACAATTTTGGGAGACGAACCTTTCGCTTGTGCAGTTCTTTCAGATTTTCAAACCAAAGTATGCGGAACGTGCTTCAAACGGTACATTTGCTGTTTTTTTTTCTAGTTATTCGATAATATCCCGACGAAAATGTTACATTATGTTTTTTTTTATCGTAAATTTGATGTCTGTGGAAATCAAGTATCAAATCTGTCATATTTTGATATTTTTGCAATGTTTTTCCATTCTTCATTCTTCCTTTTCAGAAAGTGAATGTAGATTTGGTAGGAATCTGGTATAATGATACCACAACTCAAAACACTTGGGCTCACGACAGGTAATACATTCAATGAATGTTTTGTGAATCAATATTGATTTGGTTGCAGCGGTAAAGTACTGAAGTGTATTGGATGTCGATACGTACATTAATGCAGTAAAGCTTGTCAGAAGAATGCTTGGGGTTTCCATAAATTAGAATGCGCTATTTTAAAGAAACTTGGATCAGAAGAGTTGCTGCCTTTAACCTTGTTGTTCATGCACGTAGTATTAAAACTCAAATACCAAGAAGGACGTGAGTAAAAAAGGTACTACGAGGGAAACGAATATAGAAAATTTGAAGATTTGATGTCTCGTGAGTTTTTCAAGTCTGAATAGCAAGCATTGACGTTGTTTACAAATATCCTATTACGAATAATTTTATTGTATCGTGTGACATAGACTTTCCATTTCCTCTAACTTTTGTTATGGCGAGCTACAAGTTATCGTCATGAACAATTTGAATCATTAACTATAGAAAATTCAGAATTAAATATCCGAAGACCTCAGAAAATAGAACTGGAATTCTTTAGTACTGATTCTGGACGATATGTCTATCGATGACATTGGGGTTCATATTCTGTGGAAGTATGGTGCAAAAATGTCCTATTGTTACAATTTCACAAGAAACTCCAGGTTTTACCAGGGTCTGAAGAATCTGTATACTTGGATCAAGGTTCAAATTATATAACGTCTCATAAATTAGATCAACGAAAAATGTTCATATTTACAAATCTCATAACAGACATTCTAAAGTAAAAGGGTTACAGATAAATTGATAAATACATGCAAATATATTTTTACAGATTTCGACGACCTTGCAAGTAATTTCGGAAATAATATTGAAACAATGTGGCACTTGAATTGTCTCTGCGCGTTTCTGGAATTACATTCAGACCAATCCATAATTCCAAACTTCTCGGAATTTTTGGATATCTATGGAAAAATTACTATTAATTCCCTCGCAATTTCTCATGCGGATTTGACGCCTGTCGGAACGGGTATTTATTTAGGCGCGTCAGTGTTTGATCACAGCTGTAAACCAAATCCTATACAGGTTTTTATTGGTTCAACTGTCTATATCAAAGCCATGGAGGACATTCCTTTTCTTGATATTTCCTCGGTAAGTTATAATAATATAATATCATGTTTCTCGAGTTTGAACAACTCTTTATCAAGAGTATTATTGATTACAGGTGAAAATTTCTTACGGCGACGCATTGGAAACAACAAAGGTCAGAGGTGTCGAATTACAAAAGATATATTATTTTCATTGCAATTGCGAGAGATGTGAGAAACCAGAACAATTGACAGAAGCTGCTGCATGTCCAAATCATTCCTGCGTTTATCCTTGTTCTCCGAACGTGACAGAGTGCCCCAGCTGTGGGACAACTTTTCCTTCTGGATTCAAGTTCCAATTTGACAAGGTGTCCGAATTCACCGCTCAACATTCGCAGGAAATGGAAAACATGGATTGTATCCTTTCAATGATTAATCTGAGTTTTCCATGAAAAAGAAAGGATGAACTTTATACCGAATCGGAGTTATTGTGAAATCTTTGCTACGTTCCAGTTACCGTTCCAGCTTCCAAATCCTAGCGTTACAACACGTGGTTAACAAGTGCGTCTAATTTTAGTCTCGGGAATTGCTTTTTCAAGATGATTCTAGCGATCCCTGACGATGCTACCTGAGCCAAATCTCTTCTGACAGATTATTCGATAATGAAACAATGAATTCAAAGTATTGTTTAATACAGACTATCTTCATTGATTGAAAAAATTATGTACAAATTAGAGTGTGCGTGTTGGTTGGTTGGTTTTTTGCAGTCCCTCCTCAATTTTTAGTTAATGACCTGAATAGGAGAACGCGAGAAGCAATTTCAGCACTTAGAACAATAGTAGAGGAAATACTAGAATTGAAAAAGTCTGTTTATATAGGTTTTGTAGATATACAAGAAGCATTTGTCAATGTTGATTGGGAGAAAATGTTCGCGATTTTGAAAAAGGTAGGAATTAATTTGAAGGATAGAAGAATAATATGTGAATTATATAAGAATCAAACTGCAATAATAGAAATAGAAGTTCAAGGAGAAGCACAAATTAAAAGAGATATGAGATAAGGATGATCACTATCACCATTGATTTTCAATTTATATATAGAAGATGCGATGAACAAAGTGAAGGAGCAAGTGCAATTGAAATTACAGATTCAGGGAGAAAATGTAAGCATGTTGAGATTTGCGGATGATATAGCTATATTAACTACGAGTGGTGCTGAGTTAGAAAATATTTTCAACACTATGAAAACAATATTACTAGAAAACTATTGTATGAATATAGATAAGGACAAAACAAAATTCATGATTTATACAATAGCGAAAATATCACAGAGAACGAAAATCAAAATAGATGCAGAGATAATTCAGCAAGTGAAAGAATTTAAATATCTAGGAAACATAATTACAGAAAACGGTAAAAGCGAAAGAGATATTAGAGCGAGAATAGCACAGAGAAACCAGGCTTTTCACCCAAAAAACAGTTATTATGCTTAAAGAATATTAGCTTAGTAGTAAGGAAGAAATTCTTGAAGAGTTACGTTTGGAGCACAGCATTACATGGTTGCGAAACTTGGACAATCGGAAAAACTGGCCAATGGAGACTTGAAGCTTTTGAAATGTGGTGTTATAGAAGGATGCTCAGAATAGAGTGGACAGAGAAAGTAAAAAATGAAGGAGTACTTGAGAAGATAAGTGAAGAAAGACATCTTTTGAAACATGTCGTGAAAAGAAGAAGTCATCCGATAGGACACACATTAAGGCATGATAGTTTATTGGAAACAATATTAGAAGGAAAAATGAATGGTAAAACTCGCAAAGGGAGACCTAGCTCAAGTTATATGAAGCAAATTGTACAAGATAAGGGTTGTCGTAAATATTTAGAAATTGAGCGTTTAGCGGATAATAGACAGGTTTGGAGGATTTTATTAAACCAGTCCTAAGACTGATTACTTCATGATGATGATGATGACCTGAAAAAAAAATATCAGCCCAAAATAAGCCCTTAATATTCATATTAAACCCTGAATTAAGGAGACACCAGCGTACCATCCGAGTAAAGATTTTGTCTGCACGATTTTTCCGAACTGAACTCATGAAACCACCTGAAATTTTCAGGGAATGATCTTTGATACTTTATCAGTTCCTTTACACAGGATCTAAATTTTTTCTTCCAAATTCGAAATTTGGGCTCTGTACCGCAATAGATGAACTACTAAAGCTCATCTCCTGGAAATTTCAGACCATTTTATGAATTCAGTGTAGAGAATTCTCACTCAGTCGGTACGCAGTACGCTGGTATCACCTTGAGGTGATGTTAGCGATGTGGCAGCAGCCAAATTGTTTATGATAGAATCAAGACAAACGCGTTAATCAAATTAATTTAATCGAAATATCGTTCTGTACAGCATTTCGACTCAAATCACAGGAGAATTGCACAAAGCAATATTTTGATTAAATTGAAACGTTTGATCGTAGTTTGTCATAAAGGATTTGTCTGCTGCCACGCCGCTAATATTCCCTTAAGATGTAATTTCATGGGGCGTCGAGCATCAAGCGTCAACATTAGAAGGAAAGAGAAGAACTGTGTGACCTCTCTTTCTTTCTAATGTTGACGCTCGATGCTCGACGCCCCATGAAATTACAGCTTTAAAGACGATACATTTCCTATTTGAATAACATGGGGTTTTGCCACTTTTTTACATTCAATTTTTTCTCTCTTGATTTAGTGAATATACAGGGTGGGGCATTTAAAGTGTCGCGGGCGTTTTTTCCAAAAATAAAATGAGATACGAGAAAATTTTTCGGACAAAAATTGTAGGGTATCGAGGGGGACATCCGATGGTGGCCTTGGCTTTGACCTCAAATCTCATCTTCAAGGGCATTCTGAGGTCAACTCTTGTTTTTTAAATAGCATCTCATATTTTTTACTGCAGATTTGGATTCTAGGTCAAAAACCAAGAAACTTTTGTCTGAACCATTTTCCTGAAATCCGCAAAGATGGCGCTCTAATCGATATTGTTCCATACTGAATCTGACATTAGAATAACTCGAAAACGAAGGGTCTTGGAGGAGAATGTTTCGGACAAAAGTTGTCTGATTCCAAGGGGGACCCCTTGAACTGAAACGGAGGTGATGGGGTATAACAGACAAAACACAACACATTTCAATCGTCTACATCACTTGGATAATTTTAATGCAGTAGATGCTCAAAATGATGGCCTTCGACTTCAATACACATTTCAAAACGTTTTACAAAAGATTGCTGAACTCGTGCTAAAATATCTTCATTGATGCTCGCGCATGCATTGATGATTCGTTGACGCATATTCTCAGGTGTAGTCGGTGCTTGTTGATAAACTGTATCTTTTATGTTTCCCCATAAAAAAAAATCTGGAGAAGTAAGATCCGGAGAACGGGCAGGCCAATGAACTGGTCCACGACGTCCTATCCATCGTCCAGGATAATCTCTGTCCATTATTTCTCGAGCTGTGACTGCATAATGGGATGGACAACCATCGTGTTAATACCACATATTCAATCGTTCCTGAATAGGTATGTCTTCAAGTAATGTTGGAAGTACTTGATCTAAGAAATGTCTGTACTTCTCTCCATTTAGCGTATCTGCAATGAAGTACGGTCCAATTACTCGAGATCGAAAAATACCACACCAAACATTCACAGCCCATTGTCTTTGATGCTCTACTTGACATAACCATCTTGGATTTTCTGTCGCCCAGTAATGCATATTATGTCGATTTACTTGACCATGATTGGTGAACGTCGACTCATCAGAAAATAATATGTTGATGAAGTTGTTATTGTGCATTTGCGCTAGACCCCATCGACAAAACTGTACACGATTTTCGAAATCATCACCGTGAAGGTCTTGATGCAAACAAATGTGATACGGATGGAATTTGTGACGTTTCAGTATTCGAAGAACACTTCTTCGAGAAATTCCCGAATGGAGTTCAATTTCACGAGAGCTCACGTGTGGATTATTGGCTACTGCAGCTAGTACATTAACTTCCGCATTTTCTCCGCCAACAGTTCTCATTCGATGTCGTTTTTCCCTTGTAACACTTCCCGTTTCTGAGAATAATTTTGTAATGCGTTGAAAATACCTAATGGATGGCGTTGTTCTTTCAGGAAATCGTTCTGCATACAAGTCATATGCTTGTCTGGGGTTCTTATGCACTTCACCGTAAATGTAGATCATATCGATCTTTTCAGAAACCTGTACATTTCTTGCACTTTATTATCCTCAATTTCAGAAACACCATTAAAATTTCATCACTAAAACATGATGTACCTCATAGATAACGGAGTTATGTATCATGTTAGCCCTTTTGATAAACTGTAATGCTCAATGTTGAGCATTATTCTTCCATTGCCGCAGGAAATACCTCTTAACTGAAAATCACCCCTATACCTTATGAAAACGGACTCTCAAAAATTTGTCAAGGGCCCTAATCAGCTTTTGGTAAAATTAACAACCCCGGCAATAATAATACAACGTATGAGTAGTACAAAGACAATATGTGAATCATTTTGCACTTTTCGCAGGTTGTTCGAATATTATTCCATATTACCTTGTATTTTCTAAATCTAATAACATCAAGAGTATTTCCTGATTTTCAATTGATTGCATGTACCTACGCAATTTATAGGTCCGAAGTCTTCAAGTATTTCAATCAGATTTCACCAGGTAATCGTGATACGCGTTTTATAAGACACCTATTTCAAAAGGGATAAAAACCAGCACGGAGTGCCTATTGCATCCGCTATCGTACACTCTAACCGTATCTTCTAAAATATTTGAGTAATCCAATTGGAAGTTGGATAGTTTTTCATTTCATGCAATAATGATTGATAATCCGTGTGGTTGTCTGTATGTCTGTCTGTCTGTATTTGGGATAACTCTGGACCGAGGGACCAAATTGGATCAAATTTATAGAGGACCTTCTTTAAACCCTTCCCCAAGGACTATTTTTTTTATTGCAATCGGACTAGTCCTTCTATTTTTTTTTTTCATTTTTTTCTGGAAGAATAGGTGATCTCGGAGAAAATTTTCTCCGCTGTATACATGTGTATGTACAGGGTGGCGCAAAAGTCCCACGCGCGCACACACACACACACACACACACACACAAGGAATCAGGTTCCCAACACGTCCACGCCGTTGATTCTGGGTAATGCCAAGGTTGGGATAAAAAAAAGCTCCGATTCAAAGAAAATTTGATCCAATTATCATGTCCCGTTCAAAAATTATGGGGGTGTTTCCAGACTTTGCCACATCAGAGTATTGAAATGACGATAACTCAGCGAAAAATGATCCAATTTCAAAAAACAAAGAACCGTTAGATTTGGGTTGGAAAACCCTATCGAATGACGTATCACAAGTTTCCCCGTCTTATTTGAGATTTTGGCCCCCTTCCTCCCCCCCCCCCCTCCGCCCATTGTCCCCTAAAGGGCTAGGGAACTCAAAGTTAACCTCGTTAAGATAGCCCTTGATCCCTCCTTTAATTAAAAAAAAATTTTATCCAATTATCATGCCCCGCTCAAAAGTAATGGGGGTGTTTCCAGACTTTTGCGCCACCCTGTATATGTCATTTTCTCCGCAGTCTTTAAATATTCGTTATCTTGGCTTGAATCGATGGATTGTTATGAAACATGGGTCCTAGGGGGTTTTCGAGGGGGCTGAATCTGAATCTGGAATCAAATCCCAAATTCATGATGACGGATACAAGATGGCCGACGTGAATTTAATAAATTTCGCATTTGTGAACAAATTTATATGAAACATGGGTCCTAGGGGTTTTGGAGGGTTAGGAATTCAAATCTGACGTCAAAAAACGAATTCAAGATGGCGAATCTAATATGGCACACGTGAATATAGTAATTCTGGCTCTAATGAACAAAATTATATCGTTATGTGTAACACGGGTTCTAGGGATTTTCAAGGGTACTGAATCAAAATTTGGGCTCAAATGTTGAAAGAAAATGATAATTTCGATCTTCCCGTGTAAGCTTTACTGCATCCGAAGATTCTTCAAGAGCTGGTTGACGTTATGACAACTGCGCGCTAGTGAGAATCCGAAAGTGAAGGAAGTAGCTATTGGAACAAATGAAGCCTGAAAATATTCCGATTCATTCCTAAATTACGCTTATATAACTCTTGGTTACGCTTATTACGCTTGAATGACTTTTAGCTCACGCTTTCGTCGCGCTTCCAGGCTCCAGGTAGGAATTAACAAATGGCCCAAGCTTGGCCCGATCTTGGCCCAGTATCCATGAGAAAAAATTACCCAAGCTTGGTGAAAGCTTGGGATGATAACCTCGTGCCAGGCTTGGTGTTCAATATTGGGCCAGAATGCAATGCCAAGCATGGCCCAATGTCTCATGATATATGTATTATGAGTATTTTGGAGCTTGGCTCATACGATTAAACCGGATCTGGCCCAAGTTGTGTATTTCAATTTTTGCCGTGCTTCAACCTGATTCTTCAAACATACTTCTTGGAGAAAAAAATGACGTCATTTTTCATGCCATCCCTGCTAAAAATTTCCCATAGAAAACGATAAGATTTTTAGCAGGGATATCGGTACAACTTTGTAAAAATCACAAACATGGAGATGTGGCATAGGTTCTCAAATAAACATTGGTTGTACATTGGCCCAATATTGGTTCACCATGCTTGACAGTTCAATGTTTTGCCAAGCTTCAACCACTTGTTGTAATGACATTCCCTACCAAACGTGGTTTAGATTCTCAAATAACAAATGGTTTGATATTGGGTTGATATTGGTTCGCCATGTTTGGCAGCCCAATATTTTGCCAAGCTTGCACCAGTTGTCATATTGGCATTTCCCATGAAACCCGGTATGGTTTCTAAAATGAACAACGGTTGTATATTGGACCAATTTTCGTTCGCGATGCTTGGCAGTCCAGTATTTTGCCAAGCATGGGCTAGTTGTCAATATTGGCATTTCCTACCTGGGGCTTTATTTTCACCAGGACTGTTGGAATTCTGCAGTTCTCCAGGTACATGTTTCTGAATCATTTGGAGATGGTATAAAGGATGGTAGGCAATAAGTTTCAGGCTTTCTGAATATTACATTTACAAAGTTTCTCAATTGAGTGATAAACCGATGAATGCCTTTTCATATATCCCCGGATATCTGAATTGTTCAGAATGC
Organism: Gonatopus flavifemur; assembly: GCA_018340375.1. Lineage (NCBI taxonomy): Eukaryota > Metazoa > Arthropoda > Insecta > Hymenoptera > Dryinidae > Gonatopus > Gonatopus flavifemur. The sequence goes on from JAFFJZ010000004.1 coordinate 20,368,954, forward strand.
GAGCGAAGCAAGCATATGTGGGCTACGATCCATTGAAAATGAGCGAAGCGAATTTTGAAGGGGGTCGGACCGCTGAGTGAAGCGAAGCAGTCAGGGGGCGGAGCCCTCTGGTTTCGAACTGTACGGAGGAGGGTTGAAGTTCGAAAATGGTGATTTTTATATATTTGAAGGCTCATAACTTCCAAACCAAGGAGGTACGAACGATGAAACTTGCAGGGAATAATCTCAAGAGGTTCCTGAAAAATAATTCATGCATAGAAAAGTTGTCCCAGTCAGGGGCAGTTCTGTACGATTTTTTAAAGGTCGAAAAAAAATTTTTTTTTCATGTACAATCAGTTTTTTGCTTGCACTCCCCCCACCCCCTACCCTTTGAGTTTTTCGGTAAATCCTTTGTGGTACAATCATCTACGTCCCGAGACCTTCCAAATGAGCTATCATTCATTAAAATCGGTGAAAGTCGGGGGCAACCTATTTTTTCAAATCTCTGTAACTTTTTTATTTTTGAGGTACAAACGAAAACTTTTCTGGTACAATCAGGTACTAACGATGCTCTTTCGGATGCCATAAAAGAAAAATTTCTTCCTTCACTTCGGGGGCTAACTTCGTACGGGTACAAACACAACCTTGAAAAAATAATTCCTCTGTAACTTGTTTTTAGAAGTTCCCTTAAAATTCTTCGAACATTCATTCGAATCAATTTCTAAAGACTTTTAAAAAAAGCAAATTCGTTAGATATTTGTGAGTTTTCTTGTAACGATGAATGGAATTATGTTTGGAACTCTTCAGGAATTTTCTTTTAATTCTAAGAGACCCTAACAGCAAAATGCTGAGCAAATTGTTGAAAATGTACAACAACGGTTTGAAGCAATTTGCAGGGACGTTGTGTCGCCAAATGCGGAACAATATGTTGTAAATCTAGGATTTTAGCTTGAGTTGTTATCGTATTGCTGGGAAGTTGCTTGGTTTCATGAAACCCTCAATCACATGCGTAGCAAATTCCCAGCAACGTTACAAAAATTTGATGAACAACGTAAGAGCAACGATTACACAGCAACTTTTGTTGTATGGGAAGTTAAGCAGAGATCTCTGTGTGTTATCTGTACAAAATTTTCCATGTTTCGAGCAAAAGTGAAGGCAAAAATATGAAAAATTGTACACGAACAAGGAGAACTTTTCTACGAGTTAATACATACATGAGAATTCATAATTCTCTTCCCAGTTTGAAAATTGTGCATATTTTTTTCGATTAGTAACACAGAATTTTGATGGGATTTTATTTAAAAATCCTTCCGTCAACAGAGAGAAGCGTAATAATAAAATTCACGAAAGTGTCAATTTCTCTCTAACCTTAACGGTACACAGAATGAGTATCAAATTACCGAAAGAACCCCTTCAGAAAGACTACGAGCCCTTGATTGACTCTCATAAAACACTCACATACTGCAAAGAAAAAAGCACAGTTCAGTCAAAAACAGCGAAAAAGAGAAAGTTTTACCGTTGCATCGCAGTCATTCCCGTCTCCTCTTGGCGCACCTCGTCTCCACCGCGCGGCATAGTTATATAGAATTACAAACGGATATATCCGATGTCACAGCACGTAAAAAACACTCGATACTTCCCCAAACAGAAAACAAATCGTATCAATTATAAAATAATAATAAACTGACCACCTCAAGATCTAATCGAATCTCTATCGTCGTCGCAAAACTCATCAACAAAATTCAATAATTATTACGCCCAACACTGCAAACGATTCCATACAACAACACGAATTCATTCCACTGAATTTCAATATTATATTATCCACGTGAACGATAATTATACGGATTCACATCACAACGGGGGAGAGTTGTTGTTACGTAACACGTAACCATGCCGGCCGCCATGATTGTTTACGATTTTCTTTGAATATCAATGAGAGAGAATCACGATGAGCATCTACAACACAATAAACAAATATATGTACTGCGTGGTGAAGACAAATTTTCCCTCTCTCTAAAAAATACCTTGACATTGATAAACCAACAAACCACGAAGATCAAATCTTCGCACCTTTTCGTACAACAACAACAACAACAACAACAATAACAACAACAACGCGGAGTCGCCGCACGCACAACCCCAAAGTGATGAATGAAATTGTTTGAAGAACGTTCAAACCATTGAATTGCGGTAAAGTTATCGATATCGTTGATGTCGTAGATGGTTGTAGTCGGTAACTCGTCAAACCTGTTGTACGGCTTCGTTTTGAATAAGAAGAAGAAGAAAAAAAAAAACATGTTGGAGGCATTGTTACGATCTAGAGGAGTCGGCTAGTTCGCATCACTCCCCTCGTGTATCTGCGGTTTCGGCAACACGTATACCGTACTCCCTACAATTTTCAATCCACGCAAAACGTGGATTAAAGTTTCATAACAATACACAGTTTTCTCGATAAGATTATCTTCTCTTTATCGACTCTCCAACAGTTTCTTATCGTTGATTTTCGAAGGAAGGTTTATATAGAATTATTATTAACATGGCTGACCCGACTATACAAACGTTTTGTTGTCATCACACCAACAGAACTGACATGGCTATAGTTATAATGGAAGAATTTGACAGTCATACTTATAACACTGTGTGTATGTTATCATCGTCCGTGGGAATATTAGGTGCAATATATCAGGTGAATTATTTTGCGATACTTATTATTATTATACTTTATGTGTATGGATTTTATATTCATATTTTTGACAGGTGTTGCCACGAGAAGAGTCCAATCAATCGTATAGATTTACCGCATCCAGGGGTAGACAAATTATAATATGGCTAGCCATCGCTGATCTACTCGCTTCCTTAGGTTTGAATTATTTCAATCGTCTTTGTTTGAGGTTCTTTTTTATTAGTTCTTGTGTATTCTAATGTTGTTGTCATCGTTTAGGTGTATTCATCAGATCAGCTTTATGGATGCAATTCAAAACTATCATGCCTATGGAGGACGATACGTCGAGTGTTGTATTTTGCGCTCTCTCATCGGTATATATTATTATACTCTTTATTTAGTAGTACTCTGTAGTAAATTGTTTATTATACTCTTCCAGGCATGGACACAGTATTTCTATATGGCAACATGGATTTGGACACTGTGTTACGCGATTGACATGAAATTGTTGCTTGGAGATAGATCGGGACATCCTAAATGTTATCACGCTTTTGCATGGATTTGTCCTGCTTTTTTAACGACGCTTGGATTATCTATTCTATACATCCCTGACGCAGAGTGAGTGTTTGTTTTGAGATGTCTATTCCCTTTCTTATCGTATACAATCTTCTGATTTGAATCACTTTGGTTTTCAGCTGCCACAGTTTAACCTCGTTATCCACAGCTATATTACGAATCTTGCCCAACTACTGTGCCACTTATATTCTACTGGCTCTGGTTATGATAGTGAATCCTGTGCTTTATATCGCATCCACGAGAGATCTACAAACCGTAGTTTCTTGCAGTTTAGCGCAAATGACCGGAAGGGAACGTAAATTGGTACAAACTATTAGAGTGAGATTTGCTTTGACTAATCTCGTATACTACCTTTGTTGGCTTCCTAATTTGATCAATGGAATTCTATTATGGACCTTATGGTTTCAATTACCGGTCAACACTATCATCGGTTTGTGGTACATCATGGTGAGTTCGTAAAGAGACATTCTCAAAAATTGGTCATTGAAACATGAAATGTGTCGTGTTACAGGCGGTTACCAATCCTTTGCAAGCGTTCTTCAATGCTCTTGTGTATAGAAGATGGGGTAAAAGAGAAAAATTCAATTTGGAATGGTGTCAAAGGATAGGAACCAGCAGTCTTACGAATTCTCTCAAAAGGAACGATATCCATATGACGGAATCTTCGCCTTTGCTGAACTCGCAGTACGGTAGTTTAGCGCCACACGCAAGTATCAACGGTTCCTCGTCTTTGTAAGATTTTTATAACATAGTATTTTGAATTTTTCATGTTGGTCCCTTTAGAAAAAGACTATGAGATGTACACTGCCTTAAAGAAGTGATGTTTTCATTGAAAGCACAAATTTTTATGATAAATAGAAGTTTTATTAGGAGAGATAATACATATTTAGATTTATTATATACACTAGTCCATGTATATATATATATTTATATTTCTAACTAATTAATATCGTCGATATATAAATAAATTACAAAATGTTTGATATAAAGCAGCGTCTCCACCGGGATACGTCAAGTATTTACATTAACAAGCTTTGATACATTTTCAACTTTGTTATCGTAATTGATTCTTTTCTCAAAATCAAGAAGCAGCACCTGAAATTTTCATGTTAATCGAATATACGTATAGCACCAATTTGTATTGAAAAAAATGAATCCCGATAACCAAGTTGACAATGATATATTATAATTCTAATATATTCCTTCCTTATTCTTATGTACATATCATTTTTTCTACATTTATAATTACATTATATAATAATTTGTATACACTCCAACGTAAACTTACAATACATTCCATACATAATTTCCAACTCGACAGGATTCAAACTATACCTCAATGACAAAACAATTTTGTAATTATATAAAATGCATATGTTTGAACTCGTGTACATAGAATAAAATGAAATCGATGAATCTTTCTTTTTTCTTAACGCCCTATGGAGTGGCCTATAACGCACTATCACATTCATTGTTTTTCATTTTGTTCCTTTTTTTTACTTGTCTTCGCAGTAAATAAAATTTTTAAAAATATACTAACAAATCTCAAACAAACTTAGAAAAAGAATACTTTTGTTATAATCTCATACGATCCGAAAAAAAAGTTATTATGTCATGCTGATATTTTTTTCTGAGTATATTATTATTATTATTATTATTATTATTATTATGATATAAAATAGATGAAATAAAAAAAAACAGTTAGGAAGGCTTTGATAATTTTGTGAGGAGAGGTCTAATTGGCACTTTTGCAAAGTATATTACCGAATACATGAACAAAATCATAACATACACATTGTAAGAAAAGAATACTATCAGGATGGAAGATTGGATGTTCCTAAAGTTAAAGACGTTATTTCGCGAATAATCATCTCGGCGATTTTCCATGCTAACTCCTCTTTAGCCTAATAATAAGAAAATCAATGAATTAAAAAAAAAGGACACACACGAAGAGACTTCTCTCTCGTTATTGATTTTGTATTGAAACTTACCTTATCTTGTTCCATATTTACAAGCCTTTTTACAGCACGTGATAATCGAGATTCTAATTGAATGTGAAGAAAAAAAAAATTCACAAGTTTATTCGATATACCGAATGTATTCATTGTATGTGAAGAAAATTTGTAAACTCACCGTATTTTCTATGCGGATCAGGTTCTATTTCGGTGACGAATCTGCCCAAATTATCGATATATCCCACACTCAGACTAAAAAAGGTTGTTTGATCGATTGGATTGTTTTTCAAACCGGAATGATGTTAAGTTGCAAAATACATACCTATATTTATGACGTTTCCACAGAGAGTCTGGATCGTAAAGTTGTCTTGTATCTATATTCATGCTACCATTAACATTAGTTTTCTTTTTATTATTAGCCGAGGAATCGCTGGTATCATGTCCCGCGGCTTGGGATATATTTTGCGTGCTGACGCTGACGGAGCTGACTTCGCTACTACAATCGGAACCTAACGAACACAAAATACGTGAAAAATGAGTGAAAGTGATTTGACGGGTAAATCAATACACCAATATGCTCTTTGATACAAACCTGCTCTTCGTAATCGAGGTTGTACACCTGAACACGAACTACTCTGGATGGTTGTGATCAATTCTGATAAGTATTTATAATACAATTGCGATGATAAGAAGGTAGGTAGATAATGCTGTGAAGAAGAAAGAAAAAAGAAGTGAGTTCGTTGATAATAACTGTATGTGTTTAAAGCAATGAAGCGTAGAAAAGAGCATTTGTAAAGATAACGAGTTGGGTTTATTACCTTATTAAGGAAATTATATACAATTTTACAAGGTTTATCAAAACAGTCGGGTAATGGTCCCTCTCCATTTTCACGACAAATATTCTCCTCTACTCGAAGGCGTACTTTATCGCTGAATCCAATAGGCATCGTCGCTTGTAAACTAAAATATCTGTAAAGAAAAACATGAATGGTTACGACGGAGACAATGATATTTATTATGGGTTGTTCGTAGGAGACAGAGAAGAGATTCGTTTAATTACTTGTCGTAAATGATCAGAGCATCGGTTTGCGCTTCCATTGGATTCGTCGTGTCCCCTTTCTCCAACAAATTTTGCTTGTAATTGATCGCGGTCATCCAAAAATCCAGGAGTTCCCGTTTATTTTCGAGTTCCATGAACTAAAAGATAAAGGTTGATTAATCATAATATTATATTCGATGCATGAAATTTATCGGTACGCGGTTTTAAAGGTGTTCGTGTCTAGATAAACATTTGTCTGAACGAGGAATGATTAATGAGAATTTTAAATATGTTGAATTCATAGATTTATCTGATATTTGTTTCGTTTTACAGGGTTCGAGAGAGGAACTTATGAGAGGAATTCATAAAGGGTTTGACTTTGCAACCCTAGAATTCAAATTTTATCAAAATAAATATGGTTTCAACAGAGATTTTATGAAGAAAATCTTATTTTGAGAATTCTTAGCACAAAGCTTAGTATACGAAGAAAAGAAGTTGGAAAATGTATCACATGATTGTCAAAGAGGTAACAAATCGTACAAAAGTACCAAAAGCCAATGAAAACAAATATAGCGTGAATGATAATGTGAATTAAACTGCATTTCTGCATTTTGCACCGCATTCTGACCTTCTGATCCGCGATCCGGGATCGGTAGACCCATCATAATTAGCCCGAAGTACAATAACCCCGACCTGTTGAAAATTCCAGGCAAATCCAGATGGATCCTAACAGTTCCTGGGACAAAGACTGGGCAAGTTCCTGCTCGGACCCGCCTGGTTCTGTCGGTTCTTGTCCCAGTAATTGTTAGGATCTGCTTGGCATTTTCAGCAGGGCGAAGTGCAGTCGATCCAAATACATTGCCGGCTCTTAGCAAAAAGGGACCTAGGGTTAAATTTTACCGGATTCAAAAATTCAAATCATGATTATTTTGGATGATGATCCAAGAAAAAGGAACGGAGTCCAGGACTATAGTCCCCTTCAGTCGGACCCAAAGTCAGTAAACCCGAACGGCAGTCTTCTTCTTCTTTTGGTTTCTATCCGTTGTTGGCAACCATTCTGGCTATGATAATTTTGTTGACTGCTGCCGCCTTGAACAGCTGTGCCGAGCTTACTCCAAACCATGTCCTCAGATTCCTAAGCCACGATATCCTCCTTCTTCCACACGCAGAAACATATAGTTTAAAAATTCCCATAATTTATTGAGGATCAGCGCCAGTCTGTGATGAATGAAATTATTTACCTGAATATAGCTTCAAAAGTAGCATAATTTCTCGTGGAAATATGTCTAATTATGGGACTTTTTAAAAGTAAATTCAAGTGAAAACTCTATCTGTCAGAGACTGGCACTAATCCTCAATAAATTATGGGACTTTGCAACACCTCTATTCTCTGAGTGCAGGACCAGAGTCGCCAATTCTAGAGGTTGCCCTCTAGAACTCGAGGTTTTCTCAAATCCGTGAGGATTTTTTGAGGTTTTCATATTGGACAAGAAATTTTGGAGGTTTCTGAAGGTTTTTGGGTTTGTGAATTATTCATCGATTTTAAGTTTTTTTTTACAGAAACTACACGCTAATGCGCTGTTGCCAATTGGAGAGGTTTTTATTTCTTTCTGATGGGACATTCTAATCAATTGAAAACGTGATTGATGAATTCTGTTAAATGGAAAGGTTTACTGGTAACAGTGCTCTGATGCATACTACTGACAAGGTTCTGAGGCTACACTGGGGAAATAAAATACTCATTCAACATCCCAACCTGGAAATCCAGGCAGCACACAAGAATCCCAAATGAATTCTGGGAAAAGAACTCTCGAAGAACTCTTTTGGAATACAAAGTGTTCCAGAAGGGTTTCGAAAGAATCCGATTCGTGACACATTTACGAGTTCCGTCAAAATTCTCAAAGGAGCCTCATAGAATTTTAACGAAACGAATTCTTTTGGAACATTTTGTATTCTAAAAGAGTTCTTCAAGAGTTCTTTTTTCAGAATTCATTGGAGATTCTTGTGTGCTGTTTGGGTCGTCGCGACTGCAAGTTATTCATTCATTTATTCATAATCTTTCATACGGGCAATCGATGCCCAAATGAAAAAAGGAAATCACATGGAAAGTTTATAAACCTTCACTTTTCTAAAATCCCGCCAGTACCTCCACCTCCGACAGAACTCTGTCACGAACCTTTCACGTGAAATATACAATTCTCACGTGATATGAATGACAATGAGCGAGTTGAAAATCATTACCCATTTGCACTGTAAAAAATCCTGCGTAAAATTGTGAGTTTCGGGAGCGATAATAATGAGACCCAGTTTTGGAACTTGAAAATGCTAAAAGCTGTATGAATTCATTACGAGCACACTTTAAAAATGGTATTCGGAATGGTAATTATCATATCATATTCGCAGCACTGCAATTTTACGCGTCGAATCAAAAATTTGTTGTCGGAAATGCAATTTGATGGATATTATTGATTTTAACAGTGCTGGTAAATTTGCTGTTCTCAGAATGGGTCCGATTATTATCGCGTTTGAGAATGTCAATATTACAAACTGATGAAAAATTTTGAAAAAGATTACAAAACCGTTAAACGGAAAATGGCAAGTTTATGATAAAATTGAAGGGTCGACGGCCTAAACCTGTTAACTGATATTTCAGAAATTTCACACGGCGAAGAAAAAACGTTGGCATTTCTTTAATTTTTGATATTTTCCTAGTCTATGAAAAGTTTTTTCTTCGGGTTACAAGGGTGAATGATACTTCCAAATTTCAGATCATTTGAATGAAAATTGAAAGATCTGGATCAAGTTTTCTTCGCCGTGTGAAATTTCTGAAATATCAGTTAACAGGTTTAGACCGTTGACCCTTCAATTGTAAAATGACTTTACTTAGTACAGTAAAATAGCGCTAACAAATTTAATAACCCCTAGCACATTCATTTGAGGATTTTTTACAGTGTGTGGCGCCTATAGTTAGAGAGCTGGTGGGATTTTTTTGAAAATGATCTGCTCATCGTGCAGAAATGAAACGTCAGTTACTTTTCATCAAGTCAAACTAAAAGATCCATTTCTGCAGTTTGAATGGCGCTGCTTTTCCAATTGATACCAATATGAAATGACAAACAAAAAGACCTGTTTTAAATGATTTGCTCATGTCTGCCTTCAATACAAAACGTACAGTCGGCTAGTTATAATAGGAATATACGAGTCCCAGACATGTTCATTTATGCTTTAATTGGTAATCAATGTTTTTTCTTTAATTTATTATTTGAATTTGAACAAATGAACTGCTCATCGTGCAGACTTTGATAATAATTCACTTCTGATTAATCAAATCTCAAATATCAATTTCTGCAGCCTTAATGTTTCTGAAATGAAAAGTTATTCATTTTTTAAAATGAGGAAAGAAATATATGAAATTAAATCATTTGTTCATGTCTGCAACTTGACTGATTGACTGATTTATTATTATTGAGGTGTATTCGACCTTTGCAGACATTTTTGATTAATAAATATTCCTCACTGGATTGCTCGGTCTAGTATAGTACTATAAGTCTACATGTGCAAACTCAGCTGTTGATTATTCAATTTGGTTACCAATATCCGTTGAATTATTATATTTGATCAGCTTTATAATGCAATTTATATTATTAGGAGTACGAATCAATTCGGTCCGGTTTGAAAAGATGACTCTCGCTCTCATGAATGTTTCATAGTCACAACCGATTTCAATTGTTTCAGAGAGGTTAGACACCTGTGAATAATGTTCAGTTGATATCACTCCGAGTTCCTTCTAGAATCCCGATTTTTACTCAGTGAAGTATGTCAAATTTCGTTTCAACTGAGCAGCATTTGCGGGAGGTGCTAGTTTTCTGTTTTAATTGGAAAAAAGTGCAGCTGAAGCCCATCGAATGCTTGTGGAAGTTTATGGTGACAATGCTCCAACTGATGAATCATGTAGGGAATGGTTTCGACGTTTTAAGAATGGCGATTTCAGTGTCGAAGACAAGCCTCGCTCAGGACAACCACCAAAATTCGAAAACGAGGAATTGGAGGCTTTACTCGACGAAGATCCGAGTCAAACGCAACAGGAGCTTGCGGAATCATTAGGAGTTACGCAACAAGCAGTTTCCGTACGATTACAATCCATGGGCATGATTCAAAAGCAAAGCAATTGGGTGCCTTATGACTCAAAGCCTAGAGACATTGAACGGCGATTTTTCACTTGCGAGCAGCTGATTCAAAGTCAACGAAGAAAGGGGTTCTTACATCGGATTGTGACAGGAGATGAGAAATGGATATTCTACGATAACCCCAAGAAGAGAAAATACTATGCTATGCCCGGTGAATCGTTGCCATCGACTTCAATATCGACACCAAAGAGGAATATTCATGGCTCACAGATCATGCTGTGTATCTGGTCGGACCAAAAGGGTGTTGTATACTATGAGTTGCTAAAATCTGGTGATTCTATTACGGTTGATCGGTATAGGCTACAATTGATTCGTTTGAGTCGTGCGTTACGAGAAAAACGTTCGGAATACAAGGAAAGACATGACAAAGTTATTCTTTTACACGATAACGCTCGGCCTCATGACGCAAAAGTAGTGAAAAATTATCTGGAAACGTTGTAGTGGGATATTCTACCGTACCCGCTGTACTCGCCGGACATTACTCCTTCCGATTACTGGTTATTCCGACAGATGCAGCACGATTTGGCAGGCCACCGGTTCACTTCGTTCGAAGAAATCGAAAATTGGCTCTTAACTTGGATCGCCTCGAAAGACGAGACGTTTTTCCGTAACGGGATTCGAAAATTAACCAAAAGATGGGAAAAAGTGATAGCCAGCGATGGACAATACTTTGATTAATTTGATAATTCATGTTCTTCTGAAATAAACGCATCTTTAACTGTAAACAAACGGACCAAATTAATTTGTACTCCCAATATTTTATATATTTATAAAAAAAAAATCAGCAACAATTCCAGCAGAATTCATTTATATTCACTAAAAATCATAACAAAAAGTTAAAAAAAACATATGGATGAACACATCATTTAATACACCACTTTTTTTGCGATTAAGAAATTCTAAAAAAAAAGAAAAAAAATGTTTTAATGTCTGCAACCTGTATTAGTGACCTCAAATCCATCAGAAGTTGACGCGTTACAATTTGCAGACATGAGCACATGATTTATAAGAGCTTTTTTTTTTCTTATAATTTCGAAATTGTATTTTTTACAAACGCAGCGCCATCTATTTATTCTGTGTGATCGGCAGCGATGAGCAGATCACATACCTAAATTCCCATCAGCTCTCCAACTACTATTTTTACTGTCCAATTTGGCAAAATCTATCAAAATATTCATCTGGAGGTTTTTTCTGTAAATCTACAAAACTGAAGGTTTTTTGATCATCTAGAGGGAAGTGATATTTCCATTTGGCAACACTATCCAGGACCTCTTTTACTTTTCACCTTGCCCTGCAATACAACTTGGAGTAGCTCGTATCTGCTGCCATTCCTCATTGTATGTCCCAGATACTGCAGCTGTCTCGCTTTTACTGTGTTGAGAATTTCTTTTCGCTTCCCCATTCTTCTTAAAATTTCTTCATTGGAAACATGGTTGTAACGGTATTTAGTAAACCTGATAAGGTAATGAGAGAGTGGGGTAGAGATGTCGAGACGAGATCATCGGGGTCAAGAGTCAAACAGTCGATCAACTACCTTCTGTGGGCAAAGTTCATTTTTCCTCCAAACGTATCGACTTACAAGGAAGTTCGAGTTCTGCAGAACCAAGGAGGTACACCCACGAGGACTCGATCCATATTGGAACCAGAAGGGAACGACGGGTCAAAATAAAATAATCCATTCGCTGGGAATCACGGATCGTCATCGAATAATAAGGGATTTGCACTATTTCATGGGATCGATGGTTTCCAAGGAAGGCTGAAAGGACAACCCAAGAGTGCATCGTACGATCAATCCAAGGCGTCAACTATTTTAAGTCTGGATGGCGAGATAAGTATTTATCTACGCTGATAAATTGAATCTTGCCCTCTCTTTTTTGATAACGAATACTCTATAGTGAATTCGCTGGGCCATTCTCAGAGATTGTAAACGACGTAAGCCAATATACGCTGGTTCAAATAAATATGTTAATTAACTCTTCATTTCAATTGTGTTTGTAAACGCTTTTGCGTCTTTATAGATACATGTATATAAATATATGCATGTACTCGTAAAATACCCGTGAGACACCCTTTCTCTCGTTGAGGCAAGGCTATGGATCTTACATGGTCCATCCAGGACACCCTCAGCATCCTACGGTAGAGCCACATTTCGAATACCTCTAGTTTGTGCTCAGTTGCAGCTGTCAAAGTCCATGACTCTACACCATATAGAAGAACGGGGAGGACACAACACCGAAGAAATCTCATCTTTGAATGAATTGTCAAATCGTGACTTTTGAACATGGTACTCATTTTAATGAACACAGCTTTGACTTTCTCGATACGGATCTTGATTTCTAGTGAATGATCCCACTGGTCATCTAGAGTGGCTTTCCTTTGATTATAAGATGACATCTGGGGACATTGTTCTTGCCGATGACCATCAACTTTGTCTTCTCTGTATTAATATCCAACCCATGTCTTTCACTACTCTCCGTCACTCTGTTCATTAGAATTTGTAAATCATCCAAACTTTCTGCAAAAATGACTGTGTCATCGGCATATGTAATGTTGTTGAGTCTCTGTCCATTCACAGAAATGCCTATTTCTGTATCTTCCAAGGATTCTCTGATGTTTCGAACGGCAGTAATCCCGAACAAAGTTTGGTTTTTTCGGGTTTACTGACTTCGGGTTGATTATGATTGACCTATCTTTCTTCTGAGACTTCGCATTTCACATACAAGTTCCGCAATCCAAGGTTCGCGAACCCGCATTTTAACAAATAGAATCTGGCATCCAGGAAAGAGTGACCGCAAAAAAGAGTATCTTTCCGCCTATTTTTTGGAACCGCGAGTTTCAGGTTGAAATGCATTCTAACAAATCTTCTATGTTGATCAATTAGCGAGGGGATACCATTTCCCGGTGAGCATAGCAGTGGTTTTGGAGGTGAAGTAGTATCAATTTTCGATCAAGATTATATAAAAATCTAGAAGTTTGCTACAGAAAAGAATCTATCGATTCTGTCAATTTCTGTATCTATAAAACCTTCGTTGTGCTCACCGGGAAATGGTATTCCCTTGCAAATGATCGACATAGGGTATTCTTCAGAATGCATTTCAACCTGAAACTCGCGGTCCCAGAAAAACAGGCGATTCTTGCGCTCACTCTTTGAAAGGAAGAAGCTAAAGACAATCAAAAACGTTGTTCAGTGATAAGAAGAGGAGGATAGCTGCATTAAAAGTTATCGAAGACTTGCAAAATCCTACGTGGGTATGTCCTGAAAGTAATGTCAGCAAGTCTATTAGAAATCATTCATTGAATTTATCGTTACAAGTGTTTAAAAATCTTCAAAATAGTCTCCTTTAGCGTCGATACATGGACTCCAGCGGGATTTCCAGCTCTCGAATGCGTTGCGGTAGTCCTTCTCCGGAATGTCTTTGATCTCATCCACTATCCCAAAATGCTTCACTTTTCAGGGATGTTTTGAGGCGTAGAAATAGAAAAAAGTTGGGGGAGAGAGGAGCCAAATCTGGGTTAAGGAATCGTTGGCATCCCTGCTTTGACCAGGTAGTTGGTAACGATGAAGGCACTGTGGGCCGGCGCTGTCTGCGATACCCTGGCAGATTCGTTGAACTCTGTGTTTCAACACTTGTAACAATAAATTCGATAAATGAAATGAATTTTAATAGACTTACTGACATTATTCTCAGAACAAACCATGTAAAATGATCCACTCCACTCCTGCAAATTCTACAAATTATAATTTTATAAACTTTGAAGCTATGAATCCTGAATTTCTAAACCCTCAACACATTTTGATAATGTTTTAAATCCATGTAAGACCTTGCAACATCTCAAAATATCCCTACCACATCTCATGAATAATCTCAAACTGCAATGCAGTGAATCTATAGAATCAGTATTTTATTGCAATGAATTTTAGGATCACTTCAGCTGATGTCAAATGGAAAAACGAACTAAATTAATCGTTCTTTGTTTTGGTAATTTCAAAAAGATTTCACAAATTTCCTTATCGATTTCTTTTGTAACAATTTCGCAAACCACTGTGCAACGGATTTAATTGTCTAAAAGAAGCCTTGACGAAGTTCAATTCTACAATTGAATCGTTTTTAAACCAACAGATGTTTTTATTAGAAATTGAATCATCTCTTTTTTGGGTTTCAACTGTTCTCTCTCAGAGCTGGGTAATATTTGTGGAAATTTTATTCCAAATCCTATTTCAAATGAATCGTTCTTCAGAATTGAAATAAAATAGTATTTCAAATAAGAAAAGAAATTTCAGCAAATCAAATATTTTATTCTTATAATCTAAAGCCAAAGCATAAGATGAATACTTTATTCCCTGTCTATATCTATTTTACTGTGTTGATAAACATGAATGAATTGAGAAAGTATTGTTCATAAATATCATATCACATGATTTCCGATGATCGAAAATTATTTCTTTTGATATACGATTTTATGAAGAACTATTATCTGGATTGTGTATTTGTGTAATGAAAAAAAAATACTTCGCTAAACATTCCAACCTTCAGCACTGATATGTTTATTTTAAATAAAACACTGTTTGAAATACTATTTTAAATTATTTCTGACAGTAAATTAAATATTTTATTTCCAAAAGTATAATTTTTCAAACGAATGGAATATTTGATTTTGAAAAATCCATACATAACGTCGAATAAAATATTTATTTCTTATTTGAGTGGGAAGATAGTATTTTACCCAGCTCTGTTTTGTCCTAATGTTTGCAGATGCGGATTATCTCGTAGGCCAACCGGGCCATGACCAAGGGTTCCCTATTTGTGATTGAATATTAGGTGTATAACTTTGCTTTCGTCGTTTTGCAATAGATGGCTGTAGCGGTAAGTGGTAATTGAAATAAATAGATCATAGATGTCATACAATAAGCTTAGGTATTTGTAAATATAACGCCATCGAAATATTAGTCGATTTGTGTCGGCATCATAATGTTATTCTCGATTAAACATGTCAGCTTACGAGCCAAATTCTCGTCATTTGCGGGAGGTTTTAATTTTCTGCTTTAATATGAAGAAATCTGCGGCTGAGGCTCATCGAATGCTCTCAAATACCTATGGTGAGGCCGCTATTAGTGGAAGAACGTGCCGAGAGTGGTTTCAACGCTTCAAGAACGGTGATTTTAACGTCGAAGACCAGCATGGCGGTGGAAGAGAGAAGGTTTTCGAAGATGCAGAATTGGAGGCATTACTTGATCAAGACTCGTGTCAAACGCAACAAGAATTGGCAGGATCATTGGGAGTGACGCAACCAGCCATTTCAAAACGCCTGAAAGTCATGGGAATGATTCAGAAACAAGGAGAATTGGGTGCCGTACGAGTTGAAGCCGAGAGATGTTGAACGGCGTTTGTGTGTTTGTGAACAGCTGCTTGCAAGGTAAAGACGGAATGGATTTCTGCATCGCATTGTGACTGGGGACGAAAAATGGGTTCATTACGATAATCCCAAGCGCAGAAAATCATGGGGATATCCCGGCCATGCTTCCACGTCGACGGCCAAACCGAATATTCACGGTTCCAAGGTTATGCTGAGTATTTGGTGGGATCAGCTCGGCGTAGTGTATTATGAGTTGTTAAAACCGACTGAACAATCACAGGCGATCGTTATCGAACGCAATTAATGGGTTTGAGCCGAGCATTGAAAGACAAACGGCCGCCGTACAACGAGAGACGTGATAAAGTGATTTTACAGCATGACAATGCTCGACCCCATGTTGCGAAAGTGGTCAAGACATACTTGGAAACTTTGAAATGGGAAGTCCTACCCCACTCGCCGTATTCTCCAGACGTTTCTCCCTCGGACTATCACTTGTTTCGATCAATGGCACACGGCCTAGCTGACCAACACTTCTGGTCTTACGAAGAAGTAAAAAATTGGATCGATTCGTGGATCGGTTCAAAAGATGACCAGTTTTTTCAACGCGGGATTCGTATGCTGCCCGAAAGATGGGAGAAAGTAGTGGTCAGCGATGGACAATACTTTGAATCATAAATGTATAACCAGTTTTTTACAATAAAGCCTCGAATTTCGGAAAAAAATGGCGGAAGCAAAGTTATACACCTAATAAAAAAATAAGTCAATCAGTCAATTTTTAAATTCAATTGTTTCGTTGTGTAAGGTAGGGGTGCAAAACCAGAACCGTTTTCTCGAGCGGAAAACCCTGATGGGTTGTCGGACCAATTTCGGACATCCGAACTGTGGCTAAAATGTGTCCAAGATGTCCAAAACTGTCCATTCTTGGTTCAAAAAAATCAGTCCGAAATGTCTATGGATGTCCATTTGCTTCAAATTTCGGACCAACGGAAGTAAATCCGTTCATCACTTGTCCAATGGGTGTCCACAGATGTCTGGGCGGTGTGTTCAAAGCTGTCCCGAACTGTCCTGTCAACTGTGACCCGAAGTTGTCTGCATTTGTCCACAACAGAAATGATCTTTCATCGCAGTATTCGGTCCAAATTTGTCCACAGTATTTTCAACTTTTTCTACATTCATCCTTGATGAGAATAACCTTCTCTCGTCCTTGGTCAGTCCGACCTTGTTCAAATTGGTCCATAGTCACGTTTTGGAGTTTTAAACTGTCTTCCGAAGTTTTCTACACGTTTTTCATGGCAGGGATGATCCTTTTATGTCCGTAATCGGTCTAATGTAGTCCAAAGGTGTCCAAAGATGTCCAAATTCGTCAACAATCATGATGCGGAAGTTTCGACTATATCCCGGAGTTTCCTTCATGTTTTCATACCAAAGATTTTTTTTTCATCCGTATTCGATCTCAAGTTGTCCAAATTTGTCCGTTATAACAATACGGGATTTTCAAATGTTTCCCAGAGTTCTTTCTACATTTATCCTTGACAAGAATGATCTTTTTTCGTCCGTAATCGGTTTCAACTTGTCCAAATTTGTCCATACTCATATTGTGGAATTTGGACTCAAACGGACGTGATTGGGACACAGAAATGAGCATCGTGGATGGCTCTGGATATCCATGGACAAGTTTTTGACAACAAGATTTGGACGCATCACGATCCGGTTTGGACACTGTCAGATCGTTCCAGACATCCTTGGATCTCGCAGGACGGAATAGCACACGTCTGGATATGACGCGGATCTAATCGAAAATTATCAGCGGACCCCACTGGACGACTTCTGGACGATTTCAAAATCTAGTGAGTGATGAACATAACTTCACAAGAGTGGTCCGAAATTGAAAACAAACGGACCGATGTTCTTGGTCCCACTTTTGTCCAAAACACGTCCTTCTGGACTAATTCTCTCATGTTTAGAAGTTGTCCAACTAGCCCATCAAGGAGATTGTCAAAATTATATATAATTTGAAAAATGTTTTCACTTGGCTACTCTTTTTCCAATCCAATGGACGACGAATCTTTTAAGGGCATTTCAAAGTCCCTAAAATCACTAAATTTCTCCTCCAGTTTTATTCATTTTATCCTTACTTTTTTGAGAGAACCGAAGGGGAAAGAAATTCAGTAATTTTGAAACTTCGAAATGCCTTTGAAGAAAACTATTTCGAATATCTCTCTTTACAACATAAATTTCTTTCCTTTTGTTATCGATGATGAAATAAATTTCATAGTTCCTGAAAAAAAACAGGAACGCTCCTGAATATTGTTGAAAATCGAAACGTCTGGTCACCCTAGTTGAGTTATATTTCACAAATCCAATTCTCAAATGAATTTCCAATTTCAATTAGTCCTGAAATTTCATTTTGTGCTTTAAATTTTGCTTCTCTGTTTGGAATCTATGCAAGTTTATCCACAAATGCAATAGCATGGAGAAGAATATTAGCGCCAGGACATTTAAAATTAAAATTCTAGTTGGAAAAATTAATTTGCAAAACGATATTTCAAACATTTTGGAATAAACAAAATAGGTACAGTCCTGGTGCTAATACTATTTTAATAAACATTTTGATTCAGGGTTAGATTTAAGGAGATACTAGCGCTGGGACGCCTAAATTATTGCTATAATTCACTGCACAAAATCAAGACAGCGATTCAATATTGGATCTCTTTCTATCTACATTTTGCCGTTACTCTTGAATGGTCCAATCTTGAAATTTCATTTCATCATATTCGCCATGTGTTTCGCCTACGTTATTTTTGGTTTGACTGTTAAATTGCTCGTGCAACTATTTTTGTATTTTGATTTGTATTCTATCGAAGAGCTGTTTATTCGAATAAATAAAATCTAGATATCTCACCTCCATAAAATAGAAAAACGTCGTTTCATTATACAATATATCCGCCAACTGTACATTACCACTGGTAAGAACATCGATTTGATGTTTACAATAGAATTCGCTTCGTAAAAAATCATGAATATGCCTGCAACAAAACATCGTTATCGATCTCTCAACAGATTTACCGAACAAAAGAGAAAACTGAACTCACTCGTTCTCCAATACTTCATAAACGATTTTCTGTACAGAGGAGAGACAGGATAGTACAGTAACAATATCTCCAGACTCCAAAGCTTGTTCCAATTGAGATTTCAAATTTTCAGGTACACGATCGGCACCCAACAGATCTTTAGCTATGTACTTTTTATAGATTCGTAACGCATCTTGCCACGTCGTGGATGCATCCTGCTTCTGACCAGAAACATAATTTGATCGTCGTGCTCCGTTAAAAGTTTGACTAATCTTTGGTATGACGTAACAATTTGATTCTTCATCGGCAACAGTATCTTTATTCAAAGACGGTTTATTACCATCGTTGTCGTTCTCTATCACTACGTTGGAACTAAAATTATCGTTATCGTCTAAGGGATTCGAGGTGGTCTTCGAGTCATTGTTTTTCGAGTTTGATTCACGCGAAGGAAATGCTCCGCAAAGACACTCCACTTCCAACCAAAATTTGATAAGAGCGATGGAACTTCTGGTATCCATGAATTGTATGAAGTAACCTAACGCTCCTTTGTCTGCGAGAATTTGTGGAAGAGTTTTCGATAATTGCGATCGGAAGGAACAAGCCGAGCTGTTGAGATCGTTGCAGGTTTCATCTTCCTCTTCCTCCTCGAGAATACACGGGGTATTCGACGACGATACGCCAGGAACTTTGATCTCGTGGAACAATGCATTATCTTCTTGATTCTCGAAACGATTTTCTGGACAATTTTGTATGAATCTAGGCCTATATTTTTGTCCTGTAATTAGAGAAAAATTTCAGTGAGTTTCGGTGTTTTGGATAGAAGGGAAAGGAGAGGTTATGTTTGGAATCGAGGAAAAATATGTAGATTAGTTACCAGATTTTTTAAGAAATTGAAACATCGTTTGTATTGGATCGATACATGATAAACAATTCGATAATTCGGAAGCACTTGGAAGGATAAAAACAATGCATGTAAGTTGGAGCTTCAATCGGCCGATCTTCCCATCGAAGAATAAGAAAAATTAAACTAGGACGTCATTCGTTTGTATAAAATCACAGATCGACGGGTATTGGATTGGATGAATGATAAATTAATGACGATTCAGCGGCTTTTGTGAATGACGGATAACACATTGCGTTTCAACTGTCATCATTTCTATTTTTGTAAACAGTTTGTATTAGTTTGGTGGATGGAATTTATGGATTCCATACAGGACACCGTTGACAGCGATGTGCGATGCTGTACCGACAGATCTAAACATAAGCGGTGGTGGTGGTGGTAGTGGTTGTCGTTGCCGTCGTCGTCGTCGTTGTCGTCGCCGTCGCCGCCGTCGTCGTTATGGAATTCGATTGTCGAGAGATTCGATCATCGAAGGATCGATTTTATTTGAAAATTACATTCATTACTGTTAGAATTCAAATTCGAATTCAATCGTTCAATTTTAGAGAAAACTAAAGAAGGAGGAATGAGAATTTGCCAGAATCGAGAATGTCTATGAAGGAAATCTTCAACAGCTTCCCTTCGCTCAAAAATTTTATTTTCCAATCAATTAAATGATAAAAAGTGGTCTTCTTAGTCTCTTCCAGTATTCTAGAATTAATGAAGAACGTAAAAAAAATTCTATCCCATATCACACGGCAGTTGAGAGTTCAAAATGGATTCTTCGAACCTCAATCGAACTCTATATGAACTCTTCCTGAAATAGTGTTCTGTATGGAATCCCATACAAGAGTTCCTGCAAAGAGCTCCCGTTAGGCTGATCGATATGTATTCAGTATGAATACTAGTATTCTAAATTCAAAATGAACTCTTAACGAACAACTTAATGTTCAGAGAGAATTCATATCGAGATTTCATGATGAATTCTGAGGAGCATTCAATATGTTTTCAAAATATTCATAATGAATACATATTGATTAGCATAACGGGGACTATTCAAGGGGTCTTTAGGAAGTCTTTATGAATTCAAATTGATCATTTGTGCCGGCTGGGATAGCACGCGAAGAATTCTTTTCCAAAAACGAGAATAGAATTTTTTAAGAACTTTTTGAGAACTGATGAATCCATGAAGAGCTCTGAGAGAGTTGAATGTTTGGGACATTAATAATGAGTGCTTTGAGAATACTGAAAGAATTGCTTCAGTATTCAGTAATTCGAATAGAGTTCTGAAAAACTCCGTGTGCTGTATGGGATCCTACACAGCACAAAAGTTCTAAAACAGTTCTCCACGAATACAATGTATTCATTCTGAACTCTTTTAAAACTCTGGGATTCTACGAAAGAAAATCCTGATAAAACACAGTTAACGCATCTGTTTATAAACAGTTCAGTTAGGGTGCGAAGAATTGATTACGAATTCAGTGGAATTTTCTTTTAAACTCCTCAACTGCACAAATGGCACACAAGAATCCCAAACAAATTCTGAAAAAAAAACTCTTTACTCAAGTAACACAAGAAGTTCTAAGAATGTGCTCGAACAGTCTGAGAAGGTGCTGGACCATTCTTAGAATGTTCGAGCACATTCTCAGAACTTCTTGTGTTACTTGGGTAAGAACTTCTTTAGAATACTGGAGAAAAGATCCGAACGAATTCGGAAAAACCTTCCCGCACAGCTCGACTATTCAGAAAGAGTTTTTAATGTATTCATTTTGGATTTTTATAACTTCAAACAAATTCATTGTCAACTGTTTTTGAACTGATGTGCCGTGCGGGTTTGAAATCTGAATAAATGGAATCCTGAGGAACTCAGAGGCATTCGAAGAAATTCAATGAGATCCAGACCAATTCAAAGGAAGCTCACTCAGTCAGCACAAATGATCAATTTGTATTTATAAAGATTTCCTAAAGACCTTTCGAATAGGCCCCGTCATGCTAATCAATATGTATTCATTATGAATATTTTGAATTCAAGATGAACTCGTATTGGATGTTCGTAGAATTCATTATGAAATCTCGATATGAATTCTTTTGAACATTAAGTTGTTCATTGAGAGTTCATTTTGAATTCAAAATATTCATAATGAATACATGTGGATTAGCATAACATGAGCTCTTTGCAGGAATTCTTGTGCTGTATGGACAAAAGTATAAATACATGAAATTCTGAGGAACTCGGAAAGGTTTAGAGAGATTCGAAGAAATACAAATGAATCCAGAGGATATCAGAATCTACATGAATCCCAGAAAACACACGAAGAATTCTTTTTCAAAAACAAGAATAAAATTCTTCAAGAACTCTTTTCGAACTAATGAATTCATAAAGAACTCTGAAGAAGTTCAATGTTTGGGACATTCACGAGTTCTTTGAGAGTACCGAAACAATACTTTCAGCATTCCCAAAGAATTCGTCAATGTCCCAAACATTGCACTCCTCCAGAGCACTTTATGAATTCATTAGTCTAAAAAGAGCTCTTGAAGAATTCTATTCTTGCTTTCGAAAAAGAATTCTTCGTATGTTATCTACTGCATTTCGAGTAACAACACTTTCAGCATTCTGACAGAACTCGTTAATGTCCCACACATTGAACTTTTCCAAAGCTGTTTATGAATTCACTGGTCTGAAAAGACTTCTTAAAGAATTCTATTTTTGTTTTTGAAAAAGAATTCTTCGTGTGTCATCAGGGATGGGATTCTCAGACGTTCAGAAAGATTCAGTAGAATTAGAAGAAGAATCACGGAAAGAATCAGAGACATTCAGAGGAATTCAGAGAAATTCAAAACGATTCAGACAATTTCAGAGGGAGCCTAGAAATCTAAATGAATGAAATTCTGAAAAATTCGAAGAAATTCAGAGAGTTACTAAAGAAATACAAATAATTTCAGAGGGAATCAGAAAGATTCATACAGATTCACAAAAATTCAGAGGAATTTAAAGAAATTCGTGAGAATTCAGACGAATTCAGACCCGAAGGGAACATGAAGCTCCGACGAACGTTCAGAATAGATCATGATAGATCAGATTGAAGCTCCGTTGGAGCTCAAGTTTAGATTCGGAAACGTTCGACGAAGGTCCGATGAACGTTGAAATGTCCGCTTGAAAATAGCTTGAATGAAGGTTCATAGAACGTTTATTAAAGATTCTACGAAGATTCATTCAACCTTCAGTTTTTTATGTTTCAGACGGAATTACAATTATAGTTAGAAATGCCTCAATCTTTCATTTTTTCGTGGAAAAATATACTTTGAAAAAAACTTTGATCGAAAAATTGCAACTCGAACGAACCTTTAGCAAACGTTCGATGAACGTTTTATGAACGTTCATTCAAACTATTTTCAAGTGGACATTTCAACGTTCATCGCACCTTCGTCGAACGTTTACGAATCTAAACTTGAGCTCCAACAGAGCTTCAGTCTGATCTATCATGATCTATTCTGAACATTTGTCGGAGCTTCATGTTCCCTTCGGGGAGGGATCTCAGAAATCTGAATGAATGAAATCCTGAAAAATTCAAGGACATTTAGGGAGATTCAACGGAGTACAAATTATAATTCAAACGGAATCAGGAAGATTCAGATAGACTCAACAAAATTTAGACGAATTCGCCAGAAATTCAGAGAAATTGAGAAGGATTTAGAGAATTTCTGAGAGATTTTTCAACTGGAACTCTTTGGATGAAAATGACAGAATCCGAAGAACTTGACCAGTTGAAAATTCTCGAGCGAGACTATCCTTAACAGCACTCGGAGGTTGGTGAAACGTTCTAAGAACATCCCAATGTGTTGAGAACATCTTCGGAACGTTTTAAAAACGTCCAGGGAACATCCCAGATCACACACGAAGAATTCTTTCTCATGGACAACAATGAAATTCTTCAAGAACTCTTTTTGAACTGAACTTTTCGAATTCATATAAAGCTCCGGAGGAATTTAATGTTTGGGACATTAAAGACCAATATTTTTTTTGCCACAGCTAAAAAATAGCTACCATAACTGATTTTTAGCTATCCAAATACCAACCACATCATTTTTTTCCGTGCGGATTAATCCATAATTATCTACAAAACGCAAACCCTTCTGCGCATAAAATTGATACAAACTCGGATATCATACCGTTCGGATTCAATTCAGTTTCTATCCGGTTCTTCAAGCAGAGTAGTCAACTCGGACGGTCTCGGACCAATCCTGCTGTCGTGTTGATTGGCCAATGATCTATTCCCCATTGCTGGCCCATCACTGGCTGACAAGGTATTCAAACACCTAAATCCCCGATAATCGGTCCATCACACGGAAAAAAATAATTCGCTATCGTAGCTGGGCATTAGTTCTCTTAGCTGTGTTTCCTGTATTTGATATTTGGATAGCGAAAAAAATTGCTGCAAAAGCTAGATTTTAGTTCCTGTAGCAGTAACTTTTGTAGCCACAGCTAAAAAATAACTACCACAGTTGATTCCTAGCCATCCAAACCATTTTTCTCCACGCACTAAGCCAGTGATCGATTCTATTATTGGCCATTCATATTTCGCAATTGCTGGGCCCAAGTTATGATCCAACAATCGAACATTGATGAATGCCATTTACGTACGATTAATTCCGGCTATGGCCCAGTCATGAGCCATTATTAGGCCAATCGTAAAACTTTATCAGGGCAGTTGTCTGCCTTTGAACGAATTTCCTGGAACAAAAACCGTTCAAAGGCTGACAACCATTCTTTATCCGGAACTGCCTATTTGAGGGGATACCAGCGCCGGGACATTAGCCAAATTTATTCTGATATTTTACTAAAAAATGAAGCGAAAAAATTAAAATATCGCTCTATACAGACCAATTTCATCAATTCAAGAAGGTCTATATAGAGCGATATTTTGATTTTATTGCTTCATTTTGGAATAAAATGTCAGAATAAATTTGGCTAATGTCCCGGTGCTGGTATCACATCCCACACAGCACCACAGGCCCAGAAGAAGTCATAAAGAATTCTTATTAAACTTATTGTGTTCTTAATGAATTCTTTAAGAATTCTTCTGGGACTGTGGTGCTGTAAGGGATATATGTACCACCTTTTTAAAAGTGGTTTTCTCAATATTTGATTGAAGTTGTGAAGTATTCTACTGGAGTTTTTTGTTATTTTCGGTTGTTGTGGATACAATTTTGATATTCTCATTAATAAATTATGAATTTATTGATTATTTTCATTGTTATAAACAACATAGTAGCTGAAAAACGTTGATATTATAGAAATAATTCATTTGCGTGAAAACAAGCCCAATAAGCATATATAATCCATCGGTTTTTTTATGTTTTTTGGGTCGCTAATCACGATTCTGAGGTGAGATTTTCAAAATTCAAGATGGCGGATCCAAAGTGGCGGTCAAATTTTGTATAAATCGCTGTATTTTGACAAAAATCGGCCTTCAAAGGTTTTTAGGGTCTCTGGTTACGAATTTGAAGTGGGATCACCAAAATTTTGAAAATTGAAGATGACGGATCCAAGATGGCGGTCAAATTTTGTATAATCAGCTGTATCGGTATAAAAAGGTTTTTAGGGTCTCTCATTACAAATCTGAAGTTGGAATTTCAAAATTTTCAAAATTCAAGATGGTGGATCCATGATGGCGGTGAAATTTGGCATAATCGACCGTATTTTGACAAGAATCAGTATACAAGGGTTTGTTGAGTCGCTGATCACGAATCTGAAGTTGGATTTACAAAATTATCCAAATTCAAGATGATGGATCCTTGATGGCGGTAAAATTTTGCATGCTTGACTGACTCCGACAAAAATTAGTGTACAAGGGTTTTTAGGACCGCTGATTATTTCTATTTCTACACTGAGAGAAAAAATTTCCGGGAACAATAAAACATCTAGTTGAATAGTCGCCATAAAATACTTAATTGATTTGAATAAACTTTCATTGACTCAATTAAATTGTTTCAATTGATGAAATATTTCATATATACTATCCCTGGTTAAAAGAATCCATTGAATCTGACGAATTAAATTCAATGAGATTTGGTCAGAACATTGTACAAGTTTAATCGTAATTTAGTGAGATTTGGCCAGATTCAACGAGATTCACATGACAGTTCTGACCAAATCTCATTGAAAAATCACCGGTAAGATTTGGTCACAACATTGTCCACGTTTAATTGTAATTTCATGAGAATTGGTCAGAATCAATAGGTTCTTTTAACCAGGGATAGCACAATAAATATTTGTTTGATTGAATAAATGTTTAATCGAGTCAATAAGAGTTTATTCAAATCAATTAAGTATTTTATGGCGACTGTTTAACTAAATATTTCATTGTTCCCGGAAATTTTTTCTCTCAATGTAGTCAAATAAATTTACTCCCAGTTTTCTCTCTCTTGGCATGACCCAGAATCAACGACATGGACACGGAGAGTTTTTAGTTCCTTTTCTCCTTTTACTTTGTTTTTGTAAAATATATGAAAAATTCAGGGAAATAAAAAAAATCATGAAAAAAATTCACAAAAACACAAAAACTTCACAAAATCGGTATGGAGAACCATACATCACTTACTTCCATGTTCCTCATTTTTCTTTTTCAAGTTTTCTTTTTCTAAAATTTTCATTCTTTCTTCAAGTTTAGTGCTTGCAATTTTCTCCTCTTGATTTCGATTCACCTGAAACTTATATAACTGAATCAACATCCCACGAATTGAGTATGCTCAGAGTTCCATGGCATTCGGATGATCCAAACACAGGAAAGGCACACTTTCAAAATATCATCAAATAATTGGAATCGTTGGAGAAAATTTTCCACATTCTTAAACCGATTGAGATGAAAATTATACGCGACCACTACCCTAATAGCACCAAGGTCCCTGGACGTTTTGAGAACGTTCTGAGAATGTTTCAAACACGTCCCAAAGTTCTTGGAACGTTTTAAAAACCTCCCAGCGCTGTTAGGGTATGTGGCCATAACTGAAGCGTGGTATACATTTCATTACAATCTAATAACAGGGAGCGGAGATATGTGCGGTCACAAAATCACAACTTTTCAAACGGCATATGGAGATATTTCCAAAACGCGTTATCCGATCAATACCAGAATCAATAGGCCTCGAGTCCTCTTAAAGACGAATTTATCACAAAGAAAATCACTACGATCCGTGTATTCTGAGGAGAGTTATCGTGCGCCAAAGAATCGAGTGCACGCATACACATGAATACACACACACACACACACACATATATCCCACACAGCACCACAGTTCCATATGGATTCGCAAAGAACTCCATAAAAAGAATTCAATATGAATTCTTTAATAAGAGTTCTTAAAGAATTCATAAAGAATCCAATCAGATCGTAAAGAATTCTAAATGAGTTCTTAAAGAGCTCAGAAAAGAGTTCATGAAGTATTCCTAATGATTCGCAAGGTATTCTCAAAGAATCCTCGGAATGTCAGTTCAGAATGAATCGCTGGGGGAGTTCTTTTTCTCGTCCAAAAAAACTCCTAAAGAGCTCCGTGGAGAATTCAAAAAGAAGTCTTATCAAGTACTTTTTAAGTTAATGTTGAAAATTTCTATTTATTTCATAGAAATATAAAAGCACTTGACAGGAAAAAAGTACCTTGAGTACAAAAAGTGATCGAGGATGCCCATCTCTGTTTATAAGTTTCCTAATTTTGCAAATTCATTTCCATCAACTTGCTGAAACTTGACTTGATTGAAATGCTACAGCGATTTATAATGGAATGTTTTATTGTATAAAAAATTTCAGAATTTATTAGCAAATAGTTTTGTATGAAATCAATTCTAAATGTACTTTGAGGCAAGTTATAAAATACATTTAATGCTTCACATTACCCGATAAAAATACTCTCAATTTTTTTACATGTCCTTTACACTGCTAATGGTTGATCACATTTCAATGTATTTAGAAATAGTCTGGTCAAATCAAAATATGGCCCTTGAAAACATTTCTGCAATTCCTTCGCTGAGTCTGTGACGCTGTTTTCTTTCTGTTAACTGAGATCAAGCAATGAAATCTTGCACATACATGGAGACACCTCACTGTAAGGTCGAAGAGTGACTAAATATACATACACCAGTATCCGAATGTCTGTTCCATAACATCCTTCGATATTGTTATGGATTTGTGTTGAATCTTTTTCAGTTCGATTAGAATTACTCACTTTGAACTTTTCAATGAATTTGTAACGAATTCTTTCAACTCTTCTACAATATCCCGGGATGCTCGGGTGAACGGTTTGAAGAGTTTTTGGAGTGTTTCAATGAATTATTCAAATTTTTTGAAAAGCACATATAGAATTCTTAATGAACTTTTGGAGAATTCTTCATGAACTCTTGTAGAATTCTTTATGAATTCTTCAAGACCTCTTTGCGAACTGTTTTGGGATTCTCTAAGAATTCTTTTGGACGAGAAGAAGAATTCCCCCAGCGATTCATTCTGAACTGACATTCCGGGGATTCTTTGAGAATTCTTTTTGAATTCTTTCGGACGAGTTACGGAGTTCTTCATGAATTCATGTGGGATTCTTAAAGAATTCTTTCAGAACTCTTTTTGCTGTGTGGGATTTTTGGAAATCGCATTTTCTCGACGTTTTGAAACGTTTGGCAAAGACGAAATACCTCCTTTTGCATGATCGATTTTTTACCCTATCACAATACTTCCTTTTCCTTATATATACGAAACATGGAAATAATTAACAAAAATCCAAAAAAATTTGAAAAAATTAACAGAACTAAAAAAAAAAACTTCACAAAAATACAAAAAAAACAAATGGAATCAAAAACTCTCCACGACTTCGTCGTTAGTTCTGGGTTATGCCAAGAGAGAGAGAAAGGGGGAGAAAACTGGGAGTGAACTGATTTGACTAATCATAAAAATGATTGACGATCCAAAAAACCCTTGCATACTGATTTTCGTCAAAATATAACCAATTATGTAGAATTTCACCGCCATTTCGAATTTCGAGAATTTTGGAAATTTAATCTGAGGTCTGTGATCGCCGACCCCACGAACCCTTGTATACTGATTTTTGTGAAAATCCGATCAATTGAGCAAAATTTCACCGCCATCTTGGATCCACCATCTTAAATTTTGAAAATTTTGAAAATATGACTTCGAATTTACAAACAGCGATCCCATCAATCTTTGCATACTGGTTTTGGGGTCGAAATACAGTCATTTATGCACAATTTGAACCGCCATCTTGAATCCGGCATCTTTAACTTTGGAAATTTTGAAAACCTGACTTCAGATTCGTGATGAGCGATCCCATAAATCTGTGAATACTGATTTGTGTTGACCATATATGTGAAATTTCACCGCCATTTTGTACCCACTGTCTTTAATTTTGAAAATTTTTTGAATCTGACTTCAGATTCGTGATCAGTGACCCTCAAAATTGTAGATTCCAAGACTTTGGAAAAAATGTATCCCAATTACAATAATGCGCGACTCAAAGGGTTAAGTGTGCACTACCCTAACAGCACGATGTGTCTCTGGGACGTTTTCTGAACGTTCAGAAAACCTCTCTTATGTTCTATAAACCTCCTATAAACGTTCCAGTGGCACGTTGTGCTGTCTGGGTGAGGACAATTTTCCCACACTTTTTTTATATTCCCTGCCCTAGTACAAACGCGAATGGATTCGGATGAAAATATGGAAATAGGATCGAAACGGATACAACCCATGTGTTTATGGACCAATGGCCCAATGATGGACCAAGCCTGGCACAAGACCTGCCGAGACTTATTGTCTTGAACAATTTACCAAAGTTGGCCCAGGCTTGGGAATGATAAGATCAGGACAAGCTTGGGCCAGTGGCTTTTGCCAAGCTCGGTTAAATTCATTTACCAAGCATCAACCAATGCTTCTTTGATCGCAGATATGGATGAAAAAAGTAATTGATTCATATTTCAGTTTCTTCACTTTCTTCCTCAGGATACCGTACATGAATTATTTTAAAACATGAATTATCGAAGCACGTTCTTCAAAAGCAGTTGATTCCCGTGTATGATTATATTTAAGAGTATCCTATTACCTTTAAGTGAAGTTCTATCCTCACTTAAATCAATAAAATCTAGCTTGGTGTGTAAAACTAGTGTGTAGGATTAATTATGGCAGGAAGATCGCACCAGCCCTGGCCCGATGATTATCCCCAAGTCTTCAGCCATCGTAAATTCAAAATCCAGTCAATATTTATAAACATTGTGCCACTCATGTGGGCAATATTGGCACAATTGTTCTCAACGAATGCTCGATTTTTACACTTGTGCCAAGCTTGTACCAAATGTATCATGACTGACTAACCATTGGGAACAACGGGACAATCATGGAACAATATTCCTAGATAGCAATTTAGCCTTGCTGCAATGTTGTCAGGGAAGCTTGTGACAAGGTTGACATAAGCCTCCTAGTTGACACACGACAAGGGTACAAGCTTACAAAACCGTTGCAGTAGAGTTACAGCAACCTTGGACTAACAAGGCTGTCAATAACAAGTGAAAAACAATTCAATGAACAGTCTGACAAGCTTATGACATGCTATCTGAGTTGGGCCAATTGTTCTTCACGGAGGTTTGTTTCTGATACATGTGCCAACCTTGAGACAAGCTTGGATTTTTTTTCAGTCTTGACAATACCTGCATGGGAATTGGATTGCATTTCTTTTCGTTTCGATCCTATTTTACCAGGGTGGTTAAGGAATCTCATTGATTCTGATGCAGAAAACTGTCTCCAAACCGATTTTCAATGAATTTGAATGAGTTTTCTGCATCGGAATCAATGAGAACCAATCGGTTGAGTGAGATTCTTCAACTAGGGTTTGTTTTGAAAGAAAATTCACCACGTTCTCCGAATTTCCAGGATAATTCAAAAAATCTTGATGAATCGAAAGGAGGGAGAATTTAAGAACAATTGTTCGATATTCGAAGAATAACGCTTGTAAAAGGATAGTATGAATTTCTCGGTATCAGTTATTGCCAACGCTAATCACGTGAACATTGAACAGTTCCTTGCAAAAACCTGTAACACGTCCTTAACACGTAGTACGTGCACGGACACGAGTTGATGTACGTGGATGTGTCATACATATGTAAATATCGGTCCTGAAGGGGCCAACGGCCGGGCACCGGCCGGTGGCCTCTTCGACTCTCGAGGCCTCTCTTCTCTTGACCGTTCCGCACCAACTACCATACCGGTTTTACCGCTTCGCTCTTCAGTTTCAAATATATTCTTTCTTCAGAAAAGTACGAACCTATCCAGTTAAAGTCGAATCGATCGGCCTATATCGGACAGTTCCCTCACAGCTTTCCACTTCTCTCGGCGCGACGGGAACTCCCCGAAGGAAACGGCGTAGTGTTTCAAAGTGGGTACACAATCCGGGGAGGATTTTTTCGTTTCGGCAAAACGCGATCCTGAGACTGCAGGTAACGTACTGCAGAGATAACGTTCCAAACTAGAGCTGGTTAGGAGACTCTTTCGCTTTATAATACATTCATCATCGATCAGTGTTCTTCGCCTCGAGGGCTGGCTCCTCTCTCTCTCTCTCTTTCTCTGATCCTACAAAACACTCTCTTAATTGTTATGTACAGTTATATTACCATACGCGTATATAAATATATGATTATTACATACCGTTAGAGCAGAGAGAGGTTTATGAGCTCTATAGCTTCAGATTTCGATTCATTCCTTTTGGAGGATCCCGTTCCGAATGGAAAACATAACTGTAATGTGGTGATTAATTATCTTGTGATTGATTTCAGATGACGATGGATCTGCTTACCTCGGTTTATCTTAGCTTCGTTATTATTCTCCTGAATCGGGTGAATGGAAATCTATCGTTACCCACGAGACACGATCAACGTCAAAGCGGGGACCTCAACGTACGGGTCGATGTGAAGAACGTGAAAATCATAGCCTTAACGAATTCGGATTTACTCGACGACTACACGGTAATGATTTGCAATTCATTTTTAGATACGTGCTTTTTGATTCACATTCTTGAGAGATTATGGTAGCACGAACGATAAATACTGATAATAGATAAGAGAGGGGAGATAAAAATCTGTTGACAGATAAAAGGAACGGTGGAGAGAGAGAGAGATATCTGAGATACAGTGAAAATAACAACGTGTTTGTTTTTTTTTCTTGTAGGAGTATGATTACTTTTACGATTACGCTGATCTTACTGTGAAACCACCGGCTGGTAAACCAACGAAACCCACATCGAAACCCTCTACCACATTGAAACCAACAACAGCCGCGACCACAGAAAAAAATCAAGCTAATTCTACGGTTTTGAACTCTACGAGCACAACGGTACAAGTACATTACAACGATAATGTCACCGCAATTAGCGTCAGCAGCCAAGAAGAGACCACCGAAATCTCATCTTTGAATTCATCATCGATATCCGAATTAGATGTCACAACAGCGAGCAGTGCTAGCGGGAGTTTCAAAATTCGCGAGGATACGAAAAAAACGCGAATCAATGATAAAATGGGAGACCCGTTCGAATCTGAGGACGTTGTCCTCGCCACTGCTACGCCTGGTAATGATAGAATTCAATCGAGTTCATCGTCCATTGAGTGCAATAAAACCGGTATAAGGACAAGTTCATCTGCGAAGGAAGCGAGAATACTTCTTCCTCCGGCAACCATTAGACGATAATTATTTGCCACATTGAAATGTATATTATTATTAAATCTGTATCTGACTGACAAACTACTCTTTTCTTTTTTCTCTATATATCTAAACTTAATTATTATTTTAAATTTAAGTTGTTGTTTGATTAATTAGTGTAAATAGTCTTCGACGATGCTTCGGATTTGTTTCTTTGTGTAAAGATGTGATACAGTTTTAAGAGATACGAGATTTCATGTTCTTAATTCAGTGATTTTCTAGTTGAACGCAAGTTTTAATGCTGATATGACGTAAGGATTCATTCCGAGTGAAGAAACGCGCAAGATTCTCGTCCTTCGTTGTCAGAGAAAAAGAGAGGAAAAAATTACTCGGTGATTAATTGTCATTTAGGAATGAATTTTCTTGGATGAAAGAATGTTTATGACTCGAATTGTACTGTTAGTGAAATAACTAATAAAAACATGAATGTTCTATGTAAGAATTTAATCGATTGAAATGTGAATTTTATACGCATGAGGAAAACATAAAAAGGGATTTTGCAAAAGAGAGATGAATCGTGTTTGGTATTTAGACCGTGTCCTGTTTATTTTTACGATATCCGTCATGAGAAATTCCTCATTGGTTGGTTTGTTTGTAGCAAATAAATATAATTATGCAGATGAATAATGATTCGAAGTGCTTTTCGTTTGCATGATAAATGAGTTTAGTTGTCTATCGTTAAAACGTATCGTTTGGTACAAAGTATAGTTTTCTGTCAGGATAGTTGTACTTTCTTAGCATGTATTGTGTTGAGAAATCATCGATCATTTTCATGCGATATTATTTCTGAAAGGATAATGGTACGTTATCGAGATTTCACTTCCCAGATAGAAATTGACAAATGGTCCACGCTTGGCCCAATTTGGACTTATATAGGACCAGAACCCGTCACAAAAAATGGTCCAAGCTTCCCTCCCACTCAACACAGTTTGTCACAGCGATGTAACAGCGACAAACAGTTTTGTTACTGCTAATGTAACCTGTTCGTTGCAGGCAATGTCCTCGTTAGCAGTAATTTCCCACTCAAAAAATGTAACCAAGATGTAACCACCACAACACAGATGAAACATTATTATATATCTGCGATGTTGGTGTTACGTAACACGTGATTTTCTAAAATCACTGCAACATCCCAGTGATAAAGTTTGTAACATTCGAATATCATACAAAATTTACGAATATAAATACGAATAATTGTTTTTTATAATAGTTTAGAAAACACATTTAAGGGAAAATTAAGGTTCTCATGGCAAAATTTTGTGAAATATTTCATCAATTCATTATTCAATGTTATTGGCGAATATGAATCTCGTCGTCCAACACGGAAAGGGCATCATGGCGCTAACCAAATTATTTTTGTAAGATTATTACATGTTACGTAACACCAGCATCGCAGAGATATAACGACGTCCCATCTACGATGTGGTGGTTACATCCTGGTTACATTCGTTGAGTGGGAAATTACTACCAACCAGGAAATTGCCTGTAACAAACAGGTTACATCACCAGTAACAAAACTGTTTGTCGCCGTTACGTTGCTGTGACAAACTGTGTTGGGTGGGCTGTTTGAAATGTCCAACAGATCCAGACAAAAAATTGTTTGTCTGCGGTTTCTAGTTGGTTTTTGTCCCGTGCAATCCCAGATGATACTGACAAAGTATATTTCAGCGGGTTCAGCACTTGCTTGATATGTCCGACAAATCCGGGTAGAAAAATTTTTCATCAGGTTTTATCAGGTTCTTGGTCGATTTTTGTCCCGGCAAATCTTTAACAATGCTAACAAAATATTTCGTGACAGCTTTTCTCCGGTTTTACACGCTATGTAAATCAGATAGAGACTGCATGAAATCCCCGAGGGTTTTTCCGTTGGATAGTGGCTAGTTTTTCAGCCTGTGAGATCCGAGTGAGATCCATCGAAAAATATTTTGTCCGCTATTGACCGGTTGTTCATACTGCGAAATACAACTTGGATTAGATATTCGAGGATATTTTTCGTCGGATTGTGACTGTTTCTTTAGCCTGTGAAATCCGGGTGAGATCAAACAGAAAATATTATGAAAAATATTCTGTCCGGAATTGACCGGTTTTCTATACCGCAACAGGCAGTTTACATAAGATATTCGAGGATATGTTTTGTCGAAATTCGATTGATTTTATTCATGCTATGAAATCCGAATAGTATCGAATAAAAGCCTCCTGCCCTTCGAAATTGATGGTCCTTAGAAAAATTTACTTCATCTTGACCAAAACGTGTCATTGTTTGTACAATTTTTTTGTGGACAAATGAAGTGTTTTGGCCAAAATGCAGTAAATCTTCCTCCGGACGGTTTCCAATGCTATGAAGTTCGTACCGTAAAACCGGGTGAACAGGATCAATGAGGTGAATGGGATTACGCAACGGAAAAAATGTTGAATAAGTTCGTGATTGATTTTTCAAAGGATAAAAGTGTTGGATAGTGAGCATTTAACATTCCTATTAATCACATAATTAGTTATGACTCTGTTCAACATCTTTTCTGTGTGATCCTATTCACCTTGAAATGATCCTGTTCACCCCGAAGAATGCTTTGTGAAGGACAAGAAAAGAATTCTTTGAAAACTATTTTCGAACCAATAAATTCATGAAGAGCTCTGAATAAGTTCAATGTTTAGGGCATTAACGAATCCTTTGAGAATACTGAAACAATTCTTCCAGTATTTTTAGAGACCTCGTTAATGTCTCAAACATTGAACTTTTTCAAAGCTCGTTATGAATTCATCAGTTGAAGGCTGAGAGTTCAAAAGGGCCTAACCCACATCGAAACAAATTTTCAGGAGGTGATAAAAACGCTCTCGTTTTTCCTATTCATCAAAATCGACAGATTCATGAGTGATTCTACAATTAATTGGACCCATTCTGTTACCCTGTATGAATTTTTTCGGAATGCATTCTTCTAAATTTCTAAAGGTAGCAGAACATGTTTTTTATTTTAATTGTTATAAACAATCTATGATTTGTTCTTGATAAATGGACAATTTTCCATATTTTTCTGTTGAAATAGAAAGTTCATGCCATCCCTGGTTAAAAGAACCCATTGATTCTGACCAATTCTCATTAAATTACAATTAAACGTGGACAATGTTCTGACCAAATCTCACCTGTGATTTTCAATGAGATTTGGTCAGAACTTTCATGCGAATCTCGTTGAATCTGGCCAAATCTCACTAAATTACGATCAAACTTGGACAATGTTCTGACCAAATCTCATTGAATTTCATTTGTCAGATTCAATGGATTCTTTTAACCACGGATCAGCTTTAATTTAAAAAAGAAGAAATCCTAAATCCATCCACTCGTTCCAAAGTTATTGCATTTTGAAAAAAAAACATACCCAATAAACAAAATACCCATAAGTTGTAGAATAATGATTTGATTAGAAAATCCTTTTGCACAATTTTTTCGAGAGGTATTTCTCATATGAAAATGCAAATCCGGAGACACAAAATTTTCCCTCGTTTGATTTTAGGAATTTTTACCTAAATACGTTTTTCTCATTATGGTTATCAAAGAAAGGCATTTCGACAGTGATTTCTCGAAAGTTCACCTAATGAGGATTGAACCCGGGTCCCCTACTCCAAATGCCAGACAAATCCGGACAACTTTTTTAGCTGGATCTGTCTGGTTTTGTATGGTCTTGTCTGGTTTGCCAAATAGAAGATTTGTGCCAAGTTTGAAATGAGTCAGGATTGCCAAAATGTCTGGTACCGGATTGACGGGTGAAAATTATGTCAGTTTTTGTATGTAAAGAACATAATCGGTAGAAGTTGCTGTAATTGGCTGGGACTGGCATGAAGAAATAGTGGCAGGGTGATACCGGTTTGCCAGTAAAAGAAATTGTGCCAGATTTGATAGGACTCGCCGATTAAGAACTTCGTCAGATCTACTCAGTCAATCACGCATTGCTTGAATGTGCCGATCTGGATGGTATCGGTGGGTTGATAGAGTGCTTGAAACTCTCTGGAGTACCAACACCAAAAAACTCCTCAGTTGACCATCATATTTGCTGATAATGACTGACCAGAAACGAGGATGGTTTCAACCGGTTCGCCGGTTGACCGGCACATAGGCGGTTTAGTAAGGCGCGCCTGCGTTGGAAAGCTGACTGGAAAACACCGTGATTCACATATTCCTAAAATATGTAGATCTCATGAGGATTGCCAGGTTTTTGAAGTGCTCGGAAATATCCGGCCCGCCGACACAAAAATCTTCTCGGTTGTGCGTCAAATTTGCGGACAATGCCTGACAAAAACAGAGATGGTTTTGACCGGGTAGCCGGTGTACCAGCTCCCAGTAGGTTTTATGAGGTACGCCTGTGTGGAAAGCTGACTGGAAAACACCGTGATTCACATATTCCTGAAAATGTGCAGATCTCATGAGGATTGCCAGGTTTTTGAAGTGCTCGGAAATATCCGGCCTGCCGACACAAAAACCTTCTCGGTTGTGCGTCAAATTTGCTGACAATGCCTGACAAAAACAGAGATGGTTTTGACCGGGTAGCCGGTGTACCAGCTCCCAGTAGGTTTTATGAGGTACGCCTGTGTGGAAAGCTGACTGGAAAACACCATGATTCACATATTCCTGAAAATGTGCAGATCTCATGAGGATTGCCAGGTTTTTGAAGTGCTCGGAAATATCCGGCCTGCCGACACAAAAACCTTCTCGGTTGTGCGTCAAATTTGCTGACAATGCCTCACAAGAAAAAGAGATGCTTTTTACCGGGTAGCCGGTGTGCCGACTCCTAGTAGATTTTGTAAGACGCGCCTGCGGGGAAAGCTGACTGGAAAACACCGTGATTCACATATTCCTGAAAATGTGCAGATCTAATGAGGATTGCCAGGTTTTTTACGTGCCAAAAAATTGTAGAAAAAATAACACGTTTTGGTCAGAATGAAGTGAATTTCCTCAAGGGCGATATATTCCAGAGAAAATACTATATGGTCAGAAGTTTTTTGTTCAATGCTATTCAGATTTCATAGCATGAATAATCAATCGAATTTCGACAAAAAACATCCTCAAATATCTTATCCAAACTGTATATCGCAGTATAGAAAACCGGTCACTTCCGGACAAAATATTTTTGATAATATTTTTTGTTTGATCTCACTCGGACTTCACGGGCCGAAAACCCAGTCACATTCCGACGGAAAATATCCTCGAATATCTTATCCAAGCTGTATCTTGCAGTATGAACAACCGGTCGATTTCGGACAAAATATATTTCGATGGATCTCATCCGGATGTCACAAGCCGAAAAAACAGCCTTAATTCGACGGGAAGTATCTTCGAATACTTCATCCAAGCTGTATCTTACAGTATGGAAAATCGGTCAATAGCGGACAAAATATTCTTTGCCTGGTCTCACTTGGATTTCACAAGCCGAAGAACCAATCACAATCCGAAGGAAAGTACCCTCGAATATTTAATCCAAGCTGTATTTTACAGTATGGGAAACCAGTCAATAACGGACGAAATATTTTTTGCCTGGTCTCACTTGGATTTCACAAGCCGAAAAACCAGTCACAATCCGACGGAAAGTACCCTTGAATATTTCATCCAAGCGGTATTTTACAATATGAAAAACCGGTAAAAACCGGACAAAATATTTTTTGATTGATTTCACTCGGATTTTTCAATATTTTATTACACTTTTAAGGATTATTTTTCACTTAGAGCACATTTGAGATATTAAAACCCTAATGGGCGAACGGACAAGCTTGGGACATCCAAACTTTGTCTGAAAAGAGTCTATGATGTCCAAATATGTCTGAATATTGTCCAAAACATGTCCACGATGTCTGTTTATGTCCATTCATTCAAAATTCCAGACAAGGTCGAATTCAATGTCTATCGTTTGTCCAAAACGCGTCTGAACCTTCTTATCTGTATGTCCGAAAAGTGTCCATGATTTGTCTAGCGTGTCCTGGCATGTCTGAAACGCATCCAAAACTGTCTCGCAATGTCCAATCGTTGTCCAGTTGTTGTCCAACCGATGTCCACCTGCTTAAAATTTCGGACATTCATCCAATGTCCACCATTTGTCTCAGTAGCCCATCAGGGAATGCACTTTTCATGAATTTATTAATCCCCGAATACAAATTAAAATAATAAATTATCCAACCCAAGTAGCACAACAGGTTAGAAATGTTAAGAAGGTTCTTTGAAGTTCTGAGTATATTTTATGAGTATTCATAGAATCTTCGAATGGGACTGTTGCGGATAAGTATATTCTATGCATATTCTTAGAATGTATTTTTCGAATTTATCCAAAACAGTTTCACCTGCGCATTCTATGCATGATCCCAGATTGAACGCAGAATGTTTGAAATGTTCTTGTGTTACTTGGGAAGGGTCTGCAGCCTGTCAACAATATCATCCACCATTACTGAATTAATGTCATCACGATACTTGCGCATGCGCTGCTCATCAATCTCCCTACAAACTTTGTACGCATATTGTACGAACGTTAATATTCGAAACAGTCTCATTCAAGTGTTCTGAGAATCTTCTATGAATATTTACGAATCTTCTACGCTTTTTGTGAGAATATTCGACCAAGTACATTTTACGGATGTTGTGAGAATATTCTCAGAATATTCTGTGTTACATCCCTAACAGCACATCCACCGACTTCCACGTCGCATCCCCGTGGACTCCCCGTGGATAAATGGTGGACGTGGATAGAACGTGGATGAACGGAGATTCCACGCGGAGGCAGCATAGAGGCAACGTAGAAATGTCCGGTGCTGTACGGGATGGGTACGCCCAAGCAACAGAGGAACTTCTCAAATATTCTATGACGATACACTGAATGTGAAAAGAATGTGCAGATGAGACTAATTTGGATAAATTCGTCAACATATTCTATGGAGGCCCATAGCACATAATTATTCGAAACAGTCTCCTTTGGAAGTTCTGAGCATGTTCGTAAGATTTTCCAAACACGTTCTTAGCATTTTTAACCTCTTGTGTTACTTTCCTGGTAAAAATCGAACGTGCTTGAAACACCGTCAAAGCGTGCAATAAAGTGACAGAAGTGTTTGTGAAAAGTTTCGACCGCCAAATTACTCTAAGGCAAATTTGGTTGAGCGTGCTATCACATTTCATTGAACGTCCAACGCACCCTTTTCTTACTGAACACTCTTCTCCAACTCTTCAATAACTCTTTCCTGATGTTTACGATGTTTCGGTAGTGAAGGTTTTCAACACGCTGATAGGACTTCCCTTGTGTATATGTTTTGATTGATTGAGAATTATATGATTTTGAGGTTAGAATGTTTAGAGGGTATTCTTTACCTTTTATACCAGTTGTTGAGCTAAAAAATTTTATTCGTATTCAAGATACATTTA
The DNA here is from genome assembly GCA_018340375.1 of Gonatopus flavifemur. Lineage (NCBI taxonomy): Eukaryota > Metazoa > Arthropoda > Insecta > Hymenoptera > Dryinidae > Gonatopus > Gonatopus flavifemur. Next base: position 20,408,785 of record JAFFJZ010000004.1, read on the forward strand.
CCAATATAATTACTAAACAACAATTGTTTTGAATTATCCAACTGTAATTTGATGATGTTTGATATGTGCAAGTTAATTAAATTCTTTTGCACATTTAATGATTACACATGGGATATTGAAATTGATTTGTAAACTTTCAGGATGAAAAATCATTTTAATTCAATGAGAAAGATTGAATTTAAAGCACATTCCCTTATGACACAGTTCATCAGGGAAATAAAGTTCTAGCATTTCAATCACCGATGTCAGCCTAGCGGTGAAGGACTTTCTCCCGAGGTCAGAAGTTCTTGGTTTGATTCCCTTTTGCAAATTCTTTTTTTTTTACTTTCTTTGGGCTCACTTTCATGCACGCTTTACATCCGCCAAATGACTCCTCCGAAACGCTTCTGATACTTTGAATTGACCCTTCGATTACTCTTATAGGACTCTCTAATAACGTCTTTGTAACTCTTCCCAGAACGCTCCATTTTCACCAGGGTTGGGCGGTATTCTACGTTGTTCTTCTACGTTGTTTCATCTCTGTCTCACTAAAACAGCCGTATTTCTACACTGTGAAAAACAATCGGAATTTTCCTACACGCAGCAGTCGGAAAATTTCAATCATATGCGATAGGAAATCAATTTCTGATAAATGTATATAAAATTCCCCATCAATCTAACTAAAAATTTCAAACTTCATGAAATTTTTACTATCATTTTTCAGTAAATTTCCAGTGAAATACGGAATTCCTAACGCATGTATGTGTTAATTACTTCTGAATATTTATGCGAAATTTCCCATGTAAATTTTTTACAGTGCGCAGACCGTTGATTGGAACTTCATAAGACAGAGTTGAGAGATCAATACTTGTACAATCTCATATCTAGTCTCAGTCCAGTATTGGCACTGTGTTGTTCCACAAAAAGAAATATGTCGTTACAAACTTAATTTTAAATCAAATTCACCACTGATTCCGTGGAAAGAAAACGTTGCAATGGTACTGGTAGTACGTTGTCTTTTCGTGTATTCCGCAGCGTTATCAGTTCTGGTTCACTACTGGCCCAGTCTCGTCTTACGGAAACAGCTATACTACTACAGAATGAATTTGGTTTCTGATCCCCTACCAACTCGATATTAGAACGACTTTACAGCAATACCGTTAGAATATCGCGTTCTCATGTATTTCACAATATAATTAGCGCTGGCTCGGTACTGGCATAGTCTGAATCTATTGAAATAAAGTTGATTTGGATTCAGGTTCACCACCGATTTCGTAGTGAGACAATGTTGTATGAATAGCTCGCACAATGTTGCCAACTCTGGTTTGATACTGGGACACTTCCGTTTACCCAAAACTTGTGTCTTTGCTCAGCGGTGAAGATCGAGTACTGGCGCAGAACTGTCTGTCTACGGGAACCAATACTTTTTTGAAATTCGTCCAACGATTGGTACCAGTTGAGAAACGGTAATGATCCTGAATAGAAATCGTTGTTTCTGCCGGACTCCGGCAAATACAACCTTGCCAGTACTGCGCCATTTGACAACTTCCACATGAGTGGCTAAAAAATCTTCGAGATCCCAGTAATCTAAATTTGAATCGAAAGTGCGATCTGAGGGGGGGGGGGACTTTTAACTATCGTCATCGTGACGAGCACCCTTGAAAACACAAGAATCAGTGATTCTCAAGTTATTTTTATTGTTCAAATTCATTACATGGCGACATTTCGAACTTAGCACTACTGAGAAAAATTTCTTTGAAACTCTCTGGACATGTTTTTCCACTGAGACATCCTCCGAATATCTATGAATATCACTGAAATCTTCTGAAAAACTCTTCAGAAGAAGGTTTTCAAATTTCCGTCCTGTGAGTATTAACACGTATCAATGAGATTTTATAAATCTTTCCACAAGGAAACTTTCGATCTTTTTCAAATGCTACCATCTTTACTCCGGAATCAAAATGAATCTATGTTGTAAAATCTTATTATCAATTCAAGAATCCCGGAAATTGAAATTTCGTTCGAAAAAGATTGATTAAGCTTTCGTTCCCAACTCGTCTGAACCCTCAAAAAAAAAGCATTTATCAATGAAAATCTCATGAATTTTAATAGATCGAACTCAACGATTCGAATGATCTCTCATAGCTGAAATAATAGATTCATTTTCTTTAAATCGTGTAAAAAACAAACTCGTAACACATTCGAAGAATTTCAAGAATATCCAAATAAAAAAAAAAATCACAAGCAACAGTTACAAAATTGCAAGAGAAAGCGATTATGGATGAAATCTCAAAGTTCGTTGACCAATTTGGTGTATAAACTTTTGACATATAATACCACTCGATATAAAATCATCAATTGAAGTACAAATATATGAAAGAGATAGTGAATTTATTATTCTCGACCTTACATTATATACAATAAATGATCGTAAAAAATATACAATTTTAAATTATATCAATAAATTATCTCGAAAATATAATCTCTCACGTCACGGTGGTACAACAAATATCGCGTGTTGTACTTGTACTCCCTTCCTTTGTTGTCCTTCCTTTTTCCTTTCCTTTAATCAAAAACACAAATGCCGGCTTTGTTACGATGTCTCAGAGGTCCGCAATTCTCAATACCGTCGCCGATTAATTTCAATTCCGAAGATTGATGTTTGAGTCTTCTTCCATTCGATGATTCCTCGTGTTCGTTTTTCCTCTTCAGAGCAGATTTCTTATCGACTTCAGGTTTTTTGGTTTTTACCGGTGATCGAACATTGACTTCCTTGAAAGCTCTGTTGACCATTCTGTTCTTGAATTGATTCCCTTCGTCTTCGAACATCGTACGAATGGTATCGAAGAGACCGTACTGTTTGGCCTTTCGCGCTTCATCTTTCGCACCCTCGACTATAACCACTTCGAATTTGGGTTCCTCCGCAGCAGAATTTTTTACATTATTTTCGACTGTTTGATCGAGATTGACTATCTCCACTTTGTAGGGTTCTTTGTGATGTTCTTCCATCGAGGATTTTTCCTTTCCCATCAGAGGAAGAGCCAGGGTGCCCAATTTGATACTCGTTTCGGATTCGTTCGCGATGATCTTCTGCGGTTGAGTTTCAGGTTGTTCTTCTATCTTTTTTCCCTCCTGTTCTTTGGCATCGATTTTATCCTCCCGAAGATTCACTATCTCCACTCGGTACGGTTCCTTCTGCTTCTCTTCCTTGTTCTTCTTCGTTGAATCTTCTTTCTCATCGAGGCGGGAATCAATTTTTGCTTCTTCTCTCTCTTCTTGAATTCCCTGTAACAACACAAATTCGAATTCAACGTTAAATTAAATTGATAAAATTACTCGCTGTTGCTCGTTACGTACCTGAACTTTGTTATCGATGTTATCTTTTTTATCCTCTTGTTGAGTTCGCAGATCGACGACCTCTATGCGATAGGCATCGTCGGATGCATCCAATTCCTCATCCTGTTGTCCTTTCAACACGATACGGTGTCTCATCAAAGATTGCTCGGATCTCGAACCAGCCAACAGCCCCGCTAAATCCGCCAAATTGTTCATCTGCTTTTTCGTCGGCACTATCACGAACAGAAGGTTCTCCAATTTGGCGTGGACGTTGAGATGTCCATCCTGACGTTGATCGAAACTAGCTGGCGCGGTTTCTCCCTGTCTCACACCGCTCAAAACGACGATCAACACCGATGATAATAGGAAGAATCGAAACATCTTTCCTCCGATTTACTCAGTTTCAGATACCGTAACTACTGCAATGAAGAGAAAATATCAATCACGTCATATACGATGAGCACAAATGAATGCAAGAATTTAATCCTTGTGCGCGCGTATCTTGTATCGATCGTATAATAATCGAGTCTAAATCGAACGATGATGAATCAATGATTAAGAAGAAATATTACTATTCCACGATCCTCCAGTCAGGAGCGATATAGTTATATCGTAGCGAGATCCAGGTGCTGCACACAGCACAGCTCCAAGTCCAACCGACGACTGTGGCGATTTCTCATCGCGGATGCTTCAACTTGTCTCGGTATCTACCGATGATTATACGAACCGATGTTTAGAGAGGATCGTTACTCTTTTTTTTCTTCTTACTTTTTATTCACTCGAAACCGTCGTCCTTATCGCTATTTAGTAGGACAAAAATTTTACATGCAACCCGTTTGCGCGTGCGAGATTCGAAAAGTAGAACAGAAGAATTATTATAATACATAATTTTTTTTTACTTATAATAAATCATAGTATAATCTTAAATTTGTAGAATAAATCCTATAATTATGTAAGAAAGTATCTCTGCGTGTGACAACTGATAGTTTATTCTTCAAAATCATACTTGGCGTCACGAAATAGATAATATTCTCGATCAATGCTGAAAGAAAATTTCCTTCCAATTTCACGCAATTCAGGTCTCGCCTCATATCAGGGTGCATTTCTGTGAAGATCAAGATCTCTGAATTTATCTGAAACACAAAATTTTCACCGTTTTATCTCATTTCATTCGGGTTCCAATCCGGTTTATTTGCTTTTAATAGATCAGATTAAGAATTCCAAAAAAAACGAACCGATTCAATTAATTGATATCACACTATTCCGTTATTGAATCATTTTAAAAATATCTCCACAACCCAATTACAATTCGTTTCTTTTTCCTTGAAAATCATATCATAAATATTATATTTTATAATTTTCATAAGAAGCGCATAAAATCATGCATGGAAATTGATTTGACGAATTCAAGTGAAAAAAAATCGCCCGAAGCGAAAAGAAAGAAAGGGCAAGGACAAGGTTGTAACGATAAAGCAAAGGTTCGGATACCGGGAACCTCGTGATACTGTTTGAAAGATCAGGGAAAGGAACTTGGGGCCATTGGAGGACATTGGCCTTCGACTAGATGTAAGAACACATGTATATTTATATATTGAAAGACCGCGTAACAGGCTCTCTCGTAATCTCTTAGCTCCCAGGCATAACGGTGTGACGTACGTTACGCGATATAAAAAAACCCCCCCGCAACAATGTCCCAAAATAGTTAATCGACCCTGCATTCAAATGCATTCCCTAAAACTATAATATTGAAATTGTTATATTGAAATTTTTCAAGCAATCTTTCTATTCCAGAGTCCCCAAAATTTGTAATAAAAGAAAATTCGAACACTCCTCGCGTAAACAATCATTCAACAAACATGTAAAAAACAATATTTCAATTGATAAAATATTCTCATTTCGCTGAAAAATGTGCATACATACATAACATTGACCTTAAACTTGGTACAAGAATCGATAAATTGTAAGGTATACGAGTCGTTTTCAGGTCCTTGACTTGGTTGTTGTCCAGGGGGATACCTTGTATCCAAGCGAATCCAGTACACATGTAAAGTAGAAAAGAGAGATAATGATGAATAAAGAAGAACGAAACTCGAAAGTCGAAGGTTTCAGTGTCCATCTCGCATACCTTGCGCGTCCTTCGTGTGGTGAAGACGTGCGGACGAGTATATTTTATCCTTGCGCATACCATTGGATTCGAATTTTTAAATAAATCGTAACATAAATCATCAAAATGTTGAACAAAGTTATCATCGCAATCCTTGCTGTGTGTTTTCCGTTGATAAATTTAGTCCAAAGTTTGCCGTTGAACGAATCGAGTGTGGATGTCGATAAACCGGTTGAAGATCCAAACAAGCTCATCGATCATTACGATCAAAGACAGAACGGTAGCAACAATTATCACATCAACGTCGACGGAGTGGTATTTATCGTAGCACCTGCCGATGCTCTGTTACTCGCCGGTGCTGGTCTCCTCGAGGACGATAACATAGAATCCAGTCTATCGGATATCTTCGGAAGCGATCTATCGAGTCCCGGAAACGTCTCTTCCAGTCCTTCCAAACCAAAACCCGACAACAACGAAATTGGATCTCAAAATCAAACCTCTTCTTCTTCTTCTTCTTCTTCTTCATTGTCTCCATCTTTTTTATCAGCTCTACCTCTGAGAAAATCTCATCTGAGAAATAAATCCAGGTACCCACCATGAATATCAATTAAAAATAAATCATTTGCTTTTCTTTTTTTTGGTTTTTGATATTGATAATAAATTTCAGATCTTCCGCTCGTCTAGCGAACTTAATCGCTCCGTTGATACGTCGTTTCCAAGCCGTCGATCAGCACAGAAGGAGTTCCAACGATCTCCTACCTCGACGAGGATCCTCATGAAAACGTAACTCTCACTCTCCCCCGAGTACCACCTGTGATTCAACTCAACAAAAATTCTCGATTTCCTCAGACTTAATATAGAACATATCATTTTGAATAAACAAAAGGAAGAGGTATTATATCAATAAATCGAGATTCATAAACGAAATGTTTTGTTCATTTATTTTTAGATCTAAAAAAGAAACAAAAAGGAAAAGAATTATATCGGTAATACAAATTAAATATATATATATATATATATAAACGTATTATAATGCTCAGTCGAATAAAATTCAAACATAAAATCACATGATAATGAGAGATAGGAATAATACTCACAAAAATGATGATCGTATAATAATATTTATAAGGATTATGATAATATATGTATATAAGTATCGATGAAAATAAATGCACTTTTCAATACAATAATTTTTCTACTTTGTTCGTTTTGATTTGTTCTTCGTGGAAGAAGAAAACACACACTCGTCTCACCCTGTTTTACCTGTTGATTATTTCTCTTCGACGAATCAAGGTTACATCTTTTGTATGTTACATGATACTTGAATTTTGATACTTTATTATGGTGATTTTTGTTTTCCCTTCGTGAGTTTAAATTAATAATATAATATATATGTATATATACACACACTCTTACTCTCCCTCACGCATAGAAATATGAATTATAAAAGCGAATTCTGTACAAAACGAAGAAGAAAGAAATGAAAAATGTGCATTCTCTTGATTCAAATGAATATCATACAATATATATCGTTAGATCAACGGTTCAATGGCTTTGATTATAGATTAATAAAAAGAGAAAAAACTTAATTGTACGTAAGCCAATTTATATCACGCAACTCGTCCTAATTTTCACAAGGAAAAATATAGTATGTATGTATGTATGTATGTATAGTTACTACGTATCATCTTTGATTTTTGTGATATAAGTTTAATACTAAGTTTAGTTTAAATGGATCGTTTATTGATTCTTTAGTTTCATTTGTTTCAGTTATCGTTCACATACTTTTAAAACACACTCTGAGAAGTGTCGTTGAGAGTCGACACAGTTGGGTATATTCATTCTCTTCGAAGGAAGGAAAATTTTTAAATGTGTATTCGCTATGTTACAAAATGCATTCCTCATCCTTCCAGTCAGTTTTTTAATTTATTTACAGTTATCTCAGAAGATCCACTTCTGATTGTTATATACTGTGTACCTATTTATCACTGGTTTTTTTTTTCCTAAAGAATATGTGAACGATTTTCCATCGAAGGAACCTTTTAGATTTTCTTTACATCTCTATTGAGGCGCTGTTTGTGAATTTGATTATAATTTATTGACTATATCGTCAGCTATTACCTCTTTAATTAAAAGACGACAGTTTTCCATCATACTACGTCTTCGATCGGACGTGTTATTTAAAATTTCTTCGGATTGATTTAACGCTGCTGTTTTTCGTATCTCTTCTAATTCGTTGATAGTTGCGTCCAACTTGGATTCCAATTCAGATCTGTAAACAGAAGACCAAACAATTACAATAATATACGTAGACGTAAACAATGGTAAATGAGAACTAATGTTATATTTAGTCCAATTATCAATCAAAATTATACTCGATTACTTGGTAAGTTTGTTCTTCTTGGTAACTGGACTAATCGTGTACCATCAAATATTTAGATTCTTCGGAGATAAAGGGTTTCTAAATCATCTAAATCTCATGCGTGTTGATTCGAAGAGTGATCAGATTATTCAGCAAAAATGTTTAGAAATGTTGTCCCTTCGCGTAAATGCTTTTGGTTGAAATATTGGTTTACTGAATTTTATACAGATAATTTCCTATCGACTCTGCTGACAACAGGATGGAATGAGCTTTCAGCGATTAACCATTGAATACAAAACAAAAACTCTTAATTGGTCAGAAACGTTTTTTCCTGGCACAATAAAAAAGATTCTACGTCCACCCCTGTTGCCAAACAGCTGCCATCTTTTGAAAAAATTTGAAATACGTGCATTCCCTGTATCGAAGATGCATGATGTACTAAACATCTATGATATATTAAAAATATATAAATCAAAAGACCTGATATAAGGAAAAGTCGATTCAGTGTACTCTCTCGCCAACATAGTGTTGTGTTAAAATGATGCTCCAGTACAAATATCAAGCTCTTTACCTTTCTTCTTTGAGTTCCTGTATACAAGTATCGTTGTCGAGTTGTATTATTCGTAGTACTTTCAAAAGTTTAGTAACTAAATTGTCAACATCGATTACTTGATCGACGAGACTAACGGCCGGACAGTAATCGTTCAATGGCGCGGGGTTATCGCTGGTGCCGTTATCGGATTCGCTCACGGATTCAAATTCCTCGTCCTCTTCTTCATCCTCTACCTAAAAACAAAAAAAAACCAATCCCCATCTACTCAACACTTTTCTATTCAAACTCTCACGATCAACTTACTTTCCGACGATGTAATATAGCTTGCGTAAGATTCGTTAGACTAGTACTCTCATCGCCGATTCTATTCTTTTTCAAGGAACTACGATCGTCCGCAGTTTCAGGAAAACTCAAAGCTCTGCGTAGAGAATCGCTGCTGGATATCATGTTATGCGAATATGTGTCGGGTAAAGTCACATCTTCTAAAACACTTTCCATCATCAAACAAGGCTCCGTTTCAAAATCCAGCAAATCTGACGAGGATTCCGTACTTAACTCTAAAACGATACACGAAGAAAGAAAGATTATTAGCTGGTTATGATTTTCTACTGTGGTAGACTCTGTGGCTGCAATTATTTGTGTTATGAAAAAAGGGAGGAATTTCCTTTGTTTACCTTTATAGATTTGTTTGGCAGATTCTGAACAGGATCTTTTATCCGTAGTTTTGGCAGCGAAAGGATGGGTCGCCGCGTTTCTTATAGCACCTATAACCGCGGATACGAAGGAACCACTTTTTGGACTAGGAGTACATTCCTTAAGACTATGTTTTGAACTGACAGGACTGGATTCGATACTGCTATTGCTTCTACTGTACGCTTCGTTATGATACACCACATCCTGGAAAATAACAAATTTATAATCATATTATCACAGCTACAAGTTTTCTAAGAAGAAAGGAACCACAATTCACCTCGAGATCTTTTTCCGAGATACCATAGGAAGAGATTAATTGATCTACTAGTGCTTCTAATCTATTCCCAAGCCCCGAAAGCGCTACCGCAGCTCCCGACACGGCAGCACCTTGCGTAAGTAAAAGTTCCCTACACTTCCGCTCGACGGCGTTCAATTTCATCGTTAAGGACAAATTCTCTTGCCTGCAAATACCAATCATCAGAATTAAAAACAATCCAATTTTCAAACAATCTTCTTCTTCTTATCTTACCTTCTCTGCTCGCTAATTCGAACCAAATGTTTACACTCTTCGATTTGTCTCTCCAATTCCTGCTCCTTTTGCGCCAACATCTCTTCTTTGACTTCAACCTAAACAAACCAATGAATCAATGAATATAATAAGAAACAGCTAAAAACAAAAAGAAACAAAAAAACTTCAAATTTTGTACCTTTGTTTCGGCATCTTTCAACGCCTCGACGAGAGTAGATTTCTCTTCCTGAAGAAAATCTTGCATCTCCGCCGATTCCGCTTCCAACTCTTGTTGCTGTTGCAACAAAGTTTTCTGTGCCGCCAAACTTTTTTCTAAATCCTACAAATATTTTCGTATTAAAATTTTGCATGAAATATTAATAAAAAAAACAAAAGAACAAAATATAGTAGTTGTCCGACTCACCCTGCTGAGCATACGGCATAGAGATTGTAAATCAGCGATTTCTAGTTTTTGATTTTCCACGACCTGTCCCGAGGATTGAAAATGAGATTCGAGTTCGAGAAGACTGTCGCTACCTTCTGGAATATGAAGAATCAAAATAAATAAATAAGAATGAAGATTCGAGTAATGCGAGAATGAGATTTAATTACCGGTATGTTCGGATCGAGGAGTGCCGAGTAGAGCCAAGACCCTTTGAGCGTTGTTATCCAGTTCCTTACGAGCGAACGCGTGGTCCGCTTTTTCCTCCTCGAGCAGACGTTTTAATTCCGAGGTTTCGGCTTTCAATTTATCATTCTGATCTTTCAATACACCGTTCTCCTCGTTGAGTCGTTTGATATCGCCTCTCATCTCTTGTAAATCATCCCACGTACCTTCGGTCTGGCTCTCCTGAATCGATCGTTCGACGAATTCCGCTCCCTGTATGGCATTTGGTACACCGGACAAAGCTTTTTCTATATCGTGTATCGTGAGACCAGTTTGCGAGCCAGTTTCGTGATATATACGAGTCTTCTCCCAGGCTTTGTTTCTCGGATAAGGTGGTAAACTTTTGTGCATGATCGATGAGGAATCTTTACCGGTGAATATAGTTCTTCTTTTATCCGAGGTGAGTCGATTCAAACTAGTGTCCCTGCTCCCCGATCGACTTCTACAATTAACCATACTTTTGTCAGTCTTATTGATATCGTTTTTGACGGAAGAGGAAGGAGTTGTCGCGGATGTGACTTTGTTTCTATTTCTACGTGGTAAAGTCGCGTAGGCATCGAGGGTTTTGTCGTCGAAATTCTTTCGTGTTCCGGAATACAACATTTGAGTACGAGAGGAGTGTGCGAGGGATCTACGAGATTCGTCGAGGATTTTTGTTCCGGCGGATCTTGCCGTGGATAGGCTTCCTCCTCTCGATCTCGAAGTCAAGCTTCCACGTTGAGCTAGATCTTTGTTGATTTCCGTGGTGAGGACAGATGGAAGGGAATCTGGGATTTGTTTCGTTCTGGTTCTGGTCCACGATGCGTTTGACGATCTACAACCGAGGGTCGACGATGATGACGTCGTTGGACCACGATGATGCTGTTGCTGCTGTGGTTCGTGGGTGGTTGTTGGGCACCCTCTGTCGGTCGAACTCACCAGAGATTTGTCTCTCGATCTAGTTCTGGTGTCTCTCATGGATTGCGTTGTTGCGTTTGTCGCTGTCGTCGATGAGGATGGAGTTTTGAAACTTTGTGAAGTTTTCGTCAGAGATGTGGTCATTACGGTCGAGGTTGATGTTCCTCCGGTACGTGATTTGGATCTCGAAGCTTGGGTAGGTAACAGAGCTGTGGAGTTTTGAGCAACCGAACAGTTGGATACAGGTTTTGTACGAGACGAGGTGGGTTTTGGAACATCCCCTCCTATTCCAAGTTTCTTTCTATTCACGTGGTTCGAGGATACATGGGGTGCTGTTGTTCTTCTGTTAACGCCGCTACTGCTACTGCTGCTGTTGCTGGTTCGAGGACCGGAGCCAGGAACGTGGGTGATATTACCATCGACGGCAGCTGAGGCTATCGAGGAACTTTCGCTACCACCTTCGCTGGTACCTTCCCCTCCACCTCCTGGAGTTAATCTAACGTCATCGTCGTCGTCCGGTAGGGTGGCACAGGGATCTTCGTACACCGAACAGCAACTGACCAAACTGGAGTCGCAGGAAGCTTCGCAATCCAATCCTCCACAACTGCTGGCGTAATCGGTACTGTTTCGACTCCGAACCTGTAAAAAATACACAATTTAGATAACCCTTTCTAAACATAGATTGAAGGAAAAATTCAAAAAACAATGTTACCCTTGCGGATTCGGTGGCACAACCTTCAACTCCGCTATCGCTTCCATCTTTGCTATCCTTACTCTCATTCGCGTAATCCTTTTTATCGTTGGTTATCGTAGCAGCAGTCGTACAGGCTGCTTCGGCTTTATAACCCTCGGATTCCGTGACATGAATGACGGTGATGTTACATTCTCCACCGAAATCGATGGTATTATCGGGATCTTCTTCTTCCTGATTAACCAATTTACCGCTTGATTCGCTGACGGGAGACACAAGATCTTCTGGAACACCAGAATCCTGTCGTGCGACATTTTGCTGTGGCGATAACGCTAAAGCTTTGAGATCAAGGTCGATTTCTACTGGAAGGATCGTTGAGGGTGGTATTATCTCCTCCTCACCCTCCGCTTCTGTATTCTTCTTCGTCTGATGTTGCTGCGGCGTCTCCTCCTTGACCTCCACCACGGTATCACAGATCTCAACCTCGACACCGTTCATTTTGTATTGCTCCAACTTGCCATTCTGTAATAACGAAAACAAAATTCCAAATGAATAAAATGTGGAAATGAATTGAATTCAGGTCGAGTATAGCACAGAGAGTATTTGAAACCTTTTAACGAGTCGATAAGTGAAATGTTCGATTATCAAACGGGTTTATAACTATCTTATTCTCCTATCGATTCTTATTACATAAGTCTCTAGGAACTAAACACAATGTACATTACAATGTTATGCGTATGGATATATTCAACACCACCCACTCACGCCCAAGCTAACTTGATTATTATGTATTTATCTTTTCCATAACTTTCTTTCTAATTTGTTCGATTGCGTCACTGTTGATATCCAACAACGTGGGAACTCTATGATATCTCGATTGTCACTTTGATGAATCGAGGAAATCGTTTTCGCAATTCATAATATTTCGAACGAATCGATAAAGCAATTTCATGATGTATCTGTCCCGAAACTTACAATATACCGAGCAATCACGACGACACAACATTCGATTATCTGGACCAATATCCTGTCCTTTTCGATTCATTCGACCCTGTTCAGGGAAATTGAATAATACGAAGGATGAGGAGTCGATGGATGCTCATAAAAGTTTAGCTCGTGACATATTAGGGAACATTTTTCAATGTTAACAATTGATATTTTAATTCACGCTATTTCTGCATTGTATACACGCTTTCACTAGTCTGACAGAAAGATTTAATGGAGTGTTTATGAGAAGACACGTGCGTATTAAATACGGGGAAAAAAAGTAGCTCGCGATGGAAACGATTCTGTAAAGAATTTGACACATCGAACAACAACGAGATGGAAAGTTGTTGTAAGAAGAAAAATTACATAGATAAGTTTATGGATATTTTTTTGCCATCTCTTTTGCATAAGAGCCAAAGAAAGTTTGATTCATTAACGATTTCACCGATGTTCTGATTCTCATGGAATAATTTCCCGAAGAAGAAAATGACGATTGTTGTTGGTGTTCTCCTTCTTCTTCTTCTTCTTCTTCGATTGTATCGCTGGTAAAATTAATCGATGTTGGGAAAGAGATGTATGGTAATGCTTTGGGGAATACATTTGTATCTTTCAGTCTTTCCTCAAAGATATCTTCATGAAAAATAATACTCCGAGTGTACAAAATTTTTTACTCAATACATGGAGTACCAAAAAGTATTGAATATTTCTAAAAGAATTTTTAAAAGAAAGTCAAGGACTTTTAAAAACTCCTGGTAGGAAAAAATTCCTCTGAAAGTCTTTGCGAAAGGTGAAGCTATGTTTTTTGGAGCAGTCTAGGATTGGTATGTTTGAAACAAGCTGTTTTAAACAGTGTTTTAACCCTTCAAGTACACACAGGTGCAGATTCGCACCAATCATTTTGAGACTTTTCGTTTTTCGTCAAAAATTGATTTTATTCTCGTGTTTCTTTCACTGATCCAATGAAATATTTGTGAATTTCCTTCTATAACACGTTGATTTGCACAGTTCTCCCTTCAAATTGAAAGAAAGTGAGGTCAAATTGGTCGAAAAGGAACCGAGTTATTAATCGGTAAAATTGCGTGGTGCGAAACTGCACCTGTATGTACTTCGAAGGTGTGAAAGGATGTGCGTACTTGAAGGGTTAAACAAAAACCATTTTCTAATGGAGTTTTAATATTGTGTTGTGAGTACACGGTTGGTATATTTAAAACACCTTGTCTGAAACAAAGTGTTTGAAACAAGTTCTAAACAGAAATAATAGTTTTGAACACAGAAAAACATGTTTTTTTTCCCCCTCCGAGTGGAAAATGGCAACTTTCTGCCCGCTGGCCAAAACGAAGTTGCCACTTTCCGGCTGCGTTGGCGAAAAAAATAGTATACACACCTCGGGCAGTAGAAAAGAAAAGCTAAGATCACACGTTTACATGCGATCTTAGCCATTTCTTATTTTACTGCCCTTGGTGTGTGATATACTATTTTCCAACCCTGCGGATGACTAAAATAATGTTTATGAAAAATCAGGAACCAATTCTGACCACTAGATATTGCATAAAAAATGACCACGATGTTTTGGAGTTACATCCACTCAGAGTTGGAAAAAAAACATGTTTTTCTTTGTTTAAAAGTATTATTTTTGTTCAAAACATGTTTAAAACCATTTATTTCTGTTTAAAGCATGTTTGAAACTATTATTTCTGTTTCAAACATGTTCAAAACCATTATTTCTGTTTGAAACATGTTTGAAACTATTCTTTTGGTTTAGAACATGTTTAAAACTATGATTCCTGTTTGAGACATGTCTAGAACAATTTGTTTTGAGGAGTAATATCACTTTGTGGACGGAAAAATCGACGTTATTTTCAAGGTGTTGCCATGAAGTCAAAGAAAATTATAAATGTATGGGGTTTTTTGCATATGAGAGTATTAGTCTTTGGCTACAAAAAACACTTTTTATTCAAGTTTTTTAATCCAAAATGGCGGCATGGTAGTACGGTCAAAAAAACATTCTTTTTTCTCATGGTTAAAACGATCGTACCGCTACAGGTCACAATTTTCAATCTCGAAAAAAAAAATTAAAAAGTTCCTTAAGATATAGCCTCAAATCTATAGCTATTCACGTAGGATTTTTTCAATATCAGCTTGTTTACCGATTTTATAGCCGATTTTTTCCGAAAAAATCGAAAAACAAATTCAAAATGACGCTATCTTCTTCAGAATCTGTTTTTCGAAGGAGTCCTAGGTAGATAGCTAGATTTTGAGCTATATTTTATGGAAACTTTTTGTTTTTTGTTCTAGATTGAAAATTTAGAAAAATCTAGAAAAAAAATTTTTCTTTTACCGTACTACCATGCCGCCATTTTGGATTAAAAAACTTGAATAAAAAATGTTTTTTGTACCCAAAGACTAGTACTTTCATATGCAAAAGACCCCATACATTTATATTTTTTTCGACTTCATGGCAACACTTTGAAAATAACGTCAATTTTTCCGTCCACAAAGTGATATCGCCCCTTAAACAAGATGATTTAAATCTACCAACCGTGTACTCACAACATAATATGAAGAAAAAACATTAGAACGTGAGTTTAAACCAAACTGAGAATAGTTTTTGTTTGAAACACTTTGTTTAAAACATACCAAACCTGCGTGTAATCGGGTAATGCGTCACTCGGGTGCTTTTTTATGGCGAGTCCTCTTTGCCTCTCGAAAATTCGAGTGAATTTTTATGGTTATTTCCCTCGCTTCCGACAAACCGACTGTTTCCACACAAATCCGGTTACTGTTCGATAGCGAATCTTCTTGCATCTCCCAAATCAAGATACTTTTTTAAAGCGATTCCCCTTCTTTTCACAAACTAGGGTGTTTTTTAATAGCGAGTCCTCTCTCGCCTTCTAGAAAATTTAGTGATTTTTTATTGTTCCTCTCACTGTAGAAAATTTCTATGGGAAACTTCACATAAACGTTCGGAAGTAATTTTCCGTACTTTACCAGAAATTTACGGGAAAATGATGGTCAAAATCCCAGAAAGTTTACAACTCTCATTCAAATTTATGGGAAATTGTATATAAATGTATCGAAAATTGGTTTCCTATCCCATGATCGGGATTATCTGGTTACTGCGTGTGGGAAAAGGTCCAATTATTCTTTACAGTGCCCCTTTGCCTCGCAAAAAGCGAGATGCTTTTGAATAATGCGTCAGCCAGCCTCACTGTAAAAAGTGAGTGGGATTTTTACCCGGCAGCAAATCTCCCTCACATCGGGGAAATTCATCTCCTCAATATAATATTTTGGAGGAATTCTCCTCCATTTGAAACAGAATTCTTTCTTTTTTAAGTGAATTCCTCTTCAAATGAAGAGAAATTCTCCCAAAATATGGAGAAATGAATTCCCCTCCCGTGAGGGATTCTTATCGCCCCCAAATTTCAGTGAAAATTCCACCATAATTCTCTACAGTGAGAGCTCTCACAAATCAAAATACTTTTTGATAGTGATTTCCTTTTCACCGTTTACAAATCAAGATGCTTGTTTATAGTGAGCTCGTTTCCCTCCACCCCTGCTTTTTACGAATTCGGGTGGTTTTTTTGTAGCGATTCTCTTTGTCACTCACAAATCGGGATGTTTTTTGATGGTGATTCTTCCTTCGCTTTCCAAGAAGTAGGAGGCTTTTGGTGAGTGGTGAGTCTTCGTATCTCATGCATCGAGGTACTTTTGAATAGCGCGTCACCTAGCCTCACTGTAAAAAGTGAGTGGAATTTTTACCCGGCATCAAACCTTCTTCACATGAGGGAAATTCATCTTCCCTATATTTTGGAGGAATTCTCCTCCATTTGAAAGAGAATTCTTCCTTTTTTGAGTGAATTCCTCTTCAAATGAGAAGAAATTCTCCCAAAATATGGAGAAATGAATTCCCCTCCACGTGAGGGATTTTTATCGCCCCCAAATTTCAGTGAAAATTCCACCATAATTTTTTACAGTGAGAGCTCTCACAAATCAAAATACTTTCTGATAGTGATTTCCTTTTCATCGTTCACAAATCAAAATGCTTTTTCATAGTGAGCTCATCCCCCACCCCCTCCGCTCCTGCTTTGTACAGATTTGGACGGTTTTTTATAGCGATTCTCTTCTTTGTCACTCACAAATCGGGGGGTTTTTTGATGGTGATTCTTCCCTCGCTTTCCAAGGAGTAGGCAGCTTTTTGACGGTGAGTCTCCGTATCTCGTAAATCGAGGTACTTTTGAATAGTGCGTCGCCTAGCCTCACTGTCAAAAGTAAGTTGAATTTTCCCCCGGCAACGCATCTTCTTCACATGGGGGAAATTCATCTTCCCTATACACGGAAAGACCAGGTCTATTAATATTTAGAAAAATAACTGTCAATTTAGGGAAAACGAGAATTGCTGAAAAATATTCGTACTCTGTAAGAAATTTCCATAGAGAATTTCCTATACATTTATGTGAAGTCATTATTTCCATGCATCGTGAAAGTAAAAATCCTATTCATGGCAAAAAAATTACATGTTGCTTCAGGATCGAACCCGGGTCGTTTGGTTCGAGAGCAAGTACGTTACGACTTCAGCTGTAGCGCTACTCTGGTCCTTAGCGAGAACTTCCAAGTATTGAGACAGTAAGAGTGATGAAAAGCTGTTATCTGTTTGTCGGGAAATTCCGATGCATTCCGGATTTTAGATAATACCCGTGTGGAAATTTTTCCGGGCTCAGACCTGGGCCAGGTTTATAATCCCTACTCAAAATGTGGCCCTGGTTAGGACACCTGGGTTGGCCCCAACTTGGGGTGTTACGCTTTTTAATCTAGGCCCCGTCGTGGTTCCCAAACTTGGCCCACATCAAGAATTCCACTTGGACCAACTCAGGGAGTTCATTTTAGCTCATATGAATTTTCAAATTTCATCTTGCACTGGGCCCCAGGATATTTGGGTGATAAAGAAGTAGTTGTGAAGTTTTCAATTCATCTAACAACCAAAACTCCAAATAATGTGGTTTTATGTAATGGAAATCGAAAAGATGTATGGTTCTGAAGCAATGGCATCCGCAATATCTATTCACGGGACAATCTTAATGTCGAGGAAAAGAGAATATATTCTTTTCCTGAAGCATCAAATATAGTCGAAGAATGGGAAATTGATCCAGAATCAGTTAAGAATACAACTTTTCCCCTTAATTTTATGGAAAGGAAATTGATCATGATGGAACTTAATACATCACAAAAGATATGTAAAATACTTGTTATGTCACTTTTACATACATGAACGCTTATAGAGCACCTGGGAAAAGTTATTCATTATTATTGTCAACAATTAATGTCCATTCGATTCATATGAACATTGGATGAACGTTTCTCACAACAAGTATAAAACATATAATTTATGTTGCTCAGGGCCTATATGGGCTGTGGGTGAGCATCTGTAGATTAAAATATCCGGGGATTACACTAGCAACCCTAACTGGGGCCCACATGGGCCCTGGACTCTTATATTGGATGCCTAAGTTCCACTCTTACGGGGCCCGGACATACTTATGATGCCCACGATTGATTTTCACACGGGTTACGATTTTTTATACTAGAATATTTATATTTTATGAACACACTCGAACCAATTTATTCGATTCCCGATCGCCATTACGGACATCAAGAATTCCGCCGTTTGGTACCTCCCGCCGCGAGGGTCCCAAAAGATTGCTCAGTACGGCGGCCATTTTGAGAAAAAAAATTTGTGTTTCATGTAATAAATAGATATACTTTTTCGTCAAGAAGATTCATTTTTTCCTTCTCTATGAAATATGTCTTTGATAAACGGTCGAAAATAAAGCAGCTGTTACATGTATCGCCCCCTTAATTCACCTGATGCAGGGATGTTCATTCCATGCCAAATAAGCATGTGCTCCTTCAAGAATCTGCTCCTTCATTTCCAACTGTACATCGATGGGTTTTAGAGTTTAAACGTGGTCGTACAAGCGTTGAAGATCAATCACGTAGTGGACGTCCAAAAAGTGCAACGAAATCAGACATCATTGAGCAAGTCTATGATATTGTTTGTAAAGATCCTAGTTTGAATAAGCGTGAAATTGCTGATACCATAGGCACCTCGGATGAACGAGTACTCCATATTTTACACGAAGAATTACATATGAAAAAGCTTTTTGGAAAGTTGGTGCCGCATTCGTTGACAATTCAACAAAAACTGAATCGAAAACAAATTTCTCAGCGTAATTTGGAGCGTTTTAAGCAGAATAAGACCGATTTTTTGCGTCGTTTCGTGACTGTGGACGAGACTTGGATTTACCATCATGATCCTAAACTAAAACAAGAACGTTTACAGTGGACCGAAGCTAGTTGTTCAGCTCCAAAACGGGTGAAGTCGGAACGATCGGTAAAAAAGGTTTTAGCATCGGTTTTTTGGGTCGCAAAAGGGGTTTTGTTGATTGATTATCTCGAAAAAGGTAAAACAATTAACCCTGAATATTATTGCAACCTTTTGGACCAGTTGGATGAAAAAATTCGTGACAAAAGACCCGGTTTACGGAAGAAAAAAATCATTTCTCATCAAGACAATGCACGTGTTCACACAAGTGTTCTGGCGATGGCTAAACTGAACGAATTGAAGTACGAATTGCTTGAACACCCACCGTATTCACCAGATTTGGCTCCCTCCGACTATTACCTCTTCAGAAATTTGAAACAATTCCTTCGTGGAAAGCGTTTTTCGTCGAATGAAGAAGCTATTACAGCTTTGGAACAGTATTTTACGGAGCTTCCGGAAAATTATCACAGAGATGGTATAAAATTATTGGAGGATTGTTGGAATAAGTGTGTTGAAGTTGAGGGAGACTATATTGAATAAAAGAAATCATTTCCTCAAAAAATACACATTCTTTCATTTTTGCTTTCAAAACTTTTCAACAAACCTGTAGCTTAGATCAGGTCCTGATTGGGAATTCAATTACTACCCTGATCAGATCCTGATTAGGAAACGTTTGGTTTTCTTGATCAGGACCTGGTCTTTTCCCTGCGTCACATTTTTCTCAGAGCCTTATCGGATACTCAAGTCAGGCCCTGAACAGAAATCAGGCATGCCTGATCTGGACCTGATGTTTTCCATATCAAAATTTTTACTGTGTCAAATTAATACGCTGCATACTTTTCCCTGACACCATTTCTTGGTTGGACCGAAAAAAAACTTAAAACCTGATAAACATCTGAAACGTTTAGTGGAATGCTACTAAATCAAAAGTTGTACAAGGATAAAACAGATGTGTTGAAAAGTCCCATAATTTATTAAGGATCAGCTGATGCCAGTCTGTGACAGATAGAGTTTTTACTTGAATTTACTTTAAAAAAATCCCATAATTAGATGTATTTCTATAAGAAATTATGGTACTTTTGAAGCTATATTCAGGTAAATAATTTAATTCGTCACAGACTGGCATCAGCTGATCCTCAATACACTGACAGAAAAACGACCTGGTTGAAACATTCGTGGTCGCAGTAACTTGAAATCTGGTTCGATTCACCAGGAAATGTGGTTGTGATGTTCAGAAGAAGTGCACTGAGAAAACGTTTCCTCGGTGAGACAAAATTTTGGTTGAAATGAACGCAAAGAAACTTTTTGGTTGGCTGAAATAAAATTTATTTAGGATAAACAAAATTTATTTGTCCAAATTTTGTTCACCCCAAATAAATTTTATTTCAGCCAACCAAAAAGTTTCTTTGCGTTCATTTCAACCAAAATTTTGTTTGGCTGGAACAAACTGTGTTTCCAGTGTGGTCGAAGCCAAAATTAACTACATTTTTCAGGTTATTACACCAAGAAAAGAATCTGGTGTTTCTAACCTGAAAAATGTAGTTAATTTTAGCTTCAGCCACTTCTTCTGGACATCACAACCACATTTCCTGGTGAATCGAACCAGATTTCAAGTTATTGCGACCACGAATGTTTCAACCAGGTCGTTTTTCTGTCAGTGTGAATTATGGAACTTTTGAAAATATATTTTTCTGCGTGCAATAATCGAGTGCTAGTTTCAGCTTCGGTCTCCAAATTATGATGTACCCTGTGATATATAAATGGCGATCAATAACTCTTCATCTAGAGATTTTCGGTAGCGTTTCTAATCCCAACCAACCTCGTCCAATGTTCATGAAATATCGAGTCACCATGGCGATAATTTTCAGTCGGGAAAGAGATTAGAGACCAACCACCACACGCGTTATCGCCCAAGATCTATCATTTGAACAAGCAATTTTTCAATTGATCTTTCAGAAGGAAATTCTTTCAATGCCCGTGTCACAACTGATGATGCAACGACGGTTATATCTAGATCTTTTCTTTCAATTTTGACACTCGAAACGTCAAGGAATCTTCCAGTCACGAATAGCGATGATGATGATGTATATTGCGACACATGTAATACCTGGTGATTCCCCTTCGCGTTTTCGTTCGTTACGACGAGAGATTCGAGACCGTCGAGGTCGTGGAATTACAAGCCTCTTGACAAATATTATAATGTTATTCGTACGGGCATGAATTTCCGTAACCGCGTGAGAGAGAAAAAACCTGACGACTCTTTAAAAATGACTAAATTTCTCTAAAGGGAATGCTACGATGCCGAATTTGGATCCATCATCGTTTCTCTAGATAAATCTCAACAACTGTGATTATTTATCTAACTGTATATATATACATATATACACCTATGTATATCTGTATGAAATATATTTGATCACGCAAATACCGATTGTTGGCATGTAATAACGAGGCAAGAAAATGATCGATCGGATCGAAGAATGAATAACAAGCTCCGTACCAGGGACGAAAAGATTGCTTTTGGACTCATGAAACCTTGCTCGACGTCACGTGATTGCTCGTTGTATGAAACATCGTATCTGACCGAAAGAAGAAAAAGGACGGGAGATTAGATTACCCGATTTTCAAATATAAAATAGAAAACTTTTTCGAACGATCAAATATCGATAGACCCAGCTAAATAAACAATGAATACATTCATTTCGAATCAGCGAGATTGCAAAATATTTGTACCCAATTTTTTTCTTCCTTCTATGAATAATCTCTAATTAAATTAAAAAAAAAAAAAAACTGCACAAATTATCCTTCATCTAACTTTATATAACAATCTGACACTATCTACGCGTCAGCATCATCAGCACCACTGCGGTGATTGCGACGGTGTTATGTAACAAAAGGCAATAAAAGATGGACAATATCTCGTATTTTGCTTTCTCTAAAACGAAATGAATAAATACAAAAGGAAATCACATAAGAATAATATCTTTTTAATCGATTTATATTATTTGTACAGCGATATTTAATCTATCCCCGCACCTTGACGTAACAATACGATTGAGCGTTCAAACGACAGAAGTGTCGTCAGGGGAAGTCCCTGTAGTCCGGATTGTCGCTGATATTGGTGGCTGGGGAAGAACTTGAGAGCCTACAATCGGCTTTCGAACGCGAACGGACAGAGTATGACGATACAACCACCACCTCGTGTGTTGCCGTCGTTATGATCTTCTGACGGCCTCAAATTATACGTCAATTTTATTCCAATAAATCGCGTTATCGTGTAAAGTGAAAGAACAATGAAGATTGAAAAGCAAGTGAAAAAGTTCAACGGAGATGGGCTGTCTTTGAAGATGAATTCCAACGATGTGGATCGAATTCTACAAGTCACGGGTGACGGCTGTAGAATCATTTTAACCAAGAACAATGGAGAGGTGAGAATAATTGGAGATGGCTGCAGATTGAGTGTTCTTCATAATTTTGGAGATATAGTGTACGAGGGTGACGGAGGAAAAGTCTTTCTTGGTCCTAATTCTACGAGGGATAAGGTCAAGTACTTGGGTCAAGGAGGAAAAATCACCGTCGAGGAAAATTCTGGAATTGGCAAAAGAAATAAACAAAAACAACCAGAAATGGAGCTTAATGAGCCTCGGATCGTTAATGTGACTCGAATGACTACGAAGACCAAGTGTTCTGGGAATGTTACGTTCAAATACTCTCACGTTCTGTGATTCAAAATTTCATTCGAACAAACAGAAAATTATTATTCATTTTCATGGAATCGAACTTGTTTGTCACTTTGAACTATTGTAATATATCACTCGAGCCAAATATGTACGGTTAATACGTTTTATCGCTGTTTTGTCACTGAACTGATCGTACAAGCTGTAGGTAAACATGTAAGTTTTAGCGATATATATTTTCTTTTGTACGTGAAAAAATCGAGTATTATTATTATTAAAAGTATAGTACTGTTTTATTGTAAACGAATGCTATCGACCAGTTCCTTTGTATTGTTATGTATACAACATGATGTTGATAATCATTGAAAATTTATATACCGTTAGATATAAAAATTTATTCATTAAAAAGAAAACAGATGTTGTATATTTTCTTTGAAATACTACGCATCGGACAAATCCTCCCACGATTCTATAAAAACTACTCTTTAAATCTGGAAGAGTGAAAAATCACTCGTTTCACTCCACTGAGTCTCAGAAGTGAGCCAGTCCGCTTCGAGTGGGATTTTCACTCGTTTCGAGTGAACTCATACTCTTTTAGACTGAAAATTTCACTCTAGAATTGAAGTAGCTGTGAGTTTACAACCTCGAACCTTGGATTATCACTCTAAGAGAGTGGGTGGTTTTCTCACTTTTGGCTGGCTGAAGAGTGAAATACCACTCGAAAAATTTTAAATTTTAAATTTTACTGCACGGAACAAAATTTGAGATAAATTCTGGGACATTAGATCTTAGATCAAATTTTATTCCACATTGTGGTAAATATGACAAGTAATTCTTTTGCGTGTGTGTTTTATAGAAGAGATTTAAAAATCTCAATTTTCTGGTATAATAAATGGTGCGATCCGTAGGAATCTATTTTTCTCGCGATATAAGGCTCTTCGATCAATTCCTCGAAGAGAGATTACAGATATAAAAGAATAAGAAATAACAAAATAAAAGTAACACATGTAAGTAATATCGAGAATGTTTGTTTGCGCCGACACAGGGGAGAGAGAAAATACTATTTCCCGATAGCGTAAGGCGAACGAAGCTCAGAGAAAAGATATTGAGTGAATAACGTTCCCTATCCACGATTCAAGATCCACGATAAATCAAATTTGGAGGATTAGATCAGATTCGTAGCGGACGCATAATCGGCTTAGCAAATGAAACGAAATGGTGGATGAAAAACAATCGAAGAAGGGTAAGCAAGTTCTCTCGATGATATGGATTCTCCATCAACTAGAAAAATTTGATTGACTGAGCGATCGGAAGAACTGACCAACGAAAACTCGAAGCTTTTGAAATGTGGTGTTATATTGGGTTTGTGAATATGACTCCGCCCTTTTTTGTTGAAATAAAACACATTTGCTCGTTTACCAGGCGTGTAAGTATGAAACTGGAATTTTTGTACAGAAAAAACACGTTTATTGTAATGATATGATACAAAGTAACTTATTCAAAGTATTGTCCGTCGCTATCTATAAACAGAGAGAAAAAATTTGCTGACGCAGCAAATCGAGGTATTATATGTAGAATAGCAAAATTTTTTGCTGACCTAGCTAAAAATTTGCTATAACAGCAATCGTGTTAGCTACGGCAGCAATTTTTTTTAGCTGTGGCAGCAAAAAATGTTTGCTCCGCCAGCAAATTTTCAGTATTATATACAGAATAGCAAACAAATTTTGCTGGGATGGCAAACAATTTTTGCTGCCACAGCTAAAAATTCGCTGTCGCAGCTAACAAGATTGCTGGAACAGCAAATAGTTTGCTGCTCTGGCAAAAGGAACCCAGCAAAAGTAAATTTCGCTGCCAAAGCGAATTCCTTTTTCTCCGTGCGAATACAAGTGTTGCTATCTATTAGTAAACGTAAGCAATATTAACAACGACATGTGTTAGGATAGGGTGGAGTGTCATATTCACACACCCAATAGAAGGATGCTCGGAATAAAATGGATAGAGAGTAAAAAATGGAGAAAGAAATCTTTTGAAACATGTCATGGAAAGAAGAAGTAATCTGATAGGGGACACACATTGAGGCATGATAGTTTATTGATAGAGATGGGAACTTTATGCTTTTTGAAGGGTGATTCATGCTTTCAAAATGCAGTCTTTTATGCTCCAATTATGCTCTTGGTTGTCTAAAATTATGCTCATACTTGCTCTGTAATTTTCGATCACAATGGTATTTCCATTTTCATGCCATGGTATTCAAGCGATGGTGTAATTTTCAGTTTTACCAATATACTGATTGTCACGGCATATCATCACCTATTTCATTCACCCCCAACTTTACTTTGTTTGGAGCTTCCCAGGCAAAAAGCTGATATTAATGTCAAAGGAAGAAAATCTCCCTGAATCTCTTTGGAATTTTTATTGAGAGATTCAGAGTAATTTCAAGTAATTCAGAAAAATTTAGTCTTTTCAGGTATTCTAATTCTCTCTGAATTTATGGCGAGATTTGAAAATTCCTCGGAATTCTTCGAAATCTTTCTAAACCTCTCTGAATTGCTTAGAATTTGAATTATTTTGATCCCAAAAACTTCTCCGCATTCGAATCCTTCTGAATTTCATTGAATCCATCCAAGTCCCTCAGAATTTGATTTATTTAGAGTCCAAAGCACTCTTCAAATCCATTTGAGTCTCTTCGAATCCTTGTGAATTTCCATAAATCTCTCTAAATCGGTCTGAACCCTTGGGTCCGTTCCGCTGGAACTTTCCGCTCCGGTAGTTTTCGAGAAAATGAAGATTGTGTCAGAGGAACAGTTCCGCTGAAACAACCATTGATATAAAGGGTATGAAATGGTAAAAGGGATGCAAAGGAATTATTCGCTTTTTATTTACTATAAAAATGTACTAGATTAATCTGATTCAGACCCAAGCATAAGGAAATAACAGATATTCGTGGGAAAGATGAAATACTTGAACATTGGGACAGAGCGGAATTGTCATAGGAGAGGAGATTTCTTCGTGACTTTGGCATTGTAGATCATACGTGAGGCAAACATCTGGGCACACTGATCAGATTGTGAACAACCATACAGTGTAGAAAGGAATTGGAATTTAAAAGTATGAATGATGCTGGAAATCCATACTTGTAGAATATTCACAAAATGTGGAATATTCGCTATTTTCTTGTCAAACTTTGGCTTTCTGGAACCAAGTCACATTTTGTCTACATATAGGGTTCGGAATAGTTGCAGCACAACCCCTACGACCGGGTATTAATTAGCAAAAAAGTCCAGGATGGTTGAGAACAGAGCAAAAAAATTCGCATGTCTCTGAAAATGTGAAATATTCGCGATTTTCTCGTCAAACTTTGGTTTCCTGGAACCAAGTCGACTTTTTCCCACATACAGGGATCAGAATAGTTGCAGCACAACTCCTACGACCAGGTGATAATTAGCGAAAAAATCCAGGATGGTTTAGAGCAGAGCAAAAAAATCCGAATGTCTCTGGAAATGTCAAATATTCGCGATTTTTTCATCAAACTTTGTTTTGCGGAGCCCAGATTACGTTTTTGGTTAACACTGAGAGAAAGATACGTAGTCGGGACAACTAAATGTTAGTTACCGCAGCTAGTTTTTTATTTACGCTAGCTAGACTCTAGTTGGGGTAAATAAAAGGCTAGTTGTCTGAAATATGAATAAAATAGTTTATTCAATGGGAGTACAAAATATAGTCGTGACAAATAAAATTTAGCTAGCACAACTAAATTTTCATTTACAATTACTAAATTTTCTAGCTGTCGAATATTCGAATAGACCCTTCCCTCTCAGTGTATATAAGGACTCGAATGAATTTAGCACACCTTCTTCGCCGCGCTGAGAACGAGCCAAAAAATCCAGAATGCTTCAAGAGCCGAGCAAACAAATCGAATGTCTCTGGAAATGTCAAATATTCGCGATTTTTTCATCAAACTTTGTTTTTCGGAGCTTAGATTACGTCTTTGGTTTACATGAGGATTCGAATGAATGTAGCGTACCTTCATAATACATAAAATGGACCAAAAACGTCATCTGGGCTCCGAAAAACAAAGTTTGATGAAAAAATCGCGAATTTTTTACATTCCCAGAAGCACTCGATTTTTTCGCTCCGCTCTAAACCATCCTGGATTTTTTCGCTAATTATCACCTGGTCGTAGGGGTTGTGCTGCAACCATTCTGATCCCTTTATCAGGGAAAAACGTGACTTGGTCTCCGAAAAGCAAAGTTTGACAAGAAGACCGCGAATATTTCAAATTTTCAGAGACATTCGATTTTCCTGCTCTGCTCTCAACCATCTTGGATTTTTTCGCTAATTATCACCTGGTCGTAGGGGTTGTGCTGCAACTATTTAGATCCATATATGTGGGAACAACTTGACTTGGTTACAGAAAACCAAAGTTTGACGATAAAATCGCGAATATTTCACATTTCCAGAGGCACTCGATTTTTTTGCTCTGCTCCAAACCATCCGTTTGATTCCGTTGAGATAGAAGTTCAGCTGTAGCAAATAAACTTTATTGCTGATGAAATATAGTTCCAACCACTGAAATATTTAGCGATCACGTCTATATTTTCACTCCAAAAGAGCGGCTGGATTGTATGGGTGCGACACCTAAACACAATTAGCTGCACAGTTTAGCTAACTACTTTAGCTGTAACAGATAGAATTTTTCACTGGTGTTTCCAAGTGAGCTCACATGGCAGTAGGGGTTATGCATTCTCATAAGTATTCTGGAAGAGATGTTTAAGATATTTCATGCAATCATTCTCAAATCTTGTTCTTTCCATGTTGTACAAGACATCTTGAAGATGTTTCTTTGAAATACTTTTGGAACTGCCTAACCTCTATCGCTATGTGGGAGGTGGTCATGAATTTCCACTGGAATATATAAACATTCTGTTTGCAGCATTCTTCCATCGTGTCAAAACGCTATCAGTTGGCTTGACTTCGGATATTTTAAAATTATGTTTTTCAATATCAAAACGTTAATATCATGTCATGATTGAAAAGTCAACATAATCATGAACTGAATTTCAAAATAAACTCCAATTGTTAGATGCTTAGGATAACCTCGATTTGGAATGTCCTAATTCGTACCAAAAGCTTCTGTATACTCCTAATCGAAAGCTTAATCCTATACTGCTCGAAGGATTCCGCATATTTCGAATGGATTCAATAAATTCCGAAATATTGGTGAATGAGGTTTATTTCTAGATTGTATTTTTCCATTTTGCTGAAGTTGGGATTGTTTATTGGAACGAATTAATGATCGAATAACACAATATTCAGCTGTGAGAGATCAAAAAATCTTGCAGTGAATCTTTGAACGATATTTCCAGTTCCAAGGAGTTGAATTGTGAAGATAAACGACGGTGATTTATCAAATTTTGTGAGTTTGAATTTTCCTTCACGGAGAGAAAAAATTTGCTGACGCAGCAAATCGAGGTATTATATATAGAATAGTAAACAAATTTTGCTGGGATGGCAAACATTTTTTGCTGCCACAGCTAAAAATTCGCTGTCGCGGCTAACAAGATTGCTGGAACAGCAAATAGTTTGCTGTCACAGCAAAACATTTGCTGCTCTGGCAAAAGGAACCCAGCAAAAGTAGATTTCGCTGCCACAGCGAATTCCTTCTTCTCCGTGTTTGGTTTCTATAAACGATTCAAACTTCCAGAACATATTTTTCCATGATGTCTCAGTTTTCACATAACGACCAACGAAATACTTAACCTCGAAGGAACTTCAATTCACGAATATCTCGAAATTTATTAAATATATTCAGAGTTTAATAAGAAGTTTGATCAAGTAACATGAAAATGAACTTTCGATTGTAATGTTTTTGAAGACATTCCATCCATGTAGAGCTGAGATATCGACATATGAGAACTGAACATTTCGCGATACAATCTTAGAAACCAAAGAAACATTCAAACATTAGCTACCCTCGTTTAGGTGTAGTTCCCAAACAAGGAAGCTGTGTGAGTCATATAATAATAGGAGCCACTTAGAATTATGCTGTATGCTCGTGATTAATAACCCGCATTACAAACACTGAGAAAAAAAACAGTAATGATTACTGTGAATCGCACGGATCAATAAAAAATTCTGACAAAAATCAAACGGATAACAGAGGTGACTGTAATAAAAGTAATGATTATTGAATTCACAATACTGATGTACGTGCTGAACAGTAATAATCAATGTGACGCGCGTTACATGAAATGCAGCAATAATTAATGTATCATAAGTTACTAGAGACTTCCAAAAGAGTAATCGTTACTCAATGCACCCGATTCATTGGTGGCACGGTACATTCGTAACAGATGTTGTGTGTCACCAGAATCATCATTGGCTGGAACAGTAACCAGCACTGCGCTAGGATAAAATCGCGACTGTGATTCACGTGAATCGAAAAGCAAAAAAAAAGCGAAAATTGAGAAGCAGAAACAGAATATAAAAAATCTTTCCGTTGGAACTGACACGGACTTGTTTAACCACCGAGTTCACGTTCAAAATATGTAAATTCTTACACGATGTTAATGTAATACGGATATGATATTATATGAACGAAGGGTAAACAAGTCCGTGTCAGTTCCAACGGAAAGATTTTTTATATTCTGTCATTATTTATGAAATTCTGAGATCTGGCTTTCATTAATTGAGGATATAAGGAGTTTTGATGCTTCGGTTAAGCATCGGGAGGGTCAAAATATTACAAACCCCAACAAAATGCCGAAAGCTTTCCTACGTGAAAATTTCTTGCTTGCGCCAATACTGACGATGGAAAATAGATAGGCGCAATGCTAACATCCAAGGCTTGGAAATCTATATCGAGCCAACGTTGACTGACAAGTGGCACAATGTTGCACCAATGTTGGGAATCATAATTTCCAATGATCAATCCAACATTGGCTCAAGATTGTGCCAATCATGGTTCATCGTTGTCCCAATCTATATTTTTTAAAGTGTAGAGAAAATGAATAAATAAATAAATCTCCGCTTTGGACACACATTTGTATACACAGAAACAAAATTCTAACGCAGATCGTATGGAATGTTCCTATGTTTCCCAACAGCTTGAAGCTATACGTATATATTTACAGCTTTTATATATTTTAGATACCCGAATTAATTATGATTCCAAAGCATGCACTGAGAAATCCTTCAGTTACAATAACCGAAAACGATATCAATTATAAAACAAAACCTGAATTGCTTGAATTGAAATATTCAGTGTTTGGTATAAGCATGTTTTGATGGTTACCGCTGAAATCTAAAATCACTACGGAATGTTCTTAAAACATTCTAGGGCTAATGTGAGAAATTTCATGATATTACAACTCCTCAAATATTCAGTTTCGAATTTCACGACTTTGTCTTTTGCAGCAAATCATCCGACTTCATCAAATCTATGATTTTTATTGATTTTTTCGAAAATGTCGTGATTTTCCCTGACTTAATTTTATATTCCCTGACTTTCCCTGACTTTCCCTGACTTTCAAGGTTTGTGGCAACCCTGCAATGATCAATCCATCATTGGCTCAAGATTGTGCCAATCATGGTTCATCGTTGTCCCAATATCGTTTGGACAAAAGAAATTAACTTTATACGAACAATTTCATAGCACGGCTGAATATTAATCCAAACGTTGACAACGTTCAGAAGAAATGAGTACCCAATGCAGTGCCAAGCCTGGTCAAAGCTTGGCTCAGGCTAGCCACGATCCTCAATTATACGTCTCCATACAAAAATTCCCGCGTCCAATGTCAAAGCGCCACCCTTCGGTATTGTTTCCAACGCTCGGTTCGTTTCTCGCAAGCGCTCAACGAACTATGCGGTTGATATATAAGCATCATATAACCTTCTGATTTGAAAATTGTGGTCTTCATCATAGGTCCTTCATCGAAGGAGAGATTTTAGCTGTGCAGACCCATGGACTTGTGGACATCAGAATTTGAATTATACTCGATGTAATTGATTTGTAAGGTAACCAGTAATCATTGAGTTATATTAAACTTATAAACACATCTTGTATTGGATTCATCAAATAAGTTCCTTCGTTTCAATGTATACAGAGATTCTCTGGCCCTGGTTGTATAAAATATTTCAGGTTCGGGCTGTACTTCTTTAACATGTGTGGAGGGGAAGCAATCGATGTCGGGAATTAATATGACTCTGAATTTTTATTATATTTTTGCAATCGTTCAACATAGAGTTGAACATCGGCACAACATTGGCTCAACGTTGGCGCGGGATTGTCGCAACGTTGAATCAATTTTGGCCGAATATTGACTCAGTACTATCATAGTATTGACTCAAATTTAGCAGTCAATATCATTTATGTGTAATAAATGATGGTACCTCCTTTAAATACATAAAACATCTGACCATTGGCAGACCATAAAAAAATTCGTCTATCAGTCTTGGTTCGTAATGAGTACAAGAATGATCCAATCTTGGATTTAGATTGAACGACAAATTTTTTCATGGGTTGCAAATGATGGCTGATTTGACTGCCATAATCGTACGAATGTTGGTCCGTGATTGGCAGAATACATCAATGGAGCCTGTAA
The DNA here is from genome assembly GCA_018340375.1 of Gonatopus flavifemur. Classification (NCBI taxonomy): domain Eukaryota; kingdom Metazoa; phylum Arthropoda; class Insecta; order Hymenoptera; family Dryinidae; genus Gonatopus; species Gonatopus flavifemur. The sequence continues at coordinate 20,440,161 of JAFFJZ010000004.1, forward strand.
CGATGTTATCATTTCAAGCTTGCACCTTGCTAACCGCCAAGGCTCGGCCAATCTTCGTCAGTGTTGCGCCATCCTAGTGCCAATCGTCAATTTTCACCTGGGTTCTTTTGGAACAGACATGGACTTTTTTCACTTACTGAACGTGCAATTCGAGTGAATTTTACATGTTGAACATATTTTCAACTATATGAACTGGCTATGTTTTCACTGTTTTTCCACTCGAATTCACGTGAAGGTGACAAACTCGTTCGTTGTCATGTTGTATGGAAAAACATTAGCAATCGAAAAGGTTGTGAATATACTGACATTCACGTATATGTATTTTCAGTGAAAAGTTCAATGACTTTGGTGTTCTGAATTATTTAGATTATTGTTGAATGCTCAACCATTCATAATTTTGATATTGAAATGCGTTTCATTTCAGCCTTATCAAAATCCGCACCAACAAAGGTATTCCGCTTAATGCTTAACCGCTGTTCGATTTACCACATAAATCACAGTTGCGATTTTATCATAGCGCACTAGCGCAGCACCCCAATCAGAATTGAACAACTGGCGCAGTACTGCGCCAGTGCCGGCTAACACTGGCGGGGTACTGGCGGTCTGCACCACAGCAGTACTGGCATTTGTCCGAAGTGATAACGCTTTGCCGTACTGGGTACTTGGTACTGGCACAGCACTGGTAATCGGTAATGGTCTTCAGTACCGGCGCGATACGCCCAATCAGAATTTCACAACTAGCGCTGTACACGGAAAAAAGAAAACAGCACTGGTTACTGTCCATAACAGCAATCAGTTGAAAAACAAATGAAAACACGCTTGGATGATAGAGGTTAGCGCGATCACAGTGATGTGTACTGCAGTGAAATTCGTCAATATTGCTTGGACATTAACGGTTACTGGGAGACGCAGTAATGAACGGCGTGAATTTGATTTTTCATTTTTCTCATACAGGGTTCATCAATTAGCCCAATAATGGCACGTTACTGGACCACAAACGGCGTTCTTCACCCGTTAATGGCGCCCATTAATGGCTCATCAATGGTTAATTGCTGGATGATAACGTGGGTCCAGTAATGGCAATAAATAATAGGCCATGTATGAAATTATTGATTGGCCCAGTAATGGGGCTAAATGATCCCGATTCAGGGCCATAAATTTCGGGATAATGTTCGAATGTCAGCCATCAATGGCAGATTACTGGGGCATAATAATAATAATGATATCCAATGGTGATATGAGTGCGTTCCAGAATAATTGGTTCAGTATTAGTTCAAATGAGTGGTTAAGTGTGAACACTTTTTATATGGCGCGTAATATACTTCGAAGTATTTTACATAGTTTACGACACGTAAGAAACCGAGTATCTTACGCATAAAATCAACCCCTTGCCTTTGGGGGGACAGGAGGGTTCAAGTATCTCACATATATTACGTGTCAGAAACCAAGTATGATACGTAAGAAATTGAAAAATCACGTGGTAAACCCAACCCTGATAGCCGTACATCGGCTGATTATCGGCTGTTTTCATTGCTGACCTTTCTTATCAGCCAGTGGTGGGCCACATTTGTGCCAATGAATCCATTGTTGGTCATTCAATGGTAGCCATACATGGGCCAATTATTGGCTGTGTTTACATTATCGGGGTTTCCTGTATGGGTTTTTCAATGAATTACTGCGATTCACAGTAACCATTGCTGTTTTCTTTTTTCCGTGTACTGCGCCAGTACCGGCTAAGACTGGCGGGGTACTGGCGGTCTGCACTGCAGCAGTACTGGCATTTGTCCGAAATGATAACGCTTTCCCATACTGGGTACGTGCTAGCCGACTCTTGGGGGCCCAATACTGGCACTGTACTCCGCCTGCTGTCAACATTGGCATACTTCGGTTTTTTCTGATTGGGACTGGCTACTGTTCCAGCTAATGATGATTCTGGTGACACATAACATCTCTTACAAATGAGACGTGCCACCAATGAATCGAGTGAATTGGATAATGATTACTGTTTTGGAAGTCACCAGTGCCTGTCGATACATTCATTATTACTGCACTTCATATAACATGCGTCACATTAATCATCACTTTCCATTACATGCATCAGTATTCTAAGTTCCATGATCATTATTTTTATTTCAGTGACCTCTGCTATCCGTTTGATTTTTGTCAGAATCTTTGATTGATTCGTGCGATTCACAATAATCATTCACGGAGAGAAAAAATTTGCTGACGCAGCAAATCGAGGTATTATATATAGAATACCAAAATTTTTTGCTGACCTAGCTCAAAATTTGCTATAACAGCAATCGTGTTAGCTACGACAGCAATTTCTTAGCTGTGGCAGCAAAAAATGTTTGCTCCGCCAGCAAATTTCCAGTATTATATACAGAATAGCAAACAAATTTTGCGGGGATAGCAAACATTTTTTTCTGCCACAGCTAAAAATTCGCTGTCGCAGCTAACAAGATTGCTGGAACAGCAAATAGTTTGCTGTCACAGCAAAAAATTTGCTGCTTTGGCAAAAGGAGCCCAGCAAAAGTAGATTTCGCTGCCACAGCAAATTCCTTTTCTCCGTGTTACTGTTTTCTTTTCGCAGTGTGGTGTAATGGAAAATTTACATTGTTCGTGGTCAATAATACCATATCATTTTTACAATCTTCCAAAGCAATGATCATGTATGTATCATGTGAGTTTCATCAAAATTAATGTAGAAATTACATTTAAAGTTTTATCTACGCACTGATGTTAAATTTACATTAAAAATTTTTCTCCGTGTAGTTCTACGAATTTGCAAATAAGTTTCAGCAAAATCGGTGAGTGACACTTCGTGGTTTGCTTGTGAGATATTTTTTTAACCATAATTTCACAATCAGTTACTATATTTTTCCTGAATTTAAAAAGAGCTCACTGATCACGAGCGAGGTGTTTCAAACTGAATTCATGAAAATTTCAAGAAATCTCACTTTTGAGCAATTTGGTGGAAAAAAAACTATTCTCGATGGGGAAGCTCGTACCCTCTTAAATACTGCTGTATTTAAAAAAAAAAAAACAAAACAAATCCTCGAACAATAAATTCATCGTAGTATCTACCACTGATAAGCGTTTTCCGCTGCTACTTGGAGTTTATGTCGCCCGAATCTTGGTGTCTGGCCGTAACCAATTTTGAAACATCCTGTATACCGCAATGATTAAACGTGCATGTCCTATGTACATACATACACACATGTTCATATGTACATTTATTTCCTCTCATTCCAAGGCCTGATATGGATACGGTATTGTGCACGCGATGGATAAGGTTGGTTCCTTTATTAACGCGGGGAGAACTACGATTGCACGTAGTATATATTGTATATTATAGCATGTATGTGTTGACTTAAGGGCTCCAACACGTCACTTCTCATCGATATATATCGACGTCTGCTGTTGGATACGATCTTTTACCTCTCTCTCTCCCTCATTTATATTGCACTCCGCTCCTCGATTCATAACTCGTATTCATGCTGCGCACAGACAGACCAGACACAAGGACGATAATATTCAAAATCAAGACAATCGATAATCCGCACTTGGAACAACTATATACATTTAATAGTTGCCACTGACGACAAAAGCCAATTGATTCCTCATGTCAGAAGGAACGAAAAAAAATCACCACCTCCGTCTCTTGTTCTCCCTTGTTCTCTTGTTTCAGTTGAATTTCAAACAATTCAACGGTTTAATAGCGCGTTATTCGACGTTTTTTGAATTGTTCTCTTCGTCTCTCAGCATACGTACATACATACATACATATACGCGGTGTTGGACAAAAGGGAGAAAGAAAGAAACAGACTGGGAGCATTGCACGTGCCCTCGTTAACACGTCCCACCATCACACAGGCGGCGGACAAACAGACATATGTATAGGGTGTACAGCGCACGCTAGGGTAGAAAAATAATAGGGTGTAAATGTGTCTGTGAAAGAATATCGAGAGAATTATTCCGTCTCGAGGGATCCCGTTCTGTTCGTCGTAAATGAATTTGCACATAGGAAGAAGAAACGTACTGTTTCTCTGAAATCTGCACTTCGGAAAATCGTTGCGAACGTACAGAGAGAAAAAAAGCAGATATAGAAATTTCGTAAGAAAATTTCCAGACAACGCACAACCCTGCCTCAAAGATCTGATTCAAACCTGTTAACTAGTCAATCAGTATGGATGAGATTTTTGTCCAGGAATTTTGCTATTTGATCTCATTCAAACCGATTAGATTTGAATAAGATCAAATAGGAAAACTCCTGGACAAAAATCTGATTCATACGGATTGACCAGTTAATAGGGTTAGATCGGATTCTTGAAGCAGATCCATTTCGTTCTTATTTCTCTAAAAAAACAGGATGTTCCAAAAATATTATATTTTTCATCAAAATTTCAGAAATTCTCAGAGTTTTTCAGAGATTATTCGTGGTTATTTCCGCGAAATATTTCCGTGCGTGTCCTGTAAAGTTATAAACACTTACCGATTTTCACTTTCAAAGTTCATTACACTCAAGAGGAATTATTCACGGAGAACAAGATTATGAGAATCAAATTCTCCTTGAAAATCTTCAAAATTTCTCCCTGGTAAAAAGACCGGACAGGGACCCAATGGCAACCGGATAAAGCCCGGACAAGAGCCCGAGTGGAATAGGATACAAGTCTATCCGGGGATTGGACGGGAACCATTATCCGTTTTGGGTATATATACGGAGCTATCCGGGAACCATCCGGGAATAGCAAGGAGGAAAAATGAATTGTATCAGGTCTCATCCGGTTCCTATCCGGGCGAGTTTTTGGAAATAGGTGTCGTATACAGGTGTATACGGATCCGTGGCGGGAACAGCTAAGCATATGACAGAACTATATCCGGGTTCATCCAGGAGTCATACGGGAATTGGAACACGAAATTAATTCACAACTGAAGGTGGGCAACCCATCCGGGTCCTAACCCGGGCAAGTTTTCGAAACATGGGTGTCGTATACGGACGTATCCCAGTGCGTGGCGGGAACACCAAGGCTGACAACGGAATTGTATCCGAGTTCACCCGGGAATCATGTGGGAAGTGGAACACAAAATTAATTCACAACTAAAGGTCGGTAACCTATCCGGTCCCCTCCGGGTCCTATCCGAGCAAGTTTCCGAGAGATAGGCATCGTATACGGGCGTATCCGGCTACGTGGAGGGAACTGCAAGGCTGAGAACGGAATTGTATCCGGGTTCTTCCGGGAAACATACGGGAAGTGCGACACAAGATTAATTCACAACTGAAGGTCGACAACCCATCCGATCGCCTCCGGGTCTTATCCGGGAAAGTTTTGGAGAGGTAGGTATCGTATATGGGGGTATCCGGGTGCGTGGGGGAATAGCTGAGCATAGGACGGATCTATATCCAGGGTGATCCGGGAGTCATCCAGGAATTAGAACACGAAATTGATTTAAAATTAATGTTCGGTATTCGGTTTCGGTTTTGAGAGATTGGTGTCGTATACGGGTGTTTCCGGGTACGTGGTGGAAACACCAAGGCTGAGAACGGAACTGTATCCGGTGTCTTCCGGGAATCATACAGAAAGTGGAACACAAAATTAATTCACACCTGAAGGTGGGCAACCCATCCGGTCTCATCCGGAGCCTATCCGGGTAAGTTTTTGAAAGATATGTATCGGATAACGGCTGTATCCGGGTACATTGCGAGAATACCAAGGCTGAGAACGGAACTGTATCCGGGTTCCATCCGGAGTCCTGACCAATATTTTGTCCGAAAACCCAGATACGACCCGGATTGACCCGGATGGAGAACCAGCGCGAAATCCGTATACGAACCCAGATAGATTCCCGGGTGTATTCAGGTTCTCATCTGGTTTTCATCCGGGGTCACGACCGATATTTGGTACCAGAACCCGGATAGGATCCGGACTGACCCGGATGAGGAATCACCACAAAATCCGTATACGCGCCCGGCTAGAACTCTGTGTGTATCCGGGTTTTCATCCGGGGTCCCGACCAATATTTGGTCCCAAAACCCGGATAGGATCCGAATTAACCCGGATGGAGAATCACCGTAAAATCCGTATACGTGCCCGGATACGACCAGATAGAGTCCCGGCTGTATCCGGGTTTCATCCAGGGTCCCGACCGATGTTTGGTCCCAAGATCCGGATAGGACCCGGATTGACCCGGATAGAGATTCACCGCAAAATCCGTATACGCACCCGGATACACTCCCGGATGTATCCGGGTTCCCATCCGGATCTCTGTACGGTTTTTTTACCAGGGCTAAACTCCAATGCACAACTCTTCAAATGCTGGTAGTTCCAGAACAAGAAAAGGTATCCCTGCTTCAAAAATTATCAATTCGTAAATCAGTTTGAATCAGATTTCTGTCCGGAAATTTTCCTATGGGATCTTATTGAAATCTAATCGGTTTGAATAGGAAATCTCTACTCAATGAGATATAATCAGTGAATCCGAATGTACACGATCCGAATTTTCGAATGAACAAGATGGAATAAAAAAATTCCTGGACAAAAATCTGATTCATACTGATTGGCCAGTTAATAGGTTTGAATCGGATCTTTCAAGCAGGGATAGGAAAACCGCAAAACGAGAGTTTTCTCTCAATAAGAATTGGATTTGCATAATCTCATTCCTGAAAAACAGCTCGTTTTGGATATCTCTGCTTCAAAAATCCGATTTCAACTTATTACTTGTCGATCAGTTCGAATCAGATTTTCGTCCGAGAATTTTCCTATTTGATTTTCTTATTTTCAGGGCCGAAGTGGAAATTCTTACAGAGTGGAATATAATCAGAAAATTCGGATCGTGTGAACCCCAATTTTATGATTATATCTTATTCAGTAACAATTTCTATGTTGGCCCTATTCAAACCGATTACATTTTAATGAGATCGAATAGGAAAATTCTCGGATAAAAATCTGATTCAAACCGTTTGACGAGTGAATAAGTTTGAATCGGATGTTTAAAGCAGGCAAGTCCCATATGAATTCGGAATATATTCGATTTTTTAGGATTCCAAGAGAATCACATTGAGTGAATTCGTAAAGGAGTCTCATTGAATTTATTTTATTTGAAATCAGTTCTGCTGGAATTGTTTTGGAATTTATATAAGAATCCTCAGAGTATTCAAAGAGAATTCAAAGGCAGTACTCAGAGAATATCCGTTATGTCCGCCTGAAAATATCCATAGCGGTATTCAAGTAGAATCAGAATTCAATTCAGAGAATGATTGAAATGAATTCTTATGAACAGTTCGCAAAGTACACGTTCAGAATTCATTTCTTGGAATTTTATAGGTTATGTCTTTAAAAGTCGAGATGTATTTATTCTACTCACCCAGAGGCTAATCATAATACCATAGATATTTGTTGACATCTATAAAATCTGCATATAAGCATGGAATGGTTACAGCAAAGGAATAGATTGCAGGGTGGAAATACCTATGAATTATTTCTTCTTTGATTGGTAATGGCCGGTATTCACTACAACCGCATGATTAATGATTTTCTTTGGATTTTGAGGTTATGTTTCATATACATTTTGAAGAATGGGCTCGATGTAATCTTCGTTATGTTATTTGTGCCTTCTGAAATGTATAATATTTTCATGATTTTAAATGAAAGGAAGTCTGGTATTTGCATGAAGCTTGTTTGGCACATAACCTCAAAATCTTGATATATCCTCAATTCGGTATGAAGTCTAGGGGTTTAACATACAAAATTTCTCTCCGCGTGAAAAAATATAAGAAGTTTTTAATATCTTGAATATTCATTAAATACATATTCAATTATATACTGCAGAAAAAGCTCATAAAACATTGTGATTTGACATCCGGGAACAATTCATGATGAATTCTAAATATATTTTGATTGGAACTCAAATGACTTCTTTTAGAATTGTATGGTGAATACAATTGGTTGTGAAAATGAATTCTTTGCGAACGCATGTTATATGTCGATTGAATACAATTACGAACAGTTTTAGGCGGACATAACTGGTATTTTCCTTGAACTTTCTATCAATCCGTTTCAAATACTTCCGATGTTCGTGAAGAACTGTTTCAAAAATCTTGGTATTCCAAACGAATTCTTATGGAATAACTTCTGTTGTCTGGGCAGGGTGTTTCATTTTTGGGCGAGATTTTTGTTTCCTCTGTCCTACCTGAGAATTTGATATTTCTTAGAGGAAAAAAATATATTCCCGTTGGGGAAGAAATTCCAAGTGAATAAGAGGCTTAGCTCATCCAAAAATTCAGTGTCCCATTTAAATAACACAGGAAACTCATTAACTTTGGCTTCGACTTGGTTTTTCCAAAAAATGAGTATGATGGGCTTGTAGGGCATGAAATTTCCTACAAAAAAGTTTCCATGGAATACAGCTGTACGACCAATAGTTTTGGGAGTGAACTTGAATAAGAATCAACACAAAAGGTCTTATAATTTTGCTTTTATCGATCTTACATGCGGGATTGGATTATAATACACTTTATAAGGCTCTAAGATTATATGACAATATACTGTAATTGAATTACGTACTTGTATTACGTAATTGAATATAAATTTCAATAAATACAAGATTATAGAGGATTTTGGGCCGATTTTTATCAATAGTTACCTTGCAAGCTCTGTAACTCCAAAACTGTTGGTCGTACAATTCTATCTCATGGGAACTTTTTTGTAGCAAATTTTATGCCCTACAAGCCCATCATATTCATTCACTCGAGAAAAATTTTCTAAACACCGTAAAATCGAGTTGAAACCAAAGTTAACCGGTTTCCTGTGTTATTCAAATGGGGAATCAAATATTTGAATGAACAATAAACCTCTAATTCACTTAGAATTCTTTTTCCTACGGGAATATCTTTTATTCTCCATGAAATATCAAATTCTCAGGTAGGACAGGGAAAGGAAAAATATCGCCCGAAAATGAAACATCCTAATGAACATACGCGAGAGAATATATAAATCATACGTTTGAATGTGCAATAGTTGGACGTATGGACGGGTTTAATGATAGGCGTGGTTTCTGACTTTGATGAAAATTATACGATTATGTAGTATAATGCTTGTACTTACGGAAAATTATTTGTGTGGTGAGTAACGCTGGTAATCATCGATAATCCAACCATTTGATTGGAGATGATGAAAACACAGATTCTGCAAAAAAAGAGAAAAAGACGAAGATAGTATTGAGCTGGTTAAATTGTTCTTTGTTTAATTTGTTTTCAACATATACGTAAGTACAAATGCAGGATATTTCATTATTCATTCATTGCGGTAGCTATTTTTTACACTGAGAGGAAAAATTTCCGGGAACAATGAAATATTTATTCCAATAGTTGCCATAAAATATATAATACTTGAGGGGGTATGCAACCTTTGCATACAAAAAATTTATGTCTTCTTTCAGAATTTTTTTTAAAAAAGCATGTTTATCAATCGTTTTGAAATTAAACATCTTTATTATACACATTGTGAGGTATACGAAAAAATTTTTTTAATTTTTATTTGCACTCTTTTGTACGCACTATAGATGGCGCTCGCAGAGGTACGAAAAAGTGGCGTTGACAGCCTAGCGCCTTCGCTTTTCATCCAATCGACCTGATTCAAATTGCATTCTGTTCAGAAATGATGTCGCTATTACGGCATCGTACCGATTTTCTTTGGATTGCATATTTTTTTGTTAATTAACAATTTACTGAGCAATTTTCCCGAAAAAAATCGTTTTTTTTCTTCAAACGGCCGCCATTTTTTTTCTAATGAAAATTTTTTAATTTCGTACACGGAAAAAATACTCCGGTTAATATATGGACAGCAAGAATTACTGCTATTTTAACCGGAATTCTAGTTAAATGAATCAAGTCTCCGGCAAATTTAACAAGGGCTCCGGTAAATTTAACAAGAATTCCAGTAAAAGTCACAGATATTCCTTGCTGTCCATATGGTACCGGAATTCTGGTAAAATTAACAGTTCATTTTTTTCCGTGTACGATGCCGTAATAGCCAATGAGCTATATTTTAATAATCTTTTTGAAATTTTGATTTCAGACGTTTCCAGCTGGAGATATCCTGTCAACGCCACTTTTTCGTACCTTTGCGAGCGCCATCTATAGTGCGTACAAAATAGTACAAATAACAATAAAAAAAATTTTTTTGTATACCTCACAATGTGTATAATAAAGATGTTAAATTTCAAAACGATTGATAAACATGCTTTTTTAAAAAAAATTCCGAAAGAAGACATAAATTTTTTGTATGCAAAGGTTGCATACCCCCTTAATTGATTCAATGTTCGATTCAATGAATATTTAATCGAATCAATGAAAGTTCATTTACAACAATTAAGGGGACATTTTTTTCCAAAATTCAAAATTTGGGCTCTGTACAGACCTAGATGAAATTTCAGATTCTTTTATGAGTCCAGTTTCGAGTATTTTAGTGCGAGAAAACGTGCTCCGATGGTATCTCTGGTATCCTCTTAACTTGAGAACATTTTTTTCATGTACTTCTCAGACCCATTCAATGAGTCTCAAATACCTGGAGTTCTTAATTTACTTCCTTCTGAGGAAAAAAAATTCCAGGCAATCATCTTATTTCGGAATTCGCTTGATGAGAAACTCCCCTTGAATATTTTATGGCGACTATTCAAGTAAATATTTTATTGTTCCCGGAAATTTTTTCCCTCAGTGTGGCTGTCATGGTTATTCATTTGGCTGTAACAACGAAAAATGTAACTGCTACAGCAAAAATTTCTCAGCTAAATTATTTGCCTATCCAAATATCAACCTCAGACACGGAAAAAAATGATGTTGTTGATATTTTGATAACTAACAATTAGTTATGGTAGCTATCTTTTAGCTGTGACAACAGAAGTTATTGCTACAGGAGCTGAAATTTAGCTTTGGTAGCAATTTTCTTCGCTATTCAAATATCAAGTACATGAAATAGTTACCACAGCTAATTCTTAGCTACCATAGTGAATTATTTCTTCCGGGAAAATGGGGCTACGATTTCTTGCTATACCTAGTACACGGCAAAAAAGGAAATAGCTGTGGCAGCTACCCACTTTTTGAGCACCCTTTTTTCACCGCTGTAGCTAAAATAATTGCAGCTGTACGTATTTTTTAGCTAGTCAAATACACAGTAAAAAAAATTCCGTCATTGTGTAAAAAAGGAGTACGTGTCAAAATTCAAGTGTTGAATATTTAACTACGTGTTAAAAATTGAAGTGTTGAATATTTAACACTTTTGTGTGTTCATTTAACACACTGATCAAATGCTGTTCGATCGATTCATTTTCAACACATTAAGGGTGTCCCCTGGTCGTTTTTTCCACTAGAAAACTACTAGATTGTTTCAACCATTTCACGTTATTATAATATTTAAGTAATTATATCGACCTTGAGATAAAAAAATCTGAAATAAATCAGAGATGCCGGCTCTGGTCTCAAAATAATTGTACATGGATTATATTTGTTATAATATCAAAAAAACTGAATAGAGGTTTCTTATTGGCTGATAACGAAATTTCTTTCTAATTATTTATGATGAGTTAGTTGAACGACAAACAGACCAGACCCGGATTGTTTGATTGATTCTGAATCATTTGATCTAAAGTTTAATGCAATTGATTGAATATTTTTGACGTAAAATGGTTGAAACGATCTAGTAGTTTTTTGGTGAAAAAATCGACCAGAGCATTCCCTTAAAATGTTATTCGAGTTCAAATTAACACTTTATAAGTGTCACTCTGGAACCAACACACGTTGAGTGTGAAGAAAAATGGTTAACATTCGCTTGTGTGTTGAATTTGACGAAAAATTTTTTACTATGTAACTAAGCGAGTAGCTGTGGCAGCTGAAAAATAGCTCCTGTAGCTAATTTTTAGCCATCCAAATATTGGGTATGGGAATGAGTTTCCGCCCTCTTGGAAAAAGTGTTGCTGCTGATACTATTTTTGAGTTCACTCAAGTGCTATACTTGTGATTTGGAAGTGTTTATGTACGGTGTCGATTGCGGTAGTTGACATTTGTTACAAGCGTAAACATCATTTTTTATCTGGTGTCAAAAATGACAACGTTTGTCCCGACAAAACAGCATTTGCGGGAAGTTATGCTTCATTATTTTATTCCGAAGAAAAGTGCCGCTGAAACGTATCGTGTACTGTGCAATATTTACGGTGATCACGCTCCGTCTAATACGACTTGAAAAGAGTGCACGAAAAAAATAATTTAGCTCCCTAGTAGAAATTTTCTCTAGCAAATGATGAGGCACTGATCAGTTTTCCATTTCACTGATCAGGGACTGATCAGGAAACTTACAAGTTTCCTACAAGGGGTGTAACGCTCTGACTAATCAGAAACTGATTGGAGAAACTGAGCAGATATGAGCGAGTAACTGATGAGGGACTGATCGGTAGTTGATGAGTTATTTGCGAGTAACTAACGAAGCATTTATCACCCACAAAAATGCAGGTTATGTCGATGAAGATATGGAATTATAACACTAAATTGATGATTCTTCACTCAAATAATAATTTATGTTTTTGTTGAGGATGTTTCCAAGGATTAAAAAGTAAATTTTCAGCAAAACCCGTAGGAAAAATTTTCCTAGACTTTTTCTTAGATAAAATGTAGGAGTTTTGGCCAAGGACAAAAAATATATCAAACCATATGTATGGTGTTTCCACCTCAATCATGAGATAATATTCAAGTTACTACTATACTTACTCATAATAAATAACAAAACTATATTATTTCACAATAAGAAAGAATAATACATATTACACTTCATCTCCTTTTATGCCATAACCTTGCAAAATCTAACAATTTCCAAGGTAGCTTTGTTATGTGCATACAGTGATGCCAGATTCGGCCGACCGACTCGGTGTACCCCCTCCATCACGCTCTACACAATCAAATTCCTTTTGTCGGTGGTTTCATTGTGTGTGTGAAAGTTCTATACAGATGGGTGTAATGGAGAGGGTAAACCGAGTCGGTCGGCCGAATCTGGCATCATTGTGTGCATATACTCTTTATAATTATTGAGGTTAGGTTTCATCGATTTGATAGAGCAAACCCAGGATCAAATAATCTGAACCAATTCGATTCAATTTCTTTGAGATACTTCAAATGTTGGTTAAGACATATCGGGAATATGTGTAATTTCACAATTGCAATATATCACTTTAATAACAATCAATATGTTTTTTAAACCGAATATTTTTTATGAACATTTACGCTATCAATATTTCTTGCGAATAAAGGCAATAACTTGTCAGAATTTGATCAGTTTCATATGAATTTTAATAATCATATTAGACAAATCAGTTCCCAATAAGTAAATGATCAGTTTTTCCTGATTAGCGTTTCCTCATCAGTGCCTCATCAGTAATAGGGAAAACTGATTACATTTCTACTAGGGCTGCAGCAGCTAAGTAGCTAGCACGGGCACGGACAGCCATTAAATTGGCTCCTGCAGCTAAATTTTAGCTGTCACAGCAAAAAAATTTGCATTTGTAGTCAATTTATTTGCGGTAACAGCTAAAATTTAGCTGCAGGAGCTAATTTAATGGCTGTCCGTGTCCGTGCTAGCTACACTGCGAAAACAGATATCTTGAAAAATACCATAATTTATGGATTTTCAGCGCTGGTCTGACCCGAGTCGGAATATTCACTTGCATGAATCTCTAAAAGTACCATAATTTCTTGGACTTTTTGAAATAAGTATGGTACCTCCCGTATAAAAGTCCAAGACATTATGGTACTTTTAGAGGTTTTTTCAGGTAAATATTTAGACTCGGTCAGACCAGCGCAGAAAATCCATAAATTATGGTACTTTTCAAGATACCTTTTTCTCCGTGTACTTAGCTGCAGCAGCTAAATTATTTTTTCCGTGTGCTCTCTAAATCTGAATCAGTGAATATTCACTGATTCGCAGTGTATATGCACTGGTTCGCAGTGGTATACTTATCACTGTAATCCACTGGAATTTCACTGATTCAGTTTTAGAGAGTGCTTTCGACGATTCTAAAGTGGCGATTTTGACGTGAGTGATAAAGAACGCGGAGGGGCACCGAAAAAATCCGAAGATGTAGAACTGGAACAATTATTGAATGAAGATGCATGTCGAACCCTAGATGAGTTGTCCGAAGAGTTGGGTGTTGACAGGTCCACCGTCGGTGAACGCTTGCACAAGATGGGAATGGTCCAAAAAGCAGGTAATTGGGTACCGCATTGACTAAAGGAGAGAGATATCGAGAGACGTTTGGTAACGTGCGAGATGCTTCTTGAACGGCAGAAAAGAAAGAGTTTTCTGCATCGTATTGTCCCTGGCGATGAAAAATGGATCTATTACGATAATCCTAAGCGTCGAAAAAGTTGGGGGCTGCCAGGTGTACCAGGTCCATCGACACCGAAAACAAATATCCACGCTTCAAAGATTATGTTGTGCATCTGGTGGGATCAGAGAGGTGTCATTTATTATGAACTTCCTGAACCGTCAGAAACAATCACTGGCGATCGTTACAGACTACAGCCAATACGTTTGAATCGAGCTCTAAAAGAAAAACGACCGGAATGGGACGGTAGACATGATAAACTTATCTTGCTGCATGATAATGCTAGGCCACATGTTGCTCAACCTGTTAAAAAATATTTGGAAGGAATGAATTGGGAAATCTTACTCCACCCGCAGTATTCCCCAGACATTACGCCTTCGGATTATCATCTATTTCGATCTATGCAATCAGCCCTCACTGGAGAGCGGTTTACTTCTTACGAAAGTGTCGAAAAATGGCTCAATGAATGGATCGAGTCAAAAGAACCTGCTTTTTTTCTCCGAGGAATCCGTATGCTGCCTGAAAGATAGGCAAAAGTGGTCGCTTCCAATGGTGCATACTTTGAATAATCCATTGTTTGAATAAAAATCAACTTTGCTTGAAAAAGGGCGGAAACTTATTCCCATACCCAATAATAGCTAATGATTTTTTTCCGTATAGTTAATAAATAACTATAACTGCACTTATTTTACCTATAGCAGCGAAAAAAGTGAGTGACTGCCTCAACGAATTCATTTTCCAACGTGTGAATACATTCCCGTGTGGAGATTGTTCTGGGCGTCCTGTATTGAATATAGGCCCCCGTATGGGCTTATATTGGGTATCCAAACTTAGGAATTTCGACATTTTGCAGTGTTTAAAAAAAATATTTCATCCATGATTACTGTGTTCACACTATCGGTGAACAATGTCAATAAATCGGAAAAAACATCACTGTATGGTCAATTCCAAGACTGAATGAGGCTGTTCTGTTTTTTGATACAGTCCGATAATGTATGAACAAAGTAATGTTGGGTGGAATACTCGAGTAGAACATGGAATCGGCTCATTCCAGGCCCTGTCTGGACTCAAGTTGAAGTGGTATGGGTACAGATAGGGCCTTGGATAGCCCAATTTTCAATCGAGGAAGTTTCCTCCTCGCAATATTTATTCAATTTGATGATATTCGCAACAATTTATTATCCTTTAAAAGGTCCTAGTTTCATCGCCTACATTAGCTTCATCATGGGTGTCCTACGTTGGCCCAAGTTGGGAATACTATGCAGGCCCTGAAGATGAGTGCGGGACAATCCTGCCTAGGCCCTATAAGGGTAACCAAAACAGGGCCTGAAATAGAACGAAGACGCCTAGTTTGGCTCAAACTGCCGCCAAGAATTAATTTCCACACGGGATATGTTGAGGACTAATAATCAAAACATCTCAGAAGTTTTTTCATTTTCTTCTTCATTTCACCACATCCAATCATTCCCAGGGGGACATGAATTCTCCCAAGTTTCTTCACCTGGAATTTTGTTTTCTCTTCCAAGGGTTGGAAGAGAAGTTAGTGGTACCTTAGCCATCACATCCATCACTTATCCCACCAAAAACCTCTCTCAAAAGGACCGTTGCATCTGAATTCATCGAACTCCTCTGCTCCACTTTCCCCTCTAAAATAATTACCTTCACATTCTGTTACAAGTAAAACTAAAAAATATGAGTGTCATCGTTGATTCCATAAATATCATCAACGTGACTCTCGACTCCGGAAGAGAATCTTTTATTTGTATTTCATGTACGGGCGCACCTAGCCGCACAATTCACGAATCACAAGGATGTGACCAAATAAGGCAGTACGTATGTACCTTATTTACGAAACAACTTACGTATACGCATATCCACGATAAATTACACGTTTGAAAATTTTCAACGTAAGAAAACTCTCTGTCAAATTTACTCATCAACTCTCGTCCCTAATCGTTCTCTCGATCTCCCCCCCTTTTACGTAATAGAAATGATAATACGAAATAAATATATCATCTTTTCGATCCATCCACTTCTTTTCTCTTTTTTTAATATACACACAAAACGTAGTCGTGTGTTCCCATGCACATGGGAAGATACATCGATATTGCATAATCGATGAAAGTGAAATTACGGAAATTAATTAAATAACGATAATCGAAGAGAGTAAAATATTGAATTTTTCAAAAGAGAATGATGACATGAATAATACCGAGTGTTCCATAATTCGCTGGAAATACTTCAAAGGCGTTATTCTGTATCCAAAATGCAATAATTTCTCGTTTGGAAAAAATTTTTTTGAGGCTTAGTTTTTGAGCTATGAGCATTTTCAGATTTTTTTTTTTTCAAATTCAAATAACTCCAAAGCAGTATATTTTACTTTTTTCAGCTTAACACCATTCTCTGAGGAAAAAATTCAACTATCCTATTATTCTTTATTCCAGAGCTACAGCGATTTGAAATTTTCTGGCTTCTTGCCAATCAAACTTGAGCAACTTTGAATTACTATAGCTCCCAAACAAAGGATGACAAGAGATCCGGCGTTTTCCAACTTAGAGAATAGTGTTGAGCTCAAGAATGTAGAACATAACCCTGATAACACACGAAGAATTCTTTTCCAAAAACAAGAATAGCATTCTTCAAGAACTCTTTTCGAACTAATGAATTCATAAAGAGCTCTGAAGGAGTTCAATGTTTGGGACATTGACGAGTTCTTTGAGAGTACTAAAACAATACTTCCAGCATTTTCAAAGAGCTCGTTAATATTGAACTCCTCTAGAGCTCTTTATGAATTCATTAGTTCGAAAAGAGTTCTCGAAGAATTCCATTCTTGTTTTTGGACAAGAATTCTTCGTGTGTTGTCATCTGAAAATGCTCCTGAGTGATCCAAAAAATGTTTTCCAAACGGGAAATTATTGCACTTTGGCTGCAGAATAACGCCTCTCGAGTATTTTCAGTGAATTATGTATTTAAACACCCTGTATGTTTTTTGCATTGTACATAATTTATATCCGTTTCATACAATATCAGAGTATTTAATTCTTCGTGAGAGAAATTAAGTCTCGCGCGCGAAATGTGGAATTATTGTTCTCCGGAATAATATCCGTTTTTGCATATCCATTGTGCGTTATGTGGGATACCAGATTCGTTAAACCTCGCAATTCAAAATATTGTTCCTCATTTATAAACCGTTACCCGCGCTCTTAACCAAACAATTTTTTTCTTCCCAACGTTCTGAAATCGTTGAATCAGAACTTGAACAGATACGATACTTCAAAAGCGGTATATTTGCGGCTTACTTTAATAACGTACAAACAGGGGAAATTGTTAGTTATTCTTTTTTTCTTCTATTTCTTTGCACGGATTAACGACTATGAAACGGTCATGACACGCAAACTTCTTCTTATAGTTTCTCGCAGTGGTCCTTTGATATGATATAAAAATGATTCGTTTATAAAAATATCCCACAATATTCCTAGAGAAACTATTATGAGAGCTATATATTTGATAGTTTGTATTGGGATTCTAGTGTTGCTGAACAATGAAATGTGAAATGTTAATCGACCTTTGCGAAGATACAAGAGCGTATTCCCGCGGCTTATGATCGAGGAAAGCAAGCAGCAAAGCGTCGGTGAGAGCAGCACGGCACGAGGAGTTGGATTTTTTTTTCTTTTTTGTTATACATGTACGTATGTGTGCTATCAGTCTTGGTTCGTCTGGTGGGTGTATTGTCCGTTGGTTTTCGAGAGAGCCTTTACTTGCACTCATTCAAGGAATAATATCACGCGCTTGCTGCACGTCTGGTATTTCTTCTGTATTACTACACGAACCGATGCTTGCATACTAGCTGCCTAATTACTAGGTACATTACTAATTAGGTGTATATAATAATAACGAAATCGGTTGACTTTTCAGCTGGTTCTTGAAGAACTCTTGTGGTCATTGGATCGCGAGTTGTAGCCGGAATCTGTGATGGGGGACTGTATTCCATGCGCTTTGAGTTGATTGAAAAACTGAAATATAGTATTTTTTTTATTGAGTCGTTCAACAATCCTGAAAACACGGTTCAATCGACTATCATTCGCTCTGCCGTTCACCCATTTGATCAATTTTCACTCAATTATTGACCAATTATTTCATCAATAGAAATGCTCTAATGCTCTTGGTTTTGCAAAATTGTACTCATACTTATTCTAAAACCCAGGGTTGTTTGGTTTAAACCAAGTGCACTCACGGAAAAAAATTGCCAAATTTCTGTGACAATAAGTTTGTGGTGAATTGATTATGGTTGAATGTATTCCAATAATCCTTATTTCTACATGGATTTGGAGTATTATTTACCTGAAGGAAGATAAGTGCTTTCTATACGAGGTGTGTTCAAAAAGTGAGGTGACTTTTCAAATTTCGCGGGCAACGTACTTTCGATTATTGATTTTTTTGTTTTGTTATGTTGGCACACTCTTCCCGAACATCTGTACCAAGTTTCAAGTGTATAGCATTTTTTGTTTGGTTGTGAGAGGCGTAAAGGTTATAAGTGTTTTGCGTGCTCGGCGATTTCTTGCTATCAAAAAATATGGATCAAAGGATTTGCATCAAATTTTGTGTACAAAATAAAATAAAGTGCTCCGAAACACTTAAAATGTTGACAGTAGCATACGGTGAAACTGTTCTGAGTAAAAAAAATGTTTACAAGTGGTACAAACTCTTCCAAGATGGCCGGGAAGATGCCAATGACGAGCCTCGCTCTGGACGCCCAAGCACGTCAACAACTGATGAAAACGTTCAAGCAGTGAAGAAAATTGTTTTGGAAAATCGTCGAATCACTATCAGAGAAGTTGCTGAGGATGTTGGTTTATCGCTTGGCTCGTGCCATGAAATTTTTTCTAACGTTTCGGGCATGAGACGTGTGTCAGCGAAGTTTGTTCCGAAATTGCTAAATTTTGACCAAAAGAACCGTCGCATGAGCATCGCTCAAGAACTGTTGAATGACGTTAACGTCGACCCAGATTTACTCAAAAGGGTCATAACTGGTGACGAATCATGGGTATATGGTTATGATGTCGAAACCAAAGTCCAATCGTCCCAATGGAAGACCCCAGATGAGCCAAGACCGAAAAAAGCACGCCAAGTTCGATCAAATGTCAAAGTTTTGCTCACTGTTTTCTTCGATTACCATGGCGTGGTGCATCAGGAGTTCTTACCATATGGTCGTACGGTCAATAAACAGTATTATCTTGAAGTTATGCGCCGTTTGCGAGAAGCAATACGAAGAAAACGTCCAGAATTGTGGAAAAATAATTCATGGCTTTTGCATCACGATAATGCCCCTGCTCACTCATCTTTGCTTGTGAGAGATTTTTTGGCCAAAAACAACACCACAATCATGCCTCAGCCACCATATTCACCGGATTTGGCCCCATGTGACTTTTTCTTGTTCCCAAAACTAAAGAGACCTATGAAAGGATGGAGATTTGCAACGATTGAAGAGATAAAGACTGCATCGCTGGAAGAGCTCAAGGCTATACCGAAAAGTGCTTATGAGAAGTGCTTTGAGGATTGGAAAAACCGTTGGCATAAGTGTATTGTATCTGAGGGGGATTACTTTGAAGGGGACAACATAAATATTGATAAATAGATAAATATTTTTTCTTAAAAATACAAAGTCACCTTACTTTTTGAACACACCTCGTATATTGCAGTAATACACTTCCAATAAATGTTACATTTTCAGTATTAAATGCTATTCAATTGAAAAGTTGCAATCACTACCCAAAAGATATTTATAGGTATCCCATCATTTCATTGACCCCACTATTGACTGCTGTTGTTTTTACCACAAAATTTGAGTTGAAATGTCTTCCGCTGACAGTCTTGTGAGAGGTTAGGTTACAGATGGGTCTGTATACAACGATTCCTCGTATCGAAGTAATTGCAGTGCTTTCAATTAATATACAAATTGAATGCGAAGAAGAAACATCGAATTAAGTGAGTTGAAGTGAAATGAAGTGAGTGAAGTAAATTCGTGCAGTGAAATGAGTTCAGTAACGCGAAGTATTAATGTGAGATGTTTTAAAACATTCCTCAATTTATGGAAATAAATATTGTATTTGATATCGAATCTAATAGACATTTATCAACTAAGAAATTTATTTGATTTCATTCAACTTCAGTCCATGAACCAAATTATAAATCAGCTTGTATA
Source organism: Gonatopus flavifemur (assembly GCA_018340375.1). Lineage (NCBI taxonomy): Eukaryota > Metazoa > Arthropoda > Insecta > Hymenoptera > Dryinidae > Gonatopus > Gonatopus flavifemur. The sequence goes on from JAFFJZ010000004.1 coordinate 20,460,730, forward strand.
AAGTTATATGATAAAAAGAAAACATTTATAAATATATTAATAATTTCGCTCGAGTGAACAATGAACTCCTGCAAAATGCTCACATCAATCAATAAAACGAATTAATATATGCTGAAAACGTTGATACATGTACCATCCTCAGTTATAATACATTAAATGTTTTTATAATATATCAGACGTTGTAACATTATGACCATAAGTGACAGTTATCTACTATGTAATCGTATCGCGTGTTAGCTCAAACTGTTAGGATCGGTTCTTCAGGTAGGTGATAGGTTAGGTAGGCTGGTTTCGAATCTCTCCAAGGAATGAAAATTTCTCGCATAGAGAAAAGCATAACATCCTAAATCCTAACCTATGTTATCCTAAATACTCACCGACAGTGAGTACGGTAAGAAATTAGGAAAAAATTTTTTTCATGTTCATCAAAAATTTGTGGTAATTTCTACTCCACATGTGTACTAAACACTGTGACAATATCTGGATACATTCAACTCAATTTTTGTGGTATATTTTACCACAGTATGTTTCAAGTGTTACTGGTGATCTGGTTACAAATATATCGTTTTGTTTTATATTATATGTGAAGCTTGTATTATACGTTACTAAGCTTTGTACCTGTCCCAAATTTTAGTCCAATTTGTGGTAAAAATAATTACTATTGTGGTTGAATGGGCGGATTATTTTTTTCCGTGCTGTAAAAGGATTTCACCGGAAAATGTTAGCACATTTGTACTGCAAAAATTCTATACAAGTTTTATGGAATTTTGGCATCTAAACTAGAAATTGTCTTAGCCTTAGTACTGGGATTTTTCAGCGCACGAACTGGAATTTTCCAGGACATGTATTGGAAAATTAATGCTGAGAGTGTTCATAAAAATTAATTAAAGTTGAAGAGTTACATGAAAATACTCCTGATAAATGGTGAAAATTGATGGAAGCGAGGACGAATTCTACAGATGAACTTCCAATCGGATTTTGTGAATTTTGTCACCAATTATCAAGTATTCTACCTAGCTCGGCAGGATTAGAATGTAAGGAACATATTAGGCGTGGAAAAAGCTACCAAATTGGTCCAATTATACAAACATCATCATACTCCTATTGAACAAAATGAACGGTGAAATGAAAATATTAATTATGTAAGAACAGTCATTATATTATACATCGAATAAAAAATTTCAATTGTATTCATGAAATTTAATTTTATTGTTCTCCAACCCATCCATCCATAATTCTTTTCAGTGGGTAAAACCGAGTCAGGTTTTTTCGGGCCAACCCCATACATGAAACCCCGATAATGTGAACACAGCCAATACTCGGCCCATGTATGGCTACCATTGAATGTGTGGCCCACCACTGGTTGATAAGAAAGGCCAGCAATGAAAACAGCCGATAATCAGCCGATGTACGGCTATGGTAAACGGCCAACAATTGATTCCCCGTTACTGGCTGAAATATGGTATATTACTAAGTGAAATGGATTTCAAAGTTGAATGCATTGTATTCGGAAACACCCGTGAGAAAAGATTTTTTTGGCCTCATTTCTATTACGCTGAATAAATAATTCACATCCATCAAATACGTTCTACATGATTTAAATGAATTCTTATTTACATAGATAATCAATTACTTTCTGATGTAAATAACAAAAAATTTGAAGGAATAAGCAACTGAATTCAACTGATTTGTCGAGAGTGCTTTTGACTCGTATAATTTTACATTTGAGATTATGAAAATATGAAAATCTATTTAGAAAAAAAACATCCATTTCTGATCTCATGAAAACTGGGGAATGACAAATTTACCTAAAACAAAAACAAAAAAGAGTTTTGGGTCACACTTGACCACTTATTTGAACTGACACTGAACCGATTATTCTGGAACGCAGTCATATCACCATTGGATATCATTATTATTATTATGCCCCAGTAATTTGCCATTGATGGCTGACATTCGAGCATTATCCCGAAATTCCTGGCCATAAATCGGGATCATTTAGCCCCATTACTGGGCGAATCAATAATTTTATACATAGCCAATTATTTATTGCCATCACTGGACCCACGTTATCATCCAGCAATTAACCATTGATGAGCCATTAATGGGCGAAGAACGCCGTTTGTTGCCCAGTAACTTGCCATTATTGGGCCAATTGATGAACCCTGTATGGAACCCTGGTTGGTTAAAGAAGAAGCAGCCAATCATCAGAATTGGGCCACTTTTTCTGGCAACTCTGACAACAATTGCACCTCGGTTTTTACGATTTTGCCACTTTTCAAGAATCCAAATTCTATTCCACATTATCAAAACTGGACGTAAAACCAAAAAAGAACACATAGGACCTTCTTCCAGTACGTTCTGATGAATTTTTCGTTTGGCGTTAAATACCAAGGAACCAAAAGATTCTCAGAGATGTCTGTTTTTATGGTTAAGGATTCAAGCGAGGAGAGTTCCGTTCCTCGGAGAAAAATAATACAATAAAAATTACAACATTTTCTAGTGAATTAATACTATATGTCTAATGTCTTGAGAAGTATTCCTCAGATGTAGAATAGCCTATGTGGAAATGGAAACACGGGCCGCTACTGGCTCAATACTGGTGCCAGAGTTGCCAGTACTGGCAAATCCAAACTTACCAGTACAGGGCCAGTTGAATCGACGGTACTGGCGAGTAGTCAAAATGATATAGTATGATATTTACAACTGTATCAGTACTGGCGTTATATATGAGCCTGCCATGGTGGATCTCTGGCATTCCAGAAGGCCCAGTTGTTTTGCCAGTAATGGGTATAGAATTATGCCGGTTCTAGCCCGGTTGTGTGCTATGTGAAATGGGAACATGGGTCAGTACTGGCTCATTGCTGTTGTCAAAGTTGCCAATACTGGCAAATCTGAACTTACCAGTACAGGGCCAGTTGAATCAACGATACTGGCAAGTAGTCAAAATGATAACATCATTTTACATAAGGGCCAGCAGAACATTGACAACAGCGTCGGTACCGATTTTCAATGTGAGCCAACTATGGCGGAACTCTGACATGACAACAGAACCAATTGTTCTGCCATACCTGGAAGAGAAGTGCTAGAGAGTCCAAATAATACATCCTATGTAGGAAGTCAGACCCGACCCAGTACTGGCACAGGGCTGGTAATTAGAGATCTCCGGAGTTATATTTCAAGTGGAAAAGAAAAAAATACATTAAATTTGAACTTTGGAAACTTTATGAATCTATTTTTCTCATCACCGTTATCTGAGAAAGACGCTTTGGAAGTGGTTTCATGAAAGTTCACTGGGCAAGGATTGAACCCAGGACCTGCGAGTGAGAAACAGAGTCTCTATCACATCAGCTAATCTCCGAGTTGACAACGGACCACTTAAATTCCCATTTGTTGTACTAACTCCCTTGAAGTCACATAATTTACCATAGACTCCGTAGTGAAACAAGATTTCACCAATACTGGCTCATTGTTCTCTATCGAACGTATTGAATGATCATACCAACTCTGTCTTGATACTGGCGCGACTCCGGCTCAGTACAAAAATCAAGTTGCCAAGATCGTAATTTTAATGTTAATCGACTACCGATTCCGTAGTCAACCAGAGTCCTAGCAATACTGGTACAATGTCGTCTATCGAACATATTGAATCATAGTACCAACTCTGGCTCAATGCTGGCGCGACTCCGGCTGACCACAACAGCCGAGTTGCGAAGATCATAATTTCAACATCCATCGACTATCGATTTTGTAGTCAGCCAGAGTCTTATCATTACTGGCACATTGCTGTCTAACACACATATAGTATGATAATACCAACCCTGGCTCAGTACCGGCGTGACTCCAGCTCACTACAATAGCCAAGTTGCCAAGATGCTGATTTTAACGTCAATTCACTACCGATTTTGTAATCACGTAGAGTCATATCATTACTGGCACATTGCCGTCTGTTGTACATATGGAATGACAATATCAGCTCTGGCTGAATACTGGCGCGGTACCGTTTCTCAACATCCTGGGTATTGCCCAGACAGTATTCATTCGATACTGACCCTATACCGTCCAAAATCTTGCGAACATTTGGCGCCAGTTGAAAAACGGTGATGATTCTGAATAGGCACAGTTGTTTTTGCCGAAGTCTGGCAAATACAACTTTACCAGTACCGCGCCATTTGTCAACTCTGGCTTTTTCCACATGGGAGAATACTGAAACTGAAAGCCTCTGAGACCGTCAGGTAATTGTGACGACATTTGACGAGATAATACTATTTTACTACATTATTTTCCTCCGTGCATCGTCTCATATACACTGAGAAAACAGATATCTTGAAAAATACCATAATTTATGGATTTTCAGCGCTGGTCTGACCCGAGTCGGAATATTCACTTGCATGAATCTCTAAAACTACCATAATTTCTTGGACTTTTTGGAATAAGTATGGTACCTTCCGTATAAAAGTCCAAGACATTATGGTACTTTTAGAGGTTTTTTCAGGTAAATATTTAGACTCGGTCAGACCAGCGCAGAAAATCCATAAATTATGGTACTTTTTAAGATACCTTTTTCTCCGTGTAAATTGAATTTGATTTTTCTAGATCCTGCACTGAAGAAAAATTGGAAGTCTCAGCTTCCTAAAATTACCGTGTGCAGCGCTCCTACAATTTGACGTATCCGTCCTTCCATACCGAAAACATCTTCTTCTAAAAATGAGAAACTTCTCCATAATGAGCGCCAAGGATATCTTCCTTTTAACATAAGTGGAAAATATTCATTATAGAAGGGTTTCTTATTTTTAGAATATGATCTTGCAGTGCACTTTGGGTGGAGGAACTCCCCAAAATGGGAAAACAACTGCGGGCGCAATAGCTGATCACTCAAACCCTTGGGGTCGTTGTTCTCCTATCCTGGGGAGTCTGTCCACCCCAATTAAAAGAACAGATACGTCAATTCACGGGAGCGCTGCACACGGTTGTAATTTTGGGAAGCTGACCCTGGTAGAAATTTGTCTGGGCCTCCCATTTACCATCCATATACTAGATGGGACCCACTTGGGGGCAACTGGATAACACATTTCAGCCAATTTGACTTGAGTGCCCAAACATTGAGTTGGTTTATGTAGATTTTTCATGCGTCAGCTGATGGTACAGTAACATTGATACACCATTGACATGGTCAGAGGGATAAAAGGAAGCCCCAACATTTCAATTTGTCACTCGGAATTATTTCATGGAAATAAATTCAAGAGTAACATCCTTGACTGGAGATTACATGTCAAAATACATTGTTACCTTATTCATAGGTGTGATTTTACAGAAAACACATGATTTCACATTCCTCTTTACCAATTTGAACAACATTCTAGCGATTCCCTGGGGCATCTGGATGGGCACAGGCTAGAAAGTGCGTTACAAAACTAGCTACACAGTAAAAAGTAAATCTCAATTCCATGATCGACTGATTTTCAAATGAGGCCTAAAATCAGCAATGTTACGATTTCAGCCGTAGTATGGGATGAAAAAGAGTTATGGCCTTTATTAAATTGAATTAAATCGGACAATGTGCTGATTATCAGGAATGCATATCTTATAGTCAGTCAGGTACAGTTGGATGGATAATTCAGTCAAAAATATCTGAAAATGAGATTAGAATTCTTTCATTTCCAGTATTACAATTTTTCATACATACACATATATAAATCTGTGCATATAATTAATTACAGTTTCAATTCAATCAAATTATTTCAGGTTTTTTATTTATTATTCAAGGTTCCTGACGAATTCAGTAACAATTTTTAATACCAACTTCGTGAAAGCTTGTTATTGGATTTTCCGCCCTGTTAATGGATTCTTTATTTCGACACTCTCACTTCAACGTTACAACACAAATTGGAATTAATTCACACTTTCGGGGGTATTCACATTTGCACTAATTCTCAGTTCCCGTAAAATGTTTCTCAAATTTATCTTTGACTTCACACTACACATGCTATCAAATTATATCATTATGAAATGATTTATCACGTCCGTCGATCGAAACGGTACCATGACGAAGTGGTTAAACGCAAAGGACTAGGACAGGTCGTTACAGCAACAACGTGGGTTCGAATCTCCCGATGAGAGTTGAAGATGTTCAATCTTTAAACACTACGATGACGATATAATTGAACAGTCAACGAGTGAAGTGAATACGAGGGTGGATTGATAAGTTTCCGGCCTGACCAAGAGATGGCGCCACTAGGCCTACCTTGAGGTGGCGTTCTATAGTACCATCCTTAGAGAGCTTGTAGCTATAGTTTCAGTCCGATCGCCATGTTAGTTTAGTTTTGAGAGCACGCTGACCAAGACGCCTCTGTGTTTTTCGTAAAAATAGAAAAGATGGAAAATCGTGCTGTCATCAAATACTTTTATTTGAAGGGGTTAACGCCGAAGGAAATTAAAGAAGAGATGGACTCAACACTGGGGACATCCTCCCCATCATATTCAACCGTTAAGCAGTGGGTTTCCGAGTTTAAAAAGGGTCGTGTGAGCACCTCTGATGAGCCTCGCTCAGGACGCCCCATTGAGGTCACAACTCCAGATATGATCGAAAAAATCCATCAAATAGTGCTGAAAGATCGCAGATTAAAAGTTCGTGAAATAGCTGAGACCTGTAAGATGTCATATGAACGTGTACAAAATATTTTGCACCAACATTTGTATATGGAAAAGCTCTGTGCAAGATGGGTGCCGCGTTTGCTAACAGTCGACCAAAAATTGATTCGAAAGAACATTTCTACCGCCAATTTGGCGTTGTATAAGCGTAATCCAAGCGAATTTTTGCGTCGATTCGTAACCGTTGACGAAACTTGGGTCCACCACTACACTCCTGAAACCAAAGAACAGTCTAAACAGTGGATTGGACCAGGGAACCAACTCCAAAGAAGGCAAAAACAATTTTTCGGCGAACAAGGTTATGGCTACTGTTTTTTGGGATGCAAGAGGTATTATATACATTGATTACCTTGAAAAGGGTAAAACTATCACTGGTCAATACTACGCAGACTTATTGCAACGTTTGAGCCACGAAGTGAAAATTAAACGACCTCATCTGGCGAAGAAAAAAATCTTGTTTCATCACGATAACGCACCAGCGCACACGTCAATCGTTGCGATGGCTAAAATCAACGATCTGAAGTTTGAATTAATGCCGCACCCTCCCTACTCTCCAGACCTAGCCCCGAGTGACTATTATCTGTTTCCTAACCTCAAAAAATGGCTTGGCGGTAAGAGATTTGCGGACAATGAAGAAGTAATCGAAGCTGTAAATGGGTATTTTGAGGAGCTTGACGAATCAGTCTATAGAGATGGCATTACTAGACTAGAACACCGCTATGAGAAATGTATCAGCCTTGGAGGAGATTATGTTGAGAAATAAAAAAAAAAAATTCTTAAAAACGTTGTTTTTCTTGGTCAGGCCGGAAACTTATCAATCCACCCTCGTACATTCACACAACATAGACATTTTTTTTCATATCCTCCGCATAAAATTTCAACTGATCTTGAAGAACTCTTCACAGGATTTCAAGATGTCTTTCCCATGCAGGGATTAACAAGACTGGGGAAAAACCCAAGCTTGTCCCAGTCAAGACTGCCAAGGCACATTTAATCTATCGTTTTAAGATGATTCATGTACGGTATTCCGAGGAAGAACTTTGAGCTGAAATATGGATCAAATCACTCTTCTCGTCAGTATCTGCGATGAAAGAAGCATTGATTGATGCTTGGCGAATCATTTGGACTAGGCTGGAACGAATGATTAGCCCAAGCTTGTCCTGATCTTATCATTCCCAAGCCTGGGCCAAGTTTATTGAATTGTTCAAGACAAGTCTCGGCAGGTCTGGTGCCAGGCTTGGTCCATGATTGGACCCATTTCATTGGTTCCATACACACATGGGAAATCAACCGAGTCTTCTTTTGGTTGCATCTTGAATTCAGCTCATATTATAACTGAAATTAGGTTTTTCTTCTTACCGTGTAGAAACTAACCTAACTAGCTAGGGCCCATCATAATTTCTACTAGAGGAGACTTCCAAGTTTTTCCCAGTGTGATTTAAGTGAAATCTACTTGACGAATTTGAAATCTTTGCCAAAATGAATCCGACAAGCTTCCAATGAATGTTAATACTTTTCAATACCACTGACGTCGGCATCACCATACCGTAATCAAGTGCTTTTTTTTCAACGCATACAAAGTTCAATTACATAAAATGCGTCTCAAGGATGTTCCGCGGAGGAAAAAAACATATTTCAATGTCTAAACGACGTTGGCAAAGTTAAATGAATTCCTGTCTTGATGGTGATTGATGTTTTTTTATTGATTGTCAAACTTGAGACGTTGTACGTTGTTGATAACAACAATTCATGTATATTCATATCCATGAATCAATTGGATATTATCTTACAATACGAATCCTTATCGATTCGATAATTTTTTATCCACACGATCTGTTTTTTATTGAAAAATTCTTCAAATGAAATAACACAAGTCCATCCTATACGTACTACACCAGAAAAATTTCATTGTGACCGTGAAATTCCAGTAATCGAAGGACAACTGTGAAAATCAGTGAGTTTTTACAAAATGCGCGATGATATTTAAAAAGCATTCCCATTTGTCTCTCGATCAAAGGAATTCCACGGTAATTCTTCAACTAAAATTCCTTCAGTGTATACTATATATTCCGTCTTCTCTCGTAATATTCACCCAAAGATCTTACACAAAGAACACATGTGGAAAGTAGCAGAAGCACATGTGCCCCAAAGCCAGATACGATCTTATCTTGTGTCTTGCCAGATATGAACCATACATATATTTCACAAAAACAAAGAGTACGACAAAAGGGGAAGGATTGTTTTTGACTTTTCTGGGAAAAATTCTCAGCAGCGATTCAGGAGGTTTCACCCTGATTTCACGGCCAACGAACAACAAGAGAAATTTCAACGTTCAGCGGGAGATTTTGTTCGTGCTGTAGGTTCTAACAATTCGGCAAGTAGTATTGAAGAGCACGCGAAGAGTTCGGAGCACGACAGATCCGAGACTTCCTCTTCTCATGCACGGTACACATACACCGGCATAGCTCTCAGATTAGTCCCTCTCCCTCGTACGCTTTTTTTCTCTTCTTTCATTTTCTTCATCTCCAACTCGTTTCCTCCCTCTCGCGCTGTCGTAAGGATATATTTACCGTCTCGTTAAAATCATTCCTCAACACGCGTGTGCCATGACCTGACCATCGCGCACACGCACGCCATTCGTCGTCGGTCAGCGGGGTGCAGCGTTAACGGAAAGAGTATTATGTAGCTCTGGAGATTATAAACTGCTCTTCTTACTGTTATCGATTAATCAAAATTATCAAAATTTTACGTAAAATCATTTGAAATTTGACATTATTTGAGGTAGGGGTTTCAATTTACAAGTTATTGCAAGTCCAAAGAATGGGGACACTGCTATCTTCGCCGGGGCATAGAATTGGCAGAGAATGGAAATACATGCACGCGTATCGAGCATATTTATAAGATTGCAACTTCGAATTGTTGGCATTTCAACGGGTAAAAAGCAGAAATCTCTTTCGTCCGGTTTTCAAGAATTCATATGTTTTGCAAATAATAATCAGAGTTGAGGCAAAAATGTTGTACTTTTTTTTTTTGTTTCATAAGAGTCTTCTGCCAATTCGCAGTGATGCATTCAGAAAAAAAATGTTTTGAATCGATGAATTTTCCTTCAAGTCTAAGAAATGAATTCATCCAATGGTATCCTCCGATTTATTGCATCAACTTCATGTAATATGTGATTCCCAAGGAAGTGGGGGGATCATTAATTTAAATATGAGGTACTTAGGATTTTCGAATTCATGAAATATAATTTGATTCAATGAATTATGCATTCGATGGGTAAAAGCCATTGATATAACACTGTGATAGCCAACGAATTTGTACATGAAAATACGGAAGGTTGCGATTACTTTAAACAAACTGTGCACTGAGAGAAAAAAAAAAGAGAGGAATTCATATGAAAGTGCACAAGTTTTACATTTTCTAAGGGAATTTTCGGCGTGGTGCGAAAAAAATTGTAAATTTTATATTTCGAAGAAAATTCAAAGACCACACCGTAAACATTACATCTTCGAGAGACAACGCAGGAAATTAAATGCAGCCACAATAAATATCCCAAGTAGAAATTACGCCTAGTCAATGGCTAGTGCCTCGTGAGTTTTTCTATACTCCTGACGAGGGCCTTTTGAGGAAAACTCACCAGGTACTTATTCGTAATGTAACGCTGTGTGTTATGAGGCACTTGCTAGTGGAATTCACAAGATACTGGTCAGTTACTATTTAGTTACTCTCTAAATACTAGTCAATTACCAACAAGTTTTTGACAGCAATTATATGCCAAAAAAATTGTGAAGGTATAATAATACATCAACAATGATTATTCAGTAGAATATGCATGCTTTGGCCCAAAATGTTTTTGGAAATAAAAAATTGAATTTTGAGCAAAAATCATGTTTCAGAGGAGACACTTGCAGATTACCACCAACGTTCACTTCGTGCTCAATGCGATGGAGAGAATATTGGAAACCTCGGAGAGAATCGAACCTACCTAAACCAATTCCTACCTAATGTTGCGCGATTTACTATCCTAACGCCCTAACGACCTAAGCTAAACCGGTACCTACGCGATGCAATAGAAAAGATCAATTAAAGTGACATGTTTATCCGATTCAATCATCCGTCGGTTGAATATAATAATCTATGAGCCTGTGTGAAAATTGCAGTTCGGTTGACAGATGTGAGGTTAAATTGATGTGATCAAAAAATGGATGAATTATTTTTGTGAAATGTGTGGTGGTTATTTCTTGAATAATGTGTATCAAAAAATCTGTTAGTAAGTGCAAAATGATTAAGTAAATCAGTCATAGCTGTTGTAACGTGTCAAAAAATCGTAATTTGTTGATGCAGTGAAAATGAATTTTCTTCAAATACTTACATCAGCACTTCTAGGCAAAAACTCAGAGATCATATTGATTTTGTAAGAAATATGAGTCATGAAGAACTCATTTGATCAAAAATATGTCAAAAGAATGTTCAAAATGAATTGCAAAAAACTTGGATTATTCACTTGCAGCTCGACGGATGGTTTTACTTTTCAAATTGAAGAGTACTCTTCATGTTGAAATTTTCAAATTTGAGGAAAAAGCCTTATTTTCTGAGTTGAATTCGTTGTTAGGGTGATGATCAACTTGTGGGAAGAGTTTGAAAGTCAGGTGGAATCTATATTGATCAGGAAAGTCCAAATCGTGTGGCAAAAGTTAGAAAATCTGTCAACTTAGCTTACGGCACGTGGGTATTCTATCAGCTTTTCTTCACTAAACGAAATCTAGGCAGGAGAAATGTATCAAAATTTAGTAAAATCAAGTTGGTACAGAGTAAGAGAGGACAGATATATTCATTGAATTTTATTGGTTATTATAAAAATGTTGATAAATACGTAAAGGGTATGTATGACTCAATTTATCGTCTCTCAATATTTTTGGTCCATGATTTTGTATTGTGTGCATTTTTGTATCTTTTCACTAGTAGGTTGAGGAAACATGTGTATTGAACCTGTTTCATAAATATAATAACATTCATTTGTAGGAACATGATACATCATTATTGGAACAAAAATATTAAAAGACGACACAGTGGATCTTCTATAGCCATTCCTTATTCATCAACATTTTTATAATAACCAATAAAATTCAATGAATATATCTGTCCTTTCTTACTCTGTACCAACTTGATTTTACTAAATTTTGATACATTTCTCCTGCCTAGATTTCATTTAGTGAAGAAAAGCTGATAGAATATCCATGTGCCGTGAGCTAAGTTGACAGATTTTCTAACTTTTGCCACACGATTTGGACTTTCCTGATCAATATAGATCCCACCCAACTTTCAAACTCTTCCTACAAGTTTATCATCACCCTAACAACAAATTCAACTCAGAACATAAGGCTTTTTTCTCAAATTTGAAAATTTCAACTTCGAGAATACTCTTCAATTTGAAGAGTAAAATCATCCAACGCGCTTCAAGTACATAATTCAAGCTTTTTGAAATTCATTCTAAACATTCGCTTGAAATATTTTTGATCAAATGAGTTCTTCGTGACTCATATTATTACAAAATTAATGTGAGTTTGGAGAAATTTAATGTGAGTTTTTTTTTTCCGAGGACTATTGATGTAAATCAATATTGATATTGTTGTTGTTGATATTGTGTATTTGAATAGAATTCATTTTCACCACATCAGCAAATTACGATTTTTTGACATGTTACAATAGCTATGACTGATTTACTAATTCATTTTGCACTTACTAACAGATTTTTTGATACACATCATTCAAGAAATAACCACCACACATTTCACAAAAATAATTCATCCATTTTTCGATCACATAAATTTAACCTCACATCTGTCAACCGAACTGCAATTTTCACACAGGCTCATAGATTACACTGCCATCTTCTGGCAAATAAATCTTGAAAGGGCCTCAATGATTTCTGACGAGGCTTACAAGTGTAGTAACAGTCTAGATATACTTATCAAAAATCCTCCATAGTTTTTTGAGAGTTTCACTTGTCTAATATATATTGTAAGTAACCGGTGAGTAACTTGCTAGTTTATCTCAACTAGAAGTTCCCTATGAAATCCCTACAGGGGCCTCATATTGACTAGACAATGCCTTGTCAGATTTCTACTTGGGACTATTCTTGACATTACGACGAATCGATTGAAAAAAAAATCATCTCAAAAGGATAATATTTGAAGAAAATACAGCCAAAATAATAAGATGAGCCGGGTCCAAAAGACCCGGGTGCGTGGATTAGGGATTTTTTCGAAGGTGCGTGGTTGAGGGTTAATAATTGGTGATAAAATTCACAAAAACCGATTGAGAGTTGATTCGTAGAATTCGTCTTCACTTCCATCAATTTCCACCATTTATTAGGAGTATTTTCATATAACTCTTCAACTTCTGCACGGAACATTAGAGCAGGATATCAATTCTGATAGTCGATTTCCGACCATCTACTTAAATAGTTGCTGCAACTACTTAGTAGTCAGGACAAGTATCACGTTAGCTGCATCAACTAACTCGATAGTTGCACTAACTAACGTAAATACCTGACAACTTACGAAGTATTTTAGTTAGTTGAGGCAGCTATACTGAAAAAAAGGTATGGCTCTTACAGCTCTACTATTTATGTGTTCTTGCTGTCAGGAGGTATACCCCAGTAGAAATGATTATAGCGGTTGTCTAGCACCTTTCAAGGCACTAGCAGTGAAGTTAGTCACTAGACAGGGCCTAGACATCAACTATGAGGTGGCTAGAGTCATTTCTGCTAGGGATAAGCATGCCAGTATAGCTCTCACAGCCGAACGCGTCGCTATCATAGCAATCTGTCGGCTGTGGGAGCTATACTGGTATCCTTATACCTCCTGACAGCAAGAACCCATGAATATTACAGCTGTTTCTGGGTACAGCCATACCTTTTGTTCAGTGTAACGTGATACTTGACTCCTGACTACTGAGTAGTTGCAGCAACCATTTAGATAGATGGTCGAAAATCGACTATTCGAGTAGTTGCTACAACTATTCCTTTTTCTCCGTGTATCATTGCTCCCAAAAATTCCGGTTTATGTTCGATCATTCAATCTTCAGCCATTGTTTCTTGTTCCTGATTAAGTTGTACGTTCTTTACAAAGGGATTCATCAAATATGCAATGTAAAAAAACGGTTGTAAGGCTTCATCTTTTCGTTTTCGTATAGCTGTTGTATATTCTACTAAATTCTCCCTAGACAACAATTCAGACCATACTTCTCGACAGTTGTCGATAGATTAGCTGATTCAGATGGCAATTTATCTAAAGCTTTAGCAACTTTTTTCAATTGTTTGAGGTGATTTATAGCTTCTGTATACAGGGTGCCCCATTTTAAATAGCCAGGGCTTACATCTCCCCAAAATAATGGGGCTGGGAAAACGTTGCAGGGTTCTGAAGGGGACATTTGATGATAACCTCGATTTCGACCTCAGACTCCATCTTCAAGGTCATTTCGAGGTCAACTTGTGTTTTTCAAATGGGACCCCCTATTTTTGATTACATCCTTGGAATGTACGTTGAAAACCAAGAAACTTTTGTCTGAACTAGTTTCCTGAAATTTGCGAAGATGGCGCTCCAATGGATAAAGAGAGAAAGGAGATTCAAGAAACACTCTTGTTGCTTTCCGTACGGAACAATACTTACCTCTTCAGGTTTTTCTCCTCAATAGGGCCGTGTATGTATCGCAAATGAAGATAACGTATTTGAGCATTTAGTCCCTAAAAGCACATCCACCGATTTCCACGTCGCATCTCCGTGGACTCCACGTCGATCAATGGTGGACGTGGATAGAACGTGGATGAACGGAGATCCCACGTGAAGGTAACATGGAGGCAAGGTAGAAATGTCCGGTGTTGTACGGGTGAATTCACGAGATCATTGGATCAGGGAATTATCACTCAATTACGGAACCCGACTATTCCCAAAACTCACAGACACATACCTCTCTAGTCGAAATAATCGGCCCTTTTCAGGGCCACAGTGATGTGCAAAGTCCGATTGCGCAACCTCCTCGTGGTGCACATTGGGTAACGCTAATGCCGACAGCAGTCCCCCGAAGATTGGGAACCAGGGCCGGATTGAGGCAGATGGGAGCCAATGGGGCCATTGGCCCTTAATCCAGCCCTGTTGGGAAGAAATAACTGAAGAGGTAAGTGTCGTTTCGCACAGAAAGCGGTAAGAGTGTTTCTTGAATCTCCTTTCTTTCTCTATCGATTAAATCGCCACCTTCTCAAATTTCAAGAAACTAGTTCAGACAAAAGTTTCTTGGTTTTCAACGCACATTCCAAGGATGTAGTCAAAAATAGGAGGTCTCATTTGAAAAACACAAGTTGACCTCAGAATGACCTTGAAGATGGAGCCTGAGGTCAAAATCAAGGTTACCATCAAATGTCCCCCTCAGAACTCTGCAACTTTCTCTCGAGACTTTTTCTTCCAGCCCCATTACTTCGGGAGATATAAGCCCTGGATATTTGAAATGGGACACCCTGTATATGCCAACGTTGTTTAATATTCCAGTTATTTCGGGATCTGCATTTTTATATTCCATTAGAATTTCAGAGTATAGGTGGGAATTTTTAATGAACTTTTCGAGACGATCATTTTGAGAGTTCCATCTTGTGTCATTTGGCCCCATCAAGCCCCATTTTTGCTCGATCCAATCCCTATGAAAATAGAATGGAGTGTAATTCCAAATCTTTTTGAAAAAACATTAGTTGCAATTGATTTGAAACTTTTCACCAGTTGAAAGGAATAGATCGTATTTCATGAACGAATATATAACACTTTTCGATAAATTTGTTTTTATTTCCATCAAAATTGCCACCGATTCATCGATATGAGTAGTGTATCAGATTTTGTAACGCGATTGACTTACACTGAAAAAAAGGTATGGCTCTCACAGCTCTACTATTCATGTGTTCTCGCTGTCAGGAGGTATAAACCCACACTGTAAAAAAATTTCACCGGAAAATTCCAGTACATGTACTGGTAGTCATTAACCTGTACATGTACCGGAAAATTTCAGCACATTTGTACTGCAAAAATTCAGTGCAAACGTTATGGAATTCCCGCATCAAAACTGGAAATTTTCTGAGCCTCGGTACTGGAATTTTTCAGTACACGAGCTGGACTTTTCCAGGACATGTACTGGAAAATTAATGCTGAAAATATCCATGAAAATTGAAAAAAAAGTGCTCACGCAAAGTGATTTTGCAGGGTCCTTGTGTTCCAAGATGATTGAGAAACTTTTGATCGTTCATTTGGATGGACAGAAACTCATGTCTACCTAACAGGATTTGAACCCACACTTTTCTACCTGCCTACCAACTGAAACCTAAGACCTAACCGATGAGCTATAGCGCGACATGTTGGAAGGCCAGCTTGGGTTACTACATATGCTTCATATCTAGAACACAAGAGGATAAGTCTTGGAAAAACCTCTATATCAATTTCATTGGCTACAATTACAATTATTATTCAAAATCTCAATCAGGAAATTTTTAATATAAAGACTTGAAATTTTTCCTGCCAGAAATGACGAAGTCCAATAGAAGTGGAAAATTTCAGTGCAACAGTGATTAAATTCCGTTGCATAGCAACTGGAAAATTCCATCACACGACCTGAAAATTGCAGTTCAAAACCTGTATAATTCAATTGCATAGTAACTGGAAAATTCCATCACAAAACCTGAGAATTGCAGTTAAAAACCTGTATAATTCCAGTATACCAAGTATAGGTTTTTTTTTCTAAATTCCAAATTTTTTCTCAAGTCCTTTTTGAGGGAATATTTTTTTTTGGTGCACAAGAACTATAAAATTGTAGTACGAGCCGGTAAAATTTTCGCGAAATCATGGCAAAATTTCAGTACATCATCTCAAACTTGAAAATTCCAGTACAATGACTGAATTTTCAGTTATGCTTGGTAAATTTTCAGTAACGTAACAACAAAATCTCTGTACATGTACTGGAATATCCATATTCCAGTACTAGCACTGGAAATTTCCAGTCCAGTTGCACAGTAAATTTCCAGTTTTTTTTTACAGTGCAGGTAAAAATTGAACATGGGCGCTAGGTTGCCGCCAGGCTCACCAA
The DNA here is from genome assembly GCA_018340375.1 of Gonatopus flavifemur. Lineage (NCBI taxonomy): Eukaryota > Metazoa > Arthropoda > Insecta > Hymenoptera > Dryinidae > Gonatopus > Gonatopus flavifemur. The sequence goes on from JAFFJZ010000004.1 coordinate 20,477,503, forward strand.
GATGGGCCGAGCCTAGGCCACCAGGCATGGCGCAACTCTGAAATGATAACATCATTTCAGCCTCAGCCCATTTGTTTCCACAATCAAGACCCAACACTGGAAACAGGGTTGTGATAGCATATGCCGTCAATGGCAGACCATACAAAAATTTGTTCGCCAAGGATGAGCCAACGCTGTAGCAATCTTGCGGCAGGGTTGCGCCCATCTCATGCCAATGGTCACTTTTATTTTTCATTGTAATTGAAAATAAAATAAAAAATCCATTCTATCATTTCGATTGAACGAAATGAATGTCGGAGAATTTCAACATGTAATTTTTCTGATTAGTTAAAACTGATGAATGACGTAAATCCGGTGGTCCTGGCGTAGAAGTAGGCGGGTCTGGAAACAGATGAAGAATTATTTCTGTCATGGAATCTTCAAAGGAGACTTATATATTGATTGAATGCTTGGTTCGCCACTCGCAGGAAACAAGCATCACTCTGGTGAGAGTTATTGTAATTTGCTGTTTGAGAAGGAAGTTTCACTCTTAGCCAAGCTATTACTCAAGTCGAGTCAAGCTAACGCCTAAACTGAGCGAGGCCATCGCCCAAGCTGAGCCAAGCTATTGTCCAAGCTGGACCAAGCTACGACCCATGCTTGGTGCAACATGAGAATCCATTGTCATTCAGAGTTGCCTAATGCTTGGAGCAGTGTCCCGCCAAGCCCTAGAGAGCCTCTGTTGAAAGCATGCTTTTTCCTTCAAGCAATATTGGGTGTCTGTGAAGTTGGCATATCAAATGTCAGCATCGCACAAAAAAGCACCAGTTCTAGTCGCATCCACTATAGTTCTACAGTTCTTGATAAGTTACAACAATAGTTCCGGGTAAATTTGTGAAAAAAATCGATTTTGAAAAAATGATATGCTAAGTTCTTCTACAATATGACAGCATCGCAGGGAAAATGGATGGAAATGGACTGTATCTCGGAGTTCTAGGGATGATTGGGATGCGAGGATGTCAAAACAAGGGAGTTCTAATGCTAGAAGTGCTTGGGAAATTTTTTTCAGGAATTAAATGGAATGATATGCTGAGTTCTTCTACAATATGACAGCATCGCAGGGGTAATGGAAGGAAATTGACTATATCTAGGAGTTCTAGGGATGATTGGGATGCGAGGATGTCGAAACAAGGGAGTTCTGATGCTAGGAGTGCTTAAGAAATTTTTTTCGGGAATTAAATGAAGAGACATGAGGAGTTCTTCTACGATGTAGTAGCAGCGCAGGTGAAACCGCTGGAAGTGGACTATATCTCGGAGTTCTACGGCTGATTGGCATGTGAGGATGTCAAGGAACGAGAGTTCTGATGTTGGGAGTAATCAGGGAGTCAATTGGGAGTCCCAGAGGATCGGGAGTTCCGACCAGCATATCATTGAGAATCGAGAGTTCTGATCAGCATATCCTAGAGAATCGATAGTACTGACCAGCATATCATTAAAAATCGATAGTTCTGACCAGCATATCGTTGAATATCAACAGTTCTGAGCAGCAAATCATTGGGAATCAATTGTTCTGACCAGCATATCATGGAAAATCGATAGTTCTGACCAGCATATCATGGAAAATCAATAGATCTGACCAGCATATCATAGAAAATCGATAGTTCTGACCAGCATATCATGGAAAATCAATAGTTCTGACCAGCATATCATGGAAAATGGGGAGTTCTGATGAGCATATCATAGAAAATCGATAGTTCTGACCAGCATATCATGGAGAATCGATAGTTCTGACCAGCATATCATGGAAAATGGAGAGTTCTGATGAGCATATAATATAAAATCGATAGTTCTGATCGACATACCATAGAAAATCGATAGTTCTGACCAGCATATCATAGAAAATCGATAGTCCTGACCAGCATATCATGGAAAATCGATAGTTCTGACCAGCATATCATAGAAAATCGATAGTTCTGAGCAGCATATCATGGAAAATCAATAGTTCTGACCAGCATATCATAGAAAATCAATAGTTCTGATCGGCATATCATGGGAAATGGAGAGTTCTGATGAGCATATCATGGAAAATGGAGAGTTCTGACCAGCATATCATAGAAAATCGATAGTTCTGATCGGCATATCATGGAAAATGGAGAGTTCTGATGAGCATATCATGGAAAATGGAGAGTTCTGAACAGCATATCATGGAAAATCGGTAGTTCTGACCAGCATATCATGGAAAATCGATAGTTCTGATCAGCATATCATAGAGAATGAAGGGTTCTGATGAGCATATCATAGAAAATCGATAGTTCTGACCAGCATATCATAGAGAATGAAGAGTTCTGATGAGCATATCATAGAAAATCGATAGTTCTGACCAGCATATCATGGAGAATCGATAGTTCTGACCAGCATATCATAGAGAATGAAGAGTTCTGACCAGCATATCATAGAAAATCGATAGTTCTGACCAGCATATCACGGAGAATCGATAGTTCTGACCAGCATATCATAGAGAATGAAGAGTTCTGATGAGCATATCATAGAGAATCGATAGTTCTGACCAGCATATCATAGAAAGTCGACAGTTCTGACCAGCATATCATAGAAAATTGATAGTTCTGATCGGCATATCATAGAAAATCGATAGTTCTCACCAGCATATCATAGGCAATCGACAGTTCCGACCAGCAGATCATAGAAAGTGGAGAGTTCTGATGAGCATATCATAGAAAATCGAGCGTTCTGATCGGCATATCATAGAAAATTGATAGTTCCGACCGGCATATCATTGGAAATCGATAGTTCTGACCAGCATATCATAGAAAATCGATAGTTCTGACCAGGATATCATAGAAAATCGATAGTTCTGACCAGCATATCATTAAAAATCGATAGTTCTGACCAGCATATCATGGAAAATGAAGAATTCTGATCTGCATATCATAGAGAATCGATAGTTCTGGTCGGCCTACCATAGAAAATCGATAGTTCTGACCAGCCTATCATAGTGAATCGATAGTTCTCACCAGCATATCATAGGCAATCGACAGTTCCGACCAGCAAATCATAGAAAGTGGAGAGTTCTGATGAGCATATCATAGAAAATCGATAGTTCTGACCAGCATATCATGGAAAATCAATAGTTCTGACCAGCATATCATGGAAAATGGGGAGTTCTGATGAGCATATCATAGAAAATCGATAGTTCTGACCAGCATAGCATGGAGAATCGATAGTTCTGACCAGCATATCATAGAGAATCGATAGTTCTGACCAGCATATCATGGAGAATCGATAGTTCTGACCAGCATATCATGGAGAATCGATAGTTCTGACCAGCATATCATGGAAAATCAATAGTTCTGACCAGCATATCATGGAAAATCAATAGTTCTGACCAGCATATCATGGAAAATGGGGAGTTCTGATGAGCATATCATAGAAAATCGGTAGTTCTGACCAGCATATCATGGAGAATCGATAGTTCTGACCAGCATATCATGGAAAATGGAGAGTTCTGATGAGCATATAATATAAAATCGATAGTTCTGATCGACATACCATAGAAAATCGATAGTTCTGACCAGCATATCATAGAAAATCGATAGTCCTGACCAGCATATCATGGAAAATCGATAGTTCTGACCAGCATATCATAGAAAATCGATAGTTCTGAGCAGCATATCATGGAAAATCAATAGTTCTGACCAGCATATCATAGAAAATCAATAGTTCTGATCGGCATATCATGGGAAATGGAGAGTTCTGATGAGCATATCATGGAAAATGGAGAGTTCTGACCAGCATATCATAGAAAATCGATAGTTCTGATCGGCATATCATGGAAAATGGAGAGTTCTGATGAGCATATCATGGAAAATGGAGAGTTCTGACCAGCATATCATGGAAAATCGGTAGTTCTGACCAGCATATCATGGAAAATCGATAGTTCTGATCAGCATATCATAGAGAATGAAGGGTTCTGATGAGCATATCATAGAAAATCGATAGTTCTGATCGGCATATCATGGAAAATGGAGAGTTCTGATGAGCATATCATATAAAATCGATAGTTCTGATCGGCATACCATAGAAAATCGATAGTTCTGACCAGCATATCATAGAGAATGAAGAGTTCTGATCCGGCATATCATGGGAAATGGAGAGTTCTGATGAGCATATCATGGAAAATGGAGAGTTCTGACCAGCATATCATAGAAAATCGATAGTTCTGATCGGCATATCATGGAAAATGGAGAGTTCTGATGAGCATATCATGGAAAATGGAGAGTTCTGACCAGCATATCATGGAAAATCGGTAGTTCTGACCAGCATATCATGGAAAATCGATAGTTCTGATCAGCATATCATAGAGAATGAAGGGTTCTGATGAGCATATCATAGAAAATCGATAGTTCTGATCGGCATATCATGGAAAATGGAGAGTTCTGATGAGCATATCATATAAAATCGATAGTTCTGATCGGCATACCATAGAAAATCGATAGTTCTGACCAGCATATCATAGAGAATGAAGAGTTCTGATGAGCATATCATAGAAAATCGATAGTTCTGACCAGCATATCATGGAGAATCGATAGTTCTGACCAGCATATCATAGAGAATGAAGAGTTCTGATGAGCATATCATAGAGAATCGATAGTTCTGGTCGGCATACTATAGAAAATCGATAGTTCTGACCAGCATATCATAGTGAATCGATAGTTCTCACCAGCATATCATAGGCAATCGACAGTTCCGACCAGCAAATCATAGAAAGTGGAGAGTTCTGATGAGCATATCATAGAAAATCGATAGTTCTGATCGGCATATCATAGAGAATCGATAGTCTCGACCAGCATATCATTGGAAATCGATAGTTCTGACCAGCATATCATAGAAAATGAATAGTTCTGACCAGCATATCATAGAAAATCGATAGTTCTGACCAGCATATCACGGAGAATCGATAGTTCTGACCAGCATATCATAGAGAATGAAGAGTTCTGATGAGCATATCATAGAGAATCGATAGTTCTGACCAGCATATCATAGAAAATCGACAGTTCTGACCAGCATATCATAGAAAATTGATAGTTCTGATCGGCATATCATAGAAAATCGATAGTCCTGACCAGCATATCATGGAAAATCGATAGTTCTGACCAGCATATCATAGAAAATCGATAGTTCTGAGCAGCATATCATGGAAAATCAATAGTTCTGACCAGCATATCATAGAAAATCAATAGTTCTGATCGGCATATCATGGGAAATGGAGAGTTCTGATGAGCATATCATGGAAAATGGAGAGTTCTGACCAGCATATCATAGAAAATCGATAGTTCTGATCGGCATATCATGGAAAATGGAGAGTTCTGATGAGCATATCATGGAAAATGGAGAGTTCTGACCAGCATATCATGGAAAATCGGTAGTTCTGACCAGCATATCATGGAAAATCGATAGTTCTGATCAGCATATCATAGAGAATGAAGGGTTCTGATGAGCATATCATAGAAAATCGATAGTTCTGATCGGCATATCATGGAAAATGGAGAGTTCTGATGAGCATATCATATAAAATCGATAGTTCTGATCGGCATACCATAGAAAATCGATAGTTCTGACCAGCATATCATAGAGAATGAAGAGTTCTGATGAGCATATCATAGAAAATCGATAGTTCTGACCAGCATATCATGGAGAATCGATAGTTCTGACCAGCATATCATAGAGAATGAAGAGTTCTGATGAGCATATCATAGAGAATCGATAGTTCTGGTCGGCATACTATAGAAAATCGATAGTTCTGACCAGCATATCATAGTGAATCGATAGTTCTCACCAGCATATCATAGGCAATCGACAGTTCCGACCAGCAAATCATAGAAAGTGGAGAGTTCTGATGAGCATATCATAGAAAATCGATAGTTCTGATCGGCATATCATAGAGAATCGATAGTCTCGACCAGCATATCATTGGAAATCGATAGTTCTGACCAGCATATCATAGAAAATGAATAGTTCTGACCAGCATATCATAGAAAATCGATAGTTCTGACCAGCATATCACGGAGAATCGATAGTTCTGACCAGCATATCATAGAGAATGAAGAGTTCTGATGAGCATATCATAGAGAATCGATAGTTCTGACCAGCATATCATAGAAAATCGACAGTTCTGACCAGCATATCATAGAAAATTGATAGTTCTGATCGGCATATCATAGAAAATCGATAGTTCTCACCAGCATATCATAGGCAATCGACAGTTCCGACCAGCAGATCATAGAAAGTGGAGAGTTCTGATGAGCATATCATTGAAAATCGAGCGTTCTGATCGGCATATCATAGAAAATTGATAGTTCCGACCGGCATATCATTGGAAATCGATTGTTCTGACCAGCATATCATAGAAAATCGATAGTTCTGACCAGGATATCATAGAAAATCGATAGTTCTGACCAGCATATCATTAAAAATCGATAGTTCTGACCAGCATATCATGGAAAATGAAGAATTCTGATCGGCATATCATAGAGAATCGATAGTTCTGGTCGGCCTACCATAGAAAATCGATAGTTCTGACCAGCATATCATAGTGAATCGATAGTTCTCACCAGCATATCATAGGCAATCGACAGTTCCGACCAGCAAATCATAGAAAGTGGAGAGTTCTGATGAGCATATCATAGAAAATCGATAGTTCTGATCGGCATATCATAGAAAATCGATAGTTCCGACCAGCATATCATTGGAAATCGATAGTTCTGACCAGCATATCATAGAAAATGAATAGTTCTGACCAGCATATCATAGAAAATCGATAGTTCTGACCAGCATATCATGGAGATTCGATAGTTCTGACCAGCATATCATAGAAAATCGATAGTTCTGATTGGCATATCATAGAAAATCGATAGTTCCGACCAGCATATCATAGAAAATCGATAGTTCTGACCAGGATATCATAGAAAATCGATAGTTCTGACCAGCATATCATTAAAAATCGATAGTTCTGACCAGCATATCGTTGAATATCAACAGTTCTGACCAGCAAATCATTGGGAATCAATTGTTCTGACCAGCATATCATAGAAAATCGATAGTTCTGACCAGCATGTCATAGAAAATCAATGGTTCTGACCAACATATCATAGAAAATCGATAGTTCTGACCGGCATATCATAGAGGATCGACAGTTCTGACCAGGATCTCATGGGAAATGGAGAGTTCTGACCAGCATACCATGGAAAATGGAGAGGTCTGATGAGCATATCATAGAACTGTCGATTTTCAAGGATATGCTGATCAGAACTCTTCATTTCTGATGATTTGCTGGTCAGAAACATCGATTCTCTATGATATGCTGGTCAGAACTATTGATTTCCTATGTTATGCTAGTGAGAATTATCGATTTTATTTGATATGCAGGTCAGAACTATCGATTTTCTATGATATGCCGATCAGAACTATCGATTTCCTATGATATGCTCATCAGAACTCTCCACTTTCGATGATTTGCTGGTCGGAACTGTCGATTTTCTATGATATGCCGATCAGAACTATCGATTTTCTATGATATGCTAGTCAGAACTATTGATTTTCCATGATATGCTGGTCAGAACTATCGATTTTGTTGGATATACTGGTCAGAACTGTCGATTTTCGATGATTTGCTGATCAGAACTATCGATTTCCAATGATATGCTGGTCGGAACTATCGATTTCTAGGGGATGCTGATCAGAACTATGGATAATCAATGATTTGCTGAACAGAACTGTCGATTTTCAAGGATATGCTGGTCAGAACTCTTCATTTCTGATGATTTGCTGGTCAGAACCATCGATTCTCTATGATATGCTGGTCAGAACTATCGATTTTCTATGATATGCTGGTCAGAACTATCGATTTTCTATGATATGCTGGTCAGAACTATCGATTTTCTATGATATGCTGGTCAGAACTATCGATTTTCTATGATATGCTGGTCAGAACTATCGATTTTCTATGATATGCTGGTCAGAACTATCGATTTTCTATGATATGCTGGTCAGAACTATCGATTTTCTATGATATGCTGGTCAGAACTATCGATTTTCTATGATATGCTGGTCAGGACTATCGATTTTCTATGATATGTCGGTCAGAACTATCGATTTTCTATGGTATGCCGATCAGAACTATCGATTTTATATTATATGCTCATCAGAAATCTCCATTTTCCATGATATGCTGGTCAGAACTATCGATTTTCTATGATATGCCGATCAGAACTATCGATTTTGCATGATATGCTGTTCAGAACTATCGATTTTCTATGGTATGCCGACCAGAACTATCGATTCTCTATGATATGCCGATCAGAACTCTCCATTTTCCATGATATGCTGGTCAGAACTGTCGATTTTCTATGATATGCTCATCAGAACTCTTCATTCTCTATGATATGCTGGTCAGAACTATCGATTTTCTATGATACGCTGGTCAGAACTATTGATTTTCCATGATATGCTGGTCAGAACTATCGATTTTCTATGATATGCTGGTCAGAACTATCGATTTTTTATGATATGCTGGTCAGAACTCTCCATTCTCCATGATATGCTGCTCAGAACTATCGATTTTCTATGATATGCTGGTCAGAACTATCGATTCTCCATGATATGCTGGTCAGAACTATCGATCTTCTATGATATGCTCATCAGAACTCCCCATTTTCCATGATATGCTGGTCAGAACTATTGATTTTCCATGATATGCTGGTCAGAACTATTGATTTTCCATGAAATGCTGGTCAGAACTATCGATTTCCCATGATATGCTGGTCAGAACTCTCCATTTTCCATGATATGCTGGTCAGAACTATCGATTTTATATGATATGCTCATCAGAACTCTCCATTTTCCATGATATGCTGGTCAGAACTATCGATTTTCTATGATATGCCGATCAGAACTATCGATTTTCCATGATATGCTGGTCAGAACTATCGATTTTCTATGCTATGCCGACCAGAACTATCGATTCTCTATGATATGCCGATCAGAACTCTCCATTTTCCATGATATGCTGGTCAGAACTGTCGATTTTCTATGATATGCTCATCAGAACTCTCCACTTTCTATGATCCGCTGGTCGGAACTGTCGATTGCCTATGATATGCTGGTGAGAACTATCGATTTTCTATGATATGCCGATCAGAACTATCGATTCTCTATGATATGCTGGTCAGAACTATCGATTTTCAATGATATGCTGGTCAGAACTATCGATTTTCTATGATATGCTGGTCAGAACTGTCGATTTTCTATGATATGCTGGTCAGAACTATCGATTTTCTATGATATGCTGGTCAGAACTATCGATTCTCTATGATATGCTGGTCAGGACTATCGATTTTCTATGATATGCTGGTCAGAACTATCGATTTTCTATGGTATGCCGATCAGAACTATCGATTTTATATGATATGCTCATCAGAACTCTCCATTTTCCATGATATGCTGCTCAGAACTATCGATTTTCTATGATATGCTGGTCAGAACTATCGATTTTCTATGATATGCTGGTCAGAACTATCGATTTTCTATGATATGCTGGTCAGAACTATCGATTTTCTATGATATGCCGATCAGAACTATCGATTTTCCATGATATGCTGGTCAGAACTATCGATTTTCTATGCTTTGCCGACCAGAACTATCGATTCTCTATGATATGCCGATCAGAACTCTCCATTTTCCATGATATGCTGGTCAGAACTGTCGATTTTCTATGATATGCTCATCAGAACTCTTCATTCTCTATGATATGCTGGTCAGAACTATCGATTTTCTATGATATGCTGGTCAGAACTATTGATTTTCCATGATATGCTGGTCAGAACTATCGATTTTCTATGATATGCTGGTCAGAACTATCGATTTCCAATGATATGCTGGTCGGAACTATCGATTTTCTATGGTGTGCCGACCAGAACTATCGATTCTCTATGATATGCCGATCAGAACTCTCCATTTTCCATGATATGCTGGTCAGAACTGTCGATTTTCTATGATATGCTCATCAGAACTCTTCATTCTCTATGATATGCTGGTCAGAACTATCGATTTTCTATGATATGCTGGTCAGAACTATTGATTTTCCATGATATGCTGGTCAGAACTATCGATTTTCTATGATATGCTGGTCAGAACTATCGATTTTTTATGATATGCTGGTCAGAACTCTCCATTCTCCATGATATGCTGCTCAGAACTATCGATTTTCTATGATATGCTGGTCAGAACTATCGATTCTCCATGATATGCTGGTCAGAACTATCGATCTTCTATGATATGCTCATCAGAACTCCCCATTTTCCATGATATGCTGGTCAGAACTATTGATTTTCCATGATATGCTGGTCAGAACTATTGATTTTCCATGAAATGCTGGTCAGAACTATCGATTTCCCATGATATGCTGGTCAGAACTCTCCATTTTCCATGATATGCTGGTCAGAACTATCGATTTTATATGATATGCTCATCAGAACTCTCCATTTTCCATGATATGCTGGTCAGAACTATCGATTTTCCATGATGTGCCGATCAGAACTATCGATTTTCCATGATATGCTGGTCAGAACTATCGATTTTCTATGCTATGCCGACCAGAACTATCGATTCTCTATGATATGCCGATCAGAACTCTCCATTTTCCATGATATGCTGGTCAGAACTGTCGATTTTCTATGATATGCTCATCAGAACTCTTCATTCTCTGTGATATGCTGGTCAGAACTATCGATTTTCTATGATATGCTGGTCAGAACTATTGATTTTCCATGATATGCTGGTCAGAACTATCGATTTTCTATGATATGCTGGTCAGAACTATCGATTTCCAATGATATGCTGGTCAGGACTATCGATTTTCTATGATATGCCGGTCAGAACTATCGATTTTCTATGGTATGCCGATCAGAACTATCGATTTCATATTATATGCTCATCAGAAATCTCCATTTTCCATGATATGCTGGTCAGAACTATCGATTTTCTATGATATGCCGATCAGAACTATCGATTTTCCATGATATGCTGTTCAGAACTATCGATTTTCTATGGTATGCCGACCAGAACTATCGATTCTCTATGATATGCCGATCAGAACTCTTCATTTTCCATGATATGCTGGTCAGAACTGTCGATTTTCTATGATATGCTCATCAGAACTCTTCATTTTCTATGATACGCTGGTCAGAACTATTGATTTTCCATGATATGCTGGTCAGAACTATCGATTTTCTATGATATGCTGGTCAGAACTATCGATTTTTTATGATATGCTGGTCAGAACTCTCCATTCTCCATGATATGCTGCTCAGAACTATCGATTTTCTATGATATGCTGGTCAGAACTATCGATTCTCCATGATATGCTGGTCAGAACTATCGATCTTCTATGATATGCTGGTCAGAACTATTGATTTTCCATGATATGCTGCTCAGAACTATCGATTTTCTATGATATGCTGGTCAGAACTATCGATTTTCCATGATATGCTGGTCAGGACTATCGATTTTCTATGATATGCTGGTCAGAACTATCGATTTTCTATGGTATGTCGATCAGAACTATCGATTTTATATTATATGCTCATCAGAACTCTCCATTTTCCATGATATGCTGGTCAGAACTGTCGATTTTCTATGATATGCTCATCAGAACTCTTCATTCTCTATGATATGCTGGTCAGAACTATCGATTTTCTATGATATGCTGGTCAGAACTATTGATTTCCCATGATATGCTGGTCAGAACTATCGATTTTCTATGATATGCTGGTCAGAACTATCGATTTCCAATGATATGCTGGTCGGAACTATCGATTTTCTATGATATGCCGATCAGAACGCTCGATTTTCTATGATATGCTCATCAGAACTCTCCACTTTCTATGATCCGCTGGTCGGAACTGTCGATTGCCTATGATATGCTGGTGAGAACTATCGATTTTCTATGATATGCCGATCAGAACTATCGATTCTCTATGATATGCTGGTCAGAACTATCGATTTCCTATGATATGCTGGTCAGAACTATCGATTTTCTATGATATGCTGGTCAGAACTCTCCATTTTCCATGATATGCTGGTCAGAACTATCGATTTTCTATGATATGCTGGTCAGAACTATTGATTTTCCATGATATGCTGGTCAGAACTATCGATTTTCCATGATATGCTGGTCAGAACTATCGATTTTCTATGATATGCTGGTCAGAACTATCGATTTCCAATGATATGCTGGTCGGAACTATCGATTTTCTATGGTGTGCCGACCAGAACTATCGATTCTCTATGATATGCCGATCAGAACTCTCCATTTTCCATGATATGCTGGTCAGAACTGTCGATTTTCTATGATATGCTCATCAGAACTCTTCATTCTCTATGATATGCTGGTCAGAACTATCGATTTTCTATGATATGCTGGTCAGAACTATTGATTTTCCATGATATGCTGGTCAGAACTATCGATTTTCTATGATATGCTGGTCAGAACTATCGATTTTTTATGATATGCTGGTCAGAACTCTCCATTCTCCATGATATGCTGCTCAGAACTATCGATTTTCTATGATATGCTGGTCAGAACTATCGATTCTCCATGATATGCTGGTCAGAACTATCGATCTTCTATGATATGCTCATCAGAACTCCCCATTTTCCATGATATGCTGGTCAGAACTATTGATTTTCCATGATATGCTGGTCAGAACTATTGATTTTCCATGAAATGCTGGTCAGAACTATCGATTTCCCATGATATGCTGGTCAGAACTCTCCATTTTCCATGATATGCTGGTCAGAACTATCGATTTTATATGATATGCTCATCAGAACTCTCCATTTTCCATGATATGCTGGTCAGAACTATCGATTTTCTATGATGTGCCGATCAGAACTATCGATTTTCCATGATATGCTGGTCAGAACTATCGATTTTCTATGCTATGCCGACCAGAACTATCGATTCTCTATGATATGCCGATCAGAACTCTCCATTTTCCATGATATGCTGGTCAGAACTGTCGATTTTCTATGATATGCTCATCAGAACTCTTCATTCTCTGTGATATGCTGGTCAGAACTATCGATTTTCTATGATATGCTGGTCAGAACTATTGATTTTCCATGATATGCTGGTCAGAACTATCGATTTTTTATGATATGCTGGTCAGAACTCTCCATTCTCCATGATATGCTGCTCAGAACTATCGATTTTCTATGATATGCTGGTCAGAACTATCGATTCTCCATGATATGCTGGTCAGAACTATCGATCTTCTATGATATGCTGGTCAGAACTATCGATTTTCCATGATATGCTGGTCAGGACTATCGATTTTCTATGATATGCTGGTCAGAACTATCGATTTTCTATGGTATGTCGATCAGAACTATCGATTTTATATTATATGCTCATCAGAACTCTCCATTTTCCATGATATGCTGGTCAGAACTGTCGATTTTCTATGATATGCTCATCAGAACTCTTCATTCTCTATGATATGCTGGTCAGAACTATCGATTTTCTATGATATGCTGGTCAGAACTATTGATTTCCCATGATATGCTGGTCAGAACTATCGATTTTCTATGATATGCTGGTCAGAACTATCGATTTCCAATGATATGCTGGTCGGAACTATCGATTTTCTATGATATGCCGATCAGAACGCTCGATTTTCTATGATATGCTCATCAGAACTCTCCACTTTCTATGATCCGCTGGTCGGAACTGTCGATTGCCTATGATATGCTGGTGAGAACTATCGATTTTCTATGATATGCCGATCAGAACTATCGATTCTCTATGATATGCTGGTCAGAACTATCGATTTCCTATGATATGCTGGTCAGAACTATCGATTTTCTATGATATGCTGGTCAGAACTCTCCATTTTCCATGATATGCTGGTCAGAACTATCGATTTTCTATGATATGCTGGTCAGAACTATTGATTTTCCATGATATGCTGGTCAGAACTATCGATTTTCCATGATATGCTGGTCAGAACAATTGATTCCCAATGAATTGCTGCTCAGAACTGTTGATATTCAACGATATGCTGGTCAGAACTATCGATTTTTAATGATATGCTGGTCAGTACTATCGATTCTCTAGGATATGCTGATCAGAACTCTCGATTCTCAATGATATGCTGGTCGGAACTCCCGATTCTCTGGGACTCCCAATTGACTCCCTGATTACTCCCAACATCAGAACTCTCGTTCCTTGACATCCTCACATGCCAATCAGCCGTAGAACTCCGAGATATAGTCCACTTCCAGCGGTTCCACCTGCGCTGCTACTACATCGTAGAAAAACTCCTCATGTCTCTTCATTTAATTCCCGAAAAAAATTTCTTAAGCACTCCTAGCATCAGAACTCCCTTGTTTTGACATCCTCGCATCCCAATCATCCCTAGAACTCCTAGATATAGTCAATTTCCTTCCATTACCCCTGCGATGCTGTCATATTGTAGAAGAACTTAGCATATCATTTTTTCAAAATCGATTTTTTTCACAAATTTACCCGGAACTATTGTTGTAACTTATCAAGAACTGTAGAACTATAGTGGATGCGACTAGAACTGGTGCTTTTTTGTGCGATGCTGACATTTGATATGCCAACTTCACAGACACCAATATTGGTTGAAGGGTGGGCCAAGCGTGGCGCAGCCAATGATCAATGATGGATCAACGAAGTCGATTTATGACTTCCCATATTGGTACAATGTTTAGACCATTGTCAACCATCCTTGTCCTTACATAGATTGCCTAGCTTTGGCTGGCAGCCTTGCGTCTAGCTATATTCCGTCGTCAGCATTGGCTGAGCCTGAAGATTTTTATATGGGAAGATGCCAGTATAGCTCCCACAGCCGAACGCGTCGCTATCATAGCAATCTGTCGGCTGTTGGAGCTATACTGGCATCCTTATACCTCCTGACAGCAAGACCACATAAATAGTAGAGCTGTAAGAGCCATACCTTTTTTCAGTGTATAATAATGTCACTTGTCATTCCCATAACATATAATGATTGATTCCAACAATAGATCCTATTCTCCAAATCGGAATCAGTAAAAAATATTGATTCGTCAGTGCTCAATCTTCAAAATTCCACTGATAGAGTTCTAACGAATCAGTACTGTTAAAAAATTCAGATTCATAGATTAGAATTCATATTCTCCAATTTTTTAACTGTTTCTTTCATATATTATTTGTATCTCACATACTGTGTATATTATTATGGTATAATTGTATGTTTATAAATATACAAATTTCATTGGATTTCATTCTATATGTGTTCATAAAATGTTTTGGAACATGCACGTCCCAATATTCAATGTTGCTGAAATTTGAATCGTTCATTGAAACGAATGGATAATCGAATAACGAAATACTCAGATGCAACCTCAGTTCAAGACCCAAAATCTCGCAGCGCATTCTTTAAACAATGTTTTCGCTTTCAACAAGTCAATTTGAGGGGATAAATAACGATAGTTTGTCATATCTAATTAAAAATAACAATAAAAAAATTGAAAAACTCTAAAACCCCGAAAAAACCGACAAAATTCCGAAAAAACCTAAGTCTGGAGAAAGTATTGCCACCTTCTGAGAAGTAATCGCAATTTGTCGGAGCGAATTGAATACATTTTTATTTCAAGAACATATTCCTTTGTTTCAATGAATGCACAAATTCGATCAATCTATCCATTTTATGAACTCGATGGAACCTTTATTCGCAAAAGCACTGAAATTTTGCAGGATATATCAAATTTTGATTTCATTAAACGTACCCTGAGAAAAATGTGTTTCGTAGAACTAGCAATAAGAGCATTGCTGACATTTTATTGTTGAATACACAATAATTCTTGTTCTTGCAGCAATATATAGTTGTCTTATTAACAATAAAATTGTCAATTCAGCAATTTTATTGCTGGTTGATATGTGACAATTCAGCATTGTCATATGTCAACCTACAACAAAAATCGTCAAAATATGACCGTTAACATTGCTGAATTGACAATTCTATTGTTAACAAGACAACAAGTATTGCTATAAGAACAAAAATTATTGTATTTCCAACAATAAAATGCCAACAATTCTGTGATTGCTAGTTCTACGAAACACATTTTTCTTAGTGTAATATTGACGAGAATAATCAGGTTGGCAGTTGATTGCTTAAAATCCTCCTTCAATCATAAACAAGAATTTTGATGAGATAATTCATTAGATGCTGCTAAAGTTTGAATCGTTCAGTCAAACTAATTGACAATCGGATAACATAATATTCAACTATTAAACCTCAAAAATCTTGAATTACCTCATCTAAACGATGTTTCCAGTGGCAAAGAGTTGATTCGAGAAGATACGTAACGATGATTTATCAGATTTCGTGAGTTTCCATTTTCGTTTTGCTTCTACAAACAATTCAAACTTCAAGAACATATTTTTTAGCATGAATGAAATAGCTTTATTTCATGCTTATAAAATAATTATGGGATCATCTGTAAATTACATCACGGTTTTACTCATTTCGTTCTTCATCGCATCAACTCCACATGTAAGGAATGAGATAAAGAAGAAAATAAAGATAAGCGAAACTTAATTCGTGGACATTCCTCATGGTGTCGGAAATCCATTTGTTCAACGCAATAAATTGAGAATCAATGGAATATATTACATCAATCCTAATATTATTCGCTTCTTCTGTTGATTCGAAAGGAATAGTGTTTCAAAATGAATCAAATGATCACATACCACAATAAAAATATTTCTCTTCAAAATTCTTCAAAACTCTTCAGATTTTTCTACATAACTGTCAGATTTCGGACGCTTTGAGAAATTTGCCGAATTTTTAACCATAAATATTACTCTACAAATTTCTGCATTACTCTGCAAAATTGTACATAATTCTTCCAATCTTCGTAATATTTTATGAATTTCTCCACAAAATTCGTACAAAACTCGCCAAATCTCCATATTACATTAAATACTTCTCTGCATATTTCTGCATTACCCTACAAATCTCTGTTTTATCTATTCACGTTCGCTTGAGAAAAAAAATGTTTGTTCAGAGTTTATCTCTACAAATCTCCTTCCAGTTCGACTTGAATGACATTACGGAAGAGACACCACATTGAAAGTCCATTTTTAGGAACTTTCCTCAGTGAGGATTGAACCCGGGTCCTGCGAGTGAGAAGCAAAGCCTCTATCACATCAGCGGATCTCCGAGATGACTGCAGTAATCTTAAAGTACCACTTATGGGAATCATCGCGATGGAAAATTTTGAAAAATTCGTTTTCGTGAGGTATAGACCAATCAATTCAGAAGCTTCTGAAACGAAAAATGAAGAGGTCGTGGGAGAGGGGATTTTTTTGACCTCAACTTGTAAATTTTTCCAAGTGCTGAGTCAAATCGATAGAAAATTTTGAAAGTTCGTCCCTGTAAGATATAGACCAATCGATTCAGAATCTTATGAAACGAAAAATGAGTAGATCGTGGAAGAAAGGTTTTTTTCGACCTTAACTTGTAAATTTTTCCAAGTGCTGGGTCAAATCGATAGAAAATTTTAAAAAATTCGTTCCCGTCAGATATAGACTAATCGATTCAGAATCCTCCGAAAGGAAAAATGAGTGGGTCGTGGGAGAGAGGTTTTTTCGAGGCCTACTAGTGAATTTTACTCAAGTTGTTTTGAGTCGATTGAAAAATTTGAAAAAATTCACTTTATCTCCGCAAATGCGATTTGAGAAAAATGTATGAATTTGTATAGAAAACTCAACTCTCCGCCACAAGCCGTAATATTCTTGGAATAGACAAATAAAGAGAAAATTCAAATTTTTTTCTGCAAATGTAGTTTGCAGAGAAATGTATGAATTCGTGGAGAAAATTCCTTTCCTCGTCAAATATTTCCACCATTCATCAAGTAGAAAAATGTTGAGAAAATTCAACATTTCTCAACAAAACAACTTTGACCAATAAGTTGGAAATGTACAGAAAAACCTTTACTGGCAATAGAAATTTTCAGAAATATGCAGAATTTCACAGAGTTTTGTAAGATGAATCTGTTGAAAAAATTCTTTCTTTCTCTAAGAATTGCGATAATGAAGTTTTGCAGAGAAATTGTTGAAGTTTTGAAGAGAAATATTTTTATTGGGGTAATCATACTATAAAAAAATGGTTACTCGATTTGAATTCCCAAATCATGGGTTATAAATACTTCATTTTATTGATTTCAAAACTATCCAAACTATCATTTGTTCATATTAGATCTATTCTATAAAATAGCTTTCATTCAGAGAAATTGCTCTGAAGTTTGAACTGAAAAAGTATCTCATTGTGATCATAAACTTAGTTTTCTCTTGAAAAAATAGAACTTTTGGATCAAAATTCGCAACTATTGAGTATATGATTTGATTTTATTGTTTAAACAAAACCACTTGTGTTGAAATGAATGAGATTATTCTACTCTAAACTGTACCGATTTATAAATAACAGTATTTTTGGTCCTATAACTTCATGTTCTTGAATATAATAATTATTTTATTAGCCTGATCTCGTATTGTTTTTCCAATGATGGAAAAACTTCATCATTTGTAAACCATGTCTATTCATTTTATGAAATATATTTTCACTTGGCGTCAATAATTATTCTGGGAAAGAACAAAATTATCATTTCAAATACTTGATTGTTGAGAATTTCATATACCAATTATAATCACGCTCGATTCCCATCCGAAACTTTACGTTATAAAATTGGAGTTGTATTTCATCGATTTCCACTTTAAAATTCATCACATGATAGTTATAAATCGAATGAAAGACGATATTTACAAAAATAATCAATCATTCAGTCAATAGAGTGCGTTTTTAATTTAAAAAAATAAATTTCAAAGAGCTGATTTGGTAGTATGAATGAAACGACTTTTTATGTTTATGAAATTATTATAAAGTCAAAAAACACATTCATTTTTCATGCAATGAAATGGGAATCAATGAAATCCATTCCATCAATTCAAAGAATTTTGGTTCTCAGTGTGGTGCGACTTGTTCTCAATTGTTGACTAGTTATTTTTCATTTGCCGACATCCTTTATAAAATATTTTCTCCTTTTATCGATCCAACACTTTTTCCCCGACAGCACCTCTGTTGTCCGCGCCTTTACCCGATCTCCCAATTCATCCAAAATAAGTTTTCAATTTCACAAATGAAAAAGTACTCCTTTGTATCTCCATCTCATCCCAAGTCCACGACAAAAAATTCTTCACCCCCTTCGATAATAAATCTTCCCCTGTTTTTCACAATTCTCTTTCAAAATTTATTTTGAGATTCAAAGAACATTAATTTTCATAACCCTATCATCCGGGCTGATATTCAAGAATCCCAAAGGGAGACTCATCGGGGGCAATGGAAAGTCGAAGAAGAATCCAATTACGACAATCCAGAGCAGGTACGAGTATAGAATACACATAATTTATGTACATTAATCTTGATTTTATCATACAAAATCATCATGCGAGAACGTAGAAACAATATATAGGATGAAGAAGTGTATATAATTCGTTCCAAGATTCTCTTTCTGCATTCTGCAGAGGACGTTTACCGAACCTCACCGAGGTTACGACGAACAGTCAGTCCCTGCACGAGATTTAGTATGAGATTACCATGTGGTAGCAGCAACGGCAGAAAAGCGGTATAGCACAACAGCATTAGTTTAGGAACTATGTATAAATTCATATACCACGATATAGCAAGTTCGTTAGAAAATAAAAGACTATGCGAGATGTAAAGCTATTTGCTCTTTGCCACTGATTTATGAACGGAGACAGTTTCGCGTACTCCAACACGGTTTACGAGGACAGACGAAAGGAAATGTTTTTTATCTAGGATAAATTGGACGTGCTACTCATCGTTGAACGAACTACGATACAAGAAGGAAATCTTTGCAACGAAATATGAATTCAAATTCAACTTATGGAATTGATTTTTCTATCCACGCTAAGCGATGGGAATGAATGGGTCCTCGAATAAACCACATCTGCATGAACGGCACACAACGTTGATCGTCGTCATGAGCAACTGGCAGAGCCAGGCAAACAACAGGGGCCTCCTGCGCGTATAGTACATATAATAATATAATACATATAAATCCCCCTTTTTTTCCCTCGCTTCTCTCCCTTGGTTTTTCAAACATTAATGCGTGTTAAGCACGAACCAAGTCTGATGCGTTACATGCAGTTCTCGATGACTCAATGACACCACTGCTGCAGCATATGGAGTACACAGAGAGAAATTTGAAGATTGAAAGTGGTAAAATACGTAGGTAATATAATCATCAAAATTGGTAAGCTGAAACTATTCGGAATAGCTTGGAAATAAAATTATCACGATAGTAAACTTCACTTTGTCAAAAATTTCAAAATTTCTTCAGGAAAACTAACAAAAGTGATATCGATGATTCCAGGCAGTGCTAATACTTTTTACCATCAGCGATCGTAATGTTTCTTTACACTTTATTTCAAGATTCTCGCAAGCAAGAGCTCTGAAAAATCGAAGCAAAGGCAATAATTTCCACCAACGATGATGGTAATATCATTCACTAAAATGAAAACAAAAATTTACTTGCAAAAACATATTTCCAGGCACATTTGTTAGTTCATGTTGTCCAACCTTCGAGTTATTACCACCATATTTGTTGATTGCAATCATGTTATTTTTAATACATTCTTAAGTACAGTTTATAATGAAAAATCCTAATTACGCGGAGGGGATTTGAACTTGAGAATAATGTACTTATATCTACCTATAAACCTTGCAATTAAAGCCGCTTTGCTACGATTGCACTTATGAATTCGCTGTTCTGAAAAGTCATTGAAAGACTAAACGAGGGAACCTAAACTGGACAACTCATCGTGTGTGATAATTGTGAGAAAATCTCGAGCGCTGTTGGAAAATATTACCATCAGCGCTTTGTATGATACCGACCCATCATTGGTGGTAAATATGATTCATGGCTTTCAAAATTCAGAATAGTTGTTCAAACAAAATCTATTATTGTCAAGTGGTGATAATTTTCATTAGAAAAGGTATGTATTTCGTTTGTTCATAGTTTTTATTACTGAAATATATTTTCTCACGCTGAATCTTCATTTTTACCTTCATTCTACAACGATACACTTAGGTTACAAATTACTGTTAATATATTCCAATAATACCAGTTTATGACAAAAAATATTAATTTTCACAATGAAATTTTTCTCCGTGTACCTTCCACAAAATTCAACCGAAGAAGAAGACCTTGATGCAGTAAAATTATTACTGAACCTATGAAATTTCAACTTTCGCAATCAACAACTACACGTACAACGAGTTTTGTTTTACAGATATGATATTTCGATTGAAAATATAGAAAACGATACACAACAGCGTCGAAGAGATGCAGGTGAGATATCGTATAACGAGTGAGATAAATCTGCACGTATCCGCACGTATCGGTCCACCGATTCGAGATATAAACTTACACTCTCCGCCAGACTATATCAACAAATATGACACCCTACACCCGAAGGATAATTTTCCAAAATGAAAAAAAAAAGGTGGTTGTTATAATATCATTGTTCGACACTCAACGGATGGAGAATAAATGATAGCGAATTCTTTCGAACGATCTAAATGTCAGTTCTATGTACTAGGAGGAGAGTAAAAAAAGCTCTACACGCATACCAAAATGCGAACTACGAAATGCGAAGCATCCGTTGAACGATGTGCGTCTTGTTTCTTTCTTTGTTGTTCTTTTATAGGTGGGTAAATTTCTATTTATCCATCTATACGATATAAATAATATATCCGCAAAAATAGAGGCCGAAAAATTGCTACTAAACACAAAGATAAATTAAACGAGATTAAAATATGTTGAGATAAAGTGGACTACGAATTTATATTTACAGAAAAACACGAGGAGTGAGTGAGGGAGTTAGTGAGTGAGTAAGGAGCGAATGTAGGAGTCAACGAAAAGACATATAAGTTTAGATTACAATAAATGGCATAGGGGATATAATTAAACGTTTGGAAATTCGAGAGAAAATAAGTTGAGAGGAATGAGGTGACCACTTTACCACTCTACCCGGTGACTAACAATTATGTGGATATACAGAACGCATCGTTATCTCTATCAAATTGAAAAAGAAATTCATTCCTCTTTCGAGGGGATAAAAATAGAGGAATATAAACAACATCTACCAAGGGATCGATTGATTTTTTTTCAACTACATGTGATTCGTTTCATCCACGCTTGAAAATTCCACGGTAAAAAGAAAAACTCCATGTCAGTTGGAACATGAGCTGAATTCAAGATGCAACCAAAAGAAGACTCGGGAAAAAAGAAATGGTTGCAGCAACTACTTAAATAGTCGATTTTCAACCATCTACTTAAGTATTTGCTGCAGCTACTTAGTAGTCAGGACAAGTAACTCGATAGTTGCACTAACTAACGTAAATACCTGAGGTATTTTGATTTAGTTGAGACAACTAACGTGTTACTCGTCCTGACTACTAAGTAGCTGCAGCAACTACTCAAGTAGATGGTCGAAAATCGACTATTTAAGTAGTTGCTGCAACTATTCTTTTTTTTCCGTGCACTGGAAAACCTTCTCAAACCCAAACAAGAATATGGCTTACATTAATCTCTATTCAACTGAAATTGAAACTGATTTTGAACTGAAACTCAGAGCGAATTGCTCCTGTTGAATAGTGTTACCGCGATCCGAGCTGAATTGTTTTTCCTTTGGATGTATTCAAACTTTTGGCCTGTACTATATTTTTGAAGCTCTTGAAGTTTAAGTATAAAACAACGTTTTCTCAAAATTTGTATGACTCGGCAAATCCAATTTCATAAATGTTAGTTATAAAAACTCCATGAATGCATCTTCCGATGAATAACTAGATAAATATATCATTAAATCTATCTTCAGAAGATTGGCGATGAAGAAAAAACCACTTTGTAAACATATTTTCTTAATATCGACTCTGCTACTAATTGAACATCGAACACAATATTGTTTCATAAACCGATTCTGACAAATAAAATTTCATGAGATTTGAACAGAACATTGTCCGAGATTCAATGAGATTTGGCGAGAATCAATGGTTTTTCTTAACCAGGGTCCCATGTGGTGCCAGAGTTGCCAGTACTTACCAGTACAGGGCCAGTTGAATCGGCGGTACTGGCAAGTAGTTGAAATGGTAACATCATTTTACGTAAGGGCCAGTATGATCTTTACAACTATATCAGTACTGGCGTTATACATATATGAGCTTGCTATGGTGGACCTCTGGCATTCCAAAAGGCCCATTGTTTTGCCAGTACTGGGTATAGGATTAGGCCCGTTCTAGCCCGGTTGTGTGCCATGTGAAATGGGAACATGGGCCAGTATTGGCTCATTGCTGTTGTCGAAGTTGCCAATACTGGCAAATCTAAAGTTACCAGTACAGGGCCAGTTGAATCGACGATACTGGCAAGTAGTCAAAATGATAACATCATTTTACATGAGGGCCAGTAGAACATTCACAACAGCGTCGGTACCGATTGTTCTGCCATACCTGGATGAGAAGTGGTAGAGAGTCAAAATGATACATCTTACGTAGGAAGTCAGACCCGACCCAGTACTGGCACAGTGCTGGTAATTAGGGATCTCCGGAGTTATATTTCAAGGAAAAAAGAAAAAAATACATTGAATTCGAACTTTCAGAACTTGGTGAATCTATTTTTCTCATCATCGTTATCTGAGAAAGACGCTTTGGAAGTGGTTTCATGAAAGTTCACTGGGCAAGGATTGAACCCGGGACCTGCGAGTGAGAAACAGAGTCTCTATCACATCAGCTAATCTCCGAGTTGACAACGGACCACTTAAATTCCCATTTATTGTACTAACTCCCTTGGAGTCACATAATTTACCATAGACTCCGTAGTGAAACAAGATTACACCAATACTGGCTCATTGTTCTCTAGTGTCTGTGAAGTTGGCATATCAAATGTCAGCATCGCACAAGAAAGCACCAGTTCTAGTCGCATCCACTATAGTTCTACAGTTCTTGATAAGTTACAACAATAGTTCCGGGTAAATTTGTGAAAAAAATCGATTTTGAAAAAATGATATGCTAAGTTCTTCTACAATATGACAGCATCGCAGGGAAAATGGATGGAAATGGACTGTATCTCGGAGTTCTAGGGATGATTGGGATGCAAGGATGTCAAAACAAGGGAGTTCTAATGCTAGAAGTGCTTGGGAAATTTTTTTCAGGAATTAAATGGAATGATATGCTGAGTTCTTCTACAATATGACAGCATCGCAGGGGTAATGGAAGGAAATTGACTATATCTAGGAGTTCTAGGGATGATTGGGATGCGAGGATGTCAAAACAAGGGAGTTCTGATGCTAGGAGTGCTTAAGGAATTTTTTTCGGGAATTAAATGAAAAGACATGAGGAGTTCTTTACGATGTAGTAGCAGCGCAGGTGGAACCGCTGGAAGTGGACTATATCTCGGAGTTCTACGGCTGATTGGCATGTGAGGATGTCAAGGAACGAGAGTTCTGATGTTGGGAGTAATCAGGGAGTCAATTGGGAGTCTCAGAGAATCGGGAGTTCCGACCAGCATATCATGGAAAATGGAGAGTTCTGACCAGCATATCATGGAAAATCGATAGTTCTGACCAGCATATCATGGAAAATGGATAGTTCTGATCGGCATATCATAGAAAATCGATAGTTCTGACCAGCATATCATAGAAAATCGACAGTTCTGACCAGCATATCATAGAAAATCGATAGTTCTGACCAGCATATCATGGGAAATCGATAGTTCTGACCAGCATATCATAGGGAATCAATAGTTCTGACCAGCATATCATGGAAAATCGATAGTTCTGACCAGCATATCATGGGAAATCGATAGTTCTGACCAGCATATCATAGGGAATCAATAGTTCTGACCAGCATATCATGGAAAATCGACAGTTCTGACCAGCATATCATAGAAAATCGATAGTTCTGACCAGCATATCATGGGAAATCGATAGTTCTGACCAGCATATCATAGGGAATCAATAGTTCTGACCAGCATATCATAGAAAATCGATAGTTCTGACCAGCATATCATGGGAAATCGATAGTTCTGACCAGCATATCATAGGGAATCAATAGTTCTGACCAGCATATCATGGAAAATCGACAGTTCTGACCAGCATATCATAGGAAATCGATAGTTCTGACCAGCATATCATAGAAAATCGATAGTTCTGACCAGCATATCATGTAAAATGGAGAGTTCTGACCAGCATATCATGGAAAATGGAGAGTTCTGACCAGCATATCATGGAAAATCAATAGTTCTGACCAGCATATCATGGAAAATCGATAGTTCTGACCAGCATATCATAGGAAATCAATAGTTCTGACCAGCATATCATGTAGAATGGGGAGTTCTGATGAGCATATCATAGAAAATCGATAGTTCTGACCAGCATATCATGGAGAATCGATAGTTCTGACCAGCATATCATAGAAAATCGATAGTTCTGACCAGCATATCATAGAAAATCGATAGTTCTGACCAGCATATCATGGAAAATCGATAGTTCTGACCAGCATATCATAGGAAATCGATAGTTCTGACCAGCATATCATGGAAAATGGAGAGTTCTGACCAGCATATCATAGAAAATCGATAGTTCTGATCGGCATATCATAGAAAATCGATAGTTCTGACCAGCATATCATAGAAAATCGACAGTTCTGACCAGCATATCATAGAAAATCGATAGTTCTGATCGGCATATCATAGAAAATCGATAGTTCTGACCAGCATATCATAGAAAATCGACAGTTCTGACCAGCATATCATAGAAAATCGATAGTTCTGACCAGCATATCATAGAAAATCGATAGTTCTGACCAGCATATCATGGAGAATGGAGAGTTCTGACCAGCATATCATGGAGAATGGGGAGTTCTGAAGAGCATATCATAGAAAATCGAAAGTTCTGACCAGCATATCATGGAAAATCAATAGTTCTGACCAGCATATCATAGAAAATCGATAGTTCTGATCGGCATATCATAGAAAATCGATAGTTCTGACCAGCATATCATAGACAATGAATAGTTCTGACCAGCATATCATGGGAAATGGAGAGTTCTGACCAGCATATCATGGAAAATCGATAGTTCTGACCAGCATATCATGGAAAATCGATAGTTCTGACCAGCATATCATGGAAAATCAATAGTTCTGACCAGCATATCATAGAAAATCGATAGTTCTGATCGGCATATCATAGAAAATCGATAGTTCTGACCAGCATATCATAGACAATGAATAGTTCTGACCAGCATATCATGGGAAATGGAGAGTTCTGACCAGCATATCATGGAAAATCGATAGTTCTGACCAGCATATCATGGAAAATCGATAGTTCTGACCAGCATATCATAGAAAATCGATAGTTCTGAGCAGCATATCATGGAAAATGGAGAGTTCTGATGAGCATATCATATAAAATCGATAGTTCTGATCGGCATACCATAGAAAATCGATAGTTCTGACTAGCATATCATAGAAAATCGATAGTCCTGAGCCGCATATCATAGAAAATCGATAGTTCTGACCAGCATATCATAGAAAATCGATAGTTCTGACCAGCATATCATGGAAAATGGAGAGTTCTGACCAGCATATCATGGAAAATGGAGAGTTCTGACCAGCATATCATGGAAAATCGATAGTTCTGACCAGCATATCATAGAAAATCGATAGTTCTGACCAGCATATCATGGAAAATGGAGAGTTCGGACCAGCATATCATGGAAAATGGAGAGTTCTGATGAGCATATCATATAAAATCGATAGTTCTGATCGGCATATCATAGAAAATCGATAGTTCTGACCAGCATATCATAGAAAATCGACAGTTCTGACCAGCATATCATAGAAAATCGATAGTTCTGACCAGCATATCATGGAGAATGGAGAGTTCTGACCAGCATATCATGGAGAATGGGGAGTTCTGAAGAGCATATCATAGAAAATCGAAAGTTCTGACCAGCATATCATGGAAAATCAATAGTTCTGACCAGCATATCATAGAAAATCGATAGTTCTGACCAGCATATCATAGAAAATCGATAGTTCTGACCAGCATATCATAGAAAATCGACAGTTCTGACCAGCATATCATAGAAAATCGATAGTTCTGACCAGCATATCATGGAAAATGGAGAGTTCTGACCAGCATATCATGTAGAATGGGGAGTTCTGATGAGCATATCATAGAAAATCGATAGTTCTGACCAGCATATCATGGAGAATCGATAGTTCTGACCAGCATATCATAGAAAATCGATAGTTCTGACCAGCATATCATAGAAAATCGATAGTTCTGACCAGCATATCATGGAAAATCGATAGTTCTGACCAGCATATCATAGGAAATCGATAGTTCTGACCAGCATATCATGGAAAATGGAGAGTTCTGACCAGCATATCATAGAAAATCGATAGTTCTGACCAGCATATCATGGAGAATGGAGAGTTCTGACCAGCATATCATGGAGAATGGGGAGTTCTGAAGAGCATATCATAGAAAATCGAAAGTTCTGACCAGCATATCATGGAAAATCAATAGTTCTGACCAGCATATCATAGAAAATCGATAGTTCTGACCAGCATATCATAGAAAATCGATAGTTCTGACCAGCATATCATAGAAAATCGACAGTTCTGACCAGCATATCATAGAAAATCGATAGTTCTGACCAGCATATCATAGAAAATCGACAGTTCTGACCAGCATATCATAGAAAATCGATAGTTCTGACCAGCATATCATGGAGAATGGAGAGTTCTGACCAGCATATCATGGAGAATGGGGAGTTCTGAAGAGCATATCATAGAAAATCGAAAGTTCTGACCAGCATATCATGGAAAATCAATAGTTCTGACGAGCATATCATAGAAAATCGATAGTTCTGACCAGCATATCATAGAAAATCGATAGTTCTGACCAGCATATCATAGAAAATCGACAGTTCTGACCAGCATATCATAGAAAATCGATAGTTCTGACCAGCATATCATGGAAAATGGAGAGTTCTGACCAGCATATCATGGAGAATGGGGAGTTCTGATGAGCATATCATAGAAAATCGATAGTTCTGACCAGCATATCATAGAAAATCGATAGTTCTGACCAGCATATCATAGAAAATCGATAGTTCTGACCAGCATATCATGGAAAATGGAGAGTTCGGACCAGCATATCATGGAAAATGGAGAGTTCTGATGAGCATATCATATAAAATCGATAGTTCTGATCGGCATATCATAGAAAATCGATAGTTCTGACCAGCATATCATAGGAAATCGTTAGTTCTGATCGGCATATCATAGAAAATCGATAGTTCTGACCAGGATATCATGGAAAATCGACAGTTCTGACCAGCATATCATGGAAAATGGAGACTTTTGATGAGCATATCATATAAAATCGATAGTTCTCATCGGCATACCATAGAAAATCGATGGTTCTGACCAGAATATCATGAAGAATCAATAGTTCTGACCAGCATATCATAGAGAATCGATAGTTCTGATCGGCATATTATAGAAAATCGATAGTTCTCACCAGCATATCATAGGCAATCGACAGTTCCGACCAGCAAATCATAGAAAGTGGAGAGTTCTGATGAGCATATCATAGATAATCGATAGTTCTGATCGGCATATCATAGAAAATCGATAGTTCTGATCGGCATATCATAGAAAATCGATAGTTCTGACCAGCATATCATGGAAAATCAATAGTTCTGACCAGCATATCATAGAAAATCGACAGTTTTTTTCGATAGTCGATTTTCTATGATATGCCGATCAGAACTATCAATTTTCTATGATATGCTGGTCAGGACTATCGATTCTCCATGATATGTTGGTCAGAACTATCGATTTTCTATGATATGCTGGTCAGGACTATCGATTCTCCATGATATGCTTGTCAGAACTATCGATTTTCCATGATATGCTGGTCAGAACTCTCCATTTCCCATGATATGCTGGTCAGAACTCTCCATTTTCCATGATATGCTGGTCAGAACTATCGATTTTCTATGATATGCTGGTCAGAACTATCGATTTTCCATGATATGCTGGTCAGAACTATCGATTTTCTATGATATGCCGATCAGAACTATCGATTTTCTATGATATGCTGGTCAGAACTATTGATTTTCCATGATATGCTGGTCAGAACTATCGATTTTCCATGATATGCTGGTCAGAACTCTCCATTTTCCATGATATGCTGCTCAGAACTATCGATTTTCTATGATATGCTGGTCAGAACTATTGATTTTCCATGATATGCTCATCAGAACTCTCCATTTTCCATGATATGCTGCTCAGAACTATCGATTTTCTATGATATGCTGGTCAGAACTATTGATTTTCCATGATATGCTGGTCAGAACTATCGATTTTCCATGATATGCTGGTCAGAACTCTCCATTTTCCATGATATGCTGGTCAGAACTATCGATTTTCTATGATATGCTGGTCAGAACTATCGATTTTCTATGATATGCGGCTCAGGACTATCGATTTTCTATGATATGCTAGTCAGAACTATCGATTTTCTATGGTATGCCGATCAGAACTATCGATTTTATATGATATGCTCATCAGAACTCTCCATTTTCCATGATATGCTGCTCAGAACTATCGATTTTCTATGATATGCTGGTCAGAACTATCGATTTTCCATGATATGCTGGTCAGAACTATCGATTTTCCATGATATGCTGGTCAGAACTCTCCATTTCCCATGATATGCTGGTCAGAACTATTCATTGTCTATGATATGCTGGTCAGAACTATCGATTTTCTATGATATGCCGATCAGAACTATCGATTTTCTATGATATGCTGGTCAGAACTATTGATTTTCCATGATATGCTGGTCAGAACTATCGATTTTCTATGATATGCCGATCAGAACTATCGATTTTCCATGATATGCTGGTCAGAACTCTCCATTTTCCATGATATGCTGGTCAGAACTATCGATTTTCCATCATATGCTGGTCAGAACTGTCGATTTTCTATGAGATGCTGGTCAGAACTATCGATTTTCCATGATATGCCAATCAGAACTATCGATTTTCTATGATATGCTGGTCAGAACTATCGATTTTCTATGATATGCTTGTCAGGACTATCGATTTTCTATGATATGCTGGTCAGAACTATCGATTTTCTATGGTATGTCGATCAGAACTATCGATTTTATATGATGTGCTCATCAGAACTCTTCATTTTCCATGATATGCTGCTCAGAACTATCGATTTTCTATGATATGCTGCCCAGAACTATCGATTTTCTATGATATGCTGGTCAGAACTATCGATTTTCTATGATATGCTGGTCAGAACTATCGATTTTCTATGATATGCTCATCAGAACTCCCCATTTTCCATGATATGCTGGTCAGAACTCTCCATTTTCCATGATATGCTGGTCAGAACTGTCGATTTTCTATGATATGCTGGTCGGAACTGTCGATCTTCTATGATATGCCGGTCAGAACCATTCATTTTCTATGATATGCCGATCAGAACTATCGATTTTCTATGATATGCTGGTGAGAACTATTGATTTTCCATGATATGCTGGTCAGAACTATCGATTTCCCATGATATGCTGGTCAGAACTCTCCATTTTCCATGATATGCTGGTCGGAACTCCCGATTCTCTGAGACTCCCAATTGACTCCCTGATTACTCCCAACATCAGAACTCTCGTTCCTTGACATCCTCACATGCCAATCAGCCGTAGAACTCCGAGATATAGTCCACTTCCAGCGGTTGCACCTGCGCTGCTACTACATCGTAGAAGAACTCCTCATGTCTCTTCATTTAATTCCCGAAAAAAATTTCTTAAGCACTCCTAGCATCAGAACTCCCTTGTTTTGACATCCTCGCATCCCAATCATCCCTAGAACTCCTAGATATAGTCAATTTCCTTCCATTACCCCTGCGATGCTGTCATATTGTAGAAGAACTCAGCATATCATTCCATTTAATTCCTGAAAAAAATTTCCCAAGCACTTCTAGCATTAGAACTCCCTTGTTTTGACATCCTCGCATCCCAATCATCCCTAGAACTCCGAGATACAGTCCATTTCCATCCATTTTCCCTGTGATGCTGTCATATTGTAGAAGAACTTAGCATATCATTTTTTCAAAATCGATTTTTTTCACAAATTTACCCGGAACTATTGTTGTAACTTATCAAGAACTGTAGAACTATAGTGGATGCGACTAGAACTGGTGCTTTTTTGTGCGATGCTGACAATTGATATGCCAACTTCACAGACACTGTTCTCTATCGAACGTATTGAATGATCATACCAACTCTGTCTTGATACTGGCGCGACTCTGGCTCACTACAAAAATCAAGTTGCCAAGATCGTAATTTTAATGTCAATCGACTACCGATTTTGTCGTCAGCCAGAGTTCTACCGATTCTGGCACATTGTCGTCTCATGTACATATTGAATGATAACACCAACTCTGGCTCAGTACTGGCGCCGTTCCGTTTCTTTGCGATCTGGGTATTCTACAGGCAGTATCAATTCAATACTAGCTCGAGACCGTTTGTCAACGTTAAGCCAATACCGTCTGAAATCCGGCGAACATTTGGCGCCAGTTGAAAAACGGTGATGATTTTGAATAGGCACAGTTGTTTTTGCCGAAATCTGGCAAATACAACTTGACCAGTACCGCGCCATTTGTCAACTCTGGCTATTTCCACATGCACTGAGAGGAGAGATTATATAAACATCACCAAAATTCCAGTGATTGGAAAGTACGATAATTGAGTGACACATGGGGATTTTAGATAAACGTTCCTTTCTTCTCAATTATAATCATCCCATATCTAATATACCACGCGATATTAAGAAAAAAAAGGATTATTTTATATACATTGGAGTATAAGCTACGCAATAAAATATTGACCATGACTTTACAATATAGAGAAGTATGTGAATTCGGTTGAACGAATCCTCACTAAGTAGTTTAGTAAAATTTCACCATTATGCCTGTCAAATATTTCGATCCTTATTTATTGAAATATAATGGTCTACTTGTTAATTTTTGCGGCATATTTGATCAACCAATATAATGCAGCAAGAAAAGTGAAATTCTAATGGATTCAGTAATTGAATATCAATTTCAGAAGATCGATTTCCTAACACAAATAATAATCATTGCATCAATGTGACACAAGCGCTAGGACTCGAATCAATTTTTTGTGAATAATGTACGCAAAAATGCGTGAGTTTATTCAAAATATCTCTCCGTACAGCATTTTTTCAGTGTTTCAAATCATGTTCTAAAAACCCCTAGACAGTAATACAGTTCAGAGAGAATTCATATTCAATACTCTTTGGATTCTGAGAATCCATAAAGAATTCTATATGAATACAGGTGGAATTTTTGTGTTGTATGGGTTTTAAATAAACCTAATATCGCGTAATATGTAATGAAACAATTGGCTCAAGTTTCAATAAGATGTTAGACCAACTCTATTATTTCGGTACGTGATTGTCAAAGCAAAATTAAGCAAATCTTCTTTTGGCGAAATACTGTGGGAGGCTTCGTCTTCAAGTTATAAGCGAAATAAATTTCAACGAGAAAATTAAATTTAAAAATCAAGACTACCCTCTACTTTTGACATAGATTGCATCTAAAATATGCCAAACATTTATATACTACACTAAAACATTAAGAATATGCTGTCAGTTCAAAATGAAGATCTGAGAATGAGAGGGAAATATTCTTAAAGTTCAACACAAGTCGATGAGAAATGAATTAGAAGCACGCACTGCACGCACAAGCGTTGATCTAGAGTAGGTGGTAGCGGGGATGAGCGCAGATTTTAGTGAACTAGACAGTAATCTGTATTCAAAAGGTTACGAACCAATCACTGGAAAATATGAAAACAAGAATGTTCTTGAAAGTTCACTAATGTTTCCAAAATACGTGTCGTAGACAATACATATTTATATACGATAGAGGTACGCAGAACAAAGCTACATGAATATATAATGTTTATATTGAACATTGCTCAGTAATTTGGGAAAAATAATTTCACAAGTAGGAATGAAAGCTACAAGGTATTCAAATATTTTACTTTTCGATGGAGTTATTATTTGTAGTTATGCGACACTATTATTTCTCACATCATAAGACTACCAATTGATGAAGTGTTCACTGTAGTTTATAAGAAATATCGTTGTACATCCTTTTTGAATATGTAATGATTACAAAACTGAACGTATGATAATATTTATTGAACATTTTATCAAGGTTTTGCATAAGTTGGGTAAATTTGGATGAACTTATAAGATATATTAATAATCTTTCAGCAATTGATAATTCTACTGAATAATATGAAAATCAATGCTGTATTTCACCAATCCATTCCTCTCAGTGTGGGGTCCTTCGTCTGATAGGAAATTCTCTCAATAACGATCTAGCTCGTCGATCTTATAGTTCTGGCTTAGCTCGAAACTCGAATCGACTGACATTTTTTCAGCTCTGTTCGAAGATCGGATCGTTTGAAATTATTGAGATCGGCTCGAAATTTCTTCGATCCGGATCGAAGATCGCGGCAACACTAGGGAGAACCAAGGATCCCCGGAGATGGATGATACATAGGAATTTGGAGTTATTTCAGAACCCTGAGAATCCCAAGTGAACATTCTTGATAAATCCCCCCCCCCCTCCCCCGAGTATGATAAAATGAGAATTCATAATTCAAAGCATAGTGGGCAGTGGAATTCGGACCCCCCAGTCTATATCCAAGCTTCTCCAACCGGGGAGAAAAATTCGATCCCCATGAGATGATATGCAGACCTGGAACCGCCACAAGAGAAAATCAATGCTTTTCGGGGAAAATGCGCTGAGAAAAGCCTTTAGTTGTAGTAACTAAAAACGATATGAAGTAGAAAATTTGAGTTGCCTGAACTAAAATCTTGTTTGTTGCAACACAAATTTTCAGTTGAAGGGACTATATTTATACTAATATTTAGTTGAAGCAATTCAATTTTTAGTTGAGGTCATGGTTCACTGAAATTTTTAGTCATGACAACTAATCAGTTTTTTCAGTGTGATATATGGGAATTTAGAGCTATTTTGGAGCTCTCAGAATCTCAAGGGAACATTTTTGATGAATCACCCCGAGTATGATAAAATTGGAAAACAGTGGAAAACTGGGAATTTCGACCGAATGGTCGTAGGATGAATGGGAATTCACGATTCAAGGCATTGGGCACACAGAAAAAAATGAATAGTTGCGGCAACTATTTAAATAGTCAGCTGTCTCAACTAATTCAAAATGATACCTCAGGTATTTACAGGTTGGCTGAAAAGTTTTGAAAGCGACACCTATCAACCAGTACAGGAATCGAAATTTATACGCTATTTTTATATTTCATCCTTCATTTGAACACACACACAATTTTATTCCGATCTGTCAATTCATTCTTTGTTTACAAGCCATTCGAAGTTGACGTGTCAGTGTATTTTGTGAAAATGGAAAAATCCGAATATCGTGCAGTGATAAAATTCTTTGTTTTGGAAGGTTTATCAGCAACGGAAATTCATACTAAAATGAAGAAAGTGTTGAAGGAATCTGCTCCTTCATTTCCAACTGTACATCGATGGGTTTTAGGGTTTGAACGTGGTCGTACAAGCGTTGAAGATCAATCACGTAGTGGACGTCCAAAAAGTGCAACGAAATCAGACATCATTGAGCAAGTCTATGATATTGTTTGTAAAGATCCGAGTTTGACTAAGCGTGAAATTGCTGATACCATAGGCATCTCGGATGAACGAGTACTCCATATTTTACACGAAGAATTACATATGAAAAAGCTTTTTGGAAAGTTGGTGCCGCATTCGTTGACAATTCAACAAAAACTGAATCGAAAACAAATTTCTCAGCGTAATTTGGAGCGTTTTAAGCAGAATAAGACCGATTTTTTGCGTCGTTTCGTAACTGTGGACGAGACTTGGATCTACCATCATGATCCTAAACTGAAACAAGAACGTTTACAGTGGACCGAAGCTAGTTGTTCAGCTCCAAAACGGGTGAAGTCCGAACGATCGGCAAAAAAGGTTTTAGCATCGGTTTTTCGGAACGCAAAAGGGGTTTTGTTGATTGATTATCTCGAAAAAGGTAAAACAATTAACTCTGAATATTATTGCAACCTTTTGGACCAGTTGGATGAAAAAATTCGTGACAAAGACCCGGTTTACGGAAGAAAAAAATCATTTTTCATCAAGACAATGCACGTGTTCACACAAGTATTCTGGCGATGGCTAAACTGAACGAATTGAAGTACGAATTGCTTGAACACCCACCGTATTCACCAGATTTGGCTCCCTCCGACTATTACCTCTTCAGAAATTTCAAACAATTCTTTCGTGGAAAGCGTTTTTCGTCGAATGAAGAAGCTATTGCAGCTGCGGAGCAGTATTTTACGGAGCTTCCGGAAAATCATTACAGGATCGTTGGAATAAGTGTGTTGAAGTTGAGGGAGACTATATTGAATAAAAAAAATCATTTCATCAAAAAATACACATTCTTTCATTTTTACTTTCAAAACTTTTCAACCAAACTGTACGTTAGTTAGGGCAACTATCGAGTTACTTGTCCTGACTACTAAGTAGCTGCAGCAACTACTCAAGTAATGGTCGAAAATCGACTATTTAAGTAGTTGCTGCAACTATTCTCTTTTTCCGTGCAGTGCAATTCAAATCCCACAGTCTGTATCCAAGCTGCTCCGGCCGGAGAAAGAAATTTGATCCCCTTGAGATGATATGCTGACCTGGAACCGCCACAAGGGGAAACAAAGGATTCCCGAGGATGAAGGATACACAAGCTATTTCAGAGCTCTGAGAATCGCTTATGAACGTTCTTGATGTCCAAGTTTGAATCGTTTATAAAAACGAAACGGAACATTCGAAGTTACGAATTGTGATAAATCATCGTTATTCACAGGGTTGCCACAAACCAAAAGAACAGAGTTATTTGGTTTAAACCTGATTTTTTGGTATCAAATTTAGTTTTTCCAATCTGAACGAGAAATTTCTCATCTCCAAGGTTGTAGGGATTTTTTTATAACTATAAGTTTCAATTCTCACTAATTCACGTA
This sequence comes from Gonatopus flavifemur, assembly GCA_018340375.1. Lineage (NCBI taxonomy): Eukaryota > Metazoa > Arthropoda > Insecta > Hymenoptera > Dryinidae > Gonatopus > Gonatopus flavifemur. Next base: position 20,513,826 of record JAFFJZ010000004.1, read on the forward strand.
CAAAACAGACAGTGCCCTATTGGAGTGAAAAATTTAACTTCTGATGTACAGTTGAAAACCTAAAGGTATTTGGATATGTATTTTAGATAATTTATGTGGTATAAATTAGTTTTATATCACTTTGAAAGACAGAAATCATAAACATCGGTATCACAATACTTCAAATTCTTCGAAAAGGAACAGTGAAAGAACAGTTACCTTGAACTTCATTTAATTACATTAATACTTCATTTAATTAGATTCAATATTTAGCATATTCAATTCATAATATATTTAAAATCGAGCATGAAAAACTAAAACGCATCTGTGTAAATGATTTTTTATTAAATATTCAAAAGTCAGTGATAAACATTTTTATTGAAAATGTTGTCAAGAAAAACCAATTTCTTTGATGCTCTGTGGGGAGGAATGATCATCAATTATTTCCAACTCTTTTCAAACTGTTCTGCTGCATAAAATACAATCTCATATCATGTTTTTCAAATTCTTTTGGCAACCTTGAAACATTGTTGCAGAATTCTACAATGACTTGAAAAAGCATTACATTCGATCGAAAAAGGAATCCGGAAATCTGCGAGCTGTTTACAATCTCCATAAGTGTTCTTTCGATAACTTTTAATATTCTGGGACAATTTTTTTAAAATTCTTTCAGAACCCTTGACGCTATCTGGGTATATAATTGTATTCCTTGAGCCGAGCTAGCAATATTAAATCGTTGTTGTAAAGAAAAAGATCGTTATAATGACTATCTGTTTCGTTATCACAAATATCCGTTTAGTTTTCACAACGATACCTGTACTTCCATATTGTGAATTGTTACAAAAACTCGACAGTATAATTATGAGAATAATGATTTGTTCCCCGTACATTTCCATTTCTCAAAGTAATCCTAAAACTATCCCCAATACAGATCGTGAAAGTTTATTCGTGAAAAAGACAACACACACACACACAAAATTAGAAGAATAATATGAATATTTCTACATCAAATTGTACCAAACAACCCTGGTTATTTATCTCCTGAAATTGATTTTTTGAAATTCAAAGATTTTGGATCTTTAACTAAGATTGGATCTGAGTATTTCGTTATTCGATTCAATAAACGATTCCAACTTCAGCAACACGGATAATCAAGTTACTTTGAATATACTTTTCTTGGAAGTACTGGAAAAGATATTTATATATATACACACACACACACATACATGTATTCAAAGAAGACATCTTTGCGCGCAGGTGGAAAACGAAAACGAGTCGGAACAGAATATTAGGGTGAGCTTATTCAAGGTAACGGAAGGGTACACTATAAGGAGATCATGCTAAGAATAGAGGAAATTGAGATTCTCTTCGTGTTGTTGGATAGAATAACAAGTACATTTGATCTTGAGTACTCTGCAGGATCATTATACGCTAAGATGAGGGATGAATGAGAGAAGGATCGTGGATGGAACAAAGAAATCGCGGGGAGATCTTGTTTCTTCTTTCCTTCTTTCGTCCCTCTTTTCTTTGAAATGAAGATCGAATAAGTGGGCCAATTTCAGATACTACTACTACTACTCTATACTCGCGAGGTGCATTGAGCTTCTTCAAATTCGTCAGTGCTTTTTTTAACGGAACTCAACTTAGTCCCAGCTTATTGAATCATTCCATGCGATCGATCATCTTCAATTAACGGTGAAATTCTCGCGTGTTTCGGATTCGGACGGATCAAACTGTTCTTCCAATTTGTATCGAGAGGCTACTGAGAGGTTGATGACGAATCACACGCGGCGCGGAAGGCATTTGAATCTAAAATAAAAAATACCATTTATGAACCGCAGAATGAATTTATTGTCACAACTCATGTCAAAATTTTGCCCCCTTTTTTTGTCGATCCAGTCACTGAAATTGCTCCTCCTTCCACGCTACAGAAACTACTTGGTCCCACTTTCCCGCTCCGAATATTTTTTGATTCTATTCTCCTACTCCACGACCTACTGCTCCTACAGAGAACCCTAATTCTTCTGGATTCACTGGGAGAAAAAATTCTTGGAAACATTAAAATCTTTACTTGAATACTCGTAATGAAATATTTAATCACGAGTTACAACAATCGGTTGCTAGACTCAGAGAAATTTATATTCATGGCAACTATGTGAGAGAACAACTATTCAATTATTGTTTTGCCAACTCTTTTTATGATTGAAGCAACTATGTAAATAGTTTTCATTACTTTAAACAAGTTACCATAACTGTTTATATACCCTGATGGGCTACTGAGACAAATGGTGGACATTGGATGAATGTCCGAAATTTTAAGCAGGTGGACATCGGTTGGACAACAACTGGACAACGATTGGACATTGCGAGACAGTTTTGGATGCGTTTCAGACATGCCAGGACACGCTAAACAAATCATGGACACTTTTCGGACATACAGATAAGAAGGTTCAGACGCGTTTTAGACAAACGATAGACATTGAATTCGACTTTGTCTAGAATTTTGAATGAATGGACATAAACAGACATCGTGGACATGTTTTGGACAATATTCAGACATATTTGGACATCATAGACTCTTTTCAGACAAAGTTTGGATGTCCCAAGCTTGTCCATTCGCCCATTAGGGTAGTTGTGGATAATGAATATGAATAGTTGTCCTCGAATAATTGATATGACTATTTAAATTTCTCTCAGTGTAGTTTCAGCTTCATGTTCCCTTCCGGCTATTTGGGGAATTGAAAGAGAATCCAACAGATTCTTTCTGTATGATTTTACGAGCAGAGTTCGTGAAACAATACTTCAATAACCCTGATGAAAAAAATGTCTCTGAATTTCACTGAGAAACTCTGAATCTTATCGAAAAACTCTGAAAAATTCTGAAAAACTCTTGTTTATTAAGGGAACTTGAGCACGGGGAAGTGGGGGAGGGGAAAAGTCCAATTTCGCGGGAACTTTCCTCAAAAGATACGTTATTAATACAAGTTTGAATTGGATAATAATGAATTGCGTACTGCCGCGCACTTTGAATTTGCCAATGATTTCTGGAGGCTGAAAAATAGAAGTTTTAAGTTTTAACCTCTCCAAGCGTGTATTGCCTATAATGACAATGGGGCCCAAGCAGGGTCCATCCTCTTTAACCCAGTATTAGGGAATGACGATGGGGCCCATGTTGGCTCAATCTTGGCCCTGTTGTGCGTTTCCATACAATTATGGTTGGTAAAAAATGGAAATAATAATGAATCTTAGTGCGGGCACATTTGAACTTGGCGCCAATTTGGACCAGCATTAGGCTAAGATTGGAGTGAATTTATATTCCGAGCATGTGTGTACAATCCTCAGCGTCTATGAATTTTGGTCCCACTTTGGTCCAGTCTTGGGCCTATATAGGTACGATGGAGCTCAACACTACACGGAAAAAATAATTTAGCTGCAGCAGCTGAGTAGCTGGCACGGACACGGACAGCCATTAAATTAGCCCCTGCAGCTAAATTTTAGCTGTTACCGCAAATGAATTAACTACAAATGCAAATTTTTTTGCTGTCACAGCTAAAATTTAACTGCAGGAGCCAATTTAATGGCTGTCCGTGTCCGTGCTGGCTACTTAACTGCTGCAGCTGAATTATTTTTTCCGTGTAGGCCCAAGGCTGGGTCAAAGTGGGACTGAAATTCATGCCCACTGGGCTAGAATTCAAAGTAATTTCTCGATTTAAAAAAAAAGGATCCTGAAGGGGCAGTATTGATTGCCTAGTCTGGGTTCATGCTGGGCCCATGGTGTTACCAATCCTCGGGCAAAGCAATACAGCCAAGCTGGGAACGATGCTATCATCTCAGGGTTGGCCCCATTTGTCTGCCCAGCTTGGGCCCGCTGTTAATACACACTTGGGGCTAAGCGTCAACAAATTTTACAATTTTATTTTTTAGCCTTCAGAAATCATTGGGAAATTCAAAGTGCACGGCAGTGCGCAATCCCAATTGCGTAATTCATTATTATTCAATTTAAATTTGTATTAATTACGTACCTTTTGAGAAAATTTCGCGCAAAATTTGATTTTTCTACTCCACCACTTCCCCATGCTCTGATTCCCTTGAACACGTTTTGTCACTCGAAATGTCTCTGAACATTTCTGAATTCTTCTGGAAAACCCTGCACTGGGAGCCTCTAAAATTTTAAGGAATTTTTCGGAGAATGTTTGTGGAAATCCTCCTGAATTTGGTCGGCGACTTGTAAAAAGTACTCCCCAGTCTGCTGCAGCTGCAGCTACGGGAGCTATTTTTTGGCTGTCACGGCTACTCACTGAGCGGTAACAGTAAGAAACGTAGCTTCCACAGCGGAAGTTCCACGGTTAAATCATTACCACAAAAACTGTGCAGCCACAGCTACAATTTTCCATTGTAGTAGCTAATAAATAGCTGTGGTCGCAATTATTTTAGCTAAAGCAGTTGAAAAATGGAGATAACAGGGTATCTACTCGGAGTGGAAAATAAAGCTCTCTGACAATTTCACTATTTTTCAGATATTTTTTAAAGTTTTTCCAGGACAAAATGATCAGATTTCACAAAATAGTTTTCCAAATTCCCTGGTCTGTGAATATGCTTGGTTCCAGGGAAATTTTCTTGCATCAAGAGTAAATGAATTTCTCGGAAAAAGAAAATCAATTGATCTTCTACGATAATTTTATAGTAAATACTGATCGATTCGTACATAAATTTAGACCCATTCAACATTCTGCATGAAATCTGTGTACCGAGAAGAAAAAAATATTCAACTCCTGAAAAATTTCCAGGCTATTATTTTGAACATTTCCTTGACAATTCCAGGTTTTTAAGGTTGGAGTTGTAAAAGTGAGTAGCTGCCACAGTTGTTGCATTTTTTTGCGTATGTAGATCATCCGAGTTTGCAGTACAAACGAAAAAACCGGGTGAAATAATATTCTAGTAGGTGGGGAACATCCTCATGCAATTAGAATTTTCACCGGAATCTTCAAATTTTCTTTCATGTTTCGCGAAAATTATGAAATTACAAGTTTTCAAGGTTCAAAACCCTCTAGAATCATCAAATTCATTTGATAGCTCCTGAAACCCATCACATTACACGGTTTAGGAATATAAAAGGCCGTAAGGTCATTCAGGTTTGAGGTACAAACTGCAAAATCAAGTGAAATTATGATACTTTCTCACCTCGGAAACATGTCTATTCAGTTAGAATTCTCACAGGAACTGTCCTGTAGTTCCTGAAACTCATGAAATTACAAGTTTTCTAGATTCAAAAGGCTGTAGTTCAACTGAGTTTGAGGTACAAACGATAACACTGAGTTCGATGATACTTGTGGACCTAAGCAACAATCTCATGCAGTTAGGATTTTTACCGGAGTCTTCAATTTTTCCTTTCTAATTCACGAAACCTATGAAATCACATGTTTTTAGGATTCAAAAGCCTGCAGGTCTTCCAGGTGTGAGGGACAAACAACAGAACTCAGTGACATGATAATCCTGCACCTAGTCGGAATTTTTGCCGGGGTCTTCAAATTTCTTCCATAACTCCTGAAAATTGTGAAATTATATGTTTCCAACATTCAAAACGCTGTGACTCATTCAGATTTGAAGTAGAAACGTCAAAACTCCTAATACGAGTAAAATTCTTGCCGGACTCGACAGATTCATTTCATTGCTCCAGAAGTCTATTTTTTCGGGATATAAAAGTTTTCAAGTCATCCAGATTTCAGGTAAAAACGATACAACTGAATAAAAGAGTACTCTGGAATCTAGAAAACATTAATCTGCAGTTGAAACCTTTCGGAGGAATTGCCAAATTAATTTGAAAGCTTCTGAAACTTACAAAATTGCAAGTTTTCAGGATACGAAAGACTGTAAGTCATCCAGGTTTGAGTTACAACCAACAAAACTGAACAAGATGATCTTCTGGCATCTAAGAAACATCCCCACGCAGTTAGAATTCATGCCGGAGCTTCAGAGGTATTTTATAGCCCCTGATACTCATGAAATTACAAGTTTTCGAGATTCAAAACACTGCAGGTGATCCAGGTTCGAGGTATAAATGTCAAAACTGGATAATATGATGATCCCTATATTTTTATATTTTCGCCAGAATCGTTGAAGTGATTTTACAACTCCTGCAATTTTTAAAATCACCTGTTTTTGAGGTATCAAAGGCTGTTAAGGTCGTCCGGGTTTGAGTTACGAACGTTAGAACTGGATTAGATACTTTGGCATCTATGGAACATTTTGGTGCGAGTAGAATTTCTTCAGGAATCGTCAAAATCATTTCATAGCGCCTTTAACTCAACAGGTACCAAGCACTCAAGTTTTCAGGATGTAAAAGGTTGTTCGTGCAGTTTGAATTCCCGAAAAACCATCGCATTCATTTCAAATTTAAAACATTGGGTGAGATGATATTTTGGCATCTAGGGAACAATCTCACGAGGATAGAGTGTCTCCTGGAATCGTCAAAACCAATCATCAGCTCCTGAAACTTATCAGATTTACAAGTTTTTGGATATAAAAGACTGCAAGTCATCTGGATTTTAAGAATGGAGCTAAAACTGGCGGCATATTGTTGTAACTTTTGATTGAACTCGATTCGAAATTGTTTTTAGATTTGATCAAAAGTTGCAGCAGTTCGCTGCCAGCTCCAGGCCGCTAGTTTTAGCTCCATATTTGAAAGACAAACAACAAACCTGGATAGAATAATAGCGAAAATCTCTTTGCGGTCTCACTGCATATAGCTCCTAAAACTTGTGATTTTACACCTTTTTTAGATTCAAAAAGGGGTAGCTCATGTTGGTTTCAGGTACCAACGATATCACTGGATTGGACGATACTCTCGGATCTAAGCAACATTCTCCTGCACTTAGAATTTTCGCCAGAGTCTTCAAATTTCCCTATTAAATTCCACCCCTGCATGTTCGCAATGTGCAACTTTGTGTCTCGTGATTTCTCAGTCGATGTTACAATACAGTCTTTCCATAAATCTTCGTGTAATCCTTTGGAATGCCATCCATAATTAATCTTCACAAACAAATACCGATGTTGGACACTTATAAAACAATCCCAGTGGAAACAAAAACATTTGAAAACCATGGTTTCACAAGCATGGCTTCATGCCAGTTATCCACATTTCGATTTAATGAATTAAAACTCGTCGGTTCTCGTTGCGATGTACTTTTTTTCCGCCCATTTGTGATACGAATTTCAACACGATTTTTATATTCTCGCGATGCAAAGTTTCTCAACAGAAGACTCAATTCATTCATTTCTGTAAATGATAATTGTCTAGAATTTTTCTACAAAGTAAAATCGGAACTAATAACTGTAATTACACACATTTCATGCTCTGTAAAAATAACTACTGCCCCTGTACAGCCAGGGTACATCTCAACAATGTTTTCTTTCTTCTCCTACCACCTAAAAATATAAATTACTCGCCTACCTTGAGTACACTCACATACACTTTAGATTAAAAGTGAAATTCTTCTTCCTAATGATTTTCAAGAACGAGAAAAGAATAACGAATCCATTATCAAGAACACGTAGTATTACAATTATGTATTTAATGAAATCCTTCGTAAATCTCGCAGCACGCAACATTGTTGATCAGTCGTCGTGCACGTTTTCTTTCCTGTTGCTGAAATTAATCATCATTGAAATAAATAATGAATAAATCAATAAATCGTCAAATTTAGAAACAGAAATCAATGCCCGGAGCACTCCCCATCGAACTTGAACAACATATAATTTCATGTGAACTGAGTAACCGATGCTTCACATAATTTTCGAGTCATTATCATGATCGTAAATTTCATAATGTTTCTAATCCAAAGCCGCAACAAAGGTATCGTGGAAGGAGTTGAATAACAACAAGGTTAAAGAGTCAATTTCAACACTTGTCTCTTCGTCGTTTTCAAAGTATGTACTCTGTATTTTTTTTTCGAAGCATGAACATTTATGGAATTGAATTGAATTATTACGTACAATGCTCTTCAATTAAACGAAAGTATTATTCATCGATAATGGTGTAATTTCATTGATTCGCATCTTGTAAATGAATTTATTGAATTTCTAAACAACTTTCAGTCGTTACAGTCGTACGTACTCTCCTTTGCCAAGTATATAGAGGAGAGAATTAACAACCGTATCATTAGGTTGTTTTTTCATAAGTGCCGAATGAACTGTTACAAATACAAGAGTAGTTGGAGGAAGAGCAAACACACGTGGGGGGAAAAAAATTTAACCGTTCAACTCTGCGAGGCTTAATGGATGGATGTATCTTAATTCAATTTATGGTATCGAAAACTTCTCGAGTGTTATTGGTCGAATAAATGGTCTTTTTTCTTTGTTGATCCGTTAATTGATTAAAAATCTGTTAATGCCAACGTTATTGCACCGAAACAACAAATTAGCTTCTTATTGATTTATATAACGAATTTTAATTTCATTAATTTAATTGGTAGATTCCATAGATTTGCCTTCTCGTTATGGTAATAACTTTTAATTATTTTTGCACCGACACTGGGAATAATTCAACGATTCACTCATGTCGTAACTGAGAAAAAAATAATTCTCACATAATCCGCTATCATTTCACATCTCTTGATTAATGTATGCAATGCTCGCGCCATTCGCTTTGTGGAAAATTAGGAATAGATTTTCAACGACTCACAATACTTTTCTAAGACATCGCGTTTCCTTTGGGCATCCTATAAATTAAAATGTGCATGAAAATTAATTAGATTGAAAGTTCATTTCTAATGGGATTAAATCCAAGCGTCGGTTATATACGAATCGACCGTTAAGAAAACACGAGTTTAAATTTTTTCAATGAAATTCTTTTCGGTTTGAAATCATTCTTTCGCAGAACGTCAAAGCGTTTCTCATTCTAATTCCATGAGAAATATCGCGTTACTCTTTCCACGATTTTATAACAAAAAATACAAACCACCATAAATTCGTGTCAACATTTCCAAATCTTTTATCACCAGAGAGATAAACAAAAGATGATTTCATGATCTCCAACGAGAGAGGAGCACGATAAATCCTCGTATCCACGAATATCAACGGAAAATACTCATTTCTTTTTGTGAATAAATTGAAAATTCGGAGAATCAAAAGGAACATCAATCAACAATTTGATTCTTCGACCATCCGAAGAACGAAATCAATAAGCTATACGAGAGAGGGAGAAACGAAATCAAGTCTTCACGCAGCGAAGAAAACAGAATATTTATTATGTATTATGTGAAATAAAAAGGAATTGTTACCTGATATTTGTAGTTGTTTGTATTTTTCCAATTGAAATTTCACCAAGTTCAGCACAGGAAGATGAAGCACATAAATAATGTATACACACGAAGAGCACAAGAAGAAACACAAGAAGAAGAACTGTTTTCCAATATTCAAGGGGAGAGGTCGTGATAACGAATAAATAAGAGTTTATGAACTTCGTCCAGGAAACACACCCGTTCGTTCACTGGAAATATTTATAACGATTTAATTCAAGTTTCACCGGCGTGTTTGGTCGTTCGTTCGAATACGAGCAGGAATTCTACATTATTCTTGTAAAACGGCACGCGGATGCAAGGATACGAAAGAAAAAGCAGACACTGTTGTTTTTCCTTTTTTCGAGTTCAATCGTAACGTTGAATTTTCGAATAAGATAAATAATCAACGAGAAAACGAGGAGGCTCTGTGATGTGTAAAACTCGAACAAGCATACAAAACATTCACTCTACTTCGCCAAACCTTTCTCACTATCGGGTTTCACACAAATTGACTCGATAAACTCCAAGACCACCACCGTGCAAACTTACCACCGACGGCACCGACGCTGGTGTGCTCTATCGGTGAAACAACGGGGGACAAACCGTTGAAACCGGTCGTCATTGATTCGCTGACTTCTAGCGGTGAAACGCGAAACAGTTCTCAAAATTCTCGTTGATCAACGATCGGTAACTAGAATTAACAATCTCAAATTTATGAATTTTCAAATTATTAATATAAATTTTACACTTGGAATTGTTTCCACAGTGAGGGAATTGATCGTATAAGGATATGAGTGGGTTTCTCAACGCAGTCATTGTTATTCATATTTTATAAGTACTATGAAGTATAATACGATGCATCTTCATAGCATATTTTATTACAAAAATATAAAAAATTGATTTAACTGAAATCTTTCATGGCTGGCGTAAGAGACATAAGAGCGTCTTCTAATTTCTTTCTTTGGACTTCGGATGTCACTTCGCTGAATTGTTCTTCCAGTTTTTGTTGTTGATATTTCTACAATAGAATACGATTAACACTATGAAGCTACATATCCAGTGTTTTGGATGGAAAATCTCACCTTGATGAAAAGAAAACAGTGTTTCATAGTAGCTCCTACATAAATTATATTTACAGACACCGAACGTTCTCCGATATCTTTTAAACGTGGAATTGAGTTTAATAGAAATTTATGCGGTCCGTGTCTGCTTTTGATCAAAGCTATCCTTGTGTGTGGATTACAATATTTTGCTGTAACGATAATCAATGATATCATCCCCAATAACGCTGAATTTGAATTAATGATAAATAATTACCATTGAAACCAGCTCTAATCGCAGCCACTCCAAAATCACCATACAATTGTTGTACTTTTTGTTGAATAGCTTGATGCAATGCCAATGTTTTCAACGTCAAAGGTTTATCCTGAGACACTTGAGGTATTATTTCAATAGCGATATATCTGAACCAAACAAAAATATGATTAAATGATGATAATACATCAAGAGATTTGTTTTTCTTACCTGTTTTTAAAACGAACCATAATTTTGGATTAAAGAACCCGCGCAGGCCGGTACTCAATATTGATTATATTTCAAAATATATTACATAACCTAAAAACAAATAAGCATGTGTTATATTTGAAAACACAAAACACAAATCAAGTTACGATATGTCAAGATCATAACAACATACGATAACGGTTTATCGGGTTGGTTCATTCATTCGATACTTCTATCTTTGTCTTTCTTTGATTCCTAGAAGGATGAAGGTAACGGATGTTGATTCATCGCACAATCACAAGATTTGTGGAGATTCGTTTGGATTCATTGTTGAGGTTAGTGAAACAGTGATATATTGTTGTATTGCAAAATGTTGAACTAAAACAAACGGTTATCGTGAAATTCAAGTTGTAGAATTTTTCTAAGATAAAATTAATGGAATCAAAAATTCAACAATTCGATTATAATTATATGAAGGATTATGGGAAGGAGATTGTTGTATTCAACATATGTTATTGATCGAACAAAATGATTACAGGGAGAAAATTTTGTACGGACTTTGCGGATAGAGGGATGATAGTTGGCAACAAAATATGAATCGAAGTACTGCGCAGGATATATAACATAACCACAAAATTTTAGGTATGTATTTTGTGGAATTTTTAAACAATATCGTTGTTTTTTGACATTCTTTTTGTGAGTTTGCAGTTCTTGAGGAACTGGGAAAGTGTTTTATTTTGGGCCCCCAATAACGTAGGATCAATGTATTTATGAGAAATCATTTGTAAATTCATCGTGGAGTTTTTAGAGGACCTCTGGTGTGAGAATTTAAAATTAATTCGTGATATTCAAAAAGAATTCTCAAAAAACTTGTGAAACTGAAACTTTTCTCATTCTTTTCCGACTGAAAGCCAATCTCATCGGCTTGACTCAAAATTTCAACCGGATTTAACGGGAGACTAGTGTACCATCCGAGTAAAGATTTTGTCTGCAAGATTTCTCCGAACTCGATTCATGAAACAGTCTGAAATTTCCAGGAAATAATCTTTGGTACTTCATCTATTGCAGTACAGAGCCCAGGCCGCTCTGAATGAAAGAAAATAAGTTTATTGGCCAGTGGCGTAGCGTGGCCAAATGGTACCCGTGGCGGACGCGATAGCGGAACACCCCCTCGCCTGGCAGTTCATCTTCTTTTGTAAAAAAACAAAAACGTAGAAGAAACTGTAATCCAGTAAAATTTGAATGCGAACCAAAATTTGGCACCCGGGGCGGGCCGCCCCCCTCTTGCTACGCCACTGTTATTGGCCCATAAATACACAAATTTAAAAAACTCGACACAACACCAGTTTGTCTTGATAATTTGCAAAATGAAACTGGTTATGTTTATCAATTGTTTCGGACCAATAATTTCGTTCGCCACCTGGATTTTGATGGACATTATGGGAAAACAAGGAGTATTTAAGGGGATACAAGCGGCGTGGCAGCAGCCAAATCGTTTATGACAAACTATAGGGAGGCGCTTCATTTGGATCAAAATATCGCTCTGTACAGCTTTTCTCTGATTCAAGTAGAAGTGCTGTACAGAGCAATATTTTAATTAATATGAAGTGTTTGTCCATAGTTTGTTACAAACGATTTGGCTGCTGCCACGCCGCTCGTATCCCCTCAAAGATGTGTAAGTTGGAGGCACCTCCCAGACAGCACAAATAATCATTTTGAATTCACATAAAAACTTCTGAAAGAACTCCTTGAACAGTCCCCGTTGTGACAGTAAAAATGAATTCAAAATGCATACATGATGAATGCCTGAATAATTCTTTATGGATTCGGGATATGAATTATTTCTGAAGATTAAGTTATTTATCAAGAGTTCATTGTGAATTCAAACTATTCATAATGAATTCATATTTACTGTCATAACGGGAACTCTTTGCGGGGAACCCTTGTGCTGTATGGGCTGACAGTACAAATTCCGAATTTTGAAGAAAAAATTTCCATCTCAGTCGGTAAGGAAAATTTTTCCTTAGAAATTAGGAATTGGAGTCGGTACCGCAATAGATTAAGAATTATCTGCACTAGATTTATAAAAAGGTTTAAAATTTTGAGCGAATATTCTTCAGTACTTTATCTATTGCGGTACATCCGACAAATTTCGAATTTTGAAGAAACACTTTTCTTCTCAGTTGGTACAAAAAATTCGGAATTTGGGCTCTGTATCGCAATTGATAAAGTACTGAAGATGATTTCGGAGAATTACGGAGAATTCTTACCAAAAAAATGTTGACTCAGTCGGTTCGCTAGTAGTTCCTTTGAGAGCATTCCGTAGATCCTAGAGTTACTAGATCTCTCTACCCAAAATACTTGGAGAGGACCAGCCAGCGTTGCCAGTATTCCCTAGAAAAATCTTCACCATCTGATGATTGGTTATTTCTTGCACAACCGGCTAATCATATTTTCAATTTGGGAAGAAATGACCAATGCAAAGAAATCTGAAGATTTTTCTAGGGAATACTGGCATCACTGGGACCCAGGGTTGGGTTCACTACGTGATTTGTCAATTTCTTACCTATCATACTTGGTTTCTAACACGTGAAATATGTAAGATATTTGGACCCTCCTGTCCTCCCAAAGGCAAGGGTTTGATTTTATGCGTAAGATACTCGGTTTCTTACGTGTCGTAAACGTTCCCTGGTGGACTTGAGCGAGGGTAAAGCGAGGCTGAAGTGATGATGGCTTTGTGCGTTTTGGCGAGATTGGGGCGATGATAGAGTGAGGATGGTGAAATGAGAATTTCTACGCGTTAGGCTGAGGTAGAAAGAAAAATAAAGAGATTCAGTAACTAGGGATCTTCATCTATCGATTGAGATATATATGAAAGGAAAATTCGTTCATTGAAGTAGTAATTGGATCGATTGAAAATGAATGATTCTTTGGAGGAAACTCGGCGCGATCGTACGCTGAACGTGGGAGGCAGGAGGCGGAACTCGGACGGGAAGAAGCCACGCCCACAAAACCCTCGCTCGGTGATGCTTCGGCAAGGTTGAAGCGAGGGTAGAGCATGTCTATCATCGCCATGGTATTGGAACGGCGATGGTACGGCGAGGATGAACACATTTATTGATTCTAGCTCATTTTCCGACCTTTGTCCCGTTTCCCTATCTTCCACTCGCTTCGGACGGTGGAAATTAACAAATCCCGATAATTTCCAAATTGCCTAACTTCATTTCGACGATGCATCCGATGTCTGCCAGAACTGACAAAAACAACACGTTATCGACTCAAGTACGATATGCCACCAACTCAATTCTGAAGGGTCCGATAAGTTTCCGAAGGACACCGAAACTTTGCTCTGTCCACCGTTCGGCAGCTTTGTATCGTTCAACGCGATTCCGATCGAATCGATTAAGATTAAATAGTTCGCACACATCTTCGACGACGTTCCGATCCCCAGTCGATTCATTCAATCAATTTCCGATACATTCCGATAAATCCCGATAATTCCTGATTGCCCAATTCCATTCCCTCGATTCATCCAACATCTGCCAGAACTGTTCACGATACTAGCAACATGTTACCAACGCAAGAACGATATTCCACTGATCAAATTCCGAAGGATCCGAGAAGTCTTTGAAAAATTCCTTAAACGTAACATGTGAACCGTTCAATAGTCATGTATTGTTAGACACAATTCCGATGAATTCGATGAACCTCCAAAGCCTCATATAACTCCCCGCCTACATACCGATTTCCGCCCGACCGAATTGATTTATATCCAATGTGTTCCAGCTGATCCCGATAATAACCAGATTGCCCAAATTCATTTCCTCGATACATCCGACATCTGACAGAACTGGTGACGACAATAACCACATGTTATCGATGGGAGTACGATGTTTTCTTAATGAAATTCCAAAATATCCGAAAACTTTCCCAAGGATACCGTAACTGTACTCTGAACCATTCGGCAGTTATGTATCATGCAACGCGATACCGATCAACCCGATAGAGCTCTAATAGCTCTCACACATCCCCGACTACATTCCGATCCCCATTCGACCTATTCGATTGATATCCGATGTGTTCCGACAGCTTTCGATGAATACCACATTGCTGTTCCTAATTCTTCCATGCATCCAAAACATATCGGAAGTCTTCTTGAACACACCTACACGTTCTCAATGCTCTCCCAATATTTCTCGGCTCAAATTCCGAAATGTCTGAGAATTTCCCGAAGAACACCAGATTGTACCCTAAAACCCCTCCAGATGTTCCGAACACTCCGATGTAATCCCGAATCATTCCAGTAACCCTCGGGATGTTCTACACATTTCCGAATACATTCCGATCTGCAACTGATCGACCCGATGAATATTCGATAAACTACGACAACTTCCGAAGTGTGCTCAATGGACTATTCTTCATCCTCCAACATCTCGGATTCATAACAGAAGTGTTCGCGAACATAACTACACGTTTCCGATGCATGCACGATATTCTGCGGATGAGATTCCGACAGGTCGGAGAATTTTCCGAATAATACCGGAACCGTAGCCTGACCCTGGTAAAAACGAAGTGTAACAAAATACATTTGCGATGCATTCCACGGCGCGAAACACCACTCCGGGTACATTCGAATGAACCTCGCATTGCACTGTAACTACAGTGTAACACTTTATTCTCACCAGGGGAGACCCCTATAGATGTCGTGAAAACTCCGATATAATCCCGAAAGGCCCTACAAATATCCGACCATATACCGTTCAGCATCCGATCTACTTGATAGATGTCCGACATATCACGATACTTTCCGTAAAATCGCTCTACCCTTGGCAACTTCCGATGCCTCCGAAATCGCATCGATCCTCTTCCGAGTTCCCCGACTTGCTTCCGATAAAATTCACTTACATATTTCTCATCGGATGCATCGTGTAATGAAACAAATCGATAAAATCCCGATTGGATCTGAGTTTCGGTGTCATTTCGGAAATACATCGTGGTTTCCCATGAGGGAACCTCCCTTGGAAGTAAAAAGTGCTATTTTTCACGAAAAATTCCGCCATTTTGTAAATAAAAATACCCCCTAAATGAGAAAAACAGTTTCAAAACTCACCACTGGGGGGGGGGGGAGGGGGGGTATTTCATATACAAAACATGTGTATCAAATTTGAAATGAATCGGTCGAGTAGTTTTATAATGGTAATGAACACGAACTTTGAAAATATTGGTTTTGAGAAAAAAGCGCGCCGAGTTTTAAAAGCTAACAAAATGCAGGAAAAAATTTTTGTTTTCCACCCTGTTACAAAAATTCAGCTGGGATTCCAGATCCGAAATTTACCTGCGTTTCCAACTGGGATTCCACCTGGGATCAGAAATTCCAACTGAAATCCCACGTTGGAGTTGAAATTCTAGCTGGGATTCCACCTGGAAATGAGGAATCCCAGCTGGATTTTCGTCACAGGGAACTTACACCGAATCATTGATGTCCTCGGCCGATTCGATTTTTTGAAAGTGCGAAACCCTCCCCCACCTAAAGATTCTTGTTGAATTCCAATGTTGTTATTTCCAAATTTAACATCCCTTTCAACAAAATTCAATTGAAAAATCATAATATTCCACGAATTTCTTCCACTCAGGATTTCAATAAAATTCACAATGAACTTGTGTAAAAATTCGCAAACATTTTTCAATTGATTTCAATGATGAAAACTTCGAACATTAATCAATAATGTTCGGAATCGTTGGAATTTCTTGAATATTTATTTTATCGAAGTTTGTTCAAAACACTGTCCAAAATCGTACAAAAATTCAACAAATTATTTCAATGAAATTTTGTCACTAGAAGTATAAATTACTTTGGCAATGCATTTTATGTTATCCAAGAAAGCATTGCATGCTCCACAAGATCACATACTCAGTGTTTAATACTGAAAAACTTGTCGTTATATGCAGAACTTTAACTCGTTTGAAAATATCGGTAACGATGATTCATCAACTCGAAAATTTGAAAATCAAGTTTCAAATATTCATTCCTGAGAATTTGACATGAGAATATAAAGAATTTTACAAAAATTTTGAAAAGCGACTCTGCATAAGTGAGTCACACGAACATTAATTACATTACACATGTATCTTACATGAATTACATCCGACCGACACTTGTCTTTGTGACATCATACTTTGCTTAATGTGAAACATATTTCACTCGACAGATCGTTATCTTATACGAATACAATAGGGGACAGAGTGGGTCACAGTAAATCACTGTTTTTGTCAATCCATTGAAAAGTAACGAATCGATGAGATATTGAACTGTAATGATTGGTATATTCATACATTAACGCGTTGAATGATTAATTATTACACTTCGATATCTCATCAATTCATTATCTCAAATGGCTTGACAAAAGAAATTCATCGAGTCTTTCCCACTCTCCCCTACACCCACGCTAAAACCAAACAAAAAACAAAACAATCCAATAAATTTAATCATTCTTGTTTCTTCTTCGTATTTTAACTTGGAATATTCTTTTACAGAATTTTTATCTGCATGGATAGGAGAAGATTGCCAAAAAGGAGCTATGAATCGTCCGACTTGAAAAATTCATGACACTTGATCAAAGAAGACACCAAGAGCGGATAGCAGGATCTCATCGGATTCGGGTAAAATACAGATGAGGAAGATCGTAGAATATGAATTGAATGACGATACGCGATGATTCTACGCTGTTGAATTAATAAATATATTATCTCAGGGTCATGCGCTATTATGAAACGGATTAAGATATATTACTTTATTCTTAGCTGATAATTATGATTTGCTTCTATCGTTTCCAGTACGAGACCAAACCAGACGGTGGAGTTTCAGTTGGACTTTCATTCCCATAAAATGATGGATTATTTTGTGGGCGTAGACGTTGGAACGGGTAGCGCTCGTGCCGCTCTCGTCTCCTCAAACGGAAAAATCATCAAACTCGCTACCTGTCCTCTCCAAACTTTCAATCCTAAAATCAATTTTTATGAACAATCTTCCGATAATATTTGGAGCGCGGTGTGTCACGCTACGAAGGTTCTGTAAACGTTATTATACATACTCGTTGATTCAATTATTGTGTTTTTTTTTGTAATATAAATTTACATTGTTTAGTCCGTGGTGGCTGATACCTGCGCGGAATACATCAAAGGCATTGGTTTTGACGCTACCTGTTCTTTAGTGGCGTTAGATAAAACAGGATCTCCACTTACCATAAGTCCTGCAGGTACACAATCTCTTCTTTTTATTTTATACAATCTCAATCTAATGGAATTGAATTCCCAGGAAGGGATGAGCAGAATGTTATTTTGTGGATGGATCATAGAGCTCAAGAAGAGGCGGATTTTATCAATAAAACCCAACATCGGGTACTCAATTACGTGGGAGGAAAAGTATCCTTGGAGATGGAAATTCCAAAATTATTGTGGTTGAAAAAGCATTTACCTTCCACCTGGAGTCGCGCGGGTCTATTTTTCGATCTCCCGGATTTTCTCACTTGGAAAGCGACTGGTTCGGAATCAAGGTGACATCCGATGCCCGAGAATTTTCATCAATTCTTTTTTGTATCTTTAGATCTTTGTGTTCTTTAGTGTGCAAATGGAATTATCAAGCCGATCCTGAGGAGGGTAACGGTTGGAACGAAGAGTTCTTGGATTCTATCAATTTGCAAGATTTGAAGAAGGATCACTGGAAAAAGATAGGTAGATATAAGAAGATATTGTGAAAAATTAGACATTAATTTGTATTCGATGAAAATTGAAGGTAGGGATGTAAGAATGCCTGGAGATCCAGTCGCCGGAGGTTTATCTTTGAAAGCGGCTCAAGAATTGGGACTCAAAGAAGGTACTGCGGTAGGAACGTCTCTCATCGATGCTCACGCGGGAGGTCTTGGAATGATAGGTTGTTCCGCACCTGGAATAAACGATACTTTAACGAATAGATTAGCTTTGATATGCGGTACCTCGACGTGTCACATGATAGTCAACGATAAAAAGATCTTCGTCCAGGGTATTTGGGGTCCTTATTACAGCGCTATGGTTCCTGGATTGTGGTTGAACGAAGCCGGTCAAAGTGCTACCGGAAAATTAATCGATCACATCATAGACACTCACCCCGCGACACCAGGAATTTTAAAAACCTTAGCTGGAAACAAGTGAGTTTTAAAACAACATTCATTT
Source organism: Gonatopus flavifemur (assembly GCA_018340375.1). Taxonomy (NCBI): domain Eukaryota; kingdom Metazoa; phylum Arthropoda; class Insecta; order Hymenoptera; family Dryinidae; genus Gonatopus; species Gonatopus flavifemur. Next base: position 20,532,794 of record JAFFJZ010000004.1, read on the forward strand.
ACAACAATTCACACGTTATTTTTTTTTTTTACATACAATTTGTTTTAGACACATTCAAACTTATTTGTCAGAGATATTAATAACGTTAGCTAATCGGAAGGGATTGAAAAATGTCTCGTATTTGACTAAGGATATTCATATTTGGCCAGACTTTCATGGGAATCGGTCTCCCCTTGCCGATCCCAATCTCAAAGGAATGGTAATTCAATTTCACATAACTTACGAATGAATAAATTCAAAACATCCCTTTTCAGATATCAGGATTATCGTTGAGCGTAAACGAGGAGAGTTTAGCGGTACTGTACTTAGCTACCATACAAGCTCTGACGGTGAATAAATTATTTCAAATCATACAAACGATTGTTTGCAAACGAAACACATTTTATAGTACCTCATTGAATTTACAGTACGGAACGAAGCATATTTTTGAAACATTGTCGGCTGCGGGACACGAAATCAAGACGTTATTGGTCTGCGGTGGGCTGAGTCAAAATCCTTTGTTCGTTCAAATACACGCTGATGTGTTATCGTTACCCGTTCTATGTCCTGTAGAGAAAGAATCTGTTTTAATCGGATCCGCGATTCTGGGCGCTCAAGCAACTGGGAGATACTTCTCTATTCACGATGCTATCAAAGCTATGGGAGGATCAGCTCACGTTCTTAAACCCAACGACGATACTTACAGGTTATTTACTATATACTTTCTTCTTTGTCTTTTTCCTTATATTCAAATAAAATAATATATCAAAATTGTTTTCAGATATCATTTACGAAAATACAAAGTATTTAAAAAAATGTTGCAAGATCAAGCGGAGTATAATAAAATTATGAACGAAGAGTTGAGATAATAATGACAATATTGACTAAATTATAAAAATTTGTTACGAATAAAATTGTTCAAATAATTTCCAAGGATTACTTATTTCAATACATTTATTAACAATTTCTTCTCTCAATATAATAAGTCCATTTAAAAACTTTGGCTTTGACGTTTTTAAAAGTTATAATACACAATATTGTTTGTTATTGCTAAAACGAGTAACTTGATACAAAAATATGAATAATATTTGTCATTCCAACACCGCATAAAATATACATTAGGATAAATGTGTTTTGTGATAAAAACTGCAACGGTGTCGTTATGATTCAATAATAATAATAATAATAAAAATAATCATAAATGCTAGAGAAAAATATAAATGATTTGTCTTCGTCGATGTAATATAAAGTTTCTCTACGCACACGAGTAGTATCATAATACTTGATTCATCGATTTGAATATCCCTCTAAGGACACTTAGGAATCACATAAAAAATTCTGTTCCGAAATTTGTAAAGATAAAACACTCTTATGTTAAAAGTTATCGATTTGTACATTCTTTTGTGCGAGTGTGTGTGTGTGTATATATGTGTTTTTACGTAAAATCTTGTGAAAAGAAAATCACAGTTTTCATTAAAAAATATAATCAACGTATAACGAGTATTTTGTCATTTCACTCGAATCAATATTTTAAAAGTAATCGTTAAAGACTGTTTGGTGGTGTAATACTACCCATCAGTCGTCAGTCTTAGTTCTTAGGTTCTTTTTGTTTTTCCCTCGAAGAACTTAATATCGTAAAATATTTTACTGTTTCTCTATTTCGAAAATTGGAAAAGATAGATTGAGATTCCATCTCGATACTAAATCTATTATTCGAGTGCAGCGCATTCGAGAGTGTTAGAGCATTAGGCACATACATGGTTTCCTGTGATAAATTCGATACATCAATAATGATTCAACATGATTTGGAAGACATTGTGTCCATCGTTTCCTTCCGATCATTTCTTGTTTAAAATAATAAAAATCAAGCAACTTTTAATATCTATATAAGTATTCGCTAGTAACAATTATTGTACGTAAGCAAGTATGCTTTGTCGATAGAAGTACTCAAATATATGTCGATCTTAACTAATGCGAAGAAACAAAATATCATTGCCACATGTTTAAAAAAAAACAAAGAAAGTTTAACGAATTTCAATAGAACATTATTAAATTCTTTTTAGGTGAATCGATAGCATTCGGTAATGTGATTTAACATGCACTGAAATGCAGTGGAAGGAGAACTACCGAATCTTTGTCTCCACAGATGCATCGCGATGATACGTTGACCTATAATTTGTGTAGTTTCTTGAACCTCTTCGCAAACTTCGATCGCCGTTTGCCAAATGGTTTCTGCAAGAGATTCAAAAAAAAAGGGATTCGAGGTTTCCTTGGAATAAAGAACAATCGTTTTTCTTACTCACCAAGATTTTTAAAAAGTTTATTCTTTCCTGGAGGATCGAATTTTTGCAATTGTTCCACACTCACGACGTTGTACTGTTTCAATTCTCGTAACGTGTCGTAATTGCAACATCGTGCTTTGTTGTTTGCTATTATACAACTACCGGGAGCGCAATGGTGCATTATTTCCCTTATAGCTTCCTTCTCCATACTAGATCTACCGATATTGGTGTCGGAATTTTCCATTTTAACAGGCTGGAAGAAGAATGCGACGTCAAATGTATTATGCGGGAAGACAAATCAATTTCGAGTTTCTCACCTCGGGTGCTGCTTCGATCATATGTAACCACATACGAGGAGGGATCGATTGAGCTTCTACTATACAAATTATCGTATGAGAATTGTTGTTGCGTTTTTTGGAATTGTAAGTGACGTCTAAACGATTCTCGGTCATGAAACCGGTAGGGAATTCATCCACTATCAATATTGCACCTTGGTGTCCTAGGATCCAGTCCTCCGGATGTGCTTTTATGTAAGTTTCTGACACTTTGTCACATTTTTCATATACTTTCTTTACTATATGTTTTTTTACATCTGTAAATGAAAAAATAATTCAGACGATTGAAATTTTGACAGTGAGAAAAAGAAATACAAACCCAAATGAGAAGCGATGATATCGTTGGGAATCATCTGACACCATCCCAGTATCAATTGAAGGCACATTTTCAAATCACATTTAATAGAGATGAAGAAAGAACCGTCGCGTATGGATTGTTTTCTCATACAATGTTGACAAGTCCAACTATACTTATCGACTATTCTAGCGGGATTCCATGCTAGACTTCTACCGTTACAATCCGGGTGGGGACAGTTAAAAGCTGCGCGTATCAAGCTCATTTCTCTGAGCCATCCGCAAAGTTCACCCTCGTGTCCTTGTTGTAACATAGGCCTTACAGCTAAATCGAAATATCCTCCTTGGTCCCCGAACTCTGGACTCGGCCTGTCAAAGGGAGATATATATACATAAATAAATGAAATTGATTGAATCCAAGCTGTAAGATAATAGGAACAAAAAAATCAATACTTTCCTCCTCTGTTTAGGGTGTGATCAATATTTTTTCAATAAATAAATGATTGAATCGAATATATCAATGATAATGTACATTAATTTGAAAATCATGGAATCATTCATCGATTAACGAATATAATTCATTCAAATATTAAATATGATCGAAGAAGAGCGAAAAGGTGTTGAGAGAAGCAACAAGTTATTTCATATACAAATCTCCTTACCTCGAACTTTTCACCGAGGGCTTTTTTTTGGTCTCTTGTTTCACTTCTTTTCGATCCGAATCCATTTTTTTCTTCTTGTTTTTTAATGGAACAACATAAATGGAGAAATAAATAAATACATGGAAAAACTAAAATAAACAAAAGGTGTAAAAAAAGGATGTGGGAGGAACTGGAACTGTCTCTCTATGGCTCCTTTTGCTTTGAAGCGACAGAGGTGCGACAGAGATAGATGTCAACGTGTTGGGGAGGGGTTGCAGTGTTGCGGATCGACGAATGACGATGACATGCGTAGTCAGGGAAAAATATCTCTGTCCTTTGTTGATGCTCCGAGAGGGAGGAGGATAGGAATCTAATCGTGAAACCTAACCTTCAAAATTCTTTGGTTCTATTGGTCGAATATTCATCTCGACCAATCTCGTGCAGACGCCATTTTGTGAACAATCGATACGAATCAAATTCAAAATTTTTTAATGTCAAGGATGTCAATGCATTGCACGTCTCTTCTCACATTATCAAGGAGTTTGAGCAGGAGAGGAATCTTTGTTCAAAAAGGGCAAGAAAAATTGTTGGGAATAACAGAATGAAAATAATAATTGCAAATGAAGTTAATAAATAAATCAATTATAAATTGGTCCAATGAAGTGTACAAACTAGAATTGTTTTTAATAAGTTGCCTTTTACAGGGTAAGAGAGGTAGGAGAATCTAAAGAGATCATTGGAAGACACAGAATTGTGAAGGGAAGAACATCATTATAGAAAGAGCTCACCAACGTACAATGGCTTGTAACTCTAGGAGCTACTGGGATGAAAAGTCGAAACACAGTACAGATTCTAAACCTGTAACCGATACATTGAGTGATACGTTAAAAGACTTGTGACGAAAGGAATCAAGATTGTGAGAGCAAGCATTGTGAAAAGTAAAAGATAATACAAAACCAGGTTAAGACTGTATGGTTGCCCCAATTGATTTCAGAATGTTTCCATGAAAGAAGGCATAGGGATATATTTGGAAGTGCTCCACCTTCAGGACTTATACAAGAATTGAAGGATTGAAGGATGGTTCTAGCACTCTACAGACAAAAATCTGTGCAATGAAACTGATACAACAAAATAACAGACCAACTGAGGATGTCACAATCTATTTGGATGGTTGTCGAGCATAGCAGTGACCCTATTGAACCACGGTTTTATTAGATTTTGCGAATAATTCTGATTGAATCTCATACAGTTTTCGCATTCTCACATGAAATCGTAAAAACCGATAAGTTCTAGGACGGAACTCATGTATGAACTGATAAAAACTTTTCCAGATTCATATAAACTCATTAAACCTCGCCAAATCTCATGAAATTATGTTGCTGAAGTTTGAATCGTTCATTGAAACAAATTGGTAATCGAATAACAAAATACTCTCCTGTCGAAGACTCAAAGTCTTGCGTTACATGCTTCGAACGATGCTTCCAGTTCCAAGGAGTTCATTCGAAAGAATTAACATCGATGATTATCCAAATTTGGCCAGTTTGAGGTTCAGGGAGAGAATGTAAGCATGTTGAGATTTAGCTATATTAACTACGAGTGGTGCTGAGTTAGAAAATATTCTCAACACTATGAAAACAATATTACTAGAAAAGTATTGTATGAATATAAATAAGGACAAAACAAAATTCGTGACTCGTACAACAGCAAAAACATCAGAATAGATGCAGAGACAATTCAGCAAGTCGAAGAATTTAAATATCTAGGAAGCATAATTACAGGGAACGGTAAAAGCGAGAATAGCACAAGGGAAACAGGCTTTCCACCAAAAGAAACAATTAGCTTAGCGGTAAGGAAGAAATTCTTGAAGAGTTACGTTTGGAGTACAGTATTGTACGGTTGCGAAACTTGAACAACTGGAAAAACGGACCAGAGGGAGACTCGAAGCTTTTGAAATGTGGTGATACAGAAGGATGCTTAGAATAAAGTGGATAGAGAAAGTAAAAAATGAAGAAGTACTTGAGAAGGTCAATGAAAAAAGAAGTCTTTTGAGACATGTCGTGAAAAGAAGAAGTAATCTGATAGGACTAGGATATTGGAAGGAAAAATGAATGGTAAAACTCGAGAAAGTAGACCTAGATTAAGTTATATGAAGCAAATTATACAAGATAAGGGTTGTCGTAGATGTTTAGAAATCAATTTGATTGTAGGATACCATCAAACCAGTCATGAACATATGAAATTTCATTATTCAAAGGAATCAAGGAATACTCTGTTTATTTATCGATTAAATATTTTTATTTATTTATTCATGTTTTTTCATCTTTTTTTTTATTACGAACATATTTTACAAAGCAAAATCGTACGTGACGAGGGAAGGTTGTTGCAAACGAAAGAAATCTCGGCGATGACCGAGACCTAAACGAAATTTTGAGCGTTTTTTGTTGGTCGCGCTTTCGGGGTACCATCATTGCTATTCTCGCTATCAACTAGTACACCCGAATGAGAGACACAGGAAAATTTGGGTGCGCGAACACTCGAGAAATGGATTCGAAACATTAATATAAAAAGTATTATGTTTGAGAAACAGCGTGAGGATTAGGCCGACACACCACGCATTCTATCTCCCATACAAATCTATTTGTTTTTTTTTTCAATTATTATCACACGTTTCCACACGTATGCCTCATTCGAAAAACACATCCTCGCATATAATTTATAAAAATGATGATGTTCATTCAACGTGATCGAAATATAAAGAACAAAAACATACAAACATACACAAAAGATCTTACTGAATTCGAGAAAGAAGAAATCATTGTTATCTTTTCGTGTTTCTATGCTAATTATACGTGTTGATATTGTCATCCGATGATAGAATTATATGCCCTGCAGTTCCTAGATTTTCTACAACAATGTTTCTCTCACATTGTTGAATAATCAACGAAAATATGTAGAAGAGTGTTGTATTTGTGCAATGAGGAAATACCATTGATTCAAATCTATTAAACGCACAGGGACACTGCGTGGTACCGTAAAACGCGCGAGTCAATTAACAAAATTTCTAACAATTCACGAGGAAACAAAAAGTTGGTCCAAAATGTTTCACGCTCCATTCAAATTTCCATAAAGACAAACGAAGCCATAATATACAAATTTTTGCCAATCTCACCGAAACGTTGAATAAACTACAATTATAAAACAACCAAACAAAATATCTCAACAACATCGACGAATACGAATACGTAAAAAAAAGGATAAAATTAGCATCAACTCGTGTTATTTCGATGACACGATAATACATAGAAGATTCAAGTTTGGAATGAATTGATTAACGATGAATGAAATAATATACACGCCACGATATTTTAATATTATGTGTTTTTATACTAAAAAGAAGAAAAAAAAATATACGATGGTCGGTTGTATTTGTTTCTCATGTTTTCTATTATGTCTGTATGTCTATCTAGTCCGAAGTTATATGATAATGAAACTCCCGCGATTATCACACCATATCGTCATGTTCTTTCTATTTACATTTGAGATCGATTGTTATATTAAAAAGTAATGAGCAATTGCCTTGTTCCACTTTGAAAATGTGTATTTATAGTGCGTGCATCCGAAGGCGCAGTCCAATGATTTGATTTCACAACAAAAGATCATTCAAGATTGTCATCATTCGTTCTGAAACTCATACATGTATACACCCACACATCCGCACGCAAACCCGTACGTAACACCGCGATCCTTGCAGAAGGAGAAAAAGAGAAAACAACAGAGAGCGGAATTGGATTTGAAAGATATTTGACATCGTAATCGTATTACCATTTTCTACAAACCAGCACAGGTACGGTACTACATTTTTGTTGTTTTTACAGTACACGAGAACAACGAGTAATGATGATATTTCATTCTTTTCTTTTCTCCTTTCTCCTCCTTCTGTTTTCATCTACGTATGTGTTATATCTTTCCTCCTTTCACCTTCGTAATAATCACATCCCTATCGTGATCTATCGACTCTCTTTTTCTCTCTCTCTTTTTAATCTTACTCGCTATTTCCATGAGGTCCTATAATAGGATTGTTGTAATAATAATATAGGCTTTATTTATACGTATAATGTAATATAAGCACTATATATTTATATATATATTTATATATATATTCTAAGAACTACGACCACGTCATCTACAACCGGGACGCGGGAACTTAATTAACATTAGGAATATCGGCAGTGAAATTCCAATGATAGACGCAGGCAGCAGGCAAATCGGTCCAACGTTCAAACATGTACAAACATGAAATTTGTGTTGCTTTGCTGCTATTCAGGTTCCTCCTTATTCCTCAACATGATTTTTTATAAATTTATATCGTTAAGGACCGACGAGTTTTTCCCTTTTTTAAATTCCTCTCTCCTTTTTTATACGTACAAATAAAATGATCCTTCTCACGTTCGGGGTGCCCCGCGCACTTCAATTTAATTATCAACATTTCCAACGTCGTCGACGCGATTGAGAGATGAATGAATTAAAATCAGGGGTGGGGCACCCCAATGCTCGTACACGATAGTGCTGACCCGTTCCTCCTCCTCCTTCTTCTTCTTCTATTCTTCTTCTTAGTCTTATTCCTCTTTTTCTTGAATCCTCATTCAACAACATGGCACCTTCATTTTCCTCCTCTTCTTCTTCTTCTTCCTCCTCCTCCTCATCATCCTTCTTCATTGTTAACAACTCGTTCATATTTGTCGTCCCTTAATCTATTATTATTATTATTATTATTATTATTATTATTATTATTATTAATTACGAACTTCTTTTGAAAAATAATTTCTTTACAATACTCATTTCAGTGGTTTGTAACTGTTTTCAATGGTCAATTGTGTTGCGTCTCCTTCTTGGTGGTTTTCTCCTTCTTCATCTTCATAATCTTCATCGTCGTCATAATTGTTCGTCGATCGGAAAGGACAAGAAAAAACGAGCGGAGAACGAAAAGGTGGTGTACCAGCAACGATCGTATCGTTCGAAACGTAAACGTCACTAAGATTATATAAATCACAAATGAAATCACAGACTTTCGTTGGTAGTTTGATGACAGCGCATCGGTCAATGGGATGAGGATTTTTATCGAAAGAGCACGGTGTAGCAATTAGAACGACGGTGGAGGTATCGTAGACGCTTTACAAAGAGATGTAACATAAGAGTTCATTCCCATCCATTTTCCTTGATCATGTGGGCAAGCTCTATTATGAATTTACCCTCTTTATATTTTTGACTCGACTCGAACGCGTGTTCCTGAAATGGAAAATGATATTATCATCATCATCAACCTTGTTTCGTTTCAGTATACGGAATCATGGTGTCTACTAGTCGGGAAAAGTCGGGAATGAGTAATGAATTTCGAAAGTGTATCTCTTTTTTCTTGAAATTTCGATTTCCACAAATAACCGAGGCAAAATCATTCAGATTAGCATAAAGGTTTTGATTTTTTTTGTGAGTAAGTTCACCTTTCTTGAATTCCTCGTATGTTTCATATGGATCTTTATTGTTCAAGGTTTCCTAGATAGCACAATGACTCTGAAAGTATTCGAAAAGAGTTCTCGAGAACCCTTGAGGAATCTTTAACTCTCGAGGAATCAATGGAATATCAGAGAATAGTAACCCTGCTAAAAATTTCCTACGAACTTGAGAAATATCCTTAGATTTTAAGAAATACTCTCCAATTTTCTGTCAAAGACTACTGTTCTTTCGACCTGCATTTTTCTCCGGGATACTGTAAAGCTCTACCGGTTAATATTATAGAACTTGAGAGAAATGTATCTAGTTTTATCGTAAAATTTTCATAGGAGAAATATCAGTTATTCGAAAAAAAAAACGGTTCATATTTTTCCATATAATTGATACTTCTTCTATAGGAATTTTATGATAAAACCACATATATTCTTCTTGAATTCTATAGAATACGATAAGAAGAGATAGAGTTCTATCGTAAATTCACGACACACCATCGTGAATTTTCGTTTCAGAAACCGCAATGAAACCGATGGAAAAATTTTAACGTTGTCTGTGGGAAATTTTCAGCAGGGCACTGGTTGTACAGTTGGAAGTGTTCCCATTCAATTGAATCAGAGATCATATTACTGCTATGTGCGTTTATCAAATGTTTCATGAAAATGACTTTAAGCTGTGTCATTTTTATAAATATCCCTGCGATAATTTTCGGGAAATTTTAATTCCAGTCCTGATTTTGTGCATCCATTTGTTCAAGTTTCGTTGATAATTCCTCTTTTTACTATCAACGAAATTTGTCAACTGATTCAAGGGTATTCAAGTGATGCGTGGTTCAGTTTTTTTTGACTTCATTCATTCAAAAAAGATTACACTCAACGTTAGATAAAGATAAAAGAAGCATCAGTTGAATGCTTTTAGGAGATTATTTATTTGATCAGTGGCTATTCAGATGGAAACAAATTTTCCATCTCAACCAATAAGTCATACTCCAGCCAACACTACAACCCCAAGATAACACGAAGCTTCAGGAACGTTCATCGAATGTTCCTGGACGTTCGCGAACTTTCCTTGAACGTTTGTGAAGGTTTATGTTCTCTTGGGGAATGCATACCCGAAGAAAAATAAGGAGTAATCCCTATTCCAATCGCGGTATGTTTTACTCCAGCACCCAGTCAATATATGGATGACTATTCTCGGAGTGAACGTTCTTTCTTTGGAGTATTGTGTGCCGATGTTCCAGAAAAATTCACTTTGTGAGGAATTAGCCGTACTAAAAATACCGTGGAAGCTACGGAAAAATTTTCACTAATTGTATGAAGTGAAATATACTCTTTCATTTTTGTCCGTGTAATATATTCATCAAAAACTTTCCCACGAACTCTCACAGTTTAGAAGGTATTCATTATAAAATAATCCTGAGCTGTTGTGCTGTAGAGCTTTACTATTAATACTTTTATCCAGAGCTGTCAAGAATGACACGCACTCAAGCATTAAAAGAGGCGGGTAATTATGTGCCGATTTTTCTCTTAAATTATTTGATCAATAAGAATTCAAAATGCATACCGTCCACATAGCACATAGCACACAGACACCTGGAAGGTATGTCAAAATATCTTGCAAATAAGAATTCTCAACCCACATCCTGACAGCACATTTTTGTATTTTTTTTTACAGTGTATTTTTCTAAATATTGCATTACTAAAATCCTGAGACTATGATTTCGAATCTCATTGATCGTGTCTTCAAAAATGCACATAGTCAGTCTGCCCTGAACTTATCATTAAAACGATGTGATTTTGATTTCTCATTCAAAGTGAGTCTCGAAGACTTTACTGTCAGGATGAGGGTTGGAGATATCCTACCGTTTTCTAGAAGATGTCCCACGCAACACAATCAGAACAATCGAAGAACTCCATTATTTTTAAAGAATAACGTAGTTCTCGAATTGTTCTGATTGTGTTGTATAAGATATCGTTTCACCCTTCAAATTACAAGGTACCTTCAAAACTTCTTTGTCTGCAAGAGTATTCGTGCTGTATTGGGTAATGATTAGGGCATACCTGAGATTCAACTCTGGATATGAATTTGAGTTTCTTCGTGATCTGTTGACATGAAGAATCGAAATTATGAAAAATTTGTAACACTTGGGGGTTATTATTCTGAAAATTCTCTCATAACCACCAGAGATCACTGAGAGAGAACTAAAACTTATATTCAGGGTCTAATTCTGGTCATAGGATTGATTATTATGCATGTTAAATTTCCAGTGAACGCATGATTTATGAAAAAAAAAACTGCATAAGATTTGACATCATTTTTCCTGATGTTCGAAAGCCTTCAAGTATTTGCGTTGCGATCTTGTAAAAATCTAGTAAATAATGCACTGTGAGAAACTTGTTTTGATAAATGACTATCTTTGCTCGTAAGCCAAGGATATTGAAAAATTCCAACTACGAGTACTCTCGATTCTCAGCAATGTTCACCATCGGTAATGGTGAACTTGCTAGATGTTAGTGGTTTCATTGTATAGCGAGTTACTATCCTCGATGGTAAAAATTATTGAGAGTCGAGTGAGCTTAAACTTGGAATTTTTCAATGTCCCTGCCTTAGTAGAAATTTGACAGGGAATTCCCTATTAAAAGCATCGCCCTCGTAAGGCTGCAATAGGGAACTCCTAATTAAGAAAAACTTTTAATTACCTTATCAGGCCCTGACATGGCATCCTGTTTAGGACCTTACGACAATGCAACGCAAGGTTGTTGACAGGTCCCAGTCAGATTTTCCTTTTCAGTAACTCAGATTATCATCGTTAGAGACCGGATTATATGCAAATGCATATTTGCATATGCAAATTGCATATTTCATCCATATTCAAACTTTTGCATATTTCGCTTATTATTTGTTATAAAATGCATATTTCCCACAAATTTTCTAGGAAAAAATCATATTTTCAACAAGAAGTGTTCTTGAGCATAGAAAAATGACTTATAATCAGTTAATATTTCATTAGATATAGCGAAATGAATACAGGGAAAAAAAGTATGGCTATTATAACGATCTGAAGTATGGTTAAGAAGAGATAGTTGTATAGTGACAATACTGTATCGCTATGGTGACGATACAGATGGCTATGCTGGCGATCTATATCGTTCCTCGGATGATTTGTATCATCATAGCAACGATACTGATACCACTAAACTTTGGATAGTCATAACAACTATCCAGTATCGTTATGACAGCGATATTTTTCTCTCCGTGTACTTATTCTACACAGTTATAATTAATGACCGTCAAATTGATCTTCACCCATACAGCACCCGAAGGTTCTATCAACATCCTCGGAACGTCTTCTGAAACATTGGAATGTTCTGAGAATGTTTCGGGACGTTCAGGAAACATCGCGTGTATATACCAGGGATGTACGAATATCTGGTATAGTTTCATTTAGGTTTCCATGGAACGTTTATGAGACATTGGAAATGAGAATTTGTTAATGTTCAAACTTGTGTGAAATCTTCCAATATTCTCCATTGGGAGCCGATGCAAATGAACTGTGGAGCCGGTATCGATAGATCTGACAAATTACATTTGCACCCTTTTGATACATTGTATACAATGAAATTTTATTCCGCCCCAATTTTGAGGTTATGTGAATCTTAATATCCTGTTGAAAAAAACCCAGCATGATCCAACATAAAACCAACTCGGTCCCAGCTAGCTCAACTTGGTCCCAGCTGTACCAACTTGGTTCCACCATACTGACCATGGTGAGTGGCCCAATAACCAACGTGGGACCAACTTGGTTTCAATTGGACCATTGTGGTTCCAGCCGATGCCAGTTACAGACCATGAGGGCAGTTGAGTCAGATTCAACGAGATTACCCCCTCCATCACGATCTATAATGAAAAAGAAATCTTGAAATGCCAGCGAGATGAAGCTCTAGTAAGATATAATGAGAATTAAAACCCCTGGGTAATTCTGCTTCATACTGCTGGAATTCTAAAGATTCGCTTATTGCTATCAGAGTTTATATCGAACAAGGTTTGACTCATGTAGGTATTGGGTCAGTGAAGTTGGGTATAACCATGCAGGATAGTGCAGACCCAGGTGCAACCATACTGGATAATACTAACCTAGGTAAAACCATGCTGAGTAGGGCCTACCTATAGGGGACCTATATGGGTAGGTCCTACTCAGCATGGTCTAACCTTCCATGGTTCAACCATGTAACCAAATTCCTATTGGTCCTACCCAGCATGGTCGAACCCAGCTGGATTTTTTCAACAGGGTATATTGACTTGATTCTTGATAATTTATATTCTGCCAATAGTTCCGAACTTCTGGAATGAAATCTTTTCAAATATTCAATACAAGACATACTTTGATTGTTGTTTGATACTTTTTTTTCTAGTAGAACTATAAATATAAATTTGTATAGGTCAGAGATCAAATATTTAGCTCTCATATAACGTTTCGAGAACGTTCTGGAAACGTACCATAGCATTTGCCAACAATGTCCCCAAAACGTGTCTTCTAGCACATTGAATGAATGTTCTCAAAATGTTTGGAAAATATACTCTTGGGAACCAATATCTGTGGGACTATGGACGCGTTTATAAAACGTTTTGAGATTTTTCGGTGCTGTTTGGGCATCAATGAATCATGAATCATATTCGCAACAAATATGTGTTCGTATCAAATGGATCAGTGGATGTGGAATGTTCGTTTTCTGCATTCAAACGCATTCTGAATGATAGAGGACGTAATTTCATTCTGGAAAGCTTGGAGCAGTATATGGTAGTATACTCTTATCAAAATAATGATAAAAATGAGTCAATTGGGGGTCATTCCACGTCAAACCAATCAGAGAGAAATTATTTTGGCACCCATGATCACCGATTTTGATGAAACTTCGTACAAATTATCTTTCCATAGAGATAGGAAACCATGCCAATTTTTTTGAAGATATCTTCAGTACTTTTTTTTTTATGACCGTTTGAATTTTCAGCTTTTTTGTATTTTCTACGCTTGAAAGATTTACTCACCGATCACAAGATTTTACTCAAATAATTGTATCTCGCGCAATAATTAACCGATCTGGATGAAATTTGGAACACTTATCGATTGAACTATGAAGATTTCAGAAAGAATACGTTTGGACACTTCAAGGGTCTCCTTGGGCCCTAAAAAATTGCCCAAAGTTGTTGGAAACAAATTGTTTACGAAAAAACATGGGTAATTGAGATCTAAGTTAACAGGGAAAGGGAACGCGAGGAACCTGCCGATATAATTTTTTTTACAATGTGGGATATATGTACTTTCATCCCCAAAAAGAAAAATTATGGCTTTTTCATTCCTTTTCCTGAAAACATCAGATATTCTGTTAGTGGTTTGACAAACAGTCATTACACGATGCATCAGGATGTTAAAAATGATATATTTGTTCAACACTCAATACATAAAAGTTTTTGGGGTCAGTAATTATGAATCTGATGTCGGAATATCCAATTTCAAAATGGCGGATCCAATATGGCGGCGATTAAGTACAGATTTTCCAAAGATTTGCCTGAAATTTACTGCGATATGTGTTCAAATTCATGTTAAAATGCATGAAAAATCATAATTCTGTATGCAATATCATAAAATTTCATATTAAAAGCCCAGAAAGTCTTGACAATGATTACGAAATGTATATCGTCGGTACTATGACAGAACCTCGTATCTCGATTTTTGACAGTTTGGTGGTTCCATCGGAAAAATGATCAGGACATGGTGATACACATATGAACACGACGTTTATGAACAAATAGTCCTTCGATTATGGTTCCGAGCCAATCGTTTGACTGTCACCCCAATTCCATCACATTCAGATTTACCGTGGCTGGTAGCATAAAACGACCACTTCGCTTTCAGTTGAAAATCACTTTCATGCAAACATAAGTTTAGGAAGTTATGTTTATTTTTGTATTGTCCAGCACAACCATCGGTGAAGTAGTGAATTTCAGTTATATGTGCAAAATTTCTCCTTAGAAATGAAACAATAGGTAACTTTTGGAGATTCATAAACCATGGATACATCGTGATGTAAAGCATCAGATATTACACATTAGGGGTGCGCGAGTATTAGTTTTTGTCGGGTCGGGTCGGGTTTATTGATGTGAGTGTCGGGTCGAGTGCTCGAAACTTTCGGGTACCCGAGAATGGTCGGGTTACCCGAAATTTTCGAGTACCCTAAAATGGTCGGGTTCCCCGAAGTTTCCGAGTACCCGAAAATGGTTGAATTGCCCGAAGTTTTTGAGTATCCGAAAATTGTTGGATCACCCAAAATTTTCGAGTATTTGAAAATTTCTGAGTTGCCCGAAGTTTTCGAATAATCGGGAATGATTGAGCTAACTGAAAAATTTTCGAGTACTATTAAATCATCGGGGAATAAAAACTTCCCTGAGTACTTGAGGATAGTCGAGTTAATTGTCGCTTTTGTGTACTTGAAATCACTACGTCATCCCATATTTGTGGGAATTTAATATGTATTTAATCACTGGGAGCTTCTCATTCCTGATAATAAATGATACAAATGAAGAAAAAATTTGTCTATGTATGTAATTTTCAATTTATTGTAATATATTTGCTTTAATAATACTAAATACTCTCACAATATTTATATCCGCTCCAATCGTATTGGATAATTTTATAAGATTCATATTAATGTTTGCTATAACCATATTGAATAATTCAAAATATTTATATTAAATCAATATAAATGAAAAAACGAAACATTAAGTATGATAAAACTGGATCGAAATAATCCTAAATTTTGAAATTCTCAAATTTGCATGAAGAAAGTATAATTCTCCAACATGACTCGTCAGTAGTTTTGTGCACGTGGAAGTAACAATGTTCCCTGCTGTTGAAAAAATTCGCTCACTCTTAACTTGAGTCGCTGGTAACATCAAGTATGAGAGAGACAGCTGAGCAATCTTAGGATATCACTTTCTTGTGATCAAATTCTGTTATTGATTGGTAGGAATTCACTGTTTCACAAAAAATTCACAAAAATCTGTCCTAAATTTAATAATAATTATTATGAAGTTTTTTACATAATATTATTAATAAATTTAATACTGTATTGTATATTAAAAACTGAGTATTAAATTTAATAACAATTATTATAATTCTATATACATGGAATTTCTATGAAATCCAATAATGTATTACATATTAAAATTTATAATTATGAATTATGAATTAACAGAAAAAGATCTTGAAGTTCTCAACAGAAATCATTGGGAATTTCCTTCATATTTTGGAATCCTCGAAACTCTTCCGAAGTGAGTACGTAATCGTGAATGTAGTCAAAGTCAATTGGAGCGCAAAGTTTTGGGGACCTAACGGGGGATCGAACCTGCTTTCCTACCAAACCTAACCTACGACCTCACGCCTCAACCAGCTTGACTACATCACGATTGAAGAAATCGACTGTAAAATACGATGTAGTTTTAGATATCACATATGCTCTGTACACACACACACATATATACATACATTCATAAAAGTATTCAATTTTGATTCCGTAAATAGAGTTGCATTGATAAAAATATGAAAGAGAAAAGAACAAGACTTACCCATATTTCAAAGTTATCTTGTTATCAACTATATGTGTATAAAAACTTCGGGAATTTGTTCACATGTAACTAAAGTTAATTGAATTAGGACATATAATCATGGTATACATACCCATGAGTTATTGACCATTAGTGATAATTAAGAGGTTATGGATTCTATCACATGTATACACGTATATACTATTATATGCTCCCAAAAACAAAGTGCGCAGTGAATTATGCGCATAGAAGCCATCTTTAATATTTTAACATGTATTATTGTGATTTTTCATTATAGATTATTAGAATTAGGAAGTTTGCATGGAATTTAATAATATATTTTGGATTTTCATAACCGGTTATTAATTTTCATGCATTTAATGTGAAAATTCATAAACATGTTGTGAATCACAGAATATTATTAATTTTAAGATGTACTTATAGAATTTCATAAGAATTTTTATATTAAGTTTAAGAATTTTTCTAACAGTGAAGTATAGTATTTTTGTTGATGAAATATCACACACAGCATCTTCGTCCCGATGTATTAATAAAGAATTCTTCATGAATTAATCGTGGGATTCTTTAAGAGTCTCCGTTATGTCGGTTCAGAAAAATTTCTATATGAATCCCTGGTTTTCAAAAAGAATTCTTAAAGAATTTCCAAGAATTCTTTATGAATTCTTTCTGAACTGACATAACGAGAATTCATTTGGATCATGCTTGTGCTGTATGGGAGATAACCTCGAAATACAATTTCATCCACACTTCACAATAAAATGTAGTAATTTTACTGGCAACTCTTTTCTGCGTGCATCTTTTCATGGATTCCCTAAAATTTTCAAAGAAGAGCTAGGAGAAAATTTCCGGATTTATAATCATTGGGTGTATTCCCAGATAACACAAGAGTTCTAAAAGTGTTCTGTATGAATACATTATATTCATTGTGAAGTCTTTTAGAATTCATGTGCTATCTGAGTTATGATTGGGATACAAAATTTTCGGTAATATAAGCCAGGCTCCTCCGACCCAAGCTTCTACGTGTTCACATAATGTCCAAAAAGTTGTAGATGGCTCCACACAACAGTTGGCCGACACTTGAATCCAATTTAAGTTGTACGTAGTCAAATAATTCGCGAAATGAATGAAAATAAGTTTATTGGAAAATTTATATACGAGGTGTGTTCAAAAAGTAAGGTGACTTTGTATTTTTAAGAAAAAATATTTATTTATTTATCAATATTTATGTTGTCCCCTTCAAAGTAATCCCCCTCAGATACAATACACTTATGCCAACGGTTTTTCCAATCCTCAAAGCACTTCTCATAAGCACTTTTCGGTATAGCCTTGAGCTCTTCCAGCGATGCAGTCTTTATCTCTTCAATCGTTGCAAATCTCCGTCCTTTCATAGGTCTCTTTAGTTTTGGGAACAAGAAAAAGTCACATGGGGCCAAATCCGGTGAATATGGTGGCTGAGGCATGATTGTGGTGTTTTTTTTGGCCAAAAAATCTCTCACAAGCAAAGATGAGTGAGCAGGGGCATTATCGTGATGCAAAAGCCATGAATTATTTTTCCACAATTCTGGACGTTTTCTTCGTATTGCTTCTCGCAAACGGCGCATAACTTCAAGATAATACTGTTTATTGACCGTACGACCATATGGTAAGAACTCCTGATGCACCACGCCATGGTAATCGAAGAAAACAGTGAGCAAAACTTTGACATTTGATCGAACTTGGCGTGCTTTTTTCGGTCTTGGCTCATCTGGGGTCTTCCATTGGGACGATTTGACTTCGGTTTCGACATCATAACCATAGACCCATGATTCGTCACCAGTTATGACCCTTTTGAGTAAATCTGGGTCGTCGTTGACGTCATTCAACAGTTCTTGAGCGATGCTCATGCGACGGTTCTTTTGGTCAAAATTTAGCAATTTCGGAAGAAACTTCGCTGACACACGTCTCATGCCCAAAACGTTAAAAAAAATTTCATGGCACGAGCCAAGCGATAAACCAACATCCTCAGCAACTTCTCTGATAGTGATTCGACGATTTTCCAAAACAATTTTCTTCACTGCTTGAACGTTTTCATCAGTTGTTGACGTGCTTGGGCGTCCAGAGCGAGGCTCGTCATTGGCATCTTCCCGGCCATCTTGGAAGAGTTTGTACCACTTGTAAACATTTTTTTACTCAGAACAGTTTCACCGTATGCTACTGTCAACATTTTAAGTATTTCGGAGCACTTTATTTTATTTTTTACACAAAATTTGATGCAAATCCTTTGATCCATATTTTTCGATAGCAAGAAATCGCCGAGCACGCAAAACACTTATAACCTTTACGCCTCTCACAACCAAACAAAAAATGCTATACACTTGAAACTTGGTACAGATGTTCGGGAAGAGTGTGCCAACATAACAAAGCAAAAAAATCGATAATCGAAAGTACGTTGCCCGCGAAATTTGAAAAGTCACCTTACTTTTTGAACACACCTCGTATAAATTGACGAAAATCACAACACCAGCTTGTCTCGACTATTCGCGGAATGAGAATTTTGGGTTATGTTTATCAGTTGTTTCGGACCACTAGATCGTATTGCCATCTGGATTTTGATGGACATTATGTGAGAATGAAAAGTATTGAAAAATGTGTGAGTCGGAGGGGCCTGATATAAGCAATCAGTGCATAGCTGGAGTACCACACCTCATAGCATATGCTACTAAAACGAGCGGACACTACAAAGACTGTGGTTAGCTAAAGGTAAAAAATTCGACTTTTAGGCAGTGCTATCTCTGTTTGAATCTGATCTGGATACAAAAAAAGACAACTGACTCCACGAAGAGAAATCGCGAGATATTACATCATCTAACCTTTGTGATTTTTCATCTCGCAATTGACACGAAATCAACCGATTGATGAGTTTTTATTTCCAACTGTGTGGTTTGGATCCCCAAACTGCTTAATTTTAGACGACCCAACTTCACGGTGGAATAATATTACAGGATTCGAGATTTATGTTCTCCGATGTTGTGATGTTTTTCCACGCAGTTTCGAGATGAAAAAATCGCGGAAAGGTTAGGTGATGTGATATTTTGCGAGTTTTCTCCGTGTAATCATCGCATCTCTTTTTTTTTTTTATTGTAATACACGGGTTAGCACCCTTTGATATAAGAAGTAAATACAGAGTCAATACAAGACAGCGTCCAAAGACGCATAAAATACAATTACAATATGGTCATGCATTAACCGACAGTTTAAACCGATTCAAGGAAACACCAAACAATTCCATCGACCGATCGAAATTATTTGCTAATTCACAAATGCGAGAAATCGGATCATAATTTCCAAATCTAGATTTAAATCGTACAGGTCTAAATAAAAGCGCTCTCCTAACTGGTCTACCGGGGATGTTAAAATTAACTTTACTCAGCAATGACTCGCAATCAAGACAACCATTAATCAATTTAAAAAGAAATAGGAGATCATTCATTTATTATTATTATATTTCTTATTCTTATATTTAATTTGTTTTGACAGGAATTTTATTGTCATTCCCACCATACTTTTTTTCAGTGTATGAAAGAACACTATTCCAAAGGATGAAGATTTCTGTGGTTATAATTGAAATGAATTTAGAATTTTTCAAGTTGAAATATTTCTAACTTGAAAACAATCGAGTAACTCGACCACATCAAGTGACTCGAACACATCGAGTAATCCGAACATATCGAGTAATTCGAACACATCGAGTAACTCGATTTCATCGAGCAACCCGAATAAGTCGGGTAGTTATAAAAACTCGACCCGACTGAAACCCGACACTCGGGTCGGGTCGGGTACTCGACTTTTTCGAGTACTCGCGCACCCCTATTACACATAACGATGAAACAACTCTTTCTCCATCCGGATTCTTGCAATGTTTCACTACGGGATAAAATGACAGAAGTTTGAGCTTCAAATGTATCTTAACACGAAAATCTACATCAGAAATGAAGAAATGAAAATTTATGATACTAATTGCAGTACGAAATGTGAAAAAATGGTATTGCCATGTAATATATTTTCGCAAAAGAAATTGATTATCTCATAAAGTCCCGAGAAGATGAGAATTATATTGAATCCTGTAGCAAAATAAAAATATCCTTATATTCAATTAAATTAGTTGCATTTTTTCCATGTAACAAAGTATGGACCACATTACGTATACAGATAAAAACACAGTGGAAACTGAAATTCATTCTAGATTGCACCCCATACACGGAACAAAATGATATAGTTAGGATAACTGAAAACAATTGGCTATTGACGGGTTGGTTGTGAGAACTATTCGTTTAGGCGAGACAACTTTTGTATGGTCACTGAATCTCGATAGATTTGGTTATGGTATTCATATAATATGGTAAGACTTGTTCGGTTATGATAACCAAATGGTTGGTTATAGTAACCAAATTAATTTCGCCATCTCAATGTGGATTCATTTATGAGATTTTCAGCTGTTTTTATAAATTTGATTAGAAATAAAGAAGACATCCCGTAGGAAAAACTTCTTAGACGTTTTCTTAGACTTTTTCTGGGATAAAATCTGCACGGAGAAAACTGCAGTTCAGGAATATAGTAATCTTTAATAGAAAATTGGGGAGTATCTCTTAAAATCTGTGAATATTTGTTAAGATCTGAGAGTATTTCTTGAGTTTGTATGTGAGTTACATACCTAATTAAATTATAGTGTAGTTCTGATTGCAATCATTGGAATATTTCTAAACCAACATTATCACCTCACATGAGAAAAGTAAAGCTGGAATATACTTCTTTGTGAATTGAAAATTTGTATTCATGAATATAATTTATGGAAAATGTGAAAGAAAACCTGTCTTTGTATTTTAATACCCTGAGTTCTTTTAAGGAACCTGAATGAATTTGATTTGTAATTGCAAATAGAAAATCAACGTGTTCATGATTATTCCAAAGCAATATTCCTTGATACAAACGTTTCATTGGCTCAACTGTTTGTGCCGTTTGTGGTTTCGGTTTCAACCTAATTTAAACTTCACTCGACACATTTTGTTGAACGTAATAATTATACAAAAACAATCCAAGTCTCAATGTTGGAGTTTAAAGAATTATTTTTCACCAGAAAATATGCATTACGAAGTGTAATATTCAATGAAACGAAATCATCACTTGAGATTCTGATTTTTTTGCGCAACATGTATTATATTATGCACAGCAATCATATACGGTAGTATAGGCGCGTGGTTAGGGTGCGTTAGGCTCTAGATAGGTAGAATTAGGTAGGTGTAGGCAGGTTCGAATCCCGGTATCGACACGATCAATTTGACCAACACTTCACGATTGTGTCTTCGATCACTGTGAAGTTTCTATAATCAGCCGAAATCACGTTGAAAAATTTGTTCTATTTCAACGTGAAAAAATATTTTTTTCTGATTCATTATTCACCAACATTTATATATGAAAAAAAGCGAAACATTGAGGTTTTGCTACGGAATCTCATCATCACTCGTTTAGTCACCACAACCAAATGCTCGAGGGTGAATGAATGCTTCTAAAAGCGTTTGGTTTCCATAACCAACTGAAAGTTATATCTTGAACTAAGTGAGCCTATACTATTTTATTTGGTTCTCACAACCAAGCATTTGGCTGAGCCAAATATAGCCCAACGTATTTGGTTGCAGAAACCAAATTCCAGTGTAGCATAACCATACATTTTTTTCCGTGTACAACCTACCCATGTATTTGATTCACTTTGAATAATTTATATCTGGAGATCAACAGTAAGCTCATCTGTTTCCAATTTTCCACTTACCTTTCAAAAAATTGGATATGGGCACTTATTTATGAATTAGGCTTTTTTAGTTGAATTCTTAGCAGTTTTAGTGGGATTAAATTTTTTTTTTAATTTGGGAGAGATGGGGAGTGAAGGATAGGGAGATCTCGAAAATCCAAAGACTCTATCTTGAATTTTAATATTAGATTTGAAGTCAATGATGGTATCATTCCTTCACTGTAAAAAATTGCTTGCTAAATTTCATAGAAATTTATATGAAGTAATCAACATATATACATTTCGTATTAATTGTCAAGACTTTCTGGACTTTTAATATGAAATTTTATGATATTGCATACAGAATTATGATTTTTCATGCATTTTAACATGAATTTCAACACATATCGCAGTAAATTTCAGGCAAATCCTTGGAAAATCTGTACTTAATCGCCGCCATATTGGATCCGCCATTTTGAAATTGGATATTCCGACATCAGATTCATAATTCCTGACCCCAAAAACTTTTATGTATTGAGTGTTGAACAAATATATCATTTTTAACATCCTGAT
This sequence comes from Gonatopus flavifemur, assembly GCA_018340375.1. Taxonomy (NCBI): domain Eukaryota; kingdom Metazoa; phylum Arthropoda; class Insecta; order Hymenoptera; family Dryinidae; genus Gonatopus; species Gonatopus flavifemur. The sequence goes on from JAFFJZ010000004.1 coordinate 20,555,784, forward strand.
GCATCGTGTAATGACTGTTTGTCAAACCACTAACAGAATATCTGATGTTTTCAGGAGAAGGAATGAAAAAGCCATAATTTTTCTTTTTGGGGATGAAAGTACATATATCCCACATTGTAAAAAAAGTTATATCGGCAGGTTCCTCGCGTTCCCTTTCCCTGTTAACTTACATCTCAATTACTCATGTTTTTTCGTAAACAATTTTTTTCCAACAACTTTGAGCAATTTTTTAGGGCCCAAGGAGACCCTTGAAGTGTCCAAACGTATTCTTTCTGAAATCTTCATAGTTCAATCGATAAGTGTTCCAAATTTCATCCAGATCGGTTAATTATTGCGCGAGATACAATTATTTTGAGTAAAATCTTGTGATCGGTGAGTAAATCTTTCAAGCGTAGAAAATACAAAAAAGCTGAAAATTCAAACGGTCATAACAAAAAAAGTACTGAAGATATCTTCAAAAAAATTGGCATGGTTTCCTATCTCTATGGAAAGATAATTTGTACGAAGTTTCATCAAAATCGGTGATCATGGGTGCCATGCCCTGGTTGGTTTCACAATGACCCTTGGTCATTTCTGATTTTTTTATGAATAAAAACTCGTTACAATTTTTTGATATTTTGTTGCATATTTTTAACGTTTTACTGCATATTTTGAGATTTTTCCATGCATATTTCGCACTTTTTTTGTTGCATATAATCCGATCTCTAATCATCGTGTTCCCATCAGAACCAATCAATCTCGTGATAACCGACAAGACAGCTGAATCAGGACTTGATCAATTCACAACGATGAATGTATCAAATTATTCAGAATTTTCACAGGACTCATCAGAAATTTACCTGTCTTTTTTAAATGTTCAACTGAGGTCTATTTGGATCATCAGTAGAATTTCTTCTGTTGGGGGAGTTTCAAAAAATTCTATGAGAATTAAATTGAATGTCAGAATATAGCTTATAGGTCCTGATTGGGAAACATTTGGTTTTTCTGATCACTACCTTGTCTTTTCCCTGCGTTACATTTTTGTCAGGGCCTTATCAGATACTCAAGTCAGGCCCTGAACAGAAATCAGGCATGCCTGATCTGGACCTGATGTTTTCCATATCAAAATTTCTACTAGGATGACTTACGAACAAAACTCGTAATTCATCAAAAAACATTTCTCTCAGTGTTGTTTACATGTTTTTTTTCTTTTCACAAAATAATCAATCGCTGATACGTCGGGAAAATCTTGGAGAATTCTTGAAAAAGTCGGGAATTTCATTTTCAAAATTTAGTAGACACCATGGGAATGTTTTCATGTACTACTTGGCGCAACAATCGTCGCGTTATTACTTCTGGAACTTACGTATTTCCAGCCAAGAGTGGTTTTACAACACTCGCAGTAGATATCGGCAACAGCGTGAAGACCGGTCAACAAAACTCGCTCTTCAGCTGGTCCACACCCTACGTTCACCCTGAAACACGGATCAAACAATAGAATTCATTCATCTTTATTCAACGAGGAGGGAAAAGAATGATAAAATATGTACCGAAATAATAATCAAAGCAGCATCGGACATTACGTAAGGAACTTATAATTATTCTCACAGTGCCGAGTCGTAGAGGGTAATATTTGATTATGCGCGATGCGTAAGTTGATCGCCGATGAATAATAAGTTAATCGACGTAATTTAAACAAAGTACCGACGATTATCGATCATTCGCTCTACCATTCGTTACATCATTTACCTATTTTCTTGTTACAAAGACTTTCAACGATGAAGAGATGAAAGAGACGGAGATTCTAAAATACACGCCCGACATTGAAACATTGAAACATTGAAACATCGTTCATTGGAAATCTCTGCATTTGACAGTGATTCGATACAGACGAGTTACGTTCATAAATGGGTAACGATGTTACTAAAATAAGGGTAGTTTCAACCCGTCTGGCAACTCTCATCCCCGATTTTCTTTCCTCTGCGATCTATCTACGCAGTAGAGCGAGAGATAAGATCCTTGACTTTCAAACTACCGAGACTCTCGTCGCGATATTCCACCCTATTACCGGGGCAAGAATCTTCAACATCGTAGAATCTTCAACATCGTCACAAGAACAACGCGGGGGTAGGTTTTTTGAGAGACTTTGATAATGATGATAATGATATACTTACACGGAATTGAAAAGATAAGCTCGCCCTTGACTACCTTGGAAGGACTGAAACGAAGAAACAGAGTGTTATTTTTGGACTCCATCGACTCGTTTATATGGGGATAAAAAAAAGATTTAGATAAGAAAGTTTGGAAAGAGCTTTTTCAGTGAGAAAAAAAAATGGAATGGCGAAGTTACCTGATTGATCACGGCTCACCTTAGAGATGAGTTCGTCGTGGTTAGCGAGGTGAGCACGGCAGTGAATGCACGAATAGGTGCGATGACAGGAGGGCAAGTACGCTTGGAAGGTTTTCACCATGATGTCCCGAAGACGAAGGGCGGCGGCGTCCAAGCGCGAGACCAAGAGAGAAGAACAAGAGAATATCCCGTGATTTTGAGAATAAAATATCTGTTATGTTTTTTTCTCCTCTTCTTTTTCTTCTTCCGTTGGTGTTGCTTCTTCCTCCTCCTCCTCTTTGTTATCGGTGTCGTGTTTATTCTCCTACCTCTCCCCTCGTCAATTGTAAAATCTACTACTTCGTGTTAAGATTGTACGTGTTTGTGAGTTTACGTGTGAGGGTGTGCGGTGTTTTTGTTTCTGTTGTTGTTGTTGCGTGCATACGTGTACGACTTCGTGGAGATCGTGGACTTTGAATGTCTTTTTCCGAAGGCGCGGGGTGGTGGTGCAATAGTGGCCCCGTTCACCGCCGCTTCGTACTCCGATCAGCTGTTGAGCTGGTTCAGACAGCGCCGGTTCGGGGACACCTGCAAAAAGATTGCTCAATGTTAAAAACATGTAGGAAAAAGAAACGAGGGGGAGAGAATTTTTGAAAAAGATGGAACAACACCGAACCTCCTCCTGGCTCCTTCTTTCTAAAAGAGTATAGGCAATCGAAAACGTGTTTGCGCATCATTGCGAAACGGTGTAACAAAACTTGTTGATAATCATTTCAAAGATCATGGTTATGCATTTTATTTCAACATTCTCTCACCCGAGAGAATTCGATCGATGATTATTTGAGAGAGCATACGAAGATTTTTTGCTCGTTGTTATTGTTGTTTGTTTTGTTAATGTTCAAACTTTTATCGTGGGTTTATTTAATGTTATTAATATTATGAAACAACGACACTTGTTCGTGTTTATTCATATATTCGTTAACTAAATTTAACAAGAACGTTGTTGATATAGGTTCAATTATTTCACTAATCGTTGGATAACGGTGAATAATTATATTCAACTGCTGAGACATTTGTTTTTGTTCGTAGAACTTTTCTTATTACGTGATAATAAATGATCGGTCATTTGCTTAACGAATTTTTTTTTATTTCACTTAATTATCATTGTTTCTTCATTGAAATAATTGAGAGACAAACTCTCGATTAAAAGGGGTTTGATATTTTTAAATAAATAATTAAAGAAAAAGAGTCCCCGAAATGCTGAAATTTCTCACTCAATTGTTTCTACAATTTTGGAATAAAAATAATTAATCGAGGGTGATGAAACGTTGAATGTGAAATATGAAATTTCACATGAAACAACAACGGCAAAACGGTATTTTATTTCAACTTCGTATATAAAATACATCAAAAGTAATTATATTTATAGAACAGATGTCTTCTAGATTGGAAAGTATAACGCGTCGTCAGTCAAGTAATGTTGGGTTGATTAAAAATTATGAGCTCCGTACCTTGTAATTTACGTGAACTACAACAGTCAAGTCAAGATTAACCGTAAGATACTGTTCAACTTCATCGAATGGAACGAAGTGAAAATACAATTCGATAAATTGAAACCTCGATTAAAAGTGTGGAAACGATCAGAGATTCGATTTGAAAAATTGATGGAATCGATTTACGTTGAATTCTGAGAGTTTTTTGTTCGTGAAAAATATCAAGGTTACGCGAGAGGAACAATATCGATTTATCAGGGTTGTCCGAGGAACGAACTTTGACTGAGAACAAGGCTGGGGTCAATCTTGTCAATTATTGTCCCCGTTGATTTTGATGAATAATCGATGATTTTGCAATTCTTCCAGGAATGGTCATTGCACGGAAAAAAATAATTCACTATGGTAGCTAGGAATTAGCTATGGTAGCTAACTTACTTCGTGTATTTTATATTTTTATAGCGAAAGAAATTGCTACAAAAGCTAGATTTTAGATATTACAGCTAATTTTTAGCTATCCAAATATCAAACATATCATATTTTTCCGTGTGCACGTAGCACATGGGCTTGTGAGCTTGGCGCAAGCCTTGCTTATAAACAATCGGGCCAATCTTTTGTGCACCAGAATTTTTCTGCTTCCTGAAATTTCAAAAAATTCAGGTTTTTTCCGTTCAAAACGACTGCAACTCAGCTGGGTGTGGGACACAAACGATAAAACTTCATAGAATCGTAGTCTGGGGTGAGTAAAACATTTTTCACGCAACAGAATTCTCATTTGCATTACTGACGTTTTTTTATGTCTCCAAAAATGTTCAAGAATTCAGGTTTTTTTCGCTTTAAGGAAGTGCAACGTAGCTGGGTACATTAAAAACGACAAAACTATGCAGGATCACAATCTGGGGGATGTGAAACAATCTCTATGCAGCACAAGCTTTCCCTGTATTTCTTCACATGTTTCGAAATTTCCAAAACCCACGTTTTTGCGTTTCAAGGTGCTGTCACTCAGCGGGATTTGGGTGCGATCGACAAAATCCCATAAGATTACAGTTTCAGGTATGTAAAAGATCTGCCATGCATTAGAATTCCTTTCTGTGGTATTGATATTTAGTTAAATTCTCCAAAATTTACAAAAATCCAGGTTTTTTTTTGCTGTCAGGTGCTGTTACTCAGCGGGATTTGAGAGACAAATGACGAAACGCAAGAGAAATCACACTCTGAGATGCATAAAACTTCTTGCACAGACCAGAATTGGTCCCAGTGATAGCCATTTTATCTTCCAAATTCCAAAAAAATCTGGGTTTTTGCCCTTCCAGGTGCTTCGACTCAGCTGGGGTTAGCGTGAAAACCACAAAACTTCACATGATCACAATCTGAGGTATGTTAAACATTTTTCATGCACCAGAATTTTCCCCTTCATTAATGAAATTTTATTGGATGTTCCAAAAATCCAGGTTTCTTTACTGTCAGGTGCTGTCACTTAGCTGGATTCGAGGTACGAATGACAAAACGACATAAAATCACACTTTCAGGTGCGAAGAACTCTCCGTACGAACCAGAAGTGGTCACCGCATCAGCCACTTTTTCTTCCAAAAATTCTAAAAATCCAGGTTTCTTCGTTTCCAGGTGCTGGAGGACAAAACTCAATAAAATCACACTTTGAGGTGCGTACAACTTCTTGCACAGAACAGAATTTGTCCCAGTGTTAATCATTTTTCCTTCCGAGTCCCGAGAATCTAGGTTTTTGCGCTTTCAGGTGCTTCGACTCAGCTGAGATTAGCGTGAAAAACACAAAACTCCACAGGATCACAATCTGAGGTATGTAAAATCATTTCCATGCACCAGAATTTTCCCTTTCATCAATGAAATTTCATTAAATGTTCGAAAAATCCAGGTTTTCTTACTGTCAGGTGCTGTTACTCAGCTGTATAGTATCCAAGACAAGTGCGTACAACTTTCTGCGCAGACCAGAATCGGTCCCAGTGTTAGCCATTTTTTTCCAAGTCCCAAAAATCCAGGTTTTTGCGCTTCCAGGTGCTCCAGGTGAAAACAACAAAACTCCATAGGATCGCAATCTAAGGCATGTGGAACATTTTCCATGCCCCAAAATTTCTCCCTCCATAATGAAACTTCATTAGATGTTCCAAAAATCCAAGTTTTTTTCACTGTCAGGTGGCGTTACTCGGCTATATTCGAGGTACAAATGACAAACCTTCGTAAAATCAAACTCTAAGGTGTGTACAACTTCCCACACGGACCAGAACCAGTGCCTGTATTAGCCATTCTTTCTTACCAGTTCCAAAAATTCCAAAAATCCTGGTTTTTTCGCTTCTAAGTGCTTGGGAGTAGTTGGAGTTGATGTGGAAACGACAAAACTGCACAGAATCACAATACGAGGTATGTCAAACATTTTCTATGCACCAGAATTTTCCCCTTCATTAATGAAACTTCGTCAAACCTTCCAAAAAATCAGGTGTTTTTGCTGTAAGGTGTTGTTACTCAGCTATATTCGAGGTACAAATGACAAAACTTCATAAAACCACACTCTGGGGTGCGTACAACTTCCTGCACGAACCAGAAGTGGTCTCTGCATTAGCCATTCTTTCTTACAAGTTCCAAAAATTCCAAAAATCATGTTGCTGAAGTTTGAATCGTTTATTGAAACGAATTGTTAATCGAATAACGAAATACTCAGCTATTGAGGACCCAAAGTCTTGCGTTACATACTTTGAAGGATGTTTTCCGCTTCAAGGGGTTGATTCGAGAGGATTAATATCGATAATGATTCAATTTTCATCAGTTTGAATTTTCGTTTGGTTTTTATAAACGTTTAAAACTTCAAGACCATTCAAAAATCCAGGTTTTTTTGCTTCTGGATGCTGTGACTCAGCTAGGGTTGGCGCACAAATGACGAAACTCCATAAAATCACACTCTGGGATGTGTTTAACATTCTTCATTCTTCACAATTTTTCCCTGCATTACTGAATCGCTTCTACATGTCTGAAAATTCCGGAAAATCTAGGGTTTTTCGGTCAAGGGTTGCGTAACTCAGCTGGATTCAAGGTACAAACGATTAAACTTCGTAGAATGAAACTCTGAAGTTTGTACAACATTTTTTCCTTTCCCAATGACAGTCACCCCATTTAAATCTCATCTCTTATTATGAGTGAATAAAAATTCACCCATGATGATGCTATGATTCATTGATTAATCCATGTTCTCAAGCAGAAATTACTCTATTAATTCTCTAGGCTACTACCAGGCCTTACTAGGCCTTGCAAAGTCTACACGAAAAGAGACTTTCAGCTGTATCAGCTAAATTTCAGCCATTGTAGCTCAATGTTTCAACACCCACAGGACAGCTAATTTCTTAGCAACATTGGCTAAAATGTAGCTGCTAAGAAAATGGCTGTCCATCTCACAGCTAATTATTTTTTCCCGTGTACAGAATGACTAGAGTAATTTCTACTATACTGAGAGAACGGTCCCTAGCTGCAGCAACGAAATTTTAGTTGGCGCGAGTAAAAGTCTAGTCTGAAATATGAATAAAAAATTTAGCCATGACACATAAAATGTATTCGCTTCAACTAAATCTTTATTTAGGATGGATAAATTTCCTAGCTGTTCAATATTCAACCACACTGACAGAAAAACGTTCTGTTTGAAACAACTTCGTGGTCGCAATAACTTGAAATCTGGGTCTATTCACTAGGAAATGTTACTGAAATTAACTACATTTCCTGGTTATCACACCAAGAAAAGAATCTGGTTTTTCCAACCTGAGGAATTTACTTAATTTTTGCTTCAACTACTTTTTCTGACATCATCATCACATTTTCTGCACTGTAAAAAAAATTTGTTGAATTCCAAACAAATATGCTTGGAAATTTACAAAGTTGGTTGGGAAAAATAATTTCCGAACCTTTTTTGTAAATTGCCGAACAAAAGTTTGTGAATTTTCAAAAATCTTCGTGAAATTACAAAATTTTTTGAATGTTTACAAACTTTTGTTTGGTAATTTACAAAAAAAGTTTGTGTAAAAAACTGCCAAACTTCTTTGGCAGTTTAGGAAGTATATTTTTCACAGTGTGGTGAATAGAACCAGATTTCAAGTTATTGCAGCCACGAATGTTTCAACCAGGTCGTTTTTCTGTCAGTGTTAAACTCTTTTTCTCAGTATAGGATTGGTATATTAGGATGGTGACTGGCCAGGAATTCTAACAGAATAGATCAATGTTACATTTTTTTAGAATAGAATAACCAATTGGAAACAAAGAAATGTTCATTCGTCGCTCTCTTTGTATCTGTTGTAATTTTTCATTAGATTTCCTGCTCTCTGGCTTATAAACTAAGACCACTGTTGCCTCTCAGTCGCTATAAATCTAACGAAATTATTCAATCACGTATCCTTGTTAGTAAGAATGACCGATGAGAAAAAAAAACTAAAATCTGCTAAATTGGCGTCAATGATTAACACGCCGCTGGTTGATAATATCACACTCGACGCAGGAGTCATTCAAATTCAAACTAAAACTTATATGAAACACCGAACTCTTTTCCAACCATCACCCATGGTTCGTACGGTTTTGGGAGAAAAAAAATCAAAGAGTTTTCCGGACTTTTCCAGAACCCTTAGAAATTTGTCAAGGAGCGTTAAATTTTGTATATTAACTTCCAATACAACTGTCAATTTGTATAGCCAAGTGGAAATATAAACATCAAAAACAGAATTATTAATTCTTAATACATATATTATATTTTTTACATTCAATTTTAATATAAAACATAAATATATTAGAACTTATACGAAATTGTTTGGGAAATTCCAAAATAAAATACACGAACAAGTTTCAATCAAATAAAACCAATTATTTTATCCATGATCTTTGATTTCAAATGTTTTAATGAAAATATCAGATGAAATAATTCATTGTTAAACAGATTTTTCAACTTTAGTCTTCAAAACTTCACCTGCGTTCAAATTCTTGAACAATAATATGACAGGAATCAAATTATCAATGAAATCTATCAATCCTTTAAATTTCAATCAAACAAAACGAATTCCTGTGTTCGTAATTTTTGGTTTGAAACGTTGTAATATCAATATCAGATAAAATGAATTGTTAAACAAACTCTTCAACTTCATCCTTCAAAACTTCAACTGTACTCAAACTCTCCAAAAGTAACATAACAGAATTATCAACAAAATACATGAATGTTTCAAGTTCCAATGAAATAAAACACATTACTTTGTCTATAACACGGAGAGCAAAAATTTGCTGACGCAGCAAATCGAGGTATTATATATAGAATAGCAAAATTTTTTGCTGACCTAGCTGAAAATTTGCTATAACAGCAATCGTGTTAGCTACGACAGCAATTTTTTAGCTGTGGCAGCAAAAAATGTTTGCTCCGCCAGCAAATTTTCAGTATTATATACAGAATAGCAAACAAATTTTGCTAGGATAGCAAACATTTTTTGCTGCCACAGCTAACAAGATTGCTGGAACAGCAAATAGTTTGCTATCACAGCAAAAAATTTGCTGCTCTGGCAAAAGTAGATTTCGCTGCCACAGCGAATTCCTTTTTCTCCGTGAATCTTTGGTTGGTTTTGAATAGTGAGATGACAAGAATTCAATTATTAATAAAATCTATCAATTCCTTCAAATAATTCTTATGTTGTCAATCAGTTTTTGAATATCAGATAATTCCTGTTTTTTTGCTTTGCCTAGGTTTCTGAATTCATTTAATTTCTTGAAACGTTTAAGGTCATTCAACGTATCGCCTTCACACGGAGGAAAAGGAATTCGCTGTGGCAGCGAAATCGACTTTTGCTGGATTCCTTTTGCCAGAGCAGCAAAATTTTTGCTGTGACAGCAAACTATTTGCTGTTCCAGCAACCTTGTTAGCCACGACAGCGAATTTTTAGCTGTGGCAACAAAAAATGTTTGCTATCCCAGCAAAATCTGTTCGCTATTCTATATATAATACTGAAAATTTGCTGGCGGAGCAAACATTTTTTGCTGCCACAGCTAAAAAATTGATGTCGTAGCTAACACGATTGCTGTTACAGCAAATTTTTAGCTAGGTCAGCAAAAAATTTTGCTATTCTATATATAATACCTCGATTTGCTGCGTCAGCAAATTCTTTCTCTCCGTGCAGTTGGTAAATCATCAGCTGATTCTTCAAGTTGTATGATATCTTTTTCAATCTGGAGTTTTTTAGTCACTAAAGACGTGATGAGGTATAATAGACTTCAAATTCGGTTTCAGCAACCCCAAAAACATGTAATAAACATGGTCTGACCCCCAGATCAGAACAAGGTTTTTTGCTTTGTGTGGCTACATAATATATTCTATAAATTATACTTTCGAACACACAATTTTGAAAAATAAGGAGTTTCCAAGGACTTTTTGACTCCTTGAAAAGGGAAAAAAATTTCAAGTAGTTTTCCAGGATTCTTAAGGAGCGTACGAACCATGTCACCCCATAATTCAACAGGGTTGGTTCGTTTCTGATACAGGCTTTCAAGAAAAATTGTTCCTTTTTCAAAAATTTGTAAGTATATTTATTAAACATTCAATATTACAGAAAAATTATTTTCAGGTTTCAACGAATTTTCTTTCTCGTTGCACTAATTTCAACAACAAAAAAACTAAAGTGACGGTGGGAGTGATTTGGGGCGACCGGATGAGCTGAAAAAAAGGCAAATTATTCCTTATTGAAGTGGGTATCGCATGAACTAGGATCTTTTCGATTGTTCAAAAATTCTTCGATTTTCCACCCTCAAAAATCGCCGGTATTTTGTTATTTTTCGATGGGAAAAAAATATCCTAGTTCATGCGATGGCTACTTCAACAAGGAATAATTTGCTATGTTTTTTCCTTTTTCAGCTCATTCATCCGGTCGCCCCAAACCACTCCCACCGTCATTTTTCAGTGTTTTTTTTTTGTTTAAATTAGTAGAACGATAAAAAAATTTGTTTGAATCTGGAAAAGACCAAATTTTTCTTGAAAATCTTAGCCAGAAAGACCCCTAAAAACATTTTGTTTGAAACATGAATGAGAAAAACCGTGGTTTGAGCCAAAAAAAACATGTTTTTTTTTCCAACCCTGCAAGATCGCACAGCAGAAGCGACAGCAATCAATTCCCATTACTAACCTCCTTCAAATTTCGTATTTGAAAAGCACATCATTTCCTAATCCACCTCACAGCTCTTTTGTTTTTGTTTTTTTTTTCATTTCACTGTTGAATCGACGTCATTTCAACACGAGATCCGAGAGGAAGAAGTTATATAAAATCAACCACGGATGTATCGTTTTTCATTCATTGTTTCATAACGGATGTGTTTTTTTTTCCTCCTCCACCTCAATCAATGTCTCATAGATTTCGCTTCAATTAATAACCTTATCGATGATTAATTGATTCGCAAAAAACAATTACAAAAGAGACAAAACGCAATTGATAAGTTTTATCGATATATATATATATTTTTACTCCACTGCATATCATTTATTATATTCTTAATTTCGCGCGTATCTCCCCGAGAACTGTAAACATATGTGGGTATCTGTTTTCGCAATCGTTTCAATCGTAACGTCACTGACGTCAAATATATTATTTTATTACATTGTTTTTCCCAATTGCCGAGGGATCGAGAGAGGAAGGGAAAAAATAAACATCCAAAGTTTCAAACATCGCTTTGGTGGAATTCCTTCGAATGATTCCAAATAGATGCTTCTTCAATTCTTATTTCGAAACAGAATTTCTTTCGAAATTTTCATCGAATCGAAGGGAGGGAACGGCGAGGATAAAAACAAAGAATTGTGAATAGTAATTTATTATTATTCCAATCGATAATCTCGAATCGTCGTTACATAAACGAATCTATCAGCGGCTTGGAAAATCGTAAAAACAACTGGTTGTACGGTTTCGTTACTAGGCGGATGTAAAAAGGATGTCCTTCGAATATAAATGTATCATTTGCGGGGATAAATTCAGCAAATAATGTAGCATGTAACGCGTAACGTATCTCTTTATTATTCGTGCATTCACGTTGGATGATTAATGTACCGTAGTAATGTACTATAGATTTTCATTGTGTTATATTCTCAATATTAAACACATTGGGCGTGCTGCCGCTGTTGTTGCTACATGCGATTTCCCCGTTTTAAGATCGGTGAGAAAGGAAAGCGAGTACCGTTATCGCAAGGTCATACTACCGTAAACCCAATATATCGTGTAGGTTATTATTTTATGCGAAAAACAAGTTGATGTATCTTCGGGGAAACAAAATAAATAATAAACAATAATATCACAAATCGACAAAAAACTATGTGGAGAGTTGCAACGAGTTTCTCTGAATAAAAAAGTAAAATTCACGCGCGTATTTGAAAATTTGATAACAACAACAACAATCAGTGGTACCAAGAGACGAGATTCGATTGTCGCTTCGTTCGAACACGTGTTTTCGAGAGAAGAAAATCGTTATCATCGATGATTGAAATAATGGATTCCCGATAAAACTATATTGTTTCTCGCAAACTCTCCCACTCCCAAAGATGATCTCATTCAATGAAAATCCCTTGTAATCTACGTATAAGAAAATATAATCCATTACACTTAATCTTTTGTGATCTTTTGTAATCCTCCGTCTAATCTCGATATATTTCCACACGGCTGTGTGGGTGTAGCCGAGAAACTCCTTCTCGCAGAACATTCGAACTTTCCAAAATTCGAATCACAATGATTTTGAGATCCGACAGAACGGAGGAGAGAACCCAAAAAAATGATGGAACCCATAAAAAAGAAGTTTCCCGACGATTTCTGAGGAACAAAGGAGAGAAAACATGGTAGTCGTAGTCGAGGATGACGAAGACGAGGAGGAGAGTCAGAACAGCAGCCGCGGCTTACTCGCTTGCTCGCTCGCAGCTTTCGTCTCCTCGAGTCAATATACGCTTCAAGGTCGTTGCTACTTGCTACCGAGCGTCCCCTCCCTCCCTCCCTCCTTCCCTCCCTCCTCTATCGTTGAATCAGTTTCCCCTTTGTTTCTCTCCGTTTCTGAATTTGTATTTATCCTCTTTTTTTGTATCACACCTGAGGGTATTTTTCATTTTTTTTCCTTCTCTCATCCCATCCGCTGTTTCTTATTTTTAGGAACAGTCTTTCTCGGTATTAAGGGAACAGAGATCTCGATGGTGCTTTTTTTTTCTTTTGATGGATTTAATGAATTTCGTCTTGACGATGCTGTATACAGATACTGTTACACACAGACCGTGGCTGGAAATTACTGACCGGTCGGCGTTCTTGTGGTTTCATTTGACGGTATTTTCGTGAGGATGAGAAAAAGGTTTTAGAAAGGAAAAGAACATCAACGCTAGAATCGATACTCAAAGTTCTATTTCAACTCGGTAAACTATAAATACCTCTGGGAATTTCCAAATGTTCTCCTAAAGTTCTCGAACCATCGAGTACCAAGTTAGTATTTGGAAAGGCACGACCTGGGTCAATTTTCTAAGTTTAGAAGTAATCGCTCGTTGAAGTCTTCTAAGACGCTTGGGAATTTTCGGTGGGAAATTTAACATCTTTCCTGCTATCTTTAATTCCTTTTGGCGTGGAATAGAGGCGGAAGAAGACATTGCGCATTTGTTTTATTCGCGAAGTGAAGCTAAAGGGTAAATTGAAGATGGATGATGGTCATGGCAGGAACGTTCCTTTGTACTTCCGTTGCGATAAATATTGGGAAAGCTCCACGTGAATAATATAAAATCAAAGGATTGATGTTGTTTTCTTTAAATTATTGACAGTTGTAAAACTTCAATGTGAGGGAAAGTGGACCATGATGAATCATTAATTTATCACATATTAAACTGTAACAATTCAACACGTGTGCTTGATTATCAAGTTCACAACTTCAGGTCCCTAATTCACTTCCTCTTATACCAGGTGAATGTATTCTTGACTGATGTGCACGATGCCCTGACACGCAACGCCTGGTGTCTAGCAGTGGAACTGGACGGTTCGAGGCGGACCCGCTCGACGCACAGTGTGGCCGATTCATACTAAATCGGCAAAAGTTTGTGACGCGCGAGTTCTCGATCGATTTCAATGAGCTCAACGGGGTTTTATTCATAATCGGTCAAACCAACTTATGAGACACCGCAAATTGGAATTATATATGAAGATACGAATTATGGGTCCATTGAAATCGGTTAAGAACTCGCGCAACCCCAAATTTTCGAAGAAAATCCTAAACAGCTTGGATTTGACACATTGACAGGTGTCAATTCAAAGTGTAAACGACAATGTGGGGTTTTATGGGCTTCGAGTGTGATTCTTGACTGCACGGGGAATGAAATTTCACGAGGTATGCTGTGACGAACACTGAAAACATTCCAAATGTCGATGTATGCAGGAATATATATATATGGGAATTTCAATTTGCGGTATCTCATAAGTTGTTTTGATCAATGATAAGTGAAACCCCGTTGAGTTCATTAAAATCGGTCGAGAACTCGCGCGTCACAAAATTTCGCCGATTTAGTATAAAACGGCCACACTGTGCGATGGCGCGCTCCTTTACGAAGCCGTAAAAAAATTTTTTTCTGCGGTATCTTGAGGAGTAATATCACTTTGTGTCCAAAAAATTTTCAGTCATTTTCTAAGACGTGTCACAAACGATAGGAACATTTTTAGGATATGGGGTTTTCTTGCATATGAAAGTACTGGTCGTTGAGTACCAGAAACACATTTTGTTATATTTTTACAATACAAAATGGCGACACATCAGTGCACTGAAAAAAAAGTCTAGTCTTCCACATGGGCGTACCGCTAGAGGTCGCAATTATGAATGTAGAACAAAGAACCAAAATTTTTCTGAGACTATTGTCCAAAATCTGGACATCGGCTTTTTTACCGATTTTATAACCGATTTACGGACGATTTTTTCGAAAGAATCGGAAAAAAAATTCCAAAATGACGCCATTCTCTTCAAAATTTGTTTTCGAAAAAATCCTACGTGGATAACTAGATTTTGAGCTACATTTTGAGGAACTTTCTTATTTTTTGTTATAGATTGAAAATTGTGACCTGTACCCGTTTTTACCATAAGAGAAAAAAATTTTATTTTGACCGTACTACCATCCCGCCATTTTGGATGAAAAAAATTGAATGAAAAGTGTTTTTTGTTGATCATTTTTTTCGACTTCATGGCAGCACTTTGAATAAAACGTCAATTTTTCCGTCCACAAAGTGATTTTACCCCTTGAGTCATTTATGTAGGGTTAGTGTGCCAACATTGCATCACTTGAGAACTCGCCTCCACTTTTTGATATACAAAATTGATGAAATAAAAATCGCATTCCTCTCGACTTATACAATCTCATCTCCATGATGAGATTAGAAGAAAATAAAAAAGTGTACTTGATATTAAATAAACGATAGGACATTTTATTACTCCGATCTAACAGGGTTCCCACACCTCCTGGAAAACCTGGAAAACCTGGAAGACCTGGAATTTCAGAAAATTTTGTCTGGTACTGAAAAACATCTTGAATTCCGCAATTTGCTTATTTGTTCTGAAATTTTCTTGAATGTCCTGGGAATCTTGAAATTCCATAATATTTTTGATTTTTAGGTCGTTGCTCAGTGGAATCCAGAATTGAATTTGAAAAATTATTGCCAAGCAGAAAAACAAAGTCGAAGGAATTTTATAATCTTCTTCGTTGGGGTTTATATTCTCATTTATGACAGAGAAAAAAAACCAACTCGGAATATAAACAAATAACTTTAGCACATCCAAACGAAACAGGGTTGAAACCATTTTAGCCACCCCTGGTTTTTATTGCGGTTTTAACCAATTTTTGCTGGCTGGGATTTTTTCTAAATTTTTTCCCAAAAATGTCCACGCGGAAATATCGCATTCTGAAGGGTCCTATAATTTTCAGATAAATACTGTACGTTGTTCACGTTTGAATCGTTAATTGAAACGAATTAGTAATTGAATAACAAAATACTCAATTGTTTAAGATCTGAAATCTTGAAGTGCACCCTCTCAACGAAGTTTCCAGTTTTAGGGAACCCCAACATGTATGTACGATGGGGCCTACGTGGATCCAGCATGGCCCCCTCCCTTGCCAGTATGGGCCCAAAACTGGGCCAAAGTAGGACCAAGACTGATACACGCTAATTGTTGATTAATCGATTCGAGAATATGAATTTCTATACACGGAAATATACTCTGCTAATAATTAGCACACTGCTTCTTCGTCCCGATTATCATGGTGGTTTCAAATGAGTTTCAGCAAAATTCAGATGATACAGACATGATTCAACTACCGTGTTATGGATACCATGTTCAACCCATCAAGTCCCGGAATCACAGATTTTCGTTGCATTTTTCAACGCTTGTTAGTGATTCGAGAAATCTCCGAGAATCTCGCCTCGAGACCGGATAAATCTTGGCGAGACGAGACGAGACGAGACCGAAACACTAACGCTTGTACTTTCTACCAAAAAAACGTCCTGAAAAATTCCAAAACAACCATTTCCGACGTGAAATTGACTGATCTTTCAGAATCTGATATCAGTTCTCCCGAAAAATACACCTGTGACAATCTATGCATGGTTTTTCCCAAAAAAACGCGGATTTTCAAACCTCTTTTTTTCTTCATCCCATGCCTTCCCATTGAAATCATTTTAGAATTCTTGTCTTAGCTACAAAAACCGCGTCAATTTACCTGATACTTCAATTCAGGTATCTGATAATTGCAAAATTTAATGTGGAAGCAACCAAAATGGCGACTTAAAGGTGGTAAAAACGTCAAAAACTTCAAGAATTTTTCATTTGGAAACGGTGGGCTCTAGAAAGAAAATGTTTCGTAACAAAAGTTCTTAGAATTGTTCAAAGAATACGCTGAAACTTGTTCAGGATTTAAAAAACATTTTTTTGCCAAATTTCAAAGTTTTCTAAAAACTTCTGAAAAAATCCCAGCATATTCTTTATATCAATTGCAAGAACTTTGTGTTCAGTAACATCTTTTTCTAAAGGCCATAATCACCTAATGAAAAATCCTTGAATTTTTGTCTACTATTCCGCAGTTTTTTTTCATAGCCCGTGATTTTTGAATGTTCTGTTCATAACTCATTCCATGATGGCTTTCAAAGAAAAATGTTACTGAACAAAAAGTTCTTAGCATTGATCAAAGAATACGTTGGAACTTTGTAAAAACTTTTTGAAAATTTTAAATTTGGCAATTTTGTAAATTCTGAAAAAATTTCAGCGTATTCTTTGATCAATTCTAAGAAACGTTCCATAACAAAAGATGAACACTCCTTAAGAGGGGGGGGGGGGGGAGGAGGAATCCTGCTTTAGACGGCCTTAAAATAGTGTTTTTTTGAGAATTTTTTGAGGTATCAAAAAAATAATTTTATCCAACGAACTTTTCAGGGTATTTTCATATATTTTTATATATGTCCACATTCGTAGAGCGCCTCGCGATTCAAGTCTTCTATCGGTGGGAAAGAAGATACAGGTCGTATTTCTTATCTAAAACGGAAAATCCAAACGGCATTTGAATTTTCGTACATTGTTCGAAGAAATCGTGGAATCCAAAATTCACTCGGGGTTTGAAAAAAAACAGCTATCATTGTAGGCAGAATAATCACTTAAATTTGCTATAAACATTGCTTAGACATAATTTTCCACAAAACTTTTCGAGTTCAAATCAAAGAGGATACAAAACTGAAGATAACAAGCTTTGGTTCATTTCAATCGGACGTCTAGTTTTTTTTGCAATCACTCCCACCAGTTTACAATGATTGTAAAACTGAAAACTGAAGAAAACGCACTTTCCCTCATTATTTCTTATTGGAAGAAAATTTTGCCATCAACTTGAAGCATACACGAATATACTCCAAAAAGTTACTTTCATTCAATTATTTTTTTCGTATCTCAAAAAATTTTCCAAAACAACGCTTTTTTGCGGCCTCTTAAAGCAGGATCCCTCCTTGAAGTTTTTAACGTTTTTTCCACCTTTGAGCCGCCATTTTGGTTGCTTCCACATTGAATTTTGCAATTGTCAGATACCTAAATTGAAGTGTCAGGTAAATTAACGCGGTTTTTGTAGTTGAGACAAAAATTCTAAAATGATTCCAATGCGATGGCATGAGATAAAGGAGAAAAAGAGGTTTGAAATTCGCATTTTTTGAGGAAAAACCATGCAGGTGCATTTTTCGGGAGAACTGATATTAGATTCCGAAAGATCAGTCAATTTCACGTCGGAAATGGTTGTTTTGGAATTTTTCAGGATGTTTTTTGGTAGGAAGTATCAGCGTTGAACAATGCAACGAAAATATGTCATTCCGGGGCTTAATGGGTTAATCAGGAGAAAACCAAATAACCCTGATGGAAAAAAACCTTTTCATTCCTATTAAATGCACAAAATTCGGATTTAAATTCAATCAATTTTGATAGCAACCAATTGAAACCGATTTGCATTTGAAAAAAGATCTAAAAATAAATAACTCATAGCTCAAAAACAAAGCCTCCAAAAAATATTTTCCAAACGGGAAATTATTATTGCATTTTGGCTGAAGAATAACGCCTCTGAAGTATTTTCAGTGAATTATGAAACACCCTGTATAAATGAAGTTAATGGTTAAGAGAAAAAGTTTGAACATTTGACCAATTTTGCCCAATTTGACCGATTTTGACCATTTTAACCAATTCTATCCACTGATCTGGATAATATCTGAAAAAAGTCGGCTTTTTTTCAACCCTGAAACGGAATTTTTCATGGTTTTTCTCTAAAAAAAACTTTTATTTCCAATCCACATTTGACTTAAGATGGTTTATTTTGTTTCTCATGAGATTTGAAAAATTTTCACCGTGAAGATTCTTTTATATTTGTCATCATGACACTATCATACGTTTTTTTGTTTGTAGAAATGTACTGCCCTATCAATGAACAAACACGAGTAATTATTGTAAATATCAAATATATGAAGAGTTGCGATGGTTAACTTTCTCAAACTTTTATAAGAAACAAAATAAGCCATTATAGATAAAAATTGGTTTGAAAATGAAAATTTGTCCAAAAATAAACCATGAAAACCATGATTTTGTTGTGCTGAAGTTATTTGTTGATACTTCGAGTTACTTTGTTTTTCTGTCATAAATGAGAATATAAACAAACCCCAACGAATATGATAATCAAATGCCTTCGACTTTGGCCCTCTCCTCAAAAATAATTGTTCAAATTTGGTTTTGAATTCCTCTGGAAAACTACTTTAAAAGAAGTCCATGCCTCAATAAAATTCATATGGCAGATAACAAAAGAGTTCTCAAAGAGCTTTTCATGAACACATTTTCTTCATCACGAGCTCTTTTCAAACTACTGTATTTGGGATATATTGAACTCTGAAATTTGTATTGAATTGAATTATTGAGTGTTCAATTAGAGATTTGATGTATCCTTGATCCTTGTATTTGTTCCAGATGATCCACTCTAAATTTTTGTTCAAATCAATTCAACAAATCGTTCAATACACTCCCTACCCAGATATCGTAAAGCTCCGTGAGGACAAACCTTCGTGATTTCAGTGAATATTGATTCATTACGAACACTCGGCACACTCAGTATTATATATTCAGAAGTGATTACAGGAACACAATCACATATACAGGAAGTATACAGCACTGATCTCACTGAATAAGAAATGAACCAAAATCACTGAAGATTTAGAAGATCATATCCGTAATTTGCATTTGGGGTTGGAGTATTCGTTCATATCATAAGTGGAATTTTCCTGGAAAAAAATTGTGAGAAATCTGTGGGAACCCTGTAAAATTTACCACCTTTAAGACTTTCCCAACCAGAAATTTACAACAGGCGCAGCACTGCACCAGTACTAGCCAAAACTGGCGGGGTACTGGCATTCGTCTGGAATAATAACGCTTTTCAGTACTGGGGATTGGGTACTAATACCATTATTCGCAATCAGTGCAGGGCCAGTACTGGGTTAGTACCTGGCCGGTATTAAGTTCTCAGTGCTGGTTTATCAGTACAGGGATAGTACTGTATTTTCATGTATCCAGTAGTACTGATCCCATACGTGTTGACCAAGTGTTGGTGATCCAATCCTGGCACTGTACTGCACCTGTTGTCAACATTGGCATATTTCGGATTTTTCTGATTGCGTTATTATATTTGAAGTTTTACTTGTTTTACCGTATAAAGGAATATAAACTCAACGTTTTATCAGCACAGGAAATCAACCAAAAACGAGACGATTTCACAGAATTTGCTGTAACTAATGTCAAACGCACACCGACAAATCAAAACTCAGTGACGTGATTGAATTAAAGTTGAAATTCATGTTCCACTTGCGTAAAGGATTGTGCGTGTTTCCGTTTCACCGATACGCTAGTGGCGCAAATTAAGTGCACTTCCCCTACTTGGCGTCGAGACGTTACCGCGTCTCTTGATTGACAACCCTCACTAAAATAAATATGATTTCTCCTTCACCTTCTAACCTCGCCAAGCGCATAAACGTACATGTTTCATTTTCAATTCGAGAGAAATGTGCGCTGGTAATATTATTATTAAAATAGGTGGGAAAATCATTTTGATCGCATTTGCCGTATACTCAATTGACCTACAAATATGATATTCCACAGGGAAAAATGATCTCGAATACTAGGAGAACCGAAGACCTATTTATCCACGATAAAACGTAAAATAAATGGAAATTCAAACGATCCTAAGATGAATTCTCCTACGCGTGATTCCATGTTTGGAAAAAAAAACCAGATTTATATCGAATCGGAATATATTTATATACGTATATCCCTCTTGTTATATAGGTACCGCGCACCTTATGCCCGCATTCAACATCGGAACATCTTATTTCGCTCGAGTGGGTTATCGATTCCTCTCTATCAATTCGAAAGAGAAAATCCGGAAACGAATAGACGGAGCTTTAATCGAAACCTGATGACAAATCGATTTCCCATCATTGAATTCGGATTTTCGATACACAATTAGTTTCTAATCTTCTGATCGTTTCTGCGAAACGTCGATTCGAATCCACGCGTACGTCGTCATAAATTCGATGCTGGATGGATGAATACGAAAAATACGATATTATTTTGAGAAACAAGAGTCGATGACTCGAATCCTTTTTTTTGCCCGGCGCAAAAATAAGAGGACAAAAAATGTAATACGTAAACGTCGTCGCGTGGGTCATAGAGCTCTCGATATTCCATCAAAAATATTCTGTGTCTGTGGGGCGTATATCGGCTTATATATAGTATTTTCAAAGATAAAGATATTTATGAGGTTATGAGACACTACTGGCGTGTGTTTTTTTTCTAATCTTGAAAACTTGTTACCTACGCCCACGCGGAGGGCGAATACAGGATTTTTACTCGATAAGATATCTCGTTCTTAAGAAGCTGCTATTCGAAACATATCGATTGGAAAATGTCTCTCGATATTACGATAATTTCATTTGTTTCGTATGATTCGTTCAATTTATCATCGGGGGCATTAAATTCAATTGTCTGGTCTTGTTTTTTTTTTTCAAAATGATTATTATCAAATAATCGATACTAACGTGAGACTAGATATGGGCTAATAAAAGTGTTGTTATTGTTCCTCATAACACAAATACTGAATATATTCTGCTTAGGCGTTGGTGTAATGTTTATTGAATTATATGGATTCGAAAAGTTATACACTCCAACTGGATAGTATAAAGAAGATTACAAGGCATGAAACGAGGGGAAGTGTTGCTGTGTTGCAAAATTATATAGTCCAAGTAACAATTATGTGGTTTGCATTTGCAGGCGGTAGAAGGGTGCTTTTTTATTCATAACGGAAACAATAGCAGGTGTGAGATCATTGACTATCAACGGTGTTCGAGTTGTCAAGTTCAGTCTCGTATACGTTATTTCTCGTCGAAATGAGACTTTGATCAATTTGTAACAAAATTTCCATGGTTACGCATTGGGAAATCTCAGTATTTTCACAGGAAGGCATCGAACAGGGATTTTCATTGGATTGAAAATTATAGTACATTTGCTGGAATATTTCAACGCATTCACTGAAATTCGTAGAACTTGAGACTTGTGGATTTAAGGTGTGAAGGACCCAGTGAACGATTTATAAAAGAAGTAATTATTATAAATGTCTGCTCCATTAAAATAATTTTATTGTTTCCATAAGAAATTACTTCTATTGTGAAACAAACGAATTATTTGAAGGTAGCAGAAATTTTTAACAGTTACTCCTTGTATGAATTGTTTATCTACTGGGTAGTTCACCCTACCAGCCAATTCCATAGCCACTCGGCCTCATTTTTCACTGTATTTTCTCACAATGGAAAAACATTCCACTTTGACTTGAAATTTTGAAAATTCGTGTTAACCAACATAACGACAAAATTGATTTCTCAATACAAATATGAGCATAATTCAGTTAAGGGTTTTAAAACAGGGAAGAATTGATTAGAAACGTTAATTTGCCTCTTGATCGCGACTGATAACAACGCGAAGTGAGCGTGGGGCACGAAATCACCCCGATGTGGTGGTAGCATCGGTACTTTGTGCGATTATGTGAAAATTCATACTTGAAAATTTGAAGGAAGATCTTGAGTTCTGCAGCAGCTTTTGCAGAATTCAAGTTCTCTGTCATTATTCGCAATGTTTTCATGTTAAAAAAAGAATATACATTAATTTTGTTAACAATGTAACTGATTTTTGCTATTTATGCGGTAAATGCGGACAAAAAGACTGAAAGAAATTGAAAAATATTTTTTCCTCATTCCTCAGTATTATTCTACCAATGACAATCGTGAAAAATTATATTTTCACATGAATAAATGTTTTCATAACATTTACAATGACTTTCGTCCTTTTTTGAGGATCATCGATTTTTCAACTTTCACGTTCTAAAATAAATGTACTTAAGAACAAAAAAATCAATAGAAATTCTGTTTCATCAATGTTCTAGATAATTGTTTCAAGTTTCCAAATGTTCTCGGAAATTTAACTAATATTTTGCAATATTTACGTCACATTTTTGTGTCCACAGGATTCTTCATAAAAATTTCCCTGACGGGATTCTCAAATTTCCTTGACATTTAGATCTGCTATTCTAACAAGAGTTTAGGTGAATAAAAATGAGTGAATCGAATTTTCATGTTGCATGCAATCAAAAGGATACGAATATATATCTTGAAGAAATATTTGTTCAATGTGGAATCACAAACATAACTTGACATTTTTATAAAGAAATCTGTTCAACATTGCAGTTCATATAATATTTCAGAAACAATAAACAGATGCTACTTGAAAGAATACATCCAGCTCTACTAATTCAGAATTAATTCCAATCTATAATCATCGTCTTTAAATGAAATTGGATTAAAAAATGAAAAAACAACATAATTTCTGACAGATAACGGGATATCATATGTTGCTGGAGTTTGAATCGTTTATTGAACGAATTGATAAGCGAATAACGAAATACTTAGAGCTTTTAGGAACCCAAAACCTCACATTAAATTCTTCAACCTTTTTCGTCCTGAATAACACAAATTTTTTCTTAACTTTCAACTCCATATCTTTAAATGACAAAGTCGTATGGAAAATTTATAACACATCATTTCTCATAGATTTTGACCTCTTCTTTCGAATACCGTTGAGAAAATTCACCTAAATCGTAAGCCGGAAAAATTGTAGGCCTTTTTTCCAAAAAATTCACGAATTTTTCACTTTTTTTTCTATCAAAAAAAGTATATTTTGAGATGGAAAAAATTGGCACAGGCCATTGCGATCGTTATAAACGGTGTTATAGATGTCTGCTCTTTCAAATCCCGTTGGAATTTTTCCGAAATTCAAAATGGCCGACACAAAATAGCGTGCGCAAGGAACAACTTTTTGTTTCAAATATGCGAATTTCTCACTTGAAAACTGTGGAGTTAATCGAAAAATTTATATGAATAACAAAGTCTTAAAATGAGTCAAAGAATACGCTCAAATTTTTTCAGAATTTATTTCGTCATATTTTGAAAATTTCCATTTTCCAATTTTCCATGAATTTGAAAATTGACTCGAAAAATTTTGAAAAAATTTGAGAGTATTCTTTAGCAAATTTTAAGACTTTTTTGTCCCCATGAATTTTTCCAGAAAGCCTATAGTTTTTGAGTAAAAAATTTAATATCTTTTTTAGTATAAATTCAACTAATTTTTTTTTATTAAATTTTTTACTCAAAAACTATAGACTTTCTGGGAAAATTCATAAGAACAAAGAAGTCTTAAAATTTGCTGAAGAATACTCTCAAATTTTTTCAGAATTTTTCGAGTCAATTTTCAAATTCATGGAAAATTGGAAAATGGAAATTCTCAAAATATGCCGGAATAAATTCTGAAAAAATTTGAGCGTATTCTTTGACTCATTTTAAGACTTTTTCATCCTCATAAATTTTTCGATTAAGTCCATAGTTTTCAAGTAAGAAATTCGCAAAGTTGAAACAAAAAGTTTTTCCTTGCGGACGCCATTTTGTGTCCGCCATTTTGAATTTCGGAAAAATTCCAACGGGATTTGGAAGAGCAGACATCTATAACACCGTTTATAACGATTGCAATGGTCCGTGCCAATTTTTTCCATCTCAAAATATACTTTTTCTAACAAAAAAAAAAGTGAAAAATTCGTGAATTTTTTGGAAAAAAGGCCTACAATTTTTCCGGCTTACGATTTAGGTGAATTTCCTCAACGGTATTCGAAAGAAGAGTTCACAATCTGTAAGAAATGATGTTTCATAAATTTTTTATACGACTTTGTCATTAAAAGATATCAAGTGGAAAGTTAAGAAAAAATTTGTGTTATTCAGGACGAAAAGAGTTAAACGATGTTTCCAGTTTTAAGGAGTTGATTCGAGAAGATAACCACCAATGATTTATCAGATTTTGCAAGTTCGAATTTTCGTTTCGTTTCAATAAACGATTCAAACTTCAAGAACATGATATCATTGGATTAAACTGAATTATTAATCTTCAACGCATCCAACAAAAATAAAAACATGACTTTCAAAATTCAGTGCTTCCTGCCGCAAATTCCAGATAGAAACGGATTGAAATGTCGGAAATTGGGCAAAATCTGCATTCAAAATCAAACTGTTTGTATATGGTTTTTGTCCATTCCAATATTTCCAATCCGTTTCGATCTGGCATTTGCGGCAGGGACTTCATTCTCAATGAACTCTTGTTCAAACTCATTAAACTAATTTCACTCTATGCATTCTTAAATGACCATAAAATATTTTTGCTAAATATGCAGATAGATATATTGGACATGTCATGCATTGAATTTCACATTATTATTTACAATTTATCAATTCAAATATGTGTATGTATTATTCCGTACTACAATGTTGATTATTCCAAATGGTAAATTATACGTATCCCCAACAGTAGTAATGTCTTGAGAAGCTCATGAATATTTTGTAACATTCAAGAGAAGTTGTAATATCTCCAAAATATTTTGGAAATATTGCTAAAAGATTTGTGCTGCGTGGCCAATCAGGCATGGAATCATCGACTGTCGCACATGCCCATATAAAAATCTTCAGGCTCCGCCAATGCTGACGACGGAATATAGCTAGATGCAAAGCTGCCAGCCAAAGCTGGGCAATTTATGTAGGGACAAGGATGGTTGACAATGGTCTAAACATTGTACCAATATGGGAAGTCATAAATCGACTTCGTTGATCCATCATTGATCATTGGCTGCGCCACGCTTGGCCCATCCTTCAACCAATATTGCTTGAAGAAAAACGCATGCTTTCAACAGAGGCTCTCTAGGGCTTGGCGGGACACTGCTCCAAGCATTAGGCAACTCTGAATGACAATGGATTCTCATGTTGCACCAAGCATGGGTCGTAGCTTGGTCCAGCTTGGACAATAGCTTGGCTTAGCTTGGGCGATGGCCTCGCTCAGTTTAGGCGTTAGCTTGACTCGACTTGAGTAATAGCTTGGCTAAGAGTGAAACTTCCTTCTCAAACAGCAAATTACAATAACTCTCACCAGAGTGATGCTTGTTTCCTGCGAGTGGCGAACCAAGCATTCAATCAATATATAAGTCTCCTTTGAAGATTCCATGACAGAAATAATTCTTCATCTGTTTCCAGACCCGCCTACTTCTACGCCAGGACCACCGGATTTACGTCATTCATCAGTTTAAACTAATCAGAAAAATTACATGTTGAAATCCTCCGACATGTATTTCGTTCAATCGAAATGATAGAATGGATTTTTTATTTTATTTTCAATTACAATAAAAAATAAAAGTGACCATTGGCATGAGATGGGCGCAACCCTGCCGCAAGATTGCTACAGCGTTGGCTCATCCTTGGCGAACAAATTTTTGTATGGTCTGCCATTGACAGCATATGCTATCACAACCCTGTTTCCAGTGTTGGGTCTTGATTGTGGAAACAAATGGGCTGAGGCTGAAATGATGTTATCATTTCAGAGTTGCGCCATGCCTGGTAGCCTAGGCTCGGCCCATCTTGGTGAGCCTTGCGGCAACCTAGCGCCCATGGTCAATTTTTACCTGGGTGACTTCGTTAGAAGAATAAAAAGATCCGAATTGAAAATATCTTCCCTCTTCTTTCTTCTACCCACGTAGAAATTGACGGATGGTCCAGTACCGGCTCGATACAGGCTGCCAGGGTGCAATCGTTGGCGGCCGGTGTCGGTCGGACTACGGAATGATAACGCCAAATCACTCTGATCCGGTACCGGTTACCAACATCAATTCAGTACTGGAAATCAGTGTGGTTCCGACATTGAGAACTAATACTATTAGTATTGATGGCTATTCAAGTACCGACGACTGTTACTCAACCGTTATTTACGCTGTTGTAACTTTGGAAGGTTTTGAATGCATTATCAAAATTTCTGCACTCCAACGGTTGCAAACTGGCAGCCTGTATCAAGCCGATACTGGACCATTCGTCAATTTCTACGTGGCCAATTGAGTTTCCTCTCAAAGTACACGAGATATTTATTCACATTGGTTCGGTACCGAATCAACGTTGGAGGCCAACGCTTGCGTACTAAAATTGTGCCGCTATTAATCCAACATTGGTGGAAAAGTGGTCAATACCGGTTGGTTCAAATCTCGAATCAGTACCGACGCGAACTTAAAATGAAGTCGGTTAAGTACCGATCCGCAATCGGCAGACAACCGTTGGTGGCCCATACCTTTTCAGTACCGATCCGTTCGTCACCATCGGCTTAGTACCGGAATTTCTACGTGGGTAATGATATCTCGTACAACAGTCGACAACATAAGTATCCGAGTAATACGACTTCAAAACCTCTTATGATTCATGTATGATTTTGTATTAGGTTATTAGTGTTTTGATATTCATCGACCTGCCTTTTTCCAGCTTGACGAATATTGCAACAATGGACACTGTTAGAAAAATCTGCCTTAAACTTCATAAGAATATTATGAAGTTTTGTACATAAACAGTTTATTAAATTTCATAATGAAATATTGAATTCAATGATAACATATTTGTGAATTTCAATAAATTATTAAATTTCAGAAATTTAAAAATTTGCAATTTCATTAATAAAATTAAGTTTAAAAACAATTATTAAACTTAATATAAAAATATGACATTTCATACAAAATTTCCTATTAAATTTAAGAATTTTTCTAACAGTGTAGTGCATTCATTTAAAATTACTTCAAGTGGTCCTCCTTACGACGGCTCTGTAATCAATTTAAGAATTATTTATACAAGTTTATGCTTCCTGGGTAAGCGCTACAGTGAAACATCCCTGCTTAAGAAAACCTGACTGCAGTCATGTTCCTGGATTTTATAGACCATCTGGAAATATCAGGAATTCTTGGAGGTTTATGGAATGTTTCCATACTATTTTCGACAACTCCGTATGTCGCGCATGTCCGATGCTTTTTTGTTTCAATCGTCGGGAATGATATGGAAATATTCCATATAACTCAAGGAAACATTCCCGACCATACTTCCTGATATTTCCAGATGGTTCATCAAATTCAGGAACAGTCAGGTTGTCTTGAGCAGGGATGACTCAATGTTAAATATGATTTGCAAAAAAAATCATATGATAACTGATTAACCATGAGCATTCGTGGATTTGAGGGACAAAAATAATAACGGAAAAATTTTGTATTAAGATTGTCGATGGTATTTGCTGAAAATCACAGGGGACAATTTTTTTCCTCAGGATGTCAGAAATATTCCCTGACTTTCCAGAATGTGGACACCCTGCCCAATGCTCGTCCACGGGGGTTTTCACAATTTATTTGTACACGTAATATTCGAAGGGGCCGGGGGCAAGATGATCTTTTGAGGACAAACTATCGCGGTAAACTGGAACATCACATAAGCCATACCAGCGTACCCGCACGCTTCATAGAAAATCTGATACGATTTGGGATACATTATACCTCTAACGCATGTTCGATAATTATGTCCTCGGAAACAATAGGATCTAACCCCTATTGTCTGCGAGGAGTAGGGTGTAATCGAACACGCGTCGTGTCTATTCTCCGCTACCGGAGTCGCATATCTTAAACAACCGTTAGTCTTCTCAAGAGGGACAAATATTTGACTTGATAGTTCCCTGCACTTTCATGAATTTCCCTGAACAACTGTTTATCTCAAACTCTGAACTAGTTCAAAATGATGTATGCATTCATAATAATATTTGCATAGCACGAACAACTATGAGAGAACCGGTATAAAATATTTATACAATGAGAATGTGAACGCGTTTGGGAGGATGTTATAAACCTCCTCTAAGAAACACTGCTGGAATCTCGGCCTTGATTTGACGTTTCGTTGTCACGAAATTACTGTGAGACCTCACGTATCGACTCCGGGTAAATCCAAAGATAGTTCTTGATTATTTTTAGAACAATACCAATTTATCATGTAACCCAATATTTTCCATCTCCCATCGTCATCTCGCTGTGCATTGGATTAAGGGTACGATTATTGTTACTATTCCGAGACCAGGAGAGAGTGTAAAATCGATCACGAATTGTGTCAAGTCCATTTCCATTTCGATTTGATTATATCGTATTGTTTAATTCAGTTCGAGTATTGAGAATACACTCGATGGAACAGAATTTTTCTCTTCTTTCCTCGAAATTGTCATTGAGTCACATACTTGAAACAAAGAAAAAAAAAAAACAAGATCCCAATTTTTCCACTGTGAATATATCCACGCGTAATAGCAATGACTAACAATAATCATTAAATATTTATACCCTCGCGTCTGTCAGGCGAATCAAGATAAAACGATAAAATCTTAGCACTCGCGAGTTACAATTATCGATCGTTGGAGGAAAGAGTGAGACAAATATATTATCGTTATTATTATTTATAAAATATACAAAAATCCATTCAAACTTGTTCAACATTGTCATTGAGAAAGAAAATTTACAAGTAACAAGATATATACTCTAATTTTGTGTTCTGTGGCGAGTGTCTACACGCGCTGTGAGAGAAACGTACAAAAATTTCCTCCTCCACCTACCTGCTCTTTGGTTCTCTCTCTCTCTCTCTGTATTTACGCGACGTGTGCTTTACGTGTACGTAATAACGGCTTCAAGAACCACCTCCGCGTTGTATTTCGAGAAGAGAGAGAGAGAGAGAGAGAGAGGGGGGGGGGAGATAGAGGGGGGAAAAAATAAACAGAAAAACATAATATAATGAAACAAAATGGAGAAAAAAAAGGGGGAAAGAAAAAAACAAGATTGAGTTGCGTAGGTCACGCACGTACGACGAACCTACCGCCGAGAGACTGAAGAAGGAAAGAAGGGGGGAACGATAATTGATAGCACAGCCAGAGGTTTTTGATCCAGCAGCAGGCAGACCCCAGACCCCTCCTCATCGTTTGTATCTCTCTTTCCCTTTCTGTTTCTCTCCATCGTGTATACACCTCCTCGAATAATCAAGCGGCTATGATAAAAATATGTACCGAGAACGAACTGTAATTACGCATCTCTTTATTTTCCTCATCTCTTTGTACTTTTTCTCTCCGAGTTCAGCTTTTCAGAGTGAAAATTAGTAGATATCTTTGGATTTTGAATAATGGTTGCTGATTGATGAATACATAGTATATGAATATTTCATTAATGGAAAATCTTGAGTCAGCGACGAACGTTATATTGGGAATCTCCGTCATCGACGCAGTCATTTATAATCAGATGGTTGGAGTAAAAATTCATGTAACCGGTGAGTCGAACGTGTAATTAACACTCAGGTAGGAAATCGATAGAAGAATCGTGTGCCCTTGCGGAGCATCGTTTTTGAATTCTTTGATATCTCTTTGCGGCTCTAATATCTCGATTGAAAATTTTGTATTGAGTTCTCGCGCGAGTTGGAAACTCGTGAAAAATTCCGGAGAGAGATCGTTTTTACACCTGTAGAAATTGTAGCAAACTATTCACTCTTATTCGATCCCATTCGATCTCTTTACGAATGGATGTGAATTATTGTATTCGAATCACGAGGAGTTCGCGCGCGGGTATTTAGAACGAGCAACTTTTAATTGACTTCGCGAGATATAACATTTTACGCGACAAGGAAAAGAGTTCAAAAGTTCACCAAAAGCCTCTCATGCTTGACATTCTACGGATTTCCTCTATTTACTTCCGGGTTACGTAATATCCCGAGCGAAGAGTTCAAGTGCAACAATTACGAATGATAGATCACTCTTTGTAAGTAAATTACGAAAAAATGAGTAATTCATCTGAAATCAGGGGATAGTATAAGGGTCAGTTCTTACCAAAAGGTTAGTTCTTGAAAAATGACCTAACTTTCAATGGAATTTGTTCCTCTTTCTTTTTCTTTATTTTAATCGAGTATCCAATATTGCCCTTCCTGGTTAAACGAACCGATTGATTCTCCCCAAATCTGATTGAATCTCGCACATTGTTCTGACCAAATCCTATTCAACCCTTTTCAATGAGATTCAATCGGGTTAGTGTATTTTTTCAATGTAATTTTGATTGAACCTTGCACAATGCTTTGACTGAATCCCATTAAATTTCCCTGCTCAAAGAATCTCATTGATTCCGATGCAGAAAACCAATTTAAACCCATTAAACATTGATTCTCAATGGGTTCTTTAAGCAGGGTTAATTTCGTCAGATTCTATGGATTTTCTCAACAAGGGATGTTACAGAATGAGCCTTTCGCCTCATACACGGAAAAAAATACTCCGGTTAATATATGGACAGCAAGAATTACTGCTATTTTAACCGGAATTCTAGTTAAATGAATCAAGTCTCCGGCAAATTTAACAAGGGCTCCGGTAAATTTAACAAGAATTCCAGTAAAAGTCACAGATATTCCTTGCTGTCCATATAGTAACCGGAATTCTGGTAAAATCAACAGTTCATTTTTTTCCGTGTATCAAGGGGTATAATGAGTTCAGAAGCGATATTTAATTCTACAAAAATAAGATATCATGCCAAGAGTAAAATTAAGGAAATACTTGTTACACAAGTGTTTTCCTTTTTTTCTTTTCAGAAATCGAGTGTCCAGCATTTCGGTTAGTTCTTAAATTGTCTTAGAATATGCCCTGTCTGTAATTAATGGTATCGAGAAAATTCGCATAACATATTAGGTGTACAAATAAGTTTCCGCGGTTTGTCAAAAGATGGCCCCACCAGAAGGTTATGGAGAAATTGTCAGATGTAAAACGTAATATCCCAAGTTTAGTCATCTGGCAACACCATAACCTTAAAGTACTAGTGATTCCGTATCAGCATCACGTAATTTTTTTCGTGCAAAAATGTCAAGTTTTATTCCGAATAAGCATCATTTGCGGGAACTTTTGATTTACTTCTTTAATGTGAAAAAATCTGCAGCTGAGGCGCATCGATTGCTTCTAGAAGCATATGGTGAAGCTGCTTTAAGTGAGAGAAGTTGTCAGGAATGGTTTCAAAAGTTTAAGAACGGTGAGTTTGACGTTAAAGACAAAGAACGCAGTGGAAGGCCGAAAGTGTACGAAGACATGGAATTAGAAGTACTATTGGAGGAAGATTCGTCCCAAACGCAAAAAGAACTTGCACTTACTCTACAAGTGACTCAACAAGCAATTTCACATCGTTTAAAATCGTTAGGAATGATTCAAAAACAAGGAAATTGGTTTCCATATGAACTAAAGCCGAGAGACGTTGAACGCCGATTATGCATGAGTGAAATGCTGCTTGCCAGGAATAAAAAAAAGAGTTTTTTGCATCGTATAGTCACTGGTGACGAAAAATGGATTCACTACGATAATCCAAAGAAGAGAAAGTCATGGGTTAAGCCCGGCGAACCATCAACATCGACAGCTAAGCCGAATATTCATGGAAATAAACTCATGCTGTGTATTTGGTGGGATCAGCTTGGTGTCGTGTATTATGAATTGCTGAAACCAAGCGAAACCATTACTGGAGCTCTCTACCGAACACAATTGATGAGATTGAGTTGGGCACTTAAGGAAAAACGCGCCCATTACTACTCCAGACACGACAAAATTATTCTTTTACACGATAATGCTCGTCCACATGTTGCGGCGCCGGTAAAAACATGCTTGGAAACACTCAACTGGGAAGTTTTACCCCACCCGCCGTATTCACCAGACTTAGCCCCTTCTGATTATCACCTGTTCCGGTCGATGGCACATGGTCTGTCTGAGCAGCGCTTCACATCATATGAAGACACCAAAAATTGGGTAGATTTGTGGATAGCGTCAAAAGATGAAGAGTTTTTTCGACGGGGTATCCGAATGTTGCCAGAAAGATGGGGAAAAGTAGTGGCAAATGATGGAAAATACTTTGAATAAAACGTAATGTACTTTTCCTTTACAATACATTCCTAATTTTTTATAAAAAACCGCGGAAACTTATTTGTACACCTAATAAATATAACATCATTGTTGACCCAGATAGAAATTGACAAATGGCCCACGCTTGACCCGACCTTGGTCCAATTTTGACTTATATAGGGCCAGAACTAAACTTGGTACCCAATATTGAGTCAAAAAACAATACTAAACATGGCCCAAGGTATCATGACACATCTATTATGAGTTTTTTGGAGCTTGGCTTATACGACCAAACCGGACCTAGCCCAAATTGTGTATATCAACTTTTGACAAGCTCCAACCGGGTTCTTCATACTTCTTAGAGGAAAAAAAATACATCATTCTTCATGACACTCCATTGATGACATGAAGAATCCCTATTCATCATAACAATGATTGATATTGGTACAACTCTGAGATATTTACAAGCACGAAGATGCGGTATAGTTTCTCAATTGGCACAATATCGGTTCACCATGCTTGGCAGTTGAATGTTTTGTCAAGCTTCAACTACTCGTTGTGATGCATTTCCTATGAAACCTGGTATGGATTCTCAAATAACAAATGGTTTATATTGGGCCGATATTGGTTCGCCATGCTTGGCAGCTTAACGTTTCTCCAAGCTTGGGCCACTTCGTGTATTGGCATTTCTTATGAAACATAGTATTCGTTCTCAAAAAACGAATGCTTTTATATTGGGTGGATATTGTGTGCGCCATGCTCGGCAGCTCCACATTTTGCCAAGCTCACGCCAGTTGTCATATTGGCATTCGCTATGAAACCCAGTGTGCGTTCTGAAATAATCAATGCAATATTTTGCCAAGCTTGCGCCACTTGTCAGTATTGGCATTTCTGACCTGGGTGAGATGGTTTGATGAAACCTGATGATAGAATGAACAGTGTTATTACTGGGTGGCTTCATTTCTTTTGAAATTGAAGCGACGAAACACCCTTAGCAGTGATGAACGGTCATCAGCCCAACAGCGTTGATGGCATATAATCCATTCCTCACCCTGATCAACAGATTTGGCTTCATATACATCGCAAAATGATTTGCGTCACAAATAATCAGGCACTTCCTCGAGATAAAAGATGAATAAACCGAAGCAATTATTGCCGACCAGCCGACTTGGTCGGTCCGTCCTTGCATATGCAATCAAACAAAAGTTGCGCAGCAGTATAAACAGCAGTATAGTGTGAATTTTTCCATTTTAGTTGAACGAAGAACGAGTTTTTTCTTGTATCCCACAAAAACTACAGGCAACTTCTTTCGTATGAACGGTATTAATATTTTTCCACGATTCCTCCGTCCCGGAAAAACTCGATATCAAAAACCTGAGAAAATTCACCTCACGAGAATTCCAGAATTTCATTGACTTATTTATTTAATCGAATTTGTCCTCGGTGGAGAACGACAACGAGCGTTCGTTGAGCGAAGGAGAGGTGAACGATTTTTCACGCGTTCCACCCACGCCCACTCACCACACCATTCTCTCCAACCTCAGCAACATGAATATTCGACGATTCACATTTGCTCTTTTGATTTATGAACAAAATTTGTTGACATTTCTGTGAAGGAAATGCATGAATTCCGTATCGATGGAACGTAAATTCTTGGACGCGAATATAAAACGGAATATTGTTTTCAAGATTCTAATAGACAGATATTGGATCGGTTTATTGATTTTCGCGAAACCCAATGAACAGGGTACATATTTGTTTTTCATCATTCAGCTTCGACCTTTTATATCAATGTCCGTATAGAAAAATGTCGAACGGAAGAAGAGAGCGGTTCGCGTGTATATAGGAAATACAACAACGATGATCGGCGCCGAGGTTACAGATTACGAAACGAGACAGAATAGTATTTCAAATAGTCGATAACTAATAACCAGGGTAAACGCGATGAAGAGGGATAGACATAGACCAAGTTTGCGATCAAGTTTGCGTTTACGACAACTACGATGGACGATGAGGAACTCTTCGACCAACCAGAACACATTATATTTCATATATTCTTCGGTTCGTTTTGAGAATTGAGAATCCAGAATTCTGGATTTCAAAGCAGCGAACGACTAATCGATCTCAAATATCACCTGTTAAATGCACGAAAGGTGCATGCGCGAATGTATATTACGATTACACAACTACTACCGGTCTCCGCTTCAGACATTATCAAGAAGTAAAGTTAAGTAAAACCACTTGATATTAAGCGATTTTACGCCTCGACAAATTATCGCACCTCTTGGGCGAACAATTTACCTGCCCTGACCCAACTTTTCATCGTGTAGTAGGTGTGTGAGGGGGATATGTATATAAACTTGTCATACGTCGATGTAAGAGGAGGTTTAGTTGCACGTCAGATCGATTTTGAATATAATTTTCTTACTTCTCTTCGTATCGACTCATCAACCGTACGTATTCAAATAAACATCGCTTTTAGCCAAGCCATCACCACCAGGTTTATGTATAACTGGGTAAATAACTTGCAATAAGAATTCTTTTCGTTTAGAAAAACAATTGTTCCCGCAAGTATTGTGTAATGATACTCGTTCACCTTCACCGTCAAGATTGGTGGATTGTAAGAACTTCTTAGAATTTGGGAATTCCTTCGAATCCTGAAGGATCCAAAAGTACTCGTGTAGGAATTTCTCCCGGGCTCAGATCTGGGCCAGGTTTATAATCCCTACTTGAAAAGTGGCCCCAACTTGGAATTTTACGTTTTTCAATCTACACGGAGAAAAGTATATGGGATTGATTACCATTCGCCTTAGTTCTTACCGCAACTTTAGAATAGGAAGTGAGTGATGGCTCGCGATTTGGTGATCATTACGATGTTAATCTATTGTTTTCATGGCAACGTAAACAGTTTATCGTACTCAATCCGATTTCACATGGCACTTATTACAATTTTGAAATATCTGTCACCAAATTACTATTCTTCATAGGAACCGTTGCCGTATACTCCTCTCCGTGTAGGCTTCGTAATGGTATCAAATATCCAGGTGAAACAATGGTAGCCAATCTGGATTGAAATATTCCAGGAGTATACTGGCAACCCCAACTGGGGCCCACATGGACCGTGAGTAGGCAACCTTGTGTTGGGTGCCTAAGATATACCCCTAGGGGGCCAGGTCCTACCTTAGGATGCCCAGGATTGATTTCCACACAGGTACATGAAAATCTCATCAAAAGTCGAGGACGAGAGATTTCTCATGGACTTCTGATAGATTGAATGTTACTCAATCGATTCCTGATATTAACAAAGTTTCAACAAGGTTCAATCAAGAGTTACAACGATCGACTGCTAGCTTCAGCTTCATGATAGATTGTGGATGGAATTTGAGAAATATTCCATGTACGTGAAGACTTCTGTTAGAAGATCGATAGACAGTTAAGGAAGAGAAACTTCGGAGTAGAAGAAGGGACTTTCCAGGGACCTTTCAAAATGTCGGGTGATTGAAAAACATACGAGAAGCCACCCGCGAGGGATGTCTGGTGAACTTTCGAGACACTCTTGACAGATGTTCCAAGATCTCTGGGGACTCGAAAGTAAAGAGCCACGTACGAAGGATTTCCGGTCTCAGGGCATATAAAATTGTAAGGCGACTCCAGGAAGATGTTTGATAGACTCCACTTCTGAGTCACTTTCCAGTACCCCGATTCACAAAAGTCCACGCCATATGACGTATTTGTGAATTACCAAGAGAAAAATTATCGTGAAAAATGTATGAATTTGTAAATTTTCTGTGGATTTTTAAACAATGTTTGTGATTTCCCAATGAAATCAAGACAAGAGATCAATTGACAAGAACCCATGTGTGTATGGAACAATGATCCAATCATGGCACAAGACCTGCCGAAACTTGTGTTGAACAATTCAATGAAGTTGGCCCAGGCTTGGGAATGATAAGATCAGGACAAGCTTGGGCCAATGGTTCCTTCCAGCCTAGTCCAAATGATTCGCCAAGCATGATCAATGCTTCTTCCATCACAGATATTGATGAGAAGAGTAATTTGATCCATATCTCAGCTCAAAGTTCTCCCTCGGAATACCGTACATGAATCATCTTAAAACGATACATTAAATATGCCCTGGCAGTCTTGACTGGGACGGGCTTGGGTTTTTCCCAGTCTTGTTAATCCCTGCATGGGAGAGACATCTTGAAATCCTGTAGAGAGTTCTTCAAGATCAGTTGATTTCCGTTTATGATCACATTTAAAAGTAGCCTATTACCATTGGGTCAAGTTTTATTCTTATTTAGATCAAATATATCCATCTTAGTGTGTGAAACTGGAGTGTGGGGCCAATCATGGGGAGGAGATTGGACTGGTCTTGGCCCGATAGTTATGCACAAGTCTTTATTCATTGTGAACTCGGAATTCGGTCACTAATTGAAAACACTGTGCCACTTATGTGAACAACATCGGCTTAAATAATCATCTTAACCTTCGCTTGATTTTCACGCTTGTGCCAAGCTAGCACCAAGTGCAGTTTTTGGATATTCCAAAGATACTAACAAATGTCCCACGACTAACTATCCAATGGGAACAGCGGGACAATCATGGAACCAATCATCATGGGTCCAATTATTTTTATCGGAGGTTTGTTCCTGATACACGTGCCAATCCTGGGACAAGCTTGGGTTTTTTTTCCAGTCCTGTCAATACCTGCATGGGAACCCATGGGAAAAGGGAAACACAGGCCAGAACTGGCAAATCCAAAGCTACCAAAGCTATCAAACCTGGCAAGCAAGAACCCGACATGATAACATCTTTTTACATAAAACATTTACAACCATGTCAGTACTGTTCGTTCGTATGCGCCGACTATGGTAATTCTGGCATTCCAACCTTGTCCAAACGGCATCGATTTAATACTGGGCCAAGACCGTCTGTACACTGAAATCAATACCGTTTGAAATTCGTTGAATAGTTTGTGCCAATTGAAAAATAATAATGACCCTGGATAGAAACAATTGTTCCCAACAAAGTTTGGAAAATATAACCTTGCCAGTACCAGGCCATTTATCGATTTTGGCAATTTCCACATGGGAATATGTCTAGTAGAAAAACTTGCAAACTTTGTTGATGGTTTTTTTCTACAGTGTAAGTGCCTGCGAGAATCTTAAATAATGTAAACAACAAGCGCTTCACTGCACCAATACTGGCCAAGACTGGAAGAGTACTGGCATTTGTTCTGGCATGATAACACTTTTCTATACTGAGGATTAAGTACTGATACTATCATTCGCAATCAGTGTAGTGCCTGTACTGGATCAGTACCTGGCCGGCATTAAACTCACAGTACTGGTCCCTATGTATCGAGTACTAATCCCGCACCTGTTGGCCAAGTGTTGAAGACCCAACACTGGATCTGTACTGCGCCTGGTGCAACGTTGGTCAACATTGGCATAATTCGGATTTTTCTGATTGGATTGGTTGTGAAGACTGCGACGGGAGTTATACCGATTGTCTTCCTTTTCCACTCTCTCAAATTTTTAGAGTGAAATTTCACTCTTCAGGCAGCCTGAAGTGTGCTTGTCGAAATTTCGAGTGAAATTCCCACTTCTTTAGAGTGGCAGTCTAAGGTTTGAGGTTAGAAACTCTCAGCCACTCCAATTTTAGAGTGAATTTTCCACTCTAAGAAGTGACAGTTCACTCGAAACGAGGGAGAATCCCACTCGAAGCGGACTGGCTCACTTCTGAGACTTAGTCGAGTGAAACACGTGATTTTTCACCCTTTCGGATTTAGAGAGCAGGAGTAGAGTTCGCACTGAGAGAAATTTGGCGCTCCCTCTATGCTTCAGGTTACTGGCTGCGCGTTTTAGCCTGTTACTCCAATCAGTGTACATTGTGCGCAGCAATGCGGAGTAGCTCCTACTCCGATAACAAGTATAGCTCATACGCGGAGTATTTGGAGCACGTAGACTATCCTTATTTCTCTCAGTGGGTTTACCAGGACGCTGGCAAGACAGCAAAAGTAGTTACAGCAACTACTCATTAGTTAACCCTTTGCGGCATGGTGGCTATGACATTAGCCACCTAAATGTGCTTTAAATGAGGAGTTTATCAGAGACAATATGACGCTTTTCCCCTGTTTTTTTTTTTTAATTTGATTCTGGTGAGAGTTTAGAAAGTATTCGGGATGACACAAACATCGTCAGTTGTTTTAAAAATTGTTATATGAATAAATAAACGATGAGAAAAAGGCTGTATTCACCGAATAATGTATGTGGAGGATAACGGCTGCTTCGAATGACTTTGAAATTATGTATACAGGGATTTTCGAGAACACTGATTACGAATTTGAAGTCACATTTTCAAAATTCAAAATGGCGGGCTTAAAATGGTGGCCGAAATTATGGAAATTCACGAATTTTAATATAATTATGCATTCATGGGTTCTCGGAGTCGCTGATTACGAATTTGGAGTCGAATTTTCAAAATTCAGGATGGCGGGCTCGGAATTGGCGGACACAAATTTAGCCCCAGGTTTTCGAAATTCAGAATGAAATGTTTGAAAATTTCAAATGGCAGATTCCCGAAAATTCAAAAATTCACAGAATTTTGCTGAAATCATGTATTTGCTATTTAAAATTTTAGAAATCCTGAGTTCAGATTCGCAATCGATGACCTGAAAAATCCCTTGTATGTAATTTTCAGCAAAATTCCACAATTTCTCGATTTCCCCCGCGCCTATCTTGAATCTGCCATTTTGAATTTTGAAAATCTGAGTTCAGATCCCTAGTCAGCGACCTAACCAAACGCTTGTACACCAATTTTCATTGCAAACCGTTCTCTAAAAGATGTATCCCGCAGAAGGTTGAGATCAATACGACGCTACACGAAGAAAACAAACGTATTAAAAAGTTCCATAATTCCAGTGTGTGACGGATAAAAGTACCGTAATTAAATGTATTTCTACAAGAAATTATGTTACTTTTGACGCTACATTCAGGTGAATAATTCCATTCATCACAGACTTCATCGCTGATCTTCAATAAACTATGGAATTTTTTGAAATATATTCTTCTGCGTGTAGTTAGCGCAACTGTTGTGTTAGTTATCTCAACTAACGTGGTATTTGTTTCAAGTTGCCGTAACTACTTCTCATTCTACACGGGAAGAGAAAATTTCGCTATTCTAACGAATCCGTCTTTGCTAAGTGGATTGGATAATCCAACGCCCTAGTAGAAATTTCATCAGGAGTTCCCTATTTTTAATAAGGTCCTGATCAGGTGAGAATCCGGAAACCGCGAATAAGGAAAATCTCCCTAATAGGTGCTGTAGGGTTCGGATGAGATTTCTATAAAATCGAGCGAAATAGGGAAAACCGTAACGAAACCTGATGAAGACCTGATAATAAATCAGGCATGCCTCGTCAGGCCCTGGTATTTTTCCATCCAAAATTTCCACTAGGGCGATGACAATCCACTGTGTTAACGATTATGAAGTTGATTATAAAGCTGAAACTAGCAGCCGATTGTTGAAACTTTTTATCAAACGTTGTTAAAACTTTTTTCACTCTAGAAATCGATTGAATGACATCCTACTAAACATTTCCAACGTTTCAATTCTTGATACAAGTGTCGGATTCGAAGTTATAACGATTGGCTGTTAACTTTACGGCTGCCAGTTTTAGCTTCATGAACTGATTCGTTATAAAATCATCAGTCAAGTCTTGCGAAGCTTGATTCGCTGAAACAATGAATTGCAGTTTATTTTGACAAACTCACATAGCAAATTCTTGCCATTCTAACGAATTTTTTCCTTCGCGTATTCTCTAAAATCGTAGAGTGATATTTCACTCTTTAGCCAACCAAAAGTGAGCCTGTCGAAATTTCGAGTGAAAATCTAAGGTTTGAGGTTATAAACTCACACCCACTTCGATTCTAGAGTGAATTTTTCAGTCTCAAAGAGTGGGAGTTCACTCGAAACGAGTGAAAATTACACTCGAAGCAGACTGGCTCACTTCTGAGACTTAGTGGAGTGAAACGAGTGATTTTTCACTCTTCCAGATTTAGAGAGTAGATAATCGAAAACAGAGGTGGACTCGAGACTCTCGAGTAAAACCAACAAAACTTAATTTTGCTAGTTCCGATGCAAGATTTATCGCGTCAATGTACAACTATTTGAAGAATGAGATGGAAGAGGATTAAAGAAAAATTTCTTTTGGTTTTGAACTCTAAGGTTTATTTAAAACTATTTCAGTCTCGAAAAAGGTTTTGTCTCGTCTTGTCTCGTCTTGTTTTAGTCTTGAACAGAGAAAAATTGTTTTATGTTGTGGATGCAATCAATTCCACCCTCCCAGACGTGTTATTTCCACCTATTCCATGTCCACATTTGACTAGATATGCAGGTTTGTCTTCGAAGATCGTGAGATTGAATGATATTTACTATTCTCGAATTTTGCTCAAGAGTCTCGAGTCCACCTGTAGTCGAAAATTCTTGTTTTTCCGTGTAATAGTTCTCTCTATTATTTGTTCAAAATTAAAACGTACGATGTTGAACGTACTTCATTCAAACCAAACAATTCACACCTGTTCAAGAGAGGCTCCTCCTCTTTGTGCAACACGAACTCGTTAGCATTTTCACTCTGTGGTTTTGGAAATGGTGACTCGTCCCGAGCCTCACGCTGTTGTACGACGACCTTTTAAGACCATTTTTCATCGGTCCACCACAATAGCTATCCAGTACAACCTGCCATCCTTGATTCGCAGAGGGATCCCATGGGCCTAACATGTTCTTGATCCCCTACCTTACTCTTGACATCGATTCCCCTCTCTTCAGATTTTCCAATTCATACATTAATCCACCTGACGGAGCACCCAACTTACTTCTCCCCGGCGGTTGTTTGTCCCTGTGGACACCCCGCCGTCTTACACCCCTGCTCCTTGATATTTGAAACTTGTCGTAGGAGATTTATAAACAATTTTAGATCACCTTTAAAAACAAAAGTAAAACATATCTCAGAATGTTCGTCTTTAATAAAAGTTATAAGCTATAGCCCTGTTCGTAAATGCACGATACGATACGTATATAACCACACGTAAATACCATATACTATTATTATACACGACGAATATACATGGGCTATGAGTAATAAAGAAAAAAAAGAGAGAAAAACTGAATATATATCCCCGACGTGAGCGACACGAAGGACGATGACCCGAATTAACTAAACTTACGGTGATCGCTGCTGTGCGAGACGTTTCATCCACACCCGTTGTGTGGTACGTGTGCGTTTATTATTCGAGTTATCCCGGTGTGACCGTTGCGTGTTTCTACTTTCGAGATGTACTACCTCCACCACCACCACCGCCACGCTACCGCTATATAATATCGCTATCTAATAAACATTAGAAAACGTGGAACGAAAAGAAATCAAATCGTTCCAACTTGAATTCTATTTAACCTTCAACATTGAATCAGGCAAGAAAGTGAGAATCTTCCTGCGGCCAAATTTTTCGAGTTACACGGTATATACGTTCATGTTCGCGTAAACTCGTTTGCCCTGTGGAACAACGGGGCGAGGACCTGTTGTGTCGAGAGTAGAAGAAGAGAAGTGAGGAGGAGAAGGAGGATGATGATGATGGTGAAGAGGAAGAGGAGGTTGCCTTTGTATACGTTTACAGCTGATTGGACTGTCAGCTGGCTGCACGATGGACGGAATATTCTTGAGTCGCAGTAGTAGACATCGATACCACTCTAAGAGTATCCAGTACTCTATACTATGTATCTTTTTTCCTTCTTTGTTTTCCATACAGTTCAAGGGGTG
This sequence comes from Gonatopus flavifemur, assembly GCA_018340375.1. Taxonomy (NCBI): domain Eukaryota; kingdom Metazoa; phylum Arthropoda; class Insecta; order Hymenoptera; family Dryinidae; genus Gonatopus; species Gonatopus flavifemur. Next base: position 20,598,286 of record JAFFJZ010000004.1, read on the forward strand.
TCATCATCGTCTGCTTCTTCTTTCTTTCTTTTTTTAAATCTCTCCCACAGTGAAACTCGGTTGGTTACCTCTCTCGAAAATATCTCTCATCCTTTCAGCGTTTTTATGCTTCTTTCTCTCCTTCTTCTTCTTCTTCGTTTTTCTCCATTCAAAGGAAACAAAAAACTAACTCTCAATGCTGTCTGATCCTTTGGATCTTTTTTTTTTTCTACTTTACGTCGCAAATTTTTGGAGATTTCTCGTATCGTTGTTTTTGCATTCGTAAAGGTACATTCCTCCGGATTGTATATACTTCTTCTTGCGATCAATCCATCGAAAATAATATAATGCGGAGATGAAAATGACATGCGTAGTTAGTTTTTTTGACGCAGCTGCGTGTGTTCACCCTCGAATTTCTTTCATGATACGCACTTTGCTGCAGACGGTTCCCAATAGGATGAAATGTATCGTTTAGAATTTCACAACAATGAACTCGGGTTGAGTCAAAATCACAATCGTTGGAGTGATTCGGAAAGATTAGAAATACGTGATTGTTTTTCTCGCGTCGTTGACGTTAACTGTTATGTTAATGTTCAGCTATTCTTTGGATCGTAGGGAAAACATTACGAGTAAACGTGTAACGAATACGAACTATGGTAACGAAATATGGTGAGAGGTTTTATCACACGGTAGCGCAAAGATAGAGCTGCACGAGAGTACGAGACCAGTATCGATATCGTTTCTCGACAATATTTCTATAATCAGAATCGAGACGATATCGATATTGACCCATTCGGGACTCGAGAATATCGGCGGTATTTTGGAAAATTGAAAAATATGTATGTTCTCTGAAGTATCCATAGCACCGACGACGTTGTCACGTTTGGATTGCGGAATTCAATGTGCACCAACTCATCCCAATTGATACCCATATCATCCAAGAATTATAGAGAATTCTTTGGGAATGCATTAGATTATTACATACTTGCTCTTGACTTCTTGTTGCCAACGGTTTTTTTCAGAACTATAAACCATGTCAATGTCATTCTGTACATATCACTCTTTGCCCTATGCAAAAAGACCAATAGAAACCGACAGGCCAAATCCTATCGGAATCAATGATATACTATCGGTTTCTATGGTGGTTAGTGTCACAGGCTTTCATGGTTTCTATAAGATTCTATGAAGAATCCGATGTTCTATGCGTTTCTATATGAAGTGGAAGCTGGCAGCCGCGAGCTGGCGGCCGCAGGGGTTATGTTTTGGCTGGGACTGTACCTGAACAAAACGATCGAACTATTTGGATATTTCCTACATAAATACATGCGGAAATAAAATAATGGTGATATCTAAAGACATGAATTTGTAGTATTTGAGACGAGGAATTCGAAAACATAAGATTTGTCTCGATACGAGGTCGTTTTCATAGAATTTTTTGCAGAAAAACGAGGGGTTATGTATTGGTTCAAACGAATTTCATCACCTACTGATGAGACGGCGTTCGATTCAGAGGATGAGAAGCATCAATTCTTATAGGATTTTGTCTGGGGAATCCAATGGTATAAGTTTCATTTTGTTACGCGGCCGTTTTCGTGGGTTTTTTGTCGATAAGAAGCGACATTTCTAACAATGTTGACATGATTTCGGTGAATTTTGTTATTTCGTGACAGGACGTCGTCCGACCTAGGGATGGAAATCAATCAATTCTTATGGGAAATTGTCCAAGGAATCCAACGGTGTATGACTCTTTCCGTTACGCGGCCGTTTTCATGCAGTTTTCGTCGAAAGAAAGCGAGACTTTTGTCAATTTGCCCACAATTTGTATGAATTTCGTTATTTAACGACAGGTCGACGTGCGATTATTGGAATAAAATCTATGAATTCTTATGAGGAATTGTCCACAGAATCCGACGATATACGGCTCAATCCGTTACGCCGCCGTGTTCTTGAATTTTCACGCGAAAACGCATTGGCTGGTAATTGATGGAATAATCCAGATTATGCGAATTCCTCCAGCAGCCGCGGGGTTGTCGTTCGATTGGAAGGATGAGATGCATCAATTCTTATAGCAAATTGTCCGAGGAATCCAACGGTGTATGACTAATTCCGTTACGCGGCCGTCTTCATGCAGTTTTCGTCGAAAGAAAGCGAGACTTTTGTCAATTTCCCCACAATTTTCATGAATTTCGTTATTTAATGACAGGTCGACGTGCGATTATTGGAATAAAATCTATGAATTCTTATGAGGAATTGTCCACAGAATCCGACGATATACGGCTCAATCCGTTACCCCGCCGTGTTCTTGAATTTTCACGCGAAAACGCATTGGCTGGTAATTGATGGAATAATCCAGATTATGCGAATTCCTCCAGCAGCCGCGGGGTTGTCGTTCGATTGGAAGGATGAGATGCATCAATTCTTATAGCAAATTGTCCGAGGAATCCAACGGTGTATGACTAATTCCGTTACGCGGCCGTCTTCATGCAGTTTTCGTCGAAAGAAAGCGAGACTTTTGTCAATTTCCCCACAATTTTCATGAATTTCGTTATTTAATGACAGGTCGACGTCCGATTATTGGAATAAAATCTATGAATTCTTATGAGGAATTGTCCACAGAATCCGACGATATACGGCTCAATCCGTTACGCCGCCGTGTTCTTGAATTTTCACGCGAAAACGCATTGGCTGGTAATTGATGGAATAATCCAGATTATGCGAATTCCTCCAGCAGCCGCGGGGTTGTCGTTCGATTGGAAGGATGAGATGCATCAATTCTTATAGCAAATTGTCCAAGGAATCCAACGGTGTATGACTCATTCCGTTACGCGGCCGTGTTCATGCAGTTTTCATCGAAAGAAAGCGAGACTTTTGTCAATTTCCCTACAATTTTCATGAATTTCGTTATTTAATGACAGGTCGACGTCCGATTATTGGAATAAAATCTATGAATTCTTATGAGGAATTGTCCACAGAATCCGACGATATACGGCTCAATCCGTTACGCTGCCATGTTCTTGAATTTTCACGCGAAAACGCATTGGCTGGTAATTGACGGAATAATCCAGATTATGCGAATTCCTCCAGCGGCCGCGGGGTTGTCGTTCGATTGGAAGGATGAGATGCATCAATTCTTATAGCAAATTGTCCAAGGAATCCAACGGTGTATGACTCTTTTCGTTACGCGGCCGTTTTCATGCAGTTTTCGTCGAAAGAAGGCGAGACTTTTGTCAATTTTCCCACAATTTGCATGAATTTCGTTATTTAATGACAGGTCGACGTCCGATTCTTGGAATAAAATCTATGAATTCTTATGAGGAATTCTCCACAGAATCCGATGATATACGGCTCAATCCGGCACGCCGCCGTGTCCTTGAATTTTCACGCGAAAACGCATTGGCTGGTGATTGATTGAATAATCATGACATATGCGAATTCTTCCATAGGCTGCTAGCACTCTCTTACTTCTTCCCACACTGTAAAAAATTCCTTTGTACATTCACAAGAAAAGTTCGGAAGTTTTTTACATAACTTTTTTTCGTTGGATTCCAAAAAAAAGTTTGGAGAACATCGAAAATTTTTGTTGGTTGACGAAATTTCTTGATTTTCTGCAAACTTTTTTCTGAAATTCAGCGGAAGAAAAGTTATGTAAAAAACTTCCAAACTTCGTTTGTAAATCTACAAAGAAATTTTTTACAGTGTGATGAATGAATTTTGAAAGTTATTTCAACATCTACGATCCCAAATATTAGAACAAATCACGAAATCTAATGCGTGTATATATTTCTTGTCACAACAACAAATTTTCCAGGTGATGATCCCGCAAATATCAGGTATTGGAATGTTCTGGTAGATTTTCGGTTACATAACGAGTTCATTTTGGACGATTTCGAGGTCCAAGGCGATGGCAATTGGATACCTAGAAAATTTGAGGATAATGAAAACAAAAGATACGGATTGTGATTCCATACACATCCGATAGTGAAACGTTCGTCGTCATCGATGTAATGGAAGAAACATATTTCGAATGACATTTTCACTCATACAGGAATGGAAATCACACAGTAGAGAATCCCTGTGTAGATTTACAAAAAAGGTTTTTTACATAACTTTTTTTTCGTTGGATTCCAGAAAAAAAGTTTGGAGAACTTCGAAATTTTTGTTGTTTGACAAAAGTTTTTGATTTTCTGCAAAGTTTTTTCTGAACTCCAACGAGGAAAAAGTTATGTAAAAAACTTCCAAACTTTTTTTGTGAATGTACAAAGGAATTTTTTACAGTGTGGGAAGAAGTAAGAGAGTGCTAGCAGCCTATGGAAGAATTCGCATATGTCATGATTATTCAATCAATCACCAGCCAATGCGTTTTCGCGTGAAAATTCAAGGACACGGCGGCGTGCCGGATTGAGCCGTATATCATCGGATTCTGTGGAGAATTCCTCATAAGAATTCATAGATTTCATTCCAATAATCGAACGTCGACCTGTCATTAAATAACGAAATTCATGAAAATTGTGGGGAAATTGACAAAAGTCTCGCTTTCTTTCGATGAAAACTGCATGAACACGGCCGCGTTACGGAATGAGTCATACACCGTTGGATTCCTTGGACAATTTGCTATAAGAATTGATGCATCTCATCCTTCCAATCGAACGACAACCCCGCGGCTGCTGGAGGAATTCGCATAATCTGGATTATTCCATCAATTACCAGCCAATGCGTTTTCGCGTGAAAATTCAAGAACACGGCGGCGTAACGGATTGAGCCGTATATCGTCGGATTCTGTGGACAATTCCTCATAAGAATTCATAGATTTTATTCCAATAATCGCACGTCGACCTGTCATTAAATAACGAAATTCATACAAATTGTGGGCAAATTGACAAAAGTCTCGCTTTCTTTCGACGAAAACTGCATGAAAACGGCCGCGTAACGGAAAGAGTCATACACCGTTGGATTCCTTGGACAATTTCCCATAAGAATTGATTGATTTCCATCCCTAGGTCGGACGACGTCCTGTCACGAAATAACAAAATTCACCGAAATCATGTCAACATTGTTAGAAATGTCGCTTCTTATCGACAAAAAACCCACGAAAACGGCCGCGTAACAAAATGAAACTTATACCATTGGATTCCCCAGACAAAATCCTATAAGAATTGATGCTTCTCATCCTCTGAATCGAACGCCGTCTCATCAGTAGGTGATGAAATTCGTTTGAACCAATACATAACCCCTCGTTTTTCTGCAAAAAATTCTATGAAAACGACCTCGTATCGAGACAAATCTTATGTTTTCGAATTCCTCGTCTCAAATACTACAAATTCATGTCTTTAGATATCACCATTATTTTATTTCCGCATGTATTTATGTAGGAAATATCCAAATAGTTCGATCGTTTTGTTCAGGTACAGTCCCAGCCAAAACATAACCCCTGCGGCCGCCAGCTCGCGGCTGCCAGCTTCCACTTCATGTTTCTATCGGTATGATTTGCAAACCCTGATAAATACTTATAAGAATAAAATATCCTGACGGTTTCTACGGTGAATGGGGATTTATGGGAATCTATCGGAGCTTTCAGTCAGGGCGTCCAAAAGATGTTTTCAGAAATGATTGAGAACAATGCGAGAAGTTTTGTGCAACACGAAAAGATATCTTTTAGAAATCTTACAATGTTCTTACTTCTAAATGATATCTTCAAGAACGTTTTAAGAAATCTCTTAGAAGTTTCTAAAAGATATCTTTTGAGATTCCGCTACCAATGCGTTAAAGGAGAAAGAGGGGTACTGGAATTGTGCTAATTTTACATTAAGTAATTTATGGATAGCCTCTTGCCAAATTTCATAGAATCTTCCACAATGTTCTAATTGAGGTCAATTTGATAATTTTTCATTGGATATGGTTACACTTTTGGAGAACACACCAGGTTAGCCTCCACCCTGTAAGAGTCTGGATACAGCGAATTTCACCACGCGGTTGAGTCAACTGAATACCAATTGATCGAAATGACTGAGCGGGGATTTATTTCAATCGATATTCAGTTGACTCAACTGCGGGCGGAATTCGCCGTATCCAAACTCTTACGAGGTTAGCTCCACTATTTTTTTTCTCAGTGTAGATTTAATAGACTTTTTCAATGAAAAACCCACTGCATTTTACAAAAACTCATTGGAAAGTATATAATGTTCTTGCGTAAATCCCGGTAAATTTGATTTAAGTAGATTATATAGGTTTTCTCCAATCAAGGAATATTGAAGTACCCTAGTACCGAATGGAACAAGGGAACATACCCATCAACCCTGTCTCTCATTTTTCAATTCATGTTATTCATGATGGAAAGAATCATATGCATTCACTGTCAATATTTGATTCAAGTTCAATGGTATCGGAAATAATACGAAAAGAATGCGCCATTTTTTGCTATCCAAAAATGAAATTCCAACCCATGTATGTACACGAAAAGACCGGGTCTATAATTATTTAGAAAAATGATTGTCAATTTAGGGAAAACGAGGATCTTTGAAAAATATTCGTAGTGAGTCTACTAAAGATTCGAACTGTTAATATTTTGACGACGAAATTTTGGTAGACTCACTACGAATATTTTTCAGCCATCCTCTTTTTCCCTAAATTGACAGTCATTTTTCTGAACGTTGATAAATTCTTGCCAAATATTAATAGACTCGGTCTTTCCGTGTATGGACCCAGCCTGGCATAAGACCTGCCGAGACTTGTCTTGAAAAATTTACCCAACTTGAACCAGGCTTGGGAATGATAACATCAGGACAAGCTTGGACCAGCGGTTTTGCCAGGCCCGGTCCAATTCATTTACCAAGCATCAACCAATGCTTCTTTGATCGCAGATACACTGAGAAAAAGGTTTCCTTCTGACAAATCAACGCATTTGGTTGAGCATTTTCAAGAAGTATCATTTCATACAAATAAGACATATTGATTATAACCAAACATTGTGTTGAGTCAAGAAATTCATATTTATTAACTATAAACAAATCATTCATTTGATTCAAAGTGATTGGAGTTAATGTAAATGAATATGAATTCTTGTCAAATTCAGATCTATCGAATCATAGTCGGTATGAAGTTGACTCAAAGAAATATGTGGTGTATTCAACAACTATGTGATAAAATGAATATTAGTAAATATTTCTTTGCTCGTATCCAAATATACGATTTATTTACTGTAAACAAATCTCATTTGAGTCAACGAATCCTTTTTTTCAGTGTATGGATGAAAAAAGTAATTAATTCATATTTCAGTCCATCACTTTCTCCCTTAGAATACCGTACATGAATTATCTTAAAATGATAGAAAAAATGTGACAAGACTGGGACAAGCTTGTATGATCATTGGAAGATTTGCGTTCTTTGATATTTCAATCAATTTTGATTCTATCCCAGGTAGGAAATGCCAATATTGACAACTGACTAATGCTTGGTAAAATACTAGGCTGCCAAGCATCGCGAACCAATATTCGTCCAATATACAACCGTTGTTCATTCTAGAAACCATATCGGGTTTCATAGGAAATGCCAACAAGTGGTGGAAGCTTGGCAAAACATTAAACTGTCAAGCATGGTAAACCAATATTGGGCCAATGTACAACCAATGTTTATTTGAGAACCTATGCCACATCTCCATGTTTGTGATTTTTACAGAGTTGTACCAATATCCCTGCTAAAAATCTTATCTTTTCCTATGGGAAATTTTTAGCAGGGATGGCATGAAAAATTACGTCATTTTTTTCTCCAAAAATTATGTTTGAAGAATCAGGTTAAAGCATGGCAAAAGTTAATACATACAACTTGAGCCAGAGTCGGGTTAATCGTATGAGCCAAGCTCCAAAATACTCATAATACATATATCATGAGACATTGGGCCATGCTTGGCATTGCATTCTGGCCCAATATTGAGTACCAAGCCTGGCACGAAGTTATCATCCCAAGCTTTCACCAAGCTTGGGCCATTTTTCCTCATAGATTCTGACCCAATATGGACCATTTGTTAATTCCTACCTGGGATTGTTGAATTATGCTCAAACTCAACTAATAAGATCTTACTGGAATACCATAACATAAATCTTATAATGATCTGATCCCGTACGGAATTCAACATTGGAATCCCCCGGGTCACCCGAAAAACTGATGGTTCATCTTTACGTGTATATCATCCCTAGTGAGCATAACTATCGGCCTAGGCCTGACCCGAGCCTGCAGCAGATATCAAATGTTTGAAATGCTTATATCTGAAAAACGGCCGTTCATCTGGACGAATGCTTCGAGGGTTTTTTGGTTCGATATTAAGCCTTACAAAACTGTGAAGTTTCATCAAAATCGATGGTCTTCAAAATGAGCCAGAGATCCTAAAATTTTGAGAAGAAGAGTTCTTTAAAATCAGTTGATCTCCGTGTTAATTTACATTTAAAAGTATCCCATTACCATTAAGTGAAGTTCTATCCTTACTTAGATCAATAAAATCTAGCTTGATGTGTAAAACTAGTGTGCAGGATTAATTATGGCAGGAAGATCAGGCCAGCCCTGGCCCAATGGTTATCCCCAAACCTTCAGCCATTGTAAATTCAAAATTCAATCAATATTTATAAACATTGCGCCACTCATGTGGGCAATATTGGCACAATTGTTCTCAACGAATGCTCGATTTTTACACTTGTGCCAAGCTTGTACCAAATGTAGGGACCATTTAAAAAATATCAACAAATGTACCATGACTGATCATCCATTGGGAACAACGGGACAATCATGAAACAATATTGGGCCAACTGTTCTTGAGGGAGGTTTGTTTCTGACACATGTGCCAACCTTGGGACAAGCTTGAAAAATTGACTTGACCACATTTTTGTATTGTACGGCAGAGGGATAAGTTCTGAAACTTCAAACTTGAATAAGATATTGTTCAGCCCTAATTGGCGTAATTCTCGAGAAAAAAGCAACATGTGAAAAAACATAAAACTAAGTATGTTCTCAAGGCTCTGGAATAAAATAGGACTGCTTTGATTTTATCCGATCATATTCAATTTCACAGCAGAAAACTTTCTATTTCGAAACACGATTTTCATTGCTTCACAAGGATTTTATAACCTCACTTTGTCTCCAACTCACCACGAGACTTACGGAAATGTCACTCACCGATTCTAATGAAACTTTGCATACTTGTAAAACATCGAAAAATAATCGACACGTATTTTTTTATATTGGCATTGGTGGGGTTTTAGAGGTAAAAACCACCCTTCGAACGTCACAGTGGGACTAATCGAGAATGTTTTGTGTCAAAATCGTGGAACTCTTGATAGAAGAATGATAGGGACTTGATTTTTCTTCTTGAATCAAAGGTAGACATTCCAGATTTGAGGAAAAATATCCAAGAAAGTCCGATGGGCCCGTTTAGACCTTGAGAATATTCATGGACAATGAGGTTTTACAGCAAAAATACGACTTTTTCGTGATTCAAGAGAGTGAAAAATTTTTAGTCAATGTGTTATGCATCATTTCTCATACATTTGGTTTGCAGATGTGTTTATCTCTTCAAGTTTTCCCGGAAAACAAAATTCAAGTATGAAGATGCGGATTTCACGATTATTTACATGAATCAAAGGGGAGAAAATGATTTGATCGATGGATTATATAATCATCATTACCCAAGGGGTTCGGTACGCTGGATCTAAATCCGAAAACAGAATATGTTTATCTTTTCAGGTCCTTCCGGAAAATGCAGCTCAAGTGGAAAAAATTCGAAGTCTATAAAGAATGATGTATATATACATCGAGGGAAACATTGTCTCCCCTACAAATTCTACAAATAATAGTAAAATGGACATTCCATCGGATTCCTTCACTTTAACCAATTTTTCCGGGAGAACCTGGAAAGATAGACGAATTCTGTTTCCAGATTTGGATTCAGCGTATCGAAACCCATTTGGAATGATGTAAAATTCAACCATCAAGTTATTTTCTCCTCTTTGAATCATATAAATAACCCTAAAAACTACATTTTCCGGGAAAACTTGAAGAGATAAACACATTCTGTTTCCAGATTTGGATTCAGCGCATCAACACATTGACTAAAAATTTGTTACCCTCTTAAATCATAGAAAATTCGTAATTTTGCTAAAAAATCTCATTTTCCATGAGTTTTCTTAAGATCTAAACGGGCTCATCGGACTTTCTGGATATTTTTCCACGAATCTGGAATGTCTGCCCTTCATTCAAAAACAAAATCAAGTCCCTATCATTCTTCTACCAAGAGTACAATTTTGACACAAGAATTCTCGATTAGTCCCACTGTGAGGTTCGAAGGGTGCGTTCTATCTTTAGACCCCCACCATTGCCAATATAAAAGAATACGTGTCGATTATAGTACCATATATCCGATGCAAATGTTTACTACATGTTTTCATACTCAAATATTTTATGTATACATGACCTGGGTGAAAACTTCTCCGATTGAGAACTGGGGCATCCTCTAGTAGAAATGACTCCAGTCATTCTTTGGGCCTCGCAAGGCTTCGCGAAGCTCATCAGAGAGTCTCGCGAGGCCTAGCAAGACCTCGTAATAGTCTAAGAAGTTACCAGAGTAATATCTGCTAGGGTCCAAGGTCCTGTCTGGATACAAAGCATTCCAACTTGGGGTCGAACAGGCTCTTGAATAAGTCGATTTTCATTTTTTCTCGGAGATATGTATCATTTAGTACACGCAGAAAAATATATTTTTAAAAGTCCCATAATTTATTGAGGATCAGCGAAAGTCTGTGATGAATGAAATTATTTACCTGAATACAGCTTCAAAAGTACCATAATTTCTTGTAGAAATACATCTAATTATGGAAGTTTTTAAAAGTAAATTCAAGTCAAAACTCTATCTGTCACAGATTGGCACTGATCTTCAATAAATTATGGGACTTTTCAACACATCTGTTTTCTGCGTGTATACATATTTTATAAATATGTGAAATTGATACTGTTAAAAATGAGACTGCATGTAGTTGCAACTTACTTCAAAATTTGAATAAAATTCAGTCCCTTCCATTGTGTCGGCATTTGTTTTTAATGCTTAATTTTAGTGGAGACAGGGCTAGCTTTAATTGCATCTTAAAATAAGCTGATATTCAGAGAGGAAGTGAGTTTCACTTTTTCCTGTGAAATACTATAGCACAAATTTGAAATTATGAATGCAGAATTTTTTATATCGAGACGATATCGATACCAGTTCAACGATATTACACGATACCGAAGCGATATTTTCTAAAATATCGTCTCGTCTCGAATGCATCCCTACGCAAAGAATTCCCTATATAATTACTTCTGAAAGACCTACAAATTGATTGTCTCTGGTGATCGAATGGAGATCTCGGGATACGGGAAACCTTGAGCGATAACGCAACCTCTCGTTGGATTCTTTATCCGTCTTTGTATTATTATCATAAACTCGTACGAACGAGGAAGTAATAATACAATCCTTCAATCTCAAAAGTGCACGTGGAAAATCGTGGAATAATATCTAAACGATGTCATTATATTCCAACACTCCTCCTCGTTGTAAGAAAATATGTAAATGCAAAGATATTAATAACATTGTTTACAAACTCTAGAAATCGCTTGTTCCTACATTTTGTTTTGTGAAATTTTTCACAACAATGGTAACAGTAGTACATCATTACACTACGCTGAACAGTTCCAACGACGATTCTTATTGATTTTCTATGAAAAGATGAGTACACATCGACACGTCGATACGTCGTTGATATTTATTCCTTTATCTCTTGCGTGTGTGAGAACGATATACGTACGAATAATATTTCTTTTTTTTCCTTCGAGAACGCACTCGCACACACTCGGTATTCACGTGGTTCAGTTCGCATTTCAATACACACACCATACATACGTTTACGATGATAAGCTCTCGGTCTATAACAGCTGATACTCAATCGACAATGTCACCAGATAATACGCTACATTGCCTTGTTTTCTACTCGGCTTGCAACAGCTGATTCTATTGCTGCGTCATAAGGAGAGGAAAAAAGTAGAAAAAGAGAGGGAGAGAAAAAACTGTAAAACCATTTAGCGTTATACATGTGTTACCATACGATGTACGTCTTTGTTTCAAACTGCTGCGAAGTATGAGAGGAAGAATGTTTTTTGTTTTGACTTATCGTATCTGCGATGTAACAATGTATCCTTATCGTGATTGATTTGAGAAGAGCCGAGAGATATCTAGCGATCCGGTAGAGGAGGTAGCTAGAGTCTAAAACACTTCCTCAAGGGTTCTTTTGGATTTTTTTTTGTTTCAAGGGAATTCAAGTTATTCACATGGTAATATTGAACGATGGGTTCAATATTTATCAGTTCAAACGTATCGGAGACTTGAATTAATTTTTTATTGTAATTCTGAATATAAAATGATATTCACAGTGGTTTTTAAAAGAGGTAATGAATTTTCTCGTGATAATGCGATAAGAGTGCAACGTTTATCAACCGATACATTATGTATATTCCATTTTTTATGAACTTGTAAAGTTGATTGCTTTATATTCATGTGTATAAATCGACCTTTATTTTATCTTCGTTATTATCGAGGAGGGTGATCATTCCATGCACTGGTTTCATATAAAATACTTCATCCCCCTCTGTTTGACGCCACTTGGAACGTAACCCACATCATCCCTACGATCAGCTCTCTCCCTACATTTTAATCTACGTCTTCTTTTTTACACTCATCAACAACCCTCACTTCTGGTCATTGTTTCATATACATTACTTTATCGAACCATTTCACATCTTGACTGTTCACAATATTTTATTGACTCCAAGTTGAAACGACTCAAATTTCAGTCTTCCCTTCAAAGCTTCATAGTTCTATCGTCTCTCGAAAGGGATAGATCCCTATCACACAAATCTGAACCACCCAATTATCGAACTATACACTATCATTTTTCTAACTTCACTATAATTATTTCACCTTTATTAGCTTCAATTTTGAGACAAAAAATTATCTAAATGACATTGAAGTGCGCAGATGAAAAGTGAACGCGAATCTTTTCACTTCACTATATAACGCTACGACAAGTGCGCGTCCCGAATAGCAGAATATCGTACATAACGTATACTACTGCGAGACATGATGTCCAGTATTATGTATTAATGGAATTCCCGGATTTTACCCGAATTTCACAATAAATCGAAAAAACCATACTTTAGAATTAACAATATACTTTTTTGAAAGTTCCCTCTATCTTTTAGAATATGATTTTTTTCAGTCTAGGAAGAACATCACGTTCATCGACATAAAAAAATCTTCTGCTTGATCCGTATGTACTTTTCCCATGACTCGTTTGTTCAATTTTATATTATCAAAAAAGTTTGGAATTTTCCTGTATGCCGATACGTAAAATTCCCCCTTTCACATGAAAAATGAATTTGTATGTAAAATCAATCATTTTACATGTATAAATCATGTGACATTTTTTCCGGTGTACAAAATTATGTGTGATGTACTAAAGTACTGAGTTGTGAGCTAATTCAAATCAGAAAAATCCTTTGTTAATTCAATATATAATCAAAGTTTTTTTTGATGATGAGGTCCGTTACTCACATAATTTATCTAATTCATTTTATGTTTCCTTTTTGTAATGATTTTTCGGATATTCAACATGTATTAATTTCGAACATCATTGGATTCAGTTTTGAATGTGTTCACGGGGACTGCTGTATACTCTCTCTGAATTTCTTGGAGTAAAAAAACCGCAATTCCAACAAGAGTGAAATTACACTGCATAAGAATGAGTTTCACTCCATAAGAGTGAAAGTTCACTCTTTAGGAGAGAAATCTATTTCTTGTTAAACTTGCAGTATTTTCACTCTTTTAGGAGTGGATTTTTACTCCATGAGATTCAAAGAGTTCGTCATTTGATCATATTACTCCATGTTCGAAGCATGGGATTTCGCCCAAAGCTATACAATCCATGGCCATGAGCTATAATTCTGATCACATAATGTGCAATGTGATTCAATGTTATACTTTTCGGTTTACTATTCTCCAAACTTCTTGGAGTGACAATCTACTCTGAAAGAATGAAAATACCGCAAGTCCGATAAGAGTGATAATTCCACTCCCACAGAAGGGTGAGAATTCACTCTCCAAAGTGAGTCAAATTTCACTCGAATAGAATGAAAAATCACTCTTAATGAGTGAAAATCCCCTCTTATGGAGTAGAATTCTCACTCTTGTCGGACTTGCAAGATTTTCACTCTTCAAGAGTGGATTTTTCACTCCAAGGAATTTAGAGAAGGGTATGCTCAAAAATTCTTTGAGAAGTGTTTATGAATTCAAATGGATTGTGTGTACTGTGAGAAATCACAACAAAAAGTCCAACAGTTGAAAAATCATTTGAAGAATCTACTAAACTACATTAGGATAAATAACACGTATTTTGGGTAATCAAATTTCCATTTACAGTAATGTGTACAAGAATTAGAGTACTTATATGTATACCGCCTTCCATTCGATATACTGTACTCAGATTCTTGTACAGTTTATCGATCATTCTAGTAAATTCTCATTTCGCTGGAATATTTGGTAAGTATGACGTAAATTATTGTATAAATTACAGAAAAAAATGTTGCTCTCCGTATAATAACCGAAGCGCCGGTAACTTTTACAAAAACTGGTTTTTCGTCTTCACGAAAAAAAATTTGCTGTAACATTTACTATGTCCCCGATAAATGTAGGGGTCACATTAGATCGCTGCAGTTCATACTGACATGTCTATTAGATTCATCGTACTTTATGTGACCAGTGCAGCGAGTTTTCATTGTCATCAGAGACCTTGGTTAATTGAACAACAATTTCTTTATATATACATCAATTTTTTTTCTGTGTATTACCAAACACACTGTAAGTGTGTCCATATTGTCAGTACGCACAGGGGGGTCAAATGCCAAAAATATTGGTAGTAAACATTAGTTCGGTTCGGTTTGAAAAGATGACTTTCGCTCTCATGAATGTTTCATAGTCACAACCGATTTCAATTGTTTCAGAGAGGTTAGACACCTGTGAATAATATTCATTTTGTACCACTCCGAGTTCCTTCTAGAATCCCAATTTTTACTCAGTGAAGTATGTCAAATTTCGTTTGAACTAAGCAGCATTTGCGGGAGGTGCTAATTTTCTGTTTTAATTGGAAAAACAGTGCAGCCGAAGCCCATCGAATGCTTGTGGAAGTTTATGGTGACAATGCTCCAACTGATAAATCATGTAGGAAATGGTTTCGACGTTTTAAGAATGGCGATTTCAGTGTCGAAGACAAGCCTCGCTCGGGACAACCACAAAAATTCGAAAACGAGGAATCGGAGGCTTTACTCGACGAAGATCCGAGTCAAACGCAACAGGAGCTTGCGGAATCATTGGGAGTTACGCAACAAGCAGTTTCCGTACGAATAAAATCCATGGGCATGATTCAAAAGCAAGGCAATTGGGTGCCTTATGACTTGAAGCCTAGAGACATTGAACGGCGATTTTTCACTTGCGAGCAGCTGATTCAAAGACAACGAAGAAAGGGGTTCTTACATCGGATTGTGATAGGAGATGAGAAATGGATATTCTACGATAACCCCAAGAAAAGAAAATACTATGCTATGCCCGGTCAATCGTTGCCATCGACTTCAACATCGACACCAAAGAGGAATATTCATGGTTCAAAGATCATGCTGTGTATCTGGTGGGACCAAAAGGGTGTTATATACTATGAGTTGCTAAAACCTGATGATTCTATTACGGGTGATTGGTATAGGCTACAATTGATTCGTTTGAGTCGTGCGTTACGAGAAAAACGTCCGGAATACAAGGAAAGACATGACAAAGTTATTCTTTTACACGATAACGCTCGGCCTCATGACGCAAAAGTAGTGAAAAATTATCTGGAAACGTTGAAGTGGGATATTCTACTGCACCCGCCGTACTCGCCGGACATTGCTCCTTCTGATTATTGGTTATTCCGACAGATGCAGCACGATTTGTGCAGGCCACCGGTTCACTTCGTTCGAAGAAATCGAAAATTGGCTCCCAACTTGGATCACCTCGAAAGACGAGACGTTTTTCCGTAACGGGATTCAAAAATTACCCGAAAGATGAGAAAAAGTGATAGCCAGCGATGGACAATACTTTGATTAATTTGATAATTCATGTTCTTCTGAAATAAACGCATCTTCAACTGTAAAAAAGCGGATCGAATTAATTTGTACTCCCAATAAGATCGTTAATTATATTACAAAATCCGTTGTCTTGATGTACATTTTCATACATTTACCATTGCGTGCACATTCACCATATCGGAGCAGACAAGTTGAATTTCGCAATTTCGACAATCCTCTGGTGAAAATGAATAGTTTGTAGAAATTTCTGAATTCAAACTGACGTATCTAGTAGGGTGGACTGAAATGTTAGGAGGAATTGGTTTTCCTCTCCATTCCGTATTCAGAAGATCCATCATTTTTCAATTTGGGATTTGACAACGCATTCGTAATCAGCGATTCCAAAAAACCGTGGGTATAGAATTTATAGGCAATCCGATGAATTTTTTGGATTTTCGTCCGCCAGATTGAATCCACCCTCTTGAATCTTGAGATTTTGACAACAGATTCGAAATCAGCAACTTCAGAAATTACTTAGTACCGAATTTGAAAGGAATCCGATGGATTTTTGAATTTTTGTCCGCCATATTGGATACGCCATTTCGAATTTCGTGATTTTGGCAACGGATTCGTAATTGGCAATCTCAAAAACCACTGGGTACCGAGTTTGAAGGAGATCCGATGGATTGTCGGATCTTTATCCGCCATTTCGAATTTTTCTATGTTGACAATGGATTCGTCATCAGCAACCGCAAAAACCACTACGTACCGAGTTTGAAGGAAATCCGATGTATTTTCGAATTTTTGTCCGCCATTTTGATTTTTGTGATTTTTATAACGGATTCGTGATTAGCAACCTCAAAAATCAGTGCGTACCGAGTTTGAAGGGAATCGGATGGATTTTCGGATTTTTGTCCGCCATATTAGATACGCCATTTCGAATTTCGTGATTTTGGCAACGGATTCGTAATTGGCAATCTCAAAAACCACTGGGTACCAAGTTTGAAGGAGATCCGATGGATTGTCGGATCTTTATCCGCCATTTCGAATTTTTCTATGTTGACAACGGATTCGTAATTAGCAACCGCAAAAACCATTACGTACCCAGTTTAAAGGGAACCCGATGGATTTTCGAATTTTCGTCCGCCATATTGGATCTGACATTTTGAATTTTGTGATTTTTATAACAGATTCGTGATTATCAACCTCAAAAACCAGTGGGTACCGAGTTTGAAGGGAATCCGATGGGATTTTCGGAAAACCTCTGAGTCCTAGATTTCAAGCAATTTTGAGAACTTCTTATATTTTTGTCCAACTTTTTGGCATTTGGCCTCACTGTGGTACGGTTTAAAATTATCAGAAGGAACGAATTATAATTCAGCCAAAAAAAATCATGATTTTCATTGCAAGTTGCAAAGTTTTGGGTGATGACAAACAAAATGTTCCAAAAAAATGAGTTTTATCGCTCCTCAGCAGCTGATGATCATTTTATGAAGTAATTTGCTGCGTAAAATCCGAATCCGAAGTAAAAATTGGGCCATCTCGTCAGGATTTCGAGATATTTGAGGTTAAGTTCTCGAAAAATGGTTTCTTTGGCTACTTTTGCATTTATGTACTGAGCGCCCAGAATTTTTTTACTGTTTCCTTCTAATTGTATCATCCAGTACTACTCTTACTCTTCAAGATGAGCTATTGATCGGTCACCTACAATTTCTTCTTGCAGAGTTACGACCATTCGAAGTTATGAAATATATCCCCAAAATTGTAATATTCCTAGAATCTCCTGAGGGTGCTGCCAGGATGTATGAGAATGAAAATTTCAATTTTCTAATATGATATTCTGACTTAGCGACCTCAGAAATTCTCAAGTAGAGGAAGGGGTCCGAAAATGGGCTATGGTCCGATCATGGGCAATCGAAGTTGTAGGCTCGTATGGCGCTGTTGTTTTGCGGTGACCAATTCAACATGTTTCTTTATCACCGACAGGTTGCGCGCGCAGCAGTTGGCGATTAGAGTATAACGTGTTCTTGCCGAAAGTGAATTTATATTTCCCGATGCCTCTTAAAACTTTTTCAGGTGTGCAATGTATTCCATATTATTACTAGTTATCCGTTCCGTTGGATCTGACACTTATTAGGAAGTATAGAAGCGTAAATTGACCGAAGGATGAATTGATATCATAAAAGTTCCGCCAAAAGCACCAAACTGCCAACAGTTTCTACAAAATTTTATGGATAACCCATATTCGGACCCCACTTTAAAAAACCACAGTCTCCACGTTTTCCAAACAAAATTTCATCACTCCTTCATTCATTGAAAAAAAAAATATATTGCTCAACCACAGAGCTCTGGCAAAAATTGTAGATTCGTGCTGTGATTTTCATTTGGATTCTCCGCCTGGAGACTGGCCAGTACATCAACCCTGCGAGGAATACATTTTTCTAGTCGTAAATTTTCCTTGAACATGTGTATGTGGAAGTTTTTGAGATCTCTGGGTAAGAATATCATAGAAAATTGAAATTTTCATTCCAATACATCCTGGCAGCACCCTCGGGAGATACCCTAGGAATATTACAATCTTGGGGATATATTTCACAACTCGAAATGTTTGTAACTCTGCAAAAAGAAATTGTAGGTGACCGATCAATAGCTTATATCGAAGAGTAAGAGATTCAATTAGAAGAAAAGAGCAAAAAAATTCTGGGTGCTCAGTACATAAATTGAAAAGTAGCCAAAAAAACCCCATCTCTCGAGAACTTAATCTCAAGTATCTCGGAATCCTCACGTGATGGCCCGATTTTGACTTCGGATCTGGATTCTACGCAGTAAATTACTTCAGAAAATGGCAATTTCATTTAAAAAAGAATTGCATTGCCGACAAGTGTTAGCTGAGATCATATTGGAATATGTTTTCTCATTATCCTTTGAAATTTTCATAGATATTCTAAATTACATTCAATATATATTTGATAATTTTTCCAAGTATAAATTCAATATTCAATTCACGTGAAGATTCGAATTCCGATCAAATTAATGGAAGTTCTCATTCCAATCACATGAAAATCCAAAAAGTGCATATTATAAAATTGAATGAACTTTTAAGTTTGAGATTTTTGAAAATTCCCAAATATTTGACGAATTCCCGATGAATTCCTGGAAAAATTGCTTTGAAAATCATTTATAAATCATCTATTCAAGCTCATATCTTTTTTCACAAATATGTAAACGAGTCGATGTTTCGTCAAAATGACAGATCCCTCAACTGAAATGAAAATTCACGTTACAAAATTGTTATAACGGACGTGAGAACAACGCTTGAATACAAATGGATTACAGATGACCTTCTGGCCTCGCACAACAAAACTTTTACCTCCGATGCATTTGGTATCGCATTATCATTAACTGGAATAATTGAAGAATATAGATCGAATTGCAGCATTCGTAAGAAGAATCTAGAACGATTAAAAGAAAAAAAAATACAGGAATCCGAGATTTATGCGCAATACAAAGAAGATTTAGTCATCGCGTTCTCTGAAAGACCCAATTGATTGTGATAAAGTTCTCGAATCATTGTATATGCGATGGCTCTCTTTGTTACTCAACTCGCGATTTTGATCAGCGTGTTGCTCTGTTGATTCAATTGACACGAGAACAACAAAAACCACGATTAACATGAAAAATTAATCCTTTCATTGTATAATAGCTTTCTTCCTACTTTAAAAACACCTACGTAGTTCAGAATAGGGTCAACCAGGGTAAATACAATGGGTGGAGCGTGTACGAGGCGTTGGAATCAAGTGGAAACAAGATGAATTTATTTCGTGGTATGAACTTACGACGGTTATAAAACTTCTACGGATTATGGAAGATCGTTGCTCCGGATTGAATTTTTTCCTCCCGAGTAAGGCAACTGTTGTTATTATACATACAAGTCATCTTTGACCCTATTATTTGTTTTAAAAATATCTCACGTGACCTAGAGGATTCGAATACCTACTAATAAAGCACTCACCGGCACAAGCTTCGACTACTTAACGCGTGAAAATACTACATTATTAAATCATCATCCAACAGAGGTGAACATCGAAAACAGAGATATGAAGGGAAGTTGATGTGGCAAGAAACTTCCTTGAGTAACATAACTATCATCTGTGTGGGACTTCTGTTTCAAAGCGATATCAGATTTGTTCAAGAATGGAATACAGAGAGAGAGAGAGAGAGAGAGAGAGAGGGAATGAAAGATTTACAGAAAACGAACAGATCTGATAATTCCAAGATGTTTGTTCGTATGTGGTAGATTTTGTAGAATAATAATACCAAAACATTCATCATTTCGTCAATCGCGTGATGCTATTTGTTTACTATTTTACTAATCGTTCAGCGAATGCTATAAATCATTCGCGTTTTACGTAATCGTAGGATTGTTTTTTGCCTGTATCTTCACTGATAACTTGGAAACGTCGATACGTACATGCAATGGTGCGTGTTACAAGTTTTCGTGAAATGTATGTGTACATATATAGAGGGAAAATGAAGAAAATTCATCGGAACGCTTCTTCAAGGGAAGTTGGAAAAAAATCAAGACTTCGATTAGCTAAATATATAACTTCATAGGACAAGTACATCCATATTTAACATTTGCTACATATTAAATAGACGAGAAGATTGTCTGTAAGGCCTTGGGGGATACATAAGATCTACGAGCTCATCTTTCGTCTATTAATAATTTTTACGTAAAAATGAGACATTCTCGAGAGTAACATGTGGTGATTTTATTAATAGTTAATAGTATTAATAATTTGGTAATAAAAATACGAGAGTTAGTTGAAAGATTGTCAACTTTTTGACTCTCTGAAATTTTATAATCATGCAGCGGTATCCTAGCGCAACTCTTGGATATAGTACTGCAGCAGCGAATCTTCTTCTGTTCAACTTTTCACGATGAATCTCTCATTTTTACTCCGGGAGAATATAAAAATACACTTCGAAGATTCAAAGATATTGTAAGAACAAAGTTGTCTTTGAGAAGTGTAAATTTTATACGGTATCCTTCAAGATCATCGGTTGTACAAAACCTTCCATACTAGTCAGCTAACCGTCATCACGTCCACGCACGTGTTATGCGTCGGACACGTTTAATATTTCTCGCCAATTGAAGCTAATGTCAGCTTTGAATTCCATATACGCAAAGTAGCAGCAGTATCATGTCGAGTAGAAGGATTGCACGTAGGTATCCATTATTTCTCTCTTCCTTTGTTTCCATCATACTTTTTTCTCTAGCCTTCGATTTTTCATTTGAATATTGTCTCGATATTCTCTTGAAACGCGACATGATTTCCAAGTATGAAACAGGTAACGTTTGATCATTTGAATTAGTAATTGTGTGTTCATTATTGTGTCATTATCAACGTAATTTGCTCTGAGATTTTCAAGGGTTGCCAACTCCGTGGTACGAGTCAAACAGTTGATTCCAAACTACTACTGTGATCAAGAAGTCAGGTGAATTCCTTTCTTTATTCTTCCAAATCAATTTCATCCCCTTCAAAGTGATCCCCGTCCGATAAAACGCACTCTTGTCAACGCTCTTTCCAGTCCTCGAAACAGTCAGAATAGTCTTCTTTCGGTATAGCCTTCAAGACCTTCTTCGATTCGGTTTTTATCTTCTCAATCGTGTCAAAATGGCGTCCCCGCATTGGCCTTTTGAGTTTGCTCAATAGCCAGAAGTCGCATGGAGCCAGATCAAGCGAATATGGTGGTTGGGGAACGATATGAATCGAGTTTTTGACAAAAAAGTCGCGAAGAACCAATGCAGGGTAAGCTGATGCATTATGGTGATGAAGGAACCAAGAGTCGTTCGCCCATAATTCCGGCCGTTTCAGACGAATAGCTTCACGCAAACGACGCATACCGCTCAAATAATATTCTTTGTTGACAGTTTGGCCCGGCGGAAGGAATTCATAGTGCACCACACCACGATAATCAAAGAAAACTGTCAACGTAACCTTAATTTTCGATCGACTTTGCCGTGGTCTTTTCGCTTTTGCTTCACCTTTTGCACGATATTCGCTGGATTGGTCGGTAGTTTCAGGGTCGTATGCGTAAATCCAAGTATCGTCTCCAGTAATGATGCGTTTCAAGTGGTCCTGATAGTCAGACAGCAAAGTTTCACACACATCAACGCGACGCTTTTTTTCCAAAAAAAATTGAGCGATTTTGGCACCAATCGAGACTTGACGCGTTCGAGACACAAAGCATCCTTCAAAATGGTTTGGGCTGAGTCAAATGATATTCCAACACTATCAGCGAGGTCTCTAATTGTCAATCGACGATTTTCAAGCACCAAATCTTTGATTTTTTGAACGTGGCCCTCGTCGATAGACGTTGATGGTCGTCCAGAGCGCGGTTCTCGGCCTGCTTTGAACTCGTTGTACCACTTATCAAAGTTTTTTTGTGCCATAGTTTGATCACCAAAGGCCTTCCGCAACATTTTCAACGTGTCCGCACAAGAATATTCATCCCGCAAACAAAATTTGATGCAAGTTCTTTTCTCAACTAAATCACCCATTGTAAAAATCGAAAAATTCACTTTCGGTTGTTCACAAAAATACGTGTAATTCGGAGATAATCAAACCTTTTGATAAACAAACGCTTGGCAAATGTTGTAGGCAGTCCTACCAACATGGGAAAACAAAATTTACCAGCCTTTCTATTGCCCGTGAGTTTTACATGACAATTTCACCTTACTTTTTGATCACAGTAGTATACGAAAATGCTTCAATGAGATCAAAATATCCCTCTGCACAACAATTTCACGTGCATTAAAGAATCACAATACACAGCGATGTTTTTATTTCATTCAAGCACTTTCGGATAGTTTGGAATGAACGTTTTGGCTCGCAGTTACGTCCACTAGTATCCTCTTGAGGGGTGTTTTTGGTTTGGAGTGGTGAAAAAAGAATTAACAAGCGTTGAATGGAGTTCTCATTGAATTGTATTTTATTGTAACATTTTGGGTCTTACAGTTTAACTTATTCGATATAACACGGAGACAAACGTGAATAAACGAAGACTGATGGATGCCTCGGCAAGTCGAGCTGTAACAAAAATCATATTCAGTTATTTGTTGTTCACAAAAATTCAAACTTCCAAACCAAAGTAATACTTACTTTACTCCAATTCGAGTTTCATGAAACTTCTGCGGTAGTTTCGAAGATCACCACGAACGAACCAAGTGGGGTTGAAGTGTAGTACTTTGCCACAATCTTGCAAATTTTTACGAATCCGAAGAGTTCAGCTCCTGAGCTTTTCTTCACATCTTTCTCAGAGTTCTGCTGTCGAATCTTCTCCAGTGAAACTTCTGTTAGACTTTAGAAATTGAAGAAAGTAGAATATTGAGTTTGACTTTTAAGAGATTCTCTAGACTCACGCCACAAAGAACCAGAATTTTCAATGATGAAAGTAGTCACTTACTTACCTGCGATGGGCGAACGTTGATTCATCTTTGAGTTTAAATGAACTCCTGACAGATTACTGTTCCGATAATTTTCACAAATAAGCACAAGTTCCGATAAGAATTCAAATGATTCCAGGAACTACAAGCCTCTCCGACACGTTGAGTCCCGAAGTTGGCGATTGATTAGTAAAAATCTGATTATCCAATCAATCCGAAAGAAGATAAAACTGCGGATGTCATATAAAAATAAATATGAAATCGGCTTTTATCGTAAATTGAGATCATTCACAGATAATCGAATTTTTATAAACTCTGGTTAGATTGTTTTCTCGAGCGATGCTGTGTGTTCCTCCGCATTTCTCCGCATCCAGGAACAACAACAAGTCTCGTATCATTTGATGCACCGGAAAACCTCTTCAGGCGTGATAATAAGAATATGTTGATTTAAGCAAATTACTCTTGTGAAATGAACATTCGTTTGGATTGGAGATTAATTATTCATTGGAATATTCATACATTCGAATGAATATTTCAAATCGTTCTGTTGATAAAAAAAATGAGTCATAGATCGACACCCTGGCATGTAAACAATGCAAATTTTCCTGTGAATTTTCACCGATGCATTGTCACCTTGAAATACAAATCTCTTCATTATAAATTTTAATCGCGAAATGCCAATTAAATGCTTTACGTTGTAGAATTTCGAGTAAGCTTGGGTCGAGGATACATATTTCTCGAAAACAAAAAAAAAGGATAAACCATCGTTTTTGACTGCACGATGGATCTGAATGGTTGGGGCTATCTTAGTTATACAAGCCAGATGCAAACTGTGTCATACAATTGTGTCATACACCAGCAACCAGCGTCTTTGTGAGTATCTGCTTTATCGTCACCGAGCTAGATGTACACGTACATTCATACAAGGTAAGAAAAAAAAAGCATTCATGATCAACTCACGTAAAACGATCGACTCGATGTATAATAGATTTCTTTTTTTCATAACACTCACCTGAAACAAAAAAAAATCATTCCACGTGAATTTTTGTTCTATCGTTTATTTACTCGCGATAAGGTGGAATTTTTTCACAACGATTCGATATAATATTTTGTATAGGAGATATAAATATAGATAAAGCGTAATCAATGTGTCTACAAGCGGTTACGAACAACGAACGAGGAAAATCACAAAGGGTAATCTCGATCAGGAATCGTGAAAGGTCAAGTGGAGTAAGGAGAAAAGGAAAAGGAAGGAAATCGATGTGAACGGCATTGTAGATAAAATAAATACATATACATCTACATTTATACAACAATTCAACTTGAGCAATGTAAAAATACAAATTGATTTTCCTTTGATTTCAGATTTAATTAGAAAAAAAGAGAAAAAAAAACAGGATAAGGTGTGAATCGAGACGAGGTAAGTAAGAGAGGACGTCTCGAATTGTCAAAGCGATTGCTATTTACGTACCAATTCCTCTGACCCAAATGATCAAAGAAAAAGATTGTTGTCTTCGTGTGGAAGGAAAAATTGTGACATCAATTTCATACCAGGAAATTTCTTTCTCTTGCTCTGACTGATTCTGCTTCTTCGAGCGGAAATTTCAGAGGGATTTCCTTGAAATTGTTATTACGGTTCTTTTGTATTAGATGGATTTCGAAGAAATTGTAATCTCGACTTTATAAACAACGAAATATAGATGTAAATCGATGTAAATTTCAAATCGGTCTCCATACTTTCTCTACTCCCTTGACCCAGTGAGCTTTGAATCCTCTGTGACGAGCCCGATAGGATAAACTTCAGCGATGAGCCAGTCAGTGCCCAAGAGTAGGCCATGGCTGGCTCATCGCCGATACGCTCAAGAGAACGTGTAGTACCCCCACTATATACGGTACATACAGCATGGATGGCACTCGAATCATCACCTTGAATAGAATCTAAATCGAAAGTATATGTCTTTTTATATCCTTTGGTGTGTTGTTTTAAGCCGGTAATGAGATGCGATGATCGGGGCTCTTCATGCGGGATTAAGTTGTTTGTATATATATGTATATATATATTTTTACCTCGTTGAATTCAATTTTGGCTGGATATTTCTGTGTTGTACAACACTTCAAGGTTCATTTTTATAATCGTGTTTTGAAAAATTCCATTTTTTCAGTCAAATAAGAGAGCCATTTATTCGGACAAAGTAGATACGTCTCCCTGGCGCCTATGCATGGCTTATAATGGCGGTAAATGAAAAGTAATTTTGATTTACGATCAAAACTTAGAGCCTTTGAACTTGATTCGTACCAAGGAATAGTACAAGCTTTTTTCCCGTGACCAATGAGACGCTAGCAAAGGAAAACTACTTGAAAAGAACTAACGAGATGCTAACCAGGAACTGATAAGTTAGATTCAATTAGCGTTGGTTAAGCAAAACTATTGGATGTACGAATAAGTTCCCGCCATTCGATAGAAAGCGGTTGAGAGTCGGTATGTTTTAAATTATGAATAAAATTGTCAGATGTGAAACGTTATTATCGTAAGATTGGACATCTCCCTGGTAAATTCGCTATAGAATGTGCAAAAAGCGTGCAGACAATGCGAATCTGTCCCATTTCCCATTGACCGCACACTTCATTTTCACCAAGGCCATCAACAACATAACCTCAAGTATTATCAGTAAACTTTTATCAGTATAATATATTCTTTTAAGCGCGAAAATCTCGAGTTTTAAGTCGAGAACTTTTGATGTACTTCTTCAATTTGAAGAAATTTGCAGTTGAGATGCATTGATTGCGCGTAGAAGTACATGATGAGGCTGCTTCAAGTGAAAGAAGTTATTGTGAATTTGACATCGGAGATAAAAACCGTAGCGAAAGGCCGAGAGTGTCCGAAAACAGGGAATTGGAAGCATTATTGGATCAAGATTCGAGCCAAACGCAGGAAGAACTTACAACCATTCTCTTTATAATATACAACTGAGGGAATAATACGAATATTGCTATTCTTCCCTCAGTTGTATATTATAAAGAGAATGGTTCCTTAAGAAATCTCAGTTTTCTTGGTGTTTTAGAAAATACGACTCATGATACTATTTCAGTATACATGTTTCAAAATAGATTAATTGAGTTAATTAAATTGAAATTTCAAAATGTCAACAAAATATATTATTTCACCGATGGAGCACCTCAACATTTCAAAAATAAGAAAAATTTTAAGAATTTATGTCTACATAATAAAGATTTTGGAATCAATGCTGAATGGCACTTTCTTGCAACAGCTCATGGGAAAGGACCGTGTGATGGTCTCGGTGGAATGGTCAAGAGTCAAGCTCGAAAAGCATGCCTCCAGTTTGGGTCTCGAAGAAACATACTGAATGCTTCCGATTTTTATGAATGGGGTCGAAGTAAATTTGAATCAATTGATTTTATTTATTGCAGCAATGGTGATTACACCAAAACCAGTGAATTATTGGAGGAAAGATTTTGTACTCCCAGAGCCATTAAAGGGACACTTGAGTTTCATACATTTATACCAGAAGGAGACTTGACTTTAAAAATAAGAACGAAAACTGTATCAATATCAAGTGAGTCTGAGGTTTTCAAAATGAAATAAAGTGTAGTATTTATAAAAGATCAATTTATATTATAATGAATAAAGATTTTTGTTTATTTGTAATATCGTACCCATTCTAATTTGTTTGCTTTATTGCAAAAAAACTCATTTTCTTTCGTTTATTAATAATTTGTTTTCTTTCGTTTTCATAATTCATGAATTAGGCGCAAAATTTGAATTTTATTCATTCATTTATTTTCGTTAATTTTTTATAGAACTTGGAAAAATGTCGACCACCTTTTTTTAAGACTGTTTTTTATGTAAAATTTTCCGTTCTTTTTAAAAATAATACAAAAATTGAAAAAAAAGTTTTGGGAACAACGTGAAAGATGCATTTGAAATTTTTTTCTTTGGTTTTTGAAGCTTTCAAACATATCTGACATGGAAACTGATATTTTTCCATAATCTGCGAGGAATTTCACGTCGAAACTGATATTTGGAAATTTAAAAAAAAATCAATTTAAAGCCGAGATATAACGATGAAAAAAAAACAAAAAATGAGAAATGACAAACTTCATTAGCTTGGCACAGATCAGCGTGTGGATAAAATTGGGGGTTTAGGGCTCAAAACCTCTATTTTGGATGAGTACTTTGAGAGAAAAAATTTTGGAAAAGATCTGAGAGGGTCGGACCTGAAAGTGTTCCATGTGACCGTGAAATGTCCCATATATATCCTCCTCCTTTGCTGCTCAAAGTTGCAGGAACTTCCTGATCTTCCATATGTAGGGGAAAAGGAGGAATCACTTTTCCACTCGGGTCGATTGGTGACTCATGGTTTGTTTCCAGGTACAAATTTCCCCTATTGAAAAGTGGCCCTGTTCGGGCCCAGACATTCCTAACCAGGGCCTGAATGGGCCTGATTCGCAACCAAATGGATCTTGGTTACAATCAAGTGTTTCAAACATGTTTTGAACAGAAATAATAGTTTAAAATGTCCTAATTTGAAACACCTTTGTTTAAAACAAAGTGTTCTGTTTGAGGACCATGGATTGCTTCAAAGAATGGGCAAAATTTTGCTACCTACTTTCTGATCAACTAAGCAATAAATCCAAATCTTAAATCCGCAGTGATGAACTACATTGCTAAAATTGAGCTTTGAATATGAAATTCAAACTGCGAATAATTCCTAAGAATTTCGTAAACGATTATGAACATATTAACATACAAATGTCAATAATTTTTATAACTTATTTTCTCATACGTAGGAATATGTTTTGGGCTTCGGATTTATATCTAGAGCCAAATCCTAGCAATGCACTTTATCGCTATATATTACAAATTTTTAATCATTGTTTAGTTATTTCAAAACTACGTAGCAAAATTTCATCCGTTTTCTAATGCTCCATGGCCTTTAAAACAAAACATGTTTTTTTCCAACCCCAACAACAGTTGACTGCCAGCTCCTGGCTGCTGGTTTTTCTTCACATTAAATACCAGTCGAAAAGATAACCTATCAATATGGAATCGATTTGAAATCAATGTTCAACTATTCTCCAAAATTCTCAGAGTGAGATTTCACTCTTTAGCCAGCCAGAAGTGAGCTTGTTAGAATTTAGAGTGGAATTTCCACTCTTTTGAAGTAGGAGTCTAAGGTTTAAGGTTAGGAATTCACAGCCAATCTAATTCTAGAGTGAATTTTTCACTTAAAAAAAGTGAGAAACGAATGAAAATCTCACTCGAAGCGGACTGACTCACTCCTGAGACTTAGTGGAGTGGAATGCGTGATGTTTCGAACTTCCTGATTTGGAGAGTACTGACGATTCACGTCGAAGTAGCCACTGAAAAAGTTTTCTCGTCGGACCGAAAAATCGGAGCCTAATTTCATAAGATATTTTAATAGAATTCTTACGGTTCTTATCAAAATAACTTCAACAGATCTCATTCGCATAAAAAGAATCAGCAATAAAACTACCTAGACAAGCAAAAATTTGTCATTATCTGAAAGATTTCCACTGAATATCTTGAAGATGTTTTATGCAACAGTCTTCACTATCGTTAAGATATCTCCAGTCAGTAATCCAAAAGACGTCTCAAAGAGATCTGATTTCTCAACCGAAGATATCTCAAAGACAATGCAAATGGTTGTATAAGACATCTTCAAGACATCCAGTGGAAATATTTGAGACAACCACAAATTTGTGCTGTCTGGGGAGCAGCTAAAAGGGATTGGAAGACACCTTTTAGATTTCTCAAGCGAAGACATCTTAAACGCAGTAAAAACTGCTGCATACACGCAGAAAAAATATATTTAAAAAATTCACATAATTTATTGAAGATCAACGCCAGTCTGTAACGAGTGAAATTATTTACCTGAATATAGCGTCAAAAGTACCATGATTTCTTGTAGAAATCCATCTTATTAGGGTTCTTTTAGAAGTAGATTCAGGTGAATAACTTTATCCGTCATACACTGGCACTGATCCTCAATAAATTATAGGAGTTTTGAATACGTTTGTTTCTTCCGGGTAAGAAATCTTTTAGACGAAGCAATATTTTTGCTGTACGAAAGCCGATTTTCGTAACTTTTTACCAGGGTTGCAACGATTTTCCCCAACCTAAACAAACGCAGCTGAAAACACCCACACGGAGAGAAAAGTATTGCTGGCATAACAAGCAGGTCTGTTACTATAGCGCCTACAAAAAAAATTAGCTGTAAGAGCAAGAAAAATGATTGACACAACTGAATTTTTTGCTGGCATAAACACATTTGTTAATAGAACTAACGTCTTAGCTGCTGTAGTGAATATTTTTGCGAGGACAACAAATTTCTTTGTAGGCGCTATAGTAGCAAACCATTTTTTCTCCGTGCATATTATCACGCAAAAAAACCCATTTTCTATTATTCGCTGTCGCACTATGATATCAAATTAGGTCTACACTGTTTTTTTTCTCAGAAAATCGAGTAAAACTTTTCTCTTGTCAATTTTAGTGTGATAATTCATTGTCATTGATTTTTTTTTGTGCTCAATCGTTTCTATGTTGAAAAGATAGTGTACCTCTGGTGAAAATGAAGTGTTGAACCACGACAGAAGCGTAACAGACAGTCATCTAGGTGTGATTTAAGAGGGGACTGGAACATTTCTACGCTTCATTTGTTTCGATACTCGCTTCGTTCACTTTTGGATTTTCAGTAGAGACATTAGGTGAGTTTGGAATGGAATTATGACAATTATCAGAAATCAAAGTATTTTTACATTTCTTTATACAAATCTATTCGAAAAAGTCCTTATTAGTACTTCTCAGTCTATATCAGGTGTATAACTTTGCTTCCACCATTTTGCAATGGATGGCTGTAGCGGTAAGTGGTAGTTGAAATAAATAGATCATAGATGTCATACAATAAGCTTAGGTATTTGTGAAAATAACGCCATCGAAATATTAGTCGACTTGTGTCTGCATCATAAAGTTATTCTCGATTAAACATGTCAGCTTACGAGCCAAATTATCGTCATTTGCGGGAGGTTTTAATTTTCTGCTTTAATATTAAGAAATCTGCGACTGAGGCTCATCGAATGCTCCCAAATACCTATGGTGAGGCCGCTATTAGTGAAAGAACGTGCCGAGAGTGGTTTCAACGCTTCAAAAACGGTGATTTTAATGTCAAAGATCAGCATGGCGGTGGAAGAGAGAAGGTTTTCGAAGATGCAGAATTGGAGGCATTACTTGATCAAGACTCGTGTCAAACGCAACAAGAATTGGCAGGATCATTGGGAGTGACGCAACCAGCCATTTCAAAACGCCTGAAAGTCATGGGAATGATTCAGAAACAAGGAAATTGGGTGCCGTACGAGTTGAAGCCGAGAGATGTTAAACGGCGTTTGTGTGTTTGTGAACAGCTGCTTGCAAGGCGAAGACGGAAGGGATTTCTGCATCGCATTGTGACTGGGGACGAAAAATGGGTTCATTACGATAATCCCAAGCGCAGAAAATCATGGGGATATCCCGGCCATGTTTCCACGTCGACGGCCAACCCGAATATTCACGCTTCCAAGGTTATGCTCGGTATTTGGTCGGGCCAGCCCGGCGTAGTGTATTATGAGTTGTTAAAACCGACTGAAACAATCACAGGCGATCGTTATCGAACGCAATTAATGCGTTTGAGCCGAGCATGGAAAGACAAACGAGCGCAATACAACAAGAGACATGATAAAGTGATTCTACAGCATGACAATGCTCAACCCCATGTTGCGAAAGTGGTCAAGACATACTTGGAAACTTTGAAATGGGAAGTCCTACCCCACCCGCCGTATTCTCCAGACGTTGCTCCCTCGGACTATCACTTGTTTCGATCAATGGCACACGGCCTAGCTGACCAGCACTTCCGGTCTTATGAAGAAGTAGAAAATTGGATCGCTTCAAAAGATGACCAGTTTTGCTGCCCGAAAGATGGGAGGAAGTAGTGGCCAGCGATGGATAATACTTTAAATCATAAATGTATAACCAGTTTTTCACAATGAAGCCTCGAATTTCGGAAAAAAACGGCGGAAGCAAACTTATACACCTAATAATTCCTTTTTCCGACAAAGGATTTTCAATGGTTTAAATTTCCAAATTTTCACCCACCTTTGTAAACCAAAATGGACGGCCCTGCTCTATACCGAACTATCGAAAAACAATCAAAATTGGCAATGTGAGTTATTTCATCTTCGCTTGCTGCATTTTTTGCTGGTGATAGATTATTATCAACGGTGTGGAAATGGTGAATATTTTTTCCAAACTATCAAATATATTCAGTTTAATTCCGTATGAGCAGAGATCGGCAAGAAAGAAATTTTGATTCTCCATTTTTTGTATTCTTTGATAAAATATTAGGACCTTGAATAAGTTCTCGCTGTTTCATCACAGATGACACCAACAGTGTCCCTCCGTGCTTGAAATTTCAAATGGTAACGCACTTGCAAAGAAGTACTGTATCTCACCTGAAATTTCAGTGTATGACAGTTCACTTTAGTGTGAACGAAATCATTGTTTATCAGTTTTGAAAATGTCTACTTTTGTGCCAACTAAAGTGTATTTGCGGGGAATTTTATTGCACTAATTTATTCAAAAGAAATCTGCAGCTGAAGCACATAGAATTCTTGTTGAGAGTTATGGTGACAATGCTCTGTCGGATACGACATGCAGAGATTGGTTTCGACGCTTCAAAAATAATGATTTTGAACTTCAGGATACAGAACGTTCTGGCGCACCAAAAAAATCTGAAGACAGAGAATTGGAGGAATTACTCGATGAAGACCGATCTCAGACGCTAGCAGAATTTGGAAAACAATTACAAGTTGACGAGTCAACTGTCTCAAAATGTTCAAAAATGTTGGGAATGATTCGGAAGCAAGGACCAGAAGCCAAGAGACATCGAACGGCGTTTCGTCACGTATGAACTACTGCTTGAACAGCAGAAAAGAAAAGGTTTTTTGCACCATATCGTGACTGGCGATGAAAAATGGATGCACTATGACAATCCAAAGCGTAGAAAATCATGGGGTAAGCCTGGCCATGCATCAACATCGTCCGCAAAACCAAATATCCATGGTTCGAAGCTTCTTCCCTGTATTTGGTGGGATCAGCAAGGTGCCATTTATATGAGCTGCTCAAATTGAATGAGACTATCACGGGGGATCGCTATCGACTTCAATTGATGCGTTTGAGTTGAGTCCTGAAAGAAAAACGGCCGCTATACGAGAAGAGACACGACAAAGTCATTTTGTTACATGACAACGCTCGGCCTCGTGTTGCAAAAACAGTGAAAACCTACCTGGAAACGCTTCGATGGGAAGTTCTACCTCACCCGCCGTATTTACCTGACATAGCCCCCTCTGATTTTCACCTATTCCGTTCGATAGCACATGGCTTAGCTGACCAGCGTTTCTATTCTTACGAAGAAGTTAAAAAATGGGTCGATTCTTGGATAGCCTCAAAAGACATGTCGTGTTTACACCACGGAATTCATATACTGCCAGAAATATGGGAGAAAATGGTCTCTAGTGATGGGCAATACTTTGAATTAAACGTTTTTGTTCCTTACATTTGAAATATAGTTTCTATTTTGTAAAAAAACAGCGAGAACTTACGTATATCATCCATTTCCGAATAATCATATTTATCTATCCGTTAATTATTCATTTCTCAAAAAGTGGGCAATATACGGAATTTGATAACTCATTAGTCAGATAATGGATAATGTATTTGAAAGTACACGGAGGAGGGAATTTTATTAGTTTGGTGAATATTACCATTCTCTTCTCTCCGTGTAATGGGTAATTAAAATTCCGTATATAATTAATAATTAACTGATAAATAAATATTATTATTCGGGAAATGGATCATATTATCAATCCCCCCCCCCCCCATTCGATTAACATGAACATATTTGTGAAATTTAATAAATGAATGTTGAATTTCAGTAATAAATTTTGGAATTTCATCACTAATATTGAATGTATGAACTATTATTCAATTTAATGTGTAATTTCGTATTAGATTCAAGAATTTTTCTGATAGTGTTATCATTGTGACGCAATTAATCTGAATAGATTTCATAAAGCCCCAAAAAAAGCCAGGGTTTATTTGCAACCCTGCTTTTTACAGAAAGTTTTCAATCGGTTGCTAGGGTTACAATTTCATCAAAGGAATCCAACTGATTTCCAAGTTTCTGTTCACCATATTTCATTTTGAAGTTTCGAATTTTAATATGGAAAATCATGAACAATCCAAGAAATATTGTGAATAGGGAATTTCCAGCGCATCCAATGACTTTAATTTTCAGTGTTCCAACATCGGGGAAAGGGTTAATCACGCCAAACTTAAGAAAATCGAGAGGTTTTCTTGAATATGATACCAAAACATACGAAAATTGTATGCGTCCGAAGTTTGAATCGTTTCAAACCTACAAAATCTCATCGTTTAAGTCCTCGAATCAACTTCTTGTAACTGAAAAAACCATTGCTAAAACAATGTACTGCAAGATTTTGAGTCTTCAACACCCGAGTATTCCGTTATTCGATTATTGATTCGTTTCAATAAACGATTCAAACGTCAGCAAAATAAAATTGTTGAGTTTGAAGGCAGGGCATATTCTAAGGAAATTCGAGAATCAACAGAGAGGGTGGACAATCGGTTTCTATTGAAGGAAAAAAGGGAAACATTTTTGTGACAAGTATTTCTTGAATTATTTGATACTTCCTTAGTTTGACTTTTGGCATAAAGTCTCACTTTTTCAGAACGAATATCACTACTGAACTTAATATACCCCTTGATATGAGACAGAAAGCTCATTCAGTAACAGTGCAATATTGGATACCCGATTTAAAAAAAGGAAAAAGGAAAACATTCCACTGAAAATTGGGTTATTGTTTAAGAACTGACTCTTATAATATGCCCTGTTTGAGGGAAAAAGCCTCTTGAAATTAACTGTGCAACAAAGTTTTCCAGTTGCCAAGTGTCAGAAGACCAAAGTACTATCTCCTCAAGATCTATCATCCCTGAACACGAATCCTACGATAAACGCTCCCTAGTATTTTCAATGACGTCACCGAGACGTTACAATGACGTCACTGTTGCTTATAACAGCGTATATACACAGTTTCGAAAAGAAAATACTCTTACTATTTTTCTCCTTGGTAATTACGCACACGGATCAATATCGAACCGAAAGAAATGATCGAATCCTGTTCCTCGAGGATACGGAAAAAAGAAACATATATCAATTAACTTTCTCATCTCACAACATTTCCATCCTAGTTGAGAAATTGATTCTCAATTCCATAAAACCGTGAAAAAACCCGAAACTCTTTTCGAGCGTAAAATCAAAACAAAACACCTGTACGGCATAATATTTGTCCTCATCAGCTGAGAGAATATACAAAGTGTCTGCACGACGCGACCGCGCATGTATATGAAAACAAAGCTCGGTTTCGTCTACTGCACCGATGGAAAAGAGAATCCCACGGACCCTGGTTCGAAGATGTCAACAGAGCCAAAACTTTGCCCAATAAACGAGCAGGGATCCACAATAATGATGTTGGGTATTATGCATAAAGCATATTGAATTGCGTTTCGCAATACGCAACAAGACTTTTGCAATCAAGACAAAGGAAGAGAGAAAGAGAGAGTGGAAACAATGGGGGAAGAATCAGCAGTTTCCACGATTTACCTCGATTTGACTCTGTTTTTTTTCTTCCGCGTTTCCTGTATTGGAAAGTGGATTTGATTAATCGAGGCGATCAGACGAAGTCTCCGGGTTGTCTGGTCGCATACATTTATTAGGGCGCGAGGAACTTATGCACGCACACAGGAACGAAATGCAAAATGGCAGGATATATTTTACTCTTGTATGTGAAATATACATACATAGATTCGAGTATATATGTATATATATTCCTTGTTGTTAAAGGGGGAAAGTCGTGAGCAGGTGTTGGGGAAAAATAGGTCGTGTTTACCAAAGGTACCTTTCGACAATTCGAGAACAGGTTATGGCTTAGGTTTGAATGCACTTGCTCGCTAGGGAAAACATTGTTATTTGAAACAAAGCGTACCTCCATATGCATCCGTGGCCGAGGATAGGCAACGAGCGTGACAAGTAGTGGGTGACAACCTCCGATAAACAATCAAAACAGGGGAGAATGATCCTCTGGTTCCTGGTAGACTGATCGATCCTCTCCTTCCT
The DNA here is from genome assembly GCA_018340375.1 of Gonatopus flavifemur. Classification (NCBI taxonomy): domain Eukaryota; kingdom Metazoa; phylum Arthropoda; class Insecta; order Hymenoptera; family Dryinidae; genus Gonatopus; species Gonatopus flavifemur. Next base: position 20,634,136 of record JAFFJZ010000004.1, read on the forward strand.
CTTCCAATTCTTCTTCTTTCAAGCTTTTCCTCCGACTTGACAGAGGACGGCGATAGCGGTAATGATGATGATGATTATGATAATTATAATGAATATGAATATATATCACTGAGGCTTCTTCGTTCTCGCGCAATGCCACGAAGAAAAACGACGACGACGACGAGGACGACTCGTTTTGATCATCACTTTTTGAACGAAAGAATAAAACACAGTCGTGTCCAACGGAGCCAGAGCTAAGCACAACAACTCGAACGCACTTGTTTTTTGTTATATCTTTGATGGCTCATATCATACGTCCTACAACATCGATCATTACATATTATAACATTCACACATTGTTATATATTTGATCTTTGTTGTGTATGAAAAGAAACAACGACGAATATAAGGATATACGATAAGCGAAGATACGTGTGTGATATCCCTCGCAAAATCCTGTGTTTTGGATGAGAAAATCAAGACAGATGAGTTTCCTTTCTTTGATTTTTTCCTTCTCCAATTTACACTCTACGATGCATAACGCAAAGTGTACGGTCACACAACACAAGGCGGGACACACTGCCAGTATTAAAGTACGGGACAATATATAGGGAAAAGAGAAAGAGAGCGCCAGCCGATACGAGAGCTTTGACGTTACTGCGTCTGCGCTCTGGTATGCACACTCCGAGTCTCCGGACATGGATCACAGAGCGCGCTCGAAGCAATGTGCATTCGAATACTTTCTTCGCGTATGTATGTACGTATGTATGTACAACATAACAACAATGCGTTCCAAAAACTACTTTCCTCGCTGCTCCAAGGATAGGATCATTTTCTTTCATTCACAATAAATTCACATGTGAAATATTCTCTGTGTGAAACGCGACGTCATCAATTCTTGCCTTTTTTTCTGCTTCAGCTTCAAACTTGGAAGATGAATTTTTCAATGGATACATTTTCGTATCAATTTCGGTGTTTTTGTACGTCTCACCCTCGAGTCCCACGACTTTTTGTTATTGTTTCTTTGGAACACCGCTGCGCAATATTCTCCTGCGATTTGAATTGATAAAGAGAAAATCGTAACGTGACGAGTTGGCGCGGGTTGGAACGAGTTTTCATTCTTCGGGGGATTAGAACGAGGATTTTTGTGTGGGCAGTTGTATCGGCTTTGCACCGAGAACTCCTATGAACGTGAAATTCTAGGTTTCTGGGAGGTGTTTGAAAGTTCAGAGAAAAGAGAGGAATTTTTATATTTTTCCCACAGACTTCTCACAATTTTTTTCCAGGAAAATTCCAGGACATTTGGAAAATTTTCAAGACCGACAAGTAACCGATCGAACTTATGATATTTCACATTAAACGCATCAACAACCGATGATATGAATGAATACAGGGCCGGCTCGTCCATATAGGCACTATAGGCGGCCGCCTGGGGCGGCAAAATTTGGAAAAACAACAAAATCCTAGAAATCATGAGTAAGAACCATACTGAACATACACATACACATGACACACAAAATACTTATTAGAAACATTCTCTGTCTTCCTAAGAATTCATGGTGGTTCAATTACTGAATAAGAATTACAATTTTCCTCTAAAAAAGAGATTTTCCTCTAAAAAAAGTGTTTTGCAAAAGTCTTTATGCATAAATTTCAGTACACATTTTACAAGAAATAAGTTATTTTTTAATTCAGTTTCAGAATGGCATCAAAAAGATGACCTGGTGAATAATGATAATTAGGTGATGTATGCAAGACATCAAATGTCGATTGAGTGAGAACCTAGTTATCATCCGACAATAGTATTCAACATTGTCTCGCAGCAGTATTGGGAGCAGTATCCTAAACAGCACCGAAAACCAATGTATCAATGGTTTCACAGATTTTCGTTTTCAAAAGTCCGTTTTCCAAACGTTTCGAAAACATTGGTTTATCATGTTGGAATACACGTTTCGATGATGTTTTCTTACGTATGCTATGGTACGTTCTCAGAATGTTGTCGAAACATCATATGGAAACCAAGTATTTTATTCTCAACCTGCACAAATGTGTATTCATGTAGGTATTTATGGTGAATCGTAAGCAGAAATTCATACCCTGCAAAAAATTTCCCGTAGAAAACGATAAAATTTTGCCTATGGGTTTCAATGCGGTTCCTGAAACTGGAATTCCGATGCTGTATCGTGAATTATTTACGATAGAATTCTGTCGATTCTTATCGTATTCTATAGGATTTAAGAAAAATTTACGTGGTTCTAAAGTGAACTTCCCATAGACAAAGTATTAATTATTTGGAGAATTATAACCTTTTTTTTTTGCGAATAATTGATTTTTCTACTACAGGAATTTTACGATAGAACCAGGTACATTCCCAAATCCTGTAAGATGCGATGAGAATCAATAGAATTCTATCGTAAATGCACGATACAGCATGGGGATTCCAATTTTAGAAACCGTATTGAAACTCGTAAGAAAAATTTTATCGTCTTCTATGGGACATTTTTAGCAGAGTAGGGCTTCGTGTTTTACTTATGAATATCCTGCTGAAAAATCCATGAAGTTGCATAATAAGAACATTTTTTAATGAACTGCAATAAGATACCATTCAATTTTGAATCACTTCATTGGAAATTTGTAATATGTGTTTTGTTTTTCCTCCATGCAAGATTCATAGGTTAACAAAAGACTATCGTATTATCGGTGCATTCATCTTTTGTTTTATTTTGTGTCGAAGTAATATTGTATGAAGAACCGACGTCTACTCAGGGTTGATCAGCAATTTCTCATTTGAACGAGTTTTCAAGTAAGGCAAGTTTTGATTATAATGAATTTTGAACCCAGACAGCACAACTAGTTCTCAAACAATTCTTAGAGAATACCATTTGAATCCCACGCTTTTTGAGAGAATTCTTTGAGAATACGCACAATTATTCATTTGAATCCAGAAATAATTCCACAAGTATGCCCGTTATGTCAGTAGAAATGAAAACATGTAGAAGTTCAGAAAGAACACGTAATCTGCCCAAAAGAATTCACAATGCATTTACATCTGAATTCATTAAGTATAAATAAATCACACCACAAAACAGGCGTTCTGAACTTTCTCATAATTCAATAAACCTTTGTAATTGAATATCGAGTCTTTTACCAATTTTCTATCGACAAAGATAGAGATCAAAGTGTTTTTTCGTCGCTTTTTATAATATATATAATTTTCCACACTCTATAGAATCAATTGATTCTTCCATACACAAAAGATCGTTTGTATGAATGCATTTTTGAGTCAATATTCACATATTTTGAGTTAATAAATAATTCACTTCATTATCCCCGAACAATTCATGAATTTTCATACACTTCTCTTCTTTAGAATTACATCACTTTGTGGTATACGAAACTTTAACCTTAAAATTACATTATATGTCATTTATTCTCACATATTATATATTTCTTGCACCGAAATCAATCACTCACTAATTATTACATTGCATAATTCACTTCACTTTATTGAGCACTCTCAAAATCTCGTAGACGCACCTATTCAATCAATTTATGAGAGAAAATATACTACTGATTGTATCTTGGACATTACTTTTATTCAAAGACGTTTACAAATTCAGGAAGACTCTGATTGGATTCTTGTTGATCAAAGCTCATGGTATTCGTTATAAATTCTTTTGGGCAAAATAGGGCTACATTTTGAACTTCTGAAAAGATTCATATTCACTGTCATAACGGGTAGTGTTTACGAATACTTCATGCATTTTCTATGTGTATTTCAAGAACCCCCACATGTATTCATCAAGAACTCTTGAAGAATTCTTTTGATACTCTATGTGTTCATTTAGAATGCTCCATGAATTCATGGGAATAAATTCCGTAGGTATTCTTTACTCCAAATTCTCTGCGAACTCAAAAGGAACTTGTGTGCTGTCTGGGAAGTATATTATGTGCGTGAGAATTAGAATATAATGAAGCGTACCACCAAAAAAAGTCGACAGTTTTCAAAACGTGTCAGTGGTGTGGATTTAAGTTTCAGAGAGTACGTGTTTTAAAATTTGTGGAAACCTGCATTTTTTATGTTACGTAAGACGTTCGGCAAATATCATTTGTGTGTGCTGAGATATTTCTTCAGAATGTTTCTGAAACATTCCATGAAAATATAGTACTTTATTCCTAATCTATACAAAATTTAATTCTTCTATTGTTCTATAGTTAACCAAATATCCTAATTTTCGTGTTCAATTGCGAATTTACGATGCGAATATACCATTCACTGTAATTGACAGGTTTTTTTACAGGGTAGTGGGCGGCGTCTTGGGATTTCGCCTAGGGCGGCAAAATACCTAGGGCCGGCCCTGAATGAATACCTCAACCCCAAATGCAAATTGCGGATATGATCTTCTAATCCCTGCTTAAAATATCTCATAGAATCTCATAGAGTCTCATTCAAATTGAATGAGACTGAACGAGACCAATGAGAAAGATCAAAGTGTCTGTACCCTGCTAAATTGTCCCCATAAAGAACGAGACAAAACGATAAATTTCTTCTATAGTTTTCAATGAGGTTTCTGAATACGGAATTCACGAAGTTATATCGTTATTAAATGATAGAACTCTATCGTTCCTTATCGTTTTCTATGAAAATTCAAAAGAATGTATGGGATTTTATCGTGAAATTCGTATAGAAAAAGTACTACTTATTCTGGAACACACAACTATCTTTTCCAAACCACTGGTACTTTTCTTATACGAATTTCACGATGAAACCCCATACATTCTTTTGAATTTTTATAGGAAACGATAAGGAACGATAGAGTTCTATCGTTTAATAACGATATAACTTCGTAAATTCCGTATTCAGAAACCTCATTGAAAATTATAGAAAAAATGTACCCAGCCAGCACAAAAGATCAATTCGAATTCATAAAGCTTGGATAGTTCCCGCTATGCGAACAATTGTAATAATGAATTCAAAATGAAAACGTATTGAATTCCCAGACAATTCATTATGAAATCTCGTTATGAATTCTTTCTGAACATTTAGTTGTACATTAGGAGTTCATTTTGAATTCAAAATATACGGGAACTCTCTGCGGGAACTCGTATGCTGTATGGGTATCGTTTCGTATCGTTCTTTATTGGGAAAATTTAGCAGGGTAACGTCTCATTGAAACCGAATGAGAATGAATCGGAAATCAGTAACCAATGAGAGCCAATCGGTTATCTCTCAATAAATACATATAATATGAAATTATGAATGATAGAACAGTTTTTAATGTGAAGAGTTGAATGAGTATTTGTAGGAAAATGCTCATTCAATTCCATTTTTTTGTCTGTATCAATCGTCGATCGGTTCCAATAGGAATTTTCTGGAGTAGAGTCTATAAGGAATGATGAGAAATTTCTGGAATAAGCCTTCTCAATCGGTTTTTATGAAGGATGTCTAATATAATTTTGGAGGATTTTCCATATCAATGGTCAATGGGTTTCAATAAGGAATTCCTGAAGAAGGCTGCAATGAGAAATTATGAGAAATTTCTGCGTTATGAATGCTCAATAGGTTTCTATGGGAAAATTCTGATGTAATTTTCCCTTAATGCCCGAAGAGAACATGAAGCTTCAGCGAACGTTCAAATTAGATTTGTATAGATCGGGCAGAAGGTTCATGAAAGCTCATTTTTAGATTCACAAACGTTTGACAAAGGTTCTACGAACGTGTTAAAATGTCCGCCTCGAAATACTTTCAGGAAACGTAAATGGAACGTTCATTGAAGGTTCATCGAAGGTATAATAAAGCTTCACAAAAATATCTATACTTATATTAATTTTCATTAATTTATGTTCATCGTTCAATTGATTATTCATGTGAATTATTGGAAATTAATCTAAGTATAGATATTTTTGTGAAGCTTTATCAAACCTTCGATGAACCTTCAACGAACGTTCCATGTACGTTTCCCGAAGGCATTTCGAGGCGGACATTTCAACGTTCGTAGAACCTTTGTTAAACGTTTATGAATCTAAAAATTATCTTTCATGAATCTTCGACCCGATCTATGCAGATCTAATTTGAACGTTTGCTGAAGCTTCATGTTCTCTTCGGGTGGGTGATTTCATGTCAACTCGACCAACGATCTAAATTCTGAATCTCAGAAATTTATGATATTCATTCCACCAATAGTATACTAATCATGTGCATGAGAAATGTTGAGTTTGAAAATTTTTTCATCTTTTGTTTTGAAGTTATTTTAAACCAAAATTCCCTTGAAATGAAGGGTGTGGCAATTTTCCAAATGCTGTATCTCCAAAACTACTCGACCTACGGGGTTGAACTTGGAGTCATTATTTGTATTTTTCTACATTCTTTACACTGATGTATCATTCAAACATGTGATCGGAATTCAAAAATTTTCACGTGAGGAGAAAAAAATTTTTTTCAATATTTCGGAAACGGAATTTTCTGTTGTTTTGGAAAAAATGTATGTTGTTTATGGACTGATTTTGAATGTTCATACCGAATTATAAGATGGTATTCCAATAATATCTAGGAAAAATAAATTTTTCTTCATGCTGAGGCACGATAAATTGCACACACAGCTGTAACGTACGGGGTGTCCAAAAATTTGACCGTTGAAAAAACATGCCGATGATCCCGACCAAGGGCTGATATGATTCTTCCCTTGGAGAATGTGGATCGGGATCTTCGTAACTGAGTTTCGGAATTTTTAACATGCACGGAAAAAAATATCACGCATGGAACGATATCGCATAGTTGCGAGAACGATACCGTGAGGGTCGTCTACTTGGATACAGGGTGTCTAGCGGTCATGAAAAACCTGGAAATTATAGAAAAATCATGGAATTTATCAAGTCATGGAAAAAGTCATGGAAATGTCATGGAATTTTTTCATAAAAAATGAAAGTGATGTGATTTTATTTATTGTTGAAATCAAATATGTTTTTATTATGAAAATATTGATTCAGCATAATTTTGAAGGGTTTTCCTGGTTTCCACTGTTTTACGTTATCAATATTTCACCAATGTTGATTAAATAATAATGACGTAAAATGATTAATATTCATCCAAATACCATTTCATTCTAATATAATGTAATAACCCATACAGCACAGAAGTTCAGAAAGAATCCTTGAGAACTCATAATGAATTCTTCGAGTCCTAGTGGAATTCTTAATGAACTCTTCTTAAACTAGTGTGCTGTATGGGAATACATTCATTTGACATGAATAAATTCTCATCCGGAATGAATGGATGAATTATCCCTGAAAAAATTCATTATGAATTCTTCAGACTTCTCTTCGCACTTCCGTGTTGTATGAGGTATTATTGATTTATCGTTAGAATGTTTGTGTGATTCCACTATGAATTACTAGTTTTGAATCAATTACGAAAAGTTGGGCTCATTATCAGTCGGGCTTATTCCATACAAGGAGAAAATATATTGACAAAAGCTTACCTAAAAATGAGTAAACCGGGGACATAGTGGCATTTCGACGAAGTTTAAAATCTGACCGATTCCGTTCCACTCGACTACAGATGCAAATTTATTCAAATGTTTTCATTATCTTTACAGGTTGAGTATTGTGAAGAGAAATTTGAATTAACTTTCATCTGTAGTCGAATAAAACGAAATCAACTCGATTTCCATCTTTGTCGAAATGCTAACAAGTTCTCGTTTCACTCAACTTTGGGAAATTATTTAACGATACATTTTCTCCGTATACTACCTGAAAGGTGACCCCCCAATTGTTCGAAAGTTCAATATTATATTATATATTGAATTTTTGGACAATTGGGTTCCTACCTATAGGGGGACATTCTTTAATTACGTAACGCTGTTCAATACTTCTTCCTTTGTCTCGCTTATCATCTCTGAAGTTGGTACGACAGAGAACGGGACAAATAAATGCGTTACGTACTTAAGCAAATGAAACGGCAGCCCCCCCCCCCCAGTAGATAGAAAATTTCATACGCCGAAGAACGAACAATAGGCCGAAAAAAGTTATTTAAAACCAGAATGTTCCGAATGATCATTATTCCAAAAACTTTTGATTGGTTCATCCGGTGTAATCTACAAATAAGGGATACTCGTCATTTGTATATCACTTATTCGAAATATTGAGCTTTAGGTGCAGCAAATTTTCGAAAGAATGGATTTCGATTAATGGTGGTTCGGAGTATAAAGTACACAGAGGGAAAAGGTGTCTTGGTTCCACACCCATTGTCTGATAAGTATATGACGAACACAATATTTTTTTGTCGAGAAAATATTGTTTCGGTCCAAATTTGGATTCAAAATTTTTGTTGAATTGAAACAATGCTCTTGCAATTCAAAGCAAGTTCATTCGGAACAAGAAAAATATTGTTTTCGTTATTTATGAGACGAGAAGTGTGGAATCAAGGCAACTTTTTTTTTCTCTGTATTCGATCTATTAAGGGGTTACCAATGAAACAAATCCCAAGCAGCACCTGAACGTTGTATACCCTAGCAGAAATTTTGAACGGGAAAATATCAGGCCCTGACGAGGCATGCGTCATTTCCTATCAGGTCCTCATCAGGTTTCGTTACGGTTTTCCCTACACTGTAAAAAAAATTTGTTGAATTCCAAACAAAAATGCTTGGAAATTTACAAACTTGGTTTGGAAAAATAATTTCCGAACCTCTTTTGTAAATTGCCCAACAAAAGTTTGTGAATTCTCAATAATCTTCGTGAAATCACAAAATTTTTTGAATGTTTACAAACTTTGGTTTGGGAATTTACAAAAAAAGTTTTGGCAGTTTAGGAAGTATATTTTTTAGTGTATTTCACTTGAATTTATGGAAATCTCATCCGAACCCTATTGTAGCCGTGCATTATATCCCTATTTGAATCCTATTAGGGAAACCAGATAACCCCTTCGTAAGGGCCTCACAAGATTTTCCTTATTTACGGTTTCCTGATTCTAACCTGATCAGAACCTTATTAAAGATACACTGTAAATTACCGAACAAAAGTTTGTAAATATTCAAAAAAGTTTATGATTTTATGAAAATTTTCGAAAATTCACAAACTTTTATTTGTCAAACTACAAAAAAAGTTTAGAAATTATGTTTCCGAATCAAGTTTGTAAATTCCCAAGCATTGTTGTTTGGACTGACCATGAACTGGGTAGAAGTTACAGAACTTGGCAACACAATTTTTATAACTTCGGCTAAATGATTCAAACTGAAAGAGAATTCAAAATTATTTTGGCATAAACCCATATATTAAATATAAAATAAAGTATGAGAAATTAATTTTATGATGTCGACAACTTTTGACAAAAAGGCGTCTTTATTAAAAAATTATGAAAATTGAATGTTCTATATCATTAAAAAACTCTTCTCAAAGGCTTCTCTACACAACACAGAGAGCTCTACAAGATTTCATAAAGAGGACTTGGTTTTAATTCTGATATCAGAGAATTTCATCAAAAAGATCTCTGAGTTCATACGAAACTCCTAAAAGTGGAATTCTGACGTATTTCAGAGATCAACATTTAATGTCAATAATCCAACTTCAGGATGTTTTGTTTCTGATGCAGACCTCTCTTAGATGTATTTTAGAGATCTCATTGAATATCAGAAACATGCCATAAATGAAAGCTTTGAGAAACATCAATTTCAGAAATATGTGGACTGGGATTCTGTCGAAAAATATAACTGAATTTCGTATTTTATGGCACTCACGCCTTTTTTACCAAAACATCGTCGATGTATATTCAACAAAAACACGGAGAAAAATGCCGCTCGAAAATATATGAATTTGTCTTATGTTTTTAAGTAAACTAGAAACAGGAAAGTTTGTAAAATTAATTTTTACACAAAAATACGGAAGATTGCAAATATTGTAGAAGAAGTAACGCGTAGAATTGAAATTTTAGATGCTCATCATTGAATTTTATAAAGCGGATAGTAAAATTTGGATATTCAGCATTTGAAATTTGAATACTCCTCATTACTTTTTGTACGGAATAAATATGGATCTGCCCAGTTATTTTCATGACTATTCTCTTGATTTTTTACTTGAAATATAATCATTGACTCATTTCCCAAACAAATCAATGACTAATATTTTTGAAATAATTTGGTCATGGAAATGTCAGGGAAAAGTCATGAAAATGTCATGGAATTTGCCAATGGCTTGCACTAGACACCCTGGGATAGTTATGAGGGGAATACCAGTCAATCGACACAAGATTAACAAAAGACGGCAACGATATATTATATTTATAGTAATAATCTGTTTAGTTCCACTACCCAGATAGCCATTTAACCTTGTTGCAATGTTGTCAGGCAAGCTTGTGACAAGGTTGACATAAGCCTCCTAGTTGACACACGTCAATGGTACAATCTCACAAAACCCTTGCAGCAGAGTTGTAGCAGCCTTACACTGACAAGGTTGTTAATAACAAGTGAAAAATAATCGAATGACAAGTCTGGCAAGCTTATGACAAGCTTACATGTTATCTGGGTAACGTTCAGATCTCTGTCATAGATATATTAAAGATAACATACGGAACAATACTTCAGATCGTTGCAGGACGTCTATCAAAAGGAACGATAATTTTCAACAAAATCACACGTGATCGCAGCTTCATCTTCTTCTAATAGAGCTTTCTTCTCAGAAAAAAATGCAGAGTATTGTCCAATTAACTGAAAAACATTGTATGCCACATACTTGCGTTTGACACTATTCTTCAAGTTGGGAAACGGCGGATCTCTGGGAAAAAATTGAACTATTTTATCATCGTTTGTTCCGGAGCTTCAGCGATTTGGAATTTTTGAGCTTCCAGTCAATCGGAATTCAGCAACTTTAAATCATTATAGCTCCGAAAAAAAAGATGATAAAATAGTTCAATTTTTTCCTCAGAGATCCATCGTTTCTCAACTTGAAGAATGGTGTCGGGCGCAAGTATGTGGCATACCAGGTGTGTAAGTATGAAACCGGAATTTTTGTACAGAAAAAACACGTTTATTGTAATGATATGATACAAAGTAACTTATTCAAAGTATTGTCCGTCGCTACCTATACATTTTTTCCATCTTTCTGGCAATTTGTGGATTCCGCGCCAAAAGAACTGTTGCGCTTTTGAGGCAAACCAGTCATCGAGCCATTTCATCGAGATTAAAATAACTCCAAAACAAAAGATCAAAAAATTTTCGAACTCAACATTTCTCATGCACATGATTAGTATACTATTGGTGGGATGAATATCATAAATTCCTGAGATGTCGAATTTAGATCGTTGGTCGAGTTGCCATGGAATTACCCTAACAATCATGTCAATGTTCAATCGGTTTTAATCGAAATTTCCCACGAGCGCGTCATACGAGAAAAGATGGGAAATTCCCAGAGTAAAAATTTTCAATCGATTCCTATGGGAAATGTCTCATAGAATTTCTCAGCATTCTTCATGCACAGAAAAAAAACTATCTTGTATCGAGAAAATATTGTTTTCGTTATATATGAAACACGGATTGTCTCAGCTCAATGCAATTTGCTTTGAACCAAACACAGGAAAAAACAAAATTCTTGATTCAAAGCAAATTGCATTGAACTGAGACAATCCGTGTTTCATATATAACGAAAACAATATTTTCTTGATACAAGATAGTTTTTTTTTCTGTGTGTCAATGTTTAATCGGTTCCAATCGGAATTGTCTGAAAGTTCATTCTACAAGAAATGATGGGATATTTTCAGGACAGAGATGTTCAATAGGTTTCCGTGAGAAATGTTTCATATAATTTTCATCACTCTTTGTTATCGATCATCAATCCCAATCAGTCCCAAATGTTCAATAAGTTTCTATGAGAAAATTCTGATTTAATTAACCATTATTTCTAATGTCGATGTTTAATCGATGCCAATCAACATTTTCCGGAAATACGTTCTATAAGGAATCATAAGAAATTTCTGAAATACTAGTTTTCAGTAGGTCCTCATCAGGGATGCACTGGATATCCGCTTCTGATCCAGCCGGATATGCGTCCGATCCGGGATCCAGTGATTCGGACAGATCGGACAAATCATTCTGGATCGGTCGACATCGGCATCGTACATCGATGTATCCCAATTAATCTGTGAAATGGAACATTCTATACAAATCCATTGTTCCTCTGCATAGAAAATTCATTACTCCAAAGTCAAGAAAAACCCATATATATCCAATGTTCTGTTGTGAGGAAAACTCAATATAACCACATTATTGTAATGTAAGAAAAATCCAATACAATCTCATTGGTCCCATGACAGGGAAATCGGATACAAATACATCAATTCAATGTCATTCAATTTATGCATCTGCAAGGAGACCATCTGCAAAGCCGCGCAGTAGCTCAACGGTTAGGTTATTAGATTTCAATCGGTACGCAGGTAGGAATATAAGTTTAAACCCCGTTAGGTAGGATATAATATCTTCTTCCCCTACATGAGTGATCAAGTTCCTGGATGACCTTCTGATATAAAGAATGTACAGAATATCACTATACTACGAAATCTCTATACAAAAAAAAAGGAAAAAAAATTAGGATCATAATTTTTTAATTTTAGTAACGAATTCGCTGGAATTTTTTGGTAAATTTTTTAAATGTAGAAAAATCTGATCGAAACCGGTGGATTCAATCGAAATTATTTTTCAATTTTTTCCCCAAAGTACGAGGGTGGATTGATAAGTTTCCGGCCTGACCAAGAAAAACAACGTTTTTAAGAATTTTTTTTTTTTATTTCTCAACATAATCTCCTCCAAGGCTGATACATTTCTCATAGCGGTGTTCTAGTCTAGTAATGCCATCTCTATAGACTGATTCGTCAAGCTCCTCAAAATACCCATTTACAGCTTCGATTACTTCTTCATTGTCCGCAAATCTCTTACCGCCAAGCCATTTTTTGAGGTTAGGAAACAGATAATAGTCACTCGGGGCTAGGTCTGGAGAGTAGGGAGGGTGCGGCATTAATTCAAACTTCAGATCGTTGATTTTAGCCATCGCAACGATTGACGTGTGCGCTGGTGCGTTATCGTGATGAAACAAGATTTTTTTCTTCGCCAGATGAGGTCGTTTAATTTTCACTTCGTGGCTCAAACGTTGCAATAAGTCTGCGTAGTATTGACCAGTGATAGTTTTACCCTTTTCAAGGTAATCAATGTATATAATACCTCTTGCATCCCAAAAAACAGTAGCCATAACCTTGTTCGCCGGAAAAATTGTTTTTGCCTTCTTTGGAGTTGGTTCCCCTGGTCCAATCCACTGTTTAGACTGTTCTTTGGTTTCAGGAGTGTAGTGGTGGACCCAAGTTTCGTCAACGGTTACGAATCGACGCAAAAATTCGCTTGGATTACGCTTATACAACGCCAAATTGGCGGTAGAAATGTTCTTTCGAATCAATTTTTGGTCGACTGTTAGCAAACGCGGCACCCATCTTGCACAGAGCTTTTCCATATACAAATGTTGGTGCAAAATATTTTTTACACGTTCATATGACATCTTACAGGTCTCAGCTATCTCACGAACTTTTAATCTGCGATCTTTCAGCACTATTTGATGGATTTTTTCGATCATATCTGGAGTTGTGACCTCAATGGGGCGTCCTGAGCGAGGCTCATCAGAGGTGCTCACACGACCCTTTTTAAACTCGGAAACCCACTGCTTAACGGTTGAATATGATGGGGAGGATGTCCCCAGTGTTGAGTCCATCTCTTCTTCAATTTCCTTCGGCGTTAACCCCTTCAAATAAAAGTATTTGATGACAGCACGATTTTCCAGCTTTTCCATTTTTACGAAAAACACAGAGGCGTCTTGGTCAGCGTGCTCTCAAAACTAAACTAACATGGCGATCGGACTGAAACTATAGCTACAAGCTATCTAAGGATGGTACTATAGAACGCCACCTCAAGGTAGGCCTAGTGGCGCCATCTCTTGGTCAGGCCGGAAACTTATCAATCCACCCTCGTATGTAGGATAATGCCGATTGATTATCAAAGAAAAATTCAATGAGAAATTAGCTCACTCAATAAGAAATTTCCGATGCAGAAACTTCATTCATTCTCATTGAATTTTTAAGCAGGGAGAGCTCGTTAATGTCCCAAACATTGAACCCCTCCAGAGCTCTTTATGAATTCATCAGTTCGAAAAGAGTTCTTGATGAATTCCATTCTTGTTTTTGAAAGAGAATTCTTCGTGTGTTATCACCCAGGTATGCGTTGACAAATGTACCAAGCTTGGTGCCAAGCTTGAGCCAATGCTAGTCAACATTGGGCCTAGCATGGTTACCAACATTGGCACCGAATTAGATTAATGTCTGGGATGATAACAATGTTCAACGCTTGGCATCCAAGCTTGGTTCAATACCAAGATTCAATATTGGTTTTATGTTTTGAATCGATATTGGTGCCATGATTGATATACAATTAACCTCAACGAATAGGATATTTTTCTTATTGGCATCCAAGCTTGATTGAATAGGTATAATATATTGCGACACATGAAATTTCGGAATATTGGATTTCGACACAGTCACTTTAGTCTAGATAGCACAAGAGTTCCACAAGAGTTCAGAATTAATGGAATGAGTTCATTAAGACCTCTTTTAGGACTCTTGTGCTGTCTGCGAAGACGTTGAGAAGATACCCGTATTTAGGCTGACGTATGTTCAAGCGTATAATCTTTCAAGTTTCTCAAATGCGGTTGAATTTCAAGTCCACATCACGTGGCTATATCTAGGCTTACGGCGAGCCAAGTGTCGATTAAAGCTTGGTTGACGAAAAATAAATCAAACGCAACGAAATATGCTTAATCCTAGCATTGATGTCTGAGGTGCTATTAAGGGTTGGTGAGCTGTGACGGGTCAAGCATCAGCCGAGACTTAGTTGACGAGAATTGAATCAAACACGGCAAAATATGCTAGGTCCTATCATTGGTATCCAAGGCTCTATCAACGCTCAGTCAGCTACGGTGGGCCAAGCATTGGCCAAAGCTAGGCTAATGAGACTTGGCATACCAAGCTTGACGCCAGTCATGGGCCAATTGTCAGTCTTGGTATGACTTGCCTGGGCAGGGATGAACGTGAAATTTTAAGTTTCTGGGAGGTTTGAAAGTTCAGAGAAAGAATTTTTATATTTTTCTTAAATGCTTTCAGAAAAGGGTTCCCATAGACTTCTCACAATTTTTTTCCAGGAAAACTCCAGGACATTCGGAAAATTTTCAAGACCGACAAGTAACCGATCAAACTTATGATATTCCACATTAAACGCGTCAATAACCGATGATATGAATGAATACCCCAACCCAGGGGCGTCTTTACGTTTTCGCCGCCCCCCACCTGAGCTGAATTAATATTTCCAATCATTCCCTCAGGTGTATTCATCTTATTTGGAAACTATGTAATATAACTCGAAACAATATATTATTTAATCAAACTTTGACACACTCAACAGGATTAAACATTTGGCATTATAAACTATTGGTAACCTACATTTCCTTAATCGAAAAAAATATCGGAATTATTGAATAAACTTATCCATCTGATCAGAAACTTTTAAATGAGTGTATAGGATCAACGAGGTACCGGAATTGAAGCTCTAGAGGTGCCAAGATCAAATAGTGATTTTGAATAAAAATTTCAGAATTTTTCCTCAAATCTGAGAGTATTTCTTAAAATTTGAGAATATTTCTCAAGTTTGTAATAAAGATAAAACGGTCCATATTTCTGTTGAATTTTACTTGAAAATGGATGACAAATTCTGAATACCTAACAGAGAATAGAAAGAAAATGTGAACTTTCCAAAAGTCGCACATTAAATTTTCCAAAGTGAATAAAAAAATTTCGAAATTTTATTTCAGGAAAATCTTCTTATTGGAAAGATTATAACGATATGCTTGCCGATGAAAGGGGAAATGCAAACTTGTGACAAAGGTTAAATTGCTATTTGGAGAAATTTGTTTGAATCAAATAAAAAATACATAATGAAAATTCATTTCTTTTTTTAAACAAATTTCATTTTTCCAGAAAACTTTGACAGCAGATTGATACGTGAATTATTTCCGTGAATTTGAAGAAAAACACACTACCCTGGTTAAAGTCGCATAGCAATTCATAAGAAAATGTTCTTATTATGAAACACTATGGATTTTGCAACAGGATATTCATAAGTAAACCATGAAGTCCTATGAATTTCTGTTTATGATTTATCATGCATCCCCATGAACATACACTGTAAAAAAAAACTGGAAATTTACTGTGCAACTGGACTGGAAATTTCCAGTGCTAGTACTGGAATATGGATATTTTCCAAGCATAACTGAAAATTCAGTCATTGTACTGGAATTTTCAAGTTTGAGATGATGTACTGAAATTTTGCCATGATTTCGCGAAAATGTTACCGGCTCGTACTACAATTTTATAGTTCTTGTGCACCAAAAAAAAATATTCCCTCAAAAAGGACTTGAGAAAAAATTTGGAATTTAGAAAAAAAAACCTAATCGTTGGTATACTGGAATTATACAGGTTTTCAACTGCAATTCTCAGGTTTTGTGATGGAATTTTCCAGTTACTATGCAATTGAATTATACAGGTTTTGAACTGCAATTTTCAGGTCGTGTGATGGAATTTTCCAGTTGCTATGCAACGGAATTTAATCACTGTTGCACTGAAATTTTCCACTTCTATTGGACTTCGTCATTTCTGGCAGGAAAAATTTCAAGTCTTTATATTAAAAATTTCCTGATTGAGATTTTGAATAATAATTGTAATTGTAGCCAATGAAATTGATATATGAGGTTTTTCCAAGACTTATCCTCTTTTGTTCTAGATATGAAGCATATGTAGTAACCCAAGCTGGCCTTCCAACATGTCGCGCTATAGCTCATCGGTTAGGTCTTAGGTTTCAGTTGGTAGGCAGGTAGAAAAGTGTGGGTTCAAATCCTGTTAGGTAGACATGAGTTTCTGTCCATCCAAATGAACGATCAAAAGTTTCTCAATCATCTTGGAACACAAGGACCCTGCAAAATCACTTTGCGTGAGCAATTTTTTTTCAATTTTCATGGATATTTTTAGCATTAATTTTCCAGTACATGTCCTGGAAAAGTCCAGCTCGTGTACTGAAAAATTCCAGTACCGAGGCTCAGAAAATTTCCAGTTTTGATGCGGGAATTCCATAACGTTTGCACTGAATTTTTGCAGTACAAATGTGCTGAAATTTTCCGGTACATGTACAGGTTAATGACTTCCAGTACATGTACTGGAATTTTCCGGTGAAATTTTTTTACAGTGTACATTCATAAGCAGAAATTCATAGGATTTCGTGGTTTACTTATGAATATCGTGTTGCAAAATCCATAGTGATTCATAATAAGAACATGTTCTTATGAATTGCTATGACACTTGAACCAGGGTAAGGAATAGTAAGGGTTCAAACAACCCTGCCGTCCAAACCAAGAAGACCGTAAGCCGCATTTTTGACGAAAATGAGTTTGTCATATCATTTTAATCGTGAAGAAATTCTGCATTTTACTGTGTTTCTTATTTTGGAGAAAACGTATTACTTTTTTGGTCATAGCAGTTCAAAGTACGAGAAAATTAATCAAATTTGAAACGTTTATAGATAAAAAGGCCGCAACTAACACAAAAATGGGAGATTATTCGAATACGCCAACATCTTGCCAGATAACAACACCGTAAGTGCACTTACGGTCTTTCTCTCTGGCAAAAATTTCGAAGCAGACTCCCAAATACAAAATAAAATCACCTCTATGTAATTACGGTTTTTTTCTCTTGTGAATCCCGTGAGTCGATTGCCCATTTCCCTGATTAAAAAACCGTAACTACCTTCGTGCATCAGTTCTGACATTCGGATGTAGTTAACCATCTTCATGCTTTGGAAAGTGGCCTGAGATTGGTTGCAGTTCCTTGGTAAAAGACCGTAAGGTTGGTTACGGCCTTCTTGACAAGTATTTTTGGTCGAGAAACAACCGTAAGTGCATAAACTAATGGTTGTTATGAAAAATCCTAATGTTTTTTTACGAAATCAGACAAAGCACCCTCCATATACCCTAGAAATGGTTTGCCATTGAAAAATGATGAGTTGTTCTATTGATTTTAAAAGGAAACAGATCTTCTTGATTTTCTCGAATTCAAGTCAAATGTACTTACGGTCTTCTTGCTTTGGACGGCAGAACCATGCACGGCGGTTTGATGAGTTCATGCACAAATCGTGTTTGAATGTATCCAACTTCTGTACATACACTTTAAATTCCAATGTTTTATGTTGATACACTCAGAGTTTGAAGCCTGTAGTCGCTTTTAAAACGCTTCGAAGCATGTAAATATATCCATAAAATGGATAAAATGTCCAAGTACCAAATACTTAATCTGAGTTACCAACACATTTGTATATTTTTAAGTGTTTAACAAGTGAGTAAATGATTTAAATACTGTGAGTATATTAACATAAAACACTTGAATTTACATTCTCCGCTCCCTTTGTGCTTGAATACTGGAATACTTTGATAACTGGAAAAAAACTTCTATAATTCTGCCGCCCTGGGCTATAGACCCTTGAGCCCCCCCTCCCCCCAAAGACGTCCCTGCCCCAACCCCAAATGCGAATTGCGGATATGGTCTTCTAATCTTCAGTGATTTTGGTTCATTTCTTATTCAGTGAGATCAGTGCTGTATACTTCCCGTATACGTGATTGTATTCCTGTAATCACTTCTGAATATATAATACTGAGTGTATTGAGTGTTCGTAATGAATCAATATTCACTGAAATAACGAAGGTTTGTGCTCACAAAGCTTTACGATATCTGGGTAGGGAGTGTATTGAACGATTTGTTGAATTGATTTCAACAAAAATTTAGAGTGGACCATCTGGAACAAATATAAGAATCAAGAATACATTAAATCTCTAATTGAGCACTCAATAATTTAATTCAATACAAATTTCAGAGTTCACTATATCCCAAATACAGGAGTTTGAAAAGAGCTTGTGATGAATACAATGTGTTCATGAAAAGCCCTTTGAGAACTCTTGTGTTATCTGCCATATGAATTTTATTGAGGGATGGACTTCTTTTGAGGTAATTTTCCAGAGGAATTCAGAACCAAATTTGAACAATTATTTTCGAGTAGAGGGCCAAAGTCGAAGGAATTTGATAATCATATTCGTTGGGGTTTATATTCTTATTCATGACAGAAAAACAAAGTAACTTGAAGTATAAACAAATAACTTCAGCACGTTCAAACAAAATCATGGTTTTCATGGTTTATTTTTGGAAACATTTTTTTTTCAATCCAATTTTCATCTACAATGGCTTATTTTGTTTCTTATAAAATTTTGAAAACTTTAATCATCGCAACTCTTCATATATTTAATCTTTATAATAATTACTCGTGTTTGTTCATTGATGGGGCAGTACATTTATATAAACAAAAACGTATGATAGTGTCATGATGACAAATATAAAAAAATCTCCACGGTGAAAATTTTTCAAATCTCATGAGGAACAAAATAAGCCATCATAAGTCAAATACGGATTTGAGATAAAAATTTGTTTAGAAAAAAACCAGGGAAATATCCGTTTCGGGGTTGTAAAAAAGCCAACTCTTTTCAGATATTATCCAAACCAGTGGATAGAATTGGTTAAGATGGTCAAAATTGGTCATTTTAATCATTCATTCCATTCATATTGTGTATGGAGTAGGATTACAAATTACCCTGGTTAAAATCGCATAGCAATTCATAAGAAAATTACAGCCGAAGCAGAAATAGAAACGTTCGTAGAATTTACGAATGGGATACGAAGAACATATGATGAAAGTTCATGGAATATTCGAATGAGACTGTTTTAAATATACTTAGAACGTACATAGTACATTCGAAATGTACGATATTCATTCAATCGACGTTCGGTTGACGTACCGTCGTATATTCGATTACATACGTTCGATGAATATACATAGAACGGTCTCATTGGAATGTCTATAGAACATATTTCGAATATTCTAAGAACGTTCATAGTATATTCTGGTGCTGCTTGGGATGGAACATTATGGAGCATTATGGATTTGGCAACAATACATTCATAATGTTTCATAGTAAGAATATTTGTATGGTTGAAGTTTGAATCGTTTACAGAAACGGAACGAAAATTCTATCTCACAAAATATGATGAATTATCGTTATTTAGTTTCTCGAAAAAACTCTTTGGGGATAGAAACATTGTTCGAAAAACGTACTGCGGGATTTCGGGTGTTTAATAGCTGAGTAGGGGAAGATCGGATAAAACCGGGTACCATAACTTCAATCGTTCATAGAGAAGTTCCTACCAAAGTAGCACCAGAATATACTATGAACGTTCTTAGAATATTCGGAATACTTTCTATGTACATTCGAATGAGACCGTTTCATAGGTGCTATGCATGTTCATCGAACGTATGTAATCGAATATACGACGGTACGTCAATCGAACGTCGATTGAATGAATATCGTACATTTCGAATGTACTATGTACGTTCTAAGTATATTTAAAACAGTCTCATTCGAAAATTCCATGAACGTTCATTATATGTTCTTCGTATCTCATTCGTACATTCTACGAACGTTTCTATTCCATATATACTTTGAACTTCCGTGGCTGCTTGGGTATCAGCAAAAGATTAACCAACCAAAGCTTTTCAGTTTCCTTATTCATTCATTAACAACATGCTATTCGTATATTGCTGTAAAATTGATACAATTTTTTTTATATTCGTTCTAGTCGAAAGATACAAAAACCCGGTTCCACTCCATGGGTAAGGTGAAACCGGGTACTCGTTTAAATCAATGCAAAACACTTCTGAATTGTGAAATTTTTAGCACCAACTGTTGAATTCGATTAAAATGCCGAAAACAGACGTGAGTCATATGTTGGAAAATTGATATATTTTGACCAACTAAAAAAAATTGTTCAGAGAAAGAACTCAGTTGAGAACAAAATTCGCAAATACGCGCAAAAGGATCTTCAAGAATGAACATGTTTTGATGACTATTTTAGAATAAAAACACAAATTCTGTTAAATTTCATAAATTGGAAGATACAATCTCAAGTACCCGGT
Organism: Gonatopus flavifemur; assembly: GCA_018340375.1. Taxonomy (NCBI): domain Eukaryota; kingdom Metazoa; phylum Arthropoda; class Insecta; order Hymenoptera; family Dryinidae; genus Gonatopus; species Gonatopus flavifemur. Next base: position 20,655,249 of record JAFFJZ010000004.1, read on the forward strand.
TTGACCCTACAGCAACTTGTTGAGGTCAATATGGCTTAGATAGATAATGCGTTGCTCTAGGCGAATTATTAAGGAATGAAAATACGCAGGAAAATATGCTCAATTGAAGTATGTACGTGCCTCTTTCTTGAGAGAGTGGTGAGGCACTCGAAACTCACTACGCAAATGCAAGAGCTTTGACAATTTTTTCGCAGAAAACTTTAAACAACGTTCTAAGTGAGAAAGAGCGTTGCATCGATGCTGTTGTTCTCCCTAACTGCTCAAAATATCTACTGCTATTAGTCCAAACGTTTGCTGTCAGAAAGAAGCACTAATCAGGGAGATATTGAGGTACCCGGTTTGACCCACCTACCCGGTTTTATCCGACTCTCCCCTATTCCGTTATTTGATTTCTGATTCATTTCAATAAACGATTCGAATTCCAAACCATTAATATCTCCTTATGAATCGCTATGAGACTTCAATCAGGGATATATGTCCAATAGGAACTCTCTATACGCAACCATCTGTGCTCTTGTCTCGCACAAAATTGAATATTAAGCGAAAAGGACACAAATAGTTGCATATACACAGTCCCTATTGTAGGCCCCTCCATGGGAAATCCCGATACTTTCATTTTGACGGAATTACACGGAGAGAAAAAATTTGCTGACGCAGCAAATCGAGGTATTATATATAGAATAGCAAATTTTTTTGCTAACCTAGCTAAAAATTGGCTATCGCAGTTAACTGCACTGAGAAAAAAAAGTCATTACATCAAAGAAATACATTCTTTTGAATCTGGCCCTCATTGAACTGAATACATGTCCTTTCAAACAATGATGATTCAATAGAAATAATGAATTCTTTCGTTAAATGAAAGATATTATTTTATTGAATTCAGTTTCCTCCAATCCAAGAAACATTTTATTGACACAAAGATTAATTCTTTGGATTAGTCAGACCGCGAAGTGCAAGGCATGATTCTAATTTCATTCAAAAACGATTGAAAATTCAATAACTTATTTTTTCAATTTTATTACGTCACGTTTTGTAGGAAAAGCTCGAATTTTCAATTCAAGGTGTACAAATTTGTTAATAACAACGTTTTCGAATCAATACTATACTGCTTGGAATGAAGGTAATATTTGGTAAGCATGATTTTGTATTTCTCCAAATTCACAGAATGATTTTTATATTCAAATGATTCCATTCATCGATATGAACGTATGTGCAATTGATTCTAAAGAAAATTCAGTAAGATAAAGAAATGGATTTTCGAAATCACGTTACGTTTTAGTTACTTAGACGACTTTCGGTTGGTTCTCGCAAGGTGTAGTCACTTTCTCACAAGTTCTCTTTCGACAGTATGGTTTGTATATAAAGAATTAATCACTCCGTCTTCTTAGTAAGTATTACTTCATCCAAATAAATATTTCTTTCAGATTATGGCATTGAATTACAGATCCCGCATGGAGTGATAGGCACTATTCGCCTAACAGACGGCATGACTGAACGATCAATGAAGTCTCATTTGATCCAAAGTGCTCAGAATTCCCGGTTATCAACAGATTAAAGGAACACCAGAGTGGACTATGAAAGCTTTACAAGTGTGATAATTTTTTTTTACAGAAAAAATCTGATATTGTGCTCAATGACTTCTGAAACATCATTTATTGAATCAGGATGGAATTCACGAAGTCAAAAAAGAACATCTTGAAGTTGATGATTTATTTCGATGGATTGAAAATTTTCCTAATTGATTCAAAAACTTTCTTTTTTGAATGTTTGAGTGGTTTCATTCCTCCGAAGAAATAATTAATTGAATCAGAGTAGGTTTATTTTCACTGAATAAAGGGTATTTGATTCAAAGAAATGTTTCTTCAGGCTCAAGAATTTCAGATTTGAATACATTGTTTGCATAAATACTCAGATTGATAAGTCCCATGAAATGATTTCATTGTCACTATTGGATGAATTCATTTCCTTGGCCGGAAGAAATATTCATTACGGTCATGACTTTTTTTTCTCAGTGTGAATTGCTGAGACAGCAGTATAATTGGCTGAAACAGCAAATTTTTCGCTGGACTAGCAAAATTTTTAGTATTATATACAGAATAACAAAGAAAATTTTGCTGGGGGAGCAAAAATTTGTTGCTGCCACAGCTGAAAAATTGCTGTCGTAGCTAACAAGGTTGCTGTGATAGCAAATAGATTGTTGTCACAGCAAGAACTTTGCTGATCCAGCAAAAGGTACCTAGCAAAATCAGGTTTCGCTGTCATAGCGAATTCTTTTTTCTCCGTGTACATCGCGGAATTGTCAATTATATTGTAGTTTTATCAGACTTGCCCGATAATAAAACAAATCGACGTATATCTGAAATTTGTTACCAAATATACGATGAACATTCAACGGAAAATCACCATACACATCGATCGGGCAATCATCGGCTAATTGTGTTGGTTTTATATTGGATAATTATCGTATACATCTCAACAAATTGAGGAAATCTATTGATTCTGTATTGATGTATATTGATTGATTTGGATTGATCAAATCCCATATTGAAGACATTTAACATTTCTCTGACTTCGTTTTCATGGTATATCCCTTACAATTCGTTCGAATATTTCCCAAGTTTTTCGATTTCTGTTGAATCATTCCAATTTCTATTAGAAGATTCTTATTTTCGGACAGATAATCGTTCGAATTCTTTCAAAATTCCCTTCATATCGCTCTCTATATCTTTGAATCTTACTAAATTATTCGAATTTCCATTAGAAATCCCACATTTTGGAGAATCAGGACTGTATTTGAGAATGAATGAATGAACCCAGGTACCATGAAACATTGAATTTTCAGAGAAATGGTGTTATTTTATACCTTTTTTGGAATTCAAAAAATTCTGGAGGGAGATCGCAGATATAAAAAAATCAGTACCTTTTTGAATTATTAGACAAATTTCCTCGAATCATCAACAAAATTGTAACTTATTTCGAATGAAATTTCACTTTTTTGGGAGTCGCAACGTGAAATCAACAGTGATGAAATTTGATGAATTTTTTCTTGTAGTTGAATATGCGTTTCCTTCACTCACACCAAATCTCCATTCATCAGCATTCTCACAAAAATTGAAAACCGTTCACGAATGAGTCCTAAAAATCATACAAACGCCATTCAACAACATCCCTCATGGAATTGATATCACAACAACATATACCATACTTACTCTTCCTCTTCATTTGGCTGACAAATCTTGTTGAATCTTACCAGAAGTCGGACTCCGAATTCCCAACAGCTTGTGGCGAACAGCAAGTTTCTGTGATAGTTGAACAGGTGTTGCTTCAAATCCATACCCCATTCCACACCAACCTTTCAAGAAAGTTCTCATTACCATCAACTAAATCAACGACTAACATACAAATCATGATTATATTTTATTCAAGCTCTCAATGTGTATTGATATTCGACTGAAATAATGAGAACCTTGGGTATCTAAATCGATTTTATCATTCGATATTTACAGAACAGAATTATTCTATCGACATATACTTCATTGATACGGCATCCCCTTATTTTCAGATTTTATTTCAATAAAAATAATCACAGACTCCAACTTGAAAACACTTCTACTCCATTTGGAATTCATTGAAAAAATATCCAGGAAAATATGACTGAGTTATTATGTTTTTATTGGATTGGAAGACGTATTATATCGATAAAATGTACACAATTATGATTCAAATCAGTCGAGTCCTATAAAAAAGAAATATGTAAAATCACGATACGCCCCCTTTTTCTCGGCTTGATACGCAATACACTAATACAGAACTTGTACAACGAAAACATTCAATACTGTTCTTGTACAGCAACAATGAATTCCAAACACTGGAAAGTGCAATAATTTTTGTTTTTTATGTAAAAAAAACTTTTCTATTCAAATATTGGAATAAGAAGTTTTTAACATTACTCTTAATTTATAGCTAAAAGATGGAATATTTGAATAAAGTTTGATCCTTCTTGCTTCGAATGCTCGAGAATTCTATAAAATTTTTGATTTAATAGCAATTTTGAAGAACAGATTATTCAAAAGCGTACAAAGACAAAGAGAAAAAAGCATCGTTAATTTCTATTTTTACTCCATCCTCCTTCCCTTCCGTTCAATATGTATACAATATGCGTGTATGCTATACAAATGAGACACAGGTATTTTTTTTCAAGTTGGAGGCCAAGGTTGCAAAAATCATGCAGAGGTCGCGATGAGAATGTGGGTAAACAACCGGCAAGTTAATAAGAATTCACCGAATTACAGAGCAGTAGTTTCAAAAACTGTTTCAATTCCGTTCTCTCAATCATCGTGACAACATCAATAAATAGAATTTTTCATTGTTCTGACATGAATATTGGTTCTTTCATAAACGTTATTATCTTTCTCTTTCGATCGCGCGCTTTTAAACAGAAAGAAAAAACGAAGTACACGTGATCTACGTATTCATTACATATGTAAACAATTTGAATGAACAACTCGAATTATCGATAATTATCATTGATCAAACTCTATGATCGTGTATAGATTTTTGTTCGATGTCAACTTTGTTTTCAAACGTTGAATATTCAATATAAAATAATTCAAATCATTGATCCGTATACGATGATGTTACGTGTAGATAAAATCAATTGTTTCTCAAAGACTATTATCAACCGGAGAGCACGCGTGAGTGACGGAGTTGATGATTGTTCGATTGGAATGATAGGAAGATGCATCATCAATCGCGTGAACGAAACACGAATTTGTGATAAAAACAGCGAACCACCCACCACAAAACCACCGTTCGATAGAAAAACACACACAAAAACAAAAGTTTTATTTCGTTCACGCGATATCATCGACTGGAAATTCACGCATCAAGTTAAAACTACATAAGAAAGCTACCTTTATTCATATCTTTTCCGCTTTCTCTTGCGCAATTCTATCATCTATTACATATTTGTCAATTCTAAAATCACATATCCTATTACAAAAAATCTGCTAGGTAATATTTCAAGAGAAAAGAAAAAAAAAACAAATAAAAATCATTTTTCAAATGTCAATCGCCTGTACCTGCGATTGACCTTTGAAAATTTATATTTATAATATATAGAGAAAGGACAAGAATGTACAGGAAGAGATTTTAGAATCCAAGGAACACAATGTGTAGAAGCAGTTTGATTATACACGTATCCTCGATCCAACAACGCAAAAACAAAAAAAAAACATTTTAAAAACATTACTCCTTCTCTTTCATCGTTCCGTTCACAAGATTGAGAGAAATTAAAAAATATTTATCGAAAAAAATGTACAACGCGTTTTTTTAAACGACTAATTTTAAAAAATATTCATTAGAATCCTAGATAGTTGTAAATTTTTAATTCACGTATATGTAGATTCCAATATTCTTGTTTTTTTGTTCTTTTCGATGAGACAAAACTGAAAATTCCTTTGAGATCCCAAATCGGATCGTTAGGGTTAATACAATGATTAGGGGTGGGCGAGTACCGTGTCACTTAAAATACCCGAAAACGTCTTAGGACGCGACTCGATCGTATCGAGCAGTCAAAAATGTTGAATAATTATCTATAAAAAAAGAAAAAGAATAGATTTACATTCGAACTGTGGGTACCTGCGCATCCCTAACAAGAATCACCAAGTACCCAGACAGCACAACAGTCCCAATTTAGTAAGATTTGCATTTGTTCTTAGTCTTATGAGGAAAAAAAAAAACAAAAAACAAAAAGTAATATTAATATAACAAACTCCAAGTTTTGAATTATTCGTGCTCTGTGGGTACCAAATCCCCACGAAAATCGCGTCATCATTTGTGAACAAAAAGAATCGTGTTGTTTCCTTTGTTTTTCTCTCTCTTTTTCGATTATTATTATCAATAATGGATCTGTTATCACGATAGAAAAGAAAAACATATCGTCCAAGACGTATCGTTTTGAATAGTCTTGTTTTATATTTTGAAATGCTTCGTAAATGCGCAGTGTCTGCCACCCTCTGATTCTTCCCGGTCCCTCGTTAGAACCATTCTTATTATATCATTCGTACACGTACGATACATCCAAGTTCCACCATACAAACGTAGCACGGAGGATAACAACGAAGCGGCGGTATTTTTCAAAAGCAGAAACACATAAACAAATTATTTTCCTTCTCTGTTTATTCAATATGCGTTTTCGGTTTTCTATATATATATATATATAACTATTTATATATATATATATAAATATATATATATATATAAAGTGATGTCCTACTAATTAAAAGTAAAATGAAAAAAAAAAAGAACAAAAGATTCTCCAAACAATAGTTAATATTTTTCATTAAAATTCATTTACTCATTAAGGCAACTAATTTGTTTAGATTCATTTTACATACCTAGAGTAAATGATATACATATATATATATCATATATGTATATATGTTTATGTATATATATATATATATATTCATTTATATATATATATATAAAGTATATGTAAAACACTAATATATGGTTATTTTTATTTTCTTGTTACAAGCCTTAGGTAATTAGAATATAATATGTATACTTTGTATATATACTCTTGTAATAAACTTGATTACTTCGTACTCGATTCTATAGATAATAAATATATCTAATGTGTAATGTTAGTACAAGAGAAGTGCGTGCTGAGGGTGGCAGCAGGGTGCGCATTTGGGAGTGCTATTGTTCCAGGGACTCTCCAATCCCTTCTCTTTATACCGTCTCACATGGTGACGTTCAACTGTATTGCTTTAGTGTCCACCGAGCACGCTTGCTGTTGTTGCTGCTGTTGTTGTTGTTGCTGTTGTTGTTGCTGCTGTTGTTGTTGTTGGACTTGCTGTTGGACCTGTTGCTGAACCTGCTGTTGAACTTGTTGTATGGCTTGCAGCTGTATAGTTTTCGTATCAACGGTACACGTTTGTTGCTGCTGTTGTTGCGATTGTTGCTGTACTTGCTGCTGTTGTACCTGTTGCTGAGCTTGCTGCTGCTGCTGAGCGGCAGCCTGCGCGGCTTGTCTCTGTTGTTGCCGGAGTATACTGGGAGGTGGATCCATGTGTTGTCGTTGATGCAACAATAAATGATTCTTTTGGAAGAAAGCTTTACCACATTTATCGCACACGTGTGATCTTATGTGGCAACTTCCGTCCGTATGGCGACGTTGATGTTGAGACAGACCGTGCTTTTGAGCAAATCCACGACCACAGTCCGGACAGATATGTGGTTTTGGTTTCGGTCCCGAACCCACGGGGGGCGAAGTCTGCGTCGCACCGTGCATATGACTGACACTGGGAGTTCCAATCGGTCCATTCATCTATAAAATTCATTTTTACAATGAAACACAATACCGATAACGATAAGTCTCGATATATTTATATATTCTTATATCGTGCGTTACCTGATGCGTTCCAGGAGTGTTGGGTGTGAGAAAATGACCGGGTGTTTGTTGGAAGGCTGCCGCTAATCCACAAAGATCCGTCACTAACGTTCTATCCCCGGAGTGTAACCTTAAATGTAACGTGAGAGCTTCTCGATTCGAGAAGTCGAGTCCGCATTCCCTGAATAATAATAAAAAAGAAAAACATCAAAATCAATGATTAAAGACCAAAGCATGAAAAAACAAAAACATAACAGAAAAATGAGAAAATTGTTTCATTACCTGCAAGTGAGAGGCTTTTCATCCGAATTGGTATTATTATTGTGTATCTTCGAATGAGCTACTAAATCTGTTTTCCTAGGAAACGCTTCTCCACAAACGGTACAAGCAAAAGGTGTTTCTCCTGTATGCAAACGCATATGCGCCATTAACGTTCTCTTCTGTAAAAACTCTTTACCACAAACGGTACACGAGTGTGGGACCCTGCCGTGTAGTCGACCGTGATTAACTAACTCGAACTTCCTTTGGAAAGTCGCCCCACAGTCGTGACAAACGAACGGATGTAAACTGCCGTGAAAACGCGAATGCATCGTCAGGTGGTCCTTTTGCGAAAATGATTCCCCGCACTCTTCGCAAACGAAAGGTCTTTCCCCTGAATGAAATTTACTATGGGTCACTAGGTGACGTTTCAACGGAAACGCTCTTCCACATTCTTGACAAACGAAGGGTCGTTCTCGCGTGTGTACACGAGTATGCGTTACGAGATGATGTTTCAACGTGAATGACTTCTTACATTCGCGACATTGATAAGGTCTCTCCGCGCTATGGAGAAGAAGATGGGTATGAAGACAATGTTTGTGAGCGAAACTCTTGCCACAATGTACACAGATGTGGGGTCGTTCTCCCGTATGTACTCTGGCGTGGGTGGTGAGGTGATGCTTTAACAAAAATGATTTTCCACATTCGGAACACGAATATGGTCTCTCCTTGGGTACGCGAACTTGACTTCCCATATCCTGTTGTTGTTTGACTTTGGTCTCAATTTGAGTGGCATTGACGTGGGTCAATACGTGCCCAAAGTGAGTGGTGGTGCTATCCGTTTGACTGGTCGCTACATTATTCGTGTTCGTTTGGTTAGATGCCGCCGCCGCTCTTTTCATTAAAATTTCATTGCACTCCTCAGCCGTGAGCTGCAGCGGTCCAAGCGGTGTCATGAAATGCTTGCTCATGGCGTGTTTGTCGGCTGTCGTAAAAACTAATGTATTAGAAAAAAGCGAGGGTGGAGGAGTAGGATGCGCTGCGTCACAATTACAACCTCCTTTGTCACACGTCAATGAGAACACGTCATGATGTTTTTTATTGCGTATGTGGGTGGCGTGAGTTTGATTATGGGCTGTCGCTCCCCCCGTATGGCCATGGTGCGTCGTAGGTGTTTGTTGACAACTTTCATTCATAGCGAACATTGGCCTACGATGTGTACTATTGGCGAGTTTGGGAGGTTTGATGTCGATCTTCTGACTGGAACCTTGATCCTGATTATTGTTAACCGCATAATTGATATTTGTGGTCAGTTCGCTTTGGGCGTTCTCGCGGGTCTCCGTGCCAGGGCCGCCAAAAGACCAGGCGTACCCAAATCCTGCACCCGCGTTGCCAGGAGTGGTGCACATATTTGTGAGAGTGGTAATGGAGGGGTTCGACCGGCTGGCCACAGTACTGGTAGGCCCCTCCGTCTCTGTCAACGCATCGTCGTTGCCCACTCTCTCCGCTACAACGAATTGGTCTGCGGGAAATATTTTGAGTGGTTCTAAGTAAACGTACCCGTCACACTCCAGTATCTCGGCCTTGGAATGCAATTCCGCAAGGTATCATATCTTCCTGGAAAGGCGTTTCGATTAGAATTATTTTTTTTTCAATAAATTATATAAACCGTTTAAAATTTCCAAAGATATTATACTCTTTATCTGATTTCTTGTTTTCCTCTTTCCTCTTTATTGCACCAGAATTCACGAGGAGGGTTAATTGTGCAAGGTGAACGACACTCGGTCGTGTACACGTTAAGTCGTAACAACCGCATGCAATCTCGATACATTCGACGATCCTAGATTTCCTTGTCGATACTTTCTGGTAGCACGCGTTGTCCAGGAGGCAAAACCAAAGAATCGTTAAAAGAACACAACAGGCGGCAGAGGGGATCCGTGAGGATGCATTCGTTCAAATTTCTTGAATACAAAGTAGTTTCGTATTCTTACCGCGTTATTGCACCGTTTACAATACTAATGATAATACACTCGGTTTCGATATGTATTGTATTTGAGACCGTGAGTGATTGTTCGTTATGCTTGGGGCCCGCGGCGGCGTCCACGACGATTCTCTGAAAAGACAACCTCCACCTTCGTCTCGCGACACTCCCGCACGCTCACCGACGTTCCACGTTGTTTGATTTTATTTTCCTCCACTGAAACTCCACTTTACTTTACACCCGCGAACCACTGGTGATCATTTATTTAACGAGATTGCATATTTTATTGTCCCTTGGAAAATAGCCTCATATATCGGCCATTTTATTTGTAAACTACCAAAAAACAATGTTGCCAACACACGCGCGGTTTTGGAGGGAGCAGCCTGGCTATAGCGTCACACACAGATAACTCGTTCCCCAGCAGCACTGCATCTTCCGCCGCTGCTACTTTACCCGCCAAATTTGAATTCGATTCTCGTTCCGCAACGCTTTATCCCTCGATGTACGTTCGATTCTCCATTTTACCTGATCAGAATTCTTCCCTTTGATAAACATGTGATAACTGGATATCGAATTACCGTACGATATTTGAAATTTTCTATCAAAATCATTGAAAGGCAGAATTATGATATCGAAGTCAACTAGGAATAACCTAAATTACTGTGTTAATAAACCGCGAAATTCAAATATGATTCATGGTTGAACGATTTTTATTGGAGCAAGGGAGTTTTGATGAGGGATTGAGTAGTATTTCTTAGAAAAATGTTCAAAATTGGTTTTTTGTATTTTAAATACATTGATACAGTTTAGATTTTGTATATAAAATATAGGGAATTCAAGGATATATTTAGAGTTGATTGTTCAAAAATTAATCTGTGGAGTCTGGTGAATCATCTTCTCGCTCATTGTTGAGAAAAATTTCATCAAAAAATCCTCATCTTTTGTGAAAATAATCATTTCTGAGATTCATTGATATTTAAAATCACGCGGGGAAAATTAGTTGATAAAATACTCCTAGAGGGCGATATTGGTGTCTTCTAAAGTTCAATTTTTGCCACCTTTTTTGCAACGATTCCCGTATATCCAATTATATTTTACGTATCAGTGATTTCTGAAAGAAATCTAGGGATTTTTGCTTAGTTTCTTTTATAAAACAATTCTAAAGAATCATTCAAACATGTCGAAAAAGTGAAAGGATGGATGAAAACACAATTAAAATATCAGATTGATTAATTTTTTTATATTGATTATTTACAAATAATAAAATTCTATTGAGTAACAAAATTTTCATTGGATTTATTCAATTTGAGAGATATATAGTACAGATTTATGCGAAGGGAATGATGATTCTGTTTTCATTACAAGTAGTTAAGGTGGAAGAAGAATGCGATTAGATCGATTCTGCGAGCAAAGAGAGACAGAGAGAAAGAGAAAGAGAGATCTCTGACGAGTTATGAGATGTAGGAGCATCCAAATATCTATTAGTTACGATTTACGATTGGGTAGATAATGGGGGCCAAAGCATAGGAACAAGTTCATCGTCGTCGGCGACTCGATCGGTCATCATCGGTCGTGCACGGCTGTAATAATAGTGCGGAGTAAGCAACCGATAAGCAAGACCCATTCGGTAATGGTTCGTTCAAATTCTCTTTGTTTCAATCCCTAACTTAACCGCGAGTTGGCCAAAAGCCAAAATCAAGTCATATATACGTTCATTCGTTTTCCATTGTCGCGGTAATTCGATTTTTGTTAAATAAAAGAGAATTGGAAATTATATGAAAATTGAATAATTTTTGAAGGCTTTGATTATCTTCTATGAGAGATTTGACATTGCTAACAGGATCTCTGATTACACACACGAAGAATTCCTTTTCGTAGAGCAAAAATTGAATTCTTCAAGAACTTTTTTTCGAACTAATGAATTCATAAAGAACTCTGGAAGAGTTCAATGTTTGGGACATTGACAGCATTCTCAAAGAACTCAAGGAACTTAACGTCCTAAACATTCCTCCAGAGCTCTTTATGAATTCATTAGTTCGAGAAAAAGTTCTTGTTTTTAAAAAAGAATTTTTCGTGTGTTATATCAGGGATGTCTGGAAGTCATTGAAAATGATCAGCTTCTTATCATTGTATTTTGTTTGTGTTAGCATTAGTTGGTTGAGAAAAATAAAACGATTGATTCTGACCGAATCCCATCCCAAATAGCACTTGAAGTGATACGAGCGCTACAATTTTCACGGGACCCATGCAGCACACGAGTTCCTGTTATGATAATCAGTATGTATTCATTATAAATATCTTGAATTTAAAATGAATTGCTAATGTTCAGAAAGAACTCATATCGAGATTTCATAATGAATTGTTCGGGCATTCAAGACGTTTTCATTTTGAATTGAAAATATTAATAAAGAATACATATTGATTAACATAACGGGAACTATTCAAGAGGTTTTTAGGAAGTCTTTATAAATTCAAATTGATTATTTGTGCTCGTTGGGGATGAACTACAAAAAAATGCGCGCAATAATTCAAAATATCTATCAATAATTCTTCAGCAGTTCAAGGAATGCTGTACAGAGAGATGATTTGAATGATTGTACGTATTTTTACATAGATTGTTCTTGATAGAAAGAGAAATCCGAGTAGACACTGGTATCCCCTGAGAAGGCAGAGATAAAGAATCTCCGCAAAAATCATACCTGCTCGAGAGATCCTGTAGAAACCGATAGAGACCGATTCAAATTGAATGGGTTTGAATAAGACCAATAAGAACTACTCCAGTGCTCATTCAAAATGAATAAAACTGAATGGGAAATATTGTAGGAATAGGATTCAATTGGCAATAGCCCACCCAGATAATACACGGAGAATTCTTTTTCAAGAGCAAGAATAGAACTCTTCAAGAATTATTTTCGAACTAATGAATTCATATAGAGCTCTGGAGGAAGTCAATCTGTCGGGCATTAACAAGCTCTTTGAGAATATCAGAAGTATTGTTTGAGCACTCTCAAAGAACTTGTTAATGTCCGACAGATTGAACTCCTCCAGAGCTCTATATGAATTCATTAGTTCGAAAAGAGTTCTTGAAGAGTTCTATTCTTGCTCTTGAAAAAGAATTCTCCGTGTGTTATCTGGGCATTGGAAATATGAGGGGTTCTATCGGTTTTAATAACAGCACGGCAGGGAAAAAGCAGCAATAGGAACTTTCACATATGACTCCTATAAGAACGAATGAGGGAATTCCACAAGATGAATGTTGAATGGGAGTGAATGGGGAATTCCCATTCGAATCTACCGCAGCCTTCCACAACAATTCCGAATGCACCTCAATGGGAAATTTCTGAAATCGAATTCTATTGGCAGGAATAGGATTTTTCGGATATAAACTGTACACTATTAAAAATGTCTGCATGGAGCTTCAATCACATGTAATGGAAGCAATAATTTCCACTCACGTGATTGAAAAAATTCTTGAAATCTCAATCACATATGAATGAAAATTTAGTTACCAAACTATATTCGTATGGGTAATTTAATATAGCAAAGATTGAAAATGCAATTATATCCCAGACAACACAAGTTATTCCATAAAAATTCGTTTGGAATATCAAGGTTTTCGAAGCAGTTCTTCACGAACATCGGAAGTATTTGAAACAGCCCAGTGGACACTTATGAGAGGAAGAGCTCTTTAAGAGGTCTTTTGAAAGAGCTCTGTCAATGTTATCATATTGATATCCGAATGGTATCATTTTTCTGAGATCTCAGAAAAAAATCCTCTTGAAGAGTTCGTTTGGATAACATCCTGGCAATTTCTTATTTTCCTCAGAAATCGACGCATCTAATAACATTCTGATATCTTGATGTTAACCTGCTGAAAGGTCTTTCTGACCCCTTACACATATTTAGGAGATCTTCAAGAGCTCCGGATGATAACATATTGGAGCCAGGGCCGTCTTTCATTGCTTCAAGGCCCTGGGCCGACTTAGAGTGGAGGCCCATGTAAGGAGACGTAAAATCTTGAAATGTTTCAAAAACCACTCTAACGTTAATCATTATGATTTTTCTTTAAAATAAGTATTGACTGAATTTCCACTTGTTCGTATATCTAGAATTAGTTTTATTTTAAAAATAACTTGATTTCATTTGGTTCAAGTAACCTTTTTAAGAAAATATGTAAAAATCTTATCGATTCTCTACGAAGAGGCCCCCCCTTTTGCAAGAGGCCCTGGGCTCGAGCCCGGTGTGCCCTGCCTTAAAGACGGCCCTGATTGGAGCCTTCCGAAGTAGGTGACCAGATGATCAGATCAGATACTTCGGAAGGCTCCATTGTTCACTGGGAGATTCATAGGAAGTTCAAGGAAAATACCAGTTATGTCCGCCTGAAACTATTCGTAGTGGTATTCAATCGACGTATCACATGCGTTCGCAAAGAATTGATCTTCACAACCAATTGTATTCACCATACAATTCTAAGAGAAGTCATTTTGAGTTCCCATCAAAATATATTTAGAATTCATCATGAATTGTTCCCGGATGTCAAATTAAAATGTTTTATGAGCTTTGTCTACAGTATATAATTGGATATGTATTGGATAAATGTTCAAGATATTCAAAAGTCCTTATATTTTTTTACGCGGAGAGAAATTTTGTATGTTAAACCCCTAAACTTCATACCGAATTGAGGATATATCAAGATTTTGAGGTTATGTACCAAACAAGCTTCATGCAAATACCAGATCTCCTTTCATTTAAAATCATGAAAATATTATACATTTCAGAAGAAAATCATTTCAGAAGGCACAAATAACTGCAAATAACATAACGAAGATTACATCGAGGCCATTCTTCAAAATGTATATAAAACCTAACCTCAAAATCCAAAGAAAATCATTAATCATGCGCTTGTAGTGAATACCGGCCATTACCAATCAAAGAAAACACAATTCATAGTTATTTCTACCCTGTAATCTATTCCTTTGCTGTAACCATTCCATGCGTATATGCAGATTTTATAGATGTCAACAAATATCTATCCCAAGTAGCACAACAGGTTAGAAATGCTAAGAAGGTTCTTTGAAGTTCTGCGTATATTTTATGAAAATTCATAGAATAAAAATATCACCTGCACATCCCACATAGCATGAAAGTTTTGAGAACATTCTGAGAACGTTTCTGAAACGTTTAAAGTTCTCTAAAGGTTCTGACAACGTTTAAAGAACTTTCAGTGCTATGTGGGATTCTATGCATGATCTCAGAATCAACGCAGAATGTTTGAAATGTTCTTGTGTCACTTGGGATGGTATTATGATTAGCCTCTGGATGAGTAGAATAAATACATCTCAACTCCTAAAGACATAACCTATAAAATTCCAAGAGATGAATTCTGAACGTGTACTTTGCGAACTATTTTTAAGAATTCATTTAAATCATTTTCTGAATTGAATTCTGATTCTATTTGAATACCGCTATGGATATTTTCAGGTGGACATAACGGATATTCTCTGAGTACTGCCTTTGAATTCTGTT
The DNA here is from genome assembly GCA_018340375.1 of Gonatopus flavifemur. Lineage (NCBI taxonomy): Eukaryota > Metazoa > Arthropoda > Insecta > Hymenoptera > Dryinidae > Gonatopus > Gonatopus flavifemur. Next base: position 20,670,413 of record JAFFJZ010000004.1, read on the forward strand.
TGAATACTCTGAAAATTCTCATATGAATTCCAAAACAATTCCAGCAGAACTCATTTCAAATCAAATGAATTCTATGAGACTTCTTTACGAATTCACTCAATGTGATTCTATTAGAATTGAAAAAATCGAATATATTCCGAATTCACATGGGACTTGTGTGTTGTCTGGGATAACATATATTCCCAGCCAACCATAGATTGATTCCAATCATTGGTCAATTTGATTGTTTCCAATGACATTTGCTAATAATTGATCAATTATTTGGGAATTATGTAGGATCTCTATGCGCATGTCCATTCATTGGATAATGATTGATCAAAAATTGATCATTTTTGAAGGGCGAATTGTTGGTCGCTGATGCGGACATAAAGGATGCTTCCGATTGCAGGCGGGGGCTAGCCCCCAGGGCTAGAATACTGGATTCCTATTGGCTGAATCATGGCTCCTAGGGCCAAGAGCTCTCGCAATCGGAAGCATCCAGTCAGAGAGAAAATGAGAGTGCGCACGGCCGGGGTTCCATCGCTAGTAAACATTGAAGCGCCCTCTTATCGGATGGAACACGGAACCAATTACACCGACCCCCTCTCTCATTTTTCAATTTTTCCAATTATAATAATGTAAAATCATATGCATTCTTTGTCGATAAATAAAATAATTTTAATCACATACGTATTAAAAAATATACAAAAGGAATGCGCGGTGTTGTAATATTGCAAAATAAAATATCTGTGGAATCATTTCCATGATCCAACCGCCAGAGGGCCGGTGGAAGTTTCAATAGCAACGAAAAGGTGCCCGTGCGCACTCTCATCTTCTCTCTGATCCAGTACAGGACGATTATCGATCAATCTCGTGGTCAATAGAATTGACCAAAAATTGATCATTCAACATACGTCGATAATCGAAAATCTCCCTAACAGGACACTCCGTCGCATCTCCGTGGTCTCCACGGAGATGGGTGGTATCTACGTGGAGACCACGGAGATGCGAAGGAGTGTCCTGTTAAGGCTGGAAATGGTAAAACATCACTTATTTTCCATCGGTGATATGGAATTTTGCATTGGTCATGTCATGTTAATAGGATAGAATTATTTATTATGTATTGTTTATTACAAAAAATTGTTGTGATTTATCGATTCATTCATCTCCGTCGTATCAGTGATCGCAACTGGTCGAATTTTATATTATTCGTGGCGCGGTAAAATTGTCGCGATGAATTGAGGTTATTCATAACTTCAATTTCGGAGCATGGGTGCAAATTCCTATTATTATTATAACCGAGTGAACCGATTGAACTCCATTCCAATCAAAAAGTGTGGTTTCGGGTTATAATTTCTATTTCAATTAGCAGGCATGCTAGCGACTCACTTTTCTCACTTTTTTCCATTGCCCTCACTATTCCTCACTTATTCTGTGAATTCTCACTTTTCTCACTTTTTTGATGATCGGTGTGTGAATATTTTCAAATTCCAATTATTTTTTCCCATTTCGTACTTCATGTAGCAATTAGAAGCGAGTGTTGATTTCGTTGGTACTATGGGTATTATATTATGATTCAGGAGAACCATTAAGAATGACTCCATCTGGTCGAAGAAGATTGACTCATTAGAAATGTCTCCGAAAATCTGACTGCGTGAAACAAAAAAGGAGAAAAATTAAGAGCAAAATTCAGAATCGAACTCCATCTGGAGAATACATTGGGAAATGCATTACAAAACATCTCCTGCTTACACTGAGAAAAACATCAGCGACTATGATCCGGCTAAATATTTGGTTGCCTGCTTTTGAATGAATAAACCAAACAATTCAATGGATTGTGAAAAATGTTATTGTTGCATGAAAATTATTTTGTTGGAGGAACTCAATCATATGGATGAATTTTTCTTATGTGTTGTATTCGTATCATTTTCACAAGTTAACAAAATATTTAGCCGGCTCGTATTTATCAATAGAATTTGGCTGTATCAACCAAATACTTCTCTGAGTATACGGTTCACCGTATACGGTGGGAGTTCATTTGGGACGTGCTTTTGCTGTGTGGGATTTCTGATAGGACGTAGGCAAATGGGGGCTGGCAGAATTTATAAAATTTAACTTCAATTAGGATAACACATTTTCTAAGAGTCCAACATTACAGAGTGTTCATTAGCTTACTCATGGAAATGAAGAGGAATAATTAGATTTATTCATAAGACAAATCAAACTGCTCTTTGAAACATTGTCATCTTATGCTGTATTGTACCCCATTATATTTCATTTTTATATTACACGGATTTATTGGTTTCTAAATGGGCTTTATGCGTATTTAACCCTGGTGAAAGGGAAGCGTGTAATAGAAAGTGTCAGGAACGTAGTTGGAAAGTATTTGGAACGTGGATTTAAATGTATACCGAGCGTCAAGTGGAACATTAAGAGTGGTTCGAACGTATATTTGAAATGTGTGAAGCGTATCCGAAGAAACCCCAATTTCATAGAAACCGGGCTTTACGCACGGAAGCGTAATCCAAGAGTGGATAGGAAGCATATGAGAAGTATTAGGAAAGTAATCTGAAACATGCTTACGCTTCCGTTACTCTTTATGACACGCTTTCCTTGCACCATGGAATATATTAGACCAATTATTAAGTTCTCGTTTCTTGAAATACTGACATGAAATGAGGTTAATTCATAGTAGATTGTTTGTTTATCATTCTGGAAATCACAGTTCAGTTTTTACATTGTGGATAATCTTCATCAATATCATTCTAACAACATTTTCGGCAGTCTCTACACTACAATACGTAATTTTTCGCAATGAGTCCCAAAGTTGAAGTGATACTGATGGTCGATTTTATCAATACTAGAACTGATAATTCATTTGACCGTTTTATTTGCATATCTAAACATACCCAGGTAGCACACGCACGTTCTGAGAATGTTCTGAGAATATACGTTGAGGATATTCGAATATTCTATGGAGATTCTTATTTCGTGCGAATATATTCTACGCACATTCTCAGAATGTTTGAATGGGACTGTTTCAAATATTCTCAGAATATGATGCCACGGATATTGTGGGAATATTAGAAAAAAATGCTGTTGAAATAAGAATTCCCGTCAATATAAACTTCTGCATGTCACCGAAAACTACTTCACAATCAATTTTTTTTATCATTAGACATCTGTAATCATGAATAGTTAGCAATATTATGAATTCACATAGATGGATGAGATATTCATGACAATCGCAACAGGCAATCATAATATATACGGTATTTCTCAATATTTTATTACACTTCTGAGGATTATTTTTCACACATGGCACTCTCAGAGAACATTTGCGATATTAAAATACACCTCCATAGATTTATTATTCCCAAAACACAAATTAAAATGATAGATTGTCCAAGGGTCTGTAGCCTGTCAACAACATTATCCGCCATTAATGGATTCATGTCATCACGATATCTGCGCATGCGCTGTTCATCAATCTCCCTACAAACTTTGTACGCATATTGTACGAACGTTCCTAGAATATTCGGAACAGTCTCATTTAAATGTTCTAAGAATGTTCTAAGAATGTTTACGAATCTCCTACGCTCTTTGTAAGAATATCCGATCAAGTACATTTTACGGATGTTGTGAAAATATTCTCAGAATATTCTGTGTTACATGGGTATAATTGTATTTAAAGTCGCTCACTTTTTCAATCAAAAACTCACTTTTTACTCACTTTTCTCTATTAGAAACTCACCTTTCTCACTGTTTTGAGACCATTGAACCGCTAGCATGCCTGAATTAGCAATACGCAAATTGTGGATAATTATATATTAGGTGTACAAATAAGTTTCCGCGGTTTTTTATAAAAAATCAGGAATTTATTGTAAAGGAAAAGTACATTACGTTTTATTCAAAGTATTTTCCATCATTTGCCACTACTTTTCCCCATCTTTCTGGCAACATTCGGATACCCCGTCGAAAAAACTCTTCATCTTTTGACGCTATCCACAAATCTACCCAATTTTTGGTGTCTTCATATGATGTGAAGCGCTGCTCAGACAGACCATGTGCCATCGACCGGAACAGGTGATAATCAGAAGGGGCTAAGTCTGGTGAATACGGCGGGTGGGGTAAAACTTCCCAGTTGAGTGTTTCCAAGTATGTTTTTACCGGCGCCGCAACATGTGGACGAGCATTATCGTGTAAAAGAATAATTTTGTCGTGTCTGGAGTAGTAATGGGCGCGTTTTTCCTTAAGTGCCCGACTCAATCTCATCAATTGTGTTCGGTAGAGAGCTCCAGTAATGGTTTCGCTTGGTTTCAGCAATTCATAATACACGACACCAAGCTGATCCCACCAAATACACAGCATGAGTTTTTTTCCATGAATATTCGTCTTAGCTGTCGATGTTGATGGTTCGCCGGGCTTAACCCATGACTTTCTCTTCTTTGGATTATCGTAGTGAATCCATTTTTCGTCACCAGTGACTATACGATGCAAAAAACTCTTTTTTTTATTCCTGGCAAGCAGCATTTCACTCATGCATAATCGGCGTTCAACATCTCTCGGCTTTAGTTCATATGGAACCCAATTTCCTTGTTTTTGAATCATTCCTAACGATTTTAAACGATGTGAAATTGCTTGTTGAGTCACTTGTAGAGTAAGTGCAAGTTCTTTTTGCGTTTGGGACAAATCTTCCTCCAATAGTACTTCTAATTCCATGTCTTCGTACACTTTCGGCCTTCCACTGCGTTCTTTGTCTTTAACGTCAAACTCACCGTTCTTAAACTTTTGAAACCATTCCTGACAACTTCTCTCACTTAAAGCAGCTTCACCATATGCTTCTAGAAGCAATCGATGCGCCTCAGCTGCAGATTTTTTCACATTAAAGAAGTAAATCAAAAGTTCCCGCAAATGATGCTTATTCGGAATAAAACTTGACATTTTTGCACGAAAAAAATTACGTGATGCTGATACGGAATCACTAGTACTTTAAGGTTATGGTGTTGCCAGATGACTAAACTTGGGATATTACGTTTTACATCTGACAATTTCTCCATAACCTTCTGGTGGGGCCATCTTTTGACAAACCGCGGAAACTTATTTGTACACCTAATATTATAATGTTAAATGAACGGATTCAGTTTCACAGTGCCGTCATCACAGTTTTGAAATGAAATAATTAAAAACAAATGTTCAACAAATTTGAACAAAACTCTTTCACACTGAACCCAAGTAGCACTAGAATATACCATGAACGTTCTTTGAATATTCGAAATATGTTCTATGCATATTCTAATGAGACCGTTTCATAGGTGCTATCCCAATGAACATTATGAGGACGAAGACTTGGAGACAACTGGGGGAGCTCTTGAAGAGATCTTAATGTCATTCAATGCGTCGATTTAGGAGATCTTACAGAGCTCTTGTTTAAGACCACTTTATGTTATCTTTATGTTATAAGTGTTCTCTTTAAGATAACATAAAGTAATCTAAAACAAGACCTTCTAAGATCTAAGTTCTTATTTGATATAAGTATTTAGAATGGAACGGTTCAAAAACACTTCATGTAGGATCTTACATGAGCTCCCACATGGGATCCCATAAGGGTTCCCAGATGGGTTTTGGTCATAATTTTTGTGCCAAATTCCCAGGGGAACCCTCATGGGATCCTATCTGGGAACCATCGAGGGTTCCTATGAGGGATCTCTTGAGGTTTTTTTGATCGGGCTGAATCAGATTTTTCTAAATAGGTAACAAACCCTTGGGAAAAATCCAATTCATTCTCATTGGGTCTCTTTGAACGAGAATGAATGAAAATGTTCAACCATTCCAGACTGGATTCTTCTCATTCATCCTCATTGCCTGATTTTTGTACAATTCCAATGAATACCCATTAATTTCATGATTGTTCCTTAGAAAAAAATCCTATCGATTCTCGTTGGAAACCCTAACGGGAAATCCTCTTGTCAATAAAAAATTTTCGATCCAGAAACTTGATTCATTCTCGTTGGATTTTTCTTCCAATTGGAACGAATAAGAAGTTTTCAGTAGGGATGTGAACGAAAGACCCGACAGGAATGCAATCGCATCACGCCTTCATCCAAAGATTCGAATATGTGGACAAGAAACGACGGTGGTTGTGCATCGCAAGTACCAGTATGATAATTGGTGGGTATTTACGAGGAATAACGAAGTACAAAAGTTTCTTTGTTCACGACGCATGATTGAAAAGCAGAGGGAAGAGAATGTATACAAATTTCACGTCGTGTTACGGAAAAAACCTGCACTCGTGAAAAATATTATTCTATCGATCGGTGATCTGAAACAAAAACCAATCGCTCAACTTATATCAACCGCGTGCGTATACATCGTTGTATTTTCAATAAATCTCTTAGATTGCTTCGCCCCTGAACAAAATAAAATTTACATTTGAACGCAATGTTCACGTGAATTGCATTCCAAAAAGTAGCTATGAATTGTGCAATACGCACAACGTGGTATATTTCTTTTCAACCAACGACGTACGCCATATTTATGGCGTGATGTGCAAATCAGCGTAAAACCCTCATTATCGAATAGAAAAGATATCTGGACAAAAGAGCGTGGCCATCGATTCTCATTCAAAATTTTAGAAAACGATGATTACGTATAGTTGCATTTCATCTACCGTCAATAATGTTTCCCTTCTCTTCACACCTGCCGCGTGGAGACGAATTCACTGGGGGGACAGGTTACGCGACGAAACGTGACGTGGAGGTCAGAAAGTCGAATGTAAACGTTTACGTCACATTCACGAATTTATAATTCTCCCTAAATATCTTCCTCTGTTGATGTGGTTCTTCGTTTTGTTGTTTTTTCATTTAATTATGTTCCCTCTCAATTCAAATGTGTTGAAAATATGATAGCAGAGCTGGGGGGACCTCATTACGTCTGGAATTTCGAAAATTATTCGATTTTTCGTTGGCAAACCCAGTCTAAAGCTACTGCTACTACCATGGGCCCAATATGCGGCGAAATCCCAGATGGAAAACCATGCCCTAAATATTTTGTGACATAATGTGCCATAAACATGCTATCATAAACTTCGCTCAGCTTGCAATGATGCATCAAATGTAGGCATTATGTCTTCATTATGGTACCATCACCTCGTTTTGTTATCAATAACAATGTTCTATGCGGAAACACCTTGGTACCATGATGCAAACATTCCTTGGCGTGCATGTCACCATTATGATGGCATTATTGAGACATATTTCTATCTGGGAATAATTGTTTCACTCGACTGAATGCCCTCAAACATAGCGATACATTTGATCTGGTCTTTTGCGTGTTTCGATGAGAGTGAATGGGATGTTCAAAGTACAGTTCACTCTGGTTCATGAGATGTCAATGTCTCAAATTGAGCTTCTTCTTCAGCTTGGCCCCATGTTGGGCAGCATGGGTACCGCCCATGCATGGCTGGGCTTAGATTGGACCCGCCGTTAATACACACTTGGGCAGTGTTAAAACATGTAATGCTATCGTACGAGTCATCGAACCAATCCCAACCAATCGAGAACAAATGTCTAAAAATCCAGACCAGCAAAGAAAAAACACCAAAACGTGGAAAAAAATGTTATATCTGAATTTTTCAAAGTAAAAAGCAAGGAACCCTCCACCACGAAATATGGAAGAGCGAATTATCGCATCATGGAAGATTTTCGATACTTCAAAAATGATGTGAATAATTATTTGAATAATTTTTGAATATATCCGATTGAATGGTTGTCCTCAAATTTGTTGTGACCAAACTAATTTTTTCTTCAGATATAATAGAAGACAGAATTTTGTTACGAATATTTATTCTTCATCAAGGTTCCTTTTTTATTTCTTTCTCTTTTCCTTCTCCTTCATCGTTGAATAGAATTCAACGCAAAAGAAATCCACATACTGGATTGAAAAGGGACGAATGTTTCAACATTTCAATTCATCTCGTGTGCAGAATGGAATAGTCGAGTTCTTTTCAATGATATTCATCGTCAATGAACGTACAAAACAGTGGAAAAATTATATATACAGTAGAAAAGAGAATTACGCATCGAATGACGATGAATGAACTCTTCCATTCTTAATGGAAAATTTGTTTCACGTGGAAGAATTTTTCCATAATAAGGACAATTTTTTATGAATCCATATGGAATTCTCAGAATGGCCCGATAAAATGGGAAACTATCGTTACCAGAGTTGTCAGTAGAGGAAGAAGAATAAAATCAGAAGACACTTTAACCTTTTGCGGCATGGTGGCTATTGTATTAGCCACCTAATTGTGCTTTAAATACAGAGTTCGTCAGAGACAATACAACGCTTTTTCTTCTGGTTACTTTTCTCATTTGATTTGAATAAGAGTTCAGGAAGTATTCGGCATAACACATACATCGTGAATTGTTTTAAAAATTGTTATATAAATGAATAAACAATAAGAAAAGGGACGTATTCTTCGAATAATGTATTTGGGGGATATAACGGCTGCTTCGATTGACTTTCAAATCATGTATATGGGCTTTTTTGGGGTCACTAATTACGAATTAGGAATCACATTTACAAAATTCAAAATAGCGGGTTCAAAATGGCGGTTGAAAATTTTCGAAACCTCAGAATCTTGATAAAATCATGTATAAATGGTTTTTTGAAGTTACTGATTACAAATTTGGAGCCAGGTTTTCAAAATTCAACGCAGCGTGTTCAAAATACTGGTCAAAATTTCGCAAATTCTCGAATCTCAATATAATTTCACTTACATCAGTTTCCGGAGTCGCTGATTACAAATTCGTAGTCGAATTGTGAAAATTCAAAATGACAGGCTTAGAATGGCGGTTGAAAATTTTCAAAACTTCAGAATCTTGATAAAATCATATATAAATGGTTTTTTGAAGTTACTGATTACAAATTTGGAGTCAGGTTTTCAAAATTCAAAGCAGCGTGTTCAAAATATTGGTCAAAATTTCGCAAATTCTCGAATCTCAATATAATTTCACTTACATCAGTTTCCGGAGTCGCTGATTACGAATTCGTAGTCGAATTGTAAAAATTCAAAATGACAGGCTTAAAATGGCGGTTGAAAATTTGCAAAACTTCAGAATCTTGATAAAATCATATATAAATGGTTTTTTAAAGTTACTGATTACAAATTTGGAGTGAGGTTTTCAAAATTCAAAGCAGCGTGTTCAAAATACTGGTCAAAATTTCGCAAATTCACGAATTTCAATATAATTTTACATAAATCAGTTTCTGGAGTTGCTGATCACGAATTAGGAATCACATTTTCAAAATTGGAAATGGCGGTTGAAAATTTTCAAAACTTCAGAATCTTGATGAAATCATGTATAAATGGTTTTTTGAAGTTACTGATTACAAATTTGGAGTCAGGTTTTCAAAATTCAAAGCAGCGTGTTCAAAATATTGGTCAAAATTTCGCAAATTCTCGAATCTCAATATAATTTCACTTACATCAGTTTCCGGAGTCGCTGATTACGAATTCGTAGTCGAATTGTAAAAATTCAAAATGACAGGCTCAAAATGGCGGTTGAAAATTTTCAAAACTTCAGAATCTTGATAAAATCATATATAAATGGTTTTTTGAAGTTACTGATTACAAATTTGGAGTCAGGTTTTCCAAGTGCAAAACAGCGTGTTCAAAATGGTGGTCAAAATTTCGCAAAGCCACGAATCTCAATATAATTTTACATACATCAGTTTTCGGAGTTGCTGATTACGAATTTGCAGTCGAATTTAAAGAAATTCAAAATGGCGGGCTCAAAATGGCGGTTGAAATTTTTTTTAAACCAACACACTGAGAACTCAATTTCTTAAACTGAAGGAAAATGTTCTTTGCCCTCATTCTAATGAATCTTTTTTCCAATGGAAGAACATTCAGTTGAATGGAAAAAGTTTTCATCAGATTAAAACAAAAAATTCTCAAATTGACACAGAAATATATTCCTTTCCGGATTCGAAGAATGTGATTTCAATTCAATGAAAAATCTTTCCATTGGAATGAATTATTTTTCCCATTGGAAACAAGATTCATCAGAATGAAGGTAAAGAAATTTCCTTCAAGTCTAAGAAATTGGGTTTTCAGTGCATAATTTTGCTAAAATCATGTACACATGGATTTTTGAGGTTGTTGATCACGAATTTGGAGTCGAATTTTCAAAATTCAGAATGGTGGGCTCGAAATTGCGGTCGAGATTCCGAAAACTGTTGGAATCTCGATATAATTATGTGTAAATATGTTTCCAAGATCACTGAATGCAAATTTATCCCCAGGTTTTCGGAACTTAGAATGAAAATTTTCAAAATTTCAAATGAAAATTTGAAATTCATAGAATTTTGCTGAAATTATGTATACATGAGTTTGTGAAATTTCCCACCGCCATTCTGAATTTGCTATTTGGAATTTTAGAAATCTGAGTTTAGATTCGTAATCAATGACCCCAAAGCCCCTCTGCTTTTGAATTTCAGCACGATTCCTCAATTTTCCCAATTTCCCGCGGCTATCTTGAATCCGCCATTTTGCATTTTGAAAATCTGGGTTCAGGTTTGTAATTATGGTGACCCGGGAAATCCGTTGGATGCAATTTCCAGCGAAATTTGGCAGTTTTACAAATTTTCCGCCACCATCTTGAATTCGTCATTTTGAATGTTGAAAATCTAAGTTCAGATCCGTAGTCAGTGACGTAAAAAACGCCTGTATACTAATTTTCATGGAAGAACGTTCATCTGCACAATGTATGCCGCAAAAGTGTAAACGAGAATAGTTAGTTGTTTCGCCGGGGAAATCTTTTTGAAATCTTTGAGCCGCTGTTGAAGGAGGATCGGTGAAATCCATTGGATAGCAATTTCAGATTCTGAATTTATCCTTTTCACAATTTTTCAATGGATCGAGAGAATCTCTTCAATTGGATTGAATTAAAATTACCCGCGATGAAGAACTAAAGATTTGATTGAGAGATTTTATTGTTCAATCCACCATTAGAATCAGTCGAGAGGACAAATTTTCAAAATTTTATGAAATTTATATTCAATTGAATAGATTTTGTATATAAATTATATATAATATTGAAAAATTACTGGAAAATTCAGAGAATAAATTATATATAATTTGGAAAATGTTATAATTGATGAATTTGTGCTTGTACATAAATCATTACGAGGTGAATATGTGATGGAGATTTTTTTCAATCAATTTATCAACTCGGTCAGTGTGAAATCATTGAATTTCCAATTTTACCGCCTATTAATAAATTTTCTATGAAGTGACAGGTTTTTCAGGACAGTGATGTCAGGTTCGATCAAAGTTCAGTGGCAACACAGTTTCTTAAGGCGGTGCTGAAATGAATATAAAAAGTATCAATTCAAGTCCATGCCACCTGGGCTTCACGGTAAAAGAAGTGATTCTGGCGGATAAATGACGCCGGAATAATCAAAAATCCGGAAAAGCTGGCTAAAAGTACAAGGAACCTTTGAATTGTCTTGAAACTCGTCACTGGGAGGTTTTCGAGGTCACGGATTACAAATTTGAATTCGCTGAGATATTTGTATTTTGAAATGTTCAACCATAATGGGTTTCAAGATATAGCCCAACAAACAAAAAGATATCTATTAGTATCCAAAAGATGTCTTAAAATTATGGGAGATGTCTTGGAAGATTTCCGTGAAGATATCTTTTCGACATCTAAAAGATGTCTTATGCAACAAGTTTCAACAAGTTTTGGATATCTCAAAAGTGTCTTGCATAAGATATCTTTTAGACATGCTGACAAAGATATATTTCAGATATCTTTGAGATGTCTTTGTCGAAATCATGAGGACATCCCAGACAGTACAAAAGAATCACGATGAGTTTTAAAAGAGGAACATGGCGTGACTTTTGCCCTTCTCCCTTAGACAATTCTTAAGAAAATCTCCAGAAACTCTTTCAATACGTCTTTCGAACTATGCTGATTCGACATCCAAAAGATGTCTTTCAAAAATACCTTGAAGACATGTTCCTGACATTTATTCAAGATATCTAAAGGATATCATTTCGACATACCTTGAAGATATCTCTTTTGTGATGTCATTCAGATATCTAAAACACATCTTTTGATGTATCTAAAATATGTCTTCCCAAAGATATCTTGTAGATATCTTCAAGACCTTCGGTGTTTGTTGGGAGTAAATTAATAAATATGAAAATTTCAAAATGTGATATATCAGCGAATAAGAGAGATATTCAAGCAAAATCAACGGGCTTTGAAAGGGCAAGGTTTATTCTTTGAAACGATATTCATGGTTTTTTGAGTTAAAGAGGAAGTTGGATGTCATATAAATATATCAGCAAACTAGCTATTTTCGAAGGTTAAGGTTAGGATATCCCGGAAACTAGAGCCAATCGAGAGATTGGGGCAGCGTCCTAATGAAACTTTGAGAAAGTATGTTCTGGTTCCTGAACCAGAATTTTGTGTTGACTTATGTTACAAATCTGCAATTGTGGTTCCAAAATTCAAGATGGCAGATCCAATATGGTGGACATTCAAAAAATTTCCGGCTACGAAAAACATCTCAACGTATATCTACGATTAACCCATGAATGCGCAAAATGTCGATTTTGTGCACACATGCCGGGGGTTTTCGAGTGTGCTCTTTCAGAATCTGATATTGGTTTTTCAAAAGAAGTTCAACAACAAAGTGAATTTTGCAATTGAAAAAAATGCGATTTGTCAACATGATTTTTTTTTAAAGTCAATTTTCAATTTTTTTTCGTATTTATTCAATCGACATATCATAAGGAATCGTGGTCCGCATGTTCAAACCTTCTGAAACAGCGAATAGCAGATTTTTTTCGCCCCGATTTTTCCAAAATGGCGCTTTTGTACCGCGGCACAGTGCGGCTGATTGCCAAAACCTGGTTATAATTCGAAACTTTAAGTATGTCACTCCAAAATCTATTCCGGAAGGTTTTTGAGGTTGCTGATTACGAATTTCATGTCAAATGTACAAAAATTCAACCCCTTCATCCCTGATTGACCATCTTTCTGGGGTTAAATACCACATATTAATTCACATAATCAAGTCACATGTCACTTTCGGCGGTTTTGGGGTCGCTAATCACGAATTTCATGTAGAGTGTACAAAAAATCACTCCATCCATCCTTTATTGGCCACCCCTTGCGGTTGAATACCCAATATCATAATTCCTCCTAATTAAGTTACATATCACTATTAAGGAATCGTGGTCCGCATGTTCAAACCTTCTGAAACAGCGAATAGCAGATTTTTTTCGCCCCGATTTGTCCAAAATGGCGCTTTTGTACCGCGGCACAGTGCGGCTGATTGCCAAAACCTGGTATGTCACTCCAAAATCTATTCCGGAAAGTTTTTGAGATCGCTGATTACGAATTTCATGTCAAATGTACAAAAATTCAATCCCTTCATCTCTTATTGAACCCCTCCTGGGGTTGAATACCACACATTATTCCACATAAGCAAGTTCCTGTGGCTTCGTTTTGTTTTTTCGCATCGAGTCTCATTTGAAGGGAACCATTCTCAGATTATCGACAAATGGCTGTGACAAGGACCTCGAACAAGGTTTTCATTGGAGACTCCTCGATGCAGGTTTAATGGGAATCAATGGGATTCGATCATGAGTTTGACCTCTCGCAAGAAGATTCGATAGAATATTTCTACCAGGATAGTTGAATTACTCTGTTTTGTTTTCAGTACAATTCGCTGATCGAATTGGGAGATTATTGAACGCAAAACAATTGAAAAATTAGGATTTTCTTTTGAAAAGAAAAATTATCAACCGTGACCATCGAAGCTCATAAAATTTGCGTTCACAGTCATGTCCTAGCCAAACATAAAAACTGAATGAGTGTGAAGTATTGGAACAGAATACGTGTATACAAATGATGTATACATAGGTACGCATACATCCTGAATACGCGGTAGCTGAATGGTTCGTTGCTAATTGATTTTACGACTCTCGGTTATATTGACCATGAAGAACATCGGTGATGATAGCGGTGGTTTGGTGGTGTTACCACATATAAAGTCCGGTGTGTGGGATAGATGACATCCTGGTGTAAGCTATGATGCATGACGCCCTTCTCCCTCGCTCTTTTCCCGAACAATAATGCTCGCTGTATCTCCAAACGGAAAAATAAATGCTCGAATGAACTTTTAAATCTCTGATGTCGTTGATCCAATTGATCGTAACACAAATTTCGGATAACGCACTTTGTAGGCAATTTTTCCAAGCATTCGTGGTATCTTTTTTCTTCCTACACTCATCTATTTTTCTCCAAGTTTCAAGGTAATAAAAGATTGATCAATAGAGAAGAAAACATCTGGCAGGGATTGATCTTGAAATCGGATTCGGGTGACAAACTGGAAAAGTAAAAAGTGGACTGAAAGAGCACGACGGAGTATAAGAAAAAGAAGAGAAGGCTCGTCCAATTATTTCTCTTTGCTCTTTGATAGGACGTGTCGAGTAGACAATGCGGGTGGTTCACCCCCTTTTGGACGTCGGCGCCTTGCATCGAGAGCCCAGAGATAACGCCGAATAGGATTAATTCTCGATCAATGCGAGATCGCCAGAAATTTTCTTTATTTGTAACTATCGGCCACGACGAACGGTTCAATGTTTTTCCGTTGTCGGATTTATTTCCAAAGGAAAATTCCTGCGTTGAGAATATTTTTTTCCTCGCAGCAAGGGTAGGAAAAGAGTGGGAAAAGTTCTCGAGTCACCGTTGGTTTCCCATCAAACGCGTTTAGATCAAAGAGATACCCCAAGCAAAGATATCTGAAATGTTTTTTTGTTTCCTGTACTTTAACCTAATCGCTTATCCCGAAGGTGCGGATCCCCAAGAGTCAGGAGAAACGATGGTCTTTAATTCTCCAAGCATTCGAGAATACTCTGGAGACGTAAAATCATCCATGCGCACCCTAACTTGACAAATGCGTTGATCCTAGCGGAACGTCGTGGATATAAGAAGCCCCAACTTTTCGCTCATTAATATATACGTTACTCCGTATACCCTAACACGGCGAACGCGTTACACTTTTCTAGCATCGAAAAATCAATAGCAGAATGGAAAATTCGAATAGGGAAAAAATGACCCCTACGTATGAAAGATTTTCCTAAAGATACCTATATCACAATCGAATGATGATTCTTCTTCCAGAGAAGTTATGAATCGTGGTCCGTGGGGAAGAAGGGTGCATTTCTGCGTTTTCCTTTCTTCTTTCTTTTCATTGGCATAACAAGAGTAGACAGGATGAAAGCCGAGTCCCGAAGCATTGGACCGTGAATGCGATACCAGGTTTGTCGTGCGTTGGCGGACGCCGGTGCAGGGGAACAGAGGAACATGGGGGCTGAATTAGGGAGGAGGGATACTACGTGTGGAAGTCTCGTCAAACAACCGTTTTGATGCTTCTACCCGCCTTATGGAAATCCCCTTTGGGTCATCTATGGGTCGATTTATATGTATCAATTACTTTCTCTCATCCTCCGCCCCCTTGGGGAAAAATCGACAATCCATACCGTCGTTCAACGGCACCCATTCGTTGACAAGAGAAAGAACATCGCGAATTTTCTTTCGAGAAAAACCTCGTTTGTTTGCCTCGTTCGCACTCCTTTTACCATCCATTTGATCCTGCAATGCTCCATCAGGGAGATTTTTTTTTCATTTTCCACCACTTTTGTCTTTCCTTTCTT
The DNA here is from genome assembly GCA_018340375.1 of Gonatopus flavifemur. Classification (NCBI taxonomy): domain Eukaryota; kingdom Metazoa; phylum Arthropoda; class Insecta; order Hymenoptera; family Dryinidae; genus Gonatopus; species Gonatopus flavifemur. The sequence continues at coordinate 20,686,134 of JAFFJZ010000004.1, forward strand.
GGTTCTTTCTTTCTCTTTTCTCTTGTTTTGTATAACCGATTCAACTACTCTGTACTTATTTAATGGGGTGTGGCGCAATTTACCCCTTTTTGTCTTCCGTAACATATTCACGAGTAGCAAGTGCACGGTAACGCTTAAAGAATTATGCAATTATTACATTGCGCCAGAGGACAATTCTCTAGTCGTTGTAGAAAGCTTTGAATACTTGAATGAGCTCGAGTGGTGTGCTACCCTAACCCCAACGATTCTACGAGGTGTATGGAATAGAAGGAAAACAAAGAGGAAAGAAAGGAGAAAAAAAAGAGACTTGAGACTCGTGTTACCGATAATGCATTCTTCAGGAGAATCGTCAGAAAGGAATTCCCTGGGGAAAATATTCCCCCGACTTGTTGAGTTTTATGAATTTAGAAAAAATTTTAGGATAAAAATTGGAAGAAATTTCTACGCATTCTCGATTTTTCAACAAAACCAGGGATGACGAGAATAGAAACCTGCTGACGCAGCTAACTGTATTTTTTTTGTTGAGAGAGCAACATGATTGATTAAACCAACATATTTTTCGCTGAATTAGGGAAATTTTCAGTATTATATACACAATGGTGAATAACTTTTGCTGGAGGAGCAAACATTTTTTGCTGCGACATCTGAAAAATCGCTGTTGTCACAGCAAAGAATGTACTGTCCAGCAAAATTGAATTCCGTTATCTTTCCTTCGCGTGCTATCGAAACAAAAGGACTAGCCCAATGAACACATGCACGTTATTTCAACGTTGAAAAAACGTTGCACTATCGAACGGACGTTATTCGTCGAATTCATAACGTTCATTTTTGGTTAACGTCTGACGAGGGAATAGACGTCCAGAAATGACGTTTCGATAACGTATTACTAAAACTAAAAGTAACAAATGACCATTAAAAAACGTCTTCAAAAAACGTTTTTGAAATGTACTTCAATCACGCGTTGAGGACGTATTGTTTATGACATTTTCAATGCTCGAACATCAATCGAAAATATCGTGTTGAGAATGTCGAACAAAACACAGCAACGTTGGACAAAAATCTAAACGAGAAGTGAAATAATGAATAGCGTGACTTCATTTATGAATATTTTTCTTCTTAAATTTTTGTGTTATCAAAAATCCCTTCTTTTCGCATTAATAGAAAATTTTTCAAATAATATGTCTGGTTTGATTCTCATTTTGGAACCATCATTATAACACGTCATTATTTGACGTATTATAACCGACTTTTGGACCGTTGTTGTGACGTTATTTTATAGTTGAAAAACACGTGATCTGCCGCGACATTTTTACGTCGAATCAACGGAAGAATATTACTAAATGTCAACGTGTGGTTATTGGGCGTTTTTCACGTTTTTTAGACGTATGTGTGTTTATTGGGAGGGATGTCAAATAACTGGGAATTTTCAATAACCGGTTATTCGATTATTTTCCCCGTAAATAACCGGTTCACCGGTGGTTGTTTTACTTATATGAAGAACTATATAATAAACTACTAGATTTCGACCGAAAATTGTTGTATTTATATAAATAAATATCACACAAACAAATATAAGTAATTATAAAAACAAATAATCATATATCTCTTTATTCAAACACATCCATTCAATAAATGACTTATTGCGAATAATGAAAATATTTGAATCTTAACATTCATTTCTTCAAAAAATGATATTTCAAATACACTAAAAAATAAATGGAAATTATTCAGTGATGGAATGAGATTCGTTGAGTGAGTTGAAAATCATGTCGAAGATTTCCAATTAACCTCAAGTAACTTGCGAAAAATAATTGATTACATACCCAATAAACACACACACGTTATTTCAACGTTGAAAGAACGTTAGATCGTCAAACGGACGTTAGTCATTAATTTCATAACGTTGATTTTTAGTTGAAATTTGATAGGGAAATAGACGACCAGGAATCACGTTTTGATGACGTTGAATTTACACTAATATTCAAAAATAACTATCAAACGACGTCCTCAAAAAACGTGTTTTGAACGAGTTTGAATCACGCGTTTGAAATGTGTTTATAACACCTTGTGTTTGAACTTCAATTGAAGATATTCTGCTGAAAATGTCGAACAAAACCGAACAATGGTTAAAATTTCAACAAAGAGCAAGATAGTAAATAGTGTGGCATACTTTCCAAGTTCTGTCACACTCAGAAATACTATTGTTCTCGATATTGAATGAAGATTTTTCAAAATAATTTGTTGGATTCAATTCACGTTTTAGAACCATCATTAGGATACGTCAATATTTGACGTATTTTAAACGATGTTCACACCGTTGATATGACGTTATTTTATGGTCGAAAAACACGTGATCTGCCGCGACATTTTTACGTTGAATCAACGCAAGAATATTACTAATTCACAACGTGTGGTTATTGGCTGTTTTTGACGTTTTTAAAACGTGCGTGTGTTTACTGGATACCAAACTTGCTTTTTGAAGAAATATTCTCAACGTATACTCATACATGCTACAGATGTGTGTACAACACTTTCATAACAACTTTGAGCAAAACTTTGTGAATGTCTTGAGAACCTTCTGTGGAATTTAAAAAATGTACTAAAAGGTTTTTATACATTTCCAACAATAATTCGAGTGGGTTACGAAATTGTGAGATGAGCTTATTCCAAGGTTCTCAAAAGGTTGAAATTCAAAAAGGTTCATCCAGCTGATTTTTGATTATTATAGAGATCAAAATAACTACAGTTTGATTACTCTTTTATCATTCAGGCACGTACAAACGTGAATTTTTCGATCTTTTGAAAACTTGCTCCTAGATAACTGGTTACCCAATTAATTAACGGGTTTTCGGTTCATTCAAAATCTACCCTAAAAAGCGGTTAACCGGTTTGACATCCCTAAAAAAGACCGAAATTTCTTCCGGTTGGAAGGAATGTGGAAAACATTGTGAACTGTGTCATTTTTTTTTTGAGGGTGGAAACCACATTTTTTTTATTGCATGAATCATTGGCTCAACTATCCAAGAATGTGCTGTCAAAATTTCAAAACGAAATTCCTATGCGTGTAGATGTTATGAGCATAGAACCGAGCGCACTTTGATTCCGGCACACAGAGAAAAATAGTAGACTAATCCCTCGCGAGCTTTCGGCACTACTGCAAGCGCAAAATGAAGCTTACGAAGAAGAGGAAGGGTTGTTGTATGGTGCTGGAATAGCTGATTAATCGGTGAACACTCCATATTTTTGTTAACTTCCTTGAATTTTTAGTTTCCGAGAATTTTTTTTTTTTCAAACGCGATTTTCTCAAAATGACTTTTTCCACATCTGCGGGAGTTCTCACTCAAAAACTGATGAACTGATCGTTATGAAATTTGGTAACCTCACTTTTGATGAAATCACGAAGAATATGAACCAATTTTTGGGATGATATCATAATTTTAAGGGTGTTTTTTGTTGCATAATTAGTGAAAAAAAGTAGTGAAAATCGAAAAGAATTTTTCCAACACCTGCCAAATTTGTAATTTCCATTATTTTCACCTGAATTGAGGTTCGTATTCCTAGGAAATATGTTATCAAAGTAAAATAAAACCCTTTTGATTTCAGATGAAAATTAGAACCGCTACATGTCCCGCAGTCGGAGAAAATCCTTGACCATACACGGAGAGAAAAAATTTGCTGGCGCAGCAAATCGAGGTATTATATATAGAATAGCAAAATTTTTTGCTGACCTAGCTAAAGATTTGCTATAACAGCAATCGTGTTAGCTACGACAGCAATTTTTTAGCTGTGGCAGCAAAAAATGTTTGCTCCGCCAGCAAATTTTCAGTATTATATACAGAATGGCAAACAAATTTTGCTGGGATAGCAAACATTTTTTGCTGTCACAGCTAACAAGATTGCTGGAACAGCAAATAGTTTGCTGTCACAGCAAAAAATTTGCTGCTCTGGCAAAAGGAACCCAGCAAAAGTAGATTTCGCTGCCACAGCGAATTCCTTTTTCTCCGTGTATTTGCCGAACAACAGGGTATAACTCCATCATTTTTCACCCAAATCATTTAAAAAAATTCACGAACCTTGTTCAAAACATAAATAAAATGATGTTTGAATTTGATTGAATTCCAATTAATCCTTCCCACCCAAAAAAGATCATGAAGAACCAGTGAAAATGAGCCTTCTAATGTGTTTCCCCCCTTCAATTTCTCTGAATCAAAGTACAAACGGAGGAAACAAAATCTGATTTTGCTGGAGCAGCAAATTTCTTTTTAGCTAAAGTAACGATTCTTTAGTCGTGGCAGCAAGAAATGTCGATTACTCCAGAAAAATTTGCCCGCTGTTTTGCATACAGTACTGAAAATTGTGTTTGTCCAGCCAAAAATTTGCTGCTTTAGTTAATCATGTTACTGTCTCAGCAATCCATTTAGCTGTAGCAGCGAATTTTTAGCTAGGTTAGCAAGAAGATTTGCTATTCTATGTACAATACTTCGATTGTCTGCGTCAGCAAATTTTTTTTCTTCGCGCTGAGAAAAACATGAGTTGTGATACTGGAATCTCATTTTGCTGCCCTGCTTAAAGAATCTCATTGAACCGATTGATTCTCATTGATACTGATTCGAACCCATTGGGAATCAGTTTTTGATGGATTTGAATCGGTTTTCTGCATCGGAATCAATCCGGATCAATCGGTTCAATGAGATTCTTTAAGGGGAGGTTCTCATCTACCCCAGCAACCCCAAAATAAGGTGATTATTTCGAATTCTTTTTTAATGGAGGGAAGTAAATAAAGAACTCAGGGGTTTTTACACTTGTTAATTGAGATTTTAAGTGCATGAAAACATTTTCTTCAGTAAAAAATAATGTAATGAGAATTGTTGATACGTGTTGAAACATAACCACCTAAAAAAACAGTGATCAATCGGGCGCCACCTATAGCACTTACAAAAATTATCAGAAATCAAAAGTCCAAAACTTTGTATGGAATATATTACATTTGTTGGAGGTTGTACCAATAAAACCAATGAAAAGTCCGAAATTAAGAAAATGGCAGGCATGCAAACTTTTGGTAGCGTTTCTTCACCTTTTGTCCCTCTCTGAAATGCAATCAGTTCAAAAATAGAAGAAAAGAAAAGAACGATCCGTTCGGTAGTTTTTGAGATATCGTGGAGACAAACTTGAAAAACATGGTTTGGAGAAAAACGCCTTCAAAAGGTTTCGGGATACGAATCCTTCAACTTAAGAAAATTTTTCTCATGTATTTTAGGACCCATTTAATGAGTTTCGAATAACTTGGGTTCTCAATTTACTTCCTTTTCAAGGAGAAAAATTCGAGAAAATCACCTTATTTCGGAATTTGCTTGATGAGAAAGTCCTCTTAAGCAGGGTGTGTACCTGCCCTACTGTAAATTCCCAGTTGGTTCGCATGCGAAATTTCCCATGCGAATTTGGGACTGGGTTTATTTCGCATGTGGTCATTTCCCATGGGAAATTTTCACATGGGTTTCCTATGCGAATATGTCGCATGTTAAATTGAACCCATGGGGAATTGTCGCACGGGTGACACATGAGGAATTGTCGCATGGGTGACCCATGGGAAAATGACGCATGGGTGACCCATGTGGAAATGGCGCATGGGTGACCCATGAGAAATTTTCACATGAGTAACAAATGGGGAATTGTCGCACGGGTGACCCATGGGAAATTGTCGCATGAATGACACATGGGACATTATCGCATGTGTCACTCATGAGAAATTGTCGCATGAGTGATGCATGGGAAATTGTCGCATGGGTGACCCTTGTGGAAATGGCGCATGGGTGACCCATGAGGAATTGTCGCATGAGTGACACATGGAGAATTGTCACATGGGTGACCCATGGGAAATCACGCATGGGTGACCCATGAGAAATTTTCCACCCATTTGATTCCCACACAAAGATACAGGTGGCCCAATTGGTTTGCATGCGACGACCCATGCGACTCGCGGGGTTTCCATGTGACCCACTTCTTTCCCATGCGACCCACTTGATTCCCATGCAAAGACCCATGCGACCCACTTGATTCCCATGCGACGACTCATGTGACCGACTTGATTCTCATGCGATACACCCATTTCCAGTGCGACCCATTTGCTCGCGATGCGAAGACACATGTGGCCCACCCATTTCCCATGCGACGACCCATGCGACCCACCCATTTCCCATGCGAAGACCCATGCGACCCACCCATTTCCCATGCACAGACTCATGCGACCCACCCATTTCCCATGCGACGACCCATGCGACCCACCTTTTTCCCATGCGACGACCCATGCGACCCATCCGTTTCCGATGCGACAACCCATGCGACCCAACTTTTTCCCATGCGACGACCCATGCGACCCACATATTTCCCATGCGACGACCCATGCGACCCACCCATTTCCCATGCGACGACCCATGCGAACTAACTGGGAATTTACAGTAGGGTGGTATTGGAACCACAAATGTTCCATTAAATTAGCAAAGAATTTGATATGCGAGCAAATTATTCCACTCAATTCTTTGCAAATCCAACTAAATTTTGAGCATTAAATCCACGCAAAAGAATTGATTTTCATATCCGCCGCTATTTTGGATGAAATTTGGGACAAGGACAATTTTAGAGTATGATTTACTGATAATTTTGATTCTTTCTGCTATAACAGTGAACACTTCGCGATCTTAGCGGAAGCTCCGCAGAGTACATTAACAGATTTTTGTTTTTAATATAATGTTATTAAAAACATTTCTTGACCCTCTTTATAAATATGCTCAACGTATTTTGTCACAATGAGAAAACATGAGAAAATGCTTCAAGGAATTAACTGAGAAAAAAAATTCTTGTATAATCAAACTCTTGCATAAACAATGTAATGAATAATTTTTTTATAGCAGAAGATAATTTGTTGAAAATCGTTATATGATTCGTGAACAAAACATTCAAGAATTTCAATGTTTGTTTGTTTCGTAAAAAAGTTAATGTGACTGTCATTATCAACTATCAACATTGGCAACATTTTTAGAAAGACTTGTAGAGTTCATGTAATAGTTCAAGTGACGCGTTTGAAATTCCAGTGAAATCAGCAATAACAACATGAGAGGAAAAAAACCGATGTTTCAATTTGTTGTTTCATTTCATTCTTTTTTCTTTCCCTCAAATGTTTTTCATTAAACTTGTTTGGATCGGAAATCGCAGAGTTGTTTACATAAAATTGAAAAAGTCCTGGGTTTTCTTCATTAATATTCGTGTTTCCTCAATTTTTCATTAAATAAAATAGGAAAGGTAGGGGCAAAAACATGGAACTGTGTAACTCCGAGGACGTATGTAGGAAATCAACATCAATAGACGTGTATTTTGATTATGATAAGAAGAAAAGAGATCACGTTGTTCGTATATTCTCGACATTCTCCTCCTTCAAGAATGCGACGACATTAAGATGTCATTCATCAACGATTCTTTCAGGGGTTTTTTTCCAAAAATTTTAGAATTGTGAAACAGTTCAAAGAGGTTTGTTTCTACATAATTCATTTGTGAATTTTCAATTGCTGTTGGTTCATTCTAAGTTCATGTGTTTTATTTCGATGCAATCAGCGTGTTTAAATCGTGTAGTCACTTTGTAAACGCTCAAAAACGTATAAATATACGCGTATAATGCATAAAATGTTTGATTATAAAACACTTAATCTGAGTTATCGACGTATTTACACAGTTTTTAAAGCGCTTTCAAAGTGACTACAGAATTCTAACACTCTGAGTGTATTGAAACAAAACACTTCAATTTGCACGGAGAAAAATGCCGCTCGAAACCCTTATAAAAAACCGGGATTTCATGGTTCAATCATCAGTTGTAGTGGGTGCCCATGCTGCCTAACGTGGGGCCAAGCTGGGCAGACAAATGGGGCCAACCCTGAGATGATAACATCGTTCCCAGCTTGGCTGTATTGCTTTGCCCCAGGGTTGGTAACACCACGGGCCCAGCATGAACCCAGACTAGGCAATCAATATTGCCCCTTCCTTTTTGTTTTAAAATTGGAAAATCCCTAGTATGTATATACCATGGGGCCCACGTCGGGCCAGCATGGGCCCCATCCTGCCAATATGGGCCCAATACTGGGCCAGAGTGGGACAAAAATTCTTACACGCTGAGGATTGTACACACATGCTCGGGATATAAATTCACCCCAATCTTGGCCTAACGCTGGTCCAAATTGGGGCCAAGTTCAAATGTGTCCGCACTAAGATTCATTATCTCCATTTTTTTTCCACTATAATTGTATGGGAAAGCACAACAGGGCCAAGATTGAGCCAACATGGGCCCCAACGTCATTCCCCAATACTGGGTTGAAGAGGACGGACCCAGCCTGGGGCCCATTGTCATTGTAGGCAATACACGCTTGGGTACCATCCGAAATCTATCGTGTTGTTTCATTATCAGACAAGTCCGATAAAAACACGATGTCTATGATAATTATCCGATAAAAAACCGACCCAGCGATCTAATGATTTCTCGATAAATATCTATATCGGGTTTAAATTGGATAATTATCATAGGTATCGTATTCTTATCGGACTTGTACGATAATGAAACAACATGATAGATTTCAGATAGTATTATTACAATTGATGATTTGACGATGAAATTCTGATATCGGGTTTTTTCATAAGGGAAATATACGAATTTTTGTTATTTCTCTTAGTAAACTAGAACCAGGAAAGTTTCTCAAATGAATTTTCACATAAAAATACGGGAGATTACGAATATTTTAGTATTTTTAGAAGTAGAATTGGAATTTTAAACGCTGAACGTTAAAGTTTATCAAGCGTATAGTGAAATTCAGTTATTCATCCACAATCTCCCGTATTTTTATGTAAAAATTCATCTTACAAACCTGTTTCACCTGTTTCTAGTTTAGCAAGCAAAATAACAAAAAGGAGTATATTTTTTGCTCCGTGTGCAGTATAGCAGTCCCTAGGACGATTCAGAAACGTTTCGCAACATTTTTCTCAGTGCTAGGAAAACAAGTAATTAGCTCTGAGAAGGACAGCTATTTTTTGTAGCTTCTGTAGCTCAATGTTGACTAATGTTACGGGAGAATTCACTGCACGGAGAAGAAAAATTTGCTGTGACAGGGAAATCTGATTTTGCTGGATACCTTCTGTTGGAGCAACTAATTCTCCGCTATGACAATAATTTATTTGCTATCACAGCAATCCTGTTAGCTATGACAGCGATTTTTTAAATGTGGCAGCAAAAAAATGTTGACTCCTCCCGCAACATTTGTTTTTTATTTCATACAGAATATTAAAAATTTGCTGGTGAAGCGAACATTTCTTGCTGTCATAGCTGAGAAGATTGCTGTGATATCGAATAGGATGCTCTCAAAGCAAAACATTTGCTGTTTCAGCATTAGAGACGCAGCAAAATTCGATCTCGCTGTCACAGCAAATTTCTTTTTTTTCCCCGTGTGTCCTACGGGTGGTAAAATATTTAGCTATGATAGCAAAAATTTAGCTAATACAGCTATAAAAATCTGAAATTCTACAGTTCAAAAAACGTGAAAATAACCCAACTTCAACTAAATCGAAAACTTTACCTTGCTATGTAGAAAATTATCTAGTTCTTCGCAAATTGTGTACGACGCATGTTTGATTGATGGTCCACCAAAACACAGTTGAAATCCGTTCTGATTTGACACACCACGAACTAACACCATGGCATATACTCTCATGAGCTGTGTGCTCTTAGGAGACCTCACCCCAAGTATGACGGAAAAATTGATTCCCTTATTTCTCCCTAATTTTCTTTGTATTTCACCGAATTATAATTTTCTTTGATCCGAAAGATTGGATTTCCATTCTTTTATATTTAATTCATGATCAGGGATATCGAACTGAATGCACACGTGTTACCATATTACAAAACCCTATGGGAATCCTCAAACGTCTTTGCAATAAATACTATTCTTTTGAAAAATATTCGGGAGGACAAAAAATTCTTCAATGGAATTTCCGCTAAATCGATTCGATCTTATGTTACTGAAGTTTGAATTCGTAAACGACTAGAGAAATATTCAGTTATTAAAGGCCCACAACCTTGTGATATATCCTTCAAACGATGTTTTCAGACTTTAGCAACCCATGCAGGTATTGACAGGACTGGAAAAAAACCCAAGCTTGTCCCAGGATTGGCACGTGTATCAGGAACCAACCTCCGTTAAAAATCATTGAACCAATATCGTTCCATGATTGTGCCGCTGTTTCCAATGGATAGTTAGTGATGGGACATTTGTTCGTATCTTTGGAATGGCCATTGCACTTGATACAAGCTTGGCACAAGCGTAAAAATCAAGCTTTCGTTAAGGGGTCTGTCTAGTAACTCACTTTTGAAAAATCGTTTTGCTTCCGTTTGGAAAAAGATTGGAAGAAAGTCAACTCTTCGAACAATCTGAAGGAATTTTGTACGGTCCAGGCATCGCTGACTAGGCGTAAGTAAGTTTTTTTTAAGAATTTCATGTAAAAAAAATTTGAAACGCGTTATTCTCGAAACAACGTTTTTACTCGCCTTGTTGATGAAATTTTCGAAACTACTCGACCGATCCTTATGAAATTTGAAACACATATTCTTTGAACCTATGGCTATGTCCCCTATAAATTTTTTTCAAAAATTTTGAATTTTACTATATTTTTTTTTTCAAAAATCGGCGAAAAAAAAAAGGTTTTTTGAAAATTTTTTGTTTTTCCTTTACCATTTTTTGATTTTTTGAAATAATTGAATAAAATTCATAAGGGACATAGCCATTGTCATACCAAACCTAAAGCACTTTGATTTTTCTGTTTCAGACAACACAGCTCCGAGATTTTATCAACAAGGCGGACCTACCTACTTTTCGAGGTGTTGCGTTTGGCTGACGTTTTTGGTCATAATACATGTATAAAATAAAAGAAAAAAGTTTTTTTATGTATTTCAAGAGTGTATTTACTAAGCCTAATAACTTTTATATCATTACCTTTATCCAGTATCCCAAGGAATAATCACGAAAATCGCGTTTTTTTCGGCGCGAGCTACTAGACAGACCCCTTAAGATGATTATTTAAGCTGATGCTGTCCACATAAGTGGCACAGTGTTTTCAATTAGCGACCGAATTCCGAGGTCACAATGAATAAAGACTTGTGCATAACTATCGGGCCAAGACCAGTCCAATCTCCTCCCCATGATTGGCCCCACACTCCAGTTTCACACGCTAAGATAGATATATTTGATCTAAATAAGAATAAAACTTGACTCAATGGTAATAGGCTACTTTTGAATGTGATCATACACGGAAATCAACTGATCTCGTAGAACTCTCTACAGGATTTCAAGATGTCTTTCCCATGCAGGGATTAACAAGATTGGGAGAAACCCAAGCTTGTCCCAGTCTTGGAACATTTAATCCATCGTTTTAAGATGATTCATGTACGGCATTCTGAAGAAGAACTTTGAGCTGAAATATGGATCAAATTACTCTTCTCATCAGCATCTGTGATGAAAGGAGCATTGATTGATGCTTGGCGAATTATTTGGACTAGGCTGGAACGAACCATTGGCCCAAGTTTGTTTTGATCTTATCATTCCCAAGCCTGGGCCAAGTTTATTCAATTGTTCAAGACAAGTCTCGGCAGGTCTTGTGCCAGGCTTGGTCCATGATTGGACCATTGTTGCATACACACATGGGAATATTTCTGTCTTCACGTATTCTGTGGAATTGACATTAAATTCCAAAACAGCATCTTCATGGGGAGACCCGTAAAGGGTACCTCTTCGGACCTCTCTTTCTATCATATAGGTGTGCCTCTTTTTTAACCAACGTGCTCTGATATTCACGCTGCTATCCCCTTGAAAGTAGTTTGTAAATATATTCGAATTGAGTTCAACGGTGTTCAAAAGTGCAGTCCCGAGTGGCACTAACGTCCGAACATGCGGATCTTGAACGGGTCTCGTTCGGAAGCTGGATTCATCCAGGTCCCACACTAGGATCATCTGGAAGACGGGGAATGTTGGTCCATCCCACATCCGATCATCCGCGTCTCAAGTAAACCTGCGGAAGCTTCATGATGTACCTTCTTGATCTAATTCTAGGTCTCACACTCACCCAGGACCTACATCAAACTCACTTGAGAGACATAGAATGTTAATGTCTAGAGATAGCAACTTTCTGCTTCTTCGAAGAGCGATTTATGCTTACAAAAATCAGTAATTTATGCTTCAGTTATGCTCTTTGTTTTTCGAAATTCTGCTCATATTTGCTGCCAAAATTATCCATTTATATTTCCTTATTGATTATGAAAGTGCTTTCCTTGTTAATTTTGAATAACTCATGTAAGTCAATGTGACGCAAAATACCCATGAACAATGAATCTTCAGTCCTTGAACATACGTAATTCAGACGTAATTGTGAAGTTTCATTATTTTACTAAATTTGGAAGCTGATATTCTGAAACTAAAATTCATATAAATGAATCATGACCTCTGTTTGTGCTAGCTACACTTTTCTAAAATTTCAAGGGACCTAAAGGAATGAACCCAAACATAAATTATCACTCATCTCCACCGCTGTCCCGAGTCAAAAAATTATAATACTTTTCAAAGCCTGATCAACTCCGTAATACACAACGATGCAGAGTTCAATCGGGTCGAAAAAAGATTAACATCAGGTTGAATAAGAATGTTAAAACCCAAGCGTGTATTTACTACGGGTCTAATGGGGGCCCAAAGTAGATGCCCATGCTACCTAACGTGGGACCAACTCTGGGATGATAACATTGTTTCCAGCCTGGCTGTATTGCTTCGCCCGAGGAGTAGGTGATACAATGGGCCCTGACCTAAGCCGATCTTGGCTAAACTTAGGGCCGGGCCCGCACCAAAGTTCAATATTTCCATTTTCTACGAACTATAATTGTATGGGGACAAACAATAGGGCCAAGATTAGTCCCAGATGGGTCCCATTGTCAATATCGGCAATACACACTTGGGAAGCAAGATCAGGTTGAGGATAGGGCGAAAAATGAAATTAAACCTGATTAACTCCGTAATACGCAACGAATCAGAGCTGAATCAGGTTTGACTTTTTGACTCGGGATATTCATCACGGATAATTAGACCTCAGATTGTATACGAATTTTCATGTCTATTGCTTTTTATTTTCATTCAATGCTTGATAATTCATCTTTTATTGGATATATGTATTTCATATAATCCCATACAGTTTTCATCATATGAAATATTCAATGGTTGAGTTCATTGGATGCACCCAAAGGTCCCCCAAATCGCTCCAAGTATTTTGGATTCGCTGTTTTTAGTGATAAAAACAAATCGATTCTTTTGCAGTGGGGAATTTTTGTGAAATCATAGACAAAAATCCACCTTCCACTTAATTCTCATCCGACGTTAATTAATTTCGTTTTCGAGTATTCAGAAAGAGTTCCAGTTTAATGTATTACTGCGCCATTTTTGTAATACTCCGCTCATCCTGAGAACAATTGGAATCAAAGTTAGAACAAAGGTCTTGATATTGAATTTTGATTGATCCATCACGGTACAGAGTCCAAATTTTAAGGGGGTTCTCCGGGAGAATTCAGGATCAAATTAGAAAAATTATTGTCGAGCAGAGTACCAAGGTTAAAGGGATTCGATAATCATATTCGTTGGGACTTTTATTCTTATTTATGATAAAAAGAGAACCAACTCGAAGTATAAATAAACAACCTTGTAACAACAACGCGAAATTTGACATAGTTTTTTTCTTAAAAAATTTTAATTTTTGATCCGTTTATGACTTATGAGGGCTCATTTTGTTCCTTGTGAGATTTAAAAAACCTTCACCATGGGGATTTTTTTATATGAGTCATCATGACACTGTCACACGCTTTTGTTTATGGGAATGTTTTACTATTAATAAACAAAAGCGTGTGACAGTGTCATGATGACTCATATAAAAAAATCCCCATGGTAAAGGTTTTTTAAATCTCACAAGGAACAAAATCAGCCCTCATAGGTCATAAACGGATCAAAAATAAAAATTTTTTAAGAAAAAAACCATGTCAAATTTCGCGTTGTTGTTAAAAGGTTGTTTATTTATACTTCCAGTTGGTTCTTTTTTTGTCGTAAATAAGAATAAAAGTCCCAACGAATATGATTATCGAATCCCTTTAACCTTGGTACTCTGCTCGACAATAATTTTTCTAATTCTCCCGGAGAACTACCTTAAGGAAAATTTTTTTCCACCAAAATTTCAGGGAAAATATTCTTTTCAATAAAGTTTTGGGAAAAAAATTTGTTGGGAATTTGAAATTTCCTGCAAATATGCTGAAATTCTCTTATGCTGCCCCGAGTGCGAAATTATGCTTTATTCAGCTTGCGAATTCCAAGCCAATTTGAATTACATATAGTGCAGCATAATAGAAATATCAAGCTTCAATCGCGTTATTTGAATTTATGCTTTTATGCTCTTAGCATGAAGTTCCTATCTCTATTGGACAGGTTCATACCGGAACCACTGGGGAGACGACGAAACGTAGGGAAATTTTTTTCTCTCCGGGCTCCAATAAAAACCAAAAAGTATAATTTTATCGGCATCTATCGGGAAGTAATTGAAAAAAAAAAAAATGATGAAGCATGAAAAAATTGTCTCTACCTTCAAAATGAGTCGCGATAACTTCACAATAATCTCCACAATCCCAGGAAATGACATACAAATAAGAGAAATTTGATTAGGGAATCAGTGAATCTACCCAGGTGAAAATTGACGATTGGCACTAGGATGGCGCAACACTGACAAAGATTGGCCGAGCCTTGGCGGTTAGCAAGGTGCAAGCTTGGAATGATAACATCGTTACAGGCTCCATTGATGTATTCTGCCAATTACGGACCAACATTGGTACGATTATGGCAGTCAAATCAGCCATCATTGGCAACCCTTGAAAAAATTTGTCGCTCGATCTAAATCCAAGATTGGATCATGCTTGTATTCATTACGAACCAAGACTGATAGACGAATTTTTTTATGGTCTGCCAATGGTCAGATGTTTTATGCATTTAAAGGAGGTACCATCATTTATTACACATAAATGATGTTGACTGCGAAATTTGAGTCAATACTATGATAGTACTGAGTCAATATTCGGCCAAAATTGATTCAACGTCGCGACAATCCCGCGCCAACGTTGAGCCAATGTTGTGCCGATGCTCAACTCTATGTTTACCGATTGCAAAAATATAATAAAAATTCAGAGTCATATATTCCCGACATCGATTGCTTCCCCTCCACACATGTTAAGAAGTACAACCCGAACCTGAAATATTTTATACAACCACGGCCAGAGAATCTCTGTATACATTGGAACGAAGAAACTTATTTGATTAATCCGATACAAGATGTGGTATAAGTTTAATATAACTCAATGATTACTGGTTACCTTACAAATCAATTACATCAAGTATAATTCAAATTCTGATGTCCACGAGTCCATGAGTCTGCACAGCTAAAATCTCTCCTTCGATGCAGGACCTATGATGAAGACAAGGATTCTCAAATCAGAAGGTTATACGATGCTTATATATCAACCGCATAGTTCGTTGAGCGCTTGCGAGGAATTTTTGTATGGAGACGTATAATTGAGGATCGTGGCTAGCCTGAGCCAAGCTTTGACCAGGCTTGGCACTGCATTGGGTAATCATTTCTTCTAAACGTTGTCAACGTTTGGATTAATATTCAGCCGTGCTATGAAATTGTTCGTATGAAGTTAATTTCTTTTGTCCAAACGATATTGGGACAACGATGAACCATGATTGGCACAATCTTGAGCCAATGATGGATTGATCATTGGAAATTATGATTCCCAACATTGGTGCAACATTGTGCCACTTGTCAGTCAACGTTGGCTCGATATAGATTTCCCAGCCTTGGATGTCAGCATTGCGCCTATCTATTTTCCATCGTCAGTATTGGCGCAAGCAAGGAATTTTCACGTGGGTAGGGTTGAGTAGATTGGAGTTGAAGTTCTTTGATTAACAATCGGGATAACGCGACCGTTTCGAGAACAAAAATTGTCATTGATTCCTGGAGAATAAACGTTTCACTGTTTTATACTACACCCAACGAGAGATCCTCGACCTGAGACTATAAAAATTAATTAGCTCTCGGCAAAGGAAGGATTCACAAAGAAAGAGCCGGGCTTCTTTTCTCGTATGCGTATAACGAGCGATGTCTGCAAACTATGAGAGGGACGATATCTTGAATTTCTACTGGTCAGTTTGCAAGGGTCAACACGAATACACTCGCCACAATCTTCGTATTCTTCTCGTAACAGGGAGTTAATACATAACGATCGGTAACGTATGGATGGGAGGAACAAGATTGGGCGTAGTATGATTCATGACGTAACATCGTCTTAAAATGAACAGAAGAAAACGAAGGGAGGGTTTCGATTCATTCTCTCACGAGTGTTTTTTTTTTCTTTTAAGACTCTCAATGACGAAGTTTTGTATTGACTTTTTTTCCTATTTCGTCGTGAACACGACGATGTTGAGGTATCGAATCGAGTCTCGTTGGTACAATCGCTAATCAAATATGTAAAATCATTCCACATACGCTTGTTTTCAAATTAAACTAGTTTACATATTGATGAATTCAGAAGTTTGAGAGAGAATACATAATTGTTTTTTCGTTATCAATTCGCAGAAGCTGAAATTGCAGATGAAGGTGATGATGATGGTAGAAAAAAATGGTTCCCCTTGCGCCAAGTCGAAACGCCATAAAACGACAACAGAACCCGAGGAAAGAGATTGGACTCGACTAGATCGAAGAAATCAGCAAGATTTACGATCCTTTCTTCGGTCCGTCCTTCTGCCATTCGGTCGAGAACTCGCTGGTACCTAATCGGCATCGTTGAAATTAATTCGTGGGATGGAATCTGAGAGAAGAAGGTGGGTGAAAAACGGCTAAACCATGACGACGGTGGTTTTCACCGTCTCTATTGTACTCACAAGCTGCGGTTATGACTCGACTTGAGTCAAGTCGAGTAGGGATGAGGGGTTCTAAGACTGCAGTGTTAGGGGTCAGGGACTAGCGCTACTGTTACAACTACCATCACCACTGTTACACTTCCAAGAGGAAGAGGGAGGAGATGAGGATGATGATGATGGCTACGATGGCTACGACGACTACGAGAGGCGAGAGAAAGAGTGCCCCTCTCATTTTCTCAACCCCGCCACCCTTTGTACGATAGTAGTAAAGTGAGTAGGCAAGGAAAGTCCTTGGCCGTTCACTCAATTGTTCGACCGTAGAGGGTGGTTCCTATTCCTTCTTCTTCTTATAACGTGTAATCAAAAAATATCATGCTGGAACGCGACACGTGAAACAGGCAAAGAATTATTATTCCCACTTTTTCTCTCTCTGAAACCTTAACTGATATGAAATGAAAAACAGCAACTGAGTGGACGATTGCGATGCAAAGAAATTCCTGAGTCAAAAAGTGAAACCTGATTTAGCTCTGATTTGTTGCGTATTACGGAGTTGATCGGGCTTTGAAAAGTATAACAATTTTTTGACTCGGGAATACGTAAATAATACGTTCAAGTTAAGTTTGAACGAATCGAGAATGAAGGAAAAAGTGAACGGGTTAGAGAAGAATAAAAAAATTAGGGGAAAAAAACATCATTTATGCGGCGAGACGCGTGAGCACACAGAATCGCGAAAAACGACCTTTGGCCCAGGGCCAATTCCCAAATTCGATCTTCCAGAGTTCGTGGCCAATCGTCGCTCTTTTGGGTTTGCATAATTTATGACATATGATATAGAGAAAGAGGGAAACGTAGAGACGAGTGAGCGATAGAAACCTACGATTTACCGATTTCCGGCATATAGTGACAAACAATTTCCAACCGCAGTCGTTGGAGTGAGTCACTCGATAAATTTGATTTTTGTTTCTTTGATTTTCGTAATCGTAGAGTCGCGAACTGATTCAAATTTTATTCAATGTTACCGAATTGATTTTTATTGAAAACGCTTATTCATCGCAGGTTAATCTTCGCTTCTCATCCGCACGTTTATTTAACTGACTTCCCTCGTACAGACGGGAACGATTCGTAATCGATAAGTGTGTACACAACATCAAACCGTGGCGAAAGAAACTGCCTGCATCGTGCCCTTTGAGAGATGCACCGCGCGGGGCGGCATTCACTACGCACAAAGTAGCAAGATTCAAGTCGGAAACTCGATGAATTCGAAGCGAAGGATCTTGAATGAGAAAAGAATAAAAAGATACTCGAACAGACGGACACGCATGCAGGCAGACGGATAGCTCGGCAGCCGGTATCTGTTGAAAGAAAAGGAAAACAAAAACCAGAAAGGAGAGAGAGAGAGAGGGATTAGAAGATACCGAGACTTTGCTGAATGGACGAGGAGGATTGGATTTCCCAGAAACACTCTGACGGTTTTTGCTATATCTATAAATGCTACTACCTCAACTTTATCCAGAAGAATCGTTGATCCACTAAATTATGATATTTTTATAAGATTCTTTTGTTGCGAAATGAATTATTTTAAAGTATCCTGTTCCCCTTTTTTGAGGGTGAACAATTAGGGAGTCGTTCACACCTTTGTTGGAGAACCACCGCTACGCTCAAAGCGGACAGATTTTACAGTTCTCACAGCAATGTATTTGGGTCAAGAGGGTGCGACAAGAGTCGTCAGCTTTTGGGAACCGAAAAATTCGAGTGCCCCGGAAAGAAGGTGTCAACACCATCAGATAAATGTCTACAAAATACAAAGGGGTTCAAGGATTCTTGTCTCAGAGAGGTGATTATGAGTTTTTGATTTATACTTCATAAAGGAAACTTTCTCTTGCGAAGAATGTAGAAATGATTCGCCAAAGATTCGCTGAGGTTTCATTAATTCGATCCTATCGAGTGTTTCGTTTGAACTACGTTCGTTGAAATTGGATATCCAAGAGTCCGAGCTAAAAGGTTTACCATGTTTCAACATTCTTGAGAGAAAGGAATGTATGCAATTTTTGTTCACTTTGAATTGAAACTTGATTTTTTTTTCTAATCATACGAAGGAACCGGTCCTTGCATCCAAGAAGAAGTATAAATGCTGCTGGATTGTTTGAAGAGAGATTCAGATCGATTGAAATTTTAGTTGAAATCTTAGCGCATGAAACAAGAGTCTACTTCAACATATTAATTAGGGAACTCTACAAGGGATTAATAACATAGTGAAGAGATTTTGTAAGGTGTGATGCAATGTGTGCTCGAGAATCAGAAGTATAATTATAACAATGGAAATATAATATTTCTATAACACATGAGAACAATAGTTATATTGTTGTATTTGAAAGTATAGAATGTGCTTTGGTAATCGTAGGTTTCATCTGGAAAAGACAATTACAATTCTCTTCTCTTATTCGTTGAGTGAGTACTATATATATAATTGTACTCGGAGCGAATTGAATTTGTTTTACAGTCAACAAAAATATTGAATTCATCTGAAGGGGAGGTTCTCATCAAGCGAATTCTGACATGATGTGATTTTCTCGATTTTTTTTTTCATACGAAGAAAGTAAATTGAAAACTCGAGTTATTTGAAACTCATTAAATAGGTCTTAGAGTACATGAAAAAAATTTTCTCGAGTTGAAGGATTCGAATCCGGAAACTTTTTTAAGGCGTTTTTCTCGAAATCATGTTTGTCAAGTTTGGCTCCACGATATCTCAAAAACTACTAAACGGATCGCTCTTTTCTTTTTTGATGTTAGACCTGATTGAATTTATTATTGGAGGATGAACCCTAATGGAGATGAAATCTGCCTATTTTTCTGTTTATCGCACTGTGAAGAGCAAAAAAAAGGTGCAAAACGCTACCAAAAGTTTGCATGTGTGTCATTTTTTTAATTTCCGGACTTTTCATTTGTTTTGTCGGTACAGCCTCCAACAAATATAATATATTTCGTAGAAATTTTTGGATTTTTCATTTCTGATAATATTTTTGAGTGCTATAGTGGCGCTCGATTGATCACTGTTTTTTGGGTTGGTTATGTTTGAACGTGTATCAACAATTCCCATGGCATTATTTTTTACTGAAAAAAAATTTGTTTATGTGCATGAAGACTCAATCAACAAATCTGAAAACCACCGAGTTATTTCCCATGCAGGTATTGATAAGACTGGAAAAAAACCCAAGGTTGTCCCAGGATTGGCACGTGTATCAGGAACAAACCTCCGTTAAGAATAATTGGACCCATGATGATTGGTTCCATGATTGTCCCGCTGTTTTCAATAGATAGTTAGACATGGGATATTTGTTTGTATCTTTGGAATGGCCATTGCACTTGGTACAAGGTCGGCACAAGCGTAAAAATCAAGATTTCTTTAAGATGATTATTTAAGCCGATGTTGTCCACATAAGTGGCACAGTGTTTTCAATTAGTGACCGAAGTCCGAGTTCACAATGGATGAAGACTTGTGCATAACTATCGAGCCGGGACCAGTTCAATCTCCTCCCCATGATTGGCCCCACACTCCAGTTTCACATTTGATCTGAATAACAATAAAACTTGACTCAATGGTAATAGGCTACTTTTGAATGTGATCATACACGGAAATCAACTGATCTTGAAGAACTCTCTACAGGATTTCAAGATGTCTTTCCCATGCAGCGATTGACAAGACTGGGAAAAACTCAAGCTCGTCCTAGGCTTGGCACATTTAATCTATCGTTTTAAGATGATTCATGTACGGTATCCTGAGGGAGAACTTTGAGCTGAAATATGAATTAAATTACTCTTCTCATCAATATCTGTGATGAAAGAAGCATTGATTGATGCTTGGCGAATCACTTGGACTAGGCTGAAACGAACCATTGGCCCAACCTCTTCCTGATCTCATCACCCCCAAGCCTGGGCCATGTTTATTGAATTCTTCAAGACAAGTCACGGCAGGTCTTGTGACAGGTTTGGTCCGTGATTGGGGCATTGTTCTGTACACGAATGGGTTACTTACTTGAATGAAAAAAAATTCGAGAAAATCTCCCTGGTAAAAAAATCTCTCTGAATCTCTCTGAAAATTCCACGTTTCAGAGAGATTCAAAGAGATTCAGAGAGATTTAGAAAGAATCAGAGAAATTCAGCGCGATTCAGAGGATTTCAGGGACTCATGGGTTGAGAAAACTTAAGCTTTGAATTTTTCATTAGGATTCAGAGATATTCAGGGTCATTTAGAGGGATTCAGAGTAATTCAGGAAAATTCAGAGAGGAATGAATTTAGTGAAATTCTTGGTCCTGCATTTCAGGAGCATTCAGGAGGTGTCAGAGACTCTCAGAGACACATGAATTAAGAAAAATTTTGTATGGAACTTTTCAAAAATATTCAGAGGAATTTAGAGAGATTCAGAGAAATTCAGGACAATGCAGAGGAAGCTTCGAAATCTGAATACATCAAATTCTGGGAGATTTAGAGAAATTCAGAGAGATTCAGAGAAATTCAGAGAGATTCAGAGAAATTCAGAGGAATTCAGTGGAAGCTTTAAAATTTGAATATATTGAATTCTGGGAGATTGAGAGGAATTCAGGAAGATTCAGAAAAATTCAGGAAAATTCAGAGGAAGCTTTGAGATTTGAATGCATTGAATTCCGGGAGATTTAGAGGAATTCAGAAAGATTCAGAGAAATTCAGAGGAAGTTTTGAAATCTGAATACATTATTCCGGGAGACTCAGAGGAATTCAGGACAATTCAGAGGAAGCTTTGAAATCTGAATACATCAAATTCTGGGAGATTTAAAGAAATTCAGAGAGATTCAGAGAAATTCAGAGGGATTCAGTGCAAGCTTTAAAATCTGAATATATTAAATTCTGGGAGATTTAGAGGAATTCAGAGAGATTCAGAGAAATTCAGGGGAATTCAGAGGAAGCTTTGAAATCGAAATACATTGAATTCCGGGAGATTCAGAGGAATTCAGAGAGATGCGGAGAGATCCAGAAAAATTCAGGGAGATCCACTAAAATTCAGAGAAAGCTTTGACCCCTTGATGAATGAAATCCTAAGAAAAATCAAATACATTCAGAAAGATTCCGGAAAATTTGCAAATTCCATCAGAAAATTTCAGAGAGATTCAGGCAAAGTTGAAGAGTTTCAGGACGTATCACTATCGGAAAAGTCTCTAATTTCCTCTGAATTACTCTGAATTACTCTGAAGTTACTCTGAATCTCTCTGAGATATGTCCCAAAATATAGAAAGATTCAGAGAGATTTCAGAGAGATTCAGAGAGATTTTTTTTACCAGGGCACCTTATTTTGGAGTCGCCAGATAAGAACCTCCCCTTGAAATCTAGCAGGAATGTTTTTGTCAGTTCTTGACTGGATATCCCGCTTACGGATTCCAAACGGAAACGGCCTCAAATTTGTTGGCAGTTTTTAGCAGGCAATTTCGGACATCATCTGGTAGAAAGTTCGTCAAATCACGAGCTGACAACTATTTTTTGACTTCATCTGAGAGCGGTTTTCAATAGGAAAGATAGTTAGGTTTTCGATAGGAACACAGAAAATTCGGGAGAATCCTTCCACTTTGACGAAATAAACTAGTGAGTCATTGGGATTTTTTCAATTTTCTCCACTGACAAACGTCAACGTGACTTCACTGGTGGTGATTGAGGTGTCCTGTTGTTACTTAGGAGCCGAAAATTTTTTTTCAAGACGTATACTTTGAATCATACATGGAGAAGAAGGTATCTTGAAAAATATCATAATTTATGGATTTATGGCGTTGGTCTAACCCGAGTCAAAATATTTACGTGAAGATATTTCCCCATGTGTGTATGGACCAATGGCCCAATGATAGATCGAGCCTGGCACAAGACCTGCCGAGACTTGTCTTGAACAACTTACCAAACTTGGCCTAGGCTTGGGAATGATAAGATCAGGACAAGCTTGGGCCAGTGGTTTTGCCAGGCCCGGTCCAATTCATTTACCAAGCATCAACCAATGCTTCCTTGATCGCAGATATGGATGAAAAAAGTAATCGATTTATATTTCAGTTCATGACTTTCTCCCTCAGAATAGCGTACATGAATTATCTTGAAACATGCATTATCGAAGAACGTTCTTCAAAATCAGTGGATCTCCGTGTATGATTACATTTCAAAGTATCCTATTACTTATAAGTGAAGTTCTATCCTTACTTAGATCCATAAAATCTAGCTTAGTTTGTAAAACTAGTGTATAGGATTAATTATGGCAGGAAAATCGGGCCAGCCTTGGCCCGATGGTTATCCCCAAGTCTTCAGCCATTTTGAATTAAAAAATCAGTCAATATTTATAAACATTGTGTCACTCATGTGGGTAATATTGGCACAATTGTTCTCAACGAATGCTCGATTTTTAGACTTGTGCCAAGCTTGTACCAAATGTTGTACCAAGTGTGAAAACCCCCGAGCTCTCTATTTACTTCCTTCCATGAAAAAAAAATTCGAGAGAATCACCTCATTTTGGAGTTGCTAGATGGGAACCTCCCCTTAAAATCTAGCAGGAAAATTTTTGTCAGTTCTTGACTGGATATCCCAGTTACGAATTCCAAACGGAACCTGTCTAAAATTTGTTGGCAGTTTTTGACAGGCAATTTAGAACATCATCTGGTCGAAAGTTCGTTAAATCACAAACTGACAATTATTTTTTGTCTTGAGCTGAGAGCAATTTTCAATAGGAAAGATACTCAGATTTTCAATAGGAAAACAGAAAATTCGAGAGAATCCTTCCGCTTTGACGAAATGAACTAGTTAGTCATTGAGATTTTTTCAATTTTCTCCACTGACAAACGTCAACGTGACTTCACTGGTGGCGATTGAGGTGTCCCGATGTTGCCGAGGAGCTCAAAATTCGTTTTCAAGACGTATACTTTGAATCATACCCGAAGAAAAAGGTATCTTGAAAAATACCATAATTTATGGATTCATGGCGTTGGTCTCACCCGAGTCAAAATATTTACGTGAAGATACAGTACCTCTCAAAGTACCATAATGGCTGGGACTTTTATGAGGAAGGTACCATACTTCTTCATAAAAGTGCAAGAAATTATGGGACTTTTAGAGGTTCGTTAACGTAAATATTTTGACTCAGGTCAGCACAATGCCAAAAATCCATAAATTATGGTATTTCTCAAGATATCTGTTTTCTCTGTGTATCAGTGTCGCCAAACAGTGATCGTGCTAGGGAAGCTGATTTTTCCTTTTTCTCAGGAGGATCATTAGTGTTCATAGGTTTGTAATTTGTGATTTTCCCCTAAATTCGGAATGAAACCTCCAAATATTTGAGTCTGAAAAATTCATTAAGGGGGAATTGTGAGATAATGGGTCTAGAAAAAGCACTTTTTTGAGAATTTTTTTTTCAAGAGACCATTTTAGTAACTTCATTGAAGTTATTCGTACATAGCAATTTTTGAAGAGTACACAGTAATAATTTTACATTAGATATTAGCATATTTATATTGCACTTTTGGGATATATTTGATTATCCCGCTATGAACCACAGGTATACGAGCAATCACCATACTCTCTCGTGAGGATGAAGATAAATATGTTATAATTTAAAATAATTATAATTCTGAGCCTTATAATAAAGTACATCCCACGAGTACCATAAAAATATAGTAGTCTTGAATACAAACTTTTCTCTGTGCATTTAGAATTTTTTTCGTTAAAAGATATTCATAAATAAGCCGGTGACAACGAATTAATAGAAGCCATTTCAAAAGAATAGGTTTCGCGGTGTCCATCATAACTCGTCTCAAAATCATCTGACACACAAATAGTTGGAAAAAAAGATTAATTCAGAAGTGATTCTAGGTCTCAACGTAGTCATTTTATTTCGAAAATTGTTTTTCGATTTTTGCCGGTTGTTTGAAGTGAGAATTTGAATATTTATCCTCAAAATGGCGTCATTTTGTAGCTGTAGAACCTCGTGACCTAGTGAAATATGTATTGTGAAACCATGTTCAACATGAATCGGATCGGTGCAGAAGTTTTTGAGATATCGTGGATAGCGACTTCAAAAAGTCATTTTGAGAAACGGGCGTTCAAAGTTTCAAATTACCCAGGTAGGAACTAACAAATGGCCAAAGCTTGGCCCGATGTTGGCCCAATTATGACTTATATTGGACCAGAATCCATGAGAAAAAATGGCCCAAGCTTGGTGGAAGCTTGGGATGATAACCTCGTGCCAGGCTTGGTACTCAATATTGGGCCAGAATGTAATGCCAAGCATGACCCAATGTGTTATGAGTATTTTGGAGCTTGACTCATACGATTAAACCGGACCTGGCCCAAGTTGTGTATATTAACTTTTGCCATGCTTCAACCTGATCCTTCAAACATATTTCTTGGAGAAAAAAATGACGTCATTTTTCATGCCATCCCTGCTGAAAATTTCCCATAGAAAACGATAAGATTTTTAGCAGGGATATCGGTACAACTCTGTAAAAATCACAAACATGGAGATGTGGCATAGGTTCTCGAATAAACATTGGTTGTACATTGGCCCAATATTGGTTCACCATGCTTGACAGTTTAATGTTTTGCCAAACTTCAACCACTTGTTGTAATGACATTCCCTACGAAACGTGGTATAGATTCTCAAATAACAAATGGTTTGATATTGGGCCGATAGTGGTTCGCCATGCTTGGCAACTTGATGTTTTGTCAATCTTGAACCACTTATTGTATAGGCATTCTTTATGAAACATGGTGTGGGTTCTCAAATAACAAACGGTTTTATATTGGGTTGATATTGGTTCGCCATGTTTGGCAGCCCAATATTTTGCCAAGCTTGCACCAGTTGTCATATTGGCATTTCCTATGAAACCCGGTATGGTTTATAGAATGAACAACGGTTATATATTGGACGAATGTTGGTTCGCGATGCTTGGCAGCCCGGTATTTTGCCAAGCATGGGCCAGTTGTCAATATTGGCATTTCCTACCTGGGTATGAAATTTCAATCTTTCTTGCCGATGCACCAAAAGTCTTCATATTCTCTTCATTCTTTTCCTTCATCCGCATAGCTTACCGAAATGCTCCTTTCGATCTTCTCTCGAAACTTTTTTTCTTATTTTTCTTTTCGAAAATATACCTCCAAAATTATAAGCAGTGTTCTCGCTCGGTTCAATAAAGGCGAAGTGCACAGCTGATTATCTTAATGAGTTTAACTCTAAGTCCTTGAGGTTTTGGAAAAATATTTGTAAGGAGTTGTAATTTTATATGAAAAATTTTCAGATGAACGAATTTTTCAAAGTAGTTATCGCATACTCCCTCATTAAGAAACGAAAAATAACCCCTGAATTTCCATTTAGAATTCTGAGAGCCGATTGGAAAAATTATCAAAATTATATGAAATTTATATACTGGGTGGTTTGAATTTGTCGTACACTTTTTTGAGAGCAGATTCTTAATGAAATTCTGAAAAGATTTTGATCCGGAATATTCTGAGCGGGTCTTTAAGATCCGACAAATATAATATATTTCATAAAAATTTTTGGATTTTTGATTTCTGATAATTTTTGTAAGTCTATGGTGGTGCTCGATTGATCACTGTTTTTTTAGGTGGTTGGATCTATTGAATCACTAAAAAATGCCCCAAGTTTGCGGAAATATCATTCAATGCTCATAAACCCTTGAAGGGGTTATATACAGTTGAAATTTTCAAAAAATCGATGTTTTTTTCATTTCATTTTCGTAATGTACATACATTTAAGTACATACACAGAAAATTTCAAGTCAATTTGGCGATTATTGTCCAAGTTACACGGAGATTTTGAAAATTTTTCAACTCCATGTCAAGTGCTTTTGAAACTTTGAATGCGTTTTTCTCCAAACTGTGTTTTCAAAGTCGTTGACTAACATTACTCGAAAACGGCTGAACCGATTAGTCTCAAATTTTAACACGAGATTCTTAAATATATTTTTTAGTAATTAATCGAAGATTTCTTCTCACCGATAAATATATTTTTTTTTTATAAACAATTTAAGGCCGAAATTTTGGTCAAAAATCGTTTTTTTTTGTTGAGAAGCCGCCATTTTATCAAAAGAATCTATTTTGCTTATTCCTTCGATTAATTACTAGATTCAACATTACTTTAACGAAATCTGTTTGGTTTTTAATTTCAGAGGATCCAGTTCACAGATATAGTGGTCACCGCAAAACTTCTTTTTTGAGAGGAGCTCCCGAAGATCAGCTGTAGCTCCTTTCACAATGAATATTTTTACTAATACTAAGTCTTAAAATACAGTTGAAAGATACCATGATATGTGTACAAATTTTTAGATCAATAAATTTCAAAGTTTTTTCAGAAAAATGTCTGGGAAATTCGCTTTTTTTCGGCCTTCTAACTGTATATAACCCCTTAAGAAAAATATGAACGGCTCTTTTTGCATGATGCCCTGAGAAATGGTAAATAGATGGTCCGATTTTGTCCGTGATCCCCTCCCCGTGAATCTGATGGTTGATTGAAAACTTCACTAGGAATTCATAAAGACCTCAAAAACAGCTCCTTTCGGGTTGTGGTCTGGACAACGATAAGTTTGTTCGAATTCAAATCACAATCACTTTTCATCTAGTGCCGTAATTAAATTGAATTACAGGTCATATTATCACGGTTCAGTGATAATTTCATTAAGAGTTCATAGAAAGCACATACCAATGCTATTCACGCAGTTTCCTAGAAGACCATGAATTTTACCCAATTTGAGCCACGTCGTCCATGTCTTTGAAGTTTGAATCGTTTATAGAAACGGATCGAAATTTTGAACTCATAAAATCTGATGAACAATTTTTCAATATTTTTCACTTCGAACCAACTCCTTGGAACTGAAAATATCGTTTGAAGAATGTACTGCAAGATTTTGGGTTTCTAACAGCTGAATATTGTGTCGTTCGAGCACTAATTCGTTTCAATAAACGATTCAAACTTCAGCAACATCGTCGTCCTCCCATTTGATAACTGCACCAAATACCGTAGAGAAGTTCATGTGTCTCTCACACACAGGAACTTCAAATAATTGATAGTTGAAGGGAATTCGAAGGCTGGGATTCTGCACGGAGAAAAAATGGTTTGCTACTACAAAGCACCTACACAGACATTTGTTGTCCTTCCAAAAATAATCACTCCAGCAGCTAAGACGTTAGTTCTGTGTATAAATTTGTTTATGTCAGCAAAAAAACGTATTTGTGTCAATCATTTTTCTTGCTCATTCAGCTAATTTTTTTGTGGGCGCTATAGCAACAGACCTGCTTGTTATGCCAGCAATACTTTCTTCTCCGTGTGTGTATAATGAGTGGTATATTGTTCAAATAAATTTGCAAGGCATATGAATGAACATCAAAGTGGTACATAAAATATGTTCATACAAACGATTTTTCACGCCTGGAAGAACCAATTGATTGTATCAAACAAGAAAACATGGTGTATTAAATGCTGAAATGTGTGGTTGATCTGTTCAAAATCCCTCATAGAGAACGATAGAAAAAGCTCTTTGATTGCTATCTTTTTTGATGGGAAATTTGAAGACTTGATATTTAGTTACAAAGTTTTATTATGTTGCTGAAGTTTGAATCGTTTATTGGAACGAATTAGTAATCGAACAACGAAATACTCAATTATTAACGACCCAAACTTTTGCATTACTTTTTGAGGCGGTGTTCTCAGTTCCAAAGCGTTAATTTGAAGAGTTCAATAACGATGATTCATTAGATTTTGTGAGTGGAAATTTTCGTTCCGTTTCTGTAAACGATTCAAACTTCAGCAACATGGTTTATTGAATTATGAGGAAGTTCAGAATGCTTGGCTTGTGGTGTGATGTATTCACATGTAATGAATTCGGATGTGAATGCCATTCATGAGCTGTTTATGAGCTGTTTGAGGGCTTTTTCTACTGTTTGCCGGTTGACATAGTTTTGCACGATTGGATGAAAGCCATCCCTACTGAAAGAATCCCGGAATCTACAAGGAAAAAAATCCCCATATAAAAATTACATGAAAAGTCAGGTAACGATTACAGTGTGGATTTCATGTAAAATTTGCTACACAACCCTGTTGGATTCACATTGTTATTAAAGGTTATTCACAGCAACACTTCTCTCATTTACATAAAGCTGAAACTAGCAGGCGTAAAGTTAGCAGCCGATTGTTGTAACTTTGGAATCAAGGTTATTGGAGCTTTGTTTATACCAGAAATCGATTGAGTAGCATCCTACCAAACGTTTCAGATCCTCAAATCCTTAATCAAAATTGTGTATGAAGAGTTATGAAAAGCGGCTGCTAGCTCTGCGGCTACCAGTTTCAGTTTCATCTAATTCACTTTGGTAACAATGTAAATATAACATTGGTTCCAAAGTAAATTCTACTCCAATCGCATTCATGTGAGCAGTTATGTTAAATTCACAGCAGCCAATGTAAAATTTACATGGGACTTTTTTCCGTGTATGAATTCTAGGCCGGGGGGCTGTTTATGAGCTTTAAATGATCTGTTCGCAAACTTTTTGTAACTTCCTTCCCATTTGAACACTTCAGTGGGCTTTGATGGGAACCATTTCTGCAAAGAAGGCCCCAGGAAAACGCCGTTTCCCCAGCAGTCACACTTCTGCATATTTGCCCTATCCATTTTTTCCAACTATTTGTGTGTCAGATGATTTTGAGATGAGTTATGATGAACACCACAAAACCTATTTTTTTGGAATGGCTTCTGACTATCACCGGCTTATTTATGGATATCTTTGAATGAAAAGAATTCTAAATGTTCTTCAAATGTTGCTATGTACAAATAACTTCAATGAAGTTACTACAATGATCTCTTGAAAAAAAATTCTCAAAAAAGTGCTTTTCTTAGACCCATTATGCCACAATTCCTCTTTAATGACTTTTTCAGACTCAAATATTCGGAGGTTTCATTCCGAATTTGAGGGAAAAATCACAAATTACAACTGAAGAACACACATAAACTAGTGATGTCGATTATTTTTTATATAAAGCATATCAAATTTTTATCAATATTTTATACAAACCTATAAACACTAATGATCCTCCTGAGAAAAAGGAAAAATCAGCATCCTCAGCACGATCACTGTTCAACGACACTGATACACAGAGAAAACAGATATCTTGAGAAATACCATAATTTATGGATTTTTGGCATTATGCTGACCCGAGTCAAAATATTTACGTTAACGAACCTCTAAAAGTCCCATAATTTCTTGCACTTTTATGAAGAAGTATGGTACCTTCCTCATAAAAGTCCCAGCCATTATGGTACTTTGAGAGGTACTGTATCTTCACGTAAATATTTTGACTCCGGTTAGACCAACGCCATAAATCCATAAATTATGGTATTTTTCAAGATACCTTTTTCTCCGGGTATGATTCAAAGTATACGTCTTGAAAACGAATTTTGAGCCCCTTGGCAACAACGGGACACCTCAATCACCACCAGTGAAGTCACGTTGACGTTTGTCAGTGGAGAAAATTGAAAAAATCTCAATGACTCACTAGTTCATTTCGTCAAAGTGAAAGGATTCTCTCGAATTTTCTGTTTTCCTATTGAAAATCTGAGTATCTTTCCTATTGAAAATTGCTCTTAGATCAAGACAAAAAATAATTGTCAGTTTGTGATTTAACGAACTTTCTACCAGATGATGTTCTAAATTGCCTGTCAAAAACTGCCAACCAATTTTAGACAGGTTCCGTTTGGAATTCGTAACTGGGATATCCAGTCAAGAACTGACAAAAATTTTCCTGCTTGATTTTAAGGGGAGGTTCCCATCTAGCAACTCCAAAATGAGGTGATTCTCTCGAATTTTTTTTTCATGGAAGGAAGTAAATAGAGAACTCGGGGGTTTTTACACTTGTTTTTTCACCTTTTTTCGCTCTTCAAAGTGCTGTAAAAAGAAAAAAAAGGCATGCCGTGTAGAAAAATCTAGTCTGACAAACATATGGGAAGATTCTCGCCAAAAGTATGGCCAAAATTTGGCAATACGTAAGATTGGTCTGGCGAAAAGTACGAGTAAGTCTTGCTGAAAGTATGGGATTTGGGACTCAGCCATATTATTTGCTAAACCTTTACTGGAAGGCAGTGGATGTTTGTCGAAAGCATGGGATGGATCTGGTGGAAGTAAAATAAAAAGATAACCAGAGTAGGTGGTGCACACTGGTGATGTTGAACCTCATCAATATGCTCATTTTGTTCAAATAAACGATGGAATCAATCACCAGCCCAAAATATGTTGTGAATGAATAAAATTTGTCGCGAATCATCACGAGACGCAGACTCATCTCATTTAATCTGTAATATACAGTGAGAAATACGCAGGAAATTTTTGAAAATAGGATCATGCAAAGTGTGCAAATACTGCCACTTTGAAAAGAGTGAATTTTTGAATCCTCAAGAGCATGATTTGTCATTCCCAAAATGGGATTAGAAGTGATTTGATCCAAGAATGAACTCTCAAAGCGTGAAAGATTACTCATTGAAAGTGACACATCGATTTTCCCCTGGAGTTGCATGATTTTTTTTCACACTTCCTATCAAAATCAACTGAATTCATATTGGGATAATACCATATCAAATTCTTGTGAGTGATGCCACATTTGCCTCGAAATACATCTAGATTATGGTTCCATGGGAATGCATGGAAAAATCCTTATTGCTAGGGGTGCATTCGAGACGAGACGATATTTCAGAAAATATTAGCTCGGTATCGAAAAATATCGTTTCGGTATCGTGTGATATCGTTGGACTGGTATCGATATCGTCTCGATATGAAAAATTCTACATTCATGGTTTAAAATTTGTACTAGTATTTCACAGTAAAAATTGAAACTCACTTGCTTTCTGAATATTAGCGTATTTCAAGGTGCACCACAAGCTAGCCCTGTCTCCACTCAAATTAGGCATGAAAAACAAATGTCGACACAATGGAAGAGACTGAATTTTAGTCAAATTTTAAAGTAAGTTGCAAACACATTCAATCTGACTTTTTACTGCATTAATTTTGTTTTCAATCGAATTTTCCATACAAGAATGTTTCATATAATACAGAAAATTTCACATATTTATAAAATGTGCATACTAAATCATACATATCTCCGGGAAAAAATAAAAATCAACTTATTCAAGACCCTGTTCGACCCCAAGTTGGAATGGTCTGTATCCAGACAGGGCCTTGGACCCTAGTAGATATTGCTCTAGTAACTTCTTGGACTATCACGAGGTCTTGCTAGGCCTCGCAAGACTCTCTTATGAGCTTCGTGAAGCCTTGCGAGGCCCAAAGAATGACTGGAGTAATTTCTACTAGAGGAGGCCCCAGTTCTCAATCGGAGTAGTTTTCACCCGGGTCCTGTATATACAATATTTGACTATGAAAATATGTAGGAAACATTTGCATCAGATATGTGGTACTATTTAGGGGTGAACAATTTTCCTAAACTGTACCCTGGTAAAAAAAATCTCTCTGAATTTCTCTGAATCTCTCTATATTTTGGGACAAGTTTCAGAGAGATTCAGAGTAATTCCAGAGTAATTCAG
The DNA here is from genome assembly GCA_018340375.1 of Gonatopus flavifemur. Taxonomy (NCBI): domain Eukaryota; kingdom Metazoa; phylum Arthropoda; class Insecta; order Hymenoptera; family Dryinidae; genus Gonatopus; species Gonatopus flavifemur. Next base: position 20,718,743 of record JAFFJZ010000004.1, read on the forward strand.
AGGAAGTTAAAGACATTTCCGATAGTGATACGTCCTGAATTCTTCAACTTTCTCTGAATCTCTTCGCATATCACTGAATCCCTCAGGATTTTATATATTTAAATTTCAAAGCTCCCTCTGAATTTACCTGAATATCTCTAAATTTCTCTAAGTTTCCCGGAATCTAATGTATTCAGATTTCAAAGCTTCCTCTGAATTTCTCTGAATCTCTCTGAATTCCTCCAAACCTCCGGGAATTTAATGTATTCAGATTTCAAAGCTTCCTCTGAATTCCTCTGAATCTCTCTGATTTTCTCTGAATCTCTCTGACTTCCTCTAAATATCCCGGAATTTAATGTATTCAGATTTGGAGCTTCCTCTGAATTCCTCTGAATTTCTCTGAATTTCTCTGAATCTCTCTGAATTCCTCCAAATCTCCGGGAATTTAATGTATTCAGATTTCAAAGCTTCCTCTGGATTCCTCTGAATCTCTCTGATTTTCTCTGAATCTCTCTGACTTCCTCTAAATATCCCGGAATTTAATGTATTCAGATTTGGAGCTCCCTCTGAATTCCTCTGAATTTCTCTGAATTTCTCTGAATCTCTCTGGATTACTCTGAATCTTTCTAAATTCCTCTGAATATTTCTAAAAAATTCCACGCACAATTTTTCTTAATTTATCTTCCTCTGGAAGTCTCTGAAACTTCCAGGAAGCCTCTGAAATGCAGGAACAAGAATTGTACTGAATTCATTCCTCTTTGAATTTCCCAGACACCCCCAGATTTCTGTAAATTCCCCTGAATATCTCTGAATTTTTCTGAAAAATCCCACGCACGATTTTTGCCTAATTCACCTGTATCTGTGAGTCTCTGACAACCCCTGAATACCTCTGAAATCCTGAACCAAAAGTTTAGCTGAATTAATTGCTCTCTGATTTTCTCTGAAATCCGCGGAACCTCTCCAAATTCTTCTGAATATTCCTGAAAAGCTCTACGTACATATTTTCTCCAATCCACCTGTCTCTGTGAGTCTCTGACATTTCCTGAATACTTCCGAACCCCTGAACCAAAAATTTTACTGAATTAATTCCTCCCTGAATTTCTCTGAATTTCTCTGAATTTCTTGTGAATCTCTCTGAATTACTCTGAATCTTTCTAAATTCCTCTGAATATTTCTAACAAGTTCCACGCACAATTTTCCTTAATGTATCTGTCTCTGGAAGTCTCTAAAACTTCCAGAAAGCCTCTGAAATTCAGGACCAAGATTTTACTGAATTTATTCCTCTCTGAATTTCCCAGACTTCCCCCGCATCTCTCTGAATCTTTCTGAAAAATCCCACGCACAATTTTTCCTCATTCACCTGTCTCTGTGAGTCTTTGACACTCCCTGAATACCTCTGGAATCCTGAACCGGAAATTTAGCTGAATTAATTCCTCTCTGAATTTTTCGGAATTCCTCTGAATCTTTCTGAATTACTCTGAATCTTTCTAAATTCCTCTGAATATTTCTGAAAAGTTCTACGCACAATCTTTCTGAATTCATCTATCTCTGAAAGTGTCTGACACTCTTTGAACGCCTCTGAAATGTAGGACCAAGAATTTTACTGAATTTGTTCCTCTCTGAATTTCCCTGCATCTCTCTGAGTTCCTCTGAATTATTCTGAATCCTTCTGAAAAATTCAAAGCACAAATTCTCTCAATCCACTAGTCTCTAAAATCCTCTGAACCACGCTGAATTGCTCTGAATTTCTCTGATTCTTTCTGAATCTCTCTGAAACGTGAAATTTTCAGAGAGATTCAGAGAGATTTTTTTACCAGGGTACCTAATATTTGAATCTATTAAAAATTCGTGAAATACACATATCATCGTTACATTGAAATTTTCGTCTCCTTCTGAAAAAATTATCTTTTAATAAATTAAAGTGAGATTATAAAATCCTTTTGAAGCAATCAAAATCGTGTTTCGAAATAAAAAGTTTCTCGCTTTAAAATTGAATATGATCGGATACAATCAAAGCAGTCCTATTTTATTCCGCAGTGCGCTGAGAACACACTCATTTTTATGTTCCTTTACATATTGATTTTTTTCGAGAATTACGCCAATTAGGGCTGAACACTATCTTATTCAAGTTTGAAATTTCAGAACTTATCCCTCTGCCGTACAAAACAAAAACGTGGTCAACTCAATTTTTCATCAACATGTGATTCTGGTATCATTCGATTTGGGAAATTTGCCTGAACGAGGTGAGATGAAAAAATAATTTCCAAACAAAACTGAGTTAACTATCTTCTGTGATATCATTTGGATTCTAAGAGCCCTTTTGGAGAGTCCGGTCCATTTGAGAATTCTCAGCAAAATAGCGATAGAAATTTGTAGCAATATTAACAGAGGGGAAAAATCATGAGGATTACGGACATATTTTCGCTGGTTATAACAATTCCCATCGGTTCTCTGGTGGTCAGATCATGAAAGTAAATTCACTGGAATTTCATTTTTTGATAGCAAAAAATGGCACATTCTTTTCGTATTATTTCCGATACAATTAAATTTGAATCAAATATTGACAGTGAATGCATATGATTTTTTCCATCGTGAATAACATGAATCAAAAAATGAGAGAAGGGTTTGATGGGTATGTTCCCTTGTCCCATTCGATACTAGGGTACTTCAATATTCCTTGATTGGAGAAAACCTGTACAATCTACTTAAATTAAATTTACCGGGATTTACGCGAGAACATTATATACTTTTCAATGAGTTTTTGCAAAATGCAGTGGGCTTTTCATTCAAAAAGTCTATTAAATCTACGCTGAGAAAAAAAATAGTGGAGCTGACTTCGTAAGAGTTTGGATACGGCGAATTCCGCCCCACAGTTGAGTCAACTGAATATCGATTGAAATAAATCCCCGCTCAGGCCTTTCAATCCAGACTCACAGTGTAACCATATTTAATGAAAAATTATCAAATTGGCTTCAATTTGAACATTGTGGAAGATTCTATGAAATTTGGCAAGAGGCTATCCATAAATTACTTAATGTAAAATTGGCACAATTCCAGTACCCCTCTTTCTCCCGTAATGCATTGGTAACGAAATCTCAAAAGGTATCTTTTACAAACTTCTAAGAGATCTCTTAAAACGTTCTTGAAGATATCTTTTAGAAGTAAGAACATTGTAAGAGTTCTAAAAGATATCTTCACGTGTTGCACAAAACTTCTCGCATTGTTCTCAATCATTTCTGAAAATATCTTTTAGACACCATGGCTGAAAGGTCCGATAGATTCCCATAAATGCTTATCCACCATAGAAACCGATAGGATATTTTATTCCTATTAGTATTCATTAGGGTTTGCAGATCATACCGATAGAAACCCATAGAATATCGGATTTCTCATAGAATTTTATAGAAACCATGAAATTCTGTGACACTAACCACCATAGAAACCGATAGTATATCATTGATTCCGATAGGATTTGCCCTGTCGATTTCTATTGGTCTTTTTGCACACACAGTTGAAAATTTTGTGTGAATGTGTTAAAAAATCCGTGTGTCATGAATTTTCTGTTAAATATTCAACACAACCACGTGTAACTTCTACAGACAGTCCTTGTGTAATCAGGTCTCAACTGATTTATAATGTGAAATCATTCAAACAAGTAAAAAAAAGTGTCAAAATGACACAAATTTTATTCAACTCAAGATTGAACATAAAAATTGTGTTATTCTCAACTACCAAGGGGAGATCGCTAGTGGTGGGAGCTATTTTTTTATGAAACTTCTATGTACGTGTAACTTTAGTCGTCGTCGGAAGAACTATTCATTCATTTTGGTTTTAGCTTTCATTCTAATGGAAATTCGTTTTCTATATATGTGAATTTGAAGATAGAGTGCGAGTTGATATACGCAAAGAAAGTACACTCAATCAAAGGACCGGCAGTGGCTTGGGTGATACAGCTTCAACATTCGGTCCCGCCGATCCATGTTCAATGCTTACTGAAGTACTGTTTTTTTCAATTTATTCTTATGCATTGTTTCAACACGAAAAAAGTGCGATTCTCACATTTGATTGATGTAAAAAAATCCATAAATTACACTTGTGAACTGTTGATTCATTCCTTATTTTGGATTTCATTTGACAGTACTTATGTGTTGAATTTACACGATCGGAAATTCCAATCAAAATTTTATCAACATCTTTTTGTGTTATATTATTCACATCGAGCTTGAGTTATTAGCTAACACAAATACATTATGTAATATCGACACAAAAATATGTGTGGACCGTTTGGGACATGTGAAATGTGTTGAATTTAACACCAAATTTCCAACTGTGCAGGGCAAAGAGTGCTATGTACAGAATGACATTGACATGGTTTATAAATTAAAAACCGTTTACAACAAGAAGTCAAAAGGAAGTATGTAATAATCGAATGCATTCCCAAAGAATTCTCTATAATTCTTGGATGATATGGGTATCAATTGGGATGAGTTGGGGCACATTGAATTTCGCAATCCAAACGTGGCAACGTCGGTGCTATGGATACTTCAGAGAACATACACGTTCTTCAATTTTCCAAAATATCGCCGATTTCTCGAGTCTCGAATGCGTCAATATCGATATCCACTCGATTCTGATTATAGAAACATCGTCTCGATATCGTCTCGGATAGTCGAGATGATACGAGACGATATCGATACTGGTCTCGTACTCTCGTGCAGCCCTAAAAAATACCTCAGTGTTGTGTTCTACACGGAGAGAACAAAATAGTACTGGCTACTACACCGGATAGTACTCAGTGACATCTGAAGTAAAAAAAATTTCAGATAGCAGCCATTACCATCCAAATAGCATCCAGTACAATCTACGTTATACTCAGTAACATCTGACATAGCATTGAATATAACGTAGATTGTACTGGATACTATTTGAATAGAAGTGGATGCTATCTGAAATTTTTTTCACTTCAGATGTCACTGAGTACTCTCTGGCGTAGTAGCCAGTACTATTTTGTTCTCTCCGTGTAGGGTTAACGGGGTTCGAATTTGTTAAGGAAACGCTCAATAGAAAAATTCTTCTCATTTTCAACAAATCTCTCTATTTTCTGTAATGAATTCGATGGAATTGTGCTGAAATCGGTAACCTCTTGTCCCCTATTTAGTGATGGGGATTTTTGGAAAAGCTTGATCCTTTTTTATATAGAATATATATAATTTTTATAGATTTCAATAGAAATTCGATACTTCTTTATATAAAAGGATCCCCATCACTACTTCCCCTATTTTCTTTCTTCTCTCTGAGGCATATTTTAAGGGTATCATTGGTGTTATTCATTTTGAGAAAACAAGTCTTCGTGCCATGAACAAAAATAAGGATATATAAAGTAATTAAAGAAATACTTTTTACAAACATTCTCAATCAGTTTCGAATAGTTTGAATTGGCACTCAGAACTGGGCAATCAGTTTCAAACAGGAATTTTGAATTGCTGCTCAGTACTTCAGATAAAATATATAAAGAATGAAATAAAATGACATTAAATGCACCTATTCATTAGAAAAATTTTCCTAAGGGAACTTTCGTATCATCGAAATTTGATCCACATCCCAATCGAACAAAATTCAAACTTCGAAACTTCGTAAGATTTGTAAACAAAAGAGTTCAGATAAGCGCAAATAATTAACAATGCGAAGAAACAAAAAGCAAGAATCCTCGAGGGGGAAATACTTTGGTCGAAATGTAGCAAAAGGGTGACGGTAAAGGAGAGAAAGGTAGAGAAAGAGGAGGAAGAAATCTCTCTTTCAGCCAAGGGATGATGATGTAGAAATAAGAAGGTGGCAGAGTAAATGATAGAATGCGTGAACGTGTTTGTGCGATGTGGATAAAGAGCGAAGAAAAAGAAAGAGAAAAAGAGATGGAAGGCGGCAGTGGCGTGAGTGACAATATAGAATAGGCACGAATATAGTGGTGGTATAGGTGAACTGGACAACCGGCAGAAACTGCCGACGGTATTTAAGGGAGAGCCACGATCGTCGCGCGCCAGTTTCTACGGCCGATTTGGCCCGCGAGGTTTGTATATGCTCTTCGATATCTAGTTTATATGCTGTGGAAAATTAAACAGATGCACATCCGCAACGATGATCCCTTCTTCCACTTTATTTTTCGCGGGAGAACAATTACATTTATCAATCCATTATCTTCGCAATTGAATTTTATATCTTCATATATCTAATATGTGATTTCTCCAAAAAATTATTATTCCAAAAATTTCAGAGTTACAAACTGTTTTCCAAGTGAACTCAAATTTGCGATGTTTTATCTGTGATTGTGGTGACAGTGGTTGGTTATTAGTGCTGGTGCTGGTGGTGATTTTGATTATTTCTCGTGGAATTTCAATAAGAATCCTGTGAATTTCAAGGTACGTGTTAATTTGATCCTTTTTGTTTCGTTCTCTTGTCCTATGCTCTCTTGCAAATTTCCTTGGGGAATCAGGGTGATGGATAATTTGCAAATTTTCTGACACGCGAGAGTCGAATTTCAATTGCCCACGATGATGTGGTACAATTTTATTCATGTGATGATGTGATATGATGATTTCGCAATTCAATGTCATCAATTTCGAAGTACACCACAAAATTGCGAAGATTCTACAAACACGAACTGCACGCAAATTGATTTTTTGCTCGAAATCGCGAATGAAATTTAATTTTATAATTGAACATAATCCACGTTCAGCGTGGACGATCCTTTTTTTGCTTAAGCGAATTCTCCTAATTATTCATTCGGTTTCAATTTGGGTTCAAGTTTTTTCCAAGCAATGGAATAAAGTCCGGTGATTTCACTTACTTCATATTTCAATGTCACGATATTGATGGACTTTCGACATGTTTTTGATCCATCAAAATGAATATGGAAGTAGGCTTGATTCGTCAAGAATTCAGGAAAATTTGAAATTTATATGAACAAATGAACGAACTTTATACCGGAGATTCATCTAAGGAACACTTGAATAACATTCGAAAGTTTTGCAAACGTTATGCTCTATGCTCTATGGGATGAATCTACGCAAAACCAAGCAATTTTCTGCATTCTTTTCGTTCTTTTCTTTTCCTTCCCCTTCTTCTTAGCTATGATTATCGTTTACACGCAGATGAATGAGCAAGAATTCCAAGTAATTTACGAACCTTGTATTATCTTCCTTCAGATCATTCGAGTGTGGATTTATGGACCAATAGTTTCAAAAATTCATCTTCAAAGAATTTTCCCATACGGAAGTGTGGAAAAATTCCTGTTTTTCCTGTAACGTCCTCTTGACTGCACAAAAATCTCCCCGTGAATGTACTGGAATTTTTCAATTTCATTCATTTCTTATTCCTTCAATTTTTATTATTATTACATGTTGTTTTTGAGCATGAATAATCGTGAGGAATTCAAGAAGGTGCAAGTTGAGAGCTTCATTAGAGAATTTTCGTGCCTCTTTCAAAGAAAATCCTCCATCAATCAGTGGGAAAATTTTGCATTTCTATCTCCATTCTATTCCTCATTTCTGTCACGTTTCCTCGCAAATTCATTCCTCGAGATGTTAAGAAAGTACAGTGTTGAAGAGAACTGGAATTTCCCGGTGACTGAAAAATTATTGTTTATAATAAATTTTTATTGTTCACGTACCGACAAATTTCGTAGCGTAGGAACACTGTAAGAAACTTCTTTGTGGATTGAAAAACGTGAGAACTTATCAAATACTTTCTTCAATGAATTTTAAAACAAAATTTTGAGTAAATGAACCCTGTTTGTTAGTTGACCAAAACTTTGTACAAGAAGGATTTTGTAAATCCACAAGGAAAGTGAGAAGTTCTCGGGAAAGCCATTGAGAGGACATCAAATCCGAAACGCGCGGGATGTTGCTGAAACTCGAATCGTTTATTAAAACCAATTAATACTAGAATAACATAATATTCAGCGGTAAGAGACAAAAAATTTTGCGACAGAGAGAAATACAGAAAGATATATTTTAGATATCTAAGTGACGTTCACAAAAGAGATATCTGTAAAATGTATCGAAATGATATCTTTCATACATCTTTGAGAAATGTCAGAAATATGTCTTCAAGATATTCCTAAAAGACAACTTTTAGATGTTGAATCAGCATAGTCTAAAAGAGATCTTGAAAAAGCTTCTGAATAATATCTGTTAAAAATTGTCTCAGTAAGAAGGGCTAAAGTCACGCCATGTTCCTTTTTTTAGAACTCATTAGTGATCCTTTTGTGCTGTCTGGGATGTCTTAATGATTCCAAAAAGACATCTAAAACATCCCGAGTCGAAATATTGCCTCTACTTTGCTGCTAATAATCCTATTCTTAGTAGAAGCATCAGATAGGAAAGTAGGGGCTGTTTCAATGAGATATCATCTCCTACTTTGCCCCTAAAAGTGGTAGAAATTTCCTATTTCACCACTTGTAGGAGCAAAGCAGGTGCAAGGTTGACCTCCTACTTTGACCCTACCGCCTCTACACGGATATTAACCCCAATAAAAATATTTCTTTTCAAAATTCTTCAAAACTCTTCAGATTTTTCTACATAACTGTCAGATTTCGGACGCTTTGAGAAATTTGCAGAATTTTTAACCATAAATATTACTCTACAAATTTCTGCATTACTCTGCAAAATTGTACATAATTCTTCCAATCTTCGTAATATTTTATGAATTTCTCCACACAATTCGTACGAACCTCGCCAAATCTCCATATTACATTAAATACTTCTCTGCATATTTCTGCATTACTCTACAAATCTCTGTTTGATCTATTCACTTTTGCTTGAGAAAAAAATGTTTGTTCAGAGTTTATCTGTACAAATCTCCTTCCAGTTCGACTTGAATGACATTACGGAAGAGACACCACATTGAAAGTCCATTTTTAGGAACTTTCCTCAGTGAGGATTGAACCCGGGTCCTGCGAGTGAGAAGCAAAGCCTCTATCACATCAGCGGATCTCCGAGATGACTACAGTAATCTCAAAGTACCACTTATGGGAATCATCGCAATGGAAAATTTTGAAAAATTCGTTTTCGTGCGATATAGACCAATCAATTCAGGATCTTCTGAAACGAAAAATGAATAGGTCGTGGGAGAGGGGATTTTTTTGACCTCAACTTGTAAATTTTTCCAAGTGCCGAGTCAAATCGATAGAAAATTTTGAAAGTTCGTCCCTGTAAGATATAGACCAATCGATTTAGAATCTTATGAAACGAAAAATGAGTAGATCGTGGGAGAAAGGTTTTTTTCGACCTGAACTTGTAAATTTTTCCAAGTGCTGGGTCAAATCGATAGAAAATTTTAAAAAATTCGTTCCCGTCAGATATAGACTAATCAATTCAGAATCCTCCGAAAGGAAAAATGAGTGGGTCGTGGGAGAGAGGTTTTTTCGAGGCCTACTATTGAATTTTACTTAAGTTATTTTGAGTCGATTGAAAAATTTGAAAAAATTCACTTTATCCCCGCAAATGCGATTTGAGAAAAATGTATGAATTTGTATAGAAAACTCAACTCTCCGCCACAAGCCGTAATATTCTTGGAATAGACAAATAAAGAGAAAATTCAAATTTTTTTCTGCAAATGTAGTTTGCAGAGAAATGTATGAATTCGTGGAGAAAATTCCTTTCCTCGTCAAATGTTTCCACCATTTATCAAGTAGAAAAATGTTGAGAAAATTCAACATTTCTCAACAAAACAACTTTGACCAATAAGTTGGAAATGTACAGAGAAACCTTTAATGGCAATAGAAATTTTCAGAAATATGCAGAATTTCACAGAGTTTTGGAAGATGAATCTGTTGAAGAAATTCTTCCTTTCTCTAAGAATTGCGATAATGAAGTTTTGCAAAGAAATTGTTGAAGTTTTGAAGAGAAATATCTTTATTGGGGAATGCAGCCCAAAAATATGACTTTGTTTCATTCTTTCCGTAAACTAGGAATAAACAGATTTATAAAATGAATTTTTACCTGAGAATACGAAAGATTATGAGTGCTGTAGAAAATGTGATGGGTAGGATTGAAATTTCATACTCACAGTTTTTTTAAAGTAATCGTAAGCTTCCGTATTTTCATGTACAAATTCATTTGACGACTCATCCTATTCCTGGTTTACAAAAGAATGTTTAAAAAGTCATATTTTGATAATCAAGCTCATGTGTCAGTGCCAGTCAATGAAAAAAAACTTGAGTAATTTGATAATTTTGTTGTGAATTTCCTCTTATAATTTTAGTCGAGTACCTTATTTTTTATACCCTCAAATAAATCATTCATTCAAAAAAGAAACCTCATAGATATTCGTTTGGGTAAAAAAATTTCATTTGATTTCAAGAATATTTCATTCCATGAAACGAATGAGTGTTTATTTGAATAAAATGCATATTTCATTTCAATCAAGTAAAATTATTAGATTCGTATTCGAATGGAAAATTTATTGGTTCGACCGACATAATTTCAATTGAATTGAAATTTTGTTCTTCAATTACATTTTCGAATTGATAGAAAATGCGCTTCATGTAATATTATTATTAAAAAAATCCAACACATACGCTGAGAGAGAAAATTTTCGGGAACAATGGAATATTTAATTGAATAGTCGCAACAAAATATTAATTTGAATGAAGTTTCATCGAATCAACAGAATATTCATTCGATCAAACAAATATTCAATATTGTACAAAATATTTTGTCAATGAAAATGGATACTTGATCGATTCAAGGAAATTCCATTCGAATTAACTAATCATCTCATTACGAGTATTCAAATAAGGATTTTAAGGTTCCCAAGAATTTTTTCTCCCAGTGAATCCAGAAGAATCAGGTTCTATGTAGGAGTAATAGATTGTGGAGCAGGGAAATAGAATCAAAAAATATAGAAGGAGGAGCAATTTCAGTGACTGGATCGACAAAGCCGGGGCAAAATTTCGACTCGGGATATCTTGAAGATATTTAAAACGTATCTTGGAAAAATCCAAGAAATATCTTAAAAGAATCACAAACATATCTCGAGGCATCTAAAAGATATCTTTCAGATATCTAAAACATTTCTTGGAACCATCTAACAGATGTCTTCCACATATCTGAAAGATATCTTTTGTAAGATGTTTTTGAGATAACTAAAACTTGTTGAAATTTGTTGCATAAGACATCTTTCAGATGTCGAAAAGATATCTTCCATGATTGTAAGACATCTTTTAGATACTAATAGATATCTTTTTGTTTGTTGGGATGATTCCAGTTCAATCGAGGAGATAAATAACGATGATTTATCATATTTGAGTAGTTTGAATTTTCGTTTCGTTCCAATACACGGAAAAAAAATAATTAGTTATTATTTGGATGGTTGAAAATTAGTTACGGGAGCTATTTTTTAGCTCCCACAGCTACTCGCTTAGCTACAATCTTACAGCTAAATCATTTGACTATCCAAATATCAACCACAAATGCTGCGTAGTCATAGCTACGGTCTTCCCCTATGGTAGTTAATAAATAGCTACAGGTGACATTATTTTAGCTATAGTGGCAAAAAAAGGGTGCTAAAAAAGTGAGTAAATGAAATTTTACAAAGTAAGATAATAAAATTTCTAAATTTTATTATTCACTGTTTAAAATTGCATGCGCAACTCTTGAAAAGTTGATATTTTTTTCGATTGTTTGTGAAGTATTGATAATGTTCAATTCTTTTCCAAGTAAAATTCAACAGAAATGTGAACCATTTCATTTCCATTACAAATTTAAGAAATATTTTTAAATCTGAAGAAATATTCTCAGATTTTATGTTGTTGAAATTCGAATCGTTTACAGAAACGAAATGAAAATCAAAACTCACAAAATCTGAGAAACCATCGGTGTTTGTCTTCTTGAATTATTACACGGAGAAAAAGGAATAGTTCCTGCAACTACTTAGTAGTCTAACTAACCTTGCAATAACTAACCTAAATACCTGGCACCTGACGAAGTATTTTCGTTAGTTGGTGCAACTATCGAGTTAGTTGCACTGACTACTGACTAGTTGCAGCAACTACTTAAGTAGATGGTTGAAAATCGACTATTCAAGTAGTTGCTACAACTATTCCTTTTCTCCATGTAACTCCTTGAAATTGGAAACATTGTTTAAAGAATATATCGCAGAATTTTTGGTCTTCAACGGCTGAAGATGTCGTTATTCAGTAACCAATTCGTTGCAATAAACGATTCAAACGTAAGCAACGGACTAGATTTTCGATCTGCATTTTTCTCCGTATTGAACCGGAACCCTGCGAGTAGAAAAGTATACACGGAGGAAGAGAAATAGTTGCAGCAACTGCTTCAATAGCAGAGCATATTATGAGGGTTAGTTCTTACCAAAAAGTTAGTTCTAAAAGAAAACGATCAGTCCTGAAACGTAAAAACGGTTATTAAATTCTTAAAAAATTACTCACTTTTTGGTGGAATGTTTTCCTCTGAGTTCTTTTTTTGAATCGAGTATCCAATATTGCCCTGTTACAAAATGAGCCTCTCGCCTCATATCAAGGGGGTATGGCGAGTTCATGTTCTTGGAGTTTGAATCATTTATGAAAACGAAATAAAAATTAAAATTCACAAAATCTGTTGAATTATTGATGTTCATCTTCTCGAGTGGACTCCTCAGAATTGGAACATAATTCGAAGAATGTACAACAAGATTTTGGGTCTTTAACAGTAGAGTATTTTGTCATTCGATTGATAATTCGTTTCAGTGAACGGTTCAAACTTCCGCGACATAGTTAGTTTAGTAGTGATATTTATTCTGAAAAAATAAGACTTCATGCCAAAAGTAAAATTAAGGGAGTATCCCTCACAGCACCACAGTTCCAGAAGAATTCCCAAAGAATTCATGAAGAACCCAATCAAATCACTGAGAGTTCTTCATGAATTCTTCTGGGGCTGTAGTGATGTGTGGGATCCAATGATTCAAAAAATACTTGTCACACAGATGTTTTTTTTTCTTTTCACAAATAGAGTGTCCGCCGTTTCGGTTAGTTCTCAAATTTCCTTAGAATATGCCCTGTTTAATAGTTGCTGGAACTACTTAGTAGCCAGGACAAGTATCACGTTAGCTGCCTCAACTGACTCAATAATTGCACTAACTGACGAAAATACTTCGTAAGTTGCCAGGTGTTCACGTTGGTTAGCGCAACTGTCGAGTTTGTTGAAGCAACTAACGTGATACTTGTCCTGGCTACTAAGTAGTTCCAGCAACTATTTAAGCACACGGAGAAAAAATGGTTTGCTACTATAACGCCTACAAAGAAATTGGTTGTCCTTGCAAAAATATGTACTCCAGCAGCTAAGATGTTAGTTCTGTTATCGCCTGGAAATTATTCTATGCGTCTGATTGGTCATTCTATTAAACCCGGATTTGTGGCTGGTCGATTCCGTTAAAATTTCCAAGCAGTAGACACCCTGCTAACGCTATAAAAGGGTGTCGAAAGCATCCAGCAATCGATGACTAAAACACAATGAACTTGAACGCTTTTGGCTGCTATAGTTTAGCTTGAATAAGTTCTCGCTGTTTTTTACGAAATAAAAACTTCATTTAAAATATAAGGAACAGAAACGTTTCATTCAAAGTATTGCCCATCACTAGAGACCACTTTCTCCCATCTTTCTGGCAGTATATGAATCCCATGGTGGAAAAACGACATGTCTTCTGAGGCTATCCAAGAATCGACCCATTGTTTAGCTTCTTCGTAAGAATGAAAACGCTGGTCAGCTAAGCCATGTGCCATCGAACGGAATAGGTGAAAATCGGAAGGGGCTGTGTCAGGTGAATACGGCGAGTGGGGTAGAACTTCCCATCAAAGCGTTTCCAGGTAGGCTTTCACTGGTTTTGCAACACCCGGCAATGACCGACCTGCTCTCTAAATTGAAAACAGTGAAATCTCACTGATTGCAAGGAAAAGTCGATCACTGCGAATCAGTTCATATGCAGTGCAAAATCAGTGAATATTCACTAATCCCTGCAGTGGAATGTCACTGATTTAATCCGTGAGGACGAACTCCGACCGCATAACCAGTGACTCCCCAGCAACGTCATCCATGGAACTGTCTAGGACCTCGCGAGAATCTAGCCAACGGCTAGAAAGAGTCTAGTGGCTAGCGGGGAATTTGTAAGGGCCTAGCGAGTGCTGATATAACGCTTGCTCGGACTATTCATTGCTATCTGACTGATTTCATACAGTGATCGACTTTTAACTGCAGAAATAGTGAGATTCCACTGATTTGAATTTGGAGAGTTTGAGAATCACGGAATACTCTACTGCAGCGATTGTGACGCCTTTGAGTAAGTTTAATTGTAACTCTCCTTTTGAATATTTTTTATATCTATCAAATTCCTCTTTCTCCTTACATTTTACATGGCAGAAACAGAAATATAGAGTCTTGAAAACTGATATTTTATGGATTTTCATTTGACTTTTCCATAGATCAGATTCTCATTGTTTTCTAATTTTCAGAGTCCCAAATGCTATTTTTTCTCTCAAAGCTTCATGTGTCTTTTTCGAAATCCCGTTGGAAATTTGAAAATCAGTTGGTTAGAAAAATAGTTATGAATTTTTGTTGGTTCAATGACGGTTTAAAATTGAATTTGCTCTTCACCAATCTCTTTGGCATGAAAAAGCAAAGAAATTCATGTACTTATGAGTCAAATTGCTGCTTCTAGAACGATTTTACGAGCAAAAAATCAATGGGGTAAATATTTACCCCAGTTTGTAGTTTACAAGTAGAAAAAATGGGTTTGTAGGTCTAGGGTTGAATAACAATATCTTAGATTCAAAGAAATCCTTTTTCCCATGTAGTTAGTTGAAACAACTAATTAGTTTACACCCATTTAACCAGTTGTTTCAACTACCCTGTTTCTTCCGTTTGAGTCTTCGAGTAGTGATTGGAATCTTTGAAAAAGATCGATCTTTTTCACATAAAAAATATATATAATTTTCAAAGGATTCCATGAAAATCCGATACTTTTTATATTAAAAAGGACAGCGCTCATTGCCCACCAAGGATATCCTGATGAAAACAAAGCACGTTGAATGTTATCAAAGCGTGTGCTGAAAGTAAGTTGAAACACCGGAAACGTGATTCAAGCGTGGAGAGATTCGTTCTATGAAAATCGATATTTAATCAAATAAATTTGTGAATAGCCCCTATTATCGCGATAAATTCAACTTCTATTGATATTTCTATTCAATTGTTGTAGCGAAAACAAACCTAAATCATTTTTTATATAATTAACCCTTCGAGTACACACAAGTGCGAATTCACACTAAACATTTTAATACTTTTCGTTTTTCGTCAACAATTGATTCCATAACAAGTTGATTTGCACAATCTTTCCTTCAAATTCGAGAAAAAGGAAGGTCAAAAGTATCAAATTTCTTTCTCTTTTCACAATTCGCATAGCAAAAACAAAAATATAGTCTTGAAAACCAATATTTCATGGATTTTTATTCGACTTTTCCATAGATCAGATTCTCATTTTTTTTGTATTTTCAGAGTCCCAAATAAATCATGATGTTATTTTTTTCTCTCAAAACTTCATGTGTCCTCTTCAAAATCCCGTTGGAAATTTGAAAATCAGTTGATCAGAAAAATAGTTATGAATCTTTGTTTGTCAAATGACGGTTCGGCCGTTTTTCGGCATTTTTAACTATTGAAATCGATTTTTTACAAACTAAACTTCAGTAAAATTGAATTTGCTCCTTCTAGAACGATGTTACGAGCAAAAAATCCGTAGGATAAATATTTACCTTGGTTTGTAGTTTACAGGTAACAAGAATATGGTTTTTTTTGTAGTACTAGAGTTAATTCGCTTTCAATACGGTTCTTTTATGACCTGTATAACAGGAATGTCGAATTTCCTCTAAATTTCCGGCTTTTAATTTTCAGATCGAATTCGATACGACAAAATCCACATGTCGGTCTCGAATTTTGCTGTATTTTCTGTGAATTTCACATAGAAATGAACGAATGAGTGAAGTTGTAGCGGTTTCACTTTTATTTGTTGATCCTTGATCTTGATAATAGATCGCGTGAGCCGATTTAATCGTTATTCAGTCACTTTTCCATGAAAGATCATACAGTTTTATCGAGCGTTATCGATGTCATCATTCTATGAACGTTGAAAGTAATATTTATCGTCAACAACAAGTTGAATCACATTAATTCCGGGGAGACTTTATTTTCTTGAAAAGGCAATTTTTCCGGATACAAAGCATGACATAGAGAGTGAAATAATTGTTACTCAAATCCTCGGAAAGGCGCTTGTATTATACCGACCCGTCATTGGTAGTAAATGTGATTCGTGGCTTTCAAAATTCAGAATAGTTGTTCAAACAAAATCTATCATTGTCTAGTGGTGGTAATTTTCATTAGAAAAGGTATTGATTTCCTTTGTTCATAGTTTTTATTACTGAAATATATTTTCTCACGCTGAATCTTCATTTTACAATAATACACTTAGGTTACAAATTACTGTCAATATTTTCCAATAATACTAGTTTACGCAAAACAATAGTAATTTTCACAATCAAATTTTTCTCCTGGTACTTCTCTGCTTCTGATTCGTCTCTTTTTCATCTAAAACTGACTCGGCAAGATTCAGGAAACGAAGTTGAATTGAAATTTGCACAAACATTATTCATATTTTTCAAGCTCCGTCGTTTCCAGAATTAGTACAACGGTACAACGACAATCCACGGAAGAATTGGATTTTTCAAATTTACAATACAGATTACCTCCGCTCAAACGAATGACATAATTTAAAGTTTAGCTTGACTCACGTGGCTCAAGCTTGAGCTTCTCCGGGTATCTCTTCGGATATCTTTTTGTCAACGATACCTGTATATCGTTTCCTACTTTCCATGAAAAAGGAAAATGAAAAGGAGGAAAAAGTAAGAAAAGGAAGGAATAAATTGTAAAATAGATACTCTCGCGAGGCAGGTCGATTCCATACACTCCATTTCTAATACATTCATTTCATTCATATCAAAAAGGGATCGAGTTTCGTGGTTTTGACAGCGTGTGCACACACGAAGTCGATACAGAGCAGAAAATCGTGAGACGCTCTTTTTCTCTTCATCCTTTTCATCCGTCTGTTTTTTATATCCCTACTTGCCCGTGCACACACGGTTTCCACCTTAAACCGTGTACGTTGTACGTTGGTGTACGTACGCGGGCGATTTACGAAGAGAAAAAGAGATATAGAATCGTTTGGCACTTGGCCATCGGTCTCTTAATCGTCTTCTTTTCGTCGCTAAGATAAAGACGAACCAACTGTGTTTGTTCGCTCTGCCCGTATCCCCCTTGCACGTTACGTAATTATATACTAATTAACTGTATTCGCGTGCATAAGATATCGATGATCATTTCGAATGTATTTGTGCGTAATTTGAACGTTGTTGCTTTCATTATAACCCACACAAGACGAATACGAGAAAGAAAGTGTATACGATGATAACAGGATCGTACGATTTTGTATGTTGTTTTGTCGCTCAAATGTGCTGTTTCGAAATGATTAATTCTAATCTCTCGAATAAATTTTCACTGCTTTGGTGTAGTTTAGCGATCGTTAATTCAATTCGTGATTCGAGCGGATATCAATCTTCCTTCTATCCTATAAATACATATGTATATATTTTGTCTCATTTTCTGAATTGATAGCCCTTAATCGCTCTTCTGTTGTCTATTGATTGTATATCAAAGTATTTGTATCATATATTGTTGATCCTAGGTAGAATAGTGCATAAAACAATCAAAGGAAATATATTGTATGTTGTTTAGTGGAAGCAGGTGCCTCAGTTGGAATCGGTGTCCGATGCTGCTGGCATTGGGGCTGTTTCTGGTGCTGCCGCTCACCGGAGCTTATCGGCAAGAAACTACCGACATCCTTGAAACATCGAATTCCTCTTCCTTTCTTTCTTCCACTACTGCCGCTTCAACCTACTCTGAATCTGCCGAGACATTCTTTTCTGGTGGGGTAACTTTCGCCAGCAGAATTCTCCTTGACGGTGGATTCGAAAGGATTGTTCGAACGAACGAATTGTGCGCCAAAGAAACAACCGTTGATTGGGGGTACGTACACTTCAATATTGAAATCATCTCTTTTCATTACTTTATATTCCATGACACCACGGTGTATGAAAAATCAATTTTTCTCCACCCGATGTATTTCTCTCTCCCTCTCATTTCATACCAGAAATCAAAGGAAACTCTCCTCCGTGTGAGACGTAGGCCGTCGGGGAACGAACAGGATACAGAAAAATAGAAAAAGAACAATATCGCGTATCAACATTGTCTGTACCCGCGCGAGAGTTTTTGACATTGTAAATAATAGAGTTAAAAAACAAACAAACCGATATTTCCCGGATAGTTTCGTTTGAATGGGAAACAACACGTGTTACAATTCTGTTTCTCTTCCACATGGACGTCCTATATTTTATACCGTATGCTAATTCTCGAGGTTTTTTTTTCTGTTGAGTGAATACTTAACGCTGTAGGTGTAACGCGAAGGTGGTAGGGGGTGTAGGATGTTAGCGGTAAGGTTATATTGTTGTTGACCGGGCTAAGCTCATTGAGACTTTAAGCTGAAAAGCGTCGAGTTAAGTAAGCAGGGATTTGTCAGGTCGGATGAAAGGGACAACACACATAGGAGCTCGAAGTTTGGATGCCCTACTGCCGACCGGTTCCGAACCGGTACCACACCACCGGATACCGTCAGGATATACGTTGGCTTGTCTTGATTTGAGAAAGCAATTCTAAAGCGGAGTTGGAGCTCATCTGTGGATGCTCTCACGAGGATACGGGAAAGTAGGGTAGCAGCTTGCCACGACCGCGAAGCGTCATTTTGCACTTTAACCCGAAATCGAGAAAGAGAGAGAGAGAGAGAGAGAGGGAGAGAGAGAGTCGAGGAAAATGTGATGGATTTAGAAATGTACATAAAATCCCACTTATTCCATGACTTATTTATTCAGCCCTATCGAGGTGGGAAGGAAAATAGATTCCAAGATTCTCCGAGACGAAACAATGAATCTTTGCTGAGGGAAATGATATTTACAGGGAGACGCAAGTGATATTTCGAGAAATATGGCTGAGAAACATTGGGAGAAAGTTACAACTCGTTTACGAAGATGGAACTTGGATCAATTGCGTGGACAAAGAGTATACGCGAGGAGAAGAACAAATATGTCTCGAGACTGGGGATTTCGATGACCTCAAACGAATTGGGAGTAACGATAATGTGATTCGATACGACTATAGGAATACGAAATCTCCAGCGTCTCTTTACGATCTCACTTGGATATCAGCCCCGGAAGAATTGCGACGTCAATGCAAACTCATAAGAAGCAAAATACGGAATCAATTGATTCAACGTCATAGGTGGGTTATACGATATTTGACTACAAATTCACGATTTTAACTATGCCAAAATTCGGGTCGATGCGTGATCTTTTGTTTAAAACACCTGGAAGTATAGGCAATCGCGCACTGAGCATTTAGAACCTTCCATTAACAGAATTAGAACAATCCCATATAGAAATTTACAATTGACGGTAGCATGGTGCAACGTAGATAAAGTATGGGCGAGGCTTGGCAACCAAGCATGGCGCAAATCTGGAATGATAACATCATGTTATGATTTACCTACGTGTTTTTTCAATGAAGTCCCATCATCTATGAAACAATGGCAATGGAATAGAACATCATTGGCAAACAATTGGGAATTTTGTTTGTCAATGCTGCGCCAATGATCAAAGTGAGAAATATTCAACCCAGAAATATATAAAAAGTATGCGCATTTCGCAATTTCTGACATATGTTGTTTGAAGTCTTATTGTTTTCCCCTCATTTGTTTGTGAACAACTCGGCGTCTTTTGTCGGTAAATTTTGCCATGAGAAGTAGACACAATGTATGTCAGCTCAGCGGTAAGAGCCCTCTAGTGTGACTCATAGTAAATATCGATTGACTGTTCTTTCAAAGACTTACTCAAGCCTTATATATTCTTCGTATACGCGTTTCACCACTCGCGAGAAACACTTGATTAGTAACGTAGCAAAAGTATTATATAGGTTGCCAATATTGAGCCATGCTATTACCAATGATCGGCGCTACATTGAAAGCTAATTTCTCCCGAAACTAGGCCAAAGTTTGGGGCAATATTGAACCACATTTTAAATAATCCTGGCTTTGAATGGAATCTATCGTATAGTCAATGTTGGGCCAAGGATGAGCCAAGCTTGGCGCAATTGTGCCACAATAATAGGCTGACAAACGAAATCCGTCGAACACCGACATCGGTGCAACATTGTATTTATTGTTAATCAACATTGAAGATTTATAGATTGCCAAGCCTCGTCTGTCAACATTGCGCAAGGCTGTATTTGATTGTCAGCATTGGCGAAGTCCAAAAATCTTCGTATGGGATAATATTAATACAATTCACAGTATGCTACATTTTCAAGTGATATTCCAACGAGATTTCTGCAAGTTACATTTGTAATATTGTATTTATAAATTAAAAGACAGGTACTTTCAAGATCGCATCAATATTACTACAATGTTAATGCGAGGTTCTATCGGAAATGCTCAGTGAGCAGCGTTTGAGGGGAGGTTCTCATCTAGCGATCCCAAAATAAGGTGATTTTCTTGAATTTTTTACCATGGAGAGAAGTAAATGTAGAACTCAGGGGTTTCAGCACTTGTTAATTGAGTCTTCAAGGACATGAGAAAATTCTTTCCAGTGGAAAATAATGCCACCTATGGCACTTACAAAAATGATCAGAAATCAAAAATCCAAAAATTTTTATAAAATATATTTGTTGGAGGTTGTACTAATAAAACCAATGAAAAGTCCAGGAATTAAAAAAATGACGGATATGCAAACTCTCTGAAGTGCTTTGAAAAGAAAAAAAGAAGGCAAATTTCATCTCCTTTTAGGTTCATCCTCCAATAAATCCAATCAGCTTCAAAATAAAAAGAAAAAAAGAGCGATCCGTTCGGTAGTTTTTGAGATATCGTGGAGCCAAACTTGACAAACATGGTTTCGAGAAAAACGCTTTAAAAAGGTTTCGAGATACGAATCCTTTAACTTGAGAAAATTTTTTTCATGTACTCTATAAGACCCATTTAATTAGTGTCAAATAACTCGGGTTCTTAATTTACTCCCTTTTCAAGGAGAAAAATTCGAGAAAACCACCTTATGTCAGAATTAGCATGATAAGAACCTCCCCTTCAGGGATTTTTTTATGATTAAAAGCAGCGAGAAATTCTCGAAACTAAAAAGGATCTTCCAACTAAAAAAAGTGTTGCACATATATTCAACAACGGTTTTATCAATTTTGGACCACTTTTATATTTTAGCTCAAAAATTATCGCATCAATTTTTATGACAATTATGCAGAAGTATTGCTGTTCTCGTTAGATCTGCCATAATTGTTAACTCAAAATATAAAGGTGTCTGAAATCTTATCAAACTGTTGTTTTGATCTTGAGAATTTCTTTGTTTTAACCATAAAAACCCTTCAATGCGGTTACCCATACAGAAATTTACCATTGGCGCTAGCATGGCGCAATGTAGATAAAGTATGATTGAGACTTGGCAATCAAGTATGGCACAAAACTGTAATGATACACCATCATTACATGATTTCCACATCTCGCGGAAGTTGATCAGATCACACGACGCGTAAACATTTCATGAAAATTTTATTTCCGATTTTTCAACAGATTATAACCCAAGATATGTACCTCAGTCATTGGAAATCATTTGTGCGGACATAAAAGTCAATTGCTCTAAAACATGTTTCTTCGGAAGTGGCCTTGGTGAAAATGGGAGCGAGAAGAAACAATAGAAGAAGCGTATGCTGAAGGGTAACAGAAACGTTAATCAAAAGTATACGAAACTTGAATGGAAAGGTTACAAAGAGTATGTGAAACGGAAGTTGAAATAAAGAAAGCGGGAAAAATTCAAGAAATCTAGACAAAAAAATTGAACCCTGTGGTGAGAATCGAACCGGTGACGTTCACTATGGTAGGGTCTTATGGTAGGGGCTCGCATACGCTCCATATAATCTACTGCTACGTTACATGAAGCATATGCAAAACGGGTCGGAAGTTCATGAAACGTATGCAGAACGTATGATTTGATGACTCTCCAGCAAGCGGGTATCATACGCTCCAGAAAGAGGGAGCTGAAACGTTTTTCGCTTCGTATACGTTTCCTTCTCGCTTTGTGTATACGCCTCATTTTCACCAGGGAGATTGAAAACGAATGAAAACACTTTTCTTAGGTCTACGTGGGAATGCACGGAAACCCAATCACGCATGCATGATTGAATCCTTGAACAGCTGTGCAGTCCCTGGTGAAAAAAATCTCTCTGAATTTCTCTGAATATCTCTATATTTTGGGACAAATTTCAGAGAGATTCAGAGTAATTCAGAGGAAGTTAGAGACTTTTCCGATAGTGATACGTTCTGAATTCTCCACCTTTATCCGAATTTCTCCGCAGATCAATGAATCCCTCAGAATTTTATATATTTAAATTTCAAAGCTCCCTCTGAATTTACCTGAATTTCTCTGGATTGCTCTGAATCTTTCTAAATTCCTCTGAATATTCCTAAAAAATTCCACGCTCAATTTTTCTTAATTTATCTTCCTCTGGAAGTCTCTGAAACTTCCAGGAAGCCTCTGAAATGCAGGACCAAGAATTGTACTGAATTCATTCCTCTCTGAATTTCCCAGACACCCCCGGATTTCTCTAAATTCCTCTGAATCTCTCTGAATTTTTCTGAACAACCCCACGCATAATTTTTCCTAATTCACCTGTCTCTGTGAGTCTCTGACATTCCCTAAATACTACTGAAATCCTGAACCAAAAATTTTACTGAATTAATTCCTCCCTGAATTTCTCTAAATTCCTGTGAATCTCTCTAAATTACTCTGAATCTTTCCAAATTCCTCTGAATATTTCTAAAAAGTTCCACGCACAATTTTTCTCAATGTATCTGTCTCTGAAGGCTCCAAAACTTCCAGGAAGCCTCTGAAATGCAGGACCAAGATTTCACTGAATTTATTCCTCTCTGGATGTCCCAGACTTCCCCCGCATCTCTCTGAATTCCGCTGAATCACTCTGAATCTTTCTGAAAAATCCCACGCACAACTTTTCCTAATTCACCTGTCTCTGTGAGTCTCTGACACTCCCTGAATACCTCTGGAATCCTGAACCAAAAATTTAGCTGAATTAATTCCTCTCTGATTTTCTCTGACTTCCTCTGAATCTCTCTGAATTACTCTGGATCTTTCTAAATTCCTCTGAATATTTCTGAAAAGTTCTACGCACAATTTTTCTGAATTCATGTATCTCTGAAAGCGTCTGACACTCCTTGAACGCCTCTGAAATGCAGGACCAAGAATTTTACTGAATTTGTTCCCCTCTGAATTTCCCGGAATTTCCCTGCATCTCCCTGAGTTCCTCTGAATTTTTCTGAATCCTCCTGCAAAATTCAAAGCACAAGTTCTCTCAATCCACTAGTCTCTGAAATCCTCTGAACCACACTGAATTGCTCTGAATTTCTCTGATTATTTCTGAATCTTCTCCAAACGTGAAATTTCCAGAGAGATTTTTTTACCAGGGGTATCTTTGACAACATGCGCCTTCACATCAGCGGGTTAGGATAGCTTAGAGGCAGGCCCGGATCTAGAGCATCCTCGTGGGGGTACAAAGATGGAATTTGCCCCCCCCCCCCACCCTTCGTCTCTTCAGAATAATTGGAAATTTGATGAAACCCAAAACATTACTATTTTATGATGTTCAAAATGTGTGATATAGAGATAGGCGATTTAAAGGAAGAAACCGATTTGTTCATCAGAATCTTAGAACTATAAATTAAAAAAAAAATGATGTTGAGAAACAATATTCCTTGAAAATGAAAAAAACTCACACTTTTGAAATTTTTTATTCTCTGTCCGACTCAATTGAAGTTCTTCAAAATTGTAACTTTTGGAAATTTCAATTCCATATCACACTTACACGTACACTCGAAATTGATTTCCAATATGATTGTTAGAGTATTTCTGCTTACTGCATACACTGTAAAAAAATTTCATGTAGCCCATAATATATCATTGGTAGTATACAGAACATTATTGTGACTTCTCATAATGTTATATTGCATAAAATCACAATTTTTGGTGAAATCACATCATAAATCATTGGGGGAAATGACAAATTCCTTATAAAATTGCACAATATATCATTGGCTAACATATTATTAGGTGTACAAATAAGTTTCCGCGGTTTTTTATAAAAAATTAGGAATTTATTGTAAAGGAAAAGTACATTACGTTTTATTCAAAGTATTTTCCATCATTTGCCACTACTTTTCCCCATCTTTCTGGCAACATTCGGATACCCCGTCGAAAAAACTCTTCATCTTTTGACGCTATCCACAAATCTACCCAATTTTTGGTGTCTTCATATGATGTGAAGCGCTGCTCAGACAGACCATGTGCCATCGACCGGAACAGGTGATAATCAGAAGAGGCTAAGTCTGGTGAATACGGCGGGTGGGGTAAAACTTCCCAGTTGAGTGTTTCCAAGTATGTTTTTACCGGCGCCGCAACATGTGGACGAGCATTATCGTGTAAAAGAATAATTTTGTCGTGTCTGGAGTAGTAATGGGCGCGTTTTTCCTTAAGTGCCCGACTCAATCTCATCAATTGTGTTCGGTAGAGAGCTCCAGTAATGGTTTCGCTTGGTTTCAGCAATTCATAATACACGACACCAAGCTGATCCCACCAAATACACAGCATGAGTTTTTTTCCATGAATATTCGGCTTAGCTGTCGATGTTGATGGTTCGCCGGGCTTAACCCATGACTTTCTCTTCTTTGGATTATCGTAGTGAATCCTTTTTTCGTCACCAGTGACTATACGATGCAAAAAACTCTTTTTTTTATTCCTGGCAAGCAGCATTTCACTCATGCATAATCGGCGTTCAACGTCTCTCGGCTTTAGTTCATATGGAACCCAATTTCCTTGTTTTTGAATCATTCCTAACGATTTCAAACGATGTGAAATTGCTTGTTGAGTCACTTGTAGAGTAAGTGCAAGTTCTTTTTGCGTTTGGGACGAATCTTCCTCCAATAGTACTTCTAATTCCATGTCTTCGTACACTTTCGGCCTTCCACTGCGTTCTTTGTCTTTAACGTCAAACTCACCGTTCTTAAACTTTTGAAACCATTCCTGACAACTTCTCTCACTTAAAGCAGCTTCACCATATGCTTCTAGAAGCAATCAATGCGCCTCAGCTGCAGATTTTCTCACATTAAAGAAGTAAATCAAAAGTTCCCGCAAATGATGCTTATTCGGAATAAAACTTGACATTTTTGCACGAAAAAAATTACGTGATGCTGATACGGAATCACTAGTACTTTAAAGTTATGGTGTTGCCAGATGACTAAACTTGGGATATTACGTTTTACATCTGACAATTTCTCCATAACCTTCTGGTGGGGCCATCTTTTGACAAACCGCGGAAACTTATTTGTACACCTAATACCAATGCTATATTGTGTAATTCTCACATAATTCTTTTACAGTCAACATAAAACTATAATTATTTTTCACATTGGGTTTGAAATGGAAAATTTCGATTAGTACTCGTTGTGCCGCCCCCCTGATATTGCCGCCCGGAGCAAGATGTCCTGTTTGCCCCCCCCTTGATCCGGGCCTGCTTAGAGGTTAGGTAGGCAGGTCGTATAATTAGAGGGGATAATGAATTCACGAAATGTTCTGAATGTTGAAATAAGTTCGAAAAAAATTTTTATTTTATGTTCATTCCATTTTTTTTCGGAGAATCGAATGTTAAATTTTGGAATCAATATATTCCCAAAATGGGGAACTGAACCTAAAACATCTAGTGTTTGAATTGCGGAAGTATGATGAAATAATTTGTTTCATAAAAACTTGAACTTGTCATAAGTAAGTCGATGAATGAAATATGGAAACAATCCTAAAAGTCATTGTTTGCGTTTATTCAGAAATGATGCATGTAATTGATGTTCAGATTCATTCCCGAAATTAACGAAGCAAAAACACATAGTAGGTCGGAAGTGATCCTAAAGAGAATATTTCATTGAGGTTTGTTTAGTTTTTTTGAACAGGGTGAAAGCCGAAATTCGTTGAACACCGATATCGGTGCAACATTATATTTGTTATTAATCAACATTGAATATTTATAGATTGCCAAGCCTTGCCTTTCAACATTGCGCCAAGCTATACTCCATTGTCAGCATTGGTGGAATCTAAAAATTTGTATATGGGTAGTAGCAGTTGCCTACTTCCAGGGGGACTAAACGAAAAGTCACGCGCACAACGCCCGAAGAGAACATGAAGCTTCAGCAAACGTTCAGATCAGATGTGTATAGATCGGGCCGAAGGTGCATTAGAGCTAACTTTTAGATTCACAAACGTTTGACAAAGGTTCTACGGATGTTGAAACGTCCGCCTCGAAATACGTTTAGGAAACATAGATGGAACGTTCGCTGAAGGTTCATCGAAGGTTTGACGAAGCTTCACAAAAATATCTACATTTATATTAATTTTGATCGATTTATATGGAAAATAAATAAATTAATAAACATAAATTATTATAAATTGATCTAAGTATAGATATTTTTGTGAAGCTTCCTGAAACCTTCGATGAACCTTCAATGAACGTTCCAACTATGTTTCCTGAAAGTATTTTGAGGTGGACATTTCAACGTTCATAGTACCTTTGACAAACGTTTGTGAATCCAAAAGTTAGCTTTCCATCTATACAGATCTAATCTGAACGTTCGCTGGAGCTTCATGTTCTCTTCGGGCGGATTTTTCGATCCGGCCATTCAATTCATTGCCAGGCACAGTTTTGAGGAAAATTACGGCTTCGAAAGTTAAACGAATACAACAACTGAGTGCGTGGAATTGTTTTGATTTTTTCAGTCCAAATCCAAAACGTAGTCGAAATCGGCGAGTGAGGAGGGAATTGTTCTTGATACCTGGCACACAGTGGTGTGGACGAGGTCATCGGGCTACGAAGTACACTAATCTTGGAGGATTCGGAGTGGCGGACGCGTGTTGTCGTAAACATGACACAGCTTGCCCTTACTTCATTCCAGCTTTCGAGACGCGTTACGGTGTATTCAATTGGGGTATCTCGACGATGATGCATTGTACTTGCGATGAACGGTAAGTGCTCGAAATTTGACCATACAGTTTCGGAGGCTCGATTCGTTAGGTGAACTCAAATTTAGTTTTTGACGTAGAATTACCGTTTATATTTCTTCATCGCAGTAATCGCGTTTATCATGGAATGTGAGTTTCGTATGATTATTGTCCTTTCATATTGGAAAACTTTTCAATTCAACTTAATTCATGACAACACCCATACAGCACAAAAGTTCCCGCAAAGAGCCCCCGTTATGACAGTAAACATAAATTCATTATGAATAGTTTGAATTTAAAATGAACTCTTGATGAATAGCTTAATCTTCAGAAAGAATTCATATCACTAATTCATAAAGAACTATTCAGGCATTCAACATGTATGCATTTTGAATTCATTGAGTTCATATTGAATTCATTTTTACTGTCATAACGGGGACTGTTCAAGAAGTTCTTTCAGAAGTTTTTGTGAATTCAAAATGATCATTTCCCACATAGCATGAAAGTTTTGAGAACATTCTGAGAACTTTTCTAAAACGTTTAAAGTTCTCTAAAGGTTCTGACAACGTTTAGAGAACTTTCAGTGCTACGTGGGTTGTGCTGTCTGGGCAGTATTTTTCATGAAGTTGCGGCTCTCAGAGTCTTTGATCCTTCCATTAGGGATTTTTTTAAAACAATTCCGCACCTCTCTAAATCTGGAGGAGTGAAAAATCACGCGTTTCACTCCGCTATGTCTCAGAAGTGAGCCAGTCCGCTTCGAGTGGGATTCTCACTCGTTTCGAGGGAACTCTCACTCTTTTAGAGTGGAAAATTCACTCTAAAGTTGGAGTGGCTGAGAGTTTCTGACCTCAAACCTTAGACTTCCACTCTAAAAGAGTGGGAATTTCACTCGAAATTTCGACAAGCTCACTTCTGGCTGCCTAAAGAGTGGAATCACTCACTCTAAAAATTTTAGAGAGACAGTGATCCCATACAGCACCATAGATTTCAGTGATGTCTCAGTTAGATTTCAATCTTTCATCTTCAATACGGTTCAATATCATTTTACAGAAATATGTCAAAAATCTGTCAATTGAAATGTTAGCTGTTTGCAATGTCATAGATATATATCACAAGAGAAATATTAGAATGAAATCTTTCATAAATGTTCTGAAAATATTTCAGAAATAATTCAGAAATATTGTCTGAAATGTAATATTAGTGGACATTGCGATATTTCTCACACAGCACCGAAGATTTCATTAAGATTGCAGAAATCTAACAACTGAAACATTGAAATATTTCTATGACATTGCTGTATGTCACACCGAGGTTTCAAAGTCTCTTCAGAAATATTGCAATGTCCGCTAATCTTACATTTCAATGCGATATTTCTGAATTATGGAATATTCTGCAATATTCCAAGAATACTTATGAAATATTTAATTGTAATGTTTGTCTCGTAATATATCTGAGACATTGCAAATAGGTAACATTTCAATTGACAAATTTTTGACATATTTCTGTGAAAGTATACTGAAATGTAATGAAGGTGAAAGATCGAAATGTAAACGAGACATTACTGAGATCTGTGGTGCTGTATGGGTTCTGAAGGGGCTTTGAAACCTCAGTGTGACATACAGCAATGTCACAGCAATATTTCAATGTTTCAAATGTTGGATTTCTGCAATCATAATGAAATCCTTGGTGCTGTATGGGTTATCTCACTCAGCATAGAATTTCAGATGTTGTCGGAGTTGAAATTGTTTATTGGAACGAATTGGGAATCGAATAACAAAATACTCAGCTGTTGAGCACCCAAAAACCTTGCTGGGCATTTTTTCAACGATGTTTCCAGTTTCAAAGAGTAGATTCTAGAAGATAAATATCGATGATTTCTCAGATTTTGTGACTTTCAATTTCTAGTTTCTATAAATGATTCAAAATTCAGGAATATAATTCCAGGAAGTTGTGTTGAAAATTTACACAAGAGAATTATTCCACTGGTTAAAAAATCCTATTGAATCCGATAAAAAACATCCCATCGGAATGAATTGAGTTTCTGCATCGGAAATCTTCCATTGATACCAATAAAATGTTTTTCCATTGGATTTAATCGATATTTTATGATCAATCAAAACTCCAATTGATACCAATAAGATATTTTCTGATGTAATTCAATGGGTATCTTATTATTAATCAAAATTCTGATTAATGTAAATGAATTATTTTCTAACTGGATCCGATTGAGAATTTGCCAACACCTCTATCTCCGCATTTGAATTGGGAAATTTATTCCTACCTGGAGGGGATTCGAACCATCACCGATCTACCTACCTGTAAGACCTGGCTTCTTCACCTCTAAGCTATCCTAATACGCTGCTCCGAAGGGGCATATTGCCAAACATATCCTAGTCAAAAATATCTGATTGAATCTGATGACAAAAATGTTCTTCTATTGGATTCAATCGGTATCTTATGAATAATAAAAACTCCGATTGATACCAATAAAATATTTGTCAATGGGATTCAATGGGTATTTTCTCAATAGTGAAAATTCCGACTGATACCAATAAAATATTCTTCAATGTAATTCAGTGGGTATTTTATGATCAATGAAAATTCCGATTGATATCGATGAAATATTGTTTGATTGCATTTAATCGGTATACAATTGAACATGAAAACTTTAATTGATCTCAGCGAAATATTTGTCAATGGGTTTCAATGGGTACTTTATTACCAATAAAAATTCCGATGAATACCAATGAAATATTGTCAAATTGGTTTCAATCAGTATTTTATGGTCAATGAAAATTCCGATTGGCACCAATAAAATAGTTTTTTATTGGATTCAATCGGTATTTTATTTATTCAAAACCGATGGTCTGATGCAATAAAAGCGATTCTAAAACTGAATTGGTTATTGTCGGAAAATAGCTGTACTCGGAAATAAAAGATTAGTTGAAATAATTATTTAACTTGTAAGCATATGGACCCATTTTTTTCGTTAGAATAACCAATTTTCTTATTGATTCCACCAGTTTGTTGAATTAGTCAAATCAATGAATAAAATTGTTGTCCTAACGAAAAAAAATGGGTCCATATGCGCTTAAAAGTCAACTAGTTGTTTCAACTAATCTTTTTTTCTCGTGTAGGATATTACCCAAGTAACACAAGAACTTCTCAGAGGTCTCGTATGGAAATATTTCGCTGAAAAATGTCTGTAAAACTATGAAAAATCTCTGAAAAAAAATGAAAAAATTCTGAGAAACTCTGACAAACTCTGAGAATCTCTGAAATTTTGATGAGAAATCTAATATTTTTGGGACATTCTTTACAGACTTTTTTCAGACTTTTTTCAGAGTTTCTCAGAGTTTTTTCATTCTTTTTCAGAGAAATAGTCACGAAATTGCACTCTGAAAAAACTCTGACGAAACTCTGATGGATTGCTAACATTTTTCTGACTTTTAGAAAAAAATTAAAAAATTTTCAAACACTTTTTCACACATGATATTTGAATACGGCGTATGAATGTATTTATTGAATTTCAGGATTTTTCAATAATCAGAAAAATGTCAACAATTTATTAGAGTTTTGTCAGAGTTTTTTCGGAGTGCAATTTCGTTACTATTTCTCTGAAAAAGTATGAAAACACTCTGAGAAACTCTGAAAAAAGTCTGAAAAAAGTCTGTGAAGAATGTCCCAAAAATATTAGATTTCTCATCAAAATTTCAGAGATTCTCAGAGTTTGTCAGAGTTTCTCAGAATTTTTTCGTTTTTTTCAGAGATTTTTCATAGTTTTGCAGACATTTTTCAGCGAAATATTTCCATACGGGACGCTATGATGATGCAGTGAATGTGAAGAGAATGTGCAAATGAGACTATTTTGGATAAATTCGTCAAGATATTCTATGGAGGTGCATAGCATATAATTTTTCGAAACAGTCTCATTTGGAGGTTCTAAGCGTGTTCGCAGGATTTTCCAAACACGTTCTTAGCGTTTTTAACCTCTTGTGTTGCTTGGGTGAGATCTGTAAACTTTCCGATTATTCCCAATAGATTCGAATGTTTGGATGATCCAACTAAAACCCATTGATCAATTAAATTTATACATTTTTAAATTAGGTCGGAAATTCCCCATAAAAAACTCATTACTCATTCAATTCCACACATTCCCCCATTACTTCCAATAGATTGAGGTTATGGAAAATTCCAATCAGAACCTTTCGCCTTATGAAATGAACAAAGTTTCAATCATCCAATCAGATATCTCTCATACATACCAACAGATTACGCGAAGTCTTATTAATTCAAATGCACAACAGATTTTTCTATTGGTAAATCCTCGATTCAATTCTATAGAACAGAGGTCCCGATTAATTCCTATTCATTTTGAATCGGGAGCTGAGCCTTTTCGATTGACCCTCTTCATTCCGATTACTTTTGAATCGGTTTTTATCGGATCTTATTGGATTTTTCAACCAGGGTCAAGTTTTTTGTTATCTGGGAGGTATCCTGTGAAAACGAAACGATTCTTCATCAATTCTTGCCAGAAATGATCCAAATTTTATGTAACGAATACGAGATCTGCAGCGTTCTATGGGTTTCGTTCATTTTTGTTACTGGTTCCAATCTTTAGTGAACATTTTGTGTCTTACGATATCGTTTAGAAAGGTTTGGGATGCATTGCACAACATTTACACGTAAGTTTCAGACCAACACATTTCAGCATTTCATGTCTAAAAGATATCTCAAGACAAAGTTAAGAAACATGAAAAGATGTCTGTAAGATATCTAAAACGGTTCCTACTGCTAAAAAATTTCTATAAGATGTCTAAATATATCATCCCGAAATTCAAGTTTCAGATCTTCTAAAAGATGTCTTTTAGATGTCTTTTAGAAGTGAGAACTGTTTCAGTTATCTTGAAGATATCTTTCCATGTTGCAAAAGAATTTTCTGAATAGTTTCTCGAGATATTTTGTGGATCAAAAGTACTGTGTGGGAATTCTTGTAAGTCTAAAATTCATGTAAAAGATATCCTTAACGTGTTTTACACCTAAAAATTGCAAACCTTGGTAAAAATACAAAAGTGAAGGAAACGAGTATTGCAACGAATTCAGCGTGGAATGTTCCAATTCCCTCCTGAATTACGCCTAGATGACTCTTAGCTTACGTTTTTGTCGTGCTTCAACGCTTCATTTTTACCAGGGAAACATGTTGAAAATAAAAAGTGTTGTGCAAAGCATCTAAAAGCTGTCTAAAAGATATCGTAATACATAAAATATTTACTGGGTTCTGCTCACTTCAAACTAACCTTTTTCCGGTCACACTACCTCCTGGCCACTATTGTAACTTCCGCATTTGTTTTCTTGAAGTATGTCATCACTTGATCTCACTAATTCCACTCTTCATTTTTCCTTTATCCTTATTTTTATTCCACTTGCACTTTCAATACTCATTTATTCATTATCTTTTGAATTGCATGATCCATCTTCATGAAGACTCATCATGCAACAACAACAACAAAAAGTATAATAATGCTGTACTTACCTACACTTTCCTGGTGGAAAAATTTCGCTGAAAATCACTGAGATTTTCAGACATTTTCAGTGAAAAGT
This sequence comes from Gonatopus flavifemur, assembly GCA_018340375.1. Taxonomy (NCBI): domain Eukaryota; kingdom Metazoa; phylum Arthropoda; class Insecta; order Hymenoptera; family Dryinidae; genus Gonatopus; species Gonatopus flavifemur. Next base: position 20,751,570 of record JAFFJZ010000004.1, read on the forward strand.
TTTTCAGAGGATTTCAGAGGTGTTCATAGTTACTCAGAGAGTCTCAGTGATATTCAGAAGAAATTTCAGTGGAAAAATGTGCCTGGCAAGTGAGAATTTTCCAGAATTTTTTGGAGATTTTCAGAGTTTTTCAGATTTTTTTAGGTCTTTTCAGTGTTTTTTTTTAGAGTTTTTCAATGAAATTCAGGGAAATTTTCACAGATTTTCAGAGAAACTTTTCTCACCAGGGTTAACTAGAATGAATTTCTTCTTCCAATCGCACATGAAAATATCATCACACACCACACCCCGTAAAGCACCACCACCGATCGCATGACATTTCTCCGTCGCTTCTCCGCCCTGGTCAAAAAATCTGATTGAATCCGATAAAAGAGAATCCTATCGATTGGTCGATGAAATCAAAAACCTTTTTCAATTACATCATATATTTTTTATAAAAACTGATAGAATATACTACATGCCATTACTTCTAATCAAATTGATACATATCCATGTGGAAATTTGAACCGGGCCAGTGCTGGCCCGGACTCGAAGAAGATTTCAATTTCCACATGGGTATTTATATACGGGCGAATTCAGGATTCAACTTTACGGATGATTGATTTTGATCCATTCTCATTGATCTTCAATGGACAGTTCGGGCATTCCAATCAACCCCATTCAATCCGATTGAATTTGAATCTACTCCTATTCCCCTTGACTGGATCCTATCGAATGACCACTAAAATCTGCACATTCTAAAATCGAATTGGATATTCCCCATAGAAACCTAATGAATCCTCAATTTTATCCACTTTCACATTAGTTCCGATAGATCGAGATTACAGGAAATTCCGATAAAAACCGATTGTCCAATGGAATAAAAACATTCCAAGATTGAATTGGATATTTCCCATAGCAACTTATAGAATATGAGGATCTAGGAACTTTTCTATTATTCCCGATAAATTGGAATTGTTTAACCAATTGATCTATAGCATCCATACATTGTAAATGTGAATTGAATATTTCTTATAGAAACCCACAAAATCTCAAATTCTATGAACTTTTCCATGAATTCCAATAGATCGAGATTACCGAAAATTCCGATAAAAACCAATTTTTTCAATAAAATAGAAGAAATTTCAAAACTGAATTGAATATTCATCATACAAACCAATTGAATATTCGAATATGTAAACATTCCTATGATTTCGAAATGATCCAAATGAAACCCATTAATGAATAAAATCCATACGTTCTAGAATCGAATTGGATATTCCCCATATAAATCCATTACCGATTCAATTTCAAAAATTTCCCCTTCAGTTCCAATAGATCGAGGTTAAAGAAACCTCCGATGAAAACCGTTAGCCTCATGAGATGAAAAAAATGTCGAAGATCCAACCAAATATTTCTCATACAAACCGATAGATCACGTTAAGTCCTATCAATTCCAATAAAACACATATTTTTCAACGAGTAAATCCTCGATTCAATCGCATAGATAACAAATTCCAATTGAGTCCCATTCATTTAGAATCGGTACTTGAGGCTTTCCGATCGACCCTATTCATTCCGATTAATTTTGAATCGGATCCTATAGAATTTCTTAACCAGGGAGTTCCTCCACCTTGTATCCACATCACCTCCACGGAGATGCGACGTGGAAACGGTGGGTGTGCTGTCAAGGACTTTTAACCTTAAACACTTCTATTTGCAGATTCCGAACGTGTTTGAAGATGGCCGGAACCTCATCCGCGGATTTGATTGGGAAAATATTCTTCAACATGATACAACCAAAGTGTTTCGTGTTAAAACCGCAAAAAATTTGCACGAAACGCACTTGGTGGGGGAAATGTCAACATCACGAGTATCGAAAACAGGCCTACGTTCGCGATAATGTTCCTTACTGAAGAAAGGTTCATCGATGCAGAAGGGACATCCATCCACGCTTCCAACCAGGCATATCATTTTCATTTCAAGAAGATAACGAAGAAAGACGAGCCTTGTTTGTCTTCTCCTCTTTTTTCTTCGTTAAGTTTTATCGATATATAGTCAATTCTCAGGGATGTAATGATAATCTATGAAAGATGGAACGTATCTCGAATTTAACAATCCGTTCATTACGGAAGGAAAGATTGGAAGTATCGGTAATGAAATTTTTAAGAGGTAGAAAAGAAAATAGATCGCAATAAAACTGAATGATGACAATACGAGTTACGATAATAATATTTTCAAATGCATTTAAAATTTGATTCGATGGAAATAACAAAGGCTGCTATTGAACCTTGGTGTATTTATCCGCAGATATAAAAATCGTGATACTCTGGATGGTACTGGAATTTAAAATTCGTGGTTACGGATCAGAATAAGCGCATTATCAGCTCTTTGAGTCGAACAGTTATTATAAAATGTTTTATAAGCAAAATATTATTGTTTCGTCTTCTTCGATCGCTTTGTTTGATAAAGCAGACAGAGTAGGATTGTTTTCTCTATTGTATTGGTTTTCATTATACGTCGATGAGGGGATATCAACTTACCGATTGAGAAAACAATTTTGTAAGGGGATACCAGGATATCATCCGAGTCAAGAATTTGTTTACAAGATTTCTTCGAATTAAACTTACGAAACCGTCTGAAATTTCCAGGGTATGATCTTTGATACTTTATAAATTACGGTACATAACATAAATTTCAAATCTCGGAAAATAATATCTCTTACCGACTGAGGAAAAAAATTTTTTTTGGAAATTTGAAATTCAGGCTTCGTACCGCGAGTTATCAAGGATCAAAGAATATTCCCTGAAAATTCCAAACTCTTTCATGAATTCAGTTCGGAGAAATCTTGCAGAAAAAATTTTTACTCGGATGGTACGCTGGTATCTCCTTAATCATGAAGTGCTGCGTTATTTATTATATTCTTTACTGTCTTCCACCGATTTTCTACTTGAATTGAAGGACCAGATCAAATAACCCTAACAGCAAAATGTGTCTCTGGGATGTTTTCTGAACGTTCAGAAAACCTCCCCTACATTCTATAAACCTTGCTTAAACGTTCCACTGGCACGTTGTGCTGTCTGAGAATCAGTTGTGCGCGTGACCTTTCGTGTATTGTACCTGAAATCAGGCAACCGCTGCTAATCTCTTTGGAGGACTTCGATGATAAAATAAAGCAAGAACTCCGCGATACTGAAAAGACTTCCAGTGGGAAAGTTGTTGGATTTATATTCAACAACAATTTGACAAATTTCGAGACAATTCCATATTGTAGGTTAGAAATTATCGATCGATTCATTCGATGCCATACCCGGGGAAAAAAATCATGCATGATCCATGTATGATCATGCCTGCTCCCTGATGAACTCCTTTCATTCAAATTCTATGCTCAACATGATCTTTAAGGATCATGTATGATCATGCATGAGTCATAAATCCATGAATCATAAATGATCATGCAAAATCATGTGGAACATAGAATTTTTTATTCTACCTGAGAAAAAAATCATTCATGACTATGTACGATTATGCATGATCATATAAGATCATGCAAGATCATGTGGAACATATAATTCTTCAGTTCGCCTGGGAAAAAATCACTCATGATCATGCATGGTCAAATCTGGTTAATCCTCATGCACGAGAACTTATTTACCATAGCCAAACTTCTGTTCTTCATTTCCGAAGAAAAGTCCAATTGAACGTCATGAGAAGAGTGTTTGAAGTTCTAAAAAGAAACTGAAAGGTTCCGACTAAATAATGTAACATGTAACATAAGTAATGAATTGTTTCATCAGCTCTCAAGTGGCCATGGTCTTTTGAACGCACTGGTTCCCATACAAATATCGAAGTTAGGCAGGGTCAATACCTGGATGGGTAACCGCTCAGGAATACAGTGTGCTTTTTCTCTATCCAACACGCAATATCTATGATCTTGCATGATCATGCATGGTTATGCATGGTCATATCTGGCCAATTCTCATGTATGATCATACATGATCGATTCATGCATGATTTTTTTTTCCCGGGTATGGCTTTGCTCCACTGAACCTGCAATAATTTTTCACATACAACACTGAATTGTTTCCAAATTTGTAAATCCTTCAACGGGATTAGCAGTGATTACTTAGTGTATACGAGCGCATATGTGGCGCCATCTGGTGATATTTTTTCAGACAAAAATACTCGAAACTGGACTTATAAAAAGATGTGAAATTTTCAGGGATGACTCTTCGAAGGTTCTCGGACCGCAAAGTGCTAGAAAAATTTGCAACGACTTCTCAAAAACACGGAGCAACTGTTGTTGGGAAGTTGCTGGGAGGTTGAGTTGTCAAATGCGCAGCAACACACAGCAAACTTCAAAGTTGTTGTCATTATGCTGCGGAGATGTTTGGATACATAGAGCTATGACACGTGAGATCAGACAATAACAAACAAACTGATGCAGCAACACTGAAGCAACAGTTGCACTACAACTTTTGCTGTTAGGGTTAATCTAGGTCTGTAAGAAAGGTCAAGGTTACGGTCCGAGGGACATCCCTGCATGAGTTTTATTATTCCCTTGAGGCATAATTTAATAAAAAAGCCATGTTTCAAAAACTCCAGAGTATCATCAACTCTCATTTTCTGATATTACAGCAAAAAATTTAGCCAGAATAGTTGAATTTTTTGTTGTGATAGTTTCGATTTTCTCCTTGAATCATTTTTTTTAGTAATTTTATCGGTTGATGTGTTATTTGATTTCTGTTGAAAAACATTCCAAGAAACTCGAATTAATCTTTTTGTTTTTTTTAAACTACAATCTATTGGAGAAAATATGCATTGAACTTAGAATAAGAATTGTAGAAAGCAGGTAGAGCGATAGACAAGAACAGTAGTCATTTGGAGTACTTATTTTCCCTCATTTAGCATTCATTCAGACAAAGATGAATTCCACGCTTCATCATGACGTAGAACGACGAGAGAAGTCAAGCAAAATTATAGAAATCGCCGTTGAAAAGCGAATGACAGTGTTTCGAATAATTTGCTTAGTAGCAAAAAATCTTGTCTTTGGGAACATTCCGTAGAAGCGAAAGTTACTAGATTTTTCTACCAAAAAAACTGAAAGATAATTGGATAAAATGAAATGAATAAACTAGCCAGAACCAGTTCTGTTCCATACGAACAGAAGGTCTGGCTGGTTGTTTTATTCCATTTTCTGCCGTTGCTGAACTTCTCGTGTATTTTTATTCACTTTCAATGAGCAGAACGATATCCGATTAAATTAATTAATTAATTATCCCATCTTATTAAATCATCTTAGAGTCTTTTGGATAGAGAGATCTAGTCACTTTAGGGTCTACGGGATGCCCTTAAGGAGATATTAGCGGCGTGGCAACACCCAAATTGTTTATCACAAACTACGGACAAACGCTTCAATTAAATCAAAATATCGGTCTGTCTCTGGTGAAAATACAAAAGTGGAGGAAGCGGGTGTTGAAACAAATGAAACGTGAAAAAAATGTTCCAATCTCACCCTAAATTACGCCCAGATGACTCTTCGCTTGCGTTTTCGTCACGCTTTCGTCGCGCTTCAACGCTTCATTTTCACCAGGGATACAGCGCTTCCACTTGAATTGAAGAAGTGCTGTACGCAGAGCGATATTTTGATTTAATTGAAGCGTTTGCCCGTAGTTTGTCATAAACAATTTGGCTGTTTCCACGCCGCTAGTATCACCTTGCGAGGTGGAAAATACAGCTCGAAAGGATAGTAATCTTTATTAGAAAATTGGAGAATATTTCGTAAAATCTGAGAATATTTCTTAAAATCTAAGAATTTTTCTCAAATTCGCAATAAACATAAAGCGGTTCAGATTTCTCTTGAATATTGCTCGAAAAACAATGAAAAATTACCAATACTCAACAAATTATAAAAACAAATATGAAGTTTCCAAAAGTCGCGCATGAAATATTACAAAGTGAATAACAAAATTCTGTAATTTGAAAATAAGATTTCAAAATTTTGTTATTTACTTTGTAGAATTCCATGCGCGACTTTTGGAAACTTCATATTTGTTTCTATGAGTTGTTAAGTATTGATCATTTTTCATTGTTTTTCGAGTAATATTCAAGAGAAATCTGAACCGTGAAAGAAAAATTCTTAGATTTTAAGAAATATTCTCTAATTTTCTATTAAAGATTTCTATCCTTTCGAGCTGCATTTTTCTCCGTGTGAGAGGATACCAAAATTACCATCGAAACACGTCTTTTCGCAACAAAATACTCGGAACTAAAGTCATAAAAAAATCTGCAATTTTTGAAGATGATTCTTTGAGATTTTATTCAAACTTGTATCAAACCCCCAAATTATAAAATTCGAAATTTTTTCTTTTTATTTAAAAATTTGAGTAATTTGTTGCAAAAACAAACGTGATCCGATGGTAACTCTGGAACTCTCTTAAAAATTAAAGTACCACCCTGGTTAAAAAAATTCATAGAATCTGACGAAATGAAATTTAATGGGATTTGGTCAGAACATTGTGCAAGATTCAATGAGATTTCGCGAGAATCAATCGATTTGTTTAACCAGGGACGCAGGAGATCATCACTGTATACATTAGAATCACAGAACCTTAAATACGCTAGATAGACACGATGGTAAAAAAATGCTAACATTGTATTCTTCGAGTTTAAATTAGGTAGACTAGAATTCCCTCACGAATTTCTTCACTCTTTCATTATTTCGATTTATTTATTAAGATTTATCCTGCAAAAAGACTTCAATTATTCGACAATCTTTCAATAACAATTTTTGAAGCAAGATTATTGGATAATCGGAGATCTGAGCTCTGTACTTTAATTCATTCAAACACAAAGAATACATTATTTTTAAAATATACAGAGTTCTTTTTTTATTATTTTATATATAATTTTAGAAAAGTTTAGATGAAGAATGGTTCGAATGACTTGTGTGACGCGAGTGAGAATAAAAACCAATCGATCATTGATGATTTGTATGTTTTTAAGTACGAATGTGATTAATTTAATCCAGTTATGATGAGAATTGTAAATATGTAAAATGTACATAGCGGTAGTAAAGTAGAATTATTCTTATTATATTGAATTCCATTGTATTGTGAGGATTTTCAAAGTTGCACGGGTTCTCCCTCAACGTGAAATTACATCGAAAATTTTCATGGTATACGTCATGCGAATATCGAATCGAATAAAAATGCGATGAGAAATAAGAGTGATTTTCTGTGTACATCTTTTCTCCTCGTCCTCTTCATCCTCTCCTGAATAAATATTCATGCAAACTGAAAATCAATATGGCGGTCTGGTATAGCGGGATAACCTCAAAATTATTCTAATCAGTTTAGAGAGGTGGATATAAATCCAATAAGGGATCGTTCATATATTACGTAACGCTGTTTACTATTCCTTTCTCTATCTTACTCATCAGGTCTGGAGTTGGCGCGACAAAGCACGAGGGAAAAAAAAGCGTTACGTAATTCATGGACGATCCCTCCCTGGCGGTTCCAAAGTGACCAATTTTTATGGTTTACTTTCGATTATTTTTTGGTTTGGTTAAAATTTGGTCAGAAAATGGTTACCCAATGGTTTTTACCATATAATGACCTATTTGTGACTGGGAACTAATGGTTGCCCGGGAAAAAATCATTAGATCTAATCGGATCTGATCAGATCTCATCAGATCTGAACAGATCTTTTTTTTGGGTTAATCAGATTTGATTAGATCTAACCCTATACATGACTAGATCTGACTAGATCTGAACAGATGTCTTTATTGGATCAATCATATTTGATTGGATTTTCCCTTATATCTGACCAGATTTGCTCAGATCTGATTGGACCTGTTCAGATCTGACTGGATCTGTTCAGATCTGTTCAGATCTGCTTTTGCATAATATGAAATTCAATTCTCATCAGCATTAGACCTGGTGGATTCTCAGTAGATCTTCCCAGATCTCACTTGATCTGCTCAGATCTGATCAAATCTGATCCTAGATCTGATTAGATCTACCCAGATCTGATTGAATCTGCTCCTATATCTGATCAAATCCGCTCAGATCTGATGAGATCTCATTAGATCTGAGCAGATCAGATGCGATTTGGTGAAGACTCACACTAAGAAAAGTATTCAATTATATATATACGAGGGTGGATTGATAAGTTTCCGGCCTGACCAAGAAAAACAACGTTTTGAAGAATTTTTTTTTTTTATTTCTCAACATAATCTCCTCCAAGGCTGATACATTTCTCATAGCGGTGTTCTAGTCTAGTAATGCCATCTCTATAGACTGATTCGTCAAGCTCCTCAAAATACCCATTTACAGCTTCGATTACTTCTTCATTGTCCGCAAATCTCTTACCGCCAAGCCATTTTTTGAGGTTAGGAAACAGATAATAGTCACTCGGGGCTAGGTCTGAAGAGTAGGGAGGGTGCGGCATTAATTCAAACTTCAGATCGTTGATTTTAGCCATCGCAACGATTGACGTGTGCGCTGGTGCGTTATCGTGATGAAACAAGATTTTTTCCTTCGCCAGATGAGGTCGTTTAATTTTCACTTCGTGGCTCAAACGTTGCAATAAGTCTGCGTAGTATTGACCAGTGATAGTTTTACCCTTTTCAAGGTAATCAATGTATATAATACCTCTTGCATCCCAAAAAACAGTAGCCATAAACTTGTTCGCCGAAAAAATTGTTTTTGCCTTCTTTGGAGTTGGTTCCCCTGGTCCAATCCACTGTTTAGACTGTTCTTTGGTTTCAGAAGTGTAGTGGTGGACCCAAGTTTCGTCAACGGTTACGAATCGATGCAAAAATTCGCTTGGATTACGCTTATACAACGCCAAATTGGCGGTAGAAATGTTCTTTCGAATCAATTTTTGGTCGACTGTTAGCAAACGCGGCACCCATCTTGCACAGAGCTTTTCCATATACAAATGTTGGTGCAAAATATTTTGTACACGTTCATATGACATCTTACAGGTCTCAGCTATCTCACGAACTTTTAATCTGCGATCTTTCAGCACTATTTGATGGATTTTTCGATCATATCTGGAGTTGTGACCTCAATGGGGCGTCCTGAGCGAGGCTCATCAGAGGTGCTCACACGACCCTTTTTAAACTCGGAAACCCACTGCTTAACGGTTGAATATGATGGGGAGGATGTCCCCAGTGTTGAGTTCATCTCTTCTTTAATTTCCTTCGGCGTTAACCCCTTCAAATAAAAGTATTTGATGACAGCACGATTTTCCAGCTTTTCCATTTTTACGAAAAACACAGAGGCGTCTTGGTCAGCGTGCTCTCAAAACTAAACTAACATGGCGATCGGACTGAAACTATAGCTACAAGCTATCTAAGGATGGTACTATAGAACGCCACCTCAAGGTAGGCCTAGTGGCGCCATCTCTTGGTCAGGCCGGAAACTTATCAATCCACCCTCGTATTAGCGTTTGGTAACAATTATCAAATTTCATAAGTTGGATATGGCGGAATCAACATTCAGTTAGATGTAATTATCGATATATACAGATTTACAATTAAGACCTTTTGTCATACCGTTATCAGATGTCAAGATTATGAATGAATAGTCAAATTTTACTATACGCTTTGTAAAATTTGGCTATTAATTCATAATCCTCCATATTTTCATGTAAAAAATGATTTCATAAACCTTTCTGTTTCAGGTTTAGCATGAAAAATAGCAAAAATTCTTATATCTTTTTTCTCCGTGTTTATGCAGAATTGTTTAGATCTGATCAGATCTAACAATATTTACCATAAACCATCTAGATCTATTCAGATCTACTCAGATCTGTTTAGATCTGACCAAAATTTAGATCTGGTCAGATCTGATTAGATCGGATGATTTTTTCTCGGGTGCTTAGAACAAATCTGCGGAAAACACCCGTTGGACCGAAATTTATTCTACCGAATGACAATAATCCGAAAAAGTCTTGGTGACATTTTGTCTTATTCGCACATGACTAGTAACGTATAGTAAGATTTCGGATTATTGTCATTCAGTAGAATAAATTTCGGTCCACAGGGTGTTTACCACAAAAAGGTAACCAAAAAATGTGGTCCGTGTTTGGGATCTTTTTGGTATTTTTGAGCTAAAAACCCAGAAAATCACCACGAAATAACCGGAAAATCACCCAAATCGAGTCTGGTAGGATTTTGGTCAGTTTTTGTTGAAAAAAATGTCCCAAATGATCAAGAACGTACCAAAACCAAGATTTTTCACCAATATGTAACCGAAATTTTTGGTCGCTTGTCGGTTCATCCAGATCCGCTAGCTAATAATCAATAAGCTCGATAATCAATTTAGATTTCAAAATATCAACAACAGAGCATTGAATGATTCTGAAATCAAATCTGTTTTTTCGAAATTCAAAATTTTCTCCATGTACAGACATAGATAAAGTCTTAGAAGATTATTACAAAAAATTTCAAATTATTTCATGAATTCAGTTCCTGGTAATTTTGGTTGGACAAAAACTGTGCTCGGTCGGTAAGCTTGCACCTTCAAGGGGATACTAGCGGCGTGGCAGCAGCCAAATCATCCATCATCAACTACGGCCAAATGCTTCATTTTAAGAGGATTACCAGTGATCCCCGCTGATGCAACAAGCCATGCAAACGTACCGACTCAGTAAACATTTCTTCGGCAAGAATACTCTTTATTGAATTCATAAAGAAGTATGCAATTTTTAAGAATCAATCTCAAATTCTTCATCTTTCGCGGTACATCACACGAATTTTAAATCTCGGAAAAAAAGTTTGTGTTACTGATTGAGAAAAAAATGTTCCTTCGGAATTCAAAATTCGGGCGATGTACTGCGATGAATGAAGGATTGGAGATTGATCTCTGGGAATTTCATACTTCTCCATGAATCCAATTCAAAGTATTCTTGTCGAGAAAATATTCACTCAGTTGGTACGCTTGTGTGGTGATTTGCATCAGTGGGGATCGTTGGTATCCCCTTAACGGGACACTAGCGTCGGTAACGGACCTCTCTTTCTACCATATGATTCTGTCCCTTTCTAACCAATGACGTGAGTTACCGACGCTAGTGTCCCGTTAAGTGGATACAACTCGCATCATTGGTTACAAAGAGACACAATGATTAGTTTGAAAGAGAGGTTCGAATGTCAGTCGATAAAAGAAGAATTTTTTCTTTGAAATTGGAAATTTGGGCTCTGTACCGCAATAGATAAAGCACTGAAGATGATTTCCTGAAAATTCGAGATCTTTTTATGAATTCAGTGCGGAGAATTCTTATCGAGAAAATATTTAATCAGTCGGTACGTTGGTATCTTTTTAAGGGGATACCAGAGTACCGACTGAGTAAAGAATTTCTCGGTAGGAATTCTCCGCACTGAATTCATAAAAAGATCTGAAAATCTCAGGAAATAATCTCTAGTACCTCATCTATTGCGGCACTTGGCTCAAATTTCGAGGAATAAATTCTTTTTACCTACTGAGAAAAAAAGGTTTTCTTCCAAATTCGGCAGTTGGGCGATGCACCCCCAGACAGTACAAATGATAATTTTGAATTCAGAAAAACTTCTGAAAGAACTTCTTAAACAGTCCCCGTTATGACAGTAAAAATGAATTCAAAATGCATACATGTTGAATGCCTGGATAGTTCTTTATGAATTCGTGTTATGAATTCTTTCTGAAGATTAAGTTATTCATGAAGAGTTCATTTTAAATTCAAACTATTCATAATGAATTCATGTTTACTATCATAACGGGAGCTCTTTGCAGGGACCTTTTTGCTGTATGGGCCGCAATAGATGAAGTACTGAAAACCATTTTCTGAGAATTTCAGATCTTTTTAAAAATCCAGTGCGGAGAATTCTTACTGAGGAAATCTTTACTCAGTCGATATTCTGGTATTCCCTTGAAAAGATACCAACGTACCGACTGAGTGAACATTATTTTCCTAAGAATTTTCTGAACTGAATTCATGAGAAGGTTTGAAATTTTCAGGAAATGTTTAGTACTTTACTTATTCCGGTACGAAGGCCGAATTTCAAATTCTAAAAAAAAACATGTTTTCTCAGCCGATAAACAAATTTTTCGAAATCCGAAATTCGGGTTCTTTAGTGCAATAATCGAACCACCAAAGATGGTTCCCTGGAAATTCCAGAACTTTGCATAAATTCAGTTCGGAGAATTCTTACCGAGGAAGTGTTCCGAAATTATCTTAAGGGTATACCAGCGCACTCAGTAGCGTGGTAAGAACATTTCTATCCTCTTTCAATTCGCGTGAAAACAAGGATAAGAGGCGGGATTTTCCCGCCTCTTATCCTTTGTTTCGTGTCAGTTGAAGAAAGACAGGCAAACTCTCACCCAGGGGGCATAATCTCGAATAGAAAATTTTCAAACGGATTTCAGCGCCGCCATACGGTAGTACAGTGAATTATTTTACATTTATACACTAACACTAATTCGAAAATCGGTGTGATTTGTTTATTGTTTGTGTTAGTTGTATCTATGGCGAATAATTCACTGTACTACCGTACGGCAGCGCTGAAATTCGTTTGAGAATGTTCCATTTGAGATTATGCCCCCTGCTCTCACCCCGCCACTGAGCGTACCGAATAAGTAAACATTTTCTCGGCAAGAATTCACCGCACTGAATTCATAAAAACGTCTGAAATTCTTAGGAAATCATCTCCAGTACTTTATCGCGGCACATCGCCCGATTTTCGAATTTCGAAGAAACACTTTTTTTCTCAGTCGGTACAAAAAATTCATTCTTCAAAATTTGGACGATGCACCGAGAATTCTTACCAAGAAAATGTTTAATCAGTCGGTACGCTGGTATCCCCTTCACGAGATAACAGCGTACCATCCGTGTGAAGATTTTTCCGACCTGGATTTATGGAACAGTCTGCAATTTTCAGGGAATATTCCTTGATACTGTATCAATCGCGGTACTCCTAACAGCATTCGGAGGTTATTAAACAGTTCTAAGAACATCTGATAGTGTTGTAAACATCTTTAAAACGTTTCAAAAACGTTCAGGGAACATGGTGCTGTCTGGAACAGAGCCCAAATTTTAAATCTCAAAGAAAAAGTGTTCTCAGTCGGTAAAAAAAAATTTTTTCCCAAAATTCAATATTTGGGCTCTGTACCGCGATTGATACTTTATCAAAGAACGTTCCCTGAAAATTCCAAACTGTTCCATGTATTTCATTGAGAGAAATCTTGCAGGCAAAATCTTTATCCCGTTAAGGGGATTCATTACACCCTGCAAAAGTTACTAGATTCCAAATTTCTCCCCCCAGTTTTCTCAGAAACGAACACATAAAATGAAAAATAATGAGTAGCTGCATTTTTTTCAATAGCCTAAGAAGATGCACCTGCTCATTAAAGTTGATTCTATACATTGATTACTGAGAAAACTGGGGGGAGAGATCTAGTGACTTGGCTTGTGGTGAATCGCCTTAAGATGATACCAGCATTTGCTTCGGATCTCTCCTCCTATCGTATGAGTTTGTCTTTCTCTAACCACCGTGCTCGGATGATGAACGCTGGTATCCTCTTAAGGGGATATGAGCATACCGATTGTGTAAACATTTTCTCGAGAAGAGGTCTCCGCATTAAATTCATAAAAAAGTCTGAAATTTTCAGGGAATAATCTTTAGCACTTCTCACCCTGATGGGTTCGTTGAACAAGTTCTGGAAATGAGAGAATGTGTCCAGTGGGACGTGTTTTGGACATGACTGGGAGCAAGAAAATTGGTCCGGTTGTTTCAAATTTCGGAACACCTCTCGAGATATCATGTCCATCAGTTGTCCTGATCAGTCCGACAACATCCATGGATTGAGTCCATTCATGTCCACTATTCTCCGAACGCGGAAAGCTCCATTTTGGAATTGTCCAGAGTTCGTCCGGTGAAGTTCGCTGATTACTCACGATCTCATTCGTCTTACATCCAAACTTGTCCTCTTCTGTCCAGTAAGGTCTGAGAATGTCTGAAACGATTCTACACTGTGGAAACTGATCTGTGGTATGTCCAGTACTCATCTATTTGTGTCTTCCAGCGTGTTCGTGATTCCAGGAAATTGTCCACATGTGTCCAGAGAAGTCTCAGAGCCGGAGAATATCGATCCACAGGGTTGTCCCAAATGCTTTACTCTGCGTCCTTATCACGTCCATTCGAGTCCGAGTTGATTCTTTGCGATTTTTAAACCGATCCGCGGCTCATCCACATTCATCCTTCTTTGTCCAGGGCAGTCCAAGAATGTCCGAAACAATTCTACACTGTCCAAAACTAGTTCGACTGTGTCCAAACTGATCCATGGTATCTCCAGTACCCATCCCATTGTGTCCTCAAGCGTATTCGTGATTACGGACAAATTTGGACAACTTTGGACCAAGTGCTGAGGAAAAAGGATCATTTCTGTCGTAAACGAATCTGGACAACTCCGGAACAGAATTGAAAATCTTGCATCGTTACTGCGGACAAATTTGGAACACTGCGGACCGGGTACAGACGAGAAAATTGCCTATCGTGACTATGAACAAATTTGGACAACTTTGGGCCGACTAAGGACGAAGGAGCATCATTTCTATTATGGACACATGTAGACAACTCGGGGATACGGTTCAAAACCCCGCATTCTCACTATGGACAAATTTCGACAACTTTGGACCGAGCACGGACGAGAAAGCATCTTTTCTGTTCTGAACAAATGTAGACAACTCTGGGATACAATTGAAAATTCCCTATCGTGACTACCCTAGTAGCAACAGAATGTTGTATACGTACTATGCACGTTCATAGTATATTTAAATATACTATGAACATTCATAGTACGTATACAACGTTCGGGTGCTACTTGGGTATGGACAAATTTGGACGACTTTGGACCAAGTGCTGAGGAAAAAGGATAATTTCTGTCGTGAACAAATCTGGACAACTCCGGGATACGATTAAAAATCCCGCATCGTTACTATGGACACATTTGGACAACTTCGGACCATCATGGACCTCTGAGGACGAGCCATGGACATGTTATCAATTATGTCATTTGTCAGTTCTAGAGTCACGGACAATTTCGGACACGTTTTGGACACGCCGCCTGGACGCCCGTATGGAAACATTTCGCTGAAAAATGTCTGCAAAACTCTGAAAAATCTCTGAAAAAAAATGAAAAAACTCTGAGAAACTCTGACAAACTCTGAGAATCTCTGAAATTTTCATGAGAAATCTAATATTTTTGGGACATTCTTTACAGACTTTTTTCAGCCTTTTTTCAGAGTTTCTCAGAGTTTTTTCATACTTTTTCAGAGAAATAGTAACAAAATTGCACTCTGAAAAAACTCTGACAAAACTCTAATAAATTGTTGACATTTTTCTGATTATTAAAAAATCCTGAAATTCAATAAATACATCCATATGCCGTATTCAAATATCATGTGTGAAAAAGTGTTTGAAAATTTTTTAATTTTTTTCTGAAAGTCAGAAAAATATTAGCAATCCATCAGAGTTTTGTCAGAGTTTTTTCAGAGTGCAATTTCGTTACTATTTCTCTGAAAAAGAATGAAAAAACTCTGAGAAACTCTGAAAAAAGTCTGAAAAAAGTCTGTAAAGAATGTCTCAAAAATATTAGATTTCTCATCAAAATTTCAGAGTTTGTCAGAGTTTCTCAGAATTTTTTCATTCTTTTCAGAGATTTTTCATAGTTTTACAGACATTTTTCGGCGAAATATTTCCATACGGGCGTCTATGGACACCCATTGGACGAGTGATGAACAGGTGATTCGACATTGGTCCGAAATTTGGTACAAATGGACACCCACGGACATTCCGGCCTGATTTTGGACCACGCGTGGACAGTTTCCCAAGTAGCACAGGAATGTTTGGAATATTCTATGAACATGTACAGAATATATTGATACGTTTCGAATGACCTATGAACATCTTGAGAATATTTCGCATACTTGAATGTTCTATGAACATCTAAAGCATATTCCAAACATTCTTATGCTACTAGGGTTTGGACATTTTGGACACATTTTGGACAAAATTCGGATGTCCCAAATCGGTCCGATGACCCATCAGGGCACCTATTGCGATACATCGATTAGGCGATCGCCTAAATTTCGAATTTCGAAGAAAAACTTTTTTCTCACTTGGTAAAAAAAATATATTTTTCGAAATTCGATATCTGGACTCTGTACCGCAATTGATGGAGTACTAAAGATTATTTCCTAAAAATCTTCAACCTTTTTATGAATTCGGTGCGGAGAATTCCTACTGAGAAAATATTCACTCAGTCGGTACGGTGGTATTCCCTTAAATTGATGAGCGTTTTTTTTTGGGATCTCTCTTTCTATCATATAGGCGTGTCCTTTTCTAACCAAGGTGCTCCGATGGTAGCGCTCGTATCATTCCAAAGAGCGGGAAATATGTGATATGCTTCATTTTCATCCTTTCTTTTGAATTGCGTGAATTTAATTTTGATTTCTAATGATGGGTTTTTCGGTCCCACAACATAATTCATTTCATTTTGCAAAATGTCGCAGATACGTTTATTCCCTATGAGAGCATCCCTCCTCTTCTCCATCATTGTTCTCATTTGAAAAAAGACAAAAGGTATTTTGAAAGCTTCATACCACTGTAGGTAAGTATCAAATTGTATCAAAACTCATCTCTTTGTGATTTCGCGCGGTCCCAGCTAACCTTTATGTATATTTTGAAATTGACAGAGAAATCGAGACCTGCCGATATGAATATTTGTCATTGTAAATAGTTTATTTATAAATCATGGTATTGAAAATCAAACAAGGTGAAATTCCTTGTCCTTCATCCGAATTGAACCTTGGAATAACGTTAAACGGTGGACAAAGTTTCAGGTAACTGTTATTCTTATTCAAACATCCCTTTATTCATTTATTCGGTTTCTTATTGCAAAGCAGTTGTCATAATTTCAGATGGAAACCCTGCGGTACAGGCTATCGAGGTGTCTTTGCAGGATGCGTATGGACTCTCACTCAAAATCACAACACTCTATCGTACGTCGTGCAAGGCGCACTGAAGGATAGCATCAATTACAATGATTTACTATCAAAATATTTAAGATTAGATATATCATTGAAGGAAGAATACCAAAAATGGAGTTCGGTTGATCCTCACTTTCAACGAATCGCAGAGAATCTACATGGAGTGAGAATTCTACATCAAGACGTAGTGGAGAATTTATTCTCTTTCATCTGTAGTTCAAATAATAACATACTCAGGTATCGCTAACAACATTTCTTCTTTGTTATATCATCTTACATGGACTTTCAAAATATCTGTGACATTTCTATCCATAATCATTAAGATTTTGCTTTGATAACGAGCTCTAAAACATTGCCTACAAATCTTCAATAAGTTTTGAACATTAAGGAATAAACTATGTTACAGAATATCCGGTATGGTTCACAAATTGTGTTCGCTGTTTGGAAAATCCATATGCACGGTACAAGAAGATTGTTACTTTGATTTTCCTACGATACAGTCTTTAGCGCAAGAGAAAGTTGAAGATTCTATCAGAAAAGCAGGATTTGGATATCGTGCGGCATATATAGCAAACACCGCGAGACGGTTGCAGGAATTGGGAGGTAGAGATTGGTTGTTGAATCTACACAAAGATCAGAATTCATCTTACAAAGACGCAAGACAGCAATTGATGACTCTCCCGGGAGTCGGCCCGAAGGTAGCGGAATGTGTATGTTTGATGTCTTTGGGACATTTAGAAGCCATTCCTGTGGACACCCACATCTTTCAAGTTGCTCGATCCATCTATTTACCCAAGTTAGAAAACCAAAAGACTGTAACTCCCAAATTGCATGATGAAATCGCGTCTCATTTGCGAGACCTATGGGGCCCGTTAGCCGGCTGGGCGCAAACTGTGGTCTTCTGTACTAGAATTAAAATTCACGACAAAGAATCTAATGATAACAAAAAACGAAAGAAAAAAAGCCAAAAGGATTTAAATGTAGCGGACAATTCGAAAAAACGTATGTGACGAAGGTATTTAGGTGTTAGAATGAATTTATTTAGATCGATACAAATTGCGTAAAATGAAAAATAGATTGTATTAAGTATATACTAACTAATGATGTATATATATGTAAATGAATATTCAAGGATACACAAACTGCGCTTGTTATTTTTATGCATTCAAAGATGTTACTCGAGTGCTTTTGAAGTGTTCTGTTTTATAGTTCAGACTGAGTTTTGGAAAATCATAAGTTTACTTTATTTAAAAGAACTGAAGAGTGAAGAAGTTGATAAAAAAGCAGATCATTTACTTTCCGCCACCGTTTTTTATATTTGAAAATTGAATCGCAACGTATCGGAGTATTTTACGTCACTTGAAAACAAACACTTGTTAGTAGATCTTGTGGATTTTTTCCAGTAAATTTGAGAAAAAAAAGGTACAGAGATTTGATTTTCTTTTTCAAATTTATTTCAATTTGAAGTAAAGTTTCGAGTCATAACATGAAGTACAAAAAACATACTTTACAAAGTTGCGATGATTGATTTCCAACAAGAAATTGAACTATTCAATCCATTCGAATGTTTCAGTCTATAATCATTATGAATGATATTTCATTTACAAATTTTTTTGCGATTTTGAAACAAATGGCACAGAAGAAATCCTATTTTAGATTCAATTTCTCGTTTTTGCGATATAATTGATGCATTTAGACAATTTTTTCAACAGCTGCGTAGTAGGAAACTTGAATAGATACTGTAAATTATTGTTATTCTATGAACAGAGAAATACATAAGTAACCAGCAATTTTATACATCGAGTGTTGGAATTAACCGATGATACGTTACAATGAGATTTCGTTTCAAATCCTAGAATTACTAGGCGAGATAGGATTTTTGAATACACACATGTTTTTAAAAGATGCATAAATACTGGAACGAGTTATCAAAGTAAAAGAGAATTTTTCCTCACTTCGGTGGTAGATTTCGTTCTCCAATTGTGGGGTCAAAGTTTTCTCGTCAGGAAAACTATTGTCTTTTAGGTATTGAATTTTCCAAAAACTCATCTTTTTATTATTTTTCACAGTGTACTTGAGAATACACTTCTTTTATAATAAAAATTCTCTTGTACATATTCATTCCAGTATATACATGAAATTTGATACATTTATTTTCTAATTCAAATAAAGTGATATTGATGAAACGAGAAATAAATAATTTATTAAATTACGAGCAGTATCCAATAGTTGATTTTCGATTATTCATTTTAATTTAGATGTTACTTTCTATAAGATAAAAACAAAGTGCTTGTGAGAAAAGTATTCAATTGTGAAATTGGAAATAGAAGAGGGTAAGAGCATTGGATTGGGGTTTTTTTTTTCTATCGTATAGGTGTGTCCTTTTCTAGCTAACGTGCTCGGATGGTAACGCTTGTATCATCTTAAATGTTAGGTTCAAGTTCAACTGAGCGCTGGCATGGAATCAGTTTCATTTATCGAACAAAAATAAATACCCCCTCAATTTTCATTGATTTATATGACAATATTTCATGTACACTCAAACCTTGTTAATTCAAATCTCAAGGGCTCCTCTTTCGAATTATAGAGTTTTTGATTTATCAAGGTTTCTTGAAGGGAAAGACATTTAAACAACACTTAATTCTTCTGGTTGGAAAAACCTATAAAGTCCACTCAAATCCATTTTTCCATTGAAATAGCCCTCACCGAATCTAACCAAATAGAATTGATAATTCTCAAATTGGCTTTAACCAGAACTTTACAAGTGTTTTACATATGATGTCATCAATCAATGATTGAAAAATTCATAGAATCTTGTCATCGATTTAGCCTCCGATTGGTTTTTTCATTGAAAAAATTAGAGATTAGACTCAACGAAGCACTTTGTTTGAAACAGTCTTTTGAATTTAGTTATGAATTTAATGAAAAATACATTTTTCAAGGACACTCTCTTGGTTATGGATTTTATTATTATGCATTGAGAATTTGAATGCATAATTTATGGAACAATTATCTCCTTTTGATGCTTGAATGCCCTCAAGAGTGTCAATGAAGTGCACTATAGGAGACGTTTCATACTTTCCAACTCTGAAGAAGCACGCATTTTCCTATCGAATGAATTTTGTGGAATTTGAACTTCAAAAAGAGATTTTTCCGCGCTTCAAATTATCAATTAATGTCATTAAATTTGAACACAATGTTTGTCTCTCAACTTCCTCTCTGTTTTAGAAAAATGGAGTTAAAACATCTTGAAATGGGTTTTGAACCAAAGAGAGGAATAGGTATTCAAAAGAAAAACACGCACGTAACGAGTAATGCGATGAAATATCAAGGACTGAAGTGTAACATTCGTTTTGGCACTAAATCACCGAATTCGGTACGCTCCAAGTGCTTTTTTTTTCTTTTCCTCCCAAGTCCGACTAACGCAAAATCGAAATCATCCAAAATCATGAATTCTGCGGGTAACTCTAAATCCTCTTCCTCCTCGTCGTTTTCATCTGCGAATGAATAGAAATGAAAATGGAGCTGGATAATGGATGTGATACGGATAATTACATCCAGGGTGGGATCGATTTACTTACCAAGACGTCTCTGCAATATATCCGCGAAAACGCTTTTCGAGAGATAACGTAGTCCAGGGAATGCAGCTGACATGTATGCTCTCTGTAAAGGTCTCAACCTCGCCAAACATTCCATTTGCAGAGACGCGTCCATAGAATTGCTGTAAGTCAATTTCATTCTGCTTTGAGCAGCTGTGGAACTAATCATAGGATACAATTCTACGTCTCTTAATCCAGTAAACGCGATTCCTGTAAAAATATTGATAAATATTCGTTCACAAAACTGTTATCCTTTATATTATAAATTGAATAAAATATAAAAGCTGCATAGTACAAAACTGAAAGGAATACAAACTCACAAAAGCGAATAAAATACCTACCAAGTGGTTTTCGATTTAAATAAAATTCTAAAGTGCCTCTCCAAGTGTCTAGATGAACTCCTACTAAATTTCCCTGTTCGAACGGAGCAGAGTAGTCTTGTTTCTTGCCATTGTATTGCAAGTATCCTCTATAAGAGAATCCCCATGATTCCCGATCACAGCCAAGTAAAGAACAAAAAGTGTCTCTCCCGCAGTTTAAATCTGCTTTCGTAGTTCCCACTCCAACCATCTAGAAAATAAAATCATACTTCAAAACTGAATTTGTCAATTCACGCAGAAACAAGTAAAATATTATCAAAAATCCACAGTACCACATCCGTGCCGTATACTCGAGTCAACATTTTCACTTCCCAATAATGATGTCTGCCCTTCTCCATCAACTTATTCCCTCTGATAGCAGCTGTGCCATTGCTAAAACCAGGATGGAATCTTACCGAGAGATTACGATCCGACAATTCTGATATATTAGAGGCAAAACTTTCATCCCATGTCCATTCGTATACTGTAACAAGAGGGATGATTAAACGGAAAAGATATTTTTAGCAGCAAATTAATACAGCGACGAGTGTTGTTATCGAATCTAATTTGAGAAAGAACATAGTTCATTGTTGATAAAAGTACTTGTTGGTGAAAACAATTGAATAAAGATACAAAGTATCTCTGCAATTTGTAATGAAAGAATAACAAAATAACAAGAATTCATCAGTGGATTTCTTATAGGTTAAAACAAATTTGAAAACAAGTAGTTACAACTCACCATTTCTGTCTTCGCAACGGCAGATCGTTGGATAACACTTTCCACATTTATCATCTTCTTCTTTGTCGTCGTCAAACATTTGTTTATCAAGAGTTCTCATTCTACACTTTGACACTTGTTGTGAATTTTATTAACCGTTTCCGTGATTTAAAATCCTACGTGCAGTGCATTCGTACTTGTATATATACCTTTCTACAGAATTATCTAGAAAATTCTCTACCGAGCACATATGTTCGCCATTCTCGTCTCATCGCCATACAGCAGCGATCATATGAAAAAATTAAGGTGGATTTTAAGTGCTTCTACACGCAGTCCGCAGTCTACCGTTGCCGCAAACCATGTAGAAGCACCTTTAACCCTAGATGTCGCGTATTTAATCCACAACTCTTTAAATCACTGTACGAATTTGCACTGTAACAGTAGTATAGCTCTCTATTTTGATCTTTCAGACGCATTTCTTGGAAGTGAAATTCAACTGCCGCGCAAGTTTTCATTCTTTGACAAATCTCCGAATATCAAGTCAAGTTTGGTGATTCAAAATGCCGAAAAAGAACACCGGACAAAATGCATTTTACTTCTTCATGCTTGATTGGAGAAAACAGCAGGAAAAACAGGGTTGTAGATTTTCGAGTTTAAAAGAGGTTCAATCCGATCCCAGACTTTCTCAAGCATGGAAGGTAAGATTTATATAAAAACAACAATGTTCTTGTTTTTGTTTTTGAAAATCGAGGCATGTTAATGATTTTCTTTTGGTTTTTTTCACTGTAATATTTTCTAAGAGTTCTCAATTGATCCAAAAAGATGGTTTATTATTGAAACAAATTTGTAATCCTGCAAAACACATGGATTTAACCCGGTATTCGCTGTTGAGAGGAATCGATTTTGTTATATTGATGACACATCTCTTTTACAAATCACACTTGTATTATTTGTGTGAAAAAAATACAAAAAAGAGTATTTTCTTCAGGCTCTACATCCGCAACAAAAAGGTCACTACGAGTCCCTGGCTAAAAACAGCAAAGTAGAAGTCAAAACTGTTAAAAAAACAACCCTCGGCGAGTCTTTGCATGAATTGGAACAGAAAACAGCTCGGGAAGAACAATTCAAAGAACAAATGGAACTGTATATGGATTCGATGATTCAATTAGCTGAACAAACTAATGGTAATTACGCTACTTTATGCACCACTTTTTTGCTATTATGTTACTTACTATGTTATTTTTTTCAGCATTGCATAAATTGAAATCATACTTCATACACGTCAACTGGTTCTACAGAAGAGAATTAGATCATAACGAAGCATATTACTGTCCCGCCGAGTTCGCGGTAGCGGAATTCACAATGGAACATGGAATACAGAGGGTATACCACGAACTGATTAACATAGATAGCGAAAAAGGATATACCAGAGAAGCGATGGAACATAGCCAAAATACTCATAAAATACCTCTTCAGTTATCCGAAGGACAACGCGATTTTGCTGTCATGTACGACAAATTAATCGCATTTCTGAGACCCGAAGAAAATGGAAATAAATTACCACCTTTATACACTTTGGACACTTTGAACTCGATAGTAGTTCAAGACGCTGTTAAATCATTATTACAAAAAATGTGTGATGCTAAGAGACGTTCCAACGAGAGTTCGAAATTCTTACTGTATCCCATAGATGTTTTATTTACAAAATTATTGATCGCTGCTGCTCGTTCGAAGAACGAAATGACCCTACAGAAAGCGGAAAATGTAGTAAAGTTTGAATTCTCCAAAGATGTGCATAGATACGTGATGGGTATAGAATGCGATGTATGTACAAATTATCCACAATCTGACATTTGCATTTCTGACTTTTTATTCAATTTTTCATCTTTCATAGTATCATAAGTTCATCGACACCACCGCGCAGTTCTGCAGTTTGTCTGTCGTGAGACGTTGGGGTTACACCGTATGCGACTACTGTTTTCATTATTTGGATATGGAATTGATTCCTGGCACTCATTGTCCTGTGTCTACGAATATTAACAGTATTTTGAATCCCATCGAGAATGGCTTGAACGAACTGTCATTGAGAGATAAATTCGACGTCAAAGTTATGACTATGACTGGAGTAAGGGCATAATATGATTATTATTGTCATTAGACGTGTATGTTGTATGTCATCTAATTTGTTTTTTTTATTTCTTAGGTTACGGAAGATCATAGAATAAGAACGTCCGAAAGAAGTTACAGAGAGGAGATGTTTCGTCGTAAAACTAGTCAACCAGTTACCATAATTGATCACAGTAAACTTGATAAAACAGAGCCCAAAGCAGCTCCCAGTAGTAAACCTTATCAATACCTTCAGCCTTCTCAATCAACTGTTCGTATAATCAAATTTATTAGTTCATTTATTTAGTTTTATACTATTTTTCATGGTACAGTGATTTACATTGATTGTTTATTTGTCAACAGCATATGCTCGAAAGACCATTGCGTCTTCCTAGAACTGCATGTAAGTGAATGATACTTGGAAACCTTTTAACACGGAGAATAATGAAACTAAAGAATAACAATTTTTTATGCACGATTGATTGTAGGTCTTGCGGATATCGTCGGTGAAGAAGAAGTGCCGGAAAACAACGATGACAATTTCCCTACTATAGGTACATTCATTATTTGTTCTATTTTCACATTTCTTGCCTCAAAATCACTTGTCGAAAAAAGCTAAATCTTGTATGAAAAACTGTGTTCTGTGGGAATATCCTCAAAATCTGATAAATCACAAAAATTTAAGGAAATATTATCTAAAGAAAACTCAGATGAATCAAAATTCAGAGAAATTGAAGGAAATAGAAACACGCGAAATCTTCCTCGAAAGAAAAGTCCCAGGGTTTCCATTCAATCGAATACAAATTCGAGCTGTTCAAACTGCTGCTGCTTCTCGAGAAGCAATCAACCCAGCAATAATTGTTGTTGTATAAATTATTCTTTTAGCTTCAAAATCGTTGTTTAGTTTTCCATCTACGATTTTTTCTTCTTGATTTATGGTATTTTAGAAGTATCGATTGTACAAAATCATTGCAAAGGGAAAAATTTGTGGAATTTGTTTTTTTAGACAAAAAAATTGGGATACGAAATTTGAAAAATGTAGCTTGTCTTCGATGGATGATCGATAAATCATTGAATTTTTGTGATGTTCGTAGGAGGAGGTCGAGGTATCATTCTCAGAGGAAGGAAAAATCAGAAATCAAATTCAGGCATGGGTGAGTGTATCTCCATTCATTCACTGTTTTCTTATCCAAAGGATATCATTGATATGTTTTTGTGTTTTAATTACAGGACACGCTAAACGAATGCACTGAAACGTGTATGGCTTTCTACTTCTCAAATCAGATATCAAGAAAAAAACAATCAACAGACGGTTATTTTGTTCCATAAATATATATATATACATATATAAGATGAATCTAATGAAACTGAAGTCTGAAAACGATACACTTTCGAAAAGGATCGAGAACTGTTGTTATCTATAGAACATTACAATTATAGTGAGAAATGTGTGATTTTCGTGATCGTATTATAGAATTTAAAGGTAGAGGGAATTGAACGGGAAAAACATGCAAAAGGATTATTTAGAATAATTCAAGACTCGGTGGAATATCTTCTGCTAAGAATTTTTATGGTGTTATATATTAAAACAAACAAAAAATTCTCTCTCCTTTGAAAGTATCCGCATATTGTGACTATTATGATCGTCAATTTCGAGTCGTCTTTCATCTGATTCATAGAACAACAAAAATAACACAGATCACGGGACGAAGTATGGGATTTATAAATATGCTCCTTCCACTGAATAGATTAAGATCATAAATAGATTTAAGTAGTCAACAAATTATCATTAATTTCTGAAAAATAGGTGTTTAATTTCAAATTTCCGCAGAGATGCTTTAATGCATTTGATAATTCAAAACTATTGCATTCTATTCAAGGTAAAAATCTAGTAACACAATATTCACTGAATCGTTTTGAAAAAACAGTCACAATACTGCCAAGTGAAGATCCGAATACGATCTTTCTATCTCGTGTGTTACCATTGAATAAAATTATTTTGTTTTTTTATCATTAAGGCTGAGATATACGGTGTAAAATATACTTTTCTTTTTTGCTAAAAGAGATTCTTTCCACCCAGTTTTTTTGAAAATAAACAATCAACCTGTTTTGCTCTTATTACACAGAAGATGCAGATGATTACTGATTTTATTTATCCAACTTCGAGAAAGCTGGGGGACCGGAAGATACATAATGTGATTTTTCTTTTTGTTTTTAATCTACAAGTTTAAAATATATGTATCATGTAATCAATGATTAAGGAATACTGGTTTTAATTTTGTTTTCTATTCATTGAAGTATTTTAACAAATTTATACACATATATATATATATATATATATATATATTTTTTGCTGGAATAAATTTATTTTAATTACTAAATTGAAATTCATTAGGCTCGTCAATCCACCGTGATTGCTTGAAGTACGTTCCGTGTGTTTGAGATGTGAATCTACGTTTTTACGCTTTGTTGGAAGGTTCAGTTATCCACTGTTTTAAGATTGAATGGTTCGAATGATCGGAAACGAGATTTTTGGAAAGGAGTCTGGAGTTGATTCACTTCATAATCTGTTTTGTTTGAATTTCTGAAACAACGGTACGCTTTTGCGGATAAAATTTAAATAAGTTTTTTATTTATATGTACGTATGAAAAGTTTTGAATGGATTTCTTTGTTTGTAGCACTGTTGTTGGAACTGCTGGTTTTTCAAATGACAGACCAAGTATAATTGAGTACTGTACAGAGAAAAAAATATGTACCATCCAGAGAGAAGATAGAGATGGATTTGCTTTATATGTTTCGATCTCCATTAAAACTTGTTAGTCCAGGAGTGAAGTTGGAAATTGCTTTTTGTCGTATTTTTCATCACGGTACAAAGAACTTTCAGCTATTCGTTTGTGCGAGATATGTGTATAATGTTTGTTGCAACGCTGTTGAAACACTCGTGAAGTAGTTATCGATCTTATTTCCATTACACACTTGTGTACTGGAAGTGCTTGAAACATTCATTTTCTATTACATTGAAAATCAATTACAGGTAATTCTTAATTAATTTCAGGCAACGTATTGAATTTCAATGACTCGAACATTGGGAGATATCGATCGTGGTCAACCTGTGGGACAAAATCATAATCGTACCTTAATAACATTGAAAATCCATTAGTAAATATATTCTACACTTATTATACTTTTATATGGAGGGAAAAGTAGAAGGAAACACACTATCGAGCGAGAGGTTTATGCGTAATAATACTTTTATTATTCAAAATTATGTTTTTTTTTTCTTCTACATTATTATATATTGTACGTTTTTTCATATTCAGCGTGGTAAAGAAATTTAATTTATTTATCAGTTGAAATCAAAGCGTATGCGTATCCTTTGAGTGGAGAAATTATCCTTAGAATACATAGCTATGAGTTTGAGAAACGAAGAATACAAATGATATTCTCTGTTTCTGGTTAAAACAAATCTTCGTAACGATCCGAGTTTATCGAAATCGATCAAAACATTGATTAATCTTTTTATTTATCTACTTATTATCATACGAATTAGAAAATTTGTCATTCAATAACGATAACTACGAAAAGGATACTATTTATACTTAGATTTTAATATCTCATGTAAAAATTTATCAATCTTACAATAACAAATATCAATTTCTAAACACTATACGAATATCGTATTTGAATATATTCAAATACACAATAAAAATCTTCTTTTCAAATGTACAAATATTTTTAGATTACGCGAAGGAAAGATTTCGCTTTACCTTCCCAACATGAATCATCATTCTTAAGTTGAATGGTACAACGATAAGCGTTATAGGTAGGTGAGATCATACGAATCGTCCAAACCAAATCGAATGGAGATTTTGTTGCGAACGTGAGAAGTTTGATAACAAAAGAGAGGCCAACAGACATTTATCGTGATACTGAGTTATGAATGGTGGTTGAATCAGCGAAAAAAGGAACACGATTTTGGTACGTCGATGAAGAGTGTATAAGTGAAAGATATGTAAAAGTTATTTTACAATCCAAGTCATGACGTAGAAATATATTTCCTTCCAAGTTGAATATCTCGTATATCATACTTTTTTATCCTCAAAATGAAAAGGAATAAAGTTTTACTTCATTTTTGCAGAAACGTCGACTTTATTCTTCGAGAAAAGAATTACGGGTAATGTGATTGGATGACATTTGAGATTTCTTTGGGAACGAATTTGATCGGTTCGAGTAATGCGTGTGTTCATCGACGTGGATGGCTGTGTATTATCGATTACTTGGGGTGTGCGAAAAATATGTAGCTTTTTTTTTTTTTTTAATGAGAAGGGTCGGTTCGAGTACTCGAAATGTGTCCGATTACTCGGAGCTTGTAATAATTCGTAATTTATCGCGGTGCAGTGTAGTTTTCGTTGATTGCAACGTTGCGAAGAAACGTATAAGAACAAGGACTGTATACTCCAATTTATTACGGATCTTTATTTTTCTCATCAAATAGATTCATAAAAGTTATAGAAAACTGTTGAGAACAGAAATAATTGGAGGAGTGTTTTGAATCGGTATTTCACTATTGATCTATAGTTTTCAATTGAATGTGTGTGATTTTGAATGAGGATGTTCTTGAAGTTTGAATCGTTTATAGAAACGAACCGAAATTTTAAACTCACAAAATCTGATGACCTCTCGTTATTTTTTACTTCGAATTCACTCTTTGGAATTGAAAACATCGCTTGAAGAATGTACAATAAACGTTTCAATAACGTAATGTTTCAATAAACGATTCAAACTTCAGCGACATGAATTAGGAGGACATTCTCAACAATTCAACAGATATAGAAACAAATTCACTATCAACTATTTAATTCGTTTCAATTGTTTAAGGGGAGGTTCTCGTCTAGCGATCCCAAAATATGGTGGTTTTCACACTTGTTGATTGAGTCTTTAAGTACATAAGAGCATTTTTTCAGTAGAAGATAATGCCATGGGGATTGTTGATACGTGTTGAAATATAACCACCTAAAAAAACAGTGATCAATCGGGCGCCACCTATAGCACTCACAAAAATTATCAGAAATCAAAGATCCAAAAATTTTTATGAAATATATTATATTTGTTGGAGTCCGTACAGCACAACCACCGATCCTCCACCTAAGACTTCGGTGGACCAGAGGTGGAGAAATGAGAGCCGTGGAAATAAGGGAGAAATAAGGGAGAGTCTCCGTTGAGGCAACGGAGAGGCGACGGAGAAATGTCCGCCCCCTGTATTTTCAGTAAAACTCAAATTCGTGAATTCATACATGCAGATTTGGTTACGTAAATGGACCAATAAGAATTATATCGAAAATACAGGGGGCGGACATTTCTCCGTCGCCTCTCCGTTGCCTCAACGGAGACTCTCCCTTATTTCCACGGCTCCCATTTCTCCACCAATTCTCCACCTCCAGTCCACCGAAGTCCTAGGTGGAGGATCGGTGGTTGTGCTGTACGGGGAGGTTGTACCAATAAAACCAATGAAAAGTCCAGAAATTAAAAAAATGACAGACATGCAAACTTTTGGTAGCGTTTTGTTCACCTTATTGTCGCTCTTTAAAGTGCTATAAAAAGAAAAAAAAAAGGCAAATGTCATCTCAATTTAGGTTACTCCTCCAGTAAATTCAATCAGCTTTGAAATAAAAGAACAAAAAAAGAGCGATCCGTTTAGTAGTTTTTGAGATATCGTGGAGCCAAACTTGAAAAACATGGTTTCGAGAAAAACGCCTTCAAAGTTTCGGGATACGAATCCTTTAAGGGGTCTACCCTAATTAGAATTTTCAAAAAATCGATTTTTCGTATCTTACATTTTTCGAAAGTGTCAAAATGAACATTAGGAAGAAGAGGAAGGCATAATGTATGGTGCAGGCATCGCTGGTTAAGAACAGGTAACATTTCTTCACGATTTTTCTTTGGAAAAAACTTTAAACGCATTTCCCGCAAAACAACGTTTTCCGATGCCTTGTTGATAAAATCTCCGAAACTAATCGACCGATCCTTATGAAATTTTTATCACATATTCTGTCCTACTACAGCTACAGCGCATGTCGAGGATTTTTTTAAATTTTCATCTCAACTTTTTTTCTTTTGCCAAAAATGGTAAAAAAAACGTATTTTTTTGTTGTTTTTTCGAAAAATGTCCGCCATTTTGTCAATTTTCAAAAAATCAAAAATCGCTGGTATGCGCTATAGCTATTAACATACTGAATCTAAACGCCGTTCAATTTTTTTTGTTTTAGACCATCCATCCCAGAGATTTCATCAACAGCGCAGACACACCTTTTGTGTAGGACTTTTTTTGAACTATCATTTTCATGTATAAAAACTTATTGAAATGTACCAACAAAATTTTTTTTATGTATTCCGATAGGGTATTAATACAGTGTAATTAGTGTTGCCGCGATATTATCGTCGATAATAGAGGAATAATCGATTATCTCAATTCTTACACGTTCCTATGGAATATATAATCCACAAATCTTCGATTATGCTCATGATGAAACGGAATAATGAATGATCCCAGACTTGTACACAAAATAAACCAAGATATGCTTCCATTTATCGTTACGATATATCGATAATTATCGTTACGATAGTGTAAGAATATTTTGATTTATTTTGTTCAAAAGACCAAGATGATCCATTATCCTGTTTCATTTCGTGCACAATCGAAGATCTACGCGTTAAAAGTTCCATGAAAACTTGTCAAAATTAAGATAACCGATTATTTCTGAATTTCGACGATAATATCGCGGCAACACTAAGTGTAATAACTTTCATATCAATATTTATATTACAAAACTGTTGAAAAAATTCTGAAAAACTGTCTTTTTTCGAAAATTCTAATGAGGGTAGACCCCTTAACTTGAGAAAATTTTTTTCATGTACTGTAAGACCCATTTAATGAGTCTCAAATGACTCGATTTCTTAATTTACTTTTTTCTTGAGAAAAAAAATTCGAGAAAATCACCTTACTTCGGAATTCGCTTGATGAGAACCTCCCCTTAATCGGCATATGACAGAATAATATACTCTCGGGTTTTGAGCTTTTATTCGAATTTATTCGGCAAGTTTTATCAGAATTCAAGCCTTTGTACCCTGGGAGGGGGATACTATAACGGCTGTCGTTGATTTTTTTTTTGATTTCAAATGATAAACTAACAATTTATTCCTAGAAACAATAAAAAACAGTATCTACCCTGTTGCAAACGCCAGGCAGAAACAGGCTCAAATGGAGAAAAAACCAGCGTAAAAATCTAACTGTTTCCATCTGCTCTTTGTATGGCATTTGCAGCAGGATACCCCTGGTGAAAATACCGGACGAGGATACCTGACGGTAGTACCTGAGCGGTGTTTTTACCAGAGACAGAATCTACAGCATAGCTCGAGTTTTACAAATCTGGCAAAGCGTCTTCTTATTTTGAAGGAATATAAAAATTTATCAATTAAATGTCTCCCCAAGGCACCTCTCAGAAACAATTCCGTGAACTCTCTTTCTAGCTTTCTCTGAAAACATTCTTCTTTTCATAATTCTAAACTAAATCGAATACAATTGTTCGTGTGATCCGTCGATATACAATAATAATACATTCATTATTTATACACCCTTTCATTTAGCAGTCTCCGGTATGACAAATCGATCATAGAATATGATCTCATTGTTCTTTCCTTTCTTTCTATGGATTATGATGGAAGAGCACGCGATTAATCTTTGTCTTCGTTTTAGTGGACGTTAAACGTGAGTGACTTGAGTAATAATCGTCTGATTGGTCCCCGTATTTCCGTTATTATTCTCGGTCACTGGATGCTGCAGTACCGGCATCCATCGGTCCATTGGTTTCCATCTGCAGAACAGTTCATCAAAGGTCGTGCGAAATTGACGGCTCATCGTACAGTAGAGGATAAAGTTGATAGCAGAGTTTATCAGCGTCAGGATGTCGATGACGTCACCTATCAACATAAAACATATAAAATACATTGATTTTTCGTTCATATAATTCCTTTTCAGGTTTTTTGTTTAATAGCAAATCGAATTGAATCGTCGATTATCGCGATCTTTATTACTATACTTTCAAGAAAATGAGATTTCTTATCGGAATAGAACCGCACTACCTTCGCATGCGTTATGTTTTTTTTTTTTTCAAATGTGCATCGATCAGGTCGATACGAGACACAACGGGTGTACAGATGGATCAAATAATTTATCCCTTATCAGGCGGAAAATAATGGTCTAAACAATGGCGAACAGCAGGATTTGACGTTAATGATACGCGTACCATCGATGCGAATCACTAAAATTGCGAATATGAATTTTCTTTCTCGATAATGGTTAATGACGCTGTCAGCGTCAATTCATTTGGAATTCATGGTTTATGGTATCAGTTTGTAAGACGATTTCTTTATCAGGGTCATTTGTTTTTTATAGGATTTGAGGAATTACTTCGACTTTTTTTTTGTAAAAGTATGCGCTGAGTTGCAGATTCGTACTCCGCGCATATTATAGTCGTTGCGCGATGAGTTCATATTTTGATATGTGGTTCTACGATTTTATTTGTTCGGCAGAAAGATGTGAAGCTTTATCGTTTGGGTCGTCATTGGAGGGTAAAGAGTGATGACGTGGAAATTAATTGAAATTCAATATGGTAGCGGCCATCTTCGAAGGAAAGCGTTGTTTCTTCATTGACTTTGTTGATTCATCGTATGGTGGAACTTGAAGATTATCGAATCCTGGGTGCATGCAGTTTTCCAGGGCGACGAAGTTTGGAATGAC
The DNA here is from genome assembly GCA_018340375.1 of Gonatopus flavifemur. Taxonomy (NCBI): domain Eukaryota; kingdom Metazoa; phylum Arthropoda; class Insecta; order Hymenoptera; family Dryinidae; genus Gonatopus; species Gonatopus flavifemur. The sequence continues at coordinate 20,784,160 of JAFFJZ010000004.1, forward strand.
AATTTTTAACTCTCAATGGCTAAACAGGGGCCTTTTTTGACCAACCGAAAACTACTTTTATCCGTTATTTTAAGGTTGTTGAAATTCAAGTCGTTTACAGAAACGAAACGAAAATTCAAACTCATAAAATCTGAGAAATCGTCGGTGTTTACCAGGTGTACCGGTATGAAATGAGCGGTTTTTTTTGTGAAAATGAAACACTAAATGCGAATGGGAAAATAAAAAAAATTTATTCAAAGTATTGACCATTGCTTTCTACACATTTCGATCACCTTTTTGGCAATTTGTGGATACCACCCCTGTTGAAAAAACCCAGCATGGTCCAACAAGGAACCGATTTGGTCCCAGCTGGACCAACTTGGTTCCAGTTGGACCGACTTGGTACCAGCTGGTGCCAGTTACAGACCATAATGGTTGGCCCAACAACCAATATGGGACCAACTTGGTTCAACCTGTGTCAAGTTGGTCCAAGCTAGTGCCAGTTATAGATCATGATGGTTGATCCAACAACCAATATGCGACCAACTTGGTTGCCACTGGTGCCAGTTAAAGGCGATGTCGGCTGGCTCAACAGACAATATAGGATCAACTTAGTTCCAGCTAGACTGGCTTGATTCCAAACTTGACTCATTTTAAGTGGACCAATATCAGAGTGATTCTGGAAAATCATGACCATGATGCACGTTTTTTTATACCAAAATTAATTGAAGAACGTTATAAAAACAATATCAACAAATATAAGTGTATTGTAAATGCAAACAGCCTAACAAACTAGTTGTTTGACTGAACAGGTAATAAATTATGTACGTATTCTCGCATTGTTCTCTATTTCAAGTCCCCCATAACCGATAGGTGCTAAAAGATAAGGAAAATTTGATGAACAATTGTGAAAAATGGACTCGAAATAGGAACCAAAATAAATATAATAAACGGCCGGTCTAAATGTTACGAAGGCGACACCAAATTTCCGTTTTGCAAGTGGCATCGTCGGCGGAAGAACTTCTGTATGGACCCGGAACAGATGACTCTATGTAAGTTTACAAAAAAAAATATTTTCTCCGTGTGAACTGAAATTGAAACTTGAAACCCTTTTTTCTCGAAATAGCATTTTTGAAGTCGGTGACCAATATCACTCAAACACTAATGAACCGATCTTCTTTGAAATTTTGCAAGCTTATTTAATCCATAAAAATGTAGTCTTTCATCGTTCGATTTTATGTTTCGAAAAAAAATGGCCGTTCTATAGCCAAAAAACAGCCGTTTTTTTCCGTTAAAATCGAACCATTAATTTTGACTGTCCGCCATTTTGTGAAAAATGAATATTCTTTTAAATCCTTCGATTAAGGACTAGTTCATACTTATATTTGACTAAATCCATCTACATTTTTTGTTTCAGACGATCCGCTTCACCGCGATGTTGGTCACCGCAAACCGTATACATAAAAACATTATTTCTTTGACGGCCATTTGCCACTAAACCATGTAATATTTTCCAATAAAAAAATCACTGAAAGTTCTTCAAGATGTGTTCTTTAAAATGATATACAGGGTGGTCCATTTGAAGTGATATAGTCGAATATCTCGGAAACTAGTGGAGATGGAAAAAAATGTTCCTCATGAAAAGTTTAGGGTTCCAAGGGGGAAGTATGATGCTGACCTTGAAAAATCCCTCAGAGGTAATTTTGGAGGTCATTTAGGGGTCAAGATGGTTTTTTTTAAATAGGATCCCCATTTTTTATCATGGCCTGAGAAAGCTGGTTTCAAACCCTTTACGAAACACTGGTCATGGACCCCTTTCCGCCCATTGGGGTGCAAGGCATGGACCGTCGAAGTTATTGATGAACTGCTCTTAGCGCTACCCAGGAACAACGACGTAGACGTGGTAGTTCTCTGTTCCCCTCGGAGTGCTTGATTGTCGTGAGTCCCCTTGCCTCTCACATGAGGGGTGCTTGATGCTGTTGCAAGAATTGCTCGAAGTTACCCCCCTCTGCCTGGACACATAATCCTGGTATGTTGGCACAAACAGTGCAGATGCGATCGATCATGTCCTCCCTCATTTACAAAAAAACTTCCACATTTTTTGGGTAAATCTACAAAGAAATTTTTTACAGTGTAATTCTCCTTGGTGAATTCTCTGGGAGCTCGGATTTTTGTATCCGTTTGAATGTGCATCCCAATCGACGTTATGTGGTATGGTCAATACTTCCAATGTTTCCGGCAACCTTTCAACAATTTTTGAGAGTAGATACTCATTTATAACCCTCATTGAATCAAATGGAATAATTTATTCAATTTGAAACGCAATAATCGTAATAAACCGTACACATTACTGCCAACCATAATAAGCAGAGACTCAGTGTTCCCGTTTGTTTATGTTTACGTTATTTTTTCCAATGAAATTAACTCTAATCTGCATTGAAATCAGTCCCGATCTTCGGAGAAAAGCGATGAACAAGAATACATGAACAAACAGAAACATCGAATTTCTGTTCATTATGGTTGGTTATGTGGATGATTACGGAAATACGTGATCATTCGAACACTGGTTCTGAACTGAGACCATCACAATCGTTCTTCTCTTTCGCATATTCAATCATCTACATTTATCAATTCATTCCATTCGATTCAATCGAAGAAATGAATCACTATCCACCCTCTGAAATTATTGATATGATGCTTGTGCTTGGCTCATGTCACAATAATTACAACGAAGCCGCAAGAGTTTACCGGGATCGGTATCCCGATCGCCGCATCGCACACCCCACGACCATCCGTCGACTCGAATTGAGGGCTCGACGAAGAGTATTGCAGCGAGATCTAAGACATCACCGGTACGATGAGAATGATATCCGTGCACTCACCATATTGGGACTTATCCACTTGGACCCTCATGTTAGTAGCAGATCGTTGGCACGAATAACTGGTATACCCCGGACTACTGTTTTGAGAATCTTGAAGCATGTCAAATATCGACCATACCACATTACGTTAACTCAAGCTCTCACTCCAAACGACATGAGACTTCGAATTAGAATCTGCAACTGGGCACGAGCAAGGCTGGTTGACGATCCTCAATTCTTCGACTATGTAATGTTTTCCGACGAAGCATCTTTTCAGAGCACTGGGCATTTGAATAGACACAACTCTCATTACTGGTCGGATGTTAATCCGCATTGGTATCGAGCAATCGACAACCAACATCGTTGGAGCGTAAATGTGTGGTGCGGGATCGCCAATGGCTATTTAGTCGGTCCACATTTTTTCAACGGCACTTTGAACGGCCCCATGTTCCTGGAATTTCTGGTGGATCATTTACCAGGCTTGCTTGAGGATCTGGATTTACAAACAAGGCAGAGGATGTGGGTCCAACTAGATGGAGCGCCACCTCATTACACATTGATGGAAGGTGGATTGGACGAGATGGACCAGTTGCGTGGCCTCCACGCTCACCCGACTTGACATCTCCCGACTTTTTCTTGTGGCCCAACCAACAACGAGGGAGGACATGATCGATCGTATCCGCACTGTTTGTGCCAACATACCGCGATCAGTGTTTCTGAAGACGGTTACAAATTTTCGGCGGAGACTGGGGTTATGTATCCAGGCAGAGGGAGGTAACTTCGAGCAATTATTGTAACAGCATCAAGCACCCCTCATGTGAGAGGCAAGCGGACTCGCAATAATCAAGCACCCCACATATGAGAGGCAAGGGGACTCACGATAATCAAGCATTCCGGAGGGAACAGAGAACTACCACGTCCACGTCGTTGTTCCTGGGTAGCGCCAAGAGTAGTGTTCATCAATAACTTCGACGGTCCATACCTTGCACCCCAATGGACGGAAAGTGGTCCATGACCAGTGTTACATAAAGGGTTTGAAACCAGCTTTCTCACGCCATGATAAAAAATGGGGGTCCTATTTAAAAAAACCATTTTGACCCCTAAATGACCTTCAGAATGACCTCTGAGGGATTTTTCAAGGTCAGCATCATACTTCCCCCTTAGAACCCTGAACTTTTCATCTGGAACATTTTTTTCCATCTCCACTAGTTTCCGAGATATTTGACTAAATCACTTCAAATGAACCATCCTGTATTGATCGATCAAAGAAGTTTTGTAGTTTCCTTTGAAACAATTCATGAAAAAGGCCTTTTTTTGCGCTACAAGTGGGGGTAATCCCTTAAGTGATGATAAGCCACTATATCATCATAAGGCGCGTTAGCTCAAGCTGTTGAAACCGGCTCTTTGAGTAGGTTATAGGTGAAGTCTGCAGGTTCGAATCCCTTGCAAGGAATGACAATTTCCCAGACAGTAAAAGCATATACCTCAAATACTAACCGACAAAAAGTACGGTAAAATTCCGAGAAAAAACTTTTTTCACGTTGTACAGGGATCTTAAACGTATCTTGGACAAGATTTTGAGATGTCTTGAAGATATCTTGGAGATATCATAAAGATATCACCAAGATGTCTGAAACGAGAGTCTGTACGAAGATATTAATTCCATTTTGCGAAAGATTCTTAGAAGATATCTCAAACGGCACCCTTAAGTTATCCGATTATGTTGCATAAGACAACTTTTATATATCTTAAAGACAACTTGATGAAGAAATCTTAAGATATCTGAAGACCTATTCAGATATCTTACAGATATCTCCAAGATATCTTTCATTGGGAAGTGCTTTCCCCGATTGCTTTCAATTATTTTTGAGTATTAATTGTATATATTTTTCAATACGTTTTGATTTTTCTTATATGAGAATGAGGCAGAAAATGAATTGAAGAAAGTTATTTGTCGAAAGAATTATTTATGTTAGATGTGTTTTTGATTGATTCATTCATTATCGTAAATGCCTATTTTCACTCATTGAAATAAAATATTAATTTTGATCTCAGGTTATTGTTACATTTTCAATTCTCGAAATATAACTTTTGTTCTTGAAAACCCCGTCTTTTTCCTTCTTTTTCAAATCAACTGAAAACTCCCAATATGATTTTCCGAAAAATTCTATTTTTATTTCAATTTTTGTTGATTCATACAAAAATAAACAATTTCAATCTTATTTTTTGAATTTTTGATTTTAATGATTCGTTGAAGAAGGACACTTAAACCCATCCCGTGAAATTTTTCAGATTTTTCTACGGTTATTTTGGCAGGCAGAAACAAATATGATTCCTGTTTAGTCAAATATCATGCCAAAAAACATCTTAAGGATGGATTACATAGATTTTGAAAATAATACATCGCTGATGGCCCGTGATTCAAAATATGATCCATGGCACAATAAAACTACTGAAGATAAGTTCGAATGACTCTGATCCGAATGTTTTCATGAATATTGAGGAAGATATTTTTTTATTCATCTTCATTTATATATGGTTTCAATCTCTAATGGATAAATTAATGGATTTTAATTTTGATGTAACTTTCGAAGGAAGCTCTGAATCGATTTGAAATTTTGCAGGAGTATTTGTTTGATCATTAAGAATCGTTTCGGAGATTTTCGGGAATTTTTCATTATTTTAAAAATAGGTGTAATACATCCTTAAGCTTGGAAGGTAAATCTTAAAAACTTTGAATAAGAATTATGTATTGAAAACACTTTCCGACTTTTTGTAAATTCGTAGCAATTCAAGGGGTACCACTTTGAAATTTTCATGAAATATCGAGATAGTCTTCCTTAGCTTCAAGTAGTTATTGTGGCTACGAAAATAATGAGCTGTGGGTTACAAATCGATATATGAAATTTGTGTAATTGCTTGAAGACACGCAAAAAAATTACTCGTCATATTCACCATAATTTGGGATAAAATTTGAGACGGGGAGTAGAATTTTAGAGTATAATTTACTGCAACTGCCATTGAATCTACTCTAATTTAGTTAGAATTACCACAATTTGTTTTAAATGTTAATTGAAATTCTACCTGTCCCAGAATTCACCACAAATTTTTTCCCGTGAACAATGGTGATTTTGAAATAAGGCAGGAAATAGAAAATTTTTCTCATTCTTGCAAAATTTCATTCACATTTTCTACACCTTCTTCTCAACTCTTCTGTTTCTTTTCCTCAAATTATGTAATAAGCAACGGAAGATACCTACAAACACAGATGGCCTTGAAGACATGTGCAAGATATCTTTACGAAGACATTTTTTAGATACACCGAAAAGATGTTTTTTAGATATCTAAATGGTGTCATAAAAGAGATATCTTCAAAATATATCGAAATGATATCTTTCAGACATCTTCAAGAAATGTCAGGAACTTGTCTTTGGGGTATTTCTGAAAGATATATTTCAGATGTCGAATGAGCATATTCTAAAAGATATCTTGAAACAGTTTCTAAATGATATCTGTTACACATCTCAAAAATCGTCCAAGTAAGAAGGACAAAAGTCACGCGATGTTCCTTTTTCAGAACTCATTAGTGATCCTTTTGTGTTGTCTGGGATGTCTTAATGATTTCAAAAAGATGTCTTAAATACATCTAAAATATATCTCGAAGATATTCAAAACGTATCTTGGAAAAATCAAAAACATATCTTGGAGCCATTTAAAAGATGTCTTCCACGAATCTAAAACATATCTTTTGCAAGACCTTTTTTGAGATACCTAAAAGTTGTTGAAATTTGTTGCATAAGATATCTTCACGAAAGTCTTCCTAGACATCTTCCATGATTTTAAGACATCTTTTAGATACTAATAGATATCTTTTGTTTGTTGGGTATTATGCAAATTTCATGAGGATGTAGAGTTGCACGATTTTTTTTGGGTATCGATAGTTATCAAAGGAACTTTATCAAGTTTATGTTGAATTTTATCAAATATTGATAAAAACTTTATAAAAATTGTATATAAAATATCGATATCGTGAAATATCGTGAATCTCTACGAGGATGAGGAAATGAACTAGACAAAATCCCTGTTTGTAGAGATCTCTCGAGTTCTATTAGAAGGAGTTCATAATTAGTATCAAGAGAGTCATTGACGGACTAAAATCATGTGTTTACGCGTTTCCAACATCCGACAAATGTTTGTTGGGCGTAAAGCTAATCTACAGATATTTGAAGACTCATTCCACGTTCTTTGGCCATAAATCCATCTAAAATAAATTGGAGATTTTATTTATGATCTTCATAGTTATCAATTTATTCAAATATTTTAGGATATTATAAGGTGAAGAAGAATATACATTTCCAAAAGAAATATGATATTTTATTTTTTCACATCTCTGACTTGGGTAAATATCCTTCACATTTTCCAATTTTTTCCTCTCCTCCCTTGGACAACAAATGAAGGCCGGCGACAGTAAATCGTCGATCGTATCATGAATAGAAGGTATTTCCTGGTTTTCGGCAACGTTTCAACGTCGGATCGAGTACAGATAACGTTGCTTGTTGCCAAGGACAGGGACAACCTCCTTGCTCGTTTTTTCCACCACTGTCATCCGAATGGAACATTTCTCCCGCGTTTTCACTACTACGCGAATCCAAATTCCATGTCATTCGATTCCCATCGGATCCTGCTTATACAGAGAAATTCATTATAAAATCAAATATATATTAAAAAAAGGAATGATCCTCTGTGTTCGTTTGTATGAACATTTTCAGGAGGAAGATTTTATAATACGTGAAACGCGATACCAAGCACATAAGAGAGAAAGATCGGAATTCATCAAAGCTACGGTTGGAAATTGAATGAGGAAATAATCCTCGAATAATACCGTCAATATTGTCGTCGTATTTCTCGTTGATCATCTCGTCATAGCTGTTGATGTTGTCACCGCTCACGTCGATCTCTAAACGAAAGTAAAGTATCGATAGAGTTTATTTGGTTCAATCATTTTCATTGTTTTTACGTTTTTCTCTTCGTATCTCAATGAGGGATAAAATCCCATTAGCGAATTGGAACTCTGAATAGGATTCAATGGGATGTCAAAGGAAAGGTATTCATTCTGATTGTGAGGTGATTAATTATTTTCACCCTTCTCTTGGACAGAGAGCGCGTAAGAGTCAAACAGTCCATGGATGTCATAATGCCTGGAGCCTCTTCTAATTAGAGTCGAGAAATTTAGTACCCTCGTCAGTTCATTCTTTTTCCCTACAGTCCATCCCTTTTCCCATCGACTTTTAGTTCTACTAACGGGACAACTCTGTTCACGGACATTGAGAACCAGTGAGGCATTCTACAACTTCTTCGGAAGGAAAAGAAAACGCAATTCCAAGGGTCATCTCATTTACCCAAAGATAGCAATTATTCTCGTAAGCGAAATTTTCAAGCTCATACATCGATTCTTACCAAATGACATTGAAATTAGACAAAAGTCTGATTGAATCCTATCCGGCGATTCCCAGATAATATTGCCTGCACGCAAAACTTGAGACCGTTACGCACGCGGTAATTTGCGTGTGATTTGCGTGCAACCCACCTGTGATCCATACTATTACTCGCAAATCGCGTGCAATGATCTGGTGCACATCTTGTGTTAATTCTTCACGAATTCACGCTCACATCATTTGCAAAAGCCTGTGGATTGAGGGTGATTATCTGAGAGTGAAATGATTCGATATTACGTGAAGATTTTACGCGCAAGTTGCGTGCAATCGGGAGAAACTTGTTGAGTGAAAAACATATGTATATATTGGGGTGAATTGAAATGTATTTCTAGAATGCACTTATTGAAATAACTTGCAAAAAAGAAGCAAAAACAAAATACAGTACGGTTGCGAATAATTGATATGCGTAATGGAGATTTGAAATTGATTTTTTGTTGTAGAAGAGAATATGTCATCGATTGTTCAAAAAAGAATTATTGTTTGAACCATTTATCGACAAAAAAAAAGCAACAAAGAATTAACAATGTTTTATTATTCTCTTTCACTACCCAAGTAACACAAGAACTTCTCAAATATGCTATGATTATTTTGTGAATATGGAGAGAATGTGTAAATAAGACTATTCTGGAGAAATCCTTAAAGATATTTTACGAAAGTGCATATCATATAATGATTCGAAACAGTCTCATTTGGAAGTTCTAAGGATGTTCGTAGGATTCTCCAAACTTGTTCTTAGCATTTTGAATCTCTCGTGTTACTGGGGTATGTACTGTTCCACATCTCTATCGTGAATTAGTTTCCCATTCAGTGCAGTAGTTTTATACTGACGGGAATTTGAATTTTAATAAAATTGTTTTGAATACTTCTACAATATTCGTGGCGAATATTCTGAGAATATTTCAAACAGTCTCATTCAAATCTTCTGAGAATATGAGTAGAGTATATTCGCACGTAATAAGAACCCAAGCGGCAACAGAAGTTCAAAGTATATACGAAATAGAAACGTTCGTAGAATGTACTAATGAGATACGAAGAACATATAATGAACGTTCATAGGATATTCGAATGAGACTGTTTCAAATGTACTTAGAATGTACATAGTACATTCGAAATGTACGATATTCATTCAATCGACGTTCGATTAACGTCCCGTCGTATATTCGATTACATACGTTCGATGAATATGCATAGCACCTATGAAACGGTCTCATTGGAATATGCATAGAACATATTTCGAATATTCGAAGAACGTTCATAGTATATTCTGGTGCTATTTGGGAATCTCTATAGAATATTCGAATATCCTCAACGTATATTCTTAAAACGTTCTCAGAATGTGCGTATGCTACTTGGGTGAGGATGGGTAGTCCAAAAGGTTGGAGTGAAACCAAACATAGTCTGAGTATGACTTTTATCAATTCTTATTGTAACAATTACACAACGTTAAAATTGTTCATCGATCTTCAGTTTTTTTTCACAACAAGAAGTCAGAAGTTTTCAAATTCGGAAGAAAGAAAAATTCAAAGAAAGCGGAAATGGAATGGTTACAAAATTAGGATACTTCAGAAAAATTTTGAAAAATAAATTTTGTCGTTTTTTCGACAGAAAATGAAAAATAATAGGTGATATATTAATCGAAATGCTAAGAAAACAATGATGTAATGTAAGAAAGTCAGTTGTGACGTTTCAGCTTTTTCAAAATTTGTGGAATGACAAAACTTGTTATTTCCATTTCATCATGTCATGAACAGTATGTTAAATTGAAGAGCTTTGCACTGTCTTGGTTTTCTCTGGAAATTCGCCTCTTCTCATCTTGGAAAATGATGTTGAATTCAAAAGTGTGAAACGCAGTGTTCTTTAAATATCTGAATTAGTCGAGAAATTAAAAATCTTTGTACCATAAAAACCTCGCCATGAGAGTACAGAGTCCGTTAAGAATTTTGTCATAACTTCATTTGGATTCTCAAGTTTTCAAACTCAGCTTCAAATTCTTTATTGCAAACTATCGGAAGAAGGAATATTTGTTAATGAGTGCTTCAAGTGGTAATTTACTGTATCAACTGAAATGTTAGCTGTTTGCAATGTCTCAGATACATCACAAGAGAAATATTACGACGAAATGTTCTAGAAATAATTTGGAAATATTGTATGAAATGTAGGGGAGAGTCACCGGTTATGGAACACGTTTTGTTTCACAGCCATAACTTTTTTGTGAGTCGATATAATCCGCCCAACAATGTACCATTTCAAAGGTGCCCCGTGAGACTTGTCTTGATCTCGCTGATAAGGAAAATTTTACAACCATCTTTTTAAGATGTTGATTATTCGTGAAAATAAGAAACGTCGCCGGTTATGGAAGACTCACGAAAATCAGTGCATATCGCTAAAAAATCAGCTGGGAACGGGAAAATATAAAGCAAAACCATCAAGAATTCAATAATTATCAATATTTACTTGTTCCGTGACTAGTTCACGATGGGTCAAACCGTGGCCAAAAGTTCAAGGCGTTGTGAGGCATTTGCTGATTTATATGAAACCCTGTATCTAGAGGTTTTTTTGGTCACTGATTACTCAATCCATGGTCAGATTTTGCAGATTCGAGATAGTGGATCCAGTGTGGCGGATTCGAATCTCAAAATTCACCAAATACCCTTTAAACTGTGCATTCAAATTTTGTCAAAGTTGATAAAGACAACCGAAGACAATAGGCGAAGTTTTGGATTGGGACGTATTGAAATCTCCATCCATTTGAACACGTTATCAACAGAGACAAAATAATGCTCACAATCGATTGAGTTCGAAAACACAAGAAATTTCATGAAAAAAATGTTATCAATGATCTGAAAATTTCAACAAACATGTATCAGACTTTTTTTTAAAGAAAAGTCAATTTTCTATCATAATTATGTCACACATACGCTTTATACATATAAAATTGACTGTCCCATAACCGCGACCCTAGCGATTTTGGTTTTACCGGAAGATGACCAAAAATTTTTGGTCAGTTTGTGACTTTTTCCGACCAAAACATAACCAAGAAGGTACCATCCGGGAAGGAAGGATTGTCCTCGGTTAGATTTCGGTAATTTTGTGGATTTACACCGCAGAAACTCGATTAGCGGAATAAATCAGGTTGGTTGAAATGAGGCTCGTTTTTGGATCGGATGAACAAGAAATACCACATATCTGAGAAATCGCGTTGGTAAAATTGCGGTCACTGTGACGACAAGATCTGGGGGAGTACTAGAAGTTGAGAATTTTTCATTGGTTAGAGTTTGGTCAGTTTTTGGGAAGAGATAAATAAATTAGCGAAGAAAAGGGGAATCAAATTGGTCGGTTTACGGTTGCTTTCTGGTGGCAGAGCGAGAATTCACCTATTGTCGCATCCTACCCATTGCTTAACATTCGGTTACTTTGTGGTCCTGATACAGCCTTTCGACCAAAATACGAAAATGACTTCCATGGTCAATTCTCGGCTATTTTATGGTTGGAAACCAAGAACTAACCGAATATTGCGAATTCTCCATTGATTGGTGTTTGGACAGTCTTTGGAACGAAATATCGAAATTATCACAGAGGAAAAGGAAGGTTGTGGTTGGTTTTCGGTTGCTTTCCGGTTGGAAACCAAGAACTTACCGCATGTTGAGGATGCTTCATTGGTTAGCATTTGGTAAGTTTTCTGGAACGATATGATGGAATTACCACGAAAAGGAGGAATCGATTCAGTGGGTTTTCGGTTACTTTCCGGTCGAAAGCCAAGAACGTACCAAATATCTGTTGCTAATCATTGGTTAACATTCGGTTAGCTCTTGGACCTGATCAATCCTTTTGACCGAAATACGAGAATGATTCTCATGGGCAATTCTCGGTTGGTTTATGGTTGACAACCAAGAACTAACCGAATGTTGAGAATGCTTCATTGGTTAGCATGGGGTTAGTTCCTGGAACGAAATGACGAAATTACCATGGATGGGAGAAATCAATTTGGTACTTTATGCGGTTACTTTCTGGTTGAAAACCAAAAACTGACCGAATATCTGCACGGAAAAAAATGATATAGTTAGGATAACTGAAAGCAATTGGCTATTGACGGGTTGGTTGTGAGAACTATTCGTTTAGGCGAGACAACTTTTGTATGGTCACTGAATCTCGATAGATTTGGTTATGGTATTCATATAATATGGTAAGACTTGTTCGGTTATGATAACCAAATGGTTGGTTATAGTAATCAAATTAATTTCGCCATCTCAATGTGGATTCATTTATGAGATTTTCAGCTGTTTTTATAAATTTGATTAGAAATAAAGAAGACATCCCGTAGGAAAAACTTCTTAGACGTGTTCTTAGACTTTTTCTGGGATAAAATCTACATGGAGAAAACTGCAGTTCAGGAATATAGTAATCTTTAATAGAAAATTGGGGAGTATTTCTTAAAATCTGTGAATATTTGTTAAGATCTGAGAGTATTTCTTGAGTTTGTATGTGAGTTACATACCTAATTAAATTATAGTGTAGTTCTGATTGCAATCATTGGAATATTTCTAAACCAACATTATCACCTCACATGAGAAAAGTAAAGCTGGAATATACTTCTTTGTGAATTGAAAATTTGTATTCATGAATATCATTTATGGAAAATGTGAAAGAAAACCTGTCTTTGTATTTTAATACCCTGAGTTCTTTTAAGGAACCTGAATGAATTTGATTTGTAATTGCAAATAGAAAATCAACGTGTTCATGATTATTCCAAAGCAATATTCCTTGATACAAACGTTTCATTGGCTCAACTGTTTGTGCCGTTTGTGGTTTCGGTTTCAACCTAATTTAAACTTCACTCGACACATTTTGTTGAACGTAATTATTATACAAAAACAATCCAAGTCTCAATGTTGGAGTTTAAAGAATTATTTTTCACCAGAAACTATGCATTACGAAGTGTAATATTCAATGAAACGAAATCATCACTTGAGATTCTGATTTTTTTGCGCAATATGTATTATATTATGCACAGCAATCATATACGGTAGTATAGGCGCGTGGTTAGGGTGCGTTAGGCTCTAGATAGGTAGAATTAGGTAGGTGTAGGCAGGTTCGAATCCCGGTATCGACACGATCAATTTGACCAACACTTCACGATTGTGTCTTCGATCACTGTGAAGTTTCTATAATCAACCGAAATCACGTTGAAAAATTTTTTCTATTTCAACGTGAATAAATATTTTCACTTTATTTTTTTTCTGATTCATTATTCACCAACATTTATATATGAAAAAAAGCGAAACATTGAGGTTTTGCTGCGGAATCTCATCACCACTCGTTTAGTCACCACAACCAAATGCTCGAGGGTGAATGAATGCTTCTAAAAGCGTTTGGTTTCCACAACCAACCGAAAGTTGTATCTTGAACTAAGTGAGCCTATACTATTTTATTTGGTTCTCACAACCAAGCATTTGGCTGAGCCAAATATAGCCCAACGTATTTGGTTGCAGAAACCAAATTCCAGTGTAGCATAACCATACCTTTTTTTCCGTGTGTGCACTGTTAAAAATTCCTGCATTAATTTTAATGTTTTTACTGGAAGTTTTTTTCAATTATGTACATGAATTCAGTTTCATGCACATTTTACATGAAATTTAATGTAAACTATAGCATAATCTATAGTCTTTTCATGTTTTTGTACATTAAATTTAATGCAGAATGTATATGAACCTAATTTCATGTACGTAATTGAAAAATACTTCTAGATATTTCTGACAGTGTGGTTATTCATTGGTCGAAATTTAGTTAGTCCTTGGGCCTGGTCCATCCTTTTGACCACAATACGAGAATGGTTTCCATGGTCAATTCTCGGTTGCTTCATGGTTGAAACCCAAGAACTAACCGAATATTGCGATTTCTCCATTGATTAGTGTTTGAGCAGTTTTTGGAACGAAATAACGAAATTATCGCAGAGGAAAAGGAAGGATGTGGTTGATTTTCAGTTGCTTTCTGGTTGGAAATCAAGAACTTACTGCATTCTGAGGATGCTCCATTGGTTAGCATTTGGTAAGTTTTTGGAACGATATCGATTCGATCGGTTTCCGGTTACTTTCTAGTTGAAAGCAAAAAACTTACCGAATATCTGTTGCTATTCATTGTTTCAAATTTGGTTATTTGTCGGACTTGATCCATCCTTTTGCCCGATATACGAGAATGATTCCAATAGTCAATTCTCGGTTGCTTTATGGTTGGGAACCAAGAACTAACCGAATCTTCACTGTTAAACATTTCCGCATGAATTTCAATGTAAATCTACTGGAAGTTTTTTTCAAGTACGTAACTGAAAATTCATGTACAGGTTCCACAAATTTCAAGTCTACAAACACTAAATTTAATGTACATGGATTTGAAATTTAATGTACGAATACATGAAATTTGTACGAGGTGTGTTCAAAAAGTAAGGTGACTTTTCAAATTTCGCGGGCAACGTACTTTCGATTATCGATTTTTTTGTTTTGTTATGTTGGCACACTCTTCCCGAACATCTGTACCAAGTTTCAAGTGTATAGCATTTTTTGTTTGGTTGTGAGAGGCGTAAAGGTTATAAGTGTTTTGCGTGCTCGGCGATTTCTTGCTATCGAAAAATATGGATTAAAGGATTTGCATCAAATTTTGTGTAAAAAATAAAATAAAGTGCTCCGAAACACTTGAAATGTTGACAGTAGCATACGGTGAAACTGTTCTGAGTAAAAAAAATGTTTACAAGTGGTAAAAACTCTTCCAAGATGGCCGGGAAGATGCCAATGACGAGCCTCGCTCTGGACGCCCAAGCACGTCAACAACTGATGAAAACGTTCAAGCAGTGAAGAAAATTGTTTTGGAAAATCGTCGAATCACTATCAGAGAAGTTGCTGAGGATGTTGGTTTATCGCTTGGTTCGTGCCATGAAATTTTTTCTAACGTTTTGGGCATGAGACGTGTGTCAGCGAAGTTTGTTCCGAAATTGCTAAATTTTGACCAAAAGAACCGTCGCATGAGCATCGCTCAAGAACTGTTGAATGACGTCAACGACGACCCAGATTTACTCAAAAGGGTCATAACTGGTGACGAATCATGGGTATATGGTTATGATGTCGAAACCGAAGTCAAATCGTCCCAATGGAAGACCCCAGATGAGCCAAGACCGAAAAAAGCACGCTAAGTTCGATCAAATGTCAAAGTTTTGCTCACTGTTTTCTTCGATTACCATGGCGTGGTGCATCAGGAGTTCTTACCATATGGTCGTACGGTCAATAAACAGTATTATCTTGAAGTTATGCGCCGTTTGCGAGAAGCAATACGAAGAAAACGTCCAGAATTGTGGAAAAATAATTCATGGCTTTTGCATCACGATAATGCCCCTGCTCACTCATCTTTGCTTGTGAGAGATTTTTTGGCCAAAAACAACACCACAATCATGCCTCAGCCACCATATTCACCGGATTTGGCCCCATGTGACTTTTTCTTGTTCCCAAAACTAAAAAGACCTATGAAAGGACGGAGATTTGCAACGATTGAAGAGATAAAGACTACATCGCTGGAAGAGCTCAAGGCTATACCGAAAAGTGCTTATGAGAAGTGCTTTGAGGATTGGAAAAACCGTTGGCATGAGTGTATTGTATCTGAGGGGGATGACTTTGAAGGGGACAACATAAATATTGATAAATAAATAAATATTTTTTCTTAAAAATACAAAGTCACCTTACTTTTTGAACACACCTCGTATATGAATTTTCATTCGCGTTCCAGAAAAAAACCCCCAGTGAATTTTCTTAGAAACTCATTAAGGACCTAAAAATTAAGGACCTTGAAGCGACAGACGAAACATATGACATTTTTCGCATCCTTCTCTTATAAAATATGTAAGAATTACAAATTTCAAATATGTGATAATAAAATACATGCATGGGATTGCGCACTGTGAATGCACATTCTCATTCCATATATTGGTTCTGAAATATAGGGAGCCAAATTTTCTGGATTATAACCTTCAATCGTAAGAATTTTTCATCGATCCCATAATGTTTCAGAACCACTATGAAATTAAAATCCTCAATCCCAAGCATGTATTTTATCATCGTATTCATAAAATTTTCATTTCTCACGTGGTTCACGAAAATATTTCGCGCAAAATTTTGTACCCTTCCCTAACAGAACCTAAAATTTGTGTACGTCCAGGAAACGTCCAAATACGTTTCTCAGACGTCCTTCGGAGGTTTCCTGGACGTACACACATTTTAGGTTCTGTTGGGGTTCAGTGTCGTTCAAGCACTCTCAACGACAAGACTCGTAGAGCGTAACCTAATGCGATTGAGAATAATAATTTCAAAATTTATAATCACAAAAAGATTACAATTGTTCAATTTATTCACTCAATTTCAAACATTATTGATGGTGATATGTTATTTTCTCAAATCTCTATCGATTTAGTCTAAGTTAATTTTCAATGTACTGATACTTGAAATTGTGATTCAATTCCATATGATTTGAAAATTAATGTAATAATACTTGAATATCATTTCATGTACCTTCAAGTTGAAATTTCATGTACACTGGTACATTAAGAGTGCATTAAAATTCAAGAAATTTTTAACAGTGTTAATCAATGAGTAGCATGCGAGATTAGGTAAGTCCTCGGTTTTGAACCAGGAAGTAACCGAAAACTGACCACATCGATCTCTCCTATCTGTGGTAATTTCGCCATTCTATTACAAAAACTGCCCAAATGCTGCATGGTTTTCATAACCATAAAGCAACCGAGAATTGACCGTGGTAATCATTTTCGTATTTTGGTCCTCCCTAAATCTGAATCAATAAAAAACCACTGATTCACAGTGAAATTTCACTGATTCGATCAGTCCAAACTCGTCTACTGGGAATCAGTTAAGAATCACTGATTCAATCAGTGAAAAGCACTGGTTCAATCAGTAAACGCAAATCCACTGATCATTCGGTAATTTTCACTGATTCAATCAGTGAAATTCAAAACTCCTTATTTCAGTATTTTTTACTGATTCAACCAGTAGAATCACTATTTTACAAATTTCCTCCGTTCCCTATTATCCGGTTGCAATGAAACTTGGATCACGTTTTCTCTCTAAATTTCTTGGAGTGATTTTTCACTCTAGAAAGAGTGATTTCATCAACTCTGAATTAGACTGACAATATTCACCGCGTATCTAAGAGTGAAAAGTCTCACTCCAAATGCGAGTGATTTTGTAATGTTTTTCAGGTGAAATCTGTTACGAATTTTTATTACTTTTGTGGAGAGGATGAAAAGAAAATTTGTCTGTACACGGAGAGAAATGTATTTGGAAAAATTACCATTTTATTCGTAAACTAGAACTATTCGGCAAAACCAGACAATAATTTATAATATAACTCCTAATCATTGCCAGTTGTGATGGTAAAAATCGAGTTTAATTTGGATTTTTACCATCACAGCTGGCAATGATTAGGAGTTATGCTATAAATTATTGTTTGATTTTTCCGAATAGTTTTAATTTACGAATAAAATGGTAATTTTTCCAAATACATTTCTCTCCGTGTATCTGACTACATTCTTGACTTCGCATGTTCCTGAATCACTCATTGCAGTGAGAGAAATTATGCACCATCTTTGAGGGAATCGAACCTCTAGAGAACTTACCTATATTCTGACCTACATAGCCTATTCCTAACCGACCTGAGCTAAACCGACACTTATGTGGACGACCGACAAAGTTGTAACAAGTGTGTATGTGGGGTACCTCGTTTGATTTCCTATGGAACAGTATGTGAGAATAATGACCAAATGAGACCCAATGAATGTTTGAATCAATCTAACATCAGTAATGAATGTGTAAAATATTGAATATTATATGTTGGATTACGTTTTATCACGAAATTAATTCAAAATTATCATTGGACTTGCCAATTTTGAATGAAATCAAATGTTGAGAAATTACAAAAAGGTTTTTTGAAAGATTGAATTAAAAATAATTCTATGAAATTGGAAGATCTACAGTTATTCAATTCTGTAATTAAATTGCACATTGAGGTTTATATATGCAGTCCACCACTATTTGAATGTAATCTTCTACAAGGATATGTAGTATCCATTACCCAGATAGCACAAGAGTTCTGAAAGAGCTCTTCATGTACATATTGTATTGATTATGAGCTCTTTTAAAATAGTTATTTCATCCTCTTGAGAATTTATAGAATTTTCATATTAAAAGTGATGGTATAGATCTGAAATACTTCTGGTTCTACGATATCAGTAATGCTTAGTGTAATTACTTGATACCGCATATCCGTGTGCACTGGAACTATCATCTGATTCCATGTATCGATGGAGAGTACTGGATGTAGTTAATTGATAGTATCCATCGATGAATAATACTGGATATGATTGATCAATACCATGTATCGATGAATAATATTGGAAACAGTTGATCGATGTCATGTACCGATGGACAATATTGGATGGTCATCTATTGCTGAATAGTTTTGAGTATAGTTACCCAGGTAGCACAAGAGTTCTGAATATTAATTATTTGGGGAAAGAATATCACGCCCTAATAGCATTTTGCGCGCAAATGTAAGCGATTCACGTGCAAATCGAGTTACAGAATCGCTAGCAAAGTCGGATCCATGTGCGTCGCTTTCTGTTGACAGAACTGCAAGCCATCGCGCTCATACGTGAGGATGGTTGCTATTTGCGTGCATATGGCGAGTGATAGTATTATTTGCTAGCAAAACACTGGCGTCCTGCGCGCATAAAGACGCGGCTCTCGAGGCTCAAACTTTGCGCGCACAGAATGTTATCTGGGCGGTGTTCTTGCGATGACTGGTATTCCTTATAAAGTTTGAATCGGTCTTCCACCATTACTCTATGGTTTCCTATAGGATGTAAGGGAAACGTAAATGGTTTTGTCGTGAAATTTCTATAGTGAGCATATTAATTATTCGGGGAAAAAATATCACGGTGTCCTTTTGATGACTGGTATTCCTTATAAAGTAATCTTACGATAAAAGCAGAATTCTTTCTCCCAAATCCTATGCCTCACTGCTGCCGCAAATTCATGATGTAGCATCGTGAATTTTCGTTTCGGAAATGGCATTAAAACCAATAAAAAGAGTGTTATTGTTTCCTTTGGGAAATTTATATCAGGAGATATAACAGAGTAAGAGTAAATACTCATCATACGGAGAGAATTGGAACTCAGGAATATAATAATTCTTATGAAATTAATATAAAATCGATGAAAAATAATATAAAAATTCTGGTGGAATAAATATTTCGATTCTCATCAGTCAGAGGAATTTTTTAAACATGTAAATGTAAAATTACATATAACATCATACCCTGAACATGTGCTATAACGATTACAAATATATGTAAGCCTTCTTCGGGAGGACGATCAGCGTCGTTGGTTTGGCTGCGATCGTTAGGGCATAGGCTATGTAGCTTAGGTACGTTGTCGTGACAGGGGTTCGATACCCGGTGGAGGAAGGATTGATTTTCAATCCCTGAATGTGCGTGTATGTGTGTATTAAGTTCAGTCTTAACATTATTTTTTTCAGATTTCGAACAAATTCTGTTTTGTATTTTCAAGTACACGGAGAAAAAGGTATTTTGAAAAATACCATAATTTATGGATTTTTGGCGTTGGTCTAACCCGAGTCAAAATATCTACGTGAAGATATCTCTAAAAGTACCATAATGGCTGGGACTTTTAGAGGTTCGTTCACGTAAATATTTTGACTCGGGTCAGACCAACGCCAAAGATCCATAAATTATGGTATTTTTCAAGATATCTGTTTTCTCTGTGTTCAAACTGTGTTGAGAAAAATCTCATCAAGTTATTTTCATGAATACAAATATTCATTGTATTTGAATGATACTGTAAAATGTAATGGATTTATTCTCATATCCCTTATAACGGTCGCACGCATTGCACGCGTATAAGACGCTGGTCATTTGCGCGCAAATTTACCCGCTATTCACGCAACGAAAAGCAACGTACTTGTATCTGACTTTGCGTGCGATTTAAGAGTTTCAATGTCCTGTGAAAATGTTATGTGGGTTTGTTAATGAAATTTTGTCAGATGAATGAATCTCTTCAATGTGAATCTGATGAAATTTCGAACAATATTTTCACCAAATCTCATTGAATTTCATTTTGTCCGATTCAATGGACTTTTTTTAATCAAGGATGGAATATCAAGTTTCGCACAAGGAGTCCAGGAAACGACTTTTCTTATTCACCATTATCCGACAAACGGCATCTCGACTAGATATATTTCTCATCGATATCTCACAGATATCTTATACGTATTCGGGAATATCTAGAACAATGTCTACCAAGGATATTGTTTCAGAAACTTGATAACAATCCACCTCATCGAATAGTTCCATCCTAGAACGAAAATTCTCAAGTATTTCTTCAAGCGGGCGAATCCTTGAAAGTTTTTGATATAATCAAAGTTAGAGTAACTCAATGTAAAGCTTTTCTCCCTAAACCACTACATACGTGTTGTAAGAGTGATTCAAGGGGGAAGTGAAATCTTATATAATGAATGTGAGATATAGATAGCAGCGGTAAATCGACGAGATTATGGAATGAAAATCAGCGAAATACGCAGAGTTGAAAACTCTTCAAAACTGTGAGAGTTCAAAGTAAGGTACCGTGTCATGTACTTTTTCAATTCATTCGAAGCATAAGCAATCAAGAACCTCTACATTTTACATAATATAATAATATCCCTAGCAAAGCTCTTTAAATGCTACTCCTGCTACTCTTTGAACATTACTCTCGGTCCAACACAGTCCCTGATAACGGTTAATAACAGCCAGCGAAAATCAGCGTAAGTTGGAGCGCATATATATCTACAGAATGCTTGAATTCGTTTCCGCGCTTATTCGGTAGTTGATGAACTTTCCGAGAAAGAGAGAAAGAGCAATACTCGAATATGTTCAACGTTGAAATTCTACGTCGCAATTTCGAGGGGGTATATAATGGAAATGAAGACTGTTTGCTCTTTCCCTCGGATCAGTTTTCTTTACAAAATCGAGAAAGATTTTGCACAAAATTTCATATGATAAAAAAATATTCTTACCCAAACAGCACAAATGATCATTCACAAAAACTTCTGAAAGAACCTCTCGAACAGCTCCCGTTATGACAGTAAAAATGAATTCAATATGAACTCAATGAATTCAAAATGCATACATGTTGAATGCCTGAATGGTTCTTCGATAAATAATTCGTTATTCATCAAGAGTTCATTTTGAATTCAAACTATTCATAATGAATTTATGGGGTAGTCGTCTCCGGAATCGTTTTATACGTTGAAGATTTTTCCAACCAATAAATTTGGGTTCCATTCGAGGATATTTCGATGATAAATCTTTCCTTTGTACGGCAGAGAAAAATAGACAACAGGAAAAATTGCTTCGAGCGTAAAAGCGAGTTATGGAAACTGTAAACTTTGACGTTTCTTTTATTTATTCTGTTCTGCAGGGGGATGAAATGTTACTTCGTTTGAAAATAGCCAAACATACACGGTTGTAAAATAAGAGTTCATAAATTCGTGTTTGATTTCACAAGGAACCGTGTGGTATATCGTGTGGTATCGTTTAATCCACCCCTCTTGTGATTCTTGCAACAGTTTCTATTGTACTCGTTTGAACTTGAACAAGAAAAGAGGAATTAACGTAGAGGCAAACTAGAGGTATGTTATGTTATTTCATGTTCTACATTCATTCTGTTTATTTTGTATTCAAAAAAATGTATTCAAGTGATGAGCAATTTAGATATCAGCGCCATAGAATTCTTACACAGTCGCGTGAGTATTTAGGAAGAATTGGGGGAAGAGAATGCGGTTGTTATCGTGATGAGATACGGAGTTGGAAAGTTTTATTCTAAAATGCTTAGAAATGGACTTATTACAATTCTTCCGTGTTGCGCTCTTTCGCTCCTCGGGAAGATCTAGGAATAATTTTGTTGGAAAGTTCTACCCGAGTAGGAACATTTTTTCACTTATATATAATATTTATATAATTATATATACATTATATATGATTTCAATTCTAGCTGTTAAGCTGCTGTGACGTTGTTATTCATTGACTTACTGTCTCTGAATCTACAAAATTACTACAAACAAAGATTTGATAGAGATCCTTATGAATTATAAGAAGCGATGTGAATATCATATTTTCTAATTAGAAACTACATTAGGAAATTCCTGTTGAAACTGAAAAATGGGGTGACATTAATCGATTCCCTGGTTGAAAAATCCTATGGGATTCGATAGGAGACCGATTCAAAATTAATTGGAATGAATAGGGTCAATCGAAAAGCCTCGAGTACCGATTCAAAATGAATGGGACTGAATTGGAATTTGTTATCTATGGGATTGAATCGAGGATTTACTCGTTGAAAAATATGTGTTTTATTGGAATTAATAGCACTTGACGCGATCTATCGGTTTTTATAAGAAATATCTAGATGGATCTTCGATATTTTTTTCATCTCATGAGGCTAACGGTTTTCTTCGGAAGTTTCTTGAACCTCGATCTATTGGAACTGAAGGGGAAATTTTTGAAATTGAATTGGTAATGGATTTATATGGGGAATATCCAATTCGATTCTAGAATGTATGGATTTTATTCATTAATGGGTTTCAGTTGGATCATTTCAACATTTGAATTTATTCGAAATAATAGGAATGTTTACATATTTAAATATTCGATTGGTTTGTATGATGAATGCTAATACTTGTTTTCTGGGAACAAGATTGCATAGGGATCCCTGCTAAAAATGACGGAATGAAACGGAAAGAATTTAGATGCGAAACATTGCAATTCGAGTGGGATTTGAGACGGAAATAAAAATTGTACGAAACTTTCCATATCTTCGGAGAAGGAATGCAACTGGATCAGCGAAAATGAAATGAACGCGTTTTCATGAGGACTTGCAATTTTTCATCGAATCCTTTGGTTTTGTCCGAAATGGTAGGTTTGAAGTAATTACCGTTTTGATCAGCATATACGACGACCTGACTGATTGCGTCTCAAGTTGGATTTGCGGAAAGAAAGTTATTGCGTTCGAATTCGTGTCAACGGATCGAGTGATTGAACAACAGTTTTCAGTTTGCATCCGGAAACGCTGAATAGAGAAGTGATGTTTTTCTTCCGTAATTACGGTATGTACGTTTCATTCCGTTTCTTGTTGGAATTGCGGAAGTGACTTTATTGCGTCTAAGTCCGGTCCGACACCCCACTCAATTGAGAAAATCTTGTCGTTTACATCTGCGAACACGGACATGAAAAATGATGGTTTTGTTCAGTAATTGATACATGAGGAATCAGTTCCGCTTCGAGTTGGATTTGCGGAAAGAAAGTTATTGTGTTTGAATCCGGGTCGAAGGATCGAATGACTGAACAACAGTTTTCAGTTTGCATCCGGAAATGCTGAATGAAGAAGTGATGTTTTTCATCCGTAATTAAAGTAGGTACGTTTCATTACGTTTTTTCTTGGAATTGCGGAAGTGAATTTATTGCGTTTAAAATCCGGTCTGACACTCCACCCTGCTGAAAATAACGGGAAGAAACGGAAAGAATTTAGATGCGAATCTTTACGATTCATCCCGCAGGACAGAAGTAAGATTTTGTGACGTAAGTAAAATGTGGACGAAACTTTCCGTATCGTCGGAGGAGTGCGACTGGAACAGCGGAAGCAAAATGAATCCGTTCTGAGCTGGAATTGCAATTTTTACCAAATCCTTTGAGTTTGTCCGGAATGACGGGTATAAGATATTACCGCTTCGATCAGCATAAACGACGACCAAATTGATGCCGTTCCAAGTTGGATCTGCGGAGAGAAATTTATTGCGTTCCAATCTGCTTCGACGAGCCGGATGATGGAATAACAATTCCCAGTTTGCATCCGGAAATGCTAAATAAAACAATGGTGTTTCCATTCCGTCATTAACGCATAGACATTTTATTCCGTTTAAAGTTGAATTTACGGATATGATTTTATTTCGTTGAAATCCGGCTTGCCAAGCCAGCTGATGAGGCGTAAGCCGTCATTTACGTATGTCAAAGCGGACATAAGAAATGGTGGTTTTGTTGAGTAATCAACACATGCCAAATGGGTTCCGTTTCAAGTTGGATTTGCGAAGAGAAGTTGATTACGTTTCAATCCGCGCCAACAAACCGCATGGTCGAATGACAGTTCCCAGTTTGCATCCGCAAATGTTGAACAAAATAATGGTGTTCTGATTCCTTAATTACCGCACAGGCATTTCTTCCGTTTTAGGGTGAATTTACGGATGGGAGTTCATTGCGTTAAAATCCGGCTCGATAAACCAAGTGATTGAGCGACAGTCGTCGTTCGTATCTGCATAAGCGGATATGAAAAATTATGGTTTTGTTGAGTGATTAACACATGGGGAATTGGTTCCGTTTTAGTTGGATTTTCGGAAAAAAATTTATTCTTTTCTAATCCACTTTGACGGATTGAAGAATTGAACGAAAGTTCCCAGTTTGCACCCGGAGAAGCAAAACAAACAAATGTTGTTTGTGCTCAGTAATTACTTCATGCACATTTTATTCAGTTCTAGATTGGATTCACGAATATAATTTCATTGCGTCAAAATCCAGTCTGACAAGCCGGGTGATCTCATACAGCAGTCGGAGAATTCTTTTTCAAGAACATGAATAGAATTGGTTATGAATTTTCGAATTCATGAAATCATAAAGAGGTCCAGGAGAGTTCACTTCTTGGTATATTAACTAACTCGAATACTGAAAGAACTGTTTCAGTATCCTCAAGAGTTCGTCGAATATTCCCGTGTATATCCCATTGTAAATTTCCAGTTGGTTCTCAAGGGAAATTTTCCATGCGAATTCGGGACTGGATTTATTTCGCATGTAATCACGTGACATGGGTTACTCCTATGAATATATCACATAGGTTACCTATGAAGGAATATTGCACGGGTTACCCATATGAGAATTCCAAACACAACAAAAACTCACATGAACTTGAGACAATGAACATTTCCATTATTGTTTTGCATTCACGTAAGTTTTTGTCCCGTTTGGTATCCTCGCAGCGGTAACCCGTGCAATATTTCCCCATGAGTTACCCATGTGATATATTTGCATGAGTGACCCATGAGACATTTGCACGAATAACCCATGTGATTCACCATGATGAATGAGCAAGGTACATTGGGGTGTCAAATGAATGATTGACGTATTCGAACTCAATCAATATGAATGTGATCTACAATTGAAAGTCGATATGTATTTCTGTTTCAAGTTCAATTAATTGTTTAAAATTTTAGAGTGATCTATTTCTCAATATTTTCGCACATTAACCCATGTGAAGACGCATGTAACCCACTTGATTCCCATGCAAAGACCCACGTCATCCCATTGATCCGCATGTGAAGACCCATGTGACCCACTTCATTCCCATGCGAAGAACCATGCGACCCACTCAATTCCCATACAAAGATCCATGCGAACTAATTGGGAATTTACAGTAGGGTATTCTGATAAAAATGGAAGAATATTCAAATACCGTGTATTCGAAAATCCGGATGAAACCGATATGATTTCATGATTGTAAATCCAGACAGATAGCATTCAAATTTTCATCTGCATCTACGGATGAAAACTGAAAGACTTCCCACCTTTATTCATTCGAATATCCGGATGAAATCTGTAGGATTTCATGGTTGGAAACCCAGATCAATACCATGAAAATTTTTGTCCGCAAGTGCAGATGAAAACAGAAAGACTTTCCACCTTAATTCATCCGGTTGAAACCGATATGATCCCATGATTGTAAATCCGGAGAGATACCATGGGATCCGCATATGCGGATGGAAACAAAAAGACTTTCAAACTCCATTTATCCGGTAAATCCAAATGAAATCGATATGATTTGATGACTGTAAGTCCAGGTCAATATCATTAAAATTCTCTTTCGCGTATGCGGATGAAAACGGAAAAACACTCCAACGTACACATGTACTTTCTTAAGGTGATTATCCGCGAAGTCGCGCAATAGCTCATTCGGTTAGGTCTTAGGCTTCAGACGGTAGGCCGGTAGAAATGTAAGTTCGAACCCTGTAGGTAGGACATGATTTTCTCTCAATTTACATGAGTGGACAAGGTTCCTCAACGATTTTTGAACAAAGATATGCGAATAAAGATCCTTGTACAGGGTAATTGCTTCCAGTACAATACTGGGATTCCCCAATGAATTTTTTTTGTACACTGTAGTTCATCCGAAAATTCGGACAAAGTCGACAAAATTCAATGATTGGAGATCATTTCCAGTCGACAACAGAAAGGATTTTCATTTCATTTCGTTCGACAATACGGATGGAAATCGGTACAATATTAAATTGAGAATTTCGTATCAATACCATCAAAATTCTAATCCGCGTATGCGGATGGAAACGGAAAGGCTTCCCCATTCACTTCATCCGGCAATACGTTTGAAATGGGTAATATTTTATGCTCAGAAATCCGTATCCACACCATCGAAGTTTATGTCCGCATTTCCAGTTCCAAACGGGAAAATAAATTCTCATTCCGTTTTCTTCCGTATTTTACGGGATTGGCTTCCAACGTTATTGTAAGAATATACTCAAGCCGATTAGAAGAATTCTAATCGGAACCAATGGTACATTCCCGATGCAGAAACTCAGTTCATTCCAATAGGATGGTTTCTATCAGATTGCTAATAAAAAAAAAACTGATTTAATCCAGGGCAAAAAAATTTGTATTGGTACCAATGGGAAATTTCCGATGCAGGAACTCAATTTATTCCAGATTTTTTCACCAGGGTTCTCATTGAAATTCATCATCCATTGATTGGAGATCAATGAGATTCTTCAATCAGAGTGTGAACATTCAATTAATTCATCGACTTATCAATCAATCATTATAAGCACTCCAATTCCAGAATCTATGAAATCGTATGTGTTAATTATTGTAATTCGTTGGATTTCATCGCAGCTATAATAACTCATTTCAAACGTATCTCTTTTACCTCTGGTGGAATGAATAAATGATTAAAACCGTTGTCGTCCCGTTGCGAAACAGAATGTTGAACTTACACAAGATATTTCGAGGCGAACTAAAAGGAGAATTCTCATTCCCGCACACGGTGCGGTGACGGTTTTAATAATTTATTTATCCTATGAAAGAAAGAAAACCTTATTCACAATAATTCCCTTCGCCAAGAATGGTATACATTATTAGTTGGTTCGTAACGACGCGACAAATCCGTAAAATCTTTAAAAATGTATACCAGAATTAGCGAGTTCGGTATTTGTTTTTTCTTCTCTTCATTACGAGTAGGTAATTGACCGTTCAGGATTATATAAGAGTTAACATCCTTTTTGAGTTCCATTAATACATTTCAATATATCGTGCCGATGTATTCATGGGGGATTTTGAAGCTTCGGATCGACAGCTGACGATTGACTGCTGACAGCTAACACTAAATATGCCGCGGTTTTCCTTCTCTTTCATCAATTTCATAAAATCCTGTCGTAAATCCACGTTACAACCCCATTGGCGATATTAAATTTCTATCGTAAATTGAACGATAAAACTCAAGAAATTTACGATTCAGAAACCACGTTCCATCGGGAATTTTCAACACACGGCGATAGCTTATTACTCTTTCACGCAAAAATCCTACAAACAAAAAAGAAGCGAGCAGCATACGTCGTAGACATAAAGAGAGCCATATTTATCTGAAATCGTCGCCGCGAGAGATTAACAGAAATTTATAGAAAGGTATATACGGTGTATATGAATAAAATGAATATTATTGTTGTAATACAAGACTGGCAAGTAAATCATAATAAGACAGGATTCCGTTTCTCTCACACAAAATAACAGTACTGTGAGAAACTAGACGACAACAATAATATATTTTGAAATATACTCATCCACTTTACCACCACTTTTCCATAAATTCAGATTTTATTATTAAAACTTCGCTATCACGTTCGCTATTTCTTGGAATGAAGATTTGTGAAATGAGCGCGAGTGCATGAAAGAGAATAAAAACAACAATATTTTTATTATCTTCTTTATGATCTGGACGAACGAAATTCTTGAAAGATTCTTTTATCGTTGGAAGAAAGAATTCAGACTTTTTCTTTTCATGTCTCACTCTCGTTTCGATGTGAATACCAACGATCTCTCACCGTTGGACACATTAATCGACGAGATTTATCAAGCTTTTTTTCTGTATTTTGAAAGTTTGATTAGTTATTATCTCGGGAAAAAATGTAACATATTTGCGTGTTATCCGGATCATATCTTTGTTGGGAATACATTCGGAGGTTCCGAGGGATTGATAAATTGAATTTCTGTAGTGCTTGGAATACGAGAACGAGTAAAGCCCTTCGCGCAACAGCTCCCATATAATATAAATTCTTACAAAATCATGCAAAGTAACTGGCGGTGCGAGGTCGATCGAATAGTACGTCCATCTTCTCCTTGACGAGGAATACATTTGTCAAAAAGCACGCGGACACTTTTTCTCACCCATTGTATATTTTATGATAAGCAGCAAAGTCTCGGGTCAAGATGGATGAGCAAGTCGAAAAGGTACTCAAGAGGGCACTCTACCTTTGAAACGAGAAAAAAGAATCTGTTCTTACGAGTTTTATGAAAATTGCTTATCGTTAAAAGATCTATTTCGAATATTTTCACAAAGAAAGACGCTGATATTTTCGATTACTAGCAAAAACACCCTGGAGATGAAATGAATCTGTAACATGAATTATTCAACATTCCCTTTTTCCAAAACTTTGTAAACTCGCATATGCTTCTTGCGAATTATACTTTTTACGTTTCGAAAATAATATACTTTTGTATTAAATTCAAGGATGATCTCAATTCCCTACAGCCCTCCTTTGGTTCTTTACTGTGAAGTATCCGTGGCATTCTCTCCCTCGCCTTCCTTTTTCCTTCACAAAGGGTTCTTCGTATTCACCTTCGAGAGGTCCATTTCGTTGCTTGGGAATCAACAAACGTTGTTCAATATGGTACTACGTAGCGTCAACGCTATTCAAAGAATTTTTCTCGAAAAAAAAAGACAAACATTATTCAAAACGAGGATGGAATCATACGAGGTAGTACTGTGTACCTTTGTGTCAAAGAATCAAATTTCAATATCAAAACCCGAGCACTCTATGTACCGTCTAGGTATGTTTCGAAAAAAGCCATCGGAATAATGTTCAGTGAAAGTCCACGCTCCGGTGGAGAGATATGGAAATGATGAACTCGAAAATTCATTAAATTTCTATGAAATTTTCCATCAATTGTCGCATGAAAAGGGCTTCCCGTTCAAATTTTACACATCACCGAGTGTCTGTGACAAGGGAGAGTAAGTGAAGCATAACGCATCTTTTTCTCTTCTCCAGTTTTATACGTACAGTCATGAAGGGCAAACAGGGCATGAAACAACTCGCGAACAGCGTGTGTGGCATGAGTACGTAGGTACGTACTTTTCATATAGCAAATGTCATTGGTTGAGAAATGTCTTGGCACATTTGTAATGTATAACCCGACCGACGGTTCCAGTGAAAAATGGGACGGGAGAAAGTCATTCCATTTTTCACTGAGCGAATCACGTTTTGTACCGGTTGCTTACGGAGGTGATACATTGTTTGTGCTATTTCATCTTCTTTTTTCTATATTGACTTATTTCTCTGTGGAGTATCGAGGAGAGAGAATATTGATTGGTTAATTGAAGCCTGCTCTAAGAATATGGATAATAAAAAACAGTTTTTTAGCTAATCAGCTCATTCTTTTTACTGCCATTGTGGAAATAATTCTCTGAAAAACTCTTTAAAAGTCTTCAGAGCTCTGAATAAGACTTTCTGAAAGTCTATCCCTAACTCTGTAAAACTCTTGGAAAGTCTTATTTTCCCTGAAATTTCGGGCTTCCCGCAAGAGTTAATAAGACTTATTCAGAGTTTTACAGGAAAACAATATACCTTCTGATCAAAAAGTACCCGGAATTCTCTATTCAAACAAACCGCGCTTGAGATATTGTCGGAATCTATTGTTCTCCATGTTATACCATCTGTTATTTAGCGCTCAAATGTCTGTTTGCGCCTCATTCGTGAGAAGTTAGTGCGTGTTGCCTTGTAAACGAGTCAGGGTTTGTTGTGTTCTGCGAATTTCGCAATGTCGAATTTGGTTGGGCAAAGAATTTGTCTAAAATTTTATGTTTTTAACAAAATTTCATGCGCGGAAGCGTTGAAGATGTTAACAGAAACCTACGGGGACTCGACGATGTCGAAAACACAAGCGTACGAGTGGTACAAAGAGTTTAAAGCAGGTCGTATCGTGGTTGATGATTTGCCTCGTTTCGGTCGTTCATCCACCAGTATCACTGACGAAAATATTGATAAAATTAAAGAAATCGTGCTCGCAAATCGTCGGGTGAGCATCAAGGAGATAGCATCCGATCTTGGTGTCTCGTTCGGATCGGTGCAGAACGTTATGCACAATATTTTGGCCATGAGACGAGTTGAAGCACGGCTTGTACCGAGAGTGTTGAATTTGTTGCAGAAACAGCATCGCATCGATGTTGCTAAAGAAATGCTTTCTTTGGGCCGAAAGTTATCGAAGGCATCATTATCGGTGACGAAACATGGGTCTATGAATATGACATCGAAACTAACCAACGATCATCGGAATGGCGCTTTTCAGACGAGTCAAAACCTAAAAAACCGCGACAGAGTCGATCTAAAATCAAGGTTTTGTTGACTGTTTTCTTTGATTGCCGTGGTGTGCTCCACTCCGAATTTCTCCCACCAGGTCAGACAGTGAACAAGGAATATTACGTGAGCGTATTGAAGCGTTTGAGGGAAAACATTCATCGCAAGAGACCAGAATTGTGGAGAGATAACTCGTGGTTTCTTCATCACGATAACGCACCGGCACACACATCTCATCTTGTACGCGATTATTTGACTAAAAACAATGTTCATACCGTTCCTCAAGCTCCGTATTCACCTGATATGGCTCCTTGTGATTTTTTCCTATTCCCACGACTCAAGTTACCACTTTGCGGAAAGCGTTTTGAGACGATTGAGGCAATAATGTACAATTCGCATGAGGAACTGAAGGCGATTCCGGAATCAGCCTATGCAAAATGTTTTGAAGATTGGAAGAAGCGTTGGAATATGTGTATTGCTTGCAATGGAGATTACTTTGAAGGAAATAAAGTGAATATCGATGAATAATCGAACCGTTTTCGTTTCATTAAGAAATTCCGGGTACTTCTTGATCAGAAGGTAAGATATATCTTTACTCACATGGAGTATGTTTCTATCGGACGTGAAATAGAAGCCAGTCAGTATCCAAACAGAATTATACACAGTGGAAACAGCAGGAATGGTGAATTTTCATAATCTGAATTTATTGTAGAATTCAATGAATTAGTCGGTGGAAACACCTAAAACCTTAATTTATTCAAACTTTTTTACATTGAACTTAAACTTCGTATTGGTGGAAACGCACTATACTATTCAAAGTCTGGTGGAAACTAAGGACCTATTCATCTCAGGAGGAAAATAAAATAACGGCAGGAATGTCAACTTGATGATTCCAATCGAAGTTATTGTATAAATTCCACACATGACTATTTATTGTTTTTGACTTTGTAATATGGAAGATATGTATTCAATGAATAATCGTGGATTTGATGACCAGATTTTAATAGCAATTATTCAGTTAATCTCCAGTAGAAGAAACATGTTTTTTATGATGCAACAAAGGGGACGTAGCAATAAATTATTGAGTATTACATCAGTGTGTGGAAATATATAAATTTCTAGTCGTTATTTTAATTTTAGATGTTTCCACTGGCTATTAACTTCCAACCCCATCAAAATATAGGATTGAGAAACTCGTGGTTAGAGGTGTTTCCATCGTGGTGAATTCCACTTTCAATCTCTCTTCCCTCTCATTTTGAATCCGATGGAAACAGCAATGAATCCCACTTCAGCTCCGTTTGAAATCCAGTGAGACTGCAGGCATGCATGAATTGATGACCTGTACAAATAATTTCGATGTTTTGTTTACTCTGGTTAAAAAAATCCATTGCCTCTCGCCAAATCTGATTGATTCTCATTGAATCTCGGACAATGTTCTGATTGAATCTCATCCAGCTATTTTTCGATGAGATTTGGTCAGAAGAATGAGTTCTTTCAATATGAATCTGATTGAATCTCGCCAAATCTCATGGAATCTGGGACAATGTTCTGACCAAATCTCATGAAATTTCATCCCTCAGATTCAATGGATTCTTTTAACCAGGGTAAACTTCAATTTTTCTTCAAGTTTATACTCTGTTCCAGAAAAATATTCTGGATAAAATATTCCCTTATAATAATCATCGAATTTGTTATTTGAGCATTCCTTACAAATTTAACTATTATTACTTTATGAGTCATCTTTCTTGCTTATTTTTTTCTGTAAAACTCTGAATGAGTCTTATTAACTCTTAATAAGTTCTGCGGGAAGTCCGAAATTTTCGGGAAAAGAAGACTTTTCAAGAGTTTTATAGAGTTACCAAGACTTGTTCATGCTTTTCTTGATATAGGGATATTGGGACTTCCAGGAAGTCTTATTCAGAGTTCTGAAGACTTTTAAAGAGTTCTTCAGAGAATTAGTTCTACAAGGGTGGTGATGCATCAATCGGGAAAACTCACCAGTAACTGGTGAGGGATGTAACGCTCATATTACGTTTATTAGTAACCCACAAAACATTTTGCGGGCAAATCACGAGCGAATCACAGGACATTGGAGCTCCTAAATCGCGTGCAAAGTCAGATACAAGTACGTCGCTTTCTGTTGCGTGAATAGCGAGTAAATTTGCGCGCAAATGACATACTGGTAAGAAAATCTCTCTGAATCTCTCTGAATTTCTCTGAATCTCTCTGGATTACTCTGAATCTTTCTAAATTCATCTGAATATTTCTAAAAAATTCCACGCACAATTTTTCCTAATTCATCTTCTTCTGGAAGTCTCTTAAACTTCCAGAACGCCTCTGAAATGCAGGACCAAGAATTGTACTGAATTCATTCCTCTCTGAATTTCCAGACCTCTCCCGGATCTCTCTAAGTTCCTCTGAATCTCTCTGAATTTTTCTGAAAAATCCCACACACAATTTTTTCTAATTCACCTGTCTCTGTGAGTCTCTGACACTCCATAAATACCTCTGGAATCCTGAACCGAAAAGTTAGCTGAATTAATTCCTCCGAATTTCTCTGAATTCCTCTGAATCTCTCTGAATTACTCCGAATCTTTCTAAATTCCTCTGAATATTTTTGAAAAGTTCTACGCACAATCTTTCTGAATTCATCTATCTCTGAAAGCGTCTGGCACTCCTTGAACGCCTCTGAAATGCAGGGCCAAGAATTTTACTGAATTTGTTCCTCTCTGAATTTCCTAGAATTTCCCTGCATCTCTCTGAGTTCCTCTGGAGTTTTCTGAATCCTTCTGAAAAATGCGAAGCACAATTTCTCTCAATCCACTAGTCTCTGAAATCCTCTGAACCACGCTGAATTGCTCTGAATTTCTCTGATTCTTTCTGAATCTCTCTGAAACGTGAAATTTTCAGAGAGATTCAGAGAGATTTTTTTACCAGGGTAGCGTCTCATGCGCGTGAAATGCGTACGACCGTTGTAATCGATATAAGAGTAAATCCGTTACCTTTCACAGTAGTATTCAAACGCAATAAATATTTGTATCCATGAAAAATACTTGATGAGATTTTTCTCAACACAATTTATACTTGAAAATACAAAACAGAATTTGTTCGGAATCTGAAAAAAATAATGTTAAGACTGAACTCAATACACACATACGCACATTCAGGCATGGAATATCAATCCTTCCTCCACTGGGTATCGAACCCCTGTCACAACAACCTACCTAAGTTACATAGCTTATGCTCTGACGATCGCAGGTAAACCGACAACGCCGATCGTACTCCCGAAAAAGGCTTACATATATTTGTAATCGTTATAGCACATGTTCAGGATACGATGTTATATGTAATTTTACATTTTCATGTATGAAAAATTCCTCTGACTGATGAGAATCGAAATATTCATTTCACCAGAATTTGTGAATCTTATGTCCGCCAATCTTAGGGGAGGGTCGCCGGTTACGGGACACCTCCGGTGGCGGGACAGTCAATTTTCTTTGACATTCCCTAACAAAACTCAGGATGTTTGCAGCGTGAAATTCTTCTTACATCATAAACAAGTTTTTGACATGAAACTGAAGCCCATCAACGCACGCGTACACCTTTGTATCAATAGCACGTCAGAATCAAGGAGAAGAAAACAAGTTCAAGTATTTAAAAAAGGGCTATTATTTCAAGCTTATTCACACATTCTCTTCATACTCACAGAATAATCATAGCATATTTGAGAAGTTCTTGTGTTACTTGGGTAGTGAAAGAAAATGAAGAAACATTGTTAATTCTTGTTGCTTTTTTTTGTCGATAAGGTGTTCAAACAACAATTCTTTTGAAAAAAAAACTTTGTGTCAATTGTGAATTCTCAATAAGTTTTATTGACCCTGCCTTCATGAGAAAAGTTTCTGTGGAAATTGCTGACAATCTCCCTGAATTTCTCTTCAAAACTCTCAATCTCTGAAAAATCCTCCAAGCATCTGATAAACTCCGGAAACCTATGAAATTTCTTTCAAATTTTGAAAAATTTTAAGAACCTCTGGGAATCTCTCACTTGTCAGGCACTTTTTTCCACTGAAAATTCTTCTGAATATCTATGAAGACCTCTGAGAAACTCTGAATTTTTCTAAAATTACTCTGTAGAAATTCTCTGAGAAATTATGACAACACCTCTAAAATCCTCTGAAAAACTCTTCACCGGAAATCTCTGGAAGTTTCAGCACTTTTCAGTGAAATTTTTCCACCAGGGTGGTGAAGAAAATTTCTCTGGAAATGACTGAAAATTCCTCTGAATTTCACTGAGAAACTCTGGAGAACTTTGAAAAAAGCTGGAACCCTAGTAGAAATTTGATCAGGCATTCCCTATTCTCAACAAGGTCCTGATCAGGTTAGAATCCGGAAACCGTGAATAAGGAAAATCTTATGAGGCCCTTATAAGGCAATATGCCTGACAATAGGCATGCTTCATCAGACCCCCGTATTTTCTCGTCCAAAATTTCTACTAGAGGAAAAACTGAAGAATTCTTGCTTATTAAACGTATGTTTTTACTAGACATTTCTCTGAATATTTCTCAATATCTCCGAAAAATTGAATATCTTCTGAAGAACTATGAACACTTTTGAAATCTTCTAAGAAACTGTTTATAGAAGACTCTGAAATCTTCAGAAATCTGTTCACCAGAGGGAATCAAATGAATTTCAATAAAATTGATTGACAAACACATTTGTCGGATAACCAGGGTTCTTCTTGTGTTGGAGAACTATAAATTTTCATCCTACATGAACAATTCCTGAAGTTGTGAGAACACTGAACACTGTGGAAAATTTTCTGAAAATTCAGATTTATTCTGAAAATTGAGAACAATATGAACAGGTTTTGAGAATATATAATAGTACATCTGCAAATTCAGAAAAACTTCCTGATAATTAAGATCTGTTGCGGTAAAAAATTTCAGAAACAATCTGAATTTTCAGAAAATTTCTCACAGTGAACGATATTTACCTAAATTGACCAATATTTTCAATAAAATTCAATGGAAAAATCATAATATTCTCCAAATTTGAATAAATTTTTCCTCTGAGGATGTAAATAAAGTTCAATAAAAGTCAATAAACTAATGTGAAAACTCGGGAAGATTTTTCAACTGATTTCAATAAAACTTAGCATCGATGAAAACTCTGAACAGCAATCAATAATTTTGAGAATCGTTGAAATTTCTTGGACAATATCGTTGAATTTCATTGAATAATTTTACAATTTTTTCAACGATTCTCATCGAAATTTTCCCACCATGGTTTGAATCAGACCCGTCGTTTCCTTTAACCATTTGACTTCTCATTAAGGTTTCCATGAAACTCCTATTAAATCGTTTTATAGACCCGTCAAGGAACTTGGGACACATTTCACACGTGTATACCGTGCACGAGGTAGGATACATCACTGTTAAAAATTTCCGCATGAATTTTAATGTAAATCTACTGAAAGTTTTTTTCAAGTACGTAACTAAAAATTCATGTACAGGTTCCACAAATTTCAAGTCTACATACATTAAATTTAATGCACATGGATTTGAAATTTAATGTATGAATACGTGAAATTTGTATATGAATTTTCATTCGCGTTCCAGAAAAAAACTTCCAGTGAATTTTCTTTGAAACTCATTAAGGACCTAAAAATTAAGGACCTTAAAGCGACAGACGAAACATATGATATTTTTCGCATCCTTCTTTCATAAAATAGGTAAGAATTACAAATTTCAAATGTGTGATAATAAAATACATGCATGGGATTGCGCACTGTGAATGCAAATTCTCATTCCATATTGGTTCTGAAATATAGGAAGCCAAATTTTCGGAATTATAACCTTCAATCGTAAGAATTTTCCATCGATCCCATAATATTTCAGAACCACTATGAAATTAAAATCCTCAATCCCAAGCATGTATTTTATCATCGTATTCATAAAATTTTCATTTCTCACGTGGTTCACGAAAATATTTCGCGCAAAATTTCGTACCCTTCTCCAACAGAACCTAAAATTTGTGTACGTCCAGGAAACGTCCAAATACGTTTCTCAGACGTCCTTCGGAGGTTTCCTGGACGTACACACATTTTAGGTTCTGTTAGGGTTCAGTGTCGTTCAAGCACTCTCAACGACAAGACTCGTAGAGCGTAACCTAATGCGATTGAGAATAATAATTTCAAAATTTATAATCACAAAAAGATTATAATTGTTCAATTTATTCACTCAATTTCAAACATTACACAGGCCTGCGAGGTTTTTCCCCCTTGGAACTGGTGACCATTTTCCGAAGTAATTTGCTGCGTAGAATCCGAATCCGGAGCCAGAATTGGGCTATCACGTCAGGATTTTGAGATATCTGAGGGTAAATACGCAAAAAATGCGGTTTTTCGCTACTTTTGAGGTTATGTACAGGACGCATAAAATTTTTTTGATCTTTTCTCTCAACTTCATCAATTTGCACTACTCTTCCCGTTTAAAATGAGCTATTGAACGTTCATGTACGATTTTTTCTCGCAAAGTTACGACCATTCTAAGTTGTGTAATATGTCCCAACAACAGAATGAGTATTCGCATTTATTACACTGATCGACAATGAAATTCTCCTTCAAATGAAATTCTCTTTTCTGAAGTAATTTTCTGCGTAGAATCCAAATCCGGAGTCAGGATTGGGCCATCGCGTAAGCATTTCAAGATATTTAAGATTAGGTCCACGAAAAATGGGTTTTTTGATTACTTTGGAATTCATGTACTGAGTGCACAATTTTTTTTAGTCTTTTCTTCTAATTGCATCATCCAGTACTACTCTTACTCTTCAAGATAAGCTATTAATCGGTGACCTACAATTTCTCCTTGCAGAGTTACGAGTATTCCAAGTTGTGAAATATATCCCCAAGATTATAATATTTCTAGGATCTCCTGAGGGTGCTGCCAGGATGTATGGGAATGAAAATTCTAATTTTCTAATATGATATTCTTATTCAGCGACCCAAAAACTTATATGTTCACATATTCAAGGAAAATTTCCCTTCAAAAAAATGGGTTCCCCAAAGGGTTGATAATTCACAGACCTGCGGAATATAAGTTTTTATTTTCCCTTCGAACAATAATGGTTCCTTTCCAGGTATTCAGATTGTGGAACTAAAATATAACGCCAGTTTTTACAGCACATCGGGATTCATTTTTATGTGAGATATGAATATTTACAGTTTTTTAAACAATTTGTATGAACGAAAAATATATACGTTTTATATAAAATTCAGACATGGGGCTGCACTGGTTTCACACAAGACCTAAGATACTAGATAAATCAAAAGGACTTATGATATCTTTTTCTAGTTTCTTCAAAACTTCTGTTTGATCTTTCTGTTGTACTCATGATTCGGTTCATCTCTCTTTAACATCCAGCAATAGTCAGCCATCATTCTAACGTCCCACCTTCCTTGATATCTGGTCTCCATAACCTTAAGGTCTTGATGAAATCTCTCCCCTTGCTCTTCACTGACAGCACCAAGATTCTCGGGGAAAAAGTCAATATGGGAATGCAAATAATGGAGTTTTATACTCATATTACAACCCAGGATTTTGAAATTGTTAAGCATGCTGTTGACTATATTTTCATAATCAGGGCTTTTTCTGTTCCCTAAAAAATGTTGTACGACTTCCTTAAATGACTTCCAAGCGAGCTTCTCGGTTTTATTCATAGTTTTTTCAAAGTCAGGATCTTGCATCAATTTCCTTATGTCTGGACCAACAAAAACGCCTTCTTTTATCTTCGCATCCGATAAATGCTTGAATTTATCACATAAATATTTGAAACAAAGACCATCTTTAGGCAATGCCTTTACGAATTGCTTCATAATGCCTAATTTGATATGAAGCGGAGGTAGCAGAATTTTGGAGCGGTCAACTAGTGTTTCGTGTACAACATTTTTACTTCCAGGGTTCAATGATGCTCTCTGTGGCCAATCTTTCTGGATCCAATGTCGTGCTCTATTCCTACTATCCCATTCACATAGAAAACAGGGGTATTTTGTATACCCTCCTTGTTGACCAAGCAACATAGTTAATATTTTGAGATCACCACATATAGTCCAGTTATGATTGGAGTAATTTATTTTTTTGAGGACGAAATCCAAATTTTCATAACATTCTTTCAAATGAGTAGAATGTCCAATAGGCAAAGAAGCAAATTTATTACCATTATGTAACAATACTACTTTGAGGCTCCGTTTCGAAGAATCTATAAAAAGTCTCCAATCATTTGGATTGTATTCTACATCAAACATTTTGAGTAGGCCAGGCACATCACAACAATACACTAAATTTTTTCTTGAGCAAAATACGGTAGAAAATCCTTCTCTCTATTTCTATACCAATAAAAGTTCGTTGTACGATCCAGCATGTTTTTTTCTTTCAATCTGGAACCGAGTAATTCCGCAGCATCTTCCGGAAGATTAAGATCTCTTGTCAAATCATTCAATTCACTTTGAGAAAACAGTGGTGGTGTTTCGTTGCACTCGTAATATCCATCGTCAGGATCTGAAGTATTCATTATAGCCTCTTGAAATAAACTAGGATCAGATGAAAATGGTTGGGCAGGATGGCATAACTCTTTGCTATCAGGATCTTTATACGTAGGTAAAATCACAGAACGAATATCAGGATAACTTATCGCTGCTTTATTTTTAGAATTAAATCCTTTTATGTTTGAACAGCAGAAGTAACAATCGTTGATATGATTTTGCGGTTCCATCCAAATCATTGGAGTCTGTAAACTGAAACAATGTTTTTCTCCTCTTGACCATTTCCGAAGTTCACGTACACATGTCGAACACACTTTATGAGGCGCCCATTGTTTGTCTTGGTTTTTTATGTTGATTTTGAAATAGCTATCGTATAGTTCTTCAATACATTTAGAAATTATTTGTTGCTGTCTCTTTATTACATAATTTCCACATATGTAGCAGGAGTTATCTGGAGCATTGATACATTTTCGAGAAGCCATTTGTGAAACTTTTTTTTAAATACACGAAATTCACAACAATTACTGGACACTCGATACTTGTACACGGAGGAAAAAATTAGAACAACAATCAGTACATTCCGAGTGAATTAGTGGAATAATGTCTGAACATAGCAACAAACAATCTACGATCTCAGCAGTGCTGGCTCGAAGGATATTACCGCCCGGCGCGAGAATTTTGTAGGCGTCCGATTATAATAGTGTAGTATATTGCATAAATATATATTTATGTGATATGCTATAAGCATTTTCTACCGTATTTCGCTCAAGAAAAAAATTTAGCGTATCGTTGTGATGCGCCTGGCCTACTCAAGGTGTTTCATGTAGAATACAATCCAAAGTCAATCCCCTTCATTCATTCAACATTTTTCTGAAGCATTTTGGTGCGCTGAATCCGCATATGGCTCCAGAATTGCTATATCACGTCAGGTATTTGGGATATTCCGACCTAAAAATGTGGAAAACACTGTTCTTTGGCATATTTGAGGTTCCGTAAAGTCGAAAGGTAATTTTTTTCACAAAACCAATAGATGCACCTCAAAGTATCAGTCATCCTCTTCCAAATGCCGTTGAGTTTGCTGAAATATCTTTTTTTTTCATTGAGATACGACAATTTTAAATTTGTGCGCTCATGTACTCAATAAATAGGTGGAGACACAATTTTCAAACTGTCGTATCTCAATGAAAAAAAAAGGTATCTGAGCAAACTCAACGGCATTTGGAAGAGGAGGACTTATACTTTGAGGTGCATGTATTGGTTTTGAGAAAAAAAATTACCCTTCGACTTTACGTAACCCCAAATATGTCGAAAAACAGTGTTTTTCACATTTTTAGGTCGAAATATCTCAAAAACCTGACGTGATAGAGCAATTCTGCAGCCAGATTCGGATTCAGCGGATCAAAATGCTTCGGAAAAAGATATTATTGTTTGAGGGGGAAAAAAAAAGTCAAATTTCGCAGGCCTGTGTTATCGATGGTTGTATGTTATTTTCTCAAATCTCTATCGATTTAGTCTAAATTAATTTTTAATGTACTGATACTTGAAATTGTAATTCAATTCCACATGATTTGAAAATTAATGTGATAATACTCGAATATCATTTCATGTACCTTCAAGTTGAAATTTCATGTACACTGGTACATTGAGAGTGCATTGAAATTCAAGAAATTTTTAACAGTGCAGGCTTTCTCACCTGCGTTATATTATCTTTCAAATTGTTTATCAAGAAAATAAAAGTAGTACACGGTTCGTTGTCTCGGTTGACCGAATACAAACCACCTGATCGTGTTCACACACGGTAGGTTCGTGCCTGTTTTGAAGTAAGAGCGGTAAGGCGGTTTCTTTAAGTGTTCTCGGGTATTTACTTTTCTCTATCCCTGGCTGTCTTGGTGCGTAGGTAGTTTGTGATAGACGTGGGAAATGTAGGCCAGGGAAGAATCAGTTGGAAATACATCGAAGGGAGGTTTTCCCAGCAAGATAAATGAAAGAAAGAGTATTATAGGATATAAAGTGAGAGTATACATGTACGTTGTTAAGAGACTCAGCAAATCAGAGACCATAATACACAAGTATTATCTTACATTTCTAGTCTTTTTGAGTATATACAACTTTAATGATCAATAATCTGCTTTGCCAGATAATGAGGCAATAATGAAGTAATAACGAGGGTCTGCTCGATTTCGTTCTCTGTAAAAGAATTCACTATTCAACGATTCCCTCTAATATTCGAAACGAGTGTAAGAAATTCAATTGAAATATTATGTTCGCGGTTAGCGGAGAGATTCATCGCGTTGACGTACGGTTATGTGCGAAACTCGGTTTCATCTCGTGAAGAAGTTGGCACTAAAAATGACGAATCCACGTATAACTAAAATGTGGGTTAATCACCTCTGGCGTTTAGCCCATCGATTACGATTTCTGAACATCATATGATGATTCTTGTTCTTCTCCTTCTTCTTCTCCATGAAAAGTTTCGAACGGATGATAATATTTGTTTTTTAATTATGGCGTTGATTAAATTAACAATCCATTCAAAGTGAAATTCTAAATTAGATTCAATCGTTCATGGAAACTTCGCCAAGGCTATTAGGAATTGGAATTAATTCGTAGCGTTTTTTTTGATGAAGAAAAACTATTAGTTTTGAATGAAAATCAAAGAATAAATTAATCAAAGTATTGTCCATCGCCTTCGACTACTTTCGACCATCTTTCGGGCAAGGAATGAGTACCGTGTCCGAAGAACGCATCATCTTTGGATGCAATCCACGAATCGACCCATTTCTGGCAATCTTCGTAAGAAGTGAATTTTTGCTCAGACACGGAACAAATGGTAATTAGATGGCGCAATATCTTGAGAATACGGCGGGTGGGGTAGAACTTCCCATTTAGGTGTTTCGAGGTATGTTTTCACCGGTTTTGCGACGTGCGGACGAGCATTGAGGTGCAGCAAAATGACTTTGTCGTGTCTTTTGAAATATTCCGGTCGTTTTTCTTCCAATGCATCTTAATGCGTTTTCTTAAGCGCATCAATTGTAGTCGGTAACGATCCCCAGTTATGGTTTCATCCGGTTTCAACAGTTCATAATAAATCACACCCATCTGATCCCACCAAATACAGAGCAGGAGCTTAGACCGATGGATATTTGGCTTTGCCACTGATTGTGATGGTTGGCCGGGCTTAACCCATGACTTTTTGCGCTTCGGATTGTCGTGATGGGTCCATTTCTCATCGCCAGTGACAATTCTATGCAAGAAACCTCTTCTTTTTGCCGTTGAAGCAGCAGTTCACACGTCAAAAAACGCCCCTCGATGTCCCTTGGTTTCAATTCATATGGGATCCAATGTCCTTCCTTCTGGATCATGCCCAAACTTTTCAGACGTTTTCCTACCGTTGATAAGTCAACTCCCGATGATGTCGACAATGCTTGAAGGATCTGACATGAGTCTTTATTGAGCAACGTCTCCAAATCAGTATCTTCAAATTTTTTTGGCTGGCTAGGTTGCTACTTATCATCCAAGTCAAAATCACCAGCTTTGAAACATGCAAACCATTTTCGACACGTTTGCTCAGCTAGACCATGTTCACCATACACTTCCATTAAAATATGATGGGCTTCAGCAGCACTTTTGTTCATATCGAAGTAATGGAGTAAGACTCCCCGCAAAAACTTTATTCGGTATAAATCTTGACATGTTCAACAAGTTATGAAGTGTTGTTATT
Organism: Gonatopus flavifemur; assembly: GCA_018340375.1. Classification (NCBI taxonomy): domain Eukaryota; kingdom Metazoa; phylum Arthropoda; class Insecta; order Hymenoptera; family Dryinidae; genus Gonatopus; species Gonatopus flavifemur. Next base: position 20,827,537 of record JAFFJZ010000004.1, read on the forward strand.
TACGATTCAAAAAAAGGTTATGTAAAACAAATGACGCCCAATAATAGCTGTTTCACGGTGAATAGATTATTGTAGGTCACAACGGAATACTGTACTACCTACGTCAGCTTTTGTATAACGCTACGAATTAATTCCAACACCTAATAATAAACTAGATATCTTTGTCCAGAATTCAAGCCACAGCGATCGAGTACGAATAACCGTTCATTAAGTAATTAACGAACCATTCGATTCCAATTGGAATGAATATTTAATAACGATCATACGAGGTTTGAATTCACATTCAGAGAAATTAGTCTTGAATCAATACCCCGGATGGTCTGGAAGGAACATGATTCAGGCAATAGGGGAAGCGATGCATCATTTACTACAGGATAGTGGAACACCGCCGCACTGGTAGAGCATTAACTTCTCTCTCATTACTCGACACGCGAGGTTCAACTGTCACACAGTCAAGAATTCAGTATATTCTAAAAATCTATTTGTTCCAAACGATTTTTGCTCTTCAACGAATCAGTTCGGATTCAAAATCCTTTGACACGATCATTAGTGACGTGGTAACGTTAAATGAGAATTCCCAGACTAGCAATGGTTTTGTCCGTACGAGAATTTTTTGTCAACTCTCAACGCCAGTACCATGATTTCCCCCTGGTTTTGGATTCTTGCCAGAGCATTCGTTCATCGTTAGAGACAATTATTTGACGCAACGCTGAGATACGATTTCGTTATCATCGTTATTCGAGGTTCAATTATCATCGATCGAATGAATGTAAACATTACAAATGTTCGTGAGTTATGTCCGCTCAGGATATATGATTTTCTGATTTTAAATGTAAGGGAGGGAAGGAAAGGGTGGATGACATGTGTGGTAAAAGAGCAATTTTCCTTGATTTATGCGAAACATTGCTCATCATGCAGGGTTTCGTTTCACGTTCCGTTTGGAGATAATCTACTTTTCTGATATGCGACCAACCAACGCTCTGCAACGTTTCTAATTTATTCCATTAAACTTGCCGTGTTCCAAATGTTACGAAAATTTTGCACTTGACACGTGTTTTGATCCGTGATTATTGCATGCTTGTTTCGTCTAATCCCTTTGTATATAAAGTTCTCAACGTCTAAATCACTTTGCCGAACATTTCGAAATTCACAGTATAATCCTTGTGTAATTTTCTACCTGTTAAACATTCCGAATAAACTGAATGAATTTTAGAAATCCTTTTTCCTTTTTTTCTCTTTTTAAATCATCTTTTTAGTCCGTGGATTGAGAGAATTTTCTGGCTGGGGGAAAATCTCGACACACGTATAAGAACACTTATATTTTCTCTGTGTTTGTTTTTTCTTTGTGAAAGAAATGAACTTCAGGGAATTTGAGGAAATCTCGTACACGATAGAGTATTGGACCTAACTGACGAGCTGAGAGAGAATAAATATATTTTTTGCTGTTCGCGTAAAGCGGAGAAATAGGATGAAGTCTGGTTCACTATTTATAGAAAAATCATGACGAAATATACAGGAAAAAAAAGCGAGAGGAGTGGATTGATATAGACCATACGGTGTCACGCGAGGGAATATCGAAGAGTATATATTGGAGGATAGATTAGAGGGGAGAAATTTCAGACACGCTCAAGGATTGAATGTAGTAAGCAAATCATGAAAGACGTGGGGTGTACAATCTGTAGGGATTTCAAGTAACTTGCCAAGAGAAGGTCGTCTAATGGAGGGTCGTGTGAATCAGTTTTAGCCTGAATACCTAATGATTCTGATGATATCATCGTCATCATCATCATCATCATCATCATCGTCCTCGTTGAAAATGTCTACATAAACTTTTGTACGGTATAATTTCTCAATGAATGGAGTCATAAAAATCGTAATTAAGATCAAAACAATGGATCCGGTGTGTTTAAATGATTTATTATTCAAGTGGAACGAGTAATTCAACTGAAAGAGGGTTTGATAAAATGATGAGAGAAAAACAACGTCAAGCAGAGAGATTCATTTTTATACAAATAATAATGTATCTCTCTGGCTGACTCTTTGAATACTTGCGAGCACATTGATGAGTTTTATAGAATGGAAAATCTAGCGATGAAAATACATGGCAAAATTTATGGAAAGAATAATTGTTTCTTTCATCAAAAAGTAGGGAATTTTCCTGTCAGTTTTGGGTGTTGAATTCTCAATCCAAGTGAAACCAGTCGCCCTATTCATGAAGGATCTTGGCTGTTGTATAAAGTGTGAGAAAAGAATGTGAAACTGTAACGGCTACCTCTACATATAATGAGGTGTTTCATTTCTTTCACAAATTCTTTGAAATTAACGAGCGATTCATCGCGAGATACCAGCAAAGCGACGTTTAAGAACCAAGTATGTGTTCCAGAGGTTCATGCCCCCTGAGTGTATTCCACTCTGGTTCCCGTGCCCTCCAGTCAGATTTTGTCCTAGTTCGCGGATGGTTCAAATCCCATAGAGTGGGCTATACTAGTGTGTCCAAAAAATAAGGTGACATTTGAATTTCAACTGTGTGCGCAAATGTATTTTGGGAAGTGCTCTTATTTTTAGGTGAGTAAGACTGTCTTGGATATCCATGCCAAGGGTCATATGAAAATATTCATTAGTGTTTGAGGTGCACTTCGTTTTGTAATCTGCTGAAAGTGAATTGTTCGATTTTTATAATGTCTGTATTTGTTAAGCAAAGAATTTGTATTGAATTTTGTTTACGGAATGAATTTTCTGCTTTTGATTCGTCAAGGATGGTGCGGAAAGCCTTTGATGATGAGGCTATGTCGAAAAAAAATGTTTAGGAGTGGTAAAAAGAGTTCCTAGAAGGTCAAGAAGTGTCCCGGTCGACCATCAACTTCAACAGACAAAGTTCATGTTCGAAAAATTAGAGATTCGGTGCTCATAAATCGTCGATTAACGATTAGAGATCTTGCTGATGATGTTGGTATTTCAAAAGGATCAGTCAAAACCATTTTGAGAGATGTTTTGGGCCTCAGACGCGTCAAATCTCGATTGGTACCGAAAACATTGAATTTCCTGGGCAAAACATCGTCGCGTTGAAGTACCCGTGTGAGAATTGATTATTGGCGGCAGTTTGAGCCACACTAGGCGTCCTCGTTTTATTTCAGGCCCTGTTTTTCGGTTACCCTTATAGGGCTTAGACAGGATTGTCACGCGCTCATCTTCAGAGCCTGCATAGTATTCTGAACTTGGGCCTATGTAGGACACCCATGATGAAGCTATTGTAGGCGATGAAACTAGGATTTTCAAAAGGATAATAAATTGTTGCGAATATCATCAAATTGAATGAATATTGCACAGAGGAAACTTCCTCGATTGAAAATTGGGCTATCCAAGGCCCTATCTGTGCCCAGACCACTTCGACTTGAGTCCAGACACGGCCTGGAATGAGCCGATTCCAATTTCTATTTGCGTATTCCACCCAACATTACTTCGTTCATACATCATCGGACTGTATCAAAAAACAGAACAGCCTCATTCAGTCTTGGAATGAACCATACCGTGATGTTTTTTCCGATTTTTTGACATTGTTCACCGATAGTGTAAATACAGTAATCACGGATGAATTATTTTTTTGGGGGCATACACCGCACAGTAGGCCAGATGACTGGAAAAACTGGCCAAAAGTCGAGTCCAGATTTTTCAAAAACAAGTATATAAGTTCAAGTGCACTTGGTGAATATCTTAAGGGGATCCAAACATTGGTGTTCAATTGGTGGTAAGTTGAAAATGAATAATTGCATATCAAAAGTGGATGAAGCTATGTTGAAAATTTCTAAGTATTTTAATCCAGTTGAGAAAATTCATCACAATATGCATGGTTTCTTCATCTCATAACTTCACTACAATCAGAAAAGGAACAGAACGAGGAGAACGATGTGTTACAAGGCATGAGTGCATGATTTTACGAATATTTTCTATGTAACTTTCATTTTGTCCACGCTATCAAGAGGTCGTTCCGCGTTCAATTCACACCAGACCAGGATTAATGTGTTACTATTGCTGTGTACTAGAAGTTCAATCGGCGCTTTTTTTGCGCTTCTCGCAGAAAACGTCCGATAAAGTATAAATATGTTGTGTAAACCCCATTTACTGTGAAGTAGATGACAAGAGAAAATCACAAAAATTAAAAATTGCAGCAGAACATTTTGCAACTTGTTATTCAGGGGCTTTTCGAAGTGACTCATTACGGATTTGGTAATTGAAATGTAAAATTCAAAATGGCGGGTCTAATATGCTGGACGGACATTTCCAAATCCATAGAATTCGCTCAACATTTTCGTCACTCGGAGATTTTGGAGGGTGCTGATTGCACACTTGGGATTAAGAGAACCAAATTTGGATTTGTAGATTCAATATGGCACACGGTGAGCCATATCACTTTCGGAGCTGGCTAAAAGTCGATTTCGGAATTTCGTGAAAATCAGTATAGAGATAAGGTAAATGAGTCCAATTACGTTCGATGGATATATATTGAGTTAATTCAATAGTTATTATTCCATTGGTAGTGATCAGTGCTGGATTGATGGTTATCGAGGCCCCTGGGCGCTTGATCATATGAGGCCCCTTGTAAGAAAATTTTTTAGGGTATTCTCTTTCTTTGGAACTTTGAGAAATTTGAGCCCCCCCCCCCCAGGAGCTCGAGGCCCATCGCTCATCATTCGTGGTACCCGATGCCTACAACACTCCACAAAATCTTGATGCATGGTGCTGAAATTATTAAAACGAGCATGCTTCCTGTGGGTGCAATGGGCAAGGAGGCATCGGAATGCAGGAATAAAGATTACAAAAGATATAGACAATGCCACAGTCGAAAAAGTAGTCGTTTAACAAATTTGGAAGATATTTTTTTCCGCATGATGGATTCTTAAGATCCAATTTTATCAAGTTTGAGTCTTGAAAAAAGGCTCCAACGAGCCAAAAAACTCCCTTTCCCTCAAACTGTACTTGATCCATTAGAAATCCCTTTGAACTCCGACGCTGAAAGTGAAACTGAAATTTGCGATGAAGACATACCTGGTCTTCAAGAAACTTCCAAATCTTCAAATAACCTGGACTTGATTAACGAACAGGAAGCATATTTTTAGTATAACATTAATCATTCATGAAAGGCAAGGGGACTCACGATGAACAAGCACCCCAATTCGTGAGAGGCAAGGGGACTCACGATGAACAAGCATCCTGATTCGTGAGAGGCAAGGGGCCTCACGATAATCAAGCACCCCGATTTGTGAGAGGCAAGGGGACTCACGATAATCAAGCACCCCGATTCGTGAGAGGCAAGGGGACTCACGTTAATCAAGCACCTCAAAGGAAGCAGAAATCTACTACGTCTACGTCGTTGCTGCTGGGTGATGCAAAAAGTAGAGGATATGCATCTGAATTTTGAAACCCGAAAATCAATCACTCTAAGAACCTTCAAGTGGTGAATTTCAGGGGATTCTCATAGATGTTTGTTAACTTATAATTATGTGTGTGAATTTTCGATCACCATCCTTGATTTGAATATTTTTTACTCCCAATTAGTAATCAGTCATCCTGAAAATCCCTGATTGGAGAGTTTCAAGGGAATTCGATCAATTCTGAATTTTCTATCCACCATATCGCATACGCCATCTTGAATTTTCACAATTTGACTCCAAATTCGTGATCAGCGACCCCAAAAACCCCTGAGTGAAGAGTTTCAAGGAAATTCGGGGTATTCTGAAATTTTTATCCGCCATATTGGATCCGTCATCTTGAATTTCCCAAATTTGATTCCAGATTCGTAATCAGCGACCCCAAAAACCCCTGTACACTGAGTTACAAACGATTCTGCCGAAAATTTGGATTTTGGCCAGTTTTTAGTGTGATCTGGCCCACTGTGCACCGCCAGAAAGTCGAAATTACCAATACGATTTTAGTAAATTTGCTTTCCAAAGTAGGTTTATATTCAAGAGAGGAATGATTATAAGGGCAAGGCCCTATGCAGGCTGTAGTTGGGTGCAGTCAGCTTTTCAAAACGTGGAAAACGTTGGAAATACAGCTTGGCCCCCCATGGATAGTATACAGGCATGTTTAAATCAAGATCTGCGGGAGAATACGGGAAGCCTTGCAACGTCCCACCATTAAGACTGTAGTTGGTGTGCCTAGATTTCCAAAACCGGGGAAAAAATTGGTAATGTAGCGTGGCCCCATATGGACTTTATATGGGTGTACCTGACTTTGAGAAATCAGGCTGAATATCAGCAACCCGACTAGGCCCCTTAGTAGCTAAGGTAAGGACACTCTTAAGTTCGGATACTCAATATAAGCCCATACGGGGCCTATATTCAATACAGGACGCCCGGAAAAATTTTCACACGGGTAGGATTTGGCGTAGTATTGACAGGAAAGGCTTGGCAATGTATAAATATTCAATATCGATTAACAGCAAATGGACGAATTTTGATTATCAGCCCACGTTCAATTCACAGTTCCACCAGGTTCGGCTTATGCTTGGTCCAACATTGAACGATAGATTCTAATTTAAAATGAGGATCATTTGGAATGTAGTTGAATATTGCCACAAATTTTGACCTAGTCTCGATAAAAATTATTTTTCAATGTAGCGCCGATAACTGGTAATAACACGGCTCAATATTACTATGCCCTTTCATTGAACATTCATCTCTTCCATTGCCATTTCTCCATCAATGATGGGAATCCATTAGAAAAAACATATTGATGGACCATAAAATAATGTTATGGTTCCAGGTTTGTGCCGTGCTTGGGTTCCAAGCTTCGTCCATACTTCATCCATGTTGCGCCAACAGTAAATTTCTATGTAAGTTTTTCGCAATCATTCTACAGCGGAATGAATTTTAATAAAAAATTTTGTATCAATGAAGACTTTTCGTTAAAAATCACGGATTCTTTTGATTTAGTTCAAACACTGGATGCGCAGGTTAGGACATCCTAAATTTTTATATCCAATATAAGCCCACACGGGACCTATATTCAATACAGGACGCCCGGAAAAATTCCTACACAGGTGTGTGAAACAATGCTTTCTGACTATCAGGACAACATGAAAGCATTATTACGGGGGATGAGACGTGAATTTATACTTACGACTCGAAAACGACCGATCGATCAAGTGAATATTGCGCTAAAAGTGAGGCAAAACCAAAAAAACCGCGCCAAATTCACTAAAAAATCAACGTTATGTTGACTGTATTCTTCAATTATCGTGGTGTTGTGCATCCAGACCCAAGTACCCTGGTTAAAAGAATCCATCACTTCTGACAAATGAAATTAAATAAGATTTGGCCAGAACATTGTCCGAGAATCAATGAGATTTGGCCAGATTCAGTGAGATTTGGCGAGAATCGACTGTTCTTTCTGACCAAATCTCGTTGACATTTGCTGGATGAGATTCGGCCAGAACATTGTCCAAGTTCAACTGTAATTTAGTGAGATTTGGCGAGAATCAATGGTTTTTTTAAACCAGGGTAGCACAAGAACTTCTCAAATATGCTATGGTGATTCTATGAATGTGGAGGGGATGTGCGAATGAGACTATTTTGGATAAATTCGTTAAGATATTCTATGGAGGTGCATAGCACATGATTATTCGAAACAGTCTCATTTGGAGGTTCTATGCATGTTTGTAGGATTTTCCAAACACGCTCTTAGCATTTCTAACCTCTTCTGTTACTTGGGGACTTCCTCCCGCCGGGTCGAACTCTCAACAAAGAATATTATTCGAGCGTTATGTGTCGTTTACGTGAAGCTATTCGCCTAAAGAGACTGGAATTATGGCTAGACAACTCCTGGTTTTTGCACCACGAGAATATACCGGCTCACAGTAGTCCAAAAGCTCAAAAACCTGACCAAAACTATAAGACGTTTGCTGATTCATCTGAAGCGCTCTGTCTGAGGGTTTTCGAGGTCACTGATTACAAATCCGCAGCTAGATTTTGAAAATCCAAGATGGCGGATACATCATGGTGGACAGTTTTACGGTATCAGGCTTCCATTTCCTGGACGGAATTTCCCCCTGGAAATTGTCTCGAAATTTTTTCCCATGTGGAAGGAATTTCCGTGGATATAATTCCTTATGGTCAAAATTTCCCGCGGTGTGTTTGATTTTTGTGCGGCAATTATAAGATGTTGGCCGGTAAAATTTATACGTTTGTCGTATCGCACGTGGGTTCGCTTTAAATTTGTTCGTTTGGATTTCCTGATATTATTTGAGGCTTTGATTGAGACAGATTTTTTGTACGAAATGAAGATGTACTGCAAGAATTTTTGAACCCCTTCGAAAGTCCTTGGATTGGTGTGTTGGATCGGCGTGGAGTACGTGAAAGCGGCCGGTTTGATATCTCCTTGTGGAATCATTATGATTCTGTGATGGAAGATGGAGTTCGTACAACCAATGCCGTTGAAGGATGGTATCATTCTTTCAATGGCAAAGCTCAAGCGGCTCATCTGTCTCTCTGGAAGTTTTTGAGTTTGTTGCAATCTGTGCAAGGTTTGACGGAAGCTAAGATTGCTCAACTACGGACTGGATTATCTCCGCCTGCGAGGAAGAGAGAGTATATTCATTCCGATTCCCGGCTGAGAAAGATTGTGTCTGAGTTTGATGATAGTGATGTTGATGGGTATTTGTGAGTTGTAATATATGATTAGAGTTTTTTTTTCTTTGTTCATGATTCTTCTCCAGAAACATGTAATTTATGTATGCGTTTGAATCAAAATTCATGTTCTGAGTATGATCATTATGCAATTGTTTTTTTTTGCTTTAATGAGTGGGGTGAATGAGTTGCTGATAAAGATGTTTCAGACGGGTCTGTTCATTTCTGGCTGGGGTATGAGTGTTTGGAGGAGTTCTGTGTGGGTTTTTTTTGCCTGGGAGAGTTTTTTCCGGGGGGAATTTTGTTCGGGGAAAGGTTTGCGGGACAATTTCGTTCAGGAAATTATGAGCGGAGAAAAAGTGTCCTGTAACCCAGTTTTACAAAAAATGTTTGGATATTAATGAAATTCAACCCCGGGGGGTTTTTGGGGTCACTGATGACGAATCTGAATTCTATTTATCCGAAAACAGAATGGCTGATCCAATATGACAGACATGTTTCCTGAAAGATGTTGGGATAACGCTAAAATTCGACACCGGGGGCCCACCTAACACATCACAGTCTTCGTAACGAGAACGTTGCTGCAACAAGCTGGTTGCGAGTAATTTCACACTCAAGCATGTAACAGGTTACATTACATCTGTTTTATAATTATATCATTGCGTCTACATTGGTGATATAGTCAACACAAAATATCAATATAAAAGACGTAATGTAACCTGTTACATGCTTGAGTGTGAAATTACTCGCAACCAGCTTGTTGCAACAAAGTTCTTGTTACAAAGACTGTGATGTGTTAGGTGGGGGGTTTTTGGGGACACTGATGATGAATCTGAATTCTATTTATCCGAAAACAAAATGGCTGACCCAATATGTCAGACATTCTTCCGAAGAAATGTTTGGATAACGGTGGAATTCACCACTGGGTGTTTTTGGGGCCGCTGATGAAAAATTCGAATCTCCCGCCCTCTTAAATTTTGAGGTCAGAAATTAGCGTTCCGGGATGAGAAAAATTTCATAAGATTTGATGGTGAAGATGAACGTCAGTGTTGAGGGTACCATCAAATATCCCGCTCCGGTTTCAACAATTTCAATCTGAGTGATTTTTTTCTGAGAATGCTTCGTTAAAGATATAGCCAGCTGTCTTTCTCAAAACAGGACACCCTGAATAATTTATAGTGACATTATATGAGAATAAAAGTTTGCATCCTTTTGGAGTCTGTAGTTGAAAGTAGGGCTTCCTGTGGAAAAACCACCCTTGACCTTCAGGTGACTTTGAACGTAAAGGTGATGATCAAAGCCAAGGTCACCTTCAGATGCCTCTCCCTAAATCTTACAATTTTCATCCACTCTCTAAAATTTTTAGAGTGAGATTTCACTCTTCAGTCAGCCAAAAGTGAGCCTGTTGAAATTTTGAGTGAAATTTCCACTCTTTTAGGGTGATATTCTGAGATTTGAGGTTAGAAACTCACAGCCACTTAAATTCTAGGCTCAATTTTCCTCTCTAACAGAGTGAGGGTTCACTCGAAATGAGTGAAAATTTCACTTGGAGCGGACTGGCCCACTTCTTCACTCTTTCAGATTTAGAGAGTAGGCCATTCATTTAGAAAACGCTGCGTTCGAGATATATCCCTGGCGGAAATGTTACACCGTGTAAACATCGTGATTTTTGAGTGTAGTTGTGAATTTTTTACACCCACAGTACACCGAGAGCAGTCTCACCCAATTTACACCAAGAAACAACCTCCAGCATTCTATGGTTGTGTACCGATACACCGAGTTCCCACCGAATCGACACTCTATTTTCACTGAGAATACACCGAAAGCTTTGCCACTCTGGGTACACCAATCCCCAGTTGGAATACGGATATACCGAATTTCTACCGAATGCACACCAAATTTACACCCAAAGTACACCGAGAGCAGTCTCACCCAATTTACACCAAGAAACAACCTCCAGCATTCTATGGTTGTTTACCGATACACCGAGTTCCCACCGAATTGACACTCTATATCCGTATTCCAACTGGGGATTGGTTGGGTGGTTTTCTGGTGGCCCCCGAGTGAAACAGCTTCCGGTATACTCTCAGTGAGAATAGAGTGTCAATTCGGTGGGAACTCGGTGTATCGGCACCCAACCATAGGATGCTGGAGGTTGTTTGTTGGTGTAAATTGGGTGAGACTGCTCATGGTGTACCGTGAGTGTAAATGTGGTGTGCATTCGGTAGAAATTCGGTGTATCCGTATTTCGACTGGGAATTGGTTGGGTGGTTAATTTGATGGCAACTCGGTGTATCGGTACCCGACCACAAAATACTGACGCTGGTTTCTCGGTGTATGAAATTTACCGACTGTTTGTCGGTGTAAATTGGGTGAGATAGCTCTCGGTGTACTGTGGGTGTAAATTTGGTGGAAGTTCGGTGCATCCGTGGTCCGACTGATTGGTTGGGTGGTTTTTCAGTGTACCCCGAGTGGAAGATGTTCAGGGGTTTTTGGAGTGAAAATTCAGGGTTAATTCGGTGGAAAATCGGTGTATTGGTACCCGTCTACAAAATACTGGAGAAATTTACCGACTGTTTGTCGGTGTAAATTGGGTGAGATGGCTCTCGGCGTACTGTGGGTGTAAATTCGGTGTGAATCCGGTAGAAATTCGGTGCAACCGAATGCCGACTGGGGATTCGTTGGGTGGTTTCTCGGCGTACCCCGAGTCAGACGGGTTCAGGCGTTTTTCTTTCAGCAAAAATTGAGTGTTATTTGATGGAAAGCCGGTGTATCGGTTCCAATCCAGTGGACACTCGATGTTCTGGTATCCGACCACAAAATACTGGAGGTTGTTTCTTGGTGTGAATCGGGTGAGATAGCTCTCGGTATACTGTGAGTGTAAATTCGGTGTGAATTCGGTGACCTACACGGAGAGAAATGTATGGTAATATTTACCATGCTAACATAGTATTCGTTCTTATTTTATTGAAAATCGTAAATGTTACTATGTGAGAATAGAATCCTTCGCCATTTTTCTGGCAATGATTACTATACTACATAGAAATCAGACAAATAGAACTCAAAGCAATGTAAAACGGTACTGATTACCATGCTACAATAGCTGTCATTCCAGTTAATGAAAATATGCACTCTGTGGGCAATATCGACACGACGTGTATAGACATACATATCACTGCAAAAACTGATATCTTATTCTAAGATACTTTTGTAGTGACTTTTAAAACATTTCAAAATGTTACTGTAATCATATTCAAAACACAAAACTACGTTTTCATTCAAAACACGACGTATTTGATTGGCAAACAAAAATGTTTGAAAGCTGTATGTAGGAACATAACCTCGAATTACTATCACGTCAACGTCAAAGTGAAGAACAAGAACAATGTATACGAAATGTATATTGTGCCATTTTGAAACAAAATTACACGAGATTCTAATCAACTGTATGATGAAAAATCATCAATTCAATCAATTTTTTCAATTCAAATGTTATAAACCACACTTCTATGATCTGCTTCGAAAACAAACATATATAAACGTCAGTGTGGCGAAATAAGATACTGATGTGTCCAGTTAAAACAGTCAAGTGTTTGATTTGAATTATCAAACACATCATATCTTATTTTGAGACACATCTTCGACGGCAATTTTTGCAGTGATATTATACGTATTATTACGGTAGTCGGCCCACTATTAATAATCAAGTAAAAACACAGTTGTTATTTAGAAGACTGATATAATTTGTTTCTGACTGTGTGCTCCCTTTTCTTTCTATTAACCATTCCATAACCTAATTTATTTATTTATAACCTCATTCACTGAGAAGCCTTGTGTGTATATACATGTCAATAGTTTAATTTAGGTTATAATCAATGCAAAAATCATGGTCAATATTACTTAGCATTGGATTCATGTTTAGTTGCATAGTACTGTCTCCAATGTAACATGGTAATCATTACTATGTTAACAGGGCTAATGTTACCACATAAAATCGGTAGCATCACTATGTCAAGTGACTCGCACCATCTAAAAATTTTCGTCACCATGTAACATAGTAATCATTCCCATGCTACATTGAGAATATAACTATTCTTTTCTCTCCGTGTATGTTTCGATTCACATCAAGTACATATGTTTACCGGTGTAAACAAAGTGGAATCATGGTGTGTACTCTTTATTTTTCCGATTTCTTGTTGATGTACGATGAGTTGATATTGAGTGTGCATTGGGTGTTGATTCAATGAGATTTCGGTGTACCTGTGTTTTGATTAAAATCATCTGCACAGATCTTTTGTCGTGAACCAGGTGAAATTGGGTGGATATTCCCTACTTTCTGAATCTTCTGTTTGGTCTTCGCTCAGTGGAGATTCAGTGTAAAATGGGTGTGAATTCAGTGGGAATTCGGTGTACCTATGTTCCGATTGACATCAAGTACGGATGTTTCTCGGTGTAAACAAGATGAAATTATGGTGTGTACTCTTCATTTCTTGGATTTCTTGTTGGTGTACGATGGGTAAAAATTGAGTGTGGATTTGGTGTAACTGTTGGGTGTAAAAAATTCACAATTACACCGTGTTTTCAGGGTGTAAATTCACCAAAATACCGAAATACCACCGACTTTACACTCAATTTATACTTACACCCCATTTACACCCAAAAAAAAAACGGTGTAACGTTTCCGCCAGAGATGGTACTTTGTGCCGAGAGCATTTTTACTTTTCATTGCAAAAAGTTTCATAGTAGCCGCCTCAGCCGCTCTCAGTAGCTAATATTTACAGATTTCTCCCTCAGATGTCAGATGAACGTTTTGCAATTGAAACCTCAACCCTACCTGGCCTTACTTTTTACTCAGCTCTGGATTAATTAACGTATTTCACAGTTTATTTTGAACAATTATGTATCAATAAATTGTTCTTCCACTCTCAGGATTGTTTCCTCACGTAATATATGATGAGGTATTATGAAAGTACATATTTTCAAGATTAAAATCCATTTCATAGAATTCAAATCAATGAATCCGCTGGAAAACACTGTACGTTCAAGAATCACATGTTTTTGAATGCAAAGTTGTGTTCACTTTCGTACTCTCTCTTCCTCAGATTCGGGACGTCATAAAACGGTTCCTGGAGCCATCCGCGATGAACTGACATCATCAAATGGTGCTTCAGGGATCTATAAGATCTTCCCAAGGGTCATAAGTTGGAGAAAACAAAGTTATTCTTCGACTTTTGGCCAGGTTTTTGAGATTTTGGTCCACTGTGCGACTCACTGCATTGATTCTTTGTAATTATTTCGGAAAAAACTCGACCCATATTGTTCCACAACCACCGTATTTTCCTGATTTGGCACCGTGCAACTTCTGGTTATTCAACAAACTCCAAAGACCGCTCCGGGGACGCCGTTTTGAGTTTATAGAGGAGATCCAAGGTATTTCGATTTCGGAGAATAAATGAAGATTTTTGAAAATGAATGCTATGCCATCTTATTTTTTGGACACAGTAGTAATTTCCTCTCCATCTACATGAGTAATCAAATCAGATACAAGAATTTTCTTTCTCTCCAAGGTGATGTAAACGAATTCCACAATACTCCAGGCATGGAAAGTACTGGATTATATCACCCCATCACATCTGGGGTACACAGATTTTACAGTTGAACGATTAATACGATAAATCCCTAAATTTTCCCTGTATTCGACTCTCTCGCGAAGTTGGAGATTTTGCGGAAACGTAACTTGAGATAAATTTGTCGATGGCAAAGATGAATTGAGAATCGATAATGTATGAGAATATCTGTAGAGTTAATACATTATCTTTAAATTAAATCTCAATGCTGGGTTAAACCACGTCAACTGTGACACTAAATTTTCGTACATCCTTGGAATAAAAAAAAAGTACATGAATTCATAGTTCGCTCTCAAACTGAATAATAATTTAACCACATTTCAAAGAATTCCTATTTTTTATTGGTTTTTTCATAATTGAAAATTATAGCAATATTTTCCAAAAAAATTGATAACTTGAAATACGTTTACACGTTAATTCAATGAAATTTTTATGAAACGTATAAAAATGTATGCCGAATTGATTGAACCAGCTCGTGGAATGATATTACAAAGAATAATTCATTTGGATTAACAATTTTATAAACAATTCAAATTTTGGCTGCTTCCTTCACACGCGATCACAATGAAATTCATATCAAATGTACAATGTCCTCTAAGCTTTGAGCCCCTGAAAAAACATTTTTGTATTTATTACTTTAACTTTCGAAAATGGATTGTTTTTCGCATGGTGCAACAACTAGCACGGGTAAGAGACGCGTCACTGATGAAATGCAACACTATGCAACATAATCAGTTGCTACGGAATGAACGATTTCAGCGTTTTGTGAAATAATTTATAAACAGTTTTCATCAATCATATTTTTTTAACGCCATCATATGGCGAAGAACTCGGAACATTTTCTCACGCATACTTCAACACAAACGATTAACAAATCATAAAAGTTCGTGAAATAGCATTGGTGTGTGAAATAATTCAACTTCTCTTCCACAAGGTGGCGCTAAAGTGTATCTAAACATTATGCATCTGATTCCATGTTACCTGATACGCTTTGAGCTGAACAAATGAGTGATTTTATTCCGCCCTTTACTTCTTGGCATTTGTTGAGAAAGTTTTCTGTTTCTGGCGTAACTACCCAAGCATTTATTGCCTATAATGACAATGGGCCCCAGGCTGGATCCATCCTCTTTGACCCAGTATCGGGGAATGACGATGGGGCCCATGTTGGCTCAATCTTGGCCCTGTTGTGCTTTCCCATACGATTATGGTTGGTAGAAAATGGCAATAATTAATCTTAGTGCGAGCACATTTGAACTTGGCCTCAATTTTGACCAGCGTTAGGCCAAGATTGGGGTGAATTTATATCCCGAGCATGCGTGTACAATCCTCAGCATGTATGAATTGTTGTCCCACTATGATCCAGTCTTGGGCCCATATAGGCACGATGGGGCTCAACACTAGGCCCAAGACTGGGCCAAAGTGGGGCTGAAATTCATGCCCATTAGAGTAGAATTCGAAGCAATTTTCCAATTTTGTTGATGATTCTTTAAAAAGCACACAAGCTAGGCGAACCACCGCTAAAAACCAAACGTCCGGCGGAATTATCCGTCGCAGATAGTCACAAGATGGTTGCTGCAATGAATAAAATGACAGAAAAGAGTGATCTCAGTGGACAAAACAGCGCGAAGGAAAGTAACTCAGAGATAATGTTCATCATGAACATAAAAGCTTCTTTACATGCAGCGAAAACCACATTCGACAAAATTCAAATTTTGACTACCATTTCAACTGATTGGACTATCACCAAAATATGTAAGGAATTTCAAGTTTCGCGTCGAATGGCATCGGCAGCAAAAAAAGTTCGTAAAAAAATTCTCAATGATACCATCCAGAAACGCAAGATTCCTATTTATCGGATCATACGAGTAGAATCATGTCGGGTATTAAAGATTGTATAAGTATTGTCAAAGATGATGAGAAAATTAAGACCCAAAAAAAACTTCTTCTTTTCAATCTCGATAATTTATATGAGCAGTTCAAAGAAGAGTTTCCTGAATCAAAACTAAGCTTTTCGAAATTTCGTGAAATCAGACCTCGAGAGTGCATTTTGGCTAGTCACAGCGGCGCACACAATGTCTGCGTTTATAAAATGCATCGAGACATGGATTTCAAAGGTGACGGCATTAAACAACAGTTGAAAAGTCAAGGTATTAATTTCAAAGAAACTGCTCAGGACTTTATGAAAAAATCAGTTTGCACGGTTTCGTCACCTGATTGTTTCTTGTCAATCTGCAAAAATGGCCTGGAGTTCAATGCATTGTCATGGAATTGAACCTGCTTTTCGAAGAAAAACATATCTCACAAGTCACTTACAGCCAATGGACAAGTACTGATAGGTATATTTCCATGATTTCTTGTTTACTTTATAATGGATTTATCTCATCTTTGCTGATTTCTCTTACTATTTTCTGCAGGAAAGATATATTGGAAAAAACAGGAAAAGAAGAAGAGTTCTTCCAAAACTTTGAGAACGACCTTCTTCTACCCTTGAAACATGATTTCCTTGCCACAAACCCAAGCAGCTTATTTCGTTGAAAGAAAAAAAAACTATCAAGGAAGGACAATTCATTATAAGTCTAGGTTTTGCTGAAAATTATTCGCTCCATATCCAAAATGCTATCCAGTCCCATCATTGGACAAATAATCAAGCCACCGTTCATTCGTACGTCATTTATTATCGCGAAAAGGACAAAACTATGCACCTGAATTATGTTGTGATTTCAGAGAAACTAACGCATGACACAAAATCGGTCCATTTATTCAATACGAAACTCGCAGCACATTTGGAAAACAACGCGAGAAAATTCATTTATTTTTCGGATGGAGCGGCGTCCCGATATGAAAATAAATTGAATTTTATAAATTTAGCACATCATGAGGAAGGTTTCGGAATCCAAGCGGAATGGAATTTTTTTGCGACTTCACATGGAAAAGGGGCATGTGGTGGGATTGGCGGTGCGGTGAAAAGACATGCTTATAGAACCAGTTTGCAACGCATATCGATGGAAATCGCATCAATAACACTACAAAATTTGTTGAATGGGCACAGAACTTTTTCAAAAATATCGATTTTGATTTCTGTTCTCAAGCTGAACATGATTCCCCCGATGAGAAGTTGCAAAGTCGTTTTGATCAAGCTATAACAGTAAAAAAAACACGTCAGTATCATCATTCCCTGGTGAAAATGAAGCGTATATACAAAACGCGGAGGAAACGAAAAATGTTTCAATTCCCTCTTCATGAAACATGTAATGCCCCCTTACTGCGAAGTAATGAAATCATACGTTCCATATACGCTGTATAAGCTTTCGATCCCGTTTCACACTCTCTTCAAGTAACAGTGAGTTAGATTAAACGTATGCGAATCATACGTATTCTGAATTTAAATAATATCTTTATGCAATCGATCCCAACGACGATCAATGGCTAAGTGGATAAGACCCTCGGCTACTATGGCAAAAGTCATCGGTTCAATCCTCGCTATAGGGTTCAATTTTTTAAATTACATTTTTCAAATCTTATACGCTTCTTTTGTTCCAACTCCCGCTTCGCATACTCTTTGCATCCTTTCCATTCAAGCCCTGAATACTTTTCATTAACGTTTTTGTTACCATCCAGCATACGCTTCGTTAACTCTTCTTTCCCGCTTCCATTTTCACCAGGGTTTCTCGGTGGGAAATACAACTGTTAAGAGTGAAATTTTCTCAAAAGATATCCCGCACAGCACATAATATTGCAGCAACATCACAATATTGCCGTAATATTACAAATCATAATCTAGTATATCATGAATCACACTGAAATATTGCGGTAATATTTTGCAAACAGGAATTTGTAATACTTGCCTAAACTTGAATCCTGGCCAATTTCCATGTGAAAATTAGTCCAAAACGGTTTGATATTATTTTCTTTTTGTATCCATGAGTGGACATGAGGAATGAATGAAAATGGAAATGTGTGTTGTGTAGTACATTCTAGTAGTGAAAAAACGGGTTCCTTCTGATTCCGGTTCATTGCAATCGTTTCAAAATCCTTCGAAATGCAAAACCATTACCCCTCCCACAGTTTCATTTTTTTTCGAAGATGGGGTGTTTTGTAAAACATTGTGAAAACATCATTTTAAATTATAATACTGTCCCTAATTCGGGTCCTAAAATATAAAAAAAATAGAAGAATAGTTTTCTCCTTTGTAGGACTTTTGAATGCCATGAGAAGTAGAAAAAATATGCCTGAACTCACATTTGTCTTCAAAAATCAGGATTTTTCCAATTCCATCACTGAACAATATAAAGAGAGGAAAATTACGATTTTTCATGACCCAAAAAATTTCATATTCCTTGAAACCCACAAAAGTTACAATTTTTATATAAATTACAAGACTTTGAGACGATACCAGTGCCATGAGATCAGTTGATTTTGTTCGTAAGGTTTCCTGAAACGAGTGAAACACAATTGAAATATCTTGATGTACATTTATTCTTTACCAATCAAACGAAGCTACATCGAAATATCTATCATATTTCACCAGGCTTGTGACAACCGGGAATTTTTCTCTTTTTCATTGGTTATTCTATTTAAAAGAAATGCATCATTGATCAATTTCGTTAGAATTCCCAGTTGAAGCACTTCCCTGTTCACCCCCTTTGCGAAATCTCCAAAAAAATAATCAGCTGCTCTCATGGCACTGGTATCCGCTTAATCACAATGTTTCGTTTTTCTTCAAGTTTCAAATTACATTTGTCTAGGAACACTGCCGCTCGTATTTCTTGGAAAGGATACTATAGTGAGGGTGCTATAGCACCCTGATGTTAACCAAATTGTTCATACGAGACTTTTCGAATACCTTGCAATTCATTCTCAGAATATTGTTATATGCCTCAATCGTTGAATACTTATATGACTGCAAAGAAATACTTTACAGAGTGATATTCTAAAACTTGTGAAGAATATTCTAGAAACCTCTAATGAACAATTCACTTAGAGGGATGCTAAGGCCGAGACGCTAGCTATTTTGTTTATAACATTCGAAAAATCTTTTAATGAAATCAAAATAACGACGCTGTGTACAGTAGTTGTTCAATAAATTTTGAAAATTACTGTGTACGGAGAGATATTTTGATTCAATTGAATTGATTTTATCCAATTTGATGTAAATAAAATGGCTAAGGTCCTGGTATTAGTATCACATGCTCTAAGGGGATACCAGTGTACCCTCTGAGCAAACATTCTCTTAGTAAGAATTCTCTCAACTAAATTCATAGGAATAGATGAAATTTTCAAGAAATAATCTTCAGTACTTTGTCGTAGTGCAAAATCCAAATTTTCCAGATTTCAAGCTTTCTCACAGACGTTGGGAAAGAATTTTTTGGAATTTGAAAATTTAGGCTTTGTATCGCAAATAAAGTATCAACGATTATTTCCTGAAAACTTTAGATACACTCATGAATTCAGTTCAGATAATTCTTACCGAGGAAATGTTTGTCGAGTCCATATATTGTTATATTTTCAACTGCGTGCAATTAGTGTCCCCTTGAAATATTGCCACAATATTACTAAAATATATAATATCGACAGGTGTGAAATATAACTGTGACATCACTGAAATATTGCTGTAATATCGACGTAATATTACAATATTGCTGTGATATTACTGCAATATTACTGCAATCAATCTGCGCGGACATGAAATATTACGGCAATATCGCAGTAATATTTCCCTGCAATATCACAATATCACAAAATAATATCACTGCGATATTACTGCAATATTCTGTGCTGTGTGCGTTGAGAAAAATGTGTTTCGTAGAACTAGCAATAAGAGCATTGCTGACATTTCATTGTTGAATATACAATAATTCTTGTTCTTGTAGCAATATATAGTTGTCTTATTAACAATAAAATTGTCAATTCAGTAATTTTATTGCTGGTTGATATATGACAATTCAGCATTGTCATATGTCAACCTACAATAAAAATCGTAAAAATATGACCGTTAACATTGCTGAATTGACAATTCTATTGTTAACAAGACAACATGTATTGCTGTAAAAACAAAAATTATTGTATTTCCAACAATAAAATTCCAACAATTTTGTGATTGCTAGTTCTACGAAACACATTTTTCTGATTCAACTAGATGTTACGATATTGATTCATAATTTATAATTTCATAAAAATACAATTATAAGAACAGTAAAAAAAATATGAATCATGAAAACTGTTTATAAATTATTTCACAATACACTGGTATCTTTCATTCTGTAGTAACTGATTATGTTGCATAGTGTTGCATTTCATCAGTGACGTGTCTCTCACCCGTGCTAGTTGTCGCACCATGCGAAAAACATTTTATTCTCCAAAGGTAAAGTAATAAATACAAAACTGTTTTTTCAGGAGCTCAAAGCTTAGAGGACATTGTACATTTGATATGAATTTCATTGTGATCGCGTGGGAAGAAAGCAGCTAAAATTTGAATTGTTTATAAAATTGTTATCAATTTGTTTTAGAAAATGTTGCTATAATTTTCAATCATGAAACAAACCAATAAAAAATAGGAATTTTTTGATTCAGTTTGAGAGCGAACTATGAATTAATGTACTTTTTTTCTTATTGCAAGAATGTACGAAAATTTGGTGTTACAGTTGACGTTGTTTGACCTTTTTATTTTCGAAATGTAGTAATAATTCTCTAATATTATCTTGGATGAAAAGTCTGGTGTTGCCTTAGAAAAGGAACTTGTACTAGAATGAAATGAACGTACCTTTCCGCCACGTTTTTTCATACGAAGGTTTCCCTACTTCGCAAGTGCAATGAATCGGATGCAGAGGGAAACGTTCGTTCTCATCGCGAAGGTCCGCCGAATCCGGGAGTTTTGGATAGACCGATAGGTTCCCGGGCTCTGCCAACTGTCTTCTAGTTTTCCCAGAAAAAACTAACGTCATGATTTCATCGCGAAGGTTATCCTTCTTCAAAGAGGGTTCGTATTCGATGATAGCTCGAACCACACAGTCCTTAATGGATTCTTTCGTACGATTATCCAGGTTCGCTAGTTCTTCTATATTTGTCGTATTTATACACTTCTTGTAACCCCAATGCATCGCAGCGATGATTTTCTTCCGATGTTTTATCACTTTTTCCTCGGCATCTGAATTATTATCCTCCGAATTCGATTTTCTGTCATTCGAAGCGTTGTGCTCGATAGAACGAGGTAATCTTCCTACTTTGTTCTCTTCTGCGATAACAGATGAATTTTTATTACAATTGAGATGAACATTCTCTCTTCCTTCTTCTCTCGAATTATCCTTGGAGCGAGGTTCTTGTTGTAGAACGTATTGACGATTTGCGGATAAAGATATCGTTCTTCCTAAAACTTGTTCCTGAGGTGATACAAAAGGATGAATAAGGGTTTTTTCCAATGAAATTGGAAACACATCAACGTTTTAACCATAAAACGAAAAAAAGGAGATAAAAGTATCGATGAATTATTTCATTAAATTCTCTGGCTCTGAGTGCCTATTGCTGTTCGAGATATGCAAATTTGATGGCCGAGTTGCTCGACACGAGTCAATCTAATCCACGTTTATCGCCTCTCGAATCGATCGAATAAATCATTATCCCGTCGCGAAAGGGAAAAAAAAAGTATGAAGATTTATTGTTTTTCAACCGACGAACAAGGATTTTATATTTTTCATTTCACGAAAAAATACTGATTCGAAATTTCGAAGCTTGGAATTTTCGTTGAGTGTTTTCAATTACGTGAAAAATTGATGACGAATATTCATAATTTTATGTATCAAAGCGGAATAAAATTGCAGAGAAATTTTGAAAATTTGCCAAACGTCAATTATCGTGCGAACATGCGAGAGAATATCAACGATAATTTTGGTTTTTTGTATGAATATCTAAAGCAAAGAACTCGATAATCCCATTACTTGGTCATAAATGTTGAATTTTCGCAATCCAATTGAAGCGATCGAATACAAAAACGTATAAAATGTGAATTATTAAGCTCTTTTGCGACAAAAGAATCAAAACAAGCAGATGCAATAATCCTAATTGAAATAGGAGATTGAAAGAATCGCGTGGGAATATAAAATTCAATTTATTAAATGCAACATCACTTACCCCTAATATCATCCAAAACAAAGTACCAAGGAATATCCCGCTTAACATTGCGCTCCCGTTTGGACGTAAACCGTGTCGAGTAATGGTTACCAACGGCAGTTGATAACCCGCTTATAAAAGTCATTTGGTAGGAGGCATTCGTCAAAAGAATGGTCAAAATGGATTTACGTGTCCGATTGCAGGCTGTTGCATTCCAGTTAGTAATTTGTCATTGTTTTCAAAGCTACGAGAAACGACGTATAACACGGGAGTTATGGATTTTTCTGCATACCGCGTAACTTGTATGCACGCGCGCGTACACTTGAAATATCCAACAAGTTCATTCGATTGGAAATTATTTGACTTTTCGTCCGCACAAACGAGGAAATAACGAACGTATTGTCAGAGATATGACGCTTGAACTGTGATACAAACATTATAATATCACCAATAAAATTTGCCGCTTTGAATATCGAAAATGTGGCGAACGAGGGAAGATGAAGAATCCTCTGTATACCGCAACATCGTTTTCCGCTAATAGAGCCGATATTGGTCCACGTGGCAAGGATATGGAATACATTTTCGTCCTGAATATTCATGTAGTGTAGTACTTTGGTACTCCAACATAAACTCTCTGCTCTTCCAATTTAATTCAATTCGATATATTATTATTATTGTATTACATCTATCAATTCGAGTTTACATGAAGTATTAAAGCCGAATAATGATCATTCACGTGCCCGTGAGAATTGGTATTACGATATCAAAATGTATTATGTGCGGTTGGGATGTATTTACGTTCCAAAGGATTGTAATTTACATCATTATTATGAAGATAGATTACGTATTTATGAACGTACATGAAAAGTGGCATCGATGATCAAATGAAAAAGTCAACTGCGAGTATGATAATAATATATCTCTCTGATTTATCGCAGACGTGAATCGATGATGGGGAAATTTCAATTAATTACGTTAACAATGTGTCAGCATGGTGGAATTCTGCTAATTAATGTGAACTCGATTGACGAGAATTCATCTTCCGATGAGAATAGATTATCCGCTCATGGAGAGATGTTCATCTTTCAACGATAATTGATAGGCTCCTCGTCGGATGGAATTAACAGTCATTCTATTATTACTGAAAGCATGTTCTGGATGTTGCTACTTCTTATACACAATTCTCACATTATTATTATCCGTTCGTTGAAATGTTAATAATGTTCCACTTGTTTTTTTTTTATCATCAAAATTACTCCCAGCGAGTGCTCGAGGAGAAGTTTTCCTTCGCTAGTTTCGCGAGAATTTCTCAATTCGCGTTGAAGAAGAACCACAGCTGATGAGCTTTCATGATCGATATGTAACAATGAGCAGGAAATGCATCAGTGGGGGATTATGGATTCATAGTGATTGTTAATAACAAGTATAAAAGAAGCTGGACAATAATCAAGTATTTGAATAGTTCTACAATAGCGGTCTTCTCCCATTCCACGTTCCTGCTTCAAATTACCGAAAGCCGATTCGACAAGTTATTGTGATACAATTTGTCGCGGTCGGGTCTTCCGTTCTCGGTTTAGTCTGAACATGAATGGCATTTTCTACTTGACAATGAATATAACCATCATCATGATTTCAACAGTTAAGGATGATCGATGTTTTGTATGGAATTCTCCACAATTCTCCTGTCTCTGAATATGTTTGAATCTACCTGAACATGAAGATTTCTGAGGGATTTAGACAGCTTGGATTCCTGTATAAGGTTATTCTTCTACGATTTCGTTGAAGTTTGAATGGTTTATCAAAACGAATTGGTAATCGAATAACGGAATACTCAGCTGTTGAAGACCGCAAATTCCACAGTACAAGCTTCGAACAATGTTCTCAATTTCAATGGATTGATTCCATAAGATAGATGACGATGACTCATTAAATTTTGTGAGTTTCAATTTTCTAGAAACAATTGAAATTTCAACAACATCTTGAAAAAGAGAGTCGGATTTTTTAAGGAGTTCAGTCAGTTATCATCAATGAGCCAATCGTCTGTTCGAATCCCGTTCTGTTCCTTAGAAATTGTGAACATATGTACGTTTGAAAACCGTCAAATCGTTCAATAACCGAACATTCTTAATTAGTAATATTCTTCCGTTGATTTAACGTGAAAATATTGCAGCTGACCACGTGTTTTTCCATTTTGAAATAATGTCATAAACAAGGTTCAGAAATTGTTTAAGAGCAGCAACCATTTTTGTTCAACAGAACCTTCGAAGTCTGGTTTCTCACTTGCTTGCTTCCGGATCTGTCGGAAGAAACGTACGAGAGTAGGTTTGCAGGGGAAGCATGTCTTGGAGAGTGGCAGAATTTCACGTGGGTTCTGATCTAGATTACATAGGTTACAACACAGGAAGTTGGCGAGAACTCTGGCGCACATACGCAGAAAAATGGAATAGCTGTGGCAATAACTCACTTTTTTAACACCCTTCTTCAATCGCT
Organism: Gonatopus flavifemur; assembly: GCA_018340375.1. Lineage (NCBI taxonomy): Eukaryota > Metazoa > Arthropoda > Insecta > Hymenoptera > Dryinidae > Gonatopus > Gonatopus flavifemur. Next base: position 20,852,381 of record JAFFJZ010000004.1, read on the forward strand.
GGAGCTAAAATAATCGCAGCTGTAGCTATTAATTAGCTATCACAGTAGAAAATCGTAGCTATAACTGCGCAGTGAACTGTGGTCAAACAATTTAGCTGTTAGATTTCATAATGATATGTTCAAGATGTATCATGGAGATATCTTCAAGATAACTTTCAGGAATGAAATTGAGGTGCCAAATTTGAGATTAATATAAGATGTCTTGATAACATCTCAAGTGAGATATCTTCGGGATACATCTAGAAGATCTCTTTTAGACATCTTGAAATTGGGAAATTCAGTTATCTCCCGCAAGATACTGGAAAGATGGAACCGTTCCATGTCTTCACAAAAATATCTTCAAGATGTATTGTGAAGATATCTTCAAGATAATTTTCTCAGAAATAATATGAGGATTTCTTGAAAACATCCGCATTGAGGTACCTTTTAGACACATTTCAAAGATTTCTTTTAGAAATCTTTGAATATCTTCCGTAAGATACCTGAAAGATGCAGCGGTTCCATATCTTTACAAAGATATCTTCAAAATGTTCCGTGAATATATCTTTAATATAATTTTGAGAACTGAAATTAGGGTGCTAAATTTGAGATGAATACAAAATGTCTTCAAAACATCTCAATTGCCATGTTTTGGGGCATTGTCTTTTTTTTTTGACATTCGGATTCTATACAACGTTACACTGTTAGAAATTTCTGCATTAATTTTAATGTATTTGCTGGAAGTTTTTTTCAAATACGCGCATGAATTGAGTTTCATACACATTTTACATTAAATTTAATGTAAACTATAGCAAAATCTATATTTTTTCAATGTTTTGGTACATTAAATTTAATGTAAAATGTGTATTAACCTGAATTCATGTACGGTATTGAAAAAAACTTCATAATATTTCTGACATTGTAGATGAAATATTGGATTCATTCCCCGGAAATTCCACACCTTTTCATTAAATACATTTCAAGTTTCACACGAACAAAAAGTTGGCCAGTTGTATAACGTTATGACCTTAAGGGATAAATCTTTTCTTCCATGTTGATTGAAAATTATCATTTTTGCATTGTTATTGTTCACGGCATCTCGCATATATCGTGAAGGGGTCTTAAACGTATCTTGGAAATAATTTTGAGATGTCTTGAAGATAACTTTCAGATATCTTCAAGATATCTTAAAAGATATCCCAAAGTATGATGAACTTAAATCCATCTTGCGAAAGATTCCCCAAAGATATCTCAAAAGACATCTTTAAGATATCCAATTATGTTGCATAAGGTCTCTTTGATGTATCTTGAAGATAACTTTATGGAAAACTTTCAAGATATCTCAAGACCTATTCGGATATCTCAAAGATATCTATAAGGTACCTTTTTGTTTATTGGGATAATTTCTAGCTATCCAAATACTCGCTAATTATTTTTTTTCGTGCATGTAAAATTGGGATTCTCATTCAGTTGGGGAGTTCAAACGAAAAGTATGTAATATTCGATTTATAATTGGCGAATTCAAATAAATTCCACTCTCTGAATTTGAAATAGTGAAATCTCACTCATTGCGGTAAAAAATCGACCTCTGTAAAATAGCGTATGTACATTGCAGAATCTGAACTGTCACTGATTCATTTAGTGAGAAGGACTTTTGACCAGTAAATCAGTGACTATCCACTGAATTCACAGTGAAAACTCGCTGATTTCATTCAGTGGGCAACCATTAATAGCAAAAACAGTGGGATTTTACTCAATCAAATTTAGGAAGCAAGGTTTGGGAGGAAATAACCAATTGAACCACTATTTCGCGTTTGTGCGGTGGGGAAAAATGGGAACCCAATAAACAAAAAGACATCTTCTTCAGATATCCAAAAGATGTCTCGCATATCTTCAACACTGAGAGAAAAAATTTCCGGGAACACTAAAATACTTAGTTGAATAGTTGCCATAAAATACTTAATTGATTTAAATAAACTCCCATTGAATTAATTAAACACCTGTTTCCATTCATGAAATATTTCATAGCATATTAAATATTTGTCTGATTGAATGAATATTCAATCTAGTCAATGAAAGTTTATTCAAACCAATCAAGTATTTTATGGCGACTATTCAACTGAATATTTCATTGTTCCCGGAAATTTTTTCTCTCAGTGAAGATATCTTGTGAGATCATCGAGAAGACATCTATTAGATATCCGAAAGATGTCTTACGCAACAAATTTCGACAAGTTTCAGATATCTCAATAAGGTCTTGCGGTATATAATGTTGTAAACGTATTGGATCAAGTCTTGAAAATGTCTTGAAAAATTCTTGATCATTCAAGCTTTTGAATTACGAACAAATTCATCTCCTTTGCAATTCGATTGTGACATTCAAAGTGTAATTCATATGATCATGAACTCATAACCTCAAAACTGCTGATCTTAAAGATACATTTAGCAAGAAATCTTGAAGATATCCGTGGAAAGACATCTTCAAGACATGTCGAAAAGATGTCTTCCAAAAGATATATTTGAGATGTCTTTTGGATATGTCTTGTAGATGTCTTTCAAAAGATATCTTCAATATATCCTCAAGATGTTCATGTTCATTGGGAAGCGTTGACTTTCTAAAAATGCTGTGGATAGCGTGGTCAACGAAATGACGTGTCGATCCTTTCTTGCACTCTGAATGGCTGAACTTTCTGAAACAGGGGAACAGCAAGAAAATGCAAAATATGTGACAACTGGTCGCCCAAATGCTTGGGAACGCTACTTTTCAAGAAAAGATAATCTAATTCATCAGGCGCGCTATCTACGGTATTTTTGAAGACTCTATCCTCCTAATTTTTTCCTAGTGTGAGCAGTGGCCTTCGAAATCAGCACATACAAAAATCTTCGAAATCGTCAGCCAATCCCAAGTAAAAATGCTCCAGATTCATTGACGAATTTTGTAATGCTCAATGGACAACAGATGTTCGAAATCTGAAAAAAACCTGTAGTTTTGGGGATTTTTTTTGATTAAGCTAAAAAAGTAATCCAAAAATCCTTTCGGATATTCATTAATTATACTTTCGAGCACGCAGAAGGTTTTTAAAATTTTTATTTAATAAAAACGAAATGGCGGCCGCCGGTGCTAAGATCCGAGTCATCTTTTTGTTCATATCCTTTTGCGGCAGGCAGTAGAAGTGTTATCCAACTTAATCTAGAGGAATACAAAAAATCTTTCCATTGTCTACATTAGTTTTGCTGGTCAAGTACCATACGCTTATTGAAAAATATTTATTTTTGAAGATTTGGCGCTGTTTTGAAAGAAGTTTTGCATTTTATACCCAAAAAAATCCACTCTAATTCGCTTATAAAAACCGTTATTGTTGATCAATCATAAAAATCGTAGGTACTTCACTTGATAATCTATCCAAGAAGCTACAGTTAAAATTTCAAGTCAATTGGTTGAAAACTGTTGGAAATCTACTGCCTGCCGGTTTTGTAAACATGATTTCGAAAAAATTGCCCTTATAGTTTCGAAACTATTATCAACATAAAATCTCTAGAATAATAGCTTGGTGATTTCTTCACCCCTAGTCAGCGATATAGGGACTATATATAAAGGCACTTCCAAACTCGGATTGAAGCCTTCCATCTTTGTTCTTGATGATTTCAAATTAGAACGAGCGACTTTCGCGACATCTAACATCCTGTCCATATTTCACTAAATCGTTAAGTACGAGTGACCATTGATTCGATTGATATCACTATTCCGTTTTCTCTGTGCAAATATATCTCAATGAGGATGTTTCGAAGACATTTCGTATCCATTTCAAATTCAGCATCCCATTTTCAGTTCTGAAAGTGTTACCATCATATTTCTCTATTTTAATATTCAACTAGTAATTATTAATAGATGAGAGGTATTGGAATTAACTGAACCTGGCTGACAAATACGTGAATGATGTTAATGGAACGAAACCAATCGATTAGGATGACATTTACAATATACTTATGTATTATCAATCAGCTTATAACAATATTTCTTTTTAAACTTAGATAAAAAAAATATTCCTTAGACTTGCAATGAGCTTTTTCTTTCACCAGAAATTCGTGACTGACAGATAGTCCCCTTAGTGGTCAATGTATAAGAGTTACTTCAAGAGTTATTGTCAAGACAAATGTGAATAAGGAGAGAGAGAAGGATAGAGAGAAAGGAGAAGCATATCTTAGGCGATGTTCCAGCGATGTTGGCGCGATGGTTGGACCATCCGCCTTGCAGATCGTCTTGTTGTTTGGTGCTGTATCAATCTTTCTCAACCAGACCGTCCCGATTTATACACATAAGTATGCAGAAATTGCGATTGTGAATCCTTTGTGATGCCAAACGTTATCCGGTCACGATATGGAGTCAGGCGTCTATGTTGGCAGTTGGGAGAAGAGAGAGTTTTTCCTTTGCAAGTTTCGGAAATCCCTCCTTCTTCTTCTCCTTCTTCTTAGATCTTCCCCCATACTCTCATGATTTATACTCCCATCTCTCTCTCATTCATTCTTTTCTTATATTTCAATCATCGCTACAGAAGTTATGTCAATGATATCTTCACGATACACCTTGAAGACATCTTTGTAAAGTTATGGCACCATCGCATCTTCCAGGTACTTTGTGGAAGATATCTTCGTTTCATAACTTGAAGATTTCTAAAAGAAATCTTTGAAATGTGTCTCAAAGATACCTCAATTCGGATGTTTTCAAGACAACTCTTATCTGTCTCAAATTCGACATCTCAATTTCATCTCTGGAAATCATCTTGAAGATATGTTTGTGAAGATATGAAACCGTTGCATCTTTCCAGTATCTTGCGCAAGATATCTGAATTCCATGATCTCGAGATACTTGAAAGAGATCCCTTAGATGTATCCTGAAGATATCTCACTTGACATGTTATCCAGACATCTTTTATTGAATTCCAAATTTGAGACCTCAATTTTATTCTCGACAGTCATCTTGAAGATATATTTATAATACATCTTGAATATATGTTTGTGAAGATATCCCAGACAAGAAAAATTTTGTCATTGTCTAAAAGATTTCCACTGGTTATTTTAAAGATGTCTTATGCAACAGTTTTCACTGTGTTCAAGATATCTTCAGTAAGTAATCAAAACGACGTGTAGAAGAGATCTCAAGACATCTTTTAGATTTCTTAACCGAAGATATCTTAAAGACAGTGAACATGGTTGGATAAGACACTTTCAAGACATCCAGTGGAAATCTTTGAGATGATCAAAAATTTGTGTCGTCTGGGATAGAACCGCTGCAACTTCAAGGTTTCTGAAAAAGATCTTTAAGATATATCCTGAAGATATCTCAATAAGAATGTTTTTAAGACATCTTGTATCCATCTAAAATTCGATATCCTTATTTCATTCTTTCAAGTTATCTTTAAGATATTTTCACGACAGATCTAAAAAATATCTTCGCGAAGATATCTCAAATGTATCTCCAAGACATTTATGTTTATTGCGTACAAACCATGTCAATCACTCGAATATTTCTACTAGGGATGCTGACCATAGAATCCAGTTGGGCTGGACTGGGGCTCAAATGATGTTATCTTTCCAGAGTTGCCTCAGGCTGATCAATTTGCGGTTTCAGTATTTATGCATTCGACCCTTCAGGATTCTCCCAAGAGCCCCAATCTCCATAACTCCTCTGCGGAATCCTCGATTACCGACTAAGTATCCTTTATCGATGAACGATTGATTCATGAAATGTGCAAGAAGAAAAATGTTTACATCCTCACAAAAATCCTTTCACTTCCATCCTTTCACCCTCTCTGTTCAGCAAAAAACTCTGTTTAGTCGTGAACTTTGAGTCGAGTAATCGAATGACTTTTCCCCGATAGAATAATTTCTTAATCCAGTTTATCACAATTCTTTCCACGTAAGGTCCCTGCTGATCCGATGATTTGTCAGTACCCTCGAGTTCACATTGTTTTCGTGATTTGTTCTCTGTTTGTTTTTCGGAACTCCGTGGAGCGAGAAGTTGAGGATGGCATTAGTTTCGCGTGACATTCGAAAACCACGTTTGGAAAATCTTGAAATCGTTGGAACGATTTATTCGACTCCGAGCGAAAATAGACTTTGAAAAATGGTCACATCAAACAGATGTAATTGCAACTTTACTCTTATTGAGTTACGTGGCCTTGAGTGGAACAAAGTGATATGCGCTGATCCGCTGCTCCGCTCTCGTTATTTCGTCCGTTCGTTCATCCTCCTGAAGGGAAAATGTTATGTGCAATTCACGAAACAATGCCACGAACGGTTCGGTGGAACGGATGGAGGAAAGGGGGATAGGATCTATATTTCTCAACTTTCCGATATAGACAAAACAGAGAAAGAGGGAGAGAGTAAGGAAACAAAAATGAGATGCCAATGTTAGAAGCTAGTACGTTCCTCCACGTTCCTTCGTATGAATAGTTCACGGGAAACGACTCGAGGGAATCAATGGCTATGTATGTTCACGTTCGTGACATCTATGTGACGACATTGAGTTTTCAAGATCCTCTTTTTCTTTTCACTCATCTAATCTATTTTCAACAAATTCTTTCTCACGCTGGGAGGAGAAAAATAATCTTACACATGCGATACTTTTTCCTGGAGAGAAATGGTTATTGTTCTGCGAAATAGTAGTAGCTTGTTGTATATATAAAGCGAAAGAATGTGCATGCGAAGAATTTATTTCCCGGTATAGAGGAATGGAATATTTCGTATCGACAAGACGTGTGTACTATATTTCCCCAGATCCATCCTTTCCCCAAGGTCACCGGGAGTCGAATAGCCTGATAGATTGTTCCCTTTTGTGAGGTAATCATTGTAAATTGACACTAAGCATCTCTTGTTTACCACCGTACTGTGGAGTAACCATTACCGTGGCTCTTCTCTTTGTATGTTCAACACTTGGAATCGCGTCCCCGTGAGATCTCTACACAACTTTCTCTCTTTATTCTACTCTCTTTTGTGTCGACGTATTTATACGAATTCTGCTTGAGACGGAGAGATAAAAACAGAAGTAGAGTATTTTCGGTTCAAAATTGGATTCTCAATTAATCCATCATCCGTTGATACTCGGATATAGCTCTCAACGTAGGCTTGTGAGTTCAAGAGACAATACTCTCCTGCATATACGCGTACTCTCCTCTATATATACATTAGTAGAATCGATTCGAACAGCAGGATGGCCGGGACGAATGATCCATAGTCACTATATTTCTAAAGAGCTCTAAAAATACAGAGTGGTTTCCATTAGATCGCAGCAGGGTATCGATATGGAATCCTTGGGAGGGTTTCAGTTACAGTTTTCTTTCAATGTCTCTTCATCTTCTTTCCCTTTCAGATTACAAATACAAAGATTATCGAGTTTATTCAGGATTTATTTTGCTTTTGCGGAGATACGAATCCTATGCTCATTCCTTATTTATCTGATTTTATTACCAATAGAATATTCAATTCAAGTTAAAGCGTTGAACTTTCGCTCAGCTCACGTCAAACATTCACTAAATTCAACAAGAGTTATTATTATCATCCTTCTCACGCGTCAAACTTTCCGATAACTCGAATTCTGGTAACGTTTGCTCAATCTCTTCTCGTGAGGGGAGAAAACAAAATAGCGTCCCGCTAAATATTGATAAGTTCCATTCAACTTGAAAATCACGAGTTTTAAACTCAATAATTATGGAGAGATTGTTTTATCGATACTTTGTTCATTCTTATACGGTTTTATATCTTTATATACCTTGGAGTCGGATTCGTAATGTAACTTCGTCTTTTCATGATGGAATCGGGATTTATTCTGATACCTCGAGATACTGTGTGATGTCTCAATTTATACTCGACGACGAGTTACGTGCTCTCGACTGACTAGTTTGTTCTGTTTACGGTTACCCTTTTGATCCGTCAGACGTCTATTGAGACATACAATGAACCAAGAGCGATCCTCCGAAATAATATACGAAAGCTTTACTTGGAGTGGAATATATTTTCCAGGATGCATAGATTCTTTGATCATGATTGATGAAAAATTTCTTTGAATATTTTCATGATTTGATTTTTAAATTTCAAAGCTTTCTGCCAGAATGGACCCACTCTCTTAATTTGAATGAGTGCAGCAGTATAAGAATTGTCAACATTGTTTTGCTGGTTATGCAATAAGTTGTTGTCCGTAAAGTAACAGCAGATTGTTTCGTCAACAAGAATTGTATTGCTGAAAATCACTGGTTAAAATGACAATATGAGTTGCCATTCCAACTCACAACAAACATTGTTGATTTGACGAAACAATATCAAGCAGCGACAACAATAAGTATCCCAGAATCAACAAAAAAAGTTGTCGTAACAAAATCCATTTGTTGTTAAAACAGCTATATATTCTGAACATATAAAGCGGGATAATCATTCTCGTGAGAAATTAATTTTAATCCACTTCAGGAGACAGTGAGGAATGATATCTAAGTGATATACATTCTTCTACTGACCCTTCTTCGATGGAGTGTTTCTTGAATTCACAAACACAAAAATCAGTTCCAATTTCTAGTTGATCAACAAACCTTACATGAGTCGACCAAACAAATTCCCGTGTGGAAATTTTTCCGGGCGTCCTGTAATGAATATAGGCCACGTATGGGCTTATATTGGGTATCCAAACTTAGGTTGTCCTAAACTTAGCCACTCAGGGGCCTAGTCGAGTTGCTGATATTCAGCCTGATTCCTCCAAGTCAGGGACACCCATATAAAGCCCATATGGGGCCACGCCGCATTACCAATTTTTTCCCCGGTTTCAAAAATCTAGGCACACCAACTACAGCCTTGATAGGGCCTCGCAAGACTTCCCATATTCTTTCGAAGATCTTCATTCAGGCATACCTACATACAACTCGAGTCGAAGTGGTCTGGGTACAGATAGGGCCTTGGATAGCTCAATTTTCAATCGAGGAAGTTTCCTCCTTGCAATGTTTATCCAATTGTGATGATATTCGCAACAATTTATTATCCTTTTAAAGGTCCTAGTTTCATCGCCTACATTAGCTCCATCATGGGTGTCCTACATAGACCCAAGTTGGGAATACTATGCAGGCCCTGAAGATGAGTGTGTGACAATCCTGTCTAGGCCCTATAAGGGTAGCCAAAACCGGGCGTGAAATAAAACGAGGACGCCTAGTTTGGCCCAAACTGCCGCCAAGAATTAATTTCCACACGGGTTTGACGAGTTTCATTCGTTTCTGAAGAAATTCTTGTGATTCAAATCCTAATTCATTCCCGGGTCGAAAAATTCGGACGGTTTTTGTCCTCTTGGTTCATTTTTCAACTGATTTTGTCCTGATGGTTGATGAATGCGGACAAAGCAGTACTTTTGCAAGATTTTAGTCTGCAATTTGTCCTCAATTACTTTTACTCACTGGTGGAAAATTTCAGACCAAAATCTTGGAAAAGTATTGTTTTTGTCCGCAATCATCAACCATCAGGACAAGATCAGTCTAAAAATGGGATAAGACGACAAAAACCGTCCAAATTTTTTGAACCGGGAATTTAGTCAATGTGCACAATTTAATGTTTGTCTTGAATACATTTTCATCGTTGACACTGAACAAAGTCAAGGGTTACCATAAATGGCAATTCAAGTACTCAGTTGTCAGATCTGCTGATGTAATAATAAATGCTTTGTCTCCCACTCGGAGGACCCGGGTTCGAATCTCGCTGAGGGAACTTTCCAACATTGGAATTTACAATCGCCTTCTCTTCACATATGAATCAAACCACATCGTAATAGAATATTTGTAGGGATAAATTCGGATGGGAAATTTTTTTCCTCAGTCAATAGTGATATTTTTTGAATAGGTGAATATGAATTATTGATATAACCACATGATATTGCAAAACTAAATATTTGAATTGTTGATTTTGTTGACAATATAATATTGTTGCCAGTTTAGCAACGGTGACGGTCATGTTTTCACGATATTCATTGTGGGTTGATATATAACAATATTGTATTGTCCATTCGGCAATATTGTTATTAGTTTTTCTCACCGTGTATGTTCACTAATTCAACCAGTTACGAATATATCCACGCAAACTAGTGAATAGTGACTGTATGAATCAGTGAAATGTGGAGTTCAGTTAATAATCACTGATCTAATCAGTGATATGAATAGAACACGTGATCACCATGCGAGCATGTTTTTTCACAACAAAATATTCAGAGGTAATTTCATGAACAAAATCTGAAATTTTCAGAAATAGTTCTTCCAGACTTCATTCAGGTTTGCGCCAAGCCCAAATTTGAAGTTTTGAAGAAATTTTACTGGAAGAAATCAAAATCTGAGATTCAAAAGTTGGGCTTCGCACGAATGTAGATAAAATTTTGACAGATCATTCCTAACAGTTTCAGGTCCCGAGTGGAAATTAATTCTTGGCGGCAATTTGGGCCAAACTAGGCGTCTTCGTTTTATTTCACGCCCGGATTTGGTTACTCTTATAGGGCCTAGACAGGATTGTCACACACTCATCTTCAGGGCCTGCATAGTATTCCCAACTCGGGTCCATGTAGGATGCCCATGATGAAGCTAATGTAGGCGATGAAACTAGGACTTTCGAAAGGATGATAAATTTTTGCGAAAATCATCAAATTGGATGAATATTGCAAGGAGGAAACTTCCTCGATTGAAAATTAGGCTATTCAAGGCCCTATCTGTACCCGGACCACTTCAACTTGAGTCCAGACAGGGTCTGGAATGAGCCGATTCCAATTTCTATTAGGGTATCCCACCCAACATTACTTTGTTCATACATTATCGGACTGTATCAAAAAACAGAACAGCTTCATTCGGTCTTGGAATTAACCATACCGTGATGTTTTTTTCCGATTTTTTGACATTGTTCACCGATAGTGTGAATACAGTAATCATGGATGAATTATTTTTTTGGGGGCATACACCGCCAGAAAGTTGAAATTACCAATACGAGTTTAGTAAATTTGCTTTTCAAAGTAGGTTTATATTCAAGGAAGGAATGATTATAAGGGCAAGGCCCTATGCAGGCTGTAGTTGGGTGCATTCAGATTTTCAAAACGGGGAAAACCTTTGAAATACAGCTTGGCCCTACATGGGTTGTATACAGGTATGCGTAAATCAAGATCTCTGGGAGAATATGGGAAGCTTTGCGATGCCCTATTGAGGCTGTAGTTGGTGGGGCTAGATTTTTAAAACGGCGGAAAGAATTGGTAATGCAGCGGGGCCCCATATGAGCTTTATATGGGTGTCCTTGACTCAGAGAAATCAGGCTGAATATCAGCAACCCGACCGGCCCCTTAGTGACTAAGTTTAAGACATCCTAAGTTTGGATACCCAGTGTAAGCCCATACTGGGCCTATATTCAATACAGGATGCCCGGAAAAGTTTCCACATGAGGTGTTTTTATGAATTTAATACCGAACACTTTGTTGCAAAGAAGTATACTCAGATGGGAATTCTCGTATACTTCTTAGGATTGCCAAAAATCCTAGATGAAAGTAGATCTCGGAATACCGTATCCACCAGTTTACTAACCAGACAGAACAATTTTCTTATTGCTTCAAAGATTTCCACTGGATGTCTCAGAGATGACTTATGCCATGATATTCACTGTCTTTAAGATATCTCCGGATCAGAAATCTAAAAGATGCCTTCAGATGTCTTTCAGACGTCTTTTGGACGACTAACTGAAGAATCTTAGAGACAGTGAAGACTGCTGCATAAGATACCTTCAAGATATCCGGTGGAAATCTCTTAGACAATGACAAATTTTTGCTTGTCTGAGCAGTTACACGCATAATAAACATTCACAAATCGAAATCTTGTATTCTTTCATCAATTGTGTTGTCATTTTCATAAGGTAGTTTGTTTTTTTGCACTCTTTATTATCATGCATTTGATTCAACACAGGGGAAGATGGAGATTATTAAATTTCCCAAAAAACATCAATATCTTGGTGATACATTTAAGATATCTTCACGAAGATATCGCTGAGGTGTATTGTAAAGATATCTTGGAGATAAGTTCAAGAAATGAAATTGAGATTTCGAATTTGAAATCGGTACAAGATGTTCTGAAAACATCCTAATTGAGATATCTTCAGGATACATCTCGAAGACCTCTTTCAGAAATCTTGAAGTTATGAAATGAAGATACTTGAAAGATGCAGCGGTTCCATCCCAGACAACAGAAATTTTTGATTGTCTCAAAGATTTCCGCTGGATGTCTTGAAAGTGTTTTATGTAACCATTTTCACTGTTTCTAAGATATCTTTAGTTAAGATATCTAAAAGATGTCTTCAGATGTCTTTTAGACGGCTTTTGGATTACTTACTGAAGATTTCTTGGAGACAGTGAAAACTGTTGCATGAGACATCTTTAGAATATCCAGTGAACATCTACTAGACAATGACAAACTTTTGCTTGTCTGGGATATCTTCAAAAAGATATATTCAAGATGTATTGTAAATATATCTTCGAGATGATTCTCGAGAATGAAATTGAGGTCCCAAATTCAGGATTCATAAAAGATACCTTGATAACATCTCAAGTGAGATATCTTCAGGATACATCTAAGGGATCTCTTTCAAGTATCTTGAGATCATGGAATTCAAATATCTTGCACAAGATACTGGAAAGATGCAACGGTTTCATATCTGCACAAAGATATCTTCCAGTTGTATCGTAAAGATATCTTCAAGTTAATTTCCAGAGATGAAATTGAGATGCCGAATTTGAGACACACGAGAGTGGTCTTGAAAACATCCGAATTGAGATATCTTTGACACACATTTCAAAGATTTCTTTCAGAAATCTTCAAGTTATGGAACGAAGATATTTTCCGTAAGATACTTGCAATATGCAGCATTTCCATATCTTTACAGAAATATCTTCAAGATGTATCGTGAAGATATCTTTGATATGACTTCGAGAACTGAAATTAGGATGCTAAATTTGAGATCGATACGAGATGTCTTCAAAACTCCTTAATCGAGATATCTTAGGGATGCATCTTCAAGATCTGTTCCTGATATCTGAAAGTTATGAAGTCGAGATATTTTCCATAAGAAAATTTTGCAGATAATTCTTCTCTGAAATTCGGATCCTGGATGACATTAGATGAAATATTGGATTTATTGCTTGAAAATTCCAGATCTTTTCGTGAAATACATTCTGAGGAGTTTTATACAAACGAAAATTTGACCATTAGTATAACGTTATAACCGTAAGTGATAATACCCCAATAATATCATCATATGACGCGTTAGCTCAAGCTGTTAAAACCGGTTCTTCGTTATTGTTTACGGCATCTTGAATATATTTGAAAGGGATCTTGAACATAATAATAATAATAATAATAAAGCTTTATTTACATCCTTTACAGAACAAAAGCCTCTCCTTTCGGTGGTAATTGAAGGTTGGCAAAACATTGTTCACTATGTACATTTTTATCAAAACTATTCACAGAATATCTACAAATAAAGTCCATTCAGTAAAGAGTGAATTATAATTTTGGAATTATTTTAGTCCATAATTTTCTGTCTTTTGCTGAAGCACACCAAGCATACCCCACTCTTTGAATAATCTCGTCGATCTTGAACATACCTTTGAGATAATTTTGAGATGTATCGAAGGTATCTTGGATATAACTTTGAGATATATTCAAGATATCATAAAGATTTCCCTACGATGTCTAAAATTAGAATCTGTACGATGTTCTTAATTCCATATAGCAAAAGATTCTTGAAAGATATCTCAAAAGACATATTTGAGTTATCCGATTATGTTGCATGAGACACCTTTTATGTATCTTGGAGATAACTTTCCGAAGAAATCTCAAGATATCTCAAGACCCATTCAGATATCTTTAAGATATCTTGAGGACATTTTTTGTTTATTGGGTTGATCTTGTTCTTTTCTCGATATGTACTTTTTTAATATACTTTCTCAACCTCAACAAATGTAAAAACAATAGGGAATTTGAATGGTGGTTCAAAACACTCATTAAGAAAAATTCATTTTTTTCAATAGTTTTTAGAGTATAATATCAAACACTTCGCTTGAGACCACTGATACAAATGAAGCATTGGGATTAGGGGTTCGTTTGCGATCACGTGGTACTCTTCGCGCTGGTGTGGGGTTGAAATCATATCTCGTCGACAGTTCACTGGACCACTAGGGAGATTTACTGATGAATCAGTGAAACATATTTTTACTGGTCGAAACAGTGATATTTTCACTAATTCAGATGTAGAGAACAGAATTTGATCCATTTAAGAAATAATCCCTGGTGAAAATGAAGCGTTGAAGCGCAACGAACACGCAAGCGAAGAGTCATCTGAACTTAACAAAAAGTCACCTAAAAGTGAACGTAATTTAGGAGGGAATTGGAACATTCCCACGTTTCATTTGTTTCAATATCTACTTCCTCCGCTTCACCAGAGATTGTAGTAATTCTCTAGTTTTTTCAAGCGCCCGCCAGGCTTTTGCGAGGGATTTTTGAGGCCTGGCAAGCTCTTGCGGTTGCCTAGAGGATCACTAGACTGATTTCCACTAGGATATCAGCTGAACTGATCCTAATAGCCGGCTTCTGCGGTTTCTCCGTCCGTGACAAAAGTTTTTTAAGGAGTGCCATGCAATCCTGGATAAGGAGAGAGCTGATCCAGGATTTGCTCAGCATTGGTTGAAGCAAAAAACTTCTTGATTCCAGATCTGCCCCTCTCATTTTCCAAATGTTTGATGACAATTAGTCAACACGGAAGAATGAATTCGCTGTGACAGCAAACTATTTGCTATAACAGCGATCTTGTTCGCTAGGACAATGCTTTTTCAACTCTAGCAGTAAACAATATTGACTCCTGCAGCAAAATTTGTTTGCTACTCCATATATAATGTAATACGGGAATTTGCTGGAAGAGCAGATATTTTTTCCTGCGACAGCTGAAAAATCGCTGTAATAGTGAATAGTTTTCTTTCACAAGAGAAAATTTGCTGCTCCAGCAAAATTAGATCTCGCTGTTACAGCGAATTCATACTTTCTTCGTGAAGAATTGGAACTCCCGTCCTTAGAAATGTGACTCTCACGGCAATATACCACAGACATTGTTTTTCTATTCAAAACCCAGTAAGAACAAAAGCTTGTCGCTTAATCATGGAAAATAATTCACCACTCGTTGAATAATAAAATTCAAATTACATGAACACTTCACTATTTATCACGTATCTTTGAAAACGATGTCACCCTGAACCGCAGAAGGTCAAAGTCACAGCTGAATTACATTACGAGCATTAATAAATTATCAAAGAAAACTTTCATTTGACCTTGAGATCGCCAAGACGGTGTACTCCATTTTCCAGATAAGATTTTGAAAAACACGATAAGTTGTGCCTAGTCGGTCTACGATAACATGAAACAGCTAATTAAAAAATAACACTGGTAGTAGAACAGTGGTAGTTGAGCCACAAGAGGAGGAGGCCAAAAGAAATTAGATGAAGTTTGAAAATGAAGCGTTACACGTGCGGAGACGCATTGGTTGTTCTATCCTTGATATAAGACGTGGAATTAAAAACTCTCAAAGCACCGTAGCAGCAACGAGTAGTAGGAACGAAGTATCGATTGAACAAAGTTTTCTTTTCATTACTCATCATACCGAACCGAATGAAATTTCCTGAGAGAAATTCGAATCCACATTCAAGCTGAAAGAAAGAAAGAAAGAAAGAAAGAAGTAATAACAAAACATGTAAATAAATATGCATCTTCAAGTTCTATCACGCTCCACATTTTCTCAGGTTTATTTACCGATTACCGACACGTCATCTGACCATTACTTTTCTCTTCGTATCGCTGCATTCAATGAAATTGTATGGAATTGTTCACCCATGTACTCGCATTTACACGGTACAGGAGTCAGAATGAGTATTCAAAAATTGATTATCCATTTTTCTACACAATGACAAAAATGTCATAGCAATCTTGTTACTTACGGCAGCGATTTTTTAGCTGTGGCAGCAAAAGATGCACGGAGAAAAAGGAATTCGCTGTGGCAGCGAAATCTACCTGTGTTGGGGTCCTTTTGCCAGAGCCGCCAATTTTTTGCTGTGACAGCAAACTATTTGCTGTTCCAGCAATCTTGTTAGCTGCGACAGCGAATTTTTAGCTGTGGCAGCAAAAAATGTTTGCTATCCCAGCAAAATTTGTTTGCTATTCTATATATAATACCTCGATTCGCTGCGTCAGCAAATTTGTTCTCTCCGTGTGTAGACTCCTCCAGAAGAACTTGCTTTTCATTTTTTATATAATACCTCGATTTGCTGCTTAGGCAAATTTCTCTCCCCGCCCTGCTTAAAGAATCTCATTGAACCGATTGATTCTCATTGAAACCCATTAAAAATTGATTCTCAATGGATTTTCTGTATCGGAATCAATAAGAACCCATCGGTTCAATGAGATTCTTTAAGCAGGGCGTTCAGTGATATTAATAATAACCGAGAACTTTAATCATCATGAGAGAAAATGTAAATTGATTCCAATGAAACTCATCGAGTTTGATGCAATTTGAATAGAATAATGGAGTAAAACATTACACGTGAATGATAGATACGTGAAAGGAATATCATGTTTCATGTCGGTGATTTTGATATTCGTATAAAAATCATCCAGCTGTGAAAGTAAAAAAGTAAAATAAGATATAAAGATTGCGCTCCACGTGCCATGAGAATTTGAATGAAAATAGGATAGAGACTCGGTCGTGTGTACATAGATTCATATTGCAAATCCGATGGAAGTGGTTGAAAAATGTATTGAAAGCAGCGAGGAAAAGTGATTGGCAAAAGAACGTCGTGAAAGAGAACTGAGATACAGAGGGGTGCATCATTTTTCTGTTTCCTTATTCAACAAGTGAGATCTGTGAAGTTGCAAAAGTATTTTTCGAATTACTGTTCTTCGCGGATGAATAATTCTGTATTAACAAATTCATGCGGTACAAATTTTCCCGAGGAAATCTCTTTGAGAGTTTTGAAGAAGTAATGCTCGGGGAAGGAAATTTCCGTCGACAAGGTGTTTTGCATTATGAAATAACTGATATTTTTCATAGAATCCGAGGGAACTGGGGATGCGTGAGGATTCTATAAAGACGAGAATAATCAGCTACTAGTTTTTGATTTGATTTCGTCAGCGCTATTCGGAATGAAAAAATCGTTTCTGTATTTGGGGTGTTCAATTCCTTTTGAATTTAACCCTAGAATAACTAGAGGAGAGGAAGGTGGAGTGTGGTGTAGGGAACAATTTGACATTTTTATTTAATTTAGAAAAAAAACACTCCTCTATGGTGAGAAGAAGGAATAGTGAACTCAACAACGCAAGACAGTTGGATACGTTCAACTGTAGTAATTCGTTGATTCAATTAGATTCGCAGTGGACTCAACTACGCATATTCGAATGAACTTTTTGAATGAAGTTCTGGAAAGGCTAATGCTTGGAATCAGAATCGTATCAACCCAGAGTTGTCAAGAGGCGCAGTACTGGCAAGCTCGTATTTGCCGGAGTTCAGCAAAAACAACGACTTCTATTCAGAGTCATTACTGTTCCTCAACTGACACCAATCGTATGACGGATTTCGAAAAGTATTGGTTCCCGTAGACAGACAGTTCTGCGCCAGTACTCAATCTTCACCGCCGAGCAAAGACCCAAGTTTCAGGGAAACGGAACTGTTCCAGTATCAAACCAGAGTTGGCAACATTGTACGAGCTAGTATTCATACAACATTGTTTCACTACGAAATCAGTCGTGAATCAGAATCCGAATCAACTTTATTTTCATTGACCTAGGCTATGCCAGTACTGAGCCAGCGCTAATTACATTGTAAAATACATGAGAACACGATACTCTAACGGTATTGCTGTAACGTCGTCCTATAGTAATACTCAGTTGGCAGGGGATCAGAAACCAAATTCATTCTGTAGTAGTGCATCTGCTTTCGTAAGATGAGACTGGACCAGTACTGTTGCAACGTTGTCTTACCACGGAATCAGTGATGAATTTGAGTTAAAATTCGGTTTGTAACGACAAATTTTCTTTTGTGAAACAACACAGTGCCAGTACCAAACCAAAGATAACAGTGCACATCATTGAGAAGATATGAGACTGTACTAGTATTGACACAACTCTGTTTTACTGCGGAATCGATAGAGGAACGGAGTTCCAACCAACGGTCTAGGAATGAGGCTGTTTCAATGAGACCGAGATGTGCCAGCACTAAACCAGACTCCATAATGACGTAGGATACCGTAAAGAAACTACACTATGCCAATATTGATACAACTTTGTCTCACTACGGAATCGATGAGGAAGTGGAGTTCCAATCAATGGTCTACATTGTAAGAAATTTACATGGGAGACTTTGCATAAGTATTCAGAAGTCATGAAAACATACAGGCGTTAGAAATTTTCCGTATTTCACTGAGAATTTACTGGAAGATGATAGTAAAAATTCCATAAAGTTTGGAATTTTTAGTTAAATTTATGGGAAATTTCATATAAATTTAGCAGGAATTGATTTGCTATAGCATGATTGAAATTTTCCGATTGCTGCGTACAGGAAAATTCCGATTATTCTTCACAGTGTAGAAATACGGCTGTTTTAGTGAGACTGAGATGCGCCAGTACTAAGCCAGACTCCATAACAATGTAGAATACCGTAAAGAACCGACCCTGTGTCACTATTGATACACTGTAAAAAAGGTTCACCGGAAAATTCCAGTGAATGTACTGGAAGTTATTAACCTGTGCATCTGCCGGAAAATTTTAGCACATTTGTACTGCAAAAATCCAATACAAATGTTATGGAATTTCAGCATCAAAACTGGAAATTTTCTGAGCCTCGGTACTGGAATTTTTCAGTACACGAACTGCACTCTTTCAGGACATGTACTGGGAAATTAATGCTAGAGGTATTCATGAAAATTAAGAAAAATTGCTGATACGAAGTGATTTTGCAGGGTCCTTGTGTTTCAAGATGATTGAGAAACTTGATCGTTCATGTGGATGGACAGAAAGTTATGTCTACCCAACGGGATTTGAACCTACACTTTTCTACCTGCCTACCAACTGAAACCTAAGACCTAACCGATGAGCTATAGCGCGACATGTTGGAGGCCAGTTTGGGTCACTACAATTACAATTTTCATTCAAAATCTCAATCAGGAAATTTTTAATATAAAGACTTGAAATTCTTACTGCCAGAAATGACAGAGTCCAATAGAAGTGGGAAATTTCAGTGCAACAGTGATTAAATTCCAGCATAACTGGAAAATTCTGTTGCATAGTAACTGGAAAATTCCATCACACGACCTGAAAATTGCAGTTCAAAACCTGTATAATTCCAGTATACCAACGATTAGGTTTGTTTTTCTAAATTCGAAATTTCCTCCGAGTCCTCATTGAGGGGATACCTCTTTCTGGTGCACAAGAACTGTAAAATTGTAGTACGAGCCAGTAAAATTTTCGTGAAATCATGGCAAAATTTCAGTAATCTTGAGAATTCCAGTACAAGGACTGAGTTTTCAGTTATACTTGGTAAATTTTCAGCAGGGGAGAGTCGGATAAAACCGGGTACCTCAATATGTCCCTGATTAGTGCTTCTTTCTGACAGCAAACGCTTGGGCTAGTAGCAGTCGACATTTCGAGCAGTTGGAAAGAACAACATCATCAATGCAACGTGGTTTCTCACTTAGAACGTTGTTTAAAGTTTTCTGTAGAAAAAATGTCAAAGTTGTTGCATTTGTGTAGTTAGTTTCAAGTGATTTACCAGTCTTTCAAGGAAGAGGTACGTACATATTTCAATTGAGCATGTTTTCCTGCGTATTTTCATTTTTTATTAGTCCGCCTAGAGCAACGCATAATATATCTAAGCCATATTGAACTCAACGAGTTAGTGTGGGGTCAAATCGGGTACTTGGGATTTCAACTTCACG
This sequence comes from Gonatopus flavifemur, assembly GCA_018340375.1. Taxonomy (NCBI): domain Eukaryota; kingdom Metazoa; phylum Arthropoda; class Insecta; order Hymenoptera; family Dryinidae; genus Gonatopus; species Gonatopus flavifemur. The sequence goes on from JAFFJZ010000004.1 coordinate 20,872,371, forward strand.
GAGAAAAAGGAATTCGCTGTGGCAGCGAAATCTACCTTTGCTGGGTTCCTTTTGCCAGAGCAGCAAATTTTTTGCTGTGACAGCAAACTATTTGCTGTTCCAGCAATCTTGTTAGCTGCGACAGCGAATTTTTAGCTGTGGCAGCAAAAAATGTTTGCTATCCCAGCAAAATTTTCGTCAGCAAATTTTTTCTCTCCGTGTTGCAATTCATGAATTTCAACAAAATTTGTGTTTTTATTCTAAAATAGTTATCAATACATTTTCGTTCTTGAAGATCCCTTCGTGCGTGCTTGCCACTTTTGTTCTTAACCGAGTTGGCCGCAAGAAAATTCTTTCTCTGAACAATTTTTTTTAGTCATTCGAAATATATCAATTCTGAAATATGGCTCATGTCTGTTTTCGGAATTTTTATCGAGTTCAACAGTTGGTGCTAAAAATTCCACAATTCAGAAGTGTTTTGCATTGACTTGAACGAGTAGCCTACGAGGTTTCACCCTATCCATGGAGTGGAACCGGGTAATTGTACCTTTCGACTAGAACGAAAAAACAAAATTGTATTGATTTTACAGCAATATAGGGTAAAGTGGTATAAGAGTGCGCAGTTTTTAAACAAAATGTTTCAAACAACAATATCTTATTATTTATCCAATCAATTTTATTCGATATGAAACTTCAATTATTATTCAACAAATTTTCATAAATTTGAAATTTCTATGATTACTTCCTTTGACCTTAATCGCACAATACAACACAAAGAAAAACACGCACTCTTACACATTCAGGTGTGCAAGAGTGCGCAATGAGGTCGATAAGAGTACGCACTTTAATTATTGGCACAAAAATCACATTTGAACAGCCCTGCACCCGAATATTCAGTGCACTGTTCGTGCCACCACACCTGGCATCTTGAACACTCTATCCAGTCTTCCGTTATTGGCTCCTTATATATTTCTTGACACCCTCCACATCGCCAGTTTTTCTTTTTTGGTTGCTGCCTTGGTTTCTTGAACTTTCTACATTCCTTCTTTGCTTTTCGTTCATCATTTTCTTTTGAGAACTGAAGCTCTTTTCTTTTTCTTTTCAACTCTTGTCGTTTCTTTCCTGAATTTTGACTTTCGAGCTCAGTTTTATAGGACGAACTACTTATAATTTCAGACTTTTTCTTCTTCCTATTAGTAGTCTTTCTAATTTCGGACTTAGGAAGTGGACAAATGTCTGTGATGGTTTTTAGAATAGAATTTTCAGAAGAAGTTCCTGCAATTACTTCAGGGTTGGCTAAATCAGAAGGATTTGTCTCATGAGGGGTAATGGCGAGAGGCTGAGCTGACGACTCTAGTACATTTGATGTCTCAGAAGATTCTAATCGTTCAGGTTCAGTTCGAAAATTATCATTATGAGTATCTCTATCTGTGACTGAGCTTGCTAAGAAATCTGCTTCATCGAAAACGTCCGGGTTATAAGGCCAAATCCCTGTGACTTTGAAACTTTCGCTTGCACACGCAAGTGTAGCGGTTTTAAGATATGCAGGAGTGAAAATACCGACCATCTGAAATACTGAATTGGCTCTACCAGGATGGTTGCGTAACCATTTCTCGCATTCGTTGGCATAGTATTTTTTCAATACCGAATGGAATCCACGGTCAAGCGGTTGCATTTTATGACTAGTGTGGGGTGGTAAAGTTAACGCAATTATATTATTGTCTCTGTAGAAGTCAATGGCTCTAATTGTGCAGTGCGAAACGTGGTTGTCTAATATAAGAAGGACTGGTTGTTCTTTGGTTGGTTTCGTATAGTCCCTAAAATGAGTTAGCCAATCTAAGAAGAGATCCGAGTTGATGAAACTTGAGTCCGAAATCATTCCAATAGAACCAGCAGGTGCACCATCTAATAGTTCAGCCTTCATTCTTTTTCTCTTGAATATGAATGCAGGTGGTATGAAATGTCCTGTAGCACTTAGAGCATTGACAACCGTGATATTAACACCCCTCTCCGCACTGGATATTTTGTTCACAGATCGTTTACCCTTAACAGATAACACTTTTGGGGGTTTATTAGGGACAGTAGTAATGCCTGTTTCATCCATATTATATATTTTATGAGGAGGAAAGTTATATTGACCTTGCAATGTGCTAAGATTTCTGTAGAAGCGTTCAACTTGAGGTCGATTGAACCCCATGGCACGAGCGATGCTCGTGGACGTTGGTTGCCTCAATGAAATTCCTGGATGCCGACTTAAGAATCCTCGCAACCATTCTTTCCCCGCTAATTTAGTATCTATGTTAAATCTGTGAGGAATATTATTTGCTGTGGCAAATTCAAAAGCGAGCTCTCTTAAATTTTTCGCAGTCATGCCAAAATACATGTTATCAAGACGTTTCAGGTAATCACAAAAGTCTTGTTCAACGTCTCTCGAAAACGTTGTGGCAAATCTACCTAATTTATTAGCAGGCTCAGTCCTCTTCAAACGCTTTCTCAAGGTGGACTCTGCCATTCCAAAATATTCAGCTACTGCCCGTTTAGATCGTCCATCATCAATGAGCTTGCGAGCTTGTTCCAATATTTCAGGTGGGCAATTCTTTCGTTCAGTCGTTCTTTTTCTTCTAGACATACTGTAAATAGAAAACAAAATAATGTGTCTGCAATGAAAATACGAATGATAGTATTCTTGACTTTGAGCGTTTAAGAGTGCGCACGCAATTTTATACGTACCCACGGTGCGCACTCTTATACATTTAGCCTCAGTAAAGAATTTACTTTTACTAGCTACATCTATTGAAAAATATTAGATTCTTCATAGTAACCATGGTTAGACGAGGTTATGAGTTGTGTGATATGTGAGTTTGAATAGCAGGTATGTCATTGGTTTTGAAATAATCATTATCGCAAGATACGGAAAAATAACATCAAAAGTTGTGAAAATCAATCAACTTACCTGGTGCGTCCAGTTTTATAACAATAATGATGATGTGTCGGCAGTGCGTTCTGACATGAATCAACATGGAAATACGAATGGAGTTGGCCACATACGTCACACTGAATCAGCGTGAAGATGTATGCGCACTCTTATCTCCCGCGTACTCTTACACCACCCTACCCTAAGAATAGTATGTTGTTGATGAATAAGTAAGGAAACTGAAAAGCTTTGGTTGGTTAATCTATTGCTCATAGAAACTTCTCCATGACCTATTGAAGTTATGGTACCCGGTTTTATCCGACCTTCCCCTACCATACCAACAAAATCTCTGTACATGTACTGGAATATCCATATTCCAGTACTAACACTGTAAATTCCCAGTTTGTTCTACAGTGTAGAACTTTGTTTCATTACGGCATCTATGATGAATCGTCGGACTTCAACGGAATTATTACAATAAATGGCAATTTGAGTGAGCCATCGTCAACACGAAGATTGGCTGATGTGATGGAGACTCGGTTTCTTACTCGCAGGAGCCGGGTTCAATCCTCATTAGGTGAACTTTCAAGAGATCACTTCTAAAATGCCTTTCTCCGATAATGATAATGAGGAAAATGTGTTTGGAAGAATTTCAAATTTTAAATTTAACGTATTTGTTTTTATTACACGGAGAAAAAGGAATTCGCTGTGGCAGCGAAATCTACTTTTGCTGGGTTCCTTCTGCCAGAGCAGCAAATTTTTTGCTGTGACAGCAAACTATTTGCTGTTCCAGCAATCTTGTTAGCTGCGACAGCGAATTTTTAGCTGTGACAGCAACAAATGTTTGCTATCCCAGCAAAATTTGTTTGCTATTCTGTATATAATACTGAAAATTTGCTGGCGGAGCTAACTTTTTTGCTGCCACAGCTAAAAAATTGCTGTCGTAGCTAACACGATTGCTGTTATAGCAAATTTTTAGCTAGGTCAGCAAAAAATTTTGCTATTCTATATATAATACCTCGATTTGCTGCCTCAGCAAATTTTTTCTCCCCGTGTATTCGAAATATGATAACACGGTTAACTTTGGTTACCGGTACTGTGCCAGTATTGGGTCGAGTTTGAATTTGCACATAGGATGTTATCATTTCGACTCCTTCCCATCTCTTGATTAGCTCTAGCTAGAGGTGCATTCGAGACGAGACGATATTTCAGAAAATATCGGCTCGGTATCGAAGAATATCGTCTCGGTATTGTGTGATATCGTTGGACTGATATCGATATCGTTTCCATATGAAAAATTCTACATTCATGGTTTAAAATTTGTACTAGTATTTCACAGTGAAAAGTGAAACTCACTTCCTTTCTGAATATGAGCTTATTTTGAGGTGCGACTAAAGCTAGCCCTGTCTCCACTCAAATTAAGCATGAAAAACAAATGCCGACACAATGGAAGAGACTGAATTTTAGTCAAATTTTCAAGTAAGTTGCAACCACATTCAGTCTGACTTTTTACAATATTAATTTTGTTTTCAATCGAATTTTCCATACAAGAATGTTTCATATAATACAGAAAATTTCACATATTTATAAAATATGCATACTAAATCATACATATCCCCGGGAAAAAAATGAAAATCGACTTATTCGAGACCCTGTTCAACCCCAAGTTGGAACGGTTTGTATCCAGACAGGGCCTTGGACCCTAGTTGATATTGCTCTAGTAACTTCTTAGACTATCGCGGGGTTTTCACTAGGCCTCGCAAGACTCTCTTATGAGCTTCGTAAAGCCTTGCGAGGCCCAAAGAATGTCCGGAGTCATTTCTACTGGAGGATGCCCCAGGTCTCAATCGGGGAAGTTTTCATCCAGGTCATGTAAATAAAATATTGAACTATGGAAATATGTAGTAAACATTGACATCAAATACTGTGGAGTCGGAGTTGGGAGTCGGAGTTGAATGTTATTTCATCGACTCCGACACCTGTTTCGACTCCTTAAATGAAGTCAGTTTTCATGAAAGTACGTTAGGAAAACATTACGAGAACGTCCTGTAGACAAACGTCAATTCAACTGGCTCCGTAATGTTGAGAGTTCATTTGTATTGACCCGCATTTCCACATGGGAAAATTCAACAAAATATCTCAACGAATTTTCATTGAATTCTACAATTTTGTCCATCAATTTCCAACGATATCTCTCTACCAGAGTATCGATTTGATTCCTGAACGAAATCTTACTCGGATACTTCTACTCGAAACATAGAACAATAATTACGACCCTGAAGAGGTCAGTTGAGGTTATCTATCAGCCTCCTGTGGTAACTTTTTTTTAGAAAGTTCCGATGAAACATTTGACCGGACAATACGAACAGTGCGAAACCACTTAATCGATGTCTGTAACGAAGAATACTTCCAACAAACTTTAACATAAAATCACAGCAGTTGGCTGATAGATTTCGGCCGACATCTTTAGGGTCGTGGGATCATTCCTCTAGAGGAATCTTGACTCCTTCATATATACGTCATTTTTCAACCCTCAACATGCACACCAGGGTCACAGTGACCCTGTAAACGAATTGAAGCGTGAAATAATACATGTTACTGTTTGAAAATTCCATAAGTAACGCCATCTAAAATCGAATTTAATTATCAAGTGACGACAATGACCATAGACAGGTCGAATTAACTGCTCAATGTTTATTTAACAGCTACACTGAGAAAAAAAAGTCATGACCGTAATGAATATTTCTTCCGGCCAAGGAAATGAATTCATCCAATAGTGACAATGAAATCATTTCATGGGACTTATCAATCTGAGTATTCATGCAAACAATGTATTCAAATCTGAAATTCTTGAGCCTGAAGAAACATTTCTTCGAATCAAATACCCTTCCTTCAGTGAAAATAAACCTACTCTGATTCAATTAATTATTTCTTCGGAGGAATGAAACCACTCAAACATTCAAAAAAGAAAGTTTTTGAATCAATTAGGAAAATTTTCAATCCATCGAAATAAATCATCAACTTCAAGATGTTCTTTTTTGACTTCGTGAATTCCATCCTGATTCAATAAACGATGTTTCAGAAGTCATTGAGCACAATATCAGATTTTTTCTGTAAAAAAAAATTATCACACTTGTAAAGCTTTCATAGTCCACTCTGATGTTCCTTTAATCTGTTGATAACCGGGAATTCTGAGCACTTTGGATCAAATGAGACTTCATTGATCGTTCAGTCATGCCGTCTGTTAGGCGGATAGTGCCTATCACTCCATGCGGGACCTGTAATTCAATGCCATAATCTGAAAGAAATATTTATTTGGATGAAGTAATACTTACTAAGAAGACAGAGTGATTAATTCTTTATATACAAACCATACTGTCGAAAGAGAACTTGTGAGAAAGTGACTACACCTTGCGAGAACCAACCGAAAGTCGTCTGAGTAACTAAAACGCAACGTGATTTCGAAAATCCATTTCTTTATCTTACTGAATTTTCTTCAGAATCAATTGCACATACTTTCATATCGATGAATGAAATCATTTGAATATAAAACTCATTCTGTGGATTTGAAGAAATACAAAATCATGCTTACCAAATATTACTTTCATTCCAAGCAGTATAGTATTGATTCGAAAACGTTGTTATTAACAAATTTGTACACCTTGAATTGAAAATTCGAGCTTTTCCTACAAAACGTGACGTAATAAAATTGAAGAAATAAGTTATTGAATTTTCAATCGTTTTTGAATGAAATTAGAATCATGCCTTGTACTTCGCGGTCTGACTAATCCAAAGAATTAATCTTTGTGTCAATAAAATGTTTCTTGGATTGGAGGAAACTGAATTCAATAAAATAATATCTTTCATTCAACGAAAGGATTCATTATTTCTATTGAATCATCATTGTTTGAAAGGACATGTATTCAGTTCAATGAGGGCCAGATTAAAAAAAATGTATTTCTTTGATGTAATGACTTTTTTTTCTCAGTGTATTGAATGTTGACGTAGGGTCTGTGTGACCCTGGTGTGCATGCAACGTTGGTTGATATGAAAAGTGATCTTTTTTATAAGTTGAAAAAACTGTGTTTTCTAATCAGCGAGTCGAGTGAAACGAATTTATATTTTCGATTTTAATTAATTCCCATACTATAATGGAACGTTTTCCAAACATTGACAAAATGTACTTCATTAATCACACAGGGTCACGGTGACCCTGGTGTGCATGATATGTGCCCAAGTAGCATCCGAATTTTGTATATGTACTATGAATTTCCACGTCGCATCTCCGTGGATTCCACGTGGATAAATGGTAGTCGTGGATAGAACGTGGATGAACGAAGATCCAACGTGGAGGCAACGTAGAAATGTCCGGTGCTGTATGGGATGCATGGTACATATGCAACATTCTGTTGCTACTTGGGTGGGTTTCCCTCAGAAAAGAACACTCGTTCAATCATCAGAATAAATACACTTTTATAAGAATTCACATTTCTAATATTTTTTCCCTCAAAGTTACATATCTGAACATGACACGTATACGATATTAGGTCTCAATATTCCAGACTCAAAAAGTTACAATTTTTTCGATAAACACATCATTTTTGGAAAACTTGAATTCTTCAACAATTTTTTCTACAATGTCGATAGCAAAAAAATTCAGTTGTCATTATTCAGGCTTCTTCTTCAATGTTCCTACTACACTCCAGAATTGTTTCATATTTTTATCATCCATCCTTGCAAAATTATAAACAATTGAAAATCAACAGGGTCACCTTGACCCTGGTGTGCATGTTACGTTCGAAAAAAGAGGTGTGCATGTTAAGGGTTAAAGTAAAACATATAATAGTACTGAAATTGAAAGTTATCAACGTCGAAAGTATCCCCATGTATTCTAAATTCTATTCAAAGAACGAACATTGGAATTCATAACTCCGAGACAGAAAATTTACATGAGATTGGTAATATTCACCCATCAGCTCTTTCCTTCATGAATATCAGATCGCATCGTGAATTGAAAGAAGAATATTCTTTCATCTCGTTCCCACGTTTACACTTCCCTTTGTCCTACCACCGAGTTGACGCGAGTACCGGTAACTTCATTCTCGGATGGTAAATTATGTTACAATATATATTGGTCTGTGTTCCAGTTTTCGTTGATGCCAAAAATAAGTTTGATATAATTCAACATCGGTTGGAATTCTTCCTACTATTCTTTGGCACTTGTCTCGCTTTTGCTACATGGTTCTCGCTACGGGGAGGTTAAAAAGAAAGATGCGTATAACAATCCTGATATTTATATTGTATAGAAACGAACGAGTCTCGTGTTGGAGAAATTGTGAGATCGTAACATCGTCGTTCGCTGAACTCCAACTACGCTCGCAAGACGGAATTCGCGTGAGTGGTTTGACACAAGTTCTTCAAGCATCTTCTATTTTCCTCGGTTATTGAAATTTCCACTTTCAAAAGCCATTAGTTTAATGAAAATTGAAAATCCTCTTTCATATAAAGTTGACTTTTCATGTAAGAGACAACTCGGTTTTTTGAATAGAAGGAGAGCCTGCATATTCATAATGCAGGTTTTTTTTTATCACGATTCAACAACGATTCGTACTAACAGAATATCTATACAATTCACAGAACTGCTGTGGAGCTGAAGGAGCTTACAAAGTTATTACTTAATGAGTCTTCAGGCAGTTTTTGTTTCATCCTTATTATTTCTTTTCGAGAGTCTTTGCATTGCATTGTCGAAACTGAACTATTAAATAAGAAATGGTTTTTGTTTGTTGATTCTTTCCAATCCTATCTATTCTTGCATTGATGAGATCAAGTCAAACTTTCTCGACCACAGGCACTGTGATGGAAAAAACGATTGATCCATGTTTCCTGTAATGAGTTTCTTCATCGCAATAATGCAATGGGACAAGTGCATTCATTTCATTGTCATTCCAACATTGAACTGCGTTCAAACTGATAAGTTTTCCACCGAAGCATCATATCAGAACCTCATAATGATGTGATTTCCATCTAAAGAGTCACCTTGAGAACCGATGTTGCCTTGTACATTTTCTACGTGTGCGCTCGAATAAAAAAATTCCAGATCCCCTTGGGAGAATGAATTCTAATGGAAGAGTATTCCAAGTATTTGATTTCAAAGTAAAGCATGAAACATGGCATATCAGAATCTTTTCTTCGTATCATGCATATTTCGATTATTATTCTCTTGTATTGAATTATTGCGCATTAATTTCACACGCATTCGTCTCAGCGAGATGTTTTTTATTCTTTTGAATTCATTCGAAAGCATTCGGAATTCAATCATTCATCCTTCCTAGATTCTTGAACGTGTCTTATATGAAAAATCTTTTTCCATCGATGTTGACAATGAAATACAGCTTTTAATCATAAAATAATTTGGCCTAGAGTGAAAGTCCCTTCTCAAGCGACAAATTGCAATAACTCTCACCGGGGGCTGCTTGTTTCTCGCGAGTGCCGGAGCGAGTACACGGGAAAAATAAGTAATCCAAATTTTCGTTGACTGGGGTGCACGGAGAGAAAAAATTTGCTGACGCAGCAAATTGAGGTATTATATATAGAATATCAAAATTTTTGGCTGACCTAGCTAAAAATTTACTATAATAGCGATCGTGTTAGCTACGACAGCAATTTTTTAGCTGTGGCAGCAAAAAATGTTGGCTCCGCCAGCAAATTTTCAGTATTATATACAAAATAGTAAACAAATTTTGCTGGGATAGCAAACATTTTTCGCTGCCACAGCTAAAAATTTGCTGCTCTGGCAAAAGGAACCCAACAAAAGTAGATTTCGCTGCCACAGCGAATTCCTTTTTCTCCGTGTGTCACTTTTGGACGGAGCACAAATTCGAGGAGAATTCGTACACTTGATTTTCTCTTCATCATTCCGACGATCAAAATGAAAAGTAAAATCTATTGTTGAAACAATGGACAAAGTCAACGAATTATTCAAATCCAGTGTACGAATTCTTCTCGAATTTGTGCTCCATCCAAAAGTGACATAGTAGCCAACGAAATTTTGGACCACAATTTTTCCCCGTGTATTCAATTGATATTCAAGTCTCCTCTTGCGTAATTCTCTTCATGAAATCGATGTTTTATTCTTCCTCAATGATTCCTTCTCAACCTAAACGATTTCAATATCAATTAACCATAGCCAGGAAGCTTGACTGAAAATTGTTTCTCCCCAACTTTCTGTACCAGGCTTGTTTTATAATTCCCAGCAGAAACCAGTAGTTAATTCATCTCCGCAGACTCCTCCATACAATTCGAATCGTAAATTTCAACTCGCCAGCACGTTTCTGGAATAAGTACTCTCGTGGAAAACAACTCCGCCCTTTCTAAGTGGCATTCGAGACCTCTCAATTGAAATTCTTGATGAATAGAAATTATCGAAATCCATTGAGATCGGAAAGAGAAGGAGAGAGAAAAAACGTAATTTGCTGGGAACATCTATATTGTCATCTCCATGAACATGGATTACAATTTAATTGTACGACCAAAGGAAATTACTCCAAATGAAGTTCGATCGTAGTTATACGAATAGCTGCGGGATAATTACATCCTCCTCGATCTCTCACCCTTGAATTCAAGTGGAGAACATCTTCGAAGGATACGTTATAGCGTGTGCGAGATCGGAATTGCGGATTAGAAAAAAACAACAACAAATTCATATGCTTCGAAAGGGTCACGGAAAAACGAGTGGAAGAAGAGTTTGATTGTTACATCCGATGATGCGAAAGTTGAAAAACACAACAGAATAGGGTAATTTAATATCAGGGTTAATATCTCGGCACTTTCAAACTTCGAACGCTATGTTACGGAGATATAAAGTTACAATGGATACTTGTTTTCAGATCTCGAGTTCATCAATAATTTCCAGGCTTCGAGTTGGAGTTTCAAGTTTTAAATTTAAAAAGCTTCTTCCACGATTCTTCTCTGTGTTCACAACACAACTCGAGAGTTTATTCTCCATCCTGTCACAGATTGATCAAGGTTTCTGCTTCCGCTTCGACCTTGCGCATCCATCTCGGACGTGAGAAGAATGAATGAATCTTGTCAAGTGTGTATAGAAAGATGTGTGATTATTTCAGTCTTTCTTATTCATCTCTCGATAAATCAACTGCCCTGGTTGAAAAATCCGATTATATCCGATGAAGGAGAATCCTATCGGGATGAATTCAAGTTCTGCATCGGGAATTTCCAATTGATACCAATGAAATTTTTGTTAATTGGATCGGGTTTTCATCAATAATCAGAATTCAAATTAGATCCGATAATGAAAATTCTATCGGAAAGAATTGAGTTTCTGCCGAGGGGTAAACCACTCTAAAATCAGCAAGACAACATCAAGCGTTATATGGACGTTGTGCTCTGATTTTTTCGTTATCGGTAACGTTATAGTAACCGAAATCTGTCTTATGAGCCTCTTAGAATAGTCTTATTGACAGTTATATTGCGTTAAGCAGCACAGAGCTACGCTTACTTCAACATTATTTAGAGATTTTTAATTTGGAAAAATCATGATTTCAAAGTGGTTTACCCCTCGGTTTCTGCATCGGAAATATCAATTGGTACCAATGATAATTTTTTCAACTGCACTGGGAAAAATGAAATGTGAAAAAAACCTCTATTTTATATATATTTCACTCGTCAAATAATGAACATTGAAGCCAGCCTTTCAAAAGTGCAAAGTACCTTTTCAGTGTTGAATTTCACCGTACATTCGGTTCGATTCACCAAAAAGATGGTATTTATCACCTAGCTCATGGTAAGGATAACCAAAATAATGTGTTTTTCACCGTCAAATACATCACTTTATTGAAACACGATTTCTACAATGCAGAGTTTTCTCAGTGTGGATTGAAGCGGTTTATCTTCATTACCAATTAATATTCCCAATGAATCCGATGAAAAATATGCTGTCGGAATGAACTGAGTTTCTGTATCGGTAATATCCCGTTGGTTCCGATAAGAATTCTCCTAATCGACTTGAGTAGGGGAACGGCGGGTGGTATGGCCCGGTGGACGGTATGGCCCACCACGTGTTTCCAAGATCTGACGCTAGATGGCAGCACTACACACTTTTGGTCATGGAGAGATTGTTTCTGTCTATCATGTGCGGAAACTTCATCGTTGTTAATACAGCGTGTTAAGAGAAATCCAACTTTTTCTATTCACTTGTTCTTGGTGTACTGTGTCGGTGAAACTTTGAGATGTTCTGTACTGAAGTAGGTCAGATCACAAAATAATGTGTTATACTAGTATTAACCTCTTCTATACATAGAACACGTCTCATGAGTTTTAGGCGGTAATGTTTGTTTATTTAATCATGAACTAATTTTTTTGTCAAATATCTCGATCGGGCGGTATGGCCCACATTAAACCATGAGAGATTATGCTTAAATAATGGGGGATATAGTCTTGGTCGCTGATGGAATCTTGGCAAACCAATAATATGTCAAGTGAAGTGAGGAACGTGTGTGAAAAAATTGTTTATAAATAAATTGGTCAGAAAATTTTCCCCATCCTTATTGCGATCGTTCATTGTGATGAATAAAAAAATATCACAAACCAATGAGTGTTTTTTTTTTCATAACAAACAATCGCAATGTCGATTCAGGGTACATGTTTTCCATGTATTTTTTTCCTTGTAATCGATTGGTGCGATCAGTTTTACCGAATACTTATTTTTGGAGAGCATTGTTCAAACAATTTATTTATAAACAATGTTTTTATGCTTGCGTTTCACATGAAAATTCGTTTCTCGATGCTATGCCAAGATTCCATCGGCGAACATATCCCCCATAGTTTCACCATGGGCTCTCATGGGTTAGATTTGAATGGTATGGTCCATACGATAATGTAGAATTTCGTTTCAGGGGACGATGCCTAAATTCAAGAAAAAACCTTCCATATTCAATGTTCAAAATCAATAATTTTGTGTCAAGAAACATGTTCTCGTTTCAATTGACCGGTTTTTGGATGGTGGGCCATATCAACCGACACCGAAAATTTTTTTACAATTTCATCTATGAACAAAAATTGTTCCTGATCTTTTATTTCATTAATGGAGATTTTTTCTTCAGGATGTATGTGAGAAAAATACTCCAAAAAGTTGTATCCCACACCGTAGCGACATTCTTTTATTCTGGAGTGATTTTATCTCAGTTTTCCCTTAAGAGGGAAACCACCAGAGAGGCCATACCACCCGCCGTTCTCATAATCTTCAATGGACGGTTTAGGCATTGTAATTACCCCCATTCAATCCGATTGAATTTGAATCACCCTCTATTCCTCTCGACTGGATTCTATCGAATGATCAATTAAATCTACACATTCTAAAAACGAATTGGATATTCCCCATAGAAACCTAATGAATCCTCAATTCTATCAATTTTCACATTAGTCCCGATAAATCGAAATTACGGGAAATTCCGATAAAAACTGATTGTCCAATGGAATAAAAGAATTCTGGAATTGAATTGGATATTTCCTAAAGGAACTTATAAAATATCAGGATCTGGGAACTTTGTTATTATATTCCCGATAAATTGAATTATTCAACCAATTGATCTATAGTTTCCATACATTGTGAAAGTGAATTGAATATTTCTCATAGAAACCCACAAAATCTTTAATCCCAATATATTTCCCATGAATTCCAATAGATCGAGATTACCGAAAATTCTGAGAAAAACCAATTTTTTCAATAAAATAGAAGAAATTCCCAAACTGAGTTGGATATTCATCATACAAATCAATTGAATATTCAAATATGTGAGGATTGCTATTATTTCGAATCAATTCAAATATTGAAATGAACTGAAACCTATTCATGAATAAAATCCATACATCCTAGAATTGAATTGGATATTTCATATACGAATCCATTACCGATTCGATTTCAAAAATTTCCCCTCCAGTTCCAATAGATCGAGATTGAAGAAACTTCGGATGAAAACTGTTAGTCTCATGAGATGAAAAAAATATCGAAGATCCAACCAGATATTTCTTATACAAACCGATAGATCGCGTCAAGTCCTATTGATTCCAATAAAACACATATTTTGCAATGAGCAAATCCTCGATTCAATCCCATAGATAACGGATTTCAATTGAGTCCCATCCTTTTTGAATCGGTGCTTGAGGCTTTTCGATTGACCCTATTCATTCCGAATAATTTTGAATTGGTTTCTATCGGATCCTATAGGATCTTTTACGCAAAGAGTGGAGCGATAATTATCAACTCCAACTGAATCCCGTAATTTTGTATACACCTTGTACATACGTTATTTCACCCAACATGGCATAGCTTTGAACAGTTTATAACGTGTCGTCGAAAGGAGATATACAACGGCAATCTATTTCTCCTTTTATCCCAGCTGCGTTCAAAGTCATAGTGAATGGAAGACGTGATCGAGCTTTTATTTATCATATAGTACTGAAATTGAATACGAAACATTAAATTTGAAAAGATCAAAAGAATCTCTCGGTTAACGCATGTAATTTTGAATGCCTCGAGTTACGTAACCGGATGCCTTTGTCCGAACCAAGAATGACATACTAATAATGAATCTGTCAATCTTTCTAGGCGAAACAAAATATAATCCTCGTTACGTCCTGCTGTTCCACTCGATACTCTTTTTTTTGTCCTCTCAAAAATATTTTTATCAAACTTGTGGCATACATTCCGGAGACGAAACGTGTATTTTTATGAAAGTATTATCACAACACACTCGAGGTAAATTTCAGAGCGAAGAAGAACTCATGAAAAGCTAAATTCCCAGTGGTCTTTCTTTCACTCTCGAGGATTTATAGCGATAAGTCACGTGTTTGAAAATGATGACGATTTATGTCCTCTAACGCTCTCAACGGTGTGACAAGAGAAATACAAGGTTTCATTTATCGAGGGTTATTTCTTCGTTCTATCTCCCGCAGAATTTCTTTAACGGAATTTCAAGGAATTTTCATTGATATGATTTCGAAAGTATAGATTCCTCGTTATTCTTTTGACATATTTTTCTTCATGGAAAATATACATTTCTTCGATTTACTTATTCGATGCACTGAGATTTCCTCGTCGAATCGAAAGAGACTATGAATAATTACATTTTCATATCTATATTTAGATACATGTACCGAATGCTTGGTTGACTCCTTTGGGAATCTTTAACAAGACACATCGTCTTTACGTGTAGCATATAGAGCAGCCGGGAATTCTCTTGGGTTTCGTATTAGAAATGTGAACAGAACTTTATTGGTAGCCATAATTGTGAATGGGACGTCCAAGGAGATTTGACCATGTCGGATCAACTGAGACATCGTTCAGTTTGATCGAATTTTACTTTCTTGTCATGTTTCGGTGTATTTGCTTTGTATATTACTCTGGGTGGACATTTGATCTGGGAACCCTCCGAAATAAAAAGAGAATAATAATACTTTCGATTTTGTCTTATTGAAATATAATTTGATTCCAAGAGCAATGCTAATCCAAAAGTATCCAGAAGCACTGGTGAGTCGTTTGAATGACCACGTTGTTGGTCGGTCTGACGATGTCCTCAGGATCTCCTGTGGACGTCGTTAGTAGATATGGGCTGTGTGGGTCAGACCATCGAAATCCCCCGTGAATAATTCATTCTGAATTATATTTCTGATTGGAAAATCTAACGCTTTTACCGAATAATGAATGTCTAGGCTTTATCTCTAGTCTATCCCTACCCTTGAAAACATTGTTCACGCCTGATCAGGCTTCATTCATCAGGCGTGATCAGCCGTGATCAGGCCTCAATTTTGTGCCCACGTGATGGGGACTGATCATGCTCAATCACGCCCATAAGGAATTCATACAAAATCAACAAGTTTTCTGTAAGGAATGAAACTGACAATTTTATCGAACATTAATTTATTGTCAATCATTTCTACTTATTACAGGGCTTACACAGAAATTTTGATTTTGATTTCCCTGACTTTCCCTGACCTTTTTGCATTTTTTTTGCAATACTGGTTTTTCAATAGTTGAGTGATTTATTTCGCGTAGATTTTCAAATTACTAGATTTTATGAATCTAAGTTCACTCCTGAGCTGCCCATAACTCATATATATTTTCTAAATTATCTTTATTTTCATTCGAAATTTGAGATATTCGATATTAACATTAGCAATACTCTTAATATCGGGCATGACTGTTTGAGTTGATAGATCTAATATGCCAGTAAAATCTCCCAAATCGAATAATAGTATATTGTTCATCAAGGGGGGAAAGTGGGGAATTTTCGACGAGTGTGAAGTTTGGCTTCCCGAGCCGAAGGCGAGGGAGACAATCACACGAGTGGAAATTTCCCACTTCTCCCCGAGGTGAACATACTATTTTTTCCCACAACTGCAAGGAAAGTGAAAATCATCTGTTTAATTGCATATAAAATATTCATATGCATATTTCAGAACGAAAAGATAGTTTGTATTTTCCTCCCGCTGTGACACATTCGCTTGGAACTCAGCACTTTCTTCCCTAAAAATAGGTCAGAAAACATCAACTTTCCGTGCAGGTGTGGGAAAAAAGGTTTTCTCTTCATGTTTTTCGAGTTGCTGAATTTGAATTTATAGCAAAAATTGCAGGATTTTTGTTATTTCCCATGAAATCTCGAAGATTGGATCTTCATAAAATTGAGAAGTATTGTTTATATGCATTTGTAAAAATTGAGGTGGGAATAGACAAATTGCACATACGTTTGTCCATAGACAGAAAATTGTGACTGAATGTTGATACAAGTTCTGATTATTCCGCGTGTAGCACAGTTTTCTTAGAGGCCCTAACACTCTGGAGAATCTTCCAGTATGATTGAATGATTTATTCATCAATTTCTGAGGAATCTAACTCCTACAAGAAGGAACAGTCTTCAAAAATAAGGAAAAAATCCTTCATTTTCAGCAAAATACAAATTTCCTCATAATTGAAGGATTTATGGAGATGTCAGTGCATCAAAATTTTATAAGCGTTTGAAACTTGTATCATTTACGTATTAACAAAAACGGCAATGTATAATTCGTTTTTGAAACTGCAATCATAGATCCAATACCTCAAACCCATTTGAAGTTAGATAAAAGTTATTCTCTGAAGGCTTCTATAACAATTGAATTGAGATTTGAAATCGAAGTTTCGATATTCAAAACAATTGAATCAATCTGGTTTCGGCCGAACCAACCAAATTGGTTTGACTACACGGAGAGAAATTTGATGTTTGAAAGTGGTAAAATACGTAGGTAATATCATCATAAAAATTGGTAAACTGAAACTATTGGGAATAGCTTGGAAATAAAATCATCACGATGGTAAACTTCACTTTGTCAAAAATTTCAAAATTTCATCAGGCAAACTAACAAAGATAATATGATGATTCTAGGCAGTGCTAATACTTTTTAACATCAGCGATCGTAATGTTTCTTTACACTTTATTCCAAGATTCTCGCAAGCAAGAGCTCTAAAAATCGAAGCAAAGGCAATAATTTTCACCATCGATGATGGTAATATTATTCACTCAAATGAAAAAAAAAATTACTTGCAAAAACATATTTCCAGGCACATTTGTTAGTTCATGTTGCCCAACCTTCGAGTGATTACCAACATATTTGTTGATTGCAATCATGTTATTTTCA
The DNA here is from genome assembly GCA_018340375.1 of Gonatopus flavifemur. NCBI lineage: Eukaryota > Metazoa > Arthropoda > Insecta > Hymenoptera > Dryinidae > Gonatopus > Gonatopus flavifemur. The sequence goes on from JAFFJZ010000004.1 coordinate 20,889,949, forward strand.
ATACATTCTTGAGTACAGTTTATAATGAAAAATCCTAATTATGCGGAGGGGATCCGAACTTAAGAATAATGTACTTATATCCACCTATAGACCTTACAATTAAAGCCGCTTTGCTACGCTCGCAATTATGAACTAGCTGTTTTGAAGTTTCACTGGAAGACCAAACGAGGGAACCTAAACTGGACAACTTGTTGTGTGCGATAATTGTGAGAAAATCTCGAGCGCTGTTGGAAAATGTTACCATCAGCGTTTGTATTATACCGACCCGTCATTGGTAGTAAATGTGATTCGTGGCTTTCAAAATTCAGAATAGTTGTTCGAACAAAATCTATTATTGTCAAGTGGTGATAATTTTGAGTAGAAAAGGCATTTATTTAATTTGTTCATATTTGTTACTACTGAAATATATTTTCTCACGCTGAATCTTCATTTTTACCATCGTAGCTGACGATTATTGACTACGTGCGTATAAAATAATACACTGAGGTTACAAATTACTGTCAATATTTTCCAATAATACTAGCCCTGGTAAGAAAAATCTCTCTGAATTTCTTTGAATCTCTCTATATTTCGGGACAAATTTCAGAGAGATTCAGAGTTAATCCAGAGTAATTCAGAGGGAGTTAGAGACTTTTCCGACAGTGATACGTTCTGAATTCTTCAACTTTCTCTGAATCTCTCTGCATATCACTGAATCTCTCAGAATTTTATATATTCAGATTTCAAAGCTCCCTCTAAATTTACCTGGGTATCTCTAAATTTCTCTAAATCTCCCGGAATCTAATGTATCCAGATTTCAAAGCTCCTTCTGAATTCCTCTGAATTCCTCTGAACCTCCCTGAATTCGTCTAAATCTCCGGGAATTCAATGTATTCAGATTTCAAAGCTTTCTCTCGATTCCTCTGAATCTCTCTGGGTTTCTCTGAATCTCTCTGGATTCCTCTAGATATCTCGAAATTTAATGTATTCAGATTTCAAAGCTTCCTCTGAATTCCTCTGAATTTCTCTGAATCTCTCTGGATTACTCTGAATCTTTCTAAATTCCTCTGAGTATTTCTAAAAAATTCCACGCACAATTTTTCTTAATTCATCTTCCTCTGGAAGTCTCTGAAACTTCTAGAAAGCCTCTGAAATGCAGGACCAAGAATTGTACTGAATTCATTCCTTTCTGAATTTGCCAGACCCCACCGGATCTCTCTAAATTCCTCTGAGTCTCTCTGAATTTTTCTGAAAAATCCCACGCACAATTTTTCCTCATTCACCTGTCACTGTGAGTCTCCGACACCTCCTGAATACCTCTGAAGCCCTGAACTAAAAATTCAGCTGAATTAAGTTTTCTCTGAATTACACAGGACCTTTCCAAGTTCTTCTGAATATTCCTGAAAAGCTCTACGCACATATTTTCCTTAATTCACCTGTCTCTGTGAGTCTCTGACATTCCCTGAATACTTCTGAAATCCTCAACCAAGAATTTTACTGAATTAATTCCTCTCTGAATTTCTCTGAATTCCTGTGAATCTCTCTGAATTACTCTGAATCTTTCTAAATTCCTCTGAATATTTCTCAAATGTTCCACGCACAATTATTCTAATGCATCTGTCTCTGGAAGTCTCTAAAACTTTCAGAAAGCCTCTGGAATGCAGGACCAAGATTTTATTGAATTTATTCCTCTCTGAATTTCCCAGACTTCCCCCGCATCTCTCTGAATTCCGTGGAATCTCTCTGAATCTTCCTGAAAAATACCTCGCACAATTTTTCCTAATTCACCTGTCTCTGTGAGTCTCTGACACTCCCTGAATACCTTTGGAATCCTGAACCAAAAAATTAGCTGAATTAATTCCTCTCTGAATTTCTCTGAATTCCTCTGAATCTCTTTGAATTACTCTGAATCTTTCTAAATTCTTCTGAATATTTCTGAAAAGTTCTACGCACAATCTTTCTGAATTCATCTATCTCTGCCCAGACAGCACCGAGACGTTTGTTTGTTGAGACAAACGAAATGTTTCAGAAACGTTTTGTGACGTTTTGAAAAGGTCGCATGTATGTTTTTAAAACATGAAAATGTCCTGGTTTCTTTTATTTACATTCTCACAAAACGTGATTAGCACATGTTGAATTTGTCTTTATAAATCATCAAATTGATAGCATATCTGTGGATATTTTCAATTCAAACAAATCCTAAATCAATTATATTCAAGTAAAATGATCTCGTGTATAATAAATTACACGTAAAAGCTTATGAAGTACTGGATTTGATGGAAAATAGTTCGACTCGAAAGCGCTTTTTAATATCTTCGTTTTACTTTCTACAATATTTGTATTTTCATGATCTTTTATGTTGTGCAGTGAGAATTGGTTAATTATGTGAAAAACAATATGGTTTTAATATTTTTTGATGTATTAGTCATGTATTAAACTTTGAATATGAATGATTTATAGGTTGGCGTAGGTTAGTGACGAAATGGGGAATTTTCATGAATCATATAAATGTTTTGACACTTTAAGTTTTAAAAATGTTTTAGAAACGTAATTGTTGGAATCAGAGGTCGCGAAACCACAGGCACGTTTCTAAAACATTCCGAGCACCTACAGTGCTGTCTGGGTGAAAGCATCTGACACTCCTTGAACGCCTCTGAAATGCAGGACCAAGAATTGTACTGAATTCATTCCTTTCTGAATTTTCCAGAATTCCCCTGCATCTCTCTGAGTTCCTCTGGATTTTTCTGAATCCTTCTGAAAAATTCAAAGCACAAGTTCTCTCAATCCACTAGTCTCTGAAATCCTCTGAACCGCGCTGGATTGCTCTGAATTTCTCTGATTCTTTCTGAATCTCTCTGAAACGAGAGATTTTCAGAGAGATTCAGAAAGATTTTTTTACCAGGGAGTTTAAGACAAAAAATAGTAATTTTCATAATCAAATTTTTCCCCGTGTATGGAAACAACATCAAGTCGATATGAAATCAACATGAAACGATACCCAAATGCCCACAGCTCCTACCAAGCTGTTTTTTTCTACTGAAGTAAATACATGAAGTCAAACCCGAGTGAATTGATCAAATTAAACAGGGAAGAAAATACATTCGTATTAAATAGATATTTTGTTGAATATGGCGAAACAAATACTTGTGATAATTATAGTTTGTGTCTCTGAAATGAATGTTCCCTGATAGTTAAATCAATAATCAATCCATATTCGGAGGATATTATGGTTGTGTTCGACGAATCATTCACTTTTTCTTAACCAAAAGAATATTTGTTTCACATAAACAATCTTCTTCATCGGTGTCAATTGGAACATCTTCACTCGACCCGTTTACTTGGATTTCTAGAGAATGCATCAGAAATACCTCTTTTTCCCACACCTGCACGGAAAGTTGATGTTTTCTGACCTATTTTTAGGGAAGAAAGTGCTGAATTCCAAGCGAATGTGTCACAGCGGGAGGAAAATACAAACTATCTTTTCGTTCTGAAATATGCATATGAATATTTTATATGCAATTAAACAGATGATTTTCACTTTCCTTGCAGTTGTGGGGAAAAATAGTATGTTCACCTCGGGGAGAAGTGGGAAATTTCCACTCGTGTGATCGTCTCCCTCGCCTTCGGCTCGGGAAGACCAACTTCACACTCGTCGGAAATTTCCCACTTTTCCCCCTTGATGAACAATATACTATTTCACTTCTTGTAGCTGAGAAAAATAATACCACTGATTCGAAAATACGATTGGAATGTTTTGAATCTTCTCAGTTTCTAGCGTTTTTCAGGTTTTCACATATGAAAAACATGTTTTAGTGAGTCAAGTTGCCCCAACCTGCTCTAGAAGTTTTTGATTCGCTCTTCCAGTTATAAAAATGAATTCATCGGTTTGGTGTAGGTTGGGACTTTGAACACCTTAGAACGAACAAAGCTAAATAGAGGTCACCTAGTTTCTCTCAGTTTTCTCCTCATGTTAACGCTTGATATTCAGTAGCATATGCTGTAAGGGTAGCCCTGTTATATCCCGAAAAATGATTGATCCGAGAATTCATGTCCTGGAGGGATACATCCCTAATGTTCTTTGTTCCGAAAACTGAAGAATGGTTTGTCTTCTGAAATCTATGAGAAATGAACAATACTGTTGGATAAAGAATTTTTGGGACAATAAATTTTCGGGATAGGAATTTTCGATATATTTTTATTTCGGAACATTACAGGGCTACCGTTCTAAGGTTCAATTAATCTTCCTCCTACTTTCCGATAGATCCTTGTTTTCCTAGGAAGAGTTACTACATTCTGACCAAAACACTCCATTTTTATTCCAATTTTTTGGAGTAAAAATGAAGTGTTTTGGTCAAAATGGCATAAATTTTCCTAAGGGTTGCCAATTCATGGTTCATTAATTAGGAATATTTTCAAGTGGACAAATATATGAGAAATCATGTTGTGAACATGAAAAACTGGTCATAATTGTGTTCGGTTGTATAACAATAAATTGCTAACAAGGTTCTATCGGAAGGAAGGGAAAGGAATCATTGAACCCATTGTACATACTGGAGTAATTGCTCCTATTTTACTCCGTTAGCCGAAAGAGAGTGGTTCACTGAGAGGAAAAAAGTTGCTGAAAAAGATAATCCCGAAAATTTGCTTTGCCGATATGGCAAGTATTGTTACTGAATTAGCAAAAAATTTGCTATTACAGCAGAAAACTTGCTGTTTTAGCAAGCGCTTGCTGATCCAGCAATCCGGCATTGCAGGTATACAAGGTATCCCAGAATTCGCGGACCGGATTTCACAGGTATATTCTGCAGCCAAATTGCAATAATTTCTTGTTTGAAAAAAATTTTTGCGACGCTTAGTTTTGGAGATATGAGCATTTTGAGATGTTTTTTCAAATCCAAATCATTCGAAAACACTGTATGCTACATACTTGAGCTTAACACCATTCGCTGAGTTGAAAAACGGCGGATCTGTAGGAGAACAATCAAAACTATTTTATCTTTGATAGTTCCGGAGCTATAGCGATTGAAAATTTTTCAGCTTTCAGCCAATCAGAATTCAGCAACTTCAAATCGCTCTGGCTCCGGATAGAATAGTTTAATTTTCTTTCCACGAATCCACCGTTTTCCAACTTAGCGAATGGTGTTCAGCTCAAGTATGTAGCATACAGTGTTTTTGAATCATTTGGATTTGAAAAAAAATGCTCATATCTCCAAAACAAACCGTCGAAAAAATTTTTTTCGCACGGAAAATCATTGCATTTTGGCTGCAGAATATACCTGTGAAATCCGGTCCGCGAATTCTGGGACAACCTGTATAGACTGCTAGAAAAATTACAGAATCAGCAAATATCTTGCAAGCAAGATTTTTGCGGTAACACCAAACCTTTTGTCAATTCAGCAAAGCAGATTTACTGAAGCTACTTTTTCAGCAAAGATTTTTCTCTGCCTGTACGTATGATTGGGTGAGTCTTAGAAGATTATTAAAAAATGTTCCCAATTTTAACTGAAATGCAAAGATTATGTACGCGTTAAAATTAGCAATCTTTATTCTAATGTATATTGATTGATTCATATTTAATGAAACCCAAAATATCAAAATTGAAGAAAGGAACAAACATTTGAACAGTAACCAGCAGTAGAATTCACCAAAAATAAAAGAAAAAGAAACAAAGCACACAATGCAAACATATGAATCGATTATATCGTGTCTTTCATTTTCATCTCATGTTGTGATAGGAACTGTTCCATTAGGTGCGCTATTCGATTGTTCAACTGCACAAAATCATTTATAAAATGAGAATGAGAGCCTTAGAGCATATATATATGGAGTGCTAATCCAGCCCGTTTCCTATAGTTTCGTTGAAGCCAAGATGTTTCAGATCAAAGTTGCAATTGCGCATGTGCGTTCTTCATCGGCAAATCTCGTAATTTTTCGGGTACCTTCGGTGATATATATATGCCTAGGTGGAAAGTAAACACGTCAAAATATTTTAAGGTTATATTTATTTCTTTGACAGATTTGGTTTTTGGTTGACAAAGTTGGTTTTTAGTCAATTAAAAATATCAATTCATGAAAAGCATAAGAATTTTGAATAAAGTAATTCTCTCATAGAATCGATTGATAAAGGATTCCAGGATTTCATGCAAGTTATTTCGGAGAGTAAAATCAATCCTCTAATCATATTTTAATTTATTGGTTTTGTAAATAATACTAGTTGTGTAAATTTATGTCGAATAAATTCCTTTGTTGTTTTGTCATTAACACGTCGTGCTTCGTGATGTGATCTTATTTTCAAATTTAATCTTGCGATATGTACAATAAACATTGCGTCTCTTTTGCATTATCGTATAAATTCTGTATCGTTATTTAGTTTTTTATAACCTCATAACTCACGATTGATTTCAAAACTTACATACATATGTATATTTTTATACTTCGGTAGGTATCGGAAGATTTCGTAAAAGATCGGAAACTTCGCACCTGCGCAATCGAGGAATATATCCGAAACATGTTGGCATCAGGCAAACGGGTTGGATCAGCACTCCATATATATGCTCTAAGATGAGAGCACAGATAAAATTTTGATAATATTCACACAACTCAAGAGAATACTAACATTCGAGGACGTCTTTTCTATCTGATAACACGGAATTCAATCCATAAAAAAAAGAATCAAAAGCTCTAGGGAGTATTCTCCAAGACCTCCTTACCTACGCCTGTGAGAAACAAAAATTCTGAATTCCAAATGATTCCTTCGAAAAAAAAACTGTCAATTCGTTTTAGTTGGTCCCCTAACTTCCCTTGATTTCCCTGATTTTCCAGGTAAGTGTGAACCATGTATTATGCTTATGCCGTTCCTATTCTCTAGTCTCCGGGTCTCCAGCATGATCACGCGTGATCAGGCGTACGCACATGCGTTCGGGGCCCATTTAGCACGATAAAGCATGTGTATTCGTGATTAAAAATCAACACAGCGTCATTTTGTATGAATACTTCTCGGTCGGTGAGGTTTTGCATGATCACATGCGAGAATGGTTTGTCCGATATGATTGCAGGCGATTAAGCTTGATCACGGGTTTTCACGTGGGTACAAAATTGCAACGGCCAGGCCCAACTACGTGCAGTCAGTATTGAAAACGAATAATTTTGCCGAAAAATGTCGATGATCAGGCCTGCACACGCCTAATCAGACCTGAACGATTTTTTCATGGGCTATGTGAATCCTTAACAGGTCAACGTCAGAGAATCAGAATTTTGATCATGCAATTATCGATGCATTACTCTAAACATGAACGAATGAAACAACATTCCCATGTCTGATCATCCTTGACCACAACAAACCCTCAAACAAATTTCTACCAGATGCCTAAATATTTATACACAATTCATTGGAATAATTGTTTCCACATTCCTGCGATACAAATTCAAAATCCCTGTTCTCGGTTATTTGAAACGCGAGTGCATTTATATCAACGTCATTCGTTATTCGAAATATTCAACCCCGAAATATTTTCGCATCCAACAAAAGCTTCTGGCCTTATACAACTTTCCGTGGATAGATAGTGTAAACAGCAGCTTTCAATTCCCCTTGTTGTGCTTAAAATGTTTGTTACTTGCGGTTAGAAATGGACACAAACCTCTCTCGCTTCGAGACCGAACTATGCATTTCCGTATAGAAATAGTCAAGATTCTGACCCAGTTCTTCCTTGTCTCCTTTTATTCGGATACCTAATGCATCCACGTCTATGAAATCGGAATGCTTTTCTCGTGCACAAAATCACAAACAGTTGTGAATTATCAAGTACAGCGGACTACAGCGTTGAACATCATAATTTCATTATGTATCGATTATTCATTTATCCAAGAGGAAAGAAGGTCTCGGAGTCTCAGGTGAGATGAAATTGGCGGTTAATTGAGTCCTCGTGGAACGATGCTCATCCCACCTGAGGATCTGCTAAACGCTTCTCGTTCTTGTTCTTTTCTTTTCTCCCTTTCTACTCGGATTCAAGTGATTCTAGACTGCATTGCGAAGGAATACAACATTTAATCGATACGAGAAATACCTTACACTGGTGTAACACTTCAGTCGCTAAAGAATTCCAAAGAAAAGATCTCTCTTTTGTAAATCGATCAATTAAGAATTTTTTGTCATCGTCTTGAAATTTTCAATCCCTCTTCTTATTGTTTATATCAAATTCGAAGAATAATCTAACGAATTATGAATTAAAGTTTCTAGCTCTCTCAACTAAATTTATTGCGAACACAATATCTTGTTACCGAGGAGAAATCAATACGAAATAAACAATTGATCAATTCTTCTGTGACAGGTCAGAGCATATCTTCATTATCATAGTTTTTATTATCTTTTGCACCCCACTTATATATACCCTTTCGTTTCGAATCCCAAGCGATTACAACAGCAACGCTTGGTTAACAAAGTGTCCGTTAACACGAAAGTGTCGGGAATTTTCCCGCTGATTCAATAAACTTGATTCTCGAATGGAATCTTGGCGATGAGTTTGGTATTGTTATTTCAGAGATGAGAAGAAATATCGTTTAATTTCAATTGGGGATTCACGCATGACTCATTTGTAGATCAACTCAAGTTCGCCGTTGAAAAAGCAAAGATAAATCGTTGGTGTAGGGATGCTAGTGTTTGACTACTCCGCAAGAAAACCTTGTAATATCGGTAATGGAAACTCGTTTTATTCGTCGTTCCATTGAATCGATTCTGCGTTCAAAACTATCTATAACTAAGAATAATAATCTTTTGGATGGTTCTTGAATGTCGTAAAAATCGAACGATGACAACAATGAGTAATGGATTTAATTGATTTCAAGGTATCGAGACAATTTCTTTTTCACATCGAGTCGTGTATGAATTCCTAGTTGGATGTAGGGAAATTTTTGAATGCTGGAGGAAATTGGATTGAACTGTCAGATACATTTAATCCATTGAAATTCATTTGCATTGGAATTGTTATTGCTGAGAGCAGAGTTTCTTGTTCTATTTTCAAGTTAATTTCATTCCTGTGAGAGGAGAAGGAGGTGATGTTTGAAATCTTCAAGTGCTCTTCTCAGCTTGAAATGTCTTAGAAATCTGGTCAAGAGTTCTGGATGTCTGACATCGTCTTCCATTGGGAAATTTCCAAAAGAGGGCTTATCAAAGTTTTTCTTCTTTTTCAATTCTCCTTGAATTGTATTTTGTTTCTGTTTCTGAATCAAAGACAGAACATCCTGAACGATTCTTTGGTAATTCATGAGCTGAGAAAATCTATGACATAAAGTCCAAAATGGAAAATCGCAGTCCCTCCAAGTGGAAAATTTCTATCCGGGAATTCGGGGCTCTGGGCAATTGAGCGGGAATTTTCAAGTGGACTTAGACTGGCCTAGGTTTGGTCTCTCATTCGCAAGATTCGGGTTCAATCCTCGCTGAGCGAACTTCCAACAATACAACTGTAAGTCGGTTTTCGTTGCTATCAAATTTCTTTCAGCGCAATAATTTAGAAATACAATTTGTGAGATACCAGGTGTAGAAGTATGAAAGGAGAATTTTTTTGTAAAAATCACACGTTTGTTGTTCGAAAATGATGAAAAATATTCTCTTCGAAATAATCTCCATTGCTGTTTATCCATTTTTCCCACCTTTCCGGCAGTTTATAAATGCCACACTAAAAAAAGAGTTCCTCTTTTGAAGCGAACCAGTTATCGAGCCATTCTCCTACATTTCCATACGAATTGAAGCGTTGTTTAGGGAAAGTGTGTCTCATTGACGCGAATAGATGATAATCGGACGGAGCCAAGTCTGAAGAATTAGCCGCATGCGGTAGCATCTCCCAACTGAACGCCTCGATCGTTTCCCTGACCCGTTTTGCTGTGCGTGGTGGGGCATTATCGTGGATCAAGATGACTTTATGTTGTCTTTTTTCATATTCCGGTCTTTTTTCACGCAATACGCGATTGAGGTCGATCATTTGCTGTTGGTAGCGATCAGTGTTGAAGGTTTGCTCAGGTTTCAGCAGCTCATAGTAGATTGCACCCTTCTGATCCCACCAAACACAAAACATTGTCTTCTTTCCAAAACGATTTGATCTTGCAGTGGATGTCCATGATTCGCCTGGATTCACATATGATTTCCGACGCTTAGGATTCTCAAAATATATCCATTCTTCATCACTTGTCACAATTCGATGGAGAAATGCTTTCTTTTGTATCTGTCAAACAGCATTTTACAAGTGGTTTCTCGATTTTCTTTGCTGTCTTTCATTCAGTTCATGCGGAACCCATTTTCACACTTTCCGAATCTTTCCCATCCCAGGTTAAAAAATCCAATAGGATCCGATAAAAACCGATTCAAAAATAATCGGAATGAATAGGGTCAATCGGAAAGGTTCAGCTACCGATTCAAAATGAATAGGAATCAATCGGGACCTCTTTTCTATAGGATTGAATCGAGGATTCACTAATAGAATAATCTGTTGTTCATTCGAATTAATAAGACTTCGCGCGATCTGTTGGTCTGTATAAGAGATATCTGATCGGATGATTAAAATTTTGTCCATTTCATAGGGCGAACGGTTCTGATTAGAATTTTCCATAACCTCAATCTATTAGAAGTGATGGGGAAATGTGTGGAATTGAATGAGTAATGAGTTTTTTTATGGGGAATTCCCGACTCAATTTGGAAATGTATAAATTCAATTGATGAATCGGTTTGAGTTGGATCACCCCAACATTCGATTCCGTTGGAAATAATCAGAAAGTTTACAGATCCTAATATCCTACATGAGAAAGGAAGATCAGTTGAAACAACTAGTTGTCTTGTAAGCGCATTTGGAGCCATTTTTTTCCGTTAGGACAACAATTTTATTCATTGATATGACTAATTTAAAAAACTGGTTGAATCAACGAAAAAATTGGTTATTCTGACGAAAAAAATGGATCCATATGCGCTTACAAGTTAAATAGTTATTTCAACTAATCTTTTGTTTCCGAGTACAGTTATGTTCCGACAATAACCAATTCAGTTTCAGGATTGTTTTTATCGCATCAGACCATCGGTTTCAAATAAATAAAATACCGATCAAATCCAATTAAAAACTATTCTATTGGTGCCAATTGGAATTTTCATTAATCATAAAATTGAAACCAATTTGACAATATTTCATTGGTATTCATTGGAATTTTTATTGGTAATAAAATACCCATTGAAACCCATTGACAAATATTTTACTGGTATCAATCCAAATTTTCATTATTAATGAAATACCCATTGAATACCATTTAGAAATATTTCGCTGGGATCAATGAAAATTTTCATGTTCAACAGTATACCGATTAAATGCAATTAAACAATATTTCATTGATATCAATCGGAATTTTCATTGATCATAAAATACCCATTGAATTACATTGACAAATATTTTCTTGGTATCAGTCGGAATTTTCATTACTAAGAAAATACCCATTGAATCCCATTGACAAATATTTTATTGGTATCAATCGGAATTTTCATTATTCATAAGATACCGATTGAATCCAATAGAAAAACATTTTTGTCATCAGATTGAATCAGATATTTTTGACCAGGATATGTTTGGCAATATGCCCCTTCGGAGCAGGGTATTAGGATAGCTATAGCTTAGAGGTTAAGAAGGCAGGTCTTACAGGTAGGTAGATCGGTGATAGTTCGAATCCCCTTCAGGTAGGAATAAATTTCCCAAGTCATATGCTGAGATAGAGATGTTGGCAAATTCTCAATTGGATTCAGTTAGAAAATAATTCATTTACATCAATCAGAATTTTGATGAATAATAAAATACCCATTGAATTACATCACAAAATATTTTATTGGTATCAATTGGAGTTTTGATTGATCATAAAATACCGATTAAATCCAATAGAAAAACATTTTATTGGTATCAATGGGAAATTTCCGATGCAGAAACCCAATTCATTCCAATACAATTTTCTTTATCGGATTCAATCGGATTTTCTAACCAGGGAAGTGAAGTCAGTTGGCATCGTTTCCTACAGGTGACCAATTTTTTGTACGAAGATTATGCCTTGTCGAATGATTTTATTATGCACTTCTATGCAATTTCATCTACTACGCTGTTTCAGAGGTCATAATTCCTCATATGGTTCATTTTTGAGTTCACAATATTCAGTTACAATCGAATGAATACGTCAAGCCCGTATAAAAATATGAATTCAGGGTATTACATCCCTCATCAAAACCTGATTTGGACCCGAATAATAATAATAATCGGGATCTGAAGCGCCCAACTTCATTTTCTACACGGGTTGTTGTGTTTTATTCAGTTCATGCGGAACCCATTTTCACACTTTCCGAATCTTTCCCATGGCTTTCAAACGAATGGAGACGGCTTTCTGCGTCACATTCAGTTGATCCGCGAATTCTTGTCGAGTTTCAGTATCATCTTCATCCAATAAGGCTTGTAATTCGTTGTCTGCGAACTTTTTCAGTGGTTTTCCACGCTCTTCAATTCTCACATAAAAATCACCACTTTCAAATTTTTTGAACTACTCGAAATACTGTGTTCCACCAAGGGTATGTTCACCGTAAGCTTCGACAAGCATTCGATGTGATTCTGCAGCTGTTTTCTTCGAATGATAGCAAAAAACCAATGCTGTCCGCGGATCGTAGACACAAAACTCGACATGTTTGATGTTATAAAACAATTACGAGTGTACGGAACTTCTATTATTTTGTGTTGAAAATCTTCATCACCTGTTAGGGAGAGCTGAAGAATGGATGGTGCTGAAGAAGTGGTCTGAGGGTCCCTAAAATCCCACCTGGTGAATCCCAAGACCCAGACATAATCTGATTAGGACCCAGACATAAAATCCATATCGGTTTTTGGAGGAAAATGGATAAAATTCCAGATCTATCTGGGTTCTTTATAAGCAGAGTTAAGCTCATCAATTATCGTTTTTTTATTTTACAGGGAACAATTAGAGAATGGAAATGCTTTTGAATGTATCCACGGATCAACATAATCGCTATACTCTTTTCGTTAATCTTCGAAAAGACTACCGGACGAGATTACAGTCGCTTTAACGTAGTTCTCCAAAGTGCTTCGCAATTTCGCTTGGCTTTGACGTGGATTTACAAAACATCTTTGCTATCACTTATAAATAGATGAGTCAACATTTGTTCCTTCGTTCTTCTTTTCTGATATGATTCTATTATGTGTTCCCTTATCAGTCCAGCACTTGTCGTCTCAAAATAAATCTCTCTCTCCTTCTCTGCAGAGTTTGTAAACCCTCGAACGTCAAGAAAATACCCTAACGTGTGTACAGTGAGAGAATAAAGTCCTTTCCTAAGAATCGGTGAAAGAAACTCTACAGCAAACTACATTCACCACCTAAACTCTCGTTTATTTCTTCAAATTTTGGACCACGGTTCATTCGTTTCGCACATTCTTACTCCACGCTATACAAAAAACTCCGCGTAGAAATATGAAACGAAAATCTCCATAGAACGAACGCAATATAATCTACTGCACAGAAGTTACTTCATTTTCGAAACTACCCAACGAACCCTCTTCACGCTCCTCTCTCGAACTTTCTTTATAATATTATACTTTTTCCCCTGTATCATGAAAGTAGCGTTCATTGTAATTGCGATTATCTCTCGGTTCTTTTTAGCTCCCTTTCATACTTTCCGCTGCACATTTTCAAACGAAATCACCAACGGGAGTTCAAAGCGTCGGGGAGTTCAAACTTCTTATCAAAAAACTCGATATCCAATTCCAAAGTCTTTTGGAATTGGATTTTAATAAAACAAATGAATTTCGGTACCGAATTCCGATCCGATATCCTCCCCCACGAGTAGAGGACAAGGTTTTTTCCCTTTTTTTACGATAATGCGTGCTCATGAAAGTTGCAACGAACGTAATGGAATCCAGGGAATATAAATGTGGGAAAACGATGATAGGATAAAGGATATCGAATGTAACGAGGAGGAAACAAGCGTGACAAGCGTATAATAATATATATTTGAGAACTATTCGGGAGTCCTTTAACGGTTAATGAGGCGTGATGAAAGGAGAGAGACCAAAGTATGAAGGACTTCTCGTCAGGTAGCGAGACGGAAGAAATTGATCCGTCTCATTCGTACGTCGAGGGGATTGGAGGCAGCAGTTATCAGATATACACTCGTTCACCTACATACACGCTTCGTTTGTTGGTTTTAGATAGGTCGGGGATATTTTCTCAACGTGTGTTGTCGAAGTCCTAAATCCTCGAGGATAATGATCAAAGCTACCGAATGGGAACTCTTGAAATCCGAGGATTTCATTCTTTTTGTATCGGAACTGTATGGACTTTCCTCGCTGAATGTACAATTCTGTACAAGGGAATTCACGTGAATTCCAAACCATTCATGGAGAAAGAAGAGAAAATCTCTTTCCTGACCTAACTGCCCAGTGAACACCATATGTAAATGTTACGTAACACAGTAATCACAAGGTACTAAACTCTGTTATATATATGTGATGTAATAATTATATAATATTTTACGCTCATGTTACGTAACAATTTTTTACTTTTGTGTTACGCTGTCGTCACATGTGCAAGTGACCTGAAGAAAACAAGAAAACTAGAAGAACACTGAGCCCGTGAGTATTGGCACAATGTTGATTTAATCTCTGTTTGAAATAAGAGTGTAAAATCAAGAAAGTCTTTTTTTCCAGCTACCCATATAAAAATCTTCAGGCTCCGCCAATGCTGACGACGGAATATAGCTAGACGCAAGGCTGCCAGCCAAAGCTGGGCAATCTATGTAGGGACAAGGATGGTTGACAATGGTCTAAACATTGTACCAATATGGGAAGTCATAAATCGACTTCATTGATCCATCATTGATCATTGGCTGCGCCACGCTTGGCCCATCCTCCAACCAATATTGCTTGAAGGAAAAAGCATGCTTCCAACAGAGGCTCTCTAGGGCTTGGCGGGACACTGCTCCAAGCATTGGGCAACTCTGAATGACAATGGATTCTCATGTTGCACCAAGCATGGGTCGTAGCTTGGTCCAGCTTGGGCAATAGCTTGGCTCAGCTTGGGCGATGGCCTCGCTCAGTTTAGGCGTTAGCTTGACTCGACTTGAGTAATAGCTTGGCTAAGAGTGAAACTTCCTTCTCAAACAGAAAATTACAATAACTCTCACCAGAGTGATGCTTGTTTCCTGCGAGTGGCGAACCAAGCATTCAATCAATATATAAGTCTCCTTTGAAGATTCCATGACAGAAATAATTCTTCATCTGTTTCCAGACCCGCCTACTTCTACGCCAGGACCACCGGATTTACGTCATTCATCAGTTTAAACTAATCAGAAAAATTACATGTTGAAATTCTCCGACATTCATTTCATTCAATCGAAATGATAGAATGGATTTTTTATTTTATTTTCAATTACAATAAAAAATAAAAGTGACCATTAGCATGAGATGGGTGCAACCCTGCCGCAAGATTGCTACAGCGTGTTGGCTCATCCTTGGCGAACAAATTTTTGTATGGTCTGCCATTGACGGCATATGCTATCACAACCCTGTTT
Source organism: Gonatopus flavifemur (assembly GCA_018340375.1). Taxonomy (NCBI): domain Eukaryota; kingdom Metazoa; phylum Arthropoda; class Insecta; order Hymenoptera; family Dryinidae; genus Gonatopus; species Gonatopus flavifemur. The sequence goes on from JAFFJZ010000004.1 coordinate 20,905,511, forward strand.
CCAGTGTTGGGTCTTGATTGTGGAAACAAATGGGCTGAGGCTGAAATGATGTTATCATTTCAGAGTTGCGCCATGCCTGGTAGCCTAGGCTCGGCCCATCTTGGTGAGCCTTGCGGCAACCTAGCGCCCATGGTCAATTTTTACCTGGGTACATACGCAGTGACCACCGAAAGTAACTACTGTATGTTATGCAGCTTATCCAGGTAGAAACGCGCATTCAAAGTGCTTCAAGGCGCAGTGGTTAGATCTTAGGTTTCAGTCGGTAGGCAGGTAAGAATATAGATTCGAATCCCGTTGAGTAGATATGATTTTCTCTCCATCTAGATAAGAGATCAAGTTCCTCAGTGATCTTGAAACACAAGGAATTTTCGAAATCACTTCGCGTAATTAAGTTTTTTTCAATTTTTACGAATATTTTCAGCAATAATTTTCCAGTACATGTACTGGAAAAGTCCAGTACGTTTGTGTACCGGTTACGTGAAGGTTCTTTGTATTCAGGTAACTGTAATGTAATATTGTTCCTCACGTAGTAATGTAAGTCAGTAGGAAATTGTGAGTCACATGGGACTCCCAAGTTATGTAACCGGCTACTCAACGTTATGTGGTTTTTATGTAACATTTACGTAACTGTGTTTACTGGGTGGATTACTGAGAGAGCAACATTTTTCAGTATTATATGCAGAATAGCAAAAAAATTTTGCTGAAGCCCTGATAGAAATATATCTCTAGCAGAAATTATTCCAGGCATTCTCTAGTCATCTCGAGGCCCTCGCAAGTTTTTCTTCAGGCGAAACTAGCCTAGTTGAACTTGCAAGTTAACACTCAACCAGCATGCAGTTCATGAAGATATCTTCCAGAAATGTTGGGAAGACATCTTGTAAAAGATTCCTAAAACATGTCTTGATTCAAGACATCTCCAACACGACCATGCAAGATATCTTGAAGATATCTTTTAGAAGCGTTTGAAACATATCTTCTTGGAAGCCTTCAACAAGATATGTTTGAAAGGATAGACTGTCATCAGGTTTAGGTTATGAATACCTGAACATATGAATTGACATGAATAACACTTGGAATGTGCTGTTTATTATAATCGAATTACAGATGTAATGGATTCGTTCACAAATCTGAAGCTTGAAAAATCTATATACATGCCAAGAGATTTCAAATTCTGCAAAAATTACGATTTTGTCACTGTTTAATACCCGCGCTGGGATTAAAGAATCTTCAAGGGACAAATATTTTACAAATTACTGAACTTTTTACGCTCAATTTTATGTACAGCCTTCAAGTAAATTCAAAAAAATTCTCATTCATACTCATTGATGAGTTTTTCTTCAATAACGTTGGGATAGAAATAATTTAGGAAGAATCTGTGGTATCCACGATTAATTTATCTGACATTTGTTTATATGATAACAGTTTTTTCAAAAGATCACTTTTACTCTGAAAATGTACACCACTAACACGATTTCACTGTGTTATATTGACAATCAAAAGTATCAAAATCGAACTGTCTCTATAACTCAGGTCACTGAAGCGTAAGTACATCGTAAGATGCGCGGGTTCGATTCCCGCAACCTCAAGGATTGGGATAAAGTAAACTTCATAGGAGTGCGAAAGCGACAAAGACGAATATGGGGGGAGGGAGAAAGGAAAAGAAGAGGATGGAATTTTCTTTTGTGAATAAATTGAAGCTTCTTCCAAGACATTTTTTATTTTTCAAGACATCTTTAAGAAATCTTGAAGAACTCTTTCAGATTTCTTAATTTCTTCTGGAAGATATCTTAGAGAAGTCTCCGAGACATCTTTTAGAAATCTATTCATGTTGCATGAGATATCTTTTCGAATGCGAAACGATATCTTTTAGAAAATTCTTCAAGACTTCTTGTACTTTTGGAAGATATCTTTTAGGATTCCAATAATTAAAATTCCAGCAATGTTGGCGCAGAATATTGTGTTCAAATAAATCATTCTCACGATTGGGATGTGAATATTTTTGAATATAAAATTATTATAATGCTGATATATTCAAACTTCTGTTAATTTTCATCAGAGATGAATTCCTTTTCCCTCTCAATTCCCATGAGGAAAGAATAAAATAATTTAATTGACAGGTTAAACTGTCATCAAACAGCAATGAACAAAGTTGAAAAGTTTTGGAAAATCCCTTCACTCGGAAATACTGCTGCATTCTTACAAAATTTCATCCACGTGGAAATGGAAGACTGAGAATCACTGCCCTCATGGTTTGTAACTGGCATGGAACCAAATTGGTCCACTTGGAACCAAGTTGGTCTCTTATCGGTTGTTGGACCATTCATCATGATCTGTATGATGCAACCAACTTGGTTCAGCTGGAACCATGTTGGTCCAATCAAACCAAGTTGGTCCTATATTGGTTGTTGGGCTAACCATCATGGTCTGTATGGTACAACCAACTTGGTTCAGCTGGGACCAAGTTGGTCCCACGTTGGTTATTGGGTCACCCATCATGGTCAGTATGGTGGAACCAAGTTGGTCCATCTGGCACCAAGTTGAGCCAGCTGGGATCGAGTTGGTTCCATGTTGGGCTATGCTGGGGTTTTTCAACAAGGAAGTGTTATGATTTCTTTGTTATTTGAACAGTAAATAAAATGTGAACTGGATTATTCAATGATAACCTAAGAATTGCATACGATTTTTTGCAATACGGGTATTTTATGTAACATACATCTAATAACCCAGATTACACACAAGAATCACTTATGAATTCTGAGAAAAAAACTTTTCCTAAACTATTTTAAAATCCAAATAATTCTTTTGAAAACTCTGTGAAAATTTTCTGAATTGTAAAAGAGTTCAGGAGAAGTTATTTTTTCAGAATTCATCAGTAATTCTTGTATGTTACCTGGACAGACTTTTCTTTCAGAAAGATGCAAAAAAAATGAAATTATTTGAGATATTTTTGATATAAAATGCTGTGAGCAAGGAATTACTTCTGGAAATGAATCATATATGAACTGTATGTGAACCGTATATGAATTTTGTGAGAATCATATACGAGCCATATAACATGCACATATGACCCATACCTGCCTCATATATGAGCCATATGTGAACCACACTGAGAAAAAGGTTTATTTACAATGTGATATCCATATTCAATGATTTGAGAACATCCTGTAAACTCTAGTGTTACTAGTTATCTCTTCGGCATCTCAATATTCCCTTGTTCGAGTGTAGAATTATAAAGACCTTCCATCAATGTACACGGAGAAACGTGCCATTCAAGAATTTATTAATTTTCATATGAATCTAAAACCTTCTCTTCGGCTTCTGTGCAAACTTGCAGCGATGAAAATTCAGGAATGGATTTTCACTGAAAAATATGAAATGCTGTGAATACAAAGCAAAACGTATAACAGATCTGATTGAAATTCAAGTCACTCGATAGTCAAATTTTAGAATGCATTTTGTTTTGTAATTTTTTCAGCATCTTAAATGTTAATCAGGTTTGTCACTTTTTGATTCGTATTTGAAGTCTCTCGTACTTTCAAGTCAACATTCATTTTCTGAACCTCACTGTTTCAAGTTTATCCAAATTTATCAAGGAAACTAAAAGAAAGTTACAAAAAAGAAATTAAAGTTAAAGTTAGTATTTATATAAAATTCCCAGATAGCACAAGAGTTTCCAAAGAGGTCCGTATGAATACATTGTATTAATTATGAACTCTTTTTTCCGTGTAACTTTTTCATGTATAGTTTTTTCCGAATTTCTCACTATTTTTTTATGAGTAACTAGTGAGTAGAACTAGCGAGTGCCTCATCATTTCAAGCGTGACATGCAGTGATGTGAAATGACCGGTCATGAAAAATTCAGACATGTCATGGTCATTATGACCGTCATGTGACCGTCATTGACGGTCAGATTTTTCACAGTTTGTAAGTGAAAATGACCGTCAAAAAATTATCTGACTGGTCATGACCAGACAATTAATAATTTTCATTAAACTTTCTTTAATAAAAATCTCGAATATGTTTTATTACAAATCATGGTTATCTGTTTACAAAATGATGATAATAAAATGAATATTTATATGTAGTTCTACACGGAAAAAAAGGAATCGTTGCAGCAGCTACTCGCGTAGACGATTTTCGACCATCTACGTAAAATAGTTTCGGCAACTGCTTATTAGTAGATGGTCGAAAATCGTCTACGTGAGTAGCTGCTACAGCTATTCCTTTTTTCGTGTAAGTATATCAACTCAAAATTAAATTGTCCATCAAGGTTCCGGAGTTCAATATATTCTTAAAACCTTACAACATTATTGAAGTATGTCCCGCTGCACTAGATCACTTTAGATGTTAGTTTGACCGTCAAAAATTTTTCTGACTGGTCAGTGTGACCTGACCGTCAAAACTGACAAAAATTGTTCTCGTCAAGTGACAGTCATGACCGTCACATGACCAGTCATTTGACCGGTCATTTGACGGGCTCACATCACTGGTTACATGCCTCACAAGGTACTTGTAAGTTTCACCGTGAAAAAAGTTGGACTTGCTAGTACCTCGAATTTTACTTGAGAAAATTCCTACTAAGGTATCATATTATGCAACTCACTGGCCCATATCGAGGCCGGGGGATACGTTTAGTTTGCCTCGATAGTGCCCAGAATGATTTTTATTAGGGAGGAGTGAACATTTATTGCTGCTACAGGTAAAAAGAGACGACAAGATTGTCGCTCTTTCTTTTTTTCCGTGTTCTTTTGCACACTGCGAAAAATTGGCGGTGTTAGCGAGAATTTACACCAAATTGTGTTTTTTTTTGGACACCGATTTTTGGGTGGATGTTTGTGGAACTCGCGTCATGTTGATTCTGTGTCAATCATGACATTGTTTCGACATTGGTTCTTTCACACTGTAAAAACGGAGAAAAAAGAAGTTTGCTGTGACAGAAAAATCTAATTTTTCCCTGTAATAACAAACTATTTCTCATCAAAGCAATCTCGTTAGCTACGGCAGCGATTTTTTCAGCTCCAGCAACAACAAATGTTCCCCTCCTCCAGCAAATTTTGCTAGAGAAATCAATATTTTTGGCTACCACAGGTAAACAAAAATCGCTGTAACAGCTAACAAGATCGCTGTGATAGCAAATAGATTGCTGCCACAGCAAAAAAAGTTGTTCCTCCAGCCAAAGGAACCCAGCAGAATCAGATTTCGTTGTCAAAGCGAATTTTTCTCCCTTCTCCGTGTGTGTAATTTTCGATGATTTTCTCCTCGAAATTGTGTAAACAAGATTCTTTTCAGTGCATCATCTCGTACAATTGATGCTATGAACTTCTAGATCGTCACCTCATCACGCCACCTCATCGACACCAAAATACTTCATCAAATTTCATTGGCTCTTATTCCTTACACCTGAACACAATACACCATTCTCAACAAGATGTATAGGCGAGATGAATGAAAAGAGGTCTATGAGTTCATTGCTCGAAGTTATATTTCGACTCCACACATGAAACTGTGCACACAAGCGTCGTGTATTCAATTCTATGTACCTTCACGTCCTACACGCATATGTTTTATGTACGCGAATCGACGGTGAACATTGATGAGATCCGTGCACGGTCTGTGTAATGAAAAGTACATTGAGATTGTATTCACATGCGTGTATTCGTGTTGTATACAATTCATCTTCATCATCACAGATCGCTTGTAAAGGTTTATCTGGTTGTGAGATTTACAACTGAGGGTTTATTGTCGAATATCGATCCTTGATAATCTGTTCCTAAGGGAATACAAGCAGGGAATTAGGAACTTTATACGTGAACTTTATACGCTATCGTCAATGTTGTTGGAATACTTTTATGATTTTCCTAATGCAAGTTTGATGAAATACCACATTTTAGAGGAGAGTTGTATCAGTTGTGGTGAGATGGAAATTTGCTGGATGTAGAATTGTTTATAGATTCCCATTTGGTAATATTTGGTAAAAGTTTTGCAGTGTGGGAAAGTGGATCACGGACTATTGACTCGAGACGAAAGGGGTTAATCAACATTGTATGTTGATAGATAAAGGAATTCTCAAAACTAGATGTAATATAAAAAACAAAAACGGTGCACGGGGAAGGAGAAATTCGTTGTGACAGTGAAATTTGATGTTGCTGGGTACCTTTTGTTGGTGCAACAGATTTTTTGCCGTTATAGCAAACTATTTGCTACCACAGCAATCTTGTTAGGGATACACTGGGTCAAAATGACCCATCCTTCATTTCGAAAAGGTGTATATCTCTGAAAAAGTACTTTCAAATTTCTTCAAATATTGAAAAAACTATCAATTGTAGAGCAAAGCGGGGTTCGGATTTGTATTCTGCAGACTTCGGCGATGAATCTCAAGAAAGAAACATTGTTCTACGATATTTTAGTGCCGAGATATCAGCGATTAAAAAACATTCGGGTCAAACTGACCCAGTGTATCCCATGTGTGAGGAAACTATCAGTGGATCCTTAGAGGGTTAAAGAATCTCATTGAACCGATTGATTCTCATTGATTCCAATGCAGAAAACCGATTCAAACCAATGAAATTCAATTCTCAATGGGTTTGAATCAGTTTTCTGCATCAGAATCAATGAGAATCAATCGGTTCAATGAGATTCTTTGAGCAAAAGAGTATGGACTTTCCTAGCAAACTTTTTTTGTTATTCTATACATACTACAGTGTGACTCCTCAATCAGAATGCTAACCTTCTCCCTTGAACACAAGGTAAGAACCGTTTGAATGAAAAAGAGGGTAAGCGTTTTCATTGAGAGGTCGTACTATACCAAAGTTTGCTGTCACAAGTAAAAGGAGCAAACCTTTTCTTGCTGTCACAAGTAAAAAATCGCTGTCGTAGCTGAGATGATTGCGGTGATAACAAATGGTTTGCTGACACAAAAACAAATTTGCCATTCCAGCAAAATTGTATTCTGCTGTCACTGGGGTTCTAAATTTTTGAAAAATCACGGAAAAAAACGAAAAAGAATGTTTTAAATCAATTATAGTGTGGAATTTGTTGTTGTAGCAGATTTTGGAAATTTCATTCTTGATTTTCCATTCAAACTCGTGGTGGGGTTGCAAATACTTTAGGGATTGATCATAAATTACGTGATAAGATATTCTACTCTATTCTCTTTCATTTATTAAATTTACTCTTTTATTTGCCTCTTTGTCACTCTTAGTTCCTCTGAAGTTGTGAGAAGGGGAGGCAAACGTGAAATTGTCTCACGTAATTTATGGACGAGCCCTTACGTGCATTACATCGCTGAATTTTTGATCGTTTATGGAAACGAAATTCAAATTGAGGATAGGAAAACATGCTGTATCATGAACACTGCTTCGCAGAATTATTGATGTTTCCAGATGAAACATGTTATGTAGAGATGATATTGGAAAATCATAATTGTTTATATTTTGAGGTTTTCTAACATTCGATTATTGATTTGTTCCAATAAACGATTCAAATCTCAATGACATATGTGAATTTCTATTTAGTGTGATACCTTGGCATATATCAGGGTTTATAAACTCAATAGAAGACCCTATGAAATCATTTGTACTAATATTGAGAAAATACTCGGAAAACAAGTAGGTTGTATTTCATTTTGATTGATGAGGATGTATTTGATATATATTTCTCGTTTTTTGTGAGATAAAAAGAATATTTCTTTTTGTTCTGTTCATTTTCGATATTTTCATTAAAATACGTCGGAATAATTCCCGAAAAAACCGTTTTTCCCGTTTTTTCCAGGTTACTTTGAACCCTAGCTGTCACGGTAAATTCTTTTTTTTCCGTGTGACGATCCTTCAATGTGAAGCAATTTTACAATAATATCTGAGCGTCCATCGAAAGAATCGATCGGTTTCTCTTCTTGTTACTAGCAGATAGAACTGTACCGGAGAGAGCACCTCCTTTCATGTTCTAAGATGTATTTTTCCAGCTGCTGTGCGCGAGGCAGTGAAACGCAACGCCTGGTGTTTAGTAGGGGAACCTTCCGGTTCAAGACAGACACGTTTGTGAAAATCTGTCACAGTGAATTTTTTCCTCCGTGTTGCACGGACGACATTGTATTTTAAACAAACACTCCTTCATAACTCATGTAAGAATTTTTGGACCCCGACAATGCTGAGAATGGAATATAGTTTGACAGGCAAGACTTGGGAATGTATAAATGTTCACTGTTGATCAACAACAAGTCAAATGTTGTACCGATGTCGGTGTTCGACGAATTTCAGTTGCCAGCCTTCCTGGTGGGAATGATTTTCGAATTGGGTTGAATTTTGTTGAATGTTGCTGAATTTCATCGAATTCCATGTAGAATTTCGTCCATAAATTGGACTCTTTTTTCATGAAAAATCAAAAAGAAAATATGAATTTCAACAAATTTCGATCAAGTTAAATCAAATTCATTAAACTTTGCCAATTTTCTTTGATTTTTAAGAAGATTTGTGGATTTTTGTCAATTTTTAATGAGGAAGTGTTCAAATTGAGAATGCAATCCCTGCTTCAAAAATCCGATTGAAAGGGAGGGGGTAACCCACACAGCACAGAATATCGCAGTGATATTATTTTGTGATATTGTGATATTGCAGGGAAATATTACTGCGATATTGCCGTAATATTTCATGTCCGCGCAGATTGATTGCAGTAATATTGCAGTAATATCACAGCAATATTGTAATACTACGTCGATATTACAGCAATATTTCAGTGATGTCACAGTTATATTTCACACCTGTCGATATTATATATTTTAGTAATATTGTGGCAATATTTCAAGGGGACACTAATTGCACGCAGTTGAAAATATAACAGTATATGGACTCGACAAACATTTCCTCGGTAAGAATTATCTGAACTGAATTCATGAGTGTATCTAAAGTTTTCAGGAAATAATCGTTGATACTTTATTTGCGATACAAAGCCTAAATTTTCAAATTCCAAAAAATTCTTTCCCAACGTCTGTGAGAAAGCTTGAAATCTGGAAAATTTGGATTTTGCACTACGACAAAGTACTGAAGATTATTTCTTGAAAATTTCATCTATTCCTATGAATTTAGTTGAGAGAATTCTTACTTAGCGAATGTTTGCTCAGAGGGTACACTGGTATCCCCTTAGAGCATGTGATACTAATACCAGGACCTTAGCCATTTTATTTACATCAAACTGGATAAAATCAATTCAATTGAATCAAAATATCTCTCCGTACACAGTAATTTTCAAAATTTATTGAACAACTACTGTACACAGCGTCTTTATTTTGATTTCATTAAAAGATTTTTCGAATGTTATAAACAAAATAGCTAGCGTCTCGGCCTTAGCATCCCTCTAAGTGAATTGTTCATGTAAGGTTTGTAGAATATTCTTCACAAGTTTTAGAATATCACTCTGTAAAGTATTTCTTTGCAGTCATATAAGTATTCAACGATTGAGGCATAGAACAATATTCTGAGAATGAATTGCAAGGTATTCGAAAAGTCTCGTATGAACAATTTGGTTAACATCAGGGTGCTATAGCACCCTCACTATAGTATCCTTACCAAGAAATACGAGCGGCAGTGCTCCTAGACAAATGTAATTTGAAACTTGAAGAAAAACGAAACATTGTGATTGAGCGGATACCAGTGCCATAAGAGCAGCTGATTATTTTTTTGGAGATTTCGCAAAGGGGGTGAACAGGGAAGTGCTTCAACTGGGAATTCTAACGTAATTGATCAATGATGCATCCCTTTTGAATAGAATAACCAATTAAAAAGAGCAAAATTCCCGGTTGTCACAAGCCTGGTGAAATATAATAGATATTTCGATGTAGCTTCGTTTGATTGGTAAAGAATAAAGGTACATCAAGATATTTCAATTGTATTTCACTCGTTTCAGAAAACCTTAGAAACAAAATCAACTGATCTCATGCACTGGTATCGTCTCAAAGTCTTGTAATTCATATAACAACTGTCACTTTTGTGGGTTTCAAGGAATATGAAATTTGTTGGGTCATGAAAAAAATCTTAATTTTTTTCTCTTTATATTGCTCAGAGGTGAAATTGGAAAAATCCTGATTTTTGAAGACAAATGTGAGTTCAGGCATATTTTTTCTACTTCTCATGGCATTCAGAAGTCCTACAGAGGAGAAAACTATTCTTCTATTTTTTTTATATTTTAGGACCTGAATTAGGGACAGTATTATAATTTATTTAAATTATTTTCCATTCCGAAGGATTTTGAAATGATTGCAATGAACCGGAATCAGAAGAAATCCGTTTTTTCACTACTAAAGTTTACTACACAACACACATTTCCATTGACATCCATTTTTCATGTGCACTCATGAATACAAAAAGGAAACAATATCAAACCGTTTTGGACTAATTTTCACATGGAAATTGCCCAGGATTCAAGTTTAGGCATGCATTACAAATTCCTGTTTGCAAAATATTACCGCAATATTCCAGTGTGATTCATGATATATTATCGACACTGTAATATTGCAGTGATATTACAGTGCAATACATAATATTGTAATACTGCTGCAATATTACGTTATGATTTGTAATATCACGTCAGTATTGTAATATTGCTGCAATATTACAGTATGATTTGTAATATTACGTCAGTATTGTAATATTGTTTATTATTATTATATATTATGTGCTGTGTGGGAAACGTTTGCACTTTCGAAGAATCGAATTTTTGTTAAACATTTCGAGAATATATTCCCAAAATTTTGAGTCGATCTGAGCAAAACTCTTGAAGTTATTGTCTAGACACATACGCTCTGACAGCAACTTTCAAACGCGTTTTTCTCAAAACTACTTTTGCAAAGTCCATGTTCCCTGCAATTTGACAACTACTTGACCGATTTATTTCAAACTTGGTACACATTTTCTACATAAAAATACCTCCCGCCGACGATTAGTTGAAATTCTTTTTTTCATTAAGGGGGCTTCCCACCCACAAAATGGCGAATGGCGGAATTTTTCGTGGGAAATAGCAGTTCTCACTTTAGATAGCCACCAGAATGTTTTAAATGAAAAAAAAAATCATTATAGAACGTTGGAGGGGGGAGATTTGATGATACTTTGACTAAATTTCCAATGGTTTCTGATTTCAGGTAATTTTCGACCGAGACATGGAGAACACCGCAAATTGTTATTTTTCTAAGATGGTTTGGGGCAAGCTCTGTCACCGGCTTTGTTTTCAATATTTCCGCATGAAAAAAATTACAGAATATTGTTGAATTTAGAATAGGTTTCCTAATAGAATCCTCTTAATAGACTCCACTTCCATAACTGTGTTTGGAAAATTGTGAGAAAACTACGTGGTAAACAACGTTGAAAACTACATGTTCCTGAAGTTTGATGCGTTTATAGAAACGGAACAAGAATTGAAACTCACAAAATCTGACAAATCATCGGTCTTCACCTTCTAGGATCAACCCTTTCGGAACTGGAGACATCGTTTGAAGAGTGTACCGCAAGATTTTGGGTGTTAAACAGCTGAGTATTTCGTTATTTGATTACCAATTCGTTTCAAAAAACAATTCGAACTTCAACACCATAAAAACTACCTTGTTTTCAACGTACTAGTAGTTTCCCATGTTGTTTTTCACGTTGTCTTCAACCTTGTTTTCAACGTGGTTTTTTTTTCCCCGGGTGAATTGAATCGTGGATTTTTTCAAATCGCCCACGTGATATCAATTGATTCACCATTTCAAGTAGAAGTAAATCAATAGCACCTCAATGATTTGACGCAAATATTGGCCTGTACAGAGATTTACCGTTGACGCTAGCATGGGACAATGTTGATAAAGTATGACCGAGACCAGGCAACCAAGCATGGCGCGACACTAGAATGATAACATCGTTTTATGATTTATCAATGTGTTCTTTCATTGAAGCCCCATCATTTGTGTAGAAATGGCAATGAAATGGACTATCATTGGCAAACAATTGGAAAATTTGTTTATCACTGTTGCGCCAATCATAAAACTGTAGAAAATAATTACCTCAAAAATATATAAAAAGTATGAGCATTTCACAATTTCCGATATATGTTATTTGGGATCTTATTGTGCCGTGAAAAAATCGTTTGGGTCTGATTATGCGTGTTCAGGCCCAATCATGGACATTTTTCAGGAAAATTATTCGTGTTTAATACTGACTACAGCTGGTCGTTCATTTTTGAGCTTTGTCATTACTTCGAAGGCTTCAATTTTGCACCCACGTGGAAACCCGTGATCAAGCTTAACCACTAGCGATCATGCCTGACAAACCATTCTCGCTTGTGATCATGCAAAATTCCACTAACTGAGGGATATTCATACCAAACGACTCTGTGTTGATTTTTCTATCACAAATACACATGTTTGATCATGCTAAATCGGTCCCAAACGCAGGCGCGTACGGCTGATCACGCATGATCATGCCTGAAAACTGGGAACTGGAAAATGGGAGCTGCATAAGCACCACGAGTAGAAATGATTAACTATAAATTAGTGTTTGATGATATTATTATAGTTTCATTCCTTACAAAGAACTTATTGATTTTGTATGAATTTCTCATGTTTAATGAAGCATAATCAAGCGTGATTGGGTGTAATTACATATGATTAGTCCTCATTACGTGGGTACAAAATTCAAGCGAGAGCAAACGTGGACAATTTTTGTATGGGGTGTTTTCCTGATTTATCTGTGAACAACTCGGTGTTTTTTATCGCTAAAGTTTGCCATGAGAAGTATACACAATATGGATCAGCGGTAGGAGGCCTTTCGTGTAACCTGTAACAAAGAACGATTGACTGTTCTTCCAGAGAATTATTTGAGTCTCATATTATATCAATATATTCCTTGTATACATCTCTCCCTACTTCCGAGAAACATTCATCAAAAGTTAAAATTAAGGAGCATCCCACACAGCATTTCAGTTCTAAAAGATATCTCAAGCAAATTTAAGAAGTATTATGCAATATGAAAAGATATCTTCAAGAGAACAGTTCTTACTTCTAAAAGATATCTTTTAGATGTCTTGTAGAAGTAAGAACTGTTTTAGACATCTTAAGGATACCTTTTCACGTTCCATAAGGCTTCTTAAACTTTTCTGAACAGTTCCTCAAGATATCTTGAGAATCAAAAGTGCTGTGTGGGATGCCAATATTCAGCCATGTTATTACCAATGAGTGGCACTACATTGAAAACTAATTTTTATCCAGAGCAAAGTTTGTGGCAATATTCAATCACGTTTCAAATTATTCTCACTTTCGATAGAATCTATCGTTCGGTCCATGTTGGACCAAGGATGAGTCTAGCAAGCACCAAGCCTGGCAAAATTGTGATTCAATGGTAGGCTGACAACCGAAATTCGTTAAACATCGATATCGGGCAAAATTATATTTGTTGTTAATCAGTATTGAATTTGCGCAGATCGCCAAGCCTTGCCTGTCAACATTGCGCCAAGCTGTATTTTATTGTCAGCATTGGCGGAACCTACAAATGGATGATTATAACAAATTTAATTTCAGAACCAGCGTATATAATATTTTAAAGTAGCGAGAAACGTTTACAAGGAATATATGAGGCTCAAATGATCCTCTGTAATGACGGTCAATCGTTCTGTGTTACAGGTTACACCAGAGGGCTCCAACCATTTAATCCACATTTTATGCACTTCTCATGGCAAAATTTACCGACAAAAGACATCGAGTTGTGGACGCCCATGTGTGTATGGAACAATGGTCCAATCATGGACCAAGCCTGGCACAAGCCCTGCCGAGACTTGTTTTGAACAATTCAATAAACTTAGTCCAGGTTTGGGAATTATAAGATCAGGACAAACTTGGGCCAATGGTTCGTTCCAGCCTAGTCCAAATGATCCGCCAAGCATCAATCAATGCTTCTTTCATCACAGATATTGATGAGAAGAGTAATTTGATCCATATTCCAGCTCAAAGTTCTCCCTCAGAATACCGTATATGGATCATCTTGAAACGATAGATTAAATGTGCTTTGGCAGTCTTGACTGGGACGAGCTTGGGTTTTTCCCAGTCTTGTTATTCCCTGCATGGGAAAGACATCTTGAAATCCTGCAGAGGGTTCTTCAAGGTCAGTTGATTTCTGTGTATGATCACATCTAAAAGTAGTCTATTACCATTGATTCAAGTTTTATTCTTATTTACATCAAATGTATCTATCTTAGTGTGTGAAACTGGAGTGTGGGGCCAATCATGGGGAGAAGATTGGACTGGTCTTGGCCCGATAGTTATGCACAAGTCTTTATCCATTGTTAACTCGGAACTAATTGAAAACACTATGCCACTTATGTGGACAACATTGGCTTAAATAATCTTCTTAACGAAAGCTTGATTTTCACGCTTGTCCCAAGCTTGTACCAAGTGCAAAAGTCATTCCAAAGATACGAACAAATGTCCCATGTCTAACTATCCATTGGAAACAGCGGGACAATCATGGAACCAATCATCATGGGTCCAATTATTTTTGAGGGAGGTTTTTTCCTGATACGCGTGCCAATCCAAGCTTGGGGTTTTTCCAGTCCTGTCAATACCCGCATGGGTGGATGAATCAAGGAAAAACAATAAGATTCCAAATCAGAAATGCGTATGATTTTTACATATTTTTCACAGTTTTAACATTGGCGCAACATCGACGAATACATTTTTCAATTTTTTGTCATTTGTCCATCAATGATGGGGCTCCTTTGGAAAAACACATGAATAAATCATAAAATGATGTCATCATTTCAGATTTGTGCCATACTTGATTGCCAAACTTCGGCCAATCTTCATCCACGTCAATTTTTATATGGATAGTTTATTTTAGATTGATTTTGGGTTGATATACGTTAAATGGAGGTTGATTCAACGTTTAAATATCCATTTTCTCAATTCATGCATCCTGTTTCTTTCTTACTCGAATCTCGAAAGGTAGACACATCTAATATCTCCCCATTGTACTTCAACCGCAACCCCACGGTGGATCTATTAAGCCCTTTTGTTTGCGTGCGCTAAAAATGCTGGCAATTGAGAAATCAATAATCCAACGCGATTCATTGTGAGAGAACTTGAAAATTGTATAAAAAAG
Organism: Gonatopus flavifemur; assembly: GCA_018340375.1. Lineage (NCBI taxonomy): Eukaryota > Metazoa > Arthropoda > Insecta > Hymenoptera > Dryinidae > Gonatopus > Gonatopus flavifemur. Next base: position 20,920,621 of record JAFFJZ010000004.1, read on the forward strand.
TTACAAGTATCCAGTTGCAATATAGGTTAAATAGTTACACGAGTTGAAATTTCAACAACCCTAACTCTTCCTAACTATCAATTCCTAATAAGAACTCCGGTAACGATTTCTAAACCAAATCGATGAGTTGTGTGTATTTTCCTCTTCTTTTTTTTGTCTCCCAATCAAGAAAAATAAAATCACAAACTCTCGTGTGTTCTGTGTATATTTTGTATAACGAGTTATCGAGACTTTGATCGATCGCACGCATTATTTTATTTTTTCTCTCGTAAAATATGATACATCAATCGATGAAATATCTGTTCAATTTTGTTTTCCATCACAAGAGGAATTCAAAGAGAGGCAAACTTTGTTTATACTGTGAATGAGATTTTTCAAACGAAATTTCTAGTCGATTCGAATGAAGTTTACAATGATATTTTTGTAAACTAGGACAGGGATGAGAACAACGCGTGGTGTCTCTTCAGGGTTTTATGAATAGATTGTTCAGTTAGAAAAATGATAGAAGCGAATTTAACGAGTTACATCCGATACGTGTTTACCAACAGCAGTTGTCATTCGAAATCGCGAACTTTCATCACGCAGTGAGCCTGAAGGGTTGGTTGTATTATTATTGTTCTCCCCCTTCCTGGATTGATAGATCTCATTCGCTGTATTTAATGAACATTCAGTAGAACTGAATAAATTGTGCAGAATTCCAACAACTCACCCAACATAACATAACAAGTGTGAAAAAATCCAGAACCGAGGGTGATGCTGAGAAGTCCAAGGACGCCTTGTGGCAATTCAGTGACGAGAAACAACAACAGAACAGCCAACAACATCATAGTGGTTCTGTCAGCTTGCCTCTCCTTGTCCTGTTTCTTAGTTCTTTTGTGATTATTTTTCTTCAGTATCGTGACTTCCTCGTGGTAATCGTCGATCGTGGCTGTGCTCCGTTCGATGATAGTTCGGTCTTGTTCCTCGAGTCTCGCGGTCATTCGCAGAGCCGAGGACTCGGAGAGTTTCTTACGTCTCTTCTTTGCTTCCAACAAAACCATGACCAACTTGATACTCAAAACCGTCAAACACAAACACGGTATCAATTTAATCACAACACTATAGATAATGAAATTCAATTTTTCTATGATAACATTGTTTTCCGCGGTTTCGGTTAAATTCACGAAATAAAGCGTAGTATTTGTAGCTAGATTGATTAGAGTTTTGTTATCTGTGTTCTTTTCTATTGCTTCACCGTTCTCATCTAGGAGTTCGGATTTCGCTCGTACCTCCGTTGTTACGTACAGAGGAACGCAAAGAATTGGACATATGATGTAAGCACCTGTTATGGCTAACACAGTTCTTTTGTAACTACACCATTCGCGATTACGTTGAGGGTGAGCCACGGCGATGTAACGCCAAATTGCGAGGGTCAGGGTCAAACAGATGGATATGGTGTGACACACTTGACCGAAGTGAGAATGGAAAAGTACGAATATCCCCCAACCGTAGGTATAAGTGTCCCTACGCGATCTTCTGTACAGATACAGGTGTGTCACATAGGGGATGTATTCTACCATAACCAGGAGATCCGCTATCGCCAAACCGGTTAAAATCATGTTGGTTGGCGATCGCATTTCGCGACGCGTTAGCACCGCTATATTCAAACTATTAGCAATCGAACCGAAAAAACAAACAAACAAACTGGCCCAACCGTGAATCCTCGCGTAACCTCTGTTGAAACTTTCCAACCCCGATCCGCATCGATAATCAAAACCGTCGAACGAATCCGCACCCTCGCCTCCATCGTCCGTCACATTCAAACTGGAATTCATCATGATAGAGTGAACGAACCGATATCTATTATCTTTTGTTTCTCACAAACTTGAATTCCCGGTTCAATCGTCATTTTTCAACCTCGCAAATTTGTTCGCACGAATCATTAATGGCACCGATCGAATACACACTTGATTTTTATTCCGAACAACATTATAATTCGACGATACTTTCGGTTCGTACATACGGAAGATGATGCGCGTATTGGCTCACGTGCAGCCGTCAAATGAGAAAGCAACCGTCAGACGACGCACGTTAGCCGCACAAACGTTCCAACCTTATCCGCGCTTGCGTGTCCTCGCTTTTATCCTTTTCTCTTCCTTCTTGTCCACCTTTTCTTATTTCTCCGTCACTTGTCAACTCGAGAACCTGGATAAAAAGAAATCGGTGTTGTGAATACGTACCACGCGTTCCTCTTTCGAGTGTATATATATATACATATTTTTCCCTCCCTCGTGAGAGATCGAAGGGTAGAATAGAGAAGGGTGAGAGCGTGCGATCGAATGCATCGACTTTCAAGTTCAATGAATTTTTCTACACGAGGTTTCGTGGAGAAAAAAGAGACCAGCGCATGACTCGATGTTCCAGAATCTCAATTTCACGCCTTAGGGGTCTCTCGACGTTCTCATAAGGAAATTCAACATTCTATTAGAAACTTGGAACCTCTTAAGAGGCAACTATCAGAATATCTTGTCGCTACTCTATGATAAATGAAATACAAAGTTCGAGTGCCTTTGAAGGAGAAATGCAGAGCAGATCGAGCCCTTATCACTTGGCACTCTCTCTACCTCTCTCTCTAGAGCAACCCCTTATTTTAACGATCCATCGACTTTGAAGGAGGAACGATGATATCTTAAATTCGATTAATAATTATCGGGGGAATATTATACCGTGTAATGAGAAAATTCAAATGGGTTAATACTATAGTATATATCATGGTATAGAAGTCCAAATTTCATACTTCGAAAGTTTTCTCGTTATAATTGAATGAATTACAGAGATTCGCGAGAACGATCTCCTCTTACGATTCAAGAGAGACGGTAACGTCGTCCGTGAAATGTTACTCCACAGAACAGTAGTGGCGCGAGTCTGTCATCCCTCGACAGAGTAAGAAGTTAGATTTCCTTTCGAAAGAATGAAAAATTAATCGCTTCTTCGAGTTATGTTATGATGATTTTTTATTACATTATTAATCTTGTCGTTAAGTGCTTCGAGTTTTAGATGGATGCGACCTTCATCGAGTGTTCTTTCGAACGGAAACCGGGTTGGGGACAACTTTCCGAAGGGAACTTTCGCTTGCTGTTATAAATAGCTCCACGTACGGACATCGGAGATTTCGAAAAAGGTAGGGTTCCGTCACAGTTGAGAAAACGTTTGAATCTTCAAGTTGGAACGCGCCATTGAATTGCGAGTTTGATTTTTCGAAAGAGATTGTGAGCGGTGAGGACAAGTAATGGTTTGAACCTGTGATTTTCTAGAAAATAATTCTGATGCTTTTCATTTGGGATTCACGGAGAAGACAGGGAAAAAAAACTCCTCCAGCAAGATTTGTTTGTTATTCTATATGTAAGAGCGGAAATTTGCTGGAGGAGTCGACATTTTTTGTTGCCACAGCTGAAAAATTATTGTAGTAGCTAACAAGATTGCTGTGATAGCAAATGGTTTGCTGTCACAGCAGAAAACTTACTACTCCAGCAAAAAGGGACCCGGTGGAATCAGATTTCTCGCAGTGGTTCAAAATCTCAAAAACCTGGCCAAAAGTCGAAAAAACAAATTTTTCTTTCCTTCAACTTATGACCCTTGGGAAAGTTTTATAGATCCCTGAAGCACCATTCGATAATGTCAGTTCATCACGGATGGCTCCAGAAACCGTTTTATAACGTCCCGAATCTGAGGAAGAGAGAGTATCAAAGTGAACGCAGCTTTGCATTAAAAAATATGTGCTTTTTGGTTGTACAGTGTTTTCCAGCGGATTCATTGATTTGAATTCTATGAAATAGATTTTAATCTTGAAAGTATGTACTTTGATAATAGGTACGTCGTCATATTACGTGGAGAAACAATTTTAAGAGTGGAAGAACAATTTCCCCAGTGTGTATCAACGGCGGGCTCGATCTAAGCGCAGAGTGGGTGCCTATGATGCCCAATGTGGGGCCAAGCTGGCCACACAAATGGGGCCGACCCTGAGATGATAACATCGTTCCCAGCTTGGCTGTATTGCTTTGCCCGAGGATTGGTAACACCTTGGGCCCAGCAAGAAACTAGGCAATCAATACTGCCCCTCCCTTTTTTTTGGAATTGGAAAATTGCTTTGAATTCTACCCCAGCGGACATGAATTCCACCCCCACTTCGGCCCAGTTTTGGGCCTAGTGTTGGCCCCATCGTACTTATATGGGCCCAGGACTGGACCAAAGTGGGACCAAAGTTCATACACGTTGAGGATTGTACACACATGCTCGGGATATAAATTTCCCCCAATCTTGGCCTAACGCTGGTCCAAATTGGGGTCAAGTTCAAATGTGCCGGCACTAACATTCATTATTTCCATTTTCTATCAACCATAATTGTATGGGAAAGCACAATAGAGCCAAGATTGAGCCAAACATGGGCCATATCAGCATTCCCTAGTACTGGGTCAAAGAAGTTGGACCCAGCCTGGGGCCCGTTGTCATTATAGGCAATACACGCTTGGGTTATTGATACATAATTCTTCGGAATGAACTGTGAAATACGTTTATTAATCGAGAGCTGAGTAGAATGAAGGGTCAGGTAGGGTTCAGTTTCCAATTGCAAAACGTTAATCTGACATCTGTGGAAGAAATCTGTGGATATTGGCTGCTGAGAGGTGCTGAGGTGGCTTTCATGAAACTTTTTGCAATGAAAAGTGAAAATGTTCTCGACACAAAGTACCATATATCTCGAACACAGCGTTTTCTGTTTGAATGGCCTGGATGGAAATTGTGAGATCCAAAGAGAGGCATCTGATTGTGACCTTGGCTTTGATCATCACCTTCACGTTGAAGGTCACCTGAGAGTCAAGGGCGGTTTTCCCACAGGAAGCCCTATTTTCAACTACAGACTCCAAAAGGGTGCGAAATTTTATTCTCACATATTATACTACAACCCGTGTGTGTATGGACCAATGGCCCAATGATAGACCAAGCCCAGCACAAGACCTGCCGAGACTTGTCTTGAACAATTTACCAAACTTAGCCCAGGCTTGAGAATGATAAGATCAGGACAAGCTCGGGCCAGTGGTTTTGCCAGGCCCGGTCAAATTCAACCACCAAGCATTAACCAATGCTTCTTTGGTCGCACATATGGATGGAAAAAGTAATTGATCCATATTTCAGTTCATGACTTTCCCGCTCAGAATACCGTACATGAATTATCTCAAAACATGAATTATCGAAGAACGTTCTCCAAAATCAGTTGATATCCGTGTATGATTACATTTAAAAGTATCCTATTACCACTAAGTGAATTTCTATCTCTACTCAGATCAATGAAATCCAGCTTGGTGTGTAAAACTAGTGTGTAGGATCAATTATGGCAGGAAGATCGGGCCAGCCCCGGCCCGATGGATATTCCCAAGTCTTCGGCCATTGTAAATTCGGAATTCAGTCAATATTTATAAACATTGTGCCACTCATGTGGGCAATATTGGCACAATTGTGCTCAACGAATGTTCGATTTTTATACCTCTGCTAAGCTTGTACCAAATGTAGTGACTATTTCAATAATATTAACAAATGTACCATGACTGACTATCCATTGGGAACAACGGGACAATCATGGAACAATATTGGGCCAATTGTTCTTCACGGAGGTTTGTGTCTGACACATGTGCCAACTTTGGGTTTTTTCCAGTCTTGGCAATACCTGCATGGAAAGTTATTTAGAGTCTCCCGTTCTGAGAAAGGCAGCTGACTATATCTTCAACGAAGGATTCTCAGAGAAAAATCACTCCGATGGAAATTGTTGAAATCAAAGCGGGATATCTGATGGTACCCTCAGCATTGACGGTCATCTTCATCATCAGTATTATGTGAAATTTTATTCATACAGGAACGCTAATTTCTAACCTCCAGATTTAAGAGGGCGCGAAATTGCAGGTTCAGATATTATATATTCTTATATCATGGATCTAACTGACTCAAACTGAGTATTTGGAGATTACATAAATAATTAACCACTAGCGAGGCCAGAAATCGACTCTGTCTCTCTCCTGTCCATTCAAACGCACAGGCGAATGAAAGGCAAAAAGGGGTACGAGATTCCTGGCCTCGCTAGTGTAGTTAATATGCAATAGCTCTCAATAATTATTCCTGATGCGAAATGAACATTTCGTTGCAGAAATATTTCCGCCGTATTGGATCAGCCATTTTGCTTCCGGATAAATAGAATTCGGATTTGTTATCAGCGACTCCAAAAACCCTCCGGTGTCGAATTTCAGCGTTATTCCAACATTTTTCAGGAAACATGTCTGCCATATTGGATCAGCTATTTTGTTTTTGGAAAAACGGAATTCAGATTTGTCATTAGTGACCCTGAAAACCCCCGGAGTTGAATTTCATCAATATCCAAACATTTTTTGTAGGAGTGTGCGAACCGTTCGAATCTCGAACCGAACCGAACTCCGACTGTTCGTCTCGGTTCGAACTTCGAACTTGATTAGCAGAAAAGGTTCGGTTCGGTTCGAATTTCGAACTTGGATAACAGAAACAGTTCGGTTCGGTTCAAATTTCGAACTGCGTTCATTGAAAACGTTCGGCTCGATGTTAGAATAGAAACATAAGAACACTGTTAAAAATTGCTAGAAATTTCATGTACTTTTCATGTACATATGTGAATGGAAATTCAATTTTTGTGAACTGAAATAGGAGTCCAAATACATGTTATTGAATTTTCAAGTTATCGTGCATGAAAATTGGAATTAATGTACAGGTGATTGAAAAAACTTAGAAAAATTTAATCCAGTATAATAACATAATAATATCATTATAATTATAATCAAATCATGTTTCTAATGGCATCCAACTGAAAATAACAAAAATGATCCAAGTGTGTTTGGATTTGAAAAAAAATCTAAAAATGCTCATATCTCAAAAACGAACCTTCAAAAAAACGGGAAATTCTTGCATTATGGCTGCAGAATACGCCCTTGAAATACAATTTTTCTCACTATGGGTCACCCTGTATACTAACGCTTTGACGAAGTCATCCGCGTATCCACTTTAACTATGTACTAGTTAGATCACACGGTTTGTTCAGTGTTTCTACACTACAAGTACATCTTGATTCACAAGTTTGAAGAATGAATGCAAGGTCATATAAGCAGAAAAATACTCCCTTCCACATAAGTGGCAGTGGCTTGAGTGACAGAGCTTTGGCGTCCGACCTCGACTTCCCGCGTTCACATCTAGTGGAGGTGATTTTTTTTTTTCAACAATCAAGAACATGTGCATGAAATTTAAAGAACTGGTTATTGGATTTTCAATACTACTGTACATTATTTTTCATTTACGTGAGTGGAAATTGCTTCCATTACATGTAATTGAAAATTCAATCAGAAATTTTTAACAGTGAATGCTGTGCAATGGAGAAAACAATTGAAATCAATAACACATAATAATTGAGGTCTCCATTATTACTCAAATAACTTCAATATGTATAGAATATTCTCTAAACGTTACTAAATTACCCAAACGTTCAATAAACATTCTCAAAATGTTTTACGTACTCTTGGTGCTACTAGAGTAGACTGCTTCAATACTGCAATATGCTGCATATGAAACGCCACTTTAAAAAATGAATTCATGATGGATTCTGTTTTCACAGATGTATTTCTAATTCAGTTTTGGCTCTGCGATTAGACGTTTTGAAAGTTGGAAGTAAATTCGAAATTACAAAGTTCGGTCCAACTTGAAAAATATATTTGCAGTTCGGTTCGAGTTCAGTTCGACTTCTCAAAGTTCGATTCGGTTCGATTTGAAGTTTGTTTCGACTGGAAATTTCAAGGTTCGCACAACCCTAATTCTTTGTAGAACTGTCCGCCATGATGTATCCGCTATCTTGAATTTTCAAAATTTGACTGCAAATTCGTAGTCAGCGACCTCAGAAACCCTCAGTCACAGCGCTTTAGATGAATCAGTGAACGTCTCATAGCTTTGGCCAAGTTTTTGAACTTTTGGACCACTGTGTGTCACAGTGAATTTTGTTTTCTCTCCATGTCCGATTGAGTAGTTTCTGTAAGGGACCAGGGATGTTTTCATATTCTTCTTTTGCCCTGAGACTGATGATACTTTGTTGCCCTCAAGCTTTTTGACAGGTTGCCAGGTCCTGAAAAAATCCACATGGGGAAAATAATACAATTGCAGCTGTAATCAGCTACAAATGCAAATTTTTTAGCTGTTATAACTACAATTTAGCTACAAGGGCTCATTCAATGGCTATCCTTCTCCGTGATGACAACTTGACTGCTACAGCTGAATTATTAATTCTATCCGTTTATGGAATACCACAAATCATTCTATTTGGCACATATCCTAATTCGTAAGTAGTGCAGACAAATATTTAACCCGTCTCAATTCTATATCAATTGATTTCCACTCCCATTGATATCTGATGGAAAAATAAAAAAAGTGAAAAACAAATACGCTTTCGTGCGAACGATACTCAACGATAAATACTCGAAGACAAAAGAAAGTGGATCATAAATTCCAGTTTGTCGCAATTTTTTGCAGCTTTTTCTTCCCTCTCGAATAAACCGTGAACTTGATTCGTGAACCCTCCGGCTGTTCCACTCCTCCTCACAGATTTTTTCCGTCGCAGGATAGTTGGTGTCGTCAAGTCATCTGGAAAGTATCGCTAACGGATTTCCGATCAAGATAAGGTGAATTCTGGGAGTACAGTATCGGTGGGCAACGGTGGTGGCTTGATACTTTCTTATCCACTCGTTTTCTCTCACGAATTCGTACGGGGGGACAGGAAAAAAGGGAAAGATACGCGATCCCCGATTTCATCTACGAGATTAAAAGAACCGCACTAGACAAAATTGAAAAATCACTTTCTCTTGATATTCTATACTATTTTTCTCGCCTGTTTGAGGAGAATAAATGGTCGAGCAGTTTTCATGATTTTCGTGGGCTTGTAATGAATTTTTCTCTTTTTTTCTCCCCTTGAAGTTATTAATCGACGCGTGTATTCGGGATGGATAAAAACAAGGGATCCTTCGAGGTAAACGATCCGAAATTCCGAGGGATTTTCGGCTTGAAGAAGTGTCGTCGGGTATTTGGCGGGGAAATCATTTTTCATGGTTTTTTTGACTGCGAGAGAGGGATCAAGAAGGTTCACGAGTTGTAAATTGTATGAATTTATATTAAGATATTTGGATTCGATTGGATACTTTGTGGAGTCTATTGTGGGATTTGGTCTGATTACCGTCGGAACTTTGTTAGAAAGAAATGGCCTGACGAATGTATGACACGATGATGGGATGGCATGAATTCCACATTCTTGATTGTGTGGTAACTACAGCAGTTGATGATGACGATATCACTTTTACAGATTTCAATAAAAACTAGATACTTTTTATATGACAAGAAGAAATCGATTCTCTTCGAGGATTGACATTACTGAATGGAGCTGGCTTCGCTCGTATGCGGTGATAAATGGCTCGGTGATTTTATGAAATTTATGGAAGAAATTAATAAACATCTTGTTTTGACACTCGTTAACCATTTACTTGGCACACGTTTTTTTTGCAAGAAATCATTCCACGTTGATACAACATCGTAGAGGTAATTTACAACGATGAAATAAAGAAAATGAGGTGGGTTGATATTGGGAATGTGAAATGATATTTGGATTGCTGTAACAGGAAGAGCATTCATGAACATCAATGTTTCAATATTGCTTCAACAACCTTGTAAGAAATTTTCGCTAGTGAATAATGAGGTACTCACGAGTTCATCTCTTCTACTCATGAGGCACTAGTGAGGAATACTCACAAGGTATTCACTAGAATGCAACACTCCAACTAACTAGATTCCATTTATCAAAACTAGTGAAACAGTCATCATTATATACCGAAGAACTTATCAGAAACTAACACGGTACTTGTGAGAATAATTAGAGTAAAAATAAAAACTCATTACTGAATTTATAATTGATTCATATATGTTCTTAGTTTGAACGAATTTGCAGAGAATTTTGTTTTCTTGCATCAAAAGAACACTGTCTGGAGAGGATTCTATTTTCAGAATAAAGAGACATGTTTTCAATTTGATTGATTATTTTTTCTTAGTGTATATGCATGAAACACTTTTTCACCAGTCATCCAGAAAAATTAATCAATTCAAACATGAAACTAATAAATATTTGGCGAATCTAATGAATAATATTGATCTAATAAATAAAACTGCTTATCAATGATGTTAGTTAATAATGTATAAATCTAATCTCAGTAATGTTTGGATCAACCTTGCAGGAAATTCACAAGTTTTATCCAAACATCAGTAGTCAGATAGGTTTTACAAGTGATTCATTAGTCGCTCACTAGTTTTATTTTAATAAGTTTTTCCCTGTGAAGAACTTGTGATATTTCTACTAGGGAAAGAATTTTAAAAATGCGCAGCGATTGTACAAGAATCTTCATCCATTGTACAAGAATAAAGAAATTTTGAGATGTCAATGAATGATTCTTCTGTGATGTGAAATGTCGAGTCAACTGTTGATAATTCTTATTTGAAAATATTCGATCAATTTTCAAAGATATCTCGTGGAAAGTTTCCATCTCGTTGCATCGAAGATAATTTCTGCTCCCCTGTATACAATCAATACTTTATATTTATAAAAAAAAAATATATATATATCGCATTCAATCGATCTCACAGGGTCCAAGTTGACCCAACATTGGTAATTTCCGTCACACTGCATGGTACAAACTCACAACCCTCGTCTTGATATAATAAATACAAGACTCTTTCCCCCTTTATGTGGATTTTACATACCCATTTGGAATGCGAGTCTGAAGAAGTGATATACAAAGTTTTTTGTGGAAATTCGATCTCCAGCAAATGAGAGGTGAATCGTTTTGTAGCAGGGTAAACGTCCAGTAAGTACTTTAAGTGAAGTTCCAACGCGTACGAACGATTGTAGGATATTCAACAAAAAAAGAAAAAGAAAATACAACAACGTTACATGGAATAAACGATGTAGTAGTAGGAAGAGGTGTTGAAAAGAGAGTAGAGAGAATGGAGAGGTAATACAATTTGACTGGATGGAGGTTTTATTTAAACGAGTACGATGTGTTGGTGACGGTTTTGTTTTGTGAGAGATAAAGTGCATAACTTTTCCGAGAAATTCAAGGTTTGACGATGGTTGATGCGATTCAAAGGTTCACCAGTGCAGATTTAGGCGCAGGTACATTTTATTCGAGGTTTTAGTAGAACTCTTCAAGGACAGGGTTTTGTCTCGAGTACTTGAAAAGAGAGAATATTCGGTGTGTCTTTAGGACACATTTCAAGTTTCCAACTGCAGTTGGAGAATCAGACAAACACTGATGCGTATTTAAAGAGTAAGGAAACCCCACTCGAAATTTCTTTTTCTGTACTGAGAAAAAAAATGTTTCGAACCGATGAATTTTTCTTTGAGTCTGAGAAATGAATTCATTCAATGGTATCCGTGGAGTTATTGCATCAACTTCATGTAATATGTGATTCACCCGAGAGTCTCTTTAGATTTGAATTTTGGTGGAAGAAGATCTACGGAGATCCACAGAGATCTACATAAATCTTTTTGAATTTTCTAATATTTCTTTGGATTCCTTGCAAAATTGGAATCTTTGGGAGTAAGTGGATATCAGAGAACTCCAAGGATTGTTGCCTGAGTTGAAATTTTCAGACGTAGGTAGTATGAACAGGTTTGTAAAGATTTTTGCCAATCTAATCTTTCTTTCTCGGGTGCTAAGATCATTGATTGGAATATGAGGTACTTAGGATTGATAAAAAAGTTATTGAATGGAGAATTTTGATTTTCGAATTCATGGAACATAATTTGATTCAATGAATTATTCATTTGATGGGCAGCAGTCAACTTTAGTGTCAAAATGATCATTTCTCCTTTCAATCAAATATTTAATCTTTTGAATAAAAAAAGTTTCAAAATAGGAAAATATCAATATAAATAATATAAATATTTCTTGCATTCAAAATGAAATTTATTCATGAATATGAAATGAAAATTTCTTGTAAATAAATAAATATTTGAAACAATGAGTATTCTTTCCTATCTGAGAAATTATTTCATAGAATGTACAAAGAGATTTTCAAATCCTTCACAGAACTTATTGATATGAATAAATCTTTCTTCAAATCAATGAACTTTATTTTGATTCGATCAGTTACATTTTACAAAACTTCCAGAATAAAAAGAGATAAGCAGGAGTCGAAGCATTCGCGCAAGGGCGGAGCTGACCTTTCTAGTTCCTGTGTGATCTGTCATTTATTTGAAACAATTGAATTATCCGATCAGATGATTAATATGGTCGAGAAGTTCGAAGAAACTGTTCCCTCTGCGATGAAGTCATATCCCACTGAGCATTTCCGTTAGAACCTTGCATTAAAGTTGCATCGATGTTGATGCGATCTTGAAAGTACCTGTTATGAGAATTACAACAGTAATATCACAACATCCAATTACAAGTAAATTGCAACGATGTTACGTTGTCAGGTGATATTTCAACGATATTCTTGCGGGTTACTTTTGTAATATTGCACTTGTAAATGGAAAGACAAGTACTTTCAAGATCGCATCAATATCGCTGCAATGTCAATGCAAGGTTCTAACGGAAATGCTCAGTGGGATGCATTGATGATGTTCAATGCTGTAATCTGAAAGAAATATTAATAGGACGGAACATTACTTACTATACGGTAACGGGGAATTAGTTCTTTATATACAAACGGTACTGCAGAATGATAGCTTGTGAGAAAGTATTACCACCTTCTGAGAAGGAATCACGATTTGTCGAAGTGAATTGAATACATTTTTATTTCAAAAACATATTTCTTTCCCAGATAACATTGCCTGCGCGCAAAACTTGAGACGCACGCGGTAATTTGCGTGTGATTTGCGTACAACCCACCTGCGATCCATACTGTTGCTCGCAAGTCGCGCGCAATGATCTGGTGCACATGTTGTGTTAATTCTTCACGAATTCACGCTCATATCGCTTGCAAAAGCCTATGGATTGAGGGTGATTTTCTGAGAGTGAAATGATTCGATGATAAGCAGAGACTGGGTGTTCCCGTTTGTTTATGTTTGAGGTTTTCTTCACAATGGAATCAACTCTATTCTCCATTGGAATCAGTCACAATCTTCGGAGGAGAGCGAAGAAGAAGAATCCATACATGAATGAAAACATCGAATCTCTGCTTATTATGAGTGGCAGTTATGTATTCGGTTTATTACGATTCACTATTGCATTTGAAATCCTTTGAATCATTCCATTTGATTCAATCGGGGTGATGAATGAGTATCGACTTCCAAAAATTGTTGAAGGGTTGCTGGAAGCATTGAAAGTATTTACCATACCACATAACGTTGATTGAGATGCGCATTCGAATAGACACAAAAATCCTTTGGGTGTCCAGATAATCCACTGAAGGATTAGGGTAATCACTAATCTTTGTCTCTCTACTGGAATCATCACGCCTATCCACGCACTCACGCTCTCGGTAGCCCTAGTTCACCGCGCGGTCATCAATGACTTTGACGGTCCATCACTTGCACCCCAATGGGCGGAAGGGTGTCCATGACCAGTGTTTCGTGAAGGGTTCAAATGCGATGGTGAAAGAATTGGGGCCCGGTTAAAAAAAACCATCTTGACCTCCCAATGGCCTTCAAAATTACCTCTGAGGAATTTTTCAAGGTCAGCAACATACTTTCTCCCTGAAACTCTAAACTTTTTATTTGTAACATTTTTTTCCATCTCTACTAATTTCGGAGATATTTGACTATATCACTTACAATCGTCCACCCTATATACTGGGGTATATTCAAATGTATTTCAAGAATGCACTTATTGAAATAACTTGTAAAAAAGAAGCAAAAACAGGATAAAGTACGGTTGCAGATAATTGATTTGCATATTGGAGATTTGGAATTGATTTTTTGTTGTAGAAGAGAATATCTTATCGATTGTTCGAAAAAGAATTATTGTTCGAACAACTGATTGACAAAAAAAAGCAATAAAGAATTAACAATGTTCTATTATTATAATTTCAGCTAGTTTTTGCGGTTGTCTAGTGTGAGTTTCCACCGATATCCTGATTTTAGCTGGTAGCAATTCGTAAAAGATCAAGCCCTCAGAGTCCCACCAACAACAGAGTACACTGTAAAAAATTTTATGGGAAATTTCCCACAAAAAGATGTGAAGTCATTAACACATACAGGTGTTATGAGAATTCCCATAGGTCCTGATAGGGAAAATTCCAACCAGGAAACATCAATATTCCCAATGTTTCAGCAAATTTCCCATATAATGTGATGGGAAAAATCCTACCATTCTTCATTAATACTCTCAATATTTTTAGGAATATTCCTACATATTGTCATGGTAAAAATACCAACCTACATCATGAATGATCCCAATATTTGTGGGAATATTCCTATATGTTGTCATGGTAAAAATACCAACTTATATCATGAATGATCCCAATATTTTTGGGAATTCGCGGATCGGATTTCACAGGTATCTTCTGCAGCCAAAATGCAATAGTTTCCCGTTTGAAAACAATTTTTTCGACACTTTGTTTGGGAGATATAAGCATTTTTAGATTTTTTAAATCCAAATCATTCGAAGGCACTGTGCGCTACATACTTGGATCACCATCCGCTAAGTTCCGGAGCTATAGCGATTCAAAGTTGCTGAATTCTGATTGGCTGAAAGCTAAAAAGTTTCAAATCGTTTTTTGTAAATTTCTCAGCTCTGATTTGAAAATTCAAATTGTTTGTTAAAGTACTACTATTCAAGGCAGAAGGAATGAATTGTCATTGAAAGTCGTACGCCTAACGTACAAGAAATAAATTTTTGTTCTGAAAGTCCTACACTCAGCGTAGTAATATTTGACAAAAGTTCACAACTTGTCTATGCTCAGTGTAAGGACCTGTATTACCTACACTAAGCAAACAATTTATAAACTTGTACAATAGTACTACGCTGAATATAGGACTTTCCCCGAAAAAATTTATCTCTTCTACGTTGAGCGTAAGACACAGTGAAAAGTAAATCTTAATTCCATGATCGACTGATTTTCAGATGAGGCTCAAAATCAGCGATGTTACGATTTCAGCCGTAATATGGGATGAAAAACAGTTATGGCCGTATTAAATTCAATTAAACCGGATAATATGCTGATTATCAGCAATGCATATCTTATAGGCAGCCATGTAGAGTTTGATGGATAATTCAGTAAAAAATATCTGAAAAGAAGATTAGAATTCTTTCATTTTCAGTGTTACAATTGTTTATACGTACACATATATATTTGCATATAATTAATGACAGTTTCAATTCAGTCAAATTATTTCAGGTTTTTGATTTATTATTCAAGATGTCTAACAAATTCGGTAGCAGTTTGTAATATCACTTTCGTAAAAGCTTGTTATTGGATTTTCCGCACTGTCAATGGATTTTTTATGTCGACACTTTCACTTCAACATTACAACACAAATTGGAATTAATTCAAACTTTCGGGGGTATTCACATTTTCACTAATTCTCAGTTCCCGTGAAATGTTTTCCAAATTTATCTTCGACTCCACACTACACATACCATCAAATTATACTATCATGAAATTATTTATCACATGCGTCGATCGAAACGGTACCGTGGCGGAGTGGTTAAACGCAAAGGACTAGGACAGGTTATTCCAGCAACAATGTGGGTTCGAATCTCCCGATGAGGGTTAAAGATGTTCAATCTTCAAAAACTACGATCATGATATAATTGAATAGTCAACAAGTGAAGTGAATAAATTCACACAACAGGGGACTTTCATTTTGCATTTTCCAAATAAACACAAACAACTTCCTCATCGTCGAGAGGTAACGCTATGTTGAGAAGAACAAAACAAAAAACAATGGACGAACCCATTATCAGGAACAATTCGCTTTGAATTCCAGTTCAAAATCAGTTTTAATTCCAGTTCAATAGGGATCAATGTAAGCTGTATTCTTGTTCGAGTTTGAGAAGGTTTTCCAGTAGCTGACTTTAAGTCTGATGAGTCTTTTTTCGGCTGCATCTTAAATTCAGCTTATATTTCAACTGAAATCAAGTTTTTCTGTTTACCGTGGACTTGTTCACAAGGAAACTTTATTTCTTTTCCATTAAGCGTAGACTTTCATGGTAAAATATCATTTCTTCCACACTGAACATGAAATTTCAACAAAAGAAACTGTGATTTCCCAAACCAGATATAACGAATTCACAAACATTTTCCAAAGTGTAGGGTCATCACTCTTTGTGAACATCGGTACCCAATTTATTGAGAATATCATCTAAAATCTGAAATGATTGATTATAAAATTCAAATTGGGTAGAACAATACAATCAATAGTATATTGATTCTCAATAATTGAGGATGATAACAATGATGAACATAAAATCAATGTACTCACTGAATATGATTTCCTCCTTTTTCTGTGAAAAATTTGGTCAATGGATATAACTATATAAAGCAATGGGTTTCTACAATGAAAGTGTAACCTGCAAATAAAATCTTTATCAGTACATTGTGAAAAAACTGTATAAGACTTTTTAAGGAATTTGTCAACTACTGATTTCTCTCCGATTTGCCGGTATAGATTTTAGGTTAAGAAATCAAAATCTATTGTCTCACGTGATGAAATACTTTTATAAATAACTTATCATGACATTATATGTACTTACCAGATGGACAACGAATCTCCCGTCAAAGCGTTATGAATTCAACATTTATAAAGACATCATGGATAGATCACGCGTCGTTGCATCCAGTTGCATCTGCCATGATACCGGTGTCGATCAGAATCGATACAAGTCGAGCGTGCGTTAACGTGCGTTGCGCAAACTCACTGCACCCCCTCCGCAGTGCTGCCAGAAATGAAGGAGCTCCAGCGTTTTACCCTCTCCATGTACAATCGCAGAGCACGTACGCTATAACTATAGATGTCATATATATAGTTATAGCGTGCGTGCTCTGCGATGGTACATGGAGGGGGTAAAACGCTGGAGCTCCTTCATTTCTGGCAGCACTGCCCCTCCATAGTGCACCACGATAGGTTAGGAAAGTTCCGCATAACTGTTCGTAAACATGCCAATTCGTTGGTGATTCTAATGGAAGACAGGAAAATTCCTACCCAAGTATGGGAATATCGATTCCCTACATACAGTTCGGAATTTTCTCATGTTTTGATATGGGAAATTTCCGATTACTTTTTACAGTGTAATACTCTCTGTACTCCGCGAGGCTGTTTAGGGGTTGGCTCTGGTTTTTCTCCTTTCGGTGGCCACTGCCGCTTGCGTGTGTGGTTAACATAGAACACCCAACTTTCATCTCCAGTGACGATTTCTCGAAGAAAATCTTTTCTGTTCGGACGATGCAGGAGTGAAAGAAATATAGACACCCGTGACGCTTTGTTTGATTTGCTGAGATCGTGTGGTATCCAAGACAACACAACTTTTCTATATCCCATCTCCTGTAAACGTTGGAGAATCGTGGGGTGGCTACAACCTAGTTTGTTGGCTAATTCTCGTGACGACGTGTTGGGCTTTGCCTTTATAAGTGCACGCAGTTTTTCATCGTTAATAGCTGATTTCCTGCCGGACCCGGGTTTGTCTTCAAAAGATGTATCGCCTAAACGGGAACGTTGATACCAACGAGATACAGTTGAATGATGAACAACGTCTGACTTGAACGCGCTGCAAATACTAGCGGCTGCAGCTCTCGCAGAATGCCCTTGTAAAAATTCGTATTAAGCGATTGCCCGAAGTGCACTTTGTTCCATTTTTGCTCGTAATGACTGCGCGGAACAACTGACTGGTTTATAAACACTGCGGTATAGAAGGCTCTAGACTAATCTCGCATAGACGACTCTCAAATGTTCTCGAACTTCTTACCAATTTTCTTACCAACCTAATAATTATTTTATTAGCCTGATCTCGTGCTGTTTTTCTAATAACCCGGGAAAAAATGATCAGATCTGACCAGATCTAAATTTTGGTCAGATCTAAACAGATCTATTAAGATCTGAAAAACTGCGATTTTGGCTTGTGTTTGTCACAATATATGTGGAAAATCAAATTCATATACAGACAGATATCACAAAATTTCTGAAAATTGAACCACCAATTGCTCATTAAGATTTAATCCAATATTCAATTCAGATCTAACGAGATCTACTCAGATCTAACCAGATGTGCCAAGATCTGATCAGATCTACTGAGATCTGAACAGATCTAATCTGATCTTTTGAACCAGATTTGATTTCAAATATTAAGTATAACCACGCTTGATTTCTATACGAAACTTCACGTTATGAAATTGAAGTTGTATTTCATTGATTTCTACTTTGGAATTCATCCCATGAGAGTTATAAATCGCATGAAAGACGATATTGACAAAAATAATTGGTTATTCAGTCAATAGAGTGCGTTTTTGAATTCAGAAAATAAATTTCAATGAGCTGATTCGATAATATGAATCGAACGACTGTTTATGATTATGAAATTATTATACAAAAAAACATTCATTCAATACAATGAAATTGGAATCAATGAAATCCATTTCATTAATTTAAAGAATTGTTTTTCTCAGTGTGAAAATTTAATCTTTCAAGGTTCAAGGCAGGGCCTGAGATTCGAAGAGTTCCATCTCCAGCAGGGAAGTATATTTTGTTCAAATTGGTAGCATTTTAACGAACAATGCCTAATTTCACGTCACGAATGTCATTGGTGTTTGAACTAAGCCAAAAGAATCCGTGATTTCTAACGAAAAGTCTTCATTAACACACAATTTTTTATTAAAATTCATTCCGCTGTAGAATGACTGCAAGAAGCCTGTATAGAAATTACTATTGGTGCTAGCACGGTGCAACATGGATGGAGTATGGCCGAGGCTTGTAACCCAAGCATGACGCAAACCTGGAACCATAACATCATTTTATGATTTATCAATATGATCTTCCTAATGGATTCCCATCATTGATGGAAAAATGGCAATGAAATAGATAAATGTTCAATGAAATCGCATGCTAATATTGAGACATGCCAAAATTTGTGGCAATATTCAACCAAATTCCAAATGATCTTCATTTTAGATAGAATCTATCGTTCAATGTTGGACCGAGGATGAGCCAAGCAAGAGCCAAACCTGGCGGAACTGTAAATTAAAGGTAAGCTGACAATTGAAATTCGTCTATATGTTGTTAATGAATATTGAATATTGATACATTGCCAAGCCTTGCCTGTCAGTATTACGCCAATGAGTCCCATCAGCGGGACTAAAAAATTTATCATATGGGAATTTGGAAGCGCTCCTGGAAGTAAATTGAGCGCCGTGTGTAATGATGAAGAATGAAATTCAAGTTCTTATCTCTCCTCCCTTCCAGGAAGTTTGTGCGCAGAAATTGAACTTTTAAACTCCTTATCCAACGAGATTTTATAAAACTGCAGTTCCTGGCTCTAATCACTCTTTCTATCGATTAAGAAAAGAAAAAGAGATCCAGGATAATGAAGAAAAAACGTCACCTCGCGATACATATCGCTGCAAAGTCCCGCGTGTTTCTGCCATGCATTACCATAATTCAACCACATTTCAGATTGAAAAACACTGATTACATTAAAATAAAGAAAAGTATGAAACCAAGATGAGAGAAAAATATGGAGAAATTGACGTTCTCGTAAATGTGCTTGTACAGACTTGTACACGTGAGGTTTTCATTACACATCGAGAGATAACATCGAGAACCAATATTTAACTATCGATAAAACAGAATGTTTGTACGTTCATTACGGATCAATGTAGTTATCCAATATTGGACCAATCTGTTTTATAATCCACGCCGCGCCGTCAATATTTGTGTAGAGTTATTCGATATATCATACAAGAAAGTTCTCTGTCGACGTTTGTGTTTGCCGTCGAAATTTCCTTCCGCGGTATACTCGTCGGGTATAAAAATACAACGACCAGAAATCAGCCACGCAAGAGGAGTCGCAACGTCGTCGACACACAAAGCATTTCCCCTTCTTCGGGCAATCTTGAATCACAATCTTATACATTTTTCTTCATATATTTCCTCTTTTCATCCCTCTATTATCCCTTATTCTTGTGCGGGTTCTCGTATTCCATGCTATGTATGAATTTGACAATAAAATGCAAGTGGTTGCAGGTGATCATTACGGCTGCACGGATTATATGCTTCCGCGATGTTGTATTGGAATTCTCAAGTCCAGTCTTTTGTAGGGATTAGAACAGTTCTTTTTCCGAAAGGTATGAGGTTTTCTCGGAGAAAAAAAACCGAGAATGGATAATTACTTCCAAGTTGAAGACTAAGAGCGCTCCGGGCGACCATTCAGGGCTGGTTTTAAACCCGAATGAATAAATTTTCGAAATTATATATAATTTGTACATAATTCGATATCAAATTCTTCACTCGGGCGGCTATTGTTTTTCCATATATACTTAGGAAGAATTAGGTTTCTTCTGTCTTCAACCATCAACTTGCATTGACAAAAGTAATTAGCTGTGAGAGCGAAAGTTTATTTTGCAGGGTCCCTCTGGCTGTAGCAATATATTTTTTGCCATAACAGCAAACATTTACTATCAACTGTTATATACGAGGTATTATATGGGGCATTCCATGCCAAATCACCGAGGTTTTAACCCGACCCCTTCCGATTTCGCTCATTTTTTATATGTTCTTGTATGTATTGAAAGCAACTTGCACCCCAATTTCCAGTTCATTATTCCAAACCGTTATTCAGTAATCGATTTTCCAAATTTTCAAGCAACAAATTTTCAATTAATTACAAAACAGTGATAAATATCGATAT
Source organism: Gonatopus flavifemur (assembly GCA_018340375.1). Classification (NCBI taxonomy): domain Eukaryota; kingdom Metazoa; phylum Arthropoda; class Insecta; order Hymenoptera; family Dryinidae; genus Gonatopus; species Gonatopus flavifemur. Next base: position 20,941,536 of record JAFFJZ010000004.1, read on the forward strand.
CAATAAGAAGTGGGGGATCATTTTTTCGTCTCTGAATGTAGTTTTAGAGAAGAAATACAAAAAAATTATTCGAAGTAATTATCACTTAGTTATCAAAATTTGAAGATTAAAGTCGACTGTTTCAGAAAGTCCAACCCCTTCGATTTTTTTCTCGAATTTTCCCAAAATTCTACTTCATATCACGCAATTTTTGAGCCACAGTTTGAGATGTGATCATAAATCTTTCTATTTTTTTTCAAATATTGAAGATTTCGATATTTTTTTGTTCATGGATTAATTATCTCTAATTTCACTTTCATCACCAAATATCGTCCGAACAAATGGGAAACGATACCTTTATGAGCGATTAAATAATTTTAATCAACTTAAGATATGTAATTCAATTTTATTATTTTACATTCCATATAATTTTGTCATTACTATTTTCTTCGCCAAACGATTTCTTTTGAGACATCACAATTGAAGTTAAAACTCCCCAATTCACAAATTTCTTATCAGACACTCGAATTGTAGATAATGAAGAAATGGTCGATCATCGATAATGGAGGTAACCTCTCAAATTTTCATCATTCGCACACGTTGAACCAGAGATGAGCGTAGAGATTGCTAACGTAATACTGAAATCGTGGTATGGTTTTTGGACTAGCGACATCATGCGGCAATGATACCAACTAAAAAGTGGAACCACACTGATTGGTTAATTCCATTGGATTTCAGAAATTCCGTACGATCTGAGCAATCATCAAATATTTATTTGTTAGTTGGTATCATTGCCGCGTGATGTCGCTAGTCCAAAAACCATACCACGATTTCAGTATTACGTTAGCAATCTTTCCACTCATCTCTGGTTGAACACACAGATGCGACTGTACATTCGTGTGAAAAAAGAGAGGTTATGTTTGCGCGCGCAACCTAGCATGCTTCCTCTATTGCTCATAGAATATTTGATAGGAGAGCGAAGGAGGAAGCATACTAGGATGCGCGCGCAACCATGTCCTCTCTTTTTTCACACGGATGCACAGTCGCATCTGTGTGTTCAACGTTTGCGAGTCAAATCTGAGGACACTGGACTGTATGTTATAAACAGTGAAGTTATTTGGGAAACATAACCTCTATGAACTTTAGAAAATTTGAGTTGAGCAAACCTCCATCATCGATAATCGACCATTTTTTCATTATCTACGATCCGAGTGTCTGATAAGAAATTTGTGAATTGGGGGGTTTTAACTTCAATTGAGATATCTAAGAAGAAATCGTTCGGCGAAGAAAATAGTAATAACAAAATTATATGGAATGTAAAATAATGAAATTGAATAATATATCTTAAGTTGATTAAAATTATTTAATCGCTCATAAAGGTATTGTTTTCCAATTTTTTCGGACGATATTTAGTGATGAAAGTGAAATTAGAGATAATTATTCCATGAACAAAAAAATATCGAAATTTCCAATATTTGAAGAAAATTAGAAAGATTTATGATCACATCTCAAAATGTGGCTTAAAAATTACGTGATATGAAGTAGAATTTTGGGAGAATTTGAGAAAAAATCTAAGGGGTCGGACTTTTTGAAACAGCCGACTTCAATCTTCAAATGTTGATAACTAAGTGATAATTACTTCGAATAATTTTTTTGTATTTTTTTTCTAAAACTACATTCAGAGACGAGAAAAATGATCCACCACTTCTTATTGATATCGATATTTATCTCTGTTTTGTAATTAATTGAAAATTTTTTGCTTGAAAATTTGAAAAATCGATTACTCAATAACGGTTTGGAATAATGGACTGGAAATTGGTGTGCAAGTTGCTTCCAATACATACAAGAACATATAAAAAATGAGCGAAATCGAAAGAGGTCGGGTCAAAACCTCGGTGATTTGGCATGGAATGCCCCATATACAGGATATAAAATTTTTAGTTAGTACAGCAAAAAATTTGATATTCTGTATGTAGTATCTCGATTTGCTGCGTCAGCAAATTTTTCGTTCTCCGTGTGTCCATTATGGGTTTGTTCCATCGGGCCAAACTGTCTCACATCCATTTGTTTCACTATTATTTCCTAAGAAGAAAGAACGGACGCTTATCTAGAATCGTCAGCTGCCGATAAAGCTGTAGAAATTCATTTGATTTGAACCCCGTCGCTATTCTCATTTTAGAAATTCAACTTTCTCACCCATTTCGAACTCCACCAACTGACCCGTGTGGAAATTGAATCTTGGCGGCAGTTTGGGCCAAACTAGACGTCTTCGTTTCATTTCGGGCCCTGTTTTGGTTACCCTCCTAGGGCCTAGACAAGATCGTCACAGATGAATTGTATAAATAAGATCTGTGATATAGATCTTATTTTCAAGTAGAACTCCATAGGTATTAAATTGCTGACGAATAAATTAGAATAATCAGGGAAAATTTGAATGAAAAATTCATGAAACGTATGAGCTTATAAGTACACCATTTCCGGAAACTTTCACACTAATAAAAGAAATTATTCCTGATAACTGAAAGCTATTGTACGTCAATTATGATTTGAAGCCATGAAAACCATGAACTGGGAGAAGAAATTTATCAGTAAAAAGTACTAATCTTTCTGTCATAGAATGGGGAATATACTTAACAGGACGGTAAAAATTGATGAGAACACCGGTAATTTCTCAGAACGTTATTTTAACTGAAAACAATGTTATCGTTACCAGTATCGAACGTGATTTTTTTCTAACATTCTTGAAAATGTTCTGGTTTTCAATTTATATTAATCTTACCAATTGGAGGTGTTTTTCTCATTAAATTGCGTTATCAAAAATTACTGTTTCTCAACATCAATTCCTACTGGTTTCAATTTTCGAACTTCTTAGTATGAAAAATTACTGGTTTTTTTTCATCAATTTGTGACCTCATATCAGGTATATGCCTCGGCTGATGGGGAAACCAGTAATTTTTCAATGATAAATTTCTCTCAGTGCAGCTTCTCTATTTTCAAATTCTTATGAGCATCGAAACACCCCCTCGCTCCGTATTTATGAAGCGAATCAATAAATTCCGATTTGAAAACTCAAAGATTTCATTTAAGTTTGTGGATTCATTATGAATTATTACAGGATTCCAAAACTATATTAAATATTTTTCCCATTCATCAACAACGATGATGAGAATCGCTCATCAGGCCAGGCGTACGGAATTTGATAGTTCCAATACATATCTACACTGTCAGAAATATTATGAAGTTTTTTTCAATACCGTACATGAATTCAGGTTAATACACATTTTACATTAAATTTAATGTACCAAAACATTGAAAAAATATAGATTTTGCTATAGTTTACATTAAATTTAATGTAAAATGTGTATGGAACTCAATTCATGCGCGTATTTGAAAAAAACTTCCAGCAAATACATTAAAATTAATGCAGAAATTTCTAACAGTGTACATCCGTATCTCATTCTTGAAATATCAACTATGAATACGAGGTGCGTTCAAAAAGTAACGAGAATTTTAAAATTTCGCGGGTTTGGAGAGTCCGCCTGTATGCAATTTTTCTTTATCATGTTGGTACACATGCCCCTGAAGCACGATAAAATGTTCAGCAATATTCATTGCTTACTTTTTAAGTGGCAGCCGCTAACGTTAGACGTGTTTTTCGAGTTCGACGATTTTCGTTTGTGAAAAAAAATGGATCAAAGAATTTGTATTCAATTTTGCGTAAAAAATGAAATAAAGTGTAGTGAAGTTTGTAAAATGTTAACAAAGGCATATGGCGAGTCTGCTATGAGTAAAGCAAGGGTTTACGAGTGGTATAAGCGTTCCCAAGATGGCCGCGAAAACGTTGAAGATGACGAACGACCCGGACGCCTAATCACATCAACAACCGATGAAAACGTGAAAAAAGTGGAAGAAATGGTTATGAACGATCGCCGAATCACAATCAGAGAAGTCGCTGATGATGTTGGCATATCAGTCGAAAAGCAATCCGAAAAAACGCCCGGATTTGTGGCAAAACAATTCATGGCTTTTGCACCACGATAATGCACCTGCTCACACTTCATTGCTTGTTCGTGAATTTTTGGCCAAAAACAAAACTGTAACGATGCCTCAGCCTCCATATTCGCCAGATATGGCTCCATATGACTTTTTTCTATTTCCAAAAATAAAGAGAATATTAAAAGGCCGTCATTTTACAAGCCTAGTAAAAATGAATCATATAAGAACATACATAAAGCATATAGAAACCATACATGGTCATATATGACCATACATAATTCATACGCAATCCATATTGAATCCGTATATGACCATATATGGTCCATACGAAATCCATATATGACCTTTCAATACAAGACTTTCCCATACATGTGAAAAAATTCTGTCACATATGAAATATTTTCCGTATATGGATTTTATATGGATTATATATGGATTATATATGATCATATATGGATCACATATGGATTAAATATGGATTGTATATGATTCTATGCATTTTCATATATGAATCATATATGAATTTTATATGTATTATGTATGGATTATGTATGAGTCATATATGTTCGTTTTTTACTAGGGCATAGATGACATTAACCCTAGAAGTCAGGACTATATTTTTGTCACCACACAGTCAGGACTGGGTATCAATTGTGCCACATTTTTCAAGTGATGATTTCACACTTATTTTTGCATGAAAAAGCATTGTATAATAGTGAAATTTCTTCGTTTTTTAATGAGGAATACGAATAAAGAATTCAAATTTCGTTTTTATGAACGTATTATCATGAAAAATTGACTTTATTGGAAAAAAGCACACGAAAACGTTAAAAAATGAATTTTCCGTTCATTTTTGAATAACTTTGTTAAAAACCAATCAATTTGGATTGTCTTTATGTGAATTTTGCGTGGAAAAGATTGATCTTCAAGATACTTATGACCATTTTAGCCGATTCTGCAAAAAGTATATTTATTTTAACATATGAACATGAAAAAATTAGGAGATGTGCAAGAGGATGAAATCAGTAGGGAAAACATGGTATACAAATACTTTCCTCTCGTTATCTTTCTGTACACTATTTACAATCGCTTCTTCAAAACTGAATCACAGTGGAACACTCCGTATATAAACAAAACGTGGTACACATAGTACGTTTGCATGTGACAACAGTACTTCAAATTGAAATCGCAATGTTATGCTATGATATAAACGAAAATTCAAAAATATTTACATTCCACGCGAGAAAAGGAAAAAACAATACAAACCAAAATTCAACAATGAGAATTCTTTTCATTTTGCCCCTATACATCTCAAATTATACGTACAATTCAGAGAAAAACATTGTTCACTCCCCTAAAAACCAAACGGAACGTCAGGACTGGGTATCAAATGCACCTCACAGCACATTCACGATTGCACAACAACGCTGTTTATCACAAACAGGCAGGTTTAGGTGTTGCTTCCCACTCTTAAAAGTTCAAATTGAATTATGGATCAAGTTAGAGGTCCATAACATCACCCGTTAGAAAGCTACATAACTTTAGAGACAAACTGGGGTACATTTGATACCCAGTCCTGACTTCTAGGGTTAAAAGCGAATCGCTGAAAGAGCTAAAAACTATTACAAAGATCGAGTTTGAAAAGTGTTTCGAGGATTGGAAAAAGCGTTGGCACAAGTGTATTATATCCAAGGGGGATTATTTTGAAGGGGACAAAATAGATATTGATGAATAAATAAATATTTTTCTCATAAAACGAAAATTCTCGTTATTTTTTGAACACACCTCGTATATGCCGTCGCGGACTTTTTGGTAGGAGATTTTATACTTTACAAAAAAGATCAGTGCACTTTTCCTCTACTTGGTGCAGTTTCTGCTGTTTCAGTAATGAGAAGGTTGAATAACATGATTTTTACGTTTCTGATTTTCTTTAAAAAAAATTTTTTTGTGCTTGAATGTTTTACTTATTATGTGTGAAAATTGGAGTGTGTTTTGGAGATATGAGGATTTTTAGATTTTTTCCAAAACCAAATCATTCAAAAACACTGTATGCTACATACTTGAGCTTAACATCATTTGCTAAGTTGGAAAACGGTGGATTTGTGGAAAAAAAAATTAAACGATTTTATCATTGATAGTTTCGGAGCTAGAGCGATTTGAGGTTGCTGAATTCTGATTGGCTAAAAGCTGAAAAATTTCAAATCGCTGTTGCTCCAGAACTATTGATGATGAAATAGTTGAATTTTTTTTCACTGATCCGCCGTTTTCCAACTCAGCGAATGGTGTTAAGCTCAAGTATGTAGCATACAGTGTTTTAGAATGATTTGTGTTAAGAATAGTAGTTTATTCTCTTCCCTTTTACAGTTTATAGTTCATTTTGTATTTAAAGTTAGATCTTTCGTTAATGACCTCTTATCTATATTGTCTCAATTCAATGCCAGGTAGTCTGACTTTCTATTATTTATACTCCTTTGTGTTTCTGAATACTTGTAAATCATACCTGCCATGTGGAGTTTATTCGAAGATGTACCGTTGGATATAAAATAAACTGTTGTAAATAATTTGGCGAGATTTGTTCAACCGTTTTCATTAGCATTCACGTGAGGGAATAAATTCTCCAACGCAAAGAAGTGGGGAGTAGGTTTTAATGAGTTAGGTAGGTTGACCGTATAACAAGGTGAAAAAGAAAAGATAGCAGTCAGTCTGGTGTAGGGTTTGGTACGGGGAGTATCGGGGCTATCGGTGTCAAAGAGAATTGGAGTATTTCTCAAGTGAGATGCGACCAGCGAAAGCATTATTGCTCCTTTGACTGGGATAGTTAGGGATGTAGCAAGAATCGTGCAAGTCCGGTTCTTGTTTCATGTACTCGCGTCCGGCACTCCAATGTTACCTTTACTCATTATAAATTGCGCGAATCTGTAACTTGTAAACGATTTGAACTCGGTTCGCACATCTCGCTAAATTATATTCACTTTCCATTGTAAAGTGCACTGAGGGAACGAGAAGAGATAAAATATTGAATCACCGAGCTAAGAGTAATATCTACCTCCTCTATCCCATCGGTGAGGGCGGCCGGAGTAAGAAGTTCGAGTACTTCAAACAAAAAAAAAGGACAGACGACTTCCTCGCCATGAGAGGAAAGAAATAACAGTATTTGCTAGAAAATACTGAACTGATCAGTGAAGGATTTACACCGCTAGAGGTGAATGAATCGCCAGAGATTAATGAAATCTAATCCTCATGAGAGAAAGTGGTCTGTCCGTCACTCGTGGTGATTGTCGTGCTGAACCGCTAAGGGAATGCTTCGTGTTCATTAACCTTGCGGAGACGAGGTCAGGCACAATTTGGATTTGAAAGAAAATCTCAAAATGCTCATATTTCCAAAACTAGGCGTCGAAAAAATCTTTTTCAAACGGGAAATTATTGCATTTTGGCTGCAGAATAAACCTATGAAATTCGGTCCGCGAATTCTGGGACACCTTGCATACGGGATTTCTCAATAATCCATTACACTTTTGAGGATTATTTTCCACACATGGCACTCTCAGAGATCATTTGCAATATTGAAATGCACGGAAAAAAGAAAACAGTATTGGTTCCCGTACAGCACAACCACCGATCCTCCACCTATGACTTCGGTGGACCAGAGGTGGAGAATTGGTGGAGAAATGGGAGCCGTGGAAATAAGGCAGAAATAAGGGAGAGTCTCCGTTGAGGCAACGGAGAGGCGACGAAGAAATGTCCACCCCTGTATTTTCAGTAAAACTTAAATTCGTAAATTCATATATTCAGATTTGGTTACGTAAGTGCACCAATAAGAATTATATCGAAAATACAGGGGGCGGACATTTCTCCGTCGCCTCTCCGTTGCCTCAACGGAGACTCTCCCTTATTTCTCCCTTATTTCCACGGCTCCCATTTCTCCACCAATTCTCCACCTCCAGTCCACCGGAGTCCTAGGTGGAGGATCGGTGGTTGTGCTGTACGGGTTATTGTTCATGACAGCAATCGGTTGAAAAACAAAAGAAAACACGCTTGGATAATGAAGGTTAGTGCGATCACAGTGACGTATACTGCAATGAAATTCGTCATTGCTGGGTGGACAGTAACGGTTACTGGGAATCGCAATGCTGCACGGCATGAATTTGAGTTTGAATATATTATTGTGATTGTCACAGTAACCATTGCTGTCTCCTTTTTTCCGTGTGCACCTATCATAGGCTTATTATTCCCAAAACATGAATTGAAATAATATATTGTCCGAGGGTCTGTAGCCTGTCAACAACATCATCCGCCATTAATGAATCCATGTCATCACGATACTTGCACATCCGCTGTTCATCAATCTCCCTGCAAACTTTGTACGAATTTGTACGAACGTTCGTAGAATATTCGAAATAGTCTCATTCGAATGTTCTAAGAATCTTCTAAGAATATTTACGAATCTTCTACGCTCTTTGTGAGAATATTCGATCAAGTACATTTTACGGATGTTGTGAGAATATTCTCAAAATATTCTGTGTTACATGGGGGGGGGGGGGGAATGTGTGGAATTGAATTAGTAATAAGTTTTTTATGGGGAATTTCCAACTCAATTTGAAAATGTATAAATTTAATTCAGCAATGGGTTTCAGTCGGATCATCCCAACATTCGAATCTATTGGAAATAATCGGGAAGTTTACAGATCATAATATCCTACATGAGAAAAAAAAATCAGTTGAAACAACTAGTTGACTTGTAAGCGCATATGGACCCATTTCTTTTCGTTAGGACAACAATTTTATTCATTGAATCGACTAATTTGAAAAACTGGTTGAATCAATAGAAAAATTGGTTATTCTAACGAAAAAAATGGGTCCATATGCGCTTACAAGTTAAATAGTTATTTCAACTAATCTTTTGTTTCCGTGTACACCTACACACAGAGAAAAATTCTTGCTGAAAAAGCAATTCCGAAAAATCTGCTTTGCTAAATTAGCAAAACGGTTGCTGTTACAGCAAAAATTCTGCTATTTTAGCAAGATATTTGCTAATTCAGCAAAATTTCCTAGTTGTCTGTATATCTACAATCTTGGATTGCTGAATGGCAAGCGCTTGTTAAAAGAGCAAGATTTTTGCTGTGACAGCAAATTGATTGCTAATTCAGCAACAAGTTTTGCCATATCAGCAAAGCAAATCTTCGAGGTTTGCTGTTTCAGCAACTTTTTTTCTCTGAGTGTATGTTCCGACAATAACCAATTCAGTTCTAGAATCGCTTTTATTGCATCAGACCATCGCTTTTAAATGAATGAAATACCGATCAAATCCAATTCAAAACTATTTTATTTGTGCCAATCGAAATTTTCATTGATCATAAAATACTGATTGAAACCAATTTGACAATATTTCATTGGTATTCATCGGAATTTTTATGTGTAATAAAATACCCATTGAATTACATTAAAAAATATTTTATTGGTATCAATCAAAGTTTTTATTATTCATAAGATACCGATTGAATTCAATAGTTAAACATTTTTGTCATCAGATTCAATCAGATATTCTTGACCAGGATATGTTTGGCAATATTGCCCTTCAGAGCAGCGTATTAGGATAGTTTAGAGGTTAAGAAGGCAGGTCTTATAGGTAGGTGGATCCGTGATAGTTCGAATCTCCTCCAGGTAGGAATAAATTTCCCAAGTCATATGCGGTGAAAGAGGTGTTGGGAAATTTTCAATTGGATCGAGTTGGAAATTATTCATTCACATCATTCAGAATTTTGATTAATAATAAAATATCCATTGAATTACATCGAAAAATATTTTATTGGTATCAATTGGAGTTCTGATTGATCATATTGATTGATTCATTCCAATAAAATTGTTTTATCGGATTTGATCGGAATTTTTGTTAATCATGAATTACCGATTCAATCCGATAAAAAAGTATCTCATTGGTATCAGTGGGAAATCTCGGATGTAGAAACTCAATTCATTCCGATAGAATGTTTTTTTTATCAGATTCAATCGGATTCTTTAACCAGGGACACTAACAAAGTGCTAGTAATAATTGATACGACTCTGACTGACCAAAGAATTGATAATCAACTGATATTAAAATTGAGGACGTGACAACTCGGCTATCGTAGTAAGCCAAAGCCACGCCAGCGTTGAGCCAGAGGATGTCCTCGACTGTTAAACCATTACGTTGTCTATAAACAAATGAAGTTCGATTTTTCACGTTTGTCTTCAAACTTATGCCATTTTGCAAAAAAAATCGATGTTTCGCCAAAATCCCAGGCACTTCTGGCCACAAAATTTATGACAATTGAACCACCAATTGCTCATTAAGATTTAATCTAATAATCAATTCAGATCTAACGAGATCTACTCAGATCTAACCAGATGTGCTAAGATCTGATCAAATCTACTGAGATCTGAACAGATCTAATCTGATCTTTTGAACCAGATCTGACCGAAAATCAGATCCACTCAGATCTATTTAGACCTGAATAGATCTAATGATTTTTTTCCTGGGGATAGTGAAACAATTCTTCGATTTGTCATGGTTTCCTAACCGCCCTGGGGAGTCCAGCTGCAATTATGGCAAAACGTGAGAATCAATAAACAGATTCATCGAAACAAGCGAGATAATTTATATAGAGTCGGTACGATAATTTCGTGAATCATGTACGTGTTCTGGAAAATAAATTCATGTGAATATCGTGTTCCACATGTCCTTTAAGTTATATATCTGATATCATACAGGGTTGATTCGTTACCATCGTCCCTTAACCATAAAGATGTCTGTGTCGAGTGAACACGTTGTACCAATTTGTGACGATTTGATTATTACGATACATAAAACGAAATACTCCCATATGTTACACGAAATGAAAAATCTCAAGATATATATGATTGAGGAATTTATGACTGTGGAAGAAAGACGAAAGAAATTTTGTTTTTCTTATCCTCTATTTTTTATTTTTCTTCGTGTGCCACGGATAGAATATGAGAAGAAAATTATGATATTTTAATTACATATCTCTTCGAAATCTTGTTCACGAGAAAAGATGAAAATACCTGTCTTGACAAATTTTTCATGGGATATAAAAGTGAGATTTTATCTTAGAATGACAGAATGATTTTCTCTGTTGATATGTCAACGACAGTAAACGACTCCCTTTGTACAACGTTAATAGTTTTTCTATAATCAATATCGAAGGGAACATTATGGTTATCAAATCACTGCACAATGGATAACGATATCAATAATTATTATAAAATGTGGGTCGAAAAAGATTATGAAAGAATGGAAATATGACAATTGTTGAACGTGGATTAGCAAATTCTTCTTTCAATGCTTCGGGAGAATCTGGAATCCTTAGGATTCGTTCTAAGAGGTGAAATACCGACGTAGAAATCTAACGATTCCGATGGTTGGGGCCAGGCTTGGCAGTCAAGTGTAGGAAATTTACATTGAGCCAACGTTGATTGTCAAAACAGCCTGTCAGGCTATGATGCCTGTGTTGGCTCAAAAATTCCAGCCCTCGGTCAATCGTCCGCCCAAGGCTCCGCCAATGTTCTTACATGGGTCTAAGAACGCATAAGAAGTCTATATAGAATCCGAGTTAAAGAATTGTTGAAATGAAAATCGAAATATTTTGTTGAGGAATTTGAAAAACAAATCCGAAGAAATATTTTCAGAAGAATAGCTATCCAACTTCCCCTTCAAGGCTCTCCAATGAAGACATTTTGTGAATCTGATATTTTTGTACGCGGAATTACGACGTTTGTTCCCTCACGACCCCATATTTCATATTAAATTTGTCTTTCATTCCAGCGGTCGTCGCTTTCCAACATTTTTGTTGCTTACATATTTCATCCACAATGGTCCATTCGGTTTTCCTGCCTTTTTTTCCTTTCCTTCTCCTCGAGACCGAGTATTTATCCTCACTCCAATTTTCTCGAGCCTTATTAAATCTCATATATCCCATGTTGTAATCTTCACATCCTGTTTCGCCGTTGGTTAGATTTTCATGTCGACGGATCTCTCTGTTTCTTCTTCTCTTTACCCGCGAGTTATATAACTGTTCATCGCAGAAAATCAGCGTATGGAATTATTCTATCCGTCTTCCGCCGTTCTTCCGACGAAGATATCTCGTTGTTCTTCGAAATTCGCGATTTATCATGAAAAAAAAACTACAATTACACGGAGACTTTTAGATGACTGGAGATGAAATCGAACGTGCGTTATTCGCCGTACTTTTTTCTTTGTTTCAAGTACGTGTTTTTTCTCCAGGACAATGACTTTTGTTCTTTTCTCGCCGGATCTCCGCTGTTGACACTATTGTTTTCTCCTCGTTCTTCATCGATTTTAATTCTCCCAACGATTGCTGATTTTTCTTTTGGGGAAACCAATTTCGGACACGTGACACTCGATGAAAGCATGAACTTCGAAGCACCGTACAAAAAGATGGTTAATTTCGAATTTTTTATCGAAAAGTCGAGAGTGAGATTACGTGAAATCGTGGATCAGTAAACGTTCTCTTTTTAGCTATCCGCTCGAGGGTACCTACTTTTAATGACAACGGTAACGTAAAAAAAGAAACGATCGATTTGTTAGCTTGTAACACGCCTGGAGGAAGAACGAGTTGTTGGACTAAGTCGTTCCTTCACGGTCAAACAATTACACTTCATTGATTTCCATCCAGTGATAATGCGATTATTATCCGCACGTAGTGACCGGACTGATTCGCCAATGGGTAATGGTGTAACTAAGGTAAAACGATAGCGGAGCTGAAGCTCCTCTCGGTTGAATCCACTAGTAACTTTGTCGACTAGAAATTTGTTCTATAGAACTGATCGAGTGAACTTTCAATGGTTCTTGATACATACGAGTGAAATAATTACTTTCTTGGCGTCCTAAATTTCGAGTATTTATGATTTATCGGAGAATTTGTAGGTTTTCGAGACTCGGATACGTGTAAACAGGATTTATTGTGAATGCGAATTGGTGTTTAGAGCTTTACAAAGCGAACGGCATTTCTAAGCATCATCAATATACATCAGCTGATTGAGCCTCATTCACAAACAACGATTCATTTCATGGTTTTGATACTGCCTTTTGAATCGAGAAGCGATTTATCAGGACATGCGAGCAAAGCGAGTACCGTAAATCATGAAGAATTCGAAAAATGCGAGCGCAGTGAGCATTCTTCAAATCAAATTTCGAGTGCAGCGAGGGCGATTTCGGAAATAGAATGGCGAGCGGAGCGAGCACCGCCAACTCTGGAAGAATTTGAAAAATGCGAGCAGAGTGAGCATATTTCACATTAAATTCCAAGCGCAGCGAGGTCGATTTGAAAAACAAACATGCGAGCGAAGCGAGCACCGTAGACTATGACCAACTTCGAAAATTCGAGCGAAGCGAGCATTCTTCACGATATCGAATGCCGATCGCAGCATACGGAGAAAAAGAATTCGCTGTACGAGCAAAATCTAATTCCGCCGGGGACTTTTTGCTAGAGCGGCAAATTTTTCGCTGGAACAGTCAACCTATCTGCTATCACAGCAGTCTTGTTAGCTATGACAGTGAATTTTCAATTTCAGCAACAAAAACTGTGGACTTCTTCTGCAAAAGTTGTTTGCTATTCTATGTACAATACAGAAATTTGCTGGGAGAACGAGCATTTTTTGGTACCGCATCTAAAAGATTTGCTGCTGTAGCTAACAAAACCGCTGTGATAGCTGATAGATTGCTGTCACAGCGAAAAATTTGCTACCCGAGCAGAAGCGGATTTCGTTGTCACAGCGAATTTCTTTGTCTCCGTGCGCACAGTGGTTCAAAAACCCGAAAACTTTACCAAAAATATGAGGAGTCCTTGGATTCGCTTGACACTCTCCACTTTGGAGTTTTCTTGCCGCTGAATACGAATCCGTTGGCCAAATTCCGAAATTCAAAATGGTGGATCAGGAGGTTTTTGGGGGCGCTGAATACAAATTTGAAGATAGAATTCCAAAATTCGGGATGGCGGTTCCAATATGACAGACCAAAATTCGAAAATTCATTGGTTAATCACTTGTATTCACAAGATTTTGGGGAAGGCATGTTAGTAATTCATTCTTTTCAAAACATCCCAAACATTTTTCGTTTGCTGTGTACAAATAGAGCGAACAGCTGAAATATTCAGCTCATATTCACGTAAAATCACGTGATCCATATCGAAATCCACCAATATTTACGAATTAATCAAAAAGTCCATTTGAAATCCGTGTTCAGCAGCCTTCAATACCCTTAGATGATAACATTTCGCGAATTCCAATTGTTTCTCAAAAATATTAGCCATACTGGATCCACCATAGAAAAAAATTGTTTTCAAAAGATCCGATGTCAGATTCATAATAACTCTGTTGAAAAAACCCAGCATGGTCCAACACGGAATCAACTTGGTCCCAGCTGGCTTAACTTGGTTCCACCATACTGACCATGATGGGTGGCCCAATAACCAACGTGGGACCAAGTTGGTTGCATCATGCAGACCATGATGGATGGTCCGACAACCGATAAGAGATCAACTTGGTTCCAATTGGACCAATTTGGTTCCAGCCGATGCCAGTTACAGACTATGAGGGCAGTTATTCTCAGTGTTCCATTTCCACGTGGATGAAATTCTGTGAGAATGCAGCAGTATTTCGGAGTGAAGGGATTTTCCAAAACTTTTCAACTTTGTTCATTGTTATTCAATGACAGTTTAACCTGTCAATTTTAATTATTTGATTCTTTTTTGATTGAAATCGAGAGGGAAAAGGAATTCATCTCTGATGAGAACTGACAGGAGTTTGAATATATCAGCATTATAATGATTCTATTAGGTGTATAACTTTGCTTCCGCCGTTTTTCAATAGATGGCTGTAGCGGTAAGTGGTAGTTGAAATAAATAGATCATAAATGTCATACAATAAGCTCAGGTATTTGTAAACATAACGCCATCGAAATATTAGCCGATTTGTGTCTGCATCATAAAGTTATTCTCGATTAAACATGTCAGCTTACGAGCCAAATTCTCGTCATTTGCGGGAAGTTTTGATTGTCTGCTTTAATATGAAGAAATCTGCGGCTGAGGCTCATCGAATGTTTTCAAATACCTATGGTGAGGCCACTATTAGTGAAAGAACGTGCCGAGAGTGGTTTCAACGCTTCAAGAACGGTGATTTTAACGTCGAAGACCAGCATCGCGGTGGAAGAGAGAAGGTATTCGAAGATGCAGAATTGGAGGCATCACTTGATCAAGACTCGTGTCAAACGCAACAAGAATTGGCAGGATTGTTGGGAGTGACGCAACCAGCCATTTCAAAACGCCTGAAAGTCATGGGAATGATTCAGAAACAAGGAAATTGGGTGCCGTACGAGTTGAAGCCGAGAGATGTTGAACGGCGTTTGTGTATTTGTGAACAGCTGCTTGCAAGGCAAAGACGGAAGGGATTTCTGCATCGCATTGTGACTGGGCACGGAAAATGGGTTCATTACGATGATCCCCAGCGCAAAAAATCATGAGGATATCCCGGCCATGCTTCCACGTCGACGGCCAAATCGAATATTCACGGTTCCAAGGTTATGCTCGGTATTTGGTGGGACCAGCTCGGCGTAGTGTATCACGAGTTATTAAAACCGACTGAAACAATCACAGGCGATCGCTATCGAACGCAATCAATGCGTTTGAGCCGGGCATTAAAAGACAAACGGCCGCAATACAACGAGAGACATGATGAAGTGATTTCACAGCATGACAATGCTCGACCCCATGTTGCGAAAGTGGTCAAGACATACTTGGAAACTTTGAAATGGGAAGTCCTACCCTACCCGCCGTATTCTCCAGACGTTGCTCCCTCGCACCATCACTTGTTTCGATCAATGGCACACGGCCTAGCTGACCAGCAATTCCGGTCTTATGAAGAAGTAAAAAATTGGATCGATTTGTGGATCGCTTCAAAAAATGACCAGTTTTTTCAACGCGGGATTCGTATGCTGCCCGGAAAATGGGAGAAAGTAGTGCCCAGCGATGGACAATACTTTGAATCATAAATGTATAACCAATTTTTTACAATAAAGCCTCGAATTTCGGAAAAAAACGGCGGAAGCAAAGTTATACACCTAATATATTCAAAAATATTCAAATCCCAATTCTATGAATTCATTATTTGCACAAAATATTCTGCGTCAACATTGCTGGAATTTTGATCATTTTTTTGTATATTACTCATGAACACTATATATAGCGTAAAACAGTATACAAATACTGTACATTATATATTTTTGAAATATTTCATTTTATTCGACTGAAGAAGTTCTTCAACCGTATAAAGTTTTTCTTCTTCCCCTGTGAGTCAATAGGAATGAGAAGGACCTAGAAGAGCTCCAATAATCCTTTACAGATGATCACCAACCCTGCGAAACATTGAATCATTCCTACAAAGAACGAGTTGGATATCTTGCTTCTACTGGATCCAACTACTTTTGCCTCTACTGGATCCAACTACACCCAGAAATCACTATCATAACCGACAATTGCAAATTTTGGAGAATGATTCTTTTTGAATCATTCAGAAATGAAAAAGAAATCTCGAAATGCCAGCGAGATGAAGCTGTAGTAAAACATACTAAAAATTGAAACCCCTGGGTAATTCTGCTTAATACTACTGAAATTTTGAGGATTCACTTATTGCTATCAGAGTTCATATCGAACACGGTCTGACTTATGTAGGTATTAGGTCAGTAAAATTAGCTATAATCATGCAGGATAGTGCCGACCTAGGTGGAACCATACTGGGTAATACTGACTTAGGTAAAACCATGCTGGGTGGGATTTACCTGTAGGGGACCTAGGTAGGACCATGTTGGTCCCATGTGGACCCTAGTAAAGAACGAACATATATGACCCATACATAATCCATACATAATACATATAAAATTCATGTATGATCCATATATGAAAATGCATAGAATCATATACAATCCATATTTGATCCATATGTGATCCATATATGATCATATATGACTCATATATAATCCATATAAAATCCATATACGGAAAATATTTCATATGTGACAGAATTTTTTCACATGTATGGGAAAGTCTTGCATCGAAAGGTCATATATGGATTCTGTATGGGCCATATATGATCATATACGGATTCAATATGGATTGCGTATGAATTATATATGGTCATATATGACCATGTATGGTTCCTATATGCTTTATGTATGTTCTTATATGATTCATTTTTACTAGGGGATGGGTCCTACCCAGCATGGTCTTACCTCCCATGGTTCAACCATGTAATCAAGTTCCTACTGGTTCTACCCAGCATGGTTGAACCCTGTTGAAACCCAGCTGGGTTTTTTCAACAGGGAAGCTACCCAAAAAACCCTTTGACAGTGGAAGGCCCAGTATCTAACAGTTTCTTTCCCAATTTATGGTCTCCATATTGGATCTGCCATTTTGTTTTCAAAAAATTCGTTCCCAGGTTCGTAATCAGCGACCTAAAAAACTCTTACCCACATAGCACACAATGTCTCAGTGATATTCTCAGAATATCACAAATATCTCACTCGAAACATTCTATGTGAAATATTTCTACGAGATTCTATAGATATTCTGGATAGAATATTTTATCACAAATATTCTGAGAATCTTGCAATTGAAATATTGCACATATTATATTCTGCAATGTTCTGGGAATCTATGATGAGGGATATTTCATGTTTGTTGCAAATGAAATATTCTGAGAATATTTCAGTAGCCATATTTTATGTGGCAGTAAGAATTTTTATTCATCAAACTCGGTATTTAGTAACATTTACAAGTCGAGGGCGAAAGAAACCTCTCTCTCACGCCCTATTCAATTTCAGTTTCAGAGGATTCTGAATTAATTGGTCTATATCCCACGGAAACGCACTTATCAGAAACGCATCATCATGATGACGAAGAGTCGCACTTTGACGATATTGAAGTCATCTCAGTGATTAGCTGAGGTGACAGAGGCTTTGTCTATGATTCGGAGAACTGGGGTTCGACCCTCACCGAGGGAATTTCCCTAATAATCGACTTTCAATGTGTATTCCTCTCACAAAGCCCTCCAAATCATATTCTATACAACATCTGTAGAGGAATTCACTCTGAGGAACATTTTTTTACCAAAAGCAGTATTTTGTATCATTGTTGATACATTTAATTATGAGATGTTTTCCTGTATAAAACATGATCTCAGCAATATTTCAGAATGTCTCCAGAATATTACGACAATCATTTCAAGAATATTGCATATTTCAAATATAATATTCTGGCAATGTAATTGCTGGAATATCTGTGCTATGTAAGTAGTCACGAAGTTTTGTAGATTCCCCATCTTCACACTCTGACCACTTTTTAGTGGTTTTTCCTGCATATGCACAGTTGAAAAACATTACCGTAGGAAAAAAATTGAAGTAAAATTTCAAATTGCAAGAAGTTGCAGCTAATTTTTTAATACGTTCTTGAAAAGGGTTCTGTCGATATGTAAAAAGAACATCGCGGTGGTAACTGGTGGTAAAAATTAGTTCTGCGTTTTTGAAGAAGACATTATTCGTTGAATATGTGAGCAAAATCATCAAAAGTTAGTGGCAATTAACAATGAAAATATTGCTTATCCCAAATTTTGAATTTATAAATCCGACAGTACCAGGTGTGTAAGTATGAAACCGGAATTTTTGTACAGAAAAAACACGTTTATTGTCATGATATGATACAAAGTAACTTATTCAAAGTATTATCCGTCGCCATTCATACATTTTTTCCATCTTTCTGGCAATTTGTGGATTCCGCGCCAAAGGAATTGTTGCTCTTTTCAGGCAAACCAGTCATCGAGCCATTTTCGTACAGAAGTCAAGCGCTGCTCAGCAAGTGCGTGTCCCATCGATGCAAACAAGTAGTAATCGGATGGGGCAAGGTCCGGTGAGTGAGGCGCGTGCTGAAGAATCTCCCAACGGAACGACTCTATCGTTTCCTGGACCTATTTTGCTTTGTGTGCTGGTGCATTGTCATGCAACAAAATCACTTTGTGTTGTCTTTGTTGGTATTCTGGTTGTTTTTCACGCAAAACTCGATCTAAATCGATCATTTGTTGTCGGTAGCGTTGAGTATCGACAGTTCCCCCAGGTTTCAGCAGCTCGTAGTAGATTACGCCCTTCTGATCCCACCAAACACACAGCATTGTCTTTCGTCCGTAGCGGTTTGGTCTTGCCGTCGATGTTGATGGTTCACCCGGAGTAACTGATGACTTTTTGCGCTTAGGATTCTCGAAATATATCCACTTTTCATCGCCAGTCACAATTCGATAGAGAAATGACTTTCTTTGGAACCTGGCGAGCAGCATTTCGCATGATGCTTTGCGGTTTTCCTGCTGTCTTCAGTTGAGTTCATGTGAAACCCATTCCCCCACTTTTTGTATTTCTCCCATGGCTTTCAACCGAAGGGAGATGGCTTCTCGGGTCACCTTTAACTGATCCGCCAGTTGTTGTTGTATTTGAGCGTCGTCTTCGTCCAACAAGGCCTGCAGGTCAGCGTCTTCAAACTTTTTCGGTGGTCTCCCACGGTCTTCGTTCCTGACGTCAAAATCGCCACTTTTGAACCGTTTGAACCACTCGAAACATTGTGTCTTACCGAGAGCATGCTCACCAAACGCCTCCACAAGCATTCGATGCGATTCGGCTGCGGTTTTCTTCAGATGAAAACAAAAAAGTAGTGCTGTCCGCAAATCGTAATTTGTTGGCACAAAACTCGACATGTTTATCTCTAATAAACTAATGCTACTGAATGAAACTCGTGTTATTGTGAGTTGGAAATCTTTGTCGGATATCAATACAATAACAAGACACCGTTGACGTGATGTGTCGGTAACTGCATCCACATCTAGCGCCACCTATGGGCAAATTCCAGTTTCATACTTACAAACCTGGTACTCACTATCAGTAGGAGATTCCATATTGAAACTTGGGAATCGGTCAATTTTCATGAAAATGACACACTTTTCAAAACAAACGATTCATTTCTCTTCGGTATGCTAAAAATGTTGCGTTGGCGAAGTGAAACTTTCAGGCGAGCTCGGGAGCCTTGTAAAAATACTTGAGTCTTCCTCATTGCTTTTTCGAGATCCCCAACTATCAGTAAGACAATAGCGACTGTCAAGTGGGTTTTCAGTGAAAACATTTTTTTCGACTTTTGGCCACGTTTTTGCGTCTTTGAACCACTGTGATGCGTTTCAACAGATACAGATGCGAATTAAATAAGAACCATCGACCATCAATAACTAATTCCATGAAACATTCTTCACAATATCAAATTGCGAACTAGTCAAACCTAAATGAAATGACTGGAATACGAGCATCGTTTTTCTAAGTTTAATACAATGAACTTTCCAATTAATATCGAATGAATTGGAAAATGAAATCACGAGAATTCAATACGAGACTGTAAAGATCTATAATTCGATCGTAAAAAACAAAACTTCAGAGAAAAATAGTGAAAGATACTTCGATCCAAAAGTTTATTTGAAATTGTCGAGGAGATAAATGGAGACTGGTCAAGGAGAGAAGAGAGCATTGAAAATGATACACGCTATGGAAAATAATCAAACACAATGCGTACTTACGGACCACGTTATTCGTGAATCAAAAAATAAATGTCCTTGAACTATTACCAATGGGATTCTATTTCTTTCATTTCAATCAGTATAGATGAATCAAGACACCCCCGCCAGGTACTCGACGTCAAGTTGATAGAGAAAAAAATCGTGCATCTGCATTCTTTCTCCTTCATCAATATGAATGTCATCTTTTTCTTTTTGCGGTGAAGTGACAGTTCCTAACTTCATCTCAAATTCCCTGTGTAGAAATTGATTCTTGGCGGCAGTTTAGGCCAAACTAGACGTCCTCGTTTTATTTCAGGCCCTGTTTTGGTGACCCTTATAGGGCCCAGACAGGATTGTGACGCACTTATCTTCGGGGCCTGCATAGTATTCCCAACTTGGGCCTATGTAGGACACCCATGATGAAGCTAATGCAAGCGATGAAACTAGGACCTTTAAAAGGATAATGAACCGTTGCGAATATCATCGAATTGAATAAATATTGCAAGGAGGAAACTTCCTCGATTGGAAATTGGGCTATTCAAGGCCCTATCTGTACCCAGATCCTTTCCGACTTGAGTCCAGACAGGGCCTGGAATGAGCCGATTCCAATTTCTGTTTGGGTATTCCACCCAACATTACTTTGTTCATACATTATCGGACTGTATCGAAAAACAGAACAGCCTCATCCAGGCTTGGAATTACCCATACAATGATGTTTTTTCCGATTTTTTGATATTGTTCACCGATAGTGTTAACACAGCACAGTAAAACCTCGTTTATTTGAACTCTCGTTTATTTCAAGTCTTGTCTATTTCAACGCCAAACTTCTCCTCTTCCCTCCACGTTTGAACGTTCCCAAGGCGGGTTTCCAGTAACGATCAGTGTCACCCAATCAAGAGACGTTTATGCGAACCCGTCTTGAGCTTTATGCTGATGGTGGGAGCCCCTCGTGGCTTGGAATCAACGAGACTGTCACATTTCCGAGAGTTGAAATGAACAAGGTTTTCCTGTAATCATGAATGGAATATATTTTCAGGGGCATACACCGCAAAAATTCGAAATTACCAATACGATTTCAGTAAATTCGCTTCTCAAAGTAGGTTTATTTTTCAAAAAGGAATTAACATAAGGACAAGGCCTTATGCAGGCTGTAGTTGGGTGCATTCAGATTTTCGGAACGGGGACAACGTTGGAAATACAGCTTGGCCCTACATGGGTTGTATACAGGTATGTTTAAATCAAAATCTTCGGGAGAATACGGGAAGCCCTGCAAGGCCCCATTAAGGCTGTAGTTGGTGTTCCTAGATTTTTGAAACCAAGGAAAAAATTGGTAATGCAGCGTGGCTCCATATGAGCTTTATATAGGTGTCCCTGACTTAGAGAAATCAGGCTGGATATCAGCAGCCTGACTAGGCCCCTCAGCGGCTAAGTTCAGGACATCCTAAGTTTGGATACCCAATATAAGCTCATACGGGGCCTATATTCAATACTGGACGCCCGGAAAAATTTCCACATGGGATATTATGATAGCCCTGACGATGCAATTCACTTTATAAAATCAAGATATTAAAATCAAAGAAGAGTGGGTTAATGATTGTGTCAACCCGCATGAAAATATTTCGCTGGACATGAATAATCTTTGAAAAACATCGCACTTTCCCTGAAAAAACTTTAAAAAACTCTGACAAACTCTGAGAGTTTCTGAAATTTTGATGAAACATCTGATATTTTTGGAACATTCTGTACGGACTTTTTCCAGACTTCTTTCAGAGCCTCTCAGAGTTTTTCAGTTCTTTTCAGATAAATGAGGAATTGCACTTTGAAGAAATTCCCAAGCGTGTATTGCCTTTGATGATAATGGACCCCAGGCTGGGTCCATCCTCTTGGACCCAGTATTGGGGAATGACGACGGGGCCCATGTTGGCTCAATCTTGGCCCT
Source organism: Gonatopus flavifemur (assembly GCA_018340375.1). Classification (NCBI taxonomy): domain Eukaryota; kingdom Metazoa; phylum Arthropoda; class Insecta; order Hymenoptera; family Dryinidae; genus Gonatopus; species Gonatopus flavifemur. Next base: position 20,964,097 of record JAFFJZ010000004.1, read on the forward strand.
GTTGTGCTTTCCCATACAATTACAGTTGAAAAAAATAGAGATAATGAATCTTAGTGCGGGCACATTTGAAATTGGCCCCAATTTGGACCAGCGTCAGGCCAAGATTGGGGTGAATTTACATCCCGAGCATGTGTGTACAATTCTCAGCGTGTAAGAATTTTGGTCCCACTCTGGCCCAGTCTTGGACCCATATTGGCAGGATGGGGCCCATGCTGGCCCGGGGTGGGCCCCATGGTATATACATGCTAGGGATTTTATAATTTCAAAACAAAGAGGCAGGGTCAGTATTGATTGCCTGGTCTGGGCTCATGCTGGGCCCGTGGTGTTACCAATTCTCGGGCAAAGCTATACGGCCAAGCTGGGAACGATGTTATCATCCCAGGGTTGGCCCCACGTTGGGTAGCATGGGCACCCACCCTGGGCGTAGATGGGGTCCACCGTCAATACACACTTGGGCACGCTTGGGTGTGTACAATCCTCAGCGTGTATGAATTTTGGCTCCACTTTGGTCCAGTCTTGGACCCATATGGGCAGGATGGAGCTCAACACTGGGCCCAAGACTGGGCCAAAGTGGGGCTGAAATTCATGCCCGCTGGGTTAGAATTCAAAGCAATTTTCCAATTTCAAAACAAAAAGGAAGGGGTAATATTGATTGTCTAGTCTGGGCTTATGCTGGGCCCGTGGTGTTACCAATTCTCGGGCAAAGCAATACGGCCAAGCTGGGAACGATGTTATCATCCCAGGGTTGGCCCCATTTGTCTGCCCAGCTTGGCCCCACGTTGGGTACCATGGGCACCCACCCTGGGCGTATATGGGGCCTGCCGTTAGTACACACTTGGGTTCTGACTAAACTCTTAAAAATTTCTAACATTTTCTGATTATCAAAAACCTTTTTTTCATTTTCAAACAGTTTTTCATATATGATCTTTGAATATAGAATGTAAATGTATTTATATAATTTCGAAAATTTTCAACAGTCAGCACTCTCTCAGAGTTTTGTTAGAATTTTTTTCAGAGTGCAATTTCGTATCTGTTTGTCTGAAAAAAAAACTGAAAAACTCTGGAAAGCTCTGGGAAAAGTCCATCCAGAATGTTCCAAAAATATTAGATTTGTCATAAAAATTTCTGAAATTCTCAGAGTTTGTCAGAGTTTTCTTACAGATCATCCATGGTTATTCCAGCGAAGTTATTTTTCTTCCGGGAAATTTGGCGTTTCCAAAAAACATTGTCTCCCAAATCCTGCTTTGTTTGGTGAATCCAAGTTTGTCTTCGTTCAGACGTGGATGAAGTACCAAGAATTCATATCTGAGAAACCATTGAATCAAGCCTACGCCAACTTCGGTGACTTTTCACCACCGTTTCCCCAGGTGTCCAAATTGAAGCTAGTTGATTGCTGAAACGATGTTTTCATTCCAGTCCTCAGTCACCCGTGTAGAAATTTCTCCCGGGCTCAGACCTGGGCCAGATTTATAATCCCTACTTGGAAATTGGCCCCGACTTAGAATGTCATGCATTTCGATCTAGGTCCCATAATGGTATCAAATATTCGAGCAAAACAATTGTAGCCAACTCGGGGCCTATATGGACTGTAAGTGGGCATACCTTGATTGAGATATTCCAGGAATATATTGGCAATCTCAACTGGGGCCCACATGGGCCGTGCGTAGGCAACCTTGTATTGGATGTCCAAGATATGACTGACGGGGCCAGAGCCTACCTTGGGATGCCCAGGATTGATTTCCACCCAGGCAGGCTTTCTCCCAAGGCTCTGCCAATGCTCCTCAGGGCTGGGTCAGTCTCGCGCCACCGGTCAATTTTTACATGGGGTAATATATTGAAACCTATTAGTTTCGAATGAGTTGCAGCCATTCTTAATTCTCTGTGTTTTTCGCCTTTGTTTTCCAGAGTTGACGAGCTATTTATAAATTACCTGAAATTACGTCTCATGATATCTAATCCATCCCTTCTCTGGTTATTATAAATATAACTTGGAGAGCACGTGGAACACGGATCTCATAAATTTATTTCTAGAACAAGAGCATGACTCTCGAAATTATCGTACTTGTTCTATAAATTGTTCCACTGGTTGGAAGAATTTCATTTTGTTACAATTGTACGTCAGAAAAACTGCGTGAAAATCGCATAGGAAATCTTTTGCGATGTTTTATTCAAACCAGTCATTATTGAAATTGTAAGTATGTGTCATGTAATTGACAAAATGTGAACTCGAATTTTATACATCAAACCCAATCAACAGGTTTTACGTAGGAATTTTAATCCTTCTGCCAATTGTGTGGGTGGACTCTCAAGGAAGAGCGCATCGACTTGAACAAGATCCTGATAATTTTGGACGTAATATTTTCGAATAGATTCAGAAAAATTGAATTCATTGAGGTTTATTCTTATAGCATTTGCATAGAAGGTTGAATGTAAGATTCAGATAAGAGCATGAACTATTCACTGATGGATATTTCAATTCTGTTCTGTTAGCGGAAGACATGCTGAATGACTTGGATACAACGATAGATCCTTGCGAAGATTTCTACGAATATACATGCAATAAATTCATTCAAAGAAACCCTGTACAGCCTGGTGGAATTTCTGTTGACAGCTGGACAAAAGCGGACGACACTTTCATGTTGAAAATGCGAAGTAAGATTGGAATTCGGAAATCTGTTTTTACGGACTTGTACAATTCTTTGTAAGAGAAATGCACGTTGACTTGGGAACAGCTTTATCTGCGGGGGAAAATGAGACAGAAACGGATACTCAGAGACGAAGATAATAATCGACAAAAAATTCAAGGCAACAAAAATTGTCTTGATTCCACACCCATTGTCTCATAAATCACGGAAACAATATTTTTTCCCAACCCAAATACGTTTGCTTTGCATTAAAGAAGTATTGTTTCGATCCAAATTGAGGTTTTAGATTGCTTTCAAACGGAAATAAAATCTTCTCAATCTGAAGCAAGTTTATCTGGAATGAGGAAAATATTGTTCCCCCAAGCCGTATTAACCCAGGTCCAATCTAAGCCCAGGGTGGGTGCCTATGCTGGTCAACGTGGGAACAAGCTGAGCAGACAAATGGGGTCAAACCTGGGATGATAACATCATTCCCAACTTGGCTGTATTCCTTCGCCCGAGGACTGGTAACACAATGAGCCCAGCACGGACTCAGATTCGGCAATCAATACTGTCCCTTCCCTTTTCTTCAAAATTTGAAAATTGCTTTGAATTCTACCCCAGCGGGCATGAATTTCGGCCCCACTTTGGCCCAGTCTTGGCCCATTCAGGCAGGACAGGAGTCATCCTGGACCCATTATACACACATGCTAGGATATTCCTACCCAAGCAAAGCAATACAGCCAAGCTGGGAATGATGTTATCATTTCAGGGTTGGCCCCATTTGTCTGCCCAGCTTTGCCCCACGTTGGGCAGCATGGGCACTCACCCTGGGCTTAGATTGGGCCAACGTTAATACACACATGGGTAGTATTCTCAGCGTGTTCATACAATGGAGCCCAGACTGGCCCAGCATGGTCCCAAGACTGGGCTAAAGCGGGGTCAAAATTCATATACGCGATTGATAGCGTTGAATGATTTGTGTTATGACGAACGCCTGAGGTACGACTTTCACAACCATTCTCAGCTAGCATTAGGCAAAAGGCGCAAGCATGGATTGAGGGAATACCAGCGACCCTTGGAGATGCAACCAGAACCATTGATTAGAAAAAGACCGAGCCAAAACTATTCTGATAAATCATGCGTACGTGAAAAAATAAAATGGAAATATGGCTCTGTACAGACCTTTTTCAATCAATAAAGATGGTCCGCACAGAGCGATATTTTAATTTTATTGCTTCGTTTTCGAATAATTTGTCTGAAAAGATTTGGCTCGGGCTGCTTCTCCAAGGATCGCTGATGTCGCCTTAATTGTGAGTAGATCACTGGATAACCTAAAATTCATTGAACAGCTCCTGATGATTAATTCATCATTAGAAAACTAAGATATTTCATTCGAGAAAATTTGATTCGGGAGTGAACAGTTTTCCAATTCTCAATTATACAACTCAAAGAAAGCAATCAATTATTGAATGATCTTGAATCAATTGACTTGATTCGGTAATTAAGACCATTTCCATCTAAGATTGAATCTTAATTATTAATTGAAGATCAATTCAATTGAGTTGTAATTTAATTACTCCCAAGCCCGTTCGTGATGCCATAGTCCATGTGTGGAACAGAATATAATTGCCAATGCGACGCCATCTTATCGTTCTCAACCAATTCTCGAAATGGATGCAATGGCATATCTTTCAGACTTATGTTAAAGTGTTCCATTTGTATGAATCTATAAACAATGCGCTGGATCTAGTCCATCTTGGATGGAGGCCATACCGAAGTCAGGTCGATCTTGATAGACGCAAGGGTATTCTGAGATATTCTAAGGTGTATGAATTTTGGCCCCACTTTACCCAGTCATGGGCCTACTGGTAAGCCCCATCCTGCCTATATGGGCCAAAGATTGGACCACAGTGGGGCCAAACTTCACACACGCGGAGGACTGTACACACATGCTTGGGATATAAATTCATCCTAATCTCGGCCCAATGTTGTTCAAAATTGGGGCCAATTCTTGTCCAATTTGGTTGAAGTTGGGCTTCTTGTGGGCCCCAACGTGAACCCCAACTGAACCGAGTCTCGTTTAACCCTAGGCCACGTATAAATGTGCCCGTGCCAAGATTCATTCTATAGCTCCAAGTGCGTATTAACGGCGGGTGTAATCTAAGCCCAGGGTGGGTGCCCATGCTGCCCAACATGGGGCCAAGCTGGGCAGACAAATGGGGCCAACTCCGAGATGATAACATCATTCCCAGCTTGGCTGTATTGCTTTGTCCGAGGATTGGTAACACCATAGGCCCAGCATGAACCCAGACTAGGCAATCAATACTGCCCCTGCCTTTTTTTTCTGAATTGGAGAATTGCTTTGAATTCTACCCTAGAGGGCATGAATGTCAGCCCCACTCTGGCTCAGTCTTGGTCCTAGTGTTGAGCCCCATCCTACCTATATGGGCCCAAGACTGGACCAAAGTGAGACCAAAATTCATACACGCTGAGGATTGCACACGCATTCTCGGGATATAAATTCACCCCAGTCTTGGCCTAACGGTGGTACAAATTGGGGCCAAATTCAAATGTGCCCGCACTAAGATTCATTATTTCAATTTTCTACTAACCATAATTGCACGGGCAAGCACAACAGGGCCAAGATTGAGCCAACATGGGCCCCATCGTCATTCCCCAATACTGAGTGAAAGAGGCTGCACCCAGCCTGGGGCCCACTGGCATTATAGGCAATACACGCTTGAGCCATTATATATCCCTAGCATGTATGTGCCGTGCCCCCCTCCCCCCCGGTCCAGCATGTGCCCCATCCTGCCAATATGGGCCCAAGACTGGGCCAGAGCGTAGCCAAAGTGGTCCAGAGCTCATACTCGCTAGAGATGAGACAATTGGTGTGGAATCAAGACCATTTTTTTCTGTATACATACAGAAAGCCTAGTCATGAGAAACAGCCGATAACCGACCAACATGTGGTTCCTATTGAATGGCCAAAGATTGATTCCTCAATCCTGGCCGAGATATGGCCCATCACTGGTTAACAAGATACACAAACATACAAACCTTCGGTAATCGGCTCACCATCGTGCGACTCATCAATCCTATCATTGCCCCGTACTTTTTTCCATCGCTGCATCCCAGTTATCATTCAGCAGTCAACCATTGATGTTCCATCAATGGATGCAATTACCGTACGTTCAATTCTGGCTATAGCCCGGTCATGAGCCGTTATTGGGGCGATGATAAAATCCTGTAAGGGATTTTAGTAAAACATTGCATTTTGCAGTGGATATTCGTTACTGTCTGCTCACTAATGGCGTATTTCACTACCCAATGACATTTTTATTTGTTCTTTGATGGATCACTGCTATTCTGTGCAGTAATTCCCCCTCTTTCTTCTGTGTATGACATGCTACAGATTCATTGCACGAACCGTTGTGGAGAATGACTTAAGTTGGATATCAAAACAATTGAAGAACAGAACCCCAGTGTGTATGAACTCTGCCCCACTCTAGCCTAGGCTTGGACCCATATTGGCAGGATGGGGCCCATACTGGGCCGATATGGGCCCCATTATACATACATGCTAGGGAGTTATACATCAAGAATCATAGTCAGACTGCTCAAGCAATATAATGTGTGACCGTGGAGTTTCGGGCTGGATCCCCGATTTTGTCTGCATTCATTTTTTGAACGGTCAGAAGTGAAATTTTTTTTTTATCATCAATAATGTACTCTTGTTTTAATTCCCTCAATTCAGATCTGTTGGACGATAAGCCGGTGAAGATTGATCCGATCTTGAAGAACTTGTATCATCTTTGTATGAAAGCAGGTAAGAACTCGGGAAAAATTAATTTAGATCCAATGGATTGGATCTACGTAGATCCAAAAAATGGAAGAATGCAATTCGCCTCAAATCTATTGAGATATCTGGAGATCTCATTGATTTCTTTCAAAAATACTCGTTTCTCAGAAATGATTCGAAAGTAAAGGAAGTAGATAGTTAATGCACGCAAATTGCAATTGATAAATTTGCAATTTTTTTTCATCTAGATCTACTCCAGCAGCACTCGGAGATTTTCAAAACATTCTGAAAATGTCTGAATGTGTCAAAAATGTTCTCAGAACGTTTTGAAAACGTCCAGGAAACATGGTGCTGTCTAGGTAGCAAGATTTAACTCATGATCTACGTAGATCTGCATCATGTTTTCCCAGGAAGCATTAACTACTTTTCAAGTGAAACAGCAAATATGAAGTTCTGATCAGGAAATTCGTTGAAATTTATAAACAAAATCAACGGAGTGTCCAAGCGACGAGCGAATCAATTGTTCTGGTGATTGATGAATAGCTGACACTTGATGAATCAAAGTCAGCTGTGGAACGACGAGCATGTTATTAACGTGCTACCAGAAGCAAGAGTGTGTTCGATTTTCTCTCAAGGATCATCTCTTCAAAACGTTGAAATGAGGGGGTAATACATCCCCTTACAGAATAACAAATTGAATGTCTAAATCTCAGGAGGGATAATGAATCTGGTTGTAAGATCATGAAATTTATGGGATGAGGATCATTTTCATTCAAATTCAATAAATCTTCTCGAAAGTCGTTTCAGAAAATACTCCGAAGAATATAGGAAAAATTTTTTATGGGCAACGAAGGACCCAATAAACATGAACATCTTCGAGATATCTTGAAGATATCTTTTGGAAGACATCTTTAAGATGTCTTGCTGAATTTATCTTGAGGATCAGTAGTTTTTAGGTTATGAGTACATGATTATATGAACCACACTTCAAATATTATAATCGAATTGCTAAAGAGATGAATTCGTTCATAATTTAAAAGCTTGTATAATCCATGTAGATGCCAACAAATTTGAAATTCTGCAAAAAGTACGATTTTGTAACCTTGAATTGCCAGGACTGAAAGTAACTATTCCCCGAGTCAAAATATTTTGTGGATTATTGAACTTCTCCCGCTAAATGAATTGTTTCTCAATTGCAACGAGATCAAAATAATTCCAGAATAATATATTATATTCAACAGACACTAACGACCACTGGATCATAAAATCCATGCTCCAATATATTTCACCAAATTCATTAAACTTCTCAATTTTTAAGCCCAGTCAACTTATCTGATATTTGTATATGTAATAACACTTTATTCAGAAAATTAGCTTCACTCTGAAAATATACAGCACCGACATGATAACACATGGGCTGAAAAGTCCATCCAAAGATGGTGCGAATTCTACTGCATTCACCTGTTTTTCAGTTGGTATTGACCTGCAAAAGACAGCTGTCGAAATTTGATGATATTCTATTCTGTTCATTAGTTTGTGAGTTATTGTATTGAGAGTGACGCTACTTTTGTTATTTTTAGAACAATCCCAAGTATGTATTAACGAGGGGCCCAATCTAAGCCCAGGGTGGGTGCCTATGCTACCCAACGTGGGGCCAAGCTGGGCAGACAAATAGGGCCAACCCTGAGATGATAACATCGTTCCTAGCTTGGCTGTATTGCTTTGCCCGAGGATTGGTAACACCATGGGCCCAGCATGAAGCCAGACTCGACAATCAATACTGCTCCTTCCTTTTTTTTCGAAACTGGGAAATGGCTCCGAATTCTATCACAGCGGCGGTGAATTTCAGCCCCACTTTAGCCCAGTCTTGGGCTCAGTGTTGAGTCGCATCGTGTCTATATGGGCCCAAGACTGGACCCAAGTGGGACCAAAATTCATTCACGCTGAGGATTGTACACACATGCTCGGGATATGAATTCAACCCAATCTTGGCCTAACACTGATCCAAATTGGGGCCAAGTTCAAATGTGCCCGCACCAAGATTCATTATTTCCATTCTCTACCAACCATAATTGTATGGGGAAGCACAACAGGGTCAAGATTGAGCCAACATGGGTCATATCGTCATTCCCCAATACTGGGTTGAAGAGGATGGACCCAGCCTGGGGCTCATTGTCATTATAGACAATACACGCTTGGGATGGATCAAAAACAATCTCGTGTTTTGATTTTAAACTGCTTCTTGATGGGAAAGAATACCGTTCAAGTGAAGCAATGGCTCGAAAATTGTTATGGAGACTCCTCTCCATTAGAAACCACAATGAAACGTTGGTTTGCTGACCCCAAACGTGTTCGTAGAGACACCGATGATGCAGAACGCAGTGGACGTCCAGATGAGGCGGTAACACTAGAAAACATAAAAAAAATCCACAAAATCGTTCTGAATGATCGAAAAGTGAAGTTGCGTGAGTGAGCTGACATCGTAAAAATATCCAAAGAACGTGTTGGCTTTATATTGCATGAGCATTTAACTATGAGAAAGCTCTGTTCAAAGTGGGTGCCGCGTTTGCTCACTGTTGCCCAAAAACAAGAACGCGTTGATGCTTCGGAGCAGTGTTTGGCCATGTTTAAACGTAACAAGCCGGAATTTTTGCGTCGATATGTTACAATAGATGAAACATGGATCCATCCCTTCACTCCGGAATCAAAACGATCGTCACCTGAGTGAACAGCCACTGGTGAACCTCGTCCAAAGCACCCGAAAGCACAACAATCGGCTGGGAAGGTTATGGTCTCGGTATTTTGGAATGTGCATGGTGTAATATTCATCGACTATCTTGAGAAGGGAAACACTATCAACAGTGAATATTATATCACATTATTGGAGCGTTTGAAGGCTGGAATTGCAAAGAAACGACCGCATATGGCGAAGAAAAAAATGTTATCTCATCAAGACAACGCACCATCCCGGGAAAAAATCATCAGATCTAATCAGATCTTAGCAGATCTAAATCGTCAGATCTGACCAGATCTCAATTTTGGTCAGATCTAAACAGATCTGAGTAGATCTGAATAGATCTAAGTAGATCTGGATAGATCTAACTAGATCTAAACAGATCTTACTAGATCTAGATGGTTTATGGTAAAATATTGTTAGATCTGATCAGATCCAAACAGATCTGCATAAACACGGAGTAAAAAGATATAAGAATTTTTGCTATTTTTCATACTGAACCTGAAACAGAAAGGTTTGTAAAATCATTTTTCACGTGAAAATATGGAGGATTATGAATTAATAACCAAATTTTACAAAGCGTATAGTAAAATTTGGTTATTCATTCATAATTTTGACATCTGATAACGGTATGACAAAAGGTCTTAATTGTAAATCTGTATATATCGATAATTACATCCAACTAAATGTTGATTCCGCCACATCCAACTTATGAAATTTGATAATTGTTACCAAACGCTAATATATATATATATATATAATTGAATACTTTTCTTAGTGTGAGTCTTCACCAAATCGCATCTGATCTGCTCAGATCTAATGAGATCTCATCAGATCTGAGCGGATTTGATCAGATCTGAGCAGATCAAGTGAGATCTGAGAAGATCTACTGAGAATCTACCAGGTCTAATGCTGATGAGAATTGAATTTCATATTATGCAAAAGCAGATCTAGTCAGATATAAGGGAAAATCCAATCAAATATGATTGATCCAATAAAGAGATCTGTTCAGATCTGACTAGATCACATAGACTAGTCAGATCTAGTCATGTATAGGGTTAGATCTAATCAGATCTGATTAACCCAAAAAAAAGATCTGTTCAGATCTGATGAGATCTGATTAGATCTGATCAGATCCGATTATATCTAATGATTTTTTCCCGGGATGTCACAAGTGGCAACAAAATGCCAAAATTACATGAATCGAACTTCGAATTGCTTCTACATCCACCGTATTCGCCAGATTCGGCTCCCAGCGACTACTGGCTGTTCACAGAACCTAAAAAAAATGCTCGCCAGTAGGGAATTTCACTCGAATGAAGAGGTTATCGCTGAAACTAAGGCCTATTTCGAGGCAAAAGATCAATCGTTCTACAAAAGTGGTATTGAAATGTCATAGCGGCGCTGGAATGATTGCGTTGTTCTTGATGGAGATTACGTTCATGAATAAAGCTAATTTTGAACGAAAAGAAACGTGTTTTCTTCGTTAGGCCTGGGACTTTTCAGCCCATGTGTTATTTTACTATGTTATTTTGACAATCATAAGCACCATCATTAAATCGTCCGTATGACTCAAGTGAATGAAGCGTATGTACGTCGTGAAATGTTCAAATTCGATCCCCGCAACCTCAAGGATCCTCAACTCAATTAAGATACATGGGAGTGGTGAAAGAGAGATATTAAGATAAGAGGGGAGGATTTTTTTATGCACGAATTCAAGATTTTTCTAAGATATTTTTATGAATTCTTCAAGACATTTTCAAGACTTGATCGAATATGTCCAAAACATATTTTCCGCAAGACCCTTTTGAGATATCTTGAACTCCCCAGACAAGCAAAACCTTGTCATTGTCTAAAAGATTTCCACTGGATGTTTCGAATATGTCTTATGCAACAGTTTTCACTGTCTTTCAGATATCTTCAGTAAGTAATTCAAAAGACGTCTGAACGTGATCCTATGACATCTTTTAGATATCTCAACCGAAGATATCTTGAACACAGTGAAAATGGTTGCATAAGATAGCCAGTGGAAATTTTTGAGAAAATCAAAACTTTGTGCTGTCTGGGTTGTCGAAATTTGTTGCGTAAGACATCTTTCAGATATCCAAAAGATGTCTTTTTGTTTTTTGGGGACGATGAAGGGGTCATAAAGTTTCATTGGCAAAGATGGATTTTCCAGACAGTCTATTGTTCCAGGTAATAACGAAATGAGAGCATTGAAACAACTGCTGAATCAGCGCGGTGGGTTTCCCTTATCCGAAGAAGAGATCCGAGTACCTTTGGTAGAAGTGTTGAAAAACACTGCATCCCAGTCTCAAAGAGGAGCGTTCTTCGATCTCAGTCTAATGCAACATAGCAATGGTTCTCGAATTTGTGAGGTGACTACAATCTTCACCACATTTTAGTTTTTTTCTCGTGGTTTGAGGAAAATGTATTTTGTAATTCCGCACCGTCATCTACACAGAGAAGATTTAGTATGGGACTGTGTAACCGAGGGAAAGACTGGAGTAACGACGGAATTTACTATGACGAGATAATAAAAACATAATCAAATTCACTATGTTTCACAGTAAATGCCATTGGAAAGTCAGTCTGTCCCTCGGGCACAATAATCACATAGTAAATTCAACCACAAATTTTTCTCCGTGCACCTTGAGCTGTGAGGACGTATTTGGATTTTCGTGTGGGAATTGACAGAGGCATGAGAACGGACGGTTCAAGAGTGTCAGGGCACTTACTCAATTATGTCAAGTACCCCTTCATTTCTGATGCTCGAAAGGAAAAATTCACAAAATTATATTCAATTTCTGTAGGATTGAATATACATTATGTGTGAACCATATTGAATATTGGTATATCTAAATTATATATAATAATGAAAAATTTTTCCACAAAGCAGGGAAAACAACTGAAGAAGCTGAATGCGTTTGAGTTCATTGTTTTACCAGTCACCGATAGTTACCCGAGTGGATATTCATATTGGACGATCGATCCCCACTCAGCACAAATATCGCAGTAATATTGCTGCGATATTAGTGCTGGGTGGGTCAGGACCAGATCTGGAAAGCCTTCCCCTGAGAAAATCGTTCAGGTCTGATGAGGCGTGTGCAGGCCTAATCATGGACATTTTTCGGCAAAATCATTCGTTTTCAATACTGAATGCACGTAGTTCGGCCGAGTCGTTCATTTTTTAGCTTTGTCATTACTAAAAAGGCTTCAATTTTGTACTCACGTAGGAACCCGTGATCAAGCTTGACCGCATGTGATCATGCCAGACAAACTATTCTCGCCCTTGATTATGCAAAATCGTACCAAATGAGAAGCATTCATACCAAATGACTCCGTGCTGATTTTTTTTATCACGAATGCACATGCTTCATCATGTCAAATCGGCCTCGAACGCATTCACGTATGCCTGAGCACGGGCAATCATGCCTCAAAACTGGAAACTAGAAAATGGAAACTGTGGAGCCTTCCGAAGTAGCTGATCTGATCATCTGGTCATGACTTGATCACTTCTCAACCGATCAAAGGTGATCTGGCCATGACCAGATGATCAGGTCAGCTATTTCGGAAGGCTTCTGTACAAGCATAATAAGTAGAAATGATTGACAATACATTAGTCTTTCATTAAATTAGAAGAATGATGATGAAAGGAACTCTCCTTTTTGTCAAGTTATAAAACTTATTAATTCTGTATGAATTTATCATGCATAATAGAGCATCACCAAGCATGATTGGGCATAATTGAGCGTGATTAGTCCTGATTACATGGGTACAAAGTTGAGGCCTGATCAGGCGTGAACAGGCGTGGACAATTTTTTCACGGGTTATCACAAATTAGACTCATATGGAATGTAACGCACCGTTGTATCAGAGCCCTTCGGAAAGTGTCCCTCGTTTATGCCAAATTTCCTTGTTCCTTTCCCTGTTTGTTCTTCGAAACGTGGAATGAATAGGAAAACCTTTTCTACGGGAGCCTGATGTAATGAACTATGATAGGGCATGCCAAATTATACACCTGCGAGGGCCAGATCTGGTTAACCTTCATCAGGCGTGCCAAATCATGGCCTCAACAGGACCAGATCAGGTGTGCCAAAATTTAGTAAGCCCTATTACTGCTCGATCGGGCCCGTATTGAACATAAGGGTGACTATACAACTTTTCCGCTCGAATCTTAGTACGGAAGAAATTTTTCTAGAGGGTTCTGGTGTACCCACACGAAAAACAATTATTCATCTTCTCACACTCGACACAATTGGTAGTGAATTTCGGGTTAAGGTCGATTTTGGGATGGAATTCACAGTCACTGTTGTGGAATATATTGAGTCAAATTTTCTGAGGTGGGCCACTGAAGATCGACTAGTCGAGTCCCACATCTTTTCTCACGGAATTTCAAAATTTAGTATGCAAAAATTGTTTTCCCAAAATATCTTTGAAAAATATCAATTATTGAAAATGTTATTAACAAATGAACTTTCAGACGGCTTTTTGTTTAAATATCAATATCTTAGCAACGACTTGATCGAAATCAACGAAATTTGGTATACACATTCTTGAATTCAAACGGGATAAAATTTTTCTTTAATCGAAAATTAATGATAAATAATTGCTTTTTTAATAAACAGTTAGGAATTTCAGTGATTCCTAGGGCAGCTAGGTAAGAATTTTTTATTTCTATCAAGAATGAAATTTTGGTGCTTCCAGATAGGAACGAAGTTATGAATGTTTCAATGCAATCGCGTTGGCCCTCGCTTGCCTTCGGCTCGGGAAGACAATCACACGAGTGGAAATTTCCCACTTTCCCCCCTTGATGAACAATATACTATTTTCCCACACCTGCACAGAAAGTTGATGTTTTCTGACCTCTTTTTAGGGGAGGAAATGTTGAATTCCAAGCGAATGTGTCACAGCGGGAGGAAAGTACTTTCTGCCCGCTCGCAATGCGAGGAAAGTACTTTCTGCCCGCTTGCAGCGGGAGGAAAATACAAACTATCTTTTCGTTCTGAAATATGCATATGAATATTTTATATGTTATTAAACAGATGATTTTCACTTTCCTTGCAGTTGTGGGAAAAAATAGTATGTTCACCTCGGGGAGAAGTATAAAAGTATAAAAGTTGGATAAAATATTCATATGCATATTTCAGAACGAAAAGATAGTTTGTATTTTCCTCCCACTGTGACACATTCGCTTGGAATTCAGCACTTTCTCCCCTAAAAATAGGTCAGAAAACATCAACTTTCCATGCAGGTGTGGGAAAAAGAAAATTTAGTGCACGAAACGTGAGAAAGTTATTTTATTTTTTGGACGGAGCTGGGTCTCAGTATAAAAATCGATTCAATCTACTGAATTTATTATATCACGAAATCGACTTTGGAGTTCAAGCTGTGTGGCATGTTTTTGCTACTGCTCACGGCAAAGGAGCTCGCGACGGAATTGGTGGATGTGTCAAGGAAAGTGCGTATCGAGCGAGCTTGCAAGATCAGACTATTGTCTCGACGAAAAAGCTGTATGAATGGGCCTGTGATTTTGTCAGAAAGATTGATTTTGACCACAGTTCATCAGATAAATATGAGACACAAAAAACACAACTACAGCCTCGTTTTTCCACCGCCAAAACCATAAATGGAACTCGGCAATATCACTGCTTCAAGTCAGTCGATTTGAAAAGTTTGGAGTGTAAAATTATTTCTAATCATACTAAAAGTGTTGTACAAAAAGCTTGTGAAAATATTGAAACTGTTGCTTATCACAAGTGATTATAGTTTTATTCAATGTATACACATAAATATTCTTATTTATTGTTTTCGTGTAAACGCAATGGAATGCATGTAAGAGTTGACAAGCGCTCGCGAGCGCTCGTAGCGCTGCAGCAGCGCCAACGCGATTTTGTTTAAACATTCATACCTTTGTTTCTATTTGGAAGCACCAAAATTTTATTTCCGATAAAAATTGCCTATGAAATTCCAAACAAAACAAAGAAAAATTCTTATCTACCTGCCCTAGAAGTCACTGAAATTTTTAACTGTTTATTAAAAAAGCGATTATTTATAATTAATTTTCAACTAAAAAAAATTTCTCCCTTATAATTCTGTTCTGTTTGGATTTGAGGATGTGTACACCAAATTTCGTTGATTTTTATCACGTCGTTGCTAAGATATCGATATTTGAACAAAAAAACGTCTAAAAGTTTATTTGTGGATAACTTTTTCAATAATTGATATTTTCGGAAGATATTCTGAGAAAATAATTCTCACATACTAAATTCCAAAATTCCGTGAAAAAAGATGTGGGATTCGACTATTCGATTCTCAGTGGCCCACTTCAGAAAAATTTGACTCATTACAATGCAGTTGATAACACTGAATTCACTCACGTGCTTTGCTTAGCTCCAACCCCCGCTATTGCAACCAATGTTTTGGAGGGTATATGAGTGGCACACCCCTAGTCAATCCATCAATGACTCCAAAAGTATCCTGATGAGGATATATAAAATGTTCACGAACAACAATATCGATGAGAAGGATCTTACCAGGGTCATAGACAAACTTTTCGATTTCCGTCAAACATTGTCAATGGTGAGTATCGAATACATTATTTAATTGGAATGGTTGGTTTTTCATCAACGTCCAAATTTCTATTCGAACATTCCCATTACTGAAATTCACCATTAGCGCTAGCATGGCGCAACGTATATAAAGTATGGCTGACGCTTGTTAACCAAATAACATATACAAATAAGGCTTGTTAACGCAAATCTACAATGACAACATCATTTTATGATAATAATTAAGAAATATGTACATTTCGCAGATTTTCGATATACGTTATTTGGGATTTCGATGTTTTTTCCTCATTCATCCGTCAATAACTCGGTGTATTTGGTGACTAAATTATGTCATGAGGACCTGTGTAGAAATATTGCCTCTACTTTACCGCTAATAAAATCCTCTTCTCAGTAGGAGCATCAGATAGGAAAGTAGGAGCTCTTCCAATGAGATATCATCTCTTACTTTGCCCCTAAAAGTGGTAGAAATTTCCTATTTCACCACTTGTAGGAGCGAAGCAGGTGCAAGGTTTATCTCCTACTTTGACCCTCCCGCCTCTACACGGAGAATGATGCAGCCCAAAAATATGACTTTTTCTCATTCTTTCAGTGAACTAAGAATAGAAAGATTTATAAAATGAATTTTTACATGAGAATACGAAAGATTACGAGCGCTGTAGGAAATGTGATGGGTAGGATTGAAATTTCATACTTACAGTTTGTTTAAAGTAATCGTAAGCTTCCGTATATTCATGTACAAATTCATGTGACAAATCATCCGATTCCTGGTTTACAAAAAAATGTTTGAAAAGTCATATTTTGATAAACAAGCTTATGTGTCAGTGCCAGTCAATGAAAAAGAACTTGAGTAATTTGATCATTTTGCTGTGAATTTCCTCTTATAATATTAGTTGGGTACCGTATTTTTTATACACTCAAATAAATCATTCATTCAAAAAAGAAACCTCATAGATATTCGCTGGGGTGAGAAAATTTCATTTGATTCCAAGAATATTTCATTTCGTGAAACGAATGAGTGTTTATTTGAATGAAATGCATATTTCATTTCAATCAAGTAAAATTATTAGATTCGTATTCGAATGAAAAATTTATTGGTTTGACCGACATAATTTCAATTGAATTGAAATTTTTTTTTCAATTACATTTTCGAATTGACAGAAAATGCGCTTCATGTAATATTATTATTCAAAAAATCCAACACATACGCTGAGAGGAAAAATTTTCGGGAACAATAAAATATTCAATTGAATAGTCCCAACAAAATATTAATTTGAATGAAGTTTCATTGAATCAACAGAATATCCATTCGATCAAACAAATATTGAATATTGTACAAAATATTCTGTCAATGAAAATGGATACTTGATCGATTCAACGAAATTCATTCAAATTAATTAATCATTTCATTACGAGTATTCAAGTGGAGATTTTAATGTTTCCAAGAATTTTTTCTCCCAGTGTAGAAGAATCAGGTTCTATGAAGGAGCAGTAGATTGTGAAGTAGGGAAATAGAATAAAAAAATATCAGGAGCGGGAAAGTAGGACCAAGTAGTTCCTGTAGTGTGGAAGGAGGAGCAATTCCAGTGACTGGATCGACAAAGCAGGGGCAAAACTTCGAATCGGGAGGAGACCTCTGGTGTAATCTGTAAAAGAGAACAATTGACTCCTAACAAACACCGAAGATCTTGAAGCCATTTACAAGAATACTTCTTATAGATATCTAAACGATGTCACGAAATATATATCTTCCAGAGATATCGAAATCATATCTTTTGGACATCTTCAAGAAATGTCAGAAACATGTCTTCAAGGTATTTCTGGAAAACATCATTTAGACATCTTGAAAGAGTTTCTAAATGATATCTGTTACGCATCCTAAAAATTGTCTGAGTGAGAAAATCAAAACTCACGTCATGTTTTTTTTTCAGAACTCATTAGTGATCCTTTTATGCTATCTGGGATGCCTTAATGATTCCAAAAAGACATCTCAAAGACATCTAGAACATATTTCGAAGATATCTAAATAGGTTTCTTAGAGAAATCTTAAACGTACCTTGAAAGAATCTAAAACATATTTTGAGACATCCCAAAGATTTTATGTATTCCACATGTCTGAAACATATCTTCAAAGAATCGAAAACATATCTTGGAACTATCTAAGAGGTGTCTTCCCCATATTGAAAAAATATCTTTTGCAGGACCTTTTGGAGATATCTAAAACTTGTTGAAATTTGTCGCATAAGATATCTTTTAGATGTCGAAGGGATATCTTTATGAGAGTCTTCCAAGACATCTCCCATGATTTTCAGACATCATTTAGATACTATTGGATATTTTGTGTTTGTTGAGTTGTTCTTCGAGAAAATTATTTGAGCCTTGTATATTTCTTGTATACATCGCTCCCTACTCTGGTGGAAAAACTTTGGTTGCATTTCACTCTCAATTTGGGAATTTTTTTCTTTTGAAAACTGCCAAAATCAAGGAAAATTGGCAACATTTAATCAATTTGATTTAATTTCATCGAAACTTGTTAAAATTCAGATGTTCTTGTTGATTTTTTATGAAAAGAGAGTCCAATTTGTAAGTGAAATTCAACATGGGGTTCAATGAAATTCAGCAACATTTGACAAATTTAATCTCAACTATTATAAATTCCAACACTATCCGTGTCATGATTAGACAAATTGTTGATATGATGTTGATTCATTTGCACTCAAAACGATAAATCAACTGATATCATGTTGACGATTTCAATTCAGTTATCAAACCCTAAAATTGAGGAGTATGTCAGTATTGACCCATGCTGTTACCAATAATCAGCGCTACATTGGAAACTAATTCTCATCGAGACTCGGCCAGAGTTTGTGGCAATACTGGACCACATTTCGGATGATGCTCACTTTAATCTATCATTCAGTCGATGTTGGACCAAGGATGAGCCAAGTCTTGCGGAATAGTGAAATTATGGTAGGCTGACAACCGAAATTCGTTGAACCCTGACATTGGTGCTACATTTTGTCCCTCGTTGAAGAGCATTCCGGAATCTCCAGAAATCCAGAATCTTTAGTATCAAAAGAATAAGTTGACGTACCTTCTCCATGATTCAAAGAAGATGCATCAATTAATGATTTTCCGATTTATTCAGTCATTTTCGAGGGAAGTGAGGGGGGGGGGCAGATTTTGGGTTTCTTGGGACTTCGAAATGCGTTTGAACAATTTTCAATATCTTTAGCTTCCCAATTCTTGCCTTTCAACATTGCGCCAAGTTACCAGGTGGGCTGGGAAAGTTCGTAGGCTGATATACAGATGGCGTTATTAGGGGCAAATCCACATAATTGTCAGTTAGTACTAACCTTAACTAGACACGAGTAAAAATTTGTTAACTGTTCGACCGTTGGTTTGCGAGATACAGCATTGAAAGTAAATTAACTTTTGTTATTGTTGAAAGAAAGGATAAGAAAGAATTCCGTGTGTCGATTAAACATTGCTTTTTGATGGAAAAAAATACGGTTGAAGCCAAAGCACGGCTAGATAAACGTTATTCGGACTGTGCGCCAGGAAAATCGACGGTGAAAAAGTGGTTTGCAAAGTTTAAACGAGGTGATATGAGCATTGAAGACGATGAACGCAGTGGACGTCCCAAAGAGGCTGTCATCGATGAAAAAATCAAAAAAGTGTCAAACTTGTTTTGAATGATCGAAAAATGACATTGATCGAGATACCTGAGACCCTGAACATATCCAAAGAACGTGTTGGTTTTATTTTAAAAGAATATTTGAACATGCGGAAACTGTGTGCGAAATGGGTGCCACGCTTGTTGACTCTTGATCACAAACAACAACGAGTCGATGATTCTGAGCACTCTTTGAAGATAATCAACCGTAATAAAGCCAAGTTTTTTCATCGATACGAAACGTCGGATGGAACATGGATTCATCACTACACTCCAGAAGGCAATCGACAGTCAGCTGAGTGAACTGAACGAGGTAAACCGCTTCCAAAGCGTGCAAAAACACAGCAGTCGGCTGGTAAGGTTATGGCATCTGTTTTCTGGGATGCGCAGGGTATTATATTTATCGATTACCTTAAAAAGGGCCAGACGATAAACAGCGACTACTACATCGAGTTATTGGATCAATTGAAGGACCAAATCACGAAGAAACGGCCCCATTTGAAAGGAAAGAAAGTTCTGTTTCATCAAGATAACGCACCTTGCCACAAATCAATCGGAACAATGGCAAAATTGCACGAGTTAGGCTTCGACTTACTCCCCCATCCATCTTATTCACCAAATCTGGTCCCTAGCGACTTTTTTCTGTTCGCAGACTTGAAAAGAATGCTCGGCTGAAAAGAATTCAAGTCTAATGGTAAGGTAAAGGGGAATCTTATTATAAAAATGGCATCGAAAAAATTATTGATCGCTACAATCGCTGTATCTCCCTCGAAGGGAACTATATTGAATGAAGAAAAATTGAATTTTACCAAAAAAATGTGTCTTACTATGTGAGCCTACGAACTTTTCAGCCCACCTGATATATGCCAGATGTGGAGAACGGTTCTGGAGGAGGATGGTGGGCGAGTGGGGGATGCACCGAAGGAGGGATCGATCGAGGGACCTACCGAGGCGTAATCGGTTGAGCAGTTCAGTTAGTGTTGTCATATTCATTGTAAGCATACGGAAACAGATAATCAAGTAACACATGAAATAAATTGGTTCATTCATTCATTGCGGAGCCTCCACCTGACCGAGAGACTACAACATTGGCGACGAGGATGGGATAAACAGAATCGAGGAAGAGTCGTGGGAAACCGCAAATAAAAATCCTTATTCCCCATTTCGAATGGAGTTAACAGCGGTAGGACCCATGGTACTAAGAGGGAATCGTATAGTGATACCGGAATCTCTTCGACCACACATTTTGAAATTGGCTCACGAAGGCCATCCGGGAGAAACTGTCATGAAGCGACGTCTTCGGGCGAGAGTATGGTGGCCATCGATAGACAAAGAAGCAGAAAGATACGTTGAATCCTGTCGTGATTGCTTATTGGTGTCAAGACCTAGCTATCCCCCACCAATGACAAGGCACTCATTCCCAGATGGCCCATGGCAGTGTTTCGCTATGGACTTGATGAAGGCAGCACCAATACCAGAAGAAATACTAGTGATTATTGATTATTATTCGCGATACCAAGAAATCAAGTTCATTAAGCCATCAACTCCAGCTATTATTATCGAACAATTGAAAGAAATGTTTTGTCGACTCGGTATCCCTAGCTCAATAAGAACCGACAATGGAAAACAATTCACAAGCAAAGAGTCTACCAAATATTGCGGAACTAACGGTATCAAAATAATACATACACCACCTCACTGGCCTCAAGCCAATGGAGAAGTAGAAAATATGAATCGATCAATCCTAAAGAGGTTGCAAATTAGTTATGCAGCAAATAGAGATTATAAAACGGAGTTGCAGGAATTCACGTTGATGTATAACGTAACGCCGCATGGGACGACGGGAGAAACACCATCGGAACTTCTGTATGGTCGAAACATCAGAGATAAAATTCCATCCATCAAAGATCTAACAAGTGAAGAACAGGACGCAGGAGCATATGAACAAGATCTAGTAAATTAAAGCAAAGGGAAAGAGAAGGAAGACAAGATAAGGGGGGCACGAGTAACCGACATCAAGGAGGGAGATAAAGTGGTACTTAAGAACGTACTACTACCTCACAAACTAATAAATACTTTTGGAAACGAAATTTATGAAGTATAACAATGAGTAGGAAATGAACTAACGCTGAAGGGATCAAAACACACAATATGACGACATACAAGCCATGTTAAGAAAGTTTCAGAGACAGAGGATTACAGCGGGCCAGCCGTTCCAGCCATGGGAATAACACAGCAGGCCGCTGGCTCCAAACATCAAGAAGAGATGAAAGCAGCATCGGGTGATCACGAGGAACTCGTCAAGGACCACACAATCCTTGATCAAGCCTGCAACCGGAAATCAATACAACCTCTAAAACTCGAAAGAACGGGAGGGATGTGGAGAACGGTTCCGGAGGAGGATGACGGGCGAGTGGGGGATGCACCGAAGGAGGGATCGATCGAGGGACCTACCGAGGCGTGATCGGTTGAGCAGTTCAGTTAGTGTTGTCATATTCATTGTGAGCATACGGAAACAGATAATAGAGTAACACATGGAATAAATTGGTTCATTCATTCATTGCGGAGCCTCTACCTGACCGAGAGACTACAAAACCAGACAAGCAAGAATTTGTCATTGTCTAAAAGATTTCCACTGGATATCTCAAAGTTGTCACTGTCTTCAAAATATCTTCAGTGAGTTATCCTAAAGAAGTTTAAATGAGACATCTGAAAAATACATTTCTTAATCGAAGATGTCTTAAAGACAGTGGAGATGGTTGGATAACATATTTTCAAGACATCGAGTGGAAATGTTTGAGACAATAAAAAACTCGTGCTGTCTGCTCTCTGAAAATTTTTAGAGTGAGATTCCACTCTTCAGCCAGCCAAAAGTGAGCCCGTCTTCCGGAAAATTTCTTTTGAGTGAAATTTCCACCCTCTTAGAGTGATATTCTAAGGTTTGAGGTTAGAAACCCACAGTCACTTAAATTCTAGAGTCAATTTTCCATTCTGAAAGAGTGAGGGTTCACCCGAAACGAGTGAAAATTCCACTCGAAGTGGACTGGCTCACTTCTGAGGCTTAGTGGAGTGAAACACGTGATTTTTCACCCTCTCAGATTCAGAGAGTGGGATTCTGAAGTCAGCATAATCGCAGTCCTATATACTCCACAATTCGCGTGTAATTGGATTCCCACCCGGGTAACTGGGTGGGATTTTTCAACTGTGTATGCGCTTGCATCATTACAAACAGGTACATTTTCAGATATCCCACATGGATCCTGCGATGTCCCTGAAAAGCAACAATGGAAACGTACCGGTCATACGTAATGAGGATAACAGGATGTCACCTTCATGGGCCAAAGTGTTCCGAAAAACACAGGTGAACATTATGTGATCAATCAAATCGCGCAAAATCAAGGTTATGATTATTATCCCATTTGATCTTTTCTCCAATGTTCCGGAATTATTCGACAGTTGACTCGATGTTGCCAGCTTTGAATATTCCAGAAGCGTATCCCACATCACAATCCACGTTTTGAAGATATCTCAAGACAAACTCGAAATGTTTTATCAAACACCAAGAGATATCTTCTTGGAAGACAAGTTTCAGATCTTCTAAAAGATACCCCACCGGAGAAAGAAGAAATTCGCTGTGACGGTGAAATTGGATCTTGCTGGAGCAGCAAATTCTCTACTGTGACAGACATCTATTTGCCATCACAGCGATCTCGTTAGCTACAACAGCGATTCACAGCTATGGCAGCGAAGAGTGTTTGTCCTTCCAGCAAACTTTGGTGATATACACTGAGAGAAATAATTACTAATATCAAGAAAATATATTCTTGAATGCAGCTAATATGGTGTGGAGCCAAGAGAAATTTTCTTGAATCGAGCGCAAATATTTTTGGAGAAATGAATTTCTTGAAACAAGCAAATATATTATTGATGATAGTAATTATTTCTTTCTGTGTATGTAGAATTAGCAGACAAATAACGCTGGAGCAGTGATGCCAAAGTCGAGACCGTTTTTACCCTCTCCATTGACCGCTCCCCCTTTCTCCCACCATGCGGACCTAATGGTCGGGTGAGCGAGAGAGGAGGAGTAACTATCACTCTCTCTCTCGCCCGACTCAATCCGCTCGGTAGTAGAAACGGGAAGTGGTCGATGGAGAGGGTAAGAACGGTCTTGGTCTCGAATCTGGTATCACTGCGCTGGAGGAGTCAACATTTTTCGCTGCCGCAGCTTAAGAATCGTTGCCATGGCTAACAAGATTGCAAAATCAGATTTCCCTGTCACGGTAAATTTTTTCCCCTCCGTGTTAGATATCTTTGAGTACAACCGTTTGGGATATCTCAAAGATATCTTTCGATGTTGCATAAGACATCTTGAGGTATCTTCAAGATATGAATTCTGATGTGAGAGCTTTTTTTCCATTTTTAATAGTTCGAATGGCAAAAAGTGATAGGTGAAGTTTGCGTAACCGAACACAAGGTGGAGTCAATCAGTGTTGAAGACATTAGCTATTTCGACAGGATTGGTATTCTAATGAATAATATACCAGATCATATACTTAGTAAGTATCATGAGTGGAGACCACGCATTGATAATTCCTAACTGATACGCTTTCTCTTTGGATAGTTCATCACATCCAGCTGGATACCATAGAGCGTTATGGAGAATATACGAATGATGATATGAGATATTTCCTTTCTCGGTTAATAAGTATAGCGAATGAAGAAGTTGATTGTTTGAAACCGAGGTTCGATATAACAATTCCCTTGTTTCACGATGTTGCATTTTGTTCGTCATCCAATCCCTGATGGAAATTGGATGTCAGAGTCTGACATTTCACACAAAAAAATAATTGGCTGTGGCAACTAAAAATTAGCTGCCATAGCTAATTTCCGTGGTTGATATTTGGATAGCGAGAAGAATGGCTGTAATACCGATTTTTCTTCGCAATCAGCATTTTGCTGTACTAACTTGGGAGCAGTGATACCAGATTCGAGACCAAGCCCGCTTTTACCCTCTCCATCGACCGCTGCCCTTTTCTCCCACCATGCGGAATAAGTCGGGCGAGCGCAAAGAAAGAGTGACTATCACTCTCTCGCTCGCCCGACTCATTCCGCATGGTAGGAGAAAAGGGCAGCGGTCGATGGAGAGGGTCAATGGGGTGAGTAAAAACGGTCTCGAATCTGGCATCACTGCTTGGAAGAATCGCTAGAAGAACAACCAACCGAGTATAAAAAGATTAATTGAATAGGGAAGGGTCGATTCCCCAGACAGCACTGTAAGTTCTCGGAATGTTTTAGAAAGTTGCCCCTGGTTTCGCGATCTCTGATTCCAACAATTACGTTTCCAAAATATTCTTAAAACTTACATTGTCAAAACATTCATATGGTTCATGAAAATTCCCCATTTCGTCGCTACCCTACGCCAACCTACAAATCATTCATATTCAAAGCTTAATACATCAAAAAATAGTAAAATCATATTGTTTTGCACATAATCAACTGATTGTCACTGCACAACATAAAAAATCATGAAGATACACATATTGTAGAGAGTAAAACGAAGATATTAAAAAGCGCTTTAGACTCGAACTATTCTCAACTAAATCTAGCATTTCATAGGCTCGTACGTGTAATTTCTTACACATAAGATTATGTTACTTGAATATAATTGATTTAGGATTTGTTTTAAATGAAAATATCCGGAGAGGTGTTATCCATTTAATGATTTATGAAGACAAATTCAACATGTGCTAATCACGTTTTGTGAGAATGTAAATAAAAGAAACCAGGACATTTTCATGTTTTAAAAACATCCATGCGACCTTTTTGAAACGTCACAAAACGTTTCTGAAACATTTCGTTTGTAACGAGGTACATTTTGTGAATGTTTACAAAACGTCTCAGTGCTGTCTGGGTCCGCACTCTGTCGGTTCCTAACTCAAGCTGCTAGCGCTTGAGCCACCGTACCGATTGATACCGATTGATCTAATAATACATTCAGCAGGATGGTTCAAATTTAATTTTGCAAAACTGCATGTAAACGAATAATTATTTTGGAGGTTGAATATTTTGTTATCAGGGTTGTTCAATGCATAAAAGCTATGTTAGCACCTATGGCTATAATGATAGCTGCAGTAGCGCAATGCACTCAGCACACAAGTTTTTGCTGCCAATGTGAATTCATTTTTTCCGTGTTGTCTCAAAAACCGGTCAGATTATGACATGTGGCACATTATTATCAGAATATGTCAGATTCTGCCAAAATCTGGTCAGCACATCCACCGATTTCCACCTCGCATCTCCGTGGAATCCACGTGGATAAATGGTGGACGTGGATAGAACGTGGATGAACGGAGATTCCACGTGGAGGCAACGTAGAAATGTCCGGTGCTGTACGGGCTATGTCATATTATATTAGAATATGTCAAATCCGACATAATATGATATTCGAGTTTCATCAGGGATGTGTGTTATCGAAATAGATTCGTGTCGATTCATCAATCATCTAATCGGATTCTTTATTCCCGCAAATTGAATTCGTGAATATTTTTCCAGTCGTAGCGAGGTCTGCATTAGGACTCACAAGTTACGTAAATTATTAATCAAAGAGTACGAGCGTGTTCACATCGGGAGTATCGTAGGAAAACAAGTAAGTCAAGGCAGTTCGAATTCTACATAATAAGTTTCAATATCATTCTCACAGATATCTTATATAATTCTAAAGTATTCTGATCTTCGAGATATCTTGAGAAACTATTCAGAAAAGTTCAGGAGGTCTTATACCACCCGGTAAGTTATCTTTAAGATGTCTAAAGCAGTTCTTATTTCCAGAAGACACCTAAACGATATCTTTTGGAAGATCTGAAATTTGTTTCCCGGGATAATATCTTTCACACATCCTATAGAAATCTCTCAGAACTGAAAACTGTTTTATATAGCTTGAAGATATCTATGATATCTTGTTGCATAAGTCTTTTTGAGTTTGCTTGAGATATCTTTTAGACATGAAATGCTGTATGGGCTATTTCTTGCGCGATGTCAATGAATATTTTGAGGTATCATTTGGGAGATATCTGTCAGAGTACTAGAAAACACATTCTGAGAACTTCAAAGAACCTTACATCACGATTCCCAAAGGATATCTTCTCGCGTTGTGTAGGGGATCTTTCAGAATATCTTGGAGGAATTCTTCAGAATCGTAACCTAAGGTGCTATGCAGCTATGAATTCTCGGATGGAGAGGAGTGCCAATATCGCATGCGGACTCAAATTCCCGTCTAGAACCAGTGTGAGCCCTATTGAAAAGGATGTCCGCATCTCTTCATTCCTTTCAGATTCCGGGCAGTCAGAAGAATCCGCAGGAATGCAGAGATTTATTTTCACTACCCGAGAAAAAATGATTTAGATCTAAGTGGATCTAATTAGATCTCGTTAGATCTAAAAAATGGAAAATGTAGATCTATTTAGATCTAGACAGATCTGGTTGGATCTACATAGATCTAAATCACAAAAAATTTCATATTAATTAATCGAAATTTGCGTGCATCTACTGCCCATTTTCTTCACTTTTAGATGGTTTTTAAGAACTACATATTTTCGAAAAAAATCAATTAGATCTCCGTAGATCTAAATAGATCTGAATCGGCCCACAGAGCATGAATTTTTCCATTTTTTAGATCTAAGGAGATCTAATCCATTAGATCTAATTAGATCTAAATCATTTTTTCTCGGGTAGGGACCGGTCAAGCTTCTGCCCGGGACCTTACAGTTTTGCGCCTTGGAACTTTCGAGTCCTCGCCCGGGGATTTACAGCGGGGTATCTTCTGTGTTCCATCTTTCCCATGTTTCCTTCCGATAGTCCAAAACCTGACCAACACATCCAGTTTTGTTCTTCTCCATCCAGGATGCAACAATCTGAAGCGATAAATGGGTATTCAAAGTGTTCAACTATTCGTGACTCAGAAGACACGAACTCCAAAGGATTTGGCTGCTATAATTCAGCTTGTTTGCATTTTTTTCCCGTACGGGCATCACAATTGAAGGGGTGCCCATCATAAATTAATGAGTGCCCTGGCACCCTTGGAGCCCTGACTTTCGTCCATCTGTTCTTTATGATCGGACTGAATGATCATTTCATCCTGGAGGGGATGGCAATTTCTGCAGGACATCTTCAATTCAATCCAAATTATTCGATACGAATCTGATCTGGCAACCTAATACTCAATAAACATAAATATCTCGAGGATATCTTCACAAAGATATATTTAAGATGTGCCGTGGAAACATCTTGAAGGTAATTTCAAGAAATGAAATTAAGATTTCGAATTTGAGATACAAGATGTCTTGAAAACATCTTCAACGATTGAGATATCTTCAGGATAATCTCGAAGATATCTTCTGCAAGATATTTGAAAGATGCAGCGGTTCCATATCTTCATGAACATATATTCGGGATATACCATGAAGATTTCTTCAAGATAACTTTCAGGACTGGGATTGAGGTGCAAAATTTGAAATTAATACAAGGTGAGGAAAATCTAGGGAACATCTTTTTTTCAGATGTCTTGAAGATATATTGAAGATATCCCAAAGATATCTCAAATGAGAGTCTGTACGATCTTGGTTCGATCTTGCAAAAGATCCTTGAAAGATATCTCACAAGACATCTTCAAGTTATGCGATTATGTTGCATAAGAGATCTTTTATATATGCTAAACATAGCTCCACGAAAAAATCTTAAGATATCTCAAGATCCATTCAGATATTTCGCAGATATCTTTAAGATACCTTTTTGTTTGTTGGGTAGCGAATCGTTTCATTTTACGCGTGCCAAGATTCCCTTTGTGTCGAATTGAAATTGTGTAGAAAAATATATAGATTGCATTATGGAGATTGTAACACTCCGAAATCAGTGTACATAATCGGCCTCATGCCGAATGATTTTGTGTTGAGCTGAAATTTTCTTCTCACTAGACTTGGTGGATTTCATTGTTCTTAGTTTGAAGAAATGACAGCACGCATATTGGGAACCCACATAAAACAAATCAATCGCACCTTACCCAGTGCATCTATTACCAAGAAATGGAGTGCGGAAATGAATGAAATTGGTCTAAAAATAGGTGACACAATGATATCCAATGCATCCATCGTAGGGAATTCACTTGAGCCACAGTTCGAGGTGAGACATGGATTAAGGGATACGACTTCTAGCTTTTGGCTGTATGTGTTTACGAGATTTTGATAATTTTCAGTTCAATACCCATCCAAATAATTATCTCCAGACAATCCTCGAGAATGAGGAGGAAATAGAACAGTATAAGTGAGTATGCCAAGATACTGCTCTCATGGGAACCAATTTTTGGACAAACTTTCAAAAATTACTCATTCAAAGCCGCATTTTTCGTTTGTCAAAGATGGGCCAGGAAATATCCCCAGCGTGTATGAACTCCAGCCCACTTTGGGCCCCTCTGGCTCAGTCTTGAGCCCATGTTGGCGGGATGGGGCCCACGCTGGGCCAGGTTGAGCCCCATGGTACATACATGCTAGGGATTTTGAATGGTGGAGAAGTAGGAGATTCGCAACGCTGTACTGAATGCATGAGATAACAATTTTTCTGAAAGTTCCATTAGGAACTCAGCTCTTCACTTTCTGAATTCGGAAAACTGGAATTTTTACTCTTAGAGCCCCATAGTATTAGAAGAATTATTCTTGAAGGATTCATGAAGAACACAAGCAGTTCAATAAGAATTCTTCATGAATTCTTCTGGGACTGTGGTGATCAGGGCTGTGGAGTCGGAGTCGGGAGTCGGAGTCGAGGAGTCGTGGAATGATGGATGGAGTCGAAAGGGGAGTCGGAGTCGAATGTTATTTCATGAGAAAGTTAGTTTTCATGAAAGTACGTTAGAAAAATATTACGAGAACGTCCTGTAGTATATGAAAAGAACGTTTTCAGAACGTGTTTTGCTGCATTAAAAGTGAAAATGCTGTAAAAATATGTGCTTTTGGAGGTTAAGACTCGCAGAACCTAGGCTACGTTTTTAAAACATTCAGAGAACTTCGTGTGCTCTTTGGAATATATTTTCATTTCTTTGACTCATTTTTGAAAATACACATATTAAATCTTCTGATCATTCAATTGTAATAAACTCATATTACATTCAGAGAAAAAAAAACTCAAACTAAGAGAATATTGGTCTGACCGAGTCCGATCCGATATTTTCTTGATTCAAGAAAACTTTCTTCGAAAGAAGAAATTACTCAGTTTGAAACCATACAGTGTGATATAGACAAAGTTTTCTTACTCCAAATACACATTTCCTTGAGATAAGAAAAAAAATATATTCTTAGATCAAAAAAATATGTTCTTCTGATTGAACGAATTTTTTTTCTCAGTGTAATAGATTCCAACAGTGGTTTCATAATGAACCCTTATGGATCTCAGGTGCATCAGTTGAGAGATGAAATTTGCATGCAAAAGATTTTTTCAATTTTTCTCCAACACAAACGAGGAATCCATATGTGAATTTATGGACAATGTATTTCCACACGTTGATTCGAAGTTCAAAGTGTAATGTTTTGAAATAAAATGCATAGAATTCTCTGTTGACATAAATAAGATAAATCAAGAAATGAGAGTAGGAATTGATGTGTTTGTTTCCATGATCTGTTCGGTAAGAAGGTGCTATAATTCTTCATATCAATGGAAATATAAAGGTATGAGAATGGAGGAAGAGAGTCATAGAACATCTCTAAGTGGGAATGTAACGTCCCCGTAAAACTGAGATCATTCAAAGAATTCCCAGCAAACAATCTTGAATTGAAAAGAATAGAAAAGAATTGAGATTGAAGAATTTGAATTCGATTTTTGAAGTCATAGAATTCATTTTGAAAAAATTCTATTCTTGTCTATTCTAACATATTCCAAGTGAAATCTCATTCCAAACGTGCTATTCAATTTTAATTTTTCTAATGTCAAATTCAGAATACAACTGCTATGTTGTGAATGAATATGTTGTTGATGACACTGGTATCGCGATTTTCAATTCTAGGGCAAGACTTCAAAGAAGAATAGCAACTGAATTCCAGACACAGAATTACAATCCAAATATTTCTATTTCTTTCTATTCTTTTGATACAAACTTCGAATCGAAAAGAATTCAAAATAGGATTTTCCTATTCTTTTCCAATTCTTTTCCATTCCAAATTTTTTGCTGGGTTGATTCTTATCAAAATTAAATTTTTCCAATGAGAAATGTACAAATTTCGAATTAGTACATTTCTCATTTCAGACTCAAATTTCCCGTTTCAGACCCAAATGATTCTAAATAAGTTCGAATCATTTTTCATCAGAGATTTGCACTATCAATCGTTCTGAATGATTTCGTTTCTGCAGGAAGAGCTAAGGTCGTTGCAGCACTGAAATCCCATATAAGTATACGGCATAGGAGTAGAAAAAGAATTCATATTGAATTCAAATTGAATTCTCTTTGCACTCTTTCTGAACTGATTTGCTGTGTGGGATTCATCTCTTTTTTTATCAGTATTACAAGTTTGCAATCCAGTCCCCTCCTTTACACTGAGAGAAGTTTTTATTACATGCATAATACAAATAGGAATAGCTATAATAAATAGTAAGAAATATCGTGTATGTAGTTGAACTTATTATGCCTTCAAACAAATTCATTACATTATATACACAGAAAAAAGCATTTTTTTGAATCTAAGAAATTGTTATTTGAATACGTCCGAATGAATATTTCTTTGATACAAACAAATTTGTTACTTGGCAGAAAAATCAAATAATACATTTTTTTGATGAAAAAAATTATTCATTTCCGTCAAAGAAATATTTTTTGAACCTATTCAAATAACAATTTGTTAGATCCAAAGAAATAATTTTTTCTGTGTAGTAAGTAAGTGTGTAATCTATACAATAATCTTCAGTATACATATATCTCATAGGTTTTATTATATGAATCTATTGTTATTTCTATTTTTTTATTATGTATTTCCCTCTGCGTATTCTTATATTCCTATGGATGAAACCCTAGCCTAGTTCTGCTTGTGAACTGTGCACCAATACCGCCCATTTAATTTCAAGTTTCAAATGAAAGATAAGTCCTTAATTATTACCTAATTATTCAGAAAGCTCCAAACTGCTCGTTTCCAACGAATCTTGCTATCACCCCATGCTAATTTGCTTAATAGATTTATATTGCACTTATTCTTATTACCAGAACGGAAATCGTTTCGGAGTTGTTTGAGAGTCATTCGCAGATTGTGTTGATTCACTGATGTTATCAGAAATGTGACAGATTTACAAACACTCGAGGAAATATGGGGAGTTAATCCTCACTTTAATGGCGGATTCCATCCCCTGGTCGTGGGAGAATTATTTTTCCATCAAAAATAGGGGATTTTTCCTCCATTTTGAGGAACTATTCTGTTCTTTGGGTGTTGAATCCTTCAAAAAGTAACGGTAAACTCTACCAAATCAGGATGTCAAGTTCCCTATTCATGGTGGAATATTTTTGGTTAAATATCCCACATTTATTTTTTACAGTGAATAATGAAAACATTCAGAAACAAAATATTTTCCATTTATTGATTCTTGTGTTTATTATATTCTGAAATAATCAAGAAACGTGCTTTTTCATCCACCCTGTTGGTTCTAATTGTTCAATAAGCTGCTGCATATAAAAACATACAAATTTATGTACCGCATCAGATCAACGGTTCATGAATGAAAGTTTTAGAGGAAATTGTTTGTCGAAAGTTGTTGACGAAGTTTTTTCCTAACATTTTGAATATTGATATCTGTCGAACAATGTTAATGGGCGAAATAATTCATGCATACAATTTTGTAATAGAACAATACAATTAGTTACGACTTGGAAGTCTGTTAATTGTTTGCATTTTAGCCTCGACATATTTAGCGAATCGAACTTGGATAATATATCAATAAATAAAATATTGAAACACAGGTCGAAAAACCTCGATAACGAATAACGTCTATCTTATGTCCAAGTTTGGTTCTTTTGACATTTTTATTCATGGGAATAAACACTAGAGCCGGAGTCGGAGTCGGAGTCGGAAATTTTAAGTGGTCCGGAGTCGGAGTCAGCTGTGTGAAAGCTTCGACTCCGCAGCCCTGGTGGTGATGTGTGGGTACTCTCCCATATTCGAAGATTAGCAAGAACAATCGTACGGAAATCTTCAAAATTCCGATAAAGTAATACAACTTGTTCCAGAGTTAGTATCCGTTCTATGCTGATCGAAGCAGCCTATAACAAAAAGGACAATGCCGTGAGTGAGTATATTTCTTCATTGAACGAGACAAAAGTTGATTCAAACGCATGTTTCGAATTTGAGAAAAGCCACCGGATACCGATGTTTTTATGAGGGACTCTTCAAGAGTTCTCATAATTCCAAAACTATTCTTCTAACCAGAACTCATCCCCCTCTCTCGTATTTTTCATTCTTTTTTTTCAGGGTTCACGCCAGGGGTTCTCGGATATCCATTCTTGCTTCGCGACTGGAAACCTCGGTGAGTATTCATTCCCTGTTACAATGATTTTATCTAGAATTCCAATCGTATTTTGATACAAAAACGAATTAAAATGAAAATTTTCCTTTGATGTCAGGATGACTGATTTGGACGAGCAGCTCAAGGCGTGAGTGCGAGCTTTTTTAATGAAACAACCATACTGTATGGGTATTTTTGTCGAAGTTTGTTCTATCCTTAACGTGATACGAGCGGTGGCATTTGGAGTAGTTTCTGAGAGACAAACCACGCAAAAATCTAAGCGTCGATCAAAAATATCTCTCTGTACAGTATTCAGTTGGCTCTTCGATGAACGCTGTACAGAGTGATCGCGTATCCAATCCAAATAGGAATTACCAAATGCGCCAAGCTTGGTCAAAGCTTGGAATGATAACCACGTGCCAGGCTCAGTACCCAATATTGGGCCAGAATGCAACACTAAGCGTGGCCTAACGTATCATGATACATTTTTTATGAGTTGTGTGGAGCTTGGTTTATGTGACGAAACCGGACCTGATTCTTCATACTTCCCAGATAGCAATTTAACCTTGCTGCAATGTTGTCAGGCAAGCTTGTTACAAGGTTGACAGCCTTTTAGTTGACATGCGACAAGGGTACAAGTTCACAAAACCCTGGCCGCAGAGTTGTAGCAACCTTACACTGACAACGCTGTCAATAACAAGTCAAAATCAATCGAATGACAAGTCTGACAAGCTTACATGTTATCTGGGTTATTAGAGGAAAGAATTACCTCATAATCCTGACAATAATCGATATCAACACCACTCTGCAATAATTATAAGCATGAAGATGCGGTATACGTTCTTAAATGCCCAATCACCGTAAATGTCTTGAAGATACATTCAAGATATCTTCACAAAGATATCTTCAGGATGTGTCGTGAGGATATCTTGAAGATAACATTAGAAATGAAATCAAGCTGTCGAATTTGAGATTATTACAAGATGTTTTGATCACCCTGAAGTGAGATGTCTTCAGCATACGTCTAAGAGACCTCGTTCAGATATCTTGAAATCATGGAATTAGGATATCTTCCGCAAGATACTGGAAAGATGCAATGGTTCCATATCTCCATAAAGATATCTTCAAGATGTATCGTGAAGATATCTGTAAGATGAGCCCCAGAAATCAAATGAAGATACCGGATTTGAGATGGATACGAAAGGTCTTGAGAACATCAGAATTGAGGTATCTTCGAGACACATTTCAAAGTTTTTTTTGAGAAATCTTCAAGTTATGAAACAAAGATATCTTACGCAAAATACCTGAAAGATGCTGCAGTTTCAGATCTTTACAAAGATATTTTCAACATGTATCGTGAAGATATCAAGATAGCTTTGAGAACTCAAATTACGATGCTGAATTTGAGATGGATATCTCCAAAACATTCTACTTGAGATATCTTTGGAAAGCATCTCAAAGATTTCTTTCAGATATCTCAAAGTTACGAAGTCGAGATATTTTCCTGAGAAAATTTCGGAGATAATTCTTTTCTGAAATTCGGATTCTGGACGACATTAGATGAAATATTAGATTCATTCCTCGAAAATTTCAGACCTTTTCATGACATACATTTTGATGAGTTTTGAGATCTCTTGAAGATATCTTGAACATAACTTTGAGATATCTTGAAGATATCATGAAGATATCCAAAATATGTCCCAGATGAGAGTCTATACGATAATCTCAATTCCATCTTGCGAAAGATTCTTAAAAGATATCTTAAAAGACATCTTTAAGTTATTCGATTATGTTGCATAAGACATCTTCTATGTATCTTGAAGATAACTCTACGAAAAAATCTTAAAATATCTCAAGATATCTCCTATTAGGAATTTCAGATGGGAAAATACCAGGGTCTGACAAGGCATGCCTGATTTCCTATCAGGTTCTCATCAGATTTCGTTACGGTTTTCCATATTTTGCTCGATTTTATGGAAATCTTATCCAAACCCTATTTTACCCCTGCGTTACAACCCCATTTGAATCCTATTAGGGAAATCAGATGAGTCCCTTGTAAGGACCTAATAAGATTTTTCTTATTCACGGTTTCCGGATTCCAACCTGATCAGGACCTTATTAAAAATAGGGAATGCCTGATCGAATTTCTACTAGGGTCTTTTTGTCCATTGAATAATCGATGGTTGTATATTGATCCAATATTGTTCCATCATACTTGGCAGCTCAATGTTCAGACGAGCTTGACCCATTTGTAGTTTTGGCATTTCCTATGAAACCCGGTATGGATTCTGAAATGATCAAGGGTGGTGTATTGAATCAATATTGGTTCGCGTCGCTTGGCAGCCCAATAGTTTTCCAAGCTCGAACCAGTTGTTAATATTTGGCATTTCCAACTTGGGAATAGTAATCAATTGAAATCAACCAACGCACACATTTTTGCGTACCCTAGTGAAAATGGAGGATAGAAATGGATAGGAAAATTCGTATTCGCTTCTATCCATTTTCAACGTCATTTTCTGTACCACTTTTGGACATCGGGCCCGAATAGGGATTTGTTGTATCCACTTTAATGGATGAAAATGAATGATAGTTTAATTGGTTTTTCATTTGAATTGAATGTTATTTGAATGTCACTTTATATTCCAATTGTAATAAGATTCCTTTATTTTTTTCAATCCCAAAAAATGGATTCAAGTGTACATCTGTTCATTCATTCTGATCTCCAAGAAAATATGAATCTACTCTATCCATTTCAATATATCAAAATGAATTAGAGTTGATTATGATCTTCAATGAGGATTACCATTCTGAATGTCACTTTATCTTTCGATTGTAATAAGATGCCTTTACCTTATTCAATCCCAAAAATGGATTTCAATGTACGTCTGTTGATTTATTCTAATCTCCAATAAAATATGAATCCGCTCAATCCATTTCAATACATGAAAATGAAGTGGAATTAATTATAATTTTCAATGAGGATTCAATACCATTCTGAATGTCACCTAATCTTGTGATTGTAATGGAATATCTTCATTCTATCCAATCCCAGAAGGCGAATTCAACAAAACATATGTGGATTCATTCTGATTATGAATTCAGAGACTGAAATGGATAGGATATGTAAGATGATTGAAACGGATTCAATGTCTATGCCGTAATCAGTATGAAAATGGATTGAATTATCGCGACTTGAAAATTCATTAGATGTAATAGAAATTATATCCCAAATTTAGCATTGAGAAGGATTAAGAATTCAAATGGATAAAAATGTATGAAATTTTTTTACACTTTCATGAATACAATTATATTGGAATGAAATTTGAAATGTATTGGATAGAATTTTCACTTCTCTTGGAATAGACGTCATTGAAATAGATTCGAATGGATTCAGGATAGAATTCCAATCCATTGCAATCCATTCCTATTCTCCATTTTCACTAGGGTAATCTATACTGATAAAATTAGTCAAAGTTCCGCTGCTTGTATTCCTTTCAATATAAAAGTTCATTACAATTCTTTATTGTTACAGGATTACGAATGGAGCTCGTTTCGGAATGATTATTGGACACGAATTAGGGCACGCGATAGAATGGAAGTGTAAGTTCTCTGAGGAACAACGTTTCGTAGCCAAAGCATGGTTCTCTTGTCCTTAAATCCCTGGTGTAAAAGTTTCGCTGAAAAGTACTGGAATTTTCAGAGATCTTCAGTGAAGAAATTCTCAGAGGATTTCAGAGGTGTTCATAATTTCTCAGAGAGTTTCAGTGATTTTCAGAAAAATTCAGAGTTCTCCCGAGATATTCACAGATATTCCAAAAAATTGTCAGTAAAAAAACATGCCCGATGAGTGAGAGTGTTTCAGAATTTTTCAGAGATTTTCAAAGCTTTTCAGTTTGGAAAAATTTTCATAAGTTTTCAGAATATCTCAGGTTTTTTCAGAGTTCTTCAGAGTGTTCCAGTGAAATTCAGAGTTTTGTAGTGGAATTCAGCGGAATTTTCAGAGAATTTCAGAGGAATTTTTTTCATCAGGGGTGGCTTTCATAGAAGTTCAAAATGCGAAAGACTTTGAAACAACTCCAACATTCCGTCTAGGAAAAGTGCTACAGTGGAGATGATCATCTTTTGACCGATCGAAAATTTGTTCATTGAGAACAGGCCAAGGCCAAAAATACAGAATATAAAAATTTACAAAAAACCGAACAATCTCACGTGACCAAAATTTATAACAGGAATAAATATAAATGACAGCAAATGATTAAAAACCAGGGACATTAGGAGTTTTCCTCAATTTCTCAATAAACATCCTGTGTGAAAATTTTTCCGGGCGTCCTGTATTGAATATAGGCCCCGTATGGGCTTATATTGTGTAGAGTAATTTCGGGTATTATGGCACATCATAAGCTTGTTTGGAAATAAAATACGTGATTTATGAGATCAGACAGTCAGACAGTCTTCATTGGTGAAATCAGTTCTTTGAACTTAATAGTAATCAACCATTATAATATTAAGATTAATAACATCGAAACATAGCTTAAATAAATATTTTTTCGAAACTTCAGGAATCTATAAAATTTAAACATGGGAGGTCAATATGGCCTAAGGCCGTATTAGCCACAACTGAAATGAGCCATATTGTCCAATTGTAACAAATAAAATAAAAAACTGAAAGAAATAAATCTTGCATTACTTTGCGGAACAAAATTCGCAAAAGAAAACATCGGTTTCCACTCCTGAGCAGTCTTCGTGAGCCCAT
Source organism: Gonatopus flavifemur (assembly GCA_018340375.1). NCBI lineage: Eukaryota > Metazoa > Arthropoda > Insecta > Hymenoptera > Dryinidae > Gonatopus > Gonatopus flavifemur. The sequence continues at coordinate 21,001,779 of JAFFJZ010000004.1, forward strand.
AATTTACAACATAAGCATTGAATCCATGGTTCGCCTCTGTTATCCATAGAATAAAGACCCTCACAATACAGACACTTTGCATCAGAAACATTGCTCCTATCAGGACTTTCATCAGAACTGTCGTCGTACAAAGATTCATTTTCTTCCTCTGAGCTAGACATTTGTACCTCCTTAGATTTGGACTTTGTCTTTTTGCCCTTGCCTTTTCCTTTCTTGGCTTTATTCATAGTCTTTTCGATTCGGTCTTGTTTCTTTTTCAATGAGTCTAGCAATTCATTCTTGTACGGGGATGAAGTAAGCAATGTCAACTTCGTAGCCCTTCTACCTCGGTTAGTAGCTTTCCTAGGAGCTATTTCTGGTATCGGAGATAATTGGAATGGCGTTATAAAGTTATTATCTTTCGAAGTTGATGACTGTGACGATGTCGCAACGGGAGCTACATCTTTTTCGAAACTTCCAGGCGGAGCTTTGCTCTGGTTTCTTACAGCCAAGGTAGCATCATTAGCTGTCGCCTTACTCATATCAGGTTCATTTATGGAATGTGTTACGTCGAAAGTATCATTTTCTATTGCGGGAATAGACGAAGTAGTTGGTTCTGGTATGATGTTTTCTTGATTGGAGATTCTGTATTCGTCGTCATCCATATCAATGGAATCATAATCTTTGAAAACATTCCTGTCTATCGGATATAGACCTGTTGCTCGAAAACCATTGACAGCTATCTCGCCGCTTTGAGTGCGTAGATACGCGCGTACAAATACTTCCATCATATCATATTGTGTTAAGGGCCGTGTATTGTTCCTCACCCATGATTTAATTTCATCAGAAACATGTTTTTTTAGTGGACCCATAAATGATTTATCTAAAGGTTGTATTTTGTGGCTAGAATGTGGAGGAATCGATAGTGAGTGGACATGATTGTTTCTTGCGAGATCTATCAATTCAAGGTTTCTGGTGTGACTGGTATGGCCATCTAAAATAAGCAATACTGGAGATTCTTCTGAGGGTTTCACGTGCTGAATAAAATGTTGAAACCACTTTGTAAATAAGTTGGTTTGAATCCAACCTGAAGGGTGACATTCATGTATGGCACCAGGAGGTGCACCTTCCATTAAAAGTGGATGACTTCTTTTCCTGGGGAATATAATCATGGGTGGAACAAATGAACCTCCAGCGCTCATACTTAACACGCAAGTTATTGAAGACCCCCTTTCAGCTGATGTTAAACAACCAATTTGCCGTTTTCCTTTTTGACTTAGGACTTGGAGCATTTGGGATGGAACCACACTGATGCCAGTCTCGTCCACGTTATAAATTTTTTCTGTAGAAAATTTGTAGTTATCTATCAGTTCCTCATAGAGATCAAATAAATGGTTCACACTTTCTTTATTAAACCCCTTAGCTCTAGCAAAAGAAGTTCCTGTTGGACGGCGAAAAGAAAGTTCTGGATGTCTTTCTGAAAATGACTTAAGCCAATCTTTACCGGCGCTTTTATTTTTTGCCGAAAATGTATGAGTGATATTATTTTTTATTGCTAACTGATAGGCTAAACTCATAACATCCTTTCGGACTAAGCCAAATAACTTAGCTTCCATTGTAAAAACGTATTGCACTAATTGTTTCTCTAGTTCTTGTGGCAATGTTGGTTTTCTTCCCAGCTTCGCACAAGTCGCTTCTTCAGCTGATACATCTACTTTAGCTGCCAAACGTCTTAAAGTTGTTCGGGGTACTTTGTACAGTTTGGAAGCTTTTAATGAGCCCATTTTCTTATTTCGCACATCTTCGATGGCTTTTTTCATTGACTCCTCGCACCAAGTTTGCCGTTGTCTTTGTGGAATTGGTTTTCGTGGAGCCATTGCCTTAAAAGAAAAAAAAATTACTTTCAAAAAACATATGTTACAGGCGGCCAACATGGCCTAGTAGGTCATATTGGCCGCCTACCTAGTGAGCCATATTGACCTCAAGCACGTATTTGATATAAATAAAACTAACCTACAAAGTAGTGAATAATGTGCTTCTAAAATATAACCACACTGTAATCTAATAGTTAGCCTATAACACTGTGCACTATTAATACAAAAACAAAAATTATTTGACGAAATAGAATGAGTACAACTTACCAAAAAATAACATCAAATTCGATAAATTTCAATCGTCGCACGCTCTGGACACACGCACACTCGCTGCGACGCAGGGATCGACTGAGAGGATCGAGGGAAGGGACGCGACAATGTGACAGATACGAGCGCCGCTAGTGTTGGTTAGTTTCGGAGAAAATAATGTATGCCATATTGGCCGACTATGCCATAATACCCGAAACTACTCTATCCAAAATTAAGATGTCCTAACCTTAGGACCATATGGGGCCAAGCTGCATTTCCATTTGCGTTTTGGAAATCTTAATGCACCCAACTACAGCCTGCATAGGGCCTTGCCCTTATATTAATTCCTTTTTTGAATATAAACCTACTTTAAAAAGCAAATTTACTGAAATCGTGTTGGTAATTTCGATTTTTTGCGGTGTATGCCCCCAAAAAAATATTCCACTCATGATTACTGTGTTCACATTATCGGTGACCAACGTCAGAAAATCGGAGAAAACATCACTGTAGGGTTAATTCCAAGACTGAATGAGGTTGTTTTGTTTTTTGCTACAGTCCGATAATATATGAACGAAGTAATGTTGGGTGGAATACCCGAATAGAAATTGGAATCGGCTCATTCCAGGCCCTGTCTGGACTCAAGTCGAATTGGTCTGGGTACAGATAGGGCCTTGGATAGCCCAATTTTCAATCGAGGAAGTTTGCTCCTTGCAATATTCCTTCAATTTGATGATACTCGCAACAATTTATTATCCTTTCAAAGGTCCTAGTTACATCGCCTCCATCAGTTTCATCATGGGTGTCCTACATGGGCCCAAGTTGGGAATACTATGCAGGCCCCGAAGATGAGTGCGTGAAAATCCTGTCTAGGCCCTATAAAGGTAACCAAAACAGGGTCTGAAATGAAACGAGGACGCCTAGTTTGGCCCAAACTGCCGTCAAGAATTAATTTCCACACGGGATAACCCATTCCACTTTACTCCTTCGATGTCGGGAGCACCCCGTGATAATCCCAATTCCCAATAATCAGTACTATCAGTGATGCCATCATTCCCTAGAAAAATCCGTAGCATCTGATGATTGGTCATTTCTTGTACAACCAGCCAATCAGTTTTCAATTTGGAAAGGAAAGACCAATCACGAAAAATCTACGGATTTTTCTAGGGAATAATGGCATCGCTGAGTACTGTCTCCATTCTCTTCGTTCACTTTTGAGTCTGCTTTCTCCAACGAATCAACCAAATGTATTCACCTACTCATTCCAGACGAAACAATCATGAAGGGAATGCGGAAACCATGGAAAATATCACAGCGCATGTTATACGCAAAACTCAACCGAAGATTGAAATGTATCAAAAAACAATATAATAATTACAAAGTCACGGAGGGCTCTCACGACAAAAACGTAAGTCCGATAAAATTCTACATTATTTTTATTGTGATTTGCACGGATCTGGATGTTTGAATTTTTTAAATCCTATGGAGAGTCTTCCACGGGTTCATTGATGGAAAAATTTCTGGGTTTTCTCATAGCAAAATTATTCAACAGTGGAAGTTATTTTTCTGGATTTTGAGTTTTATGGTCACGAGAGAGATTTCAATTCGGATCATGTGATGCTTGAATCTAAGATTCAGCCCAAAGTAGCCGACTTTGAGTGTGGAACGAGCACCAAATTCAATCGCCGATCTCATGCAAAAGACGAAGTTTCAATCAGTTTTTGGATTAAATTGGTGTTGTTTGATATTCGTTCCTTTCTTGGGATTGTTGCAACAGATAAGTGGTGAACGAACTTTCCGTGAAAACCTGGCTGATCGTCTGGGGTTAGAAGTTGTTTATGAATTATTCGCTGATGAATTTGCTGATCATTACGACGATCCTATACCCGAGTACCGTAATTACACGCGTCGTCAATTATTTTTCATCTCCTTCTCGAATGTGAGTACAATTACATTACCCAAGCGTGTATTGCCTATAATGACAATGGGCCCCAGGCTGGGTCCATCCTCTTAAACCTAGTATTGCGGAATGACGATGGGGCCCATGTTGAGTCAATCTTGGCCCTGTTGTGCTTTCTCATACAATTATGGTTGATAGAAAATGGAAATAATGAATCTTAGTGCGGGCACATTTGAACTTGCCTCCAATTTGGATCAGTGTTAGGCCAAGATTGGGGTGAATCAATATCCCGAGCATGTGTGTACAATCCTCAGCGTGTATGAATTTTGGTCCCACTTTGGTCCAGTCTTAGGCCCATATAGGCACAATGCGGCTCAACACTAAGCCCAAGACTGGGCCAAAATGGGGCTGAAATTCATCGCCGCTGGGGTAGAATTTGAAGCAATTTCCCAATTTTGAAAACAAAGGAAGGGGCAGTATTGATTGCAGAGTCTGGGTTTATGCTGGGCCCAGGGTGTTACCAATCCTCGGGCAAAGAAATACAGCCAAGCTAGGGAAGATGTTATCATCTCAGGGTTGGTCCTATTTGTCTGCCCAGCTTGACCCCACGTTGGGCAGCTTGGGCACCCACCCTGGGCTTAGATTGGGTCCGCCGTTAATACACACTTGGGTATGGTAAACAGAGTGGAATGAAAATGAGAAAACTTATAAACGTAAATTTCAGGCAAAGGATGCAGTAATTATTGCAGGGCATGATTTTTAATCTAGATATAAAAATCTTGATCTCAATTCAAAAAGAATATTTCGTTGATTGCAGTTAATGTGCACCGCTTACTCTCAAGATTATGTAGACAAGGTTATTACGGGACCAAATTCGGTGCATCCGACCGCGAGATGGCGTGTAAATGGCCCTTTGTCACAGATGGAATCATTTAGCAGAACGTTCAACTGTTCCATAGGAACAAAAATGAATCCCACCACAAAATGTCCTAATTTATGGGAGACTAAAGACAATGCTTCAGAAGATCCTCATCAGCATCACTAGCAACCTGGAAAGAAAATGGAATGAAACATTGATATTCTTACTGGAAAACTTTTTCAGTAAATCAGAAACAGTAAGGTCTCACGTTTTATCAGAGAAAGACGAAGAGATGACTTATCTTGTGTAATCTTCTTTATGTTTTACATGTAAAGGATATATTGATTCTGTGTAATCTTCATATGAAAAATATATTCATGCTAATAAATCTATACAGTGAGCTGTGTGAGTTACATATTCTCCATAAGTTATCCCGGTGATAGATCCAGCAATTTTCTATTTCTTTATGCGTCCATTTGAAATGCAGAGTGAGGACCCTTTCTTAACCTGCACTGCAATATTTTGGAAACATTGTAATATCGCTACTCCAGCGTGTATGAACCCTGGCCCAGTTTTGGGTCCATATTGTCAGGATGGAAACCATGCTAGGTTAGGGTGGGCATTGTACATACATGCTAAGGTAGAGTATTCTTAAACATCACCGGGAGATACCATCAACATCTTTGGAACGTCTTCTGAAACATTAGAATGTTCTAAAAATGTTTCGAGACGTTTAGAAAACATCGCATGTACTATATATACCAGGGATGTACAAATGTCCAGTAAGTCTTATTTAGGTTTCCATGGAACGTTTATGTACAACCCTGGTGAAAACGCGGATAGATTCGGACAAAAATTCGCTGATGGATACAAATATAGGATTGAAACGAATCAAAGTGGATTGTATTTCTATCCGTTTCAATCCTATTCTTGTATCCATCTGCAAATTTGTATCTGAAACTATCCGCGTTTTTACCAGGAAATGAGAATTTGTTAATGATCAAACTTGTGCCAAATCTTTGAATATTCTTCATTTCACGGAGATGCAAATCAATTGCAGTGAAGCCTGCATCGATAAATCCGATAAATTACATTCGCATCTGTTTCATACACTGCATGCAGTGAACTGTTGTTTCACGTCAATTTTGAGGTTATGTGAATCTTGACCCATTAGGTCCCAAACGGACGCTTTGTCAAGGCTTTCTTCAACGCATTGTCTTTTCCACAATATCGCCACACAAAAATTTTAGAATAGGTATGACTAACGCAAAATTGTCTGGAATTTCCAAATGTGTCATCAGAATTTCTCAAAAAAACGATCCAAAAAAGTTACGTTGGTTCATAAACAAAACAAAGCACGGATTTTTCCATTCAAACAATTTGTTCTATTGACATTTTCGCATCGAAAATGGAAGAGGATATCTTTGAGGATTAAAAATCTTGCGTCCATGGACCCCAAACTTCGAGATCTGAGTATTTCAAAATTCAAGATGGCGAATTCGAAATATTGGCTCGAAGCCGAAAATGTCACCTTATGTTTCCATTTTCTGAGCATGAAATTACTTTCGATCATTTTCCTTGGCAAACTTTATATACAGGGGTTTTTTGGGTCGCTGATTATGAATCTTCCGTCAGATTTTCTGAATACAAGATGGCGGATCTAATATTGCGGATGAAAATTTTTAAATTGCTCTGTTTTGCATGAAAATTTGTATGCAGGGGTTCTTTGAGTCGCTGATTAAGAATTTCTCGTCAGATTTCCCGGATTGAAGATGGAAATGATACAGTCAAATCATACCCTGAAAGGGAAAACTCTCGGCAACAATGAAGTGTTCAGTTAAATAGTCGCAACAAAATATTCAATTGATTTGAATAAAAGTGCATAAAATCAATTAAATATTCGTCTAGTTGAATAAACATTTAATATGCTATGAAATGTTCCTTCAAGAAGAATGGATATATAATTGATTCAATAAAAATGTATTCAAATCAATCGAATATTTTGTTGCGACTATTCAACTAAACACTTCATCAATGCCGGGAATTTTTTTCTCAGGGTATAATTTGACTGTATTGTGTCAATTTCGAGAATTTGTATCGGCCATATTGGATCCGCCATCTTGAATTCGGAAAATTTGATGAAAGATTCATAATCAGCGACCCAAAAAACACCTTTATACAACGTTTGCCAAGAAGAGTGATCGAAAGAAATTTCATGCTCAGATAATTGAAAGATAGGGTGACATTTTCGGGTCGAGCCAATATTTCGAATTCGCTATCTTGAATTTTGAAATAGTTACGCACACATCTTGAAGTTTGGGGTCCATGGACGCAAGATTTTCAATCCTCAAAGATATCCTGTTCCATTTTTGATGCGAAAATGTCAATAGAACGAATTGTTTGAATGGAAAAATCCGTTTTTTTGTCTATAAACCAATGTAACTTTTTTTTGGATCGCGCTTTTGAGAAATTCTGATGACACATTTGGGAAGTTCAGACAATTTTACGTTAGACATACCTTTTCTGAACATTTTTTTGTGGCCATATTGTGGAAAAGACATGCGTTGAAAAAAGCTTTGAAGAAGCGTCCTTTGGGATTTAATGGGTTAATATATTGACTTAATTCTTGATAATTTATATTCTGCCAATAGTTTTGAACTTACGGAATCACATATTTCCAATTATTCAATACGAAACATATTTTCCTGGTTGTTTGATACTTCTTCCCTAGTAAGACCATAAATATACATTTGTGTGGGCTAGAGATAAAATACTTGGTTTTTATATAACGTCTCGAGAACGTTCTGAAGACGTACCATAGCATGCGTCAAAAATGTTCCCAAAACCCCTGGTGAAAATGAAGCGTATACACAAAGCGAGAAGGAAACATATACGAAGCGAAAAACGTTTCAACTCTTTCTTTCTGAAGCGTATGGAACCCGCTTGCTGGAAAATCATCGAATCATACGTTCTGTATACGTTTCATGAACTTCCGATCCCGTTTTGCATATGCTTCATGCAACGTATTGGGTATGGGAATGAGTTTCCGCCCTTTTTCAAGCAAAGTTGATTCTTATTCAAACAATGGATTATTACATAATGTTATTCAAAGTATGCACCATTGGAAGCGACCACTTTTGCCCATCTTCCAGGCAGCATACGGATCCCTCGGAGAAAAAAAGCAGGTTCTTTTGACTCGATCCATTCATTGAGCCATTCTTCGACACTTTCGTAAGAAGTAAACCGCTCTCCAGTAATAGATCGGAATAGATGATGATCCGAAGGCGCAATGTCTGGGGAATACGGCGGGTGGGGCAAGATTTCCCAATTCACTCCTTCCAAATATTTTTCAACAGGTTGAGCAACATGTGGGCTAGCATTATCATGCAGCAAGATAAGTTTATCATGTCTACCGTCCCATTCCGGTCGTTTTCCTTTTACGAGGGTGGATTGATAAGTTTCCGGCCTGACCAAGAGATGGCGCCACTAGGCCTACCTTGAGGTGGCGTTCTATAGTACCATCCTTAGATAGCTTGTAGCTATAGTTTCAGTCCGATCGCCATGTTAGTTTAGTTTTGAGAGCACGCTGACCAAGACGCCACTGTGTTTTTCGTAAAAATGGAAAAGCTGGAAAATCGTGCTGTCATCAAATACTTTTATTTGAAGGGGTTAACGCCGAAGGAAATTAAAGAAGAGATGGACTCAACACTGGGGACATCCTCCCCATCATATTCAACCGTTAAGCAGAGGGTTTCCGAGTTTAAAAAGGGTCGTGTGAGCACCTCTGATGAGCCTCGCTCAGGACGCCCCATTGAGGTCACAACTCCAGATATGATCGAAAAAATCCATCAAATAGTGCTGAAAGATCGCAGATTAAAAGTTCGTGAGATAGCTGAGACCTGTAAGATGTCATATAAACGTGTACAAAATATTTTGCACCAACATTTGTATATGGAAAAGCTCTGTGCAAGATGGGTGCCGCGTTTGCTGACAGTCGACCAAAAATTGATTCGAAAGAACATTTCTACCGCCAATTTGGCGTTGTATAAGCGTAATCCAAGCGAATTTTTGCGTCGATTCGTAACCGTTGACGAAACTTGGGTCCACCACTACACTCCTGAAACCAAAGAACAGTCTAAACAGTGGATTGGACCAGGGGAACCAACTCCAAAGAAGGCAAAAACAATTTTTTCGGCGAACACGGTTATGGCTACTGTTTTTTGGGATGCAAGAGTATTATATACATTGATTACCTTGAAAAGGGTAAAACTATCACTGGTCAATACTACGCAGACTTATTGCAACGTTTGAGCCACGAAGTGAAAATTAAACGACCTCATCTGGCGAAGAAAAAAATCTTGTTTCATCACGATAACGCACCAGCGCACACGTCAATCGTTGCGATGGCTAAAATCAACGATCTGAAGTTTGAATTAATGCCGCACCCTCCCTACTCTCCAGACCTAGCCCCGAGTGACTATTATCTGTTTCTCAACCCCAAAAAATGGCTTGGCGGTAAGAGATTTGCGGACAATGAAGAAGTAATCGAAGCTGTAAATGGGTATTTTGAGGAGCTTGACGAATCAGTCTATAGAGATGGCATTACTAGACTAGAACACCGCTATGAGAAATGTATCAGCCTTGGAGGAGATTATGTTGAGAAATAAAAAAAAAAAAATTCTTAAAAACGTTGTTTTTCTTGGTCAGGCCGGAAACTTATCAATCCACCCTCGTAGAGCTCGATTCAAACGTATTAGCTGTAGTCTGTAACGATCGCCAGTGATTGTTTCTGACGGTTTAAGGAGTCATAATAAATGACACCTTTCTGATCCCACCAGATGCACAACATAATCTTTGAAGCGTGGAATTTGTTTTCGGTGTCGATGGACCTCGTACACCTGGCATCCCCCAACTTTTTCAACGCTTAGGATTATCGTAATAGATCCATTTTTCATCGCCAGTGCCAATGCGATGCGGAACACTCTTTTCTGCCATTCAAGAAGCATCTCGCACGTCACCAAACGTCTCTCGATATATCTCTCCTTTAATTGATGCGGCACCCAATTACCTGCTTTTTAGACCATTCCCATCTTATGCAAGCGTTTACCGACGGTCGCCCTGTCAACACTCGACTCTTCGGACAACTCATCTAAGGTTCGACATGCATCTCCATTCAATAATTGTTCCAGTTCTACATCTTCGAATTTTTTCGGTGCCCTTCCGCGGTCTTCATCACCCACGTCAAAATCGCCACTTTGGAATCGTCGAAACCACTCTTTACAAGTTGTATTAGACGGAGCGTGATCACCGGGAATATTGCACAGTACACGATACGTTTCAGCGCCACTTTTCTTCGAAATGAAATAATGAAGCATAACTCCGCGCAAATGCTGTTTTGTCGGGACAAACGTTGTTATTTTTGACACCCGATAAAAAATGATGTTTACGCTTGTAACAAATGTCACTTACCGCAATCGACACCTCACATATACACTTCCAAATCACAAGTATAGCACTTGAGTGAACTCAAATATAGTATCAACAGCAACACTCTTTCCAAGAGGGTGGAAACTTATTCCCATACCCCATAATAGTAGGTTATATGGAGCGTATGCGAGTCAGAACTAATCTGACTTCAAATAACATCTTTCAACGATCGATGTCAACGACGATCCATGGCTTAGTGGATGAGACCCTACCAAAGTGAACGTCACCGGTTCGATTCCCACCACACGGTTCAATTTTCTTGTCTAGATTCCTCGAATTTTTCCCGCTTTCTTTCTTCCAATCCCCGTTCCACATACTCTTTGAATCCTTTCCATTCAAGCTTCGTATACTTTTCATTAACGCTTCTGTTACCCTTCATCATACGCTTCGTTTACTCTTCCCTCTCGCTCCCATTTCCACCAGGGACGTGTTCCCCAACACATTGAATGAATGTTTTCCTAAGAGGATGGGGGCCAAATCAACGAAAAGACAAGTCAACGAAATTAGTGTTTGAAAAGAGAGAGTGTGACGTATCTCTCTTTTCAACAAACTTTTCGTTGATTTGGTTTTTCGTTAATTTGGCCCCCATCCTCCTAAGACGTTTGGAAAACGTGCTTTGGGAAGTCAACATCTGTGGTCCTTTGGACACGTTTTTGAAACGTTTTGAGAACTTTCGGTGCTGTTTGGGTTCTGGAGACATGACTGAAACATTTGTGGTCTGTGGGGCACTCCAAATTGTGATCCTGTCCCTGCAGAACTGTAGGTATGATTCGCACACGTTAAATGTAACTTACCATTACTTCACATGAAGGGTGTGTGAAACGGGATCGAAAGCTTATAAAACGTATATGGAACGTATGATTTGATCACTTTATAACAAGCGGGCATCACACGCTTCAGGAGGGGGGAATTGAAACATTTTCTGCTCCGTATGCGCTTCCTTCGCGCTTCGTGTATACGCCTCATTTTCACCAGGGTAAGGGGCCTAGTCGGGTTGCTGATATTCAGCCTGATTTCTCTCAGTCGGGGACACCCATACAAAGCCCATATGGGGCCACGCTGCATTACCAATTTTTTCCCCGGTTTTAAAAATCTAGCCTTAATAGGGCCTTGCAATGCTTCCCGTATTCTCCCAGAGATCTTGATTTAAGCATGCCTGTATACAACCTATGTAGGGCCAAGCTGTATTTCTAACGTTTTCTCCGTTTTGGAAATCTGAATGCACCAAACTACAGCCTGCATAGTCCTAGTTTTATCGCCTACTTTAACTTCATCATGGGTGTTCTACATAGGCCCAAGTTGGGAACACCATGCAGGCCCTGAAGATGAGTGCGTGACAATCCTGTCTAGCATTCATAGGGGTAATCAGAACAGGGCCTGGAATAAAACGAGGACGCCTAGTTTGGCCCAAACTGCCGCCAAGAATTAATTTCCACACGGGACAGAAAACATCCATCTGCTCATGAAAGGCTTGATAATATTGTCTGAATAATTTACTCATCTAATTCAGTACATCACGAAGTATACATACACGGAGAGAAATTTGTAGTTAAATTTACTATGTTATTATTGTTCCCGAGGAACAGACTGAACTATGACGGGTTCCCCCATCCCAGACAGCACCGAAAGTTCTCGGGACGTTTTAGAAATGTGTCCATAGTTTTCGAGATTTGATTCTGAAAACATCATGTTCTAGATGTTTTGAAAACGTTTTTTTTCATGCATTCCGCAAGATTTTGAAAATGTTATTCTCATGTTCTTAGGTCATTTTTGAAACGTTTCTGAAATATTAAACCAAATGGGTGTTCGTAATATGTTTGCATAATACTTTGAAATGAGACTGGAAACATCAACTTCACTATAATTTATGCACAATTATATTGAATCAAATCATCATAGAGAATTGAAGGATTGTTTTGAAAATTTTATAATTTCCTCTATTTCTTTAATATGTATAAATAATGAATCTTTCACAAATAATAAAAATCATGGATTTCAGCATTTTGATGTGTTAGTGCGTCACCTTTTCATCCACTAAAAAAAGGAAAACCTGCAATAGAATTTTGAAAGTAATCATTCAACATATCCTAACCTAAATTTGAAAATTCACATAACTCGCTTGGTTATCAACTGATGTAAAATTCATTTTTATTACATAGAAAATATAAAATCCATGCAACTCCTTTCATTTGAAAGATTTAATTACACATATTTACATAACATGAAATTTTTATATCCAAATTGACAAATCGAATGCCATAACCAAGAATTTAATTTGATCGAAACTGCACTTTATTCAATAAAAAATCAGCTCACTTTCACTTAAACTCGCTCAACATTCTAATATTTCACGTAAATAGTTCAATATCATTAAATTCTCACGTTCCGAATGATATCATTGCAGGACTTTTTTGTGGACATCTGTGTGACACATTGCTATGTTTTGAAAATGTGTTTGGAATATTCCAATTCTCCAAGGAATAATATGAATTTTAGTGACTGAAAAAGACGAGGAAATTATTCATGCGACGTTTTCAAAACATTCACAATCAAATGTTTCCATCACCTCCCACGAAAACGAAAATAAACCGTTCTAGGGCATTTTCACGTTTTCAAAACATACATGTGACGTTTTTAAAACATCCTGGGACGTTTTTGGCATGTTTTCTATGTAACCAACCACGTGTTGAGAATGTTTTCAAAACGTCCCAGTGCTGTCTGGGGTAGAACGCACAGTTGAATTGGTCACAGGAGCTGCAAAGCATGTTTGTGGTTTCGATGCTCGTGATGGTTATGTCAGATCAACATTACGCTCCAGACATATAATGCCAAGTTTCAATACAAAATCTGAATTCACTGGCTCAAGTGATGAGGAATCAGACTAAACGTCAGTAGCTAATAATGAAGCCTCCGAATGGTTGGTTCGTTGGGTAGGATGGAGTCGGAACTCGAAATGGAGCAACCTTCTCGTGGTGGGCTCTGAGGCGTTTTCCTCTCTTTTTGAGCAAAGTGTCAATAGCTACACTCTGATACAATATTGAACGTTTTTGTTCTGTTTAATTTGTTCCTAGAGTAGGAGTATGAAGAAATGTTCTCCAGCCTTGTCTATCCTTGATAGCTGGATACAGTGGCCTGACTACACAAGATCCACGTGTCCGTTATTGTTACTGGTAATGCGTACTATGTGATATTTTGCGTCATTTGAAAGTGTCAAGGAGAGTTTGTGGCACTCCACGCCTGTTTCTGAGATGGGCAATTTCGAAGGTGGCATTTATTGTACCATTCCATGGTATCCTGAATAAAATCAGTTCCTTGAACTTTCCTCGTAGACCTGTTCAGATGAAATGTTCAATATCTCAAAACCTCAAAATATGGACATACGGCTTAGGACGGCAGAGCACCCCTACCGATTTCTACGCCGCATCTCTATGGATGAATAGGGAACGTGAATACAAGATGGGTGAACGGAGATTCTGCGTAGTGGCATCGTAGGAATCTTCGGTGCTGTACAAAGAGTGAAACATCCAAATCAGAGTAAAGAGGTTGCACGGACAATGATTTGATGTGAAATAAAAATAGAGAAATTCTCAATTCGAATATTTGCCTCTGATTTGGATGAAATCTTTGAAAACCTTGAATACTCTTCTCTGAATTCGTAAATGATCTATTGAAATATGAAACACGAAAAAATGCCAACATTCTTTTATGTATTTGAAAACTTTATATCATGTCTGACATCAACGCAACTTGATTTTAATCGTATGATGATTACAAAAGAGATCAAATGCACATTTTTTTTATTCGGATGATTAGATTTTTTCAAGATGTCACATGATCTTTTTAGATCTGAAGATACAAAGACTGGTTGAAATTCCTAGTTTATTAACGTTGTGATGAAAAATTTTTGATCCATGATATCAAAACAGTTCTTATAACAGTTCATATCTAAAGAAATACATATACAAAGATTTCTAGCTGTCCGAAAACTACATCTCCTGGTATCTCATTCATTCCTTCTCATGGGCATATAATTTGAAGAACACGTGATACACGATTCTCATAAATTTATTTCTAGAACAAATACATGACTTTCGGAATTATCGTACTCGTTCTATAAATCATCCTCCTCACTTGGAAAAATTTCATTCTGATATATTGAACATCAGAAGAACTGTATAGAAAACACTCAAAAAATCCCGCACGATGTTTTATTCGAAACAGTCATTATTGAATCTGTGAGTATCTGTCATGCAATTAACAATTGAACTGTGAATTCTAATACCGCACATTGTACTCATCCGACAGGCTGTACGTAGAAATTTCAATCTTTCTACCAATTGTGTGGTCAAATCCTCATCGACAGGGACAACACACTGATAGTTTTGGACGTAAGATCTTTCAATAGATTAAGTGAAATTGGATGTATTAAAGTGAAGTCTTACAGAGTGTTGAATATAAAATTTGGATAACAGAACAAAATACTCACTCATGGATATTTTATTATTCCCGGTTAGCGGGAGATATACTGAAGAATTTGGATCCAACGGTGAACCCTTGTCAGGATTTCTATGCTCACACATGTAATGAGTTTATTCGAACAAACCCTGTGCAGCGTGGTAGACAAAGGATTGACAGTTGGTCTAAAGCAAATGAAGTTTTCATGTCGAAAATGCGAGGTGAGAACAAAATTCAGAAATCTCTCTTGACGGAGCAGGAAATTCCTTCATAAAGAGATGCATTAGATTTCTGAAACAGCTCGATCTAACACATGGGTTGAAAAGTCCCGGGCCTAACACATAGATGGTGCGAATTTTACTGCATTCACCTGTTTTTCAGTTACTGCTAACCTTCAAAAGACAGCTGTCAAAGTTTCATGATATTCTATTCATTAATTTGTGAGTCATTGTACTAAGAGTGACGCTATTTTTGTTATTTTCGAAACAATGGATCAAAAAAAATTCCGTGTTTCAATTTTATACTGTTTCTTGATGGGAAAAAATACCGTTCAAGCGGAGCAATGGCTCAAAAAGTGTTATGGGGACTCCGCTCCATCAGAAGCCACAATGAACCGTTGGTTTGCTGACTTCAAACGTGGTCATAGAGACACCGATGATGCAGAACGCAGTAGACGTTGAAATGAGGCGGTAACACTAGAGAACACTTAAAACATCCATAAAATCGTTTTGAATGATCGAAAAGTGAAGTTGCGTGAGTTAGCTGACATCGTGAGGAAATCAAAAGAACGTGTTGACTTTATATTGCATGAGCACTTGACTATAAAAAAGCTCTGCTCAAAGTGGGTGCCGCGTTTCCTCATTGTTGACCAAAAACAAGAACGCGTTGATGCTCGCCCGTAAGAAATTTCGCTCGAATGAAGAGGTTATCGCTGAAACTGATGCCTATTTTGAGGCAAAAGATAAATCGTTCTACAAAAGTGATATTGAAATGTTAGAGCGGCGCTGGAATGATTGCGTTGTTCTTGATGGAGATCACGTTGATGAATAAAGCTAATTTTGAACAAAAAAAACCGTGTTTTCTTTGTTAGGCCCGGGACTTGTCAGCCCATGTGTTATGACTCTAGGAGACACGCGCTAAGCATTTACGAATTTTGTAACGCCTGCACTAGGCAATTCTTGATTTTCTGTGGATGCATTTGATAAATGGTTGCTAGTGAATGCATTTTGAAATATGAATAATTGTTTCTCAGATACATTTTCTCAATTTAGATCTGCTGAACGGCATACCATCGAAGATCGATCCAATATATAAGACATTATATGATCTCTGTTTGAACACAGGTAAGATAACTCAATCCATCTTAAATAACACAGGAAATATGAATAGTAGAGCTCTGCGGAGAATGTCAGGCAGATATGGATGATGACAAAAACCGGGCCGAGCAGGGTGGAGTTGACAATAGAATACAGCTTGGTGCGAAGCTGACTGGCAAAATTTCAGTGAAATATACCTTTAGTGGTGATCAGTGAATTGCTTCCGACAATCTATGATTGTCTTGGGAGTGATTTACGCTGTGGGCAAGGTGTCGCCAAAGCTCCTAGGCCCAACATAGACTCGATAAAATGGGTAAGTGTTGCGATAAGCATTAACAATAGCTAGGCTCAACCTTGGCTGTGACCGTCAGTCTTGGCACCAACTTGGTCCACTATTTTAACAATGCTGATTTTATGTTGATAAAAAAAATTGGTGGAGCGTGAAGTGATGTTATCATTTCAAAGTTGCGCTATCCTGATGTCGAGGTTGCCCAATCTGAGCCTGTGTCGCACCATCCTAAAACCAATGGGGAATTTTTATTTGGGAGTACTTACACCACTCCATCCGGTTTTCGTCACAGGACCTCATGGTTTCGATCCGTATTCATTTTCAAAGGCACCGGAAAATCTAGAATGTCTCTATCTCCCTCTAATTGACGTGTAGCCAAGGACAGTAAAGTGGTTGATGATCGTTCATTCTCAACCAGAAATTTGAAAACAGGCGCAATACTGCACCAGTACTTTCCAAGACTAACAGGGTACTGGCATTTGTCTGGGATGATAACGTTCTTCTGTGCTGGGGATTGAATACTAATACTCCCATTTGCAATCAGTGCAGTGTCTCTACCTGTACGGCAGTACCTGGCCGCAGCATTGAGCTCTCAGTATTGGTTTATCAGTACAGGCATAGCAGTGCGTTTCTATGTATGCAGTACTGATCCCGTACGTGTTGGCCAAGTGTTGAAGGCCCAATACTGGCACTGTGTTGCACCTGTTATAAACATTGGCATTATTCGGATTCTTCTGATTCGGTTGCAGAGAGATACAGAATTTTTAGATTCGCCGATGTTTGGGGAATAAATTTTTCAGTTACTCGATTATTCCAGGGGGAAATGAAATGAAGACATTAAAACAAATGCTTCATGAATATGGCGGATTCCCCTTCTCAGAAGCAGAAATCGCATCACATGTGGTAGAAGTTATGATCAACGCTACATCTGAGTTCCGAAAAGGAGCGTTTTTTGATACGGAATTGGTGCGATATGACGATGATTCGAAATCTTTCGAGGTGACCATAAATCTCATCATATGTCAATTTTTGTTCCTTGGATACTGAGAACAATGTATCATCAAGTTCTGCACTCTCATCCACATTGAATGAGGCATTGGAATCAATTGGAAAAGTCCAATGCGTTCTTTTGTTTCAAAGTTTGGAGCTCGAGAGGATTGAAACCATGCTAAAGAAATTAACACCGAATTGATAGACTTATTTATATTCAAATACACCGAGATTGTGCAGAGATTCCCATGCAGGAAACGCCAATAATGTAAACACAGCCAATAATCGGCCCATGTATGGCTACCATTAAGTGGCCAACAATGGATTTACATCATTGGCACAAGTCTGGCCCACCACTGGCTGATAAGAAAGGCCAGCAATGAAAACAGCCGATAATCAGCCGATGTACGGCTATGGTAAACGGCCAACAATTGATTCCCCGTTACTGGCTGAAATATGGTCTATTACTGAGTGAAATGGATTTCAAAGTTGAATGTATTATATTCGTAATCACCCGTGGAAAAAGTTTGTTTTGGCCTTATTTCTATTACGCTGAATAAATAATTCACATCCATCAAATACGTTTCACATGATTCAAATGAATTCTTATTCATATAGATAATCAATTACTTTCTCATGTAAATAACAAAAAAATTTGAAGGAATAAGCAACTGAATTCAACTGATTCATCGAGAATGCTTTTGACTCGTATAATTTTACATTTGAGATTGTGGAAATATCGGGCATACAAATCTATTTAGAAAAAAAAACATCCATTTCTGATCTTGTGAAAACTGGAATGACAAATTTCCCTAAAACAAAAACAAAAAAGTGTTTTGGGTCACACTTGACCACTCATTTGAACTAATACTGAACCGATTATTCTGGAACGCAGTCATATTACCATTGGATATCATTATTATTATGCCCTCATAATCTGGCCATAAATCGGGATCATTTAGTCCCATTACTGGGCCAATCAATAATTTTATACACGGCCGATCATTTATTGCCATTACTGAACTCACGTTATCATCCAGCAATTAACCATTGATGAGCCATTGATGGGTGCCATTAACGGGCGAAGAACGCCGTTTGTGGTCCAGTAACGTGCCATTATTGGGCCAATTAATGAACCCTGTATGGGTTATAGTCAAATCGGGGTTAATTTCCAAAATACAACACGGATCGAAATGAAATTTTGACACGGGATTGACGGACTAGACAGTACTTGCAACGTAAAAATTCTAACAGTGCGTTTTTCTCCCACAATTGAGAACGATTTGAATTCATACTGTGATTCTATAAAGTGAACAAAGACACGTATACATGAATGTATTAGTAAGAGATGGGAGTCACCATTTTTGGGACGGGTTGAAATGGGAACGGTATTCCAAATTTGAATAAATCATTGGAAAATTGTTGTTTAGATCTTTCTCCCCGTATTTGACCTGAGATATTGGGCAATTTATGATCGTGGTGTCGACGATGAATTAGTTGATGATTACAAATGCATACTGAAGAGGATATATGAGCAGTTCATAGGGAGGAATACCGATGAGGAAATTCTTTCAAGAACTATAGACCATCTCTTCAAATTCCGGCAAAAATTGTACAGTGTAAGTAGCGTATGTAACGTCCTCGGATAAATTTTCGATTTTCCTCTACATTCATATATGCTCATTTTGATTGTAATTGAATATACGCTGTTAGAAATTTTTGATTGAACCCCTAATTGCATGTAATAGGAGCCAAAGTTATTTAAGTAATTGGAAAATTTATTGGAATTTCAGTTGAATGTACATGGAATTTCAGTTATACATCAGTATATGATGTAATGTAGCGGGAATTTGAGTTTCAGTTGCGAGAAAGGGAACTCTCGATTGAATTATCGAAAATTGTGAGTTTCCTTCACGAATGTGCTCAAAAAAAAAACATGTGAAATTTAAATACATTCCTAACAGTGTAATCATATGTCCATACTATATTGGACATTGACCATATTGATAATTATATTAAGCATTTATCCTCTTCAAAATAGGGAATATATAAAAATAGGAAAGAGAATCTAGCATTGTACGAGTCAGAATAAGGAATATGCATGACGAACGAATTCTTTTCTATTCTGAATTCAATCATAGTTACGTGTATATACAGGGTGGTCCATTTGAAGTGATATAGTCAAATATCTCGGAAACTAGTGGGGATGGAGAAAAATGTTCCGAATAAAAAGTTTAGGGTTCCAAGGAGGAAGTATGATGCTGACCTTGAAAAATCCCTCAGAGGTCATGTAGGGGTCCGGATGGTTTTTTTGGATGAGACTCCCATTTTTTTATCATGGCATGGGAAAGCTGGTTTCAAACCCTTTACAAAACACTGGTGACGGACCCCTTTCCGTCTATTGGGGTGCAAGGTATGGACCGTCGAAGTTATTGATGAACTACTCTTAGCGCTACCCAGGGACAACGACGTGGACGTGGTAGTTCTCTGTTCCCTCCGGAGTGCTTGGTTATCGTGAGTCCCCTCGCCGCTTACATGAGGGGTGCTTGATGCTGTCACAATAATTGCTCGAAGTTACCCCCCTCTGTCTGGATACATGATCCTGGTATGTTGGCACAAACAGTGCGGATGCGATCGATCATGTCCTCCCTCATTTACAAAAAAACTCCCAAATTTTTTTGGTGAATCCACAAAGGAATTCTTTACAGTGTAACTCTTTTTGGTGAATTCTCTGGAAGCTCGAAGGATTTTTGTATCTGTTCGGATGTGCATCCTAATCGACGTTATGTGGTATGGTCAATACTTCTAATGTTTCCAGCAACCTTTCAACAATTTTTGAGATTCGATACTCGTTTATGACCCTCATTGAATCAAAGGGAATAATTCATTCGATTTGAAACGCAATAATCGTAATAAATCGTACACATTACTGCCAACCATAATGAGCAGAGACTCAGTGTTCCCGTTTGTTTATGTTGACGTTTTTTTCCCAATGAAATTCACTCTAATCTGCATTGAAATCAGTCTCGATCTTCGAAGAAAAGCGATGAACAAGAATACATAAACAAAAAGGAACATCGAATTTCTGTTTATTATAGTTGGTTATGTGGATGATTACGGAAATACGTGATCATTCGAACACTGGTTCTAAACTGAGACCATCACAATCGTTCTTTTCCCTTGCATATTCAATCATCTACATTTATCAATTCATTCCACTCGATTCAATCGGAGAAATGAATCACTATCCACCCTCTGAAATTATTGATATGATGCTTGTGCTTGGCTCCTGTCACAATAATTACAACCAAGCCGCAAGAGTTTACCGGGATCGGTATCCCGATCGCCGCATTGCACACCCCACGACTATCCGTCGACTCGAATTGAGTGCTCGACGAGGAGTATTGCAGCGAGATCTAAGACATCACCGGTACGATGAGAATGATATCCGTGCACTCACCATATTGGGACTTATCCACTTGGACCCTCATGTTAGTAGCAGATCGTTGGCACGAATAACTGGTATACCCCAGACTACTGTTTTGAGAATCTTGAAGCATGTCAAACATCGACCACCATACCACATTACGTTAACTCAAGCTCTCACTCCAAACGACATGAGACTTCGAATTAGATTCTGCAACTGGGCACGAGCAAGGCTGGTTGACGATCCTCAATTCTTCGACTATGTAATGTTCTCCGACGAAGCATCTTTTCAGAGCACTAGGCATTTGAATAGACACAACTCTCATTACTGGTCGGATGTTAATCCGCATTGGTATCGAGCAATCGACAACCAACATCGTTGGAGCGTAAATGTGTGGTGCGGGATCGTCAATGGCTATTTAGTTGGTCCACATTTCTTCAACGGCACTTTGAACGGCCCCCTGTTTCTGGAATTTCTGGCGGATCATTTACCAGGCTTGCTTGAGGATCTGGATTTACAAATAAGGCAGAGGATGTGGGTCCAACTAGATGGAGCGCCACCTCATTACACATTGATCGTGAGAGAATACCTTGATCATCATTTCCCGGGAAGGTGGATTGGACGAGATGGACCAGTTGCGTGGCCTCCACGCTCACCCGACTTGACATCTCCCGACTTTTCCTTGTGGGATTTCTGAAAGACAAAGTATCCAAGACCCAACCAACAACGAGGAAGGACATGATCGATCGCATCCGCACTGTTTGTGCCAACATACCGCGATCAGTGTTTCTGAAGACGGTTACAAATTTTTGGCGGGGACTGGGATTATGTATCCAGGCAGAGGGGGGTAACTTCGAGCAATTATTGTAACAGCATCAAGCACCTCTCATGTGAGAGGCAAGGGGACTCACAATAATCAAGCACTCCGGAGGGAACAGAGGACCACCACGCCCACGTCGTTGTTCCTGGGTAGCGCTAAGAGTAGTTCATCAATAACTTCGACGGTTCATACCTTGCATCCCAATGGGCGGGAAGGGGTCCATGACCAGTGTTTCGTAAAGGGTTTGAAACCAGCTTGCCCATGCCATGATAAAAAAATGAGAGTCCCATTTAAAAAAACGATCTTGACCCCTAAATGTCCTTGAAAATGACCTCTGAGGGATCTTTCAAGGTCAGCATCATACTTCCTCCTTGGAACCCTGAACTTTCTACCCGAAACATTTTTTTCTATCTCCACTAGTTTTCGAGACATTTGACTATATCACTTCAAATGGACCACCCTGTATACGCCCCCAAGTGTCGCGGGCGTTTTTTCCAAAAATGAAGTGAGATACGAGAAAATTTTTCGGACAAAAGTTGTAGGGTACCGAGGGGGACATTCGATGGTGGCCTTGGCTTTGACCTCAAATCTCATCTTCAAGGGCATTCTGAGATCAACTCTTGTTTTTTAAATAGCATCTCATATTTTTTACTGCAGATTTGGATTCTAGGTCAAAAACCAAGAAACTTTTGTCTGAACCATTTTCCTGAAATCCGCAAAAATGGCGCTCTAATCGATATTGTTCCATTTTGAATCTGACATTTGAATAACTCGAAAACGAAGGGTCTTGCAAAAGAATGTTTCGTACAAAAGTTGTCAATACACAACACATTTCAATCGTCTACATTACCACCATTCAGAGCTCACGCGATGTAAACAAACGACGGGGTTCAGTGAAAATTCACGATTTTGAAAGTCAGTTTGTCAGTTACATTTGATTATTACTTGGTTTATGACAAATTGAAAATCATGGATATCCGATACACGGTTTCTGAGAAGATCGATATGATCTACATTTACGGTGAAGTGCATAAGAACCCCAGACAAGCATATGACTTGTATGCAGAACGATTTCCTGAAAGAACAACGCCATCCATTAGGTATTTTCAACGCATTACAAAATTATTCTCAGAAACGGGAAGTGTTACAAGGGAAAAACGACATCGAATGAGAACTGTTAGCGGAGAAAATGCGGAAGTTAATGTACTAGCTGCAGTAGCCAATAATCCACACGTGAGCTCTCGTGAAATTGAACTCCATTCGGGAATTTCTCGAAGAAGTGTTCTTCGAATACTGAAACGTCACAAATTCCATCCTTATCACATTTGTTTGCATCAAGACCTTCACGGTGATGATTTCGAAAATCGTGTACAGTTTTGTCGATGGGGTCTAGCGCAAATGCACAATAACAACTTCATCAACATATTATTTTCTGATGAGTCGATGAGATTTTTTTTTATGGGGATACATAAAAGATACAGTTTATCAACAAGCACCGACTACACCTGAGAATATGCGTCAACGAATCATCAATGCATGCGCGAGAATCATTGAAGATATTTTAGCACGAGTTCAGCAATCTTTTGTAAAACGTTTTGAAATGTGTATTGAAGTCGAAGGCCATCGTTTTGAGCATCTACTGCATTAAAATTATCCAAGTGATGTAGACGGTTGAAATGTGTTGTGTTTTGTCTGTTATAACCCATCACCTCCGTTTCAGTTCAAGGGGTCCCCCTTGGAATCGGACAACTTTTGTCCGAAACATTCTCCTCCAAGACCCTTCGTTTTCGAGTTATTCTAATGTCAGATTCAGTATGGAACAATATCGATTAGAGCGCCATCTTTGCGGATTTCAAGAAAATGGTTCAGACAAAAGTTTCTTGGTTTTTGACCTAGAATCCAAATCTGCAGTGAAAAATATGAGATGCTATTCAAAAAACAAGAGTTGACCTCAGAATGCCCTTGAAGATGAGATTTGAGGTCAAAGCCAAGGCCACCATCGGATGTCCCCCTCGATACCCTACAATTTTTGTCCGAAAAATTTTCTCGTATCTCATTTTATTTTTGGAAAAAACGCCCGCGACACTTTAAATGCCCACCCTGTATATTCAATGTACATTCTATAGGTACTTTTTAGAGAAATACAAAGAACAGTATAATGATGCGTTTGTGTGCATTCACACATGTACACGCCAATGTGCATGAGTATATCTTAGGTCTGGAGTGCAACGGGATTCCCAAACGCAAGTCGATAAGACGAACCTAATCATAATAGTATAGGTCCATTGACAAACGTTTGACTAGTCACCTCTTATGATTTCTACATGTCCGATACTTTCTTCCTAATTGAAAGCCATTTCTTTTGGATATTCATAACAATTCCACATGATTTTAATCTATAAAATGATTTTGTTTTCATATTGACCCTTGGATATCTGCATGAAATGTATTATTATGGTGATTTGAAATCACACAGGTGATTCATGATAGTATCTTTTATATGATTCCATCGTTTTTTCTATCACAGGATCATTATTATTATTAATATATATGTTCGTTTCTTAAAAATCGAATTGATTATGATTTTAAAATCATTGAATTATTTTCCAATTTCAAGATTTTATTGAATATTTATAGAAGTTTGTATCATTGAATTTTAATCGATAATTGGAGAAATTTAGTATAGCAATTATTTGAATAACTGGTTATAGATTTTCGCGTATAGTGTCATCACGTGGGATTTGGATGGACATAATTGCTAGTCGATTCTATGCATGTGTAGCTCTGCGAGTTTGATATTATTTCATCTTTAATTCTGAATTTATACAGTTTTGAGGAATGAGAATGTTTTCAGTTAACGTACTGAATTTATATGATTTCTGGTCAAACAGGGGCTCTCTTTGAGAACAATTCCCAATCAATAAGTTTCTATGATTCGCCAGATATGATTCCCACGGACAAAGATTTCTCTAACTCAATTGTCAACCGAGACCAAACTTCCTTCCGATAGGAGAAAGATGTATTATAAACAGAACTTGAGGAATTTCCTCAGGTTCCAAGACTGGTGACTTGATTTCGGCGTCGTACGACTGATAACCGGAGTTACGTTTATTTCATCAATAAACATTACCCGTGTTGTCACAACTGAAAATTGAATCATCGACGGCTTCAGAGAATAGGAGCTGTGTGAGAGAACAATACCTCAATGACCTCACTGAGTGACCAAAATCATAATCAAGGGGGTGAAACCGAGGTTACCTCCACGGTGCGGACAAAGAATACAGTAGATTCTCACCACGCTTTTTACATAATACAACTCTTCAAACTTAGACTCCCATCGCGCTTTTATTACAATACAACTTCTCAACTTAGATTCTCTTCACGTTATAAAAACTCAACTTTTAACTTCTCGTTCCGGGTTCACGTGTTTCAATTCAAATTTGGACTCACGTGTCGCTCTGATTCAATATAACAAATGATTTGAAAGACTTTGGTATTCAAATCAATGTGCGTGAGTTCTCTCGTACTGTGACTGACCAAGGAACCAAGACTATTTAGTGCGGAAGGAAAAAGGAGCTGAACTTGGGAGATAAAAAGGTAGCTCCAATTTGTAATGATGTTCTTTTTTTCTATTCGGTTTTTTTTCTTCATAATGATTCAACCTTCTCTACACTGATTAACAAATTGTGATATTGACCCTATAGTTAAATTCTTTATAACGTGAAACAATTGAATTTCTTTAAAAATCCTTATCCTACACTTCCTCTTCTCTTCTTACAGATTCACGACCGAGCCATTCTTTTTGAAGGGTGGAGAATGTTGTCGACAAGAGTATATTCGTTCTCGAGTACGCTCGAAGCGACAGTGCAACAACTCGTGATTTCCTAAAAATCCTAATTCCTCTTCAAGCTCAATTCAAAATTCTCCACAAGAAAACACTTGTCCCGTAAGCATAAGTCTCAGCTCCAAATCCAGTTTTTCTTAAGCCTCACGCTACCTGGAGGCAATTAAATTCATTTAATTCAGATTCTATTCTTTTTTCTCTAGGAATAGGAAAACTATTCACGTACGTTCAATTCTTGGACGTTACAGCGTATGAAATGATCAACTAGGAATAATCGGAGTACCGACAATTTTTTCGGAATATAGATTTTGTCCTTTAAATATCATGCTATTTGAGAATTCCCGGGTAGCATCTTGCTCATTGGCATGGGAACCCTATTGGAATCTAGTAGAGTATCCCTAACTCGTGGACTCTACGTGGATACAAGATGGATTAACGGAGATTCCACGTGGAGGTCACGTAGAAATGCTCCGTGCTGTATGGGATGGGAATGCATTCAGGTGGCCCGAGACCCCGAAACATATACTCAGTTCTGAATGGGTGCTTTCTGCATCCCCCCTCCCTCCTGGTGACCATCTAATCCCTTCAGGAACACTTAAAAGCAGCTTTGTGGAGAATTTGTCCGTACTTCTCCAGGCAATTGCCATTCTAACATATCTAGTAAGGCCAGATAGACTTAGACAGTGGGCCAGGTTGAGCTACTCAAAGAACGCATCGGCGAGTAATTTCCTTGCCATGGCGACTGATAGCCAATTAGGCTATCTTAGGCTGATTCCACATCTTGACATGAAAAAAAAATCAAGCGATTTTGAACGATCCGTTTTACGAATTCTGACCATGTATAGAGCTTCTTTCAAGAGAAACATTGCACGCGGTTGGTTGATTCTCATGGCACTAGAACGAATTCTGAGAGACTGGTCTAACGAATAAAATACACCCATCACCGTGAAGGCAAATTGGAAGTACAGTCCACTCTAGTTATTAGGTGTACAAATAAGTTTCCGCGGTTTTTTATAAAAAATTAGGAATTTATTGTAAAGGAAAAGTACATTACGTTTTATTCAAAGTATTTTCCATCATTTGCCACTACTTTTCCCCATCTTTCTGGCAACATTCGGATACCCCGTCGACAAAACTCTTCATCTTTTGACGCTATCCACAAATCTACCCAATTTTTGGTGTCTTCATATGATGTGAAGCGCTGCTCAGACAGACCATGTGCCATCGACCGGAACAGGTGATAATCAGAAGGGGCTAAGTCTGGTGAATACGGCGGGTGGGGTAAAACTTCCCAGTTGAGTGTTTCCAAGTATGTTTTTACCGGCGCCGCAACATGTGGACGAGCATTATCGTGTAAAAGAATAATTTTGTCGTGTCTGGAGTAGTAATGGGCGCGTTTTTCCTTAAGTGCCCGACTCAATCTCATCAATTGTGTTCGGTAGAGAGCTCCAGTAATGGTTTCGCTTGGTTTCAGCAATTCATAATACACGACACCAAGCTGATCCCACCAAATACACAGCATGAGTTTTTTTCCATGAATATTCGGCTTAGCTGTCGATGTTGATGGTTCGCTGGGCTTAACCCATGACTTTCTCTTCTTTGGATTATCGTAGTGAATCCATTTTTCGTCACCAGTGACTATACGATGCAAAAAACTCTTTTTTTCATTCCTGGCAAGCAGCATTTCACTCATGCATAATCGGCGTTCAACGTCTCTCGGCTTTAGTTCATATGGAACCCAATTTCCTTGTTTTTGAATCATTCCTAACGATTTTAAACGATGTGAAATTGCTTGTTGAGTCACTTGTAGAGTAAGTGCAAGTTCTTTTTGCGTTTGGGACGAATCTTCCTCCAATAGTACTTCTAATTCCATGTCTTCGTACACTTTCGGCCTTCCACTGCGTTCTTTGTCTTTAACGTCAAACTCACCGTTCTTAAACTTTTGAAACTATTCCTGACAACTTTTCTCACTTAAAGCAGCTTCGCCATATGCTTCTAGAAGCAATCGATGCGCCTCAGCTGCAGATTTTTTCACATTAAAGAAGTAAATCAAAAGTTCCCGCAAATGATGCTTATTCGGAATAAAACTTGACATTTTTGCACGAAAAAAATTACGTGATGCTGATACGGAATCACTAGTACTTTAAGGTTATGGTGTTGCCAGATAACTAAACTTGGGATATTACGTTTTACATCTGACAATTTCTCCATAACCTTCTGGTGGGGCCATCTTTTGACAAACCGCGGAAACTTATTTGTACACCTAATATAATCCTATCACTCATAACCCTCGCTCGTATTTGTTCCGCTTCACTGAGCACATATTGTCCTCCGCTCTGAGACAGCTTGTAGTGTTGGTTCATCATACATCTGAAAAATTGGTCAACTGGAGACCATGGAAAATGTTGAATTCATTTTGATATGCAATAAGCACAATGGTGTTCAGATAATGTACGATAGAAGTTGGAAATGAAAATATGTTAAATTCCAACATACACAATTTGAGATATGTGGTATGTTGCAAAATGACTTGAGCGAGCACCATAGAAAGTAGTGCAAGACAAAATTGTTACTTATAGTGGAAGGGACGTCGATTTCTCCCCACTGTCTTCCCCTACAACCCCTAAGCGAGGTTTATGACCAGATTGCACTGTGTCTAATTCAAGATCGAATGTGAATTATTAAATAAAACTCATTCTTCAATCATTCTCTGTTTGAATCCTGTTGTGGGCCATTTTTGGGCTCCTACAAAAATTTATCGGCTACTGTGGGCTACTCGAACGCTCGCTTCGAGCTACAGTTGGTAATGAATAGACATCGGATTATATGCATACAATTTTGCATATAATGATATTTTTTCGTTGATAGTGCACATTTTGGTGTAAAATTTCAAGAGTTTCTGGAATTGGAGGAATGAATGGTGGATTCGAACAATGAACGGAATTTTTAACTTTGAGGTATCATCAAATTCTTTCCCCAAGAGATTCTTCATAGTTGTATTCTGGGAACTTCACTGTCAGACCCCAAGGTTTCAATACAGCAGGGTCTCCAACTGAATTATCCTAATGAAAATAATAAAAGAAGTTGTACAATTGATACGCGCACTTCCAGAATCATTCTCGATTGAAATCCGAAATAAATGAGACACTGGGTTTCAAAAAATCCAAGTTTCAATATGCTCGAACGAGTGAATTCTTATATTAATGGGACAAATCAAATTCTGCCTGAAATGATTTCTATGGGAATGGCACCATATTTCAAATTCTGTCTGATGACATCGGTAGATGTAGAACGCTCATAAATTGATACTTAACGACAAGCGTCACAAATTTCAAATAGAAAATTTGGAAAGATACATAGTAGTATATTTTTATATGAATTATAATTCATGATTTGGAATTGATGCTCTGGAAACAATTGTATTGTTGAATTCTCATTTTCTAAACGATATTGTGCAATTTGCGGAGGTTTATTTGATTTACAAAGCTTAGATTTAATATTTTAGCAATAAAATGTTGAACTCAAATCAAAATGTGACTAAGTGCATATTTGATGCATATTTTGTTCTTTTTTCTTGCATATTTGCATGCATATTTTGGCATTTTGATAGTGCATATAATCCGATGTCTAGTAATGAAAAACTGGCCACACTGGATCTAGAATACATTAGAATTAGTGAAATCCGGTTGGTTATTCTAAACTGACAACACTGAACTCATTGCACAATGTTTACACTGAAGAAATCGTGTACTCAAGTTGAGAATATTCGTGTAAAATATGAGACTATTATATATTCTGAGTTTGAGTTCCTCTAAACGTTAGAAAAATTTTCACTCATTAGGATTTTGAATAAGTTCTCGCTGTTTCATCACAGATGGCATCAACAGTACTCCGTGTATGGCCATTTATTATTGGGCAGAGGTGGCTATCTCAAAAGTTAGTGCCACTCGGATAACGAATTGATTCTAACCACGAGTCATCCGTGAGTGCCACGAGACCCGTGGCCATTATTTGTTACACTTGTTGATTTTGGCAGTGCGAAATAGAATGTATAAGAAATACTCATATTACTATGAACACTTTATTATAAGAAGGAATATTTCAGTTTGTGGTTTTCGCAGATGTGTTCACGGCTGAACATCTCGAAACGTCCGACTTGTACGCGGTCTCTCTTGAATCTGACCTTTGCTCCGCGGCTTCTAACGGCTACCCAACTGAAGGCGGTACGCACAAGTAAAGTGTGAGGCAGAGCCCACACGTGCTTGAAATTTCGAATGGTAACGCACTTGCAAGGAATTACTGTTTCTAGCCTGGAATTTCAGTGTATGATAGTTCACTTTGGTGTAAACAAAGTAATTGTGTGTTAGTTTTGAAAACGTCTACTTTTGTGTCAACCAAAGTGTATTTGCGGGGAATTTTATTGCACTACTTTATTCAAAAGAAATCTGCAGCCGAAGCACATAGAATTCTTGTTGAGACTTATGGTGACAATGCTCTGTCGGATACAACATGCAGAGACTGGTTTTGACACTTCAAAAATAATAATTTGGAAGTTGAGGATAAAGAACGTTCTGGCGCACCAAAAAAATTTGGAGACAAAGAATTGCAGAAATTACTCGATGAAGACCGATCTCAGACGTTAGCAGAACGTGGAAAACAATTACAAGTTGATGAGTCAACTGTATCAAGACGTTCAAAAATGTAGAAGCATGGATATTGAATGCTGTATCAATTGAAGCCAAAAGACATCGAATGGCGTTTTGTCACGTGTAAACTACTGCTTCAACGGCAGAAGAGAAATGATTTTTTGCACTGTATCGTGACTGGCGCTGGAAAATGGATACACTATGATAATCCAAAATGTAGGAAATCATGGGGTAGGCCTGGCCATGCATCAACATCATCCGCAAAACCAAATATCCATGGTTCGAAGCTTCTTCTCTGTATTTGGTGAGATCAGCAAGGTGTAATTTATTATGAGCTGCTCAAACCGAATGAGACTCTCACGGGGGATCGCTATTGACTTCAATTGATGCGTTTGAGTCGAGCTCTGAAAGAAAAACGGCCGCTGTACGAGAAGAAACACGACAAAGTTATTTTGTTACATGACAACACCTGGCCTCATGTTGCAAACCCAGTGAAAACCTACCTGGAAACGCTTCGATGGGAAGTTCTACCCCACCCGCCGTATTCACCTGACATAGCCCTTTCCGATTTTCACCTATTCCGTTCGATGGCACATGGCTTAGCTGATCAGCGTTTTCATTCTTACGAAGGAGCTGAAAACCGGGTCGATTTTGGGATAGCCTCAAAAGACATGTCGTTTTCCACCGCAGAATTCATATACCGCCAGAGAGATGGGAGAAAGTGGTCTCTAGTGATGGGCAATACTCCGAATAATACGTTTTTGTTCATTATATTTGACATGAAGTCTTTATTCTGTGAAAGGACAGCGAGAACTCATTCAAGGTCTCAATATATGAGAGGAAAATGTACTAAACGCCTATTGAAGGGTGGATTTTGATTTTTGAATTATGATTTTTGGGTACAGAAGTTTTCAAAATAGGAAGCAGTGTTCCTGTGGCCCGTTTGATTTTTTATGCTCCATCCGGAGTGGGATCTCAAGTTTCGCTTGTGGGTTGATTATTCTCCCAGTAGTAACTCCTCTAGGACACAGTACTCGCACAACATGCTGAGAATATTCATATCACATGCACAGGACAATTAATGTGCGAAGAAGATTCGGAGAACATGCTATGAACATTCGTGTGTCACTTGGGTAGACATCCAGATACCTCAACGCAAATTTGCAACCGCAGTGACTATAGCTACGCGTATGTATCATTTCTAACACGTATATTTTCAGATTCTCACCGACGCTGCGAGTGAATCTTCGAGAAACGACATAGGACACGTACGAGTGATACGCAACAATGACCGGATAAAAACTACGTGGACAGATGTTTTTCCACATGCGCAGGTGAATGGCAAAGCATTCGAGCTCCTTATCAGAGATATGATCCGAAAATTATGCAGATTTTACAGATTTGATAAAAAGAAAACGGCGGCATCCGGTAATTTGAAAAGTTCATAAAATCGGATAGTCGCAGTACCGAAAAATGTGCAAGAATTTTCAATACGATTGTAAAATCAGCAGTGACTGATGATGATGTATCACACTATTCCTACACTAACAAATCATTTTTCACAATTTCTGAGAAATTGTACGGAGAACAAAATTTACTCACGCAGCAAATTGAGGTATTCTATACAGGATAGCCAATCTCTTTGCTAATCTAGTTCAGAAATCGCTCTCATAACCAACAAGATTGCTGTGATAGCAGGAATTGATTGCTGCTTGAGCAGGAAAATTGTATGGCCAGCTTCATGTTCATTATGGGCCTGATCAGGCAGTGATAGGGCTCACCTTATTTTGGCACACCTAATCTGGTCCTGATGAGGCCATGATTTGGCACGCCTGACTAGGGTGAACTAGATCTGGCTTGTAATTTGGCATGCCCTATCATAGTTCATCACATCGGGCCCTGATACGACGGTGCGTTACATTCCATATCAGGGCCTGATTTGGAATAAGGCTCTCCAGATCTGGTCCTGATCGAACACCCGATATGAATTTTTACTCGGGTGTGTCATTGCAGAAAATCTAATGCTCCAGCAAAAAGGAACCAGGAAAATTAGACTTTTTTCTCCAAGTCGCAAAAAGTTTGCTTTCACAGTGGAAATCTTGCTATTTTGACAAATGATTGCTGATCCAACAACTCGGTGTTGTAGATATACAGGTTGCTAGAAAATGTACTGAATTAGTAAATATCTTGTCAAAACCGTAAAATTCTTGCGGTGGCAGCAAACGTTTTCTCAATTTAGCGAAACAAATTTTCAATAATCGCCATTTTAGCAAGAATTTTTTCTTCATATGGTGCAAATATCGTGTAAGTTCGCGTGATGAAGTGTCAGTTTTACACCCAAAAAGTACGAAACATTCACTCCTAGTTTTCACAACACTATATTGTATTGTGGACACTTTTTTTTGCTGATGCACGATTTTACAGGACCATGAGCCTGTGAGACTTTGAGATGCTACAAATCTTCAGAGCTTATCTTGGGAGAGATTCTTTTTAAAGAGTTTCAAGAGAGACAAGTGACCGTGAGCGGAACACGCGAAGAACACCCAGGGCATTTTAGGAACGTGGAAACTCCCCATCAAGTTGTATCAGCCCAGGAAGCAACGCAGCACTTTAAATGTACGCTTATTGTTCATGGCCACAAGCACCTTGAAAATACATTGAATATAGCGCCGTTTCATGCACTACCACTGATGAATGACACGCGTACACCTTCCAACTTCAGCGCATTTTTAAAGCGCTTATGGCAATGTACAATCAACGCGCAATCAAAGCGCCGCGTTACTGGCTGAGAAGGGATTATACTCTCACTGTAAGAAATTATGGTGGAATTTTCACTCACATTTGATGGCAGCAAAAATCCCTCACGTGGGGGGGGGGGAATTCAGTCCCCTATATTTTAGGGGGATTTTTCTTCATTTGGAGAGAAATTCTCTTGAAAATGGGAGAATTCCTCCAAAATATAGGGGAGATGAACTCCCCTCATGTGACAGAAATTTGCTGTCGGGGAAAAATTCTATTTTCTACAGTGCAGTTGCATGGCCCAAAAAAAACCTTTCTCACGAATTCTTTCTGAAACGGGATCTCATCCGACAAATACAAGAAGTATCCACTCTCTCGAAGATAACCAATGTTGAGGAACGTTTGAAGAACGTTGGACTAGGATAGGGGAATCTATATTTTATTGTTTTTGGGGTCGCTTTTTCAAACGGTGTACATAAGTCCCACGGAAAATAACATTTCACCACGTTTCTTAACGCAATTTTTCAACATCGATTTTGTTAAATCGAATGTTTCACTATGGTGTCAGTATTTTAGTGTCTTCTAGATCACCAAAAAACATGTTCCCGATATCCCGGCTAAAAAAATATGGTTTGACAATATTGATTCTTATTGTTTTTAGGATTCAAAATGCACTGAGGAAAGTGAACTGTAACCATTACCATGCGAGAATGGTAGCTGAATGACAGAATCTCTAAGTTGATGATGACGGCTACGTTATTTGGTATCCATCTCCATGTAAATGGTAATCATTCCCATGTGCGTGAACATTGCTACGATTCTCCATAGTATCCGAAACCAAAATTGCGAAGCTGTCTTCTAATTATCATTTGTCCATGGTAATCATTGCATTCCTCTCCTCTCAGTGTGGCTCCTGAAAGCCAAAATTGATCAAAATGTCTTCATTTTTGGAGTTTTCAAGTTTTTTCATGAT
Organism: Gonatopus flavifemur; assembly: GCA_018340375.1. Classification (NCBI taxonomy): domain Eukaryota; kingdom Metazoa; phylum Arthropoda; class Insecta; order Hymenoptera; family Dryinidae; genus Gonatopus; species Gonatopus flavifemur. Next base: position 21,035,623 of record JAFFJZ010000004.1, read on the forward strand.
CCAATGATATGGGATGAGTCATTCGAAGTTATAGACCACTCATCCTGATATATGAGAACAATGTGAGCTCATATCATCGCATTTCAAGATGACAACACTCTTAGAAAAGTTTTCCTCGTCCATGCCAAATTTCCTCATTCTCTTCCCTGTTTTTCCTCAAAACATGTGAAATAAGATGAAAATTTGGCAGGACTATGGAAATGAACAGGGAAAACTTTTCTGAGGGCACCGACATGGTGAAAGGAAACCGGTTACATTCTCAGCTCTATCAGAAAAAATCCTACGATGTTCTATAGATAATCATGTTTTCAAGATACAGTGAAAATTTCAAAGGTATCGGTTGAAAATTGGCAGAGTTATCGGTACGGCCGACTCCAAAAACATGGTTTTGAGATAAATGCGTTTAAAGTTTCAAGTAGTATGCATGTAGTGAAATTTGTGTTTTACCTCTAATCTGCAATGCCTGCTCCATATAATTGGCCTTCCAAATGAAGGTTTTTTTGGTCTTCATCTTTTATGGCAGAAGTTGCATCTTTCCGAGCCGCTTCAGCCTCTTCAGTGATGGAACGCTCAGGAAGTGAGATACGCACCGCATCGGCTTCTGAGCAGAAATTGTAACATTTTTCTCCAATTTTGATGCCCAATTGCTCCATTACTTTAAGTATTCCACTGTAACCATCATTGAAATATCAAACAGCAAGGAATACAGCCGGATTGAGGACAATTTTGCCACCAGAAATGTTCTTAGGAGCCATGGACCATATAAGTGAATTGAAATTCTCATTGGAGTCCTGTGTATATCCACCTAAGCAACGAGTAAGAAGCTCATCTCCACTTAATTCTTCGTAAATTGGCTTCACAGCTTCAAATACTTTCATTGGCATAGGCGTTTGATGTTTATAATTTTGTACATCTTCCGAAATCTCCTTCGTTGATTGCCAAGAGCACCATGACTTCTCACCTTCAGGGCAAAGGTGGTGTTGAGGCTCAACTTAAAATATTCTCCCCTCCATAATCGACATTTCCTATCATTCTTGAATAGTTTAGAAAGTGTTTGAGCCAATAAAAAAAAAATGAAAAAAAAAGTTACAAGGTGATATTACCCCTTAAATGGATGGTTTTGAACATAACTGAACTGGAATTTGGGGTGAGTGTTTTGGAATGAGTGGTCCATAACTTCAAATGACTCATCGCATATCATTGAGTCATAAAAAAACTTGAAAAATCAAAAGATTCTTATTGATTTTGGCTTTGAGACGCCATTTTGAACCCAAAAATTGATCAAAATTCTAATTTTCAGCCACATCTTTCAAGTCAAAGTTGATACTTTCAGAAACGCCGAATTAGTGGCATCATGATGGAAAATTCACTTGAAAAAATAGTCGCTGTTGAAAATTCATGTTTTTCCAGTATTTGTGAAAGAAGGGGTGAATTGTTATTTTTTGGGAAATTCACATAAGCTATCTGAAAAAACGACTCCAAAATCAATAAGATGGGGACTGTCTGATACTAGTCCACCATTTCTCTTCAAATGGTATGAGATTGGATTCAGGGTAAGATTTCAGCATTCGACTAGAAATTCAGTCGGATTAACCCGGCCTTGCATTAGGAACCGATCAGGTCGGGCACATTTGGTCGTTGAAGGCCCGTACAGCACACTTCCGTGGTCTCTACAGAGGACGAAGGTTGATCCCCCACGTAAGCAACGTGAAGACTGTAGCTGTTAGGTGGAAAATGCGTAGAGTCTTCTTAGAGGCATCGGAGAAATGTCCGCTCCTTGCAACTTCGCCACGGAGTGGAAAGAAGGTGGGAGAAATGAAGTGGCGAGGAGGAATAAAGGTAGACGCAACGAAGGAGCGAGGTGGAACAAAGAGGGCTGCAACGGAGTGAACAAGTAGAACAAAGGTGGAGGCAACGGAGATGCAGCGTGAAGCAAAGGCGGGTGCAATGGAGAGGTGACATGGACACATTGTGCAATTCGGAAAGGTGTTTTTCAGAACTTCCGCGTTGCATGCGTCTATCCATTTCAATTCACAGGAAGAATGCCTCACGTTTTCGACTACGTCGTATCTCCGTGGTGACGGGATGGAAATAAGGTGGCACGATGTATATATACCAAGCCCAATCCGTCGCATCAACCTTTCTTTCACGTCGCTCCTCCGTTGCGTCTACGCTTGTTCCATTCCGTCTCTCCGTTGCATTCACTTTTGTTCCTTCTCGCCACTTCGATCCTTCCACCTTCCCTCCACGTCGTGGCAACGTTCCGTGGGGCAGACATTTCTCCGTCGCCTTTATGGAGAATCCACGTGTTTTCCACCACGTTGCTTACATGTAGGATCCACCATTGTTCTCCGTGGAGGCTACGCAGGTGTGCTATACGGGGGCTTAATACCCGTACAGCACAACCACCGATCCTCCACCTAGGACTTCGGTGGAGAATTGGGAGCCGTGGAAATAAGAGAGAGAAATGTCCGCTCTCTGTATTTTCAATATAATTCATATTGGTGCATTCACATAACAAAATCTGAATGTATGAATTCATGGATGTAAGTTTCATTGGAAATAAAAGGGGCGGACATTCCTCCGTTGCCTCAACGGAGACTCCCCGAATTCCACGGCTTCCACTCCTCCACCAATTTTCCACCTCCAGCCCACCGAAGTCCTAGGTGGAGGATCGGTGATTGTGCTGTACGGGATACATGTAGTGGTAACTTCCAACATTATAGGGGCATTTTTCATTTTTCAAAATATTGCGAGACACTGCCCCTGTAGACGATTTCCAGTAGGTCCTCCAAAAAAAGGCGTCCAGTGATGAGCACAACTTCTCCGGTTTGAATCATTTGGAATGAAGGAATTCTGACAATGGATGGATGAATATTGGGATTGATCGAAAGAATAGTCGAAATTTCAATTCTTCACACATTTGCGGATCCAAAAAGACGTTCCGACTTTCGACCAAAATTTTGTTGTGGAAAATAGAAGTAATTACTCGAAATCTTATTCCTCCGTTCAATCCCTGAAAAATATATCTGTATATGTTGAAATTTCAGACCGATCGGTTGAGCCGTTTTTGAGAAATCATGCTCATCAACTTTGAAAACACATCCAAAGTTTCAAAGCCTTATCACACATAATAGAAATTTTTTACAAATATCCGTGGAACTTCACAAATATCTGTCGGATTGACTCCAAATTTTCTTCAAAAGCCTTCTGAAATGCTCTTAAGAGGATACCAGAGTTACCATCCGAGCACGTTTTCTTGCACTAAAATACTCGAAACTGGACTCATGAAAAAATCCGAAATTCTCAGGGATGATTCTTTGAGACCTTGAATTGAGAAAATTTTTTCCGAAATCCAAAATTTGGGCTCTGTACAGACCCAGATTAGATCTCAAAGAATCATCCCTGAGAATTTTAGATTTTTTCATGAGTCCAGTTTCGAGTATTTTAGTGCAAGAAAACGTGCTCTGATGGTAACTTTGGTATCCCCTTAAAGAGGTCTTTGGAAAGAGCTCTCCCAAGCAACACAAGAGGTTGAAAATGCTGGGAATCTGTTTGAAAAATCCTATGGACACGCTTAGAACTTCCACATGAAACTGTTTCGAATAATTATGTGCTATGAACCTTCATAGAACCCAAGTAGAGATCACTCGGGTAATTCTCTAGGCGATTACAAGGCCTTACGAGGCCATGCAAGCCCCTTACAAGGGCCTGGTGATGCCTTGCAAGGCCTAAAGAATTACCAGAGTGATTTCTGCTAAGGAATATCTTGAGAAATTTATCCAAAATAGTCTTATTTGCACATTTTTTTCACATTCACTGTATCATCATAGCACATTTGAGAAATTCCTGTGTCACTTGAGCTGTTGATGTTGTCATATTGATATCTGAATGCTATCATTTTTCTGAGATCTCAGAAAGAAATCTTCTTAAAGCGTGCATTTGGATAACATTCTGGCAATCTCAATCTCATTTCCAAAAACTAAGACGCCTAGAATGAAGGTTACCTTATTTTTTCCATTAAACGATCCAGAATTGTTCGAAGTTGTTTGAGGACTGACCTAACCAAAGCAACTCTGAATATTATAAAAATACACGTCTTTTTGATTTTTCATACAGTATGAATGGCAAGAAGTACTGAATGCGTGTTGGGTGACTAAACACTGGGCTGATGAAATTAGTATTGAAGATATCAGTTATTTCAAGAACCTTGGCGAATTAATGGACAATACACCCGAACATATACTCAGTGTGTGATTTGATATGTATATTATGATGTGAAACTGCCCATGTGGGAATGGAAACACGCGCCGCTACTGGCTGAGTTCTGTTGCCAGAGTTGCCAATACTGGCAAATCCATAGCTGCCAGTATTGGGCCAGTTAAATTCACAGTACTGGGAAGGAGCCGGAATGATAACATCATTTTACGTAAGGTCCAAAGGAACATTTACCACCGAATTGGTACCGATTTTCAATGCGAGCCAACCATAGTGGAACTCTGGCTTGCAACAGGATCAGTTGTTTCGCCAGAGCTGGATGAAAAATGACAAGGAGTCGAAATGACGACATCCTATGTAGAAATTTAAATCCGACCCAGTACTGGCACGGTACCGGTAACCGAAGTTACCAGGAGTTATCATATTTCAAATACAAAAAACACATTGAATTTGAACTTTGAAAATCTGAAGAATTCATTGTTCCTATTATTTTCATCGGAGAAAGGCACTTTGGAAATGATTCCTTGGGAGTTGACTGAGTGAGGATTAAACCCATGTCCTGCGAGTAAGGAACCTAGTCTCTATCAGCCGATCCCCGAGTTGACGACGAATCAAAAATTGCCATTCATTGTAACAGGACCGTTGAAGTCGTACAAATCACCATAGATTCCGTAGAGGAATAAAGTCCTACCAATACTGGCACATTGTCGTCTCTCGAACATATCGAATGATGATACCAACTCTGGCCTAATGCTGGCGCGACTCCGGCTCACTACAACAGCCGAGTTACTACACCGAAAAAAAAAAGTTGTCAAATTCACCTCTTATTAAGTAAATATATGGACGATTGAAAATTGTAGTGCGAGCTACTACAATTTTAGCTGATTTCACCGCAGGGGAAGTAGGATGCACTTCAGCTATGGTATATTTCGCATCAGCTGTGATATATTTCACATGCGTTTTTGTAAAATCAACTAAAATTCTGGTCGCTTGTACTGAATCCTTAGGGGGTCTTCTGGTCTAGAATTTTGGAAAAATCGATTTTTTTGTGTGCATATTTTCAAAGTTTAGACCTTCAAGAATATGTCCTTTAAAAAGGTTTTTTCGAAATTCCACTTACAAACCCCTCTTACACTTGATATATGTTCAAAGGTTGTTGTGACGTATGTTGTTGAAATCTGTTCATATTTAGGGTTCAGTTTAAGTCAATTTCTGCCAATTTAGTTCCAACTCAGATAGCACACTAATCCTAAAAGTATTCAAAAAGAGTTCTCAAAACCTCTTGAGGAATTTTTCTCAAATCCTGTTGAAGCACGTGTGCTATATGGGAATCTTCAACTAACATGCTCGAATCTTCAAACGCGATTTTCTCGAAACCATTTTTTTCAACATGGTTGACATGATATCTCAAGTTCTAATGAACCGATTGACTCAAAATTTGGTATGAACCTTCTCTGTCCCTCCCTTTATCGTCCCTACCAGATCTATTTCGAAATTTTTTTTTTACTATTCTCAAAAAATTCGGAAAAGTGAAAAAACCAGGTGAAAAACTGAAGTTTTGTTCACACAGTCGCCATTTTGCGGAAAAAATTTTTTTTTTCTTCTTCGAGGTACGGACGATAACGACATCCTTACTGATTCAGAATCTCTCCGGGTTTTTTGTTCCAGATCACTAGAACGTCTGGAATCGTATCAACCAGGGTGCACCATTTTTTTTCTACCCCCCACTTTTCCCTCCTGTAACTTTTGTAATTTTCAATTTTTTCTTCTGCAAATTTTTTTTATACTATCAGAACATCAATGAACATCTGGGAACAAACAAATGGTGAAAATGTTGTTTTGTTTTTTTTATCGCACTTGAAAAAACCTCTAAAATCTATGCCTCTAGACCAGAAGACCCTCTTAATCATCCATATATTTATTCAATGATGTAAATTTTACAAGTTTTTTCCTTCAGTGTAAGATCGTGATTTTATTGTCATTCGACCACTGGTTCTGTAGAAAGTCAGAGCCCTATCAATACTCGCACATTCCTGTCTTTCAAACGTATTGAATGATCATACCAACTCTGGCCTAATGCTGGCGAGACTTTGGCCCACTACAACAGCCAAGTTGCTCAGATCGTGATTCTAACGTCAGTTGACTACCGATTCCGTGGTCAGCCAGAGTCCACCAATACTGTCACATTGTCGTCTCTCCAACATATTGGATGATGATATCAACTCTGGCTTAATGCTAGCGCGACTTCGATTCACTGCAACAGCCAAGTTGCTAAGATCGTGATATTAATGGCAGTCGACCAAAGATTCCGTATAAAGTCACAGTCCTATCAATACTGGCATATTGCAGTCTTTCGAACATATTGAATGATCATACCAACTCTGGCCTAACGCTGGCAAGACTTCGGCTCACTGCAACAGCCAAGTTGCTAGGATCGTGATTTTAATGTCATTCGACCACAGATTCCGTATAAAGTCACAGTGCTATCAATACTGGCATATTGCAGTCTTTCAAACATATTGAATGATCATACCAACTCTGGCCTAATGCTGGCAAGACTTCGGCTCACTACAACAGCTAAGTTGCTAAGATCGTGATTTTAACGCCAGTCGACCACCGATTTCATAATCAATCTGAGTCTAATCAATACTGGTACAATGTCGTCTATGGAACATATTGAATGCTGATACTAATTCTGGCTCAGTACTGGCGCAGTATTGTCTCGTTAAAGTAACTGTGTTATTGGGAAGATCAGTGATATTTCTATCCACTATCTATTCCGTATTAAAACAACGTTGCATCGATACTGGTGCAGTATCGTCTGTTTTTCGCATTTTACCATCCAACTAACTCTGATTCGGTACTGGCACGGTTCCGTTTCTGTATGGTCTGGGTATTCTCCGAACATTATTAATTCGATACTGGCTCAAGACCGTCTGATCGCGTAAGCCAGTACTGTCTGAAATCCGGCAAACATTCGGCGCTAGTTGAAAAACTGGAATGATTCTGAATGGGCACAGTTATTGCTGCCGGAGTCTGGTAAGTGCAACTTGGCCAGTACCGCGCCATTTGTCAACTCTGGCTATTTCCACATGGGTGGGTGTTGTTTATTTCATTCTGATACAGTTTTCCTTTGGACAGTTCATCATATGCAGCTGGATGCCATCGAATATTATGGAGAGTACACGAATCAAGCCATCAGAAACTTGCTGAATCAAATCGCATATTTAGTGTCCGAAAATGGTTATCATCCGGCAGAAGAGAGGTTCGATATCATGATTTTATCGTCCTTTAAAATTGAATGTCATGGAAAATTCGGGCTAATAAACAACATATAACAATTGATCTACACGGAGGAAAAAAATATCGCTGTCATAACGATACTGGATAGTTGTGATGACTATCCAAAGTTTAGTGGTATCAGTATCGTTGCTATGATCATACAAATCATCCGAAGAACGATATACTACTGTGGGCAAAAAGTAAGGTGAATTTGTTTGTGAAATGAAAAATCTTCATTTATTTTTCTACATCAATTTCATCCCCTTCAAAGTAATCCCCTCTCGATAAAATACACTTATGCCAACGTTTTTTCCAATCATCGAAACATGCTAAATAGTCCCTTTCCGGTATAGCCATCAGCACCTTCTTCGATTCAGCTTTTATCTCCTCAATCGACTCGAAACGCTTTCCCCGGAGTGGTCTCTTGAGTTTTGGGAATAGCCAGAAGTCACACGGAGCCAAATCAGGCGAATGCGGTGGTTGCAGAACGATATGCGTCGAATTTTTGGCGAAATGGTCACGAAGAACGAGCGCAGTATGAGACGGTGCATTATCGTGATGCAAAACCCAAGAGTTGTTGGCCCATAATTCTGGTCTTAATATCCTTCTGATATTCCGATCATATCATTGAGGTCTCTAACAGTCAACCGACGATTTTTGAGCACTAATTCCTTCACTTCATTGACGTGTTGGTCATCGGTTGACGTCGATGGTCGTCCGGAGCGCTCCAAGTCATCAACACGTTCTCGACCCTCTTTGAAGTCTTTGTACCACTTATAAACATTTTTCTGCGACATGGTAGAATCACCGAAGGCCTTCCGCAACATCCTCAAAGTTCCCGCACCAGAAATTTCATTCCGCAAACAAAATTTGGATACACTTCTCTGCTCAATTAAATCAGACATTGTAAAAATCGAAAAATGCACTCTTGGTCGTTTGGTAAACACAAGCGTAAATGTATTACTGATAATGACATTGACATGAAATTTGGCACAGATGTCATTAACAGTCCTGCCAACTTAAGAAAAAAAGAACTAGCCTGAAATGTCAAGCCCGCGGAGTTTAAATTAAGAAATTCACCTTACTTTTTGCACACAGTATAGCCAGCATAGCCATCTGTATCGTCACCATAGCGATACAGTATTGTCACTACAGCTATCTCTTTTTAACCATACTTAAGATCGTTATAATAGCCATACTTTTTTTTCCGTGTACGTAAGCAGCAACAGAAGTTCAAAGTATATACAAACTAGAAACGTTCGTAGAATGTACGAATGAAATACGAAGAATATATAATGAACGTTCATGGAATATTCGAATGAGACTGTTTTAAATATACTTGAAACGTACATAGAACATTCACAATGTACGATATTCGTTTAATCGACGTTCGATTGACGTACCATCGTATATTCGATTACCTTCCATACGAGCAAAAGTTTGGCTTCGTCTAAAAGATTTCTTATGCAAAAGTTTTCACTGTCTTCAAGATGTCTCCGTTTCAGGAATCTGAAAGATGTCTTTAGATCTCTTTTAGATGTCTTTTAGATTTCTCAAACTAAGACATCCCCAGCGTGTATGAATTCTGGCTCTCTCTGGCCCCACTCTGACCCAGTTTTGGACCCATATTGGTAGAATGTGGCCCATGCTCGGCCGAGGTGGTACATACATGCTAGGGATCTTAAAGACCGTGAAAACTGTTGCATAAGAAATCTTTCAGACAGAACAAAATTTTTGCGGTATGGGATGAATATGTATAGCACCTACACGGAAAGACAGAGGTTATGATTATTCAGAAAAATGACTAACAATTTAGGAGAAAAGAGTATCGCTGAAGAATTGTCGTAGTAAATTCATCAAAAGTTGATAAATTCACTGTAAACAATAACATTAAAACCATCAACGTTTAGTATTTCCATTGCGAATTCCTGATAACCTTACTGCAAAGATTTTTCAGCGTCGCTCTTTTTTCCTAAACTGTCGGTCATTTTTCTAAATATTAATTAATATTATTCAAGTATTGATAACTTTCTTCTTTCCGTGTACGAAACGGTCTCATTGGAATATGCATAGAACATATTTCGAGTATTCGAAAAACGTTCATAGTACATTCTGGTGCTACTTGGCTAGAATCTGACGGCATGAAATTCAATGGGATTTGGTCAGAACATTTTGCAAGATTCAATCAGATTTGGCAAGATTTGAGCAGAATCACATTGAAAAAGTGTGCTCATCTGATTAAATCTCATTGAGAAATGGTTGAGTAGGATTTGGTCAGGGTTTGTTTAATCAGGGTGGGTGCTTATATGAAATATTATGTGTATGTTGGTTCTCATTCAAAGTCTCTTATGGAGGAGAATTTCTACGGTTCACAAATTATCACGTTAAATATTGTATCATCACCAAATAAGACGATGAATATTCCTACAGTCCCAGTGAACACTGCATTAGGAATCACAAATTGAGGAAACCATTACTCAGAGAGTACGAGCGTGTTCATATCGGGGCCTCTTTAGAATATCAAGTAAGTCAGCGTAGTTCAAATCTTACATAACAAGTTTGTTTCATCGTTTTGGATCCTTCTCAAAGATATCTCCTGGAATTATCAATCATCTTTCATTCGATGTCAATAGATATTTTGGGAGTTATTTTTAGATATCTCCCGCAAGATACCTGCACGGTGCAGCGGTTCCACATCTTCCCAAAGATATATTCAAGATCTATTATGGAGATATCTTTAAGATGACTTTCGGGAATGAAATTGAAGTGCCGCGATTGAGATTAATACAAGGTATCTTGATGACATCTCAAGTGGGATATCTTCAGGGAATATCTAAAAGATCCTTTTTAGATATCTTGAAATCATGAAACTAAGATATCTCCCACGAGATACTGGAAAAATGCAATGGTTCCATATCTTCGCAAAGATAACTTCAAGATGCACCATAAAGATATTCTTGAGATAATTCGCAGAAATGAAATCAAGATGCTGAATTTGAGATGGACACAAGATGTCTTGAGAACATCCAAATTGAGGTATCTTTGAGAGACATTTCAAAGATTTCTTGTAGAAATCTTCAGTTTATGAAACAAAGATATCTTCCATAAGATACCTGAAGGAACCATATCTTTGCAAAGATATCTTCAATATAACTTTGAGAACTGATATCAGGATGCTGAATTTGGGATGGATACGAGATGTCTTCGAAACATCTCAATTTAAACATCTTTGGGATGCATCTTAGAGATCTATTTCAGATATCTCAAAGTTACGAAGTCGAGATATTTTGCATAGGAGAATTTTTGAGATAATTCATTTCTGAGGTTCGGATTCTGGACGACATTAGATGAAATATTCAATTCATTCCTTGAAAATTCCAGACCTTTTTATGAAATGCATTTTGAGGAGTTTTACACAAACGAAGATTTGACCAGTTGTATAACTTTATGACTTTAAGTGATAATAAGCCACCATATCATCATATGTCGCGTTAGCTCAAGCTGTTGAGACCGGTTTTTTAGGTAGGTGATAGGTGAAGGCGACATGTTCGAATCCCTCTCAAGGAATGGCAATTTCTCGGACAGGAAAGACATACCTCAAATATTAACCGACAGAAAGCGCAGTAAAATTCCGGGAAAAATGTTCTTTTTTTCTTATGTCAATTGCAAATTATTATTTTTGCATTGTTATTGTTCACGGCATATTGAACATAGTATATCGTAAAGGAATCTTGAACATATCTCGGAGGTAATTTGGAGTTGCTTTGGAGATATCTTGAAGATACCTTCTAGATATCCCAAATATGTCTAAAATGAGAGTCTGTACGATGATCTTGATTATATTTTGCGAAAGATTCTTGAATGATATTACAATAGACATCTTTAGGTTATCCGATTATGTTGCATAAGACATCTTTCATGTATCTTAAACATAATCTCACGAAGAAATCTCAAAATATCTAAAAACCCATTCAGATATCTTAAAGATATTTTTGAGATATCTTTTTGTTTATTGGGGAATGATGGGCGATATTTTATATCAAATTTTTATACAGTTTTCATCGATGTTTTATAAAATTCAGTACAAATTCGACAAAATTGTTATAAAAAATATCAGGATTTTCACAGATCATAAATTATATATAATTTTGAAAATTCTCCCACTCCGCTGACCATTGTTTTTTCATACCTACTTTGGAAGTATTAAGTTTCTTTTTGTTTTTTCCGTGGCACCTTGTCTACCCCTGGGGGCCGCAGAAAATTATGGGAAATCGGGCCTCGCATGGCTCAAGGCTGGCCCTGTGTAGTGTGGGAATATCGATATCTTTTATGACAATTTTATCGAGTTTATACTGAATTTTATGAAATATCGATATTGTGAAATATCGCTCATCACTAGCTCTGTGCATGACAATGCATAGAAGATGAGTTCGCATGTTGTGAAGCACTTCTATCACCCGCTGGCCATTTCACTCCCCTAACTTCCTTCTCCACGTTGCAAAATCTACTGATAACGGGCATTCCCCAACTCCCTTATGATCAGCCTGAAGACTGATCTCTGTATCGGAGATATTGCAGTCCCCGTTTCATTGGGACACGTTATCATTCTTTTGAAGTCTGAATATTCCATTATTTCCAGATTCAAGGAATGAAAGCAAGTATATTAGGAGCTTACACGAAACAAATAAATCGCACCTTGCCCATGGCATCCATGAAAGAGGAATGGACAATTGAAATGAATAAGATCAGGCTCAGATTAGGTGATACCGTGATACCCAGTATACCAACCATAGAACATCCATCCAGTGTAAAGTTTGAAATGAGAAATTGATTAATCCATACAATTTTGTGCTGATGCTCGTGCGTTATTGCAGGGATTTTATAATTTTCAGCTCCCTATCGATAAGAATAATTATTTGGAGACAATCCTCATACAGGGGAAGAAATTCAAACAATACGAGTAAGTACGTGTCACTCGCCTGATAGAAATGAATACATGGAATTGAAGGGTTGGCTATTTTTTACCTCAAGCAACGGAAGTTATTGCCGTGGTAACTAAAATTTGACTATCGCAGCGATATTTTTGGCTCCCCAAATACCAGGGCATTCAATACGTCCGTAGGATAAGTAGGAAAAAAACAAACGTTTGACAAAACTCGATTTTATTATTCAACATAGTTGCCTTCGAGGGCGATACACAGAGTAAAGCGATTTTCCAACTTTTCGATATCACTTTTATAGTACGATTTTTCTTTTTTTTCAAAATAAGCCTCAGTTTCAGCGATTACTTCATAATTGGACTTGAATTCCTTCCCAGCAAGCATTATCTTGAGATCTGAAAACAGGAAAAAGTCGCTGAAGGCTAAATCTGGGGAATACGATGGGTAGGTGAGCAATTCGAAGCCCAATTCATTCAATTTCGCCATCGTTTTCATCGATTTGTGACAACGGTGCATTGTCTTGATGAAACAACGCTGTTTTATTTCGCAAATGTGGCCGTTTCTTTGCGATTTCAGCCTTCAATCGATCCATAAGTGCACAGTAATCGTCGCTGTTGATGGTGGTTTCTTTTTGAAGATAGTCGATGAATATTATTCCCTTCGCATCCCAACATGCAGACGCCATCACCTTACCGGCCGACCATTGCGTCTTTGCTCGCTTTGGATTCGATTCGTCGACTGCTATCCACTCAGCTGACTGTCTTTTAGATTCTGGTGTGTAATGGTGAAGCCATTGTCACATACCGACGATAGAATTCGATTTCATTGCGGTTTAACAGCGCCAAGCACTCCTCTGAAGCATCAATTCGTTGTTGTTTTTGGTCGACCGTGAGCTCACGTGGCACCCACTTTGCACAGAACTTTCGTATACCCAAATGTTCGTGTAGAATGGTAAAAGCACTACCATCTGATATCTTCACAATGTGAGCTAGCTCGTGCAATCATTCATAACCAATTTGTGGATTTTTTTCATGTTTTCTGAAATAACAGCCTCATTCGGGCGTCCACTGCGCTCTGCGTCATTTGTGCTGGTACGACTACGTTTAAATTCAGCAATCCACTTCCCTACCATTGGTCTCGATGGAGTCCGGATAATGTTTATCAAGCCATTGTTTGATTTCCACTGTATTTTTTCCTCATGAAACGGCAATGCTTTATCAAAACTCGAAATTAATTTTTTTACATTTTTTTTCCAATAATAAAAGTTGCTTCACACAAAATGCCACAACTCACGAATCAATAGTTAGAGATTGCTATCAAAATTACACACATATCGTGAGAAGGTTATTACCAAATAAGAATCATATGGAAAAAATTCTAGTAACGCTATGTGTCATCCTACGGACTTTTTGAATGGACCGTTACCAAACACGCGAAGTAGCTGATTCTTAGCCAATTTGACATTTATCGTCCCGATTTTGTTCCGCTTCGAGGAAAATCTTGATGACTTTCCAAAGAACTTTTCTTCTGAAGGTTCAGACTGATCCCTTTATATTCAGAATCATTCCAGGCGGAAGAAATTTTGAATTCCAACAGATGCTGGGATTGCTTAGAATGAGATATATACAATATATACTTGAAATATCAATCCTTTTGGTTGTTCTAGTCAGAACTATCGGAAGTTCTCAGGAAGACAAATTGAATGAAAAATCTTTGAAATGTCGATGAAGTAATACGATGTGTTTCAGAGGTGATCCTATTTCCACGACAGTCCAAGCAGACTATAACGGGAAAGATGATGTCATTAGTGAGTATTGTTGTACTTCAGTAGGGAGTATTAGGTGTACAAGGAAATTTTAGGACAGTTTTCAAAAAATTCAAGATTTATCAAAAAAGAAGTGAAACACAGTTGTTCATCGAAATAATCTCCATCGCACTGAATGACCTTCAGCCATCTCTCAGGTAACTGGCGGATGCCTTTTACAATAGTATATTGTTCATCAAGGGGGGAAAGTGGAAATTTCCCACTTCTGCCCGAGCTGAACATACTATTTTTTCCCACAACTGCAAGGAAAGTGAAAATCATCTGTTTAATTGCATATAAAATATTCATATGCATATTTCAGAACGAAAAGATAGTTTGTATTTTCCTCCCACTGTGACACATTCGCTTGGAATTCAGCACTTTCTCCCCTAAAAAGAGGTCAGAAAACATCAACTTTCCGTGCAGGTGTGGGAAAAAGAAATTTTCGTCTTGCGAGGTGAGGAATTTAGCGACCCTTTTTTCCACTTCTTCAAATGTTTTGAATCGCACGTCAGACAAATCGTTCTGCATTTTCCGGAATGAGTGATAATCGGATGGGGCTGAGTCTGGTGAATACGCCGGGTGTGGTACAGCTTCCCATCCAAACGCTAGTAACGTATCCTTGACCGGTTTACCCACATGAGGCCGCGCGTTGTCATGGAGTAGTTTTACTGGACGTTTTCCTTTGCAAGGAAATGAACGTTTCTTCTCAATTTCTTGATTCACTTGCATCAATTGATGACAATAGCGATCGGCAGTAACTGTTTGACCAGGTTTGAGAAGTTCATGATACAGTACGCCTTTCATATCCTACCATATGCACAGCATGACTTTGTTACAATGAATATTGCACTCTGACGTGGATGTTGTCGGCTCGTCGGGGTCAACTTAATGATATTTGCGTTTCAGTTTATCAAAATAAATCCACTTTTTATCGCCGCTCACAATTTTCCACAAGGAAGACTTTCTATGTTGCTTGTTGTAAAGACTCACACTGATGTGAGGACGACTGTTTTTATTTTCTTGAGTCAGAAAGTGTGATACTCACTTTGTTCCTTTCCGAATCGTACCCATTGTTTTTAAACGATAAGAATCAGTCTGTTGAGTTACTCCAAGCTGTTCAGAAAGTTGTTTCTCCGTCTGACAAGAGTTTTCATCCAGCAACGCTTGCAGTTCCTGATCATCCACCTTTACAGGAGACCCGGTGCGTTCACGGTCACTAACGTCGAAATCACCCTTTCTGAATCGCTTCCCACTCAGCACAAAGATCGCAGTAATATTGCTGCAATATTACTGCCATATTCCAATATTTCTGTGATATTACTGTGATATTACTGCGAAATTGGTGCTGGGTGGGTTATACCAATACTCACATGTACTTTTGGATACAATGTTCCCAGTGAACACTTATGAGAGAAAGAGCTCTTCAAGAGGTCTTTTGGAAGAGCTCTGTCGATGTTATCATATTGATATTCGAATGTTATCATTTTTCTGAGATCTCAGAAGAAAATCCTCTTGAAGAGTTCGTTTGGATAACATTCAGGCAATCTCTCATTTTCCTCAGAAATCGACGCATCGGATAACATTCTGATATCTTTATGTTAACCTTCTGAAAGGTCTATCTGATCTCTTACACATATTTGAGAGGTCTTTAACAGCTGTAGATGATAACAGATTGTTTACTGGGTTGTCTCCAAGAACAGGACATATCGATTCCAGTGGCATTGCGGGGGCCCCCCGGTCGTTACGGGCCCCCAAGCAGTATCAACAAAAATCCCATGAGAATTACATGCATCATTTTTTTGGATCAGAAGGGCCCCGTCTCTAGTACTTGCGGGGGGGGACCCTAAATTCTCCAGTATGCCACTGATCGATTCACACGCTCTCCTAACACTTTTTCCTTGATGGAATTCATAGCGAATGCAGTGTCTAATAAATAGCTTATCGGTCTGCATGTTTAATTCACAGAGTTTCTAGGTTATGCTTATGACTAGATATCAAGCGCCATCTATAATAATTGAGCGGGACCTTTGAATTCATTTAGAATAACTGTTCATCATCATCATCATGAAGTAATCAGTCTTACGACTGGTTTGATGAAACCCTCCACCCCTGTCTATTATCCGCCAAACGTTTAATTTCTACATATCTACTACATCCCTTGTCTTGTACGATTTGTTTCATATAACTTGCTCTAGGTCTACCTTTACCAGTTTTACCATTCATTTTCCCTTCCAATATTGTTTTCAATAAACTCTCATGCCGTAATGTGTGTCCTATAAGATTGCTTCTCCTTTTCACGATGTGTTTCAAAAGATTTCTTTCTTCACTTATCTGCTCGAGTACTTCTTCATTTTTGACTTTGTCTATCCATTTTATTCTGAGCATCCTCCTATAACACCACATTTCAAAAGCTTCAAGTCTTCGTTGATCAGTTTTCCCCATTGTCCAAGTTTCGCAACCATATAATGCTGTGCTCCAAACGTAACTTTTCAAGAATTTCTTCCTTACTTCCAAGCTTATATTTTTTGAGCATAATAACTGTCTCTTTTGATAAAAAGCCTGTTTCCCTTGTGCTATTCTTGCTCTTATATCTCTTTCGCTTTTGCCGTTCTCTGTAATTATGCTTCCTAGATATTTGAATTCTTTCACCTGTTCAATTGTCTCGGTATCTATTTTGATTCTCGTTCTTCTAGCTGTTTTCGCTGCTGTACACATCATGAATTTTGTTTTGTCTTTATTTATATTCATACAATAGTTTTCCAATAATATTGTTCTCATGGTGTTGAGAATATTTTCTAACTCAGTACTACTCGTGGCCAATATAGCTATGTCATCCGCGAATCTCAACATACTTATATTTTCTCCCTGAATCTGTAATTTCGATTGAATTTCCTCCTTCACTTCGTTCATTGCTTCTTCTATATATAAATTGAACATCAGTGGCGATAATGAGCATCCTTGTCTCACCCCTCTTCTTATTTGTGCTTCCCCGTCCTGACCCTCTATGTCTATTATTGCACTTTGATTCTTATATAATTCGTATATTATTCTTCTATCTTTATAATTTATTCCCACCTTCTTCAGGATCGCAAACATCTTCTCCCAGTCCACATTATCGAAAGCCTTTTGTATATCTACAAAACCTATGTACACAGATTTCTTCAGCGCTATCCTTTTCTCTATTACTGCCCTGAGTGCTAAGATTGCTTCTCGCGTTCCCCTATTTTTTATAAAACCAAACTGATCCTCTGCCAATCTACTCTCTATTTTATTTTCCATCCTCCTGTATATAATTTTGGTCAGTATTTTCGAAGCATGTGAAGTTAAACTGATCGTTCTGTAGTTCTCGCATTTGTCTGCCCCTTGTTTTTTCGGGATAGCGACAATTTTATTCTTTTGGAAATCTTCCGGTACTTCTCCTTTTTCGTACATATCTCTAATCAATTCAAACAGTGCGTCGCGAGTTCCTTCACTGGAGGCTTTTATAAGGTCCGCACTTATGCCATCTATGCCTGGCGCTTTATTATTTTTCAATTCTTTCAAAGCCTTGTCGAATTCTGATCTCAATATCGAATCTCCCAATTCTTCCTCATCTACATCCTCCTCCTTCTCTAATAGTGCTATATCATCGTTTCCTCTATACAAGTCTTCCAAATGATTGATCCACTGTTCTATTTTCTCTTCCGTTTTTATCAATTGTCGTCCTAGAGAGTTTCTAATCTTATTGCTTCTAGATTTCATTTGTCCGAAAAATCTTTTAATAATCCTATATGCTTCATCTATTTTTCCTAAATGCAATCTTATTTCTATTTCCTGACATTTCTCTTCTAACCACTGTTCTTTTGCTTTCCTTGATTCTCTTATTATTTTATTTCTCAATGATTTGTATCTTTGCTGGCCTTCTTGGCTATCATTATTCTTGTATTTTCTTCTTTCATTCATCAATTCTAAAATTTCTCCCGTTATCCATGGGTTTTTAGCTTCTACTCCATCATTCTTCAAAATCTTATCCGCACATTCTCTTATATTCCCCTTCATCTTTGTCCATCTCCTCTCTATTCCCAAGTCTTTCTCTTTTTGATCTCCCAATTTTTCATCCAACATTTTCTCGGATGCCTCATGTGTTTGTTTTTGCTTGAGGTTCTTCAAATTCCATCTTTTCTGCATTTTCCTTTTCTTCTTCAGAGATTTGAATTCCAGAGAACATTTCATCATCAACATATTGTGATCACTATCTATATCTGCACCGGGATAAGTTTTACAGTTTTTCACTTGGTTTCTAAATCTTTGTTTCACTAATATGTAATCAATTTGGTATCTTGCTGTATCTCCTGGCATTTTCCAAGTGTAGATTCTTCTTGGATGATTTTCGAATAAAGTGTTTGTGATAACCATCTTATGATTTTCACAAAATTCGACTAAACGTTGTCCTCTATCGTTCCTCCTCCCTAACGCGAAATCTCCTATAATGTTGTCCTCTTTTCCTTGTCCTACTACCGCATTCCAATCCCCATCACTATCAAATTCTCTTCTCCTTTACATATTCTATCACTTCTTCTATTTCTTCGTACGTTTTTTCAATATCTTCCTCCGAATATGCAGATGTGGGCATGTATACTTGGACTATGACTGTGTCTACCGGTTTTGTTCTGATTCTAACCATCATCACACGTTCATTATGTTGCAAATAATTTTCTATTCTATTTCCTACTCTTTTATGCATTACAATTCCTACACCTGCTTGACCGTTCTTTGATCCTGTATGAATTATTCTATAATCCCCACTCCAGAAATCGCCCTCTTGTGGCCATCTCATTTCGCTAATCCCCATTACGTCTATATTCAACCTATTCATTTCTAATTTCAAATTTTCTAATTTTCCCGCTTGCCTCAGTGATCTAACATTCCACGCTCCGACTCGAAGAATGTTGTTTCTTTTCCCTATCCTATTCTTCGGTTTTCGTTCCTTGCTGATGAAGCTTCCTCGAGCAGCCTCCACCCGGAGATCCGAACGGGAGACTAGTTTACCTCCGGAATATTTTACCCGAGAGAGCGCCATCATGTATTTATTAATTTGTTTGTTTGTTTTTGTTACATAATATTCCAGGTTAGGAAAAAGGTTTCATTTCCTCGGGAAGTATTGAAACATGTCAAGGAAGGTAGTTTCCCCTTGCTTTCCTTCCGTTTGATTTTGCCGATGTTTCTGGCATTAGGATGATTTCGTTTCTCTCAGTTTGTATTCTTTCTCTTGAGTAGTTTATTCCACTCAAAAAAAAAGACCCAACTCTGAGATACTTATCCTCCCCACCACGTAAAGGAAGCAGATACTACCAGGGATGGATAAAAAGGATATCAAGGACAGGTATCATGAATATCCCCCTGGAAGACCCGCAATCATCCACGGGGAGGAGAATAACTGTTATGATACAAAATCGAAGTGTCCTGAAAGTTATTTGTACACCTAATAGATTACACGGAAGTTCATTCCAGAGACGGCTGTCTCATTGGAAATTTGGTAAAATTCACTCCATGAGTTAGTATGACAATATTCGTTCCTTCTCTTTTGGATTTTTCATTCCAATTCCTTAGGATTCACGGCTGGGGTTCTTGGATTTCCATTCTTGGTTTTCGACTGGAAAGACCAGTGAGTGGTTTCCTATTCTTCTATTGTTGAAATAAATAAACACGGAATTCCCATCTCATTTCAATACTAAACCAAATTTTTCGAATATTTTCATGATCTCAGAATGAGTGATTTGGACAAGCAGCTCAAAGCGTAAGTACGACATTTGTTGAATCAGAGCGAGGTTTCGTCGCAGATTATGTTTCCCTCACATATAAAAGTTCAAACCAATCATTTATCGTTACAGGATTTTCAATTTAGCACGTTTCGGAATGCTCATGGGACACGAAGTAGGGCATGCGGTGCAGTCCAAGTGTAAGTTTTCTGGGGAACATTGATGTTTTGTGTAATGTTCAGTCCACGATTCTTACCCTAAGATGTTTTTCATAGAAATTCATGATACGGAAGACTTGTATTCATTTTTCGATCTCACCGAAAAGATATCTTTCAAATCTCTCGAAGGCCGGGGAAATTTTAAACTCTTCTAACAAGCATCATTCTTAGTAGAAATCACTCTGCTCTTCTTTCCTTTCCCTCTTGAACAACCTGAGAGAACCGTGATGAGATCTGGACAGACATCTTTACTTCAATCGGTTCTATACGGAAATTTATCTAGTTTTTGTGTCCAGGTTTCGCTCAGGATTCATCTCGTAATTGAAACCTTGCATTTGGAAAACTATTAGAATGAATTATTTGTGAGAAATAAAATTTTGCTGTTATGTTTAACCCATTAGCCCGTGAACGAACACTTTTGGACACCAAAGTTCAGAGATTCATTGTACAATGAACTTGGTCGAAAAAAAATTCTTGAGCCACTGTATCCTATGTTTTGAAGGTCGCTCTTTCGGATGATGATGTTCAGAAGTCCCTAAAATGAGTTTTTTCGTGTGAAAATTGCGAATCAAAAAAAAGCACTATTTTTTCCAAAAAAAATCTTTCCAGATCATATATTTGTTTGCTTTTGCATTTTTCTACATACTTAACACCGATAAATATCGCGTCCATGGAACCTCAAATGAAAGTTATTGGCTTAAGATTAATAACAAAAAATGTTTATTCATACAAAAAGGCGTCCGAAACAATAAATTTCACTCTCAATCTTCAGCAATTTTTTTCTCGATTTCAAAGGACTTTAGAAAAAATTTCGTAAGAACAAAAACGTCTTGAAATCGGTCAAAGAATACCCTCAAATTTTCTCAAAACCGTAAAAAAACATTTTCGATTTTCCGAAAAATGGGAAAATTGGCATTTTTGAAAAATTGTTCAAAAAATCTGAAAAAATTTGAGGGTATTGTTTGACTGATTTGAGGACTTTTTTGTTTCTACAAAATTTCCCCGCAAGTCCATAGTTATCGAGAAAAAAATCGCTGAAGTGTTTCTGAGGTCTCCAATCATAAAGCTCTTAGAAGTATCCAAAAATATTCTCATTTTGTAAACTACGTACGTTGCTTAGCCGAAAAATGTTGCTGTTGTCCGACTCTCACCACGGAGAGGTGAATGTAATTCTGAGAGCCTTATTTTTTTCTGTATTTCATGATTTTTTTTTCAAATTTTTGTGTATTTTATGATTTTTTAAAAATTTTTCTCTAATTTTCTAATTTTATTATCCAATTTTTGTTATGAATTGAGAAGCATGGCGAGCATACATAAATGTTGCAGGTTTTGCACATTTTCTGTGTTCTTGTGTGACATTTACTGGCGTATTCGCAGTACCTTTTTTTAACAACAACAATACTCTCGTGTGCTTTTTCATTTTTACGCTTGTCAAGATAATATTTCGCAATTTCCAAAGATTTTTGTTTGGTTCCAACATTGTTTTCGTGAACTGAATTACGAATGACAGTTGCATTAGTAATTGACGATTGTATCAATCTACAAAAAATCGACCAAGTCCATTTTTTTGCTCGTATTTGAGGGAGTAAATTGCTACAATGAGCATCATGTTGATCGACGCCCCCCATGAACATGTTATACAGTCTAAACGCCATAGGGAATGGCATTTCTTCTTTAGAGCGACTGTCTTTCGAGTATCTTCTAACGCTACTTATAGGGGTGACTCCAGCTGCTGTTGACAAAACTGAAATGGGTTTTGAATCCATAACAGTTGTAAAATTGAGTCCACTGTTTTTTTCATGCTTAACTATGTGAGTACCTCTTCTCGCGTTTCAATCCAGTAAATTTTTTTCTTCTATTCTGTCGGATCGAACGGTCCCTGTAGCGATAAGACCAACTTCCTTCGAGTGAACTAATAAGCCCGGATTGCAAAAGTCATTGTCAGAATACAAGTGATACGAACATAGTTTCTTTGGAGATACCGTTGGAAGTAATTGTTGGACCATTAGCATTACAACGCGACGACCCACAGCACATTTAACTAATTTCATTTTATTATCTGATGAATAAATGTTAGATCCTCGACCGCAATATACATCAAAATCAAATAAATATCCTTCTGGACTGCATATCGCCCACATTTTTATGCTAAACCTCTTAGGTTTATTTGGCATAAACTGTAAGACTGGAGCTCGCCCGTGGAATTTGACCATCATCTCATGAATAGATAACGCCGTAGAGAAAAAACCGAATTGTGAAATATTTTTTCTAAATATGTTTAGTATATTTCTCACTCTCCAAACTTTGTCATGTTCATTTGTATCTTGCGGCCTACTAAATTTTATATTTCGTTTGATTTTCAAAAACTTTTCGCGGCTCATGGCAGATGCAATTGGATTGCAGCGTAACAGCTCATCTGAAGACCAGTAATCTCTTTGAGATTTACGATTATTGAATATTGTCGTAATTATTATTCCCAAAAAAATATCCAATCCATTATTAGTTATCTGATACCCGTTAAAATTTGTACTTTTTATAATACATTCTTTTAGACCGCTACAAAAAAATAACTCAAACAGCTGAACTGAGGATAAAGTTTTTGAAAATTTGTTTGTTTTATCAGGAAGTGAAGTATTATTTTTGAGTACTTCATGATATTGCCTTTCTCCCATCATCCATTCGTATTCGTGATTTGGGGATAATTTTGTCTGATTTTCCTCATAATTATTTCGTACCTGCCTATAGGACACTTTTGGGATATTTGTTATGTCACTTGAGGAATCATCTGATTCTGTGTCAGATTCAGAACTTGAATCAGAAGATCCAGAATCATTCGAACAAGGGATGAAGATAGCATTCGCAATGCCATTTTCATTTTCTTCCACTTCAATGAGTTCTTCTCGAACGCGTTTTTGTCTTTTCTGTTGACGTGGATGTGACATTTAAAAGAGTAAATAAGCAAATGACAGTAGTTCACTCACTTTTGATTACTTAAAAGCGTAGGATAGAAATACCCACCCAAGAATTATTATGATAAGAAGCTCCTAAAATGATACGGTTCAATATCGAAGTAACGTGGTATATTGATGTAAACAATGTGAAATATTGATGTATGGTAAATATTTCTATGTGATAAATGTTTGATTCGATTGCATCT
The DNA here is from genome assembly GCA_018340375.1 of Gonatopus flavifemur. Classification (NCBI taxonomy): domain Eukaryota; kingdom Metazoa; phylum Arthropoda; class Insecta; order Hymenoptera; family Dryinidae; genus Gonatopus; species Gonatopus flavifemur. Next base: position 21,058,983 of record JAFFJZ010000004.1, read on the forward strand.
CAATTTGAACAGAATTTGGAATAAATAAATGAAATCACTGATTTATTGAGAAAATATATTTTGACATTTATTACATACTAATAATTACACAATGAAAATGTCGAATTTGTAATTGGTGATCTCAGAAACCATTCAGCAATTTTTTTCTCAATAACTATGGACTTGCGGGGAAATTTCGTAGAAAAAAAAGTTTCAAAATCAGTCAAACAATACCCTCAAATTTTTTCAGATTTTTAAAACAATTTTTCAAAAATGCCAATTTTTCCATTTTCCGGAAAATCAAAAATGTTTTTTTACGGGTCTGAAAAAATTTGTGAATATTCTTTGACCAATTTTAAGACGTTTTTGTTCCCAGAAAATTTGTCCTAAAGTCCTTAGAAATTGAGAAAACAATTGCTGAAGATTAAAAGTAAAATTTATTGTTTCGGACGCCTTTTTGTATGGATAAACATTTTTTTTTCATCAATCTTAAGCCAATAACTTTCAGTTGACGGTCCATGGACGCGATATTCATCGGTATTAAGTATGGAGAAAAATGCAAACGCAAACAAAAACATGATCTTGAAATTTTTTTTTTCCAAAAAACAGTGCTGTCTTTTTAAATTTGTCATTTTCACACAAAAAAACTCATTTTAGGGACTTCTGAACATCACCATTCAAAAGAGCGACCTCCTAAACATAGGATACAGTGGCTCAAAAATTTTTCTGCGACCAAATTCATTGTACAATGAATCTCTGAAATTTGGTGTCCAAAAGTGTCCGTTCAGGCGCTAATGGGTTAACTCTCTTCATTTCTTCATATCAACATAAATATTGAAATATAATCTTAATGAACATAACTAATTATCAAGAATTATAATGTTCAGCTTCTACGATTCTGGTCACTGTCGCTACCACTATTGCCATCTTCTGATTTATAACACACCGGGTGTTGTGTGTCTCGGTAAATATAAATGTATCCACTTATTGGTTCCAGATGGAGTACTGATGGATAGGAAGCCTAAATGGTGGGAAATATCAAAGCGCTCATTGCATAACAAACTTGAAAAGAAAATTGAGTGCATTCGAAGCCAATATAACCATTACAGAGTTATTGATTCTTCTCGGCATCCACGCGTAAGAGAGATTGCGTTCTGAATTATTGTGTTGAAGGTTACGTGCACTGTTAGAAATTCCCGATTCAACTTCTAATCACATATATGGAAGCGAAAGTTATTCTGGTCATCGAAAAATTTACTGAAATTCCGATTACAAATCAATGTGTGATCATCATCAGCATTATGGAGTAATCAATCTCATCACTCGTTTGATGGAATCCTCCAACCTTGTCTATTATCCGCTGAACGCTCAATTTCTACATATCTAATCTACATCTACGTTTACAAGTTTTACCATTCACTTTTCCTTCTAATATTATTTTAAATGAACTATCATGCCTTAATGTGTGTCATATCAGATTACTCCTTCTTTCAACGATATGTTTCAAAAGACTTCTTCCTTCATTTATCTTCTCAAGTACTCCTCCATTTTTCAATTTCTCTGTTCACTCGATTCTGAGCATTCTCCTATAACACCACATTTCAAAAGCTCCAAGTCTCCGTTGGTCAGTTTTTCCGATTGTCCAAGTTTCGCAACCATATAATGCTGTGCTCCAAACGTAACTCTTCAAGAATTTCTTCCTTACTGCTAAGCTAATATTCTGTAAGGGGATACGAGCGGCTGGGCTTTTCTGAATTTTTTCGAGACAAAGTACGTGAAAATGCGTGCATCGATTCAAAATATCTCTCTGTACAGCATTTCTTTAGCATCTCAAGAAATGCTGTACAGAGAGATATTTCGAATCGATGCACGCATTTTCACGTACTTTGTCTCGAAAGAATTGGACCGCTCGTATCCCCTTAAGCATAATAACTGTTTCTTCGAGCGGAAATCCTGTTTTCCTTGTGCTATTCTCGCTCTTATATATGTCTTTCGCTTTTACCGTTTTCTGTGATTATGCTTCCTAGATATTTAAATTCTTTCACTTGCTGAATTATCTCTGCATCTATTCTTCTTGATGTTTTCGCTGTTGTACAAATCATGAATTTTGTTTTGTCCTTATTTATATTCATACAATACTTTCCTAGTATTATTGTTTTCATAGTGTTGAGAATGTTTTCTCACTCAGCACCACTTGTAGCTAATATAGCTATGTCATCCGCAAATCTCAACATGCTTACATTTTCTCCCTGAATTTGTAATTTCAATTGCACTTGCTCCTTCACTTCATTCATCGCTCCTTCTGTATACAAATTGAAAATCAATGTTGATAGTGAGCATCCTTGTCTCACCCCTATTGCGGTTTGATTCTTATATAATTCATATATTATTCTCCCATCCTTAGAATCAATTCTTACCTTTTTCAAAATCGCGAACATTTCCTCCCAATCAACATTATCGAATACTCTTTGTATATCCAAAAAATCTATATACACAGACTTCTTTGCCTCTCGTCTCCTTTCTACTACTATTCTAAGTGCTCAAATTGCTTGTCGCGTTCCCCTATTTTTCCTAAAACCGAACTGATCTTCTGCTAATCTACTCTCTATTCTATGTTCTACTCTTTTGTATATAATTTTGGTCAGTATTTTCGAAGCATGTGAAACTCAACTAATCGTTCTGTAGTTCTCGCATTTGTCTGCTCCTTGTTTGTTCGGAATGGCGACAATTCTATCCTTTTGGAAATCTTCCGGTACTTCTCTATTTTCGTACATATCTCTGACCAATTCAAACAGTGTGTCATGAGTTCTCTGATTGGAGGATTTGATGAGGTCTGCACTTATGCCACCTACTCCTGGCGCTTCATTATTTTTCAATTCTTTCAAAGCCCTTCCGAATTCTGATCACAAAATCGAATCTCTCAATTCTTCCTCAACCACATATTCCTCCCTCCCCAAGAGTCCTACATTATCCCTTTCTTTATACGAATCTTCCAAATGATCAATCAATTGTTCCATCTTTCTTTTCGTTCTTATCAATTGTCTCTCTAGAGAATTTTTGATCTCATTGCTTCTAGATTCCAATTGTGCAAAAAATCTCTTAACAATCCTATATGTCTCATTTATTTTCCCTAAATTCAATCCTACTCTTATATCCTGACGTCTTTCTTCTGACCATCGTTCTTTTGCTTTCCTTGATCCTCCTATCATTTTATTCCTCAGTGATTTGTATCCCTGCTGGCTTTGATCGCTACTATTATTCTTGCATTTTCTCCACTCATTAATTAAATCGAGAATTTCTTCCATTATCTATGGTTTCTCAGATTCTACTTCATCGTTCAGCAAAATTTGACTCCCACATTCTTCTGTGTTCCCCTCCATATTTGTGTATCTACTCCCTATTTCCAAGTCTTTCTCTTTTCGACCCTCCGATTTTTCATCCAACATCACGTCAAACGTCTCATGTGTTTCCTCTTGTTTGAGATTCTTCAAATTCCATCTTTTTTGCATTTTCCTTCTCTTCTTCAGAGCTTTGAATTTCAGAGAACAATTCATCATCGACATGTTGTGATCGCTATCTGTATCTATATCTGGATAAGTTTTACAGCTTCTCACTTGATTTCTAAACCTTTGTTTTACTAATATGTAATCAGTTTGGTATCTTCCTGTATCTCCTGACGTTTTCCAAGTATAGAGTCTTCTTGGATGATTTTTAAATAATGTGTTGGGAATCACTATTTCATGACTCTCACAGAATTCGACTAAACGTTGTCCTCTTTCATTTCTTCCCTCTAACGCAAAATCTCCTACACGAAGGAAAAAACTAACAATAATATTGCTGAATTGACAATAAAATATTGTTATATATCAACCCACAATAAATATCGTAAAAATATGACCGTCACTATTGCTAAACTGGCAGCAATATTATATTGTCAACATTATTAACAATTCAAATATTCAGTTTTGTAATATCATGTGGTTATATCAATGATCTATATTCACCTATTTAGAAAATATTACTTTTGACTGAGGAAAAAAATTTCTTATCCGAATTTATCCCCACAAACATTCTATTATGATGTGGTTTGATTCGTATGTGAAAAGAAGGCGATTGTAAGTTCCAGTGTTGGAAAGTTATCTCAGCGAGATTCAAACCCGGGTCCTCCGAGTGGGAAACAAAGCATTTATCACATCAGCAGATCTCCAAGATGACAACTGAGTACTTGAATTGCCATTTATGGTAATCCTCGACTTTGTTCAGAGTTGACGTTAAAAATATATTCAAGACAAACATAAAATTGTGCACATTGAATAAATTCCCGAGTCACAAAATTTGGACGATTTTTGTCCTCTCATTTCATTTTTAGACTGATTTTAGTCTGAAATTTTCCACCAGCGAGTAAAAGTGATTGAGGACAAATTCAGACTAAAATCTCGAAAAAGTAGTTTTTGTCCGCATTAATCAACCATTAGGACAAAATCAGTCTAAAAATGAAACAAGAGGACAAATTCTTTGACCCGGGAGTGAATCAGGATTTGAACCACAGGAATTTTTCCAGAAACGAATGAAACTCGTCAAATTTGATCGTTGAACTCATGTAAAGTTTGTTAATCAATCAGGAATTGAGATTAATTTTTATGTTTGTGAATTCAAGAAAAATTTCATCGAAGAAGGGTTTGTGAAAGAATGTATATCACTTGGACTTCATTTTCAACTGTCTCCTGAAGTGGATCAAAATAATTTCTCACGGGAATAAAATTATACTGCTTCATCCGTTCAGAATATATAGCTGTTTCGACAGGGAATGGATTTTGTTACGACAATTTTTTTGCTTGATTCTGTGATACTTATTGTTGTCGCTGCTTGATATTGTGTTGTCAAATCAACAATGTTTATTGTGAGTTGGAATAGCAACTCATATTGTCATTTTCACCAGTGATTTTCAGCAATACAATTCTTGTTAACGAAACAATCTGCTGTTGGTGTACGAACAACAACTTAGGGATCGTCCATAAACCACGTGGTCTTTTCTTCACTTCCTTCTCTATCGCACTCTCTATGTCTGAAGTTGGTGCAACAAGGAATGCAACAAATAAAAAGGCCACGTGGTTTATGGACGATCCCTTATTGCGTAACCAGCAAAGAATGTTGACAATTCTTATATTGCTGGTTCTACCATACACATTTTTCTCCGTGTATTATGTTGCCCCTTTTCCCTTGTCTTACCACTGCATTTCAGACACCTGTGATCATTAAATTCCCTTCTCCCTTCACATATTATATCACTTCTTTTAGGGGTGTGCGGGTAGCACTTTTTATCGGGTCGGGTTCGGGTATTTGTATTTCTTTTCGGGTCGGGTCGGGTACCCGATTAAATCGGGTTTTCCAAGTCGGGTACCCGAATATAATAAAATCGCTTGAATTTAATATTTTCAACTTCTATTCGAAGTTGCCATTGTCGTTGATATTTTAAGGACAAATTGTCTTGAGCGATTGTAGGAATAAGGGGATTTCATATGAATTCAATTCTAATATGAAGAATGCCATATTCACTACAAGTCTATTAGGGTTGTTACTCCATGTAATTGATTATGCAGCGCATTAAGAAATCTCCAAATTGCTCCATGGAATGTTTATATTTATTTTTTAATTCAATTAAAAAATATAATCACATTTATATCTCATAAATAATATATTATCTATTTCCGTATTTAGTAACCACAATATAGAATCTTGAACATCAATGAAAATGAATATTCTTCTTATAAATATCATTCTTTTTTCATATTTTCAAATTTGAATGGAGGAAGCGCAACTCTTCCACATGTTTTGTCAGCAATCTTGATCGAGTTGCTGTCACAATATTTCCTGCTGAGGAAAACGTTTGCTATATTTGAATTACCCGAATGTAATCGGGTACCCGAAAAACTCGGGTAATTGAAAAACCCGACCCGACGAGTACCCGACCCGACCCGATAAAAACCCGATGACTCGGGTACCCGCACACCCCTAACTTCTTCTATTCCATCTTACGTGATGTAATATAGCAAAATCCAAGATTCAAACACTCGTGAATGAATTCTTATTTCAATTATCATGAATTGAGAATTTCATTCACAAATATACTCGAAAATACATTCAACTGTGTGGTTGTGCGTCTTTGAATTCGGAGAATCCAGAAAACTTTGAAAGTTTGAAAATTCATAGGACAGCCTTAAAATTATTTCATTAAAGAAACCTTTCTCGGTGACAAGATTTTCAAGTCCTTCCATGGCAAAATTAAGTCGAACTGAGACCCAAGCGTGTATTACCTATAATGACAATGGGCCCCAGGTTGGGTCTATCCTCTTTCACGCAGTATTGAGGAATGACGATGGGCCCATGTTGGCTCGATCTTGGCCCTGTTGTGCTTCCCCATGCAATTATGGTTGGTAGAAAATGGAAACGTGTGCACAAACGTCAGCGTGTATGAATTTTGGTCCCACTTTGGTCCAGTCTTAGGCCCATATAGGCAGGATGGGGCATAACACCGGGCTCAAGACTGACCCAAAGTGGGGCTGAGATTTATGCCCGCCGGGGTAGAATTCGAAGCGATTTTCCAATTTCAAAAAAAAGGAAAGGGCAGTATTGATTGCCTAGTCTGGGTTCATGCTGGGCCCATGGTGTTAACAATATAGCCAAGCTGGGAAAGATATTATCATCTCAGGGTTGGCCCCGTTTGTCTGCCCAACTCGGCCCCACGTTGGGCAGCATAAACACCCACCCTGGGCTTAGATTGGGCCCGCCGTTAATACACACTTGAGTAGTTATGTAGGTCATACTGACCGGGAAGCCAATTGGTTTTGTCGAATCTGTGTTTTTTTTAGTTTATCATAAACGGATAAACACAATTGCCTGAGCGACGATTTAGTTCGTCGATCTTATAGTTCTGGCTCAGCTCGAAGATCGGATCGTACATAATTATTGAGGTCGGGTCGAAGATTGGCTCGAAATTCCGGGACGATCTTTGATCCAGATCGAAGATCATGGCAACACCATCACTCATATATATTATTATATATACTCATATATAACTATAATTGAATATAGTTTGCATATAATTTATATATGATTTGACCAATTTCCCCACTCGAGCATTATAATTGAGGCAGTGCCCGTGAGAATTGAGTGGGTGCCCTGGAACCCTTGGCTACCCCGTTGTTGTGGCTCTGGGAACTGTAGCTTGTTGTACACGATATTTTTAGTTTGTTTCATAGTGTTTTCTTCCTTAAATTCCATGGACAGCTGTCCGGTGCAAGAACTCTGAGTGAAAACCTTGCTGATCGTCTGGGGATAGAAGCGGCTTACGAACTGTTTGCCGATGAATTTGGGGAACATTATGACGAACCTATACCAGAATACCGCAACTACACGCGTCGTCAATTATTTTTCATTGCCTTTGCGAATGTGAGTACAATAACCTTGTGATAACTCAATCGAATTTATGTACACCATCTTCTCCGCATAGCACACGTGTCTCAACCAGTGAGGGGAGTTATTCAGAAGTACTGATGTTTTGTATGGAACTGTTATCAAATTTCCATCGATAATTTTTTTAAAGAAATATCGATGCTGTTGAATGCCGTTCATTGCCAGTATCGAGCCGTATACGACTGACTCATACAATCATTTTTTATCTTTTTCTCTCACCAGGAGTTTCTCCAGTTCATCATTTGAGACGTCCCGAACGTGTATCGCCTATAATGACAATGGGCCCCAGGCTGGGTCCATCATCTCCAGCGTTAGGCCAAGATTGGGGTTAATTTATGTCCGGAGCATGTGTGTACAATCCTCAACGTGTATGAACTTGGTCCGACTTTGATCTAGCCTTGGGCCCATATAGGTGCGATGTGGCTCAACAATAGGCCCAAGACTGAGCCAAATTGGGGCTGAAATTCATGCCCGCTGGGGTAGAATTCAAATCCTCGGGCGAAGCAATACAGCCAAGCTGGGAACGATGTTATCATCTCAGGGTTAGTCCCACTTGTCTGCCCAGCTTGGCCCCACGTTGGACAGCATGGGCATCCTTCTTGGGCTTAGATTGGGCCCGTCGTTAATACACCCTCGGGACCTAATCCTACACAAATGCGGAGGATGATTTTTTATCTAGGTACAAAAGTCATACTCCCAATTTCGAAGGCATGTTTCGTTGATTGCAGTTTTGGTGTACCAGTTACGATCCCGAATATTTGGAGCGGGTTTTATTGGGACCAAGGTCAGCGTATCCGACTGCGAGGTTGCGTGTGAACGGCCCTTTGTCCCAGATGAACTCATTCAGCAAAACGTTTAACTGTCCCGTAGGAACAGCCATGAATCCTAGGACAAAATGTGAGAATTTATGGAAGACAGTGGACAAGGACCTATAAGATTGATATAACCATGACAGGATCTCTGGGGGCTGATAATCGTGGTAACGTTCTCAGTACATTTCTTCAAACGACACAAATGCACCTGATTTGATAATAGAGTTGAGACTACACGAGATCGAGTCAAGGTGGTATTGATATTCTTATGTGGAATCGCTGAGTAAGCATTCTTTACAGATCGTCTTATCAGGGTTGGTGGTACCGGATTCAAGCGTTTAAATCGGTCCCAGCTGGTTGCGTGGAACATCATTGAATGCACAATAACAATGAGGAAATATTGAATTCGAATATTTCAGTTGAATTTGGATTGAAACCCTTGGAAACCTTGAATATCTTCTTTCTTTATAAGCAATTCAAAAATGATTCCCACGAATAAAACTTGAATAATTTCAAACATTCTTGTATGTTTAATTCCTATATTTAATCCCTTCCTTCTCGAGTTATGGTAAATATATAACTTGAGGGACACGTGGAACACGATTCTCATGAATTTATTCTTAAAGCAAGTAGAACACTCTCGGAATTGTCGTATACTGACTCTATAAACTATTCTGTTGAGTTTGTGAAATTGCATTGCGATACATTGCATAGTAGAAGAACTGAAAAGGAGTAACGTCGGAGATCTTTTACAATGTTTCATTCAAGATTATTATTATCGAAATTGTGAGTATCTGTCATGCAATTAGCGAAGTGTGAATTCGAATTTAACACATCATACTCAAGTTACAGGCTTTATGTAGAAATTTCAATCCTCCTGCCAATTGTGTGGCCGAATCCTCAAGAGACAGCATACAAATATACCGATAAATTTGAACGTAATGTTATTGAATAGAATGAATAAAATTGAATTCATTGGAGTGTATTCTCACAGCATTCTCATATCAAGTTTTGAATATGAAATTCAGACGAGAGAAGAAATTATTCATTCGTGGATATTTTAATTTTGTTCTGTTAGCGATAAAGATACTAGGTGACTTGGATCCAGACGCAAACCCTTGTGAAGATTTTTACGCCCACACGTGTAATAAATTCATCCAAAATAACCCTGTACCACCTAATGGACGAAGGATTGACCGCTGGTACGAAGCAGAGGAAATTTTCATATCGAAAATGATAGGTAAGGACGAAATTCAAATCAAGTGATGACGCAATTTTTTTGGATATAATAACCCTGTTGAAAAAACCCAGCACGGTCCAAAAAGGAATCAAATTGATCCCAGTTGGATCGATTTGGTACCAACTGGTGCCATTCACAGATCATGATGGTTGGCCCAACAACCAATTTGCGACCAACCTGGTTAGAACTGGTGCTAGTCACAGGCCATGTCGGCTGACTCAACAACTAATATGGGGACAACTTAATAGGTGTTTCGGTTAATAATGTCGATCTTTTGCAGAATTTGGGCGTTTATTTACGTAACAATATGAATTATCTCAATAATCAGAGTATTAGTCATCGTTTGCTATGACTTTCTCCCATCTTTCTGGCAAAGCATGGATTCCTTGCCAAAAGAATTGTTCATTTTTTGAGGCCAACCATTCACCGAGCCAAATTTTCACTTCATCGTATGAATGGAAATGTTGTTCTGAGAGTCCGTGCTGCATTGATCGAAATAGGTGGTAGTCCGAAGAGGCCAAGTCCGGTGAATACGGTGGATGGAGTAGGACACCCCATCTCATGTTTTCCAAATAGTTTTGCACACTTTTCGCAACATGCGGCCGAGCATTATCATGTTGAAAAACGACTTCGTCGTGTCTTCGTGCGTATTCTGGTCGTTTTTCTTGCAAAGCTCTGTTCAATTTTATCAATTGCTGCTGGTACCGATCGCCAGTGATCGTTTCACCAGGTTGCAGCAGTTCGTGATACACCGCTCTCCTATTATCCCACCAAATACAAAGCAAAGCCTTCTTCCCATGTATATTGCGCACTGGTTGAGATATTGAAGGCTGGCCTGGGTCTACCTATGATTTTCGTCACGTTGGGTTATCGAAGTAGATCCACTCCTCATTACCGGTAATGACTCGATGCAAAAAGCCTTTTCTTTTCTGCCTGGCAAGCGGAATTTCACAAATGGTTTTTCGTCTTTCAATGTCTCTGTCTTTCAATTGATGTGGAACCCATTTCCCTACCTTCTGGATCTTTCCCAATGCATGTAGCCGTTCAGGAATGGTGGATTGGGCAACATTCAATGCATTCGCCAATTGCTTCAAGCTTTGACTAGAGTCTCCATCCAATAAAGCTTGCAAATCTGCATCTTCAAACTTTTTTGGCTGGCCTGAGTGCTCCTTGTTTTTTACATCGAAGTTACCAGTTCTGAACCGTTGAAACCATCGTTCACAAGTTTTTTGGGTTATAACATGTTCACCATAAGCTTCAATCAACAAGCGATAACTTTCAGCAGCCGTTTTTTTCAAATGAAAGAAGGTTATTAAACTCCCCCGCAAGACGGCTTTTTCTGGTACGTGATTCGACATTCTCAAAGCTATAAGAACTATGTTTTTTGCCCACTGACAGTTCAGGACAAATTGGCTTTTGATGGCATATTTCTAACCTTCAAAATGGCATAGACGTCATTTGTTTGTACCAACAAACGTATCAGTAATATCGTCTCTTACCGAAATCGACATTATTAACCGAGACACCTATTAGTTCCAGCTAGCCTGGCCTGATTCCAATTGTACCAACTCAAACTTGACTCACTTCAAATCCACCAATATCAGATTGATTTTGAAAAATCAACATCATGCACGTTTTTTTTACACCAGGATTAATTTGAGAACGTTATCAAGAAAATATCAACAAATATAAGCGTATTGTAAATGCAAACAACCTGACAACCTGATAACCGAATCATGAAATCTGCCTCATTGCGAAATTTTAAGACACGATACCTTTCAAATTAGTCATAAATCAAAGAAAAATCTCGAAATCCCATCGGGACAAAACTGTGGCGCAATTTGACGAAAATATCGAAACTGCATGTAGATAAATCGTAGTTCTGTTCTAAATAAAAAGTTCTGTTCTACTGGAATTTCCAAAATTCATTTATCACTATCTGAGACCATACCAAGCGTGGTCTGCCCCAGGTTAATACCAGGACTGAGTAGAACCATCCAGGGTAGTACCCATCTGTAGGTAGACTCATATTAGGTAATAACAACCTGGGTAGGACCAATCTGGTCCCATGTAGGTTGATACTACGCAGCATGGCCCTACCTGACATGATTCGACCATGTGACCAAATTCCTACTGGTCTTACCCAGCATGATTGAACCTAGCTAGAACCCAGCTGGGTTTTTTTCAACAAGGCATGATTCAGGAATAGAAAAGAGTTGATCAATGTTTACTAGTAAATTAATTCCACAGTATGAATAATTCTTTCTCAGATGTGTTTTCCCAATCTAGATCTGTTAAATGACAAACCGGTGAAGATCGATCCAATGTATAAGAAATTCTACGACCTCTGTATGAATTCAGGTATGAGAAGTTAACTTCATGTCAAATGGCACGGTAAATATGGAGATCTGTTATCATATAGGCTGCCGCGGAATACATTTCGAAACTTGCAGGGGTGATTTTTGAAGCGAAACCGAGAGACATTTCCTCTTGGTAGGAGATTTGGAAATGCCTAATTCTTGAGGTCAAAACAAAAGACGCTGATCCTTCGAATGCCAAGAGCATCAGTTTAAGGATCGATGATTATACTCATATAGTTCCAATTCAATTTGTCAAAACCAGCTGCCGAACTTGATATTTTGTCCAGTTCAACTGGAATGAATAGTGTCCTCTTTATGCCAGCCTCTGTAAAGGTTGGGGTGCACTTGAAACATTCTCATATAACAAAAATACTGCTTCGTCTAAAAGATTTCAACTGGATATCTGAAGGATTGCTTGAGCAATAATTTTCACTGTCTTGAGAATCTCTTCGTTTGAGAAATCGGAAAGACATCTCGGGAACAGATGTTATGTCTATTTCAGATTTTCTCTATTGAGACATCTTGGAGATGGTGAAAACTATTGCATAAGGAATGTCTTTCAGGCATTCACACGGTTGAAGATATATCCTTGAAATACATCCACTTTTCATCGCCAGTCACAATTCGATGGAGAAATGACTTTCTTTGGAACCTGGCGAGCAGCATTTTGCATGATGTTTTGCGGTTTTCCTGCTGTCTTTCGTTGAGTTCATGTGGAACCCATTTCCCCACCTTTTGTATCTTTCCCATGGCTTTCAACCGAAGGGAGATGGCTTCTCGGGTCACCTTCAACTGATTCTCCAGTTGTTGTTGTGTTTGAGCGTCGTCTTCGTCCAACAAGGCTTGCAGGTCAGCGTCTTCAAACTTTTTCGGAGATCTTCCACGTTCTTCGCTCCTGACGTCAAAATCGCCACTTTTGAACCGTTTGAACCACTCGAAACACTTTGTTTTACCGAGAGCATGCTCACCAAACGCCTCCACAAGCATTCGATGCGATTCGGCTGCGGTTTTCTCCAGATGAAAACAGAAAAGTAGTGCTGTCCGCAAATCGTAATTTCCGTGCTGAAAAAATTGGATGGAAATGGATTGGAATTTACTCGCATCCGTTTCAACCCGGATTTCGAATGGTTTTTTCCCAATCCAATTCACACAACGCATGAGAATTCTATCGGTTCAAATCCGAAAAATGGATGAGGCTTATCAGGCCCCGAAAAGAGTGTATCCACGTTGATCCCAATGTATCTATATGGCATTTAGGGCCTGAATTCAAATCCCATCCAATTCAATCCGGTTCTTTACAATTCTGATTTAACGGTTCCATCCATTTCAACACGGTTCCTTCCGAACTGCGTATGCTCACCTCAATGCGTTTGTATCCAACTGATTTTGAATTATTCGCATCCATTTTCGTCCATCACGCACCCGCGGCGGCGTTCTTCACTTTTATCCATCCCAATCCAGTCTGGTTTATTTAACGGATACAGTTTCATCCGTAAATGGTGTTCCGTCTACGATCCATTTTCATCCGATTTTATGGAATAGATTGTATCCACTTCTATCCATCACGCATCAACGACGGTTTCCTCTACTTTCATCCATTCCTATTCATATTTATCCTCTATGATGGATCCAGTTTCATCCGAAAAAGATATTTCCACCACATTGCATTTTCATCCAATTGTATTGAACGGGTTGAATCTGTTGCTAGCCAGATGCATTCGCTGCGGTTTTCTCCACTTTTGTCTATTCCTATTCATATCTATCCTCCATGTTGGATCCAGTTCCATCCGGAAAAGATATTTCCACTCATTGTATTTTTATCCACTTGTATTGAATGGATTTCATCCATGGCTGTGCGGATGGAATCGTACTCAGGCTGTATCCGAAAGAACGGATGAATTTGGATTGCCCGCACTGGTCGGATGTTATGAAAAAACAATCATCGATTCCGGTTGGAAGTTTATATGTGTCACGGATAAAACCGGACTATGCTTTCAGTTGGGATTCAGTTGAATTAAATCGTTCCCCGTGCTCGCGGATGGAAATGGATTGAGAGCCACAGCAGAATCACGGGACGATTTTGGATGCAGTCAGGTCAAAATGTCATCCTCTTGTCGGATAGGAACCGATACAGATCATCATATGGATGAATCCGCATCCAGGCTGTATACGGAGGAACGGATGGATGTGGATTGTGCATAGTATCCTGTTGCTTGGAAAAAATCATCATCGATTCAGATTGAAGGTTTATACGTTTCACGGATAGAACTGGACTATGCTTCTAGTTTGGATCCATTCGGATAGAAATTCCATCCTCCTCCTGGACACAACCGAACTAGTATTGTAGTACTTACCATTCTGAATTGTCTTCCTTTCCTTTTCTTGGACACAAATGGTTTCACCGTGCTGCTGGATCAGAAGTGGATGCAAACGGATTGCAGGTCTCTAAAAATTTCCCAACTTCGGACTGAAACTGATAGGAGTGATCTTTAAATGGATGGAATTGGATACGCATGGACAATCTATTTCACCATTGGATAAGATTGGATCAATTTGTATATTATAATTTCAAATGCGGATTGAAGTCCTATCCAAATCCATCCGTTCCAAGCTTTTTCTTCGCCAGGGTTGTTGGCGCAAAACTCGACATGTTTATCTCTAATAAATTAACGCTACTGAATGAAACTCGTGTTATTGTGAGTTGGAAATCTCTGTCGGATATCAATACAATAACAAGACACCGCTGACGTGATGTGTCGGTAACTGCATCGACATCTAGCGCCACCTATGGGCAAATTCCGGTTTCATAGTGACACACCTGGTACTGAGTGGCAAATAATGGAAAAACAATGATTGTATGTGATTTTTATCCCTTTGAATTTGGAAATTTGTTTGGTCATTTGGAGGAAAAGTTGTGTCCCACGCCTTTCCACATCACTTCACTTATTGGAGATTGTAGATGGGGGTCTTACCTTCAAGATGAAAACAAAATTAGCTGCCCCTTTTTGCCCCTTTGGGGTTCCGTCATCCTCTTGTGAAGGAAGTATCTTCCAGACACATTGTGACAATCACGAAAACCTTGATGAAATTGTAAGCAGTTCTCAAATTCGTTTGAAAATCGGTATCTCGGGGGTTTTTGAGGTCGCTGATGAACAATCGGTTGTTAGAATTTCCAAATTCAAAATGACAGATCCAATATGGCGGACCGGGATTTTAAAATTCATCGGTTCTCCTCCGCACTCGGGGCGTCTTCGGGGTCACTGATTACAAATCAGGTATCAAAATTTCCAAATTCGAAATGGTGGATCCAATATGGTGGACCAATATTCCACAATTCATCAGTTTTCCTTCACACTCAGAATTAGGAGGTTTTTAGGATCGCTGATTATATTACAAAATTCGTTGTCTTGATGTACATTTTCATACATTTACCATTGCGTGCACATTCACCATATCGAATCGGACAAATTGAATTCCGCAATTTCGACAATCCCCTGATGGAAATGAAACGTAATTTAAACAGCAACCGAACACCAGAAGAGCGGAGATTGTGAGGTTTTCATGCTCCATTTGTTTCAATACTCGTTTACTCCGAATGCAGATTTTAACCAGGGTGGATTTGTAACAGCACCACAGGGGGGAAGCTACACGTAAGAAGTCAAGTTTATTTGATGAATGTTCGAAACCTGTATGATTCCGTTTCCTGTCAATGAAACATGCTGGTAATCGTTTTCTTCACCATCAAATTGTCTTACATGTTTTCCCTCCCACTGCCGTCCAATTCCAGCAGAAGTCCGCGCAAGCTAACGAGCACGTAATTACAAGTATCATTTGTTGCCGAATTTGTTGCCAGTTTGAATTTTGTGATTTCGACAATGGATTCGTAATTAGCAACCTAAAAAACCACTAGGTACCGAGTTTGAGAGAATTCCGATGGATTTTCGGATTTTTATCCAATATATTGGACCCGCCATTTCGAATTTTTTTATGTGGACAACTGATTCGTGATTAGCAACCGCAAAAACCACTGCGTACCGAGTTTGAAGGGAATCCGATGGATTTTCGGATTTTTGTCCGCCATATTGATCCTCGAAAATCCCTGAGTCCTAAATTTTAAGCAATTTTGAGAACTCCCTATATTTTTTTCCAACTTTTTGGCATTTGGCCCCACTGTGATTCAGTGGAAATCTTTCAGATGAAACAAAAGTTTTGCTGTATGGGTTTTGTATTCGATTTGAGGTGGATCAGTAAGATCTGTACCCAACGCTTCATGTAGCACAGAATATTCTAGGAGAATTCTGATAACGTACGAAGAAACTTCTCAATGAACATAAATGTCTTGAATATACATTTGAGATATCTTCACGGAGATATCTTTGAGATCTGTCGTAAAGATATCCTCAGGATAATTTGGAGAAATTAAATAGGGATGTCGAATTCAAGATGGATGAAAGATGTCTTGAAAACATCCTGATTGGGATATCTGTAGGATACATCTCGAAGATCTCTTTTAGAAATCCTCAAGTTATGGAATGAACATATGTTCGGCAAGATACCAGAAAGATGCAACGGTTCCATATCTTCACAAGGATATATTCAAGATGTATCATAAAGATATCTTCAAGATAACATTCAGAAATGAAATTGAGGTGCCGAATTTGGGATCAATACAAGATGTCTTGATAACACCTCGAGTGAGATCTCTTCAGGATACATCTAAAAGATCTCTCTTAGGTACCATGAAATCATGAAATTGAGATATCTTCCGCAAGATACCGTAAGACGCAACGGTTCCGTATCTTCACGAAGATATCTTCAAGTTGTATCGTAATGATATCTTTGAGATAATTCCCAGAAATGAAATTGAGATGGATATAAGATGTCTTGGAAACATCCGAATTGAGGTGTCTTTGAGATACATTCCAGAGATTCTATTCAGAAATCTTCAAGTTAGGAAAGAAGATATCCTCCGCAAGATACCTGCAAGATGCGGTGGTTTCATATCTTGACGAAGATATCTTTAATATAATTTTGAGAACTGAAATTAGGATGCTGAATTTGAGATGGATACGAGAAGTCTTCAAAACATCTCAATTGAGATATTCTTGGGATATATTTCAAAGATCTCATTCAGATATCTTAAAGTTATGAAGTTGAGAAAGACATCTTTGAGAAATCTTCTAAAACGTTCTTGATGATTTCCTAATCGAGTATTTTGTTAGACATCCACAAGAGCTGCGTGCTGGTGACAAATGATGTTCCAATTGAAATACTCATAGATACCATTGATTGCATCAATCTAGAATCTCTCAATCACTTTCCAATTGACGTATGATGAAGAGGAATATAAAGGGTCATGACTGTCAGTTGGAGAGGGATCAAGAATGTTTCAATCCATTAATTTTTATAGAACGGGATTCCAGTTCCTCTTTTATTTTAGGTGAACGCGAAATGCAGACATTGAAACAAGTTCTCAATCAACAGGGTGGATTTCCTTTCTCAGAAGGACAAATTACATCGTCTTTGATGAATGTTTTGTTTACGAATGAACTCCGGACGAAAGCGTTCTTTGATATCTTTGTGATAGATTATCAACATAATTCCACCTTCACTGAGAGATGTTTGAGGGTGACTGTAATCTCCATTATACGCCAATTTTCTTTCCTTTGAAAACTACACGGAGAAAATCCTACAATCCTGAGTACTGTAGCCGACACGACTGGCTCGTGTTATGACAACAAATAATTTCAACACTGCTGGTTACTGTAGTAACACGAACCAGCAGTGTTGGAATGATTTTTTTCCATAACACGAACCAATCGTGTCGGCTACAGTACTCAGTCCCGACTAGAAATTATCATAGGGTTGACCTGACATATGATGAGGACCTAACAAGGTCATCCGAAATACGGTATACCTGCTGAAATCCTAATCAGAATTAGATGTGTATGCCCCATGTAAGGATAAACCCATTTGATCCCAATTAGGTTTCCCTTAAATCATCCTAGAAGGTTGAAAATTGGTTTTCCTCGCTGTAATCTCATCAAGACCTTGTTAGGTTATCCTGAGGTTATAAACATATATGTTTATAAAGTATAGTTTAATAAAGTGAATGCAAAAATGTTTTAATTTCAGATTGTATACTCCTTGGTGAATTAAATTTTCTCTAAATCAGGAAAACATTTCTGAACAAGTGTCAACTGTGCATATCTTTCAAGTTAGATCTCTCCATGCCAAATACAACATTTTTGGGTTGTGGATTTCCTGTTCATATCCTAATTTCAATTTATTCTGAAGGTTTTGGTATGGGATTCCGCATCAAATCCTTATCAGTCTTACCTCATACGGCCCTGATATTAGTAAAGCGTGACATGACTTGTCATGTCCTGACGAGGTTGCTTTACTAGGACCTGGGCTGGATAAAAATTGACCTGATCTGATCCATGGGGTAAATTTCTAGTCGGGGTATTGTAGGATTTTCTCTGTGTAAGAAGAATGTATACATCGTCATTCGCAGACAGCAAGAGACGTTCTATTAGGATTCGAGAAGAATTACGGGCCTTCGAGAAGGGTTCTTGAAGAATATTGAAAATAATCAAAAGAATCCGTATAGAATACTCAGAGAGCTTGCAAACTCTCGAAGAGCAATAACTGTTCGAGAATCCATTTCTTGATCGAACAAAGTACTGTGAGAAGTCATGGTTGTGAAATTTTTAGAGCTTTATTATAATTATAATACTACAAAGAGAGCTCCAAAAACACGATCGGAATTCTTATTCTAGGTAGTAGAACTGTTCTAAAAGAGTTCAAGGCAACTCATAACGCATTTTGGAAAATCGATTATGCAAATTGAATGGCATTTATATTCAAATCAAAGAGGGGAGAGATTTTGAAATATCCAACTGTGCTGTGCAAAAATAATTCAATGGCTCACACGATGTAATATCTATTGGGTTGAGTTCATATTCGTGAATTTTTGTTGAATACACCACAACATATTTTACTCTGTCTCTGAATTTTTCGTTTGCACCTTTAGAAGGGCAACGGTACCTCAAATTCCAATCAATTCTCATAAATGCGTTGTTTAGGTTGCGCCCCCGGTATTGGTACGACAATATTGGGCTATATATGCAACAGGCGTCGACCATAAATCAATTGATGCTCACAAGTGCATTCAAAAGAAAATTTATAAACAGTTCATACAGAACAATATAGACGAAGGAATTCTTACAAGGATCATAGACGAAGTTTTCCAATTCCGGCAGAAACTGCTCAGAGTAAGTAACAAATAAGTAGCCCCTAGGGAAGAAAAAGAGTGTTCTCAGCGGTACATAGAAGTCAAAAGACCGTGAGGATGGCGTGGCCAGCGCCTATTGACGCTTTTCACCGTGAAAAAAGTGTAATAAACGTTCATGGAATCACTGCAAAAAATATTTATGAATTTCCAGATGATTTGGGAATCCACAAATTTTCTGTGAATTTTCAAACAATTTTTTGTGACTTTCCGAAGAATTTTCGTCAACTGAAAAAAATTGTTTGTGAGTTGACTGAAAAAAGTTGAGTAAAAACCGAATGAGCACTTCGAAGAACAACGAAGTTCGGTAGGGCCTGATCGGGTAGTGATAGGGCACGCTCGTTTTGGCCCACCAAATCTGGGCCTGGTGAGGTCATAATTTGCCGAACCTGATTATGGTCAATCAAATCTGGTTCTGATAGGTTTGTGATTTGGCACGCCCCACTCGTAGTAGGAATTTGATCAGGCATTCCTTATTTCTAATGAGATCCTGATCAGATAAGAATCCGGAAACCGTGAATAAGGAAGGTCTTATGAGGCCCTCATAAGGGACTTATTTGATTTCCCTTATAGGATCCAAATATGGTTGTAACGCAGGGGTACAAAAGGGTTCGGATGAGATTTCCATAAAATCGAGCGAAATAGGGTACCTCGTAATGGAACCTGATGAGGACCTTATAGGGAATCAGGCATGCCTCGTCAGGCCCTGATATTTCCCTGTCCAAAATTTCACTATGACTCTTTTCTTTGACAGTTTATTGGACTCTGACGCAACGGTGCGGTACATTCCATATCAGAGCCTGATTTGGAATGAGACTCCCCAGATCTGGTCCTGATCGAACACCCAAAATGAATTTCCACTCTAGCGGTGCAGCACGCTCCATGAATTTTGTAAGAACCTACGTTCAAGTGCTTCCTAGTTTTCGGAACAAAACATTCTTCGCATATTCATCCCAGATAACAATTCGATCTTGTCATAAGCTAACATCAACCTTATCGTTCCCAGCTGCAAATTCCCGGATGGAACGTATTTCCAAATTCGTATGTGGATTTGAATCCCCGGCTGGGATTCATCAGGTCTCGTTCGGGAGGAGCCAGGTTCTCGCTCCCCGGACAACATGACGTGCACTGAAACGTTTATGAAAGGTTCATAGAATGTAGGAGAGGTTTTCTGTACATTCAGAAATCACTCCAGAGAGACATTTTCCTGTCAGGGTCGAGACCGCTCAAGTCCTTACCCAGGACCTGAGGTCTTCCAGGCAGGATCAGGCAGGTCCCTAAAAGGAATCTGGGTTCGCTTGCATCATCTGGGAATTTTCCACTGGGTTAGCAAGCATCAAGGTCGTACAGGGGTTGTTATTGGCAAGGTTAGCACGTAGAAAAGTTTTTCCTATTCATTTCCATAAACTCGTCAGATTTCCATGTTCTTTTTCATGTTTTGAGGAAAACATGTGGAAAAAAACAAGGAAATTTGGTGAGAACGAGGAAAACTTTCCTAAAGGAGGACAAGCTTCCTAGTTGACAGGAAGGCCTGCTTTTGACAAGCATATAATAAGCCATGAATTTGGTTTTCCTGTTGCAATTCCATCGATTCAACGTTTTGGAAGTTCGAATCGTGACAGGAACAAAACATAAATCAAAACTCACCGAACTCAAATCATCGTTTCTTTATCTCTTCGAACAAACCCCTTGGAACTGAGAGCATGTTTTCAAGAATGAATCACAAATTTCTCATTTTGAACAGCTGAACATTGTGTTATCCGATTACAAATTCGTTTCAATAATACACCAATTTATGATTGATTTTCTTAACCCTAGAACAGGCATGTGGGGTCTTTTAGAACCCCAGGACATTTTTTTCTACCCCAGCATCTAAGCCTCTCTTCATCTCTGTAGTTTGTCACCCAAATATTTTCAAAGTATACATTCTGATGAACAAAAGCCGTCCATAATGAGTTGAAATGTGTTTAGTTTCAAATGAGTTACAGCCATTTGAAATTTCCTGTGTTTTTCACGTTTTCGTGAAATGAGGGAATATCCCGTTCATTCCTACATCGCATGAATTTTTGGCTCCTTGCCAAGTTACGAAACAAGACCTCTTTGTAATACCAATTCCTATAGGTTCTTCGTTGATTATTTCCCATAGGAAGCAAGTTGAATGAAAGTGATACATCTAGTGATCAATGATGGCAATACGTGGATTTGTTTCTTGCCTCTTGATAACGGTATCCAAGTCCACCCCAGAGGAAAGATTTGTTGAAATATTGTTGAAAAAAGGTCCAAAAAACTGATCGAAATTGAACAAAAATACTTCTCCCCCCACAAATTTAGATTTTTTTCAACAAAATTCGATGAACTTCCAGAAAATTCCACATTTTCCACGATAATTCCTCGAAATTTTGTTGTGTCGTTTTGTTATACTTTGCTGGAAATGAATGACCACCCATTCAGCTTTTATGTGGAAATACTATGCAGTATCATGAATTTTGGTGAATTTTAATGGAATCTAATGAATGACATCGATTTGTATTGGAATTATTGTTCAAATTTGAGAAATAATGACTGATCACACGATGATGGAAGATTTCGAATTTTATTGAAACTCGTTGGATCCCGTACGGCACACCTTTGTGGAGACCACGTAGAACAACGGTGGATCTTCGACTTGAGGAACATTGAGGCCACGTAGCCATCAGGGAGAAATAAAGGGGAGTCTCCGTGGAGGCGCCGGAGAAATATCCACCGGGCACAACGTTGTTGCAACGTGGAGCCAAAGTGAAGGAAACGGAGAGGCGACGTGGAAGGACTGCCATATTGAAAATCATGAACGTGGTGAGCATGGAGCCATCTAGGTAGAATTTGGGGTGTATCTACGTAGTGGCGAGGTAATCATCAACGTCGCCTCCACTTTGCAGCTGCGTGGACGCAACGGAGAAACTGATACGTGGTGCCCACGTGGAGGAAATTTTTCGATCCACGCCTCTGATTACGTCAAAATCGAATGAAAATTGTAAGCTGGTATTGAGCTTCTAGCGAAACTGAAAATCAATCAGGATTGTGGTAAAAATGGAGGAGCGAATGAAGAAAATATATCATTTATTCTGAAATAAGTACATAACTTGAGAATTTGGATGCGTTAATTGAGATTCAAGTACAAAATCATTCCATTCTAATACAATAGAATCAATTTTAATTCTATTATCGGGTTTTTTGTAATTCTGATACAATATTTTGGGTTCCGAATATTCCAAATCATGCATACAAAGAAATAGACGTAGTAGTATTATCGAAAACACGACATTATGAAATAATCAGGGAAGTCATGCGAATTGTGATGATGAGATGCGCCTCATTTCAGAGATCCTAGAAAAGATTTTCACATTACATACATTTTGTCGGAAAACATCAGTATTATCAGAAATGTATTAGGAGAGAGTGCTAACACTGTTCTGAGAATGTGGTTTGAATTCAGATTAGTTAGTTCGATGATTCCTTTTCTACCACTCATCCGATTCCCCTGCTCGAATCAAACGTAATAATTTAAGGGATAAGAATACATTTTTATACACTGTAAAAAAAAACTGGAAATTTACTGTGCAACTGGACTGGAAATTTCCAGTGCTAGTACTGGAATATGGATATTCCAGTACATGTACAGAGATTTTGTTGTTACGTTACTGAAAATTTACCAAGCATAACTGAAAATTCAGTCATTGTACTGGAATTTGCAAGTTTGAGATGATGTACTGAAATTTTGCCATGATTTCGCGAAAATTTTACCGGCTCGTACTACAATTTTATAGTTCTTGTGCACCAAAAAAAAATATTCCCTCAAAAAGGACTTGAGAAAAAATTTGGAATTTAGAAAAAAAAACCTAATCGTTGGTATACTGGAATTATACAGGTTTTTAACTGCAATTCTCAGGTTTTGTGATGGAATTTTCCAGTTACTATGCAATTGAATTATACAGGTTTTGAACTGCAATTTTCAGGTCGTGTAATTGAATTTTCCAGTTGCTATGCAACGGAATTTAATCACTGTTGCACTGAAATTTTCCACTTCTATTGGACTTCGTCATTTCTGGCAGGAAAAATTTCAAGTCTTTATATTAAAAATTTCCTGATTGAGATTTTGAATAATAATTGTAATTGTAGCCAATAAAATTGATATATGAGGTTTTTCCAAGACTTATCCTCTTGTGTTCTAGATATGAAGCATATGTAGTAACCCAAGCTGGCCTTCCAACATGTCGCGCTATAGCTCATCGGTTAGGTCTTAGGTTTCAGTTGGTAGGCAGGTAGAAAAGTGTGGGTTCAAATCCTGTTAGGTAGACATGAGTTTCTGTCCATCCAAATGAACGATCAAAAGTTTCTCAATCATCTTGGAACACAAGGACCCTGCAAAATCACTTTGCGTGAGCAATTTTTTTTCAATTTTCATGGATATTTTCAGCATTAATTTTCCAGTACATGTCCTGGAAAAGTCCAGCTCGTGTACTGAAAAATTCCAGTACCGAGGCTCAGAAAATTTCCAGTTTTGATGCGGAAATTCCATAACGTTTGCACTGAATTTTTGCAGTACAAATGTGCTGAAATTTTCCGGTACATGTACAGGTTAATGACTTCCAGTACATGTACTGGAATTTTCCGGTGAAATTTTTTTACAGTGTAAGGAAACAAAAGTTGAACTCTTTATTGTTCCACAATTGCGTTAGCTATGTCTTCTAACTCACCTCTGCAATCACAGGGAAATTCTTCATAGTTGATACAGTTTCGTGAAATATACAGGGAAGTAATGAAAATAAATAAATACGAGATGCTCTGAAGAGTGGGAAGGCAGTGCCTTGTTGCAGAGATTTCGAGGAAGATGTAACATCGCTCAACTTTCCTCGAAGAATATCACGATCAAATTATTATGAAGAAATAGAGTAGTACTAATCTAATAATCAGTCTTATATTTCAACATTATAGAAAATCAATATTCAAGAGCAGGTGGGAGCAGAGCCGGATTTGGAAATCCTGTTTCCCTTTCCAACGCACGTATAACGAAGAATAAGTGATAGGCGACAGCCTAGTGTTCATTTTTTGTTAGACGTTGGTCGAAGAGGGAAACAAAATTCCAAAATCCGGTGCTGGGTGGGGGACCAGATTGCAGAATATGCGTCAGGTAAGCGGAATTGAAATTTGAACATGAAATATTGAATCATACAGACTTTACAAGCGGAGCTGTCAAAGCATTTGAAACACTTTTTCTCGTGTAAACGTCGTATTTTCAATATATCTCCCTATAAACTTCTCCTGTCTGCATATTCACTACATATTTTCATGGTCGTCTTCTGGAAAGATGTTCTTAAACATCATTCATTTCATATCTCGTGTTTTATGGTAGATTTTGAAAAGTATTTTGCATTTCGATTTTGGAAAATACAAAATCCATTTGGAAATGTATCATGAAACGCGAATATAGAATTTAATACGTTCTGGGGAATCTCTCGAAGAAGAAGACAACGAAAACACATATGCGAATGTGCACAGGGAGGGGATACAGAAAGCAGGAAATCTGTTGCAATTTTCCAAATTTTCCCGGAGAAGTACTCCAAATGCTTCAACAGTTCCGATTACAAGTATATGTTTGTGAATAAAACCAATATAAGATATCATCAACGCATCAATTGTGATCTTAGATGTTATAAAATTCAGGTTTGATTTGATGAAGTTGTGTTTTTGATAATACTACTACGTTTATTCCTTCGTATGCATGATTTGGAATATTCGGAACCCAAAATATTGTGTTAGAATTGAGAAGAACCTGATAATAGGATTAAAATTGATTCTATTGTATCATAATAGAATTGAATGATTTTTTACTTGAATCTCAATTAACGCATCCGAATTCTCACGTTATGTACGTATGTCAGGATAAATGATATATTTTCTTCATTCGCTCCTTCATTTTTCCCACAATCCTGATTGATTTTCAGTTTCGCTAGAAGCTTAATATCAGCTTGGAATTTCCATTCAATTTTGGCGTAATCAGAGGCGTGGATCGAAAACTTTCCTCCACGTGGGCACCACGTATCAGTTTCTCCGTTGCGTCCACGTACCTGCAACGTGGAGGCGATGTTGATAATTACCTCGCGACCACCTAGATACAACACAAATTTTACGTAGATGTCTCCATGCTCACCACGTTCATGATTTTCAATATAGCTGTCCTTCCAGGTCGCCTCTCCGTTCCCTCCACTTTGGCTCCACGTTGCAGTAATGTTGTGCCCAGCGAGCATTTCTCCAGCGCCTCCACGGAGACTCCCGTTTATTTCTTCCTAACGGCTACATGGCCTCGACGTTCCTCAAGTGGAAGATCCACCGTTGTTCTACGTAGTCTCCACGGAGGTGTGCCGTACAGGGAGCCCGTGGGAGCCATGGAAATAAGGGAGAGTCTCCGTTGAGGCAACGGAAAGGTGACAGAGAAATGTCCACCTCCTATATCTTCCATGAAATTCATGTTGGTGGATTATTACTATTCAGATTTGGTTATGTAAATGCCCCAATATGGATTATATCGAAAACACAGGGGGCGGACATTTCGCCGTCGCCTCTCCGTTGCCTCAATGGAGGCTCTCCCTTATTTCTTCCTTATTTCCACGGCTCCCATTTCTCCACCAATTCTCCACCTCCAGTCCACCGAATTCCTAGGTGAAGGATCGGTGGTTGTGCTGTACGGACGAGTCTTGAAAATGTGAAATAGTGTTGAAATATACTGAATTTTATTGCATTTCCACGAAATTTGTGAACCAATATTGAAGTGCATTGATGAATTTTGGCGAAAATAACTGATGTGAGGAAATTAGAAAAGGTTGAAATGCGTTGAGATATAATTCGCCCTAACAGCACACCCACCGGAGTCCACGTCGCATCTCCGGATGGGGGCCAAATCAACGAAAAGACAAATCAACGAAATCAGTGTTTGAAAAGAGAGAGTGTGACGTATCTCTCTTTTCAATCAACTTCTCGTTAATTTGGCCCCCATCCGCATCTCCGTGGAAGCGAAGTGGAGAAAAGGGAGACGTGGATACAAGGCGAATGGACGGAGGAGCGACGTAGAGGCGACGGAGAAATGTCCGGGGATCAGTGGTTGTGCTGTACGGGGACGAAGTTTGTTGAAATCCATTGTATATTGTTATTTTCCAATCGAATTCTTATGACAGTCATGTCGGATTTCGATGAAATTTGTGCAGTTTTGGCACAACTTTTTATGAAAAATCAACGAAATTCAATAAATGTCAACATTATTCACCAAAAGATTCCAATAAATATCAATATACTCAATTGAAAGGCTATGACAAATTTCGTTGAAATTTATTGCACTCTTTTGTTGAATTCTTTTGTTGTTCGTTGAATTTTGTTGATATTTTCTGGAAACTTGTGCCAAATTTGAACGAAATTCAACAAAATCTAACACGAAAATCATAATATTCAAAAAATTTCAACGAAATTCTTCCACTAGGGTGCCGTGAGAACTGCACTGCAAATTGAAGTGTGTACGAAATCACTTATATCTAGAATATGAATATAATCTTCAAATACCACTGCTTCTTTATTATCGTCAATAGATTTGGATTCTGGAAGAAACAAATTCAAATGAATTGATTGACATATTGCATCCCAAGAACGAATCATTCCTAGCAGGTACATTTTTCAGATCTACCATCCACCTGTGGGACGCGTCATAAATAGCGACATAAGACACATACCGGTGTTGCATGAGAACAACAACATATCAATTCCGTGGGGGGAAGTTTTCCAAGAAGCGCAGGTAAACGACTACACTGAGACAAATACATTCTGTAGGAATTACCTTTTGATACACATTTTTTTACTTCTTACACATCGTTCAATAAGTCCGGAGACTGACCCAGAAATGGTGCCAGTAGTACCAAACTGGCCACTTTTCCCTAGAGTGCGAACCTTCACATGAAACGTGTGGAAATTCCACGTCGATCGGACCACAAACAGCAGAGTTATCGAGGCTAGAGCACGGTGTAAGAAGAATGGGTGATGCAACTCCAATTCAGCGGTGCGATTATTTTACCCGGTTTATTCATTTCGCCAGACATACAGACATCAATGGTAGGTGAATGTAAACAAAAATGGCTGCTCCCATATACAAACATAACCCCAACTGTTTCAGAAGTTTTTGATTCAATAATACATTTAAAATTGTATTCATTCAGATCTGAATCACTATGGGAGTTATATATTTCACAAAATTTGCAAAATCTTCTAATCATGTGTACGAGGGTGGATTGATAAGTTTCCGGCCTGACCAAGAGATGGCGCCACTAGGCCTACCTTGAGGTGGCGTTCTATAGTACCATCCTTAGATAGCTTGTAGATAGTTTCAGTCCGATCGCCATGTTAGTTTAGTTTTGAGAGCACGCTGACCAAGACGCCTCTGTGTTTTTCATAAAAATGGAAAAGCTGGAAAATCGTGCTGTCATCAAATACTTTTATTTGAAGGGGTTAACGCCGAAGGAAATTAAAGAAGAGATGGACTCAACACTGGGGACATCCTCCCCATCATATTCAACCGTTAAGCAGTGGGTTTCCGAGTTTAAAAAGGGTCGTGTGAGCACCTCTGATGAGCCTCGCTCAGGACGCCCCATTGAGGTCACAACTCCAGATATGATCGAAAAAATCCATCAAATAGTGCTGAAAGATCGCAGAATCAAAGTTCGTGAGATAGCTGAGACCTTTAAGATGTCATATGAACGTGTACAAAATATTTTGCACCAACATTTGTATATGAAAAAGCTCTGTGCAAGATGGGTGCCGCGTTTGCTAACAGTCGACCAAAAATTGATTCGAAAGAACATTTCTACCGCCAATTTGACGTTGTATAAGCGTAATCCAAGCGAATTTTTGCGTCGATTCGTAACCGTTGACGAAACTTGGGTCCACCACTACACTCCTGAAACCAAAGAACAGTCTAAACAGTGGATTGGACCAGGGGAACCAACTCCAAAGAAGGCAAAAACAATTTTTTCGGCGAACAAGGTTATGGCTACTGTTTTTTGGGATGCAAGAGGTATTATATACATTGATTACCTTGAAAAGGGTAAAACTATCACTGGTCAATACTACGCAGACTTATTGCAACGTTTGAGCCACGAAGTGAAAATTAAACGACCTCATCTGGCGAAGAAAAAAATCTTGTTTCATCACGACAACGCACCAGCGCACACGTCAATCGTTGCGATGGCTAAAATCAACGATCTGAAGTTTGAATTAATGCCGCACCCTCCCTACTCTCCAGACCTAGCCCCGAGTGACTATTATCTGTTTCCTAACCTCAAAAAATGGCTTGGCGGTAAGAGATTTGCGGACAATGAAGAAGTAATCGAAGCTGTAAATGGGTATTTTGAGGAGCTTGACGAATCAGAGATGGCATTACTAGACTAGAACACCGCTATGAGAAATGTATCAGCCTTGGAGGAGATTATGTTGAGAAATGAAAAAAAAAAAATTCTTAAAAACGTTGTTTTTCTTGGTCAGGCCGGAAACTTATCAATCCACCCTCGTACATTACTGCATAATGTGTGAGAATATTTTTGTGGACGTGGTGTTGAATGGTTTATTCAAACAATTTTTGAGTATTCACAATTTGTTTATGCAGTTCATAATCCGTGTTTTCAATTCTCAAGCATTAAATTTTTATATATTTCGTTAAATTTGAATTTCTCCATATTCATTTTGAAATACATTTTGAAGAAACTTTCAAACTTCGAATTCAATTTATAATTTTCATGTATTAACTAACTTAGATAATGTTTTCTTCTCTTTATTCTGTTTTTTGATATCTTGGTTGAATGTTTTAATATATTGGCGCATTCTCAAATCAATACAATGATGGAAAATGCAATAAGGAATCACATTTCTTATTATATGATAGAGAAGCAAAATATTTGGAATGGTTGAGGTTATCAATATGTGTAAACATGCCGCCATTACTGTTTACAAAAGCCTATGTCCTACATAAACGACATCTGAGAACGAGAACTGTGAACCGGATCAAATAATCACATCCCCACCACTGCAATTCGACGAAGTTCGATCATCTATTCTTCTCACACCGTGGGTCAGAGTGAAGTCACTTTGTAATTTCTTTGAAAAATGGGAGAAAGCGAGTTTCGCGTGTTGATAAAACATTTAATGGGTAAAAACACCGTAGAAGTCTAGCAATGGATTGAAAAACGTTATCCGGACTCCTCTCTATCCAAACCAAGGATCTGTCGTTGGTATGCTGAGTTTAAATGTGGTCGTACGGACACAAACGATGCGGAACGTTCGGGTAGGCCATTAAAAGCCGTTACACCGGAAAATGTGAGTGAAGTGTTGAAAATCGTAATGAAAAATCGCAAAGTGAAGGTCCATGAGATTGCAGAAATGACACAGATATCATCTGGAAGCGTATTTACAATCCTTCATGAAAAATTGAGCATGAAAGAGGTTTTTTCCAAGTGGGTGCCGCGATTGCTTTCAGTGGGACAAAAACAGCAACGAGTCGACGATTCAAAGAGCTGTTTATCGCTTCTTACTCGGAATAAAAAGGATTTCCTGCGTCGATATGTGACCATGGATGAAACATGGATACATCATTTCATTCTGGAGTCGAATCGGCAATCATTTGAGTGGCGCATGGCTGGCGAAAGTCGCCCAAAGCGTCCAAAAACGCAGCAGCCTGCTGGCAAAGTCATGGTGTCTGTTTTTTTGGGATACACATGGCGTGATTTTCATTGACTAATTGGGAAAAGGTAAATCGATCAACAGTGATTATTAAATTGACTTGTTTGTACGTTTGAAGGAGGAGATCGCGGCAAAACGACCGCACATGAAGAAGGAAAAAATCCTTTTCCACCAAGACAATATGACATTGAATTGTGGCCCCATGCCACAAGTCCATAAAAACAATGACAAAATTCAACGAGTTGGGCTTTGATTTGCTTCCCCACCCCCTGTATCCGCCAGATTTAGCCCCCAGCGACTACTGGCTCTTCGCTGATCTCAAAAAAATGCTCCAGGGAAAAAAATTTGGCTCCAATGAGGAGGTCATTGCCGACACTGAATCCTATTCTGAAGCGAAGGATAAATCCTTCTATCAACGTGGTATAAAAATGTTGGAAAGGCGTTGGAAAGATTGGATCACTCTGAAAAGAGAATAAAAATGATGTTTGAAAAAAATGTTGTATTCGTTGTCAGTCTCGGGACTCATTGAACGGCGTGTTAGTAACGCATTTCACGGTGAAATATACATTATTTTCATGGTCGAAATGGTTACTAAGGGACTAAATACCATTTGATATCCCAATTAAACCAAAGGAGAGGTGAAAAATAGGTATTTTTCACCTGTGTAAAGCTGGCTTCATTTTTCATCATTCTACGGGTGAAAGATATACGAAATAACAATTATTTTCATATTATAAGTTGGGAGCGTAATTGGTGCAGGATGCGAAGTACTATGGGTAGGGCAGGAATTCGATTTCGACTCAAGTAGTAAATAAATCGAGCGATATTTATTGGCTTCTGGGCCGATCGACGTTTCGGATCAATCCAACATCAAGCACGGTCCTCCAATCACGAACACATCCTGCACCAAGTACGATCCTAACCTATCCAAGCGTGTATTGCCTATAATGACAATGGGTTCCAGGCTGGGTCCATCCTCTTTCCAGTATTGGGGAAGGACGATGAGGCCCATGTCGGCTCAATCTTGGCCCTGTTGTGCTTTCCCATACAATTATGGTCGGTAAAAATGGAAATAATGAATCTCAGTGCGGGCACATTTGAACTTGGCCCCAATTTGGACCAGTGTTGAGCCAAGATTGGGGTGAATTTATATCCCGAGCATGTGTGTACAATCCTCAGCATGTATGAATTTTGGTCCCACTTTGATCCAGTCCTGGGCTCATATAGGCACGATGGGGCTCAACACTAGGCCCAAGACTGAGCCAAAGTGGGGCTGAAATTCATGCTCACTGGGGTAGAATTCGAAGCAATTTTCCAATTCCGGGAAAAAATAAGGGGCAGTATTAATTGCCTAGTCTGGGTTCATGCTAGGCCCATGGTGTTACCAATCCTCGGGCAAAGCAATACAGCCAAGCTGGGAACGATGTTATCATCTCAGGGGTGGCCCCATTTGTCTGCCCAGCTTGGCCCCACGTTGGGCAGTATGGGCACCTACTCTGGGCTTAGATTGGGCCCGCCGTTGATACACACTTGGATATAATAGAAACTATCCACTTCCGATTAGATGGGTCCAGATGATAATCTTCATGACAACGATTTCTCCATCCTCCGATTTGTATCTTAATAACGGACCGAATCGATCCGAAACGTTGATCGACTTAGAAGCCAATAAATATCGCTCGATTCATTCACTACTTGGGTCAGAATTGGATCATTCTTATATGCCATTATTTTGAGTGCAAGTTTACGGTAAATTTCAACAGAATCCCGGTGTAGGTGCGAATACTACTTACTGTCCATGTAGAGTTTTTTTTTAGAGTCCCCCGAGTAGTCACAAGCGGGACATGCAAATAGTGTTTCAGGACCTTCTAGGAACTTGGGAATCATTCAGAATGTTGTATTCACGTTTCTAAAACGTGGTCAGAATAGTTCAAAGGACATCGTGCAATCAATTAATATTGTTAAGTTTCCATTTAACTCTTACCAACTCACAACCCCATGGGCACTCTTATTGCAAACAGGTATCACGTACGTTTCAATTACGTGTTTGCAAGCAATTCATCGCAGATACGTAACTAAAATACATTCCGTACGTGTTTGCAATGAGAGTGCGAATGGGGAAAAACGTCCCGAGATTGATCCACAAAGACGTGCCCTGAAAGTGTTCGGCATCTGAAGTGAAGTTGGTTTCCAATGGTCAAAGAAAATCAAAACACTCAGACTTTATATCTGTCCTCTTCAGTCGTTTCTGAAACGTTCCAACATTTTTTCGAGGAGAGGATTGACTTAATACCATCAACTCAAAATATTCTGAACATGCATCTCATTTCCATTTCCGACAGTATAAATGGCAACGAGTCGCGGAGGCATGTTTATCGATCAACGTTTCAGTGGACTTGATCGGTGTTGAAAGAATAGGTTATTTCCAACGTCTTGGTGAATTAATGAATGAGACATCTGAACTTATACTGAGTGAGTACTTTGATACATACATAACAATGTTGGATGGGCGTTGATTGTTTCTTACTCACACATTTTCTCTTTGCACAGTTCATTACATTCAGCTTCATACCATAGAAATTTATGGAGCATATACGAATAATGTCACGAGAACCCTGCTCAATGAAATGGCACGTATACCATTCAGGAATGTTTATCATCTGCCGGGGGAAAGGTTTTATATTATGATTTCTCCTTTCTGGCATGCACGGAACAAAATAATCAGCTCTTTGACAGCCATTTTTTGAGTTCTTGTAGCTAAATTCCAGTTACTGCAGCAAGATTTTGAGGTGTATCGGCTAAATTTGAGCTAATGTTCCTAAGAAATAAACTGTCCTTCAGGTGCTGAAGTATTTACTCATAGTAGCTGAAATTTAGCTGATACAGCACAAAAATGTTTTTTAAAGCATCAATTAACTTGGTGTTTGAAATATTATGTGTATTTTGTTCCTGATCCAATGTCTCCTACCCTGGAGAAAAAAATTGGAGCTGAAATCGAGCCCAGTTTTTGGGGAAGTGGTTATATGATTACCATCGCAGCTATTCTACAACATCTCGGGTAGAAATGATTCGTTGCATTGCTTAGTTCTGTTTAGCACTTGATCAGATCTGATCTGATCTGACCAGATCCTGAACAAGCGCTGGAAACCATTGGGAAATGCCCGAATCATTTCTACTCGGGATTCTCAACAAAATTTTACTAATTTCAACTATAAACTGGAGCTGGACTTGCTTTCAGCTTCGAATTTTTTCCCAGTTTGTTGAGAGAAATTGGTGTCGATTTATAAACCAACCGCTCAAAGATTTCATTCCCCCAAAATCGAATAATGAATATTTTCCTAGTTTAAGCTGGTATTGCATCAAGGAGCATAGGTTAGGGAGACCATTGATCGAAGAGTACAAGCGTATTCATCTCGGAGTTCACATACGA
The DNA here is from genome assembly GCA_018340375.1 of Gonatopus flavifemur. Lineage (NCBI taxonomy): Eukaryota > Metazoa > Arthropoda > Insecta > Hymenoptera > Dryinidae > Gonatopus > Gonatopus flavifemur. The sequence continues at coordinate 21,092,317 of JAFFJZ010000004.1, forward strand.
GACCAAGTAAGTCAGCGTAGTTCACATCTTACACTCCCAGAAAAATGAAGAAAATCTCATTTTCCAGTCTGGTCTAGGGTTACTCCTCAAAATTCTTACTTGGGGTTCAATCTTCTCTAAGCATTGTAGTTTTCCAATCTGCTTTCTAACGTTTCAGAATCTCACAATTACGTGCAATTCTTATATCCTTCATAAGCAGACTGAATACTCCATCCAATATCGAAGGACTCGCAATTCATGTTGTAATGGTAAAAGATGCGATCCTTCTGAACTCTGAGTATTCCATTGGTTTCAGATTGGAGGAATGAAGAGCAACATATTGGGAGTCTACATGAAACAAATCAATCGCACCTTGACCAAGGCATCCATGGTAGGAAAGTGGAGTGAAATGTTGAGACAGATTGGTGGGGTCCTTATATTCCCCCTAGTAATTGAAAATGGTAAATCCATTACAGAATATCGACCGGCTACACCGTTCAAAGTAAGACATCGGCAAATACGTACCATTCTTTTATGTTGACCGTACACTATTACAGATTTCCAATTATTTTCAGATCAGTATCGTTGAGAATAATTATCTCGATACTATCTTAAAGAATCAGAAGGAAATAGAACAACACGCGTAAGTACCATGGCGTCAGGTTCACCAGAGGAATGCTGCTTCCAATGAAATTATCGAATCATACTCTCGCGCAGGAGGAAGAGTGATTGGCTGGACTCCTCTTTCGCTGGGAGCAGCGAATTTTTTGCTGTGACAACAAACTATTCGCTACCACTAGCAATCTTGTCAGCTACAGCAGTAACCTTTTACAGCTGTAAAAACTGGGAATGTTTGTTCCTTTAGCGAATTTTCAAATTTTGCTACAGAAATCAGTATTGTTTACTGGCACAGCTAAAAAGTCACTGTCACAGCTGGGGAGATTGCTGTGACAGTGAATAGATTGCTGTCAGAGTAAACATCCGCTGCTTCCAGTGAAAGATACCCGGGAAAATTAGATATCTTTGTCTCAGCGAATTCTTCCTCCTCCGTGTGCGTATGACACGTCGTTCCAATCTTTATCATCTAGGACGAAAACTTGTTTCAACTTCTTCTCCGTTTTGTTCAAACTCTACATTTGTATGGAAAGAAATAATTCAATATTGTTCCCAAGCGTGTATTGCCTTTGATGACAATGGGCCCCAGGCTGGGTCCATCCTCTTTAACCCAGTCTTGGGAAATGACGATGGGGCCCATGTTGGCTCAATCTTGGCTCTGTTGTGTTCTCCCATAAAATTATGGTTGGTAGAAAATGGAAATAATGAATCTTAGTACGGGCACATTTGAACTGGGGCCCAATTTGGCCCAGCGTTCGACCAAGATTGGGGTGAATTCATATCCCGAGCATGTGTGTACAATCCTCAGCGTGTAAGAATTTTGGTCCCACTCTGGCCCAGGCTTGGGCCCATATTGGCAGGATGGGGCCCATGCTGGCCCGCGGTGGGCCCCATGGCATATACATGCTAGGGATTTTCCAATTTCAAAACAAAAAGGAAGTATCGGGGCAGTATCGATTGCCTAGTCTGGGTTCATGCTGGGCCCGTGGTGTTACCAATTCTCAGGCAAAGCAATACGGCCAAGCTGGGAACGATGTTATCATCCCAGGGTTGGCCCCACGTTGGGTAGCATGGGCACCCACCCTGGGCGTAGATGGCCCTGGTGAAAATGAAGCGTATGTACAAAACGGGAAGAAAACGTATCAGAAGCGAAAAACGTCTCAATTCCCTCTTCCTGAAGCGTATGATACCCGCTTGCTGTGAAGTGATGAAATCTCACGTTCCGTATACGTTTCATCAGCTTTCGATCCCGTTTCGGAAACGCTACATGTAACGTAACAGCAGGGTATATGAAGCGTGTGCAAGTCATATCTATTCTGACTTCAAGTAACATCTTTCAGCAATCGATTCCAAGGACGATCCATGGCTCGGTGGATAAAACCCCACTACGGTGCACGGTACCGGTTCGATTCTTACTACAGAGTTCAATTTTTTTTCTTTAGATTTCTTGAATTTCTTCCGCTTTCTTCGTTTCAATTCCCGCCTCACATACTCTTTATATCTTTTCCATTCAAGCTTTGCATACTTTCCGTTAACGTTTCTGTTACTCTTCAGGATACGCTTCGTTTACTCTTTCTTCTCGCTCTCATTTTCACCAGGGGGGGCCCGCCGTCAATACACACTTGGGTTCCTCATATTCCCTAGCACCTATGTATACCGTAGGACCTCAACTGATCTAGCATGGGCCCTGTTATACCCATGAAAGAATCGATCCTTTTTCATAAAATTCTTATCGGGTTTGGATCGAAACTATCTAAAAATCAATAGAAACTTGATAAATTTTCCGCAGAAAAGAATCGATTCTGTAAAGATCACCCATCTCTATTTCTTGCTTCCAGTAGAGTTGATTTCTAACCACAATCTCGAATCATATATGGGTCATTCCACATCAAATTCACAACCAAATTTTCGATTGTACTGAGACTTTTTTCCCTTGTTTTGGACATGGGAAAAGAAGACACGTATTTTTTCTTTTTGTTATGATATCGATATTTTGCAAGATATCGATTTTTGAATTTTTCGGTTTTAAAAAAACATGTTAGCTTCAAATGCTTCGCAAATGACTCACTTTTTGTAATAGGGTTTGGCATTTTGGGACACGATGCACATTAGAGTTAACTTTGAAGTGCACGTTTCAACCATACAAAATTTCTTTGTTACGCAATTTTTAAAAACAATTTCTCAAACAATATGGAATAATTCGAAAGAGACATTTTCGATTTGAATGGACCTTTTTGTAATTTGTTATTATAGTATGTAGATTATTGCCTCAGAAGTAGAAAGTGGACTATCCATAATTTTTTTAAATATGATTGATTATATGTACCAATGCGCGCGACTTACGCGCTGGCGAGCCGGGTGTCGTGGGCAGAGCAAGGGTTCAAGCGCACTTCGTTCGTTTGTCATCTTCATTTAAGTATCGTTTCTCTCCGTGACAGTGTCTGTTGAACGTATGAGAAAATATGAGTTGGAATTGAAAAAAAATTATCTGCATTAATTTGAAAATATGAGTAGAAAAAGTTGATAACTTCATTTAATTTTTTTGTGAAATTGAGTTTTCAGGAGACGTAAAAAACGGTTGAATCAATAATTTGAGTGAAAAAGCAGAATATTCAAAGTTACTCACGTAATTCACTAAAATCCGCATTACTCAATTTTTTTCTGCATGGAAAACAAATAATATCTTCCACCTCGAGAGATTCAAACTCTTCAATGAGTAACTTAGATACAGGGCGAAGATTTGTGATATTGGCTTTTGTACGGTGTGAATTTCCACGAAACGAATTCGAACAGCGACAGCAGAACTTTTTTCCCAACATTTGATACCAATAACGTTGAATAGCAGACAGAGAAGAGTGCATCAATTATTGTGCAAAATTGTATTCCATAGCAATGTGACAAATCACTAATGAAAGGCTTTGACAAGTATAACACAAAACAGGCTCAGGTTCATGGTCCGCCAGCGCCGCCCGGCTCGCAAGTCACGCGCACTGGTACATATAATCAATCATATTCAAAAAAGTCATGGATTGTCCACTTTCTACTTTTGAGACAATGATCTACATACTATAATGACAAATTACAAAAAGGTCCATTGAAATCGAAAATGTCCCTTTCGAATTATTCCATATTGTTTGAAAAATTGTTTTTGAAAATTGCGTGACAAAAAAATTTTTTATGGTTGAAACGTGCACTTTAAAGTGAACTCTAATGTGCATTGTGCCCCGAAATGCCAAACCCTATTCCAAGAAGTGAACGATTTGCGGAGCAGTTGAAGCTAACATGTTTTTTTTGTAACCGAAAAATTAAAAAATCGATACCTTAAAAAATATCGATATCATAATAAAAAAAAAAAATACGTGTCTTCTTCCATGTCTAGAACAAGAAAAAAAAGTTTCAGCACAATCGAAAATTTGGTTGTAAATTTGACGTGGAATGACCCATATGTAATCTTCAAAATTCCGCCAAGGTAATACGATGTGTTCTAGAGTTGATCCGTATTCAATGGTGGTCCAAGCCGGATATGATCGCAATCATGATTTCATCGGTAAGTATTTTTCATCATTGGGGAACCGATTCGATGGAAATTTATTTGGAAAAATATGGTCTCGTTGATAATTTAAGGAGATTCGCTTGGGAGAACCGTTATTTTTTTTTGTGATTTATATTAATTGTCCAGTGATATGGAGTTTATTGAATTCACCCCTTACCTGTCTTTCAAATCAAATCGTTTTTCATCTTCTCGAGTACCATGAAGTGAAAGATTTTCCGATATATTTAAAAAACATTGTAGTGTTGTGGCGAGCAGTATTTGGCAGAACAAGAACTGTATTCTTCACTTCTGTATTCCTAACATACTGTATTCTTGAGTATCTGTGTTCTCAAAAAATTGACCTCTCAAAGAACTTTATTCTTGAATCTTCGTATTCTGAAAGAACTGCCCTCCTCAACAACTATATTTTCAAATATCTCAATTCTCAATAATCTGTATCCTCTAAAAACTGTATTGTTGTAGAACTATTCTCTCAAAGAACTGTATTCTTGAACATCTCCATTCTTGAACACGTGTATTTTTCAATACCTCTATGCTTAGACATATGTATTCTCCAAGAACTGTCTTTTTAAATCACTGTATTCTCAATACCTACATCCAAGCGGAACATTATTGTAGGAATAAGCAGTCTTCATAATCGATTCCCATCTCATCAACACTTCCTCAATAGTTATACACCTGAATAGGTATTATGAACCATAGAAAAGTTCTTCAGGAAGGCAGTTCTTGAAGAATACAGATATTGGAGACTGGAGATATTTGAGGCCTTAGGCCACCCTAGAGGCCGAGAAAATAGGCTTTCTTAGGAATTCCTTTGAGAAATATTACGGAATAAATCGAGATTACAGAAATGGGACTCTATTATACATATCATTAACTGCATACATTTTTTTTTGGGCAATTTATTTCAAAATGGCGGCGGTACAGCGTTTTTGCGATGACGTATTTTTTCTTCCTATGCTCGACGGCCCGAATAAGAGCTCCTGTAATTTGATGAATTATGATTAGGGCCTGAATTTTCTCGATTATGTATAGTATTGGGGTATGGGAATAAGTTGCCGCCCTCTTGGAAAAAGTGTTGCTGCTGATACTATTTTCGAGTTCACTCAAGTGCTATACTTGTGATTTGGAAGTGTATATGTAAGGTGTCGATTGCGGCAGTTGACATTTGTTACAAGCGTAAACATCATTTTTCATCTGGTGTCAAAAATGACAACGTTTGTCCAAACGTTGACAAAACAGCATTTGCGGGAAGTTATGCTCCATTGTTTTATTTCGAAGAACAGTGCCGCTGAAACGTATCGTGTACTGTGCAATATTCACGGTGATCACGCCCCGTTTAATACAACTTGTAAAGAGTGGTTTCGACGATTCCAAAGTGGCGATTTTGAGTGATAAAGAACGCGAAGGGGCACCGAAAAAATTCGAAGATGTAGAACTGGAACAATTATTGAATGAAGATGCATGTCGAACCCTAGATGAGTTGTCTGAAGAATTGGGTGTTGACAGGTTGACCGTCGGTAAACGCTTGCACAAGATGAGAATGGTCCAAAAAGCAGGTGATTGGGTGTCGCGTCAACTACAGGAGAGAGATATCGAGAGACATTTGGTAACGTGCGAAATGCTTCTTGAACGGCGGAAGAGAAAGAGTTCTCTGCATCGTATTGTCACTGGCGATGAAAAATGGATCTATTACGATAATCCTAAGCATTGAAAAAGTTGGGGGCTGCCAGGTGTACGAGGTCCATCGACACCGAAAACAAATATCCACGCGTCAAAGATTATGTTGTGCATCTGGTGGGATCAGAAAGGTGTCATTTATGATGAACTTCCTAAACCGTCAGAAACAATCACTGGTGATCGTTAGAGACTACAGGTCATACGTTTGAATCGAGGTCTAAAAGAAAAACGACCGGAATGGGACGGTAGACATGATGAACTTATCTTGCTGCATGATAATGCTAGGCTACATGTTGCTCAACCTGTTGAAAAATATTTGGAAGGAGTGAATTGGGAAATCTTTTGCCCCACCTGCCGTATTCCCCAGACATTGCGCCTCCGGATTATTATCTATTTCAATCTATGCAATCAGCCCTTACTGGAGAGTGGTTTACTTCTCACGAAAGTGTCGAAAAATAGCTCAATGAATGGATCGAGTCAAAAGCACCTGCTTTTTTTCTCCGAGGAATCCGTATGCTGCCTGAAAGATGGGCAGAAGTGGTTGCTCCCAATGGTGCATACTTTGAATAACATCATGTAATAATCCATTGTTTGAATAAAAATCAACTGTGCTTGAAAAAGGGCGGAAACTTATCCCCATACCCGACATAAACTAGAGAAGGACGTAGGATTTTTTCGATATATTGATTTTTGACAAAATGGCGCACTCCTATAGTGGAAAGTGAAAAATTTGCCTGAAGAATCGTCAGATAATTGTTAATAACAAATGAACTATGCAATATATAAGAAAAACCCTACGTACTTCCATAGACAATGTATTTTCGAAGATATATTCCAAATTTCGAGTGAGTCGGTTGAAAATTGTCTGAGTTATGTTTCCGGCCAACTACAGAAATGTAGTTCCGAGATAAACGCGTTTAAAGTTTCGAGTAGTAGAAAATCATGAATAATTTCGCAATACCTTCAATCTGCGATGCCTGCACCATACAATTGGCCTTCCAGATTATCTTCCTGCTCTTGCATTTCTTTTCTGCTTGAGCTTGCATCGATTCCGGCCCCTTTTATCCGGTCTGATAGCGATCTCTGTTCAAGCTTTATGCGCTAACAAAAGAGACTCGCTGCGGAACAGACGGCCTTGTACTACAACTTGAAAACGGAGTACTTGAAGATTTTTCTCGACCATAATCCTAGGCCTAAGGCCTAAGGCCTTGAAAAAACAGTTCTTTAAGAATACAGATATCCAAGAATACAGTTCTCTGACAAAAAAGTCACTCGGAAAGACAGTTCTTAGAGAATACAGATATTTATGAGTCGAGATATTTGAGGATAAAATTCTTCAAGAATTCGAGAATACAAATATTCAAGGATGGAGATGTTCAAGAATACAGTTCTTTGGGAGGACAGATCTTTCAGACTACGGATATTCAAGGATACAGTTTCCTGAAAATACACTGCTTTGAGAATACAGGTATTCGGGGATACATTTATTGTTCCACCCAGTATCCATTCCTCCCTTTTTGAATTTTCTAATTCAATCCCTCAGATTGCACACCTGCACTCATCGGATTTCCATTCTTGGTCTCTGACTGGAAGGAACAGTGAGTATTCCTTTATTATCAAAATGAATCCACCCAAAATTTATGTCTCACTTGAACATTGGAACGAATATTGAGAATGTTTCCATGATTTCAGGATGAATGATTTGGACAAACAGCTCAAGACGTAAGGGTGAAATTTTTTAATAACAAAATCATGTTACGGGTATTTGGTATCGGAAAAATTCGAATTCATGATAATCAAAGTCACCTTCTGAGGAAGTTCATATTTGCCTCAAATATAGAAGCTCACCACAATTTTCTATTGTTTCAGGATTCTCAATGTTGCTCGTTTCGGGTTTATTATAGGACACGAATTGGGGCACGCCGTACATTATAAGTGTAAGTTTTCTGGGGCATAATGTTCCATATCCAATGCACAGTTCCTTTCTTCGGATAAAAGTCGAAGATTGGAAAAACTTCAGTGTATAATTGGAAGTGTAATCCGACAAAGTTATCTTCAGGATATTCCTAGTGAAAATGAATCAGATATGAACTTATCAAGACGTGATATATGGATTGTGTTCAAAATTTTCCATATATTTTATGTTGAGGCGAACATGAAACATGTTGAAGTTAGAATGTGTTTCAACTCTTAATAGTAGTAGGAGAAGCACAGATAACATAAGAGACTACCAACCATGTGGAAATTCCTGAAGACGAACAAATGGTTCAGTACTGGCGGGGACTTATTCGCCAGACTCTGGCAAAAACGATTGAGCCGTTACGGTACCTTCACTGCTTTTCAATGTTGCCAAGTGCAAACGTGATGATGATCCAACTGGAATAGTGAAATTATTGCTTGTATTCCTGTTTTCTCATGATTCGGGGTGCTTCTTTCACGTGAGTTCGTTAGCTGCTCGCGGATCATTGCGCTTTTCCATCGTCTGTCCCCTAAGCTCTCACGGATCGGGGTTGCTTTTTCCACGTAAGTTCCCTAGCTTTTCACAGATCGGGGTGCTTTCTCGTCGGGAGTCCCCTAACTTCTCATGGATCAAGGTGCTTTTTCACGTGAGTCCCCTAGTTTCTCACGGATCAGGTTGCTTTTCCATCGTGAGTCCCCTATCCTCTCATGGATCAAGGTGTTTCTTTCACGTAAGTCCCCAAGCCTCTCATGATTCGGGTTGCTTTTCATCGAGAATCCCCCAGTCTCTCACGCATCGGGGTTGCTTCCTCCAGGGTACCCAAGCTATAATGTAGGAACCAAAACACGAGTTTCAGCGCCGCCTGCCGCAACTCTGCGAACCAAACGTCACAAACACAAGTACACCATGTATACTTACATATTGTGTACTTGTGTGTATGTGAACTTGTGTGGGTGAACTGGTGTATAAGTACACATGGTGCATTTGTGTATGTGACCTTTGGTTCGCAGAGTTGCGGTAGGTGGCGCTGGAACCTGTGTTTTAGTTTCCACATTGTAGCTTGGGTACCCTAGCTTCTTCCACGTGAGTTCCCTAACCTCTCACGGATCGGGCTGCTTTTTCACGTGAATCTTCTAGTTCATGGCTATGAAGAGTATTTTGCTATGTAAATTGTTTATTCTTTTTTTGCACCGTATGCACAAGTAATAAAGGTTTTCCGAACAATTTTTTCCGTAGAATCGAATTGTGATGAAGAGTATTTTGCTATGTAAATTGTTTATTCTTCCTTGGTAATGAATGGTATTGGTTCCCGGTCGTCATCTGAAACTCTCGTACGTTAACGGAACCATAAACGCGTTTCAGGTGTCATGAGGAACGATGAGTATTTCATTGCTATATAAATTGTTCATTTTTTTTTTTATAACAAAGCAAAGTGACTTTATGCACAAGTGATACATGTTTCCCGAACAATTCTTCCTGTAGAATCGAATGGTGCAATCACTTTCTACCAAAAATCATCCTCATGAATAATTGTTCGAACAATTTTTTTATCATGTATCGTATCGCGAAATTAGTTTCGAGTCGCCATCAAAAACTTCCGTATGTTACTTGAACCATAACCACGTTATACTTGGCATGTGCTCTGATGGGATGATTGAAGCGATACACATTTAGTAAAGGAATGATTCCTGGATCAGATGTATTAGATGGATCGGACCATCAGAAATGCCGCAGTTGAAGCAATACAGGCTCATTAATATCATCTGTATCGGCAGTATTGTATCCTCAGTACTGAGTCTTATGTAAAGCGTTGTTATCATTCTGATTCCGGGTCAGTACCGTCAAATCAAATAGCCCTGAACTGGTTGTTTATATTTGCCAGCGCTGGCGAAAACTTATTTTTTAGTTGCAACGGAAGATCCTTACCACTCCTACCCAAAAGAACAAAAACGTATGAAACAGACATTCCTACACTCCTCAAACAGTCAAGGGACCTTCAAAGTTGTTGTTCTCTTCAAGTGAACGTGATGTTATCGACGAATTGACTAAATATATTCACTTGCTAGTTCTAGACGAAGCCCGGACGGAGAAGGAGGAGAAGATGCGAAGGAAATGCTGGGACGTCCTCCATTCTTCAACGTATGCCAATCTCAAAAAGAAATTTCGATGCATCCAGGACCAGTATAGCAGTTACACAGTCATTGAAACCTCTCGCAATGTAACAGTAAATATGGTTGCTATTTAGGCACTTTTATGACAGAATGGATTATATTGTATCTTGAGTTTCTCAGAAGAGGAGATTCGATTCTCATTGGAATGATATGTACACTGAGAGGGAGGCTCTACCCAAGTGTGTATTAACAGCGGGCCCAATCTGAGCCCAGGGTGGGTGCTCATGCCGTCCAACGTGGGGCCAAGCTAGGCGGACAAACGGGGCCACCCCTGAGATGATAACATCGTTCCCAGCTTGGCTGTATTGCTTTGCCCGAGGATCGGTGACCCCATGGGCCTAGCATGAACCCAGACTAGGCAATTGATACTGCTCCTCCCTTTTTCTCGGAATTGGAAAATTGCTTCGAATTCTACCCCAGTGGGCATGAATTTCAGCCCCACTTTGACTCAGTCTTGGGCCCAGTGTTGAGCCCCATCGTGCCGATATGGGCCCAGGACTGGACCAAAGTGGGACCAAAATTCATACACGCTGAGGATTGTACACACATGCTCGGGGTATAAATTCACCCCAATCTTGGCCTAACACTGGTCGAAATTGGGACCAAGTTCAAATGTGCCCGCCCTGAGATTCATTATTTCCATTTTTTACCGACCATAATTGTATGGGGAAGCACAACAGGGCCAAAATTGAGCCAACATGGGCCTCATCGTCATCCCCCAATACTGGGTCTGAGAGGATGAACCCAGCCCGGGACCCATTGTCATTGTAGGCAATATACGCTTGGGTAGTTGAATATTCCACAGATATCCTGAGAGGAATGAAATTAGTTAATTTCATCGAAGGGACCCAACTACATTTGTAGTGGTTGTGGTTACTAGCCCTGCCTTGGTTACATAAACCCATTGATTATCGCCAAATCTTATTGAATCTTACCTGATGTTCTGACCAAATCCTATTCAACCATTTCCAATGAGATTTATCTAGATGAGTGTTTTTTTTTCAATGTCATTCAAAATAATAGGAAATGAAGTGTGCTCTCAGATAACTCAAGAGTTTTAGAAGAGTTCATAATGAATGCAATGCATTCATATAGGGCTCTTTCGGAAGTCTTGTGCTATCTCTGGGGTTTTGTCAGTTCCACCTCATCTCCTATTGACGTTTTTGGAGTTCAAAATAATTGGAATTCAATAGGAGAATGAGTGGAAGGTCATTAGATCCCATTATTCTCTTCATCATTCAATTCTCACAAAAAAAATCAATCATAAACAGATTCAAAGGGGCAGGCACCTAAATCTCATCACATGCGAACTCAAATAATTTCTTTATGAATAAGTTTTTCAGAGCGTTGTACTTTAAATCAATTGAATGGCCACTCGGGGTCGATTTTCAAATATCTCGTGTCGTCCCACGAAATAAAGGTTTACTTTCGCAGTTCAACACTTCAAACCCATCGTTCAGGATCAATGGATCAGTAGCCAACCTCAGGCCCCTTCATAATCCTGAATTTTCTAACACATGCATTGTAAAAAAAGTGACATCTTGTGATCGATGGGAGAAGGTGTCGATTATTTTCATCCGTTTCTATGGTACTATTATTCTTGGAAATAATTTGAATCCTCCATAATGATTATATCCCTAATAAAGTCAGTCCCATGGAAACGAATGAAAACAAACAAAAACTTATTCCGCAGTTCACGAGATGGCACTTTTGACAATTCATGGCTCCAAACGAAAATAGAGGAATCCAACAATTATAAAAAGACTTGAATAACTATTAATTTCTCAATTTTGAATGATGGGTTCTTGTCACAGTTCTAAATTTTGGAATCGGAATCTGGTGAAATTGTTTGATATCATTGGATCCTCATGCTATTTCCATAGAAATCGTTGAGCATTAACATTAGCGTTTCTTGGGATGGATTATTCATTACCAAATGCTGGAAATTCATATTTCATAAAGAGAGGTTAAGTGATGGAACAACTAATGGGATTCAAAGAGCTTCCACATATTTTCCTATCAAATTCCAAACTTGTAATTTTTATAAAAGTAATAGAAAATAATGGGGTAACTGACAAAAACACACCTCGCACCTTGATTCCTATTACATAAGTTTTTTTCTGATCAGATTTGAGGGGACTTTTTCATCAGGGAGACCATCTCTCAGTGTAGGAAATTGAGTCACCGTAAATAAAAATTTAGTTCCAGCAATCAATTTTATTTCTCACAATCAAACTTTTCATCCCAATGAATGAACGATTTTATTCATACACTGCAAAAATCGCCGTCAAAGATATGCCTCAACATAAGACATGGCATGTTGATTGATTGAAATCAAACACATGAAACTGGAAATATCAGTATCTTATTCCACATCATTGACATTCAAATATATGTTAATTTTCAAATAACATGTCGGGAGTGATTTATCACATTTGACACAAAAAGATGGATCATATCGATGATTTCCAATCAAACGTTTGATCAGAATCTCGTTTTAGTTTTATTCCAAAAGGGAGAATAAACATTTCAAATAAATTGTTCGTCTCCTTTACACTGTGAAAAATTGCCGAAGAAAGTTTGGCAGTTTTTTACACAAACTGTTTTCGGAAATTATCGTAAAAGACTTTGTGAATATCCAAAAAGTTTTATGATCTCACGAAAATTCTCGAAACTTCCCGACTTTTGTTTCTCAATCTCCGAAAAAAGTTCGGAAATTATTTTTCCAAAACAAAGTTGTAAATTCCCAAGCATTTTTGTTTGGAATTTAACAACTTGTTCTCATAATGCACTTTGACGTGGACGTGACAGTAATTCGTGGTTGTGTTCCTACGTATAACTTTCAAACATTGTTGTTTGCTAATCAAACACGTCACGCCTTGAATCAAAACGTATTTTTGAGTTTCGAATAGGATTACAGTAACATTTTGAAATGTTTCAAAAGTGGTTATCAGTTTTTGCAGTGTATTTCAGACAACTAGACTTTTACGTTCCCCAGTTGAGATCTATGGAGCGTGAATAAAAATCCGGCTGCGGTAAGGAACATTTAGTTTTCCCAGCTTGGTACCTTCCTCTCAGTGTACTTCATTTTAGTACGTTCAGGGAAAGTTATTTGTATGAATTGCATCATTGAAGATATCATCTCAGCTTTGCTACTCAGGTTGAAATATTCTATTGAATCCTTCCACGAATGGTGAATAATCTGATTGAATATCATTGAGTTTCACTGAAACTTATTCATTTTCCCATTCGTAAATGAGATTTTATAGATTATTTGTGAGAGGGACGGAACTTTACCGAGGATAAGAATAAGGATTACCCAGACAACACACAAGTCCCATATGAAATCGGAATATATTCGATTTTTTCAATTCTAATAGAATCACATTGAGTGAATCCGTAAAGAAGTCTCATAGGATTCATTTGATTTGAAATGAGTTCTGCTGGGAGTGTTTTGGAATTCATATAAGAATTCTCAGAGTATCCAAACAGAATTCAAAGACAGTACTCAGAGAATATCCGTTATGTACACCTGAAAATATCCATAGCGGTATTCAAATAGAATCTGAATTCAATTCAGAAAATGATTGAAATTAATTCTTATGAATAGTTCGCAAAGTAGACGCCCATATATAACATCTTGCGCGCGGATTACAAGCGACTTGCGTGCGTTTCAGAGTTCCGATTCGCTTGCAAAGTCAGATCCATGTGTGCGTCGCTTTCTGTTGCGGGAATGGTATTATAGCGATTTGAAGTTATCGAATTCGGAATAACTGAAATCCCCAAAATTCTAACTCACTGTAATTCCAGGATGGATGACACTTAAACGATTGATTTCTTCTCACGAGGAAAGATTCCTGCAGGAATCTCTTTTCCCTAACTCTAAAACGGTCTTGTATCAGAAGATGTGAAACGCAGCGTTTGTGAGAAACCTAAATTTTTCGGAGAATTCGAAAATCTTCATATTTCAGAAACTTAGCCTGTTCAGAATCAACATCCCTGGTGAAAGAACCGGATAGAGATCCAGATGAGCACCCGGATACATCCGGGAGTGTATTTGGGTGCGCATACGGATTTTCCGGTGAATCTCTGTTTGGGTCAATCCAGGTCCTATCCGGGTTTTGGGACCAAATATCGGTCGGAACCCCCGATGGGAACCGGATGAGAAACCGGATGGGAACCCGGACGCAGCCAGGGCTCTATTCGGGCGTATCCGTGCGTATCAGGGTGCGTATACGGATTTTGCGGTGATTCTCCATCCGGGTCAATCCGGGTCCTATCCGGGTCCTGGGACCGAATATCGGTCGGGACCCCGGATGGAACCCGGATGAGAAACCGGATGGGAACCCGGATACAGCCGGGACTCTATCCGGGCGTATCCGAGCACGTATATGGATTTCGCGGTGATTCTCCATCCGGGTCAATCCGGGTCCTATCCGGTTCTTGGGGCCAAATATCGGTCGGGACCCCGGATGGAACCAGGATGAGAAACCGGATGGGAACCCGGATACAGCCGGGACTCTACCCGGGCGTATCTGGGCGCATAGACAGATTTTGCGGTAATTCTCCATCCGGGTCAATCCGGGTTCTATCCGGGTCTTGGGACCAAATATCGGGCGTGACCCCGGATGAAACCCAGATGAAAAACCGGATGAGAACCCGGACACAGTTCCGTTCCCAGCCTTGGTGTTTCCACCGAATACCCGGAGACTCCCGTATACCATACCAATCTCTTAAAAACTTCCGCGGATAGGATCTGGATGGGACAGGATGGAATACCGAACATCAGTTCCGAATCAATTTCGTGTTCTAATTCTTGCATGACTCCCGGATCACCCCGGATATAGATCCGTCCTATGCCCAGCTATCCCCCCCACGCACCCGGATACACCCGTTTCCGATACCTACCTCTCAAAAGCTTTCCCGGATAGGACCCGGAGGCGACCGGATGGGTTGCCGACCTTCAGTTGTGAATTAATCTTGTGTCGCAGTTCCCTTATGTTTCCCGGAAGAACCCGGATACAATTCCGTTCTCAGCCTCGGTGTTCCCTCCACGTAGCCGGATACGCCCGTATACGATGCCTATCCCTCGGAAACTTGCTCGGATAGTATCCGGAGGGGACCGGATGGGTTGCCAACCTTGAGTTGCGCATTAATTTTGTGTTCCACTCCCCGCATGATTCCCGGATCAACCCGGATACAGTCCCATCATCAGCGTTGGTGTCCCCGCCACTTCCCCGGATACACCCGTATACAACACTTATCTTCCAAAAACTTACTCGGATAGGATCCCGATGAGACCGGATGGAATATAGATCATTACTTTTGAATCGATTTTGTATTCCAATTCCCGTATGACTCTCGGATGACCCCGGATATAGTCCCATCATATGCCTGGCTGTTCCCGTCACGCACCCGGATACGCCCGTCTACGATACCGTTCTCTCAAAAACTTGCCCGGACAGGACCCGGAGGGGACCGGATGGGTTGCAAACCTTCAGTTGTGAACTAATTTTGTGTTCCACTTCTCGTATGATTCCTGGATGAACCCGGATACAGTTCCGTTCTCAGCCTTGGTGTTCCCGCCACGTACCCGGATACACCCGTATACGATACTTATCTTTCAAAAACTTACCCGGATATGTCTTGATTAAGATACGTTCAAGAAAATAAATTTTCCAGCAGATTTGAGGTTATATAAGCACATGACCATGAATAACACAGAATGAAACTTTGGATGTACTTGTTATTACAATCAGATTGCAAATAAGGTAAATTCATCCATGAATTGAAAGTTTGAATCAACCATAGAGATACCAAGAAATATGAAAGTTTGTAAAAAGTACGATTTTGTCTCCTGATGATGTGCACACTAATATTGCCGAATATCCACTTCACAATAATTTTTAAGGAATACTTTAGAAAGAATCTGTGGTATCAACGAAATATTAACGACCACTAGAACACTGAATTCATTCCTAAATATGTTTCACTAAATTATCCATTTTTCCTATTTGTAAGTACATTCAACACTTCTGATATTGATTCATGTAATAACAGTTTGTTCAAAATATCATTTTTACTCTGAAACTATGCACCGCTGACATTATATTTCATTATGTCATATTGACAATTATGGGCGTCTACACCATATTGTACGTATAGCTCAGGCGATTGAGGCGTAAATACGTCGTGAAATGAACAGGTTCGATTCCCGTAACCACAAGGGTCGAAATCAAGTAAACTCCATCGGAACGCGAGAAAAGTAAAGAAGCAGGTGGAGAAGGAAAAAGAAAAGGTTAAGAATTTTTTTGTGAACAAATTCAAGAGTCTTCAAAGGCATTTTTATGAATCCTTCAAGACATCTTTGAGAATTCTTTGTGA
The DNA here is from genome assembly GCA_018340375.1 of Gonatopus flavifemur. Classification (NCBI taxonomy): domain Eukaryota; kingdom Metazoa; phylum Arthropoda; class Insecta; order Hymenoptera; family Dryinidae; genus Gonatopus; species Gonatopus flavifemur. Next base: position 21,108,659 of record JAFFJZ010000004.1, read on the forward strand.
AATCTTAAATATGCCTTGAAGACATCTTTAAGGACTCTTCAAGATATCTTTCCGGATTCTATATGTGTTTCATAAGATATCTTTTAGAATTCGTTTCGGTATCTTTCAGAAAGTTTCTCAAGACTTCTCACAAACGCACTGAGACTTCTTGAAGATATCTTTGAGATATCTGAATGTTAGTTGAGTCGTGTGTTATCAGGGAAGTTGAATTACTCAGATTTCGAAGTTTTTACATATTTTTTCTCCTCTTCCGAATGAATTGGCAGCTGAGTGGTAGAAGAACCTTCAAGGAAAACCTCGCTGATCGTCTAGGAATAGAGGCTATTCACGAATTACTTCTTGATGAATTCGGTGGTCACTTCGACGATCCTATGCCAGAGTACCGTAATTACACGCGACGTCAATTATTTTTCATTGCTTATGCGAATGTAAGTACAATCCAGTTCACATGACATGAATTAATCTGAATGAATTAGGGGTGGGATTTTTATCCGGGATTCTTGAATATTCGGAAAATCGGATAAATGATCCGGTCATTCGGATCACATGAATATTTAGATAATCGGATAAACCGGATGTTCGGATGAGCATATGATCCGATTCAATTGCATCATATTCATAAACGTATTACTAATCGTAAAAATGAATGAACTGCTATCGTTTCTCGATCAAGTAGATACATTAGTTCCATTTCATATTTCCGTATATTCGGATTCACGAATCTCCGGATAATGTATTCGAGTATCGGGATATCAAAACCTTACTCACACATCCGAATAATCAACCGAATATCCAGATTCCCGGATGTACGGATAATCCTGGTATCAAGATGAATTCCTGAATCCATCCTTCCATAATAGATACAAAATTTCGCGTTTCCAAGCAATGTGTGGTTAGTAGACATCTCTAGGAACAGGAACCCAGATAACATTTCGGAGCTTCCCTCTAGGTTTGCATGCAATTTGCGTGCAGAAGCTTAAGCTTCCACGTGCGTCGCCTTGTGAGGGCATGTTATCTGGGAAGACGGTATAAACCTATGCAAAAGATCGAAAATCGCATGGTAACGGATAGGAACAGATTGTATGGAGGCGATTCCAAATTGCTTCACATGCGGATTTTTTCAACTGGTCATTCCACACATTCCACACAGTACCACAATCTTGGAAATGATTGTGTTCATTATGAGTTCTTCAAGAATCCTTCTAGGACTGTGGTGCTGTTAGGGAAATTATGCTGTAGCAATGCAGGGCATGATCTCCTACCTAGAACAAGTCATACGTTCAACTTCTCAAACACATTTCGTTGATTGCAGTCATTTTGCATTTCTTACGAACAAGATTGGATAGACGATGAGATGAAGGGAAGCATGGTACATTCTACTCCACGATTGCGGGTGAACGGTCCTCTGTCGCAGATGAAATCATTCAGCAAAGCGTTCAACTGTCCTGCACGCACACCCATGAATCCCAAGAAGAAATGCAGCAATCTATGGGAGACAGTGGGCTAGGGCTCGAAAGATTCTCATATGCATCAAGAGAACTCTTTGATAATCATAGTGACGGTTTCAATAAATTTGTCAAATGCATTTGAAAAAATGAAGGCTTTTAACTGGACCGAAAATAAATGACCAAATCTACATATCAGAGATACATGAAAGAACATTTGCAAACTACAATGTTTGAAAGTTGTATGTAGAAGCAACCACCAATTACTATTACGTCAACGTCAAAGTGGAGAACAGGAACAATGTATTTCAAATGTATATTTTCCTTTCCCGGATAGCATTGGAAGGTTCTTTGAACGTTCGGAAACGTACTTGCTCTCACAGAAAACATCCAAATAAAATCCCAAGGACGTTCTAAAAACACCGCCTGTACGTCCCAGGGACATACAAATGTTCTGTGATGTTTAATTTATGTCCACCATGCGACGTTCTGAGGACGTGTTCAATAAAGATGTCAAGATGACGTCCTGCGATACTATGCACATGTTTGTAAAAGTTAGTTTTCATAAAAGTACGTTGAGGAAACGTAACGGAAACGTCCCGTGGTAGTGAAAAAAGACGTACTGGGAACGTATTCAGGTGCATAAAAAATGACCGTTATCTGAACGTATTTCAATCTACTCCCCGGAGACGAAGCGCGCAGAAATCAGGTTATGTTTCTAAAACGCCCAGAGGACTTTCAATACTATCTGGATTTTGGAACAGAACTAAAATGAGTTCCTCATTAACCGTTTGATTATAAATCGTTATGACGATTCATATTCTCAAGTTCAATGTGATAAATGACACTCCTGACATCTCATTTGGGAATAAACATATATTCAAACGTCAGTGATGCGGAATAAAATACGGATGTTTCGAGTTCCCAATGAACATTATGAGCACGAGGACTTGGAGACAACTGGAGGAGCTCTTAAAGAGATCTTAATGTCATCCAATGCGTCGATTTAGGAGATCTTACAGAGCTCTTGCTTAAGACCACTTTATGTTATCTTTATGTTATAAATGTTCTCTTTAAGATAACATAAAGTGATCTGAAAGAAGACCTCCTCTGACATGAAGACATGAAGATCTCTTTGAGAGCTCCTCCAGTTGTCTTCAAGTCCTCGCCCTCATAATGTTCATTGGGTTGGAACAGTCTTATTTTGAGACATATCAATTTTTGTACTGGGAGAATTTTTTTGAGGTTCAGTTTTTGAGATATCAGTATTCCTAGATTTCTTTCCAGATTTCAAATCACTCGAAATCGTTTTCTTTTAAATGCTCGAGCTCAACGCCATTCGCTGAGTTGAAAAACGGTGGATCTCTGGGAAAAAATTGAACCATATCATCCTCCTTCGTTTCGGAGCTACAGTAATTTGAAATTGCGGAATTCTGATCGGCTGAGAGCCGAAAAATTTCGAATCGCTATAACTTCAAATTGAGATATAATAGGGTACTTCCATTTTTTCCTAGAGATCCACATGTTTCCAATTCAGGCAATGATGTTGCGCTCAAGTTTGTGATGTTTCGTCGAGTCCCACGCGTTGATAATTCTATTTATCCCTAACCGAATGATTAATCAGTCCCCAATAATACCTCTGGCTCGTCGGATTCCGAAGCTCTTCCAAAAGGTAGGGGTACGCGTGTCACAGACTATGGAATCAAGATTGTAAGTTCTGAACAAATCTTATTATCATAGTAATTTCAGAATTGCACTGATCAGGAATTGATACAAAGAAATACTTATGACTAATTACAAAACACTGAAACATAAAATGAAGCTCAATCCAAATAGAGTTATTTTTGGAAGAGATCTCCCGAATCTAACAGAAATAATTCCCCAGTCCGGACTTTCTACGGTGAAATGTTTGCACACGCGAACTAACGATGTATTGAACGTGATAGAGGAATAGATAGTACCGGCTCTAACGGAAATCCGGTCTTTGATTGGTTCTAACGGTAAGAAACCATACGTGGTTTGTTATTCACTCTTTAGGTTTTTTCAGCAACGTCATTGTTAAGATTTTCGAGGAATTGACTGTGATTTTTCTGGAATCAATTGAACAGTATCTTCTGATTAACTGTGAAGAAAACCATCAGTCTCAATAGAAATCGGTAGTACCATTGGGTCTCTAATTCGGGAATGAGTTCGCTCTATCGGGATAAGTGAATGTATTTAGTTAGGAAAAGGGTTCGATCGGGAATAGCTGTGAGAAGTTGGCTCCAAGGGTGATTCAGGAAAAGTTCTCAATATCACTCCATTTTGGCTGGACATTCCCACTAAAAGTCCACCCCTTCCCTAACCAAACCCTATTCTTGAAGAAAGCCCTGTTGAAAACACCCAGCACGGTTCAACATTGAACCAACTTGGTCCCAGCTGGACCAGCTTGGTTCCACCATACTGACCATGATGGGTGACCCAATAACCAACGTGGGACCAACTTGGTTTCAATTGGACCAACTTGATCCCAGTTGAACCAAGTTGGTTGCATCATACAGACCATGATGGATGGCCCAACAACCAATAAGAGACCAACTTGGTTCCAGCCGATGCCAGTTACAGACCATGATCTACGACCTCCACAATCAAATTTCTCTGGTCGGCGGTTCCACTGTGTGTGTGGAATTTCCACACAGATGGATGTGATGGAGGGATTGATCTCGTTGAATCTGGCATCACTGTATGATGGCTGGTCCAGCTGAAATATAGGATCATATCGGTTTCAAGTGAGTTAGCCTGGTTCCAGTTTTCCCGACAGAGCTCCAAATAATTACAAGTATATCACCGATACCTGAGTAATTTGTGAAGGCCAACATGCTGCACTTTTCTTTATACCAGGCCTGATGACCTGGTTTTGAAGGGAATCACCAAATATAATTGTATTGTCAATGTAAACAGCCTAACAAACTGATAATCAAGTTCCTGGTGAAAATCCAAGCGTGAAGTAAGCGGGTGTTATGACAAATGAAGCGTGAGAAAGTTCCAATTCCCTCCTAAATTACCCCTAGATGACTCTTTGTTACGTTTAGATGACTTGTAGCTTACGCTAATTATTTTGTTGTATATTACGTATGAACACTATACATAGCTTAAAACAGTATACAAATACCGTACACTATATATTTTGAAAATATTTCATTTTATTCGATTGAAGAAGTTTTTCAACCGTATAAAGTTTTTCTCCTTCCCCTGTGAGTCAACAGAAATTAGTAGGATCTAGAAGAACTCCATTAATCCTTCACAGATGATCACCAATCCTGTGAAAGATTGATTGATTCCTACAAGAAGCGGGTTAAATATCTTGCTTCTACTGGGTACAATTACTTTCGCTTCTACTGGATCCAACTACACCCGAAAATCACTATCATAACCGACAATCGTAAATTTTGGAAAATTATAATTAATTATTCTTCTTGAATCATTCACAAATGAAAAAGAAATCTGGAAATGCCAGCGAGATGAAGCTCTAGTGAAAGATAATGAAAATAAACCCTCTGGGTAATTCTGCTTCATTTACCGTATTCGCCAGATTTGGCTGCCAGCGACTACGGGCTGTTCGCAGACCTAAACAAAATGCTCGCCGGTAAGAAATTTCGCTCCAATGAAGAGGTTATCCCTGAAACTGAGGCCTATTTTGAGGCAAAAGATAAATCGTTCTACAAAAGTGGTATTGAAATGTTAGAGCGGCGCTGGAATAATTGCGTTGTTCTTGATGGAGATTACGTTAATAAATAAAGCTAATTTTGACCAAAGAAACCGTGTTTTTTGTGTTGGGCCCGGGACTTTTCAGCCCATGTGTTATACTGTATAAATTCGACAAGATGTTTTATAAAGGTGCATAGCACATTATTCGAGAAGGTCCCAATTGTTTGGTCTGAGCATGTTCATGAACGGAGAAAGATAACTTTTCCGGAATAACTAGGTTCTTGCTGAATTAGTAATATAAGTGAAAACATTCCTGTTTTTATCAAACAGCGTACAGTATTGGAAATTTCTTGAAATTTCATTGATACTTCAAGAATTCTTGTGAATGACATTTCAAATTCTTGCTGATCGACCTGAAGATGCAGATACATGTGATTGAATTTTCAATTTTTGCCATATCATGATATTCGTAATCGTATCGTTTAGTGACTCAGTTTTCATTGAAATGTAATAAAAATTTCTAGAACTTTTCGAATCACGTGAATGGAGATTGCTCCAATCATGTGTGATTGAAGCAAGTAAAAATGTGCACTGGATCATCTGAGAATTCGCACACGCACTTTGAACTATGTCTGGTGAAATAAACATTTTCGCTACACTTCCTGATGGTAACAGTGATAATTCCACTCATCATGGTAAATTAGTAGGAATATGATTCTTGAGACTTGCTTTCATAGCATTTTCAACTGTTTGTGTTGCTTGGAACATTCATTCCTTCTCGAAATGTGTTAAATATAAGTCGAGGAACACGTGGAACACGATTCTCATAAATTTATTTCAGTAACAAGTGGAACACTTTAGAATTCATCATACTGGCTCTATAAATTATCCTGTTCGTTTCGTAAAATTCCACTCCGATACTTTGAAGATTGAAAAACTGCGTAGAAGTGACATCGGAAATATTTTACGATGCATTATTTTGAACCATCATCACTGAAATTGTAAGTATATATCATGCAATGAACAAAGTTTGAATTTAACAAGTCATACTTAATCGACAGGCGTTATGTAGGAATTTCAGTCCTGCTATCAACCGTGTTGTCAAACCCTCAAGGAACAGCGCAACGATATCCTGATAAATTTGGACGTAATATCATTGAAAAGAATGAGTGGGATTTAATTCATTGAATCATATCCTGCCAACATTTTCATGAATAAGTGTACATAAAATTAAGACAGGAGAAGGAACTTCTTATTAATACATATTTCCATTTGTGCCATTAGCGGCAGATATGCTGAACGATTTGGATCCCACGGTAGACCCATGTGATAATTTTTATGCCCATACGTGCAATAATTTCCTCCGAAAGAACTCTATACAACCTGGTAGAGAAGAGATTGAGAGTTGGACTATAGCAGATGAAATTTTCATGTCGAAAATGCGAGGTGAGAATGGAATTCAGAATTGTTGATCTGTGGTTTGCCGTAATGCATACCGCACATTCGTTATAAAAGCATTCGAGAAGAGTTCTCAAGAGCTTTTGTAGAATACTCGGTAACTGTTATTGGATGCATCCGCCTGTTGCAGAAGCCCCCTCACATCCTATGAGGGGAAAAAATGAATAATATGAAATGAGGGGCAGTGATGCCAGATTCGAGACCGCTGCCCCTTTCTCCCACCATGCGGAATAACTCGGGCGAGTAAGAGAGTAATAGTCACTCTTTCTCTGTCGCTCGCGCGACTTATCCCGTATGGTGGGAGGAAAGGGAAGCGGTCAATGGAGAGGGTAAAAGCGGTCTTGGTGTCGAATCTGGCATCACTGATGAGGGGTGCTTTTGTCAGTTCCATCTTATTTCTTATAAACACTTTTGGAGTTCAAAATGATTGCAATTCAATGATTCTTCAATTATTCGCAATCATTCTGACGGAGATCTTTTTGTTTCTATTCTTTATTCGATCCATACGTCTGTAATTTCTTCCATTGTCAGGAAAACAACATGGAAAGGATTAACGATTTTGGTCCTCATGAGGGAAATCTTTCTGCAATTGAGAGGAGGTTCTCATGTTGTGACCCCAACGTAAGGTGATCTTTTCGAATTTATTCTCCATGGAAGGGAGTGAATCAAGACCTGGGGGGTTTTCACACTAGTTCATTGAGTCTTTGAGCACGTGAACAAATTTTTCCCAACAAAAAATAATGTCATGGGAGTGTTGTTGATATGTGCTGAAATATCCCAGACAACATTGAGAGTTGTAAAAGAATTCTCGCATGTTCGAAAAAATTCTTCAGGGGCACCAAAAATATTCGGAAGAATTCTGGTAGAATATATTCAGAACTCTGAAATGTCCAAACAATAGAGCCTTCTCGGTGTTCTTATTTCCATTACATTAGAAATCATTATGAACTCACTAGAGAATTCTTCGAGAACATTGAAAGTATAAATAAAGAGCAAATTAAGACTTTTCAAGAAACTCGTTTCTTTGATAAAAGGAGTTATTTTGAATTTCGAAGGTATCTGTTTATTGGAGAGTTTCATAAATTGGATAATATAAAATTAGTTTACATTGGGTACATTGCAATCAATAAAATATCCAAGTATTTAAATGATTTCTTATTCGTTTGTTATTGAATATTTTTTCCTGCCTGCACATAAGAAGAATTTATATTTGACATTGGAATTTGGGAGAATTCAACGTACATTCTGATGTATGAGAGTTTAGTTTTGAATTTAAACAAATTTTTGTTCAAAAATTATTCTTCAAAGAAGTGTAATTGCAATCCCTATAAAACTATCGTCAATGTTGAATGTCAGTTATTCTCGAAATATTAATGTTTTAGATAACACAAATCTCCATAAAGAACATTTCAGTATCTCTCAGTATACCGATAAAATCACCCCCCGGAACGTTTTATTTGAGGTTTTTCTATATTCATTCAATTTTTCGTATCGATAACGATTATTTATTACAATTCCTCATAAAAGCATGAATATTAGCGTGATAAGAGAACATAAATTACACGAATCTTAGCGTGAAAGAAAGAAATTCCAAAAAGATATTTAAAACTTCCGCCAATAAGTTGGTTTAGCATGTACACGGAGAAAATGTATTCACGAAAAATTACCCAAAGTTGAGTAAAACGGGGACATAGTGGCATTCCCGCGAAGTTTAAAATCCGGTCGAGTTCAATTTACTCGACTACAGATGGAAATAAATTCAAATGTTTTCATCATTTCAATAAGTTAAATACTGTTGAAAAACATCTGAATTGATTTTCATCTGTAGTCGAGTAAAATTAAGTCAACTGGATTTTCAACTTCGCGGGGATGCCACTATGTCCTCGTTTTACTCAACTTTGAATAATTTTTCGTCAATATATTTTCTCCGTGTACGAACTGGAAAACATATGATCTTATAAGCGCCATTGACATTTTTATATAACGAATCCGCAAATAATTTTTTCGGATTGAATAGAGAACACCGCACGAGTCAGTATCATTGGACATTTGAGAGTTCTTGAATCGCATTTTAAGAGTTGTTTTCCAACATTTTACAAACTCCCTAAATCATTCAGAAGAATTCTCTGAGAATTCCACCCGTTCCAGAACAATTCTGGAAGAATTCAATGCTGAGAGTTCTTAAGAAGTTCATGTTAAGAACTCATATGGCATTCTTTCGGAATTGTCTTGCTGTCCGGGATGACAACTTCAAAGAAAGTGATCAATGGATCTGCACTGTAGCACGTGCGAAAGCTGAAAGCTTTTTGGAAGCTTGGAAAAAAAGTTGGAAGCTATGCCAATAAAACCAATGAAAAATCATAAATTGAAAAAATGGTAGACATAAAAACTTTTGGTAGCATTTTCACTTTTTTCGCTCTTTAAAACGCGATACAAACCAAAAGAGCAATGAATATCATCTTCTCTCAGGTTCATCCTCCAATAAATCCAATCTACTCTAAAACAAAAGAAAAGCGGGATCCATTCAGTAGTTTTCCAGATATAGTGCAGACAAATTTGGAAAAAAATGCCTTCAAAGTTTCGGGGCACGATTCCTTCGACTTGAGGAAATTTTTTTCCATGGACTCTCAGACCCATTCGATGAGTGTCCTAATTTACTTCCTCCTTAAAGAAAACATTCGAGGAAATCACTTACTCTTAGAATTCGCTCAATGACAAACTCCCCTGAAACAAAACTGAATTTAAAAAATCAAGCATGGAATGGAAATAAAGGGATAAAGTGGAAGCAAAACAAAGTGAAATGAAAAAATGGAGTACGAGTAGAAGAGTGGAACCGATGAAACAAAAATGAAAAAAAATGCATTTGACAATTAACTTGTCAGTGATTAGCAATTGGTATTATAAAGAGACTGGATTTCATGAGTATAGATTATAAATGAAATTCGACTGAATTATAATACATTTGATTTATGAATTGAGATTGAAGAAAATTGATTTGAAAACGGAATTGAGAGTAAAATTATTCAATTTTCCGATTTGAATGTATTCTACAATATGTATCCATTGCCTGTCAATTTTATTCAAATCGATGGAGTGAGTCTTAACCCTCAGTTACCCCACGGATGGTCTAAAGGGGACGAGAGGTTTTCGAAAATCCGATCTTCTGTTCATAGGGATGAAGGGGTACGATTTGAAAACAGAACGACGATCAAGTTCGAGTACATTCTCAATCATGGAAAAAACTTCATTTAGTTGATTGCAAACCACAACGGAAGGTCAGAGAAAACATGCGAAAATACGTGAGGTAACTGAGGTTTGATGAAGTGAAGATACCGGATAGTAGTTTTGAAGCCATATATCAAATCGAATAATCAATTCTTTGTAATTGAATTGTCATAATTTAAATGATAATATCTTCAATTTTAGGGGATGATGTAAGAAAAGGAAATGAGTAGAAAGTGAAAAAGGACTGGGAAATAGTAGATGTGTCCAAAACACCTGCAGACACTGTCGAATGTTATGTGATATTAATTTTGAACTCTCAATAAATTTGGCGCATAAATTTATTCCATATTTATTCGGGAGGATTTTTGATTTAAAAAAAACTCTACAGTTCATTCAGGAACAATGATTTATGAAATAGAGTGATCAAATTTCCATTAGAATAATTGGATGAACGACCTCAGAGATAACAGTATAATCATTTACCATAGCTGCTTCGATGTTGAATTGAGATGAAATTTTAGTGGAGGGATTATACATGTGGGTGTTTCACATTTTCACGAAAGGATTCTATGAATAAAATCTGTTTTTTAATATAAGAGAATTGATACTACTGTGTCCAAAAAGTAAGGTAACATTTGAATTCAAACTCTGTGCGCAAATGTATTTGAGGTGTTGCTCTGATTTTTAGGTTAGTGAGACTGTCTTCGATATCAGTGCCCAGGGTCACCTTAAAATATCCATCAGTGTTTGAAATACCCTTCGTTTTGTGATCCGCTGAAAGTGACTTTTTGATTTTTATAATGTTTGCATTGGTTGAGCAAAGCGTTTGTATTAAATTCTGTTTGCGGAATTAACTTTTTGCTGCTGATTCGTTGAGGTTGGTGCAGGAAGCCTTTGTTGATGAGGCTATGTCGGAGAAACATGTTCACAAGTGGTATGAAGAGTTCCAAGAAGGTCGAGAACGTATCGAAGACGAATGGCGTCCCGGTCGACCATCAACTTCAACTGACGAAGTTCACTTCCAAACAGTAAAAAATTTGGTGCTTGTGAATCGTCGATTAAGAATGAGAGATCTTGCTGATGATGTTGAGATTCCAAAAGGATCAGTCGATATCATTTTGAATAATGTTTTGGGCCCCAGACGCGTCAAATCTCGATTGGTATCGAAAACACTGAATTTCCTGGAGAAACATCGGCACATTGAAGTGTGTAAAACAATGCTTTCTGACTACCAGCACAGAATGAGACGTGGATTTATGCTCATGACCCGGAAACAACCGATCGATCAAGTGAATACTGCACTCAAGGTGAGGCAAAACCAAAAAAATCGCGCCAAAGTCGCTCAAAAATCAAGGTTAGATTTTTTTTGTAGATTTATATTATGAATGGCTTAGGCCTTCTCGGCCTTTACGCCAATTTTTGGTCGGTTGTATTCACAGAGACTTTGGAGGCAGCACCTCCGACCTCAACCCATGCGGCAGGCGTAAGATTCCCTGACTTATCGACCGTCGTTCCCTTATTACGGTGGTAGCCGCTTTCGGGATAAACTTTGGTTGACGCACCAACCGCCATTTCCCCCTTCGTGAAATGACCGTTGGGGAGAAAGGCGGATTGATTAGTCAGGGATTCGAATCCCCAAGCCTGCCGGAGCTCCATGTCTGGAAATTAGTGCGTCAACCGTTCAGCCATGGAGCCGGTATATAGGAATCAAGTTTATGTTGACTGTTTTCTTCAATTACCGTAGTGTTGTGGATTTTGAGTTCCTTTCGCCGGGTCAAACTGTCAACAAAAAATATTATTCAAGCGTTAGGTGTTGTTTACGTGAAGCTATTCGCCTGAAGAGCACGGCATTGTGGCGAGACAACTCTCAGTTTTCGCACCACGACAATGCACCGGCTCACACTGCATTGATTCTTCGTCACTATTAGGACCTTGAATAAATTCTCGCTGTTTCATCACAGATGGCACTAAAAGTACTCCGTGCTTGAAATTTCGAATGGTAACGTACTTGCAAGAAATTACTGTATCCAACCTGCAATTCCAGTGTATGATAGTTCACTTTAGTGTAAACAAAGTAATTGTTCATTAGTTTTGGAAATGTCTACTTTTGTGCCAACTAAAGTGAATTTCATTGCACTAATTTATTCAGAAGAAATCTGCAGCTGAAGCACATAGAATTTTTCTTGAAACTTATGGTGACAACGCTCTATCGGATACGACATGCAGAGACTGGTTTCGACGCTTCAAAAATAATGATTTTGAACTTGAGGAGAAAGAACGTTTTGGCGCACCAAAAAAATTCGAAGAGAGAGAATTGGAGGAATTACTCGATTAAGACCGATCTCAGACGCCAGCAGAACTTGGAAAATAATTACAAGTTGCTGAGTCAACTGTTTCAAAACGTTTAAGAATGTCAGGAATGATGCAGAAGCAAGGACATTGGGTGCCGTATGAATCGAAGCCAAGAGGCATCGAACGACGTTTTGTCACGTGTGAACTACTGCTTCAACGGCAGAAGAGGAAAGGTTTTTTGCACCGTATCGTGACTGGCGATGAAAAATGGATGCACTATGATAATCCAAAGCGTGGAGAATCATGGGGTAAGCCTGACCATGCATCAACATCGTCCGCAAAACCAAATATTCATGGTTCGGAGCTTCTCCTCTGTATTTGGTGGGATCAGCAAGGTGTAATTCATTATGAGCTGCTCAAACCGAATGAGAATATCACGGGGCATCGCTATTGACTCCAATTGATGCGTTTGAGTCGAGTCCTGAAAGAAAAACGGCCACTATACGAGAAGAGACACGACAAAATGATTTCGTTACATGACAACGCCCGGCCTCATGTTGCAAAACCAGTGGAAACGTACCTGGAAACGCTTCGATGGGAAGTTTCACCCCATACACCGTATTCACCTGACATAGCCGCTTCCAATTTTCACCTATTCCGTTCGATGGCACATGGGTTAGCTGACCAGCCCCACATAGCACAAATGTCTCAGTAATATCACCAGAATATTCTGCAACATTCTGGAGACATTGTAATATTGTCAGAATATTCTGGAGATATTACTGAGACATTTGTGCTATTAGGGGCGTTTTCATTCTTACGAAGAAGCTGAGAAATGGGTTGATTCTTGAATAGTCTCAAAAGGCATGTCGTTTCTCCACCCTGGGATTCATATACTGCCAGAAAGATGGGAGAAAGTCGTCTTTAGTGATGGGCAATACTTTGAATGAAACATTTTTGTTACTTATATTTTAAATAAAGTTTTCATTTTGTAAAGAAACAGCGAGAACTCATTCAAGGTCTTAATATTCCACAAAAAACTCGACCCATATCGTTCCACAACCACCGTATCCACCTGATTTGGCACCGTGCGACTTCTGGCTATCCAACAAACTCAAAACACCGCTCCGTGGACACCGTTCTGAGTCAATAGAGGAGACCCAAGCCGAATCAAAGAGAGAGCTGAAGGCCATCCCGGAAACCGACTTGAACAACTGTTTCGAAGATTGGAAAATGCGTTGGCATAAGTTCATTGTATCCTGGGGGATTACTTTGGAGGCGATGAACTTGATTTGGGATAATAAATGAAGGTTTTTCAAAAATAAATGCTATGTCACCTTATTTTTTGAACACAGTAGTATATCATTTGAACTTTATTACTTAGTCGGATGAATGCTTCAGATTTATGATTTAGTCCCATGAAATTTTTTCATAGTCAGTAATAATCGGTGACTTTTTCATTTAGTCGAAGGGTCGTCAGACTTGTTCCCTGGGCGCAATATTGGATACTCTCGAGGTTCATTTGATATAATTTTCAACTCGTCATAATCATATTCACTAGATGTTTTTTTGTAAATTCATATTCATTCTCCGTTAATTGGAACTTTTTTTTATGATCGTTCGATATGATTGGATGCACACTCAACTTCTATAGCAATCATCATTCATCGACATTAGCTTTTTTTTGCATGAATTTTTCATTGCCAAATTCTCAAAATTCATACCTCATACAGAGAGGTAAAGTGATTAAATAACCAATGAGATTCAATGAGCTTTTATATGCTTCCGATTAGATTTCCAACTGTTGATTTTGACGGAGGTAATAGGAAATAATGGGATAACCGTCGAATGCAAACTTTATTCCCTATCACCTCGTTTGTTTCTAATGGGATTTGAGGGGTCTTTATACCAAGGCTGAAGCGAGTGTGCTGTATGGGAAGATTCATCATATGAGGAACATTGTGGAGTATGATCTCATTCTGGACATTAGAATGATCCAGGAATGAGAAGATTGAGAATTACAGTCAGATAGCTCAATTTGTAAGGAACTGGCCTGTGATTAGGAGATCTTGGGTTGTATTTCCGGATTTCTACTGGATGTATTCGATCAATGGTTACCAGTGTAATTATTTCGGAACATGAATAATTTTGTCTTATATGTATTCTCTCAATTTAGATCTGCTGAATGGTAAACCAGAGAAGATCAATCCAATCTTCAAGAAATTATATGATCTCTGTTTGAACGCAGGTAAGAATATGTTACTTCTTTCCATAGTATGCAATTCTTGAGATTTAATATTCCAGATTCTTAGTTGATATTTGTGGTGACATTGGAAACGATGCCCATACAGCACACAGATATTCATTAGATGTTCATTAGATATCCAGGATATTTGGGATATCCAATGGAGATCTAATGGACGTCAAATGGATATTGGACGGACATTTGGATATCTATTGGATATCTGATGGATGCCATATCCAAGTGTGCTGTATGGGTGTACAGTCGGTGTAACAAGTCCGTTCACAGTGCTAACGGAAATATCCTTGAATACGTTGTTATTAATGAATTTTTAATATTTTTCTTCATTTATATACCTTAAAATATGTTCCTTCTATCATATAGATGGATTAGAAATCCTCAGATAACAGCAATAACGCATATTATATAAAGATATGTCCGTTAGAATTCAACGGACTTGTTACACCAACTGTACATGAATTATATCGTGAAAGTATGGATCGCCTATTGAAACCAAATGCAATTTGATGATGAGAAAGCATGTTATATTATGAACAGTGCTGTTGCAAAACCATATTTTTCAGATAAAAAATGTTATTTAGGAAATATATATCCAGAAATCATAATCATCTATATTCTCAAGTCCACCCACATTCTGGTGGGGAAATTTCACTGGAAAGTACTGAAATTTCCAGAGATTTCCGGTGGAGAGTGTTTCAAAGGATTTCAGAGGTGTTCATAATTTCTCAGAGAGTTTCGGTCATTTTCGGTGGTCGTGCTGTTAGGAATAGAGGGCCATAACCGTCAGTTGGAAAGGGATAGAGAATTATCTAGATTCATCGTTGGTTGGGCGATGAATTTTTCAGTTACTTGATCATTCCAGGTGAAAAGGAATTGCAAACATTGAAACAATTCCTCCATCAGCAAGGTGGATTCCCTTTCTCCGAAAAGGACATCACATTACCTCTGATGGACGTTATGATAAAGGATCTACCCCAGGTCCGAAGGAAGGCGTTCTTCAATGCCGATCTTGTGACAGATCAATCTAATGGCACCTCGACTAACACCTTGAAGGTGATTACAAATCTCATTTAGGAATTGGAATTAATTCGTGGCGTTTTTTTAATGAAAAAAATTATCTATTTCGAATGAAAATGGAGGAATACATTGATCAAAGTATTGTTCATCGACTACTTTCGACCATCTTCCGGGCGGGGAATGAATACCGTGTCGGAAGAACGCATCATCTTTGGATGCAATCCACGAATTGGTCCATTTTTGGCAATCTTCGTAAGAAGTGAATTTTCGCTCAGGCAAGCTATGAGCCATCGAACGGAACAAATGGCAATCAGATGGCGCAATATCTGGAGAATACGGTGGGTGGGGTAGAACTTCCCATTTCAGTATTTCGAGGTACGCTTTCGCCGGTTTTGCGATGTGCGGTGGAGCATTGTCGTGCAGCAAAATGACTTTGTCGTGTCTTTTGGAGTATTCCGGTCGTTTTCCTTCCAATGTACGGCTCAAGCGCATCAATCGTAGTCGGTAACGATCCCCGCCCCAAGAGAACACAAACCTTCAGTAACGTTCATCAAACGTTTCCGAACGTCCATTTAATGAACGTTCCTGAAGGTTTGTGTTCTCTTGGGGCAGTTATGGTTTCATTCAGTTTCAACAGTTCATAATAAATCACACTCATCTGATCCCACCACGTACAGAGCAGGAGCTCAGACCCATGGATATTTGGCTTTGCCACTGATTGTGATGGTTCAGCTGGGCTTAGCCCATAACTTTCTGCGCTTTGGATTGTCGTAATGGATCCATTTCTCATCGCTAGGGACAATTCTATGCAAGAAACCTTAGCTTTTCTGCTGTTGGAGCAGCAGTTCACACGTCAAAAAACGCCTCTCAACGTCCCTTGGTTTCAATTCATATGGGATCCAACGTCCTCCCTCCCGGATCATGCCCAAACTTTTCAGACGTTTTCCTACCATTGATAAGTCAACTCCCGATGATGTTGACAATTATTGAAGGGTTTGACATGAATCTTCATCGAGCAACGTCCCCAAATCAATATCTTGAAATTTTCATGGCTGGCCAGGTCGCTCCTTATCATCCAAGTCGGAATCACCAGCTTTGATACATGCAAACCATTTTCGACACGTTTGCTCAGCTAGACGATGTTCACCATACACTTCCACTAAAATACGATGGGCTTCAGCAGCAGTTTTGTCCATATTGAAGTAATGGAGTAAGACTCCCCGCAAAAACACTTTATCCGGTATAAATTTTGACATGTTCAATAAGTTATGAAGTGTTGTTATTTACGATTCAAAAGAAGGTTGTCCCAAACAAATTACGTCCAATAATAGTTGTTTCACGGTGAATAGATTATTGTAGGTAACAACGGAATACTGTCCTACCTACGTCAGCTTTCGTATAACGTTACGAATCAATTCCAACACCTAATACTTCGACTCCTTGTCTCAGAGATTAAAAAGAATACAGGCCGCTCTCTGAATAGTTCCGAATGGTGTCTCGCTTACTCTATGAAGGGTCAACATTTGAACGAGCAAGAGGTCCGCGGTTCTCTTCAGAAAGCGCACTGGATATCTTCATTTATGCTGAGCTAAAAATATATTTGAGTTCTGTGTGGCAAATTTTTCCCAAATTTTCATGATATTTCCAACAGGGCTCCGATACAATAAAATGGAAAGAATGACCTGATTCATATTAGTGTTCACTAAACATCACTGTCACAAGCAAGTTCTGAATTTAGAGTATGTCAAGACTGAATGTAAGACGAAGCCAGAAGGAGTCTATTTTGATTGTGAAATCAGCACAACAAACAATCGCCGAGACAGTTGAAAAGGCTGAATTCCAGTCAATTTTACAATCAAAATGCAGCCAAATCGAGCTTCACTTTTCGCAGTGATCGATAGCACAAAACATCGGATTCATTTAGGTAGGTGAAGAATATATTGGATCTCCTAAATGTCGTGCAAATATTCACACTCCAAATTGCCTCGTGTCTTTGTAGTGGTATTTATAATATCCGTGAGTTTTCAACCGAGATATGAAAGTTCAATGTTTTGCACTATCGATGTTTAGTGAACACTGATTCATATTTAACGCGGAATGAATTCATGTTCCTAAGTTCTTCTAAATACTACACTATAGTAAATAGTGCACGGAGGAAAATGGATGATTCGAATAGTATTTTCCTCCGTCACACAAAAACAAAATCCGGGTGGTCCTTGTAAATCTTCTGCGTCCCCGTTGGGGAGGGTCACGGTCCTCGGATTTTCAATTGATTTCCATAAATTCGTTGCTTAGATTTCTCGCCAGACCCTCAACCTGAGATATTGGAGAATATATGCCCATGGTGTCGACACCGGAAGAGTTGATAAGTTCAAGTGCATTCTGAAGAGGTTATTCAGTGAATTCACGGGACAAAATATAGATGAGGAAATCCTCACAAGAAGCATAGACAAACTCTTCGAATTCCGGCAAAAATTGCTCACAGTAAGTAGCGAATGAAGTCATTCCAGGCTAGGAAACAATGCGTCCTCAGCGCTTCAAGGGAATCTGGAGGATAACTGAACTATAATAGTCGTAAACGTCTTAGAAATACCTAGATCGAAGGTTCACTGGACCTTTAGGTCCCTTTGAAATAGTGGGCCTGGTGGAATCCCAAACAAAGACTCGGTTTTCAATAGGAGCATTCTTCATCGTCTGCCCTGATAACCAGGTCATTTTTCCAGAAAAATTCCAAAGCAGCATTCTGCGGAGTGTTTCTGAAAGAAGATTACTGTTCCCGAAATGAGATTCCCGAACTCGCTTGCTGAATAATTTCCAATCCAGTTATCTGAACACCAATTTTCAAAAGAGTATGCACATGTTTCATTTCGAACTCGTTTATTTGCAGGCTTGCGCTTACATTCTTGATCCCTTCGTGGGCAACAACACAAGACATATACAGGTGATACGCGGGAACCACAACACGTCAATCCCGTGGAGGAAACATTTTCCACAAGCGCAGGTGAATATACTTAAAATTCTCCATCGGAAATGTTAGCACCTGATATTTTTCCGCGAGTTCGGATGCTTTCAATTTTTATCTATCCACTCACAGTCCTGTTACATGGGAATGTTTAATAATGTAACAGGGAACTCACACAGGGAATGTGCGAGAGTTATATTTGTCCCAATTCAACCGTTTCCAAACTGTTCCGGAATTTCTGGAAGTTGATTGTTTGAAGATTCATTGATTCAAAGTCGGTCTCCATATTCTAACAATGTATTCCTTGTTTTCATGCCCAATAGTATATATGGCAACAGGTATTAGATGCTTCTTCCTTGACTAAAGAATGGGCGAATTCCATTATCGTTGGAGGGATGAGTTATTTTATACAGCTTGGTCAATTGATGACTGTTACACCTGAATATATACTCAGTAAGTAGCATCGTTTATGCATAGCAACAGGGAACTGGGTGGCGATCATGTCTCACTCATACGCTTTCCCACTGAAAACAGTTCTGCATATGCAGCTTGATACCATAGAACGTTTTGGAGCATATACGAACAATGTTATGAGGAACTTCTTCTTAGAAATGGCAAATACAGCGCGGGAAGATGATTATCTAGCGACGGGAGAGAGGTTCGATATCACGATTTTCTCGTTTCAGTATGTTATTGGGAATCAGGGAAGAGTATGTATGTATGTATGTACGCACTTTCAAACGTCAATGTCATGTTGTCCAACTTCACCATTACTCTTGAAAAGAAAAGGAATGAAAACACGGAACATAAACATAAGAATAAACTCTTCCATTATTCACTTCTCCTCCTGCCTCTTTCCTTCCTCCCTTCTCCCTGTGGACTCTTCCTCTCTCCTCTCGCTCTCATTTTATTTCTTCCCGTTCTCCCTCCTGGCCGTTCCTCCTCCTACGTGCTCTCTCTTCTTTTCTCTCCTTTTCTTCATCTCTGTCCTTCCTCTCTCATCAGGTCCTCGTCAATATAGATTTCAAATCTCTTCAGTACATCCTCTTTGTCTTTTATCTTTCCTACTACCTCCTCCTCCTCCAACCTAATCCACACGTCCTTCCCCTCCTTTCCTATCATCATCTCCTCCACTCTTAGGTCCAGCCCCATCCTCTCCTTCATCATCTCCAACAACCTCACGTTGTCCCTGATGGCTCTTGTTCCGCATCCTCTTACTATTACATTCCTTTTCCCACATTCCCTCTCCTCCCATTCTTCTTGTCTCCCCTGCATTAACTCTTTCCTTTTCCCTGCTTGTTCTTCTTCCTCCTTCTCTCCCTCTTCCTTCTCCTCTCTCCTCCCGCTTCTCCTGTCTTCCGGTGGATGGCCCTCCCTTTCCCTTTGTCTCCGTTTTCCTTCCTTACCAACTCCCCTCCTTCTTCTCCGCTATCTCCCTTATCCTCCCCTCCTTCCTCCCTTATCGACATACTTTCTTCTTTCCTGTCAGCTCCCTCTTCCGCTGGTGTCAGCACCTCCACACCGCTTCTCCCTCTGTCTCCCTCCATCTCTTCCAACCAAACTCCCAATTTCTCCCCTAACCCTTCAATCACCTTCATTTCACTTTTTTTCACTTCTTCTTTTATCTTCTCCTCTACTTTTTTTCCTCACTCTTCTCCTCTTCTCCTCAACTTTTCCTCCACCATCACTTCTACTAATTCTCTCACCTCCTCTCTCTCCATCACTTCGACACGTGCTGCACCTTCAAAGCGCTTAAACCTTCCAAATTCCTCACCTCCCACAACTCTTTTCCACAAGAATCATCCCGGAGCGTGCCACTTCACCTATACTGTCCTTCACTCTCTTTTTACTACTCTTCTTTCTGTCCTTTCTCTTCATCCTCCACTTTTCTTCCCGCGCACTACCGATCGTCCTCACTCTTTCGCCATCTTGCCGGAAGTCCAGGACCAGGGAAGAGTATATACCAATTGATTTATTTGATATATTATCACCCTAACAAACAATTCATATTCCCGAAGTGAAATGATGGATATTTTTCTAGTCTTAGCAACCGCTGTATAAGGAATCATAAGTTAGCGAAACTTTTACTCAAGGAGTACAAACGCATTCATATCGGAGCCTCCTTACAAAAACAAGTAAGTCATCGTAGTTGAAATCTTACAGTACGATTTTTGATCCTTCTCGAAGGTATTCTACAGCAATATGAATACAGAATATGATAATGAATGCTGAAAATGATTAGCAGAGGGTTCGAAAAGGCTCAAAAAAAGATCGCTTCGTGTTGTAAAACACATCTTTCAGGATTATAATTGTTGACTGTGGTTCACCTCTTTGAGGTTGGAGGGACCCATGCATCTTAATTCAAATTGATTGGATCCTGTTGGGGAGATATGTCATTCCTCTAGACTCTAGTATTCCATTGGTTTCAGATTAAGGAGATGATGTCCAACATATTGGGAGGCTATATAAAACAAATCAATCGCACTCTGCCCATTGCATCGATGAAGGAGAAGTGGAGCAAGGCATTGAAAGAGATACGTTTCAGGATAGACGACACAATGGAGCCTGATATGCCCACCGAAGAACAGGCATCAGTTGATGTACAATTGAATGTGAGACTTCAATGGACCCTGCGCTGTTCCTTTTCATTTTGAGCTGTTGGCAGTAGGTTCCTACAGAAGTTTTGTCATTTCCAGGTCAATATCGTCGAAGATGATTATCTCGCAACCATCTTGCAGAATCAGGGAACATTTATTGAATATACGTGAGTATATTGTAGAAAATATTTGTGAGGTCCGTGAAGTTTGTTGAGAGTCGGAAACTTCCAGATTATTTGGGAATTTACAAATTTTGTGGATTTCCAAACAATTTTGGTGACTTCCCGAAGAATGTTTGTCAATTGACAAAAATTGTTTGGAATTTCATAATACCATAATTGTGTGTAAATTGAATGAAAAATGTAAGGTAAAGAACTTCCAAACTTTTTCCCGCAAGTCTCCTCCACAGTGTGGGTGATACTCCGATTAGGCAATGTTAGGGCATGCCTCATTTTGGTCCATCAGATCTGGGTCTGGTGAGACCATAATTTGTCACGCCCGATTAGGGTAAACCACATTCGGTCTTCATTCGTTTGTGATTTGTCATGCCCCACTATGGTTTATTTATCGGGGTCTGATGCAACGGTGCATCAAATTCCATATCAGGGCCTGATTTGAGATAAGGCTCCCAGTTCTTAGGTCTGGTCCTGATCGAGCACCCAA
The DNA here is from genome assembly GCA_018340375.1 of Gonatopus flavifemur. NCBI lineage: Eukaryota > Metazoa > Arthropoda > Insecta > Hymenoptera > Dryinidae > Gonatopus > Gonatopus flavifemur. The sequence continues at coordinate 21,130,268 of JAFFJZ010000004.1, forward strand.
TATGAATTTCTACTCGAATACAGTGACGCCAGATTCGAGACCGAGACCGTCTTGACTCACCCCATTGACCGCTTCCGCATGGTGAGAGAAAGGGGAAGCGGTCGATGGGAAGGGTAAAAGCGGTCTCGATCTCGAATCTGGCATCACTGCTCGGGTAGTATCAGTGCCGACAGATGATTACTGCTTGTAATAGAATCATCGAATAATCATATTTCTGTATAACGAAGAATACCGAATTGATTGGGATAATGTGTTTGTTACTAGTTTGAACGCATTGCCTAGTATCTGTGCGGAATCAGTCGAGACTAGGAATTATAACAGCGGATGTAACAGAAAACTCAATTTTTCTGGTCCCCTATGGGTTAATTTCTAACAAAAATCTGGAATCATATATAGATCTTTGAATTTTCGGAGAGATTCGAATCTTTAACCTTCTGCTCACGTAATCCAATGTGTTCCAGAGTTGATCCTCTTTTCATGATAATCGGAGGAGAATATGACTGGGCCACTGATGTCATCAGTGAGTATTTTGCTTCATTAGCAAACGAATTAGACGGAAATGCATTCGAAAGAATGTTGTCTCATTGATAATTTCGGATAATTCACCTTGAGCAACCAGGAACATAGAATTCAGGTACAGAATCAGCGGATAAGGCACACTGAAAAGAGAAAAAATCTCAAATCAAGCAAATATTGAATTGACCGTGTCCGGTCTGATATTTATTTGATTCGCGCACATTTTCTCTGGAAGAAGAACCTGTTGACTCAGTTTGAAGCCATACATCATATTATCGAGAAAATTTTCCTAACCCAAGTACACATCTTCTTGAGAGAAGAAGAAAAATATATTCTTGAAATAAGAAAATTTGTGGTTATGATGGAGCCGACATTTTTTTCAGTGTAGATCTGTGAATAAACGATTATTCGTTGAAAAAGCGACGCGGAGACGACGAGGGGAAGCCCGCGTGTGAATCAAGGCCGGACTTGCCCCAGTGGAAATTTTGGATGAGAAAATACCAGGACCTGACGAGGCATGCCTGATTCCCTATGAGGTCCTCATCAGGTTTCGTTACAGTTTTCCCTATTCCGCTCGATTTTATGGAAATGTCATCCAAACCCTATTGTACCCTTGCGTTACAGCCCTATTCGGATCCTATGAGGAAAATCAGATAAGTTCCTTGTGAGGGCCTTATAAGATTTCCCTGATTCACGGTTTCCGGATTATTGATCAGGATCTTGTTAGAAATAGGGAATGCCTGATCCAATTTCTACTATGGTATTGACCTTCACGTCGTTTTCCCGATGGGTAATCGTTTATCCACCGATTCTCCACCAAAATTCTACGTCAAGGTGACGAACCCCTTCGGTGGTTGCGTTGTCCAAACAGTCCTACTGGAAGATACGTACCTTCCAATGGATTCCGTCAATCGTCCAATAATATAGAATTCATTCAACCTATCCCCTATCTTTTCTCCCTTCGATAAAATGATGTCAAAACCATAAAGTCAAAGATTTTTCAATGTATTCGAACAAGATCACAGCGGCTAAGACCTCCCGTTCTTTCTCCCATATAGGGATTCACCATTGGCACTAGCATAGCGCAGCATAGGTAAAGTACATCGAGAGGAATTTATAGTTGAATCAACTATGGAACTATAGGATTAGGGGAACATGCCAACTTCTAATCGGAATATACTATTGCAGCGAAATTATACTTCATCCCAATCGAAAAAGAGAAACTGTGACCCATCGTCGTCAGAAGTCCCGAACGGAAGAGTCACGTGGACGGACACAGGGTCTGAATTTCAAAACAAAACGTTTTAAAAACGTGTCAATAGACCCACAGATTTTGGTTTCCAAAAGTACGTTCTCTGAAGCATCTTCAGAACATTCATTCAATGTGCTGGGAAACACGTTTTGGGGATGTTATTTACACATGCTATGGTACCTCTTCAGAACATTCTCGAAACGTTATATGAAAACTCAGTATTTCATCTCTACCTTAGTGGAAACCCTGTTGAAAAAATCCAGCATGGTCTAACATGGAACCAACTTGGTCCAAGCTGGTTCAACTTGGTTCCAGATGGACCAATTTGGTTCCAGCCGATGCCAGTTGCAGACCATGAGAGCAGTTAAGTCAGATTCAATTATTACTGAGATTATCCCTATAATATAATGAAAATCAAAATCCCTGGGTGATTCTGCTTCACCTTACTGGAATTTTAAGGATTCACTCATTGCTATCAGAGTTTATATTGAACACGATCTGACTTATGTATGTGTTAGGTCAGTGAGGTTAGGTTTAACCATGCAGGATAGCACCAAACTAGGTGGAACCGTACTGTGTAATACTAACCTACCATGTAACCAAATTCCTACCAGTCTTACCCAGCATGGTCGAACTCAGCTGGGTTTTTTCAACAGGGAGTCGTTTGTTATTTTGATTGCGCAGTTTGGTCTGTTCATATTTCACTTTTCGCTTAGTGATTATCACTATTCCTTTGTCTCCATGTGGCATAACAATAGAAACTGATCAAATTTACAATGTTTCACTGTAAATTTCATTGGAAGTCACTTTGTTACCCCATTCCCATAATTGCATAGTAAATTCAACTATCAATTTCTCCTAATGTATGGCTGAGGTTGAGCAACCAAGCATGGTGCAACCCTGCACTGTAGAGGATTATTGTGGAATTTCCCCCCAAGAAATAGTGGCAGCATAGTTCGTCCACAAGTGGGGAATTTTTCACCATAATTTGATGAAATTTTTCCTCATTTGTGAAGAATTCAACACCCAAGAAACAAAATAATCCCCCAAAGTGGTGGAAAAGTGCCTCATTTTTATATGGAAAAACCAATTGCCTACCGATAAGGGGATGAAATCTACCGACAGTGTGGAGAAAAACTTCTCACATTTCTCACAGCGTGGTAAGAATATGATGTACGTTCGCGCGAGGGAGTGTCAGTTGACATTCCGAAACGCGTGAAATTCCCCTCAATGTACATCCGCATTCAATTTTCCCAACTCTTTGTTGCATCATTGACACTCCATTTTTACCGGGGAAACCTTAAATAATAATATCATTCTATGATTTATCAATGGCCCACACAGTACTCGTTGTCTAAAAGGTGTCTTCAGAAATGATTAGGAACGATGCAAGAAGTCTCATGCAACATGAACAGACATTTTTCAGAAGTCCTCAACGGTTCTTACTTCTAAAAGATATCTTCAAGAACGTTTTCATCAACCTTTCAGACATTTCTGAGAGATGTCTTTTAGAAAATGCTAAAAGGTTTCAGAAAACTCCCTTGAAGATATCTTTTAGAAGTGAGGACAGTTGAAGACTTTTAAAAGATGTCTATCCATGTTGCATAAGACTTCTTGCATTGTTCTTGATTATTCCTGAAGATATCTTTTAGATAACGAGTGCTGTATGGGGTGTTTTTCCAATGGAGTTTAATCATTGATCGAAAAATAGTAATGGAATAGACCATCATTGGCAATGGATTGCCAAGCCTGGCATGTTCACATTGCACCAAGCTATATCCGGTTCTCAGTATTGGCGGAGCCCAGAAATTTTTATATAGGCCTTTTTGGACATTCTGTTTCGCATTTTCAGGCATCGCACCTGGGAACCTTGGATTCCCATTCTTGCTTCCCGATTGGAAGGACCAGTGAGTATTCACTAACAATCAAAATGAATGTACCTGAAATTTCCATCCAATTTCAATACCAAAACGAATGTTGAGAATGTTTCTATGCTTGCAGGATGAATGATTCGGACAAACGGCTCAAGGCGTGAGTGTGAAATTTGGTCTCAACCATATCATACTATGGTCATTTGCTATTCCAAGAAGCACGTTCAGATTGTTTAGACTGTATTCAATATACAGATTTACCTTAATTTTGTATTTTTCCAGGATTTTGAATTTGGTTCGTTTAGGAGACATTATAGGACACGAATTAGGACACGCGGTGCACAAAAAGTGTAAGTTTTCTGAGGAAAAATGTTTCGTGGCGAACCCACAATTCATGTTTCGAGATTTGTTTCATAAGGAGTCTAAGATGCGAAACATTTGCAGATGTTTTAATTTCTTCCTTAATTTTTATGAGTCCTTTTTACATTCCTGGTTAAAGTCATCTCCAAGATATCGTGACTGTGAAGCTGGTGTGTCAGATCTCCAAGGGATCACATACCTTTTGGGTAAAAAAAAATTCTACTCTATTGTACGCTCATCCAGATTCATGGAACGTTCAGTGGACCATCAAATGTTTGAACGTTCAATGTCGCTTTATTGAAGATTCTTTGGACCACCGTGTTCTCTTGGAGATGTTGGAATCACACAAAAAGTCACCACTTTTGATGGCATTCTCTGTAGTTTTACAACTCTCGATGAGCTAAAACGATAATTCCATGCAAATTCGTGAAGAACCTCGCATTTTTTCGAAAATGAGATGCTAAGGGCTTATGAACTACGATGTTAAAATCATAGCATGAGACCGCATACTCCAAGAAGGAGGAATCGTCAGATATGCGGGACAGATGCTGTTGTTACAACCTCATTTCGTAGAAATTGAAGTCGTATTATTCGACGTGATTTAACGAAAAAACAGCGCAATTCACGATGTCGCATCTTGAACAGACTAATTCCGCAGATGTGTCCCTCCGTTATGATTCTCTCTAGTGTACTGAGGAAAATTGAGAGTTATATTGATTATGAAATTGAATCAATGAGAATCAATCGGTTTGATGAGATTCTTCAAGCGGGTATAACAATAGACGCGTAATCAAATTTGTTATGTTTGAAATAATATACGCGTTGAGTATTTGGCGAAGACAATATATTTATTACTTATAAAGAAATGGCACAACGTGTTGTTACACTGCTACAATGCGAATGACGTTCCACGCGTCGCTTCACTCACAAAATAGTCGCGTTTACCGCTTTGTAAAATAATCCACTGCTCTCGTGATTTTAGACTCTAAGGCGCCCCCACGCGGTCGTAATATGAATCGTACGTATATCACAAAATTTTGAATGTTTTAAAGTCAATTCCATTAGAAGGCACTATGTTTCTCTATTTCTATAACCCCATAGTAAGTTTAGCTCTAAATTTCTCTCCGACTGAAGAGGACCTCTTGAATCCTATTAGAAGAAAAATTTGATGATGGAACTCAAGATGTGCTTTTGTCTGTTACCCAATCTTTCCTGTCACCTTTGTCAAAATTGGAAGTTTGAAACTCAATGAAATAATATGTACACGGGGAGAAATTTGATGGTTGAAAGTAGTAAAATAGGTAGGTATGTAATATCATTATCAAAATTGGTCAACTGAAAGTATTAGGAATAGCTTGGGAATAAAATTATCACGATGGTAAACTTCACTGTGTCAACAATTTCAAAATTTCTTCAGGAAAACTAACGCAGGTAATATTGATGATTCCAGGTAGTGCCAATACTTTTTACCATCAGTGATCGTAATGTTTTTTTTACACTTCATTTCAAGATTCTCGCAAGCAAGAGCTCTAAAAATTGAAGCAAAGGTAATAATTTTCACCATAGATGATGGTAATATCATGCACTAAGATGAAAAAACAATTTACTTGCAAAAACATATTTCCAGGCATATTTGTTAGTTTATGTTCTCCAACCTTCGAGTTATTACCACCATATTTGTTGATTACAATCATGTTATTCTCAATACATTCTTGAGTACAGTTTATAATGAAAAATCTCAATTACGTGAAAGGGATTTGAACTGAAGAATAATGTACGTATATCTACCATTGGACCTTACAATTGAAGCCCCTTTGCTACGCTCGCACTTATGAATTCGCTGTTTTGAAGTTTCATTGAAAGATTAAACGAGGTAACTTGAACTGGACAACTTGTTGTGTGCGATAATTGTGAGGAAATCTCAAGCGCTATTGGAGAATATTACCATCAGCGCTTGGATTATACCGACCGGTCATTGGTAGTAAGTGTGATTCGTGGCTTTCAAAATTCAGAATAGTTCTCTATGGAAAAGATCTCATAGAAACTGATACGTGGAATCTATGAGACTTCATGAGATTTTATATGAGCATTCGTCCAGGGATTTATGAGATTTTATAATGCCATTATGCGAATTAATAAGCACAAAATTGGATTTTATCAGGTTTTATAAGCGATCGTGGAAAATCTCATAAAGACGTTCAAAATGAAAATTCCCTATGAGATTTTGGTGTGCTTTTGTCCAGGAGTTTATCAGAATGTATCAGCATTTTTGAGACTTTTTCAACGGGGTTGTTCAAACAAAATCTATTATTGTCAAGTGGTGATAATTTTCATGGGAAGAGGTATTTATTTCCTTTGTTCATAGTTGGTATTACTTAAATATATTCTCTCGCGCTAAATCTTCATTTTTACCATCGCAGCTGACGATTATTTACTACGTGCGTATAAAATAATACACTTAGGTTACAAATTACTATCAATATTTTCCAATAATACTAGTTTACGGCAAAAAATAGTAATTTTCACAATCAAATTTTTCTCCGTGTAGAAGCTCATTGAATCCCATTAGTCATTCCAACACTCAACCTCTCTCTATGAAATATGAATTCGGAGCAGACCCACACGGGACATAATGATGAGCAGTGAGATGGACAGTCATTCTCTCAACTTCGGCAGCGAAATTCATAGCTTCATCAGCTGGATTTTAGCAAATGTTGCCGAGAAACTAGCTGCCCTGTGGGTGCCTAAATACTCAGCTACAATAAAAGCTGAAATTCAACTGATACACTGAGAGGAATAATTACTAATACCAAGAAAATATATTCTTGCATATTTTTGAGGATATATATTCTTGAATGTAGCTAATATGGTATAGAGCCCAGAGAAATTTCCTCGAATCAAGAAAATATTCTTTCAATTCAACAACAAGAAGATATGTAGTATTGTTGATGATAGTATTTATTCCTCTCTGCTCAAAATTTCTCCCCGTGTAGGGCCGGATTGAGGAAATGACGAATGAGACCACAGCACCTCACCCACTCAGACGATTTTTCCATCTTCCTCTTGAAAAATTCTGTTATGAACATCAAACAAACCATGACCCCTTCCTTCGGAGGAGCGAAACGATTCTCCCTGTGTCCCCCACCATTATTCCCACCCTAGTAGTCCCCACCAGCCTCCATCCGGCCTCGATCAGAATTATCAAGTTCCTATAGGATGCTAATCAAAACTCTCAATGTTACATGGGATCTGTGTAGCCTACAAATCCTGTTCTCTGGGGGGATTCACCAATTACGCATCTCTATTGAATAGAATAACGATATGAATAAAAATTCCAGTTTGGCAACACAGCATGGGATGCTGGTGAGAACTATGCGATGCCAACATTTGATATGCCAGCTTGATAGTCATCAAGACATGTTTAGCATAAGCGAATCACATACGAACAGATATAATGTCAATTACAATATGAGACACCCATATAATCCATATGCATTCACTACTCCCTAGTGTTGAATGAAGCACGAATTGAGGGATGGTGGAAACGATTGAACGTGATCGAAAGGATTATATATATCAACCTTATGAAGAAATTTGAATGCATCAAGCAGCAATATAGCAATTACACCGTCACTGAGTCCTCCCGCAACGTACTTGTGAGTATCATTACATTGTGAATTATTTTGCTACAATGAGTGTAAATTTAGCAGGTGTAAAAGTATGAAACCAGGATTTTTTTTGTAAAAGTCACACGCTTGTTGTTTGGGAACGATAGATTTTCCTCACCTTTCTGGCAGTTTGTGAGTGCCACGCCAAAAGAACAGTTCCTTTCTTCAAGCGGAACATTATCGAGCAGTTATCGAGCCATTTTCCTAAATTTTCATCCGAATTGAAGCGTTGTTCAGCGAGAGCGTGTCCCATTGACGCGAATAAATGATAATCGGATGGAGCCAAGTCTAGAGAATGAACTGCATGCGGTAACATCTCTCAACTAAACGCCTCGATCGTTTCCCTGACCCGTTTTGCTGTGTGTGATGGGGCATTATCGTGAAGCAAGATGACTTTATGTTGCTTTTTTCCATATTCCGGTCGTTTTCTACGCAATGCGCGATTCAAGTTGATCATTTGCTGTTAATAGCGATCAGTGCTGACGGTTTGCCCAGGTTTTAGCAGCTCATACTGGTTTACACTCTCCTGATCCCACCAAACACAGAGCATTGTCTCCTTCCCAAAACGATTTGGTCTTGCAGTGGATCTCGATGATTTGCGTAGATTCGCCCATAATTTCCGACGCTGAGGATTCTCAAAATAAATCAATTCTCCATCACCTGTCACAATTCGATGGAGAAATGACTTTTTTTTGTATCTGTCGAACTGTTACAAAACGAGATTTCGTGTTTGAATGAAGAAACCTTGTTTTGATTAAAGTTTGAAAACTTCGTCGATCGAGAAAGTTTGTGGGCCCCGCTCGCGTTCTCAAGCGTTAATGAGAGAAAACTCTCTCATTTTGCACCCTCAGTTTGTTCTAAGGTATTGATTGAAAAAGGGGAGAAATAAACTAGTATGAATATATTATAACGGACGTTATCTCAGGACATAGGAATATCAATAAAATTAAGATGAACTTCTATTATAAAATAATCCAAAAGAGTTTCGTTCATGAACAACTTTAATTGTCATCAATTAACAATCGTAACGGGCTTAACATAATTGATATTGTCTAATCAAGTTTCGTATTATAATTTTGTTTTAATATTGATATCAGCGAGTGGGAGAGAGAGAAATAGAAGAATTAATCCTTATCTTGGCTTCGAAGCTCTGGAATAACGATGATGAGACTGTCCTTGTAAGTCCTCGTGATCCTCGATATTCTTTAGAGTTGGATCCTTTATGGTGCTTTTTTGATCCTTTGTCCTCCTGATGTTTTTCAGGATAATTCCCGCAATTCAATAAAAGCTCTGAGAATCTTTGTCAGGAACTTTGATGAGTTAGATCAATCTCATACTTGAGAAATGTGACCGGTACTTTGGTCGTTTTTCTTATCCGTATATCTATAATTACGTGTGCACACTTCTATGGCCGATACGGAAGTGTCCCCTCTTTCGATTTCGAGAATCTCTTCTCCTCCCTTCAGCCTTCTTGGAGCTCTCTCCCTACTCTCATACCATCATCTCTCACTCTCTATTATCTATATGTATTCATATATATGCCCATGTGTATCTACATCAGCCCTTACAATATGGATCTGGATAGTTTATGGCGCAGTGCGCTGTATTTTTCAAATACAGTCCAAAGTTTACACAGGGTGAGGAAATCAAACGTTTACAATATGATATGAATTCCACCAGAAATTATAACTTGCGTGGGAGAGAAAAGTGGAGTATGCATATGTGTGAGAGAGAAGAAGAATAAGCGGTGGTGGAAACTCATCCTGTTGGAAAAGGTCGAAGACGTTAGGTTCGTCTTCTCTCTCTATACTTTTACTAGGGTCTCGCTGTTTCTGTCTCTGTCCTCCTCGTTTTTCGTCGCTGGTGATTGGTCCAAGAAAGGTTACACTCGCAAGGTCGCGATCTCGCAAATGAAAATTCACGAAGAGAATTGAATAGAGATAATTCACACTAGTTTTTGAACTGATAACTTCCGAATGAAACTAGAAACTTAGAACTGCGAAGCCGTATAAACGATGGTTCTAAACACGACAAGGGCAAACGGAATTTTGATCTGAGAATTCGTACCACGGTTTGAATATCCAAAGAAAAACTATAAGCACACGATAAACCATAGATTCTGCGAAGGGGTTCCCTTTGATGTTATTCTGTCCTACACGGACGAGCGGACCTCAAACGTTTCCTCGGCTACCTCCCTCTGAATAGAACGGTTCCAAGTCGCGATGACTTTTCAGTGGACTTGAAATTAGTTCCCAGGCGCAAATCTCTTGTGAAAACCAAACTTGACTTGGTTTTTTGAGAAAATTGGACCGGTACACGAACCGAAGTGAACACTCGACCGAACACAATGCCGTGGAACCCTCGGAGGTGGATCGTATGCTTTCTCTCGATAGGACGGTTCTTGTCACGAAACTAGTCGAATATTTTACCTCGGAACTTCCCGGCCACAACTTTCTTTGAAAAAAAAATTAATCCCGACTTTCCGGCCAAGACTCTCTTGATTCTTGCTCGTTCATGCTATTTACGTGTTCGCACTTTTTTGAGTGGGACACATCATGTCCTGTTGAGGGGTTTATTGCCGATTCAACTATCCCTCGTTTAAAAAACCGATTCAGGTTGAACGTGCAAAATTCCGATTCAAATTTAATCGGAATGGATCAGTTTCAATCGGCATTCTGCACATTCAATCGGAATGAATGGGTTTGTTCAATCAGGGATCTGATGCAATGTTGTCGTTAGGTGATTCATTTTGATAATGAGAGAGAGAGAGGGGCAACGGGCTGAGCAGTGTGGACAGAGACGGTCTTGCTTTCTTTGTCTTTGGTGTTTCAAAATGCATATTCCATCGGGAATGGGCTTTGATGCGTTTATTGGTGCGAGCGTTCACCCTGAATTCTTCTTCTTCTTGCTCTGCGTATTCTTTCTCCGTATTTCGATACATAGCAATCAGTTTGGTGTTGATAATTGGAGATTGAATTTGGCTAATTTCTTTGATGTTCTTGTCTTATATATTCATGTTAATTTATATTTCTCGATGTTTCACATGAGACATCGTCTGGGGTATTCCCATCATCATCATCATGAAGTGTCCAGTCTTATGACTGGTTTGATGAAATCCTCCAACCTTGCCTATTATCCGCTAACCATTTAATTTCTGCATATCTACGACAACCCTTATCTTGTATAATTTGCTGCATATACCTTAATCTGGGTCTACCTCTTCGAGTTTTACCATTCATTTTTTCTTCCAATATTGTTTTCGATAAGCTATCATGCCTTAACGTGTGGCCTATCAGATTACTTCTTCTTTTCACGATCTGTTTCAAAAGACTTCTCTTTTCATTTACCTTCTCAAGTACTTCTTCATTTCTCACTCTCTCTATCCACTTTACTCTGAGCATCCTTCTATAACACCACATTTCAGAAGCTTCCAGCCTTCGTTGGTCCGTTTTTCCGATTGTCCAAGTTTCGCAACCATATAATGCTGGGCTCCAAACGTAACTCTTCAAGAACTTCTTCCTTGCTGCTAAGCTGATATTCTTCGAAGACAGTAACTGTTTCTTTTGGTAGAAAGCCTGTTTTCCTTGTGCTATTCTTGCTCTTATATCTCTCACTTTTACCGTTCTCTGTAATTATGCTCCCTAGATATTCAAATTCTTTCACTTGCTCAATTGTCTCTGCATCTATTTTGATTTTCGTTCTCCTTGATCCTTTCGCTGTTGCACAAATCATGAATTTGGTTTTGTCCTTATTTATATTCATACAATAGTCTTCTATTAATATTGTTTTCATCGTGTTGAGAGTATTTTCTAACTCAGCACCACTCGTAGCTAATGTAGCTATGTCATCCGCAAATCTCAGCATGCTTACATTTTCACCTTGAATCTGTAATTCCAATCGCACTTGCTTCTTCACTTCGTTCGTCGCTTCTTCTATATACAAATTGGAAATCAATGGCAATAGTGAGCATCCTTGTCTCACCCCTCTTTCAATTTGTGCTTCTCCTTTTTGACCCTCTATTTCTATCATTGCGGTTCGACTCTTGTATAATTCATATATTATTCTTCTATCCTTGTAATTAATTCCTACCTCTTTCAAGATCGTTGGAGTTCTCTCCCAATCAACATTATCAAATGCTTTTTGTATACCTACAAAACCTTTTACACAGACTTTTTCAACTCTAGACTTTTCTCCACTGCTGTTCTGAGTGCTAATATTGCTTCCTAGGTTCCCCTATTTTTCCTGAAACCGGACTGATCTTCTGCTCATCTACTCTCTATTTCACTCTCTATTCTTCTGTATATGATTTTTGTCAGTATTTTCGAGGCATGTGAAGTTGAAGTAATCGTTGTGTAGTTCTCGCATTTGTCTGCTCCTTGTTTTTCTTGGAATGGTGACAATTTCATTCTTCTGGAAATCTTTCGGTACTTCTCCTCTCCCGTACATATCTCTGACCAATTCGAACAGTGCGTCATGAGTTGGCTGACTGGAGGCTTTGATAAGGTCCACACTTATTCTATCCATTCCTGGCGCTTTATTATTTTCGCATTCTTTTGAAGCCCTGTCGAATTCTGATCTCAAAATTGAATTTCCCAATTCTCCTTCATCGACATATTCCTCCCTCTCTGAAAATCCTATATTATCGCTTCCTTAATACAGATCTTCTGAATGATCAATCCATTGTTCTATTCTTTCCTCCGTTCTGATCAATTGTCTCCCTAGAGAATTTCTAATCTCACTGCTGCTAGATTCCATTCGTCCAAAAAAATCTCTCAACAATCCTGTATGCCTCATCTATTTTTCCTGAATGTAATTTTACTTCTATATCCTGACATTTTCCCTCCAACCATTGTTCTGCTCCTTTCCTTGATTCTCTCATTCTTTTATTCCTCAGTGCCTTGGATGTTTCCTGGTCTTGTTCGCTACTCTTATTCTTGTATTTCCTCCTTCCATCAATTAAATCGAGAATTCCTCCCGTTATCCATGGTTGCCAGGTTCCACTCCTACTACTATTTCCAAGGTTTTCTTTTGTCGATCCTCCAATTTTCAGTCCCACATCACTTTGGATGCCTCCTGTGTTTTTTCTTGTTTGAGATTCTTCAAATTCCATATCTTTTGCATTTTCCTTTCCTTCTTGAGAGCTTTGAATTTTAGAGAACATTTCATGAGCAACATATTGTGATCACTACCTATATCCGCGTTCGGATAAGTTTTACAGCTTTTCACTTGGTTTCTAAATCTTTGTGTCACTAATATGTAATCAATTTGGTATCTTGCTGTATCTCCTGGAATTTTTCAAGTATAGATCCTTCTTGGATGATTTCTGAATAATGTGTTGGTAATAACCATTTTATGGCTTTCACAGAATTCGATCAAACGTTGTCCTCTTTCATTTCTCTCTCCTAACGCAAAATCTCCTATTATGTTGCTCTCTTTCCCTTGCCTTACTACCGCATTCCAGTCGCCTATGATCATTGAATTTTCTTCTCCCTCTACATATTCTATCACTGCTTCTATTCCATCGTAAGTTTTTTCGATATCTTTCTCTGAGTACGCTGATGTGGGCATGTATACTTGAACTATAACAGTGTCTACCGGTCTTGTTCTAACTCTGACCATCATTACGCGTTCGCTATGTTGCAAATAATTTCCAATCCTATTCCCCACCTTTTATGCATTATAATTCCCACATCTGCTTGACCATTCTCTGATCCTGTATCAATGATTCTATAATCCCCACTCCAGAAACCCCTTCCTTGCGGCCATCTCATTTCGCTAATTCTCATTACATCGATACGTAACCTATTAATTTCCAATTCCAAATTTTCTAGCTTTCCTGTTCGTCTCAGTGATTGAACATTCCACGCTCCGACTCGAAGAATATTCTCTTTCTTCCCTATCTTTCTCGGTTTTCTATCTTGTTGGATGAAGCTTTCTCGAGCAGCCTCCACTCGGAGATCCGAACGGGAGGCTATTTCACCTCCGGAATATTTTACTCGAGAGAGCGCCATCATATTGTTATTGTCGCTTTTTTTTCAATGAATTAAAATTCCAAAATTCTAGATTGGGAAAAAGATTTCCTTCCCTCGGGAATATTAGATGTCAAGGGAGGTAGTTTCTCCTTGCTTTCCCTCCGTTTTTGCCGATGTTCCCGGCAGGGTACCCAAGGTATAATGAGAAAGCAAGACCACGAGTTCCAGCGCCGCCAGGGAGTTGTCTCGGAACTATGAGTAATATATATATGTATATTTATACATATATACACCAAGTATATCACGTGACCATATTTCCTATATACCACATGACCATATGTCCTGTATACCACGTGACCATATTAGATATTTAAAACTTAGCAAAAATGATTTGATACATTCCGATATGTATTCGTACCATGGGAATAAATATGAATGAAAAATATAACTTTCATTCATATTGAAAAAATCATGGACTTATTCAAATGATGAATCTGATGGGGATGAATATTTGAAAACACATGAATGAAATATGTATGTACATTCATATACAAACGTTTTTTTTCCCAATATGCAAGTAATTAAAAATTACCTGTAAGAAAATTAAGTTGAAAAACATCGTTTCAAAACACATGAAATCGACAAAATTATTGGCATTCTTGTCGTATGCGGTCTACCGGAAAGTAGTGATCTACCGGGATAGAACGCATACTACAACATATACGAATGTTGTATGCGGTCTACCTCAGCAGAGCGCACACTGCATCGCATATGCATGATGTATGCGGTCTATCTGAATAGAGCGCATACAGGAACGCTAAAGGGGAGGGGTAACGTTAATTCGACGAGAAAAAGGCCCCATTTTTAGAATTTTTTCAACTGCTACAGGTAATAAAAATTCATTTGATTAATGGTGACATCATAATACAATATATTAAGAATATTTCCTGAATTTTTCACACAAAAATATTGATAATTCACTCGATGGTAGCAAATCTTCAAAGGTGGCTCGGTGAGAAGCCGGTGTACAGTTAAAATCAAAATCTACTCGACTGATTCTTTTAGAATTTAGTATACTGCTTCCTCACATAAATAACCAGGTGCCCCTGGGAGCATTTTTTCCAATTTTTAAATTTTTTGTGACACTTAGAAGTGAAAACACCGATTTTCGCTTCAAAAAATGGGCCTATTTGTTACTGTGAAATTAATAATTATCAGAAAACAAAGCTCCCAGGATTACCTGGTCATTTGTGTAAGGAAGTAGTATACTAAATTTCAAAAGAATCGTACACTGAGAGAAGTGGAATGCAATGATTACCATGTACAAATAGTAATTGGAGGACAGCTTCGCGATTATGGAGAATCGTAGCAATGTTCATGAACATGGGAATGGTTACCATTTACATCAAGATGGATACCAAATAACTTGGTCGCCATCATCAACTTAGAGATTCTGTCATTCAGCTACCATTTTCGCATGGTAACGGTCACAATTCACTTCTCTCAGTGTAGGAATCGTAAAAGTAGATTTTGATTTAAACTATACACCGGCTTTGCACCGAGGCGCCTCTGAAGATTTGCTAACATCGAGTCAATTATCAATATTTTCGTTTGAAACACAGGAAATATTCTTCATATATTGTATTATGATGTCACTATTACACGGAAAAAAAGATGATGTTGGATTTACAACATTTCGTTCGATCACCATAGAAACCCCTAATATTTCTATGGTGATCGAACGAAACATTGTAAATCCAACATCATCTTTTTTTCCGTGTAATTGAATGAATTTGTATTACCTATAGCGTTTAAAAAATGTCTTGAAATTGTGCCTTTTTTCTCGCCAAATTAACGTTATCTCCGGTCTACTCCGGCAAATGAAAAAACAAAGAACCAAGAGTAAAATAGAAAAATAACATAATCATTGATTAAGAACTCATAATAAGCAATATAAAAATCGATTCATCAATTATCAATAACAGATAATAAATAAATGGTGGACACATGTATACAAGTACACAAAGTACGTATTCGCATATCTGTTTTTCCCGCGAGCCGGGGTAGACCGCATACTGCAACCTACACCGTTGTTATATGAATTCTACTCAGGGTAGATCACATACAACAACTGCACGGGAAGCTTCATGCGGCCTACCAGGGTAGACCGCACACAACAATGCTACGGGCTGCAGCATGCGATCTACCCCGGTAGACCGCATACAGCAATCAAAGGACCTCAGTAGCACGCATACGACAAGAATGCCAAATTATTTTCATTCAAAAAAATTATTTTCGTCTCCCAGGTTATGCGGGATCTCAATTGCCGTTTAGGGAACAGCCATCATCGGGAACGCGCATCAATTCTCTTATGAACTTTCAATGATAAAATTTTTGAAGTGCAGGAGAGACTTGAACCTGGATCCTACCCATCACCTATCATGATAACCTTATCACCTGACGACCTAACCTACACCGACGGGTTTTCCGTTGAAACAAAAATGTTGTACATATAGTCGGATGTCGGTAGTGCGGAGAACAGCTCCATTTCATATGACGCAGGACCGGATCAAAAAATTGATGGAGCCCTGAGGAAATTGAAATTCGAGGGGCCCTTCCAGAATTGATGAATTTTGTCATGTTCTTCTTAAAATCAAATTATCCACAAGAACAAAGTGAAATATGATTTACATATCGCGTATCCGAATGCGAACTGAGCATATATGAAAATATTCATGAAGTTTGAATCATTTTTTTCATGAGAAAAAACTGAAACATGTATTTTCATATTTGTTAAGAGGATACTTTATAGGTATATTCAATTCAATAGAGTGCATGAGATTTTCCCATGTTCGATTGAAAATTCGTTCCAATGAACGATTTACACTTTATCGATATACATGAAGAGTGAAATTTGGAACAAAGTACTTCTAGAGTACGGTTTATTCCTTATTTGATGTGATTTCGAATCGAATGGCCTATTATGACAAATTTTTGGAGTAATTTTTTACAATAAATCTCTGTGAAGTATCTATCGTACCAATAGTTCATGATAATCAGAGTAGAGAAAACTCACTGCGCTCCCAATATATCCGTCAATTTCTCCATCGACTAAAGTTTTGTGGATGTCTACTACTTATTCGCAGGAAATTTATTCCACAAAGCTCCTAGTTATTTTAAAAATAATATCTCTCTATTTCACTTGCTCATCACTTGAAAAATCATTGCAAGTGTACAAAAGTTATGATGATAGTACATTCTTTCATAAAATGCAACTTTGTATCTTCGTCACTCTATGAAAGAAGAATAAAGTTGTGGAACATTGTTTTTTTGATATACTAATATTCTCAATACTTTTCCAGAAAAAATTCAATTACTGTCTCTGCTGAGTGATTACCTAATCTATGAACACTGATCAAGTATTCGTTGGCGAAGTATTTCAAAATACAACACTCGATGAATGTAACAGATTACCCTGGGTAAAGTCTCTTAGCAATTCATGAGAAAATGTTCTCGATAAGCTGATGAATATATATTCATTCGTATTTATGATGCATCATCAGCACAGATTCATAGGGCTCCAAGGTTTACTTATGAATGTCCTGTTCCAAAATCCATAACGCCTCATAGTGAGAACATTTTTTTATGACTTGCTATGCGACTTCAACCAGGAAAGGTAAATACTCAGCAGAGACAGTAATTGAATTTTGTCTGGAAAAGTATTAGAGAATATTAGTATATTGAGAAAACAATGTTCCACAACTTTATTCTTCTTTCATAGAGTAACAAAGATATGTTATTTCTATAATCAAAAATTTGTATGGACTGAAATAACCAGCGCATTCGTTGGAATAAATTTCCTGCGGATGAATAGCAGGTAACCACAAAACTTTAGTTGATGAAGAAATTGACTGATATATTGGGACCGCAATGAGTTTTCTCTACTCTGATTACCATTAACTATTGGCACAATAGATACTTACCAGACATTTATTGTCAAAGATTACTCCAAAGGAACTGCATTGAACTACACGTGTAATGATAAATAATTAGACTTGAACGAAATATTATTAGAGAAAACTCACTGCGGTCCCAATATATCCGTCAATTTCTCCATCGACTAAAGTTTTGTGGATACCTACTACTGATTTGCAGGGAAGTTATTCCAACAATATGCATGATTATTTCAGTTTATACAGATTTGTCATTGAAAGAATAACATCTCTTTATTTCACTTGCTGATTACCCGAAAAATCATTGCATGTGTACAAAAGTTATGATGATAGTACATTCTTTCATAAAATGCAACCTTGTATCTTCGTCACTCTATGAAAGAAGAATAACGTTGTGCAACATTGTTTCCTTAAGATACTAATATTCTCGAATACTTTTCCAGAAAAAATTCAATTACTGTCTCTGCTGAGTAATTACCTCCCCTGGTTAAAGTCGCATAGCAAGTCATAAAAAAATGTTCTTACGATGAACCATTATGGATTTTGCAACAGGACATTCATAAGTAAACCACAAAGTCCTATGAATGTGTGCTGATGATGCATCATAAATACGTATGAATATATATTCATAATCTTATGAAGAACATTTTCTCATGAATTGCTAAGAGACTTTAACTAGGGTAATCTGTTACATTCATCGAGTGTTGTATTTTGAAATAGTTTGCCAACGAATACCTGATCAGTGTCCATAGATTAGGTAATTACTCAGCAGAGACAGTAATTGAATTTTTTCTGGAAAAGTATTCGACAATATTAGTATATCAAGAAAACAATGTTCCACAACTTTATTCTCCTTTCATAGAGTGACGAAGATACAAAGTTGCATTTTATGAAAGAATGTACTATCATCATAACTTTTGTAAACATTCAACGATTTTTCGGGTGATCAGCAAGTGACATAAAGAGATGTTATTTTTTCAATGACAAATCTGTATAAACAAAAATAACCAGGCATATTGTTGGAATGAATTCCCTGCAAATCAGTAGTAGGTATCCACAAAACTTTAGTCGATGGAGAAATTGATGGATATATTGGGAGCGCAGTGAGTTTTCTCTACTCTGATTATCATGAACTATTGGTACGATAGATACTTCACAGAGATTTATTGTCAAAAATTACTCCAAAAATTTGTCATAATAGGCCATTCGATTCGAAATCACATCAAATAAGGAATGAACTGTACTCTAGAAGTACTTTGTTCCAAATTTCACTTCTCATGTATATCGATAAAGTGTCAATCGTTCATTGGAACGAATTTCCAATCGAACATGGGAAAATCTCATGCACTCTATTGAATTGAATATACCTATAAAGTATCCTCTTAAAATATCAGTAATTGGGATAATCTTCGATGTAAATATGAAGTTCTCATTTTCTAGTTTCTTGGAATTATCCTAGAAAAAATTATGAGTGAAAGAACAAAGATAAAAGCTGATATCCATATCATTGTTGTGAATAATTTTATAAACAAATTCTCAACTCAGAGGTGTTCTCAGCGGGAAAAATATTTTGTTTCTGTTTTTATATAGAGTTCCCATTAGTTACAATCTGCAATCAAATTTTAGTGAAATTCAACATAAACTATTGTTGTTAACAATTTTGTAAACAAACAAATTCTCAATTGGAAAATTTTTGGATGGGAAAAAAAATAAGTTTAGGGTTGTAAGTGCAAAATGTGGGTTTCCATTGACTTCCTATCATCACACGACAATAATTCTTAATAGATCCCGCAGGAATAATATGTTTTTCTTCCATCAAAACATTCTCTCAAAGAAAAGTTTGGTTCTAATTCCTGCAGGAATTTTAATACAAACTGTGAATCTTAGTATGATACGCACTAAATACATAAAACAACACTGTTTTCTCCTTCTGAACATGTCAAGTTTTCAGAGTTTATTAGATATTTACAGGAGAGCTCAGTAATTTTCGAAAGAATGTTCTAATTTCAAGAGATTCCTAGAGGAAATTCTTGTTATAGGTTTCCATCAGAAAGTTTCTCATTCCAAAATTTGTTTATAAAATTCTTTATAACAATTATGAATATCAATTCCATTCGAAAACTATTCACTACTTGTGACTGTTTATGATGATCCCCAATAAATACCACGAAACAAAAATTTCTCTGCCATTCCAAAATTTCCCAATCGAAAATTATTCCAAATACTGATTTTTTAATGTGATTGTTTATAAAATTCTTTATAATAATTGGATTCGTAATTATTCGAATTGTTCATGTTCAATGAGCACACCTGTAATAATCTTGCTGTATAGTAACTTTATCCCAAGACTTTTTCGGAAGATACAAGCTCAAATACCTAAAATTGAAGGTTTTTCCACACTATTTATTTATTTATTGAAAAAATTAGGGAGGGACTGGAAAATGTGGAACGACGGTTCTCTTAAGAATTTAATTCTGAGCATTCAAAAAAAAAATCATCAAAATCGGTCAAGAATTACGACCTGTAGTAGATTATGAACACAAAATTCCTGAATTCCCTACTTTAAGTGGTTTTTCAGACTGGCATCAAAATCGCAATATAAAACTCGATTGAGCGACCTCTAAATCTGAAGCTAGGGACCCCAGGTTGTAGGAGGTTCAGTTTGGGGTCGGAATCAAGAGTTCAAGACCCTTCACTCGAAAACCATTTTTTTTTTAAACACCCTAATATATATACAGGGTGTCCCATTTTAATCTGCCACTTAGAATATCTCGAAAACGAATAGATTCAGAAGAAAATGTTCCGGGAAAAAAAATGTAAGAATCTGAGGAGGACATCCGATGGTGAACTTGACTTTGACCTCAGATCCCACTTTCAAGGTCATTCTGAGGTCAACTCATGTTTTTTAAATGGAATCCCCTATTTTTCACTACCGGTCTAGGTTATACGCTCAAAACCAAGGAACTTTGGTCTGAAACGTTTTTTCGAAATCCCCATAGATGGCGCTCTAATTGATGAGAAAATGAGAATTCTCAAACCCTCGGATTATATTCTGTCTAACATAATGCTCAACTCTTGAGTGTTCCTCATCTCCCGGAAATTGCCGTCGGTTGTGTTTTGTTTTGGTTTTGTTCTTGGAAATTGTTATTGTTTTGATTCACGTGTGAATACCTTAGAAATAGAACTTCCATTGTTTTGTGTTGAAAATCTTTATCAGCTGTTAGGGGGAAATGATGGTGCTGAAGAAGTGGTCTTAGGGTCCCTAAACTGATGACTAGGGCCATTTATAGGGCAGTTACAGTTTCATACTTCTACAGGTGGTACATCTTCCAATTCCAAAGATGCTGAGGACAGTGGACTAACCTTTGAAGATCCATACAAAAATTCCCGAACCCGATACCTTCCCTGGCCGACAAATTTTTGAGTCTTTCCAAAGCAAAATTGAACCAGGAATGTTAATTCGAACGTTTTTTTTCAGTTCATCGTAGATACTCATGGAAAGTCAAAGATGTTCACTCAATACCGATTGTTCAGTCTCAGGAAAATCATTAATTACAAGTAATAATTCAAATTACATCTGAACAATAACGGTTCCTGTTGAAATTGAGCTTAAGTAACACTCAGAAAATTCTTCTGACAGTGTTGGAACGGTTTCTGCCTACGCGCGGGCACATAGGAAGAGTCAACTAATATTATGTCAGCATTGAATTACTTTTGTAACTCGCTCGCATCGATTGGATCTATGTGAAAATATTTTGAGCTGGAAGTTTCTTTTGAGGGCCCTAGAGGATCAGAAAACGGATGAAATTTTGCTTCGTAAATTTCAAGCAACCAAACAGCGATCACAAATATGCATCAATAAGATACACTGCTAGAATTATGCTCTAAATATAAATCCAGAAGTCCAAAACGTATTCCTCAAGATGAGAAACCAAGGTACACTGAGAAAAAAAAGTCATGACCGTAATGAATATTTCTTCCGACCAAGGAAATGAATTCATCCAATAGTGACAATGAAATCATTTCATGGGACTCATCAATCTGAGTATTCATGCAAACAATGTATTCAAATCTGGAATTCTTGAGCCTGAAGAAACATTTCTTTGAATCAAATACCCTCTCTTCAGTGAAAATAAACCTACTCTGATTCAATTAATTATTTCTTCGGAGGAATGAAACCACTCAAACATTCATAAAAGAAAGTTTTTGAATCAATTAGGAAAATTTTCAATCCATCGAAATAAATCATCAACTTCAAGATGTTCTTTTTTGACTTCGTGAATTCCATCCTGATTCAATGAATGATGTTTCAGAAGTCATTGAGCACAATATTAGATTTTTTCTGTAAAAAAAAATGATCACACTTGTAAAGCTTTCATAGTCCACTCTGGGGTTCCTTTAATCTGTTGATAACCGGGAATTCTGAGCACTTTGGATCAAATGAGACTTCATTGATCGTTCAGTCATGCCGTCTGTTAGGCGAATGGTGCCTATCACTCCATGCGGGACCTGTAATTCAATGCCATAATCTGAAAGAAATATTTATTTGGATGAAGTAATACTTACTAAGAAGACAGAGTGATTAATTCTTTATATACAAACCATACTGTCGAAAGAGAACTTGTGAGAAAGTGACTACACCTTGCGAGAACCAACCGAAAGTCGTCTAAGTAACTAAAACGTAACGTGATTTCGAAAATCCATTTCTTTATCTTACTGAATTTTCTTTAGAATCAATTGCACATACTTTCATATCGATGAATGAAATCATTTGAATATAAAAATCATTCTGTGGATTTGAAGAAATACAAAATCATGCTTACCAAATATTACTTTCATTCCAAGCAGTATAGTATTGATTCAAAAACGTTGTTATTAACAAATTTATACACCTTGAATTGAAAATTCGAGCTTTTTCTACAAAACGTGACGTAATAAAATTGACTTTGTGTCAATAAAATGTTTCTTGGATTGGAGGAAACTGAATTCAATAAAATAATATCTTTCATTTAACGAAAGAATTCATTATTTCTATTGAATCATCATTGTTTGAAAGGACATGTATTTAGTTCAATGAGGGCCAGATTCAAAAAAATGTGTTTCTTTGATGTAATGACTTTTTTTTCTCAGTGTATAGAAATTATTAACATTTGAAGCAAATATTCATAATCATTTGCATGATTTCGAGGAATCATTTGCAGATTCAATTCTATATTTGGAGCTCAATTTCAACAATGTACGCCATCACTGCAGATTGAAGGATTTTGTTTATTGCTGAGTTTTTCAGAAATAACGTATCAAAATTTCACCCATTGCTTCAAAGACTCCATGACCCTCAAGGATTTCCCTTCACAAGCAACACCTGTTGACAACAGTTCCGATTTCAGTCTGGAAATGAGCGAATCTGGAGGATGCTCTCTTTGTCCATTGGGTTGAAAAAATGATTGTGACTGAATCAACTGTTTGAAATATCTCATTGAGGAAAGTCCCAAAATCCGGAATGAGGATGAGAATTAGAAATCCTCAACAAAACAAAACAAAATTGAATCACTAAGATTTTGGGCTATTTTAATATTTGTTTTCCCCTGATTGGATCGACAGGTGAGTGGTGAAAAAACCTTCGGAGAAAACCTCGCTGATCGTCTTGGAATAGAGGTTCTTTATGAACTGTTCTTCGAAGAATATCATGATCATCACGACGATCCACTGCCAGAGTATCGTAATTACACGCCTCGTCAATTATTTTTCATCGGTCTTGCGAACGTGAGTACGAAGAGTTATTATTCGTAAACAATCGCCTCCATGCGAACAAAGTGTGCGGAGCGAATGTTTGCACAATTGATTCGAAAATAATGTGTGTTGGTAATCAAGTCTCGTCAACTCAGCAATCTTTCCCGACCGGAAATTATCATAAGGTTAACCTGACATATGGTGAGGACCTAACAAGGTCATCCGGAATACGGTATACCTGCTGGAATCCTAATCAGGATCAGATGTGGATGCCCCACGTAGAGATAAGCCCATTTGATCCCAATCAGGTTTCCCTTAAATTATCTTAGAAGATTGAAATAGGTTTTCCTGGGCTATAATCTCATAATCTTGTTAGGTTATCCTGAGATTATGAACATATATGTTTATAAAGTAAAGTTCTATGAAGTGAATGCGAAAATGTCTTAATTGTAGATGGTATACTTCTTAGTGAAATAAATTTTCTCTACATTACAAAAATATTCATGAACAAATGTCAACTGTGTATCTTCTAAGTTAGATCTCTCCATGTCGAATACAATATTTTTGGGCTGTGGATTTCCTGTTCATATCCTAATTTCAATTTATTCTGGAGGTTTTGGTATGGGATTCCGCATCAAATCCTTATTAGTCTCGTCTCATAAGATCCTGATATTAGTGAAGCGTGACATGACTTGTCAGGTCCTGACGAGGTTATCTTACTGGGACCTGGGCTGGATCAAAGTTGACCTGATCTGGTCCATGGGGTAAATTTATAGTCGGATTATTGTGAGTCTAAAAGACAACAGTGATTTTGAGCAATACAATTCTTGTTGGCTGTGTAATATGACAACGAATTATCAATTAACCAGCAGTATTACCCATTCTCATATTGTCAGTACTACCGTACATCTTTATCTCCGTGTGGATGGGAAAACTATACTTCCAATTACAAAAGCATGTTTCGTTCATTGCAGTTATGGTGCACGGTTTACAATCAAGATTATTTAGACAAGGTTCAGACGGGACCAAACATGGAGCATCCGATCGCACGATTGCGCGTGAACGGCCCTCTGTCACAGATGAAATCATTCAGCAAAGCGTTCAACTGTTCCGTAGGGACAGTTATGAATCCTCAGAAAAAATGTTCTAATTTGTGGAACACTGTGGATGGGGAACAGTAAGATTCCCACAAGCATCATAAGAACTCTGGAAACGATTGATCGGAGTAATGGTCTCAATACATTTTTTATCGCACTGAATGGCATACACGATGACATTCCTGGTACCCTAGCAGATATCACTCCATTTATTCTCCAGGCCATGGCCAGGCCTTGCAAGTCCCTCACAAGGGCCTGGCTTTTGGTAATAGTCTGAAGATTGACTGGATTGATTTCTCCTATGGTATAACTCGAACCAGGATGCGGGTGGAATTCTATCTCAACATTTCATGAATCTCTCCAACGACAATTTCACTGAACTTCGCCAAATCTCAATGAATCTCGAACAATATCCTGACAAAATTTTATGAAATTCCATTATGTCAGATTCAAGGGATTTTCCTCACCAACACGGAAAAAAAGGAAATAGCAGTGGCAGTTACTCACTCCTCTAGCAATCATTTTTCACCACTGTAGCTGGAATAATTCAGCTGTAGCTATTTTTTAGCCACCACAGTAGGAAATCGTAGCTGTAACTGTGACAGCTAAAAAGGAGCTCCCGTAGCTAATTCTCAGCTATCCAAATAATAGCTAATTATTTTGTCCCGTGAAGGCAATTGAAATCCCGAGATGGATTGGTGTATGGGATCATCCGTCATTTTTTCAATCATACAAAAATCTTTCATCGTCATGGAAAATACACCATAGTGACACGTGTATCGCCTACTGAAGAAATGAATAATCTATGGTGATTAAATTGAACAATAACAATTTCATAGATCATTCTGTCAGAGGGGATTTTTATATACGCAAACGTCAAAATTATTGCGAACTGGTTGCGTGGACAATACTATGATGCAAGATGAAAATAAAGGTATATTTGATTCCGTTATTTGTGTTTAATTTGAATCCAAATCCTCAGAGACTCAGAATATCTGTCAATTTCTGTCCACACCTTATTACCTGTTCCTGAATCTAGCAGCTTTTTGACTCGATATCTTTTGTCATAACTGCGCTCCTGTTCATTATCTCGTTCTTCTTCAATCTTGAAGACTTCTGTATGCTGTATAAACGTGCCTATACGGAAAGAAAAGATTATGGGATGATCATTAGAGAAGTTAGTGAACTGGTGACAACTACGAATTTCTGTACACAGTTGCTAACAGTTTACTATCTTTTCTAGTGATCATTCCATGATATTTTTTCTCCGTGTCGATTTCCCGACGGCATGGAAACTGATCCATGGAGCTTCTTGGAGCATAACAATTCAGCAGGTGGAGAACCGTTATCTAAAGGCGTTGCACTAGGGGTGCAACAACGTCACGCTATGAATGGGGGCGAAAACGTCACATATCCCGTCACATAAAAATTGTCCACGCCTGTTCACGCCTGACAAGGCTTCATTCGTCCGGCGTGATCAGCTGTGGTCAGGCCTCAATTTTTTACCCACGTGATGAGGACTGATCATGCTCAATCACGTCCAATCAGGCTTGATTATGCCCAGCCAACAAAATCAAGGCAGCGCTTCTGGCAGTGGTGCTACCATTCACTTATACAGTTAAAAATCTTCTATACATATATGGCTTCATTTATGTATGGAAATAGGAGCAACTTGGTAGTATTTTTACTAGGAGCACTACTTGGTAGCGCTTCCTGATAATACTGGTAGCGCTGAGGTAGTGCTACGTTATAAATTGAATCATATATATGTTATGGTAGCATGCAGTCTCACGGTAATGGAAAAGCTACTACGTTGCTACCACTAGCACTGCTAGTAGCGGAAACGTGAATTTGGAAGCACTTTGCTGGCTGGGTGCTCCATTATGCATGAGGAATTCATACAAAATCAACAAGTTTTCTGTAAGGAATGGAACTAACAATCTTATCGAACACTAATTTATTGTCAATCATTTCTACTTATTATGCTTATGCTGTTTCTATTCTCTAGTTTACAGGTCTCCAGCATGAACTGTTCAAAATTTCTGCATGAATTTTAATGTAAATCTACCGGAAGTTTTTTTCAAGTACGGAACTGAAAATTCATGTACAGGTTCCACAAAGTTCAAGTCCACATACATTAAATTTAATGTACATGGATTTGAAATTTAATGTATGAATACATGAAGTTTGTATATGAATTTTCATCCGCCCCAGTAAAGATGTGAAATTATAATGATACATCAACAATGATTATTCAGTAAAATATTTATGCTTTGGCCCAAAATGTCTTTAAAAATAAAAAACTGAATTTTAAGCAAAAAAACATGTTTCGGAGGAGAACACTTGCAGATTGACGACCAAGTTGTTCACTACGTTCTCATGTCATGAAGAGAAAATAGGAAACCTCGAAGAGAATCGAACCACCTAAATCAATCTCCCTACCTAATGTTGCGCGATCTACTATCCTAACGCCCTAACGACCTAAGCTAAACCGGTACCTACGTGGTTTATTAGAAAAGATCAATGTAAATGACGTGGATATCTGATTCAATCCATCGGTTGGGTATAATAATCTATTAACCTATGTGAAAATTGCAATTCGGTTGACAGATGTGAGGTTAAGTTTATGTGATAAAAAACAATGAATGAATTATTTTTGTGAAATGTGTGGTCGTTATTGTTTAATTATTATGTATTAAAAGTCTTTTCAAGCGGAAGTTTAAAATGAATTTCCAAAAACTTGGATTATTCACATAAAACTCGTTGAATGGTTTTACTCTTGAAGAGTACTGTCAAAGTTGACATTTGCAAATTGGAGAAAAAAGTCTTATTTTCTGTCTTGAATTTGTTATTAGAGTGGTGATAAACTTGTAGAAAGAGTTTGAAGGTTGGGTGAAATCCATATTGATCAGGAAAGTCGAAACCGTATTGCAAAACTTGGAAAATCTGTTAACGTAGCTGACAATACTGGGGTATCGAGTCAGCTTTTCCTTACTACATGAAATCTAGGCAGGAGGAATGTATCAAAATTCAGTGAATTCAAGTTGGCGTTGAATGAGAGAAGACAGAAATATTCATTGGATTTTATTGGTTACTATAAAAATGTCAACAAATAAGGAAAGGCTATGTAGGACTCACTGTATCGTCTTTCATTATTTTTGTTTCAATAATGTTGTATCATGCTGCTACGAATGAATGTTATTATATTTGTGAAACAGGTTCAATACACTTGTTTCTTCAACTTATCAGTAAGAAAATACAAAAATGACCACAATACAAAATTATTGAAACAAAAATAATGAAAGACGATACAGTGAGTCCTACATAGCCTTTCCTTATTTGTCAACATTTTTATAATAACCAATAAAATCCAATGAATATTTCTATCCTCTCTTACTTGACACCAACTTGAATTCACTGAATTTTGATACATTTCTCCTGCCTAGATTTCATGTAGTAAGGAAAAGCTGACTCGATACCCCAGTATTGTCAGCTACGTTAACAGATTTTCCAAGTTTTGCAATACGGTTTTGACTTTCCTGATCAATATGGATTCCACCCAACCTTCAAACTCTTCCTACAAGTTTGTCACTACTCTAATAACAAATTCAAGACAGAAAATAAGACTTTTTTCTACAATTTGCAACTGTCAACTTTGACAGTACTCTTCAAGAGTAAAACCATCCAACGAGCTTCATGTGAATAATCAAAGTTTTTGGAAATTTATTTTAAACATTCGCTTAAAATAGTTTTGATTAAATGAGTTCATGACTCATATTACTACAAAAATGATTTGATCTCTGAGTTTTTTCTGAGAAATATTGATGTAAGTATTTGAATAAAACTCATTCTCACTGCATCAACAAATTATGATTTTTCACATATTACAACAGCTATGACTGATTCAATAATTCATGTTGCACTGAATGATAGATTTTTTTAATACATGTTAATTAAGAACTAACGATCACACATTTCACGAAAATAATTAATTTTTATTCTTCAATTCAAAGCAGTCAACCTCATATCCGTAAACTATATTTCAATTCTAAAATACAAACAGATTCGTTACATTTTCTTCCTCATTTATATCACTTGTAATTATATGTAAAAATTAATGGAAAAACCTGTTCAGCTGTTTAAAAATCTTTATGAAATACGTGCTGTATGGGTACTGACATTTCCGATATCAAGTGTGAACAATATTTTATTCATTTTAGAATTGAAAAGTTCATTCTTCTCCATTTTATATATATTTTAGTAAGCACTTGTATAATTATTAGAGATGGTTTTACTCCATGTTATCAATTAGTTGAACTTATTACATACTAATAAGTAGCTCACTAGTTTTGACCAACCAACGCTAGTTGGATTCAACTTATCAGTAATTGACCAGTACCTCGCTAGTTTTTTGTGCTCAGTTTTTCCTCTCTAGCGTCTCATCAGTCATAGGGAAAAATTTGTGGAATTTCTACCAGGGTACGTGCATGGGATTGCGCACTGTGAATGCAAATTCTCATTCCATATTGGTTCTGAAATATAGGAAGTCAAATTTTCTGAATTATAACCTTCAATCTTGAGAATTTTCCATCGATCCTATAATGTTTCAGAAACACTATGAAATTAAAATCCTCAATCCCAAGCATGTATTTGATCATCGTATTTATAAAATTCGTATTTCTCACGTGGTTCACGAAAATATTTCGCGCAAAATTTCGTACTCTTCCCCAACAGGACCTAAAATTTGTGTACGTCCAGGAAACGTCCAAATACGTTTCTCAGACGTCCTTTGGAGGTTTCCTGGACGTACACAAATTTTAGGTTCTGTTGGGGTTCAGTGTCGTTCAAGCACTCTTCACGACAAGACTCGTAGAGTGTCACCTAATGCGATTGAGAACAATAATTCCAAAATTTATAATCACAAAAAGATCCCTGGTTCAAAGGTCCAATAGAAACCGATAGAAACCGATTCAAAATTAATCGGAATGAATAGGGTCAATCGGAGAGGCTCAACTACCGATTCAAGATGAATAGGAATTAATTGGAACGTGGTATATACAGGATTGAATCCAGGATTTACCGATAGAAGAATATTTGTTTTATTGGAATTAATATGACTTTCAGTGATCAATCGGTTGTATGAGAGACATCTGATTGAGAGTTTGAAAATTTCTCCATTTCGTGAGACAAATGGTTTTTATCGGAAATTCCCATGACCTAAAGCTATTGGAACCGATCGCCAATGTTACGTAATGGGAAATTTGATCGGTTTTCATGAAGAATGTCCAATTCGATTAGAGTTCGTACAGATTTGATCGATCTGTAGGTTTCAATTGGATTATTCCACTATCCGAATTCATGGGGAATAATAGGACCATTTACGGATCTGAAAATTGAATGGGATTGAATGAGAAATATCCAATTCGAATTCAGAATTCCTTTCAGCGGATTAAATCATCGGTTTTCATCAGAATTTTCGATGATTTCGGTTTATCGGAACCAATGGGAAAATTGTACAAAATTCAAGACTTACTGGGTTTCTATCCAGAATATCCAATTCGATTTGAGTTTGTTTATTTTATTGGTCAATAGGTTTCAATTGGATTATTCGATCATCCCACACTGAAAAAACAGGTGGGTACAGACAACGGTGATATAGTTGATTCAACAATAGAATACGATTGGATATATCCAACTGAATCTGACTGTTGCCTCAACTACATGCACTGTTGACTCAACTACATGCAGTTGGATCAACCCTCATGGTTTCAAGTCAACGATTATACTGTCAATCTGACCGTATATTCGTTGACTTGACTATGATATTCAGTTACCTTAACAACAAAATTTAATTGATTTTCGATGAAATTTTTTTTTCAGTGCAATTTATGGGAAATAAAAGGAATATTTACAGGATTGAATATTCAATAGCATTGAATGAGAAATGTCCAATTCAATTTTAGACTTTATTCCACCGCATTAGCCCTGGTTAAAAAATCCGTCAAGATCCCATAGAAACCGATCCAGAATTAATCGGACTGCATGGGATCAATCGGAACAGTTCAATCCCCGATTCAAAATCAATAAGAGTTTATCGGAATCTCTTTTCTATAGGTTTTAATCGGGGATTGACCAATTAGAAAATCTGCATTTTATGGGAATTAATCAGACTTCACATAATCTATTGGTCTGTATAAGAGATATCTGATTGGATGATTGAAATTTTCTCCATTCCATCAGGCAAACGGTTTCTATCGGAAGTTTCCACAATTTCAATCTATTGAAACTAATGGGAAAATTTCAGAAATTGAATGATGAATGGGTTTCTTGTGGGAGATTTCTGACTGCATTTAAGGATGTATCGATTTCATTGATCAATGGGTTTTAATTGGATTATTCCAACATTCAAATTTATTGGAAATAATAGGCAAGTTTACAGATTCTAAAGTCCTATAGGTATGTACCGGCAATAACCGATTCAGTTTGAAATTTCTTCCATTGCATCAGATCATTGGTTTTTATCGGAATCCCTGGTGACCTCGATGTATTGGAACTAACGGGAGAGTTGCTGGAATAGGAAACTATAATCATAGAATACCAAGAGAATCCAATTAGAAAATATTTCATTGGTATCAATCGGAGTTTTTATCAGTGATGGAATATCCGTTGGATCCCATTGGAAAATATGTTACTGGTACCAATGATAATTGTAATGATTAATAAAATGCCGATTAAATCAAATTAAAAAACATTGTGTCCGTACGAATTGGAATTTTTATTATTGATGAAATATCAATTGGATCCCATTGAAAAATATTTGACTGGTATCAATCAAAATTTTCATGATTAATGAAATACCGATTCAATCCAGTTAAAAAATATTTTATTGGTATCCATCGGAATTTTTTATCAACCATAAAATACCCATTGAATCTAATGAGAAAATATTTTCTTGGTATCATTTGAAATTTTTGTGATTAATGAAAAACCCATTGAATTCTATTCGAAAATATTTCACTGATATCAATTAAAATTTCAATAAGTAATAAAATCTCGATTTAATCAAATGGAAAATATTTTCTTGGTATCAATAGGAATTCTCATTATTGATTAAATACCTATTGGATGCCATTGAAAAATATTTGACTGGTAACAATCAGAATCTTTATAATTAATAACATACCGATTCAATCCAATTGGAAAATATTGCATTGGCGTCAATCGGAATTTTCATTGATCATAAAATACCAAGTGAATCCAATTACACAATATTTCATTGATATCGACCGGAATTCTTATTATTGATAAAATACCTATTGGATCCCATTGGAAAATATTTGACTTGTATCAATTAGAATTTTCATAATTGATAAAATACCGATTGAATCCAATTGAAAAATATTGTATTGATATCAATCGGAATTTTTCATCCATCATAAAATACCGATTGAGTCCAATTGGAAAATATTTTCTTGGTCTTCATTGGGATTTTTATTATTAATGAACTCCCATGCTCTCATTAAGACCGATACAATCCCTCATATGTCCAATGGACTATTTGAATCTTATTACTATAGGACACCCATCCCTGACATAAGACAGTCATTTAGTTCACATTGATAGGAAGCGAACCACGGCATCGAGCGAGCGGGTGTTCCAAATCGGTCTCCTAGGTTAAGCAACGACAGCTGCGGTACCAGGTGGATGGGTGATCACCATGTTAATAACACATAAATGATCGTTTGAATTTATTTCAGCAATAATTTGTCATACGTAATGATTGAATCAATGATATATGTGTTTGTTTAATTGATATCAAATGCGCGTATATAATGTATATAAACCGTTCGTTGGTTGGGTTAACAATCAATAAAATTCAATAAGAAAATCCCGATGCAGGAATCAATTCATTCCGATAAGTTTTTTTTATCGGATTCAATCGGATTTTTCTACCAGGGAAAATGCCGATTAAATCCAGTTAAAAATTATTTTATTGGTATCAATGGGAAATTTCCGATGCAGAAACTCAATCCATTCCGATGAAATGTTTTTTTATCGGATTCAATCGGATTGTTTAACCAGGGATTATAATTATTCAATCTATTCACTCAATTTCAAACATTATTGATGGTTATGTTATTCTCTCAAATCTCTATCGATTTACTCTAAGTTAATTTTTAATGTACTGATACTTGAAATTGTAATTCAATTCCACATGATTTGAAAATTAATGTAATAATACTTGAATATCATTTAATGTACCTTCAAGTTCAAATTTCATGTACACTGGTACATTAAGAGTGCATTAAAATTCAAGAAATTTTTAACAGTGTATATTACTTAATTTCCAAAATTCCTCCCAAATGTTTCATCATGTTATGGTGTGAAATTAATACAAAAAATTCTGAAAATCAAAATACATACATGAATGAATTATTAGAATCGCGTGATTTGATTTTACAATGAATTTTCAACACCACATTATTTAATTTTCAAAATCCCTCCTGAATACTTCATCATGTTTTGTTACAAAATTAATACAAAAAATTCTGAAAATGAAAATACATATATGAGCGAATTATTAAAACTTCGTGATTTGATTTCACAATTAGTGATGTTGATTTTACAACAAGTAATTTTCCCTACAAAAATTCACATCGAAAGGGTAGACCACGATTGTCCCGAAATTTCCTGATTTATTGAAAACTAGTACTTTCTAGTCATTTCTCAAAATCTACTAGTTTTCAACAGATCGGGGAATTTCAGGTTCACACACTTTCGGGATAATCGCATATATCGGGATATGAATTTTCATAAACTGTGGTGAATATCAGAAACTTTGTTTGAAATTTGAGGAATATGTAATTGATTTTCCAATATTCAAATAAATACAGAAATTCAATGTCTACAGTTATGAATTTTCACAAACTGTTATGAATTTCAAAACTTTTGTTTGAAGTTCATGAAATATGTGATTGATTTTTCAATATCCAAATGTGGAATACAATGCATATAGCGCCCTTGAAAATTAATGTACTTTTTTCTATGAACGTATATTAAATTCACAAACATTTTTAACAGTGTAACTCGAGGAACACGTGGAACACGATTTTCATAGATTTATTTTAGTAACAAGTATAGAACTATAGAATTCATCATACTGGCTCTACGAATTATCCTGTTCGTTTCGAAAAATTCGACTCCGATACATTGACCATTAAGAAACCGCGTAAGAGTGACACCAAGAAAATTTCACGATGTTTTATTTGAAATCATCATCACTGAAATTGTAAGTATATGTCTTGCAATGAACGAAGTTTGAATTTAACAAATCATACTTGATCGACAGGCTCTATGTAGGAGTTTCAGTCCTTCTACCAATTGTGTGGTCGAACCCTCAAGGAACAGTGCAACGATATCCTGATAAATTTGGACGTAATGTCATTGGAAGGAATGAGTGAAATTTAATTGATTGAATCTTATTCTTCCAGCATTTTCATGAATAGTTCAATATAGAATCCAGACAAGAGAAGGAACTCTTTATTCATACATATTTCCATTTTGTCCCATTAGCGGCAGATATACTGAAAGATTTGGATTCTACGGTAGACCCTTGTGATAATTTTTATGCCCATACGTGCAATAACTTCCTCCGAAAGAACCCTATAAAGCCTGGTGAAGGAGCGATTCACAGCTGGAGTATAGCAGATGAAATTTTCATGTCGAAAATGCGAGGTGAGAACGGAATTCAGAATTGTTGATATGTGGTTTGCCGTAATGCATACCGCACATTCGTTGACAAAGCATTCGAGAAGAGTTCTCAAGAATTTTTGTAGAGTTCCGGGTAACTGTTATCGAATGCGACCGGCTGCTGAAAAAGATCCCTCACATCCTACTAGGAAGAAAAAACATATAATACGAAATGAGGGGTACTTTTGTCAGTTCCATCTTATCTCTTACCAACATTTTTGGAGTCCAAAATAATTGCAATTCAATGATCCTTCAATTATTCGCATGGATTCTGACGGACACTGATCTTCCTGTTTCGATTTTTCATTCGATCCACACGTCATTATTTTCTTCGGTCATCAGGGAAACAATGAAGAAAGACGGGGAGATTTTGGTTCTCATCAGGGTAATTTGTTTGCAATTCATCTTAATTGAATTCAAAGAATCAATCATGAAATGAAAATGGAGAAATAAAGTGAAATGTACCAATAGGAGAGTGAAACCAATGAACCAAAAATCAAAGAAATTGGATTTGACAATGAAATTGTCAGTGATCGGCAATTGGCATTATCAAGAGGATGAATTTTATAAATGAAGATTATGAATGGGATTCAACTGAATGACAGTGAATTGATTTTTAAAATGAGATTGAGAGAAATTTATTTGAGCATGCATTTGAAAGTGAAAGTATTCAATTTTTCAACTTGAATATGTTCTAAAATATGTATAAATTGCCTGTCAATTTCATTCAAATCGATGAAGTGAGTCTCAATAAAGGGAAAATACTGGAAAGTGTGTTTGGAATCGTATATAAAATTGAATAATCAATTCCTTGTAATTGAATTTTTACCATTGGAATAATGATATTCTCAATTTTTATGAGACAATATAAGAGAACAAAATGAATGAAAAGTGGAAAAAAAAACAGGGAAAGAGTATTGTACGAGGATAATGATGATAGTTTGAAAAGAGGTTCTGATTAAACCTACCTATCCATCTGGAATTGTGAAAGAGATTGCATCATTGAATTTGATTCCTCCCAAAAAAAGAGTCAATATTAATGCACTCACAGGAAGGATTTCTTGAAATGAGAACATTTTTCTTGTCGCTGGGGCAAAACTCATTTTTTTCTTGAGCTTAGAAAATTTTACTCGAATCAAGAAAAGTTCTTTTGAAATCAAAACGAAATTTGCTTGATCCAAGTAAAAGTTTCTAGACTCGAGAAAAAAGTGAGTTTGGTCCCAGAGACAAGAAAAATTTCCTCATTTCCAAAAGTCCTTCCTGTGAGTATGGGTGTTGAGAAACGATTGAAAATTCATAGTTTATACATGGAAACGTACTTCGAATTCTGTGATATCCGGTCTTCTTGATGTATAAATTGGATTTAGATAATCATGGGTTCAAAATTCAAATTGAATTATTATTCTTCATGTTTTGAGGAATAATCTTCAAAATACATTCAATATTCAAGTTATCGGTATGAATTAAAGTAGAATCAAAATTAACTTCTCACAAAAAAGATTTGATAACTTGAATCAATTCATTCGAAATGTTCCAATAAATTCTACTCTTCATACAAACATGGATGCATTCGAAAATTATTGATAAATAGAAATAATAATATCACGTGTACCGGTATGAAACGAGAGTTTTCTTGTGGAAATGAAACACTAATTGCGAATGGGAGAGTAAAAAAAATTCATTCAAAGTATTGACCATTGCTTTCTACACATTTTGACCACCTTTCTGGCAATTTGTGGATACCACGCCAATAGGAATGTTCGTCTGTTAAAGCAAACCAATCAGACCTCCAATTCTCGACTTCTTCGTAGGAATCGAAGTGCTGCTCGGCCAATGCGTGTCCCATCGATGAAAAAAAATGGTAGTCGGGAGGGGCCAAGTCTGGTGAATACGGCGGGTAGGGTAGCAGCTCCCCAGCCAAGTACTTTGATCGTATCCTGAACCGGTTTCGCTTCGTGTGCAGATGCATTGTCGTGTAATAAAATTACTTTGCCGTGTCTTCTAGCCCATTCTGGTCGTTTCCCGATCAATGAATGGTTCAAATTGATCATTTGTTGTCTATAGCGATTAGTATTAACAGTTTCACCAGGTTTTAGAAACTAATGATACACCACACCTTTTTGGTCCCACGAAACACAGAGCATTGCCTTCTTGCCGAATCGATCTGGTTTTGCAATCGGTGTTGATGGTTGTCCCGGATTAACCCATGATTTTCTCCGTTTAGGATTCCTAAATCCATTTTCCATCACCAGTAGGGCTTCGCACGAGACGAGACAAGACGAGATCGGTGCAACTCTCGTCTCGGTCTCGTGAAAGAAAGAAAAAGATGTTATCGTTTCGGTTTCGTCTCGTCTCGGTTTGGTCTCGTCTCGGCTTGGTCTCGATATCGTCTCGGTATTGTATCAATATCGTATAAAAATTTTTCATTGATAAAAAAACAATGCTTACGTTCCAAATCATAACATACATACCAATACATTCAGAGCTAGCAGTAGTTTTTGGTCAGTCTGATTGAAAAAGTGTAATTCTCACCACTGATTCCAAAAAATAAGAAGGAACAGAGAAACAACTTCCAGCCAAATTTCATCACCCCTGGAATAGTAACTAAGTGGTTTCTTGGTCCTCCTATACGACCACATCACCTTTGTACAATGTGTGTTTCGTTTCTCTTCACTTCACGGATGATATGTACATGAGTGGAAAATAACGTTTTTGTAATTCTTGTTGTTATTTATGACCCTGGGAAAATGATCTACAACCTTGGAGATCCATACAAATTATTCAAAAAGAATTTGGTTTGCAATGGACATCCTCACTGAAAATTCACAATACATTCTAATATATTTTCATATACCTTATGACAAAACAATATTGTTTTTCAATGAATCATTCTTTCCCAGTAATGTTTCCCCAATGAAACTAATAAAAACCAATAGAAAGTAGACTTAAGCATGAAAATTAATACACACTTTCAAAGAATGAATGATGGCTGTACACTGAGGAAAAAACTTGTAGAATTTACATCTCATTGAGTAGATATATGGATGATTTAGAATATAGTGCAAGTAACCAC
Source organism: Gonatopus flavifemur (assembly GCA_018340375.1). Taxonomy (NCBI): domain Eukaryota; kingdom Metazoa; phylum Arthropoda; class Insecta; order Hymenoptera; family Dryinidae; genus Gonatopus; species Gonatopus flavifemur. The sequence goes on from JAFFJZ010000004.1 coordinate 21,167,510, forward strand.
AATTTTGGTTGATTTCTCAACAACGAATGTTAAATATACCACAGCTGATGTGCATATCACATTCCCTGCGGTAAAATCCACTCAAATTGTAGTATTATCCTTCTAAATCGTCCATATATTTACTTGACAAGAGATAAATTTTACAACTTTCTTTTCTCGGTGTAGGGATAATCTTAAGTTTTGTGAATCATTTACCAGTCATGCTCAATTGATTGCAATTTGAACAGCATACACACATAAAAGTATGGACACCTATACTTTTCCATCAAAAAATGAAATCATGTTTTCATCCTAGTGCGGCTTAGTTTTCGAGATATTCAAGAATGGAGAATAAGCATCAATTAAGGGGGTATTCTAGTGTAGAAGCATGAATTTCGGACGTTTTTTCGAGCTTTGTACAACTAAAACAAAGAACATCTTTACCATTCATTATTTCAACATTTGTTCATTAGTCTTTTGAGAATACCAAAAAAATTAATTAAGAAAGAAATATTCAAAAACAATCAAGTTATGAGTTTGTAAAGTGGGGTTTCAAAAAAAAAATACTGCCCTGGCGTACCAAATTGCAGCCGTTCTGGTAATCTGAAATGAAAAAATCCAACGGGATCTTGATCAGTAAAGATGCCACTGTGGTATGGACCTCGAAAAAGTGAAAAAAAAATCTTCGAACAAAATGGCGATCATTTGAGAGAAAAAATGTTTTTTTCACGTTTTTTATGACCATTTCGGATTTTTTAAAAATAGTGAAATTGGAAAATTTCCCATTTCTGTTGGTTCTTACGATAAAGGGATGTATAAAGGATGTTCATACCAAATTTGAAATAAATCGGTTCAGTAGAACTTCACGGAGAAAAAGGAATTCGCTGTGGCAGCGGAATCTACTTTTGCTGGGTTCCTTTTGCCAGAGCAGCAAATGTTTTGCTGTGGCAGCAAACTATTTGCTGTTCCAGCAATCTTGTTAGCTGCGACAGCGAATTTTTAGCTGTGGCACCAAAAAATGTTTGCTATCCCAGCAAAATTTGTTTGCTATTCTATATATAATACTGAAAATTTGCTGGCGGAGCAAACATGGTTTGCTGCCACAGCTAAAAAATGGCTGTCGTAGCTAACACGATTGCTGTTATAGCAAATTTTTAGCTAGGTCAGCAAAAAATTTTGCTATTCTATATATAATACCTCGATTTGCTGCGTCAGCAAATTTTTTCTCTCCGTGTGATGACTCGCGTTCAATTCTCGCGGAGATGATTTTTTTTCAATTCATTCTGATAGATTATTTCTTTTAGTTTTATTCCTGACGATTCACCGTAGGGAATATTTTGTGCCCTTTTTCAGGATTGTACTTGAGAAAAAAATGATTGTATTTATCAATACATTCTTTTCTATACACAGAAGAGAGTATGTTTTTATTCAATTAAACAATATTCCAATGGGATCGAATGAAACTTTCATTTCATTTGAATAATTCGTTGTTCAATTGATGCAAAATTCATATGACTGAAACGAGTCTTCTTTAATTAGAATGGATTTTTTATTCCATTAGGGGGGAAATGGATATTTATGAATATCATTATTGAAAGAACGAAATAATTTGAATTGAAGAAGATTTATTTCAGTCAAGTGGATTTTTTTATCAATCAATAAAAAATCATTCAAGTGAAATAAAATTTTGTCCCACCCTATTGAAATAACATATTTATTTGAATCAAAAAATATCTTCTTACATGAACAGAGAAAAATGTATTCATAAATAAAGGTACTTGTTTCTGAAGTATAATCTTGAAAGACAAAAAAATCCTCCTATGATGAATAGTACGACATAAGACCAAAAGAAACAATCTGTCTGGATGAATTGAAGAAAAAATCACCTCCATGAGAATTAGGCATATTTCATATTTTTAGATTGAAAAAAGTCAATTACCTAAGATAATTATAACCACTCGGTGGAAATTTCATAACTAGTACGACATAACATTGTTGACTTTTAGTTTCATTTTGAAGATTGAGTTATATCCCATTCACATCAAGAATCTATGGTTCAGAATATTCTTAAAGTGATTGAAGAGGCAAAAATTTCAAGAAAATGGATGATCAGATATATAGACAAGTCCCTGAGCAACCAATAGAAACATACTGAACGTATTTTTTGCGAGCTCTTGCATACAAAATCTTTATAAAATTTTTTTTAAATATCTCTGAGGAAGAAGAATTGAAAATTGAAGGTTTATGAGGTGATGAAAAAATCGAGACTCACCGAGACTTTCGACGAGACGAGACCTTCCAATTATTATCGTCTCGGAAAATGTAGTGAGATATTGTCTCGGTATCGTCTCGCCGAGACCGGTCGAAACCAAACGAGACGGAGGAAAGTCTCGGTCTCGTGCGAAGCCCTAATCACCAGTAACCATTCGATGCAGAACTGATTTTCTTTCGTGTCTTTGAAGCAAAATGTGACAAGTTGTTTTTTGGTTCTCCATCTGTCTTTCATTCAATTCACGTGGTATCCATTTTCCACACTTTTGGATCTTCCTCGTCGCTTTCAAACGGTCAGAAATTGTTTGTTGTGCAACATTTAACATTGTTGCCATTTGCTTTCGACTCAAAGTATCATCTTCATCCAATATTGCTTCCAGTTTCGCGTCTTCAAACTGTTTTGGTGGTCTTCCACGTTCTTCATTTCTCACGTTGGAATCATTATCTCTAAACCGTTGAAACCATCTTTTGCATCTTGCTGCTGATGGAGCATGATCACTCTATGCCTCGACCATCATTCGATGCGACTCTGCAGCAATTTTTTTTCAAATGGAAGCAAAAAATTATTGCTTGCCGCAAATTATCACTTACTGGTACAAAATTCGAAATTCTTAACACGATGGAAGAATATGATCTTGTTTGTTCAATGACTTGATATTCATTAGATATGTTTGACAGATGTCATACCAACCAAACAGAACAAAAATTAAGGCTTGTTCACAACAAATGTTCCCTATCGACACATTTGTATCCAGGGGGCATAATCTCGAATAGAAAATTTTCAAACGGATTTCAGCGCCGCCATACGGTAGTACAGTGAATTATTTTACATGTATACACTAACACTAATTCGAAAATCGGTGTGATTTGTTCATTGTTTGTGTTAGTTGTATCTATGGCGAATAATTCACTGTACTACCGTACGGCAGCGCTGAAATCCGTTTGAGAATGTTGCATTTGAGATTATGCCCCCTGTTTGTATCTCAACGCTCACCTTATATCGGTACATCTGATATGAATAACAAAGTTTGATGAGAATAAATTCACATTGCGCTCTTTGAACATTGCCGCAGACCTCTTTCTCGCTCAAATGTTTACCCTGGATAGAGTGAGGAAAAGACAATTCGGAACAAAATTTATGAATCAGACAACATTTTATTATACATCTGCTCATCGAAAACATGTCCTTTCGTTCGGCTGAGAAGCCCTCTGTGTGAAAAAATGATTTTGTGAATTGATGAATTGAAATTTCATTAGTTGAATATACAAAGCAAGCAACATCCTTCCTTCTCCAACCGAAGGACGGGATAAATGAGAGAATGATATAATAATTTTATTGATTTGATAAATAGAATTATGATTCAAATGAGAATATCATAACGTGTTCAAAAGGTCACAAGACCCTACGGAATTTTATGTCATATCAATTTTGAACTTCCGATAAATTTGACGGAAAAATTAATCCCATGATTTTGGAACTTTAGTATTTCTATTGAATTCCATATTTTCGGGAGGATTGTTTATTTGAAAAACTCTACAGTTCATTTGGTAACAATGATTAATGGAACAGAGTGAATGAATTTCTCCTCAGAATGATTGAATGAATTACCTCAGAGATAAGAGTATAATAATTATCATCGAAGCTAGTTTGATGTTAAATTGAGATGAAATTTCAATGCAGGGATTATACATGTGGGTGTGTTTAACTCTCAAAATCTTACACAATTTGATGGTAGATTCGCATGATTCAGATCTGTTTCTACATTCGTAAATAATAACATTTATTCTTACGAAAGGATTTGATGCACAAAATAAGTTTTTCAATGTAAGAGAATTGATATATATTGAATATATAATATGGCCGACATGTAACGTTTCTTTACTTTTGGTCTGTCTATCATTACTTATTTCTCTCAGTGCTACCTTAATTAAGAGCTAGTTTTCTGTTAAATAGTCGTATTATATAGAGGCAAAGGTGGAATAATGGGCCCCTGCTGGTAATATGGGCTCCCTCTGTATCTGATTATGTGAGTCACGAATTCTAGCGGTGAACACTCAAACTACTGGAACTATTTCACAAACGACTCTGTAGATCACGCTGATCGCTCAGCTGTTATGGTTGATGATATATCAAGCGATGAATTCTGTGCTCGTTATCAAAAGTTTGAAAGGTAAGAGTTGGACCTAATATTACTACAGTTTTTTCATTTCAACCGGTGAAACCAAGTTTGGGTATGTATTTAGTATGCTTTAAAGATCGCGTTTCACATCGAGTGATGCCAATTTATTTACAAAGTTGAGGGTAGAAAAATTTTATTCTCCAAGATGGCCAGGGTGGATATACGGGCTCTCTGCACTGCGGGTATTATGGCCCCCGACTCTGAATCTGAACTGTGGGTCAAGTGTGTGGTTTGTGACATGTGGGCTCACAATGATTGTGCTGGTTGCGAAAAAGATGTTTGCAATTGTGACTTCTGTGAATGAATTGAAACAAAAATGATTTTTCCAGTTGGTTTATGATAAGTCATATTTCTTTATTTTGACGCAATATCCAAGTGGACTTTCAATTTATATCTAGATCCAACTCTATTCTATGTGGATTTATGAGTAAATGAACACTTTCCTTCAATTGTTTCATTTCTTTGACAAAAATACCTTGGGGCCCATATTACCCGCGCAAATGTTGGTAATGAAAAAATGGGAAACTTTGGAAAAACGATTTTATTCCTTCAATGACTGCGAAGAATGAAACGGGACTTCATGTAATCAGTGTTGGGTAGTTCATAGAAGAATTATGATTTATTTTAGATTTTTATGCTGAAAATAGGAGAAGTTATTACAAATAAAGAAAGTGGGGGCCCATATATCCACCCTTACCTCTAGTGTTGCACTCTTTTTTTCATCAGTTATATATCTTTCATATACGAATAGACTTGAAAACAGTAAACATAGGTAAACTAACCTCCAACCACGTGTTTCGGTGATATTGATTTCTTTGATTCAAATTCATAAGTGTAAATTTGAAGATTAACTGAAGTTAATTAAAAATTTCTCAAACAAAGGAAGAATGTTTGATGTGTCCGAAGAAAGGCCCAGTGAGTGATCCGTTTAGATGCTCAAACTGTAATTCTTGTTTTCATTTATCTTGCGCTGAACGATCAGGCATTGACAAGAATGATGTAGTGAAATATTGTTGCCCTGTTATTTTTCCGGGACGAATAAACTCTTCAAGAAGTAACTCCGATCAAGGATTGTTGCCTGGTGGTGCTGGTAATGCCATCGAAGACAGTATCCAGGCTATTTTGGGAAAACTCGATAAGATTGATGAGTTGCAACATTCGGTGACAACTATGCATGCTGATTGATCTCATAGCATCGAATCATTATCACGGGCGATGGATAATGTTATTAAACGAGTGTCTTCTAATGAGGATACTATAGAAAACCTCATTAATAGAGTGTCTTCTTTGGAGAAAAGTTCAGATATAGCATCTGATAGCCGCAGTAACTTCAGCCTTGAGGAGATGATTTCTGAGATGAATCAGAGGAAGGAAAAGGAGAAAAATATTATTATTTTGAACTTGCCGGATGGTAACAATATTCATGACAATGATATTGCAACTGTGTCTGATTGGGTGACGTCGTCTTCTTTTGTGGTAAGCGGTAATAATATGAGAAGAATTGGCAAATACAAAGTTGGTCATACTAGACCATTAAAAGTCACACTAACATCTGTCGAGGAAGCTACAAGGATGCTGACTAATAAGAAGAAGATCTGTCCGGATGATGTTGTAGTTAGAAGGGATCTAACTCTGATTCAGCAACAACATTTTAGAAAAGTTTCAGCTGAACTCAAGGAAAGGAAGAAGAATGGTGAAGCAGATGTCTACATTAGATATCGTCAAGGAGTTCTTTATATCCATAGCAGTCATACTGCAAAAAACTGATTTTATCTCGGAGTAATTTATCTATTTTTTATCAGAATGTAAGAAGCATTAAGGATAGGTTGTTACAATTTCGAACAATTTTTACTGAAACTTGGCTGAATAAGGATATTTCAACGGATGAATTGGGCTTAGATGACTATTGTGTATATAGGTGTGATAGGAGTTTAAAAACTAGTGAAGAGGTAAATGGTGGTGGGGTTTTACTTTCTGTAGATAAAAAGTTGTCTAGTAAACAGCTATTCCTTAAATCGGATCTATTTGAGTATGTAATGGTACAGGTTCATTCTAGTTCTGTGGAATGTATTTTATGCCCATTATATATTCCTCCAAATTCTGAATGCGAGATTTATGATGCTTTTATTGAATCCTTTCAAAAATTATTGTCTGATTCGATTTTTGGAAATGAAGTAACTAAATTTGTATTATTAGGTGATTTTAATCTACCTGGCTTTACGTGGAAATACTCTGATGGATTCTCGATAGCTATTGGGAATCATCCCTCTAGGGATGTTTGTTGTGCAACTTCTGCTATATCTTCTCTTAATGAAGTATACAATGTTAAGCAATTTAATTTCGAACGTCATTTTGCAGGTAATATACTTGATCTAGTCCTTTCAAATATTGTCAATACTTTTTGCAATGTAAGTGATTTATCTATATTTGATATTGATAAGTTTCATAATAGTTTGGAAGTATATATACCGTTTGAATATGCTGACTCTCTCAATACTGGAGCAGATAGTTCTTTGGATTATTCTAAAGCTAACTTTGATAATATAAACCTACAGTTAAATACTATCAATTGGTATGAAGTTGTTGAGTCCAGTGTTGATATTAATCATATTACTAACTTGTTTAATGATATTTTAAATCGTTTAGTTAATGCTAATATACTGGTTTTTGTATCAAAGATAAATAAATACCCAAAGTGGTTTTCTAGAGAGCTTATCAAGGAAATTAAACTTAAGAAGAAACAGCACATTGATTTTAAGGCTAGTCGATCTAATTATTCTTATATGTTATTTAAGAGCCAGCGAGCACTATGTAAGAGACTAATCAAGCGTGATCATGATGCCCTAGTCAATCAGCCTGAGAATGCTTCAATTTCTAATAACTCTAAGAAATTCTTCAATCTCATTGGATCGTTTTATGGTCGTCCTGCCTCACCATCTTACTTTCATTAAAATGGATTCGAAGCTTTCATTGTGGATGATGCTGTTAACTTATTTGCGACTAAATTTGAAGGTGTATATAGTTGTTCTAATTTGCAGGGTTATTATTTTAATACTGTTGTAAATGACTGTCCATCACCGATAGTTATTAGTTGCTCTCATGTTACTATTGCATTGAATGAACTCAATGTGCATACTGATTCTGGTCCGGATAATGTTCATCCATTATTAGTTTATTCTTGTAGATCGGCCTTCGTTGATATGCCTACTTTGTTATTTAATAAATGCATTAGGTTATGTGAGTATCCTGAGAATGGAAATTGAGTTTTGTGATGCCCTTATTTAAGAGTGGAGACAAATCTGATATCAATAATTATAGACCTATCGATAAGCCGTCTGTGATAGCTAAAATCTTCGATTCCATTCTATATAGGAAGTTATTTCCATATCTTAGGAAGTTTATTATTCCACAGCAACATGGTTTCATGAATGGGAGATCTGTTAATACGAATCTTTGTATATTTTTAAATGATATAGTCACTGCTTTTGACTCAAGGTGTTCTGTGCATTCAGTCTATACTGATTTCTCTGAAGCCTTTGATGTTGTGAATATTAATTTGTTATTACTTAAGCTGGGAAGATATGGCATTATTGGCGGTAATATTGAGTTTTTATATTCTATGTTGAAAGATAGGGTGCAACGAGTAAAATTTCAATCTTCAATATCCAGAGATATTCTTGTAACATCGGGTTGGACAAGGTTCCCACCTTGGTCCTTTATTATTCTTAATGTTTATCAACGATATCGGTCAGGTAATTAAACATAGTAAATATTTGTTATTTGCTGATGACTTTAAATTATATAAGGTTATTCATGATGTGAAAGATCAATCCTTGCTACAAGATGATTTGAACTCTGTGTCCGAATGGGTTATTGGGAATGGACTGAGGTTTAATTTTGAGAAATGTTCTACCATGCGCTTTGGGTCTTGTGTGGACATGGATTGTAAATATCATCTGAATGGTGAAGTGATTGAGGAGGTTGGGCTTATAAGGGATCTGGGAGTTTACTTTGATTGTAACTTAGTATTTAATCACCACATTGACTATACTTATACGATGGTATTGAGGAAAATTAATCACTTTAAGAGGTATTGCCGTGGTTTCAGTAGAGTAATCACATTGAGGACTATCTATTATGGTTATATTTATCCCCTTTTAACTGACTGTTGTAATATTTGGTTCCCTATTCGGAATTATCAACTTATTAAGTTGGAGAGATTGAATCATATATTTTTTCGTTTTGTCGCTTTTTCTATGGGTAGGCCAATGAGTTATGACGACAATAATTATAGTCAGATTTCTGAGTTACTCAAAATACCATCACTTAATTTTTCCTTCAGGCGTGTGGATTTATGCTTTTCGTATAAGATACTTGACAACCTTATTGATTGCAGTGATCTATTGTTATTATTTGGACTTCACGTTCCAGGTAGAATATTGAGAAATAATCATTGTATCTTTCAAGTAGGTATTCTTCCTAGGTCCCTAGAGTTCAGATCTCCGACCCACAGGATGTGTTCAATGTTAAATTGTTATAGTATGTGGTTTGATATCTTTAATGATAGTATCAATGAACTTGAAGTGTAATTTGCCGCGCATTACTCTGATGGTTAACAGAATTTTAATTCGAATGGAATGCTTTTTTTTTGTTGCTCACTTAATGTATTTTCATCTAATTATTTGGAGTAACATGTCAGCCATATTATTATTATTGTTACGATTTATTTTCCTTTTGTATTGGGATTTTCTCGTAAAACTTTTATAAAAATAAAAAAAATAAAATAAAATATACCATTTGAATTTTCTTACATTGGCAGATCAATGCTTTAGATTGATGATTTGGTTCCATAAAATTGTTCCATAATCAGTAATAATCCTTGATTCAGTTGGAGGGGTGTTTCAATTGTTTTCTGGGTGCAATAGTGAATATTCTCGAGGTCCATTTGGTGTGATTTCCCGTGTGGGAATTTTTCCGGAAGTTCTATATTGAATATAGGCCCCGCATGGGCTTATATGGAGTATCCAAACTTGGAATGTCCTAACCTTAGTCACTAAGGGGCCTAGTCGGGTCGCTGATATTCAGCCTGATTTCTCCAAGTCAGGGACACCCATATGGAGTCCATATGGGGCTACGCTGCATTACCAATTTTTTCCCCGGTTTGAAAAATCTGGGCACATCAACTACAGCCTTAATAGAGCCTTGCAAGGCTTCTCGTAATCTTCCGAAGATCTTGATTTGAGCATACCTGTATACAGCCCATGCAGGGCTAAGCTGTATTTCCAACGTTTCACCCGTTTTGAAAATCTGAATGCACCAAACTACGGCCTGGCCCTTATAATTATTCCTGTTTTGTATATAAACCTCCTTCAAAAAGCAAACTTACTAGAATCGTATTGGTCATTTCGACTTTTTGCGGTGTATGCCCCCCAAAAAATATTTCATCCATGATTACTGTGTTCACACCATGGATGAACAATGTCAAAAAATCGGAAGAAATATCACTGTATGGTTAATTCCAAGACTGAATGAGGCTGTTCTGGTTTTTGATACAGTGCGATAATGTATGAACAAGGTAATGTTAAGTGGAATACCTGGATAGAAATTGGAATTGGCTCAAGTCGGAGTGATCTGTGTACGGATAGAGCCTTGGATAGCCCAATTTTCAATCGAGGGAGTTCCCTCCTTGCAATATTCATTCAATTTGATGATATTTGCAACAACTTACTACTGTGGGGAAAAAGTAAGGTGAATTTGTTTGTAAAATGAGAAATCTTCATTTATTCTCCTACATCCCTCCAAAGTCATCGCCTCTCGATAAAATACACTTATGCCAACGTTTTTTCCAATCATCGAAACATGCTAAATAGTCCCTTTCCGGTATAGCCATCAGTGCCTTCTTCGATTCAGCTTTTATCTCCTCAATCGACTCGAAACGCTTTCCCCGGAGTGGTCTCTTGAGTTTTGGGAATAGCCAGAAGTCACACGGAGCCAAATCAGGCGAATACGGTGGTTGCGGAACGATATGCGTCGAATTTTTGGCGAAATGGTCACGAAGAACGAGTGCAGTATGCGACGGTGCATTATCGTGATGCAAAAACCAAGAGTTGTTGGCCCATAATTCTGGTCTTAATATCCTTCTGATATTCCGATCATATCAGTAAGGTCTCTAACAGTCAACCGACGATTTTTGAGCACTAATTCCTTCACTTCATCGACGTGTTGGTCATCTGTTGACGTCGATGGTCGTCCGGAGCGCTCCAAGTCATCAACACGTTCTCGACCCTCTTTGAAGTCTTTGTACCACTTATATACATTTTTCTGCGATATAGTAGAATCACCAAAGACCTTCCGCAACATCCTCAAAGTTCCCGCAGCCGAAATTTCATTCCGCAAACAAAATTTGCTGACACTTCTCTGCTCAATTAAATCAGACATTGTAAAAATCGAAAAATGCACTCTTGGTCGTTTGGTAAACACAAGCGTAAATGTATTACTGATAATGACATTGACATGAAATTTGGCACAGATGTCAGTAACAGTCCTGACAACTTAAGAAAAAAAGAACTAGCCTGAAATGTCAAGCCCGCGAAGTTTAAATTGAAAATTCACCTTACTTTTTGCTCACAGTAGTATTATTCGTTTAAAGGTTCTAGTTTCATCGCCTATATTGGCTTCATTATGGGTGTCCTACATAGGCCCAAGTTGGGAATACTATGCAGGCCCTGTACATGAGTGCATGACAATCCTGTCTAGGCCCTATGAGGGTAACCAAAACAGGGCCTGAAATCAAACGAGGACGCCCAAACTGCCGCCAAGAATTAATCTCCACACCGGTCTTAATTCATCAGAATCATATGGATCAGATTTTCTACACTGAGAAAAAAGATTGTGTAGCCAAATACATGATGGGGTTGGATACGGCAAACGGCGGGATGTAGTTGAGTCAACAGAATATTTGATTGACTCAAGGAAGTATTATTGAAGTGAATGAAGTACAGTTGAGTCTACTGAATATTCTGTTGACTCAACTACATCCCGTCGTTCGCCATATCCAACCCCATCATGTAGTTAGCTCCACGATCTTCTTTCCCAGTGTAGTGAAATTATATTTAGTCTCCGGTAATCGGGACTTGTTTTCTTATAATTGTTTGATATTTTTGGATACACATTCAACTTCCATAGAAATCATTATTCATCAACATTAGATTTTGTTCCCATGAATTTTTCATTGCCAAATACGCAAAACTCATATCTTATACAGACAGGCGAAATGATTGAATAACCAATGGGATCCAATGAGCTTTGATGTGTTTCCCTATTGGATTTCCAACTTTTGATTTTGACGAAGGTGGTACGAAATAATGGGGTAACTGACAAAAGCAAACCTGATTTCCTATGACCTATTTTTTTCTAATAGGATTCGAGGGGTCTTTTTACCAGGGCTGAAGCCGGAATTCCATTCTAGACATCAAAATAACCTGGGGTTGAAAAAATTGAGAATTATAGTCAGACGGTTCGAGTTATAAGGAACTGGCCTGTGATCGGGAGATCTTGGGCTGGATTTCTAGATTCCCACTGGATGTATTTGATCAAGGGTTACCAGTTTAATTGTTCCGAATGATTTTGTCCTATATGTATTTTTCTCATTCAGATCTGCTGGATGATAAACCAGAGGAGATCAATCCAATGTTCAAGAAATTATATCATCTCTGTTTAAACGCAGGTAAGAATAGGTTACTATTTCCCATAGTATGCAATTCTTGAAATTCAATATTCCTGATTATGAGTTGATCTTTGTGGTGGCATTGGAAACGATGCACATGAATTGTATCTTAGAAGTATGGATTGATCATTGGAACCCAATGCAATTTGATGATGAGAAAGCATGTTAGATCAGGAATACTGCCCTGCTGGGAAAATTGGATATCATTTTCATTGGTATCCGTTTGAATCCGGATTTCGAATGGTTTTTTCCAATTCAATCCAATCCATGCAACGCCTGAGAATTGTATCAATTCCCGAAAGAGTGCTACCAGATGCATCCAAATGTTTGCATATTACATTTGGGGTCTGAATTCAAATCATATCCAATTGAATCCGGTTCTTTACAACGCTGCTTGAACGGGTTCCCCCAAAATTTGAAGAATCATTTTCCCTGACTTTTCCTGACTTTCACTGACCATGTTCAAAATTTTCCCTGACTCTCAAATAAGTATACCCAGATAGCACACGCAGAATTCTTTCTCAAGAACAGGCATAGAATTCCTGAAGAACTTTTTCCAAACTGATGAATTCATGAACAACTCTGGAAGAGTTCGATGTTCCCATACATTCAAGAATACAAAATATTTCCTCAGGATGTTCAAACTTTGTCACATTTCAGTACTACTGGAGTTTATTAAATCTTTTATCGTCAAATATTGGGTGTTGGAATTAATTCGTAGCGTTATACAAAAGCTGACGTAGATAGTACAGTATTCCGTTGTTATCTACAATTATGTGAATATTCCTATTATTTCGAATAAATTCAAATGTTGAAATGATCTAACTGAAACGCATTGATGAATAAAATTCATACATTCTAGAATTGAATTGGATATTCCCCACACAAATCCATTACCGATTCAATTCCAAAAATTTTCCCCTCAATTCCAATATATCGAGGTTCAAGATACTTGCGATGAAAACCGTTTGCCTCCTGAGATGAAAAAACTTTCAAAAATCCAACCGGATATTTCTTATACAAACCGATAGATCGTGTTAAATCCTGTTATTTCCAATAAAACACATATTTTCCAATGGGTAAATCCTCGATTCAATCCTACAAACAATAAGTTCCAATTGAGTCCTGTTCATTTTGAATCGGTACTTGGGGCGATTGACCCAATTCATTCCCATTAATTTTGAATCGGTTTCTATCGGATCCCATAGGATTTTTCAACCGGGGTCCACTCAAGGTTTACGGTAATGCGCAATCCTAGGCATGTGATTTATTATCAATCAAGGGAGTGGATTTTTGGATACGCCCTTGAACGACAACCCACTTTTGGAGCGTTTGGAGGTGATCATCATCATCATGAAGTGATCAATCTTACGACTGGTTTGATGGAACCCTGTCTATTATCCGCCAAACGTTTAATTTCTACATATCTACTACATCCCTTGTCTTGTACGATTCGCTTCATATAACTTGCTCTAGGTCTACCTTTACCAGTTTTACCATTCATTTTCCCTTCCAATATTGTTTTCAATACTCTCATGCCGTAATGTGTGTTCTATAAGATTGCTTCTCCTTTCCACGATGTGTTTCAAAAGATTTCTTTCTTCATTTGTCTGCTCGAGTACTTCTTCATTTGTAACTTTGTCTATCCATTTTATTCTGAGCATCCTCCTATAACACCACATTTCAAAAGCTTCAAGTCTTCGTTGATCAGTTTTCCCCATTGTCCAAGTTACGCAACCATATAATGCTGTGCTCCAAAAATAACTTTTCAAGAATTTCTTCCTTACTTCCAAGCTCATATTTTTTTAGCATAATAACCTGTTCAATTGTCTCGGTATCTATTCTGATTCTCGTTCTTCTAGCTGTTTTCACTGCTGTACACATCATGAATTTTTTTTTGTCTTCATTTATATTCATACAATAGTTTTCCAATAATATTGTTCTCATAGTGTTGAGAATATTTTCTAACTCAGTACTACTCGTGGCAAGTATAGCTATGTCATCCGCGAATCTCAACATACTTATATTTTCTCCCTAGATCTGTGATTTCGATTGAATTTCCTCCTTCACTTCGCTCATTGCTTCTTCTATATATAAATTGAAAATCAGTGGCGATAATGAGCATCCTTATCTCACCCCTCTTCTTATTTGTGCTTCCCCTTCCTGACCCTCTATGTCTATTATTGCACTTTGATTCTCATATAATTCGTATATTATTCTTCTATCTTTATAATTTATTCCCACCTTCTTCAGGATCGCAAACATCCCCTCCCAGTCCACATCATCGGAAGCCTTTTGTATATCTACAAAACCTATGTACACAGATTCCTCCAGCGCTATCCTTTTCTCTATTACTGCCCTAAATGCTAAAATTGCTTCTCACGTTCCCCTATTTTTTCTGAAACCAAATTGATCTTCTGCCAATCTACTCTCTATTTTATTTTCCATCCTCCTGTATATAATTTATGTCAGTATTTTTGAAGCATGTTAAGTTAAACTGATCGTTCTGTAGCTCTCGCATTTGTCTGCCCCTTGTTTTTTCGGGATAGCAACAATTTTATTCTTTCGGAAATCTTCAGGTACTTCTCCTTTTTCGTACATATCTCTTATCAATTCAAACAGTGCGTCACGAGTTCCTTCACTGGAGGCTTTTATAAGGTCCGCACTTATGCCATCTATGCCTGGCGCTTTATGATTCTTCAATCCTTTCAAAGCCTTGTCGAATTCTGATCTCAATATCGAATCTCTCAATTCTTCCTCATCTACATCCTCCTTCTCTAAAAGCGCTATATCATCGTTTCCTCTATACAAGTCTTCCAAATGATTGATCCACTGTTCTATTTTCCCTTCCGTTTTTATCAATTGTCGTCCTAGAGAGTTTCTAATCTTATTGCTTCTAGATTTCATTCGTCCGAAAAATCTTTTAATAATCCTATACGCTTCATCTATTTTTCCTAAATGCAATCTTATTTCTATTTCCTGACATTTCTCTTCTAACCTCTGTTCTTTTGCTCTCCTTGATTCTCTTATTATTTTATTTCTCAATGATTTGTATCGTTGCTGGCCTCCTTGGCTATCATTATTCTTGTATTTTCGTCTTTCATTTATCAATTCTAAAATTTCTCCCGTTATCCATGGGTTTTTAGGTTCTACTCCCTTATTCTTCAAAATCTTATCCGGACATTCTCTTATATTCCCCTTCATCTTTGTCCATCTCCTCTATATTCCCAAGTCTTTCTCTTTTTGATCTCCCAATTTTTCATCCAACATTTTCTCGAATGCCTCATGTGTTTGTTTTTGCTTGAGGTTCTTCAAATTTCATCTTTCCTGCATTTTCCTTCTCTTCTTCAGAGATTTGAATTTCAGAGAACATTTCATCATCAACATATTATGATCACTATCTATATCTGCACCGGGATAAGTTGTACAGTTTTTGACTTGGTTTCTAAATCTTTATTTCACTAATATGTAATCAATTTGGTATCTTGCTGTATCTCCTGGCATTTTCCGAGTGTAGATTCTTCTTGGATGTTTTTCAAATAAAGTGTTTGTGATAACCATCTTATGATTCTCACAGAATTCGACTAAACGTTGTCCTCTATCGTTCCTCCTCCCTAAGGCAAAATCTCCCATTATGTTGTCCTCTTTTTCTTGTCCTACCACCGCATTCCAATCCCCCATCACTATCAAATTCTCTTCTCCCTTCACATATTCTATCACTTCTTCTATTTCTTCGTACGTTTTTTCAATGTCTTCCCCGAATGTGCAGATGTGGGCATGTATACTTGGACTATGACTGTGTCTACCGGTTTTGTTCTGATTCTAACCATCATCACACGTTCATTATGTTGCAAATAATTTTCTATTCTATTTCCTACTCTTTTGTGCATTACAATTCCTACACCTGCTTGACCGTTCTTTGATCCTGTATGAGTTATTCTATAATCCCCACCCCAGAAATCGCCCTCTTGTGGCCATCTCATCTCTAGGAGGTGATCTACGAATCGAAATAAAATAAGCGCAATTAATAGATCAATTGTGAATACTTATTCTTCTGACATCGCGTTTCAAACCAAACCAAAGGAATGGTATTCCCAAATAAAATCGCAAGGCAATCCGATGAAATTCATACTTCACTCATACAGCACAAGAGTTTCTGCTATGCTCGTGGATATGTAGTTATTATAAACACATATTTTGAATTCAAAATGAACTTTTGATGAACAACTCAATGTTCAGGAAGAATTCGTATCAAGATTTCATAATGTATTCTGCGGGCATTCGATACGTTTTCATCTTGAATTCATTGAGTTCTTGTTGAATTCATTATTAGTCTCATAACGGGGACTATTTAACAGGTCTTTGGGAAGTCTTTATGAATTCAAATTGATCATCTGTGCTGGTTGGGTGAAGAATACACAAGTGAACATTACTCCTAGAAAATTCCCTGCCAAAATCAAATGTTCCAATTTTCCCTGAATTTTTATAAATTTGAATGGATTCCCCTGACTAATGGGACATTTTGGACTTTATCAGACTGAACGAGGATTCCCTGACTTTCCCTGACTTTCAATGTCTCGGGGGACCCTGGGTTCCATGCATTCCAACACGGTTATTTCCAAAATCCGTATGTTCAGCTCGATGCATTTTTATCCAACTTATTCTGAATTATTTGTATCCATTCCTATCTATCACAGATCCGTGGCAATGTTCTTTACTTTCATCCATTGCAATCCAGTCTTGTCCTGTATAACGAATACAATTTCATCCAAAGATAGTATTCCCACTACGGTATATTTTCATCCGATGATATGAAATGGATCGCGTCCATTTCTATCCATCCGCACCCGTGGCAGTTTTCTCCACTTTTATCCATTCTTGTTTACATATATCCTCCATAAAGGATACACTTTCGTTGGGAAAAGATATTTCCACCGCATTGTATTTTGATCCAAGTTCATTGAATAGATTGTATCTATTACTATCCATTTGCATCCGCGGCAATGTTTCCACATTCATCCACATCTCTCCCCTCGTTATGGAGGCATAAGGTCTCCGAAAGTACAGATATGATTGGACTGAGCCTACGGATATGGCGAAATCGTCATTGCTCCTGATTGACAGTTCATACGTTCCATGGGAAAAACCAGACTAGACTCTGAGTTCGGATGCAATCGGATGCCCTGTTGAAAACGCCAGCTGGGTTCCAGCTAGGTCCGACCATGCTGAGTAGGACCAGTAGGAATTTGGTTACATGGTCGAACCATGTCAGGTAGGACCATGCTGCGTAGGTTCAACCTACATGGGATCAGGTTGGTCCTACCTAGGCTGAGGCTACCTAGAGGTCGGTACTACCCTGCATGGTTCTATCCAGTGCTAGTATCCACCTGGGGCAGAACATGCTTGATATGGCCTCAGATAGTGATAACTAAATCTTGGAAATTCGAGTAGACCAGAACTTCCGTACGTTTCATCTAGAGTGGCATTTTTATCAAATTGCGTTACAATTTTGTCCCACTGGAATTGCGAGATTTTTCCTTTCCATGATTCATTTAAGAGGTATCGTTTCTGAGATTTTGTAATTAGGCAGATTTCACGATTCGGTCATCAGATTTTCAGGCTGTCCGCATTTACAATACACTTATATTTGTTGATATTTCTTTTATCACGTCCTTCAATCAAGCCTGGTATAAAAAAAAACATGCTTCATGTTGATTTTTTGAAATCACTCTGATATTGGTGCACTTGAAATGAGTCAAGTCTGAGTTGGATCAGGCCAGTCTAGCGGAAACTGAGTTGATCCTATATGGGTTGTTAAGTCAGCTGACATGGCCTGTAACTAGTATCAGTTGCGAGCAAGTTGGTTCTATATTGGTTGTTGGGCCAACCATCGTGGTCTCTAACTGGCACCAGCTGGTACCAAGTCAGTCCAACTGGAACCAAGTTGGTCCAGCTGGGACCAAGTTGGTTCCTTGTTGAGTTATGCTGGATTTTTTCAACAGGGTGGATTTCCTACCCCTTCTCATGGATGAAAATGGATTCACAACCATAGCTACATAACGATATGACTTCAGATACAGTCGGGTGACAATTTCATACGTTTTTCCGATAGTAACGGATACAGCTGATTCATAAGATACACTCAGATCCAGCCCCTATCTCAAAGTCCGGATGAAAGTGCACTGAGACCATGCACATGATGTTCCAACAAAATCGTCGTTGATTCTGATTGAGAGTGTATACGTTTCACAGACAAAACGAAACCATGCTTTGAGTTCAGATCCTTTTGGATCGAATTCTTATCCTCATCCCCCGATGAAAATGGATCCACAAACAAATTCATATTTCTAAGATGCAATCAGATTTGTTTGGCCAGACTTTCCGTCGATCTCCTGGCCACAAACGAACTAGTATTGGAGTTCTCATCATCCTGGATGATCTTTCCATGCTCCTGGTGAACAGAAATGGATTCGCAACGCTTTGGGATTGGAAAAAGACGCGAACGGATTGTAGCTCTCCAAAAATTTCCCAACTCCGGATTGAAACTGATAGGAGTGCTCTTTGAATGGATGGAATTGGACACTCATCAACGAACCCTCTCATCATTGGACAAAATGAGCTTGATTTGTAAAGGAGATTCTCAAATACGGATCAGAGGGCTATCCAAATCCATCCATTCCAAACTCTTTCCCCACCAGGGTGCTGTTACAAAAATCATATTTTTCAGATAAAACAGGTTATATTTGGGAATCATATTCAGGAATCATATGTTCAGAAGTGCTACGCCAGTTTGTGTTTTGTTGTTGTGAGGTTATTTGATCCCACTTGTCATGGCTCCATGCCCCAAGAGAACATGGAGGTTCAAGGAACGTTCAATAAAGGTCTATTCAACGTCTGGACATTTGAAGGTCCCTTGAAAGTTCCATAAACGTAATTCCCGTACAATGGAGAATTATCTGGATCCACCGTTGGTTAAGGGATAAATTTTTCAGTCACTCGATTATTTCAGGTGAAAAAGAAATGGAAACATTGGAACGATTTCTTCATCAGCAAGGTGGATTCCCTCTCTCCGAAGAAAACATCATACTACCTCTGATGGAAGTTATGACAAGGGATATACCACAGGTCCGAAGAAAAACGTTCTTTAACACCGAGATTGTGACGAACCAATCTAATGACACTCCGACTAAAACCTTGAAGGTGACTACATATTTCATTATACGTTGACTTCTGTTCTTAGAGATGAAGAGAAATACAGTCCGCTCTCCGAATAGTGCCGAATGGTGTATTCCTTCCTTCATCAAGGGTAAACATTTGAGCGAGGAAGAGGTTGACTTTTGATAAATCTATGCTTTATGTAAAATTACCATCAAATCAGAAACGAATTAAAATTCCCACCGCTCTTGTATATAATTTTCTTGTATGTAAATTTTCAGAAGGGTAATCAAAATATTTTCTCTAGTCAACCAAATGCGTATCAAATTTTTGGAATTTTAATTCCGAGCTCATGGGTTGTTTGAACTCCGTTTCAATTGTTGTAACCTGGAAACTAAGAGCACTGGAAGAATAACTTTCAAAAACACAAAAATCAAGATACGTTTGAATTCATTCAGTGTCAGAAATTTCCCTAGTAGAAATGAGAGACAATGCAATTTTAACCTAACAATATCAAGCATGCCCTGAGTGTATGTCAGCTTTGATTTTTACTTAAGAAGATACGAGAATTACGATCCGAAGTATTTGGTGAGAATCCTGTTGACTATTTTGGAATACTCTATAGACAATTTTACCAACGTTTATATGAAGTATTTCGTTGTTGCATGTATATAGCTTAATAACACCAAAAACAAGTATTCTTTGTTTATCACCTCCTCCCAATGTTGAAAGGAAACTGAACGAAGAACAAACTTTCGATACAAAAAATGATGAAATAAAATTTCAACCAGACAGGATTTTGACCCGGATCTGACAGGCTGTGTTTGGCTCTGTCTGGCAGTTCTATGAGTGTTCAAACTGATGTACAAATCAAAAAATGTCAGACAGACCTGTCAGATCTGGGTCAAAATGTTATCCGGTTCTGTCAGATATTTTCAATAGGGGGAACAATGATAGCCAACCCAGGGCCTGTATAGGGTGTGACTCAACATGCTCAAATTACAATACCTGGGCGAGATGATGGGGGCCCACCCAGGGCCTCTATGGGGTGTGACTGGACATGCTCAAATTACAATACCTCGGCGAGACAATGGTGGATTGCCCAGGGCCTATATGGGCTATGGGTGGGCATCTCTAGATTAAAACATCCGGGGAGTACACTAGTAACCCCAACTAGGGCTCGCATTGGCCGTGGGTGGGAGGTTCTTATATTGGATACCTAAGTTATACCCTCACGGGGCCCAGACATACTGTAGGATGCCCAGGCTTGATTTCCACACTGCAATCTAAGCCACACTTTTTACAGCAATCGATAGCCCAAAACATCGAACTCATTTAGGTGGGTGGAATAGTACATTTTGCTATAAGAGAGGAAAATGAGTGATTTTTACCAAGGGTGAAATTTGTTCACACAAAATCACACAAGGTGGAAATCATTTCCCTCTCGAGGGACATACGATACTTTTATTCCAATTTTGCTGGAATAGTGAAGGTCCTTATGTTTATATTAAACTCGAGGCTGTGTTTCAAGCGTTCATTACTCCCTCTCCCAGATAACATGCTCTCACGAAACGACGCACATGGATTAGCTTCTGCACGCAAACCTTGGATGGGCTTCAAAATGTTATCTGGGCTATTTCCTCCTGAGGGAGTTATGAAAACGTATTGCGCAAGCGCATTCGACTGCGCACGCACACTCAGCATTGGTTAGGAAAGATTAGGAATACGTAGTAGGGTGGGCCGAAAGAAATTCAAATAATTTTTTCAAAGTCGCTATGCTGCGGGAAAGTTGCGATTTGGAATGACAAAAAATATTTTAAAAAATCAATAACAAATATTAATGTCTTCCGGTCATGCAAAGCCCTCAAAGTTCATAAAAATGAGTGAAATCCCATTATTCCACGTGAATTTCCATCATAAGTGAGCATATCATGATCCGTACGCTATTACTGTAATCAATGCGTGATAAAATTATCGTCAACAATTTCAAAGAATCACCGAAGTTAGTCAATGCATTTAGTTTACTTATCAGCAGGGATCTGATACGAAATATTGAGGAAGGGAATACATGCGTGCACTGGAAACAACAATGTACAGTACACGCAAAGAGGTACGCACGCCAGGAGACCGTGCTGCCGAGCAACGTAAAACTCCGTGCTTGGCTGCTGTTCGTAGCGACGTGCGCACGCATGGTTATTTCCCCTGCACACATGCACGACGCCACGTTGTGCTCGCACGCCGTTTCAACGTGCGTGCACGGTGTTTTCGGGTGCACGAAAGAAAGTCGTCTCGATAGCTCTCAGACGCGCATGTTGTCTTCCAAGCGTTTGTTTTTATTTGATAATTGAAAGAGATGTACTTTATATAACTAAAGAAAAAGTTATATGGATGAAAGAAATGACGAAATATTTTCCTTGTATCCACTGGACACAATCTTTATATATCTATAGATGACAAAATTATATTCAAATACATTACAGTAAAGCAGATTGGATTTGATTCACACTTTTCTGCTGATAGTGTATACATAGAAAATGAGAGTCAATATATTGAATATACTAGTCTAGTATCAGTTACATCGTCGCTTATTTTCACACAAAAACATGGTTTATATGTGGTAAATCGGCATATATTGTGAATTATTTTAATAATTATAACAAATATTGTGTTCAGTGGATATAAGAAAAATATTTTGTCATTTCTCTCACCAATATAACTTTTTCTTTAGTTATATAAAGTACATCTCTTTCAATTATCAGATTAAAAAAAACGTTTGGAAGACAACATGCGCGTCTGAGAGCTATCGAGACAACTTTGTTTCGTGCACCCAAAAACACCGTACACGCACGTTGAAACGGCGTGCGGGCACAGCGTGGCGTCGTGTATGTGTGCAGGGGAAATAACCATGCGTGCGCACGGTGAAACACGAGATACGCACGTCGTTACGAACATCAGCCAAGCACGGAGTTTTACGTTGCTTGGCAGCACGGTCTCCCGGCGTGCGTACCTCTTTGTGTGTACCCATTCGATTTCATCCCGCTCACGGGTCTTGGGGGGAATATTTTTCTAGGCATCATGCTTCGCCACATCGTTTGTGTTTGTGTATCTATGAATTGTGCAAGGTGGCTCGATTTTCTTCCGCTCTCCATCCAACGGATTTGAAAGTTCCAACATACGCGTTTTGTAGAAGATCATATTTTCTCATATTCAATAGATGTAGATAATGAAAACTGGTGAGTGATATGCACAAATCCAAATACATGTATGGAATAGTATTGCGTGAGACATGTTACACTCATCCACGAGACATTTCAAGAAGGAAATGTTCATCGGGCCTAAGGATTACAATAATAGTCATTTTTCTGAAAATGATTGCTTCTATCACATTCAACCAATTGTTGCCTGTCATTAATGAAAAGGAAATGTGAAAATTTCCTTCCATACAACGTAATTATATAGATGTAGTGGAATACCGATATGGATCATATAATTTTTGATGAGGCAAATTAATATATCACTTGAACTTTTTGATAACTGGAGAATATACTGCGGCTGTGTGAGCATGTGGGAGTTTCATTAATTCACTTTTTATCATTTTATGACTATTTGAATAAATCATTTTCACTTTTTGTTTTTTTACCCACACAAAAATTTCTTAGCTCAAAATTAACGATTGATCTGCCGAAGAAAATCGAACGTCTAGTAAGCGTATTGTCCGACCCGTGATCAAGTGGATGTGGTGGGGGGAGCGTTCAAGCTTGTCAGCCGGGGAAGTGGAAGAAAATCGAGCGGAAGAGTATCGGATGGGTATTGTATAGAAACCTACAATTGAGTTGACCGGTCTCATGTCAATCCCTCAGAGGGAAGAGCAAAATTTAATTAGTATCACTTTCTTTGTTCTATACCATGTATGCAATGAAGGAAGTGATATTAGTCTGAGTTTTTCCTGGTCAACTATTTTATCTGTTCCCTACATAATCTTTGATCGGTTTTTTTATTTATTGCCTTCATTTACACAACAGTTCTAATACACTGTCTTTGTTCTATATCACCCCAGTGTGTATTGACAGCGGGCCCAATCTAAGCCCAGGGTCGGTTCGCATGCTGCTCAACGTAGGGCCAACCCTGAGATGATAACATCGTTCTCAGCTTGGCTGTATTGCTTTGCCCAAGGATTGGGCCCAGCATGAACTCAGACTAGGCAATCAATACTGCCCCTTTCTTTTTTTTTGAAATTGAAAAATTGCTTTGAATTCTACCCCAGCGGGCATGAATTTCAGCCCCACTTTAGCCCAGTCCTGGGCCTGTTGTTGAGCCCCATCGTGCCTATATGGGCCCAAGACTGGACCAAAGTGGGATAAAAATTCATACACGCTGAGGATTGTACACATATGCTCGGGATATAAATTCACCCCAATCGTGGCCTAACACTTTTCCAAATCGGGGCCGAGTTCAAATGTACCCGCACTAAGATTCATTATTTCCATTTTCTACCAACCATAATTGTATGGGAAAGCACAACGGGGCCAAAATTGAGCCAACATGGACCCCATCGTCATTACCCAATACTGGGTTCAAGAGGATGGACCCAGCCTGTGGTCCATTGTCTTTATAGGCAATACACGCTTGGGTATTGACTGTCACACTTATTTCCACAGTAACCCCAATGATAATGTGGCTACCGCAACTGCGAAACTCAAATTCGATTGCATTTTCTTCTCAATGTGCGGCTGTCTTCTAGCAAATCTTTATATCTTTACCACATAATTCAAATATACTTGGTCGAATAGTTGAAAAGCTTGTCCCAGCTCAGGTTGATGACGTCAAAATACGATCAACTTCTAGGCGCCAAAAATGTGTCAGCGCCCCTGCTCCTGCCTTCTTTTGTTCATCATTATGGAAACTCATGCTGTTTCACATTTAGCGTTGTGTTGTGTTGTGTTGTCAAGTTTTCGAGATACATAATGGCAATCTCAAAGAAAATTATCACAAGACATGTCTTTGAATGCCCTCTATTTGGTACTCCTAGAGATTTTGTGCCACATATAATTCCCACGCGTGATGTGATTCGGTGTTGTCTCCAAGAAAGATATAATTCGCCTGCGGAGGTGAATAACAAAAGCGTCAGTTTCCAACTCAGATATGGAAGTTCGCTGTTTCGCACTAACGATGTTTAGTGGACACTAATTCATATCCAACACTGAATGTATTGCAGCTTAGTTTATATTCCAAAGTTCTTCTAAATACACGGAGAAAAATGGATGGTTGCAGTGATGAATTGGTCCGTTGCTGCAATCATGTACTATTCACTCAAATAAAATTGAGTCTGTCCTTGAATTCTCCCTCGTGCCCGTTGAGGAGGGCCCGATTCTTGGAATTGCAAATAATTTCTATAAATTCGTTGTTTAGATTTATCCACCGACCATGCGCCGAAAATATTGGAAAATATATGCCCATGGTGTCAACACTGAAATAGTTGATGAGTACAAGTGCATTCTGAAGAGGTTATTCAGTGAATTCACGGGACAAAATATAGATGAGGAAATCCTTACAAGAACCATAGACAAACTCTTCGAATTCCGGCAAATATTGCTCAGCGTAAGTAGCGAATAACGTCATTCCAGGTGAGGAAACAATGCATCCTCGGCGCTTTAAGGGAACCTGGAGGATCACTGAGCTATAAGGTGTGCAAGTTGAAACTCGGCTTTTTTGTCGAATTCAATTTTATTAGAAAAATACTTCTTTCAAGAATTATCAATTAAAATATTCACCGTTATTATCTACAGTCTTCTGCCATTTATCGGGTAGTAGATGAATTCCTTCACGATAGAAACTTGGTGGTTTTGAAACAAGATAGTTATCCAGCCATTTCCGGACATCTCCGATATTCATGAAGTGCTGCTCCTTCAAATATGATGACATTGATCTAAGTGAGTGATAATCAGAAGGAACTAAGTCTGGTGAATATGCCGCATGAGGTACAACTTCTCAACCTAAATTGAAGATGAGCTCCTGGGTTGGTTTTGCTGTGTGTGGACGTGCATTATCATGCAGAAGCATCACTTTCCGCCTTCCTTGCCCCGTAAATAGTCTTTTTCCCTCCAGAGCATCACTTACTTTGATCAACTGGGCCCGGTGAAGCTCAGCTGTAATAGTGTGGCCAGGTTCAAGAAGCTCGTAGTGAATGATTCCTTTCCAATCCCACCAGACACAAAGTAAAACTTTCTTTGCATGAATATTCGGTTTTTCAACTGATGTAGATGGCTGGCCTGGATCAACCCATGCTTTTCTACGTTCAACATCGTCGTACAAAATCCATTTTTCATCACTCGTAATGAGTTTACGCAGAAAATTCTTCTTATTGAACCGAGAAAGCAAATTCATGCAAATAACAACTCTTTGTCTTTTATTTTCTCCCGTCAGTTTATGAGGAACCCATTTTCCTCCCTTCTGTGTTTTCCCCAATGCATGCAATCACAGTGAAATTGCTTGACGAGTTGGTCCTAACTGTTCTGCAAGCTTTTCTTGAGTTTGACATGGATTTTCATTCAGTAAAACTTCAAGTTCTCTATCCTCAAATTTTTTTATTGCACCTAGACGTGAATCGTCCTCAAGACTGAAATTTCCATTACGAAATCTTGTAAACCACTCTTTCACTGTTGAATGGCTCACAGAAAGTTGACCCAATGTCGTATTAATTAATTCCTTATTCATTTGAAAACAGAATATAATACAATGGCGTAAATGTTGCTTACCGAAATCCATCTCATAAAATTAATACACAGGAAGTTACTACTTGAAAATGACTGATATGACAACTGCAATGTCTACGCTACATATATCCAAAATGGCGGACGAATTGGATGCGTTAAAATATTTTGTTTCATGATAAAGCCGAGTTTCAACTTGCACACCTAATATAATAGTCATAAACGTCTGATGAATAATGCCTATATTGAAGGTTCACTGGACCTTTGGGATCCTTTGGAATGGTAGAACCTGGTGTAATCTAAAACCCATACTCGGTTTCCAATAGGTGCATTCTTCATCGTCTACCCTGATAACCAGGTCATTTCTCCAGGAACACTCAAACACAGCATTGTGCAAGACTTGGCAACCATTTCGCTGCCAAAAGATCACGGCAACATCCCACATAATGTTTCTGAGTGTTTCTGGTGTACCAGTATGAAATGAGCGTTTTTTTGTGAGAATGCAACACTAATTGCAAATGGGAGAGTAAAACAAATTTATTCAAAGTATCGACCATTGCTCTCTACACATTTTGACCACCTTTCTGGCAATTTGTGGATACCACGCCAATAGAAATGTTCGTCTGTTGAAGTAAACCAATCAGACATCCAATTTTCGACTTCTTCGTAGGAATCGAAGTGCTGCTCAGCCAATGCATGTCCCATCGATGTGAACAAATGGTTGTCGGAAGGGGCCAAGTCTGGTGAACACGGCGGGTAGGGTAGCAGCTTCCAGCCGAGTGCTTTGATTGTATCCTTAACCGGTTTCGCTTTGTATGCAGGTGCATTGTCATGTAACAAAATTACTTCGCCGTGTCTTCTAGCTCATTCTGGTCGTTTTCCGATCAATGAATGGTTCAAATGGATCATTTGTTGTCTGTAGCGATTAGTATTAACATTTTCACCAGGTTTCAGAAACTAATGATACATTTGAAAACAAATGATGACCACACCTTTTTGGTTCCACCAAACACAGAGCATTGCCTTTTTGCCGAATCAATCTGGTTTTGCAGTCGGTGTTGATGGTTGTCCCGAATTAACCCATGATTCTCTCCGTTGAGGATTCTCAAGATGAATCCATTTTCCATCGCCAGTAACAATTCGATGCAAAACTGATTTTCTTTCGTGTCTTTGAAGCAAAATGTGACAAGTTGTTTTTTGGTTCTTCATCTGTCTTCCATCCAATTCACGTGGTATCCATTTTCCACACTTTTGGATCTTCCTCGTAGCTTTCAAACGGTCAGAGATTGTTTGTTGTGCAACATTTAACATTGTTGCCATTTGCTTTCGACTCAAAGTATCATCTTCATCCAATATTGCTTGCAGTTTGGCGTCTTCAAACTTTTTTGGTGGTCTTCCACGTTCTTCATTTCTCACATTAAAATCATCATCTTCCAACCGTTGAAACCATCTTTTGCATCTTGCTTCTGATAGAGCATGATCACCCTATGCCTCGACATTCATTCGATGCAACTCTGCAGCACTTTCCTTCGAATGGAAACAAAAAATGCCTTCCGCAAATTATCACTTTCTGGTACAAAATTCGACATTTTCAACACGATGGAAGAATGTGATATGTGACGTGATATATTGTCACGAAGAGAATCCCGAGGTGGCACCGCGCATCACCCTTGTTAGAGTTAGTCTTGTCATTTGCGAACACCTTAGTTCGCTCAAGAGAACACAGCTGTCACTCGCTCACATGAGAATCGGGAACACATTCTCCCTCCTCAACCAATCCTGACCCCCTCTAACCCCTGCCCTATGATTTGTCGAGGTTTCCTGTCCCAAGGAGGCAGCGCCACCTACATCACGAGCACGAGGAAGGATTGGTCCAGCACCAGGAAGCAACTCCAACACCATCTCAGTCTCTCTTCGAACAACTACTTATCAGAGGACCAGAAATGACCCACGGGTATCGTCCTCTCCTGGTAGTCCAGAGTCCACGGGGAAGAGAGAGAGAGACAACCTACACCGCAACGCGTCACCTTATCCCTACCCTGGAAGTCTGGATAAAGATAGGAGAAAATCGGGATAGTCACCCCGAAAGGAACCCCACGATGCACCCCCCCCCCCCACTCACCCAACGATTATTTAGACACCACCGTCACCAGAATCCGCAAGACAATTCCAAAGGATGAGTTCTAACGGAAAGTCACCGACGGAGTTTCGTATGTTACTTTGCGAACTCACCCGTCGGTGAAGAAGAAGGAAAGGCTATCTTGGCTCCACTTCTTATGTAACCGAGCCACAGCGACGTTTTTAGAGCAAGACTCTCTCGAGGAAATTGGAATACGGTGAGTGCTAGGTTCCATCGGGGCTCGAATTCGGAATGAAACATTGGCTTGCGCATCTGCCAAGTTGTTTCTCCGGAGTGAGAGTGCCAGTGTGGTGAATTTTGGTGTCGTTTATGGTGAGGAAATTTCCTTCTCGTAGCATCCTCCACGTGCTCCCTCTCTCAAATTTCCCTTCACCTTTTGTGATTGCGCCCCGAATCATCCCCTTCGTCCGATTTAGCCCTCCCTCGTATATGATTTTATGGTCGCGGTTTCCCTGAGTCCTCCCCTCCTTTGGTAAATGTGAACGGCATGGTCTGTATAGAGTATTCCCTCGTGGTCGTGCCCTCCGTGCTTCTTTGAATTCCTTGTGTTCCCCAGGTCAAATGGATGAACTTTAACGAGTTGTTTATGTTTTTCTTTTTCTGACAAGGTCATGCGTATCATTTAAAAATATTGAATTTGAAATACACAAACGTGCTCTGACACGTGGTTAACCTCACTTCGAGATTGGTCATTCTAGTGAATTGAAATCAACCCACCCCCTCTCCCTGAGCTTTCCCTTATCCCTTGACCCCTTCAAAATTATCGTGGACGTATTACTTGCTCGTTATCAATCATTTCAGGTCCCGCTGGTCTTAATAAAAATCCACGACGGGGATCGTGGAGGCGCTCAACACCTTTTGCGCCTTTGTGTATGGGTCAGGATATACCCATCACAGATGTTGTTTGTGCAATGACTTGATGTTCATTAAATACGTTTGACAGATATCATACCAACCAAATAGAACAAAAATTAAAGCTCGTTCGCAACAAACGTTCCCTATCGACACATTTGTATCTTAACGCTCACTTCCTACCGGTACACCTGGTAAAAGGAAACTACTGTTTCCGGAATGAGATTCCCAAATTCGCTTGTTGATCAATTTCCACATCATCCAGTTATCTGAACACAAATTTCCCGAAGAGTATGCACATGTTTCATCCCGAACCCGGTTATTGTCAGGTGTCCAATTCAATTGTTGGTTCCTCCAAGAGCAACAACATAAGACATATACAGGTGATACGAGAGAACGGCAATACGTCAATCCCGTGGAAAGATCATTTTCCAGAAGCGCAGGTGAATAGACTTGACACTCTTAATCGAAAACGATATCACCTGATATTTTCCCGCGAGTTCGGATGCTCTCAATTTTTATCCATTCCATTCAAAGTCCTTCTACATTGAAATGTTCAATAATGTAACAGGGAACTTACACAAGGAACATGAGTCATATTTATCCCATTCAAGCGTTTTCAAAATGTGCCGGAATTTTTGAAAATTCTTTGAGGATTGAAAAATTCAAATTTGCTATGAACATTCTAAAAATGGATTCCTTATTTTCATTTCCAATAGTATAAATGGCAACAAGCAATAGATGCTTCTCCGTTGACCAAAGAATGGGCCAACTTAATTATCGTTCAAGGGATGAGTTATTTCATAGCCCTTGGTGAAATGATGGCTGTTACACCTGAACATATACTTGGTAGTAGTTTCGTTTGTACATAGCAACATGCAACTGGGCATGGATCATGTCTCACTTATATGTTTTTTCTCTGAAAACAGTTCTCCATATGCAGCTTGATACCATAGAACGTTATGGAGAATATACGAACGATGTCATGAGGGACTTGTTGTATGAAATGTCGAATACAGCGCGGGGAGATAATTATCATCTGGCGCAAGAGAGGTTTGATATCATGATTTTCTCGTTTCAATATGTTATTGAGAATTAGGGAAGAGCATATACCAATAAACATATCCGATACGAGGTGTGTTCAAAAAGTAAGGTGACTTTTCAAATTTCGCGGGCAACGTCCTTTCGATTATCGATTTTTTTGTTTTGTTATGTTGGCACACTCTTCCTGAACATCTGCACCAAGTTTCAAGTGTATAGCATTTCTTGTTTGCTTGTGAGAGGCGTAAAGGTTATAAGTGTTTTGCGTGCTCGGCGATTTCTTGCTATCGAAAAATATGGATCAAAGGATTTGCATCAAATTTTGTGTAAAAAATAAAATAAAGTGCTCCGAAACACTTAAAATGTTGACAGTAGCATACGGTGAAACTGTTCTGAGTAAAAAAAATGTTTACAAGTGGTACAAACTCTTCCAAGATGGCCGGGAAGATGCCAATGACAAGCCTCGCTCTGGACGCCCAAGCACGTCAACAACTGATGAAAACGTTCAAGCAGTGAAGAAAATTGTTTTGGAAAATCGTCGAATCACTATCAGAGAAGTTGCTGAGGATGTTGGTTTATCGCTTGGCTCGTGCCATGAAATTTTTTCTAACGTTTTGGGCATGAGACGTGTGTCAGCGAAGTTTGTTCCGAAATTGCTAAATTTTGACCAAAAGAACCGTCGCATGAGCATCGCTCAAGAACTGTTGAATGACGTCAACGGCGACCCAGATTTACTCAAAAGGGTCATAACTGGTGACGAATCATGGGTATATGGTTATGATGTCGAAACCAAAGTCCAATCGTCCCAATGGAAGACCCCAGATGAGCCAAGACCGAAAAAAGCACGCCAAGTTCGATCAAATGTCAAAGTTTTGCTCACTGTTTTCTTCGATTACCATGGCGTGGTGCATCAGGAGTTCTTACCATATAGTCGTACGGTCAATAAACAGTATTATCTTGGAGTTATGCGCCGTTTGCGAGAAGCAATACGAAGAAAACGTCCAGAATTGTGGAAAAATAATTCATGGCTTTTGCATCACGATAATGCCCCTGCTCACTCATCTTTGCTTGTGAGAGATTTTTTGGCCAAAAACAACACCACAATCATGCCTCAGCCACCATATTCACCGGATTTGGCCCCATGTGACTTTTTCTTGTTCCCAAAACTAAAGAGACCTATGAAAGGACGGAGATTTGCAACGATTGAAGAGATAAAGACTGCATCGCTGGAAGAGCTCAAGGCTATACCGAAAAGTGCTTATGAGAAGTGCTTTGAGGATTGGAAAAACCGTTGGCATAAGTGTATTGTATCTGAGGGGGATTACTTTGAAGGAGACAACATAAATATTGATAAATAAATAAATATTTTTTCTTAAAAATACAAAGTCACCTTACTTTTTGAACACACCTCGTATATTATCATTCCGACAAAGAATTTATATTTCCAAAGTGAAATGATGGATATTTTTCTAGTCTCAGCAACCGCTGCATTAAGAATCACAAGTTAGCGAAATTCTTACTCGGAGAGTACAAACGTATCCATATCGGAGCCTCCTTACAAGAACAAGTAAGTCATCGTAGTAGAAATCTTACATAACGATTTTTGATCCTCCTCGAAGATATTCTTTAATAATATAAATGCATAATATGAAAATGAATGCTGAAAATCGTTTGCAGAGGATTTAAAAAGTCTCAAGGAGCCTATATCGTTTCATGCTGTAAAAGACATCTTTCGGGATTATAATTGTTGATTAAATTATCCAAATTAAATGGATCCTGTTGGGAAGAGATGTCATTCCTCTGGACTCTAAATATTTCATTGGTTTCAGATTGAAGAGATGATATCCAACATATTGGAAGTCTACATAAAACAAATCAATCGCACTTTGCCCATTGCATCGATGAGAGAGAAGTGGAGCAAAGCATTGGACGAGCTAGGTTTCTCAATACACGAAACAATAGAACCTGATGTACCCACCGAAGAACAGTCATCAGTTGGTGTACAATTTAATGTAAGACATTAATGAATCCTGAGCACATTTTTTTCATTCCG
Source organism: Gonatopus flavifemur (assembly GCA_018340375.1). Taxonomy (NCBI): domain Eukaryota; kingdom Metazoa; phylum Arthropoda; class Insecta; order Hymenoptera; family Dryinidae; genus Gonatopus; species Gonatopus flavifemur. The sequence goes on from JAFFJZ010000004.1 coordinate 21,199,617, forward strand.
TGCTGTTGGCCGTAGATTCCTACAGAAGTTTTATCGTTTCCAGTTCAATATCGTCGAAGATGATTATCTCGCGACCATCTTGAAAAATGAGGAAAAATTCGATAGATATGCGTAAGTTTATTGTAGACAATATTCGTGAGATCCCAAGAAGAAAAGAATGGTGAAAAACTTATGAATTCGTAAACTTCCAGATTATTTGGGATTTTACAAATTGTCTGTGGATTCCCAAACAATTTCGGTGACTTCCCAAAAAATGTTTGGCAATTGACAAAACTTGTTTGAAATTCAACCATAATTGTTTGTGAATTTGATCAAAAATGTTTGGTAAAAAATTCCTAAACCTTCTCCTGCAAGTCCTCTTCGAGGTGTAAGTGATACTTCCCTACCAAAACAGGACAATCTTATGGCCAGCCTGATGTTCAATGTCAGCCCGATTAGGCAGTGTTAGAGCAAGTCTCGTTTTGGCTCATCGGATCTGAGCTTGGTGAGGCCATAACACAGGCCTGCGAAATGTGACTTTTTATTCCCCCCTCGAACAATAATGTCGTTTTCCGAAGCATTTTGGTGCGCTGAATCCGCATTCGGCTCCAGAATTGCTCTATCACGTCAGGTTTTTGAGATATTTCGACCTAAAAATGTGAAATACACTGTTTTCCGACATATTTGGGGTTACGTGAAGTCGAAGGGTAATTTTTTTCCACAAAACTGATAGATGCACCTCAAAGTATGTCATCCTCTTTTAAATGCCATTGACTTTGCTTAAATATCTTTATTTTTCATTGAGATACGACAGTTTGAAGATTGTGTCTCCACCTACCCAAGTAGCAGAAGAGGTTAGAAATGCTAAGAGCGTGTTTGGAAAATCCTACGAACATGCGTAGAACCTCCAAATGAGACTGTTTCACATAATTATGTGCTATGCACCTCCATAGAATATCTTAACGGATTTATCCGGAAAAGTCTCATTCTCACATCCCTGTCACATTCATAGAGTCACTATAGCATATTTGAGAAGTTCTTGTGCTACTTAGGTATTTATTGAATACATGAGCGCACAAATTTCAAATTGTCGTATTTAAATGAAAAAAAGATATTTGAGCAAACTCAACGGCATTTGGAAGATGACTTATACTTTGAGGTGCATCTATCAGCTTTGTGGAAAAAACTACCCCTTGACTTTACGTAACCTCAAATATGTCGAAAAACGGTGTTTCCCGTGTGGAAATATTTCGCTGAAAAATGTCTGCAAAACTATGAAAAATCTCTGAAAAAAAATGAAAAAACTTTGAGAAACTCTGACAAACTCTGAGAATCTCTGAAATTTTGATGAGAAATCTAATATTTTTGGGACATTCTTTACAGACTTTTTTCAGAGTTTCTCACAGTTTTCTCATACTTTTTCAGAGAAATAGTAACGAAATTGCACTCTGAAAAAACTCTGACAAAACTCTAATAAATTGTTGACATTCTTCTGATTATTGAGAAATCCTGAAATTCAATAAATACATTCATATGCCGTATTCAAATATCATGTGTGAAAAAGTGTTTGAAAATTCTTTAATTTTTTCCTAAAAGTCAGAAAAATGTTAGCAATCCATCAGAGTTTTGTCAGAATTTTTTCAGAGTGCAATTTCGTTACTATTTCTCTGAAAAAGAATGAAAAAACTCTGAGAAACTCTGAAAAAAGTCTGAAAAAAGTCTCTAAAGTATGTCCCAAAAATATTAGTTTCCTCATCAAAATTCCAGAGATTCCCAGAGTTTGTCAGAGTTTCTCAGAATTTTTTCATTTTTTTTCAAAGATTTCTCATAGTTTTACAGACATTTTCCAGCGAAATATTTCCATACGGGTTTCCACATTTTTAGCTCGAAATATCCCAAAAATCTGACGTGATATAGCAATTCTGGAGTCATATTCAGATTCAGCGCACCAAAATGCTTCGGAAAAAGGCATGATTGTTCAAGGGGGGAATAAAAATTCATGTTTCGCAGGCCTGTGTAATAAAATGTGAATGCTGATTATGTTGTTGGGACATATTACACAACTCAGAATGGTCGTAACTCACCGTGAAAAAATCATACATGACCGTTCAATAGCTCATTTTAAACGGGAAGAGTAGTATAAATCCATACAGTTGAAGAAAAAGATCAATAAAGTTTTATGCGTTCTGTACATAACCTCAAAAGTAGCAAAAAAATGCATTTTCCCAGTATATACCTTTAGATGTTTCAAAATCCTTACGTGATACCCCAATCCTGACTCTGGTTTCGGATTCTACGCAGCAAATTACTCCGGGAAATAGTCACCAGTTCCAAGGGGGGAAAACCTCGCAGGCCTGTGTAATTTGACACGCCTGATTAGAGTTAACCACATTTGATGCCGATGAGTTTGTGATTCAGTATGCCCACTATGCTGCCGTGCTTAGGTAAAAGGCAATCAACTCAACCCTTCTCCGTACAGTTCGAAATCATCACGAATCCGTACAGTTCGGGCTTCAGAGGTCTGAGTAATAAAATATGAATATAACAACGCAATATTATGAGTTCGTTAATTTTTCAGACTCTATTCTTGTAAATTTATCTTCAAAAAGTTTCTTCTGTAGTGACAGTAATCTGCACCCTACACGGAGAAAATATATTGGCGAAAAATTACCCAGAGTTGAGTGAAACGGGGACATAGTGGCATTCCTGAGGAATTTGAAATGCGGTTCAGTTCATTTTACTCGACTCCAGACAAAAATGAATTCGAATGTTTTCTATTATCTACACAAGTTGAATATTATTAAAAAACATCCGAATGAATTTTCATCTGTACTCGAGTAAAATGAAGTCAACCAGATTTTAGACTTTGCGGGAATGCTATTATGTCCCCGTTTCACTCAACTTCGAATAATCTTTCATCAATACATTTTTTCCGTGTAAGTATGAGTATTGAAAGGTTAGAAATCGTTCGGGAATAATACTGGGTGATGAATTCAGGTCAACCCTCTTCGGAAACCAGAATATACCATTCTGTAGGTTTTTGATGCGCTGAATCCGAATCCGAAGTCCAAATCACTCGGTTAGCTCTGGTTTCCGAGATATCGCAACCTAAAAAGGCAAAAAAAATAATTTCGGCCTATATTTGAGGCCGTATAGCATCGAGTTCCATCATTAACTCGTAAAACTATGAACACCATTTCGAAATATGAGTTTCGCTCTTTTGAATGCCGTCAAGTCTGCTCGAATATCTCTCTTATTCGATAAGATATCACATTTTTTTATCTTTACCCTAGTAAAAAACGAACATATATGACCCATACATAATCCATACATAATACATATAAAATTCATATGTGATTCATATATGAAAATGCATAGAATCATATACAATCCATATTTAATCCATATGTGATCCATATATGATCATATATGACTCATATATAATCCATATGAAATCCATATACGAAAAATATTTCATATGTGACAGAATTTTTTCACATGTATGGGAAAGTCTTGCATCGAAAGGTCATATATGGATTCTGTATGGGCCATATATGATCATATACGGATTCAATATGGATTGCGTATGAATTATATATGGTCATATATGACCATATATGGTTTCTATATGCTTTATGTATGTTCTTATATGATTCATTTTTACTAGGGTATGTTTGTAAATTTTCGAATATAGGTAAATTCACAAACATGGAAATTTCAAAATGCGATATCTCAGCTAATAACAGAGATATTCAAGCCAACTCAACGGCATTTGTGAGGAGAACCCTTGTAAAAATGATTCATATATGGCCCATATATAAACTGTATTTGATTCATATATGGACTTGGTACGAAAGTACGAATCATATATGGTCATATATAAATCATATGTGATTCATGTATGTGGCATATATGACCATATAAAATTCATATACGATTGTTCAATCCATGCCAGGATCAAACATGACCCATATATAGGGAACATAACGCCATATATGAAATGTATATGGCCCATATGGAAATGTCTGAAATCATATATGGCCCATATATGAATTATATAGGGGTCATATATGAATCTGTGAAATCAAATATGTACTATGTGTGGTCATATATGCCGCATATATGATTCATTTTTACAAGGGAAGGCTCAAACTTCAGAATGATGTAATGGTTCCTCTAGTAAAAGAGGAAGCTCGATGCTATGCGTGCTTAAATATAGATCGAAATCGCTCTTTTTGCACTTCTAGGTTAGGACATCATGAAAATTAGAGGCAATCAAGTGATTCAGGCCTCAAATTCAGGTTCAGTGCACCAAAACCCTTCGGAAAATTGTATTCTGGTTCTGGAATAAAATTCTTGTCGCCCTGCCCTGGTTTAAAAAAACCATTGATTCTCGCCAAATCTCACTGAATTACAGTTGAACTTGGACAATGTTCTGACCAATTCTCATCCGGCAAATGTCAATGAGATTTGGTCAGAAAGAACAGTTGATTCTCGCCAAATCTCACTGAATCTCGCCAAATCTCATCGATTCTCGGACAATGTTCTGGCCAAATCTCGTTTAATTTCATTTGACAGAAGTAATGGATTCTTTCAACCAGGGTGTGTAATTGAAGCAACAGAAAATTAGCTTAACGAACAGTTGTGTTCAAAACACGGGAAATTCTTGAATGAGATCAAGTATTTTTCAATGGAAATGTTTTGTATTTCAAAGGCACAAAACGCGTTACAGTATCTCTGCAGTCTCAATTATTGATATAACTTTTTAAACACCTGGGCCTTGGAGACCTGAACTATACGTTGACATCGCTCTATTTGTTATCTCGACCTTGGCGACACCTGTACATTAACGCGTTGACTATAATCATTTTTTTCTAAAGCCTTTCAAGCAAGGATGAATGTCAAAAACAATCGGTTGATAATAATTCCTGTGAATTCACATATCCCAAGCAACACAAGAGGTTAAAAATGCTAAGAACGTCTTTAGAAAATCTTACGAACACGCTTAGAACCTCCAAATGAGACTGTTTTGGATGATTATATGCTTTTCACCTCCATAGAACATTTTGACGAATTTATCCGAAATAGTCTCATTTGCACATTCTTCTCACATTCACTGTATCATCATAGAATCTTTGAGAAGTTTGAGTATGTGATCTCCCGGGCCTACACTGAGAAAAAAAATGAAGTGAGCTCAACTCAAGCGTGTATTTGGACTATATATAGTTACCACGAAGGAATTGTATTTGAACTGAACATAATTTCGTTGAGGCAATCACACAAAATTACGCTGATGTCGTTGAGCCAACTACTTCACACTGTTATAGTATCATCAACGTTCATTTTGTTCAAACATCAATGTCATTCACAGGAGTTATCGTTGTAGTTGAATCAATTCATTTAGTTAGTTCAAACAATTGTGGGAGAAATGTAATTGAACGCATTTTTAGTTGTAATAAAGAAATAATTATTTGAAAATAACCTGATCAGAGATGGTAGAATACAGGGTATGTAGTACATTAACAACTTTTGCAAGAGCAAAATGCGAAGCGCGCTATAGAGAAACGGTTGGGACGTTAGTGTCTCAGATAGGTAGGTAAACTCAAGATAGGTAGGTTCGATTCCCCTCAAATGAGATTTGATATATACACTTACCGGTATCACCATGGTGAGATATCAGAGCATTTCAGAGATTGAACAGTAAACAAATGAAGATTAACTTTCTGATTTACACATTTTTTTTACATAAATATATTCATGATTTGAAATGAAATAGTCTTGCATTAGACATCTTGTAACCTTGAACGGATTCTTCTATTGAGTTGATTGGAATAATTATTGAATCTAATGAAATACGGTACAATTGATTGTAATAAGTATCATTTTTATGTTAAAAGAATGATGTATTTGATCAAATTACCATTTAGTTCTGTCAACTACATCTGTAGTTGATGGGAATCAATCTTTACAAACATACGATGTAGTTGACGGAACTATTCCGTGAGATTCGCCGTATTTAAACCCACGATGTAGTTGAAAGAAATGGACCGTCTTTGAGTTCACAATTTTTTTTTCTGAGTGTAAAAGACCTGATCTCTACGGAGAAGGGTTAATTCACTGCCTTTTTCAATTTTGAGGCCAAAAAATATATTGGCATTCCAAAAATACATCAGTAACAAAATTAATAAAAGGCAGTAACTTGAGCTCACTGTCTTTTACTCAAGCACGGCAGTATGGTTTATTTATCGGGTTCTGATCCAACAGTGCGTTACATTCCATATCAGAGCCTGGTTTAAGATAAGGCTCTCCAAATTTGGTTCTGATCGGACACTCCCCCGGGGAAAAACTTTTCTCTGAAAATCTGTGGAAGTTTCCTGGAACTTCACTGCAGAACTCAAAGAAACTCTGAAAATCGTTGAAAATCCTTTCAAACCCTGGGAAATCTTAAAAAACTCTCACTTATCGGGCACGTTTTTCGACTGGTAATTTTTATGAATATCTATGAATACCTCTGAAAAACTCTGAAAGACTCTTCATTGAAAATTTCTGGAAATTTCAGTAATTTCCAGCGAAATTTCTCTACCAGGCTCAATATGAATGCTTATTCGGGTAGGACCAGTGTCGAAAGATGATTACAATTTCCCATGTGTGTATGGACCAATGATCCAATTATTGACCAAGCCTGGCAGAACACCTGCCGAAACTTGTCTTGAACAATTTACCAAACTTGGCCCAGGCTTGGGAATGATAAGATCAGGACAAGCTTGGGCCAGTAGTTTTGCCAGGCCCGGTCCAATTCATTTACCAAGCATCAACCAATGCTCCTTTGATCGCGGATATGGATGAAAAAAGTAATCGATTCATGTTTCAGTTCATGACTTTCTCCCTTGGAATACCGTACATGAATCAACTTGAAACATGCACTAAGAAAAAAAGATTGTGAACTCAAAGACGGTTCATTCTTTTCAACTACATCGGGGGTTTAAATACGGCGAATCTTACGGAATAGTTCCGTCAACTACATCGTATGTTTGTAAAGATTGATTCCCATCAACTACAGATGTAGTTGACAGAACTAAATGGTAATTTGATCAAATACATCATTCTTTTAACATAAAAATGATACTTATTACAATCAATTGTACCGTATTTCATTAGATTCAATAATTATTCCAATCAACTCAATAGAAGAATCCGTTCAAGGTTACAAGATGTTTAATGCAAGACTATTTCATTTCAAATCATAAATATATTTATGTAAAAAAAATGTGTAAATCAGAAAGTTAATCTTCATTTGTTTACTGTTCAATCTCTGAAATGCTCTGATATCTCACCATGGTGATACCGGTAAGTGTATATATCAAATCTCATTTGAAGGGAATCGAACCTACCTATCTTGAGTTTACCTACCTATCTGAGACACTAACGTCCTAACCGTTTCTCTACAGCGCGCTTCGCATTTTGCTCTTGCAAAAGTTGTTAATGTACTACATACCCTGTATTCTACCATCTCTGATCAGGTGATTTTCAAATAATTATTTCTTTATTAAAACTAAAAATGCGTTCAATTACATTTCTCCCACAATTGTTTCAACTAACGAAATGAATTGATTCAACTACAACGATAACTCCAGTGAATGACATTGATGTTTGGACAAAATGAACGTTGATGATACTATAACAGTGTGAAGTAGTTGGCTCAACGACATCAGCGTAATTTTGTGTGATTGCCTCAACGAAATTATGTTTAGTTCGAATACAAGTCCTTCGTGGTAACTATATACAGTCCAAATACACGCTTAAGTTGAGCTCACTTCATTTTTTTTCTCAGTGTGAATTATCGAAGGACATTCTTCAAAATCAGTTGATCTCCGTGTATGATTACATTTAAAAGTATCCTATTATCATTAAGTAAAGTTCTATCCTTACTCATTGTATCAATAAAATCTAGCTTGGTGTGTAAAACTAGCGTGTAGGATTAATTATGTGCAGGAAAATCAGGCCGGCCCTGGCCCGATGGTTATTCCGAAGTCTTCAGCCATTGTAAATTCCAAATTCAGTCAATATTCATAAACATTGTGTCACTCATGTGGGCAATATTGGCACAATCGTTCTCAACGAATGCTTGATTCTTACACTTGTGCCAAGCTTGTACCAAATATAGTGACCATTTCAAAAATATTCACAAATGTACCATGACTCACTATTCATTGGAAACAACGGGACACTCATGGAACAATATTGAGCCAGTTGTTCTTCATAGAGGTTTGTTTCTGACAAATGTGCCAACCTTGGGACAAGCTTGGGATTTTGTCAGGCTTGGCAATACCTGCATGGATTGTAATCAACTCATCAAATACCCAGGAAAAAATCATCAGATCTATTCAGATCTAAATAGATCTGAGTAGATCTGATTTTTGGTCAGATCTGGTTCAAAAGATCAGATGAGATCTGTTCAGATCTCAGTAGATCTGATCAGATCTTGGCACATCTGGTTAGATCTGAGTAGATCTCGTTAGATCTTAATTGAATATTACATTAAATCTTAATGAGCAATTGGTGGTTCAATTGTCAGAAATTTTGTGATATCTGTCTGTATATGAATTTGATTTTGCACATATATTGTGACAAACACAAGCCAAAATCGCAGTTTTTCAGATCTTAATAGATCTGTTCAGATCTGACCAAAATTTAGATCTGGTCAGATCTGATCATTTTTTCCCGGGTAATCATATCTCTGAATAATGAAGAATACCGGATTGATTGGGAGAATGTGTTTGTTACTATTTGGGACACATTTTCTAGTGTCAGTGTGGAATCAATTGATACTAGGAATAATAACAGCGGATGTAACAGAAAACTCAATTTTCCTGGTCTCCTATGAGTCAATTTCTAACAAACATCTGAAATCATATACAGGGTGGGGCATTTAAAGTGTCGCGAGCGTTTCTTCCAAAAATAAAGTGAGATACGAGAAAATTTTTCGGACAAAAGTTGTAGGGTACCGAGGGGGACATCCGATGGTGGCCTTGGCTTTGACCTCAAATCTCATCTTCAAGGGCATTCTGAGATCAACTCTTGTTTTTTAAATAGCATCTCATATTTTTTACTGCAGATTTGGATTCTAGGTCAAAAATCAAGAAACTTTTGTCTGACCATTTTCCTGAAATCCGCAAAAATGGCGCTCTAATCGATATTGTTCCATTTTGAATCTGACATTCGAATAACTCGAAAACGAAGGGTCTTGCAAAAGAATGTTTCGTACAAAAGTTGTCAATACACAACACATTTCAATCGTCTACATTACCACCATTCAGAGCTCACGCGATGTAAACAAACGACGGGGTTCAGTGAAAATTCACGATTTTGAAAGTCAGTTTGTCAGTTACATTTGATTATTACTTGGTTTATGACAAACTGAAAATCATGGATATCCGATACACGGTTCCTGAAAAGATCGATATGATCTACATTTACGGTGAAGTGCATAAAAACCCCAGACAAGCATATGACTTGTATGCAGAACGATTTCCTGAAAGAACAACGCCATCCATTAGGTATTTTCAACGCATTACAAAATTATTCTCAGAAACGGGAAGTGTTACAAGGCAAAAACGACATCGAATGAGAACTGTTAGCGGAGAAAATGCGGAAGTTAATGTACTAGCTGCAGTAGCCAATAATCCACACGTGAGCTCTCGTGAAATTGAACTACATTCGGGAATTTCTCGAAGAAGTGTTCTTCGAATACTGAAACGTCACAAATTCCATCCGTATCACATTTGTTTGCATCAAGACCTTCACGGTGATGATTTCGAAAATCGTGTACAGTTTTGTCGATGGGGTCTAGCGCAAATGCACAATAACAACTTCATCAACATATTATTTTCTGATGAGTCGACGTTCACCAATCATGGTCAAGTAAACCGACATAATATGCATTACTGGGCGACAGAAAATCCAAGATGGTTACGTCAAGTAGAGCATCAAAGACAATGGGCTGTGAATGTTTGGTGTGGTATTTTTCGATCTCGAGTAATTGGACCGTACTTCATTGCAGATACGCTAAATGGAGAGAAGTACAGACATTTCTTAGATCAAGTACTTCCAACATTACTTGAAGACATACCTATTCAGGAACGATTGAATATGTGGTATCAACACGATGGTTGTCCATCCCATTATGCAGTCACAGCTCGAGAAATATTGGACAGAGATTATCCTGGACGATGGATAGGACGTCGTGGACCAGTTCATTGGCCTGCCCGTTCTCCGGATCTTACTTCTCCAGATTTTTTTTTATGGGGATACATAAAAGATACAGTTTATCAACAAGCACCGACTACACCTGAGAATATGCGTCAACGAATCATCAATGCATGCGCGAGCATCAATGAAGATATTTTAGCACGAGTTCAGCAATCTTTTGTAAAACGTTTTGAAATGTGTATTGAAGTCGAAGGCCATCATTTTGAGCATCTACTGCATTAAAATTATCCAAGTGATGTAGACGATTGAAATGTGTTGTGTTTTGTCTGTTATACCCCATCACCTCCGTTTCAGTTCAAGGGGTCCCCCTTGGAATCAGACAACTTCTGTCCGAAACATTCTCCTCCAAGACCCTTCGTTTTCGAGTTATTCTAATGTCAGATTCAGTATGGAACAATATCGATTAGAGCGCCATCTTTGCGGATTTCAGGAAAATGGTTCAGACAAAAGTTTCTTGGTTTTTGACCTAGAATCCAAATCTGCAGTAAAAAATATGAGATGCTATTTAAAAAACAAGATTTTACCTCAGAATGCCCTTGAAGATGAGATTTGAGGTCAAAGCCAAGGCCACCATCGGATGTCCCCCTCGATACCCTACAATTTTTGTCCGAAAAATTTTCTCGTATCTCATTTTATTTTTGGAAAAAACGCCCGCGACACTTTAAATGCCCCACCCTGTATAGATTAAGGTGTTTCATATTGGGCGAAATTCTTGTTTCCTCTGTCCTACTTGAGAATTTGATATTTTCTAGAGGGAAAAATATCTTCCCTTTGGAAGAAAAATTCGCAAGTGAATAAGAGACTGAGCTCATCCAAGAATTCAGTTTCCCATTTAAATAACACAGGAACCAATATCCTGTGTCATTCGAATGGGGAATCGAATTTCTAAATGAGCTTAACCTCTAATTTACTCGGAATTTTTTCTTCCACGGGAATATTTTTTTTTCGTCATATAATATCAAATTTTCAGGTCGGACAGAGAAAGAAAAAACATGGCCCGGAAATGAAACACCCTAATACAGATCCTAAAATCTTCGAAGAGATTCGAATCTTGAAAATTCTGCTAACATAATCCGATGTGTTTCAGTGGTGATCCTTTTTTCATGTTAATCGGAGGAGAATATGACCAGGCCACTGATATCATTAGTGAGTATTTTGCTACATTAGCAGATAGATTAGATAGTAATGCATTCGAAAGGATGTTGTCTCATTGATAATTTGAGGAAATTCACCTGGAGGAACCAGGAACATAGAATTTAGGCCGAGAATCAGCGGATAAGATACATTGAGAGAAAACAAATCTTCAACCCAGCAAACATAGAATTGACCGAGTCCTGTCCGATATTTGTTTGATTCAAGAAAACTTTCTCCAAAACAAAAACCTATTCACTCAGTTCGAAGCTATACACTTATAAGAATCACATAGTTGCTATCACTAAAAGCTAGCCACAACAGACGTTTGACTTTTATTCGAATCAACGCATTTTGTTAAATCAATGGGATTCACAAATAAATATTTTGGCGTTGTGACAACCAAATATTCCGATTCAATCAAAATGTTATTCCAACCAAATTGTTTAGTCTATAAAATATGAGCGTACTGAAAAATCGTTAGTTATTGAAAATCAAATAGTAGTAAAATCTTTATTGTTTTAAGACCCAAGGGTCTATACGAAGGAGTCTTTCCATAGTAATTCATTACATATGTTTCTATATTTATTTTATATGTATATTCATGTTGAGGAAGCATACGTATGATACCGCCTTTTGCTCTTCCTCTCTCCGCCGTCCTTCTTGCTGGCGCTATGATAAAATCAAATCCTCTGTTTCTCATCGTTGTTGTGATGTTCGCTGGATTCTCGATCCTAGTTTCGTATATACAAATGATGTCCGATTTATCTACGTTAACGATTATGTCTTCTATGTTTTGAATTCCTGCTATGTTCCAAAATACTATATTCATTACCGGTAAGACATCAGTGATTGGTTGCTATGGGAACTTGGTTGAGTGGGAAATATTGACAGACGGTTCTTTATTTATGAGGAATTTTTCAATACCTGGATCATTTTTTTGCATCTTATATCGAGGATTGAGTTGTTCTCTGGGCCTGCGTCTTCCTTTCCGACCCCCTGTTGTGGACTGAGAGCCCATTGAGTTATCACTGTCTCCGTCATCAGTTTCTTCCAAGGCCACTGATGTTTTTAACAGTAGCAGAGCGTTGTCGGCTTCATATTCAATGTGATTACTTAATACTTTGCCTCCTTCACTTTGAGATTCAATGTTGTATTGTTGTAAAACTTTCTGTACACTTATCAGTTTTTCTCTTTCCTCTCTTAGGGGTCTTATCATTAGGAATTGTAATTTCTTTTTCTTGACATTTTTTCTTTCTTATCGAATATGATCCTTTTAGTGTTAGCGGCCTGAAGGTGATTAGGATAGGTCGATTATTTTCCACTTTTCCAAGGCGCTTTATTAAAGTAATTTCTTCTTCAGGAATATTTATGTTAAGTTCTTTAAGCATTTTTATGATATGATTTTTAAGCTGTTTATTAATCTCACACTCGTCTCTGCCCAAGCAGCAACAGAAGTTGAAAGTATATACGGAATAGAAACGTTCGTAGAATGTACAAATAAGATACGAAGAATGTATAATGGACTTTCATAGAATATTCGAAGGAGACTGTTTTAAATATACTCAGAACGTACATAGTACATTCGACATGTACGATATTCATTCAATCGACGTTCGATTGACGTACCGTCGTATATTCGATTACATACGTTTGATGCATATGCATCGCACCTATGAAACGGTCTCATTGGAATATACATAGAATATATTTCGAATATTCGAAGAACGTTCATAGTATATTCTGGTGCTACTTGGATGAAATTATGAACTATAAGATTTTGAGCTCTCTCTTTTCGTGGTATTGAATCCACCTCTCTCGTTAGTTTCTTCATTTCTTCTCTGGGGCCATGATTTTCTTGTTCTAGTTCACTATGTTTTTCTCTCAGCTGATGGATTTCTATAGAATATCCCTGTAGAGCAATATTGATATTGTCAATTTTATCATTGAGCTGCTTTTTCACAGATAAAATCAACTCCTTTAATTCATCATTCGTCGTCATGATGTTACCGCGTGTGTATATATATAGCGATCACAGAGCGAATGTAAACACGTCTTGATTCTTCGACTGTTTGAATGAGACTCTCCTTGAAAATCAAATATCTACTAGGAATCTCTGAACAACCCCTTTTCGCCCCTTTGGGGTTCCGTCATTCTCTTGTGAAGGAAGCATCTTCCAGACACATTGTGACAAGCACGAAACCCTTGATGAAATTGTAAGCAGTTCTCAAATTCGTTCGAAAATCGATACCTCGGGGGTTTTTAAGATCGCTGATGAGCAATCGGTTGTCAGAATTTCCAAATTCAAAATGACAGATCCAATATGGCGGACCGAAATTTTAAAATGCATCGGTTTTCGTCCACACTCCGCACTCGGGAGTCTTCGAGGTCGATGATTACAAATCAGTTGTCGAAATTTCCAAATTCGAAATGGTGGATCCAATGTGGTGGACCGATATTCCACAATTCGTCAGTTTTCCTTTATACTCAGAATTGGGAGGTTTTTGGTGCACATTAACCATATCGAATTGGACAAGTTGAATTTCGCAATTGAGTCAAAATTCGTGAATTGGGCCCATGATTTTCAGTATGGTGATAAAAATTAATGGGAAGTAATTGAACATCAAGTGCTAGGGTATCTTATATCACCCCTCAAATATTACATTGGAAATCGAATTTGTTTAGTAACAATGTTTAATTGAAAATTATTGTCTTTCGAAGGGAAAAAATGGATCCCTCGCAAAATACTGAATGGATTTGGATAAAAATTTGATCACGTATCAATGTATATATGTTCTTCATAATTACAACAACAAAAGATTTTAATTTTGCATTTTTGCGATTTTTTATTAAAAAAATTTATGAACAAATGAAAATTCAACCGTGTCCTACATACAGTTACTGAATTTTCTTTCAAGCATATTGAAATATACACGTTTAAGATTCGAAAACTGCAAGGAACATATTTGAAAGAATATTTCAAATTGCGTAGAATGAACACCTTCGAAATCAAACAATATATTCGATGCGCATAAATTGTTAGTTATCACAAATAAATTACTTATGCTACTGTTGATTAAACTCTTTCATTTGAAATTGATAGATGTCGAATTATTGTTTTTGCTGTCTAGACCCTATGAGGGTAACCAAAACAGGGCCTGGAATACAACGAGGGCACCTAGTTTGGCCCAAATTGCCGCCAAGAATTAATTTTCACAGCGACGACGAATCCCCACCGGTGGTCGTGTTGTCTAAGCGTATTGCAATTTCGATCGAGTTGTTTAGTCATTCTGATTGCGTAGTTCGGTCTGTCCATATTTCACTTTTCGCTCAATGGTTATCGCTATTACTTCGTCTACGTGTGGCATAATAGTCGAAACTGATCAAATTTACAATGTTCCACGGTAAATTTCATCAGAAGTCAGTATGTTCCCCCATTCCTATAATTCCATAGGAAATTCAACGATGAATTTCTCTCAGTGTATGGCTGAGGCTCAGGGACCAACCATGGTGCAACCCTGGTGGAAATATGATATGTAGTTCGAGTAAGTAAGTATAAGTTGACATTCCGAAACGCACGAAATTCCTCTTCGTGTACGTTCGCATTCAATTTTCGTAACACTTCGTTGCATTGTTGACACTCCATTTTGACCAGGGAAACCTGAAATATTGGATTCACTTAAGTTTTTGATCATTTGTTTTTGCAATGCATTCCCATAATTGATAGAAGAACAGCAATGGAATAGACCATCATTGGCAATAGATATCAGTATTGGCGGAGCTTAGAAATTCTTACATGGACTGTTTTGGACATTTCGTTTCAATTTTTCAGGCATGGCACTTGGGTACTTTGGATTCCCATTCTGGCTTTCTGACTGGAAGGACCAGTGAGTATTCACTGACTATCAGAATAAATTGACCTGAAATTTTCATTCAATTCCAACACCGCAACGAATGTTGAGAATGTTTTTATGCTTGCAGAATGAATGATTCGGACAAACAGCTCAAGGCGTGAGTGAAATTTGGTCATAACTAAATCGTACTGTGGTCATTTGTTATTCCACACAGCACGTTTAGATTGTTTGGACTATATTCAATATACAGATTCATCTCAATCTTGTATTGTTTCAGGATTTTGAATTTAGCTCGTTTAGGGGATATCATGGGACACGAATTAGGACACGCGATGCACTACAAGTGTAAGTTTTTTGTGGAACGATGCTTCGCAGTCAATTCACAGTTCATGTTTTGACATTTGTTTCATAGGAGACCAAGACGCGGAAGATTTGAAGATGTTTTCATTTCTTCCTTGATTTTTATAAGTCCCACCGGGTCGAGGTCGTCTTTAAGATATCGTGACTTTGGAGCTGGCGTATCAGATCTCCAAGAGATCACAGATCTTTTACGTGAAAAAAAAAATTAGATCCATTGTACGTCCATTCACATATGTGGGACGTTCAGTGGACCATAAATCGCTCGAACGTTAAATGTAGCTCTATAGAAGATTTTTCGGACTTCTGTGTTCTTTTGGAGATGTGAGTATCGCACAAAGAAGCACCACTTTCAATGGCATCCTCTGTGGTTCCACAATTCTCGATGGACTGCACCGATAGTTTCATGCAAATTCGTGAAGAAGCACGCGTTTTCCACAGAATGAGACGCTAAGTGCTTATGCACTACACTGTTGAAATCATAGCATAGGACCATACTTGAGGAGAGAGGAATTCTCAGATATGTAAGACAGATATTGTTGTTATGACCTCCCGTGTGGAAAACAATCCTGGGCATCCTAGGGTAGGCCCTGGCCCCTTAGGGGTGTATCTCAGGCATCCAATACAAGGTTCCAACCCCAGTTAAGCTTACCAGCATAGTCCTGGAATAATTCAATCCAGGTATGCCCACCCACATTCTATGTCGACCCCGAGTTGGCTGCCATCGTTTTGCCTGGATATTTGATACCATTACGGGTCCTGGGTTGAAGAGCGTGACAATCCAAGTTGGGGCCACTTTTCAAGTAGGGATTATAAGCCTGTTCCAGATCAGAGCCCATGAGGAATTTCCACACAGACTTGTGGCGTATCCATCGCTGAGAACCGTGCGATGCTAACATTTGATATGCCCGCTCAATAGTCACCAAGATGTTCTTATCATAAATGAATCAGATACGGACAGATATTATGGCAATCACGATATGACACACCCATATAATTCATATGCATTCACTACTCCCTAGTTCTGAATGAAGCACGAATTGGGGGATGGCTGAAACGATTGAACGTAATCAAACGGCTCACATATCACAAACTCAAAAAGAACATTGAATGCATCGAGAATCAATATAGCAATTACATCGTCACTGAATCATCCCGCAACGTACTTGTAAGTATCAATACGTTGTGAATTATTCTACTTTAATTAGCGTAGATATATGTCCTTCACTTTCAAAGATGCTGAGGACAATGAACTGAAGTTTCAAGATTCATACAAAAATTCCCGAAGCCAATACCTTGCCTGGTCGACAAATTTCGGAGTCTTTCCATACTCAAGCGTGTATTGCCTATAATGACAATGGGCCCCAGGCTGGGTCCATCCTCTTCAACCCAGTATTAGGGAATGATGATGAGGCCCATGTTGGCTCGATCTTGGCCCTTTTGTGCTTTTCCATACAATGACGGTTGGTAAAAAATGGATATAAAGAATCTTGATGCGGGCACATTTGAACCCCGCTCCAATTTGGACCAGTGTTAGGCCAAGATTGTGGTGAATTTATATCCCAAGCATGTGTGTATAATCCTCAGCGTGTATGAATTTTGGTCCCGCTTTGGTCCAGTCTTGGACCCATATAGGCACGATGGGGCTCAACACTAGGCCCAAGACTGGGCCAAAGTGGGGCTGGAATTCATGCCTGCTGGGGTATAATTCAAAGGAGTTTTACAATTTCAAAAAAAAAGGACGGGGCTGTATTGATTGCCTGGTCTGGGTTCATGCTGGGCCCATGGTGTTACCAATCCTCGGGCAAAGCAATACAGCCAAGCTGAGAACGATAATATCATCTCAGGGTTGGCTCCATTCGTCTGTCCAGCTTGGCCCCACGTTGAGCAGCATGGGCACCCACCCTGGGCACACTTGGGTAGCCAAATTGACCAAGGGGAGAGGATTCGAACGTTCTCTCTCATTCCATCGTAAGATACTTATAGAGGATTATTATTGATGTTCACTCAATACCGATTTTTCAATCTTAGGAAAATCATTAATTACCAGTGATAATTCAAATTACATCTGAACCAAAACGGTTCCTGTTGAAATTCATCTTGAGGAACGACCAGAAAATTATTCTCACCGCGTTTAAACGGGTTCTGCCTAGGCGCGGGCACATAGAAAGAGTCAACTGATATTATTTCACCATTGAATCACTTTTGCAACTTGCTCGCATGGATTGGATCTGTGTGAAAATATTTTAGTTGGAAGTTTCTTTCAAGGATTTCCCTTCACAAGCAACGCTTGTTGAGAACAGTTGGAATTTGAATTGGAAATTGAGGGCATCTGCAGGACCTTCTTTGCTCATTAGCTTGAGAAAAGTGACTGTGTCCAATGATCTCGACAGAACCATAATTTTAGGATTCCCTGCGAGATATCGGCCACTCAAGCCACAACAGACCGATCAGGCTTGACATGAGTGGAAAGGGTACAATACTCGACTACGTACTTCCGCAGTTGATGTATCGGTTTTTATTGCATGTATTATTCTTCATCAAAAATATGATAGGCTCGCCGCAATGCTGCTTCTACTGAGCTCGCATGACAAACGGTGCACTCATCTTTCCCGTTTCACTGATGATCAAAGGATTACGGACAATTGAATACTATGAATACCATTAAATTGAATTCATTGAGCAGA
The DNA here is from genome assembly GCA_018340375.1 of Gonatopus flavifemur. Classification (NCBI taxonomy): domain Eukaryota; kingdom Metazoa; phylum Arthropoda; class Insecta; order Hymenoptera; family Dryinidae; genus Gonatopus; species Gonatopus flavifemur. The sequence goes on from JAFFJZ010000004.1 coordinate 21,217,894, forward strand.
CATCCGGAACTGGAATTTGGATCCCCTTTTTTTTGTTCATTGGAGAGCTGCTCAAGATGAGTACAAGTGCATGTGACGTGTTTGACTTGCACTCCCTCCCTCACTCCGGAGCAGCCGCCATTTCTCCAACGAGATGAGAAATATGTTATTCTCTCTCTCTCTCTCCTTTCCTCAACTTCAAATCATTCATCTCTTGAGAGGAGGCCCAAGACGGACATGAACATACGATTTACTAATCATAGACTCACCACTATTTCCGGGCCTCCACTATTATCTCAAGAACATGATTGTGCTTCCTAGATGTTCACTGCCTGAGTTGTTTGTACTGACTCATTGAATATTGGTTCATATTCGTGTCCTCCGATCGTCGGGAGTACGGTAGCGCCTTGGCGCGATTAATCACATTTTTGAAGAGAAGATGAAGAAAAAAAGAACAGATAACGATAAGTAAATTCCACATCTATTTCAACCCGTCGCGTTTCATGAACTGGTCTATCGTTCCCCATTACGCGGCCCTTCAACTAAGTCATCCTTCCTGTTGGGAAAACCCAGCTAGGTTCGACCATGCTGGGTAGGACCAGTAGGAATTTGGTTACATGGTCGAACCATGTCAGGTAGGACCATGCTGCGTAGGGTCGACCTACATGGGATCAGGTTGGTCGTACCCAGGCTGATATTACCTAATATGAATCTACCTAAAAGTCCGTACAACCCTGCATGGTTCTACCCAGCCCTAGTATCAATATGGGTCAGACCATGCTTGGTACGACCTCAGATAGTGATTAATGAATCTTGGAAATTCAAGTAGAACAGAACTTCTGCACGATTTATTCAGGGTTTTGACATTTCCCTCAAATTGCGTCACAGTTTTGTCCCACTGACATTTCGAGATTTTTCTTCAATTCATGATTAATTTGAAGAATATCGTTCCATTAAATCTCGCAATTGGGCTGATTTCACGATTCGGTCATCAGTTTGTAAGACTGTTTGCATTTACAATACACTTATATTTGTTGATATTTTTTTTATACCGTTCTTCAATCAATCCTGATATACGAAAAACGTGCATCATGTTATAATATGAGTGCACTTGAAATGAGTCGAGTTTGAGATGGTACGATTGGAATAAGGTGAGTCTAGCTGGAACTAAGTTGATCCTGTATTGGTTGTTGAGTCAATCGACATGGGCTGTAACTAGCACCAGTTGCAACCCAGTTGGTCACATGTTGGTTGTTGGATCAACCATCGTGGGCTATAACTGGCACTACCTTGAACCAACTTGACACTGGTTGGAACCAAGTTGGTTCCGTATTGGTTGTGAGACCAACCATCATGGTCTGTAACTGCCACAAGCTGGTACCACCAGCTTGGTCCAGCTGAAACCAAGTTGGTTCCTTGTTGGACTATGCTGGGTTTTCTGAACAGGGCGGTACGAAAGAATTCCGGCTTCCCCCATCGAGTTATCTTCAATCCCGTCAATTTCCACCGTTGGTCATACGATGAAGACAGCGTGGTTTGTTCACCATTTCCTAAACAATAAGCAATAAAACAACCTGACAATGAAATTCTTTTCCATAAAATTATTTACAATATTCCATAAAACCGACTCCATGACTGAACGGTTAACGCACTAACTTTCAGACATGGATGTCTGGCAGGCGTGGGGGTTCGAATCCCTGACTAATCAATCCGCCTTCCTCTCCAACGGTAATGCCGCGAAAGGAGAAATGGCGGTTGGTGCGTCATTCAAAGTTTATCCCGAAAGTGGCGATCATCGTAATATGGGAACGACGGTTAATGAGTCAGGGAATCTCACTCCTGCCACGTAGGTTAAGGTCGGAGGTACTGCCTCCAAAGTTTCTGTGAATCCAAGTGACTAAAAATTGGCGTATAGGCCAAGAAAGCTTAAGCCATTCATAATCTAAATCTAGATCTACAGTATTTCATCATCTACAAGAATACTATATTTATTTCTTCATTGAATCCTCGCTTGTGCTGTCGGTCACAGTGATTATCAGTGAATTAAGTGTTTGAGATATCCCATTGGGGAGAGCACCAAAACCCGGAATGAGGATGAGAGTCAGGAATCCCAAAAAACTGGAACAAAGTCGAGTTGTAGCCGAATGGCTGAGATTTTTGGTTGTTCTAATGATTGTTCTTTCCTGATTGAATCGACAGGTGAGTGGTAAAAAAACCTTAGAAGAAAACCTTGCTGATCGTCTAGGAATAGAGGCTATTCATGAACTATTCTCCGATGAATATAGTGAGCATTACGACGATCCTCTGCCAGAGTATCCTAATTACACGGCTCGTCAATTATTTTTCATCGCTTTCGCGAATGTGAGTACATGGAGTTATTATTCAAAATTGCCTTCATCCGAACAAAGTGGGCGGAACGAATGCTTGCATAATTGATTCGAAAATAATGTGTTTTGGTAATTAAGTGATACTCCTTATTCTCGCTGCTTGACATTGTCGCGTCAACTCGACAATATTCATTGTGTGTCTAAAAGACAACAGTGATTTTGAGCAATACAATTCTTGTTAGCTGTGTAATAGAACAACAGATTATCAATTAACCAGCGATTACATGTCAACAGTTCTTATATTGTTAGTTCTACCGTACATATTTGTTCTCGTGTAAGTGTAAAAATTGTATTTCCAATTTTAAAAGCGGATTTCGTTGATTGCAGTTATGGTGCACGGTTTATGATCAAGATTATTTAGACAAGGTTGAGATGGGGCCACACGTGGTTCATCTGATCGGACGATTGCGCGTGAATGGCCCTCTGTCACAGATGAAATCATTCAGCAGAGCATTTAACTGTTCTGCAGGCACAACTATGAATCCTCAGAAAAAATGTCATAATTTATGGAAAACTGTGGATGAGGAACTGTGAGATTCTCACAAGCATCATAGGAACCCTGAAAACAATTGATCGGGGTAATGGCCTCAATAAATTCTTCATTGCACTGAATAACACACGTGATGACACTCATAATACCCTAGCAAAAATCATTCAAGTTATTCTTCAGGCCATTACCAGGCCTTGATCAAGTGCTTGATGAGGCTTGGTCATAATCTGGAGATTGACTAGATTCATTTCTACTAGGGTACAACTTAAATTAGGATGCTGGTGGAATTCCACCTGAACATTTCATAAATTTCTTCAACGACAATTCCATTGAACTTCGCCAAATCTCAATGAATCTCGAACAATGTTGTGACCAAATCTTATGAAATTTCATTATGTCCCCAGCAGAAATCACTCCAGTAATTCTCTAGGCCTTGCAAGGCCTCACCAAGTCCTTGTGAGGGACTTGCAAGGCCTCGTAAGGCCTCGTAATCGCCCAAAGGATAACTAGAGTGATTTCTACTAGGGGTCAGATTCGAGGGATTTTCCGTACCAAGGTCATTAAAATGCCGTGATGAATTGGTGTATGGAGTCATTCATCATTTTTTCAATCATCCAAAAATCTCTCAACATCATGAAGAATACACCGTAGTGACACATGTATCACCTATTGAAGAAATAAATGAATTCATGGTAATCAAATCATATGATAATAATTTTGTAGATCATTTCGTCAGAGGGGATGTTCATATACGCGAACATCACAATTATTGCGAACTGGTTGTGTGGATAATAATGCGATGCGAAATGACAATAAAGGTATATTCGACTTCAATATCCGTGTTCAATTTGAATTCAAATCCTTAGACACAGAATATTCTTCAATTTCTGTCCACAGCTTATTACCTGGTCCTGAATCAGGCAGTTTTTCAACTCGATCTGTTCTGTGATAACTGCTCTCTTGTTCATTATCTCCTTCTTCTCCAATCTTGGAGACTTTCATGTTCTCAAAACGTGCCTTGAATTCCCGACCACATGGAGACTGTTCCATGAATCTTTCTGGGGTATAGCAATCCAGCAGGCAGATAACCGGTATTTGAACGCGTTGCGTCAGAGGTGCACCAACGTAACGCTACAAATAAGGGTCAAAACTATCCATAACTATCAGTGACTGAAAAAAATGAACTTGAATGCATTTGGCTGCTATACTTTAGCTTGTTCGGACGTTTTTCCTCATTCTGCGGGGAAATTTCCATAATTTTATTCAATTCGTGCAGAATTATATACGAATTTTGTACAAAGTATATCAAATTATACTTTACCACTCGGGCATTACAATTGAATGACTGCCTATGGTAATTGCCCTGGCACTCTTAGACCCACTTTGGTGCGCCTCTGCGTTGAACGATTGACCAATCAACCCTCGTTCATTCCTCTATAGTTTCTAACAACCATTTCAGCAACTTTGACCGTGGACCCAACCACCTCATGTCTCTGGAAATATTTTCCCAGGTAAGAAATGGCAATACTGGTCCAAGTCTGGCAAAATGTTGGGTGGTGAAGAATCGCGAACCCATATTAGTCCCACATACAAATGTTGGTTATCTCAGAACCCATACCAGGGTTCACAGGAAATGCCAATCCCTGGTGAAAATGGGGGCGAGAAGACAGAGTAAACGAAGCATATGCTGAAGGGTAACAGAACCGCTGATGGGAAGTATACAAAGCTTGGATGGAAAGCATACAAAGAGTATGTGGAACGGGAATTGAAACAAAAAAAAGCGGGAAATATTCAAGAAATCTGGACAAAAAATTGAACCCTGTGGTGAGAATCGAACCGGTGACATTCACTATGGTAGGGTCATATCCACTGAGCCATGGATCGTCGTTGACATCGATCGCTGAAAGATGTTATCTAAAGTCAGAATAGGTAGGACTCGCATAAGCTCCATATAACCTACTATTACGTTAAATGAAGCATATGTGAAACGGGATCGGTATCATACGCTCCGGAAAGAGGGAGTTAAAACGTTTTTCGCTTCGTATACGTTTCCTTCTTGCATTGTGTATACGCTTCATTTTCACCGGGGATATGACAACTGGTGCAAACTTGGCAAAATACGGGGTTGCTAAACATGGGGAACCAATACTCACTCAATATCGAACCATTTGTAGTTTGAGAACCCATATCATGTTTCATGAGAACTGCATCACAACGGATGTTAGAACCTTGACAAAGCATCAAACTGCCAAGCATGGTGAACCAATATTGGGTCAATGTACAATCACTGATGATTCGAGAGCTTATACCGTATTTTCGTGCTTGTGATGATTGCAGAGTTGTACCAATAATAATTATTGTTATGAAGTGACATGATGTTCCTTGTCACAAGAAAGTGACGGAATTTCTCCTCTAAGAAGCCTTTCAAAAGTTATTATACACAATTTGAGCTAGGTCCAGTTTGGTTATATAAGCCGAGTCCAAAAAAAACTCATGATACATGTATCATGATGGATCGGGTCATGCTTAGTGTTGAGAAATCAATGGAATTCCCAACTTTTGCTATGGAGTAATCTATTCTTCCAAAAATAAAATCCAAAATTCTTTATCGCCATTGCATGCGGTTGCAGGCGGGTCGTTGAAAAATGAGCATGGGTGGAAATGCCAATCAAAGAGTGAAAAATTATGAAATGGTAGTGAGCGCATACGTAATTGAATTCTACTTCCTAAGAAACTTATTTGAATAAATATTTCAAGTTGCGTTGAATAAACACTTTGGAAATGAGACATCTTATTCAACGCGCATAAGTTGTTAGTTGCCACAAATAAATTACTTACCCTACCAAAAACTGAACCATTTTATTTGAAAAGAATAAATGTCAAATTATTGTTTTCGCTAACGCAAACAGATTTTTATTCGTATCAAATGAAGATTCATTCAAACGGACTGAAAGATTATCGACTAATGTATTTTCCCTCACGCGACTAAGTGATTTCTCTCAGAGTAGACTTTCACTCACCCCAACTACAGTCTAGCTAGCGTAAATAAAAATCTTACTGTGTCAACTAACATCCTAAGCGTGTATTGCCTATAATGACAATGGGCCACAGGCTGTGTCTATCCTCTTTAACCCAGTACTGGGGAATGACAATGGGGCCCAGGTCGGCTCAATCTTGGCCCTCTTGTGCTTTTCCATACAATTATGGTTGGTGAGGAATGAAAATCATGAATCTTAGTGCGGGCACATTTGAACTTGGCCCCAATTTGGATCAGCGTTAGGCCAGAATTGGGGTGAATGTATATCCGGAGCATGTGCGTATAATCCTCAGCGTGTATGAATTTTGATCCCACTTTGGTCCAGTCTTGGGCCCATATAGGCAGGATGGGGCTCCACACTAGGCCCAAGACTGGACCAAAGTGGGGCTGAAATTCATGCCCGCTGGGGTAGAATTCAAACCAATTTTCCAATTCCAAAGAAAAAGGATGGGACAGTACTGATTGCCTAGCCTGGGTTCATGCTGGGCCCAGAGTGTTACAATCCTCGGGCAAAGCAGTACAGACATGCTGGGAACGATTTTATCATCTTAGAGTTGGCTCCATTTGTGTGCCCAGCTTGGCTCCACGTTGGACAGCATGGGCACCCATCCGGGGCGTAGATTGGGCCCGCCGTTAATGAACACTTGAGATTTGATTGTCCTAGTTAGGTACCTTCCTCTCAGTGTATATCTCTCATACGATACAAAACCTTTGTCACTGGAATTGTGTTGATAGTACACATTTTTCTCATACATCTGAAATGTGAAATGTTCGTCTGATTGATTCAACCATAGGAATTTTCATATATCTTTGGATGATCTAGGTTCATGCTGAATCAAATAAAAAAACAGAGTATAGTGCCCTCTAGTTATAAGAGCACCCATTATAAGCGTCGAAAAGATTAGTTCCGCATGACTGAGTTCGGCGATAACCCCACTCTCATGCTGATTCAAGGATCAAAGCTCACCTTCCGTTATTAGCGTCGGAAAAATCCATCATTTTGAAACTGGATAAATGAAGATCGATTCAGTATGGAATGAAGCATACTGAATTAGGATAAGATTTGGGATCTTAGAAATGAATTTGAAATGCCATTTTTCATATATTATCTCCGTGCGGATCGTTTTTGAATTCATTTTTCCTTACTGCTTGAAATTCTCACCCGAACAACACTCGGAGAGTTTCCCAATTGTTCGAAAAACGTCCGAACATATTGAAAATATGCTGAGGACGTTTTGAACACGATCAAGAAGCTATGTCCCAGGCAGCACTGAGACGTTTTGTAAATATTCACAAAATGTACCTCGTTACAAACGAAATGTTTCAGAAACCTTTTGTAACGTTTTAAAAAGCTCGCATGTATGTTTTTAAAACATGAAAATGTCCTGGTTTATTTTATTCACATTCTCACAAAACATGATTAGCACATGTTGAATTTGTCTTGGGAAATCATCAAATTGATAACATCTCTGCGGATATTTTCATTCAAAACAAATCCTAAATCAATTAAAATCGAGTGAAATAATGTTGTGTGTAACAAATTACACGTACAAGCTCATGAAGTGCTAGATTCAGTGAAAAATAGTTCGACTCTAAAGCGCTTTTGAATATCTTTGTTTTACTTTCTACAATATGTGTATATTCATGATTTTTTTATGTTGTGCGGTGACAATCAGTTGATTATGTGCAAAATTTATATTATGTGCATATTAGTCATGTATTAAACTTTGAATATGAATGATTTGTGAGTTGGTGTAGGTTAGCGACGAAATGGGGAATTTTCACGAACCATATAAGTGTTTTGACAATGTATGTTTTGAAAATGTTTTGGAAACGTAATTGTTGGAATGGGAAGTCACGAAACCACGGGCGCGTTTCTAAAACATTCCGAGCACCTACAGTGCTGTCTGGGGCGCCATGGAGGTATAACGTCTGAAAAAGATTCAACAAATTGATCTTTCTCAAATTTTCCCCATAAATTGACATTCGTATCGTAAGGGAGATGTCTCTGGATTAATTCACTCATGACAACTGTGTTTGCTTTAAGAATTTCTTGAATTCTATAGATTTTTCAAGATGAATCTTGGATAAATTCACGAGGAATCAAACAACACTCACCAGGTGCACCGGTATGAAATGAGCGTTTTTTTGTGAAGATGAAACGCCAATTGCGAATGGGAAAGTAAAAAAAATGCAAAGTATTGACCATTGCTTCTTACAAATTTTGACCACCTTCCTGGCAATTTGTAGATACCACGCCAATAGAAATGTTCGTCTTTTGAAGCAAACCAATCGGACATCCAATTTTCGACTTCTTTGTAGAAATCGGAGTGCTGCTCAACCAATGCGTGTCCCATCGATGAAGACAAATGGTAGTTGGAAAGGGCCAAGTCTAGTGAATACGGCGGGTGGGGTAGCAGCTCTCAGCCGAGTGTTTTGAATGTATCCTGAACCGGTTTCGCTTTACCTGTAGGTGCATTGTCGTGTAATAAAATTACTTTGCCGTGTCTTCTGGCCCCATTCTGGTCGTTTTTCGATCAATGAATGATTCAAATCGAGCATTTGTTGTCTGTAGCAATGAGTATCAACAGTTTCACCAGGTTTTAGAAACTAATGATACACCACACCTTTTTGGTCCCACGGAACACAGAGCATTGCCTTCTTGCCGAATCGATCTGGTTTTGCAGTCGGTGTTTGTGGTTGTCCCGGATTAACCCATGATTTTCTCCGTTGAGGATTCCTGAAATAAATCCATTTTCCCTCACCAGTAACAATTTGATGCAAGACTGATCTTCTTCCGTGTCTTTGAAGCAAAATGTCACAAGTGTCTTTTCGGTTTTTTCATCTGTCCTTCATTCAATTCATGTGGCACCCATTTTCCATACTTTTGAATCTCTCCCACAGCTCTCAAACTGTCAGAAATTATTTGTTGTGCAACATTTAACATTGTTGCTATTTGCTTTTGACTCAAAGTATCATCTTCATCCAATATTGCTTGCAGTTCCGCGTCTTCGAACTTTTTCAGTGGTCTTCCACGTTCTTCATTTCTCACAGCGAAATCATTATCTCTGAACCGTTGGAATCATCTTTTGCATCTTGCTTCTGATAGCAGAGCCGGATCTAAGGGGCAGCAAAGGGGGAACGTGCTCCGGGCACCAAAGAAGGGGGGGGCGCCAAAGAAGGGGGGGGCGCCAAAGCAGAGGGAGCGCTCTCGCAACGGAATGCAAATGTTACACTTGCATTAGTAATGAATTTTGGGAGAAACACCCTCCTTGAACTCTTGGAATTCCTTCAAAGGTCTTCGAATCCTAAGGAAGAAGTTTACACTGAAAAAATCTATGGAACTGATAACAACCCAATGAGGCCAGAAATTTGGCCAGAGCCCAAACTCCCAAAAGTTGACGGTGTACGTTCGGGCCTGGGGGACACTCACCTGAAAGCACAGACGAAGAATAAGGTTAATCACTTGAGCTGGCGTCAGGGTCCGTGGAGCCGGAACCACCGGTTGATTCGGTTGGTTTGGTTTGGTTTGGGCTCTGGCAATTCTGAGGGAATCATTTGAAACTCTCATAATGTTATCTGAATGATGTCGAAATCATCTCTAATACGTCGATTTCTGTCAATTTCTTGATGTCTTTTCCAAAAGTTCTGAATGTTATCCAAAAGATATCACGGATAACTTCCAGATGGCATTTAGAATTTTCAAAAAGGCATCAGAAACATGGCAGAAATCGACGCATTAGATATCATTTCAACATCTTTGAGATAACATCATGTCAGATCCTAACGTTGGCTGGCAAATTTTTCACTGCACCACCCAAGCGGCAACAGAAGTTCAAAGTATATACAAAATAGAAACGTTCGTAGAACGTACGGATGAGATACAAAGAACATCCCACGTAGAAATTCCGGTACTGAGCCGATGGTGACGAACGGATCGGTACTGCAAAGGTATGGGCCACCAACGGTTGTCTGCCGATTGCGGATCGGTACTTGACCGACTTCATTTTAAGTTCGTATCGGTACGGGTTCGGTATTTGAACCAACCGTTATTGACCACTTTTCCACCAATGTTGGATCAAAAACGGCACAATTTTGATACGCAAGCGTTGGCGTCCAACGTTGATTCGACACCGAACCAATGTGAATAAATATCTCGTATACTTTGAGAGAAGACTTGATTGGCCACGCTGAAAAAAAGGCAGATCACAGTTATCAAATGATATTCTTGAATATGACCAATCAAATATTCGATAACATTAATTAAATATCAATAATATCTATTAAATATTCGATAATTATAAACATAATTTATGAACATTATTGAATATTCGATTAATGTTATCGAATATTTGATTAGTCATATTCAAAAATATCATTTGATAACTGTTACCAGCCTTTTTTTCAGTGCACGTAGAAATTGACAAATGGTCCAATACCGGCGTGATACAGGCTGCTAGTTTGCAACCGTTGGCGGTCATCCTATGATCCAATAGTAAATTTCACTCTAAATTTCCCCTAGTGCAGAAATTTTGATAATGCGTTCAAAACCTTCCAAAGTTACAATAGCGCAAATAACGGTTGAGTAACAGTCGTTGGTACTTGAATACCGATCAATACTGGTAGTATTAGTTCTCAATGTCGGAACTACACTGATTTCCAGTACTGAATTGCTGTTGGTAACCGGTACTGGATCAGAGTTATTTGGCGTTATCATTCCGTAGCCCGACCGACACCGGCCACCAACGGTTGCACACTGGCAGCCTGTATTGAGCCGGTACTGGACCATCCGTCAATTTCTACGTGGGATATGATGAGAGTTCATGGAATATTCGAATAGGACTATTTTGAATATACTTGGAACGTACATAGTACATTCGAAATGTACGACATTCATTCAATCGACATTCAATCGACGTTCGATTGACGCACCGTCGTATATTCGATCACATACTTCCGATGAATGTGCATAGCACCTATGAAACGGTCTCTTGGAATGTACATGGGGCATTCCACGTCAAATCGGACGGTTTGAAAAACTTTTTCTTCTATTTCCTTGATTTTTTGGTATGTTTCAGCACCCGTCAAGAGAGGCTCTCTGGTGAATTTTGAGATTTTTTTGAAAATTTTCTATTCCAAAGTAGTATCCATCCTGCAACTTCTATGTCCGGTCCGTTAGTGGGCCTTGCATAATTACTATTTCTTTTTTCGATTTCTGAAAATTACAGAAATTTTTTTCCGATATAAAATATTATCAGTACCGATTTTTGACTCTGTATACTTTTTCTTTACTGATTATAAATTGATTCCGGTATTTTGTTCCATTCTGAGTAGGGATTTCAAAGCAGTAATATGAACAAGAGTATCGATGACTATATTTTGCAAACTAATGAACGAATCGATCCAAAATTTCCAAGAAAGTTAGTCCATACACTAGCGAACAACTTTCCCGGTGTGAGTTTCTTGTAGTTCATACTTCCCCGACACTTTTTCAGTACAAAGCATGAAAAACGTCATTTTCACTTCGTATTAACAATTCATCAATTTGTTATTATTATTTACGAACTTTTATGACATTTACATCTTTGAGGAAGTCTTACGAATCGAAATATGCCAGATTCATCCAGATACATCCGAAAATGACCGAGTTAGAGCGAGTTCAATGTTGAAAAACATTGATTTTTGATGTGAAAAAATTAATGGTTTGTGAATTTTTTCTCGGAAACTATTAATCGTACAAAAAAATCGCGAGGGTTAACTTGGATTCATTCTTCAAGCTCTGCCACCCAGTATTTTTCAATTTTCTAGATTCCAATTTTTAATTTTGACGTCCCTTAGTACGACTTGGTCAATACTCCTCCCGCATTTCGAGCGCTCGGCGATTTATTCGATCCAGCTCCTCAATTCTAACACGATGGAAGAATATGATGTTGTTTGTTCAATGACTTGATGTTTATTAAATTTTTGTGACAGATGTCATACCAACCAAACAGAACAGAAATTGAAGCTCGTTCACAACAAATGTTCCCTATCGACACATTTGTATCTTAATGCTCACTCCTTACTGGTACACCTAGTGTAATACGAGTTTCGAAACCTACTTCTTCATGCAGAGACTTTCGCTTCCCCCTACTTTCTTCCCCTACAGCCCCTAGGTGACTCTTATAACGAGAGGATACTGTGACTAGATGTTTACTCAATTAGTAATATGAGTGGCAATTCTGCTGTTCCCATGTGCGTATGGACCAATGGCCCACTGATGGACCAAGCCTGACACATGACCCACCGAGACTTGTCTTGAACAATTCACCAAACTCGGCCCAGGCTTGGGAATGCTAAGATCACGACAAACTTGGGCCAGTGGTTTTGCCAGGCCCGGTCAAATTCATTTACCGAGCATGCACCAATGCTTCTTTGATCGCAGATATGGATGAAAAGAATAATTGATTCATATTCCAGTTCATGAATTCCTCCCTCGGAATACCGTTCATGAATTACCTTAAAACATGAATTAATGGAGAACGTTCTTCAAAATCAGTTGATCTCCGTGTATGATTACATTTAAAAGTATCCTATTACCATTGAATGAAATTCTATCCTTACTTATTGTTAAATCAATGAAATCTAGCTGGGGGTGTAAAACTAGTGTGTAGGATTAGTTATGACAGGGAGATCGGGCTGGCCCTGGCTCGATCCCAAATGTGGTCATGATCCCAAATCCCAAAAGCTTGGTGCCAAGCTTGAGCCAATGGTAGTCAACATTGGGCTTAGCATGGTTACCAACATTGGCACCAAATTAGATTAATGTCTGGGATGATAACAATGTTCAACGCTTGGCATCCAAGCTTGGTTCAATATCAAGATTCAATATTGGTTTTATGTTTTGAATCGATATTGGTGCCATGATTGATATACAATCAACCTCAACGAATATGATAGTTTTCTTATTGGCATCCAAGCTTGATTAAATATAATATATTCCGACACATGAAATTTCGGAATATTGGATTCCGATACAGTCACTTTAGTCTAGATAGCACAAGAGTTCTAAAAGAGTTCAGAATTAATGGAATGTATTCATGAAGAACTCTTTGAGGAGTCTTGTGCTATCTGGGCGGACGTTGAGAGGATACCCGTATTCAGGCTGACGTACATTCAGGCGTATAATCTTTAAAGTTTCTGAAATGCGAATAAATTCCAAGTCCACGTCATGTGGCTGTATCTAGGCTTACGCCGAGCCAAGTGTCGATCAAAGCTTGGTTGACGAAAAATAAATCAAACGCAGCGAAATATGCTAGGTCCTAGCAGTGGTATCTCAGGCTCTATCAACGCTTAGTCAGCTACGGTGGGCCAAGCATTGGCCAAGGCTAGGCTTACGAGACTTGGCATACCAAGCTTGACGCCAGTCATGGTCCAATTGTCAGTCTTGGTACGACTTGCCTGGGATGGTTATCCTCAAGTCTTCAGCTATTGTCAATTCAAAATTCAGTCAATATTAATAAACATTGTGCCACTCATGTGGGCAATATTGGCACAATTGTTCTCAACGAATGCTCGATTTTCACACTTGTGCCAAGCTTGTAGCAAATGTAGTGACCATTTCAAAAATATTAACAAATGTACCATGACTGACTATCCATTGGGAACAACGGGACAATCATGGAAGCATATTGGGCCAATTGTTCTTCAAGGAGGTTTGTTTCTGACACATGTGCCAATCTTGGGACAAGCTTGGGTTTTTCTCAGTCTTGGCAATACCTGCATGGGTTATTATCAAATAGTGTACGCTGTGGAGAATTTCTTGAAATTTCACTGATTCTCCAAGTATTCTTGTGAATGACATTCCAAATTCTTCGTGATTGACTTGAAAATGTAGATACAAGTGAATGAATTCCCAATTCTTGCCATATCATGATACCAGTGATTGCATCGTTCATCAACTGAGTTTTCATCGAAATGTAATAAAAATTTCAAGAACTTTCCGAATCACGTGAATAAAAATTGCTTTAATCACGTATCATGGAAGCAAGTGAAAATGTCCGCGCTCGATCATCTGAGAATTCGCACACGGGCTTTGAAGTATGCCTGGTGAAAAACATATTTTCATTACACTGTTTGATAGTCACAGGGATCATTCCACCTATCATGGTAAATTAGTAGGAACATGTTTTGTGATACTTTCTTTTCCTATGTGTAGGATTTTTCAAACTCATTCTCAGTATTTTCAACTTTTTGTGTTGCTTGGAAGGTTCATTCCTTCTCGAATTATGTTAGATATAACTCGAAGAACACGTGGAACACGATTCTCATAAATGTATTCCAGTAACAAGTAGAACACTTAAGGATTTATCATACTGGCTCTATAAATTATCCTGTTCGTTTCGAAGAATTCCACTCCGACACTTTGAAGATTGAGAAACTGCGTGAAAGTGACATCGAAAATATTTCACGATGTTTTGTTTCAAACCATCATCACTGGAATTGTAAGTATATATCATGCGATGAACGAAGTTTGAATTTAACAAATCATACTTAATCGACAGGCCTTATGTATGGATTTCAGTCCTGCTATCAATTGTGTGGTCGAACCCTCAAGGAATAGCGCAATGATATCCTGATAAATTTGGACGTAATGTCATTGGAAAGGATGGGTGAAATTTGATTGATTGAATCTTATTCTGCCAGCATTTCCATGAATAGTTTAATATAGAATCTTGACAAGAGAAGACACTTTTTATTCATACATATTTCCATTTTGTCCCATTAGCGGCAGATATGCTAAACGATTTGGATTCTACGATAGACCCTTGTGATAATTTTTATGCCCATACGTGCAATAACTTCCTCCGAAAAAACTCTATAAAGCCTGGTGAAGGAGCGATTCACAGCTGGAGTATAGCAGATGAAATTTTCATGTCGAAAATGCGAGGTGAGAACAGAATTCAGAGTTGTTGATCTTTGGTTTGCCGTAATGCATACCGCACATTTGTTATCAAAGCATTCGAGAAGAGTTCTTAAGAACTTTTGTAGTGTTCCAGGTAAGTGTTATCGAATGCGTCCACCTGGGGAAAAAGACCCCTCAAATCCTACTAGGAAAAGGAACAAATGATACAACATAAGGGGTGCTAATGTCAGTTCCACCTTATTTCTTATCAACATTTTTGGAGTCCAAAATAATTGCAATCCGATTGGAAAATCAGTTATGTAATAGAGTCATTTGGCGGCATTCAGAATTTGCATTCCCCACCTCAGTACACCATGTATCAGAGATGGGCGATGCCGATTCGATCTGCACAAGATCGATTTATTCTCCCCGATTCTTCAATTATTTCCATCGATTCTGACGGGGATCGATCCTTCTGCTTGTTTTCCATTATCAAATGCTCAAAATTCTTAACTTATACAGAAAGATGGAATGATTCAATAACCAATGGGACACAATGAGCTTTCATGGTGGGCCCTCAACATGCCGAATCGCTTTGGCACTGAATACTCTTTGCGCCGGAAATTTATGTTCCGAGAGCTGATAGACCGAAGGATTATTATGTCGAATGTATTTGATTGAACGTCAACTGCAATTTTTTGTGGATTTTATGAGAATGAAGGATCTGATTGCTTCAACGAAACAAACTTTCGGCTTATCAGCGTTCGGAATATGAACTTCCGGCACAATGAACATTCGGTGCGAAGACGATTCGGTGTATTAGAGGCACACTAGCTTTCATATATTCTCCTATTAAATTTCCAACTTTTGATTTTGACGAAGGTAATAGGAAATAATGGGGTAACCGACAAAAGCACACCTGATTTCCTATCACCTAATTACTTTATAATAGGATTCAAGAGGTCTTTTCACCAGGGCTGAAGCCAGAATTCCATTCTAGACATCAGAATAACCCAGGGTTGAAGAAATTGAGAATTACAGTCAGACGGTTCAAGTTGTAAGGAACTGGCCTGTGATCGAGAGATCTTGGGTTGGATTCCTAGATTTCCACTGGATGTGTTTGATCAAGGGTTATCAGTGCACCTCTGTGAAAGAATTCCACCGGAAAATTCCAGTACATGTACTGGAAGCAATTAACCTGTACATGTCCCGGAAGATTTTAGCACATTCGTACTGCAAAAATTCAGTATGGACTTTTCCAGGACATGTATTGGCAAATTAATGCTGAAATTATTCATGAGAATTAAAAAAAAATTGCTCACACGAAATGATTTTGCACGGTCCTTATGTTTCAAGATGATTGAGAAACTTGATCATTCATATGGATGGACAGGAAATCATATCTACCTCACGGGATTTGAACCTACACTTTTCTACCTGCCTACCAATTGAAACCTAAGACCTAACCGATGAACTATATCGCGACATACTGGAAGGCCAGCTTGGGTTACTACATATGCTTCATATTTAGAATAGACAAAAAAATAAGTCTTCGGAAAACCTCATATATCAATTTTATTTGCTACAATTACAATTATTATTCAAAATCTCAATCAGGAGATTTTTAATATAAAGACTTGAAATTTTTCCTGCCAGAAATGACGAAGTCCAATACGAGTGAAAAATTTCAGTGCAACAGTGATTGAATTACAACATAATTGGAAAATTCCATTGCATAGCAACTGGAAAATTGAGGAGATACGTTTTTCTGGTGCACAAGAATTGCCGAATTCTAGTACGAGCCAGTAAAATTTCCGCGAAATCATGCCAAAATTTCAGTACACAATCTCAAACTTGAAAATTCCAGTACAAGGACTGGATTTTCAGTTATGCTTGGTGAATTTTCAGTACCATCCCAGTAAACACACGCACGTTTTGAAAACGTCAAAAACAGTCAATAACCACACGTTGTGAATTAGTAATATTCTTGCGTTGATTGAACGTAAAAATGTCGCGGCAGATCACGTGTTTTTCAACCATAAAATAACGTCATCTCAACGGTTTGAACATCGTTCAAAAGACGTCAAATATTGACGTGTCCTAATGATGGTTCTACACCCAGAGACGTTTATATTTGGATTTATTTAAATTGACTAAACTTTGTTTGAATCAACCAAATTTTCTACTTAAATATGAACCTACTAGAGTTTTAGTTGAATCAAATGAAAAATTTATTCCATTCAAATAAACTTTTATTAATTTCAAATAAAATTTACTTGAATCGAGTAAAATTTCATTGAATGCAATGAAATGTCTAGTAGGTTTATATTCAAGTCAACTATTTTCCTGGGTGTAAAACGTGAATTGAATCCAACAAATTTTTTTTATGGAAACTTTCCATTCAATATCGAGAACAATAGTATTTCTGAGTATGACAGAATTTGGAAAGTATGCCACACTATTTACTATTTTGCTCTTTGTTGAAATTTTAACCATTGTTCGGTTTCGTTCGACATTTTTAGCAGAATATCTTCAATTGAAGTTCAAACACTACACTGTTAAAAATTTCTGGACAAAACTTCAAATACACGTAACGGAAGCAATTTCCAATCACGTAACTGAAAAGTTAAGTTACATGTGTATGAAATTTCAGTTACGAAAATATACCATAAATCCGTGATAAAATGTAGTAACAATTTGAAAATTCAATCACGTGTAAATGAATTCTCAATTCAAATACCAAGAATTGGGAATTTCAGTTACGGATGTAATTGGAAAAGTGATGAAATTTCAAAACATTTCTAACAGTGTAGGTGTGATGAACACATTTTAAACGCGTAATTCAAACCCGTTCAAAACACGTTTTTTGAGGACGTCGTTTGATGGTTATTTTTGAATATTAGGTCAAATTACACGTCATCAAAACGTAATTCCTCGTCGTCTATTTCCCTATCAAATTTCAACTGAAAATCAACGTTATGAAATCAACGACTAATGTCCATTTGACAGTCTAACGTTCTCTCAACGTTGAAATAACGTGTGTGTGTTTATTGGGATATCAACAAAATAATGTTTTGAATAACATTGTCTTATATTGATGTATTTTCCTCATTCAGATCTGCTGAATGGTAAACCAGAGAAGATCAATCCAATGTTCAAGAAATTATATGATCTCTGTTTGAACGCAGGTGAGAAAAGGTTACTTCATCCCAGGGAGGTGCAACTCACTTAATCACCTTCAAATGTTTCGCGAAACGTTCTGTCACCACAGTAAACTTCACTTGGAGTCCGTGAACGGCGCTGTCTGTAGCTAAGTCAAAATCACGTGATGTTTTTTTTGTACACTACGTACGTGATACGAGTAGTGTCAGTATCGTCATTGTCATATTTGGTTATGTGACATATTCAAGAATTGTATGTATGTATCAACACCATTATTGATATGATTTGTCAAGCGATTTCAAATGCAAAATTAGGCGCCGAAAAATTATCGTATCACGTGACTTTTTCTGATAGTACAATCAGCGTCTCTTGCGGACAGTTTGGGAAATATCGAATGGTGACAAAACGTTACGTATAGTTTTTATCGAGTTGCACCCCCCTGCTTCATCCCATAGCATGCAATTTTTGAAATTCGGATTCTGATTCTTATCTGATATTTGTGGTGGCATTGGAAACGATGTACATGGATTATATCGTAAGTGTGGATTATTCTTCGAAACCCAATGCAATTTGATGAGAAGAAAGCATGTTATATAATGAACACTGCTGGTGCAAAACCACATTTTTCAGATAAAACATGTTATATAGGAATTGTATCCAGAAATCATAATCATTTATATTCTTGAGTTTGCTCAAATCTACATTCATCGTTAGAACATTCTTAGATGTGTACTTATTGCATTTTACGGAACGGAATTCCATTTTTTCACATTATTATCAAATGAATACTCACGAAACATATATACTTTATTTTCCTCCGATTGATAAAGATGAAATTGATCGTTTCCTAATTGTTTTTCATTGTGTACTTTTAGCAGAGTGGAGGAGACTTGTTTCATCAATAAGATTATATTGTGTGGGAAAATAGTATGTGCAACGCATTCGCACTCCCTCGCTCCGCTGGAGCAACAGGCTTTGTAGGAATAAGGAAACCACCGACTTTGCGCCCTTGTAACACAATATGCAATGTACTATTTCCTAACGCCGTGCGCAAAGTGCGTACTTTGCACACTGCTTTGCGTGTGGAAAGTGCCACATCCCCGCACGGTAGGGAGCGTGCGATAATGTTATCTGATCTCATTTTTCCGCACGGCTAACAGGGAAAATAGTATGTGCAACTCTCTCTGCTCGGGCACTTGTTGCACAATGTACTATTGAACATTTGAATTGTTCAAAACTATAAGAATGTGCAAATTTTTGTGATTGGTACCTCCTTGAAAGTAAAGTTGGTTCCATTTCCTCCAAATTGAGAGAAACATCAAGTCTCAACGATAGATAGAACCACAGTTATGATCGTTTGAAAATTGGTCTGATTGGGAGATGGGTTGAATTTCGAGTTCGTGTTTTTCTGAAAATAGTGGAAAAAAAGAATCCTGATACACGTGTCTTCCCATTTCAAGTATAGAACCTATACAAAAATTTCCAGATGAATCCAAGGGAGATCGTCTGAAAAGTGTTCGATTTGTAATAGAATGCCCCTACGCAAAACATGCAAAGTAGGCACTTTGCGCACGGCGTTGGGGAAAATCCCTTTGTGGCACCGAATCCGTTGATGAACTCTTGGTAAAGTTCATAGTTCTTGATGAAGTTTTGAATTCATATAAGATTTTTCAAAGGATCCTCACAGATTCTGTGCTATTCGGAATACCAATAGATACACTGGAAAAGATATTTATCTGTCCTCTCTCCATAAAATATTCATTTGTAGGAGTTTGGTGTTCAATTGAGTGCAAAAACTGATTACTTGTGGTGAATGAATTATTTATTGAGCAGACCAATTCATCTGAGGCAAGCATTCCATCATTTGATTCGATTGAATATTTCATTGAGGTATCCGGAAGCTTGATCGAAAACATTTGATCGAACATCATTTGATCGAACAATATTTGATCGAACAACATTTGATCGAAAGCACATTTGATCGAAAAACATTTGATCGAATTGTAATTTGATCGAAGCACATTTGATCGAAAGGAATATGAATTTGAGAGTTTAGTAGGATGAGAGTGTGTTGAAAGGGTATTGGTGAGCGAGCGGGGTGGGAAAAATGCTGATAAAATGTAAGAATGGGAATGATAAAATGAAAATTGTTGTTCCATCCAAAGGTGGCCATGCGTGAGCGGACGAAGCCCGCTCACGCCTCGCAGACGGCTACAATGCAGACTGTGAGTAGGAGCGGGGTCCAGGGGCGAAGCCCCTGGCCAGGGGGGGGGGGGGTTCGGGGGGGGAGCCCCCGAAATGAGAATAAATAACATTAATATTTATTGACAATATCCTTGAAAGAACACAAACTGACAGCAGCATTGAAAAATCCAAAAAAATCCAAAAAAACATATAAAAACAAAAAAAATGAAAAAATGTTTGGAAAAAACAAAAAAAATTAAAAACAACAAGAATACAAAAAAAAAAAAATGGAGCCTACAATCCCATCACGTCCTCGTCGTGGCTCTGTGTAACGCGAAGATTGGCTAACTTAGTTTGAGGATTCGATCAAATGGGCATTCGATCAAATGTGCTTTCGATGAAATGTTTTCCGATCTACTGTTCTTCGATCAAATGTTTTCGATCAAGTGTTTTTCGATCAAATGTTCTCGATCAACTGTTTTCGATCAAATGTTTTTCGATCAAGCTTCCTAGAACCTTCATTGATCCTGAGGAACATTTTATGGAAAGAGGACGAATAAACTATTTATTTGGTTGGGAGAAATTTTGTTTTCAGTGCACGATTTTTTGCCCGTATTGAGTTTCCAAACTCACTCGTAAATTTAGGATTTCTTTATCCTTCTCGAATTACCGTGTAATGAAGAACAACATAGAGCGCCATAACCGTCAGTTGGAGAGGGATGGAGAATTATCTACATCCGTAGTTGGTTGGAGAAAGAATTTTTCAGTCACTCGATCATTTCAGGTGAAAAAGAAATGCAAACATTGAAACGATTACTTCGTGAACAAGGTGGATTCCCTTTCTCCGAAGGAAACATCACATTACCTCTGATGAAGGTTATGATCAGGGATTTGCGCCAGGTCCAAAGAAAAGCGTTCTTCAATACCGAGATTGTGACAAATCAATCTGATGATACTTCGACTAAAACTTTAAAGGTGACTACATATCCCATTATACGTCCACTTGTCTTCTCAGAGATTGAAAAAAAACAGTCCTCTCTCCATATAGTGCTGGATGGTAGGGATCCTTCAGTGGAGGATGAGACAACGGCAGTCATTAATGGGGTGACCAAAAAATAGATACCTGATTTATGCATCATCCAATGAATAAAACTGAGTAATCCATTCGAAACATAATATAAATCTCGCTGTTTCATCATGTTTTTAATGAACTATCAGGCGTAGAAAATAAGTTTTAGGAAAGTTTTCAAAAAATTCAAGATTGATTGGAAAAAGGAGTAAAACACAGTTATTCATCGAAATAATCTCCATCGCACTGAATGACCTTCAGCCATCTGTCAAATAACTCGCGGATGCCTTTCGTGAAGAAACTTTCGTCTTGCGAGGTGAGAAATTCAGCGACCCATTTTCCCACTCCTTCAAATGTTTTGAATCGCACGTCAGACAAATCGTTCTGCATTTTCTGGAATAAGTGATAATCGGATGGGGCTGAGTCTGGTGAAGACGCCGAGTGTGGTACAGCTTCCCATCCAAGTGCTAGTAACGTATCCCTGACCGGTTTACCCACATGAAGCCGCGCGTTGTCATGGAGTAGTTTTACTGGACGTTTTCTTTTGCCAGAAAATGGACGTTCCTTCTCAATTCCTTGATTCACCTACATCAGTTGATGAAAATAGCAATCGGCAGTAACTGTTCGACCAGGTTTGAGAAGTTCATAATACAGTACGCCTTTCATATCTCACCATATGCACAGCATGACTTTGTTACAATAAACACTGCGCTTTGATGTGCATATTGTCGGCTCGCTGGGGTCAGCCCAATGATATTTGCCTTTTCGGATTATCAAAATAAATCCACTTTTCATCGCCGGTCATAATTTCCCACAAGGAAGCCCAGGAAAAAATCATTAGATCTATTCAGATCTAAATAGATCTGAGTAGATCTGATTTTTGGTCAGATCTGGTTCAAAAGATCAGATTAGATCTGTTCAGATCTCAGTCGATCTGATCAGATCTTGGCACATCTGGTTAGATCTGAGTAGATCTCGTTAGATCTGAATTGAATATCAGATTAAATCTTGATGAGCAATTGGTGGTTCAATTGTCAGAAATTTTGTGATATCTGTCTGTATGTGAATTCGATTTTGCACATATATTGTGATAAACACAAGCCAAAATCGCAGTTTTGCAGATCTTAATAGATCTGTTTAGATCTGACCAAAATTTAGATCTGGTAAGATCTGATCATTTTTTCCCGGGAGACTTTCTATGTTGCTTGTTGTAAAGACTCATACAAATGTTGAGACGACTGTTTTTATTTTCTTGAGTCAGAAAGTGTGGTACCCACTTTGTTCCTGTCCGAATCTCACCCATTGCTTTTGAACGATAAGAAACAGTGTGTTGAGTTACTCCAAGCTGTTCCGGAAGTTGTTTCTCCGTCCGACAGGAGTTGTCATCCAGCAACGCTTGCAGTTCCTGATCGTTCACTTTTACAGGGGACCCGGTGTTTTTACGATCACTAACGTCGGAATCACCTTCTTTGAATGGCTTATACCTATACTCACATGTCCTTTTAGATACAATGTTGTCTCCAAGAACAAGACATATCGATTCACACGCTTTCCTGACACTTTTTCCTTGATGGAATTTATAGCGAATGCAGAGTCTAATAAATAGCTTAGCGGTCTGCATGTTCAATGCACAGAATTTCTGGGTTATGTTTATGACTCCTTCACGTTTCGATACTACATATCAAGCGCCATCTATCATAAGTGATCCGGACCTTTGAATTGATGTAGAATAGTTGTTATGATACAAAATAAGTGTTCTTAAACTTATTTGTACACCTAATATTCAATGTCGTTAATTGAATACGCGCAAATTAACTCCTATCTCATTAATGGTGACCAGAGAAGAGCTGATTGTCTTATCCCTCATGAAAGGTTCCTAGCCGATTGGTGTCTTCCACACTTCATCAAGGGTGAACATTTGAGCCAGAAAGAGGTCCGCGGTCTTATTCAGAGAGCGCACTGGATATCCTCATTTATGCTGAGCTGGAAATATATCTGAGTTTTGTATGGCGAATTTTTTTCGGAACTTCATGATATTTTCAACAGGGTTCTGATACAATGACATGGGAAAGAATGACCTGATTCACGTTCAACACGGAATGTATTGCAGCTTACTTCATGTTCCTAAGTTCTTCTAAATACATGGAGGGAAATGGGCAGTTGCAATACTGAATTTGTCCGTTACTGCAACCATGTATATTTCTCCCGAACAAAATCCAGTCTGTCCTTGAATTCTTTTCCGTCCACGTTGATGAGGACCAGGGTTCTTGGGATTCCAATTGATTTTCATAAATTCGTTGTTTAGATTTCTCCCATGACCATGAACATAAAATATTGGAAAGTCTATACCCATGGTCATAACAGCGAGATAGTTGATAACCACAAATGCGTTCTGGCAAGGTTATATAGAGAATTCACGGGAGAAAATGTGGATGAGGAAATTCTTTCAAAAACCATAGACAGACTCTTCGAATTCCGACGAAAATTGTACAGAGTAAGTAGCGAATAATGTCATTCCAGGTGAGAAAACAACGTGTCCTAGTATCTCATGGGAACCTGAAGGACTAGTGAACCAAAGAACCTTTAATAGACTTTCCTTGCATCTGCGAATGTACGTCTTTCGCAATAATTCGATAGCGAACATTCAGTAGCCAATACATTGGATAGTTATGAACGTCGTAGAAAATACCTAAATTGAAGGTTCGCTGGATCTTGAAGTTCCTTTGGAATGGTGAAACCTCGGGGTGTCTACCGTTCACGGATATTCAACGAAATTGATCAATTATACATTACCATTGAATAGACTGAACAACCAGAGGGAAAGGAATTACCGGGAGTAGACACCCTGAACCTGGTGGAATCCATAACACATATGTGTTGAAAATGCCAGGCAGATCCGGACAAAAAATAGTTGTCAGGCTTGAGAAGGTCTTTGTCCCAGGGAATCCGGTCCAGAACTGACAGAATTTCTACCTGGTTTCGTCAGGAATCACTCAACATGGAACATCCTGTCAAAACTGACCAAGAAAATCTTGTCACGTTTTGATAGGATCTTCCAATTTGGTGATTCCGGACGAAACCAGGTAGGAATTCTGTCGGTTTTTGACCGGATTTCCTTGGACAAAGACCGTTCAAAGCCTTACAACTATTTTCTGTCCGGAATAGTCTAACATTTTCAATAAAAAAACTTGGTTTCTAATGGGAGCATTCTTCATCTTCTCCCCTGATAACCAGCTGATCCTTCTAGGAGCACTCAAAAGCAGTATTGTGTGGACGACTTCGTGTTCGATTTGCTGGCAAGAGATCACTTCTACATTCCACATGAGGTTTTTGAGTATTCCTAGAAGAAAACTACTATTTCCGGAATGAGATTCCCGAATTCGCTTGTTGATTAATTCCCACATCTTTCAGGTATCTGAACATAAATTTCCAAAAGAGTATGCACATGTTTCATTCCGAACCCGTTCATTTCCAGGCTCAAACTTTAATTTACGTTTCCTACATTGGCAACAACACGAGACATATACAGGTGATACGCGAGAACCACACCACGTCAATTCCGTGGAGAGATCATTTTCCACAAGCACCGGTGAATAAACTTGGAATTCTCCATCGGGAAGAACGATAGCACCTCACACAGCACAAGAGTTTCTCCAAAGAACTCCTGTTATGACAGTGAACATGAATTTATTAAGAATAATTCTGAATTCCATCAGGATTCTTGATGAACGACTCGGTTGCAGTGATGTCAGATTCGAGACCGAGACCGTTCTTACCCTCTCCATCAACCGCTTCCCCTTCCTCCCACCATGCGGATCAAGTCGGGCGAGCGAAAGAGAAAGAGTCAATATCACTCTCTCGCTCGCCCGATTTAATCCGCATGTTGGGAGAAAGGGGAAGTGGTCGATGGAGAGGGTAAAAACGATCTCGGTCTCGAATCTGGCATCTCTGCTCGGTTGTTCAAAGAGCATTCATATCGTGAGTTGATCGAGAACTATTCAAGCATCCAACGTGTGTTCATTTTGAATTCATTGGATATGTATTGAATTCGTGTCGTAACGGGAACTGTTGAAGAATTCTGTGGGAGCTCCTGTGAATTCAAAATAATTATCTATGCTTTCTGGGACCTAATACGTTCCCCACAAGTTTGAATGCTCTCAATCACGGGAAGTTTCCAATATCTTTTATCTATGCATTCGAACTTCGTTTACATTGAAATGTTCAATAATGTAACAGAGAACTCTCACAGAAAACTTGCAAGTCTCATATTTGTCCCATTTAACCGTTTGTGAAATGTTCCGGAATTTGAGAGTTGTGAGAGGATTGATTCAATCAAATTCGTTCTGAATATTCTGGAAATGTAATCCTTGTTTCCATTTCCAATAGTATAAATGGCAACGAGCAATAGGTGCTTCTTCGTTAGCCAGAGAATGGGCGAACTCAATTATTGTGGAAGGGATGAGTTATTTCATAGCCCTTGGTAAATTGATGGCTTTCACACCTGAACATATTCTGAGTGAGTAGTTTCGTATGTACATAGCAACATGGAACTGGGCGTTGATCATGTCTCACTTATACGCTTCTTCCCTGAAAACAGTTCATCATATGCAGCTTGATACCATAGAACGTTATGGAGGATATACGAACGATGTCATGAGGAACTTCTTGCATGAAATGTCAAATATAGCGCGGGGACATGGTTATCGCGCGGTGGAAGAGAGGTTTGATATCATGGTTTTGTCATTCCAGCATGTTATTGGGAATTAGGGGAAGGCATATATCAATGAACATATTCGATATATCATCACCCTCACGAAGAGTATATATTTCCAAAGTGGAATGATCGATATTTTTCAGTCTCAGCAACCGCTGCATTAGGGATCACAAGTTAGCGAAACTTTTACTCGAAGAGTATGAACGTATTCATATCGCAGCCACCGTACAAAAACAAGTAAGTCATCGTAGTTGGAATGTTGCATAATAATTTTTGATCACTATTCTGGATCCTCCTTGGAGATATTTTATAGTATTCCCTGTTGAAAAAACCCAGCATGGTCCAACATCAAACCAACTTGGTCCCAGATGGACCAACTTGGCCCCAGCTGGACCAACTTGGTTCCACCATACTGACCACGATGGGTGGTCCAATAACCAACATGGGACCAACTTGGTTTCAATTGGACCAACTTGGTCCCAACTGAACCAAAATGGTTGCTCCATACAAACCATGATGGTTGGCCCAACAACAAATATGGGACCAACTTGATTCCAATTGGACCAATTTCGTTCCAGCCGATGCCAGTTACAAGCCATGAGGGCAGTCAAGTCAGATTCAACGAGATCACCCCCTCCATCACAATCTAGAATGAAAAGAAATCCTGAAATGCCAGCGAGATGAAGCTCTAGTAAAATATAATAAAACTCAAAATCTCTGGGTAATTCCGCTTCATACTATTGGAATTTTGAGGATTCGCTTATTGCTGTCAGAGTTTATATCGAACACGGTCTGACTTATGTAAGTATTAGGTCAGTGAAGTTAGGTAAAACCATGCAGGAAAGTGTCGACCCAGGTGGAACCATACTGGGTAATACTAACCTAGGTAAAACCATGCTGAGTAGGATCTACCTGTAGGGGACCTAGGTAGGACCATGTTGGTCCCATATGGGTAGGTCCTACCCAGCATGGTCTTACCTTCTGTCATTCAACCATGTAATCAAATTCCAGCTGGTACCCAGCTAGGTTTTTTCAACAGGGTTAGGAATACAGGATATCATAATGAATGCTGAAAATCATTCGCAGAGGATTTGAAAAGCCTCAAAAAGATATCGCTTCGTGTTGTCAAACAGATCTTTCGGAATGGCTCGAGGAAATTCCTCATAATTGTTGTCTGTGGTTGAACCTCTTGAGTATCGGAGTTTCCTCACTCTCCTGGGTCAAGGATCCCATGCATTCTGATTCAAATTGATTGGATCCTGTTGGGAAGATATGTCATTCCTCTGGACTCTAGTATTCCATTGGTTTCAGATTAAAGAGATGATATTGAACATATCGGAAGTCTACGTAAAACAAATCAATCGCACTTTGCCCATTGCATCGATGAGAGAGGAGTGGAGCAAGGCATTGGAAGAGATACGTTTCAGGATAGACGACACAATGGAGCCTAATATGCCCACCGAAGAACAGGCATCAGTTGATGTACAATTGAATGTAAGACATCAATGGATCCTGTGCTCTTTCTTCTCATTTTGAGCTATTTGCAGTACGTTCCTACAGAAGTTTTGTCGTTTTCAGTTCAGTATCGTCAAAGATAATTATCTCGCGACCATTTTGGAAAATGAGGAAAAATTTAATAAATATGAGTGAGTATATTGTAGAAGATATTCGTGAGGTCCCAAAAAGAAAAGTAGGGTGAAAAGCTTAGGGACTTGTAAACTCCCACATTACTTGGGAATTCACAAATCGTCTGTGAATTCCCAAACAATTTTTTTCACTTCTTTTTGTCAAACTGTTTGTCAATAATTGACAAAAATTGTTTGAAATTTCACCACCATTGTATGTCAATTCTATGGGAATTGTTCGATGTCGGTCTAATTAGGAAGTGTTAGGTCATGCCCCGTTTTGATCAATCAGATCTGCGCCAGGTGAGGCCACACAGTGCTTCAAAAACCCAAAAACGTGGCCAAAAATATGAGGAGTCCTTGAATCCGCTTGAAACTTCCCATTCGGAGATTTTCGGGGTCGCTGACTACGAATCCGTTAACAAAATTCCGGAATTCGGACTGGCGGATCAAAACTCGAAAATTCATCGAGTTCCTTTGAAATTCGTTAACCAAAGGTTTTCCGGATCGCTGAACACGACCCCGTTGTAAAACTTACAACATTCAAAATAGAGGATAAGAACTCGAAAATTCATCAGATTTTTTTGAAATTTGTTACCCAAGGGTTTTCGGGATCGTTGAATACGAATCCCTTGTCAAAATTCAGGAATCAAAAATGGCAGCTCAAAACTCGAAAATTCATCAGATTTTTTGAAATTTGCTACCCAAGGGTTTTCGGGATCACTGAAATTCAAAATGGCGGTTCTAATATGACAGACCAAAATTCACAAATTCATTGTTTAATGAATTCCATCCAAAAGTTGAAGATTTTGAAAAAGGCGTGTCAGTAATTCATTCGTTTCAAAATATCCCAAACATTTTCCGTTTGCTGTGTACAAATACACCGAAAAGCTGAAATATTCAGCTTATATTCACGTTAAACCACGTGATCCCTATCGAAATCCACTAATATTCAAGAATTAATCAAAAAGTCCACTTGAAATCTGTGTTTAGCCGCATCCATTACCCTCAGATAATAAAATTTCCCGAATTCCAATTGAATTCCTCAGAAACATCAACCCTACTGGATCCACCATAAAAAAAGGTGTGTTTGAAAGCTCCGATGTCAGATTCATAATGAGCGACTCAAAAAACCCTTGGTCAATGAAATTTTTCGGTATCTAATGTTTCCAAATCATGGCCACCATATTGGATCCGCAATTTTGTTCTAAAAAAATTCGTTCCCAGGCCCGCAATCAGCGACTTAAAAAACTCTTATTCACGGAGTTTTGTAGATATTCCATCTTCACACCCTGACCACTTTTGAGGGTTTTCCCCGCTTATACACAGTCAAAATACATTGCCGTAGGAAAAGAATTAATGTCAAATTTGAAGTCGCAGTTGATTTTTTAATATGTTCTTGAAAAGGGTTCTGTTGACTTGTAAAAAAACATCATAGGGGTAACTGGTGGTAAAAATTAGTGCTGCGTTTTTGGAGAAAACATTATTCGTTGAATATGTGAGAAAAAAGTTATTGGCAATTGACAATGAGAATATTATTCGTCTCAGATTTTGAATTCATAGATTCGACAGTACTTACTACTCAGTGGGAGATTCTATATTGAAACTTGGGGATCAGTCAATTTTCACGAAAATGACACACTTTCCAAAACAAACGATTCATTTCTCTTCGGTATGCTCAAAATTTTGCGTTGGCGAAGCGAAACTTTCAGGCGAGTTCGGGAGCCTCGTAAAAATACTTGGGCCTTACCCATCGTTTTTTCGAGATCTCCAACTATCAAGGAGACAATATCGACTCTCAAAAAGGTTTTCAGGAAAAACATTTTTTTCGACTTTTGGCCACGTTTTTGCGTTTTTCAACCACTATGGGCCATAATTTTACATTTACATTTGGTGTGATGGGTTTGTGATTTGGCATGCCCCACTATGTTTCATTTATCGGGCTCTGATGCAACGGTGCTCCACATACCATATCAGGCCCTGATTTGAGATAAGGCTCCCCAGGTCTGGTCCTGATCGAACACGGAATATGAACTTCTACTCGGGTATATAGTGCCAGGTCGACAGATGATTACTATTTATGATGGAATCATCGAATAATCATATCTCTGTATCAAAAAGAATACCGAATCAATTGGCACAATGTGTTTGTTACCATTTTGGACACATTTCCTATTGTTATGGGGAATGAATCGAGACTAGTGATGATAACAGCGGATGTAACAGAAAACCTAATTTCCTGGTCTTCTATGATTCAATTCCTAACAAGAATCTGGAATCATATATGGATCCTGGAATCTTTCAAGGGATTCGAATCTTTCAAATTTTGCTAACGTAATGCGATGTGTTCCAGAATTGATCCTGTTTTCATGTTAATCCACGGAGAATATGACACGTACACTGATGTCATTAGTGAGTATTTTGCTACATCAACAAATAGATTAGACAGAAATTCATTTAAAAGAATGTTGTCTCTTTAACAATCTGAGAAAATTCACCTGGAGAAACCAGGAACATAGAATTTGGGTAAATACTCAGCGAATAAGGTCCGATATTTGTTTGATTCGAAAAAACTTCCTTCGGAGGGAAAACCTATTCACTCAGTTTGGAGCTATGCATTATGATGATTGAAAAATTTGCTTGACCCAAGTACGCATCTTCTTGAGATGAGGGAAAGAAATATATTCTTAGACCAAGAAAATAAGTTTTTTCTTCAATTTGGATTCATGGATGAATGATTGTTCGTCGAAAAAGCGACGCGGAGACGACGAATGGAAGCCCGCTTGGAATTCAAGGCCGAACTTGGTTACCTTCACGTCGTTTCTCCGACGATTAATCGTTCATCCACCGATTCCTCACCCAAATTCTACGTCGAAGGCGACGGACCCCGTCGGTAGTTGCGTTATCCAGGCAGTGCTGCTGGAAGGGACGTACCTTCCAGTGGTTTCCGTGAATCGTCCGATGATATAGAATTCATCAAACCTATCCTCCATTTCCTCCTTATCCTTTCCTCTCCTTGATTAAATGATGTCAAAACCATGAAGTGACAGATTTTCCAATGTTCTCAAACAAGATCACAGCGGCTAACAGCTTCTATTCTTCCTCGCATATAGGGATTTACCATTGGCACTAGCATGGTGCAACATAGATAAAGTACACTGAGAGAAATTCATATTTGAATTCACTATGGAATTATAGGAATGGGGGAACATACTGAATTCCAATCGGAATTTACTTTGATATAATGAAAGACACTATGTACGGAGGAAACTGCAAACCTTCGGTTATTACAACCGAAGTGTGTATCAATGGCGGGCCCAATCTAAGGCCAGGGTAGGTGCCCATGCTGCCCAACGTGGGGTCAAGTTGGGCAGACAAATGGAGCCAACCCTGAGATGATAAAATCATCCCCAGCTTGGCTGTATTGCTTTGCCCGAGGATTGATAACACCGTGGGTCCAGCATGAACCCAGATTGGGCGATCAATACTGCCCCTTCCTTTTTCTTTGGAATTGGAGAATTGCTTTGAATTCTACCCCAGCGGGCAAGAATTCCAGTCCCACTTTGGCCCAGTCTTGGACCTAGTGTTGAGCCCCATCCTGCCTATATGGGCCCAAGGCTGGACCAAAGTGAGACCAAAATTCATACACACTGAGGATTGTACACACATGCTCGGGATATAAATTCACCCCAATCAAGGCCTAACGCTGATCCGAATTGGAGCCAAGTTCAAATGTCCCCACATTAAGGTTCATTATTTCCATTTTTTATCCACCATTATTATATGGGAGAGCACAACAGGGCCAAGATTGAGTTAACATGGGTTCCATCGTCATTCTACAATACTGGGTTGAAGAGGATGGACCCCAGCCTGGGGCCCATTGTCATTATAGGCAATACACGCTTGGGTAAGTGTATTGCAATTTCGGTTGGGATGTTGAGTTATTTTGATTGCCTAGTTGGGTCTGTCCATATTTCACTTTGCGTTGAGTGGTTATCACTATTCCTTCGTCTCCGTGTGGCATAACAATATAAACTGATCAAATTTACAATGTTTCACAGTAAATTTCAATAGAAGTCAGTATGTTTCCTGATTCTCACAATTTCATGGAGAATAAAACTATGAATTTCTCTCAGTGTAGAAAAATATCGACCCTGGTAGAAATATGATGTACGTGCGCGTGAGGAAGTGTGACATTCTGGAACGCGCCAAATCCCTCACGGTGTACATCTGCTTTTAATTTTCGTGACACTTCATTGCATCGTTAACATTTCATTTTTACCAGGGAAACCTGAAATAATTTTATGATTTGTCCATGTGTTTTTACGATGCAGACCCATAAATGATGGAAAAATAGCAATGAAATAGACCATCATTAACACAAGATCACCAAGCCTGGCCTGTCAAGATCGCACTAAGCAATATCCGATCATCAGTATTGGCAGAGCCCAGAAATGCTTATATGGGCCGTTTTGGACATTTCGTTTCAATTTTTCAGGCATCACACTTGGGTACCTTGGATTTCCATTCTTGCTTTCCGATTGGAAGGACCAGTAAGTATTCACTGACTATCAAAATGAATTCACCTTACATTTCCATTTAATTCCAATACCAAAACGAATGTTGAGGATGTTTCTATGCTTGCAGAATGAATGATTCGGACAGACAGCTCAAGGCGTGAGTGAAATTTGGTCATAACTACATCATACTATGGGTATTAAGGTGATTCAAAAAAACACTCTTTTGGAAAATCCACCCGGACCACCCTGCATCATGAAGTTTGAGTCCAAACTCCAAGTTTGAACCAAAGAAATCCAAACTCGAACAATATTTAGAGGTTGCTACCAGCGAATTTCGTGTTTTCACACTTCCTAATTACGGAATAGGCACTGCGTAGAATTGTGGATAACTTTGCGATTTCTCAATCGAAATTATTGAAAATTCCAGGGATACATAGTCTTATGATACAATTTGAGATAGTGTACCATAATTACTTGGAAAAAATTATGTTGGTCAAAAAGAAGAATTATTTGTTTATAAGAAGCATCATCTCATAAAATGAGCAGCAGTTTCAATTCAGCTACGAGCATAACGGGGAAAAACTTTATGAATAACATTAAAACAACCTGCCATACGCAAAACCTGCCGAAAGCAATATTGTGCTGGGGATATTCATTTTGATGCTCAACATAACATGAAAATAGGAGAATAATCCGATTTTTCGTCATTTCCAGATGATTTTATGCATAATCAACGCCTGTCAATTGTTTCCAGCAATTGTACTACCATACATTTTATCCATTGTATTGGTGAATGGAATAACTTCTTCGTCGATGAATTAGATACTCTACCAACTTATCTATATTGATAATGAGCGTTCTGGAAAGATTGCTTGATTTCGATAGAGTTCTTCTAGTTTCTTCAGATATTGTTGAAGGTACCATTGTGACTTCTGTACAAGTCCAATTCCCAGCGACCTACTATGCAAAATTCCACAGGAATCTGGAAAGAATAACAGAATTTCGTGTTTTCATCCAACCAATGAAATGGCTGATAATGGGTCAACTGTATCCTCATCTATGTATTCGAATCGGACTTCTGAAGTGCGTTTCCCTGTTTTCTCGCTTCGCACATGATTTTGTTTGACGATTTCGATATCATAAGAACCGAATCCGTCCGTGCCTATGGACCTGATAATCTCATTGTTGAATCATGATTATTTATGTAAACAACATTGTGACAGACGTGTAACACTCAGAAATTGTGGCAAGAGTGTGGTATGGGAAGAGACATGGGTACGAAAGAATTTTTTATTGCACTTGATCCCGCCCTGAGAATTACAATTGCTAACTAATTCCTACTTAACGCCTCGAAGTTTCTCTAAAAAAGTTTTTTTGTTCGCATTACGGAAATTTCGACGATGACCATGAACTTTTAACATAAGATTTTGTTTTTCTTGCTCATTTTTTGTATGCAAGGGGTTGTATTTTTGAATGAGGGCTACTCCTCGTTCAGCTACGTCATTCACTAATCTCAGATTTCTGCAAACTTCACTACACTTATTGTAATCTCCGTCGTCCAACCACTGTGAGATATTTTTTTTTAGAGATGAGTAAGCTTCCACTTGCGATATTTGAAAAAATCAAATGCTGCTTTTTCTGACAAAACTCTCAAGATCTAATGCAGCAACATTCTCCATTCAGATTCTTGCATTGATGTCTCGATTTGGAAAAGAATGAGTGGAGCCTTCCAAAGTAGCTGACCAGATGATCAGGTCAGCTATTCCAGAAGGCTCCAGTATCTTCTCTAGAGTCATCATCTCCTACATTTCGTTCCAGTTTCTACTCTACTATCAAAAAATGCCAGACATATTAATTCTCCTGATAAATACCACAACTGGGATGATAATTTTCCAAGAGCAACATTTGCCATCTGCGGATGTATATTTTTGTAGTAGTGGAGTCCTTTTGATGCTCGCGAATCATTTCCAGGCGCACCAGTTGGATCGGAAGCTTGAAACCAGACAAATACGTAGATCGAGACAATAAAAATGCAAATCCTCCGCAATGACTTACCTTCATAATTAGTGAGTTTGAACTGATTCCGAAATCTTCAAAGAGTATATGGCCTTAGCCATCCATCGGGCATGATGGGTTGGTCCAGGAATTTCGAAACTCGATGTCCGTTCTTCGCTTGTGAAATTAAGTTTTCTACGTTTTATTATCGCCCTAAACGAAGTCTAATTATTAAGTAACAAGATAATTCAATTACCTTAGATTAGATTAAGACCATGAATAGCTTAGGCCTTCTTGGCCTATAAGCCAATTTTTAGTCGGTTGGATTCACAGAGACTTTTGGAGGCAGCACCTCCGACCTCAACCCACGCGACAGGGGTCAGATTCCCTGACTTATCAACTGTCGTTCTCCTATTGCGGTGATCACCGCTTTCGGGATAAACTTTGATTAACGCACCAACCACCATTTCCCCCTTCGCGGCATCATGGTTAGGGAGAAAGGGGGATTGATTAGTCAAGGATTCGATCCCCCAAGCCTGCCGGACATCCATGTCTGAAGGTTAGTGCGTTTACCGTTCAGCTATGGAGCCGTATCTATTCAATTACCTGAAAATATTAAAACCAGTTCCAAAGATTCTTTGTAATCGTCTCAGAGTTGCTCCAATTTCAATATATCCTCCGCAAATTTGACAATCCTCTCGCGTTTATTTAACAATAAAATTACAATTCCTTTATCAGAAAAACCATTGTTATATTTTCCTTGGTCAATATTATCCCAATTTCCTTGGAATCGTTCAAAAATCCCGACGTTTGGCCCTGATGAAGTCCCCACACAAGTCTCAAACACAGATTTTAAGACCAATTCGGAAATATGATGATGACATGGGAAGTGAATTAAATCCTTTCCTAACTTTATCTGCAAACCAATGCATGCGCCACTTTTTGCACCGATATTTGACGCGGTTGTATCGAAAGACACGGCTCTTACATGTTCGTCAATGTTCCAGTTTTCCAGCGTTTCAAAAATAGCTGCTGTCATCACTGAATCAGTGTCATTCTTCAATGCTCGAACTTTGAGAAATTGTTCACCACCTGTTTCACTTGTTACAATAATGGGCAACTCATCTGATCGACCACCGTCTAGGAAATGAGTGATAAGAACAATTAACTATCTATCGTGAATTAATATCATTAGTTGGAACAGAATCAACCGGGTAACTGACATTGAAGGCAAAAGCTTTCCACTCCAGTGCACCGTCAATGGTGGTTGAAGATGCAAGGAATTCCTCATCTCAGATGCACATTGTTCACGTCCTTTTTTACGCTCCCGACGAATAGTTGGATCACTTATAATCGAATCCTTGACTTCATGACTCAAAGATTGAGCCACTACAGGTGAAATCATTGCTGCACTCCGATCACTAATTTTGGTCCTGTCAAACACTGCTTTTCTCCTTCTTGTGAGATCTGGTACGAAGACTAGGGAAGGGAAAATCGTCATCCTTATCTTCACTATTCGGAGACTGCGCAGAAAGTGGGGTATCTTCAATTACTTCATTCCCGCAAATCCTGACACTTTTGTAGCATTTTTTATTTTTCACGGGATTTTGGCGTTTCAAATTTGGTAATACCCGTTTCAGAGAAGACAAATTGCCCTTACGCTCCTTACATTGTTGCAATTTCAAGAAATCTCTCAATTTTTGTTCTTGTATTAAGTTGAATGCATCGACGTGAGCTACATCGAATACATTTTTCATCTCGTGGGTAGAATCTTCTTGATTCTGTTCTTGTTTTTCAGATTTCTCCTTCTTATCTTCCTTGTTCTTTTTCAAATTCCACCATCGGTCAAATCAAACTTCGATTTTTTCAACAATATTTCTTTTGTTCTGTGTTGAAATATGCAGACGCTTCCAATAAATGATTATTTGATTTGCAGTTCCTGTGGCACAATTGCGAATAGTTTTTTTCAACGTAGAATGATGGAACCCGAATGCAGACAAAACTTGACGTTTGGAAGATAACGCACTTCGAGTGGACGGATTTTTCAATTCGTCAATCAGCCACATTTTTATGGCAACGAAACTAACAAGAAGAACATCAACAAACATTTCGCCAATAGAGATAATTATTGATGGTGACTCAGTATAAAATCTGTCTATGATTACTGCAATGATTAT
This sequence comes from Gonatopus flavifemur, assembly GCA_018340375.1. Lineage (NCBI taxonomy): Eukaryota > Metazoa > Arthropoda > Insecta > Hymenoptera > Dryinidae > Gonatopus > Gonatopus flavifemur. The sequence continues at coordinate 21,254,117 of JAFFJZ010000004.1, forward strand.
TCCGAGGTATACTTCCCACAAACAACTGAGATCAAACAATGCTGTATGTATATTGTTTGATCTAGATAGCGGTAGCATTGTTCACATTCTCAATTGTTTGTGCTATCTCCAGCGTATTGCAAATTTTTCTCTTATGTACTGGAGAAATAGTTAGGAATACAAGAGGAAGAATACTTAGGAATACACTGAAGAAATACAAGAAGTGTTATAGTGACTGTTTGTATTGATTTCATCCGCGGTTTTTCTTGAGAAAATTTAGATTATTATTAATATAGATAAGTTTGTTAAATATCTAGTCCATCGACGGAAAAATTATTCCATCCGACCATGCAATGGATAAAATGTATGGTAAAATTGCTGCAAATAATTGACAGGCGTTAATTATTCATAAAATCATCTGGAAATGACGAAAAATCGGATTATTCTCCTATTTCCATGTTATGTACTATGTAGTATGAGCGTTAAGATGAATATCCGCATAAATAATGAATGAATAATAATATGGCAGGTTGTTTTTGTGTTATTTATGGAGTTTTCCTCAGTGATGCTCGTAGCTGAATTCAAACTGCTGCTCATTTCATGAGATAATGCTTTTTATGAATGAATAATTTCTCCCTTCACCAACAGAAATCCTTTTAGGTAATCACGATACACTATGTCAAAGTGTATCATAAGACTATGTATCCACTGTTGCCACCTTGGCGCGAGATCTAACGGAATTGTTCAATCACGTCTTCTTGTTAGTAGGAATGACCAATGAGGAAAAAACACAAGGCGCTAAAGTGGCATCAGTGTATGTATCCCTGGAATTTTCGATAATTCTGATTAAGAAATTGCAAAGTTATCCACAATTCTACGCAATGCGCGTTTCGTGACTAGGGAGTGTAAAAATACGAAATCCGCTGGTAGCGACCTCCAAATATTGTTCGAATTTGGATTTCTTTGGCTCAAACTTTCAGTTTAGACTTGAACTTCATAATGCAGGGTGGTCCAGGTGGATTCTCTAGAGAAGTATTATTCTGAATCACTCTTATTGTCATTTGTTATGCCACATAGCACGTTTTAATTGTTGAAACTGTATTCAATACACAGATTCATCTCAATGTTGCATTGTTCCAGGATTTTGGATTTGAGTCGTTTAGGATATGTTATCGGACACGAATTAGGACACGCGGTGCACAACAAGTGTAAGTTCCCTAAGGAACGATGTTTCGTGCGCAATCTACAGTTCGTGTTTTGACATTTGTCTCATAGTAGTCCAAGCAAGGAGTATCAGGAGGGAACATAACGGTGGGAGGGGTAGAAATTAATGAAATGGGAACTCACACCCTCAAGACCAACTTTCTCATGGTTCCAACCAACCGAAGTTCTATTTCCAAAAGTATAATTCACTAATTACTTTTAGAATTCGGCTCTCATTGATTGGACCCATCAGAAAGTGGATTTTGGATGTGTAAGTTTTCGTTTCGTCCCTACCACTGCTATGTTCCCTTCTGATACTACTTGAGTCCAAGATACGAAAGATTTGAAGATGTTCTCATGTTTTCCTTAATGTTCATAAGTCTCACCTGGTCCAGGCCATCTTCAAGATTTCGTGACTGTGAAGCTGGCCTATCAGATCCCCAAGTGATCGGAGATCTTTTGGATAGAAAAACAATTAGATCCATTGTACGTCCATTCGCATATTTGGAACGTAGTAGTAGATAGTTTATCATCATCAAACCTTACGGCTTATACAAAGGAGTCTCTGCGGTTACATATGTTAACAATTAATTCTGTACATATCAGTAAATATTAATACAAGGTTTCGAAAATGAGTAGAATAAAGAAAAACCGATGAATATCGAGATTATTGCACGAAAACAAAGAGAATGAACATAAAATTGAATAATTGAAGTAAAGCGAGTGCAAGGAAGTATTTTTTATAGGTCCTTTGATTATTGCTGAAAGTTTCTGAGCTATGTGAATTTTATAACAAACTCATTCCGACGTTTGCGTCTTTAGCTATTCTCTCTAAGATCGATGCAATATGAGCGGTGACCTTATTAATAGTTCTTCCCGTAGGATTGATGAGGATATCTACAAAATATTCACTGAATAAGGAATTCTTATCATAATTACAAAAAAGTTTCAATCTGTGACAATCAAGTAGTTCGTGAGAAATGTCTATTGGTTGTGTGTTGCAGTATTCGCAAGCCCGATGATTATTGAACTTATATACCTTGACGTTCTTTCGAATGCGCATATTGAAGATATTCATGAGCCTGAGTTGAGCGATTATTCTTTTTTTACCGAGACTATTCTTCAGGTTGAGGTATCTTTGAGTATCATCATCAAATGATAAAATAGAACACATTCTCAGCGATCAAGACTTCTTACATTTTTCTATATCTTTGCTTATGAGGAAGTTTTTATATTCACTTAATAAATTGTCTATAATATTAGGTTGACATAGAACCGGGAAGTTCTTGCATGCTTCAGTTTCCCCTATTGGCTCTAAGTACATTTTTTTCACTTGGCTCACCCAGTTATACCTTGTATCGGAAGTGCAAGTTTCATCTATATATGAAAGTTGTTGTAAGCATTGGCGAGGGTATCTTTACTTGTTCATTACATGAGGTTTAGCTATCCAATTGAGTGTTAATTTGAAAATCTTCAATGTTATGTGAGTTCGCCCCGTTTCAATGCGTGTTGCATAATTTGGAGTACATTGACAGATACTCCAGTACTCTCTTCATAAAAGACGTTCGCACTTTGTCTATTGTTTCTAAGGATTTAATGCCCCATATAAAGCTAGTGAAAATCGGGTTAGATATAATCAATGAGTTCAAAAGTTTTTCTACGGTATACCAATCCTCGATTTTTCTGCCTTGCAATAAGGAGATTGTATTATGGCTTGCCACGTTCGTTTTAGCTATAATTTGTTTCATTTTTTCTTTCCGAAAGTCCTGACTGAGTGAAAGTGATCCCCAAGTAGTTGTCATTCTTCACAATTTCTATTGTGTCCGAATCGAAGTAAAATCGAATATCTTTTTCTTCACCTGGTCTACCTTTTTTAATTATGACTATATTTGTTTTCCTGGTGTTTATCTTTATTTGATCGATCGCGCAGTATTCTGATAGTGCTTTGAGAGCCCTTTCCATTGCAGTAGGTGTATCTGTTAATAGTACAATGTCATCCGCGTATGCCAATAGGAAAATCTCAGTCGCCAGACATATGGAGATTCCCCTTATACCTTTGGAAGTTCAAAATTCCTCTATGTCAGCTATGAATATCACAAATAATATCGGGCTGAGTATTTCCCCCTGGAGAACACCTTGTGTCACGGAGATTGGATCCGTAGCTCCTTTGTTGCTCTTAACACAAGTAGTGGCATTTGAGTGTAAACTTATCAATATTTTAATAATCTTGGAGCTTAGACCTTGTTTTGTAGTTTGGCCCATAAGATAATGTGATCAATAGAGTCAAAAGCTTTTGATAAGTCTATGAATAGCGCGAAAATTTTTCTCTTTCTTTTTTCTAGTTGTATTTGAATGATTGCGTTGGATGAGAAAATATTATCTATACAACCCCTACTTGATCTGAATCCTGATTGGAATTCGGGGATCATCCCGTACCATATGTTCACTTAGTGATTCTGGAGTATAAAATTTGGAAGAATGTTTTGGTTATCGTATTGATGAGAGAAATGGGCCTGTAGTTGTCAGGTTCTATCTTGTTACCTTTTCTATAGATCATCCTGACCAGGGTATCAGACCAAGATTTAGGCACTCTTTCTCCGAGTATTATTTTATTGAAGAGAACATTTATATATAAAATCCAATTATAAGGAAGATTTTTATAGAATTCATTTTGAATTCCGTCTCTCCCGGTGATTTGTTCATTTTAGATTTACGAGGGTGGATTGATAAGTTTCCGGCCTGACCAAGAAAAACAACGTTTTTGAGAATTTTTTTTTTTTTATTTCTCAACATAATCTCCTCCAAGGCTGATACATTTCTCATAGCGGTGTTCTAGTCTAGTAATGCCATCTCTATAGACTGATTCGTCAAGCTCCTCAAAATACCCATTTACAGCTTCGATTACTTCTTCATTGTCCGCAAATCTCTTACCGCCAAGCCATTTTTTGAGGTTAGGGAACAGATAATAGTCACTTGGGGCTAGGTATGGAGAGTAGGGAGGGTGCGGCATTAATTCAAACTTCAGATCGTTGATTTTAGCCATCGCAACGATTGACGTGTGCGCTGGTGCGTTATCGTGATGAAACAAGATTTTTTTCTTCGCCAGATGAGGTCGTTTAATTTTCACTTCGTGGCTCAAACGTTGCAATAAGTCTGCGTAGTATTGACCAGTGATAGTTTTACCCTTTTCAAGGTAATCAATGTATATAATACCTCTTGCATCCCAAAAAACAGTAGCCATAACCTTGTTCGCCGAAAAAATTGTTTTTGCCTTCTTTGGAGTTGGTTCCCCTGGTCCAATCCACTGTTTAGACTGTTCTTTGGTTTCAGGAGTGTGTTGGTGGACCCAAGTTTCGTCAACGGTTACGAATCGACGCAAAAGTTCGCTTGGATTACGCTTATACAACGCCAAATTGGCGGTAGAAATGTTCTTTCGAATCAATTTTTGGTCGACTGTTAGCAAACGCGGCACCCATCTTGCACAGAGCTTTTCCATATACAAATGTTGGTGCAAAATATTTTGTACACGTTCATATGACATCTTACAGGTCTCAGCTATCTCACGAACTTTTAATCTGCGATCTTTCAGCACTATTTGATGGATTTTTTCGATCATATCTGGAGTTGTGACCTCAATGGGGCGTCCTGAGCGAGGCTCATCAGAGGTGCTCACACGACCCTTTTTAAACTCGGAAACCCACTGCTTAACGGTTGAATATGATGGGGAGGATGTCCCCAGTGTTGAGTCCATCTCTTCTTCAATTTCCTTCGGCGTTAACCCCTTCAAATGAAAGTATTTGATGACAGCACGATTTTCCAGCTTTTCCATTTTTACGAAAAACACAGAGGCGTCTTGGTCAGCGTGCTCTCAGAACTAAACTAACATGGCGATCGGACTGAAACTATAGCTACAAGCTATCTAAGGATGGTACTATAGAACGCCACCTCAAGGTAGGCCTAGTGGCGCCATCTCTTGGTCAGGCCGGAAACTTATCAATCCATCCTCGTATTAATACTCGCTATAATTTCATCTATATTGATATCTCTGTCTAACATATCAATTTAATTATTAGGTATTCCTATATACAATGACCTTCGTGGTGGTAACATATTTTTCATGTAATTGTACCAGGTGTCTAGTGATAACGGATCTTCATAACCTTTTTTCTCGTGTCTGGATCTATTTAAAATATTCCAAAACGTTATTGGATCTTTAGCCATAGTGAGTTGGTTTATTTCTTCATTTCTGTATTCATTTTTCACGGTCAGAAGCAGTTTTTTATATTGAGCTTTTTGTTTGATGTATATATGTACATCAGCCTCCGTGTAAGATGACTTTTCCTAGAATAAATCATTCCTGCTCTTATTGCGCTATTTCTGATTACATTTACTGAGTTCTCATTGATATCATCTGAGTTTCCTTGCATTTTTGCAACTTTTTCCGAGAGTAACATGTATTTATGAAATTTGTTTTGTTTTGTGTTTTTCCATTTTAATTTGTCTGATTTTATTCGTCCATTACAATTATTTTTATTGCTAATGTTATTACCGAGGCGATGATTGTTTTGCATTCAATTCTAGCTGAACTGGAGAGTGATCGGATAGTGTAACAATTTGCATGACTTTCAGATCGTTGATTTCATTATTTGCAATACTATTACACCAGATCAGACCTATAACTGTTTTTCCCAGCACACTTATATACGTGTATTGAGAAGGGTGGTCTGAAAGTGTCCCACCATTCAGCACTATTAGACCTCTTCCTATCACAAAATTAGGTGAAATTCTACCTCTTGAATTTATAAATTTATCTAGACTATTTCTGTGATCAAATAGATTGGTGTTATCAAAGAAGCTACATTCCGAGAATTCATTAAGTTCCCCTACACGTGCATTGAAATCTCTTCCAGTGATTATTTGGTCATCGGGATAACAATTTTGTAAATTATTTAGAGTTTCATCAATTTTGAGTGGAATACCCTCCAAATCATCAACTTGATTCACATAAACAGTATTTATAATATTCTGATTCTTCAAACTCAAGATTACAAAGTTTTCTGTGATGAATACCTTATCAATATTATGAAAATTCGACTTCAGGAAACAAACAATACCACGTTTCGCTCTTCCTTTGCTGGCTGTCTTTGTTGCCGGTGAGATTATACAATCAAAGCCTCGTTGCTCCATCGTAGAGGCGACATATGATGGGCCTTCTGACCATGTTTCATATATACACACTATATCCGGTTCATTTACATCATTTGAAATTTCATCGATGTTTGATATTCCATGCACGTTCCAAGACACGACTTTGAAGGATGATGAGTCTTTATCGGTTGACTGCTATTGATTGCTGGATTTGGAGGTGCTCTCTCTGGGTGTGAAGTATTTTCCGATGTCTGAGTTGTTCTTCATGGGTTGAGTGCGATTGTTCAAATGAGTTTCATTTTTTCGTCCTCTTTTGCGGCTTGCACAGGAATCACGGGATAAAATGGATGTCTCGCTGTTTTCTGCATCACTTTCTTCACTATCTGGATTTTTATTAATCAGGTGAAAAGCATTTTTTGCATCATATTCTGTGTTATTCACCAGTATTTTGTCTTTTGTGATTGTGGCGTTTATATTATATTGTTGCAGCAAATTTCTCGTGTTTACCAATTTTTTCATTTCTCATCGTTGTATGAGTGATTGGTCATTCGCTGTCCTGATTCTTTTTTTATTCAGAGCTTCTCGTTTGTCGAAGATGTTTTTTTTGTATGTCGTTGAATTCGATGTGATCAGCGTTGGTCTCTTGCCTTCCACCTTCCCCAGCCGCTTTGCGTGTATTATTGCATCGTCTGGAATATTGGTTTCGACTCCTTTGAGAAGCTCACAAATATGATTTAGTAGGTGCTCATTAGCGTTTGTATTGTCTTCGATACTATATAATATTATATTTCTTGCTCTTTCTCTCTGCTTTAAGAATTCTATCTCTTTCTTCAAATTTTGTACATCTTCTTGAAGTTGTTGATTTTCATGTTCTAACACACTTTGTTTCTTTTTTAAAAACTGGTATTTCCGCACCATATTTTTTCACGGAGATATTGAGTTTATCGAGTTATTTATTTATTCCTGCTTCATTGATGAAATTAATTGTTTGAATTCTTCATTGGTTGTTGTCATGTTGTTGAATAAACTTTCGATTCTCCACGTATTACGTAACACGTCTTATCAGAATGAATGCTCAAGAGAGACTCCATATTTGGAACGTTTAGTGCATCATTAAATGCTCGAACGTTTGATGTAGCTCTATAGAAGATTTCTCAAACTTCCGTGTTCTTTTGGAGATGTTAGCATCGTACAAACAAGCACCTCTTTCAGCGGCATCCTATGTAGTTCTACAACTTTCGATGAGCTGAACCGATAGTTTCATGCAAATTCGTGAAGAAGCACGCGTTTTCTGGAAAATGAAACGCCAAATGCTTATGCACTACAATGTTGAGATCATAGCATAGGACCATACTTGGAGGAGGAGGGATTGTGAGATATGTGAGACAGATGTTGTTGTATGTATGTAGTCTTTATTATTTTTAAACCCAAAGGTTTGTACAAAAGAGTCTCTCTAACCTAAGTGTATATAAATGAAAGTACACATATGAGTAAATATAAATCTCCAAATCACAGAGGTACTTCTAAATTTCTATTCTTCTTCCTCAGATCATTTGCCATTCTTTCGATGACAGATGAAGTGTAAGTACATATTTGATTGACTTCAGTAGGGTTATCCAACATAGTAGTGAAGTAGTTAGAAAATGACGAATCCTCATTGTGGTCTTAAGAGTAAGTATTTCTCAAATTGGAAAAACGCTGGCGTGCTATTAATTCGTGAAAGATATTAATATCCCCTGCTTCACAATCATTGCGTTCCTTCAAATTGTCGGATTGATAAGTTTCAGATTCATAAATTATCCGTTGTACAAAGTGATTCATGAAACTCAGTTGCGCGAAGAGTTTCTTATTATCGAACTTGTTATTTGGGGTTGAGTAATTGGGAAGTTCATACGTAAGTGTAAGCTCTGGGAGCAGTAGAATTCTCACATTTGTTCAGATCCAAGTCAATGAGATATCTCTGATGTTTACTCAACAGACGATCGATGGTGCCAGGTAACAGGAGAACCGACAGATTTGCACATTTATTCACCCGGAGGAAAATCTAGGAACTAGTGCATGAGCACCGATCACGTAACAGTCGCAAGAAGTTTCATCGGTTTATTCCGTGGAACTCCTTGGAATAAGAGCATGAACCTATGCACTTATCGCATTTTCTCATCGGCATGAGCGGATAAGTGCATGCTTTTATTCCGAAAATACCTTCTTGCGATTGATATGTGATCGGTGCTCATGCGCTAGTTCCTAGATCTTTTTCTCCATGTACTTTGCCTACCGGTTAAAAGAATATTTTTTCAATATGGGAAATCCAATTGTATTTTTTATTGATATGTTCATTCCTGTGTAGTTCGCATAATTTTAAAAGACATATACGGGGATATCTATCATTGCCCATTAGTAGCACCTTTACCATCCAATTCAAGTCTAGTTTAAACACGGTTAGCGAGAGATGCGGCCTCCTTGTTCCCATGCGTATTGCATAGTTAGGGGTGCATTTGTTAATGCCCATCAGTCTCTTGAGAAAATTACATTGAACTTCATCAATCTCTTCTAAATGTGCTACTCCCCAAATAAAACATGAGTACAGAAGAATAAAAATTATCAGTGAATCCAGGAGCTTGTCTATCATTCTCCATTGATGGATTTTCGTTTTATTCATCAGTGAAATGGTAGAAGTGGATGCGACAGGCGTTTCAGCAATGATCTCTTTCACCGCTTCATCGAGAAGAGCGGACTTGGTAAAAGTGATACCTAAGTAGTTATAATCTCTAGCAGTTACAATCGCTTCTGTTCCGAAATGGAATTTTATATACGCTTCACTGCCTGATCTACCTCTCTTGAAAATCACCATTCTTGTCTTTTCCACATTTTAGATCAATTCATTGATTTGACAATATGCATAGGAAGCTTTAAGGATCCTTTTTATTCCAGCAAGAGAGTCTGACAGTAGCACGATGTCATCAGCATATGCTATTGGGAGAACTCCCGTCAACAGGGAAGCGGATATTCCCTAATGTCTTTTGAGATCAAAAGTTCTTCGAGATCCGCGAGAAATAAAGCGAATAGAATAGGACTGAGGATTTCCACCTGAAGTACCCCTTTAGTCACTTCATCAGGTTCGGTCGATCCCTTATTACTCTCATAGACATTGAGCGTCGGCGTCGCACGAAAAAAAACTACTTTTAGTGGCATCATCTGTAGTTCTACAACTCTCGGTACGCTGAAACGATAGTTTCATGCAAGTTCGTGAAAAACATCACATTTTCCAAAAAATGAAACGCTGAGTGCTTATGAAATATAATGTTGGAATCATAGCATAGGACCATACTTGAAGGACGAGGAATTGTCAGATATGAGAGACAGATGTTGTTGTTATAACCTTGTTTCGTAGGAATTGACATCGTAATATCCCACGTGATTCAACCAAAAAACAGCACAATTTATAATGTCACATTTTGCACTAGAGGTGTGCTTATCGATTATGGATAATTACCGATATAATTATCGATAAGGTTGAACTTATCGATAATATCGATTACTTATCGATAACTTTTTATGAAATAAATTGGGAGGACAATGAACATCAGGAATTTCTGCAAAACGATTATTATATTTAGAGCATAAAAAAAATTGTATTTTCAATCTTCATAATTGAGTCCTATAACTGACAACATGTTAACATATTTCGGTTGAAGCATAGCCCTTTTCGCGGACAAAATTTCACCAGCGTTGGAAAATACCCGTTCACATGGCACAGATGTCGCTGGTATTGATAAATATTTTAGAGCCAAAAGTTTCAATCTTGGGTATTGATTCCCTTCTGTAGTCCACCACATAAGAAGGTCACTTTCACGATTCATCAGAGGTGATTTCAAATACCTGTAAAGCAAGTTTGATCATCTTAATTTTCTATAAATTGACCTCCATGGAATAAACATATACCTTTCCAATTCTCCTTTCGCAGAATATGTAACTGTCTTTTCATTCTCATGCTCTTTAGCTTTTTCATCGAAAAAAACCCAAAGATCATCATTTTCTGTCACAAGATCTTTGCCGTCAGACGAAACACATTCTGAATCACTGCTTTCACATATTTCACGATAACCGATAATTTTTTGCTCTGCAAGTTTGAAACAATGATCAGATTGGAATGGCACAGTTTTATAACGTGGATCAAGAATAGTTGATATAGCGTAAATGAAATTCTCTTCCAATTGCCCATATCTTCGCTCAATTTCATGATTTGAATTATCTCGCAATTTCAATACATTTGGCGGGAACTCATTGATGTTTTTCAAACATTTTACTGAGCAATGAATGATAGGAATCATTTTTGGAACTGTCACATACTTTTCTTCACACATTTCTGTCGTAGCTAGATACAAAGGCCTCATAACTTTTCAAATACATTGCAGCATTTCTAAATCTTCAAATGTCAAAATCGGCGTTTCTTTACGTTTCAAATTTATCAGCACGGATGGAAGAATTTCACGCAGTTCTAATATACGATCGATCATCAGATAAACGGAATTCCAGCGTGTTAATACATCTTTTTTCAAGCTCAAGAGAATTTCAACGCCCTTGTTAGTTTGCTCATTTCGTAGAACTTCTGACGCCAAATTACTACTTTTGAGAACATGTACAATATTCCTACACTTCAAGATAATCTCTGAAATCTCCACTGGTTTTAGAACTGCTCCTGCAATAAGATCAAGGGTATGCGCGAAACAAGATATATGTTCCCAAGGAATGCGATCGATAGCTGCCACTACATTAGCTCCATTGTCAGTAACTGCAAAATTAATCTTAGTATCAATTTCCCAAACTTCTGCTATTTTTAAAAGAGCTTCTTTCAAGTTTTCAGCAGTGTGTCGCTGAGAGAAATATCCAACATTTAATACAGTATGACGCACTTCATTTTTTAGAATATAATGTGCTGTTAACCCTATATACGACATTTGACGATGTGTGTCAGACCACATGTCAGTTGTAAGATGCACAAATTCAACATCCTGCAGCTGCTGTTTTATGTCTCAGCTCACATTCTTATATTTTTTTGCTAGCAGTGTTTCCGAAAGATACTTTCTCGTTGGGATAGTATACCTTTTATTGAGAACAGGAACAAATTTACGGAATCCTCGTCCTTCTACAATGTTGAACAGCCGTGTGTCTACTGCAATCATTTGTAATGGAGCTTCGCTGATTTCTTTGCCTTGTTTCGAACCTGTAGGATATTTCTTCTGAAGTTGCAGTGTTTTCTGGCTCTGTTGATCCTTTGCGAGTTGGTACAACGATGAAGTACACGTTGTTTCGGCAACTGCGTCAGGAACCACTACAGTCTTTCTTGGTTTCTTTGGCAAGTCTGATTTGTCATCAGATGAATTAGTTTCCAAAACATCAGGATGTTTCAGCCTGAGATGTGACCACAAATTTGTGGTATTTCCGCTGTGAGGTACAAATTCATTACAAAAATTGCACTTTGCACGTGTACCGTTACTGTTTTCCGAAGTGAAATATGACCAAACGATACTTCGTTCAGCACGTGAACTTTCACGGGGCATCGTGGAAAAACAGTTTATATTGTAATATTTCACAGTACGAACTTCTAGACCCGACTGATGTCAACATCATTGAAAGTATTCCTCAAAATCGCTTCAAAGAATCTTATTTTGGTTTATTCATACTATATTGTTAGTAACAGAATTGCAAGCCACTGTTTGTAAACATACCGTTTGTATAACGTTACCGCTTTAATCGCTATCTTTCTCAGGGTAAATGGATACTGGAAGTGAAATTAATCGTTGGATCAATGGAAGATACCTAAGGTATTAGATTTCCGTCAAGAAAATTTTATCGATAACTTACCGATATTATCGATAATTTGAGTTATCGATAATGACGTCACTTATCGATACATTATCGATAACTTATCAATAAGCACACCTCTATTGCAAACAGACTAATTTTGCAGATATAGTCCTCCGTTATAATTCTCTCCAATGTACTGAAGAGAATTTGAAGTTATATTTACTAAGAAATTATAGGAATTGAGGGACATCCCGAGTCCCTCGTGAAATTCACTGTGATACAGTGAAATTTACTATGGAATTGGTTAGGAAGCAACATGTTCCTTTATCTCTATAACCTCATAGTAAATTCAAATCCAAATTTCTCTCGGTGTTGATTGCAACTCTTGAATTCCATTAGAAAAATGAATTAGGTGATAGGAAATAAGGTGTGCTTTTGTCAGTTACCCAAATTCCCCTATTACCTTTGTCAAAATCAGAAATTTGAAGTGTAATAGAAAAATATGTGAAAGCTCATTGAATCTCTTCAGTCATCACATGACTCAACCTATCTCTATGTAATATGAATTTGGAGCAGAACAAGGCTTCAGATTGGGAGAGGGGCCAATGGGACCCCAGCGCCTCCACCATCACTTGGACGATTTTCCTATTTTCCTTTTGAAAAATTTTGTTACGGACATTTAACAAACCCTTTATTTGGAGGAGCATAACGATTTTCCCCCGTGTCCCCCACCATTCTCCTGGCTCCAGAACCCCCTAGCCCCAATCCGGCCCCGGTCAGGATTATCAATTCCCAATGAAATGCTAATCAGAATTCTCAATATTACATGGGATCTGTGTTGCTAACAAATCCCGTTCTCCGAGAGAATTGACCAATTACTCATCCCCCAGTACAAATGATTATGGCGGTTGTCTAGCACTTTTCAAGCAGTGAAGCTAGTCACTAGACAGGGCCTTGACATGAACTATGAGGTGGCTGGAGTCATTTCTGCTAGGGTCTCTATCAAATAAAATAACGAATCAGATAGAAGTGGAAATCCTGGTTTGGCAACACAGCATGGCATGCTGGTCAAAAAGACTTAACTTCCATGAGGTGCTGGTTGGAACTATGCGATGCCAATATTTGATATGCCAGCTCAATAGTCACCAAGATATTCTTAGCATAAATGGATCAGATAGAAAGGGATATTATATCAATCACGATATGACACATCCATATAATTCATATGCATTCACTACTTCCCAGTTCTGAAACAAGCACTAATCAAGGGATGGCGGGAACGATTAAACATAATCAAACGGCTCACATATCACGAACTCAAGAAGAAATTTGAATGCATCGAGAAGCAATATAGCAAATATATCGTCACTGAATCCACCCACGGCGTCCGTGTGAGTATCATTGCGTTGTGAATTATTCTGCTGCAATTCGTATAGATCCATGTCTCCCAATCCCAAACATGCTGAGAACAGTGAAATAAAGTTTGAAGATTCATACAAAAATCCCCGAAGCTAATACCTTCCCCGGGCGACAGATTTTTGAATCTTTCCATAGCAAAATTGAAGAAGGGATGAGAATTCGAATGTTTTCCTTAGTTCATCGTAGATAACATAAACTGGGGTAACGCCGATCACTATGGGGTGGATACGATCTTTTGGACGCAGCATTTTTTCAGGGGTGAATGTTGAGTAGAGCATTAAAAATGAACCCGACTAGAAATTTGCTCGATCATTCATAAGGGCATGATTGGGTGATCTTAAGGTATACCTTATTAAGGCATGCCTGATCATGATCGGTTAAGGATCGGATGAGATTGCCTTTCATGCTGTGCTAATTAGAGTCCCATCAGGTCATGATATCAGTTTGTGACCAAGCCCTCATGTATGTGCCTCGAGTAGACGTGGCTTCACATAAAGATATGTGCAACCAGGTAAGATCCGCGCCCTACCGGGATCTGATATGTCATTCTAACATGGAATATTGATTTTCCGACGCAGACCTTGACAAGGATATTGAACCGGGGCTTTATCGGGGCCTAATAGATTTGCCTCAGGTATAGATTTCTCTAAATATAATCAAGTGACACCAGGTAATATAATCAGGGCCACGTCGGACCCCCCCCCCCCGTATGTCCCTGTCGTGAAATACTCATTTCACCACAGATTTATGTAATGTCAGAGAATCCAATCCTTATCAGGCCGCTATATGGTTGAGTTATGAAAATCGATGCCTTATCGTCCTCATTTCTGAGAGAAATCTGGAAAATTCGAAAGATATCTTAGTATATCAAATAGGATTTTCTTCGTGTATGGTAAACTAACATGAAGTAATATGACCAGGATCATGTTGGGCCCTTTCATATATGCCTAATCGGCAACACCTATTTCGCCACGGAGTGTAACTAAGACTCGGTACTCTACTCTCATCAACCATCCATCTATCCATTCAAGTGTCTATCTATTCTGAAACCCATTTCCACATATTTTTCTGAAACCTCAGATACCATTCAGTTATATGATAGAAAATGAGAGGTTAAAAAGGTTGCAAATGTCACTTGAAAAGAGAAGTTATATGCCATCTTGCTTGAATCATATCTAGCGTATGTTCGCCATCTTTTTCTTATTGCATATGACTGTATGTAGCCATTCGATTGTAATTCTCACACGTTATATTTAGTGTTACCACGAACATCTCGGTGCAGACGCACTATACAGGGTGATTCAAAATTCCCGCACTCTTTTTTGGGAGTAGATTCCTGATGAAATTCTAAAACGATTTGTCCTTTTGCACAATGCTCTCCGACGCATAATTTCCGAGATATAATTAATTGAAGTTGACTAATTATGAGGTGGATCCATCGGTCATTCAGGAGCGTCATAACAGAACAAGAGAGGAAGGTGCTTGCAGAGGGCGCTCATACGATCAGCTGATCGGTATAATCGATACGATTTACCAACATACAAATTGGTAAATTTTCTATGTAGAACGATTGAATTCGTCGACAATGTAGAAAAATTGATTATTGTCATGAACTCTTATCACGATATGCTGTAGGTGAAAGTTGTAATTTCAGTAATGATTTTTAATACGCAGACAAATGTAAAATAGTGTTATTTCGTAAGGATAGGGATTCAAGTGGGAGAAAAAAGTATAACTACTCGTTTTCAATCAGAATTTTCATGTAAAGAAGAAAACATGAGAATTTTCATTCATCCGATACCCAATTTGAACGGTTTGATTAGTAAGTTTAACACAAGAGATTGGATTCCGAATCCTGTATTCTGATTGGTCGAGAATCAATGTATGTTAGATCAATCCTCGGCCGTTTCAAATGATTCTTCTGGAGAATGTGTTTTCGACTCATCCCGACCACAACATTGAACAATGATGAATTTATTTGAATTCACCCTTTTTACATCATTCGATGATTATAAAGGGTTTATCGAACGTTAATAACTTACTTCAACTTACAGAATCCATCAATTTTGACGAAAATACAAAGTGTGACATCGTATACGACCCAATCATTGCACTTGATTGACATTGTAATCACATACGGTTTGTTTAGCTTGAATCAACCATTCGTGATACGATCAAAATCAGGTGACAGTTCGAAACAGTTTCATTTAAAGCACATATGACTTCAAAGGGCATATTGTTATTTCAAATGGAAAAAGAATTGTCTTTGAAGATTAACCAACTCCGTGCTTTTTAGGACGAATACATTTTCTCAATGTAGAAACGCGCTCGAACTTGCACACAATTTGAATTAGATTTTGATTTAAACATGAATGATCTTGAGTGATCTCAAGTAAGTTATTAACGTTCAATAAACCCTTTATAATCATCGAATGATGTAAAAAGGGTGAATTCGAATAAATTCATCATTGTTCAATGTTGTGGTTGGGATAACTCGAAAACATATTCTTCAGAAGAATCATTTGAAACGGCCGAGGATTGATCTAACATACATTGATTCTCGACCAATCAGAATACAGGATTCGGGATCCAATCTCTTGTGTTCAACTTACTAATCAAACCGTTCAAATTGGGTATCGGATGAATGAAAATTCTCATGTTTTCTTCTTTACATGAAAATTCTGATTGAAAACGAGTAGTTATACTTTTTTCTCCCACTTGAATCTCTATCCCTACGAAATAACACTATTTTACATTTGTCTGCGTAATAAAAATCATTACTGAAATTACAACTTTCACCTACAGCATATCGTGATAAGAGTTCATGACAATAATCAATTTTTCCACAGTGTCGACGAATTCAATCGTTCTACATAGAAAATTTACCAATTTGTATGTTGGTAAATCGTATCGATTATACCGATCAGCTGATCGTATGAACGCCCTCTGCAAGCACCTTCCTCTCTTGTTCTGTTATGACGCTCCTGAATGACCGATGGATCCACCTCATAATTAGTCAACTTCAATTAATTATATCTCGAAAATCATGCGTCGGAGAGCATTGTGCAAAAGGACAAATCGTTTTAGAATTTCATCAGGAATCTACTCCCAAAAAAGAGTGCGGGAATTTTGAATCACCCTGTATATTCCAATGAAATGTATATTTTGATAAATTTTCATTAGTGCACTCAGTGGTGTAAACATCTACTTAGAGAATCATAACCGGTTTACATATCCATCTAACGGGAGATTGGTTGAACTAGATCTAAACTGGGAGGGGAATAGTTGCTGATATTCACAACGCTAATGTACAGATATCACCACGCATAAATCAGTATTGTGTCCACATGGTCATTAATCATGAAATTCCAAATTTACACAGTTATTGTCATATGTAAATTGGATGACAAAAATACTCACTGGCATAAAAATTTATAATTCTCAGTCTTAATACAGAATCGGAATCATGATTTGTACAAGAAATACGCCAAATTTCACACTTTATTGATGCAAGTCTCTCACCAGATGGTGCTAAAAATCAATTTCATACATGTTCATTTGAGATTAATTCATTTCTTTTTTATCGGTTTATCATGAGACCACTGTATCACATGCATAATCAGGTCCCGATCAGGCTGCGTTATCAAGATCTGATAGTAGAATCTGGCTGACATGATCTGAACATGATAATGGCCCTAGCACTTTTTCTGGTTTATTGGTACCTTTTCTAATCAGGTCAACTCATGAGGTTCTAATCATTCTTACCTGATCGTTTCCTCATCATACCTTTGCGTTACATGTATGATCGGGGACCGATCGGGCTACATTATCAGGCCCTGACTACTACATCGGGCTGCCATGATTCGATCATGATAATCGCCCCTGTACTTTTTCTAGTCGGGAATGATCGTCTTCACCCCACAGTGATCGGCTTTAAATCAGTTGACTGTACTCATAGGGAGGTATAGACGTTCAGTCAATAACGATCGTTCGATCTCAGAAAAATCAGCAATTACAAGTAATAATCCGAATTACATAGGAACAAAAACGATTTCTATTGAAATTCAGCTTGAGTAACGACCAGAAAATTCTTCTGACAGCGTTGGAACGGTTTCTGCTTAGGCGAGGGCATATAGAAAGAGGCCCAGGCTTGGGAATGATAAGGTCAGGACAAACTTGGGCCAATGGTTCGTTACAGCCTAGTCCAAATGATTCGCCAAGCATCAATCAATGCCTTTTTCATCACAGGTATTGATGAGAAGGGTAATTTGATCCATATTTCAGCTCTTCAGCTCAAACTTCTCCCTCAGAATACCGTACATGAATTGTCTTAAAAGGATAGATTAAATGTGCCAAGACTGGGACGAGCTTGGGTTTTTCCCAGTCTTGTTAATCCCTGCATGGGAAAGACATCTTGAAACCGTGTAGAGAGTTATTCAAGATCAGTTGATTCCCGTGTATGATCACATTTAAAAGTAGCCTATTACCATTGAGTCAAGTTTTATTCTCATTTAGATCACATCTTATCTATCTTAGTATGTGAAACTGGAGTGTGGGGCCAATCATGGGGAGGAGATTGGACTGGTCTTGGCCCGATAGTTATGCACAGATCTTTATCCACTCTGAACTCGGAATTCGGTCACTGATTGAAAACACTGTGCCACTTATGTGGACAACATCGGCTTGAATAATCATCTTAGCGGAAGCTTGATTTTTACGCTTGTGCCAAGCTTGTACCAAGTGCAATGGCCATTCCGAAGATACGAACAAGTGTCCCATGACTAACTATCCGTTGGAAATAGCGGGACAATTATGGAACAATATTGGTCCAATTATTTTTACCGGAGGTTTGTTCCTGATATACGTGCCAATCCTGGGACAAGCTTGGGTTTTTTCCAGTCCTATCAATACCTGCATGGATTAGATCTGTGTGAAAATATTTTAGCTGGAAGTTTCAAAAATTCCCCTGCACAAGCAACACTTGTTGAGAACAGTTAGAATTTGAGTTTGAAAATGAGCGGATCTGGAGGACGCTTTCCACTTATTAGGTTGGAAAGAGTTATTGTGACTGAATTAACTGTTCGAGATATCCCATTGAGAGAAGTTTCACGATTCGGACTCTCTACATTCTTTGGAGTGAATATTCACTCTTCAAAGAGTAAAAATACTGCAACTCTAGAACGGAGTGGGAGCTCAACTCTTGAAGAGTGAAATTCCACTCTTTGAGAGTCAATATTCACTCTTTTTCCTAAGAGTGAGTTTTTCACTCCAAACACCAGAGTTGATTTCCACTCTTACAGAGTGAAAATTCACTCTTTAAGAGTGAAATTTTTCACTCTTTCAGAGTTGCAGCATTTTCACTCGGCAAGAGTGAATTTTCACTCCAAGGAATTTAGAGAGGAATGGGGATGAGAATTAGAAATCCAAAAAAGAATGGAATGGAGTTAATTTGCAGTTGAATGACTGAGATTCTGAGTTATTTCAATTCTGTTTTTCTCTGATTGAATCGACAGGTGAGTGGTAAAAAAATCTTCGAAGAAAGCCTCACTGATCGTTTAGGAATAGAGGTTATCCATGAACTATTCTTCGATGAATATAGTGATCATTACGACGATCCTTTGCCAGAGTATTCTAATTACACGCCTCGTCAATTATTTTTCATCGGCTTTTCGAATGTAAGTACATGGAGTTATTAATCGTAAACAGTTGCCTTTATGCGAACAGAGTGTGCGGAGCAAACGCTTGCATGATTGATACAAAAATAATGTTTCTTGGTATTGAAGTGATACTCCTTATTCTTGCTGCTTGACATTTTCTCGTCAACTCAACAATCTTTATTGTGAGTCTGAAAGACAACAGTGATTTTTAGCAATACAATTCTTGTTGGCTGTGTAATAGAACAACAAATTATTAATCAACCATCAATAGAATGTCAACAGTTCTTATATTGTTAGTTCTACCGTACATATTTGTCTCCGTGTAGGTGTAAAAATAATACTTCCAACTCCAAAGATATATTTCGTTGATTGCAGCTATGGTGCACGGTTTACGATCAAGATTTTGTAGACAAGGTTCAGACGGGGCCATACGTTGAGCATCCGATCGCACGATTGCGCGTGAACGGCCCTCTGTCACAGATGAAATCATTCAGCAGAGCTTTCAACTGTTCTGCAGGTACAACTATGAATCCTCAGAAAAAATGTCCTAATTTATGGAAGTCTGTGGACGAGGGACTGTAAGATTCTCACAAGCATCACAGGAACTCTGGAAACGATCGACCGGAGTTATGGCATCAATACATTTTTCAACACGCTGGATAACATACGTAATGACACTCGTAATTCCCTAGTAGAAATCACTCTAGTTGTTCTTGAGGCCATTACCAGGCCCCGCAAGTCTCTCACAGTTGCTTGGTAATACTCTGGAGATTGACTAAATCGATTCCTCCTAGGGTACACCTGAAACTAGGATGCTGCACACTGTGCAGTGCACAGTGGTTCAAAAATGCAAAAACGTGGCCGAAAGTCGAAGAAAATGTTCTTTCTGAAAACCCTTTTGACAGTCGGTATTGTCTCACTGGTGGTTGGGGATCTCGAAAAAAATATGGAGAAGACCCAAGTATTTTTATAAGGCTTCCGAGCTCGCCTGAAAGTTTTACTTCGCCAACACAACATTTTGAGCATACCGAAGAGAAATGAATCGTTTGTTTTGGAAAGTGTGTCATTTCCGTGAAAATTGACCGATTCCCAAGTTTCAATATGGAATCTCCTACTGGATAGTGAGTACTGTTGGATCTATAAATTCGAAATTTGGGAAAAACAATATTTTCATTGTGAATTGCCACCAACTTTTGATGATTTTTCTCACATATCCAATGAATAATGTCTCCTTCAAAGACGCAGAACTAATTTTCCTCACCAGTTACCACCGTGATGTTTTTTTTTACATGACAACAGAACCCTTTTCGAAAACATGTTCAAAAATTAGCTGCGACTTCAAATTTGACAATAATTCTTTTTCTACGGTAATGTTTTTCGACTGTGCATATGCAGTAACCCGTGTGGAAATCAATCCTGGGCATCCTAAAGTATGTCTGAGCCCCGTGGAGGTATAACTTGGGCATCCAATATAAGAGTTTCCTACCCACGGCTTATATGGGCCCCAGTTGGGGTTGCTAGCGTACTCCCCGGACATTTCGATCTAGGGATGCTCACCCACGGCCCATATAGGCCCTGGGCAAGCCACCATTGTCTCGCCCAGGTATGGTAATTTAAGCATGTCTAGCCACACCCTATAGAGGCACTGGGTTGGCTATCATTGTTTCCCCTATTAAAAAAATCTGACAGGACCAGACAACATTTTGACCTAAATCTGACAGGTTTGTCTGACACTGTTTGGTTTATACATTAGTTTGAACACTCATGGAACTACCGGACAGAGCCAAACAGAATTTGTCAGATCCGGATCAAAATCCTATCTGGTTTAAATTTTATTCCATTATTTTGTGTATTGAAAGTTTTTTTTTCGTTCAGTTTTCTTTAAACATTGGGAGGAGGTAATAAACAAAAAATACTTTTTTTTGGTGTTATTAGCCTACATACATGCAACAAGATGGTAGAATTGTCTTTAGAGTATTTCAAAATAGTCAAAAGAATGTTCACCGAATACTTCGGATTGTAATGCTCGTATCCTCTTAAGTGAAAATCAAAGCCGACGTACATTCGGGGCATGCTCTATGTTGTTGGGTCAAAATTGCATTGTCTTTCATTTCTCCTAGGGAAATCTCTGACACTGGATGAATTACAACGTGTCTTGATTTTTATGTTTTCGAAAATTATTCTCTCAGTGCTCTTAGTTTCCAGGTTATAACAATTGAAACAGATTTCAAACAACCTATGCGCTCGAAATTGGAATTCCAAAAATTTGATACACCTTCGGCTGACTGGAAAAAATATTTTGATTATCTTTCTGAAAATTTACATACAAGAGCGGATGAGAATTTTAATTTGTTTTGGATTTGATGTTAATTTTACATAAAGCACAGATCTATGAACAGCCAACCCTCAAAGAACATTTCGCTGGAGCAAATTCGTTTGTCTTTCATCTGATGAATATCACCCAAATATCCTGGGGCCCTGCGCAGGGTGAAATTTGAAAATTCATATGAGCTCAAATGAACTTCCTAAGTTGGCCATTCCACCGAGGGAACTGTCCGGTTGAAACAACAAAACATTTTGGTTGATATGTGAACAACAAAAAACTTTTGTTCGTCCAACCCAATTTTTGTGCTTTCAACAAAATCATCCTGTTCATAAATGTGTTAACAAAAATATTTTGTGTCTAATACCAAATGTTTTGTTGCAACAACAAAAATTTGGTTAGCATAACTAAAGTTTTTGGTTGTTCACGTTTCAACAAAACATTTTTTCTCGGTGTGTTGAATTCGTGATGTGGGCCAAGTTTGGGAAACATTACGGGGCCCAGATTGAGGAGCGTAACACCCCAAGTTGGGGTTAATCCAGGTGTCTCAACCAGGGCCACGTTTTGAGTAGGGAATATAAACCTGGCCCAGATGTGAGCCTGGAAAAATTTCCCCACGGGAAAAATACTAAAGAGTGGTCAGAGTGTGCAGATGGAGTATCTATAAAACTTTGTGACTGAGAGTTCTTTTAGGTCGCGGATTACGAATCTGCCCAAGCAGCACCAGAATATACTATGCACGTTCTTCGAATATTCGAGATATGTTCTATGCACATTCCAAAGAGACCGTTCCATAGGTGCTATGCATATTCATCGGATGTATGTAATCGAACATACGACGGTACGTTGATTGAACGTCGATTGACTGTATATCGTACATTTCGAATGTACTATGTACGTTCTAACCATATTTGAAACAGTCTTATTCGAACATTCTATGAACGTTCATTATATTTTCTCCGTATATCATTCGTACATTCTACGAACGTTTCTGTTCCGTATATACTTCGAAATTCTGTTGCTGCTTGGGTTGGGGACCCTATGTGGTGGATATGATTTGGAAACAACTTGTAGAATCATTTCATTGTCTACCGGTTTGTTGGGTCGCTTATTATGAATCTGACATCAGATCTTTCAAAAATAACTCTCTTCCATGGTGGATCCAGTATGGCGGATGTTTGTGAGAAACAATTGGAATCCAGCAAATTTGATTATTTGAGGGTATCGACTCATACAGCACAGAACATCTCAGTAATGTCTCAGAATATTGCTGCGATGTTGTGATGTCTCTGTAGTATCGTAGCGATAATCTGAGATATTCTGGAGACATTCGTGTAATGTGGGGAAGGCTGTTGATCACGGATTTCAATCGGACTTGATTTCGATAGGGATCACGTGGTTTAACGTGAATATAAGCTGAACATTTCAGCTTCTTGCTGTATTTGCACACAGTAAACGAAGAATGTTTGGGGTGTTTTGAAACAAATGAATCACTAACACGCCTTTTTCAAAATCTTCAACTCTTGAATACAATTGATTAACCAATGAATTTTCGCATTTTGGTCTGTCATATTGGAACCACCCTTTCGAATTTTTGAATTCTATCTTCAAATTTGCATTCAGCGGCCCCAAAAACTTCAAGGTAACGAGTTGCAATGGAATGCCATGGATTCCTTGAGTTTTGATCCACCATATTGGATCCGTCATTTTGAATTTCGGAATTTTTACAACTGATTCATATTCAGCGACTCCGAAATCTCCCGAGCGGGGAATTTCAAGCGGATTCAAAGACTCCTTATGTTTTTAGCCATGTTTTTGGGTTTTTGAACCACTGTGTGCCGTGATGACTTGATGTATGGAGTCATTCGTCCTTTTTTTCAATCATGCCAAAATCCTTTATCATCGTGAGAACACACCATATGACACGTGTACCTACTGAAGGAATGAACGAATTCATGGTAATTAAATTATAGAATATTAATTTTATAGATCATTTCGTCAGAGAGGATGTTCATATACACTGTTAGGATAGTCTTTAAATTCAATATGTTCTTCATGTACATTTGTCAATGAAATTTCCAACTCTTGGTGACTGAAATGAGAATTCATTCACACGCAACTGAATTTGAAACTTCCGCCATATCATGTCATACATTAACATATATTTTCGTAACTGAAATTTCATTCAAATGGAAATTGAATTCCAATAAATTTTTCAGTTACGTGAATAACTTTTGCTTCCATTATATTACATGTAATTAGAAGTTCATTCAGAAATTTCTAATAGTGTACGCAAACGTCAAAATTATGATGAACTGGTTGCGTGGATAATAATGCAATGCAAAATGAGAATAAAGGTATATTCAACTTCAATATTCGTGTTCAATTTGAATTCAAATCCTTAGAGACAGAATATTTCTCAATTCCTGCCCACACCTTATCACCTGTTCCTGAATCAGGCAGCTTTTTAACTCGATATCTTTTGTGATGACTGCTCTCCTGGTCATTATCTCGTCCTTCTTCAATTTCAGAAACTTTTTTATGTTGTACAAACGTGACTTGATTTCCCGACCACATGGGAACTTATCCATAAATCTTTCTGGGGTATAGCAATCCAGCAGGCAGATAACCGTTATCTAAAGGCGTTGCACCAGGGGTGCAACAACGTAACGCTACGAATAGGGGCCGAAACTATCCATAACTACACGGAAAAAAATACAGGTCGAAAATATAGTAATCTTTAATAAAAATTTGAGAATATTTCCTAAAATCTGAGGGTTTTTCTTAAATGCATAATGAAGACAAAACGGTCCACTTTTTTGTGGAATTGTATTCGAAAAACAATGAGAAATCATCAATACTCAATAAAGAATAAAGAAACATATGAACTTTCCAAAAGTCGCATACGAAATTTCACGAAGTGAATAGTAGGATATTGAAATTTTGTTACTATTTTTATGAAATTTCACGCGCGACTTCTGGAAAGTTCATATGTTTCTTTATTCTTCATTGAGTATTGATAATTTTTCATTGTTTTTCGAATAAAATTCCACAAAAGAGTGGATCGTTTTGTCTTTATTATACATTTGAGAAATATTCTCAAATTTCTATTAAAGATTACTATATTTTCGACCTGCATTTCTCTCCGTGTATAGATGACTGAACAAAATGAACTTGAATGCATTTTACTGCTAAAGTTTAGCTTGTTCAGGAGTTTTTTCCTATCACGTGAAATCATTCCCAAAATTATATCCAATTTATGTAGAGTTATACGTAAATTATGTACAAAGTAAGTCGAATTGAATTCTTCCAATCGGGCATTACAATTGATAGGGTGCCCATGGTGATTGCCCTGCCACTCTTGTCGCGCCTCTGCGTTGAATGATCAACTAACAACCCATATAACATGTAAGTCTGATATAAGCCTGTCATTCTTTGTCAGACGTGTCATTTGATTGTTTCTGGCTTGTTATTGACAACCTCCTCAGTGTAAGGGTTGCTACAACACTGCTGCAAGAATTTTTTAAGCTTGTACCCTTGTCGTGTGTCAACCAGGAGGCTTATGTCAACCTTGTCACAAGGTTGCCTGACAGCTTTGCAGTAAGGTTAAAATGCTGTCTGGGAACCCCTTTTTCATATGACATTTATTACCAATCATGTCAGCAACTTTGACAATAGACTCCACCCCCTCATTACTTTGGGAATATTTTTACAGGTAAGAAATTGCATCACTGACAAGTGGTCCAAACTTGACAAAATATTGAGCTGTGAAGCACCGCGAACTCATATTACTTCAACATACAACCGTTGGTGATTCAGAACCGGGTTTCACAGGAAATACCAATAGGGCAAGCTAACGTGGTGCAAGCTCAGCGAAATATAGGGTTGCCAAGCATGGCGAATCAATATCGACCCAATATAAAACCATTTGTTTTTTTTAGAATCCATACCACGTTTCATGGGAAATGCGTCACAACAAATGGTCCAACCTTCACAGAACATTGAACTGCCAAGCATGGTAAACCAATATTGGGCCAATTGAGAACCATTGGTTATTTTTTAGCACCTTCATGCTTGTCATTATCTCAGAGTTGTACCAATAATAATTATTCTTATGATGAATAATGATCCTTTATGTCACAAATGAACCGGGTTGAAGCTTGACAAATGTTGATATACACAACTTGGGCCAGGTCAGGTTTAATCATATGAGCCAAGCTCCAAAAAACTCATCATACATGTATCATGATACATTGGGCCATGCTAAGTTTTGTATTCTGGCCCAACATTGAATACCAAGCGTGGTACGAGGTTATCATTTGAAGCTTTTATCAAGCTCGAGCCATTATTTGTCATGAATTCTGGCCTAATATGAGTGAAAATTGGGCCAAGGTTGAGCCAAATTTCCCAAATGTTCAAAATCAAATCCTGAAGCGAAGCCGTTCAACCCTAGACAAAATTGAGTACCTGAATCGGTTCTTACAATCATCTGAACTGCAAATCTTGCGAAGACTTTTCACATTTCCCAATTATTGGACCCTTACCCATATGTGTATGAACCCATGGCCCAATGATGGATCGAGCCTGGCACAAGACCTGCCGAGACCTGTCTTGAACAATTTACCAAACTTGACCCAGGTTTAGGAATGATAAGATCAGGACAAGCTTGAGCCAGTGGTTTTGCCTGGCCCGATCCAATCCATTTACCAAGAATCAACCACTGCTTCTTTGATCACAAATATGGATGAAAAAAGTAATCGATTCATATATCAGTTTATGACTTTCTCTCTCAGAATACCGTACATGAATTATCTTGAAACATGAATTATCGGAGAACATTCTTCAAAATCAGTTGATCACCGTGTATGATTACATTTAAAAGTATCCTATTACCATTAAATGAAGTTTTATCCTCACTCAGATCAATAAAATCTAGCTTGGTGTGCAGAACTAGTGAGTAGGATTGATTAATAATTATGGCAGGAAGATCGGGCCAGCCCTGGCCTGATGGTTATCCCCAAGTCTTCAGCCATTGTAAATTCAAAATTCAGTCAATATTAATAAACATTGTGCCACTCATGTGGGCAATATTGGCACAATTGTTCTCAACGAATGCTCGATTTTCACACTTGTGCCAAGCTTGTACCAAATGTAGTGACCATTTCAAAAATATTAACAAATGTATCATGACTGACTATCCATTGGGAACAACGGGACAATCATGGAAGCATATTGGGCCAAGTTTTCTTCACGGAGGTTTGTTTCTGACACATGTGCCAACCTTGGGACAAGCTTGGGTTTTTTTCAGTCTTGACAATACTTGCATGGGTAGTTAACGACTTCAAAAACAACACCTCAAAAAATTATAATCTATTGAAACCAAATGTCATTTAGTATCATGTTTACATGAATCAGATAGAGTCGAAGAAAATGAAGATATTCTTCATTCAAACGAATTTGTGACTTGAGAAAAAATCATGAAATTTTAAAAATAATGAAATGTTTTTGAATGGATACAGTATTCATTCCTGTCAAAGGAATATTTATTTAGTCTTATCCGAATAACAATTTTTTAGATGATATGAAACACATTTCTTTATGTATGATAGAAACACGTGGAACACGATTCTCAAGAATTTATTTTTAGAATGATCAAAACACAGTTGAAAATTCTATACTAGCTTATAATTCATCCTACTTCTTGTTTTCAAAAACTGTATTCTGATAAATTTAGCATTAGAAGAAGTGCGTAGACATCATACCGAAAATCTTCTACGATGTTTTGTTCAAGACAGTCATTATTGAAATGGTGAGTATCTTTCATGCGATCTTAGGAAGTGTGAATTTGAAATGAACACATCATACTTATTCGACAGGCTAGAAATTTCAATCCTTCTACCAATGGCGTGGTCGACGCTCCAAGGAACATTTCACCGATACACTAATGATTTTAGACGTAATGTTTATTATTGAACAGATTGAGTAGAATCGAATTCATTGGAGCGGATTCTAAGACAATTCTCATAGAGTTGAATATAAAATACAAAACAAGGGAGGAAACTATTTGCTCATAAATATTTGAATTTTGTCTTGTTAGCGGCGAGTATACTAGATGACGTGAATTCATCGGCGGATCCTTGTGAAGATTTTTACGCATACACTTGCAGTAAATTTATTCAAAGAAACCCCGTGGAGCCTGGTGTGGATAAAATTGATAGCTGGTCTATAGCTGAAAAAGTTTTCATATCGAGAATACGAGGTGAGAACAAAATTCATGAATATTTGTGATGGAAACAGGAAATTTTTCATAAAGAGATGCATCGGGTTTTGGGACCAGCTTTCAATCCATACCATGTGTCGTAACTTGAAGAATTGATGCGAACGCTTTTCGAATGCTTTTACAGCGAGTGTGCTATATGAGAACAATGATTCAATTTGGGATATGAAAGGAATTCGGTAATGGAAAGAACCCTTGTTAAAGTGTCTGATAGGATATGATAGAAATTATTCCTATCATCTGAAAGCGTGTTTTTGACGATGATTTTTAACAAGCAATTTCAGATATTCAATATCAGAACTATTTGGAATTGATTGCGAATTTTATGAAAGAATATCTATAATATTTTTTCATTTGAACAAATCACATGAAGCATAAAATTTGAGTGAATCTATGATGTTCTATACGATTTTTCATAGATCCGGGCTATCATAACTCATATGATTTCGGGCTGTTAGGATATTTCATTCCGTTAATCAAAAGAATATCCTATGCCATTCTTCCTGATCAGTGAAATTTGCGAAACCTACAGCATCTTTACATGATCTTTTATCAACTTCCTACAATCTCTGTATTATAACCTATATGAATTCAAATTCGAAAAGTTGCATGATAATTCATATGAAAACGCAGATCTAAGATCTATGATAATAATGAGAGTTCCTCAAGATCAATGATGTTCTCTGTGAATTATCAGGCATGTGGTTCACTCGTTAAAGTGTCTCTTAGGATATGATAGAAATCATTTCTATCATTTCAAAGCGTGTTTTAACAATGATTTTTAGAAACAACTTCAGATATTCAACATCAGGGATATTTAAAATTGATTCAACATTTCATGAACGCAGATGGAGCATAAAATTCGACTAAATCTATGATATTCTATACGATTTTTCACGAACCCGAGTTATCATAACTAGAGATGGCAACGATTAATCAAATGATACCAATAATCGATTATTTAGATTCTATTATTCGATTAATCATATGATATTTTCGGTTTCGATCAATTTATTGATCAATCGATTTATAGGCAAATGATCGATTGATTAATTATTTTTGAAAATAGATATTCCACGCACCCTTGTCCTTCAAAGTCAGTTAGTCCGATTTTTTTTGATTGGTTCAAAACTAATAATTGCTAGTGAAATCACTAAACATCGCTGGTTTTTGATGAACCAAGAAAACTCGAGCTATCAGGCTGCCGTAACAACAGTAGTGCCAATAAGAATACGCAGATCTGATGAACTAATAGGCTCGTTCGTTCTGCGTGTCATTAGTTGCTCCAACTTGTACCAAACCAATTATTCCGTTTCTATGATTGGAAATAACGAATTCAACATACTTGGAGCAGGTTGGGGTGACTTGGGAGACCAGTGAACGAACTCAACTATTGTTACATTAGACGCGGTCAAAACAGTATTGAAATGGAATTATCTAATCATGATTTCAGCCTCCTTCTGTAGAAAGGGTATTTCTCCGTTGAGTGATCTTTTCCTATGGTTAAATTCTATTTTGATTCCATTTCAAGTCTGATGAAGTGGCAGTATGAAGTTCGCTTATCCAATCTCACTCATGAATATGAAACAACCTAAAATCACTGTGATGATTAGAAGATTAGAATGGAGGGGAGTTGAAAACCATATGAGTTCATTTTTATATAAATCATAATTAAATGCAAAGTAAAGCATGACAAATTAATCCTACAGTGTATAGTCAAAAACTGAAAGTGAGTACAATAATCTATCCAAATACAAGTATTTGTGAAGGACAAAAACGAAAAGTTCGTATTTTTGAGGGGTTACACCTATTTAAACGGTCTGGAAAAAAAACCTTCTTTGAGAAATTTTTTTCGTTGTGATAAAATAAATCAATGGAAATAAAATTCTGCAGGTTTATTATACATATATTAGGAGTTCACCACTGACACTTGTAGCAAACGGTCATGTTTACGTGATTCTCCGTCAGTACAGACTTTTAATACAGTATATAATTCAGCTTATAGCTGGTGTTAATAATCTCGCATCAATTCTGGTAAAACTCTGTTACGATGACCACAAACGAAGAAATAAATACCTTGCTGCAGAATATTGATACTAACATAAGTACGCTTACTCAGAAGGTGAATAACGTAGAGTCAAAAATTAATTCCGTTGAAACTACTGTATCTAAAATGAAAATCTCGAATGAAAAACTTTTCGAATTAACGGAATACAAGAAAAGATGTGAAGTTTTAGAAAAGAAATGTGAAGTGATGAGTGAACAAATTCAACATTTTAATAAAGAAATGGAAGTAATGAAATCTCACCACCGTTCGCGCAATATCATTGTATTCAACGTGACCGATAATCAAAACACAACTCAAGATCTTCTCGGTACAATGATAGGTAAATTCAAGGCCGCTGTTATTGATATGCCAGAGACTCACATTGAAGATATACGTCGTCTTGGTCGCACCGAAGGGAAGAGACCTGTCCTTGTCCGTTTCATCAACTCGCGTATCAAGAGAAATATATTCCAATACATGAACGATCTCCGCAAGATGAAACCTTATCATTACTGATGATCTGTCAAAAGAGCAACGTGGAAATCGTCGAGCATTAAGAGAGGCACAAATTCAAATGGAAAAACATGGGAAGAAAAAGTCGTATATAGAAGCAAAAGAACTATTTGTCGATCATATTCCTTATGATGCATCCAATATGGATGATCTCTTCTCGTGTCTCACCCCTTCTTGAAACGGCCTTCGCCGTGCGGACATGTGAGGTTTCCAGAGTCATAGGATCAAAATAGAGACCATAGAATAAGTGGAACTCATTCTCTTCAAAATCGAGAAGGAAGCAAATATGAGAGAGCGAATGAAGAACCGTGAAGCGGACTGTATGAGGAGAAAATGAATTACTCTGGACGGAAATTCGGATTCACTTTGGTTGTTGAAAGAAAAGGGGAATGTTCGTTCAAACCTAATAAATGTCATTCTCAAAACTTCATAGAAATATCTAACATACAATACTGGTTACAATAAATCGAGAAATTCAACAATTCGTCGCTGAAGGCGGAACAAGATAATATATCTCGGTATCGAGACATGCATATATGTATAAAGGTATATAAACATGTATACATATATACCGAACAAATCCATTCATACAATATTGCGGTGGCCACCTCGGAGGAACAGACTAGAGATCGACGAGACGATGATGGCGGTCGATAAGAAGCGAAAATCTCCAATGTCTAGATAAACTGGTGATGAACGAAGCCACGTTGGTCCTTGTCACGGCACACCATGAGCAGCACGAGGTCGAAATTGGGAATTAATGAAATCGAACACTTATCTCATACGAGAAGAAGAGAAAAGCGAAATAGCGGATCAACTCGAACTTTGACTATGGAGAACGAGAAGAGATGAGTCGTCGTTGACCGCGTGGGAATTTTAAGGCGCGCTCGATTACGTCTATCACTTGTAATGGTTCATGACCCTCTGAATGTGGAAGGGATCGATAGCCAGAGGTGAGAATCTTCGATCCCCACTCTCCAATAATCACATGCATGTCCTAGGTAATGAGTATGTATTGATTATAGGACCGGTAGATCGTCCGCAGGCTTCACGACGAAACACTTCTACAGTGATAGACGATAGTGAAGATGAGTTTCATGGTGTTGCTTCACAAGATTCGGTGGCGTCGAGTAGAAAAAGGGGTCGTCCAGAAGGCTCTTCGTCAAAGTCGGAAAAGAAACCCAAAACTATTGAGCAGAAGCAATCAATGATAACTCTTCTGCAACGAGCACCCAAGGATAATACCTTTAAATCACCACAAACTATCGACTCAAAATAGCAAAGATTGACAATGAAGATGAAAGAACTGCCGGAAAATTTTTCTCCACGTATTATTCTTTGGAATTGTCATGGTTTCGCAAACTTGACCGATTCACTCCAAGTGATCTCTAGAGAGGATATAATTTGTGTGTATGAAACGTGGATCACCGCTCCTCCTGATCACCTGCCACGAGGGTTCAAAAATTATTAGATGTTTTTTTTCACCGGCTAAGAAGACTGCAACTTAGAGGAGACCCGCAGGAGGTCTTCTCACGAGGGTGGATTGATAAGTTTCCGGCCTGACCAAGAGATGGCGCCACTAGGCCTACCTTGAGGTGGCGTTCTATAGTACCATCCTTAGATAGCTTGTAGCTATAGTTTTAGTCCGATCGCCATGTTAGTTTAGTTTTGAGAGCACGCTGACCAAGACGCCTCTGTGTTTTTCGTAAAAATGGAAAAGCTGGAAAATCGTGCTGTCATCAAATACTTTTATTTGAAGGGGTTAACGCCGAAGGAAATTAAAGAAGAGATGGACTCAACACTGGAGACATCCTCCCCATCATATTCAACCATTAAGCAGTGGGTTTCCGAGTTTAAAAAGGGTCGTGTGAGCACCTCTGATGAGCCTCGCTCAGGACGCCCCATTGAGGTCACAACTCCAGATATGATCGAAAAAATCCATCAAATAGTGCTGAAAGATCGCAGATTAAAAGTTCGTGAGATAGCTGAGACCTGTAAGATGTCATATGAACATGTACAAAATATTTTGCACCAACATTTGTATATGGAAAAGCTCTGCGCAAGATGGGTGCCACGTTTGCTAACAGTCGACCAAAAATTGATTCGAAAGAACATTTCTACCGCCAATTTGGCGTTGTATAAGCGTAATCCAAGCGAATTTTTGCGTCGATTCGTAACCGTTGACGAAACTTGGGTCCACCACTACACTCCTGAAACCAAAGAACAGTCTAAACAGTGGATTGGACCAGGGGAACCAACTCCAAAGAAGGCAAAAACAATTTTTTCGGCGAACAAGGTTATGGCTACTGTTTTTTGGGATGCAAGAGGTATTATATACATTGATTACCTTGAAAAGGGTAAAACTATCACTGGTCAATACTACGCAGACTTATTGCAACGTTTGAGCCACGAAGTAAAAATTAAACGACCTCATCTGGCGAAGAAAAAAATCTTGTTTCATCACGATAACGCACCAGCGCACACGTCAATCGTTGCGATGGCTAAAATCAACGATCTGAAGTTTGAATTAATGCCGCACCCTCCCTACTCTCCAGACCTAGCCCCGAGTGACTATTATCTGTTTCCTAACCTCAAAAAATGGCTTGGCGGTATGAGATTTGCGGACAATGAAGAAGTAATCGAAGCTGTAAATGGGGATTTTGAGGAGCTTGACGAATCAGTCTATAGAGATGGCATTACTAGACTAGAACACCGCTATGAGAAATGTATCAGCCTTGGAGGAGATTATGTTGAGAAATGAAAAAAAAAAAATTCTCAAAAACGTTGTTTTTCTTGGTCCGGCCGGGGACTCATCAATCCACCCTCGTATATTGTATAACCCGTCTGCAAACTTAGCAGAACAGCTATTCATCTCGAGTCATCGTATATTTATGGAATTTAGTTGTGAGCACTTGGAGTTGATTCTCGGTAGTGTTCACTCTTCACCTCTATCGGTCATTGATGAATGACTAATTACATTAGAAGATTTTATCACTGCGTTTGCGTTGAAATATCCTGAATTTTTCTGGATATTAGGAGGTGACTTCAACTGTAGAGTAGCCGAAAGTCATCAACTAGAAGAGAGCGTTTTTGCTAATCAATTCAAATTCTCTGTAATTAGAACATCGTGTGACCTAACATTGAACACCGGAACCTGTAAGTTGGTGGAGGCTTCGGAGGGCGGCGAGCTTATTCTTCCAAATGGTCGTACACCAAGTGACTTCTCTGCTAAATTTACTTACGTATCTCAGAATGGCTCCTCGGTTATTCTTTAGAGGACGGAGAATTTCCAGTGCAAATCGACCTGTTTTGATTCGTGCATTTTATATATAAATCGGATATATGACTCACAACTGACCTTCGACCGAACAGGCCGTCCCTTTTGGGACCAGTCCCATCCGGGAGGGGAAGGCGGATGTGAAGAACT
The DNA here is from genome assembly GCA_018340375.1 of Gonatopus flavifemur. Taxonomy (NCBI): domain Eukaryota; kingdom Metazoa; phylum Arthropoda; class Insecta; order Hymenoptera; family Dryinidae; genus Gonatopus; species Gonatopus flavifemur. Next base: position 21,287,918 of record JAFFJZ010000004.1, read on the forward strand.
ATGCGATGGTTTTTGGGTGTTTTTGATGGTGATTCTTTGCGCTAAGGACGAAAAAAATGGTTCAAAAATCCTGGATGCATCCTTGACCTTGGAAAAGGTCATTTCAGGGTCATTTCGGAGTCCAATTTCTTCTTTCTCGTATTCCGAGCTCAAACTGTGTTTTCTCGCGTTCTTTTGGTGAACTGAGTACGGAAAAAATAGTGGAAAAAAATCCTGGATGCGCTCTTGACCTTGAAAAAGGTCATTCCAAGGTCCAATTTTATTTTGCCCGTATTTTCAGCTCAAACTGTGTAGCCTACTTCAGTTGTTGTGCTCAGTACGCAAGGAACTTGTGGGAAAAATTCTACAAGACTCATTGATCTTGAATACAAATATTCCAAGGTTCAATATTAGTTTCCTGATGCCAGCCTGAAGCATTTCCAAGTTCGTTGGTGGTCGAAGTACAGAAAAAAAACATCGCGTCCCTCTCATTCTGCTGCAACTCGTCCTCTGATATATGGTATCAGGTGTATTCTCTTCCACCTGGGAAGATGAGTTCGAGTGTCGGAAGGATTCTCATTTGTCCAGAATCTTCTCAGTTGTAGAAGCATATTTCCAATTGAAGAAGAAAAAAAAGATGATATATTTTTCCCGATTGATTTGGATTTTATGTCTTACTTCCGTACTACTTTTTTTTGGTGTGAAAATTCTGATAATATATTTGAGCTTGAGATACAGCTTGTCAGGAAACTGGCGCTACTACATGGTTTTCCGCTCTCAGAATGACCCAGGGCCAGCGAACATGGACGCGGCGAAAATTTGATTCCTCTGGGGTGCTTTATTTTCCTGAGTCCCCTTGCCTCTCACATCGAGGTGTTTGATTTCCGTGAGTCACCTTGCCTCTCACGTCAGGGTGCTTGATTTCCGTGAGTCCCGTCGCCTCTCACGTCAGGGTGCTTGATTATCATGAGGCCCATTGCCTTTCACATCAGGGTGCTTGATTCCCGTGAGTCCCCTAGCCTCTCACGTCGGCGTGCTTGCTTTTCGTGAGTCCCCTTCCCTCTCACGTTGTTTTGAATTGTTCGAACTCATGGTAAGATTACTCGAGTGTGGTACTCTTCGAAGCATGGCGTGATGCATAGAAGGATATTGCGAATGGGGTATATGTAATTTGTTCGCGCCATCGTTCCACGCAGAGCGCACAAATGGCACCTTCGTTTCGTAGTAGATTGCGGGAAATGGCGACCGATTAGTCGAGTGGGAGAGAGTTCGTTACGAGGAATGCTTCCAATAGACTCCAGTTTCAATAATGATCTAGCTATTTGTAAAGGAAATTAACGAAACGATGTATATTCTTGGTGTTTACTTTTTTACAAAGCATGAGCATTACATAGACATGAATCGATAATGTGAAAAAAGAGCTTCCGATACCACTTCATTGTTTTTCGTACTGTTTCGGTTATCGATAGTTGTCTATATTGTCAACGCCACCCATATTTTTATTGTATCCATGAATACACGTTGGCTCAATGATGTCTTCTTCGGTTTTATAATTCTTTTTTCCGGTCGCACAGAATCCTGGTTCGTGTACACTTGTAAGCATGCGAACACTACGTTGGTCTCCTCACTTCATTGCCATCCAACATAATTCTGACCGATTTGTACCCCACCTCGTTGTAATTTATTTCCTAGCTTTGACATTCCCTTTCTATTGGCTTTGACCGTACCACAAATTCCGGTATCATGATCAGCAAAGGATTCAGCCAAAGTAGGGGATGTATACCAATTGTCTATGTATATAACATGACCCTAATGAAAATAAGGTTGTAAGAAGTGAGCGACAATATCACCGGTAACACCTCATCCGAACTTTTAATAATCAGTATCTGCTCCAGTGTGGACAATGAAGCCTAGAACGAACCCGGTATCGCAGTCTACCAACTCAAACAACTGGATACCAAAAAAATCGCCAACTATCCTCAAAAGGACTGTCGGTGAAATCACTATCGTCAAATGAGAGCCTTCTTGAACTATCCTGAAAAGGACCGTCCAAGGTATTCTCACCTCACCTGTGGAGAAAAACCGCCAACTATCCTGAGAGGGACCACCGGTGAAATAAATACCGCCAAATGAGAACTCCCTTGTATTATCCTGAGAAAGATCGACCAAGATATTCTCAGCTCACTTACGGAGGAAAAACACCAACTATCCTGAAAAGGACTGTCGGTGCGATAAATACCGCCAAATGAGAGCTTCCTTGAACTATCCTGAAAAGGACCGGCCAAGATATCCTCACCTCGTTTATGGATGAAAACCGTCGGATATCCTGAGAAGGACTAGCCGTGGGATGAATATCGCCAAATGAGAACTTCATTGAAGTATCCTGAAAAGAACCGGCCAAGATATTCTTACCGCACCAGTGGAGAAAAATCTTTTTCTCAAATTTGAGTGAGGCATGTAAAGTTTACTCAGCAATAACCAAATCTTTGACAAAGTCCTCGCACTGTGATAAGAGCAGCTTTCAAGCTGATATTTTCGTGAATGCTGCGTTGGATGATGCATCCTGATTATTAATCCCCTGACGCGCTGTACCAGCACATTGAGGAATTATGACGCGAGGAGAGACGTGCCCCCATAGGGAACTTGCTCCACTTTGCCCTATACATCGTTTCCTTCATTTTGTTTACAATTACCCAGATCATTATTGGAACTGGAGTCCACTGAAAGCATTCCTAGTAACAAACTCTCTGCCACTCGATTGGTTGGTCGCCATTTCCCGCAATCTACTACAAAACGGAGATGCGGATTGTGCACTTGGCGTGAGACCTTGACGCGAACAAATTACATATGTGCCATCTTCAATATCTCTCTATACATCATGCCATGCTTCAAAGTGTACCACACTGGAGTGATCATACCGTGAGTTCAATGAATTCAAAACAACGTGAGAGGCGATGGGACTCATGAAAATCAACCACCGCAAAGGCATCAAATGTTCGCCGCGTCCACGTCGCTGGAGCTAGGTCATGCTGAGAACGGAAAACCATGCAGTAGCGCCAGTTTTCTGACAAGCTGTATCTCAAGCTCAAATATATTATCAGAATTTTCACACTAAAAAAAAGTAGTACGGAAGTAAGACATAAAATCCGAATCAATCGGGAAAAATATGTCATCTTTTTTTTCTTCTTCAATTGGGAATATGCTTCTGCAACTGAGAAGATTCTGGACAGAGAAAAATTCTTCCACCACTCAGACTAAGCTTCTCAGATGGAAGAGAATGCACCTGATACCATATATCAGAGGAGGAGTTGCGGCAGAATGAGAGGGATACGATGTTTCTTTTCTGTACTTCAACCATAAACGAACTTGGAAATGCCTCAGGCTGGCATCAGGAAACCAATATTGGACCTTGGAATATTTGTATTCAAGATTAATGAGTCTCGTAGAATTTCTCCCACAAGTTCCTTGCGTACTCAGCACAACAACTAAAGTAGGCTACACAGTTTGAGCTGAAAATACGGGCAAAATAAAATTGGACCTTGGAATGACCTTTTTCAAGGTCAAGAGCGCATCCAGGATTTTTTTCCACTATTTTTTCCGTACTCAGCTCACCAAAAAACGCGAGAAGACACATTTTGAGCTCGAAATACGAGGAAGAAGAAATTGGACCTCGGAATGACCCTGAAATGACCTTTTTCAAGGTCAAGAGCGCATCCAGGATTCTTTTCCACTATTTTTTCCGTATTCAGCTCACCAAAAAACGCCAGAAAACACAGTTTGTGCTCAAAATACGAATAAGAAGAAATTGGACCTTGAAATGACCTGCTTCAAGGTCAAGGACGCATCCAGGATTCTTTCACTATTCTTTGCGTACTGAGCACACCAAGGAACGTAAACATAGACAGTGTGAGTTCGGAATACAGAAAAAAGACATCGGACCTTGAAATGACCATTTTCAAGGTCAAGGACGTATCCAGGATTTTTTTCACTATCTTTCTCGTCCTCAGCATACTGGAAAACGTAGGTATACACAGTTTACACTCAAAATACGGAAAAAAAAGGAATTGCACCTTGAAATGAACTGTTTCAAGGTCAAGGACGCGTCCAGGATTTTTCCCACCATTTTTTTCGTACTCAGCATATCAGAAAACGTAGGCGTACACAGTTTGAACTCAAAATACGGGAAAAAAAGGAATTGGCACTTGGAATGACCTTGAAATGACCTTTTTCAAGGTCAAGGACGTATCCCGGATTTTTTCCGCTATTTTTCTCGTACTCAGCACACCAAAAAACGTAGGCCTACACAGTTAGAGCTCAAAATACGGGGAAAATCAAATTTCACCATGAAACGACCTGTTTCAAGGTCAAGGACGCGTCCACGACTTTTTTACTATTTTTTTCGATCTCAGCACAAAATTCCACTCCTAAAAAACAATAGACATATTGTTTTCCCGGCTGGTCCTTTTTGGGACCAGTCCCGTCCTCTAAAGGTTCACAAGGGAGTTTAGGACTTCTGCGGCTTCATTCGATTATTGGTTGCGGGTGAATTGACTTCGAAATATCATTGATTCTTCCTCAAACGTGTTTTCTGAATTTGGATCTGTTGAACGGTAAACCGACGGAAATCGATCCAATATACAAGAAGCTGTATGATCTCTGTTTGAACGCAGGTAAGGAAAGTCGATTTCATTTCAAGGGACGCAGCGAAAATGAATTTTCATTGTAATTTGAGCATAAATTGGAGGGGAATAGGAAATTTCTACATCCACCAATGTTTAGGGAGAGTTAATTTCTTAATTACTCAATTATTGCAGGTGAAAAGGAAATGCAGACATTGAAACAAATGCTTGATCGAGATGGTGGATTTCCCTTTTCGGAAAGAGAAATCACATCACCTCTGTTGGATGTTATGATCCACAACACACTCGAGAATCGGAAAAAAGCGTTCTTTGATATCACTTTGATAAGATATCGACATATTGCCACTTTTTGGAGGAATGGTTTGAAGGTGATCATAAATTCCATCATACGTCCATTCTTCAGCATTCAAGAATTCTTGAGAACTTCCTTCGAACGCATCTGAAATTATTGAGCTATCCGGAATGTATTGTGAATTATTCCATATACTTGGATTATTTTCATCCCATAACAAAGTTTCTTCTGCACGCAGACAGGAGTTACCTGGAAAATTACTACACTTTGCAGTGAAGCAGGGACAAAATCACATTGTGGGGTTATGTATTATACATATGTTCACATTAAGATGACTATACCCAACAAACACCGAAGGTCTTGAAGACATCTACAAGATATCTTTAGGAAGGAATCTTTTAGATACATCGAAAATATGTCCTTTAGATATCTGAATGACATCACAAAAGAGTTATGTTCAAGATATGTCGAAATGACATCTTTCAGATATTTCAAAGAAATGGCAGGAATATGTCTTTGAGGTATTTCTCAAAGATATCTCTTAGATGTTGAATAAGCATAGTTTAAAAGACATCTTGAAAAAGTTTCTGAATATCTGTCAAACATCTTGAGAATTGTCTAAGGAAGACGGGCAAAAGTCATGCCATGTTCCTTTTTGAGACCTCATTAATGATTCTCTTGTACTGTTTGGGATGTCCTCATGATTTCAGAAAGACATCCCAAGAATATCTCAAACGTTTCTTAAAAGAATCAAGAAAATATCTTGAGGCATGTGGAAGATGTTTCCCACATGTCTAAAACATATCTTAGAACAATCGAAAACATATCTTGGAACCATCTCAAAGATGTCTTCCATATACCTGAAACATATCTTCGTCAGCGTGTCTAAAAGATATCTTGTGCAAGACATTTTTGAGATATCTAAAACTTGTTGAAATTTTTTGCATAAGACATCTTTTAGATGTCGAAAAGATATCTTAACGAAAGGCTTCGGAGACATCTCCTATGATTTGAGGACATCTTTTAGATACTGATAGATATCTTTTTATTCGTTGAGTGTTTTCTAGTGGAGATCCAAGTGGCACCAGAATGTAAATTTCTCCGTCGCCTCTACGTCGCTTCTCCGTTCCTCCACCTTGTATCCACTTCTCCCTTTGATCCACCTCGCCTCTACGAAGATGAGACGTATAAATCGGCGGATGTGCTGTTAGGGAATGAATATCGTATATTGCGAATGTACTATGTGCTCACTATGTATATTTCAAACCCTTACATTTGAACATTCAATGAACGACCATACAGCAAAAATTTCGTTTTGTCTAAAAGATTTCTACTGGATGTCTGAAAGATTTCTTATGCAACAATTCTCACTATCTTTAAGATGTTTTCGTTTAAGGAATCTAACAAATATCTTCAGATCTCTTTCAGGGGTCTTTTCACAAGAGAGTGAAAACTGTTGCACAAGAAATCTCTGTTAAGAAGTTTCACTGTAATTCTCTTATTTATTGATAGAAATTATGATAATTGGAAAGACAACGCATAATACATAACCCGACAATGTGATTTTCTCCTTACTTCATTGTAGAACGTTGTAATTTTTCAGGTAAATTTTCTCTGTGTGTGTTTCAAAATTTTTCCCGTGCACGTTTAGAATGGAAGCAGTCACTCGAACTGTAATTCATTTTTCTTAATCCTGTGTTTAGATTTCTCCCCCGGTACTTTACCAAACCTTTTGGAATATTTATGCCCGTGGTGTTGACAGTGAATTAATCGATCGCCACAAATGCATACTGAAGAGAATATATAAACAGTTCACGGGGAACAATAGCGACGAGGAAATTCTCACAAGCACCATAGACAAACTCTTCAAATTCCGGCAGAAATTGCTTAGAGTGAGTAACAAATAAAGTCTCTCTAAGTGAGAAAAGAACATGCTCTTAGTGAGCAATTGAGGGACATAAAAGTGAAAACAGCATGTGCATAACCATGTGGCGTGATCAGCATCATTTGACTCTCTCCGCGGATATAGTGTAATAATCCAATAACCAAAAAGACATCTTCTAGATATTTAAAAGATGTCTCACATAAGTTCAAGATATCCCGTGAGATCTTCGAAAAGACATCTTTCAGATATCTGGAAGAGGAGTAAAGTCATCGCACGTCGATAGGCTCACTGCGCATGCGTGAGCAGAAACTTAGTATCAAGGCACCGGAGCGCAGTACTTGCGTTACCGGTCATTTTTCGTTAGTTGGTCCGTAATCGTTGCCCACGAGACATTTGCAATAAGCAGTTTTTTTGTTGACACGAACCTAATAAAGCGTACTTATATATATTGAGAGTAATCTTTCTCTTCAACTCTATCGTCCTTCTTTCCTTTCGATAATCACAACATGGTTGATATTTGGATAGCTGAAAATCAGCCATCCCAGATAGCACAAGAGTTCTAGAAGAATTTTATACGAATACACTGTATTCGTTATGAACTCTTTTAGGACTCTTGTGTTACCTGGGATAGTAGCTATTTTTTAGCTGTGGCAACAAAAGTGATTGCTACAGGAGCTGAAATCCAGTTCTTGCAGCAATTTTTTCCGCTATCCAAATATCAAGTACACGAAATAGCTACCATAGCTAATCCTTAGCAACCATAGCGAATTACTTCCCACACAGGGCAGTCGCCGAAGAATTGCGTCGCATCTCCATAGAGTTAAGGGAGAAGAAAGGGAGTGGTGGATATTACGTGGTACGATGGAGGAGCAACGTGGAGGCGACGGAGAAATGTCGGGGCCATTTTTTCGGGCGGACATTTCTCCGTTGCCTCTACGCTGCTCCTCTATCGTGCCACGCTGTATCCACCGATCCCTTTTCTCTCCCTGAATTCCACGGAGAGGCGACGTAGGTGTCCTGTGTGGGCTCTTTTCGTGTGGAGATGTTAACAAAGAATGTACCAGAAACGTTATGAATGGATCCCCATTTCTCCGTAGAATCGATTTCTGTGTCGAGAATTTTAAATCATATAAAAAAGCTTCAACACTTTGTTAACGATGTGTTCCAGAGGTGATTCTTTCTCTCAGACAATCCAAGCGCAGTATCACAGGGAATTGGATGTCATAAGTAAGTATTTCCTCAGCGGAAAAAATTTCTCTGAATTTCTCTCACTTATTGGACCTGCATTTTTTTTGCTGAATTTCTCTATACCTGCCCACATTTTCTCTGAAATTTACCAAAAATTTCAGATGCTTCGAATCTCCCTGAATGAGTATGAATTTTGTTCTATATTTTTAAAATATTTTCGAATCTATTCAGAGTCATCCACAGGAATCAGAAGTTTTTCAATGGAATTCACAGAGTATCATGAAAAATATGAAAGACTGTGACAAAACAACATATCCAATGAGCAAGAAAAATTGGAAGAAAATAAGTGATATTTGGAATGATTTAGACATATTCGAAGAAAACTCACTGTCGTAGTTAATATACCAAGATTGCTGTGGTAACAAAGTGTTTGCTGTTACAGCAAAAAATGTGCTGCTCCAGCAAAAGGGAAATTACATTTCATTGTCACAGCGAATTTCTTTTTTCTCTGTATGTTGTGGCTAGTAATACGCACTCTCCTTTTCTTGGGTTTTTCTTTTGAATTTCTCCGGGTTCGCAGTTGGGATTCTTGGATTTCCATTGTTTATGTCCGATTGGAAGTACCAGTGAGTATTCTTCTACTATAAGAATAAATTTCCCTAAAATTGATATCGTTCTTGAATATTAGAACGATTTTTCAAAATGTTTTCATACTTACATAATGAATGATTCGGATAAACAGCTCCAGGCGTAAGTGTGAGATTTAGTCACAACTAAATCATACTATGATTATTTGTTATTCGATCCAAACATCGAGTATCCAATGACGAGAATGACTTCTTGTCGGAGTTTGAATTATATACGAAATACAGATTCGTCACAATTCTGTATTGTTCCAGGATTGTCAATTTAGCCCGTTTCGGGTTTGCTTTGGGACACGAATTAGGGCACGCGATACATTGGAAGTGTAAGTTTTCTGGAGTACAAAGTTACGTAACCAATCCACAGTTTCTTTCTTGAGACGTCTTTTATAGGAATTTGAGATACGAGAGATCTGAAGATATTTTCAGACGCCTACAATGAGGAAAAAAACGTTTTGAACTGATGAATTTTTCTTTGAGTCTAAGAAATTAATTTATCCAATGATATCTGTGGAATTATTGCATCAATTTCATGTAATATGTGATTTACACGGAAGTGGTGGGATCATTAATTGGAATATGAAGTTCTTAGGATCGATGGAAAATTTTGATTTTCGAATTCATGAAATATCATTTGATCCAATGAATTATGCATTTGATGGGTACAAGACATTCATAACACTGTGACACCCCCCACGTAGAAATTCCGGTACTAAGCCGATGGTGACGAACGGATCGGTACTGCAAAGGTATGGGCCACCAACGGTTATCTGCCGATTGCGGATCGGTACTTAACCGACTTTATTTTAAGTTCGTATCGGTACGGGTTCGATATTTGCACCAACCGTTATTGACCACATTTCCACCAATGTTGGATTAACAACGGCACAATTTTGATACGCAAGCGTTGGCCTCCAACCTTGATTCGGCACCGAACCAATGTGAATGGATATCTCGTATACTTTGAGAGAAGACTTGATTGGCCACACTGAAAAAAAGGCAGGTCACAGTTATCAAATGATATTCTTGAATATGACCAATCAAATATCCGATAACATTAATTGAATATCAATAATATCTATTAAATATTCGATAATTATAAACATAATTTATAAACATTATTGAATATTCGATCAATGTTATCGAATATTTGATTGGTCATATTCAAAAATATTATTTGATAACTGTTAACAGCCTTTTTTTCAGGGCACGTAGAAATTGACAAATGGTCCAATACCGGCTTGATACAGGCTGCTAGTTTGCAACCGTTGGCGGTCATCCTATGATCCAATAGTAAATTTCACTCTGAATTCCCCCTAGTGCAGAAATTTTGATAATATATTCAAAACCTTCCAAAGTTACAATAGCGCAAATAACGATTGAGTAACAGTCGTTGGTACTTGAATACCGATCAATACTAGTAGTATTAGTTCTCAATGTCGGAACTACACTGATTTCCAGTACTGAATTGATGTTGGTAACCGGTACCGGATCAGAGTTATTTGACGTTCTCATTCCGTAGTCCGACCGACACCGGCCGCCAACGGTTGCACACTGGCAGCCTGTATTGAGCCGGTACTGGACCATCCGTCAATCTCCACGTGGGCCAACAGTAGTGCCAAAGTGATGATTTATCCTTTCAATGGGATATTTAATTATTTGAATAAAAAAAGTTTGAAAATAGAAGAATATCAATATAAATAATATCAATATTTCTTGGATTAAAAATAAAATGTTTTCTCGAATATGGAATGAAAATTGATTGTGAATAAATAAATAAATATTTGGAACAATGAATATTCTTTCCTATCTGATAAATTATTTCATAGAAAGTACAAAGAGATTTTCTAATCTATCAGAAAACTTATTGATATGAATAAATCTTTCTTCAAATCAATTAATTTCATTTCGATTAGATGAATTATATTTTATAAAATTTCCAGAATAAAAAGAAATAAGCAGGAGTTAGAGCATTCGCGCAAGGGTGGAGCTGACCTTTTTAGTTCCTGTGTGATCTATAATTTATTTGAAACAATTGGATTATTCGATCAGATGTTTAATATGATCGAGAAGTTCGAAGGAACTGTTTTTCTCTGTGATGGAGTCGTATCCATTGATGATTTCCAATGCCGTAATCTGAAAGAAATATTTATCAGGACGGAACATTATTTCCCAAGTACACTGAGAACCCAATTTCTTAGATTTGAAGAGAATTTCTTTGCCCTCATTCTGATAAATCTTGTTTTCAATGGAAAAACTAGTTCATTTCAATGAGAGAATTTTTCATTGAATTGAAATTATATTCTTCGAATTCAAGAAGGAATATATTTCTGTCTCAATTTGAAAATTTTTTGTTTCAATCTGATGAAGAATTTTTCCATTGAAAAAAATATTTATTAGAATGAAGGCAAAGAAAATTTTCTTTCAATCTAAAAAATTGGGTTCTTAGTGTAGCACCAGAATATACTATGAAAGTTCTTCGAATATTCGAAATATGTTCCATGCACATTCCAATGAGACCGTTCCATACGTGCTATGCACATCCTTCGAACGTATGTAATCGAATATACGACGGGACGTCAATCGAACGTCGATTGAACGAATATCGTACATTTCGAATGTACTATGTACATTCTAAGTATATTCAACCCTTAAACCGTAACCCTGCTCAAAATCACGTCAACCGTAACCCCCCGTCTAACAGACCGCTATCACCTTCTTCTAGATATTCAAAGTTGTTAGAAGTGAAGAAAACATTTTTCAGATCATTAGAAATGTCTACAAGGTAGTATAGTGGGCTTATGCACAGAACTTACTGAGCAATTCTGTGCAGAGTAGGAATGAAATGTCAAACAATTTAACCAAAAAAGTTCGAATTACGAGCAAATACAATTTTGATAGCGGTTTGTGAGACCGGGGTTACGGTTAGAGGGTTAAAACAGTCTCATTTGAATATTCTATGAACGTTCATTATATATTCTTCGTATCTCATTCGTACATTCTATTAACGTTTCTATTTCGTGTATAAGAACCAGAAAGTGGAATTGAAGTATTCATACACTGAGAGGAAAAAATCTTGAAACAAGAAAATATTGGATTGATCGAGCCCGATTCGATATTTCTTTGAATCAAGAAAACTTTTTTCGAAAGAGGAAAACAGTCACTCAGTTTGGAGTAATACAGTATGACGTGAGGAAAATTTTCTTTTCCCAAGTCCACATCTTCTTGAGATGAGAGGAGGAATATATATTTTTAGAACAAGAAAATATACATATGTTTTTAGAAATAAGCCTATTTTTCTCTCGAGGGATCCTTCGTAGGAACACTCGTATGATCCCACATAGAAATCTACTAAGAATGGGGATAAAGATTAGGAATCTTCCAGAATGAAACAAAGTTGAATTACTCAAATTTCGAGTTTTTGATACATTGTTATCACTTTTTGAATTAAAATGACAGCTGAGTAGCGCGAAAACTTTTGTTGAAAATGTTGCTGATCGTCTGGGGATAGAGGCTATTCACGAATTATTCTCCGATGAATTCAGTGATCACTACGACGATCCTATCCCCGAGCATCCTGATTACACCCTTCGTAAATTATTTCTTCATCGCCTTTGCGAATGTAAGTACAATCGAAAGTTTCATAAAAATCGCATGAATGCTTATTCATTCCCAAATGAAGTGAAATTTTGAATCAATATATGTGTATGATATCATGATCATTTTAATTAACATAATATGACATGAACTTATTCATAAATAACCAAGTTCATGATTCCATACTGGATGCAAGAGTTCGTCATTTCTAGAAATGCCTAATTAGTAAATAACCCTGTGAACAGCAGGCGATAGAAATAGACTGGAAGGATCACAAATCCTATCGAAACAGACAGCAAGACATTGAAATAAATAATATCGGTGTCGTTCTTCACGTGGTTTTGAACTCTTCCAATTGGTTTTTATCGTCACATTTTACTGGGATGTTTTCAGTTTTTGATTTCAGATATATTATACTGCGCAAATGCAGGGCACGATTGTCTACCTAGGTTTAAAAATCATACTTTCAACTCCAAAAGCATATTTTATTGATTACAGTTATGGTACACTTCTTACAATCGAGATTTTGTGGACGAGATGATTATGGACCCAGATCAGGAGCATCCGACGGCACGATTGCGTGTGAACGGCCCTCTCTCGCAGATGAATTCATTCAGCAAAGCATTTAATTGTTCCGCAGGAACACCCATGAATCCTAAGAAAAAATGCCGTAATTTATGGAAGACACTGGACGAGGATTTATGGAATTCTTAGGAGCATGTAGGAACTCTGAAAAAAAATTGATCGTGGTGAACAACTTATAAAATGAAGCAGAAATCGAAGAAGAATAAAATTTCTGAATTTTTCATGTATTGTTACGTCTTAGTGACTGCGTTGGATCTTGTTATTTTCTTCTATCCCACAATAAATAAATAATGGATTGAGAGAGGGATTATATGGGTTAATTTTTTGTATCAAGCATCAAATTGTACGTAAATTCCTCAAGGTGAAGCACAGAGTAACGAAATTCGCTGCTTCGCTTCAAGGTAATTCTATCGAAAAATTGATTCATCGTGAAATTTTACCCACCAAAACAGAATTTATTGGATCTTGAAGCTATACTGAACAAGAAATCCTTGAATTATCAGGTGCGCAACTAAGTTCTCGCTGTGTATCTATAGGTGGCTCCAGCAGTAGGTGCTGGTCGATTTGGACATGTCCAAACCGTCATGAACCAAGTTTAGACTTACAGTAAACAACCCGCGTTGGATTCCACGCTCTTTTTACGGAAATATTTGACACTCCAGTGCATGCATGCGTATTTGATACTAGCTTGGACCCCTGCTGTACCTAATGGCATAATTCATAAATGGGGCATTCCATGCCAAATCAGCAGCGATTTCCCTTCCCATCTTCAATTTGTTTCAAATTTTGAGGGTCGATAGAGGAACCCAAATGATGAAGTCTCGCCAAATTTTAGCTCCTTCGGAGCATTTTTGCAGATTCGACAGGATCAACAAAAAAAAAATGTTTTTTTGTTTCATTTTGCAATATTTCAAGAATGAAATGATGATAGATTCTGAAAAAATTGATAGATATGTACGATATGAGATCCTCATAAGCATCACAGAAACTCTGAAAAGGATTAACCGTACCCACAAGTCCAATTTAATACGCACTCGTGGCGTGGATAATAATGTGATGCATAATTAAAATTAAAAAATTCCAATATTTACGTCTAATTTGGATTAAACTCTTCGAAAACTCCGATCGCTTTTCAATTGCAGTTTGAAAACTTTGAAGGAACTTAATCGATGTTCGATGAAGTGACATTAATAATTATTACTTTTCAAAACACCTATTCCTCCATTCAAATCGAGTTTTTGCAAAAACAATGAATCTTATACCGCTCGTTCTTCGATCTAATGAGAAGTTGAATTAAAGAGTTTGGCACGCTTTTTTAAAATTTCTTAATGAAAGATATTAATAATTCAATGTTTTCAAGCGACAGCTCGTTCCTCGCGACACCTGATGAATTCAAATTAGAATTCCTCATATTCTCCATCGAGAGCTTTCAATCAAAACTTCTTTCAACTTAATTTATCCTCTGTTCCGTACAACATTGTGCACTGCGATAAAATACACGAGCCACGCATGACACGTGCAAAACTTCACACATTTATCAAGCCTTCTTACGTTCTCGTTTCAATATTCATTGATCGATCCTCGTTCCACGATGCGTGATATATTTGACATTTTGACACGCAAGCATATCAATTTTTCTGATACGCATCTTTTCGATTGGAAATTATGTGTAAGTTACAGACTGTATTTGTAGATTCGTATTTCAAGTTGAAACCACTTTGAATATATATGAGAGGGAATATGGGTAATGTTAATCTCGCGGTATGATGTATTCGATATTTCCATTTGAATATCAAGTTTCTTTCTCCCTGCATCGACGAAATTTAGTACTTTTTTTCGCGTTGGATTAAAAATTCAATCATGCAAAGGATGTGGAATTGCAGTTTCATATGAGATAAATGTAAAATATCGATCTGTTTAGTGGCAAATGTAGAATTTTGTGATAAATATCATCACGTCGAGTCTGAATTTGGTTGATAGAAGTAGTGAGAACTCATTCATATTGTGAAAAGTGAGGACCCACACGGCACCTAATGTCTCACTGATATTTCTAGAATATTACAATGTCTCGCTCAGAACATTCTGTATGAAATATTTATACAAGATCCTATAGGAATTGCAGATACAATATTTCGTTGAAAATGTCCCGAGAATCTTCCAATTGGAACATTGCACATATAATGACCTGTAATATTCTGGAAATCTACGATGGAGAAAATGCTAAATTTGTCGCAAATGGAATATTCTGAGAATATGACAGTGGCAATATTTTATGAAGCGAAATGAATTTTCACACACCTGACCCAGGACTTGGTAAAATTTATAATTCAAGATCGAAAAAAACGCTTCTGCTACGACCTATCCACTTCTTGTTTCTAAAGAATTTATTCCTTACGAATTTAAAAACATTATACATTTTCCTCGCAAAATTTTTCATCATATTTCGGAACTGATTGATCAGCGTAATTTAAAGCGAGGAGCCCTATTTGAAAATCCTCATTCATTCTCATTGAAAAAAATTCAATGAGAATGAATGAAGTTTCTGCATCGGAAATTTCTTATTGAGTGAGCTGATTTCTCATTGAATTTTTCTTTGAGAATCAATCGGCATTATCCTGCATACTTTGGGGAAAAAATTGAAAAGCAATGTCGATTGAATCAATCAGTTTCAATCAGATTCTTCTACACTGTAAAAATTTACCAAAAAATTCCAGTGAATTTGTTGCTAAAATTAAAAAATTATAATTATAATTTTTTTTTGCTTTTTCCTTGATAGAGATTTTGTAGTAATGATTCTGTACATTCTTTATGTCGGAAGGTCATCCAGGAACTTGATAACTCATGTAAGGGAAGAAGAAATTATATCCTACCTAACGGGGTTTGAACTTATATTCCTACTTGTCTACCGACTGGAATCTAATACCCTAACCGTTGAGTTACTGCGCGACTTTGCAGATAGTCACCTTACAGATGCATAAATTGAATGACATTGAATTGATGAGTTTGTATCCGATTTTCCTGTCATGAGACCAATGAGATTGTATTGGATTTTTCTGCCATGAGACCAATGGGTTTGTATTGGATTTTTCTTACATTACAGTAATGCGGTTGTATTGAGTTTTCCTTACAACAGAGCATTGGATATATATTGGTTTTTCTTGACTTGATGAACTTGAGGAACAATGGATTTGTATAGAATGTTCCATTTCACAGATTAATTGGGATACATTGGAAAAACTATTCTAACGAAGACTAGGGGTGCACTGGATGTCCGGTTCTGATTCGACCACTGGATACCGAATATGCGTCCAATCCGATGTACGATGCCGATGTCGACCTATCCAGAATGATTTGTCTGATCTTTCCGAATCACTGGATACCGGATTGGACGCATATTCGGCCGGATCAGCACCGGATATCCAGTGCAGCCCTAATGAGGACCTACTAAAAACTAGTATTTCAGAAATTCCTCATGATTCCTCATAAAACGTATTTCCGGAGAATTTTGATTGGCATCGATTGAACATTGACATTAGAAATAATGGGTAATTATATCAGAATTTCATCACAAAAACTTATTGAACATTCAGATCCTATGAATTCCTTGTCGTTTCTCGGAGGAAGCACTTACGGAAAATTCCGATTGAAACCGATTGAGCATCGATAACAAAAAGTGATGAAAATTATTGAGACATTTCTCATGGAAACCTATTGAACATCTCTATTCTGGAAATATCCCATCATTTCTTGTAGAATGAACTTTCAGACGATTCCGATTGGAACCGATTAAACATTGACATGAAGAATACTGAGAAATTCTATGAGACATTTCCTATAGGAATCGATTGAAAAGCTTTACTCTGAGAATTTCTCATCATTTCTCGTATAACGCGCTTGTGGGGAATTTCGATTAGAACCGATTGAACATTGACATGATTATTAAGGGAGAGTTATATCAGAATTTCCCCATAGGAACCTGTTGAGCATTCATAACGCAGAAATTTCTCCTCATTTCTCACTGCAGCCTCTCTCAGGAATTTCTTATTGAAACCCATTGACCATTGATATGGAAAATCCTCCAAAATTATATCAGACATTCTCCACAAAAACCGATTGAGAAGTCTTATTCCAGAAATTTCTCATCATTTCTTATAGACTCTACTCCAGAAAATTTCTATTGGAACCGATCGACGGTTCGTACAGACAAACGAAGGAAATTGAATGAGCATTTTCCCACGAATAATCATTCAACTCTTCACATTAAGAACTGTTCTATCATTTCCAATTTCATATTGTACGTATTTATTGAGAGATAACCGATTGGCTCTCATTGGATACTGATTTCTGATTCATTCTCACTCTGATTCAATGAGACGTTACAGGTACTTTGATCTTTCTCATTGGTCTCGTTAAGTCTCATTCAATTTGAATGAGACTCTATGAGATTCTATGAGATATTTCAAGCAGCGAGGTATCTTTCATCAGAACATCGAGAATATGTGAATTCATCCAAAAGCGGTAAAGATATGAAACTATAAAAATGCATTACCATACACTTACACATGAGTTGTTCTTTTTCATCCCTCTATTCTACGATAAATCTGAAAGTGGAATGGATTCATGCGCTCGAAGACCATGTTCTGTGAGTTGAACTCAAAAAAAAATAAGACGTATGTTATTAAATACATAATCATTTTATGCTTCGTACAAGCTTTGCCGGCATTCAAAATTGTATGCCACTGGCACGCTGCCAAACGCTTTCAACCAAGTAAGAATTATGAGGATATATTTTGAATTTACGACTCGACACAAGATCTCTCCGCATGGTTTCGAATGAAACAAACTCAAAGCTCTTCATTCCGGGGTGAATATCATTTCGGTCTTCGCGAAGTCAGCAAAGTCCTACCAAATTGCACTCATTTGATCGTTGGATTCATTGACATTTCTCCCACGGATTATACTCTGATGCGACCCTCGGCTTTGCAACGTCGACTTTTCATAGGCGTTTCATCCTTGAAACTACCAAATCTGAGAATTTATTTGGGTATCGGATGCTGGGTGACGACTCCGTATGGATGCAATCAGAGGAAATATCAGATAGATGGAGTCAATCGCCTCTGAGTGGCTTCTCCATAAAGCCACCTTCGCTCATCCACACCAAACTGTCAACTGTGGACTCTTTTGCATCGTTCTGTCGAACCGACACACAGTGGTCGAAATCAGGAATTTCGTAATCACGGCCTTCCACAGGTCGTGATTCTGAACGGATTTGGATGAATCTTTTTTAAAATACTCACAAATTGACTCTGGAGAGATCGTTCGATGTCGATGCTTGAATTTCTCTTTTACATTGACGATAAATAAACAAATAATCCGGGGAATTCTTCAATTTCAGGTATCTGAGCTTGTATCTTTCGAAAAAATGTTAGAATGTAGTCACTGTTGAGCGTGATCCAATCATTATAAACAATTTTCATGAGAAAATCAGGACTTGTAATAATTTTGGTTGTAAAAACGTATTTTTTCAACTTTAATTCCTTCGAACCATTACGAGAAACGTTATTCATTGGAAACAAAGACCAAAGTCAACATTCAACAGTTTTTATAAACAATTCTCAATTGAGAGGTTTTTTGATGGGGAACAAGTGTTTTGCTCTCGTATTTATACAGAGTCATTATTAGAGTCACAGTTTGTCACGAAATTTGAGCAAAATGCAACAATCAGTATGAAATTCAAGTGAAATGTGAGACAAATGAATCAATAACAGAACACGATCACAAGAATCATATGTGAGATTGTTTGTACAAGTTTTTCCTCGATCACGGTTCTGAACCTCTACTCTGGTTAAAAGAAACGATTGATTCTGACCAATTCCTATTGATCAATCGACCAATCGGATTGATTCGGAATATTGTGCAAGCGAAATGCCTATTGAACCAAATTGGATGAATGGGATGCACTTTCTTATTCTTGAATGGGACGTGGAGCGGATAAGACTGATTTGTTGAATGAGCTGTAATAGGCAACGAGTGTCAATGAGACTGAATCAGGAAACTGACGGAATATATAGGCGAGTGGACCGTATTGGATTCGATGAGTACTTTCATAATTCGAATTGGAATTAATAAATGGGCATCCGCGAGCTGCTCAATGTACGTTGAACGAATTGAATCAGCTATTTAATGATTCAAGTGATGAGACTTCGTCTGCATTCTGAGCAATGCATATGATGTATTTAATCAGTGGAATAACTTTTGAAGCAGATGAGAATGAATATGCGTTCGGACATATATTCCCGGTTTATATCCCATCGAATTGACATGATTTCAATGGGATTCAATGACTATTCCGACGATCAATCTGTGGTTCCTACAACACCCAAGAAGATATGTACATGAACAATTGGTTCCACTGGAATTGAATCAGAAATTGTGAATGAACATACAGGCAATCGCAACCGCATGTGATAAGTACTTCAATAAGTTTATCGGATTTAATGAATCCTTTCATGCTTCGAATCAGTGATCTCCCCTGATATATATAAACTGGATAACGCATCACTGAGATTTTTGCCTATATTTTGGTCCCAGTATGGAGGGTGAGAATATGCCAACAGCGCCGACTGCATAGAGGACCTGGTACTAGCCGGAAGTAGAATCTCGATATTACTATTCGAAGGTCAAATCATTTTTGTTCCCGGCACAACCGCCAAAGTTATCACCGATAACACAGGGCTACAAAATTGAACTTTTTGTTTGGTGCAACAACTGTATCATACTTTTCCGAAGTATTTTGGCGCGCTGAATCCGAATCTGGCTTCAAAATTGCATTATTACGTGTGGTTTTTGAGATATTTTAACGTCAAAGTGTGAAAAACACCGTTTTTCGACATGTTTGACATTACGTGACGTCAGAATGTAATTTTTTCTCATAAAACTAGTAGATGCACCTCAAAATATAATCCATCCCCTTCCGAATACCGTTGAGTTTGCTCGAATACTTTTTTTTTTACTGTGACACGACAATTTGAAATTTGTGTGTTCATGGATTGAGTGAATACGTGAAATAACACAATTTTCAAACTGTCGTATCTCAGAGAAAAAAAAAGATATTTGAACAAACCTAATCGCATTTGGGAGAGAATGACTCATATTTTGAGATAATTTGAAGGATAATTTGATAAAATGTTGTTGAAGTGTGGAATAATTGAATAAAACGTTTCAAAATCGTGCATTCTCATTTTATTTTACACCTTGAGAACTGCGATTTCTTGAAAACTACACGTAGCATTAAAAAAATAAGTATATTTCCAGAGTCAGGGTATCAAATATACTCACAATCTGCTTTAGTTTTAGCGGCACCAAAATCATTGTAGACCTGTGTAATATATGAGTAAAAATTATATATTACAATGAATAATTGGTTGGAATTGCCTAGTAAATATGTGATTTTAGAAAAAGAAAGGTATTATCTTCATTATTAAACACAGAATCAAAATTAGCTCAACAAAATGAAAAAATGTGCATTTTGTGGCAAACGTAAATCGAAAGAGAATGGGAGTTTTCACAGGTAAGTAAGATCTATTTGATCTATTTATTGGACTTCAATTAAAGATACTTCCTCATAAATGCAAATTTATCTGTTCTCTCTACAAATTCTATAAGAATTCATGTGTTGAATTTAGCATCCTAGTCCGTATTGTACAGGTCAACTTCAAGGTTGACTATCGATGTCAATGCTTTTCAGTGAAACCAGTGAATTAACAATAACATTATGAATTTGGAAAATAAAGAGTAATAAGGAAATGGATAATTTATGCTAATGAATAAGTACTTACATTATAGTGAAGCATGAACATTTAGTATTCAGTTATGATTCATGAATCAACGATATTGTAGGTGCCCACAAAATGAAGATTTATGCAAAATTCGGATTGCAAATATGGGGAGAAACAATTGGACGCCACAGAATTACAGTGTTTTATGTTCAGACCATTTTGCGGATCATTACTTCGAGCCCAAATTAGGCAGGATTGAATTGAAGAAAAATGCTGTACCGACTGTTTCCAAAATTCCAAAGCAATTTTCAACTGACGATTGTGAGAATTCCTTGAAAGAAATTCAAAATATTCAAATTGATTGTGTCTCGCTGCTTAAGATAGGTAAACATTTTTTCCAATCAATGGAAACACTTGTAGAGGGTTTCTACGATACGCAGAATTTCATTTCCAAAACACACTTCACAAGGTTAACCTTACATTGGTATTGTGGTCTGTGATACCACTGAAGAAAAAGTTTGAAACCCTCGAATTTTCTATTCGATTGTATTTAGGGAAGTTGCGTACCCTTACATCGCTGCATTTAGTTTATCTCCATCTTTCCGATATGGAAATAGTACCGTGGAATAAACAAAACTTGAAATATGTGAATTTGAAAACTGCTCACAAAAATAGTGATACCAATTGAAGGTTAATTTTCGATAAATAATAGTGATCAGCATCAAATGCAAAATGAAACAAAATATGAAACAGTGCTGATGATCGTGTTTCCAATTAATGGAATATTTTGTAATAATATGAATCTGGGCATATTAAGATTGTTCGATTGATACCATAAACGAAATTCCCAAAAGCTTCGTATCAGATTAAATATTATTTAACCTCATTTCGGACAAAGTATTTGTAAAAAATACTTCATCTACAGCTAACATTACTGAATCATATTCAATTTCAGAACGATTTGAATTTCACGCGGGATAGGCTTTAGTACCCAGTACTACATGAAGATGGCGCTGCTGATGAATTCTTGTCTCCTATTTGGAACCACTAAGATTGGTTGATGCGCTATCCAATTTATATATATCAGTGGTGATCTCAGAATCAGTGATGCCAGCATTTGGTCGACCGAGTCGATTTTCCCTCTCCATCACATCTGTCTGTATAGAAATGTCACACACACAATCAAACCTCCGACAAAAGAAATTTGATTGTATACAGCGTGATGGAAGGGGAAAATTGACTCGGTCGACTAAATACTGGCATCACTGCTCAGAATGCGGGAGCTGGCGGCCTCTCTTCACATGGACGCGCGTGGATGCAGTGTTAGTGTCCCACCAGCCGGATGGTGGGGGCCGCCAGCTCCCGCATTCTGGGATCACTGCTTCGAATTGAAATCAACTCTGCCCTACAAGTTAAAAAAACCATCAAGTCACTTTCTTCATGAAAATGAGATTTCGATATCAATTGATCCAGAATTCTCTTCTAAATCGATTGATATAAAAATCTCATTCTCGTCAAAAAAGTGACTTGAGTGTCTTTTCAACTCGTATGGCAGAACTAATGAACAGCTGCTAGCTGTTGAATGCTGGATTGGATGGATTGTATCAGGTATTTCTTCATTTATTTCAAAAAGATTTCATGTTCATGCTGACAAACAGATACGACATGCTCAATCAGTTGAATGAAAATTGAATTGATATTCGATGAAATTGACATTCCTGGTGGAAATGCAGCGTATGGAGCGTCCTGGAAAAGCAACCCAATAGTCATCCAAGAGCCATTTGAGAGGGAATTGATATATTTTCACGCCTTATTTGTTCCGATTCACGTTTTCCGGACCTTTGATTTCCACCAGAGATGATTCCAACCGGATTTGAGGTGATACCATCACCGTGGTAGCAGCCGAATCGTTCATGACAAACTACGGGCCAACTCTCCAATTGAATCAAAATATCGCCCTGTACCGCACTTCCCTAAATCAAATGAAAATGCTGTACACAGCGATATTCTGAATGAATTGAAACGTTCGCCCGTAGTTTGTCATAAACGATTTGGTTGCTGTCACGCCGCTAGTGTCCCCTCAATGGTCGTTCCACCGAGGTATTCATAGGTTCCAATACGCATAAAAGCGATCTTTGGCGATCAGACTGAATCAGGAATTATGAGCGAATATAAATAAGATTGGTGAGCATCTAAATTACATCAATGATTCGGATTGATCATTGCCCATATGCGATTGCCATTTCAATCGCGCTTGGATGAATTGCATGAGCTATCAACGGATATCAAAACTATTAAAAATGAGAGGAAGCATATTCCAAGGATAATTTATAATTATTCTTCTTCTCTCATATATTTTAATGTTTCCTCACATGACCGTGGAATCGCAAATAAATATTCATCATAAAAAATCAAAATAAAACATATAAGAATGAAATGTAAACCTTTTTTCTGAAAACACGACAAATAAAAATATAATTAGCCCTCCATTTTATGACTGTAGAAGCACATCAACAATCTTCATCCACAACTTCTTCTCTTCCATTAGAAGAAATGTTTCCGTTCTTTATATTTGTTTATCTTCGTATTCTTCTGTTTCTGTTCCTGCGTTGTGGACTTCGAGGTTATCTTTTTCTTCATCTTCACCTCCCTCACGATCCGATAATGCTATGAATTAGGAAAATATTGATTGAATCCTATTGTCTGAATCGTCAAATTCCTGATTACATTAATCACATGTTGCCAGTTCGGTGTGCCACATATGACGATTCCCGTAGGATTACGATTTCAGATCAGGTCAATCTACCATTGAATGCCGGTGCATGCAGTCGGTCATTTTGCGTGTTGAAAACTTTGTCAAAAAAGTTCAGTTTCTGATGTACAGAATCTCGAATCCCCCATAAGAGTTTGAATCAGCGGAAGCCTGATTGAATCTAATTGGTTGACTTGTCAGATACATATACGATAGCATTTCATTCAAAGTGGAGAACCTCCAATGATACGATTCCCATTGATGTAAAATTTTGGTGGGATTAAAAAAGTGTCGTGTATCATAAGTTTCTAAAACCCAGTGAAACTGTTGATACTGATCGCTACAGACAACAAACGATGAATTTGAACCATTCAGTGATCGAAAAACAACCAGAATGGGCCAGAAGACACGGTAAAGTAATTTTATTACACGACAATGCACCTGTACACAAAGCGAAACCGGTTCAGGATGTATAATCAAAGCAATTGGCTGGGAGCTGCAACCCCACCCGCCGTATTCACCAGACTTGGCCCCTTACGACTACCATTTGTTTTCATCGATGGGACACGCATTGGCTGAGCAGCACTTCGATTCCGGCGGAGAAGTCGAAAATTGGGTGTCTGATTGGGTTGCTTCGAAAGACGAACATTTCTATTGTCGTGGTATCCACAAATTGCCAGAGAGGTGGTCAACATGTGTAGAAAGCAATGGTCAATATTTTGAATGAATTCCTCTCACTTTCCCATTCGAAATTAGTGTTCCATTCTCACAAAAAAAACGCTCATTTCATACCGGTACACCTATTACATGGGACGAGCATATTTAGCAATTCGCATTGCTCGACGATATGTTCAAAGCATGATTTCCCTCAGTCTGTTCCGTTTGAATTCTGCTGGAACTTCCATGAAATCATGAGAAAACCATTATTGAACCATGGTATGAGTTTCATCATCATTTGTTTCCAATTCACAATTTTCAACAATCTTTTGAAAGTATTCCTCCCTTATATTTGTATCATTCGAATGCCAAGGAATTTTGAGTATACATTCGATTCAATAAGTGTTTGTTTTACGATGTAAATTCCAGGCGAAACGGGATTGTGGGGAAGAAGGATCAGCACGTAGTTTCGAAACAAGTTTTGAAAATTCAGTCCATAACGTTCTTATGTGGATGTGAATTTTGAGAATGATATACAATAACTAGCTTCAACGGATTATAATATATAGTGAAAGTTGAGAATAAATTTTTATAATTTGAATCAATGACCCAAACAGCTATGGCACAGTTCTCAAAATATTCTCGAATAAAATGCCTTTAAACTTCTTCCCGAAATTTAGAGGTTTTCAAGATTGTTCAATGAATTGTGTTCTATGAAAATTTAGTCGTTCTTTCAAACCGCTTGTAGAATTTGTGAAGACTTTGAAGATGGCTACAAAACGTCCATGTACTAGAATCTTTTTTCAATTTTTGAATAATTTCGAAATTCTACAAAATTCTAAGAGCATACTTCTCGTGCAGGATACATTGAGAACTTTGCAATTGCTGTTTGAACACTCAATCTCTGTTCATTAAATGTACATATATCGTGGAGTCTTAAAAAGTCTTATAGTGTTTAATTGAGTAATCTAAGCAAAAAGAAGAAGACTTCACCAATCCATATCCAAAGAATAACGAGGTGGGAACATTTTTCAAATCGTATATAATTAACATTTGATTCGATATAGTTTGAATATGATATATGCATAATCATACATGAATAGAATATAATTTGCAAAACTTCTTCACTCGGGTGAATATCTCAATTCGAAAGAAAGAAAAGAGCAGTGAAACAAAACAATCACAATCACCAAGGCATACCATTGAGACACTGGTGAATATCCTTCGCACTACAATATTCTGAATGCCATGAGCCTATTACATAATTTGTACTTTAAAATCACAAAAATATCACAGATTACGATCGCTAGAGAATACAAAAATCAATTCTCCCCTTTGCTCATGGTTTTTTCATATCACAGTTAGGAATAATTAGAGTGTCGGTAATAATAGAGAAACTATAAGATGTTACGCGAATTCTCAAGTGGGCTGGATTATATTTTGGGGGCATATTCTGCAGTCAGATGAAACAACTGTTCTGATTAGCAAAATTCGCTTTGAGACTTGATTTTTGTGGTGTAAGGATTTCTTCCAACTGAAATCACTCAGAACCACTTGATGCTCTATACTTGAGCTTGAAACCATCCAGTGAGTTATAAAACGGCGGGTCTGTGGAAAAACTCAAAGTATCCCATTATTCCTCAGTTCAAAGTTGCAGCTGTTTGAGATTTTTGGGCTTCTGGCCAATCAAAATTCAGCAATTCATAATTATTATAGTTCCAACACCAAGAATGACAAGACAGTTTACTGAGAGAGCTAATTTTTACATTCGCAAACGTTCGGCAAAGCTTCTACGAACACTGAAATGTCCGTCTCGAAATGCTTTCAGGAAACATAGATGGAACGTTCATTGGAGGTTCATTGAAGGTTTGATGAAACTTCATAAAAATATCTATACTTATATTAATTTCCAAAAATTTCAAGATTAATCAATTAATTGATCAACATCAATTAATAGGGATTAATATCAGTATAGATATTTTTATGAAGCTTCATCAAACCTTCGAAGAACCTTCAACGAACGTTTCATCTATATGTTTCCTGAAAGTATTCCGAAGCGGACATTTCAATCGTTTTCCAAACGATGGTGGATCCAAACGTTAGGTTCCATGAACCTTTAGCCCGATCTATACAGATTTAATCCGAACGTTCGCTGAAGCTTCATGTTCTTTCCGGAGTGTCAAGCTTAAGTATATAGCACACAATGCTTCTGAGTGATCTGGATTTGAAGAAAAATCTGAAAATTGTTACATCTCAAATACTAAGTTTCAAATTAAATTTTGCCAAACAGAAAAGTTGTTCCATCTGACTGCAGAATATGCTCTCAAAATATAATCCAGCCTACTTGAGAATCCGCGTAACATCTTATAGTTTTATTAACGGATAGAAGAAGTCCAATATCGCGGGCAATGGCGAATAACTTTTATTTAAAAAAGTATAATCCGACGTTTCGACCGAGTTTCGGCCATTCTCAAGGATAATACAAAATCATAATGGCGAAGGATTTGTCTGTTCCATCGTCGTTAAAAAACCTCGTTGACAAGAGGACAGAGGTAGAATAAGAATATTCACTCGTAGGTTGAGGAATGTGGAGTTGGTAGATGCCCGTATCGTTCCTTATTAACGGATAGAAGAAGTCCAATATCGCGGGCAATGGCGAATAACTTTTATTTGAAAAAGTGTAATCCGACGTTTCGACCGAGTTTCGGCCATTTTCAAGGATAATACAAAATCATAATGGCGAAGGATTTGTCTGTTTCGCCATTGCCCGCGATATTGGACTTCTTCTATCCGTTAATAAGGAACGATACGGGCATCTGCCAATTCCACATTCCTCAACCTACGAGTGAATATTCTTATTCTACCTCTGTCCTCTTGTCAACGAGGTTTTTTAACGACGATAGAACAGACAAATCCTTCGCCATTATGATTTTGTATTATCCTTGAGAATGGCCGAAACTCGGTCGAAACGTCGGATTATACTTTTTTAAATAAAAGTTATTCGCCATTGCCCGCGATATTGGACTTCTTCTATCCGTTAATAAGGAACGATACGGGCATCTGCCAACTCCACATTCCTCAACCTACGAGTGAATATTCTTATCTTATAGTTTTTCTATTATTACCGACACTCTGATTATCCTCAACTGTCATATGAAAAAACCATGAGTAAAGGGGAGAATTTATTTTTGTATCCTTCAGCAATCGTAATCTGTGATATTTTCGTGATTTCAAAGTACAAATTATGTGATGGGCTTATGGCTTTCAGAATATTGGAGTGCAAAGGATATTCACGAGAATGTCTTAATGGTATCCCTTGGTGATTGTGATTGTTTTGTTTCACTGCTCTTTTCTTTCTTTCGAATTGAGATATTCACCCGAGTGAAGAAGTTCTGCAAATTATATTCTATTCATGTATGATTATGCACATATCATATTCACACTATATCGAATCAAATGTTAATTATATACGATTTGAAAAATGTTCCCACTCCGTTATTCTTTGGATATGATTTGGTGAAGTCTTCTTCTTTTTGCTTAGATTACTGAATTAAACACTATAAGACTTTTTAAGACTCTACGATATATGTACATGTAATGAACAGAGATGAAGTGTTCAAACAGCAACTGCAAAGTTCTCAATGTATCCTGCACAAGAAGTATGCTCTTAGAATTTTGTAGAATTTTGAAATTATTCAAGAATTGAAAAAAGATTCTAGTGCATGGGCGTTTTGTAGCCCTCTTAAAATTCTTCACAAATTCTACAAACGGTTTGGAAGAACTACCAAATTTTCATAGAATACAATTTATTGAACAGTCTTGAAAACCTCTAAATTTCGGGAAGAGGTTGAGAGGCATTTTATCCGAGAATATTTTGAGAACTGTGCCTTAGCTGTTTGGGTCATTGATTCAAATTATAAAAATTTATTCTCAACTTTCACTATATATTATAATTCGTTGAACCTAGTTATTGTATATGATTTTCAAAATTTGAATGAAATAAATGGAATGATCTGTTGGAAATGCTTTTCTCATTGCTCTATAATTCAATTGAATATGACCTGCAGTATGATATAATTTTGATTTTTTGATCGATTTAAAGTCATTCTCATTGAGGGTCAAATAAAATATTCTCATTAATATGAGAGTTCAGTGAATGAGCAAGTGATCGGAAAGCCTGCACCGATCTGATACTTTTTCATCTATGGCTTGGAGGTTAGGCCAATGACATGCGGCCAAGTAATGGCCAGCGGGACATATAGATGTTGGACCATTGACATTTGCCAGTGTGGGTTCTTTACATACAGTGCTGGCAAAACTTTTATGGCCATCGCTTGGCCAGCAATCTGGGATTTACTGGGATGGATTTTTGACCATATCACAATACTTACGTTTCCTTCCCAGACCACATTGAGAGTTCTAAAAGAATCCGCAAAGGATTCTCGGTCGTTTGGAAGAATTCTTCAGGAGCACCAAAAGTAATCGGAAGAATTCTGGTATAATATATTGAGAGCTCTGAAATGTCCAACCAATAGAGCATCCTTGGTGTTCTCTTTCCACCACATCAGAATTGATTATAAACTCACTGGAGAATTCTTTAAGAAAATTGAATGTATGAATAAGGAGTAAATTAAGACTTTTCAAGAAACTCGTTTCTTCAATAAAAGGAGTTATTTTGAATTTCAAATGTATCTGTTAATTGAAGAGTTTCATGAATTGAAGAATATAAAATTGGTTGGGTACATTGAAATCAATGAACAATTTTATGCAAGTATTTCAATGATTTTTTATCCGTTTGTTATTAAATATTTTTTCCTGCCCACGCATGGGAAGAATTTATATCCGACGTTGGAATTTGAGAGAATTCAACGTACATTCTGATGTATAAGAGTTCAGTTTTGAATTTGGACAAATTTTGGTTTCAAAATTATCCTTCAAAGAAGTATAATTGCAATCCTTATAAAACTATCGTCAATTTTATATGTCAGTTATTTTCGAAATATCAATATTTTAGATAACACAAATCTCTATAGAGAACATTTCAGTATCGCTCAGTATACCGATAAAATCACCCACCGGAACGTTTTATTTGATGTTTTTCAATATTTATTCAATCTTTCGTATTGATAACGATTATTTATTACAATTCTTCATGAAAGCATCAATGTTGGCGTGATGAGAGAACATAAATTCCTCGAATCTTAAGGTGGCAAAAAGAAATTCCGAAAAGATATTCAAAACCTCCGCCAATCAGTTGGTTTAGCATGTACGAACTGAAAAACATATGATCTTATTACCGCCATCTACATTTTCAACAACTCCGCAAATAATTCTTTTGGATTGAATAGAGAACACCGCACGAGTCCAAATCATCGGACATTTGAGAGTTCCTAAATCGCATTTTAAGTGTCGTTTTCGAACATTTCACAAACTCCCTGAATCATTCAGAAGAATTCTCTGAGAACCCCATACGTT
Source organism: Gonatopus flavifemur (assembly GCA_018340375.1). NCBI lineage: Eukaryota > Metazoa > Arthropoda > Insecta > Hymenoptera > Dryinidae > Gonatopus > Gonatopus flavifemur. The sequence goes on from JAFFJZ010000004.1 coordinate 21,317,387, forward strand.
CTAAATGAATTCTGGAAGAATTCAATGCTGAGAGGTCTTGAGAAGTTCATGTTGAGAACTCATATAGCATTTCTTCGAAACTGTCTTGCTGTGTGGATTATATATATGAAACATGGAAATTGAAAAACAAAGGTTCATTTTTCAATAATATAGAAACGTTATACGTTTTCCTTGCAAAATTTTCCATCCCTAGTTTAGAATTGATTTATCAGCGGAATTGAAAACAAGGAGGCATTTTTCATCAAAACATTCAGAATATTTGAGTTTATCCAAAAACAATAAAGATAAGAAACTATAAAAATTTATTACCTTCGAAATAACTCATGATTTTTCCTTCTTCATTCCTTCATCCTACGATCAATCTAAAAGTGAAATGAATTCGTTTGTGTTCGGAGACCACATTCCACGAGTCAGACTCCAAAGGAAAGCAGATGTATGTCATTGAATACATAATCATTTTGTGCTTCGCACAAGCATTGGAGGCGTACAAAATTGTATGCTACTGGCACGCTACCAAGACCTTCCAACCAGGTAAGAATCATGGAAAGATATTTTGAATTTACACAGAAAAAAGTATAGAGTAACGGTCACTATGGAGAATTTGACGATTAAACGAACTTACCTGTAAGTGAAGTTCGATCGTAATCATACGATCTATCCCGTCCGAAGAGATCAATTGATTATTACTGGTGATGGTGCCAGCTGCTCGATCCAATCACAACCATTTCAGAATCATATAGGAAAAACAAAAGAAGAGGGTGCGATTCGGTCCACCCTTACAACTCTCCTTATGACTCTGTTCATTATTCTACAACACACCACCAAATTGCTCCACAGGGAGGAAAGTGGGTGGGTTTGATCACTCCGGACGAGACAGATCGTTTAATTACGATCGAACTTCACTTACAGGTAAGTTCGTTCAATCGTCAAATTATACTCTCTGTCTCGTCCTTGAGATCAATGAATTATTACTTGTAGATGTTCACAAACCAAGGAGCAATTTGGTTATGCATTATATCAACACAACACGTCAAATTTCGAACTTCCAATTTCAATTTACAACAGCCTACAATTTTTAGAATGTAACGTATTTCTTGTCGGAATTTTCGGACCATCCCGCCGCTTTACGAATAGTATTCCATGAAACCCCCTTTCGCATAGCAGCCGAAGTGCTAGCATGCCTAGTGCTATGCGCCGAGAAAATATTTGTATCGATATCACTTTCTTTCAAAGTATCTTTCAACCAACGACTTAGAGTTTGGGTAGTAGCTGTCTCATTTGGTCTTTTCAAAGTTATGAACAAAAATCCACCCTTCGAAATCTCCTTTGTTTTATCTAGATAAACTCCCAATGTGGATAATGCACGTGAACCCGGTTTCTCATCGAATCTTGGAATTTTGTTCGTGGCCTACACGTGAGGTCTTAATTCTATCCGGAATTTTTATAGATATTCCGTCCAGTGAACGAAGAATGTTCTCTATTCTTGTTTGTTAATCGAAGTGAGATTGTAATGAATTCCCAATTAATAATGATTAGTCAAAAAAGGAAAAATAAAAGGGAGAAATTCGAGAATAGAGGTGAGACGAATGGACTGTAAAGCAAGCGGCGGATTCTATCACGTTTAGGAGTTGGGAGTTTCGGATAATTCAAGATTCTCAAAGGAGAGAATGTAGTTTCTACAAAGCGATATAATTTCAAACTAAAAATACATGAGAAATCGAACGTGTGAATCAGAGTTCGCCAGATGATGAACAAAGAATCGTCTGAAGGACGGAACATTATATAGAAACTAGTGTAAACTTCTAGATAATTTGTCTGCCCAAGACAACATACATGCATACCACACTCACTCGTTGATGATAAGCGGTGGCCACCTGGAAATCGTTGATCCGAAGATGCGGTTGACAAACGAAAATCGACGGCTCCAGCGAGATGAGTGTTGAATACAATAAACCCTCGTCCTCGTAGCACTCGAGAATACACTCGTAAATTTCGTGCGTGAAAAATGTAGTGGGCACTACTCGCGCGAACGACTTGAAACGTACGTAAGAATTGGAAATCGTGTTCGACCACCTGCGGAAAGTAGAAGTTGACGAAGTACATCTGTACTTGATAACGTCTTAGGAGCTTCTGATTAGAGAGGAGATCAGCGCTCTCGTTGTTCGCAATGATAGATTGACCTCTTCTACCGGTCACAGGTGAGAAGCCCTTGGCTTGAAGCCCTCGTACCTCTGCAGTACTGAGGGTAGCGGATCGTCAGGCTCGAACAATTCTAATTAAGGAGAGCGTTTGAATCCTTTGACCGGATATCAAGGCTAAAATTGTCACCAGTTTTTTAGACAAGAGTTCCAAACTCAAAGTACTATCAGGAGGCGAGGAGTCTAAATATCCCAGAACTGTAGAAGGGTCCCATGTCATATTATATCTAGGCGTTTGTGGTTTTTGTCTTGCTGCTCCCTTACAAAATCACCCAATTAATGAGTTAGAACCAATTTGTTCCTTTGAAATTGAGGCTACTGCTGAGCGATAGGTGTTCAAAGTACTGGAAGTGTTACAACCCGCCAAAACTCTAGTCAGGAATTCGATCACCTGAAATATTGACGCCTCAAAAGGTGATATCAACTCTTCCTTGCAGAAAGACCACCACTCGACTGTAGATTTATTATATTGTTCCCATGAGTTTCCCGATAGAGAGGCCACGATCTGATTTAATGCTTCTGATGGGACTCTCTTGTAGGAAGACGCTTGGCGGACAATTTCCCTACCACCAGGGGAATCGAGCGCCACTCTGGATGGTGTTCACTGAAAGGAGAAGACAGCAAGTTTTGATTTGGTTTCAAAATTATGAAGTCTGAAACTAAATATTCGAAAAATAAGGGTAACCACGCCAGCGTTTGCCATAACGGAGCGACGAGAATACCCTCTGCCTTGTCATTGATGATTTTCCATATCACACGGAGTGGTGAGACGAATGGGGGGAAGGCGTAAAACTTAGATGATGATCAATTTATCGTCAAGGCTTCAACGAATTCGGCATTCGGATCTGTATACTACGAAGCAAATCGGGGGGAGTTATTGTTCACTCTGGTCGCAAATAAATCCAACTCGAAATTTCCGAATTCGCTTTTGATACTTCGCACAGACCAATCCGACAGACTCCATTCGGTTTCTACAGATGAAAATCTAGACTGCACATCCGCAATTGAGTCGAGGCTAGATTCTATATAAGGAGCAAGAACCCAAATTCCTCTCTTCTCGCACCATTGCCAAATTTTCCTACTCAATTCTGATAGCTTAGGAAATTGCACACTTCCCATTTTATTGATATAACATATAGCCGTTGTATTGTCATTATTCAGTAAAATGTCACAGGATTTCAATTTTGACGCAAAACAGCGCGGTCCGTAAAAAGCTGCTTTTAACTCTGAATAGTTTATGTGATTCAATTTTTGCTTTTGAGACCACCAGCCATGGGATTTATCACCATTCGCAGATACCCCCCAACCAGACCGTGAGGCATCCGAATAAATAACTAGACCATACTGACCCTGCCTAATAGGGTTGAGGGCTGCGGAAATATTTAGTCTCCACCAATCTAGATCTGCCTTAGCACTTTCTGACAAGATTATTGTCGCATTGTAATTTTCTCGAAATTTTTGTAGAGCTAAAAACTTCTCTCTTCCCAATCTCTTATTGTATGAGGGTCCATACGAGGGTGGATTGATAAGTTTCCGGCCTGACCAAGAGATGGCGCCACTAGGCCTACCTTGAGGTGGCGTTCTATAGTACCATCCTCAGATAGCTTGTAGCTATAGTTTCAGTCCGATCGCCATGTCAGTTTAGTTTTGAGAGCACGCTGATCAAGACGCCTCTGTGTTTTTCGTAAAAATGGAAAAGCTGGAAAATCGTGCTGTCATCAAATACTTTTATTTGAAGGGGTTAACGCCGAAGGAAATTAAAGAAGAGATGGACTCAACACTGGGGACATCCTCCCCATCATATTCAACCGTTAAGCAGTGGGTTTCCGAGTTTAAAAAGGGTCGTGTGAGCACCTCTGATGAGCCTCGCTCAGGACGCCCCATTGAGGTCACAACTCCAGATATGATCGAAAAAATCCATCAAATAGTGCTGAAAGATCGCAGATTAAAAGTTCGTGAGATAGCTGCGACGTGTAAGATGTCATATGAACGTGTACAAAATATTTTGCACCAACATTTGTACATGGAAAAGCTCTGTGCAAGATGGGTGCCGCGTTTGCTAACAGTCGACCAAAAATTGATTCGAAAGAACATTTCTACCGCCAATTTGGCGTTGTATAAGCGTAATCCAAGCGAATTTTTGCGTCGATTCGTAACCGTTGACGAAACTTGGGTCCACCACTACACTCCTGAAACCAAAGAACAGTCTAAACAGTGGATTGGACCAGGGGAACCAACTCCAAAGAAGGCAAAAACAATTTTTTCGGCGAACAAGGTTATGGCTACTGTTTTTTGGGATGCAAGAGGTATTATATACATTGATTACCTTGAAAAGGGTAAAACTATCACTGGTCAATACTACGCAGACTTATTGCAACGTTTGAGCCACGAAGTGAAAATTAAACGACCTCATCTGGCGAAGGAAAAAATCTTGTTTCATCACGATAACGCACCAGCGCACACGTCAATCGTTGCGATGGCTAAAATCAACGATCTGAAGTTTGAATTAATGCCGCACCCTCCCTACTCTCCAGACCTAGCCCCGTGTGACTATTATCTGTTTCCTAACCTCAGAAAATGGCTTGGCGGTAAGGGATTTGCGGACAATGAAGAAGTAATCGAAGCTGTAAATGGGTATTTTGAGGAGCTTGACGAATCAGTCTATAGAGATGGCATTACTAGACTAGAACACCGCTATGAGAAATGTATCAGCCTTGGAGGAGATTATGTTGAGAAATAAAGAAAAAAAAATTCCTAAAAACGTTATTTTTCTTGGTCAGGCCGGAAACTTATCAATCCACCCTCGTACTTCACAGCCGGACATACAGAGACAGCATACCCTATGAATTGTGCTAAATCTATGATTCTAATACAAGAGTTCTCTCTCAACTTTGAGGCTTGATTTTCAATTTTGTGACATGTTTCTTTGGGTAAAGAAATACAAAATTTGTTTGAGTTGATATTGGAGCCTTGAAACCTGCATATCTTTGATGGTTTACATTGAGATTTACTTTCACTACAAACAAAGCCCAAGAACTCAAGTAATTCTTTGGTTCAATGACATTATTCTCACACTCCTCATAAGAATGACCGATTAACAGAACATCGTCTGAATAATTTACTGAAATCCATCCTTTTTGTCTTAATACTTAGTGACTTACTACTTGAGTGACTGGTTTCATTATTCTATTAGGTGTACAAATAAGTTTCCGCGGTTTGTCAAAAGATGGCCCCACCAGAAGGTTATGGAGAAATTGTCAGATGTAAAACGTAATATCCCAAGTTTAGTCATCTGGCAACACCATAACCTTAAAGTACTAGTGATTCCGTATCAGCATCACGTAATTTTTTTCGTGCAAAAATGTCAAGTTTTATTCCGAATAAGCATCATTTGCGGGAACTTTTGATTTACTTCTTTAATGTGAAAAAATCTGCAGCTGAGGCGCATCGATTGCTTCTAGAAGCATATGGTGAAGCTGCTTTAAGTGAGAGAAGTTGTCAGGAATGGTTTCAAAAGTTTAAGAACGGTGAGTTTGACGTTAAAGACAAAGAACGCAGTGGAAGGCCGAAAGTGTACGAAGACATGGAATTAGAAGTACTATTGGAGGAAGATTCGTCCCAAACGCAAAAAGAACTTGCACTTACTCTACAAGTGACTCAACAAGCAATTTCACATCGTTTAAAATCGTTAGGAATGATTCAAAAACAAGGAAATTGGGTTCCATATGAACTAAAGCCGAGAGACGTTGAACGCCGATTATGCATGAGTTAAATGCTGCTTGCCAGGAATAAAAAAAAGAGTTTTTTGCATCGTATAGTCACTGGTGACGAAAAATGGATTCCCTACGATAATCCAAAGAAGAGAAAGTCATGGGTTAAGCCCGGCGAACCATCAACATCGACAGCTAAGCCGAATATTCATGGAAAAAAACTCATGCTGTGTATTTGGTGGGATCAGCTTGGTGTCGTGTATTATGAATTGCTGAAACCAAGCGAAACCATTACTGGAGCTCTCTACCGAACACAATTGATGAGATTGAGTCGGGCACTTAAGGAAAAACGCGCCCATTACTACTCCAGACACGACAAAATTATTCTTTTACACGATAATGCTCGTCCACATGTTGCGGCGCCGGTAAAAACATACTTGGAAACACTCAACTGGGAAGTTTCACCCCACCCGCCGTATTCACCAGACTTAGCCCCTTCTGATTATCACCTGTTCCGGTCGATGGCACATGGTCTGTCTGAGCAGCGCTTCACATCATATGAAGACACCAAAAATTGGGTAGATTTGTGGATAGCGTCAAAAGATGAAGAGTTTTTTCGACGGGGTATCCGAATGTTGCCAGAAAGATGGGGAAAAGTAGTGGCAAATGATGGAAAATACTTTGAATAAAACGTAATGTACTTTTCCTTTACAATAAATTCCTAATTTTTTATAAAAAACCGCGGAAACTTATTTGTACACCGAATAGTAAAAATAAATGGCGCCGTTGAAAGCCCAAACTGAAAGCAGTTAAATTCTAATAGTTTCCCATTGAAATAAGAACGTCAATATTTTCTAAAATCTGAATCAATTTGAATAGCAAAATATGCATCTACTAGATCAATCGTAGTTAAATAACAGTCCTTCGATCGAATCCTAATGACTGTTTTCCAATCCTCCAACTTGAAATGAGGCGGATCTCAAAACTTATCAAGGTTTTTTTAGATTCAGAATAAATCTCTTTCCACCCTTAGGTTTATCAACGAAAAAAAAGGTCGAAATAAATTGGTCATCAACTGGCATAGCTTGTGATATAGCTACTTTATCACAGAGCGTATTGATTTCAGCGAGATACACCCGAAAATCAGGTTCAGACAAATTGGGTTCACAAGGAACACAATCTTGAAAAACCTTGGACACAAAGGGTAACTTGTATCCCGATATTACTCCGATGATATTCGGGTCAGGTTTTATAATTTCCCAATTTTTTGTAAAAAAAGATAACCTGCCAGCTCGTTTATTTACCGTTAATTCCTACGATAGTTGTGGAACGTTCGGTGAGACGCTGATTGGCGGATCCGAAATTTGATTTCCCCTCGACGGTTCGGGGCTTGGAGTTTTTTTGCTCGTTGTCAAGTTTTTTGAGAATTTGCGCCGAAGTTGGAGTTGATATTTTGTTTTATTGAATCTTTGACTGCTCTTTCCAAGGACTGAGCACTCTTGTATTTTTCTGCCAGATTTCCTCCAAAAAGGCAAGAATCAATGGTCGAATTCTTAGCTACCTCTTTTGCCAATCCACGAAGATTACCTTGAATGAAATATCTCCTAGAGTTGGAGATTTCATGGTGCACATTGGTTAGAATCCTTCCTGCATCTCCCAAAGCCCGATTGACCTTCTCCATTCCCTCCGAACGATCTTGAGTCAACGTTAGAGGAAGGGCTGTTCCTAGTGCTGTTAGAGCGCCCCCAATCCCTTCTTGGAAAGAGGACAAAAACCCATCTCGAGAAATCGTTGACGGAGCCCTGTCTGAAAAGTCCAATAGATTCTCATAAATTCCCATAGATGCTGTGACACTAGCCACTATTGAAACTGATAGGATATTTTATTCCTATCAGTATTTATCAGGTTTTGCTGATCATACCGATAGAAACCTAAAGAACATCGGATTCCTCATAGAATCTTAAAGAAACCCTCGAGTCCTGTGACACTAGCCACTATTGACACTGATAGGAAATCATGGATTCCAATAGGATTTGGCCTATCGGTTTCTATTAGTCTTTTCGCACAGGGAGATGAATTGAGTTTGATATCTTGATTAAGCTGGGGAGAACGTAATGCCAAACAGTTCTTCAGGGTTGGGTATTTCTACAGAAGATCGGATTTGGTATCCTTGACTAGGCCCGACTTCAAAATAGCTGACCAATTTTCCGCGATTTGAGCACAAATATCTCCTCCTACAGGCACTTCTTGTTTGTCATTCCCGATGTACTCAGCAAATTCAAGTTGGATATCCGGTTCTAATTCATCCGGTTTTTCTGTTCCAACGAATTCATCCGATTTGGCTAAACAATGAGAGAGAATGGAACCATGTTCAATTTGGAATTCCTTTTCAAACCCCAAGTTCGTCTATGTAGGCTCTCGGAAAGAATTTCAACAGTCGTCATGAGCCTCTGTTCACGCCTTGAATTATCAACCATTTCTGACAACTATGTTGTCTAATATGCCGCCAAGCCCATTGTGTTATCACGACAATTGTCACGACCCAAGTTCGTGCCCTAAATTATCTCGATTCTCAATAGTTCTGTCGTGACCTTCTGTTCACGTCCTATATGAACTAGTTGAAAATCTTACCCATTATTTTTTCATGTGAAGAGCTCCGAGGCACATTGCAAGAAGAAGAGCTATCATAAGATCGGCGAGTGGAATCAGAGCTGCGAGGAGTGACAGAACGACGTCTTTGACGATGACTGCGACCCCGTTGATTGCGAGATCTAGAATAAGAACGATCGGGCTTTTCAGAGAGCCGCGGTGACGGTTAATAGTGACGGAATTGGTGAATCCTTGAGATTTGACATTCCACCCGTACAGCTCGAAGAATGCCGATCTAATAATCACAAAATTTGACACAGTTCCCGTTTGCGATGTTATTAGATCGCACAACCAAACATAATGAACAGAGTCATAAGGAGAGTTGTAAGGGTGGACCCAATCGCACGCTGTTCTCTCGTTCTTCCTATATGATTCTGAAATGGTTATGATTGAATCGAGCAGCTGGTGCTACTACAAGTCAAATTAATCGTTCTCAAGGACGAGACAGAGAGTATGATAGTGAGTTGGTGATGGATATTTCAGAATTGTGATGAATCACATTCGAAATCGGATTGAGTACGATCGACTGTTTACGTTACCATGGAAACGACAGGTTAACTCGCAATGATCACCAAATCGCGAGTCATCACTCACTTCCTATTCTGGTCTTGAGCGGAACTACCCTAGCAGAAATTAGGATTGAGAATTAGATGGGCTCCAGCTAGTTTCCCCAGATGTAAGGTTGGTTCCTAGCTAGTTCTGTAACGCACTTTCTAGCCCGTGCCCATCCAGATGTCCCAGGGAATTGCTAGAATGTTGTTTAAATTGGTCATTAGAAATGTGAGATCATGTGTTTTCTGTACAATCACACCTATGGATAAGGTGACAATGTATTTTGACATGTCATCTCCAGTCAAGAACGTTGCTTTTAAATTAATTTCCATAGAATAGTCTCGAGTGGCAAATTGAAATGTTGGGGCTCCTCTTTATTCCTTTGATCTTGTTGATGGACTATCAATGTTACTATACGATCAGTTGACACATGGAAAATCTACATGGACCAACTGAATGTTTGGGCACCAAAGTCAAATTGGCTGAAATGTGTTATCCAGTTGCCCCCCCCCCCTCCCGTGGGTCCCATCTAGTACGTGGATGGTAGAGGGACGCCCAGACAAATTCCCACCAGGGTAAGGTGAATTTGATTCAGTCCTATATACTTTTCTCCGTGTACAACCCGACATAAGATCTCTTCGCATCGTTACGAATGAGACCAACTCAAAGTTCTTCATTTCGAGGTAAATATCATTTCGGTCTTCGCGAAGTCAGCAAAGCCCTACCAAATTGCACTCATTTGATCGTTCGATTCATTGACATTTCTCCCACGGATTATACTCTGATGCGACCCTCGGCTTTGCAGCATCGACTTTTCATAGGCGTTTCATTTTTGGAACGACCAAATCTGAAAATTTATTTGGGTATCGGATGTTGGGTGACGACTCCATATGAATGTAATCAGGGGAAATATGAGATCATGGTAAGTATCCACCCACGGTAAGTCGACTTCACGTCGTTTTTCCATCAGGCCACCACTGCTAATCCACCACAGACTATTGATGTTCGAATTGTTGTGTCGAACCAACAGCTGGAGGACCATGCTCTCACGGGAAGATTCATCGAAGATGCGTCTTTGTTGAGAAAAAATCTGGAATTCGATGGAATTGATTTATCGTGGCCGTTTCCGTCGGACGACATGATTCACGAATATGAATTGAATCTTTTTTCTCGAGAATATTCCGAAAGTAGACAAGCTACTGCAGCTGAACAATTTAGCCGGATGGATTTCATACCCGCAGCATCGTTACCTACGGGAAGAGCTGCACTGAGAAGAAGGGTTGAGTTGAATATTAGACAGCTATACTGTGAGAAAAGGGGCGGTGTCAGAAAAAATGTACTCCATATGATTTCATTCCAACACCTCACGGTGTTATTTTGACACTCCATGGTGCTATTCCAACATCGTTTGGAACTATTACAACACCGAATCCCTGGATGGACTCGTATGGAACACACGCGGCATTAATTCTGACACCGCTTCTTCCACACTGTCGGAAATTCACGCCCCCGGAATCAAAATTTAGTCGCCCTAAATAAATTTTATTTGTCATAGCTAAATTTTTTGGTCAAATTTGATAATAGTATGTTCCCGTGTGGAAATTATTTCTTGGCGGCAGTTTGGCCCAGACTCATTGTCACGCACTCATCTTCACGGCCTGCATAGTATTCCCCACTTGGGAATATGTAGGACATCTATGATGGAGCTCATTCAGCCGATGGAACTAGGACCTTTGAGAGGATAATAAATTGTTGCTAATATCATCAAATTGAATAAATATTGAAAGGAGGAAACTTCCTCGATTGTAAATTGGGCTATCCAAGGCCCTATCTGTACCCAGACTACTTCGACTTGAGTCCAGACAGGGCCTAGAATGAGCCGATCCCAATTTCTATTCGGGTATTCCACCCAACATTACTCCGTTCATAAATTATCGGGCTGTATCAAAAAACAGAACAGCCTCATTCAGTCTTGGAATTGACCATACAGTGATGTTTTTTCCGATTCTTTGACATTGTTCATCGATAGTGTGAACACAGTAATCATGGATGAAATATTTTTTTTGGGGACATGCACCGTAAAAAGTCGAAATTACCAATACAGTTTTAGTAAATTCACTTTTCAAAGTAGGTTTATATTCAAAAGGAGGTATTAACATAAGGGCAAGGCCCTATGCAGGCTAGTGTTGGGTGCATTAAAATTTTCAAAACGGGGAAAACATTGGAAATGCAGTTTGGTCCAACATGGGTTGTATACAGTTATGCTTGAGTCAAGATCTTCGGGAGAATACGGGAAGCCTTGCAAGGCTCTATTAAGGCTGTAGTTTTGTGTGCCTAGATTTTTAAAATCGGGGGGAAAATTGCCAATGCATCGTGACCCCATACGGGCTTTATATGGGTGTCCCTGACTTGGAGAAATCAGGCTAAATATCAGCAATCCGACTAGGCCCCTCAGTGGCTAAGGCCAGGACATCCTGAGCTTGGATACTCAATATGAGCCCATACGGGACCTATATTCAATCCAAGACACCCGGAAAAATCTCCACACGGGTTATTCATAAAAGGGGCCACATGGGAAAATTCCGACGAATGTGAAGTTTGTCCTTTTGAGACGGAGGCGAGGAGAGACACTCACACGAGTGAAAATTTTCGACTTCTCTCCGAATTGACCGTACTATATTTCCCCACAATTGTAAGGGAAGTGTAAATTACCTATGTTCGCATGTGGGGCGTTCCATGCCAAATCGGACACTTTGAAAAAATTTTTCTTCAAGGGGAAACCAGCGTACGTATCGAGTAAAGATTTTGTCTGCAAGATTCCCCTGGAATGAACTCATGAAATATTCTGGAATTTTTAGGGGATTATCTTCGATATTTTACAATTTGCAGTACATGGCCCAAATTTCGAAAAAAAATGTTTTCCCCAGTTGGTGTGTACCGCAATTTTTAAGGTTTCGAAGATTGTTCCCTGAAATTTTCAGATCGTTTGGAGCAATCCTGTAGACGAAATCTGTACTCGAATGGTACGCTGGTATCTCCTTAAAAAATCGCACTTTTTCCAGTTTTTTTTACTCATCACTTCTCCAAAGACAGTCCAATTTCAAATTTCTCACTTCAAATTTTTGTTGTCTCGTGTACTTGGAAGAAATCCTGGGATGGAAAAAATGCAAAGAAAATTTTTGAAGTGTTCTACATAATATGCGATTTTCAAGTTCTAAAATTTAAATCCCATTTCTCAAACTATATACAATTTTTGATTTTTCCAGAAATTTTTGGTGGTAAACTTCTATTCACTCTCCAAATTCTGAGCCCCAGTATATCGTGGGATAACGTTAATTACTATTTTCTTTTGATTCTTGGAAATTCGAACAATTTGTTTTCGCTGTTTGATTTGAAAAATGACACTTCCTCATTGTGTAATCTTGTTTTTGTCATTTGGAATTATTTTTCTTACAATTATACGGAAAAAATGTATTGACGGAAGATTGTCCAAAGTAATATACTATTTCAAAGTGTTCGAGTTAGCATGATATGCTGTATGTATATTTCAGAGCAAGAGGACATTTGATGTTCCCCTCCCACTGTGAGTGAGTGGGAATTATTTCCCTCCCGCTGCGAGCAAATGGAAAGTGTTTCCTGGAGCTGCGAGCGGGTGGAAATCTTCTCTCTCGTTTCGACTTATTCGTTTGGAATTCACATTCTTCCCCACAGATAGATTAGGAAACATAGTCTTCCCCTGCAGGGGTGGTAAAAACTATAGTATTCATTAGGTGGGTGCGAGTACTCGGAGAAGTCGAGTACCCTACCCAAGTGTCGGGTTTGGGTCGGATCGAGTTTTCATAACTACCCGCCTTTTCGGGGTTACTCGATTTTTTTGGGGTTGGAAATATTTTAACTTGTGAAGCTCTCAATTCATTTCAATTCTACAATACAATGTATTCATACGAAACCCTCATAGAACTTCCACGTTATCCAGGAAAACATTGAATGACTATGAATCCGAAAATCCTTTTTTGGCCCTCTTTGAAAACTTTGGAGAATCCATGAGGAAGGACATGCAGGAAGAAATTGGCAGTGATATTAATATATTTTACCAGGTGTGGGAGTATGAAACCGGAAATTTTTTGTAAAAATCACACGTTTGTTGTTTGGAAATGGTAGAAAAATATTTTATGTGGAACAATCTCTATCGCTGTTTATACATTTTCCCCAACTCTCTGACAGTTCATGAATGCCACGCCAAAAAACAGTTCCTCTTCTGAAGCGAACCAGTTATTGAGCCATTCTCTTAAATTTTCATCCGAATTGAAGCGTTTTTCAGCTAGAGCGGGTCCCATTGACGCGAATAGATGATAATCAGACCGCATAGGAACGAATAGGAACAGTTAGACTTCGAATCCGGATCAATATGGACGAGGAAGCTGTTCTTATTACATTCTTGCCCATATTTATCCCACATTCAATTGGAAATGGGATCATGCGGAATGATACCAAAACCTTCTTTGGAACTGTTATTTGATTAAGTTTTTCATTTTGTGGCCTGTTTCTTCAATTGGACCGATACGCACTGAGTAATGGAATCATTTCTGGACTAGATGTATCAGGACAACTGGACCATAAAAAATGCCGCAGTTGTGGCGATACATGCTCATGAACATCGCCTTTACGGGCAGTATTGTATCCCCAATACTTGGCCTTATGTGAAACGTTGTGATCATTCAGGCCAGTACTGTCGAAATAACTGGCCCCGAACTGGTTATCCACATTTGCCAGCACTGGTAACTCTGGCAACGGTACCGCGCCAGTATGGCTAGGCATATCCTTGGGCCTGATATGGGTCACCCTCGTGAAAAAAGTTTCTCTGAAAATTTCCCTGAATTCACGGCAAAACTTTGAAAAACATTGAAAAAACCTCGAAGGACTGGGGAACACTAAAACCCTATCGAAATTTTTTCGAACTCTGTAGAATTTTGAAAAACTCTCGGGTTTATGTCAAAGATTCGAATTGTGAATGTTCAAAAACCTTAGTTGAAAAGAATAGCAACGTACAACCTCTTTATTCAACCAAGGTTTCGAAACATTTATAATTCGAATCTTTGACATACACCCAAACTCTCACTTATCGAACATGTTGTCCCAGTGGAAGTTTTTCTGAATATTTATGAATGTCTCTGAAAAACTCTGAATTTTGCTGAAAATCACCCAGATTCTCTGAGAAACTATGAACCCTTCTGAAATGCTATGAAAAACTCTACACTGAGAATTACTGAAGATTTCAGCCATTCCCAATGGAATTTTCCCACCGGGGCAATGAACTGCCTGATATGATTTTCACCAGGGTCAAGGTACAAACTATGAAACAGTTACGTTCCGTACATACTGGGTTAGCGTAACCCATAGAGTTTGATCACTTATATATCAGAGCAAAATTGTTCAATCAGAATGGACTTTTCTCTTCAATCCATCAGGAATTCGATTAATCAAGTGGAATTGATTATCATATCCTCAGGAACCAAAGAAATGGAGAAGAATAGAACAAAGAGCTTCAAAATTTTTCCGACGACTCGTTTTTTTCCAAGCGCTCATATTTTGATGATGACGGAGATGAAAAAAAACCTTCATATATGCTCATTGGGAAGCTGAAGAGCTGTACTTTAAGTGACATATGACAGTTTTTTTCTTTCTTCCGAAAAATATGTTTTTTTTCGAAAAGCGTGAAGATGACGTATTCAAGAATTTCACTCCCATCCTTGTTGAAGAAACCCAGTATGGTCCAACGAGGAACCAACTTGGTCCCAGCTGGTGCCAGTTACAATCCATGATGGTTAACCCAACAACCAATATGGAACCAACTTGGTTCCAACCAATGTCAAGTTGGTTCAAGCCGGTGCCAATTATAGCCCACCAGAGCTTGATTTAGAAATTCTGTTTCCCATTCCAACGCACGTATAACAAAGGATAAGTGATAGGCGGCTGCCGACTGTTCATCTTTTGTTACACGTTGATTGAAGGGGGAAACAAAATTTCTGAATCCGGCGCTGTAGCCCACGTTGGTTAATCCAACAACCAACATGCGACCAACAACCAATATAGAATCAACTTAGTTCCAGCTGGACTCACCTTATCCCAATCGTACCAACTCTAACTTGACTCATTTCAAGTGTACTAATATCAGAGGGATTTAGAAGAATCAACATAATACACGTTTTTTTTATACCAGGATTGGTTGAAAAACGATAATTGAGAGATTTGAAGAAACGATATCCTCCAGATTAATCATAAATTAAAGAGAAATCTCGAAATATCCGTAGGACAAAACTCTGACGCATTTTGATATTGAGAATTGGAATTAATTCGTAGCGTTTTTTTGATGGAAAAAAATTATTCATCTCGAATGAAAATCAAAGAATACATTAATCAAAGTATTGTCTATCATTTCCGACTACTTTCGGGCAAGAAATGAATATTGTGTCGGAAGAACGCATCATCTTCGGACGATATCCACGAATCGACCCATTTTTGGCAATCTTCGTAAGAAGTGGATTTTTGCTCAGACAAGCTATGAGCCACCGAACGGAACAAATGGTAATCAGATGACGCAATATCTGGGAAATACGGCGGGTGGGGTAGAACTTCCCTTTTGAGTGCTTCGAGGTATGTTTTCACCGGCTTTGCGACGTGCGGACGAGCATTTTCGTCATTGCGAGTATTTTCGTCATCATTGAGTGTAGATGTTTTCCCGAAGATGAAAATTAAAAAAGAAATCGATACGAGCAGAATTATTCCATATTTATTATATTTTGTGTATTTATTCAGGATTATGTTTCATAATTTCAAAAGCTGTTATTGATAAAGTTTGGTAATATAATGGTACAATAAAATTGTAAGAAATCATTGGCATGATGAAAAAATCATATTTTACTGAAAAACAGTTCGTTTCACTTATATTCCGCGTCAACGGTATGACGAATCGTATCAGGAGATAATAAGAATATGCGACACGCCCGCTTCAAACCGTTGCGAATGCCAGATAAAATTCTTTTCCCATAATTCCTCCTACACGATTTCAAAGCTGAAGGATCCAGCTTTCAGATGAGTTAACTTGAAAATTTTTCAAACCTGTCGAAATTGAAAAAAAATGCAAAAATAACTTTAAACTCGCTAAATTTGTTGGAAAAAAGTTTTTCTCACAAAAACAAATTACGAGATTGTAAAGAACGGGAAGAAAGCTACAAAAAACAATATCGGAAATGATTTGATAAAAAAATGTAATTTCAGGAATTATATCTTCAAAAGAGCTGATTAAACGAAATCTGTGAATTTTTTACCCCTGTAGTTTGATAACCAGAGGTACTAGAGCAAAATCCTTCAAAGGATTCAGAGTCACTAACTACTACTACATTTCAGTGAAATTTCAGAAAGATTGAGGAGGTAAAAATTTTTAAGCTGGTACGCTTAAGAAATTTTGCCCCATATAAGGAAACAGAAGTATTATGATAGGGTCAAAAATCCATGACGTAGAAGAGGGTATTCCCCTTTGCCAAACGCGTCAGAACGGTGAACAAATTCGATTCGCGTGCGTGCGTGCGTGCGTGCGTGCGCGCGCACACACGATTCTACGGTGCACGATAACTCTCCACAGAATGCTCCGGTTGAGATAATCTTTCGCGAA
This sequence comes from Gonatopus flavifemur, assembly GCA_018340375.1. Classification (NCBI taxonomy): domain Eukaryota; kingdom Metazoa; phylum Arthropoda; class Insecta; order Hymenoptera; family Dryinidae; genus Gonatopus; species Gonatopus flavifemur. The sequence goes on from JAFFJZ010000004.1 coordinate 21,334,168, forward strand.
CATGTTCGTCTTAGTGAAGACACGAGGCCCATTGATTTCGGTGTCGACTGGAAAACGTGTTCCGAGAATATTGCGAAATACTGTTCGGAAAATCGTCATTCTGCGATCACGTATTGTATATATATCCGTTTCCTATTATCCGATTGCTGCGAAACTTATACCACACGTTCTAGTTATGATCCGATAGTGGTCTCATGTTAGTTTCATCCCGATCGGTTGAAAACTGTGAAATTTTTTTTTGCGACCTGCATTATTTTACAAAATTTTGAACACATGCCTTCCATGTGCTTGTATCTTCTGAATGCCATGAAACTCTGAGCATACACTGAGGAAAAGGTTTTCTTCTGACAAATCAACGCATTTGGTTGAACATGGGAAAATACCAGGGCCCGACAAGGCATGCCTGATTTCTTATCAGGTCCTCATCAGGTTTCGTTACGGTTTTCCCTATTTCACTCGACTTTATTGAAATCTCAACCGAACGCTATTGTACCCCTGCGTTGCAACCCTATTTGAATCCTATCAGGGGAATCAAATAAGTCCCTTGTGAGGGCCTAATAAGATTTTCCCTATTCATATTTATTAATTATAATCAAATCATTGATTTGATTCAAGCTGATCGAAATTGATTTTATTGAATATGACTTTTTCCTCAACTTAGATTTATCAAACCATCATCGGTATAAAGTTGACTCAAAGAAATATGTGCTGTATTCATCAACTATGGGGTGAAATGAATATTAATAAATTTTTCTTTGGTCGTATCCAACTATACGATTTATTTACTATAAACAAATCATATTTGAGTCAACAAATCTTTGTTCTCGGTGCAGTCAAGTCACGGGGTGTTGGTTGCGTGATATAAGATCCAGACAATGTTCAAATTTGAATTCAAACATGAGAAGATATCACAAAATTTTCGGTGATCGAATAATCAATTGCCGAACAAGGTTAAATCTGCTTTTCTATTCAGATTTAACGAAGTCTACACAGATCCAATCAGATCTGTAAAATCTAGTCAGATCTATTGAGATCTGAATAGATCTAAATCTGATGTTGTGAGCCAATATTCTGATCTACTCAGATCTGATGAGATCTGAATAGACCTAATTTTTTTCTCGGGTAACCATATCCACACCGAATCTGACTTAGGACATATCGGAACGGTACCAGACTGGCATTCTTGCTTGGGGAGAAGCCTGAAACATTCAAGCCAGGTTGGAACATGGTTGTAATAATGATAATGATATTATAAGCTACCTGCGAATGTTCTCGTCCGTTCGACAAGTTTGAATGACGTTTTGATTTTCAACGTAATGTTTCGGACGTGACCGAGACTGATCTCGGTATTGAACCCGATATCGAGACGAGACCGATACGAGACGAACAATTATTTTTCAAGACCGAGACGATACCTGTCAAGCTGAGAGTCTCGACGATACCGAAAATTCCAGCGAAACGTATAGTGTATTGTATGGACCGAGGATTTTGACTCGAGACCGAGACGATACTGATTTTTTCGAGGCCAAGGCGAGACTAAGACGAGATTATAAACTACTGAACTAAATCGAGATCGAGACCCGATAGTGTCGGCGACACGTGACGAGACCGCTATTTCAGCGGACAAAAGCTATTTCAGCGGACAAAAGCTATTTCAGCGGACACAATTCATCGCTGAACTCCTGTAACGACCTTATTTGCATCACCGCAAACACATTGAAATAGTGGATCCGCGTGCACAATTCCATACACGCTGGGAAAACCACGCAAACAATGCTGATCGAGATTGGGACCCGGGTGAAACGATATTAATGGCATCATGCGCCTCCTGCGTATCTTCCTTGGTGAAAAAAATTTCTTTGAAAATCTCGCTAAATTTCACTGCAATACTCTGAAAAATAATGAAAACAACTAAAAAAATCTGACAAACTCTGAAAACCTGCGAACATTTTTTCAAACTCTGAAAATCTCTGAAGAATTCTGAGAAACTCTCATTTATCGAGCACGCTTTCGCACTAGAAATTTTCCTGAATATGTACAAATACCCCTGAAAAACTCTGAATATTTCTGAAAATCACTGAAACTCTCTGAGAAACCACAAACACCTCTTGAAACCTCTGAGGAATTCTTCCCTCAAAATTTCAGTGATTTTCTGTGAAATTTTTCCACCAAGGATTTTCAATAATTTCCAGAAATTTGAGTGATATTTCCAATCCCACCCGTCATGGGAGTTCGTGAAACCTCTGGCAGCGAACTGCTTTAATTACTATAAAGTAACAGGTAGAGGGGGGATAACTCCGAGAACACTCAAATGGAGCTGAAGCATGCACTGTAGAAAGTGAGTGGAATTTTTCCCTGGCAGCAATTCTCCCTCACGTGAGAGGAACTCATCTCCCTGATATTTTGGAGGGATTCTCCACCATTTGGAAGAGAATTCTCCCTTTCTTGATGGAATTTCTTTCCCAATGAAAAAAAATTCCCCCAAAATATACGGGAATAAATTTTCTGCGCGTGAGGGATTTTTGCTGCCACCAAGTTTGGGTTAAAATTCCAGCATGATTTGTTAGAGTGGAGTTGGAAAACGAACTCATGCCCTACAAACAATGATTACTGGCGTTTCAATGGGCCCCTGATGGCTCTGCAATGCCAGCGTAGAGCCATTACCGGTCATTTGGAACGTTTTCAGTCGTGTTTGAGGGGTGACATCCGAGAATGGAAATATCACACAAATCTGCAATATCATTGAGTAAAATCCATACTCCGTGACTAATCTCGTGATAATCGATTCACCCACGTGGGAACTCCGCTCGAGCGTTATGGCGTATTTTAATTGTCACGATAATAATTCGAATGTCATTGGGAAATGAGGAAGCATTATAATAATGGAAAAACAAGAGTTTTTTTTCAAGGCTTTAGAAACGTTCTACATTCTCCTTGCAAGATTCAGCATAAATATTTTAGATTAGTTGCTTCAGCGAAAATTCGCTGTGCGGTCTTCCGCGGCTTGCAAAATCAAATGAATTTTGCGCCATCATTGCAGTTGGCCTCCGGACCGCCCTGAAGCAGCCAGCTGCAATGATGGTGAAACGTCGGCAACCAACCGATACGCGGCTCCACTCCGGAAGCTTGAAATTTATTTAACAAATATTTTAGGATTGATTTACCTGCAGAATTGGGAACGAGGAGGTATTCTTCATCAAAACTTTGAAAACGTTTGGATTTATTCAAAACTCGTGCACACGAAAAACTATTAGAATTTATTATCCATAAACTTACACATGATTTTCCACTTTTTCATTTTACGATAAATCCAAAAGTGAATTCATTCGCAAATATGTGAACACTACATGGATGCATCTCTATACCTTTAGAGATGACTTTCCGCGACTCAAACTCCAAATAAAAGAAGATGTATCTTATTAAATATATAATTATTTTTTGCTTCGCACAAGCTTTGACAGCATACAAAATTGTATGCTACTGGCACGCTACCAAATCTTTCCCACCAGGTAAAAATTATCAGAATATATTTCGAATTTCCGACTCGACACAAGATCTCCGTGCATGTTGCAAATCAGACCAACTCAAAGTTCTCCATTTCAAGGTGAATATCCTTTTGGTATTCGGGAAGTAAGCAGAGCCCTACCAAGATGCACTCATCTGATCGTGGGATTCATCGACATTTCTCCCACGGATTACACTTTGATACGACCCTCTGCTTCGCACTATCGACTTTTCATGGGCGCTTCATCTTTGAAAAGACCAGATCTGAAGATTTATTTGGGTGTTGGATGTTGGGTGATGACTCCGTATGAATGCAATCAGAGGAAATATCAGATCATGGTCAGTATCCACTTATATGAATGCAGTAAGTTGTGTCTACGTGGCTTTTCCATCAGACTATCACTTCTAATCCATTTTTTTATTATGTTTATTATTATCCAATTAATTTTCGAATTTTTCTGTCGGACCGACAGCTGAGGGACAATACTCTCACGAGAAGATTCTTCGCAAATGTGTCTGAGTTAGGGGATGATCTGGGATTCGATGGAGTGGACCTTTCATGGCCGTTACCGTCGGACGATATGATTCGGGAATATAAATGGCATTCGTTCTCTGTAGAGAAGTCCGGCCGTTATCAAGAACCCTTCGCTGCTAGAGGCAAACAAACTGGTCTGACGGGCTTTGTACCTTCTCTAGAGTTACCTGCGGGAGAGGCTGGATTGTTCAGCGTTCCAAAACTTTTGCATTCGACGAATTTAATGCCAACTACTCCTCGCTCGAGATTTCTACCTTCTCGAGCCAAAAATATCTACTTCCCTGAGGAAAACGCCTCCACCGCGTTACTGGGGAACAATCCTCGCGCGTTTGTCCAACTCCTTCAACTTCTTCATCGTCAACTTGCTGAGAAGGAGATGGAATTAACGTTGAGTGTGTTGCCTCGAACAAATGCTGGTTTGTATGACAGTTATGTTCAAAACTTCGAGCTATGATTAGAATATGGGAAAATTCTTCTTCCGCATGATCCCACTGGTTCTTGGACAAAATTTTGGGTAGTTCGAATCCCTGATCGATCAGTCCGTGGAAAGAAGTGCTGACACAGGGAGAAGGGAACAACGATCGATTGTTGGGAGATGTCTCTTTTTGTAACCAACAATCACTTACCCTTCATTCTGATAATTGATGAATCACAGGCGGGGATAAAAGTGGATAAATAAAAGACATGCTGACAAGTTGTATGAGAGGAAATTTTACAAATGGAAATGATCAATTATCAAAAGAGCAGGGTCAGTGGTTGTCCTGTACGAACTGCACCAACCAAGTCAAACAATGAACAGAAAAAGAAAACCTTCCTCCTTTTGTTCGCAGATCATTACAGCGTGACTGAGATCGAACCTCTGGTGAAAGCCGTGCATTTGATGACATTTGATTACGTGACACCGCAGACTTCACCTTCAGTTGCTGCATATACTGCCCCATTGCGCTCTTCATTTGCGAGTCACGGAAAAACGCTAAACGTTTACGACACAGTCGAGTGAGGCATTGAAAGTCTTGAAGACGAACTCCGACAAATTTAAGATTTTACAATTATTGTAGGTCGTGGATCAACCGAGGATTGCCAGCGAATAAAATTGTCATTGGGATACCAACCTTCGCACGTACATGGACCGTTTCTCCGAAACAGTCCGTGAGCAGTTCCAAGTACCATCGCTTCGCCCATGGATCAGGTCGATCAGGTTTGATCACCCGTATCCCTGGATTTCTTGCTTATTACGAAGTATGTTTTCCACATGCTCCAACCAATACGGTCCCCTTCCAGTTGTTCTCCAAATCGCGAAGTAGGATCCATGTTGATTCAGGATTTTGGAGAGGAGCTTATCGATACGAAAACACGACTGCTGGCGTTATATGGGCGTCTTATGAAAATCCATCGATCATACATTATAAAATGAGATATGTGCTAGACCGCAATTTGGGTGGAGCAGCTGTCTATAAGTTATCTTCAGATGACCATTTACAATATTGTGCGGACTCATCCGTTCTCTCAAATGTCAATTTCTTCCATCGTTTTGTTGCATAAAATAGTACAGTTGACGACCGGAATAGTATTCAATTCAATCAGCTGGAATTTATTTCATGTATAACAATTCATGAAAGGTTTCGAAAGGATATATGAATCGTTTTATTCTTAATATTTTCTATGGAATTCTCAAAATGACTACCAAGAATTTCTGAGCGGAGAAGCATGATTCGTCAGGAGTAGCTTCAATCACTTTAGAGAAGGACCACATCAAGCGAGACGGGGAAAATTTGTTATCCTGTTCTGCCTGAAATTTTCAGTAGGGTTCATTTTTCGAGCAATTTGGTATGAAAAGGAAACGTGCGAGGAGGATGACGCTCATTTCCTCTCAAAGAAGACATCAAAGATGTAGATGAAATGATTGTCAAGAAATTAGTCGCTCTCATTCTATTCCCCCATCATCCTCGACGTTTGGGTGTAATCACCGTGTTCGGGTGATGAGGGAGGAGCCTGAGACATGCAGGCGAAGTGAAAACGACGTTTGTATGAAAATATATTATGCGCTCCATGCCAATGTTCTCAATGATTCGGAAGTGGACTCGAGTCATCGCTGGAATCCTATTATAACCTCATTCGTATCACGGCAAGCACATTCAGATAGTGGATCTCCAGCACAAGTATCAGGTGTATAACTTAATTTTTGACTTTTTGTCATGAAGCAGGACTTCCTATTTGGAATTCAAATATTCCCACCCCCATTTGCCGTTCCCAAGAGTCAACTTCAAAGTTTCTTATCCACTATATATCATACCTGCAAGAGCTACATAACCTCACAAAACAGTGTATATGATGGCGACCGATAAGCAGCACATTCGGCATTGCATTTTTCACGAGTTATTCAACGAGGAAGAAACCCAGCTGGGTCCGACCATGCTGGGTAGGCCCCCCCCCATATGGGACCAACATGGTCCTAACTAAGTCCCTTACAAGTAGGTCCTACTCAGCATGGTTTTACCTAGGTTAGTATTACCCACTATGGTTCCACCTAGGTCGGCACTCTTCTGCATGGTTATACCTAACTTTACTGACCTAATACGTACATAAGTCAAACCGTGTTCGATATAACTCTGATAGCTATAAGTGAATCCTCAAAATTCCAGTAGTATGAAGCAGAATTACCCATGGAGGTATGAATATCTTTCGCTAAAAAGACAGAAGGGGGGAACAGCTAACGCCATGTTTTTTTGCTCCTTCGATGATTGGTTCTCCAGATTTAGCTAAGAATGAACAAAATGATCAAAATATTACACACATAAATATTGACAAACATAACCCTTCCAAATCATTTGTTATATTCTAATTTTGATGTATCGTGTGATTTCATTATTATTCCTGATTAAATAAACCTATAAAACCTAATCAAATTGGTTGGATAAGATTTGGCAAGAAGTTAATACACTTTTCAATGGGATTTTACAACACGCTCTGGAGCTCTAATTGAAAAAGTTTATTAAATGTAACTTCACCTGATTCAAAATGTTTCAACTGACTTCAACTTGAAGATTATAAAAGATTCTACGATATACGGTGAGATTCAATCAGTTTTTTCTAACCAGCGCTGTGGTTGTGAGTTCGTATCATTGCAAAGAGACTCATCAAAAAGTAGCACAATAGAATTCACAAATCATCATTTTGAGACCTACGTTAGGGCTTACGCCAAGTAGTGGAATCAGAATTGGTGATTCTTATTGCATGAGTTAGAAATAATTTGAACGAAACAAATTCTGTTGCTCGAGTCTTATTTTCAATATCTCCTAAATTTTTCAATTCACTTTACACTTGCGATAACTTTTTGAACTGAAAAACCCTTGTATACAGTATTTTATTGGCTTTTCTGTTTTTTTTTCATTGAATTTACCGAGAATACATCAAGAAATAGCCAAGAATTTTACTTCATCATCAAATCATATTTCAAAATCCCTCACATTTATACAATATCCAATTACCGCCGGGGCAGACGAATATGGGTGCCCTACGATCCCCTTTCGTCTCTAATGCGATTCCCTCCATCCAAGTATCCCATCCTATGCTCCCTCCAGCTATTTATACCTCCATGGAATTACCCAGGGGTTTTGATTACTATTATATTTCACTAGAGCTTCATATCGCTGGCATTTCAAGATTCCTTCTTCATTAGGCTTTGTCTAGAGCTACGTCAGACGTAGCCGCAACGGTATATCTTAGATCTACGCGCAACCTCGCGTAGATCTTAACGTATTTTTTAGAGCTACGTACCTTTTTCACGTAGCTACACTATATTTTTTTGGAGCTACGTGACACGTACGTCTAGCATAACCTCGAAGAAAAGTCTAGAGTTACGTGAGGCAGAAATTTTTATAATTTGTGATATTGCGCAGGCGCGCATATGCGTACACCGCTCCTCGGTTGTTTGTTGTTTCAAATTCACCATTCACTTTGATCCCTTATCGATCACAGGATGGACGTGATCTTTTGATTATTGTGTTTAATCCTCCATTCCAATGGTATTAATTGATTAGAAGTATTCAAGGTAAGTAAATTGTGTTTTAATTCTAAAATAAATAAAAATATATTGTACCTGATAGCCTGATTGAGAAAATAAGAGTAGCTTAGTACTAGTTGATATCATTTTCGAAAAAAACCTTCCAATGTAATGAAAAATTCTCTTTTATACAGCGTTTCATGAATAATAAATGAAAAATGATGATTTGACTAGTATTACGCTGTTCTTACCTCTTGATTTTCTCAAAAACATTATAATATGTTGAGATAGAAGAATGTTTGCTAGTGTATGTAAAAAATCTAGCGTATATAGTGTAACAAATCTAGCGTATATCAAGTTGAACTTGAAATGTCTCTGCATTGAAATTCAGTATCGGTTCAATTGACCAATTTTCCTCATTCAAGATGTCTGCGGGCTATGGATTGGACGCAGGTTTTCAGATTTTTACACATTGAAGCGTTTCATGAGGAAGTATGGGAAGGAAACGAACCATATATTCAGGAGAAAACGAAGCCGCACCATTGAAGGGGCAAACAAGAAGAAACATTTGAAACCCGAATTGAAGTATTATGAGCTAACATACGTTTGTTTTTTTGGAGGAACACATAAACCAAAAGGCGGAGGGATCAGAAGAACCAAGTATGTATGCAAGATCATCATTCACCCAGTCTGTTCGCTTTTACTATACAGGGTGGGGCATTCAAAGTGTCGCGGGCGTTTTTTCCAAAAATAAAGTGAGATACGAGAAAATTTTTAGAACAAAAGTTGTAGGGTACCGAGGGGGACATCCGATGGTGGCCTTGGCTTTGACCTCAAATCTCATCTTCAAGGGCATTCTGAGATCAACTCTTGTTTTTTGAACAGCATCTCATATTTTTTACTGCAGATTTGGATTCTAGGTCAAAAACCAAGAAACTTTTGTCTGAACCATTTTCCTGAAATCCGCAAAAATGGCGCTCCAATCGATATTGTTCCATTTTGAATCTGACATTCGAATAACTCGAAAACGAAGGGTCTTGCAAAAGAATGTTTCGTACAAAAGTTGTCAATACACAACACATTTCAATCGTCTACATCACCACCATTCAGAGCTCACGCGATGTAAACAAACGACGGGGTTCAGTGAGAATTCACGATTTTGAAAGTCAGTTTGTCAGTTACATTTGATCATTACTTGGTTTATGACAAATTGAAAATCATGGATATCCGATACACGGTTTCTGAAAAGATCGATATGATCTACATTTACGGTGAAGTGCATAAGAACCCCAGACAAGCATATGACTTGTATGCAGAACGATTTCCTGAAAGAACAACGCCATCCATTAGGTATTTTCAACGCATTACAAAATTATTCTCAGAAACGGGAAGTGTTACAAAGGAAAAACGACATCGAATGAGAACTGTTAGCGGAGAAAATGCGGAAGTTAATGTACTAGCTGCAGTAGCCAATAATCCACACGTGAGCTCTCGTGAAATTGAACTCCATTCGGGAATTTCTCGAAGAAGTGTTCTCCGAATACTGAAACGTCACAAATTCCATCCGTATCACATTTGTTTGCATCAAGACCTTCACGGTGATGATTTCGAAAATCGTGTACAGTTTTGTCGATGGGGTCTAGCGCAAATGCACAATAACAACTTCATCAACATATTATTTTCTGATGAGTCGACGTTCACCAATCATGGTCAAGTCAATCGACATAATATGCATTACTGGGCGACAGAAGATCCAAGATGGTTACGTCAAGTAGAGCATCAAAGACAATGGGCTGTGAATGTTTGGTGTGGTATTTTTCGATCTCGAGTAATTGGACCGTACTTCATTGCAGATACGCTAAATGGAGAGAAGTACAGACATTTCTCAGATCAAGTACTTCCAACATTACTTGAAGACATACCTATTCAGGAACGATTGAATATGTGGTATCAACACGATGGTTGTCCATCCCATTATGCAGTCACAGCTCGAGAAATAGTGGACAGAGATTATCCTGGACGATGGAGAGGACGTCGTGGACCAGTTCATTGGCCTGCCCGTCCTCCGGATCTTACTTCTCCAGATTTTTTTTATGGGGATACATAAAAGATACAGTTTATCAACAAGCACCGACTACACCTGAGAATATGCGTCAACGAATCATCAATGCATGCGCGAGCATCAATGAAGATATTTTAGCACGAGTTCAGCAATCTTTTGTAAAACGTTTTGAAATGTGTATTGAAGTCGAAGGCCATCATTCTGAGCATCTACTGCATTAAAATTATCCAAGTGATGTAGACGATTGAAATGTGTTGTGTTTTGTCTGTTATACCCCATCACCTTCGTTTCAGTTCAAGGGGTCCCCCTTGGAATCAGACAACTTTTGTCCGAAACATTCTCCTCCAAGACCCTTCGTTTTCGAGTTATTCTAATGTCAGATTCAGTATGGAACAATATCGATTAGAGCGTCATCTTTGCGGATTTCAGGAAAATGGTTCAGACAAAAGTTTCTTGGTTTTTGACCTAGAATCCAAATCTGCAGTAAAAAATATGAGATGCTATTCAAAAAACAAGAGTTGACCTCAGAATGCCCTTGAAGATGAGATTTGAGGTCAAAGCCAAGGCCACCATCGGATGTCCCCCTCGATACCCTACAATTTTCGTCCGAAAAATTTTCTCGTTTCTCATTTTATTTTTGGAAAAAACGCCCGCGACACTTTAAATGCCCCACCCTGTATATTTGGATCCTTCAATTGTATTCATTGTATGAATTTACTTCATTTTCAAAAAAATTCCTTATTTTGTTTAGTATCAGTTATGTTTGTGAAACTTTTTTTTGTATACGTTAATCATAAAGTTGAATACCTTTGGGAAGGTTATCGAATGACATTGAAATGTTTATGTTTTTTTTTGGTATGTAAATTTCTGTCAGGACACATGAGTCAATATAGTCTTGTCTTCTATTCTGTTCTCATTGTGAAATATGAAATTGAAATCGAGTTTGACGCCTGTTAGTTCATTTTGAAATGAATTCCAAAATTTATCATTTTTGTTTTAATGTATATTGTGTTTTCACAGATCGATGAAACTGAACTGCCCTGTATTCATATCTCTGCCAGCATCTTCAGACGGAGAAAGTTTGGAAATCAAGAACATGTGCCTCAACCATGAAAATCATGAATAGTCAACGGCAAGTAAAAAATTGAAGGTTCTAACGACGGCTTCAATCTATAATAATGTAACGGAATGATGTCGTTGAGATTCGAATCGCATATTGAAACGAATGTGAATTAAAAAATGATGAAATCGGATCCAAAATAGATAACAAGGTTGAAAATTTGATTCTTTTCCACATTGAATACTGAGTACGCATAGTCCTGAAGAAAATGAAATTATGTATATTTTATTGCTCTCATATGAAATTACAAATTCGTTTCAATAAATGATTCAGTTATTATAACTAAAATTGGTTTCACACGGGAGGAATGCACTTCTAAAATATAGTAATGTTCGTGGAAATTGGAAGACTCTCTCTTAGTTTTTTTTTATAAACTAGTCTAGAAACGGTAAGGTTTAGAAAAAAAATCTTCACATAAAAATACGAAAAATTACGAAAAGTGTACAAAAAATAACGTATACGTCTAAGATGTAAAATACTGAACGTTAAATTTCATAAAATTCAAGTAAAATTGAGATGGCAAGCATTTTCCACTTCAACCGTCTCTTGTTGGTTTTCACTTCGTATTCATAATGTTTCATGTATCGGAATAAAACCCGGCGAGGATATCGGCGAGGTTTCCAATAATAACGATCCATGTTTCCACAATAGCGAGAATGATTCCAATCGATTGCTTCCCAGTTCAAAACTTGAAAATATTGAAACCAATCTGTCTGGAATGTTGATGACTTTTGGGTCAACTTCATGTACTGTGTCGAATGATATATTACCTTCTTCAAATACAAATGATATCGATTTGAATCAAATTGTGAGTGGTGCGGAATCTAACATGCCTCCTGTTTCGGATATTGTTTGAAAAACATTGTTATGCCCAAAATCGTGGAAAAACGTGGTCGTTCGAAAGGCAGTAATGATCTCACAAGTATAGGGATTTCAAAACGAAGAAAACGCGTGATCTTTGAAGAAAAAAGTGATAAGGAGAAATGTGTAATGATTCTATCATGGATCATACTGAAAAATAATGTTCCCAAACAAAAAGTTGCTAAAGCTATAACTGGCGAATACCTCATCACTGCTGATGACATTAGCTCTAACACAATTGGCATTCAAGATTCTACACTAGAGGAAGCAGTTGAAATCAATATTGTGCAAAAGTACCTCACAACTGAAGCATACATAAAGCTTTGTAAACTAGTCGACGAAAAGAGAGCAGATGCATTCTATTTATGTCCAATCTGTGATTGTGAAGCTAAAGATGATTGCGTTTCTTGTGATTCTTGTTTTGCATGGTATCACTATCCTTGCGTATCTCGTAAAAGAGCACAAAAAAAATACAGAGTGGTTCTGTCCGAGTTGTGAATGATTTTATCTCAAGATACTTTTATTAAGTTCATAGAATACTTTTTATTCTATGAAATTTAATGATACTCGGTTTATATGAAAACTCATAAGCTACATAAGCTGTGATCTAATTTGATATTGTTTTATTTTTCTTCAAATTTGTGTTATATAATTTATACCAGAGTTTAATTAATTATAATTTCACGAATTGAAAAGAGAAAACAGACTCAATGTGATTGGTATTATTCAATATAAGCCATATTTGTGATATACGCCAAAGTTCTCTTACTTCAAGATATCACATAATATTCTTAAGAAATTGAAGGGGTAAGAACCGCGTCAATTTATCGATATAACATTTTCTGGAGGAAGTTTCTATGATATTCTTAAGCTTTTCCTGTATGAAATCATTTTTTATTTATTTCCTGAAGAACTGTTATATAAAACTACGATTTTCACATTCACGGAAGATTTTTTGTGTAGATGACTAAACTAGCAGTAAGCTATTCTTATTTCGTTAATCAAGTATTAAACACAGTGTATTTTTCTCTTTGTAACTGGAACTCAATATCTTCATTGAATATTCGCAATGAATGGAATTCATTGAAAAATATGCATTATTATTGCATATTTGCTAACTTTTTATTCCTTATCTTATGACATATTTTGGAATAAAATGTTCGAATCCGCGTAAATCATGAACAGTATTTTCATTCTTATTTTTTCTCTGCTGTAGAATTTTCATAAACCTTCATAGGTCAGTTCTGAATCTCTTGGTTCGAGTTTCATAACCATGTATATTTGAAATACTGTCTATGAGATATTATGAAATTTTAAAAGAGTTGTAGTTTGATGAAATTTAATCTGTTACCTACAGCTTCTCTTATCAAGTCCCACTACAACCAATAAAATTCAGAAATTGTATGTGCCAATTGCATGTGTACTTGTAACAAAGTCGGTGAGCTTTTATCTCGATTGATTGAAATTTCATGGAGTTACAATCCATTCACACAATTCCAGTTATTAGATTCCTATCAATTCGTTTTATAATACTAAATTGTCGATTAAATTTGATCAAACTTTCTCATCGAGGATTTTTTCAGATTTTTCATTACTCTATGCCGTAGTAAAAATTTGGTGGAATTATACATAATGTACATGATGTAATATCTTACAGCCAATGATACAATCATTTGACGATTCTATGTAAAAACTCAGAATTGTAAGAGCTCTAAATCTGAGTTGAAAAGAGCACCTGTTGAACACCTGTTGCACAACACCTTTGTTCAACCAAGGTCTCGAACAATTTACCAATTTGTAGTTTTTAAGTGGCCCCTACCCTGGTTAAAAGAATCCATTGAATCTGACAAATAAAATTCTATGAGATTTGGTCAGAACATAGTACAAGATTCAATCAGATTTGGTAAGAATCAATGGATTTTTTAGATCAGGGATTTCATCAGTTGTTAATGCTGAACTGTTTGATACCCTGCTTACAATTTTTTATTGAAAACTGTTGGCGAAACGAATAGTTTCTGATAAGTGTTTTGAATCGGTGATTTACTATTGATTCACAGTTTTCAATAGTATTCCAGATAGCATTAGACCTTTAAAACACCTCTTAATGGATCCGATGAATTCATAAACAAATCCTTCTAAAACTCTTAAGCTATTTGGGATGTGTACTTTTCAGTTAGGAACTAATAATAGTTTACAATAGTCTGCAAATTTATTATAGGAAACTATTCAAAATAAACCATATTAATAAACATTATGGCCATTGAAAAGTTATATTATTATTCAAAACCATTTATAAAATCATGCTACCCGGAACCGAACCATAATACCTATTGGAAATTATTTATATTTTACACTGAATCGTTATGTTTTTTATGGAAAATTTGAAGCAACGTACCCAGATAGCACACCACTTCTAAAACGATTCATAATAAGTACATTGCATTCATATAGGACTTTTTTAGAACTCTTGCGCTATCTGGGTTACTGTCTCGGTATAATTTCTATACCACAAAATTATACAGCACACAATTTCAAAAGAATTTTTGAGAATCCCTACTAAGTGTTCTCCAAGTCCCAATAGAATTTTCTATGAACTCTTTCTGATCTGGTGTGTTATATGAGTATATTTATAAATAAATGTAGAGAATAATTATTTCATTGTCTGATAAACAGAACGGCAAAATTATTGAATCTTTATGATCGACTTTGTTTTAAATTTGTCGCTCTTTCAATAATGTTTGAAATTCCTTGAATGTATCAGAAATCTGCTACACTATATATACAAACTTCTGCCTCACGTAACACTAGACGTTTCTTCGAGGTTATGCTAGACGGACGTGTCACGTAGCTCCAAAAAAATATATTGTAGCTACGTGAAAAAGGTACGTAGCTCTAAAAAATACGTTAAGATCTACGCGAGGTTGCGCGTAGATCTAAGATATACCGTTGCGGCTACGTCTGACGTAGCTCTAGACAAAGCCTTTTCATTATACCAGGCGTGTAAGTATGAAACCGGAATTTGCCCATAGGTGGCGCTAGATGTCGATGCAGTTACCGACACATCACGTCAGCGGTGTCTTGTTATTCTATTGATATCCGGCAAAGATTTCCAACTCACAATAACACGAGTTTCATTCAGTAGCATTAGTTTATTAGAGATAAACATGTCGAGTTTTGTGCCAACAAATTACGATTTGCGGACAGCACTACTTTTCTGTTTTCATCGTGCTTGCTGAGCAGCGCTTCACTTCTTACGAAGATGTGCGGAAATGGCTTGATGATTGGTTTGCCTCAAAAGAGCAACAGTTCTTTTGGCACGGAATCCACAAATTGCCAGAAAGATGGAAAAAATGTATAGATAGCGACGGACAATACTTTGAATAAGTTACTTTGTATCCTATCATTACAATAAACGTGTTTTTTCTGTACAGAAATTCCGGTTTCATACTTACACACCTGGTGGATCGTGATGGAGGGGGTGATCTCGTTGATTCTGATTCAACTGCTCTTATGGTCTGTCACTGGCATTGGCTGGAACAAAATTGGTCCAATTGAAACCGAGTTGGTCTCTCATTGGTTGTCATCCATCATCGTCTGTATGATGCAACCAACTTGGTTCAGTTGGGACCAAGTTGGTCCAATCAAACCAAGTTGGTCCCATATTGGTTGTTAAGCCAACCATCATGGTCTGTGTGGCGCAACCAACTGGGTCCAGCTGGGACCAAGTTGGTCCAATGGAAACCAAGTTGGTCCGACGTTGGCGATGGGCCACCCATTATGATCAGTATGGTAGAACCAATTTGGTCCAGCTGGGACCAAGTTGGTTCCATGTTGGACCATGCTGGGTTTTTCCAACAGGGTTTTGCTCCGTGCTCCTTGAACAATCAGGTAATGATTGGGAATTGTTAATATTCAATAGCTGAGAATATTGCCAGAATTGCACTTTATAAATGAATTGAGATCCCTAAGTGGTGCTGAAGCATAGTGAAAAATATTATTGATTTATTGACATTCATAGGTTATCAACTTCATAATTGGTTATAGGTTATAAACTTTGGAACGCCTAATTTGTCCTCAAATTTTTTTGAGAAAAAAATGAAGGGTTTCGACCAAAATGACATGAGATTTCCCAAGGGAAGAGTTTGATTGAAGAACATTTATTTCTTTTTTTGTTTGCTCGGATGCTATTATACATGATATTTCTAACCAAGCAAGTGACCTTGCTATACCCTACAATATCTCCTGAATATTGCTGAATTCTCCAAAATAATTAGATGAATCATTGGAACCCCTCGAAATTACACACTTATATATAAGGGGGTTCGCATCCCAGAAAACAAAACGAACGAGTCCACGATCGCACAACCTGATGGACACAATGATGCATGAACAATTGACCAATGGCTGTACTATCAGAATGGCTAATGCGTGAATACTATCAATTATTGTACAATCATTGATGCACAACAGTTGCAGTAGTCTTCAATGCATGCATCATTGATCAATAATGTGTTAACTTATCATATAGTTAATTGTAAAATCGTGAATGACTTCAAAGTGTCCATGGTTGTGCAATCATTGGACCACTTTGTTTTCTGGGATACTAATAATTTGGAAATAATGATATCCAATTATGTATAACATAACTTGTACCAATTTATCCTCCTTCTTCAATATTTTTGAACTTGAGAAGAATTCATATATGATTTACACCTATCTTCGCTTCAAATTGGTATAGGAATTCATAATTCAGTTCGTCAAGAACTCCTCCGAATGAGTTATGTATTCATTTTGTGTTTCTAAAAGTTGTCATTTTTATTATCCTAACGGGCATAACAACTGAACTATATTCGATCTCGAAGTGATGATTCCAGGTATTCGTAAAGACGTCTACAGAAATTGTTGGTATTCGAAACGCACTCATTCAGAATTCTGTGTGCTATCTGGGTATATAATTACTAGACATTGGATTATATGCATTTGCATATGTGCATATGCAAAACGCATACAATGAATTTTCCATACAATTTTGCATATAATGATATTTTTTCGTTTATAGTGCACATTTTGGTGTAAAATTTTAAGAGTTTCTGGAATTGGAGGAATGAATGGTGGATTTGAACAATGAACGAAATTTTTAACTTTGAGGTATCATCAAATTCTGTTCTTAAGAGATTCTTCATAGTTGTATTCTGGGAACTTTACTGTCAGACCCCAAGGTTTCAATACAGCAGGGTGTTCAACTGAATCATCGTAATGAAAATAATAGGAGAAGTTGCACAATTGATACGCGCACTTCCAGAATCATTTTTGATTGAAATCCATAATAAATTAGACACCGTGTTTTCAAAAAATTCAAGTTTCAAAGTGCTCGAACGAATGAATTCTTATATTAACGGGATAAATCAAATTCTGCCTGAAATCATTGCTATGGAAATGGCACCCTATTTTGAATTCTGTCAGATGACATCAGTAGATGTAGAACGCTCATCTTCGGCTTATAAATTGATACTCAACGACAAGCGTCACAAATTTCAAATAGAAAATTTGGGAAAACACATTGTAGTTTATTTTTATATGAATTATAATTCATAATTTGGGATTGATGCTCTGGGAACAACTGTGTTGTTGAATTTAGATTTTCTAAAGTATATTGTGCAATTTGCGGAGATTTATTTGATTTATAAAGCTTAGATTTGATATTTGAGCAATAAAATATTGATTTCAAATTAAATTGTGACTTTTTCATTAGTGCATATTTGGTGCATATTTTGTTCTGTTTTCGTGCACATTTGCATGCATATTTTGGCATTTTGATAGTGCATTCAATCCGATGTCTAATAATTACCATAGACTGGCGAGACGTGTGCAGAACCTCAGAGATGCTCGAATGAGGCTGAAACGTGGTTGCCACGCCCTGCTGAAGAAGAGAGATCGAAATGAATAAGAAAATTTTGCTCCAATGTTGGAAATTGAGGTGGGAAAATGATGATTGAAATCACCACTGTTATTTTAAATCAATCCATAATAGTGAATTCATACGAATTCACTGGGATGAATCAAAGCGAAATAACATGAATGAGCATATTTCAATCCGAGTTTCATTCGCATCCGTTATGGATTGAAAGCGATCAATCCCAATCCACAGACAACTTAGGAGAATTGAGATGAACTGAACTGGTTCAAATTTCAATTTTGCCCTGGGTGAAAAATCCGATTGATTCCTAATGATTCCGAGGCAGGAACTGAATTCACAGTAAAAAGTGAGTCTTAATTCCGTGGTCGACTGATTTCCAGATGAGGCTTGAAATCAGCAATGTTACGATTTCAGCCGTATTATGGGATGAAGAACAGTTATGGCCGTACTTAATTGAATTCAATCGGGCAATCTGCTGATTATCAGCAATGCATATCTTATAGTCTGTCAGGTAATTAATTCAGTCAAAAATATCCTAAAAAAAATCTGGAGAACATTCAAACGAAAATTCTCCTCCAATAAGAATTTCGATAAGATACAACAGGATATGGTTCACTTGAAAAAAAAAAATGTGAAATCAATATGAGCTGCCAAGTACGTTCATTCGGTTCTTCAAATCATATGTAAACGATTTCTTGTATATTGTAACTTCAGTTTGCTAAATTGTATTCAAAGTGATTTATAATTGTATTGAATTGAAAATATATAGTGGAGTGGAGCAAAAATTAGGTTCGAGTATTTGACATACTAGAAACAACTCTGACCTATTTGAAACTCAACGTGTTGATCGTTTCTAATATGTTTTGAAATTTTCCACATACTAAAAACAGCGCTGAGTTATTCCAAACCAAACGTCTTAGTCATTTCAAATAGATTTTGGAATCCACGTCAATGCGAAACACTTGGCGCGGCTGATGAAGATTTTATTATCCAACTTTTTGATCACATACTTTCAACAGAATTGTTTGAATATACTTCAGGCGCAAAACTCACCTAATCGGCCGCGCCAAGTGTTTCGCATTGACGTGGATTTCAAAATCTATTTGAAACGACTAACACGTTTGATTTGGAATAACTCAGTGCTATTTTTAGTATGTGGAAAATTTCAAAACATATTAGAAACGATCAACACGTTGACTTCCAAATAGGTCAGAGTTGTTTCTAGTATGTCAAATGCTTGAACCTAATTTTTGTTTCACTCCACTATATATTTTCAATTCAATACAATTTAGCAAACTGAAGTTACAATACACAAGAGATCGTTTACATACCATTTGAAGAACCGAATGTACGTACTTGGCAGCTCATATTGATTTCACTTTTTTTTTTTCAAGTGAACTATATCCTGTTATATCTTATCGAAATTCTTATTGTAGGAGAATTTTCGTTTGAATGTTCTTCAGACTTTTTTTTAGGATTAACCGCATTTTCATGTACTTGGCGTTATTTTTTTATTTTTTTGAAACTTTTATATTGGGATTTCACTTCTTTCTTTGGATGTGTCCTTAACTAAACATGAACAAAATTCGAATGCTCATGTCTAATTCAATAGCGATCGTAGCAATGAAGAAAATGTCCTCAGATCATTTCTGATATGAAAAGCCCACTTGGGTTTCCATCAGTCATCTCATCATTGGACAGCAATAGATACTCGACATAAAGCATGCAGAACAGGAGGAGAGAGAAGTGAATTCCCATAAATCAATAAATATGTGCAGGATTCCGAAAAGTAAATATGAGTTAACCGATAAGTTGGCGCTCAAAGCAGCTCACAGCGCTCAAAGCAGCCCACGATTTTGTTTCAAACATGTATTGTACGAAAATTCCCATTGTTTTTAGAATATCATTGTTAGGGAATCGAAACAAAACAGATCTCACAGACAGGGAAAACTTGCACACAATATGTTCAAGGTATCAAATAGAAATTTCCCTGATAAAACGAGAATTTGTACCATTTGGCATGGAGTTGAAAATAGTTTCCCAGCAGAAATGTTTCAATCACTCTTTGGGATTATTTTAAAGAGTATCTCAAAGAGATGTCAAATATTTATTTATCAGGCAACAAAAAGAGATATCTTCGAAATATCTGGTTAAGAGGGTTTTCCAGTACTGTACAAGAAATTTTTTAGAATTTCGTGAAATATCCATCAAAATCATTGTGAAAAATTCTTCAGGAATATTTAGTCGGTTGTGGTATTATAAACGTATACTATGTTCTTCAAAATTACCTATAGAAGATTATAGTAATTGAATTGTTATTTGATTAGCAAGTGAAATTATTGCTTTTATAATACTCCAAAATATTCTTCCTCTCAAAAACTCGATTTTCAATTGAACATTATCCATCAGAGATCTGTATTGTCAATCATCCTAATTTTCAGATGATTCTTTCCTGCATATCACTGTTGATAAATATTTATTCTCACATATTTCCACTCTCACAAATCCTCATCATTAACCCATTAACGTCCAGATGATCAGAATTTTCACTAACTTTTCAACGTGTTTATTTATCATGTTATCGGGTCGAAAAAAAAACCTCATATCACTATTTCTACGTGAAATTTTATGCTCTTTCAGAATCTGGGCTTAAAATTTCGATCAGACACTCAGAAAAAGAAATATGGCCGATTTAAACGTGAAAAACGTGAAAATTGTCGGAAAAAATTTTTTCTGCATTTATTTCAAAAATAATACCGCGAAGATATCAACTTTAAACTATGATCAGAGGTGATCATGGATCTCAAACATTGAAAAAAAATTTTTTCCGGAAAAATTCATCGACGCGTTTTTTTAAAATGGCGGCGAGAATGAAAAAGTTCTATAAAAATCTTAATCTGTGGTTTCCCTGAAAACTATGAACTTTAGAAAAAAATTTCTTAGAACAAAAATGTCATAAAATCAGCCAAAGAACACTATCAAATTATTACAGAATTTTTGAAGACAAGTTTTGAATTTTGGAAAATTCAAAAAAATCCAATTTTTCAGAAATACCTGAAAAATGTTTGAAAAAATTTCAGAATGTTTCTTGACTACTCCCTTGCTGATTCTGCGCAAATACATTGTTTTTTTCTACTCTTAGCATTACCCAAAGACAACGGCGTGGATGTGGTAGAACTTTGTCTCCTTTGGGGTGCTTTTTTCTCGTGAGTCCCTTTGCCTCTCACGTATCGGGGTGCTCTTTTCTCGTGAGTCCCCTTGCCTCTCACGTTTCGGGGTGCTTTTTTTCGTAAGTCCCCTTGCCTCTCACTTCAACATTTTTTTCGTCAATGCTTCTTCGCCCAACAATTATTGCACACATAAAGTTCGCATTTTTCACAATACACCCTCGTTCTTATTGGACATTTCCCATTCGAACAATTTTTCAATTTGTCCCTATTACATCGTGTATGGAATGTTTGACTTGTTTGAGCTTTAGGAATATAATGTTTAGCTATTGAAATACTTAGCTCTTTTATCCCAACTTCCTTCTTCCCATCCCGAGTAGCATTGAAAATTACGAGGGCATTTGTAATGGATGCCTGTATATCTTACAAAAACGACCCATTTCCATTTCTTGGAACGAATACATGGGAGTACATTATTGCAGTGTCCATCATGCACGTCAACACCACCCATAAATTTGTCGTACAAATAAAAAGCTTGCGGGAAAGGTATATCAATTTTGGATCGAGCCTCTCAACTATATCTTCTCGAAGTTGATAGTGGACTGACACCTGCAGCAGTTGAAGCTATTGAAAAAAACAATGTATTTGCGCAGAATCAGCAAGGGAGTAGTCGAGAAACATTCTGAAATTTTTTCAAACATTTTTCAGGTATTTCTGAAAAATTGGATTTTTTTGAATTTTCCAAAATTCAAAAATTGTCTCCAAAAATTCTGTAATAATTTGATAGTGTTCTTTGACTGATTTTATGACATTTTTTTTCTTAGAAATTTTTTCCTAAAGTTCATAGTTTTCGGGGAAACCACAGATTAAGACTTTTATAGAATTTTTTCATTCTCGCCGTCATTTTGAAAACACGCGTCGATGAATATTTCTGGAAAAAATTTTTTTTCAATGTTTGAGATCCATGATCACCTCTGATCATAGTTTATAGTTGATATCTTCGCGGTATCATTGTTGAAATAAATGCAGAAAAAATTTGTTTTCGACAATTTTCACGTTTTTCACGTTTAAATCGGCCATATTTTTTTTCTGAGTGTCTGATCGAAATTTTAAGCCCAGATTCTGAAAGAGCATAAAATTTCACGTAGAAATAGTGATATGAGTTTCTTTTCTCGGCCTGATAACATGATAAATAAACACGTTGAAAAGTTGGCGAAAATTCTGATCAACTGGGCGTTAATGGGTTAAACATATGTTGAAATGAGGAGAAAAATGGGCGGTTGAATAAGATTATTTTCATTTGTGACACATATCTAAGAATAATGATCTGTGAATATCAAAATATATGAAAATAGAGATGTTAATTATTCATGATATTCGAGAATTGAATCAATTGAAAACAAAGGTAATGAAAGATAAAAATAAAAGTTTGTAAGATCAGAAATTTAATCCAGCTTGAATGGAACATCTGGAGAGATAGAACTTTGGAAGGAAATATTTAGAATGAATTGTATCTCTAGTCATATCAGTCAGGTTGGTCTGTAGTTATTCTACAACAATTTCTATAATCAGAATTTTCCTGCACGTGAGAATGTGAATATTTCAACCACGTATAGGAAATATATATTCCATTACCTGTATATGCATTTTTCTTATACTATTATTAGAAATCCGGCGTGCATCGAAGTTTCCCGACAAAGAGACGGAAAAAAAAAATTAATCGCGTTCAACATGTACTTGACAATTCTCACTGAAAGCCAGCGCGGTGCCACAGCTGGAGTCGTAGCGTGCTCGCTTTCGATCCAAACAACCCGGGTTCAATCCTGAGTGCGGGTGTGATGCAGTGACGTGTTTTTTGCCATGAATGTATAGGAAAATTATGTAACAACGATAGTATTTGCACTTTCGCGACGCATGGAAATTTTTCGATACAATGTATATGTTGATTACTTCACATACATGTGTATAGGAAATTTCCGATGGAAGTTTCTTACAGTGCACGTGTTAACTCCGCTCGAGCATGATGACGTCTCACGATTGTCACGATAATGATCAGAATAGCATGACTAGGAAACGGAGGAGCATTACCATGACGAAAAAACAAAAGTATATGTTCCAAGGATCTGGAAAAGTTTCACATTCTCTTTGCGAAATTTTGCATGAATATTTTAGGATTGATTTATCAGCGGAATTGAAAACGACGGGGTATTTTTCATCGAAAATTTGAGAACGTTTGGATTTATTCGAAACACGTGCACACGAGAAACTATTAGAATTTATCATTCATAAACTAACACACGATTTTTGATTTTTTAATTTCTTCATTTCACGATAAGTCCAGAAGTAAATCCTTTCGTATATATATGAACACTACATGAATGCATCTCTATACCTTTGGAGACAACATTCCGCGAGTGAAACTCCAAGTAAAAGAAGATGTATGTTATCAAATACATAATCATTTTTTGCTTCGCACAAGCTCTGACAGCATATAAAACTGTATGCTACTGGCACACTACCAAACATTTCCAACCAGGTAAGAATTATGAGAATATCGTTTTGAATCATACCAACTCAGAGTTCTTCATTTCGAGGTGAATATCCTTTTGGTATTCGGGAAGTAAAGAAAGCTTCACTGAACTGCACCCATCTGATCGTTGGATTCATCGACATTGATGCCTCCGATCGCACGCTGGTGCAACCCTCGGCTCTGGAACACCGACTCTTCACAAGCGCCTCGGCCTTGAAAAGGCCAAATCTGACAATTTATCTAGGTATCGGATGTTGGGTGACAACTCCGTATCGATGCAATCAGGCGAAATATGGGATCTTGGTAAGTACACATGTATGCTCGAACCTTGAGCCATCTTAAGCCCTTTCACGAGCCCCATTGCTAATCCAACCACCACCACGTGGTAATCTTCGAATTGTTCTGTTAAACCAACAGCTGAGAGACGATGCTCTCAGGAGAAGATTTATTGAAGATGCGTCCACGTTGGCGGAAGATCTGGAATTCGATGGAGTGGATCTATCGTGGCCGTTTCCATCGAACCGTATGATTCAAAAGTTTGTATCGGACTTGATTCAACAAGAATATTTCGCACGTAATCAGGAAGACTTCACCCTTGAAGGTAGACAGAGTGGAGTATTTGAGATAGACGCTGGTTTATCAGACTCTCCTGTTTCGCCACAGGACTTGTTTGTCCAGCTACTTCAACCTTTTCATGATCGACTCGTTGAGAAGGGGATGGAATTAACGTTGTGTGTGTTGCCTCAAACGAATGTTGGTTCGTATGGAAGCCATCTTCGATGCTTTGAAAAATAAATAGATTACAGGAGAATTCTTAGTCAGTTTAGCCACGCTGGTTCTGGAACAAAACTGTGGGAACTCTGTATCCCTCACTGATCAGTTAGTGGAGACAATTGTTCCTGTGACAGTGAGGGGAACAGTGATCGATTGCGTTAGTATAAACGCCTAGGAATTCATCAGTTTCGTGACACTCGCGCTAACGAAATCCGACACACTTGCGAATGATTCACCAAATACTTGCAAGTATCACGAGCGGATTACGAGTACTTAGTGGCGCTCTAGTGATTGTATAGTATTCCGCTGGCGCAAGCGTTACAGAACTCGTGAATGTCTAGAGCATGTCTACTAGGGTATTGAGAGATGTGTTTTGCCGTACACAACAATCACTTATCCTCCATTCTGATGATTGATGAATCACAGGCGGGGATAGTAGTGGATAAATAAGAGACATGCTGACAAGATAGATGAGAGGAGATTTTACAAATGGAATTGTTCAATTATCAAAAGAGCAGGGTCGGTGATTGTCCTGTACGAACCGCACCGACCAAGTCGAACAATGAACAGAGAGAGAAAACCTTCTTCCCCTTGTTCGCAGATCATTACAGCGTAATTGACATCGAACCTCTGTTGAAAGCCGTGCATTTGATGACATTTGATTACATAATACCGCAGACTTCACCTTTAGCTGCTGGATATACTGCCCCATTGCGCTCTTCATTTGTGATCCGCGGAAAAACGCTAAACGTCCACGACACAGTCGAGTAAGGCATTGAAAGTCTTGAAAACGAACTCCGACAAATTCAAGATTTTACAATTATTGTAGGTCGTGGATCAACCAAGGATGGCCAGCAAATAAAATTGTCATTGGGATACCAACCTTCGCACGTACATGGACCTTTTTTCCGGAACTGTCGGAGGGCAGTTCTGACGACCATTACATTCCCCATGGACCAGGTCGATCAGGTTTAATCACTCGTATCCCTGGATTTCTTGCTTATTACGAAGTGTGTTTACCGAACGCCCCAACCGATACGGTCTCCTTCCAGCTGTTCTCCAAATCGCAAAGTGAGGTCGACGTGGATATGGAATTTTGGAGGGGAGCCTATCGATACGGAAACACGACTTCTGGCGTCATATGGGCGTGTTACGAACATCATTCGATCATATATTATAAAATGAGATATATGCGAGACCGCAATTTGGGTGGAGCAGCTGTCTATGAGTTATCTTCAGATGACCATTTAGAATATTGTGCGGAATCATCCGTTCTCTCAAATGTCAATTCCTTCCATCATCCTGTTGCATGAAATAATACATTTAATCGCTGATATAATATTCAATTCGAACAGTTGGAATTTATATTTCGTGTATAAAAATTCATAAAAAGGTTTCGAAAAAGTATGTGAATCGTTTTATTCATAACATGTTCCATAGATTGCCATGATATATGCCTCATATGGCTATCAAGAATCCCCGAACAACAGAATATAATCCGTCAGGATTGACATGAATCACTTCAGAAAGGAACCACAGCGAGTTAAGCGGGGAAATTTGTTGTCCTGTTCTCCCTGGCATCTTCAGTAGGGTCTATTTATCTAATTTCGAGTAATTTGGTACAAAAAGAACCAGAACCTGGAACTCGTTGCCCACCATTTTGTATACCATCTTCGAATGATTCAGAAACACGTTTTTGAACAACTGCTGAGCTACACTGAGAAGAAGGATAGTTTAATTCGACTGAGTTTCAGTTGCGCCAACCCCGCCACGCATTTGGATACGGCGAAATGAATCTAGGAATTGACTGAACTGCCTGATGAGTTTGGGAAAGGAAGTTGTCTCAACCCCGTAAGAAATTAAGTCAATCCTTCGAGCAATTGATTGTAATTTTCATGGATTTGGTTCAATTGATTCTTCCTTTTGAAAAACCGTGGAATATATTTGTATTGAATCGAAATAGTTCGAAATAACGAGATGTAACATTTGATTGAATGTCACATACCATAACATCAATATCGTAGTTCAATTTATTCAATTTCATGAGTTATCCGCTGAATAGATTATAGCAATTCAATGCAATGATCGAATGAGGAAAAAAGAAGATTTCTCATGATGACTTTCCGAATAAATTCACACAATGTTTTGGGAATTTGTGTTAAGTGTTGTTGTCGGAATGTTCATCGACCGGCTCTCCTCTCCTTCCTACCATGGTCTGTCATTTTCTCCCTGTTTTGTTGATGGGGGTCGTTGCTGCTTCCGTCCATGATGCTTGGCCAGTTGTGTTTTAACGTAGACGATGCTGTCCGGATGAATTCCGGAATGCAAATCTCGCTCCACAGTTAACGAGAATCGAACTCACAACTTCCAGCATTGGAGACTGGTGCTTTACCCACTGAGCTGTGGATGCTGTTCAAATAACCTCAACCCAAGAATGCCATTTTTAACATGATTCATCCGTTCTAGAAGATACAATTGACCTCATGTCTTATGGAATGGATGAAAGTTCATATCGAATCTGTGAATATAAGTGGATCATACTCTATGTAAAATCACGTGTTTTTTTTTATATGAATAATTGTTTCTTCAAAGAACGCTTGTCTATATCCACATTGATTCTCTTTGGTTGTGATGAACTTCATGAAATATCACAAGCGATCACATTGATGAGGTTAACTCAACCCCGCCAATTTTCAGCCAAAGTTATTGGATATTCGTTCAATTACCCAATTCTCGAGGACCAATTGGATGAGAATATTATCTCAAATGCTCATCCTTTCCAATTACACCTGATGCATTTCAATCACCTCGATATGAGATTGAATCAACTGCTCAAGATGGTGCGTTCAAATTTCGTTGTGTTTCCATCAAGACATGATGATTGACTGAAACGCGCGTCTTATTCAGTCACAACCCATACAGCACCGAATACTCCAGTAATGTATCAGAAACGTCTCCATTACAAAAGTGGACATAGAAACGTGTTTGGAAGGTATTTGAAAACTTTCTGAAGTGTTCCTATGTCCGCTTTTGTAACGGACACGTTTGTGATACATAACTGAGGTCTTCGGTGCTGTATGCGAATATCGTTCCAGGGTTGAATCAACCAAACGGGGATTTTTGTACCAAATGACGGGGAATTTATATCAAGCATTATTCTGTTGGCTCAACCGAATACCTGTCGAACCCTTCCCGTGTAGAAATTCCATCAGTAACGCCATAATAATAATCGGGGCCTAACAAGGATTAAATGGTGAATGTGACGCAAAAATCATTACAACCTAATTGGGTATCAACAGGGCTCCCATCGGGGCCGGAATAATTCCATTTTATACCTGTTTTTTTCATTAATCATGGAGAAAATTTGATAAAATATGAATCAAATTGAAGAAAAACAATTTGATTCATCAGTTGAAGGGTAATTCATAGTTTTATTTACAATTCAAACTCATTCAAATTTGTGAATAATACGAATGGAGGTTATGAATCATTAAGCTAAAACCAGCAACCTAAAGCTAGCAGCTAATTGTTGTAACTTTTGATTCAATGTGGTGCCAGCTGTGTTCACATCAAAAATCAATTGAGTGACATTCTACTAAATGTCTCAGATATTCAAATCTTTGATCAAAGCCCGTACAGCACACCTCCGTGGCCTCCACGGAGAACAAAGGTGGATCCTTCACGTAAGCAACGTGGAGGCTACGTAGCCGTTAGGTGGAAGACACGTAGAGTCTGTATAGAGGCGCCGGAGAAATGTCCGCCCTATGCAACGTTGCCACAGCGTGGAACGAAGGTGGTAGGAACGTGGTGGCGAGATGGAACGAAAGTGGAGGCAACGGAGAAGCGAGGTGGAACAAAGGTGGACGCAACGAAGAGGCGACGTGGACGCATTGTAATATTCGGAAAGGTGGCGCTGCGTGCGTCTATTCGGATAGGTGGCATCAACGTTGCTCCTGCGTGGTATTGATACATCGTACCACCTCACCTCCACGTCGCCACCACGGAGGTACGACGTAGAAACACACGCGCTCCAACGTGTTGTACACATGGAGTGAATTTTTACAGCTAGGTTTTGGTGCGCAAAATTTGAATGTTTGCAAGCATTTCAAAATTTCAAGACTATGCGAATGAATAATTTATTTTCAGTTTGGGGAAGAATGAAAACACACTGGATCTCAAGGAAGGTGAGTTGACAACAATATATATTATTTTTGTAAATCAAATGAGAATGTTCTTCACATTGTGCTGCGAAGAGGCAGATTGAATGAAAAAAATGCACAATTCGTCCGAATTTTTATTATATATATATAAAATACACTGGCAACAGTTTTTGGATTGGTCTTACATTATCTAATCATTTATTATAAAAATTCAACGTCACGCATGATACCTGAATTTCCAAAAAGGAAACTAACCAATGACAATGATTGTTCCATTGGAAGCGGAAAAAAGAAAATTGAATCAATAATCGAAATTCCAACCTTCATAATTTAACCAAAACCTAGCTGTAAAAATTCACTCCACGTGTACACCACGTTGCAGTGCGTGTGTTTCTGCGTCGTATCTTCGTGGTGGCGACGTGGAGGCGAGGTGGTACGATGTATCAATACCACGCAGGAGCAACGTTGATGCCACCTATCCGAATAGACGCATGCAGCGCCACCTTTCCGAATATTACAATGCGTCCACGTCGCCTCTCCGTTGCGTCCACCTTTGTTCCACTATAATATACTAGCGAGTCTAATAATTTATAATAGACAATGTTTCTCCGTGTACAAATAAGAATATATGAATAGGTAATAAGATATGATGATAATAAAAACAACAATAACAACAACAATAATAATAATAATAAACGATCAATAATAATGTTCACAATCAAGGATTATTTTCAGAGTATCTTTCTGTCTAATAGAACAAAGTACAAAGTGATGAAATTATAGTTGAATTTCGGAGGTAAGGGGTCTTCTGACCAAAAAAGTTTTTGGCCGAATGGACATGATTTGACAATCGCTAGTCATTCTTTAGTGTTCTCTGAAATCGATTAGTGATTGTCAAATCATGTCGATTTGGCCAAAAGACCCCCTACCAATTTTGGAATATCTTGAATACAAAATTTGCTACAATATATTCGGGAGCTCTAGTGGATCCTACATACATACATACATACATACATACATACATATATGTATATATACATATACAAATATACACACGTAAATTCATTCATACATCTATTTACACATATATACATACCCATATCCATGTTTATATCTGTATACCGGGTGTTTCATAGTTCACTGAAAGAATTTTACAGGTGTATTTCCGGTCTGAAAAATTTGTGTTGAGTCTTGGTTTCTGAGATAGAAGCATTTTCAGAATTTTTTTCAAATCCAAATCATTCAAAAGCACTGTGTGTGACATATTTGACCTTAACACGATTCGTCAAGTTGGAAAATCGTGGATCTCTGAGAAAAGAATCAAAGTATCCAGTCATCCCATGTTTTGTAGCTATAATAAATCAAAGTTGCTGGATTTTGATCGGCTGGAAGCCAAAACATTTCAAATTGCTATAACCTTAAATCGAAAAATGACAGAATAGTACATTTTTTCCAGAGATCCGCCGTTTCCTAACTTAGCCAATGGTGTCAAGCTCAAGTATGTAACATACAGTGCTTTTGAATGATGTGGATTCGCAAAAAAAAATATAAAAATTCTAATATCTCAAAAACTAAACCTCGAAAAAATTTTGCCAAATAGGAAATCATTACATTTTGACTGCAGAATAACGCCTGTGAAGTTTTTTCAGTGAATTATGAAACACCTAACTTGATTCATACTTCAGAGAGTTGAAATAACCTCCCTTTTCATTCGGAAAAAATAGTATTGATTATTTATGAATCAATCAACTACATCTGCTCCGATAATATTCGAAAATTTGAAGTCATTTCAAAATTCATTCATCAATTATGTTAGCTAGGACACTATATTTGGATGTAAGATGATTGTTATGGGCCTGATTGTACCCTCATGGGCACCCGATTAGGACCTCATCGTTGATGCGTCACATTCTACATCGATTCCTTACTTGGCCCGGATTTGTTTGAATTAGGCCCTAATTGAATCCTGATCAATTTTTCCACACGGGGTTGCCAGAAACACACTTTTTCCTCAGTGTAAGAGGCATTCGCACGTAACGAAGAGGCGTTCAAGCGTAATGGAAAGTCATCTAGGCGTAATTTGGGAATGAGTTGGAGCATTTTCACGCTTCATTGGTTTCAATAACTACTTGCTACACTTTGGGATTTCCACAAGTGTGCAGTTCTCATAACGTCAACCAGCTCCTGAAAAGTGCTCGGATGCGAAGAAGCTTACACGGGAAGACCAACATTATCCCTTTCCAACATCCGTTCTCAGATTTCTATTCAGAACTCCCTGAAAACCTACAGAACCCATGTAAATCTTTCCAGAAATGTGGAGATGACTGGATCCACGCCAGCTATCTTGGATGAGTTCTCTGACTCCAGATTCAGAACCATGTTCCATATAAATCTGTCCATAAAAGCGAAAACGATTGAATTCACGTGCGCTATATTGGACCAGCACCTTGAATTCGTTTTTCAACGTTAGATTCGGATTCAGCGCCCTCGTGAACACCTGAAACCCATATTTCATGATAGTCTGTCCGTGAATTCCAAAATGACGTCAGATTTGGACAGCCCACCCTCGGAACCCCTGGAACCCGTGTTTTATGAAAATTCGTCCATGAATGCCGGAACCAATGAATTCACATCCGCCACATGGGATTTGCAATCTTAAATTCATTTTTTGACATCACGTTGAGATAACGCATCCTTGAAAACCACTAGAACTCATATTCCATGATAATTTGTCCCAGCGTTCGTAACTCCACCACATTGGATTAAAGTACCAACCTTTCGAAATTATCGTACATTATTGTGATGACGTACAAAAATTATAGTACATATTATAGTACAAACTATAGAAAAATCAAATGCATCAAAAACAGTATATTTTCTCTCAAATTCAGTCAGTTTCATTTCATACTCCGGTGGAACCCCAACGTCTCAATGGTGATTGGTCAATCTCTAGTGACTTGCTAAAAATTCCTCAGGAATTGACCAATCAGCGAATTTTTGGATATTGAACGTTCGGGACATTGGGGTTTCACTCATAATCCCTTTTTTTCGAATGTCTGGAAGATGCTTGTGTTTTCTGAGCATATACGATGGGAATTTCTACTGGTTACACTCCTGGGGGTAGCCCTAGTACTTTCCGAATCATCAGCAGGTCCGTTCGTTCTCCTTGCTCTGTGTTGCTCCAATTTGTAACGAATTCTTTTTGGAACTCTTCAAAAACTCTTCGTATTCTGAAAGGGTTCTCGAAGGGTTCTTTTTTCAGAATTCATTTGAGATTTTTGTGTGCTGTTCGGGCAGGGTTGTCAGATAACAACGGGACAGTTTGGTGAGTGGATGAATCTCATACATCCAACGATTCATATTCCAGTTTCCAAAAGAAGGAACTAATCACTGAAATGTTTCCATTTCCAACTTAGCAACCCTGTTGGTGCAATCCATAAACATGTGTTATAATAATATCATTAGATCAAAAATATTCAGTAAATTCTTGAATAGGGTTTAGATACCCTGAAAGATTTTTCATTCAAATGGGATGGTAGGGTTTATGAGGCCCCAAACGGGATTAGCCTGGATGAAAGTTGACTCGACTTGAAAGAGACC
Organism: Gonatopus flavifemur; assembly: GCA_018340375.1. Taxonomy (NCBI): domain Eukaryota; kingdom Metazoa; phylum Arthropoda; class Insecta; order Hymenoptera; family Dryinidae; genus Gonatopus; species Gonatopus flavifemur. Next base: position 21,366,401 of record JAFFJZ010000004.1, read on the forward strand.
TAAAACGAAACCCAGATAGCAAAAGTCCCGAAAACTAGATCATATTGAATCCTTTTGAAACCAACAAAAGAATTACTGAAATGTCAACAAAATAGAGTCCTTGGAGAATTCAATTTGCCTCTTGTCATAGTATATATAGTACCATATAAGGTATGACAAAAGGCAAATTGAATTCTCCAAGGACTCTATTTTGCTGCCATTCCAGTAATTCTTTTGGTAGTTCCAAAAGGATTCAATACGATCTAGTTTATGGAACTATTGCTATCTGGGAAATGAGTTCGAAGAATGTTGCGGCTTAATTAAATGTTGAAACTTAATTTATACTGATCGGAATTTCTAGAGAACGGAACGGAGATTTGCAGAGAGTTCAAGCTCTCGATCAATGAGATTTCTGGACACGGTTCCATTCCGTAAACAATTCCGATGTATGTAAAACGAGCCCAATCCGTTTCAGATCTATTTCATTCGGGCCAATTCCGCTTTGGTGGTTTTGGGCTTACTAAGGTCCATTTTACATACATCGGAATGGTTGACTGAACCGAACGATTTCCAGAAATCTTATTGATTGGGAGCTAGAACTCCTTGAAAATCCCTGTTTCGTTCCCTAGAAATTCCGATCCATGTAAAATGGGCCTAATCCTGACCAAATGAGATTACAATTGAATCCGATATAAGTGGAAAATGTAAGTGGAATCAGTTTCAAAAAAAAAATTCTCGAAGTAATTGTTTTGAACGTTTTTTATTATCATTTTCATTCATTTTTGTCGTATTGAAATTACAAAATGATATTATTTCTTATTTTAAATAATTTTCGTGAAACAACGGAATACAAAAAATGAAGCTTCAATAGAATTACTGTAATTCGAACTGTTGATGATAATCATTTATCATAAAAGATCTATATAATAAAATATAACATAAGTTGCTCAGTTAACACAAAAATCACTGAAACAATAACTCGCTTCGAATTATTTTAGGATCACAAAGAATTTTCAAAGAGTCTAAAGAAAAATTCGGTCCTTCAGACCTTTGCGAGTCATTTGAAAATTCTTTGAAAAATCTCAAGGAATTTCGAAAGAACTTGCAAATTTCTGATGGATCAAAGTTCTCCTAAAATTCTCTAAAAATTCTTGAAATTCTAAAAGAGTTCAAAAGTTGTCTCCACCGACTTATCAGTGACTATTGTGCATTATTTGGGTGAACATAAAATATAACATTTTCATATTTTTGTTTTTATGATTATAATTTAAAATAGTTTTTATCCTTTCTTCTCCATATAAAAGTACCGGAAGTGATATTCATCCCCAAAATAATTGAATCTACAATATTATTCATTATCTGTAAATATGATGTCATCATTATCTCCATCTTTCGAGTTTTTATCATAGAGAGATTCGGTCTTCATTTTCGATAACATGGTTTTATTTGGCTCAAAATGACGACAATCCTCAACATTGACTAGACAACAATAATCCATTTATACTGTCAGTAACTAACCGGTTTCGAGTCTTAGTGTTTATCAAATTCACTTTGCTGAAAACTCTTTCACACTCCGCATTAGAATGAGGGAAGCATGAAATATCCAATACGAATTTGGCAAAGTTTGAAAACAGACTGACTCTATCAGGTTGATGACTTGATAATTTTCCCCAAAACTCGTCGATTAAATCAAGAGTTGGAATATGATCTGGTAATGTGAAAAAAGGCAATTTTCTCCAATCATCATCTATGGATTGAAATTGATTTTCTTGAACAATACTCGGTACAAGTTTCATAAGTGGCAGTAATGATGGTGTACTTTCTCTGGTTCTTTGTGGAATTGCCGCTTCTGGTGTTCATACAGAAAGTAATGGTAGCAATGGATCAGGAAAAGTGAATCTCGACTTAATTCGTGAACAAATGACTTTGAGGTATTATAAACATTTTTCATGGAAATTACTCACTAAATCATCAGATCGGTTTCTGATTTCAGGTTTTTGCAAATATTTTGCTACTTTTATACCTAGATGAAGTTGATTTGGTCCGATGAACTTCTCAGAATTTGTTGGATCAATCATATCAAATTTGTCTTCACCACATATTCTCTTCCCATGTAGCAGCATAACAAATCTTTGTACGGATCAGTCATGTAACTAAAAATGTTTGTGAGAATTACATGGTTGGTCTGAAAATATTTATTCAGGATGAAAATTTTAGGTAGAACCCAATCTAGAAACTAATTACAAAATTTTTTTGTTGGGTCATGGAGTGCTTGGAAAAGCGCCATCTATTCCTGCCGCTTTATTATTTTTCAATCCTTTCAAAAGCCCTGTCGAATTCTGATCTCAAAATTGAATCTCCAAATTCTTCTTCATCGACATCTTCCTCCCTCTCTAAAAATTCTATATCATCGCTTCCTTTATACAGATCTTCTGAATGATTAATCCATTGTTCTATTTTTTCCTCCGTTCTTATCGATTGTCTCCCTAGAGAATTTTCAATCTTACTGCTTCTAGATTTCATTTGTCCAAAAAATCTCTCAACAATCCCATATGCTTCGTCAATTTTTCCTGAATGTGATCTTACTTCTATGTCCTGACATTTTTCCTCTAACCATTGTTCTTTTGCTTCCCTTGATTCTCTTATTATTTTATTTCTCAGTGCCTTGTATGTCTGCTGATCTTGTTCACTATTCTTATTCTTGTATTTCCTCCTTTCAATAATTGAATCGAGAATTTCTTCTGTTATCCATGGTCCCTTAGGTTCTATCCCATCGTTTTTCAAAATTTCATCTGCACATTGCTCTATGTTCCCCTTCATATTTGTCCATCTACTCTCTATTCCCAAGTCTTTCTCTTGTCGATCCTCCAATTTTCCGTCCAACATCACTTTGAATGCCTCCTGTGTTTCTCCTTGTTTGAGATTCTTCAAATTCCATCTTTTTCGCATTTTCCTTTTCTTCTTCAGAGCTTTGAATTTCAGAGAACATTTCATCAGCAACATATTGTGATCACTGTCTATATCCGCGCCTGGATAAGTTTTACAGCTTTTCACTTGGTCTCTAAATCTTTGTCTTACTAATATGTAATCAATTTGATATCTTGCTGTATCTCCTGGCATTTTCCAAGTATAGATTCTTCTTGGATGATTTCTGAATAATGTGTTGGTAATAACCATTTTATGGCTTTCACAGAATTCGATTAAACGTTGTCCTCTTTCATTTCTTTTTCCTATGGCAAAATCTCCTATTAAGTTCCCTCTTTTCTTTGCCCTAATACCGCATTCCAGTCGCCTATGATCATTGAATTTTCTTCTCCCTTTACATATTCTATCACTTCTTCTATTTCATCGTACATTCTTTCGATATCTTCCTCTGAGTATGCAGATGTGGGCATGTATACTTGAACTCCAACAGTGTCTGCCGGTTTCGTTCTAACTCTGACTATCATTACGCGTTCGCTATGTTGCAAATAATTTTCTATCCTATTCCCTACCCTTTTATGCATTATAATTCCCACACCTGCTTGACCATTCTTTGATCCTGTATGAATGATTCTGTAATCCCTACTCCAGAAATCCCCTTCTTGCGGCCATCTCATTTCACTCATTCCCATTACATCGATATCTGACCTATTCATTTCTAATTTCAAATTTTCTAATTTTCCTGTTTGTCTCAGTGATCTAACATTCCACGCTCTGACTCGAAGAATGTTCTCTTTCTTCCCTATCTTCTTTGGTCTACTATCTTGTTTGATGAGGCTCTCTCGAGCAGCCTCCATCCGGAGATCCAATGGGAGGCTATTTTACCCCCGGAATATTTTACCCGAGAGAACGCCATCATGTTGTTGTTGCTTTTTTCCAATGAATTGAAATTAAAAATAAATTTGAAAAATTAAAAATTCTAGGTTTGGAGAAAAAGATTTCATTTCCTCGGGAATATTAAAAGACATCAAGGAAGGTAGTTTCCCCTTGCTTTCCCTCCGTTTCTGCCGATGTTCCTGGCGTTGGGATGATTTAGTTTCTCTCAGTTTGTATTCTCCCTCTCGAGTAGTTTATTCCACCCGAAAAAGGGACCCAAATCTGAGATACTTATCCTCCCCACCACGTAAAGGAAGCAGATACTACCAAGGATGGATGGAAAGGATATCAAGGACAGGTATCAAGAATATCCCCCTGGAAGACCCGCAATCATCCCACGGGGAGGACTGCCAATTCAATGCCATAATATTAGAACTCAAATTTGAAATTGATACGACATTGAACATGAATTCTATTATCATTATTTCAACTATTGATTCATTGAACCAACATCACCATCGCCTGAATTTGAGAATGGGTTCAATTCAAATATCAATCCTGAAGTATTCTTATTGCAACTTCACAATAAATTACGTTTAATGGAAAATGTGAACATTCTCAGTTGAAATGGGTTCATAGAAAAGGGAAGATTTCAACCTTTTATTTGATAAATGAATTCTGCTGAAACTGTTTCGAGATCAATACACATCAAACATAGAAAAATCTTTTGTTATAAATCACCAGAGTCGCTTTCATTAAATTGAGGATACCCTGGTGAAAATAAAGCGTGCATTTGGAGCGTCGCATAGGAGTGTTATTACCGTCACATGAGAGTGTATTAAGAGTCAATTGGCGCAGTTGAGCGTGGATCGAGCGTGAAGAAAAGCGTTTATGCACGCTGTACTCACGCTTATATTGAAGTAAGCGTGCATTGAACATATATTGGCCAGAATCACGTTATTGGTACGCTGTTTGAACTTTATGTGCACGCCATTTTTTCGCCAGGGTATGCCTGCATTTTGAGGTTATACATATACCGAACACATTTTCCACAAGTACCAGACTTTCTATTATAATCTATTATAAAATGATATTATTATACAATAAAGTAACAGTACTTTTGAAGATACATTTTTGTCGAGTATTGACCTTGAGAATATAAGTGTACATATACCCTGAATATACCAGCGAGTCCAGTCATTTACAACAGAAAACTTGTCTCCGTGTACAAATCTGGATTTATGAATAAAAGATTTTTCCACATACCAGTGAATAGAATGTGATTTGATGAGATAGCCTTTCGAATTATGACCTCCAAAATTTGTTTAACCGCGACAGTTTGTAATGCCGATTTTCTTACTCTCTCCCTTCAACTTGCGATACCTTGCCTGCGCATTCAAGAATTCGAAAAAAAGAAGAAATTTCAAGTGGAAAAAGTGTGCGAGGCAAAGCAAACTTAGGAGGAAGGGATCAGGCGTTCATGATGCAAAAGCAAGCATTGCAGTGAGAGAGAGAGCAAGGCGTAAAGCATTAAAAGTTTCCCTCTAGAAGAAAGAAAGAATGCCGGAGTAGCACGATGGAAACCACAATCTCGACAAGGGCGCCAGGTGACGGTATTTTCGCCACCTAATTTGTTATTAAGAACTCTCGTGTCATCAATTCAAATTCACGAGCGGCTTCCATTGTCCTACTCAGTCGACCAGCAAGTCGTGAGGGGTGGGTCGAAGAAGAAATCATGCGCAATAAGAAATTCAAAAAATGAAAATTCGAGACATTAAGTGAATAGCAGTACAATAGACTCTCGATTTAAGCACCATCTTTGTCTTTTTCTCACATAGAATTGCATCCCAAGTAGAATAAGGACACGGATGGTGCTTAAATCGAGAGTCTACTGTATAATAAAAAAAAAACGATACATCAGGGGCGTGAACGGTGAGTTCACGAGGTTATGAAAACATCTTCCAAATTTCGGGTCAACCGAGGAATCGAATACTATTTCCTAATTTTTCGTTCGGTAACACTCCTAAGATTTAAAGAAAATTCAAGGTCAATTCCAAGTATTTTCGGCACAACGAGAGAACCGCGTGACCACCGTGGTTACTTGCAGATCATTAATGATACGCGGACAAGAAAACAACACAAAGAAATAGCAAACAAACGAAAATTAATCCCAATCTAAAAAGGAAGATTTCAAATTATGATAATTACCATGGAGTCGAGAAACTCGCGAGGGACGAATTCCAGGGTAGGGAGTCTTTTTGTCGAAAACTTTTTCTGCCGAATACACTGTAATTTGACAATCGATAGTCCCTTCTAGAAATCACTAGGAGATTCCGTAGTGATCTCTAGAAATGACTAGCGATTGTCGAATTAAGTTTATTCGGCGAAAAGACCTCCTACCGAATTCCAGGAGAGGAAAAGGGAGAGAAGATTGACTGACTGAGGTCACTCACCTTTGACATCGTGGGGACGTCTTAACGGAGGGGAATCCATCCACCGTTCTTCTCTCTCTTCCTTCTTGGGTGGCACACGATGCCCGTTGGAATCGAAGGGTTTCGACAAAATTTCCACCCACGAACTCAGACAAAGGAAACCGGACGATCGTTCCGCGAACGTTGATGAGGATCGTGCGCGGTAAAAAAAATGAGCGTGTCGTTGGCCGTCCAGACTAGGAGTGCCGTTGCACGGTGCGCCACAACGGCTGTCTCGTATCGCACCTGCGCGTAGCAATTTCGCAAGTAACCACTGTGAAGCGCGCATACGTTTTGATTAATATTTCAGATCTTTGGACGAAATCAATTAATGACTCGATTTCCGAAGGTAATTTTATGAAATCCTTTCGCTCCTTTTAGGTAGTTGGTCTATATATTCCATTATCGATGGGCGACTTCTTCCGTTGTCTTTGGCGCCTTTCTTTTCTTATGCTGATAAAATGAGACGTCCGAAAGAGTCGGTTTTCGAAGAGGATGAAAACTCGTTGTCGGTGGCTGACGGTGGTGGCAACCTCGCTTATTTTCTCTCTCGTGTACTCGCATCATGTAAAAAATCATATGAAACTTTGTTATAGGAAGGCAAAGCACGTTATACTTTCCACGGTCGGTCACTCGGCTCACTCGTTTATCGATTTTAGCTATTCTACTTATTCTAGATTACCATATGATCTCTCATTTCAAACTCTCTAATTTCAAATGTCTATGTCTCATTTCAATGATTCAAAAGGAATAATCATCATTCGTTAATACCTATAGTAACGAACGAATCTTTATAGAGGTTATTCATAATTTCTATCAAATAAATCTGGATTTAGTGGTTCAAAACCAAAGTACTTACTATTTACGTATTTTCCAAAAGAACTAAAAGATTTTCACATGAAAATATGATGTCCAAAGGACAATCACCTTTGGGACTCCGTAGTTGGACGGTCAATATTTTCTCCTATGAATCGCGTGGCGCCGACGAGAGGAGAAGCAATGTAACTACCATGTTACAATTTTTCGAATACACATCAATTATTCCAGGGCCGGCGTCAGACTTTTTTTCCAGAGTGGGTGGCGAGTTTTGAGAGGGGGGGGGGGAGTTAATGCCAAATCATTATCCACAATGTACTTATATGAAGGAATAATGCATGAAAATTTTGAGTGGGTAATACTACCTATACTAACCACGTGAACCACCGGCCCTGAATCATTCAATCCTTGTTGAATAAATCTTCGATCGTGCGATAAATTCAGTTCGAGCATCACTAACCTAAAATTAAAATCGTGTTGTAATCAAGAATTCCACAAAGTTATTCAACTAATATATAGTGTTCAAGTTGTGACTTACAATGATGATCACGAAACAGATTCAGAATGTATGTTATGAATTCATAAGATGAATTCTATTCACAGCTGATTCATTTTGGATGGAAATATGATTTTCGGAATTTGTTCCAAAATGCACACGACCATGTCCTGAAACCATCCAAATTCCATTACACAGCTCAGATATTTGAAACTGTGCAGGACATTTTGAATAAACAGATAAGAAACGATGAATTTATGTAAATTCTTATTGGTTGGGATGACAATAGAACATGGAACCAATAGGATTTCATCTAGTGAAAACTACAAGAAATCAGGGAATATTGGGTGTTTTAAGGAACCAATGAAGATCTTTGATGTCCATCGATACACTAATCGAAAAAAAAATTACAGTACGCTCTTACAAGTTGTCGTACATTTGTGGTACCATAATAGGCCTCAAATCGTACATCATACAAGAACCAAAATTATCGTACAAATTATCGATAATTATCGTACGGTACGAACACTGAGGCCAGACTTTTGGTATATTGTTAGCAATCTCTCCTAACTCATCTCTGCCTACGACTCAGATAGCGAATGTATCAGAGAGTTTTAGGAACGTATTCATCAAGTATTTCAAACGTAGATCCTGAACATATACCGAGCGTTAGATGGCACATCAAGAGTAGCCAAAACGTATATGTGCAATACATAGAACGTATCGGGGAAAACACCAATTCTATAGCAATTGGATATTACGTGTGGGAGAGAAGCTTAAGGTGCGTAGCACATAATAAATTGTAACAAGACTCACAAAATTTCATTGATATTATAGTTAATTACACGGTAAAAAGAAAGACTTACATTCATTGATGTCTTATTTCCAAAAGTGTTTCGAATTAAGCTATCATATTGATTCAATCTCAAGACAAGGATTAAATTCAGACGAATATATCTGAAATGTTATTTGGTTTGATGTTACTTATGTTGGTTCATAAAGTAGACTCGTTTTCAGTCGGTATGGTTTGAAAAAGTATCAAACCTATTCAAATAGTTATTCGGCTGAACATAAGACTATATCATTATGATTTTCAAGATGAAGAAATCAATTATAAACAGAATCAAAAAATACTTGTATCAAATGAATATTTTGTTTCACGAATACAACAAATATTGCTTCCGTTCAACTGTAGCGAGTTTCTCAAATTAATGTATATTGAATTAATATATGTATATTAATGATATATATCTTGATAATTATCAATCAAACACTTATTCATAACCAACACAATTTGTATCTGACATGAGAGATCTTGTTTATTGGTTATTTATTTTTATTTCATCAGTTCAATATATTGTGAAAAATAATTAATGCATATTCACACGCGAATTATAGCCACTCTATTGAAACCTTCAACTTCCAATTGAATTCTTCACAAATTGTTTCTGAACTTGCGTGGTATATGAGTGCAAGTTTATATACGCCAAAAATGTCTGACTACGCAATCGACCTTCAATGGCTGGAGTGATAGAGCGTCGGCGTCTGAGCCTGAAGATCCACGTTCAATTCTCGTGGAGATGATTGTTTTTTTCACCTTGTCTCTAACCGATTGTGAGTAGTCGTGATATGTGTTCATAATCCTCGTTCGAAAAACATGAATTCCAGCTGGATCATTGCCTGAATTTCAAGCCAGTACTAGATGCCATCTAAGCAGTTTTCATTCATGCTGAATTTCAGATTAATGGGTCTACTTTTGGCTGCGTCTTGAATTCAGTCATCAAATCAATATGATATTAAGTCTTCCTTTTTACAGTGTACCATCATTCATACTGTATAATGTTTTAGAAAAATTAAATCAACAAAAGTTTTCCATTGAGCAGATATTCATTTTTATTGAGCTATATAATAGTTAGATTTCCCCCCTATCGGAAAGGTTTAATATATGTGAATAGATTCCAGTAGAAGCCGTAATAAAACGATATGATTTCCCGGAAGAAACTTTTTAGTCAATAGTTACAGTCGGCTTGTGAGATTTTACGAATTGTACCAATGAAAGCCAATAGAATATTCCACGTAGACCTCAATACAAATCCTATAGCGGCTGTGACAAAATGACACAGGAAATTGATAGAAATCCATTAATTCCGATTCAATCACATCTAGTTATCCGTTTCTATTGGAATCTATCCATAGGAACATACACGGAGAAAATTTTGTAGTGTAAATTGTGGTAAAGATGTATTCGATATTGCTACCCTGGTGGAAATGGGGAACGAAAGCGTAAGAATGTCAGATTACTTTCCTTCTACGTCTTATATACTCCTTACCCACACTCCAATTACCCTTCCACGCGTAAAGCTCGATTTCTATGAAATTGATATTTTTTCCAATACGTTTGATGTACTCTCAATACACGTTCGAACTACTATTGACCCGCATCAGTCCCTCATTTTTTCCATTGAATCTCTTCCTTCGTGTATAAATTGATGCATACATCGTAAACCTCTGGAAACCATAAGATCTAAATCTTCGACTTATTGTTTGTATCATAATCAGGGGAGACCGGGGATAGTAGACCATTCAGGTGAGTAGACTAACGGCGGAAATCTCGGTGAAGACGGAAGTGTCGCGTTTTTCAACTACAGCTGAATGATTATCCTTATTAACCGGTTCAGTGTTCAGGGACGCGAAGTCACTGTCGCGTATTGTTGGGGAGCAGTAACAAAATCCCAGTTTATGAACCATGTGAGTGAAATTTATCTTCCGTACATGCTTTGTTGAGACGTGGACAAATTTATTGTCAATTACTTCCCTATTGATCCAAGTATCGGTTTTATAGCTGTTCTTCATATGACATGACATTATTCTCGAGTCACTGTTGTAAGTTAGATTTTATATGTGATCAAACACGAAAATGACGTTCGGGGCTAGTTGACTAATTACCCGTTTCAGGGCTGGATGAGTGGTTACCCCGTGATCTCACACCAATTACTACACGGAAAGACCGAGTCTACTAACATTTCGCAACATAACTATGAATTAGAGGAAAAGAGCATCACTGAAAAATTCTCCTAGTGATTTGACCAAAAAAAACTAAAAGGTGATATTGACGGAGGAACAATCCAATTAGCCGAGCAGTGCTTTTTTATTGCGAAAGCCAATTACGTTTCGCCCAGATACTGGGCATTTTCAAGGCAAAAATTACAAACGTAGAGATGAAGTGGAAGACTCCATCGTTGAACCCACAAAGAATTGAATGGGATGATGCATAGAATAACAATGATTAGGATGTGTTTAGTAAAGTGCTCGGAGCGGCGCCATCAATGAACGGAGAAACAATCCAATTAGCCGGACAGTGCTTTTTTATCGCAGAAGCCGAAGTTTCGCCCGGATACTGGGCATTCTCATGGCAAATATTACAAACGTAGAGATGAAGTGGAAGACTCCATCGCTGAACCCACAAAAATTGGATGGGGTGCACAGTGGAGTATTCGGCCTCAAAAGCTGGCCAAAATATAAGGTGTCATGCCATTTATTTCAGATTTGGTTCATGGTGGTTTTTCAGGTCGCTGATCATGGATCCGGGGTCCGTTTTTCAAAATTCAAAATGGTGGATCCAATATGGCGGACGAAAATTTTTGAAATTTCTTCAATTTCCATACAATTTGGCACATGGGAGTTTTTTGGGTTGCTGAATACGAATCTGGAGTTCTTTTTACGGAATTCGGAATGACGGATTCGATATGGCGGATGAAAATTTAAAAATCCCTCCGATACTCATTAAATTCGGTGTATGGGGGTTTTTCGGGGAGCTGAGTACGAATTTGAGTCCTTTTCAGGAAATTCACAATGGGGGATCCAATATGCCGGACGCTGCAGTGGAGTATTTGACCGCAATCCGTGACTAAAATTATCAAACGGACTCAACTTGAATATTATGCCCTAAATCAGCTTATTTGGGCAAAACCTTGCATAAAAATAACTAAAACAGTCATTTTTATAGCTCAGAACATCTGGATCCCCAGTTATCCAAACCTGTATATAAATGGATATTACCAGTAAAAAAATAAGAATAGCGATGGAATAGAGAAATTGCAATACATCATTTTTCTCCGTATAAGCGAAAGTTTCTCTCAAACCACAGTCTTTCCTTTTCTTACGGCGGAAACAATCTGATGAATAAGAAACGTAAATTGTAAATCTTAAAACGCATAGCATAACAACTAAAATCGGACTAAAATCATCAAAAGCAATGAGAAAATTGTTTTTGTTCACGCAAATTGTATGAATAACGAAAAAAACGTACTATAATTAGCATTTGATCTTCAAGTTACCATTGATATTCACCTTTTTGGGACCATAAGAAATCGGCTATTTTCATGAAACGATAACTAAAATTTTCAAAATCATCACCTGATCAGACATATAATATTACTGTAATTCAATTTGAAGTTAGATGAATCCTTGTCATCCCAAAGAATCCATTGTTTCCATGTATGAATAGTGATAACTTGAAAAAAATCGCTCAAAGTCATGGTACACATGTGTGCCCGTAGTCTTGAAAGGGTTGAAATAAAATTCGTTTGAAAAAAATGGCGCAAGGAGGCGCAAGATTTTCTTCTGAAGTCTAATACTTGAATCAATGCTCCATCAAACCGTGGTAAAATGATAGCCCGACCAGCCCCGACAAGCCTTCAACAAGCTTCATTAATTTGGAATTTTCAAGAATATTTCATTATTACAAGTGAAAACAATATAGTACATATCAATCGGCCTGTTCATGATGCATTATTTCAATGCACTCGTTGGAAGCAACTACTTACCTTCAATGAAACCTCTGCAGAAGCTCAAGTTGATTGGAAAATCCAAAGCTATGAGAAACGTACAAGAAAACTATACCTCAAAACTTCGAAATAAGACACGCACATTGGAGCACAAAAATCCCACACTTTCAGCTGGCAGCTACAGTCTCTCAATGCACTCTTTTGCCTCGAGATCACTTGATCTACAAAGGTCAGGGTATCTGCCTGCTGGAAACATCATGTTTTATTGTATTTATTTTATTTTTGAAATTCCGTTTTTGGCCAGGATTTTGCTCATAATACTCCACTGTGGGGTGATTCAATGAAATTCTTATGAAATTCTATGACAAATTATTAGAAAAAATTGGTGAAGTAAATTTATGATTCAACTACTATGATTAGTCTGAATCATATGTCGTAGTCGTATCCTCTAATCGAATAAAATTGTGGACTTTTATTCGTTCTGATACCAGTGAATAGTTATCAATATAACTTATCTTGTGAGAAAAACGGAATCCTTGAGAAATTATCACCTCCATGAGGAATAAAAGGACCGTGACAATGATCTCCAAAAAAATATTGAGAAACACTATGACTCTCTAGGTTATCTTCAAAACACTTATTGCATACTTGCCCAGGTGCCGTGAACCAAAGCTCATGAACTCAAAAGCAAACTTTGTAGAACTGCTTGCAATGCTCCAAGCGTCAGGTCGTTGAAGTATTCGACACAAACACACACACATGTGTACTAACACTATTTTTAGAGATCTTTCATTGATTTGAGAATTTGATAGTTCCACAAACTCACGCTTGGTGCACTGCAAACAGTTCTGTAGAGTCTCTTATCGAGTGTGCTACCATATGGTACACTACTTGGAGTAATTCAACATGAAGGATTCATTCATACGAATCGTAAATGTAATGAACTTTTATTAGTGCATCCGTATGAAATTACTTGTAGTTATCCACCAAACCATGCCATGCTGGGCCAAAAGGGCGTATTTCCGAAGATATTTTTTTTCTTCTTTACATATTCACATTCGAACAGACCCTTTACATGTATTCGCATTCAAAAAATCCTCAAACTGTTGGAAATTATTCGAAAACCCAATTTAGAAATAACGGCTTTCGTATCATTTAACATGTACAAGTTCAGATAAAATGCTCAATATCTCGAAATTTCAAAATGTGGATGTACGCCCTTTTGGCTTGGCACGGCGGCGTACAGAAGCACTGTAATGAAATGGAAAGTTGTTCATCTGATAGCGAATTTGTCTAAGTAAACTTGGGCGCATTCGGGATGACTCTGTCTCATTCTGTTGAACGATAATAACGAAGGACATGAATATCCCGAGTTCGCCCCATTCACGATGAGCGCCTTTTGTATGTACATAGGCACAGTGGAGCAGAATGCATTGAAAATCATCTTGAAATAGACCCGAACCGCGAAACTTCTCAGTCATCTTTCGGAATACTGCTGCAATATTACAGATTCCAAAGTGATGTGGAGAAACTTCACTGAAAATTCCTGAAATTTTCAGAGATTTTCAATGAAGAATTTTTCAGAGGATTTCAGGGGTGTTTATAGTTTTTTAGTTTTCATGATTTCCCACTTCTTTCTTCCCCTATCCGATTGAACTCGAAAAGTATATGCATAATTCTATCTAATCACTCAGTCACCATTGAAATAATGTCCATGATACGATGCAACATTATTGTACTGTTCATATGTCAGCTCCTCATCCTTCATCTATGTTTTGTTTCACTTTTAATCCAAGAAATATTTTTAGCGTACCTTACATGCAGAAAATCATGATTTTCGGTTGTTCTATGTGCTCTCAATCGCTCTAGCTTGTAATAAGCCAATGAATCCGTTTTCATAAGTGATAACCACGAATCCAATATATGGAGAACAAATTGAAGCAGGTTGGGGCACACTGAACAAACGCAGCTATGATAAACTCCTCGGAAAACATACAAGAATCAGTAATGACTTTTGAGAAGAAAACTCTCCCTATACTGGAAGAAATGTATGGTGGTATCCTACCGTGAATGCCAAATAGAAACGGGGTGAATTGGCAACAATTTGACAAAAAACGGATTCAAAGTGAATTCGTTTCCACCTGTTTCTTTTAGTTTTTTGTCCATTTCGATCCGTTCCCATCTCACATTCGCGGCAGGATGATAAAAACAGTATTGCGGTTGGAGCCGAATTGAGCTTACGATCAAGTTTTTCATGTGATGATGTTGGCGCAGCCAAAATATGTTTGTCATAACTATACTATCAATAGTCTAGTGAACAATATGCCAGCCAACATGAGGATCTGTCATGATGTTATCTTAAAGATGTTGGAATGATATCTAATGCGTCGATTTCTGCCATCTTTCTGATGCCTTCTTAATGATTCTAAATGCTATCTCAAAGTTATCCGTGATATCTCCTAGGGCACGTGCCCCCCTCTGCCCTCCCCCCACAATAGATCCGGCTCTGTTGTGATCTGCATTATTGTTCCTTATATATGTTCCTTATATATAAGGAAATGGAAGTATTGTGAGAGGGTCGAAAATCGATCATGCAGAAGGGGGTATTCTGTCTTCGCTGAATGTTTCAGAGAAAAAAGAAATCGATTCCCAGAGATGTCTGTGTGTCTGTCTGTGCGTGTTTGTGCCTGTGTGTCTGTCTGTGCCCTTTTCCAAGGTTAACGATGATTGTCCATAGGATGCACCGATTCGAACGAATAATCTTGCAATTTGTTCGTCTCATCGAGAATTCGACACCTATTGATTTTCAGAGGGATCGGATAACGCATTTCAGGAATATCGCGGAATATTGTTCGAAAGATGGTGATTTTGCGACCGCACATATCTACGCTCCCTATCATCCGTGTGCTATGAAATTTATATCACGCTTCAGCCATGGTCGCATAATGGTCCCACATAAGTTTCATCTCAATTGGTCAAAGAATGTAGAAATTTTCACTTTACGATCCGCAGTTTTCGGCAATATTTCGGAATCATGCCTTTCATATGTTCGTATCATCCGAATACCACGGAAATTGGATCCATATCCAATTGACGAGAGGTTCCAAGTGAACATTTTTCCCCTCAACATTCCAAACATTCATCGTGTTCTCTAAATGATATCAGAGAGTTCTTTACTGCGTCGATTTCGGGAAGCTTTTAGATGACTTTCATATGAGCTCTAGAAGTTATCAGAAAGTCATCCGAGTTGACGAGTTGAGTGGATGTGATAAAACTTCCCAACCCAGCTGCGAAATACAGTCTCGTGTCATCTTAGCTATGTGTGGTCGAGCGTTGTCATGAAGAAGTCGAACTTGGACAAGTCTACGCTTTCCCAGTTTGACAATTTCAGCCAGTTCTGGCAGTTGTCTAGTGTCAGTCTCAGCCGATTTCCTGGTTTTAGCTGGTAGCAATTCGTAATAGAGCAAACCCTCAGAGTCCCACCAATAACAGAGTATTACCGTCTGTACTCCGCAAGACAGTTTAGGGGCTGGCTCTGGTTTTTCTCCTTTCGGTGGCCACTGTCGCTTGCGTGTGTGGTTAACATAGAGCACCCAACTTTCATCTCCAGTGACGATTTCTCGAAGAAAATCCTTCCTGTTCGGACGATGCAGGAGTGAAAGACATAGAGATACCCGTGACGCTTTGTTTGATTCGCTGAGATCGTGCGGTATCCAAGACGACACAACTTTTCTATATCCCATCTCTTGTAAATGTTGGAGAATCGTGGGGTGACTACAACCGAGTTTGCTGGCCAATTCTCGTGACGACGTGTGAGGCTTTGCCTTTATAAGTGCACGCAGTTTTTCATCGTTAACAGCTGATTTCCTGCCGGATCTGGGTCTGTCTCCAAAAGATGTATCGCCTAAACGGAAACGTTGATACCAACGAGATACAGTTCAATGATGAAGAACGTCTGACTCGAACGCGCTGCGAATACTACGCAGCTCTTGCAGAATGCCCTTGTAAAAATTCGTAATAGGCGATTGCTCGGAATGCATTTTGTTCCATTTTCGCTTGTGCTGACTACGAGAAACAATTCCCAAGTAGACAATCCGATTTCTATTAGATATCTGAAAGATGTCTGAAAATTTTGTAAGATATCTCAAAATTTTTTCTGAAAGAGATCTCTTAGATATCTTAAAGATATCGGACGCAACACTATTATATATCTTCAAGATATCTGAAATGAGATCTTTCAGAAGCTTTTTCAAGATATCTCAATGAGGTCTTATGGGAGAGGAAAACTAGAAATCCGAAGAATGATATATTTCAGAACTCATACAAAAACCCTGTTGGTAATGTATATCATAATTTTCCATAATTCTCATGGAAGGCATAATTCTTCAAACTTCCTCATTTGGTACAAATTGCAGGAGAAAATATTAGATTTTTCTCACCGAATTTGTAATTTATGAGGAAATATGAAAAATTCTCACTTTTATGAGAAATTACGAAAAATTATGAGATCTACCTTCACCAGGGAATCGATACATGAATTCGATGAAGATGTATTGATGTATTCAAGTTCATAAATTCATTATTGTATGATGTCATCGAGTAAGTGCATGATATTTTTTTTGTATATATATGTAAACGACGGTAAAGAGCAAGGTTAGGAATGCCGGTAATGTTTACTAATGCTGATTTTGAAAAAGTATACAATAACATCCAACGAATATACGGATAAAATATCATACACTTACTTGGTGAGTTTTTATCCCATGAACAGGTCAATTGCACCTTTGAATCCCTTGAATTCTAATATATAATATTTTTATGTAAAAGATTCAACATTTGACACGTACCGCACGCGAGAGAATGAGGCAGAAAAGTGATGTAAATGGTAAAGTCGGTAGACGCCATTTTTTCAGAAATGAAGTCCTGAAAGATGTCTTATAGATGATATTTTAAGAACTCCGATGCCATCGATTTTTCAGATATATTTCAGATATCTTATACAAGCATCTATGAGATATCTTTTTGAAGATTTCTGATATATATTTATAAGACATCTTTTAGACACATCTTAAAGGTTTCTTTCATCGGATATCTCATATTCATCTTTAGGAACTCAGGGTTTACTGGGAACTGACTGGTTTATAAACACTGCGGTATGGAAGGTTCTAGATTGACCTCGCATAGACTACTCTCGAATGTTCTCGAACTTTGTTAATAGAAAAAATAGATTAATTGAAAAAAAAGTGCCGCAAGATTATCGATCAACCTAATATTAAATCACCAACATGAATTCAACTCAAAATATAGGAGGCGAACATTTCTTCCTCACCTCTCCGCTGCCTCAACAAAGACTCTCCCTTATTCCTCCCTTATTTCCACCTCCAGTCCACCGGAGTTCTAGGTGGAGGATCGCTGGTTGGCTGTATGGGTGGGAATGTCACACAAAGCTGCAATATCATTGGGAAGATTCTATAAACGAATATCAATCTCGTGATGTTCGTTTTATCCACGTATGAACTCCGCTCCAGCGTTATGACGTCTCTTGATTGTGACGATAATAATTGAGATGGGATGACTGGAAAACGGAGGAGCATTACCATGACGAAAAAAAAAATATATTTTTCAAGGATCTGGAAAAGTTTCACATTCTCTCCGCAAAATTCTGCATGAATATTTTAGAATCGATTTATCAGCGAAATCGGAAACGAGGAGGTATTTGTCATTGAAAATTTCAGAACGTTTGGATTTACTCGAAACACGTGCACACAAAAAACTATTAGAATTTATTATTCCTCAACTGACACACGATTTTCGAGTTTTTAATTCCTTCATTCCACGATAAATCCGAAAGAGAATTCATTCGCATACATATGGACACTACATGAATGCATCTCTTTACCTTTGGAGACAACATTCCGCGAGTTCAACTCCAAATAGGAGAAGATGTATGTTATCAAATACATAATCATTTTTTGCTTCGCACAAGCTCTGACAGCATATAAAACTGTATGCTACTGGCACACTACCAAACATTTCCAACCAGGTAAGAATTATGAGAATATCGTTTTGAATCATACCAACTCAGAGTTCTTCATTTCGAGGTGAATATCCTTTTGGTATTCGGGAAGTAAAGAAAGCCTCACTGAAATGCACCCATCTGATCGTTGGATTCATC
The DNA here is from genome assembly GCA_018340375.1 of Gonatopus flavifemur. Lineage (NCBI taxonomy): Eukaryota > Metazoa > Arthropoda > Insecta > Hymenoptera > Dryinidae > Gonatopus > Gonatopus flavifemur. Next base: position 21,384,923 of record JAFFJZ010000004.1, read on the forward strand.
GACATTCATGCCTCCAATCACACTCTGGTGCAACCCTCGGCTCTGGAACGCAGACTCTTCATAGGCGCCTCGGCCTTGAAAAGACCAAATCTGAAAATTTATCTAGGTATCGGATGTTGGGTGACAACTCCGTATCGATGCAATCAGAGGAAATATGGGATCTTGGTAAGTACACATGTATGCTCGATCCTTGAGCCATCTTAAGCCCTTTCACGAGCTCCCATTGCTTATCCATCACCACCTGTTAATTTCCGAATTGTTCTGTCAAATCAATAGGTGAGGGACGATGCTCTCAGGAGAAGATTGATCGAAGATGCGTCTACATTGGGGGAAGATCTGGGCTTCGATGGAGTGGATCTATCGTGGCCGTTTCCATCGGACCGTATGATTAATGAGTTTGAATCGGACCTGTTTCAACGAGAACATTGTGCACGTAATCAAGAAACCTTCACTGCCGAAGGTGAACAAATGCCAGGACATAGGACAGGGGCTGGTTTATCAGACGTTCCCGTTTCGCCACATGCCCCTCATTCTATTGGATCCCAATCCTCCCCACTTCGTGCGAGTTCCAATGCGTTACTGGTGAACAATCCTGACCTGTTCGTCCAGCTACTTCAATCTTTTCATGATCGACTCCTTGAGAAGGGGATGGAATTAACGTTGTGTGTGTTGCCTCAAACGAATGTTGGTTCGTATGAAAGTTATCTTCAATGCTTTGGAATATGATTAGATTACAAGAGAATTCCCCGTCAGTTCAGCCACACTGATTCTGGAACAAAACTATGGATACTCTGTATCCCTCACTAATCGATTGGTGGAGACAAGTGTTCCCGTGACAGTGAAGGAAACAGCGATTGATTGCTTTAATAGGAACGCCTGGGCATTCATCAGTTTCGTGACGCTCGCGCTAACGAAATCCGACACACTTGCGAATGATTCACCAAATACTTGCAAGTATTACGGGCAAGTTACGAGTACTTAGTGGTGCCCCCGTAATTGTATAGTATTCCGCTGGCGCAAGCGTTACAGAACTCGTGAATGTCTAGAGCATGTCTACTAGGGTATTGAGAGATGTGGTTTGCCGTACACAACAATCACTTATCCTTCATTCTGCTGATTGATGAATCACAGGCGGGGATAAATGAAAGACATGCTGACAAGATGGATGGGAGGAAATTTTACAAATGGAATTGATCAATTATCAAAAGAGCAGGGTCGGTGATTGTCCTGTACGAACCGCACCGACCAAGTCAAACAATGAACAGAGAGAGGAAACCTTCTTCCCCTTGTTCGCAGATCATTACAGCGTAATTGACATCGAACCTCTGTTGAAAGCCGTGCATTTGATGACATTTGATTACATAATACCGCAGACTTCACCTTTAGCTGCTGGATATACTGCCCCATTGCGCTCTTCATTTGTGATCCGCGGAAAAACGCTAAACGTCCACGACACAGTCGAGTAAGGCATTGAAAGTCTTGGAAACGAACTCCAACAAATTCAAGATTTTACAATTATTGTAGGTCGTGGATCAATCGAGGATTGCCAGCGAATAAAATTGTCATTGGGATACCAACCTTCGCACGTACATGGACCGTGTTTCCGAAACCGTCCGAGAGCAGTTCTGTTTACCATCACTTTGCCCATGGACCAGGTCGATCGGGTTTAATCACTCGTATCCCTGGATTTCTTGCTTATTACGAAGTGTGTTCAACGAACGCCCCAACCGATACGGTCCCCTTCCAGTTGTTCTCCAGATCACAAAGTGGGATCGACGTTGATATGGAATTTTGGAGAGGAGCCTATCGGTACGGAAACACGACTTCTGGTGTCATATGGGCGTGTTACGAACATCATTCGATCATATATTATAAAATGAGATATGTGCGAGACCGCAATTTGGGTGGAGCAGCTGTCTATGAGTTATCTTCAGATGACCATTTAGAATATTGTGCGGAATTATCCGTTCTCTCAAATGTCAATTCCTTCCATCATCCTGTTGCATAAAATAATACAGTTAATCGCTGAAATAATATTCAATTCAATCAGTTGGAATTTATATTTCATGTATAAAAATTCATAAAAGGGTTTCGAAAAAATATGTGAATCGTTTTATTTATCATATATTCCATGGATTGTCATGATATATGCCTCATATGACTACCAAGAATTTCCGAACAACAGAATATAATTCGCCAGGATTGACATGAATCACTTCAGAAAGGAACCGCAGCGAATTGAGCGGGGAAATTTGTTGTCCTGTTCTGCCTGGCATCTTCAGTAGGGTCTATTTATTCAATCCCGAGTAATTTGGTACAAGGAGAACCAGAACCTGAAACTCATTGCCCACCATTTTGTATACCATCTTCGAGTGATTCAGAAACATGTTTTTGAACAACTACTAAGCTATAAGAGGCCTTCGCACGTAACGAAGAGGCGTTTAAGCGTAATGGAAAGCCATCTGGGCGTAATTTAGGAATGAATCGGAACATTTCCACGCTTCATTGGTTTCAATAACTACTTCCTACACTTTCGGATTCCCACTAGTGTGCCAGTTCTCATAACGTCAATCAGCTCCTGAAGATTGCGCGGATGCGAAAAAGCTTACACGGGAAGACTGTTCCTAGATTCCTATTCAGAACCCCATGAAAACCTACGGAACCCATGTGAATCTTTCCAGAAATGTGGAGATGACTGGATCCACGTCCGCTATCTTGGATGAGTTCTCTGACTTCGGATTTGGATTCAGCACCCTGTAAAACACTCAGTAACCATGTTCCATATAAATCTGTCCATAAATGCGAAAACGATTCAATTCGCGTGCGCTATATTGGATTCGCACTTCGAATTCGTTTTTCAACGTTAGATTCGGATTCAGAACCCTCGTGAACACCTGGAACCCATATTTCATGATAATCTGTCCATGAATCCCAAAATTACTAAATCCACGTCCGGCATATTGGATCTCCCATCTTGGGTTCGTTTTCTGACGGCAGATTTGAACTGCCCACCCTCGAGAACTCCTGGAACCCGTGTTTCATGAAAATCCGTCCATGAATGCCGAAACCAATAAATTCACTTCCGCCACATGGAATTTGCCATCTTCAATTCATTTTTTGACGTCACGTTGAGATAACGCATCCTTGAAAACCACTAGAACTCATATCTTATGATAATTTGTCCATAAATCTCAAGAGGACTGAATTCATGTCCACTATATTTCTTCTACCATCTTTCCTCCGTTTTTTGACGTCGGATTGGGATTCAGCACTTTCAAAAACCTCTCAAACCCGTGTTTCATAAGAATGCGGTTATAAATGCCAAAACGACCTCTAACAGCAAATATGCGGCAAATTGTTGAAAAAACTCAGCAACGTAGCAAATTCCCAGGAACTTCGCGTAAATTGAGGAAACAACATAGGAGTAATGGTTGCACAGCAACTTTTGTTGCGCGGGACGGGATGTTTAGATTATGCATCCTTGCAAATCCCTAGAACTCATGTTTTATAAGAATCGTGCCATGAATGCCAAAACGGCTGGATTCACGTCCGCCATTACCCTTCAACATACGCTTCCTTACTCTTCCTTCCCGCTTCCATTTTCACCGGGAATTTCATCATGATCTGTCCTTGAATTCCACAATCACTGAATTGACGATTATGTCTTCAAAACATCTCAAATTAGATACCTTCGGGATACACTTCATAGATCTCCTCCAGATATCCTAAAGTTATGAAGTCGAGATATCTTCAATAAGAAAATTTTGGAGATAATTCTGTTCTAAAATTCGTATTCTGGACATTGGATGGAATATTGAATCCATTCCTCGGAAATTTCTGACCTTTTTTATATGACCTTTTTTTTATGGAATACATTTTGAGGAGTTTCACACAAACGGCAAACTTTCAGTTTTAGACGAACAAGAATTTGACCAGTTGTATGACGTTAACACATGGGCTGGAAAGCCCGGGGCCTAACAGATAGATGGTGCGAATTCAACTGCATTCACCTGTTTTTCAGTTAGTACTAACCTTCAAAAGACAGCTGTCAAAATTTCATCATATTCTATTCATTAGTTTGTGAGTTATTGTACTAAAAGTGACGCTACTTTTGTTATTTTTGAAACAATGGATTGAAAACAATTCCGTGTTCCAATTTCACACTGTTTCTTGATGGGAAAAAATACCGTTCAAGGGAAGCAATGGCTAGGAAAGTGTTATGGGGACTCGTTTTGATTAATCGAAAAGTGAAGTTGCGTGAGTTAGCTGACATCGTAAAAGTATCAAAAGAACGTGTTGGCTTTATATTGCATGAGCATTCAACTGTGAGAGAGCTCTATTCAGAGTTGGTGCCGCGTTTGCTCATTGTTGACCAAAAACAAAAACGCGTTGATGCTTCTGAGCAGGGTTTGGCCATGTTTGAACGTTACAAGCCGAGATTTTCGCGTCGATACGTTACAATGCATGAAACATGGATCCATCACTCAACTCCGGGATCAAAACGATCGTCATCTGAATGGACAGCCACTGGTGAACCTCGTCCAAAGCGCCCGGAAGCACAACAATCAGCTGGAAAAGGTTATGGCCTCGGTATTTTGGGATGTGCGTGGTGTAATATTCATCAACTATCTTGAAGAGGGAAATACCATCAACAGTGGATATCATATCGCATTATTGGAGCGTTGAAAAGGCCGGAATTGCAAAGAAACGACCGCATATGGCACAGAAAAAAATTTTATATCATCAAGACAACGCACCATGTCACAATTCAATCAAAACAATGGCAAAACTGCATGGATTGAACTTCGAATTGCTTCCACATCCAACCTATTCGCCAGATTTGACTCCCAGCGACTACTGGCTGTTCGCAGACCTAAAAAAAATGCTCGCCGGTAAGAAATTTCGCTCGAATAAAGAGGTTATCGCTGAAACTGAGACCTATTTTAAGGCAAAAGATAAATCGTCGTACAGAAGTAGTATTGAAATGTTAGAGCGGCGCTGGAATGATTGGGTTGTTATTGATGGAGATGACTTTGATGAATAAAGCTAATTTTGAACGAAAAAAACCGTGTTTTATTTGTTAGGCCCGGGACTTCTCTGCCCATGTGACCTTAACTGATGAGAAGCTGATATATTATCATGTGGCGCGTTAGCTCAAGGTGTTGAGACCGGGGTCTTTAGATAAGCAATAGCTCAAATGGGTAGGTTCAAATCTCTTTCAAGAGATGAAAATTTCTCAGACAGGACAACCTCACCTCAAATACGAACTGACAGTGGAATCCCGGGAACAACTTTTTCGTTCATGTTGATTGGAAATTCTTGTCTTGATATTGTTATTGTTTACGATATCTTGAATGTATCGTACAGAAATCTCAAACGTATCTAAAAGATAATTTCGAGATGTCTTGAAGATATACTGGAGATAACTTTGACATCATCATACTTTTGTACACCATTCATCCTACAATAAAGGTGAATCTTGAAAACATGTAATTTGAAATAATTCAAGTATTCCCGTGAAAAATTATTTTGTTCAAATTTGTTACAGGTTTCACAACTACTCGTGATTTATAACCTCGACAGCTCGTGGCGGATGCGTACAGTGTTTTGATTAACCAAAATTTATAGTTTCTCCTGCGATAAGGAAGATTACAGGGTGAGACACTTCACAAGGCATTCTCACGGAACGAAATCGCAGCTGGGGTAGGATTGTATATTCTGTCACGTTCACTGGCTTAGATACTTCGTACATGATTGAGAATTCTCACAAACCCTGTGCCTTCACAAGAAGGTACTCAAAATTGAGATGGTGCTGAAGTTTGAATCGTTTATTGGAATGGAATGATTCTCGAACCACACAGTACTCAGCTGTTAGAAACCGAAAATCCTGCAGTACATTGTTTGGATGATGTTTTCAATTCCAAGGAGTTGACTTGAAGTGGGAAATGAGGATGAATTGTCAGATTTTGTGAGTTTAGAGTTTCAATTTCGTTTCTATAAACGATTCAAATTTCAAAGGAATAAATTGAGTTAGAATGAGGCTGGGGTAGATGTTTCCCCAGCGTGGTGGATAGGGGTTGATGAGTTGTGTGAGATACTTCCCTAGTGAAAATGGGAGCGTAAGAAGGGTATGAAGCGACGCGAAAGAGTAAACGGAACAGTATCCAAGCGCGGAAAAAGCGGAAATTTTCACCAGGGTTAGCACTTGGAGTTGTCTCTCAGATATCTCAATTCACATTTCCTAACAGCGTTGCCAAACAATCCTACAAGCTGATGATGACTGGGTGATTCTTCTAGAGCCACTCAATCTCATTTTCGTCTGCATAGGAATTGATCAATCAGCAGAATTTGGTAGGATTCTGTTGGCCACAAAATCTCTGTGAAACTATGAGTAATCTCTAAGAAACATCGTATTTTATCTAAGAAACTTTGAGAATCCCTGAGAATCTTTTAGATTCTCATGAAAAATCTAATGAATTTGGGACATTGTGCACAGATTTTTTTTTTTAGAGTTTTTCAAAATGTTTCCAGATTCTCTCGAAGTTTTTCCAGAGTTTTTTAGACAAATAGAAGGAAATTGCTCTCTCAAAAATTCTGAAAAACTCTAATGAATCGTCAACATTTCTCTGATTATTGAGAAATTGAGAAGGTTTGTGATCGTTTCGAGGGACCGAAAATCTTTTCATCTCTAAACTCAAAATCTCTCAGACCAGAATGTTTCTCAAAACTCGGGGAAAATTTTTGGTTCCGTGTCTATCTGTCTGTCTGGATGGATGGATGTGTGGATGTAACTCCCCCAGAATTGCGATCACGGATAACTTTCGTTCCTGTTATTCGATCATCACGAAATTTCTATCACGGTTACATTCGGTGTCAGTAGTGGTTCCATGTGAGTTACAACTCGATCTTTACAGTATAATAGGAGGAGTGAAGAAAAATGTTATAAAAACTTGTGATTTTGCGATCACGCATATCTCCACTTCCTACCATCTGATTTCAATGAAATTTGAACCACGCTCTAGTTATAACCTGATAGTGGTCCCATATAAGTTTCATCCCAATCGGTCGAAAACTCTGGAAAATTTTTGTTTGCGATCCAGAGCCGGATCTAGGAAATTTTTGAAGGGGGCAAAAAATGATCACAGCGCCTCTCCAATCAATTTTTGACTTGGAGAAAAACTCAATGAATAAATTTTTTTCTGGAATAATTGAAATTGAAATGGAAATATATCTTCTTATCAACTATCCAACCATCATTTATGCAATAAATAGAGTTTTAATTCATCGGAGGTGAATGTCAAGTTTTTCAAATTTTATTTATCAATTATTTTCTGTATTATGAAAGATGAAATAGTATTCGGTAATATAATATACAAAAATATTAAAATCACACATCAACGCAGGGGAGGAAATGGTAAGCACCAAGCTTCGAAACAAAATTTGAAAATTTCGTAAAAATCGCTGTCATACGAATATCTTTGGATCTTATCATCTAATCTTCATGGGATTTTCATCGCAGTTTTTTGAAGTGTCGATAGTGCTCCGGTATGAGTGTCAACCTGATCTTCACAGAAGAACGGGACCTCTCCTCAAGAGAATACACGTTATCGGAAATTGTAATTTTGCGACCGGGCATCCCACATAGCACAAATGTTTCAGTAATATCTCCAGAATATTCTGGAGACATCGTAATATTGTCAGAATATTCTGGAGATATTACTGAGACATTTGTGCCATATGGGATGTTTTCACTTCCCGTTATTCGATTGCCATGAGGATCACACCACGTTCTAGTTATGATCCCATAGTGATTCCATACAAGTTTAATCCCGTTTGTTGAAAACTGTGAATCTTTTTCTTTTGCAATCCTCATTTTACTCCCATGTTTCTTATGAATGAGGAAATAGAAGTATTGTGATAGGGTAAAAATCCATCATGCAAAAGGGGGCATTTCGACTTCGCTACACGGAGAGAAAAAATTTGCTGACGCAGCGAATCGAGGTATTATATATAGAATAGTAAAATTTTTCGCTGACCAAGCTAGAAATTGGCTATAACAGCAATCGTGTTAGCTACGACAGCAATTTTTTAGCTGTGGCAGCAAAAAATGTTTGCTCCGCCAGCAAATTTTCAGTATTATATACAGAATACCAAACAAATTTTGCTGGGATAGCAAACATTTTTTGTTGCCACAGCTCAAAATTCGCTGTCGCAGCTAACAAGATTGCTGGAACAGAAAATAGTTTGCTGTCACAGTAAAAAATTCGCTGCTCTGGCAAAAGGAACCCAGCAGAAGTAGATTTCGCTGCCACAGCGAATTCCTTTTTCTCCGTGTAAACGCCTTAGTATGTCGAAAAAATGCGGTTCCCAAGAATGTCTGTGTGTGTATGCATATATGTATGTATGTGCACCTGATTCTCCTCAAAATGTCCCGATTGCAATAATTTTTTCCCCCAATATGTTAGTCTCGGAAAGGACTCGAGGTCTGCACATTTTGGTATCGATCGGATAACGCGTTTTGAAAATATTGCGGTGTATTGTTTGAAAAATCGTGCTTTCGCGACCACTCAAATCTCCGCTCCCTTCTTTCTGATAGCTATGAAACTCATACCATGTTCTAGTCATGGTTTGGTAGTCGTCTCTTGACGTACCGGAAAACTTGGGATCATACAAAAACCCTGGAAGAGATTCTTCGAAAATTACAAGTTGAATATCAACAAACCCTCGTTGCCTGTTGAGAGACCAAAGTTACCAGGTTCGTTTATCACCCAGTTGAAACAATCTCGTCAGTCCTGATACATTCTCATAAGTTCCTGGACAAAAATACATCGAAATCTCATAGAAAATTTTCATTTTATATGTCTTCATGACATTTTCCGCGTTGGCTTATAGAGTCTGATTAAATCCAATCTCATGCTCATTAACTCTCATAACGTATTATAAAATCTTATGAGTCCCTGGATGAAGGCTCATATAAAATCTCATGAAGTCTCATGAAACCCACGTATCAGTTTTCATGAAATCTTTTCCATAGGGAAGTGTCGTGCCTCTAGTTATGAATCGTTGATGTGCTTGCAAGGAATGTATGTTTGAAAGATTATATCATCTCTTGTGGTTACAGAATTTTCTGAGACTGACCGCGAACGATAGAAAATTTTTTGAAATATCGGGTATTGTGTACATAAAATTACCAGTCTCCGAGTATCAGAAACACATTTCACTAGAATTTCACAATATAAAAAGAAGTAAATAATAATAAGAAAGTATCCGCACTATTTTGACAATATTTGGAAAGCGTGCCTCCTCCATGTTCATTTCATCCGAATGTGATGGAATTGTGAGCATATTCAGTTCACGAGGTGTGAGTTCTACGATATAACTTCCAGGTAAATCAGAGTTGAGGGAAGAAAAAGGTAAGTAGGGTCAGTGCACCAGTGAGTAAACAGTCACCATTGAATGAACGGAACCATGTAATTTTGAAGAAACAGGGCCTAATTATATTATCCCCGCATCTTTCCGAATGAAGTTCGTAGTTTATTATATCACGGAGCAGCGCCACTCGTCAAACATTTATGATTTGTTCGTGCAATTGAATTGTGAATGGTTTTCGTGGAGAGTGTGTCTCGCTTTACACAAAATAGTGAGCATGGCCACTTTTTCTCTTACGTAGAGGATATATCTCTGACACAAAAATGTCAATAATATCAAGTAGTTGTTACCGTGAGTGAATTATGAATCGGATTTGTCATTTCATATGTATTTTACAACATATAATCTAAAATTACTCACAAATTAGCAGAGTTCAATCACTAGATCTTGTGGATGCAGTTTTCTAATGAATGAACTGTACTGTTCATTCATTGGGTCTTCCAAATCCAGTGAATGAACCACATCGTTCATCCATTGGATTTCCTGAATCCAGTAAGTGGACCACATTCAATCTTACTGAAAATTTATGTGATATATTTTTATTTGAATGGAAATGATTTTTGTTATACTACATTAATGAATACTGAATTGTATATCACATCCATACAGTGATCATCTTCCTGTTTTGTTTTGTTTTATAAGTACTATTCAATTGAAAATAAAATTATACAAGTGACAACAAATATTATAAATCTATGTGATTATGCTATAAAAATCATGGCAGTTATTATTCTCTAAGATAACTCAGTGACCTAAAGGATTTGTGAATATCATGTTTGATTCCATTCAATTCTCCATAGATTATGAGTAGCTCAGCAAAAGCAAAAAGATCCTATGGCAGATTTGAATAAACCGAAGAAGACTTACAAAACGATCTGAATGAAATTCGAAACAAATCAGAAACATTGTCCGGAGCATCAGCCAAGTATGGAATATCAAAAGGTACACTTCATAACCAAATCTCGGGGGAAGTACCTCCAATTCGAAGAATGGGTCCTGAAATTATATTAACAGCAAATGAAGGAGCAAGATGAGAAGAATGGATTATTAATAAAGCTAAAGTGGGTTTCCCAATGGATCCTGAGATGATAAAAGATGCTGTACAAGCTATTTTGAAGGAAGATGGGCGGGACACTTTGTTTGTTGACAACAAACCGGGAAAAAAATGGTTGTCACTGTTTCTTAGAAGGAAACCGCAAATGGGTCAACGAAATACTGAAATCATTTCTGAGGCTAGAGTAGCTGTCACTGAAGGAAGATCACGAACCTGGTTCGCTGGAGTAACAAAATTTGTTGAAGAAGGGAATATGATGGACGTACTCCAGGATGGTAGTCGTATATTTAATTGTGACGGAACAGAAGTACACACATGTCCGAAAACGGGTGTTGTACTAGGACCGAGGGGATTTGAAAATTGTTACGAAATTGCAAGCAGCTCAGAGAAAGAATCGATTACAGTATTGTGCACATATGCTGCTTCCGGGGGAGTGCCACCTCCTATGGTGATATATCCTTACAAACGAATTCCTAGCCACCTTGTTCAATCAGTTCTAGAAGGATGGGCTATTGATTGTTCCGATTCTGGATGGATGGTATAAAGTACCTTTCACGAATATATAGCCAATGCATCCCATCCGTGGCTTCTGGAGGAGAACATAAAGTTCCCCGTCGTTCTTTTCCTTGATGGACACCAATCACATTTGAGTTGCGAGCTGAGCATATTTTGTACTGTGAAACAAATTATTATATATTGCCTCCCTCCAAATTCCACTCACATCATGCAACCATGTGACGTCTCGATTTTGAGGCCACTGAAAGCTTCCTGGAAAAAGACTGTTCGTTGTTATGAAGGAAAGCCAGGTGGAGCCATTACAAAAGCAAACTTCGTTCCGTTGTTCAAAACAGCATTCCATTAATCAGCTAAGAAAGAAACAATTCTGAACGGTTCTAGAGCAGGTGGATTATCTCCATTCAATCCTGATGCAATCAATTACTCAAAATGCATCTCAGATCGACACAAAAATGTACAAAGTTCAAGTATTCCACCAGAGAGTACTCCGCTTCCGGATAAATACGCAACAACGAAAAAAGTGAGACAGTATATTTTAGGACCGGGCAAAACAAATGAAGTTATTGCAATATGTCATGGATCCAACGACTGCAATGATATTCTATTCAAAGTTTAGAAACTGTGCATCGAAAGATCAGAAGATCTAGATCTCACTCATGTGAATGAGGAGAATCAATTGAACAAGGATTCTAATTTGAATATTGGTAGTGCAACAGACCAGATACAAAAAGTTGAAGATTCTCAATGTCCAGGTGAATTTAATATACTCGGAGGAATACCTATTGAATTTATGGGAGATGACGTTTCGTTTTCTCTTACCGATATTGCAAAAGAATTACGAATTCTCGATGAATCCAGTCTCGTGGAACCCTGGTGAAAATAAAGTGTTACACTGCAGTTACAGCCCATTGCGAAGTTCATCCAAATGTACCAGGAGTAGTGTTTCGCGCCGTGGAATGCTTCGCGAATGTATTTTGTTACACTTCGTTCTTACCAGGGAAGACTCAACTCATAAGCTCATCCAGATATCTGCTAACAATGCCGAAACTCCTATGATACAGTCCACAAATGCTCCAAGTGAACATGATGACACACCCAATGTTCTGGTAAATAAAACGTCTCCAAAGATAGATACAATTCATAATAGGGAAATCACAAAGGAGCAGTCCACAGGAAGCCATACAGACTCATTGAATGAGATGTGTATAAATATGAATAATGGGAATAATATTGAAAAAAACTGCAATGCGGCAGATGAGACAATTTCAACAAAAAACAACACACTTGTTGGTATACGAAAAGAACCAAAGATATCGAGCAATGTGGTGATTCGTCCAGCAAACGAGAGCATCACTCAACAGAAGAAATTTGGAACAAACACTTGCGTTGGTCCAAAATTGATAACAGGAGAGAAGGGAAGGACCGAAAAGCGGTGAAAGGGGGAGTGCCTTTTGCGATTACGTCCTGAAGATGGAGGGAAATACAAAGAAAAAACTAAGCTGAATTATTGAAAAAGCAACAGATAGCTGAAGAAAAACGTGCATCAAGAGAAGAAAAAAAGAAGGGAAAAGAAAATGCCGCCAAAAAATTGAAGGTAAGATAAACCCTCACAACTTGTAAGCGCCCAATTTTCAACTATTTCAGTATCATAAAACTCGTCAATGATCAGGAATTCCTATTAGAAAAGTTTCGGACACTCATCACACATAGTGGGTAGCTCATTACAAATTTTTTATAAACGTCCGTCTCACTTCGAAAATATCTGTCAGGTTAACTTGGAATTTTTTTTTGTGCATACTTAAATATGTGTCCATTACGAAGATGGGATCAAAAATTTATTTTTCGAAAATCCTAATTGTGTATAACCCCTCAAAATAATCGGAAGTTGCGATACTCCAATATTGAAATCAGGAACCACTTATTGCGATAGAATTTTTGATTCTGGTATATCCATAGAAGTTTTGTCATACATTGTGAGATATTCCCAGTTTTTCATAGTAATAATACCGGTTCTTCTATATTATGTGTGAAAAACAGATTTCAAGTCACGAAACAAATGTCAAGAGATGGATAAACAAATCATTCTGTTGAAAATATTTTCATGAAAGTAATGCTCTTATCAAATTCCAGGACAAATTGAGGCAGGTTCTGGGGAATCAGCTTTATCTCATGATTTCGATGAGAAAATCACAACGGTGGATAAGGACAACATCAAACCTATACAAGAGAAAGCGGCAACAAGAAAGCAAACTACTCGAATGACTACGAGAAAAATTAAAAAGACTACCCAATGAGAACCATGTGATTAGTTTCATTTCTTTGAAAACTGTTGTACATACGGCTATTGTGATTGAAGGAATATTCATAACTCAACTTCATATGGTAATATTGACATGGTATGTATAATGCACATAAGAATTGTGCACTTATTTATTATACACATGGAAATATTGAATGAAATTTTTACACATATTAATTTCAGTTGTTCACAATACGTTTGATGAATATGAACTGACAGTTGTGCACAGTTAGTTGTACACACGAAGAAGGAATAAAAAATGTAAAATGTGAGATTGTGCACCTTACATTTTGCACCATTGAAAATATTCGGTATTGTCTATTATGCACACATAATCGTGCACAAAAGTTTTATCAACAAAAATTATCTTTGAATATTGTGCACATCAGAAACTTATCGTACACTATTCACAAATTTCTAATTGAAGTTTTGCATGAAAAATTGTACAAGAGAAAATGTACACGAAGAATTGTGCACGAAATATTGTGCACGACATATTATGCACGTATGAAAATGGAGCAGGGATGCCAGATTCGAGACCGAGACCGTATTAACTCAACCCATTGATCGCTTCCCCTCCCTCCTACCATGCGGAATAAGTCAGGTGAGCGACAGAGAAACAGTAACTATCACTCTCTCGCTCGCCCGACTCATTCCGCATGGTGGGAGAAAGGGGAAGCGGTCGATGGAGAGGGTAAAAGCGGTCTCGGTCTCGAATCTGGCATCACTGGAATGGAGTGCAATGGTTCAAAATCAATCATTGCATAATTGATATTGAAAAATATTGTGAAAATGAGTGAAATAAGTAGATTTTCTTAGAAATACACGAACTAATAGAATTGAGATTGAATTCACACACGTTCCAAAATTGAGATATAATTTTTATAGAATTTCTATATAATTCTCATACAATTTCTATATGATTTGTATATAATTCCTATATAAATTGTATATATTGAGTTAATTAAGATATTTTTGGTATGGTTCTCATTCATATGACTAAAAGGAACAATATTCCATGAAAAATCGGATCACATCGGAGGGTCACCATAGCTTTTGAGGGGATATTTGAGAAAACACATGAATGAGGTTAGTAAACCTGTGAATTTCGACATCCCCACAAAATTCCAGGATTTGAGGAATGATGGATCAAAATATATGAATTTTAGTTCTTCATAATCAGAAGTTTATCGGATAAATCCGTTTTGAATCATAAGACATCCTGGAAGAAATAAAAATTTATTCCTCCTACACTAAATGTAGTGCTTTCACAGAAAACTCTGATTTCCAATTCATATATGGATTAGTTTATCAGATATGGGTAATTTACTGAAGATATTTTTTACAGTGTACTCTTTACCCCTCCATGGGCGTGAAATCGTTATCTTGAAGATGCACTCACCTTATTGCTTTCCCGTTGAGAGGAAGTTGAGGGTTTGTTTTGGAGGGCCGAAAAATTTCGTGTCTCCAAAACGAAAACTTCTCGCACCAAAATGCTTCTCAGAACTCAGGGAGCAGCTTTGGTTTGGTGTCCGTCTGTAGGGTGTCTGTCTGTACGTACGTACGAAAGTCCGGTTCTATCTATCTGATCATTATGGAATTTTCACCACAGTTACGTGCGGGGTCGGTAATGGCGCCGTATAAGTTTCAACCTGATTCTCACTGAAGAATAAGAGGGGTGAGAAGAATAATATCAAAAAACCGTGATTTCGCGCGCGTGCATATCTCCGCTCTGTATTATCCGATTCCAATGGAACTCATATCAGGTTCTAGTTATCATTCGATAGTTATTCCAAATCAGGTTCATCCCAATCGGTTCGAAACTTTAGGAATTTTTTGTTTGTGATCTGAATTTTTAGACAATATTTTGAAACCGTACCTCGCGTAGGTTCGTATCATCAGAATGCCGTAGAACTCTGAGAATATTCAGTTCAGTAGGTGTTAGTTGTATGATACCAATTTCAGGCAAATCGGAAATGAGGGAAGAAGAAGGTAAGTACTTAACTTCGAAACGAAATTTGAAAATTTTGTGAATATCGTTATCATGCGGATATTTCCGTTCCTATCATCCGATCGTCATGAAATTTGGACCACAGTTTTATGCAGTGTCGATGGTGGTTCCATGTGAGTTTTAATTAGATCCTTACAGGAGAACGGGAGAGGGGGAGGGAACGTGTAATCGGGAATTGCGATTTTGTTGAAAAAAAAAAGTGCAGAAAAACCGATTCCACCCCCTGACAAGCGTGGAAGGTTGTTTGTGGACAGTTGAACCTCTCAGGTATTTCGAGGAACCCCAAAACATTATATTCGAAGTGGTTTGGGTTCCTTCATTTCCCACAGTAAGAAACCATTAGGTGGATTTATTTCACAAATCACGATTCCACCCCTGTAAGGGCGTCAGGGTAAGTCGTCAAAGCTCCAGGTCCCCAGATATTCGAAGGGACGTCGGAATGTGATTTCGGAGTAGTCTTTGTTCCCAAGTTCCCCATCAAAAAAATGCAGGGCCGAATCATTTGTGAGGACAATGATTGATATCCCCATAGGGGGATGAAGGGTTGATAGTCGAAGGTCAAATCTTTTAGATATCTTGAGAAAGCTTGAAATATTAAATTTGAAGTCAGTGGGTTCCCCAAATTCCCTACAGGAACATATCGAAAGAAATCGGGCGCTTCGTTCAACCTCTGTAAAGCCCAATGGCAAAAGTTAACCCGATTCTGCATATCTTGTTGAGATAATTCTTGGGTCAGTGTGATGTGGTACGGATGATATTGAACAGCTTGTAGAATTCTGTGTACCGTACTGCGTGGAATACCCAAATCGCGTTCAATATCACGTAAACTAACATGAGGATTCATGTGTATTATTGCTAAAACAGCAACGCATCGAGGGTCGTTAAAGTTGGAACCTTGATTGTTTCGGCGTTGACCAATCCTTCCTTGTCGACAATTTCTTTCAACTTGGAGAATGACTTCTGGAGAGGGATGATGCTGCCAATCTCGGAACCGCTCTCTGTACAATCGTGACGCTCTTTGATACACTCCGCGACACTCACCCAAGATCATTAAAATATCAACACATTCGTTAGGTGAATAAACCATTTTGAACCCGCACTTACACCGTAAACGATGAAAACTTCTCAATGATCATTTTCGTACTGATATGAAGAATAAACTCTGAAGGTCAGTTCTGTTCACTTTCAATTCAAGGTCGAAACGTGGGGTTTCACTTTAACTTCAATAACTTTGGTCAGAGAAACAACTCGTTTGAGGCTTTTCCGTCAAAATCCATAGAAAATGGTTTTTTGACCTTCAAATGACCTCTAAATGACCTGATATGTTAACATGTTCGGACGTGAAATTTTCCGCTCTTTCCATTTCTGAGGTCGAACGTTGGGTTTTCCATTTGAAAAAACATACTTTGACCATCAATTATGCTCAAAACTGACCTCAAGGTCAAATTCAAGGTCACCATCTTATGGCCCCCTTCGAACCCTACAACTTTTACCGGAACAATTTTTTCCCCCTCCATTCCCTGAAGAGCTATTCAGCTGTCCTGTTTCAAATGGGACGCCCTGTATATAAGGACATACGTGTTTTCACATGTCTGTATTGGAAGAAAACGTGCTATTTGATTTTTAACATACAGATCCTGCAGGTGATATACCTTTGTTTTTCTCTTTTAATATTTCCGTTCATAAATGGAGTGAAGATTTTTGCGTCTTCACATATCTAATTTGTATGCGATTTCTCCTATATAGAGGGTCCGTATATGTATGATTCATATCTATATACGAGGTGTGTTCAAAAAGTAAGGTGACTTTTCAAATTTCGCGAGCAACGTACTTTCGATTATCGATTTTTTTGTTTTGTTATGTTGGCACACTCTTCCCGAACATCTGTACCAAGTTCCAAGTGTATAGCATTTTCTGTTTGGTTGTGAGAGGCGTAAAGGTTATAAGTGTTTTGCGTGCTCGGCAATTTCTTGCTATCGAAAAATATGGATCGAAGGATTTGCATCAAATTTTGTGTAAAAAATAAAATAAAGTGCTCCGAAACACTTAAAATGTTGACAGTAGCATACGGCAAAACTGTTCTGAGTAAAAAAAATGTTCACAAGTGGTACAAACTCTTCCAAGATGGCCGGGAAGATGCCAATGACGAGCCTCGCTCTGGACGCCCAAGCACGTCAACAACTGATGAAAACGTTCAAGCAGTGAAGAAAATTGTTTTGAAAAATCGTTGAATCACTATCAGAGGAGTTGCTGAGGATGTTGGTTTATCGCTTGGCTCGTGCCATGAAATTTTTTCTAACGTTTTGGGCATGAGACGTGTGTCAGCGAAGTTTGTTCCGAAATTGCTAAGTTTTGACCAAAAGAACCGTCGCATGAGCATTGCTCAAGAACTGTTGAATGACGTCAACGACGACCCAGATTTACTCAAGAGGGTCATAACTGGTGACGAATCATGAGTATATGGTTATGATGTCGAAACCAAAGTCCAATCGTCCCAATGGAAGACCCCAGATGAGCCAAGACCGAAAAAAGCACGCCAAGTTCGATCAAATGTCAAAGTTTTGCTCACTGTTTTCTTCGATTACCATGGCGTGGTGCATCAGGAGTTCTAACCATATGGTCGTACGGTCAATAAACAGTATTATCTTGAAGTTATGCGCCGTTTGCGAGAAGCAATACGAAGAAAACGTCCAGAATTGTGGAAAAATAATTCATGGCTTTTGCATCACGATAATGCCCCTGCTCACTCATTTTTGCTTGTGAGAGATTTTTTGGCCAAAAACAACACCACAATCATGCCTCAGCCACCATATTCACCGGATTTGGCCCCATGTGACTTTTTCTTGTTCCCAAAACTAAAGAGACCTATGAAAGGACGGAGATTTGCAAAGGTTGAAGAGATAAAGACTGCATCGCTGGGAGAGCTCAAAGCTATACCGAAAAGTGCTTATGAGAAGTGCTTTGAGGATTGGAAAAACCGTTGGCATAAGTGTATTGTATCTGAGGGGGATTACTTTGAAGGGGACAACATAAATATTGATAAATAAATAAATATTTTTTCTTAAAAATACAAAGTCACCTTACTTTTTGAACACACCTCGTATACTTGAACCGATGTCACCGCCTTGAAAGGATTGCTGCGGACTCTTTCGTGAATTGATAGAATAAAACTGGATGTTTTCATCGACAATAAACGTTCTCCATCGAATGGATCAGTTCTGAACATCTCCGCTCTTTTTCCTGAACATCCCATCTTCGGGAACGTCAAAAAGAAAGAAAAACATTACAATATCGACTTGTCAGCGCAATTGGAAACGAGGAGGTGATTTCCATCAAAACTTTGGAAACGTTTGGATTTATTCAAAAGTCATGCAGACAAGAAACTATCAGAATTTATTACTCATGAACTGACACATGATTTTTTTATTTTTTCATTTCAGCATTTTACGATAAATCCAGAAGTGAATCCATTCGCATATATGTGAACACTACATGAACGCATCTCTATACCTTTGGAGACAACATTCTACGAGTTAAACCCCGAATAAAAGAAAATGTATGTTATAGAATATATAATTATTCTGAGCTTCGCACAGACTTTGACAGCTTACAAAATTGTATGCTACTGGCACGCTACCAAATCTTTCCCACCAGGTAAAAATGATCAGAATATATTTCGAATTTCCGACTCGACACAAGATCTCCGTGCATGTTGCAAATCAGACCAACTCAAAGTTCTCCATTTCAAGGTGAATATCCTTTTGGTATTCGGGAAGTGAGCAGAGCCCTACCAAGATGCACTCATCTGATCGTGGGATTCATCGATATTTCTCCCACGGATTACACTTTGATACGACCCTCTGCTTCGCACTATCGACTTTTCATGGGCGCTTCATCTTTGAAAAGACCAGATCTGAAGATTTATTTGGGTGTTGGATGTTGGGTGACGACTCCGTATACATGCAATCAGAGGAAATATCGGATCATGGTGAGTATCCACTAGGGTTTCGCACGAGACGCTCCTCTCGGATTGAAAAATGATCTACATTTACTGTTCTAACAATTTGAGACATGAAAATTTTGAACGGAATCAGGCTTCCACCTGTGATGTGACAAAATCACATGGGATTCCAATTCCATTGAAGATGAGAACTTGGTATCGGTCTCGTTGCATATTTCGACATATATCTGTGCTGGTTTCATTTGGATAATCAAGGTTGTACCATGTACCTGTCACTCCATTGGTACTCCCAAATTATCTCCATCATTCTGATACCACAAGAGATGGAAATGATTGTTGGGCACTATTCAATCTTCCTTTGACGCGAGTCTCTTGCGAAGTCCTAGTATCCACCCAGACAGATGCGGTAAATCACCTCCACGTGGCTTTCCCATCAAGTTACCACTGTTAATCCACCACAAACTGTTTATCTCTGAATTGTTCTGTTGAACCCACAGCTAACGGACGATGCTCTCACAAGGAGATTCATGACAAATGCGTCTGCATTAGGAAAAGATCTGGGATTCGATGGAGTGGACCTATCATGGCCATTTCCATCAGACTATATGATTTACAAATACGAATCGGATGTGTATTCTAGAAAACATTTCGGCCGTCATCAAGAATCCCTCACTACTACAGCGGAACACCGTGTCGGGACATATTACATACCTCCTGCAGCGTTACCTACGGACGAGACTGGGATGTTGAGCTCTCCTGCACCTTTGCATTTGTTTAATTTAGTGCCGCCATTACCACTTTATTCAGTTGGATCACAATCCTCTCAAGCTATCAATGTCAACTCCCCTCATCTAGCGACTAACTATGCGCTGGTCAACAATCCTCACTTATTCGTCCAGCTACTTCAACTTCTCCATGATCAACTCGCTGCCAACGGAATGGAATTAACCATGAGTGTGTTGCCTCAAACGAATATTGGTTCGTATCACAGTTATTTTCAATACTCTGAGCTATGATTAGATTATAGAATTATTCTTCACCCACATGGTCCCGCTGGTTCTGAAACGAAGCTTTGGGTGGTTCGAATCTCTGACTGATCAGTCAGTGGAAAGAAGTGTTCGGACAACAGTGATGGTAATAGCGATCAACCGTTGGGAGCTGTATTTTTCCATCCCCAACCATCACTGATCCTTCATCTTGAGCACTGAAAAGACGTGCTCACGAGGTGGATGAGAGCAGATTTGACGAATGGAATTGATCAATCATCAAAAGTGCAGGATCGGTAGTTGTCCTGTACGGAGAAGAATGCAGATCGAGGAAATAGTGATCTTTAATAGAGAATTGCAGAATATTTTTTGACATCTGAGATCATTTCTCAAATTCATAATAAAGATGAAATGATTCACATTTCCGTCCAATATTACTTGAAAAAGAATGAAAAATGATGAATACTCAACAAACGATTGAAAGAAATATGAAAATTTCTGAAAATTGCGCATGAAAGTTTACGAAGGAAGTTACAAAATTTCGGAATTTTATTATTCACTTTGTAAAATTGCATGTGCGACTTCTGGAAGGTTGATCATTTTTACGATTGTTTGTCGAGTATTAATAATTTCCGAATCTTCCTCCAGTATAATTCAATAGAAATGTGAATCGTTGAATCTTCATCACAAATATTCTCAAATTCTCAGAACGATTATCAGATTTTGAGAAACATTCTCCAATTTTCTGACAAAGATCCCCATATTCTCGATCTGCATTCTTCTCCATGTGTATGAATTGCACCGACCGAGTCAAACAATGAGCAGAAAAAGAAATCGATAAACATGAATGTCTTGAGAATACATTTGGAATATCTCCACACAGATATCTTTAGGATGTGCCGTGATAACTTCGGAAAATGGAGTGAGGATGTCAAATATGAGATGGCTACAAGATGTCTTGGAAACATCGTAATCGAGATATCTTCAGGATACATCTCGGAGATCTCGTTTAGAAATCTTGGAGTTATGGAATGAATAAAACTTCCGCAAGATACTCGGAAGATACAGCGGTTCCCTATCTTCACAACCCCAAGAGAACACAAACCTTCAGGAACGTTCATTGAACGTTCGCGAACGTTCAGGAACATTCAATGAACGTTCCTGAAGATTTGTGTTCTCTTGGGGAAGGATATATTCAAGATCTATCATAAAGATATCTTGAAGATAACTTTCAGAAGTGGAATTGAGGTGCCAAATTTGAGATTACTACAAGATGCCTTGATGAAATCTCAAGTGAGGTATCAATCAGATACCTTCAGGATACATCAACCAGATCTCTTTCCGATATCTTGGAATCATGAAATTGAGATATCTCCCGCAAAATACTGGGAAGATGCAACGGTTCCATGTCTCCACAAAGATACCTTCAAGATGTATCGTGAAGATATCTCTGAGATAATCACCAGGAATGAAATTCAGATGCCGAATTTAAGACAAATACAAAATGTCTTGGAAACATTCGAATTGAGGTTTCTCTGAGACACATTTCGAAGATTTCTTTTGGAAATCTCCGAGTTATGAAACAAAGATGTCTCCTGAAGATACCTGGGAGATGCAGTGGTTCCATATCTTTATAAAGATATCTTCAAGATGGATAGTAGAGATATCTTCAAGATAACTTTGGGAACTGGAATTAGGATGATGAATGTGAGATGGATACGAGATGTCTTCGAAACCTCTTGATGGAGATATGTTTGGTATACATTCCAAAGATCTCTTTCAGATGAAAATTATGAAATCCAGATATTTTCCACAAGGGAGTTTTGGAGATTCTTTTCTGAAATTCGGATTTTGGACGACATGGGACCAAATATTGCATTCATTCCTCGGAAATTCCAGACCTTTTCATGAAACACATTCTGAGGAGTTCTAGACAATCGAAAATTTGACCAATTGTATCACGTTATGACCTCCAGTGATAATAAACCACTATATCATCATATGGCGCGTGAGCACCAGCTGTTAAGATCAATCCTTGAGATAGATGATAGGTTGAGTCAGCAGGTCCGAATCCCTTCCAAGGATGAAAAATGTCTCCAACAGGAGAAGCATACCTCAAATACCAACCGACAGAGAGTACAGTAAAATTCCGGGAAAGATCTTTTTTTTATGTTAGTAGGAAAATTATTATTCTCGCATTGTTATTGTTCACAGCATCTTGGATACATGATGAAGGGATCTCAAACGTACCTTGGAGATCATTTTGAAATGTCGAGAAGATATCTTGGAGATAATTTTGGGATATCTTGATAGATATTTCAGAGATATTTCGAAGATGTCTAAAATAAGAATCTGCACAATGATATTAATTCCATCTTGCGAAAGATATTTCAGCAGACGTCTTTGAGTTATCTGATTATGTTGCATTAGACATCTGTTTTGTATCTCAAGAATAGTTTTACGGAAAAATCTTAGAACATCCCGAGACTCATTCAGATATCTTGAAGATATCTTTTTGTTTATTGGGGAAACTCTCCACGCTTTCCCACAGCTCATTACAGCGTAACTGAGATCGAGCCTCTGTTAAAAGCCGTGCACTTGATGACATTTTATTACATAACACCGGAGATTCGACCTTTTGCGGGTGGATATACTGCTCCGTTGCTCCCTTCGGTCGTGGGTCACGAGAGAACTGATAGCGGCCACGACACAGTCAAGTAAGGCATTGATAATTTCAAACACGCACTTCAACAAAATCCGACATTCCACAAATATCGTAGGTCATGTATCAACCAAGGATTACCGGCAAATAAAATTGTAATTGGCATACCTACGTTCGCACGTACATGGACCGTTGTTCCGGCACTGTGCCAGAATTGTCCCAACTTACATGACTTTGCCCATGGACCAGGTCGATCAGGTTTGATCACCCGTATCCCTGGGTTTCTCTCTTATTACGAAGTATGTTTACCACATACTCCAACTGATACGGTCCCCTTTCAGCTGTTCTCCAGATCGCGGAGTGAGATTCACATTGATTCGGAAACCCAGAGAGGTGCTTATCGACGTGAAGTCACTACTGCTGGCATCGTCATATGGGCGTATTACGAAGATTCATTGATCATACATCATAAAATGGAATATGTGCGAGAAAACAATTTGGGGGGAGCAACTGTCTAAGAGTTGTCCACGGATGACTATTCAATATATTGTGCGAATTCATCCGTTCTCTCAAATGTCAGTTCCTTACATCATCATGTTGCATGAAATAATACAGTGAATCACTGGAATAACATTTAATCCCAATCAGTTGGGCAATTTATATTCCATGTGTAACAATTCATAGAGAGATTTCAAAAGAACATATGGATTGTTTTATTCTAAATATTCTCCATGGATTGTCATGATACATGCCTGATATGACTACCAAGAATTCCTGAGCAAGAAAATATTATTCATCAGGATTGGCCTGAATTACTTCAGAAAAGGACCACATCAAGCCAGGTGGGAAAAGTTGTTGTCCTCTCCTACCTGCCCACGTAACCAAAAACACTTTTGAAATGTATTTCAAATGCATCGGATGAATTTAAAATCGTTTTTGGAATAAAGGATTTTTCGTAAAAGATTTCAAATGCATTTCAAAAGTATTGTTGAGAAAAGGTTTTTTTGAAATACTTTTTGAAATATATTCTGAAAACTCTTGTGAAAATGTATTCATCAGAATGTGAATAAAATACATTTAAAATGTTTTTTTTTAATTTGATATCATCATCATAATACTTCAAATGAATTTGGGAAGAAAATATTATTGATGTATTCAAACAAATAGAAATTTGAAATCAAGCACTTGATGGGGCTTTAATCAAGATTTGTAAGTAAAATACATCCTGGATGGTTTGAAGAATATTTCATACAAATTGCACTTCATGACATCAAAATCATTCTTTATCTTTGAAGATTGTTCTACAGCATGTGAAATAAATGTTATTCGGTTTTCTATCATCAACCATATGTAGACAGACAAAATTTTTAAGGTATCAAAATGATTGTTTATAAATTTCTAAGAAAAAATTGGATACAACAGTTCTCATAGTTCGAAAAATATCCCAAGTGAAATTTCCAAACTTTTTCTCAATAATATATACGTATATATGTTGTTACTATTTGAGATATTCGGAAAACAAACTTGATGCTCTTCTAGATCAATTCACAAGGTATTACAAACCCCCAAAAAATGCATTCCAAGTATAAATCGAATGGTTTTGATGAATGTAAATTTTGTTAATCTAATTGCAAAATTAATACTTTCATAGAATCAGTTTTAAGCTTCAAAAGAGTATTTTCCATGCATTTAAAGTCCATTTTCAATGCATATGGTATATGAATCCAATGTTATAATTAATAGTTTTGGAATGCATTTATAGGTGTCTTCACTATGCATTTTAAGCGTCCCATAATAGTCCTATTTGACGATCTCATTAAAAGAATTTGAAATGCATTTT
The DNA here is from genome assembly GCA_018340375.1 of Gonatopus flavifemur. Classification (NCBI taxonomy): domain Eukaryota; kingdom Metazoa; phylum Arthropoda; class Insecta; order Hymenoptera; family Dryinidae; genus Gonatopus; species Gonatopus flavifemur. Next base: position 21,409,681 of record JAFFJZ010000004.1, read on the forward strand.
GACAAATGCATTGGAAATACATTACGTACATTTAAAATGTATTTGAATACATTAAATGAATGCATTGAAAATATATTTCAAATGCTTTGGTAAAATGCATTTCAAAAGCGTTTTTGGTTACGTGGGTGGCATTTTCAGTGAGGTTCATTTGTCCAATTAGGAGTCACTTGGTACAAGGAGACAATATGCGTGGATTGTAACGTTCATATCCCCTCATGAGAGACATCAAAGATGTAGATGAAATGATTGCCAAGAAATCAGTTGCTCTCGTTCTATGTCTCCGATAATACCCTACGTTCGGGTGTAATGAGCATTTTCGGGTGATGAGAAAGGAACCCGAGATATCCAGGTGGAGTGAGAACGAGGTTCGTATGAGAATAATATCATGCAGTCCACGCCAATGTTCTTAATGGTTTGAAAATCCATTCAAGTCATCCCTGGAATCCTATTACAATCTCATCCGCATCATCGCCCACACATTCCGATAGTGGATCCCTAGCACATGTATGCAAAGGATCCCCCACTGGTCCAGTATAGGTCCCATGCTACGTATATGAGCCTAAGACTGGGCCAAAACTCCATACACGCTGGGGGAACCACGTAAACGACGTGGAGACGAAGGTTGAGACGTGAGGGAAACGATATTTATGAAATTCTGTGCCTCCTGACGAATTTTCCGATAATTCCCAATATCTGAGTGATATTTCCAAGTTCAAGCGTCATAAGAGTCTATGAAAATCCAGACGACGAACTATTTTAATCACGATGAACTTGCGAAACGTGTGCAAAACCTCAGAGACGCTCGAATGGAGCTAGCACGTGCTTGCCACGCCCTGCTGAAGGAGAAAGATTGGAATGAATGAGAAAATTGAATTTGATCTGATTGATTGCGTTTCCTTGTTCCACTGTTAGAAATTGAGGAGCATTGACATCATTCCGCTCTCGGAATTGAGAATGATTGAAATCATTACTGTTATTCTGCATGGATTCATAACAGTGAATTCATACGAATTCAATATTATTCTCCATCGCAATGAATCAGAGCGGAATAACATGAGTGCACATATTACAACCTAAACTTCATTCATGTTTGTTGACCATTGAACAGGAAGAATCACAATTCGCAGACAAGTTAGTAGAATTCAGATGAATTGGAATGGATTGAATTCCAATTGTGATGAATCTTTTCCAATCGTTCTTTACTACTCTCTAAATTGAAGAAAGTGAGACTTCGATCCGAACGGCAAGATAGGTTCTCTTTCGGCTGTCTAAAGGGTGAATTCTCACTCTAAAGGAACAGAATCTCACTCTCTCAATCTCTTAGGCAGCCAGCAGGGAATCTACCTTCCCATTCGAATGGAATTCTCACCATTCTATATTCAGAAAGTAGCAGGACGATCATCCTCTGATTGGTTGCTTTTCCTGAAATTGGATGAGAACTTATGAGAGCCAAGGATAGAAATCCCACATAGAATGGCAATATCTTTGACTATGTGAGTATGGACGGCTGACTCCCTTATGCATGCAACCTTCTCCTACTGTTTGCGTCGATGGAGCGTCTTTTCCTTTTTCTATCAGTCCAGCTCTTATTTTCGGGGCTGATGAATGAGGATTCGATATTGAGATATTGTTAATCCGTTTGTCTACGCGATACGAGAAAATTTTTCGGACAAAAATTGTAGGGTATCGAGGGGGACATCCGATGGTGGCCTTGGCTTTGACCTCAAATCTCATCTTCAAGGGCATTCTGAGGTCAACTCTTGTTTTTTGAATAGCATCTCATATTTTTTACTGCAGATTTGGATTCTAGGTCAAAAACCAAGAAACTTTTGTCTGAACCATTTTCCTGAAATCCGCAAAGATGGCGCTCTAATCGATATTGTTCCATACTGAATCTGACATTAGAATAACTCGAAAACGAAGGGTCTTGGAGGAGAATGTTTCGGACAAAAGTTGTCTGATTCCAAGGGGCCCCTTGAACTGAAACGGAGGTGATGGAGTATAACAGACAAAACACAACACATTTCAATCGTCTACATGACTTGGATAATTTTAATGCAGTAGATGCTCAAAATGATGGCCTTCGACTTCAATACACATTTCAAAACGTTTTACAAAAGATTGCTGAACTCGTGCTAAAATGTCTTCATTGATGCTCGCGCATGCATTGATGATTCGTTGACGCATATTCTCAGGTGTAGTCGGTGCTTGTTGATAAACTGTATCTTTTATGTATCCCCATAAAAAAAAATCTGGAGAAGTGAGATCCGGAGAACGGGCAGGCCAATGAACTGGTCCACGACGTCCTATCCATCGTCCAGGATAATCTCTGTCCAATATTTCTCGAGCTGTGACTGCATAATGGGATGGACAACCATCGTGTTGATACCACATATTCAATCGTTCCTGAATAGGTATGTCTTCAAGTCATGTTGGAAGTACTTGATCTAAGAAATGTCTGTACTTCTCTCCATTTAGCGTATCTGCAATGAAGTACGGTCCAATTACTCGAGATCGAAAAATACCACACCAAACATTCACAGCCCATTGTCTTTGATGCTCTACTTGACGTAACCATCTTGGATTTTCTGTCGCCCAGTAATGCATATTATGTCGATTTACTTGACCATGATTGGTGAACGTCGACTCATCAGAAAATAATATGTTGATGAAGTTGTTATTATAACATAATTCCTTCACCACGAGTCAGACTCGTGGTATTCGCTTATGGCACAAATTCTTTACCTCGAGTCAGACTCGTGGTTATAGGCCAAAGGGTTAAGCGTGTGCGAATCATACCTATTCTGACTTCAAATAATATATTCATGCGGGTGATCCCAACGGCGATTCATGGCTCAGTGGATAAACCCTCGATTGCCATGATGAAAGTCTTCGGTTCGATTTCCGTTTTGAGGTGCAATTTTTTTATCAAGGTTGCATGAATTTCATACGCTTCCTTTACTCCAATTCCCTCTTCACATACTCTTTGCACCCCACCCCATTCGAAATCCGTATACTCTTCATTAATGTTTTGATTACCCTTCAACATACGCTCCGTGTACTCTTCCTGTCCGCTTCTATTTTCACCAGGGTATGTTTTGAAGGGACCAGTGTCCAATGATGTTTATTATGATTGATTGATTTGATTATATTCATGTTCCGCACTACATGAAATTCATGTTATCATATTAATTAGTTGACTTTGTTGCTCTTCTGACAATAAAAAAGAAGGATATGATCATATTAAACATATTGAAGGTTTGCATTCAGGGATATGAACATTTTGGGATGCAGGTATATGATTCTTCTCCTTAATTTTCTTGTATTATACAATGCATTGATGAAATAAGGAAATCGTTTGAGAAAAGCATGTTCAGTGTTCAAGATAATATCTTGATTTCCCCTGCTGCCATATTGTTTATATACTTCTTTAGTTGATTGTCGGCGTTGTTAGATGTTGCGGACACATCTGAAGGTGGCAACTAGCAATCCATACTTATATAGTCAAAGGGCAATATGCTTGGGAAAAAATTCCAGAGACCGTGAATAATTCCAAGGTAATCGTTTTATTCACATTTCAACTCCGCTCTCACATTATCACTTCTTCTAACCTTCAAAATGATAATTGAAGTGAGGTGATTGGGAAACAGAGAAAAATTACGAAGACAAAAAGAACAAAAGTTTATTTTTCAAAATAAAATTAAGAAACGCTATACATTTCCCTCGCAAAATTTTCCATAACTATTTTAGAACTGATTTATCAGCGGAATTGGGAGCAAGAAGATATTTCTCTTCGAAACACCAAGGACATTCGAATTTATTCAAAAACGATCAATATTCGGAACTGTCAGAATTTATTACCCATAAACAAATACACATTCTTTGCCATTTCCATTCCTTCATTCTGCGATGAATTCGAAGATGAATCCATTCGCATATATGTACGCACCATATGAATGCAAGCCCCATGCGTTCAAAAGCTACGTTGCACGAGTGGAACTTCAAATGACGGAAGATGTGGGGTGAAATTTCTCAAGCGTACCAGCTCAGAAATCTTCACCTCCTCAATCTTTCTGAAATGTCACTGAAATGTAGTACTAGTTAGTTACTTTTGACCCTATAAAGGATTTTGCTCTGGTACCTCTGGTTATCGAACTACAGGGGTCCAAAATTCACAGATTCCGTTTAATCAGCTCTGTTGAAGATATAATTTCTTAAATTACATTTTCTTATAAAATCATTTTCGATATTGCTTTTCGTAGCTTTTTTTCTGTTCTTTACAATCGCTTAATCTGTTTTTGTGGAAGAAAATTTTTCCCAACAAATTTAGCGAGTTTGAAGTTATTCTTGCATTTTTTTTCAATTTCGACAACTTTGAGAATTTTTGAAGTTAGGATTCTTCAGCTTTAAAATCATGTAGGAGATATTATGGGAAGAAAATTTTATCTGGCATTCGCAACGGTTTGAAGCGCGCGTGTCGCATGTTCCTATTATCTCCTGATACGGTTCGTCATACCGTTGACGCGGAATACAAGTGAAACGAACTGTTTTTCAATGCAATATGGTTTTTTAATCATGCCAATGATTTCATACAATGTCACCGTACCATTATATTATCGAACTTTATCAATAACAGCTTTTGAAATTATGAAACATAATCATGAATAAATACACAAAATATAATAAATATGGAATAATTCTGCTCGTATTAATTTTTTTTCTGAATTTTCATCTCCGGGAAAACATCTACATTCAATGATGTCGCAGATACTCGTAAATGCAAAGTCATGTTCGGAGTTGGGATGAAACAATGATATTTGACCGTTCCTGGGATTGTTTTTGCAGTCTCGAAGCGAGTTTTGAGCTTTTTAGCAGTGATTTCATGATTTGTCTTCGAACTAAAAAAAACAACAGTTTCTGATAGATTTCTATTCACCCATTCGTAAAGCGCATCAGGATTGAAAATTTGCTGCTTAGACCTCGCTTGAAGGCTCGCTCGAGCTGCTAGTCGTTCCAGATTACCACCGAAACCGTCACAAGGCTCTTTTCCATGATCGGTTGCATGGAAATGCCATTCAGCTGCTATTCCAAAATCTTTGTAATGATACGAGAGATTTTTGTGATTATATCTATTCTGAAAGTGCTGAGATGCTCCATCCGTAAAATAGAAAATTTTTCTTGATCGAAAATGCTCTTTCAGGTACGCTTTTATAATTTTTTGGAATTCGTACACAGCGATTGTATCGTGATTCAAATTATCCGATAAAATAGCAATGCTCCGATGACTGAGTTCGTTTCCTCGTTTTTAATAAATGACAGTGGTGAAAATTGTGGTTTGGTCGTTGTTCCAAAGGAAACCCTGTGCAGCATTCTGGGCTACAAACGCATAATTTTCCGCGAAATCACATAAAACTAAAAATTCTCCTTCTTGTAAATTATCCTTCAAATCTTTCAGGAAAGATGACTGCTGTTTCGGCACGAATGAATGGGATTTGAGTTTCGGAAGGCAACGAGAAAGTTGTTCCAAAAAAATCTCCTGCATCTGCAACTTCAGTACGCAAAGTGCTACGATCAGTCTGTTGCCAAATTTGATATTCGAGTTATTCGATGTAATTGTCTCCGAAAACTGTTTGTAAAAAATTCTGGAAACCCTCTTCGCCAGGACGTAATGAACATTCATCGAGATAACATTCGGCTCATGGATTCTGACATAGAAACATTTTGAGAGCATCATGATAAGTGGCGATTGGATTATTCGTACCGGATGTTAATTTTTGAATATCTATCGCATTAGGCATTAAATTGACATTCTCGTGATGGACACAAATGCAAACAGTATGCGTTCCACTAGCACCAGCGAGTACGCAGTTACGAGGTCTGAGTTGCGAGAATGTAGAGAGACTGACCGGAATAGTAGGATTCTGATCTTTGAAAGCAAAATATAATTCTGAAAGATTGCACAGAATCAATCTCTTTCGTACGTGCTCTCGTGATTCGTCTTCTTTTTTAACTGAAACAAAATCTTTCATGCCCGGCATTATACGACTATTTTCGTCATCATTATAGAAACTTATGATCATGTTTTTTATTTCAAAAGCTAAAGCATGACCCTTTCTTGGAGATGGTGGCGTTAAAATACCATGTCCTTCTACCAGTTCGATAGCTCTCCTAGCTTGGCATTCAGGAGTCTCAAACTCGTCAGCAAGTCTCTTCTCGAGGAGTAATACTTTTTCCGAAGCACTCGAGGAAGTTTTATATTTCTGCTTAATTTGATCAAGAACCTCCATAGCCGATTCATGTTCCTCAATATTACAGTCTCTTGGTTTCTTCTCTAATGGCTGGTAATCATCGTCATTACCATGTTCATCAATACCATCATCATCGTCATCCTGAATTATGTGAAACATATCGTAGTAATCAATTGTCATTCGCATAAATGTATTGTCCATTTTCATTGTTGTACAAATTGTCTTTTTAGCAATTGAAAACATGATATCAATACCTCGAGTGAAACATGACCGAACGAATCATCTTGTGCATCAATTGGAGGCTTCTCTCCAGAACAAGCAGCAGCTTCTTTTCCACATAACCCACACACTTTTGCAACAGGGAGGATACTGGGAAACTTTTTTTGTAGATTTGGAGGAATAGTTCTCAAATCTCTTGATTTGAATTTGTGATGGATTTTGTGCAAAGGGTTACAACAACGATCAACGAAACTTCGAGTTGCAGATATTTTTGAGAATCAAGAAATGTTGTGTCAATCATGCTGTATTTCATCTATTAATTGAATTGCCTACAAACAAACACAATCAAACAGTTGGGAAAGGAACAATTGATTCCCATCACGAATTGCGAATCATATTTAGAATTGAAACAATTTTACTTACAATTCAAAATCGTGTCATGCGATGCGACTTTTCGTGTGACATCAAGTTGCATGAAGTATGCGTATAAACGATGAAAAACAAATGAACATCTTCGATATGTTTGATGTATCGAAGATGTTTACAGAATTTCAATTGTTCATCGAATTGAGAAAAATCGATCACAAATTCAAATAAATAGATTTGAGAACTATTCTTCCGAGTCTACAACAAAAGTTTCTCAACATTCTTCCTGATGCAGAGGTGTGTGGGTTATGCAGGAAAGGAGCCGGTGTATTTTCTAGAAAGCAGAATTATTCCATATTTATTATATTATGTATATTCATTCATTATTATGTTCCATAATTTCAAAAGCTGTTATTGATAAAGTTTGATAATATAATGGTACGGTAATATTGTATGAAATCATCGACATGATTGAAAAATCATATTTTATTGAAAAACAGTTCGTTTCAGTCGTATTCCGCGTCAACGGTATGAAGAACCGTATCAGCAGATAATAGAAATATGCGACACGCGCGCTTCAAACCGTTGCGAATGCCAGATAAAATTGTCTTCCCATAATTCCTCCTACACGATTTTGAAGCTGAACAATCCAGCTTTCAGATGAGCTGACATAAAAAATTTTCAGAATTGAAAAAAAATGCAAAAATAACTTCAAACTCGCTAAATTTGTTGAAAAAAAAATATTCCTCACAAAAACAGATGACGCGATTGTAAAGAACAGAAAAAAGCTACGAAAAACTATATCGAAAATAATTTCATAAAATAATTTAATGTGAGAAATTATATCTTGAACAGAGCTGATTAAACGGAATCAGTGAATTTCGGACCCCTGTAGTTTGATAACCTGAGGTACCAGAGCAAAATCCTTAATAGGATTGAAAGTAACTAACTAGTACTACATTTCAGTGGCATTTCAGAAAGATTGAGGAGGTAAAAATTTTTGACCTAGTACGCTTGAGAAATTTTGCCCCATGTATGGTATTGAATGCATAATTATTTTTCGCTTCACACAAGCTTTGACAGCATACAAAATTGTGTGCTACTGGCACGCTACTAAATCCTCTCAACCAGGTGAGGATTATGAAAATATATTTTGAGCTTACGCCTCAATACAAGATCTTTGTGCATCGTTTCGAATCAGACCAACTCGAAGTTCTTCATTCCGAGGTGAATATCATCTTGGTATTCGAGGAATAAGCAAAGCCCTACCAAGATGCACCCATCTGATCGTGGGATTCACCGACCTTTGCTCCGGAATACCGACTTTTCATAGCCGCCTCGACCTTGAACAGACCAGATCTGAAAATTTATTTGGGTATCGGATGTTAGGTGACTACTCCGTATCAATGCAATCAGAGGAAATATAAAATTATGGCAAGTAACATGAATACAGGGTTGAGGTCGATGTGAAAAATAACCAGTGTCGTAAGCCTGACTGAGCCCTCACGAGCATTGAAGGAGTCCTGGGTTGAGGACATCATTTCGATAATTGCGGGTCTTGATTTAAACATCTACAGCAACGATGGTTAAAGGTTGCTCAAGCGTTCGTGAGTTCATTTGATGGTTCTGCCATGGTTGTTGATGCAAAACTTTGTCTATAAAACCAATTTTAGTTCAATTTCGAACCAGTTCTGGCACAAACTTGCGCCAACGCTGTTCGAACACTTTTCATCTATGTTTTGCCAAGACAGGCACGATATTATTGCGTTTGCTGAATCAGAATTCTCTGCGCTTGACTGCTATGCCTGATCTAAACCATTGCTCCATTAACGGAATGGCTGGATATTTACATGGACTATTTCACATACACCTCAAATCTTTGACGTTCGAATTTTTATGTCACAACGACAGCTGGCGAACGAAGTTTTCACGAGAAGGTTCATCGAGGATGCATTCACGATGGTACAAAATTTGAAATTCGATGGGATTGATGCGTCGTGGCCGTTTCCATCGAATGACATGATTCGCGAATATCAAACGAAACTGTATGCTCAACAGTATGTCGGACGTGGGCGAGAGACATTAACTCCTCTAGCTGAGCAACCTGGGCCGACGAATTCCATACCTGCATCATCGTTACCGATAGACGGGGCTGGATCGTCAAGCTGCCCTGGATTTCGGGATTGGATAAATTTAGTGGGACATCACCCTCATAACGTTAGAGATCATTCCTTCCAAACTACAAACGTGAACTGCCATCATCAAACACAGTGTAGTGCGCCTCGAGTGGATATATCCCATGCGTTCGTCAAGTTACTCCAACTCCTTTGTGATCAACTCGCAGAAGAAGAGATGGAATTGACATTGAGTGTGTTACCACGAACGAATTTGGGGTGGTATAAGAGTGATTTTCGATTCTCAAAGTGCGATTCGATTACGAAAGAATTCTTCGCGTGCTTAATCGTACCAGTTCTCAGACAAGGCTGTATAGTAGACAGTTTGAATCCCTGACCGAACAGTTCACCCTTCCTGTCAGCGACTATAAGGCGTGAAACACAGGCCTGAATTCAGTATTCTTCAGCCGCGGGGATGTGGGACTATTCAAAACCTGCCGAGACAAAAAGCATGTCAGGAAACATTTCCCAGAGTTGTTGCTATCAGCTGCATGGGGCTACAACTCACTCTTCATATAACACAACCAGTCACTTGATACAGGCCTGTAAAAGAGACCATCCCCAAAAAGTGCAGGGAATCATGATCGATTGCTAGAAGATGTCACTTCCCGTACAAATCAATGACTGATTCTCTACTTCGGGCTTCGGTAGATCATAGGTTGAAAGTAGATGGATATGAGATACATGGGATTCATTAACATCTCAGATATTATAGAGATCTTGAGAAGATACCAGCGATCCCCGCTGATGCAACCCGACATACAAAATTACCGACTGAGTAAACATTTCCTCGGCGAAAATGCTCCGAACTGAATTCATGAAGGAGGATGAAATTTTCAGGAATCAATCTCCAATCCTTTATCTACTGCTACCGCTGTACACCGCCCAAATTTTAAATTTCGAAGAAAAATTTCATGTTATCGACTGAGGAAAAAATGTTTTTCCGAAATTCAAAATTCAAGCGATGTATAGCAGTGGATAAAGGATTGAAGAATCATTCCTGAAAATTTCATTCTTCTCCATGAATTTAGTTCAGAGTATTCTTGCCGAGAAAATGTTCACTCAGTTGGTAATTTGGTATGGTGGGTTGCGTCAGCGGGGATCGCTGGTATCCCCTCAAGGACTCTCAGAAATTCTCCAACCGAATTCTAGAATTCTCAAGGATTTCTTGAAAAATTCATCGAGAAGCCCCAAGTTGTTCACCGTGGACGTCAGGGTACTATTCCATATCACAGGAAAGTCAAAGTAGGATACTAGTGCCGTGAAGATTGTTTTGTCGCCCTATTCTGTTCTGTGAAAATTATTCTTGGGCACCTTCCATGAATCAAAAAAGTTTCCCGTGTGAAGATTAATTTTTTGCAACAGATTGGGCCAAACTAAGCGCCCTGATTCCATTCAGGCCCTGTTTTGGTTACCCTTGTAAGACCTAGACAGAATTCTCACGCACTCATTTCCAGGGCCTGCGTAATGCTCCTCACTTGACCCTATGCAGAATACCCATCATCGGGCCAATGCAGGCACTGGAAGTAGGACTTCTGAAGGGATAATAAATTGTTGCAAATATTATTCAATTGAATAAATATCCGCAGGAGAGAATCCCAGATGGAAAATTCCCTGATTGAAAATTGTGCCATCCACCACTCCAATTTGGGGCAGAAAAGGCCTGGAATGGGCCAATTTACATTCCTACTCAAGTATTCCACCCAACATCACTTCGTTCACACATCATTGGAATATATGAAAAAGCAGAGAGAAATCATCATTTGTTACAAATAATCATCCAGTCTTGTTTTTCGGTTCGCTGATATAGTTCACCGATAGTGTGAACATAACATAGAAATCATCGGGGGAATATTTTTTTGTATGCATACAACGTGAAATATCCATCACTATGTATTTTAACACTTTGCGTTAGAGAAACAGTTCCTTATATGGGACATTCCATAAGAAATCAGCAGCGAATCCTCTTCACATCTTCGATTTGTTTCGAATTTTGAGGGTTGATAGAGGAGCCCAAATGATGAAGTTCCACCAAATTTTAGCCCATTCGAAGCATTTTTGCAGATTTGACAGGATAAACAAAAAAAATGTCTTCCGTTTCATTTTGGAATATTTCAAGAATGGAATGATGAAAAATTCTGGAAAAATTCATACATACGTATTGTTAGCGACTCTTTTCAGATGAGTTTTTTGAAACAGAACAACTAAAAATTTAATGAGAAGAGAATTTTTTTTATAAACAAATCGATTTTTTGAAACAACAACCTCTTCAAAAAATGTGAAAAAACTCATAGTGATAGCCTCAAGTTTCACGACAATTCTGGTTTTTTGAAATCTCGTGAGACTCGAAAATTGTGGAAGTTATGAATATTTTTGTGAAGTGATGCGCGTGAAATCGCTCCCCGGTCAATACCGTGAATAGCACCTTCCAGTTTCAACACAAAAAACCATCGAGGGAACTTCTGATTCCGAAATACTCCAAACAACAAAGTTCTTCCACTATGTTTGAAGAAAGTTTCCTGAACTTCCCAGATTTCCCACTCCAATTTTGAAAGAGGTACGGACGATTTTCTATTAGAGGGGCGTATCGATGATTTTGATCCCGTTGATAGAAAATCGTCCGTACCTCATTCAGTGTCGGACTGGCTTATTTCAGGGCCCCCGGCGGACGACCATGCCGGGACCCCTATAAAGGGGATGGAATAATTGTTGACTTTAAAAAAAAAAAAAAAGGGAGAGAATCATACCGATTACAAATCCCTGTGATTCATGATTCATTCTTTTCCATTGAACTGAAGTTTTTTTCCATTGAAAAAAACGATTTATTACAATGAAGGCAAAGAAAATTTTCTGTCAGTCTAAGAAATTGGGTCCTCAGTATATGAGGTGAATTATTATTCCAACTAACTGGATAGTTGTTTTGACTCATAAGTGGGTCAGAAAAACAACATGCACAGTTGAAACAACTAACCAGTTGGTTGAAATGATAATTATTTTTGGCAAGCGCATATGTACCTATTTTGTTCACTTGTTTCAACCAATTACTCATTTTTTTTGTATAAGATTGTGCTCTAAACATCAATGTGGGGTACCTCATGGTTTTTAGATGTTGAGGAACGAAATTGTAAAGAATTTTCGTCAGTTAGAAGTTATTACTTTTCACATCTTCTTATACCCACCAGGAAATCAATAAACGACTGAAACTCCCAGATAGCACACGAAGAATTCTTTTTCAAGAACAGAAATAGAATTTTTCGAGAACTCTCTTCGAACTAATGAATTCCTATGGAGTTCTAGAAGAGTTCAATGTTTAGGACATCAACGAGTTCTTTGAGAATACCGAAAGTATTATTCCAGTACTCTCAAAGAACTCTTTAATGTCCAAAACATCAAATTCTTGCTGAACCTTTTATGAATTCATTAGCTCGAAAAGAATTTTTGAAGAATTCTATTCCTGTTCTGGAAAAAGAATTCTTCGTGTGTTGTCTGGGCCTTCATCTAAAGTTTAATCCTGGTCATAGATTCCATAATTATCACTTTGGAATGATTTTTACATTAAATTTGATCCAAATTCTGATGAAATTTGTCATGATATGCGAATGCGTGTAACAATTGCTTTTCAATTTTGTGTATGAAATTCAAAAATTTTTCCAACGAAAAAGGTCAATCTATGAGAATGGGGTTCACTTTATTAACAATGCAACTCAGATGATATTTACACTGTTAAATTATATCAAAATAACATTCAAATTTCCTCATTCAAAAAAAGTTGAACAATATTCAATAAAAATATATTGCTTATATAAGTCAATAGCTAAATATATAACAATCGTTTCAACTCTTCACTACTATTAGCAATACGGTCTATAATTTCATCTTTATTTAAATTTCCGTCAATATCTCGCTCTGTATTCATATGTACGAGTGGCGATAGATGAAACTGAGGAATGGTAGATCTCAATTTATTCTTTACAATTTTCAATTTTGAAAAACTTCTCTCACATGTTACTTGAGTACATGGTAATGTCATAATCAGTTTGAACACAGCATATAGATGATCAAATAGTCGGGATTGTGATGAAATTTGAAATAGAATAGAAAATGCACATGGCAAACAACAAAAACAGTTCTTTTCTTTTGAACATTGCTCTTTGTAATGTTCATTTTCATCCTCGCTGTCTTTTTCGTCATCGCTCCTTATTTCATTGTTATCTCTATGTTCATCATCATCTGTATCTTCACACTCCGAATTGTTTTCAAAAAAATAATCTTTCCAATTAACGGTGAAATTCTTGTATTGAGTTGCAAATTGAATCAGTTCTTCTAATAATATACTCCTTTTCATTTGAGTCAAATCAGATACTGTGGTGAACGCATTGTTAGGGATTTCATTCACTTTCATCAAAGATATTTCATCGTATCAGTTTGGATCCAACCAAGAGCAGTCGAGGAGCAAGTTTTTGTTTGGTACAAAACGTTCTTTTATGCTATTGAGAATTGAATCAAAATTTCAAAATACATCATTTTATATTTTGTGAGAGGAGAAAAATTTGTTGTTTCATCATTGTTTGACTCGTCGAAAAATTTCTTTCTTACGCTTTTTACGTTTTGGTTCAAAATCTTTCTGTATTTCAATGATTTCATGTTGGAATTGATGATCATCAAAATTGCTGGCAAATTCTTTACAATTATCATACAGTTTGAGGAAATACTCATCATTCCGTTTCGTTTCTATTTGATTTGTCAAAGTTTCAATGCATTTTCAGGCCCTGAAATAATTTTCGGTTTTCGATTGCAAAATAATTGAGACAGGAGAGGTGACTGAAAATATATCTACACTGTTAGAAAAGTTCTTAAATTTAAAATGAAAATTCTTATGAAATTCTATAAGTACATCTTAAGATTAATAACATTCTGTGATTCACAACATGTTTATGAATTTTCATATTAAATGCATGAAAATTAATAACCGGTTATGAAAATTCAAAATCTATTATTAAATCCCATGCAAACTTCCTAATTCTAATAATCTATAATGAAAAATAACAATAATACATGTTAAAATGTTAAAGATGGCTTCTATGCGCATAATTCACTGCGCACTTTGTTTTTGGGAGCATATAATAGTATATACGTGTATACATGTGATAGAATCCATAACCTTTCAATTATCACTAATGGTCAATAACTCATGGGTATGTATACCATGATTATATGTCCTAATTCAATCAACTTTAGTTACATGTGAACAAATTCCCGAAGTTTTTATACACACATAGTTGATTTTATTTTGTAATTTTCACATGATAGCGTCCTATATACAGATTCATTATTTGAAAATCGTGCAAAATCATGATGATTTTGACATTTATATTGATTCCACATGACTCTGATATAGTTTAATAATTTTGAAATGAATCATACGTTAATATCTCAAACTGTGGAAATCCTAGTTCAATATTTACATTACGCAATGAATAAAAATATCAGATCATCATAAGTGTGAGGGATAATCACTTTTCACGAAATACAGTATCGTTATTTGAAATCTGTGATTTTCAATGGGTATTACTTGAACTACTATAACTAATTCAGTGAACTCTTTTCAATCTCCAATGAAAAGTATCATAGAAATGTATCGGTCTTGCATTTTTTCCTCAGAACCAGTTTATCAATGATTAACTTCTATTTCTATCATACAGTAAATTACAATATATGTCACATTATGTTTCAAATTTTCAAAATATTTCAACGAAAGATTATAAAACCAAGTTAAAGTTTATGACATACACTAATATTAATTCATTGGATCTCAAAATTACAATTTTTACTAACCTATAATTTTCCACTATAAACTGACTTCACAATCCCAATTGCTTTCTATTCAATCCGTACGCATATTTGCACATAACCTCATCTTAAGGTACAACCTGCTTAGAAAACCTAAAAATTATGACATGGGTCAATTACGTCCAACAATTTTGCCGTCCCTCCGGATGTGATTTCTATTTCATTATTTCATAAATCATTGAATTGTTCATTCATTTATTCATCCAATCATTCCACCTATTTCTCCTATACGATATTTATATTGCAGTGGTTGATGTCAGAGCATATGTGATATCTAAAACTACATCGTATTTTACAGTCCATTTCTTCAATCGTGATGTAGTCAAGCTGGTTGAGGCGTTCGATCCCCCGTTGGGCCCCCAAAACTTTGCGCTTCAATTGACTTTGACTACATTCACGATTACGTACTCACTTCGGAAGAGTTTCGAGGATTCCAAAATATGAAGGAAATTCCCAATGATTTCTGTTGAGAACTTCAAGATTTTTTTCTGTTAATTCATAATTCATAATTATAAATTTCAATATGGAATACATTATTGGATTCAATAGAAATTCCATGTATATAAATTTATAATAATTGTTATTGAATTGAATACTCAGTTTTTAATATACAATACAGTATTAAATTTGATAATAATATTATGTGAAAAACTTCATAATAATTATTATTAAATTTGAGACAGATTTTTCTAACAGTGTGGAATTATCTTTGCCATGAATAAAGATTCAAATTTCAACCATTTTTCAGCTGAAGTTTGAGCTAAAAATTTTTTATGAGCATCGAATTTACTCTCCATTACTTCCACCAAGAATGAGATAAATGTGAAGAATTTGCTGGTTTCCACATCAGTATCATTGAAATCTATAATCGCTTGTATAGCTTTATGCTTGCTCCACCAGCGAGTGGCACCAATTTTTTGTAAACGATATAACTTATTATGAGACTTATGCAATTTCTTAGTAATCGAAGTCCATATGTTCATTCTTTTGTACGAGTTATTTAAAAATATAGCAGATTCTTGTACTGAACCAAAAACATTTGCTGCAAGCACACAATTTGTAGTTGCATCGGCAATGACCAAATTCATAACGTGACCCATACAGTGAGTGTATATTAATGAGGGATTTTCATTTCTCAAACGACTTTGCAGCCCTCGGTAAATTCCTTTCATGTTGCTTGCCCCATCAAAAGAACATCCGATAATCTTTGTTAATGTCAGCAGAGAACCTCTACCCTTTTTTCCTTTATTTTTTCGCTTCTGACTTTCTTCTATAGATTTCCGAATATGTGTTTGCAACACGATATCATATTTTGCCATCAGTTTAACCAGTTCAAGAAAATTTCCTGAATTCCCTTCATTTTCAAGAGCATATGCGGTTTCTATTTTTCCTCTATACGCTAAACCTCGTTTTCCAATAAATAAAATGATATCAATAAAGCGATTTAAAACTTGCCGACGATCATCTATTCCTCTTTCACGTTGGGAGGAAAGAGTCTTATCAACTAAGCTTCGTATGTCATTTTTATTGAAACATTTTATTGCCGCTGTCATAGCTTCTTTGTGAGTGCAAGAATTTTCATGTTGTGCGACAGCTTTATAAACATGTTTCACAGAAATATCAAGTCCCGTGACGAAGGGAGAATTTCTATGATCCTTATGCCCAAATGCCATGCAACTTGAACAGAATAATTTATTCAAATCAACGGAATAAGAAAGCCACTTTCTTTGTATCTTTTCACCATTTGGCATTGTGCGATAATAAACTTTACTTGGATCAAAAGGCAAAAGTTTGTCTTTCAAATCTGAGATTTGAATTGGATGTTTCTTCCAAAATGCTATTTTGACAGTTATGGGATCATCAACGGAAGGGCAGATGAAATCGCTTAAATTGATATTTGCACAAAAATTTTCGGAATCATCAGAATCAGATTCACTTTCAGATTCGTTAGAATTAAGACTGTCCAAATCGTGTTGCTCTCCATTTGCCGTTTCTTTTTGCTCTGTACAGCTACTGTGGTCGATATTTACAGGTGGAACTTCGGAATTTGCACAAACACTCAATAGTGACTGGGCTTCATCACTTTCCTCCACACTTGCCGGAGTAATTTCTGTCAACACAGGAATATATGGATATTTGGAATAGGATCAAGGTTTGAGGGCGAAATTGAATACAATAAATATCAAATTAATACAAAGAAAAAACCCACTTATGGAATTTGAATGAATATTGTGCAATCCTTTGAGCCAATATATCCTACATATTATAATCTACACTACAAGCTTGCATTGATTTTTTTTTCATTACTTCGATCAGTCCAATTCCATGCAGCAAAAGAGCTCCTGTTATGATAGTAAACATGAATTCATCATAAATATTTTAAATTTAAGTTGAATTCTTGATGAATATTGTTGTGCTCGCTGATAATTAACATTGTGAGTTCATCAAAAATTTTTCGGGTATCAACATGTATTCATTTTGAATACTTTGAATTCATTTGCACTGTCATAACAAGAGCTGTTCAAGAATTCTTTGAGGAATCTTCAAGAATCCAAACCGATTATTTTTGCCGTCTGGGATGCAAATGGTTAATACCCTAGTAACAC
Organism: Gonatopus flavifemur; assembly: GCA_018340375.1. NCBI lineage: Eukaryota > Metazoa > Arthropoda > Insecta > Hymenoptera > Dryinidae > Gonatopus > Gonatopus flavifemur. The sequence continues at coordinate 21,427,144 of JAFFJZ010000004.1, forward strand.
ACAATCTTCGTCAAGCGTTCTGAGAATGTTTGCAGGACGTTAAAATATTCTAGGAACGTTCGGAGAATATTTTACGCACATTGGTGTTACTTGGGTAAGAAGGCTGTATCTAGAAACCCGCCTACCTATTCCAAAATCAAAAATTTGAGACGTGGTTAATTTTCGAGTTCTCATGGTTGGAGGAAATATTTGAGGGATTTTCTATAGACAGGCGAAATTTCTCGTATATCGAATTCAAAATTCAAGCCGTGCGAAAATTTTCGCGTGCCTTGATCTTGAAAACTTCGAGATACGGGGAATTTCATCTGTCTGTAGGTAATTGCTCACGGATTCACTACACGGAGAAAAGTATGTGGGGTTGATTACCATTCGCTGTATAGTTCTCATCGTGACTTTAGAATAAGAGTTGAGAGATGACTCGTGGTTTGGTGATCGTTCTTATGTTTGACTATCGCTTCCATGGAAACGTAAACAGTTTTATTATCACACTCAATCTAATTCTGAATGGTATATTTATTGTAATTTTGAAATATCTGTCACCGAATTATTATTCTTTCTAGTAAGCGTTACCGTTTAATTTTTTCAGTATATATCCACGATAATTTGAAAATTTCACGTGTCTCAAATTCAAAAGTTAGCAACAGTTCAACATATATCTAGACAAAGTCTAATCAAAATTGAATTCCCCAAAGTCTTATGTGTATCACAAGGCACAAAACTCTTTGATATTTATTCATTTTAAATGAAGGAGTTCATCAAGGATTTTGTCCAGTCACTGAATACATGTATTTAGTTGATTATTCCATACATTATTCCTTTATTATTCCAATTATATTGATAATAATATGCATCTGAACATCTACTCACCTAAATTGATATCTTCTTCATGGATGACATCGGATTGATCTCCTGTAGAAATTTCAAAATATGAACAGAGTTTCTTATGTGTTCTATTAATTTCTTCTGCTAATTGTTTCTTTTTTCTTCTTTTAGCAGCACCACTAGTTTCACTCAATTGTGATATTTTCTTATCCATATTTACGAAGACAGTCAAATATTCAACAATTCCAATCTGATTAGTTTATATCTAACCTCTATTCAACAACTTCCACCAGTTGGCGGTTCACTAGATAGGCTTTTTTTTTTACTCAGTGCTGTATTAAAATAATCATGAGCCAGGTAGCACATGCATGGAAGAAGGAGTTGGTATCAAATCGTGAATCCACTACGTGGATAGAGAAGAATCATAATATATAAGGGAGAAACATAATTCTCTTTCTGTGTAAATGACATGACATTTATTGTAAAAAATTCCAATCCAAATACCTGAAGCAATGTGTTTTTGCGGTATTTTTGAACTTATGCAATTTATTTCTTCCATGTGACAAATTGAGGATTAAGGAAGTTCTAAATCCGTTCATTTGAACTGTTAGAAAATCCATTGAAAATGTTCTTTTTCCATCGTGCGACTTGAGAATGATGCCAGAAGCGCGGAAACCTCAGTAGAAATCACTCTAGTCGTTCTCTAGTCATTCTCTAAGCCTCACCAGGCGCTTTCAAGTAACTTTGCAGTGACCAAAATTTCGATTTTTTTTGCGCATGTTGGAACAAATGAGGCATTAAAACGTTTCAATTACCGCTCTTTTCACACTTGAACACTGTTTTGGTTACCCTTTCGTGTCGTTCTAAACACACCATTTTCACCCGGGTATCTTGCAAGTAAGACTTTTTCAAAAATACCTGATAGATTTCTAAAACATGTCTTATGTAACGCAATCAGCACACTTAAGGAACACAGGTTTCATTCAAGATAACATAGTTTTCAGATCGTTCTCATTGTGTTGCATACACTGAGAGAGATTTATCAGCAAGAATGACTGATTTTTGTGATCAAATGGGGGATATATTAGACATGAGATCACAAATTGATGGGAAATCCCAGCAATTTTTCATTACACTGTAAAAAATTGCTTCCTAAATTTCATAGAAATGTATGTGAAGCAATTGACATATACATTTTGTATTGAATTTTCAAAACTTCTTTGACTTTTCATATGAAATTTTATGATATTTCATACAGAATTATGATTTTTCATGCATTTTTATATGAATTTTCACACATTTTGCATTAAATTTCATGAATTCATGATTGAACTTGATTTCAATTACAAGTTTCAGAATTCTCATATACATCTGATATCGGAAATTTCAAAATATTTTTTACAGTGTATGTTATTTTAATCCCAAAAAATGTTATTCCATCTGAAATTTTAATTCTATTGGAAACTTTTGAATGCGAAGTCACTTATGGAAATGTATTCGCAAAAACGAACGCAAAGAAATTAAATGGCTGTGGCAGCTACTCACTTTTTCAGCTCTCTTGTTTTCATTGCTATAGCTAAAATAATTACAACTACAGCTATTTCTTAGCTACTACAGTAAAAAATCGTAGCTGTGACTGCATAGGTTTTCTGATAGACATGAAATTTTTGCTGTGGAAGCTACATTTCTTGCTTTTAACGCTGAATGAGTAGCTGTGACAGCTGGAAAGTAGCCCAGATTGCTAATCGTTAGTTAACCAAATAATGACTAATTATTTTCTCTTTGTACGATGCTACAAAATATTCAGTATCTTTCTAACTACATGGAAAAGAATTCTGGGACAGGGACAAAATTGTGTTGTCTTTTAGAACAAATTGTGGTAATTCCAACTGAATTGGAGTAGATTTGATGGCAATTGCAGTCAAGTATACTCCAAAATTGTCCCAATCCCAAATTTCATTGCAAATTGTGGTAAATATGACAAGTAATTTTTTTGCCTGTATGAAATTTAGTGGTACTGTTTGCTACAAAATTCAATACCGATTTTTGTATAAATTTTCGTAATATCCCTACGATTGTAATGATCCACAGGAACTATTTCCTTGGCTTCAAATCATTCATCATGTATGATTACATGAATACATACCATAGTGAAGTGTAAAATTGTAAGGAACTCATAGAAGATATTATTGAATTGTGGTCGCTACGAGATTGATGCAGATTTTGCAAACTCAATAAGAAGCTAAAGGACATCATACTATCATAGTAATTAAGTTTGCACAGTTCGTGATTATTGAAAATTTATCCCTTTCTCTGTAAAATATTTTCTGAAATTCATCATTTTGCCACGGGCCCCCAAGAACGAAGGGCCCCCGGCGATCGCCGGGTAGCCGGGCGGGCCAGTCCGACACTGACCTCATTCAAAATTGGAGTGAAAAATCTGGGAATTTCAGGAAACCGTCTACGAACATAGTGGAAAAATTTCGTCGTTTAAGTTTTCCGGAAGCAGCAGTTCCCTCGGTGGTTTTTCGCATTGACACTGGAAGGTGCTATTCACGGTATTGACCGGGGAGAGATTCACGCGCATCACTTCACAAAAATATTCATAACTTCCACAATTTTTGAATCCCACGAGATGTCAAGAAACCAAAATTTCCGTGAAACTTGGGGTTATCACTATGAATTTTTCCAAATTTGTCAAAAAGGGCGTTCCTTCAAAAAATCGATATGTTCATAAAAAAAATCTTCTTCTTATTAAGTTTTTAGTTGTTCTTTTTCCAAGAAATTTATCTGAGAAGAGTCGCTAACAAATACATATGTATGAATATTTTCAGAATTTTTCATCATTCCATTCTTGAAATATTCCAAAATGAAACGAAAAACATTTTTTCTGTTTATTCTGTCAAATCTGCATGAATACTCCGAATGGGCTGAAATTTGGTTAAACTTCATCATTTTGGTTCCTCTATCGACCCTCCAAATTTGAAACAAATCGAAGATGTAAAGGGAAATCGCTGCTGATTTGGCATGGAATGCCCCATATATTGGCATACGTGTATTCACACGGACATGCAATCTATACTGCGACACATTAATATTATAATTAGTGAAACAGACACATAAGGAAATCACCAATACGATTTGAGTGGATTTATGAACATTGATTTATATTTGAAAAAAAAATCAATATGGAGGCAAGTCCCTATACGGGCTGTCGGTGGGTGTACCAGATTTTGAAAGCACGGGGAACCGTTGGTAATGCAGCTTGGCCCTACGTAGGTTGTGTACAGGTCTGCTTGAGATAAGACCTTTGGGGAAATGCGGGGCCCTGGTGAAAATGAAGCGTATACACAAAGCGCAGAGGAGGCGTATACAAAGCGAAGAATGTTTCAATTTCCTCTTCATGAAACGTGTAATGCCCCTCACTGTGAAGTAATGAAATTATACGTTCCATATACGCTTCATAAGTTTCTGATCCCGTTTCACACACACTTCATGTGAAGTAATAGTGAGTTATATTGAGCGTATATGAATCATACCTATTCTGATTTCAAATAATATCTTTATACGGTCGATTCTATCGATGGTCAATAGCTAAGTGGACAAGACCCCCATCTACCGTAATAAAAGTCACCGGTTCAATTCTCGCTATGAGGTTCAATTTTTTAAATTACATTTCTTAGATTTTATACGCTTCTCTTGTTCCAACTCCCGCTTCGCATACTCTTTGTATCCTTCCCATTCAAGCTTTGTATACTTTTCATGAATGTTTTTGTTATCTTCCAGTATACGCTTCGTTTACTCTTCTTTCCCGCTTCCATTTTCACCAGGGGGTGCCTGGCGAAGCCCTATGCAGGCTGTAGTTGGTGTGACTGGATTTACAAAATAGGGGGAAACATTGGTGATACAGCTTTGCTCCACATGAGCCTTTTATGCCCGTTTGGAAATTTTTCCCGGGCTCAGACCTGGGCCAGATTCATAATCCGTACATGAAAAGTGGCTCGAACTCGGAATTTCATGCTTTCCAATCCAGGCCCCGTCTTGGTACGAAATATCCAGGCAAAACAATGGTAGCCAACTCGAGGCCCATATGGAATATGTGTGGGCATGCCTGGATTGAAATATTCCAAGGACATACTGGCAACCCCAACTGAGGACCACATGGGCCGTGGGTAGACAACCTTGCATTGGATGCCTAAGATATATCTCTACGGGGCCAGGGCCTACCTTAGGATGCCCAGGATTGATTTCCACACGGATGGTTGAACTTGAGTTCAAAAGATCAGGCTGAATATCAGCAACCCAACTAGGCCCCTTAGTGGCTAATGCTGGGCAATCCTCAATTTGTGCACCTAATATAGACCCATACAGGGGCTTTCATGAAATACAAGACGCCCGGAAAAATGTCCACACGGGTTAGCACGGAACGATCTTAGTTGCCTAATTCCTTTTTCTATTCTAAGTCATTTGGGAAATCATTGGTCAGGAAACTCCCACGTAACACTTCTTTGCTCTATGAGAGACACGAGATTTGGAACTAATGCGACGAATCTTGAAGCTGAATAGCATTTGAGATTCTTCCTGGACTTTCGTGCAATTCAAAGGCAGGAGCTTATTCATGTGTCTTTCCTCATCCACTTATTATCCATCGAAGCGCACAGTAGAGGATCGACGGTTGTCCTCCACGAATTCCGCCAAATAAATCAAACAGAAAATCAAAAAAGACAACTTTTTCCCCCTTTTTCGCAGATCATTACAGCGTAACTGAGATCGAACCTCTGTTAAAAGCCGTGCACTTGATGACATTTGATTACCTCACGCCGGAAGCTTCACCTTTCAAGGCTGGTTATACTGCCCCATTGTGGTCTTCAGCTCCAAGCGAAGGGGAGCCACAGACCGTTCACGACACAGTAGAGTAAGGCATTGATAATTTCAAACACGGACTCCAACAAAATCAACATTTCACAAATATTGTAGGTCATGGATCGACCGAGGATTACCGGCAAATAAAATTGTGATTGGAATCCCCACCTTCGCACGTACATGGATCGTGTATAGGGACCAGTCCCCGAGAAGTTATAACTACCATCACTCCGCCCGTGGACCAGGTCGATCAGGTTTAATCACTCGTATCCCTGGATTTCTTGCTTATTACGAAGTGTGTTCAGCAAACGCCCCAACCAATGAGGTCTCCTTCCAGCTGTTCACCAAATCAGATAGTATGATCGATGTGAATTTAGAAAATAAGCGTGGAGCCTTTCGATACGGTGCCACTACTGGCGGCATCTTCTTATTCGCGTCCTACGAACATCCAGCGATCATACATCATAAAATGAAGTATGTGCAAGACCGCAATTTGAGTGGAGCAGCAGTCTATGAGTTATCCTCGGATGACCATTTGGGATACTGTTTTGATCCATCTATCCTCTTTTCCGTGGAGGCCGTTCCACAAGCCTGAGCAACTTGCTGATCCCTGTAATGTTACCATGACGTCACGGTGGCTGAGTGTCTTTCTTGGGAATGTTGCACAAAATCATACAATCAACAAGAACTCATACAATTCATTTGTGCCTCAAGTGTAACGATTCATAAAGGAATTTCGTATGAATATGTGAATTCTTGTATCTCCACGTTCTATTTCACTAGCGAAATTGTGACAAAAGAGGCGCTGAAGGAGAAGAAAAAGATCTCGAAAAGGTTTTTAATGGGCTCACGATTGCTGATAATCATAATAAAATCCGTCCCCAAAAGTTTCATTCGATCTTTCGGTTGGTAAGTCAGTAAGTACTGTTTTATAATCCATTAGAACGAGATACTTCTGATATAAGAGGACAACTTATTACGGTTTGTGGATAGTAATTATGTTGTCTGTTTTTGCGGCATCAAATCTGTGTGTGTATTTATGTAACTTTCGAATGCTTTAATTTCTTTAGATGTAAATGGAAGAGGTTTGAGTAGGGAGTCATTGGATGTTCCACAAGACACATTCTCACAATCCAATACTCATGAATGCGATAAAAAACGACTGCTTTGATAGTCGTCAAAATTAGTTTCTTCCTTCAGACAATTATGACATCATCGCATGTTTTTTATTCCTTTTTTCTCTGTTTAATATATATAATTACCCAACTCTTCAAACATACATTTATATATATATAAACTGAGCGCGATAGGGGAAGTAACCGAACAGAGTCTCATTGTTCATGGACCATGAGGCAATGATTACGTTCCCTGATACTAGACACGTGATGATCACGTGATTGAGTATTTAAAAGAATTTTATTGTGTAAAATCCCTTTTTCCATCTAAATTTTGGATATAAACTTTTCGAACTTTTCCTCCATGAAATAATTTCATTTTATTTTCATGTCTTCATGGGGGAGGATTTCAATGTACTACACATGACACTAGTTTACAGCCATTCCGTGAATTCGATGCGACTATTTTTTTCTCATGCATTCTGGCTCGCTGAACTCGAAAATCACAATAAAACATTTTTTTCCGATGATAGTTTTACTATTTGAGGTATATCTCGAGCTAGAAATGGCCAATCTGGTTGCATGAGGTCTCGAATTGGACATAATTGTATTGCCAATGAATATCATTACCGTTGTTACTGGTCAATTAGGTAGTTTGAGTGCAACGAACCGAAATATGTGGGACAAATCATGTTTTTTGTCGAGGAAGAATAGAAATCATGGAAATATGTTCAGTTACGAATTTTCTATGTGGAGTTCGTACTCTTACGAAGAAAACAAGGTATTTACAAAAGAAAATTCATGAAACATTACCGAAATTAGAATTGTTTATGTACAAGTACCAAAATTCAGCTTTTTCGCAATAGCAATTACGCTATTCATAGCATATACTCAAGTTTAATCGATTTGAATAATTTTTATTATGATATCTTGATAGAACATGGATGAATCAGAAATAATTTCAGCTTGTTAATAATCTTTTGTTTTTTCTGCCTCCTGACATTTCACATCTGTGTGTTATTGTATCCCGTCAAATTGTTTGAATGTTCTGTGTTGTGACATTAGGATTTTATTTTCCAATTCATTTTATATATCATGAGTAAAAGGAAACGAGATTTCGAGTGCGCAAATCATGCAGACAATTTTTGCCACGTATGCGGAAATTATGTCGTGGAGAGAATCGCCAAAAAATCACTAACCCTCTTCAAGATCATTATCTACAATTGTTATACGGAAACTTTCCAAGACGGAGACGTTCCATTAGTTTGAATTTTATAATTTACAGTTAGTTTAATTTAGAAAGGATGAAAAAGAATCTACACTATTTTTGGTCACATAATATCTGAATGTTTATTGGACCTCGGGAGAAAAGCCTTTCGGCATAAGAACTCCCCAAAAAAATATACATCATAGGTAAATTACTACAAAAGTTGTATCAAAATAAATGATTACAGAAATCCGTTAAGATGAATTATTACGGAGATATATCAAATTAAATCATCACAGAAATACATATACAATTGAGGTGTGGATCTATGTTTCTGTGTGTGTGTGTTTTTGAATATGGAAGACGCCTCTCCTTCGGTCCGCTGGTTGGACTGCGTTTCCCAATTGCACTTGAGCAGTGATATATCACAAAAGAAACGATTTCACGGCTCTTTAGACCACGTGACGTGGTGGCCATATGGACGAATAACTTAACTGTTGCTTAACTTTGCCTTCGAGACTATTTGCAGTGGTTGCCATTTTGACTATTGGGACCATGCGTTATCGTTGCCATTTTGGCTGTTGGGACCACGCTCTGTGATTGCCATTGGAACAGATAAGTCGACCGTCGCACTATATCATTTTCGTGGCTCTTTAGACCACGTAAAGTGGTGGCCATACGGACAGATAACTTAACTGTCGCGATACACGTTCTGGGTCCTTCTTCCACGCGGTCAGAAGAAGATCTGTGTACCCCGCCCGCATCTAAAGCGAACTCGTAGTGGTAAGAAGAACCCCCACTCCGAGCGCGTCTCTTTATCGCGAAGACGTGAAAGTATGGAAAAGAAAATTTTTGAAGGACTGACCAGGTAATAAATTATATACATATTCCTGCATTGTTCTCTATTTCGAATGCCCCGTGAATGATAGGCAATAAAGGAAAGAAAAATACAATGAACGATTGTCAAAAATAAACATAATAAATGGGCGGTTTAACAACAATCCTTTGAAATGGAAGCTGAAAATCTTGAAGAACCATGGATACCAAGTATTGTATGCTTTTCATGCCATATGAATCTCGTAGAATGGGCTTCTGGCTCGACAGGGTATGTATTGAGTGATAGGTGGATGTCAAATCTACAGCTTGAGTATAGTGCGTACTAATTCACAATGAGGAAAATGTTCATGTATAATTTTCCATCATTCATAGTAAATTGAGTATGTTATAACCTGAAGATATTCTGTCAAACGTGCATGAACTATGCAGCAATTACAGCTATCTTCACTCACTTCCGTCCTGAATGTTGCTCGTTTGTATTGTGGATTCAACCAAATGACAGTTAAATTTATCAGCTTTGACGACACATTTTGTGATTTTCAGGTCATGACCTTGATTTCTCATCAATTATGGGAAATTATACAACCAAATTTTTCTCAGTGTATATGCCCTGTTGAAAAAGTTTCATAAGATCACATAAATGCTCATTAGTTCTTGGATAAATACACATCAAAAACTGATAGATTGTTTTTTATTTGATCATTTATTATGAGATTTCACAGCTCTTATGAGATCCTTATAAATTCTGATACATTCTTATAATGATTCTCATTCATTCTTTTAAATAAGTATAACCTCATGGACAAATACACATCAAAATCTCATAAAAGTTAAATATCAGAATTTATGAGACGTTTTCAGCAGGGTGATTATTTCATGGATTTTAGTTTCGTTTTTGAATTAGGCGGCTGATAAAATTTGGTGTACCAATTATGTGGAAAAGACCGTTTCGTCATGCTACCGATTGCTACTTTTGTCTAAGCAAACAGACAAGTTTTAGAGGAAATATGCGATGGGATCACGCTAATGTACAATCTGTCACGTTTCCAATACCACACTCAAATACACTTGTCATTCCGAAATGTCCCAAATCACCTACCCTTGAAATTGGTAACGATTTATTACACGATACGGAAACGAATAGTGATAGCGATTTTGATGCTACTGAAAGTCTCCATCATCTTTCAACTCAAGGGGAGTTGAATGATTGGATGAGAGATTTGAGCCTTTCAAAAGAGACAGCAGAATTGCATGCATCTTGAATGGAACAATATACACTGAGAAAACAGATATCCTGAAAATTACCATAATTTATGGATTTTCAGCGCTGGTCTGACCCGAGTCGGAATATTTACTTGCACGAATATCTAAAAGTAGCATAATTTCTTGGACTTTTCAGAATAAGTATGGTACCTTCCTTATAGAAGTCCCAGCCATTATGGTACTTTTAGAGGTTTGTTCAGGTAAATATTGAGACTCAGGTCAGACCAGCGCTGAAAATCCATAAATTATGGTACTTTTCAAGATACCTTTTTCTCCGTGTAACTTTTTGGCTGCAAATGTTAGAATAACGTATCACAGGAGTCGTGACAAGGTTTACTCAAAGTATTATGAAACGAGAGATCAAATATGCTTTTGCGAGAACATTTCTGGTTTGTTCGAGGAACTTAAACAATCATAAGATGCAAAAGAGTAGTGGTTATTCATTGACAGTAATAAGAACAGTTTGAAAGCAGTTCTTTTGCATAACGGAAACGAAAAACCGTCGATACATATTGCACATGCCGTTAATACTACACTGAGAAAACAGATATCTTGAAAAATACCATAATTTATGGATCTTTGGCGTTGGTCTGACCCGAGTCAAAATATTGACGTGAACGAACCTCTAAAAGTCCCATAATTTCTTGGACTTTTATAAAGAAGTATGGTACCTTCCTCATAGAAGTCCCAGCCATTATGGTACTTTTAGAGATATCTTAACGTAGATATTTTGACTCGGGTTAGACCAACGCCAAAAATCCATAAATTATGGTATTTTTCAAAATACCTTTCTCTCCGTGTAAAGAATCCTATGAGAAAATAGTCAAATTATTGGGATTTATCGAGTACGAAAAGCACGATTGGAAGAATTGTTCTGATTTAAAAGTAGTGGGCGTGATATCTTGAATACAGCAAGGATACACTAAATATTGTTTTTTCCCATGTCTTTGGGATAGTCGTGATCGCGAACATCATTATGAAAAAAACAATGGCCGAAAAGAAAAAACCATACGATGGGTGAGGATAATGTCAAATATGTGGCTCTCGTAAAGAAACAAAACATTATTCCTCCACCATTACACATCAAACCGGGACTCCTAAAAAACTTTGTGAAAGCGTTGAACAAAGAAGGGCAAGCATTTACTCATCTAAGAACTCCGTTCGAAAATCTCTCTACCGCGAAAATCAAAAAAGGGGTTTTCGATGGTCCACAAATAAGAAAACTGATGGAAGATGGAAAATCTCCGACCTATTCGCCCCCTGATGAAACTGCAGCCTGGAATAGGTTCAAGTCAGTTGTTTCTGGTTTCCTTGGGGATACTCAAAATCCGAAGTGCAAAATGATCGTGGCCAATTCACTTAAGAATTATGCAAAAATAGGTATACGATACCGGTCTTCTATTCCATTCTATTCCATCATATGTCCTGTATCCCTTAACTTTTCCTAACAGGAGTGAATATGTCTCTCAAGATCCATTTTTTAACTTGCCACTTGGATTTTTTCCCGGAGAATGTCGGTGACATGGGCATGATGAGAGATTCCACTAACAACTCAAGTCAATGGAGCAGCATTACCAGGGATTTTAGAATGGGAGAATGATGGGGGATTATATTTGGTTTCTCATGAGAGAAACAGATGTAACAAAAAATAAACGACAATCGAGGAATCAAAATCATTTCCAATAAACTCATATTATATCAAAATATTAAGATAAAGATGAATCAATTGAACTTGAGTATACGCTATGAATAAAATAGGAGTCCAAGGATGAAGGAAAAGCTGAATTTTGGTACTTGTACATAAACGATTGTAACTTCGGTAATGTTCCATGAATTTTCTTTTGTAAATGCCTTGTTTTCTTCGTAAGAGTACGAACTTCACGTAGAAAATTCGTAACTGAACATATGTCCATGATTTCTATTTTTCCTTGGCAAAAAAGTGACTTTTTCATTTTCATTTTTCTTAAAAAACATGATTTTTTCCACATACTTCTCCTCTTCCGTACATATCTCTGACCAATTCAAACAGTGCGTCCCGTGTTCTCTGACTCCAGGCTTTGATGAGGTCCGCACTTATTCCATCTATTCCTGGCGCTTTATTATTTTTCAATTTTTTTGGAGCCCTGTCGAATTCTTATCTCAAAATTGAATCTCCCAATTCTTCTTCATCGACATTTTTCTCCCTCTCTAAAAATCCTATATTACCGCTTCCTTTGTACAGATCTTCTAAATGATTAATCCATAGTCCTATTTTTTCCTCCGTTCTTATCAATTGGCTCCCCAGAGAATTTTTAATCTTACTGCTTCTAGATTTCTTTTGTCCAAAAAATCTCTGAACAATCCTATATGCCTTATCTACTTTCCCTCAATGTGATCTTACTTCTATATCCTGACATTTCTCCTAGCCATTGTTCTTTTGCTTTCCTTGATTCTCCTATCATTTTACTCCTCAGTGCCTTGTATGTCTGCTGGTCTTGTTCGCTACTCTTATTCTTGTATTTCCTTCTTTCATTAATCAAATCGAGAATTCCTCCGTTATCCATGGTTTCTTATGTGCTACTCCATCGTTCTTCAAAATTTCATCTGCACATTGTTCTGTGTTCCCCTTTATATTTGTCCATCTTCTCTCCATTTCCAAGTCTTTCTCTTGTCGATCCTCCGATTTTTCGTCCAACATTACTTTGAATGCCTCCTGTGCTTGTGCTTGTTTTAGAGTCTTCAAATTCCATCTTTTTTGCATTTTCCTTTTCTTCTTCAGAGCTTTGAATTCCAGAGAACATTTCATGAGCAACATACTGTGATCACTATCTATATCCACGCCTGGATAAGTTTTACAGCTTTTCACTTGGTTTTTAAATCTTCGTTTCACTAATATGTTGTCAATTTGGTATCTTGCTGTATCTCCTGGCATTTTCCAAGTATAGATTCTTCTTGGATGATTTCTGAATAATGTGTTGGTAATAACCATTTTATGGCTTTCACAGAATTCGATTAAACGTTGTCCTCTCTCATTTCTTTTTCCCAATTCAAAATCTCATATTATGTTGCCCTCTTTTCCTTGCCCTACTACCGCATTTCAGTCGCCTATGATCATTAAATTTTCTTCTCCCTTCACATACTCTATCACTTCTTGTATTCCATCGTACGTTTTTTCGATATCTCCCTCTGAATACGCAGATGTGGGCATGTATACTTGAACTATAACAGTGTCTACCGGTTTTGTTCTAACTCTAACCATCATTACGCGTTCGCTATGTTGCAAATAATTTTCTATCCTATTCCCTACCCTTTTATGCATTATAATTCCCACACCTGCTTGACCATTCCTTGATCCTGTATGAATGACTCTATAATCCCCACTCCAGGAATCCCCTTCTTGCGGCTATCTCATTTCGCTAATTCCCATTACATCGATACCTAATCTATTCATTTCTAATTTCAGATTTTCTAGTTTTCCTGTTTGTCTCAGTGATCTAACATTCCACCCTCCGACTCGAAGAATGTTATCTTTCTTCCCTATCTTCTTTGGTTTCCTATCTTGTTTGACGAAGCTCTCTTGAGCAGCCTCCACCCGGGGATCCGAACGGGAGGCTATTTTAACTCCGGAATATTCTACTGGAGAGAACGCCATCATGTTGTTGTCGCCTTTTTTTCAATGGATTGAAATTTCAAAATTACAGGTTTGGAAAAATATTTCATTTCCTCGGGAATATTAAAAGATGTTGAGGAAGGTAGTTTCCCCTTGCTTTCCCTCCGTTTCCGCCGATGTTCCCGGCGTTGGGATGATTCAGTTTCTCTCAGTTTGTATTCTCCCTCTCGAGTAGTGTATTTCACCTGGAAAAGAGACCCAAATCTGTGATACTTATCCTCCCCACCACGTGCAGGAAGCAGATACTACCAAGGATGGATGAAAAGAATATCAAGAACGGGTATCAAGAATATCCCCCTGGAAGACCGGCAATCATCCCACGGGGAGTTGGAACATTATGGCGCATATTCAAATTAATTCGAACTACTGAGGATATTCACATTCCTACTGATCTTCAGTTTCCCGCAAAAATGTTCTTAGAACTCTCCTGTGACTCCACAATAAACTTATCATAAAATTATATCGGTATAAGATGATTCATAACACCACTCGATCGCAACTGCAGCATGGCATGGTTAAACACAAAGGACAAGTACAGGATGATCCAGCAAGGAGGTAGGTTCGAATCACCTAAAGAGTGTTATGGGTTTTCAGCCTTGAACAACTATGATTATGATACAATCGCATAGTCGTGAGTAGAGTTGAATAATTAATGAGGGGGGGGGGAGACTTCTTTTTGTATCCGTTGAATGAATACAAAAATATTTCTCATCATTGATAGGTAATACCATGTTGAGTGGAATCAAACGAACAACGATGGACGATCACATTCATCAGACTAAATTCACTTTGAATTTCAGGTCAAATTCAGTCTTGATTTCAGGACAATAGTGATTGATATGAGCTGTACTCACACTCTAGCTGAAATTAAGTTCTTCTTTTCACCGTGCATATCTATTGAGATCCCACTAGATCTAAATCTGGTCTTGTAAATCACTATTCTGATGTACTCAGATTTAATGAGAATAAAAATAACTGAGATTCAAATTTTCTCCGGGTACTCATATCCATACCGGATCTGACTTGGGACAAATTGGATCGGTACCGGACTCGCGCTTTCGCTCGCGGAGAAGCCTGGAACATTCGGGCCAGATTAGGACGTGATTGTCATCAAAATAATTATATTACGATCTGCCTGCAAATGTTCTCGTTCATTTGAGAACTTTGAATGGCGTTTTAATTTTCAGTGCACAAGTCTTCGCTAGACTCCTGTCACAACCTTATTTACATCACTGCAAACATATCGTTCGTAGCATGCGTGCACAATGGGTCCGACACCAACCCAGCATGGGTCCCATGTTGCCCATATGGGTTCAAGACTGGGCCATAGTGGAGCCACATTCCGTACACGTTGGGAGAACAACGTGAACGATACTAAACGGGGGTTGAGACCCAGTTGAAACGATATTCATGGAATTATGCGGCTCCTGTGAATCTTTCCGAAAATTCCCAAGTTCTGAGTCATATTTCCGAGGTCACGCGTCATGAGAGTTCATGTCATTTCTGGCGGTGGACTATTTCAATTAATATGAACTCACGAAGATGATAGATAACCTCAGAAACGTTCAAATGAGGCTGGAACGTGGTTGACGCAGATATCACGTGATTGAGCACTCACTGTTGATTTGGATCACAACTCGCGACATCCGAGGATGCCCGTACAGCACAACCACCGATCTTCCACCTAGGACTTCGGTGGACTGGGGGTGAAGAATTGGTGGAGGAATGAGAGAGAATTTCCGTTGAGGCAACGAAGAGGCGACGGAGCAATGTCCGCCCCCTGTATTTTCGATATAATTCATATTAGGGCACTGACATAACCAAATCTGAATGTATGAGGTTGGTAAGAAAGTCTTGCAACACACAAAAAAAGTAAAAAAAAAAGTTTTTATTATCTTCCTAATATAATATTATTAAGTGATGTACGCTCCCTCTGCATTAACAACTCGTGCCCACGCTCTGGTGAACTTTGCACGCCCTCCATCCAAAATTGTTTTGGTCGTGAGTTAAAAAAGTCGTTCAGCGCATCTTCGAAATCGGCGAAATCAGCAAATTCCTTATCCTGTAAATAATTCTCCAATGGCCGGAGGAGATGGTAGTCAGTGGCAGCCAAGTCTGGTGGATACAGTGTATGTGGTAAAACTTCCCAACCCACCTGCGAAATACAGGCTCGTGTCATCTTAGCTACGTGGGGTCGAGCGTTGTCATGGAGAAGTCGAACTTGGACAGGTCTACGCCTTTTCAGTTTGATAATTTGAGCCAGTTCTCGCAGTTGTCTAGTGTCAGTCTCCACCGATATCCTGGTTTTAGCTGGGAGCAATTTGTGATAGAGCAAGCCCTCAGAGTCCCACCAACAACAGAGTAATACCGTCTGCACCCCGCGAGACAGTTTAGGGGTTGGCTCTGGTTCTTCTCCTTTCAGTGACCACTGTCGCTCGCGTGTGTGGTTAACATGGAGCACCCAACTTTCATCTCCAGTGACGACTTCTCGAAGAAAACCCTTTCCGTTCGGACGATGCAGGAGTGAAAGACATATAGACACCCGTGACGCTTCGTTTGATTCGCTGAGATCGTGTGGTATCCAAGACGACACAACTTTTTTGTATACCATCTCTTGTAAATGTTGGGGAATCGTGGGGTGGCTACAACCAAGTTTGCTGGCTGATTCTCGTGACGACGTGTTAGCCACGTAGGTGACACTCGAACTTAGCGGTGGCAAAAATTTGTTCCCTTTGATCGTGGTGGCGCTGGTAGCCGATTCGGTCATTTGAAAGCAGGATTTATAATAAACAAAAATAAGTAAGATTTGAAGTAATGATAAATAAGAGAATTGAAACAGCATTATCAAGAATAATATTCTAATACACACGATTTTCGGATTTTTTTTTGCAACGTTTGTAAAAGAATATTATTCCTCATGAAATATTTTTCACACCTGTGTGAGAATCTTTCAGATCATACATGTCTCAACATTTTTTCCCCTAATAATCTTATGATTCTTGTGAAGGGACACTTTGAACCAGCTTAACTTCGGTTCAGTTTTATCAGAATTGCACAACGATACAATACACCGCTTCTCTCGATTACTGCATTTTAATTGACTTCTCAAATTATTTACCACGTTTGCAATTATATACATGTATCCAAAATTTTCTGCAATACATAAAGTCGCGAGTTTCTCAATTATTATTATCTCTTATCTCATTGTTATTTGAATGCATACCGACATACATAAAATAATGAGGTTTGGGAATGATTTTTGAGGTTGACCGCCCTGTTTTTGTTTATGTTTAATTAGTCGACAAGAGGAGTCAGGGGTAAAGAGATTGTACGCCGGAATTCACAGTAACGCCATCTGGTCGAGGAACAAATTTTCGCCACTGAATTGTACAGAAACAGTATGGAGTGTCGTATACATGTGTTAGTCTTTGCCTTTATAAGAGCACGCAGTTTTTCATCGTTAACAGCTGATTTCCTGCCGGACCTGAGTTGATCTTCAAAAGATGTATCACCTCAACGGAAACATTGATACCAACGAGATACAGTTGAATGATGAACAACGTCTGACTCGAACACGCTGCACTAGCGGCTGCAGCTCTTGCAGAATGCCCTCATAAAAATTCATAATAAGCGATCGCTCGAAGTGCACTTTGTTCCATTTTTGCTCGTGCTGACTTCGAGGAACAACTGATTGGTTTATAAACACTGCGGTATGGAAGGTTCTAGATTAATCTCGCATAGACTACTCTCGAATGTTCTCGAACTTTGTTAATAGAAAGAATAAATTAATGGAAAAAAAGTGTCGCAAGATTTTCTTATCAGCTTAATATTAATCCACCAAGATGAATTTCACTCAAAATATAGGAGGTGGACATTCCTCCGTCACCTCTCTGTTGCCTCAACAGAGACTCTGCCTTATTTCTCCCTTATTTCCACCTCCAGTCCACCGGAGTTCTAGGTGGAGGATCGCTGGTTGGCTGTATGGGTGGGAATGTTACACAAAGCTGCAATATCATTGGAAAGATTCCATAAACAAATACCAATCTCGTGATAATCGTTTTGTCCACGTGTAAACTCCGCTCGAGCGTTATGATGTCTCTTGATTGTCAGGATAATAATTGAAATGTGACGAATGAAAAACGGAAGAGCATTACCATGACGAAAAAACAAGAATATACTTTTCAAGGATCTGGAAAAGTTTCACATTCTCTCCGCAAAATTCTGCATGAATATTTTAGCATTGATTTATCAATGGAATTCGAAACGAGGAGGTATTTGTCATTGGCAATTTGAAAACGTTTGGATTTATTCACAACACGTGCACACGAAAAACTATTAGAATTTATTATCCATAAACTGACACACGATTTTTGATTTTTTAATTTCTTCATTCCACGATAAACCCAAAAGTGAATTCATTCGCACACATATAAATACTACATTTATGCATCTATATGCCTTTGGAGACAACATTCCGCGAGTTAAACTCCAAATGAAAGAAGATGTATGTTATTAAATATATAATTATTCTTCGCTTCGCACAAGTTCTGGCAGCATACAAAACTGTATGCTACTGGCACACTACCAAAATTTTCCAACCGGGTAAGAATTATGAAAATATCGTTTTGAATCATGCCAACTCGAAGTTCTTCAATCCAAAGTGAATATCCTTTTGGTATTCGGGAAGTGAACAAAGCCTCACTGAAATGCACCCATCTGATCGTTGGATTCATCGACATCCATATCTCCAATCACACTCTGATGCAACCCTCGGCTCTGGAACACCGACTCTTCATAAGCGCCTTGGCTTTGAAAAGACCAAATCTGAAAATTTATTTAGGTATCGGATGTTGGGTGACAACTCCGTATCAATGCAATCAGAAGAAATATGGGATCTTGGTGAGTAAACATGTGTGCACAAACATCGTGCCATCTCCAGCCCTTCCACGAGCTCCCATCACTAATTTATCACCACCTGTTAACCTTCGAATTTTTCTGTCAAACCAACAGTTGAGGGACGATGCTCTCAGGAGAAGATTTATCGAAGATGTGTTTACGTTGGGGGAAGGTCTGGGATTCGATGGAGTGGATCTATCGTGGCCGTTTCCATCGGACCGTATGATTCATGAGTATGAATTGGACGTGATTTACCAAGGATATTCCGCACGTCATCAGGAAAACTTCACTCTTGAAGGAAATCAACTTCTACAATTTGGGAAAAAGGCTGCGTTTTTAGACTCCTCTGTTTCGCCACGTGACCTGTTTGTCCAGCTACTTCAAGCTTTTCATGATCGATTCCTTTAGAAGGGGATGGAATTAACGTTGTGTGTATTGCCTCGAACGGATGTTGGTTCGTATGAGAGTCATTTTCGATGCTTTGAAATATGATTAGATTACAGGAGAATTCTTCGTCAGTTTAGCCACGCTGGTTCTGGAACAAAACTGTGAGAACTCTGTATCCCTCACTCATCAGGTAGTGGAGACAAGTGTTCCTGTGACAGTGAGGGGAACAGGGATCGATTACCTTAATATAAACGCCTAGGAATTCATCAGTTTCGTGACACTCGCGCTAACGAAATCCGAAACACTTGTGAGTGATTCACCCAATACTTGCAAGTATGACGGGCGCTTTACGAGTATTTAGTGGGCCCTTGTAATTGTATAGTATTCCCCTTGCGCGGGCGTTACAGAACTCGTGAATATCTAGAGCATGTCTACTAGGGTATTGAGAGATGTGTTTTGCCGTACACAACAATCACTTATCCTTCATTCTGATAATTTATGAATCACAGGCGGGGATAAAAGTGCATAAATAAAAGACATGCTGACGAGATGGATGGTGGGAGATTTTACAAATGGGATTGATCAATTATCGGAAGTGCAGGGTCGGTAGTTGTCCTGTACGAACTGCATCGATTGAGTCAAACAATGAACAGACAAAGAAAACTTTCCTTCCCTTGTTTGCAGATCGTTACAGCGTAATTGCGATCGAACCTCTGTTAAAAGCCGTGCATTTGATGACATTTGATCACGTCACACCGCAGACTTCACCTTCATTTGGTGCATATACTGCCCCATTCCGCTCTTCATTTGCGATTCGCGTAGAACCGCTAAACGTTCTTGACACAGTCGAGTAAGGCATTGAAAGTCTTGGAGACGAACTCCAACAAATACAAGATTTTACAATTATTGTAGGTGGTGAATCAACCGAGGATTGCCAGCGAATAAAATTTCCATTGGGATACCAACCTTTGCACGTACATGGACCATCTTCCCGGACCCATCCGCACTCAGTCATCACTACCATCACTTTGCCCATGGACCAGGTCGATCAGGTTTAATCACTCGTATCCCTGGATTCCTTGCCTATTACGAAGTGTGTCCATCGAACGCCCCAACCGATACGGTCCCCTTCCAGCTGTTCTCCAAATCGCAAAGTGAGGTCGACGTTGATATGGAATTTTGGAGAGGAGCCTATCGATACGGAAACACGACTTCTGGCGCTATATGGGCGTGTTACGAACATCATTCGATCATATATTATAAAATGAGATATATGCGAGACCGCAATTTGGGTGGAGCAGCTGTCTATGAGTTATCTTCGGATGACTATTTAGAATATTGTGCGGAGTCATCTGTTCTCTCAAATGTCCACTCCTTCTATCATCCTGCTGCATAAAATAATACAGTTAATCGCTGAAATAATATTGAATTCAATCAGTTGGAATTGATATTTCATGTATAAGAATTCATAAAAGGGTTTCAAAAAAATATGTGAATCGTTTCATTCAAAATATTCTCCATGGATTGCCATGGATGATATATGCTTCATATGACCACCAAGAATTCCCGAGCAAAGGGATATAATCCATCAGGATTGACATGAATCACTTCAGAAAGGAACCACAGCGAGCTAAGCGGGGAAACTTGTTGTCCTGTTCTGCCTGGCATCTTCAGTAGGGTCTATTTATGTGATTCCGAATAATTTGGTACAAAAAGAACCTAAACCTCAAACTCATTGCCTACCATTTTGTATACCATCTTCGAATGATTCAGAGACATGTTTTCGAACAACTGCTGAGCTAAGAGCCATTCGCACGTAACGAAGAGGCGTTTAAGCGTAATGAAAAGTCATCTAGGTGTAATTTCCCCGGTAGAAATTCCTCTAGTAATTCGCTAGTTGTAATGCTTGCCCTTACGAAAAGCTGGAGTTCCAATTCAGTAACTTTTCAGTTCAATCACCAACTTGTAAGTGCTCTCATACATATAATATGTATGAATATTACATGACACATTATATACAGGGTGGTGCAAAAGTCTGGATACATCCTAATAACTCCTGAACGGGTGGAGATAATGGGATAATCATTTTTTTAAATTCAACGGAGGAACAGATTTTACCATACTAGGAGGGTGAGAAGTCCTCAATCTTAAAGGGGGCGATGGGGGGGGGCGAAAAACTTGAACGAGGTGGGGAGGCTTGCGGAAGCTCATTTGATGGGGATTTTCAGCCCGAATACAGCCGTTTTTTGTTTTTTGAAATCAGTCAATTTTTCGTCGAATTATGACCACTTGAAGATTGTTCTGGAAGCAGTCAGAGCCGGTGTAAACCTTCCTAACTCTCCATCGGATGAAGATCTTTGGATGTTATTTTTTGATCAAATGGGGGGGGGGACATGATGTATCATTCTAGGTAAGTGGATTCCCGAAAACATTCCGAAAGGATTGTACACGTTACATAGCCCCCAGCCAAAGTGAATTGTTGATGAACATTAGGTAACAATCGGGATAATTGATCAGATGTGTCTCCAGTTGTTGGTAGAGTTATTATTTTCTAAGAAAACACATTTGGAAAAATTTGTTGATTTGAACAAAAAAAAAAGAAAAAAAATTTTTTTTTTTTCAATTTGTTTGTTTTTTGTTAATTCTTTGGTGATTCTTGTTAGAACTGCTGCTTCATTTCTCCAATCGTGTGCCAAGGAAAACTTGCAATATCGCGCTTCCACGTCAAGCAATTGTTGATAAACATCAGTTAACAGTCGCGAAAATGGATGAATTGTCTCTGGAACCGTGGGTGGGGTTATTATCTTCCAAAACAATGCATTAGCAAAAGTGACCAAGAATTCCTACTTAGTCGTCATGATTGTTCACTGAGGAAAACTTGAACGATTATAATTCCAACTCTAGAAACGATCAAAAAGCATTGGTTAAAAATCCCGATCACTGATGAGATGTGTCTTGTTGGTAGGGTTTCCTTGAATCGGAATGCATTGAGAAAAATTGACAAACATTCCCGATTAGTTTTCATAACCTTTTACTGAGGAACACTTGGTATATCGCCATTCCAACTCAAGGAATCATTAGTAGATATTAGTGACCAATCGCAATAATTGATAAATTGTGTCTGGAATTGTATCCTCCCATGGGAGTGAGAATTCATACCTCTGGATGAGGGCTATGGGACTCGTAGAGAAGACACAAATCTCGAATCAAATCGGGAGCTTGCGACACATCTGTGAATGGCGTTTTTTTAACCCGAATCCAACTGTCTTTGATTCCATGAAATCGGTCGATCCTTCACCGAGATATAGCAATTCCTACATTCCAGATGTGGTTTCCCTCCATTCCCAAATAATATCCATGTTTGGGCAAATACGCGCTTCAGTGTGGGACTTAAATGAGGTGTCCAAAATGGTTGCCTAAACATTCGATCCAGTAAGCGAGACGATGATACGAACTTTCGCCTACGTTCCGCAGAATTTCAGGGGTGATGAGTGCCACTTCTTCTATTATTCTTTCACGCAACCCTTCTAAATCTTGTGCTCGATTTTGATGAACCCGATCTTTCAAATTTCCCCAAAGGAAAAAGTCTGATGTGGTCGAATCAGGAGATCGGGGGGGGGGGGGATGTCCGAAAATTATCAAGAATGTTGGAAACAATCAAATTTGTCCGAAAATATTTGAGAATTATCGAAAAGGAGCGGAGTTATCCCAAAAAAGTTCGAGAATTATCGAGAATGCCGAAAATAATCAGAATTATCCAAAAATGTTTGAGAATTATCAAAAATAAGCGAATTTATCCGTGAATGTTCGAGAATTATTAGGAATGTCGAAAGTAATCGAATTTGTCCGAGAATATTCAAAAATCATCGAAAATATCGAAAATGTGCACAGTTATCCGGAAATGTTCAAGAATTGTCGAAAGTATCGTGAAATGATGGGAAATGATCGAAAGTAGCCAGAAATGACGAGGAACACAAAAAAAATGAAAATTATGATTCGAATGAACAGGTGAGAAAAACTTGTGAAAACCTGAATCAACAGTTTTGAAGACGCTATAAGGCGAGTGCGGCGTGGAGCGCTGGTATGAGGAAGTTGGAGGAGGGACTTCAGCTAGGGGGCTACGTAATGTGTGCAATCCTTCTACACTTATTTCTTATTCATCTTGATTTGTTGATGGATCCATTATTATTCATCATTTCCTATTGTTTTCGGGAATCCACTCCCCTAGAATGATACCTAATGCCCCCCCCCCCATTTGATCAAAAAATAACATCCAAAGATCTCCATCCGATGGGGAGTTAGGAAGGTTTACACCGGCTCTGACTGCTTCTAGAACAATCTTCAAGTGGTCATAATTCGACGAAAAATTGACTGATTTCAAAAAACAAAAAACGGCTGTATTCGAGCAGAAAAACCCCATCAAATGAGCTTTCGCAAGCCTCCCCACCTCATTCAAGATTTTCGAAATGTTGACAATTTATTACAGATTTTTTCAGAGAACAATTCTGTTCCTATTTGTTTGAAAAATGTTGAAAAATTCTGAGAAACTCTAAAAACAGCTTGTACAGAATGTCCCAAATTTATCATATTTCTCGTAAGAATCTCAGTTTCCCAGAGAAAATGTGATGTCTCTCGGATATCACTCATGACTTTCCAAAGATTCTTCAGCGAAATATTTCCATACGGGGGTTTCTTCATTCATCTTCGAGTGTTTTCCAAGATAATTTCAATTCAATACCTTTAGGATATCTGAATGTGTTGCATCATAAATCTCATAGAACTCGTGGAGATATCTTTGGCAGTATGCCAAAAGAACGAACCAAATTCTCCATTGAGTATACGCCGGATTTTCAATCACTGAAGAATTGTATATTCGACAATTCTCCACTCTTTTTCTATTGTAAGAATCTAATGAAAATCACAGAGAAAGATTATCCGTGGAGAAGATTGATCACTATACCATTAAAATAAAATAAATATATTACCGAGCTTCAAACAGAATCTTTCATGCAATACCTTGTAGGATCCCTCATGAGATTCCTCATAGGATCCTTCATAGGTTCTTTTAGTGTTGCCAGAGGTCGAACACACCTCTTGTCGTATGTTGATGTAGAATTACCATATTTTGATCGTCCAGACTACTGAGAATGACCGTCCCTTGGTCTTACGGTAGTATATTCCCTTGAATAACGCGTAATCGCCCGAATATCCCTTAAATCATAAAAGAAATGAGTGGAATGATGACGATAGTTGGTTGACAGCCATTCCGTTGGAACGAATTCCTGTATTCGAGGAAATCCAGCTTCAAGTTGGATTCACATACATCAGAATTTCCTTCTTTAATAACATTCAGAGGTTTTTAAAACATTCTGGAAAAGTTCGAACGTGTTGAAAACATTTTGACCTTCTCAAACAATCAAAAAATTGGAGGAATATTGTGTTGACCCGAATCAGGATCCCAAGACGATTGGAAGCACTCATTGTGTTATTTGAGTATCACTCAGATGGTATTCTAGGCCACTCTTTTGCAACATTCTGAGATTCATTACGCAAATCCAAAAAATATCATAAGGATATCTTAAAGATACCTCTGGGAGATATTTGAACAGATACCCCCATGAAAACCCTCCTGCAGATGTAAGGAGAATTAATTCATGAGATAAATTATAATTCTAGATGACAAACCAACTCTCATGACAAACTTTCATTCTTTCGCGTAC
Organism: Gonatopus flavifemur; assembly: GCA_018340375.1. Lineage (NCBI taxonomy): Eukaryota > Metazoa > Arthropoda > Insecta > Hymenoptera > Dryinidae > Gonatopus > Gonatopus flavifemur. Next base: position 21,451,903 of record JAFFJZ010000004.1, read on the forward strand.
AATATTTACACGAGATTAATAGTACCCAAGCGTGTATTAATGGCGGGCCTAATCTGAGCCCAGGGTGGGTCCCCATGCTGCTCAACGTGAGGCCAAACTGGGCAGACAAATGGGGCCAACCCTGAGATGATAACATCGTTCCCATCTTGATTGTGTTGCTTTGCCCGAGGATTGGTAACACCATGCGCCCAACATGAACCCAAACTAGACAAGCAATACTGCCCCTCCTTTTTTTTTAAATTAGAAAATTGCTTTGAATTCTACCCCAGCGGGCATGAATTTGAGCCTCTCATTGGCCCAGTCTTGGGCCTAGTGTTGAGCCCCATCGTGCCTATATAGGCCCAAGACTGGACCAAAGTGGGACCAAAAGTCATACGCGCTGAGGATTGTACACACATGCTCGGGATATAAGTTCATACCAATCTTGGCCTACCGCTGGTCCAAATTGGGGTCGAGTTCAAATGTCCCCGCACTAAGATTCATCATTTCCATTTCCTACCAAGCATAATTGTATGGGAAAGCACAACAGGGCCAAGATTGAGCCAACATGGGCCTCATCGTCATTCCCCAATACTGGGTGGAAGAAGATGAACCCAGCCTGGGGCCCATTGTCATTACAGGCAATACACGCTTGGGTATAGGAAATTAAAATTCTTCTCCCTTTTCCAAAGTTTTTTTTCAATCTATAGAAACTGAAAAACTGAATATTGGAAGAGATTATGATTCTGAAGAAGTCTTTTAGATTGCTCAAACGAAAACATCTTGGAGACAGTGGAAACCGTTGCATGAGAAATCTTTTAGACAAAGCAAAATTTTCGCTTGTATGAGACGTGTTTGACACGATCATCGTTCGATTCAGCGCTCTCTGTTGATTCGGATGCCCACTCATGGAATTCGATGATAGGAATCTCACACGAACTTGGAATATCTTTCTCATGAAATCCCATAGACTGGGAGTAATTCCGTGATGATCATTCCACCCACATTTCAGTTCCGCTCCAACTTCATTATTCCTTCTAACCGTCACGATGATAATTGGAATAGAGGGATTGCAAAACAGAGAATATTGCCAAACAGAAAAACGAGCGGTGTCTTTCAAAGTTTTCGGAACGTCCCTCGCAAAATTTCCCATAAGTATTCTAAGATCGATTTATCAGCGGAATTGGAAACGGGAAGATATTTGTCATTGGAAATTTGGAAACGTTTGGATTTATTCAAAACTCGTGCACACGAAAAACTATTAGAATTGATTACCCATAAACTGACGCGTGATTCTCTTATTTTTTCATTCCAGCATTTCACGATAAATCTAAAAGTGGATTCATTCGCATATATGTGAGCACTACATGAATGCATCTCCATACCTTCAGAGACAACATTCCGCGAGTCCAACTCCAAATAAAAGAAGATGTATGTTATTAAATATATAATCATATTTTGCTACGCACAAACGTTGACAGCATACAAAATTGTATGCTACTGGCACGCTACCAAATCTTTTCCACGAGGTAAAAATTGTCAGGATATATTTCGAATTTTCGACTCGACACAAAATCTCCATGCATGTTGCAAATCAGACCAACTCAAAGTTCTCTTTTTTAAGGTGAATATCCTTTTGGTATTCGGGAAGTAAGCAGAGCCTCACCAAGATGCACTCATCTGATCGTGGGATTCATCGATATTTCTCCCACGGATTACACTCTGATACGACCCTCTGCTTCGTACTATCGACTTTTCATGGGCGCTTCATCTTTGAAAAGACCAGACCTGAAGATTTATTTGGGTGTCGGATGTTGGGTGACGACTCCGTATACATGCAATCAGAGGAAATATCGGATCATGGTGAGTATCCACTAGGGTTTCGCACGAGACTCTCCTCTCGGATTGAAAAATGATCTACATTTACTGTTCTAACAATTTGAGACATGAAAATTTTGAACGGAATCAGGCTTTCACCTGTGATGTGACAAAATCACATGGGATTCCGATTCCATTGGAGATGAGAACTAAGATATTCTCTCAGTCTCGGAACTAGTTTCGGTTTCGGTCTCGTTGCATATTTCGACATATATCTGTGCTGATTTCATTTGGATAATCAAGGTTGCACCATGTACCTGTCACTCCATTGGTACTCCCAAATTATCTTCATCATCCTGATACCACAAGAGATGGGAATGATTGTTGGGCACTATTCAATCTTGCTTTAACGCGAGTCTCTTGCGGAGTCCTAGTATCCACCCAGACAGATGCGGTAAATCACCTCCACGTGGCTTTCCCATCAAGTTACCACTGTTAATCCACCACAAACTGTTCATCTCTGAATTGTTCTGTCGAACCGACAGCTAACGAACGATGCTCTCACAAGAAGATTCATCACAAGCGCGTCTGCATTAGGAAAAGATCTGGGATTCGATGGAGTGGACCTATCATGGCCGTTTCCATCAGACTATATGATTTACAAATACGAATCGGATGTGTATTCTAGAGAACATTTCGGCCGTCATCAAGAATCCCTCACTACTACAGCGGAACACCGTGTCGGGACACATTACATACCTCCTGCAGCGTTACCTATGGACGAGACTGGGATGTTGAGCTCTCCTGCACCTTTGCATTTGTTTAATTTAGTGCCGCCATTACCACTTCATTCGGTTGGATCACAATCCTCCCGAGCTATCAATTTCAATTTTCCTCGTCCAGTGACTAACAATGCGCTGGTCAACGATCCTCACTTATTCGTCCAGCTACTTCAACTTCTTCATGATCAACTCGCTGCCAATGGGATGGAATTGACCATGAGTGTGTTGCCTCGAACGAATGTTGGTTTGTATCACAGTTATTTTCAATACTCTGAGCTATGATTGGATTATAGGATGATTTTTCACTCACGTCTCGCTGGTTCTGAAACGAAGCTTTGGGTGGTTTGAATCTCTGACTGATCAATCAGTGGAAAGAATTGTTCCCACAACAGTGATGGTAACAGCGATCGATCGTTGGCAGCTGTATTTTTCCGTCCCGAACCATCACTAATCCTTCATCTTGAGCACTGATAAAAGACGTGCTTACGAGGTGGATGAGGAAAGGTTTTACAAATGGAATTGATCGATGATGAAAAGTGCAGGATCGGTAGTTGTCCCGCACGGAAAAGAATGCAGATCGAGAGAATAGTGATCTTTAATAGAAAATTGCAGGATATTTTTTGACATCTGAGGATATTTCTCAAATTCGTAATGAGGACAAAATGGTTGACACTTCTGTTCAATATTACTTGAGAAAAAGTGTAAAATGATCGATACTTAACAAAAGATCGGGAGAAATATGAAAATTTCCGAACATCGCGCATGAAATTTTACGGAGTGAGTTACAAAATTTCTGAATTTTATTATTCACTTTGTAAAATTGCATGTGCGACTTTTGAAAGGTTGATCATTTTTCCTATTGTTTGTTGAGTATTCAGAATCCTTATTCTCTCTCCAGTATAATTCAATACAAATGTGAATCGTTTAATCTTCATCACAAATATTCTCAAATTCTGAAAACGATTATCAGATTTTGAGAAATAGCCTCCAATTTCCTGACAAAGATCATCATATTCTCGATCTGCATTCTTCTCTATGTGTACGAATTGCACCGACCGAGTCGAACAATGAACAGGAAAAGAACTCAATGAACATAAATGTTTTGAGGATACATTTGAAATATATCTGCACACAGATATCTTTGAGATGTGTCGTGATAACTTCGTGATCACTTCAAAAAATGGAGTAAGGATGTTGAATTTGAGATGGCTGCAAGATGCCTTGGGAACATGCTGATCGAGATGTCTTCAGGATACATCTCGAAAATCTTTTTTAGAAATCTTAAAGTTATGAAATGAATCAAACTCCCGCAAGATACTGGGAAGATACAGCGGTTCCATATCTTCACAAGGATATATTCAAGATTCATCATAAAGATATCTTGAAGATAACTTTCAGAAGTGGAATTGAGGTGCCTAATTTGAGATTAATCCAAGATGTCTTGATAAAATTTCAAGTGAGGTATCTTCAGGATACACCTACGAGATCTGTTTTCGATATCTGTTTGTTTATTGGGAAAACTCTCCACGCTCCTCTACAGATCATTACAGCGTAACTGAGATCGAGCCTCTGTTAAAAGCCGTGCACTTGATGACATTTGATTACATAACACCGGAGACTTCACCTTTTGCGGGTGGATATCCTGCTCCGTTGCGCCCTTCAGTCGTGGATCACGGGGGAACTGATAACGTCCACGACACAGTCAAGTAAGGCATTGATAATTTCAAACACGCACTTCAACAAAATCCGACATTCCACAAATATCGTAGGTCATGGATCAACCAAGGATTACCGGCAAATAAAATTGTAATTGGCATACCTACGTTCGCACGTACATGGACCGTTGTTCCGACACTGTGCCAGAATTGTCCCAACTTACATGACTACGCCCATGGACCTGGTCGATCGGGTTTGATCACCCGCATCCCTGGGTTTCTCTCTTATTACGAAGTATGTTCACCACATGCTCCAACTGATACGGTCCCCTTTCAACTGCTCTCCAGATCGCGAAGTGAGATTCACATTGATTCAGAGACCAAGAGAGGTGCTTATCGACGTGGAGTCACTACTGCTGGCATCGTAATATGGGCGTATTACGAAGATCCATTGATCATACATCATAAAATGGAATATGTGCGAGAACACAATTTGGGGGGAGCAACTGTCTATGAGTTGTCCACGGATGACTATTCAGCATGTTGTGTGAATTCATCCGTTCTCTCAAATGTCATTCCCTTACATCATCATGTTGCATAAAATGATACAGTTAATCACTGGAATAATGTTCAATTCCAATCAGTTGGGATTTATATTCCATGTATAACAATTCATAAAGAGATTTCAAAAGAACATATGGATTGTTTTACTGTAAGTATTCTCCATGGACTGCCATGATACATGCCTGAGGTGACTACCAAGAATTCCTGAGCGGGAAAATATAATTCATCAGGATTGGCCTGAATTACTTCAGAAAAGGACCACATCAAGCCAGGTGGGAAAAGTTGTTGTCCTCTCCTGCCTGGCATTTTCAGTAAGGTTCATTTGTCCGATTTCTAATATCAATATCAAAAACAAAAATAAATCGTATTCATTGGAAGATCAAAAAAATATTCTGTCAAACATTCCAGGTATAAGATTAGAAATGACATGAGTAAGTAAACACGTAACTTAGTACCCAAAATGGCGGCCCTCCTTTTGTGACATTTCGCAAATTCTTTTTGGAACTGACAGAGCATACTTTTTACGCTCTTCTACAGTGAATTTTGTCCATGTTTCCTTGATGAAACGGGTTAGTTTTTCAATATTTTTTGGTTCTTTTCATCATATTCTCAACTTCAGTAGTGCCCACATGTTTTCTATGGGAGATAAGTCAGGGCTTTGTGGGGCCCACTCGAGGAGACTGAAATTATTATCCTTGATATAATTCATAACAATTTGGGCCTTGTGGATATATACATTGTCTTGTTGCAGGATGAGATCATCCCCTAGCAATCGCTTTCCTTCCGGAATTATTATTGCATCCATCAATTTTATGTAAACTTTGGAATTTACTTTCCCATAGAATGGAACGATTTTCCCGATTCCACATGCCGAAAAGTATCCCCAAACCATTACACCTCTTTGTATGGATTTGAGTGTTGGTTTAGTAAAATCATATGATAATGCTTCACACCGTTTCCTCCATACATACTTCCTCCCATGTGAACGCGTTATGCGGATCATTGATTCATCCGTCCATAATATTTTTCTCCGAAAATCATGCGGTTTCAGAACATGAGTTTCATGGAAGTGGAGACGCTTTTTCAAATTTATGTCATTTAATTCAATTTATGGTAAGAATTCGGAAACTATCAACTAATGAGAAATGGTGTAGGGATCAGGAAGTCATGGGTTGAGCGCGGCCAACCATCACAATCAGTGGCAAAGCCAAATATCCATGGGTCTGAGCTCTTGCCCTATATTTGATGGGATCAAATGGGTCCGATTTATTCTGAACTGTTGAAACCGAATAAAACCATAACTGGGGATCGTTACCGACCGCAATTGATGCACTCGAGCCGTGCATTGGAAGGAAAACGACCGGAATACTTCAAAGACAGGACTAAGTCATTTTGCTGCGGGACAATGCTCGTCCGCACGTCGCAAAACGGTGAAAACATACCTCGAAACACATAAATGGGAATGTCTACCCCACTCGCCGTATTCTCCAGACATCGCGCCATCTGATGACCATTTGTTCCGTTTGATGGCTCATCGCTTGTCCGAGAAAAAATTCACTCCTTACGAAGATGGCCAAAAATGGGTTGATTCCTGGATTGCATCCAAACCTGATGCGTTCTTCCGACACGGTATTCATTTCTTCCCCAAAAGATAGTTGGAAGTGGTCGGAAGCGATGGACAATACTTTAATTAATGTATTCTTTGATTTTCATTCGAAATAAATAATTTTTTCTCATGAAAAAAACGCTACGAATTAATTCCAATTCCTAATATTATTGATTGACTTCATCATACTCATGTTTTACCCCACATAAAATTCATGTTATCAGATTGATTAGTTGACTTTGTTGCTTTTCTGACAATATAAAAGGAGGATATAATCATATTGAACATATTGAAGGTATATGATTATTCTCCTCAATTTCCTTTTACTTTACAATGCATTAATAAAATAAGAAAATCGTTTGAGAAAAGCATGTTCAATATTCAAGATAATATCTTGACTTCCCCTGCTGCCATATTGTTCATTTACTTCTTCAGTTGATGGTCAATGGGGATGTTGTCGGCGTTGTTAGATGTTGCGGACACATCTGAAGGTCGCAAATAACAGTCCATACTTATACGGGGTGACGCAGAAGTCTATGAACACCCCCATAACTTTTGAACGGGGCATGATAATTGGATTAAATTTTATTTCTAATTAAAGGAGGGATCAAGGGTTATCTCGACGGGGAACTTTGAGTTCCCCGGCCCTGTAGGGGATGATGAGGGTGGGAAGAGGGCCAAAATCTCAAATGAGACGGGGGGCTTGTGATACGTCATTCGATAGGGGTTTCCAACTTGAATTCAGCGGTTCTTTGTTTTTTGAGATCGGATCATTTTTCGCTGAGTTATCGTAATTTTGATACTCTAATGTGGCAAAGTCTGGAAACACCCCCATAACTTTTGAACGGGACATGATAATTGGATCAAATTTCTTTTGAATCGTAAGTTTTTTTATCCCAATCTTAGCATTACCCAGAATCAACGGCGTGGATGTGTCGGAAACCCGATTTCTTGTGTGTATATGTGCTTGTGGGTGGTTGTGGGTGACTCTCGGTGTATGTGTGTTTGTGTATGTCTGTGTGTGTGAGTGAGTGTGGGTGGGTGGTCCATTTCAAAGCTGTGATCAATCATCTTCAAGTTCATTCCAGGCTGTTCATTTTCGCAGTCGGTGATTTACCCAAAGTATTCGGTATTCGAATAATCCGTTGATCGCAGATGTCACTTTTAGAGGAAGAACGAATCATTATTCCAATGATACGTCGCTACGGAGATCGTCAACGATCTTTCAGGGAGGTACAAACCTTATTCAACGATGAATATTGCGTCGGTACATCGGGAGTCTCCTTAGGTACTATCTCCAAAACAATTCAACGTTTTCCACAAACGAGGAGTGTTAAGGATCGCCCGAGATGTGGCAGGTCACCACAACCACTAACCATGATATTGCGGTGGAGGTCATACAATCATTTGTTGAGGAACCGCACACCTCCATCTGTGAAGCTTCACAAGCTCATGATATCAGTCACCGCTCAATTCAGCGCATTCTTAGCATACGAAGTTCCATCCCTTCAAAATCAAACTTGTGTAAGAATTACTCGGGGATGATTTCGACCGTTGCTTGCACTTTTGCGGAACCCTTATGGAAATGATCGATGAAGATCCTCACCTGTTAGATGGGGTTGATTTTTCCGACGAGGCCACTTTTTACCTGAATGCTAACATCAATAGACACAATTTGCGATATTGGAGCGACGAGAATTTTCACTGGATGAGTGGAGCGAAATCTCAATATCCACAAAAATTAAATGTTCGGCCGGGGATAATGAGGAATCAGGTTATAGGGCCATTTTTCATTGAAGGGAATTTCATAGCCTCAAGATACTATTTGGATAGTATTAGGATTTGCTTCGGGATCACATGATCCCTTCGATTTTGAATATTGCTGGTGATAATTTCGATACGGTGTGGTTCCAGCAAGACGGGGAACCAGCTCATTTTGGCATCCAGGTGAGGCGTTCCCTCGATGAGACATTCCCGAACCAATAGATTGGGCGGAGGGGAAAAATGGAGTGGCCACCCCGATCTCCAAACCTTACGCCGTTGGACTTTTTTTTGGGATTCCTAGAAGATCGAGTGTACTGCACGAAACCTGCAAATTTGGACGAGTTGCGGCAGAATATCATCGACCAAACAGGGTCTATCACTCCACAAATGTTGGAAGAAGTCAGACGGAGTTCCCATGAGCGGTGAGCAGGCTGTCAGGAAGTTGGAGGACACCAGTTCGAACAATTGCGATGGTGTGCCGAGCGCATAATCGTTGATGATGATTGTTCGAACCGACAAAAAAAACTGCGCGCACACACACACTCAACCACACACAAACCGACGCCCACACACACGCACACGCACACCCTTATACAAACCACCCACACACACACAAGGAATCAGATTCCTGACACGTTCACGCCGTTGATTCTGGGGAATGCCAAGATTGGGATAAAAAAACCTACGATCTAAAAAGAATTTGATCCAATTATCATGCCCCGTTCAAAAGTTATGGGGGTGTTTCCAGACTTTGCCACATCAGAGTATTAAAATCACGATAACTTAGCGTTAAATGATCCAATCTCAAAAAAAAAAACCACTGAATTCAAGTTGGAAAACCCTATCGAATGACGTATCACAAGCCCCCCATCTCATTTGTGATTCTGGCACCCTTCCCATCCCCATCGTCCCCTACAGGGCTGGGGAACTCGGAATTCCCCGTCAAGATAGCCCTCGATCCCTCCTCTGATTCAAAAAAAAGTGTGATCCGATTATCATGCCCCGTTTGAAAGTTATGGGGGTGTTCCTAGACTTGTGCCACCCTGTATGGTCGAAGGGCAATATGCTTGAGAAAAAATTCCAGAGACCGTGAATAATTCCATGGTGATCGTTTTATTCACATTTCAATTCCACTGTCACATTACCACTTTTTTCAACCTTCACGATATAAATTGAAGTAAGGTGATGGGGAAACAGGAGAGAATTACGAAGACAAGAAGAACAGAAGTTTATTTTTCGAAATAAAATTTAGAAACGCTACACATTTCCTTCGTGAAATTTTTCATAACTATTTTAGAACTGATTTATCAGCGGAATTGGAAGCGAGAAGACATTTCCCTCCAAAACACCGAGAACGGTCGAATTTATTCGAAAACGATAAATATTGAAACTATCAGAATTTATGACCCATAAACTAATACACATTTTTTGCCGTTTCCATTCCTTCATTCTGCGATGAATCGGAAAATGAATTCGGAGGATACGTTCCACGAGTGAAACTCCAAATAAAAGGAGATGTATGGTATTGAATGCATACTTATTTTTTGCTTCGCACAAGCTTCGGCAGCATACGAAATTGTGCGCTACTGGCACGCTACCAAATCCTCCCAACCAGGTAAGAATTTTGAGAATATATTTTGAGTTCACGACTCGACACAAGATTTTTGTGCATCGTTTCGAATCAGACCAACTCGAAGTTCTTCATTCCGAGGTGAATATCATCTTGGTATTCGGGAAGTAAGCAGAGCCCTACCAAGATGCACTCTCGTACAAATCAATGACTGATTCTCTACTTCGAGCTTCTGTAGATCATAGGTGGAAAGTGGGTGCATATGAGGTACATGGGATTCGCTAACATCCCAGATATTATAGAGATCTTGAGGAGATACCAGCGATCCCTACTGATGCAACCCGACATACAAAATTACCGACTGAGTAAACATTTCCTCGGCAAAAATACTCCGAACTGAATTCATTGAGAAGTATGAAATTTTCACGAATCAATCTCCAATCCTTTATCTACTGCTACGGCTGTACACCGCCCGAATTTTGAATTCCGAAAAAGAAGTCTATGTTACCGACTGAGGAAAGAATGTTTCTCCGAAATTCAAAATTCAAGCGATGTACAGCAGTATATAAAGGATTGAAGATTGATTCCCTGAAAATTTCATCCTTCTTCATGAATTCAGTTCAGAGTATTCTTGCCGAGAAAATGTTTACTCAGTCGATAATTTTGTATTGCGGGTTGCATCAGCGGGGATCGCTGGTATCCTCTCAAGGACTCTCAGGAGTTCTCCAATCGAATCCTAGAATTCTCAAGAATTTCTTCAAGAATTCATCGAGAGGCTCCATGTTGTTTACCGTGAACGTCAGGGTACCATTCCATATCATAGGAAAGTCTAAGTAGAATACTGGTTTCGTCAAGATTGTTTTGTCGCCTTATTCTGTTCTGTGAAAATTATTCTTGGGCACCTTTCATGGAGCAAAAAAGTTTCCTGTGTGAGAATTAATTTTTGGCAGCAGAGTGGCCAGACTAAGCGTCCTCATTCCATTTCAGGCACTGTTTTGGGTACCCTTTTAAGGCCTAGGCTGAATTTTCACCTACTTATTTCCAGGGCCTGCACAACATTCCTAACTTGACCCTATGTAGGACACCCATCATTGGGCTAATGCAGGTGCTGAAAGTAGGACTTCTGAGGGGATAATAAGTTGTTGCAAATATTATTCCATTGAATAAATATCGCCAGGAGAGAATCCAGAATGGAAATTTCCCTGATTGAAAATTTCGCCATTCACCACCCTAATTTGGGCCCGAAAAGGGCCTGGAATGGGCCAATTCCCATTTCTACTCAAGTATTCCACCCAACATCACTCCGTTCACGCATCATTGGATTGTATCAAAAAGCAGAAGGACATGATCATTCGTTACAAATAATCATCCAGTCATGTTTTTCGGTTCTTTGATATAGTTCACTGATACTGTGAAGATAGTAATCATTGAGGGAATATTTTTTTGTATGCATACAACGTGATACATCGATGGCTGTATTTTAATACTCGGCGTTGGAGAAGCAGTTCTTTATATGATATCATACGTGTATTCACACGGACATGCAATCTATACTGCGGCACATTAACATTATAATTAGTGGAACAGACACATGAATCACGCAGAAAATTAAAGGAGACAACTTTTCTCCCCTTGTTCGCAGATCATTACAACGTTACTGAGATCGAACCTCTGTTAAAAGCCGTGCACTTGATGACATTTGATTACCTCACGCCGGAAGCTTCACCTTTCAAGGCTGGTTATACTGCCCCATTGTGGTCTTCAGCTCCAAGCGAAGGGGAGCCACAGACCGTTCACGACACAGTAGAGTAAGGCATTGATAATTTCAAACACGGACTCCAACAAAATCAACATTTCACAAATATCGTAGGTTATGGATCGACCGAGGACTACCGGCAAATAAAATTGTGATTGGAATCCCCACCTTCGCACGTACATGGATCATTTATGAAAACCAGTCTCCGAGGAGTTATAACTACCATCACTTCGCCCGTGGACCAGGGCGATCAGGTTTAATCACTCGTATCCCTGGATTTCTTGCTTATTACTAAGTATGTTTAGCAAACGCCCCAACCAATGAGGTCTCCTTCCAGCTGTTCACCAAATCAGATAGTATGATCGATGTGGATTTAGAAAATAAGCGTGGAGCCTTTCGATACGGTGCCACTACTGGCGGCATCTTCTTATTCGCGTCCTACGAACATCCAGCGATCATACATCATAAAATGAAGTATGTGCAAGACCGCAATTTCAGTGGAGCAGCAGTCTATGAGTTATCCTCGGATGACCATTTGGGATACTGTTTTGATGCATCTATCCTCTTTTCCGTGGAGGCCTTTCCACAAGCCTGAGCAACTTGTTGATCCCTGTAATGTCACCATGACGTCGTGGTGGTTGAGTATGAGTCTTGGGAATGTTGTAGCAAATCATACAATCAACAAAAACTTATACAATTCATTTATGCCTCAAGTGTAACGATTCATAAAGGAATTTCGTATGAATATGTGAATTCTTGTATCTCCACGTTCTATTTTACTAGCGAAATTGTGACATAAGAGGCGCTAAAGGAGAAGAAAAAAATCTCAAAAAGGTTTTTAATGGGCTCACAATTGCTGATAATCATCATAAAATTCGTCCCCAAAAGTTCCATTCGATCTTTCGGTTGGTAAGTCAATAAGTACTGTTTTATAATCCATTAGAACGAGATACTTCTGATATAAGAGGACAACTTATTACGGTTTTTGGATAGTAATTAGATTGTCGGTTTTTGCGGCATCGAATCTGTGTGTGTATTCATGTAACTTTCGGATGCTTTCATTTCGTGAGATCTAAATGGAATAAGTTCGAGTGGGAAGTCATTGGATGTTCCACAAGATACATTTGTGCACAAGATACTTTATGTTTCTCGCCTTCTCTTTTAATCTAACCCGTCACAGGCATACCAATATTACTTTGAATTACATAAGTAAACAACAAAAATACAGATATATATGAATATATATATTTGACAGAGGAAAAAGGAATTTTCAACAAACGCGAGGGAGTCACAATTGTCTGGAGGAAAAAAACTAATTTTGACGACTTTCAAAGCAGTCGTTTTTTTATCGCATTCATGAATATTGGATTATGAAGATGTATCGTGCCTGTCAAGTTGGCACCACATATATACAAGAAAAAATTTTTCGATAGAGTTCTGGATGCGTCTAGCATAGTTCTACAGTTCTCAATCAGTTTTGAAAATAGTTCTGGTCATATATGCGAAAAATTTTTTTTTTTCAAAAAAATGAGGTGCTAAGTTGACGTTGCACCCCATATGAGAAAAATGGTCAGTATCGGTATAGTTCTGGTATCTACGAATGGAGTTCTAAGGTTCCTGATAGATTTTGTGGATAGTTCTGACATAGACGGGGGATTGGAAGGAAGATTATTTTTCCGACAGCACCCCAAATTTTTGGAACAGTGGTATGGTGAGGAGTTCTAGATGATAATTACAAATCTGAAATAAAAAATTATCATAATAATGCATTCATTGCACTAATTTTTCACATTTTATCGACTGGCAAAATAAATAAAACCCATTATGTCCAAAGGTATGAAATTCTTAAAAACATAGAAATGTTCGAAATGAAAAACTTGACACCTAATGTCATGTCTCTGAACTGTAATTGTAATGCCGCACATTTAATAGAAAATTTATTGAAAACTATGCCGAGTTGTATTACAATGAAGATTTGTCCCAGTTGCAGAGAAGAGATACCTCGACAACAACCAACACTGTATATAAACGTCGGAATATCAATAAAAGAAGGTTTGAACAAAATGCAAGAGGGTATTGACGATGTTTTGGGCGATGCGCAATCATTCTGCAAACGATGTGAAGGCACAGCAACGCTAACGTGTCACATGGGACAACATATAATCATCGATACTAGTTTAATAACGGATCGGAACTATCTGGAAACCATAGATGGACCACTTCCAAAATACACTTTGGACTCGATAACCGACCGAATAATCGCTAAGGAACGGGTTTACTCCTTGGTAGGAATTGTGTCCCACAAGATGGAACATTACGTTGCGTACGTTAAAGTAGGATCTATCTGGTATGAGTACGATGATGTGTTGAAGAACAGAGGACGTACGGAAGGGAAAGAGACGATAGCACCCCATGTCATAATATATGTGATAAATGAATAAGAGGGATTATCGTCGAACTGCGAGATGGAATATCTGTAAATACTTGTAAATACTTGTAAATACTTGTCAATATTGTGAATAAGTGTAAATAACTGTGAATAATTGTAAATAGTGGTCTACTGCCGACGAATGGACGTGAAGCAGTACTGATGAGCTTTCAAGAAGCGAAACCACTGATTGTGTGACTTTCCAACGAATTTTCAGGAACGAGGATGTCGTGATGCCAATTCTGGGAAGTTTCATCAGAGTCCTGGATGTTGAGACGGAGTTCTCACCAATCCTGACCTGTGAAATCTTGTAACTATCACTGATTAACCTGAAACTCTCAATACTTGGGTGGAGACTGTGGGCGGATTGTTTTTTTCGAGGTGAAAGTTCGTGAAACGTTCTCATAACCCTCGCAGGTTTGTCAGGAGTGCTTGCCAATGGCAATTGAGTGCTGAGCGTGCATTATAATTTGGAGCAAGGGTCTCTGGAAAATGAAACCCAGAACTCAGAGCGATTAGATCAGGACTGCAATGTCATAGATTTCTCATGGGACGCTGCATTTTGTCATCTGCGATGGCAGCCCCGGGGAGTTATCTCAGAGTTCAGGATCTTTGCACAAGAGTTCTGATCAATTCCAACTCGAAAAATGTGAGAACTCTCATTATTTGACTCAGAACTCTCAATGCTTGAGTAAGAACTGTGGGAAGACCGTTTCTGTTTGATTTCATGTTCGTGGTATGTTCTCATAGTTCTCGCGGATACGTTGAGAGTTCTCGGCGATGTCGACAGAGTTCTGAGCAGTTATCATGATTCGGAGCGGGGAACTGTGAGACTTGCACCCAGAACTCAAAGCGATTAGACCAGAACTGCGATGTCATAGGATTCTTAAGGGACGCTGAAATTCGCGAATTGTGATGGCAGTTCCGGGGAGTTCGCTCAGAGTTCTGAATCTTTGGACGCGACTTCTCATGAAGTCCAACCTGGAACATCTGAGAACTCTCGCTATTAGGCCGAGAATCCCTGATACTCGAAGAGAACTATGGGAGGATCATTTTCTCCCATTGTTCAGCTGCGTGGCAAGTTCTCAGAGTTCTCACAGAAATGTTCAGAGTTCTGTGCTATGTCAATCGAGTTCTGCAGATCAACCAGAATTTCGAACAGGGGACTCTGAAACCTGGACCCAGAACTCAAATCGATTGGACCAGAACTGCAATGTCATAGATTTTTCACGAATCGCTGCATTTTGTCATCTGCGATGCCAGCCCTGGGGAGTTCTCTCAGAGTTCTGGATCCTTGCACAAGAGTTCTGATAAATTCCAACTCGAAAAATGTGATAACTCTCATTATTCGACTCAGAACTCTCAATGCTTGAGTAAGAACTGTGGGAAGACTGTTCTGTTTGATTTCATGTTCGTGGTATGTTCTCATAGTTCTCGCGGATACGT
This sequence comes from Gonatopus flavifemur, assembly GCA_018340375.1. NCBI lineage: Eukaryota > Metazoa > Arthropoda > Insecta > Hymenoptera > Dryinidae > Gonatopus > Gonatopus flavifemur. The sequence goes on from JAFFJZ010000004.1 coordinate 21,467,271, forward strand.
TGAGAGTTCTCAGCGATGTCGACAGAGTTCTGAGCAGTTATCATGATTCGGAGCGGGGAACTGTGAGACTTGCACCCAGAACTCAAAGCGATTAGACCAGAACTGCGATGTCATAGGATTCTCACGGGACACTGAAATTCTGCGAATTGTGATAGCAGTTCCGGGGAGTTCGCTCAGAGTTCTGAATCTTTGGACGCGAGTTCTCATGAATTCCAACCTGGAACATCTGATAACTCTCGCTATTAGGCCGAGAATTCCTGATACTCGAAGAGAACTATGGGAGGATGATTTTCTCCCATTGTTCAGCTGCGTGGCAAGTTCTCAGAGTTCTCACAGAAATGTTCAGAGTTCTGTGCTATGTCAATCGAGTTCTGCAGATCAACCAGAATTTCGAACAGGGGACTCTGAAACCTGGACCCAGAACTCAAATCGATTGGACCAGAACTGCAATGTCATAGATTTTCCACGAGTCGCTGGCATTTTGTCATTTGCGATGGCAGCTCCGGGGAGTTCTCTCAGAGTTCTGGATCTTTGCACAAGAGTTCTGATAAATTCCAACTCGAAAAATGTGAGAACTCTCATTATTCGACTCAGAACTCTCAATGTTTGAGTAAGAACTGTGGGAAGACCGTTTCTGTTTGATTACATGTTCGTGGTATCTTCTCATAGTTCTCGCGGATACGTTGGGAGTTCTCGGCGATGTCGACCGAGTTCTGATCAGTTATCATGATTTGGAGCGGGGAACTGTGAGACTTGCACCCAGAACTCCAACTGATTAGACCAGAACTGCGATGTCATAGACTCCTCACGAGACGCTAAATTTCGCACTTTGCGATGGTAGTTCTGGAGGGTTCTTTCGGAGTTCTGGATCTCTCTACAAGAATTTTGATCAATTCCAACTTGGAAACTCCAAGAACTCTCACTATTTGACTCTGATTTCCCAATACTTGAGTGAACACTGTGGGTAGATTGTTTTTTTTTAGGTTATGTTTAGTGGCATGTTCTGATAGTTCTCGCGGATACGTTGGAAGTTCTCAGCCATGTCAATCGTGTTGTGAGCATTCATCATGATTCGGAGCAGAGAACTCTAAAAAGTGACTCCATAACTCGAAGCCATTAGACGAGAACTACGATGGGATACACGTCTCACGAGACGCTGAACTTTTCCATCCGCAATGTCAGTTCCGAGGATTCCTCCCAGAGTTCCCGCTCTTTGTACAAAAGTTATAAGTCATCCCCATCTGAAAAAGCCCAGAACTATCCCTATTTAACCCAGAACTCTCAATATCGTGTGAGCACCATGCGCAGACCGCTTTTTTCACGTGAAATATATACAGCTTTTTTCTTGTGTACCCTAATCCTCATAGTGCCTTGTTTCTCGGAGAACTCTTCGGAGAACTTCAACTCATTATAATCTGCATCCAGAACTCCTCACCGTACCACTGTTCCATAAATTTGGGGTGCTGTCGGAAAAATAATCTTCCTTCTAATCCCCCGTCTATGTCAGAACTTTCCACAAAATCTACCAGGAACCTTAGAACTCTATTCGTAGATACCAGAACTATACCGATACTGACCATTTTTCTCATATGGGGTGCAACGTCAACTTAGCACCTCATTTTTTTGAAAAAAAAATCTTTTGCATATATGACCAGAACTATTTTCAAAACTGATTGAGAACTGTAGAAATATGCTAGACGCATTCAGAACTCTATCGAAAAATTTTTTTTTGCATATATGTGGTGCCAACTTGACAGGCACGATACATTTTCATAATCCAATATTCATGAATGCGATAAAAAAACGACTGCTTTGATAGTCATCAAAATTAGTTTTTTTCCTCCAGACCATTTTGACTTCCTCGCGTTTGTTCATATTCCTTTTTCCTCTGTCATATATGTATATATTCATATATATCTGTATTTTCTTTGTTTACTTATGTGATTCAAAGTAATATTGGTATGCCTGTGACGAGTTAGATTAAAAGAGAAGGCGAGAAACATAAAGACAAAGTAAATTGAGGAAAAACATGAAAGAAAATGAGAAAATTAATGAATAAATCAATTCAATGGATTGAGATCTGGATTCAAGAGTTTGATTCTTCACGTCGCATTACAAAAGCAACGAGTTGATCGACGTCGTTAAGTTTCACAAATTGATTCGCCCCTATAGCGAAAGTCCAAAATATTATGAATCGTACGCACATACAAAATATAATGAGGAGATAGAGAGCGAGAGAGAGAGAGAGAGAGGAGAGGAAAACGAGAAATAAAGAAATAATAAGCGCTTATCTGGACCACGCTGACTCGTAGCAACGTTGTTGGACGGTTTTTCCTTGAACTCCTCTGGGTCGGTGATTTTTGGTCGACACAATATCAGTATTTGTAATGGCAACCAACCGCATTGATTTCGCTTATATCGTTTCGATGGGATGAATTTCGAAAAATGTACGTGTACACGTCAGTGGCTGATACGATAATCCAGAATCTTGTGAACAGCGAATCGACCGTGTGTGAATCGTTTGACGGGCGAGACCAGAGAGAACTCTTATCAATTTCAGACCTCAGAGATTTCTTCCTCTCCCCTCTACCCTTCTTATACTCGCTTCCCTACTCTCTCGCTTGGCCCTAATTCTTTCTCTCTCCAATTATAGCTGTTTAATTCCATCATATTACCGCTACATGCCAGTACTTCAATTTGGACATACGCTCACATATATATAAACTAAGCGCGATAAAGGGAAGTAACCGAACAGAGTCGTATTGTTCATCGACCATGAGACAATGGTTACGTTCCCTGATACTAGACACGTGCTGATCACGTGATTGAGTATTTGAAAAAATTGTATTATATAAAATCCCTATGCTTTGTATAAATTTTGGATATGAACTTTTCGAAATTTTCTTCCATGAAATACTTTCATTTTATTTTCATGTCTTCATGGGAAAGGATTTCAATGTACTAAAGATTATTTGTTCATATGACAAATTTATTTGCATTAAGGGCTCCTCCAGAGGTTTTTTAGATCAGGATCTCTGGCTTTCCCTCATGCGAACACAAGTATAATGGATCGTGCTGAATTCTGTGGCATGATCCAGTTAAGTTCACTGCAAAAATGTGATAATTCTCGAAACATTGAATATATTGGACTTATAGGACAACATTTGATCATCTTATAATGGAACTTCATAGAATTTTTGGTCTGGTCAGTCCAGTGGATTCTGTGATAATTTCTCTTATAAAACTGGATCATTGATGAAACTGCTGAGAATTTTCAGAGGAATATTACATACCTTTTCTCACCAAATGAACGATATTTGAATAATACAAATCCTCACGCCCCTGAGAATTGTCAGCACCCGAGACACAGTGGGGCCAAATGCCAAAAAGTTGGAAACATACAAAAAATGGAGTTTGTAATTTGGAATATTTGACCGTTGGGGTAAGTGAAGTAATGTCCCGAGTATCACAATTCAGATATAAGAAGATGTGATCTGCTCTCCCTCCCCTTGTATACCAGTTTGAAAGTACCCTCCTGTGAGGTACCATTCGTGTGACTACGGGATAGTAAAATGATGTCCATGTTCAAACAGACGCTGTGTCTCAAAAATGAACCGATCGAACTTTTCAAAAATGGAATTTACTGCTGAAAGTGTATAGAATATACTGATAATCAGAGGAATATCAATTTATCGAATGGCGAATGACAACAGAGTAATGATTGGATGTGATTTTTATATCTCTGGATTTGGAAATTCGTTTGGTTTGTTGAGAAAAAAGTTGTGTCCCCAGAATTTCCCAGCCATTCTACTTATTGGAGATTGTAGACGAAGGAATCACCTTCAACATGAAACAAGAAAAAGTTGCCACTTTTTGCCCCTTTGAGATTCCGACATGATTTTGTGAAGGAAGTGTCTCAGATCGCATGATGACAATCACAGAAAATTTGAGGGAATTATCAAGAGTTCTCAAATTCGTTTGAAAATCGGTATCACAGGGGTTTTCAGGGTCACTGATTATAAATCGACTGTCAGAATTCCTAAATTCAAAATGGCAGATCCAATATGGCGGACCAAAATTCTCAAATTCATCGGATTTCCTTTAAATTTCGCGCTAGGAAGTTTGCGGAGTCACTGGATCGGTTGACAAAATTTTCAAATTCCAATATGGTCGACTGGGATGCTCATATTCGTCGGTTGTCCTTTACACTTTGCACTCGGGGTTTTTCAGGGTCGATGATTATAAATCCGGCATTTGCGTGTAGAATTTTATACATTTGCCATTCCGTTCTCATCCACCATATCGGATCAAACAATTTGAATTTTGCAATTTCAACAACGGGTTCGTAATGAGCAACCTGAGAAACTATTTGATACTGAGTTTCAAAGAAATCTGATGAATTTTCGAAATTTTGTCCGCCATATTGGATCCGTCATTTTGAATTTCGCAATTTTGACAACAGATTGGTAATTAGCAACCTGAAAAACCAGTTGGAACTGAATTTCAAAGAAATCCGATGAATTTTCGAGATTTTGTCCGCCATATTGGATCCGCCATTTGATTTTTGCAATTTTGACAACGGATTCGTGATCAGTGATCCCCGAAACCCCCTGATACCAATTCCCAAGCAATTCTAAAAGCTCCTTATAATTTTTTCCAACTTTTTGGATTTTGGCCCCACTGTGCGAGAGTACCAAATGTTGATAAGATCTCAAATACCACCTTCTTGAAATCAGAACCATTGTGTATTGTATGTGAGATCTTGAGGCATGGTAGGAGATGAGGAAAAGCCATAGAAGGAAATCTTCTGTATTTTTTGTATAATGGACCAAGCCCCCACTGAAAAGCTTAGCTGCCCCTACATTGAGCATATATAAGCTCGAGTCATGCTCTATGGAGACACATCCAAAACCAACAGCTCTTGATTAACGTTTCAAATAGTTCCTGAATATTCAGTTCGAAAGTCTGTACTTTAAAATCGGTACAAATCCTCCAGTTGTTAACGTGAAATTCTCAAACTCGTCATTTCTTCAAAATTTCACTTGTTCGTGCCCTGAATTTTTCTTTTATACCAGAAAGTAAGTTGAATTTAATCATTAATTTCATGAATTCTGGACTATATTTTCCAAGTGATTCTTTTTGCTCCCCTCTCTTTCGATAATACAATTTACAAATAACTACTGAGAGTTAGTGTACCCAAGTGTGTATTAACGGCGGGCCCAATCTAAGCCCAGAGTGGGTGCCCGTGCTGCCCAACGTGGGGCCTAGCTGGGCGGACAAATTGGGCCAACCCTGAGATGATAACATCGTTCCCAGCTTGGTTGTATTGCTTTGTCCGAGGATTAGCAACACCATGAGCCCAGCGTGAACCCAGGCTGGGCAATCAACACTGCCCCTTCTTTTTTTTTAGTTTGGGAAATTGCTTTGGGTTCTAACACATGGGCTGAAAAGTCCCAGGCCTTAACACATAGATGGCACGAATTTTACTGCATTCATCGGTTTTTCAGTCAGTAATAACCCTCAAAAGACAGCTGTCAAAATCTCATGATATTCTATTCATTAGTTTATGAGTTATTGTACTAAGAGTGACGCTACTTTCGTGATTTTTTAAACAATTGATCAAAAACAATTTCGTGTTTTAATTTTACACTGCTCCTTGATGGGAAAAAATACCGTTCAAGCAAAGCAATTGCTTGAAAACTGTTATGGGGACATCAGAAACCACAATAAGACGTTGGTTTGCTGACTTCAAACATGGTCGTAGAGACACCGATGATGCAGAACGCAGTGGACGTCCAAATGAGGCACTAACACCGGAAAACATGAAAAAAATCTACAAAATCGCTCTGAATGATCGAAAAGTGGAGTTGCGTGAGTTAGCTGACATCGTAAAAATATCAAAAGAACGTGTTGGCTTTATATTGCGTGAGCATTTGACTATGAGAAAGCTCAGTCAAAGTGGGTGCCACGTTCGCTCACTGTTGACCAAAAACAAGGACGCGTTGATGCTTCTGAGCAGTGTTTGGCCATGTTCAAACGTGACAAGCCGGAATTCTTGCGTCGATATCTTACAATGGATGAAACCCGGATCCATCACTCCACTCCGGAATCAAAACAATCATCATCTGAGTGGACAGCCACTGGTGAAACTCGCCCGGAAGCACAACAATCGGCTGGGAAGGTTATGACCTCGGTATTTTGGGATGTGCGTGGTGTAATATTCATCAAATATCTTTAGAAGGGGAATACCATCGACAGTTCATATTAAATTGCATTATTGAAGCGTTGAAAAGGCCGAAATTGCAAAGAAACGACCGCATATGGCAGAGAAAAAAATTTTATTCCATCAAGACAACGCACCATGTCACAAGTCAATCAAAACAATGGCAAAACTATGGAAATTGAACTTCGAATTGCTCCCACATCCACCGTATTCGCCAGATTTGGCTCCCAGCGACTACTGGCTATTCGCAGACCTACGAAAACTGCTGGCCGGTGAGAAATTCCGCTCGAATGAAGAGGTTATCGCTGGAACTGAGGCCTATGATGAGGCAAAAGATAAATCGTTCCACAAAAGTGGTATTGAAATGTTAGAGCGGCGCTGGAATGATTGGGTTGTTCTTGATGGAGATTACGTTGATGAATAAAGCTAATTTTGAACAAAAAACCATGTTTTTTTTTGTTAGGCCCGAGACTTTTCAGCCCATGTGTTAGAGGATACGATGAAGTTTTCCACATTCCACTCAAATGATCGGTGTTGGAATTATTGACTCCTGCACTGATTAAAATACCTAAAAATGCGTATATTTCGTGCGTGGTCACATTTTTCCATAGCCGTGGGTTTTTTCCGGGAAGTTCCTTATTATATTCTTTATATACTGCTGCTACTTTTGTCTTAGTATAACGAACAATTATATCCATCATCTCATCTGACATAATTTTTTTCAAAGGTTCGCAAATGGATAAATTCTCCGTACTGTCGTGTGCACCGGCTTTTTGCCTCACAATATTCCGAACAGCAGTTTGATGTTAAGACAACGGCACTTCGCTCCAAACTGTCTTATCTTTGGACGCGAAAGCTGTAACGGTTTCCTCCAACAAACGTGATAATTAGTTCTATGAGGAATTTTTTTCATCGTTCTTACAAAAGTAATAATTCATAAAGTATGCAAACAGAAATACCTCCTTCTTCATTCTCTACTTCTCGTTCAGATACATTCCCTTCAGTTCCCTCTTCTTCTCCTTCATCTGACTGTAAATGTTCATCTTGCCGTGCCATAATTCTGCTGTTCGCATCTCCCGCATCAACATGTTCTGATTCCTGCTGTTCTCCAGCTTCATTATTATCATCATCACTTCCGTCTGCATCAGAGGCGTCAACAATTGATGCTCGGATGCGCGTGGGAAACCAATCCTCATCGTCACTATTTGAGGGAGCTTAACTCTCATCATCTGAATCCCCCAATAACTGTTTCAAATACCTGTCTGGTTTTAAACGAGTCAATCTAAACTAAACCCGCCAGGAAATTATTAATTTTCTCACAACGGCTCAATGAGACACGACTTTACATACTACACATCCTATATATACTGTATATACTATACATACTATACATACTATACATACTATACTATACGGAGACTTAGTTTTGTATGAGAATATTTATTTCAACTTACTTGGTATACTCTACTCTTGATAATTCATCCGTTTACCTTATTGCATTCATAAGAAATATCTCTTCTCACAGTTTATTCAACGATTTATTATATGTATGAATATCAAAAGAAACGTTCAGCACAAAGAAAATAATGTCAGAGCATTTATGCCGATCCGCTCGAAGGTAATGTGTGACATCTATGGTTTTGTTGGTTACATTAGAAAACAAATGAATGCTTTGAGCTAGCGTGCAATTGTTTTATCGAGAATGACTGTATTAGCACCCAAGCGTGTATTGCCTCTAATGACAATGGGCCCTAGGCTGGGTCCGTCCTCTCAAACCCAGTATTGAGGAATGACGATGGGGCCCATGTTGACTCAATCTTGACCCTGTTCTGCTTTCCCATATAATTATGGTTGGTAGAAAATGGAAATAATGACTTTTGGTCCCACTTTGGTCCAGTCTTGGGCCCATATAGGCACGATGGGGCTCAACACTAGGCCCAAGACTGGGCCAATGAGGGGCTCAAATTCATGCCCGCTGGGGTAGAATTCAAAGCAATTTTCTAATTTGAAAAAAAAGGGAGGGGCAGTATTGCTTGTCTAGTTTGGGTTCATGTTGGGTGCATGGTGTTACCAATCCTCGGGCAAAGCAACACAGTTAAGATGGGAACGATGTTATCATTTCAGGGTTGGCCCCATTTGTCTGCCCAGTTTGGCCTCACGTTGGGCAGCATGGGCACCCACCCTAGGCTTAGATTGGGCCCGCCGCTAATACACACTTGGGCACCAAAAACAAAATAGTGCTCCTTGCGAGTTGGAGAAATGCACTTCAAACATAGGAGCGGGGAAATGATGATACTCTAAAACAAATATGTGGAAATTTTTTTCATTTTTTCCATGCAAGTATACACTTTTTTTCTATTCAAGCAATACACATAAGCTTTTATACCTTCTGTCATATCACAATGATCTTCCCAAGAGTTCATGAGAACACTCAATTTCTTTTTAAAAAGTAAACATTCAAGGAAATTGAGAGATGGGTACCCGGGTACCCCGGGTGTACGATAACGTAAGTAATTCCAGGTGTGCACATAAGGGATATATTAAAACTTATTTGTGAACAAATAATCAATCCGTGAATAAAAGTGACTTGCATACCCTTCACTTTACATGTTCATAAGCAAGTCAAAATGTGGACCTAAGTCACATACATTCTCATAAAAACAGGACATATCTAATTCTTCGTGAATATAAAATCCAGACTCCCATGTTATCAGTAGCAACTGTACACTGAACACACGTTATGTCACCTTGCAGTTCAGCGGCATCATCGTTTTATGAACTGAACACGTGCGCTGATCCACTGTGCCCCGTGATCCACTATGACCCATGCTCTCCTACTGTTCATGCCTGTCCATTTCTGTGGACTAAACGATTATTGCCGGCTAAAAATTTTCAGATGAGTGGCATAAAACCCTGTACGAGATCTAAACAAGCTCCAAGTTGGAAAATACGATTGAATTCTGATTGATTCCTACTGATTCCAATGCAGAAACTCAATTTAAACCGATACAAAAGATGACATGAATGAGTTTGAATTGTGTTTCTGTGTCCGAATCAATAGGAATCAATCTGTTAAATGAGATTTCTCAACCACGGGTAGCATTGCATTCCAAAGAAGAAGCCGGGTAGGAAATTGCCTGATTCCCTGAAAATTGAGCCCGAACGGGGATTGGAATGAGCCGATGTTCATTTCTATCAGGGGATCAAAATGACCAACAGAAACGGAACAAAACTCCATCCCAGAACGATCTATCGTTGTTTCTTAATTTCCGAATATAAAGAATTTCGCTCGTCGTTGTAAACAAAATTGCGAAACAATGAAATTCCACTTCCAAACAAGTTGAATCCTATGATAACAGAAATTCCAATTCCCTCTACGCGATGTCGATGCATTCTCTCATAAACAAACTTACAACAAACAAACTTCCATCAACATTTGAAAGATAAGAATTTCTTAAGTTCACTCTATGAAGACATCGTACTACATTCATCGCACAGAATCATTGAATCCCTCTTTACATCTCTCTGGCTGCTTTATTCCTTCTTCTCTATCATCATTATTCACATGACCCAGTTACTCTAGGATTACAGGTGGAAGAACGAAGTGTTGTCGTTGTAGATTATCATGCGCTACATGCATTCGTGCGTACTTCATTCTCCATACATATACCGTTTAACATATTATAAAGTAAGGAACTTTATCTCTCCGATGATGTTCTCTTCGGTAACGCAGCGACTGGATCATGAGTCTTGACATTGATATTTTTCCATCACGCTGCACTTATTCACCTTCCTTTGTTCTAATAACCTTGTGGATATGGAATTTTGTACACCTGTTTCATCTGTGCTCTCATTTTACGCGCATATAATATGTATGAAAAAAAAAATAGAAAGAAAACAACAACAGACGAACAGAGCTAAGCTTCTGCGAGAAAATGATTCTCGTTATTGTACCGTAAATATCCCAGATTGGAACGAATTTTTAATCAGAAACGAAGATTCCCCTTGATCCCGTGATCCCTTGATTGCTACGATATTCAGAGCTCGAGTAAGGAAAATGAAATCACTGATATCTCCAATTCTGCGGTTTCAATTCGATAATTGTATCCACAGGATTTCCATATTTCTAAATTAAATGGAATGTATTCTCACGCGATTTTAAGGGGAAGCTTTTCACGTTCCTTTTCCGTCCATTGGGAACAAATACCTTGACTCTAAACATATTTATTCCTATATTCGTACAAACTCCAGTAATAAATTTGAACATTTACGGAGTTAAGTGCAGCTAAAGTTGTGGAGTCTGATCGTAAAGAATACATCTTTAAGGAAAAGTTGGAGGTGTATCATCAGAGATATCGATTACACGTCTCTCTTAAGGAAAACTTTTAATGCCTGCCGAGGATATCTTCTCGTTCTCTACATAAAAATTCAAACTTTTAATCAGTTCAAGTTCATCCCTGAAACTTCAGCTTACGTTCTTGAGGGGTTGTGTTTTATCTTTGTATGAAATCATCCTTGAATGCATTAGCATTGAATTTGTCATGATATCCTGGATGCGGAATTCATAGAAACAAAGCGCTGTTCTACGGTGTCTCCCCTCTCACCGATTAAGAAGACTGAATAATTGGTTTGTATCGTGGTGGATGCCGTCGTACGTGACGTTTTAACGGTAGATTTCAATGTTTACCTGAGAAGACGTGATTCATAAATCACGGGTATATAAAAGTCACCCTCGTTACTCCACCTACCACAATTGTTTTATTAAACCTGTTTTGCCTCTTCCGTTTAGCGATGAGATCGATTGGAGGGAAACTACACAGTCGCTTCTTGATTGTATGCTTCGGGGAAATCTTTTTTTTACGTAAGTTTCAGGACTTCTTCTTTCATTCATACCAGTAATCAAGGGAGCACAATCAGAAAAAATTGTCAAAACGACCTAATAAACAAAAAGATATCTCTGAGATATCTTAAGATCTTTTCGTGAAGTTATCTTGAAGATACATGAAAGATGCCTTATGCGATATAATCAGATAACTTGTAGATATCTTTTAAGATCTCTTCTAAGTATCTTTTGCAAGATGCAATCAAGTTTATCGTAGAAACTCTCATCTCAGAAATCTTCGAAATATCTTAGAGTTATGTCTAAGATATCTTCAAGATAACTCGAAGATACGTTTGAGATCACTCTGCGATATATCCAAGATGCTGTGAATAACAATAATGCAAAAATGATCATTTTTAATTAACATAAACAGTATTCATTCCAGATTTTTATCGTACTTCCTATCGGTGAGTATGTGAGATAGCTTTTCCTGTATGAGAAATTATTATTCTTTTGAAGGGATTCGAATTTGCTACTTAACCTATCACCTACCTGAAGACCCGGTCTTAGCAGCTTGAGCTCACGCGCCATATAGTTATATACTGCCTTATTATCACTGATGGTCATAAAGTTATGAAACTCCATCTCATGCCATACACAATCCGAATTTCAAACAAGCATTCCCTCCAAAATTTTCTTATGGAAAATATTTTGACTTCATATCTTCAAGATATCTAAAATAGATCTCTCAGATGTATCCCAAGGATATCTCAATTTAGATCCCTGATGGGTCAGCAAACCGATTTGGGACACCCGAATTTTGTCCAAAACGTCCAAAACTGTCCATTCTTTGTCCAAAACGGTCCACGCGTGGTCCAAAATCAGTCCGGAATGTCCGTGGGTGTCCATCTGTTTCCAATTTCGGACCAATGTCGAGTCATCTGTTCATCACTTGTTCAATGGGTGTCCATAGACGTCCAGGCGGCGTGTCCAAAACGTGTCTGAAATTGTCCGTGACTTTAGAACTGACAAATGTCGTAATTGATAACTTGTCCATGGCTCGTCCTCTGAGGTTCATTATGGTTCAAAGTTGTCGAAATATGTCCATAGTAACGATGCGGGATTTTTAATCGTATCCCGGAGTTGTCTCCATGTGTCCATAACTGAAATGATCCTCCCTCGTCCTCAGTCGGTCCCAAATTGTCCAAAATTGTCCAGAATCACGATAGGGAATTTTCAATTGTATCCCGGAGTGGTTTACATTTGTCTATAGCAGAAATGATCCTTTTCCGTCCGTATTCGGTCCAGAGTTGTCCAAATTTGTCCATAGTAGGGATGCGGGGTTTTGAATCGTATCTTGGAATTGTCTACATGTGTTCATAATGGAAATGATCCTTCCCCGTTCTTAGTTAGTCCAAAGTTGTCCAAATATGTCCATAGTTGTGATGTGGAATTTTCAAATGTGCCCCGAAGTTTCCTACATCTGTGCAGAACAGAAATAATCCTTTCCCGTCCGTAGCCGGTCCAAAGTTGTCCATAGTCACGATAAGCAATTTTCTCGTCCGTACCCGGTCCGAAGTTGTCCAAATTTGTCCACAGTAACGATGCAAGATTTTCAATTGTGTCCCGGAGTTGATCAGATTTGTCCACGACAGAAATGATGCCTTCTCCTCAGCACTTGGTCCAAAGTTATCCAAATTTGTCCATAATCACGAAGACGCTTGAGGACACAATGGGATGGTTACTGGACATACCGCGGATCAGTTTGTCAAGGTCTGTAATTTTCGAGGGATCAATCCAATATTTCATCTCATGCCATACAGAATCCGAATTTCAAACACGCATTTCCTCCAAAATTTTCTCATGGAACATATCTCGACTGCATATCTTCAGAATATCTAAAATAGGTGTTTCAGATGTATCCCAAAGATATCTCGATTTAGATAGTTTGAAGACATTTTGTTTCCATCTCATATTCGGCATTCTATTTTCATTTCTCAAAGTTATCTTAAAGAATTCGTCAAAAATCCGTCAGCACTTCATCAAAAGTCCATCAGTAGTTCATTGAAAACCCGTGTGCAGTTGGTCAAAAGTTTGGCAGGAATTCGTCAAAAGTCCGTCAAAACTTCGTTAGAAGTCCATCAATAGTTATTGGAAATCCATCAGAGGTTTGTGAAAAGTGTGTCACAGGTTTCTCAGAAGTTCATGAGAATTCTGACAAAAGTTGTGAGAAGTTCATCAGAAGTCTGTCAGAGGTTAGTCAAACTTCTTTCAGAAGTTCGGCAAAAGTTCGTCCAAAGTCCGTTAGATGTTCATCAATAGTTATTGAAAATTCATCAGGAATCCGTCAAAAGTCCATCAAAAGTCTGTCGGAAGTTCTTCAAGAGTCTGTCAGAGATTTATCAAAAGTCTGGTTGTAGTTTGCCGGAAGTTTGCCAGGAGTTCATCAAAAGTCCGTCAAAAATTAGTCAAGAGTCAGTTGGAAGTCCAGCAAAAATTTGTTGAAAGTGTCCCAGAGATACCTTGGCAATTCGTTTCACTGCTACTGAGAGTCCACCGGAGTCTGGGGAAGTGTGTCAAAAAGCCATCAAACGTTCTCAAACAATGTTTCACTTCCATGGTTGAAATTTCCCATTGAATTCCATAGAAACCCATTCAATTTCTATGAATTTCAATGGGACGAATGAGAAGTCCTCAAGTTCTCATTCAAAATGAACGAAAATGAATTCGTAAGATAATGGTGATGGGAATTGATAGGTAATAACCTATTGGATGCATGACAAATTTCATTGGTTTCAATAAGCACATTGTAAACTAAAAAATTCCGATGAGTTCTATTGGGGAACATCTAATTAACTCCTACAGTGACTTGTCAAATCAAAGGGGAATCGGTTTTGATAGGAAATTTACATAACCTGATTTTATTAGAGTGAATGAGACAGTTCCACGATGGAGGTGTTGAATAAGTTTCTTTAGGAAATATCCAATTGGACACTCACTCCGTTTCATATGAAGATTCAATGGGTGGTTATTAGAAATTTCTCACACCTTATCTTACCGGAAAGGATAGAAAACTTCCAAACAACGAAGTAACTTTGCATTGGCTCGTATGGGAAATTTCTAATCGAATTTCGATCGAATCAGGAATTTCCAAAAACTGATCTTATTGGAATGAATAGGACAAGGAAAGGATGCAGGGGTCGAATGAGATCCTTTGGGAAATATCTAATCGGATTCCCCATTCATTTTGTCTGGGAATCGAATAAGTGGTCATTCGAAATTTCTCACATCCGCTTCTATTTGATGGCATGAAAAGATTCCAAAAGATGAGCATTCAATGAGTTCGTATTGGAAATTCCCAATTGAATGTGTTGCTGCCTCTCACAATCATTATCAGTGGGTTTTAATCGGACATTTCCAAAAGCTGATCCTATTGGAATGAATGGGGAAATACTAGAATGAAGGTGTTGAATAAGTTCTACGGGAAATATCCAATTGGATTCCTTCTTTGTTTTATATGAAAGTTCAATCGGTGGTAATTCAAAATTTCCCACAATTGCTTCAATTGGAAGAAATGGAAAGATTCCACAAGACAAGCGTCCAATGAGTTCGTATTGGAAATTTCTAATTGAATTTGCTGCTACTTTTTGCGTGTATTGTGAGTGGGTTTCGATCGGAAATTTCCAACAATTGATCCTATTAGAATGAATGGGACAATGCTAGAATGTAGATGTTGGATAAATTTCTTTTGGGAATATCCCGTTCGATCTCATGTTAAATTCATAATAAATACTTAATGGATGGCAATTATGAATTGCTCACAACTCATCCTGGGAGAAAAAGTGAGGAGCTTCCAAACAATGCACTTCAAAAGAGTGCATATGGGCAATTTCCAATTGAATTTGTTGTTGGCTTCCGAATTGATTGTCAATGGATTCTGGTCAGTTGCTCCTGAGATTATTCTCGTATTTGCGTGTGTGCGTGCATCATGCGTGCGCGTTTATATATCTCCTTCGTTGGTAAATTCTTCTCTCACATAGAACTGATTCACTTTTTGCCTTTATCTCATTCAAGGGGTCACATCTCTGCTCAGAAGATTCCATAGAAATCGATAGAACCCGATCAAAATTGAATGGGTTTGAATGAGACCCATAAAAACTACTCCGGTGCCCATTCGGAATGAATAAGACTGAATGGGAAATATTGTAGTGATAGAATTCAATTGATTGCTTATCGAAAATGTGAGAGGTTTGATCGGTTTGATTGGAAGAACATTAGCAGAATAAGCAGCATAGGAACTTCCACATATGGAACATATAGATGAATGTTGAATGGGATTCAATGAGGAATTTTCATTTGAATCTGTTGCAGCCTTCCACATTAATTTCAAATGGGTTTCAATTGGAGATTTCTGAAACCGAACTCTATAGGCGGAAATAGGATGTTTCTAAACTGTAAATGATGAATCACTTCCTCTGGGAAATACACAACTGGGATTACTGCTCGTTTTCAGAGAATGTTCAATGAGTGCACTGTAAAAAATAATCGAATTTTTCCTACACGCATCTAAGGGGAAATTCCGGTCATGGGATAGGAAATCAATTTCCGATACATGTTTTTGAAATTTCCCATAAATTCAACTGAAAATTCTGAACTTTATGGGGTTTTCACTATCATTTTGCGGTCAACTTCCGGTAAAATACGAAAAAATTTTCAACGCGTGTATGTGTTAATTACTTCCGAACATTTATGTGAAGTTTCCCATAGAAATTTTTTACACTGTGGTAATGGGAAGTTTCCCATATGAGCTTCTATGGAAATAAATAGAAAAATTCCACAAGTTGAGCGGAGAATGAGTTTGTATAGAGAAGTACTGTTTGAATCTAACGTATTCTCCCACACTAATTCTGAATAGGTTTCAACAGGAAATTTCTAAAACTGAATTCCATGAGCGCAAATGAGTTATTCCTGGAATGTACGTAATGAACAAGTTTCTTCAGGGAATAATCAACTAGGCTGCTTATGCATCCTCAATGGATGTTTAATGGGATTTCAAGGGGAAATTCCCCACATCTATTCCTATGAGACGAAGTGGGAAAATTATAAAAGACGAACATCGAATGAGATCAAATTGAAAATTTCCAGGACGAAAATCTGATTCGATCTAAGTGTTCTACTAATCTAATAATCCTACCTGCAAAATTCGATTTTAGGAATTTCCCATTGAAACCTATTCACAATCCATGTGGAAGGCTGCGGTCGATCCGAATGGAAATTTCCCATACAAACCCATTCAACGTGTATCTTGTGGAATTTTCCCATTAATTTTGATAGAAACCAATCCCTGGTTAAAATAATCCATTGAATCTGACAAATGAAATTTCATGAGATTTGGCCAGAATATTGTTGGAGATTCGATTAGATTTGGCGAGATTCAACCAGATTCACATTCGAAGAATTCATTCTCCTGACCAAATCTCATTAAGGAATCGCCGTATGAGATTTGGTCACAACATTGTCTGAGATTCAATGTGATTCAGTGCGATTTGGCGAGAATGAACGGATTCTGTTGACCAGGGATATGTAAAACTCCCAATTGCCTGCAATTACACATTCGTTGGAAACCAACAATAATCCCAATTGGATATTCTCAAAAAGAACTTATTCCTGTCCATATAATTTAATGTCAAAATGTTCTCATTCAAACTCATTCAGAAACAACATGGAAGGCTGCGACAGATTCAAATGGAAATTCCGATTTTGACAGGGATTTTTTCAGAACAGTTTTTGTCTCTTCCCAACGGATTTCCCATTGATTCCGATTGATGTTTCAAATGAGTCTGAATCAGATTTTTCTGGAATTTCTTTGGATGAGAATGAATAGGAATGTTCAACCAGTTTAGAATGGATTATTCTCATTCATTCTCATTGCTCGATTTTTTCGAAAATGCCAATAAATAACCATTAATTTTATCATCTTTCCTTGAGAAAAATCCTATTGATTCCCGTTGGAAACCCTAATAGGAAACCATCTGATCAATAAGAAAGTTCCGATGCAAAAACTTGATTCATTCCCATTGGGTTTTTTCTCAATGGGAATGAACGAGAAGTTTTAACCAGGATTGTAGTTTTTCGTGAGCCCAAGATTGGTATTCAGTGTGGATGCTGAATTGCGACATTCCTCAAACCTCGCTGATCTTTGATGTTGAGAGGGAACGAGGTTTCCAATTTCCAGCGTTTCATGTATACTGATTCGCAAAAATCTACTTTTCTCGTAAAATTGTACAAAAACTGGGTGGAAGTCGAGGTTTCCAATATGCACCGTTATCTTCGTAGAGGCAAAGGTGGAATAATGGGCCCCTGCTGGTAATATGAGCTCCCTCTGTATCTGATTATGTAAGTCACGAATTCTAGCGGTGAGCACTCAAACTACTGGAACTAGTTCTCAAACGACACTGTAGATCGCGCTGATCGCTCAACTGTTATGGTTGATGATATATCAAGCAATGAATTTTGTGCTCGTTATCAAAAGTTTGACCTAATATTACTATAGTTTTTTCATTTCAACTGATGGAACCAAGTTTGGGTGTGTATTTAGTATGCTATAAAGATTGCGTTTCACATCAAGCAAGGTCAATTTATTTTTAAAGTCGAGGGTAGAAAAATTTCATTCTCCAAGATGGTCAGGGTGGGTATACGGGCTCTCTGCACTACAGGTATTATGGGCCCTGATTCTACGAACATTTTGAGAATATTTTACGCATATTGATGTTACTTGGGTGGTTTTATTATATATACCGTATATGTTGCAGATGCCTCGGAAAAATCTAGTGCCCATTTAAAAAGTCCAAACGTCAGTTGTGCGATAAAAATGACATGGCTGAAGCTATAAGAGCGATTAAGGAGAAAAAAATGGGCTTGAGAAAGCAGTGACAATTTTTTCAATTTATATCCAGATCCAACTCTATTCTGTGTGAATTTATGAGTAAATGAACACTTCTCTTTAATTGTTTTATTTCTTTGACAAAAATACCTTGGGACCCATATTACCCGCACAAATGTTGGTGATGAAAAAATGAGGAACTTTAGAAAAACGATTATATTCCTTTAATGGCTGTGAAGAATCAAACGGGACTTCCTGCAATTAGTGTTGGGTAGTTCACAGAAGAATTATAATTCATTTCAGATTTTTATACTGAAAATAGAAGAAGTTATTACAAATAAAGAAAGTGGGGGCCCATATATCCAGCCTTATCTCTATGTGTGCGGATTATGCGTTGCAGAATCTTCGCTGTTCCATGAATTCTACATCAATCGAACGAGTCTGGGATATCCCAAAATGCAACACATTCATGTGTAATCCCAGGAAAAAATCATTAGATCTATTCAGATCTGAATAGATCTGAGTAGATCTGATTTTTGGTCAGATCTGGTTCAAAAGATCAGAGTAGATCTGTTCAGATCTCAGTAGATTTGATCAGATCCTGGCACATCTGGTTAGATCTGAGTAGATCGCAGTTTTTCAGATCCTAATAGATCTGTTTAGATCTGACCAAAATTTAGATCTGGTCAGATCTGATCATTTTTTCCCGGGATTGCACAGTACTTTTTATAACTTATTTCAAACCCTTTTGGAATTAATCCATGACTTCTTATTTTTACTCGGCTGGAGAATAAAAAGAATTCGGAGAAATATTTCTAGCAGGAATATGGAGATTTTTTCAAGGTTGAATTTTGATATTCTATCATACTAACTTCACACTAAAAACAATACTGTCAAATTATTTCCGAGTTGCCACATTGATATGGGAATGATTTATGGATTGATTTTGCCTTCATTCCACAACTTTTTTCTCAGGGTAATTTTATTCGATCTTCACGTACGAACGAGGGGGAAAAACCTTTAAAATTTCGCGTCAGAATTTCTCACGTTATTAGAAAACACTCCGCCGCGCCTCAACGCGATCTCGAATCAGTCTTCTCCACAGAAGAAAAAAAGATACATGAAAAGATACTCGATTCGCGGCGATAAGTTATGTCCAACGTGATAAAATGTCTTACCCCGTCGAATCCTGTCGAAAGATATCGAAGGCGAATGAGAAATGTAACAACTCCTGTCAAATAAATGGTGATTGATCCATCACGGTTAAAAGAAAAACAGATAAATTCTCCAGATTTGAAGAAAATTGTACTTCTGAATGGTGTTTACAAAAACCTCCAGCCGCGTAGATGACTCATAGTTTTATTAAACAGTCGGAAACACGGAACGAATGCATTTCATATTCATAAACAACATGAAACTCAAGTGGAAAAAAATTCGTGTCGTTGAAAGAACATAATGTTTTTGCATACGTACATGAATATACGCGCTTGCACTCGGAGCGGTTTGGAGAAAGGGGTACAATTTGAGTACAAAGATTCTATCAACGGTGCAGTTTATTTTCTCTTATTCGTGAACACTCGTGGAAATCAGTAAAAAATACCGCCAGTGTGGGAGGAAGAGTAGTCGGCGGCTATATAAACAAGATATATGCATCTCATTCGTTATTCGAATAACTCGAACGTATCTCAACATTGAATTGAACGTTGACCAATGTCTATAAACGAATCAGCAATAATTTTCTACAGTTTGTACAACAAGCATACAGTTTATTCTTTGAGACTTGTACATACATTGTTATCCAAGCGATAAGAAGAGGAGATTTTTCGTCATTGAAAAATACAAGTTCATACGTTACAAAAGTATCCTCCGGCGTTTAACTGGAGAATAATAATTATTCCTTCTCTTCCATGCTCTTTCTTGCTCTTCCCTATACCCTACCTCGGGCGAATGTGTATCCTCTCTTCCCTTTATAAAATTCTAGAACATCAGAGAACAAAAAAGAATTTTTCTCTACATATTTTTTCATCTTCTCTCGTGAAAACTGGGACAATTAGAAGAGATGGTTCAATTTATGAAGATTTCCATCCAATTCGATTCCGAGGAGAATTAATAAATCCAATTACGATAATAATTTCCATTTTATTATACGCATTTCATTCGTCTTCGAATAATCGACTTTCGGGGTTGCAAGTGAGAATTTCTCTCGGCAAGTTTCCGAATTATCATAATGCATAATAATATGCTCGAGATGGGAAATCCAATACAAAGTGAATATTCATGAGAGGAGGGTGCAGAAGAATAGGAATAAGTTGAAAAGAACAATAACGATGAGAAGAAAGGAAAATGTGAAATATTGGTTCGATTGTTATCGGGTATTTTCAACTATGCTACATATCCTTTTATTATTTCCAATTGTTTACTCTCTTATAAAACTTTGTCTCTTTCAAACGAATTCCGATATTGGGAAAAGAGACGCCCCCGTCGTTGTTGGAATAATTGATTTCGCATCGAGTGAATTCCTACAGCGAAAGGGGGGGAAAATGATATTCGAACAAAGAAGAAAAAGAGAATGACCAAACGGGAGCTACAAAAAGCGTACGTGGAAAGATGAAGGAAGGTCATTTCTCTTTTTCTACCCCTCGTTATCTGTGCACCATGAATATGAATTCCGATGAGCATTCTTTTTTGTATTAAAGAAACAGGCAACTTTATGATACCATTCTTTGTGCATGGATACAAAATTACATCAACTCACTTTCGTTTGTCAAATGAAAAACTTAGTTCTTGCAATTTTTTTCAATCAATTCCATTGAATTGAAAATCCCCGAATAATTGGGATTCCCAGGTTTCCATTCAGGACCACTCGGATCATGGAGATTCCTGAAAAGTCCGTATGCGAATTGAGAAATCCTATCCATTCGGGATTGCTTAGCTCGCTCAATAAGTAGCATACCGAAATAGCAACCCTGCTTCAAAAATCCTATTTAAACTTATAAACTCGTCAATCAGTTTGAATCAGATCTTTTAAGCAGGGAATTCAACCTCCCTGCAATGTTGTCAGGCAAGCTTGTGACAAGGTTGACATGAGCCTCCTAGTTCCCTGGTTAAAATATCTACACTGAGAAAACAGATATCTTGAAAAATACCATAATTTATGGATTTTTGGCGTTGGTCTGACCCGAGTCAAAATATTTACGTAAACGAACCTCTAAAAGTCCCATAACTTCTTGGACTTTTATAAAGAAGTATGGTACCTTCCTCATAAAAGTTCCAGCCATTATGGTACTTTTAGAGGTATCTTCACGTAAATATTTTGACTCGGGCCAGACCAACGCCAAAAATCCATAAATTATGGTATTTTTCAAGATACCTTTTTCTCCGTGTAAACGAACCTGAAGTTTTTTGAAGTAAATGTTTTCAAATCATTCAGGACCCAGACAAGAATTCCCGGATGGGTGGGATTCCCAAATTCGCATGTGGACTCAGGTTCCCGCCCGGGACCAGCCCACAGTGGGCCAGATGACTGGAAAAACTGGCCAAAAGTCGAGTCCAGATTTTTCAAAAACAAGTTTATGGGGATGAAGTACATAAGTTCAAGTGCACTTGGTGAATATCTTAAGGGAATCCAAACATTAGTGTTCAATTGGTGGTAATTTGAAAATGAATAATTGCATATCAAAAGTGGATGAAGCTATGTTGAAAATTTCTAAGTATTTTAATCCAGTTGAGAAAATTCATCACAATATGCATGGTTTCTTCATCTCATAACTTCACTACAATCAGAAAAGGAACAGAACGAGGAGAACGATGTGTTACAAGGCATGGGTGCATGATTTTACGAATATTTCCTATGTAACTTTCATTTTGTCCACGCTATCAAGAGTCGTTCCGCGACGTTCCGCGTTCAATTCACACCAGACCAGGATCAATGTGTTACTATTGCTGTGTACTAGAAGTTCAATCGGCGCTTTTTTTGCGCTTCTCGCAGAAACGTCCGATCAAGTATAAATGTGTTGTGTAAACCCCATTCACTGTGAAGTAGATGACAAGAAAAAATCACAAAAATTGAAAATTGCAGCAGAACATTTTGCAACTTGTTATTCAGGGGCTTTTCGAAGTGACTCATTACGGATTTGGTAATTGAAATGTAAAATTCAAAATGGCGGGTCTAATATGCTGGACGGACATTTCCAAATCCATAGAATTCGCTCAACATTTTCGTCACTCGGAGATTTTGGAGGGTGCTGATTGCACACTTGGGATTAAGAGAACCAAATTTGGATTTGTAGATTCAATATGGCACACGGTGAGCCATATCACTTTCGGAGCTGGCTAAAAGTCGATTTCGGAATTTCGTGAAAATCAGTATAGAGATAAGGTAAATGAGTCCAATTACGTTCGATGGATATATTGAGTTAATTCAATAGTTATTATTCCATTGGTAGTGATCAGTGCTGGATTGATGGTTATCGAGGCCCCTGGGTGCTTGATCATATGAGGCCCTTTGTAAGGAAATTTTTTAGGGTATTCTCTTTCTTTTGAACTTTGAGAAATTTGAGCCCCCCCCCCCCCCCCCCACAGGAGCTCGAGGCCCATCGCTCATCATTCGTGGTACCCGATGCCTGCAACACTCCACAAAATCTTGATGCATGGTGCTGAAATTATTAAAACGAGCATACTTCCTGTGGGTGCAATGGGCAAGGAGGCATCGGAATGCAGGAATAAAGATTACAAAAGATATAGACAATGCCACAGTCGAAAAAGTAGTCGTTTAACAAATTTGGAAGATATTTTTTTCCGCATAACGGATTCTTAAGATCCAATTTTATCAAGTTTGAGTCTTGAAAAAAGGATCCAACGAGCCAAAAAAACTTCCTTTCCCTCAAACTGTACTTGGTTCATTAGAAATTCCTTTGAACTCCGATGCTGAAAGTGAAACTGAAATTTGCGATGAAGACATACCTGGTCTTCAAGAAACTTCCAAATCTTCAAATAACCTGGACTTGATTAACGAACAGGAAGCATATTTTTAGTATAACATTAATCATTCGTGAAAGGCAAGGGGACTCACGATAAACAAGCACCCCAATTCGTGAGAGGCAAGGGGCCTCACGATAATCAAGCACCCCGATTTGTGAGAGGCAGGAGGGACTCACGATAATCAGGGACCCCAATTCGTGAGAGGCAAGGGGACTCACGTTAATCAAGCACCTCAAAGGAAGCAGAAATCTACTACGTCTACGTCGTTGCTGCTGGGTGATGCAAAAAGTAGAGGATATGCATCTGAATTTTGAAACCCGAAAATCAATCACTCTAAGAACCTTCAAGTGGTGAATTTCAGGGGATTCTCATAGATGTTTGTTAACTTATAATTCTGTGTGTGAATTTTCGATCACCATCCTTGATTTGAATATTTTTCACTCCCAATTAGTAATCAGCCATCCTGAAAATCCCTGATTGGAGAGTTTCAAGGGAATCCGATCAATTCTGAATTTTCTATCCACCATATCGCATACGCCATCTTGAATTTTCACAATTTGACTCCAGATTTGGGATCAGCGACCCCAAAAACCCCCGAGTGGAGAGTTTCAAGGAAATTCGGGGTATTCTGAAATTTTTATCCGCCATATTGGATCCATTATCTTGAATTTCCCAAATTTGATTCCAGATTCGTAATCAGCGACCCCAAAAACCCCTGTACACTGAGTCACAAACGATTCTACCGAAAATTTGGATTTTGGCCAGTTTTAAGTGTGATCTGGCCCACTGTGCAGCCAGGTGGTGACTCGAGCGGGAACCTGACCCAGCTGCCGGGTCCCGCACGGGAACCTGACAGGTCCCGAGTAGGAACCAGAGGGTTTCCAGGCAGGACCTGGCTGATCTCGGGCAGGACCTGACCAGGACCTGGTGGGTCCCGGCCAGGAACCTGAGTCCACATGCGAATTTGGGAATCTCGCCCACCCGGGAATTCTTGTCTGGGGAGCTCTTCTGACTACTTCCAAACAAAGATTTGATGCATGTAGGGAGTTTCGAATCACTTGGGATATTGTTCCGCATCACAGTTGATTCCGTTGATGTCTCAGAAATATTCCCAGAATATTACAAATGTCTCATTTGAAATATTCTGTTTGAAATATTCCTACGATATTATATGAAGATTTTTTATGAAATATTTCGTATTCCATATTCTGACAATCTTCCAATTAAAACATTTTATATTTGATATTTTGCAATGTTCTCAGAATGTACGATGAGAAATGTGTAAACTTGGTCACAAATGAAATATCGTGAGAATATTCTAATGGTAATATTCTTTATTTAACCCAGTCATACCCATTGCGAAACTGCTTGCCCTACGGAAAAAGCAATTATTGGAAATAAGATATGTAGTTGGATGATGAGCATCCGTATGGTAAAGAATTTTCCACAATTTGTTTGAACAATGATTGTTCCAACAATTCGTTGGAAATATCAATTTACGTGAACGGAAACCCCGGAATCGTATTCTACAGAAAATTTATGCAAGAAACGATGAATCAGGGAATTCTTAGCCATCGCAATTGTTGTAGATAAAAATTATAAACAATTTTGAATTCTTTATTCACGTTGGTGCCCACGGTGAAACTGCTTGGCCCACGGAAGAGGTAATTATTGGAGATAGGATATCTAGTTGGGAGACAAACATCCGCAGGAAAAACTTTTTCCTGAAATTTGTTTCAACAATTATTTTTTCAACAATTTGTGGGGAATACCAATTCATGTTGATAAAAATCCCGGAATCATATTTTACGAAGAATTTAATGTGAAAATCGGTGGTCCTGAAGATTTTTGGCCATCGCGATTGTGGTGAATAAAAAGTATAAACAATTTCGAATCCTTCATCACCGTTTGCGCCCACAGCAAAAGTTCTTAGTTTATGGGAAAAGTAACTAGTTGAACCAGGATATTCTACTGAATGGTGGAATTGATTGAATGGAGACATATCATCCCTAGTAGAAAGGATAATAGCGGTTGTCTAGCACCCTTCAAGGCACTTGCAGTGAAGCTAGTCACTAGAAAGGACCTTGACATTAACTATAAGGTGGCTACCCTGGTCAAAAAATCTGGCTGAATCTCTCAGAAAATTTCATGTTTCAGAAAAATTCAGAGAAATTCAGATTGGTTCAGGAAGATTCAGAAGAATTCAGAGACTGGTGGATTCGGAAAAATTGGGCGTTGAACTTTTGAGAAAGATTCAGAGGGATTCCGAGAGATTCAGAAAGATTCAGAGGCACTCAGGGAAATTCAGAGGAATAAATTGAGTGAAATTTTTGCTTTAAAATTTCAGAAACATTCAGGAAGTTTTATGGAGATTTGGAGATAGGTAAATTTGGGAAAACTGTACGTTGAACTTTTCAGAGGAATTCGGAGAAATTGAGAGAGATTCAGAGGAATTCAGAGAAATCCAGACAGGTATATATTGAGTGAGATTTTCAGTACATGATTTCAGAGGAATTCCAGGAGTTTTGGAGAGCTTCAAAGACACGTAAATTGTGGAAAATTGTGCGGTGGACTTTTCAAAGGGATTTAAAGGAATTCAGAGAGAAATATGTTGAATGCAATTTTTTGTTCAAAACTTGGGAAGCATTCAGGCAGTTTCAAGAAGATCTTGGAATAAGTAAATGAGGCAAAACTGTGCCTTGAAGTTTTCAGAGGAATACAAAAGAATTCAAAGAGATTTTGACAAACCCTCGTGGAAATATATCTACGCCAAATTACGCCAAAAAGTACGAATAATTACGCGGAATAAGGCTTACTTGCATGGCATAAAAAGTTGTGAAATAACGTAGAAAAATATACGTGGTTTAACGCGGAAGTACGCCAGACTACGACACGGTGCTGGAAAGGCGTAATTTTGGAGTAGTCCAGAGTATAAACGACAAAAGATGATCATGTGTTTGAGTACAAGTATGAAGAATATAAGAATATTCAAGAATACGATGACACCGATTTCATTGAGGGACGGACTTATGCGTAGAATTTAGTAGAAAGCTCGGATTTTTACAACTTCTTATGAATTTCTACAACCGTGTAGGAACTTTGAAAACTTTTCACCACGGAAACGTGAAGCAGATTGATTGACTGAGATTTTTCGTTCGTCCCGTTGCGGAGACATAGTGTTACATAGATTTTTTTAGGACTTTCTTTTGATAATTTCCATTTTATACGCATTTCCAAGAATTTTTACGACACAGTTCGGACTTGGAGAAATTTGACGACGAAACGCAAACATGAAAAAAAACTGCGTGGGAACTACGAATTTCTACAAAAAACTAAGATCATTATCGCTCTCAGTTTTAATTTGTCCCACTGCACTGACATACTCGCCCATAGATTCTCTTAGAAAATTCCATTTTCTACGCATTTCCAAGAATTTTTATGACCCAGTGGGGACTTTGAGAACTTTTCACGATGGAACGCGAATATGCAACCAATTGCGTGGAAACTACGAATTTCTACGAAGAACTAAGATCATTATCGCTCTCAGTTTCGTTTGTCGAAAAAATTATCAAATCAATAAAATCGATAAATTTATCTATTTGAAGTACTTGTACTTGAAAAGGTGTAGTTTTTCGTAATTTTGTATTTTTTTACTTTTGGCGTAGATTGTCGTGAAAGGTAGTAATTTTCATCCATTCTTGAGATTATAAGTTGAAAAGGCATAAATTGTGATTATTTACTATCGCTTTGGGCGTTTATTTACGTAATGAGTGGTAGTTCTGAATAATTATAATAAGTCGTTGTTTTCTGCCTCCCCGTGGATGATTGCGGGTCTTCCAGGGGGATATTCATGATACCTGTCCTTGATATCCTTTTTATCCATCCCTGGTAGTATCTGCTTCCTTTACGTGGTGGGGAGGATAAGTATCTCAGAGTTGGAT
The DNA here is from genome assembly GCA_018340375.1 of Gonatopus flavifemur. Classification (NCBI taxonomy): domain Eukaryota; kingdom Metazoa; phylum Arthropoda; class Insecta; order Hymenoptera; family Dryinidae; genus Gonatopus; species Gonatopus flavifemur. The sequence continues at coordinate 21,494,120 of JAFFJZ010000004.1, forward strand.
CTTTTTTTTGAGTGGAATAAACTACTCAAGAGGAAGAATACAAACTGAGAGAAACGAAATCATCCTAATGCCAGAAACATCGGCAAAATTAAACGGAAGGAAAGCAAGGGGAAACTACCTTCCTTGACATGTTTCAATACTTCCCGAGGAAATGAAACCTTTTCCTAACCTGGAATATTATGTAACAAAAACAAACGAACAAATCAATAAATACATGATGGCGCTCTCTCGGGTAAAATATTCCGGAGGTAAACTAGTCTCCCGTTCGGATCTCCGGTGGAGGCTGCTCGAGGAAGCTTCATCAGCTAGGAACGAAAACCGAAGAATAGGATAGGGAAAAGAAACAACATTCTTCGAGTCGGAGCGTGGAATGTTAGATCACTGAGGCAAGCGGGAAAATTAGAAAATTTGAAATTAGAAATGAATAGGTTGAATATGGACGTAATGGGGATTAGCGAAATGAGATGGCCACAAGAGGGCGATTTACGGAGTGGGGATTATAGAATAATTCATACAGGATCAAAGAACGGTCAAGCAGGTGTAGGAATTGTAATGCATAAAAGAGTAGGAAATAGAATAGAAAATTATTTGCAACATAATGAACGTGTGATGATGGTTAGAATCAGAACGAAGCCGGTAGACACAGTCATAGTCCAAGTATACATGCCCACGTCTGCATATTCGGAGGAAGATATTGAAAAAACGTACGAAGAAATAGAAGAAGTAATAGAATATGTGAAGGGAGAAGAGAATTTGATAGTGATGGGGGATTGGAATGCGGTAGTAGGACAAGGAGAAGAGGACAACATTATAGGAGATTTCGCGTTAGGGAGGAGGAACGATAGAGGACAACGTTTAGTCGAATTTTGTGAAAATCATAAGATGGTTATCACAAACACTTTATTCGAAAATCATCCAAGAAGAATCTACACTTGGAAAATGCCAGGAGATACACCAAATTGATTACATATTAGTGAAACAAAGATTCAGAAACCAAGTGAAAAACTGTAAAACTTATCCCGGTGCAGATATAGATAGTGATCATATTATGTTGATGATGAAATGTTCTCTGAAATTCAAATCTCTGAAGAAGAAAAGGAAAATGCAGAAAAGATGGAATTTGAAGAACCTCAAGCAAAAACAAACACATGAGGCATCCGAGAAAATGTTGGATGAAAAATTGGGAGATCAAAAAGAGAAAGACTTGGAAATAGAGAGAAGATGGACAAAGATGAAGGGGAATATAAGAGAATGTGTGGATAAGATTTTGAAGAATGATGGAGTAGAACCTAAAAACCCATGGATAACGGGGGAAATTTTAGAATTGATAAATGAAAAAAGAAAATACAAGAATAATGATAGCCAAGAAGGTCAGCAACGATACAAATCATTGAGAAATAAAATAATAAGAGAATCAAGGAAAGCAAAAGAACAGTGGTTAGAAGAGAAATGTCAGGAAATAGAAATAAGATTGCATTTAGGAAAAATAGATGAAGCATATAGGATTATTAAGAGATTTTTCGGACAAATGGAATCTAGAAGCAATAAGATTGGAAACTCTCTAGGGCGACGATTGATAAAAACGGAAGAGAAAATAGAGCTGTGGATCAATCATTCGGAAGACTTGTATAGAGGAAACGATGATATAGCACTCTTAGAGAAGGAGGAGGATGTAGATGAGGAAGAATTGGGAGATTCGATATTGAGATCAGAATTCGACAAGGCTTTGAAAGAATTGAAAAATAATAAAGCGCCAGGCATAGATGGCATAAGTGCGGACCTTATAAAAGCCTCCAGTGAAGGAACTCGCGACGTACTGTTTGAATTGATCAGAGATATGTACGAAAAAGGAGAAGTACCGGAAGATTTCCAAAAGAATAAAATTGTCGCTATCCCGAAAAAACAAGGGGCAGACAAATGCGAGAACTACAGAACGATCACTTTAACTTCACATGCTTCCAAAATACTGACCAAAATTATATACAGGAGGATGGAAAATAAAATAGAGAGCAGATTGGCAGAAGATCAGTTCGGTTTTAGAAAAAATAGGGGAACGCGAGAAGCAATCTTAGCACTCAGGGCAGTAATAGAGGAAAGGATAGCGCTGAAGAAATCTGTGTACATAGGTTTTGTAGATATACAAAAGGCTTTCGATAATGTAGACTGGGAGAAGATGTTTGCGATCCTGAAGAAGGTGGGAATAAATTATAAAGATAGAAGAATAATATACGAATTATATAAGAATCAAAGTGCAATAATAGACATAGAGGGCCAGGAAGGGGAAGCACAAATAAGAAGAGGGGTGAGACAAGGATGCTCATTATCGCCACTGATTTTCAATTTATATATAGAAGAAGCAATGAACGAAGTGAAGGAGGAAATTCAATCGAAATTACAGATTCAGGGAGAAAATATAAGTATGTTGAGATTCGCGGATGACATAGCTATATTGGCCACGAGTGGTACTGAGTTAGAAGATATTTTCAACACTATGAGAACAATATTATTGGAAAACTATTGTATGAATATAAATAAAGACAAAACAAAATTCATGATGTGTACAGCAGCGAAAACAGCTAGAAGAACGAAAATCAAAATAGATACCGAGACAATTGAACAGGTGAAAGAATTCAAATATCTAGGAAGCATGATTACAGAGAACGGCAAAAGCGAAAGAGATATAAGAGCAAGAATAGCACAAGGGAAACAGGCTTTTTACCAAAAGAGACAGTTATTATGCTCAAAAAATATAAGCTTGGAAGTAAGGAAGAAATTCTTGAAAAGTTACGTTTGGAGCACAGCATCATATGGTTGCGAAACTTGGACAATGGGGAAAACTGATCAACGAAGACTTGAAGCTTTTGAAATGTGGTGTTATAGGAGGATGCTCAGAATAAAATGGATAGACAAAGTCAAAAATGAAGAAGTACTCGAGCAGATAAATGAAGAAAGAAATCTTTTGAAACACATCGTGAAAAGGAGAAGCAATCTTATAGGACACACATTACGGCATGAGAGTTTATTGAAAACAATATTGAAAGGGAAAATGAATGGTAAAACTGGTAAAGGTAGGCCTAGAGCAAGTTATATGAAGCAAATCGTACAAGACAAGGGATGTAGTAGATATGTAGAAATTAAACGTTTGGCGGATGATAGACAGGGGTGGAGGGTTTCATCAAACCAGTCGTAAGACTGATTACTTCATGATGATGATGATGTAGTTTTCTGACTAATATCGAAGCACCGTAATTCACTACGCCAATCTACGGATGTGTTCGAAACGGCGGACTTAGAAGTGGTTTTGGGCGTAATTTGTCGTAGGTTTTGGCGTAAAATGGTGTAGTTCTTGGCGTACTTTGGCGTAGATATATTTCTACGAGGGAATTCAGAGAAAGCTGTGGAATCTAAATGAATAAAATTCTTGAGGATTCAAGGAAATTCAGAAAGATTCCGGGAAATTTCTAAATCTGCATCAGGAAAATTCAGAGAGACTCAAAGGAAGTTGGAGAGATTCAGGATGTATCTCCATCTGACAATCTCCAATTCCTTCTGAATTCCTCTGAAATTTCTCTGAATCACCTTGAAAAATGTCCCAATTGCGATGGCTGAAAATTTTCTGAACTACCGATTTTTGCATGAAGTCTTCAGTAGAATACGGTTCTGGGGTTTTCATTCACGTGAATTGATATTTTCAACGAATCGTTGAAACAATAATTGTTCAAACAAATTATAGAAAACTTTTTTTCATGTGGATGTTCATCCTCCAACTAGACATCCTATTTCCAATAATTACTTTTTCTGCGGGCCGAGCAGTTTTGCCATGGACACCAACGGGTATAAAAAATTCGAAATTGTTTATAAGTTTTATTTACAACAATTGCGATGGCCAAAAATTTTCCGTCCCACCGTTTCTTGCATGAAATTTCCCGCAGAATACGATTCCGAGATTTTCATTTACGTAAATTGGTATTCCGAACGAATTGTTGGAACAATAATTGTTTCAACAAATTGTAAAAAGTTTTTTTTTCCTGTCGATGTTTATCCTCCAACTAGATATTCCTTTTCCAATAGTCACATTTCCGCAGGCCAAGCAGTTTCGCTATGGGCATTAATGAGTTGAGAAACATGCGAGTCAAGAAAAAACGTGGTTCCAAAAGATTTTCAATTTATTAGTTTATATTGCACAGAAACGGATTTTCCCAAAATTGTTCAGTATCCCGCACCAGTATTCGATGGAATTCATGAGTTGACTACAAAAAAAACTGTTACTGCAACGACCCATCATTTTTCGTCGCAGAAAATTCTTAGTCATTTAGTTTACAATGATTTGAAGGAACTTCCGGTTTTAATTCAGAATATCATTTGAAATGTATGGAAATTGCTCGGTATCAATTATTTATCACACTCTCTCTCGCGACCTATTCATTCTTCCTCTCAAAAGATTCTGAACTGATTACGGGAATGAATTTTTCAAAGATTCACATCGATCTGACCCAACACTTCGTAAAATTTACAAGTTCAGGTCGAAAAAAAACCTTCCTTCACGCCTTATTCATTTTTCATTTCAGAAGATTCTAAACCGATTGGTCTATATCTCACACAACCAAATTTTTCAAACTCTCATCACGATAATTACAATAAATGGCACTTTGAGAGAATCGTCGTGATTTTGGAGATTCACTGATGTGATAGAGGCTTTGACTCTCACCCGCAGAACCCGGGTTCAATTCCCACTGGGGGGAATTTCTCATAATCGACTTTCAATGTAGGTTTTCTTCGACAAAAAGTCGTCCTGGTCAAGCTCACTCAACATTATTTGTAGAGGTAAACTCTGGAGACATTTTTTTTCGATTAAAAGTATTATTTTGTGAATTGGTTAATATACGTAATTTTTGAATTTTTTCCGGTACAGAATATCGCTGAAATGATCTCAGCAACATTCCACAATGTTACCACAATGATCTCAGCAATATTTCAGAATATCTCCAGAATATTGCGAAGTAGGTGATATGGAACATTTTGGAGATATTCTGACACTATCTCTGAGATGATCTCCAAAATATTGCAAATCCTAAATGTGACCCTGGTGAAAATGAGAGTGAGAAGGAAGAGTGAACGAAGCGTATGCTGAAGGGTAACAGAAACGTTAATGGAAAGTATACGAAGCTTGAATGCAAAGGATCCAAAGAGTATGTGAAACGGGAATTGAAACAAAGAAAGCGGGAAAAATTCCAGAAATCTAGACAAAAAAATTCAACCCTGTGGTGAGAATCGAACCGGTGACTTTCACCATGTTAGGGTCTTATCCACTGAGCCATGGATCGTCGTTGACATCAACTGCTGAAAGATGTTATCTGAAGTAAGAATAGGTATGACTCGCATACGCTTCATATAACCTACTATTACGTTACATGAAGCATATGCGAAACGGCATCGGAAGTTTATGAAACATATACAGAACGTATGATTTGATGACTTTCCAGCGAGCAAGTATCATACGCTCCAGAAAGAGGGAGTTGAAACGTTTTTCGCTTCGTATATATTCGAAAATGTTCGAAAAAATCGAAAATGAGCAAAGTTATCCAAAAATGTTCGAGAATCATCGAGAATATCGAAAAGACATACTGAAAAAGATCATCCGAACCTTGGCTACGGGACACGCACTGTGTACAACCCTTCTACAATTATTTCTTATGTATCTAGGTTCGCGAAAGATCCATTGTTATTCATTATTTACGATTGTTTTCAGGAATCCAGCTCCATAGAATGATACATTCTTTCCTCCCCTTTGATTGAAAAAACCATCCAAAGATCTCCAACCGTTCGATTGTTAGAAAAGTCAACATGGGCTCTGATTGTTCCCAGAACAATCTTCAAGTGGGCATAATTTAGCGAAAAATTGACCAATTTCAGAAAACAAAAAACGGCTGTATTTGGGCTAGAAATCCTCATCAAATGAGCTATCACAAGGCCCCCTATCCTATCCCCTCAGCGCCCCCTTCAAGGTTGAGGACTTCTCACCCCCTTGATATGATAGATCCTGTTCCCCTGTTCAATTGAAAAGAAAATCATTCAATTATATTCACCCTTTCAAGAATTATCAGGGTTTATCCAGATTTTTGCACCACCCTGTATAATGATTTCGAATTATTCTGGAACAGTTTGCGTTTTGCTGTACTTTGGTTCACTTATTGCGAAAAATCGGAAACAAAACTTTGATAAATGTTTCCGCATCTCGCGGAAGTTGATCAGATCACACGACGCGTAAACATTTATGAAAATTTTATTTCCGATTTTTCATAAGTAAACCTAAACAGATTATAACCTAAGATACGTGCCTAAGTCATTGGAAATCATTAATGCGGACATAAAAGTCAATTGCTCTAAAGCATGTTCATTCGAAAGTAGATCGAAAATGAATCGAAACACTTCTCTTAGGTCTGCATGGGAATGCACGGAAACGCAATCATGCATGCATGATTAAATCCTTGAACAGCTGTACAGTATCTTTCGCAAGATACGCCTTCGGAGTAGCGTTTTAGGATAGCTCAGAGGTTAGGTAAGCAGGTCTTATGAGTAAGTAGGTTCCGTGATATTTCGAATCCCCATTAGAGAAAAATAAATTTCTGAAGTCGTATGCGGAATGAGAGGAGGTCATGAGTTCACGAAATCTTCTGGATGTTGAGAAAAATGTTTATTTTATTTTTATTCCATCTTTTTTCGGAGAACTGAATGTTAAATTTTTAAATCAATTTATTCCCAAAATGCGGAACTGAACCTAAAACATCCGGTATTTGAATTGCGGAAGTATGATGAAATGATTTGTTTCATAAAAACTTGAACTCGTCATAAGTGAGTCGATGAATGAGATATGGAAACAATACTAAAGTCATTGTTTGCGTTCATTAGAAAGTGATGCATGTAAATAATGTTTAGGTTTATTTCCGAAATTAACGAGACGAAAACACATAGTAGGTCGGAAGTAGTCCTAAAGACAATATTTTGTTTAGGTTTGTTCAGTTTTTTGGATCAGGATTGACACACGACAATGGTACAAGCTTACCAAACCCTTGCAGCAGAGTTGTAGCAGCCTTACACTGACAAGGTTGTTCATAACAAGTCGAGAACAATCGAATGACAAGTCTGGCAAGCTTATGACAAGCTTACATGTTATCTGGGTGGTAGCTTATTCTGATCAATTGTTGGCCAGTTTCATTTTGATGCAGGAATTTATGATTCCCATGAATACTCCATCCTTGGGGTCTTCACATCTCTGAAAAAATTCAAAGTTTTTTCCGATGGGACGTTTGCATACGCGGAACGTGAGTGAGAATTTCAAGGATGACATCCTCTCGTACGACACGGAAACTTGTTTATTAAACTCACGTACAAGTGTCGGGATTAACATAGAAGTTGACGGAGCATCAGCTGCAGGCACCGATTGTGAACACAATCACGTACCGAGAAAAAAGCAACAGATAGAGATTATCAACATTCTTCGTTGTCGGAAAATCTTGTTGGGTATCCAAATTCCAACCCTCTTCGGTTCAATCCCGTGCAATGTACATATATTGCATTCGCGTGGAGAAAAAAGGATTCAACCCCCATTAACCTATCTTGCATCTTTAAGTTCTATTAGCTTGACGAATTTCAGCGGCGTTCGTTTTACGACTCAGTAAATGTGTACTATAGAGCGCACAAAAAACGTCATTAATTACGGAGGAAATGGTGTGTACATTAACCCTTTCCCCTTTTTATTCAATTTCACAAATGACTCCATTGCCCATTTAACATTACTAATTAATCGTTACGAAGACTTTATGTTGCATATCGGGGAAGTTAATGAGGTTTACGAACCACGATGTATAGTGCGTTATGCCGTTCAAACTATGTAGCGAGAAACACGAGGAGTCTTATTGAAATTTATTGAGACGGAAGGAAAATTATTCATTGCTTGATGCGAATGAACGTTTATTATAATATTATAATGCTAAAAATTGCGAATTGTCGTGACTTGGGTATACTCTCATTTGAGGCTACATCAACATAGTACCTTACCTTTTACTCCTTCTCCATAATGTGTGTATATTCTATCTATAACTTTGTTGTACATACATGTACCCTACGTACAGATGTTCCAGAAACAGTGAACCATCAACCGTGTATCAAAGTTTATCATGCGTGTAATGGTAAACTCAACGTGTACCTTGTACTATCTTGTATAATATCCACAACATAACGCAAGAGGCAGTGATATGAGAGGTCAGATAGGGTAGAGAAGCCGTTAACTTCGTCTCAATTTCTGCAAGTTCCACAGAATCTTTACACTTCTATGTGATATACATTGTTTGGATATTCTTAACTTTTGAATTCAGGGAATTGCTTTTTCATGAAACATAAGAGATTTTTCCTCCATTTTCAGCAACTATTCCGTTTTCTGGGTTTTGAATCCTTCAAAAGTGAGGGAAGACTCCATCAAATTGAAGTATGAGAGTTTCCTACACTGTAAAAAATAATCGGAATTTTCCTATACGCGGCATTCGGGAAATTCCGGTCATGGGATGGGGAATCAATTTCCGATACATGTATATGAAATTTCCCATAAATTTAACTGAAAATTCCAAACTTCATGAGATTTTGACTATCATTTTGCAGTAAATTTCCGGTAAAATACGGAAAAATCTTAAAGCGTGTATGTGTTAATTACTTCCAAACATTTATGTAAAGTTTCGCATAGAAATTTCTTACAATGTATTCATGATTGAACTTTGCTGCCATTATCTGTTGGAAGAAAATCGCTGCAGCGTTCTTATAGTCTTTTATGGGACATTCAACACACGTGTCTGCGGAGTAATTAACACATACATGGATAGGGAAATTTCCGTACATATTGGGCAAAATCCTATGAATTCATAGGGAAAATCACACAAAAATAGTACTCTTGACGTATTTTTATGTAAAAACTCCTACATATGTACAGAAATTCGTTTTTCCCGTACAAGTATGGGAAATTTCTTTGATATAGGTATGGAGAAATTTTGAATATTTTTTACAGTATGCCAACACCGAAAAAAAAGTTTTGTCGAAATGTGAACAACCAAAAACTTTAGTTATGTAACCAAATCTTGGTTGTTGCGACAAAACATTTGGTATTAGACACAAATTATTTTTGTTAACACATTTAGAAAGAAAATATTTTTGTTGGAAGCACAAAAATTTGGTTGAAGGAACAGAAGTTTTTTGTTGTTCACATATCAACCAAAATGTTTTGTTGTTTTAACCAAACAGTTTTCTCGGCAAAGACAGCGTGTTTTTGTGATTTTTTTCAGAATGCTGAAAAAAGAATTCATCCATTGGACTCCGGAATATATTTCCCCGGGTGAGAATTTGTTTAGAGCATACGTCACTGCCTTATGTGACAAATCGCTTCCCGTGTGAAAATTCTTCCACGGGTCCTGTATTGAATATAGGCCCCGTATGAGCTTACATTGGGTGTCCAAACTAAGGATGTCCTGGCTTTAGCCGCTAAGGGGCCTAGTCGGGTTGCTGATATTCAGTCTAAATTCTGTAACTCAGAGAGACCTATATAAGGCCCCGATGGGGCCAAGCTGCATTACTAATATTGTCTCCTGTTTTGAAAATCTAGGCACACCAACTACAACTTGCATGAGCCCTTGCCAGACTCCCCGTATTCTTCCGAAGATCCTAAATTAAGCATACCTGTACACAACCCACGTGAGGCCAAACTGCATTTTCGACGTTTCCCCCTGTTTTTAAAATGTGAATAAACCCAACTACAGCCCATATAGGGCTCTGCTCTTACATTGATGTTTCTTTTTTGATGAAATGTATGAGTTTTCTATGATATTTTTACTAGTGGGAACAAATATTCCTCAAATCATATTGGTCATTTCCTCATGTGCCTGCTTCACTAATCATAACACTGATGTGTGACAGTATACGAGGTGTGTTCAAAAAGTAAGGTGACTTTTCAAATTCCGCGGGCAACGTACTTTTGATTATCGATTTTTTTGTTTTGTTATGTTGGCACACTCTTCCCGAACATCTGTACCAAGTTTCAAGTGCATAGCATTTTTTGTTTGGTTGTGAGAGGCGTAAAGGTTATAAGTGTTTTGCGTGCTCGGCGATTTCTTGCTATCGAAAAATATGGATCAAAGGATTTGCATCAAATTTTGCGTAAAAAATAAAATAAAGTGCTCCGAAACACTTAAAATGTTGACAGTAGCATACGGTGAAACTGTTCTGAGTAAAAAAAATGTTTACAAGTGGTACAAACTCTTCCAAGATGGCCGGGAAGATGCCAATGACGAGCCTCGCTCTGGACGCCCAAGCACGTCAACAACTGATGAAAACGTTCAAGCAGTGAAGAAAATTGTTTCGGAAAATCGTCGAATCACTATCAGAGAAGTTGCTGAGGATGTTGGTTTATCGCTTGGCTCGTGCCATGAAATTTTTTCTAACGTTTTGGGCATGAGACGTGTCAGCGAAGTTTGTTCCGAAATTGCTAAATTTTGACCAAAAGAACCGTCGCATGAGCATCGCTCAAGAACTGTTGAATGACGTCAACGACGACCCAGATTTACTCAAAAGGGTCATAACTGGTGACGAATCATGGGTATATGGTTATGATGTCGAAACCAAAGTCCAATCGTCCCAATGGAAGACCCCAGATGAGCCAAGATCGAAAAAAGCACGCCAAGTTCGATCAAATGTCAAAGTTTTGCTCACTGTTTTCTTCGATTACCATGGCGTGGTGCATCAGGAGTTCTTACCATATGGTCGTACGGTCAATCAACAGTATTATCTTGAAGTTATGCGCCGTTTGCGAGAAGCAATACGAAGAAAACGTCCAGAATTGTGGGAAAATGATTCATGGCTTTTGCATCACGATAATGCCCCTGCTCACTCATCTTTGCTTGTGAGAGATTTTTTGGCCAAAAACAACACCACAATCATGCCTCAGCCACCATATTCACCGGATTTGGCCCCATGTGACTTTTTCTTGTTCCCAAAACTGAAGAGACCTATGAAAGGACGGAGATATGCAACGATTGAAGAGATAAAGACTGCATCGCTGGAAGAGCTCAAGGCTATACCGAAAAGTGCTTATGAGAAGTGCTTTGAGGATTGGACAAACCGTTGGCGTAAGTGTATTGTATCTGAGGGGGATTACTTTGAAGGGGACAACATAAATATTGATAAATAAATGAATATTTTTCCTTAAAAATACAAAGTCACCTTACTTTTTGAACACACCTCGTACATTACATGCCAGTGTGAATACAGTTATAGTGACTCACGTGGAAATTCAAACCGGGTCAGTACTAGCCCAGATTCTTCAAGTCAAAGCCAGTGCTGGCCCGGTCCAAATTTCCACATGGGAATGTATAAAAAAACTGTTTCTCCAACAAAAAGTGTTGGAATGCAGAGTCATCAATTTTTTGTGACATATGCACACAAAGAAATATTTAATCCATGATTACTGTGGTCACACTATCGGTGAACAATGTCAAAAAATCGAAGAAACATGACTGTATGGTTAATTGCAAGACATAGCGAGGCTGTTCTGTTTTTTGATACAGTCCGATAATCTATGAACAACGTAATATTGGGTAGAATACCTGAGTAGAAATTGAAATCGGTCCATTCCAGGTCCTGTCCGGACTCAAGTCGAAGTGGTCTGGATACGGATAGGGCCTTGGATAGCTCAATTTTCAATCGAGGAAGTTTCCACCTGGGATTCTCTCCTCACAATATGTATTCAATTTGATAACATTCGCAACAATTTATTATCCTTTTGAAGGTCCCAGTTTCAATGCCTGTATTGGCTTCATCATGGTGGCTTACGTAGGCCCAAGTTGGGGATACTATGCAGGCCCTGGACATGAGTGCGTGACAATCCTTTCTTGGTCCCATAAGGGTAACCAAAACAGGGCCTGAAATAGAATGAGCACACCTAGTTTGGCCCAAACTGGCGTCAAGAATTAGAGGCTTAACCTCAATCAGTCAGATAGAAATCAGATAGAAACTGCATGAAATACCCGAGGGTTTTTTCCGTCGGATAGTGACTAGTTTTTCGGCCTGTGAAATCCGAGTTAAATCACTCAAAACATATTTTGTCCATCATTGACTGGTTTTCCATACTGTAAAATACAGCTTGGATGAAATATTCGAGGATACTTTTGGTCAGATTGTGATTGGTGTTTCAGCTTTTAAAAGCCGAGTGAGATCCATCGAAAAATATTTGGTCCGCTATTGACCGGTTGTTCATACTGCGGAATACAGCTTGGATGAGATATACGAGGATATTTTTCGTCGGATTGTGACTGGTTCTTTAGCCTGTGAAATCCGAGTGAGATCAAACAGAAAATATTATCAAAAATATTTTGTCCGGAATTGACCGGTTTTCCATACTGTGACATGCAGTTAACATGAGATGTTCGAGGATATTTTTTGTCGGAATTCGATTGATTATTCATGCTATGAAATCCGAATAGTATCGAATAAAAACCTCCTGCCCATAGTATTTTCTTCGAAATTGTCGTCCTTAGAAAAATTTACTTCATTCTGACCAAAACGTGTCATTTTTTGCACAATTTTTTTGTGGAAAAATGAAGTGTTTTGGCCAAAATGCAGCAAATCTCCCTCCGGACGGTTTCCAATGCTATGAAGTTCGTACCGTAAAACCGGGTGAATAGGATCATTGAGATAAATGGAATCACGCAACGGAAGAAATGTTGAATAAGTTCGTGATTGATTTTTCAAAGGATAAAAGTGTTAGATAGTGAGCATTCAACATTCCTATTCACCACATAATTAGTTATGACTCTGTTCAATCTCTTTTCTGCGTGATCCTATTCACCTCAAAATGATCCTGCCCCCCCCCCTCCTCCCCGTTATACGGTACCCATATAGCACACGAAGAATGCTTTGTGAAGGACGAGGAAAGAATTCTTTGAGAATCCCGAAACAATTCTTCCAGTATTTTTACAGATCTCGTTAATGTCTCAAACATTGAACTTTTTCACAGCTCGTTATGAATTCACCAATTCGGAAAGAGTTTTCCAAAAGTTCTATTCTCGTTCTTAGAAGGAAATTCTTCTTGTGTTATATGGGCAAATTGTACGTAGATATGGTTTGTCAGACTTTGACTGGTTTGCCAACCTTTGAAATCCGAATAGTGAAACCCGAAGCCTCGAAGATCGTCTTATAAACGTAGATCAAGTGAAGGCTGAGAGTTCAAAAAGGCCTCACCCACACAAAGTTCGAAATTGGTATTAATTCATTTTCGGATTGTCATTCTAAGCCTTTATATCGAGGTGTTATCAAAACTTTGAATTTCGAGGTAGTTTTCTTGTAATCGAGAGTCAAAATTTCTAAGGTCCTAACCCGAGTGGTCTTGAGAATTCAAAAGGGCCTATACGTAACCTAACCCCATACGTAGTGTTATGGAAAAACGATGTTTTTTCATCGTTTCAGGTAGGTTTGCACGAAACCCTTTGTTTGACAATGCCATCTATCAAAAGTGGTGCATACTTGAGTGTTCAGTCAACAACTTGGCGATCGCTTTTTGTTGATATTGTGAAATTCACCTACCCTGTTGATCGGAATGTTCCGAGTGGTATAAGTGTTGACGGCTTTCAATGTGTATACCTGTTTCGCTACAAATTTATTCTAAAAATTGCAAACGAGGTGTTATTGCCCAAGTTATTTTGAGCATTTCGGCGTTTTATTCATAAGCGAAACTCATAAAACAGTGGAGTATGAGCGAGAAGAACAAAAAGCGTCGTGACTCACGTCGCGAAGGGGAAGAGTATACCACAATCAGAGATAAAGTTGTACGTGCGAAAGCTTCTATTGCCAAACAGGCACGATGAAGATAGTTCAATATTATTTTGACTCGGTTCAGAATCAAAAATGGTGCATCCAACATGGCGGACACGAACCCTGTTGGAAAAGTTGGATGGAAATGGATAGGATTTAATATGCATCCATTTGAATCCTATTTCTGTTCCGGTTTTTCCTGATCCAATGTCATCCGCAGAACGCATAGGATTCTAATCAATTTCAATCCGCAAAGTGGATAGCAGATTATTGGGCCCCATAGAAATTGTATCCAAATGTATCCATATAATATCCGGGGCCTGAATATAAATCGCATCCGGTTTTATCCGGTGCTTTACGATACCACCATAATAAGCTTTATCCGTTTCTATCCCGTCATGCCTAATGCTGCTGGAATGCAATTTATCCATTCCAAGTCGGTTCTTTCCAGAATGTGTATCATCCATTTTTATCCATTTCCATCCGATTACTTCGAAGAAATCGTATCCATTTCTATCCATTGACATCTCTGATAGTCCTCCTTTACTTTTATCCATTTCTATCCACGCCTGTCATTTTATAATGTATCCGTTCCTATCCGAACTCGATGTTTCCAGCTCTATCCGTTTTCATACATTGCACCTTCACGATAGCCGCGGTTTCCTCTATCCAATTCCGTCCATTTCAATTGTTTCATAATAGATTCGTTCCTTATACGTGCCCTAAGCTGCTCCAACTTGTACCAAACCAATCACATCCCGACTGTCAATTCCCAGTCATGGATTCCCAAATTCGCATGGGTCTCGCATGGGAATCACGTGGGTCGACCCACTCGCTTCGCATGTGGGAGACCCATGCGATCCACTTGATTCCCATGCGAAGACCCATGCGACCCACTTGATTCCCATGCGAGGCCCTTGCGAATTTGGGAATCCATGACTGGGAATTTTCAGTAGGGATGACTTTTATAATTGGAAGCATCGAATCACAAATATTTGGAGCAAGTTGAAGCAACTAGGAACGTGCTTAACAAATCCAGCTCATAGCTGAATTTGTTCCACGTGTTCCATGTTGTCTCAACCTGCTCCAAATATTTTTTATTCACTGATTTCAGTTATAAGAATGATTAGTTTGGCACCAGGCAGAACAACTTAGAGCATATGAGAACAAACGGACCTCATATATCTCGCGTCATCCGGAATAGATATTTTCAGGGTAACATCTCAATGTCCCAAAGGTTTGATATCTTGAAATTTTGTATCTCGAGATTTCTAAATTTGATATGTCGAAATTTTGAATTTGAATTTTGGCACATAACATGTTTTGATATAAAATTTCGGGATAAGTCACTTCGGAATGACGAGATATCAGTTTTTATCTAATCGGTCTAAATGAAGCTTGCCTCTTCCTCCAGGATGAACAAAAATGAAACATTAAAAAATGAATTCGGAACTATAATTCCGCGACAGCTTACACAGAGAAAAGAGATCTTGAAAAAATAGTAAAGTTCGCTCACATACGTAGCAGGGCCGCCCCCGATATGTGACATGGGAAACTTTATTACGTCGCATACTGATTTGTAGCGCATAAAAATTCAAATTCAGTGATGAAAATTACAGAAATTCAAAATTCTCATAGTGATTTGTAAGGATACTACGTGACGTTACGTTCTTCAATATTTCACATCGCATGATCAATGAATCACATAGTTCATTCTACTGAAAACATATTAAAGATACTTTTTACTACATAAAATAGTGAACTATACTATTTTCCAAGGAGGTACTTTTCAACGTGTAATTTTGGATTCAGATGGATTCAAATTTGACACATTTCTTCGATGGAAACGGATACAGGTCATTGGTCGGATACATTCGAATCAAGTCTCTATCCGAAAGTACGGATCAAATTGGATTGAGCGCACTGACATGATGTCAAGAAAAAATCCTCATTCATTCTGATTGAAAGTTCATACGCTCAACGGATGAAATTGGACGAGGCTCTGAATTCGGATTCAATCGGATAGGATTCTCATCTCTCCTCACGGATGAAAATGGACTCAGAACAACAATTCTGCGACAGCGCAATTTTGGATTCAGACGGATTCAAATTTTATACGTCTCTTCGATGGAAACGGATACAGGTCATTGATCGGATACATTCGAATCCAGTCTCTATCCGAAAGTCTGGATCAAATTGGATTGAGCGCACTGACATGATGTCAAGAAGAAATCCTCATTCATTCTGATTGAACGTTCATATGTTCAACGGATGAAATTGGACAATGATCTAAGTTCGGATTCAATCGGATAGGATTCTCATCTCTCCTCACGGATGAAAATGGATTCGGAACTATAATTCCGCGACAGCATAATTGTGGATTCAGACGGATTCAAATTTAACACGTTTCTTCGATGGAAACGGATACAGGTCATTGGTCGGATACATTCGAATCCAGTCTCTATCCGAAAGTCTGAATCAAATTGGATTGAGCGCACTGACATGATGTCAAGAAGAAATCCTCATTCATTCTGATTGAAAGTTAATACGTCCAACAAATGAAATTGGACAAGGCTCTGAATTCGGATTCAATCGGATAGGATTCTCATCTCTCCTCACGGATGAAAATAGATTCAAAAACAAATTCACATCTCAAAAATGTAATGTGATTCGTTCGTATAGGAAGTCCATCCGTTCTCTGGACACGAACGAATAGACATTATAGTTCAGATCATTATGGATGATCATTCTATTTTCTTGATGGACAAAAACGGATCGGCAACGCTTCTGGATTGGAAAAGGATGCAAACGGATTGGAAGCTTCCAAAAATCCCCCAGTTCCGCATCAAAACTGATAGAAGTTCTCTCTGCATGGACAGAACTGGATACTTATGGATCACTTGTCTCCCTACCGGACAAAACCGGATTGATATGTATAGAAAATGTTTGAATTCAGTTCGAAGTCCTATCCAAATCCATCCATTTCAATCATTTTTTCCAACAGGGAATTTAAAAATCACTCGGATTTGCTTGAAACTCGTTGTCCGGGGATTTTAAAGATCGCTGATTACGAATCAGTTAACAGAATTGACAAATTCAAAATCGCGGATCCAATATGGCGGACAATAAGTGGTCGGATTCCGAAGTGGTCTACTTTCCACTACTGAAGTAGAGTCAATAACCGTGAAAGTCACCAGATGAATACTTCCAAGCGAAAGTAGGTGAGTTTTTGAGTTCCGCCGACTACCCTCTTGGTATTTGAACCATCAATTTGAATTTTGGATTTTTCACTTTGGATCGAATTTAGTAAACCCCAAAACCTCCGAGTGGATGCGAGTGATTTTGAAATTCACGTCCACCATGTTAGATCCGCCGTTATGAATTCTGAGCTTGTGACTTCAGATTCGAATTCAGTGACTCCAAAAACTCAAAGATATTCAGTTTAAAGAAAATCCGATGGATTGTTAATTTTGGTCCACCAAGTAAGATGCAGAATTTTGAATTTGTAAATTTTTACCGCGTATTCGTAATCAGCGACCTCAAAACTTTCTGGGAACCGAGTTTGAAGGAAATCCGATGAAATTTCCCAAAATCGGCCCACCATATTGGATCCGCCATTCTGAATTTGGAAATTTTCATAGCGGATTCGTCATTAAAAATACCCAAAAACCCTTAGATAACCAGTTTGAAGGAAATCCGATGGATTGTTAATTTCGGTCCACCATATTAGATGCACCATTTTAAATTTGGAAATTTTTACAACGAATTTGTAATCAGCGACCAAAAACACCCTTCTCAAAGTAATTTCGTTGGCAAATGTGAGTTTTGATTTCGAAATCCTCTAATTATAACTCTCTACGAATGTTTCGACTATATCTTAACATATTTATTCTCAAAAGAATGACGAATTATTAGGAAGTATTCATGAATGAGTATTATTTGAACATATGAAAGTCAATAATAACACGTTGTACTAATGCTGTATCAAGTTCAAAGCGAAACTAATACCACATGCGCGACAAGGCAAGATCAAGATCATGACTTTGTGGGTTAGGCCCTTTTGAACACTCAAACCCCCTTGGGTTAGGCCCCTGAATACTTTGAGTACTCATGAAATAGAGAAGAATGCACAAATCCCGAAAAAGTTCATACAGGGTAACAGAATGGGTCAAATTAATTGTAAAATCACTCATGAATCTGTTGATTCTGACGAATAGGAGAAAATGAGAGCGTTTTTATCACCTCCTGAAAAATTATTTCGATGTGGGTTAGGCCTCTTTGAACTCTCAGCCTTCAAGTGTATGAGTATTCGAACGTTTCAAGAACCTTAAGAAAACGCATATTGACCTAAAGTAAATCTACCTCACCTGAAGAGACTGTGTCGTCTTGGGGCATCAGATAAAAAATTCTTATAAACATATTTCCTTCAGAATTGACGGGTTTTGTGTATCGTAAAATTACAGTTAGGAGCCGTATGAGGTATTTTTCCACATACCCTAGTAAAAAACGAACATATATGACCCATACATAATCCATACATAATACATATAAAATTCATATATGATTCATATATGAAAATGCATAGAATCATATACAATCCATATTTAATCCATATGTGATCCATATATGGATTATATATGACTCATATATAATCCATATAAAATCCATATACGAAAAATATTTCATATGTGACAGAATTTTGTCACATGTATGGGAAA
This sequence comes from Gonatopus flavifemur, assembly GCA_018340375.1. NCBI lineage: Eukaryota > Metazoa > Arthropoda > Insecta > Hymenoptera > Dryinidae > Gonatopus > Gonatopus flavifemur. Next base: position 21,512,683 of record JAFFJZ010000004.1, read on the forward strand.
GTCTTGCATCGAAGGGTCATATATGGATTCTGTATGGGCCATATATGATCATAAACGGATTCAATATGGATTGCGTATGAATTATATATGGTCATATATGACCATGTATGGATTCTATATGCTTTATGTATGTTCTTATATGATTCATTCTTACTAGGGTATACATTACCCTGGTAAAAAAATCTCTCTGAATCTCTCTGAAAATTTCACGTTTCAGAGAGATTCAAAGAGATTCAGAGAGATTCAGAAAGAATCAGAGAAATTCAGCGCGATTCAGAGGATCTCAGGGACGAATGGGTTGAGAAAACTTAAGCTTTGAATTTTTCATTAGGATTCAGAGATATTCAGGGTCATTCAGAGGGATTCAGAGTAATTCAGGAAAATTCAGGGAGGAATCAATTTAGTAAAATTCTTAGTCCTGCATTTCAGGAGCATTCAGGAGGTGTCAGGGACTTTCAGAGACAGGTCAATTAGGGAAAATTGGGCGGCGGACTTTCCGGAAAGATTCGGGGAGATTCAGGGTAATTCAGAGAAATTCAGAGGAATTCAGAGAAATTCAGGGAGGTATTAATTCAGTAGAATTTTTGGTTCAGGATTTCAGAGGTATTCAGGGAATGTCAGAGACCCAAAGAGACAGGTAAATTAGGAAAAATTTTGCGGCGGACTTTTCAGAAACATTTGGGGAGATTCATGGTAGTTCAGAGAGATTCAGAGTCCTCAGGGGAATTCAGAGAAGAATGAATTCAGTAAAATTTTTGGTCCTGCATTTCAGAGGCATTCAGAGGGTGTCAGAGACTTCCAGAAACACATGAATTAAGAAAAATTTTGTATGGAACTTTTCAGAAATATTCAGAGGAATTTAGAGAGATTCAGAGGAATTCAGGACAATTCAGAGGAAGCTTTAAAATCTGAATATATTAAATTCTGGGAGATTTAGAGGAATTCAGAGAGATGCGGAGAGATCCAGAAAAATTCAGGGAGATCCACTCAAATTCAGAGAAAGCTTCGACTCCTTGATGAATGAAATCCTAAGAAAAATCGAATACATTCAGAAAGATTCCGGAGAATTTGCAAATTCCATCAGAAAATTTCAGAGAGATTCAGGCAAAGTTGAAGAGTTCCAGGACGTATCACTATCGGAAAAGTCTCTAATTCCCTCTGAATTACTCTGAAGTTACTCTGAATCTCTCTGAGATATGTCCCAAAATATAGAGAGATTCAGAGAGATTTCAGAGAGATTCAGAGAGATTTTTTTCACCAGGGTATCCCAAGGTGACTAATATTCCATTCTGCTAAATCGAAACAGCGAGGTAAGCAAGGTGAAGAAACATTGTTTCAGGGATGATCTTTCCTTCGAACTACCTTGTACTTATAACAGCAGCTCCGTAAATTGATATTTATGGAGTTGTCGATCTACTGGTATAATATTGGTTGATAGAGAAGTTAATCAAAACAATGTTTTTCGAATTCAATCACATTACTGTATCGAATAGCCCAGCAAACATTCAGGAATCTTTGAGATGTCTTGCCAAGATTGCCTTAAGGTCTTATAGAAATCTAGGCGAAACATCTTGAAGATATGTGAATGTTAGCTGGGAGGATCGTGGCATTTGAAGCATTTTGTCCGGGATTCAGTACTTCTTGACGCTATGAATAATGTCGGCGGAGCGGAAATTTCCGAGCACTGTAGGCACCCGTCAATCCTCATCAGATCTGCACATTTTGGGAATATGTGAATCACGGTGTATTCCCGTCAGTTTTCCATGCAGGTGCGCCTTACAAAACCTACTATGTGCCGGTGAACTGGCGAACCGATACAAATCATCTTCGTTTCTGGTCAGGCATGATCAGCGAATGTGATTGTCAACTGAGGAGTTTTTTGGTATTGGCACTACGGAGAGTTTCAAGCACTCTGGCAACCCGACGATCCTATCAAGATCGGCAGATTCAAGGAATGCGTGATTGACTGAGGGGTTCTGACGAAGTTATTCATCGGCAAGTCGTACAAAATAATCTGGCACAATTTTTTTGCAGGTCAAACCGTATCACCCTGTCACTATTCCTTCATGCCAGTGTCAGCCAATTACAGCACCTTCTTCCGATTATGTTCTTCACATACAAGAACTGACATCATTTTCACCCGTCAATCCTGATTGTACCAGATATTTTGGTGAGCCTTACCAATCCTGAGTCATTCTCAACTTGGCACAAATCTGCTATTTGGCGAATCAGACAAGACCATACAAAACCAGACAGATCCAACTAAAAAAGTTGTCCGGATTCGTCAGGCATTTTGAGTAGGGTTGGGAAATCCCTCCATCCTCCTCGGAATCGACAGCGTAAACGGAAAAATTCGCAAGGCCAAACCAAACCATGGGAATTCATCAACCAAAATCAAAGGAATATAAAAATCGAACCTTCGAACAACAACAACAACAATTTTATTAACATCACTTTTTATTCCTTCAAACGTTACAATTGACAATACGATGGAGGAGTTACAGCAAAGATTGTCGTATCGATGAATGTTGTTATTGTATTCTCATAAATCCAACCCTCGATCCATCGGATTCATGGAACTCGCTGGATCCTTTCGTTCATATTATCATCATTATTTTTCTTCATACAACAATGAATATTATATCCAATCGATATTCAAACTAAACGAAACATCTACGTAACAATCGTTGTCGTCTACGTAGCGATCCGATGATGAACAAATTCTTATTCATAGGTGCATCTAGTAATCACAACTCATCATGACTATCGGTACCGATAGTTTTATTGTTTTTATAAAAGCATATTATCGTAATAACAAGAATTATTACACCCGCAGAGAAAAGAAGAACAGAACAAAATAAAAAGAGACTTATTTGTACACACAAAAGTAACACAACTTTTGGAATCTTCGCTATGAATCAACATCTTATATCCTCTAAGTATCGTTTTAATAATATAATAATGATAAAACGATGACCGCTACAACGATAAACTGTTCGTTGCTACAGAAAATAATTATTACTTTTTTATTATTATTTGTTTTCTTTTTTATCTACATACACGCATATTCACACGTTGAACCACATTTTGGCTTGAATGATATCTAATCATTGAAACGTAAACCGTTCGATATTGTGAATTGTTCTCACATATAAATCTTCTTTTTCTTTTTTTCAATCGTAACGAAAGAAAATCAAACAAAAGACGCGCAGCGCCGTTTTCCACTTAATCGTATTAATCCCATCGTCTTCTTTTTGTTCCTCCCCCGCCTGTATTTCATTTAAATTACGAATGCGGACTGATCGACTGACCAACTAACTACACTCTACGGGTAAAAATCACTGTGAGGATCAACCGTTTAATGGGAAAAAGAGAAATGAAAGAGACCGTTCGATGGGGCTCTTTGACGTTGGTAACCGATGACAGTCATTGATCGAGATAACTCAAATGTATAATTAAACGATTTCATACCCACCCTCTTTCTTTTGCTGCTTTTTTTCTCCTTCTATTTGAAATCACGCCTCGCAAAATCTCAATTTCCATTCAGACAAAAAAATAATAGAAACCTGAATGGAGAGAGTCTTCGTCGTTGTTCACCGTTTGACGCCACAGTGAAGAATTTATAGACTTGGATTTCAATGGATTTCGCATGTACTTTTGATAATAGAGTCGTATAGATTCAATACGTGGAATCTCTTTTGGAATTTGAATGGAAAGAAGAGAAGAGGATATAAATTATTCTTCGTTATTATTTCTCCCCATTTCAAGGTCTCTTGTCGTTTCTCGCTCCAGGACGATCCTCGATTTATTTATATTCCTATATGTATATATATATATATATATCTATATTCATGTTAATTCATTTATTCATTCATTTATCTACATAATATGTGGCTAGAATTGAAATTCGTTAAAAATGTGCCTTAATTCGATGACACGACACGACTATGTGGTGGTTCGTGGGTGGCGAAGATGACGCTAATGGGGGGAGAAAATAAGGGTTCGTTTCTCGTTAATAGATGTGTGTGTGTGTATGTTTGTGTGTGTTTGTGACTTTTGTTTCTGTTATGTCCAATTTTCCCACTAATCAAATATACGTCTACCTTAAGTAATGATTACGCGTATTACTTGTCGTATGTATAATATATTTATATAGATATATATTATCTATCATTGTAAGGCATGAAGTATGTTACTTGTGTCGAGAAATCTTTTTTTTTCATATTATTATTATTATTATTCTTTGTCCTGTCTATCTCTGTATGTATAGTAATATATATATATTTTTTTTTGTTTATATATAAGTCATACCAGAATTTACGAACTCAATCTTCTTTGAATCCCTGTTCATTTTTTAAAATAGTCGATCAATTATATATATCTATACATTCATCGAATTTCGATAAATCTGAAATTCTGGGATGCCATATACATGAATATATTTATATGTAAATCTGTTGTATTACGCTGCTTTATTACAATATCTTTACACACGCCCACATGCATACACGTATCACACTCGCCTCACTTTCCGTTGAATCTAGATTTTCTTTTTTCAATGAATTGATGCGAATGTATCGTATAGAGCTGTGCGGTTAAATGTTCCGTCGAAGATTTCATTATTGAACAAAAACATGAAGCTCAAACTAGCAGCCGTGAAGCTAGCAGCCAATTGTTGTAACTTTTAATTAAACGTGGTTAAAGCTTTGTTCATTCCAGAAATCGATTCCCAGATGTGTATTAACGGCGGGCCCAATCTAAGCCCAGGGTGGGTGCCCATGCTGCCCAAAATGGGGCCAACCCTGAGATGATACACAGTAAAAAGTAAAACTCAAAGTGATCCCGAATATCAGCTTAAAAATGCAGCCAAAAGTAGCGCCTATTCCAACTGAAAGTAAGCAATGAAGAAGACTGAATTTCAGTCAATTCCATCTTACTTTGGAATTAAGATAGACTTCCATCTTAATTTCCAAAGTAAGATGGAATTGACTGAAATTCAGTCTTCTTCATTGCTTACTTTCAGTTGGAATAGGCGCTACTTTTGGCTGCATTTTTAAGCTGATATTCGGGATTACTTTAAGTTTTACTTATTGCTCCCTTTTCCCGAGGATTGGTAACACCATGGGCCCAGCATGAACCCATACTAGGCAATCAATAATGCCCCTTCCTTTTTTTTTGAAATTGAAAAATTGCTTTGGATTTCAGCCCCACTTTGGCCCAGTCTTGGGCCTAGTGTTGAGCCTCATCGTGCCTATATGGGTCCAAGACTAGACCAAAGTGGGACAAAAATTCATACACGCTGAGGATTGTACACACATGCTCGGGATATAAATTCACCTCAATCTTGGCCTAACGCTGGTCCAAATTGGGGCCAAGTTCAAATGTGCCCGCACTAAGATTCATTATTTCTATTTTCTACCAATCATAATTGCATGGGAAAGCACAACAGGGCTAAGATTGAGCCAACACGGGCCCCATCGTCATTCCCCAATACTGGGTTAAAGAGGATGAACCCAGCCTGGGGCCCATTCTCATTATAGGCAATACACGCTCGGGTTGAGTATCATCCCACTAAACGTTTCAGGTGCTTGAATTCTTGATGAAAGTTGTGGGTAGAAAGCTATACCAATCGGCTGCTAATTTGAACTTTGATGATTAATTGATTAATCGCACAGATTCGATCCTCAATTCTTCCTCAACGTCCTCACAATCTCAACATCATATCATATTCGTTGGAAACTAATTTGGCTTACTTTATTAATTATACCCTTATTAAATACATACGAACGAACTCTACGCACGTGTGCTGCTTGGTACATAATGCATTCTTATTTTTCTTATGTATAAAAAAATGGGTACCTGGGATCCGAATGGAGTTTATTTTGGAATTCAAGCAAAAATCAATGGGAATTTTATTTCCCTCCTGTACTGCAAGAAGAAAAGTCACAACCTACTCAGACAAATCTCATTTGAAGGAAAATTTCTGATGAACAAATCAGAGGGAATCAAAGAAACATCCGGACACCTAAAGATTTTTATTCAGAATCAATAAGAATCAATAAGAATGAATAGTCAGGGGATATCTGATCACACTGGGAACCCAATTTCTTACACTTGAAGAAAATTTTATTTGCCCTCATTCTAATGAATCGTATTTCCAATGGAGAGAAAATCAGTTCTGAAAAATTGAAACAGAAATATATTCTTTCTCGAATTCGAAGAATGTGATTTTAATTCAATAAACAATTTTTCCATTGAAATGAATTATTCATTCCATTGGGAACAAGATTTATCAGAATGAGGAGAAGGAAACTACCTCCAAGTCTAAGAAATTGGATCCTCAATGTAAAAATCGTTAATTATTAGAGATGTCTTCTCCAAACTTCTGGCGATTGCAAAATTAAATGATTGGATAATTGCAGGATTCGGTGAAATTATTCTTTGCATTCGATTGTATGATTCGATGTTTCAGTATTTTCACAAGTTTTGCAAGATGAGGAAATTTGCAATCGCATGAAGTTCTCATTTTTATCAATAATAATTGGATTGATAACAAATTTCCAAGGCAAAATCTGTGTTCATTCCAATCGAATGTTCTCGGTTGAAGATTTCCAGATGGGAGGAGTCGCGAAATTCGAATGCGGGTTGAGATTTCTATATGATAGACAGGGCTGGTCTTTGAATTAAACAAAGTCCATTAGATTCCCTCGCAAAAAGGGGGCTGGAACGATGTTTGTCCTGTGTAAGAGCTTGGAAGACCCTTCAGGGAGAAAATTTCAGGACTGTGAGAGTTCGAAATTTATATAACTCTGATAGTTCAATTATTTTTGGTTATGCAAGTTCAAAATTCGAACCTTCAGAGTTCAAAACGACATTGAACTCGTGAAATCACACGATCCACGCCATTGAATCCAATAGTTCCAATAATAATCCAATTCGCACTGATTGCGAATAATGGTATTAGTACTCAATCCCCAGTACTGAAAAGCGTTATCATTCCAGACAAATGCCAGTACCCTGCCAGTCTTTGCCAATACTGGTGCAGTACTGCACCTGTTGTAAATTTCTGGTTGAGTTGAGCTCTCGCAGGTCGACGCAGCGCCGCACTCTCTCACGTCAAACTATTGGATCTAATGACCCGCATCGTGTGTCTATAAGAGTTCGATGTTATTTTGAACTTTTACAGTTCAATTTTTTAACCGAGTCAAGTCAAAAAGTTGCAGTGTTACTGTTCAAATCACATTTAAACCCTTCCAGTTCTGTTTCTACAAACAGTTGTATTGATTCAGTCCTAAAATTTTGTCCGTGTATCAAACAAAAACCCAATTGATCCCACGTGGGAATCTGAGTCCGCATGGGAATTTCACGGTCCTGTCTCCTGGCGATGAGATTGTTTTAAGCAAGGAGTTTATAGCGAAGTTTTGAATAATTGATTGAGAAAGATCATTGTTCACTAATCTGTGAATTTCCTACAAACCTATAAAAATTGTAGAGAATTCCAGCAAGGTTTTTGTCACTGTAATTGTCGTCAGGCAATCTACGCAATAAAAATTATTCATGCAAATTTACGCAGAGTTGCTGAGAATATGTTTCCGCATATGATTGAGAGATTCAAGAGAATTTTTTCAGCCACATGACAACAACTCAGGTTGAAATTCCAAGTTGATAGCATTTATTGTTGCGCATTTGGAGACGTAATGTCCCTTCAAATTGTTGAAAGTTTGAAACTGTTGTTTGGAATTTTGAACATTTTGCTGCATATTCGCTCAGCATTTTACTGTTAAGGTGGAAATTCTCAGCGTACAGTGTGGTATCTACTTTTGGAGGACTTAACGCCTTGATCGTCATTTTTTGATTGATCAGGAATTTGAACCTTCGAAAAGTTCGTAAGACATTCATATCTGAAAGTCGGTCCGTCAATTTATAAGCCATGAAACCGGTTTCCAGTGGTGTACACTGTCAAAAATGGAGGAAGTTTTTCTCCACACTGTTGGTGGATTTTATCCCCTCATCGCGGGGGAATTGTTTCTCCATCAAAAATGAGGAATTTTTCATCAGTTTGGGGAATGATTCTGTTTTTTGGGTGTTGAATCCTCTGCAAATGATGGAAAAATCCACTAAGTTGTGGTTAGAGGTGGACTCGAGACTCTCGAGTAAAACCAACAAAACTTAATTTTATCAGTTCCGATGCAAGATTTGTTGCGTCAATGTACAACTATCTTAAGAATGAAATGGAAGAAAATTTTTCAAAATATTGTTCTGATTTTGAACCCTCAGGTGTGTTTAAAACTGTTGTCTTGGTCTTGGGCGGAGAAAAATTGTTCTATGTTCTGGATGCAATCAATTTCACTCTCTCAGACGTGTTATCTCCAACTATTCCATGCCCACACTTGACTTGATATGCAAGTTTGTCTTCGAAGATCGTAAGATTGAATGATATTGACAATACTTGAATTTGTTCTCAAGAGTCTCAAGTCCACCTCTAATCGGGTGAAAAATTCCCCATATATGAAGGAACTTTGCTACCACCATTTTTTGGAGGAGAATTCCACAATCATTTTTCATAGTGTATGCTCTTAGGAATAAGGTTAAACGATCGTTCTTAGGGTTGTTTATCATTAGTGTATTCATATGGTTCCACTACACTATGGAAAGTAAATGTGGAGTTTTCTCTCAAATTTTGTGGCAGCAAAAACCCCTCAATTTGCCTTCATTTGGAGAAGAATTCCCTTCAAAAAGAAGAAATTTTCTTCCAAACTGGAGGAGAATCCCTTCAAAATATAAGGGAAATTAATTGCTCCCACAAGAGGGATTTCTGCGGCCACTAAATTTGGGGAAAAACTCCACTCACTTTTTACAGTGTGCAATGGAGTCTTCAATTACCTCTTATCGAGCCTCCCTTAGGAAAATTCATCCCGTTTCAATGAAAACGTTACATTTTTTCTCCAAAAAATTTGAGGAAAAATGAAGCGATTTGGTCAGAATTCAGTTAATTTCCGCAAAGGGCTGACACCATTTCAGAATTGTCCCTTTGAATGTATACTTCCTGCCAGTGATTCCAGAATGCGGGACCTGTTGGTCCCTATCATGCAACCCTTTGTGACCATTGCAAGCTTGTTAGGGTGATCGTTAACAACTGAATTCTTTCCAACACTCCAAAAAAACCTTTTTCATCATGAAAAAATACGAGAGAAATTAAATTCTTTTTCAACAAATATAACCCATGCCTCAAGATGATTTATCTTCATTTTTCAATAAAACCATAAGTTTTTGTCAAGTATCCCTCAAAGTATACGGATTAGGGATAAATTATAAGGACAATTTTGTGGGGAATTGAATTTTCTACAAAAATAGAAGAAACCTTGATTCAGTTGTCACATGCGACAATCACACCTGTATTTTTCCCTCCATGAAAATATGTATCTTAGGTCACAGAATTCTCGTCTATCGTGAATTAACCTCACCCGTGAAAAAAGTCGTTCATGTCGGATTATGCGTGTTCAGGCCTGATCATGGGCATTATTCGGCAAAATTATTCGTGTTCAATGCTGACTGCACGTGAGTAAGCCTGATTACACCTGGTCGTTCATTTTTGAGCTTTCTCCTCAAAGGCTTCAATTTAGTACCCACGTGGAAACCCGTGATGAAGCTCAACCACCAGCGATCATGCCTGACAAACCATTCTCGCTTGTGATCATGCAAAATCTTACCAACTGAGTAATATTCATACAAAATGACTCTGTGTTGATTTTTCTATCACAAATACACATGCTTGATCATGCTAAATCGGCCCCGAACGCAGGCGCGTACGCCTGATCACGCATGATCATGCCAGAAAAGTGGAAACTAGAAAATGAGAGCTGCATCAGCACAATAAGTAGAAATGATTACCAATGAATTAGTGTTTGATAATATTATTACAGTTTCATTACAAACAACTTATTGATTTTGTATGAATTCCTCATGTATGATGGAGCATAATCTAGCGTGATTGGGCGTGATTGGGCATGATTAGTCCTCATCACGTGGGTACAAAATTGAGACCTGATCACCCCTGATCAGGCTTTAGTCATCAGCCCTGATCAGACGTAAGAAAGCGTGGCCAATTTTTTCACGGGTATCTTTGAATTTCAGAATACCTTGGTTGAACAAATCCATTGATTCTCGCCAAATCTGATTGAATCTTGCACCAATGTTCTAACCAAATCTCAGTGAATTTCATTTCTTCAGATTCCATGGATTTTTCTAACCGGGTTATTTAGGCATTTGAGTTTAATTTTGATAGCGCAGTGTTTGGGACTTCAAACTTTTGAGATTTCGCAATTTTTAGCGGTTTGAGCAGCCCCTAACAGCGGATGCTGCTACGAATAATTTGGCAACCCTGGTTATTCGAACGAAATTGAACTACACGGGAAAAAATGCAGGTCGAAAATATAGTAATCTTTAATAAAAATTTGAGAATATTTCTTAAAATCTGGGAATTTTTTTTAAATGCATAATAAAGACAAATTGCTCTACTTTTTTTGTGGAATTGTATTCGAAAAACAATGGAAAATTATCAATACTGATTAAAGAATAGAGAAGCATATGAACTTCCCAAAAGTCGCATACGAAATTTCACAAAGTGAATAGTAAGATATTGGAATTTTGTTGCTATTTTTGTAAAATTTCACGCGCGACTTTCGGAAAGTTCATATGTTTCTCTATTCTTCATTAAGTTCGATAATTTTTCATTGTTTTTCGAATAAAATTCCACAAAAAAGTGGACCGACTTGTCTTTATTATGCATTTAAGAAGGATTCTCAGATTTGAAAGAATATTCTCAAATTTTTATTAAAGATGACTATATTTTCGACCTGCATTCTTCTCAAGTTCCAAGGATTCTGTGAATCATTCAATAATCTTGTCATAATCAGGTGAGTGAGGTTCCTGTTTGAAAATATGTGATTGAAACCTATATGAGCCAGGTTAATTCGCATGACGTTTTCGAATAAGCAAATTAGTGATAATAAGGATTGATCGGGCACTTGAAAGTTTATATGTTTAGGAAATATAGTTTTTATTACCGTACGTGCGTATGTGACCATTGGGCCTATCATGGACCAAGCCTGGCATAATATCTGGGCCTGGCTTGGGAATGATGAGTTCAAGGCAAGCTTGGGACAATAGTTCAGAAATCCATGATCCATTTGATCCAATGCTCCTTCAATCACATCCCAAGTGTGTCTTAACGGCGGGCCCAATTTGAGCCCAGGGTGGGTGCCCATGCTGCCCAACGTGGGGCCAAGCTGGGCAGACAAATAGAGCCAATCCTGAGATGATAGCATTGTTCCCAGCTTGGCTGTATTGCTTTGCCCAAGGATTGGTAATACCATGCGCCCAGCATGAACCCAGACTGGACAATCAACACTGCTGCCCCTTCCTTTGTTCTAAATCAGAAAATTGCTTTGAATTCTACCCCAGCGGGCATGGATTTCGGCCCCACATTGGCCCAGTGTTGAGCCCCATCGTGCCTATATGAGCAAAGACTGGACCAAAGTGGGACCAAAATTTATACACGCTGAGGATTGTACACACATGCTCGGGATATAAATTCACCCCAATCTTAGCCTAACGCTGGTCCAAATTGGGGCCAAGTTCAAATGTGCCTGCACTAAGATTCATTATTTCCATTTTCTACCGACCATAATTGTATGCGAAAGCACAACAGGGCCAAGATTGAGCCAACATGGGCCCCATCGTCGTTCCCCAATACTGGGTTGAAGAGGATGGACCCAGCCTGTGGCCCATTGTTATTATAGGCAATACACGCTTGGGATGTGTCGTGGGAAGAAGAATCATCCAATCGTATTTAAATTTCAGGAATCATGTTAAAAAAAAAGGAAAAAACCAGAAACTTGTACCATCACCAGCAATTTCGTATGTCCTGGGATTTTTATGAATTACAAAACCTCCTTGTAGGGAATTTGCTCCTACAAAACACTTTGGCTTCTAATAGCGGCTAATTTCATAATATGGGAATCGGTGGTCCTCGCAATGCCGCCATTTACAAACTTTATCACTACCTTATTACGTGTACGGATGAGGGAAAAAAGACTGCGATGCAGTGCCATGTGTGGTCACTGAATATAATTGAGACCTTTCTACGCATAAACGCGTGGTGAGACTACTCTATCATGTATGTACCATGGGGCCCAGCATAGACCTCATCCTGGCAATATAGGTCCAAGACTGGGCCAGATTGGGCCAGAGTTCATACACGCTAGGGTATGAACGCCAGCTCCCGCATTCAGGAATCACTGAATTCTTCACCCACTCCTTCCCCAAAATTCTACATAATCTCTCTGTCGTTTTCGTTTCTTCCTGTTCTCCTCAAATTTTGTACGGAAAAGAGTCCCGAACTTGGCTAATAGAATGGAACGTGAGTGGCGATCATATTCATGGGAATTTTGGATCTTTGTGCCATTGAGCCAGTATGCAGTCTTGAAATCCAGATAGGATCCAGATAGAACCGAATAAAGGACTCTTGCAAATTCTATATTCGTGCCGAGGTACAGTCTATTCGCCCTCGCATCCAGTTTTTCAACCAGGAATGGATGGGGGAAAAGAATGTTTGCAAAATCCATGAGGAAAAAAATTCAAATTTCGAACAGCGTGATTTGAAACTTTAAAGCGCACATCGAGTAATAAAACGTTCGTGTTGAATCGAGCGCGTACATTTGATCACGCTTTCCACGCGCTTAGTGACCCTGCTTATTGAATCTCATTGAACAGATTGATTCTCATTGATTACGATGCAGAAAACTGATTCAAACGCATTGAGAATCAATTTTTAATAAGATCATCCAAGACAAGATTTAAACAAAAAAAACTACAGAACAACATCCAACGGTGATTAAAATTCGTTCCCATTCGTTTCTTCCTCTTTAAACCAACCGGGTATATCCTCTTCAAAGTTATACGGCAAACCATTTCAGAAACCACTCAACAGATGTCTTTTTTTTCCCTCCTAAGCGTACACGCGAATACATATTCAGAGGAGATGATGTGATTTTTTTGTTGTTATCTCCTCTTTTTGTCACGTCCAAACCTCGACTCGATTATTGAATGTCTCCGCGTACGTTCCGAAAGGGAAAATATATGAATGAATTTGAATGAAATCAATCCTCCATTCGGATCTCAGGTAGGCAATGGTTGAACTTGACGGAGGAATCATTGGGATTCGTCATTCCGGACTCCCATATCAAATTCAACGGTTGTTGGATATACATGCTGCTGGATATATTGGATCTCAATGGTGAACGTGGTTCGGTAGCAACAAGAAGGGGTCGTTTGTTGTGTGGGAATAGAAATATACGTCGTGTGCCACCATTGAATTCAAAACTCAATTATTTTAATCGTCATCACAAATCTCTATTATTCTCATTTCGTTATCTTATTAGCATAATTTATCTACGCGTTTGTATCGATATCAACGCTTATTTACAAAACTGTTTTTTTTTTCACTTTTTTCTTTCTTCTACCATTGTGAATAATAATAATCCCACATTTCTTCCAGATATTCATGTCTGACCAGCGAAGTTTGTTGTTGTCTCCCCGTTTGTTTGGCTCTTTTTCATATCTCGTGTTTGAAATTATAATTATAATTATGTTCCCGTTTTTTATTATTTTTGTTTTTTTTACATAATATATTTCGTGTAATTTCTTGTTTCTTATATAACAGTTGTTTTTTTTTCAATTCGTGGGTGTATCGAATAGAAGGAGGTATCGATACCTTGTGATGAAATTGAGTTAGGAATCAGTTCAAGAGTTATTTCCATTTTGAACGCTTGGACTGATTGCTGCTACCATTTAGAGTGTTTCAAACAAATTCGTGTGGTAGTGCTCTACACCTGTAGGGAAGAGATGGTTGTCGATTAATTCGAATTCTAGTGGATTTAGAGTTTTAGAAAACAACAAAGAAAGTACTCGGTACCTCATTTCATTCGATCGCAGCTTAAAAATATACAATTGTTGTACAATATATTTTTATAAATTTTTATTCCTTCTTCCTTATTCATTGGAAAACAAAACCTCGTCGATAAAGAACTTAATTTTACAATGAGTGTTTGTGTGGGTGTGTGTGTATGTGTGTGAAGGATCGAATAAAGAACGATCTATATAAACAACAACAACAACAACAACAACAATAAGAGCAACAAGACCTAAAGAGAGAGTGTGTCGTAATAAGTACATTTATTGCTGATTCGGTAAGAATTTTATTGCTCGAGTTTCATCGTATGGTGCAAAAATGCACCATATTTTGATATATATATATTTATGCCGTATAATAATCATAATAATAATAACAACAACTTATATTCTCAATTTACCTTTCTCGCTTCGATATATATTGTATAATACATGTGATGCTGATGCAAAGAAAAATGCAAAGATATATTATTGATGGAGAAAAATTATTTATATGATCAGAGAAGAGAAGATATTTAAGGGAAGGTTCTCATCAAACGAATTCCAAAATGAGGTGACTTTCTCGAATTGTTTTTCTCAAGAAGGAAGTAAATTCGGAAGGAAGGAACCTTGAGTTATTTCGAACTCATTATATGGGTCTCAAAGTATATGAAAAAAATTTTCTCAAGTCAAAGGATTCGTATCCCGATACCTTTTTAAGGCGTTTTTCTCGAAACCATGTTTTCCAAGTTTGGCTCCACGATATCTCAAAAACTACTGAACGGATCGCTCTCTTAATTCTTTTCATTTTGGAGCTGATCGAATTCATTGGAGGTTGAACCTAAATGGAGATGACATTTGCCTTGTTGTTTGTTTTTAGCACTTTGAAGAGTGCTTTCTTTTAATTTTGGACTTTTCATTGGTTTTATTGATACAACCTCCGACAAATATAATCAATTTCATAAAAATTTTTGGATTTTTGGTTTCTGATCATTTTTGTAAGGGCGATGGTAGCGCCCGATCGATCACTGTTTTTTTATCAACATGTATCAACAATTCTCATGGCATTATTTTTTACTGAAAAAAAATTCTCTTATGTACTCAAAGACTCAATTAACAACCCAAACAGACACAAAGATATCTGTTAGAATTCTAAAAGATATCTTCCAAAAGTACAAGAAGTCTTGAAAAATTGTCTAAAGATATCTTTTCGTATTCGAAAAGATGTCTTATGCAACATGAATAGATTTCTAAAAGATCTCTCGGAGACTTCTCAAAGATATCTTTAAGGAGAAATTAAGAAATCTAAAAGAGTTGTTCAAGATTTCTTGAAGATGTCCTGAAAAATTTCTAATAATGTCTTGGAAGAAGCTCGAATTCATTAACAAAAAAATTCCAACGTCTTTTTTTCTCTTCTTCCCCCTATTTTATCTTCATCGCTCTCGCACTCCTACGAAGTTTACTTCATCTCAATCCTTGAGGTTGCGGGAATCGAACCCGCGCATTTTAAGAATTTACATACGCTTTAGTGCCCTGAGCTAGACAGACAATTTGATTTTGATGCTCACAATTGTCAAAAGTGATGTACATTTTGTGAGTAAAAGTGAAAACTGTTATTATATAAACAAATGCCAGATAAGTTGGCCGAGGATATCACAAATTCTGTTCAAATTATTTCTATCTCATCGTTATTAAAGAATAACTTATTGAGAAGTATGAATGAGAATTTTTTCAATCTACTTGAAAGCTGTACATAAAATTGAGCGGAAAAAGTTCAGTAATTTGTGAAATATTTGTGTCTTGGAGATTCGTTAATTCCAGCGCGGATATTTGAAGATGAGAAAATCGTACTGTTTGCAGAATTTAAAATCTCTTGGCATGCATATAGATTTTTCAAGCTTTCGTTTTGTGAACGAATTTATCATATTCGTAATTCGAATTCACTAAAAAGACACATTCCAAGTATCATTCATGTCAATTCATATATTCAGGTATTCATAACCTAAACCTGCTGAAAATCTATATTCCTAGAAAATATCTTTCAAACGCTTCCCAAAGATATCTTTGAGAACTCTTCAAGAACATTCTTAAAGATCTCTTAATTGAGTATTCTTTTGGATATCATCAAGAGCTGCGTGCTGTGTGGGAAGTGTTGAAACCCCCGAGTTCTTTATTTACTCCCTTCCATGGAAAAAAAATTCAAGAAAATCACCTTATCTCGCGATCGCTAGATGAGAACCTCCCCTTAAAAAAGAAAGTAACAAAAAGATCGCTCTGTGTATCATATCATATTCAAATAAACACGAGAAAGGATAGAGACGTTTCTGTGAATTGTATGAAAGTGATTCTTCGCGTGTATAAAAACCATCACACACTAGATATATATATTTTTGTTTGTATGAAATTTCATACAAACAGAACAAAGAACACAACAAAGAGCAAATAAACTCTCTCTTTTTCTTTATCCAAGATGGATTCCTTGATTCTTCAATTACTTTATAATTGAAAGTTTTCTCCTTTAATTGTACAGTCCTCCTCTTGGCCTCAACATTCGTTATTTTATTGCTTCAAATCAATGCTACGATTATTGAACGTTACGCGTTGAACGCGAATCAGTACAATGGCTGAATAAAAAGAATCCGCTCGATGCAATGCACATCAAAGAAAAATAAACAGTCTGTTAGGAGTTGAATAATAAATGATTACATAAAAACATTTTCCAATGAGTATTTTCTCAACTCTGTTACGCGAATCGGTCCGTTCTATTCCCGTTGTTGTTCCAACATCGAGTATAAATAAGCGTAGAAATTATTAATACAAATATTTTATTGTTCGAGGTATTCGTGGATGAAGTGGGTGGAGAGTAACGCGATCGACTGAAGGATATTTCATACACGGGTTTCATTTCTGTTCACCTTCGATGGGACGAGGATACCTGGATTTCATTGAAAACACATGCTTTTGAGAAGAATTTTCCGTGGGAATTGTGACAACGATGACTTGAGGATTTGTCTTATACAGGGTTGTTAATTACGTAATAATTGACGGAGAACACAATGAGTAATTGAAAAATTTCATCCTCAATTAAAATTCTCTTCAAATAACAGTTACAAATCAATTCCTAATTGACATTTCTTTCGGATTAACAATTAAATTCAACTCTTCATTCAATTACACGGAGAAAATTTTGTAGTATACATTGCATAAAAAATGTGTTCAATATTACTATGTTTTTATAAAGTTGGACCATACTGACATTACGAGGAATATTGCGATGATAATGATTTAAATTACGATAGATTATAGTAAAATTGGAAACAAAATAAAGAAAGGTTACAATGTGTCAATCGTAAAAAGGGATGCATGCAAAGCATTTCTGAATAAACGTTCAGTGATTTTCGTCAGAGTGTCAGTATAGTCCAGCGTTACAAAATAATTGTAGTAATCTATACTACAAAATTCTCTCCGCGTAGCGGGAAAGATCCGGCTCATAATTCTTGACGCAGACAATAACCCCTCCCCCCAGGAAAAATCAAATAATAAAAAATAATTTGAAAATTGATTTTTCATTCTCATTGTATTTGTTAATCTCTCATCCCATTGATTTTTATTTATAATTAAATTGTTGAATATTCTTTTTCTCGGTTAACCAAGAGGAACAAAATAAAATCGTAAAATTACAACATTTTTCGGCTTCAAAAAACAATGATTTTTTGAAACACTGCTGTGGAAATTATTTGAATAGAGCTTTTAAATCAGTTTTCAATAAGTCCAATCCCTATTTTTTCCAATCTAAAAAAATCTACGAAATAACAATATCTTGGAACGTTTTGTGATGCAGCGCGCACCCCCTTTGAACCACTGTTTTTTTTACTTCTATCTTGAACTCCTTTTTTATTCCATTTATTGCCAATCTATGAGAGTGATATTGCACATTTTTTTTTTTGATAAAAACTCCCATTCATAAAACCTTTGATCAGGCCTAGAGGGAATCTAAGAATCTAAGAAATTCATTAGAAAATATATGGTATCCATCTCGATAAATATTTACGAATTTTCGATAAAAGCATAGAAAATTTGTAAAAATCGTTCTACGAACAAATATACGTTGTTGTTGTTATTAATAATAATTAATCACTTCTCCGCGTACTCACTTACGCTTGTATAATACACAATTCACTGAAGAAAGTATTATTATTCACGTATTTTTTCTTTTCTCTTGTTCTTGTGAATTTATTATAGGCCCTTTATTTTTTTTTGTTGTAACAAACATCTTGACTTCTTTCTTCCTAAATAATATATATATATATATATATATATATATCACGCAGGAGACATTTGTCAGCAGGCCATTGCAAAATCATATTATTTTCTATCAATTTCAGCTATATTTAGATTTATGTATATATATATAATTATATATATATATATATTCATTTATTTATTTATTTATCACCAAATCAACAAATAAATATTCTAAATATATTAAATATCTATGTAATAATATAATAATATATACTCTCCCAACAAATAATTAAAATTCTTCTATTAATATTAAAGAATAATAATAATAGTAATAATAATGATAGTAATAAATCATTAATAATAATAATAATAATAATAATAAAGATAATAAACATAATAATGATGATGATAATATTCAATATATCATATATATTCATATATTAGGCGCAATCTATTGTGTGAAAGTGTCTACCCTTGTATCCCGGTGGGGTCGGACCGATCCGCCCGCCCTTTTGTCTCTATATATCATCTTTTTTTTCTCCTCACTGTTTATTATATTTAATTATTCCTTTAATTGTATCATTGTTTTTCATCATTTCATTGCATTTTTATCTTATCTAACTACTATCTTGTATTTTTCTATAATAATATTTTCACTTCTTTGTTTTATTCTTTACTTATCTTTTTCACTTCTTTCTCCGTAATTATTTTTCTATTATTTCGTCGACCTTCTCTCGATCCTTTGAATCATCAAAAAGGACGAGGGCGAAGATATTCTCCCTTGAATTCATCATCGTAATTTTTTTCCGTTTTTTTGTTACTTTGTTTACATTTTTCTCAACATTTCGCTTTTGCTCTTCTCGTATCTCCGCAAACGTAACACACTCGCTCACAGCCAGAGCCAAAAATGTATCGAACGACGAGTCGCACGTACAAATGTGTCTTTTCGTAAACGATTGGTAAAAATTCAGAGATATTCATTAATTCGTTGTCAGCGGAAACTTTTCGTTAGAATTTATCGAGTTTTGTTTAAGATGGAGGGGGCGGCGGGGGAGGGGGGGGGGGATCGAAATTTCGACAGAAATTGCAAGTTTTCGGGGTTGTTTTTTTTGAAGGTGGGAGGCGAATCAGAAGAGCGATTTCCAAAATGTCTCAATAGCTGTAAAAGAGACGGAAGAAAAATATGCTATAGGAATGATTTTCAAAACCGTAGCTTGGAATTTTCGCGTTCAGGGCTGGTATCTATATTTTAGATTTTTGGTTCAAAGGATTTTCCAAAAACTATTTGAATATGAAGAGAAAAAAACAAGAATTTGAATCTCTGATTTTGAGATCACTCAAGGCTTGCGTCTCTGGCGTAGACCCGGTCTGCCCCGCCCTCATGACGGCGCTGAATTGATTTCACATTCTGCAGATTTACAACCTCTAGCGGAGATAGTCCAGATACGGTTTGGGAGCCACAAGTCGAAATTTCACCGATCAAATCTGCCAATCAATTATTCAGAGTTATAGAAGACTTGAGAAAACCTTGTTGAAAAACGCATGGTCCGACGAGGGATCAACTTGGTCCCAACTGGGCCAAGTTGGTTCCAGTTGGACCAACTTGATTTCAGCTAGTCTCTAACAGTATAAAGTTCTTTGGACATGTTAAAACACCTCCAAGTGCTGTTAGGTGTGCCAGTAACAGATGCTTGGTCTGATAACCAATTTGATTCCAAGTGGGCCCAGTAAGTTCCTGAGTCAAAAAGTGGAACCTGATTTAGCCCTGATTCGTTGCGTATTACGGAATGAATCAGGTTTAATTTCATTTTTCGCCCTGATCTTGCCCTGTTCTCAATCTGATCTTGCTTTCAACATTCTCATTCAACCTGATGTTAACCTTCTTTCGACCCGATTAAACTCTAGATCGTTGCGTATTACAGAGTTCGTCAGGCTTCAAAAAGTACTATAATTTTCCGACTGGGGTTCTAAGTGACGCCAGAAATATTCGGAGAGAAACTGGAACAGAAACCGCCATGACACGCCGAAAAAACAGCCGTTTCTTTTCGTTTCATGGCGGTTTTCGTTCCACTCTTTTCCGAATCTTCCCAATATTTTTAGCAGAAGCAGCAACCAATATGGGATTGATTTGGCTGAACCTTATTGGAACCCAACGGGAATTTTCAACAGGGAAAATGAAGATCTGATAATGGCTAAATTTGACATTTTCAAAGCGAAGCATTTGAGATTGAAGTCAGTTCCTGAAATAAGAGAATACGATTGAATGAAATCGAAAATCAATGATTCAACGATATCCGAACACGCCGATTTATCACGTGAAATAGAAATGTTGACCGTTATCGAGAAGTCCAATCGAGTCTTAGGAGACACGTTGTGGTTCAACCATCGCATCAAAAATGGCTCCGTGGGTAACAAAGATATCACCCTGCTTATTCTCAACTAAAGGAATTCAAAGATGTCTTTTAGATATCTAAACGACGTCACAAAAGAGATATCTTCAAGATATTTCAAAATGATATCTTTGAGACCTCTTCAAAAAATGTCAGAAACATGTCTTCACGATATTTCTGAAAGACATCTTTTGGATGTCGAACCAGCATAGTCTCAAAGATATCTTCAAATAGTCTCTAAATGATATCTGTTACACATCTTAAAAATTGTCCAAGTAAGAAGGGCAAAAGTGATGCCATGTTCCTTTTTCAGAACTCATTAGTAATCCTTTAGTGCTGTCTGGGATGTTTTAATGATTCCAAAAAGACATCTTGAATACATCTAAAACATATCTCGAAGATATTCAAAACGTATCTTGGAAAAATCTAACACGTATCTTGGAAGAATGGAAAACATATCTTGAGATATCTCATATGTTTGCAAGATACTTATGTGATATCTAAAACTTGTTGAAATTTGTTGCACAAGACATCTTTTGGATGTCAAAAAGATATCTTCACAAAAGTCTTCCAAGACATTTCCCATGATTTTAAGACATTTTTTGGAAGGCCAGAGATGGCTCGCTCTCAAGTGACATTGTTTCCCGAAATTCAGAATTCCAGCTTTTTACAGAATTGAATAAATTCTCGAAAATTCATCCCCAAAGATTTCGAGTATTTTTGCTTGAAAACAAAATGCCATCAGACGAACCCAATCATTTTTGCATTGGAAAATACTTGTTTGTGCAACGTTGGATCTTTGCAAAGAAAAATTGAACAGTGACTATAAAACAATTTCCATCCAAATAAAAAGGAGAGCTAAGTGATATATGTTGTTTTCTGGTCAAGATGGACCAAAAATGAACATTGATCCTTGGTCGACTTTAGGTTGAACTGTAAGGAGGGGGTAAAAATCGAATAAATTGTATTGAAATGGAAAGAACGCGGAGAAGAAGTCTTGAAGTAAATTCTGAAAAATATTCCAAATAAAAAATCATTGAAAAAAAGACACACTTGTACCTTGGACAACGAACACAAAAAATTTTGTTCTCTGAACACGCAAACTACGTTTTATCCCTTGTTCATCGTTGAATACAATAAACTTAAAAAATTATCTAACCGGATCTTATCCTTCCCCTGTGGAAATTCACTTTTGGATCTCTGAGGATGACAGAGCTACCCCTACCTACAAAAATTGCCAACTCTCCCCCGTGAGAATTGTTGTATCTTAGTTTTATCATTGTCATTAATTACCCTACCAACGTGCTCTTTTATTTCCTTCATTCTTTTCCACTCGTTGTACGCGCAAAGAGGTTTGGGGGAGAGGAGAAAAACGTCCTTTTCCGTCGGATCCTCATTATCATCGTTATTGGGTTTTCATTCGTCGTCAAATGTTTTCCACGGCTCAATGTTGAATACGTTACGTACAGAGTGTGGTGATGTCCGTTAATTCGGCTCCCATCGATTCGAATTTCATTTATATATGTATAATATAGAATAATGACAATATTAATAATAATAATTAATAATGATAATAAAATAATAATAATAATAATAATATAACAGAACGCCCGTTTTTTTCTTTTCTTTTTGTATCCTTCCCCCTCGGAAAGGAAAATTCTCAATTGTCTCTGTTACATTCCCACATTCTCTTCGATGTTTCTTAATTACAAAAGGTAACGAGAGAACTCGAGCGGATGGATATTATCATAGAGGATGTTCGTTAGAGAACTTTTGATTAAAAGATGATGATGGGGAAAAAAAAACCTCAGCTTTAAATTTGAAAAAGAATGTCAATCAACGATAAAGCAACACCTATCTTCTTATTATCGCTCGCCCCTTTTTTCATCCTTTTCATTCACAGCCGATTTAATCAGGGCATTCAATCAACGCCAATCATCATCGACCGGTGAACAAATTCATTCAAGGGAACACGTGTTTTTTTGCATTTTCTTACTTAGACCGATGTCATTTCTATCGAGATGGAATGATTTTTTGATAACAAAAACGAAAAAAAAAACAAGCAGAGAAGGGGTGTTCGCATATTCGATTGTTCCCTCGATAGCTCGTGAAGTTGAATTACGAGTTTCGTGAAGAAAATGATAAACAACCGTGATACGACTCGAATCCATCTTTGTAACTCCAAGTACTAATCGCGAGAATATCGAGAGCGGAAAACTAACGTCATTATTTTTGTGGTGAAACAGTTGGAAATTTGAATCGGATTCGATTGTAGTCAGTCAAGGGGGTGATGTATCGTTACCGAACGAGTACGCACACGGAGAGAACTGGTATAGTAAAATATGGACAGACCAAACATTTAGTCACTATAATCAATCGCATCGTTGGTTTAACTAAGCGTATCGTAATTTCGATTGAGCCGTTTAGTTATTTTGATTGCGCAGTTTGGTGTGTCCATATTTTACTATTCGCTTAGTGATTATCATTATTCCTTTTTCTCCGTGCAAAATTCTGGGATTTTGAATCTTCCTGTAGAGATATGTTTGACTGAAGGGATGGAACGATTAATAGACTTCCAAGACAAAAGTCATATCAAAGGGAGGAATGTTTAATATTCTCCCGCTCTATCTCTCGAGGCAAAGAATGTGTACATATCGTGTACTATTTAGTTTTCTCTTCCTCGTATTCTGAATTCAACGTAATCTGCGTGCTTTTTATGTCCCGCGTTGCTTTGAGAAAAAGCACGAACGAAGGTTGTAAATCGTAAATAGGTTTCATTTGTAATTCCACGTATTTTATCGCGGCGTTGGGGATGGGGAGAAATAAACTCAATGGATGTAAATAACTCTGTCGGAGGAATAAGTTCCGAATTTCAAATCGAGTCTTGTGATGTAGAAAAAATCAATTAGCTGTGAAAAAGATAGGCACTTGTTTTTAGCTGAAATTTAGCTGATGCAATTGTTTGTTGTTCATCTTCAGGAACGAGTTTCTTTCTCAAAGAG
The DNA here is from genome assembly GCA_018340375.1 of Gonatopus flavifemur. Taxonomy (NCBI): domain Eukaryota; kingdom Metazoa; phylum Arthropoda; class Insecta; order Hymenoptera; family Dryinidae; genus Gonatopus; species Gonatopus flavifemur. The sequence continues at coordinate 21,536,270 of JAFFJZ010000004.1, forward strand.
TTCTTTTGTCAACTTTTTCAAATTCGCGATGGATTCTGACATTTTTTCCCTCGAATCTGTAAAAGCTTCTGCAATGGATTGACAAGATTTTTCTAATTTAAAGTCCCCGTTTTCGCCACCAAATCCCTTGACTTGTCTCGAAGCGGTACCACCTCAGCCAAAAGTGCTGGAGTTCAGTGACATTTTCGCTCAACATGCACTGTAAAAAATGTGGGGAGTTTTTCTTCACATCGTTGGTGGATTTATATTGATCAGTTTATTGAATGAATTAGTACACTCTTCAAACGATGTTTCCAGTTCCAAAGAATCTTTTCTAAAAGATGAATAACGATAATTCATCAGGTTTTCATTCAAACTTCAACAACATGTGGATTTCGTCCCCTCATCGTGGGGGAATTGTTTTCCATGAAAAAATGAGGGATTTTTGCAACACTTCGAGAAATTATTTTATTTTTTGGATGTTGAGTCCTCTACAAATGGAGGAATCTTGCTGTCACCATTGTTTGAGGAAAAACTCCACAATTATCTCTTACAGCGTAGTTGAATTCGTCAAAAAAGAACTGAGAAAAGTTCAAAATCATTTTCACCAAGTGAGACATTGTAATAGAAACCCGTTCGGCTGAATCGGTGAAAAATTCTTGATTGGAAGGCAAAAAAAGAAAAGAAAAATGTTTCCAGGAGGCAACGGGGAATTGAACGCGATAGGAAAAACAGTCGATTCGTGCATTTGCATTTGACCGTTGAGCTTCAAACTGAAGGAAATGAAGCTTGAAATACGTGCTCTCGGGTTTAAGTTGTTCTCTCTCGACTCTTATTTCCCTTCATTGTTAGGATTCTCTTTATATTATATTCATTATTTACAAAGCCATATCCAAAAGAACTTTTTCCAGGATCGGCGGTTCGACGGATTCGTCCAATCAAGCGGAAAATTCTCATATAATTCTCTCACCTACGTATTCCTTTTTCCCCCTATGCTCCGTCTCGACGATTGATATTGAACTTTTGCATTTCAAGTCCTTGGATTCGGGGAGAGACACAAATCCGTGAGGTATATTTCATTAATAACCAACGACGTACGATTTATAAAGAAACTTTTTCAATATAAACTAGGCATCAACGATCGAAATATTCCATTTATCAAGAGATCCTCTGCGAGAAAAATATTTAGCGTATCGATTTCGAAATAATAGCGTGGGAACGAGAGACAGAGAAGCAATTGAGAATTTGTCGTTGGTAAGTAATATATAATAAACGATAAAAAAAAAGAGCAAAAACAGCGTTATATATTTGGATTTTAGCACTCGTGGAGAGTTGAAGGTATCCCCACTTTATACTTTCATCCTTCGACTTTCGGTCAACGATAAAGGATGGAAAGCGAAACGCGCTATCTCGGCGTTGTTCGCGCTTTCGATCCGTTATATATATATATATATATATATATATATGTATATATATGCAAAACGTGTATACCCACCTATCAAATAATTCCATAAGTAATTGAGAATCTGCGATCAACCTCTGTCTTTTTCGCATCATTTCGACGCGTTCGTTTCGTCGATATTAGGCCATTTTTTTTCCTTCCTTATCCTCGGTTTTAAAGATAATTACTTTACGTCTCTATGAATTTACAAATGACTCGACTCGAAGATGAATTATCACAATTTATTCAACGACATACCTCGAAATAGTAACAGTAAAATAAAAAGAAAGAGAAATAAAAGAGAAAAAAATCATATTTCCGCGTGTATGTCGTTTAAAAATATTGTTCTTCGTTTGTTTATGTTCCGTCTTGCATTATCCTTTTAAATATTATTTCTATTTATAATTCTTAAAGACTTTCGTGTCCTTCTTTCGATAAATTTCCCTCCCCCGAACCTTCAATTCCATCCCAGTTTGACTCCCTTCCATCCCCACGAACTCTTACGTTTTTAAGTGTTTATTTTCATGCACGTATACGTAAACGTAGATAAAGGGTCTTCGTTGTTGTATTTTCATCTATCACTATCGCGGTAATAGAATATTAATTCAAAATGATTACTTGCGAGTTGAGTTGGGCGATGAAGTTGGTCTTGAATGATTTTCATAAAAGGGGAGGGGAGAGGGACAGGTGGGAAGGAAAGAGAAGAAAAGAAGGAAATGAAAGAGGCGGATTGGGAATTCGATAAAAATTAAAAGTAAGAGGCCGCTGCTGTGCGCAGGGTTGCCTGGAGGGTGCGGTGGACCGCGTGCAGACGCATCATACTCCCACCCCCGTCCTCGAGGGACCCAACAAAGTCGACAACGTCACTCGACGGCGGTGGATTTTCGGAGACTCCATTTCCGTCTTGATCTCCACGATCGGAGCTGATTATCTTCGTCCGGAGCTGTCGATCATCGTAGAGATTGGTACTTGTTTCACGGACAGTCGAACTAGGTGACGAGGATCGAAGATCGGAATCGGGTCGAGGGTGTGGAACATCGAAAGTAGGCTGCACCCTGCACGCACCCCTCAACCCCTCTCACTTTTCTTCGGTTTCGGTTGCTTTGGGAGACGTTTCCGTGTCCTGCCTTTCACTGTAACATCAAAGTATCCATATTTTGAATGATTTGTTTATATCATATATTGAATAAAGTTGTATCGAATATATCCATTGTTTTTATTAAAAATACTACACGGAGAAAAAAGATCATGGAATGATCGCTAGGAAAGATAGTAAACTGGTGACAACTACGAATTTCTGTGCACAGTCGCTAACAGAGACGAGTAATGATTCCTATTTTGGTATATTAGAATACAATATAGTATACCAAAATAGGAATCATTACTCGTCTCTGTTAGCGACTGTGCACAGAAATTCGTAGTTGTCACCAGTTTACTATCTTTCCTAGCGATCATTCCATGATCTTTTTTCTCCGTGTAATACCGAGCGTGCTCCATTAGAGAGCTAGTTAACAGTTCCATGAGGAATTTTCGTTGCCGCGAAACGAACAAAAACCGCGGATAGAAACAGTTCGACTTTGAATTCCACTTTTTTATCCCCTTCAACGATCCATTCCCATGTGATATTTACGACAGAGTTTGATCTGGATCAAATAATTATAATCCATTCAACTTTCATATGAAAGCATCCCACACTGAAAAAAATACTCCGGTTAATATATGGGTAGCAAGAATTACTGCCATTTTAACCGGAATTCTAGTTAAATGAATCAAGTCTCCGGCGAATTTAACAAGGGCTCCGGTCAATTTAACAAGAATTCCAGTGAAAGTCACAGATATTCCTTGCTGTCCATATAGTAACCGGAATTCTGGTAAAATTAACAGTTCATTTTTTTCCGTGCACGTACACGGAAAAAAGAAAACAGCAATGGTTACTGTGAATCGCAGTTATTCATTGAAAAACAATGAAAAATCAAATTCACGCCGTTCATTACTGCGTCTCCCAGTAACCGTTAATGTCCAAGCAGCATTGACGAATTTCACTGCAGTACACATCACTGTGATCGCGCTAACCTCTATCATCCAAGCGTGTTTTCATTTGTTTTTCAACTGATTGTTGTTATGAACAGTAACCAGTGCTGTTTTCTTCTTTCCGTGTAGAATGAAGATGAATGAACATGAATAAAATTCAAAAATATAAAGAACACAAGTAATTATCCTTTCCGTTTGCTCGCGCGAATTCGTATGTTCCAGGAAGAAGGTACTCTCGGTACGCTTGATTTGCATATGTATACGAACCAAATAAGTACACTTTATATGCTAAAACAGGTGTCATGCGAAGCGATATACTCGCATATGTTTGCAACAAGAGTAACAGAGGAAGGAGGATTGTTTACCCCATGAATAATCGAATTTCCGTGTGCAAACCATCTCCGCTATGTTTCTGCTCTCCACGGAATGCATATTGTCAAACACATTCGATGACAATGACATATTACGTAACGATCCATTAACGAGAGTAAAACGTCCTAAGCACGAGAAAGTGACCTGGATTCGAGAATTTCGCCTTGGAGATAGAAAAGCGATCATTTTAGGATTAAACGTCAACGGCAAATTGTAACTCAATATAATTATATCGTTGGGTCGTTGGAACAACGAGAGAACCTTGTTGTTCTTATTCTCATTCTTCTCGAACTCGAATCTTGTTATTCCTTATCCCCACACTCTTACTGGAAAATTTCATCGATATCAGAGGTCTCGAAAGGGAATTCGGTTCATGGAATTTTCAATTTTAATATCAAAATATAGCTGTATTGAATTTCTTTTTCTCATGTATCCAGAACGGTGTGAGTTCGGTTTGTACGGTTTGTTCATCGCCTAACAAGTTCTGGTTCGAATACTCGAAGCACTATCGATATTGCTTTGAAGGATGAGAGGAATGTTCGAGTTTCTATGTTCCCTCGCGTTGAAAAATTATAAAGCACCGTTGAAGGAAACTCGTGGGGAAATTTACTTTCTTTTTTGACATTGGTGACTAGTTTAAAAAACAAAGTGCACATTATTTGATATAAAAAAAAAACCTAAGCGAATTGCCAAATGAATTTTTCTTCTTTTTCAATGGAACACGAAAATGTACAAGAAATTCGATAGAGGCGAGAAAAACATTGGAATTACGATGGGGTAGGTGAGTGGAGTTCGAAGGTTCTCTTATAACCTCTCGGAACAAGAATCTCAATTGAACCCTCAACTTTGGCCCAAAAGTTCAAGAAGAAACACTAGTATCGACTTGTGGTGACCAATTCGTTTGACAAGGGTTTCTGTTCTTTTTTTCCTTTATTATCATTCACTTTCTGTTTTGTACAATTGGTGTGTTTTTATCCTCTCCCCCTTCATCGTGATCATGTAGAAAAAAAGGTCGAAGGTTTATTTCGAAATGTATATTTTTGGAAAGAAAAAATATTCTCTTTTCGATGGATGAATTCGTTGAAAGGGAACACGTATGAACCAGTTACCGGACAAGTTGACTTTCCGAAAAATATATAATATTATTCTATAACTGACATTGCATACCTCGTTCCATTTTATTACTATGGATCGTTTCGAAATACGATGATGAAGGTTCAAGAACTTGCACACTCCTCTTTGCTAGTTTTTTATTTTCATTTCACAATCTAGCACGAGGTGGAGTTGTGCGATGTGAATAGACAGGAAACTGTTCCTTTTGTGTGTTACTGTATGCAGGATGCACTTCGTATGAATGGATTTAACGGCGTAAGGAGAATTTTTCTGTTGGAAAAATAGGTTATTCAAGATTTTTTGTTGTGGGTTCCATTACATTTCCTGATCTTGGTAATTGATATCTCTTCAGTTGTCCGTGAGGTCCCCACGAGTCGAAATATGTATAATATCTTGTATAGAAATTCACTATTGCCGCTAGCATGGCGCAATGTGGATAAAGTATGGCCGAGGCTTGGCAACCAAGCATGGCACAACACTGAGATGATAAGATCATTTTATGATTTATCAATGTGTTTTTCCCATTTAGCCCTATCATTGGTACATAAATGGCAATGAAATGAACCATCATTGCACTGAAAAAAAAATTTATTCCAGTCAAATAAATATTTATTTGTCCTGTACCAAAGAAATATTTATTAAAATTAACAAAATATTCTTTGGGACCAAAATAATTTATTTGAATCAAATAGATGGTTTTAATCGTTTATTTGATTCAAATAAATTATTTTGGTCCCAAAGAATATTTTGTTAATTTTAATAAATATTTCTTTGGTACAGGACAAATAAATATTTATTTGACTGAATAAATTTTTTTTCAGTGTGGCAAACAATAGAAAAACTTGTTCATCAATGTTGCGCCAATGATGAAACTGTGAAAAATAATTAACCCAAGAATATATAAAAAGTATGCGCATTTCACAATTTTCAATATATGTTATTTGGGATTCCATTATGTTTTCCTCATTTATCTGTAAACAACTCGGTGTTTTTTGTCGCTAAAGTTTGCCATGAGAAGTATACAAAATGTAGATCAGCGGTAGGAACCCTCTGGTGTAACCTCTAACAAGGAACGATCGACTGTTCCTCCAGAGAATTATTTGAGTCTCATATATTCCTTGTATATATCTCTCAGTACTCGCGAGGAACACTCCATCGGTAACTTAGCTAGCAATTCAGCCATGAAAAGTTAAAATCAAGTCGCATGCCAATATTGAGCCATGCTATTACCAATGATCAGCGCTACATTGGAAACTAATTTTCATTCGGACTAGACCAAAGTTTGTGGCAATATTGAACCACGTTTCAAATGATCCTCACTTTTAATAGAATCTATGGTTACCCACATAGCACACAATGTCTCAGTAATATTCTCAGAATACCACAAATATCTCACTCGAAACATTCTATGTTGAATATTTCTACGAGATTCCATAGATATTGTGGATAGAATATTCCATTATAAATATTTTAAGGATCTTGCAATTGAAATATTGCAGATATGATATTCTGCAATGTTCTGGGGATCTATGATGGAGGATATTTCATGTTTGTCGCAAATTAAATATTCTGAGAATATTTCAGTAGCAATATTTTATGTGGCAGTAAAAATTTGTATTCATCAAACCCGGTACTTAGTAGAATTCACAAGTCGAGGGCGAAAGAAACCTCTCTCCTACGACCTATTCAATTTCAATTTCAGAGGATTGATTGTTCTACATCGAACGGAAACGAATTCATCAGAAACACATCATTATGATGAGGAAGAGTGGCACTTTGAGGGCATTGAAGTCATCTCAGTGATTAGCTGAGGTGATAGAGGCTTTGTCTATGACTCGGAGAACTGGGGTTCGATCCTCACTGAGGGAACTTTCCTAATAATAGACTTTTAATGTGTATTATTCTCACAAAACCATCCAAATCATATTCTATACAACATTTGTAGAGAAGAATTCACTCCGAAGAAAATTTTTTTCCCCCCAAAAGCAATATTTTGTACCATTGTTAATACACGTAATTATGAGGTGTTTTCCTATATTTTCAATATTTCAGAATGTCTCCAGAATGTCACGAAGACGGTGACATGAGACATTCTGGAGACGTTCTGGCAATATTCTTGAAATGTTTGCCAGAATATTGCATATTTCGAGTATAATATTCTGGCAATGTGATTGAGCCATTCTGTGCTATGTGGGTAGGTCGCTGTTGGATCAAGGATGAGCCTAGCAAGCACCAAGCCTGGTGGAATTGTAAATCAATGGTAGGCTCACAACCGAAATTCGTTGAACACCGATATCGGCGCAACATTATATTTGTTGTTAATAAGCATTGAATATTTATAGATCGTCAAGCCTTGCCTGTCAACGTTGCGCCAAGCTATATTCTATTGTCAGCACTGGGCGAACCTACAAATTTTTATATGGGATATGACACTGAGATTTCAAATGAATTTCGGATATTTTTAGATATCTTGAATCCTGTTCATGATTTGAAAAAAATTATATCCAAAATCATCACCTCATCCAAAGAGTATTGAAGTGATCTTTCAGGGACGATATTTCAAATAGTTAATAATGTCACAAGAAGTTGAAGATTCTGAATAGTATAAGATCGTGTGGGAACAACGCCATTGAGGGTGATATACGGAAAACTATCCTGAAATTCAACTCCAGGCTTGAGAAGTCCAAAACTCCCTCCAGGTCCAAACCAGGTGCTTCAACATTCAGTGAATCACAACAATTGTAAATGAGGCAGACAGAAATTTAGAACAATGATCGGAAAGGAATTTCCGTGGGTACAATTCCTTGTGGTCAAAGTTTCCCCGGGGATAATTCTTCGTGGTCCAAATTTCCCGCGGTGTGTTTGATTTTTGTGCGGCAATTATAAGATGTTGGTCGGTAAAGTTTATACGTTTGTCGTATCGCACGTGAATTCGCTTTGAATTTTTTCGTTTGAATTCCGTGATATTGTTTGTGTATGTTATTGGAATGTAAACATATTTGAATACGTGTTGCGTGTCATTGAGTCCATGTGTTTGTAAGACAGACTTGTTTGTAGTTGATTTGGTTTGTCAGTGCGTTGTAGGTTCCTTGAGTGAAAGCCATCATGCCGTTGATTTTTCATAAAAGCAACTGGTGTTGGGAAAGTGTTTTGACGGTGCACGTGGAAGGTTCTCATCAAATTTCATTGGGAAATGTTGTATTGTTCTCTGTGGATCTTGATGATAAGAATTTTCTTTACTTGTTATATTGAATTAGTAATGTTAGTAATATGTTTTTGAATCTCATATGAAATGCCGTAAATGTGCAGTAGAGTGATGAATTTAGATGTTTTCAATTCATCGTTGGTGTGTGTGTGTCTTTGTGTGCAGAGTGTTTGAATGTTGTTGATGTGTTAATCGTTCATTGAAAAGAATTTACCCACGTAGAAATTGACGGATGGTCCAGTACCGGCTCGATACAGGCTGCCAGTGTGCAACCGTTGACGGCCGGTGTCGGTCGGACTACGGACTGATAACTACGGACTATTCAGTACTGGAAATCAGTGTGGTTCCGACATTGAGAACTGATACTACTAGTATTGATCGCTATTCAAGTACCGACGACTGTTACTATTTGCGCTGTTGTAACTTTGGAAGATTTTGAATGCATTATCAAAATTTCTGCACTAGGGGGAATTTAGAGTGGAATTTACTATGGGGTCATAGAATGACCGTCAACGGTTGCAAACTGGCAGCCTGTATCAAGCTGGTACTGGACCATTCGTCAATTTCTACGTGGCCAATCAAGTCTTCTCCCAAAGTACACGAGATATTTATTCACATTGGTTCGGTACCGAATCAACGTTTGAGGCCAATGCTTGCGTACTAAAATTGTGCCGTTTTTAATCCAATATTGGTGGAAAAATGGTCAATAACGGTTCGTCACCATCGGCTCAGTACCGGAATTTCTACGTGGGTGTATACGAGTGCGAAAATACTGAAGTACATGTATGTTGAATTTTCCTGATCGCACATCTAATAATTATGATTCAATGAAGAAAGTTGATTCTAAAATGGTGTCATCCCAATAAACATAACATCTAAAACTTGTCCAAAAATGTTGCGTAAAGACATCTTTTAGATATCTATTAGATATATTTTAGACAATCCTCCAAAAGATATCAAATAGAGATCTAAGAGATGTCTAATGCAACATTTATGGACAAATTTTAGATGTTATGTTCATTGGGATGAGCTTCGAAATGAATTTTTGTATATTTTATTTTGAATTCGTTTCAATGAACGATTCAAACTTCAACGGTATGTGTTTGACTGGCATTGTCGGGATTGTTATGTGAATCACATGTGGTTTTCATGGTTTTTCATGGTTTTTCTTATGAAGTTTTTCACGTCATTATCTCATTTTGGATGCAAGGTGTACTGTATGCAGTTTGTGTATCTGATTCTTTTATTGTAGGAGAAGTTCTTTCCGCCATTCCTCATACAACACATGCTGCTGATCGTAGTGTTGTTGAAGCCAAGATGGTTATGAATAAATTACGAGAGGATGCCGTGGGTTCACGACACCCACCAAATGTTGTGGTATCTTCAGCTGTTAAGAATGCTTCATCGCCTGTTCTTTCTCGTTTAGCCGAAGCCGATTCTTTTTTAAGAGGTGTGCGTAGATGTCACAAAAATGAAGAGACTGTGCCGTTGAATCCTGAGAAAGTTACGGAATTTGAGATTCCTGATGAATTCCAGAAAACTGCCAAAGGGGATGTGTTTTTATTATATGATTCTGATATCAGAGGGGGTGGGAGTAGTCAACGTTTTCTGATTTATTCGGCGAGTGCGAATTTAAAGGAATTAGAGAAGTGTGAAGTTTGGGCGGGAGATGTTACTTTTTCTGTTGTTCCACAGGCATTTGAGCAATTGTATACGATCCATGGCAATTGTGATGAGCAGTTTCTGCCTTTCGTTTATATTTTGTCCGGTCGTCGTACTATGAGAACATATCGAGCAATTTTGGAACAGCTGAAGGCGAAAAATTCAAATTTGAACCCAAAAGTGATGTTGTTTGATTTTGAAATCTCATGTATTAATGCTTTTCGTAAAGAGTTTAAGGATTGCACTGTTCGTGAATGTTGTTTTCATCTTTGTCAAGCTGTGTGGCGTAATATTCAGAAGTATGGCTTGGTCACGGCGTGTCGAGATAATGCTTGTTTCGCGAGAAATGTGCGGAAGTTGGCCTCTTTGGCTTCTGTTCCACCGCAGAAGGTTGTGTTTGCTTTCAAGGTTTTGATTGAGACATACCCTAGTAGAAATCACTCTAGTCATTCTCTAGGCGATTACAAGGCCTTACGAAGCCTTGCAAGTCCCTCACAATGGCCTGGTGAGGCCTCGCAAGGCCTAGAGAATTACTAGAATGATTTCTGCTAGGGTATTTTTTTGTACGAAATGAAGATGTACTGCAAGAATTTTCGAACTATTTCGAAAGTACTTGGATTGGTGTGTTGGATCGGCGTGGGATACGTAAAAGCGGCCGTTTTGATATCTCCTCGTGGAATCATTATGATTCTGTGATGGAAGATGGAGTTCCTACGACCAATGCCGTTGAAGTATGGCAAAGCTCAAGCGGCTCATCTGTCTCTCCGGAAGTTTTTGAGTTTGTTGCAGTCTGAGCAAGATTTGACGGAAGCTAAGATTGCCCAACTGAGTTGTGCCCTGGTGAAAATGGAAGCGGTAAGGAAGAGTGAACGAAGCTTATACTGGAGGGTAATAGAGACGTTGATGCAAAGTATACGAAGCTTGAATGGAAAGGATGCAAAGAGTATGTGGAACGGGAATTGAAACAAAGGAAGCGTATAAAATTCAAGAAAATAAAATTAAAAAATTGAATCCCATAGTGAGAATCGAACCAGTGATTATCGTTGGTATTGAACGCTTAAAAAGCTTATTTGAAGTCAGAATAGGTAGGTTTCGCATACGCTTGATGTAACTCACTATTACGTTACATGGAGCGTGTGTGAAACGGGATCGAGAGCTTATGAAGCGTATACGGAACGTATGATATCATCACTCCAGACATCACACGTTTGAGGGAAAGAGAATTGAAACGTTTTTCGCTTCGTATACGCGTCCTTCGCGCTTTGTATATTGGGTGATTCAAAATTGCCGTACACTTTTCTGGAAGCAGATTCTTAATGAAACTCTGGAAAGATTCTGATGCGGAATATTCAAATCTGGTCCTTAGATCCGGAGATATGAGCATTTTTTAATTTTTTGAAAAATCCGAATACCTCGGAAGTACCATATTTCTGACTTTTGAATCCAACACCATTCTCTAAGTCAGAACACGGGGCATCCTTGAAAAAAAAATGAATCTCATTCAGCTTCCTTCGTTGTAGAGTTATATCGGTTGGAAATTTTTTGCATTCCAGCCAATCAGAATTCAACAACTTCGAATCGCTACACGCAGAAAAATTGTCTATTATAAATTACTAGACTCGCTAGTATATTGCGGATATACTTGCATTCTGAAGGTATATACCAAACATTCTCTTCAAAAGTACCAGACTTTCTGGGAGTTAATGGTAGGATAATGACATTTTATAATAGAAAGTCTGATGCTTTTGATCAGAATGTTTGGTATATATAACCTTAAAATGCAAGTATATCCTCAATATACTAGCGAGTCTAGTAATTTATAGTAGATAATTTTCCTCAGTGTATAACTCCACAACGAAGACAGCTACATTAGATTTTTTTCTAGGGATACCCCGTGATATGACTCAGAGAATGGTGTTGGATTCAAAAGTCAGAAATGTGGTACTTTCGAGGTATTTGGATTTTTCAAAAAATTAAAAAATGCTCATATCACCGAATCTAAGGATCAGATCTGAATATTCCGAACCAAAATCTTTTCAGAATTTCATCAAGAATCCGCTCTCAGAAAAGTGTACGGCAATTTTGAATAACCCAGTATACACTGAGAAAAGTGTATGGGGTTGATTACCATTCGCTCTAGTCCTCATCCCGACTTTAGGATAGGAATTGAGTGCTGACTCGCGACTTGATGATCATTACGATGTTAACCTATCGTTCCCATGGTAACGTAAACATTTTATCGCACTCACTTCGATTTTGAATAGGACTTATTACAATTTTGGAATATCTGTCACCGAATTCCTATTCTTCCTAGTAATGGTAACCGTATACTTCTCTCCGTGTACGCTTCATTTTCACCAGGGCGGACTGGATTATCTCTACCTGCGAGGAGGAGGAAGTATATTCATTTCGATTCCCAGCTGAAAAAGATTGTGTCTGAGTTTGATGATAGTGATGTTGATGGGTTTTTTGAAAAGTATTGCGGGTATTTGTACGTTGTAATATGTGATTAGAGTTTTTTTTCTTTGTTTACAATTCTTCTCCCGAAACATGTAGTTTATGTATGCGTTTGAATTAAAATTCATGTTACGAGTATGATCATAATGCAATTGTTTTTTTTTGCTTTCATGATGGGGGTGTATGAGTTGCTGATAAAGACATTTCAGATGATTCTGTTCATTTCTGGCTGGGGTATGAGTATTTGAGGGAGTTCTGCGTGGGGAGTTTTTTTAGCCTGGGAAACTGTTGCGTGGGAGACTTTTTTCCGGGGGGAATTCTGTTCGGGGAAAGGTTTGCGGGAGAATGTTGTCCAGGAAGTTGTGAGCGGGGAGAAAGTGTCCTGGAACCATCGGAAAGAGGGTACACGGGGGAAATCCTACACTAGTGATTACTGCAGCCTACACTGAGAGAAAAAATTTCCAGGAACAATAAAATATTTAGTTGAATGGTCGCCATAAAATACTTAATTGATTTGAACAAACTTTCATTAGCTCAATTAAATAACTGTTTCCATTGATGAAATATTCCATAGAATATTAAATATTTGTTTGATTGAATGAATATTTAATCGAGTCAATGAAAATTTATTCAAATCAATTAAGTATTTTATGGCGACTATTCAATTAAATATTTTATTGTTCCCGGAAATTTTTTTCTCTCAGTGTACACGACTGGCTCGTGTTATGCAGAAGAATCATTTCAATACTATACTGGTTACTGGAGAGTCGTTTTCTACACCATTCTCTACTGTGGAGACACGACTGATTCGTGTTACCACATTAACCAGTGGTGTTAGAATGATTTTATTGCATAACACGAGCCAATCGGGTAGGCTATGGTAACCACTAGTGTAGGATTTTCTCCGTGCACTTTACGTTGCTGAAGTTTGAATCGTTCATTGAAACGACTCAGTAATCGAATAACGAAATATTCAACTGTTGGAGACCCGAACTTTATCAGTAGTAAGGCACGAGTCACAGTGGATCAGCGCACGTATTCAGTTCATAAAACGACTGTACACGCTAGTAGTATCACTTTTTATGCACTCTTTTTCAACCTGATCCTGGAATGCAGCTGAACTGCAAGCCGTCATAACGTGTGTTCAGTGTACAGTTGCTACCGATAACATGTGAGTCTGGATTTGATATTTACGAAGAATTTGATATGTCTTCTTTTTATGAGAATGTATGTGAACGGACACAGATCTACATTTTTACTTGCTTATGAGCATCTAAAATGAAGGGTTTGCAAGTCATTTTCATTCACGGATTGATTATTTGTTCGCAAATGAATTTTAATATATAAGTGTACGAGTGGGGTACAGTGGATCAGTGACTATTTTATACCAGTGGATCGTGATCTAGTTTGTCCCGTAAGCAATTGCTTACCAAATAATATAACCCTGATTGGTTGAACCGTTTTGATTAATATTTCATCTCTTCGTTACAATTCAAGATGCCTTGAAATCATGTTCGGAAACCTGAATGGAAAATTGATGTAGATTGCTGTGAATCTTGTAAACAAAGATGGATTGAAAATCAGAATTGCCGCAAAATTGAAAGGCTTTTCTCTCACCCCTTTACAGCGTTACTGTGAGAAATTTCAAGGTTGGGAGAGTCTGATCCATGAAATGATCCACTGAAACCCAGACATGGGGTACATTGGATCACATTATCAAATTCCAGGAGATGATAAAAACTTGGTATTTCATTTACGCAAATTAACAATATTGCTTGTTCATTTTGTTGGCAAGGGGATATTGTATATCCCTGGTTAAAAGAATCCATTACTTCTGACAAATGAAATTAAATGAGATTTGGCCAGAACATTGTCCGAGAATCAATGAGATTTGGCCAGATTCAGTGAGATTTGGCGAGAATTGACTGTTCTTTCTGACCAAATCTCATTCACATTTGCTGGATGAGATTCGGCCAGAACATTGTCCAAGTTCAACTGTAATTTAGTGAGATTTGGCGAGAATCAATGGTTTTTTCAAACCAAGGATGTATATGAACTTCCATGCTGAAACGTTCACTACTTTTGAAGTTATATAGCATGAAAAGAAAGTGATCCACTGTGACCCATGCTCCCCTACTTTCTTTAAACGATTTTTTCAGTTCCAAAGACTTAATTTGAAAAGTTGAATAGCAACTCGAACGGAATGATATCTGGGTTTTACACGGGGCAAGATTTTCCATTTGGGATTTGTCTATGGATCTGACATGTATCCGGGTTTCATATGAGTGCTATCTGGGAACATTTTCGAAAAAAAGGTTCTGTATAATGGGCTGCGAAGTACACAGCTTCAAACTGCGGTTATGTACCGTCATCATCTGGGAATGAATCACCGGAATTCATCTACAACTTTCAATCGATATTCATTCCAGGATCATCGGGATTCTATCTGGAAAAGCAAAGAAATTTAATAGGATGATTTTAATAAATGACTCCGCTGACGTGAGGCTTAGTCTCTCAATTGCAGGACTCCCTACGGAGACCCGGATAAACTCTCTGACAGCGGGTTGAGGTTCCTTTATCTATCCTGAACTCATCCAATTTTTCCAAACGGAACAAAATGTTGTCGACTCACTTCTTCAATTACCGAATTAAATTAAAAAATTAATTGCTTCCACATCGCGTGTATGGAATTCACAAATTTTATCCGCAATATCTAACCTTGAGGGAATAAATCGAAAGAATCATTTTCTACTTCGAATACAGAAATGAAGTTAATAAAGTAACTCCATGCTTCCTTCCTTCCTTCCCTGTAGACATTTTTAATACTGTCATAAAAATTTTACAAATGATATCATACGTGAAAAAAATAAAAATTCTCGACCCAGAGATCGATAAATGTCTCAATCTAAATAACCTGAGTGATTCTGACGTTGATACCAAGGGAATCTTTAATAATACTTCGCAAGGAAAATTGTTCACCTGCAAAGTTTCGTTTCTTCAACGAGAGATATCATTATACATGGAATCCCAATTGGAGAAGAAAAAAGGAGAGAGAAAGAAGGAGAAAATCATGAACAGATGGAAAGAAATGAAGTGGAGTTTAATTAAGTTCGAGCATTACTCGAGAATTTATATTGAGTTTTATTGAATTGATATCATGAAGTATAACATCATACCGAAAGAGTTTTAATTTTTCTTTTTCTCCCTTCATTCCCAAACTCCAATGATGAATTGCAGAATTTGATTGGCAACTCATTTCCAAGGATATTAATAGTGCTTGTCAAGAGGGGAAAATTGAAAAACGATTCCCTGTATCGTGAATGGATTTTATATATCGTATATAAAATCATTTTTCGAAGGAAATCGTTTATTCGGTTAATTTTCCCACTCTAGAAGCTTCTCCGAGTCCAAATTTCTATATTATTCCACGTCCAAACGATGTGGATAAATTTATTCATCATCACCTTCTTACATTTTGCGTCGAGAAAAAGAAGGGAAGAAAAAAGTATTATTCCGAACTATGGTGTATGCAGGGTGACATTAACTTACCCATTTTCAGCTCCGCGGAACACGAGGTGAAGATGATTAAAGGTTATGTTAGCTCTCGAGCGAGTCACGGTAGACCGTATACAAAGAAAGTTTTAATTTAAGAGAAAAATGTTCACTTGTGAGGTTCAGCGAAATGCTATAATAAAATCCTTCCACTCGTTTCCAACTCCATTGACACGTGCATCATCTGATGTGTTGTTTGTTTTTTTTTGTTTCAAGAACTTTGTACGACACGTGTACTCGGGGGTACTCATTAGGAAAAAAAAAAGCCGGATCAAACGACCACGAAATGTGTTTTGTGTTTTTTTTCTGTCTTTAATGACCAAAGCAATTTATAAATTGTCTATAATTCCTCAGGAATCGTATTATCGATGGAAAATATTCGCTTGAATGCAAATTGATCCACCCTCAACGTGATTCAAATTAGATTGATGCTACGTTTCGAATATTATTATTGAAGAGAAAAAAGTTCAATTGCAAATCGAATAACTTTGAGGAGCTAAATAGCCCTTCGTAATTTATGATACGGTGAGGGGATTATTAATATTGATGTGAACTCGTGTGGACGTCGAATGTGAAGTATTGGAAGGGACAGAGATTAATTGGGATTAAAGAGAGACATGGGAGAGACAATGGGTTCAATTCCAGAGATATGAATCATGATGATAACAGATATCAAAAGTTGAAACACATACGGAAATATTTCATCCATTTATCAGAGAGATTAGTCGAATTAACATAGACGTGTAACCTTTTCCTCTGTGAGTTCATTTCATACTTCATTATCCCTGCTTAAAAGATCCCATAGAAACCGATAGAAGCCGATTCAAATTTAATGGTTTTGAATGAGACTCATAAGAACTACTCCGGTTCCCATTCGAAATAAATTAGACTAAATGGGAAATGTTGTAGTAATAGAATTCAATTGGTGATAGCCCATTGGTGATGTGGAGGGTTTCATTGGTTTCAAGGGAGGAACCTAGTTTAGATGATTGGAAAAATCGACTTATTTTTTTATTTCATAAATTTTTAGTGAAACTATTCAAGGATATCCCTACAAACAATGATTACTGGCGTTTCAATGGACCGTTGATGATCCGGCAATGCCGTTGAAGAGCCGTCACTGGCCCTTTGAAACACCAGCAGTCGTGTTTGCTGAGATGTTGCCGAAGTTCGAAAAAAAAAATTCCGATTCATTCCTATGTTATAAGCACTGAAGTGGACCCCCATCAACGCGTCGAAACGCGCGGTGAATAGAACGGAACGGTCGCGCCAATGGTCCCTTATCTGGTTCCTTATCCGGATACTTGGCTCAATACCCTTGTACACGGAAGAGAATGACATGTGGATTCTGCATTGACGTGAATGCAATTGGAGTAAAATTCAATGAATGCCAATGAGAGTTTTAATTCGACCGTTTGGCGATTGGCTCCAAAGCATCTAAATTCCGGCCTAAAAATAGTCGAGATTGCAGCATTCTTGGGTACTGCGTTATCCAATGAAGGAACTTTAGGGTTTCTGAGGCTGATGGACAAACTAAAACTTCCAATCGGCTCGCAGAGCTTCAACTATGTCCAGCAAATGGATGAGCAGTGCGTGGAAAGACAGAATAGGCACAGCGCGTTGGAGACCAAGGAAGCTCGGAAAGTTCGTCTAGAGGAGATGTAAGCCCGAAATGATTCGTTTAAAGAAGAATACACTGTAAAACGTCTGACTGAAAGTGGCTGCATCTTACTTGAAAACTTGACTGAAATTCAGTCTTCTCCATTGTGTGGGCATTTGTTTTGGATGCTGACTTTCAGCTGAAATAGGGCTAGTTTTGGCTGCATCTTAAAATAAGCCGATATTAAGGTTGGAAGTAAGTTTTACTTTGTACTGTGTAAGGGTTGCTTTAGGGTGGTGGGATAGCTGATTAACCGGTAAGCAATTTGTATCATTTATTACTACCCTAAATTTCTCGTTCTCGGTACTTTTTCTTTCAAATGCATTTTTCAGGAAACGACTTTTTTTCAACTAGTGGGGATTCTAGCTTGAAAACTTATTCTTCAATCGTTCTGAAAATTTGTGTGAATATGCTCTATTCAATTTTAATCTATATGAACTAAACTCTCGAATATTTTTATCTAAAATTTGTTTTTAAATGCAAAAAAGGTGAGAACAATGGTACAAGAATATGATATTTTGTTCAAACACCTCAGTAACTTGCGATTTCCAACTTTTTTGTTCAGAGTTCAGTTCATATTCTCAGAAAATATATTTCTAACGGGAACAAAAAATTGTGATAATGTCAGATAAAAATGGTGACTTCCAGGTTTCCCACCAGCAGCAAACTTGGATGGCGACCGTCCATGAACAGTGACTTCTATCTCCATTATTCACATCGGAAGTGAATAGAAAAAATAATTATATGTACTAGAAAACATTATTAAAATATCCTCCAAGTTTAAAGAAATTCTGATTATTCCTCCCCTGTTGAAAAATTCACAAAAACACTAAAATATTGGCCCGCTAAACTAGGTTCCCCCCTTAATGGAAGCACGGTAGGGGATGAGCAGCAATAGGAACTTTCACATATGACTCCTTTAAAAATGGAGGAATTCCGTTAAATGGGTTTTAATGGGAGATCTCTGGAACCGACTTCTATGGGCTGGAATAGGATGTTTCTAAACTGTAAATAATAAATAAAATACCCCACTGGGATCACTGCTCATTTTCAGAGAATATTCAGTGGGTGGCCATGAGAAGTTTTTCATATCAGCTCCTATAAGAAAAAGTAGGAAAATTCCACAAGATGAGCGTCAGATGATTTTGTACAGGAAATTTCCATTTAAATCTAATGTATTCTCCCACACTGGTTCTGAATAGGTTTCAATGGGAAATTTCTGAAACTGAATTTTATGAGCAGGAATAGGTTGGTCCTGGAATGTACGTAACGAACGAGGTCCTTTAGAGAATAATCAATTAGGTTGCCTATTCATCCTGAATGAATGAGACGAAGTAGGGAAATTGTCGAAGACGAACATCTAATAAGATCAAATTGAGAATTTTCCGAACAAACATCAGATTTGATCCAATTGATGGATTCAATAAGTTTGAATACGATCTTCCCTGTAAGGAACAGGGGTGTGCAACTCCTGATTGGCACCGATCAAACATTCATTTGAAACCAACAGAGAACCCAATGGATTGCTTCCGACAGAAACTTGTTCAATACTCATATTCTAGGAATAAATTATTTCTACCTACAGAATTCGGTTTCAGATATTTCTCATTGAAACCTATTCAGAATCCATGTGGAAGGCTGCAGTCGATTCGAATAGAAATTTTCGGACTGTGACAGATTCATATGGAAATTCTGCATACAAACTGATTCAACACTCATCTCGTTAACTTTTCCCATTCATTCTTGTCAGACCAAATGGGAAATTTCCTAATGCTGCCTATGAACTATTCGCTGGGAACAAACAGTAAACAAAATCGGTTATTTTCTAGAGGGGCTTATTCATTCCCTATATTCCAGAAACAACCTATTCCTGCCCATATGATTCGGTTTCAGGAATTTCCCATTGAGAGACTTTCTGTGGCAATCATTCTCTACCATGCTTTTATTGGTACCGATAGAACCTTCCATATTTCCAATGGGCTATTACCAATTGAATCCTACAACTATAAGCCTTCCCATAACAAAGTTATTCGAACCACATTGGAAAGAAAGGAACCATGGTATCGAGCAAGAGATTGTTCCAGATCGATCTTCTAGGTTAAGGGGGGGGTTCTCATCTAGCGACCCCAAAATACCAGGTGTGTAAGTATGAAACCGGAATTTGCCCATAGGTGGCGCTAGATGTCGATGCAGTTACCGACACATCACGACAGCGGTGTCTTGTTATTGTATTGATATCCGACAAAGATTTCCAACTCACAATAACACGAGTTTCATTCAGTAGCATTAGTTCATTAGAGATAAACATGTCGAGTTTTGTGCCAACAAATTACGATTTGCGGACAGCACTACTTTTCTGTTTTCATCTGAAGAAAACCGCAGCCGAATCGCATTGAATGCTTGTGGAGGCGTTTGGTGAGCATGCTCTCCGTAAAACACAGTGTTTCGAGTGGTTCAAACGGTTCAAGAGTGGCGATTTTGACGTCAGGAACAAAGAACGTGGAAGGCCACCGAAAAAGTTCGAAGACGCTGACCTGCAAGCCTTGTTGGACGAAGACGACGCTCAAACACAACAACAACTGGCGGATCAGTTAAAAGTGACCCGAGAAGCCATCTCCCTTTGGTTGAAAGCCATGTGAAAGATACAAAACGTGGGGAGATGGGTTCCACATGAACTCAACGAAAGACAGCAGGAAAACCGCAAAACATCATGCGAAATGCTGCTCGCCAGGTTCCAAAGAAAGTCATTTCTCCATCGAATTGTAACTGGCGATGAAAAGTGGAGATATTTCGAGAATCCTAAGCGCAAAAAGTCATGGGTTACTCCGGGTGAACCATCAACATCGACGGCAAGACCAAACCGCTACGGACGAAACACAATGTTGTGTGTTTGGTGGGATCAGAAGGGCGTAATACTACGAGCTGCTGAAACCTGGGGAAACTGTCGATACTCAACGCTACCGACAACAAATGATCGATTTGGATCGAGTTTTGCGTGAAAAACGACCAGAATACCAACAGAGACGACACAAGGTGATTTTGCTGCATGACGATGCACCAGCACACAGAGCAAAACAGGTCCAGGAAACGATAGAGTCGTTCCGTCGGGAGATTCTTCAGCACGTGCCTTACTCACCGGACCTTGCCCCATCCGATTACTACTTGTTTGCATCGATGGGACACGCACTTGCTGAGCAGCGCTTTACTTCTTACGAAGATGTACGAAAATGGCTCGATGACTGGTTTGCCTCAAAAGAGCAACAGTTCTTTTGGCGCGATATCCACAAATTGCCAGAAAGATGGAAAAAATGTATAGATAGCGACGGACAATACTTTGAATAAGTTACTTCGTATCATATCATTACAATAAACGTGTTTTTTCTGTACAAAAATTCCGGTTTCATACTTACACACCCGGTAAGGTGATTTTCTCGATTTTTTTCCCATGGAAGAAAGTAAATAAAGAACCTCGGGGGTTCTCACACTGGTTAATTGAGTCTTGAAGTACATGAACAAATTTGTTTCAATGAAAAATAATGCCATATGAATTAATGGTACGCGTTGAAACATAACCACCTCAAAAAACAGTGATCAATCAGGCACCACTCTATAGCACTTACAAAAATGATCAGAAATAAAAAATCCAAAAATTTTTATGAAATGTGTTATATTTGTCGAAGGTTGTACCAACAAAACCAATGGAAAGTTCACAATTAAAAAAATGACAGACATGCAAACTTTTGGTACCACGTTTTTTCACCTCTTTTCTGCTCTTTAAAATGCTATAAAAAAAAAGGCAAATGTTATCTCCATTCAAGGTTCATCCTGCAATAAATTGAATCAGCTTCAAAATAAAAAAAGAACGATTCCTTCAGTGGTTTTTGAGATATCGTGGAGCCAAACTTGAAAGACGTGGTTTCGAGAAATCACGCCTTTGAAGTTTCGGGATACGAATCCTCCAACTCTAGAAAATTTTTTTCATATACTTCAAGACCCATTTAATGAGTTTCGAATAACTCGGGTTCTCAATTTACTTCTCTCTGAAGAAAAAAAATTCGAGAAAATCACCTTATTTCGGAATTTGCTTGATGAAGCCCCCCCCCCCCTTAAGGGGACACCAGCGATCCCCGCTGATGCAATCCACCATAAAAAATTACCGACTGAGTCAACATTTTCTCGGCAAGAATACTCTGAATTGAATTCATGAAGAAGTATAAAATTTTCAGGAAACAATCTTCAATCCTTTATCTATTGCTGTACATCGCCCAAATTTTGAATTTCGAAGACACATTTTTTCCTCAGTCGATAATATAAATTTGCCTTCCGAAATTCAAAACTCGGGCAATGTACAGCAGTAAATGAAGGATAGGAGATCGATTCCTGAGGATTTCATACTTCTTCATGAATTCAGAGTATTCTTGCCGAGAAAATGTTTACTCAGTCGGTAATCTTGTACGCTGGGTTGCATCAGGGGGGATCGCCGGTATCCCCTTAAGCAAGGATGATTGCGGTACAAAATTGGATGGGTGATCACCACGCTAATAACTTATACTTTTTTCCAAAATTTTTTTCTGAAATTAAAAATTCGGGCTTTGTACAGATCTAGATTAGGTCTTAAAGAATCATCTCTGGAAATTTCAGATTTTTTCATGAATTCAGTTTCGAGTATTTCAGTGCAAGAAAACGTGCTCCGATGATAACTCTGGTATCCTCCTAATTGATATAGATTGCGTATATATTGTATTATAAACCATACATTGGTTGTTGACAACCAACCATGATGTTGACAAAAATTTTTTCAGAACATCTTTTTGTGTTTTTTCATCGGATTTCCCATTAATTCAGACTAATGCTTCAAATGAGTCTGAATCAGATTTTTCTAAATAGCAACCCTTGGGAAAAACCCAATTCATTCCCATTGAATTTTGTTCAATGAGAATGAATGGAAATGTTTAATCAGCTCAGACTGGATTATTCCCATTAATTCTCATCGCTCAATTTCAAAGTTGGAGAATTTCAATAAATACCCATGAATTAATTTCACCATTGTTCCTTAAGAAAAATCCTATCAATTGCCGTTGGAAACGCTAATGGGAAATCCTCTTGTCAATAAGAAATTTCCGATGCAGGAATTTGATTCATTCCCATTGGATTTTTTTCTTCAATGAGGATGAATGAGGAGTATGAACCAGGGATGGCATTATATGAACCATGTCAACAACGAAAAGTCATTTTCTGGAGCAATGAGCAGTTGTTAACTTGCTTCAAATTTTAGATACTCTGGAAAATGGAAATCTCAGCTTCCGAAGAATATTGTGTACAGCGCTCCCACGAATGAACGTGTATTTCTGCCACTTTGGGTGGACATACTCCCCAAAAGAGGAGAACAACAGGTGCAACAGCTGATCGCCCAAACGTTTTGGGTCGCTGTTCTCCTATCTTGGGAAGTTTGTCCATTCAAATTGAAAGAATAGACACGTCGATTTGTGGGAACGCTGGATACGATGATTTTGGGGAGCTGAGATTTTCAACTTTTTTCAGTGTATCGTGTGACAAGAGAGAGTATATGTTGAAATAAAGTACGCCCTGGTGAAAATGGAAGCACGAAGAAAGATTACCCGGAGTGAATGGTGGAGCGTAATAGAAGCAATAATGAAAAGTATACAAAGCTTGAATGGAAGGGATATAAAGAGTATGTGAAGCGGGAATTTGAACAAAAAAAGCGTATAAAATTCATAAGAATCTGAATAAAAAAATTGAATCGCTTTATGGGTCTTGAACCGGTGACTTACACCACGGCAGATGAGAGTCTTATCCACTGAGCCATGGATGATCGTTGACATTGACTACTTAAAAATATTATTCAAAGTCAAAATAGATATAATTCGCACACGCTTGGTGTAACTTATTAGTACGTTACATGAAGTGTATGTAAAATGGGATCGAAAGCTGATGAAAAGTATATGGAACGTATGATTTCATGGATGGGGGCCAAATTAACGAAGAACCAAATCAACGAAAAGTTGGTTGAAAAGAGAGATACGTCACACTTTCTCTTTTCAAACACTGATTTCGTTGATTTGGCCCCCATCCGATTTCATTACTTCATAGCACGCGGGCATTACACGCTTCAAGAACACGGAAGTGAAACATTTTTCGCTTTGTATGTGTTTCCTTCGCGCTTGGTGTATATGTTTCCTTTCCACCAGGGTGTAGCAACACCTATCGTTCAATATGAAAAAGTTGTTACCACACAATCGACGTTTTGAACGCGTCCTTCTGTCTGAATTCCAATTTTCTAACGGATTATGCGTCCAGGATGGAGAATTAATAGTTCACGATGTTTCTACGCATCGCTTTTGTTTCTCACGTTAAATAGGGGAATTCGTCTTCGTCGTGGGAACAGTGATTTCAGATTCGAGACCGAGCCGGTTCTTACCCCCTCCACCGACCGCTTCTCCTTTCCCCCACCATGCGGATTAAATCGGGAGAACGAGAGAGTGATAGTTACTCTTTCTCTCTCGCTCGACCGACTCAATCCGCATGGTGGGAGAGAGGGGAAGCGGTCGATGGAGAGGGTAAAAACGGTCTCGAATCTGGTATCACGGCGTTGAAAGCGTGCGGCGTTAACCCGACATTGCGTTCTCCTAGGTCATCGGCTCGTCTTGAAAGTATCATACGGATATACACGTAAATAATAAGTCGTTAAATTTGTTCATTTGTTATCGACGATAGGCATCTCTATCAGTTCGTGATATTCGGTTCATTGTGTACAATCTGTAGTGAATATTATATCACGGTGAGTCCAAATGACTCGTTAATGAAGTTGAACGGTGTCGGGAACTATCGACCTTAGAAAAATTGACCGCATTATGATCAAAATGCTTCACTTTTGCTCCAATCTTTTTGGAGTGAAAATGAAGTGTTGTAGTCAAAATGCTGTTCGAACTCGAAAAATATATTGAAAGAGACGGTGCGAAGGAAACAAAATAAAGAGACGTATATTACTCAGCATCGATGAATCCTTGTATATTCGTATTGAAAATTCACCCAGCGAGAATTTACCAACAGAAGATTATCCAAAGTTTATTAAAACTGGGATACAGTGGCATTTCAGTTAACTTTAAAATCCGCTTGATTTCGTTTTGAATAACTCATTCAGATGGTTTTTCTTCACAATACTAAACTTGTGGATATAATTTGAGGCATTTCCATCTGCAGTCGATTCGGAATTCTACGATATCCCTGTTTGGCAATACATTTTCAAATCGCGAACAATGAGTTGAAACTTTGAACCATTCGGGGAAGAAATTTTCCACGATCGTCAGGGTTGTAGGCACGGATGGACGTGTCGTATTCAAAACACGTTTTTCCTGCCACTTTTTCTCAAGTCTCAAAACCTCTCCGAACGACCCTTCAAGGATGTCTCTTAAAGATTCAAACACGTCGCATAAAAAGTTCTTTAATTCTCAATAAGATATTTTCAAAAGTTTGTTCATGTTTTTCACGGAAAATAACGAACATGAACCAATTATAAATAGAAGAAATCTCATTTCAAGTGAAAGGACTTGAATAAGATTTCTCAATTAATGGAAATTTGAATACCCCCAAGACTTTGTTCGGTAATATTTTACGAATGACTCATCGCGACGTATTCGAACTCACACAACAACTGCGTGACACAACTGTGCGGCAAGATTGCAGTAGTTTAAGGGAGATCGTAACTGACAAAAGAGAGGAAAAAAAAACACATCCATCCACCAGAAGAGTGAAATGATGTCAGCTTTGAATTGAAGGACTCGAAACACAAAAGATGATGTAAGTAGATAAAAAAAGTAGAACTGTCGTGAAATTCAGGAAAGAAAGAGGAAGAAAAACAAGTACAACTTGGAGATAGACAAGTTCAAAAGGAGAGAGATAAAATGAGATTCAAGTGACAGGGCAAAAACAGAAGACAATGCAGGGAAGAAAAAACGTGTACGGAGGATGGAAAGAGAGACGTTAAATCATGTTTTCCAGAATTTTTTGCAAAATCAAGAAGGAAATGAGATGAGGGAAGTGGATTTAAATAAGATCAGTCTAAAATCGAAGGAAAATGATGTAGTCCATTAGTGGAAGGTAGGCTGGAGAAGGAATTAATGAATATGCTGAGCGGATAATGGAAACGACATCGCTCTACTTCTTCATAGAGAATAGTCAAAACATTGAGCTTTATCTGTACTGAAATAGCAAATCTGGGGAGTGTAGCATGAAATAGGCGTTATTCCCATGCGTTGAAGACTCAATCCGTTGAATGGAAAATCAGTTACCGTACGATTTAATCTTTATGATACACTTTCGACGCGCAATGTATATTCAACTGGCCGAATAAATAGGAAGTCTGATGTTAATGCAACTACGATGCAGATGCTCTAATCTATGTCATTTATATAGACTTCTGGTCGATGAATGTCTTTCAAATTGATGAGTTGACGTAGGAAACGAGGTTCAAAAAATATCGTGTGATGCGCAAGGGAGCAAAAAAGGACTCAAGCATGGAGAATTTCTGTGAATTTTTGAGAGCCTTGCGAGTGCCCTGGGAGTACAGGATGAGTTACAGAGGGAGTTGTATCGAGAGTTTTTTAAAAGTTCACCAAAATCCTTCGTACTTGATGTTGTTCATACTTTTCATGCACTGTCAGGTCACGTAAGATTCTCAAAAGTTCTGCATAAGTCTTTTGCACGGAGAAAATGATTCAGCTGCAACAGCGGAGTGTCTAGCACGAACACCCTGTCAGTCATGAAAGTAGCTCCTGCAGCTACATTTTGGTTATATTAGCAGAAGAATTTGCTTGGTAGCTAATTTATTTGCTGTATAAGCTAAAATTTGGCTGCAGGACAGGGTTGCCAGAAAAAGTAGTGAAACCTCTGTCCATTGCTGAAGTCTTAGGGAACAACGAGAACGATTGACTGGTTATGGAAGAAGCAGCCAATCATCAGAATTGGGATACTTTTTCTAGCAACTCTGCTGCAGGAGCTGATTCAATGGCTGACCGTGTCTTTGCTAGCAAATTCATCGCTACTGCAGCTAAATTATTGTTTCCGTCTGGAAATCCTGAATTTTTTCAAAATTTTACCGGGAATTTCTCATGAGCGACGTCGTTTGAAGTTTGGTCCAAAATCAAGGTTGCAAAACACCCGACCGACCTGGATTTTTCTGGGTTTTGTTGGGTTCCTGAGAATTTACTCAGATTGATTGCATCATAATGATAACAACGTCACAAAAGTTCTTGAATTTAATACGAAATTCTTTGTGGAATGTCACATTTCCACGTTAACGCAGGTGAAATTGGAAGCGGGAAGGAAGAGTAGACGAAGCGTATAGTCGAGGGTAATCGAAACATTGATTAAAAGTATACGGAGCTTGAATGAGAGGGATACGAAGTGTATGTGAAGGAGGAATTGAAGCAAAGGAAGCGCATAAAATTCATGAAACTTTAATAAGAAAAATTGCACCTCATAGCGAGAATCGAACCGATGACTTCCACCATGGCAGACGAAAATTTTATCCACTGAACCATGAATCGTCGTTAGGATCAACCGCTTAAAGACATTATTTGAAGTCAGAAAAGGTATGATTTGCACACGCTTAATGTAACTTACTATTACTTCACATAAAGCGTGTGTGAAATGGGTTATGCTTATGAACCATATATGGAACGTATGATTTCATTATTTCACAGCAAGCGGGCATCACCCGCTTTAGGAAGAGGAAATTGAAGCATTTCCCGCTTTGTATGCGCTCCCTCCGCCAAGGAAATTTGATCATAGTTCATACATACAATGTTAGTGATAAAATTTCAAAATTTATCACTGAAATTAAACATCTATTCATCAAATTTGACAAATATGGTGATAAAATTAGGAAAAAAAATTGATATTTAATCGATTCCCCGAATAATCATGTTTATCTATCAGTTTATTATTAATTCCTTAGAGAAGAGCAATATTCGAAATTCAATTACCCATTTCTTAAATTACTTGATGGATAAGTTTTTCAAACACATCATCCAGTATTCAAGGAATGGATAATTTTTCAAATACTTTATCTATTATTGAAGCAATGGATAGTCAAATTCTGTTTATTGCCCACTTTTTGAGAAATAAATAATGAACGGATAGATAAATATTCTCATGTGTGTAGGGAACGATGGTCCAATCATGGACCAAGCCTGGCACAAGAACTGCCGAGACTTGCCTTGAACAATTCAATAAACTCAGCCCAGGCTTGGGAATCATAAGATCAGGACAAGCTTGGGCCAATGGTTCGTTCCAGCCTAGTCCAAATGATTCGCCGAGCTCCTTCAATCAATGCTCCTTTCATTACAGATATTGATGAGAAGAGTAATTTGATCCATATTTCAGCTTAAAGTTCTCCCTCAGAATACCGTACATGAATCATCTCAAAACGATAGATTAAATGTGCCAAGACTGGGACGAGCTTGGGTTTTTCCCAGTCTTGTTAAACCCTGCATGGGAAAAACATCTTGAAATCCTGTAGAGAGTTCTTCGAGGTCAGTTGATTTCCGTGTATGATCACATCTAAAAGTAGTCTATTACCATTGAGTCAAGTTTTATTCTTATTTAGATCAAATGTCTCTATCTTAGTGTGTGAAACTGGAGTGTGGGGCCAATCATGGGGAGGAGATTGGACTGGTCTTGGCCCGATAGTTATGCACAAGTCTTTATCCATTGTGAACTCGGAATTCGGTCACTAATTGAAAACACTGTGCCACTTATGTGGACAACATCGGCTTAAATAATCATTCTAACGAACGCTTAATTTTCACGTTGTGCCAAGCTCGTACCAAGTGCAGCGGTCATTCCAAAGATACGAACAAATGTCTCATGTCTAACTATCCATTGGAAACAGCGGGACAATCATGGAGCCGATCATCATGGGTCCAATTATTCCTAACGGAGGTTTGTTCCTGATACACGTGCCAATCCTGGGACAAGCTTGGGGGTTTTCCAGTCCTGGCAATACCTGCATGGGTTAATATTCGAAAAATGAATAATATATGTACGTTGATTATATATTATCGAAAAATAAAAAAATAGACAATCAAAATTTCTTTCTTGCCGATCTTTGCTTATACGAAATTGAATTGAATATATTTGAGGGTTTGGAAAAAGTATCCACTATCTTCAGCCGGTTAATGATATTATATAAACAGGAAAAAAGCAACGAGCGAAGATGAATCAATCAAAATTGCTGATTTTAATTGTTTTCCAATAGATCGGTTATCAGAACTGTACATTTTGGTTTGGAAAGGTAGGTCAAAATCTGGAAATTTAAACCATCAAGGATCCTTTGTTGAAAAAAGGAATTATGAACTGATATGTGCTCACAATTTACATGTTAATGAGAATACTTTTTCGAATAAATTTGTATAAAGAAATGGGAACATGTGTTGATTTGTGATTAATGTTATAATTACATTCCACACAAAATTCACTTAATGTCACTGGTGAAATTCAAAAAGTGAACGAAGCGGGTATCGAAACAAATGAAGCGTGGAAGTGTTTCGATTCCCTTCTAATTTACACCTAGAGGACTGTTTGTACCCTCCCATCGCAGTTCAACGCTCCATTTTTACCAGGGGTACACTATCTTTTGGACATAGAAGTGATTGAGCACAAAATGGAATCAATGATAATGAATTATTACATTCAAATTAATCGAACAAAAGTTTGACTCGATTTTCTGAAAAAGAAACACTGTGGTTTTAATTTGATATCATGGCGTGTCAGCGAATAATATGAACTAGGTTTTTTGGGTGATAATATGGGTTATTTCGGTTGGGTTTCAGTTGAAAATGCTTGCAACCCTGTCCAAATCCCATCGAAAGTTCCTCCAACCTCAGCTAGAACTTTTCCTTTTCGAGAATTGGACCATTTAACGCTCTATCTTGACCGAGATCATCTCAACTTGGCCCACGGCAGGGTCTCCATCCAAAATCCGTCTCCCTGGGCCCTTCACCCCTTTTTATACCAGACCTCGCCATCTGACTTGAAATCTGTACTATAAAAGAATATTCCATCGCTCGCTACGGGAAGAATAAGGAATAATCATTCGAAATATCGATTTATGCAGGACATGGAAAAGGAAAAAAATGCAGATTACATCCCAGTAGGTCTTCGCAGAAACTGAAAAGTTTCAATGAGAATATCTTACAAGCGCAACGAACTCATTTTGTAAGGATTAAAGCTATTATGCGTAACGGTATCTCCGGTTCAGAATTAATATCGGTGTTACGAAGCTGAAATAATATGTTAGAGAAGTTCGCTTGTATTCGGTAAATAGAGCACTAATCCTCGAATCCATGGAGGCGAATCCTGGAAGGATTTTTGTTCTCTAAGGATTGAATTTTCGAAATAAACTAATCAGGAAGGGTCGGAATACTGTATTTCCTCGTAGTTCAAGACTCCTGACGAAAATGAGACTTTATTCCAAATTCATTGAAATGAAACTCTATAGTTCTGCTATGACTGGATGAACGCTTGCCTGATTTTTCTTGTCTACGAAAAATCAGATATGTAAATCTCTTGAGTTCCTTAGCTGTCCTTCCCGGAGGGATAAAAAAGTTTGTTTCTCGTTTAGTTCATTCATTCATTCTTTCTTTCTTTGCTAACCGAAAAAAATTGCGAACAACGCTTTTCACCCTTGGACATTCGGAGCTTCTAGAACTGTATAAACTCTTTTGAGAGAGAGAGAGAAGAATGGAATGAGAGATTTATTCAACATCAGAGGGTATAAAGTATCGGGGAAAGAACATGGAAAAGATAAGAATGAGGGATTTATCGATTCGTTCTTCACGAAGATTATATTGCGTGTCGATTCCAAGTTGAAATAAAGATGTAAAATAAAATTAAGAGATCGAAATATTTAGGAGAAGGGTAATGCGGGTTGAGGAAGATTCGTTTATTAGATATAAAAATTTGTTATTATTGCGAGAAAAATATATCATACATTATTGATCTTTCTCAAACAGCGAAACTCAATTCGCTAGTAAAATACGAGACACGCTCTGGTAGAGTGTAGTACGGTGTTCTTCAAGTGAAACTCCTCTCGGAGTTTCATATCCTTCAGGAATAACGTGATGCATAAAATCGAAAGAGGGGAAAAATAATAGTAACATAACAGTTGAGCGAATCTTTCGAATTCGGTTTCATCGCGTTACATAGATGTGTCGTTTCCTTTGCTATTATTATGAGATACATAGGCGAAGAGATCTTTTCCCGTGTAACGACTGATTGCCACCCGAACTTCCCATTTGGTTCTTCCCCATTTTTCATGAAACACTTGTTCCGAAGAGATCATAGGGAGACTCAATGATCGCGCAAAACGTTTCTTCGCCATAGATAAAGGAATGATCTTTCATCCTTGGGAATGAACGAGTGGAGGTTCCTGAATCAATATTTCCATTCGAATGAATACAGAATGTGGAGACAAAAATGGAAACTTCGTGAAATGTTAATTCGCATACGATGATGAATAATTGTACAGAGGACTGTAAAGGGACTCTCAACGGACATCTCACAAACTTCTTCGGATGTTACGCCATTCGGAGATGAATCAAAGTTTGTGAAAACTTGAGAATAAGGGATTTCTGATAGGGAGGGATGCATTTCTGCATCCACTGTTCATAGATGTGTCCGATTTCTACAAATCATAGGATGTACAAACCGGCGATTCGGGATTTATTCAAAATCGAACAATGTATAAGGAAGACGTAGAAACAGGTCTCCTGGGAGAATTTATGTATAAACGGACCCACCTCCAGACATCAATGGATTTATCGAGAGATATTCCAAAAACTATCTGAATACGTGAAGTAAGGGAAGGAATTTGTTCTCTGATCTTGCGTCCCTACTCAGAGTTGCAACGATTTTCCCCAACCCAAAGAAACCCATCCGGATTTTTTCAATAAAACCAAACCAAGAAACTACAGTGTTTCTTTTTCAGAAAATCGAGTCAAACTTTTGTTTGATTAATTTTAATGTAATAATTCATTATCATTGATTCCATTTTGTGCTCAATCGTTTCTATGTCCAAAAGATAGTGTACCCTGGGTAAAAATGAAGCGTTGAACCTCGATGGAAGGGTACAAACAGTCCTCTAGGTGTGAATTAGAAGGGAATTGGAACATTTCCACGCTTTATTTGTTTCGATACCCGCTTCGTTCACTTCTTGAATTTCACCAGGAACATAAGGTGGATTTTGTTTGGAATGTAATTATAACATTAATCACAAATCAACCCATGTTCACATTTCTTTATACAAATTTATTCGAAACAGTATTCTTACTAAGATGTGAATTGTGAGCACATATCAGTGTATAATTCCTTTTTCCAACAAAGGATCCTTGATGGTTTAAATTCCAGATTTTGACCTACCTTTCCAAACCAAAATGTCCGGCCCTGATAACCGATCTATCGGAAAACAATTGAAATCAGCGATTTGGATTGATTCATCTTCGCTCGGTGCTTTTTTCCTGTTTATATAATATAATGAACCGGGTGAAGAAAGTGGATATTTTTTTCAAACTCTCAAATATATTCAATTCAATTTCGTATAAGCAGAGATAGGCAGGAAAAAAATTTCTATTGTCCATGTTTTTATTTCTCGATAATGTATAAAAAACATACATATATTATTCATTTTCCGAATAATAATATTTATCTATCCGTTCATTATTTATTTCTCAACAAGTAGGCAATATACAGAATTTGATTACCCATTGCTCAAATAATGGATAATGTATTTTGAGAAATCATTTATTACTTGAATATTGGAAGATGTATCTGGAAAAATTATCCATCAAGTAATTTAAGAAATGGGTAATTAAATTTCGAATATTGGCCTTCTTTAAGAAATTAATAATGAACTGAAAGATGTTTATTCGGAAAATAGATCATATATCAATTCTTCTCCTTAATTTTAATAACATATTTGTTGACTTTAATGAATAAATGTTCAATTTCAGTAATAAATTTCGAAATTTGTTCACTAAAATTGAATGTATGAACTATGATTAAATTCAACGGAAAAATGTGACATTTCACAAAGAATTTCGTATCAAATTCGAAAATTCATCTAACGGTGTTACCATTGTGGCGCAATTAAAGTGAATAAATTTTATAAAACCCAAAAAAACCCAGGTGATTGGTTTTTTTTTCAAAACCATGGTGTTTTTGCAACCCGGTCCCTTGTAAGTCCCTGAAACTACCCTTTTCTCATGCCCCGCTAGAAATCCCTCAAGTCGTTCTTCAGGCTTCGCTACACCACACGCGGCCCTTCCTAAGTAGAAATGCCCTAGTCATTGACGAGTTCTGTGACGCTCAACTAGCCAGAAACTAGACACTTACAAATACCTCAGCAGAACCATCCGCGGCACAAGCGTCTAGTTTTTGGCTAATTATGCGTTACAACACTCGTCAATGACTAGAGCATTTCTACTAGGCTTCACAGTGGGCTGAGAGACCCTAATCGTGCGCCAAAAGTCTAGATTCTAACTCCAATACAGAAATTGGAGTTCTGATTTTGAGATCGTATCATGCATCTTTTGTTCCAATTTGATCATATTCCGGTTAATCATCAACCAGTTGTAGTCATTTCAACTTGAAAGGAAATATTTTTTGTGCTCAAAATTTATGAATTATTAAATTGCACATCATTGAAGTGAGTAGTACAGACCCGTGAAAAAGTCGTTCAGGTCTGATGAGGCTTGTTCAGGCCATTTTTCGGCAAAGTTATTCGTGTTCAATACTGACTGCACGTGAGTGAGCCTGATCGTTCATTTTTAAGCTTTTGTCATCACTTCAAAGTCGATTTTCCCTCTCCATCACATCTGTTTGTATAGAAATGTCACACACACAATCAAACCTCCGACAAAAGAAATTTAATTGTATACAGCGTGATGGAGGGGGAAAATCGACTCGGTCGAACAAATGCTGGCATCACTGCTTCAAAGGCTTCAATTTTGTACCCACGTGGGAACCAGTGATCAAGCTTAACTCCCAGCGATCATGCCTGACAACCCATTCTCGCTTGTGATCATGCAAAATCTCACCAATTGAGGAATATGCATGAAAAATGACGCTGTGTTGATTTTTCTATCACAAATACACGTGCTTGATCATGCTCAATCAGCCCCAAAAGCAAGCGCGTACGCCTGATCACGCATGATCATACCTGAAAACTGGAAACTGAAAAATGAGAGCGGCATAGTAAGCACATTAAGTAGAAATGATCAACAATAAATTAGTGTTTGATAACATTATTATAGGTTCATTTCTAACATGAAACTTATTGATTTTGTATGGATTTCTCATGTATAATAGAGCATAATCAAGCGTGATTGGGCCTAATTGGGCATGATTGGTCCTCATTAGGTGGGTACAAAATTGAGGCCTGATCACGCCTAATCAGGCTTTAGTCATCAGCCCTGATAAGGCGTGAGCAAGCGTGGACAATTCTTTCACGGGGGGCTTTTCTTCCAATTTATCTCCGTATATAAAAAGCATAAGGTTTATAAAAATTGTGGCCTGAACCATATAATTGTCGAACTACGCATATTTCCACGATGTTTCATCCGAAAATTATGGCATATTAATGGATGAAACTGTAATAATGTTATCAAACACTAATTTATTGTCAATCATTTCTACTTATTGCGTTTATGCAGCTCTAATTTTCTAGTTTCCAGTTTTCAGGCATGATCATGCATGATTCAGGCGTACGCGTCTGTTTTTGAGGCCAATTGAGCATGATCAAGCATGTGTATTTGTGATAGAAAAATCAACATAGCGTCATTTTGTATAAATACTTCTCAGTTGGTGAGATTTTGCATGATCATATGCGAGAATGATTTGTCCAGTATGATCGCAGGGGATTAAGCTTGATCACAGGTTTTCACGTGGGTACAAAATCGAAGCCCTTTTAGTGATGACAAAGCTAAAAAATGAACGACCAGGCGTAGTCAGGCCCAACTACGTGAAGTCAGTATTGAAAACGAATGATTTTGCCGAAAAATGTCCATGAGTAGGCCTGCACAAATCTAACCAGACCTGAACGATTTTTCCACGGGATAAGACTAATGATCACAATACCGCTCGCAGAGTCTTTGATCAATCACAGCTGTTGGCAGATTTATTGCATTCAATTCACGAATTAGTACACAATTTGAGGACCATTTTGATCGCCATATGATCCCATTTCCCTATTGACCTAGTACAATTCGATCATTCTTGTATTAGAACGGCAGAAATTTATGTTGAACCTCATTCATGGTATCCCATGCCATCAACGTTGCACAGAATCCTCATTCACGCAGATGAGATTATAAGGGCAAGTAAACTTCCCATAGGAATGCTTGGGGAACAAGTAGCGATCTTATAGTAAAAAGACATCTCGTCAAAGTTCTCCCGAAGATGTTTCCAATAGGGCAATGGATACGTCTGATCCCATCATATCACATGTGTCTCTTAAGACACGCCTTTAGAGAAAGAAGGTACTTTGAATTCCTGAAGAAGTGAGGAATTTATTACTTATCCCCGAAGCAAAAGATGCCAGTTATGCACATGAAGTGGATGATGATGCACAACGAGGTCCAAAATTAAACAATAGTGAAGATGAGAGCGAGGATGAAGGTTTAGATGCAGCTAATGAATCTGAGATTTTCCAGGAATCGATGCCCTGGAATTATCAGATGGAGAAGAGCAGCAAAAAGAAGAATCTGACGAGAATTTGCAAGAAGTGAGAAAAAAATAAAAAAATGGAGTCATCATCCGCCACGTCCTCGGTTCGTGACTCTGGTTTCAGCAGAGAGCGGTAATTGCAGAACGATAGGTTATCACGCACACGGTCAATTTTAGTTGGATCATAAAAAAATTGAGGCTTTTATCATCCCGTGAAAACATTGTTCAGGTCAGATTAGGCGTGCTTAATCATGGACATTTTTCGGGAAAATTATTTGTTTTCAATACTGACTGCACGTTGTTCGGCCTGACTATGCCTGGTCGTTCATTTTTTAGCTTCGTTATCACTAAGAAGGCTTCAATTTTGTACCCACGTGAAAACCCGTGATAAAGCCTGATCGCCTGCGATCACACCGGACAAACCATTCTCGCATGTGATCATGCAAAATCTCACCAACTGAGACGTATTTATACAAAATGACGCTGTGTAGATTTTTTTATCACGAATACACACGCTTTATCGTGCTAAATCGGCCCCGAACGCATGCGCGTACGCCTGATCACGCGTGATCATTCCGGAGACCTGGAAACTGGAGAATAAAAACGATATAAGCATAATAAGTAGAAATGATTGACAATGAATTAGTGTTCGATAAAATTTTCAGTTTCATTCCTTACAGAAGATTTGTTGATTTTGTATGAATAATAGAGCATAATCAAGCCTGATTGGGCGTGATTAAGTATGATCAGTTCTCATCAGGTGGGTACAAAATTGAGGCCTGAGCACGGCTGATCACGCCCGATGAATGAAGCCTGATCAAGCGCGAACAGGCATGGTTAATTTTTTCACGGGATACTGGGTTGCCATTTAGAATTTTCCACTTTTAACAACAGAATTACCATTAGTACCCTTATGAACTTCTATATGGTGAGTTTCAAACAATTCTGATGAAATTTTGAATTGTAGCGCCCGATTGAGGTCTCTCAGCTCACTGTCGGGTTGTGAGAGACTTGCGACACCTACTGATACCTTGCGATAGCCTAGAAAATGACTAGAGTAATTTCTATTCCAATTTCATGGATTCTTTTAACCAGAGTCTGGATAGTTTCAATCACGAATTTCACCTCCCCACTTCCTCGTTGCTATACGAGTCTTTTGTCATACTCGAAACGTTCAATAATTCACAAATTTTATTCCTCATTTCAAATACCTTCTAACTGGATTGAAGAAGAGTAATGGATCGTACGAGAATTCGATGCATAGAACCTGCGATAATATCTTGTTCGCTCTTCCGTGGTACAAGACGTCAGACGATGAGAGAGAAAACGTGTTACAGTCTGTAGCACAACATGACAAATTCCCACGATAGGTATCTGTAACGATATCTATCCCATTGATGCACGTTATCATCGTATATCAAATATTTTAACATTCTATTCAGGAGATCCCGATTTATTTTCTCCTTTAAAATTCATTCAACAGGCAAATTTGAACCAGAAGATGCAGATTCCGGAAGCAATAAAAATCTTCCTCCACGGGGAAAAAGTGTGCAAAAATGATCTCAAATGGAAATAAGCGCTTTTCAAAGACCAGTGCTGCAGGCTTTGATAAGATCCAAAGTACGCCATGGATAATTTCATACATTGTTCCTGTATTTGAATTATGACACATCAAATGAGATATTTAATGATATCAACAAACTTCATACTCGAATGTGGATAATTGAACATTCGTTGATAATCAGCGAGGTTCATTTCCAGCAATAAAGCTTTAATAAACCTCGAGTGGAACTACGTATTCGGTAATTATTCATCAATTAGATAAATAAATACCAGTCTATATACGTTGGTCGTTGTGATCCTCTTGCACCTGCACGGTAAATATTCATTCTCAACGTTTCTACTGAAACGAAATTTATTTATCAAATAATGTTATATATTCATATCCAATGCGGAGTCAATGATAGGGAGGAAATCACGGTAACGGAGAATGGGAAATGAAAAATCCTTCGTATCGTATTTCAAACACGCGTATTTTTCCTCAATTTCGATTCATCGCGCTGTATACCGAGAACCATTTATCACCGATGGACAATTGTTGATTTTAGGAAACAACAATGAGTCTACCGGAGGGTGAAGAAAATATTCTGAATACCAAAGGCATAATGAAGTTGAGATATATATTGTTCGCGAGGGTATATAGAAATATACCATTATTCCTTATAGTTTCATCGCACCTGTCATCTTTTCACACGAACGTAACGAGTATTACGTATCGATCGAAGAGTATTACTCTTACACATCGACGTGCCACGTATTCATTGGTATCTTCTTCTTCGTACAGTGTATTCGTATCTGTATAATAACGACTAAGCCCCAAGGCTTCGAATACGGCTTTTCTTTTGTTTATTTTTCGAAAGCTCGAGATTGAATCTCTTTCTCTGCGGTTGAAACATATTATAAGCTTTGCAAGGATTCAACTTCCTTTCGATTAATGAAAAATTTCATCCGGATTGATAGGGTTTCATCAATTTTCTCAATATAATAACATAAAACATGTAACTCACCAAATGTATCGAATAGACTTCATCTTCAGGGCTGTAGAATTTTCTTTGCATTTATATGCCAACACCTGTTTGACGCTACTAACATCCACCGAGGGGAACCTGGATGTCACGTAAGCTGAAACACGTGTAAATTTCACCCAGATATATTACGATCTTCGTGCGATGAATTTTTTATTGATATAACATATATTCATTCCAACACAACATTTCATAACATGAAATTCGAATTGACTTTTCGAGACTTTTCAGGAGAGAAGTGCTTTTTTTGCCCGCGGTATATTTGGTTCAATAAATTACAATATCGTGAATGATGATCGTGGAGAGCGTTTTTTTTCCAGCAAAAACAGAGTGTGTCATTTCGAGAAGGGTTAGAGGTAACTTTGTCGCTTTTACACCGCAGCTAACGCCAATGGGCCGAAAGAGATTGTTCTCCATTAATCTAAACTTACACGACAAAGGTATGATTTACAGACTCGTGAACCATTGCTCTTCTTAACGCTACGGTAACCGCACTGGTAAAACTTCACTTCACACTAGTCCAGCTGTCTTTAAAGAAAGTTCTAATCTAACGATAAAATCTTCTGCTTTCCTATTAAATTGATTAAAGGAAAAATTATTATTCAATTATTAGCTACAATGAAAAATCACATGTGTTTATCCCGGGAAGTTCAATTGCAATTTATGTAAAATATTGATACAAAAAATGTATCAAATCAATACAAAAATGTTAAATTCACACTGAAAATCTGTTGATTTGAGAATTTTATATGTTTATAATAATGTGTGCATTAGGGTGTTTCGTTTTGAATCGATATTTTCTTTTCTTCGCTCCCACCTCAAAAACTTTCAGAATGTAGTTAAAAAAAAATCCCCCCGCAACCTGGACACTGAAAAAAATTATTTAGAGGTGGCGAAATGGCTTTGAAGGTGTTTTATTTTATCAAAATATCATTAGTGTGCAAAAAATGAGGTTTGATTGCTCTTCGACAACTGAGGGTCATTTGCGAAGTGATTTTCTGCGTAGAATCCGAATCTGAAACCAGAAGTGGGCCATCGCGTCAGCGTTTTGAGATATTTGAGGTAATTTACTCAGAAAAGGGATCTTCTCTACTTTGAACCTTCGATTTTTCATCTTTCCTGACATACAAAATTTTTTGAATATTTTTTTCCGATTTTATAATTTAATACCACTCTTGCCCTTCAAAATGAGCTATTCATCGATCATCTACGATTCGTTCTTGCAAAATTACAACCATTCTAAGTTATGGAATATGCCCCAAAAACATCATGATCATTCATATGATCAACCCTTTGAGGAATACATTTTCTCATTGGCAAAATTCGATTGCTCTTCAGTAACTACCCACACTGAAGAAAGAAATATCTTGAAAAATACCATAATTTATGGATTCTTGGCGTTGGTCTGACCCGAGTCAAAATATTGACGTGAACGAACCTCTGAAAGTCCCATAATTTCTTGGACTTTTATAAAGAAGTATGGTACCTTCCTCATAAAAGTCCCAATCATTATTGTACTTTCAGAGGTATCTTCACATAAATATTTTGACTCGGGTTAGACCAACGCCAAAAATCCATGAATTATGGTATTTTTCAAGATACCTTTTTCTCCGTGCAATAAACACACACACGTTATTTCAACGTCAAAAGGACGTTAGACTGTCAAACGGACGTCACTCGTTGATTTCATAACGTTGATTTTTAGTTGAAATTTGATAGGGAAATAGACGACCAGGAATTACGTTTTGATGATATGTAATTTAAACTGATATTCAAAAATAACCATCAAACAACGTCCTAAAAAAACGTGTTTTGAACGGGTTTGAATCGCGCGTTTAAAATGTGTATATAACACCTTGTGTTTGAACTTCAATTGAAGATATTCTGCTAAAAATGTCGAACGGAACCGAACAATGGTTAAAATTTCAACAAAGAGCCAGGTAGTAAATAATGTGGCACACTCTCCAAATTCTGTGATACTCAGAAATACTATTGTTCTCGATATTGAATGAAAAGCTTTCAAAATAATTTGTTGGATTCAATTCACGTTTTAGAAACATCATTAGAACACGTCAATAATTGACGTCTTTTAAACGATGTTCAAACCGTTGATATGACGTTATTTTATGATTGAGAAACACTTGATCTGCCGCGATATTTTTACGTTGAATCCACGCAAGAATATCACTAATTCACAACGTGTTGACTGGGTAAGGGTCATTTCCGAAGTAATTTGCTGCATAGAATCCGAATCTCAAGTCAGGAATGGGTCATTACGACAAGATTCTGAGGTATTTGAGGTTAAGTGCTCGGAAAAAGGGTTTTTTCTTTGCTACGTTCGAAGTCAAGTGCAGAGCACACAGAATTCTTTTGATCTTTTTGTCCAATTGCATCATTCAGTACCACTCTTACTCTTCAAGATCAGTCACCTATGATTCCTTCCTGCAGAGTTACGGCCACTCTGAGTTATAGAATATATCCCCAGGATCTGTTGGGGGGTCACCAAGATGTGTGAGAATAAAAATCTCAATCTTCTGACATGATATTCTTACTTAGCGACCCTGAAACTCGTCACACGGAGAGAAAAATACAGTCAAAATTACTGCCCTAGTTAAAAGGATCCATTGAATATGACAGAGAAAATTCGATTGGATTTGGTCAGAACATTGTACAGGATTCAATCAGTTTTGGTGAGACTCAATCAGATTTGGCAAGATTCAATTAGAATCACATTGGGAACAATGCATTCATCTGATCAAATCTCATTGAAAAAAGTTGAATAAAATTTGGTCAGAACATTGTACAAGATTCAATGGGATTTGGCAAGAAGCGATGAGATTTGGCAGGAATCAATTGATTTTTTTAACCGTCTACGGACCAGATTGGAATTGACAAGAGAAATTATGGTATTTTCATCAGATTCTACAGAAGTCCACAGTAATTTATGATGGTTTCCGGTACGATATTTACTGAACAAGAAATTTTCCTGAAAATCCAAGAAGTTCTGAACTTGAATGATAAGAATTTTCACTGTGGTCATTGTAAAACGTCCATATAATTCCTTAAGGAAACTATTTCACTGTATGGAAATACAAATTTCAATAAAAATCCAAACTCAGTCCGGCGTTCATATGGAGCACAGTAGAAAGTATTGTATTCTACATGAAAGAGTAATGGATTATTTCCTCCGTGCACATATACATATTTCAATAACCCAGTAAACACACGCACGTTTTAAAAACGTCAAAAACAGTCAATAACCACACGTTGTGAATTGGTAATATTCTTGCGTTGATTCAACGTAAAAATGTCGCGGCAGATCACGTGTTTTTCAACGATAAAATAACGTCATATCAACGGTTTGAACATCGTTTAAAAGACGTTGAATATTGACGTGTCCTAATGATGGTTCTAAAACGTGAATTGAATCCAACAAATTATTTTGAAAACTTCTCATTCAATATCGAGAACAATAGTATTTCTGAGTATCACAGAATTTGGAAAGTATGCTACACTATTTACTGTCTTGCTCTTTGTTGAAATTTTAACCATTGTTCGGGTTCGTTCGACATTTTTAGCAGAATATCTTCAATTGAAGTTCAAACACAAGGTGTTATAAACACATTTTAAACGCGTGGTTCGAATCCGTTGAAAACACGTTTTTTGAGGACGTCGTTTGATGGTTATTTTTGAATATTAGTTCAAATTACACGTCATCAAAACGTCATTCCTGGTCATCTATTTCCCTATCAAATTTCAACTAAAAATCAACGTTATGAAACCAACGACTGACGTCCGTTTGACAGTCTAACGTTCTTTCAACGTTGAAATAACGGGTGTGTGTTTATTGGAAATGGTTAATAATGTGAATGCTCATGATGTTGTTGTGGCATGTTTCATAACTTAGAATGGTTGTAATTTTGCCAGAACGAATCGTAATGGATCGATCAATAGCTCACTTTGAAGGGGAAGAATGTTATCAAATTATAAAATCGGAACAAAATATTCAAAAAATTTGTTATGCCAGAAAAGATGAAAAATCGAAGGTTGAAAGTAGAAAAACTCCGTTTTCTGAGTAAATTACTACAAATT
Organism: Gonatopus flavifemur; assembly: GCA_018340375.1. Taxonomy (NCBI): domain Eukaryota; kingdom Metazoa; phylum Arthropoda; class Insecta; order Hymenoptera; family Dryinidae; genus Gonatopus; species Gonatopus flavifemur. The sequence goes on from JAFFJZ010000004.1 coordinate 21,578,161, forward strand.
TCTCAAAACGCTGACGCGATGGCCCACTTCTGACTCCAGATTCGGATCCTACGCAGAAAATCACTTCAAAAATGACCTTCAGTTATCGAAGAGCAATCAAACCTCATTTTTTGCAGACCAATGATATTTTCATAAAATAAAAAACCTTCAAAGCCATTTCGCCACCTCCGAATCATTTTTTTCAGCGTCCAGGTTGCGGGGGGATTTGTTTCTAACTACATTCTGAAAGTTCTTCAGGTGGGAGCGAAGAAAAAAAATATCGATTCAAAATGAAACACCCAAGAGTATATAAATTATACAGAGAAAACAAATTCGTTCACGCAAGAAATCAAAGTAACATATACAGAATGGCGAATCTTTTTGCTGTAAACTAACTCAAAATTCGCTGCAACAGCTGGAAAATCGCTGTCGTAACGAACAAGATTGCTATCACAACAATGAGACCCCGCAAAATTAGATCTCGCTATCACAGCGAATTAATTTTTTCTCCACGTATTAATTATAATGAATGATGACTTGAAATGAGGGAGGGAAAAAAGACCTTTTCATTTTGGAAGCCTTGGAAATTGATCCATCAACTCTATCTTCATCTCCTGGTTGGTGTACACACACATACACACACACTCCATATACGTGGATGCAAATTAACGTGAGATACTTTTTCAACGTGAATAATGAGGAGGGAAAAGTACAATATCGATCAAACCGATTCAACCTACTATTATTAAGATCCTTTTTGTGCTTCTAATTATAATAATTATTCGTTTCAATGTTTTATATTCCATTGTTTTCAAGAAAATTATCCATATTTTGTCATTCTATTATGATTCCCAGTAATGCCAAAAGATTTTATGCAACCGAAATTCTACTTCATGACAAGAGCTTAATTAGACATCGATGCATAGTTCGTTTTCTGTAAATTAAACACGGAGGAGATCAATTCAATCAATATTCAGAGTCAAATTTTCTGAAGTGGACCCACTAAGAATGAAGTAGTTCAATTCAAACTTTTCATCGTGGGAATTTGAAGATTCATCGATAAAAATAATGTCTAAAATATTATTTTTAGGGGTGTGCGAACCGTTCGAATCTCGAATCTCGAACCAAACTCCGACTCTTCGTTTCGGTTCGAACTTCACCCTTGTAAAAAAAAAACGATAGAGTCTTATAAAGAACGATGGGATTTGTATCAAATTCTATCGAGTTTTATAGGATGAATCGTAAGGATTTGTCTATCAGATATGAATGCTATCGTACCGTATAAGAATTTCCAATTTTCACTTTCAATCACATTATGACGATACAATTTCAATCATTTCCTGTCGTATAATCCAAGACTTAACGATTTCAATCAACAATCAACGATGGAATGTCAATCGTAGTGTATGGGTAACTCACGGAATTTCAAATTCTATCAGGCTCAATCTGGAAAATCCGATGGGAAATTTGTCACAGTTTGCTCCGAACTTTAGACTCAAAACCCGAAAAAATTCGACTACGCTGTAAAATAAAAGACGATGTTAAATCGACTTATCATCAAGTTGATCTGATATCGATGCCAAGTTCAAGTAATGGAGAACACACATACAGGCGTTCCCATGTTGTTTTTACCTGTAAACACGCAAAAACCACTTGTTTCCAAGTCGGATTGACATGCTATTGGGTGCTTAATAGACGCAAGTTGATTGAATCTGTCATTTTTCCTGGTGTAGTTTCGATAATAATTGCCCTGATGGAAAGCGTTACATGGTTTCTGGTCAGTTTCTGGCTAGTAGCCAGAAACTGGGTGTTTCTGGTCGGTCACTGGCAAGTTACCGACTAGTAGCTGGCCAGTGGCCAGCTAAACTGGGCAAATTTCTACCAGGGCGAGGTCTCCATTATTACTCAAATAACTCCAATATGTATAGAATATTCACCCAACGTTTCTAAATTAACCAAACGTTTGATAAACATTCTTAAAATGTTTTACGTACTTTTGGTTTGATACTGTAACATGCTGCATATGAAACGTCACTTTAAAAAACGAATTCATGATGGATTCTGTTTTCTTAAATGTATTTCTAATTCAGTTTTGGCTTTGGGATTAGACGTTTTGAAAGTTGGAAATAGTTTCGAAATTACAAAGTTCGGTTCAACTTGAAAAATATATTTGCAGTTCGGTTCGAGTTCAGTTCCATTTTTTGGAGTTCGGTTCGACTGGGAAAATTTGGAGTTCGGTTCGAGTTCGGTTCAACTTTTCAAAGTTTGATTCGGTTCGGTTCGATTTGAAAAATATATTTGAAATTCGGTTCGAATTCGGTTCGACTGAAAAATTCAAGGTTCTCACACCCCTAAATCATTTTTATTATTCGAAAAGTTATAAACCAATGTTTTTTTCTGCACCTTGTTCATAAAATTACAATTTCTCGACGAGTCTTTGATACAAATTCATTGAATTCCAATAGTAGGTTGGAGAATGAATCTTGTTTGAAATAAAAAAAATTTTAATGAAAATTACTCGATAAATGATCAATTTTTTGATAAATAAATCAAAATTTAACCAATAACTTCTCATGTAGGTGAGAATTGTTTTGCGAAATCTCAGCGACTCTTTCCCGCAATAAAACTTTAGGACACTTGATAAATGAAAAAGTTACAAATTTTTGAATAACACCGGTTAGGCGTTAGGCGCGCTACACGTAAAATGTTCAACGTAACAAATATCCAAATTTCATAATTTCTTCTGCAGATGTCAATTACTCACACAAACAGAAAGTAAGCTAATTTTTTCCCGAAATTCCGCTGATGATTTTCTAGTTGTTTTAAAGCATGATTTCATCATGAAATCTCAAGTTTTGTACTTGGAAGAATTGAAAAAAAACACCTTAGAAAATTTATTATAACTCTCGATTCCTCCGAAAATTCCTTTTTTCATATGCAAAATGCCATTCAATCGCAACATTGGGCGGAAGATCAAGCACTCTTCGTGTTCACGTTGTGTACTATGAAGAAAACAACGTTCTCAGCCATGAGAGTTTTATAGTTTTCTCTGAATTTATTAATCACGATGCTACAGGAGTCTACTGGTATAATTAAAAATTGATTAGATTTTGTGGGAAAACTATACTACTTTTTTGACGGCGCTGGCTCGCAGTACGAAAATAAATTCAATTTTATCAATTTGTTTCGTCATAATGAAGATCCCGATATAAAAGCCGCATGAAACTTCTTCGCTACAGCGCACGGAAAAAAACTTGCTATGGTGTTGATGGTTGTGTCAAGAGACAAGCATATCGAGCCAGTTTACAGAGTACTCAAATTAACAATTCCGAGAAAACTTTTTGGATACCCTAGCAGAAATTTTGGAAGGGAAAATACAGGGGCCTGAAGAGGCACACCTGATTTCCTATCACATTTTCATCAGGTATCGTTACGGTTTTCCCTATTTCGCTCGATTTTATGGAAATCTCATCCGAAACCTATTGTACCCCTGCGTTACGACCCTATTTGAATCCGATTAGGGAAATCAGACTGGTTTCCGGATTCTAATCCGATCAGGACCTTATTAGAAATAGGGAATGCTTGATCAAATACCCACTGGGGTAGGTAGAAAGATTTTTTTGAAAAATACATTTTGATTTTTGTTTACTAGATGAGTACAACACACATAAATTAGAACTAAAATCACGTTTTACCAAATCAAAACCAGTGAAAGGAAAACGGTAATTTCACTGTTACCTCTGCTTAAAAAATTGGATTAGAAACGATATAAATCGATTTGATTCCCATGCAAATTCCGCGTAAACAAATCGATGGCCATGACAAGTAATTAAGCGCCCAAAATGTATTTTTCACAATCAATAGGAATAAATCAGATGAGCATTTCAAATCACATTGGTTCGAAAATACTTGAATAAAAAGTGCTCCTGAAATAAGAAATCGGATGATGTTGAATAAAAATTGTGTTAATAAGAAATTTCTGATGCAAAATCTGGATAAATCAGAGTGGCCAGTCTGCGGGAATTCTAATGGAATCAATCATTAATAAAATCAGGTTGAGCGGAATGGCCAATGACAGGATGAGAAAATTAAAAAAAAAGGTGATGTAAAACAAATGACGTCCAATAATAGCTGTTTCACGGTGAATAGATTATTGTAGGCAACAACGGAATACTGTACTACCTACGTCAGCTTTTGTATAACGCTAAATTAATTCCAACACCTAATACTTCATATAAATTTAAAGGAATTTTCCCATAAAAATTTTTTACAGTGTAACTACTAAATCTCATTGAAAAAAAAAGCATTCAAAAAATTGTTGATATTTTTTAAAGCGAAAGGAAAGACAAACCCTGCAGAGATGCAAGAATCACGTTTTCTCATCCGCTTGTTCTTCCCCATTCACTGTGCGAATATGGAACGAACATCGAGAAACAAACTTGACAGAATTGAGAACTACTTCCGTCGATATCTGACCGATAATCCAGAAAACGTATAATCAATGAGCAATTTGCATACCAAATCCATATTCTCATTCAATCTCAATATTCCTATACCAAATACTTCAAAGTATCGTGATTTGATACAAAGAACAAGTTATACGATAGTAAAAAGTTCTGAACGACCTGCTTTCAGCCATGAAAAGCCATCGTCGTCAGTTTAAGGTCGATAAGCGCTTACGATAATCGAGAAAACGACGGGAGGAAGATGCGTTTAAAACATACTCTTGTTGCAAATTTATCGTATGTTTATTCAAATACTCGTGTCCCGACACAACCTGCTACCTCACGGTATCAAACAAACACGATAATGGCAAGCTGAATCTTTGATATACAAGGAAAGCTTGAAAGCAAAACAACGTGATCGCATTCCGTCCGGCAGACCCTTTTTTCCCCTTTGTCCTCTGTTCAAAGAAAGAGATTGAATATCGATCGAAGGTACGGGTGGGTCGTAGTTATAACTATGAAAAGTGATTACAGAAAGAATAAGATGATGCTCCGAGACGTGAGGAAAATTCATTATTATAGGCGGGACTTGATTCTTAATTGAACCTCGAAAAATTCTTCCCTGAATTTTATGTCCTTCGTGTGAATGGAATAAATAATGCGAATTGAAATAGAAAGGGAATGTCTAATAAATTTCAAGATTTTATTAGAAATGTTTTTCAGACAGATATGGACGATTCGATTCGATAGTACTTCTTGTTTCAAAGAGAAATATAGTTGGCAGATTCGATGGGTTGACCTTCCGGACTGCAGTTGCATTTTTTTGTCCTTTGACAACTGATGTTATTCTTGATGTTAGGTGGTAAGACGATTGATTTTACTGATCTTTGATATTGAAAGGGTGATATTTTGTCGTGGGTTGCTTGGGGTGTTCATTGAGTAATGAGAATTCAAGTTTCCTGAGTAGAAATTCAGATTGAGTGTATCTACACGCAGAGAGACATATTTTAAAAAGTCCCATAATTTATTGATGGTCAGCTCCAGTCTGGTACGGATGAAATTATTGACCTGAATATAGCGTCAAAAGTACCACAATTTCTTGTAGAAATAGGGTCAGGGAAGGTTATTTGGCGACATATTGTTCCACACGTTTTCAACAATTGTATAGAACACCAACGTTTTAAGTTTAATCTAAATAAAAATATCCATAGATAAGTGAATTTATATTTAAGGTAGATAAATTGGTGACGATGGGGGTAATTTGATGATAGTCGTGGGTTAATTCGATGATGTAGAGACACCCACTGTTTGGCAAATCATAATTCTCAAAAACGTTGGAACGCATAAATTTAAAGCCACATATGGATATCTTTGCTGTTTCTTTTGTCGTCAAATGTAGCAAAACATCCAAATGAGGATCAGTATACAAATTGGTTTGTGCATAGATGAAATTTATTGATAAACGTTGGGTCTCCTCATTTTCAGTACAGCAAATCTTACATGTATAATATACATCTATTAAGATAAAAAAAAAGGATAAATCCGTGATCATTATAAACGTTTCAAAATCATTATGAAAAACCTTTAATTTCTTGCTCTATTCATGAGGATATACCAACTCACACTTGACTATGAAAAATAACTTATCATGATCAAAAAATTCATTTAAGTCTGCTCTTTCGTATGGCATCAATAGTTTTTCCAATATATTCTTCATTTATTTCTAATAAATCAGATAATACTAACTCACCAGTCAGAGGTTGTTTTTAGAAACACTATTCGATGTACGACACAAATTGTCTGACGCCAACAACCAGAACGATGTTGATCATTATGGTTTATAACCAATAGATAGAAATATGATTCCACTATCATTTGGTACATTAATGGCGCCATAGCCCTGCGGACGGTATTGTTTGCAATTGAAATTCAAACTATCACCAATATACCTATATCACCAAATTTCATTCCTTCACCCTACATCTACCAGGTGTAGAAGTATGAAACCGGAATTTCCCTATAAATGGCACTAACCATCAGTTTGGGAATCCTAAGACCACTTCTTCAGCACCAACATCTTCCCCTAACAGCTGATGAAGATTTTCAACACAAAACAATGAAAGTTCTGTACACCCGTAATTGTTTTATAACCTTGAAGATGCAGAGTTTTGTCCCTACGGCTCAACGGTTAACGCACTAATTTTCAGACATGGATGTCCGGCAGGGTTGGGGGTTCGAATCCCTGACTAATCAATCCGCCTTTCTCCCTAACGGTCAAGCCGCGAAAGGGGAAATGGCGGGTGGTGCGTCGACCAAAGTTTATCACGAAAGCAGCTACCACCGTAATAGGGGAACGACGATTGATAAGGCAGGGAATCTTACCCCTGCTGCATAGGTTAGGTTGGAAGACGCATGATCATACCTGAAAACTGGAAACTAGAGAATAGGAGCTGCATAAGTACAATAAGTAGAAATGATTGACAATGAATGAGTGTTTGATAACATTGTTACAGTTTCATTCCTTACGGGAAACTTATTGATTTTGTATGAATTTGTCATGTATAATGGAGCCATAATCAAGCGTGATTGGGCGTAATTGGGCATGATTGGTCCTCATCACGTGGGTACAAAATTGAGGCCTGATCACGCCTGATTAGGCTTCAATCATCAGCCGTGGACAATTTTTTCACGGGTTCATACTTCCACACCTGGTAGTCATGGTACTTTACCAGTAAATTCAGGTAAATAACTTTATCCGTCACAGAATAGCGTTGATTCTCAATGAATTATGGGACTTTTCAAGATATTTCTTTCCTCCGCGTATGAAGCGTTATCTTAAATCAGGCCCTGTACACAGACTGTAACACATTGTTGCATCACAGCTCGATATAACACACCATGATAAGATCTCAAAGGTAGAGAAATTGTTCTCACGTTTTATACAGTTTAGTTAAAAACTGACAATACTTCTGGAATTTGGTATCTACGGACAAACCCGGGGAGAAAGTTTACCCGTTTCTAACAGGATTTCCTGTGACAAAAACTATTCAAAGCCTGCTAACAATGTTTACCCAGTTCTGCTTGGAATTTTTAGCGGAGCTAGAAATTAGCTTTACCCAATCGGGCCCGCATAGAACATGAAGCTAGTCATAAAATTTTTCTGTCCAGTTTGAGACTCTCCAAACCCATTTCAGGATCATTGTATTTTGAATTACAATTCTCTCGTTCAACGAACTACAACAAAATAGGAAAAAAACCCTGATATTCGATTCCTTTTTTCAGATTTTCATTCCCTATAACCGATCATCGAGACTCGTATATTCCGTCGTTCTATCCTATACAAAAACTGATTACATGTTTTTCACCACTCGTGTTACACCGAATATCTCATCTGTACCCTCATCTCAAAAAGATAGACATGAAAAGAGCCTGTTGATAGATATCTAAGTCCAAAAAAGATTTCTTTGGCGTGGCGGTGGTAGCAGGGACGGTAATGGTTTGATGTCCATAGGTTTGGACAAGCGAAAGCTACACCGAGCTTCACCTCACTCAATAAATCCTTTATTGGTGAAACTCGGTCTCCGCTTTTCACCTCCGTCGACGGCATCGCGTATCTCTTTCATCGAATCGGCCAACGATTTATATCTTATCGATCGAAAATTCAATTCGAAGCCATACTCGGTCAATGATTTCATGAGAAACGTATCAATTATTATTATCATCGTTATCTATCATGGAATCCATTGTAATTGAACTGTCGATGACCATCGATAATACGAAATTAACATTACAAAGGTAATCTTACTAAAATTTATTGGATTGTAGGGTTTAGAGAACCGGAGGCTATAATGATAGGAACCATCGAAACATATTATTATCATCGGGTAATGTCACTCCGATAACAGTATCCTATTATCCAATCATGTAATAACTGTGAAGGTAAGAATATTCACCCGGGAGATCAGGTGTTTCGATGTGTTCCGATAAGCTTGTTCGTATAAAAATTAATCGCACATGCTCCAGGGTTCATTGAATTTGAAAATCTTTGATATATAGTGGACCTGTAGTCCAAATGCTAGGACATATTGATCCGTACTGGCTGTAAATATACGAGCATGTGCATGTACGTTGAACATTGAACTCGTATATATCCAGAGAGAATATTGCAACGGACGTGGTCATGTCTACTCTTCTCTTCTCCTGTTCTCGTTCGATTTTATTTTCTTCCTTTCGGCACTTTCTGTACCAGACTTTCGCCAGATTTTTATGAAAATTTATCAGATTTATACTGAAACGTTATACGTTGTTTCTATTCTACCATCGGGCATCCGTCGGAGTAATGTATTGGAAATCGGTGTCCGGAATAACAAGTTCGAAGGAATAGGAAGAGTATTGAAGTGCTATAAATTTGTATGAGTTGATCGGGAATGTAATATCTGAAATTCAGGGTGAGGGAGGGAAAGATTATTCATCAACGTTGATTACACGAGTTGATTATCACCTCCGCAACATGCTGTAACATTCGATCAAACCTAATACCCGTCTCTCGTTACGTTTGAATGACGAAACTCGGGCAGAAGTTCATTCAATTTGGAAATTCCAAATTTATAGAAAGCCATTCAATTTTATAGAATGAAGAATTAAAGGGAGAAAATTGAGAGCTATTATCCCTGTTAAAAAAAAATCTCTCTCTTCAAGAAAATTAAAAAAGAAGGAAATCGATCTGGTTATCCCAACAGATGCAGCACGATTTGGCAGGCCACCGGTTCACTTCGTTCGAAAAAATCAAAAATTGGCTCCTAACTTGGATCGCCTCGAAAGACGAGACGTTTTTCCGTAACGGGATTCGAAAATTACCCGAAAGATGGGAAAAAGTGATAGCCAGCGATTGAAAATACTTTGATTAATTTCATAATTCATGTTCTTCTGAAATAAACACATCTTTAACTGTGAAAGAACGGACCGAATTAATTCGTACTCCCAATATTATCACAGTTTTTGTTTTAGAAAAATACCGAATAGAATGCGTGAGTGTAACAAAGTCGATTGGGAGGTATAATTTTATAACTTTAAGTGAAAAACATCAAATTTGCTGAATTCCATGAGAAATTATCTAGCTTATGAGCTTTGACTAAATATTATGATGAATTGATAAAACATTCTTCACGAGGATACACGGAGGAAAATGAAGTTTAGAAGATTACTACATCTTCTACTAATTTGACAAGATACGAGAAAATGCTACTTTTATTGATAGACACTCTTTAGCATGAGCATGCAACGTTACAGATGATCAAGTACAGATTTATACTACACTGTGTAACAATTACAGTCATGTTCTCTCGTATCTTGCCAATTTAGTAGGAACGTAGTAATTTTCTAAACTTTATTTTTCTCCGTGTATCAGAACTATTTTGTTCTCTCGGTTCGTGTCGGGCTTTTTGATTTTCAAACGTACCTAAAATACAAAAACCTTAAACGAGCTTGTTTTGTAGTGCTCAAAAAAACCGTCAAGAAGAATGAGAACGTTTGAGAAAATAGGCACGTGTTTTAAGTTAACTAAGAAATTCATTTTTGGTGTTGAAAATCAACTATGAGAAGTCAATGTTATCACAGTAATAGTAATTTTGAACAATTATCTTGTGTGTGGAATCAATTTGTGATCCCTGTTGAAAAGATCCCACCAATTCTCATAAGGTGTAGTTATTTCTAGGACAGGAACCGTTTGAAATCTTGTAACCAATGATTCCCGATTCCAAAAGTTTCTATGAGACACTACAAATTAGTCTCATTAAATCTAATGATGTTCTTATTCCTGAATCCTAAAATTTATCAACACACACAGAATATTCAATTTTATGTTCAATATCAATTGGATTGATTCAACATTCAACTGATTTTGTGTATATTTTGTCGACACTGTAAAAAAAACCGTTTTCAGTAAATTTCGAAGCAACTTTAATCAGTTGAAAAACATTTTTTGGAAAGTCCCCATAAGTTCTTCGGCATTCTATTTTCCTTGGAAATCTATAAATATTTTTTACAGCGAATATGAAAAGAACTTGAAGCGTGAGATATGATGGGTTTCCTATTGATTGGAAGGGATGCTCCCTTAAATTTCACCGATTGTACAGTAATGTTTTGAAAATTGTTCACTTATTCCCTCAAATTGGAATTTCAGGTTAACTTTTGAGGTACAATTTTTTTAGTGTTCTCATTAAATTATTCTTCGAAGTTTTTATTTTCAAATCACGTTACACGTTTTGGTTCCATCCTTGGTGTCAGTATTCTATTCAGTTCTTCAAAAATTCTCAGAAGATATTTTTAAATTTGTATGTTCTGCTGAAAATTCGTTCAAGAAATCCTATCAAATTCCAATGTACACGATTTCAAATCTTTGGATAAATTGTCAGTAAATTTATAATGAATTTACTAAATTTTCGTCAAATAAGAACTTTGGAATTCTATGTAACACATTTTTTCTATATTGACATTCCAGAATGTATAATAATGAAATATATTATGAGAATTTCAACTTCAGTATTATGCCAGAAAAATATAATAACATATTGACACATGTAAACCCAATTAGTTACAAATTTAATCATCCATCTTTCATTGATGATTTTTTCAATTGAACGCATAACATATCTGAGGAAATTCATACTTCTTCCCATTATAAAATCATAATAAATCTATTCAAAACACTATATGATTTGAAAAATTGTTCCTCACTTTAAGTTGATTACTTTCCAGTCTTCGAGGTTAAGACCGCTTGTGTTGACCAATTTTTTTGTTCAGGGACGCAAGTCACCTTCTTGAAAAAACAATTTTCTATTTGAGCAGGAATCCATTTATAACTTTCACTTTTATGTTCTTGAAACATCGAAGAGTCATCCTGCGTTGTGTATTTCGTTATGCGAAGTTCGTAGTATTAAAGAAAAATATATAAAAATAGTGGCCGATATGAACCCAACTTCGGGTGGCCGATATAACCAACGAGGTCGATACAACCCACAGTTACCTTAAATCACTGAATTCAAACAATGAGAGTACTTTCCACAACAACAAACAAAATCGTTTCCAGATTCAGAAATTCATTCATCAAACTATCATCCAAGTATTCCATCGAACGATCTAAAAATTCCATCTGAGAATACTCACATATAATAGCCTGAACTTTGGCTTTGTCGAGTGCTGGTTTGACGGGACGTTCCGTCGCAGTTCCAGCTCTGCTCCAACGTTGCCCGGTCACGGAACACGTTGCCAATTCCGTAGGGCTGAACAATATCGCCGCCAGGCCACGCGTTAATTTTCGATAATCACTCCACTTAACTGCCCTAAGTTGTTCCTCGCAAACGGCTATGCCCTCGCCAAGGTGAACCTATAACAAATCAAAAAGAAAACCCACCACGTTCAATAACAATTACATGCATTGTTTTCAAAATTGTATACCACGTTTATCCTTTATGTACATAGATTCCTAATTGAAGGATCTTTGCTTTTTATCCTAACGATCCACCTACCAGTATATTCACCGTATACATATAAATACATCTCCTTTCTTTGCTTCTCAATTCATCAAGGTTCACTTCGGATGAATGATTTCGAATGGGACGAGGATGAAAGAAGGAGAGAAAATTGAGCGGATCATAATAAAACCTCTACTCGGGTTGGAGAAAGCGCAGTTCGATGTAGTGTCTGACACATACGGTCGTTGACTACTTTTTCTCCTGATTAGACTGTTCGATTCCGAGAGTTGCTCTGTATATCTCTTATCTGAGATATATATTTCTTTTTTCTTTTCCTTTAGGTTATAGGCCGTCCCTTTTTCTACACAAAATCACAAAATATGATTCATTTTGTAATGAAATGTGCAACGAATGGATTCAAAAACACATGTCAAAGTTGAAACAGACTACAGAATGATCATCATTTCCCCCAAGTCGTTTTGTAAATTAATTAAATGTCTCTCAATCTCCCAGCAGCAGCAGCAGCGGTGTCTCTTTCGATTACATTATACCTTTTCGCACATCGTTTGTATACACGAACTTCCAAACGTGAGACACACCTCGTTCAAACTCCAATTTCGTTTCCCCTTGGTTCAGAGCTCTCCTCGTTCACCCGATAAACCTATAATGATAAATCCCATTGCTCGCGTGGTATTGCGTTCCCAACGTAACGCTATAACCGTGAATTTCATCGACGCCTAACTAGGCGAGATGATAACACGATTAATTCACACTAGCGACGATAGCACTAACGAGGGCTCTCGTGAATAGTATTCGAATACAGATATCGATATTCAGTTTTATTACGAAAATTACAAGGAGATTGATAGGAGAGATACTGTCTCTCCTTTCATTTTCTTCAATTCGAGAATTCGTACAAAGGAATAACGTGAAAACAAATTTCAGTTGGATATATGATCAAAAAAAAGTTACAGGATATCTCTGGGGAGATCTAGAGATGTCTCGTGATAGACGTATCACGCGTTGTATCTTGTCCTGTTGGGAGAGATGAGGGTTTTCTTCTTGTTCTTCGTTTTCTTCTTTTTCATCCTACTGTCGGCTTTCCGATGCCAATGTTGAAATAATATTATTAATACAATTTTCTTCGTTCCAACGGTCGGATGATTAAAGTTTCGAAGAGGGAGTGGAGAAAAAAAGAGCATGAGAGTCTTCTATCGCGATTGAGAGAATAATAAACGAGGATCGATAGTAATGGGACGTCCATCTTAATGTTACATGGGCCATTATTAATCACCTCGCTCGAGGACCAGCCAATTATCTTTCGTATCCTCGTAACTTCTTGAACGTCTCTTGGGTTCGGACCATCACTTATCGGTGATGATTAAATCAATCCTCCCTCTGCGTTTATCTTTCACATAACCTTCTCATTCTGTTCAATTCTCCATGTCCGATGAGATGAGCATATGTGTTCATATATTCCTTCGAATACCATCTTTCTGAACTATGCTAACCTTTCCCTCTGAAAATTCTCTAGTATGAAACATTGAAAAAACGCGTTCCCATCGTTGTTTGATCTACATGTTGATTGGTCCACAAACACCCTACTTGATTTGAAATTCTGCTTTTCATTATCCCTTATCTCTCATATCATCCCCTCGTCATATCGTTTTCCTGTTCGTCATTTCCAGGCCTTCAACTCCTTCGACTGCTTCGAATCGAAAAAAGATTGTGAAAAATCTTTCAAGGGTGCAAGGCGATGTACGATACGTGTGCGGTTTTCTCGGAATGATCCCCAAACGAAAATTGATTACTATCCTTTCTGGAGATCCTGTGAATTCGAAATTCCCATTGAACACGTTATTGTTTCCCTTTCGAAAAAGAAAAAAAAACATTTGTTGAAATAAAAACCAAAAGATGTCTTTGTTCATTTAAATTCTGAAGAGGATCGTTTGATTCTTGATACGAAGAGAAGTTTTTCATAATTCAACTCGACCCGCTTTTACAAACATCAACTAATTTTCGATAAATGTAAACGCTGATCCCCAATCGTTTCATTGAATTCAATCGCGTTCTCTATATAACCACGTTTCTGCAATAATTACGCTATCCCCTTGGTACGAATTTCACCATTCCAAATGAATTCAAGCGAACAGACCGACCGCAAAATCGATGTACATTATTGGTCAAAATTCATCCAGAGCTATCCGCCCGTCATATCAAATCAAATTATATTCTCAATTAATGTTTGAACGATGTTAATTCAAGCGAAACCTTCTTATTCTCGTTTTTGTGCTTCTATGAAACTCGGTATTGAGTACACGAGAAGAAGAATATCAAACTTATTTCTGATACAATACACGAATGGCGAGGGAAAGTCTTTTGAAAAGGGCTTGGCAAATGCCTTAATGAAGACGTTGTCACTCCGCATTCGCTTGGCATTGTTTTCTAAATGCTGACACAAAGTTCGTGGCTAATAACTATGTTGTAATTGGACGCAGTAGAAATACCGTTTCACGGTATCCATTATAACACTTTGCAAATTAAATTCTCATTAAGGTTGGAATTATCTTTTTCGAGTCTTTCAACGAACGATTTGTATCACGAATTTCGATCGTTAAAAGGAATGTGAATATATTGTTCTTCAAACATCTTACATTTGTCTCTTTTATTGGTAAAAAACAATAAAGACGGTTAAATTCTTTTCGAGTTAATATCTCGAGTTCAAAACGAAGAATACCTAGGTCCGAAGTGTATGAAATTTATATTAGATTCCCAGATTTTTTTCTCTCTATCTTTCTTTGTTGTAAGATCGACACCGAAGGAATATCCAATTATTTCGGTGAGCGAGCTTGCCTCATAGGCTCATCCATCAAAATATAAAGCCCCCTCTATATTGGCGAAGATCTTCAAGGATATGAAAGTTTATGAGGAAAACTTTGAAATTCAAGTGGGGGATGGATACACCTATCTACCTACCTGCTACCTACCAACCTACTGGCATAATAATCGGATCGATGAGAAAGAAGGGTTGTTGAGTTATCGTTCAAACTACGTACGTTTTATTGCGGTTTTCCTCGCATAATCGTAAATACGAATCCCAAAAATCACGAGATAACCACGCAAAAAAGCCTGTAAACACGTCTGACCGTCTTTAGTGCGCGGATCGAGTTCACGAGGGTTCACGTTGGGCAGAAATCTACTTATTTCCCGTAAAAATATCATTTCGTCTGACTTTTGATAAGTGGAAAATCACTGGAGTGGCATACACATACGTGTAAAAAACACGTCAGATCGTATCTTATGAATTCTTTGATAAAAAGAAAGCAGTAGGATCTTGGTATACATTCAAAATATAATAAAATATTTCTCCCGGGTATCTCAAATATTCATAAATGAAAAAGAAAAATCCAGGATTTGTATTCCAAGTATCCGAACAAAAGATTCTCGCGATTTGGTTTATTTCTTTTAAGAGGAATATATGTTCATATATAAAAATAACAATCATACTTCGTATTTTCTTCCTATTGTACATCAATCGTTCACAAAGACGAAGGACAAAAGCAAGCAACGAGAAATAATATCAAAAGGGAGAAGGAATCGACAAGCTATACAAAAAAAAATCCTCGGACTCTTACTTTTTGCGTTGTAGTTTTATCATGAGGAGAAAGAGGAAAAGGAGAAGGAGGAGGTGAGGTGAAAAAGGAAAAAAATTCCCAGACGTTGTCTCGTCGGGATACCAAAGAAATTCTGAAACATATAACGGGAAGCTTCGGTTAAAGCTCGGGCTCGGAGAGCTTAAAATACGGGAGAACCGATTGTTGGACAAAGTTTTGAGACGAATATCTTTACAGTGATATAGTATATCTGTTCTTGTCGAGTCTTCGTATCGATGGATCTATTTTTTTCTTTCCTTTGGATTTTCATCCTCTCTTCAACCGTTGAGGAATAATTGTCGTATAGTACTTAAAACGGATCACTAAATCTCCGCTCGTCATTTCGATGCGTTAAAAACCAAATCTGACGTCAAATTTACACCGTTTTGTGAGAATTGTTTCCTCACCTTGAAGAATATTTTTAAAACGCCATTTTTCTAGAAGGTCGAAGTGATTATGCGGTAGAAACGTTGGAAGACATCTAATGCGTGGGTTAGGTCATTGCCAAAAATGGTGAAATCGAGTGTGTGTATGATTTTCTTCCACCCCGTCACTTTAGATATCACTTTTTGAGAGTTCAAAATGAATTTTAAATTAAAAACTTTAGGAAATTCTGTGCAATATTTCTTGTTCCGCCTTTTGTTGCTGCCACTTCGTGGAAAATAGGTGAAGGAATGGGAGGAGTGGATATAAAGGAAGACTCGACTTTAAAGCAATGAAGAATTATCCGGGTTTTTTTAAAACTCACATCAAGAATTTGGGATTGTATTCTTTGAATAAGGAAAATGTAAATAAATTTCGTAGAGAACGATGGCTCCGGATATTTCTCTGCTGTATCTTCGATATTTTAACGTCGAATCTCTGTCCATCGACCTATTTTTCTACGTATGATCAACTCAAGCCGAGAATGAAAGAAGAAACGGTAGGTAGCATTCGTACACAGAAACCACGTTAGTAGACGCAACGCACAGTAGTCAAGCGATGCTGTGTACTCAGACTCGCGGCTCAAAGCGAATGGTTTCTACTTTTATCCGCTAGGTGCTACCGCGGTCTCGTTGCTATGAATTAACATAACCGATTATATGAGGAGGTGCTTCGGCACAACCTTATTGATCATCTCAAGCCTCTTTCGAGCGACTACTTCCCTGCAAGGGCCTGGTGAGGAATGAATAACCCAGATTTAAAAAATATTGTACTAACCACACCATCGGCCGAAAGTTCTTCGAATCCACGGAAGGCTGGCATTGGAGCAGGAGGTGTCGTCCTCATGTCTAATGGTAGCCAATCATTTCTAGAGGGGGAATTCCCATGAACCGACGGCGATGGATGTTTTCCGCCCCTGGCACCGAGTCGCGGCCTGCCGCGTCGTACTCTTCGACCTGAAATCAAAAAAATCCACACCCCAACGTCAAATAGGGCTAAAAAATCGTATGAAAATGGTTGGACTATTGCGAATTTTTTTTCGCAACCCTTACCTGTGATAGACTGACGGCAGAATGTCGTCTTTTCAGATTCTCTGAGAGAAATATGTTCATGTCGACGAAAGAAAAAAAAAGGAGAAGAAACGCCTCCCTCTTTTGAAAGTAAAATTTTGTTTCTAAGAATCGTGCATCGATACGACACACTTTACCCTCATTCCCTCCCAAAACGCTGGTTGGGAAGTACAATAAAGTTGTAAAAATTTTCATAAATCGCGATTCACGTCAAGGAAACCCGTCCTTATATTCCCCCCGGTAGCTCGTAGCACGTTCTTGTTTATTGTGGTAAGCTCATTCATTTATCTTCCCCGACTTACATCGTCTTCCCTCTCTACGGTTCCGATCTCTCTCTCTCTCCCTCTCTCGTACTTTCACGACAGATGAAGATCCGATAAAATGAATTGGCAAATTTGTCTCTGTTGTGAACCGGATATTGGGAACGAATTTTTAAACAACAAACACAATACGATGTATTCCATTTGATTCATAGAACAGGATTTTAATGTTGTCATTCGATTCCGTTTCTCGTATATTTCAAAATGTGTTTCCACCCTTCATGTGTTTCATCGTATGAAATTGTCCAATACAAGTTTGTTGAACCGTTTCATAGGATCGTATTGCCGTTAGGTTATTACTTCTCTGCAACTAAGTTTGTGTCTCTTGGGAACTCCATTTGTCAGTAGTTGATTTACTATGATTTCATAACGATTACCTTCCCTGATACGTTTACTTCATCGTCTATCATCATCATCGTTCAGTAAAATTACTAATCAACCATTCTTCCAATCTATTCTCTCAAAGCGAAGAATCATTTGAACGAAAAGAGTGGAAAAAGTGCAGCAGCGAAGAAGAATAAGCTACCTAAAGAAACCTGTCAAAGATCTCACGGTCAATCGAAGATGAATTTTCTCATTCTCGGTGGAATTGGATCGAAGCTTTTCACCGCACTTGTGCATTATAAAGGCCAGAAGTCAATTAGATATGCCCGAATACCCTCTTCTTTTCTCTTATATCTTTTTTTTCGTATCACGAGAAATCGAGCAAAGCCAAGAGAATCGATTTTTTTCCACGTTCCTTCTTTGACTCGGTAACCAAAAACAAGATCCACTCAACTTCAATTTAGACGATTCCATGTAAAAACTGAGTGTTTTCTTTTTTTTCTCTCCTTTCATCTCGACAGGAAAAAACCTTATATGCCGAGTTTTGACGGAGAAGCGTTATTTCTCATGCTTCTTCTGGAATGATTGATTTTTTTTTTTCATTCTTGTAAGAGTGCGGAGTATTATTGTTCATTGTCACTACTATAATTGATTGAAAAATAATCTCCAGACGGTGCTTTGATGGGATATCATTTTTTTAATGTCAATACCTTTCCATATATTTTGTCGTTCTGCTTTTTCTCATGATTGATCAAAACAGATGCTTTTTTTCTTTCTTTTTTCTTTTTCGAGAGTGATGAAAGTTGAGTTAGAAAGAAAACAGAATGGAAAAAACACACGGCGCCAAGTACATGGATATGATTTAAAGTAGAACATACATCCGTCATGAGCTTGGCGTCGTTTTTCCACTCCTGTGGAGCCTTCATTGGAATTTCCTCCTTCAAATCTCTTATGAAACAATGCGATTCGGAGACAAATGATTACAAGAGAATATAAACTTCCAGCGACATCTAAAGTCGCAGTAGGAAACCTTAGACGATCTCAAAGACGAATGAGATCGTGTACTTGGCGTCAAGTAACGATTCACGTTCTGAAAAATTTCATTTGAAAAATCAAAAGATTTTCCAAACGTTGCAAACCACGCAATGAGATTCCTTAAAACATAAAGCGTGATCTTCATCACCAATTCAAATGAAACTTTCTCACGACGGTTTTGAGGGATCCTCATTATCATAAAATTATTCATCCTTCTTTCTACCACTCTCACTTATCGGTACCAGCTGTGATCATAAATTTTCCTTCTCAGCAAAATCCTTTTTCTTCAACGAATTATACTCCCTCAATGAAATTCAGTTTGTGTTTTTGATCATTCAATCTCATATCATATTCTTCTGCCACTTCATCCATCGGTGGAATATACTTTGCATAAAAAAAAACTCTGTAGACGTTATCGACTTCAGAAGTTTTACTACCTCCATCTTGTATGGGTTATTTTTATTTTCATTCTTCATTTATTCAAAGCTTATAAGCTATAATCCTTTGATTTTTTGGCAAACCACGCCAATCTCCAGCACTTCAGCTTATGCGTTCATAGCAAAAACTGTATTGAAATAAAGTTTGAATTAGTATAATTCTCTTGAAATATATTTTGTCTGGCCCCAAGGTTCTGGTCGTTTGATTTAAAAACAAAAACGCTTGGATTCCATTCGACGCTGAAGCAGCGCAGTATTTCCATTAGCAGCTCGTGTGTTCTCGGATAATGTGATAACGAAATGACGAATTCCATTCCATGGGAGATTTGTGATACCTCGACTAGAGCGTGATGCAACCTAATGCACGTCACTCATTTTCATTAACGGCGTGTATTTTCTCGTAAAAGGATGGACGGATATGTCGTTGGTAACCTTTGAAACACAAAGGATGTTGGAAGCGAATTACCTGACGAGACGGTGATGAATTCTCTAATTCGTATTGTATAATAGTAACAATGAAACCAATCAGTTCATTCTGTCTTGAGAGTATAAATCTCTCGGGAGTGATCAATCATCTTTCAACGAAGGAAGATTTTATTTAAAACAAAGAAGATGAATTTTCAAGACACGATTTATTTTCTTACAACGTAGAGATCCTTAATCAGTTTTATATATATAATCCATGTATAAATAATAGATCGATAATACTATTTTATCTATATCATCATTTGGATAATCTTCCTTTCTCGTAACGATGAGAATCAGTAGGCAAAGCTCCTCTCGCGTAGGAAAAAAATTGAGACTTTGTTGTTTGGTATCCGGGAACATACTACAAGTCAAGTCACTTGATTCGAAATACTAAAAGAGAAAATAATAGTTTTAAGTGCCTAGAAGATCGTTGTGAGGATCTCTCTTGATTGGCACCAAGGAAGATGTTTCGTAAATGAATTCATTCATCGTTGAAGTTCGGCCGCATTGAACTTGATTTGACGAGGGTTGTTGGGTTGAGAGGATGGGCGCTCGGCGTTGCAACGACGTCAACTCCAGGAGATCGGTGGCCGTGGCGTGGGCTGATCTCAAATGACGACGGAGATTGCTATTGTTGCTGTAGACGCGAGCACAGAGAGGACAGAGTCGCGGGGAGTCCCAGGTACTGCCGTGTTCCGCGTTAATACTGCAATTCGCCACCGATACGGCTGCACCGATAATATTGCCCACCGCCGTTGTACCCTCTTGATCTCCGTCCATTGCGGTCGCTGTGGTCGTCGGGACGCCGGCTGCAACACATCAGCCGACCAAATCTAGATTAGTTCACTCTTCAGCCACCATGCGCCATCTCATCCTCTCATCCTCTTAATCCTCTTTTCCTCTATTTTCTCCGCTTCATTTTCATTCTCTTTCAAAGTGAGGTAGTTAAAAGTGTCTAACATTTAAACTCGCGTCATGCATCTTCCCTTGTCGATCCCATCCGAGAGAATTATTCTAACTCTTCTCTCGTATAATTATTCCATCACTTTGTATAAAACATTGTTCATACGAAATTTGAATTCAATGATTATACCATGACATTTTTTGATTTATGAACCTAAAAATCAGAAAGAAGGGAAAGCGCAAACCATTAAAGTCCTCATAAGATGATTTGTCTCTTCTTTGAGATATATCGTGGGAACACGAGTACATCATATTAGACTGGCGCACAGTATGTGCTCGTAAATACCAACGTATAACACGTTAGCTTTTCAGTATAACAACAACGACGAACTGCTAGAAGCTTTTAGTAGCTATAGAATATTAAACAATGTTATACATCGTTCGTCTTTCCTTCTGTGGAAAAATCCTATTGGTCTCTCACAAATACTCTCTCAACGTTCTTCGATACCGAATTATACGAACTGAAATATTCGATGAGACATTTGAAACACGTGTGGTACAAAATCCTCTTACTTAACCACTCCCAATCTGGCAACAATGAAAAAATGATACTTGTAATTCCACGGATATAAAAGGGAATAAAATCTGTGGACTCCAGGTATTTTATTTAGCATTCGTTTTACGATAGTCACGGGAGTCAGAATGGAAGAGAAAAATTCTCTTACCAGCTAAAAAAAACTGTAAACGTCTCGGATCATAAATAAAGCACGCGATTATGGTGAGTTATAAAGAGGGGTAGTTGGTAAGAGGAGAAAAAAAACAGCCAAGAAAAATTTCAGAATGAAGGCGTAACGTTCTTCACAAATGATACTAAAAAATGTTTTCCATAAATTTACCCGACACCGCGAGTCAGGATTTGTATTATTTGAATTTAAAATTGCATACGTTTGAAAATCTATATGATTTTGTCGAATTATTACGTCGCTGAATACGTATATGAGAACAAATGTTTGGGTGGAATTGTTTTTTCTTTGAAGAAGGGATGGTGGAAACTTTGAGATTCTTCGGTTACGACGAATGCTCGTTAAGAAAAATTACTCCGAGGGAGAGGGGAATAGAAGAGAAAAGATAAATGGGAGCAACGCTAATTGAAACATTAATCTATTTGAAATTAAACAGACGAAAGAGAAAGGATTTTAATTGCCAGGAGTGTGTTTCAAGTTCAATTCAATTATCGATACTTCATGAAACGGTCCTTAAAATTCGATTAAATCCCTTGATATTTTTGATGATCTTATTCAAGAAACAAAACTAATCATAATTTGATTATTAATCCGTCTCGGCAATTTTTATCAGTTTTCACTGAAGGGATGGGGAATGTTTGGAAATTATATTCAAAGAATAGCTAGTAGTTTGTAATCGATATTTTATAAAATTCGATAAAAATTAGATGTTTTATTTTCCATTTCTTTGGTATTTGGAAATTCTTTGTCGAAGGTTCGAAAATTTCTATAAGAAACTGTTTGAATACAACACCACTTGGGAATATGTTCATATCTCCCACGATCCAGATTTTCTAATATTCTCATTGTTTATTGGAATATTGATTGAAAATATTTTTATGATCGTTCTATCACATTTTACAGTGTTTCACATCGATTTCTCGTCATTCGTCGAACAATTCACATTTGACCCAAATTCAGACATCCCAAAATTGGTGAGACCTGCAAATAGATGAATTTTCCGTTTATAAATCAAAGAGTAATTTTTCTGGCCCAACATCGATGGTTTCTAACGTTCGGTAGTTTGACCTATGATAACCTTAGACGAAGTCTAGACTTTATCTAGAGGTAAGTGAAAGAGAAGAAAAAGCGTTTCTTCGAACGTATCTTCCTTTCTCAAATTTCTTCATTGATCAAAGCGGTGGTATTAAGAGGAGATCCACTCTGGGGTATTAACTTTCTCTTTCTCTCTTCGTTCGGTGCCTCACGCTTGATACCTAATACGTATCATGGATTGATGACTTCATTCACGTTATTCTTTCTTTTTTTTTCACTTTCATTATTAATCATCCCCCGCACGAAGCGAATCTTCTCTGGAGCGGTATTGGAGCGTCCGATCGTTTGGATGTAATAATACACAATAGATGAATTTCAAAAGATCATATTTTATAATACCAAAGTTCAGTTCGAGGATAGCTGATATTTGAATATTCCAGGGAATAGCTGATGGAAAAATTCGAGGATTAGAACCGTGTGTACTTGGGGATGCTATTTTTAACTAGTCTAAGTGGATTATCTTTCACCTGGGAGATCGAGTCAAAAGAATAAACAACTTTTTGTACTGTTTTTTCAAAAATATCTCATTCAATTCAACTTCACAGATATTTTTTGTCGAATAATTTACTGTATGAATTTTTCATACATTTTCAATTTAAAGTTCAGTACTTTTAAATTTCTGCCAACACCATGAAATTTCATAAATTGTCTTCACAACCAGATAAAAACCTGTCCACTGTTTTGAGAACTTGAAGCCAACGTTGGACTTTGATTATTGTGTATTTGTTCGATAAAAACGTCCCGTTTTTTTCACCCGGCTATGCAGCTTAAACCGCATTAATACTTTTACTAGAATTTTACTAGGACTTGAAAGTCCATCGCAAGAGCCATAACTATAATGCTTTGCCATAAATAACTAGCTTGCTTCTGCTCGAAATCTGAACAAATCTTGTAAACTTTCAGCAGGGTTTCAACCGGCAACAAAAAACCAGCTAAAATATATATATATATTTGTTTCAAGGTAATCCAGACAAATCCTGACAAGTCCTTTCGATGGATCGCCGTAGTGAATCACCTATTAATCGCTTCCAAGTAGAAAAATATCACGCCTCCGCCATACAATTTCTAGCACAAACTTTCCTGTCTGGTTTTGACAAGTTCTTTAAAATTCGGAAAAATTCTGAAAAAATTAAATTTATTAAGTTAAGTCTGAATTACCTCAGAAAGGAACCGCAACGAACCAGGCAGAGGAATTTTTTTCCGGTTCTGCGTGGGATTTTTATCATCGCTGAATGGACTTTTAATATCGATTTCAATTTCAAAACGACCGTTACAAATATCATCTAGAGAGTTAAAAACGCGACACTTGGAGGATTTTTGAGAAAACTAAAATCGGACCGATTTCATCCGACATCAAGTGCTCCTCAAGAATAATTCAGGTGATGAATGGATTCTTAATGGATTTCTTTTGCCGAAAGTATTCCAAAAACATTACCTACGAGTGAACTGATATCAACGAAGAGGGGTGGATAGTCATTTGGCTTTCGGAAACTAGATTAATCACCGACGTTCCAACCTTTTAAGCTATCATCAGCTCAAGACAAAGAAAGAACCGTAAAAGTAAGGCATTCAATTTTCACATTGCACATAGAATGGTGAACTTCTTTCGATTTTCGCGAAATTCGTAGAACAGACTGTTGTGCGATACAACACCTATCGACTGAAGAGGATGCAGAATTATAAATCGAAACTAAGAGTTATGGTAGTGTTGTGAATGATTTCATAAGAAATACTTGCAATTCTCTGTGCAGTTTTAACAGACTTTCCTGGTGAAACGAAATTTTTTATTGCTGAACTTTCAAAACTCAAATGCTGTGGTTTCCAGTGATTTCTCATCAATCGGAACGATCGAGCTAGAGCCTGAAGAACCCCATCTGAAATTTTAGTCACACTTTCACAGCACTTTCGAAAATTGCCGCGAGCTAAAGCTGGGGCCGCACTGCTGAACTTTTATCAGCCAGATCATGATGATTTGGAGTCTTTGATTCATTGCGACCGACAGATTTTCATTTTTCCATAAAAGTTGATTTTTGGCCGAAGATTAGGGAGTTCTGAATTCTAAATTTGCTTCATTTTTGTTGTCAAGGCTTTTAGCCGATGTTTTTCAACGTTGCACCGTATTAACGCCAATGGTGTATTTTCATTTGAAAGCATGAGGATTCGTTAGTGACGTGACCAAACGTCTGGGTGACCGAATTGGGTTCCTTGAGACGCCAAAATTCGATTCCTACATCCCAAAGATTTATGCGAAGTTCAGCAATGGCAGGATCAAGCTCAAAAACTTCGAATCATGGAAAAGGTATGTTCAAGAGCATCCTATAGGAAAGGGTCTGTTGATAGGACGATAAAACGCCATTTTTCTGTCATCTTTTCAATTAAAAAGTGACAAAATCATGTTTTTATTACCTACGGACCCAGTTTCTATAAGAAGTCGTTGATAATATATTTTTATTAAGAGCGTTATTGAGGCTTTGTTGTCCTCAAATAACATCAGAGTTTTCAATAAACGTATCAGAAATTTTATGCGGTGCTTAATAGTGTGGGCTAGAGATGGGAGATCTGGAGGAAAACATCGATTTGTGAGTATCATACAATCGAGAATTTCCGATTTAATTCTTTCGATTTATTTGCATTGAGAGTGAAAAAAAATTTCTTGCGTGTTTCATTCTCTGCTGAATGAATACAGTGAAAATCAATCAAATGAAATTAGGAGCACTAAGTGGTCTAGCATCCGTAAATTTGACCAGTTTTCAGGATTGTTTTTTTTTATAAACAATAATGAACAATAGTATTCAAACTTGGCAGATATATTGAATGATTTCAAATGTACTACTATGTCCAAAAAGTAAGGAGACATTTAAATTTAAACTCTGTGCGCAAAAGTATTTGAGGAAGTGTTCTTATTTTTAGGTTAGTAAGAATGTCTTTGATATCCGTGCCAAGGGTCACATCAAAATATTCATTATAGTGTTTGAGATACGTTTTGTTTTGTAAGCTGCTGAAAGTGAATTTTTCGATTTTTATAATGTCTGCATTTGTTCAGCGAAGAATTTGTATTAAATTTTGTTTGCGGAATGAATTTTCTGCTGCTGATTCGTTGAGGATAATGCAGAAAGCCTTTGGTGATGAGGCTATGTCGGAAAAAAGTGTTCAAAAGTGGTATAAAAAGTTCCAAGAAGGTCGAGAACGTGTCGAAGACTGAAAGCGTCCCGGTCGATCATCAACTTCAATTGATGAAGTTCACGTCAAAAAAATCAAAGATTCGGTGCTTCTAAATCGTCGATTAACAATTAAAGATCTTGCTGGTGAAATTGGCATTTCAAAAGAATCAGTCAATACCATTTTGAAGGATGTTTTGGGCCTTAGACGCGTCAAATCTCGATTGGTACCGAGAACACTGAACTTCCTGGGAAAACATCGTCGCGTTGAAGTGTGTAAAACAACGCTTTCTGACTATCAGGACAAGATGAAACACATTATTACGCGAGATGAGACGTGGATTTATGCTTACGACCCGGAAACAACCGATCAATCAAGTGAATATCGCGCTAAAGTCGAGGCAAAACCAAAAAAACTGATTATAATTCTTCGATTATCGTAATGTTGTGCATTTTGAGTTCCTTCCACCGGGTCAAACTGTCAACAATGAATATTATTTGAGCATTATGCGTCGTTTACGTGAAGCTATTCGCCTAAAGAGACCGGAATTGTGGCGAGGAAGCTCTTAGTTTTTGCACGACGACAATGCACCGGCTGACACTGCATTGATTCTTCGTGACTATTTCGCAAAAAACTCGACCCATATCGTTCCACAACCACCGTATTCACCTGATTTCGCACCGTGCGGCTTCTGGCTATTCGACAAATTCAAAAGACCGCTCCGGGGACACCGTTTTGAGTCGATAGAAAAGATCCAAACCGAATCGAAGAGAAAGCTGAAGGCCATCCCGGAAACCGACTTTAACAACTGTTTCGAAGATTGGAAAATGCATTGGCATAAGTGGATCGTATCCGGGGGGGGGGGGGGGGATTACTTTGAAGGCGATGAACTTGATTTGAAAGAATAAATAAAGATTTTTAGAAATAAATGCCATGTCACCTCATTTTTTGGACACAGTAGTATACAAAAATATCATTCTCCGAGAAAAAAAATCTTTGATTTGGTTTAAAATGACGCCAAAATTGCCCTCCGCATAAAAATGGACCTGGATGGTGTTGTAAGTTTTGACTCTTTCACTTATTTAAAAACAAAAAACTAAAGAAATTCTCAATCAGTATGAGTGTGGTTATCGCAAGAACCAGAATAAATCAAAATTCCAAAATTGACAGACCCGTGTATGAATCAATTCTTGG
Organism: Gonatopus flavifemur; assembly: GCA_018340375.1. Lineage (NCBI taxonomy): Eukaryota > Metazoa > Arthropoda > Insecta > Hymenoptera > Dryinidae > Gonatopus > Gonatopus flavifemur. Next base: position 21,604,881 of record JAFFJZ010000004.1, read on the forward strand.
CGGCAGTTTGAGCGAAACTAGGCGTCCTCGTTTCATTTCAGGCCCTGTTTTGGTTACCCTCATAGGGCCTAGACAAGATTTTCACGCACTCATCTTCAGGGCCTGCATAGTATTCCCAACTCGGGCCTATGTAGAACACCCATGATGAAGCTCATGTAGGCGATGAAACTAGGACCTTTGAAAGGATAATAAATTGTTGTGAATATCATCAAATTGAAGAAATATCGCAAGGGAGAAACTCCCTCGATTGAAAATTGGGCTATCCAAGGCCCTATCTGTACCCAGCCCTGTTGAAAAAACCCAGATGGATCCCAGATAGGACCGACCATACTGGGTAGGACCAGTAGGAATTTGGTTACATAGTCGAACCATGTCTGATAGGACCATGCTGCGTAGGATCAACCTACATGGGATCAGGTTGGTCCTACCTAGGCTGGTACGACCTAATATGAGTCTACCTAGAGGTCGGTACTACCCTGCATGGTTCTATCCAGTCCAAGTATTAACCTGGGGCAAACCATGCTCGATATGGCCTCAGATAGTGATAAATGAATCTTGAAAATTCCAGTAGATCAAAACTTCTATACGATTTATCCAAAATGACATTTTCATCGAATTCCGTTTCAGTTTTGTCCCACTGGCATTTTGAGATCTCTCCCTTTTTATGACTCATTTAAAAGGTATCGTTTCTTGAGATTTTGTAATTAGGCAGATTTTACGATAAGGTCATAAGATTTCCAAGCTGTTCGAATTTACAATCGATTTATATTTGTTGATATTTTTCTCATCACGTTCTTCAATTAATCCTGGTATAACAAAAACGTGCATCATGTTGATTTCTCAAAATCACTCTGATATTGATGCACTTGAAATGAGTCAAGTTTGAGTTGGTAAACTTAGAATCAGGCCAGTCTCTGGAACTAAGTTGATCCCATATGGGTTGTTAAGTCAGCTGACATGGCTTGTAACTGGTACCAGTTTCAAGCGAGTTGGTCGCATATCGTTTGTTGGACCAACCATCATGGTCTATAACCGGCACCAGCTTGAACCAATCTAACACCGGTTGGAACCAAGTTGGTCCCATATTGGCTGTTGGGCCAACCATCAGGTCTGTAACTGGCATCAGCTGGTACCAAGTCGGTCCAACTGGAACCAAGCTGGTCTATCTGGGACCAAGCTGGTTCCTTGTTGGACCATGCTGGGTTTTTTCAATAGGGAGATCACTTTGACTTCAACACAGTTCAGACAGGGCCTGGAAAGAGTCGATTCCAATTTCTATTTGGGTATTCCACCCAACATTACTTTGTTCATACATTATCCGACTGTATCAAAAAACAGAACAGCCTCATTCAGTCTTGGAATTAACCATACAGCGATGTTTTTCCGATTTTTCGACAGTATTCACCGATAATGTGAACACAGTAATCATGGATGGAATATTTTTTTGGGGGCATGCACCGCAAAAAGTCGAAATTACCAATACGATTTCAATAAATTTGCTTCTCAAAGTAGATTTATATTCAAGAAAGGAATTAATATGAGGGCAAGACCCTATGCCGACTGTAGTTGGGTGCATTCAGATTTTCAAAATGGGGAACATGTTGGAAATACAGCTTAGCCCTACATGGCTTATATACAGGTATGCTTAAATCAAGATCTTCGGGAGAATACGGGAAGCCTTGCAAGGCCCTGTTGAGGCTGTAGTTGGTTTGTCCAGATTTTTAAAACCGGGGAAAAAATTGGTAATGCAGCGTGGACCCATATGGGCTTTATATGGGTGTCCCTAACTTGAAGACATCAGGCTGAATATCAGCAACCCGACTAGGCCCCTTACTGGCCAAGGTTAGGGCATTCCAAGTTTGGATACCCAATATAAGCCCATATTCAATACAGTACGCCCGGAAAAATTTCCACACGGAGAATGGCGCGTCGTTGAAATTTATTTTCCGAAAACAGACCATTCTTTTCATCATTTTTTGTATTTAAAGATAAGAAATATTCAACGTGAAAACTTTATTCTAGTTCCTGTGATAGCCACTGGTATACTGAATAACATACTAAAATTTGAGACGAATCGGTCTAGTAGTTTTTTTGTTTTTTTTATAACACCACACAGAAAAAAATACCTGTGTGAAAATTACATAAAAAGAGAGGTAACGATTACAGTGTGGATCTCATGTAAAATTTACTGCACAGTCCTATTGGATTTACATTGTTATCATAGTTACTTCAGAGCAACGCCACTCCCATTTACTTCGGTAACAGTGGAAATATAACATTGGTTCCAATGTGAATTTTACTCCAATTGCATTCATGTGAGCCATTATGTTAAATTACCAACAACCAATGTAGAATTTACATAGGACTTTTTTCCGTGCATGCAGAAAGAAGTAGTTTCGAGATGAATGAGTTCAAATCAATTAAAAAATTTTTTTCCTTGAAGAATAATATTTTTTTATACTTTTGAAGTCATTCAACATATCTGCCAAGTTTAAATACTATTGTTCATTATTTTCATTGTAAAAAAATCCTGAAAACTCGTCGAATTTACGGATGCTAGACCACCGGAGAGCTTTAAAGATAAAAATGAATAAAATAATTTAATGATCAAATTAAATTAAATTGAATCATTCTTCTTTATTTTTCTTTTTGTTATTCAATGACCTCTTTTATTATTTTTGCACTCTTTGCCTTGATAGTTGGAATAATTGATGGATCGAATGAAGAATCGAAAAAAAATTAACCATACAAAAATCGATATGAAGACACCGCCCATCTCTAGCACAGACAATGAGGTGATATTGAGAAAATTATCACACCATAACATGGGGGAAAATACATGGATATCGTATACAAATACGACTGTGATTAATTTCAATGATTCAGCCCTTCGTTCATAATTTGTCTGACCTAAAAACAATCAATTTAAGCACAAAGTTGGAAAATAAAAATTATCAATCAATCAATCATTACAAATGATATAATTGATCGTACGAGCACCATATTCAAATTCCTTTATTATTTTCCGCTTCAACCTTTTAGCCGTATTATCATTCAACATTCGAAGTTCTTTATAAACTTGAAAAACATGAAAAAAACAAATCAGACACAAGTGAAATTGAATCAAGTAAAAATTTGTACGTACAAATGTGAATGTGACTTTATTAAAATGTATTTCTTTTGTTTTGTTCGTTTGACAGGTAATAATAATAATAATAATGATAATAATTTTAATACAGAGAAAATGAAGCGTTTTTCAATGATACGAAATACGATCATTGAATCTAGATAATTCTTACTATTAAAAACAAAATAGTTGCATAAGATACGCAGATATTCGCATTTATACTTGGATTCACCATACACGAGGCATTAGTTCAAATTTCTTCCTCTAATCTCATATATTCGTGAAATTTTCTTCATTAATTTTTATCCTTCGTTTCTCCTAATACCTCGTTATTTGATCATTCTTTTTTCCCTGTGCTTTTTATTTTAGTTTTTTTTTGTATTTTAATGGCGCGTAACATGAATTCTTGGAATATGTTTCTCGTTCTGTCCCGAAATATGTATTGATGATAATCAATAAGAGGAAGTGTTTAGTTTTTCAATGAAAAGGATTTTCATAAAAACAAACCTAACGTACATGTGTGTGTATATATATAAATATAAATAGGAACATTGCTATTGCATTATACGAGAGCGTCACACTTAAGGCTAATATTGTTTTATGCGCATGAGTCTTGGGAATGAAAAATGATGATTATAATACATAATTAAATACTTATGATTGAATAGTGAAAATGGTGTACCAGTGAATTGTGCTCTATGGTCGAACAGGGTAAGGATCCAAGGATTCGGGGTAGAATTAATAATAATAATGATAATAATTAATATTATTAATAATAATAATGTTTGGATAAAAAACAAAGCTCAATCGATTACAGAGATCTATTCTAATATGTCTACTAAGTGAAGCGTGTGCTAAAAATAAATGCACGTACATACGCGTGATATATACAAGTTACATTTCTATTTTTTTATTATTTTTCATTTTATTTATTTTATTATTATACCGTATAAATTGCGTATACGTCCGATCATTTGCAAGATTTAATCCTTTGTGCAGCATTTTGTACCACATTTTTTTTAAAGGAAGTGTGAGAATCGATGAAAGATGTTTCATGTATCAAAACTGAAGTTTGTGATAGAAACAAAGAACACCCTCTCATCATTTCTTATTAACAAAAATAATAAGTACCGATTCCGAATGATTGAAATCGAATATTCAAGAAAAAAATAACATACACCCTAGGCTGGAATTTGTTGCTTTGTATTATCCTCATTAAGGGACATAAATTGATAACAACCATCGATTAAAGAATATATTTAATGAAAAAAAAAGAAAAAAATAATAGCACAAAATTTATACATCGTTGGAAAGATTTGTTTTCGATTTGCAAGAAGGTTTTTTTTTAAATCTCTCACAAAGATGAATAAATGTTTCTCCTCTTAATATTCTATGGTTATAAAATTATATTAAAAAAGCGGACGGAAATAAGGAATAAAAATTCTTAATAGGATTATACTCTACTCCATAATAATCCATTTCTAAGAATATATATATCACATTTATCCTCCCCCGTAGCGTCGAACATAAATATTCCAGCCTTCACTCACATATTATTGCTTCCCCCACATTCTATTGCAACGAAAGGTCCGAGAATTTAATCATTAATATGTGCGCAAAGATTTAAGTCTCGCTTGAAATTCTTTTCCACGTTTTTAATTGTGAATACAAAAAAATTATTCTTTCGATTTGCAGCAATTAAAATTTCTAGAAGTATTCGTTTTTACTGCTCTTTTTTTCTCTTCGTCGTTTTTTTTTCTCAAATAAAAATTGCATGTGGATGAAAAAATTAGACGAATTTCCGGAAGGCATCGAGCATTGAATCGAAAGATAAAAATATTCGCCCCAGGCTGTATTTTGATTGCATGTTGTTGGTGAGTGGTTTATACAACGGGAAGAATTGGTGCAGGAAGATTATATGCAGTTCGTTATAGTATCGAAAATACACTAGCACTGTTGATTTGATTAGAATTTTTTGCAGACATTTTGCCCAATTTCGCCGCCAACTCAGACTTTTCATTGTTTAATTTTTATATCTTACGTCAGAATAACCAAAAATAAATTTTTAGTATGTTCCATTCTCCGCTGGGATCAATTAAGATTTTCTTTTGGATGAATTAAATCAAAATCAGACTCTCAAAAATGAAACGGAAATCAAAATAATCAAAAATAAAATTTCAAAATCAATAAAATGAAATAGAAATGAAATGCAGTCTTAATATTGTCAATTACATATTATCAACAATTCAATTATCAAATGAAATTAAATTAAGGTCCATAAGTTTTTCTTACTTTTCTCTATTTAATTCTCCGTAATTGCAGAAAATGCCCAACTTGTGAATCAAATGAAAAATCGAGTTTGTGTGGATCGAATTGAGATCGCTTATTTCTTCTAAGTTTTAATGATTCTAGGAGGAGGGCACCCAAAACCATTTGGTTCGGTGCAGTTTTGGAATGCAAATTTTATTACAGCCCACGCTGTCCCCATAGAAATCCCTTGTTTCCACAATATTACCAACATACAATTCCAAAACTACGCTATCCGATTTTGTTTCCCACAATCCTCTCTATTTTGAGGACTTATGAAATTATGGAGGAAAATTCCCAATTCATGTAAGGAACTTTTACACCACCGTTCATACAGCAAAAATTCTCGGATTTTTTTTTAGAGTGCACGCTCTGTTCATGCGTGTCTAAATTAGGGGCAGGGGAATACAAAGTTTTCAAAGCAATATTTCAAACTTCACATTCAATGCTTGACGCTCTTCAGACAACTCCAGAAAAATTCGCGGCAAGGTGAAAATTTGGCACCAAATTAACTTTAACTTGTGTTTTTTGGCGGTTCAAGGAATCAAAAATTCAAATTTCCGCACAAAAGAAGAAGTATTTGCATCTGTTCATGCATTCTTTAACGCTTCTATGGGCTGTTATTCCTATTTGAAAGGATCAAATCTCTAAAACAAAGCGGAAGTTTTGGATATTTTTTGTTTTTTTTTTCAATAGAAGAACAACATGCTCAGCCCAAACGAACATTCTAATATTTCAACTAAAGAGATCAGACGGAATCCTCCGTTAAGATCAGAAAATAATTTGTCAACAAATTTTCACCCTCCCGGCAACAAAAAAAGAAAAACTATGTCTCTCTTTCATTCGCTCCAAACCACTATCCGCAGGGAAAATTTACAAACCAAATGCACGGATGAAATCCATTGAATTTTGATAAGTTTTGATGTGAAGCTCGTTACGTTCTCGCTAACGTGATTAACGATACAACGCAAAAAAGAATTTATATTAATCTCTTGTTTTTCCATTTTCTTCCTTTTTTCCAAAAATATGAATAATCGAAATTTGTGTTTGTCTTTTTTGTTTTTTTTCTCTCCTCTCTCTCTGTCTTTCTTAATTCATCGCATTCGATGAGCGATAAATCAAGTCACCATCACTTTGAACGAAAATTCGCCGCTCCCACGTGAGAAAAGAGCACTTTATCTAACCGATCTTAAATCCTATATGTATTTTATCAGCCTTCTTTGAAACGTAAAAGAAGAGGCCATCGTGTAATCACACATTCTCTAACATTCTCTCGCGACTTGTGAATCAGAAAGGTACGGTAGAGCGTTTGGTATTTGATCTTCCAATTTTTTAAATATTCCAGAGAGCGAAAGGTACTTGAATATGTCTGATAGAACAAGGGAGATACTTTTTGACAAGCCTGGACAGGGGTTTAATTCGGTTCTGCTAGATATTTTTAATGGATTTTGGATACAGCGATGTCTCATCAGAACAGAATAAGTCTGTACAGAAATTAAATTGATTTTATGGAATTTTTTTTTCTGTGAATTTTCAGAAAAATTTTGCTGAAACTTGAGAGAGTTGACTGAATTTTCAGAACACGTTCCGAAATTTGGTTGAAATTTCTTAAAACTCAGAAAAATTCATCCGAAAATCCAGAAGAAATTGGCTGTAAAAAAATTACAGTCACATTTTCAGAAATTTTCCGAAACAATTTTTTCACAGTGCAGCCTCGATCTGCATGCACAATTTGTGGAGCGGAGTAGACAAATATTGAATCATTTCGAAGAGAAACTTCTGAGAATGAACAATTGAGGACATTTGAGTGATTACTCAGCTGAAAATTCCTAGATGGACTGGATCCCTAATCTCAAATGTGGGCTCAGATTCCCGCCCAGGACCATTCGAGTTCCAACTTAAGGCCGGGGTTACCGTGTAGGCTCCTGCTCGGGATTACTTGGGTTTCCGTTTGGCAGAAACTTAAGCGGTCCCGGGCGGGACTCTGAGTCCGCATGCGAATTTGAATATTTCGTTCATCCGGGAACTCACAGCCGGATAGGGAATCTTTAGAAGATTAAGCGGATGAAAATTTAACCATCGAATCTTGTCCAGAACTTGTCTGATAAATTCATGAAAGAAAAATTCGCATAGACACTGTTAAATCAAGAGCTAATATTTCATAAACACCCAAAAACATCTAGGACAGTTGAAGAACGCCAAAGTATAACCTTGGACACTCTTGAACCCAAATGGCGAATCAAATGAACAAATGTGGATATAACTGCAGAAATCTTACAATTCAATGCAGATGTGGTAAAATAACCAGGGAACCTGTTCAGCACTGCCGAGAATAGTCAAAGCGAGACAATAGCGGACATTAACCTGAACAAGTAAAGGGTGATTGATTAATCTCAGTGAGCGAAGTTTGAACGTGGATTTTCAATGATTGAACAATTCTGGACACAGATAAATTTGATGTTCTAGAAATAACATGTGTGTAACAAAAATTTACGAAGTTTTGCCAAGATTCTGTGAGGAAAACTAGAGAAATACAATTCAACACTCACAGAAAATTATCATCAAGAGTCCCCGAAATGAATCCCACGACAGCCTAGTCCCTCGAGGTATCCACTTCGCTGCATGTTTTCACGAAGTCTATTGGATTTTTGCAAAACCTTTGGAATTTCACACGACTCAGACAGAGACTCCATAAAAAGAATCCAATTCAAAATCTAATCGTACGCAGTTGGAAATTCCCGGATGGACAGGATTCGCTCAGATTCTCATCCAAGCCTCGTGTTAACTCTTCCTGGATTCGTCAAAGATCCCTCAGGTTTTCTTTCGATACCTCTAAAGCTCCGGTCAGGTGAGAATCACGAGTTAGAGCCTGAGGGATAGAAATAGAACGAGACTCCGAAGGGTCCTGGGTGGGAACCTAACTGATTCCAGATATCCATCCGTGAATTTCCAATTGGGTAATCAGAATCTGGATAGGTACCCCTTGTTTCAACTATCATTTCCGTCTGAAATTTTTAGAATCCCTACTGAAAATGCCAAGCAGATCTGGACAAAAGATATTTGCTCAGACTTTGAACAGTTTTCGTTCTAGGAAATCCGATCAGAAACTGAAAAATGGTAGTTTCTGATCGGATCTTTTGGGATAAAAACCATCCCAAGCCTGGAAACTAGTTTTTATCCGCATGTGTCTGGCATTTTTGCCTTGGCATGGATGAGTTTGACTATTCGTCAGTTGAATTTTTCACTTCTTTTTCAAACTGCAATCTAAAATTCGAGGTTAGAATTTCACCATTACTTGAATTTTAGAACAAAATTCCATTTGAAACGGATGAATTCACTTCTGAAACGATTGACAGTTTACTCCTTTGAACTTGGACGGTGTTAGCTATTCTTGAAATGTTTTTTAAAGCGATCAGAAAAATGTGCGCCTGAATTTGATTGTTTTTCGTCCCAGGAAGTTGGGTAAAAACAATTTAAACGATAGTTGACTCATTTTTGAGTGATTTCAATTTCCGTTTGAAATTTGGTTTCTACGCGAATTTTCCAAGTTCATAATGGAAGAATTTCTCAATATCCGATGCCATTTGCGAGATAAAAACCAATTGAGGTTGAACAGAGCATTCCTTGACCGATTCTGACATAGACATTCGGAAAAAAAACGTTCTCATGAAATTTGATTCGAGCTTCATTGGGAAGAATATCAGAAGTTTTGTACTCAATCCAATGGTGAATTCCATCTTTTGTGAGAAAAGCCTCTCTTTTCTGAATTAGAATCTGTGGAATGCATTCCCTGCTGGGAATTCCTGTCAGAACCGGGCAACAAAAACAACTGTCAAGCTTTGAAGGATGTTTGTCTCTGGAAATTCGGTTGAAACTTGCAACACTTTGCACCCAGTTTTGTTCAGAATTGCCAAATTGGAATATCCTGTCAAAAACTACCCAGGTGAGAAAAGTTTATCTGAAACTTTCTGAAAATCTTCCTGAATTCCACTGAAACACTCTGAAAACCTATAAAAATTTCTTCCAAGTCTGAAAGATTTTGAACAACTCTGAAAATCTCTGAAAAGTTCTGCAAAACTTTCAATTATCGGGCACGCTTTTCCACTGAAAATGTTTCTGAATATTCACGAATATCTCTGAAAATCTCTGAAAATTCCAGTGTTTTTCAGTGAAATGTTTCCATCAGGGTAACAGGAAAATTTTCGTCAGTTTTCGACTGGATATGACAGCCTGTGAATTTCAGATAAGATCGTTTCAAAACTCGCTGTCAGTTTTTAACAGAATGTCCCAAGTTGGTATTTCCGCATAAAATCGATAAAAAATTTAGTCAGTTTTCAATCAGATCCCCAGGGATGAAACATTTAGAAATGATCTTTTCTCATTCGGATGGTATTTCCATTGATTTCGAGTGAAATTGCAATTTCAAATCGTGATATTCTAACGTCATAGCTTAGACCTTCACTTTGAAAGAGTAGAAATTCTTCTCGGAATATTGACAAACTCACTGTTCACTTTAAACTTTCAGTTTTGAGACATATGAACAGACTCCGCGCTAAAGACTTTGTCACTCCTTCCAGACTATATAACTAATGATGATCTCCGTTGTTGTAAAGGTTCTATTAACTCTATTTCGCATCTGTCGAACGAATTTATCTACAACCTGCCTAAAAGATATCGAAAGGCAAAAAATGTGTACTGAAAGTAGAACAAAAAATTCCAAAAAACACAACGTCCGAAACTTGACGTCGCATAAAAAATGTCGCATAAGATGTCCTTTAAATATCTTCCTGAGTATAACTACAGGTTAGAAATGCTAAGGAGGTTCTTGAAAGTTCTAAGCATGTTTTATGAGCATTCTTAGAATCTTCGAATGAGACTGTTTCGGATTAGTATATTCTATGCACATTTTCAGAACGTATTTTTCGAATTTATCCAAAACAGTCCCATCTGCACATTCTATGCATGATCACGAAATGAATACAGAATATTTGAAATGTTCTTGTGCTACTTGGGTTTAGACAATGCTCTCAAAATTATCTATTTAATACCTGAAAAACATTTTGAGCAGAAATTTTCTAGAAGATATCGCAAGACATCTGTCAAATATTTCGTAAGAATATCTTTTCGGAGTCTAAAAGATGTCTTGAGCAGCACATTTAGATCAGTTCAAGATATCTCAATATTTCTCAGGAAAAACCTCTTACAGATATCTCGAAGATGTCTTCAAGGTATCTTCACTAAGATATTTTTAAACATCTCTAAAACATAATTCGAAGATATCTTCGGTGAAATGTATTCAATTCACGACATCTTTTAGATGAAATATGTCCTCAAGACATGTATGTTCATTGAATTATTTCGTCTACAATTGAAACTTTGAGATTCCTCCAAAACATCTCCTGAGATATCTTTCATGCATCACATTGAACAAAAAACGATTCTCAAGATATATTTTTAAAAAAAGTTTGAGACGTTTCGTTTAACAGTAAAAGGCAACTTTTCGACATTTGAAGCAGTTCTTATTTATGAAGCATCCAAAAAAATCTCAAACTCGTCTCAAAATACCTTTGAAATATGAATTGTCATGTACGATATCTCAGAAATTTTTCAAAGAGATTTTTCAACCTAGAGGAAGCTCTTTGAATTCAAATCAAGATGGGTTTGGACATCTCCTACCCAAGAAACATTTTTTATTTCTCTTTTGGATCACTCTGAAAAATATCTTCAAAGAATCTAAAAGATCTCCCACGCAACAAATTTAGATATTTCGAAGACATCTTGAAATGAGACAGTTTTTTTTCATCTTCCAGATATCTTTCAGAGTGCTCCGGAAGACACACACACAATTATTTATTGAGTATACATTCAAACTCCTCTATTTCTGTTGGAAAGATATCTTGGAAGATATTTAAAATACAAAAATATATAATGTTAATCCTGTCCCGTACTTCATGATCAATTTTGCCTTCTCTCATTTGTTTACAATACCAGTACAATAACGAGTCAAACAGAAGGAGGAATCATTACAAATTCTGCTCATATGTCTCAAAATTCGTACGAATCATGTCCAAAACATGTCTTCCTAGACATTTTCACCGATATTCGTTTAAATAAGAACACTAATCACAATTGTATTGAAATTTAGAACACATCTCTCTCCTCTATTCGCCTACAAAACGCTCTACCGTAACAAGGCTCACGTGTAGACCGGATTCAGACAATGACTTTAAGATCGGGATATCCAGTCTTAGGCAATGTGACCGACTCCCAATCCCTGTCGTCTCTCTTGTCCCTTCTTTTTCACAAGAAGTTTTCAACTTACGCAATACATCATCCACACTCGCACATGAAACCAATCACACGATACAATACAATACCGGCAACTCTGATATTACACAATTACAACTACCCCTACGATAATACCGTGATAATCATGTAATAATCATAATTGCACTTTACTCATAAGAAACCTCTATTCTTTCCACTCTCTTATTACTTTTGTTCATCGGAGGATAACTTAGATTATTTCGGATAAGCGAATAAATATTTTTGTCACTTAACATTAGCATGAAACGACTACTTATTTAGTCTGAAGCGGAATACGTGATTGATCGTCAATTATAATAATAATCGTAATAATAATGAGAATCATAATTCATGTTTTTTTCTTCAATATTTACACAAAACTCTCTTTCTCTCTTTTTCTCTCTCTCTCTCTCACCAGTCATTCTCTCTTTTCTTCCTTAATAGCCTGCCTTTTATAAACCACCGCACGTATCTAAATTTTACCCTTAAAAATTGTAAGCTTAATCATTAATATTACTTATAAATATTATTTTATATGTAATTTCAAAAATTACATGACGCTCGCTAGAGAGATCTTCCTATTATTTTTTTTCCTTCAGCACGTCCTAAATCGTACAATAACATAGACGATATGAGCCTACATTATCAAGTAGTTATCTTACGCGGACAATCCAACAGTACCGCATATATTATGAAATTTTGCAAATTTCGAGTGGTATTTTTTTTAGTTTTGAGATTCCAAAGAATTATGTAAAACATTAATAAATAATAAATGACTCCAAAATTGACTAGATCGTGTATATAAAATATTGAAAAATGTACAGCGGCGGTGTTGTCATTGTTCGGTCATTGTCCGAATAAGAAACTTACATATTTGATTTACGTTTATGTTTGTTGTTTTTTTTGAGAAAAAAGAACAATTATATCGTTAAAGATTATATGTACATAATACTTAGTCGTATACCCTAAATCTAGTGAAAAGAATTATCTCGAGTATATAAAATAATCTTAAAGCAAGTATAAAATTGCATTTATCATTGATTTTATAATAATTTACTTATATAAATTATAAAGATAATAAAACGATAAAACGATTTATCGATAAAGAGTAGAAATTCCTTTCTGATTTCTAATCGTTAGCGATGATTTAATGTAACAAAAGATGATTTATAAATTTGTTTTTTAAACAATAAATAATACTGTCAATGATAATCTTTCTCGTGAGATTTTGTCTCTCCCCTTCTCTTAGTCTTTTCGTGATAAATCATAATCGTTAAATAAATTAATGAATAAAAATCACTAATTCCAAGGGATGGTACTGTATCTTTTTTTTTTCTTTTCTTTTCAAACTATATTTAATCGATCGAAGAATATAGCTTCTTTCATTCTCATTTTCTCTCGATCTTCATGTATATATCTATCTATGTATATATATATATATATATATATAATATGTACACATACATGTGTGTGTGTGTGTGTTCGCATGCGTGCGTGTGTGTGTGTGTGTGTGTGTATATGTAAAGTATCCATTCCGGAATACTTTCATTCGGAAGAAAAACATAGAAAATCTACTCGTTCCTCAAAGACTGAATTTCATAGATCGTCCGGATACTTTCTTTTCTTTGCCTCCCGTTTGTTTCGTTTAAAATCATATCTATCAACAATGATTTTTTGAATTCTTAAGAATTTCGCGCTTGGTTGAAAGTTCAAGATTAAAACAAATAATGTGTTAACAATCGGTTTCAAATGTTGTATATTGCAATATAATTATGGTTCAACGTAAACGATTGTTGGGTTGTTTGTTTATTTGTAATGCCCAGCGGCCTGTCAAATGATGCTTATTAATTACATGACATTTTGTTCAATGCCATTTCTCTGATATACGCAATATGTGAATCTCAGGCACAGGATTTGGAAATAATACGTCGTGATTGGAATAATTTACTGTCATGTGCGCTCCTCGCAAACCCTGATTATCGGTTACCACAGATCCCTTAACAGGACTGTTGTTTAGTGAAAATTTACGATAGAAAAGAAAATTTTATGCGAAAAATGGAATTTTGTTTTCATCCAAGACCTGAGAGTTGAATGTATAACTGCTTGGCATAATGTATAACAGTATATTATAATATGATATGCAACATTTATAATCTAAATCTTATTTCATTAATAATTGTCGGTTTATGCTGGGCATTGATTCTCTTGCTATTCACTGTAAAACTGAAAGAATCCTCTTTAAAATGTACATACGTCGTAGCACTTGGTACATTGTTCAACTATTGAGAAAACATTGCAATCACTTACCAATGTAATAACAGATAATAAAAATCGTTAGTATAATAATCAATGTAGTAGTAGTAATAAGTAGTTGCAGTCGTTGCAACTTACTTTTCTTCAGTACTATTGTAAAACTTGTTGTATGTAAATATATTATAATAATATATAGCTGCCTCTGTTTTAATAATTTGATTGTTACGTGAGGTAAGGAGCCTGTTATCTGAACCATACGATTATAATATTAATCACGATTCCAAGAAATGATTTGTCTCGGTGTGGTATCGTTAGATACGATCTAGATACATTTTCCCCTCGTTTGCAAATTTCTTAGAATCGGTATTATAAATCGTACGTTTTTATGGAACTATTGTCATCTGTAAAATATAATATAAAAAGATCCTGAGTTGTACTGTGTGGTACTATGGCTATGGAATTGTATTAAAGCTAACACTCCGACAAATTCGGTTGAAAAAGGTCGGTATTTTGTTACTTGTCTCTTCTATTGCTGTGAATTCTAACCAATCCCGGGGATGATTGATTCAAACGAACATTCCGATCGAAGGAAGACTAGAGTCCTCCAGGAAGATTGAAAAATTAAGGACAAAATAAAGATATATTTGTCGCCGAAGTGTTAACTCTAGTACGAATATATATTCAATTCAATCCGCTGCTTTGTTGCAATAACGGTTTGTTCGTCGATAACTGTTAATAATAAATATTATTACTCCGTTGAGCTGTCAATTGGCTGTATATTGCAATGTATGCATGTGAAAAATATATCATTGTTTATGAGCCTATGTCATTGCACATTGCACTGCAATAATAAAGTAAATATAATTATCTCTGTAAGAATATAATATTGTTGTAAATATCTGTAGTCTGTGTAACACTGTATAGCATTAAATAAAACAACAAGTATCCGACTGCAGAAATATATCGGTACGAGGTGGGGTGGCTTCTCCACCTACGTTATTTTAGTCTTTGTCAACCCCACGTTGAGTGAGGCTTCATTCATTTCTTCCTCATTCATTTTGTTTTGTTTGTTTTTTTTCAATTATATAATTATTCATAGGCACGGGACATAATAAGTAAAATAGTCTCCCAAACCTATATATACATCGTTTGTTTCTGTTCTGTTCTATTCTGTTGCGAACGATCATTAAACGGCATGACCTGCATAGACGTATAATGAATAACTAAATCAAAGAAACAATGCGCGTTGAATTTAGGTAGAGAAATTTTGTAAAATAAAATGTTCGAATATTTGCCTGATGTTTGTTTTTGTTTGTTCGTTTGTTTGTTATCCTTTTTTTGTCTTATCTCTTTTCCTCGTCTCATTCTCTTTTGGAAACGATTAAATACAGAATCAGCCTTGTACGTGTTGTCGTAATTTCTAGATTTTTAAATATAAAGATACGTTTCCTATTAAATCACAAGTTCACTAAATAATAATAAGTTTTCTCGGTTACTCTTTACTATATCACAAAATTATACCGGGCAACGGAGAGTAAAAAAAGAAAACAAATATAATCTATATATATTAGTGATACGTAGCGTCAAACTTCAATATACTGCTGGGAAAATCACTATTGAGTTGAGCTATCTCTACCGCGAAAGAATTGTTATCGTTGGCCCGTGGTTGGTAAGCCCCGAGCTTTGGCTCTCCGTTTCCACTTCCACTTCCGCTACCGCTTCCCCCGCTCTCATCCGACGATGTGCTGAGCCGAGGAGGCGGAGCGGAGGAGGACGTCAAAAGCACCTTATTGTTATCCACCTGAGGAGTTTGAATTTGAGTTTGAGATTGGGTTTGAGTTTGACTTTGTAACGATTGCGATTGCGGTTGTGGCTGTTGTTGTTGTTGTTGTTGTTGTTGTTGTACTTGTACTTGCGTTTGAGTTTGAGTCTGTGATTGTGTTTGAACTTGAGCCTGAACCGATTGTTGATTCTGATTAGAAACCTGAGCTCCGCTTTGAGCCTGCGTTTGTCCCTGTCCCTGTCCTTGAACCTGAACCTTAACCTGATGATGGTAGATTTCTTCCTGACGTTGTCTGTCTGCCACTGTGAGGTCGTGGAAACTGACCAGGTGACGCTTCAGGTACAGCTTGGTCTTGAAGGGCTTGTTACATAGAGGGCATGTGACACTCTGAGGGTTGTGGATGAGGCGCATGTGCTGCCGTAGATTGGACAAGTTACTGTACATGCGGTTGCACACAGGACAAGGGCGTGGGTCCAGCGAGTGCAGTTTACGCAGGTCAGCTGCAACACACACACAACTTGCTCTAACCGGATAGCAGCCCACAGCGATAGCACGTTACCACAGCATAGCATCACGCTTTTTATCACACACCACGTATCAAATATCAAATCAATTACCACCCACCACAGGACAGCAACAACCAGCGAAGAACCCTATTTAGCGTTAACCAACTTTGCTGCCTGCACGGTACATTTACAACGTGGTTTTTCGCAAGGCTACAACTTTGCAAAGAAACAAACAAAGGTTTTTAGTACAAAATAATGCTAATAATGTGGTCAAGTTCGAACGTATAATGCAAGGATTATGACTTGACGAGTGCGGATCGACTATATGAATGAACAAAACCAATTGTTATGAGTCGGTTTTTTAATTACAAACGAATGGAATTGGTTATGACGTAGTATGGTATGGTATGGTATGGTATGGTATGGTATAGTATGGTACGGTATGGTATGGCATGGTTAGCGAACGAGAAGAACAGAAAAACAAAAAAAAAGATTGAAAATGAGAAGAAGGAGTTTTATTTCAAGTGCCAGTACACTTTGTATTAATTTACACTTTTGCGAAGTATTATGTACAAATCGTTTGGATGACATATGATCGATAAAACCAAAGCGAGATGATGAAGGAGTTTGATTGGTACAGAAAACAAATCCAAGGAGGAAAAGAAGATGATCGGTGAAGGAGAGAAGCGACAGAGGGTAATGACGGTTTTTCCCTAAAGGTCAAAACATGTCAACATAAAAAGCATGAAAAACAGAAAACGTAGAAGCCAGGGGATTAGGATGGTGTTGAAATATGTACACGCAGGATAAAATTGTTAATTATTCGGTTCGAGGTAACGTTCATACAACACAGCCGATTAGCTGCAAACTGCACTCCATGGACTTGGACTTATATGGTAGCCTCTGAGTGTCAAATGTCTCCTACCACCTACCAAGACCTACCGAGCTACACACGAGCTTACCATTTCAAACTGTCAAGATTCCTTTCTCCTTCCTTCTTTCTATTTCACATTTTGATATTTGTGATATAACGGCTAGGTTGTTGCTGTTTGTAATGGTGCTCGCACTACCAAAAAAAATAAAAAAAAAAAGAGAAACCAAGTAGGCGAAAGTGACTCACCTTGCTGCTCCTGATTCAGCTCGGTACTGCCGTGCGAAGGCCCAGGAAGTCCTCCTTCCATTCCACTCCCTAAAATATAATAAATCATCGATAATCTTTCAAATTTTTTATGATTCAGATAAAAGGCATTCGAACGTACCTTGATAAGATGCCGGATAACTCGGTAAAACCTCCATCCCACCATCCAAACTGAGAAATCCACTCGGGAGAGCATTGACTTCTTGTTTGGGTGAACAATCGTCGTCACTACCGTATTCAGGTAATTCTATTTTTGGCTACAAATTGAAACGATCAATCATTAAAGTTTGTCGAGGGTGTATGGGGTATCGAATACTTACCTCAACAACGTCGATATCTTTGTAACAATCGAGCTGAACTTGGGGCTCGATGAGGGGGCGTGTACGTGGCGCGGTTGTAGAAGAAGGCGGCACAGAGGGTACAGGACTAGAAATTTGATGAGGCGAATCGCTTCTTTTACACAGCCTTTTTAGTGGTGGAGGACTCGACGGTGGTGGAGTTTTACTACGTTCGTCATCAAAACTCGGTGAGATCAAGCCACGACCGTTTGATGTGTGAATATTATTCGTCTTTGAATGCTGCTGGTGTAGTAAAATGTATATTAATTATGCAATTGATTGAAATTCATCACGAGAATACCCTGGTGATCGAATTGAAAGTTTTACTCTCTGAGAAAATAACTGAAACATCTGTTCCCAGACAATACAATCTCTACAAAGGATAAATCATATCTATACTCTCTACATGAGACAAAACAATCATTACACATTCCCACGTTCTATGAATGTTTTGTACACATTTCGTTTTAAATCCGATTTTGAAACGAATGAACCTGGGTATCCCCTACGCCTTTCAAAAACGGAACATTGTTTTGAAAATTCCGCACGACGAGGAACTCACTTTTTCGTTGTTGTGTTGATTGTTTTGAGAGTCGGTGAGGCCACGAATTTGGAGAGATTCAGCAGTACGCAAGAAAGTAGGCAATTCGGCTTGAGAAATGTTCACTTCACCGGCGTACATGAATTCCAGCAGCGATTGTAGATGTTCGAATTCGACATCTCGCATGAAGATGATCGGATGTTTGCACGGGTTCGTCTGCAATGACAAAACACTATTCAGTTGTCGAATAAAAATCATTTGATACATGGTTTTTCGACCAGAGACCAAAAGAGGGAAACAATATAATTGAAATGCAAAAATCACTACACAAAGTATATAGCACAAGGTTCATTATGCAATATGTTAATTATGAGAACAAGTGGATACGTATATTTCTATACAAACGTGATACACTTTCAGAAAACTTTCAACAATGTGAAACTATGTGATGTACACTCGATTCGACGTTACTCGATGAGTGATACAGAAAGGATAATTAGAAAAGAACGAATCGCACACGATCGTTTCATTAGACATGAAAAGTTTCATGAGAAAATGTTAATGAGAATAGTAAGTATGGTTTAATAATCGTTCGATGATGGTTATATTAATCGTTGTTATGTCATTGAATTTTCATAAATGAATCTCATAAGTGGGAGAAAAAGAATGATATGCGAGTGTGGATATATATACACGAAAGTTATAAATAATGAAAGAATCGTCATTATAAATAGATATTGTGTAATTTTGGAATTATTCATCGTGAGAGATGTGGATATATATATGTACATATATAACATGGGTTACGTAGATAGGTGGCGAGAGAGGGGCGCGGGGGTAAATGATAGGGAGAAGGGGGAGGGAGGCAGACTGATGAGGGGAAAGGCGACGGAGGGGCAAAGCAAAGGAGCGATATAGGGAGCGGGAAGAATAGAAGGAGATGGTTTTCTAACCTTGAACAACTCCTTGAAGTAAGGGCTGCAGGCCGAAAGGACGACCTTGTGAGCCTGCAGGCGTCTACCGTCGCAGGCAAAGGTAACATCGACGAAGTCCTCGTCATCTCTGAGCGCCTCGAACTGGCTCGTGATGTTCGCCTGAAAGTTGTTCCACCGCAAGCAAAACTGCTGCTGGCTATCCGTCATTCTCTCTTCTCTCTCAACTCGACCTCCCTCTTCTTTTAATAACACCTATGATCACACATTTGGGAGGAGGAAAGTACAACTTATAATACCGTACGACGTCTAACTAAACTTAACTCTCTCATTACTGTAAAAATGTAAAATGTAAAAAGTGAATCGATGACTGAAGAGGAAACGTACGATATAAATAATGACAATCGATATCCAAGGTTGCCAATCTCAAGGAGGAAAAAGTCTCTAGAGAAAGCTTGGCGGCGCGACACTGCGCACCAAATACGCACTTACATTTATCCCGTGGTGTGCGTCCAGGGCCGTCACGAGACGACCGCGCGCAAGGTAGTCTCGATACGACTAGATTCGGGGCGATATGAATTTCCATGTCACCCCGAACGGACGAATCACTAGATATTTCAAATTCAATTTTGTACTTTCGTCTGGAGTTTTGCAACCTCGGTTTTAGAGTCTCACGGATTTTATATACAATTTTTATCGATATTTTATAGAATTCAATATAAACTCGACAAATTTTATACACAAAAATATTGATACCATAAAATATCGTGCACCTCCTCTACTCAGGATGTCACTTGATACATTAAAATATAAGGTTCGATACAGCAATTCATAATAAAAAAGAATAAATAATTTCAAATTGTAAATCCCGTAGATGAATTATACATAAATTACATGAAAACTGTATAAAACTCGATAAAACTGATCCAGTCCAATTTTATACATAAATTATATAAAATCTGTTGAAATATTGTATATAAATTTTATAAAATTTGTATATAAACCTTGGAATTTTATACCACCCTGGTAAAAAAAATCCATAGAATCTGACGAGATGAAATTTAATGGGATTTGGTCAGAACATGGTGTGAGATTAAATCAAATTTGACAAGATTTAATCAGAATCACCGATTGAATCTCATTGAAAATGGTTGAATAGGATTTGATTGAAACATTGTGCAAGATTCAATGAGATTTAGCGAGAATCAATGGTTGGTGAACCAGGGTGTTCGACTGAAATTCGATGAATAATGGAATTTTTTTCTCAATTGGTGGAATACACAGTGTCTACCAGTCCATGAGTTTCAACGGAATTGACCGATGATGCGGTCCCATTAAAAAGACGAACCAATCAAAAACTAAAGAAATTTCAAGGCGTAGACACTCTGTGAAAGCATACCACCCGGTAATTTGAAATAATCTCATTTTAAACCAGCAAAAATAAATGAAATCGTGAATTTTGTGTTTGAGTCGTTTTTGTTTGTTACCTCTTTGTTATCTTCAGTTGTTTCCGCCATTTTTAAGAGTTGATTGGAACGCAGGTGACTCAAATAATGGGGTTTCGTGGGTCCAGGGTTCCTACAGTCACCCAATCCGTATCCTGATGATAAAAAAACATTGAGAACAATATTTGGAAAGTTTAAATACAAGTTTTCTTGGTCATGATGCCAGAAAATATATTAAAAAAGAAAAATCAACCAATATAACAGCTCAGAAAATTAGTAATGCACGGTATTTCACAACATTGATACTTTTTATTGAAACTCTGTCAAATTCTAGGTATATAAAATTTGCATATCGTGAAATATCGTGCATCACTGCAGTGAATAAGAATGTGTAAAAATGTTTCATAAGATATCACTGAAAAATATAATGAAAACATATTCAAAGGGTTTATCAAGATTTTCTAAAGTATTGTCAACTTTAGCAGTTTATTCCATGCAATTGCTGATTTCGTTTACAGAGCAAAGAAATAATTGAACATTTCATCGTCCATTATAGATTTCAAATATGTATTCGAATATATTTCAATTAATGTTAGATTTGATATTTACTGTGTGACCCAAGTGGAAAAATTGTTGAAATTGTGTACAATTTTATATATAATTCAATATAATTCATATATCGTTTTTATGTGATTCTGTATAAATTATATGAAATTTACAAATTTCTCCCACTCGGGGTATTCAAAACTATGTTGAGAATTCTTTTAAAATGGTGGGTACTCCACGGTGTTTCTAGTCACGTTGGGAATATTCAAATCCTGACGAAAATGGTATTGTCTGTGAATAGTTATTGGGGGACATGTTCAAAACGTTATTGCTTGCATACTTATGATTTTGAAAATATTCCTAATTCGCTACTGCGTCTCATTGATGGAACTTTCCCTAGCAGAAGTTATTGCAAAGCCTTACTCGAGATTGCAAGTCCCTTAGAAGAGCCTAGAATAAATGATTCCTGTTAAGTTTTGCTTTGATTCTTACAGAATCCAACTAAACATGAACAAACATTCAGTCGCTGTAACAGTTGTTTGCTCTTTCTAACTCACTTTTTCGTTATTACAGTTGGAATAATTGTACTAATAGCTATTTATTAGCCATTGCAACAAGGAATTGTATACGCGACAGCACAATTGTAGTGGTTTTAATATTTGGATAGCATGGAAAGGAAATCCGGATACAGGGGCTACAATTTTTTCGCTTGCAATTGTACATAAATTATATAAATTTATATCCGTATTTTTTGCTTATTTTTACTTATTTTAGATTTTTTACTCAATGTTTTTTTATTTTATTTATATTTTTTTATTTGTTTGAGATCTTCACTCAACCCATTATGAATTTATATCATTATTTATCGAGTTTATATTGAATTTTATGGAATATTTTGCTGGGACTGTAACGTTATTCACTTTCGTTACTCGTCATATATGAAATAATATATATATTATAAACAAATTATATATTTATCATAAATATTTTATATATAACGAGTAACGAAAGTGGATGACGTTACAGTCCCTGATATTTTGTGTATAATTTCAACAAATATATACAAATTGTGTATAAAATATCGATATCGTGAAGTATCTCGAACAGAAAAATTTTCCAATATTATAATAGTATCAGTTTTTAATGCTCGTTAAATAAACAAATAAATGAGTGAAATAGTTACCACGATATTTGAAAAAAGCAGACTCAACGGTTTGAAAAACTTTCCCTTCAAAGAATAATTTATATCATTTTCAAAGGTTAGTTATGGGAAAAATTCCAATTTAAAATGTGTAAATACCATACAATTGAAAAATTATTAAAGTCACTTTGAAAAAAAATAGAAACTCAAACGAAATTAGCATTGTTAACTAATTTGTCACTTTTACTATTGTATTATCCACAAGTCATTGAAAAAATTATTGCAATATCCACTTCAATGAAGTTCATGATCATTAGTTGGAGCGTTTAACAAAAGAAAAATTATTATCATCGTTATAAACGCAATTAAATGGAATATACTTTCGTAACTGTAATTTGTTTTGTTTTATTTGTTGCATTATATGAAAACTTCATATTGTTAATTCAGGTGTTAATCGTTTTACAAGAGAACTACAGGGGGAACTATTTACTTTTGTGTATTGAATTTTATTCAAATATTAATATATTTTCGTACGGGACATCAGGAACTTCTTGAACTGCGCTAAGTTTGAGCACTGCCAAATTATGGGGCCTCCCCTGGTAAAAAAAATCTCTCTGAATCTCTCTGGAATCTCTCTGAATTTCTCTGAATCTCTCTATATTTTGGGACAAATTTCAGAGAGATTCAGAGTAATTCCAAAGTAATTCAGAGGAAGTTAGAGACTTTTCCGATAGTGATACGTTCTGAATTCTTCAGCTTTCTCCGAATTTCTCCGCATATCACTGAATCCCTCAGAGTTTTATATATTTAAATTTCAAAGCTCCCTCTAAATTTACCTGAATATCTCTGAATTTCTCGAAATCTCCCGGAATCTCATGTATTCAGATTTAGAAGCTTCCTCTGAATTCGTCTGAATTTCTCTGAATCTCCTGAATTTTTCTAAATCTCCGGGAATTAAATGTATTCAGATTTAAAAGCTTCCTCTGAATTCCTCTAAATATCCCGGAATTGAATGTAGTCAGATTTCAAAGCTTCCTTCGAATTCCTCTGAATTTCTCTGAATTTCTCTGAATTTCTCTGAATTTCTCTCAATCTCACTGGATTACTCTGAATCTTTCTGAATTCCTCTGAATATTTCTAAAAAATTCCACGCACAATTTTTCTTAATTTATCTTCCTGTGGAAGTCTCTGAAACTTCCAGAAAGCCTCTGAAATGCAGGACCAAGAATTGTACTGAATTCATTTCTCTCTGAATTTCCAGACCCCGCCGGATCTCTCTAAATTCCTCTGAACCTCTCTGAATTTTTCTGAAAAATCCCACGCACAATTTTTCCTAATTCACCTGTCTCTGTGAGTCTCTGACACTCATTGAATACCTCTGAAATCCTGAACCGAGAATTTAGCTGAAATCATTTCTCTCTGAATTTCTCTTAATTACGCTGAACCTTTCCAAATTCTTCTGAATATTCCTGAAAAGCTCTACACACATATTTTCCCTAATACACCTGTCTCTGTGAGTCTCTGACACTCCCTGAATCCTTTTGGAATCCTGAACCAAAAATTTTACTGAATTAATTCCTCTCTGAATTTCTCTGAATTCCTGTGAATTTCTCTGAATTACTCTGAATCTTTCTAAATTCCTCTGAATATTTCTAAAATGTTCCACGCACAATTTTCCTAATGTATCTGTCTCTGGAAGTCTCTAAAACTTCCAGAAAGCCTCTGAAATGCAGGACCAAGATTTTACTGAATTTATTCCTCTCTGAATTTCCCAGACTTCCCCCGCATCTGTCTGAATTCCGCTGGATCTCTCTGAATCTTTCTGAAAAATCCCTCGCACAATTTTCCCTAATCTACCTGTCTCTATGAGTCTCTGACACTCCCTGAATACCTTTGGAATCCTGAACCAAAAATTTAGCTGAATTAATTCCTCTCTAAATTTCTCTGAATTCCTCTAAATCTCTCTGAATTACTCTGAATCTTTCTAAATCCCTCTGATTATTTCTTAAAAGCACAATCTTTCTGAATTCATCTATCTCTGGAAGCGTCTGACACTCCTTGAACGCCTCTGAAATGTAGGACCAAGAATTTCACTGAATTTCTTCCTCTCTGAATTTCCCAGAATTTCCCTGCATCTCTCTGAGTTCCTCTGAATTTTTCTGAATCCTTCTGAAAAATTCAAAGCACAAGTCCTCTCAATCCACTAGTCTCTGAAATCCTCTTAACCACGGTGAATTGCTCTGAATTTCTCTGATTCTTTCTGAATCTCTCTGAAACGTGAAATTTCCAGAGAGATTCAGAGAGATTTTTTTATCAGGGTATTAAATGACTTCTGAAAGAATTCGAGTTCTTGCTTTCATTTTGTGTAGTCTTGATGAATGCTTTGCGAGTTCTGATATGCGCTCAATGAGAATTCTTTTTGGAGTCTTTTGGTACTGCATGTATTCTTCCAAATTACATATTAAATTCTCAAAAAAGAGTTCTCAAAGCATTCTTTTCTGTGAATTCTCTGCGAATTCAATACCCATACATCACTGAATATTCCAGTAATGTATCAGAAACGTCTCTGTTACAAAAGCGTACATAGAAACGTGTTTGAAAGGTATTTGAAGACCTTCTGAAATGTTTCTATGTCCGCTGTTGTAACGGATACGTTTCTGATACATAACTGAGGTATTCGGTGCTATCTAGGTTAGTATTCCAAACGAATTCTTATAGAATAACTTGTGTTGTCTGGGGTGGAAAAAGAAAAACTGTATTCGCAATCCACTTTCACATCAGTTCATAAAAAGCTCGAGATAGTACAAAAACGAATATTGCATAAATTCAACATTTCAGACGTTCGAAGGTACTATAAATACGTTTATAATATTCTTTCGTATTTATTTCTGAACGTTTTATGAATTCTTTGCACAACTTTTGAAGAATTCTCCACGCATTCTAGTGGAAGAAAATTGAAAAAAAAAATAGTTGAATTTAGAATACGTTTTGAAAACTCTTTTCGACCT
This sequence comes from Gonatopus flavifemur, assembly GCA_018340375.1. Classification (NCBI taxonomy): domain Eukaryota; kingdom Metazoa; phylum Arthropoda; class Insecta; order Hymenoptera; family Dryinidae; genus Gonatopus; species Gonatopus flavifemur. The sequence continues at coordinate 21,630,252 of JAFFJZ010000004.1, forward strand.
GTTTTCGAATATTCGTGCTATACAAAATTGAAAAAATTTCTATTGGAAAACCATGTTATCTTGTTACAGAATCTATGAGATTCTAATGGAATATATTAAACTTCTTCAATAGGCGGTACACATAGAATTTTTTTACAATATTTTATAATTATGAATTAAAAAAGTATATTTTTACCTCCTCACTGAAAGAATTATTGAAATTATATCCAATTTGTATAGAATTATATATAAATTATTATCATACTTAATCTACGAATGTACACGACAATTGGTAAAATTTGTGGACTTGTATATAATTCATATATAATTGAATATACTTTATACATAATTTATATATCACTATGCAAAACTTATATATCAAGTATATCAAATCATATAAAATTTATATACAATTTCACAAATTTTCCCATTTGATATTTATACCAAAATACTATCCAATTATCATGTTCGTACGTGGATTACGTAAAATATGAAAAATTGATACTTCAAATCAATTTGATTCATTTTATACAGAATTTATATACAATTTCTATATTTCCTGTATATAATTGAATTATATACAACCTTGATATATACATGCTGTATATAAAATTTCATTCGAGGAAACAAGTTTCAGTCAGTTGAAAACAATATACAATTTACATACCATTATAGATAAATCCGATATAATTGTGTAGATGTTTTAAAAATTTGTAATTTAATCACCCATGATTCATAAAGATTGATATACATTTTGAGACCACAACATTAGCACCCCACTGCAATTCATTCAGATACCGCCCTGCATGCGTGGGAACACCATTTGACGAGTCGGTTATGTCAAATATGTTATGGACATACACAAGCATCACGTACACACGCCATCGAATAAGGATTTTGAATCTCGACCACTGGATTGTACGAATAAAGGGGATAAAATTGTTCTTCATCTTCACCTTGGATACCCAAGCACCCATTTGACACCTAAAATTTTGTTTTCTCCTCTGAAAATACTCCTCGCTCAACCGATATTCTGGATTTCTGCGTCCAAGACACGAGTCTTTCGCGCCATGAGTCTATGCATCGCCTCTCGTAATATCCGGTTGGCTCGCAAATCATTACCAACCGTGAAAAAAATAATATCCAAGCCCGAATACTCTTACGGCCTATGTATACGTATGTGGAAGAGTTAAATTTATTGCAGATTTTTTTTTTGGAGGAGCCCACCACCCTCTCCGCTCGCCATACATCGTACATTCGCCATTTGTCAAAACGAGGTCAATTTTTCTCCCCTTCTTCCCCTTTTTTCCTCCCCAATGATAATTGTCACGAGGAAAAAAATGTTTCTCTCGCGAGCCGAGTCGATATTCTCAAAGAAAGAAAAATCATGAAATTTCAAATCGAGAAGCACATTCGTGATTCCTCGTAGGATGAAGCGCGTTGCTACGAGCGAAGATCGAATGTGAAAGAAATGGAATTGATGATGCAATGACGATTGTATTTTATCATCGTCATGATCGTGATGATGAGAAAAGAAATTTTTTATATTTATTATCGATTTGCGTGGAGATTCTTTTTTTTCTCGTCTCTGTTTTTCCGTTGGTTGGTGGTTTTCCGTGAGGGGAGTTGAAAAAGTCTAGTCTCACGTTATAGGGTATCGTTGGAAGGCCGCTACGTGGCGCTTGGATCGTCGGCGTGGGTTTAGACGGAGGACAAGAACGACGACAACATGAAATCCCGTGTAACCATTCGTTACTCGATTTTTATCCTATATTTAACTTAGCGTTAAATTGACTTGCCCTTGCACGACCCTTTGGCGATTTGGGTACGCAACCTCCTCCGTTGATACGTCGAGACAACGGAGGTATATATTTTTCTCGTGAAAGAGAGAATCTTAGATACATGTAGATTATATTATACATGCATATATACAAGTGCAATATATTTTGTGTACATCTTCGTGGTGGGTATATGTGTGTCCGTGCAAGTCCGTTCGCGGGTTTGAGAATGGCTTTTATGTGACATTTCTGTGCGATATATTTGTGTGGGTATACGCGTATGTGATAAGAGTGTGTGTTTTCATAACCGCCAATGTGATACAAACGAATTTTCTGTCCCTTTTCTCTGTCGTTTATTAATCGTGCGATGTGTAGGGAACAACGAACAAATCAGAGTACGAACAAGGTGAGTACATAAAACGTTGCCAAAGGAATCGTTCTTTCATACTTTCATGAATGAAAATCACATTCGATTTCGAGAGGTTTTTTTAATACCAAGGAAGATCTGGAACGCACGGTAGGTTCTTCATTGTTTCGTTACGCTCGTTGGGACAACAGGGTTAATTCGTCCGAACAAGCAGTTAGGGTAGAGAGAATTCCAATCGATATTATTAAAGGGAGTTGTGAGTGATAAGCTGCTCGACCTAGGTCACTGTAGAATACTCGACAATCGATTATTATTATGGTGTGTTTTCCAAGATCAACCGAGAGACAGGTGGAATTTTTCGCTCTATCCTTCCCCTTCCCGCTCAAACTCGTGGATCCAAAGCTGATTCGTACAATCAACAGCTGATCCACCTGATTCGATCAATGATTAATCTCGCCAGGTTTCGAATCTTTCTTTTCAAACTCTAGGAGAGGATGACTCAGGGTCAGTAATGTGAGTTTATCGATTTCTTCCAACATTGTTTTCAATTTACCTGCCAAAGCTCTTTGGAGTGCACTTTGAACTTTGCACCGGTTTACATTCGATCACGTAATCTTTTGACATAACCTATACAACGAGTGATGATTCTCCTGCTTCCTTGCACATCCTTATTGCATCGCATACACGGAATTTGAGGTTAGATTTTGTGGTCTTCGTTGGTCTTCGCGTTCCTGGTTCTTCGGAACCTCGTGATCGGTGGTTAACGATTTCTCACCCTAATCCCTCTCCTCGAATGATTTTTTCTCTTTTTTTTTTTAACTGTGCGCAAGGAAGAAGAACAGATTGATCAATATTTAGAGGTCGCTCAACGAGACACGAATGAAAGGGAAATTTCTACAAAACTATGTTATAAATTTTCATGTCATAAACTTATTTTATGGAGTATCTGAAATTGCATGGGTATCACGTGTCAGGTTGTGTGTCCATGGAGAAATTGTTGCAGAACGGGTCAATGAACTTGATTCATGGATTTTCAAATTTCATTCCAAGAAGGGATTGGCGGAGATGCGATGATGATTCATAAATGTTTAGAAATGATACGCTTGGATGCGTCATTTGTTTGTAGGACGTATCTCATTGGAAAGCGAAAAAATACATTTAGAGTTAACAAGCACGTGATTTAGAGCTATTGAGTCACGTGGAGATGAAGTTGTTGAGTATACAATGTAAAATGTACTACGATACATCACAATGTTTCATACAAAATGTGTTCATTAAATTATTTTCATAGTTTTTATAAGAATATCATGGATTCTCAATTAATCCATAGGCCAACAAAATTTTGCAAATTTTAGTAACAGAAACTAATACACACTTTTCCGAAGCATTTTGGTGTGCTGAATTCGAACCTGGCTGCAGAATTGCTCCATCACGTCAGGTTTCAGAGATATTTCCACATGAAAGTGTAAAAAAACACTGGTTTTCGACATATTTGGGGTTACTGCAAGTCAAAAGGTTGGATGAACACCCAAATTTCAAATTGTCGTATCTGAATGAAAAAAATTTCGAGCAAACTCAACAGCGTTTGGAACAGGATGACTTATTCTTTGAGGCGTACCTGCAATTTCTTTGACATTCAAGGGTTCCAAAATGTTTCAACCTAAATTTCAACCTGAAAATCTGAAAACACTGTTCTTCGACATATTTGAGGTAACATAGAATCAAAAAATGATTTCTTTTCACAAGAATAGTAGATGTACCTCAGAGTATAAGTCATTCTCTTTCGAATGCCGTTGAGTTTGCTCAAATATCTGTGTTTTTCATTGAGATACGACAATTTGAAATTTGGGTGTTCACCTATTTACTGAATACATGGACATCCAAATTTCACATTGTCGTATCTCAATGAAAAAACAAGATATTCCAACAAACTCAACGACATTTGGAAGAGAATGAGTTATACTTTGGGGTACATCTACTAGTTTTGTGACATTCCAGGTTTTTGTGATATTTAAACCTGAATTTCAACCTAAAAATCTGAGAAACACTGTTTTTCGACAGGCTTGAAGTTACATAAAACCAAGGAGTGATTGTTTACCACAAAACCAGTGAATGCATCTGAAAGTATAAGTCATTTTCCTTCAAATGCCGTTGAGTTTGCTCGAATATCTTTTTTTTTCATTGAGATACAACAATTTTAAACTTGTGTTCATGTATTCGGTAAATATGTTGAAACACTCTTTTGTCAAATTATCGTATCTCAATGAAACAAAAAGATATTTGAGCAAACTCAACGGCACTTCAAAGAGAATGAATCATACTATGAGAAGCACTTACTAGTTTTGTGAGAAAAAATTACCTCTTAACTTGCAGTAACCTCAAATATGTCGAAAAACAGTGTTTTTTACACTTTTAAGTAAAATAAGATATATCTTTGAAACCTGACGTGATAGAGCAATTCTGCAGCCAGATTCGGATTCAGTGCACCAAAATGCTTCGTACAAGTGTGTACTGGTTTCTGTTACTAAGATTTGCAAAATTTTATTGGCCTGTGTTATTCATCTGAAAGTGGATAAAATTAGAAGAAAGAATGTAAGGTGAATGCGGCTTTATTTTCGTCAGGTCTTCAAAAGACTCAATAAATTGAGCAAATATGAATGATTTAAACACACTTCATTTTCTTAATACCAGAGTTTTGAACTGATAATTGCACATAATATGAATGCATATAAGTCGTTCGAGTATGCAATGGCCTAGAGAGTAACACTGAGTGATGATAGTCATGCATACGACCTAGCACCGAGCAGACGTTTCTTGAGGTTGTAAACTTTGATTGGTAAGTGGATTCAGTCTGCTGTTTATAGCTTTATGCTTGAATGACATGAATTTTTTATATAAAAACTGGATGACGAAATTATCCGGGTGGAAAAGTCTCGACCTCTGAAGATTTCATGTTTCAGAGAAATTCATGAGAAAATTGTACGTTGACAATTGAGAAAATTAAGATTGTTGGTCAAAAATTTCCAAGATATTCGGAAATTTTCGAATAAATTTAGATACAATCAATTGGTGAGTTTTTGCTTCGAGGTAGGGATGTGCAATATTTCACGATATCGATTTTTTGTGTACAAATTGTATATAGTTTCTATCAATATTTTATAAAAGATATCGTGAAATATTGTACATCGCTAATTTGAGCTCTTCAAAGGAACTGAAACGCATCTGGAGAGAAGTGAATTCAGAAAAATTTCTTGGGAAAAAAATACAGTTGAAATTACTATAGGAAGTGTAGAGAGTCGTGCTCGGAGTGGCGCCATCAAACAACAGAAAAACCATCCAGTTCGCCGAGCAGTGCTTTTTTTATTGGAAAACCTAACGTTCCACCCAGATACTGGGCATTTTCAAGGCAAAAAATACAACGTAAAGATGAAGTGGGAGACTCCATCGTTGAACTCACAAAAAATAGATGGGGTAATTCAATAAGAAGTGTAGAGTCGTGCTCTGAGCGGTGCCATCAAACAATAGAAAAACCATCCAGTTCGCCGAGCAGTGCTTTTTTTTTTATTGAAAAAGCCAACTTTAACGTTTAAAAGGCAACGTTTTTTCAATAAAAAAAGCATTGTTCGGTGAATTGGATGGTTTTTCTATTGTTTGATGGCACCGCTCCGAGCATGACTCTACACTTCTTATTGAATCACCCCATCTATTTTTTGTGAGTTCAACGATGGAGTCTTCCACTTCATCTTTACGTTGTATTTTTTCCCTCGAAAATGCCCAGTATCTAGGCGAAACGTTGGCTTTCTCAATAAAAAAAGCACTGCTCGGCGAACTGGATCGTTGAAATTACTGTGGTAGATCCCGATCCACGGACCGGATTGGAATTGACAAGAAAAATTATGGTATTTTAGAAAACTCCAAAGTAATTTATAATGATAACCAGTACGATATTCCCTGAATAGGAAATTTTCCTGACAAACCATGAATTTCTGAATTTTATTACAGGAATTTTCCACACATCCACATGGGGAACTATTTTCCTGTGTAGAAATATAAATCTTCATGAAAATCAAAACTCGGTGTAGTGTTGATATGGTGCACAGTCAAAAATATTGTATTTTACATGGAAAAGTGATTGATTATTCTCTCGCTGCAGAATTTCAGAGGCATTCAGGGAATTCCAGAGACAGATAGATTCGAAAAACTTGTGAATTGAACTGTAAAGAAAGATTCAGAAACATTCAGGACAATCCAGGAGAATTAAGAGAGAAGTGAATTGAGAAAAATTCTAGAGGAATTCAGAGGATTTTCTAGGTATTGGGAAAACATTCAGAGACAAACGACCCCTAGTATGTAGAAATATCACCAGTTTTTCCTCATGACTCATGAGTTATTCGCAGGAAAAAACTTAATCAAATAAAACTAGTGAGCAACTAATGAATCACTTGTAAATCTTATCTGACTAGTGATGTTTGGATAAAACTTGTGAATTTCTTGCAAGGTTGATCCAAACATTACTAAGATTAGATTTATACATTATCAACTAAAATCATGAATAAGCAGTTTAACTTATTAGATCAATATCATTCATTAGATTCGCCAAATATTTATTAGATTCATATTTGGATTGATCAATTTTTCTGGATGACTGGTAAAAAAATGTTTCATGCATGTACACTAAAAGAAATAATTAATAAAATTGAAAACATGTCTCTTTATTCTGAAAATAGAATCCTCTTCAGACAGTGTTCTTTTGATGCAAGAAATCAAAATTCTCGAATGAAAAAATTTTCTGAGTTGAAGCAAATTTGTTCAGACTAATAACATATCTGAATTAATTATAAATTCAATAATAAATTTTTATCCTTACCCTAATTATTCTCACAAATGCTATGTTAGTTTCTGATAAGTTCCTCGTTAGAAAATGATGACTGTTCCACTAGTTTCGATAAATGGAATCTAGTTAGCTGGAGTGTTACATTCTAGTGAGTGCCTTGTGAGTTTTCCTCACTAGTGCCTCATGAGTAGAAGAGATAAACTCGTAAGTGCCTCATTATTCACTAGCGAAAATTTCTACCAGGGACGTGGGCAAAAAATTATTCGTTGATTTCTTTGAAGAGATTCAGAAAAATTCACAACGCAGAATTTTGAAGAAATTTTTTGGTTCACAATCTCATTCAAAGAAGTCCTTATTACTCCAATTTGAAATCCCGAGAGATTCGTAATCATTTAAGAATATTCCGAGGACTTCTGAGAAGTTTTAGGAAAGTTTTTGAATGATTCAAAAAATTTACTGGAATTTAGAGAGAATTTCAGAGATGTGGAGAACTTCAACGTGTTCTATTTTCAAATACTATTCAAGTATAAAGTGTTCTGGCCATATTGACGAAATTACGTTTGGGAGGTGACAAAGTTAGAAACGACACGATTTCATGTGACGAAATTAGGTACGAAAGAGCAGTGTGGAGGAATTGTATTATCTGTTTTTTTGTTGTAATGGTCGATAATTATCAGTGATGAATACGTTACTCGTTATCGTTACTGAATATATATAAAATATATAATTTGTATACAAAATATTATTAGTATAATTATTACACGGAGAAGAAAATATACTACTTTTTCTTATTTTGCTGACTAAACCAGAAACAGGAAGGTTTGTAGAATGGATTTTCACGTAAAAATACGAGAGATTACGAATAAATAACTGAATTTCACTATACGCTTTATCAAATTCAACGTCCAGCGTTTGGAATTTCAATCCTACCTATTTTACACAGGGTGACAAAATCAGGTCAAATTTCTGGTTCGGAAATTAGAATATACTTCTCCCATGGTGCGCTAAATCCGAAGCCGAGATTCAAATCACTCGATTAGCTCTGGTTTTCGAGATATCCTAACCCAAAAGTGCAAAAACAGCGATCCTGACCAATACATCGAACTCATTCTCTTATTCGAGCAATTGTGAACATCATTTCGAAGTATAAACCTTGCTCTCTCAAATGCCGTTGAGTTTGCTCGCATACCTTTCTTGTTTGCCGAGATATCGCATTGTGGAATTTTCATGTATGTGAATTTACCTAACATACACGGAGAAAATATTCCAGTGAATATTTCAGTGTACCAACGGATCAGGGCGCCATATCGGTTCCTTCCAGAAGAATTAGTGTGTGATTCTATGCAGTTACACAGTAATTTTTCTGGAAGGAATCGATATGGTGACCTGATCCGGTGGTACACTGTAATATTTGATGAATTGTTTCCTTCGTGTATATTTGGAACAAAGGGCGACAGAAATTTTAGCGCACTAAAGACCTTCTCCAGAGGTGTTTAGTACGCTAAAACCAAATTCGAGGTACAAATCTCTCGATTAACTTTAGTTTCCGAGATATTCTAACCTTCCGTACAGCAACGGTCTCTACGTTGCCTCCACATGGAATCTTCGTTCTATCCACGTGGAGTCCACGGAGATGCGATGTAGAAATCGGTGGATGTGCTATTAGGGCTGAAAGTGCAAAAACAGCGATTTTGCTCAATATTTGAGGTAATATAGCATCAAACTTCTTTTTTCACTTGAAAAACTGTGAATATAATTTTGAAGTATGAGTCTTGCCCTTTCAAATGCCGTTGGGTTTGCTTTAATGTCTTTCTTATTCGCTGAAATATCACATTTTGAAATTTACATGTTTGTGAATTTGTCTATGTTTGGAAATTTACAAACATGTAAATGCGATATCTCAGTGAATAAAAGAGATATTCAAACAAACTCAACGGCATTTGAAAGTGCAAGACTCATAATCCAAAATGATGTTCAGATTTTCTCAAAAGAAAGGAAAAGTTTGATGCTATATTACTCCAAATATTGACCAAAATCTTAGGTTAGGATATCTCGAAAATCAGGGCTAATCAAGTGATTTGGACTTCGAATTCGGATTCAGCGCGCCAAAATCCTTTGGACGAGTATATTCTGGTTTCTGAAGAAAATTCTAATTGATCTGTGTTACTTTTTCTTCGTATTTTTATGTAAAAATTTGTTTCACGAACCTTCTTGTTTCTAGTTGACTAAGAAAAACAACAAAAATTCTTATATTTTCAAGCGGCATTTTTCTCCCTGCAGCCAGATGATTTCACTCTCAATTCCCACATAAAAAATAGCCTAAGCAAAACATTTTTCAATTATAATTCACATGCACTGTTAACATGACAAAAATTATGAACGCCCATCTCACACAGTCCCGGGTAAAAATGAACAACCGGGAATTGATCAATCATTGATCACTCTAAGGAAGTTTCAGAGAAGTTCGAAGAAGAGAGATTCGAAAAGATTTAACGGAAGTCGGGGAAATTCAGGAGAATTCAGAAACAGGTCGATTGGGGAAAAATTGTTTCTTTGAATGTTCAAGAGAAGTTCAGACAATTTCAGAAGAATTCAGAGAGATTTGGATAAATTGAGTGGACGCTTTGACACCTAAATAAATAAAATTCTGATGGATCCAGAGAGATTCGGAAGAATTCAAAGAGATTCGCCTGAATTCAGAGAAGGCTTGGCACTCAAGATTTGAAAGATTCCGAAACATTTAGAAATCTGAATCAACAAAATTCAGAGAAATTCAAATAAAGTTCAAAAGATTCAGAATGCTTCGCTATTTGACAAATCTCTAACTTACTCTGAATTACTCTGAATCTCTCAGAAAAATGTCTCAAAATATGGAAAAATTCAAAGAGATTTCTTTATGAAGGAATTAATTAAATTTGTATTGATTGTCGAAACATTGATTAGTTTCTCACTTTAAATTCAAGTCATACAATGAAAATCGAGGTTCAAAACGGCGATAAACGTATGGGATATGAAAGTACTTTTTCGAAAGTATACGTATCAAATTGATCAAACAGAAATTTTGTAGCAGTATGCAATGAAATTGAAGATTTTTCCATGACACTGAAACATTCAAGAAGTAATTTTGAAGTGGTGGTGAACGAAAAAGTGACAAAAATACGACAAGCATCAGAGAGAAATCCCATCACGGAAGCATTGCTGCAACGATGACTATATAATATGTCTTTTTGTGAGCAGAAACGAAAAAGGGTTTGTCCTTAATTCGCAATTGTGGCTATGATTTTTTGGTGTGTGAAAGACTTTGATTTGCAGCTGTGCCTATATTTTTTCATAAAGAAAAGGGCTTCATTGACAATAGGAATTATATTTTGTTCTTCTAACAACAAAAACCCTCAGTCGAAATTTATAACCATGTCTTCCTTCAGCCAAGAAACCACAACATAGTAATAGCTATCAAAATTCGAAGAAACTGATAACAGAACTAAGGTAATATATACTATGCTGCGATGCGTACAACACACCCTGCTTTTGCCTACCCATTGATAACCGCAATCAAAATTACATTTTCTTTTACGATTATAAGGATATTTGCTTGTAGAAGAGATTTTTTCCCATGACTATATTTCGCTCTAAAAAAAGCTTCAATCAACAATTTTGAAGGTATTTTTCAGTGAACAAGGCCTCCTTTCACAATCCTGGCTATGACTTCCTGTAAAGAAGACCTTGATTCTCAATAACGACTGTATTTTGTTGTACAATTCACAAAAATCTTCATTCGCAAAGATCATTTGTGCTTGTTCTGTGAGAAAAGGGTTTTCGTCTGCACTTTGAAAATGAACAAAAAAAACACGTAATCTGCGATGTTGATTACATTTCTTTTGTAAAGCACACCTTCATTCGCAAAAATTACCATATTCATGAGTAGAAAATCCCTCTCTTTACAATCACTGTAAAAAAGTTTCTTCAGAAAGTTCAGAAAAGGTGACTGTATTCTGAGTTTTCTGAAATAATTTGCTGAATTTTAAGATAGTTGATTGAATTTCAATTGAAGTTTCTTAAAATTCAGTGGAACTCATCTGAAAATTCAGAAAAAAGTGGTTGGAAAAAATGAATGGAGCTGAATTTTGATTAAACGTTGTTGAAGCTTTTTTTATACCAAAAATCGATTGAGCAGCCTTCCACCACACTTCTCAGATGCTTAAATCCCTACACAGCGGAAAATTTTGTGTCACAGGAGGTCCACTCAGAGTTTGTGTTGGAAACAACATTCTGAAATTCACAGATTTTCAGTGTAAATTTAACATTTTTTTGTTGATGTGATATATTTTTTGTTTGAATATTTGACATGAATTGCGAGTGGACCTCATGGAACATACACGTGTGTTGAAAATACACAAAATTTTTAACTGTTCAATAAAAATTTTGTGTAATAAGTTATAACAATCGGCTGCCAGTTTTAGCTTCATGAAAAATGACAGTGACATTTTATGAATTTTCAGAAGGAATTTTCTCGCAGGGATGGTGACTTCGTATTTTGTTGACAAAAATTCGTTGTTTGCTATTGTTTTTTTCCGCCAAATCATTTTTTTTTAGCAACTATCAGAGCTGGTTCTCTCGTGAAAGAGGTCTCTTCCCGCACCCTTAGTTCTCCCCACAAAGGCTTTCATCCGCAACTGTAACGATATTTCTCTGTAAAACAAGGGCTTCATCAGCAATTGTGGCTATATTTTCTCATGCAAGTGCGTTCATAGATAGATGTATACATAATATTAGAAATATTTCATGCGAGAATACCTCAATCGCAATGAAGACTCCACCCTCAAATTCACGGTGTTACAAATGCATAGAACGAGCGGTGGGAATTTTCGGTGAAAGAGCAAATGAGTATGAGTGTTATAAAACGAATAAATGTGAATACAACCGCATTGAGTTTTGTGTCTTATGATTTCAGAACAACAACATCCATCCTTGGTGATCGTTGTGGTTTCCCCAGTGGAAACCAAGATCTTCCTACTACGTCACGGTGAGTTTAACAGCAATTATCTTTCGTAATAGTTAGAAAAGGGAGAAATATTTCGGTACTCTTTGAATAGGAAACTTAAAAGAAGATTCGAGTTCGAAAAAAGAACAGAAACTTCTATTATTATCCTCAATCTCAATCTATACATATCCACGCGCTAGTATCGAAGAATCGTTTTCCTTTTTCTTCCCTTCTGAGAGTTTCCTCGGATCACGTCAATTTACGCTATCTTTAGCCGCAGATCTAATTTGAGAATCGTTTAATCGACGGATTAAGATCTACGCTAGGTCAGTGTACAAACATATTCTTATCCCCTTTGTGCATTCTCGAAACAAACTCTTTAGAATCGAATTAGAGTTGATCTTCCATGTTTGGTCCTTTTGTTTTTGCAATGAGAGGGTGGGAATAATAAATCCAGAACTTGCTGGTTTTTTCTTTCACCCAGTTATAATTCTTTCTTTCAATTCAAAATTTTCAATACGAAAGAAAAGCGTCAAAGCACCAGTTTGTACCAACAAATGAATTTGATATGTTGATTATGTTTGCTGATCAAAGTTGAATCTTCAAAACTCATCTATCCGCAATTATGACTATATTATTTTGTGACAAACAATCTTTTTCCGCGTTTGTGACTATATTTCTTTGTAAATGAAGCCTTGATCCACGATTATCACTATATTTTTTCATATTACCTTTACTCGTAATTATCATTCTGAATATTAGATTTTATAGTTATAATCTCATCAAAAATTCGTCTCCAATGCATAATCATGTAATTCACAGAGCGCAAAATTGTTTCGATCGTTTGTATACAATCTTTTCCGTAATCAAACTTACATTATTCAAAAAAAAAAAAAAAACAAAGCAAAGCAAAGCCTAACCAATGAAGAAACAATGAATGTTCATGAATTTTTCATAATCGCTTATCTCTAGGTGATGAAAAAATGAAAAAGAAAGAAAAAACTGTCAACCGTTGACCTCTCTCCACCTTTTCGAGACAGGAATCCTTCCTCAAGTAACCTTTTCCTTCTTTCCTCATCGCAAGGTGTTTGTTTCGCAAACAATTTGAATTATATATTCCAAATAAGGCATCTACTCGAATCGAAGATTCCTCCATGTACGATTAAACTTCATTTACGTATTGGAGTGATGGCCTCATTCCTTATCGAGGATCACTTATGAATGTATGTATGTAATAAAAAAAAATCAAGCATTCATATTCGTAGTTTCATACGATTTTTTGTGACAAAATTTTTTTCTTTAATTATCAATTTTTTCTTTTCACAAACAAATAATTGTTCGATGTTCGTAAGTTAATGAATTCAACAATCAGAATCGAAAATAGGGAAACGAATGAAGAAATGAATAAATTAATGAACCGATGATGAATGAAGTATTGTATTCTCAGGGGAAAAAGCAAATATGGTTTTTCATTGGCGTACCTTTCTCCTCGTGAGACGAAGACAAAGATATAATGTACGTTACAAGTGTTGTATTTGAGAATTGGTGACGTTTCGTAGCAATCCACTAGAAGCACCATAGAGCACTGAAAGGCTACATAACTATTGTATCATATCAGGCGAGCATTACCTTAATCTTGGTAGGAGTCAGACGTTGTTAGCGACAGTGGTACAGTCAATGGAGAAAGTATTTTTTCGCATACCCTTTTCTCTTCTCTCTCTATCTTTCCTCCTCTTCTTCTCCTCAAATCGCACTTGAAATTTTCTCACAAGTGCCCAGTGCGGACGATAGTTTCGCGTTCCGCGCCGCTTCGATCAATCTTCGCTCACCTTCGGGATGTTTTCGACTGAAAACACTGAAATTCACATTCTTATTTCATGCTCCTTAGTCCGCAAAGTGTCTTATATAAATTTTTACATATTTTAATAGCAGTGAAGAGTTTGCAAAAAAAATACATCGTCATCAAGTTTTCAAAGTGGATTGTACAAGGCATTATCAGCAGGTATCTAACGATAAGAGAAACTCATATTGGTTTAAACTGTCAAGACCATGCGTGTGTCCTGCAAAATTCATTTTCATTTGTCTTCGGGATGCGACGATGATCGTCAGTCAGGGAGTGAGTGCTGTTGGCACTCTATTTATATAGATCATGTTTTTTAATCAAATCATCTATCGCAAAAATGTAAATTTCTTTGTAACCAACTGTAACTGTACATTATCCTGAAATAGAATCGAATGAAAATTTCAAATAATCCATGCCAAACCAAATTTAGTGGAAGAAAATGTCAGAATCGATTAAAAATGCTGTATCATATGATGGCGAAGAAAAAAAAAATACAAATAACGAGGGGGAAAAAAGAGCAGAAGACAATATTGTTGGATCGAATACTAATTGTCTACAGTTGTCAATCGGCACTTGTTCTACACCTGTATCCACATGTTTTAATCGATCATCAATATCGCGTTACACAATTTTCATCTGTTATCAGCGGTCTTACGGACTCAGGAGAGGATAAGCTTGCAAAGACGATGTAAAGTTGCGCTTATTAACGCACATGGTTTTGTTTCCCCGTCGTCGTTGTTGTTGTTATCCCAAATGAACCTCGTTCACTCACGAGAGTCTATGATTATTGCACAACCACTCAATTAGCAAAGATCTTTCTTTGGTTTTTATGCGCAGATGTAAAGTAGATCGGGGGCAAAACCCGGAGGCAAACGAGTTTGCGAGGAATAAGTGCGGATTGATAAACAATCGAACCACGTACGCTTTTTTCTCCCCCGACGAATGGACCTCTACGAGCCACGAGCTTCCAGTAATTTCAACAATTTATTAGGAAAGAAAATCAGTATAATTACTATACCTACGATGGTTTATTTCTTCGACAGAACTCATTAAACGATGATGATACAATGTTAATCGTAATAATAAACGAGTTCCGCCGTAAGAGTTGAGTATATAATTTCACGAAACTTTGTTTAATCGCTTGTGTACCGTTTATGTATCGATGACTGATGGTCTTTAATTTTCAACGTGATTACTGTTTGTCCACTCTGGATTAACATACTTGTTTAGATTTCATGGATTCTTTTTGACTTCAGGTTGCAAATTTAAGTACGAAAATAAATCGATAATGTGAAAAATAGAAAGAAAGTTTTCTTTTAAAAAATTTATCTGGGGAAGAACATGTGATATCATGATTTTTTACTCCATATCTTGGAGAATATATCCGAGCAGAAATACAAATTTTGTACAAAATACAGGGAGGAATGTGCAGGTGAAAAATATAGTGATCTGTAACAAAAATCCGAGAATATTTCTTAAAATCTGAGGGTATTTCTTAAATTTGTAATAAAGATAAAACGGTTCACATTCTTCTGGAATTTTATTTGAAAAACACTGAAAAATTATCAATACTTGACTAAGAATAGAAAAAAATATATACTTCCCAAAAGTTTTACTTAAAATTTTACGTAGTGAATAATAAGATTTCGAAAATTTGTTATTCACTCTGTAAAATTGTGTGTGCAACCTTTGGGAAGCTCATATTGTTTTCTATTGTTTGTCAAGTATTGATAATTTCTCTGTGTTTTCCAAATAAAATTCCATAAAAATGTGCAGAGGCGGACTTTAGTTCTTGCCGCCCCTTATATGGCAGCAAAAATTAATTTTTCACGAAAATATTCATTACCAAAAAATATTGTTTTATTGCTTAGAATCTATTATTCTCCTCAAAATTATTTTAGGAGAAAATTATTGAAATTGAAAAAAAATTTTTCCGACTCGATTGTCGCCCTCTCACGGTCTGCCGCCCCTGCGCCATGGCTCCGTTGGCACAGGCCATAGTCCGCTCCTGAAAATGTGAACCTGTGAACGCTTTTTCAAGACTTCTTTTGACGCATGTCTTTTTCACTATATCGCCCAAAAAATTTTGAAAATAGGTGTACCTGATGTAAAATTGTCTGAACTTTCCAAATCTGGTATCAGAGTTTCTTAAAAATGCGATCCAAAGAAGTTACGATGGTGTATAAATCAAAAAAACGGATTTTTTCATTCAAACAATTTGTTCTATTGAAATTTTCGCATCGAAAATGGAAGAGGATATCTCTGAGGATTGCAAATCTTGCGTCCATGGACCCTAAACTTCAAGATGTGTGCATGAATATTTCAAAATTCAAGATGGCGAATTCAAAATTAAATATTTTGTTGCGACTATTCAACTTAACACTTCATTCATTCACTGCCGGGAATTTTTTCTCTCAGAGTATAATGTGACTGTATTATGTCAATTTCGAGAATTTGTATCGGCCATATTGGATCCGCCATCTTGAATTCGGAAAACCTGACGAAAGATTCTGATCAGCGACCCAAAAAAACCCCTGCATACAAATTTTCATTATACGCAGAGCATTTCGAGAATTTTCGTCCGCCATATTGGATCTGCCATCTTGAATTCGGAAAATCTGAAGAAAGATTCATAATCAACGACCCAAAAAACCCCTATATACAAAGTTGGCGAAGAAAAGTGATCAAAAGAAATTTCATGCTCAGAAAGTTGAAAAATAGGATAACATTTTCGGTTTCGAGCCAATATTTTGAATTCGCCATCTTGAATTTTGAAATAATTACGCACACATCTTGAAGTTTAGGGTCCATGAATGCAAGGTTTTCAATCCTCAAGGATATCCTCTCCTATTTTCGATGCGAAAATGTCGATAGAACAAATTATTTGAATCGAAAAGTCCCTTTTTTTTTTGTTTATAAAAGAACATAACTTTCTTGGATCGCATTTTTAAGAAATTCTGATGACAGATTTTGAAAGTTCAGACAATTTCACGTTAGACATGCGGATTCTACAAATTTTTTGGGGCGACATTGTGGAAAAAACATGCGTTAAAAAAAGCCTTGAAAAAGCGTCCGTCTGTGACTTGATGGGTTAATAATCCAAATTTGAGTGTATTGATGAATAAAATTGACAATTCCATTGATAGTTAATACTGAAATTCACTATTATATATCAATTTGATGATAATTCTAAAATTATTCTCTCCCTTATCAGCTGAAATTATAATCAATAATTCTAATTGTATTGAGAAATGACACTGAAATCAATAATTTTTCTATCAACTCAAACTGGATTTAATGATTTTATTAACAAACAATGCTGGAATTAATGATTTGGAATAATTAAAATTGTGATTTGGAATTATAAAATTATCAATTCTGTTATAATTCATTCTGTTGTGATTCATATTATATGCTTTGAGGAAAGAAAAGTTTAGTCACTTCAAACGAAAATTCAGTTAATCCGAAGACATGCCATCATTAAAATTATCAATCGTATGAGTGAAATTATTGATTTTCACTGGAATCATCAATTGATAGAAGAAAATATTATTTCGACAAAATTATCAACTCTGAGATCATTTATTAATCAAGTTACTCACTTTAGTTCCAATTTACACTGGAATTATTGATTTGAATTCCAGTTGAGATGAGAAAAATTATTAACTCCAGTATTGTCTTTCAATGAAATGATAAATTATAGACTCAGTTGATATGTAATTATTAATTCTAATTTTATCTTTTTTCAGAAGAAGGATTTTGTTACTAGACTATTATGAAATATAATGAATGAAAATTTAGTTTTAACAAATAGTTGATAGAAAAATTATTAATTACAGTGAAATTAATAATTCTGAAATGATCTGTTATTGAAATGACTCATATTAGTCTCAATTATTTATTCAAATTTCAGTCAATGGGAACAATTATTGACTGTAATATTATTTATGAGTGAAAATGACTGATTATAGAATCAATTAATGTAAAATAGTTGATTTTAGCATTGATTGAAATTACTAATTTTAATTTCAAGTGATCATAAAATTATTAATTTCAATGTTATATGCTCTGATACAATAGATTTAGTTAATTATTAGACAGCTCAAAAATTGAGTCACAGTTTTAATTGTGGACAACTGGAAATAAATGAACAAAGTACTATTCTTCCATCATGTTTAAAACTTTTCAAACCCATCAATCAGAGCAAACCCAGACAACATTGAGAGTTCTAAAAACATCCGCAAAGAATTCTCGGATGTTCGAAAGAATTCTTCAGGAGCACCAAAAGTAATCGGAAGAATTCTGGTAGAATATATTCAGAACTCTGAAATATACAACCAATAGAGCATATTCTTGGTGTTTTTTTTCCATCACATTAGAATTATTTATGAACTCACTGGAGAATTCTTTGAAAACATTGAAAGTATAAATAAAAAGCGAATTGAGAATTTTCAAGAAACTCGTTTCTTTAATAAAAGGAGTTATTTTGAATTTCAAATGTATCTGTTAATTGGAGAGTTTCATGAATTGGATAATATAAAATTAGTTTACATTGGGTACATTGAAATCGATAAACAGTTTTATCCAAGTATTTAAATGATTTTTTATTTGTTTGTTATTAATTATTTTTCCTGTCTGCACATAAGAAGAATTTATATTTGACATTGGAATTTGGAAGAATTCAATTCTGATGTATAAGAGTTTAGTTTTGAATTTGGACAAATTTTTGTTTCAAAATTATTCTCAAATAAGTGTAATTGCAATCCCTATAAAACTATCGTCAATTTTAGATGTCAGTTATTTTCGAAATATTAATATTTTGAATAACACAAATCTTTATAGAGAACATTTCAGTATCTCTCAGTATACTGGTGAAATCGACCCCCGGAACGTGTTATTTGAGGTTTTTTAATATCAATTCAATTTTTTTCAACGATTATTTATTACAATTCTTCATAAAAGCATGAATATTAGCGTGATAAGAGAACATAAAGTACTTGAATCTCAGGGTGAAAAAAGAAATTCAAAAAAAATATTTAAAACTTCCGCCAATAAGTTGGTTTGGCATGTACGAACTGAAAAACATATGATCTTATTAGCGTCATCTTCATTTTCAACAAATTCGCAAATAATTCTTTCGGATTGAATAGAGAACACCGCACGAGTCAATATCATTGGACATTTGAGAGTTTTTAAATCGCATTTTAAGAGTTGTTTTCGAACATTCTACAAACTCCCTAAATCGTTCAGAAGAATTATCTGAGAATCCCACACGTTCTAAATGAATTCTGAAAGAATTCAATGCTGAGAGTTCTTGAGAAGTTCATGTTAAGAACTCATATGGTATTCTTTCGAAACTGTCTTGTTGTCTGGGAAAGAGATTGAAAAGCGTAATAATAATCTCTGAAATCCAGGAAAGAATTATTTATGTTTGGAAAAAAGACAATTTACAGAATTTCAACAGTGTGTGAATCTGTTCACATCATTCTCACTGCTTTAGGAGAATTATCCACGACTCCAATAACAACTTTATTATCCCACAGCGATATACGAGAGATATCATCATTTTTCACTCTCCCTTTTATCCATCGATTACTCATCTTCCCAACCGAATAAATCGTACAACTTTCATAAGAAAAATGATCCAACACCCGAATTTTGAATACTTTTTTCTTCCAAATCGATAAGAACAGCAGAAAATTTTTCGCAATTTCGACATAACGAGATTATTAGAGTATCATAGTTAGATAACGATCCTCTTGTAACCGATGGTACAAATCGATTACCGTACGAACTTATCTTCGCATTCGATGAAATGGGAGATTAAATGATTATTGTACAGGCTTGAATTACAATGATAAACCATGAAGGAGGGAAAGTTACTTCCTATGCATGTACCGCGAACGTTTCGTGCCTTTGATCACGTATGATCAGTTCGATTACCTATTCCCTTCATTCGACGTATAAACGAATGAACAGCCAAAGAAAAACACTAAAGAACAAATTTAAATATGTGAATTGCTGAGCGTGTGATGTAGAATTCCGAAGTTGAACGGCAAATGTATCCTTGGCGATTTATCCCCTCCTTCGATTTGAAAGATCTTATAAAAGGACCGTACCTCTCGAAATTGACAAACATTTTTCATCCACATCCACGTCGTCGCGTTTATTATCGTTAACAGGGATAAAGCGAGAAAAAAGAAAAGAATTAATGTTGGACTCACCGTGCAAATTACACGAAGCCGTGAACGAGAAAGGCAAAGATCCACAACGTGTCCCCTTCTACCACCGCTCTCAGTCTCCGAATGAAAAATTCTAACTTCTCCTTGCACTTGGAGACCGTATTGTTGTAAACCCGATGCCAGATACTTTTTCCCTCAACGAGGACGATGAGTCGTTGAGTTTCTTTTACCTTGCAAAAGGTTGATATCGAGTCTCGGGAAACCTTGAGTGATTCTCTGTCGATATGAAACAAACATGAAAAATATGGTATTTTAATATCGACAACTTTGTGGCAACAATGCAATTTGTTTGATACAATAACGTAAAAAACATGACACAACATGTCACTTTTATCTTCGGTGAATCGTGTTCAGCGATGACAACAGAGATATCAAGTTTACTTCAGTTTAACGTATCGACTTATCAGCGACGAGTACTGGAACTTGAAACTGTTGGAATATTCATTGAACCTTCGTTGTTATTGTTGTAGTACGTGATTGTGTATCCAGATTTCGTGGAATGAAGTAAAGTTTTAATTAAAAATATATTGTTGTAATTATCGTTGCATCATCCTCCGAAAAGTGTGAGAAATATGAGTTTCATTTGAATCCCATTACGATTCCATTGTATCGACATTTTTTGTGGAGAAACAGACAACATGTGTAGAGTTCGACCATATTCTCCATCACCCGAACACGAAGATGAGTCGTTCTTACGTCATCCCGAGACCGAAGCTGATTATGTGATTAAGGTTTGTTTTCAATAATTATCAGCTCGTTATTTATTTTTATAATTGCCTCGCGGTATTGAATTTGAATATCGAGTGAGTTTGATCTTTTGCATCTTTTCAACGGGATAACTTTGGATCAAAGTTCAGAAATATTTATTAGCGTGTTATTATTCGAGATCACCTTGCCGCGGTTACCTTGAATTATTCTTTCGAGAAAGAATTATAAGGTGTAACAGGAAAACTTCGTTTGGCATAATTTTTAGCTGAGAGATAAATCGCGTATCTTTCGTTGCAAATACGCCGGGGAAAAATTGATTACGCGAAATCAGATAACAACAATTCGTGTGTAGAGAAATGCGGTAGGCGCGAATCATCTTCTTGAAATAACCTCTAAACCTTGTCTCGTCTGAATACCGGAAGATTAATCCGATCGTATCTCGCATTCTACACAAACTCTTGATCTTTAACAAGTGCAACGACTTGTTGTATGTTATTAAGTACATTGATCTGAAAGTACAACATTTTTTTCCATTAAAATGATAAATTACAGTCGTCTCTGTATGTAATTTTAATCAAGATTCCTTTGGAGCAGAAAAAATCAGTTTGTTCTTTTTTCTTCCATCTCAACATTGTGAGGATGTTGTACAGTTATTTGTTTGAGAGTCAAAGTAGACTGATAATCAGCTAGGGTGGAAGTTTTATGTTGATTTTTGAATGAGATTACATTGGACGAATAATTGAATGTGTTGATAGATGAGTGTAGAAATTATTTGTAAAAAGCGTTGGGGGTTCCCATAAATGTGAAGACCATGGTAACACACGAAAAATGGACATAGGGTGGCGAATGTTGGAGGCTGTTCTTTTGTATTAGAAACTTCTTTCTGTTCAATCGAACGGATTTTTTCTACCCTCTGTATAATATTCTTTGTAAGGCAGCTATCCAGGGAGGTGCAACTCTACTCCAGCGTGGCCGTGTTGTAATTTCAAAAATGCGCGGAGTATGAATGACAAATCGCAGAATTTCGAAGATTGGATTTCGAGAAATCTATAAATCTACGGATTCATTTGCAACGTTTTTTTTTTTAATACATATACCACTTGAAAAAAGCAATATGAAATACCTCTGTTCCAAAAAGGATCAACAATACTATACTGATAACGAATGAAGGGGAGGTTCTCATCTAGCGACCCCAAAATAACGTGATTCTCTCGAATTTTTTTTCCATGGGAGGAAGTAAATTAAGAACTCGAGGGTTCCACACTTGTTGATTGACTCTTTGAGTGAATAAAAAAATTGTTTTCAGTAAAAAATGATTCCATAGGGGTAGTTGATACGTGTTGAAACATAACCACCTAAAAAAACCAGTGATCAATCGGGCGCCACTATAGCATTTACAAAAATTATTAGGAATCAAGAATCCAAAAATTTTTATGATATATATTATATTTGTTGGAGGTTGTACCAATAAAACCAATGAAAAGTCCAGAAATTGAAAAAATGACAGGCATGCAAACTTTTGGTAGCGTTTTTTCACCTTTTTTTCGCTCTTTAAAGTGCTATAAACAGAAAAAAAGGCAAATGTCATCTCCATTTAGGTTCATCCTCCGATAAATTCAATCAGCTTCAAAATAAAACAAAAAAAAGAGTGATCCGTTCAGTAGTTTTTGAGATATCGTGGAGAAAAACGCCTTAAAAAGGTTTCAGGATACGAATCCTTCAACTTGAAACAATTTGTTTCATGTACTTTGAGACCCATTTGATGAGTTTCAAATAACTCGAATTCTCAATTTACTTCTCTCTGAAGAAGTTAAATCCGAAAAAATCACCTTATTTCGAAATTCGCTTGATGAGAACCTCCCCTTAACGATGAGTGATCGGAAAAATCTATGCTTCTCTGATACATCAAAACATTGGGGAAACTTGTGAATTCATTGTCCAGTAATTCCCGATCATTTATATGGATGTATTAAAAAATAACTGAAAAAAGTGGAGTCCCTGGCATCATTTAATATAAAATCCCAATGAATGCACGAATTGTTTGCTTCTCCACACGCAAAAAGATTACTTTTCATATTTGCCACAAGTTGGAATAAAATCTGGGACATGTACAATTTTGGAATATAATTTACTGCAACTACCATTAAATGCACTCCAATTTCGTTGGAATTACAACATCTTGTTTTAAATAGTAATACAAATTGTACCTGTTCCAAAATTCACCGCAAAGTTTCTCCGTGCAGCAAAATTTGTTGATTAATACTGAATATTTTGAAAGTCCAGCAAAATATGTGCTGCTTTGGTTATTCATATTGTTCTCTCAACAATTGAATTAGTTGCGTCAACAAATTTTTTTCTCCGTATTAGAATACAAAAATCACAGTTTTCGGTTGAATATTCATGAAATCAAGTTACGTAAGATCTAGTTCCTATTTCTCATCCCCCATGAACACCTCACGGAGTGAGTACCTCTGGCTGGGTTAGCAAATTTTTCTTCTTGTCACAACAGTTTGTTTGCTGACACTGCAATCTCGTTAGCTCTGACAGCGATTTTTTAACTCGGCAGCACAAAAATATCGACTTCTTCAGTTCAATTTCAATCGCTATTCCATTTATAATACTGAAAAAACTTTTCTGCCTCGGCGAATAAATCACTGCTACGACTGAATGATCACACTGTTAGAGAAATCTGTCTTAAACTTAACAATACTATTATGAAGTTTTCTACATGAACATTTTATTAAATTTCATACGAAATTTTGTATGAAACTCCATATTTCCATATTAACTTTGAGAACGATTATTAAATTTAATATGAAAACATGAAATTTAATATGAAAATATGAAATTTCATACAAAATTTCGTATGAAATTTAATAAAATGTTTATGTAAAAAACTTCATAATAATATTGTTAAGTTTAAAACAGATTTTTCTAACAGTGTATCCTTCCCTGATTCGAATCCAATTGGTACCAATCAGTGTTAATTGTAATTTTCACGCGTTTAAGCGGAATGAATATAGGATTTTCTAATCAGGGTTGTCTTTTCAACGATTGTAAAAAACCCCGATTACAGAAAATTTCCAGTAATCTCAAGGAATTTCCCAGTCTCGATACAACATTCTCTTCCAAATATTTTCAAATAGCTTTGTAGTTCTCGTGGCTCGCGTTTAGTTCATCGATCTTCCCCTAGCGGAAGATCTCAAAGGTGATTCGCGATAGGCGTATACTCGCAAATAAGTACAGGATTGAATAGAAATGAGAGAAGGAAGAGGTGAGAATATACATGCTTTTCTAAATTAAACTATGACGTACGATGTTTTTCTGAGAAAACATGAACTAACGTTACCCTACTACCACACCACCATCGTGAATTAGAACAATCATTGAAGAGGATTTTAAACTTTTACGTAAATAACATGTCAATCAATTTCACTTTGAAAGCCTATGAAGTCAAAATGAAGGAATTCAATATTTCATTTTTGAAATTAAAAACAAGGTGTATTATGCAACTTGCGAAGAGTTCGATCCTCATCGACACGCGGTTTTGAGATAGAAAATGCAATTTCCCCCGTGTTTATATTTATATACATATATGTGGGTTCGTTCGTTGACCACCAGCTTCTTCAACCGTTTGAACGGCAAAACAGTGCACTTTTCTCCAAATAGTAGCAGTAAACGACGAATCTTGTACCTCGCCGGTTGGTTATATCTGAAATGTTCATTGTAGTATCAACTGGACTGCCGAATCCACTAGACACGGTAACCGGTATAATTTCGCACAAAATAGCGCATCATAAATCAATATGTACAGAAACAAAATTTGCTGACACAACAAATCGAGGTATTGTATACAGAGTCCCTGCTTAAAGAATCTCATTGAATCGATTGATTCTCATTGATGCAGAAAACTGATTCAAACCCATTAACAATTGATTCTCAATGGGTTTGAATCATTTTTCTGCATCGAAATCATTGAGATTCTTCAAGCAGGGGTGGCAAATATTTTTCTGCTAGAAAATTCGCTGCACTGAGAGAGCGATATGATTAACTAGAGCAGTCAATTTTCTCGATGGACTGGCAAAATTAAGCAACCAAAAAAGTTAAAAAAAATTCCGCTGTCACAGCGAAGTTCTTTTTTTTGTTCCTTGTGTGATTATCCAGGGAACGTTTGTGTATTTTCGAAGACATGATTATGGTTCTAAATTCGATGAATAAATTTTGTTTCAGGAAGGTGAGGCGATCTCACACATCGCCACAGCGTCCAAGCTGGCCGCCGTGGAGGATGTGGGTCCAACGCGGCCCGAAGGCCCAACTCGAACGCCTACCACCTCCATAAAAGTATCACCCACAGCCAGGGCTACTTTGCAAGCCTTGAGAGCTTCGCGAAACGGCAGATTAGCCCCTATTCCCGTAGCGAGTACCCGCGACGCCGAAACCATCACAGGTTAGTTCAAATAATCACAAACTTTCGTATCATCGCTGCTAATGGATAACCGGATAATTGTAAGCCCTCGAAACCTGAATTCTTTTATTAGAATTTTTTTGAGCTTGAACTTTACGTACGAAGGAAAAAAGAATCAAATAATTTGCTCATGGCAAATAGAAAAAAAATCAGACGGCAGTTCAAATATATGAGAATTATTATTCGAAACAAAAATCCCACCAACTATAAATTAGCACACTTATTTCAAAAGAAATACCAAATTCGTGGCGATAATGAATATTATCATTGAATAAACAATACTACTTTTACAGTTTTCCTTTTCACTTGGATAGTTTTATTTATACAGCTGTGTTTTAGTACTAGAGTTTTAGTACTTTAGTTTTATTACTAAAAAAAATCAATCCACGCCCATCGGAGGAAGGTTTAGAAATTTTAAATCACGGTAATGAGGAATTCAATACTCGTTACCTTGGCTAGATAGTTTTTTTCTACATCATCGTATCATATGATACTATCTTTGTTGAGATATTTCCTCAACTCAAAGTACAATATCTATACGACACTCACTATTGTTTTTCACTCACACGAGAATGTCTCAAAGTTCACTCAGTTTGAATTTGAATCGATTGTTCGGTACATCGAATCGGTTCATCGCGTACTTAATCTATGTCTTAGAATCCTTAAGTTGAATTAAAGAAAGTATGTAACACACGAGACAACGTACAAACGGTACGTTGGTGCAAAAATGTAAGTTGAATTACACAATCACATCGTGAATCGTTTGAATAAATCTAATCACTCGATACAGCATTAATAGCCATACACGTGTATACACGCACGATACGAGTTCAACCGATATCCATTTATTATCTCTCACTGTCCGAAGAGTGATTAAGTACGTCAGAAGAATCACAATATTCATAAATCACATGTCACATTTCACTGTTGTCTCAACGTATCGATAGAATATATTTTTTGTAATTCCTTCGAGCGCGCACATATATCTCGAAAATGTGTACGATTTAAGAGTAGAAGAGAAACTGTCTCTGTTATGCCGGGAGCCTGGAGTTTTATAAGGTTCTTCTCTTCATGGGTTACCTGACTTGCCTTCTGCTTGACTCTTTTTCTCCTCCCGAGCGTCTCTCTCTTCCTCATGGTGTGTTTCCCCCATTGGTCTCTCCAAGCCAAATGATGATTACTCCTGATGGGCGGCTGAGCATAATACATACGACATGCTCGATTCTCATCACCATAACGATCATTATCGTCATCATCATCATCATCATCATCATCATTATCATCATCATCATCATCATCATTATCATCATCATCATCATCAGCTTTGTCTCATCATCATCAACGAAACGTCTTTTCCTACGTAGTCGTATACGTATAGATATATTTATAGTTACCAAGGCAAAATGCGATGGAAATTACGACCAGTCATAGTAATCATCATCATCATCTTTTACGTACATAATCATCGGTTCTCTTGTCGTTCTTCTCCTCTTCCTTTTCTTTAAAACTTCGTCTTGGTCTTTTATCATCATCATCATTATCAAAGTTAAAAGGAAAGCCAAAACGAAAAAGTTCCTTTCATATTCCCCTCGTATACAAAATATATATACAATGTATAATACGTTATACCTGCTAGTTTTTGTTGTTTTTATTATCATAAAATTCCGTTGAACAAACTGGTCGTCCTGTTCTCTTCATTAGAAATAGATGTCGACGATACCCTTGCTCCGATATTAATCGAATTTATAAGAAAATTCAACTCGAGACCTCGTCGTTCGAGTATCGATTTTTCAATCACCGGAGAGCAACTTTGTATATATACGTACAAACTCGTATGAACGTGTTCTCTCCTTCACGATTTTGAAGCTTCTAAATTTTGGAAGTCGAGACTCTCGCAAACGCTGTTTTCAAGTATTTTGATTGTCGGGGTTGTGAAAATTGATTCAATTAATATACGGAATGATAGTGATTTCCTTCAAATTCCTTCTTCTATATCGGTATTAAACAGGTTTGATAGGTGCCATCCATGTGCGACTCGAGTATACAAACCGGTGCCAGTACACATGCATCTTTGTTTTAATATCACGTTCGATGCTGTAATAATGTATGAACGCTTCGCTTGTAATCGCGTTGCTCATTGATTATCTAATGTCGGTCATATTTCGTATTAATGCAATTGCAATGTATCGAAAATCACACTACATGAAATCTTGTAGGTGAATAATAACCAGTATTACGTTATCTATCGTATATACGGGGGTGTATCGATAAAATGGTATATAGAGAATTTATCGCCAGAGAAAGAACGTGAAATTATCATGGTATGCATTTTTTTCCTTCCTTGAACGGAAAAGGGTTCGTTGTTGTTTATGACGATCCTTTCTTTTCTACATAGAGAAAGTATGGTATATAACGCATATAAAACTCGACATTGTAGACTTTCTCGGTGTATCCTCGTTTTCCTTTAGCCATAGGATTTCTATTATCGATAGTGATTTGTTCGATTGAATAAACAAATCCGAATTCATTTGTAATTGATATGTAATCAATTCAACAACCTCGTATCGAATTAATAACACGATGATGGTAGGGAATTCGTCGATGATATACCTTCCCTGCGGCTCGACCCATCGTGATTGAGGGGTTCGGCCACTCTGGAACAACAAAATGAGCGAATTTTGGGAATTTTTTTTACCGGAATGATGGAATCAATCGAAATTCTTACAACGGGCTCTCGTTATATCACCAGTGAATATGTTTGTATGTATTGTTTTTAGAATGGTAAACGAGCGGGCCAGTATCCACGGGCAATTCTTGACCTGGAACAAGAGAACAAATTTATCACAATTATGCTTGAGTAGAGTTAGGAACTTTATGCTTGTAGCATAAAAGCATAAATTTAGATAATGCGATTTAAGCTTAATATTACTATTATCTTGGACTAAGCAATCGAATTGAAACCGAAATTCGCGAGCATAATAAAGCATGATTTCAGACTCGAAGCAACATAATGTACTTTCAGCATATATGCTGCATAATCATCTAAAAAGTAGTGTTGCCGCGATATTATCGTCGAAATTCAGAAATGATCGATTATCTTAATTTTGACAGGTTTTCATGGAACTTTTAACGCGTAGATCTTCGACTGTGCACGAAATGAAACGGGATAATGGATCATCTTGGTCTTTTAAACAAAATGAATCAAAATATCCTTACACTATCGTAACGATAATTATCGATATATCGTAACGATAAATGGAAGCATATCTTGGTTTATTTTGTGTACAAGTCTGGGATTATTCATTATTCCGTTTCATTATGAGCATAATCGAAGATTCGTGGATTATATATTCCATAGGAACGTGTAAGAATTGAGATAATCGATTATTCCTCAATTATCGACGATAATATCGCGGCAACACTACTAAAAAGTAGCCAGGGTTTTGCAGAATTTTGCCATTTTCAGTTAATCCTATAATTTGAAGAATTTTGTCATATTTTTCGATTACGAAATGTTTATAGTGATTACTTCTTTCATATCTGCGTACATTATCGTGATTTAGGAGAATTCAGAGACAAGTGTCTTGGAGGAGATTGTTGCGTTGAACTCTTCGGAGGGATTTAAAAGAATTCTTGCAAATATTAAGGAATCCAAAGTGATGTAGAGATATTCCGAAAATCCCAGAGAAATTTCTGAAAACTTTTTGAAACTCAGCCTGACTGATTTAGAAGAAATCAAAGAAATTCAGAGGAATTGAGATGAATGTAAAGAGCTTTGAAGTCTAAATAAATGAAGGGAGCCAGAGAAATTTAGAGAAATTCAGAGGAATTTGAAGAGATTTAGACAAATTCAGAGAAAACTGTGAAATTTGTATCAACAGAATTCTGAGCCATTTGGAGGAATTTGCAGAAACTCAGACGAATCCAAAGCAAGCTGGGAATTCTACATACTTGAAATTCTGGAAGACTTACAAGGAATTGAAAAAAATTGAAAGAAAGTTGGAGGAATAGGGATTCAGAATTCACGATTATGTAACAAGCTTTGAATTTCCTCTGACTCACTCTACATCTCTTGAAACAATGTCCTAAAATATCGAGAAATTCAGAGAGATTTTTTCGTCAGGAATGCCGAAGGGATTCAGGGAGAATCAGTGTAATTCACACACACACACACACACACACACGATTGTGAGTTGATCTCTGGAAAGGCATTCAAAGAGATTGAGAGAAATTCCAGAAAAAGATCAGCAACTCAGTTTGAATGACTCAAAGGAACTTAACTCAAGATAAGATTCAGGAAAACTTGAAGAAATCTTTGAAATTTGAATGAAATGAAATTTTGAAGGGTTCAGACCAATTTGAAGAGAGATTCAGAGAAATTCACAAGGGTTCGAAGAGATTCAGAAGAATTCAGACAAATTCGGAGAAATCTTTGGAATCGAAATAATTGAAATTCTGAACAATTCAAACAGATTTATGAAAATTTCGAAGAATTCCGAGGAATTTTTAAATCTTACTATAAATTCAGAGAGAATCAGAATACCTGACAAGACTAAATTTCTCTGAATCACTTGAAGTTACTCTGAATCTCTCAGAAAAATTTCAAAGAGATTCAGGAAAATTTTCTTTCTTTGGCATTAATTTAATATCAGCCTTTTGCCTGGAAAACTCCAAACAATTAGTATGTTGGTATAACTGAAAATTACACCATCACTTTGATACCATGCAATGGAAACCCATGTATGTATGGAACAATGGTCCAATCATGGACCAAGCCTGGCACAAAACCTGCCCAGACTTGTCTTGAACAATTCAATAAACTTAGCTCAGGCTTGGGAATGATAAGATCAGGACAAGCTTGGGCCAATGGTTCGTTCCAGCCTAGTCCAAATGATTCGCCAAGCATCAATCAATGCTCCTTTCATCACAGATATTGATGAGAAGAGTAATTTGATCCATATTTCAGCTTAAAGTTCTCCCTCAGGATACCGTACATAAATCATGTTGAAACGATAGATTAAATGTGCCAAGACTGCGACGAGCTTGGATTTTTCCCAGTCTTGGTAATCCCTGCATAGGAAAGACATCTTGAAATCCTGTAGAGAGTTCTTCAAGATCAGTTGATTTCCGTGTATGATCACATTTAAAAGTAGCCTATTACCATTGAGTGAAGTTTTATTCTTATTTAGATCAAATATATCTATCTCAGTGTGTGAACTTGGAGTGTGGGGCCAATCATGGGTAGGAGATTGGACTGGTCTTGGCCCGATAGTTATGCACAAGTCTTTATCCATTGTGAACTCGGAATTCGGTCACTAATTGAAAACACTGTGTCACTTATGTGGACAACATCGGCTTAAATAATCATCTCAACGAAAGCTTGATTTTTACGCTTGTGCCAAGCTTGTACCAAGTGCAATGGCCATTCCAAAGATACAAAAAAATGCCCCATGACTAACTATCCATTGGAAACAGCGGGACAATCATGGAACGATATTGGTCCAATTATTTTTAACGGAGGTTTGTTCCTCATACACGTGCCAATCCTGGGACCAGCTTGGGTTTCTTTCCAGTCCTGTCAATAATTGCATGGGGATGGAAATACCATTGGGATCGAAAATTACAGAGCAAGTATGAGCATATTTTAGAAAACCAAGAGCATCATTGGAGCATAAATCACTGTATTTTGAAAGCATAAATCACCCTTCAAAAAAGCATGATGATCCCATCTCTATGCGTGAGAAAAGCTAAAGAAATTCGCAAGATCTGTTTGGAATACTATTTTTTTGTACAGAATAGAGTGTTTTCGAAAAACAAAATTGAAAATAGCAAAAAAAAACTTGTTATATGTATGATCGGAGTTTTCAGTTAGAGACAATTTTGATAAAATTCTAATCTGCGCTGCATGCACGATAAAATTGGAATATCGGATTTGTCTTGCTTTACCGCTCATTTTCTAAGCATTTTCGAGTTGATCTATGGTGTTCTCTCTTTTGGAATGTCGCTCGAAAATATACACTGACAGAAAAGTATTCCAGATTCATTTGAATCAAGTAAGGTTTGTCAACTATCAACAAATATTTTTTCACCCAAAGATGGTCTCTTTATAATCAATAAACCTTCCTTGTCACAAACAAACTCTTCTCTTGGAGTAAGACTTTTTTTCCTAATGAATTTCGTTGAAAAACTCTGAAAAAATTTTAAAAAATTTGCTTGTTAAACACGTTTTTCCATTGGAAAATTCTCCGAATATCTATGAATATCTCTGAGAGACATTGAATTTATCTGGAAATCACTGAAACTCTCTGAAAAACTGTGAGCACCTCTGAAAAATTCTTCACTGGAAATCTCTGAAATTTTCAGAGATATTCAGTGAATGTTTTCCACCAGGACAGGAATAATAAGATTTGTGAAATGGATTTTCACATGAAAATACGAAAGATTTTGGTTTCTGTTGAAAAAATAATGTTAAAGTCGAATTGTATAAAGCGTAAAGTAAAATTTGAATATTCACCCACGTCAAATTCGATACGCATCAAGGTTGAGCTTCGAGAGCCGCATCTTTACACGTCTCACAGTGGGGCCAAATGCCAAAAAGGTGGACAAAACTATAAGCAGTTCTCAAATTTGCTTGAAACTCAGTACTCAGAGGTCCTGGGGTCGTTGCAACGAACCGCTGTCAAAATTCCGAAATTCAGAATGGCGGATCCAATATGGCGGACAAAAATCCTAAAATTCAACTGATTCCCTTCAAACTCGGTATACAGGGCTTTTTGGGGTCGCTGATTACGAATCCGTTGTAAAAATTTCAAAATTTAGAATGGCGGATCCAGTATGGCGAACAAAAATCCTAAAATTTGACTGATATCCTTCAGAATCGGTATCCATGGGTTTTTGAGCTCACTGATTACGAATCCGTTGTCGAAATTTTCAAATTCAAACTGTCTGATGCTGTTTAGTGGATGTACACAAAATAGTAAATATATACAAATGTATACGAAGTCAAAAAATGAATGATTCTGTCTTGGAAATATGTTTATAAAATGATGTTCATCACTGTTACTGTTGATTCAACAATGGGTTCGAGCGATTTGGAATGTTAATGTTGAATATGAATAAATGAGTATTTATATCCACAAACATTTCATGATTGTAGTTATTAATATTTCCATTCACATATTCTTAATCCATTTAATTTCGACAACGGATTCGTAATCAGCGACCCCAAAAAGCCCTGGGTACCGAGTTTGAAGGAAATCAGTTGAATTTTAGAATTTTTGTCCGCCATATTGGATCCGTTATTTTGAATTTGGAAATTTCGACAACGGATTCGTAATCGGCGACCCCAGAAATGCCCGTGTACCGGGTTTCAAGTGAATTTAAGAACTTTTTATAATTCTATCCAATTTTCCATGAACGTCACTATGCGGTCTGAAAGACACTTCCTTCACAAAAACATGTCGGAATTCCTTAGGGGCAGATATGGGCAGCTGTTTTTTTTATTTTGTAGGTGAGACTCCCATCTACATCCTCCAATGAGTGAAATAGTGGTATATTGCTGTATATCATAACTTTTTCTTCAGAAACCAAACAACTTCTTCAATTAAGAGGTATAAAAATCACATCCAATCATCGCTCTGCCGTTATTTGCTACTCAATGAATTGTTATTCCACAAATTTTCAGTATATTTTATATACTTTCAGCTGTAGATTCCATTTTTGAAAAGTGTAATCGGATCATTTTTCGAGACACAGCGTCCCTTTGAACATGGTCGTCATTTCACGATCTCTCAGTCACACGGATGATACCACAGGGAGGGGTACTTTTCAAGTGGTATACAAGGGTAGGGGAAGGAGATCAGACCTTTTCATTTATGAATTCGGATACTCAGGACATTACTTTAGTTACCCCAATGGTAAAATATCCCAAACTATAACTTCATTCTTGAGGTTTTGGCCAGCTTTTTGAGATTTGGCCCCACTGTGCATCTGGCGAGTAATACTATGACTCGCTTCATGCATGCGAATAACAATCACTATTTCTTTCGAGGATGAATATTTGGAGATCAATTTTGAAGGTCTTTGGAGGATTAGAATTCAAAATTTGAAAAAGAAAATGCTTCAAAATCAAAGTTCTGCTATGAAAGGAAGAAGGCAACGTTGATGAGAGTGGAATAGCCACAATACTGGATCGGAACGGAAACTGTGAGGCAATTCACTGCTGTTTAACTGCTAATTTTCTAACAAATTGCGGATTTTTCCACTGTGAGACCCTAGTAGAAATTTGTCTGGGCGTCCCATTTATCATCCACGTACTAGATAGCACCCACGTGGGAGCAACTGGATAACACATTTCAGCCAGTTTGACTTTAGTGCCCAAACAGGTAGTTGATTTATGTAGATTTTTCATGCGTCAACTGATCGTAGAGTAACATTGATAGTTCATCAACACGGTCACAGGAATGAAAGGGAGCCCCAACGTTTCAATTTGTCACTCGGGATTATTTTACGGGAATAAATTCAAAAGCAACGTTCTTGACTGGTGATTGCATGTCAAAATACATTGTTACCTTATTCATAGGTGTGATTTTACTGAAAACACATGATTTCCCTTTTCTAATTACCAATTTGAACAACGTTCTAGCAATTCCATAAGGACATCTTGATGAGCACAGGCTAGAAAGTGCGTTACAAAACTAGCTAGAAACCAACCTAACATCTGAGAAAACTAGCTGGGACCCATCCAATTTTTAATCATAATTTGTACTAGGGGAGTTCCCAGAAAACTGTAGCAGTTCTAACTCCAAGTTAAGCTGCAACCGCCACAGGGGAATCAAAAGTGCTATCCTAAAACTCTCAACGAGAGAATTCATTCGCCATCACATTGAACATTCTTCTGTTCTATGAATCTTTGAAGAAATTGTGGTGGATCTAAGTTCAAGACTACCCCAAATCGCGATGAGAACCGCAAATCGCAAGCAGTTAATATTTTGATAGTAGCTGATATTTTCGTTGAGAGCCGTTAAAGTACACATCTCATACTCTCGTGGTAGTACCAGGTAGCTTTGCAGTCAAAACCACCTGAATTTTCCCAGAAAATTGTACAGCGGGAAAATGCGGAATGTGATAGAACATTGGCCGTCGAAAAGCAGCTAATTCTTATATAAAGGGTTCCCTGGGAATAGACTTCAGAATCCTTTATCCTATCTTTCACACATAAAATTTGGTTCTAATCCAGAAACTCGTAGAGCAAGAAGATTCGCTGTGACAGCGAAATCCGATTTTGCTGGGTACCTTTTGCTGAAGTAGCAAATTTTTTGCTACACTGTAAATAACTTCTATTGGAAAATTCCTATATATTAGTGTGAAGTAATTAACACATACATGCGTTAGGAATTTTCCGGAAATTTACTGTTGAATGTCGGGAAAAATCCCATAGAGTTTGGAATTTTCAGATAAATTTATTGGACATTGTATATAAATGTACCGGAAATTGATTTCCCAATCAGTGATCGGAATTTTTAGGTTGATATACACAGAAGTATTCCGATCACCTTTCACAGTATACGACAGTAATTCATTTGCTATCACAGCGATCTTATTAGTTATGACAACGACTTTTTAGCTGAGGCAGCAAGAAATGTTGACTCCTCCAAAAACAATTGTTTGCTATTCTATATATAATACTGAACTTTGCTGAAGTAACCAACAAATTTTTTGCTACCACAACTGAACTATCGCTGTCGTAGCTGACAAGATTGCTGTGATAACAAGTAGTTTGCCGTCACAGCAAAAAATGTGCTACTCCAGCAAAAATGACCCAGCAAATTTCCTCTTTCTCCGTGAGTCGAGTACAGCATACACCGCAGATGACGAATAGTTGAAAAGCAGCTAATTGTTACATGAACAGTTTCCTAAAAACTAACTTCAAAGTGGTCCATCCTATGTTGCACAAATAAAATTCGACACTCATCCGAAAATCCGTGGAGCAAAAAAATTGTGCATACCGTAGATCACGGAGGATTAAATAATATCTAATTCTCCCATTGGGAGGTTTCAAATCCCTGGTGAAAATGGATACTAAAATGGAACGAAAAGGAAAAGTACTCTAAAGAATAATTGTGAAATTTTCCCCCAAAAAATGGTTGCAGCAACATTCCTCCATAGATGGGGAATTTTTCACTGTAATTTGATGCATTTGTAGAGAATGCAACACCCAAAAAATCAAATAGTTCCTCGAAGTGATGGAAAAATCCCTCATCTTTGATGGAAAAACAATTCGTCCACGATGAAAGAACAAAATCCACCAACAGTGCGAAGGAAAACTCCCTACATTTTTCACAATGTATGGTTAAGCGTGACGGAAATGTTAATGAGAAGTTAACAAAGAGTAAATAAAATTGATTCGAAGAGTATTCGAAGCGAAGTATGAAACAAAGAAAGCGTATAAAAACCTCATGAAGAGTGTAAACGATATAAGACGTTAAAAATGGTGACCACTTGATGAGATTCGAACCCATGAATTTCACCATTGAACCATGAATTGAACCATGGAATGCTGCGATTCCTGACAATTTAAAAACGATAATCCAAGTCTGTATGAAATGATTCGCATTATGCATCGTGAAAAGTGACAATGGTCTTCCCAAAATATTATTGAGAGTTTATAAAGCGTGTAGGGAACGTATAATTTCAATATTAGAAGATTTCATATTTCTTCCCACGCAGCGCCACAGTCTCAGAAAAATTCATAAAGAATTCTTATTGAACTGATTGTGTTCTTTATGAATTCTTCTGGGACTGTGGTACTGTGTAGGCTGTGAGCTTCCAGTGCACTTACAACGAGCACATATTCCCACCAGGGAGACGGAAGCTCGTCTCATTCTCTTATGACGGCTCCAGCTCACCTTGAAGATGTGTTAGGAAATCAGCAGTTGAATAGCATCCAATTTCTCCATAGTTTCCGTGGTGGCCGTTCCAGCCTTATGAAAGATATATAAAGCCTGTGGATCGCAGATGGACGATCTCGGTGACCCCCGATATTCAAATAGCGAGATTCAGATAGCAGTTGGCGGTATTTCGACTACACAGTAAAAA
Organism: Gonatopus flavifemur; assembly: GCA_018340375.1. Lineage (NCBI taxonomy): Eukaryota > Metazoa > Arthropoda > Insecta > Hymenoptera > Dryinidae > Gonatopus > Gonatopus flavifemur. The sequence continues at coordinate 21,666,546 of JAFFJZ010000004.1, forward strand.
GTAAAACTTAAATTAATCCCGCATATCAGCTTAAAAAGGCAGCCAAAAGTGGCGCCTATTCGAACTGAAAGTAAGCAATGAAAAAGACTGAATTTCAGTCAGTTCCATCTTACTTTGGAAATCAAGATAGAATTCTAGTGGAAGTTTTACTTTTTACTGTGTAGTTCCAATAGATAAAAATCGAAAAAAATTATTGTTAGCAATCTTCTAATCCTGGTTACCTGGTTAAGTGAAAAGTAACATTTATATTCATCCTAAATATCAGCTTGTTTCAAGATGCAGCCAAATCTAGCCCTCATTCAAAGTGAACACCAAAAACAAATGCTGACACAATGGAAAAGACTGAATTTGGGTCAAATTTTTAAGTAAGATCCAACCACATTCGTCGGACTTTTTACAGCGAAGCAACTAGATTTCGAATTCTTATAATGGGTGTTTTTCCGATCTGGTTTTCATTGACTGTAATTCCGTGGTTTGGAGTGTGCATATTTTTGACAATCAAACTCCAATCTATATTTGGGCAACATTGATGCTTTTTTACCCATTCGTCGGAGACAAATTCTTGGATGATTGGATTTGACAAAATCCGACCAGCGCCCAGAAATACTATTTGTTTTCTTTGTCCATCAGGAAAGTGAATATTTGTATAATCTCAGAAGATTAGTAAAAAACTCATCCTGGTTGAAAAATCTCACTCATTCTCATTTAATGTACAAAATTCCAATTCGTAAGGATAATAATCAATTACTATTGAAATTTCGAACATGTAATAAGAATGATGGGATCTTCAATCAGGGACGGCAATGAAAGGATATTCCGCGACATAGGAAGTCAAGCGTATCACAACGTGTGTGATTTTTACCGAACACTCATATAGCTTAAAAATTTGTCTCCGCGTGTATAAAATACTCATTCGAATACAAAAGACTCTCCAGGTGAAAATGCAGCGCACCGCAGGATCTCGAAAGTTGCTCGGCGTGGACCACAAAAAGCTGCTGTACAACTTGAAATTTCAACCCAATCTATCAGCCTATTTTCACTTTGTTAGGGAAACACATTTGAGTGAGAAAAAAGTCCGCCGCACTCTCCAGAGAATGGATTTATTGTACTTGGATATTTTGCTGGTCCATAATATTTTAGTATATCATTCTTGAGGTATTTTAGCAAGAAAGTTGATCCTTTGAAAATCCTGCAATCATCCAACTCCTTGAATGAAACAGGCGAAATGTGACTATTGAATTGGCACGACATATTCATACAAAAAATTCGTGTAATTAATCGAGAATTAAGATAAAGTCCCAGCTGAAGATTCCCGCAAGGATGGGATTCCCAAATTCCCACCACTCTGGGCCCCGCTCAGGTCCTTTCAGACTCTCGCTTGGGACCACTTGGATTCCCGTTCAGTAAAAAGCTGAGGGGTCCCAGGTGGGATCCTGAAACGTAAACCCGACCATATACTGAGAAAAATCACATAGTTGCTGTAACTAGATGCTCGCCACAGCAGCAAAATAATGTATTCATGTATCAGACAGCTGAACTGTTATTCAAATCAACGCATTTTGTTCAGTTAATTGAATTTAGTAGGAATCAGTAAAACTTGTACTTCTCACAAATAAATATTTTCACGTTGTGACAACCAAATATTCCCATCCCATCAAAATTTTATTTCAACTGAATTATTGATGAAATATGATTGTACTGACATATTGTTGGTTATTGAAAATCAAATATCTACTAGAAATATCTAAACAACTTTACTAGAAATGACTCCAGTAATTTTCTGGGTCATTACAAGGCCTTGCTAGGCCTTGAAAGTCCCTCACAAGGGCATCGTAAGATCTTGCAAGGCCTAGAGAATAACTAGAGGAATTTCTACTAAGAATATTTTAGTCAGAAGGGATTCTGAAAAACTGTTTGCGTTTCCACTTGCTCCATATTTTAGCCCAATTTCACTGCACTGTAAAAAATTTTTGTATGCAATTTAATAGAAAAGTATGTGAAGCAATCAACACATACATTTGGTTGTGAATTTTCAAAGAAACAATTCATTAAAATTCAAGAAGAGGTTTTGAAAATGTGTGAATCATTTCATGTTAGTATGAAATTTCAAAACGATTGTTGAATTTTCAATGAAATCCTTTTGAAAATTAATTATGAATAGGTATCAAAATTTCAAATGATTATCGTAAATTTTATAACCTATTAATTGAACTTTCATATACTGGGAAGTATGAAAAATTCAAGTACTAATTTTCATATTCAGTATTGATTTTTTGACTATCGTATTTTCAATACAATTCGCATATCTGTATTATAGATATGTAAGATTATTTCTAAATTAAGGAATAAAATTCCAGAATTCTGGGATTGTGAAATCTCGATTCAAGCTTCCTTCATATTATTGTACATCTTTCTTATATATATTTATATATTTTTATGTAAGAAAGATACAAAGATCATATTGAAAACATTGTAGTTCAAAAGTTAATATTGAAGATGAAATTCAGTTTATTGTTCTCATGTGGATATACATCAATATATCAATTCAAAACTTTGTAATTGAATTCTGAAAAATATTTAGCATCTCAGTGAACTCGATTATCATCAAAACAGATGATTTTCAATGAACAAATTATCACCACGTGATTTATCAATTTTGCCGAAGAAAGTTTTATCATTTTGCAGGTACGATTATAAAGCGTGGATCCGCAGAAGACATGCGCAGTGACTTCGGCGCACAGTGAATTCATAAACTTGTGTATTATTTTTCAACAAAACTATTGAAATTTCATAAATAAAATTGTGAATATTCAAAATGTGATTGAAGTTTCATAAATTAAATTTTGAATATCCAAAATGTGTTTGAAATTTCACAGAAATTATTTGAATTTTTCACATTTATTTAGAATTTTCATATGGTTGTTATTGAAATTTCATACTACACTGCAAAATTCAACCATGTAAAAGGAAATTCAAATTGTAGAACTGAATCTCACAAAGCATGTTGGAATTTCAATTTTGATAAAGAATTTTAATGAAAAATATGTTGAATTTTAATAATACTGATCAAAATTCAAATACGTTCATGAACATTAAAATAGTAACATGAAATATTAGTGCTATTTTATATTAAATACGATTCAACTTGCATTTATTTGGAATTTCATAACCAATTTTATATTAGAATTCAAACCTTTTTTTACAGTGTACATAAAAAAGATTTTTTTCACGAAGATTCTTCAGACAAAACGATCACAAAGATCGATAAACCAATGAAATTGAAAAGTCCTGCTATGGAGTAATCTATTCTTCCAAAAATAAAATCCAAAATTCTGTATCGCCGTTGCACGCGGTTGCAGGCGTGTCGTTGAAAAGTGGACATGGGTGGAAATGCCGATGAAACAATTGAAAATGATAAACTGGTAGTCAGCGCATGCGTAATCAGATTCTATTTGCTAAAAAAACTCATTTGAATAAATATTTTAAGTTGCTTTTTGCTGACGCAAACAAATTTTTATTTGTGTCAAATAACGATTTATTCAAACGAACTAAAAGATTACCAACCCAAGTATTCTTGCTCACGCAACTAAACGATTTCTATCAGTGTAGGGTGAATCTTAATGATCCCAGGCGGTGATGCACATTATCTCACGATATCGATGTTTTTCATAGAAACATTGTCGAGTTCATATTGAATTTGATAAAAAGATTGATAACAATTATATACAAATTCTTTCCAAACATCGATCTCTTGAAATATCGTGCAGGCGGAATCTGAATCCACATGCGAATTTGGGAATCCTGTCCATCCAGGATGTTCATCTGAGGTGCTGAAAAAAGAATGGTCCGATCCGCCTTACAGTTTTGGAAAGTTTCATAGGAGTCCCCGTGTCCTAGAACGAAGTTCTCAGGCTCTCTAAATTTCTTGGAGTGAAAATCCACTCCTAAAGAGTGAAAATACTGCAAGTCCAACAAGAGTGAGTTTTCACTCTCTTGGAGTGAGGATTTTACTCTTTAAGGGGATACGAGCGGCTGGGCTTTTCTGAATTTTTTCGAGACAAAGTACGTGAAAATGCGTGCATCGATTCGAAATATCTCTCTGTACAGCATTTCTTGAGATGCTAAAGAAACGCTGTACAGAGAGATATTTTGAATCGATGCACGCATTTTCACGTACTTTGTCTCGAAAGAATTGGACCGCTCGTATCCCCTTAAGAATGGAATTTCACTCTTCCTGGATTTGCAGTATTTTCACTTTGAGGAATTCAGAGAAGGGAAATTCGTGTGACTGATCGTGGAACTGTCTCACTGGATCCAAAACTCACAATACAAGAGTGAGAACTCTCAATGGAGACGAGTTTCCAAAAGTTTGGCCTTCGATTCCTTATCGTAGTTTTGAAAAGACCCTTCTGAGTTCTCGAATCTCACCACAGGCACAACAACGATGAGGGATTCAGGGGTGCCAGAGCATCCACTCAATCATGATCAGCACCTCATCAATTGTGATGCCCGCGTGGAAAAATTTTCAAAATTATTTATAATTCAATACAGTTCGTATATAATTCTATATGAATTATGTATAATTCTGAAAATTCAGGTAGTCATCCCAAACCGTAGCAAGCAAATTCATTTGAGTCAATTGTTTTGGAACTGATACACGAAGAGGAAAGAATGGTAATATTACCATGCTCGCATAGTATTCGGTCTTATTTTATATAAAATCGTGATTGTTACTGTATGAGAATAGAATCCTTTTTACCATTTCTCCGGTAATAATTACTATGCTACGTAGGGGAGAGTGGCCTAACTCGGACCCCCTTCTCTTTTTATTGCATTAAACTCTCCATCGTTGATCAATCGGCTTGTATTATACGCCGTTGGTAAGATTTTTTAGTTCCTCAAATTTGTCCAAAAAACTTTTCACATATCTCTCATCGTTTCTGAGTTGTGGCTGGAAATAAAAAACGGTGATAAATCGTCTGAATAGAAACAATGTTTCCAACTCGGACCGCCCATTTTCTGAGCTTTTTGTTGCAAATTTCGAACTTTTGAAAGTATGCGTGTGGTTTTTTTTTAATAATCCATAGACAGCAGTGATTCGTGATGAAAAAAAATCAAGTTTTATTGCACATGTTGGTCACAATTCTCACTAAGAAAAATGGACTGCCGTTGATGCACGACGCTTCTATGTAAAAACAAATTTATTGTTAATTATAAAAGTGACGATCGCTTAAACATTCCAATTATTGATTCACACTACAGATGGCATTAGCATATAGTGATAAAGTCGGTAAGGCTGATACTGTCGTGTTTGACTCAGGGATTCTAGCGTCGATAACTCATATCATTGGTTAAAAAGCCACGTAATCGTGAAATAGATAGAGAGGGTTCATACTGATGCTCATATCGTCTCAATCCTGTTGAAAATGTCGAAAAAATTCATAAAGAAACTGGGATAAAAATCGCCTCGAAATGGACAAAACAGTCGGGTCTTTCCGTTTTGTGGCGGTTTTCGTCCTACTTTTTTCCGAATTTTTCCAAAATTTCCAACTGAGAAGGTGAATTTCACTGGATAGTCTAAACTTTTAGAGCATTCTCGACTATTGATGCTCTTACCTGAACACACACGGAAAAAGAAGTATGGCTATTATAACGATCTGAAGTATGATTAAGAAGAGATAGCTGTAGTGACAATACTGTATCGCTATGATGACGATACAGATGGCTGTGCTGGCGATCTATATCGTTCCTCGGATGATTTGTATGATCATAGCAACGATACTGATACCACTAAACTTTGGATAGTCATCGCAGCTATCAATTATCGTTATGACAGCGATTTTTTTTTCTCCGTGCATTTGCGTTTTGATATGATGAAAAATGCGAAAAAATTTGGGGTTCGAGTTGGAACCACTGTTGGCGGCCCGAGTTGGAACAGAGGTTCTCTTCGAATTTTGCATCAAATATCACTAAACTGACGAAATGAATCACTGAAATGAATATATCCCAAAAAGGAGTGATGAATACTGATCTGAAAACATTCAACACTAAACCTGAAATAATTTGATCGAAATTGAATTGAAACTGTAATTAATTATATGCATATATTTGTATATGTGTATGTATAACCAATTGTAATACTGAAAATGAAAGAATTCTCATCTTATTTTCAGATATTTTTGACTGAATTATCCACCAAACTCTACCTGACTGACTGTAAGATATGCATTGCTGATAATCAGCACATTGCCCGATTTAATTCAATTTAATACGGCTATAACTCTTTCTCATCCCATATTACGGCTGAAATCGTAACATTGCTGATTTTGAGCCTCATCTGAAAATCAGTAGATTATGGAATTAAGATTTACTTCTCACTGTGAAGGATCTTCTATTATTCAACCCAGAATCCAAAATGATTCGACCAGAACCAACTCTTCTCACGCATGTATGTTGCAATTTCGAAGGATATCCGTGGCTTCGAAAATAAGGTTGAAAATCAATAATCGTGCATGATCGTACAAGAAAATTGAGAATCATACAACTGAATTGTGGAAATAATTCTCGATAAATCAACTATACATGATTTGGCATGACCAATTTCAACACAATGTTTTTTCCCCGGACTTGAATAGGGAGACGAATCATACACCTGATTTTCACATGATGGAATTTCGTGTGCCTAGTACTTGACGGTAGACGAGTTTATTCCTGTCGACTGTACGTCACAGAAATATATCCCTTCGTAGCTATGGCCAGATAACAAAACATACTTACGTCAGGATCATCGATTAATTCTAACGTAGATTTTCCCCACAAGCATGAATAATCATGAAACTGAAACTGGCAGCCGAGAGCTAGCGGCCAATTGTTGTAACTTTTGATTGAACTTGATTCGGATATTTTCTATATCAGAAATTGATCGAGTAGCTTTCAACTAAGCAGTAGGGTTACTTGAACGATTGGTGAAATGATTTTATCAGAAATTACACCACTTGGCTGCCAGCTTCTGACCCTTAGTTCCAGCTTCATTAAATAATCCCCTAATAATTTCATCAATCGGATCGAATCCTGTTTTTTCAACCCCGTTAGTTCGAAAGTTCCCAAGAATCCTGTTTTTGTCAATTAATACATCGGACGAACACTCATCAAACGATCTTGTAAATCGAAACTGGCGCGAGTCCAATCCCACATCGGCCCAACTTCTATTTTCTTCTTGTATTGAATCCTTTAGACGTTATACTAGATGGAGTTCCACTTCGCTCAGTTCGTGATTCTTGACTTGCAATCTCGATCATTGATCGTATTCCCTTCCATTTAGACAAATTTTTCAGATAAATGTCGTTATGGACACAGTGGTAATCATCCAAAGTTGATTTTTTAGTGGCTAGAGTGTTGAGTAGTGTGTGTTTCGAATCAACCACCGAATTCATATTCATAATAAAAAGCATGTGATGATAATAAAAACACACACAAATTTTCAAGGAGGTGGAAGATATGTTTTTGGGCCCAACCGATTTGAAGAAACCCAAAGGCCCGGCGAGGCTGAAAAAAATTCTTGAAAAACGTGAAGCCATTCTCAATAAATGGCGTGATGGTAGGATGAGAAGGGAATATTTTTCTTTAATAAATATACAACATCTTGTCAAATTCTATACAAAACATTATCGTCTTGGCTTCCGGATTACAGGCATCTGTACATGAATTTCAAATTTTTCGCGCCAATTCCATTCTTTGGTTTTGTAATAAAAAGAAAAAAAAACAAATAAAAATTTCGAATGATATCAATGATAAAATATGAAAAATCATTTCAAAGAAATAGGTTGCAGACATTCGAAGCGAATTGTAATAAATTGTGTGTATACCATTGCAACGATGTTTCACGTGTATCCGTACATGATGTCATGAAGCATGAAATTATGTTTCTAGAGAAACAGACGAATAGTAATTGACTTGCGCTACATTGTTACTTGGGTAACCATCGTACGAAAAACAATTGATTGCGATCGGTGCAACTACGTCTTTCGTCGTCTCTTGTTCAAACTCGAGTATCTTACGTGATTCAAAAGAATTGTTATCCACCAATTGATGAAATTCGATGCAAATTCCAGAAAATAGTGATGACGTTACCGTTATATAACCCATCTCATCCCGCTTGAATCCCTGGATCGAACGATGAATAGAATATTTACTCGATCCGAGTGATTTTGAGAATTCTAATGAATTCTAATCGATGTTTCGATTCACAGTATAATATTTATACTCCTTGCGATTATCACCGAGCGAAGACCTAATTCGTTTAACCGAATCGTGTCATTGCCAGAGATTTGCCATGATTGAAACTTCCCCTTTTACCTACTTGTTCATTGTTTGCAAAAATTAAAACTGGAGTCATTCAGAGAAATATATATACGTATTTGTATGACTCAAAAATGTGATGAATACATGATTATAATTAATAGTAATGACGAGTTATGTAAAAGTAAGACTTGAGATTTCAATTTTATACTCTGTTGATAATGTTCCTTGTATCATGTGAGAACTGAAATGTGGTATCGCGCGTTCTTTACCTTCTGAGAATTCAGAATAGTTTCTTTACCTTGATAATTCATCGGAGATCAGTGGTGTGGCAGCACCTGTTCAATGAAAGTCGAAGGATACCAGGGAAGTACAAGAATATTTATTGTTCACTACATATCTCTACCTGTGTAAAGCATTCGTTACGACCAGAATATAAATCTTGCGATGATGAATTGCAAAGATGTTTGATGGAGAGGTACGTTTTTGTTTTGTCATGTTGTTGTTTTATGCATAGTAATATTTTTCTTTCGACTATAAACAACTTCAGACAATTCGCAAAGGTCTCGCATTCAAAGTGATATAAAACAAAATACAAGGTTCGTTCGGTAGAAACATGTGGAAGAAGCCTCAAAAGCAGAAAAGATGTGAAAATATTGGAGTGAATGTATACAATTTTGTTAAATGATGAATAGAAATCAACGCTTCGGAGGTCAACAACTAACTGGCCTTGTTAGTTAATAACCCAACTATGCGGCTATGTCATAAAAGAAATGTTGCTGAAATTTGAATCGTTTATTGAAATGAATTAGTAATCGAGTAACAAAATATTCAAATGTTTGAAACCCAAAATCTTGCATTACATTTTCTCAACTGTATTTTCAGTGCCAAGAACTCAATTTGAGGGAATGGATAACGATACCCTGTGGTGAAATTTCCATAAAATCGCATAGACGGATTTCATGGATTTTGATTCAGATGCACGGGAAAAAATAATTCGCTATGATAGCTAGGAATTAGCTGTGGTAGCTATTGTGGGTATTTCACAATAAAAAGTAAATCTTAATTCTATGATCGACTGATTTTCAGATAAGGCTTAAAATCAACAATGTTACGATTTCAGCCGTGATATGGGATGAAAGAGAGTTATGGCCGTATTAAATTGAATTAAATCGCCCTAGTGAAAATCGAGGATAGAAATGGATAGAAAAATTCGTATTCGCTTCTATCCACTTTGAACGTCATTTTCTGCACCACTTTTGGACATTGACCTGGATAGAAATTTGGTTTATCCATTTCATTCGATAAAAATGGATTAGGAAAAGTGAGGATCGAGAATAGGAATGGATAAGGAAATTCCCAGGTAGGAAATGCCAATATTGACAAGTGGCCCATGCTTGGCAAAATACTGGGCTGCCAAGCATCGCGAACCAATATTGGTCCAATATACAACCGTTGTTCATTCTAAAAACCATACCGGGTTTCATAGGAAATGTTAATATGACAACTGGTGCAAGCTTGGCAAAATATTGGGCTGCCAAACATGGCGAACCAATATCAACCCAATATAAAGCCGTTTGTTATTTGAGAACCCACACCATGTTCCATAAGGAATGCCTATACAACAAATGGTTCAAGATTGGCAAAACATTAAGCTACCAAGCATGGCGAACCAATATCGGCCCAATAATAAACCATTTGTTATCTGAGAATTTATACCACGTTTCGTAGGTTATGTCATTGAAACAAGTGGTTGAAGCTTGGCGAAACATTAAACTGTCAAGCATGGTGGACCAATATAGGGCCAATGTACAACCAATGTTTATTTGAGAACCTATGCCACATCTCCATGTTTGTGATTTTTACAGAGTTGTACCGATATCCCTGCTAAAAATCTTATCGTACTCCAAGAAGTATGTTTGGAGAATCAGGTTGAAGCATGGCAAAAGTTAATATACACAACTTGGGCCAGGTCCGGTTTAATCGTATGAGCCAAGCTCCAAAATACTCATGATACATATATCATGAGACATTGGGCCATGCTTGGCATTGCATTCTGGCCCAATATTGAGTACCAAGCCTGGCACGAGGTTATCATCCCAAGCTTTCACCAAGCTTAGGCCATTTTTTCTCATGGAGTCTGGCCCAATATAAGTCATAATTGGGCCAAGATCGGGCCAAGCTTGGTCCATTTGTTAATTCCTACTTGTATTCATTCCTACCCACTTCCAATGTCATTTTCTGCACCGCTTTTTGACATCGGGCCTGAATAGGGATTTATTTGTTGTATCCGTTTTAATGCATGAACATGAATTATAGTTTAATTGGGTTTCCATTTGAATTAAATATTATTTGAATGTCACTTTATATTTCAATTGTAATAAGATTCCTTTATCTTTCTCAATCCCAAAAAATGGATTCAAGTGTACATCTGTTCATTCATTCAATAAAATATGAATCCACTCTATCCATTTCAATATATCAAAATTAATTAGAGTTGATCATGATCTTCAATGAGGATTAAATACCATTCAGAATGTCACTTGATCTTTCAACTGTAATAAGATGCCTTGACCTTATTCAATCCCAAAAAATGAATTTCAGTGTACATCTGTTGATTTATTCTGATCTCCAATAAAATATGAATCCGCTCAATCCATTTCAATACATGAAAATTAATTGCAGTTAATTATGATTTTCAATGAGGATTAAATACCATTCTGAATGTCACTTAATCTTGCGGTTGTAATGAAATATCATTATTCTATCCAACCCCAGAAGATGAAATCAACAAAATATATGTGGATTCATTCTGATTATCAATTCAGAGATTGAACAGGATAGGGGATGAAAAAATATTGAAATGGATTCAATGTCTATACCGTGATCAGTATAAAAATGGATTGAATTATCGCGACCTGAAATTCAGTACGTGTACAGTCAACTGGGGTGAAGACTATCATTCATTTTTTATACTCCAATCGACATTTATCCCTAAAAAAATGCTGCATCCAAAAGATCGCCTTCGCCCTATAGTGATCGTCTCCACCCCAGTTTACGGTAATAGACATTATATCCCAAATTTAGCATTGAGAAGGATTAAAAATTCAAATGGATAAAAGGTTTTCTTTCCTTCCTTCCGATAGATCCGTAATGCCAATTCATTGTTAATTGATTAGGAACATTTTCAAGTGGATAAATATGTGAGAAATATTCTTCTGAACGTGTTCATGCACTTGAAAATGTTTCTAATCAATTGAGAATGAAATGACAACAAGGATCTATCGGAAAGAAAGGAAAGGAGTAATTAAACCCACGGTTTATACGTTATGGATTGAGAACTCAATGTTCTCATTCAGATTTGAATTTTAAATAATAATTATTATTCTTCCTCCTGACAATTAACTGAAAACTTATAAATTATTGATTTAACTTTATAAAATATATAGAAATGCAATTTTTTGAATTTCGAATGTCGCGGGTGTAGAATACATATGTAAATTACTCCCGATTTTTTCACGTAAAATACATAGTTTTTTGCGTATCAAAAACTGTGTATGATACATCATGTATTTTACTCTAACAACCCTGCCTGTAGGCATAAAGATATTATGCTCAGCGTTGCCAGGTTAGGGGGATTTCTAAGGGAATCTACCAATGAATTGGTCCCATTGAATGGAGTAGCCAATGAACAAACCTGGCAACAGAGACTATGTTTCCACCAGGCGTAAGTAAAACAGGATTGAAATGGAATTATCTAATCGCGATCCAAGCATTCTTTTGTAGAAAATGTACCTGTCTGTTCAGTGGTCATTTCTTGTGATTCAATCCTATCTCAATTCTGTTTCAAGTCCGATGGAGCAACAGTTCGTGATATACTAGAGGATGCAAGCCATAGCCAAACGTACAAGTGGGAGCGTTACACTACTAAAAAGAGAGAATAAATATGGTGAGGTGAGCATCCTTGTCTTTCTTTATGTTAAAAGACAAAGACATGCACCTCTCTTTTCTAAGTACGGGGTCTTTTAGCTGAAAAAGTTTTTGGACGAATCGACATGATTTGACAATCGCTAGTCGCTTTCAGAGAACTGTAGGGAATGACTAGCGACTGTCAAATCATGTCCCTTCGGCCAAAAACTTTTTTGATCGAAAGAACCCCAACCCTCTCTGTTTTATAGTTGACAGCTGTTCCTTTCTACATATGGGACGGCCATGTTTACGGACTGGCTTCCTCTAGGATAAGGCTGGAAACTCATGCGAGCGTTTCGACGCCGCGTCAACATTGGTTGAAGCAAGAGATCCCACAGCTTCTCTTCTTTCAACCAGTGTTGACGCGGCGTCGAAACGCTCGCATGATTTTCCAGCCTGAGGGGCCTATTTCATGGGAGCTTCTGCATCAAGCGTCAACATTGGAAGAAACGAGTGGTCCAACAGGTTCTCTCTGTTCTTCCAATGTTGACGCTTGATGCTGAAGCTGCCATGAAATGGGCCCTTAACATCTCTATGCCTTCAGAGGTTTCTTTTATTTCTTTTAATCCTATGCCTTTGGGTTAAGGAGTTGGTGTGCGGGCTGATCTCTATGGACGTTGACGTAAAAATTTCTTTCATTATGAAGATTCAAGAGCTTTAGTAATTTGATAGAATGAAATGACCCCATTGATTTCGAATACCGAGGTGTTTAGGTGATCCTACAGTCTTAGCATACTCGAAAATTGCGGGTAACCCGAAAAACCCGGGTAACCTGAAAATCTCGGGTGAACCGAAAATTTCGGGTACCCGACCCGACACTCGCATTGAATACCCGACCCGGCTCGAAAAAGTTCAATACCCGCGCACCCCTAGAAATTACGTATAAAAGAGTGCACCCAATCAGAATTTAACAACTGGCGCAGTACTGCGCCAGTACCGGCTAACACTGGCGGGGTGCTGGCGGTCTGCACTGCAGCAGTACTGGCATTTGTCCGAAATGATAACGCTTTTCCGTACTGGGTACTTGGTACTGGCACAGTACTGGTAATCGGTAATGGTCTTCAGTACCGGCGCAATACGCCCAATCAGAATTCCACAACTAGCGCTGTACTGCGCCAGTACCGGCTAAGACTGGCGGGGTACTGGTGGTCTATACTGCAGCAGTACTGGCATTTGTCCGAAATGATAACGCTTTTCCATACTGGGTACGTGCTAGCTGACTCTTGGGGTCCCAATACTGGCACTGTACTCCGCCTGTTGTCAACATTGGCATACTTCGGTTTTTTCTGATTGGGTGATTTCCTATTATTTGCAATCGCTGCAGTGCCTGCATTGTATCAGTACTTGGTCGACATAAAGCTTTCAGTATTGGTGTATCAGTACTGGCATAGTACTGTACCAGTACTTGGTCGACATCAAGCTTTCAGTATTGGTGTATCAGTACTGGCATAGTACTGTATCAATACTTGGTCGAAATCAAACTTTCAATACTGGTGTATCAGTACTGGTATAGTACTGTATTTCTATGTATCCAGTACTAAATCCGTACGTGCTAGCCGACTCTTGGGGGCCCAATACTGGCACTGTACTCCGCCTGTTGTCAACATTGGCATACTTCGGTTTTTTCTGATTGGGCACTGCCAGAGCTATAACAGCACAGACTGGAATTGAACAAGATGTCATTGTTTATAAAGGTCGGAGAGAATCTCCGCATCAACATTCACCAAATCGAGAGGGAACCGAAACAGAAGTTATAAAGCAGAGACTGAACAATTCCTATCAATGATGTCAAAGACACTTTTGAACTCCCTCGAGAAGAAGTTCCAGACGATTTGCTGCCGGTGATGGATTAATTTGATGAATATTATGTGAGTGGACGACGAGGAAGAGGAAGAAGGAGGGCTGTTCCCCCGCGGTACCTAATCAAAATTTGGAATCAAAATGAAGCAACTTTGACAGGAAATCACAAAACAAATAATGTTACACGGAGAGAAATTTGTAGTTGAATTTACTATGTTATTATTGTTCCCAAGGAACAGACTGAATTCTATCGGATTTTACTATGAAGGGCATATTTTTACTATGGTACAACAATAGAATGCTGATCATATTTACTATGTTTTATGGGGGAACCCGTCATAGTTCAGTCTGTTCCTTGGAAACAATAATAACATAGTAAATTTAACTACAAATTTCTCTCCGTGTAGTGAAGGATGGCACAACCGACTCCACATTGTGGTAGGCAAACATCATCCGGATTTATACTCTTCCCTCACAGAATTTCAGAAGGAACAGGCGGACACTGAGATCAAACTTGCAAAATTAAGTTTAGGGAAAATAATCAAGGCTGCACAGAAAAAGAAATAGCTGACATTAGAAGACCGAATAAACGAGGAAGCAAAAAATGTAACTGAAAGTTATGAAGATTATAAATCCCATGATCGAGTACGTGATTTTTTGCAGGATTGTTTTATAGGAAAATTGTAAGGAGAATAAAAGATTACTGTAAAATTGAAATAAAGAATGAATACTTTTTCGGGAACATTAGCATTCGTGAAAATGGATTCGGCAAAAAAGCATTCGTGAAAATATCTGTTCAGGAATTATCCGACCGGAAAAATGTCCGGGTACCGTCTGTAAACCTGAATAACATGAAAGACGAAAAAAAAATCGCCGACTGGCGAAGGTTTTTCGACAACATCGATCCTTACTGGTAATCGATTTTGTCGAAAAACCTCCGCCAGTCGTCCGCCAATATCATTTGATCTCATCCCATTAATTTATCACGGAATAAGTCGAGTCAACTTCAAGTGATCATGACATTTCTAAAACATATCTGGGATCATTATTTTCAGAAAAACTTGAAGAATTATTGGAAAATGAGAGTTTTCTGAATAATTGCTCATAATTTATCAGGTTATAGCTTTCGTTAACAACGTTGTTGCCAAAAAAAATGCAGTCTATTCCTCACCAATAATACGAATCAACGATGTTGGGTAATGGTTGTAATTCCAAATCCTCAATAAATTATTGAATTACCGATCCAATCACCTTCTCGAGAAATTAACATAATATTTAAAAATGGGAATGCATTTTGAAGGAAATGTCTTTTCTATAGCGGTAAACTGCACGATCGATTAGTGAAGGATGAAAAATCAATGCATGCATCAATCAAAATTCAATGAGAAAATAAAATATTTCATACGTTTAGAAAAAAGGGTTAAAATTTGAAGTGATGTAACTACGTTTGTACTATTTTTTTATAAGAATCAGATTTCGCGAGGGTATTGGATTGTTTCATAAACGAGACGCTTGAAAGACAACGCGAGACTGTTGCGAACCGAAAACATCTCACAGAATGAGAGTTCAATTACAATTCATGATATTTTAGATCCTAAATTTCGCTACTCAGCCAGCTTATTCGAGCCCCTGAGGAATGATTCCATTTTCAAAAAAGATCGTGGATTTCTAAATATTGAGAACAGCTCTAATGTATTGTTTTCACATTTGAGAACATATTTTTAGGATGATCATGAAAGAAAAAGTCTTTATTCTCGTGGCATTTGCATAAAAATCGAACAGAACTCCACTGGAAAAAATCACGTGGGATTTCTACGTAGAATCAGCAGAATAGAGATCGACCGAAAATTTTTGCCGAAAATGATTAAGATTGAAGTTGTGATTATTGGTTTCGAAAAAAACTTAGGACTGGACGTTTGAAGTGTAGACGAGCTCCTTAATAATCCAATTATCATACTTACGATCACATTCCATTGTAATTAACAAAATACTTGCGATTTTCGGTTTACAATTTCGGCCGACAAGCATTAGCCGAAAATTTAAACCGAAAATCGAAATTATTTCATTAATCACATTGATATGTGATCTTAAGTATGATAATTGCATTATTAAGGAGCTTATCTACACTTCCAACGTCCAATACCGAGTTTTTTTCGAAACCAATAATCAGAGCTTCAATTTTAGTCAGTTTCGGCAAAAAATTTCGGTCGATCTCTACAGCAGAGAATTCATCAGTCGTTCAACGATGAAAGCGTCAAAATGTGAGAATCTCAAGTTCTCTTCTACACATGAACGAAGTGTTTCGAGTCTTTGAATACGAAATTTCACAATGTATAAGGTAATGATGTCCGCAAAATAATGGAATTACTGGATTTGCGTTTGGAAATTGTAATTCTTCTCATTCACTTTACTTCCACTGGGATGGATGCTGTAATGAAGACGATGAATTCGTAGAATTCACAATTTGAAGCCTCGAAGCGTACTATTGTTGTAGCATGTACAGGATTTTATAATTATGATTTTTCAGTCTATCATAAAACACAGTCTAGTTAAGAATTTTCCAAAAAATAAACAATTGTCTATATTATGTAAAAATACACTGAAAAAAATTGTTTGTTGTGGTAACAAAGAATTGTCGTTGAAATGTGACCAACAAAATTTTTTGGTTGAAACAACAAAAATTGTGTTCAGCTCAACTTTATGATTGATGACATTCTCAGAAAAATCCTTCTTCAGTGTATTCTAAATGTTTCTCTACAATGACAAGTTGAAAATTTTTGTCAATTCTTCAAAATGAATGTCCATAAAGGATGATGAACCTTACAAGGATTCAGTACTGCATTAATCAAGGATTGCGACTTGTATGAACTGTTTATCCAAAAAAGGAGACGTTCAAATCAGAGAATCTCATATTTTCCTCTATGAAAACTAATTGGGAATTTTTTGTTTCCCAAAAATAACGTCACAGAATTGTTTGCCAGAGAGATCGTGACTTTGAACAATTATTGATTCAACAGCTAATTAGCCGTAATCACGGTGTATCATATAGGTCACACAAGTTCATATCTTGGCTGTATAAAATTTTGTGGTTTTAATGCTGCCCTTCACATTGCTATCACTAGCGGCGCCACCTGATTTTAATGTACAGGTCACGTGATTTTGTTTACATTTATACAACTTCATACCGCAAATATTCAAAATAATGGATTTTTGAAGGTTGATAATGATTAATCCAGATAAAAAAATATTGAAGCCTGTAAGTCCTTGATTCTTCCGGTTACTTTGGTTCAATCGTTACATTTCATTCAACAAAATTGACTTTGGTACACTTTCATCAGTTTTAAATCAGAGTTTTCGGATGTTATCTTCAATTTAGGTTATAAACATATTTCAGGGTTCAGACAGAACTGGAATTCCGGGAAATTCGGGAAAACTCAGGGAAATAAAAATTGGACTCAAAACACCGGGAATTCTCAGGGAAGTTATCAAAAATTCCCAAAAACCTGGAAATCTCAAGGGAAATCACTAGAAGTTTTTCAAAATAAAAATTTGTTCATTTATTCTATTTTTCATTCTCTACAACATATTTTCTTAATTTTTAATCGTGGAATCTTCGAAATTATACACTGAGGAGAAAATGTTCAGGGACACATTCATGATCATTCAGGCAAAACCTAGGATTGTTATAGGGGATTTTATTTCTTGTACTGAGTAGACACTTTGAAAAGGAATCCAAAAACACGATTGCAGGACCATTAGCGACCGATTGAAACGCCAGTAACATGTGTACGTACTTTGAAATTCACCGTTTATTCCTGGTGTTTCACAGTCCCTACTTGAAAATTGGAACCCTCATTCGTTTGAAAGGAACGCTCATCGTCTCTCGGTTATTATCTACAACAATAGGTAGTCGTTGCCTTGACCTCCATGATCATAAAAAAATCCCCCAAAGGAGTACTCCAATAGCACAAGACTACTCCTCTACACTCGTTTTCTTCTCTGATTCCATCAAAACAATAACTCTAAGTAAAATAATCTATTCAATCAGGAGATATCGATCTCAATATCATGTTAACAACCAATTACAGAATCTTCTCTCCATTCCTTCAGCTCCTAAAATTTCTTTTTCTCCCATTTCAGCATTCGAAATTGCCTCTCGTAAAGCCCCATAAGGAATCTTGAAAATTTAACACCCTATCTCGACAGCAAATCGCGACAAATGAAGTGCACTTCTCGAGGATCATCGTGTTATAAGTAACTTCCCGATCAAGCTACATCAACCTCGTACACGGGATATTTAATCTGCATTACGAGGCGTTGCATAGTGTGTTGCTGTATTACAGCATTAGTAGAGTACCGCGCTTATCGTCCTATCTGAAATGATCTCTCATGAATTTACAACGAGCCAAGAAACGAATAATTAATTATTTTTTCTTTTCATTTATCCATCATCCTCCGTGTTCCTCTTCTACCACGTGTTCTTCTTCTTCCTCTTCTTCTGCTTCTCCTCCTACTTGTTGTTCCTGTGTCCAAGAGTAACCGAACCGTTTCATGAGTGAACCGTGTAACGACCTTAAATCACCGAGGTCTACGCACTCCAAATGAATTGCATAACGGGCACGGTTTACTACAATGAAACGATGCGATTATTGTAGTCCAATTGCATTTGGATTCATTTTCCCGCTCTCATGTGAGATTTCTGTCCTCGATCGGCTCGACAATACATAACGGGTTCGAATCCCCTGAAATTGAAAAAAAAGAAATTCTCAAGGGGAATTTTTCAGACAACCTGGAATGAGGAGTTATTGAGGCTGGTCAAGATGAACACGGAGAAAACATTCGCTATGGTAATTGGGAATCAATTGCGGTAGTTACTTCGTGTATTTGATATTCGGATAGTCAAAGATATTGTAATAGCTACATTTTAGATCTTGTAACAGCTACAAAATGATTGTCATTCGGTGATGGAACTGATAAAACCGAAAAATCACTGGAAACATAATCCTTTTCGTTGTACGTGTCTGCCCAGATGGTGAGGTGCTAGACAAATTCGCAACAACTTTCCAACAGTACAGAGCAACGGTTGTTGGGAAGTTGCTAGGAGGTTGCATCGCCAAATGCGCAGCAACATACAGCAAACTTGAAAGTTGTTGTCATGATGCTGCAAAGATGTTTGAATACATCGAGCTATGACGCGTGCACTGCAAAAATTGTCGTCGAAGATATGTCTCAAAATAAGACATGATATGTTTGATAATTCAAATCAAACACTTGACTGTTTTAATTGGAAACATCAGTATCTTATTTCGTGACACTGACGTTTGAATATGTTTCTTTTCAAAGGAGATGATAGCGTGTGATTTATCACATTTAACTTGAAAAGATGGACTATATTGATGATTTTTAATCACACGGTTGATTAGAATCTCGTTTAGTTTTGTTTCAAAATGGTACAATATACATTTTGAATACATTGTTCCCCACGTAGAAATTGACTGATGGTCCAGTACCGGCTCAATACAGGCTGCCAGTGTGCAACCGTTGGCGGCCAGTGTCGATTGGACTACGAAATGATAACGCCAAATAACTCTGATCCGGTACCGGTTACCAACATCAATTCAGTACTGGAAATCAGTATAGTTCCGACATTGAGAACTAATACTACTAGTATTGATCGGTATTCAAGTACCAACGACTGTTACTCAACCGTTATTTGCGCTATTGTAACTTTGGAAGGTTTTGAATGCATTATCAAAATTTCTGCACTAGGGGGAATGTAGAGTGAAATTTACTATTGGATCATAGGAAGACCGCCAACGGTTGCAAACTAGCAGCCTGTATCAAGCCGGTTTTGGACCATTTGTCAATTTCTACGTGCACTGAAAAAAAGGCTGGTGACAGTTATCAAATGATATTTTTGAATATGACCAATCAAATATTCGATAACATTAATCAAATATTCAATAATGTTTATAAATTATGTTTATAATTATCGAATATTTAATAGATATTATTGATATTTATTTAATGGTATCGAATATTTGATTGGATATATTCAAAAATATCATTTGATAACCATGACCTGCCTTTTTTTCAGAGTGGCCAATCAAGTCTTCTCTCAAAGTATACGAGATATTTATTCACATTGGTTTGGTGCCGAATCAACGTTGGAGGCCAACGCTTGCGTATTAAAATTGTGCCGTTGTTAATCCAACATTGGTGGAAAAGTGGTCAATAACGGTTGGTTCAGAGATCGAACCCGTACCGACACGAACTTGAAATAAAGTCGGTTAAGTACCGATCCGCGATCGGCAGACAACCGTTGGTGGCCTATACCTTTGCAGTACCGATCCGTTCGTCACCATCGGCTCAGTACCGGAATTTCTACGTGGGTCCTGTTTTTTTACTTTGACGTTGACGTAATAGTAATTCGAGGTTATGTTCCCTGGTGGAAAAATTTTGCTGAAAACCACTGAAATTTTCAGAGATTTTCAAAGGATTTCAGAGGTGTCCATAGTTTCTCAGAAAGTTTCAGTGATTCTCAGAAAAATCCAGAGTTTTTCAGAGATATTCATGAATATTCAGAAAAAATTTCAGTGGAAAAACGTGCCCAATCAGTGAGAGTTTTCTAAGAATTTTTCAAGGATTTCCAAGATTTTTCAGAGTTTCAAAAAATTTTTATAGGTTTTCAGAGTTTTTCAGTGAGATTCAGAGAAATTTTCAGAGATCTTCAAAGAAACTTTTTTCACCAGGTTTTCTACATACCACTTTAAAACATTTTTGTTTGCTAATAAATATTTTGAAATGTCTAAAGAGTCACTACAAAAGTATCTCAGAATACGACATCAGTTTTTACAGTGTGAGATCGAACGATCCTCCAACAACACAACAGAAACTAGTGTAGTAACACTGAAGCAACATTTGCACTGCAACTTTTGCTGTTAGGGTGGATTCTGTCCAAGCAAGGTTGTGGAGTGTTTGGTATTTGAGGAGGGACTCTCACTTTTAAAAACCACATGATATTTTGTTTCTTTCATACCTCGATGATACGGCCTCAAAGAAAAAACGGTATTAGCAATCAATACCCTGGAATCGTAATTCTTTTTATTGTGTCGATCTGAGTTCCGTTCGGGCGAGATTCTGGAGTACATATTACTTGACAATCTTGCTAAAAATGCCAAGCAGAATCGGACAGAAAATTGTTTTCAGGCTTTAAACGGTTTATTTTCTAGGTAATCCAGGCAAAAACTGACAAACTTCCTACCCGATTTTGTCCGGAATTACCAAATTCTTAGATTCTGTCGAAACCTGACAGGGATTCCAAACAAAATTTCCCGAAAAAAATGGTTGTTAGTTTTAAACAGGATATTCCGAACAGTGATCTCGAACCAAATCGAATGAAAATTTGTCAGTTTTTGTCTGAATTACCTGAGAAAGAAACCGTTCAAAGCCTGCCAACAATTTTCTGTCCGATCCTACCTGGCAATTTTAGCAGGAAAAAGACTCTCTCATGTAACAACAATATGATTTGATTCGTTCTACTTTGACAATTTGCTCACCAAATCACGAAATATCCAACTCCAATCATGAAATCGTTATTCTTTCCCTTATAAAATATGGAGAGTCCTTGAATCCTCTTGAAACTCCTCACTCGGGGGCTTTCGGGGTCGTTGAATACAAATACGTTGTCAAAATAACGAAATTCGAAATGGCGGATCAAAACTCGAAAATCCATTGGATTTCTTTGAAATTTGTTACCCGAGGATTTTCGGGATCGCTGAATACGAATCCGTTGTAAAAATTCCGAAATTCAAAATGGCGAATCAAAACTCAAGGAATCCATTGGATTTCATTGCAACTCGTCACCACAAAGTTTTTGGGGGCGCTGAATACAAATTTGAAGATAGAATTCCAAAATTCGAAACGGCGGTTCCAATATGACACACCTAAGTTCGAAAATTCATTGAATAACAAATTGTACTCAAAAGTTGAAGATTTTGAAAAATCCTGTGTAGAAATTAATTCTTGGCGGCGGTTTGGGCCACACTAGGCATCCTCGTGTTATTTCAGGCCCTGATTTGGTTACCCTTAGAGGGCATAGACAGGATTGTCACGCACTCATCTTCAAGGCCTGCATAGTATTCCCAACTTGAGCCTATGTAGGACACCCATGATGAAGCTAATGTAGGCGATAAAACTAGGACCTTTAAAAGGGTAATAAATTGTTGCGAATATCATCAAATTGAATAAATATTGCAAGGAGGAAACTTCCTCGATTGAAAATTGGGCTATCCAAGGCCCTATCCGTACCCAGACCACTTCAACTTGAGTCCAGACAGGGCCTGGAATGAGCCGATTCCAATTTTTATTCGGGTATTCCACCCAGCATTACCTTGTTCATACATTATCGGACTGTATCAAAAAACAGAACAGCCTCATTCAGTCTTGGAATTAACCATACAGTGATGTTATTTCCTTTTTTTGACATTTTTCACCGATAGTATATACATAGTAATCATGGATGAAATATTTCTTTGGGGGCATACACCGCAGAAAGTCGAAATTACCAATACGATTTCAATAAATTTGCTTTTCAAAGTAGGTTTATATCGAAAAAATAAATTAATATAAGGGCAAGGTCCTATGCAGGCTGTAGTTGGTGTGCCTAGATTTTCAAAACTGGGAAAAAAATTGGTAATACAGCGTGGCCCCATATGGGCTTTATGTAGGTGTCCCTGACTTAGAGAAATCAGACTGAATATCAGCAGCCCGACTAGACCCCTTGGTGGCTAAGGTTAGTACATCCTAAGTGTGGATACCCATTAAAAGCCCATACAGGGCCTATATTTAATACAAGACCCCCAGAAAAATTTCTACACGGGAAGGCGTGTTAGTGATTCATTCGTTTCAAAATATCCCAAACATTTTTCGTTTGAGGTGTACAAATACACCGAAAAGCTGACATATTCAGCTTATATTCACGTTAAACCACGTGATCCCTGTCGAAATCCACCAATATTTACGGATTAATCAAAAAGCCCATTTGAAATCCGTGTTCAGCAGCCTTCAATACTCTCAGATAATGAAATTTCCCAAATTCCAATTGTTCCTCAAAAACATCTGCCATAACTTTTCCCCATCCATTTTCCGTGGGTTTAACGATGGAGTCTTCCACTTCATGTTTATGTTGTACTTTTTGCCTTGAAAATGCCCAGTATCTGAGTGAAACGTTGTCTTTTTCAATAAAAAAAGCACTGCTCGGCGAACTGGATGATTTTTCTATTGTTTGATGGCGCCGCTCCGAGCATGATTCTCTACACGTCCTAAAAATGAAATCATTATTTGTCCCAAATTTTGAGTTTATAGATTCGACAGTACTTACTATCAGTAGAAGATCGCATATTGAAACTTGGGAATCGGTCAATTTTCACGCAAATGACATACTTTTCAAAACAAACGATCCGTTTCTCTTCGGTATGCTCAAAATGTTGCGTTGGCGAAGTGAAACTTTCAGGCGAGCTCGGGAGCCTTGTAAAAATACTTGGGTCTCCTCTATCGTTTCTTCGAGATCCCCAACTATCAGTAATACAATACCCACTGTCAAAAAGATTTTCAGAAAAAACCTTTTTTTCGACTTTTGGCCACGTTTTTGCGTTTTTGAACCACTGCGCGTCCAATCGTTTGATTTATTCATCCTATGATGCAAAACACTTCCGTAAAAACTCTGCGAAAAGAACTGCATACAAAAAAAGCGCTCAAACTCATTAGAATAATGCACGGAAATCGTGATTCAGGTCCCCGCTACAGTTATCCATCCTACATCTTCTATCCTAGTCAGGTCCTTGGGAGGTAAAGCCTGACTTCGTTTAACCTTGTCAGGTCCTCATGAAATATAGGATTCACCCGATGTTAATTTCTAGCCAAGGAAAGAACATTGTTGCCATTATTGGGGGAAAGTCCATAATTATCTTCCATCGTGTGGTAAATTCTAATAGAAATGCCATCTAAAACAGGTTGAATTATATTATTGATAAAAAATAGAATGTAGCGTGGGTCGATTGCAGGGTGAATAAATAGCAACTTCATATTTCACGTCGAAGAGATTTCACTCGATCATCCTGTAATTAAGTGCAAAGTTCACTTGGGATCTCTTGGATCACATCCACAAGAAATTTGCGCAAGCGCGCATTAGATGCGGCTGAACTTTTTTACTCTACCGTTCTAGAATTCATGATTGGCCAGTTATCGTATGAATTTTTCATTGAAATTCCAACGACTCTTTCTCTCTCAACGTGTCATTATTTATCGAAATGAAAATTCATTATATTACAGTATTATAACGCTACAACACATTTAAAGTGAGAAAAATAGTTTTCCGCTTGAGTTCTAATTAATTACAATTACAACTCATCAATCTCAGAAGTGCAAAGTATTTTTCATAATCGCAGGTGAAAAAATATCTCGCATGTCCCATATCAATCATCGCATTATCTATCATTAGTCTCTCATTGTTGCTCTCTAAAATCTAAATCAGGGATATACGGTGTACGATCTTCCAGGTGGCACACTTAACAATTGACAAAGTGTATCAATTCTGGAAGAATCTTATTGCTCTATCGAGAGTTTAGTGAAAATTCTAACTCGTTTTCCCACGCGCGTAATCATCCAGTTTGTCGAAGAACAACAATTTGAATAGACGTTAATTCTCATTCTGTTTCGTAACTCATAACACGTTTATTACACGCATTCATTATTCTTCGCCGGGGAAGTGGTTTCATCTGACAAACTGGTCCTAATTCTTGAGATCGTTATCCGTTCCCACTCACCTGTAAACATCATCGATGCATGCCAATTAGGCCGAGAAACCTTTCCGGGACTTTTTCAATATCCGATTGCACCGTGCGCGCCAGATGCATCCGTACAACGGTCATCGAACCGCCGATCTTACATTGGTAGGAAAAATAGCAGACAAAACAATTTACATAACAGTTCCCGTATAGTGTGAAAAAGCTCGAATTTTTCGGAGGGAGAAAACTCTCTTTCAATTAGAATTATATACTGCTGCAGCTATTGAACCTTCTCTAACGGGTTATTATTATATCCAATCTCTTATCTCTAAGTTTATAGTAAGTTCGATCAATCAATTGAGGAAAGATTGTATATGCTTATAAATAGAGGAAATACTTTCCCCACTCTTTCTTTAACCTTTCTCAAGTGATTTGTACAGTTAGCGTAGGTTGATACGGGTAATATAACGATATAATAATTATGTATTAGGTGTTCGATCGATCGTCTGCTACGCTAGAAATTCAATATCGTCTATCGTACGCGGAAAGAAAACAAAAATCGCGCGATTCTTGTACCATCTATCAGATCTCAATTTTTTTTTGGTTTTGGTAACTCTTCCCATGACGGAATTATTTCATTGTATCTCGAATAGTGACAGAATACACGGTAATTAAGCGAATCAAGTAAAGTATAAATCAAAACAAAGTCACATATAAAGCGAGGAATGATTTCTCATCTCAATTATTTTCATATTATACATTATGTGAGAAGATGAATCAGAAACACACGCTTCGTTATCCGTTTGAGTGATCTTCCATTAGGAAATGGAAATGTGATGTACAGTAACTAAATTTAACGAGTTTCATACAAATGTAAATCATTTCATTTTATTGTATCATTATATTATTTATATAAATAATTAATGAGGAATCGCAGAATTGTTCGGGGCAGAGTAACGTTAGATTTTTCATTTTTCTATACGCCGTTCTGTGACAGAACAGTACTGTACACGAGTATAGGAATCGTAAATAATTAATGCTCGTATTGTTCTTCGATGGGAAATCAGATATACCAGTTTTATGAGAAAAAAAAAAACATCCAATGAACCATTGATCGGTGATGGTGAAGCATTGCGAAAGAATCGAATAAAAAATGATGTCAGAGTGAATACGCGAGGAAGGTTACGTCTATGTTCACTGTAATCATTCTGCTTTGACGATTCATGAAAAACATTGAATCGAATCTTCGAAATTTGTCATGAAATTAATATAAGTGATTGTAATGTTGCAGAGGTGTGCAGCGGAGGGGAATTGCCGGAAGTAGAGATAATCAGTTTATTGGAAGAACAGATCCCAAGGTATCGTCTACGTGCTGACACCCTCACAGAGTTCCAAGGTAGGCAAATTTCACAAACAGTATATTTCAAAGAATTGAAAATATTTCTTCGTCCTATGATTCGTCATTATTCTTCACGTTTTTAACAAGTTTCAACAAAAATTCCAATAAAAATCAATGTTTCTGCATAGATTTCTTCAAAATTCATCACAATTCATCATATTCCATAGTATTCTAACACTACCCGTGAATAAATCCTCCATGTCTGCTCAGGCCTGATCAGGCCTTGTTCATCAAGCGTGATCGGGCGTGATCAGGCCTCAATTTTGTACCCACGTAATCAGGACTAATCAAGGTTTATAATTTGGCAAAAACAAAGATTCCTTTCATTATCCTGCCTCTAATTTTACAAAAGACTTATGTATTGTTAATCATTTCTACTTATTATCATGCTCATGTAGTTTCCGTCTTTTAGTTCTCAGGTATGATCTCGCGTGATTCTGAACAATCACACAGTAATTTTTCTCGAAGAAACCGGTGCCCCGATCTGGTGGTACACTGTAATATTTAATGAAATATTTTCCCCGTATGATAAAGAAATCAACATAGAGTCATTTAGGTCATAGATCAAGAGGGAGAATGGTTTGTCTGACATGATCGCGCGAGGTCAAGCCTTTTTAATTATGATTAAGCCAAAAAAGGAACGATCAGGCCCGACCACGTACAGTCAGTGTCGATCACGAGAAATTTTGCCAAAAAATGTCCATGATCAGACCTAGTGTTGCCGCGATCCAGAAAACGAGCTATCACGATCTTTACATTCCAATGTTCTTCAACTAAAACTATGGGAAGTAAAAATTGGTTAAAATGTAGATTAGAACTGAAATTCGATTATGAGTCAGTTTACATCGAGCTGTAATCCCGTTAATCTTAATTTTTATTCAATTAACACTCCAAGCGGTTCGAGCCAGATCGAAATTCAGATCGTGTCCAGATCGAATACAGATGAATTCAAAACTTGATTTCATAAACTTATATTTCAATTTGAATTCCCAAAACAAGTTAACTGTTCTCAAGATTGTATTTTCACCCAATTGTTGTTCCTATGTAAGAATGTAGTTTCAGTTGAACGAGGCTGGAATCTAAAGATCGTGATAGCTCGTTTTGTAGATCGCGGCAACACTAATCAGACCTGAACACGCCCGATTTTTTCACGGGTGCCCAACAAACAACAAGATATCTATTAGTACCTAAAAGATGTCTCGGAAGACTTTCGTGAAGATATCTTTTAGACATCCAAAAGATGTCTTATGTAACAAATTTCAACGAATTTTAGATATCTCAAAACGGTCTTGCAAAAGGTATGTTTTGGATATGTGGCAGACATCTTTTAGATGCTTCGAGATATGTTTTTGATTCTTTTAAGGTACGTTTTAGATTTTTCCAAGATACGTTTTAGATATCTTGGGGATATGTTACAGATGTCTTTAAAATGCCTCTTTGATATCATTGAGATATCCTAGACAGCACAAAAAGATCACTAATGAGTCCTGATGAAGGAACAGGCGTGACTTTTGCCCTTCTCACTTAGACAATCTTCTTTCTGAGAAGATGTCTTTCAGAAATACCTTGAAAACAGATTTCTGACATTTCTGGAAGATGTCCAAAAGATATCATTTCGATACATCTGGAAGATATATGTTTTGTGATATCTGAAAGACATCTTTTCGATGATTCCAAAAGAATGTCTCCCTAAAGATATCTGTTAGATGTCTTCGAGACCTTCGGTGTTTTTTGGGCAGAGCTCAAAAAGCGTTCATTTAGTGTCAGTAAATTGTAACGTAATAATTCGACAAAATTTCAAGGAATTATCATGAAAAATAATGGATTTTTTTGGAAACGCATGAAATTCTAGTGAGAAACCTTGAAATTCATGAAATGAAAATGCTTTTCGTTGAATTTCAATCACTTTTTTCAACAATATTTCAAAAAATTGTCCCCACTAGGCGGAAGAGTTGAGAAAAATTCATGTCATCTACACTGCGAAAAATCATCGGAATTTTCCTGTATACGGCCACCGGAAGGGAAATTAATTTCCGATATATAAGTATGAAATTTTCCACGAATTTCACTGAAAATTCTAAACTTTATGGGTTTTTTACTATAATTTCATAGTAAATTTTCGGACAAGTGCGGAAAATTCTTAACGCAAGTATACTTGATATAAATTCCACAAAATTCGAGGTGTTCAACTGATTTTGTCGGAAATTCATGGAAAAAGAACAATTTTCAATCAGCAACATCACTGGGAAAATTCCTTCTGAAAATTCTGCTGAATTTTAAGAAACTCGACTGAATTTTTAAAATAAGTTCCAAAATGTGGTTGAAGTTTCTTAAAATTCAGTGAAATTTTGCTGAAGTGGTTGTAAGAAATTACCCTCACATTTTCTGAATTTTCAGGAGGATTTTTTTTTATAGTGATGGGCTGCTCCCTTGGAAATTTTTATGAAGATTCATTATTTATTTTCAACAATATTCTGAATTCCCATTGAAAAATACAGCTCAAAATCGGAATTCACTATTAAACAGCAGGGATAAATTTTTATATTTGAAAAACTTTTTACAAATTTCATCGAATTTTCTCTCAATTCAACAGGAATCATGGGGAATAAACGATTTTGAATCAATAACGTGATCTACTTCCTTAGCAGTGTCCAATTGAATTCATCGTTTGTTGACGACAAAGAATTCTCCAATTTCCATTTAAATTTACCATTTACAATGGAAATTCATTATTCAAAAGCAGGGAAGAAAATTTCATATTCCAACAAAGTTTTCCAACTCATTTGAGCAGAATTGAAAAAAATCTTATACAATTTTCAATAAACAGCATGAATTGGTTTTACAACAATTTCGATTGGAATTCATTATTTGTTTTCAAAAAAATTGCACAATATTCATGAAAAATCATGTTCTCACGGTCCCACAGCATCCCACATAGCACTCGTTGTCTGAAAAATATCTTCAGAAAGAATTGAGAATAACAATGCAAGAAGGCTTATGCAACACCAATAGACATCTTTTAGAAGTCTTAAACTATTCTTACTTCTAAAAAATATCTTCAAGAATGTTTTCAGAAACCTTTTGGAATTTTCTCAAAGATATCTTTCAGAAACTCCTCAAAAGTTTCTGGAAACGTTCTGGAAGATATCTGTCAGAAGTAAGCACAGTTTAAGGAGAGGTTCTCATCTAGCGACCCCAGAATAAGGTGATTTTCTCGATTTTTTTTTCATGGAAGGAAGTAACTGAAGAACTTTAAGACCCATTTAATGGGTTCCAAATAACTTGGGTTCTTAATTTACTTCTCTCTGAAGAAAAAAAATCCGAGAAAGTCCCCTTAAGACTTCTGAAAGATGTCTATTCGTGTTGCATAGAATTTCTTGGAGCGTTCTTAATTATTTCCGAAGATATCTTTTAGACAACGAGTGCTGTGTGGGATGTTGTTGGTTTGACAACAATTTTGATTGGAATTGATCATTTCTTTTCAACACAATTCCACAATTTTCAGGAAAAGTTGCTATTCAGAATAAAAATCCATGTTTTGTCAACACCAGGAAATCCTTGGATGTTCAACAAATCTGCACAATATTGAACAAACGTTGTCAATTACTTTTATTGAACCTTATCTGATTCCAACAAAAATCTTCAAGAATTAACAATATGGCACAAAACCTCTGTCATGTTTTTTCAATTAATTTATACGAAATTTCTCAAGAGACAGTTTCACAATAATCCCACAGTTTTCATCAAAACTCACACTGCAAAAAATTTCTATGGGAAAATTCCCATAAATTCATGTGAAGTGATTGACATATAAGTATGTTAGGAATTTTCCGCACTTGTCCGGAAATTTGCTGTAAAATTATAGTAAAAATCCTATAGTTTTTGAAATTTTTGCAATCTTTTTTCAACCAAAATTTCATCGAAATTGAAGCAAATTTCTCCCGCCAGGATACAGCCGTGAAAGTACAAAAGACTCGAAATATTCGAAATTTTGAATCTCGAATAATCCATTGAATATCCCATCAATTCATTCCCTACCCGGGTCCAGCGTGAGACCCATCTTGCCTGTATGGGTCCAAGATTGGACCATAGTGGAACCAAAATTCATATACGCTGAGGTTAGTGAATAAAAAAAAAACAATTCACCAATGAATTGATATTTTCTTTTAAATTTCGATACTTCCGAAATCTTTTATTATTGCTTTCTCTAATTAAAGTAAATCGCACGTGAAACTCTTACTTCCATCCTCCATCCGTGAATAATTTACATTCTAATGGTTTAATCGCTTCTGTTCTAAACGAAACCTTTTCTGATCAATCCCGATCTATTCGCACGCACGTATATACTTCCGCTACTCGGACGATAATAGTGGTCAAACGATACTACTCTTAGAGAATTTCCAACTATTTCTCAACGTTCTTTTTTCTTTGTTTATTTTTATACTTCAATTCATCATCGTTGTTATAAAATCAGACATAATTTGAAAATGAACCGAAGGAAAGAGGCATTTTTCATTGATATTCGGAGTGTCAAGGTGTGGCGACAAACGAAGGAAGGAAAGGAGTGGTGTGTATGATGTGGATACAACAGTAGCTCACATGAGGCTTCATTTTATCGAGAACACGCGATACCCCGGTATAATGTAACCACCGTATACTATGCCGTATAGTATATCCACCGTTTATGCAAGATTATTCAATTTTTAAGCGACGACGTGTTGTCATCATCCACGTGTCAATTCACAATTCCTTCCGCAACTGTTTTCTAAAAAAGAAACAAAAAGAATGTTCACCCGTTCACATGGTCTTATAATTCCAACGAATGATTTTATCGTGAGAAAGATGATTCAGAAACTGATCGATTACATACGGCATCCGTATCATTTTCTTGTCACGCTTCGCGATCATCTGTGCATTAACTCCGACCGTAATCATAATCATCATCATCATCGCCAAGCTTCTACGATGAGACTACGCTCAATGAAATTTTGCATTTTTCTTTTCACACTTCGCTCGAACATTCCTTTCCACACTATAAATACATCCCTTGAAAATTATTCTTCTAATCGAATGCGATCAAAGTGCGTGATATATTAGGTTCGTTGTTTCACATGTTTTTCGTGCAGGTTCATCATTTTCTTTGAGCTCGAGTCTTTCGACGTGACTCGCAACGACCTTGAGAAAATTCTCCAAGGCTGCAAGATCTTTATAATGAACTCTTCACGAGAGAGGGGAATCTTTTTTTGTTGCGCCGTTGGCCATTAAAGTACTATCATCGTCGCGAGAAATTAACAAAATTGTGAGAATATGGATTTTTTCATCCAAGGGTGATGTCACTTCAATGTGCGTTTACGGGAATTCGTTTTACAATTTCTTCAATATTTTGTGCCATTTTGGACACTTCATTTTCATCAAGGACACTTGAAAAGCGTGGAATTATACTCTCAGTGTACATTTGTTTCCAACTTCTGCGACAGCCCGTTGCGTTGTTCACAACTCGTTTTCGCCAGGGGACTCATGATCATGGATTACAAATGGATCCTGAAAAATTGTAATCTTGGATTTCTCAAAATTTCGAATTCCGAATAAATCATCCCTACAAACAATGATTATTGGCGTTTCAATGAGCCGTTGATGGCCCCGCAACTGGCCCTTTGAAACGC
Organism: Gonatopus flavifemur; assembly: GCA_018340375.1. NCBI lineage: Eukaryota > Metazoa > Arthropoda > Insecta > Hymenoptera > Dryinidae > Gonatopus > Gonatopus flavifemur. The sequence continues at coordinate 21,698,462 of JAFFJZ010000004.1, forward strand.
CCGCAGTTGTGTTTGCTGGGCATGGTGGACAAACATTTCTCTCGATCCTTTGAAGCTTCGTACTTTCCCAGCCGTATTAGAAATATACACGGAATGTGTCCAAAGGTTCAAAGCTAAACAAAAAATTATTAACGTAGCAAATCGAGGTATTATACATAGAATAGCAAATATTTTGGCGAAATTAGTTGAAAATTCGCTACCACAGCTAACTGGATTGCTGGGAGACAAACATGATTAACTAAAATAGCAAATTTTTAGTATTAAATACAGAATAGCGAACAAATTTGGCTGAAGAAGTAGACATTTTTTCCTGTCGCAGCTAAAGAATCACTGTCGTAGCTATGATAACAAATATGTTGCTGTCAAAGCAAAAAAATTGTCGCTCCAACAACAGGTACCGAGCAAAATCAGGTTTCTCGGTCATGGCGAATTCTTTTTTCACTGTACAACTGTAAAGTTAACAGCTTTTTACGTTTAATAAAATGCTACCCATGTGGAAATTGCAAGAGTGGTCAAGAGGCGCAGTACTGGCAAGGTTGTTCGGCAGGAACAACGATTTCTATTCAGCGTCATTACTGTTTCTCAACTGGTACCAATCGTTGGACGGATTCCAAAAAGTATTGGTTCCCGTCGACAGACAGTTCTGCGCCAGTACTCAATCTTCACCGCTGAGCAAAGACCCAGTATCGAACCAGAGTTGGCAACATTGTACGAGCTGGTATTCATACAACATTGCCTTACTACGAAATCGGTCGTGAATCAGAATGCAAATCAACTTTATTTCAATAGACCCAGGCTATGCCAGTACTGAGCCAGCGCTAATTACATTGTAAAATATACGAGAACACGATACTCTAACAGTATTGCTGTAACGTCGTCCTAATACAGAGTCGGTAGAGAATCAAAAGCCAAATTCATTCTGTAGTAGTATAGCTGCTTTCGTAAGACGAGACTGGGCCAGTAGTGAACTAGAACTGATGACGCTGTGGAATACACGAAAAGACAACATATTACCAGTACTGTTGCAACGTTGTCTTACCACGGGATCAGTGGTGAATTTGAGTTGAAATTCAGTTCGTAACGACACATTTCTTTTTGTGGGACAACACAGTGCCAGTACTGGACTGAGATTAGATATGAGATTGTACTAGTATTGATACAACTCTGTCTTATTACGGAATCGATAGAGGAACGGAGTTCCAACCAACGGTCTAGAAATAAGGCTGGTTCAATGAGATCAAGTTGTGCCAGCACTAAACCAGACTCCATAATGACGTAGAATACCATAAAGAAACTACACTATGGAGTCAAGTTCCAATCAACGGTCTACACTGTAAAAAATTTACATGGGAAACTTCGCATGAATATTCAGATGTGATTAACACATACATGCGTTAGGATTTTTCTGTATTTCGCTAGAGATTTACTGGAAGATGATAGTAAAAATTCCATCAAGTTTGGAATTTTCAGTTAAAGTTATGGGAAATTTTATATGAATTCATCAGAAATTGATTTCCTATCGCATGATTGAAATTTTCCGACTGCTGCGTATGTGAAAATTCCGATTATTTTTCACAGTGTAGGAATACGGCTGTTTTAGTGAGACAGAGAGGCGCCAGTACTAAGCCAGACTTCGTAACAACGTAGAATACCGTAGAGAACCGACACTGTACCAGTATCGATAGAACTTCGTTTAACTACGGCATCTATGATGAATCGTTGGACTTCAACGGAATTATTACAATTGGCTGATATGCTAGAAACTCAGTTTCTCACTCGCAGGACCCGGGTTCAATCCTCATTAGATGAACTTTCAAGAAATCACTTTGAAAGTGCCTTTCTTCAATAACGATAATGAGAAAAATGTATTTAGAAGAATTTTGAATTTGACGTATATTTTTATTATTTGAAATATGATAACACGGATAACTTTGGTTACCGGTACTGCGCCAGTATTGGGTCGGGGTTGAATTTGCACATAGGATATCATTCGATCTCTCCCCATCTCTTAATTAGCTCTGGCAAAACAACTGATACGCTAAGAGCAAAAGTGGCACTCAAATTGTTGTCAAGCAAAAACAGGACAGGAACTTTTGAGAGCAAGAATGGAACGTTAAAAGTTCCGAGCAAAAGTGATACACCTATAATTCCGAACAAAAGAGCAGCCACAGAAATCCCTGGGCAAAAATGAAACACTGAGAGAGCTCGAGCAAAAACGGATCAGCGCATAAATACAAAATTGGGTTGTGCATTGGTTCGTTTTTGCTCGAGCTCTCTCAGTGTTTCATTTTTGCCCGGGGATCTCTGTGGCTGCTCTTTTGTTCGGAATTATCGATGTATCGCTTTTGCTCGGAACTTTTGACGTTCCATTCTTGCTCTCGAAAATTCCTGTCCCGTTTTTGCTTGACAACAATTTGGGTGCCACATTTGCTCTTAGCGTATCAACTGGTCCTTTTGAAGCGCCAGAGATCCCCTATAACAGGCCCTCATAAAAAACCAGTACTGACAAAGTGGTAAATGTTATTCTGGCCCTTACGTTCAACGATGTTATCATTTCGACTCCGAGTCAGTATCGTTAATTCAACTAACTCTGTAATGGTGAGAATGCATTTGCCAGTACTAGGAACTCTGGCAACAGTAATCAGCCGGTATTGGCTCGTGTTTCCATTTCCACATGGGTACCTAATCGATTTCTAGCGTAAAAAGGCTTCAACAAATTGTAGCCAAAAGTTGCAACAATCGGGTGCTAGCTTTACGAATGCTAGTTTCAACTGCATTCACCCCAGATTCATTGCCCTTTCCACATTAAAATGGAAGAAAAAGTTGACCATTGTGTTTGTATTCTTTCAGGCTACGAGAACGCCGATTGGTTCATACCGGCACCAGCTTTGAAAGCAGAGGACGTCGATTTACAATTATCGCCGGATCAAATCCGAGAAACACTCAACTATTTTGGTGAGTACCAAAATAATTCCTTTCAACAATTATCGATATTTTTACCGTAGTAGAAATTTTGTCAGCGCAAAACAGGGCTGATTTTGTTCCTTTCCTATCTTTATCGAATTTCTACTATAATATACCCTGGTAAAAGCGCGGATAAATTCGGATAAAAATTTGCCAATGGATATAAAAATGGGATTGAAACGAATAAAAATCCTATTTTCGTATCCTATTTTCCTAATTCGAATCCTATTTTTGTATCCATCTGGAAATTTTTATCCGAATCTATCCGCGTTTTTACCAGGGTACTCGAGTCAATTCCACTTGAAAATTAGATTGGAAGATACGAGGAATAAAAACACTGTTAGGAATGTTTGTGAATTCCATAACCATTGATGTAAATTTGTAAATTAAGGGGTTATATCTGTGAATTTTTTGTGACTCTGCAAATGGAACGACCAATATAAGGTTTCGAGGATTTATTATACATATCTTGAGGTGAAAAAAAAATTTTTTTATTTCAATATTAAGGACAAAATGGCGGCTCAGCTGTATATACAAAAGAAGCGTATTTTTTGAAGGCGGTCCACGGCTGACATCAGAAGTCTCGTACATCTGCAGCTAGAACAATAAACAAAATTTTTTCTCAATGTACATGAATGTACATGAATGTTGTTACAGAAGTACGTAGAATTATTGAGAAATATTGAGTTTTGCAATTTTGGCATCAATTTGAAGAAAAAAATCGCATTTTCGACGAAAAAATCGACCATAATTTGTTTATAAAAATCGTAATTGTTCATCAATCGTAGAAATTCTATGCATTTCGATGGATAATCTATCCAAGAAGCTACAGGTGAATTTTCAAGTCAATCGGATAAAAATTACTCGAGTTTTGATGTCGGCCGATTTTGAAAAAGTGGTTTCGAGACAAACGCGTTTGAAGTTTGAGAATGCAGAGTTTACGATAGGAAATTCATAAAATAGAGGCTTGCTGATTTTTTGACCTTTAGTCTGCGATCCCAGCACCGTATAACTGCCCTTCTAAGTTCAAATAACTCTGCTCCAGCTCTTTCTTGGACGATTTAGCGATTTTTGGTAACATTCAAAATCGCTACATGATTGAGAAAGTCAGAATTTGTCATTTCGAACCGCCCAGAGTTGCTTCAAAAACTCATATTTTAGGAGTTTTCAAAATATGTTTCCATCAATAAACGTTGTTTGGTATCCTACTTGAGATGATTTCACATCATTTAAGCCAATAAAAAAAATGGGAAAAGAAAAAATTTCAAACAGATATAACCCCTTAAATTGATTAACTGCATATGAATCCAACTTTACTACACTGATTGACAATACAATCGACAATCAGATATACAAGTTCAATGTACAAATGGTACAAATGTATATGAAAAAACTTCCAAATCTGGTATATGAAATTCAAGACAGAGAATTCTAACAGTGAACATTCCTCGAGTCTCAATGTTTCTTTGAAAGATAAAAAAAATGAATCATACCTATGTAGTACTTTATACAAAATCGTAACTTTCATTTTCCGCATACTGCAATGTTGAGAAACAGTATGTATCTCTACTTTGAATGCCTCAACACCTTAATTCGAAGAACATGAAAGGAATAATTTTTACTATCTTCCTTATAAATCGATGTGAATATGAATTCGAACCTGAACATATCTCTCGAATGGATTTGCATTGAACAGCAATCCTGTACAATCAAATCCATTCAAGTTATTTTTAATTCCACTTACGAAAAGTCGAATTCAGTGTGAAAATAATCATTACAATTCATACGTTATTGTAACATATAACAAGTTGTGAAAGTTGTGCTTTGCCATCCTCTGTTATAAGCCCTGAGATACGTTGAAAGCTTTTATGAAGTGCCGCGTGTACTATATACATCCATACAACAATCTCACAATTCATTCCTGAAGTGGAACAGAATTTTTAAATATAAAAATTTCTCCGAAACATTATGACCTCGTCGTGAAGAAATAATCATCATCGCCTCTTCGAAACGTGCATTTCGTATGTACATTCAAACGTGCGAATTGATCGTGATTCCATAGGACCATTATTTGGATCGACGGCAGAGAAAATAAAACAGGTGAGCATCGCGCGATAAATAATCATTCACGCAGCCGTTATTTTCGTGTCAAAAAAAAGAAGAAGAAGAACTTGTTATCATGCGTGCGAATTTCAACTTTCCACCATAAAAGATCACATACTTTATTTTTTATGCAATTGTTCGTCAGTTTCGTGTATCTGAATAGTTAATTTGCCATGTTAAAGTGATTTAATTAAGTGTTAACATGTGAGAATCAAGAATTAATATGCAAATTTTGATTCAAACAGTTTTATGCTGCTGATCGAGAACCAAAGAAGTTTCCTGTAGTGTTTAGAAAAAGAAAGATATTTTTAAGAGTATATACGTGGATTATATGTTATCTGCCGTCGTACGTGCGAACTCAATTTGACGAGGTTTGTAAATTGAATTAACAAATCCAAGTCTAGCAGACATATCTGTTTTCTTTATTTCCTCTCTATTTTTCGAAGGAACTTATTTGTTTGTTTGAACATATTCATAGATGATTCTTATATCTGGGACGTACCCGATTTGTATTGAAAACTTCTGCAGCGTGAAATTTGAATTCATTGGGTGTACAAATGAGTCTTCGCTGTTTTTTCTTCATTCATTGGAAATTGAGCATTTATTATGAAAGAACGGAAATTCATGTTTCTCCCAACGTATTATCTATCGCTTGCCCCTACATTCTCTCCCATTTTTCTGGCAGCATACGGGAAATTGGTTGGCAAAAGTTACAAGAGATCGAGAAGGAATATAGGATAACATTCTCAAGAGCAGGCACATCAAATCTTCACCTTCGAACCATCCTCGGAAATGGGTTACGTCTTAAACGCATAAAAAGAATTATTTAATTTAGTTATTACAGCTAAATATCTCAGCACCCACGGAACAATATCTTAGCAAAATTAGCTAAAATTTAGCTATGGGAGCTAAAAAAAATTCAATAGTTCCTGGAGCTGAAAAACCAAAGGAATCCACCCAGAATGCAGAGTCAAAGTAGAGTGACCATATCATTGAGGTGCAAAACCAGGACAGCGTTCACACTCTGCCTCGAACCCAGCAAATAGGGGCTACGTTTAAAAAAAAAAACCATTTCGCGCACCAATGTCTCTCTTTACGTAGTCCCAAACGCAGTCACAGTGGGAAAAATGCCAAAAAGTTGACTGAATCTACAAGGAGTTATCGAATTTGCTTAAAATCTAGTACTAAAAAGTTTCTGGGGTCGTTGATTACGAGACTGCTCTCAAAATCTATGAATGATTGAGAGAGCTGATTCAGAGATGTACGATTCGTTAACGAACATTAGGAATTCGTACAGAAATTATTCGAAGATTTCGAATCGCAAGAATTCGATTTCGAATCAGCAAGAAAAACGACGACAAGGGAAAAATTTCATCAAATCCTCCTCAATTTCCGCCCATTTGTTTTTCTTCCATCAGAGATCAACCAAATTCAACGGAATGTAGCCAAATTTTGGTGATATTCAATGTTAGTGTATAAGATCTAATAAATTTGTTTGAAATTTGTCGACTTTTATCGAAATTTGTTGGATTGAACTGGAAAAACATACGGTTACCTCACCTGAACTGGAATATTGTTTGTTGTAACAAAGATTTTTATTTTTTTTTTTTTTTTATTGCAATACACGGGTTAGCACCCTTTGATATAAAAAGTAAATACAGAGTCAATACAAGACAGCGTCCACAGACGCATCAAATACAATTACAATATAGTCATGCATTAACCGACAGTTTAAACCGCTTCAAGGAAACACCAAACAATTCCATCGACCGATCGAAATTATTTGCTAATTCACAAATGCGAGAAATCGGATCATAATTTCCAAATCTTGATTTAAATTGTACAGGTCTGAATAAAAGCGCTTTCCTAACTGGTCTACCGGGGATGTTAAAATTAACTTTACTCAGCAATGACTCGCAATCAAGAAAACCATTAATCAATTTAAAAAGAAATAGGAGATCATTCATTTGTCTCCGCTCTTCGAGGGTAGTTAAATTCATTCTGTCAAGAATTCTGGAGTAATCATGGTCAGAATATCTCATAGGGCAGCCTATTCTAAAAGCAGCAAAGCGTAAAAACTTGTGTTGCACACTCTCAATCATTCTAATATCCTTCTTCAAGTACGGAGACCAGATAGGGGACGCATATTCAAGATGGGGTCTAATTAAAGAGGAATATAGTACTTTTAATGACCTAACATCTTTGAAATCACTGGAAAATCTTTTGACGAAGCCGAGATTTCTCATCGCAGTACCACAAGCTTTCACAGAATGCTCAGAAAAATCCAATTCATCATTTATAGTTACACCAAGATCAACATAAGATTTAACAGTATTCAATGTAATATTCGCAAACTTGTAGGAGAATATGAGAGGATTCCTTGACCGCGAGATTCTCATTACACAGCATTTTTCTAAGTTCAGATGCAGAGAATTACGGGTGCACCAAGAATCTAATCCCGATAATACTGACTGTAAGTGATGAACATCCGCAAGACATTTTATGTTCTTGAAGATTTTTAGATCATCAGCAAATAACAGGAAATCACAATCATTGAGAACCTGCCCAATGTCATTTATGAATAGCAAAAATAAAAGTGGACCAAGGTGGGATCCCTGGGGCACTCCCGAAGAAGGTATAATCGGTTCAGAAAAACAGTTCCGAACTTTTACCATCTGCACCCGATCAGTTAAGTAACTCTGGAACCAAAGTTTCAGATTACCAGATATTCCAAAGCTACTCAACTTAGATAGAAGAACGCTGTGAGATACAGTATCAAACGCTTTACTGAAATCAGTGTAAATAACATCAACTTGTGAGTTATTCTCCAGCGCAATGGCGGTGTAATTACAGAAAGCAGCCAAATTCGTAGTAGTAGACCTCATTGACATGAAACCATGTTGTTCCGGGATGATAAGAGGAGACAACAAAGGAGTAATCTTGTCAACAACCACGCGCTCAAAAATCTTAGACATAACATTTAAAATACTTATAGGTCTATAATTCTTAGCATCCAGTTTATTACCATGCTTGAAAATAGGAGAGATCAGGCTCGTTTTCAATTCAGCAGGGAAACATCCGGAAGAAAGAGATTTATTAAAGATAAGCCAAAGCGGTCGAGAAAGAATAAATTTGCAAGACTTGAACAGCAACGGCGGAAGGCCATCAAATCCTGGGCCCTTGCTCGTATCTAACGAATCAAGAACAGAGTAGATCTCTCCTATGGTAATATCCAAATCAGAAAGCATGTTGAATGACATATCATGTTCAGAATGGTTAACATTAACCGAGTTATGTGAAGCAAAAACCGATGAAAAGTGATCAGCAAAAAGGTTAGCCATTCCAGCTGCAGAGTCAGCAACTACATTATTTAACATGATAGTATTAGGTAAGTCATTAAATGAACGCTTACTGTTAACAAAATTCCAAAAAGATTTAACATCCTTTTGAATATTAGTCTCAACTTGGCGAATGTAATTCGAATAACAAGCCCGAGCTCGTGATTTACATTGAGCACGCAAAAAAGAGAACGCTAAATAATCGCCGCGACTATAAGACGATTTGTAAATCATATGGGCAACTTTCTTTCTTCTAATTAATTTTTTGAGCTCAGGAGTAAACCAAAGAGGATAAATAGATCTTTTGATCAATGTTTTCGGAACGTACAACTCAATAGCCACAGAAAGTTGATCATACAAAAAACTAATAGCAGTATTTACATCCATGCATTTTAACTCCAAATCCCAATCAATTTGATTCAAATGCTGCCGAATAGAAAAAAAATCAGCCAATTTATAATTGTACCGGTTTAGTTACTGAAACTAATATTTTATTCAGGCAACCGAATTTTTTATTTCAAATCGCCCACTCTCTAAATCCGGAAGAGTGAAAAATCAAGCGTTTCACTTCGCTGAATCTCAGAAGTGAGCCAGTCCGCTTCGAGTGGGATTCTCACTCGTTTCGAGTGTACTCCCACTCTTTTAGACTGGAAAATTAACTCTAAAATTGGAGTAGATGAGAGTTTCTAACCTCAAACCTCAGACTTCCACTCTAAAAGAGTGGGAATTTCACTCGAAATCTCGACAAGCTCACTTCTGGCTGCCTAGAGAGTGAAATCTCACTCTAAAAATTTTAGAGAGCAGAGAAAGAAAAGAAAGTGCTCTTCAACGTAATTTATGATGTTGAAAATCACGTTAAAAATGACGCTGTAAAACACGTCATGTTTCACGTCATCTTTGTGAGGATTCTTTAACAAATGAATTTCAAATGAATGAAGTGTTGGGCAGCCATTAAGAATCGTGTGTAGTGAAACTTCGAGATCACGTGATAAGGTATCCAGGTGTCAAAACTCTCGATAATCGGCTCATCACCGATAATTGACCGTTCACTTTTCGTCATTCCTAGTAGAAATTTGACAGGGAATTCCCTATTAGAAGCATGGCCCTCGTAAGGCTGTAATAGGGAACTCCTAATTAAGGAAAACTTTTAATTACCTTATCAGGTCCTGACATGGTATCCTGTTCAGGACCTTACAACAATGTAATGCAAGGTTGTTGACAGGTCCCAGTCAGACTTTCCCTTCCAGTAACTCAGACATGGTATTCCCATCAGAACCTGATCAGGATTGCCTTGACTTATCCGTATTTGAATTGTGAGGTAACTGTCAAGATATATTGATCAGGACCTGATCAGGATTGCCCTGGCTCATCCGTATTTTAATCATATGATAACCGACAAGACAGCCGAATCAGGACCTGATCAATTCAGAACGGTGAATGTATCAAACTATTCAGAAGTTTCACAGGACTCATTAGAAATTTAACTGTCTTTTTGAAATGTTCAACTGGGGTCTATTTGGATCATCAGTAGAATCTCTTCTGTTGGGGAAGTTTCAAAAAATTGTATGGAAAGTGAATTCCATGGAAATTAAATTGAATGTTAGAATATAGCTTAGATGAGGTCGTGATTGGGAATTCCGCTACCACCCGGATCAGGTCCTGATTGGGAAACATTTGGTTTTCCTGATCAGGACCTTGTCTTTTCCCTGCGTTACATTTTTGTCAGGGCCTTATCGGATACCCAAGTCAGACCCTGAACAGAAATCAGGCATGCCTGATCTGGACCTGATGTTTTGAATGTCAAAATTTCTACTAGGGTTTGCTGGGCCCAAATTATCATCCAGTAATCAGTTCTCATCAAACCATTGATGGTTGCAATTACCGTAAAATTAATTCCGGCTATGATCCAGTCATCAGCCCTTATTGGACTGATCGTAAAACTCTGTCACGGTAAAACGAAAAAGCCATAGTCAAGTTTCGTGACAACCTCCACTCATCCTGTAGATGCTGGGTCCATTTACATTTATGAGATGTCTCTTGAATATTTCGGTTCGATTCGAATTCGATTGGATTCGTGGGTCAAAGAATGCGATTCGCACCCCTCTATGGCTGATTAGAATTTGGAAAATTAGGGAAAATTGTCACTTAATTCAGTTTTGGAGAAATGGAATGTCCAACTGGTTACCGAGTGTAGAAAAAAGAACCGATAGAACCCGCTTGAAAAAGTTAAAAGCCACATGAAAGCCGCGATTCAGAACTCATGTGAGCACAGACATTAGTCCAATTTCAGTCCAATTCAGATCCACACACAAGAAATGAATTAGCTGTGGCAGCTAGTCACTTTATTAGCACCCTTTTTCAACTATTTATTAGTTACCATAGTACACGGAAAAAAATTTACTGCAACAGGAGGCAGTCATGTTGCAGCAACAGGAAAAAATCCCGTTGCAGCTTCAGGAAACTCCGGTTGCTGCAACAGGATTTTTTCCTGTTACTGCAACATAGCTGTCTCCTGTTGCAGCAACAGTAAATTTTTTTCCGTGTGGGAAATCACATGCTCTCTGAAATTTTTAAAGTGAGATTTCACTCTTCAGCCAGCCAAAAGTGAGTCTGTCGAAATTTTGAGTGGAATTTCCACTCTTTTAGAGTGATATTCTAAGGTTTGAGGTTAGGAACTCACAGCCAGTCCAATTCTAGAGTCAATTTTTCACTCTAAAAGAGTGAGGGTTCACTCGAAACGAGTGGAAATTCCACTCGAAGCGGTCTGGCTCACTTTTGAGACTTAGTGGAGTGAAACACATGATTTTTCACTTTTTCAGATTTAGATAGTGGAGCGAAAAAAATTTGCTTTGCTTATATGACAAATCCTTTCGCTGACTGAGTAAAACGTCCGCGTTCACAGCAAAAATCTTGTTCTTTCAGCAAACGCTTGCTGATCCAGTGATTCGGCATTGTAGGAATCCAGACTGCTAGAAAATTTGCTGAATTAACAAATGTATTGCTAAAACAGCAAAGGTTTTCTTAATTCAGTAACGCAGATTTTTAACAATCGCTATTGCTTTCGCAAGAACTTTTCTCTGCGTGCGTATACGAAAGAAATAAGTCAGCCACAGTAGCGAAGTGACTAGCATGGACACGGACAGCCATGAAATTAGTTGCTGCAGCTGGATTTTAGCTGTCACAGCAGATAAATTAGCTATTGAGGGAAATTTTTTTGCTTTCATAACTAAAATTCAGCTGCAGGTGCTAATTTGATGGCTGTCCTTGTTCGTGTTAACCACTTCGCTGCGCAGGTTGTGTGTGTGATATTTGGATAGCTATGGAATTTTCGCTGCAGCAGCTCCATTTCTTGCTGTTCTTGCTGAGTGAGTAGCTGTGACAGCTAGAAAATATCTGCCGCCTAAATGGAAATTGACGAACGACCCACGCTCAGCCCGACCTTGGCCCAATTTTGATTTATATAGGGCCAGAACCCATCACAAAAAATGGTCCACGCTTGGTAAAAGCTCGTGCCATTAGTTCGCAATGCTCGGCAGCCCAATATTTTGCCAAGCTTGAGCCACTTTTCAGTATTGGCATTTCTTACCTGGGCGCAACTGATTTTCAGCTATCATCCAAATAATAACTAATTATTTTTTCCCTTGCGAACTTGAAAAATTGTGCCAAAATCGAAAATAAACTGGAAAAGTGAATACGAAATTCTTTATGAAATATCATATTTTCATATTTCCACGTTGAATTTAATGATAGTTCTTAAATTTAATATTAATGATGAAATTTCAAAATTTCCTTCTGAAATATAACAATTGTCTATTAAATTTCAAAAATATGAAGAAAAAATTTTCAACATTAAGAATTATATTACTGAATTCAATATTTTATTAGAAAATTCAATGAACTGTTTATGTGAAAAACTTCATAATATTTTTATGAAGTTCAAGGCAGATTTTTCTAACAATGTAGAAGAATCCATGCGGTTTTTGACCTTTCCAATCAATTCTCATCCTTTCCTTCTGCCAGGGAACAGTATTGCCTCATAATAAACGTTATCAAAACCACGATGAAGCCTCGATCTTCGAATACATTCTCTCGTCCTGCACAGTGATTCATCCCAATGATTTTTATAGCCAAGAAACGGGTATCGAAATGCACCGTCGACGACGTGTCGCGTCATACAAATTACCATAACTCGATTTAAATTCCGAACCTTCAACGCTGAAGAACATTTACTTCCCTCCGTGCTCGAAGAGATGTAAAAGATGAATCGCACTACACTCCTCTCGTTATTCCTCAAAATAATAACAACCTGTTCATATCCGTTCATATCCACCAACAACGTCATTAGCGTGCGATATTCAACATTCTAAACCCTTTTTTTCACATTACACCTCGTCTCCGGTAATTAATTCGAAAATGAGACTATATTATGATTCCTTACGAAGAAGAGAATTATGTAAATGAAACATTTGGATGGTTTACAATCGAGGAACCTTCTCCCGTTCTCCTTCTCCTTCTACATCCTTGATATACACGATGCTTTTTTTAAATTTATTATCTAATAAGTCATGAATAAATGAGAGTTAACGCATATCTAATGTCGGATCATATACACCATTGTGGGAGAAAAAAAATGAAGCAGAAGCTTTGGGAAGACGTATTACTCGGGCGTGGATGAATGATAATATAACACGTGAGAGAAAGGGAGTAGCCGTGATACGTGTGTGGTACTTTCATGTGCCAATTACTAAATAGAGTGGTAAACATGTTGAAAGGAATCATCATACACACCATTTCCTGCCGATGAGACAATTGTCTATTGTAGGATTTTCTTATTTCAAAATTGAGTAGCGATCGCGGTGTTGTAGAATTCGATAAAAACTGAATTTGTGGTTCAAAAATTATTCCTTTTCTCATATCTTATTATCGTCATCATCATAATCATCTCCGCCATTCAAGCGTGGAGGAATAATTTTGAAAGGAGCATAAAATTCTACTCATTACAACTTTCTAGCCAAAATATATCCGCTTTTTAATTATTTTATACAAATTTTTGAATATTCAATGGATTTTATGTGATTTGGAGAACGAATAAGTATTATAAGTAACTTGTTAATTTGAATTGGTCACGCTCGAGAGAGCAACGTGATACCAAGTAGTCTTATTGTATCGACATTGATGTTGAACACGACCGTCGCGTTTTTAAACTCAAGATTTCGTCCTTCCGCGTTAAACTTGTCCTTAGAACTGTCCTTGTAAATCGATGTGGAGAAAAATCAAGAATTATATATTATTTGTATGACAAATGAATTAGGTTTTCGGATGAGAGGACGTTGGAATGGAATCTCTTGTATTCATCTTGTATTGTTGGTAACGAGTACTTGGGCATTGGTCCCGTTCCACTCTATGAATTTCATATTCAAAACAATTACTCATATTCCCTGAGCCTATATCTATTAACGGTTCTTTCTTCTAACCTCCTTTTACCTGACGTTCTTTGATAAGATACACACAATCACGTAGCACGGAGTCGTAGGAGAGCATGGTACTCGCCCGCATGTACCTATACGCCCTGCAATTGCTACCGCTCGTTCTGCAGGCCAATCTATTTAGGTTATAGGTCACTCGAACGAACATTGGGTCGATATATCTGGTCCGGTGTCGCGTTCTTTGCGTCGAAAGTTAGCCAAAGCACTTCTTCTCCTTCTTTTTTTGCGTTATTCTCTTCCCTCTGAATGGGAAAATAATTCTGATGGACATAATACAAAGGGAAATCATTAGCTTCGGAAAGGATGGATCATTGTGATGATTTCCCAAACATAGGGAGAGACTACTTACTGTGCGAATAAAGCGCATACTTTACATGCACACACACTGGAGAAAATGGAAAGATAATTGCGATCGTTTATGATAAACTTATAAGAATAAACGAACCGTCGAGAAGAAGCAGTTTCGTTCTCATGCCCATCGCACAATCAACTCGAACGCGTGGAACGTAAAGTGTCTCCTGTTCTTCTATTCATTGTTGTATCCTCCGATTACTTTTCACGATGCACTCTTATAGGGACTCCCTTTTCCTTTCTAAGAGGAGAAATTAAAAGAAGTTAAATGGAGTATCGGAAATTCACCTTTTCACCTCCAAAGCGGTGACCCGAAAAACAGCGACAAAACACGTGAAACTTCGATTCGAGAATAATAATAATACCTCTTTGTCGGGTAACACGAGCGAAATTTCACTCGATTCCTTTTTTCGCACGATCATCTCGTTTTTGCGTTTCCTTCGCATATCTATTCTTCTTTCACCCTCGCAAATATCATCTGGAACAGAGAGAAAGTTTTATATATAAATATAATAATCGAATACATGAAATGTCAGACCAACACGATTCAACGATTCATTGTTCGAGATGTTATTACTAGGAAGAGAGTTTAGAATTTCTTGATTGAATACGTGGTTTTAGATTCCAATTTACTCTCGCGGTGTAACAGCGCTTGCCATTCAAGGTTACAATATGATAAGTCTATTCGAAGAAAACGATTTGACCGATACGAAGTACATTTTATATTGCCCTGCGGTTACCAAACACGACTTCCATGCATGCGTTTCCGCGTGCTGCAACATCGTACCAGAATATGATTTATCATTTTGAAATTTAAAATATACAAAATTTTGTTCGAATAAGCTTTCGTAATGGATCTCCTTCCGCGGAGATACCTCGAAAGTATGATTCCCGATATCACCTTCAATGAGAATTTTTCGAAAATGATCATTCATCGAAAATGGTTCCAGGTTGAAGCCCGGGGCGGTGCAGATATTATACTGACGAATATCTTTACATAAGCCAACGTTTCATTTTTCTTCCGAGAAAGAGGAATATTTTGAATTTAGAAAGTGGCGATATTAAAGATAACGTAATGGCAATAAAAATGCAATAAAAACGGTAATTGAATTTGAAATTGCATATGTATTCTCCATATTATTGACAATAAACAAGCGAATATTTTTATTTTTTCTTTCATTTGGTTTATTCGACGGTTAGTTATATAAATTTTAAAGAATAGAACGTTGTTTTCATGCCGACATTTTTGGGTCAAAAATATTTGCAGAGAATCGATTTTTATATGATAATTCAATTCGTTGGGAATTTTTGGAGATTATTATGAGATACGAATAGCCGTGATAATTGAGAATCGATTTCTCAACGAAGGAACGACTGTGGCTAAGTGGCTAGCACGAACACGAGCAGACATCAAATTAGCTCTTGCAGCTAAATTTTAGTTGGGACGGCGAAAAAATTCCCTTTAATAAATATTTTATTTGCTGTGACAATTAAAATTTAGCTGCAGGAGCTAATTTAATGACTGTGTCCGTACTAGCCACCTCGTTGCTGCGTCAAAAGAATTTTTTTCGTGTAAAATGTAACAAACTCAATTCATTGTTCAATTTCTCCAGCGTTTTGACTTCCGCAGGCGACAAAATGAAATAGGGCAACATGGGTTACAGTGGATCAATTTTTTTTTCATGATCTATGACTTCAAGAGTAGTGAACGTTTCAGGATGAAAGTTCATATACATACACGCAAAAAAATAATTCGCTGTGGCAGCTAAAAATTAGCTGCCATAGCTCATTTTCGTGGTTGATATTTGGATAGCGAAAAGAATAGCTATGATAGCGATTTTTCTTTGCAATCAGTGGTTCACTGTACTAGCTTGAAAGAATCGCTAAAAGAACAACCAACCGAGTGAAAAAAAATTCATTGGATAGGGGAGGGTCGATTCCGCAATCTTTCGGTTACTAACTCAAGCTGCTAGCGCCTGAGCCACCCTACCGATTGAAGTTTCTTGTCCTAATAATACATATAGCTTCAGTGGAATATTTCAAATTTAATTTTGCAAAACTGCATGTGAACAAATAATTATTCTAGAGGTTAAATATTTCGTTATTAGGGTTGTTGAACATTTTTTGAACCTCAAAATGTCTATACATTTGTCAAATGTTCATTGAATTCACATTGAATGTTTAGCGGCCATCTTATTCTCTTTGGGTATGTACTAGAGCTACAAAAATCGCTCCACTAGCAACATTCCTTCTGCGAGCATTTTTTGTCGGTGCACAAAAGCTATGTTAATACATATAGCTACAATGATAGCTGCAGTAGCGCAATGCACTCAGCACACAAGTTTTTGCTGTCACTGCGAATTCATTTTTTCCCGTGTATACAATATTCCCTCGCTCACGAAATGGACAAGCAATATTGTTAATTTGCGTAAATGAAATACCAAGTTTTTATCATTTTCTGGAATTTTATAATTTGATCGACTGTGCCCCATATCTTGATTACAGTGGATAATTTCATGAAGCCCTCAGACTCTCAGAACCTTGAAATTTCTCACAGTAACGCTGTAAGGTGATGAGAGGAAAGCCTTGCAATTTTGCGGCAGTTCTGATTTTCAATCCATCTTTGTTTACAAGATTCACAACAACCTACATCAATTTTTCATTCAGGTTTCCGAACACGATTCCAAGGCATCTTGAATTGTAACGGAGAGATAAAATATTATTCAAAACGGTACAACCAATCAGGGTTATATTATTTAGTAAGCACTCGCTTATGGGACTAACTAGAACACGATCCACTGGTATAAAATAGTCACTGATCCACTGTACCCCACTTGTACACTTATATATTCAAATTTTTTTGTCAACAAATAATCAATCCGTGAATAAAAATGACTTGCAAACCCTTAACTTTAGATGTTCATGAGCAAGTAAAAATGTAGATCTGAGTCAGTTCACATACATTCTCATAAAAACAAGACATATAAAATATTCTTCGTAAATATAGAATCCAGACTCACATGTTATCAGTAGCAACTGTACACCGAACACACGTTATGACACCTTTCAGTTCAGTGGCATTCCAAGATACTACTAGCGTGTACACCGAGAAAAATGTGTTTCGTAGAATTAGCAATAAGAGCATTGCTGACATTTTATTGTTGAATATACAATGATTCTTGTTCTTGTAGCAATATATAGTCGTCTTATTAACAATAAAATTGTCAATTCAGCAATTTTATTGCTGGTTGATATGTGACAATTCAGCATTGTCATATGTCAACCTACAATAAAAATCGTAAAAATATGACCGTTAACATTGCTGAATTGACAATTCTATTGTTAAGAAGACAACATGTATTGCTATAAGAACAAAAATTATTGTATTTCCAACAATATAATGCCAACAATTCTGTGATTGCTAGTTCTACGAAACACATTTTTCTCAGTGTACATTCGTTTTATGAAGTGATTACATGCGTTGATCCAGTGTGACCCATGCTCCCCTAG
This sequence comes from Gonatopus flavifemur, assembly GCA_018340375.1. NCBI lineage: Eukaryota > Metazoa > Arthropoda > Insecta > Hymenoptera > Dryinidae > Gonatopus > Gonatopus flavifemur. Next base: position 21,716,214 of record JAFFJZ010000004.1, read on the forward strand.
CTTTGACAACTACTCACTTTTTTAGCCACGTTTCTTCAATACTATAGCTAAAATAATTGCAGCTGTAACTATTTATCAGCCACTACAGTGAAAAACAGTAACTGTGATAGCACAGGTTTCATGATTGATATTTGGATAGCCGAATAATTTAGCTGTGAAATTTTAGCTGCGACAGCTTCAATCCTTGCTGAGTAAGTCGCTGTGCTGCTCGTGGCTAATTTTCAGCCATCCGAATAATAGCTAATAATTTTTCTCAGTCTTTAGCGAATACGAATCTACACTGTTAAAAATTTCTGGACAAAGCTTCAAATACACGTAACGGAAGCAATTTCCAATCACGTAACTGAAAAATTAAGTTACATGTGTATGAAATTTCAGTTACGAAAATATACATAAATCCGTAATAAAATGTAGTAAAAATTTGAAAATTCAATCACGTGTAAATGAATTCTCAATTCAAATACCAGGAATTGGAAATTTCAGTTACGGATGTAATTGGAAAAGTTATGAAATTTCAAAAAATGTTCAACAATGTAATAGAACGCAATTTGTGACTACAGCACAACGGGGAAGAAAGTATTATAACTCTATAATTGGTTCGCCCAATTCATTTGAACTCGTCACGAGTTCATACCCTTTAATTGTCGTTTTCTTCCCCCTTCGAACAACCACGCCGTTCCGATCAGGTTCCCAAACTGTCGTAATTTCAGTTTCACCGCAGTTCCACACTTGTGTGTCAGTTGGAATCAAACACGTGGTATATTAATGCAACTTGAAGATAATCATAGAATTCAGCAGCAGATTGCTTATCGAAGCTCGAAGCTTTAGGCAAACTGGTTGCTCCTGAGGCTCAAAAGGTTAGGTTGAGATGTCTTTCTAGAGAACTGTTTGATTTTCGAACCATTTCAATCATCTGCAAATAAAAAAAAATAAAAACGACAAATGGAGGTATGAAAATCTTCAACTTGTGTGTTTTCCATTCGATTTGAAAGTATCTTGAGAACAAAAGCTGTAGATATAAATTGAATATTTACTTTTCGTATGTGTTATCTCGCGGAGGTTTTTTCGTTGAATTGTGTGGGCGTGAGGCGACGGCACGTGCGGTTTTTTGATCAATATCCTGCGTCGGTATTCGAGTTACATTTGAAAATTTCATAAACTAATGACAATCCTGCAGTTACAGTCGAGAATTTCGAAACGCAGTTGAAGTTTTTTCTCCATTCCTTCTCGTTACACTTGTACATATTTAATAAATCGCACCTCTCTCACCCGCGACATTTTATAACAAAAGAGCATGACTTTCTCAGCGTGTTCTCACGATTTGCTCTTGCGAGTTTACTCGATGAAAATAATCGCACGCTTCTTACAACAACGGCGCATACCTTATTCAAGATTTTAAGATTTAACGAGCCGTTGAAGACACATCATTTGGCTGTGAATATCCAATTACGAGTAATTCATTCCTATCAACTTGATTATATTTGAATATTCCGAATAGATGAAAAAAGAAAAGACAGATCCTTAACAATATTTATTGAATTTTTCAGTCCAAATTCTTCTCCTCTTCGCGTGGATAGGAAACTTTTTGTATGCACATCGTTTTCTCGTTCCTAAATCACCCGGTAATTTGAAATTTCTCGCTAGGCCATTGTGAAGCCAAGCCCAAGACACTTTCCGTCCGATTAACAATAACCTTAGAGCATCTTCTCTCCGCGAAGAAGACAGAATGAAGTTGAACATAGGTTTTAATGAAGAATGCCATTCTTCTCGTGTCAAATCAAAATTTCCCAGCATTATTCGTACAATTGTACTTGGTTCGACCATGAAATTCCCAAAATTGAATCCCATAAAACGCATTCAAATAATATATTTTTGATTTCACCAGGACGAAACGATCATTTTTTTTGTCCCTCGAATAGGTTATATTAGATTTGATTTACTGCAAATTACTAGAAGAGTAATGGAATGATTGATGCGCATGAAATTATGTTTATGTATCTTTATATATCCGTAATGAGTTGTAAATGGACTTGAATTACATTTCCTTGTATTGGAAAGAGAATCGAAGGAATCGGAAATCCGACAGTTCTTATTTATTACCGGTGAAGAGATCGGTCGTGGAGAGTTTATAGTAGCAAGCAGCCTCGCTGAAGAAATTCATCAACTCATCACGAAATTTCATCTTGAATCGTTTCACAGATTTACGAGGCATCGTAAACACAGTTTATATGCTTCTGGAAATGAAATTCGTTATATTGAAATCTACATTGTGTGCGAGTGTACGAGAATGTACGCAGTTTTATGCATCTCCATATTGAGTCGAATTCAATGTTGTTTATGGAAATTTTTCAAACTGTGAAGTTAGGCGGTGGAATTGAGAATTGTACAATGCCGAATTGTGTAATACAAATCAGTGATCCCTGATGATTAATCATCTTCTCTCGCCACACAATACCTTACACAAATTCCTTTAACCTGAACCTGGAAAACATGCAAAACCACGGTGCTTGGATCATCGTTATTGCAGGATTAAGATGTTTTCCTCGGTCAATGTAACGGGTGTTGGTATACCTGCACAACCAAATCGAGGTCCCACAGTTATCTGTGTAAGTACTTACAGTCTTTCTTAAGATGTATATTCTCTACATATAATCCTGTATTTGTCCGATGTTTGAACTTTAATGTGCCCTTAAACTGTACTTATAAACAAAGGAAATTCATCCTTTCCGGTACCATGTAATTTCCCAGGAATGTTTCACAGTTAGGAATTTTTGCAGGGAAACCTTTGAGGTCTTCTATCATCTTTCGTGATCTCAAATGGATTGGGATATGAAATTTTCGCGGATTTGAGGAAAGGTGAATGAAAAACAATACAAGTCGGATATTTCACGATATTTGTGAAATCTGAATTCAAAAGAGCGTATGATTTATTGTCAACCGCATTCAATTTGCATACTTTCCAGAAGATTCGAGATGATGTTTTTGAAAGATGTCATTTGTCGAACCGAATAAAACAACTTTCACGGTTGTTGTTGTTGTTGTTGTTATTATTGCAAAAGACCGAAGGGGGGAACAGGAGGAAGATTGAGGCTGTTTGACAATCAAATTCATTGTAGTATTCAAGGGTCGTTCAATCCCCTGTACATTGGTGATTTTCAAAATGAGTGCATGTTTTTACTCTCTCAAAGTACACAAATTTAGGTTGTAACGTAAGTTCAAAGTTCGGAATAGAAGGACCAAATAGGTGGACAAGGCAACCCCTTTTTTCCGGTATATCTCAATTTCTCAAAGCTCCTCAAGCATCAAAATAAGTAAGACATTCTGCGCCAACTTTTTTCATAAATCACACCTTAACGGGGGATTTCATCAGATACATAATCATAAAATCCAACACCAGGCTTTTTAGTTTTCTTTACAGATTTCTGGGGATAAAAGAATTTATGTTCCTGAAGTTTGAATCGTTTATTGAAACAAATTCTCAAAAGACTAACGACATATTCAGTAGTTAAAGGTGCGAAATCTTGTAGTATATCCTTCAAACGATATTTTTCATTCCGCGGAATTAATTTGAGAAGATGGATAATGATAAATCATCAGATTTTGTGAATTTAAATTTCCGTTCCGTTTCTGTAGAGGGATTCAAACTTCAGCAATATAAAGAATTCTACAAATGATAATTCCCAAATGTTGAATTTTTTTGAGAGATGGGCGAGTCTTGAAAATACTTGTCAAGTTTTGATACAAATTGAACTTTTTTTCTGTAAAAAAGATTCGCTTCGTGAAGATTCATCTGTAATTTTGTTTATAATTTTGCTAATTTATATTCCATGCAAAATTTATAATTATTATTATTGGTTTAATAAATACGTCTCATCAGTTTATTTCGGAATATTGGAATGAAAGTTCAAAATATTGATTGGAAGATGAGATTTGATTAGAATATTAATTATATTGGGCTGTGAAGGTATAATTTTCATCGTCTTTAAATTTTACAACAGTGATAATAGTTGTATATACTTATTCGAAATGTCAAGTGGTTATTAACAGTGTTCCTACAGTCATAACTAATAGAAGGGTAAAACTTGAACTTATGAATGTAACAGGCACAGGGTGAGTTATAATAACAGGGTGTCCAGACGTCGCTGGCTTACTAGATTCCCTGACTTTTCCCTGACTATTCTGGAATTCAAAAATTTCTCAAATCATAACCCTTTATTGTATCTAATTATTATATTTGAAGGGATTATTTGAATAAAAAATCCTTTTGGGGTGAAAAATTATACCTCTTGTACCTTGAGGAATTATTTTATAATGTCTCCTAATTTTCATAATTGTACGTATATAGTGTAAATATAAGAACAATTAATGGGAAGAGTCTCCTTTCGATCTTTTTCCTTATTAAATACTTGTTAAAAATTTCAGATTTCACAAAGCATGGATGACACATGCTGTATTTGATCGAGTAACTAATCGAATCCAATAAGAGCAAACTAACTAGAATTATCTGAGAACATTGTACAGTTTTTGATAAGATTTGATGTAAGAATAATACATGTGGAATATGAGGATTAACTGAAGAATATTGTCAGAATATTTCCAGGATGTCTTTTATCGCCATCTTTTTGACATTCTGCAGACATTCTAGAATTCTTCTGAGATCAACTCAACGATATTCTGTACGAAAAAAATCCAACACTCACGTATAAGAAAGTTACAAAATATGACTTTTGGTTAAAAAAAATGTCCTTAGAATTAACTTTCACCAAAGTTGTATCCTCGGAATTTTTATGAAGAATCTAATATTCTTGAAGCATCCTGTACATACTTTTTTCAGACAAATAGAAACGAAATTGCACTCGGCAAAAATTCTGACAAAACTCTGAGAAATTTCTGACTATTGAAAACTTACAAAATTCTATAAATACATTCATATTCTATATTCAAATATCGTATGTGAAAAGGTGTTTGAAAATCAAAACAATTGTTCCCAATAGTCAGAAAGATGTTAGAAGGTTTTCAAAGTTCCGTCAGAATTTATTCAAAGTGCAACTTTGTTTCTATTTATCTGAACAAAATGAAAAACCCTTATGAACTCTAAAAAAAGTCTGTACGGAATGTTCCAAACATCAGATTTCCCATCAAAATTTCAGAGTTCTTCAGAGTTTTGCAGAGAAAATGCCAAGTTTTTCAGAGATTATTCATGATTATTTGAGCACATAGTATTTCCGCACGGGTGACCAGAATGACCTTGTGAAAGAAAACCCACATTGAAAGTATAGTTTCTTGGAAAATTCCCCCAGTGAGAATTGAACCTAGTCTCTATCACATTAGCGGATCCTCCAGATGATGTCGATGCTCTCAAAATACCATTTTACACAGGCCTACAAAATTGAACTTTTTGTTTGGTGCAACAACTGTATCATACTTTTCCGAAGTATTTTGGCGCGCTGAATCCGAATCTGGCTTCAAAATTGCATTATTACGTGTGGTTTTTGAGATATTTCAACGTCAAAGTGTGAAAAACACCGTTTTTCGACATATTTGAGATTACGTGACGTCAGAATGTAATGTTTTCTCATGAAACTAGTAGATGCACCTCAAAATATAATCCATCCCCTTCCGAATGCCGTTGAGTTTGCTCGAATATCTTTTTTTTTACTGTGACACGACAATTTGAAATTTGTGTGTTCATGGATTTAGTGAATAGGTGAAATAACACAATTTTCAAACTGTCGTATCTCAGAGAAAAAAAAAGATATTTGAACAAACCTAATCGCATTTGGAAGAGAATGACTCATATTTTGAGATAATTTGAAGAATAATTTGATAAAATGTTCTTAAAGTGGAATAATTGAATAAAACGTTTCAAAATCGTGCATTTTCATTTTATTTTACACCTGCGATTTCTTGAAAACTACACGTAGCATTAAAAAAATGAGTATATTTCCAGAGTCAGGGTATCGAATATACTCAAAATCTGCTTTAGTTTTAGTGGCACCAAAATCATTGTAGCCCTGTGTTATTGATTCAAAAAATCGTAAAGAAGTTTTGAAAACTTTGTTTCCGAGGGACATAGACCAATCGATTCAGAATCTTTTGGAACGAAAAACGGAGTTTTTTTCGACATCGACTTGTACATCCTACCAAATGCTGGCTCAAATCGATAGGGAATTTTGGAAAATTCGTTTTAGAGAGATATAGATCAATCGATTCAGAATCTTCTCAAATGAAAAATGAGTAGGTCATTGGAGAGAAGTTTTTTTCATCTTGACTTTCAAATTTTCCCAAGTGTTGGCTTAGATTGATGAAAAATTGTCAAAAATTCGTGCACTCAGGATATTTTGAAACGAATTATAAATATATTTATACCTATAGGTCATCAAATTCATGGTTTTCTCACCGTCATTTGGGATGATGGAGAATGTTATCCCTGTAAATAATATTGCTACTGAAATCTTCTTATAATGCTTTCATTTGCAACAAACTTTTTACATTCACCAACATAGATTTTCAAAACATCGCAGAATATCATATGTACAACATTTCAAATCGAAGACTCACAGGATATTTGTAACGGAATATTGTTTCAATAATGTTTATAGAATCCCGTAGAAATATTTCACGCGGAATGTTCCAAGTGAGAGTGCTATGTGGGTTATCAATTGTTATTAGTGATTCGGACGAGACCGAGACTGGTCTCGGTATCGATTCCGAGATTGAGACGAGATCGAGACCGATACGAGACGAGACGACAGTCTCGACCGAGAATCTCGGCCCCGAGACCGAGATCGAGACCGGATCAATCTCGGCAAGACGATTCGAAAAAAAATAAGGTTCCTTGTAAATAACTTTCCTGACCGCTGGACATCCTGAATAACTTGAACCTGTTTTTTCTTTTAAGAGGAGGTCCTCATCAAGCAAATTCCGAAATAAGGTGAGTTTCTCTAATTTTTTTTCCTAAGGAAGAAGTGAATTAAGAACTCGAGTTATTGAAAAATCATTGAATGGGTCTTGGAGTACATGAAAAAAAATGTTTTCAAGTTAAAGGATTCGTATCCCGAAACCTTTTTAAGGCGTTTTTCTCCACGATATCTCAAAAACTACTGAACGGATCGCTCTTTTTTTTCCTTTTTATTTTAAAGCTGATTGAATTCATTGGAGGATGAACCTAATTGGAGATGACATTTGCCTTTTTTTCTTTTTATAGCACTTTAAAGAACGAGAAAAGGTGAAAAAACGCTACCAAAAGTTTGCATGTCTGTCATTATCATATTTCATAAAAATTTTTGGATTTTTGATTTCTGATAATTCTTGTAAGTGCTATAGTGGCGCGAGATTGATCACTGTTTTTTTTCTGTGGTTATGTTTCAACACGTATCAACAATTCCCATGGCATTATTTTTTACTGAACAAGATTTTTTTATATACTTGAAGACTCAATTAACAAGTGTGAGAACCCCCGAGTTCTTTATTTACTTCCTTCCATGGAAAAAAAATTCAAGGAAATCGTCTTATTTTGGGATCGTTAGATGAGAACTTCCCCTCAAAGGATACAACTTGAACTTACGAATGTTACAGGCACAGGATCCTTTTTTCTCTCTCGATTGAGAATCTTCAATGCTTGGGGATGAAATATTTGAATGCAAATGAATTCTTATAAGTCACGAATAAATAAAAGATGATGAAGCAAGGAATTTTCCAATTGTGAAAGCACCACTTCTGAGCCAGAAAGAGTCCACTGGAGGATAAATTGATAAAAATAAAAACAACAACATTTTTCGTTATTAGGTTACAAAGATCAGTATAATTATAAGCATTGTTTTATAAATTCAATTTACATACCCTAAATCGAAGGAAATTAACTAAATTGAAGGTGAAAGCTGAATTTATTAACATTCAACTTGAATGCTGAAATTACTCTGCAATCAGTGAAAAAAACATATTTATTGATGCAGAGGGTGTTGAAGCTAAAAAAATTAAATAAATTATTCTCATATTCATTAATTAATATGGTATAATGAAGATTAGGAGTTCTGTCAAATAGAAGAGATAAAGTAGCTTGATCGGAGTAAATTTTGTTACTATAATTAATGAATGAATTATGAAAGGGGAATAGACTTATTTTTATGCATAAGGTAATATTCATAATTGAAGACATAATGTTAATCAGGTAATTCTTAAAACATCTACATTTAGGTTAATGACATGAATAAGAATAAGAGAAGCAAAAGCTTGAATAATAAAATAATTTATCGGGTATTTAGTTTTATGATCATTAGAAATGATTAGCAAAATTAAAACAAAGGTCTTCAGCTCAATAATCAAGTATGTGAAAAATATAATGGGTTTAATTAAAACATTTAAAGAACTCAATCAAAATCTAGATCAAATAAGTATTAAACCAAACGTACACGATATTTTACATACGAATTGTATACAGTTTTTATCAATATTTTATCAAATTCACTATAAACTTACAGGACATCTTTTCCGGTTTGCCGTGTAACCCAAGATATTTTCTCCACGATGTTTATGTTTGAGATACTTTTGTTTGAAATATTTTGTCCAAACAAAAAACAATGATAACGATGAAACAATGCCGTTACAACTACCAAAAAATTCTACTTTCTTTCCCAAACAACAAGATGTGTCTGTGGGATGTTCTCAAAACTCTCAGGAAACCTTCCCTACGTTTTGTAAATATTCAACAAACGTTCCAGTGGCACTCTGTGCTGTCCGAGTCTAACGTGCCAACGCGTTTTGAGCGGACTCTGTCCCCTTTCAGTCCGAATCTATCTAACATTTTCAACAGAGATACGACTCTACGATGACTATAGTGAACATAATCTTTGTGAAGAGCGTCGGAACTTCCGCGCCAAGTAGTTTTGTGAGATATAAAGGTAATATTTCGTCTTCAAATAATCGGAATGACATGTACTTCATGGAGGGTATGTCACTGATAACTAAAAATTATGTGCATGATAGAACATTTACCGTTATACTTCGATATTAATCATATTCATGCATCGAAAGTTCAATGTTCGAAACACGAAATGAGAACGCCTTTGATAAAAAAAAAAAAAATAACTGAAGGTTATATCAGTTGTGTTGAAATTTATGTAAACCGAGTGGAGAAATTTCCAAAATTACAGATGAATTATATATAATTTTTTCAAATTTTGCCACCATATATGGGGGATCATTTATGAAAAGTCGATATAACCATGCACAACTGTTCTGGTAAGGGGTGAATTTGACTACTCGGCAAACTTTTCCATGGCATAGTTCTTAATATTTTCCAATAATATTGTTCATCTCCAAAAATTTTCAAACTATTATGAACTGTTATCACTAGTGATGCACAGTACTTCACGATATCGATATTTTATATACAATTTGTATACAGTTTCTATCAAGATGTTATAAAATTCAATATAAACTCGACAAATTTTCTATACAAAATATCCATATCGTGGAATATCGTGCATCGCTAGTTGTTACGCTATAGTTTTTCTCTCATTGAGTGGATCCCTGACGATGCAATCTTTTCTGACGAATTATTCGAAAATTATGCAATGAAATCAAAATATTATTTCGTTGTCGAATAATTTTTCAGAATAGTTCTGGTTGTATCTTCAAACTATTGAAAACTATAAATCAATAGCGGATTCCCGATTCAAAAAACTTATTGAAGACGATTTATTTCCTCAATAGTTTGCCAAAAACGGTTTTGAGCAGAGCAACGGAGATTTGTTCCAACCGATCAGTGGTTTAGGATTTCTCTGGATTCTATTCAATCTTGACTGGAAATTTCCGTACAGCACAACCACCAATCTTCCATTTACAACACCAGTGGGATAACCCTCAGGAAAGTTCATTTCATTCTGACCGAAACACTTCATTTTTCTGTAAATTTTTTAGAGAAAAAAATGGAGCGTTTCAGTCAAAATGGCGCAAATTTTCCGAAAGAGAAAGTAGAACATTGATGAATAAATAGGATCCATTCCTCCCCCCCCCTCCAGTTCGCCAATAAACAAAAATATATCTATGAGTATCTGAAAGATGTCTTGGAATCATGTAAAATGTCTTGGAAGACCTCATCCTTTTGACATCTAAAAGATGTCTTATGCAACTAACTTCAATGAGTTTTAAATCTCTCAAAAACTCCTTGCAAAAGACATGTTTTAGACACACTGACAAAGATATGTTTTAAATGCGTGGAAGACATCTTTTGGATGGTTCGAAGATATGTTTTCGATTCTTCTAAAATACGTTTTAGATATAAGGAAGACATCTTTTAGATACCTCAAGATATCTTTTTGAGTTTTTAAGATACGTTTTAGATTTTTCCAAGATACGTTTTGAATATCTTCGAGGTATGTTGTGGATGTCTTTAAAACAGCTTTTTGGTATCATTAGGACATCCCAGGCAGCACAAAAGGATCATCAAATGGAGTTCTGAAAAAAGAACCTGGCGTGACTTCTACCCTTCTTATTTAGACAATTTTGAAGATGTGTAACATGATATCATTCAGGAACTCTTTCAAGATGTCTTTTAGACTATGGTGATCCGACATCTAAAAGATGTCTCTTAGAAATACCTTAAAGACATGTTTCTGACATTTTTTGAAGATGTCTAAAAGGTATCATTTCGATATATCTTGAGGATATCCGTTTGGTGAGGTCGTTCAGATATCTGACAGATGCCTTCCCAAAGATATCTTGCAGATGTTTTCAAGACCTTCGGTTTTTGTTGGGTCGTAACTTCAAGTTTGGTTTGTTCGAATTTGAAAACTGTAGTCTGCGGATCCGACCCAATGAACAAAAGGATATTTCGGAGATATCTTTAAGATATCTAAATAGATCTTGAGATATCTTAAGATTTCTTTGTAAAGTTATCATTAAGATACATATAAGATGTCTTTTAAGATATCTATTAAGAATCTGTTGCAAAATGGAATCAAGATAATCATACAGACTTCCATTTTAGACATCGTTGAAATATCTTTAGGATATCTCAAAGTTATCTCCATAATACATTTGAGATTCTTCTACGATATATCCAAGATGCCGTAAACAATAATTTTCAATTAACATAGGGAAAAAGATTCTTCCCGAATTTTTTCTGTACTTTCTGTCGGTTAGTATTCGAGGTATATTTTTCCTGTTTGAGAAATGTGTATTCCTTGAAAAGGATTCGAAACTACCTACTCAACCCACCATATGATAATATATATATTGGCTTATTATCACTCAAGGTCATAACCTCATACAACTAGTTAAATTTTCGTTCGTGTAAAACTTCTCAAAATGGATCTCATGAAAAGTTCTAAAAATTTTCGAGGAATGAAACCAATATTTCATCCAATGTCGTACAGAATGTGAATTTCAGAAAAGAATCTTCTCCACAATTTTCTTATGGAAAATATCTCGACTTTATTACTTTAAGATATCTCAGTTAAGATGTTTTGAAGACATCTCGTATTCATCTCAAATTCAACATCCTAATTTTAGTTCTCAAAATTATCCTAAAGATATCTTTACTTTCAGGTATCTTACGGAAGATGTCTTCGTTTCATAACTTGAAGATTTCTAAAATCAATCTTTGAAATGTGACCCAAATATGCATCGATTAGGATGTTTTCAAGACATCTTGTACCCATCTCAAATTCGATATTATAAATTCATTTCTGCAATTCCTGCAATTTTGTATGGAACCGTTGCATCTCTCCAGTATCTTGCGGAAGGTATCTTAATTTCATAATTCTGAATTATCCAAAAGAGATCTTTCGGGCGTATCCCGGAGATAACATGAGATCTTACTAAGACATCTTGTATTAATCTCAAATTCGGCATCTCAATTGCATTCCTGAAAGTTATCTCAAAGATATCTTTATGATACATCTTAAATATATCTTTGTGAAGATATGAAACCGCTGCATCTTGCAGATATCTTGCGGAAGATATTTTCATTTCATCACTTGAGGATTTCTAAAAGAGATCTTCGAGATTTATTCCAAAGATATCTGACAGAAGATGTTATCATCTTGTATCCATCTTAATTTCATTTCTCGAATTTATCTTCAAGATATCTTTGTGAAGATATCTTAAATGCGTCTTCAAGAAATTTATGTTTATTGAGGTATTCTAAGTAACTACTCATGGATAATCAGACGATTTTCAAACTCTTGTTTCGAGGTTGCGTAGGTTAACGTTGGCATATATTTTCTTAATTGGAGATCATTAAACAGGGTTCCCACAGACTTCTCACAATTTTTTTTCCAGGAAAATTCCAGGACATTTGGAAAATTTTCAAGACCGACAAGTAACCGATCAAACTTATGATATTTCACATTGAACACAATGAACAACCGATGATATGAAGGAATCCCACAATCCCAAATGCAAATTGCGGATATGGTCTTCTAATCTTCAGTGATTTTGATTCATTTCTTATTCAGTGGGATCAGTGCTGTATACTTTCTGTATACGTGATTGTATTCCTTCAATCACTTTTAAATACATAATACTGAGTTTACCGAGTGTTCGTAATGAATCAATATTCACTGAAATCACGAAGATTTGTCCTCACGAAGCTTTACGATATCTGGGTAGGGAGTGTATTGAACGATTTGTTGATTTGAACAAAAATTTAGAGTGGATCATGTGGAACGAATATAAGAATCGAGAATTCATCAACTCTCTAATTGTACACTCGATAATTTAATTCAACACAAATTTCAGAGTTCAATATATCCCAAATATGGGAGTTTTAAAAGAGCTCGTGATGAATACAATGTGTTCATGAAAAGCTCTTTGAGAACTCTTGTGTTATCTGCCATATGAATTTTATTGAGGCATGGACTTCTTTTAAGGTAGTTTTCCAGAGGAATTCAGAATCAAATTTGAACAATTGTTTTTAAGTAAAGCGCCAAAGTCAAAGGAATTTGATAATCATATTCGTTGGGGTTTATATTCTTATTTATGACGGAAAAACAAAGTAACTCGAAGTATAAACAAATAACTTCAGCACATCCAAATAAAATCATCATGGTTTTCATGGTTTATTTTTAGAAAAATTTTTATCTTCAATCCAATTCTTATCTATAATGGCTTATTTTGTTTTTTACAAAATTTTGAAAAACTCAACAATCGCAACTCTTCATATATTTGATCTTTACAATAATTACTCGTGCTGGTTTATTGATAGGGCAGTACATTTCTGCAAACAAAAACGTATGATAGTGTCATGATGACAAATATAAAAAAATCTCCACGGTGAAAATTTTTAAAATTACATGAGGAACAGAATAAAACATCATAAGTCGAATGCGGATTTGAAATAAAAATTTGTTTAGAAAAGAACTTTTTTCAGGTATTATCCAGACCAGGGGATAGAATTGGTTAAAATGGTGAAAATCGGTCAAATTTGGTCATTTTAATCATTCATTTCATGTATCTTGTATATGGAGTAGGATTACAGATTACCCTGGTTAAAATCGTATAGCAATTCATAAGAAAATTACATTACACGCATCATGAAACATTAGGGAGCATTACGGATTTGGCAACAATGTATTCATAATGTGTCATAGTAAGAATATTTGTATGGTTGAAGTTTGAATCGTTTACAGAAACGGAACGAAAATTCTATCTCAGAAAATCTGATGAATTGTCGACATTTAGTTTTTCGAAAAAATTCCTTGGGAAGGGAAACATTGTTTGAAAAACGTCCTGCGAGATTTTGGGTGTTCAATAGCTGAGTATTCCGTTATTTGATCACTGATTCGTTTCAATAAACGATTCAAATTCCAGAAACATCAATATCTCCTTATTAATTGCTATGAGACTTTAATCAAGGATATATGTCCAATGGGAAATCTCTATACGCAATCATATGTGTTTTTGTCTCGCACAAAATTGAATATTGAACGAAAAGGACACAAATAGTTGCACATAGACAGTCCCTATTGTAAGTCCTCTCATGGGAAATCCTGATGCTTGCATTTCGACAGAATTACATCGCGGAATCGTTAATAATGAAACAAATCGATGGATTTCTAAAATTTGTTACCATATATACGATAAACATCTACGGAAGACCAACATACACATCGATCGGGGAATCATTGGCTAGTTGTGTTGGTTTAATATTGGATAATTATCGTATATATCGTAACAAATTAAGGAAATCTATCGATTTGTATCATTATCGGAAAAGTCTCTAAAAAGAAAAGTCTAAGGAAAAAATATAATCGACAATTTCACGATGAAATTCCGACAAAATGCAAGTATCAAGATTTTCCATGGAGTTTATTTGTGACAATCGTCACAAATAAAAAAAAACCCTGGTGAAAAAAAACCTATTCATTCCTACTGAACGTGCAAAATTCGGATTCAAATTTGAGCGGTTTTAAGTGGTTCCTATTAAAATTGATTGAATTTAAATCCGAATTTTGCACGTTTAAGGAGTAATATCACTTTGTGAACGGAAAAATAGACGTTATTTTCAAAGTGTTGCCATGGAGTCGGAAAAAATTATAAACGTATAGGATCTTTCGCATATGAAAGTACCAGTCTTTGGGTACGAAAAACACTTTTTATTCAATTTTTTTAATTCGAAATGGTGGCATGGTAGAACGGTCAAAAAAAACATTTTTTTTCTCATGGTTAAAACGGGCGTACCGCTACAGGTCACAATTTTCAATTTAGAACAAAAAATAAAAAAGTTCCTCAAAATAAAGCACAAAACCTAGCTATCTACGTAGGATTCTTTCGGTATCAGCTTTTTTACTGATTTTATAGCCGTTTTTCGAACGATTTTTTCGAAGAAATACAAAAAAAATATTTCAAAACGACGCTATTTTCTTCAAAATTTGTTTTTCGAAAAAATCCTACGTAGATAGCCAGATTTTGAGCTATATTTTGAGGAACTTTTTCATTTTTTGTTCTAGATTGAAAATCGTGACCTGTAGTGGTACGCCCGTTTTAACCATGAGAAAAAAAATGTTATTTTTGACCGTTCTACCATGCCACCATTTCGAATTAAAAAAATTGAATAAAAAGTGTTTTTTGTACCCAAAGACTAGTACTTTCATATGCAAAAAAATCCCATACATTCATAATTTTTTTTGAATTCATGGCAACACTTTGAAAATAACGTCAATTTTTCTGTCCACAAAGTGATATTACCACCCCTTAATAGGAATGCATACACTGTTAGAAAAATCTGTCTTAAACTTGACAATATTATTATGAAGTTTTTTGCATAAGCATTTTATTGAATTTCATACGAAATTTTATATGAAATTTCATATTCTCATAATAAATTTCATGTTTTCATATTAAATTTAATAATCGTTCTTAAACTTAATATGGAAATATGAAATTTCATAAAGAATTTCGTATGAAATTTAATAAAATGTTTATGTAAAAAACTTCATAATATTATTGTTAAGTTTAAGACAGATTTTTCTAACGGTGTAGGTTTCTTTATCAGGGTAGGCTTTCTTCTGGTTGAACATGGTATTGATAAAACGGCAGTTGAATCATGTTTGTATCATCTTAATTTTGCTGAAACTCATTTGAAACCACCATGACAATTGGACCGAAGAAGCAGCGTGCTAATTATTAGAAAAGTATTTTTCCATGTGGTCTGCATCGTTCTGTTCATGTGATGTTCTAGAAATTTGAATCGTTTATGGGCATTTCCACGAAAAGCGTCATTTTTCTGTCCCTCTCCATTCATAACCAATTCTGTGAATGAAATCCAATTTTGTGTGCGTGAAAATATCAATTCAGACTTCCCAATGTAGGAAAAATAACTCAAGATGATCGCAGAAGTTCTTGAGAACGGATATAACTTATAGTGATTGAACAAAGTACGAAAAACATGAGTTTTGATTTGTCCCTGGGTACAAATTGACTACTTCGCTTGCTCACAACATTTCTGCGCGTTCCTGAAACGTTTTAACAAAAATCAGCCGAACAATTGACACCTCAAGCTACTCAAATTACATGAGTATGACACTGTGCTATCAATCCAATATCTGTCAAAAAAACCGCGAATTTGTGTCCCGATTTTGAAATCCCCTCCGACACTTTTAGAAGTAGGAATCGCGCGCATCTACTTAGGATCAATTTCCTTGGATTTTCTATTAGTTTTAGGCTATGGAAAGACACTCCGTAAAGCACAACGATGTGCTCCAAAAATTGTTGGAGTATTCAACTTCGAACAATCGAAAATCATAATTTCGTAAAAAAAATGTCCCCTCCATTATATCACTTCATCGCAAGAGTTTTCAAAGCACATCTTTCTATGTCTCATCAAATTGAATAGTACGTTGGGGCGAAGCAGTACACCAAAATTTGTTTCAATATTGCGTTGCGCGCAGGAGTTATTTCAGATTTAGAGCCAAAATGTCACCTCCGATCTCTCAGTAAAAATGTCCCCTCCAACACTCAGAGAGGTAGAAATCGCGCGCATCAACTTGGGGTCGATTTCCTTACATTTTCGATTAGTTTTAGGCTTCGGACAAATACTCTATGAAGGACAATGATGTGCTTCAAAAATTGTTGAAGTATTCGACTTCCAAACATCGACAGTTATGGTTTCAAAAATAACACCCACTTGAAGATTATAACTTTTAGGAAAATGAGTTTTTCATCGGATCTTTGTACATAAATGACATTATACAGAAACCGATACGTGATTCCATCAGAATAAACTCCTACAAAACCACTCTAGAAATTTTACGCTGATTATTTATATCGAAATTTCCAACCGAAAAAGGTATTTTTCTGAAATTTTTTATATTTTATGTCTTCTTGATAAATCAATATCAACTGAATAAATCGACCATCATATTACAAATTTGTCTTCAATTATACTTCATTTTATGGTATCGTTGGCTTCATCTTACAAAACAAACAAGAAGCGCTCACATGAAAATTTGCATGCGATTCGCTTATAATACTGATTGTAACAGGTTTTCATAAAAAAAAATTCGTTTATAATAGTACTCATGAAAATTGGTCATGAAGAATGTTACAAACACCTGTTATTTGTAAACACATAGTTATAAACAATCATCTACACAAATTACATAAAAATCCTTATTCTTTTGATTTCGTTCATTTTTCAAGTTTAAGAAAACAAACTTTTAGGAAACTTTTCCTCAGAACATTTGAAGTTTTAAAAATATTTTTCGAAGTATTTTAGAAAATTTGATCGCATGATTCAAAAATACTTGAAATCAGCGCCTTATTCCGTCACCATCGAATGGAAGGGGAGTCAGTACAAATTCATTTATTCCAAAGGTAGTCAGCAACCCCAAGAACCTCTATATGGTGGTTTTGAATGAAATGCGGTGATATTTCAAGTTTTTGGTCGCCATATTGGATCCACCATTTTGAATTTCTAAAATCGGAGTTCGGATTTGTACTCAGCGACCCCAAAAACCCCTATGTGGTGATTCTTAATGGAATCGGGTGACATCTCAAGTTTTTGACCGCCATCTTGGATCCGCCATTTTGAATTTTCAAAATCCGAGGTCAGATTCGTAACCAGTGACCCAAAAAACCTTCGTATACCAATTTCCACGAAAATCCGTTGATTTAGAACACGTGTGCCGCAAAGGGTTGAATAAGATTTAAAAATTTAACTAGAATAATTTGTCAAAACCGAGCGCAAGCTGGGAGCTCAGCACCACACTGAAAAATCGACTTCAATAAATATATATAACATAAGAAAAAAGTTTGAATGGTGTGCCTCAACATTTTTTTGATCGTGTTTTTTTAACAAAATATGACACTTTCCGTGGAAATGCCCTTATAGAAACGAAACAAATATTTTAAATCGCAGAATCTGATGAATCATCGATGTTCATATTCTTGAATTGATCAATCAACAATTAGCGTGTATCAGTCTTGGTCCTACTTTGGCGCAGTCTTAGGCCCATACTGTCAAGGGTGGGGGGGGGGGCATGCTCGATCCATGTAGGCCTCATCGTACATACATGTTGGGGTTCCTTAGAACTGGAAACTTCGTTAAGAGGCTGCACTTCAAGATTTCAGATCTTAAACAGTCGAGTGATTCGTTTTAATTAACGATTCAAAATTGAACAACGTACAGTATTTATCCGAAAATTATAGGACCTTTCAGAATGCGATCGTGGACATTTTTGACCAAAAATTTAGAAAA
Organism: Gonatopus flavifemur; assembly: GCA_018340375.1. Classification (NCBI taxonomy): domain Eukaryota; kingdom Metazoa; phylum Arthropoda; class Insecta; order Hymenoptera; family Dryinidae; genus Gonatopus; species Gonatopus flavifemur. The sequence continues at coordinate 21,734,416 of JAFFJZ010000004.1, forward strand.
ACCCCAGGCCGACGAAAATTCGTTGAAACCATAATAAAAACCAGGGTTGGCTAAAAGGTTTCAACTCTGTTTCGTTCGGATGTGCTTCAAGTTATTTGTTTATATTTCGAGTTGGTTTGTTTTCCTGTCATAAATAAGAATACAAACCTCAACGAAGAAGATTATAAAATTCCTTCAACTTTGTTTTTCTGCTTGGCAATAATTTTTCAAATTCAATTCTGGATTCCGCTGAGCACCTACCCAAAAATATTATGGAATTTTGAGATTCCCAGGACGTTTGAGAAAATTTCAGGACGAATGAGCAAAATTGCGGAATTTAAGGTGTTTCCCAGTACTGGAAAAATTTTCCGAAATTTCAGGCTTCCAGGTTTTCCAGGACGTGTGGGAACCCAGCATTAGGTTTCTTTTTCAAGAGGACACAAGAGCGCAGAGACAAAACCCACATAGCACAAATGTCTTAATAATATCCTCAGGATATTCTGACAATATTACAATGTCTCCAGAATGTTGCAGAATATTCCCAAGATATTACTGACACATTTGCGCTATCTGGGAAGTACTTGCAACTGAACTAATATAGAAGCCTGAAATTCTCAGGGATGATCTAAAAACATAAACAAATGATTAATCGAATTGATTCGATTCGTTAGGTCAAGAAATGACATGAATGAAGAAGAACCTTTGAAATACGCAGTGCGTAATAGTCTAGTCTCGTTTGATCCTCATTGTTTCGCCTTTCCTCTTATGATTCCCCTTACAAATACAAATAATCGGACGATGCACCGTGTGTCCCACGAGGGACCAGCAGTATCAGCACACACCATGTGTGTATACATATGTATACCATTTCATATCCCGCGCTGGCTGCGTTTTCAACGCGCATGGTCCGATCCAGTGAGTTCCATTTCATTCCACCCGTTCGGTACGACTACACCTTTCATATATAAATATACGTGTGAGACAGGAAGCTGGTATTCGACACTCATACATACTCGAAAATATATATAATCCATCACAACAACACGAGAAACCCAGCGCTCGCTGGCTGCCCCTGCTGTTGCTGCTGCTGCTGCTACTACTGCTACTACCGCTGCTGCTAGCTCGGTGCGTTCGTTTCAGCTCGCGTAGGGTTCAGTCACGTTCGTGCCATCGCGTCGACGCGACGTGACACAGTGTCGAATCGCTGCGTCATCTCCAATGATTTCAATTCAACATTCCGATCCAAAGTTCAGTTCACTGAAAAATATAATGAAACGTAATCAAAAGTGCCTTGAAAATAGTGTGACGTGAAAGTATATATATTATTATTTGTTTATGTATGGAACTCTACGTCGTTATCACTTCGATCTCTTCTGAGATTTGACATTTTTTTCATTGGAAAAAACTGTGAGGAAGAGGAGGATCATGTCCCACGAGATGTAAGTGTTGTACAAGAACAACGAACAACGTGAAACGAAAATCCAACCAGCTGCGCAAATGTCCCTAGATAACCCTGGTTTGAATAGGAACCAGTCGTAATAGCAGTCGTCTCCTTTCGCATGCCGATGTGATCGATTGTTGTTTTCTCTTTGAATTTATCTTCGAATCGATCGGAGAGCCCGTTGACCCTTTTTTCACACATCATAGGTTATGTTATCGAGTTAAATCGGTCTCTTCCTATCTTTTTCTCTCTTTTCCTTTGAGAGCCGACAGTTGATTGCTGGAATATGCGATTGTTAGTCACGCGTTACAATCGCTCATTCGAGGGGAATTCGAGTGGCATTCACTTTTACGGTGACAGCTTCGTTAATTGAATATAAATATCGATGCTTTAGCTTGGGAGTAGGAATCCACGATATTTTTTTATAGAAACTTTGTCGAGTTTATATTGAATTCTATAAATTATCGATAAAAATTTTATACAAATTGTATATAAAGTCTAGATAACCTGTGATGTCGTGCACCTTCTACTATCCACTTGCGAGTTTATAGGGAAATCTTCTAATAAATACCATTAACATCAACAAATAACATCGACAAACGAAATAACCTAAAATCCGAATTATATCTTCCAAATTGATTGATCTGATTTTCTGACTTCAAAAACATCCATTCAATTTCTTTTCCGTTAATGAGATTTCCACTAGTTTTCAAAACGAGGAACATAGAGACATTTGTTGCCTTTCAATTGTCATTTCTCTAGAATTTTCAATACTTTCAATCAATTTCTATTCCCCAACTGTGTAAAGAATAGATAAGAATATTGTCTGTTGTTTTCACAGCATGCCGGTATTTTGGGTTATGAATATTTTATACTTCATTCGTAGTTCATAAATTGAAAATGATCGCTCGTGCTCCGGGTGGAGGAAAGAGAACACACAGCATACTCTGGTTGAAAAAGTCTATTGAAACGCATTGCTTAATGGAATTTGATAAAAACTTGGCAACGGTGAGTGATCATTCAACCTTATTGGATTCCCATTGAATCTGATTATTCCAACAGATTACCATGGATTTCAAAGTGGATAAACAAGTACGAATGGTCATTTACCGTTGATTAATAGGATTCGATAGACTTGAGCTGTTATCGAAGTCTTTATGAAATCTTTAACGCCTTCAAATAGACTGATTAACCCTTAACAGCCACATGGGGTAACTCATTACCCCACGCTGAAAAACCCGGTCGGACAGGATGTGCAGATGTTTTGAGACTTTAAACTAATTGTGTCATGTTCGTTGACTAGTTCTTCAATACTTCTAATGGTTCAACTTGGTTAATTTATAAATGGCGTTCTAAAAACCGGTCATATAAATCAAAATTCAGGGAAAATTGCAAAAAAATTCACTACTCCGCCATTTTACAATATTAACGACTAAAACTCCAGGGTCGTCCGCACAATATATACCAGTACCACAAAAAAATAACAGTATCCACCAGTTATTCAAAAAGTATATTTATTTTGCAAAATTACTGGAAAGAAAAATGAAAAAAATTACAAATCATGAAATTGGATTTTAAATTCATATTCATGATTAGGAATGTGGAAATACCTACTATGTAGGTTTACTATGTAGTGCAATCACACCTCACACATGTCTGTTACCGGCAGATGCTGTTTGTTGTATTTATTTGAAAGGTTTGAGACCTCTAATTCCACTTTTTTTAAGCCTGGGGTAACTGGTCACCCCGTGTGGCCGTTAAGAGTTGAACGCTGTGTAGTAAAAGAGTGCGGGTAAGGTATTCGTTGATTTATCGTCCCTTAATTCACACCAAAAAACATAAACTTTACTTCCTACTAAGAAGACACCATACGATATAAGTGCAACAAGAAATCCACAAATACACGTAGCATCGTGTTTTCACAGGATAAATTCGTTAGAATATCAAAATAGCACGGATTTTGCACTCCAAAGAAACACGTTGTAACGTTTTCGTTAGGGAATGAGCGTCAAGAAGCATAGTACTGAGACGGCAATTCTTCCCAAGTGGTTAGGCATTGAATTACAACAATAGATAATAATAAGCATAACAATTCTTATAATTTACCAGACTATCTGAAGAGATGCCCAAGACCTAGAGAATGCTTCGCTTCTTTATTGAACGTTGTTTTATGCGACGTGGTTACAAAAACAGGCATTTAACCAATCCAACAGTTTTTTAAATTTTAATTTGGAGAAAATCATTACTTCTGAGAAACCCATCGTCACCCAGGTAATTTGACTGATCAGAATAATTCTGGATAGTCTACGAAGAACTAGGAATGTTTTTTTATAGGAACCTTGTCGAGTCAATACTGAATTTTAGAAAATATTGATAAATACTTCATAGAAATTTGCTGCAGAAGATATAAACTTTGCGGTTTCAACATTTATGCTAGGAATAAGTTGAGCTGTTTTGAAAAATTCACAATTACTGCAATTTAGATAATCGATAACACAATTGTGGAGGCAATCGTTACGCTCCTGTGTGCTGTGTTTTTTTACAATTCCTTTGAAATAAAATTTTTTATATGAATTTAGGTAAAAAGAAATTTCAACTTCTTGACCGTTTACAATTGACTCTCCGAATAGAGTCGTGGCCTTCTTTCTCTGTTTTTTCCTGATAAAAAGAACACTATCGGGCTCTATTCGAAGAGCGAAGTGTATTTTCATGAACATGTTCCGCCTTACGCGAGCCCCCACAAAGTTCTACCTGGGGATCCAATTATGTTGAAACCTGGCCCTGAATGGAAACCTCTCGCACACCCAAAATATCATGCCACAGGTAACGGAGAAAATCTATGGAGACATTCACAATGTGAGAAAATTCACGTACTCTCGACCAGCGATCATTGAGAATAGCATTAGAAATTTTAATGTCGGATAGGGTCATAGCAATTTTTTGCCATCCGGAGCGTTTATCGTTCTTAGCCTATTTGAAATAATGATAATATATAGAATATCATTGGATGGGGAATTGACCGGGTTTCGATTGTATTGAATGGTATCTAATCAGAACTTTGAACACTTTTAATAGGCGGATTAATTTAGCCTGTCGCACTCCAGGTAATTCAAATTTCAGAGCCCCTGGTGAGCTTTTTATATTGAGAACTGTGGAGTTATACAAATTTTCAGGGGAGGTTCTGATCAAGCGAATTCCGAAATGAGATGATTTTCTCGAAACTTTTTTCTTAAGAAGGAAATAAATTGAGAACTCGAGTTATTTGAAATTCATTGAATGGGTTTTAAAGTACATGAAAAAAGTTTTCTCAAGTTGAAGGATTCGTATCCCGAAACTTTTTGAAGGCGTTTTTTTCGAAACCATGTTTTTCAAGTTTGGCTCCACGATATCTCAAAAACTACTGAACGGATCGCTCTTTCTTTTTTTTTATTTTGAAGCTGATTGAATTTATCGGAGAATGAATCGAAATGAAGATGACATTTGCCTTTTTTTATTCTGTTTATAGCACTTTAAAGAGCGAACAAAAGGTGAACAAAACGCTACCAAAAGTTTGCATGTATGTCATTTTTCCATTTTCTAGACTTCTCATTGGTTTTATTGGTACAAACTCCAACAAATATAATATGTTTCATAAAAATTTTTGGATTTCCGATTTCTGATAATTTTTGTAAGTGCTATAGTGGCGCGAGATTGATCACTGTTTTTTTTTCTGTGGTTATGGTTCAACTCGTATCAACAATTCCTATGGCATTATCTTTTACTGAAAAAAATTTGTTTATATACCTGAAGACTCAATCAACAAGTGCGAAAACCCCCGAGTTCTTCATTTACTTCCTTCCATGAAAAAAATTTGTTTATATACCTGAAGACTCAATTAACAAGTGCGAAAACCCCCGAGTTCTTCATTTACTTCCTTCCATGAAAAAAAATTCGAGAAAATCACCTTATTTTGGGATCGGTGGATGAGAAACTCCCCTTAATCAATATTTTGGAATCCTCTTTTCGGGGCCGGAATTTTAGTTTCTACAACCAGAACATGTGATCCATTTTGGGGTTGACCTTTTTATGTAGTCCCCACAACTATACTAACTAGTATTCGTACGATTTTGTCTTTGTTTCCAAATTTCTAGTGACTGTGACCATGGGTGCTTGACCATTCGAATAAACTCACAGATTTACCTTCAACAACTCCCTGTTGTTTGCCAAAAACGAAGGGGAAGAATTCTTCAAACTAGAATCTAAGTCTCCTTAACAAATGGGCTGAAAAGTCCTGGGCCGATCAAAGGAAACACGGTTTTTTTTTGTTCAAAGTTAGCTTCATTCATCAACGTAATCTCCATCAAGAACAAATCAATCATTCTAGCGCCGCTCTAACATTTCAATACCACTTTTGTAGAATGATTTATCTTTTGCCTCAAAATAGGCCTCAGTTTCAGCGATAACCTCTTCATTCGAGCGAAATTTCTTACCGGCGAGCATTTTTTTTAGGTCTGCGAACAGCCAGTAGTCGCTGGGAGCCAAATCTGACGAATAAGGTGGATATGGAAGCAATTCGAAATTCAATTCATGTAGTTTTGCCATTGTTTTGATTGATTTGTGACATGGTGCATTGTCTTGATGAAATAAAATTTTGTTCTTTGCCATATGCGGTCGTTTCTTCGCAATTTCGGCCTTCAAACGCTCCAATGCGATATAATATTCACTGTTGATGGTATTTCCCTTCTTAAGATAGTTGATGAATATTACACCACGCACATCCCAAAATACCGAGGCCATAACCTTTCCAGCCGATTGTTGTGCTTTCGGGCGCTTTGGACGAGGTTCACCAGTGGCTGTCCATTCAGATGAAAATCGTTTTGATTCCGGAGTAAAGTGATAGATCCATGTTTCATCCATTGTAACATATCGACGCAAAAATGCTGGCTTGTTACGTTTAAACATGGCCAAACACTGCTCAGAAGCATCAACGCGTCCTTGTTTTTGGTCAACAGTGAGCAAACGCAGCACCCACTTTGAACAGAGCTTTCTCATAGTTGAATACTCATGCAATATAAAGCCAATACGTTTTTTTGATATTTTTACGATGTCAGCTAACTCATGCAACCTCACTTTTCGATCATTCAAAACGATTTTGTGGATTATTTTTATGTTTTCTGGTGTTACCGCCTCATTTGGACGTCCACTGCGTTCTGCATCATCGGTGTCTCTACGACCACGTTTGAAGTGAGCAAACTAACGTTTTATTGTGGTTTATGATGGAGCGGAGTCCCCATAATATTTTTCTAGCCATTGCTTCCCTTGAACGGTATTTTTTCCCATCAAGAAGCAGTGTAAAATCAGAACACGAAATTGTTTTTGATCCATTATTTCAAAAATAACAAAAGTAGCGTCACTTTTAGTACAATAACTCACAAACTAATGAATAGAATAAAATGAAATTTTTACAGCTGTCTTTTGAAGGTTAGTACCAACTGAAAAACAGGTGAATGCATCAAAATTCGCGCCACCTGTGTGTTAGGCCCGGGGCTTTTCAGCCCATGTGTTACATGTTCCTCTAGGTCAAAATCTTTCAGAAAAGAGTACTTTTTGATCCTTGAAACTGAAATGCCATGCATTTTTCGGAATGCATAACAACCAAACGCTTTTCCTGGTTCAAAACCTCTATCGCATCCCATTGATTGATGCAATTGAATACAAATTTTGCAACGGTAAATGATCATCCACACTTGCTCCAACTCGTTGAAACCCATTGGAAGCAGTCGAATCGATGAGATTCAATAGATTTTTCAACTTACCGTGGCAAAGTTTGTATTGAATTTCGTTAATTATGAAAATTATAGAAACAAATTTAGAAACATCTTTATGATTTGGCAACACAGGCTTCCAATGCTAATTACATAGAAATCCGAATGATTATTGTTTCAACAACTTTCGCGATAGCTTCATCGTCGATAAAATTGAGTAATAAAAATGTAAATTCGTATAAAAAGAATTTCTCAAAACAAAAATTTGTTTACCTTGTTAACCTATTTGGGTGAAGATGTTTGTTTGGAGGATGACTTTAGGTTTTCAAGCCAGTACTTATCCTACCATCTAGATAGTAGTTATATCATGCAACTGACACATCATTAATAAACCGCTACGACGACGCGTATAGAAGATACATTATCGCGTGAAAACATCGTCAAACCTTGATCGTTTCGCGTGTAATGGAAGAAGAGGAGGATCGAATTTTTTCATTATTTTCATAGGAATCACCTCTTGACTTAATTAAAAAATTTATCCATCAAATTCATCTTTGTTTTTCCATACGATTAGCATCCAAAACCCGCACATTCATTATCTAAGTTTCTCTCTACAACCGACAATCCATCGAGTTTTCTTCAAAGATAACGCATATAAATTCTGAGTCATCGCGAGATGAAACTCTGTATTTCAGGTCACAGAAGATAAATTTTTCTTCAAACCAGAAATCCAACATCCACCTTTCTCTCTCTCTATTTCTTGGTTTTGTATTACACATATTTCGAATGAAAACGAGAGATATTTTGAAATAGACGATTTCATCCTTCGAATATAGTTAAATTTCCTATTTTGTTTTATTCGATATATGAATCAAGAAGCAATGAATTTCCTTAATATCGATGAGCATCAAACCCCTTTGAATCACGATTCTATTAATTTTATAATCATCGGTTGCTTTCACGAATCGATTCATCGGATTGGAAGAAATGAAAAGTAAAATAATGGCAAAAGTCGTGCCGGTAACTGCACCGATATAATATAATATAGAAGAATATACGTGCTGTTACGCGTTGTTGGAATTACGTAACAAAAGTAAGCTCGTCTGGGATTCGGTTCATTCCGCGATTGTTTCGCGATTTCAAATGTGTGAGCGTTCAAGTTTTTTCTTCTTCTTCTTCACCTTATCTTGTATTTTTTACTCCAATTTGATGAAGTATTGCGATAACGAGTTTCGCGGGAGACATTATCGAAAGAATGTTTTTTAAAACAAGAAAAACAACAAAATAACTGATATTTGATCCGAAAAATAAAAATTCATCATTCGTTGGCGGAACAAATGGATTATACGTTATGAAAATTTAATCCACTATATGTTCTTTGGATTTATACGCATTTTGAGAAATGATTGATCATTCAGGTAATTAATCCTCGCAAATGTGAATTGAATTACTTTCACTATAATTTTGAATCTTCTATAGTCAAAAATGTGAGAAACAATTAATACTAAGTTTAGACAGAGTCATATTATTTCTCAAGATAAGAATCTTTATCGATTAATCAAATAAAAACGATGCATCATTGAGTTTTGCTGCTTGGATGGGCAAAAGGAGACTCGATAAACCTTATCGATGATCGATTTTTCGATTCTGGGAATAATTCACTTCAGCGTATTGTATTTTTGAAGAGCCCCTAAAGCACTGCTAGAGATTGTATCATCAGAAGTATTAAACACTAACTTAATGTAATAATGTAATTTATAATTTCTTTCGCTCATTTTATGCGTGCGTTCTCCTTTCCTTCGAATTATCGTTATAATGTCATGCGGTGTGTGCTCTTAATACGGACGTTTAACGTCTAAATACGAGAAAAAGAGTCATTCCGTTTTCATATCGATGGAGGAACGCAGAGAAGAGAAGAAGAATAGGTTGAAAACGTTTTCATGCTCATAAGTAATAACGATTATCCAGATATATTTAAAACATTATTTCAACAACTCGAGCGATTTACGCTATATTTGCTTGGTATAGTTGTTATTATTCTCCCGCGGAGGAGAGATTAACGTTGATCGAGTCATGAAACTTGAATGCGCATAGAAATTTATCTCAAGGAAATGAATGTACGTACATTTCTGTATGCGTATCAACTTTTATGGAAGAAGGAAAAGTCCAACAATTGGCGTACCGTCTCTCTTTTCTCATCTCGTCACGCGTTAACGTTTAAGAAGTACCTTTTATGTAGGAGATATAGGCGTATCTTTTAACACTCCAGTTGGTGTCAATATGAACACCTTTTGATCTTACGCTCTGATTCTTTCCCTGCTTTCCGGGTATCGTGGACTGAGATATCAATTAACTTGCATTCAACTGCAATTTATCTTCATAAGAAACTTCCTGATTTATGGCCCTACGCGTGTGGAACAAAAATAACTTAATAAGTATCTTGAAAAAGTCCTTTACAAGACTAAGATTCATAACAGGATTTTTCTGCAGATCCATGGATCAACGAAAGAAGAAGGATTCACAAGGTTGTTCGATTTCGCCACACGTTCTTTTTATCGATGTATATTCTATTTCAAGTTCTCGTGCTCAACCTGTCGTGGCAAAAGCTTTACCAGACCCAGAGGAACGAAAGGAAACTTACTTCCATTATGAAATAGAACTGCTCGCAAACTGGTTTGCAACGAATCGATAAACTAGCGCTATTCGTATGTGACATAATCGTAACCGAGCATCTCCGTACTAATGCAAATGCTTTTACCAAATATTAAACAATTTTCAAAGCGCAATGGTGGTTTTATCTGAATCCTGAAAGTTACCGTTTGTATACAAAATCATTAAGATCCTGAAGAATTAGAATCTGATGTTTTCTTTCTCAAGTTCCTGGTAGTTTCGACAGAGTTTGCTTCTTAGCGTGAGGTATTGAACTTTTACTGAACAGGGAATTGGAAAATATTTAATCAAATCGAGAGTAGCAGCACAACACGGCTCTTGGACTTTAATGCAGAGTATAACAACTTGCAGCTCTCTTATGAAGAGTAGCACAACTCGTATCTGAGATTTGTATTAGTTGATTAGATCAGCCGATACCCTACACATAGTTCTGGCTCTTTTGGTTCTCAGTTTCTCACAACACAGTTCGTAAAAGGGATTGGTATGCTCAGATTTTGACGTTACACAGAGAACGAAGTTAATTGAGATGAAATGTGACGTGACCAGAATACCCGTTTATGGGAAGCATAATAGTTTTTAGAATACGCGCCCTCTTTAACCAGAGATGAGATTTTGGCGTAGAAGCAAAACACTTCAGGATATCTTCTTCCCAAAAGCACAATCTTTCAAAGGATCATTATTGAGCACCAATTTCCTCTTTGAGTCTTCTTTCTTTGTCAACGCTAGATGCACTTGCTATTGAAAAATGAAAAAAATTATTCAACTTATTAAAATTCATTGGATAAATTGGTTTTCTTGATGCAAGATGTTTCATTATTGACAGAATAAATTAATAACCCCTTATTTAATTTACCTTGAATGCTGCACGCAACGACGAAACAGTCATCGATTTACAGGCCGAAGGATTCCTGGCAAGGGGATTTACATAGCAAACACTTCGACGCTGTCTTTAGGATGTTCAACATATCTTCGACCCTGTTCGAAGCGATTCATCTCAAATAATAGAGAAGAGTCCAGGAAATATAAATAGATTTTATACCTTTCATTCCGTATTCGAGGATCGCACATTCGCTTTTAATTCGATTAAAATTGACTCACTCTCTTTACCGTTTGTATTTCACTTTCGGAACAAACTTGCATTGGATACACATAGATCGGATCTAATATTTCCATCATACTTCGAACCGCTCAACTTGTTATCCATTCCTTCTTGCCTCTCTATCCGTGGAACAACCATTAAAATAATTATCATCATTGTTGTGGAAAGTTTTCATTATTCTTCTTCAATTAATTCCGATACCTCTTTTTACAACAGACATTAACAGTAGGATAACACCTCCAAAGGTTTCAGAGATTTCATAGCAATTGTTGAGCGTTGTTTAGATTTCATTGCTGATTAAATGAATACTTGAATTTTCTTCTTAACGAAAGTATGATAATAATAATAATAATGAAATAATTGGTGGTTGTTGATCGGAATGGATCTTGAAATTGAAATGTATATGTAATAATACTGACCATGACCTTTCTTTCACATTTAACATCTTCGTTTTCATCGTTCCTGCTGTAATTTTGCAAGGTCCAACCATCACATAACTAAAATAAATAACAATGGAAACAATGGTTTTTAATCGTTGAAAATTGATCATCATTCTATTATTTGACACTAAAAATGGGATTATGCGCGATATAGTACGTCGCGACAGACAAATTCATGACACGAATATACCTGGTATTTACTTGGAAAGATCATAAAACGAAGAAGACAAAAAAGCCCGGAGGCTAATCTTAGCCGACATAAGTCGTATCTCCCCCCCGCGTTCGAGTTGGGTCAAGTTCAACGATCGAAACTGAAGATTTTCTTCTATTTATTCTTTCTCACGTGGACATCTAAAAAACAAATCGAATCATTGTTTTGCTCTTCTTGTTCTTTCGAGTGAAAGGAGTTAATAATGTTTCATACCCTTCATCGCAAGACGAAAGTATAGATCACCAGAAAGTTGAAAGATGTATAATCAACAACCGACGTATAGTTACCAACATCCGGTTGTTTAGCTCATCTCTACAGGGACAGAGAACAACTAATAACTACACGCTAATTCAAATTGAAATGTTCAATTTGAAATTCAATCTCTATTACTTCTCTCACGCACAAGCTTGATATGAAATGAGAATCATCAATGTTGAAAAGATCAACAAATCTCTCCTCTGTTACACGCGGATATGATATAACCACGTGCCAAACGACTGTTCTATTTAACGAAAGATTGAAAAATTCAATCTTACGCTACCACCCTTATCATCGCATTAGTTTGAAAATTGAAGCAATGGAATGCGTGATCGAATCGTCAGAATTGTATTATTGTTGACCGAGAATGTACTCTCCTTCTCATTTTTTTACGTGTTTATACGCGAAACGAGTCGTGAGAGAATCAAGATTATCACATCGGCATCGGAAACGTATGATTATACGTTTACGGCTCGGCGCAGCGAAAGCAATCTTTTTCCTCTTGTTCGCTTCTTCTTGATCTTCTTCCTGTATGTTGAAAGTGTTGTTTGAATCTTGATGACAGCGCAAAAGGGAAGAACAAGTAGATCGAACTGTAGTGGTTATCGAAACCTCCTTGTTGATTATACCGTAGATCTGCAAAAATATCCAAATGAAATCCCTGATAACAACAATCTCTTGGAACCCCTCTCTGAATCTCTCTGAATCTCTCCATATTTTGGGACATTTTTCTGAGAGATTCAGAGGAAGTCAGCCCAGTGGACATTTTTTCTCTCAACATTTCAAACACTCATTATGATTTCTAAATGAAATGAGAAAGTTCTCTAGTCGATTTCGGAAATCTTTTAGATGTCTTTCTTGAAAGGTCTAAGTTAACTTTCTTGTAACTGCCAGATCTCTTGAGAAAGACGTCTAAAAGATTTTCGAAATCGACGCATTAGGGAACTTTTATGGTATCATTTTTAGAAAACATAACGAGTGTTTGAAATGTTGGGGGGAAAAATGTTCAATGGAAGAGACTTATCAGGTAGTGAAGTATTTCGAATCTTTCTAAATTTTTCTGATTGAGATTTCTAAATGCTCCATAATCTTTCTAAATCTCTTCAAATTCTTCAAGATTTCATTCATTTAGAATTCCAAGCTTTCTCTGAATTTTTCTGAAACTCTTTGCATCCCGGCCCGTACAGCACCGGACATTTCTATACGTTGCCTCTACGTTGCCTCTGCGTGTATCCACGTCCACCATTTATCCACGTGGAGTCCACGGGGATGCGACGTGGAAGTCGGTGGATGTGCTGTTAAGGGGGTAACACACGAAGAATTCTTTTTCAAAAACAAGAATAAAATTCTTCAAGAACTCTTTTCGAAGTAATGAATTCGTAAAGAAGTCTGGAAGAGTTCAATGTTTGGGACATTAACGAGTTCTCTGAGAGTACTAAAATAATGCTTTCAGCATTCTCAAAGAACTCGTGAATGCTCTCTAAATTCCTTGGAGTGAAAATTCACTCTTGCCGAGTGAAAATACTGCAACTCCGAAAGAGTGAAAAATTTCACTCTTAAAGAGTTGAGCTCCCACTCCGTTCTAGAGTTGCAGTATTTTGACTCTTTGAAGAGTGAATATTCACTCCAAAGAATTTAGAGAGTGTCTCAAACATTGAACCCCTCCAGAGCTCTTTATGAATTCATGATTTCGAAAAGAGTTCTTGAAGAATTCCATTTTTGTTTTTGAAAAAGAATTCTTCGTGTGTTATCAGTGATTCTTCTGAATCCATCAGAATTTCTTTTATTTAGGTTTCAAAGCTTTCACAGAATACGTCGAAATTTCTCTCAATTTTTCTGAATTTCCTCTGAATCACGGAATTTCAAGTATTTAGATTCCAAAGATTTCACCGAATTCTTCTGAACTTTTGTGAATCCTCCTGAATCCGCAATTATGTTCTTGTCAGTACTGTTCCATGTGGACGCTTGGGTGATCAAGAACACTCAAGCGTCAGAAGAAGCATGTGAAATTTTTTGAGCAATGGATGTTGTGATCAATAATTTTGTAATCTTTGTCCATGTAAATTTTCTTGAATTGTCCCGAATGTCTTTGCACTGAAAAAGATTGTCAGAAAATGTCATCAATCATATAGTTCTGTTACTATTATTAAGATATTTTGTTATGATAACCAAATTTGTGTAGACTGAACGAAATTTTGGTTGTTGTAACAAAAAACTGTGGTACCACAACAAAACATTTTTTTCAGTGTGAATCCCATTTTACAGTTCAGTTCCCAATTTTTTCTAATTCACCAAGATCCGAATTCCTCTGAATCTCTTCGAAAATCCCTGAATCCCTGTAAAATGTTGGACCAGGAACATCTCTCAGATAAAAAAATGTCTCAATAATGGCATCATAATATGGTTACATGCACGTCAAGACATGTTCGCATCATGGTACCAAGGTGTTTCCGCGTGAAACATTGTTATTGGTATCAAAACAAGCCCATGTGGAAATTCAAACCGGGCCAGCACTAGCCTAACTTGAAGAATCTGGGCCAGCACTGGGCCGGTTCAAATTTCCACATGGGAGGTGATGGCACCAAAATGAAGACATAATGTTTACATTTTATGCATCATTGCGAGTTGAGCAAAGTTTATGATAGTATGTTTACAGGACATTACGTTACAAAATATTTAGAGCATGTTTTTCTATCTGGGTCTTCCAATTTAGTTCCCTCTGAATCTTACTAGATTTTTCTGAAGCCATTTGGAAGGTTTAACGCACAATTTTTGTCAATTCATCGGTTTTTGAAACTGTTAGACATTTCCTGAAAGCCTCAGAAATCTTGGACTAGAGATTGTACTCCTGTTATTTTCCTTTGAATTTTCCTGAATTCCCCTGCATCTTCCTGAAAAATTTAACGCACAATTTCCTCGAATTTACGTCTCTCTGAATCTTTTCGAAACTCCTTGAATGCTTCAAAATTTCAAACCAAAAATTTCACTCATTGTATTTTTCTCTGAATGTTCCTGAATTCCTCTGGATTCTTTTGAACATTACAACGCACATTCCTTCCTGGTTCACCTACCTACCTGTAAATCTCTCCGAATCGCACGGAATGTCTCTGAAATCTTGGACCAAAAATTTTACTCAAGGAGACACCAGCGCCGAGACATTAGCCAAATTTTTCGTGTAAGATTTCTCCAAAATACTTTAATATTTGGAAAATATTCAAGTATTGTGGAGAAATTTCACATCGAAGATTTGGCTAAAGTACCGGCGCTAGTATCTCCTTAAGTTTATTCAAAAACTATTGAATAAATTCATCCAAACTGAGTTTCCAAAGATTCTGTGAGCCATGAGAGATCTTTAGAAACTTAGTTCGTACGAATTGATCCAGTACTTTTTGAATAAACTAGCCAATACGAAATGGCTAGCCAAATTTTTTGCGTAGCATTTTCCCCTAGAAATTTGATTCACGCACTGAGAAAAATCTGCATTGTAGAAATCATGTTTCAATATAGTAATGTATTTGACGGTGAAAAATTCATTATTTTGGTTATTATTACCATGAGCTAGGTGATGAATACTATCTTTTTGGTGAATCAAACAGAATGTACGGTGAAATTCAACATTGAAAAGGTACTTTTCACTTTTGAAACGCTGGTTTCAGTTTTCATTATTTGACGGGTGAAAAATATACGAAATAGAGGTTATTTTTACATTTCATTTTTCTCAGTGCGTATTGACCAAGACATCCTCAAGAAATCCAGATGGCAATTTCATCTAGTTGGTCGAATCATAACCTCAAAATATCAACTTTGCGAAGTTTGGTTCCTGGTAGGTTAAAAATTTATAGATGAAATAGTATTATCTGTAACTATTGGTCATTTCCTCATTCTTAATCTTAAATTTTCGCGATGAATGATTCATTTTACAGAATCGATAGACTAACTGACTCGCGGAGCTCTCTACAACTTTGTGATTAGTATATGGCATGAAGAATAGAGGAAAGGAGTACGATTGCAGTACTTTTGAAGTGCCCCCGAAAACGTAGCCTAGATAGGCCTCGCAATTGGCGCTATCGTACGTGTTTACCAGTATGCAGCGTTGCCAGTATTCCCTAGAAAAATCTTCAGCATCTGATGATTGGTTATTTCTTGTACAACCGGCCAATCATATTTACAATTTGAAAAGAAATGACCAATGCCAAAAAATCTGAAGATTTTTCTAGGGAATACTGGCATCACTGCCAGTATGTACTGCTGAGTAACCATGGAAACGAAGTGTTTAACCAATTAGTCTCCGGTTCTTACTGTGGCGAGCGCCATCAAATGTGAAAAAATTGAAATTACCTAGACCCCAATTTTCGGCCACTTTCCGTTGGAGAAAATCAACCCCGATCGTACTCCTTTTCTCTATTCTCCATGTATATGGACAAAAGTTCCAGACAATCGGATTCCAAAGCGATCTCGTATCCAGTTTCAGAGATGAATTGAAGAGATTGCTAACGAGATATGAAAACCATAGTCCAGTTTCTGATTGGCAGTACCACGTTTTCCGTTTATCTCTTCATGCTGGTTGGCTTAGAAGAAAAATTCAACCAATCATATATTTTTCTTCAAAAGAAAAAACGTGATACGGACCATGATTTTAACATTGCGTTAGCAATCTCTGCTATTCATCTCTGCCAGTGTATATATATCAGTGAACCCCAGCCGTGAGCTCTCTCATCTTCTCTCTGATAAAACCTTCCGGTGCTAACTGGGACAATTCTTCCCAATTAATAAATTTTTCCTGAATTCTCCCGAATCTTCCCGAATCGCGCTCAATTTTTCCTACTTCCGCTAAATCTTCCTCAATTCCTCTGAACTCCTTCGAAACATGCAATTTTCAGAGAGAGATTCGGAGAGATTGTTTCACCAGGGATACCACAGTGTATGGCACGGGAATTGATAAAATTATAGATTCGATACACCACCGTAATGATGCGTTGAAATTCCTTTCACGTTTGTTGCATCCACTTGGCATGGACGTTGTCCCGGTTCTCGATATCTCTCCACCTGTACGTCATCTTTTCTTTCCTTTTGCATGAATCACGCGAATTCACCTGGTTTCCGATTATTCGGATCAGCACCACGATCCAGTGTCAGGAATACACAGCAGTGCAAACTGCAGTATCGAAACTTTTCATTCTTACCCACATGTAATAGTGAATGTACGACAGTATGTACATCATCATGTACATACAACCAACTTCACGTATACATTTGTTTTGTATCCACCCGTCCGTATCCGTCTTCACGTGTAGACGTAGACGCGTATAGACATCGATCGATCACGTCCAACAATCAGCTAAAAATGTACTGATTAATCAACGAAGAGATAAAGAAAGAGTATCGTTTGCGCAGCTGGATCGAGTTTCGTTTTATACATTCATATATACATATATTGTTTTCGTACCGTTGTTTCACGTGAATCTAATTCGATATCTGCAGTCAAAGAAGAGGTTAAGAGAAGCACCAGAGAATACGAGAGATGATATACTTTTGATATGAATCGGAAGTGAAATGCGAATGATGGTGAATGACTGAGAAGAAAAAGAGAATAACCAAAAAAAAGAAGAGAAAAAAGAAAAAGGGTGGTTTTTTTTATATGAACTATTGAACAATTATAATAACGTTTATAAAAAAAAAAAACAAAAAGAAAAGAAAGAATAAGATTTTTCATTCACAAAAAGGGTACCGATCACCCTTAAGAGTCGGAACTATGTCATGAGTAGCTCGACACCCTACAGCAAATCAAAATATAATAAAGAAGGGAAAGAGGAGGAGAGGGAGGAGTTGGGACACGATTTCACTTTCGACTCCTCCTCCATTGATTATCACAGTCATGAAGATGAAATCTCGACGACTTCGTTGCCGTCGTTCTCCACGGCTTGCGGCAAAGATGAAGGAGCAGGAGGAGGAGGAAGCAGAAGAAGAAGAAGTTTTGGCTCCACCATTGTTTTGGGAGATTCAACCTTCGCAAGTCTTGCCTTGGACGTCTCGTATTCTTCCGCATCCACGAGAAACTCGTTCAAAAGCGCTTTTAATGTCACCAACCAACAGTCCTCTTCGGATACAACGGATGCCGGTTGGGAAGACGTCGGAGTCGTCGAGTTCCTCGAGAAGAAACTTGGTACTCCCGATGAAAGTACACCGGAAGAAAGAGTCGAGGCCTTGCGGGAGATCCTTGCCGAGAGCAGCACGGACATACTGGAGGGCGATGGCGAGTTGTCCAATTTTCTTTTCCACGTAGCACGTACCAAACATGGGAAAATTTACATCAGAGTCATCCGTACGTTACTGTTAAATCGAGGTATGGAATCGTTTTTATATCTTTCAACGCTGTTGCAGTATCTTTTTTTACCATTTTACAATTTTTCATAAATCTACGATTTATAAACTGTTAAAGTATCTTCATGGGTCTAAATCTAATTTAAAAAATACATATGGAAAAGTTCATAGATAGCGCTAATGAACGAAAGCGAGCAAGCCGATTTAAGGTACGAATGCTGGAATCTTTTAAAAACTAGCTAAAAACCACAATTATCATTGAATAATTTACAAACACGATGAAGTGGAGATTTTATCTTCACATGTCTACTAAACATCGATTACGAAAACTTCTAAAAGGAACAATAATAAATTGTACCCAATAAACATTTCTTAGATATCCATTAGACATATTTTGGAGCATTGTCTAGAAAATATCTCACGTTTATTGGTCAATAGCTGATTACAATTGAAATACTCATCCCTGGAGAGAAAAACAACCTGATAAATCGAATGAATCCAAGTGATTCTTTATCCGGTTTTATCTGGATCCTATCCGGGTTTCAGGACTGGATACTGTTCAGAATTCTAAATAAAACTCAAACGAGAAATCGAATGAGTTCTATGCAAATTTCATGTGGGATTTTGCACATTATCGAACAAAATTTTCACCTACGAAAGATGAACACGCATCAATCAGCGATCCCAAAAGCATATAAAAAGTCCTCTGAAAGAAGAAGCTCTATAAACAAATGGAACTTCAAAAAAATAGGCAAAATAATTTAGCTGCAGCAGCGAAGTAGCTAGCACGGACACCGACAGCCATTGAATTAGCTCCTGAGTTTTAGTTATAATGGCAACAAAAATTTCCTTTTGGAGTCAGTTTATTTGATGTAATAGCTAAAATTTATGCTAGCCACTTTGCTGCCACAGCTGAACTATATTTTCCGTGCAACATTACAAATCTTACAAGCTTCCTTACTCGACCTTGGTTTTTCAAGTTTACATATTTGAAGTCTCCGATTACATTGACGATTTTTAAAATTGCAATTTCACCTTTGTTGAATAATAAAGCAGCAATGAATGAAGGTAATTCAACTATGCGAACACCAAAGTGCAAGAAACTGCTTGGCCTGTGGAAAAAGTAACTATTGGAAACAAAATATTTAGTTGGGGGATGAACATCCACAGGAAAAAAAATGTTTTATAATTTATGGAAAAATTTCTTGTGAGAATCGATGATTCACAAGATTTTGAGTCATCGCAATTGTAAATGAAAATCATCAGCGATTTCCAATCATCCATACCCTTTGGTGCCAACGTGAATCTGATCGGGCTATGAAAAAAGTAAATATTAGAAATAAGATATATTGCTGATTGTTTAAATAGTAACGAAAGCTTAGATGTCAATAAGCGCTGAATCAAACAGTGGATTAAAATGGTACAATACCCACCCTCATCGTATAATAAGTAACGGTTGGAATGTAGTTATAATTTCATTTCATGTTGTCCCAAATGAAATCAATCAACATAACCTTGAAACCTCGGTCTCAACAAACAGGTGCACGAAAACAAACCCCCGTCAGCATCTACAATAAAACAAAAATCGTATATTTACGTAGTGATTACAAACAAGGTTACAAAGTTCGCGTGATAACAAATAAAAAAGGTAAAAAAAACAAAAGTAGAAACAGTTACAACATTGATCTCTTCCTGCGGAATCGATGCAGGTAGTAGAAACAGATAAAAGTGTGCGGTTACAGGAGGCACTCGTCCATGTAATTACAGCGAGTGTATCAACCATATCATTTCACGATGCCACTACGCGATGACAAGGTATTCTCTCACGTTGAGAACGCATAGTTTATTTTGTCTCGTGCATATGAAAATCTCGGTCTGCGTTTGTGCCAATTTTTAATGGCACGCGAAGATCTTTACTTGCAATAATCTATTGTATTCATCGAGCAAGGATTTTTCACTTTTCACATATCGTGTTCATGATGTAAAGTAAACGAATGCAGGATGTTTGAAATTGTACGCGCTCATTCGCATCACGGATTATCTGGCTAGATGGCGTCACGATCACCAATGTTATCATCGTCATTAGTTTGAGTTTCGTTATCGTTATTCAATTATTTATCGTAAACAACAATTTCTTCTCACGCGTTATATTATTCTCTTATTGTATTTGAACTTAATCTACCCGGTATGTCCAGTCCACCGAATCAATCCCTCGTCAATGAAAACGGAGCTTCCATCGACAACAAAAATTCGAACCACAAGAACGATAATGTCAAAGATGAGCCTATTATCGTGGAAATCGTTAACAATGAGTCCTCGAATTTCACTCTCCTCCCTTTTGTTCCCGAGGCTCATAAGTTGCCCGCAGATTTTCGTCTCACAAAATTCACTCAATTGAATTCCAAAGGTGCCAAACCGGAACGTTGGGAATTACAACATTTATTAAAAGTTGTGTTCGATGAGGATAAGGTAACATTGTAATTATTTATAATCTAATTCTTAGGATATTTCAGAATCAACTAAATATATGTGTATAGGCACAAACAGATGTAACTTCAATGGAGTTGAACAGTTCAAAGGATGAGAGCGATAACACAAACTTTAGTGTCGTACCAGAAACAGTAGTTGAACCTGTTAACAAGGGGACTACTATCACAAAACATCACAGTAGTGGTATCCGATTACTACAAACCAGTGATATATTGTACCCCGTGATCGACGATCCCTATCTAATGGGAAAAATCACCTGTCTTTCGGTACTCGACGGTATCTACGCTATGGGATATACAGAATTTTTGGCAGCGAGTATAATCATTGGTATTCCAAACCGTATGACAACTTTTGAGAGAAAAATTGTCATACCGATGATAATAAGAGGTTACAAGGATGCCTGCAAAGCAGCAGGAGTGGAAGTATCGGGTTGTCAGATAGTTTGTAATCCTTGGTGCATGATCGGCGGTACTGTGACTTCTATTTGTACGATGGAGGAGCCTATGTACGCCAACGATGCCACCAGCGGAGACGTAATTGTTCTGACCAAACCATTGGGTACGATGATAGCTGTAGTAGTTCATCACTGGATGATGGATCGTCCGGAACAACGAAGCCGCCTGCTCCTCTCTTTGAGCGAGGAAGACGCGAAAAGAGCTTATTACCGCGCCATCGATACCATGCTCAGGACCAACAAAGTTGCCGCAGAACTCATGAAAAAGGTTCATTTTATTATCCTATCCACTCGCGTATAAATATTAACACCATGTGTTTGTATTTTTCAACAACAGTTCGATGCACACGCCGCGTGTGAAGTTTCGTCCAGTGGTATCCTCGGTCACTTGGAACTCCTCGTACAACAGCAAAAACGTAAAGTCAACTTCACCATTCACAATATGCCGATTATCGCTAAAATGAACATCGTATCGAAGATGTTTGGCAAAGAAATGCCGTTGTTGCAAGGTTCAATGGCGGAAACGTCCGGTGGACTGTTGGTGGTCTTGCCAAGAAAAGAGGCTGCCATGTACTGTAAAGCTCTGGATACCGAGGAAGGGAGACAAGCTTGGATCATCGGAATCGTCGAGAACGGGGAAAACAAAGCTCGCGTCATCGATCGTCCTCGCGTGATCCAAGTTCCTGCAAAGGAAAATGATTGTTCGCTTTGGTAAAAAAGGATGATAAAATAGTATCGCATGGGATACTCGTGAACTCGTTGCTCCGTCTTACCGGCTCTTGTCATTTTATTATTGTTTTTATTACAAGCTAGAACAATTCACTTTAGATTATTATAGTCTGTATCTTAGGGCATCGCTGTATAATTATATCATTACCCACCGCTTTCCCATAATCTTTTATTAATTCGCTTTAGAGTTATGCGAGGGAGGAAGATTTTTCTGGAATTGATTTGTGATTCGAGGGGAACCTCGAACTATAGAGTAACTTCCTTTGTTTTATTCTATAACGACAAACAATTTCATTATTTATTATTCAAAAAGGATGGAAAGTTTGAAAATATGATTAGGGCAAATGTATTTGAATTGATGATATACATATAAGAACTTTAACAAGGTGGAAACTTTTATTAGTATATATAAAAATGTGTGTATTCACGTTAGCTCATTGCACCGATTGGGTTCATTTCTCGTAATATTCGTATACCGTTGTACTACCGTTTGACGATGTTTACTGGATGATACGATCAAAGTAGTCTTTTCACACGTTACTGTAATGAACGAGATTCTATTGTCACGTTTTATGTTGCTGGTTTTTTCAACATAACAATACGTTGGAAACAAACAATTTAGATTTTATAACTACAAGATTGAATGTATTAGAAACATTGTTTACAGAGAGTTTATTTGTGAAATTGAAATATTCAAACCTGTTTGATACGGTAAAGAGTTGGGGGTAGGAGCTAGCGATAGCGAGGGTGGATGAAAAGATTGCGCGCGCTCCGGCGATTCCAATTCCACCCACGTTCCAGACCTTCAAAGTCTCACCTTTTCATCATTCAGCTCGTTTCGTTCCGTCCATCGTACCAGACTAAGTCTAAGATGGCTGTTAAATTCGTATAAAACAATTATATTGAATTTTCTTAACATTTCTTAATGTCGTTGTTATTCATTCATAGGATGAGAATCTATGAACCGTGGAGAATCGTTGAAACCCATTTTCCGAGCCTTTATCTGTGAAGTGTGACGCAAACGGTTCATAGATTCATCGTGACTCGGACAAAGCGGGTAGAAAAAAGTATGATAACGTAACGTCGTTGAGAAAAACATTGCAATGCATAATCAATGCAATTCATTGTTGAATTTCGTGTACGTTTGTTCTATGTGAATTATCGTATTTTGTATCTGGTTTTGTGTTTCTGTGATATCCGTGGTTCAATGAACACAGTGGTGAGCGTGGACCGATTCATCTTCTTATAGTTATAAACGTGATACAAAGAACAAAAAGATAATTTTGTAGTTGGATGTTATATCGAATGAAAAGAAGATGCGCAAAAGAGAGTAGGTAGTCGTAGAGACGGTGAGTCATGCGGGTATCGACTGTGAGAGGGGATGAATGAGTGTCTTATTATTATTTTGTTGCTACCGGCTGTTCCACATTAACACCGATCTAGACGAGGGGGGGTCTAGAGAATCAAGGGTTGTTACCCCTGTAAGTTATTTTTTTTCTACTATTCTATCAGAACTCCTGTCAGAAAAACAAGGTATTTATAAAGAAAAAGAAGGATTATTACTGTTAGTTCGAAATTTTAATTGTTGATTTATATAGAATATCACAAGGTTCAACATGTGGGTGTGATAAATGACATCGTGGAAATTTATTCCCGATGCAGAGAAGATAATATTGTTGTTATGCAATTTATGTGAATCGGTTTCGTGCATGTGCTGTGTCTTGTTTGAAGTATTGCACAACGAAGGATAAGGGACGTGCCCTTCGTTCGACCCTCTGTTCTATCTCTGAATGGTACGTTCATTCTCTCTGACTGTGATGTTAATTGTATTCCTTTATTTTAGAACAACACCTCGGTGTCGGGACAATCGTGGACTCGTAACTTCTTCACCCGAATTCTTCTAAATTTTCGTCGAAGTAATGCTCTTTGTTTATCAATTTCAATGAATTTTCAGGCAATAAAATCACAGGTACATTGTAATATTCAATTGGAAATCTTCATATAAAGTCATAAAGCTACTGCTATTATCGTGTTTTATGCAACACGTGAATCCAAGGGTCTTCTTGTCTTCTTCTCGTAGATTATGCGGAATCCCCAAAGCTATCGCGGTGACAGTAAGCAGCTGCAAAATCTTGCATTATATTGTGATAGTCTTTCGTCATTGAGGAAAATCGATAGACACCTGAGGTAGTTCTTCGCGCACTTTATACCACCTGGTAATTGAATCCGCAAAGAGCGTCGTCGAAGGTGCCAAATAAAAATCCCGGATCGACGATGAGGCGAGAAAATTAAATGCGAAGGAAAATAAGTCGATTACGAAATAAGGTTTTCTATTTCGACTTCTTCTCAACATTCTAATCACATAAATCCACAAAGTACTCGGTACCTTGAATTCTTCGGATATTTGAAATTCAGATTCGATATTCCCCTTAATCGATCGATGCGCTAATAAGTCGGTATTTCGTAATCTGTTCCAGCGTTTGATTCTTTGACTAACCGTGTAACATTGTATTCGCTTGTGGTGTGATATTTTACGCTGCTAGTTTATTGTTCCAAGGTGAGCAGGGAGCTTGATCATAGTAGTGGTACATAGTTGTTATACTTCTCGA
The DNA here is from genome assembly GCA_018340375.1 of Gonatopus flavifemur. Lineage (NCBI taxonomy): Eukaryota > Metazoa > Arthropoda > Insecta > Hymenoptera > Dryinidae > Gonatopus > Gonatopus flavifemur. The sequence continues at coordinate 21,758,861 of JAFFJZ010000004.1, forward strand.
AATCACGTGGCGATGGTAAAGTTTCACTTGGATTATATTTCCTTTTGAACGAACGTTTCCATCACAATTCGATACTGTTTAAATTGTTGAATCAAATGCAAAGTGCTTGGTAACAAGTGTATAATATTTGTATACAATTCTATTTCGCTCTTCGTGAAAGGTAATGCTTTGATTCTTCGAAACGAAAACACCATAAAATGAGGTCACGGGTCAGTCAAGTTGAATGTGAGAACATTCTTCTTCTTCGATGATTTTACGAATTCCGATCGTGGAACCTTTTCACCTTTACCGATGCGGAGGAACGTTTGCAAGACGAACGCGAGAACATCATCGGTCTGATATCATGATGATTGAACGAGGTTATAGTTCAGTAGAACTTCCATGCAGGGCATTACAGGTTTCAGAATATCGATGCTATCGTGAGCTATTAATGAGCTATATTCGCCGTAAACAGAAAGTAGAGTTCAACGATTGTAATGTATTTCGTTGGAACTTTGAAACCTAAACTAGTAGTTTTATTCCTTCTTTTTCAAATTTTTCCTAAAAACTATGTTTTTCATTTTTGTTTCTTTTTTCTTTCATAAAATGATGAAAGATGAGGGTGGAAAGAGTGACTGAACAGTGATTCATCTATCAAATTTGAAGAATTCGGTCCGAATAACCCGGGCCCCCTTGCGTATATCCTGGAGAAGAAAACGAAGGGATTTCGATTTTTTGGAGAAAGCAGCAGCAGCAGGTCGTCGTCTTCGTTTTCATCCTCGTCCTCCTCATCGTTTTCGTTTTCGACAAAATCACCAAGCGTAGTGGAACAGGAATCTGTAATATCTCCGATTTTAGAGCAAGAAGATGATCCTTACGAATACGACGACGATATACGACCCACGAATGCAACGACGTCGACGGAAACCGACGACGAGCAGCAGGAGAAATTCTTGCAATTCGAAGCCGTCGCCATTGCCGCCGCGGCGGCTGCTGCCACCGCTCTACCCTCCTCTACGATCGCCAATTCATCGGCCAGAGCGGCCGCGCCTTGTTGGGGATGCAGGAATTGCAACAAAGAACCAACCTCGCCGTTGTTTCTACTCGCCTCGCCTGCTGAGGCACCCTGCAACTGCGTATCCTGTCAGTAGTAGTAGTAGTACTAGTAGTAACAATAATCGAACGAATCGTTCGTATTTTATGCTCGTTTGTTCGTTCAAAAGCTTCTTCGATTCATCAATTATCATTCTATTCTTATCACGTACTACAACACACCTGCAATTAAATTTCTGCACTTTGAAGATGTTCATTAGAAGATTGCAGTGAAAATTAGAGGAAATTCTTTCACGCTTTCAAAGGTTGATTAAATATGAATTTCAAATACCATCATTATCGTCTCATGATGCGCATGCGTGAATTTTGCTACTTTTTGCACATGCATATGCAACGTATTCAAATCGAGGGAAGATTATAGAGGGAACAAATATTATACAATCGAATAACGGAATTCATAGACAGATTTTTCATTTTCGAGATTCACGAGGCTTTTTTTCTTTGTGGATTCGTAATTCTGGTTATCGGGGACGAAACAATTCTTTGCTTTCCAAGAACACGAATGATTCGTTTATTCTTTTTGAATAAACTGGTATATCAACCTTAGCTAAAGTGAATGTTTTGAGGTTTCGTGTACAGATGAAAACCCTCCAACTGTCCGCATCGAGAATACTAATGTTGCAAATGTGGTTATTATTTCGAATTTCGTTTCTGTTCCTTTTCTACTTTGCATGGAAATGTCTAGGTTTGATGAATCATGTTATAATGATATACGATATTATTATATATAGCAGTTAGAAGAGCACCTACATCATCAGTGTAGTCAATGAACCAACGAATGTGATCAGTAAAATGATATTTACTGTCAATCATTCGTATTGCAAAATGAATTTACATTTATTATAGTTGTAGAGAAAATGATAATTAGAAAAACATCCTTCTGATACCGTGTGGTATCGTGTATTGGATACTTTCTCCAACAGAGGATATACTATTGAAATCACGTTTTCAGCACCAAGTTGATCTTTTTTCTTCCCTTTCTCAACTGTTGTTTATCGATCTGCGTTCTGCTTTACACAAAATGTACAATGGAATGAAACTATTAATAGTTCTTCCATATTCCGAACGATAGACTCGAATGCGTGTACGTGGTTTTATTGTTTCTGATACTTTATCACCTACTTCTCGTTTGGCAAAGCTCAAACGCTTGTTTCTCCGCATTTCCGATGTTTGCGAAAGCATATCTTTCATACGGTTGTAATTTGTATTCAAAAAGTAAAACACTGGTTGTCAGTTTGAATTGTGCAGGGATATTGAATCTCTGAATACTGAAGTATTTGTTTTCCCAAGTTGGGAGCATTTCGGTGATTTTTACAATGTTTTCAAGTGGCATGAACGGTCCAAAGAGCGCCTTCGGAACCAGCATATCCAAGATTCAGTGCTACAAAACCGTCGATTGCTAACAATCTAGGAGGATCTTATGCTGATGTTGATGAGTGCATTTTAAAAGATATTTTGGGCCTCAGAAGCATTCAAATATGCGAAAAGATGATTTATGATTAACAGTACGTTATGAGATGCATTATTACAGGAGATGAGACTTGGATCTATGATTATGAGTGAATATCGTGTCAAAAATGAAACCACCGGATCAAACTGTCAGCAAGGAATATTATAAGTGTTATGCCTCGTTTTCGCAAGATTGTGGAAGATTTGGGATTTAAAAACTTCGTTAGAAAGATTGCGAGAACAAGGATATTTCCAGGAAGTTCAACATTGATTTCAGACTGTTTCAATTGGTATACTGACCACGCAAACACGAATAAACCAAATCAACTCCCACGGTCCACGTGTCATCGTCATACAATTATATACTTTCAATCTCTAAACGCAATCCTTTTCCATGGCAACCACCGGAGAATGGACGACGCGTTTGCGCCGAGAAGATGAACCTTGACGATGCACGAGGAGAGTCGCAAACCGAGGGAACCGAGTAGCAGCAGCATCACCACTACCATCGCCGATCGATACCACGGAAGATGATAAGGGAAGACGTCATCGTTTCTCATCTCAACTCGAATTGACCGTCCATTTGTCGCTAGATTTACTTGCTTTTTATAGATGAATGTTTCTTCTCCTCGTTACCGCTAAGCAGTATGACGTGTACACATGTCACTTGCACTCGACATTCATTCTCGTTCTATTTCACAGAAACACTACACGCCCATTAAACGCGCAAGATTCTCATTTCAGGTTTCTTTGAAAGCATATTTATATGATACCTTTGTATCTTTGGTGTCTACTCTGCGAAAAAATTTGCAATTCTCAAGGAAATTTTCTCATGGTTTTCAATTTTCAACACGCAACGCACGAGGTTCTTGAAAATCCTTTGAAGGTGTAAAAAAAATCTTTCAAAAATTGTTTAATTAGTTGAGAAAAATCCACAGAAACAGTACCTAGACACTTTGAATATCGAAACAAAAATGTTATTTCACCAGGAAGAATAGTGTATGTCATTTGTTAATTATGACACGTTCTCTCTGTTCTCATTATAGTTGAAAAATCACCAAGTGAAATCCCAATCCTCACAACAACGTATAAAAAATATATAATTAAACTCATTAATTATCGAAAGTATAAAACTATAAATCCAACCTTGTGAGATATTATTACATAATTCGTGTGAATATCTATATTTCGATTGATTAATTTACATGCCGCATTCGATTTATCAATTACGGATGATCAATCTTTTCAAGAGTGTTACATATTGTTCCAAAAATGAAAGTCGTTGGGGTGAAAATTATAAGAGAGATCTCCTTGAATTAAAAGAGTAATAAATATTTGCCAATTTTATTCGATGTTTGACTAGGAAAAAAAGAAAAGGAGAATATCGAAAGTGAGATTGTATCTCGTTCAGTGACATTGATGATTAACTGTAACAAGGATTAAATACACGACAAGATTGGAATTTAGAAAATATCAATTTCAAAATGGGATTTTCTTGTATTATTAATGTATGATAATTAATGCACATTAACTGGATATCAATTGAAATTTTAAGTTTAGAGGATTTGAAAGTATCGCTAGCGATATCTCTTGTAACAGGAAACTTGTTTCTGCACAAACCTATAACAATGTTTTATTTTATCTTGACTTCAGTGATTTGTACATCGTCAAGTATGAATTGTAATGAGTATTTTCAATGTTTTCATAATTCACATCGTATTTATTTGTCGCACTGATATAGCAAAGTGAGAATTTTTTGTATATTTGTTATATATTTTTGACATTGAAGGTTTAATTGAGATGGATTTGTTGATTGAACGAATGCTTTGTTTGTTGCAGTTCTATGTAGTAACCGGGTGAGCCAAATGACCAAAACCTATAATGATATAGAAGCGGTGACAAGGCTTCTGGAGGAGGTGAGAATACTATGAATACAGAATACTGTGATCAAAAAGTAAGATGAAATTGTCATTTAAAACTCCCGGGCATTAGGAAGGCAGGTAAATTTTTTTTCCTAGGTTGGTAGAACTGTCTATAACATTTGCCAAGCGTCTGTTTGTCAAAAGGTTCGATTATCTCCGAGTTACACGTGTTTTTGTAAACAATCAAAAGTGAATTTTTTTATTTTGACAATGGGTGATTTTGTTGAGCAAAGAACTTGCATCAAAATTTGTTTGCGGAACGAATATTCTTGTGCGAACACGTTGAAAATGTTGCGGAAGGCCTTTGGTGATCAAACTATGGCACAAAAAACGTTTATGAGTGGTACAACGAGTTCAAAGCAGGCCGAGAACGCGTTGAAGACGAACCACGCTCTGGACGACCATCAACGTCTATCGACGAGAACCACGTCCAAAAAATCAAAGATTTGGTGCTTGAAAATCGTCGATTGACAATTAGAGACCTCGCTGATAGTGTTGGGATATCATTTGGCACAGTCCAAACCATTTTGAAGGATGCTTTGTGTCTCAAACGCGTCAAGTCTCGATTGGTGCCAAAATCCCTCATTTTTTTGGACAAAAAGCGTCGCGTTGATGTGTGTGAAACTTTGTTGTATGACTATCAGGACCACTTGAAATGCATCATTACTGGAGACGAGACTTGGATTTACGCATACGACCCTGAAACCACCGACCAATCCAGCAAATATCGTGCAAAAGGTGAAGCAAGACCGAAAAGACCACGGCAAAGTCGATCGAAAATCAAGGTTACGTTGACAGTTTTCTTTGATTATCGTGGTGTGGTGCACTATGAATTCCTTCCACCGGGCCAAACTGTCAACAAAGAATATTATTTGAGCGTTATGCGTCGTTTGCGTGAAGCTATTTGTCTGAAATGGCCGAAATTATGGGCGAACAACTCTTGATTCCTTCATCACGATAATGCACCCGCTCACCCTGCATTGGTTCTTTGCGACTTCTTTTGCCAAAAATTCGATTCATATCGTTCCGCAACCACCGTATTCGCCTGATTTGGCTCCATGTGACTTCTGGCTATTCAGCAAACTCAAAAGGCCAATGCGGGGACGCCGTTTTGACACGATTGAGGAGATAAAAACCGAATCGAAGAAGGTCTTGAAGACTATACCGAAAAAAGACTATTCCGACTGTTTCGAGGACTGGAAAAAGCGTTGGCAAAAGTGGGTTTTATCTAGAGATCGACCGAAAATCTTTGCCGAAAATGATTAAAATTGAAGTTGTGATTATTGGTTTCGAAAAAAACTTAGGACTGGACGTTTGAAGTGTAGACGAGCTCCTTAATAATCCAATTATCATACTTACGATCACATTTCATTGTAATTAACAAAATACTTGCGATTTTCGGTTTACAATTTCGGCCGACAAGCATTAGCCGAAAATTTAAACCGAAAATCGAAATTATTTCATTAATCACATTGATATGTGATCTTAAGTATGATAATTGCATTATTAAGGCGCTTATCTACACTTCCAACGCCCAATACCAAGTTTTTTTCGAAACCAATAATCAGAGCTTCAATTTTAGTCAGTTTCGGCAAAAAATTTCGGTCGATCTCTAGTTTTATCGGACGGGGATGAAATTGATTTGGAAGAATGAATAAAGAATTTACATTTTATAAACAAATTCACCTCACTTTTTGATCACAGTGGTACATTCTGTTTTGCATTTATTAGTTGAATATGAAGAATATAAAATAATCTCTGGTGGAAAAATCTGTTGAATTTTTGTACAATTTTGGACAGTCTTTTGAACAAAAATTGATAGAATAATCAATGAAATTCAATAATAAATGCCCAAGAAATTCCCACGATTTCTAATATTATTAATTGGTAGAGATAGGAACTTTATATTTCTATTGTACTGGACTATGTAATCGAAATTAGCCTGAAATTCGCAAGCCATAATGAAGCATAATTTCCCACTCGGAGCAGCATAAAAGAGTTTCAGCATATTTGTCGCATAATAATTGAAAAATTTACCAAATCTTCTTCCCAAAAGTTGATTGAAAAAAAATCTTCTTGGAAATTTGGACTCTGTACAGTAATAAATAAATTATTGAACAATTCATTTCTGAAAATTGTATGCTTTCTCATGAATGCAATTTGGAGTAATCTTGACGAGAAGATTTTGTTTTAAATTCCGTACTGAAATCATGAGCACTGCTCACTCTACACGGAGAAAAAATGGTTTGCTACTATAGCGCCTAAAAAGAAATTCGTTGTCCTTGCAAAAATATTCACTACAGCAGCTAAGACGTTAGTTCTATTAACAAATGTGTTTATTTCAGCGGAAAAATTCAGTTGTGTCAATCAGTTTTCTTGCTCTTACAGCTAATTTTTTTTGTAGGCGCTATAGTAACAGACCTGCTTGTTATGCCAGCAATACTTTTCTCTCCGTGTAATAGTATATGTAGGATGTCTACTAATCCTTGAATATCCTTAAATCCTGGAAATATCTTGGGAAACCAGAATCGCTCCTTAAATCATGGAAAAGGCCTGGAATCATTTTTTCTTCATCCTGGAAAAGTTGAAATTGCATTTTTAATTGAAAACTGCGATATTCATATTTCAATTGAATACCTGAAGCTTAAAACTTGATCGAATATGTTGTCCAAATGCAAAATGAAACATACCTGTTACCGATATTCGTCAAAAGAAGCATTTTCTTCAAGTTCAAATTTTATTCCACGACCATTACTCGATGAAATGAAAATGAATAAGTGAAAATTTTGTCCTTTTTCAAAATATATGTCTTATAAAACGTATATGACGATCACTTGGCGAAATCTGATTGTAATATTATGAAACTTTGGATCTAGTTTCGTTGGACATTGCAGAAGTCAAAAATATGATTCGAACGATCGAAAAATTCCATCGATAGATAATATTTAATCACAAGTTGATATCAAAATCCAAGCTGGTCGAACTTTGAAGAGAAAAAGTATCGAAGAAGGTTGAAAGTTGAAAATTTAGTCCCCTGTGTTGGAGAAAAACATGATAAAATTGAGTAGATACGCGAAATCAATGAAAAATCAGGAATACTTTTGATATTATTAGATTTGGAGAATGAAAGGTAATATGGAATAATATTCAAACAACCTGCGAAGAGTGAAAAATAAGACAAATATTGTCTTTGTACGTTGTTCACACGTTGTATTATTGCCGGGGTTGTCAATTTTACCAAGTGCTGGTTCGGGCCTTTAGAGAATTTGCAAAAATTTGTTTTTGCAAGGTTTAGACCAATCGATTCAGAATCTTCTGGAATGACAAATTAATAGGTCACGAGAGTAAGGATTTTTTCAACCTTCGCTTGTAAATTTTATCAAGTGCCGGAGCAAATTGATGAAAAACTTGCAGAAATTCGTCTCCGTGAGATATAGACCAATCGATTAGGAATTTTCTGAAATGCAAAATAAATAGGACTTGAGAAGAAGCTTGCCTAACAAGTGCACTTGCAAATTTGCGACCCTGTATACACGTTGATGTGTCTCTATCTCTTTATTCGATGTCTAACGAGTTCATCTCATCCTTGAAGATGCATAATGAAACAAAATTATCACAGTCCTAGAACTTTTCAATCGATTGTCCTCCTGGAAACTGCTGGAAATGTCCTGGAATCGAATTTTTCGATAACAGTAGACACCCCATGTGGAAATTGCCGGAGTTGACAAATCGCCCAGTACTGGAAAGGTTGTATTTGCCAGACTTCGGCAAAAACAGATGTTCCTTTTCAGGCCCATTACTGTTTTTCAACTGGCTGTACATGTTCGACGGAGTTGAGACGGTATTGGTTGGCGTGGACAGACAGTGTTGGGCCAGTAATGAATCGATACTGGCCGGAAAATACACGGATCGTAGTGTAACGGAGCCGCGCCAGTACTGTGCCAGAGTTGGGATAACCATTCAATATATCCAATAGGCGATCGAGTGCCAGGATCGGTAGGGCAATGGCTAACTACAAAATCGGTAGTCGAACTACGTTGAAATTATGTCCATGGAAATCCGGCTGTTATGGTAAACCAAAGCGGCGCCAGTACTGAGCCAGAGTTGGGATTACCATTTCATATATTTGACAGCCGACTATATGCCAGTATCAATATGGCACTGGCTGACTACGAAATCGATGTTGTATTGTCGTTAAAATCGTAGCGATGGGGATCAGGCTATTAGGGTGAGCCGAAGCTTCACCAGTACTGAGCCAGAGTTGGGATGACCATTCAATATATCCAATAGGCGATCGAGTGCCAGGATCGGTAGGGCAATGGCTAACTAAAAAATCGGTAGTTGAACTACGTTAAAATTATATCCATGGAAATCCGGCTGTTATGGTAAACCAAAGCGGCGCCAGTACTGAGCCAGAGTGCGGATTACTATTTCATAGATTTGATAGCCGACTATATGCCAGTATCAATATGGCACTGGCTGACTACGAAATCGATGTTGTATTGTCGTTAAAATCAATTCATTATGACAAATGGCGTGGTACTGGCGAAGTTGTATTTGCCAAAGTTCGGCAAAAACAACTGTGCCTGTTCAGAATCATTACCGTTTTTCAACTGTCGCCGAACATTCGCAAAATTTCAGCCGGTATTGGCTCGCGTGGACAGACGGTATAGGGTCAGTATCGAATGAATACTGTCTGGACAATACCCAGGATTTCGAGAAACGGTACCGCGCCAGTATTCAGCCAGAGTCGGTATTATCATTCCATATGTACAACAGACGGCAATATGACAGTAATGATATGATTCTGGCTGACTACAAAATCGATAGTCGATTGATGTTGCAATTATGATCTTGGCAACTCGGCTGTTGTGGTCAGCCGGAGTCGCGCCAGTATTGAGCCAGAGTTGGTATTATGATTCAATATGTTCGATAGACGACATGGTACCAGTATTGGTGGGACTCTGGTTGACTACTGAATCGGTAGTCGATTGACATTAAAATCACGATCTTGGCAACTTGATTTTTGTAGTGAGCCGGAGTCTATGGTAAATTGCGTGACTTCAAGGGAATTAGTGCAATAAATGGGAATTTAAGTGGTCCGTTGTCAACTCGGAGATTAGCTGATGTGATAGAGACTCTGTTTCTCAGTCGCTGGTCCCGGGTTCAATCCTTGCCCAGTGAACTTTCATGAAACCACTTCCAAAGCGTCTTTCTCAGATAACGGTGATGAGAAAAATAGATTCACAAAGTTTTGAAAGTTCAAATTCAATGTATTTTTTTTTTTTTACTTGAAATATAACTCCGGGGATCTCTAATTACCAGCACTGTGCCAGGACTGGGTTGGGTCTGAATTCCTACGTAGGATGTATTATTTTGACCCTCTACCACTTCTCATCCAGTACTGGCCGAACAACTGATTCTGTTGCAATGCCAGAGTTCCACCATAGTAGGCACACACCAAATATCGCTACCGACCATTGTTGCCAGAGCACCTTGATCAAATATTACGTCTAGATTAGAAAAAAGTTACATTTCCAGTTCAAAAGTTACATGATATTTTCCGGCAATATGCAGCCTTGCATTCTTGCGTTAAAGTTTGACGTTTTAAACGTTAACGTTTAAAAAAATGTTACATCCATGTTACATGAGAGGGTCGAAAGTTACGTAAAATGTAACAAATGTAACCTTCTGGCAACACTGCTACCGACGTGGTGGTAAATGTTTTACTGGCCCTTATGTAAAATGATGTTATCATTCTGACTCCTTGCCAGTACCGTCCAAACCACTGGCCCCATAAGGGCAAGGTTGGATTTGCCAGTACTGGCAACTCTGGCAACAGTACCGCGCCAGTAGCGGCCCGTGTGTACATTTCCACATGGGACCCTGTATATGCTCTAAAAACATCTCATTCATTCATTCATCCATTTGATAATGAAAGCGATTATTCGTTGAATTCAATTCATACGTAGATCCTGATCAAATTGTTGCTTTTGTTGCTATAATCAAATGAATAAAAGATTGGAATGTTGAAGTAACCCCTGACGCATGCGCATTTCTTACGAACAATATAAAACATTTCTGATTCGCTAAATTCAATCGCTGACCGTTACCGGTAGATATCCATACAGAAATTGCTTCCTAACCTCACAAATTTGTCGATTGATCTATCTCGTGCGTCCGTGAATGTCATACGATAATCTGTCTCTCGTGCTGAATAAAAATCACAATGACAAGTCCTGGGAGGAACAAAGTAACCATTTACGATCGTCAAACGGAATTTGAACATGAAGGATTACATATTTCTGATCCAATCTCACCCAGTCAACCACGGATTGGTTCCAATCATTGCACAGTGGGGCCAAATGCCAAAAAGTTGGAAAAAAAATATAAGGAGTTCTCAAAATTGCTTGAAATCTAGGACTCGGGGGTTTTCGAGGTCGCTGATTACGAATCTGTTGTCAGAATCACAAAATTCAAAATGACGGACAAAAATTCGAAAATCCATCGGACTCCCTTCAAACTCGGTACGCAGTGGTTTCTGCAGTTGCTAATTACAAATCCGTTGTCAATATAAGAAAAATCGAAATGGCGGGTCCAATATGGCGGATAAAAATCCAAGAATCCATCGGATTTCCTTCAAACTCGGTACCCAGTGGTTTTTGAAGTTGCTAAGTACGAATCCGTTGTCAAATCTCCGCTTTTTTGGCATTCGGTTGCTGTTTCAATTACATTTCATTTTCATAAGGGGATTGTCAAAATTGCGAAATTCAACTTGTCCGATCCGATATGGTGAACGTGCACGCAATGGTAAATGTATGAAAATGTACATCAAGACAACGGATTTTGTAATATAATCAGCGATCCTAAAAACCTCCCAATTCCGAGTGTGAAGGAAAACTGATGAATTGTGGAATATCGGTCCACCATTTCGAATTTGGAAATTTCGACAACTGATTTGTAATCAGCGACCCCGAAAACCTTCCGAGTGCGGAGTGTGAAGGAAAACCGATGAATTTTGCAATTTCGGTCCGCCATATTGGATCTGTCATTTCAAATTTGGAAATTCTGATAATCGATTGTTTATCAGCGACCTCAAAGACCCCCGGGGTATCGATTTTCAAACGAATTTGAGAACTGCTTACAATTTCATCAAGGTTTTCGTGATTGTCACAATGTGTCTGAAAGATACTTCCTTTACAAAACAATGACGGAACCCCAAATTTTCGATCATTCTCAAACCAAAAAAATTGTCCAATACACTGGAAGAAAAATTTCTTCCAGCCAAATAAATAGTTTATTTGTCCTCTCTCCATAAAATATTTCTTAGGATTAATGAAATATTCAATCGAATCAAATAACGGAATGCTTGTCCCGAATAAATTTGTCCTCTAAATAAATAATTTATTCGCCACAAGTAATCAATTTTTGCATCCAATTGAATATTTAATTTCTACAAATAAATATTTTATGGAGAGAGGACGAATAAATATTTTTTCCAGTGTAATTGCCAAATTATGGGTCACATTATTTCACAGCTGATGGCAGCCAATTGACCTAAGATTGCCCTGCAATTGGGAAATCCAATAGTCCACTGAAATTGATCGGTTATAACCAATAATTATTGGTCACCAATTCGGACACAAAAATAGACAAGTATTGATCAATCCCACCCAATCTCATTGGGTAATGATTGATCAGTTATTTATCAGCTTTGATTAGCTGGGTACTAACACACGGAAAAAAATGATATAGTTAGGATAACTGAAAACAATTGGCTATTGACGGGTTGGTTGTGAGAACTATTCGTTCAGGCGAGACAACTTTTGTATGGTCACTGAACCTCGATAGATTTGGTTATGGTATTGATATAATATGGTAAGACTTGTTCGGTTATGATAACCAAATGGTTGGTTATAGTAACCAAATTAATTTCGCCATCTCAATGTGGATTCATTTATGAGATTTTCAGCTGTTTTTATAAATTTGATTAGAAATAAAGAAGACATCCCGTAGGAAAAACTTCTTAGACGTGTTCTTAGACTTTTTCTGGGATAAAATCTACACGGAGAAAACTGCAGTTCAGGAATATAGTAATCTTTAATAGAAAATTGGGGAGTATCTCTTAAAATCTGTGAATATTTGTTAAGATCTGAGAGTATTTCTTGAGTTCGTATGTGAGTTACATATACCTAATTAAATTATAGTGTAGTTCTGATTGCAATCATTGGAATATTTCTAAACCAACATTATCACCTCACATGAGAAAAGTAAAGCTGGAATATACTTCTTTGTGAATTGAAAATTTGTATTCATGAATATCATTTATGGAAAATGTGAAAGAAAACCTGTCTTTGTATTTTTATACCCTGAGTTCTTTTAAGGAACCTGAATGAATTTGATTTGTAATTGCAGATAGAAAATCAACGTGTTCATGATTATTCCAAAGCAATATTCCTTGATACAAACGTTTCATTGGCTCAACTGTTTGTGCCGTTTGTGGTTTCGGTTTCAACCTAATTTAAACTTCACTCGACACATTTTGTTGAACGTAATAATTATACAAAAACAATCCAAGTCTCAATGTTGGAGTTTAAAGAATTATTTTTCACCAGAAACTATGCATTACGAAGTGTAATATTCAATGAAACGAAATCATCACTTGAGATTCTGATTTTGTTGCGCAATATGTATTATATTATGCACAGCAATCATATACGGTAGTATAGGCGCGTGGTTAGGGTGTTAGGCTCTAGATAGGTAGAATTAGGTAGGTGTAGGCAGGTTCGAATCCCGGTATCGACACGATCAATTTGACCAACACTTCACGATTGTGTCTTCGATCACTGTGAAGTTTCTATAATCAGCCGAAATCACGTTGAAAAATTTGTTCTATTTCAACGTGAAAAAATATTTTTTTCTGATTCATTATTCACCAACATTTATATATGAAAAAAAGCGAAACATTGAGGTTTTGCTGCGGAATCTCATCACCACTCGTTTAGTCACCACAACCAAATGCTCGAGGGTGAATGAATGCTTCTAAAAGCGTGTGGTTTCCATAACCAACTGAAAGTTGTATCTTGAACTAAGTGAGCCTATACTATTTTATTTGGTTCTCACAACCAAGCATTTGGCTGCGCCAAATATAGCCCAACGTATTTGGTTGCAGAAACCAAATTCCAGTGTAGCATAACCATACATTTTTTTCCGTGCATTATGCATTGGAGTTTCTTCAATTTTTTTATAAAATTGGGTAATTTTTTTGAAAGCTCAGATGAAAAATCAAACATTTTGTTGTGTTTCTAAAACAGGCCGGGACACAGGAAGTCGTTTATATTACTCTTCATTATCATTCCCTATAATTGATACACGCTCCAAACCCGCCAAATAACACTCTTAAAACGCTTCTACTCCTTTTTATTGACCTTTTGAATACTCTCACAGCACTTTCTAACAACCTTTTTGTAACTCTCCCCAGCACGTTTCATTTTCACCAGGGGCAGCTTTCAAATTCACTGAAATGATGAAACTTCATATTTCAGTTATTCACCTTTGAATTACGTATGTTCAAAGACTGAAAATCCATTGTCTATGCCCAGGTAGCACACGCACGTCAGGGAAAATTCCAATTTTGTACCTGGAAAACCGGGAAAGGTCAGGGAATTTTGGAATTTGTGGCAACCATGGAAAATAGGGCTGAAAACAAACGCTTTCCATGGAGGCGTGAGACAAAGTAATAACTGTGTTGTAATGTTCCTCATTTTGAGATATTCTTGTTAAAAAAAAACCAAATTTCAAATAATCAAATGACGGTTCCACCATCCAAAAGTTTTGTCCGATGAATTTCAGTCACTAATACGAAATTTGGAACGATAAATACCCTGGTGAAAAACCAGATAGAGAACCGGATAAAACGCGGATGGCAGGTTCCGGGATTTCATCCGGATCCTATCCGGGTTTTTGGACTAGATATTTTTTGAAATCCTAAATGGAACTCAAACGAAGAACCGCGTGAGTTTCATCCAACTTTTATGGGGAATTCCGGGAAATATCTATAGTATTGAAATCCGGATAGAACCGGATGGAGAATCACCGCAAAATCAGTATCGGAACCAGGATACACCCGGATGAAGTCCCGGGTTTGAATCGGATTCCTATCCGATATACCAGGGTAACCATCCAAAACCTATTAAAACTATTCAAAGACTGATAGATTTGAATGAGTTTTGCTGGTGACTTACTGTTGCAAAGAGCACACTACATCTAATTACTGAAGTGGAACCAACGTTTGTAGAATTCTCACACTGACAGAAAAACGACCTGGTTGAAACATTCGTGGTCTCGATAACTTGAAATCTGAGCCGATTCACCAGGAAATGGAATTGTGACATCCAAAATAAGTGGTTGAAGAAAAACATCTGGTTTTTCTAACCTGGAAAATGTAGTGAATTTTGTCTTCAACCACTTTTTCTGGACATCATAACCACATTTCATGGTAAATCGAACCAGATTTTAAGTTATTGCGACCACGAATGTTCCAACCAGGTCATTTTTCTGTCAGTGCACAGAAAAAAAACATTCTTGTATCAAGAAAACATGGTTGTCTTCGTTATATATGAAACACGGATTGTCTCAAACAAAATTTCTTGATTCAAGCAAATTGCATTGAACTGAGACAATCCGTGTTTCATATATAACGAAGACAACCATGTTTTCTTGATACAAGAATTTTTTTTTTCTGTGTGCACTAGTTCTCGTTTTTAATAAAGAAGAAAATGGTTTGCAGATTTTCATGTTGCTTTGTATAAAGCAAACAAAATTGATCGGTTTTCATATTTTGTATGTCAATAGATTACATCAAGTATCATTGAACTAGTTACAGATACGAACTCTTCTAAATCTCATTAGATAAATTACAACTTTCTTGTTCATCATTCATCACGATACAAAGATACGTATTTAAAAGTCAGATACGCTCTGTATAATTCATTTGATTCCAAACACCTCGATTATCAATTATTTTTCTGTCTCTGATTTTTGATAAATTATATACCACATTCACACACATAAATTCTTCCCCTCAGAAGCATCCCAAACCACAACTAAAATAGGAAGAAAACAATGTGTCTTAAATTACATCTTCAATATTATTTTCCTCAAATTCTACGTTGATTAACGATGACTCAACCACCTGGAAACATTTTAACAACGTACGTCAGCGGACGGAAGTTTTTGCTCAACAATTATAAAATTCCAAAAGTAAAATGATGATAATGATCACGTTATATCGATATGATCCTTGATATATTATTTTGCAAAACCTCTTTCGAAAGTATCAGTATCGGAAACCCCGAAAGAATTTTGTGATCGATGGTATTATATTTAGAAATCTAATTTTACTTCTTCACGTTTCTTCACGCAGAAAGAGAAAGACTTGGAATTGACGGCACGGATCGGCAAGGAATTGTTGACGCACAATCAAAAGCTCGAGAGTTCCGTTAACGCTTTGGAAGCTGAATTGAAGGAAGCCAACGAGAAGATCACTCAATTGAGCCATGAGCTGGTCAAAAAGACCGAGCTCATACAAATTCTCACCAACGATGTGGACGAGTCGAGCTCGGAAGGTGGGACACCCACCGGGCTACGGGGGATCAATCTTGACATGATGCAGCGCAGGATAGGTTCGCTCGAGGAAGAAAATAAACAATTAAGATCCGAATTTACCAAGCTAGTCCACGAGACGGATGATACGGAGGAACAGGAAGCTAGACTGGTGAAAGACATTGCAGCTCAACTAGGTTGGTTTATATTATTATCGATTCATCGATGAGTATTCTTATGAATTCCCTTTTACAGCAAGTGCCAATATGGAGGTGGATGGTATCGCCGAGGAACTTGGACGGCAGAAGGAGGAGAATAGATTGCAGCATGAACAGATAGTCAGTTTGACTGCTAAGTTAGCCGAAACGGAGCTTCGGTTGGCTCAACTGATGGTAGAACACGATGAAGTCGGGGCTACTCTAGTCATAACCAGGGATAATCAAAATACTCTGGCTAACGAATTGGCGGAATTCAAAGAACGTTACGCGGAGGTAGGATATCGTTATTCGATTCAATTAACACAAGATCGTAACGAAAGGTTTCTAATGAATTACATTACATTTTTAGGTGGTGAATTTATTAGCTGAGACCCAAGAACAGTTACGTAAACAGAGAAAGCAGAGGATGCCCACGGTACGTGGAGGTTCTCTATTTCCTTCGATGGGTGCCGCGCCTCAGCCTGATTCCATAGCTTCGGAACTGGAATCCTCGCTGTATTCGGAATTTAGTCTCGATTCTGGAATCAGTGCGGATAGAATGTGAGTTGAAATGAAAATGATTCTTGTATCGAACGATAATAAATGTTGTAAAATTTGTTTTAGACCGACATACAAGAAAGTGTTTGAGACGGTACGCAGCGCTTCCAGAGCGTCACACGGGGCGATGGATGCAAGTCAGTTTCCGCGTATAGGTTCAATGACGACGTCGACTCTATCGACCGGTTCCACGGGTCCTCGAATGAGTTGCGGTCAAGTCAGACCTTACGCTCCTGGTTCAACGTTCCCAAGTTTAGATTCGGCTGGTCAAAGCGACAGCGAGGGTTCCTTACTCACCGACTCGGAAGATTATCCAGGTCCTCAACAAACGGGAGTACCGGGAGCTCCGGGAGCGGCGGATTTAGAGGCAGCGTTACGTCGATTGACTCCGGCTGAAGTCATCGCGAGACGCGCATGTCTAAGTACCGGTACTGGTTACAATTACGATTACGATAGCGGATTAGGTGGTGCGGGTATCGTTGCTGCAACTACAATTACCGGTACCGGGGGAGCTGGGGTACATTCCCCGCCTAATTTCTTACCGTTCGGCTGCCGTACCCCGGACAGTATCATGTCGACTGGGAGTAGTGGTAATTTGAGTGGTTTTAGCGGTAACAGTGGCACCGGACAAATGAGCGGAACCACTTGGAGACTCCCTGAAAAACTGCAAATCGTCAAACCAATGGAAGGTTCGCAAACGTTGCATCATTGGTCTCAACTCGCCACACCTACCCTCGGGGGATTGTTAGAGGATCGACCTGGGGTGAAAACTCGCGGTGGGAGGGGGCTCGAAGATCTAGGTCTTGAAACATTCACCCTAGCCGATCTCGAAGAAGACGAGGAATATTCCAACCCTGGTAAACTATTTCAAGATACCGGTTCGATTTATACTTACACCAACAGTACCGTACTACATCCCGACGATCACACCAGTGTCACCCCCAGTATAATGGGTAGTCGTGTAGCCACGGCTCCAAATAGCGGCATGAATTCCGGTATGAGTACGCCAAGAACGTTGAGTCGCCGTAATTCAACTTCAACGTTCTCGACGACCCTCGGCCTAGCAAAAATGTTGAACGAGAGAGGCATCAAAGCGATCACTCCGAGCTGTGTCACGACGCCCAGCGGAGAACGAAACTTCTCACCAACGGCAACCCCCTGCAACAGTCCTGATGCCAGTCCTCGGTCGACCAGACCCTCCTCTCCCACGAATACCAGTAATTCTTTGGCTCTCGGTCTCCTCAGCAGCGGTGCGGATTTTTTAAAACGTACTTTCGGTGCCGAACAATCGGATACTCAACCACCGAAAACCCCTTCTACCTCGCAAAGTAAAAGAAAGAGAACCAAGCCCGGTATAAATAGAAACGAGAAGAAAAATCTCACCAGTATCAGATTAGTTGAAAAACTCGAGAGGATTGGAATAGATGCGATAATGGCAACAACGGCGGCAGGTTATTCGGCTTCGTCTTCTTCTTCGATATCGCCCCTAGCTCTTCAGGGAGCACTCTACACCCGCAGATCGACGGAGAGCCCGATGGCGCAATTGACTTTCCTCAAAGCTTCCTCGATGTCCTCCAGTAACAGTCAAGAGAGACTAATCTCACCTTCCTCGTCTATATCGGCATCGCCAGCGTCCTCCGTCAGTGGAATCGCGATTCGAGGTAAAAAATCATCATCCCAATCGTCGATTTGCGAAGCCGACGACGACGACGATGACGACGACGATAACAGCAGTGGAATTGAACTTGGATTACCCGCCAGACCCGCCTTCGGTGCTCTCAACTCTAGATTGAATTCCTCGACTCGGCAAAGAAGATCCGCCGATCGAAGCGGTAACGCGAGAGTCGCGACTAGACCGGATCTAGGCCAAGTAACCGCCACGGCACCCGTTACCAAGGAATCCACCACGCAATCTGCCCTTGGTACCATTAGTTCTATCCTATTCGGTCGCAAGGGTGGATTGTTGTAATTATCCATAACTAACCGTCACGAGATACGTTTAGATTATGTGCGTTCGATTCATTTCCATTCAACTTGATCAATCGAATTCTCATCCGATGGATGCCAAAAGTTTATTTATTTTTCATAAACACGCACGCACAACAGGTTTAAGTTTCCATAATCTGAACTGCTCGACGATGTGGTTGGTCGTGGTGTGGCGTAATCGATAGTGACATAGTCGACATAATCATATTTTTTAGAAAAACAATCTTTTAGATTTCACGATTGATTCCTCTCCAGATATGCTTTTATATGATGATTTTTATTTTTGGTTTTCATTATTTTATTTTTACGGGACGACGGAACTTCATTTGCCGCTGGAAAGGAATGATGGAGAAAAAAACGAAGATGGAGGAAAACAAAAACATCACAGATTCGATTAGAGTTAGATGTCGTTTGGAATACCTTTTACAACACATCGCATACAAGCTGTTTATAAGAATATTATTATTTATACGTAAATGAGGATTCATTTGATCCTTTGTTCATTGTTGTTGTTGTTGTTTTTTCTTTTGTGGTTGATGGTGAAAGAAAAACATGATATAAGCGAAGTTAGTCGAATTATTATGAGTATTAAGAATGTAATATTCTCATAAGAATTCTTATGAGGATATTCGTGCGTGTGGGAGATTGATTAGTAATACGAGTTGTTGAATCTCTATATACATTTTGGAAAATTTTCTTTTGACGCTGATCAATCGAATGGAAAAGATCAACGATTATAGGGTATAGAATTCTACAACTCGTTCCCTTTAATCGAAGAGAACAATGAAATTCAGCAGAAATTTCAGCACAGTTCTGGAAAAGGATAAGGATGAGAAAAAGAAGCAGAAGAAGAAGGTATTTATTAGGTTGGTGCTAACTGATTTTATTTCACACGCGGTACCCTTTCGAATACCAATTGCCTTAGAAACAAATACCAAATGCTATTGTCAGTCTTTTTTCGGTTTGTTTTTTCTACCACCTGGAAGATTGTACATTTAGCATTGCGAACGAATTCTGTATATACTCGTGAAACACACAAATGCAGTAGAACGACAAGTTTTTTTGTCCTTTGTGTTACTTACGTTCAGTTTATTATTTATTGCACTGCCGTTCTAGACAGGTGCGCGCTGGTTTATTTTAATTAAGTAACAAGTGATGATATATATCATGTATGATAGAACGATTTATTAAATTAGTGGGAAGAGAAAAAAGCCTTGTACATAGACGTACAAATTAAATAAATGATAAGTTGAAGAAATCAGTATCCCGTTCTTTTGATGTTTCTCTCGTTTACGTATACGTATTCAAGCGAAGGAGGGATTGAGGGAATACGGAGTATGAAAAAGGGGATAATGATTAAAGTAACTATCGAATTTATTCGAGTCGGGGTTGGGGTAAGTACATACGGGCGATGTTACGATATTTGTATATCATATATTTAATCGGAAAATGAAGTGGAGAGGCCTTAGTACTTGTAGTAGCTATCATTGGTTTGAGTTTCCTTTTTTTCTCTCTCCTTACCACTAGTTATGCGATAATCTTGTACGATTATTTCGAATCAAAAACAAGAAGAAAAACATGTTGAAGCATATAGAAGCAATTGTTATATGCAATTGTTATGTAGAATTATGTGCAATATGTCATATTCCTCAAACTCAAGGAACAATAAAATATATTTAAGTATTATAACGAGTGTTTATACATGTTTTCATTGTTATTCGGCTTTGGAGATTCAAAAGCGGAGCCATTCTGGCCAAGTTCGAAGTTGCGAGTAAAGTTTGTAACTGGTTTTGTCCACGCAGGGTTCGCCGTTGCCAAAACAAGTGGGTAATATCTGGTAAATACGGACAGGCGTTTGGAAAAGAAGACCATGTGTTCCCCAGGTGATCAACTTACGCAGAGCACCCAACATCTTTGCATTTGCCGCTTCGTCTTTGATAGAAATCAGAAAATGTACTGCGTGTGAAATGTTATATTGTAATATGATGTGATCTATGGTTGCCCCTGGATGATATAATATTTCTTTATATTTCTAGGAGGGAAACGATGTTGGAATCCTGAGGGTTGGTAGATTATACTGTGGCTATAAAGTTTGAATTTTCCTCCAACCACGAGGATAATGCTTTGGATAATGAATTCAGAAATTTGGAATGCTTTATGCTACATTCTTCTTCAAAAGAATACCAATTATAATCATTTATACCTTGGAAACGTGGGTGAATGTTGACACAGTATTGAAAAGATACTCAGAATTTTGGAGAGCATCGAAAGGGCAACCATGAACGTGTACATAAATCATAGATAATAAAATATACCCGTGAAATTGCCGATGAATGTTATAGTGGGAGATCGGGAATGTTTATCCCAGTCAAAAGGTGCTTGGAACAATTGAACGTCCGATTCCCATTCTGTACCTTCATACACCTTGCCATCTCCTCCAATCAAATACCTGTATCAAATATCAAACATCCATTATTCATCAGCAAAGATTTTATGTATGAAACAACATAAATTACACAGCGTCATGAAAAAAAGTCTCTGACCTGGGGGTCTCACTACGTGTACTGTACCTACGTTTTTGGGGTCGCTGAATCTAAATCCGGCGTCAGTTTTATCCCAGCACGTCTAGGTTCGGCCATAACCTCAAATTATACCCTGCAATTCGCTATATCCGTTCAAATCACAACCCCTATGGCTCCGAAACCTTATAATCTGATAATACAATAATCCAATGGTTGTAACATTACGTTGGATTCACTGCAGTCACAGTTCTGGCATTCCCAGATTTTTCTCGATATACCCTTCCCTGTGTCTGCATCCAGGGTACCTCCTCGCGGTGACGGAGCATGCCCGTTATCCAGCGAAATCCCTGGATTACGGCGTGCATGCCGTCATGGCAGACGCAGGGAAGTGTATTACAATGCAGAGGAATCTCGAAGCCTCAGTATCGGCGGCTGGTCAGGCTGAGAAAGCGGGCCCGCAGGCATCGTCATCATGCGACCGCAGCTCTACATTGGTTGGTGACTTGGCCGCTGTAGAGTCCAATGTTACAAGAAAACAGAAAACAGGGATCTTGCCAGGGCACGCTTGTGAATCGGAGCACAATGTGTTCTGTCGTTTATGCTCAAAATTTGAAGTTAGTTCTTTGCGAGAAGTCATCGATGATCGTATTCGAAAGATTTACAAGAATATTTCCGGTTTTGATATGGATGGATCTAGAATTGGGAAATGGGCTCCTAATGTCATTTGTAACTCTTTCCGGAAGATATTTGATAGATGGAGTCAAAATAAAGATAGACAGGGCGTCAAGTTCTCCAGACCTGCAATTTGGGGTCGTGCTTCGAATAGTGAGGGCTGTTTTTACTGCTTCAATATAATAAGAAGGTACAGCAGTAAAAACAAAAGCAAAATTGTTTACTATAGTGTTGCATCTGTCAAAGCTCCAGTATCCACATCAATAGATGAAAATATAACCAAGGATGCCAATGATATGCGATCATTGGGAATTAATGCCAATGTTATGGACATCGACGAAGTAATAGATATGGAGGTTGAATCGGAATATGCCGCGGCTGTTGAGACAGATGATGATACGAAGAATGACACGTGCCCTAAGAAACCGCGATTGATATCGCAAGTTGTTTTGAATGACCTTGTAAGGGATTTAGGATTACCGAAGGATGGCTCAGAATTTCTAGCATCCGTCCTAAGAGCAAGGAATTTACTCGAACCAAAAACAAAAGTCACCTTCCATAAAAACAGAGAGATGAAATTTCGGCAATTTTACACCAAACATGAAGAACCATCTCTTATTTATTGCGCAAATATACATGCTCTAGGAATGAACTGAAGCGGGACTGTTATGATCCCAAGGAATGGAGACTTTTCATTGATTCATCTGTGCGAAGTATCAAAACAGTCTTATTCCATAACACGAACATTTATGCTCCGCTTCCCGTAGCCCATTCTATCGTTATGCAAGCAAAATTGGAGAACATGAGAATTCTACTGGAAAAAATTGATTACGAAACGCATCAATGGCAAATTTGCGGAGATTTCAAGATTTAAACAATTTTACTCGGACAACAGTCAGGATTCACCAAATTCCCATGTAACCTATGTCTGTGGGATAGTCGCGATCGTGGAAATTACTTACCCCTGGTTCTCGGAATGTTATCCACAAGTCGTTAGTTGATACAAGCAAAATCTTACTTCCACCCCTTCATTTCAAGCTTGGTTTGATAAGGCAATTTGTCAAAGCTGTCGACAAATCTGGATCCTGCTTCGCTTATCTCGCCAAAAAATTTCCGAAACTGTGTGATGCAAAGTTGAAAGGAGGTGTCTTCGATGGTCCTCAGATCAGAACCATGTTTCGAGATACTGCTTTCACTGGCACGATGGATGTGAAAGAAAAAAACGCTTGGCTGAGTTTCAAGGCAGTTGCTCGAAATTTCTTGGGTAACAAAAAGAGCCCTGATTATAAAAAATTGGTTGCATACATGATGTCAAACTTCGAAAAGTTTGAATGCAACATGAATATGAAAATTCATTTCCTTGATTCTCATCTCGACAAATTTCCTGAGAACGTCGGGGGTTTCAGTGAAAAACAGGGAGAACGATTCCACCAAGATTTCAGAGTCATGGAAACGCGCTATCAGGGTTGATGGGATATAAACATGATGGCTGATTTTTGTTGGACTTTGCAGACAGAATCGAATGAAAGTTTGAACACAAGAGAACACGATACAGTTCAAAAAAGGACGGTGATTGAAATGACTTATTTTGTGCATCAGTTTGATGGTTATTGAGTTATTCTATTATACTATCATGAGGATTTAGAGAGATAGGGTTTGTGGTTTAACGAATAGGGTGAATTTGAGGGTGTTTTTTGAGGTTATGACCGAACTCGAACGGGTTGAGATGAAACTGACTCCAGATTCGGATTCAGCGATCCCAAAAACATATAGTACCCATAGTCAGATCCCCACATCAGAGACTTTTTCTACCGGGTTTTAGGGTTATGGGGTTATGGGATCATGCGGCTATAGGGTTAACCCTGGTTAAACGAAACGATTGATTCCGACCAAATCTGATTGAATAAATCGTACGTACTTTGGAGCATCGATATTTGGCGATTGAACTTCCATCAAAATTGGTCGGCTTGAATAGGGATGAATGGTGTTGAATGAGGGATGTACAGGTGGAACAAGGGACACTTTTGCATAGGGAAATGGAGAGGAACAGAGTAATCCGATTGAATGTGGTTTGAACATATTTATGTTCTTCGATTCAATAGGCATTTGACTGTTTCGATTTTCATATGAAATTTGATAATATCACAGGTCTGCGAGGTTTTCCCCCCTTGGAACTAGTGGCCATTTCCCGGAGTAATTTGCTACGTAGAATCCGAATCCGGAGTCAGAATTGGGCTATCACGTCAGGATTTTGAGATATCTGAGGGTATATACTGGGAAAATGCATTTTTTTGCTACTTTTGAGGTTATGCACAGGACGCATAAAATTCTTTTTGATCTGTTTCCTCAACTGTATCAATTTATACTACTCTTCCCGTTTAAAATGAGCTATTGAACGGTCATGTATGAGTTTTTCTTGCTAAGTTACGACCATTCTAAGTTGTGTAATATGTCCCAACAACCCACATAGCAACAGAGGTTATGTCGTTCCAAAAGTATTCTAAAAGATATCTTTAAGATGTCTTATGCAACATGAAAAGAACGATTTAAGAAAGATCCTTTCTCAAGAACAAATCTTTCTTGAATCGTTCTTTTCATGTTGCATAAGACATCTTAAAGATATCTTTTAGAATACTTTTGGAACGACATAACCTCTGTTGCTATGTGGGAACATAATCAGAATTCACATATATTACACTGGTCGGCAATAAAGGTCTCCTTCAAATGAAATTCTCATTTCTGAAGTAATTTGCTGCGCTGAATCCGAATATGACTCCAGAATCGCTATATCACGTCGGATTTTTGGGATATTTCGACCTAAAAATGTGGAAAACTATTTGAGGTTACGTACAGTCGAAGGATAATTTTTGTAACAAAATTAATACATGCACCTCAAAATATAAGTTATCCTCTTCCAAATGCCGTTGAGTTTGCTCAAATATCTTCTTTTTCATTGAGATAAGACAATTTGAAATTTGTGCGATCATGTATTCAATAAATAGGTGGAGACACAATTTTCAAACTGTCTTATCTCAATGAAAAAAAAAAATATTTGAGCAAACTCAACGGCATTTGGAAGAGGATGACTTATACTTTGAGGTGCATCTATTAGTTTTGTGAAAAAAAATTACCCTTCGACTTCACGTAACCCCAAATATGTTGAAAAACAGTGTTTTTCACATTTTTAGGTCGAAATATCTCAGAAACCTGACGTACCAGAGCAAGTCTGCAGCCAGATTTGGATTCAGCGCATCAAAATGCTTCAGAAAAAGACATTATTGTTCGAGGGGGGAATAAAGAGTCATGTTTTGCAGGCCTGTGTATTCAATGATCATTTCACTGATAGTGATCAAATCAGAATCAAATGATGGATTGAATACAGAAAATCGGGGATTTTCGTGGTTCAGAATCAATAAGAAAATCAACGGATGGATGAATGAGAATGGATCGGCATTTGCCCAGTAATGTTGAGATGGAATAGATAATCAGATTCAATGGAAGAAAGCCCATTATAAGTGTAGAATGTTGTTAATAAGAGATGAATGAGATCGTTGCAGAACATTGTGCAGTCGAAATCCCGATTGAATACAATTGGATTTAATGCGCATGCGAACGAATCAATCACTGTAATTACTTGAGAAACAATCGGTGCATGTACGGAATGAATCAATTGGAATGAATGGGGAACGTGAACATTGCAAGCGAATTGAATTCATTGTGTATTTTCCAAATTGAGAATATTTTACGTTTGGAATCAGATTCGTTAGGAGAATAGCCGATTGGATTCTATAGTAGGAAATGATTCATATCGCGATACAGGATGGTAATCACAATGAAAAATCGATATACAAGAGACAGTATTCCGAACGAGTTGTAGACAGGGATCGCACAATTGATCCAATTAGACTCCATAGGGATTGAGCCGATTGGGCACATCTTGGGCAATTGGGTTTCCTCCGGGAATAGACTCTATTTTTCAATCGGACTTGATCCGGGCATGACCGACTGGATTCTACAGGGTGCCCCATTTTAAATAGCCAGGGCTTATATCTCCCAAAGTAATGGGGCTGGAAGAAAAATCCTCGGGAGAAAGTTGCAGGGTTCTGAGGGGGAAATTTGATGATAACCGGGACCCCCTATTTTTGACTACATCCTTGGAATGTACGTTGAAAACCAAGAAACTTTTGTCTTCCTGTTGAGTTTCCTGAAATTTGCGAAGATGGTGCTCTAATCGATGAAGAAAGGAAGGAGATTCAAGAAACACTCTTGTTGCTTTCTGTGCGGAACAATACTTACCTCTTCAATTTTTTCTCCTCAACAGGGCCGAGTATGTATCGCAAATGAAGGTAACGTATTTGAGCATTTAGTCCCTAACAGCACATCCACCGATTTCCACGTCGCATCTCCGTGAACTCCAAGTCGGTCAATGGTGGACGTGGATAGAACGTGGATGAACGGAGAAGGTAACATAGAGGCAACGTAGAAATGTCCGGTGTTGTACGGGTGAATTCACGAGATGATTGGATCAGGGAATTGTCACTCAATTACGGAACCCGACTATTCCCAAAACTCACAGACACACACCTCTCTAGTCGAAATAATCGGCCCTTTTCAGGGCCACAGTGATGTGCAAAGTCCGATTGCGCAACCTCCTCGTGGTGCACATTAGGTAAGACTAATGCCGACGGCAGTCCCCCGAAGATTGGGAACCAGGACCGGATTAAGGCAGGTGTGGGTCAATTGGGCCATTGGCCCTTAATCCGGCCCTGTTGGGAAGAAATAACTGAAGAGGTAAGTGTCGTTTCGCACAGAAAGTGATAAGAGTGTTTCTTGAATCTCCTTCCTTTCTTTATCGATTCGATTGCCATCTTCGCAAATGTCAGGAAACTAGTTCAGACAAAAGTTCCTTGGTTTTCAACACACATTCCAAGGATGTAGTCAAAAATAGGAGGTCTCATTTGAAAAACACAAGTTGACCTCAAAATGACCTTGAAGATGGAGTCTGAGGTCGAAGGCAAGGCTACCATCAAATGTCCCCCTCAGAACTCTGCAACTTTCTCCCGAGACTTTTTCTTCCAGCCCCATTACCTCGGGAGATATAAGCCCTGGCTATTTAAGATGGGACACCCAATGACTCATATTACGATTCAGAATCGAAATCGCATTGGGACACTAATATGCAAGTTACACTATTCCGAATGAATTATGAACAGGCATCACACAATTGACCCAATCAGAGTCAATCGAGGTTCAGCCCAAGCGAAACACCTGCAGGCGAATGGAATTTTATCAGAGATAGGGTCTACTCCACAATTGGAATCGGTAGGCCGATGACCAAATGGATTCTATAGTATTCAATGATACATATAACGATTTGGGATCGAAATTACATTGAAACACTGATATGTAAGTTATACTATTTATTCCCAATGAGTAGGAAACAGGACTCGCACGATAGCCCCAATCAGAGTCAATCGGGGTTCAGCCGATTCGGAACACCTGTAGGCAAAAGGAATTTCATCAGAGAAGGGCTCTACTTGTTAACCCATTAAGTCCCAAAATGACATTTTTTCGTTGCGTTTTTCAACGCTTGTACTTTCTGAGAAAAAAACTCCTGAAAAATTCTAGAATAAGCATTGTCGATGTGAAATTGACTCATCTTTCAGAATCTGCCGTCGGATTTTCCGAAAAAAGGCCCCGTGGCGAAATATCTGGGTTTTTTTCCAAAAAAACGCGAATTTTCAAACTTTTTTTTTTCTTTATCTCACGTTTTCACATTGAAATCATTTTAGAATTCTTGTTTTAATTATAGAAACCACGTCAATTTATCTCAAACTTTAATTTATGCTTTTGACAATTGTGAAAATCAATGTGGAAACCATCAAAATGGCGGTTCAAACGCTGAACAAACGTCAGAAACTTCAAAGATTTTTCATTCAAGAACGATGAACTTGAGAGAAAAATGTTACTGAACAAAAAGTTCTTAGAACTAATCAAAGAACACGGTGGAATTTTTTAACGACTTTCTTGAATTTTCAAAATCGTTAAATTTAAAAAATTTGTAAAAGTCGTTAAAAAATTCTGAACAAATTTCAGTATTTTCTTCGATCAATTCTTAGAACTTTTTGCTCAGTAAAGATTTTTTCCAAAGTGCATTTTTTCCTAATTAAAAATCTTTGAATTTTTCGTCTCATATTCGTGGTTTTTTTTTATAGTTTGTTATTTTCCAATACTCTATTCATAATCTAGTTCACATAGGATATACCACGTTATTCTTAGTGAACCTGTTCCATTCATATATGTTCTTATTTAATAAATCTGTGATGGATTATTCAAATATTGGAAAATAACAAACTATGAAAAAAAAACACGAATATGAGACGAAAAATTCAAAGATTTTTAATTAGGAAAAAATGCACTTTGGAAAAAATCTTTACTCAACAAAAAGTTCTAAGAATTGATTGAAGAATATGCTGACATTTTTTCAGAATTTCTTAACGACTTTTAAAAATTTTTTCAAATTTGACGATTTTGAAAATTCAAAAAAGTCGTTAAAAAATTCTGAAGAAATTTCAACGTGTTTTTTGATCAGTTCTAACAACTTTTCGTCCAGTAACATTTTTCTCTAAAGTCTATCGTTCTTGAATGAAAAATCTTTGAAGTTTCTGACGTTTGTTCCGCGTTTGAACCGCCATTTTGATGGTTTCCACATTGATTTTCACAATTGTCAAAAGCATAAATTGAAGTTTGAGATAAATTGACGTGGTTTCTGTAATTAAAACAAGAATTCTAAAATGATTTCAATGTAAAAACGTGAGATAAAAAAAAAAAATTTTGAAAATTCGCGTTTTTTTGGGAAAAGCCCCAGATATTTCGCCACGAGGCCTTTTCCGGAAAATCCGACGGCAGATTCTGAAAGATGAGTCAATTTTACATCGACAATGCTCATCCTGTTTCAGGAGTTTTTTCCTCAGAAAGTACAAGCGTTGAAAAACGCAACGAAAAAATGTCATTTTGGGACTTAATGGGTTAATCCGATTCAATAGGATTATGACCGATTGGATTCTATAGTATTGAATGATCCATATGACGATTCGGAATCGTAATCACGTGGAAACACTGTCATGTAAGTTATACTATTTTGAATGAGTTGGAAACAGGAATCGCACAATAGACCCAATCAGAGTCAGTCACAGTGGGAAAAGAAAAAAATGTTTGAAAATTTGTTTTATACCGATTTTAGATTCTTGACATCATTTTCGATGTCAAGAGGAAGAGGAAAACATCCTTCGTCGTCTGCTTCACACCTTAGTACTTGAAAGATTGAGTTATTCGTGATCGCCCGGATTGAGTACGTGATATGTTACCTTTAGGATGTAGATACTATCTCATTGAATGAATCATCCATCCGTCATTCGTGGAATTTCGTTCGCAAAAGAAAATCCGAATCGAGAAAAAACCTATTCTATTCGATTTGGAGGCTCTATGCTTTCCTATAGAGTTTCTCATGATTTAATATTCGATCATGTCAAAAAAATCAGCCACTCGTTCATTGAAACGTGCTAATGAATCGGCGGGACATCTAATGAATCCCATTGAGATGAGGATGTCGGTATCACTGAATGCTGAAACCGGACCAAAATTCATGTAACAACACTGAAAAAAAAATTTATTCCAGTCAAATAAATATTTATTTGTCCTGTACCAAACAAATATTTATTAGCATTAATAAAATATTCTTTGGAACCAAAATAATTTATTGGAATCAAATAAACGATTAAAACCATCTATTTAATTCAAATAAGTTATTTTGGTCCCAAAGAATATTTTGTTAATTCTAATGAATATTTCTTTGCTACAGGACAAATAAATATTTATTTGACTGGAATAAATTTTTTTTTCAGTGAACGTTTATTCATTCTGGATGGGTTTATCCGTCATGCACGGATTCAGTACCTGACATCTTGAGTATTTCCGACAGTACCTGCACACACCCAGAGAAATGGTTTACTTGAATATGAACCTACTAGAGATTCAATTGTATCCAATAAAATTTTATTTGATTCAAGTAAATTTTATTTGAAATGAATAAAAATTTATTTGGATGAAATAAATTGTTTATTTGATCCAACTAAAACTCTAGTAGGTTTATATATAAATAGACATTGTAGTGGAGTCAAATAAATCCAGGTATACCATTTTTCTGGGTGCAGTGTGCACGGTGCACGAAGCGGTTTTCAAATCAACTAAGATTTTCATCTTGGATCAATCCAATAAGAGGATCATGAAGTGGATCAAGCACCGCTTCGCGCACAGTGCACATTCTGCATGTACTATCGGAAACACCTCTTACTGTCGAAACAACACAACAGATACAATTTCATTGAATAAATCCTCGAATGCCTCGTTCAATTTATCTCAATCACATCGGACCGTTTGTAGCAACTTGTTCGTCAATTGTAATCCAAATCATCAACTAACCGATTGGATCCGATTGAGATATTCTATGCCACCCCATAAATTTGCTGATGGATTCCAATTCAATCCCATATGAATCAATCGGCCGCTTGCTCATTGGAACTCTCCATTGAATCGGCGGGATACTGAATAAATCCGATTGAGATGACGATATCAATATCACTGACCATGCAACCCAAATGCATGTAACAACCCGTATTCATTCTCATTAGCTCTATTCGTAATCGCACCGATTCAGTACGTGATATCTTACTATCAAAATGCAGATACAATCTCATTGAATAACCCCGATAAAAATATTTTTCTTCAAAATTCTTCAAAACTCTTCAGATTTCCCTACATAACTGTCAGATTTCGGACGCTTTGAGAAATTTGCAGAATTTTTAACCATAAATATTACTCTACAAATTTCTGCATTACTCTGCAAAATTGTACATAATTCTTCCAATCTTCGTAATATTTTATGAATTTCTCCACAAAATTCGTACAAAACTCGCCAAATCTCCATATTACATTAAATACCTCTCTGCATATTTCTGCATTACTCTACAAATCTCTGTTTGATCTATTCACTTTTGCTTGAGAAAAAAAATTGTTGTTCAGAGTTTATCTCTACAAATCTCCTTCCAGTTCGACTTGAATGACATTACGAAAGAGACACCACATTGAAAGTCCATTTTCAGGAACTTTCCTCAGTGAGGATTGAACCCGAGTCCTGCGAGTGAGAAGCAAAGCCTCTATCACATCAGCGGATCTCCGAGATGACTGCAGTAATCTCAAAGTACCACTTATGGGAATCATCGCAATGGAAAATTTTGAAAAATTCGTTTTCGTGAGGTATAGACCAATCAATTCAGAATCTTCTGAAACGAAAGATGAATAGGTCGTGGGAGAGGGGATTTTTTTGACCTCAACTTGTAAATTTTTCCAAGTGCTGAGTCAAATCGATAGAAAATTTTGAAAGTTCGTCCCTGTAAGATATAGACCAATCGATTCAGGATCTTATGAAACGAAAAATGAGTAGATCGTGGGAGAAAGGTTTTTTCGACCTTAACTTGTAAATTTTTCCAAGTGCTGGGTCAAATCGATAGAAAATTTTAAAAAATTCGTTCCCATCGGATATAGACTAATCGATTCAGAATCCTCCGAAAGGAAAAATGAGTGGGTCGTGGGAGAGAGGTTTTTTCGAGGCCTACTAGTGAATTTCACTTAAGTTGTTTTGAGTCGATTGAAAAATTGGAAAAAATTCACTTTATCTCCGCAAATGCGATTTGAGAAAAATGTATGAATTTGTATAGAAAACTCAACTCTCCGCCACAAGCCGTAATATTCTTGGAATAGACAAATAAAGAGAAAATTCAAATTTTTTTCTGCAAATGTAGTTTGCAGAGAAATGTATGAATTCGTGGAGGAAATTCCTTTCCTCGTCAAATGTTTCCACCATTTATCAAGTAGAAAAATGTTGAGAAAATTCAACATTTCTCAACAAAACCACTTTGACCAATGAGTTGGAAATGTACAGAGAAACCTTTACTGGCAATAGAAATTTTCAGAAATATGCAGAATTTCACAGAGTTTTGGAAGATGAATCTGTTGAAAAAATTCTTTCTTTCTCTAAGAATTGCGATAATGAAGTTTTGCAGAGAAGTTGTTGAAGTTTTGAAAAGAAATATTTTTATTGGGGAAATCATCGAATATCTGAATCGTTCCCTGATTCAGTATCATCAAAGCTTATCGTTCTCATACATATTGGACCTCATTCAATACAGTCATTCATACCCGCTTCATTTCCTATTCAACAATAAGAAAGCCCATACCAGTCATCTGATTAGATTGATTCGGCATTTCACTTGCACAATGTTCTGATTCAATCCGATTGGTCGATTCATCAATCGGATTTGGTCAGAATCAATCGTTTCTTTTAACCAGGGATAGTGACACCCCCAGATCAGGGAATTTTGTTTTTTCGTGTGGCTGCGTTATCATTATTAGAATACACTACAAGATTTTGGGTCTTTCACAGCTGAATATTTCGAAACATAAAAACTGACATAGCACCGATGTCGTTCATTTGACAACGATTCATGTTATCCTTCTGGATCTGTCGTACTATCGAGGAACACTCGTCCGTCGTGTTACATTGTGAAGTTGCCGAATGTTGGATAGTCAGAAGACGAAGAGGTGGATGAAAATAAGTTGGAATCATCGATGGTGTCGCGTTCCACTCCTCTCTTGCAACGAAAACGGGATATGCTTCGTCGTACTCTTGCGGAAACGCGCGGTTGAAGTAAACTACAATTGAAATTTCACTTTTATACTCTCAATTTTATTCAATTGATTACGGTATTCAATCACCTTGGCGACTTCCGCAGATTTGAAATACAATGAGAATCAATATGAGACCTCTTAACATCTTGACGAACTATTTTACACTGCTGAGCGAAACGACTTTTTATTTGTTACAGAATGTGTTGTCGAGTGAACGACGTTACAATCATTGATGAGATTAAAATATTATATCGCTGAGTTTTCCCAAAACAAGAGGGAGAAAAAGAAGTGTCTGTACGTAGCACACACAGACGAGTGCTGTGTCGTTGGTACATCGATCGATAAGTACTTTATTTAATTTAGCACAAGTATTCGAGGATTAGACACCCATTCTCGCCAATTTTGTATTTGATCGTAAAATTTGTTTCTGGCACTGAGTCTACTAATAGCTTGACGTCCATTTAGCAATAGCATTTTTTCATCCACTTCTTCATCTTTGAAAGAAAAAGGGAAAGAAAAGCACGTAAGTAACAAATGAATGTTCTCAATCGGAATGGAACGTACTTTGAAAACTGCCGATGAACAATACACCGAGGGATTTTTTGTGGTATCCGTAAGTATGCGCGCCTTCGCTCATCCATCCGCAACCCTCGTACACATTTCCATCCCCTCGCCGATGTCATCCCATTGAAAATTATCCATGTGATAAGATTGAATACTGCGTGCTATTGAAGAGCAGTCCTCTTTGGTGTGGCATTCTGGAGTGACAGAATTGTGAATCACCACATAGGGGATTGCAATAATCAAATAATTCACCGTGGTGGATTCTCTCGCGCCTCATTGCCCATATAGAAATTTACAATTGGCGCTAGCATGGTGCAGCGTAGATAAAGTATGGCCGAGGCTTGGCAACCAAGCATGGCGCAAACCTGGAACGATAACATCATTTGATGATTTACCTACGTGTTTTTCCAATGAAGTCCCATCATGGATGAAACAATGGCAATGAAATATACCATCTTGGCAAACAATTGGAAATTTTATTTGTCAATGCTGCGCCAATGATCAAAGTAAAAAATATTTGACCAAGAAATATACAGGGTGGCGCAAAAGTCTGGAAACACCCCCATAACTTTTGAACAGGGCATGATAATTGGATCAAATTTCTTTCGAATTGAAAGAGGGGTCAAGGGTTGTCCCAACAGGGGACTTTGAGTTCCCCAGCCCTGTAGGGGACGATGAGAGGGGAAGGGGGCCCAAAATCTCAAATGAGACGGGAGAGACTGTGATAAGTCATTCGATAGGGTTTTCCAACCCAAATCCAGCGGTTTTTTGTTTTTCGAAATCGGATCATTTTTCGCTGAGTTATCGTAATTTTGATACTCTGACGTGGCAAAGTCTGGAAACACCCCCTTAACTTTTGAACGGCTCATGATAATTGGATCAAATTTTTCTCGAATCGGAGGTTATTTCTATCCCAATCTTGGCATTACCCAGAATCAACGGCGTGGACGTGTCGGGAATCTGATTCCTTGTGTGTATGTGTGTGGTTGTGTGTGGGTCGCACAGGCCCATACGACCGAACCACCCACCCACCCTCACACACACACAACCACACACACCGACACCCACCTACACCCACACTCACCTCCACACACACACACACACACACACACACAAGGAATCAGGTTCCCGCCACGACCACGCCGTTGATTCTGGGTAATGCGAAGATTGAGATAAGAAAACCTCCGATTAAAAAAAAATTTGATGCAATTATCATGCCCCGTTCAAAAATTATGGGGGTGTTTCCAGACTTTGCCACATCGGAGTATTAAAATTACAATAAATAAGCAAAAATGATCCGATTTCAAAAAACAAAGAATCGCTTGATTCGGGTTGAGAGCCCCTATCGAATGACGTATCACAAGCCCTCCCGTCTCATTTGAGATTTTGGCCCCTCTTCCCCTCTCATCGTCCCCTACAGGGCTGGAGAACTCAAAGTCCCCCGTCAAGATAGCCCTTGACCCCTCCTTCAATTCAAAGAAAATTTGATCCAATTATCATGCCCCTTTCAAAAGTTATGGGGTCGTTTCCAGACTTTTGCGCCACCCTGTATAAAAAGTATGCGCATTTCGCAATTTCTGACATATGTTGTTTGAAGTTTTATTTTTTTCCCGTCATTTGTTTGTGAACAACTCGGCGTCTTTTGTCGGTAAATTTTGCCATGAGAAGTAGACACAATGTATGTTAGCTCAGCGGTAGGAGCCCTCTAGTGTGACTCATAGTAAAGAGCGATTGACTGTTCTTCCAAAGACTTACTTAAGCCTCATATATTCTTCGTATCCGCGTTTCGCCACTCGCGAGGAGCACTTAATTAGTAACGTAAGAAAAATATTACATAGGTAGCCAATATTGTGCCATGCTATTACCAATGTTCGGCGCTACATTGAAAGCTAATTTCTACCGAAACTAAGCATATGACGCAACTATATCCGGGTTCATCCGGGAGTCATACGGGAATTGGAACACGAAATTGATTTGAAACTGATGATCGGTATTCCATCCGGTCACATCCAGATCCTATCCGGGTAAGTTTTTAAAAGATAAGTATCGTATACGGGTATATCCGGGTGCGTGACGGGAATAGCTGGGCATACGATGGGACTATATCCGGGGTCATCCGGGAGTCATACGGGAATTAGAATACGAAATTGATTCGAAAGTAATGGTCTATATTCCATCCGGTCTCATCCAGATCCTATCCGGGTAAGTTTTTGGAAGATAGGTGTTGTATACGGGTGTATCAGGGTAGGTGGAGGGAACACCAAGGCTGACAACGGAATTGTATCCGGGTTCTTCTGAGAAACATACGGGAAGTGCAACACAAGATTAATTCACAACTGAAGGTCGGCAACCCATCCAGTCGCCTCCGGGTCCTATCCGAGCAAGTTTCCGAGAGATAGGCATCGTATACGGGCGTATCAGGGTGCGTGGGGGGAATAGCTGGGCATAGGACGGATCTATATCCGGGGTGATCCGGGAGTCATCCAGGAATTAGAACACGAAATTGATTTATAATTAATGTTCGGTATTCCATCCTGTCTCATCTGGATCCTACCCGCGGAAGTTTTTGAGAGATTGGTATCGTATACAGGTGTCACCGGATACGTGGTGGAACCACCAAGGCTGAGAACGGAACTGTATCCGGGTTCATTCGGGGTCCCGACCGATATCAGGTCCCAAAACTCGGATAGGACCCGGATTAAGAATTACCGCCCCTGGCGAAAAAGTTTTACATAATTCCTCATATGTTTCAGTATTTTTTCATATTTCTTATAATTTCTCATATATTTTCATAAATGTCATAAATTTTCATAATTTCTCAAGGAATTGGAACATTTAGTATGAGAAATGTTTTCTCATAATAAGTCATAATTTCTCATAAATGAAATCACATTAAATCATATCCCAGTAAACCCTGAGTTCTTGAGGATGAATATAAGATATCCGATGAAAGAAACCTTTAAGATGTGTCTAAAAGATGTCTTATAGATGTATATCAGAAATCTTCAAAAAGATATCTTACAGATGCCTGTATAAGATATCTGAAATATATCTGAAAAATCGATTGCATCAGAGTTCTTAAAATATCATCTATAAGACATCTTTCAGAACTTCATTTCTGAAAAGATGGCGTCTACCGACTTTGCCTTTTGCATCACTTTTCTGCCTCATTCTCTCGCGTGCAGTACGTGTCAAATGTTGAATCTTATATATAAAAATGTTATATATTAGAATTCAAGGGATTCAAAGGTGCAATTGACCTGTTCATGGGATAAAAACTCACCAAGTAAGTGTATGATATTTTATTCGTATATTCGTTGGATGTCATTGTATACTTTTTCAAAATCAGAATTAGTAAACATTACCGGCATTCCTAACCTTGCTCTTTACCGTCGTTTACATATATATATTATGCAAAAAAAATATCATGCACTTACTTGATGACATCTTATCCTATTTATAGGCGCAATTGCACTTCTTGAATATCTTGAACTATTACACTAATGAATTTATGAACCTGAATGTATGAATTTGCAGCGGGCTGTCTTCTTCTCGAAACATCTTCATCGAATTCATGTATCGATTCCTTGGCGAAGGTAGATCTCATAATTTTTCATAATTTCTCATAAAAGTGACAATTTTTCATATTTCCTCATAAATTACAAATTCGGTGAGAAAGATCTAATATTTGCTCCTTGAACTTGTACCAAATGAGGAAATATAAAGATTCATGACTTTCATGAGAATTATGGAAAATTATGATAAACATTACCACCAGGGTTTTTGTATGACTTCTGAAATATATCATTTTTCGGATTTCTAATTTTGCTCTCCCATAAGACCTCATTAAGATATCTTAAAGAAGCTCCTGAAAGATCTCTTTTCATATATCTTAAAGATATATAATAGTGTTGCGTCCGATATCTTTATATCTCAAAGATCTCTTTCGGGAGAAATTTTAAGATATCTTACAAAATTTTCAGACATCTTTCAGATATCTAATAGAAATCGGATTGTCTATTTGGGATATTTTCATAATTTCTCATCAAATTACAGAAAATTTTTCATAAATATAATGATGACTATGAGATATGGTTTTTCATAAAAAGTCATGATTTTTCATCAAAACTCATAATTTCTGACCAAAAAAGTTACAATTATTCATAAATAAAAGTGTATCATCATATAATTTTCTAATTTCTCAAAAGAATTGCATATGTCTTAATTTCCTCAAAATTTCACTCAGTTTCTTCTCGCATCCGTAAAGACGAGAAGGATAATATGAAATATCAACACATATGAAAACATAGAAGCCTGCTGAAGTAACTGATCCAAGTGATTCGGATCACTTGGATTAGCTACTTCGGAAGCTTCCATAGCGTCTTATCAAAACAATAAATGATAAATCTTATGTGATTTTATGAACATATGTTTTGGAGAGATTATAAAAAATTTGGAAATTTTAGAAGGGAATTGTTTTTTTTTATAACAGCACCTCTTTTTTTGAAAAATGGTGAGATTTTATTCAAAATTTATGAGAATTTATGAAAAAGTATGAAAAATTATGAGAAAAGCATTTCTTATAAGAGTCTTCAAACTCCTTCAGAAATTATGGAATTTTATGCAAAAATTGTGAAAAAATATGAAAATTTTATGAGAAAATTATGAAGACATTATATCTCATAATGATGTTCCAAATCCTTGAGAAATTATGGGATTTTATGAGAAAATTAAGAAAAAAATGATGAAAAAATATGAGAAATTATGAGAAATTTTTTCACCAGGGGCAAAATCCGTATCCGCGCCCGGATAGAGTCCCGGCTGTATCCGGGTTCCATCCGGGGTCCCGACCGATCTTTGGTCCCAAGACCCGGATAGGACCCGGATCGACCCGGATAGAGATTCACCGCAAAATCCGTATACGCGCCCGGATACACTCCCGGATGTATCCAGGTTCCCATCCGGATCTCTATCCGGTTTTTCACCAGGGAACAAATTTAGATAAGTTTAAGACATCTTGTAGGAAGATATCTTTAAAATATCTTTTAGAGTGTTCCGGAAGACTTCCACAAAAATGTTTATTGGGACGTATAAAATAAACTTATATTACAAAAAATATTTTGTAAAAATCTCTACTCGAGATAATGTTAACTGGAAATGTGAATGATATGCTCCGTGAAATATATTTTCATTGACAAAAATATAAATATGCTAAAATATGCACTTTTTCACAAAATATACCAAAATATGCGTGAATCTATAAAATATGCTAAAATATGCACTAAAGTATAAAATATGCAAAAATATGCTCCAACAAATGTGGCTTAAAAGGGTCATTTTGATCTGAAATGGATAAATATCAAAGCTATTCGTCCGTCAGATGCAGAATAAAAAATATGCTGTTGCATGTTTTCGGTTGCCCTGGTAATATACTATTGTCAGTATCATCTGGAATAGTACGGAATAAAAACCGACTACCCTGGTTAAAGAATCCATTGAGAGATTTGATCAGAACATTGTCCAAGTTCAATCGTAATTTAGTGAGATTTGGCCAGATTCAACGAGATTCACATGAAAGTTCTGACCAAATCTCATTGAAAAATCACCGGTGAGATTTGGTCAGAACATTGTCCACGTTTAATTGTGATTTGATGAGAATTGATCAGAATTTATTTGAAACCTATACATCATAACAATGTAATAATAAATCATAAAAATATGATTCTCGATAGAAAAATCCTTTTGAAACTTGTTCTACGCTTATTGAATTTTTTTTAATTCTCAGAAGAATTTTTCCATCTTTTTCACTACATTGTAATTATTTTACAAAAAATAAATAATACATTGTTACATTAATGTATTCGAAAATGAGGAGCAATTATGTGAAAAATTCATTTGATTCTTCATACATGATGGCAAAAAAAGTGCAGAAGTAAGTTAAATATTCAACTGAATCACTCTGTAATTAGTACTTATGAATTATTGATACCAAAATTATCCCAACTCACTTCACTATAAACAATACAAAATAAATTCATGTACACAATTGCGCCTCACTCACGCAATTATTATCATAATAAACGAATTATCGTGACTACAAAATCAAATAATTCCGACAACGTTTATAGCCAATTTAATATAAAAATGCAAACCTATTATCATCATATTATTATCTTATTCATTTTTTCTGTTCCACAAACTAAACGGATGAAAAATATATCCCAAAAAGTATATCAAGAACATTTCTAATATCTATTCTAAATAGACTGAGAATAAAAAAATACATCTCGAAGGCATAGTACAATCAATGCTCATTTACATTTACATTCAAATTAATTGTAATTATAAAAGAGTGAGTTATTAAAAAATATCAACAACTAAAGTATACTTGTATACATTCG
The DNA here is from genome assembly GCA_018340375.1 of Gonatopus flavifemur. NCBI lineage: Eukaryota > Metazoa > Arthropoda > Insecta > Hymenoptera > Dryinidae > Gonatopus > Gonatopus flavifemur. The sequence continues at coordinate 21,798,574 of JAFFJZ010000004.1, forward strand.
CCGATTCAATTCAATACCGAAATTGAACATTGTATTTACAATTCATTTGGTTTAATAAATAGAGATATTATCGATCTAAATTCCCTTCAAATATTGCTTCACAGAGAAATTCTCAATTAGTTTCCTTTTACCAAAATACAGTTGCATTTTGAAATATTTCAACCGCCTCCTCGTGATGAGTGCCATCAGGTAAATACGGAGGAGTAAATTCTCGATACGCAAGGCACACTCGTCTCGATTTAATATCTTGACGAAGTACAGCGTGCTCCCAATCGTATCTACACAGATAAAATCGTGAAAATTCAAATATCTAGACATTGAAATTGAGGAATGTAAATAAAATATACCACCTAGCAGCTCCATAAAGAACCATCAAAGATTTTGCTGGCATCGGCAATCGTACGACTATAGAATTCTTCTCATTTTGAGTTTCTACCTCTTTTTTCCATCTAGAATACCCGGCAACGCAATCTAAATTATATCGAGTAACAGGTCCGTTGTAGGGAAAAAGAGTGAGCATAGAATCCCCCGAGACATTAACGGTAACTATTCTCTCTCCCCAAATCCAACAATCGTCGATATGGGGATCTATGGACGCTCCTCGCTTAGGATCGTATTCCAACGTACACTGCTCGATCGTTTTGTAATCCGAAAGCAAAGATACGTTCTTGAATTTCTCTTGTACGAATCTTGTGGTCTTTGGAAAACCATGAAAATCTCCTAACCGTAGTTTCTTTTTCTTGAAATTACACTTCGGTCCAAAGTTCTGAAAATTCAAGCGAAATAAATACAAGTTTTGCAAAAGAAAAACATCGATATCAAATGTTACCTGTTTCCTTCTACCGCTCTGAGACAGTTCCCATGGAATTTCATCTATGGCTCTCTTCAATGAAACTGCTTCGTCGTCATTTAAAAAATCTAACTGAATTTTCAATATTATGGTGATAAAATCTTTGTTACGTGTTTGTTGATATTAAAGTCGTTTGGGGTAGGATTGTATACCTTTATGCAAACCCCTGGAAAATCAATAGGATCTCCTTCGTGGAAGGGATGTTTTATATATTCTCCTTCGTCCCAACCGGGCCAACATTTATCGCACAGAGGACAATATACGTAGCTGGGAGAATTCTGAAATCGTTAGATAAGTTGATATATATAAAATTAATAATCAAACTCACATCACACGATATCTGAACTGAGATAATTTAGTTTAGTTTAGTTTATTCAACTTTACGTAGGTACAAAATTAGAAATGTTCAAACATAAAGATACCTGTAATTGATATTGCAGATCAGGCTTTGAGATATTCAATTCAGTTTCGCAGATCAAACAAGTTCTTATCCCCTTACAACCGCATGATCGAACAGTTTTCATTTTTCAATAAAATCTTAATAAACTCTAGCAGTGATGTAATTATTCAGTGATTTAAATTACTGAAAAATATAAATGTGCCGGTGAGGTACATGAATGTAATAAAAAAAATTGAATTCGAGGTTGAAAATAAATGCAGAGGTAAACTCTCAACAAAAACTATTGAAGTTTTATTTAAAAATGGTTTGTTTCTTCCTTTTAGAAGAGATGAAATGTCAAATTTTTGAATCCGCGAATTGCAATAAATTCGCGTAATGTGTCACTGATATTGATAAATATTCAAGTTTAGTTTATTATTCCATGCTCGTGGATAAAAACATTGCACATTGCAACACATTGCACTGATACCTGCTGATAACTGATTTTATATATTTAAATGGACAAGAGGACAAGGCATCCCCATATGTGATCCTCGTCAGCCATTTTGAGCTGGATAAATGTTCTCTCTCACATCATTGGTCATTCCAATCAACAAGAATCTTTCATTGGTGGAATTCCGTTGGATTTCTCTTTCGTCTACAAGTTATCAATTTCTTTACACAGATGTCACTTTCGTTGTGCATTGCCTTACCGACGCCTTATTATGACCATTGCCACTTGACTTTATAATAAATAAGTAAATAAATAGTAATAAATTATAGAAATAAACACATCGACCATGCCGTCACGTGGAGATGAGATCTTGAAAGGTTTTCAAGTGTATCCTTTTTCAAATATCACCATCGTTCAGTATTTTAAACAACATATCTGGTATTGTATAGGTTATGATTGTGTCAAAATATTTATTTATTGTAACACATTCAAACTCACTTTAATCAATATAATATATGTTATCAACTTGATATAATAATACTGTTATCAATTCTGTACGATCGATTACGTCTCATCGTCACGCCAAACATTTCCTAAAATTTTTCAAGTGTATCATTTATTCGTACATCTGGTGTCCACTAACTTGAAAATCAGGAAAAAAAGATATTTTTGTCGATATGTTATTTTTTTAGACACAAAAAGACATTGCCTTAACTCTCTAATACAGTAACTGGATGAATTTACGTGACGCAGATACCGGGAAGATTCTTTGGCAGGGCAACGAGGATTTGTATGTAAATTACATTGTTTTGTTTCTTTCTTATTGAATTATTCCACAAGTTATAATCTAAAACAAAAACAACAGATGACAATTTTTCATGTTTTCGAAATTCAAAGTCGGGATATGATATTGGGTCTTCGAAGGTTGAATATTTCATAATTTTGCTCATGTTGATTATTTACAGATCAGTTCCCGATGTGGAACACGAAGCTCGCGTGCCTAAGAAGATCCTCCGATGCCGAGCAGTGTCTCGTGAAATAAATTTCAGTTCCGCCGAGCCTTTGGAAAGGTTTAGATTGGAACAAAAGGTACTCTTCAAAGGTCGCTGCCTGGAGGAATGGTTTTTCGAATTCGGCTTTGTGATTCCAAACAGTACAAACACTTGGCAGAGTTTAATTCAAGCTGCCCCGGAAAGTCAAATGATGCCGGCTAATATATTAAAGTAAGTTTCAATCTTGGAACAATGATAAATTTTTCCATTTTTTTGAATTCTCGTTTTTCCGTGTTTAGTGGCAATGTGGTGATAGAAACAAAATTCTTCGACGACGATCTTCTGGTATCCACCAGTCGAGTGCGCCTCTTTTACGTTTAAAATACCGCATTTGTGGTCCATGCATTCCATAATCTGGGACCAGAGCAAGGTGAAACGGATATCAATTAATCTACCACGCACTTCCAATTCCACTTGGCAACTAAGGGAACCTCACAACGAGAACATGGCTTTACATATTCCGCACATATCTCTTTGGGTAGATTTTATTCATTTTTAGCGACATTTAATTTTGTGAAACGTACATCGTCATAGTGGATTCAATCAATTTCTTTTCCCTTTTCAATTGTTCCATCCATTTTGACGTGATACGTTTTTTGTGTATGTATGTATCAAAGAGTGTGTATTGTATTTTATTTGTATAAGACTATAAATGAGATTTATTATTTATTGAGCACCTTTTCGGTGCAATTTTTGTAAATATATTGTGTGAAACTACACCGTATTATGGAGCAATAAAATATATGTATACAATGTACGTAATTTGTGGTTTTCTCAATCAAAAATCAAAGCAATGGAAAATTCGTGAAACGGATGAGGGTAAATAGACGACAAATTAATGCATATATGCATATAAGAAACTTAATATCCCAGAAAATACGAGAGATGTGTGTCTTTATATTCAACTCTATGTACACCCTCGCTATTGATTCGTTGTGTATAAGCAATACATTTTTGAGGCTTCCCTGCCCCTCCTGGAGAAGATAGTTTACGGCAAATACACACACGTTATCCCCTACTCTTTCTACGACACACAGGTGCAAAGGAGAAAAAAAAACCGAAGGAAAAGAGAAAAGAAACAGTGTGTAGTTGCAGAACGGTTAGTTAGAGCCTACAAAAGAGTCTTTGAAATGTCAAAGTTTCTCTAAAATAATATCGGATCTATTCGAAGAGTGGAGTGATAAATTTGAAAAATAATTTGAAAAACTGGAGGATGGATATGAAGGAGGAGGATGAAAGTGGCACGGAGAGTGGTAGACAACTTTTCTTAGTCGGAGCACCGCGAGATCCTTTAGTTTCGGCAGGTGCTATCGTAGCTTCCGGAGGTACGAACGATGAAATCAATCCCGGAGATCTACAGTCAACGGCTCTGGTTGGTCTGATGGGTACACAATCCTCTTCCGTGTGCTTTCCAACAAAATTCAGTAAGTGCACGTTGCCACCCCGGACCTGATTTAATTAACTGCCTACCTGTGCCAAGCCCACAACAAGTTGGGGTAGTGTGTTCAATTAAATTATTGCTAAATGCATTAAGCAAGCTGCCAGCCCTTTTTTTTAAATAGAGTTAGTGGTAATCAGTTTAAGAGTTATGAAGATTCGCACGCCGACGTATAGTAATGCAATTAAATCCAAAGTAAAGTGTGGATTTATCAACGATATATGTATTATACGTTTTAGCGTATGACTTTTCCCCGAGTCCGGGAAACGAAGATAGGCAATCCTCCGGGCCTGTTGGTAAAAGAAAACAACGAAGATATCGCACCACGTTTACAAATTTTCAATTGGAAGAGTTGGAAAGGGCGTTTCAAAAGACCCACTATCCCGATGTTTTTTTCAGAGAAGAGCTCGCGCTTCGCATTCAATTGACCGAAGCAAGAGTCCAGGTATTTTTCACCAAAAAAAATATGATTAATTATTCGAATGATGTAACTCGAGGTATGATTTCGACAGGTATGGTTTCAAAACAGAAGAGCTAAATGGCGTAAACAGGAGAAACAATGTAAAGTCGCGACTCACTTAACTTCCCATCTTCAACCGTCGGATTGTTCGGAGGTGCAACAGCAGCAACAGCAGCACCATCCGGATCATTTGTTGTTGGAACCACCCTTGGGTGGTAGCCCACCTCCGATTTATCTTGGCATGGAATGGGCTGGATTCTCTCCGTACAGCGGTACCGCCACAGCTTCGCCTCTCATCGTCAACGGGATGAACAAACCCCAAGAATCGGAAACCGATGACAATCCTTTACTCGACCCAGAATTATTGCAACTGAAAACTTCACGTTCCTAATAATAAGGATCTCAAATATATTCATATGTAGCCTTAAATAATAATCTTGTACAACCCCACTTTGTCGGACAAGGTCGGATATTATAAATATATCGGATTTGATATTCAATTCGCAATATTATTAATTCACGAAACACTAAAAAAACGTTCTTCTGTGCAATATAAAGTGATATTTAATAACTTCATCCTTTGCCCTTTGTTGAATAATATATATGTATATTATTCTAAATCGCAAGTAGAGAATCTTATATACTTTGTACACTGTTATATAGATTTTATAAGAGAAAAATAAACACAATTACTCTTATGAATTATAAAATTGAGAAAACAATAAAAAAAAAAAAAATTCCTATCAACAAACACAAAATTCTTCGACTCTGACACATAAAATAGTAACATTATCTTTATTCGGTGTGCATATATTACAGTTCATTAAATCAGCTAGATTACGAATCATTCGAGTTCGATTTAGAAATAATTGAGTTGTTAAAGCAATCCAAGATGATCACCAGATCGAGTCTGGTCTTAAAAATCGGTCTTCTTCTCCTGCCCTGAGATTCAACATGACCAATATAATATTATTACTATTACGCTTTCGTTTGACGAATTTTTTTCTTTCTCAAAATCGAAATTCATTCTCGGTTAATATGCCAATCGTATACCGGTATTCATCAAAAACCGGTACAACAAATATTATTCTCAAACAAAATAAATTAGTGTTTTTATAGATGTTAGAGACAGGGTTACGCGACGTAAGAGTACTCATCGGCACTGTTTGGTGTACGTTCGATGTACTGTTTATCTATAAGAGCTTCGATACATTTCTTAATCATACCGATCGAAGGGGCAAACGTGACCTTGGATTGACTTAAAACCTGAAACAATATATCGTACGTGGATTAGAAAATGTATTCGTTGGAATGATATCTTTGAAGTTTCAATCGTTCATCAAAACACAATCTAAGCTGACGAATTCTTATGAACACTAACTAATTCGATAATTATAAAAGAAGACGAATAGTTGCCGCCCAGCTTCCGTTCTTCAGAATTGGTCATTGGGCGAATAATTGATTCATGTTAAAGTCAAGATATATTTAAGGGGAAGTTCTCATCAAGCGAATTCCGAAATAAGGTGATTTTCTCGAATTTTTTGTTTGAGAAAGAAGTAAGTTAAGAACTCGAGTCATTTGAAACTCATTAAATGGGTCTCAAAGTACATGATATAATTCCCATGGCATTATTTTTTACTAAAAGAAAAATTGTTCATGTACTTGAAGACTCAATTAACAAAGTTGATGAGTGGGGTGGATCGAAAAATTTATTTTCTTGAATCTTGTAACGTAATAGTGCGGAAAAGTTGCGAAATGTGACACAAAATACGTGGTCAGTAACTTTGCTTTGAAGTTTCAGGAAATGTTCATTTTTTGATCGATTTTCAAGAGGTGGTATCTCTGATCATTCTCGTTGATGCTTGGATTTTCCTATCAATATCTGGCACAAATTAATGAGGTTAATAGTGGGAAAAAATCCTAACCAATCATTTGCTATAGATATAGTTTCAAAAATTGTGCTGAAAAAACAAGAAATACACCTTACGCTGTGCAATCTGTACTATTCTCTGAAATTTACGTTGATCAATCATCAGATGTAAAAATATCACAAAACGTTCTCCAATGTTCAGTATTTCCTCGTTCTTTTCTGTATAACCAATATTTTCAAAGATATACTACATTAGATTAAATTAATGTGATTAATATAATTCTCAGATACCAAACCGCAACCTGATCCTTTGAAAAATATTTTTGGTTCTTCCGGAGTTTTTCATACAAGCTCCCATAATTATTGTGTTCTGCACGTTTGAAATATCATTTCTCGATCACATCACCCATAAGGTAGGGGCTTTTTTCTTGTATCTTGTGCCTTTTTCGTGGATAGATTTTGGCTATGGCTGTCCACTTAACAACGGTGGAAACAGAAATGTTCAATTCTCGGCGATCCTAATGTTCTTCTATCGGAATCACCTTGTCTCCCTACTGGCGGTGCTGTTTTGAGACACGTTGAGTGGATGGGGTTTGAATGCCTTAAGGAAAATAAACAAAATCCATCCATCAAAGACATCATAAAAGAAGTTTCTTCTCTCTTGATAACAATATGGCGAAGAGCATCAATCCCTGTTGTCAGCCATCAGCGAATAGAAGTAATAATTAAAAAATATCACGATCAATGCTCGGCAGTTAGGAAACTCGTATCTCTGAAACCCGACATCCCTAGCACGGAAGAAAAAATCCAAAAATTTAGAGGAGAAATGGAGAAGCTTTTGGATATTTCGTCATGCAAATGTTTGACTTTTGAATCCTGCACTTGCCCAATAGATAGAAAAGTTCCAGTGATAGAACAGGCATTTTTATCACATCAAAGGACTGGCAGAAAAATGTTCATATCTATTGTAGATAAGGAAACAACTTTGAAGTACTTCAAACGGGCTGAAAGGAAAAGAGAGTCGTTGAAGAGGCTTGAGAGCCAACGTCATATGAGTCAAAATATCTCCGGTTTTTCCAAAAAGTCGAACTTTCAGACGATGATAGTGATTCCCAACTTCCTGATGACACCAGAGACTTTGATTTTATTTTCTCAGCTCCTACCGATAAATCTGGGATCATATTACCTTCATTCTCACGAGCTTGTGACCGACGTATGTTGTCAGATCGAGCAGCTGCTGAATGAGCTTCGTCGCTAATGCACGATTTATCAAATGCACAAAACATGGATATTCAAAAACCCAGTTTGATTATTGATAGGAACAAAGTCCAATGATCACGTCACCATGTACTTTGTGAACTGGAAAAAGATGCTCACCAAAACGATGGAACTATACAGGGCGTCCCATTTGAAACAGGACAGCTGAATAACTCTTCAGGGAATGGAGGGGGAAAAAAATTGTTCAGATAAAAGTTGTAGGGTTCGAAGGGGGCCATAAGATGGTGACCTTGAATTTGACCTTGAGGTCAATTTTGAGGATAATTGATGGTCAAAGTATGTTTTTTCAAATGGGAAACCCTACGTTCGACCTCAGAAATGGAAAGAGCGGAAAATTTTACGTCCGAATATGTTAACATATCAGGTCATTTAGAGGTCATTTGAAGGTCAAAAAACCATTTTCTATGGATTTTCACGGAAAAGCCTCAAACGAGTTGTTTCTCTGACCAAAGTTATCAAAGTTAAAGTGAAACCCCGAGTTTCGACCTTGAATTCGACCTTGAGAACGATGATGAATGCCAAATTTGAAACAATAATTCAAAAATTATTTATTTTTCCAGTTCGTCGTTTTATAATTACAGATGGCACAAATCCGTTGACGGGTGAGACACACTTATTGCAGGAGATGTTCGAATTGACCGCCATTTACTTCAATACATAACTCCAGCCGGCGTCGAAAGTTTCCAAGAACAGACTGAAAAACTTCTGCACGAATATTCGCAATTGCGTATCTGATGCGTTGTTGTAGATCCACAGGTGTTGTTGGTCGGTTGGTATGAACGACATTTTTTACGTAACCCCACAAATAAAAATCTAGAGGGGTGAGATCAGGAGATCTTGCCGGTCACAGTACAAATCCACCTCGACCAATCCAACGATTGGGGAAAAGGATATTTAGATAATCCCTCACACATCGAGCAAAGTGTGGTGGTGCACCGTCTTGCTGATACCACATCCTCTGCCTAGTTGCTAATGTCACATCTTCCATGAGAACTGGTAATTCATTCTGTAAAAACTGTAGATAATTAGGACCGTTAACAGTTCCATCAAAAAAATACGGCCCAATAACTTGATTGTCTAGAATTCCACACCAAACATTTATACACCACCGATGCTGATGATCAACTTATTGAGTCCAGTGCGGGTTTTGCGCTGACCAATAGTGGCTATTGTGACGATTTAACAAGCCAGTACTTTGAAACGTTGATTCATCACTGAAAAGAACATATCGAAAGAAATCGGGCGCTTCGTTCAACCTCTGTAAAGCCCAATGGCAAAAGTTAACCCGATTCTGCATATGTTGTTGAGATAATTCTTGGGTCAGTGTGATGTGGTACGGATGATATTGAGCAGCTTGTAGAATTCTGTGTGCCGTACTGCGTGGAATACCCAAATCGCGTTCAATATCACGTAAACTAACATGAGGATTCATGTGTATTAATGCTGAAACAGCAACGCATCGAGGGTCGTTAAAGTTGAAACCTTGATTGTTTCGGCGTTGACCAATCCTTCCTTGTCGACAATTTCTTTCAACTTGGCGAATGACTTCTGGAGAAGGATGATGCTGCCGATCTCCAAACCGCTCTCTGTACAATCGTGACGCTCTTTGATACACTCCGCGACACTCACCCAAGATCATTAAAATATCAACACATTCGTTAGGTGAATAAACCATTTTGAACACGCACTTACACCGTAAACGATGAAAACTTCTTAATGATCATTTTCGTACTGACATGAAGAATAAACTCTGAAGGTTAGTTCTGTTTACTTTCAATTCAAGGTCAAAACGTGGGGTTTCACTTTAACTTTGATAACTTTGGTCAGAGAAACAACTCGTTTGAGGCTTTTCCGTGAAAATCCATAGAAAATGGTTTTTTGACCTTCAAATGACCTCTAAATGACCTGATATGTTGACATATTCGGACGTAAAATTTTCCGCTCTTTCCATTTCTGAGGTCGAACGTAGGGTTTTCCATTCGAAAAAACATACTTTGACCATCAATTATGCTCAAAATTGACCTCAAGGTCAAATTCAAGGTCACCATCTCATGGCCCCCTTCGAACCCTACAACTTTTATCTGAAAAATTTTTTTCCCCCTCCATTCCCTGAAGAGTGATTCAGCTGTCCTGTTTCAAATGGGACGCCTTGTATAGGGAATGCACTTTGATGGACGGAAGGACGGAACAACAGTAATTTCTAAAGATGAGCGCGGTAATTCACATCCTTCTATCACCCAGCAAGAACATATTTCTCTCCTGCGAGAACCAGGATCTAGATTCATCAGTCACGTTATACCTGTGACTGGAGAAGGAGTTAAAATAAAAGACGCAATCCTGGCGTACTTGCATGAGAATAATATTAATACCACGTACATGGCGGCTGTTGGTTCTGATAGCACAGTAGTGAATACTGGAAATATGAAAGGTGTGATTACACTATTAGAAGGGTCATTTCGAAAGACTTTACAATGGCTGATCTGTCTGCTGCATTTTATGGAACTTCCTCTCCGGCTTCCTAATACAAAACTTGATGGAACAACTATTGGTCCTATATCTCAAGCTTTACCAAACTGTGAACTTCTGCCAGTTGCTCAATTCAAAGCGATTGAGAGTGATCTACCAGAAGTTGATTTCAACGATTTGAGTACTGATCAGGAATATTTATATAAGATCAGTTCTGCTATATCCAATGGACAATGTTCCTCCTGTCTCGCTCTCAGAAATCCTGGAAATATTTCTCATGCGCGATGGCTTACAACAGCCAACAGGATTTGGAGACTATACATATCATCAGAATATCCTTCTAATGAACCTAAACATATAGTTAAGTACACTCCGAAGGTCTATGCGATGTATTCATGCATCAACAGCCCTCTTCATGTGCATTACCTTATGCAGTCATCTCGATACCTTGATGATAGTTTGAAAAACGTCATTGACCCTGTCATTTAGAGAAATGCATTCTTCGCTCATCCAGAAAATTTACTATTCACAATGTTATGGGACGAACGTTCTTCTGTTAGGAAGATCGCTATTGGACGGATTCAAGATGCAAGAAAATGACCAAACAAAAAACTTCGAGAATTTGTTATTCCAAAACTCAACTTTGAAGCTGTTGATTATGTCGACATAATATATTGGAACCAAATAACTGTGACAGAATCCCCCTTATTACGCCGCATATCGAATGAAGATCTTTCACTTTTTGAAGGCAATCTCGAAAACCTTTCTCCTCATCCTGAACATCTGTCATTCTTTCCTAACCATACACAGAGCGTGGAAAGGTGTGTCAAATTAACAACGGAATTGTCAGTAAAGGTAGTGAATCAAAAAGAGAGAGATGGATATGCCAGAACCGTTTTAAAACAACGACAAATTTTACCATATTTTGAAACTAAATCAGATTTTCAACAATAAGAAGTGAGCTCAAGTGGTAGGGTGGTTGGGCTGGGCTCAGGCTGGGACTCAATGGACGGCCACCTCCTCGTGGTAAGTTCTGGGTAGTTTGTGAAGTAAAATTAGCTGAGAGCCGTCGCAAACGGAACAAGGAAGAACTATGATGCGTACAGTAATTATATGAAAATGCTCAGTCCATAAGTATCCGAAAGGGCCTCATTGGAAGTACTAGGGTTATCCATATTAAATCTCAATCATCCTGTTTGAGATGTATCACGAATCCAGTGCAAAAGAGGTATTTTTGGGTTTTGTATCTTGATAGAAACGTCTAAACACCAACGACAAAGAAAACGAATATCACCTTTTGAAAATCGGTCGAAAAATGAACACTTTCTGAAACTTCAAAGCAAAGTTACTGACCAAAGATATTATCTGACCGAATCAAGGTTTTGCACACGTATTTTGTGCCACATTTCGCAACTTTTCCGCACTATTACGTTACAAGATTCAAGAAAATAAATTTCTTCGATCCACCCTACCCCCGAGTTCTAAACCCTGGTTAAAAGAACCCATTGATTCTGACCAATTCTCATTAAATTACAATTAAACGTGGACAATGTTCTGACCAAATCTCACCGGTGATTTTTCAATGAGATTTGATCAGAACTTACTGTGAATCTCGTTGAATCTGGCCAAATCTCACTAAATTACGATTAAACTTGGGCAATGTTCGAACCAAATCTCATTGAATTTCATTTGTCAGATTCAATGGATTCTTTTAACCAGGGAATTGACTTCCTTCCATGAAAAAAAAATTCACGAGAAAATCACGTCACCAGACGAGAACCTTCCCTTAACCGATGATATTGATTTTATATAAAAATTCAAAACTAACGTCACAGAACTTGACTTACGAGATTAAAAAGCAATTTTGAATCTCACAATTTCAATAACAAATTTAGACATTGTCAATTGATCGGTGTAAAAACTTCAACAAACGATTCAAACTTCGACGTCAAACGTGGTTTTAAAAGTTCCCCGATTGCAAACTCACCTCCTGTACAAGTTGATTGTGTCTAAGAAGTTTTCGACTTTTCATAATGCGTACGATAGCAGCTTGTAGATACAATTTTCTATCGTCGTCGACGCTACGATGCGTGGCTTCGGTATCGTGAGGCGCGTCCCTCTGCAGAGCACCGGTTACACGGAATTTCGTTCTCTTATTATGGTAATCAAGATTGAGCAAAAGCAAGGTATCCTCTTCGAGTTCGCCTTCCGTTGATTTTTTTAATATTTTACAATCGACGAGACTAGCCGCGTGTTTGACCAATTGATCGTGAGAGAGGCGAAGAGAAGCTGCCGCTTCGCGACAAGGTATGGAATCGCATTGTTCGAACAATAACAACAATGCCATTTGGTACGTCTGTACCGTCACCAAATAAGGCTTCTTCAGGTAATTGAACTTTAATTCCCCCTGGCACAAATGATGCAACCAGGTGAGTTTTCTTCCGCTAAATTGAGCGTGATAGAACGATTCGAAGGCTTGCACCGATTTCTCCAACTGTTGTGGCACGTGAAAAGGTCCTGGAGACGGAGGTAATCCCAATGGCCATGCACCAGCCTAGAATTCCCAACAACCAGGGGGGAGTGGGGGGGTTAAACATTCAAGAATATGATATAATATATTTTCAAAGTGATTTACCTGCAGCACATATACCATAAACCCAATTCCCAATTGATTTTCCTCTCTCTCGCGTAGACTGGCAGTAAATTTGGCATTCAAATCCGCGGATACAGACATATCCGTGAACATTCTATGCAATTTATTCGTAAATTCGTATCCGCAAGCTTGCTTCAGGCGATCTATCATGGCCTCTTCCGCGTCCATAGACTGGGACTGTTGATGTATCAATCTCTTAGCTAACATCCGAGCGTAGAATTTTTGAAACACATCTTTATCGTCTACGTATTTAAAAACTGTGATAGAACGAGCGAGTTTGTCCTCTATCTCAGCTTCCGAGGCTGCCTTCGCGGACTTCTTCAGCAGGAAATCGCAGTATTTGGCCAGCTAATGTGAAATACAATATAAAATAGTTGATTTGAAACTCAAAGAAGAAAAAATGTTTTGTTACCAGTTCGGGAGCTCGAGCAGGTTGCCGGGGAACGGGTCTATAATTCACTACGGCGGAACAAGCTTTGTCGAGGGCACCTAAAAACGCTTGATCTCCCTTAAACACATCCTTGATTAATTCCGAATACTTGGAATGAACCTCCAACATGCTTTCCACGAACTGAGTGTGTACCTAAAGAAACACACGTCAAGGAATTCAAATCACATTTTGCGTTGAATGAATTATTAGCTCACATGTACCTGGTTAGTATAAATCCATTTTTTTTTCACATATTACTCTTACATTTTCTCCCTGGAGAGGACCAATCGCGTTCAATCCCTGCTGAGTGATGTGTTCCGTGAGCTTCTGTACGAGCGGCGCCAAACCCGATGATAGAGGCCTCAACAGCGGATAAAGGAGAGACAAATCTCTTCTACGTTCATTCTCTATCATAGCGTTCGCTTCCAGATGAAGCCAGGACACGTGAGCGGCTACCATTTTCTCCGTTTGACACTGTCTCACCTGAAAAATTGTTTATATTATAATTAGAAAATAAAATCATCGATTTTTTTTATAGTCGACTTACTTTGGATACCGAACTCGCGTGAAGGAATTTACGCGCCCGTAGATCTTCTTGACTCAATCGCCAGGTAACCCTCTCCATGTAACGAGTGACGTCGGATTGCTGGAGCAATTCGGACGCTTCTCTGGCGTAGAATTCCCCGCTAGCTTCGAGAAAAGGTTTCTCGAATATCGTTTGATACATCTTTGAGATAAAAATAAATGATCAATTTGGATTTCAAAGAAACCAAGGAGGTACCAAACTTACATCTAATTGTCCTTTCTTTTTGTATTGCTCGACGTGGACGAAACTCTCTATGACGCCGCATATAACTTCGGTACTAGCCGGTTGAGATATTCCCATTCTATCGGCGTGAATGCTATCCAAGAGCAAAGACACGAGAGATTTTCTAAGAGGAGCTATCATTCTTTGTTTCCATATTTCTAAACCTAGTTCACCAATTTCCATTTGCTCTTGATAATCCGCCGCTGTGGTAGATGATGCGCCGTATATAATCTCCGCTTCTGTCATCTTCTGTTTTTTGATATGCTGCTGATTGAGGTACAAATATAGGCAATGCAGGTAGTTAATGCCTTGCGAGTATTCGTTCCAGGCATGATAATACGCTTGCAAAAGATTATTTTCACCTTGGGCGAGTACTTTGTTCAGCAACTGAGAGACATGATTGTCCAGAAATCTTTTTGTTTCGTTATACAAACGATCGCCCAGGGGCTCTGGGTATGCCACGCATAAAGAATACACGTCACTGAAAATACAGATATGTAAAATCTTTTTTAGAATTTTCTTATTCGCATAATAAATTGAATTACCTGAATCTGTCGTTCCAGGTAGACCGTGGAACGTCGGATAACGTTATAACCCCTTTAACCGTCTCTTGTAGTACATCCCAGGTTTGAGTAAAATCTACTTTTTTGGGTTTAAGTGACATTCTTTCGATGGAATAAACCGGTATAGTCGAAAAATGGATACTTTACTCCGTGCAGAACACCACTGTAAACAAAGAGATGGTCACAACATTGCCACAAAAAAGTGCATGGAAAGGATATATATATACTCTTATAAAATCTCAAAGCCAAGTTCCTAAAAATGTACTCCAAGAATAATCGTCTTGCTATATAGGTGTCGAGAAATGCATGTTGACACAAGGCTTTGTTCGAATGTTTTCTACATGGTTTAAAAATAACATAAAATATGTTGTTATATATATATGTGTATGTATGTATATACAATGTCAGTTACAAAGTTTCAAGAAAAAATAAAATGGATTTAAAAAATTTGTTTTGAAGAGACAGAAAAAGTGAAGAATCAAAGATGAGATTGAAAATTCAAAGTAGAACGCATGATGTATGGACGAACGTATAGGACAGCTGATTCGATATTGTCCAAGCAGATGTTTGTGTGCAGTGATTTCCAAAGAGACAACTAACCAACAAAAAAAAAAAGAAGACGCACCCGAAAGACGATGAATCTTGAAATGATTTTCGTAACAAATAGTACGAGCAATTTCAATCTCCGCTAACGATCGTTCTGGACCACTTATTTTTGGGATAACGCGAGTCATTCCCCGTCACAAAATGCATGACACTTGTAACGACTCGTTTCACTTGCAGAATACATTTTTCTTTTTGTTTCGATCTTATGTATTTATCTCTAGGTTTTTCCTTGGTGTGGTTTACCACGTCGAAGGTTTACGTTGAGAAACAAGGCTCGTACAGTCGATACTCGCGTTCAAATTTCAATCCCCGAGTACTGGAGGGTGTCTCTTTTGCAACTCGCGATTGTAAAGTCGAGTAAAGGAAAGTGTTTTACTCGGAACTTAATAACATCACACACACAGCCATTTTTCTTCCCTTGACTTCCAACTTTCAAGATTCTTAGTGGTAGGGACAACTCGATGTAAAAAATATATACCTATACCGTGGAGAGGTTCCGCGAGTTCTGCGCAAGCACAGTGACGCCATTGCTCTGTATTTTAGCGATTCATCATAGCGAATCGTGATTGTCGTGGTGGTGATTTTAACTGTTGAGATATACTATCGCGTAGCTGTTGTTTCATTTTTGATATTCGATCCAGCAAATTGGTTTATCTTTAAAAACGTTGATTTTCGATGTTTTTCAATGATCGAATCGATTTTAAATCGCGCGCGCGAATGTAAAGTGCCGCGTATGAAAAGCTGCCCCAATGCTGTACACAAGTTCTAAAAGAATTCTTTATTAAAATAATACTTTGTATTCGTTATGAACTCTTTGGAAACTCTTGTGCTATCTGGAAGACTCGTCACGCTCTCGAATTATAAAACCAAAGAACTCTTTTAGCCTGCTCATCAAAGCATCCTATTCAGAATTTGAATTTAAAAAGAATTCTCAAAATGTCACTGAAATAGACACTGAAAAGTTCTTTTGCGTTTCATACCTATCAACCTATCGTCGAATGTTTTCAAGACACCCTATAGATTGATCCAGTCCAATCATCGTGATTGTACATACACGATTCGTGTTGTGTAGTATTCCACAAAAGCTCTTCAAACATAAATTAACTCTCATAAAACCTCAAACAAAATGGTAAGTTTCAACCGAATCTAATTTCCATCTCTCAAACATACCTTCGCGTGTAGTTCTGCTTGGAAAATATACAAAACATTCATTCGTATAGGTTATATACCAAATGTCAACCAAATGACAATGCAGCTTTTGAATCCAAGAAAAATACATTTTCCCATTAAATCCCTTGAATTTCTTTTACAGAGTATCCTAGCGTACAATGGGGGAGCTCTGGTGGCTATGAAAGGCAAAGATTGCGTAGCCATAGCCGCGGATCGAAGATTCGGCATACAAACTCACACCGTAATGTGCGATTTTCAAAAAATATTTGAAATGGGACCTCACCTGTACGTTGGACTTCCAGGTCTTGCCACGGACACTCAAACTGTCATGGAAAGGCTACGTTTCAGATTGAATTTGTACGAATTGAAAGAGAACAGAAAAATACATCCCAAGACTTTCACCTCCATGGTGTCGAATCTACTTTACGAGAAGAGATTCGGGCCCTACTTTGTGGAACCTATTATCGCAGGTTTAGATCCCGTAACTTTCGAACCGTATGTCGCTAATATGGATCTGATAGGATGCATAAACCAACCGGGAGACTTTGTGGTGGGCGGAACTTGTACTCCACAACTCTATGGAATGTGCGAAACCTTGTACGAACCAAACATGTCGGCAGAAGATTTATTCGAATGTATTAGCCAGGCCTTGATAAATGCATTTGACAGAGATGCTATCTCCGGTTGGGGTGCTGTCGTTCATATCATGTAAGTCCCTACTAGTTTCCTCGATAATCTCGATACTCTCATAACCGAATGATTTTTCTTTGTTTGCAGTGAAAAGGATAAAATCACGACTAGGAATCTTAAAACCAGAATGGATTGAATTTTCTTTTTTTGTATATTCTCTGGATATAAATTTTATTTAAATAAAGTCGAGTGAAAAATGATATATGTTTGTTTCCATTTTTTTGTTGTCATTTAAAAGTTTGAAATCGTGTACGTTAGATGACGCTAATTCCCCTAGAAGTTCCTAGAATTGATGCCACCATTGCCACCGGCGGCCCCCCATTAGCGAATTTTGACATTTCGGTAACCGATACAACAACCTCCGCCAACTCGTAAATTATCTTTGCATTTATTTCCTGGATTAATTCTATCGAAATTGATTTTTCAAACACCTCGTCGAACCATGGCCGAGGAAATTGCGCAAGTTTTCAATTCGTTCCAAGATTATTTAAACAATGAACAAGAATTGCGAGAGGCGAGTATATCTTCACTCTTTATGTGTTTACATACCGGATTGTTGACGAATATTTCATTGGCTTTTTGATCAAAGTGTGTATTAGATGCGACTCAATGGAGTCAAATAACGCAAAGTATACACTTCTTTTCTGTTCAATACCTTTCGTGAAGTTTCATTCATTATCGAACATAATGTTCGTTTATATTTTGAATATTTTATAGGTTAACTTGAATCGATTACATCAGCTAATAACAATTTATTTAATCTCAACAGGTCATTCGCGTTATCGTTAGAGAAATTGAAAAAAACGCACGAGACATCTTGATGATTCTACAAAATATTCACAACGAAAATAATATGGAAGAAAATATAAGTATGTTTTGTAGATCAATATTTATTTACTTTTTCCTATTTACGTATGTGTTAATTTCATCCATCGTTTCAGTTGTTTCACAGTATTGTTCCAAGAGCAGGGAATTATTCGAGCGCATACGTGAACAATATGCCAAATTGGCAGAAGTAGTTCCTAGAGATCAGTATTATCGCTTTCACGATCAATGGCGTTTTGTTACCCAAAGATTATGTTTTTTGGCAGCCCTGACGGTCTACTTAGAAGTCAAAATTTTGGTTACCAAAGAAACCGTGGCAGAAATATTAGGAGGTTTGTGGATTGTTTCTCGGTGTCGATTATTTCAAGATAAATTTCAATTTTAATTACTTTATTTTCAGTAAAAAACAAACAGGAAGAAGGCTTCCATTTGGATTTGGAGGACTTTCTCATGGGTTTACTGCAATTGTCTGCCGAATTGGTATTGAATTCTCTATAAAATTTTGAAATACATATTAACTGTTCTTACATCGTCGATTCATTGTTCCAGAGTCGATTTGCTGTGAATAGTGTCACAAACGGGGAATATCATCGCCCTATAGAAATTTCCAAATTCGTAAACGAGTTGAATGCAGGTTTCAGACTGCTCAATTTGAAGAACGATTCTTTACGTAAACGATTCGACGCTCTAAAGTACGATGTGAAGAAAGTTGAAGAAGTAGTTTACGATTTAAGTATAAGAGGTTTGAAACCAAACTCTGTGCCATCCGTTACCGTGCAATCCACTCCCGCTGAGGAAGCTACGTCAGCTCAGTAGCCTCCGGTTCTCTTATAAAACCTCTTTCTTATGGTACTAATTTTATACATATTATTAAAACATTTAATAAATCGTATACAATCGTACATGTATATTCCGCAGGATCTGATCTCTGTATATGCATGTATTTCACTTGTATGACTCTGGTCTCTGCCGATTCCATGAATACATTATTACGTATTGTGATATCTCAAGATTTATATATATTGTTTTGTTTAATTATTTGTACTCGAATTTTGCAGAACGTGGAAAAAGTATTTCTTACTTTAAGTTGCATCGCCAGATTTACAGTGAATAAAAATTCATTCTCATTCAATAATCTTTCTTTGGATCAAATACGTTCTTCAATGGTTCTCCTTTAATGTACTTTGAATAATTTTCAGCGAAAAATTTGGCCATGTTTTGGGGACGCGATATACCCGATATATGGGGTGATATGGTAACCTGTGAACAGAGAAGGAAAAGAATAATGTAACAAATTTTCACAGCGGAAAAGAATTTTCACCTGAGGGAGAGTCCATAATTTGCTGGTTCGGGGCAACGGTTCTTCCTCGAAAACATCTAAAATTGCAGCCGAGATCCATCGATTTTCCAAAGCATTTATCAAGTCGTTCTCTTTGACGATGGTACCACGACCAACATTTATGAACACAGAACTCCTTTCTTTGCAATTTTTCAATACATCTCCATTCAAGAGACCTATAGTGTCCTTCGTGGAAGGTAATACGTTGACTATGTAATCGCAATTCTTCAACATAATAGATAAATCGTCAGTTGTTTTATGCTCATCGATGTATTCCAATTTCTCTTTAGGTAGACTACGAGACACTCCCCAAACTATTCCTCCAAACAATTTTAACTTTTCTGCAACTGTCGATGAAAATTAAGATTCGATGAAGCATGAGGATTTAAACTGAACGTTTCATAGCACACTTACTACATTTTCCAATATTTCCGAGACCTAGGATTCCTATGGTTAAATCTGCTATCAGTCTATGAGTTTTTATTCGATCCGTTTGTTGCCATGAAGAATTTTTTTGATTCTCGTATTGTCGTCTTTGATCCCGTTCGAAATTGAAAATATGCGCCACTACGTATTCGGACATTGCCAGGCCAAAACTTTCGTCCGAGAATCTCGTCAATTGACAAGGGAGTTTGTTATTTTGAATATGAGGTGTTAGTTTGTCCATTCCAGCCCAAGTAGTTTGAATCCATTTGACTTTTGGTAATTTGTAAAGGTAGGGTATTAGCAGATTGCAGTCCGCTACCAGAATCTCCGCTGCGCTGAGTTGTTGCAGAGTATCGCTTTGATCTGTAGCAGTTTGAAAAGGGGCGTGATTCCCGCCTTAATTCTCTCATCTCTCTGTATCTCGTGATTCAAAGAAGAATTGAAACAAGCGGCAAATAACACTCGCTAAATGAAAATATTGTTACTATATTTGATTTAATATTGTAATGAATATAGAGGATTTGTATCGCGATGCTTGAAAAATAGCGATATTATAATGAATTCTATACACGATTTCATATCGAAACAACGAAATGGTGTAGAAAGAAACAGTCTTTCGGTACTCGATCTCTTCGTTTATTCAACAGTGAAGTCATGTACGTGGTGCGCCAAGATAGAATCTGATGAACAAAAGGTTAAGTACTATTTATTCTCAACTCTTCTTCTAATCTCATTTACATTGACAATACCATATAATGCGTTTCTCATTTAACAGTGAAATTAATTTCCAGGTGGTTCCGAATGCACACTTACTTGGTACAACATGGGTAACAGTCAAATTCGGTAACTGAGAGCGAATATAAGTGGATAATTGAGGCAGTTCGGATAATACGGCAACGATACGCGACATCTTGTAACAAAATGCGATCCACTGAAGTGTTTGAGATGTACTCGAATAGGCGATTGAATTGCGAAATTTTATGTGGACATAGATTTCTTGTATATCTTATCTTTGCTATATTTTACGTGAAAAAGACGAGGAGTAGAAAAATTGATAAAACTGATGAAGCAGGTATCCAGAGAGGCTTTCAAGTTACAAAAAAAATATGATGATGATGATTCTAAAAAGATCGATAACTCCCTGAAAAATTTATCTCTAATTTATCTCTCATTAGTTTCCATTAACTTTCAATTTATTGTTTATTGTGTGCAGATAAAGCTCCTTTACCGATAACGCGAGAACTGATATCAAAAAATCTACTTTTCAAATCTTATAATATAATAATATGTACGCGAATATCAACTTTGAAACCTCTTGGAAATATCAAATTCATATATTTTTTTAATTTATCTGTGTGCTATGAATTAATTGATGTGTAAATGATACCACTGCTGGGCGAAATGCTTTGAAAAATCCATTTAAAATCAAAAATGGAAAATGTTTTCGGAAAGTAATTTAAATGAGTAAATGGAAATGGTTTCTCTAAGAGAATTTTTGAAATAGTTTTTTTTTTTATAACTCATTTGGAATTTCATTTATTCGGTTATTCACATAATAATATGAATATTAAATTCACGGAGACAATTTTCAAATTACAGAATTGTATTGAATTCAGTAAATGTATGCCAGCCCTGGTGAAAAAAGAGTTTGAAATGGATGGATTTGGATAGCACTCTGATCTGTATTTGAGGATTTTCTTTCTGAGGAATCAATCTCATTTTGTCCGATGGTAAGAGGAGTCGTTGATAAGTCTCCAATTTCATCCATTCAAAGAGCATTCCTATCAGTTTCAATCCGGACTTGGGAAATTTTTAGAGAACTGCAATCCATTTGCGTCTTTTTCCAATCCAGAAACATTGCGAAACCATTTCTGTCCATCAGGAGGATAGAAAGATCATCTAGGATGATGGGGACTACAATACTAGTTCTTTTGGGTCCAGGAGATCGCTGAAAATTCTGTCCAAACGAATCTGATTGCATCTTAGAAATATGAATTTGTTTGTGGATCCACTTTCATCGATGGATAGGGATGCGAATTCAATCCGAAAGGATCCGAACTCAAAGCATGGTTTCGTTTTGTCCGTTAAACGTACACTTTCAATCAGGATCAGTGACGATTTTGTTGGAATATCATGTGCATAGGCTCGGTCCAATTTTATCCGGACTTTCGGATAGAGACTGGATCCGAATATATCTTATGAATCAGCTGTATCCGTTACGATCGGAAGAACGTATGAAATTGTAATCCGACTGTATCAAACGTTATATCGCCGTGTAGCTCTAGTGGAGAAGGGATTAGAATTCCATCCGATTGCATCCGAACTCAAAGCCTAGTCCGGTTTTGTCCATGGAACGTATGAACTTTCAATCAGAATCAATGACGATATTGTTGAAACATGATGTCCGTAGGCTCAGTCCAATCTTATTCGTACTTTCGGAGACGTTACCCTATTCGAAATGTCCGACAGTTCCAGACAAAAAATTGTTTGTCAGGTTTCTGGTCGGTTTTTGCCCCGTACAATTCCAGACCCAGATAGCACAGAGTTCGTCGATGAATTCTTGAAGAACTTTTTCAGAACTCTACCCTGGTTAACAGAACCCATTGATTCTGACCAATTCTCATTAACTCATGAATTAATCAGATTCAGTCAGACCTTTATCCATGTATAATAACGATTGAAACCAATGAGAAAGGCGATTGTCATTCATAACTGAGAAACGAACAGTATATGGCTGAGATTTTTCGAAGAATACAATGGTATTCGATCAGCATAACACTGGTTAACCTTGTGGGAATCAATAAGTAATCGTACAAAAGTTGGATTCGCATGGAATCTCATATTTAACGGTCTGAATGGGGTATACGCCGATTAAATGCGTTGAGAATGAAGATATGATGTAAGGTGCGCTCACGTTAGATCTTATGTGTACTTACCGGATACTCTGAATGAGATTGAATGCGACCATTCCCAAATGCATCACAGAGTTCAGGAAAACAACAGCACAATTAGAATCAATTAGTACCCTGACGAATGACACGAATGATATGAATAGGTATTACGAAGATGAGCTGGAACGAGAATGAATGCGTATTCTGACATGCATTCAGGTGAGAATTTGAAATCAGTAATAAGATTCGGTATGTGATCTGATGAGTCATTGATGCATATATTAATGAGTTTCACAGAAGAATTGCACTATGAGAATGAATCGGAATAACGACGCAAAACTCATCTAGGTCAGGTGAGTAAAGTTATTATGACGATGAATGAGAATCATTTAGGGTTTTGAGGTACAATCCGATGGCAATTGGAATGTAATGGGTGAATATTTTTCATGGGATTGTATGCGTTATGTGATCATCAATTTTCACGTCAATTGTGAGTATGACGGAAGTAATTGAACCACGAAAATCAGTCAGCACGCTGACAAATGATTCATGTCGACTGAATAGACAGAGCGACGAGAATATCTGAAGAGAATCAATGCGTATTCTGACATACATTCGAGTTGTATATGAAAATTGTCCCCAATGGGATTCAATGCGTGATCGGACGTTTCACTATCACCGTCAGTATTGGGAGAATCAATCGGGTTGCCGACAATAGACTGATCCAAATCTGCTGGGTTATAAGTTCATGAGATCCAATACGGATTTCAACGTTTAGTAGGAGCAGATTGTAAATGTTATAGCTTGCCGCACTGAATGGGATTCAATGCGTAATTTGACCGACATTTTGACGTACAGCGCTCCTTTTCCCCAGACGATTGTTTCATGAGAATCAACGAGCGAACCGCTGAGTGGATCATGTGGATTCGAAAGACTGTACCACGACCAGATTCGATGAGAATCGATGCGTATTCTGACGTACATTCGAGTTGTATATAGGAATTCAAAAATTCGTGATGATGATTGTCATACGTAACGATATTAAAAAGTTATTGTTAGAGTTTGCACCTCAAAGAAAGTAATCTGGAAATGAGAGAAAAATCTCTCTCAATTAGAAAAGATATTGCACTTTCGTTTTCTTCTTCAATTGAAAATATATGCTCCTACGATTGAGCGTATTTTGAGCAAATGAAAATCGAAACTTTCTTTCACCACAAAGATTATTTCTCTCAAATCGAGAGGAATAATTTTGATACCATATATGAGAGGAGAAGTTGCATCAAAATGACAGGGATACTCTCATTTCAACATTAACTTTTTTCGGGTGCGAATTGCTTGTCAAAATGAATTCTGAATTAGGATGAAAAAACTCGCGTAGAGAAAATCAATATGGCAGCTTGTGAAAATATTGGAGTGATTTGGGAGAGATCTCGGCAAGTCTTTGTAAATATCAGGTTTGAGACTCTGTTGTAGTTTTGAGAGACCGACAAGAAGTATAACAGAGTCCCAAAACCCGATACTTGCCGAAAACTGTTTTGCCAAGATTTCTCCCGAATTACTTCAATACTTCCGCAAGCTGATCAAGTAAAACGCTCATTGGATCCAATTCAACAAATCGTCACTTTTCTGATTGTATCGCGTTCAGAGTGGACGACCCAGTCGTCACGATGCTTCAACGACTGGAATAAAGACTCAGTATAGTACTCAACGAATATTATAGAACCCAATCATTGTCTTACGTAATGAATACGATTGGAATCTTTCATTCGTAATGTTCAGAATCTGACGTTTCCGATAATAATTTTATCCAGCAAAACGCTCATTGGGTCTGATTGTCTGAATCGTCATATGGCTGATCGAATCTCGTTCAAGATACAGTACTTAATTCTTATGGTGATCTGAAGAGTGCCATGAGAAGTCAGTACATCACTCGGCTAATCTCGTAGACCCCGATAGATGTTTTACATAATGAATACGATGGAGACCTCTCGCTTGTAACGTTTAGAATTTCACGTTTTCGATGACAACGTGATTCAATGAAACGCTTATTGAATCCGATTCAACGAATCGTCATTCTCCTGATCGTATCCCATTCAGAATAGAGGACCCAGTCGTCACGATGCTCCGACGACTCAATTAAAGACTCGGTATTGTACTCAACGGATCTTATAGAGCCCGATCAGTATCTTACGTAATCAATATGATTGGAACCTTCCGTTTGCAATATTGAGAATCCCTGTTGGAAAAAATGATTGAAATGGATGGATTTGGATAGGACTCTGATCCGAATTGAAACATTTTCTATACATATCAATCCGGTTTTGTCCGGTAGTGAGACAAGTGATCCATAAGTATCCAGTTCTGTCCATGCAGAGAGAACTTCTATCAGTTTTAATGCGGAACTGGGGGATTTTTGGAAGCTTCCAATCCGTTTGCATCCTTTTCCAATCCAGAAGCGTTGCCAATCCGTTTTTGTCCATTAAGAAAATATAATGATCATCCATAATGATCTGAACTACAATGTCTATTCGTTCGTGTCCAGAGAACAGATGGACTTCCTATACGAACGAATCACATTACATTTTTGAGATGTGAATTTGTTTTTGAATCTATTTTCATCCGGGAGGAGAGATGAGAATCCTATCCGATTGAATCCGAATTCAGAGCCTCGTCCAATTTCATCCGTTGAAAGTATGAGCGTTCAATCAGAATGAATGAGGATTTTTTTTGACATCATGTCAGTGCGCTCAATCCAATTTGATCCAGACTTTCGGATAGAGACTGGATTCGAATGTATCCGATCAATGACGTGTATCCGTTTCCACCGAAGAGACGTGTGAAATTTGAATCCGTCTGGATCCAAAATTATGCTATCGCGGAATTATAGTTCTGAATCCATTTTCATCCGTGAGGAGAGATGAGAATCCTATCCGATTGAATCCGAACTTAGATCATTGTCCAGTTTCATCCGTTGAACATATGAGCGTTCAATCAGAATGAATGAGGATTTTTTCTTGACATCATGTCAGTGCGCTCAATCCAATTTGATCCAGACTTTCGGATAGAGACTGGATTCGAATGTATCCGACCAATGACCTGTGTCCGTTTCCATCGAAGAAATGTGTCAAATTTGAATCCGTCTGAATCCAAAATTACACGTAGAAAAGCGCCTTCTTGGAAAATAGTATAGTTCACTATTTTATGTAGTAAAAAGTATCTTTAATTTGTTTTCAGTGGAATGAACTATGTAATTCATTGATCATGCGATGTGAAATATTGAAGAACGTAACTCACGTAGTATCCTTATGAATCACTATGAGAATTTTGAATTTCTGTAACTTTCATCACTGAATTTGAATTTTTATGCGCCACAAATCAGTATGCAATGTAATAAAGTTTCCCATATCACATATTGGGAGCGGCCCTGCTACGTATGTGAGCGAACTCTACTATTTTTTCAAGATCTCTTTTCTCTGTGTGTGCTGTCGCGGAATTATAGTTCCGAATCCATTTTCATCTGTGAGGAGAGATGAGAATCCTATCCGATTGGACCCGAATTCAGATCATTGTCCAATTCCATCCGTTTTTACTGTTCCGTAATATATCCGATGTCATATGAGATGGATATTTCCAGCTTTATCAGTTTTTATGTGACCGGCTTGTTTCTCAAATGAATCCAGCACAAATATGACATGTTAAGAACAAGAATGAAGGTCTGATTTTTGTCAAGGGAAAAAGTAACAGTCGTTTCTAAGGACAAAAAACAAAAAGTCAGAAGTTGCAGGCAAAATTGAGAGTAGTTAAATCAATTGCACCCAAAAAACCAAAACCTAAAAAACCTTCGATTAAAAACGCATATTTATTTAGAATATGAATGCGCTGGTTTGTTTTTGATTGGATTTTTTAATGTTTCATTTTTGTTCATCCTGGAGGAAGAGGCAAGCTTCATTTATACCGATTAGATAAAAACTGATATCTCGTCATTCCAAAGTGACTTATCCCGAAATTTTATATCAAAACATTTTATGTGCCAAAATTTCGACATATCAAATTTAGGAATCTCGAGATACATAATTTCAAGATATTAAACCTTTGGGACATTGAGATGTTACCCTGAAAATATCTATTCCGGATGACGCAAGATATATGAGGTCCGTTTGTTCTAAAATGCTCTAAGTTGTTCCGCCTTGTGCCAAACCAATCATTCTTATAACTGAAATCAGTGAATAAAAAATATTTGGAGCAGGTTGAGACAACATGGAACACGTGGAACAAATTCAGCTATGAGCTGGATTTGTTCAGCACGTTCCTAGTTGCTTCAACTTGCTCCAAATATTTGTGATTCGATGCTTCCAATTATAAAAGTCATCCCTACTGAAAATTCCCAGTCATGGATTCCCAATTTCGCAAGGGTCTCGCATGGGAATCAAGTGGGTCGCATGGGTCTTCGCATGGGAATCAAGTGGATCGCATGGGTCTTCACATGCGAAGCGAGTGGGTCGACCCACGTGATTCCCATGCGAGACCCATGCGAATTTGGGAATCCATGACTGAGAATTGACAGTCGGGATGTAATTGGTTTGGTACAAGTTGGAAAAGCTTAGGGCACGTATAAGGAACGAATCTATTATGAAACAATTGAGATGGACGGAATTGGATAGAGGAAACCGCGGCTATCGTGAAGGTGCAATGTATGCAAACGGATAGAGCTGGAAACATCGAGTTCGGATAGGAACGGATACATTATGAAATGACAGGCGTGGATAGAAATGGATAAAAGTGAAGGAGGACTATCAGAGATGTCAATGGATAGAAATGGATACAATTTCTCCGAAGTAATCGGATGGAAATGGATAAAAATGGATGATACACATTCTGGAAAGAACCGGATTGGAATGGATAAATTGCATTCCAGCAACATTAGGCATGACGGGATAGCAACGGATAAAGCTTATTAGGGTGGTATCGTAAAGCCCCGGATAAAACCGGATGCGATTTATATTCAGGCCCCGGATATTATATGGATACATTTGGATACAATTTCTATGGGGCCCAATAATCTACTATCCACTTTGCGGATTAAAATTGATTAGAATCCTATGCGTTCTGCGGATGACATTGGATCAGGAAAAACCGGAACAGAAATAGGATTCAAATGGATGCATATTAAATCCTATCCATTTCCATTCAACTTTTCCAACAGGGATCCCACATTTTCGATGGGAATCCGATTCAGTAAAACGCCCCTTGGATCTAATTGTCTAAATCGTCATATAGCTGACTGAATCTCGTTCAGGATACAGTACCTGATCCTCAAAATGATCCGACGATTGCAATCAGGATTCGGTATATTATTACTAAGCTAATCCCATTGACCCCAATAAGCTTTCCACGTAACGAATACGATTGCGACCTTTTGTTCATAGCGTTCAGATTCTGATATCTCTGTTGACGGTATAGTAAAGTAAAATGCTCATTGAACTTAGTTCGACAAACTGTCACCCGCCCGATCATATCCCATCAGGAACAAAGCATTCATAAAAGCTCATATTGATAATCTTCGAAATTGGCAATACACTGATTGGATCCCTCCAAATAACATGTGTCATTAACCTGTCAATTCCGCTTGATCATTCCCGTACATTCACTCATTCGTTCTCATCCATTCGTATTTTTCGATATGTTATAGTGCTGATTAGAAATGAGTGTATCCAATCAGTATTTCGCTTGGACAATGTTCTGATTGGATCCCATTAAATAGTCGTCATAGCCTCTTCGAAATAATCGTGGTCACATTCCTATTCAATCTCATTCCTCAATCCGTTCCCTCATCCCAGGTCGAATACTGATTCATTTCCATTCCTCGATTCATCATTATTCCCCATTCTTCTCATTCATAAATATCCTAGATTTTCATGCTCAATGCACCGATCCTGATTGGATTACTATCAGTGAGACACCCATTGAATCCTATAAAATTCTATGTAAAAATTCAAATGTTTAAATGACTATTGCTTCCAGAAATATGAATGCGTATCAACCGTATCAAATCCGATGAAATTTTTCCTTCCATTTTCGTATACACCCATGTGTGTATGAACCAATGGCCCAATGATGGACCAACCCTGGCACAAGACCTGCCGAGGCTTGTCTTGAACAATTTACCAAAATTGGCCCAGGCTTGGGAATGATAAGATCAGGACAAGCTTGGGCCAGTGGTTTTGCCAGGCCCGGTCCAATTCATTCACCAAGCATCAACCAATGCTTCTTTGATCGCAGATATGAATGAAAAAAGTAATTGATTCATATTTCATGATTTTCATGACTTTCTCCCTCCTTAAAACGATCGTTTTAACATGATTCATGTACGGTATTCTGGAAGAGAAAGTCATGAACTGAAATATGAATCAATTACTTTTTTCATCCATATCTGCGATCAAAGAAGCATTGGTTGATGCTTGGTAAATGAATTATAGTGTGTAAGATTAACTATGACAGGAAAATCGGGCCAGCCCTTGCCCGATGGTTATCCCCAAGTCTTCAGCCATTGTAAATTCAAAATTAAGTCAATATTTATGAACATTGTGCCCTCCATGTGGGCAATATTTGCACAATTGTTCTCAACGGATGCTCGATTTTTACAATTGTGCCAAGCTTGTACCAAATGTAGTGACCATTTCAAGAATATTAACAAATTTACCATGACTGACTATTCATTGGGAACAACGGGACAATCATGGAACAATATTGGGCCAATTGTGTTTCACGGAGGTCAACATGTATGTGTAAATTTACCTTGGGTGGATGTGTGAATTCACTGGTAATTTTTACATTAACATATATCATGTAATTTTACCAATACTGTATAGATGAATCCTGTCCCTGGTTAAAAGGTCCAATAGAAACCGATAAAAACCGATTCAAAATTAATCGGAATGAATAGGGTCAATCGGAGAGGCTCAACTACCGATTCAAGATGAATCGGAATTAATTGGAACGTGGTATATATAGGATTGAATCGAGGATTTACCGATAGAAAAATATTTGTTTTATTGGAATTAATATGACTTTCAGTGATCAATCGGTTTGTATGAGAGATATCTGATTGAGATTATGAAATTTCTCCATTTCATAAGGCAAATGGTTTTTATCGGAAATTTCCATGACCTAAAGCTATTGGGATCGATCGTAAATGTTACGTAATGGGAAATTTAATCGGTTTTTATGAAGAATGTCCAATTCGATTAGAGTTCGTACAGATTTGATCGGTCTGTAGGTTTTAATCGGATTATTCCACTATCCGAATTCATGGGGAATAATAGGACCATTTACGGATCTGAAAATTGAATAGGATTGAATGAGAAATATCCAATTCGAATTCAGAATTCCTTTCAGCGGATTAAATTATCGGTTTTTATCAGAATTTTCGGTGATTTCGGTCTATCGGAACCAATGGGAAAATTGTACAAAATTCAAGACTTACTGGGTTTCTATCCAGAATATCCAATTCGATTTGAGTTTGTTTATTTTATTGGTCAATAGGTTTCAATTGGATTATTCGATCATCCCACACTGAAAAAAAGGTGGGTACAGACAACGGTGATATAGTTGATTCAACAGTAGAATACGATTGGATATATCCAACTGAATCTGACTGTTGCCTCAACTACATACACTGTTGACTCAACTACATGCAGTTGAATCAACCATCATGGTGTCAAGTCAACGATTATACTGTCAATCTGATCATATATTCGTTGACTTGACTATGATATTCAGTTATCCTAACAACAAAATATAATTGATTTTCGATGAAATTTTTTTTTCAGTGCAATTTATGAGAAATAAAAGGAATATTTACGGGATTGAATATTCAATAGCATTGAATGAGAAATGTCCAATTCAATTTTAGACTTTATTCCACCGCATTAGCCCTGGTTAAAAATCCGATAAGATCCGATAGAAACCGATTCAGAATTAATCGGACTGCATAGGATCAATCGGAACAGTTCAATCCCCGATTCAAAATCAATAAGAGTTTATCGGAATCTCTTTTCTATAGGTTTCAATCGGGGATTCACCAATTAAAAAATCTGCATTTTATGGGAATTAATCAAACTTCACATAATCTATTAGTCTGTATAAGAGATATTTGATTGGATGATTGAAATTTTCTCCATTCCATCAGGCAAACGGTTTTTATCGGAAGTTTCCACAATTTCAATCTATTGGAACTAATGGGAAAATTTGTGAAATTGAATGACGAATGGGTTTCTTATGGGAGATTTCTGACTGCATTCAAGGATGTATCGATTTCATTGATCAATGGGTTTTAATTGGATTATTCCAACATTCAAATTTATTGAAAATAATAGGCAAGTTTACAGATTCTAAAGTCCTACAGGTATGTACCGGCAATAACCGATTCAGTTCTGAAATTTCTTTCATTGCATCAAATCATTGGTTTTTATCGGAATCCCTGGTGACCTCGATGTATTGGAACTAATGGGAAAGTTGCTGGAATGGGGAACTATAATCATAGAATACCAAGAGAATCCAATTAGAAAATATTTCATTGGTATCAATCGGAATTTTTATCAGTGATGGAATATCCATTGGATCCCACTGAAAAATATGTTACTGGTACCAATTATAATTGTAATGATTAATAAAATTCCGAATCAATCAAATTAAAGAATATTGTGTTCGTACGAATTGGAATTTTTATTATTGATAAAATACCTATTGGATGCCATTGAAAAATATTTGACTGGTATCAATTAGAATCTTCATGATTACTAACATACCGATTGAATTCAATTGGAAAATATTGTATTGGCATCAATCGGAATTTTCATTGGTCATAAAATACCAAGTGAATGCAATTACACAATATTTCATTGATATCAATCGGAATGATTATTATTGATAAAATATCAATTGGATCCCATGGAAAAATATTTGACTGGTATCAATTGAAATTTTCATGATTGATGAAATACCGATTCAATCCAATTAAAAAATATCTTATTGGTATCCATCGGAATTTTTTATCAATCATAAAATACCCATTGAATCTAATGAGAAAATATTTTCTTGGTATCAATTGGAATTTTCATGATCAATGACATACCCATTGAATTCTATTGAAAAATATTTCACTGATATCAATTAGAATTTTAATGATCAATAAAATACCTATTTAATCAAATGAAAAATATTTTCTTGGTATCAATAGGAATTCTTATTACTGATAAAATACCTATTGGATGCCATTGAAAAATATTTGACTGGTATCAATTAGAATCTTCATAATTAATAACATACCGATTCAATCCAATTGAAAAATATTGTATTGGCGTCAATCGGAATTTTTATTGATCATAAAATACCAAGTGAATCCAATTACACAATATTTCATTGATATCAATCGGAATTCTTATTATTGATAAAATACCTATTGGATCCCATTGGAAAATATTTGACTCGTATCAATTAGAATTTTCATAATTGATAAAATACCGATTGAATCCAATTGAAAAATATTGTATTGATATCAATCGGAATTTTTCATCCATCATAAAATACCGATTGAATCCAATTGGAAAATATTCTCTTGGTCTTCATTGGGAGTTTTATTATTAATGAACTCCCATGCTCTCATTAAGACCGATACAATCCCTCATATGTCCAATGGACTATTACCAATTGAATCTTATTACTATAGGACACCCATCCCTGACATAAGACAGTCATTTAGTTCACATTGATAGGAAGCGAACCACGGCATCGAGCGAGCGGGTGTTCCAGATCGATCTTCTAGGTTAAGCAACGACAACTGCGGTACAAGGTGGATGGGTGATCACCATGTTAATAACACATAAATGATCGTTTGAATTTATTTCAGCAATAATTTGTCATACGTAATGATTGAATAAATGATATATGTGTTTGTTTAATTGATGTTAAAACCGCGTATATAATGTATGTAAACCGTTCGTTGGTTGGGTTAACAACCAATAAAATTCAATAAGAAAATCGCGACGCAGGAATCAATTCATTCCGAAAAGTTTTTTTTATCGGATTCAATCGGATTTTTTAACCAGGGGAAAGACCGATTAAATCCAATTAAAAATTATCTTATTGGTATCAATAGGAAATTTCCGATGCAGAAACTCAATTCATTCCGATAAAATTTTTTTTTATCGGATTCAATCGGATTGTTTAACCAGGGGTTGCTATTGACATGTGGTAATATTATCACCAAAATTTTTTACAGTGCGACAATCCTGATTGTATCAGATATTTTGGCAACCCTTACCAATCCTGACTCATTCTCAACTTGGCACAAATCTGGTATTTGGCGAAGCAGACAAGACCACACAAAACCAGACATCCAGCTAAAAGAGTTGTCCGGATTCGTCAGGCATTTTGAGTAGCGGTCTGTCATTTTTTTAATTTTTGACTTCTCATTGGTTTTATCGATACAATCTCCAACAAATATAATATATTTAATGAAAATTATTAGATTTTTGATTTCTGATAATTATTGTAAGTGCTACAGTGGCGCCCGATTGATCACTGTCTTTTTAGGTAGTTATGCTTCAACACGTATCAACAATTCCCATGGCATTGTTTTTACTGACCAAAATTTTGTTATGTACTCAAAGACTCGATTAACAAGTATGAGAACCCCCGAGTTCTGAATTTACTTTCTTCCATGAAAAACAAATTCGAGAAAATCACGTCATTTTGGGGTCGCTGGATAAGAACCTCCCCTCAACCGGGGTACCACATTTTCCGAAAAACTACTGGACAAGCACCCGAATGGGTTCCTAATTTTTATCACGCATCATCTGAACATTCGACAAAGAATATACATCATTTCATTGCAATTATAAATTAGAAATTGATACGTATATGACATTCAAGAGAGTCATCGATCGATTCATCGACTGTAAGACGCTTAACTTTCATTTATAAATGTGAAAGTGAAAAATCAATCAAATTACCATTAATACTATCAGAAGATCACTGTCGCTGGAATTACCGGTTACTTTCACCATATCGATTTAAAAATTTCAGAGTTTTCGTGCGTCCACGGTGTTCACGAACACTAAACATCTATCATTCACGTGTATTCAATGAAACATTGAGATTTATTTGTGAGGATTAAAATTCTTCAGAACGTGGCTCGTATATTTTTGTATTTTATCATTCTTTCGAGATAAGGTTTTGATTCCGGGTTTTAAATTGAAATTGAGAATTAGAATTTCAATAGTTTCGAAGAAAACATTCTCTCCCTCGTGGAAGTCTCAATTTTGAGTGTTTTTCAGAACATGCTCAGAATATTTGCAGAGATTTTCAGAATTATTCTGAGTTTTGTAGAGACTCGCATAGATTTGTAGGAAATGTCCGAATTTTGAGAATTTTCTCAGAGAAATATTTCCGCCAGGGCTGGGATGAAATTTCTTAATTATTCGAAACGACACGGAGAAAATAACTAACAATAATATTACTGAATTGACAATAAAATATTGTTATATATCAACCCACAATAAATATCGTAAAAACTATTGCTACACTGGCAACAATATCATATTGTCAACATTATTAACAATTCAAATATTCAGTTTTGCAATATCATGTGGTTATATCAATACTTTATATTTACCTATTTAAAAAATATTGCTTTTGACTGAGGAAAGAAATTTCGTATCCGAATTTATCCCTACAAACATTCTATTATGATGTGGTTTGATTGTATTCATATGTGAAGAAAAGGCAATTGGAAGTTCCAATGTTGGAAAGTTGCTTCAGCGAGATTCGAACCCGGGTCCTCCGAGTGGGACACAAAGCATTTATCACATCAGCAGATCTCTAAGATAACAACTGAGTACTTGAATTGTTATTTATGTTAATCCTCGACTTTGTTCAGAGTTAACGATGAAAATATATTCAAGACAAACATAAAATTGTGCACATCGAATAAATTCCCGAGTGAAAAAATTTGCACGGTTTTTGTCCTCTTATTTCATTTTTAGACTAACCTTGTCCTGATGGTTGATTATTGCGGACAAAAACAGGACTTTTTCAAGATTTTAGTCTGGAATTTTAGACGTGGTTGAGGACAAATTCAGACTAAAATCTCGAAAAAGTATCGTTTTTGTCCGCATTAATAAACCATTAGGACAAAATCAGTCTAAAAATGAAACTAGAGGACAAAAACCGTCCTAATTCCTCAACCCGGGAATGAATTAGGATTTGAACCACAGGAATTTTTCCAGAAACGAATGAACTTTGTCAAATTTGTTTGTTAAACTCATGTAAAGTTTGTTAATCAATCAGAAATTGGGATTGATTTTTATGTTTGTGAATTCAAGAAAAACTTTATCGAAGAAGGGTTTGTAGAAGAATGTATATCATTTTTAACTGTCTCCTGAAGTGGATCAAAATAATTTCTCACGGGAATGAAATTATGTTCAGAATATATATAGCTGTTTTGACAATAAATGGATTTTGTTACGACAATTTTTTTTGTTAATTCTGTGACACTGATTGTTGTCGCTGCTTGATATTGTTTCGTCAAATCAACAATGTTCTTTGTGGGTTGGATTGGCAACTCATATTGTCATTTTAACCAGTGATTTTCAGCAATAAAATTCTTGTTAAAGAAACAATCTGCTGTTTCTGTACGAACAACAACTTATATTGCATAACCAGCAATAAAATGTTAACAATTCTTATATTGCTGGTTCTACCCTACACATTTTTCTCCGTGCAATAGTAGTTTCTCCGATTCTCCATACTTTTTCTCGCGATTGAATTTTCATTCTCATCATCATTGGTAGCAGCGCTACCAGGACGATGGCGGCGCAAAATCAGAGAACAAGCACGCGCGCACCGTTGTTGCAAGGTCTCGCACAGTGGTGTGTATATAAATAGAAACCAGTAGGTCCTGCTGCGAAGTCGATGAAGGTGGTTGGAATTCTACATGATGATGCCTACGTAGGTCGCGGAGAATATACCCTGAAGAATCTGCGGGCGTGTCATTGATCCCAATATATGCGCGTCGGGCATCCGCGAGGGTCGTTCTCGTTGGAAAATTCACGCCTACTCGACTCGTATTTCTCCAAACGCTCAAACTCCATGCATGCTTTGATTTTAATTTCAATTTATTTTTATTTTTCATTCAAAGCCATGAAGATTCATTGTCATTCATGTAAATTTCAATTTTCGAATGACATTGGTTGTTCCATCCAGCTCCCAGGTTATTGGTAAAACTTAAAACCGATCAACAATAATAACCTGAGTCGAAATTTTGCCCCTGCTTTGTCGATCCAGTCACTGAAATTGCTCCTCCTTCCACGCTACAGAAACTACTTGGTCCTACTTTCCCGCTCCGAATATTTTTTGATTCTATTTCCCTACTCCATAATCTACTGCTCCTACATAGAACCTGATTCTTCTACACTGGGAGAAAAAATTCTTGGAAACATCAAAATCTTTACTTGAATACTCGTAATGAAATGATCAGTTAATTTGAATGGAATTTCGTTGAATCGATCAAATATCCATTTTCTTTGACAAAATATTTTGTACAATATTAAATATTTGTTTAATCGAATAAGTATTCTATTGAGTCGATAAAACTTCATTCCAATTAATATTTTGTTGCAACTATTCAATTAAATATTTGATTGTTCCCGAAACTTTTTTCTCTCAGCGTATGTGTTGGATTTTTTCAATAATAATATTACATAAAGCGCATTTTCTATCAATTCGAAAATGTAATTGAAAAACAAAATTTCAATTCAATTCAAATTATGTCGGTCAAACCGATAAATTTTCCATTCGAATACGAATCTAATAATTTTACTTGATTGAAATGAAATATGCATTTCATTCAAATGAACACTCATTCGTTTCATGGAATGAAATATTTCTGGAATCAAATGAAATTTGTTTACCCAAACGAATATCTCCCTGGTTAAAAAATCCAGTAGGATCCGGTAAAAACCGATTCAAAAATAATCTGAATTAATCGGGACCTCTTTTCTATAGGATTCAATCGAGGATTTACCAATAGGAAAATCTGTTGTTTATTTGAATTAATAAGACTTCGCGTGGTCTGTTAGTCTGTATAAGAGATATCTGACTGGATGATTAAAATTTTCTCCATTTCATAAGGTGAGCGGTTCTGATTGGAATTTTCCATAACCTCAATCTATTGGAAGTAATGAGGAAATGTGTGGAATTGAATGAGTAATTAATTTTTTATGGAGAATTTCCGACCTAATTTAGAAATGTATAAATTTAATTGATCAATGAGTTTTTGTTGAATAATCCCAACATTCGAATCTATTGGAAATAATCGGAAAGTTCACAGATCCTAATATCCTACATGAGAAAAAAAGATTAGTTGCAACAACTAATTGACTTGTAAGCACATATGGATCCATTTTTTTTCGTTAGGACAACAATTTTATTCATTGATTTGACTAATTTAAAACACTGGTTGAATCGATAAAAAAATTGATTATTCTAATGAAAAAAATGGGTCCATCCCTGCTTAAAAACCCGCCCAAGTAACACAAGAAGTTCTAAGAATGTGCTCGAACAGTCTAAGAAGGTACTGGACCATTCTTAGAATGTTCGAGCACATTCTCAGAAGTTCTTGTGTTACTTGGGCGGATAGGACCCGGATAAGGTCCCGATAGACATCGGAACTCCATCCGCGCCTATACGACGCTTCATCCGGTTTTTGTGTCCGGGTCTCATCCGGGACTATCCGGGACTCGGTTGGGAATTTTCCCACGAATTAGAATTGAGACCCGCATAGGACCCGTATAGGTGTCGGAACTTTATACGAGTTCATCGGGTTTTCGTGTTCGGGTTCTTATCAAGTCCGTTCTGGATCTGACTCGGCATTCATTTCAAGATTTTCATTCGAAACCCGGATAGGACCCGTATAGGCATCGGAAATTTATCCTGGTCTATAAGGTGACTTATACGGTTTTTGTGTCCTGGTCTCACCAGAGACCATCCGGTACTCATTCGGAATTTTTCCCACGCATTGAAGTTGAGACCCGGATAAGACCCGAATAAGAGTCGTCACTTTTTTCGGGTTCATCTGGGAATCAATCGGGTTCTATCCGGGTCTTATTCGGATCCATCTGAAAAATTTCGATCTATATTATTGTGCAGAAAAAACATTTTTTGTGATAATGTGACTTAATATGCGTTCCAGACGATTTTTCTTATTCTACCCAGACAGCACAACGTGCCACTGGAACGTTTATGGAAGGTTTATAGAACGTAGGAGAGGTTTTCAGAACGTTCAGAAAATGTCCCAGAGACACATTGTGATGTTAGGGTAATTACCGATGAAAATCAACTTACAATTGAATTGTTGGAAGTTCGTTCAGCGAGGATCAAACCCGAGTTCTGCAAGTGAAAGACAAAGCCTCTATCACATTCGCGGATCCTCGAGATGACGACAAAACACTTACAGAGTCTTTTATTATACCCTGGTGAGGAAAGCCGGATAGAGACCAGATCAGACCCGGACTGGGACCCGAACGGAGTGGTATCCCGGTGCATACGGGTATTATACGCGGAAGGTTGTTCGTTTTGGGTATATATTCGGGTCTATACGGGTGCAGTATCGGGACTGCGAAATGGGAACTGGACATGTATCCGTGTTCATTCTGGTCTTATCTGGGAAAATTTTCGGGAATAGGTTTCAGGTACGGGTGTATCCGGGTAGTGGCCGGAAACTTTGAGGCTTGAGATGGAGGATACGTATTCGGGTCCATCCGGGAATGATACGGGAATGATTCACCGAAATTCATTTATAAGTCTCAATCGGGATCCGTTCCGGGTCTATCCACTTCTATCTGAGACAATTTCAGAAATATGGTTTTATGTACGGGTCTATCCGGGTTGGGCTTGAAAACTTTGGAGCTCAAAACCCCAAGAGAACACAAACCTTCAGGAACGTTCATTGAACGTTCGCGAACGTCCAGGAACATTCAATGAACGTCCTGAAGGTTTGTGTTCTCTTATGGAACACCAAAATTCATTTATAAGTATCAATCGGAATTTATTTCGGGTGTATCCGGGTTCTATCTGGGGCGGTTTCAGAAAGATGGTTTTCTATACTGGTTCATTCGGGTTGTGCTCAAGAATCTTGGAGCTCGAAACGGATACGTATCCGGATTTATCCGGGAGTAATACAAAAATTCATCATCGAAATTCATTCAGAAGTTTCAATCGGCATGCATTCCAGACTTATCTAGATGCGATCTGAAAAAGTTTTCGAAGAATGGTTTCATATACGGATTTGTCCGGGTTGCGGCTCGTTAACTACACCGCTTAAAGCGGATATATGCTCGGCTTAATCCGGGTTCCATCTGGAAAAGTCAAGATGTATTCTCGTATTACTCCCGGACGAACCCGCATACGTATCCGCTGTGAGCTTCAAAGTTCCCGGGTACAACCAGGATAGACCTGTATAAAAAACCATGTGTCTGATACTGCCCCAGATAGAACCCGAAAAGAACCGGAACGAATCCCGATTGAGACTCACAACTGAATTTCGTTGAATCATTCCCGTATCACCCCCGGATGAGCCCGGATCCGTATCCGTCTTAAGCTTCAAAGTTCCCGATTACCACCCGGATACACCCGTATACAAAACCTATTCGCGAAAATTTTCCCAGAAGGAACCCGAATAAACCCGGATACATGTCCGATTTTCACTTCGGAGTCCCGGCACTGCACCCGTATAGACCCATATGTGTATCCGAAACGAAAAAAAAACCCGTATAAAAGCCGTATGCATCCGGATACCATTCCGTTCCGGGCCCAGGTCGAATGCTATCCGGTCTTTATCCGGTTCCTATCCGGTCTTTATCCGGTTCCTATCCGGTTTTTTTACAAGGGATGCCGACTGAAACTTATCAATCAATTTCGGTCAAACATTTTCGTATTACTCCCGGATGATCCCGGATACATATCCGTTTCAAGCTTCGCAGTTCTCGACTAGTATCTGGACAGACTTGAACACGAAACGCATTCCCGAAAATTCTCTAGGATAGGACCCGGATTAACCTGGAATGAATCCCCATTGAAACTTATGAATTAATGCCGGTGACAAATTCTCGTATTACTCCCGAATGATCCCGCATATCCGTTTTCAGCTTCGCAGTCCCCGGCTACTACTCGGATAGACCAGAACATGAAATGCATTTCCGAAAATTTTCCCGGATAGGACCCGAATTAATCCGGAATGAATCCCAATTGAAACTTATTAATTAATTTCGGTCACAAATCCCCGTATTACTCCCGGATGATCCCGTATACACATCCATTTTCAGCTCCATAGTTTCCGGCTACTACCCGAATAGACCTGTATACAAACCTTATCTCTGAAAATTTTCCCAGATAGGACCCGAACGAACCCGGATTCATGTCCGAATCCCACTTCGCAGTCCCGGTACTGCACCTGTATAGACCCGTATATATACTCGAAACGGAAAACCTTCCCTGTGTAAAACCCGTATGCACCCGGATATCATCCCGTTCCGGAGCTAGTCTGGGTCCTATCCGGCCTTAATCCAGTTTCTATCCGGTTTTTCTACCAGGGATACGCGCTTACAAGTTAAATAGTTATTTCGACGAATATTTTGTTTTCGAGTACAGCTATGTTCCGACAATAACCAATTCAATGTCAGAATCGCTTTTATTGCATCAGACCATCGGTTTTAAAAAAATAAAATACCGATTAAATACAATTAAAAACTATTTTATTGGTGCTAATCGGAATTTTCATTGATCATAGAATACTGATTGAAACCAACTTGACAATATTTCATTGGTATTCATCGGAATTTTTATTGTTAATAAAATACCCATTGAAACCCATTGACAAATATTTTATTGGTATCAATCGGAGTTTTTATTATTCATAAGATACCGATTGAATCCAACAGAAAAACATTTTTGTCATCAGATTCAATCAGATATTTTGGACCAGGATATGTTTAGCAATATGCCCCTTCACAGCAGCGTATTAGGATAACTTAGAGGTTAAGAAGGTAGGTCTTACAGGTAGGTAGATCGGTGATAGTTCGAATCCCCTCCAGGTAGGAATAAATTTCCCAAGTCATATGCGGAAATAGAGGTGTTGGCGAATTTTCAATTGGATCCAGTTGGAAAGTAATTTATTTACATCAATCAGAACTTTGATTAATAATGAAATACCCATTGAATTACATCAAAAAATATTTTATTGGTATCAATTGGAGTCTTGATTGATCATAAAATACCGATTAAATTCAATAGAAAAACATTTTATTGGTATCAATGGGAAATTTCCGATGCAGAAACCCAATTCATTCCAATACAATTTTTTTTATCGGATTTGATCGGAAATTTTGTTATTCATAAATTACCGATTCAATTCAATAAAAAAAGTATCTCATTGGTATTAGTGGGAAATCTCCGATGCAGAAACTCAATTCATCCCGATAGAATTTTTCTTTATCGCATTCAATCGGATTTTTTAAGTAGGGTTATGAGGTTTCTTTTTTGAATGAATGATTTAATCGAGTGTATAAAAAAATAGGGTACCCAACTAAGATTATAAGAGGAAATTCACAACAAAATCATCAAATTACTCAAGTTCTTTTTCATTGACTGTCACTGACACATAAGCTTGATTATCAAAATATGACTTTTCAAACATTTTTCTGTGAACCAGGAATAGGATGGTTTGTCAAATGGATTTGTACATGAAAATACGGAAGCTTACGATTACTTCAAACAAACTGTGAACATGAAATTTCAATCCCACCCATCACATCTTCTACAGCACTCGTAATCTTTCGTATTTTCATGTGAAAATTCATTTTATAAATCTTTCTATTCCTAGTTTACTGAAAGAATGAAAAAAAGTCATATTTTTGGGCTGTATTATTCTCCGTGTGGAGGCGGTAGGGTCAAAGCAGGAGGTAAACCTTGCACCTGCTTTGCTCCTACAAGTGGTGAAACAGGAAATTTCTACCACTTTTCTCATCGAAACAGCTCCTACTTTCCTATCTGATGCTCCTACTGAAAAGGGGATCATTAGCAGCGAAGTAGAGACAATATTTCAACTCGAGAATCGTTTGAAAAGAATTTCAAACTCGCCACACTAATTTCCAATTGAATTCCAATACAATCGAGTATTTGATTGTAGTTTCAAGCGAGTTTCAGATATATTTGACTGTGATGTTATCTCGAAAGCAAAATTACAGGAGTTCTTTGAGGAGCCTTCTCTTTCTCGTGTAGTGGATCATAAAGAAGACCTCGTTGAATCCAATCTTGTGCTCTTTAACGATACCACTCCCTATTTTATGACCTTTGCAAATCACAAATCACGACAAGGGTAGAATTCAGAGATCCCGGTGACTCCATAAAGGTTTCATTAGAGAAATGATGTATTCAAATTGTATTTGGTGAATGGTTCGTGTGTGTTTTTTCATTTTTATTCTCCCCGTCATCGATGTTTGTACACACAACAATGTACATCTGAGTGGAACATTGATTTTTTTACGTCTCATTTCGTTCGAGATGATTGCGGTAAAATTGTGAAAACTGGTAGTGATTCAATATTTGTACACTGAACAGGTTTACACAGGTTTACGCGTCGAGTATCTTCTTTTTCTTTCGCTCTGGAGCATATGCACGTATGCAAATGCCAGTTCACATAGTTGTACAGTGTACTAATATAAGAATAATTATGATGAAACAGGTGCGTAAGAGAATTGTTTTTCTGGGGATTATCGAATTTATGACCATTATTAAAATATTCTCTCCCTGCAAAAAACAGGTTTTTTCAGGTGTAAGTGAATGAACAAAATGCCATTTAACGGGTTTAATTTTGACCCACCTGCATGGGGGGATCAAAGGAGAAGCACGCTCGAAGGAAAACACTCGCAAACGCATACTAAACGCATTGACACAAATGTCAGGGTCACCCGACGAAGCGAAATCTTTCCATCATAAATTTCATCCTCCAAATTATGTTTGAACTGAAAGTGAGTTGCAATAATGTGTTGAACTTTGTCCTTTGAAACGTGGATACAGAGAATATAGAAAGTTTCTCGAATGAAACAAAAAAACAAAAGAAAAAATTCAATATTGCAACAACGATTTCGTTTCCAACAGCAGCGGTTCGGCAGCGACGTTGGCATTTGATTTGTAAATTAATTAAATCGTGCAGAAATTCAGAGAGGAGGCGTCTTGGTTCTCTTATGGAGATCGAGATGAGCCTGTTGCGGGAACTAACAACAGGTTAGACTCGCCGGGCTAGTTAATAAATTATCCTAGTCCTCTCGCCGCCTTCGTCCTCGTCTCGAGAGTTCCAGCGGATGAGAATTTGGAATTACCACCACCATATCCAGCCGGTCACCGCCAGCCGACTGCAGGCCGAGCTTGCAGACCTTGACGTCCGTCCAACTTCGTCGTTGAAACGTACCGTACGAGGGACGAAAACGTGCCAAAATATTATATCTCTTGCCACGATTCGTGTCAATGTTTCACGTTCACCTTTAATTTCCGTTCTCATTTCATCGCTTTTGTATTATATAACTGAAAATTAGTTACTCGCTTAGCTGTAACAACGAGAAATTTGAGAGCTGACATATTCAAAAAAGCATAGCTAAGTTGTTTCGCTATTTAATTATCAATTACAAAACAAATGCGCTGTCACAGCTATGAATTCCTGCTGTAACCGCTAATAAATAACTATAGCTGCAATTATTTTAACTTTAAGGGGGTATGCTTTTTCGAACGCCATAAAAAGAATCCAATAAATATTTTTACCATCCATTACATTCAAAAGGAATATTGGGGAAAAACCAAAATTGAAAAATCTACAGACCGGCAAAGTGGGGGCTCATAAAGAATTGTCGTGACCTGGTGTGCAGGATTCCAGTCCACCTAGTGATCTGAAGAACATTTTTGTTCGTAAATTTTTGAAGAAGGATGTGGTTATCACACTACACGGGAAAAAGAAAACAGCAATGGTTACTGTGAATCGCAGTCATTCATTGAAAAAGAATGAAAAATCACATTCACGCCGTTCATTACTGCGTCTCCCAGTAACCGTTAATGTCCAAGCAGCATTGACGAATTTCACTGCAGTATACGTCACTGTGACCGCGCTAACCTCTATCATCCAAGGGTATTTTCATTTGTTCTTCAACTGATTGCTGTTATGGACAGTAACCAGTGCTTTTTTCTTCTTTCCGTGTACGAAGAGTTTTTTTGAAAAAAATTTTCTTCACAAAATGGCGTGGGCTTAGAAACAAGTTACGTTTTTACCCCTGTTTTTGGACCTTTCGGGATTTTCAGGGAGAAAAACAAACAAATTTCTTTAGAAACTCTTCATAGTACGATACTCCACCTTGTTGAAAAAACCCAGCTGGGTCCCAAAATTCCGGTAGTATGAAGCAGAATTACGCAGGGGTTTTAATTTTTATTATATTTTACTAGAGCTTCATCTCGCTGGCATTTCGAGATTCTTTTTTCATTATAGATCGTGATGGAGGGGGTAATCTTGTTGAATCTGACTTGACTGTCCTCATGGTCTGTAACTGGCATCGGCTGGAACCAAATTGGTTCAATTGGAACCAAGTTGGTCTCTTATTGGTTGTTGGGCCATCCATCATAGTCTGTAAAGTGCGACCAACTTGGTTCAGCTGGGACCAACTTGGTTCCATGTTGGATTATGCTGGGTTCTTCGAACAGGGCAATGTATAAATAAGTTCTGTGCCAAATTTCAAGTAAATCGGTTGAGTAGAACTGGAGATATCATGCACACCATTTCGAAAAAAGTAGTTTCCAGAAAAACGCGTTTGAAGATTCGA
This sequence comes from Gonatopus flavifemur, assembly GCA_018340375.1. Classification (NCBI taxonomy): domain Eukaryota; kingdom Metazoa; phylum Arthropoda; class Insecta; order Hymenoptera; family Dryinidae; genus Gonatopus; species Gonatopus flavifemur. Next base: position 21,843,139 of record JAFFJZ010000004.1, read on the forward strand.
GCACAATTTCAAGTAGTCCACAAAGTGAAGAGTGGAACTTGCTTTGATTCTGCATATAAGTTCATTTCAAGATGCAGCCAAAACTGGCCCTGTTTCATCTGAAACTAAGCGCTGAAAACAAATGCTGACACAGTGGGACAGACTGAATTGTGGTCAATTTTTCAAGTGAGATGCAGCGACATTCAGTCGGACTTTTTACATTGTAAGTGTTACAATGGTACATTATACTCACATTTTCTCACAAAACCCTGCGGAAAAACATGTTCTTTAAAATCTCAACCATGAAAGTATGCAAAAAGGAAAAAATCGGGTTTTCCAAAATTCTATACCAGAATACCCCTTCAAGGGGTTATATCCCCCTTATTCTCTAAAAAAAAAAAGCTTTTTTCAATAATGTTTTGAGCATTCCGTTATGATAATCATGAACAACCGATACACCAATCGATTGAGCAGCTCTTCAGGAGTAAGAAAAACGTTTTTTATTGAAGATTTTTCACAAAATGGCGGCTGTGAAAGCGTTTTGCAGGAAACTATGGTTTCAAATCGGCAAGCAGCAGAACTCGAAGAGCTTCCATCCGATCGACTTGAGAATTCAACTGTAACTTCATCGTGTGATTATCTAGTGAAGTACACACGATTATAATTTTAAGAATTTTTTTCGCAAACCAGCGAGATCTTGAACAAAAAATTCGAATTTTCGAAAAACAATCGACTTTGATTGTTCGTAAAAAAAATCCTGTTGACCAATCGTGAAAATCGTGTGTACTTTACTAGATAATCACACGATGAAGTTACAGTTCAATTTTCAAGTCGATCGGGTGAAAATTCTTCGAGTTCTGCTGCTTGCCGATTTCAAACCATAGTTTCCTGTGAAACGCTCCTACAGCCGCCATTTTGTGAAAAATCTCCAATGAAAACAGTTTTTCTTACTCCTGAAGAGTGACTCGATCGATTGGGGTGTTGGTTGTTCATGATTATCATAAAGGAATGCTCAAAAAAAATTATTGAAAAAAGCTTTTTTTTTAGAAAATAAGGGGGATATCACCCCTTAATATATAGCGGCTTTTAAACGATTTTTAGACTGTTGCTATGACGTTATTTGATGGTTGAAGAACACGTGATGTGCTGCGATATTTTCACGTTGAATCAACGCAAAAATATTACTAATTAACAACGTGTGGTTATTGACTTTTTTTACATTTTTTAAACGGGCGTGTGTTTACTGGGCTGACGAAAAGGAAACAAAACCCGCATTAAAACGAATTGAATCGTATTGAATTTTTGTCCAGCTTTGTGCAACATTTTCAGCAGAATTAATAAATCATTAGCACTCAATAAATCCTGGATTTAAGGGGCACACCTAGTGTGACACTTTGAAAAAATCGATTTTTTTTGCATATTTCGATAGTTTGTACCTTCAAGAATAACATATTAAAATTTCAAACGAATATCTCAAGCAGTTTTCGAGTTACAGCCTTTTAAAGAGTAGCTGCTCAGTAGTCAGAAATTCGGGTTTCGGAGCTAGATACATTTATTTACTATGACCGTTACACTGAACACTTCATGAGTTATTTTCATAAAAATCAGTGAAAAACTTGTATATTCAAACCGAAAAGGTACTCATGACGGAATAGCAGATTAGCTGTAAGTATGAGTTTTATCTATTTATAACAATGAAATCAATCATTTTATCTTCAAACGCGTTTTTCTCGAAACTACATTTTTCAAATTTGCTGGAGTTGTAACTCCAAGACAAATCGTCCGATCGCTTTAATTTTTGTTTCGGCGCATTTTGTATATGTTTCTCCGTCCCATGAACCTCCAGTTTTTCGATTGCATGAAAAATATAATTTTGGCAGGCGAAAAATCATCTAATTTTCGAGCAAAATTCGACATTTTTTTTTCAAAACTCTGCCATTTTGTTGGATTTCAATTTTTTTTCAAAGTGGAGGTTCATGGTATGGACAATACCTTCTAGTTTAATAATATTTTTACTTTTTTTTATTTCAGCCACCGGGACGGCCGGAATCACCCCAGCAGTGGGGCAACTTTTGTTTTTTTCCATTCGGGAGATTCCTTATAACTCCTTGCGATTTGAGTATTTTCATCCAAAAATTTCACTAAATATTCATTATTAATGTATAAATAAACCCTTCAAATTTTAAAGAATTTCATGCAGTAGTTTTTTTTTTTTAAATTCCCAAAAATCACCTTTTTTCTAGGCGGTCACACTAGGTGTGCCCCTTAACTAATAAAACAGCAACTTTTAGACAAACTTTGACGTTATTCATTAAAGTACAATTGATATCTGCCGTGCTTGGCAGCTTCATGTTTTAGGGTTGCAAAAAGCCCGACCCACCTGGGTTTTTTTGGGTTTCATCAAATTTATTCAGATTAACTGCGTCACAATGATAACACCGTTCATGATAATAGTTCATACATTCAATGTTAGTGAAGAAATTTCAAAATTCATTGCTGAAATTTAACATTTATTCATTGAATTTAACAAACACGTTATTAAAATTGAAAGAGAAAAACTGATATACGATTTATTTCCCGAATAATCATATTCACCTATCGGTTCATTATTAATTTCTTAAAAAAGGGCAATATACGAAATTTGATTACCCATTTCTCAAGTTACTTGATGGATAATTTTTTCAAATACATCATCCATTATTCCAGTAATGGATAATTTTTCAAAATACATTATCCATTATTCAAGCAATGGATGATTTTTTAAACACATTATTCATTATTTCAGCGATGGGTAATTAAATTTCTTATATTGCCCACTTTTTGAGGAATTAATAATGAACGGATAATTATGATTATTCGGAGAATGGATAATGTATGTATATTGATTATATATTATCAAAAAATAAGAAAATAGAAAATCATAATTTCTTTCTTGCCGATCTCTATCCATGTGGAAATAGCCAGAGTTGACAAATGGCGCGATACTGGCGAAGTTGTATTCGCCAGACTTCGGCAGAAACAACTATGCCCATTCGTAATCATTACCAGTGTTCCAACTGGTGCCAAATGTTCGTTGGATGTCAGATGGTACTAGCTTACGTGATCAGACGGTTTTGAGCCAGTATCGAATGATTACTGTTCGGAGAATACCCAGACCGTACAGAAACGGGACCGCGTTAGTACCGGATCAGAGTTGGTTGGATGGTGGAAATGCGAGAAGAAGACGATACGACACCAATATCGATGCAACGTTGTTCTAATACGGAATAGATGGTGGATAGGAATTCCAATGATCTTTCCAATAACACGGTTACTTTTATGAGGCGATACTGCGCCAGTATCGAGCCAGAGTTAGTATTAGCATTCAATATGTTCGATAGATGACAATGTGCCAGTATTGATAGGACTCTGGCTGACTATGGAATCGGTAGGCAACTGACGTTAGAATCACGATTTTGGCAATTCAGCTGTTGTAGTGAGCCGAAGTCTTACCAGCATTAGGCCAGAGTTGGTATGATCATTCAATATGTTTCAAAAATAGCAATGCGCCAGTATCGATAAGACTCTGACTGATTACGAGATTGGTAGTCACCTGACGTTAGAATCACGATCTTGGCAATTCGACTGTTGTAGTACAATAAATGGCAATTCGAGTGATTCGTCGTCAACTCAAAGATCGGCTGATGTGATAGAGACTCACTTTCTCACTCGCAGGACCCGGGTTCAATCCTCACTCAGGATGCTTCCGATTGTAGACAGGGGCTAGCCCCGAGGGCTAGAATACTGGGTTCCCATTGGCTGAATCATGGTCCCTGGGGCCGAGAGCTCTCGCAATCGGAAGCATCCTCAGTGAACTTTCAAGAAATCACTTGCGAAGTGCCTTTCTCCGGTGACAATGATAGGAACAATAAATTCTCCAGATTTTCTAAGTTCAAATTTACTGTATTTTTTTTTACTTGAAATATGATCACTCCTGGTAACTCCGATTACCGGTACTGTGCCAGTACTGGGTCGGGTTTGAATTTCTACATAGGATGTCAACATTTCGACTCCTTGCCATTTCTCATCCAGCTCTGGCAAAACAACAAGTCCTGTTACAATGCCAGTGTTTCACCATAGCAGGCTCACATCAAATATCGCTACCGTCGTGGTGGTAAATGTTATGCTGGCCCTTATGTGAAATGTTATTATCATTCCGACTCCTTTGCCAGTACTGACAATCCAACTGGCCTCATGATGGTCGCTCTAGATTTGCCAGTACTGGCACCTCCGGGAACAGTAGTGAGCCAGTAGCGGCCCGTGTTTCCATTTCCACTGGGGTACCCTAGTAAAAAAAATCTCTCTGAATTTCTCTGAATCTCTTTATATTTGGGACAAATTTCAAAGCTCCCTTTGAATTCACCTGAATATCTCTAAATTTCCCTAAATCTCCCGGATTCTAATGTATTCAGATTTCAAAGCTGCCTCTCAATTCCTCTGAATTCCTCTGATTTTCACTGAATCCCTCTGAATTCTTCTAAATATCCCGGAATTTAAAGTATTCAGATTTCGAAGCTTCCTCTGAATTCTTCTGAATTCCTCTGAATCTCTCAGGATTACTCTGAATCTTTCTAAATTCTTCTGAATATTTCTAAAAAATTCCACGCACAATTTTTCTTAATTTATCTTCCTGTGGAAGTCTCTGAAACTTCCAGAAAGCCTTTGGAATGCAGGACCAAGAATTGTACTGAATTCATTCCTCTCTGACTTTTCCAGACTCCCCCGGATCTCTCTAAATTCCTCTGAATCTCTCTGGATTTTTCTGAACAATCCCACGCACAATTTTTCCTAATTCACCTGTCTCCGTGAGGCTCGGACACTCCCTGAATACCTTGTGAAATCCTAAACCAAAAAGTTAGCTAAATTGATTCCTCTCTGAATTCCTCTGACTTACGCTGAACCTTTCCGAATTCTTCTGAATATTCCTAAAAAGCTCTACGCACATATTTTCCCTAATTCACCTGTGTCTGTGAGTTTCTGACATTCCCTGAATACTTCTGAAATCCTGAACCAAAAATTTTACGGAATTAATTCCTCTCTGAATTGCTCTGAATTCCTGTGAATCTCTCTGAATTACTCTGAATCTTTCTAAACTCCTCTGAATATTTCTAAAATATTCCACGCACAATTTTTCTCATGTATCTGTCTCTGGAAGTCTCTAAAACTTCCAGAAAGCCTCTGAAATGCAGGACCAAGATTTTACTGAATTTATTCCTCTTTGAATTTCCCAGACTTCCTCCGCATCTCTCTGAATTCCGCTGAATCTCTCTGAATCTCCCTGAAAAATCCCTCGCACAATTTTTCCTAATTCACCTGTCTCTGTGAGTCTCTGCCACTCCCTGAATACCTCTGAAATCCTGAACCAAAAATTTAGCGGAATTGATTCCTCTCTGAATTTCTCTGAATTCCTCTGAATCTCTCTGAATTACTCTGAATTTTTCTATATTCCTCTGAATTTTTCTAAATTCCTCTGAATTTTTCTAAATTCCTCTGAATTTTTCTGAAAAGTTCTGCGCACAATCTTTCTGAATTCATCTATCTCTGAAAGCGTCTGACACTCCTTGAACGCCTCTGAAATGCAGGACCAAGAATTTCACTGAATATGTTCCTCTCTGAATTTCCCAGAATTTCCCTGCATCTCTCTGAGTTCCTCTGAATTTTTCTGAATCCTTCTGAAAAATTCAAAGCACAAGTTCTCTCAATCTACTAGTCTCTGAAATCCTCTGAACCACGCTGAATTGCTCTGAATTTCTCTGATTCTTTCTGAATCTCTCTGAAACGTGAAATTTTCAGAGAGATTCAGAGAGATTTTGTTACCAGGGTACTTATACAAAATGAAACTGAATACATCTGATAGTTTAGAAGAAATATTCACTATTTTCACCCGGTTAATAATAATAATGATCTATAAACAGCAAGAAATGCAACAAGCGAAGATGAAACAATTCACATTGCTGATTTCAATTGTTTTTCGATAGATCGGTAAAGCAAGGCCGCACATTATGGTTTGGAAAGGTGAATAAAAATTTGGAAATTTAAACCATCAAGAATCCTTTATTGGGAAAAGGAATTATAAACTGATGTATGCTCACAATTTACATCTTAATAAGTACTTTTTCGAATAATTTTTTATAAAGAAATGTGAAAATATTTCGATTTGTAACTGATGTTATACCCTGGTTAAAAGAATCCTCTGAATCTAACAAATAAAATTCAATGAGATTTGGTCAGAACATTGTCCAAGTTCAATCGTAATTTAGTGAGATTTGGTCAGATTTAACGAGATTCACATGAAAGTTCTGACCAAATCTCATTGAAAAATCACCGGTGAGATTTGGTCAGAACATTGTCCACGTTCAATTGTAATTTAATGAGAATTGGTCAGAATCAATGGGTGTCTTTAACCAGGGTAATTACATTCCAAACAAAATTCACCAAATGTCCTGGTAAAATTGCAGAAGTGAACGAAGCGGGTATCGAAACAAATGAAGCGTGGAAATGTTTCAATTTCCTCCTACATCACACCTACAGAACTGTTTCCCATGCAGGTATTGCCAAGACTGGAAAAAACCCAAGGTTGGCACATGTGTCAGAAACAAATCTCCGTGAAGAACAATTGGCCCAATATTGTTCCATGATTGTCCCGTTGTTTCCAATGGATAGTCATCAGTCATGGTACATTTGTTAATATTTTTGAAAAGGTCACTACATTACTCACTACATTTGGTACAAGCGTGACACAAGTGTAAAAATCGAGCATTCGTTGAGAGCAATCGTGCCAATACTGTCCACATGAGTGGCACAATGTTTATAAATATTGACTGAATTTTGAATTTACAATGGCTGAAGATTTGGGGATAACCATCGTGCCAGAGCTGGCCCGATCTTCCTGCCATAATTTATCCTACACACTAGTTTTACACACCAAACTAGATTTTATTGATCTAAGTAAGGATGATATACACGTGAAGATAAGCCATCAGTTTTTCGGTTGACTCGGGGGATTCCAATATTGGATTCCGTACGGGATCAGATCATTATAAGATTTATGTTATGGTATTTCAGTAAGATCTTATTAGTTTAGTTTGAGCATAATTCAACAATAGAATCACAATTAATTAGAATATCAAAGAACGCAAATTTTCCAATGATCATACAAGCTTTTCCCAGTCTTGTCATATTTTTTCTATCGTTTTAACATAATTGCGATCGAAGAAGCATCGGCTGATGCTTGGTAAATGAATTGGACCGGGCCTGGCAAAAGCACTGGCTCAAGTTTGTCCTGATCTTATCATTCCCAAGCCTGGACCAAGTTTGGTAAATTCTTTAAGACAAGTTTCGGCAGGTCTGGTGCCAGGGTTGGTCCATCATTGGGCCATTGGTCCATACACACATGGGTTGTTACGCTTTCACCGCGGTTCAACGTTCCGTTTCCATCAAAGTTAAACTATGTATACTCAACATAGAAACGATTGAGCACAACATAAAATCAATGATGATGAATAATTACACTAAAATTAATAAAACAAAAATTTGACTCGATTTTCTGGACAAAACCACTATAGTTCCAATTTGATATCATAACGTGTCAGTGAATAATAGAAACTGGGCTTTTTTGGGTGATAATATGGGTTATTTCAGCCGGGTTTCATTAAAAAAATCCGAGTGGGTTTATTTGGGTTGGGGAAAATTGTTGCAACCCCGTCATGTTTTGCTAAGTTTGCGCCACTTGTTGTATTGGAATTTCGTATGAAACGTGGTATGGTTTTTAAATAACAAATGATATGATATTAGATCGATATTGGTCCGCCATGCTTGGCAGCCCCATATTTTGCCAGGCTTGCACCAGTTGTTATATTGACATCTCCCTGAAAACCCGGTATAGGTTCTGAAATAACCGACGGTTGTACGTTGAACCAATATCGGTTTGCGATGCCTCACAGCCCGTGTTTCCATTTCCTCATACCCAGGTAAGAAATGCCAATACTGATAAGTGGCCCAAGCTTGGCAAAATATTGTGCTGCCGAGCATTGCGAACCAATGTTGTTTCAATATACAACTGTTGGTTATTTCAGAACGCACACCAGGTTTCATAGGGAATGCCAATATGACAACTGGTGTGAGCTTGGTAAAATGTGGAGCTGCCAAGCATGGCGAATCAATATCCACCAAATATAAAACCATTCGTTTTTTGAGAACAAATACCATGTTTCATAAGAAATGCCAATAGAACAAGTGGCTCAAGCTTGGAGAAACGTTGAGCTGCCAAGCACGGCGACCCATGTGGAAATTGCCAAATGACCCATTATTGGCACAGTACTGTGGCCGGAGTTGCCAGTACTGACAATTCCAAAGTCGCCAGTTGTTCTACCAGTACAGGAAAATGGACGAAATGATAACAATGTTTCACATAAGGCCTATTATCGGGGTTTTAATCTTGTGGATATTGGAATTCCAAATTCCACAGTACTGGCATTTCAGATTTGACGGTAGCAGCTTTTTGAATTTGATAATATTGGCATTTTCAACTCCCCATTACAGAGCCAGTTAGGCTGACGGCGCTGATGTTTTATGTTGGCCATTCATGGCGGACCTCTGGAAGTCATCTGGGAAGTCAAAATGATGACATCCTATGTGGAAATTCAATTCCAACCGAATACTGGCACAGTACCGGGAACCGAAGTTACCCATCTATCAAAGTTCAACTATTAAAAACAAACTAATACGATGAAATCACACTTTCGGAATCTTACAAATATATATTTCTGATGACCATTATGGAAAAAAGGCACATTGGGAGTGACTTCTTCAGAGTTCATCGATTGAGGATTGAACCCGGGTTCTGCGGGGGAAGAAGCGAATCTCTATCACATGAGCCAATCTCAGAGTTGATGACGGATAACTCGAATCACCATTCATTATGAGGACTCCATTGAAGTACTACGATCTACTACCGGGTCAGAAGTCAAACAAAGTTCTATCGATACTGGCATAGTATCATATTTTTATTATGTTCTACCTTTGTATGGAGTCTGGTTCTGTACTGGGGCAGTTTTGCCAAACCAGAACATTGATATCGCGATGAAGTTGATTTCAACTCCGATCAACCACCGATTTCGTGGTGGGACAATGTTTTGTTGATACTGTTCTCAATCTATTTGTATCTATTTGAATCTCAATGTATTCCAGAGTGTAGTCGACTTTGGGTCAATACTGGCGGGGTCTCGTCTCGTCAAAACAGCCATGTTAACTTGATGTTTGGATAGAACAACGGTTTACCATCGATTCCGTAGTAGCACAATGTCGTATCAGTACCGGCACAATCTCATATTTTCATGCTATGTTGCATTGTTAACGACTCTGGTTTTGTATCGGGGCGGTCTTGTTATACTAAAACAGCAGTATCGCCACAAAGTTAATTTGAATTCCAATCTATGACCGATTTCGTAGTGAGACAATGTTGTACGAACACTGACCCGGTATTGTATTTTCATATTGGGTATGGGAATAAGTTTCCGCTCTCTTGGAAAAAGTGTTGCTGCTGATACTATTTTTGAGTTCACTCAAGTGCTGTGCTTGTGATTTGGAAGTATGTATGTAAGGTGTCGATTGCGGTAGTTGACATTTGTTACAAGCGTAAACATCATTTTTCATCTGGTGTCAAAAATGACAACGTTTGTCCCGACAAAACAGCATTTGCGGGAAGTTATGCTTCATTATTTTATTTCGGAGAAAAGTGCCGCTGAAACGTATCGTGTACTGTGCAATATTTACGGTGATCACGCTCCGTCTAATAAAACTTGTAAAGAGTGGTTTCGACGATTCCAAAGTGGCGATTTTGACGTGAGTGATAAAGAACGCGGAGGGGCACCGAAAAAATTCGAAGATGTAGAATTGGAACAATTATTGAATGAAGATGCATGTCGAACCCTAGATGAGTTGTCCGAAGAGTTGGGTGTTGACAGGTCGACCGTCGGTAAACGCTTGCACAAGATGGGAATGGTCCAAAAAGCAGGTAATTGGGTGATGCATCAACTAAAGGAGAGATATCGAGAGACGTTTGGTAACGTGCGAGATGCTTCTTGAACGGCAGAAAAGAAAGAGTTTTCTGCATCGTATTGTCACTGGCGATGAAAAATGGATCTATTACGATAATCCTAAGCGTCGAAAAAGTTGAGAGCTGCCAGGTGTACCAGGTCCATCGACACCGAAAACAAATATCCACGCTTCAAAGATTATGTTGTGCATCTGGTGGGATCAGAAAGGTGTCATTTATTATGAACTTCTTAAACCGTCAGAAACAATCACTGGGGATCGTTACAGACTACAGCTAATATGTTTGAATGATGGGACGGTAGACATGATAAACTTATCTTGCCGCATGATAATGCGAGGCCACATGTTGCCCAACCTGTTGAAAAATATTTGGAAGGAGTGAATTGGAAAATCTTGCCCCTCCCACCGTATTCCCCAGACATTGCGCCTTCGGATTATCATTTATTTCGATCTATGCAATCAGCCCTTACTGGAGAGCGGTTTACTTCTTACGAAAGTGTCGAAAAATAGCTCAATCAATGGATCGAGTCAAAAGAACCTGCTTTTTTTCTCCGAGGAATCCGTATGCTGCCTGAAAGATGGGCAAAAGTGGTCGCTTCCAATGGTACATACTTTAAATAACATTATGTAATAATCCATTGTTTGAATAAAAATCAACTTTGCTTCAAAAAGGGCGGAAACTTATTCCCATACCCAATACTACCCTACAATGTGACGAACGCTGGCTCGATACTGGCTGATCAGTCCTGTTTTTCTGAAACTTGGGTCTCTGCTAAGTGATGAAGATCAAGTACTGGTGCAAGACGGTCTGTCTACGAGAACCAATACCTTTTGAAATCCATTCAACGATTGGTGCCAGTTGAGGAACAGTAATGCCTCTGAATAGAAACCGTTGTGTTTGTCGAACTATGGCAAATAAAATCTTGCCAGTACTGCGCCTTCTGACAACTCTGGCAATTTCCACATGGGGCACTAATATCGATCAGCGCAACATAAAACCATTTGTTACTTGAGAATCCATACCACGTTTCATAGGAAATGCATCACAACGAGTAGTTAAAACTTGGCAAAACATTCAACTGCTAAGCATGGTGAACCAAGATTGGGCCAATTGAAAACCATTGGTTATTGTTACCCCTGATGGATCATCGGACCGATTTGAGGCATCCGAATTTTGTCCAAAATGTCCAAAATTGTCCATTCTTTGTCCAAAACGGTCCACGCGTGGTCCAAAATCAGTCCGGAATGTCCGTGGGTGTCCATTTGTTTCAAATTTCGAACCAATGTCGAATCACTCGTCCAATGAGTGTCCATAGACGTCCAGGCGACGTGTCCAAAACGTGTCCGTCACTCTAGAACTGACAAATGACATAATTGATAACATGTCCATGGCTCGTCCTCAGAGGTTCATGATGGTCTAAAGTTGTCCAAATATGTCCATAGTAACGATGCGGGATTTTTAATCGTATTCCGGAATTGTCTCCATGTGTCCATAACTGAAATGATCCTCCCTCGTCCTCAGGCGGTCCGAAGTTGTCCAATCTGTCCATAGTAACGATGCAGGATTTTGAATCCCAGATAGAAAAGCATGCTCTGAATGTTTTGTAACATAACGTGCCGTAAACATACTATCATGAACTCCGCTCAGCTTGCAATGATGCATAGAATGTAAACATTATGTTTCAATTATGGTGCCATCCCCTCGTTTTGCTACCAATAACAACCCTGATGGGCTACTGAGACAAATGGTGGACATTGGATGAATGTCCGAAATTTTAAGCAGGTGGACATCGGTTGGACAACAACTGGACAACGATTGGACATTGCGAGACAGTTTTGGATGCGTTTCAGACATGCCAGGATACGCTAGACAAATCATGGACACTTTTCGGACATACAGATGAGAAGGTCCAGACGCGTTTTGGACAAACGATAGACATTGAATTCGACTTTGTCTAGAATTTTGAATGAATGGACATAAACAGACTTCGTGGACATGTTTTGGACAATATTCAGACATATTTGGACATCATAGACTCTTTTCAGACAAAGTTTGGATGTCCCAAGCTTGTCCATTCGCCCATTAGGGAATGCTTTATGTGGAAACACCTTGGCGCCATGATGCGAACATTTCTTGGCGTGCATGTCACCATTATGATGGCATTATGGAGACATTTTTCTATCTGGGAATCATGTCCCGGAGTTGTCAAGATTTGTCCACGACGAAATGATCCTTTTTCCTCGGCACTTGGTCCAAAGTTGTCCAAATTTGTCCATAGTCACGATAGGGAATTTTCAATTGTATCCCAGAGTTGTCTACATTTGTCCGGAACAGAAATGATGCTTTCTCGTCCGTGCTCGGTCCAAAGTTGTCCAAATTTGTCCATAGTGAGGATGCGGGGTTTTGAAGCGTATCCCCGAGTTGTCTACATGTGTCCATAATAGAAATAATGCTCCTTCGTCCTTAGTCGGCCCAAAGTCGTCCAAATTTGTCCACAGTAACGATGCAAGATTTTCAATTCTGTTCCGGAGTTGTCCAGATTTGTCCACAACAGAAATGATCCTTTTTCCTCAGCACTTGGTCCAAAGTTGTCCAAATTTGTTCGTAATCACGAATACGCTTGAGGACACAATGGGATGGGTACTGGAGATACCACGGATCAGTTTGGACACAGTCGGGCCAGTTTTGGACAGTGTAGAATCTTTTCGGACATTTTTGGACCACCCTGGACAGAGGAGGACGAATGTGGATGGCCGCGGATCGGTTCAAAAATCGCAAAGAACCAACTCGGACTCGAATGGACGTGATTAGGACACAGAGTAAAGCGTTTTGGACATCTCTGGACATCCCTGTGGATCGATATTCTTCGGCTCTGAGACATCTCTGGACACATGTGGACAATGTCCTGGAATCACGAACACACTGGAGGACACAAATAGATGAGTACTGGACATACCACGGATCAGTTTCCACAGTGTAGAATCGTTTCAAACATTTTCAGACCCTACTGGACAGAAGAGGACAAGTTTGGATGTAAGACAAATGAGATCGTGAATAATCAGCGGACTTCACCGGACAATTCCAAAATGGAGCTTTCCGTGTTCGGACAATAGTGGACATAAATGGACTCAATCCATGGATGTTGTCGGATTGATCAGGACAACTGATGGACATGATATCTCGAGAGGTGTTCCGAAATTTGAAACAACCGGACCAATTTTCTTGGTCCCAATCATGTCCAAAACACGTCCCACTGGACACATTTTCTCATGTCCAGAACTTGTTCAACGAACCCATCAGGGACGACGAATAATAATTCTTCATGTGACAAATGGAATGTCATGAAGAATGATGTATTTTTTTTCTTCCAAGAAGTATGAAGAACCGGGTTGAAGCATGTCAAAAGTTGATATACACAACTTGGGCCAGGTTCAGTTTGGTCATATAAGCCAAGCTCCAAAAAACCTCATAATACATGTATCATGATACCTTGGGCCATGCTTAGTATTGTTTTTCACCAAATTTGAACCATTTTTTGTGCCGAGGTTGGGCCATTCATCAATTCCTATCTGGGTAAAGGATCTTTGGTATCCCGAACAGAAATTCATATAGGATTGTTGATTAGGACCGCATCTGAGAAGCTTTATCTTCTGGTTAATCCTAATCAAGCGTGTCAAATTATGGTCTCATCAGGGCAAAAATGAGGTGTGCCCTATCCTTGCCCGGTCGGGCCTATATCGAATAAAATTTGTCTGCCCGGATCGCGTTTCCAACGCCTCAATTCCCTCTCGAACCACGCTTCGATGACTCCAACAAACGTACTTCATTTTCCTCAAGGTCATGTCTTTTAATGTTTCTTCGCATTCTCCGTCCGATTCAGCTCGAAGAGTTTGTCTGATTCGAATGGAATTTTCTCCTAGCGGTACTTCCTCGCTGGAAACTAAAAGGGATTCCATCGAGAATTTGATTTCACTGAAATTCCTGATTGAAAATTACTTGAAGAAAGTGAAAAAAAACCAAAAGCAATCAAGACAATTAGCGGTATCTTTCATGGAACACCCGGTATGAAACCTCCAGGTGCTTCTAGACACTTTTGTACGTGAGCGTGCGAAAGAGAGGGTTCTCAAGAAACAAGAAGAGGTGACAATTGGAATTCAAGCTGGCGCCCAAAACGAATACCGATGATACACGCACAGTACGCTTGCCGTGTAGTTTTTTTTTTCTGTTCCAACGCGTGTAAGCTTATGTTAAAATATCATAATATTACAAAATAGTTGGAATAAAAAATCGGACATGGCGGGTGTAGAGTTTGCTATAATAACGTATATACGATACTCCACAACGACTATTGGCCTACTCTAAGTTTCTCGGTTCTCGTACACGGTCGTGAATGGCGTAAGTCTCCTGCACGGATATACCATACATAAATATATAGATACATTATATATACACACAGGTTGTTGTATATACGTATACGACATCCAGCGATCGCTCGAGCGCTCTGACAGAATTGCCAGCAGCTCTCGTACGACCTTCATAAAAACTTGCTGATCAAAGATTGCCAGGAATGCCGAGTGAGAACTCTCCTTCTACGGGGTGGCGAATAAAAAAGGTAAGCGTGTTTTTCGACTCGATTTCACGTCGGACGAGACGAAGAGGAATGAATCGTTTAGGAACTACTACCGGTAACAAATGCCCGAGTCTCCTTACCTACGACACGCAATGTTGCGTATAAGACCTGCATGATCGGTTCCAAGTTACAAAAAACCGAGCATAATCGGACGCGGCAAGGATCTATATATAGATACATACCAATGTCTATATAAAGGTGAAGGAAACACACTCGATTATGAACGAATGCGCCGGTATTATATATACGTGTACAGAGAATTCGCAGAAAAACTTGTTCAAAGATGTATCTATTTCTGTTCTTACGAGAGAACGTTCTTACGAATCGTCGTGACAATTGTTTCCTGTCATCAAATGTCCTCCTTTTCATTGAATGTACAGGGGTATTAAAATCAAATAGACACCTCGTTAATTTTCTTGTTTTAATTAGAATTATTACTATGATGATAATGACGATGATCGAGCTTGGAAACAATCGAATGGGAACGATAATGAGCGCCAATCTCTCTTTTGGAGAAACTGCATAACGCGTTGAATATCGAAACGAGGATTCTCTCTATATTCAAAAGACCAAGGAGGCAGAACTAATTTTGTGTACGTTGAAACGGTAAAGGTCACTCGCAAAATCATGTTCTCTTTTTCACAATGTTCGAGAGCGGAAGAGAGGGGACGTACCTGCATTTCAACTTTCTCTTTTTTTAAACATGACCAGACTAAACATAGAATGAATTAAGGAATGTGCGATGTATTACACACGCGGTAGAGATTGGATAATCGATTATCAATCTCGATTGAGCAGGGAACAAATTTATTTGCAAATTTGTTTGATTCGCCAATTTAATCGTTCGTGGTTCGTGAGTCGCGGTTCGTTGAAAGGGGGAACAAATGTAGAAAAACGCATGCGGAATTCGAGTATATTAGGTGAAATCGGAGGTCACTTCTTTGGCTAAGGGAGAAATAGAAAGTTACCAAAAACCAGTTCAAGGAAGGAATTTGTTACGATGATTCAATGATGAATTCACGAAATTGTGTCGAATTGATGAGAGGAGAACTGAAAATGTTTAGCACAGAGCAAAACAATTATTGACAAAGGAGTAAGATAAATAATGGTTCGATTAGTATCAGTAGCCTGTTCCAAAAACAAAAGCGAAGCACAAAATCTGAAGAAAGATTGATAAATAAACTGACAAAAACGATAATTATTGTCATTCAACAATGTAAAATATACCTCGAATAAAATCGATTGCAAGAAGAGTCAAGAATTTCAAGTGTCACTTGGAAACTTTCTAATAATATATTGAGTAAGATGATCTTTTTATCTGATCGATGTCGTGGCTTGTCGAAATTTTATCAAATGAACACGCTATTTTTCCATTCTGGCATTTCACCTCTTCAATTTTATAAAACCCGTCGATTGAATTCCTGGAAAAATTCAGAAATATCTGGGAGTTTTTTTTTTAAATTACGTGTACTTGCACAAAAGTCCCCGCAAAGAGTTCCCGTTATGACAGTAAACATGAATTCATTATGAATAGTTTAAATTCAAAATGAACTCTTGACGAATAACTTAATCTTCAGAAAGATTTCATATCACAAATTCATAAAGACCTATTCAGGCATTCAACATGTATGCATTTTGAATTCATTTTTACTGTCATAATGGGGACTGTTCAAGAAGTTCTTTCAGAAGTTTTTGTGGATTATGCTGTAGTTCACATCAAATTTAATTTAAATCGAGAGAATTCGAGAGATTATTATACACTCATTTTCTTCAAAAAATCAATTGAACATGAAAAGTTGTGAAAAATTCTCGTGTTTAGGAACCCACGAAAGGGAAGAGATATAACGTGAATTGATATTTCGTAAAAATTTGACCTAGTAGCGCGAGGCCAACGTCAAAAACCAGTTGCCGAAATTTGTCTTTTCAACCTAAATTTTGTATAAATTATGAATATTGGATTGCGTGACTTCCAGAAATCAAGAATATGATAATTTTGAGTAAATTAAATGCGGTACAGGAGAATTGCTATCGGTGTCGGTTATTTTCGAATGTGAGATCAGATTTGTAGTAGGACTTTAAGAAGAAGAAGAAGAAGGAGAAGAGAGGATGCCCTAATTGGAAAAATTTCGATAAAAGATATCCCAATAAAAACATATTGATCAATAAAACTTCCCATGTAGAAATTAACGATGGGTTTGACGTTGGTCCGACTGTTGGAACAGAGTTACCAGTATTCTCCCGACTCACTGTGGTCTCACATCCTAAATTCTTGGCCAAAATTCATTCTTTTCAAATCTCCGACGAGACCGAATGAACCATTGTATCATATTATACAGTAATCAGTTATGTAAGAAACAATCCATCAAATCGATTCAATTTCGCTCATCAATTGTTACACAGCTAGGAATGTCGTCAATTTCATCGCGCATGGGAGTTTCGCGTCAAATGTTTTTTGCACCAAACAATAGTCCGTAATTGCTCATGTTGGGAAATTATTTTGGATGATATCGAATGATGGAAAGTCCCACTTAAGGTACATATTCCCATATTCTCACATTGTTCCATCTCTCATTTGAAACGATTTCAAATAGTGTGACGTTCAAATTAGAATAAAACATATCCAGAGAAAAAGTTTACATAATCTAATGAGTTGTTTCCGAACGTTACCCAATCTCAAACCCAACTGATTTAGGTTCTGCAAAGTCCATATCAAGTGAATCCATGAGTTTCACGTGCTACTGTTTGCACCTTTTTGAATTATTCAAATTCGAAACGGGAAAACAATATACAGACCATCTGCAGTAGCCGTTTATATGCTCACTGGATGCTCTGAAGAGAAAAACTTTATGAGTTTGTACACCTAAATCAGGTATGCTTCCTCGATTGGCCATAGAGTTGACTTCCTGTACCAACCGGAAATGGGTCAAATAGACCCAAAGTTACATTTTTTGCATGGAAAAAGGCACTTTTTATTCAAGATTCGGGTCCCTTGTGATAAAGCAAGAAACTTATACCTGAACTATTTTTCAAAGAAATGCCGTGGATTCAATATGGCGGACGAAAATACAGAAAACGCGCAAAATGAATTAATTGTAATTGAAATTGGTATCATGGAGAAATCAACGACCCTAGAAATCCTTGAATGGACTTTCATCACGATCAAGCAGTTTCATGGATGTTCTGTTGCCTAGATATTGCGCAATATATTAAGTTTCCTGTTCTGCGATTCATTATAACAAATTTATTACTCGCGTACTGACTTGTTTGTTGGGAATAAAGTTGGAAATTGAAATCTTCGCTTTGAATTTGAATCTACATCACACGATTTACTTGAAATCCGGCAATAGGAACCGAAACTTTCTTGAAATACCTTTCAGATTTGCTTTGAACTCGTCGCAATTAGCTATGTTTAGACGCCGATTGGTTTTTCCCTATTTAAATCGTTATTTTTCAGTTGTCAATCCGTAACAGTTACTCCAAAACTCCCGGGTACGAAGTTGAGAGGAAATCTGATGTATTTTTGAATTTCAGTCCGTAATATTAGATCCGCCGTCTTTGATTTGTTATTTTTACCTACAGATTCGTAATCAGTGACCTCAAAAACCCACGAGTACGAAGTTGAAAGGAATTCCGATGAATTTTACAATTTCAGTCCGCCATATTGAATCCGCCATTTTGAATTTGTCATTTTTGACACCGGATTTGTAATCAGCAACCTCAAAAACCCCCGAGTACGAAGTTGAAAGGAAATCCGATGAATTTTATAATTTCAGTTCGCCATATTGGATCCGCCATTTTGAATTTGTCATTTTTGACACCGGATTTGTAATTAGCAACCTTCAAAACCCCCTGATACCAAATTTCGAACAATTCTGAAGACTCTATATAGTTTTGGCCACTTTTTACGGACTTCCCGAAGAGCTTCAGCGAACGTTCAGATTAGATCTGTATAGATCGGATCGAAGGTTCATGAAAGCCAACTTTTAGCTTCACAAACGTTTGTCAAAGGTACTACGGACGTTGAAATGTCCACCTCATAATACTTTCAGGAAACATAGATGGAACGTTCATTGAAGATTCATCGAAGGTTTGAGGAAGCTTCACAAAAATATCCATACTTAGATTAATTTATAATAATTTATGTTTATTAATTAATTTATTTTTCATATAAATTAATCAAAATTAATATAAGTATAGATATTTTTGTGAAGCTTCGTCAAACCTTCGATGAACCTTCAGCGAACGTTTCATCTATGTTTTCTGAACATATTTCGAGGCGGACATTTCAACGTCCGTAGAACCTTTGTCAAACGTTGGTGAATGTAAAAGTTAGCTCTAATGAACCTTCGGCCCGATCTATACACATCTAATCTGAACGTTCGCTGAAGCTTCATGTTCTCTTCGGGTTGAGACCACTGTGCGACTCTGGTAACCGACTCTCCATGTCGGGCACCGGCATTAAAAAGACAGAAAAGGAGTTAAAGGACACAAAATCACTTTTTATATTATTAATATTGGAATATTGATGTGGAAATGCAAAAACACGGACCAATACTGGCTGAGTGTTGATGCCAGAATTGCCAGTACTGGCGAATGCACTCTCACCATTACAGAGCTAGTTGAATTGACGATACTGACCTGGAGTCGAAATGATAACATCGTTGAACGTAAGGGCCAGAATAACATCTACCACTGTGTCAGTGCTGGTTTTTTATGAGGGCCTGTTATAGGGGATTTCTGGCGCATCAAAAGGACCAGTTATTTTGCCAGAGCTAATTAAGAGATGAGAAGGAGTCTGAATGATAACATCCTATGTGCTATACTAGCACAGTACCGGTAACCAAAGTTATCCGTGTTATCATATTTCAAATGATAACCCATGTGTGTATGGACCAATGATGGACCAAGACTGGCACAAGACCTGCCGGGACTTGTCTGAACAATTTACCAAACTTGGCCCAGGTTTGGGAATGATAAGATCAGGACAAGCTTGGGCCAGTGGTTTTGCCAGGCCCGGTCCAATTCATTTACCAAGCATCAACCAATGCTTCTTCTATCGCAGATATGGATGAAAAAAGTAATTGATTCATATATAAGTTCATGACTTCCTGCCTCACAATACCGTACATGAATTATCTTAAAATATGAATTATCGAAGAACGTTCTTCAAAATGAGTTGATCTCCGTGTATGACTACATTTAAAAACATTCTATTACCATCAAGTGAAGTTCTATCCTTACTTAGAGCGATAAAATCTAGCTTGGTGTGTAAAACTAGTGTGTAGGATTAATTATGGCAGGAAGATCGGGCCAGCCCTGGCTCGATGGTTATCCCCAGATCTTCAGCCTTTGTAAATTCAAAATTCAGTCAATATTTATAAACATTGTGCCACTCATGTGGGCAATATTGGCACAATTGTTCTCAACGAATACTCGATTTTCACACTTGTGTCAAGCTTGTACCAAATGTAGCGACTACTTCAAAAATATTACCAAATGTACCATGACTGACTATCCATTGGGAACAGCGGGACAATCATGGAACAATATTGGGCCAATTGTTCTTCACGGAGGTTTGTTTCTGACACATGTGCCAACCTTCAGACAAGCTTGGGTTTTTTCAGTCTTGGCAATACCCGAATGGGAAAAACAACACGGCAAATTTGAAATTTTAAATTCTTCCAAATACATTTTCATCGTTATTAAAGAAAGGCATTTTGAAAGTGATTTCTTGAGAGTTCCCGAGTCGAAAAATTTGGACGGATTGGGCCTCATATTCCGTTTCTAGACTAATTTTGTCCTGATTGTGGAATAATGCGGATAAAAACAGTAATTTTTCATGATTTTAGTCTGAATTTCTCTTCAATCACTTTCATTCGTTGGAGGAGAAATTCAGACTAAAATCATAGAAAAGTACTGTTTTTATCCGCATTATTCAACAATCAGGACAAAATCAGTCTAAAAACGGAATATGAGGACAAAAAGCGTTCAAAATTTTCGACCCGGGTTCACTTGATGAGGATTGAAGCCAGGTGCTGGAATTTTCAAGTTTGAGATCGTGTACCGAAATTTTGCCATGATCTCGCGAAAATTTCACTGGCTGGTACTACAATTTTACAGTTCTTGTGCACTAGAAAAAAGTATCCCCTCAATAAGGACTTGGGAAAAATTTCTAATTTAGAAGAGAAACCTAATCGTTGGTGTACTGGAATTATACAGGTTTTGAACTGCAATTTTCAAGTTATATGATGGAATTCTCCACTTGCTATGCAATGGAATTTTCCAGTTCTATTGAACTCCGTCATTTCTGGCAGGAAAAATTCCAAGTCTTTATATTAAAAATTTCCTGATTAAGGTTTTGAATAATAATTGTCATTGTGGCAAATAAAATTGATAAATGAGGTTTTTCGAAGACTTATACCTTTGTGTATTCTAAATATGAAGCATACGTAGTAACCCAAGCTGGCCTTCCAGCATGTCGCGCTATAGTTCATCGATTGGGTCTTAGGTTTCAGTTGGTAGGCAGTTAGAAAAGTGTGGGTTCAAATCCCGTGAGGTAGATATGACTTTTTGTCCATCCATATGAATGATCAAGTTTTTCAATCATCTTGAAACACAAGGACCGTGCAAAATCACTTTCCCAAGTAACACAAGAAGTTCTAAGAATGTGCTCGAACAGTCTAAGAAGGTGCTGGACCATTTTTAGAATGTTCGAGCACATTCTCAGAACTTCTTGTGTTACTTGGATTGTGTGAGCAATTTTTTTTTAATCTTTATGAATATTTTCAGCATTGATTTTCTGAGGCTCAGAAAATTCCCAGTTTTGATGCTGGAATTCCATAACATTTGTATTGAATTTTTGCAGTACAAATGTGCTAAAATTTCCCGGAACATGTACAGGTCAATTGCTTTCAGTACATGTACTGGAATTTTTCGGTGAAATTCTTTTACAGTGCATGTAGAAATTGCCAGAGTTGTCAAAAGCTGCAGTACTGGCAAGGTTGTATTCATCGGAATTCGGCAGAAACAACGATATCTATTCAGGGTCATTACTGTTTCTCAACTGGTACCAATCGTTGCACGGATTTCAAAAAGTATTGGTTCTCGTAGACAGACAGTTCTGCGCCAATACTCAATCTTCACCGTTGAGTAAAGACCCAAGTTTTAGGAAAACGGAACTGTCCCAGTATCGGACCAGAGTTGGTAACATTGTAAGAGCTAGTACTCATACAACATTGTCTCACTACGGAATCGGTCGTTTATCAGAATCCAAATCAACTTTATTTCAATAGACTCAGGCTATGCCAGTACTGAGCCAGCGCTAATTACGTTGTAAAATACATGAGGACACGATACTCCAACAGTATTGCTGTAACGTCGTCCTAATACTGAGTTGGTAGGGGATCAGAAACCAAATTCATTCTGTAGTAGTATAGCTGCTTTCGTAAGACGAGACTGGACCAGTAGTGAACCAGAACTGATAACGCTGCGGAATACACAAAAAGACAACATACTACCAATACTGGTGAAACGTTGTCTCACCACGGAATCGCTGGTGAATTTGAGTTTAAATTGAGTTCGTAACGACACATTTATTTTTATGAAAAAATTTATTTTCTTCTTAAAGGCATATTGCTCTGTACAGCACTTCTACTTGAATTAGAGAAATGATGTACAGAGTGATATTCTGATGAAATTTGCACTTGAAATGAAACGAAATTCTGCACACGTGCCTGATGAGTATTGGAAAATTTTCTCGGAAATTTCCATAATTTTCCAATATGAGAAATTTCAAAAAACTGACACAATATTCTCACATGCATAAGTTGATAAAATATTGATTAGATATGAATTCGACCCAATCCGATCTCGAATTGACGCAGATATAATTAGATATATAGAGATATAATTATATCTAATTAGATCTGAATCAGATATAGTCAAAATTCATATCTAATTCAGTCATAGGTTTATATCTAGATTATATCTAATTTTTTTCCCCCGGGAAATCTCATTCATCAATGGGATTCAATAGACTTTTGAAACCAAGGTGATCCTTAAGAGTACTGGAAAGAGAATTTCCAAGAACCACTCAATGAATTCCATGGAAAATTGAACGCGATGTTCATACTTCCATATACCTTGTAAATGCAGTACTCTGATTCTGGTGAAGAGTATGAGGTAACCGCACATAAAATCAACCGCACAGCTTTTTTTTTCACGGCTGATAAAAACGAATATCCAGGAGATGATCTTGAATGAGTTGTACATAATTGTATTTATCGCCATAAATGCTATGTTTGCGATACATACCAGACTATAAAACACTGAGTGATTATCTAAAGATGAGAAAATTGAGTAGAATTCTTGTCAGGATTTGGTTCCACACAAATTCTATGACCTTCATGTAACATAAATCATGATTGAGTAAGAATGGTTGTGTACAACCAAATCCTGACAATAATTCTACAAAATTTTTTCACTTGGGTCGTATTAAGAGGATACTAGCACCGAAACACTCGCCAAATCTCTCGTGTAAAATTTCTTCAAAATAATTTAAGGAATATGAACTAGGGCTGCACGAGAGTACGAGACGATATTTCTATAATCAGAATAGAGACGATATCGATATTGACGCATTCGAGACGATATCGGCGATATTTTGGAAAATTGAAAAATGTGTATGTTCTCTGAAGTACCCATAGCACCGACGTTGCCACGTTTGGATTGCGAAATTCAATGTGCACCAACTCATCCCAATTGATCCCCATATCATCCAAGAATTATAGAGAATTCTTTGGGAATGCATTAGATTATTACAGACTTGCTTTTGACTTTTTGTTGTAAACAGGTTTTTTCCAGAACTATAAACCATGTCAATGTCATTCTGTACATAGCACTCTTTATTCTGTGCAGAAAGATCAATAGAAACCGACAGGTCAAATCCTATCGGAATCAATGATATACTATCAGTTTCTATGGTGGTTAGTGTCACAGGATTTCATGGTTTCTATAAGATTCTATGAGGAATTCGATGTTCTATGGGTTTCTGTCGGTACCCTGGTTAAACAATCCGATTGAATCCGATAAAAAAAAATTTTATCGGAATGAATTGAGTTTCTGCATCGGAAATTTCCTATTGATACCAATAAGATAATTTTTAATTGGATTTAATCGGTCTTTCCCCTGGTTGAAAAATCCGATTGAATCCGATAAAAAAACATTTCATCGGAATGGATTGAGTTTCTGCATCGGAAATTTCCCATTGATACCAATAAAATAATTTCTAACTGGATTTAATCGGCATTTTCCCTGGTGGAAAAATCCGATTAAATCCGATAAAAAAAACTTATCGGAATGAATTGATTCCTGCATCGCGATTTTCTTATTGAATTTTATTGGTTGTTAACCCAACCAACGAACGGTTTATATTCATTATATACGCGCATTTTATATCAATTAAACAAACACATATATCATTTATTCAATCATTACGTATGACAAGTTATTGCTGAAATAAATTCAAACGATCATTTATGTGTTATTAACATGGTGATCACCCATCCACCTTGTACCGCAGTTGTCGTTGCTTAACCTAGAAGATCGATCTGGAACACCCGCTCGCTCGATGCCGTGGTTCGCTTCCTATCAATGTGAACTAAATGACTGTCTTATGTCAGGGATGGGTGTCCTATAGTAATAAGATTCAATTGGTAATAGTCCATTGGACATATGAGGGATTGTATCGGTCTTAATGAGAGCATGGGAGTTCATTAATAATAAAAATCCCAATGAAGACCAAGAGAATATTTTCCAATTGGATTCAATCGGTATTTTATGATGGATGAAAAATTCCGATTGATATCAATACAATATTTTTCAATTGGATTCAATCGGTATTTTATCAATTATGAACATTCTAATTGATACGAGTCAAATATTTTCCAATGGGATCCAATAGGTATTTTATCAATAATAAGAATTCCGATTGATATCAATGAAATATTGTGTAATTGGATTCACTTGGTATTTTATGATCAATGAAAATTCCGATTGACGCCAATACAATATTTTTCAATTGGATTGAATCGGTATGTTGTTAATTATGAAGATTCTGATTGATACCAGTCAAATATTTTTCAATGGCATCCAATAGGTATTTTATCAATAATAAGAATTCCTATTGATACCAAGAAAATATTTTTCATTTGATTCAATAGGTATTTTATTGATCATTAAAATTCTAATTGATATCAGTGAAATATTTTTCAATAGAATTCAATGGGTATGTCATTAATTATAAAAATTCCAATTGATACCAAGAAAATATTTTCTCATTAGATTCAATGGGTATTTTATGATTGATAAAAAATTCCGATGGATACCAATAAAATATTTTTTAATTGGATTGAATCGGTATTTCATCAATCATGAAAATTTCAATTGATACCAGTCAAATATTTTTCAATGGCATCCAATAGGTATTTTATCAATAATAAAAATTCCAATTCGTACGAACACAATATTTTTTAATTTGATTCAATCGGCATTTTATTAATCATTACAATTATAATTGGTACCAGTAACATATTTTTCAGTGGGATCCAATGGATATTCCATCACTGATAAAAATTCCGATTGATACCAATGAAATATTTTCTAATTGGATTCTCTTGGTATTCTATGATTATAGTTCCCTATTCCAGCAACGTTCCCATTAGTTCCAATACATCGAGGTCACCAGGGATTCTGATAAAAACCAATGATTTGATGCAATGAAAGAAATTTCAGAACTGAATCGGTTATTGCCGGTACATACCTATAGGACTTTAGAATCTGTAAACTTGCCTATTATTTTCAATAAATTTGAATGTTGGAATAATCCAATTAAAACCCATTGATCAATGAAATCGATACATCCTCAAATGCAGTCAGAAATCTCCCATAAGAAACCCATTCATCATTCAATTTCACAAATTTTCCCATTAGTTCCAATGGATTGAAATTGTGGAAACTTCCGATAAAAACCGTTTGCCTGATGGAATGGAGAAAATTTCAATCATCTAATCAGATATCTCTTATACAGACCAATAGATTATGTGAAGTTTGATTAATTCCCATAAAATGCAAATTTTTTAATTGGTGAATCCCCGATTGAAACCTAAAGAAAAGAGATTCCGATAAACTCTTATTGATTTTGAATCGGGGATTGAACTGTTCCGATTGATCCTATGCAGTCCGATTAATTCTGAATCGGTTTCTATCGGATCTTATCGGATTTTTTAACCAGGGCTAATACGGTGGAATAAAGTCTAAAATTGAATTGGACATTTCTCATTCAATGCTATTGAATATTCAATCCCGTAAATATTCCTTTTATTTCTCATAAATTGCACTGAAAAAAAAATTTCATCGAAAATCAATTATATTTTGTTGTTAGGGTAACTGAATATCATAGTCAAGTCAACGAATATATGATCAGATTGACAGTATAATCGTTGACTTGACACCATGATGGTTGATTCAACTGCATGTAGTTGAGTCAACAGTGTATGTAGTTGAGGCAACAGTCAGATTCAGTTGGATATATCCAATCGTATTCTACTGTTGAATCAACTATATCACCGTTGTCTGTACCCACCTTTTTTTCAGTGTGGGATGATCGAATAATCCAATTGAAACCTATTGACCAATAAAATAAACAAACTCAAATCGAATTGGATATTCTGGATAGAAACCCAGTAAGTCTTGAATTTTGTACAATTTCCCCATTGGTTCCGATAGACCGAAATCACCGAAAATTCTGATAAAAACCGATAATTTAATCCGCTGAAAGGAATTCTGAATTCGAATTGGATATTTCTCATTCAATCCTATTCACTTTTCAGATCCGTAAATGGTCCTATTATTCCCCATGAATTCGGATAGTGGAATAATCCGATTGAAACCTACAGACCGATCAAATCTGTACGAACTCTAATCGAATTGGACATTCTTCATAAAAACTGATTAAATTTCCCATTACGTAACATTTACGATCGATCCCAATAGCTTTAGGTCATGGAAATTTCCGATAAAAACCATTTGCCTCATGAAATGGAGAAATTTTCATATTCTCAATCAGATATCTCTCATACAAACCGATTGATCACTGAAAGTCATATTAATTCCAATAAAACGAATATTTTTCTATCGGTAAATCCTCGATTCAATCCTATATATACCACGTTCCAATTAATTCCGATTCATCTTGAATCGGTAGTTGAGCCTCTCCGATTGACCCTATTCATTCCGATTAATTTTGAATCGGTTTTCATCGGTTTCTATTGGACCTTTTAACCAGGGTATGATCTGCAAACCCTGATAAATACTGATAGGAATAAAATATTCTATCGATTTCCATGGTGGATGGGGATTCATGGGAATCTATCGGACCTTGCAGCCAGGGTGTCTAAAAGATATTTTCAGAAATGATTGACAAGAATGCGAGATTTTTGTGCAACACGAGCAGATATATTTTGGAACTCTTACAATGTTCTGACTTTTAAAAGATATCTTCAAGAACGTTTCAAGAAATCTCTTAGAAGTTTTTAAAAGATACCTTTCGAGATTCCGTTACCAATGCATTACAGGAGAAAGAGGGATACTAGAATTGTGCTAATTTTACATTAAGTAATTTATCGATAGCCTCTTGCCAAATTTCATAGAATCTTCCACAATGTTCTAATGAAAGTCAATTTGGTAGTTTTTCATGAGGTATACATCGTTACATTGAGAGAACACCAGGTTTGCCTCCGCCCTGTAAGAGTCTGGATACGGCGAATTTCACCACGCGATTGAGTCAACTGAATATCCCATACAGGGTTCATCAATTGGCCCAATAATGGCACGTTACTGGATCATGTTCCTCGCCCATTGATGGCGCCCATTAATGGCTCATCGATGGTCAATTGCTGGATGATAACGTGGGTCCAGTAATGGCAATAAATAATGGGCCATGTATAAAATTATTGATTGGCCCAGTAATGGGGCTAAATGATCCCGATTTATGACCAGAAATTTCGGGATAATGTTCGAATGTCAGCCATCAATGGCAGATTACTGGGGCATAATAATGATATCCAATGGTGATATGACTGCGTTCCAGAATAATCGGTTCAGTATTAGTTCAAATGAGTGGTTAAGTATGACCCAAAACACTTTTTTGTTTTTGTTTTAGGAAAATTTGTCATTCCAGTTTTCATAAGATTAGAAATGGATGTTTTTTTTTCTAAATAAGTTTCCATGCCCGATATTTCCACAATCTCAAATGTAAAATTATACGAGTCAAAAGCACTCTCGATAAATCAGTTCAATTCAGTTGCTTATTCCTTCAAATTTTTGGTTATTCACATGAGAAAGTAATTGATTATCTACTCTTTAAGTCTAGAAAGATAAAAAATCATGTATTCCACTCCACTAGGTCTCAGAAGTGAGCGAGTCCCCTTCGAGTGGGATTTTCACTCGTTTCGAGTGAAGCCCCACTCTTTTGGATTGAAAAAGTCACTCTAGAATTGGAGTGACCGTAAGTTTTTAACCTCAAACCTTAGATTATCACTGTAAAAGAGTGGAAATTTCACTCAAAATTTCGATAGGCTCACTTCTGGCTGCCTGAAGAGTGAAATCTCACTCTAAGAATTTTATAGAGTATATAAATAAGAATTCGTTTGAATCATGTAAAACGTATTTGATGGATGTGAATTATTCATTCAGCGTAATAGAAATGAGGCCAAAACAAACTCGTTTCACGGGTGGTTACGAATACAATACATTCAACTTTGAAATCCATTTCACTTAGTAATAGACCATATTTCAGGCAGTAACGGGGAATCAATTGTTGGCCATTTACCATAGCCGTACATCGGCTGATTATCGGCTGTTTTCATTGCTGACCTTTCTTATCAGCCAGTGGTGGGCCACACTTGTGCCAATGATGTGAATCCACTGTTGGCCATCTAATGGTGGCCGTACATGGGCCGATCAGGATTTCTTGTATGGGTAACATTTCGTAAATCGAATATACTCAGAGTTCCAAGACATTCGGATGATATGAACATGGGGAATGGCATGCTTTGAAAAAAAATACAAATCCCAAAGAAAAATTTCCCACAGTTTTCAACCGATTTGGATAGAACTTATATGGGACCACTATCGGGTCATGACGAAAACGTGTTTCAAGTTTGATCGGATTCGGATAATAGGAAGCAAAGATACGCGCGTAGGCAAAATGTTCATTTTTTGTCAGGGTTCTTCTCATCCACCCAATTCTTCCGAATGAATCAGGTTGAAACTTGTATGGAACCACTATCACCCTAGTCCACAACTGTGATAAAAATTTCGAAACGATCGGATGAGCAGAACGGGAGATACTACTGTGGGCAAAAAGTAAGGTGAATTTGTTTGTAAAATGGAAAATCTTCATTTATTCTGCTACATCAATTTCATCCCCTTCAAAGTAATCCCCTCTCGATGAAATACAGTTATGCCAACGTTTTTTCCAATCATCGAAACATGCTAAATAGTCCCTTTCCGGTATAGCCATCAGCGCCTTCTTCGATTCAGCTTTTATCTCCTCAATCGACTCAAAACACTTTCCCCGGAGTGGTCTCTTGAGTTTTGGGAATAGCCAGAAGTCACACGGAGCCAAATCAGGCGAATACGGGGGTTGCGGAACGATATGCGTCGAATTTTTGGCGAAATGGTCACGAAGAACGAGTGCAGTATGAGACGGTGCATTATCGTGATGCAAAAACCAAGAGTTGCTGGCCAATAATTCTGGTCTTAATATCATTCTGATATTCCGATCATATCAGTAAGGTCTCTAACAGTCAACCGACGATTTTTGAGCACTAATTCCTTCACTTCATCGACGTGTTGGTCATCTGTTGACGTCGATGGTCGTCCGGAGCGCTCCAAGTCATCAACACGTTCTCGACCCTCTTTGAAGTCTTTGTACCACTTGTAAACATTTTTCTGCGACATGGTAGAATCACCAAAGGCCTCCCGCAACATTCTCAAAGTTTCCGCAAACAAAATTTGATTGCACTTCTCTGCTCAATTGAATCAGACATTGTAAAAATCGAAAAATGCACTCTTGGTCGTTTGGTAAACACAAGCGTAAATGTATTACTGATAATGACATTGACATGAAATTTGGCACAGATGTCATTAACAGTCCTGCCAACTGAAGAAAAAAAGAGCTAGCCTGAAATGTCAAGCCCGCGAAGTTTAAATTAAAAATTCACCTTACTTTTTGCTTAGTTAGAACTTAGGGGAGGCTACAGCCACACAGACAGACAGACACGGTAACAACATTGTTCCCCGAATTCTGAGGAACATTTTGAATTTCGAGAGAAAAAAATTTTCGGCTCCTCGAAACGATCACAAAGCTTCCCTCTGGCGAGGAAGCAATAGCTCCCGCAGCTAATTTTTGGCTATCAAATAATGGCTAATTATTGCTCAAGTCCACGTGAAGATCAAGGCCAGACTTTTCTTCGTTGCCTCCACGTCACATCTCCGACGAGCAACCGTTCATCCACCGATTCTGCACTCGAATTCTGCTTTGAGGCGATGTATCCGATCGGTGGGGGTTTTGGCCGAAATGTAGATCAGTGCAATTTTGCACAACTTATTGTGAATTATACCAAAATAGTGAAATGTTGTAATGATTTTACTTCGCTTGTTTCATGAATACAACATATACTCTAAAAGGACACGAGCCGAATAGATCGATTTTAGATTTATTTTTCCCAAGAGAACACGAAGTTCCAAAGAAGGTTCAATAGAGGTTCATTGTACGTAAGGCCATTTGATGGTCCACTGAACGTTCCCTGGACGTCAAAGTACGTATAATGAACCTGAATTCCACCTAGAAGCTCTGTGTTCTCTTGGGGTTTGATAAATTCACATTCAACGAACGTTCATCAAACCTTCATTGCACGTCTAATGAAGGTTTATCGAACGTTGGTGTTCTCTTGAGGTAAGAATGACTTTAATCACACATCATTTTGAACACAAATTTCTACAACATGTACAGCATGGTGGAAAACAAGATGAAATAAACGTATAAAAATTGATGATTACGAATGGAATGTGATATTTGGATTCAAAACTAGATACACAAAATTTCATGAAATTTTCATGAGATCTAAGAAATTTGATGAATTTTGAGAGAAAGATTGTTTGCTCATAAAATTTCTTTTATTCCTCGTTGATGATATTTTTCCATTCTGTGTGCTCAAATCATTGAATAAATACATTAAAAAAATGTAGCGAAGCACAAGTGTTGGTATTCCTTTGCATTACGTTTCCAGCTCGATTCGACTCGCGCCAGCTCGGAGCGAGCCGAGCTTTGATTTTAGAATGACGACCTGAGCCGATGTCCAAAGCTCGGCTCGGCTCGTGGCAACACTGAAACTCACAGCTAAATTACTTCGTAAATTCATGTAATGATGAAAATGATTGAGTTTTAGTCCCTGATTGGGTAAAGGGTCTCTTACCTTGAATTACAAAGCTCATTCTACTGAAAATATATTGAAAACATTTATTGCTATGTTAAATAGTGAACTCTGCTATATTCCAAAGAGGCACTTTTCTGCGTGTATCACCTTAAGACATGTTGATACTTCTTTTAATTACGCTCCCAGCGTAGCTAGCTCGCAGCGAGCTGAGCTTTGAATTCATCGAGCCGAGCCGTGATTTTAAAATTGCGAGCGGAGCCGAGCCAATGTTCAAAACTCGATTCGGTTCGGCTCGCGGCAACACTAGTGAGTTTCAAATAAAAAAGTTAATTTTCGATCCATGATTTACAAAAAATATTTTTGTCGAAGACTTTTTGCACAACTAAACCACAAAAACCTACAATATAAGGACTGATCGGGTATGAGTTCACTGATCGGCTATCGGGTCTCTTACCCTACTGATTATGTGATGTGAACTATTACAAAGTGTAATGCCATGTAGTATCTTTGTGAATCAGTATGAGAATTGGGAATTTCTGTGATTTCCATTACTGAATTTGAATTTTATGTGCCTACAAATCAAAATGCGACGTGATATAATTTACTATGCCACATATCGGGGGCGGCTACGTATGTCAGTGCACTTTACTATTTTTTGAAGATTTCTTTTCTCCGTGTACTAGCGTCGGTAAATCGCATCATTTGTTAGAAAAAGACGCAATCATATGATAGAAAGGGAGGTTTTATATAGATGCTAGCATCTTCTTAAGATGACCTTTTATCTCATTAGCGCACGAATAATAAAGTATAGCTATATTTCGGGATTATTCTCATTCGGGATATCAAATTTCGAGCCAATCGAGAGTCGGGCTGACACTCTTTCGGAATAATCACCGTTTACTTGAACGTGAACTTGAGACCGTGAGGTTGCGCCTTACGTTTTTCTCACTCAAACTCTACACGGAGAGAAATGTATGGTAATATTTACCATGCTAACATAGTATTCGTTCTTATTTTATTGAAAATCGTAAATGTTACTATGTGAGAATAGAATCCTCCGCCATTTTTCTGGCAACCCGTACAGCACAACCACCGATCCTCCACCTAGGACTTCGGTGGACCAGAGGTGGAGAATTGGTGGAGAAATGGGAGCCGTGGAAATAAGGGAGAAATAAGGGAGAGTCTCCGTTGAGGCAACGGAGAGGCGACGGAGAAATGTCCGCCCCCTGTATTTTCGATATAATTCTTATTGGTGCATTTACGTAACCAAATCTGAATGTATGAATTCACGAATTCAAGTTTTACTGAAAATACAGGGGGCGGACATTTCTCCGTCGCCTCTCCGTTGCCTCAACGGAGACTCTCCCTTATTTCTCCCTTATTTCCACGGCTCCCATTTCTCCACCAATTCTCCACCTCTAGTCCACCGAAGTCTTAGGTGGAGGATCGGTGGTTGTGCTGTACGGGAATGATTACTATACTACATGGAAATCAGACAAATAGAACTCAAAGCAATGTAAAATGGTACTGATTACCATGCTACAATAGCTGTCATTCCAGTTAATGAAAATATGCACGCTGTGGGCAATATCGACACGACGTGTATAGACATACATATCACTGCAAAAACTGATATCTTATTCTAAGATACTTTTGTAGTGACTTTTAAAACATTTCAAAATGTTACTGTAATCATATTCAAAACACAAAACTACGTTTTCATTCAAAACATGACGTGTTTGATTGGCAAACAAAAATGTTTGAAAGCTGTATGTAGGAACATAACCTCGAATTACTATCACGTCAACGTCAAAGTGAAGAACAGGAACAATGTATACGAAATGTATATTGTGCCATTTTGAAACAAAATTACACGAGATTCTAATCAACTGTATGATGAAAAATCATCAATTCAATCAATTTTTTCAATTCAAATGTTATAAACCACACTTCTATGATCTGCTTCGAAAACAAACATATATAAACGTCAGTTTGGCGAAATAAGATACTGATGTGTCCAGTTAAAACAGTCAAGTGTTTGATTTGAATTATCAAACACATCATATCTTATTTTGAGACACATCTTCGACGGCAATTTTTGCAGTGATATTATACGTATTATTACGGTAGTCAGCCCACTATTAATAATCAAGTAAAAACGCAGTTATTATTTAGAAGACTGATATAATTTGTTTCTGACTGTGTGCTCCCTTTTCTTTCTATTAACCATTCCATAACCTAATTTATTTATTTATAACCTCATTCACTGAGAAGCCTTGTGTGTATATACATGTCAATAGTTGAATTTAGGTTATAATCAATGCAAAAATCATGGTCAATATTACTTAGCATTGGATTCATGTTTAGTTGCATAGTACTGTCTCCAATGTAACATGGTAATCATTACTATGTTAACAGGGCTAATGTTACCACATAAAATCGGTAGCATCACTATGTCAAGTGACTCGCACCATCTAAAAATTTTCGTCACCATGTAACATAGTAATCATTCCCATGCTACATTGAGAATATAACTATTCTTTTCTCTCCGTGTAGCTACACAAGTTTTGCGAAAATATACTCCGACACCAATTTCAGATAAAGTTATGGAATCTGAGAAAAAAGAAGATGATTATAACTTAGATTGCCTTTATTCTAAAGTGATACCACAAACCATCGAAATCGAGGTACAAAGTTACCTAGCTTTGCCTCGATATCATGCAAAGCAAGATATCCTCAAGTGGTGGAAAATTAATGCAAGAGTTTTTCCTACCCTCGCAGCCATGGCTCGAGATTTGTTCAGCATTCCAGCTACTTCTATGCCAGCAGAAAGATCATTTTCACGTGCAACTTCAACCATCCGCAAACACCGAAATAGATTGAGCAATGATTCTGCTCGATATTTACTGTGTTTGAATTCTTGGGTTGATGGTCCGATTTTTGAGAAATTATAATTTTTGATTATTATTTACATGAGTATAGATATAAGTTTCAATATAAATTATAAACATATTTTAAAACCTAATAATAAATTCAAGTGAAATATAAAATTATTTATTCCTTTCTCGTTACCTGTAAACTGAAAGGATTGTTTCTACCCAGGAAACTGCAAAATCATACATGATTTCATGAATTGGTAGCGGATGCAATGCCCTGAAAGTAAAATCGCCCGAAAGTGTAATGCTCTGAAAATACAATCCCAATAAACATTTTTATGTCAGTCTTCCGGAACGCTCTAAAAGATATCTTAGAGATCTAAAAGATGTCTTATGCGACAAATTTAGTTTGATGTTTGAGATGTTTCCCTTCAAGATGTCTTTTAGATATATAAAAGATGTCTTCTCCAAGATGTCTTAAACATATCTAAATTTGTTGCATAAGACATCTTTTAGATCTCTTTAAGATATATTTCAGATAGTTTCGGAAGACTTCCATAAAAATGTTTATTGAGTGATGTTAATTTTCAAGCATGTGTTGAAGAATTCCATAACATAGTATTTATATTTAACAGAACATAGTAATCATATTCAACAGGAAACACTCGACTTCATATAGTGCTCCGGTAGTCAACAGTTTAGTGTATTATATAAGAAGCTTAAAATGAGAGCAGTTCGTTGGGCTTTCAACATGAGCTCGGCTCGATTCGGCTTAGCTCGACTCGAGTCAGGAACCTCAACTCGTCGAGCTTTTGACGTGAGCTCGGCTCGACTCGAAGCTCGGCTCGATAATACGAGGCTTCAAGTCATAAGGCACCCAATTGCCTTGCTTTTGAATCATGCCCATGGATTGTAATCATACGGAAACTGCTTGTCGCGTAACTCCTAATGATTCCGTAAGCTCCTGTTGCGTTTGACTCGGATCTTCGTCGAGTAAAGCCTCCAATTCCTCGTTTTCGAATTTTTGTGGTTGTCCTGAGCAAGGCTTGTCTTCGACACTGAAATCACCATTCTTGAAACGTCGAAACCATTCCCTACATGATTTATCAGTTGGAGCATTGTCACTATAAACTTCCACAAGCATTCGATGGGCTTCAGCTGCACTTTTTTGCCCATTAAAACAGAAAACTAGCACCTCCCGCAAACGCTGCTTAGTTAAAACGAAATTTAACATACTTCACTGAGTAAAAATCGGGATTCTAGAAGGAACTCGGAGTGATATCAACTGAATACTATTCACAGGTGTCTAACCTCTCTGAAACAATTGAAATCGGTTGTGACTATGAAACATTCATGAGAGCGAGAGTCATCTTTTCAAACCTGACCGAACTAATTTGTACTCCCAACACAAACGAGGAAGCCATGTGCCAATTGGCAGAGTTTTTTCCATCGTCAAGGGATTTCCCAGATAGCAATTCAACCTTGCTGCAATGTTCCCAGGCAAGCTGGTGACAAAGTTGATAAAAGCCTCCTAGTTGACACACGACAAGGGTACAAGTTTACAAAACCCTTGCAGCAGGGATGTGGCAACCTTACAATGACCAAAAACAATCGAATGACAAGTGTGACAGGGTTATGACAAGCCTACATGTTATCTGGGATTGCTTTTATTGCGATTGGACAAATAATTTGCCCCCACCGTTGAAGATTATGAACCTCAACCCTGAAATCAATGCACCATACTGATTCATCCTCAAAGATTAATCAAGAAATAACTGAAGATCTTGTCGTTGTTCGACATGGTACCAAATTCAACCATACATATATAAAATATCAAATTACTCAAGCCGTTAAGAATTTTGTGGTTACAACAAATCGTCCAACGCACAACTGTTGCACAACGAGTTAAAGATCGTGATTAAAGATTTAGCCGAAAGAAAAAAAAAAGGGAAAGAAGGAGGAGAAGCAGAAGAAAAGGAAAACGAAGGCTCATCGACGGTGGTTATAGTTGTTTCGCGGATAGACGATGAGCAAACTTATAAAGGGAGAGAGGGAGGGGTGGAGCAGACCGACAGACTGGCTTCCAGAGGTTAAGTCCCCACCAACAGACCAGAACACCACCACAGAACAGAAAACAGGCCCGTCGTCATCGTAAGCGTGGAAAGATGCTGCTCTTTCGTTCCCGCCGTTTCTCTCTTCCATCCTTCTTCCACTTATTATTCGAGTAGTTATAAACGCACGTATAGATACCGTACATACATTATAATGGTAGTGGCTTCGTTCGTTCTCCTCTTCGCACACCTTCTTCTTCTTCTTCTTCTTCTTCTTTTGCTTCTTCCTCTTTTTCCTTTGCCGAGGCCCATACTACTGCTGTCCATCCAGCAGTATTCTTAGTGGTTCGACGATTAGTGGTTAGGTTAGTGGGTGCACAGGTTGCCGATGTGAACACACCGTCGTACTCTTCAAGTTTCAATGTATATATATATATATATATATATAAATATCTATATATATATACGTATATTGAAACAAAAAGACTTCGCCGTGGACAGATGTCCCGCAAGAAATCGGCTTTCGTGGTGTGTCCACTTGTACCGATGATCGTGATATCGTGACACGTATAAATATATAGAATAATTATAATTCATTTATAAATTGCATATTTAAATTTGCAGTAGTGTATATTCTTGTCGTGTGTTGGATGTATTAATCATCGTCATCGCTTCATCATCATCACCGTCATTATTATCTACATCATCCCGGGAGATAGAGTGAAATTGCCGTGAAATATCGTTGTATTCTTCTTCTATCGTCGCGAAATTTTATGGGATTATTTATTATTTGATGCAAAGTGAGGTGTGATGTATAGTGCTATTTTGTAATTGATATTTTTGTACCGGAGAACTCGAATTATTTGAATTATAATTTGAATACAGAACGTTTTCTTATTCGTGGTGATCGACACGAGGTTCACGAGGCCTTCCCTGCTGAAAATTTCCCATAGGAAACGATGAAATTTTTCCTATCGGTTTCAATGTGGTTTCTGAAACTGGAATTCGCGGAAAGTCATCCCGAATTCACGATAGAACTCTATTGGTTTTTATCGTTTTATATAGGATTTGAGAGAAATGTATCTGGTTTTATCGTAAAATTCCTATAGAAGGAATACCAGTTATTCAAAAAAGTACCATTATATTTCTCCAAATAACTAATACTTCCTGTAAAACCAGGTATATCTCTCTGAGAATCCTATAGAGAATGATAAGAACCGGTACAGTTCTATCGTGAATTCACGATGACGTTCTGGAAATTCCAGTTTCAGAAACTACATTGAAATCGATAGGAAAAATCTTATCGTTTCCTATGGGAAATTTTTAGCAGGGCTGTTTCAAAAATCCCATTCATTCCAAAATTAAACGTACAACCCGCACACGCGGGTTTTCTCAATTTTTTCTGAGCACACTCGATTCGCACTCACTCTGATCTGAAAAGAATCATTTTTTTGAAACCCTGGTTGAACAAAACCATTGATTCTCGCCAAATCTCATCGAATCTTATACAATGTTCTGACCGAATCTCATTGAGTCTCAAATGTCAATGAGATTTAATCAGATCAATATATGTTTTCAATGTGATTTTGATTGATTCTCGCCAAATCTCATTGAATCTTATACAATGTTCTGACCAAATCCCATTGAATTTCATTTCATCAGATCCTATGGATTTCTTTAACCAGAGGATACCAGAGATTTTTATCGAAATTATATAAAATTTTGTGAACCTTGATTGATTTTTATACAATCTTGATGGAAATTCGATATAAATTGTATAAAAAAAGAATCGATTTTTCTCAGATCGCCCATCTCTATTTCGCTCACCCCTGCTGCACTGATTTTTCTAAAAAAGGAAGTGAATAATTCGAATAATTGGAGTTCTACCATGCTCTTCAAATATGTTATTATAATATATTCGCGGAAGTGAGGCTGTTCGATTCGAGTGACGTTGACCATCTAAAATCAAGTGATTGTGAAATTTGAATTTCAAATCTGAGATCATTGCGCCAAAAAAAAAGGAAAAATTTCCCTCGTAAAATTGACAGACTCACTTCTGATTGCTACGAAAGTGTGGAATCTTATGCTAAAAATTGTCAGTAAGTGCCAATCCCTGTGATGAAATGTAGCTGCTAGCTACGCTTTTTTGATGTGATAGCTAATAATTCGCAGCCACAGCGAATTCCTTTTTTTCTTGTTGTATATAGTGGCGACAAATTTTATCGTCACACTCTGTTCCCTGTGCTTTTTGTCAAAAGTATAAGCTTTGCAAAATCAACAAGGTATTCTTATCACTTTTTCAATTATCTTGCTGTAGGAAAGAAAACGCTGTTGTTATATTCATTACTCGGTACGACGTGTGACTCATAAAACACAGGGAATTGAAACAAAAAAACAGAAACATTGAACTATGACTTTTAAATACGTTTAGCGACCAGACGTGTTATCATGACGTATTTCAAATTTATAACAAAAACTGCAGATAATTCTAATTACCAGGGAACAAAATTAGAATTATTGTTTATCATTATTTATACTTTTCCATGTTCTTTTGTGGATAGATTCAGTTTGTGTTGTGAAGAACATTCGAAGAATATTTCAAGTATATTGGTGTTGCTTGGAAATAATGTTCTTTTTATAGCTAAAACGTAACACAGGTCATTTGAAATTACATGAAAATATCGTTATTTTTACTGGAAAATGAGTGAACGCGTAGACTGTTTCCATTCACGGAAAAAAATGATTCACTATAGTAACTTGTTACAAATAATCTATTGAATCTCTTTGACGGATGGAAAAATGAATAGGTTTTAATGCGATTCAATGATATTCAATTAGAAATTTCATCATTCGTGAAAGGATTGAATGGAATATTTTTACCTGGGTAGTTAGGAATTAGCTGTGGTAGCTACCCTGTGTATTTGATATTTGGATAGCCAAAAATATTGCTGTCACAGCTGAATTTTAGCTACAAAGGCGATAACTTTTGTTTCCACACTGAAAAATAGCCACCACAGTTAATTTTTAGCTATCTAAATGTCAACATTATTTTTCTCCATGAAGGAGGGTGAAATTTCTTTGCAAGAATACGAATCGTTGAAAATGAGGGGGCTGTCCATAAACTACGTAGCCCTATTTTTGCGACTTTTTGAACCACCCCCCTTCCCCATGGAAACGTAGTTTCTTACGTTCCACCAAATTATTTTCATTCACAATATGACCCTAATAAAATTTTTCTTGACTGAAATGAAAGATTTATTCCGTCGGAATAAAATTTCTCTCATTCCAAATGAAATTTACTTGAATCAAGTGGAATCTTGTTTGACCCAATCGAATATCTATTCGGTTTATATTCAAGTGGATTATTTTCTGGATGTTCATATAGAATTTTCTTCCAAGTACAAGATAAATAAAAAACCACGTAGCTTAAAGCCAAACTCCCCCCTCCCCCTATATATCCCAGCCATTATCTTACCCCCCTCCCCCCTTCATGGGCCACGTAGTTTATGGACGACCCCTAATGACGATGATGTCTCATTGGTCTCTCGTAGATGGAAAGAAAAAGTATTTTTTGCTAAGAAAACAAAAAAGAATTAAACTGATGCATCTCAAGAAAATACAAAGCTTTAAGGGGGGAAATACAAGCAAATGTACCGTTTTTTTGAGAATTCATCACAATTCATTGGTTGAAGATAAAATAATGAGACTAAGCACAACTCAAAATATACGTTGAAAAACTATACTCACAATTTTTTTGAGACAAAAATATTAAAAAATTACGGAGATACGAATTGGCACCTCGTTTTTGCGCCGTGCAGCCCACAGGTCTCAATTTTTATCTACAATGAAGAAACCAAAATTCTATTGTTAAAGTATATCAAAACACACAACTTGACGGAGAGAAAAACAAAGAATAAAATTTATTTACACAGCTTTTTTCAATTTTTAGATTAAAAACAAAAGTGTGTTTTTTTCAAAACGCTTGTGAATTTTCAATTTTCCATTTTCATTTGTTTTGAATTCGTCAAGTTGTGCGTTTCCACATACTCTAACGATTGAATTTTGATTTTTAGATTTTAGAAAAAAATTGAGGCCTGTGGGCTGCACGCCGCAAAAACGAGGGACCAACTTCTACCCACATAACAATTCATGTCTTGCGATGTCTTTTCGATAAGTTTAAGATACCTTGCGCAACAGATTTAGACATCTAAAAGACATCTTAAACTTATCTAAAAGACATCGCAAGACATGAATTGTTATGTGGGTAGCAGCTGTGGCTCCGTCATTTTGAAATATTTTTGTTCCAACAAAATTATCAAGATAGTTTGAAACGTAGATTTCAAGATGCGCTTCATTTCATTAATGGATCTTCAGTCAAATTTTCGTAATAAATTCTTAAAAAAAAACGATACGTTTACATGTATTTCCCCCCTTGAAGGACGGAAAAAGTGATTTAGCTGCAGCAGCGGAGCGGCTAACACGTTCACGGACGGTCATCAAATTAGCCTTTGCAGCTATATTTTAGCTATCAAAGCGAATAAAGAAAGGCCATAAGGGCGAATTTTTTTGTTGTCATAGCTGAAATTTAGCTGCAAGAGCTAATTTAATGGCCACTCTTGTTCGTGCTAACCACTTCGCTGTTGCGGCTCAATTATTTTTTCCGTGTAGATTAGGAATGCGTACATTCAAACGCTCAATAAACCTTCATTAAACGCATATCGACTCAAAATTGACTTAGAATTGACCTTAGAATGTGCAATTTGTCTCATAGATATCAAAGAACACTGGATTCTGAGAACCTACAAGGGTTTTTTCATGTCATATGCCGTCACAGCGGCAAAATTTGTCCTTGGGAAATTTTCAGAACGTGTAGGAAACCGCCTTTAAGTTTTTTAAATATTCCATCAACGTCTCAATTTCATGTTATGTCCCCAGAAAATAATTTCGGAGAAGGGTCGTCGGTTGTTTGACTCCCGGACATCTTTCCCTGGGTGCGGCCAAGGTTATGCTAAATGATTCACAAGGTAGGAACTAATCGGAAATTCCAACGGAATTGGTCAATGATTTATTTTCATCGAACGGAATAAGTAATCGGAAAGAGAGAAAGTCTCGATGGTTTCCAGTCTGATTCAACGAAAGTGAATGAGATTACTAAATATTACAAATAGACGATGATTGAACGGTATCATTCACATACTGTTTAAAAGAACTTGAATTTTCCGGTACCCAGGGACTGAAAAATTTCTGTTCATGACGAATTTTTCAGTTACGTACAAGGAAATTGCTGTTGTACCGCAATTTTTCCGTATTTTGCATGCACGGAGGGAAAGGAATAGTCGCAGCAACTACTTAAATAATCAATTTTCGATCATTCACTCGAATAGTTGCTGCAACTACTTAGTAGTCTGGACAAATATCACGTTAGCTGCTGCCTAAACCAACTCGATAGTTGCACTAACTAACGAAAATACTTCGTGGGTTGACAGGTGTTTATGTTAGCTAGTGCAACTCTCGAGTTAGTTGAAGCAGCAGCTAACGTGATATTTGTTCTGACTACTGAGTAGTTGCAGCAACTATTCAAGTAGGTGGTCGGAAATCGACTATTTGAGTAGTTACTGCAATTATTACTTTTTCTCCGTGTGCAATTTCATATTTTTCACTTCAATTTTCCAGTATAAATACAAGAATTTTCTGCGACGTGTATTGGAATTTTCATGATTTGAATGTCATTTTGCAGTACCAATGTACAGGCTTCCAGGAAGGTACTGGAAGTTTATCGAAGTTTTTTTTACAGTGCAGGGCTACGATTTAATATATTTCAACCTTGTGCTACGGAAGCTATTTTTTAGCTGTCACAGTTACCCACTTAGTGGTAACTAAGGAGAGGGGGAGGGCTGGTGCCGAACTGACTCGCATCAAGGCGCCTGACCGGGAATTATGTTAGGACCTGCCAATCGTGCATGTTAACTCTCTGAATCTGGAAGTGTGACAAATTACGTGTTTCACTCTTTTAGAGGGAAAAATTGACTCTAGAATTTGAGTGGCTGTGAGTTTCTAACCTCAAACTTCAACATATCGCTCTAAAAGAGTGAAAATTATACTCAGAATTTCGATAGACTGACTTTCGGCTGACTGAAGAGTGAAATCTCACTCTAAAAATTTTAGAGAGTAAAAATGAAATCGTGATCTTCTTCCGATGTGCCAGGCTGTACTTTCCTATCAGTTATCATCCCATGTCGAAATAGCCAGTTGAATAGAAAGTTGAATTGGCCAGAGTTCGGCAGAAACAACTGTGCCCATTCAGAATCATTACCAGTTTGTCAACTGTCGCCAAATGTTCGCCGGATTTTAGATGGTACTGGCTTACGTGGTCAAACGGTCTTGAGTCAGTATCGAATTAATTCCTGTTCGGAGAATATCCAGACCGTACAGAAACGGAACCGCATCAGTACCGAATCAGAGTTGGTTGGACGGTGGAATGCAAAAAAAATACGATACGACACCAATATCGATGCGACGTTGTTCTAATGCGGAATAGATAGTGAATAGGGATTCCAATAACACCCCGTGTGGGAATTTGTCCAGGCGTCCTGTATTGAATATAGGCCCCATATGGGCTTATATTGGGTATTCAAACTTAGGATATCCTAACCTCAGCCACTAAGGGGCCTAGTCGGGTTGCTGATATTCAGCCTGATTTCTCTAAGTCAGGGGCACCCATATGAAACCCATATGGGGCCACGATGCATTACCAATTTTTTCTTCGGTTTGAAAAATCTAGGCACACCAACTACAGCCTTAATAGGGCCTTGCAAGGCTTCCCGTATTTTCCCGAAGATCTTGATTTGAGCATACCAGTCCTAGGACCTACCCGCACCGACTCCCCATGGAGTTTGGAGCCGAGATACGCCCAGCCAGCGCGGTCGACCTACCAGTTCGACCCTTTCTGAGTATCCTTAGTCCAGTTCCCCTACTGGTTGCGGCAGGTCCTTTCTAAACCCTACCTCGCTATGCAGGCGAGGCACCCGAACTAAAGAACGCGCAGTTCAGTCGCCGGAGACCGGTGACACCGAAATCCCCTCGTTCTGCTCGCGAACTGTTGAACCACGGTTGCAAAGGGCACCGACTCAGGTCTTACGTTCGATGACAGACTTGGAAAAACCCCCATTCTCAGCTCCTGATTTCACTAAATAAGTCGCATCATCAAATGGAGTAGACTTCCCTCGCGAGGAAGCATCCCAATTAGCCACCTGATTGACCCACATGTGAGTCGGGCAGGCGTTGCCCAGCGGGGACCACGTGGAGGTGGGATGCCAGCAAAGCTGGCCTCATGCAGGGGGATTAGGGGCAAGCCCAAGATTCTCCTAATTAGGTCCATGAGGTGCAAACTGCCATTGCAGCCCTGCGCGGCACCTTGAGGGTGGTTCACAGCCTTCTCCGTTAGCCACTTCACACTCCAGAAAGCTGGCGCCAAAACGTTGCCCGGTCCCCCCCACCATGGAGCTCGAGATAGACATATGGCGAAGAATCACATTACCAGCGAAGCTACCTGCAACACGACTACACCCACAACCGGTATTATTGCATGGATCACTGCCAGCACCGAAGTCCTCCGGTACAAGGAGCCCCTTGTCGGAACCTCCGAGCACCAGGGTCCCAGTGCCCGCGCTCACGTGCAATTTCCCAGGATGCAGAGGAGTCTCAATGTCCGGGCCTCGCTGAATAACGGACTTGGCCACCTTTTGGGACCAATGTGCCAGTATTGATAGGACTCTGACTGACTAGGAATCGGTCTCACAACTTGGCTGTTGTAGTGAGCCGAAATCGCGCCAGCATTTGGCTAGAGTTGGTATCATCATTCGATCTGTTCGAGAACCAACAATGTGCCAGCATTGGTAGGACTTTATTCCACTAGAGAATCTATGGTGAATTGTATGACTTCAACGGTCCCATTACAATAAACGGCAATTCGAGTGATTCGTCGTTAACTCAGAGATCGGCTGATGTGATAGAGACTCACTTTCTCACTCGCAGGACCCGGGTTCAATCCACCCTCAGTGAACTTTCAAGAAATCATTTCTAAACTGCTTTCCTCCGATGACGATAATGAGAACAATGAATCATTCAGATTTTCAAAGTTCAAATTTAATGTATTTTTTTTCACTTGAAATATGACCACTCCTGGTAGCTCCGGTTACCGGTGCTGTGCCAGTACTGAGTCGGGTTTGAATTTCTACATGGGATGTCATCATTTCGACCCCTTGTCATTTCTCATCTAGCTCTGGCAAAACAACTGATCCTGTTGCAATGCCAGATTTTTACCATAGCAGGCTCACATCAAATATCGCTTCAGCCATGGTGATAAATGTTATACTGGCCTTTATGTAAAATGGTGTTATCATTTCAACTCCTTTGCCAGTACTGGCACTTCCGGGAACAATAGTGAGCCAGTAGCGGCCCGTGTTTCCATTTCCACATGGGATCTTGAAGGGATACCAGCGTACCATCTGAGTGAAGATTTCTTCAAACTGAAATCACAAAACTGTCTGAAATTTTCAGGGAATAATTTAATTTTATTTGTAAAATTACCGTGAAGTTCCACTCAAGCGTGTATTGCCTATAATGACAATGGGCCCCAGGCTGGGTCCATCCTCTTTAACCCAGTATTGGGGAATGACGATGGGGTCCATTGTGGCTTTCCATACAATTATGGTTGGTGAAAAATGGAAACAATGAATCTTAGTGCGGGC
Source organism: Gonatopus flavifemur (assembly GCA_018340375.1). Lineage (NCBI taxonomy): Eukaryota > Metazoa > Arthropoda > Insecta > Hymenoptera > Dryinidae > Gonatopus > Gonatopus flavifemur. Next base: position 21,888,020 of record JAFFJZ010000004.1, read on the forward strand.
ACAATTGAACCTGGCCCCAATTTGGACCAGCGTTAGGCCAAGATTGGGATCAATTTATATCCCGAGCATGTGTGTGCAATCCTCAGCGTGTATGAATTTTGGTCCCACTTTGGTTCAGCCTTAGGCCCATAAAGGCACGATGGGGCACAACACTAGGCCCAAGACTGGGCCAAAGTGTCGCTGAAATTCATGCTCGCTGGGGTAGAATTCAAAGCAATTTTCCAATTTAAAAAAAAAGGAAGGGGTAGTATTGATTGCCTAGTCTGGGCGAAGCAATACAGCCAAGCTGGGAACGATGTTATCATCTCAGGGTTGGCCTCATTTGTCTGCACAGCTTGGCCCCACGTTGGGCAGCATGGGCACCTACCTTGAGCTTAGATTGGGCCCGCCGTTGATACACACTTGGGCAGTGATCGAGAGACAAGTAGAGATTTTTCAAAATATTACTGTGCCTTCTGTAAAACTTGTAGAAAATATCACTCTCAACTGTTTAAAAATTCACTCATTTTTACAAGTTGCACAGTAATTTTTTGGAGAATTTTCACTTGTCCTTCAATTACTGAAATTTCACGGTAATTTTGACAACAGAATTTTTTCAATTCTTTCTTTTTGTGCAATTGCCGTACAGAGCCCAAATTTCAAATTGTCAAAAACAGTCAATAACCACACGTTGTGAATTAGTAATAATCTTGCGTTGATTCAACGTAAAAATGTCGCGGCAGATCACGTGTTTTTCAACCATAAAATATCGTCATATCGACGGTTTGAACATCGTTTGAAAGACGTCAAATATTGACATATCCTAATGATGGTTCTAAAACGTGAATTGAATCCAACAAATTATTTTGGAAACTTTTCATTCAATATCGAGAACAATAGTATTTCTGACTATGATAGAATTTGGAAAGTATGCCACACTATTTACTATCTTGTTCTTTGTTGAAATTTTAACCATTGTTCGGTTTCGTTCGACATTTTTAGCAGAATATCTTCAATTGAAGTTCAAACACAAGGTGTTGTAAACACATTTTAAACCCTAGTAGAAATATAATCAGTTTTCCCTATTACTGATGAGGCACTGATGAGGAAACGCTAATCAGGAAGAACTGATCATTTACTTATTGGGAACTGATTTGTCTAATATGATTATTAAAATTCATATGAAACTGATCAAATTCTGACAAGTTATTGTCTTCATTCGCAAGAAATATTGATAGCGTAAATGTTCATAAAAAATATTCGGTTTAAAAAACATATTGATTGTTATTGAAGTGATATATTGCAATTGTGAAATTACACATATTTCCGATATGTCTTAACCAAAATTTGAAGTATCCCAAAGAAATTGAATCGAATTGGTTCAGATTATTTGATCCTGGGTTTGCTGTATCAAATCGATGAAACCTAACCTCAATAATTATAAAGAGTATATGCACATAACAAAGCTACCTTGGAAATTGTTAGATTTTGTGAGGTTATGGTATAAAAGGAGATGACGTGTAATATGTATACTTATATTCTTTCTTGTTGTGAAATAATATAGTTTTGTTATTTATTATGAGTAAGTTTAGTAGTAACTTGAATATTATCTCATGATTGAGGTGGAAACACCATACATATGGTTTGATATATCTTTTTTCCTTGGCCAAAACTCCTACATTTTATCTAAGAAAAAGTCTAGGAAAATTTTTCCTACGGGTTTTGCTGAAAATTTACTTTTTAATCCTTGGAAACATCTTAAACAAAAACATAAATTATTATTTGAGTGAAGAATCATCAATTTAGTGTTATAATTTCATATCTTCATCGACATAACCTGCATTTTTGTGGGTGATGAATGCTTCGTTAGTTACTCGCAAATAACTCATCAACTACCGATCAGTCCCTCATCAGTTACTCGCTCATATCTGCTCAGTTTCTTCAATCAGTTTCTGATTAGTCAGAGCGTTACACCCCTTGTCGGAAACTTGTAAGTTTCCTGATCAGTCCCTGATCAGTGGAATGGAAAACTGATCAGTGCCTCATCATTTGCTAGAGAAAATTTCTACTAGGGAACGCGTGATTCAAATCCGTTCAAAACACGTTTTTTGAGGACGTCGTTTGATGGTTATTTTTGGATATTAGTCTAAATTACACGTCATCAAAACTTAATTTCTGGTCGTCTATTTCCCTATCAAATTTCAACTAAAAATCAACGTTATGAAATCAACGACTGACGTCCGTTTGACAGTCTAACGTTCTTTCAACGTTGAAATAACGTGTGTGTGTGTTTATTGGGTTTTACCGATTGTGAAAGAGAATTTGTTTTCAAACACTTGAAATTCAGGCTCTGTACTATACAGCGATTGATGAAGTATCGAAGATTATTCCCTGAAAATTTCAGACAGTTTTGTAAGTTCAATTTGGAGAAATCTTCACTCGGATGATAAGCTGGGAAAAAATACGAAAATTCAAGAGAACATACAGAATCATATCCCACGAATATTACAACCGTTACTTCTCGATAAATCAATTATATCGATAAAATGCTAATGATCTTACATCGTAAATGAGATCATCTTCGTGGAATCCTATGAGAACTTTGCTATTTTTCTCCTCTCCACTTCACCGTCAACATTCGGATGAGCTCATTTATTATTACCAAGTCAAATTATTAAAAGAGTTGTCTCCCTCAAGGTGATCCATCGAATATTCATAAAAAGAGAAAGAAAAAAAATAATTTTCAACGAGTATAAGAAACACATCACGACGGCAACGACGGTAACGACGAAAAAGAGCACGGAATATTATCGAATCGAGAGTCAAGGTTCTCGTTTTGTATTTTATTGTCATTTTTTTCTCTCTCTCCTTCGATTCTCAATGTAAAACGTATACACGTTATTTCACGTATACATTAGTGCCTATATAGCGATGTCCTACATATAGAAGCAGAAAGGGAGAAAGTAAACCGCTATACATATATGTATACTTTACCGAGAAACACAAAGTAGGCGTAGTTTCGTAGTTTCATTTATGTAACCGAAAGTGGTGAAGAAACGAGACATTGCACGTGTAGTGTGGACGTTGAAGTCTCCAAGACATCCAAGTCGCGATTTAACTCTCCTTACGCTCTATACGCGTTAGTGAGGAATCATCGGTGCACTGCTAACCACGCATCAATATTTCCCAACCAACAATCCGAATCGCCCAGCAGTGTTTTTTATAATAAATTTTAAAAATTAAATTAACGCGAAAACTATAGTGAATTTAATTAGGAGGTTTTATGTACGAGAGCAAAAGGGTAACAAAAAAAAGCAACATGGAGAACTACGATAATATTCATGAAATCGGACTTCGCGCGAAGAGAAAAAACACATTGTAAGGCGGAGTAATTAATAGCACGAACGAGCGAGGAGGACACAACGATTAGGAGGAATATAAAAGAGAAAGAGTTGAAAAAGAAGGTTTTTTTTCTAGACGTGAATGTTATATGTGTGTATATATATATATATATATAATATCTTGCGGTGTCGTCGTGTAGAGAATGAGAGAAGAGAGGCGAGAGCACATGCCTCGACGATTTGAATACCAAATCACTGGGAGCTCTTGTGCAATTCCTTGGCCTTTTTTTTATTCGCGGTCCCTACGACCTTTTCACCACTACCTGCGTGCCTCGCGTATTTTTAGGCGTGACACGCTTTCTTCGTAAGGGGGACCACATCCGTAAAAATAACTCTGTCCAGAAAGTAACTTGTACCTGTTGCTACGCTCAAGTATATGCATCATACGTATGCAACGCACGAATGCAATTTCATTATTATCGTGAATATATATATATATATATATATATTGTTCCCCTTTTGATCGTTCAATCCGTGAAGTGGTGTGTGGAAATCTAAACCGGAGATAACAACGTATGTTAATTTAACGATGATGGAGGTAATAATCGTTATCGTTGAATGAACATTATGCGCATATAAACGGGACGGTGGAGGGGAGGGAGGGGAGATTATTGTAACGACGGTGTGGGAAATGCTACCTACGCTCGAACGATACTTCTGCTGATGTTGAGAACTGAAATCTGATATTTATGAATTCTACCGCAAAGAAGATTTTGTCGAAAAACTTTCTCGACGAGAAGTCAAAGGTCGGATCGACGTCTATCCAACATCCAACTGGAAGATTTCAAATGAGATTTACATAAACGTTGGAATGGATCGGTGTAAGAGGAATTTCAAATGTCTCCGGATATCTAGATACTCGTATCTTACTTCTCTCTGAGATACTTGGAATTCTGATGGATCTTCAATCTCGTTCGAGGTCGGGATTTTGTAACTCCAATTGTCAAAATTAGCGATGGGATCTTCGGGAGGGAGATAAAAAATCTCCCACTGCAGCAAATTGAGGTATTGTATATGGAAGAGCAAAGTTTCAATTTGCCAATGTATCTGGAAATTTAATGCTTTGCTCTTGGAATTTCTTGGAGTGAAAATCTCTTCTCGAACAGTGGAAATATTGCAATCCCGATGGAATGAAAATTTCACTCTATGTACGGAGAAACAAATTTACTTGCGCAGCAAATCGAGGTATGTGGAATAGCAAATCTTTTTGATAAACTAATTAAAAAATCGCAGGCACATTCAACTGGGTGGGTGAGAGAGCAATATGATTATTTACTACTGTGATCAAAAAGTAAGGTGAATTTGTTTATAAAATGTAAATTCTTTATTTATTCTTCCAAATTAATTTCAACCTTGTCCGATAAAACGCACTTTTGCCAACGCTTTTTCCAGTCCTCGAAACAGTCGGAATAGTCTTTTTTTGGTATAGCCTTCAAGACCTTCTTCGATTCGGTTTTTATCTCCTCAATCGTGTCAAAACGGCGTCCCCGCATTGGCCTTTTGAGTTTGCTGAATAGCTAGAAGTCGCACACAGCCAAATCAGGCGAATACGGTGGTTGCGGAACGATATGAACCGAGTTTTTGGCGAAAAATGTCGCGAAGAACCAATGCAGGGTGAGCCGGTGTATTATCATGATGAAGGCACCAAGAGTTGTTCGCCCATAATTCCGGACGTTTCAGACGAATATCTTCACGCAAACGACGCATAACGCTCAAATAATACTCTTTGTTTGACTCGGTGGAAGGAACTCAAAACGAACAACACCGCGATAATCGAAAAAAACAGTCAACGTAACCTTGATTTTCGATCGACTTTGCCGTGGTCTTTTCGGTCTTGCTTCACCTTTTGCACGATATTCGCTGGACTGGTCGGTGGTTTCAGGGTCGAATGCGTAAATCCAAGTCTCGTCTCCAGTAATGAAGCATTTCCAGTGGTCCTGATAGTCAGACAGCAAAGTTTCACACAGTTTAACGCGACGCTTTTTTTCCAAACAAAATTGAGCGATTTTGGCACCAATCGAGACTTGACGCGTTTGAGACACAAAGCATCCTTCAAAATGGTTTAGGCTATGCCAAATGATATTCCAACACTATCAGCGAGGTCTCTAATTGTCAATCGACGATTTTCAAGCACCAAATCTTTGATTTTTTGGACGTGGTTCTCGTCGGTAGACGTTGATGGTCGTCCAAAGCGCGGTTCGTCTTCAACGCGTTCTCGGCCCGCTTTGAACTCGTTGTACCACTCATAAACGTTTTTTTGTGCCATAGTTTGATCACCAAAGGCCTTCCGCAACATTTTCAACGTGTCCGCACAAGAATATTCGTTCCACAAACAAAATTTGATGCAAGTTCTTTGCTCAACAAAATCACCCTTATGATTGTTTACAAAAACACGTGTAACTCGGAGATAATTAAACCTTTAGACAAACAGACGCTTGGCAAATGTGATAGACAGTCCTACCAACCTAGGAAAAAAAAATTCACCTGCCTTCCTAATGCCCGAGTGTTTTGAATGACAATTTCACCTTACTCTTTGATCACAGTAGTGAAACAGCAAATTTTTCGCTGGAATACACGGGAAAAAAATACAGGGTCCAAATTTGAAGAGTCATTTTTCCTGCATTTTCCTGGTTTTCACTGACTTTCATGTTCAAAATTCTCCCTGACTCTCGAATAAGTAGACACTCAGAACCCTAATGAAAGAATTTTATAGAATCTCATGTCAAGATTTGGCTCCATGCAAACTGTATGGAATTTCTATAGAAAAATTCATAGAAAGTCATGGAGAAAAAAATTATTCGTCGGAGCTCTATAGAAATTTTATATAATTCAGTTCTATATGAAATTCCTTCACTAGGGAATCCTTTTTCAAGAACAGGCACAGAATTCCTCAAGAACTCTTTTCGAACTGATGAATTCATGAACAACTCTGGAAGAGTTCAATGTTTCCACACATTCAAGAATACAAAATGCTATCTTAGAATATTAAAACTTTTTTACAGCTCAATATTACTGGAGTTTATTGAATCTTTTATCGTCAAATACAACCCGAGATTTTGTATGTGGATATTAATATTGACATACAAAATATAAATGAAAAAAAATATATATCAACTCCAATTTTTTTTATTGATAAACTCTCTTGAACTTCTATTAACATTCGAATGAAATAAACCGTTTTATGAATTATACCAAATCTAATTATGCACTCAAGATCATCTGCATTCATTCAAACTATTATTCAAATAGTTTCAGTCAAAAAATGAATTAATCAATATTTCGTTATTAATATAATTTAATCACATCTCTAAGATTTATAAATAAAGTGAAAAGCTGTGAAACTTATCCAGGTGCAGATAAAAAAATGTTGTCTTTTCGACATTCGAAAATTCGGCTCTGTACAGACCTAGATAACCCAGGTAGAAGTTGACGGATGGTCAAGTACCGGCTCAATACAGGTTGCCAGGGTGCAACCGTTAACGGCCAAATGATAACGCCAAATAACTCTGATCCGGTACCGGTTACCAACATCAATTCAGTACTGGAAATCAGTGTGGTTCCGACATTGAGAACTGATACTACTAGTATTGATCGCTATTCAAGTACCGACGACTGTTACTCAACCGTTATTTGCGCTGTCGTAACTTTAGAAGATTTTGAATGCATTATCAAAATTTCTGCACTAGCGGGAATTTAGAGTGAAATCTACTATTGGATCATAGGATGACCGCCAACGGTTGCAAACTGGTAGCCTGTATCAGGCCGGTACTGGACCATTCGTCAATTTCTACGTGGTCAATCAAGTCTTCTCTCAAAGTAAACGAGATATTTATTCACATTGGTTCGGTACCGAATCAACGTTGGAGGCCCACGCTTGCGTACTAAAATTGTGCCGTTGTTAATCCAACATTGGTGGAAAAGTGGTCAATAAAGATTGGTTCAAATATCGAACCAGTACCGACACGAACTTAAAATGAAGTCGGTTAAGTACCGATCCGCAATCGGCAGACAACCGTTGGTGGTCCATACCTTTTCAGTACCGATCCATTCATCACCATCGGCTCAGTAGCGAAATTTCTACGTGGGAAACCTTCAAAGATTCATCCCTGAAAATTTCAGACTTTTTTATGCGTTCAGTTTCTAATATTTTGTGCGGAAAAAAATGCCACCAGATGAAGCCACCTATGCGCTAGTATCCACTTGAGGGGGGATCCTGCTTTAGAAGGCCTCAAAATAGTGTTTTTTTGAGAATCGTTTTGGGTACCAAAAATATAATTTTATCCAACGAACTTTTCAGGGTATTTTCATATATTTTTCAAGTAAATAAAAAGATTTTTTTCAGCGTGCAAAGATCATATATGTAAGAGTTATGTCCACATTCGTAGAGCACCTCGCAATTCGAGTCTTCTATCGGTGGGAAAGATACAGAGCGTATTTCGTATCTAAAACGGAAAAACCAAACGGCATTTCAATTTTCATACATCATTCTTCTATGCGAACCAAGAAAACCCGGAAGAAATCGTAGACGTCAAAATTTACTCGGAATTTGAAAAAAAAACAGTTCTCTTTGGAGGAATAATCACTTAAATTTGCTATAAACATTGCTTAGACATAATTTTCCATAAACTTTTTAAGTTCAAATAGAAGAGGATACAAAAATTGAAGATAACAAGCTTTGGTTCATTTCAATCGGACGTCTAGTTGTTTGCAATCACTCCCACCAGTTTATAATGATTGTAAAACTGAACACTGAAAAAAACGCACTTTCCCTAATTATTTTTCATTGGAAAAAAATGTTCTTATCGACTTCAAACATACACGAATATACTCCAAAAAGTTCGTTTCATTCAATTATTTTTTTCGTATCTTAAAAAATTGTCCAAAACAACGCTTCTTTGAGGCCTCCTAAAGCGGGATCCCCCCTTAAGGTTTGCGGTAATGCGCGATCCTATAGGCATGTAATTTATTATTAAACAAGGTAGTGAATTTTTGGATGTGCCCTTGAATGGTATTGCACTTTCGAAACGCTTGAAGGTGATCTACGAACTAAAATAAAATAAGCGCAGTGAATAGATCAATTGTGAATACTTATTCTTCTGACATCGCGTTTTGAAGCAAACCAAAGGGATGGTCTTCGCAAACAAAATCGCCAGGCGATTCGATGAAATTTATACTTCACCTATACAGCACAAAAGTTCCCGGTATGCTCGGGAATATGTATTTATTATGAACACATATTTTGAATTCTTAACGAACGCTTAATGAACAACTCAATGTTCAGAAAGAATTCGTATCAAGATTTCATAATGAATTCTGCGGGCATTCAATACCTTTTCATCTTGAATTAATTGAATTCTTATTGAATTTATTGTTGGTCATATAACGGGGACTATTCCCAGATAGAAAAATGTCTCAATAATGCCATCATAATGGTGACATGCACGCTAAGAAATGTTAGCATCATGGTACCAAGGTCTTTCCGCATAAAGCATTGTTATTGGTAGCAAAACGAGGCGATGGTACCATAATGAAGACATAATGTTTACATTTTATGCATCATTGCAATCTGAGCGAAGTTTATGATAGTATGTTTACTGCACATTATGTTACAAAATATTTAGGGCATGGTTTTCTATCTGGGATTTGGAAGGTCTTTGGGAAATCTTGATGAATTCAAATTGATCATTTGTGCTCGCTGGGTAAAAAATACACAAGTGGACATTACTCTTTAAAAATTTGCTCCTGAAATCGAATGTTTCGATTTTCCCTGACTTTTTATGAATTTGAATGGATTTCCCTGACTAAAGGGGCATTTTGAGAACGTTCCCTGATTTTTATTGTCTGGGAGAACCCCGAAATAATTCTCTGTGGTAGCTATTTTGTGTATTTGACATTTGGATAGCAAAAATTATTGCTGCAACAACTAAATTTTACCTACTATAGCGATAACTAACACAACTGCGATAGCTATCATTTTTCAGTAGGGATCCCCGAAGACAACTAGTGTGTTAAAATTGTCAAAAGATCTCATCCTCCAATGGACATTCAACAATCAACAAATTCTGTTGAGAGCGCGCGTTTGCGAGTTTCCACGGAACAAAATGTGGAGAAAATTTTCGATTTGGAAGAACTCAAAGCGACAAAGTTGTTCTCCAATGTTTGCCAAAGTTTCCTGAAATTTTCGAATCGATTGAATGAAAAATGAGGGAGATATTGAACATTTTCTACAATGGTGCATCTCGCTTACCGTCATAGAAAAAAAAATAGCTACCACAACCAATTTTGAGCTATCCAAATATCAACAACATCGTTTTTTTCCGTACAGCAAAATTTGCACGTATTATGTGCAAGAATTGCAAACAAATGTTACACTGTTAAAAATTTCTTAAAATTTCATGTACTTTTCATGTACATATCCCTGTCACGAAATTCCAGCTCCAAAATTTACCTGCGTCTCCAGCTGGGATTCCTCATTTTCAGGTGGAATCTTAGCTGGGATTCCTATTTTCAGGTGGAACCTCAGCTAGAATTTCAACTCCAACGTGGGATTTCAGTTGGAATTTCTGATCCCAGGTGGAATCTCAGTTGGAATTGGAAATCCCACATGGAATCCAGTTGGGATTCTGGATTCCAGGTGGAGTCTTAGCTGGCAACGCAGGTAAATTTCGGATCTGGGATCCACGTAAAATCCCAGCTGGATTTTTGTAACAGGGATGTGAATCAAAATTCAATTTTTTTGAATTGAAATAGGAATCCAAATACATGTTATTGAATTTTCAAGTTATTGTGCATCGAAATTGAAATTAATGTACAGGTGATTGAAAGAACTCAGAACAATTCAATCCAATATAATAACATAATAATATCATTATAATTACAATCAAATCATGGCTGTAATGGTATCCAACTGAAAATAACAAAAGTGATCCAAGTTGGTTTGGATTTGAAAACAAATCTAAAAATACTCATATCTCAAAAACTAATGTTCCAAAAACAGCAAATTCTTGCGTTATGGCTGCAGAATACGCCCTTGAAATACAATTTTCCTCACTTGGGTCACCCTGTATACTAACGCTTTGACGAAGTCATCCACGTATTCACTTCAACTATGTACTAGTTAGATCACACGATTTGTTCGGTGTTTCTACATCACAAGTACATCTTGATTCACAAATTCGAACAATGAACGCAAGGTCATATAAGCAGATAGGCGGTGGCTCGAGTGATAGAGCTTTGGCGTCCGGTTTCGACGCGCAGGGTTCAAATCTTGTGAAGGTGATTTTTTTTCAACAATCATGAACATGTGCATGAAATTTGAAGAACTGGTTATTTGATTTGCACTACTACTGTACATTATTTTTCATTTGCGTGAGTGAAACTTGCTCCCATTACTTGTGATTGAAAATTCAATCAGACATTTATGACAGTGTACTGCCACAGCTGAAACATCGCTATCGTAGCTAGCAAGATTGCTGTGTTAGTGAACAGATTGCGAAAACGGAAGGTGCCTCGTTGGCACAGTGAATTTTCTGCTCTCGGTGTGAAGCGAGTTGAAATTTTACTGCAAGAGGGTGGTAATTCACCCTCGTGGGATGAATATTCACTGTTACGGAGTGCACCGAGTGAAAAATTTCCGTGAACAATAAAATACCTAATTGATATGAATAAACTTTCATTGACTCGATTAAATATTTATTCAATCAAACAAATATTTAATATGCTATGAAATATTTCATCAATGGAAACAGTTATTTAATTGAGTCCATAAAAGTTTATTCAAATCAATTGAGTATTTTATGGCGACTGTTCAACTGAATATTTTATTGTTCTCGGAAATTTTTTCTCTCAGTGTGGAATTCTCACTCTTATAGAAGTCGTAGTATGATCACTTTTTGAAAGTGGACTTTTACTCCAACAAATTTGAAGAACAGGCAAATTGGGTTGCTCAAAAACCAAAGCGATCGATTAAAACAGTTAATTTTCATTGAGTTAGCCGTACCAATGAATTATTTGCTGAAGCAGTCAAATTTTCAGCATTACATATAAAATAGCAAACAAATTCATTTGAAAGAGTCGACGTTTTTTGCTGTTATAACTGAAAAAAACCGCTGGCATAGTCAACAAGATTGCTGTCACAGCGAAAAAATTTCTACTTCATGTGGAAAAAAAAGAATACTTGCAACCAATCGAGTAGTCGATTGTTGACCAACTACGAAGAGTACAATGTGAAAAATGTGTGAAGTTTTTCTTCACACTGTTGGTGGATTTTGTCCCCTTATCGTGGGGGATTTGTTTTTCCATCAAAAATTGAGGAATTAATTCATTTTTTGGGTGTTGTATCCTCCACAAATGAGGGCAAATTCCCCATCGGTGGAGGAACTTTGCTGCCACCATTTTTTCAGGGGAAATTCTACACTCATTTTTTACAGTTTAGTGACAACTACTCAGTAGTTGTAACAAATATCACACTGTTCAAAATATCTGCATGAAGCTTCAATCACATGTAAAGGAAGCAATTTCCACTCACGTGACTGAAAAAGTTCTTGAAATTTCAATCACATATGAATGAAAATTCAGTTACCAAACTATATTCTTGTGGGTAATATATAATATAGCCAAAATTAAAGGTGGAAGAGAGATATAAGAAAAAAAAAGGGGAGGATTTTTCATCCAGGAATTCAAGATGTTTCTAAGATATTTTTATGAATTCTTCAAGACATTTTTAAGACTTGATTGAATAAGTCTGAAACAACTTCCGCAGGAGATCTTTTAAATATCTTACACTTATCGAAATTTGTTGCGTGAGACATCCTTCAGATATCTAAAAGATGTCCCAAAGATTTGCACTGGATGTCCTAAAGATGTCTTATGCAACCATTTTCACTGTTTTTAAGATATCTTCGGTTAAGAAATTTAAAAGATGTCTTCAGATCTCTTTTAGACGTCTTCTGGATAACCTACTGAAGATATTTTAAAGACAGTGAAAACTGTTGCATAAGACATCTCTAAGATATCCAGTGGAAATCTTTCAGACAATGACAACTTTTTCCTTGTCTGGGCATCTTTTAGATATTTAAAAGATGTCTTTTTGTTTATTAGGTTATTAAAAAAAGTGACTTAAGCCCACACAGCTCTTGTTATCTAAAAGATATCTTCAGGAATAATTGAAAACAATGCAAGAAGTCTTATGCAACATGAATTCAAGAACGTTTTCAGAAACCTTTTAGAAATTTCTGAAGGTTTCTGAAAACGTTCTTGAAGATATCTTGTAGAAGTAAGAACAGTTGAAGATTTCAACTGTACAACCCCCTTAATAATTGCTTCGATGAAAATAGGAAATCAAAGATAGAAATAATTTCTCTATTTTCCTTTTATCCTTGTGAAAATAAAGCGTGAAGAGAATATTGAACGTTTATAACAAGGGTGATCGAAACTGTGACGCGTAGCCAAGCGTGTACAAAACATTTCTACGAACCTGTGATTCCAATTAGACTTCTAGTCAATTGGCGCGAATTATAGTGTCTGTTCGTTTTTTTCGATAAATATTCTTCTCAAAATCAAAAGAACAACCCTATCCTTCGTTATTTCATGTTCCTCGCCAGTGCCTTGATTATGTATGTTCGAAGTTGGAATCGTTTATTGAAACGAATTAGTAATCAAATAACGAGATATATTTCCCCCCAGTGAACAATATGTTATCATCCGGAGCTCTTAAAGATCTCCTAAATATGTGTAAGAGGTCAGATAGACCTCTCGGAAGGTTAACATAAAGATATCAGAATGTTATCAGATGCGTCGATTTCTGAGGAAAATACGAGATTGCCAGAATGTTATCCAAACGAACTCTTTAAGAGGATTTTTTTCTGAGATCTCAGAAAAATTATACCATTCAGAAATGAATATGATAAGATTGACAGAGCTCTTTTAAAAGACCTCTTAAAGAGCTCTCCCTCTAATAAGTGTTCCCTGAGTACTCCGTTGTTACCCTCACAGGCAACATGAAAAGATATCCTTCAGATGTCTAAAACAGTTCTTACTTTTAAAAGACATCTAAAAGATATCTTTTGGAAGATCCAAAACTTTTCTTCCGAGATTATATCTTTTAGACATCTCATAGAAATCTTTTAGAAGTAAGAACTGTTTTAGATCTCTCAAAGATATCTTTTCATATTGCATAAGACTTCTTAAATTTGGCTTGAGATATCTTCCAATGCATTTTCGTTTACTGTTTAAACGCTGTTTCCAGTTCCAAGGAGTCAATTCGAGAAGATGAATAACGATGATTCATCAGATTTGGTAAGTTTTGATTTTCGTTTCGTTTTTTAAAACGATCCAAAATTCAACAACATTCAATTATTGCGATATGTTTTATCGATCGATTAGGATATTATTCGTAAAACCACTTGTGATGAAGAATTGTAATTATAAATCATGAAATACAAAACAATGCACAGTATGAATGAGTAATTAAATATTTATCATTATTATACTAAATTATAATATAATAATAAAATATAATAATGTATGAACATTGTTGCGTACGAAAAGCGAAGAAATAAGAAAATGTATGATGCATGGAAATAGCGTGAAGTCGGCGGCCATGAACGAGCAATGAATCAAACTGCAATGCAGCTCATTATGGAAAGTAGAAACGGACTGAATGGGAAATACGGAGTCACTTGATTTAGCCTCTCCTAGGCTTTGTCTGTATAAGGAAGACGGAGACATAGCCTAGAATAGGTTAGGTCAGGACCCGTTCGACACGATTGTCTTCATTTAAATCACACTTACAAATGTATCCGAGGTCAAGATCAATGTTGGTGGTAATCTGTGACAATATAATTGAAGGTAACAGCGTAGTGATAAGCGTAGTGATATCTTTACTAGAAATACTTTTATGCCTCATAAAACAGAAGGTTGATGTTTTACGGAATAAGGTTGAAGATAGCACTAATCGCCTCATTTTTTCAATTTTTTCAATGTAACTTCACGAACTTGTACTACTTTGCAGAAAAAATTGTTTACTGCAAGAGCACAGAAGATTGCTTGAGAATATTTCAAGGTGCATGTAAGATGAGATAGTTTTTAAATAAACTAGCCTAGCCAAATCTTCCGAGTAGAAATTTTCTAAAACAACATGTCTTGAATTTCCTGCAGAAAATACGAAAATCTGATGAATCATCGTTATTCATCTTCTCGAATGGATTGTTTGTAATTTTTTACAACTGATAACATTGAAAAGAATTAGTCTCCGAATAATACAATATTCAGCTGTTGGAAACCAACAATCTTGCATTGTACTCTTCAAACCACCTTTCCAGTTTCAATGAGTTTTCTGAGAATATAAATAACGATGATTCATCAGATTTTGGGAGTTCAAATTTTCGTTTCGCTTCTATGAACGATTCAAATTTCAACAACATGCTGGAAACTGGGTCTTTACCAGCCGAGTAGTTTATTATTTGAGCGCTATCTAATTTGTTACAACAATTCAAACTTGTGCAACATTGCAGAAATGCGGTACAGAGTGATATCTGGAAAATATTAAAGTATTTTGAAGGAATCTTTACGCACCAAAGACCATTCCCTGCTCATAGAATCTCATTGAACCGATTGATTCTCATTAATTCCGATGCAGAAAATCGATTCAAATCCTTCAAAAAGTTGATTCGAAATGGGTTTGAATCAGTTTTCTGCATCGGAATCAATAAAAATCTTCAAGCAGGGTTATGATTGTGCGTGAATCTCATTTAATCTTGCTAAATCTTATGGAATTCCTGATTTTTATTCAATTCAATGGACTTCTTTGACCAGGAAAAACAGATTTTGCTCAATTGTTTCAAAATGGTAATTTTGTATGATGATTGAAAGATGAATTATATAATTCTGTACGTCATGAATGGTTTTTTTATACCAGATCCATGTAATGTAATTCTATCGCAGAATGTTCTTTTGCAAAGGTTCATTGATACAATTTATTTGAGAACTGAGTAAATGTTTCCTGGAAGAGAGTCTGTAATATTTTTTGTCCAAGCCTTGACATTGTCAGCAATGAATCATGAGTTGTTTTACGATTTTACTTCAACGCATAAAAACAAATTGGAGCCGCCTCGTTCCATGACCGTACTGGTTTCATAAGATTCAATTATACACAAAGAGGAAACGTGTGACTGGAATTGAAATAGATTTTGGTATAAAAATTCGTAGTAATGTAAGACCTGGTTTCAAAAATCAGACCCGGGAAGGCCCGATCGTAAAAAAATTTACAAATTATATATAATTTGTACGTAATTCGATACAAAGATCGAACTTTGAGTAGTGTTGCCGCGATCCGAGCTCATTCGAATTTTGAGCATGAACTCGGCTTGGCTCTTGTTTTTGACAAATAGGCTCGGCTCGCAAATCAGATCGATAGATCCACTGCTTGGATTGGCTCGAAGATCGTCGAGCTAGATCGAAGATCTCACGATCCTACTCCGTTCAAAACAAACGCGAATAAAAAATTCTTGCATCCAGGGACTCCTTGGAATAGAGCATACAGTACAGGCCATAAGTTTGAATTAACCTCAAGAGATTTAACATTTTTACATCTTCGCTGTTCGAAATTGATTTAATTCATATAAACTACATGAATAATAATAAAAAAATGTATAAACAATATAAAACACAATAACCTTATGTAAATAAAGAAAGTTGATTTCCTGAAACAAATACATCAACTGAAAAAATTGTTTCTCCTTTGAGTGTATTCGAACTTTTGGCCTGTATTGTATTCCTGAAGCTCTTGAAGTTCAAGTATGAAACAACGTTTTCTCAAAATTTTTATGACTCAGCAAATCAAATTTCATAAATTTTAGTTATAAAAACTCCATGAATGCATCTTCCAATGAATAAATAGATAAATATATCATTAAATCTATCTTCAGAGGATTGGCGATGAAGAAAAATCCACTTTAAAAACATATTTTCTTAATATCGACTCTGCTACTAATTAAACATTAAACAATATTGTTTCATGAACCGATGCTGACAAATGAAATTCCATGAGATTTGATCAGAACATTGTCCAAGATTCAATGAGATTTGACGAGATTCAGTGAGATTTGACGAGAATCAATTGTTTTTCTTAACCAGGGTCCTTCGTTTGATAGGAAATTTTCTCCCCTGCTAAAAATTTCCCATAGAAAACGATAGATTTCGACAGTATATTTAGCCTCTTTTCTATCGTTTTGTATAGGGTAGTGATCGGCGACATTTAGAAATATCGATATTTTTTATAGATTTTTTGTCGAGTTTATATTGAATTTGAACAAATATCGATAAAAACTTTATAAAAATGTTATATAAAATATCGATATCGTGAAATATCGCTGATCACTAGTATAGGGTGTATCGTAACATCAGATTGAGCCAATAAAGAAATTTGTCCCAATGGGGTTCTATAGTGATAAACCGATACAACGCGAATGGGTCTTGATCGGATTTTTATGGGTTTTATCGTTTCTTTTCGGTTATGCAATTATGTACTATGAATTGTTCTGACCTTCTTCAGTTCTATATGGTTTAATCGGAAGTTTTCCATACATTTGATACCATTTTTTGCTGATACGAGTTTTATCGTAACGTATGGGGAAGGCACGAAAGGATACCTATAGTTGTCTATCGTGGAATTCCTTTAAATAATTACCTTGTTTTCACCAGAAAATTGAATTCAAGAAATTTATCACACAATGAACACACAAGAGAGTACCTATAGTTGTCCCTATAGCAGTGGATTCATAAATACATTTAACAGTTTTTTACACAAACATTTCCTCCAGTGGATTTTCAAACAAAGTTTGGAGAAAGTCAAACCTCCTTGGTTCCTTAACCGAAACTTTGATTTTCTTGTTCTTGTGTGAAAAGAAACTAGCAATTTTTCTGTGAATCCATGAACAAATTTTCCACGATCATTCACAGTTAGATCGTGAATGATCTACACAACTACGGAAATTCCAGATTCAGAAATCACTAGCAAGTAATAAAAAAAAATCTCTACTAAGTTTTTAGTTGCAACTGTTATCGTTAAACTACGATAGAACCCTATAAACAGGAATACAATTCTTCTATCGTGAATGACATATCCCTACTGTAAATTCCCAGTTAGTTCGCATGGGTCTTCGCATGGGAATTCGGTGGGTCGCATGGGAATCAAGTGGGTCGCATGGGGATCAAGTGGGTCACATGGGTCGTCGCATGGGAATCAAGTGGGTCGCATGGGTCTTCGCACAGGAATCAAGTGGGTCACATGGGTCTTCGAATGGGTTGCATATGTCTTCGCATGGGAAGCAAGTGGGTCGCATGGGTCTTTGCATGGGAATCAGGTGGGTTGCATGTGCCTTCGCATGGTAAGCAAGTGGGTCGCATGGGTCATCACATGCGCATCAACTGGATCGCATGGGTCGTCCCATATGAATCACGGGGGTTTTTTCCTCGGTGAAAAAACGGCCTATTTTCAACAATTTTTCCCCATATGAAAAATGAAATATCTCATTCAAACTTTTTACTGTCTCAAAGATACATATTTGACAAAGAATTTCTGAAATTTTCGTAGGAGATGAACAAAACTCCGCGATTGCGACGTCATTTCCGACGACCCCTCGGAAAAAGGTGCATCCGCGTTGACAGCAGAACTCATAACAGAATCATCCAAAATGAAAAAAACCAAAATCCGTGTTTTAGTTGAGACCATAAAATAGAACTTGGACGAAGGGAAAAAAAACAAGTGAAGATTGGATTTTTGGCAGACGTTTTCACAAAAAATTTCGGTGAAATTTACACATTTTGAAGAAAAAAAAATAATTGTAATTGAAAGGAGGAGACATCCTTCGTCCAAGTTCTTGTGAATTGAATCTCGAAGACCTGTGTAAAATTTCATGAGAATCGGTCGTGTAGTTCTTGAGAAATCTTGACAACCGTTTTTTTCCGAGATGCGTCGGAGAAATGTTTATAACTGGCTCAATTACCAGAATTTTAACATTCAAATTTGACAAAATATAGTTCAAAGGTTACACTGGAAAAAAATGTAGTGGAGCCAATTACATATGAGTTTGGATACAGCGAATCCCGCCATGCGGTTGACTGAACCGAATATCGATGGGATCAAATGCTTATTCGGTCATTTCAATCGATATTCGGTTGCGTCAACCGCATGGCGGGATTTGCCGTATCCAAACTCATATGCAATTGGTTCCACTACATTTTTTCTCAGTGTATTTTATATGTACTCAAAAATGCAAGTAATAACTTGTCTTCCTCATATGTAAAAAAGAAATGAGAAGATGAGCGTTGTTTTTTCGCTTCTAAACCTCTGAATATCAAATATCAGATATTTTTTCGACTATTATTGCACATTTATGAAGTTTTTTGGTTGATGCCACATTTTCCCATGAGTGAGCCATGCGACATCTTCCCATGGGTGACGCATGCGACACCTTCCCATGGGTGACGCATGCGACAGTTTCCCATGCGTGACCCATGGGACATTGCCGCATGTGACGCACATGCGAAAAATCCCCATGGGACATCATCACATGCGAAACAAACCCAGTCTCAAATTCGCATGGGTCTCCCCATGTGACATTTTCGCATGGGAAATCTATGCAACATTTTCACATGGGCCACCCATGTGAAACTTTCCCTTGGAATATGATCGCATGCGTAATAAACCCAGTCCCAAATTCGCATGGGAAATTTCGCATGCGAACTAACTGAGAATTTACAGTAGGGATGGAACAACGGAAATTCCAGTTTCAAGAACCACATACAAGAAATACGATAGAAAAATTTTTCTATCAGATTCTGTGGGAATTTTTAGTGGCGATTGCTATCGTGAAAATACGATAAAACCCCTTAAACAGCCGTACAGTTCTCTTATCGTGAATTACCTTTGGAACATCGGGAATCCCAATTTCAGAAACCACATACAAAACGATAGAAAAATTTTTCTATCGGATTCTATGGGAAATTTTCAGCAGGATCAGTAACGATCTAGCTCGTCGATCTCATAGTTCTGGCTTAGCTCGAAACTCGGATCGACTGGAATTTTTTCAGCTCTGCTTGAAGATTGGACCGTTTGAAATTATTGAGAAATTTCGAGCCGATTCGAGACGATCTTCGATCCGGATCAAAGATCGCGGCAACACTAACTTTGAGACAAGGATGCCCACTATCAACATTGATTTTCAATTTATATATAGAAGAAGCGATGAACGAAGTGAAGGAGCAAATGCAGCAATTGAAATTACAGATTCAAGGAAAAAATGTAAGCATGTTGAAATTTGCGGGTGACATAGCTAACACATGGGCTGAAAATTCCCATGCCTAACACATAGATGGCGCGGATTTTACTGCATTCACCTGTTTTTCAGTTAGTACTAACCTTCAAAAGACAGCTGTCAGAATTTCATGAATATTCCAGGGTTGTCAGATTGGGCGATATATCGCCAATTGGGCGATTTGAAACTTGCATTTGCGACCGAATTTTCAGGTCTGCGATTGTGCGAAAATTGGGCGATATTCGCTGTTCTCAGCGGCGATTTTGGGCGATTATTCCAACGGGTGTGAATCTATGTTTTTTCAATAAGTGGCATTGTCTTCTTCTAATACCCTCTCTCTCTATACAAGCGATCATATTGTTGCCCTCACTCCAGTATTTATATAGAGCTCAATAATGTTCGATTCATGGAAATCAGCTGTTAGTTCACAGTAGATTTACGAACACGTCTAACCCACACGTTCGTTGCGAAGACGATATTCTTATGGTAATCCTGCTGTATATCCTTATATTTTTCCGCTCAAATTAGTCTGATGAAACATAAAAAGTTATAATGGGGAAGTATTCGAAATATGAAAAAAAATATAAAACTGAATGGGGAAATCTAGCGGTATTTAAAGGTAATTAATGCTTTTTGAAGGTTAATAGTGAATGAGTAACGGAGCGATTCTTGGCCGATATTATTCAATATTATTTTTCAGGGTGGCTTCAGAGAGCCTCAGATGATGCAGATGGAAAAAGTGCATTCTGTAACGTATGCAAAGTGAGGTTAAGAGCTCATAAAACAGATTTAATTAGGCACGCGGACACAAAATTTCACAAAGAAAAATTTGCAAGTCTGAACGTGAAAATTCAACCAAAACTCAAAAGTAAACAACATTTCCTTTATTAGAATATCGTGATATCATCTATCAATATTGATTTTTTTACAGCTTATACGATTTCACCCCGAACGAAAGAATTAGAATTAAAATTAGCAGTGCATGTAGCAATACATGGTTCCATAAATAGTGTTGACCATATGGGTGAACTTATCGTAAATGGAGGACGCGGAAGCTCTTTAGAGAACGTGAAATTGCATAAAACGAAATGTTCAAAATTATTAATCAACGTCATTTCACCCAGTATCTTGAGCGATATAATCCAAGATATTGACGATGGAAAATATTCGTTGATCGTTGATGAATCTACTGACATTTCAGTTGTAAAATATTTAGCGTTTTGTGTTCGGTATCATGCCAAATCAAAGAATTCTGTGATGACTCAATTTTTAGGCATGATAGAAGTCCAAGAAACAAGTGCAGTCGCTCTTTACGATGCCACCATCGAGTTCATCGGTCGCGTGGGTTTGCGACTCAACAATTTAATCGGTCTTGGAACCGATGGAGCTAGTAACCTCTGTGGAAAAAACCATTCCTTGTACACGTTACTAAAGGATAAGGTGCCTAATTTGCAGTTAATTCCGTGCATTTGTCATTCACTACATCTATGTGCCAGTGCTGCAGTTGGAGAATTGCCTTCAACATTAGAATATTTGTTGCGAGAAACGCGATCTTGGTTCAGTCATAGTCCACTGAGACAAGCTCAATACAAAGATCTGTTTGAGACTATCAATGCTGCAACTCCTAAATCATATCACCGTTTGGTGCAATTGTCGCAAACAAGATGGCTCGCTTTTTCGAATGCTGTTGACAAAATTCTAGAGCAATGGCTTGAACTCAAAACTCATTTCTCCATCGTTTGTGCGAATCAAACAAAAAAAGACAAATGCTACAAAGCGAAGATTTTAAATGATATGTACAACGATGAATCCAATTTCCTTTATTTCACATTCTTAATGAGGTTATGCAAGTGAATATATTATTCCAAAGTACAAATGCAGAAGTCACCAAGGTATTTGAAGATCTGCATCTCTTATTGATGAGTCTCTCACGTCGGATTATAAAGCCTATGTTTCTCGACTCAAAAGATGATTCTATAGAAGGAAATATACAATTGGTGAAATCCGCTCTCAATAATCCTCTTGCACTGCTTGACATCAAGTCTGTAGATTTCGGAATCCAATTTGTAAGAGCCGCAGAAAAAAAGATGATCCCTGAAAAGGATCTCCTGATCATCAAACAAAGGTGTGCACAATTCCTAATCCGGATAGTTCAAGAGCTTGTACAGCGGATTCCATCTAATTTAGGACTTTTGAACACTTTGGAAAACTTTCATCCCAGGAAAGCTTGCGCTCAAATAGATCAGATAGAATTTTCAAGCCTTCCACTTTTCCTCTTAGGTAAGATGAGTACAAAATCCATTCGCTGTTGGCATTTGAACGTGTTAACGGAAATTTTGGTGCATTTATTGACAAAAATCAACCTACAACCCAATTTTCATCCGATGCTGATGAATTTCCTTTTAAAATACTCAGAAAGAGTTCCACTTTAACGTATCACTGCGACATTTTTGTTTGGAACAATCCGATATTTATACAATTCAACAGAAACTCGATAAATTTTCAATGCAAAAAACATCGATACTGCAAAATATCGCGTTTTAATAATGAAAATTCTCGAATTTTCAATAGTTAGGAACTATATAAAGTTGTCCCAGTTTTCTTGAGTCTTTTCTGCTATCCAATAACCAACTTTGATTTTGAGGAAGTTATTTAGATTCACAAAAATTCTTGATCTTTGGGTGGATTATGTAATTTCTATCAGATTTTTATAGCATTTTTGTGCTTTTCCATCACAAGTATTAGTACTTCCATGTGAAGAAATTTGTTTCGTCACGTAAAACAGGAAAAACGTTTCTTTTTAGATAGATAATGATTCACTCGTTCACCAAATCTTCTTTTTCAATTTTGATTCGAATTCTCCTCTAATTCAGTTCAATATTACGAAAATGGCGCAGTGATACGTTCATTCAAGGGGAATCCTTTCTGAGTATTCTGAAATGAAATTCATCAGCATCGGATGAAAATTGAATGAGTTGTAGGCTGATTTTTGTCCATGAATGCACCAAAATTTCCCACTGTGCGGCGCCGGAATGATTGCGTTGTTCTTGATGGAGATTACGTTGATTAATAAAGCTAATTTTGAACAAAAAAACCGTGTTTTCTTTGTTAGGTCTGGAACTTTTCAGCCCGTGTGTTATATTGGCTACGAGAGGTGCTAAGTTGGAAAATATTCTCAACACTATAAAAACAATATTACTGGAAAACTATTGTATGAATATAAATAAGGACAAAACAAAATTCATGATTTGTACAACAGTGGAAACATCAAGAAGAAAGAAAATCAAAATAGATGCAGAGACAATTCAGCAAGTGAAAGAATTTAAATATCTAGGAAGCAGAATTATACAAAACGGTAAAAGCGAGGGAGATATAAGAGCAAGAATGGCACAAGGCAAACAGGCTTTCCACCAAACGAAACAGTTACTATGCTCAAAGAATATTAGCTTAGCAGTCCCTACTTGAAGATTCTCATTGATTCCGATGCAGAAAACTGATTAAAACTCATTGAGAATCAATTTTTGATGGGTTTGAATGGGTTTTCTGCATCGGAATCAATGAGAATCAATCGGTTCAATGAGTTACGTTTGAAGCACAGCGTAATATGGTTGCGAAACTCGAACAATTGGAAAAACGGACCAACGAAGACCTGAAGCTTTTGAAATGTGGTGTTATAAAAGGATGCTTAGAATAAAGTGGATAGAGGAAGTAAAAAATGAAGATGTACTTGAGAAGGTAAATGGAAAGAGAAGTCTTTTGAAACATGTTGTGAAAAGAAGAAGTAATCTGATAGGACACACGTTGAGGCATGATAGTTTATTGAAAACAGTAGTAGGAGAAAAAATGAATGGTAAAACTCGAAAAGGTAGACCTAGATTAAGTTATATGAAGCAAATTATACAAGATAAGGGTTGTCATAAATATGTAGAACTTAAGCGTTCAGCGGATAATAGACAGGGTTGGAGGATTTCATTAAACCACTCATAAGACTGATGACTTCACGATGATGATGTATCTGACTCGTCCGAATAAATCGTATCTGTTTTCATCCCTTACCTGTTTATAGTAGTGTTCTTTGCTGTCATCCATTACTGTTCTTCATGACGTATTCGATTTCCTGCAAAAAATGGAATTTCCACCAGCATTCGTTTTTATCCAAGCATTGTCCTGAACAGATTCGTACATCCCTCTCCAGAAACCACGTAGAAATATTGGTAGACATCGAGAGATAAATCCGGTGCTATCCAGGATTTATTAAAATCTATATTCTTGCGCTAAAAAAAATTTTCTGTTAGAATTTGATTCTATAAGCATCGCGAATGATTGTCCCCACTCTATTAGCAATGAAAATTAACTTACTATTCAGGATTGAATCCACTCTTTATCGTAGCGGATCTCTGAGATCACAACAAAGCACTCCATGGCACCGCATAAACCCGAAACTAATACCGATACCGATTGAACATGAACTCGTTTCGCAGTTCACTCGGATATACCAGTGCGCGAAACCATTTTTCAAAAAATCTCCCGGAGTGAATGAACGCAGATTCAGATTTTACTCCCAATGGAGCCTTCCACGAATGGAGTATCATGGGATTTAAAAAACCTGAAACTCGTAGAATTTACAATTTATTGTTTATACAGCATGCAAAAGGTACATATTTCAAGTCTTTTATTATACAAAGTTCTCACTCGTGTCCTTCCTTTGACAATAATCAACAATATTACGTCGCTATCCGAAGTCGGGAATTTGGATATCCATAAATTCAGATAAAACAAAATATCTCGCATATCGTTCTTACATAGAATTCATATATAAATTTACAAAACTTTTCAATATAAATTCAATTTGTACGGATACAAAAATTACAAAGAAATAAATCAAACTTCACCCCGAGTTGTGCATTTTCTCTCAAAAATCCAATCTCAACGTCGAACGTAACACGCACCGATTGAAAAATCAAAATAATAGAATCTCTATTTTGTTTCTACAAATCTTACGATCTCTGCCATTCGAATTCTCCATTTATAAATAATTTAAAATTATTTTAAGTACACATTTTTGAGAAAATACATAATAATATTATATATTTACAAAATCAAATACACTTAATTCAATACGTGTATGTATATCCACAAAAGATCGTACATTTAGATATCACACAAAGATATTTTTAGAATGAAATTTTGTGAAAAAAGTTGGAGAAGTGCATTACGTGGTGCAAATTTTTGTCTTTTAAATGCTTAAGAGATAAATGAAAATATGACAGAGATACATGAAAAAAGCTGCTCATGTTGGTTCAGAAATATATATATATATTCGAAAAATTTCATAAAGAGTGGTCCCATCTAAAGTAGGATCTTAAATATCGAAGAAAATTGAATGATAATTGAAATCCAACGCAAGCTCCTTTCACGATCGAATATATATAAATATAAAAAATCATTCGAACGAACACCTGTATGAAATAATGTTCACCAACCTCGTAATGGGACGTACATCATGTTCAAGTTATTGTTTTATTACATATATAAATATTAACAGGCATCTTTCTCTGTTCTCTAAAAATGAGATATGTATAATCGTGTTTGTATATAAATTCTTATCGGTTAAAAGTAATTCACGTCTATTAACTGAGGAACCATTAGTTTCCTTCCCTTTTGGTTCAACTCCGCTCTTGATATTATGTTCGTAATAATTTGATATTTATAACGATTATTCATATTCCATAGATAAGCGGAGTGTGATATAGTTGAATTCTTTTCAACAAATTTCCAGGATATCTAATAATTGTAATTGATATGCAGGTTTCAAAATACAACCATGTACCACCATGCGAATTGACTAGAGACAATAATCTCAATAAAATAACGAGAAATGAAATGATAATAACGAATTTACAATCCATCCTAAATACAATTAAACGAGCGTTTAATCGAATCTCGGCAAACTTGATTAATATTCTTATCATTTCTACTACGATTAATGACTGACTTTCTTTTGATATTTAATATTTAATTCAAACAATTTTTAGACAATGATTCATTCGATCTTTCTAAACATAGAACCGAGACTTGGGGTGTTTTAATTCCGCATCGTGACGTTATTAAAATATATTTTACAAATATAGTTTGATAGTTCATCGTAAATGCTATAAAAGCTTTCAGATTGAAACAAAATTCTGCATAAAATATATATATATACACATGTGTATGATACAACTAATGATTACATTACTAAAATGAGAGTGGATTCCATAAAACTTTACTCGAAGTCAATAGCATGGAATCGACACCACATTTTGAGCTGCAGGTTCAAAATTTACGACAAAAGATCACATTATCTTGTTTTCTCTCTTCTTTTCGAGTTCAAATTTGAATCGATGTCACTAAGAAGAGTTCGATTAAATACAGTTTGATTGATCTATGTGCGTTTTTCTAAAGATTATTACAATTATTCATTATATAAATGTAAATATCCAAAGGCAAATTTACCTTGCACTTTTTTTGTTTAGGATATGTCACTTTGTACAGTCTCACGTTTCTTTATCATTTTTTTTTTCATCATGAAATTTTTGTTATCGAGGATAAAATACATATACCTATTCCCTATGATTCCGTTGAACGGAATCTACGATTTGACACTTCGAAATAATACGGTTAATAACCCGTTTAAAACAAAGCATTCATCTTTCATTTTCCTCTTGCACAGCAGGAAGCTCATAAAAAGACCGAATGCGTGTGTGACAAGTTGAAAGTTATAATACTGGCGACAATTAGAATAGAAGCTGTTACGAATGATGGCACGATCAAAGGTGTGCCAACTAACATCTCGTATGTTGCTATTCCCAATAAACCTGCTATCCTTATCCCTGCCACGATCACTCCAAAACCTGTACATCTATAGACAGGTGAAGACCAATTAATTTCATGTTCAAGTAATGGGTATTGTAATTATTATTTTACCTGAGGTGCGTTGGGAAACTCTCGAGGGTGGCTACGACGAGGGACGTCCAACCCACGGCAAAAATTGCGATATATCCACCTTGGAATCCAAGAACTGCGGAATCGTTGGTACCGACGAGGATCAAACTAATCGCAGTGATGGAAGAGAAGAACAGCGAAATACCTAAAAAGCCAACAAAATGAATTATTATACGATTACTCGATTCATCGCAAAGACGTAGATGTAGATTCCATTTTATCACGACTAACCAATCATTTTTGGTCGTTGAAAAGCAGTCAATGCAATTCCTGCTAATACTGCGGCAGGCACGAAAGCTATTTGAGCAACCAGATGACTGTGCAATACTTCCTCGATATAAATATTATAATCTAAATCGAGGGTAGGACAGGGCCCTCTTAAACTGAGTCTCGTATTGTTGTACATCTGACATCTGACAAAAGTTTCCGACGACAAATCGGTATCTATAAATCTACAAACAAATTTCATAAGTTATTGTTGAAGAATTTTTAATCTAACGCGTAACAGCCACAACTTACTTGGAATCGACGATAATGCTGTCTATGAAATGCGTTTTACTCGATTTGATACTATTGAATATGACGGATTGAAATGTACAATTGTCAAACTCGACGTGGCTGAAGATCATTCTGGTGAATCTATAAAAATGTCATCACAAACATTTGATTTGTACACTTTGTCAACATTAATTGATACACCCATTAATTTATCGATGTTGCTCACTTGCAGTTGAAGAAGGTAGAGTTCTTATATTTACGATTTTCCAAGGAACCATTGAATATTTGACTACTATACTCTTCTCCGATAAAATATTTCGTGTGGGATTTGTATTCTATAGCTTTTAAGTACTTCAAATATTCGGGACACCACAGCATGATACCGTACAAGCTGAAAATATCAATGATCGATTTTATGAATTTATTTATATAAATTCTACAAAATTTTCAACTTACCTGAAAGATGCTATAGACCAAACGCAGAGTAGTATCAACGTCACGCGTAAATGAGGCATGGAAAATATCTCGAGAAAGGACTTCCAAAACTGTACAATCGTGACAATGAATTTTAGAATATCTATTCAAGAAAATTGAATAATTGAACTTACCAATTTGTTACAATGTATAATATTTCCTATGACGCTCGTGTGATTGGTAGGAACAGGAGGAGTCTGACCGCGTGGTCTTTTGGTTGGAAGTTCCAATTCGGAGAGCTGGTACTGCGATCCCGTAGCATCTTTTTGAGCATTGTTTTTTTTGTGTATTCTCTGCGATACGAAAATTCAACTTCAAACAAAGAATTTGATAAAATGAAAAGCGAGAATGAATTAACGATAATCGATACCTGGTAAACTATCATTGCTTCGACATCGCGTCCCGCTTCTATGAGATATCTCGGACTTTCTGGCAAAAAAGCAAGACCGACGGTGGCACAAAAGGCCGGTAAACAGCACAACAATAGGAATCTGTGCCAAGCGCTGAAGTGTTCTTTATTCTCAAGTACCACCACCTCTCCCGTTGTTGGCACTATAGCCCAAGCCAAAAAGGCTACCAATATACCACCTGATGCTCCCGAAGCTACAAGTAATCCACTCCACGCTCCTCTGCTCACTTTTGGACAGCATTCCGCCAGGTACGTATAAGCCAACGGCATGGATCCTCCTATACTGTGATGATCAAATTAATCATAGAATGATATATTTTTGTGAATTGACTTACCCAATAGCCGAACAAAATCTAGCGGTCATGAAAGTTCCGTAAGTCGGCATGAACGTTGCGACTCCACTGAAAAGTGCGTGAACCGACATTGCTGATATCAATGATCTTTGTCTTCCCAATCTGTCTCCTAGACCACCCCAAAGTAATCCACCGATCGCCGAACCCAATAGAGTTATGTTGGCTATTTGGAAATTCGCAATATTTTAGTCACATTATCGTGATAGAAATTATTTTTCTTCAATCTATACTAACCGAGCCATCCTTTTTCGCTGTCCTTGATGCACAGTTCGACTTCCGTGTTGGGTAGGATATATGGTATGACGAAAAACTCTATGGTATCCGCCGCCAGACTCAGTCCAAGATATAGAGCAGCCGTTAATTGGAAATAACCAACACCAGCCTGGAAATTTTAGTAAACTCTTTATACGAATTCTAAATGCATTTTCAATGACACTGTGATTCGTGATTTCTCATTGTTATGTCTGAGAAAAGAAGCCTGACCGTATTGCAGGCATTATACATCCATTTATAAAGCTTCTAGCAATGATGCAAAACAACTTTCTTTGGTTTTGAATATTTGATTTTAGACGATCAAGGAAGAAGTCATTAACGAGTCTTTATTAACATTATTAAACCATCGATACACCGATGAAAACTCTCTGTAATTTCCCTGTAATACATCCATATGAATATAATCGATAAATTCCACATTTGTCTCTTTGGAATCTACAAAACAAAATATTCAGTACAACAATGTTGACAATAACATTGATGAAAGAATGAATTGTTGTTTGAGGTTAGGAAACTGAGTAACAATATCAAGATGTGACATAATAAACAAGAGAGAACAAATGAATGGATACCGATGAGAGGAATGAAGAACGAGATACCTGTTTAATGGCATCCTCGTGAAATTGAGCTAAAAGAGCATTATCGCCTGTAGAATCAATTAAATCGTGTTCGGCCGAGTCTGCGGTTGTTCCCGTGGTTGCGTTTGTTCCGCCGATCGTATTGGTCGCGTTCGTTGGCTGTTGCGTATTCATTTCCTCGGTATAACGAACCTTCCTAATGTTGCTCATCGTACGATTGCAGGATCCCGATATCGTAGCACCACCCGAGGATGCCGTGCCACCTCCCCCGCTGCCAACGAGGCACTGACTTTCCTCTTCCGACGAGGGCATCACTGCCACAAATCATCTGAAATATCATCGTGTATATACACGTACAAACGCACACGCGTGCACGCAAGTATCGTATGAATACGCGGATTACTACCACCACGCTGCTCCTATTTCCACTACTACTACTATTATTCTACTACTGCTACCATTGCCACCAATACGTTTAACGTGAATAGAAGATTAAAACTTTTATGGCTGTACCAATCTGATCGTATTTCCAGGTTTTCGACACGAACTTTAATTATTAACTAATGCTCTTATTCAATTTTCTTCCAGAATTTCGCAGGAATTTCAAGAAAGTCGAGCACTCCCCGTAAACCACTGAACAGTGAAACTATAATCTAATACAATAAATTGTGAATTTTATTCATTCACGTTGGGGGATGAAAATCCATGAAGAGGGCTCTAAATTCGTTTCAATAAACGATTCAAACTTCAAGGGTCTGGTTGCATTTTCCAGGGGTTGCTGGTATCACTTGAAAAATCATTTTCAGTTGGGTTATAATCGAAGAAAGTATTCCCGATAAATTATAGAATGATTTTTCACATTGTGATGTCAGTAGTAAGTTTATATCCCAGACAGCACAGAAAGTTCTCTGGATGTTCCATAAACATAATCTTGGTTCCGCGTGTGTTGGTGCCTGAGGCACATACCCAAGTAGCATCGGGTTATACTATGTATGTTCTACGAATACTCGAAGTATATTCCATGCACATTCTAATGAGACCGTTTTATAGGTGCTATGTACATTCATCGAATATACGATCGTACGTCAAACGAACGTCGATTGAATGGATATCGTACATTTCGAATATACCATGCACATACTAAGTATACGTAAAATAGTCTCATTCGAATATTCTATGAACGTTCATTGTATGCTCTTTGAATCTTATTCGTACATTCTATGAACGTTTCCATTTCGTATATACGTTGAACTTCCATTGCTGCTTGGGTATTTTCCCAAATGTTTAGAGTACCTTCGCTTTTGATGCACATGAATACGTACCGAGCACGTTCTTTTCATATACTACAGGACGTTCTTTCCGCGTTTTCTAAACGTGCTTCCATGAAAACTAACCTTTTAAAAACATATGTGTAACGCCGCGGAACGTTGTGAAAACCTTTCCTTGAATACGTCCCAAGAACATTGCAAGAAGACATGAATAGAACTAAACGCAACATTTGCATGTTCCTGCGACATACATGCGACGTTTTTAGAACCTCATGAGACGTTATTTGCACGTTCTCTGTGTAACCAAGCACGTTTTCGGAACGTCCAGAAAACCTCCCAGTGCTGTATGGGTAGGCTATTTGAAAATGTAAATTTCATACATCGTCATCATGAAGAGCAATCAATCGTCAGACCAGTTACATGCAATTCTCTACCACCTTCATGTCTGGCAGTACATCCTACATCCTGCATAGTCTATTTATTATATGCTAATGTTGTTCTTCCTTTACGTATACTCTGACCCTTATTCCTTCTACCTTCTTTTATTTCCATTATTCATGGCATAAATGCTCATAATCGGACAAGCAAATGAAATAATAAGGGATATACAGGGTGGGGCATTTAAAGTGTCGCGGGCGTTTTTTCCAAAAATAAAGTGAGATACGAGAAAATTTTTCGGACAAAAGTTGTAGGGTACCGAGGGGGACGTCCGATGGTGGCCTTGGCTTTGACCTCAAATCTCATCTTCAAGGGCATTCTGAGATCAACTCTTGTTTTTTAAATAGCATCTCATATTTTTTACTGCAGATTTGGATTCTAGGTCAAAAACCAAGAAACTTTTGTCTGAACCATTTCCCTGAAATCCGCAAAAATGGCGCTCTAATCGATATTGTTCCATTTTGAATCTGACATTCGAATAACTCGAAAACGAAGGGTCTTGCAAAAGAATGTTTCGTACAAAAGTTGTCAATACACAACACATTTCAATCGTCTACATTACCACCATTCAGAGCTCACGCGATGTAAACAAACGACGGGGTTCAGTAAAAATTCACGATTTTGAAAGTCAGTTTGTCAGTTACATTTGATGATTACTTGGTTCATGACAAATTGAAAATCATGGATATCCGATACATGGTTTCTGAAAAGATCGATATGATCTACATTTACGGTGAAGTGCATAAGAACCCCAGACAAGCATATGACTTGTATGCAGAACGATTTCCTGAAAGAACAACGCCATCCATTAGGTATTTTCAACGCATTACAAAATTATTCTCAGAAACGGGAAGTGTTACAAGGGAAAAACGACATCGAATGGAAACTGTTAGCGGAGAAAATGCGGAAGTCAATGTACTAGCTGCAGTAGCCAATAATCCACACGTGAGCTCTCGTGAAATTGAACTCCATTCGGGAATTTCTCGAAGAAGTGTTCTTCGAATACTGAAACGTCACAAATTCCATCCGTATCACATTTGTTTGCATCAAGACCTTCACGGTGATGATTTCGAAAATCGTGTACAGTTTTGTCGATGGGGTCTAGCGCAAATGCACAATAACAACTTCATCAACATATTATTTTCTGATGAGTCGACGTTCACCAATCATGGTCAAGTAAATCGACATAATATGCATTACTGGGCGACAGAAAATCCAAGATGGTTACGTCAAGTAGAGCATCAAAGACAATGGGTTGTGAATGTTTGGTGTGGTATTTTTCGATCTCGAGTAATTGGACCGTACTTCATTGCAGATACGCTAAATGGAGAGAAGTGCAGACATTTCTTAGATCAAGTACTTCCAACATTACTTGAAGACATACCTATTCAGGAACGATTGAATATGTGGTATCAACACGATGGTTGTCCATCCCATTATGCAGTCACAGCTCGAGAAATATTGGACAGAGATTATCCTGGACGATGGATAGGACGTCGTGGACCAGTTCATTGGCCTGCCCGTTCTCCGGATCTTACTCCTCCAGATTTTTTCTTATGGGGATACATAAAAGATACAGTTTATCAACAAGCACCGACTACACCTGAGAATATGCGTCAACGAATCATCAATGCATGCGCGAGCATCAATGAAGATATTTTAGCACGAGTTCAGCGAACTTTTGTAAAACGTTTTGAAATGTGTATTGAAGTCGAAGGCCATCATTTTGAGCATCTACTGCATTAAAATTATCCAAGTGATGTAGACGATTGAAATGTGTTGTGTTTTGTCTGTTAAACCCCATCACCTCCGTTTCAGTTCAAGGGGTCCCCCTTGGAATCAGCCAACTTTTGTCCGAAACATTCTCCTCCAAGACCCTTCGTTTTCGAGTTATTCTAATGTCAGATTCAGTATGGAACAATATCGATTAGAGCGCCATCTTTGCGGATTTCAGGAAAATGGTTCAGACAAAAGTTTCTTGGTTTTTGACCTAGAATCCAAATCTGCAGTAAAAAATATGAGATGCTATTTAAAAAACAAGAGTTGACCTCAGAATGCCCTTGAAGATGAGATTTGAGGTCAAAGCCAAGGCCACCATCGGATGTCCCCCTCGATACCCTACAATTTTTGTCCGAAAAATTTTCTCGTATCTCATTTTATTTTTGGAAAAAACGCCCGCGACACTTTAAATGCCCCACCCTGTATAGTGGAAATGATACATAACATCTCTATATATTTTGATAAAACCTTTCCTTTTTCTCTCCATGGATAGTGATGGGTGATCTTGAAACTTTTTTAATAGGATTTTTATCGAATTTAGATCGAAATTTATATAAAAATCAATAAAAACTTGATAAATTTTGTATGGAAGAGAATGAAGTCTGTCAAGATCACCTATCTCTACTATCCATACCCATGCAGGTATTGCCAGGACTTGAAAAAACCCAAGCTTGTCCCAGGATTGGTCCCAATATTGTTCCATGATTGCCCCGCTGTTTTCAATGAATAGTTAGACATCAGTCATTCCATATAAAATCGTCTGGAAATGAAAAAAATCGTCGCCGACCCATTTTAGATTCTGCTGTAACTTTGAGGGACTCTTCCTTAGGGTCCCAAAGAACAAAATTTACACAACTTTAATTTTTACAAACACTCATTTCCGACAGTTTGAATTAAAACGTTCAAAAATCGTTATTTTTATTGGGAGTACAAATTAATTCGGTCCGTTTTTTTACAGTCAAAGATGCGTTTATTTCAGAAGAACATGAATTATCAAATTAATCATAGTATTTTCAATCGCTGGGTATCACTTTTTCCCATCTTTCGGGTAATTTTCGAATCCCGTTACGGAAAAACGTCTCGTTTTTCGAGGCGATCCAAGTTAGGAGCCAATTTTCGATTTCTTCGAACGAAGTGAACCGGTGGCCTGCCAAATCGTGCTGCATCTGTCGGAATAACCAGTAATCGGAAGGAGCAATGTCCGGCGAGTACGGCGGGTGCGGTAGAATATCCCACTTCAACGTTCCCAGATAATTTTTCACTACTTTTGTGACATGAGGCCGAGCGTTATCGTGTAAAAGAATAACTTTGTCGTGTCTGTCCTTGTATTCCGGACGTTTTTCTCGTAACGCATGACTCAAACGAATCAATTGTAGCCTATACCGATCACCCGTAATAGAATCACCAGGTTTTAGCAGCTCATAGTATATAACACCCTTTTAGTCCCACCAGATACACAGCATGATCTTTGAACCATGAATATTCCTCTTTGGTGTCGATGTTGAAGTCGATGGCAACGATTGACCGGGCATAGCATAGTATTTTCTTTTCTCGGGGTTATCGTAGAATATCCATTTTTCATCTCCTGTCACAATCCGATGTAAGAACCCCTTTCTTCGTTGACTTTGAATCAGCTGCTCGCAAGTGAAAAACCGCCGTTCAATGTCTCTAGGCTTTAAGTCATAACCCATTAAACACACGCACGTTTTAAAAACGTCAAAAACAATCGATAACCACACGTTGTGAATTAGTAATATTCTTGCGGTGATTCAACGTAAAAATGTCGCGGCAGATCACGTGTTTTTCAACCATAAAATAACGTCATATCAACGGTTTGAACATCGTTTAAAAGACGTTGGATGTTGACGTGTCCTAATGATGGTTCTAAAACGTGAATTGAATCCAACAAATTATTCTGAAAACTTTCCATTCAATATCGAGAACAATAATATTTCTGAGTATGACAGAATTTGGGAAGTATGCCACACTATTTACTATGTTGCTCTTTGTTGAAATTTCAACCATTGTTCGGGTTCGTTCCACATTTTTAGCAGAATATTTTCAATTGAAGTTCAAACACAAGGTGTTATACACTGAGAGAAAAAATTTCCAGGAATGATAAAATATTTAGTTGAATAGTCGCCATAAAATACTTAATTGAGTTGAATAAACTTTCATTGACTCAATCAAATAACTGTTTTGATTGATGAATTATTTCATAGCATATCAAATATTTGTTTGTCAATGAAAATTTATTCCAATCAATTAAGTATTTTATGGCGACTATTCAATTGAATATTTTATTGTTCCCGGAAATCTTTTCTCTCAGTGTAAACACATTTTAAACGCGTGGTTCAAACCCGTTCAAAACACGTTTTATTGAGGACGTCGTTTGATAGTTATTTTTGAATATTAGTTTAAATTACACGTCATAGAAACGTAATTCCTGGTCGTCGAAATTCCCTATCAAATTTCAACTAAAAAACACGACTGACGTCCGTTTGACAGTTTAACCTTCTTTCAACGTTGAAATAACGTCCCACACAGACAAAAAGAGCTCTTTTAGATATCTAAAAGATGTCTTTGAAAACTGCAAGAGCTCTTGCAAGACCTTTCCAAAAGATCTCTTTTCATGAGCGAAAAGATGTCATATGCAACACCAATAGATATCTTTTAGTTGTCTTCAAGAAATCTAAAAGACATCTTCAAGAAAGGTTTAAGAATTCTCAATGATTTCTTGAAGATGTCTTTAAGAGCTCTTGGAGAGATCTTAAATCCTTCTTGAAGAATTCTTAAATCCCTCCTGAAGACTTTCTGAAGAACTCTCAAATATCTTTTGAAGATTTCTTGAAAGTATTATTAAAATGTCTTGATTAAAATATTAAAATATCCATAACCATACGAATTCATTCATTATTTTGATTTATTAATTTGAATAAAGGCTCACCAAAACATATGAGGTGTTTGCATATAATTCGAATGCAAAAATACTTCAAGCATTTTTCATGCATGTATATAACCTAAATTCAAAATATTTTAACATTCAATTTCATTCACTTGAATCTGAATTTCGATACATTCTATCTGGCACAAAAATGTGAAGTTTGATGGAAATCTAATTCACGTACGTACATAAAAAATAAAGTACAATGGATAAAATAATAAATTGATATTCCTCTAATATATGATTCTGCATAATGATAGGTTAGTTTTTGCAAATAGGATCATTCGCTACAAAACAAAATATATTATTGTAATGTAATTGGTTACACGTTTCTTTTCTGCGGCAATACTTTTATTATTCAGTATTGGATCTTGAATGTTTATGTATATATAATTAATATTGCACAATATCATCGGCGTCGTCGTTCCTCACTGCACACGTGAAACAAATGCGCGGGACACTGTGAATAACTATACGTGAATGACTGCAATGTCCTCTCTAATTCTCTTCGATCTAATTGGTCTATTGGGATTGTTCTAAAAGTGCTCTTGAAGATATCTTCAAGAAATGTTTATGAGTGTTCTTGAATATATCTCAATTACAGTTGTCTTATAGAACTCGCGCAGCAAGAGATCTTTCATACATTTCTAAAAGACATCTTAAAGATGTCTTTTAGAAATGTCTTGAAGATACATGAATTGAGGACTCTTTTAGACGTCTTGAAGAACTACTTGCTGTGTGGGGTGTGTGTGTTTATTGGGAAGGCACCCAATTGCCTTGCTCTTGAATCATGCCCATGGATTGTAATCGTACGGAAACTGCTTGTTGCGTAACTCCTAATGATTCCGCAAGCTCCTGTTGCGTTTGATTCGGATCTTCGTCGAGTAAAGCCTCCGATTCCTCGTTTTCGAATTTTTGTGGTTGTCCTGAGCGAGGCTTGTCTTCGACACTGAAATCACCATTCTTAAAACGTCGAAACCATTCCCTACATGATTTATCAGTTGGAGCATTGTCACCATAAACTTCCACAAGCATTCGATGGGCTTCAGCTGCACTTTTTTGCCCATTAAAACAGAAAACTAGCACCTCCCGCAAATGCTGCTTAGTTGAAACGAAATTTGACATACTTCACTGAGTAAAAATCGGGATTCTAGAAGGAACTCGGAGTGATATCAAATGAATATTATTCACAGATGTCTAACCTCTCTGAAACAATTGAAATCGGTTGTGACTATGAAACATTCATGAGAGCGAGAGGCATCTTTTCAAACCGGACCGAACTAATTTGTACTCCCAATATGCTTCATCAAATTTAGCTGTAAAATTTTTCCTTTCCAAGATATCTACCCGCTTGAGGCGGCATTTTGAAGGGAAAAGATAGCAGTTTTAGTTTTAAACCCAACAAATTTGCTCAGTCAATATATATTAACCGCAGAAGCAATGTTCGATTTTTGTTCTGATCAAATTCCTGGTATCCAATTTTTTTTGTATCGAGCCTGGAAGTTTAAGCTGCTGAAACTCTTTTATCTGAAAGATTTATAAATATAAATACAATAAAAAATACAAGATCGTATCATAACTTTGTACCACTTTCTCAAACTCAATTGAAAGCGCGGAAACATTCGGCTTTCGATAAGTTTGACATTGTTAATATTGTAAAACTTCAACGTTAATTGTGAAATAAAAAATAATGGTCCAGTTCGAATTGTTACTTTGTTCCCATCAAATATGACTTACAAACATAATTTTACACTCAATGAGCCCATAACTTTATTGAAACTTTAAAAATTCTTCCACCGTCATGATTATTTTTATTTGTATCTTATTCAAACCCATTTGTTGAAGCATCGAATAAAAAACTGTAGAGATGAAAGAAACTGAATTTGAATTGAAACATAAGATATAATCTGTATTCACAGAAAGGAATCAAGTACAACTGAAATTATAAGATTATGAAACAAAAAAATTAGGTCAATTTTTGGTATTAAAAAACTATTTGCACATGCCTTAAACATGAAAATATCAAAACGAGCGGTATAGCTTTTTGAAGTTGAAGGTAAGAACTGCAGATTCTGTAAGTTTCATATTTTTATCTCGCAGTCAACACGTTCATCTCATAGCCGAATAGAATATTGCGATTTTTGAAAATTTCGAAACTTCAAGCAAATTTTTTTCCATAAGGAGTGAGCTGCTCGGGTCAACTCGTGGCTGTATTTCGTCTATGATATGTACACTTGATTCCTGAGTAACATGAGCTGCTTACTCTGAACAGTCCAGACGCTAGAGTTAGTTGAAATTCACAAAAAATAAGTCAAAAACACGTATTTTTAGCATGCTGCCATTATTCAGAGGTATTGACTGAGCAAATTTTTCGGGCTTACACTAAAACTGCTATCTTTTCCCTTCAAAATGTCGCCTGAAGCGGGTATATATCTTGGAAAGGAGAAATTTTAAAGCTAAATTTGATAGAGCATAAAAATAACGATTGTCGGAAATAAGCGTTTGTAAAGATTAAATAAAGTTGTGTAAATTTTGTTCTTTGGGACTCTAAAGAAGAATCCCTCAACATCTAAAATGGGTCGGCTTTTTCAATTAGACGATTTCATATGGAATGACTCTGTTGAGACATTTATTCGTATCTTTGGAATGGCCATTGCACCTGGTACAAGCTTGGCACAAGCGTAAAAATCAAGCGTTCGTTAAGATGATTATTTAAGCCGATGTTGTCCACATAAGTGGCACAGTGTTTTCAATTAGTGATCGAATTCCTAGTTCACAATGGATGAAGACTTGTACATAACTATCGGGACAAGACCAGTCCAATCTCCCCCCCATGATTGGTCCCACACTCCAGTTTCACACACTAAGATAGATATATTTGATCTAAATAAGAATAAAACTTGACTCAATGGTAATAGGCTACTTTTAAATGTGTTCATACACGGAAATCAACTGATCTTGAAGAACTCTCCACAGGATTTCAAGATGTCTTTCCCATGTAGGGATTAACAAGACTAGGAAAAACCCAAGCTCGTTCCAGTCTTGGAACATTCAATCTATCGTTTTAATATCATTCATGTACGGTATTCTGAGGAAGAATTTTGAGCTGAAATATAGATCAAATTACTCTTCTCATCAGTATCTGTGATGAAAGAAGCATTGATTGATGCTTGGCGAATCATTTGGACTAGGCTAGAACGAACCATTGGCCCAGGCTTGTTCTGATCTTATCATTCTCAAGCCTGGGCCAAGTTTATTGAATTGTTCAAGACAAGTTTCGGCAGGTCTTGTGCCAGGCTTGGTCCATCATTGGACCATTGTTTCATACACACATGGGTAGGACATCTATATTTAAAGAAGAATTATTTTTCCTGTATACATAGTAGCAATATATCCTCAACTACACAACAAAAGCTCATGGAGAATATTATAATAAATGATTCCTTCTACTCCAATTTCGTATATAAAATATAAAATTGTATGTCTCCAAATTTGAAGTCTGTACATCCTAAAACATTTCAGCAATCTCGAAGAAACTACAAAAAAATCTCTCTATTTATTGAATTTGAACTAAAAATTCAAATAAACATAAGATTACCGTTACTAAACGATACACTGTAAAAAATGGAATTTCCCACCAAAAAGTGGTGACAGCAAAGTTTCTCCACAGGAAGAAATTTTCCTCCATTTGTGGAGGATTCAATGCCTAAGAAACAGAATAATTTCACAAAGTGGTGGAAAAATCCCCCATTTTTAATGAGGAAAAAATTTCCCCACGATGAGGGAAGGAAATACACCAACAATGTGAAGAAAAACTCCCCACATTTTTTACAGTGTAAACTAATTCTCCAATAGGTGTACAAACTGCACTAGACATACGAACAAATTTTTCGGACGAAACAGGGAGACTACTTGCTTTGAATTGATGAAAGAACAATCGCACATCAACGTACGATACGGTTCATCGAGAGAATTGTCGACTGTTTTTCCTGCAATAATAAGGTTTCCGTATCTCTTGATAAAACTCTTACAGTGATAAGTAGAAATAGATGTTGTTATAAAATAAAATAAAGCACCCCACGCTGCACCTTGTCATTAACGAATGAAGTGGAGATTTTTATGAATGAAAACGGGGAACCGATCAATCAACATCTTTTGTCCTATTATCTTAATGACAAACTTCAACACTGCGTGTCTACGGTATTCAACTTTTTCTATACGACACACAACCTTGCATTTATCTATGGCATTGCAAAAACGAGAGAGAAAGAATAAAAAATTACGTGAAATAAACGGGTATGTCATTTTCTGTGTAAAATAACTAGGGATTGGAGGATGAGGATGAAGTGTTTGATAAATTGTGAATAGAGAAAATTATGACTATAACGCAAATAGAGACAAACGCGGTTCGTAAGGTTCGTTAGGAACAGATTATACGTGTACACCTTTGTGAACGCGTATAATGCAGATCGATTTGTGGATTTGTTGGTGTACGAGGACACGCGACGGTATCTATTTAATTCGTTGAATTAAGCTCAACCCTGCAATGTGGTTTCTTCAATGTTCTTTAATTATAGTATGATAAACATAAACCTTGCTAAAAACAGGCGGAAAATTTCTTTGTCTAGGTGAAAAATCTTGATTTGACGTGATCCTGTGTGGAAATTAATTCTTGGCGCCAGTTAGAGCCAAACTAGGCGTCCTTACTTTATTCCAGGCCCTGTTTTGGTTACCTTTATAGGGCCTAGACAGGATTGTCACGCTCTCATTTCCAGGGCCTGTACTGTATTCCTAACTTGGGCCTATGTAGGACACCCATGATGGGGCCAATGCAGGCTCTGAAACTAGGGCCTTTGAATGTGTAATGAATTTTTGCATAGATTATCAAATTAGATGAATATCGCAAGGAGAGAATAAAATTCCCACCCGGGTAGAAATGATTTATGACATACCCCAGTTCTATTCAGGGCCTGGTCAGGGCCTGGTCAGATTTGATCATTTGATATATTAAAATGATTATTTTGATTGTTTCTTAATGAATCAAGTACCTTTCAGTTCATACAACGTTCCCTTTTTTATTGTTATGTCTACGAGTATAAGGTATTAATTATCATTATGATTTTCCATCAATTCATTGATTATAAAATTTTTATCTCATTGAATTTATTCAGTGAAACCGAAACTATTGACTTTTGTCTAGTATCAAATGGGAAATTTCTTGCATTTCATTCCTGTGCTCGATCAAAACGACAGAAATTTGGCTATAAAAATGGATCTATGTAAAGACTTTGAATTGTAGATAGTTTAAAACTTCAGTTGAATAAAGAAGTTGTATATTGCTGTTTTCAACCAAGGTTGGGTCCGCCTAACTTTTCAAAACAAGGGGAATATTGGTAATGCAGGTCGGCCCTACGAGGATTGTGTACAGGTGTGCTTAAATTAAAATCTTTGGGAGAATATGGGGAGCCTAGCAAGGCCCTATACGGGTTGTAGTAGGGTGCGCCTAAATTAAAATCTTTGAGAGAATATGGAAAGCCTAGCAAGGCCCTATACGGGCTTTAATAGGGTGCGCCTAAATTTCTCAAACAGGGGGAAACATTGGAAATGCATGTTGGCCCCACATGGGCCTTGTATGGGTGGCCCTGAGTTGGAAAAATCAGGCCAAATATCAGAACCCCGACTAGGCCCCTTAGTGGTTAAGGCTAGGCCATCCTAAGTTTGGATACCCGATTTAAGCCCATACAGGGTCTATATTCAATACAGGACGCCTGGACAAATTTCCACACGGGATGGTGGAATTCGCTAAAAATTCGGATATTCGCTAAAAATGCCAAGCTAGTGTTGCCACGATCTTCGACCTCAATAATTTTGTACGATCCGAACTTCGAGCAGAGTTTAAAACCATTTCATTCGAACCAAGTTTCGAGCTGAGCCAGAACTATGAGGTCCACGAGCTAGATCGTCACTGAAGAAATTGTGTTTACTCGTTTATTATACACTCAAAAGCCAATTGGCTTTACGGTCAGTGTATGGCATACATAACTACTGCACAACATAAATGATGTCCAGTATTATGTATCAATGGAATTCCCAGATTTTTCCCGACAATTTTCAAAAAATTCCCGAAAAAAATCGAAAAAACCGTACTTCAAAATTGACAATATACTTTTTTGGAAATTAGTGGAATCATCTACAATATGAGGATTGTGTGTAGCTTCCAGCTTCAGATTTTAGAGTTCCTCTATCTTTTAGAATATGATTTTGTTTTCAGTCTAGAGAGAACATCACGTTCATCGACATGAAAAAATCGTCCGCTTGATCCGTATATACTTTTCTCATGACTCGTTTGTTCAATTTTATATTATCAAAAAAGTTTGAAATTTTCCTGTAATTCCGCCTTTCTACATGAAAAATGAATTTGTATGTGAAATCAATTACTTTACATGTATAAATGTGACATTTTTTCCGGTGTACAAAATAATGTGTGATGTACTAAAGTACTGAGTTGTGAGCTAATTCAAATAAGAAAAATCCTTTGTTAATTCAATATAAAATCAAAGTTTTCTTAAGGATGAAATGAATATAAATGAGTATAGAAAAAAAGATGCGTCCGTTACTCACATAATTTATCTAATTTATTTTATGTTTCCTTTTTGTAATGATTTTTCGAGTGTTCAACATGTATTAATTCTGAACATCATTGAATTCATTTTCTAATGTGTTCACGGGGACTGCTGTATATTCTCTCTGAATTTCTTGGAGTCAAAAATTCACTCTTAGAGAGTGAAAATACTGCGAGTGAGATTCCACTGCATAAGAATGAGTTTTCACTCCATATGAGTGAATTTTCACTGCATTAGAGTGAGATTCCATTCTTTTCCAAGAATGAAATTCTCACTCCAAGAGAGTGAAAGTTCACTCTTTAGGAGAAAAACCTCACTCTTGTTAGACTTGCACTATTTTCACCCCTTTAGGAGTGGATTTCTACTCCATGAGATTTAAAGAGTTCGTCATTAGATCATATAACTCCACGTTCAAAGCATGGGATTCCGCCAAAAGCCATACATATTCCATGGCCATGAGCTATAATGCTGATCACAGAATGATCAATGTGATTCAATGTCATACTTTTCGGTTTTACTACTCTCTAATCTTCTTGGAGTGACAATCCATTATTAAAGAATGAAAATACCGCAAGTCCGATAAGAGTGAGAATTTCACTTTCATGGAAGGGTGAGAATTCACTCTCCAAAGTGAGTCAAATTTCACTCCAATAGATTGAAAAATCACTCTTAATGAGTGGAATTCTCACTCTTGTCGGACTTGCAATATTTTACCTCTTCTAGAGTGGATTTTTCACTCCAAAGAATTTAGAGAATGGTATGCTCAAAAATTCTTTGAGAAGTGTTTATGCATTTAAATGGATTATGTGTACTGTGGGGAATCCCAACAAGAAGTCTAACAGTTGAAGAATCTAATAAACATCATTAGGGTAAATAACACTTATTTTGGATAATCAAATTTCCATTTACAGTAATGTGTACGAGAATTGGAGTATGATGTACTGTCTTTCATTCGATATACAATACACGGAGAAAAATGCAGCTCGAAAGGATAGTAATCTTTCGTAGAAAATTAGAGAATATTTCTCAAAATCTGAGAATATTCCTTAAAATCTAAGAAGTTTTCTTAAGTTCGTAATGAACATAAAATGGTTTAGATTTCTCTTGAATATTGCTCGAAAAACAATGAAAAATTATCAATACTTAACAAATCATAAAAACAAATATGAAGTTTCCAAAAAATGCGCATGAAATTTTACAAAGTAAATAACAAAATTCTGTAATTTGAAAATAAGATTTTAAAATTTGGTTATTTACTTTGTAAAATTTCATGCGCGACTTTTGGAAACTTCATATTTGTTTTGATGATTTGTTAAGTATTGATAACTTTTCATTGTTTTTCGAGCAATATTCAAGAGAAATCTGAACCGTTTTATGTTTATTACAAACTTAAGAAAAATTCTTAGATTTTAAGAAATATTCTCCAATTTTCTATTGAAGATTACTATCTTTTCGAGCTGCATTTTTCTCCGTGTACTCGGATTCGTGTACAGTTTATCGATCATGTTAGTAAATTCTCATTTTGCTAGAATATTTGGTAAGTATAACGTAAGTTCTGGTATAAATTACAAACAAAATGTTGCTTTCCATATAATAACCGAAGTGCCGGTAACTTTTACAAAAACTTGTTTTTTGTCTGCGGGGAAAAAAATTTGTTGTAACATTTACTATGCCCCCGATAAATATAGGGGTAACATAAGATTGCCTGCAATTCATACTGACATTTCTATTAGATTCATCGTACTTTATGTGACCAGTGCAGCAAATTTTCATTGTAATCAGAGACCTTGGTTGATTGAACAACAATTTCTGTATAAACCTTCTGATCAAAAAGTACCCGGAATTCTCTATTCAAACAAACCGCTTGAGATATTGTCGGAATCTTTTGTTTTCCATGTTATTTCATCTGTTATTTAGCGCTCAAATGTCTGTTTGCGCCTCATTCGTCAGAAGTTAGCGCGTGTTGCCTTGTAAACGAGTTTGTTGTGTCCTTGTTTGTTGTGTTCTGCGAATTTT
Organism: Gonatopus flavifemur; assembly: GCA_018340375.1. NCBI lineage: Eukaryota > Metazoa > Arthropoda > Insecta > Hymenoptera > Dryinidae > Gonatopus > Gonatopus flavifemur. The sequence goes on from JAFFJZ010000004.1 coordinate 21,932,353, forward strand.
GCAATGTCGAATTTGGTTGAGCAAAGAGTTTGTCTAAAATTTTGTGTTTTTGACAAAATTTCATGTGCGGAAGCGTTGAAGATGTTAACAGAAACCTACGGGGATTCGACGATGTCGAAAACACAAACGTACGAGTGGTACAAAGAGTTTAAAGCAGGTCGTATTGTGGTTTGTGATTTGCCTCGTTCCGGTCGTCCATCCACCAGTATCACTGACGAAGATATCGATAAAATTAAAGAAATCGTCCTCGCGAGTCGTCGTGTGAGCATTAGGGAGATAGCATCCGATTTTGGCCATGAGACGAGTTGAAGCACGGCTTGTGCCGAGAGTGTTGAATTTGTTGCAGAAACAGCATCGCATCGATGTTGCTAAAGAAATGCTTTCTTTGGGCCAAAATGTTATCGAAGGCATCATTACCGGTGACGAAACATGGGTCTATGAATATGACATCGAAACTAACCAACGATCATCGGAATGGCGCTTTTCAGACGAGTCAAAACCTATAAAACCGCGACAAAGTCGATCTAAAATCAAGGTTTTGTTAACTGTTTTCTTTGATTGCTGTGGTGTGGTCCACTCCGAATTTCTCCCACCAGGTCAGATAGTGAATATAAAGAATATTACGTGAGCGTATTGAAGCGTTTGAGGGAAAACATTCGTCGCAAGAGACCAGAATTGTGGAGAGATAACTCGTGGTTTCTTCATCACGATAACGCACCGGCACACACATCTCATCTTGTACGCGATTATTTGACTAAAAACAATGTTCAAACCGTTCCTCAAGCTCCGTATTCACCTGATATGGCTCCTTGTGATTTTTTCCTATTCCCACGACTCAAGTTGCCACTTCGCGGGAAGCGTTTGGAGACGATTGAGGCAATAACCCAGGTAAAAATTGACCATGGGCGCTAGGTTGCCGCAAGGCTCACCAAGATGGGCCGAGCCTAGGCTACCAGGCATGGCGCAACTCTGAAATGATAACATCATTTCAGCCTCAGCCCATTTGTTTCCACAAACAAGACCCAACACTGGAAACAGGGTTGTGATAGCATATGCCGTCAATGGCAGACCATACAAAAATTTGTTCGCCAAGGATGAGCCAACGCTGTAGCAATCTTGCGGCAGGGTTGCGCCCATCTCATGCCAATGGTCACTTTTATTTTTTATTGTAATTGGAAATAAAATAAAAAATCCATTCTATCTTTTCGATTGAACGAAATGAATGTCGGAGAATTTCAACATGTAATTTTTCTGATTAGTTTAAACTGACGAATGACGTAAATCCGGTGGTCCTGGCGTAGAAGTAGGCGGGTCTGGAAACAGATGAAGAATTATTTCTGTCATGGAATCTTCAAAGGAGACTTATATATTGATTGAATGCTTGGTTCGCCACTCGCAGGAAACAAGCATCACTCTGGTGAGAGTTATCGTAATTTGCTGTTTGAGAAGGGAGTTTCACTCTTAGCCAAGCTATTACTCAAGTCGAGTCAAGCTAACGCCTAAACTGAGCGAGGCCATCGCCCAAGCTGAGCCAAGCTATTGCCCAAGCTGGACCAAGCTACGACCCATGCTTGGTGCAACATGAGAATCCATTGTCATTCAGAGTTGCCTAATGCTTGGAGCAGTGTCCCGCCAAGCCCTAGAGAGCCTCTGTTGAAAGCATGCTTTTTCCTCCAAGCAATATTGGTTGAAGGATGGGCCAAGCGTGGCGCAGCCAATGATCAATGATGGATCAATGAAGTCAATTTATGACTTCCCATATTGGTACAATGTTTAGACCATTGTCAACCATCCTTGTCCCTACATAGATTGCCCAGCTTTGGCTGGCAGCCTTGCGTCTAGCTATATCCCGTCGTCAGCATTGGCGGAGCCTGAAGATTTTTATATGGGAAAGTACAATTCGCAGAAGGAACTGAAGGCGATTCCGAAATCGGCCTATGCAAAATGTTTTGAAGATTGGAAGAAGCGTTGGAATATGTGTATTGCTTGCAATGGAGATTACTTCGAAGGAAATAAAGTGAATATCGATGAATAATTGAACCGTTTTCGTTTCATTACGAAATTCCGGGTACTTCTTGATCAGAAGGTATACATCAATTTTTTCCCTGTATATTACCAAACGCACTGTAGATCTGTCTATATTGTCAGTACGGTTCAAAATTATTAGAAGGAAAGGATTATAATTTACCAAAACAAAATTAGGATTTTCATTGCAAGTTGCAAACCTTTGGGTGATGAAGTTGAAATGGATGACAGACAAAATGTTCCAAAATGCTACCAACCAAATATTTATCACTTTTCGGGATATTCTTCATAATACTCTTCTGAATATACTCATTGATTACAGTGGTTTGCAAAAAGATTAGATTTTTCGCTGCTTAGCGGTTGATGGTCATTTTCTGAAGTAATTTGCTGCGTAGAACCCGAATCCAAAGTCAGAATTGGGCCATCTCTCCAGGATTTCGAGATACTTGAGGTTAAGTTCTCGAAAAATGGGTTTTTTGGCTACTTTTGCATTCAAGTACTGCGAGCGCACAAAATTTGTTTGGCCTCTTCTTCTAATTGTATCATCATCCAGTACTAATCTTACCCTCAAAATGAGCTATTGATTGGTCACCTACAGTTTCTTCTCACAGAGTTACGACCATCTCAAGTTATGAAATATATCTGTGAAAGTTCCTGCCCTGTTTTTGCTTGACAACAATAATTGGGGCGTCACTTTTGCTCTAAGCGTATCATATGTTTCTCTATTCTTCATTAAGTATTAATAATTTTTCATTGTTTTTCGAATAAAATTCCACAAAAAAGTGTACCGTTTTGTCTTCATTATGCATTTAAGAAAAATTCTCAGGTTTTAGGAAATATTCTCAAATTTTTATTCAAGATGACTATATTTCCGACCTTCATTCTTCTCCATGTAGTGCAGCTAAGTTTTAGTTGTCACAGCAAATAGATCAGCTACAAATGCACATTTTCTTGCTGTAACAACTGAAACTCAAGTATAGGAGCTAATTTCCCTGCGGGAAAAATCCGCGTAGAATTATGGCGTAGGATTTCCACGTAGTTTTTCTCAGCAGATTTAACGGCTGTCCTTGCGTGTGCTCACTACTTGGCTGTTGCAGCTCAATGTCTTTTCTCTGTACAATATGCATTTTACTTATTGCAAAGGCAGGAAACTAGGGGTGAACTCGAGACTCTTGAGGAAAATTCAAACATAATAAATGACATTCAGTTTTACGATCTTTCAAGGCAAATCTTCACACTAAGTTGAAGGTGGACATGGAATAGTTAGAAACAACACGTTTGAGAAAATGAAATTGATTGCATCTAGGACATAGAGCACTTTTCTCCCCTCAAAATCCAGACGAGACATAACAAGACCTTTTTCGAAGCTGCAATAGTTTTGAATAAACCTTAGTGTGTAAAATCCAAAAAATACATTTTTTAATTCCATTCTTCAAATAATTGTACATTGACTCAACGAATCTTGCATCAGAACTGATCAGATTGAGTTTTGTTCGTTTTACTCGACAACAGTCTTGAGTTCACTCCTACAGGAAACTTCGCCTCCCTGGTTAAAAAATCCGATTGAATCCGATAAAAACAAATTCTATCGGAATGAATTGAGTTTCTGCATCGGAGGTTTCCCACTAATACCGATAAGATACTCTTTTACTTGATTGAATCGGTAATTTATGATTATGATTAACAAAAATTCCCATCAAATCCGATAAAAAAAATTGTATTGGAATGAATTGGGTTTCTGCATCGGAAATTTCCCATTGATACCAATAAAATGGTTTTCTATTGGATTTGATCGGTATTTTATGATCAATCAAAACTCCAATTAATGCCAATAAAATATTTTTTGATGTAATTCAATTTATTCCTACCTGGAGGGGATTCGAACTATCACCGATTTACCTACCTGTAAGACTTGCCTTCTTAACCTCCAAGCTATGCTAATACGCTGCTCTGAAGGGGCATATTGCCAAACATATCCTAGTCAAAGATATCTGATTGAATCTGATGACAAAAATGTTTTTCTATTGGATTCAATCGATATCTTATGAATAATAAAAACTCCGATCGATACCAATAAAATATTTTTCAATGGGATTCAATGGGTATTTTCTTAATAATGAAAGTTCCGACTGATACCAATAAGATATTTTTCAATGTAATTCAATGGGTATTTTATGATCAATGAAAATTCCGATTGATGTCAATGAAATATTGTTTAGTTGCATTTAATCGGTATACTATTGAACATGAAAATTTCAATTGATCTCAGCGAAATATTTCTTAATGGGATTCAATTGGTATTTTATTAATAATAAAAATTTGGATTGGTACCAATAAAATATTTGTCAATGAGTTCCAATGGGTATTTTATTACAAATAAAAATTCCGATGAATACCAATGAAAATATTGTCAAATTGGTGTCAATCAGTATTTTATGATCAATGAAGATTCCGATTGGGACCAATAAAATAGTTTTTAATTGAATTTAACCGGTATTTTATTTATTTAAAACCGATGGTCTGATGCAATAAAAGCGATTCTAAAACTGAATTGGTTATTGTCGGAACATAGCTGGACTCGGAAACAAAAGATTATTTGAAATAACTATTCAACTTGTAAGCGCATATGGACCAATTTTTTTCACTAGAATAACCAATTTTTTTATTGATTCAACCAGTTTTTTAAATTAGTCAAATCAATGAATAAAATTGTTATCCTAACGAAACAGAATGGGTCCATATGCGCTTACAAGACAACTAGTTGTTTCAACCAATCTTTTTTTCTCATGTAGGATATTAGGATCTGTAAACTTTCCGGTGATTTCCAATAGATCCGAATGTTGGGATGATCCAACTAAAACCCATTGATCAATCAAAATTATACATTTTCAAATTAAGTCGGATATTCCCCATAAAAAACTCATTACTCATTGAATTCCACACATTATTTCCCCATTACTTCCAATAGATTGAGGTTATGGAAAATTCCAATCAGAACCGTTCACCTTATGAAATGGACAAAATTTTAATCATCCAATCAGATATCTCTTATACAGACCAACAGATCACGCGAAGTCTTATTAATTCAAATGAACAACAGATTTCTCTATTGGTAAATCCTCGATTCAATCCTATAGAAAAGAGGTCCCGATTAATTCCTATTCATTTTGAATCGATAGCTGAGCCTTTCCGATTGACCCTATTCATTCCGATTATTTTTGAATCGGTTTTTATCGGATTCTATTGGATTTTTTAACCAGAGCTCGCACCTGTCTTCCGCCCCACCTTCGTTTCATCTAAATTCACCCAAATTTACAATTAAAAACTCAAAAATCATCCAGAAAAAAGTTTTGAATGCCTTTTCTGTATTTTTTATTGAGAAGTAAATAAAAAATTGAAGATTTTAGATTAAAAAAACTTTCAATTTAGACCATTATTAACGAAATTATGAGAAAAAAACTAAAAAAGAAGGGTGATTCTTCTGAAAGTTAGACATCTCTTGAACGTGTAATTAAAAAAATCTCGCATTTTGCCAGGAAGGCTGTTTTGAGGGGTACAAAATGATACACTCAGAGAAAAAAAGTTGCTGAAACAGCAAACCTCGAAAATTCATTTTGCTGATATGGCAAAACTTGTTGCTGAATTGGCAAGAAAATTTCACAGAGAGAAAAAATTTGCTGACGCAGCAAATCGAGGTATTATATATAGAATAGCAACATGTTTTGCTGACCTAGCTAAAACTTTGCTATAACAGCAATCGTGTTAGCTACGACAGCAATTTTTTAGCTGTGGCAGCAAAAAATGTTTGCTCCGCCAGCCAATTTTCAGTATTATATATAGAATAGCAAACGAATTTTGCTGGGATAGCAAACATTTTTTGCCGCCACAGCTAAAAATTCGCTGTTGCAGCTAACAAGATTGCTGGAACAGCAAATAGTTTGCTATCACAGCAAAAAAATTTGCTGCTCTGGCAAAAGGAATCCAGCAAAAGTAGATTTCGCTGCCACAGCAAATTCCTTTTTCTCCGTGTTGCTATTACAGCAAAAATCTTGCTCTTTTAACAAGCGCTTGTCATTGAGCAATCCGGAATTTTAGGTATACAGACGGCTAGAAAATGTTGCTGAATTAGCAAATATCTGGCTAAAATGGCAATATTTTTACTGTAACAGCAACCGTTTTGCTAATTTAGTGAAGCAGATTTTTCGGAATCGTTTTTTCAGCAAGAATTTTTCTCTGCGTGTATAAAAAAATTCTTCAAACCGTTCGATTTGGCACGGAACGCCCTCTATATTTCAAAGTCCATATAAACATGAATTTTTCGTGTTGCTAGACAAGGTCTTAAATCATTAGAATTCGATTTGATCTATGATAGGTAATCAATTGATTACAACTATGCAGTAGTTTAAAATTTACGCCGCGAGGAGGCATGTACAGTTCCTCACAAGCGACAGATCACATCGAAATTAATACATAAAACGTCCTAATGATGACAACAAATTGCTCCACAATATTTATAATCCAAAATTACAGCAACAAACACGAAAGTCACCCCTTTTCACTGCCTGTGTTATAGAATTTATAGTTACACATATTTTTCGCAAAATCTCACAGACTGTGAAAAATTAAAAATCTGTAATATCATTAGGTGTTGATTCTGACATTTTAGTTATTTTCTCACGAATCAATTGATAATGAAATAGCAATATTCATAATAGTAATAAAATCTATTATCGCGTATAACACGGATTCCCAATAATTTTCTTGGTGTTATTTTCTACCCTTTGAAAAATCAAGTGGAGAAAACTGAAAAATTTTGCGAACCTGAAAAAATTTCCCAGAATTAATCCAGCGCATCGATCTACAACGTAATGATTTTCAACAAAAAACAACTTTAGCGATGACTTAAAAAATTTTACACACGATCTTCTTATCCCCGTTATCACAAAAATCACGGAACAATTATACGCTGTAATGAATTTCCATGTAATAATCAATTTCTCACAATTTATTGCATTCCGTACAATAAAAAATGACCATTCGCCCTGTACACTTCTCCTCCGCGTACGCGAAGAAAACATTGAAACTATAACAATGGAATTGATTTTTACCTGTTTGAGATGAAATCCGGGCAAAAACCACCTCCCCTGAGTCCCAAAGATGACGATGAAAATTTGTTTGTAAATTATTGCACCTTTGAAAAGCAGGTGCTCCGTCGACACAGGTCCGAGGTATCCGTCGATTGTCAGCTTATCGATTGTAGACACATAAACCTATATACAATCGTCGTATGGTTTACTAATAATCACTGTTTTTTTGAAGGAAGTAAGAAAAATAGATTGAATAATTGACAGTTCATCTTTGAATTCTATGGAATATTAAAATTTGTTTTTTTTTTTATGAAATCTTATCGTTTAGTAACGTCAAGTATGACAAAAAAAGTTTCATGACACGGGGCAGAATTGTTGAAAAATGATTGTTTAAACAGACACGATTGTTACTCATTTATATTATATATAGAAAAATTACATGTTCCGTTCATGAAAGAGAAATAGATTTCTCACTCGGTTCTCCTGCAACATATATTTAAAGGATTGATCAAAAGTATTTTATATCGCAGTAATTTTACCGCCTTTACGGATGACTTTCGAACGATTTTCGCGAAAAATAATCTGTTTGGTGACATTTTCATGGACAGGAACAATCACTTTCCACAATATCGATTTGAACCGAGTACCGGCTACGAGCCGTTGAGAACAATTTTACCCTCGGGTTATATATCTATACCCGTTCCTATTGCTCTGCTATTCTCAAGAAACGAGTGTTTTTAGAATGGTTCGTATGAGGGGGAATTTTAAAAAGGTTTTCACCATGGTTGATTCATAAATGTGGTATCATTGGGTAATTGGAAATGAGGAGTGTTTGAAAGGAATGATTAGTAGAAGAATATGTTGTTCAGATTATTACATTTATGCCTGCAAATTCAGAATGAATTGATGGCGTTTCATTGGGCTATCGACCCATACAGCACAAGAGTTCCCGCAGAGTTCCTGTTATGTTGATCAATATGTATTCGTGTTGAATATTTTGATTTCAAAATTAACTCTTCATGAACAACTTAATGTTCCAAAAGAACAGAAAATGAGATTTTATAATGAATTGTTCTGGCATTCAATACGTTTTCATTTTGAATTCATTATTGGTCGCATAACAGCCCATGAGTGCATGAAACAATGGTGCAATCATGGACCGAGCCTGGCACAAGACCTGCCGAAACTTGTCTTAAACAATTCAATAAACTTGGCCCAGGCTTGAGAATGATAAGATCAGAACAAGCTTGGGCCAATGGTTCGTTCTAGCCTAGTCCAAATGATTCGCCAAGCGTCAATCAATGCTTCTTTCATCACAGATACTGATGAGAAGAGTAATTTGATCTATATTTCAGCTCAGAGTTCTTCCTCAGAATACCGTACGTGAATGATCTTGAAACGATAGATTAAATGTTCTAAGACTGGGACGAGCTTGGGTTTTTCCTAGTCTTGTTAACTCCTGCATGGGAAAGACATCTTGAAATCCTGTAGAGAGTTCTTCAAGATCAGTTGATTTCCGTGCATGATCACATTTAAAAGTAGCCTATTACCATTGAATCAAGTTTTATTCTTATTTAGATCAAATATATCTATCTTACTGTGTGAAACTGGAGTGTGGGGCCAATCATGGGGAGGAGATTGGACTGGTCTTGGCCCGATAGTTATTCACAAGTCTTTATCCATTGTGAACTCGGAATTCGGTCACTAATTGAAAACACTGTGCCACTTATGTGGACAACATCGACTTAAATAATCATCTCAACGAAAGCTTGATTTTTACGCTTGTGCCAAGCTTGTACCGAGTGCATGGTCATTCCAAAGATACGAACAAATGTCCCACGTCTAACTATCCATTGGAAACAGCGGGACAATCATGGAACCAATCATCATGGGTCCAATTATTTTTAACGGAGGTTTGTTCCTGATACACGTGCCAATCCTGGGACAAGCTTGGGTTTTTTTCCAGTCCTGTCAATACCTGCATGGGGGGAACTATTCGAGAAGTCTTTGAGAAGGCTTTATAAATTCAAATTGATCTTTTGTGCTGGCTGGGGATGGTCCAGTAATTTCAGCAAGGAACCGTTAACGGTTCATTCTTGAAATCGGTTAGACAGCTTTTGTTTGACTTTCAGTTGGATTTTGTCGCGAGAAATGTCATCGAAAATTCGATTTTTTATCTGGCATTGCAAATTTTAAAAATGCGGTGGAAAATTAACAAAAGTTTTCCAACAGATTCCGTTGAATACTTCTTTTTCGAGGAGATACCAACAGCCCCTGACGATGCAACCCGAGCCAAATCTTTTCTGACAGATTATTCTAGAATGAAGTAATAAAAGGAAAATATCGCTCTGTACAGACATTCTTTATGGATTGAAGAAGGTCTATACAGAGCGATATTTTGATTTTGTTGCTTCATTTTTGAATATTTTGTCGAAATAGGTTTTGTTGTGTACATTTCTAACCAATGCTTATGGTTGCATTTTCAGGAGACGCTGATTTCACCTCAAAAGATTCTAAGGCAATTGAAGCCGCTTGGAAAATAGCGAATAAAAATCTATCATCATTCCCTACTGAAACTGCTAGGCAGAACCAGGCAAAAAATTGTTATCAGGCTCTGAACCAGTTGTTGTGGTTCCGTTGAAATTCTCAAAACAGTTTGATAGAATTTTAACGGAACTCTCAAAAGTCTGGCGAATTGAATTCTTGTGTTGTAAAAGAGTTCTTTTTCCAGAATTAATTTCAGATTCTTGTGTGCTGTCTGGGTATCAAACACTGACAAACTTCCCACCCGCTTTTGTCCGGAATCAACTGACAGGAAAACTTCTGTCAGTTTCCGACTGGATTTCACAGTTTCAACCAGAACATCTCAATAAATTTCTGTCGATGTTTCACAGGATATTCTAATTTGGTAATTTCGGACAAAACCGAATTGAAAGTTCACCAATTTTCCACCGGACTTCATGGGATATAAATCTGGCCTGGGATTTTCAGTAGGGTTTCTTTGTAGAACTACAAATCTATCTTATTCATCAATTTTTCACCCAAATTTCACCTTGAGTCTTCATCGGGAGTGGCGCTGTACGGGTGGATCCTATTCGGATATATTGAGTTATCATCAAATTTGTACATATGAATACTTGAAAGTCCTAGTGGCAATCATTTTTCTTCAACAGACCCTTTAAAATCTGCTTTCTCACTTTTCTATGAATCTGTCGACAGTACACTGTAAAAAATTTCTATGGGGAACTTGATATAACTATTCGGAAGTAATCAACATATACATGTGTTGGGAATTTCCCGTATTTCACCGGAAGTTTATTGAAAAATGGTGGTAAGAATCCCATAAAATTTGGAATTTTCAGTTAAAATTTAGGGTAAGATGGGGTAAAATGACCATTCTCGTGTTCAGTGTGCTGTAAAATATGCAGCGTGAGTGATATTCCCAAACCCATACCCCTTCGGGAAAGTTTGAACCTCTAGCTACAGAATTCAATGACAAAGGTTTTATGTAAGTTGAATTCACTATAAGTTATAGTTGTTTACAAATGGTTGTTTCACCCCGTGGTCATTTTACCCAATCTTACCCTATGGGAAATTTAATATACAAGTATCGGGAATTGATTTCCTATCCCACAGAGCACATATGTTCGGAAACCGGTCGTATAAGGTTCGTAAAAAGTATTCGGAATGAACTAATTTTTCGCATTCTTTTCGGCTTCTTTATGAACACATAGAATGCGTAAAGGATTCTTTGAAAGTTCTGCACAGAATTTATAAAACGTTCAGAAAGAATATCATAAACGTATTCATAATACTCTCAAATGTCCGACATTTTGGATTCTTGCAATATTCGTTGTACATTATCTCAAGTTTTTTATGAACTCATGCAGAAATGGATTGCAAATACAGTTTTTCTTATTTGCACAACAGAATATCGATGGAACACTCGGGCATCGGAACCCAGGTGAAAATTGACGATTGGCACTAGGATGGCGCAACACTGACAAAGATTGGCCGAGCCTTGGCGGTTAGCAAGGTGCAAGCTTGAAATGATAACATCGTTACAGGCTTCATTGATGTATTCTGCCAATCACGGACCAACATTGGTACGATTATGGTAGTCAAATCAGCCATCATTGGCAACCCTTGAAAAAATTTGTCGCTCGATCTAAATCCAAGATTGGATCATGCTTGTACTCATTACGAACCAAGACTGATAGACGAATTTTTTTATGGTCTGCCAATGGTCAGATGTTTTATGCATTTAAAGGAGGTACCATCATTCATGTGTAATTACACATAAATGATGTTGACTGCTAAATTTGATTCAATACTATAATAGTACTGAGTTAATATTCAGCCAAAATTGATTCAACGTTGCGACAATCCCGCACCAACGTTGAGCCAATGTTGTGCCGATGTTCAACTCTATGTTGAACGATTGCAAAAATATAATAAAAATTCAGAGTCATATATTCCCGACATCGATTGCTTCCCCTCCACACATGTTAAGAAGTACAGCCCGAACCTGAAATATTTTATACAACCAGGACCAGAGAATCTCTGTGTACATTGAAACGAAGAAACTTATTTGATGAATCCAATACAAGATGTGTTTATAAGTTTAATATAACTCAATGATTACTGGTTACCTTACAAATCAATTACATCAAGTATAATTCAAATTCTGATGTCCACGAGTCCATGGGTCTGCACAGCTAAAATCTCTCCTTCGATGAAGGACCTATGATGAAGACAACAATTTTCAAATCAGAAGGTTATATGATGCTTATATATCAACCGCATAGTTCGTTGAGCGCTTGCGAGAAACGAACCGAACGTTGGAAACAATACCGAAGGGTGGCGCTTTGACATTGGACGCGGGAATTTTTGTATAGAGACGTATAATTAAGGATCGTGGCTAGCCTGAGCCAAGCTTTGACCAGGCTTGGAACTGCATTGGGTACTCATTTCTTCTAAATGTTGTCAACGTTTGGATTAATATTCAGCCGTGCTATGAAATTGTTCGTATGAAGTTAATTTCTTTTGTCCAAACGATATTGGGACAACGATGAACCATGATTGGCACAATCTTGAGCCAATGATGAATTGATCATTGGAAATTATGATTCCCAACATTGGTGCAACATTGTGCCACTTGTCAGTCAACGTTGGCTCAATATAGATTTCCAAGCCTTGGATGTCAGCATTGCGCCTATCTATTTTCCATCGTCAGTATTGGCGCAAGCAAGAAATTTTCACGTGGGGAGAAGCAGGTAACCCGTGTAAAGATTTTTGGATTTGAGACGAATCAGTACAAAAATTTGGCTTGCCAAAGTTTGTGTGAAGTTTGTCCTATGAGACAATCCCGATGTCCAACAACTGTGAAAGAGTTTAGAGTCATACTTCACTGATAGTTTTGCGGAGATTTGATTGACGTTCGGCATACGTTAAATTTGAGAATTTCGATTTTGCCACAATGATATGTGGCAATTCATTATGAACTGTTGATGTCGTTCGGCGGTAATTTGGTGAAAGTTTGGCGGCAGCCCATGTTAACTAGGAATGTCGAACCCTTCTTATAAGGCACCATTCATGCTTCCAAATCTGATACGGACTCATTTCTTGGATCATCTGTGCCAGCCAAATCAGCGCGGAATGTAGGGACAAGTTCCCGGGGAACTGCATTCCAATATTCCGGTTTTACAATCGTATAGGGAGAAATGCGGATTGGCTAATGCCAAACTTCCAATGAATCACTCCCAAACTTCACGAAGTGACACTACGAATTACGAGCCAATTTTCGCCGAACCTGTTTGAGTTTCTCAAAACTTTCCGTCGGAAATTGGGTTATACACCATCATTCACATGGAAAAATATGTCCCCGCTACTAATCCAGGGAATATTTTTCAATACTTCCCTTCCTTAGTACGGAATTTACGGAATTCGCTCGCGATGTACGTCCACGTTCTTGGAAAGTTTGTAACAGATTACGGAGACGTCTATCCAAGATCGAGAAATTCAGGCCTAACTCATTCTCAAGTCATACCAAACCTTGCGCGAACTTTCATGCGAAACATGCACTCCCGCAATCGGATTAATGTTTGAATCAGCGATGCTAATTTCGCACAGAATTGAATCTTCTTCACTGTAAAAAAAAACTGGAAATTTACTGTGCAACTGGACTGGAAATTTCCAGTGCTAGTACTGGAATATGGATATTCCAGTACATGTACAGAGATTTTGTTGTTACGTTACTGAAAATTTACCAAGCATAACTGAAAATTCAGTCATTGTACTGGAATTTTCAAGTTTGAGATGATGTACTGAAATTTTGCCATGATTTCGCGAAAATTTTACCTGCTCGTACTACAATTTTATAATTCTTGTGCACCAAAAAAAAATATTCCCTCAAAAAGGACTTGAGAAAAAAAAACCTAATCGTTGGTATACTGGAATTATACAGGTTTTTAACTGCAATTCTCAGGTTTTGTGATGGAATTTTCCAGTTACTATGCAATTGAATTATACAGGTTTTGAACTGCAATTTTCAGGTCGTGTGATGGAATTTTCCAGTTGCTATGCAACGGAATTTAATCACTGTTGCACTGAAATTTTCCACTTCTATTGGACTTCGTCATTTCTGGCAGGAAAAATTTCAAGTCTTTATATTAAAAATTTCCTGATTGAGATTTTGAATAATAATTGTAATTGTAGCCAATGAAATTGATATATGAGGTTTTTCCAAGACTTATCCTCTTGTGTTCTAGATATGAAGCATATGTAGTAACCCAAGCTGGCCTTCCAACATGTCGCGCTATAGCTCATCGGTTAGGTCTTGGGTTTCAGTTGGTAGGCAGATAGAAAAGTGTGGGTTCAAATCCTGTTAGGTAGACATGAGTTTCTGTCCATCCAAATGAACGATCAAAAGTTTCTCAATCATCTTGGAACACAAGGACCCTGCAAAATCACTTTGCGTGAGCAATTTTTTTTCAATTTTCATGGATATTTTCAGCATTAATTTTCCAGTACATGTCCTGGAAAAGTCCAGCTCGTGTACTGAAAAATTCCAGTACCGAGGCTCAGAAAATTTCCAGTTTTGATGCGGGAATTCCATAACGTTTGCACTGAATTTTTGCAGTACAAATGTGCTGAAATTTTCCGGTACATGTACAGGTTAATGACTTCCAGTACATGTACTGGAATTTTCCGGTGAAATTTTTTTACAGTGTTCATGGAACAAGTATTCAGCTTCTATAGATTTGTATGAAAAATTGGTAACATCTATATAAGAAAGAATCGATTCTTTTGAAAATCGGCACCACTAATCCGAATCACCGCATACTTCGACAAATTATTCATGAACAAAGCCGTTATAAGCAGTGATTCGATCCAAATTCCACTGAGTAACTTGAAAATTGTCCGCGAATATACTCACTTCAATTTCTTGGATCATCTGTGCAAGCCAAATCAGTGGGAAATGTAGGCAGAAGTTCCCGGAGAACTGCATTCCAATAATATTCCGGTTTTACAATCGTATAGGGAGAACTGCGGATTGACTAATGTCAAACTTCCAATGAATCACTCCCAAATTTCACGAAGTATTACGACAAACACTATGAATTACGAGCAAACTTTTGCCGAACCTGTATGAGTCTTTCAAAACTTTCCGTCGGGAATTGGGTTATACACCATCATTCACATGGAAAAATATCTCTTTGTCATTATTCGAAGACATAGTTGCTGTGTCAGAAGTACTTCCCTCTTTTAGTGGAGAATTTGCTGAATTTGTGCGCAATTCACGTCCTGGTTCTGGGGAAGTTTATAACAAATCACGGCTTCGTCGATCCAAGATCAAAGAATTTAACCTTCAATTATGCTCAGCTTATGCCAAACTTTCCACCAACTTAAATGGGGAATATTCTTTCGTGACATCGAATTCTAGTTTGAATCATCCAAACTTCGATAGATTCTCACAAAGAAGGTCCTGAAAACCAGTAATTTGATTCAATATTCACTAAATCAGTAGAAAATCGGACGTATCCATTTTCATTCAAAACATCATCCCTGGAATAATCCATGCGAGCCGAATCAGCTTCAATTGTGAACCACAGGTATCGGTCAACTGATTCAAAATCCTCAGACTCTTCAATCTCATATGAAGAACTTCATATTGGCTGCTGCTCAACTTCGAACGAAACACGGCTTAGCGTCACGAAGTGATATGACGCATTACGGGCGAACTTTGGTCGAACCTCGTAATACGTCCAATGTGTGCACAAACGTGGGGCCATTCTGGTTCCAAAATTGGCTGATCTGGGTCCAGAAATGAATCGACACTGGCCCCACATTCATGCTCACTTGGGTTCGCGGACCTCTCCGTCGGAAATTGAGCCATTCTCAATCATTGTCAGTAAATGAATAACAAAATGCTGTTTAAAATCTGATTCGAAGTGGTTTCGGTGCGCTCAGTACGAAAACAGTATTAGATTCCTTGGCAGCGCCGGATTCAGAAATTCTGTTTCCCTCTTCAATCAACGTGTAACAAAAGATAAACAGTAGGCAGCCGCCTATCACTTATCCTTTATTATGCGTGCGTTGGAAAGGGAAACAGAATTTCTAAATCCGGCTCTGTTCCTTGGACTGATTCAAGTTTCATAATTGTTCATATATATAACTTTCATGTACAATCTACGCACTTGACATATTATACATATAAACAATTACAAGAAGAGCGATTTCTAGGAATTTGACTCAAGGGAGTGCTCTGGTTGATTTTTTCACCAAAAAACTACTGGATCGTTTCAACCATTTTACGTCAAAAATATTCAATCAATTGCATTAAACTTTGGATCAAATGATTCAGAATCAATCAAACAATCCGGGTCTGGTCTGTTTGTTGTTCAACTAACTCGTCATAAATAATTAGAACGAAATTTCTTTATCAGCCAATAAGAAACCTCTATTCAGTTTTTTTGATATTATAATGAATATAATCCATGTACAATTATTTTGAGACCACACGGAGAAAAAAAATTCGTTGGAATAGCAAGAATTTCGCTGTCTTAACGAAACTCGCTTGTTATTATATGGACAGCAAGCAAGTCCGCTGAAGTGAACGGCGATTCGTTGTTTCAGCGAATCAAGCTTCGTAAAATTAGCGAAGGACTGATAATTATAACGAATCAGTTAGTAAATACAGCGAATCAGCTCATTAACACAGTGAAATGTCATCGTTAGGTTATTCAATCCGTTCAGCGAAGACGGATTCGTTAAAATAACGAAATCTTTTTTCTCCGTGCAGAGCCGACATCTCTGATTTATTCTGGATTCTTTGATCTCAAGGTCGATGTAATTAATTGAATATTAATGACGTGAAATGGTTGAAACGATCTAGTAGTTTTCTAGTGAAAAAATCGACCAGGGGACACCCTTAATTTCCGTATTCATCACATCATAATCACTTCGAATCAGTATTCAAACCTGAAGATACAAAATGGCTATTCACCAGTGTAATTTTTCAAATAATGATTTTCAATCCATTCCAAAGATCTTGGATCACTCAATCGATATCCACATCCATCCGCATCAGATTCGGAAGCATAAATGATGCCTTATAAGAAAGGTTCGACATTCCTGTTTAACATTGGCTGCCGCCAAACTTCCACCAAATTACCGCCGAACGACATCAACAGTTCATAATGAATTGCCACATATCATTGTGGCGAAATCGAAATTCTCAAATTTAACGTATGCCGAACGTCAATCAAATTTTCGCCAAACTACACGGAAAGACCGGGTCTATTAATATTTGGAAAGAATTTATCAACTTTTAGAACAATGACTGTCAATTTAGGGAAAAAGAGGATCGCTGAAAAATATTCGTAGTCAAAATATTAACAGTTGACAGTTTTATTGGTATTTTTCACAGGGAAACTATCAATTGTTGTTACATCGACTACGAATTTTCAGTAGACTCACTACGAATATTTCTCAGCGTTCTTCGTTTTCCCTAAATTGA
This sequence comes from Gonatopus flavifemur, assembly GCA_018340375.1. Classification (NCBI taxonomy): domain Eukaryota; kingdom Metazoa; phylum Arthropoda; class Insecta; order Hymenoptera; family Dryinidae; genus Gonatopus; species Gonatopus flavifemur. The sequence goes on from JAFFJZ010000004.1 coordinate 21,949,486, forward strand.
CAGTCATTTTTCTAAATACTAATAGACCCGGTCTTTCCGTGTACCAGTGAAGTATGACTCCAAATTCCTTCAAAGTTGTTGAACTTCGAGATTGTCTCATAGGGCAAACTTCATACAAACTTTTAAAAGCCAAATTTCGCACTGATTTGGCCCAAATCAAAAAATTTTTACACGGAAAAATTTTGCACTAACTTTTTTCATGAATTATTGGATAAATTCAGATTTAAAATAGATAATAATTCAGTGTATACTTGAGATTAGACCCTAAATATAAAATTCGGTTCCCTTATAGTTTGTAGTTATTGGGAAACAATCGATGGAGATTTTTTTACATTTGGAGGCTGTGATTTTTTTGAAATTCTTTTATATTTACCAGTTATATTTACTAATTAGATCTCATCAGATCTGTTTAGATCCGAATTTTGGCCGCCAAGATCTGATTCAGATCTATTCGGATCTCAATAGATCTGACTAGATTTGTGTAGATCTGGTTAGATCCGAATTCAAAATCACATTTAATCTTGATGAGCAATTGATTGTTCAATTAACAAACATTGTTTGATATTTTCCCATGTATGAATTCAAATTTGAACACGTATGTTGACAAATATAAGCTAAAATTGCAGTTTTTCAGATCTGGTCCCGGTGTGCCCTGCCTTGAAGACGGCCCTGTAATGAATCCAATATGAATTCCAAATTAAGGCTTAATAAATAACTTAATGTTCAGCAAGAATCCATATCGAGACTTTATAATGAATTCTTTGGGCATTCAATACGTTTTCATTGTTAAGTCATTGGATTCATATTGGCGAGAAAGATCTTTAAAAAGGATCGATCCTTTTAATATAGAAAATATATCATTTTTGTAGACTTCAATAAAAATTCGACACTGTTTGAATGGAAAAGGATCGTTCTTTTTCAAGGATTCCCATCACTAATTTATATTGAATTTATTGCTCATCTCATACCGGGGACTATTTAAGAGGTCTTTGAGAAGTCTTCATTAATTCCCCGATAACGCGCGAAGAAAACAAAAACAAGAATAAAATTCTTCAAGAACTCTTTTCGAACTAATGAATTCATAAAGAGCTCTGGAAGAGTTCAATGTTTGGAACATTAACGAGTTCTTTGAGAGTACTAAAACAACACTTTCAGCATTCTCAAAGAACTCGTTTATGTCCCAAACATTGAATTCCTCCAGAGCTCTTTATTAATTCATTAATTCGAAAAGAGTTCTTGAAGAATTCTTCGTGTGTTATCTGGGTTCAAATTGATCATTTGTGCTAGCTGGATGATGTGGGATATAAAATTTTGGTATCATTTTTCAAAGTTATAGCGTTTTTCATTCACTGCACTGAGTGCGCTCCCGTTGAAAAAGTCCCATAAACTCTCATATATAAATCTTGATAGTTTATACGAATTTTGATAAGTTTTTATCAGTCTATATGCGGTTTCTGTCCTAGAACTTATGGGTTTTATATGATTTCATATAAGAATGCGAAAATTAAATGAGAACTTTATGAGATCCAATTAGAACCATTTGCAAAATCTCATAAAATCGTATAAAATCAAGTGTGCGTACTAGATTTCATGCGGTTTTTATCCTAGAAAAAACTAGAATTAATTCGAATTTATGAGACCTTTTCAACAGGGGCACTGAGATATCTTCATCTTTCTCAAACATGTGTCAAAATAAAGGATAGGAATATTCAATTGCGCACTAAGTGCAGTGAATGGAAAATGCTATTATAATCGAAACAGATTTGAGATAGGTGCTTCCTGCAGGTTTCCTATCGCAAGTCTCTTCCAACAGATTCGAAAGCAAGTACAGCAATGAACTTTGAAGTTTCTGTTGAAGAAAAATGATCGCCAATATTCAATTGGGGTTTGAAGAATTCATTATCAGCTCTCAAGACCTCTTTTTTGCATTTCTGTGCTGCATGGACTGTGTGAATCAAACGAATGTTGCGACTTACGGTAGTATTTCCCCTCCCATCGAGCCTATCCTATCATGCGCACACGTATTATAATCTGATTAATGTGGAAATTAGGTGATGAATGGATGGATTCATTCTTTTCGTCTGGCTAGTTTTCTAATATTCAATTAGAGTACAGATCGCGTTAGTGAAAGTAAATGTCTAGACGAAGGATTAACATCATTCACTTGATCATATTAATTTCACGAACCATTCCCAGCGTCGAGCGCCTAGCGTCAAAAAACATTAGAAGAACAGAGAAGAATTGTGCTTCTCCTTTCCGACAACGTTCGGCGCTAGACGCTCAACGCTTAAAATGGTTCAAAGGATTACAACTTTCTAGCGGTTTAACATTCTTTGGGATTCCAGCTAACGACCGCTACTACTCTACTGACACTGAATCTAGATTTATAATTTAAGAATTAAACATTCCAATTCCCAAATCAACTACATAAATTTTCACCTCTGAAAATAGACGGGAAGGATAATTTAGCTGGAGCAACGGACATGGACAGCCATTAAATTAGCTTCTGCAACTAAATTTTATCCATCACAGCACATGAATTAGCTATTCAAGCAAATTTTTTCGCAATCATAACTAAAATTCAACTGCAGGAGTTAATTTAATGGCTGTCCTTTGTGTGCGTGGGAGCCACCTCGCTGCTGTACCCCAATTATTTTTTCCGAGTATCATTTTCGTCAAAATGATACCAGCGGCCCCTGAAGATGCAACTACACCCATCGGTTAGAGAAAGACAGAACCAAAAGTATTTTGACGAATTATTCGAAAAAGAAGTAATAAAAGCAGAATATTGTTCTGTTACTCACCTTTCTGGATTGATCAAGATGGTCTGTACGTAGCGATATTTTGATTTTATTGCTTGATCATTTTCGAATAATTTGTCAGAAAAGTTGAGGTTTGGGTCAGAGATCGCTGCCTCCACGTGGAATCCCCGTTCATCCACGTTCTATCCACGTGGAGTCCACGGAGATGCGACGTAGAAATCGGTGGATGTGCTGTTAGGGTGGTATTTAGGAGCTAAAAAATGAACTGATATGTGGAAGATTTGAATGATTTTTTGGAAATCCTGCTCACGATTTCAGATAGGAACCGATCGAAAAGCACCATAACCGCATAGCAACAGATAGATTTTGAATGCAGTTTTTCTTATTTTCAATCAATCTCTATTTGACTTTCAGAACAGGGAATCACCACCTAGATAGTACAAGAGTTCTCAAAGAGTTCATATAGAATTCTTTTAGAACTCTCGTGCTATCTGGACATTGAATTTCATGCATAAAAGGAATTAGAAGAGATCGATCTGAGGCACCAATTCATGGAACTTCAAGGTAGAGAACAAATAACTGTTCCTGAACTCTTTCGAAGTACAATGAATTCTTGAAGAGTTCCAAAAAGAATTGAATTCATCAAACTTTTGCGAGGTCTTGTAAAATTATTTAAGGCATTTCATAGAATTTTAAAAGAATTCGCAAATGTCTGATAAACCGGAATTCTTTCCAAAACTCTTTGTATCCTAAAAGAGTTCTTTTATCAGAATTCAATCGTGATTTTTGTGTATTATCCCTGGCGGAAAGATTTTGTTGAATTTCGTTCACTTTTGGCACAGCAGTATTTCAAATTTTGTCGAATTTTGCTAATTTTCAATGCAAACCGAACATGTCAAAAGTGAACGAAATTTCTCCCCCAGGGATCAAGGACTCGTTGATGTAATAAAAAAAAAAACATTCATTCAAAACTTCTCACGAATTCATCAGTTCGAAAAGAATCTTCAAAGATCTTTATTCGTGTTCTTGAAAAAGAATTCTTCATATATTGTGAGGGGTGGTAATAGAATGAGATCTAGTAACTTCACATGTAGCGAATGCCTTTAAGGCTTGTATCGATTGAAATTTCTTTGAAAGTTCTGGCGTACAGTTGGTTCACGCCTTCACTCTTGATCTCTCATGACGCAAACCCATTAAATACGATTAAACAAGTCATCGTCTTACTACTCATCCAATTCCGTTCGGGATTGCATCACATCGCATGCGTATTTCTTCTCTCCTCTTCTTTCCAATCAGTCAATGACTTTCTGGATCTCATTGAATCCAACTCAACGAAATTGAAAATTATCGCATGTGACCTCTCTTCTTACGATCGACCATTGAATCTAATTCTTCAAAATTTGGTCATATCTTCTTTGAATCGAGACAACGCGAAGCATGTTGAAATTTTCTCCAACGATAATCATCGATATCGAATCGATACATTCAGAATTTTACAGAAATCTATCAAATATAATTACCATTGAACGATCAATCAAGAATTTTGGTATTCGTTCCCTTCAAATATCTCTTTCATGTTTCTTCTGCACGTCGTTACCAATTATTCCATTAGTTCCATCATTCTCGGTGAAATTGATTCTTCGAAATCCCAGAATTCCGTGTGCGAGTTCGTGCGTTGAATTCTAATAACATAAATGTTCAATATTTGTTCGTGTTGTAAATTTTCAATTGTTGGACTGACTACTGAATCTGAAACTGTCTGGATCGTTCATTACGTTTCTAGAGTTGTTGTATTTCGATCATCGATGTTCCCGAGTCGGGTTGCTGAGAATTCCCACGCCATACGAAAACATTCTCTGGGGAATCCTGTATACGAATGGAAAGTCAGTATAAAAATACTTTATCACTTCTCATCAGCATTAGATCGTGTTCTACATTTAAATCCCCCACTGAGTCCCATTGCTAACTTCGCAACGTTAAGTTACCATTCAAACCCATTCAAAACCTGTTTTTGAATAACCTCAATGAGTTTCAATCAACATTTACCATTGCGAAGTTTGAATTGGTTAATGACATTCAACGGATGCTTCTTTTTTTTTTTACCACGGATAAAAATGTGGAACATGACAGATGAAATTCATATTTCACTCTCGAATGGACCTGACATTTATAAAATTGTATTCGCATTTAAGTGACACTCGTTGAAATATTTGATTCTCTCAAATGAAAATACGTTATTCGAAATTTGAATGAAAGTGAAGATAAATGTTGATACAACATTTCATCCATCACCGTGTTCAACTTCATTTTTACTGAACCTACTAATCCGACCTCACCGAATCTCATCATTCAACTATACATTGAATCAAAACAAAAAAAAAACAAAACGTAGAATACGTATCTCTTCTTGTCCTTGAAAAACAATATCAATCATCAGATTTTCTATGATTTTCCCAGAGACGATAGCCGCTTTTCCAAACCTTCGTCATCGAAAGATTCGAAGATTCAATCTTCCCGGCAGTCCAAAAAATATTATCTCGTGCTAAACCTAGAATCAACAACGAACAAAATTATTCTCAAAATTCGTATCTCCGTCTTAAAATTAACAATCTTTCCCCTTCTTTTATACCGTTAATCACCTAGAAATCTTTCTCCTCGTCTTTCGGTGGAATATAATAATTTCGAAAAATGATATCCGAACGAAAAGGAAAAAGAAAGTATATGCTGATCAAAATGGAACGTGCAATGAATGTACATAGGAATAATTGAACAAACAGGTGAAATATTTTTGAAACATCATTTGTTTGAAGGCAAGTTATACATACATACATACATACACACATACATTCCATTTTCCCAGATAACTTTTCGTAAACGAGGATGGATATATCGTCCCTGTAACTTTGATCATATTGGCGAACAACAAAAAGGGATCTCCTCGCCTCGTTCTCTCGAAGCTTATTCTTCCTTTCTTTTACGAATAATAATGATAATGGTAATGATGATAATAATATCTCTCGATACCGTTCAATCTTTCGAAAAATAACAAAACTTCTCTGTACACAAGTATTGAAAATATTGTAGTATCGCAGTGTGTCGTCCTCTTCTCGTAATCTCGCAAAAGCTCATCGTTTCGTATCATCATTATAAAATTTGACTTTCATACAATTCTATGATTTTACCGATTTATTATAAATATTAAGAGTATCAATTATAAACATTGCAGTTTTTATTTGGTGAAATAGAGTATTATTAATAATTAAAACGCAGATTTCAATTGTCTATATCGAAAAGCCATCGCAGACTAACGTACTACACCGTTATGCTTTTTCCTGTCCCATTGTTCATCACATCATCATGTTTTAAAATCTAATCGATAATTTGTACTACTTTCGAGAATCATCCGCTTTTCAAGATCAATTTTATTTAGAGAATCATTTTTCTCATCGTCATCGTCGTTCGGTCTTATGGAAGGAAAAAACAAGAAGATACATTATTTTTCTTGTGTGTATGGAATAAAACAAATTTTATCAAGAAGAAGAAGAATAGGAAAAAGCACGTGGCACAAAGTTTCGCACAAAGTGTTTTTTTTTTCTTTTGAGCAAGATGAGACATCGTCATCCTCTCAATCGTATAAGGCTCCTATGATACAAACGCTTTTTATTATTGGTTTCTTTGTTCTTTATTTCAACAGCTCATATGATGATCATGATGATGGTCGATGATATTATTTATACTTCGTAGTATTCAGCGTTAATCGAACGGTTTGTCTTTTCATCATATCGAAATTATTTTATCGTCCCGAGTGTCTTGCGAAGGGAAAAAAAAGAGAGAAAACAAAACCCCAAGATTTGTCTTTCAAGTATTCGCTAAACTGAATCATTCGCTATTAATCATTGAAGGTCCAAGTGCTGATATATAAGAGATAATCTTTTACATACGAGTTATTAGAGCGTAATCCTTTTCTACACAAATAATAAATGTTAATAAAGATTAGTAAACTTTTTACATTCATATCGTTCTCATACTTTTATGGGAAAGCGAAATCATTGTACAGCGCTTATAATAGGAAATATAACATTTGTCTCAAAGTATAATATAGCATTTTGCATACAAGTATAAATCTCCTTAATGCAAAAGAAATATTCGATATTTACGTAAGTATATATATGTACACAACGCTTAATAACTTAACCCCTCGTAGTCGCATTCTGATTATACTCAAAAGTTATTGTATTTGTTTCTATTTCCACGAAGGATGATGATAATTCGTAATAATGATAATAATAATTACTGAATCGCAATAAGATCGTTGAACCGTCACTATATGCGAATTCATTTTGTATCTCAAATAGACTTTTAAACGCTAGGAATTTCAAAAATTTCTATCCTCTCTTATAATTCGATAAATTTCTCAACTTCCACTTGTCGTCGGTGCATCAAAGGGTCGCGTTTAGGATCTCCTTATCCCCTGTAATTTTTCTTCTCTTTGTAATAATTTCCATCAATCGATAAAAACTAATGGAAGAATAATGAAAAAATAAAAGACTACTACTCTATCGAGGAAAGCAATGTTTCTGAAACAGTAGTACTGTAGTTCGACAACTCTAGCAATCTAATAATCCCTTAGATATTCCGAGTTGAAGAACTCGTTCAAATTCGTGTATCGTTTTGGTCTTTCTCATCTTTTGTTCCTTGTTACATAAAATATGCGAGCTGAATTCTTTAGCACCTTCAAAATTGGAAAGAGATATTACAACAATAAACAATAAATTGCATCGAAAAAAAAGAAACCGTAACATACTTTTTTTTTTAATTACATAATAAAAGAAAAAGAAAACAAAACAATATATCTTTTCGATTTTTTTCTTTTTTTATACACATTTGTAAACTATAAAGGTTAGTGACTTCATTTTTTTCTCTTTCTCTCTGTGTGTATCTTTCTTTCTTTCTTTTTCTCTTTCTCTCTCTCACTCTCGCTCTTTCTCTCTCTCTCTCTCTCTCTCTCGCTCTCTTTCTCTCTCTCTCTCTCTCTCATTGTGGATCATACTATTGAATGTCCGGTCTCTACATATATAAATTTTCGTTCGTGTATCGTCAATATCCTTTGTTTCATATTTCATAAGAATAAAGGAAAGTCTTTCTCACGATTAATCGGTTACCTCGATATCTGGATGAAAATTTTTCGCAGTAAGATAACAAATGTTCAGGAATAAATTAGAGACCGGATGAAATGAGAGTTTATATTATATATTTGAAAAAAAAAGAAAAGAAAAAAAGAATCCGTGCGGCCATTGTAAATGATTAATAGCAATATAATTTGAAACAGTATTTAATGAGTAATGATGCTGATTATATTCACGTGAGATTGGACATAAACACACACTACTACTTTTATACTTCATTGCATTATTTTACGAATCAATGGGCTAATATACTTAATAATTATTTAGACTAATCATTAACCTAAGATTGTGATCACCCATCAAAGTCAGCCATTATCTAAGCAACATTCCTTTTTTTCATCTTTTTTTTCCTTTTTTAGTTTAATCATTTTTTATACAGAGAAAAACAAAACAGTAATTTTACGATAATAATAATATTAATAATTTCTCATTGAGCCGTTCTTTTTTCCTTTCATTTCAATTCTCATAATCGTTTCTTTAGTTATTTCTTTTTTTTTTTTTTTATCTAAAAACACAACTGACTGCACCAAATTTTTCTCTTCGGACATAGACGATGTAAAGATCATATAAATTTTCCTTGACAGAATTAATAATAATGATAAAAAAAAAAACACTTTCTTCGCAAATTTTTTTCCTTCTTTGTTTATCTTCTCGTGAAGAAGTAAATCATTAACCATAATATAAAATAATAATAAACCATGATAAGATAATAATAATAATAGTAATAGTAGTAGTAGTAGTAAGCTGGCAGCAGTTAGTAACCAGATATATTCTCAAGATAAAATTCTAGATGACAATCTGACATGGCACCGACATTCAATATTTCGTTCGCTCCCTCTCTTTCTCTCTCCCTATCATTTTGACCATTCACACGCGATCTCATACATTCAGATTTCATCCTTCCGTTCCATCGTCCTGCGCCATTTTCTACCTGTCTTCTTGTTACACATAAACGTATATTATATACGTGCACAACAACACACCTTCGCACGAAAATCAAATTTTTCCATCTTTCCACATTCACTCTCGCTCTCTCTTTAAATTTGTCTCTCTTTCTCTCTCACTTACAAGCTCGCGATGATCATTTTTTTGTTATTCGATTCCTTTTTTGTATTTTCCATGTACGCGTGTGTGTGTGTGTCTCTCTGTGTGTGGGGCTGTCATTTTTTTCTGTTTTGTTTTGTTTTTTTTAATAATAACTCTTCTCGATGTGCAATCAGCTGCCAGATAATTTATATCTCGTTTCTCCGTATTTTATATTTTGTTTGTTTGTTTATATAGTTATATAACCATTTTCCCAACGACTACACACTAAATAGTTCAAATTTTTTGCACTTTTTCACCAACAACAACTGGATTGTTACGCCGAATCTCTTGGGCGCCCATTTCTCTGTAATCGAACTTGCAGTCGTGTTTGTCACTGTATCGATGCACAGAGCAGAATAGTCCTCCACAACGGCACTCGAAACCTGAAATAAAAATACAGGAAGTTATTCAAAATGATTAAGAAATAAAAGATTGAAAGAAAGGGATCGTTTCGAACTCGAAAAGTTTATATCGACGACTTTCGCGTAACTGCGCCCAAACTTCGAGAAAGGAAGCTGAAGAATCGATAATGAAATTAAGAAATCATAGAGTTGCAGAAATAGATTCGGTACTACCTTGGAAGAGTTAATGAAATTAGGACGCAAAGTGTTGACTGGGGGGATCAGATTCACGAGCTTTTCATATCATTTATTATGTGAAACGCGTGTGGAAGTCGTTGAATCGATATTGCGAGAATATACTCGTTATATTTAACGTGCATCGAACTTGACATGTTTGTGACATGCTTGTACGACAAGAATAAAAATGATCTTTCAATTTCCTGAACTCAACAGAACTATTTTCTCAAAAAAATCTTCTCAGTCGACAGAATAATTTTTTAAAAATATATCAATTCAAACAATCACATTCGAATTTAATTTATTTCAGTTACAATTTTAATTAAAAATCGAAATTGTAGTATTCTTCGATTCTAGTCATGTACGAAATTCCGTGACATTGCATGACATAACGTAATTCTCAGATAGATCTCAAATCATTTCGTACAAAAGACTGCATCGACGTAAGCATCACGTTGCATCCGAATGGATGATACTATACAGGATTTTAATTACATCAAACATTAGAACATGAATGAGACGAATTTGCCATACAAACATTTTGCCGAATTCACCCCCTACCAAATCAAACAATTATTCGTTTTATTCTACTACAGAACGATGAAAACGTCGGTTTCAATTGTTTTATTAATCAACATTCAGTTTTCAATGGATTCTTTCATATCATTGTTCTCTTAAAGAGATAAAAAGAGATAACTTTTTCTTGAAAATCTAAAAATTCACACAGTTTCATCATAATTTCTAATAACAACAACAACAACAACAGCGTACAACTATCATTATCAGTTCTTTTAAACAATTGGATACCACGTTTCCACGTACGTAGAGTTCTTTTCAGCTCCCAGGGTTTGAGAATTTCTTATATACATTTACATCTTATTCACATTCATCCATTTGGAGTGAAAAATCTTACAAATAAAACGATGTTTTCAGTTTTCTTTTCATCGATCGAACGAGATATCGTGGAATTTAGTGAACTCATCTCGGCGAACCTGATGCAAATAATTGGATAACGAGTGAAGGATGTTTGAAATTCTCAAAACACAGGACTTCCAACGTTCGCACAAATAATATTTTCAATCTTACCGGTTAAGCCAACTTTTTTACGACAAACGGCACAACGATTTTTCTTCTTTTTAGATTCTTTGTCAGTCTCTTTGCCATCAAAGCAGTCATCCGCGTCCCCGCTGCTCACTGATCCTTCGGCTGCCCCACTGCTTATACCTACTTCACCTTCTTGATCTTCTCTGCTGATCTATTTTGACGATGAAAGAAAAAGTCAATGAATATGATGATTGGTACTTGGAAAGGATATAATATGTTATATAAAAAATTGAAATTATCACCTCTTTGGGATTGGATAGATCCGTCGCTGGTTGAGGTATGGTAGGAATGGTAGGTTGAGCCGTTGTTCCCGTCGACGCTGGGTTTCCAAAACTGCTTTGCAACGGGCCAGCGTTACCGGGAGCAGTTTGTGATGTGGGTACTGGAGCGGATGATACAGGAGGTTGTTGTTTCTTTTTTAAATTCTCCTTGTAGCAAAGAGAGCAAAGGCCATCCGTAGCTGGCGAACCGTAAAATCCGCAGCCACTGCGGCACAGAGCTTGCATAGGATTTGACTCTCGTTCCATCACTTTTGGATTACAAGAACCTTGTCGGTTAAATTAATTTATATATATATATATGTGTATATATATATGTATTTGTGTATAAGTATATATATTTTAAAAACTAATCACTGTATCGGGAAACAGTGAGAAGTTGCAGTCAGCTTGGTGCAGGATAATTAGGTGCCTCTTGCCACAGCCCTCTTGTTACGTCCGATAGCTTCTCCACGACTGCGTGTCACCACGTATACACCTATTCAAAATAAACAACAAAAATTAATGAATTTGAAATTATAAATATACACGATATTCTTTTTTTTTTTTTACTATCTTCACCCAGTACATCCAAGAAGAAAGAACAGGGACTTTTGTTTAGAGTATGGTATGCCGATAACTACCAGTTTATCTTTTTCCAGATAAAAGTTATCTCCTAGAAATATAACTTATCTAATAGAATGAATTACGATGATTCATTGGAAGAGATGGGGAAAAAACTTGCCATCATAATTCAACATCTCCATTCGTTCGGAATAATACTTTTGAAATTTTCGCATTTTTGGGTAACGTATCGTTATAACCTATAAAGATATATCGCATTGGTCAATCAACTTTATTTGTAACCTCAATTATTTCAATTTGATGTTACATAAGAACATCGAATCGTCATCTTTTCATTCATTCAGAAATGATTTGCAGTCGTTCAAGTGGATGGCTCTTGGAATTTGAGTTTCTCGGTCTGAGATCTAGAGAAGTAGTTCATAACCTACTTCCTTTTTTGTTTGGTATAAACCAAGTTTATGTATGAAAAATATATTTTTGGCAGTCCTAAGATCTATTAGATACATCGATACAATCTTTACTGGACGAAGAGCAAAGAATTCTCTTAGATAATTCAGAGATTGATTTTGTCGGTACAAAGGTAGGAGTAATAATCATTGTCGTGGGGACGGTGGTATATGGAATGGAACTAACCAAATACGAGATCATTGAAATCCAGCAACTGTCATCGCTTGGTACACAATGACACACGCAATTTAGCTGAAAAGAAAACGAAAAATGAAATTGCAGATCTGACGTGTGGGAATGAATGATAATTGTTATTATCATTGCTGTGGGGGAAGAAAAAGAGAGAGATGGAGAAATAAATAAATGATATCTCGTCGATATGCATCGATACGACAATATGCGTCGAAGAGTAAAGGGCTTTCATAATAAAAGGCGTACGTGATTATGAGAATTGGAAATATTACTCACTTTCCAACACGCAGTCGTGTTCCAAATAATGCACAACATGGAGTAAGTATTTGTTTCCGACATTTAAGAAGGTAACAGTATATCCGTGATACGCACAGAGACCACAGAATGTACAAGAGAATGATATTGAGAATACTGAGAGAGAGAGAGAGAGGGCTCCTTAGGTAGAAAATATTTTTTTTTCCTCTTGTCGTTCTGTAAAATCTCTCTCTCTCTCTCCCTCTCTTTCTCTCGGACAACTAGTCGCGCACCTTACAAAAAACACACGCACAAAACCACTCTCGCACTAAAAGAAAAGCTGTACAATTTGATACGACGCACTCGAGTTAATCGTATTGTTCATTAATTCTATTGAAATTGTCGCATTGAAAGTGTTTTGATGGTGTTACACTGTGCAATCTCTGAAGGAACTTGGCAAGGACGGAGAAGAGGAGGAGCGATAACGACGACGAAGACGACGACGACGACGACAACAAGCGAATATTTTCATGACTGCTGCGGTCGAAAGTAAAGCTCTCATGGGCGAGTCCTCAACGGCGCGATAACAGAGGCGTGTGTGTTCGAAAAACTGAGTTACGCGCAAAGCGGGAAAACGACAGGCTCGGAGAGAGGCTGATTAATTCAACACTCAGAGAATAATAATTTGAAATATCAATTCATAATCTGTCAAGAAGTTTTTCAAAACATGTTTTTTTGTCATCAATATCGAGTGATAATCCTCAGAAGGAATGATATCGTGCTGAATGTACAGGATGTTTGAAAAATATCTAACATCGATGAGGAGAAATGTACACATCGAATGAAAAGGTAATAAATCAGATGCAAAATTACACTTATTGTTTATTGTTATGCCATACTGTTACAGATAGATCTTCTCTGAGAAATAGAAGTCGACTAAAGATTGGTGAATTTCAATATTTTCAAAAGAATGCAATTGGGGTTTTTGAGTTCTGTGATTATCTTTACGAATTGGACAAAAACAAAGAAGATTATGCGACATCGGAACACTGGATACAGCACAGTGACTGTTTATGGATAACACTGTTATCACATTATTCGATAGGACAGTTCTAGAAGATATTTGTAAAAGGTTGCTGTAACGTTATCATGATTTCAATTATGTGCTTCGGAGCAAAGAAATTCTTTGTTCGATAAGTATTGATAATGAGATCAAAAGCAAAATTATTATTTCAATCTGGAGTTCCAATAAGAAGTATCTAATTTTCAATTCGAATCTGATGCGGTTGCAACTGTCAACCATCCATTCAATTTAGATTTGCATGAACTGGAAAACATTGGAGTTTTTCACAAAACATTTCATAATCTTCAAACATCCTAGATCTTTGATAAGACAGAAAGAATAAATAATTATTAATTGGATGAAAAGTAACCGTTATTGATCAAAAAGTGCAGAACGTGTTGGATCGGGACATCAGAAAATGTCAGATGTCTCTCCAGATTTATTTCAATATTTTTCTTTGGAAGAGAAAACGTTTGAGTGAAAACTAAAAAGAATTCTTAATAATTAGTGATTATGGAAAAATAATTTGAATTTCTTTATCAAGGTTCACAGTTTGATGAACAATTGATAAAAGTCATCGATCTGACATCTATTCCTGGAAACATGCTCAACTATTAATTATAGAAAATTTGGAATTCTCTCATTTCTACGCATTTATTCTTGAATGAACAGTTGGTGCAAATCGCGATCTTTCATAGATTCGATCCTGAACTCCTGTAAAAGTTTGTAATTTCCCAGAAATATTCGTTTTGAACGATTGAAAGTATTCTTAAAATTCTTTGATAATTTGTAACGAACTGGAAATTTTTTTTTTTCCAGGTACTTCAGAAGGAAGAAGGTGAAATTTCCAGAATTCATTTCGAAATGGATTTCACAAGAAAGTATACAAGAGATAATGATTTTCTGATATTGTGACAGTTCGAAATTCACCAACACTATGAAAAATAACAGTGAAATTTGCGTTTGCAAAATGCTGGTAGAAAAAATCCTCCAGTTTTTCCCTCACTTTCTGGAAGATTCAATCCCGTCAAAGTGGAACATTTGCCAAAACGGAGGGAAAATCCCCTATTTTTTTCATGAAAACAAGCAATTCCCTGACAATAGAATTCACCTGTGAAGAAAAACTTGCCATAGTTTTTACAGCAAAGCCACCGAGTCTCCACCTAAATTCTACGCAGAGGCGACGTACCACATCGATAGCGATGCATGTTTTTTAACGCAATAGAAGCGTTAAAGAAGCAAAAAATCAGTGCAAACTTTTCAAGATATATATCATCTATACGAGAGTTGGAGAAAACCATGAATCTACTAGGAATTGAAAGTTTGGAAAGCATTCAATGCATTTTTAACGTATCAGATATCGATATGCATGCATATTTCATGTGAAATGATTAATATTTGATTATCCACCACCAAATTATTTCGAACCGAAACTCGGTTTTGTTGTTTTTATTTATGAATAAGATGAATCGATGTTTAAACTATTGCAACCCCAGTGCAATTGTTTTCAAGACACAATGTTATTTAGAATTCAGGTGGTGGACAAAAAAATGATGTGGTTAAAAATTAGCCATGGTAGCTATTTTTTTAGACTGTGGCAATCAAAGTAATTGCTACACAGTAGCTAAAATTTCACTGTTGCAAGAATATTTTCTGCTATCCAAATATTAAATACACGAGGTATCTCCCAAAGCAAGTTTCAAGCTATGTACTATAGCGAATTATTTTTTCTCTGTGAAACGATAAGTTGAAACTAGCGGCACTTTTGAATCAACGTGGCTGAAGCCTTGTTTACACTAGAAATCGATTAAGCATTCTCTCAAACGTTTCAGATGCTTAAATCCACGATAGAAGGTTTCTGTAAAAGGTTATGACAATCGGATCCTAGTTTCAAGACCTAGATTACGTCTCCGGTATCGAATCAATTTCAAATAAAATTTGTAACAATCGGCTGCTAGATTTTGCCCGCTAGTTTCAGCTTCATGTCATTTTTTCCACATGGATCGTGTTATCACACTGAGGAAAAGGTACCTTAGCTGCGGTAATTAAACTCTGGATAAATTCCCAGTCATCCCAGATAAATTTTAGTTGACATAAACAAAAGTCTAGTTGTTTGAAATATGAATAAAACAATTTATACAACATGAATAAAAAATTTAGCTGTGATAATCAAAATTTACAGGGTTGGAAGAAAAGCATGTTTGTTTTTGTTTAAACCAAGGTGTTCCACTGAAAATTTATTTGGTTCAACTGAAGTTTTGCTTAGAGTGACTGAATTTCCTAGCTTTCTGATATTCAACAACAAAACTCTTCTTTTCGACGCAAAGCAGATGCCAACCGAAAAACATTTTCAAGCGTACTTGCATTTCAAAGTCTTGAACCACAGAATAAAGCTGAAACTAGCAGCCAGTTTTTGTAACTTTTAATTAAACGTTATTTAAGCTTTGTTCATGCCAGAAATCGATCAAATACATTGAGAAAAATTTTCTTGTACAATTTCCCATAATTGCTGGTAAATTGAGGATATAACCTGAAAACTACAAAATGTACTGTCAAACACGGTAAAGTGAACTGTTATTCTATCAACATCTACAACCAAAGCGAGTGAAGATAGCTAGAATGATTGAAAAGTTCACACATAATCGACAGCGTGTTTCGTGTTTCGTCATTTTCAGAGTGTATCCCAAATATACCAGCAATGATGGGTAGTTGTACAAGGAAATTTTTCTCAGTGTAGCATCCCATTGAACGTTTCTGACCCTTGAATCTTCAATAAACATTTAATATAAAAAATTATGACAATCGGCTGCTAGCTTTACGGCTGCCAGTTTCAGCTTCACAACCACAGATTCCACCAGTTTGAGGATTTTTCAACTCCTTTTCTTGGTCATTCTCATCAAATGATGGATGGTGATGCGATCGGTAGAACCATGAGAAGAAAAATTCTCAACTTTGCAACCGTGGATCGGACCGTTGGGCAAAGCAAAACACTTAGGAACGAGGTTAGTAACTCACGTGTCGCCAAAGGTTTTACCCAGTAAATCACAATGTGATATACACTGAGAAAGAAATTTGGTTTCCATAACCATGTTTTTGGCTTCACCCTTGTCTTTTGTCACATAGTTATCCCAGTCAGATTTATATGATTGTGTTTTGTTTTCTTGGTTATCGTAACCAAATTTCAAGTCACTGTAACCATAAATCCTTTATGCGACCGTGCCGCTTTTTTCTCAATATACACACGTAAAATACGTAGATTACAGTAAATTAAAATGATTTTCAAGGTAAATTACAGTATTTAATCTGTATTTTACATGCACGGAGAAGATCTGCTGACGCAAGATTACTCAAAGTTGAGTAAAACGGAGACAGTTGCATTTCGACTTTGTTTTACTCGACTACAGATGAAAATTCATTCAAACGTTCTTATTATCTTCATAAGTTCAGTATTGTGAAGGAACATTGGAATTAATCTTCATCTTTGGTTGAGTAAAACCTTGGTTGATCTTTCGTGCCCATCCACTTGCCCATCTACTTGCCCATCCTTGGTGATGAGGCGAAGCTCTCTAGTTTTCTATAACTTAGGGCTGTCAACTGAGCAGCCCTCGAATTCCGAGTGCACCATAGAACTAGAATTTCCAATTCAGAATGTACAAATTCCAATAATGAAGATGATTCTACAATATGTCCAGATTTCAAGCCAAAAATTCCGAGGTTTTTAAGATTCCGATTTTAAAGGATAAATAAAGTATGAAAATAAACAATTGTTTACTAACGAAAATTTCTAATGAAGCTGAAACTGGCAGTCATGAAGTTAACAGCAGATTGTTCTAACTTTTTACATAAGATTTTTATTAGGGATTTAAGGGAAGGTTCTCATCTAGAAAGCCCAAAATAAGGTGATTTTCTCGAATTTTTTTTCCATGGAAGGAAGTAAATAAAGAATTCGGGGTTTTTCACACTTGTTAATTGAGTCTCTAAGTACGCAAACAAATTTTTCTCAATGAATTATAGCACTATAGCACTTACAAAAATTATCAGAAATCAAAAATCCAAAAATTTCTTATGAAATATATTGTATTTGTTGGAGGTTGTACCAATAAAACCAATGAAAAGTGCAGAAATTAAAAAAATGACAGACATGCAAACTTTTGGTAGCGTTTTGTTCACCTTTTTTTCGCTCTTTGAAGTTCTATAAAAAGAAAAAAAAAGGCAAATGTCATCTCCATTCAGGTTGATCCTTCAATAAATCCAATCAGCTTCAAAATAAAAGCATGGTTTCGAGGAAACGCCTTGAAAAGGTTTCGGGATACGAATCCTTCAACTTGAGAATATTTTTTTCGTGTACTTTAAGACCCAATTAATGAGTCTCAAATAACTCGAGTTCTCAATTTACTTCTTTCTTAAGAACAAAAATTCGAGAAAATCACCTTATTTCGGAATTTGCTTGATACAGAATAGAATAGAAATTTATTGCATTCAAGGACTGAGTCCTCATAGCAAGGGGGTTACATAAGTCTGCTATATATTAATCTCAAAAATCGCAGATAAATTTTGATCTTAATGCAATGAAATTATACATAATCTAGTGTGGATTCCTTCAAATTACTCGTTCAATAAAAAGGCTCTTAGTTCGCATATGTTTTTCACAAGATACCATAATATTTTAATCGATCGAACATTGAGATTTCCAAACATAACAACAGTTTTTAATGATTTATTGTTCAAGTGATTACAAGTTGCGTAATACTTGCTGAGTGGAAAAAGTGTATACATTCTAATAACGCATGTTCAATGGAGTCATTACTACTTGAATTGCAAATTGGGCAGGCTTGGTTAAAGCTGAATTTATGATAGTTATCATTTAAGTATAAACTGAAACCAAATTTAGTAGCACATCTGAGTGGAGCGATAGTTCTGCGGATTTGCCCCGGAACGTTTAGTTTCAGGTAATCGGCTATGGATTTTTTATCGTTAGACCTACACTGAGAGAAAGTATTAGTTGCCATTATCCAAAAAAATTAGTAAAATAACGTCTCAACTATTTTTTTTTTAGTATCACTTACTAATATTTTTATTGTGCGATGAAACCAAAGGTTAGGATCGAAATTACTTCATTTTTAGTTCAAACGCAACTATTTTCTAATAGTAAGCAACACTATAATAGGATAATTCATAAATCCTGGTCAAAATATGCCTTGTAAATCCGTACAAAATAATAACCCAGATAATAATCTACAAAACTCACATGAAACAGGTTGAAAAAATGACACTGGTATCCATTTTTCTCTCATTTCTGAACATGTTATCCACTTTTATCGCAATGTCGACCAGGCCAACTACCATCGGTATACCGTTTGATTCTAATTTATAACCTATATCGATAGTTGTTCCTCCGTTTCTGCGTGTAACAGTAAATGTCTTTTGGAGATAACACTACCATTGTAGAAAAAAATACGCATTCAAAATCAGTTTAGTCTTTTAGACCCCCGACGATCCAAATTGCACAGTTTGAAACAGCAATTTTCACAACTTTGATCCACGCATCCTGTACGTGTGAAAGAAAGGAGAGTGTCCAAAAACAATTGAATACGAAAACAAGCTGGATTATATTAAGTATAATATCTTGGTTGAATCAACCAAATTTTTAGTACCTGTCATTAAGAATATTTAGTTGAGACGTTTTAGTTATAGTCACTATAAGAATTTCTCTCAGTGTATCGATTGGAAGTTGGAGGTATTTAATGTTTGCAACTATAAAATTATCTTGATTATCCAGCAAGCTTTTATATATCTCCAGCAAATCTTCTTCAACTTCGGCCCCGGAATTTGCTCGATGAGAACCTCCCCTTAAACATCTGAAACGTTCAGTGGAATGCTACTCAATTGATTTCTGGTATACAAAAAAGCTTCTACAACATTCAATCAAAAGTAACAACACAATTGGCTGTTAGTTTCAGTTTCATAAATTTCTACCAGGGTATATTTTTGTTATAAAACTCTATATTTCTGTCATAATAAACGCTTTCATTCTCAATCCTGATTGTATAATTCTGTCGAATGAATCCTCATCCGCAATTCAAACGATATTTGTATGTGTGTCAATCGTTTACCTGCAAAATTATAATTTTACGAAATAATCAAAACCCATGCAGAGTCTAACGTTCGAGGATGCACTGCCCCCCTTTATCCACCTATTTTTGAGAGAGAATCAAGAGTTCCTGAATCTAAAAACTCTATTCAAGATTACACACTGTTTCAAAAAAATCGAAATTTTTTTTTTTTCTTTGAAACTCGCACATCAAAACTTTCGAGGAGGTGTAAAAAGACATCTGTGGAAAGCAGAGCTCTTAATATTAATACTTAGAGTTCGCGCATCGCACTTTTTCATTTCTCATTCAATAAATAACACCGAAAAGAATGTTTTTCAAGTTTGGAATTTTTCAACTCCTTAACGATTCACTGAACTACTAAGACTATAAGATATTTTTATAGAGAATAAAACGCTCCACAAAAAAGGCCCTCACGAAATTTTTGATAATCCTACTTCTTCAAAAGTTATTCAAGGTCAAAGTTGAACCCACAAAGAAATTCATGGCTTTTTCCCCTTTTTGGAAGATTTATCAAAAAATCTATCTATCTTCTTGCAAAATTTAGCTTTGATTAATATTTTTCGAAGTATTTTTGTAGTTCTGAGATTATTTCAAACCTACTCTGTTGGTTAGGGTCATAGAGTCAAAAAAGTCAATACTTGTTTGGTACCCTTCAATGACTGTGTATGAAACCTAGTAATAATTTTGTAAAACATTACATTTTTACAACGTCATCTTGAGTCTGCACGTTTGGCTGGAAGTTTGGAAATTTTCTACATTTAAAAAATCGAAATTGAATTGATATTTCTTTGTAGGTTCAATTTTGACCTTGAATAACTTTTGAAGGGGTAGGATTATCGAAAATTTCGCGAGGACCTTTTTTGTAGAGCGTTTAATTCTCTATAAGAATATGTTATAGTCTTAGCAGTTCAGTGAATCGTTGAGGAGTTCGAAAATTCCAAACTTTAAAAACATTTTTTTTCGTGTTATTTATTGAATGGGGAATGAAAAAGTGCGATGCGCGACCTCTAAATATTAATATTAAGAGCTCTGCTTTCCACAGGTGTCTTTTCACACCTCCTCAAAAGTTTTTATATACGGGTTTCGAAGGAAAAAAAAATTTCGATTTTTTTCAAACAGTCTACTGTCAACCTAGACCTTCAATCATTCGTTTTTCATATCATCTGAATTTCATCCATGCTTTATGAACATTAATATCGTAGAAAATTGAATACGTTACTTAGAAACCACACTCACCGATGTCCAACAAAACATCCACGATATCCTCCCAAGAATGAAACAAAATCTCTTGTCACGGATTCATTCGCGTATAGTGGGTCACAGTCAAATTAATCCGTATCCTTCAATGTTGATGAGTTGCGAATACTATGAAATAACTTTCGATTGACTGGATGAAATGAATTTTTGACCACAAGAATGTGTTTAAAATGAATCATGCGGTAATTAAAATTTCCTAGAAATTGCGATATGAGCGATGGGGGGATACGCGTGCGTCGATATTCCATCGTCGAACAATTTCATCGAAACGTGGTAAATAGTGAAAATAAATTTTGAATTTGGTTGGAAGAAAAAAGTGAACAAAGCTTTCACTTTTCGCTGGTCTTTAATCAAACCTGATGATAATGACCTCTCGATGGAACACTAAACTACATAAATTTTGATTGATTGTTTCTTTTTTTAATACATTCTTTGGAATTTACAACACCTTCAGGTTAATATTGTCTGAAAAATCATCCTTTTACATAGTTTCAGCGCTTGTGTAACAAAAAAAAAATCCTTTTCAAAACCGAACTTTCCGACAAAATCTCGAGAAATAACGGATGTTCGGAAAGAACGTCAAAAGCATTCAAAATAATACTTATAGAGTACTTCGCAAATGTCCCAAAAATATAACTACCTTGGAAATTTCTACAATATACCAGTACACCTTTTTCTTATTTTGCTTGCTAAACCAAAAATAGCAAGGTGTGTGAAATGGATGTTTACATAAAAATACGAGACATCACGAATGAATAACTGGAGTTTACTTTACGCTTTATAAAATTTATTCAACGTTCAGCGTTTGAAATTTCAATCCTACACGAAAGACCGGATCTATTAATATTTAGAAAGAATTTATCAACGTTTGGAAAAGTGACTGTCAATTTAGGGAAAAAGAGGACCGCTGAAAAATATTCGTAGTGAGTCTACCAAAAATTCGTAGTCAAAATATTAACAGTTGATAGGTTCATTGGTATTTTTCACAATGAAACTATCAATTGTCAATACATCGACTACGAATATTCTTCAGCGATCCTCGTTTTCCCTAAATTGACAGTCATTTTTCTAAATACAATATTTTTATGTACAAGTTCATTTCACAAACCTTCTAGTTGAATAAGAAAAATAACAAAAATTCTTATATTTTCGAGCGGAATCTGTCTCCGTGTAGATTTTTCTAATAGTTATTACAAAAAGAGCTCCGGAAAAACGATCGAAATTCTTATTCTAAACAGCAAAACAGTTCTGAAAGAGTTCAATACTTGACATGACTTGTAATGAATTTTGAGAAGAAAAACCGACGATACCAATAAAATTTCATTTGTATATTCAAATTATGAAGAAATAAGATATTGAAGCATAAAACTGTGTTGTGCAGAAATAATTGAATCGCTCGCATGAAAAAGATTCTACAGGGGGTACATTTTTTCAGTCTGTCATAGAAAAACACCCTACACTTTGGGAATATTTCAAACTTTGTATTTAATTTTCCCTGTTCGTTTTTTGTAATGTGAGATTAAGGGAATCCAAGCATCAGAAGAAGGATTTTTTGTTCATAAATTATGCGTTCATCGGAAATTTTCTAATGGATCATGATAAAAGCCTCGATAATTGGTAATCGAATAATGGAATCAACTCAGCTGTTGAAAACTCAAAATTTTACAGTACATTCTTTGAACGATGTTTTCGGCTTGAAGGAATTGATAGCCATGGAGTCCTTGAAGAAATAGGCGGAATTTTGCTACGTACTTTCTAAACAACCAAGTAATAAACACAAATTTTCAATATGCACAGATAAAGTACATTGCTAAAATTGAGCTTTGGATATGAAATTGAAATTGCGAATGATTCCTCAAAATCATACAACGTGGTTGTTTCCACAATTCAATGTGGAAATATTCAGATTATTATTCTCATTTCTTGTGTATGGGCTCTCTTTTTTACAGATAAACTTTCATGATCTATATTGTTGATAGTTTCAGGATCACTTTGCGAAATGAAAATGCACGGGAAAAAAATGATTATTCTCCTAATTATATTGTCGAGTTTTTGTAGCAATCTAAAATATGGAAGTACATGTATCGTTGTGAAAACTAAACGGATATTTGTGATAACGAAACAGATAGTCATTACAACGATCTTTTCCTTCGCAAAAACGATTCAAGGGGATACCAGCAGCTGGGCTTTTAAAATTTTCTTCAGGACGAACTACATAAAAATAAGTACGTCAATTCAAAATATCTCTCTGTACAGCATTTCTTGAACTGCTGAAGAAGAGGGATATTTTGAATTATTGCGTGCATTTTTTTTTAGTTTGTCCCGTAAAAATTATAGCGCTGGTTTCACGTTAATATTGCCAGTTCGGCTCGAGAAATACAATTATATACCCAGATAGCGCCAAGGGTGCTAAAAAAATTCGAAAATAATTCCAGATCCTCGAAAAGAATTTTCCCAGAATACCAAAAGTGATCAAAAGAACACTTATGGAGATTATATACTAACTCTTTCCGGATTCCTTTCTCGATCGAATGTCATGCTTTTTCAAGTCATTGTAGAATTCTGCAACAATGTTTCAAGATTGCCGGAAGAACTTGAAAAATATGATTTGGGATTGTATTTTATACAGCGGAACAGTTTGAAAAGAGTTCGAAATAATTGATGATCGTTCCTGCCCACAGAGCATAAAAGAAATTGGTTTTTTTTGACAAAATGTTCAATAAAAATGTTCATAACTGACTTTTGAATATTGATTAAATTAATTTATCATTGTTTCACAGATGCGTTTCAATTCTTCATGCTCAATTTTAAATATATTATAAATTGAATCTAATTGAATGAAGTATCAATGTAATTAAATAAAGTTGGAGATTACTGTTTTTTTTTAATGTTTTTTTTCAAGGAATTTGAAGTATTGTGATACCGATGTTTATAATTTCTCTCAAAGTGATATAAAACTAATTCATACCACACGAATAGTTAAAAATACATCTCCAAACATCTTTAGATCAGAAGTGAGATTTTTCACTCCAATAAGGCATTGGCTGTTTTGTATTTTAATGGTCTAATTTTTTTATTAGTGAGAATTGAAACTTATAGTAATAAAAAAATCCCTAAAACTTTGAAAATCAAAAATTTCTTGTCCAGATAGGAAAAACTGAATTTAATGGCAAAAACCCCTGGTTTTTTGTAGAAAATTTCTGGCTTTTTTTGCAACCCTAATGCAAACGGTTATAAGCATATCGACCTAAAAATATCAATAATTTTTATAACTTGTTTTTTCATGTGTAGGAATATATTTTGGGCTTGAAATTTGTATTCAAAGCGTAATTCTAGCAGTGCACTACTTCACTGCTGAATATTTACAATTTTGTTTTATCATTAATTCGTTGTTTCAAAACTATGTAGCAAAATTTTATCCGTTTTCTGATGCTTCGTGGCTTTTGTAAGTTTGTGAGATGTAAGTGAAGATGGGAACTTTCTGCTTTTTTGAAAGATGATTTATGATTCTAAAATACAGTCTTTTATGCTCCAATTATGCTCTTGGTTGTCTAAAATTATGCTCATACTTTGCTCCGTAATTTTCGATCACAATGGTATTTCCATTTCCATTCCATAGTATTCAAGCGATGGTGTAATTTGCAGTTATACCAATATAATAATTGTCACGGCATATCATCATCTATTTCATTCACCCTCAATTTCACTTTGTTTGGAGCTTTTGCAGGCAAAAGGCTGATATTATTGTCAAAGAAAAAAAATCTTCCGATTCCCTTTGGGATTTTTTTGAGAGATTCTCAGAGTAATTTCAAGTAATTCAGAGAAATTTGGAGTCTTGTCAGGTATTTTGATTCTCTCTGAATTTATGGAGAGATTTTAAAATTCCTCGGAATTCTTCGAAATCTTTCTAAACCTCTCTGAATTGCTTTTAGAATTCAAATTATTTTGATCCCAAAGACTTCTCCGCATTTGAATCCTTCGGAATTTCTTTGAATCCATCCAAGTCCCTCAGAATTTGATTTATTCAGAGTCCAAAGCACTCTTCAAATCCATTTGAGTCTCTTCGAATCCTTCACTGAGAAAAAAAGCAACATGGTCACAGGAACAATGCTCGCATGGTAAAGGATTTATGGTTACAGTGACTTAAAATTTGATCATGATAACCAGGAAAAGGAACAAAATCACATAAATCTGGTTGTGACAACTATATGACATGGTCAAAGTCAAAAACATGGTTATGGGAACCAAATTTTTCTCTCAGTGTTGTGAATTTCCCTGGATCTCTTTAAATCGGTCTGAACCCTTCAGAATTTCATTTTATTCAAATTTCCAAGATTTCTCCAAGTTTTTCTGCATCTTATCTTTCCGAATTCCTGTAAGTTTCTTTGAATCATTCAAGCTAAGTTGCTAAAATTTTCTTGGAATTTCTCTCAATCTCTTTGAATGCCTCTCCAGAGATCAACTCACAATTTTCCTTAATTTATTTATCTACACGGAGAAAAAGGTATCTTGAAAAGTACCATAATTTATGGATTTTCTGCGCTGGTCTGACCGAGTCCAAATATTTACCTGAAAAAACCTCTAAAAGTACCATAATGTCTTGGACTTTTATACGGAAGGTACCATACTTATTTCAAAAAGTCCAAGAAATTATGGTACTTTTAGAGATTCATGCAAGTGAATATTCCGACTCGGGTCAGACCAGCGCTGAAAATCCATAAATTATGGTATTTTTCAAGATATCTGTTTTCTCAGTGTATGAATCACACTGATTCTCCCTGAATCCCTTTGGCATTATTCCTGATGGAAAAATCTCTCTGAATTTCTCGATATTTTAAGACATTGTTTTAAGGGATTTAGAATGCGTCTGAGGAAATTGCAAGCTTGAGATTCTGAATCTCTATTCCTTCAACTTTCTTTAAATTTTTTTCAATAAGATTTAAGGATTTGTTCTGGAATTCCTCGTATTATTTGTGAATTATTCTGAATCTTTTAGAATTTCAAATATGTGGGATTCAAAGCTTTCTTTGGATTCGTCTGAGTTTCTATAAAATCCTCTGAATACCCTAGTAGAAATTCGACAGGGAATTCCCTATTAGAAGAATAAGGAACTCCTAATTAAGGAGAACATTTAATTACCCTATCAGGTCCTGACATGGCATCCTGTTTAGGACCTTACAACAATGTAATGCAAGGTTGTTGACAGGTCCCAGTCAGATTTTCCCTTTCAGGAACTCAGACATGGTATTCCTATCAGAACCTGATCAGGATTGCCTTGATTCATCCGTATTTGAATTGTGAGGTAACTGTCAAGATATCTTGATCAGGACCTGATCAGGATTGCCTTGGCTCATCCGTTTTTTTTACGTGTTCAACTGAGGTCTATTTGGATCATCAGTAGAATTTCTTCTGTTGGGGGAGTTTCAAAAATTTTTATAAAAAGTGAATTCCATGAAAATTAAATTGAATGTTAGAATATAGTTTAGATGAGGTTGTGATTGGGAATTCAATTACTACCCTGATCAGATATCCTGATTGGGAAACGTTTGGTTTTCCTGATCAGGACCTTGTCTTTTCCCTGCGTTACATTTTTGTCAGGGCCTCATCAGATACCCAAGTCAGGCCCTGAACAGAAATCAGGCAAGCAAAATTTCTACTACACAGAGAAAAGTTTATATTAAAGATTACTATATTTGTATAGTACTCGTGGGATATACTTTATTATGAGGCTCAGAATTATATTTATTTTAAATTATAACATATTTATCTTCATCCTCACGAGAGAGTATGGTGAATGCTCGTATACTTGTGGTTCATAGCGACATAATCAAATATATCCCAAAAGTACAATATAAATATGCTAATATCTAATATAAAATTTTTACTGTGTAGGGATGGCTTAGAGTTCTGTTTATACAAATTTCACAGTTTTCTCTGAATTTGTCTGAATCTCCTCACATTCTTTTGAATTTCTCTAAATTTCCCTGGCACTCTCAGAATTTCATTTATTTAGACTTCAAAGCTCTCTGAATTTGTCTAAATTTCTTTGATTTTTTCCTAAATCAGGTCGAACTGAGTTTCAAAAAGTGTTCAGAATTCCTCTATATTTCCAAGAATTCAGAGAGGTGTCAAGGTTCTACTCAAATTTTCCCTTTCTGAGTTTTCTTGAATTCTTTTAAATCCCTCTGAATACACCTGTCTCTGAATTCTCCTGAATCACGACAATTCGCGCAGATATTAAAGAAGTAATCAATATAAACAATTCCTCATCGCTGAAAAATATGACAAAATTCTTTAAATTATAGGATGAACTGAAAATTGCAAAATTCTGCGACCCTTCTGTCACTTTTCAGATGATTATGCAGCATATATGCTGAAAGTACATTATGCTGCTTCGAGTCGGAAATTATGATTTATTATGCTTGCAAATTTTGGTCTCGATTCAATTGCGTAGTCCAGGATAATAGCGATGTTAAGCTCAAATCGCATTATCTGAATGTATGCTTTTATGCTGTAAGCATAAAGTTCCTATCTCTCTAAATATAAGTTTCAGCCCTGTTGAAAAAGTTTCATAAGATCACATAAATGCTCATAAGTTCTTGGACAAATACACATCAAAAACTGATAGATTATTTTTTATTTTATCATTTATTATGAGATTTCACAGCTCTTATGAGATCCTTATAAATTCTGATACATTCTTATAATAATTCTCATTCATTCTGTTAAATAAGTATAGCCTCATGGACAAATACAAATCAAAATCTCATAAAAGTTAAATATCAGAATTTATGAGACGTTTTCAGTGGGGAGTCTTTTACTGATTTTCATCAAAATAATAACCTTCAAACGTGAAAACTTCTTAATCAATAGTTTTCCAAAAATAACAAACAACCAGGGAACTTAATGATTATTATTTATTTCAAAATTGAATTCATCAAGTGATGGAAAAGAGTCGGGGCAAAGTTTTACCTGCTTCTCCCAATGCTTGGGTGTTCTAAACATTGATATTCTGTTGTACGAATAAGAAAAACTGTAAGTATTCATATTCCAGCTGTACGTGAGTTCATAAAAAGCTCGAAATAATGCAAAAACTAAAACCACAAGTATTCAAAATGTCAGAAATTTGAGAGTACAACTATAATAAATTCATGTTTTATGAACTCTATGCAGAACTTTTGAAGAATTCTTTACGAATTCTGTGCGTTGGAAATAGTTTATTCGAATGTTGCTGAAGTTTGAAACATTTATTCAAACGAATTAGTGGATAAATAACACAAAATTCAGCTATTGAAGGCAGAAAATCTTGCAGTACATTGTTCCAACGATGGTTTTAGTTCCAAGGAGTTGATTTATCAGATTTGGTGAGTTTGAATTTTCGTTTTATTTCTGTAAACGATTCAAACTTCAAGAACATTTATTTGAAACGTTTCTTAAGAACTCTTTCCGAACGTATGTGCTGTGTAGGTAGGGTTGATCCGCATCATCATAAATAAAACAAAGGTTGAATGATTAAAAACCAAGAGTTGAAGAGGTGAAGAAGAGTTTTTCTGGATACATCGTTTCCCGCCAACTCCGTTGGAAAGTTGAAATTCATTTTTATTGCACAACATATCAGAACAATCCACGACCTTCCATCCCTTGAAGAAATAAAAATGTTAATATTCATGAACGAAACGAGTTCAATGTTTTCTATCGGTATTTCAAAGTCACCTTACAGTGGTAGTCATGCGAAAGTTTTGTTCGCCGTTGTTGTTATTGTTGTGGAAAAAAGAAATGGGAGGTAAAGTGATTGCGTGCTTAGTCACAAAATCGGTACAGTTTATTTTGCTTGAAAAACAAAGAGAGGTAGGGGAACAAAAGAAAGATTTTCGGTCATTATTAGTCTTATTAGCAAGGTTGATCGATTTTGATAATCAGCCAATTAATAATCGTATACTATGTGCGTACAGTGAGTACTTTTATGATGGATCGAATGGAAAGGGAAGAAAGAGAGAAGAAATATCCAAAAACATGTGCAAAAGGATAATCGAAACCTTGGAACAATCTTGTCGATGTAAGAAGCATCATTCGACGCAGTAAGTTGATGTGTCCGGATGATTCGATGTGTTGCTCCTTTTTTCTTAAATACACACATATATATATGTGTGTGTATACTAGATACGAAAAGAAATGACGAAGAAATACGTATTATGACGACAACACGAAGAACCCAATGACGACGACGACGACGACGACTATGACTACGACTACGACTAGGATGATATTATATCAATCGACTATGATTATCATTGTTGGGAACTGAACGAATGGAAATAAAACCTACCGCTATCTTTCGTATTCACCTAATCATGCCGTGGATACAAGATATTCCAATTGTGAAATTGTACGAAGTGCATGCAGTCGAGGCGAACTGATAATCGGACATTGGAATATTTGTTTATACTTGGCGATGAGAGATCATAGAAGCGTATACGGGAGCAATAAGAGAGGTAGGGGAGAAAGAAAAGTCTTGGTACATAACCATGAGACGTTGTCGAGAAGGAGGAGGAGAAAGAGGAGGAGGTAGAAGAGGAGGAAGGAGGGGGAGGGAAGGATACAGGGTAAATTCAAGCATATTCACGCACGCAACGAATGGGCGCTGATGTGTATATGGTGGCAATGATGACACAGAGCTACTCGGCACAATAAGTACCTTACAAAGAACAGAGGAGAACGGAACAAAACGTAGAAAGAACGTACCGAGATGGCTTCCACCATCCTTGAATACGCATTTGGCAGATACACACCTTTTGCCTTTAGTTCCTTTGTCTTGTGCAATGCGTACTATCCGTAACACGGATTATTTCGTTTCGACGATTATGATTATGACGAAGAAAAGAGAGACAAGTCGATTTTAGGGTTGGGGGAGAATGGAGAAAACAAAAAGATAAGGGAAATGTATATGTATGCGTATGAATACATATATATATATATATATATATGTGCGTGCGTGTGTGTATGTATATATATACATGTATGTGTATACATATATATATATATATATAGGGATTACGTCCAAAAAAGGAGAAGAGAGAAAATGAATTGATAAATTACGTGTGCGGTTTTTAGGGAGCATTAGGTAAAAATAGTATACCGTAGAATGGACAGACGGCAATTGCGACACTTACCGAAGGCTGCTGCGATGTAGCAGGGCGCAATATGTCAGCTGACTTGACGTGTGGCCGATTGAAATCCTGTCTCAGTATCCCACATAATTTTTCAAACACACATCCAGCGCTTTTTTTTTATTAAACTAGCTGTAGACTCTCACATACAGTCGTATCGGTCCGCGAGACACACTATTTGACGACACAATGAGGTTTATTCGCGGAATTACTTGAAACTTTTCGCACCCAACTCTTTTTGTTACAATGAAAGCCACCAAAGCTGTGGACACATGGATAAATACTGCTGATGACTGGTGTAAAGTTAGATCTTCTGCCCTCCCCCAATCTTTGGTTCTTTCTTTCTTTCTCACACGATAATGAACCAACAACTTACTTGATACACGTAGCTCGTTCGCATGAAGTCGCGAAAGTGAAGGTAGATTCGTATGGGAGGGAGCGACTTAAGGGCTGCGTTCGGCAACTTCAGCCAGCCAGCAGCTTTGGATGCTTCCAATAACCGTTCCGAGTAAATTAAGAGAAATTTGCCAACCGATCTAAAAATTTGGGAATAGAATTTTGAGATTTTTCAAAGAATCGCTTCTGTTCTGCGATCTAGAAATCTTTTGGGGTTACTACATAACATCTTCCATTCCGTCGAAAACGGGTGCCCTTGTTGTCTCCAGAGTTGTTAGAGTAAAATACATGATGTCCCTGCCCGAAGAGAACATGAAGCTTAAGCGAACGTTCAAATTAGATCTGTATAGATCGGATCGGAGGTTCATGAAAGCTAACTTTTAGATTGACAAACGTTTGACAAAGGTTCTACGGAGGTTGAAATGTCCGCCTCGAAATACATTCAGGTAGGGTTACCAGACGTCCTCATTTTAGTGGACATGTCCTCATTTATACCAGTTGCAAGTCGTGTCCTCTTTTTTCGGCCAGTGTCCTCATTTTTATGAGTTTTCCATAAACATTTTCAATTCGATTTCCAAGTCAAATATTATATGCTCGTTATGCTGTATTAGATATTTAAAATAAAGATATATAATATATAAAAAGCACGGTCTGATTTATACTGGTCTCTAAAAAAAAAAAAAGGTCATCAGGTATGGCAGGGGAGGTGTCCTCATTCCGGCCGCCGGCGATCTGGTAGCCCTAATTCAGGAAACATATATGAAACGTTCGCTGAAGGTTCATCGAAGGTTTGACGAAGCTTCACAAAAATATCTATACTTATATTAATTTTGATCAATTTATATGAAAAATAAATTAAATAATAAACATAAATTTTTATAAATTAAGCTAGGTATAGATATTTTTGTGAAGCTTCCCGTATGGAAATATTTCGCTGAAAAATGTCTGCAAAACTATGAAAAATCTCTGAAAAAAAATGAAAAAACTCTGAGAAACTCTGACAAATTCTGAGAATCTCTGAAATTTTGATGAGAAATCTAATATTTTTGGGACATTCTTTACAGACTGTTTTCAGAGTTTCTCAGAGTTTTTTCATACTTTTTCAGAGAAATAGTAACGAAATTGCACTCTGAAAAAACTCTGACAAAACTCTAATAAATTGTTGACATTTTTCTGATTATTGAAGAATCCTGAAATTCAATAAATTCATTCATATGTCGTATTCAAATATCATGTGTGAAAAAGTGTTTGAAAATTTTTTAATTTTTTTCTAAAAGTCAGAAAAATGTTAGCAATCCATCAGAGCTTTGTCAGAGTTTTTTCAGAGTGCAATTTCTTGACTATTTCTCTGAAAAAGAATGAAAAAACTCTGAGTAGCTCTGAAAAAAGTCTGAAAAAAGTCTGTAAAGAATGTCCCAAAAATATTAGATTTCTCATCAAAATTTCAGAGATTCTCAGAGTTTGTCCGAGTTTCTCAGAATTTTTTCATTTTTTTTCAGAGATTTTCATAGTTTTACAGACATTTTTCAGCGAAATATTTCCATACGGGTTCCGCAAACCTTCGATGAACCTTCAATGAACGTTCCATCTATGTTTCCTGAAAGTATTTTGAGGCGGACATTTCAACGTTCGTAGTACCTTTAACAAACGTTTGTGAATCTAAAAGTTAGCTTTCATGAACCATCGATCCGATCTATACAGATCTAATCTGAACGTTTGTTGAAGCTTCATGTTCTCCTCGGGATGTTCTGGCCAAATCTCAACCAACGGTGATTTTTCAATGAAATTTGGTCAGAAAAATAAATTCTTTCAATGTGAATCTCGTTGAATCTCGCGAATTCATATCGAATCTCGGACAATGCTCTGGCCGAATCTCAGAAAATTTCATTTGTCAGATTCAATGGATTCTTTTAACCAGGATCACATAACTTGAATAATTTGAAAATTGAGTATTAAAGTTTATGTATTGCTGAGGATGAGCAATAAAGTCAATTACTAACTAAAATTGAGTATTTTACGTTTTTTACATATAAGGTATAATTTACATGATGTATTTTACAGTGTTCTACACGTAATGTAAAAAACCGTTAGAATCGTGTATTTTAACATCCTTGGTTGTCTCCTATGAATCGGAATACATTCCGGCGGAATGGAAAATGACCCAATCAATGATGAAATCTAAACTTGCATTGGAACTCTTTCCCATACAGCACCGGCAGGTTTTCTGGACGTTCCGAAAACGTGCTTGGTTACACAGGGAACGTGCAAATAACGTCTCATGATGTTCTAAAAACGTCGCATGTATGTCGCAAGAACATGCAAATGTCCCGTTCAGTTCTATTCATGTCTTCTTGCAATGTTCTTGGGACGTATTCAAGGAAAGGTTTTCACAACGTTCCGCGGCGTTGCACATATGTTTTTAAAAGGTTAGTTTTCATGGAAGCACGTTTAGAAAACGCGGAAAGAACGTCCCGTAGTATATGAAAAGAACGTGCTCGGTACGTATTCATGTGCATCAAAAGCGAAGGTACTCCAAACATTTGGAAAATATGTGCCTTGGGCACCAACACACGCGGAATCAAGATTATGTTTATAGAACATCCAGAGAACTTTCTGTGCTGTCTGGGTTATGAGATATAGCCAATACCATGGAGAATAGAGAGAAAGAGTACCATCCAAAGCCTGGTTCCTCCAACGGAAAGTGTCAATGAATTTATGATCCGGGTAGTTCATAATTGTACCACTGATGGCGCTGGTGACGGTAGAAACCGGAGTATTATTGGTTGAACACTTGGTTTCCATGGTTACTAGTAGTACATACTGGTACACACGTACGACAGCACCAATTTTGAGACCAATCTAGGGAGCCTTCCGAAGTACCTGATCCAAGTGATCCGGATCACTTTTTAAGCATTTTGATTGGTTGGGAAGTAATCCGGATCACTTGGATCAGCTACTTCGGAAGGCTCCTAGGTTACGTTTTCGAGGACACTTCAAAAGTATTGTGATCGTACTTCTTTTCTTTATTCTCCATGGCCAACCCACACAGCACATCCACCGATGTCCACGTCGCATCTCCGTGGAGGCGAGGTGGAAGAAAGGAAGACGTGGATACAAAGTGGAAAGAACGGAGAGGCGACGTGGAGGCGACGGAGAAATGTCCGCGTGCTGTACGGGAATACATTCCATTTAAAGTTGTTATGGCCGGAATGATTCCGATAGTGCCGGATTAATGTATGGGTCTTGATGAGCCTGGGCCAGGGGCCTCAAGCTCCTGTGGGGGGGGGGGCCTCAAATTTTTCAAAGTTAAAAAAAAGAGAATACCCTAAAGGAATTTCCTTACAAGGGGCCTCATATGCTCGAGGGTCCAGGGGCCTCGATAACCATTAATCCGGCACTGGATTCCGATCCATGGGAGAGCAGCGCTATTTGAGTTTCCCAAATCCCTGTTTCGTTCCGATTCAATTTCAGTGCCATGGGAGAGCACCCTCAAACTAGTATGATGAGGTAGCAAGTGCCTGAAAGGTGATTTACCTGGAAACAGTACAGTCTGCGACTAATTGAGAAGGGCCGCTCCAGACAGCACAAGAAGTTCCATCCCAAACAGCACCGAAAGTTCTCAAAACGTTTTAAAAACGTGTCCAAAGTCCCACAGATGTTGGTTTCCAAAAGCGTATTTTCCAAACATCTTATGAACATTCATTCAATGTGTTGGGGGGAACGTTTTGGGGACATTGTTTACACATGCTATGGTACGTTTTCGGAACGTTTTCGAGACGTGATATGAAAACCAAGTATTTTATCTCTAACCTACACAAATGTATATTTTATAACTCCCAGACTAAGGAGGTACAAACGATGAAACTGATAGGGAATCTTCTCCCTTGTCCCCTGAACACTGATTTCATCGTTTGAACCACCTTAGTTTGGAAGTTACAGATTTTGAAATATTGACAGAACATATTTTTATAAGTTTGAAAAATTCTACAGGCCCCCAGATGAATTCCACTTGGCGGGACTCGAGAAAACATTCCCCATCAGTTTGATGGTTTGCATCTCCTTAGTTTGGGAATCAAGGGCAACATTCATGAAAACATTGAATTTTCCTATTTCCGTATATTTGAACATTCATACAGAACTGTCCCAGACGGTGAAAACTCTTCTACGGATAAATTACAGTTCAATGAACTCAGGAGAAGGTTCTTTATCAATTTTGTCGTTTGTACCTCCTCAAATTGGAAAATATGGACCTGGAAATATGGAAAATTCCTATTTTCGTATATTGAAAAATTCATGCACCATAGCTCCAGACTGGGACAACTTCCCTACGAATTGATGACAATTTGAGGGAGTGAGGAGAAGATTCCCTGCCAGTTTCATCGTTTGTGCCCCCTGAGTTTGAAAGTTATAAGCCTGGAAATATTAAAAACTCCTATTTTTGTATATTTAAGAATTCATACAGGATTGCTCCAGTCAGGGACCACTTTTCTACGAATCCATTATAGTTCAGGAAACTCAGGACAAGATTCCCTATCAGTTTCATCGTTTTTGCCGCCTTTGTGTGGAAGTTATGGGACTGAAAATATTGAAAACTCCTATTTTCGTATACAGTAGACTCTCGGTTCAAGCACCATCCGTGTCCTTATTCTACTTGGGATGCAATCTCATGTGAGAGAAAGACAAAGATGGTGCTCAAATCGAGAGTCTACTGTATTTAAGAATTCATACGGGAGCTTTCCGAAGTGTTTGACCCGGGGCGTCTGGGGCGTGAACTACGGATTCCTATTGGTTCATTCCACGCCCCTGACGCCCCGGGCCACACACTTCGGAAAGCTCCACGGAATCGTCTCAGTCAGGGGCAGCTTTCATACGGATGAGTCATTGTTTGGATGCCTCTAAAGATGGTTTTCCATTATCTCCATCGGTTACATTTCCTCAGTTTGGCAGTCATAGACTTTCTAATGGTCAGAAAGCAAATTTTCATAAGTTTGAGAAATCATACAAACTTGCCCCAGACAGAAGCAACTCTCTTGCGGATAAATTACAAATCAGAAGACTCAAGAGAATGCTGCTTATCAGTTTCATCGTTTTTACCTCCTTAGTTTGGACCCTAACAGCAAAATGCTGAGCAAATACGCAGCAAATTGTTGAAAATGTACAACAGTTTGAAGCAATTTGCAGGGAGGTTGCGTCGCCAACTGCGCAACAATATGCTGTAAATCTAGGATCTCAGTTTGAGTTGTCATTGTATTCCCAGGAAGTTGCTTGGTTTCATGAAACTCTCAATCACATGCGTCCCAAATTCCCAGCAACTTTGCATGAACTTGGTAAACAACGTAAGAGCAACGTTTGTACAGCAACTTTTGTCACATGGGGAAGTTATGGATCTGGAAATATCAAACATTACTATTTTCGTATATTTGAAAATTCATACAGAATTGCCCCAGACTGGGTAATCAGTGTTCAGGGGACAAGGGAGAAGATTCCCTATCAGTTTCATCGTTTGTACCTCTTCAGTCTGGGAGGTATGGCCCTGGAAATGACCATTCATATTTTTGGGCTATCTGGCTATGTAAATTCATGAACCCAACATCCGATCATCTTGGGCTTCAAGTATGATTCTCGGGACCCTCAAACAAAGATTACACATGAAATTCATGATGGTTTTATCCCTTCTTCTGATTCCACCCTCTGGGGTAGGCAATCGCCCTCATCGACCATCCTCCTTCACCAACCAATCTGAAAATTTGGAAATAGAATATTGAAATTTTTCATTGATCTCCTATGAACCGAAATACATTCTGGCGGAATGGAAAATTAACCAATCAATGATCCCAGACAGCACTGAAACGTTTTGAGAACATTCACAAAACATGGTTGGTAATATA
Organism: Gonatopus flavifemur; assembly: GCA_018340375.1. Classification (NCBI taxonomy): domain Eukaryota; kingdom Metazoa; phylum Arthropoda; class Insecta; order Hymenoptera; family Dryinidae; genus Gonatopus; species Gonatopus flavifemur. The sequence continues at coordinate 21,985,801 of JAFFJZ010000004.1, forward strand.
CGAAACATGCAAAAAACGTCCCAGGATATTTTAAAAACGTTAGATGTATGTTTTGGAAACGTGAAAATGTCCTAGGAAGTTTTATTTACGTTTTCGAGGGAGGTTATGGAAACATTTTACCGAACATGATTTAAAAACGTCGCATAAATGTTTTCCTTATTTCTTTCAATTATTGAAATGTTCCAAAAATATTTCAAGAGAATGAAAATAATGTTTTCAAAATATAACAGGATGCATTAAAAAAAAAACGTTTTTAAAACATCCAGGATATGATGTTTTCAGAATCAAATCTAGGAAACCAGAAACAGGTTTCTAAAATGATCCGAGAATTTTCGGTACTGTCTGGGATGAAATCTGAATTTCCATTGGAACTCTTTATGAGAAATAGCCAATACATTCCATTCAAAGTTGTTACGGCCGGAATGATTCCGATCCGTGGGAGAGCAGCGCTATTTGGGTTCCCCAAATCCTTGTTTCGTTCCGATTCAATTTCAGTGTCATGGAAGAGCACCCTCATACTAGTATGATGAGGTAGCGAGTGCCTGAAAGGTGATTTACCCGGAAGTTCCATCCCAAACAGCACCGAAAGTTCTCAAAACGTTTTAAAAACGTGCGTCCAAGGTCCCACAAATGTTGGCTTCCAAAAGCACATTTTCCAAACATCTTAGGAACATTCATTCAATGTGTTGGGGAGAACGTTTTGAGGACATTGTTTACACATGCTATGGTAAGTTTTCAGAACGTTTTCGAGACGTTATGTAAAACCCAAGTATTTTATCTCTAACCTATACCAACGTATATTTATAGTTTTACTAGGGAAAAAAGTACCAGACAACCATAAAAATATGTTTTGTATGGAATATTTGAAAAGGTTCCATTCCAGAAGTTCAAAATTATTGGCAGAATGTAAGTTATCAAGAATTGAGTGAATATATTAAGATTCACATAACCTCAAAATTGACGCGAAACAAAATTTTACTATCTGCAATGTAATTTATCAAATCCATCGATACAGGCTTCACCGCAGTTCATTTGCATCTCCTCGAAATGGAGAATATCAAAAGATTTAGCACAAGTTTGATCTTTAACAAATTCTCATTCAACACGTTTCATAAACGTTCCATGGAAACCTCAATAAGACTGAATAAGACTATACCGGACATTTGTACGGTGTAACCAGGGGGCATAATCTCAAATGCAACATTCTCAAACGGATTTCAGCGCTGCCATACGGTAGTACAGTGAATTATTCGCCATAGATACAACTAACACAAACAATGAACAAATCACACCGATTTTCGAATTAGTGTTAGTGTATACATGTAAAATAGTTCACTGTACTACCGTATGGCAGCGCTGAAATCCGTTTGAAAATTTTCTATTCAAGATTATGCCCCCTGGGTGTAACAAATCCGTTGAATTCTAACGGAAATATCTTTATATAATATGCGTTATTGCTGTTATTTGAGAATTTCTAATCCATCTGAATGATAGAAGGAATATATATGAAGGTATACAATCGAAGAAAAATATTAAAAATTCATTAATGACAACGTACTCAAAGATATTTCCGTTAGAACTGTAAACGGACTTGTTACACCGACTGTGGAAATTTCAATTCATGCTTTCGTGAGGCCATATAGAGCTTTGGAGGAGGTCAAGGTTCTGGACATTAACGAGTTCTTTGAGAATGCTGAAAGTATTATTTTAGTACTCTCCAAGAACTTGTGAATGTCCCATACCGTGAACTCTCCCAGAGCTCTTTATGAGTTCATTAGTTCGAAAAGAGTTCTTGGAGCATTCTATTTTTGTTTTTGATGTTTTTTTCCTCCCATCTTTGATGAGTTGTGGAAAACTATGTCATAATTTAAAAATTCCTCATAAAAATTGGAATTCAACCATCTAAACATCTGAGAAACGATTCACGTTGATCGATGATGTGGTTTGAAAGTTTTTAAATTGAATATTATTATTAAAATCGGAATTTATTTATGGGGATTTTTTAAATTGATGAAACAGACATCGAACCACGATGTAAGAAGAATTGGTGTGTTATCTTCCCTGTCGGTGTGAACATTCTTTGATGCAGGCTTTGTCCTAGTTCCAATTTCGCCACCAGTTGGCGAAAATGTCGTGGAGGCCAGATAAATTTCGATTTTTTGAAATAAAATCAAGTTTAAATGAAAAATAACTTCCCTCTGTAAATGTTATGTATTATAATACGATTTTGATTTCTTTCTTTATCAATTTGGATTAGTATTTCCAACATCTAATTTGAATTGACCGCTTTTTTTTGGCCTTAGCTCCTCGAATTTCGTAGTGGCAAAATCAAGAACTAGGACAGAAAAATCTCACAACACATACAAAAGATAGCACACCTATTCTTCTTACATCGTGCATCGAACGGATCAAATCCACCAACTGTACTGCATTTGGTATCTCGAAATTCACTGATTGGTGAATCCCTACCCTAAGAGCACTCGGAGGGGTAGAGTCACAACATCCCGAACGCTGAATGTCCCGACCCGACAATATCCCGAAAGTTCAACAGTCCAAAACTTGATGATTGATCAATTTCTGAAGACTGATTAGATGTTGACCAATCATCGAATTTCGGGCTATTGACTCTTCGGGATTTATTATACTGGGATATTGTCATGTCGGGACATTGAGTATTCGTGATATTACGGACAAACCTCTACCTTCGGAGGTTTACAAAACGTTCTAAGAACGTTCGAAGGTGTTGGAAGCATTCTTGTAACGTTTTGAAAACGTGCAGGGAACATGGTTCTGTCTGGGTAGTAACTTACTAGAGATCCCCTGGGATTTGACTAATCAGCGAATTTCGAGAAATTGACAGCGAATCGAGAAAGACGTTTGGGCCCCACCGAATTCTCAGAGAATGGAATGAAATCCGAACATTTGATTGGCGTACTCATAGTGGCTTACTAGAATCCCTCAAAAATCCCCTAGAAATTTCGTTCCAGCCTCAACACATGCGGATGCTCTGAAATATTTGTTTATTATGATTGATTATGATCATAGTTATCACACTCCCTCACATTGATTATTAAGTTTTCAATCAAATATAAATAATTCACGTACGTATTATACAAATTGAAGAATAATCCCATTGAGATTTGGATTTTCTTTGAAGACAAATTGATAATCGCACAAGATACCTCGTTAATTTCACCGAAATCTGATATTTCTCAAACATCCAAATTACAGCAAGTTTTATTCAAAAACGTTCAATAAAACAATTTTATTTCAACCGTGTATAACCTATTTCGCATTCAATTCCAATTTTGTTTGAATGAACGATTAAAGCTTCAATGACATTCAAAATATGTATATAAAATTTGAAATGTTTGATTTACCACTTAACGATAAGACATGATAACTTGTCCACAGATTTTTGACACAATGTTTTCTATGCTGAGAAATGTGCTACACAAAAATGTTATGAGTAATTACCTTGGTGCTGTCAATGACTCTCTCCAATCACGCCTCATTTCATGTTCAGCTGTACTGAGTACCGATCTTTCAAAGTACAAAGAACCGACACATTTTTTAGAATACAACGATAAAAAATACCCGATTCAACAACCAGGCGAGGAGCGACGTCCTGCTGTGAGTAGGAATGAAAAAACTACATGAATTCATAATCCTTTTGTATTACAATACTATTCTCGAATACAATAATTTTCTTTACAGTTTGTTTGTCATGTTAAGAAAAATATAAAATACAGTCCCAAAAAAATGTGGTATGTAGCGTCTTTGGTAAGAGGAATGTCCGTAGACGAAGCTGTAAAACAATTGAGTTTCGTCAAAAGGAAAGGTGCGGAACTAGCTAAACAAACAATCTTAGAGGCACAAAAATTGGCTGTAGAGCATCACAATGTTGAATTCAAAAGTAATCTCTGGGTTTGTAAGTAGCATAATTGATTGTCCGTGCAGTTAGGATAATACAGTTTATGAGTCTGAAAATCTTATGTATCTTCTCTTTTATTCGATTTCAGCCGAATCTTTCACTACTAAGGGTGTAGTGTTTAAAGGAATGAGACGACACGCAAGAGGCAGAGTAGGTGAAGTACGATATATATACTGTCATTATTTTGTAACTTTAGAGGAAGGTTCTCCACCAAAACAATATTATGCACGCGCTCCACGTACCGGTGAAGAGATGCTCGAAGATTGGAGAAAGCAAATGCGTATGCGCAAAATACCAAATTCTTTGTAATATTCTCTACATCTGAGGTACATTAAATTTATTTGTACATATCGCTGAACTGAATTGATTTGTTTATCGTTAATCTTTGACCCTTTTCTTTTGTATTTTAGAAAAGAATTTATTTTGTTGATATCGAATTGTCTCAAAGCAAGAATCTAATAGTCCCTAGCATTCCTAAATTTTAAAAAGTACATGCAGAGAAAGTAAGTTTTTCTACTTAGTTTGTGTTACAGAAATTTATTTTCTGGTGAAAATAAAGCGAATAGAGCGGCCTGGAAGCGTAACAAAGATTCATTCTCACCAGAATTGAAGAGCGTGAATTCCATATGAAAATTAAACTCACGAGCATCAGGGTTGTATGTAGAAATTTATATTTCATCACAGAATTAGAATTGAATTTAAGAGGAATAGTGGGAGAGAGATGAATGGTTAAGGACCATGGAGTGCTTCGAGGAATGGGCAAAATTTTGTTACGTACTTTCTGATCAACTAAGCGATAAATCCAAACATTAAATCCGCAGTGATGAACTACATTGCTAAAATTGAGCTTTACATATGAAATTCCAACTGCGAATGATTCCTAAGAATTCCACAAACGATTATAAACATATTAACTTACAGATGTCAATAATTTTGATAACTTATCTTCTCATGTTTAAGAATATGTTTTAGGCGTTGGATTTATATTTAGAGCCAAATCCTAGCAATCCATTTTATTGCTATATATGAAAAATTTCTAATCGTTGCTTAGTTATTTCAAAACTACGTAGCAAAATTTTGTCCGGTTTTGAATGCTCAATTTATTTCAATCGACATGCATCAAGCCAAAAATATACATCATTGATATACATTAAATACCATCAAACGCGAATCAATTAGATTAGATAATCTATTTATTTGGCCTCTTCAAAAATTGTGCGTTTTTTGCAAATTCCATAAATCCTTTACAGAAAATATTGACTTAAATTATTAATTCTTATTCATGATACATTTATTCGACTTATCGTGTATAAAAGTCTTTTCAAGAGCTTGAAGAAATAATCCTGCCAAGCTGTCAGTCTATAATTGGGGATTAAAGAGATTTAAATAATTGATACCATGAAGCAGCATGAGTCTTTTGAAATTCCAGTCATATCAACCTCCGTATGATTCGATAACTAAATATAATGCATTTGATAAATTAGTGAATGTATGGGAAATCTTTTGAAATGCATTCGATGAAAGGTTCTATTCTTTAGAATAAAATCGAAATTCTCCATCCAACGTAAGATGAAATAATGAGTTTACAAATGATAACGAAATTTCAGATTTCCAGATCCAATTTTTAGATAAATATAATTTTATTATTGAAAATTCATTAATCTGATTCAAAAAAGAAGTTTTTCACAAAATAAGAGGATCTGTCGGTAATAAATACATCCGATGAAAAGTCGATAGATTATCAAATCATGCTGTGTATAACAAGTGCTCTGGTAGAATATCATCAGACGTTGATATTGTAAGTTCTCTACGATACAAGAATTCGATTAGAATATTAATTTATGAATCACATAAGAAAATATCATGGAAAAATTCAATGTACAATCCGACTTTTGATGAAACGTTGAACTCTTCTGGATCAAGTGATGGCGCATTTCGAAGTCTTACAATGTTTTTTTGCATATAACGACAATGAAGATACCCAGGAGGGATAACACAGTTTCCAGACACGCATCTTACACCGAGGACAATACCGTGAAATAAGACATTGAAGTTTGTACCGCCTTTTGAAACAGAACATATTTGAAATATTGAAACGATTAATCTATTGTAACTGTTACAGTTCGAAGGTAATAGCTATATTCACCGCAGCAAAGTTTTCCAACGAGAAGACAAATACTCCACCGCCTGTTATCATGCACGGTTTTCTGCTTCTTTGTATTATAAACATGAGTAATTTGGGAATTGCAACTGGAACGTCGTACCAATCTAGGCTGTATCTGAAATACAATCAGTACGTTGAAATTTAAACGCTTTATCACATCATCGACGCGCGTGCTGAGTTTTTCACTATTTTTCACATGTAAGGGAGAGGAATGAGGTATGAGGAATAATGTACAACGGAATATCGAAAAAAGATTGAAATGCTCACGCAGCTACATCCAATCCCGCGCTATGATCCATAACCCTTTGACTCGGCCAGCATTTACAGTAAAAATGAAATAACTGTCCAAAAGTAAAGCCCACGAATCTCAAAACTTCAATATCCGCCCCCATTTGTGAAATCTGAAAATATATTTATTATAAGATTTTATGAATTCATCAGGCATTCGTCTTTCTTCATATATTTTACTTTTACTAGCGTGATGCTCAAACAAAGGACATCGCAGCCGAGTTGTAACAAGAAAGAAATCGAACTTGATTTTTCCACGAGGTCCACGAATCTGTAAAAAGAGAAAAGATCTTTGTATTTGTTTTTCTTTATTTCAACGACATACATATAAGAGGAGGGACTGGTTCGCTGGACGACTGGAAAAATTTCTAGGACTCGCTTCTGTATTTCCATTGTTAAGGGCACTCAAGTACCAAAACTTTTTTACCAACTTTTTTTACATAAATTATGCGTTCAACGGAAATTTTCAATGGATAATAATAAAATCCACGACCAGTATGATATTCTAAAGTTAAGTTTGAGTCTTTTTCTGATCTTCTGGCGAGTAAAAGAGGATTTAAAAAGTAATAACCTCGAATTGCAAAAAAAATTTTTATAATTTTGTTTCGCAATACTTGCAAACTATGAAGAAACCTAAATTGATATTCAGAGTTCAATCTCAGGTATGCACTCGATTATCATTGATTTTAAATTCAATTGTATCAATTAATTTATGAAAAAAGTTGGCGCAGAATTTTACCCGCTCCTCCTGATGCTTGAGTGTCCTTAAGAGCATTCCGTAGAAGGGTTAATCCATATAAAGTGGTCCAGGGCTAAAATAATTGGTAATTTGACAACCTTTAAAAAAAATCTATTCGTTAACTATTGTCACTCCTACGTATGAGTAGTTCAAAACCTGTATCATTATATTTTAATTCCCGCCCGTTTAAGAATGACAGCCACTCTTGTAATGGGAGACGCGCTATTTTCCACGTTTTTATAGGCTCTTACTAAAATTGTAATAACTCATAAACAGTTCATCTCAGCTTTTTCAAAGAAATCCCTGCTGAAAATGCCAGGCAGATGCGGACAAAAAATAGTTGTCAGGCTTTGAACGGTCTTTGTCCCACGAAATCCGGCTAAAAATCGACAAAATTTCTACCTTTTTTTGTCAGGAATCACCAAATTGGAGTATCCTATCAAAACCTGACAAAATTTTTTCTGTCAGTTTTTGACAGGATATTCCATGTTTAGTGATTCCGGATGAAACCAGGTAGAAATTTTGTCAGTTTTTGACCGGATTTCCTGGGACAAGAACCGTTCAAAGCCTGACAACTATTTTTTGTCCGGATCTGCCTGGCATTATTGGAACCCTGAAATGTTTCCTGAAGGGCATCAATTTGATCCAAACTTGAGTGTTTCGTTTGAAAAAAAACGGAATTTTAGGGTACTACCAGGTGTACTGGTATGAAATGAGCGTTTTTTTGTGAAAATGAAACACTAATTGCAAATGGGAAAGTAACAAAATTTATTCCAAGTATTGCCCTGGTGGAACGTGAAGTAGTGGATAAGTAGTAAAAAAGTAGTAAAGAAAAATGCGATTTTCTTGGGGAAAAAAGTACGTAGGAGGTGAAATAAAAAACGATACGGAAACTAGAGACTGATCTATACACTGAGGACAAAATCAGCATGATATTTGTTGATTTAGTTGTGAAATGAGATGATTTTCGACGAAAATCAATGCCACACGCGTATTGGCGTCTAGCGAGGAGGCGTGATCGGAGCAACAAAACAACGAAGGAAGAGAAACTGAGAAGCACGTTGGTCACGCCTCCAATGTCTGGACGCAGAGAAGGGATATGACTAGTGGAAAAGTTGTAGGGAAGTAGTAATTGAGTAATTCGTGGAAATCACACGTTTTTTCGTCAATCCACCAGTTCTATGAATATTCCATGGGTATATCTATGATGTACGAGTATCTGGGAGATGTTGGATCATGTGACGATATTTATACGAGGATTCCAAATCAATCTAAACCATGTCAATGGGCGAAGTAGTGAGTAAGTAGTGGGTGGGATTGGCACCTTTTTTCCTTATTGAACAGTCTAAAATTTTTCTGAGACAGTCTCCGTCCAACCCATGTAGGTTGAAAAAACTTGACAAAATGTGTCTTGTCAGGACCTAATGGGTCAAGCATGAATTTTTACTATACTGTGTTGCAAAAATTATACTGTTTCATTTATCCTGCTACTTTAGTACAAAATGTAGTAATATTTGAGACATCATTTTTCTCCGTGTGCTTTGAATTCCATTGGGCTTGATTGCAGGTAATAAAGTTTCCCAGATCTGGTCCTGATAGAATATTCAATGTGAATTTTTACTCGAGAGGGTAAATGAATGTTGAATCCTGACTGGAACGTGATATCTGTCCCAAACAGCACAGAATGTCTCAATGACATTGCCACAATATTATATTGGAAATATGCAATATTCTGGCCAACATCTCAAGAATATTGTCAGAATATCTCCAGAATGTCTTATGTCACCATCATTGTGACATTCTGGAGATATTCTGCAATATCACTGAGATGATTGTCGTAATATGCTGTAGACATTCTGAAATATCACTGAGATCATCTCAGGGATATTTTATACAGGAAAACATCTCATAATTACGTGTATTAACAATACAGGGTGTCCAGTCTCCGGGAAATTCGGGAAATCCGGTAATTCTTCGGGAATTTATATTTCTTCGGGAATTTGTCGGGAATTCGTCGATTATTCGGGAATTTTTTAAAATTATAAATTTGAAAGTTTATTCAATTTCATATCATCCATTTTATATGTTTTCGTGTGATTAAAATGAAAACTTTCATCAATTAAATTAGAATTTGAATCACTTTCATTGCATTGAAAGTCTCATAGCAATTCATAAGAAAATATTCTTATTATGAAACATTATGGATTTGAAACAGAATATTTATAAGTAAATCACGAAGTCCTATAAATTTTTGTTTATGATTCATCATGAATACTTATGAATATATATATTCATAATATTCATAAATATTCCTGATGAATCATAAACAAAAATTCATAGGACTTCGTGATTTACTTATAAATATCCTATTTCAAATCCATAATGTTTCATAATAAGAATAATTTCTTATGGATTGCTATGAGAACCAGGATGTTATGTTGCTTGGAAAGTTTTCCGCCAGCCTCGGTTTCCTGGTTGAAAAAATCCGATTCAATTCGATTAAAAAAATTCTATCGGAAGGGGATAATTGAGTTTCTACATCGGAAATTTCTCATTTTCAACTCTTTAATCGGATTTAATCGGTATTTTATAATTATTCAAAATTCCGATCAAATCCGACGAGAAAAGTTTTATTGGAATGAATTGAGTTTCTGCATCGGAAATTCCCCACTGATACCAATAAAATATTTTCCAATTGGATTCAATCGGTATTTTATGATTAATGAAAATTCCGATTCATACCAATGAAATATTTTTTGACTGGATTTAATCAGTATTTTATTGATCATTAATATCCTAAGTGATACCAGTGAAATATTTTTCAGTGGGATTTAATGGTTATTTTATCAATAATACAAATTCTACTGGTATCAAGAAGATATTTTCTACACAGATATGAGTGTTTCTTAGAATTCAAGAAATTGTTATTTGAACAGGGCGAAATAAATATTTGTTCAACGGAAAGAAATATTTTTTCGATACAAACAAATATATGCTTTGGAACAAGAAGCAAATAATAAATTTTGTTGAACTAAAAAAATATTGATTTCAGTCAAAGGAATATTTATTTCGCCCTATTCGAATAAAAATTTCTTAAATTCAAAGGACCACTTTTATCTGTTTAGTTTGATTCATTTGGGTATTTTATGATTATAGTCTCCAATTCTATCAACTTTCCCATTAGTTCCAATACATCGCGGTCACCGGAAGTTTTGATGAAAACCAATGGTTTGTTGCAATGAAAGAAATTCTAAAATTAAATTGGTTATTGTTGATACATTCCTCAAGAACTCTATGCTATCTGGTTTCGAGAAAAAAAGCATTCAAATCTTATATATGATCAATACTCTCTTCTCTATAATAATTGCCCACATTTATATGTCAGTTGAAAATTAAACGTTTGTAATAAATAATACGTGCACCGACACACCGCGAAATTGAGAATTGCTACATACTTGAGAAAGGAAACAGTTATCATTTTAGGACGTTAAGGTAGTTCTCTTGCGATATTTAGAATCAAATTTGGAAAATCATTGTAAAATAGAGGACCAAGGTCGAAGGGATTTGATAATCATATTCGTTGGGGCTTATATTCTTATTTATGACAAAAAAAGAACCAACTCAAAATATAAACAAATAACTTTGTAACAAATACACGAAATTTTTCATGGTTTTTTTCTTAAAAAATTTTCATTTTTCATCCATTTATGGCTTAAGAGGACTCATTTTCTTCCTTGTGAGATTTGAAAAACCTTTGACATCGGGGATTTTTGATATTTATTATCATGACACTGTTACACGTTTTTGTTTATAATTAGTAAAATAAATTCCCATAAATAAAAGCGTGTGACAATGTCATGATGATACATATAAAAAAACCCCGATGGTAAAGGTTTTTCAAATCTCACAAGGAAGAAAATAAGCCATGAACGGATGAAAAATGAAAATTTTTCAAGAAAAAAACCATGAAAAATTTTGTGTGGTTGTTACAAAGTTCTTTGTTTATATTTTAAGTTGTTTTTTTCTTTTGTGATAAACAAGAATATAAGCCCCAACGAATATGATTATCGAATCCCTTCGACCTTGGTCCTCTACTTGACAATAATTTTTCAAATTTGAAGCTGAATATTGCAAGAGAACTACCTTCAGAGTTATTTAGGGGATTGAGCTGTGAAAAATATTGAAAAAATGTTTTCATTAGCAACTGTCATTGGATATAATTTTTGAGGTATTTCTACGTCTCCTACTAACCTCTATCCTATTTACCAGGTCTCCCCAATAAAACAAAAAGACGTCGAAAAGATGTATTTTGTCCAAAATATATCTAAAAGTGCTCTAAAAATATATATAATCTTGAAAGAGATCTTTTCGACTCGAAATGTTTATTGAGTACTATCCTTATATTTTAGATCATTCCGATAAGGCTTGAAAAATATATTTTTAATTCTAAAAAACGGTTTTTTCGGTGTATTGTAGTAATAACACCGAAATTCGGGAATTTTTTTAAAATTGTCGGGAAAAATCCGGGAATTCGTCGGAAATTTCATTGATACATTTTACTGGACACCCTGACAATATTATGAATTACTGTTTTTGGTTGCAAAAAATTTTCTTCAGAGTAAATTCCTCTACAAATGTTGTATAAAATATGATTTGGATGGCTTTGTAAGAGAAATACACATTGAAAGTCGATTATTAGGAAAGTTTCCTCAGTGAGGATCGAACTCCAGTTCTCCGAGTCATAGACAAAACCTCTATCATCTCAGCTAATCACTGAGATGACTTCAATGCCCTCAAAGTGCCACTCTTTGTCATCATAATGATGCGTTTCTGGAAAATTCGTTTCCGTGGGATATAGACCAATCAATTCAGAATCATCTGAAACTGGAATTGAATAGGTCGTGGGGGAGAGGTTTCTTTCACCCTCGACTTGTACATTTTACTCACAAGTAAGTAACGGGTCTGATGAATAAAAATTCTTACTGCCACATAAAATATTGCTACTGAAATATTCTCAGAATATTTCATTTGCGACAAACATGAAATATCCATCATCCCAAGCAGCAACAGAATTTCAAAGTATATACGAAATAGAAACGTTCGTAGAATGTACGAATGAGATACGAAGAACATATATTGAACGTTCATAGAATATTCGAATGAGACTGTTTCAAATATACTTAGAACGTATATAGTATAGAGGTAAGGGTGGATATATGGGCCCCCACTTTCTTTATTTTTAATAACTTCTTCTATTTTCAGCATAAAAATCTATAAATCATAATTCTTCTATGAACTACCCAACACTGATTGCATGAAGTCCCGTTTCATTCTTCGCAGCCATTAAAAGAATAAAATCGTTTTTCCAAAGTTTCCCATTTTTTCATTACCAACATTTGTGCGGGTAATATGGGCCCCAAGGTATTTTTGTCAAAGAAATGAAACAATTAAAGGAAAGTGTTCATTTACTCATAAATTCACAAAGAATAGAGTTGGATCTAGATATAAATTGAAAGTCCGCTTGGATATTGCGTCAAAATGAAAAAAGTGACTTATCATAAACCAACTGGAAAAATCATTTTTGTTTCAATTCATTTACAGAAGTCACAATTGTAAACATCTTTTTCGCAACCAGCACAATCATTGTGAGCCCACATGTCACAAACCACACACTTGACCCACAGTTCAGATTCAGAGTCGGGGGCCATAATACCCGCAGTGCAGAGAGCCCGTATATCCACCCTGACCATCTTGGAGAATGAAATTTTTCTACCCTCAACTTTGTAAATAAATTGACATTACTCGATGTGAAACGCGATCTTTAAAGCACACTAAATACATACCCAAACTTGGTTTCACCGGTTGAAATGAAAAAACTGTAGTAATATTAGGTCCAACTCTTACCTTTCAAACTTTTGATAACGAGCACAAAATTCATCGCTTGATATATCATCAACCATAACAGCTGAGCGATCAGCGTGATCTACAGTGTCGTTTGTGAACTAGTTCCAGTAGTTTGAGTGTTCACCGCTAGAATTCATGACTCACATAATCAGATACAGAGGGAGCCCATATTACCAGCAGGGGCCCATTATTCCACCTTTGCCTCTATTCGAAATGTACGATATTCATTCAATCGACGTTCAATTATCGTGCCGTCGTATATTCGATTACATACGTTCGATGAATATGCATAGCACCTATGAAACAGTCTCATTCGAATGTGCATAGAACATATTTCGAATATTCGAAGAACATTCATAGTATATTCTGGTGCTACTTGGGATCATAGATTCCCAGAACATTGCAGAATATCATATGCGCAATATTTCGATTGCAAGATTCTCAGAATATTTGTAATGAAATATTCTATCCGCAATATTCATGGAATATCGTAGAAATATTTCACATTCTATATGCTTCGAGTGAGATATTTGTGATATTCTGAAAATATTACTGAGATATTGGGTGCTATGTGGGGTGTTACTCAACACATGGGCTGAAAAGTCCCGGGCCTAACAAAGAAATCACGGTTTTTTTGTTCAAAATTAGCTTTATGCATCAACCCACGTAACACAAGAATTTCTCAAAGGTGCTATGATGATGCAGTGAATGTGAAAAGAATGTGCAAATGAGACTATTTTGGATAAATTCGTCAAGATATTCTATGGAGGTGCATAGCATATAATTGTTCGAAACAGTCTCATTTGGAGGTTCTAAGCGTGTTCACAGGATTTTCCAAACACGGTCTTAGCGTTTTTAACCTCTTGTGTTGCTTGGGAACGTAATCTCCATCAAGAACAACGGAATCATTCCAGCGCCGCTCTAACATTTCAATACCACTTTTGTAGAACGATTTATCTTTTGCCTCAAAATAGGCCTCAGTTTCAACGATAACCTCTTTATTCGAGTGAAATTTCTTACCGGCGAGCAGGTCTGCGAACAGCCACCCACTGAGCATTTCCGTTAGAACCTTGCATTAACATGGCAGCGATATTGATGTGATCTTGAAAGTACTTGTCTTTCAATTTACAAATGCAATATTACAAAAGTAACTTGCAAAAATATCGTTGAAATATCACCTGACAACGTAACATTGCTGCAATTTACTTGTAATTGGATGTTGTAATATTACTGTTGTAATTCTCATAACACCCTCATGGAAATATATCTACGCCAAAGTACGCCAAGAACTACACCATTTTACGCCAAATTACGCCCAAAACTATTCCTAAGTCCGCCATTTCGAACACATCTGCGGATTGGCGTAGTAAATTACGGTGCTTCGATATTAGTTAGAAAACTACAACCTTCCACGCTCGAATACTTCAAATTATTCAGAACTACCACTCATTACTTTAATAAACGCCCAAAGCAATAGTACATAATTGCAATTTATGCCTTTTCAAGTTATAATTTTAAGAATGGATGAAAATTACTTAACCTTTTACAACAATCTACGCCAAAAGTAAAAAATACAAAATTACGAAAAACTACGCCTTTTCAAGTACAAGTACTTTAAATAGATAAATTTATCGATTTTATTGATTTGATAATTTTTTCGACAAACTAAACTCTGAGAGCGATAATGATCTTAGTTCTCCGTAGAAATTCGTAGTTTCCACGCAATTGGTTGCATATTCGCGTTCCATCGTGAAAAGTTCTCAAAGTCCCCACTGGGTTGTAAAAATTCTTGGAAATGCATAGAAAATGGAATTTTCTAAGAGAATCCACGGACAAGTATGTCAGTGCAGTGGGACAAACTAAAACTGAGAGCGATAACGATCTTAGTTTTTTGTAGAAATTCGTAGTTTCCACGCAGTTTTTTTTCATGTTTGCGTCTCGTCGTGAAAAGTTCTCCAAGTCCGAACTGTGTCGTAAAAATTCTTGGGAATGCATATCAAATGGAAATTATCAAAAGAAAGTTCTAAAAAGTCTATGTAACACTATATCTCCGCAACGGGGAGACGAACGAAAAATCTCAGTCAATCAATCTGCTTCACGTTCACGTTTCCGTGGTGAAAAGTTTTCAAAGTTCCTACACGGTTGTGAAAATTCATAAGAAGTTGTAAAAATCCGAGCTTTCTACTAAATCCTACGCATAAGTCCGTCAATGAAATCGGTGTCATCGTATTTTTGAATATTCTTATATTCTTCATACTTGTACTCAAACACATGATCATCTTTTGTCGTTTATACTCCTGACTACCCCAAAATTACGCCCTTCCAGCCCCGTGTCGTAGTCTGGCGTACTTCTGCGTTGAACCACGTATATTTTTTTACGTTATTTTACAACTTTTTACGCCATGCAAGTAAGCCTTATTCCGCATAATTGTACTTTTTGGTATAATTTGGCGTAGATATATTTCCACGAGGGCAGGTACTTTCAAAATCGCATCAACATCGATGCAATGTTAAGGCAAGGTTCTAACGGAAATGCTCAGTGGGCAGTAGTCGCTGGGAGCCTAATCTGGCGAATACGATGGATGTGGAAGCAGTTCGAAGTTCAATTCATGTACTTTTGCCATTGTTTTGATTGACTTGTGACAAGGTGCGTTGTCTTGATAGAATAACATTTTTTTCTTCGCCATATGCAGTCGTTTCTCTGCAATTTTGGCCTTCAAACGCTCCAATAATGCGATATAATATTCACTGTTGAGAGTATTTCCCGTCTCAAGGTAATCGATGAATATTACACCACGCACATCCCAAAATACCGAGGCCATAACCTTCCCAGCCGATTGTTGTGCTTCCAGGCGCTTTGGACGAGGTTCACCAGTGGGTGTTCACTCAGATGACGATCGTTTTGATTCCGGAGTGAAGCGATGGATCCATGTTTCATCCATTGTAACATATCGACGCAAAAATTCCGGCTTGTTACGTTTAAACATGGCCAAACACTGCTCGGAAGCATCAACGCGTTCTTGTTTTTGGTCAACAGTGAGCAAACGCAGCACCCACTTTGAACAGAGCTCTCTCATAGTTGAATGCTCATGCAATATAAAGCCAACACGTTCTTTTGATATTTTTACGATGTCAGCTAACTCACGCAACTTCACTTTTCGATCATTCAAAACGATTTCGTGAATGTTTTTTATGTTTTCTGGCGTCACCGCCGCATTTGGACGTACACTGCGTTCTGCATCATCGGTGTCTCTACGACCACGTTTGAAGTCAGCAAACCAACGTTTTATTGTGGTTTCTGATGGAGCGGAGTCCTCATAACACTTTTCAAGCCATTGCTTCGCTTCAACGGTATTTTTCCCCATCAAGAAGCAATGTAAAATTAAAACACGAAATTGTTCTTGATCCATTGTTTCAAAAATAACAAAAGTAGCATCACTCTTAGTCAGGGGGATGCAACTCACCTAATCACCTTCAAATGTTTCGCGAAACGTTTTGTCACCACAGTAAACTTCACTTGAAGTCCGTGAACGGCGCTGTCTGTAGCTAAGTCAAAATCACGTGATGTTTTTTGTGTACACTACCCACGTGACTTTTTCTAATAGTACAATCAGCGTCTCTTGCGGACAGTTTGGGAAATATCGAATGGTGACAAAACGTTACGTATAGTTTTCATCGAGTTGCACCCCCCTGCTCTTAGTACAATAACTCACAAACTAATGAATAGAATATCATGAAATTTTGACAGCTGTCTTTTGAAGGTTAGTACTAACTGAAAAACAGGTGAATGCAGTAAAATCCGTGCCATATAAGTGTTAGGCCCGGTACTTTTCAGCCTATGTGTTGATGGTTATTTTACATTCATGGATTTTGATGTAACATTTAAACGGTATTTATTGGAAAACTTCATAAAAAATAATCATAGGATAAATACTCTATAGCTCTTCTGTGAGTATTAACGCAAGTGGCGATAGTATATCCTTCCAGCTGTCTTTTAATCCCAGTTGCTTCGTTGATTTTCGCATCCCTTTTATAATTCTCTATCATCCGGTTTAATTGATAACTGAAAATGAGAATATATTAATGTACAGTGACAGGTTTCTCTGACCGTAACCTGTAACCCTACATCGCTCTCTCTCTCTCTCTCTCTCTCTCTCTCTCTCTCTCTCTCTCTCTCTATCCCTCTCGGATTTAAACAGAACCAAGAATGAAAGCGATATGCGTTACAATTTGAAGTTAAAAACCCTCGTGGTTTAATAATTACAAAAATAATAAAATGAGTTTGCTTACCCCACAACTGCAAACATACTACATGCGTGCTGCATGTACACGAGATACATACTATCCACTGATACTAAAATCGTCATCGCGAAGAAACCCACCAAGTATATGTGAAACAGTATTTGATAAAAATATTCCTGCTCGTCAACGAAATATTCAGCAACAGCGGGAGGTTGTTTTGGTCTGGACTCGTTCAGAGGTGCAAAAGTGTCCAAGATTTGAGGCATGAATCCCAAAACCAGATACAGACTTGATGCTATGTAGATGTATACTGAAAAAAAATGAAGATTTTACTGATGCCCAAATCTTTCGTATTCACATTTGGCTTTGGATCCAAAGAACAGAATTTACGAAACCTCGACCCTGTTGGAAATCCCAAACAAAACTACATGAACGAGGCAGGACTGGGTAGTACTCGTCTCCAATTTTGTTTGGCATTTTCGCAGGGCGGAAATCTCTCGAAAGAATCTGTTAAAATTGAGACTGTGATTCCGTACTGCGGTAGCTGGCGGTTCCCGCTATAAGACCTTTGAATCTTGACCACAATCGTACCGCATGTTCGGGTGAAAAACGGGGGTACATTGCAGTAGTACTGTAATACGAGGGTGGATTGATAAGTTTCCGGCCTGACCAAGAGATGGCGCCACTAGGCCTACCTTGAGGTGGCGTTCTATAGTACCATCCTTAGATAGCTTGTAGCTATAGTTTCAGTCCGATCGCCATGTTAGTTTAGTTTTGAGAGCACGCTGACCAAGACGCCTCTGTGTTTTTCGTAAAAATGGAAAAGCTGGAAAATCGTGCTGTCATCAAATACTTTTATTTGAAGGGGTTAACGCCGAAGGAAATTAAAGAAGAGATGGACTCAACACTGGGGACATCCTCCCCATCATATTCAACCGTTAAGCAGCGGGTTTCTGAGTTTAAAAAGGGTCGTGTGAGCACCTCTGATGAGCCTCGCTCAGGACGCCCCATTGAGGTCACAACTCCAGATATGATCGAAAAAATCCATCGAATAGTGCTGAAAGATCGCAGATTAAAAGTTCGTGAGATAGCTGAGACCTGTAAGATGTCATATGAACGTGTACAAAATATTTTGCACCAACATTTGTATATGGAAAAGCTCTGTGCAAGATGGGTGCCGCGTTTGCTAACAGTCGACCAAAAATTGATTCGAAAGAACATTTCTACCGCCAATTTGGCGTTGTATAAGCGTAATCCAAGCGAATTTTTGCGTCGATTCGTAACCGTTGACGAAACTTGGGTCCACCACTACACTCCTGAAACCAAAGAACAGTCTAAACAGTGGATTGGACCAGGGGAACCACCTCCAAAGAAGGCAAAAACAATTTTTTCGGCGAACAAGGTTATGGCTACTGTTTTTCGGGATGCAAGAGGTATTATATACATTGATTACCTTGAAAAGGGTAAAACTATCACTGGTCAATACTACGCAGACTTATTGCAACGTTTGAGCCACGAAGTGAAAATTAAACGACCTCATCTGGCGAAGAAAAAAATCTTGTTTCATCACGATAACGCACCAGCGCACACGTCAATCGTTGCGATGGCTAAAATCAACGATCTGAAGTTTGAATTAATGCCGCACCCTCCCTACTCTCCAGACCTGGCCCCGAGTGACTATTATCTGTTTCCTAACCTCAAAAAATGGCTTGGCGGTAAGAGATTTGCGGACAATGAAGAAGTAATCGAAGCTGTAAATGGGTATTTTGAGGAGCTTGACGAATCAGTCTATAGAGATGGCATTACTAGACTAGAACACCGCTATGAGAAATGTATCAGCCTTGGAGGAGATTATGTTGAGAAATGAAAAAAAAAAATTCTTAGAAACGTTGTTTTTCTTGGTGAGGCCGGAAATTTATCAATCCACCCTCGTACAGTGCAGTCTTTTTCACTTTATCCGGTAAAACTGTAGTGGTCACGAAGGGTCGAATAGTGATAGAGGTGGACTCGAGACTCTCGAGCCAAATTCGAACATAATAAATATCATTTATTTCAACGAGCTTTGAAGATGAATCTTCATATCAAGTCAAGTATGGACATGGAATAGTTGAAAATAACACGTCTGAAAGGATCAAATCGAGTGCGTGCAAGTAGAAATGAATTAGAGAGATTGCTAACGTAATGTTAAAATCGTGGTCCGTATCACGTTTTTTTCCTTTTGAAGTAGATTCTGTGATTGGCCGAATTTTCCTCCTGAGAAAGTGGACCCTGATTTTCATATATCGTTAGCAATCTTTCCAACTCATCTCTGATTCAAGTTATGAAACAATTTTTGTTCATCCGAGATTGGATGAACACGACAAGACAAGACGAGACACTTGAAAGACAACGCGAGACCATTTGCGAGATTGTTGCGAGACTCTGAATCCCCCCACGGGTTATAACTGATGAAAAGAACTGCTTTTGTTAATTCTGCTCAAGAGTCTTGAGTTCACCTCTAAATACTGAAGACCGTCAGCTCCCGCAGTATAAGATCATGAATCTGAAATTCTGTGTACACTATTAACAATTTCTGCATGAAGCTTCAATCACATGTGATGGAAGCAATTTCCACTCACGTGATTGAAAAAGTTCTTGAAATTTCAATTACATTTGAATAAAAGTTCAGTTAATAAACTGTATCATTATAGGTAATATAACATAGCAAACATTTCAAATTGCTAAATCAATCATGAAGAACTGGAAATTTCATGTACCAGTTTATTTGAAAAATGAATGAAAATTCAAGAAATTTGTAATAGTGTAGTTACTCCCCACGTAGAAGAGCCAGTTTTAAGGCGATGGTGACGAACGCATCAGTACTGAAATGGTATTGGCTACCAACGGTTGTCTGCCGATTGCGAGTCGATACTGGACCGACGTGGTTTCATGTTCTAATCGGCACTGGCTCGATTATTTTTTCCGCCGCTTTGCGGCATACATTTTTCAAATGAATCATCTTCCATGAAAATTGGCATGCAAACGTGTTTTAGGCCGCTGACTACGGATCTGAACTGAGATTTCCAAAATTCAAAATGAAGAATTCAAAATGACGACAGGAAATTTGGAGAATTGTGGAATTCCACTGAAAATAACAAACAAGGGATTTCCCTTGAAAAATTGTGGGATTTTGCTGGAAGTTACATATAAAGGATTTTTTGAGCCACTGATTACAAATCTGAACTCAGATTTGTAAAATTCCGAAAAGCCAATCCCCAATGACGGTGAAAAATTCCATGAACTCACGTATACAGGGTGTCCCATTTTAATTTTTATATGGGAATAACTCAAAAACTAGGAGTTTTGGAGGAAAATGTTTCGAACAAAAGTTGTGAGATTCCGAGGGGGACATCTGATGGTGACCTTGACTTTGGCCTCGGATCTCAACTTCAAGGTCATTCAGAGGTCAACTTTTGTTTCTTAAATGAAATCCCCTATTTTTGACTGCAGATTCAGATTTGACGTTGAAAAACAAGAAACTTTTGTCTGAATCATTTTTCCGAATTCCGCGCAGATGGCGCTCTAATCGATAAAAAATCAGTTTTATGAAACACTCGTATTGCTTTCTGTGTAAAACGACATTTAACTCTCCAGTGTTTTTTTCAGCTTCTGAGGGTTACCGTTGCCATTAGAGTTACCCAATGTGCACCACGAGGTGGTTGAGCGATCGGATCTTGCACATCTTTGTGGCCCTGCAAATTCGATGAAACCCCATAAGTAAAAATTCAAAGTGGTAAGATCCGGAGACCTAGCTGGGATTTTCCATCGACCAATACTGTCAATTATGTCTGTTCGTAGTACCGTTACTGTGAATTGTTGCCAAACGCAAGTACACAACAATACTTGTGTTTATCATGAACAAGAAAGTTCATACTAGAGCATTGTTTACAAACATAAGTGAAACGGAATGTTTAATATCCTTCATTCATTCACAAATTCTTTTCGATATACGATTCACACTTGAAGAAGATCTTTGATCAGTGTTGTGAAAGCCTCAATACCATGGATTATCCTTGGGGTGAAATACTTGATATTCTCCTGATACAAGGGGAATGTCGACGTAATTACGCTGCAGCATCAAGATTGTATGGAAAGAGGTATCCAAATAGACACCAGCCTTCACTTCAGGCGATACGCTCAATAGAAAGACGAGTTAGAAGAATGAATATCCCACGAGTCAGAAGGCGTTATGATGGAAATCGTATGGATGCACTCTCAGTAGCCGTTTTAGGAATGGTGCACCTGAATCCTCACGTTAGTACCAGAGAAATCCAGCACCAATTAGGTATCCCAAGATCAACGGCACACCGCATACTAAGATCTGGTAAATATCATCCTTACCACATTACTTTGGTGCAAGCATTAAGTGAAGATGATCTTAGACGTAGGGTTGAATTGGGTCAATGGGCCTCGGAGCAACCGCCTGGTTTTTTCAATTACGTGATGTGTAGTGATGAGGCAACATTTCGCAGTAACGGTGTTATGAACAGAAATAATTGTCATTATTGGTCAATTGAAAATCCCAGATGGCATCGACAAGTTGACAATCAACATCGCTGGACTCTGAATGTGTAGTGTGGGATTTTGAATGGTCAGATCATTGGTCCTTATTTCTTCCAACATACTGTTAGGAAGGAAAATTATCTGCAATTGATTCGGGACAAATTACCAAGGATGTTGGGAGATGTTGATCTCTACACACGGAACAGGATGTGGCTTCAGCATGATGGGGCACCACCTCATAACGCTGCAATTGTCAGAAATTTCTTAAACACATCTTACCCACACAGATGAATTGGTCGGGGTGGATACATTGCCTGGCCGGCTAGGTCTCCGGATCTTACTCCTTTGGATTTTTACTTATGGGGTTTCATCAAAGATGTAGTTTATGAAAGAGCACCAACGACCAGAGATGACATGAAACGCCGAATACGAACTGTCTGCCGAACAATTCCATGTCATGTGCTTTTGTCGTTAGAACCACATTTTCAGAGACGAATTAGGTTATGCCAACAGGTCAACGGTGCAAATATCGAACATTTGATACGGTGAATTTTCATACATATTGCAGAGCGTTTGTCGTGGAAAATTACACACCTCTACAGTCCAGACAATCGGCCCTTTTCAGGGCCACATAGATGTGTGAAATCCGATCGCTCAACCTCCTCGTGGTGCACATTGGGTAACTCTAATGGCGACGGTAATCCTCAGAAGCTGAAAAAAAGCACTGGAGAGCTCAATGTCGTTTTACACAGAAAGCAATACGAGTGTTTCATAAAACTCATTTTTTATCGATTAGAGCGCCATCTGTGCGGAATTCGGAAAAATGATTCAGACAAAAGTTTCTTGTTTTTCAACGTCAAATCTGAATCTGCAGTCAAAAATAGGGGATTTCATTTAAGAAACAAAAGTTGACCTCTGAATGACCTTGAAGTTGAGATCCGAGGCCAAAGTCAAGGTCACCATCAGATGTCCCCCTCGGAATCTCACAACTTTTGTTCGAAACATTTTCCTCCAAAACTCCTAGTTTTTGAGTTATTCCCATATAAAAATTAAAATGGGACACCCTGTATATAAGTTCAGCTAAATTCGGTGAATTTGCGAATTTTCGGGAATCTGTCATTTGAAATTTTGAAAATTTTCATTCTGGATTCTGAAAACCTGGGACTGAATTTGTATTTAGTAATCTTGAAAACATAATTATATCAAGATTCCGCGATTTTTCGAAATTTCGGCCGCAATTTCGAACCCATCATGCTGAATTTAGGAAATTCGATTCCCAATTCGTAATCAACGACTCCGGAAACCCATGTATGCATAATTATATCAAGATTCGTGAATTTTTGAAATTTCAGCCACCGTTTGAAGCACGCCCTGGTGAAAATGGGAGCGAGAAGCAAGAGTAAACGAAGCGTATGCTGAAGGGTAACAGAAACGTTAATGAAACGCATCAGGATCTTCACATTACGTATGTGCTTGAATATCTGGGTTCATGGATGCAGATAAAAAGGTCCTAAATTTTGAAAAAAATTCCGGTTTCAAATATCGAATTGATTTTGGTAACCGATGTTCAGGGACGAGCGTCACCATTCCGCAGTCCAACGTTGGCCGTCAATGGTTGTACACTGGCAGCCCGTATCGAACCGGTACTGAGCCATTCGTCAATTTCTACGTGGGTCGTGATTTGTTGAGTTTCTGGAGTTTCTTAAGATCTTAGATCGCCATACCCAGAAAACAAAACGAACGAGTCCACGATCGCTCAATCTGATGGACACACGGAAAGACCGGGTCTAAGGTAACTGACCCCATTAGCGAACGCGACCCCTTTAGTGAACCTCGAGATAATAAAACCTCTTTTACGAACAAGAAGTGTTTACCTATTACGTGCTGTGAAGATTATTCCAATCTTCAAACATTATTGTTCGTGATTAATGCGAAAACAAATGGAAGAAAGAAAAATGTAATTCACGAAATAAATAAAGATTCATGCTGAGTGTCACAACGAGCTTTGCCTTCGTGAATCTTACAAGGTGAGTTAAGAATGGACATTTTTTCAATTGTGCATTTTCAAAGTATTAATGCGACCATTGAACTATTTTATGTATCCAATCTATTGATATTATTCAAATTAAGATAATATAGGGTTATTTTCAATAACTGTCAGTCGCTAACTTAGAAAATTGCGCGTTCAGAAATACACACACGAAAATGATCGGTGAATCTATTACTGAACGAATAAACGTAACAATTCATATCATAGGTATCTACTCTAGGAACATTTTTTCATGAATTCCCATAATGCGCATAATTTTTCAATCAATCTATAAATTTCTCCAAGGATTGGAATAAACATGTAAAATTATAAACTCTACTTGAAATTCTCAATTTTTTTCGCCAAGGTAACTCAAGCAGCAACAGAAGTTCAAAGTATATATGAAATAAAAACGTTGGTAGAATTTGAGAATGAGATACGAAGAACATATCATGAAAGTTCATAGAATATACGAATGAGACTGTTTTAAATATACTCAGAACGTACATAGTACATGTGAAATGTACGATATTCATTCAATCGACGTTCGACTGACGTCCCGTCATATATTCGATTACATACGTTCGATGAATATGCATAGCATCTATGAAAAGGTCTCATTAGAATGTGCACAGAATATATTTCGAATATCATCAGGAAAGTGATAATAACTCATCTGAGCAGCCTCAGATTCTACGCGTCCAGTAATGGGGTCAATCAGCGTTCACTAATTCATGCGACCCGTTCACTAATGGGGGTATTGTTAAAATTTCATTAATTTCATTATTTTTATTGTTATCACTTGGAAAATGAATGAAAAATCACCGTAAGAGAAAATTGAAATGCTCAATCTACCTTAATTACTCGTGGAAATTCATTTTAAAGACATTATTCATGAAATAATTTATATTCAGAGTGCTTGTGTTCTTAAATGTTCACTAATGGGGTCAGTTACCTTATTAATATTTAGAAAGAATTTATCAACGTTTGGAAAAATGACTGTCAATTTAGGGAAAAAGTGGATCGCTGAAAAATATTCGTAGTGAGTCTATCAAAAATTCGTAGTAAAAATATTAACAGTTGGTAGTTTCATTGGAATTTTTCACAGTGAAACTATCAATTGTTAATACATCGACCAAGAATTTTTAGTAGACTCTCTACGAATATTTTTCAGCGATCCTCGTTTTCCCTAAATTGACAGTCATTTTTCTGAATATTAATAGACCCGGTCTTTCCGTGCATAATGATGCATGAACAATTGACCAATGGTTGTACTATCAGAATGGTTAATGCGTGAATACTATCAGTTATTGTACCATCATTGATGCACAACAGTTGCAGTAGTCTTCAATGCATCATTGGTCAATAATGTGTTAACTTATCATATAGTTAATTGTAAAATCGTGAATGACTTCAAAGTGTCCATGATTGTACAATCATCGAACCACTTTGTTTTCTGGGTAAAGTTGATGCTTCAGGATTATTGATGCAAAATCATCCCAATAGATTGTCTGCAGACCTTTCAGACGGGTACTCTGTAGGTATATATATTCCTCATACAGATCCATAGACAACGAGAAATTTTCATAGATCAGGCTAGATTTTGCCAACAGAGTTAGTTTGAAGCTCTCATTCGTTTCAAGCGTTTAAACCCAGACAGCTCAGAAAGTTCTCGGCACGTTTTAGAAATATAGCCTAGGTTCTGCGGGTGCAGGTCTACAAGAAGCACAACGTTCTGAACACGTTCTTCTCATCTACCACGGGACGTTCTCAAAGCAACCTTCCGAAGTAGCTGATCAGACCAGATGATTGAGACCAGATCACTCCTCGACCAATCAAAGTGATCTGGTCTTGATCAGCTACTTCGGAAGGCTCCAAAATGTTTCCCCAACATAGTTTCATGAAAACTAACCTTCAAAAACACTTGCACAGCTTCGCACAACGTTCCGGAAACCTTTATTCAACACGTTCCCAGAACATCGTACGATCCCACATAGCACAAATGTCTCAGTAATATCTGCAGAATATTCTGGAGACATTGTAATATTGTCAGAATATTCTGGAGATATTACTGAGACATTTGTGCTATATGGGATGCATATGAGTAGAACTAAAGGTTTCCATCCCAGATAACATGTGAGCTTGTCATCCGATTGAGAACCTTGTCAATGCAAAGTTGCTATGACTCCGCTACAAGAGTTTGGTAAGCTCGTACTCTTGTCATGTGTTAAGTATGAGGCTTATGTCAACCTTGTCACAAGGTTGCCTGACAACATTACAGCAAGGCTAAATTGCTATTTTGGATGGACCCAAGCGCGTTCCCGGAACCTTCAAAACACCTCTCGGTGCTGTACGGGAAATGGCTACGTCTTGATTTGACAATTGACTGAAATTCAGCTTTTTCCATTGTATCGACAATTGTTTCTATCTTCTTACTTCACCCTTGAAATTTACCACAGTAGTCTCTCCGAATAGGTCCTCTGACCTCTCTTTTCAATTCTTCACATGACGGAAAGTTGGAATGAGAGGTCGAAGGATACATCCAGAGAGTTCACTGTATTTTTGACTACGCACTTCTTTTTACCATGTATTTTGAAAAATATAATCAAATATCCCATACAGGACAGTCGCTGATGGAATTACGTCGTATCTTCGTAGAATTAAGGGAGAAGAAAGGGAGTGGTGGATATAATGTGGCAGAACGGAGAAGCAGCGTGGAGGCGAGGAAGAAATATCCGGGTGGCCATTCCTTCGTTGCCTCTGTGTCGCTTCTCCGTCGTACCACGCTGTATCCATCGATTCCTTTTTTCTCCCTGAACTCCACGGAGAGGCTACGTAAGTGTCTTGCATGGGATCAGTTTTCTAATCGAATTGTGAACACGCTAATTCGTAAACTTGAATACCCAGTAGGGCAATCAATCTCTCCTCCTTCTTCACCCAGTTAGAATTTCTCGGATGGACACGATCGCGCAATGCGTCGATTTCGAAAATCTTTTTAATGCGTTTTTAATGAGGTCTGGAAGTTATCAGGAAGTTGACTTGGATCACATTTCGACAACGTCCAGACCTCATAAAAAAGGCATCAAAAAGATTTCCGAAATCGACGCATTAAAGAACTTTCTGTTAGCATTGGAAGATTATAATGAATGTTTGAAATGTCGAGGGGAAAAATGTTTATTGGGATGGTGTCGCCCCTAGCGGATTCACGTTGACCGAAAAAGACCGGAAAATAACGGTCAGTTTGTAAAATTTTTGGACCCAAAAGTGAACGGAAAATGACCGATTTATTTCTAATTGCGATGTGAGCATAAATCGTATCAGGTCAAATTTCGATCATTTTCCAAGAATCAACCGCAAATCACTCACCGCATACGGAGAGCTAGTTCTGGTCAAATTTCGGTGATTTTTCGGGAATAACTTGGGCAAAATGACCTGGCAGTTTATTTGGTCGTTTTTCGGTTCGTTGCATCTAGATGACCTGAAAAGGACCATTGGAATAGAACCATTCAAATGAGCCAAATTCTGGTGATTCTTCGGAAAAAACGGGTGAAAAATGACCTGCCAATTCATTTTGTGATTTTTACGGTCCGTTCCATCCGAATGACCTGAAGAGTATCATTGGATTGAGAACATTCGATTGGGTCAAATTTAGGTGATTTTTCTGGAATAAGGTGTGCAAAATGACCTGCCAGTTTATTTGGTCATTTTTCAGTTCATTCCATCTGAATGACCTGAAAAACCCCATTGGATTAGAATTATTCGATTGGGTCAAATTGAGGTGATTTTTCAAGAAGGACGTGTGAAAAATGACCTGCCGATTTATTTGGTCATTTTCCGGTTCATTCCATCTGAATGACCTTAAGAAGCACCTCTGGATTAGGACCATTTGGATGGGTCAAATTTCGATCATTTTCCAGCAATCAACCGTGAATCAACCATGGACACAACTCGCTCGATTTAGTCAGATTTCGATGATATTTCAGACAGAACCTGTAAAAAATAACCTGCCGTATTATTCGGTCATCTTTTGGTTCATTTCATCTGAATGACTTGAGAAGCACCATCGGATTAAAAAGATCCGATTGGGTAAAATTTTGCTGATTTTTCGGGCAAAACCTGTGCAAGATGACCTGACGATTTATTCGGTCATTTTCCAGTTCGTTTCATCTGAATGACCTAAAAAGCACCATTGAATCGTCCATCTTCCGCCTCGCACCTGTTCAGTTTCCTTCGGTCAGTTTCGGGTTCGTTCATCGCTCCAGAGACCTCCGACTATGACCGAAGTGGAACTGACATTTAAGATTCTCCTCGGTAGTATTTGGAGTCAGAACGGTTGATTGGGTTAATTGAATAATTTGGTCATAATTGGGTCAAGTTGTGGTGAAAAACCCTCGTTTCGTCCGCTATTCAACCTCATAATGACCAAACTGCGATCGGACTTGTGAATTACCGATAAATGACCGAATTCTATCGTGATTGTCACTTCGAATCTGCATCGGGAATCTTCGGTCATCTCACGGAAGTGACCGAATAATGACCAAAATCACTCCGAATCTGGTTTGCACCTCGTTCAACTCATTGCACTTGGTTTCTGACCACCCGACTCGCGCATGACCAGAATTTGTTCATCTTCCGCCTCGCACCTGTTCAGTTCTCTTCGGTCAGTTCCAGGTTCATCCGATCGAATAGCTCCAGTATGCCTGACTCGCCTCCCACATTGAGGTCAATTTTTCGATACGGTCCGGTCGGAAAAATTCACAAACTGACCCTAATAGTATGGTCATCATTCAGTCAACTTCCAGTGAGAAACCTCTTTACGACCCCTTTCTTACCTAACAACCACCAAATTCCAACCAAACCTAAAAATGACCGAAAATTGACGAATTTTTTTGGGTCACTTTGAATCCGCTAGGGGCTTATGAAGATCCCTCAGGTTTCTGCCCGGAACTGCTCGAGTTTCCGCTTGACAGGAGCCCGAAGGATCCCGTTCATTCGGAAATTCTCAACTAGGTAAACCTACGGAAGGAAAAAATCGATTACTAGTTCCATGGAAGAAGATTCTCCGAAAGCGGATGTCACTGTGATACACAGGCGGTGGAAGCAGCCATAATCATATAAAAAGTGGCCGAATTGCAATGGATCCAATTCCGTGATTTTACTTTATCTGTTGTGAGATTTTCATACTCACTGGTATAAATCATTGTTAATAGTTTCGTCATTTTCGCATACTCTTCTATCACTTTGATTTCTTCTCGGTTCTGATAGAACAACCAATCTTGTCTCATGTTATCCAAAATTATTCGTAGCTGAAAATAAGCAAAAATTAACTCTCGTTCTTAATCTCATAAACTTTGTCAATTCATATAAAAATACTTACTTTATCTTTCCCAATGATGTAAGACTGGAATTTAATAATCATAGTTGTACAAGTTATCATTAAAGGAAATACTTCAAACACGTAAGCCATTTGGCCACGTGTGGTGATCAGCTTGGATATCTAAAATTATAGTTTTCGAATTTTTTAGATCGTTGTATCATAATTCATATATTTGAACCTTTCAATTGTGATATTTGCTCCTAAAATTACGACAATCGCTCCGAATACTTCGGACCCACGTATATAATGTCCATTCCACAGTAGAAATCACTCTAGTCATTCTCTAGGCGATTACAACCCACATAGCACAAATGTCTCAGTAATATCTCCAGAATATTCTGGAGACATTTTAATATTGTCAGAATATTCTGGAGATATTACTGAGACATTTGTGCTATATGGGAAGGCCTCACGAGGCTTTGCAAGTCCCTCACAAGGGCCTGGTGAGACCTCGCAAGGCCTAGAGAATTACTAGAGTGATTTCTGCAAAGGTTTCCCGAACAGTGCTATCCCAGATAACACATGAAGAATTCTTTTTCAAAAAGTAGCATAGAATTCTTCAAGAACTCTTTTCAAACTAATGGATTCATAAACAGCTCGGGAGGAGTTCAATGTTTGGGACATTAACGAGTTCTTTGAGAATGCTGAAAGTGTTGTTTTAGTACTCTCAAAGAACTTGTTAATGTTCCAAATATTTACTTTCTCCAGAGCTCTTGCACGGAGAAAAAAGATCATGGAATGATCACTAGAAAAGATAATCAACTGGTGACAATTACGAATTTCTGTACACAGTCGCTAACAGAGACGAGTAATGGTTCCTATTTGGGTATACTAAAATACAATATAGTATACCAAAATAGGAACCATATTACTCGTCTCTGTCAGCGACTGTGTTCAGAAATTCGTAGTTATCACCAGCTTACTATTTTTTCTAGTGATCATTCCATGATCTTTTTTATCCGTCTGATGAATTGATTAGTTCGAAAAGAGAGTTCTTGAAGAATTCTATTTTTGTTTTTGAAAAAGAATTCTTCATCTGTTATCAGGGATGGACGTCTTCGTTTGAATCGTTTATAGAAACGAAATGGAAATTCGGACTTAGAATTGAAATAAACATCGTGCGAAGAGTATACTATAAGATTTTGAGCCTCCAACAGCTGAGTACTTTGTTACTCGATTGAGAATTGGTTTCAATAAACGATTCAAACTTCCGTAACATCCATCGGAAGACGTTTGAGCGAGGAAAAAAGTCTACGAGACTTTCACTGTTCAGAGAGCGGACTTCATAATGTTTATCGTTCGGTGCCACAATTGTTTAGAACATTTTGTAAACGTTTTCAATGTCTGTGAGTCCGTGTAGAAGAGCTATTGAAAAGTTGTATCGCGTCACCCTCCTAAATTGGGCTATATTCGCAATATCTTAGCATCCAGGGATTTCTTCTGGAATTCTCAACAACAGATATTCAGACATCACGGTAATTTCCCCGCTCCTTGGAAATTCTTGGGGTATAAGTCCCTCAAATCTAGCTTAGTTTGATCATTTTGAACCTTTTTCTATTCCAGATAAATTGGCAAGAAGAGGGCTGCACCTGGTGAAGGAAGAGTTTGGAATGGATGGATTTGGATAGCACTCTGATCCGTATTTGAGAATTTTCTTTACGAATCACTCTCATTTTGTCCGATGGTAAGAGGGTCCGTTGATGAGTGTTCAATTCCATCCATTCAAAGAGCACTTCCATCAGTTTCAATCCGGAGTTGAGAAATTTTTGGAGAGCTGCAATCCGTTTGCGTCTTTTCCCAATCCAAAAAGCGTTGCGAATCCATTTCTGTCCATCAGGAGGATAGAAAGATCATCCAGCATGATGGGGACTAGAATACTAGTTCGTTTGTGTCTAGGAGATCGATGAAAATTCTGTCCGCAAAGAAATCTGATTGCATCTTAGAAATATGAATTTGTTTGTAGATCCATTTTCATCGGTGGGTAGGAATAAGAATTCAATCCGAAAGGATCCAAACTCAAAGCATGGTTCGGTTTTGTCCGTGAAACGCATGAACTTTCAATCAGAATCAATGACGATTTTGTTGGAACATCATGTGCATGGGCTCAGTCCAATTTTATCCGGACTTTCGGATGGAGACTGAATCCGAATATATTTTATGAATCAGTTGTATCCGTTACTATCCAAAAAACGTATGAAATTGTAACCCGACTGTATCAAAGGTCATATCGCCATGTATCTAATGTATGATTTTGAATCCGTTTTTATCCGTGAGGAGGGATTAGAATTTCATCCGATTGCATCCGAACTCAGAGCCTTATCCGGTTTTGTCCATGGAACGTATGAACTTTCAATCAGAATCAATGACGATATTGTCGAAACATCACGTCCGTAGGCTCAGTCCAATCTTATCCGTATACTTTTGGAGACGTTATGCCTCCATAACGAGGAGAGAGATGTGGATGAAATCGGAAACATTGCCGTTGATGTATTTGGATAGTATCAGATACAATCCATTCAATAAAATTGGTTAAAAATATAATGTGGTGGAAATACCTCTTCCGGACGGAAGTGGATCCTTTATGGAGGATATATATGAACAAGAATGGATAAAAGTTGAGAAAACTGCTGCGGATGGGAACGCATAGAAATGGATACGATCCATCTCATATCATCGGATGAAATTGTATTCGTTATAGAGAACAAGACTGGATTGCAATGGATAAAAGTGAGGAACGCTGCTACGGATCTGTGAAGGGTAGGAATGGATACGAATAATTCAAAATAAGCTGGATAAAAACGCATTGAGCTGAACATACGGATCTCGGAAATAACCGTGTTGGAATGGATGGAGCCGTTCAAGCAGCGTCGTAAAGAACCGGATTCAATTGGATATGATTTGAATTCAGACCCTAAACGCAAAATGCATACATTTAGATGTATTTTTTCGGGGCCTTATAAGCCCCATCCATTTTTTGGATAGGAACTGATAGAATTCTCACGCGTTGCGTGAATAGAATTGAATTGAAGGAAAACCATTCGAAATCCAGATTCAAACGGATGCTAGTAAAAATGCTATCCATCTTCATCCAATTTTTCCAGCAGGGTGGTTGTGGAGAGTCCCGCGCAGGTCCCCTAGTAGAAATCACTTTATTCATTCTCTATACGGGGAGAAACGAGTGATCAATATTTACAAAACGTTTATTAACATTTGGAAGAATGACTGTCAATTCAGGGAACAAGAGAACCGCTGAAGAATGTTGGTAGGGAGTGTACCAAAAATTCGTAGTGGAAATACTGACTGTTGATTGTTATTTTTCATCGTGAAACTATCAACTTTTGGTGAATTCACTACACAGAGAGAAATTTGTAGTTAAATTTACTATGTCATTATTGTGCCCGAGGAACAGACTGACTTTCCAATGGCATTTACTGTAAAACATAGCGAATTTGATCATGTTTCTATTGTCTCGTCATCCCTGTTAAATTGTCCCCATAAAGAACGATACAAAACGATAAATTTCTTCTATAGTTTTCAATGAGGTTTCTGAATACGGGATTTACAAAGTTATATCGTTATTAAACGATAGAACTCTATCGTTCCTTATCTTTTTCTATAAAAATTCAAAAGAATGTATGGGATTTTATCGTGAAATTCGTATAGAAAAAGTACTACTTATTCTGGAACACATAACTATTTGAAATAGAAACGTTCGTAGAATGTACGAATGGGATACGAAGAATATATAATGAACGTTCATAGAATATTCGAATGAGACTGTTTTAAATATACTTGAAGCGTACATACGAGGGTGGATTGATAAGTTTCCGGCCTGACCAAGAAAAACAACGTTTTTAAGAATTTTTTTTTTTTATTTCTCAACATAATCTCCTCCAAGGCTGATACATTTCTCATAGCGGTGTTCTAGTCTAGTAATGCCATCTCTATAGACTGATTCGTCAAGCTCCTCAAAATACCCATTTACAGCTTCGATTACTTCTTCATTGTCCGCAAATCTCTTACCGCCAAGCCATTTTTTGAGGTTAGGAAACAGATAATAGTCACTCGGGGCTAGGTCTGGAGAGTAGGGAGGGTGCGGCATTAATTCAAACTTCAGATCGTTGATTTTAGCCATCGCAACGATTGACGTGTGCGCTGGTGCGTTATCGTGATGAAACAAGATTTTTTTCTTCGCCAGATGAGGTCGTTTAATTTTCACTTCGTGGCTCAAACGTTGCAATAAGTCTGCGTAGTATTGACCAGTGATAGTTTTACCCTTTTCAAGGTAATCAATGTATATAATACCTCTTGCATCCCGAAAAACAGTAGCCATAACCTTGTTCGCCGAAAAAATTGTTTTTGCCTTCTTTGGAGGTGGTTCCCCTGGTCCAATCCACTGTTTAGACTGTTCTTTGGTTTCAGGAGTGTAGTGGTGGACCCAAGTTTCGTCAACGGTTACGAATCGACGCAAAAATTCGCTTGGATTACGCTTATACAACGCCAAATTGGCGGTAGAAATGTTCTTTCGAATCAATTTTTGGTCGACTGTTAGCAAACGCGGCACCCATCTTGCACAGAGCTTTTCCATATACAAATGTTGGTGCAAAATATTTTGTACACGTTCATATGACATCTTACAGGTCTCAGCTATCTCACGAACTTTCAATCTGCGATCTTTCAGCACTATTTGATGGATTTTTTCGATCATATCTGGAGTTGTGACCTCAATGGGGCGTCCTGAGCGAGGCTCATCAGAGGTGCTCACACGACCCTTTTTAAACTCGGAAACCCACTGCTTAACGGTTGAATATGATGGGGAGGATGTCCCCAGTGTTGAGTCCATCTCTTCTTTAATTTCCTTCGGCGTTAACCCCTCCAAATAAAAGTATTTGATGACAGCACGATTTTCCAGCTTTTCCATTTTTACGAAAAACACAGAGGCGTCTTGGTCAGCGTGCTCTCAAAACTAAACTAACATGGCGATCGGACTGAAACTATAGCTACAAGCTATCTAAGGATGGTACTATAGAACGCCACCTCAAGGTAGGCCTAGTGGCGCCATCTCTTGATCAGGCCGGAAACTTATCAATCCACCCTTGTAGTACATTCGAAATGTACGATATTCATTCAATCGACGTTCGATTGGCGTACCGGCGTATATTCGATGAATATGCATAGCACCTATGAAACGGTCTCATTCGAATATGCATAGAACATATTTCGAATGTTCGAAGAACGTTCATAGTACATTCTGATGCTACTCGGGAATTGTCAATCATTTTATGTTTTTGAAGTTCAAATCGTTTATAGAAACGAAACGAAAATTCAAACCCAAATATCATAAATCGTCGGTATTTATCTCCTCGAAGTGTTATTTAGGACCTCAAATAAGTTCTCGCTGTTTTTTTACGTAATAAAAACTTTGTTTCATATATAAGGAACAAAAACGTTTTATTCAAACTATTGCCCATCACTAGAGACCACTTTCTCCCATATTTCTGGCAGTATATGGATTCCGTGGTGTGAAAACGACATGTCTTTTAAGGCTATCCAAGAATCGACCCATTTTTTAGCTTCTTTGTAAGAATGAAAACGCTGGTCAGCTAAGCCATGTGTTATTGAACGGAATAGGTGAAAATCGGGAGGGGCTTGTCAGGTGAATACGGCGGGTGGGGTAGAACTTCCCATCGAAGCGTTTCCAAGTAGGTTTTCACTGGTTTTTTCACTTTGTCGTGTCTCTTCTTGTATAGCGTCTGGTTCTCTTTTAGGGCTCGACTCAAACTTATCAATTGAAGTCGATAGCGATTCCCCGGGATAGTCTCATTCAATTTGAGCAGCTCATAATGAATTACACCTTGCTGATCCCACCAAATACGGAGAAGAAGCTTCGAACCATGGACATTTGGTTTTGTGGACGATGTTGATGTATGGCCAGGCTTATCCCATGATTCTCTACGCTTTGGATTATCATAGTGTATTCATTTTTCATCGCAAATCACGATACGGTGCAAGAAACCTTTCCTCTTCTGCCGTTGAAACAGTAGTTTCCACCTGACCAAACGCCGTTCGATGTCTCTTAGCTTCAATTCATACGGCACCCAATGTCTTTGTTCCTCGATCATTTCTAACATTTTCAAATGTTTTCCCAAGTAGCACAAGAACATTTTAAATATTCTGCGTTCATTCCGTGATCATGCATAGAATATGCAGATGAGACTGTTTTGGATAAATTCGAAAAATATGTTCTGAGAATGTGCATAGAACACACTTATCCAAAACAGTCTCATTCGAAGATCCTAAGAATGTTCATAAAACATGCTCAGAACTTCCCAGAACCTTCTTAGCATTTCTAACCTATTGTGCTACTTGGGTTGAAACAGTTGACTCATCAACTTGTAATTGTTCTCCAAGTTCTGCTAGCGTCTGAGATCGATCTTCATCGAATAATTCCTCCAATTCTCTGTCTTCAAATTTTGTTGGTGCGCCAGAACGTTCTGTATCCTCAAGTTCAAAATCATTATTTTTGAACCATCGAAACCAGTCTCTGCATGTCGTATCGGACAGAGCATTGTCACCACAAGTCTCAACAAGAATTCTTTGTGCTTCAGCTGCAGATTTCTTTTGAACAAAGTAGTGCAATAAAATTCCCCGCAAATACACTTTAGTTGGCACAAAAGTAGACATTTTCAAAACTGATAAACAATTACTTTGTTCACACTAAAGTGAACTATCATACACTGACATTTCAGGTTAGATACAGTACTTCCTTGCAAGTGCGTTACCATTCGAAATTTCCAGCACGGAGTACTGTTAATGCCATCTGTGATGAAACAGCGAGAACTTATTTAAGGTCCTAATAACTCCTTGGAACTGGAAACATCGTTCAATGAATGCATCGCCATCATTGTTTCTAAATTTCGATGACCGTTGACTTTCCGCGTAGCCCTCGCGAGGCCTCGCCAGACCCTTGTGAGGAACTTGTGAGCCTTACAAAGACTTGTAATAGCTTAAATAGTGACTAGAATCATTTCTACTAGGGTTAAGGGGTAACACGGCTGTGAAATTTTCAAAACATCACATTTTTTTGGCTTAGAATACTCTTTGTGAACACGAAAATTGAAAGGGCAATTTCGGAAGCATGGAAGTAGAGAAAATGAACCTTTGGACTCATTGTCTGCTCAGATTTATCTGTTACCTTATGGGATATTAATTTTGTTGATACATCAATAGATGGCTACCCGCGCAAGAATTCAGTATCTCGCATACGATCTCGCACAGTCCCGCAAACAGTCTTGTGAATAATCTCGCAAAGAATCTCGGATAGTCTTGGAAATGATCTTAAAAATAGTCACGGTTATAAAACAATCCGAAATATGAATGATATCCCGCCAATAGTCTCGCTGATAATCTCGTAAAATTATTGAAAAATTTTCAGGTCCTGACCCAAAATCGAGGAATTACATCCCTGAATGAAAAGACAATATATATATATTTCATTGGGAATCAAACTTAGATCTTCGTGATCCAAGATCCGACGCTCTTGTTGCTGACCTATGATTCTGTATGAACATAGCAGACCTTCAAAATTTATATGAACTTGACTTGATTAAAAATGATTTATAGATAAAATAATTATCCTAAAGTGCTCACTTTTCACCAACCGATAAAAAATCCCCTGGTGAAAAAAATCTCTTTGAATCTCTCTGAAATCTCTCTGAATTTCTCTTAATCTCTCTATGTTTCGGGACAAATTTCAGAGAGATTCAAAGTAATTCCAGAGTGATTCAGAGGAAGTTAGAGACTTTTCCGATAGTGATACGTTCTGGATTCTTCAACTTTCTCTGAATCTCTCCGCATATCACTGAATCCCTCAGACTTTTATATATTTAAATTTCGAAGCTCCCTCTGAATTTACCTGAATCTCTCTGAATTCCTCTAAATATTCCGGAATTTAGTGTATTCAGATTTCAAAGCTCCCTCTGAATTTCTCTGAATTTCTCTGAATCTCTCTGGATTACTCTGAATCTTTCTAAATTCCTCTGAATATTTCTAAAAAATCCCACGCACAATTTTTCCTAATTCACCTGTCTCTGTGAGTCTCTGACACTCCCTGAATACCTCTGAAATCCTGAACCAAAAATTTAGCTGAATTCTGAATCAACTTCTCTCTGAATTTCTCTGAATTACGCTGAACCTTTCCAAATTCTTCTGAATATTCCTGGAAAGCTCTACGCACCTATTTTCCCTAATTCACCTGTCTCTGTGAGTCTCTGACATTCCCTGAATACTTGTGAAATCCTGAACCAAAAATTTTACTGAATTAACTCCTCTCTGAATTTCTCTGAATTCCTGTGGATCTCTTTAAATCTTTCTAATTTCCTCTGAATATTTCTAAGAAGTTCGACGCACAATTTTTCTTCATGTATCTGTCTCTGGAAGTCTCTAAAACTCCCAGAGAGCCTCTGAAATGCAGGACCAAGATTTTACTGAATTTATCCCTCTCTGAATTTCCCAGACGTCCCCCGCATCTCTCAGAATTTTGCTGAATCTCTCTGAATCTTTCTGAAAAATCCCACGCACAATTTTCCCTAAGTCACCTGTTTCTGCGAGTCTCTGACACTCCCTGAATACCTCTGGGTATTGAACCAAAAATTCAGCTGAATTATTTCCTCTCTGAATTTCTCTGAATGTCTCTGAATTACTCTGAATCTTTCTAAATTCATTTGAATATTTCCGAAAAGTTCTACGCACAATCTTTCTGAATTCATCTATCTCTGAAAGTGTCTGACACTCCTTGAACGCCTCTGAAATGCAGGACCAAGAATTTCACTGAATTTGTTCCTCTCTGAATTTCCCAGAATTTCCCTGCATCTCTCTGAGTTCCTCTGAATTTTTCTGAATTCTTCTGAAAAATTCAAAGCACAAGTTCTCTCAATCCACTAGTCTCTGAAATCTTCTGAACCACTCTGAATTGCTCTGAATTTTACCTGATTCTTTCTGAATCTCTCTGAAACGTGAAATTTTCAGAGAGATTCAGAGAGATTTTTTTACCAGGATCTTCTATACGATGCAGAAAATGTTCATACTGGAATCCTGTTGACAGTACATATTCAATCTTTATTATACATTTGAAATGTGGAATGTTCATCTGATGAATTCAACCATAGCAATTTTCATATATCTCTGAATAATTTAGGTTCATGCTCCATCAAATGAGAAAACAGAATGATAACACATGGGCTGAAAAGTCCCGGGCCTAACAAAGAAAACACGGTTTTTTTGCTCAAAATTAGCTTCATTCATCAATGTAATCTCCATCAAGAACAACGCAATCATTCCAACGCCGCTCCAACATTTTAATATCACTTTTGTCGAACAATTTACCCATGTGGAAATTGCCGGAGTTGACAAATCGCCCAGTACTGGAAAGGTTGTATTTGCCAGACTTCGGCAAAAACAACCGTTCCTGTTCAGGCCCATTACTGTTTTTCAACTGGCTGTACATGTTCGACGGAGTTGAGACGGTATTGGTTGGCGTGGACAGACAGTGTTGGGCCAGTAATGAATCAATACTGGCCGGAAAATACACGGATCGTGATGTAACGGAGCCGCGCCAGTACTGTGCCAGAGTTGGGATAACCATTCAATATACCCAATAGGCGATCGAGTGCCAGGATCGGTAGGGCAATGGCTAACTACAAAATCGGTAGTCGAACTACGTTAAAATTATGTCCATGGAAATCCGGCTGTTATGGTAAACCAAAGCGGCACCAGTACTGAGCCAGAGTGCGGATTACTACTTCATAGATTTGATAGCCGACTATATGCCAGTATCAATATGGCACTGGCTGACTACGAAATCGATGTTGTATTGTCGTTAAAATCAATTCATTATGACAAATGGCGTGGTACTGGTGAGGTTGTATTTGCCACAGTTCGGCAAAAACAACTGTGCCTGTTCAAAATCACCACCGTTTTTCAACTGTCGCCGAACATTCGCAAAATTTGAGCCGATATTGGCTCGCGTGGACAGACGGTATAGGGTCAGTATCGAATGGATACTGTCTGGACAATACCCAGGATTTCGAGAAACGGTACCGCGCCAGTATTCAGCCAGAGTCGGTATTATCATTCCATATGTACAACAGACGGCAATATGCCAGTAATGATATGACTCTGGCTGACTACAAAATCGATAGTCGATTGATGTTGCAATTATGATCTTGGCAACTCGGCTGTTGTGGTCAGCCGGAGTCGCGCCAGTATTGAGCCAGAGTTGGTATTATGATTCAATATGTTCGATAGACGACATGGTACCAGTATTGGTGGGACTCTGGTTGACTACGGAATCGGTAGTCGATTGACATTAAAATCACGATCTTGGCAACTTGATTTTTGTAGTGAGCCGGAGTCGCGCCAGTATCAAGACAGAGTTGGTATGATCATTCAATATGTTCGATAGAGAACAATGAACCAGTATTGGTAGAATCTTGTTTCACTACGGAGTCTATGGTAAATTGCGTGACTTCAAGGGAATTGGTGCAATAAATGGGAATCCAAGTGGTCCGTTGTCAACTCGGAGATTAGCTGATGTGATAGACACTCTGTTTCTCACTCGCAGGTCCCGGGTTCAATCCTTGCCCAGTGAACTTTCATGAAACCACTTCCAAAGCGTCTTTCTCAGATAACGGTGATGAGAAAAATAGATTCACAAAGTTTTTAAAGTTCAAATTCAATGTATTTTTTTTTTTTTACTTGAAATATAACTCCGGGGATCTCTAATTACCAGCACTGTGCCAGTACTCGGTCGGGTCTGAATTCATACGTAGGATGTATTATTTTGACCCTCTACCACTTCTCATCCAGTACTGGCCGAACAACTGATTCTGTTGCAATGCCAGAGTTCCACCATAGTAGGCACACCCCAAATATCGCTACCGACGTGGTGGTAAATGTTTTACTGGCCCTTATGTAAAATGATGTTATCATTCCGACTCCTTGTCAGTACCGTCCAAACCACTGGCCCCATAAGGGCAAGGTTGGATTTGCCAGTACTGGCAACTCTGGCAACAGTACCGCGCCAGTAGCGGCCCGTGTGTACATTTCCACATGGGTATCTTTTGCCTCAAAATAGGCCTCAGTTTTAGCGATAACCTCTTCAGTCGAGCGAAATTTCTTACCGCCGAGCATTTTTTTAGGTCTGTGAACAGCCAGTAATCGCTGGGACTCAAATCTGGTGAATATGGTGGATGTGGAAGCAGTTCGAAGTTCAATTCATGTAATTTTGCCATTGTTTTGATTGACTTGTGATATGGTGCGTTGTCTTGATGAAATAACATTTTTTTCTTTGCCATGTGCGGTCGTT
This sequence comes from Gonatopus flavifemur, assembly GCA_018340375.1. NCBI lineage: Eukaryota > Metazoa > Arthropoda > Insecta > Hymenoptera > Dryinidae > Gonatopus > Gonatopus flavifemur. Next base: position 22,026,385 of record JAFFJZ010000004.1, read on the forward strand.
TCTTTGCAATTTCGGCCTTGAAACGCTCCAATAATGCGATATAATATTCACCGTTGATGGTATTTTCCTTCTCAAGATAATCGATGAATATTACACCTCGGACATCCCAAAATACTGATGACATAACCTTTCCAGCCGATTGTTGTGCTTTCGGGCGCTTTGGACGAGGTTCACCAGTGGGTGTTCACTCAGATGACGATCGTTTTGATTCCGGAGTGAAGCGATGGATCCATGTTTCATCCATTGTAACATATCGACGCAAAAATTCCGGCTTGTTACGTTTGAACATGGCCAAACACTGCTCGGAGACATCAACGCGTTCTTGTTTTTGGTCAACAGTGAGCAAACGCGGCACCCACTTTGAACAGAGCTCTCTCATAGTTGAATGCTCATGCAATATAAAGCCAACACGTTCTTTTGATATTTTTACGATGTCAGCTAACTCACGCAACTTCACTTTTCGATCATTCAAAACGATTTTGTGGATTTTTTTAATGTTTTCTGGTGTTACCGCACCCACAGAAAGGTTTTCTTATCGTAACAAAAATTTCATTATTATGAGAAAATTCTTTTCTCAACATAGGGACAATCCTAATTTTTCTTCTGATGAGGAAAAAATTCTCTTCCCTCGAGTAAAATTTGATAATCTTGGTGTTAGAATATTGAATCTTGGATCAAGAAAAATAGTCCTGAGATCACCATAAGCGTTTTTCAAATTAGACTTTGAGATTTTCTTGATGCAATGAAGTTTTTATTGAAGGTAATGAAATCTTTCTCCTTACCCAATAAACATTTTGTATCTTGCGATATATTTTAGACAGACTTTAAATATCCTATGCAACACTTTTAAATAAGTTCCAGATCAATTCTTGTTTCAAACTCGTCTGAAAGATATCTAACAGAGTTGTACAAGGCATCTAAAACCAAAATATCGCAAGACACAAAATGTTCAATGGTAACAATAATTGATTACCCCAAATAAAATATTGGTGTATCGCTTGGGATGGTATCTGGCACACGGTACACTGCTTTATTTGATTATTACTGTTTCAAAGTTTATAATTGCTATTCCAGTTCACAACACGATACATTGGAATCAATTTTGAAAACTCTATTACTCTGCTGCCAATTAAGGGAAGGGGACCTTACACTGTCAGAAATATCTGGAAGTTTTTTTCAATCGCGTACATGAATTCAGGTTAATACACATTTTACATTAAATTCAATATACAAAAACATGAAAAAAATATAGATTATGCTATAGTTAACATTAAATTTCATGTAAAATGTGTATGAAACTCAATTCATGCACGTATTTGAAAAAAAACTTCCAGCAAATGCATTAAAATTAATGCAGAAATGTCTAACAGTGTATCGTTAAGCGTCGCCTTTAAGAATATTCATCTAGTTTCAGCATAAGAACATTTTTCTCACCACAAGAAGCGATGGTTTTCACAAGAAATAAAGATTCTTACGTTAAACAAAAGTCATGTATCATAATTTTTTCTACTAGCAATTCATGATATCATTACTTTGAAACAAAACTGCTTTTTGGTCGAACACTATTTGTTTTCGGAGAAGAAAATCGATATCAAGAATAAAATGATGGTAACAACAAGAAATCATTTCTGTGAGTGCATCGGTAAAACAATATCGTTTGATTTCTTCCTATCAATTTATCACGGAATCAGTCGAGTCAACTCCAAGTGATCATGATATCTCCAAAACATATCTGAGATGATTACCCATACAGCACACTAGTTCAGGAAGAACTCATTAAGATTTCAAGTGGGATTCAAAGAATGCAGTATGAATTCTCAAGAATTCTTTTTGAACTCCTGTGTTGTGAGGGTATTTTCAGAAAAACTTATCGAAGGATGAGATTTTTTTGAATAATTGCTGATAATTTATCAGGTTATAGCCTTATAACTCAACTATAGCTTTCGTTAACAACGTTGTCGCCAAAAATAATCCAGTATCTTCCCAACCAATAATATACGAATTATCGATGTTAGGTCATGGTTGTCATTCCAAATCCTCAATAAATTATTGAATTGCCAATCCTATTACCTTCTCAAGAAATTATCGTAATATTTAGAAATGGAAATACATTTTGAAGGAAATGTCTTTTCTATAGCGGAAAACTGCACGATCCCTGCTTAAAATATCTCATAGAATCTCATAGAGTCTCATTCAAATTGAATGAGACTGAACGAGGCCGATGAGAAAGTCCAAAGTGCCTGTAACGTCTCATTGAAACTGAATGAGAATGAATCAGAAATCAGTATCCAATGAGAGCCAATCGGTTATCTCTCAATAAATACGTACAATATGAAACTAGAAATGATAGAACAGTTCTTAATATAAGGAGTTGAATGAGTATTGGTACACTGAGAAAAAAAAGTCATGACCGTAATGAATATTTCTTCCGGCCAAGGAAATGAATTCATCCAATAGTGACAATGAAATCATTTCATGGGACTTATCAATCTGAGTATTCATGCAAACAATGTATTCAAATCTGAAATTCTTGAGCCTGAAGAAACATTTCTTTGAATCAAATACCCTCTCTTCAGTGAAAATAAACCTACTCTGATTCAATTAATTATTTCTTCGGAGGAATGAAACCACTCAAACATTCAAAAAAGAAAGTTTTTGAATCAATTAGGAAAATTTTCAATCCATCGAAATAAATCATCAACTTCAAGATGTTCTTTTTTGACTTTGTGAATTCCATCCTGATTCAATAAATGATGTTTCAGAAGTCATTGAGCACAATATCAGATTTGTTCTGTAAAAAAAAATTATCACACTTGTAAAGCTTTCATAGTCCACTCTGGTGTTCCTTTAATCTGTTGATAACCGGGAATTCTGAGCACTTTGGATCAAATGAGACTTCATTGATCGTTCAGTCATGCCGTCTGTTAGGCGAATAGTGCCTATCACTCCATGCGGGACCTGTAATTCAATGCCATAATCTGAAAGAAATATTTATTTGGATGAAGTAATACTTACTAAGAAGACAGAGTGATTAATTCTTTATATACAAACATACTGTCGAAAGAGAACTTGTGAGAAAGTGACTACACCTTGCGAGAACCAACCGAAAGTCGTCTAAGTAACTAAAACGTAACGTGATTTCGAAAATCCATTTCTTTATCTTACTGAATTTTCTTTAGAATCAATTGCACATACTTTCATATCAATGAATGAAATCATTTGAATATAAAAATCATTCTGTGGATTTGAAGAAATACATTATCATGCTTACCAAATATTACTTTCATTCCAAGCAGTATAGTATTGATTCGAAAACGTTGTTATTAACAAATTTGTACACCTTGAATTGAAAATTCGAGTTTTTCCTACAAAACGTGACGTAATAAAATTGAAGAAATAAGTTATTGAATTTTCAATCGTTTTTGAATGGAATTAGAATCATGCCTTGCACTTCGCGGTCTGACTAATTCAAAGAATTAATCTTTGTGTCAATAAAATGTTTCTTGGATTGGAGGAAACTGAATTCAATAAAATAATATCTTTCATTGAACGAAAGAATTCATTATTTCTATTGAATCATCATTGTTCGAAAGGACATGTATTCAGTTCAATGAGGGCCAGATTCAAAAAAATGTATTTCTTTGATGTAATGACTTTTTTTTCTCAGTGTAGGTAAATGCTCATTCAATTTCATTCTTTTGTCTGTACCAACCATCGATCGGTTTCAATAGGAATTTCCTGGAGTAGAGTCTATAAGAAATGATGAGAAATTTCTGGAGTAAAACTTCTCGATCGGTTTTTATGAAGAATGTTTAATATCATTTTGGAGGATTTTCTATATCAATGGTCAATGGGTTTCAATAAGAAATTCCTGAAAGAAGCTGCAATGAGAAATTATGAGAAATTTCTGTGTTATGAATGCTGAATAGGTTTCTATGGGGAAATTCCGATATAACTTTCCCTTACAGTGTAGAAAAATCTGATTGAAACCGATTGATTCAATCGACATTATTTTTCAATTTTTTCCCCAAAGTATGTAGGATAATGCCGATTGATTCTCAAAGAAAAACTCAACGAGAAATTTCCGATGCAGAAACTTCATTCGTTCTCATTGAATTTTTTTCAATGAGAATTAATGAGAATTTTTAAGCAGGGAGCGATTATTCAAAGATGAAAAATAAATGCATGTATCAATAAGAATTCAATGAGAAAATAAAATATTTCATACGTTCAGAAAAAAGGGTTGAAATTTGAAGTGATGTAACTACGTTCGTACCATTTTTTTTGAAGAATTGAAGCAATACTATGCGAGACTTTGAGCGAAATTATTAGCGAGATCTCGTTGAGGTATTGGATTGTTCCATCAGCGAGACATTTATGAAAGACAACACGAGATTATTTGCGAGACTGTTGCGAGATTCTGAATTTCCGCGCGGGATATATGGACCCAGCATCGGAGATTGAAGGTAATTTTTATTTAAATCATCTTTAATCACAATTAAATCGTTAGGAATACTTTAAGCGCGGTTATCTCAAAACTACATTTTTATATAGCTCCCCTTATTTTCAATCAATCGCCTCGCTTCTTTTTTTATTGTAGGGTGAACCATCCAGTAGATGAATGATTCATAAAAGAAGTAATTATTATAAATTCCTGCTATACATTCTATTGCGAAAACAAACGAATTATTTTAAGGTAGTAGAAATTGTTAATAATTACTCCTTTTATAAGTCATTCATCTACTGGGTAGTCCACCCTATTCGCGATATGTTTATCTAGTGAAATACGTACAGTGAAATACTTGATGTATTCAACATCAAGTAACGGAATTGCACCAAGAAAAACGTATGGGAAATGTGCAGCACGGTTTACCATAATAATAAGGGCAATTTTGGAACATATGAGCATTTATGTTCACTTTTCCTTCAATTATGGCAATCCATACCTCATTTTGGTGGAAATAACTTTGCATCTGATACATATTACTAAGAGTTTTGAAAAAATTACCACAAATTAAAAGAGAAATGTTCATAAACGCTCAGGTGTCCCAAAACTGCTATTATTATGGGGATCTCTGCTACAAATTTTTCTCCGTGTGGGAATGAGAAAATTCCATTTTTTTCCAATCGGTGCCATTTGAAATGCACATTCTTTAAAACGGTTACGCATTTCACTAGATTTTGGGCTATAAGAATTGATTATTTTTGATTAATCTCTCTGGGTTCATCCTGGACTGAGGTACACTGAGAGAAATGGATTGGTGAAATACAGCATTGATTTTCATATTATTCAGTAGAATCATCAATTGCTGAAATATTATTAATGGATCTTATGAGTTCATCCAAATTTACCCAACTTATGCAAAACCGTAATAAAATGTTCAATAAATATTATCATACGTTCAGTTTTGTAATCATTACATATTCAAAAAAGATGTACAACGATATTTCTTATAAACTACAGTAAACACTTCATCAATTGATAGTCTTATGATGTGAGAAATAATAGTGTCACATAACTACGAATAATAACTCCATCAAAGAGTAAAATATTTGAATACCTTGTAGCTTTCATTCCTACTTGTGAAATTATTTTTCCAAAATTACTGAGCAATGTTCAATATAAACATTATATATATTCATGTAGCTTTGTTCTGCGTACCTCTATCGTATATAAATATGTATTGTCTACGACACGTATTTTGGAAACATTAGTGAACTTTCAAGAACGTTCTTGTTTCCATATTTTCTAGTGATTGGTTCGTAACCTTTTGAATACAGATTACTGTCTAGTTCACTAAAATCTGCGCTCATCCCCACTACCACCTACTCTAGATCAACGCTTATGCGTGCAGTGCGTGCTTCTAATTCATTCCTCATCGACTTGTGTTGATTGAATCATCGTCGCGTACTGTGACAAATTTGCTACCAAAAGCCCCTGCGCTGAACTTTAAAGACCATTTCCCTCTCATTCTCAGATCTTCATTTTGAACTGACAGCATATTCTTAATGTTTTAGTGTAGTATATAAATTTTTGGCATATTTTAGATGCAATCTATGTCAAAAGTAAAGGGTAGTCTTGATTTTTGAATTTGATTCTCTCGTTGAAATTTATTTCGCTTATAACTTGAAGACGAAGCCTCCCACAGTATTTCGCCGAAGGAAGATTTGCTTAATTTTGCTTTGACAATCACGTACTGAAAGAATAAAGTTGGTCTAACATCTTATTGAAACTTGAGCCAATTGTTTCATTCCATATTACGCAATATTAGGTTTATTTAAAACCCATACAACACAAAAATTCCACCTGTATTCATATAGAATTCTTCATGAATTCTCAGAATCCAAAGAGTATTGAATATGAATTCTCTCTGAACTGTATTGCTGTCTAGGGGTTTTTAGAACATGATTTGAAACACTGAAAAAATGATGTACGGGGAGATATTTTAAATAAACTCACGCATTTTTGCGTACATTATTCACAAAAAATTGATTTGAGTCCTAGCGCTTGGGTCACATTGATGCAATTATTATTATTTGTGCTAGGAAATCGATCTTTTGAAATTGATATTCAATTACTGAATACATTAGAATTTCACCTTTCTTACTGCATGATATTGGTTGATCAAATATGCCGCAAAAATCAACAAGTAGACCATTATATTTCAATAAATAAGGATCGAAATATTTGACAGGTGGTATATTAGATATGGGATGATTATAATTGAGAAGAAAGGAATGTTTATCTAAAATCCCCATGTGTCACTCAATTATCATACTTTTCAATAACTATAACTGGAATTTTGACCATTTCGCAAACAACTTGGCTATTTTTCGCTCTATTACTCTTGATACAAAAATAAATATCAATCAAATGATTTTTCATGGCTTCGCATTCTAATATAGCTTACTTCCTGACGAACCCCGTGCAATCATTTGATCTTTGTGTAGTAATATACAATTATTATCATCAACACCAACATACCTCAACGAACATGAAAGATAACAAAACTAAGGTGATAAAGACTTGCCGCGGCCAGGTATCTTTCGAATCTTGATACGGCCATTGTCCCATACTCGACAATAAATATTTATTCAACTTAAAATAGTGGATGTTGAAGAAATCACTCATCCTTGCACCGAGAGGATATGAAATTCGTTTTCCACTTGAAAGTGAAATTGAACGATATCGAGAGTTCGCCCAACTCTCATCGAATGACCCACTTGTATTTTTTATGACCCATTATAAAAGCCTCGGTCTACGTTCGTGCCCAACCCCCAACAAAATCACGAGGAAATTCAGGAAATGAAAAAATATGATTCCTGTTGTGACATCACCTACAGATCGCCAGATTTACAACGAGAATACAAATTATTCTTCGTCGCTTTATTTTGTCTTTTAAATTTTTCATGATACCGTATTGATATGGCTCTTTATCGAAGTATATATTATTCCCACCTGTCGGATTTAGAAATCATGTTTGCCAAATGAATAATTGATGGTTCAGGGTGAGAAATACGTTGGATGGCGAACAGCTGTACATTCGCTCTAGGCGAGGGGTAAACCACTCTAAAATCAGCAAGACAACATCAAGCGTTATAGGGGAGTTTGTGCTCTGATTTTTTCGTTATCCGTAACGTTATGGTAACTAAAATCTGTTTTATGAGCCTCTTCGGATAGTTTTATTGACAGTTATACTGCGTTCAGCAGAACAGAGCTACGCTTATACGGACCTTGTGCTCTGATTTTTTCGTTATCGGTAACGTTATAGTAATTGAAATCTGTCTCATGAGCCTCTTAAAATAGTTTTATTGACAGTTATATTACGTTAAGCAGAACAGAGCTACGCTTACTTCAACATTATTTGGAGATTTTTAATTTGGAAAAATCATGATTTCAAAGTGGTTTACCCCTCGGCTCTACACGGAAAAAAGAAAACACTACTGGTTACTGTGAATGACAGCGATCGGTTGAAAAACAAATGAAAACACGCTTGTATAATGAGGAGTAGCGAGTTCACAATGATGGGTATTGTAATTAAATTCGTCAATGCTGACTGGACAGTGATGAGGACTGGGAAACGCAGTACTGCATAGAATGAATTTGAGTTTCAATGTATTTTTGTGATCCACAGTAACCATTGCTGTTTTCTTTTTTCCGTATAGGTGTTTCGTTTAAAGATACTCAACTAAAATCGACAGTGACTTCACTTTGACAAATCAAGTGTATCGATGTTATGAAAAAGTTATTTCTTTTTATCTTGATAAGTGGGGTTTTTGATGAGGGAAGTCAATGTAAAATTCACATCCTGTTCAGTAAATATATGGACGATTTCAAATATAGTTCGAGCTACCACAATTTTAGTTGATTTTATAGCGGGGAATATGAGGTGTACATCAGCGGTGATAGATCTCACATTCGCTGTTGTAAAATTAACTAAAATTGTGGGAGCTCGAACTATATTTTCAAACATCTGCACGTTCACTAGATACGATATAAATTTCACAAGTTTTTTTTGTCTCGATGTAATAGATCTCTTCAGGTGGATTAATGGTAATTGAATGATAACGAATGGTAAGGTGTTTGAATCGAACAATGAAAACGAGCGCAATAAAAGCAAGAAGATCTGAAAATGATTGAAGAAAACATTCTGATGAGAAGATTGAAATTTGTTTCTGAATTTAAAGGTTGTGTTGGCTGGCTGTGGAGTATCAAAATGAGGCAATTTTTTGTAACTCCGGAATATGCTTCGAAATAATCTAGAACTGTTTTGGAATGAATTGACTGGTACGTTGGAGTTTCATCTATCTAGGTGAGTTATACAACGTCCCTAGTAGCACAGCATTCGTACAGCATGCATAGGACGTTCGCGGAACATACTCTGGACATTCGTGTGTTACTCGGGACTGCTCAAGCAGCACAAGAGGTTCAAAATTCTACCTCGAGAGAACAACGTATTTGGAAAATCTTACGAACCTCTTAACAGGATAATCATAGCATATTTGAGAAGTTCTTGTGTTACTCGGGTGAAATCCTTTCATCCTGGACACAAAATTTCCTCGAATTGTTTTTCCTATATTTTTGAGTTTCTTAGGAAAAGAGTGAGACAAAATGGAATCTTTTGCATTAAATGAAGAATTGAATATCGATTACTGTGAAACGTTATTTTATTTTCGAAAAATCTACACTTGGGTTTCAAAAACATTTATAGTGCCTTACATTTCGGAAAATTTATTACAAATTGTTGTGATATTCACATAACAATTGAAGGAGAATGATAATCCAATCTTCAATGTGATATATCTCAGCTTTGCCTACAGATAAGAATTATACTCTGAATGTACAATAACAAGGGTTTCCAAAATACTCCCACTAGAGCGAAGACAATACGGTGAAATAGGACATGGAAGTTTGTACTGCCTTTGGAAAAAAAAAATAAATCGCTACAAAATATTGAAATATCGTATAGTGGATATAATAACACTTACCGCAGCGAAATTTTCCATCGAAAAGATGAACAAACCACCGGCGGTTACCATGCATGGCTTCTTACATCTTTGTATGATGAATGGAATTATTTTTTGAACTTTGAGGGGTACGTCGTACCAATCGGAAGAGTATCTGAGATAATATTTAAGCTGTATAGCATCCCTGGTCAAAAATGTGGATAGATTCTGATGGATTCGGACAGGAATTTTGAGATGGATACAGAATTTTATCCGTCTCGTTCCTATTCTTGTATCCATTTCCATATTCTTATTCGAATCCATCCGCGTTTGTACTCGGGATACAGGGATATCATATAACAAAATTCCAACTGGAATTCCATCTGGGATCAGGAATCCCAACTGAAATCCCACGTTGGAGTTGAAATTATAGCTGGAATCCCAGGGCTCAGATTCCACCTGGAAACGCAGGTCAATTTCGGAGCTGGAATTCCGTGACAGGGTATACATTGGGAAATGTGTATATCAAAACACTTACGCGCTGATGCCCAGTTCCATACTGTGGTCTATGACTTTTTGTCCCGGATAACATTTGCAGAAAAAATGGAATAATTGTCCAAAAGCAAAACCTATGAACCTGAAGATCTCCACATCCCCGGTTACCTGTGAAATCTGAACAATCGTTGCTAATGATTCGGAGGTTTTCTCTATTTTGGAACGATAAACAGATTGCTCAATTGTGTCTTACTTTCACCAAAGTGATGCTCAGGCAAAGAACATCCAATATCAGTTGCAGCAGGAATGATATGGAGCACGATTTCTCGATGAGATCCACGAATCTTTGCAAAGAAACAAAATTTTTAGAGATGAGAACAAAATTCACACCTGCTCAAATTGAACGAAAATCATTGCGAATGATCAATTTGTGTTCGATACTTGATTCTGTGGTGCTCTCTGAATTGATGGGAACACTAGGGAATAGAAAAAATTCAACCTTCGAGCGAGGAAGAGTTCGATGAAACGCTAATGTCTGTTATGAAGACCTGTTGCACTGTAAAAAAAATATACTTCCCAAACTGTCAAAGAACATGGAGGGAAAAATACAGTTGTAATTACTGTGGGGTAGATCACTATCCACGGACCAGATTGAAATTGACAAGAAAAATTATGGTATTTTCATCCAATTCTAGAAAACTCTTCAGTAATTAATAATGATGTCCAGTGCAATATTCACTGAATGAGAAATTCATCACAGAAATTTTTACTGTGTGAATTGGAAAACGTAAATACAATCCTTATGGGGAAGTATTTTACTATGTGGAAATATAAATTTTCATGAACATTAAAACTCGGTTTGGCGTTGATATGGAGCACAGTAAAAAATATTGATATGATTTCACAAGAATTTTCGAAACTCTCCCAACTTTTGTTTGTTCGAAAATTATTTCTCCGAAACAAGGTTGTAAAATTCGCAAGCATTTTTGCTTAGAATTCAACAACTTTTTTTTACAGTGTGGAAAATTTTGCCAACGTTTGAAATTTTGATTCTTCTACCTGTGTCTATCTCTCTGAATTTCTTGGAGGCTGCCAGATATTGCATCAAGAAATTTACCATTGGCGCTAGCATGCAGCAATGTAGATAGAGTATGGCCAAGGCTTGGCAATCATGCGTGGCGCAACACTGAAATGATAACATCATTTTATGATTTATCAATGTTTTTTTCCTATGGAGCCCCATTATTCGTGCAAAGATGGCAATGAAATAGACCGCCATTGGCGAACAATAGAAAAATTTGTTTATCAATGTTGCGCCAAAAGTATGTGCGTTTCACAATTTCCAATATATGTTATTTGGGATCTTATTGTGTTTTCTTAATTTATCTGTAAACAACTCGGTGTTTTTTGTCGCCAAAGTTTGCCATGAGAAGTATACACAATATGGATCAGCGGTAGGAGCCCTCTGGTGTAACCTCTAACAAAGAACGATTGACTGTTCTTCCAGAGAATTATGAGTCTTATATATTCCTTGTATACATCTCTCACTACTCGCGAGAGACACTCGATCGGTAACTTAGCCAGCAATTCAGCCATCAAAAGTTAAAATTCGAGGAGCATGCCGATATTGGGCCATGCTATTACCAATGATCGGCGCTACATTTAAAAGTAATTTTTATCGAAAATAAACCAAAGTTTGTGGCAATTTTCAACCACGTTGCAAATGATCCTCACTTTCAATAGAATCTATCGTTCGGTCAATGTTGGACCAAGGATGAGCCTAGCAAGCGCCAAACCTGGCGGAGTTGTGAATCAATTACCATTGTAGGCTGACAACCGAAATTCGTTGAACACCGATATAGGTGCAACATTATATTTGTTGTTGATCAACATTGAATATTTATAGATTGCCAAGCCTTGCCTGTCAAGATTGCACCAAGCTATATTCTATTGTCAGCATTGGCGGAACCTAACAATTTTTATATGGAATGAGTTGAAGAGATTGCTAAAGATATATGAAAATTATGGGCTAATTTCTGTTTGGTGGTATCACCCCAGATAACACAAGAAATTCTTGAAGAGTTCCTGAAGAACTCGGGATTTGTGAAAAGCATTCATCAAGAATTCTAAAGTAATCGACAAGTATTCTTCTCAATTACCCTAAGAAGTCGTTAATGTTCTGTTGATAGAACTCTTGACGACATCGGTCCATTAATTGACAGAAGTCGTTGCGAACTCTCAACATGAATGATTAAAGAACTCTCACGGAACTCATGTGTTTATCAAATATAAAAATCATTTTAACATATTATGTGTATATGGATAATTATTCAATGATTGATTTATCTGATCTTCTACGTTCATCAAGCTTCTATTTATCGAACGATCATTCAATTAACAGAAAATATTGAAGTTCAGGCCTTTTTCAAAAATATAACCTACAAAATTGATCCTATCAAATCAATCATTGAAATTTTTAGTATCGATAGATGCCAAAATGTTTGTGATTTACACGAGTGAAAAACAAAATATACATGAATAGTTTTTTGTTCTCATTCAATTTTACCAATTACATATTCCTTTATTTTATGGACTCGAACCAACAATCATCACTTAATCATTCTTACTAAACGCTTTTTCACAATCATAGAAATCTGCGGGAATTCAACATGTACATTGAATTCGTAGGAAGTTCTTCTTTAGCAGGAACAGAGCTGAATAAGAGTTCTAACAAGCGGACATTGAAGAGTCCTTCGAGTCATCTCAAAGTGTTCTTTCAATACTCTTATAGAACACCCAAGGGATTCCCTGTCCGAAAAGTCCCATAGATTCCCATGGATTCCCATAGGTACTGTGACAATAACCGCATAGAAACCGATAAGCTATTTTATTCCTATCAGAATTAATCAGGTTTTGCCGATCATGCTGATTGAAACCCATGGAACATCAGATTCCACTTAGAATCTCATAGAAACCCTTGGGTCCTGTGAGAATAACCGCACAGAAACCGATAGAATATCATTGATTCCATTAGGATTTCGCCTATCGGTTTCTATTGGTTTTTTCACCCAGGGTTTATTATAGAGCTGTCAAATAATTATTTTAGAATTCAAAGAACTCTTTGAGAACTCGTCAAGAGTTCGGAAAAATAATTCTTCCAGAATTTAGTTCCCAGAAAGAAAAATGTGTTCATAATGGTACCATAATGGAGCCATGGTATGAAAAATAATGTTAGCATGATAGTACCAAAGTGTTTCAATATTAAACATCGTTATTGGTGACAATCTATGCGACCATCATGTTTCACAATAATGGATGAATTATCGATGCGCGATGTGGCATCTGAAACAAGAGCGAATCATGGTGCCATAATTCATGTATTACGGATGCATTATGTGCAAAATAAACTGGAAATTTACTGTGCAACTGGACTGTGGATATTTCAGTACATGTACAGAAATTTTGTTGGTACGGCATTGAAAATTTACCAAGCATCACTGAAAATTCAGTCCTTATACTGGAATTTTCAAGTTTGAAATTGTGTACTGTGATTTTGCCATGATTTCGCGAAAAATTTACTGGCTCGTACTACAATTTTACAGTTCTTGTGCACCAGAGGAAAAGTATCCCCTCAATAAGAACTTGGAAAAAATTTGGAATTTAGACAAAAAAACCTAATTGTGGGTATACTCGAATTATTATTATACAGGTTTTGAACTACAATTTTCCAGTTGCTATGCAATTGAATTATACAAGTTTCGAACTACAATTTTCAGGTCGTGTGATGGAATTTTCCAGTTATGCTGGAATTTAATCACTGTTGCACTGAAATTTTCCACTTCTATTGGACTTCGTCATTTCTGACAGGAAAAATTTCAAGTCTTTATATTAAAAATTTCCTGATTGAGATTTCGAATAATAATTGTAATTGTAGCCAATAAAATTGATATATGAGGTTTTTCGAAGACTTATTCTCTTGTGTATTCTAGATATGAAGCATATGTAGTAACCCAAGCTGGCCTTCCAACATGTCGCGCTATAGTTCATCGGTTAGGTCTTAGGTTTCAGTTGGTAGGCAGGTAGAAAAGTGTAGGTTCAAATCCTGTTAGGTAGACATGACTTTCTGTCCATCCACATGAACGATCAGGTTTCTCAATCATCTTGGAACACGAGAACCCTGCAAAATCACTTTGCGTGAGCAATTTTTTTTCAATTTTCATGGAGATTTTCAGCATTAATTTTCCAGTACATGTCCTGGAAAAGTCCAGTTCGTGTACTGAAAAATTCCAGTACTGAGGCTCAGAAAATTTCCAGTTTTGATGCTGAAATTCCATAACGTTTGCACTTAATTTTTGCAGCACAAATGTGCTAAAATTTTCCGGTACATGTACAGGTTAATTGCTTCCAGTACATGTACTGGAATTTTCCGGTTAAATTTTTTTACAGTGTGAAATCATTTCGTTCCGCCATAATCGATTTATTGTCAACGCATACTATGGCGTTGAAATCCGAAAGAATTCATGGTAGCATGTTTCATAATATATGAGTATAGATTCAATAATTGATACCTTATTGACACCGGTAAAAGAAACCCATTGAAACGAACATAATGAAGTTCATGAGATTTTCTCAGAACATTCCCCGAGATTCATTGAGAATTGATGCTTTTGAATGAAATTATTGTTAGAGAAATTTATAAAACTGACCAAATCGCATTGACGAATGATGAGATGAGATTTAACGAGACCTTTGCCCAATTTCAATGAGATTTGGTGAGATTCAATGAGACTTTTTAATCAGGCGATAAACATGGTGGTCCTGAGATGTTTGGATACAAATTTTGAAAAAAGAATGTGGAAATAATACACAATGTTTAACTAATAAACATTTTCAGATTTCTCAAACGAGGCTGTTTTTTTTTCAACAGTAATTTTTGAAACTAACACCAAACCTGGAATTCCCAGGCTTTTCGCACTGATCATTCTGATAAATAATTCCCGACGGTAGATTGTATCTAATTTTCTTTACCAAAATCGATGTATTATGATGTTTTATGATATATTTTTGAGATTGTTCACTAAGTAATGTGATACTGATTCGAAACGCTTCATCAAGTTTCAGGTTTTTACCACAGCAAAACGTGGGAACATAATTCTTGCATGTCGCGTCACATAACGTGACACAATTATTGAACGATTGGCACCATGTTCAACCATATCACAGTGAGAAAATTTTTTTCAGAAAAATAAGCCATGTTGTTGGCACCATCAAAGCAGCATTACGTGGTACAAAAATGCGTCGACGATGGAGGAATAATTCTACGGACTGTTTCACACATGAATTCTGTCATGATGGTATCAAGGTGTTCCGCATTTCACTATGCTTATGCCAACATGGTATGCGGAGCGAATAGTCCCATGATGAATGCATGGTTTCATCATCACGTGCGCCCCTAACAAGCTGAATTCTGTTTACAATACCAAGTTGACAGCACGCTATTCCAAGCACGTTCCCCAAGAGAACACAAACCTCCAAATACGTCCAGCGGACGTACTTGGACGTCCATTAGACGTCCAGTACGTCTATTGGACGTTCTTGGAGGTTTGTGCTCTCTTGGGGTTGTGTTATGAAAATGCAAAGCACGGTTTTCTATCTGGGGTTCAATAACTCTTTTGGAACGGCTCACGAATTATTGTGTTATCTGAGACGTTTTCCGTTTATGCTTCCATGCTGATTGGCTCCGAAGAAAAATTCGATCAATCACATAATTTTCTTCAAACGAAGAAAACATGATACGGACCATGATTTTAACATTGCGTTAGCAATTTCTCCGATCCATACTCAGTGTTGCCGCGTTTCAAAAAACGAGCTGTTACGACCTTCAGATTCCAATGTTGCTCAATTTTACCTGTGGGAAATGAACACTGGTTCATATCAAGCTGCAATCCCGCCAATCTTCATTTTGAATCGAGCCAGATCAAAATTTGGATCGTGTTGGATCAAATACAGATTATTATTTAAAACTTTGGTTTGAGCTCATCTTTCAATTTGAATTCCCAGAACAAGTTGAATGTTCCCAGGATTGTATTTTCATCCAATTGTTCTTCAATTGAATGAGGCTGAAATCTAAAGATCGTGACAGCTCGTTTTGTGGATTGCGGCAACACTGCTAATACTGCAAGTCCGATAAGAGTGAATTTTTCTCTATTAACCCATGAAAAAATCGTTCAGGTCTGATTAGGCGTGTTCAGGCCTAATCATGGACATTTTTCGGCAAATTTATTCGTTTTCAATACTGACTGCATGTAGTTGGGCCTGACTACGCCTGGTTCATTTGTTAGCTTCGCCATCACTAACAAGACTTCAATTTTGTACCCATGTGAAAACCCGTGATCAAGCTTAATCCCCTGCGATCATACGAAACAAACCATTCTCGCATGTGATCCTGCAAAATCTCACCGACTGAGAAGTATTTATACAAAATGACGCTGTGTTGATTTTTTTAATCACGAATACACATGCTTTATCGTGCTAAATCGGCTTTGAACGCATGCGTGTACGCCTGATCACGCGTGATCATGCCGGAGACCTGGAAACTAGAGGAAAGAATCGGGATAAGCATATATTATAATAAGTACAAATGATTGACAATAAATTGGTGTTCAATAAATTGTCAGTTTCGTTCCTTACAGGAAACTTGTTGATTTCCCGTGAAAAAATCCTCCACGCTTGCTCAGGCCTGATCAGGTCTTGTTCATCAAGCGTGATCGGGTATGATCAGGCCTTAATTTTGTACCCACGTGATCAGAACTAATCACGCTTGTATATGCTCTATTATGCATGAAAAATTCATACATCATTAACAAGGTTTATAATTTGGCGAAAAGAAATATTTCTTTCATTATCCTTCCTCTAATTTTACAAAAGACTAATGTATTGTTGATCATTTCTAGTTATTATGTTAATGCAGTCTTCATCTTTTAGTTTTCAGGCATGATCTCGCGTAATTCTGAACAATCACACAGTAATTTTCCTTGAAGAAACCGATATGACTCCCCGATCCGGTGGTACCCTGGTAAAAACGAAGTGTAACAAAATACATTTGCGATGCATTCCACGGCGCGAAACACCACTCCGGGTACATTCGGATGAACCTCGCATTGCACTGTAACTACAGTGTAACACTTTATTTTCACCAGGGTACACTGTAATATTTAATGAAATATTTTGTCCGTGTGATAAAATAATCAACACAGAGTCATTTTGTATGAATGCTCCTCATTTGGGAAGATTTTGCATGATCGAGAGCGAGAATGGTTTGTCTGGCATGATCGCACGTGAGCTAGATCACGGGTTTCTATGTGAGGACAAAATTCAAGCCTTTTTAATTATGATAAGCCAAAAAATGAACGATCAGGCCTCGTCAGGCCCGACCACATACAGTCAGTGTTGAGCACGAAGAAATATCCATAAAAAAATGCCGAAACATATCCATAATCAGACCTGAACACACCTAATCAGATCTGAACGATTTTTCCACGGGTTTGTATGAATTCCTCATGCACAATGGAGCATAATCGAGCCTGATTGGGCGTGATTGAGCATGATCAGTCCCCATCACGTGAGTACAAAATTGAGGCCTGACCACGGCTGATCACGCCTGATGAATGAAGCCTGATCAAACGTGAACAGGCGTGGACAATTTTTTCAAAGGTTGGAGTGAGCATTTCACTTTTATAAAATGATGGAATGTCATTCTTTAAAGCGAGTGAAAATTTCACTTTCATGGAGTAGATTCTCACTCTTATTGAACTTGCAGTATTTTTATTCTTTAAGGAGATACTAGCGCCGAGACGTTAGCTAAATTTTTTGGGTAAGATTTCTCCAAAATACTTTCATATTTCCAAAATATTGCTTTATACAGCATTTCTATGGACATTCAAGAGATGCTGTATAGAGCGATATTTTGGAAATATTCGAGTATTGCGAAGAAATCTCACACAAGAGATTTGGCTGAGGTCTCGACGGTGGTATCTCCTTAAAAGTGGATGTTCACTTCAAGAAATTTGGAGAGTAAACACAACGCCCTTCATAATTTTGTGAAGATTCTGTGCATTGATCTGTTGACGAGTGTTTTGGAAAATGGAAGTCCTATCGTAAGCACCAATACATCCCTGGTGAAAATGAAGCCTTAAAGCGCAACAAAAACGTGATAGAAACGCGAGCGGAGAGTCATCTGAGTATAATAAAGAGTCACCTAAGCGTAATTTAGGAGGGAATTGGAATGTTTTCACGTTTCATTTGTTTTGATATAGTATCTGCTTCTTCGACTTTTGGATTTTCACCAGGGATATAGCACTCCATCGGTAAGAAACGTTGTCTCCTCAACTTCTAGACCTCCCACTTCCCCACCATGTTCCACCTACATTACACAGAAATTCAGGGAGAAGAGCGTGTGAGATTGCTTGAACCCTAGTAACACAGCATTCGTACAGCATACTGAGAATATTTATATCACACGCATACCCATATAGCACAAATGTCTCAGTAATATCTCCAGAATATTCTGACAATATTACAATGTCTCCAGAATATTCTGGAGATATTACTGAGACATTTGTGCTATGTGGGTAGGACATTCAATCTGCTGAGGAAGTTCACAGAATATGCTATGAATATCTGCGTCCCATACAGGACAGTCGCCAAAGAATTACGTCGCATCTCCGTAGAATTGAGGGAGAAGAAAGGGAGCGGTGGATATAACGTGGTACGATGGAGAAGCAACGTTGAGGCGACGGAGAAATTTTCGGGTGGACATTTCTCCGTTGCCTCTACGCTGCTTCTCCGTCGTACCACGCTGTATCCACTAGGGGTGGACACAAGACAAGACAAGACGAGATCATACAACTTCTTGTCTTGGTCTCGAAAATATGCAAATTTCGAGTCTCGTCTCTTTCTTGTCTCGATCTTGCTAACCCCAGTCTTGGTCTTGTCTTGATCTCGACGGCGATAATAATAAGAAAATTTGCTTGATATACACGCTTTGATCATTTTAATATATTTGAGCATTATTCTACTATTTCTGAGTGCTTGTTGAATGAAAACCAATCATATTCGCACATCAAGATCATATTGATTGAGGATTATTTTATAGAATAAAATAATCTCCTATTTTAGCATATATGCTAATGCATAACCCTGTTATAGGTGAAATATTGTACAGGATTTTTCATGAACTGCTACACTGTCACACATAAAAATGAGTATTGAAAAAAAAAGTCAAACCTATGCTATGGTGGGAAACTTATATAAAGCATGTGTAAAATATATACACTGAGAAAAGAAATAAACGACCACACTCCTCAATCGGAATCGATCCTTGAATCTGTATGTTACTATTCCTACCCCTTACTTCTGATCTACACATACTTTATGTGAAATAATTACTTTTTGATAGTTATAAGGTATTCATAGTTTCAGCACGTTTCAATATTTCACTAATTTCAGTTTGGTTAAATGTTTTTGTTGATGTTCGAGTCTATTTGTTCTTGAATACTTGAAAATATAAAAAATACACACATTGGTAATATCTCATCGTGTGCTAAATTTCATCAAATAAAAAATGAAGAATTTTTTAGGATGAGGAGGAATAAGGGAGACTCTCCGTTGAGGCGACGGGAAGGAGACGAAGAAATTCCGTTCCTAGTATTTTTAACAGACTTCGTATCAGCGGGTTCACATATTTAAATATAATTTTCTCCATCGCTCTCCTTTACCGCGATGGAGACTTTCCCTTATTTCTTCCTTAATTCTACGGCTCCTATTTCTCCACCAATACTCCACCTCTATTCTTCCGAAGTTCTAGGTAGAGAATCGGTAGTTGTGTTATACGAGTATGTTAGTATTATGGAAATATCATTCAACTCAGGACTCCATCTCACAATATACAATTAATAAAATTTTTGTCTGAAGCAGTGAATTTTATCTAACCAAAATGCTTCTATCTTTCAATCTTATTCCTCTAATTCAAAACTATTATTGCGCAATATTTTCATCTGAGTTCAACTCTCAGTAATTTTATGGGTATAAAGAATTTTTGTTTTCCATCAGGCTTGACACACTTCCTGAATCTAAATGAATCTTCAAACATTTTGTAAATGACAGTCGTTGAAAAACTAAAAGTTATTGACATCATTCATGTCAAATATTTTGAATCAACCAACCACTGAAGTGGCTAAATGGTCAAATTAATAAAAATATTAATGTATCATTACTATAAACTGAATCTCAGCATTTTGACCAAGATTTTCTCTCGAGACTGCAAGACTCTTGGTCGAGACTAGATCCCAGTCTTGGTCTCGTCTCGACTCTTGAGCACTAAAGTCTTGTCTTGATCTCGTCTTGATTTTCAAGACAAGACAAGACAAGATCAAGACAATTCTTGGTCTTGGATCCACCCCCAGTATCCACCGATCCCTTTTTTCTCCCTGAGTTCCATGGAGAGGCGACGTAGGTGTCCTGTGTGGGGTGTTACTTGAGCATAGCCACACAAGAAGAAAATGAAAACTTTTACGGTTCTGGGTATCAAACCATGTTTTCAAGTGTTTTTGAGGTCTTTCAGTCCAAATCTGAGGCCCATTGAGTGCTATATCATGTCGACCTTCACATTTTTGTGTTCGGAATCTTGGGTTCATAAATCCAAGTATTAATATATTGTATCGCGAATTCTCTTGGAAATAGCATTATAAATTCCAGATTTAGCATAGGTTTAGATGTAGTTCATGTTAGAGTTCTCTCATGATCTTCAAAAAGCTCATCATAATTCAAGATTACTGCCCTAGACAGCACAGAAAGTTCTCTGAACGTTTTGAAAACATGCACTGGGTTCTCTGGGCACTGTTTTGATCTCCGGGGAGTAGGTTCTCCAAACGTTTAGAGTACCTGCATTTTGGATACCCCTGAATACGTTTTCAACAAATTCTTTTCCTTCACTACGCACCGTTCCCATAATGTACTCCCAACGTGCTTTCATGAAAACTAGCGTTCAAAAAAATGGGGGTACAGCTTCACACAACGTGATGAAAACCTCTATTGAACACGTTCCTAGAACGTCGCACGGTGCACATGAATAGAACTAACCGGGACAGTTGCACGTACCTGGGACATACATGTGACGTTCTCAGAACATCCTGAGACGTTATTCCACGTTCTCTGCGTAACCAAGCACGTTTTCTAAACGTTCAAAAGACCTCGCGGTACTGTATGGGTGAGTCCAATAACTTTGTGACTTGAGATCTCAGTACAAAACCTAATCACCTTCACCCGATGATCCTACAACTCGAATCATTACAGTCAACCCGTATTATCACTCCGATCAAAATTGCCGTTAGATTTAGATACAAATTATGTCCGTTCCTAACGACAATTTCGATCACGGTAGGATTCCCAGGAGTGCGGATTCAGTGCCAAACTGGCGGCTTCCTTTAACCATTCTGGTGAACAGGAAAGAATCTTGTAAGCGTTGGCCATATTTTTGGCGAGTCACTTCGAAATGATGAACACTTTCAGCGTAATAGCGAGAAAAATACACGCTGAAAGTATTTCGGATTTTCATAAATGTTGTGAAACAGAGGATTTTCTGCAGAATCATTTGATATAAAAAAACCAATTTTTGTCGGAAATCCGACTTACAAAGGTTTCTCCGTTGTACAGCAGATTTGATGTAGTGATGTACGATATTTTACAATGTCAATATTTCACAGACGCTGTGAGAAAAATTTCTGTAGGAAACTTCACATAAATGTTCGGAAGTAATTAACACATACATCTCGAAGAGAACATGAAGCTTCAGTGAACGTTCAGATCAGATGTGTATAGATCGGGCTGAAGGTTTGTTAGAGCTACTTTCAGATTCACAAACGTTTGACAAAGGTTCTACGGACGTTGAAATGTCCGCCTCGAAATACGTCCAGGAAACGAAGATGGAATGTTCATTGAAGGTTTGACGAAGCTTCACAAAAATATCTATACTTATATTGATTTTGATCAATTTATATGCAAAATAAATTGATTAATGAACATCAATTATTATAAATTAATCTAAGTATAGATATTTTTGTGAAGTTTCCTTAAACCTTCGATGAACCTTCAATGAACGTTCCCTGAAAGTATGTTGAGGCGGACATTTCAACGTTCGTAGTACCTTTGACAAACGTTTGTCAATCCAAAAGTGAGCTTTCATGAACCTTTGATCCAAGCTCAAAATTTTCCGTATGTCATCGGAAATTTGTTGAAGAATGATAGTGCAAATCGCACAAAATTTGGAGTTTTCAGTTAAAATTCATGGGAAGTTTGATTTATATGTCTCGGGAATTGATTTCCTATCCCATTTTTGGAATTTTCCGGTTGCTGCGTATAGGAAAATCCCAATTATGTTCTACAAAGTACGAGCGATATCTAGCTCTCGTCAATATTTTATCAAATTCAAAATAAACCCGATAAAATTTCTATTGAGAATATCGGTATCGTGAAATATCATACATCACCAGTTTGATAATTGTTCTACTCATTTACTTCGATGTTGGAAGCAGATCATGTTGTGGGTTGTCAGAATTTGACAAAAAGACAGTTGATTCAAATTTCGAGTACGTAGACTGTTTTACGTACCACGCGATGGAACTGAACTCAAAAACTTAACCGAAGTTTAATAAAACGACACTGTTCCAACTGACTGTGCAATTTATGATCCCATCCAGTGGTGGACTGGGAACTTCTATATATTCCTTCGAAATACGCGAAATGAAAGGCAAAACGCGAGAGATCTCTCATGTTGCTGAAGTTGTAATCGTTTATTGGAACGAATTAGTGATCGATTAACGACATATTCAACTGTTGAAGACCCAAAATTTTGCATCCCTCTCTCAGAACTATGTTTTCAGTTTTGCAGGATCAATTTGGACAGCGGGATGAAGAACAAACATAAAATTCTTTGAGTATGAATTTTCGTTTCGTTTGTATAAACGATTTGAACTTCACCAACATGATCTCCCGCCTCTGATTATCCTTTTTGCGTGAACTGAAGAAGGACATTAATATTCTCAGTTTGACACTGATCCCACCGCTGTCACCAATTCGAATTGTGGAGTGAGAAGTGTTAGTATCGACACAAATTGATATTCCTCATCGTCTCCATGGATGTTAAGACAATTTCCGTTCGGAATGGGGAACATATGTATACCGGAAGTTTCAGAATTCACTGAAAATACTTTACAAGCGTATTCTGCAGTCAAAATGCGATGATTTCCCGTTCAGAAAACTGTCAGTTGGAGCTTAGTCTTTTCCCACACTTAAACCACTCAACAGTCCCGTGTGCTATTCACCCGACCCTGCCTCTATTCAGGAGGTTGAAGAACGGCAGGTCTCTGGGAAAAGCGTCGAACTATCTCGTTATATTTTTTTTCGGAGCCATGATAATTCAGAGTTGCTGAATTTTGATTAGCTGGGAGCTGAAAAATTTTTAACTTCTACAACTTTGAATTGAACCCTCAATTACCTCACGGAGGTCTGAAGGGAGAAGGAGATTTTCGAGAATCTGATATTCTGTTTCTAAGGGTGAAGAGTAAATCGTTTGATTTGAAACCAGAATAAGGATCAAATTCAAAAACCATAGTACATTTTTGATAATGCGAACAGCTTCATCTACTTGATTGCAGTGCACAACGAAAGGTAACCAGGAACACGTTGAAACACGTGGGTTAACTGAGGGTGGAAAATTAGAGTATGGTCCAATTGTTTTTGGTTTGGAAAGAAAATGCTCATATCCCAAGAATCAGGCCTCGAATAGAATTTTTTCAAACGGGAGATCATTGCACTTTGACTGCAGAATAGACTTCTGAAACACCCGGTAGAAACAGTTACTTCCATGTGTTTTCTGAAGTATGATCGAATTCTGATTATTTAGTAAACAAAGACAAGTGCAACTCTCTTGATTCATACAGTTCAAATAAGGAAAAACTGGGAAAATTTCGGCGACAATAACGTTATAAAAACTGATTACTCGAGAGCGTTTCTGTGGGTTCTCATACACGACTTGAAAGTGTGTCGTACAGGTTTTCCGTGAACCGTGGAGTGTATTGAATTCTCCTTACATCCCTCTATCAGTTGATGAAACTGATAACTGTAAAAGATCATACGATTAAGGGATTTTCAAATGTGTATGTAGTTTTATGATGAAGGAGAGTGCTCCATTTATACCTTACCTGACAACCGTGAACATACCACACGCGTGTTGCATGTAAACAAGATAAATACTGTCCACCGATACCAGAACCGTCATTCCCACGTAAGTGACGACGCACGTATGGCCCAATATGTAATAAAAATACTCTTGATCATTCACAAAGTATTCTGCCTCCAGTACAGGTTTTTTGAGTCTCGATTCGTTCAATGGAATCAGAATGTCCATGATTTGGGGAACGAATCCAGTAGCTAGAAAGCCACATGCTGCCACGTAGATGTATACTTCAAAAGACCAAAAAATTCAATGAATCACGATTCGGATAATTTCCTGTTGGAATTAGGGAGAGGGGGGAATAATCTCACGCAGATAGTTCCGTGCCAAAAATCCCGAAGAGAACATGAAGCTTCAGCGAACGTTCAGATTAGATCTTTATAGATCGGCTCGAAGGTTTATGAAAGCGGGATCTTCGGGCTCTTCGGGATGCCACGCAGAACCGAACAGAAAATTGTTGAGCATCGAACAGTTTCTTTCCCAGGTGATACAGGCAAAACCTGACAAATCTTCTACCCGATTTGGTCCGCAATCACTAAATTGTAACATCCTATCAAAACCTGGCGGGGAAATTTCCGTCAGTTTTTGACTGAACATACCCCGGACCAAATTGGGTAGAAAGTTTGTCAGTTTTCTTTTGAGTTACTTGGGAAAGAAACCGTTCAAAGGCTGACAAAAATTTCCTGTCCGGTTCTGCCTGGTATTTGTAGCAGGGTTGTATCACGGTAAATGATGAAACAGCAAAATTGAAGAAAAAAAATAAAAGAACGGTTTGAAAAATACTCCTCTGGTATAATTTTTCATGCGCATCAGGTTGCAGCACATTGGGATTCTTATTTTTTTCTGGTAATGTGACAAACTACTGCTTTTCTATGTTGGGTGAAGTTTCAACTCCCATCTTTGTTGATGGATACTTGATTATTTGAGTTTTTTTTCTAACCGTAGGATTGAGAGACCGAGAAATGAGTTCTCAAATTCCTCGTGAAGGTTATTTACCCATTCCCCACTTTGAGCTTCGGTGGCATGGATTGATAAATCGGAGACGTGGATTCAAGGTGAGTCGAAACCAGACTTTATGTTCAAACAACATTCTTCACAATATGCATCTGTATGGATCCAAATTTCGAAGACCTGGACATTTTTCTTTTCTATTAATGCATGTACTTTTCATGTGTAATTCAGCACAGCTGAAAGTGTCCTGCTTGGAGAATCTCATTGATTCCAATGCAGAAAACAGATTCAAACCCATTGAAAATTGATTCCCAGTGGGTTTGAATCAGTTTGCTGCATCGGAATCAATGGGAATCAATCGATTCAATAAGCAAGGTGGAGAATGGTTGTTGTTCCGTCCCGAAGAGAACATGAAGCTTCAGCGGACGTTCAGATTAGATCTGTATAGATCGGTTCGAAGGTTGATGCAAGCTAACTTTTAGATTCACAAACGTTCGTCAAAGGTACTACGAACGTTGAGATGTCCGTCTCGAAATACGTTCAGGAAACATAGGTGGAACGTTCGCTGAAGGTTCATCGAAAGTTTAACGAAGCTCTACAAAAATATCTATACTTATATTGATTTTGATCAATTTATATGAAAAAGAAATTGATTAATAAACATAAATTATTATAAATTATTCTAAGTATAGATATTTTTGTGGAGCTTCGTTGAACCTTCGATGAACCTTCAGCGAACGTTCCATCTATGTTTCCTGAACGTATTTCGAGGTGGACATTTCAACATCCGTAGAACCTTTGTCAAACGTTTGTGAATCTAAAAGATAGCTCTAATGAACCTCCAGCCCGATCTATACACACCTGATCTGGACGTTTGCTGAAGCTTCATGTTCTCTTCGGGGTACGAGTCTTTTTCTCTCTCCCGTTCTCCCGATCACTGATATAGTAGGAACTTTTCGATAAGGAATGTGATATT
Organism: Gonatopus flavifemur; assembly: GCA_018340375.1. Lineage (NCBI taxonomy): Eukaryota > Metazoa > Arthropoda > Insecta > Hymenoptera > Dryinidae > Gonatopus > Gonatopus flavifemur. The sequence continues at coordinate 22,052,544 of JAFFJZ010000004.1, forward strand.
ACCACCCACGTAACACAGAATATTCTGAGAATATTAACACGACATCCGTGAAATGTACTTGATCGAATATTCTCACAAAGAGCGTAGAAGATTCGTAAACATTCTCAGAAGATTCTTAGAACATTTGAATGAGACTGTTACGAATATTCTAGGAACGTTCGTACAATATGCGTACAAAGTTTGTAGGGAGATTGATGAACACCGCATTCCCAAGTATCGTGATGACATGAATTCATTGATGGCGGATAATGTTGTTGACAGGCTACAGACCCTTGAACAATATATTATTTCAATTTGTGTTTTGGGAATAATAAATCTATGAAAGGTGACCTTAATATCGCAAATGTTCTTTGAGAGTGCCATGTGTGAAAAATAATCCTCAAAAGTGTAATGAAATATTGAGAAATACCGTGTATATTATGATTTCCTGTTGCGATCATAAGTATCTGATCCATCTATGTGAATTCATAATATCGCTAACCATCCATGATTACAGATGTCTAATGATCAACACCCGAAGAGAACATGAAGCTTCAGCGAACGTTCAGATCAGATGTGTATAGATCGGGCCGAAGGTTCATTAGAGCCAACTTTTAGATTCACAAACGTTTGACAAAGGTTCTACGGACGTTGAAATGTCCGCCTCGAAATACGTTCAGGAAACATAGATGGAACGCTCGCTGAAGGTTCATCGAAGGTCTGACGAAGCTTCACAAAAATATCTATACTTAAATTAATTTATAATAATTTATGTTTATTAATTCATTTATTTTTCATATAAATTAATCAAAATCAATCAACGTCCGTAGAACCTTTGTCAAACGTTCGTGAATCTAAAAGTTAGCTCTAATGAACCTTCGGCCCGATCTATATACATCTGATCTGAACGTTCGCTGAAGCTTCATGTTCTCTTCGGGCAAAATTGATTGTGAAGTAGTTTTTGGTGACATGCAGAAGTTTATATTGACGGGAATTCTTATTTTAACAGCATTTTCTTCTAATATTTCCACAATATCCGTGGCATCATATTCTGAGAATATTTGAAACAGTCCCATTCAAACATTCTGAGAATGTGCGTAGAATATATTCGCACATAATAAGAATCTACATAGAACATTCGAATATCCTCAACGTATATTCTCAGAACATTCTCAGAACGTGTGTGTGCTACCTGGGCAGGCGTAGAAGTATGAAAACGGAATTTCCCCTTAAATAGCACTAGCCATCAGTTCAGGGACCCTAAGAGCACTTCTTCAGTACCATCATCTTCCCTTAACAGCTGATGAAGATTTTCGACACAAAACAACAGGAGTTCTGTACACCCGTAATTGTTTTATAACCTTAAACATGTCGAGTTTTGTGTCTACGAACTACGATCTGCGAACAGCATTGGTCCTTTGTTATCATTGGAAGAAAACTGCTGCAGAATCACATCGAATGCTTGTCGAAGCTCAGGGTGAACACCCTGCTTAAAATATCTCATAGAATCTCATAGAGTCTCATTCGAATTGAATGAGACTGAACAAGACCAATGAGGAGGATCAAAGTGTCTGTAACGCCTCATTGAAACTGAATGAGAATGAATTAGAGATCGGTATCCAATCGGTTATCTCTCAATATCTATACGTGAAATATGAAATTAGAAATGATAGAGCTGTTATTTATGTGAAGAGTTGAATGAGTATTTATAGGGAAATGCTCATTCAATTCCATTTTTTTGTCTGTACCAACCGTCGATCGGTCCAATAGAAATTCTCTGGAGTAGAGTCTATAAGAAATGATGAGAAATTTCTGGAGTAAAACTTCTCAATCGGTTTTTATGAAGAATGTCTAATATCATTTTGGAGGATTTTCCATATCAATGCTCAATAGGTTTCTATGGGAAAATTCCGATATAACTTTCCCTTAATAATCATATCAATGTTCAATCGGTTCTAATCGGAATTTCCCACAAGCGCGTTATACGAGAAATGATGAGAAATTCCCAGAGTAAAACTTTTCAATCGATTCCCATGGGGAATGTCTCATAGAATTTCTCAGTATTCTTCATGTCAATGTTTAATCGGTTTCAATCGGAACTGTCTGAAAGTCCATTCTACAAGAAATGATGGGATATTTCCAGGATAGAGATGTTCAATAGATTTCCTTGAGAAATGTCTCATATAATTTTCATCACTTTTTGTTATCGATGCTCAATCGGTCTCAATCGGAATTCTCCGTAAGTGCTTCTTACGAGAAATGACGAGGATTTCATAGGATCCGAATGTTCAATAAGTTTCTATGAGAAAATTCTGATATAATCACTCATTATTGTTCATGTTAATGTTCAATCGATGCCAATCAACGTTTTCCGAAAATACGTTCTATGAGGAATCATGAGGAATTTCTGAAATACTAGTTTTTAGTAGGTCCTCATTAGGGATGCACTGGATATCCGGTTCTGATCTGGCCGGATATGCGTCCGATCCGGTATCTAGTGATCCGGACAGATCGGACAAATCATTCTGGATAGGTCAACATCGACATCGTACATCGGATTGGACGCATATCCGGTATTCGGTGGTCGAATCAGAACCGGATATCCGGTGCACCCCTAGTTTTCGTTAGAATAGTTCTTCCAATGTATCCCAATTAATTTGTGAAATGGAACATTCTATAGAAATCCATTGTTCCTCTTCATAGAAAATTCATTACTCTGAAGTCAAGAAGAACCAGGAAGGAAAACTCAATACAACCGCATTACTGTAATATAAGAAAAATCCAATACAAACCCATTGGTCTCATGGCAGAAAAATCCAATACAATCTCATTGGTCTCATGACAGGAAAATCGGATACAAACTCATCAATTCAATGTCATTCAATTTATGCATCTGTAAAGTAACCATCTGCAAAGTCGCGCAGTAGCTCAACGGTTAGGGTATTAGATTTCAGTCGGTAGGCAGGTAGGAATATAAGTTCAAACCCCCCCTAGTGGAAATGCACCACATATGACCCATGTATGGATCATATGTTATGAGTAATCCAAACATATATGAACCATATATGATCCATATATGACCCATATATGACCCATATATGATTTATTTCCATTTATTGAGGGGTACAAAAAAAGTCTCTCCTACGAGAATTGAACGCAGTTCGTTGGGACCGGACTCCATCTCCCTTTCACTGGAGCCACCGCCGGTCGCTTGAAAGAAGCGACTTCTTTCACGTATATGAACTCCCGCTTATTCTTGAAAACCATATATGGCTCATATATGAACTCCGAATTGGTAGATCAACAATTGTGGATCACATATAAAACATATATGAGTTATTGCAGGTCAGATTCACAATGAGTTCCTCAATATTTTTAGAATAATTATTTTTGAATTCTTCGTTGGAAAATATGAGATACTTGTCACATTTGTTTGTTTGCTCTTTTTTATTCTATTGTGTTAACCGGTTTACAATGTGTCAGAGCTTTTAGTTTTGACAAATCCAGTTCTTCTCAAATGCGTGTATCTCGAAAAGGTCTCAACACACAGAATTACTAATAAGGCATAAGAGTTGGGATTTTTTCTGAACTTTTCAAAAATTCGAGTGAAATTTTTTTTCCAATTTGTGTCTAGTGGGATTCCTACGGTGGAAGTAAAAATGGTATTTTATTCGAATTTGGACATTTTCAGCCCTTTGAGATCACCAGGAGTTCAAAAGGCTCTAGGGGGAGTCTGTGGTTCCGTACCCTGACGAAAATTTTTGTCATAATTTCTCATAATTTCTCATTGTCCCAATTCATGGAGAAAATATGAGGAATTCTATTGTTCTTTCTCATATTTTCTCCATGAATTGGGACAATGAGAAATTATGAGAAATTATGACCAAAATTTTCGTCAGGGTAGCTTACAGTGCTTGTCGTGCATTTTAATTTGTGCTAATGTAAATTTTACCGAGAAATCTGCAACAATATTTGAAAGACTGCGTGAATGGCATCTGTTGCTTTGGTTTGGGGTCCGAAAGACCCTGTGTAACCTTTACGTAAGTACTTTGAAGTGTGACCTCAACGGATTAATTTTTTTATTTAACAAACACGATCGATCTATGGTGCATAGCAATACTTTTGATTCAGTTCTGAAAATGGTAATTTTCTACGACATTCAACAAATATAAATAAAACAAGACAAAAAAGATAACTCAATAACTTGAAATTACACATCAATCCGTCCATGAAATGTCTCGTATTTATGCTGCATTACAAATCTTGAATAATCGAGCACGCGGAGTTCTCAGGCCGCCCTTATTTTGTCTAGATCTCTCGAATGCCGTGGAGTAACATTTTTGAAAACGAAACGAAAATTATCGTTATGTTCCAGAAATTAGTTTTGCTTGTGGAATTTGAAAATCAAACGTATTCGAATTTGAATAAAATACTCTTTTCACTTCCATCGTCGAATTACGGCAAAATACGTCCTTGGAAAGAAATTTTCTCTTGACTTTGTGAAAAGTTGAGGCAAAATCCTAACCCGTACAGCACGCGGACATTTCTCCGTCGCCTCCACGTCGCTTCTCCGTTCTTTCCACCTTGTATCCACGTCTTCCTTTCTTCCACCTCGCCTCCACGGAGATGCGACGTGGACATCGGTGGATGTGCTGTGTGGGGAGTTCCATGCCTTGGTAATAATTTTTTGTATTGAAAGCTTTCCAAGATACAGGCATTTGAAAAAGAGTGGATTTTAGAAACCAAGAACTTCGACATATGTTGTGAACCTGCAATCATAATAGAATAAGAAAAAAAGAAACAAATGATACGTATCTCACATTTTTCAACAGAGAATTCGGGATAACCATTTCAAAAATATTTATGAACTCTTGGAAAATCCGATATGAAATGATCCATACATAGCGAATAATTATACCAAATATGAATCATATATGTTTTTGACCGTTTCCTGCAAACATATCCCAGATAACATTCTGTGCGCGCAATGTTTGAGCCTCGAGAGCCGCGTCTTTATGCGCGCAGTTCGCCAGTGTTTTGCTAGCAAATAATACTATCACTCGCCATATGCACGCACATAGCAATCATGCTCACGTATGAGCGCGATGGCTTGCAGTTCTGTCAACAGAAAGCGACGCACATGAATCCGACTTTGCTAGCGATTCTGTAACTCGATTTGCACGTGAATCGCTTACATTTGCGCGCAAAATGCTATTAGGGATATGTTGCGCGCGGTACCATATATGCTTTATATGTATCACTGATGGGGCATATATGGTCTTATATGTTTTGTGGGAATCATATATGGATCATATATGGGTCATATATGGGGCATATATGATTCATTTCCACTAGGGCCGTTAGGTAGGATATAATTTCTTCTGCCCCAACATGAGTTATCAAGTTCCTGGATGACACTCTGACATAAAGAATGAATAGAATCACCACTACAAAATCTCCATCAAAAAAAAAAGAAAACAAAAATTCTAATCCTAATTTTGAATTATTTTCAATGAGAATGAATGAGAATTTTCAAGCAGGGCATGCCCTTGGTAAAACACAGTGTTTCGAGTGGTTCAACAAATTTTAAAGCAGTAATTTCACGTGAGAAACGAAGAGCATGGGAAACCACCCAAAAAGTTCGCAGACGAAAAATTACAGGCCTTATTGGATGAAGATGATACTCGAACTCAACAAGAACTCGCGGATCAACTGAATGTGACGCAGAAAGCCATAGGAAAATGAGTTCCGCATGAACTGAATGCAAGACAGCAAGAGAATTGGAAAACCACTGGTGAAATGCTGTTCGACAAATACAAAAGAAAGTTATTTCTCCATCGAATTGTGACAGGTGATGAAAAATGAATGTATTTTGAGAATCCTAAGCGTCGGAAATCATGGGCGAATCCAGGCGAATCATCGACATCCACTGCAAGATCAAATCGTTTTGGGAAGAAGACAATGCTCTGTGTTTGGTGGGATCAGAAGGGTGTAATCTACTATGAGCTGCTGAAACCTGGGCAAACCGTCAACATTGATCGCCACCAACAGCAAATGTTCGACTTGAATCGCGCATTGCGTGAAAAACGACTAGAATATGGAAGAAGGCAACACAAAGTCATCTTGCTTCACGATAATGCCCCATCGCACACAGCAAAACGGGTCAGGGAAACGATCGAGGCGTCCAGTTGGAAGATGCTACCGCATGCGGCTTATTTTTCAGACTTGGCTCAGTCCGATTATCATCTATTCGCGTCAATGGGACACGTTCTCGCTGAACAACGCTCGATAACTGGTTCGCTTCAAAAGAGGAACTGTTCTTTTTTTGGCATGGCATTCATAAACTGCCGGAAAGGTGAGAAAAATGTATAAACAGCAATGGAGATTATTTCGAATAGAATATTTTCACACAACAAACGTGTGATTCTTACCAAAAAAATTCCGGTTTCATACTTGTACACCCGGTATATATGATCCATCTCTGATCCTAATTTTAAACCCAATGTTCACCATCCGAGAGCAACCATTCACATATCAAGATTGTATCCACCAACAATTCGTTCCGGAAGGTTGAACAGCCCTCTTGAATTTGGTCAATTTGCCCTCACATGACAATCAGCGATGAAAAAAGAGTGTGTTTCAATCGAATTTCGAGTATTCGAGGAGCTTCAACGGCGGTTTCAAAGGTAATTGTCGAAACCAAGTATACGATGGATGTTTTAAATAATTCTATAATTCACTAAAAATGTATTTCGAGGGAAAATGATCATCACCAGCGTTGTAAACGTAATTCTACATCAGTCACATTCTCGTCAAACAGGCAGGTGATAATGTGACAAAAATAAGAAATTGCAATTATTATCTTCGTTCTTAATTGATAACTTACTCGTGTAGCTCCAAGTCATCAATTTCCCCACTTTCGCATAATCTTTGATCACATTTATCTCTTCTCGATCCTTGTAAAATGCCCAATCGTTTTGTATATACTCTAGAATTTTCCGTATCTGTAAATCGTTCATCATTTATTCTCACAAACGACGAACGAAACAGGGGAAATTGAATTTTTAATTCTAGAAAAAACATTTTTCTATGACGAAGTCTCTTTCTCCAAAAACTTTTGTATTCTTTTATCAAAGTTACACAATTACTCACGTTATCCGTTTTCAAGAAGCATGTGAGGACTTTGACCAGCAACGTGGTACAAAGTATCAATATTGGGCATATTTCAAAAACGTAAGTTATTTGTCCATGAGTAGTCACGAGTTTAGCCGCCTAAAATCATGGTGAAATTCAGACCCTCGTTGCGCATCTCTTCAAAATTGTGTCCGAAGATATTTCATGTGAAAATATAAATATACCTGAACAAATATCAAAGAGAGCAAAGCAAAAGAAACGCAGATAGTTTTTATACGCATTTCCTTGCGATCCTGGTACGGCCATTGTCCTATAATGGACAACAGATATTTATTCAACTTGAAATAATGACTGTTATAAAAATCGTTCATTTTCACTTTAAACAGACACGTTTAATGAGAACTGAATAATAACTGAAACTGATCCATGTCGAAGCTAAGTCCTCCACTATATACTTGCTTTCCCTCTGCATTTTTAATTTTCTTTGATACTTTGCGGTACCGCTGGTAAAATAACAAAGTCGCAAAAGAATCCAGGAATAACATCATTATTTCTACCATCAATTGTAGGATATAAACTCCATATATTATTTCCATCTGTTGTATTGAAAAATCATCTTTGCGTGATGAATAATTGATTCATTAGACGCTTCGCAGCTGTGCGTTCAATGCGCGTGTTTCCTTCAAGAAAACTTTGTTTTATTCAAACGAAGAAAAGTAAGTTGACTAATTTTTTCCTGATTTTCTTCCTTCCGTCGTCAAGTTTACAGTTGGAAGACGGTCGAAGGTATTGGATTCTAGAGAGGAAAGAAAAAAAGTGATAAGAAACCGTGAGTGGTGATTCAACCTCGAGTGATGGGGTATTAATTTCATTCCAAGAGGATTCAAAATCCAAGACTTCGAGTTGAATTCGTTCGGAATGTAAGTAATTGAGATTTCACGTAATAAAATCGTTGTTTCAATCCCAAATCTTCTCAAATCCATCAAGTCCACTGACTAATTTCCCATCCACCAAAGTCTGAAATGAAGGATCAGTGGTGTTCTATGCAAACAATCATTATGGAATAATACTCCCAACTTTTTCGAATTCTAAACTGATTATTACAGAAGAAAATTTCAAATTTTTCATTCTTTGAAATAAGCAAGATTATCGGAAGTAAAAGTTGAGCTGGTTTTGTTATAGAAGGACTGTAGAATGGATGAATTTTACTATTATGTTATTCTTGTTCTTGTGTTTTAAGATCCATATAATAAGGTTCTTGCGAAGTTGAAGCCCCTGGTTCTATGATCTTCCTTTTTTCTCCAAATGAAGTCTCGATGATGTCGATTTTACTCCATTGACGCGTGAATTTCTGGCGAGCACGGAGGGTTTGAATCCTTAGACGAGTAAGTGCTTCTTCTTCTTCTTCTTTCAAGCTAATGTCACAAAATAAACCATGTGAGATTAAAATCAAATTTAGGAATTTGGTTGCAGATAATTTCCCACCAGCAAAGCATAAAAAATGCACATAGTGCAGAATTCTTTCAAAAAGTAAAACAAATCCTAGAGTGTGGTGGAATAAAATAATATTTCTCATTTTTATTTCTCATTTCATTTTATTCATACGAACTTTGATGTTTTTCACATGAAAGAAAAACACGGGGAATTTAATTCTGAAGGCAAAATTTTCATAAATTTAGAAATTCATTTGCTATGAATCCCATCGTTTGTTTCGCTGCCATCGTATATCGAGTGTATCCTTATAGGCCCAGATTATTTGATTTTTAATTATCGCATAAATATCGCACCAGAAAATCGTAGTAGGAAAATGGAAAATCTCAGGATCAATGGCCGAATGATCACTCGATTTTTTCTCTTTTCTCTCAGTCATCTCGTGTAATAGAAAATGATTTGAAATAGGAGTGCGGTAAATAGATTTCTTATATGTAGCAACGAGTACACGATTTCATAATCACAATAGTCAAAATATTTATACAACTACCGTTCCGTCTTCGATTTCTCGACTCGAAGATAGCTTTATGTTTGATTTCTATGAATAAAATGTGAATATCGAGCGGGATGTTTCTTAATTCTCAATTCCGGTATTGATTATATTTTTATAAAGTTTTCAATAATGTTCTTGCATTTGCGAAATGCGAAGGCATCGTCGATATCACGTTTAATTTCATAAACTATATGGATCCCACGTAATGTATTTATTCTTCTTCTTTTTCTCCCTATTTTCTTCACGTAATGATAATAAATTATGGTAAAATTTTTGTTATCTTTTGTTATTGTTGTAAAGAAGTGACGTATTTTTTAAAATTCGACGTTATCATTGATAGCGAGGCATCGTTTCGGGATCTTACAATAAGAAAATATCATTCTTTTATAATGAGAGTCAACCTGAGGAAATTTATATTTTCTAATCTTTGTTTTTGTTTCTTCCATCTTTCTTTCTAATCGTCTCATCTTAGGTACAAATTTGTTGAATGGGGTTCGTGATATGACACACAATTTTGTAACATAACATTACCTCGTTTGAACAATCTTCAATAAAATAATAAATTGTATTTGAAATTCTATTCTGTTGAAAACGATACGAAGCCATGTTTTTCAATCTTGAAACAAAGTCGTACAGTAACGAATCGAGAATTATTACAAATCGCTTTCGATGGTATGCTAAGAAAACAGTATATTTTTAATTAATCTTCGTACATATCGAGAGAAAAATGAACACATTTCTCAATTCACATTCGAATGAATCATTCCTGAAAACTTGAAAGTTTTTCCTCTCGATGAATGTAAGAAAAGAAAATTAGAAAGACTACTTTGATTGTCCAGTTTGAAAATACATACATATATGTACATACATCCACGTAGAGACGAAAGATTTTCAAATACTGATTAAAATATGCTTTGATGCTCCGATGTTTCCTTTTATTACTGCACGTGACTTCATTTGCGGACTGAAGAAAGAAGATTCAATTAACGATGAGTATTAAGGAATCGAGCTACTCTTGAATTATAAAATAATAATTCTTTCAGCTCTCGGAGTAGCTCAGTTCCTTAAATGAAAACAGCAAGTTTTGAAAAATCTACTACTTATACCCATATGTATATATATGATAAGAAAATAAATATCTTATGCGTAAACCAGTTACATTCCACATCACAACCCGCCTCGGACGGTGGAGGACAGAAGATGAGATGCCAAATGAATCGCCTCTACACGACTTTCTGTTATATTCCCGCTATAATTCCCGTCGCAGCATTCATTTCATGATAACAAAATGTAGAGACGATGTCACGGCTCGCCAAGCTCACGAATTAATCCACCAATCACGAGAAATTAAATCTAAAACAACATCAAGTGAACCCTAGCGAGTCTTGCGCATCTATCATATCACTCAAGCTTCACACACCTTTCACAAGATCTCCTCTCCCTACCTCCGCGACAGAACAACACCTCGCCTTGTAAAACCCTCGAAAACAAAAGTTCCGAATCACATAACAAGCGAATTTTTCTAATTCAAAAATCAAAACTTTTGTTCTCAAACTCGAGGAGATCGAGAGCAAAAAAAACCAAAACAAACTTGCTCTCAATCTCCGCAAATCAATTCATTTCATACAAAATATTGTGCAAAAATCTATCAGAGTACAAATATAAAAAATCATCTAGTTTCTTTTTCAGGGTTTCTTTTTGTACGTGAAGATTAGTTGAAAACGAAGCGAGAGGTTCTGTCGTTACAGAGATATATATATCTATGTATAACGATTCAAACGCAACCAGTTGAAGGGGCTCAAAACGAAACCTAATGACACGGAATCATCGAATTTCGTTTTTTACATCACTTGGAATGGAGCGTAAGCGATTCAGGTAATGGATGTAGGTACTGCACGATATTTTAGGGATAAAGTCAATTTTTCGAAAAGACATAATTACATTTACACAAGCTCCGCGCTATATCTTATTCCCATTACAGTTAAATTCTCACAGATCACTGATAGTTCACTGTATAAATTGCATGGATCACCTGTACACACTATTGTATAAGAATTTACAAAACAAAAGCTCAATATCCTATCAAAAGAGTAGCCTAGTCGTAGCCACTATGTGGCGTTACCCTCGATCGGTTTGTTGCCCGCGTGAAATCTCGGCAGACAAAGACCAAATTTCGATTCTATTCCCGTGAAGATCGGTAGAGCGATTTGATAACCCCCTATATGGTCCGGATTCGTTGATCGCACTTCGTCAGCCATTCCGGTAGAAGGTACCTTTTGTTCCGATCCAGTTGGACGGCTGAAAGTATTGTCATATTATTATACCTGTCACGCTCACTGAAATTCCAAGCTGTTACCTTCAGCTCGATTTATGCTTCGTGGATGCAGTTTTCGTGGTGGATAATTGGTAGATGATGGGATATGGAATGTGGGATATAAACTCACTGGATACCAAAGTGATCACGCTGGATGTGGAGGTGGTGAGAATCGTGATGAGTTGATTATTATAAAAGCAGAACTATTGATGATTTCAACCTAGAGCATGGTTTAAAGTTTCAACATAGATCAAAATTACTAAATTCATCTTGAATTCAAGGGGATACTATGTAGAGTCACAATGTATTCTTGTTTTTTTTTTCTAGTGGAAAAGTTGATCAGAACACTCCCTTAACGAGGTTCAAGTTTTATTATACAAAACTGAAGACTCGTTGGTCTTCGAACGCGTGAAGTTTCATTCGCATGAATTTTATGCGCAGAAAATCAAAATACAGGTCATGCGCGTTACGTTTCATGCTGCGGAAACTTGAGCAGATATATATCACAAGTGAAAGATTTTTCAACAATCGAAAAGAGTGAAAGAAAACAAGAATTAATATGATTATATATCTTTACTTTACTAGAGCATAATATTAAATTTTAATGCTTTCTTCAGGTGGTGAATGAGAGAAGGAAAGTCGTGGGAAAAGATAAGCAGCAACGAAACAACCATTCGAGTACTTACGATCCTCCGAAATCAACAACGAACAACCTCTGCAGCAACTCGTATGTGAATAAGGTGACACCAAATTGTGGAGATGATCTGAACACTCGGGCTACAAAATAGAAACCAAGAATTATTCAATGTATTTCAACCTTTAGGGAAAAACAAAAATTCAATTTTAGTGCATTTTCGTGCTCTAAAGTTTCATGAAAGATGATCGTGGAGATAAAATGATATTTTCACTGCGCAGAGTCACTGTCAAATAAATGAGATCACAGAGACAAATGATCGATCGATGAATACTTTTTCTCTTTCGAATCCATAAAAAAATGAATAGTTATTATATGAACGAGTATTCATTATTCACTAGCACAAAACTTTCATAGCGACGCAGGTGATGTGAAACAATAACGAAAACAACAACAAGTCAGAAACAAACAGAAATCACTAGATAAAATATTTTCAAAAATTCCAAATGCAAATCCAAAATTGATCATCGGGTCTCTCGATGATCGTTCGATTGTTAATCACGTTTGACAACAGAGAATTCGCGAATCTGGAACACAATTTTCAGATTTCTCAATTTCAATGTTCAAGTGAAACCATAAAGAAATCTGTTATATCGTGAAATTTATCGGTTCGTTTATCACTTACGACATCTGTTAATCAATAAAACGAAACAATATTACACGAGGATTAATTGATGTAAAACGAAGAACAAGAATAGCAGAAGAAAGTACTCACTGAGAAGTAAGTTGCCAGGTCATAATGGGAAGAGAAAAATGGTCGAAAGATACAGCGGGGCCAAAAATCCCCCGTGCATGCAGTCGACCAAAAAGTATAAATTACTTTGATTCGAAGAAACATTATTGGAGAGTTTTGTGAAAGCTTTCGATCATAGATTCGAATAAAATCATATTGAATAATTCTAATAAGGATTCAGACATGTCGCTTGTGCCATGTTGAATTGTGAATAATTCTATAAAAAAATTGTATTTTATAACATTAATTCAACATGTTTTGTCTATCACAAAGGTGAAACTTATCGAATTCTGTAACGAATGATTTCATGATTCATCTCATTTCACCTTTGCGATATCATCACAAGATCGATAGCCTGAGAGTGTGTATATGTACACATATATACCTGACGCTCCCTTCCAGAAAGCTCTAGCTCCTTCTTCTCGGTAGATTTTCCTCGCGCAATCCATCAAGCCATTGTACGTCGTTTGGCCTTCTCTAGCGACAACCTGAAATTTCATCGTTTATTATTGGCGTAAAGAAGGGAGAGATTTTTTCCACAAAGCAGAAGAATAATAATAATGTATACCTGAAGTCGAGTTTTAATAACATCCGCAGGCGTGACCAATCCTGCCGCGGGAACACCAGCGATAGCTCCCGCCGCGAGAAGCGAGAGTGGGGTGTTGTAGCCTCCTTCGTCGGCCAATTTAGTTTTTATATGAGCGTAGCAGGGGAAATATATCGCACTGAATGGCACGTCACGTAACAAACACGCCCTAGCACCCTGAATCATTACGACAATTATGAACTTGACGAATTTTTGTATTTGACCCTGTATTACTTACTTTATATAAACCAAAGAGACCCAGCTCTCTAACAACGGTCCATGCTCTGACCTTCGAACCACCAGCAATTTCTCCGGCCACCTGCAGCCGAATTTTTACAATTTCTAAAGGATTGGTGAATATAACTTGGGATCCTCCAGCCTGAAATTCCAATTTTCCATGTAGAAAATATTCAATGTTCAACGATTGTAACTGAAAATACTCACGCAAGCTCCGGAAATGATTTCACCGTAGAGGGGAAGATTCGAATGTTTATCCATGAATTTATCCCTGACGAAATCGTTAACGGTGAGTTTAATGGCTTTCTCTGGAGCGACTCCCATTAATTGTGGCATCAAACCTCGATACAGACCGAAGAATCCTTCGTGTCGAATAACCTACGCATAATCTGATTGTTGAAACTGTTGAAAGAACAACAGAAACCTTCTTCGGGTGTTTTTGAAGGTTTGTTATTTTTGTCTGATATAGTTGATTCGTGGAATAACTGAACATTTGGATTTGGACTAGCAATGTAGAGATCCAGATTTCAAATTCATTCCCTTTTGGTTCTTTTTATGATGTCGTGGAGGGAAAGCAAATCAGAGAACATGATATGGCTCAAAGTCCAACAAAAACACAACTGACATATGATATAATTCTCGAATGATATAATCAGGAGAAGAAGAGTAAATCAATAAAATGGGAATCCTGCAGAGGGAACTGTTGTGAAAACACAAAAACATGTTTTTTGCTCGACTTTGCCGCTTGAAGCGCTGAGGGCACTTGGCTAATCCGTTGCTGATAATATTTTCTCATAAATTTTAGGTTTATGCTTACATTTCCCATCATCTCTGTTTTTCACGGGATTCTTCTATTCTGAATATTTTGAAATCTAATGCTGTAAACTTCTCTTATCAAACATTACAGCCGTTGAAAAATGCTTCTTGTGTGCAGAATTCTATACTCAATGTTGCATTTGTTTCATACAACAGCTAGTTATTCCATAAATCAACGATTCCAGAACTATAAAATTAGGTGTGCAACTAATTCCTTGCTGTTCGTCCAGCGATAGATGACTCCAGCAGTAAGTGCTGACCAATTTTGACTTACCCAAAACGTCATGAATCAAGCTTAGACATAAACAATAAATAATGGTGAACAAAACGCGTTGACACGTTCGTGATTTTGTTTTGTGTAAAAATGTCTGATTCTGATCCAAATAATCGGGAAATTGCGGGAAGTGTTGATCTTCTTATTTCATTTAAAGAAAACGGCAGCTGAAGCGCATCGAGAGCTCCAAAAAGTTTACGGAGATACTACTCTAAGTGAAACAATGTGCCGTGGTTGGTTTCGTCTCTTCAAAGACGGTGATTTCGATGTTGACGACCGTGCGCGTGAGGGGAAGCCAAAAACATTCGAAGACGCTGAATTGAAGGCATTGCTCGATGACAGCTCGTTTCGGCATTAGAAGTCACCCGCCAAGCCATTTCCAAGCAATTGCATGCGTTGGGAATGGATTCAAAAGCAAGGAACTTGGGTTCCTTATGAGTTGAAGCCGAGGGACGTGGAGCGTCGTTTTTTCACCTGCGAACAACTGCTCCAGCGGCAAAGAAGGAAGCGTTTCCTTCATCGCGTCGTGACGGGCGATGGAGAATGGATTCATTACAGCAATCCAAAGAAAAGAAAGTCATGGGGACTGTCCGGTCATGCTTCTACGTCATCGGCTCGGCCGAATATTCACGCTGCGAAGGTTGTGCTGTATATTTGGTGGGACCAGGTCGGTTTTATTTATTATGAGTTGTTGGAACCAAACGGAATCATCACTGGAGAACGGTATCGAACTTAATTAATGCGACTGAGCTGAGCACTGCGCGAAAAACGGCCAAGCTACGAGCAGAGGCACGACAAAGTGATTCTATTGCATGACGACACGTGGAAACGCTCCAATGGGAAGTCTTACCCCACCCGCCATGTTTCCCAGATATTGCGCCGACTGATTATTACTTGTTCCGTGCGGTGGCACAGTAACAGTTTCTGCGAACGACGGTAATTTTTTAATGTTTTTTTCCGTTTTTGTTGGCCCAGTTTCTTTACGCTGCCGAGGCCAATTGGACCAAGGGAAGCGTATTTCCAACCTAACCTAAGCGGCTGAGGTAAGATTTCCTGACTCATCAACCGTCGTTTCCCTATTGCGGTGGTAACCGCTTTCCGGATGAACTTTGGTTGACGCACCAACTGCCATTTCCCCTCTCGCGGAAGTACCGTTAGGGCCAAAGGCGGATTGATTAGTCAGGGATTCGAACCCCCAAGCCGGTTCGACATCCTTGTCTGAAAGTTAGTGCGTAAACCCTCAGCCGAATGACGGTAATAATTGAAAAATTGAAGGCAGTTATACAATATTGCGTTTTGCAGTACTCGTTACTGTCCGGCCAGTAATGACAAATTGCAGTATCTTTACTATCCAACTGGATCTTCGTTTGTTTTCGAACCGATTCCTGCCACTCGCAGTAACGGTTACTGTTTACTTTTCTCCGTGTAGCGATGGGCGATACTTCGAATGATTCATTGGTAACCATTTTTTCACACAAAAAAACAGCGAGAACTTAGTTGCGCACCTGATAACAAACAAAGTGAATGATTTTACCTTTTTGAAACAATCAATACTATTTCTATACATTAATTCTCCAACAAAAGAACCCGTCCTTTGATTTTGCATCCGTGTTTTCACTAAATCAATAGGATAGACGACAGTAGCACCAACCGCTGAAGAATAAAACATTCAAATTTCAGTAAATCAAGATTCTTTCGATCCACAGTCATTGCATCAACACAGTGCCGGATTTAATCATAGTGGGGCCCCTAGGTAGAACTTTGTGGGGGCCCATGTAAGGCGGGAGGTTTATAAGCAGAAAAATTCTTTGGGATAAATCCCTCAAGTATGAAGTTTTCCCTCGACCTCTCCAAATTGGTCGAGGATTTTTTGGCTTGTTTATCTGCTTTCAAAGGACTCCCATGAATTTTTTCAGATTTTTTTTCTCCGCTCGTTTTGGAGTTATGAATTTTTTTATGCATAAAAACCCGCCCTAATCTAAAAATCTGGACAAATTCTCAAAAATACTTTGACCGATACTGAACACCCCCCCCCCCACTGTTAAAAAAGTGGGCCGGATGGTTCTTCTATTTTTTTTCAATTTTTCTTCAATTTTCAATCGATTTTTCTCTTCAAATCCATTATTACAAGGCCACAAAATGAAATCGGGGTGGAAAATTCCTCACCGTGGTTGACCTTGATGTTGTGAGGGTCGCTGATTACGATTCCAGTGTCAACATGACTCCATCACGTCGGGATCAAGGTCAAATGAAGGTCAAACACTTTAAATCGAATGATATAATTTTTTTGACCCCAGATTCTGAAAGAACGGACAATTTCACGTCTGAATATTCATTGACTTGGTGGTCAAAATAACCTCTGAAGGTCATTTGGAGGTCATATACAGGCGTGATCGTTTTTGTGACTTCTCGGCTGATATCTTCGATAGGAACAGGTCTCAAACCAATTGACTTTGGTGTTTTGAGGGTCGCTGATTACGATCCCGGTGTTGACATGACTCCATCATGTCGGGATCAAGGTCAAATGAAGGTCAAACACCTTAAATTGGATGGTATAATCTTTTTGACCCTGGATTCTGAAAGAACGGAAAATTTTACGTCCGAATACGCATTGACTTGTTGATTGAAACAACCTCTGGAGGTAATTTAGAAGTCACGTGACTTCAATCCCGACGTGATGGAGTCATGTCGACATCGGGAACGTGATTGGCGACTCTCAACACATGAAAGTCAATTGGTTTAAAACCTGTTCCTAGCGAAGATATTAGCCGGGAAGTCACAAAAACGATCCCGCCGGGTCATGACCTCCAAATGACCTTCAGAGGTTATTTTGACTACCAAGTCAATAAATATTTAGACGTGAAATGTCCGTTCTTTCAGAATCCGGGGTCAAAAAAATTATATCATTCGATTTAAAGTGTTTGACTTTGATCCCGACGTGATGGAGTCATGTCGACGCAGGAATCGTAATCAGCGACCCTCAAAACATAAAGGTCAACCACGGTGAGGAATTGTCCACCTCAATTGCAGTTTGTGGCCTTGTAATAATGGATTTGGAGAGAAAAATCGATTAAAAATTGAAAAAAAAATAGAAGGACCATCCGGCCCACTTTTTCAAAAGTGGGGGGGTGTTCAGTATCGGTCAAAGTATTTTTGAGAATTTTTCCAGATTTTTAGTATAGGGCAGGTTTTCATGCATAAAAAAATTCATAACTTCAAAACAAGCAGAGGAAAAAATCTGAAAAAATTCATGGGAGTCCTTTGAAAGCAGATAAACAAGCCAAAAAATCCTCGACCAATTTGGAGAGATCGAGGGAAAAAGTTGTTCGAAATTTTTTGGAATGCCCCATATATATATATATATGTGCACACATACAGGATTTGAATGAATTTTTGTACTCCAGGAGTATTTTATTGTACTCCATGTTAGAGCTGTGCGACCCAGACAACACAAAGTGCCACTGGAACGTTTATAGAACGTAGAAGAGGTTTTCTGGACGTTCAGAAAATGTCCGAGCGACACATTTTACTGTTAGGGGGTTGATCAATTATAATGGATAATGGATAAAACAAATAATTGTTCCCGATCAATCGATTAATCGTTCGATGCGAATAAACGTGTTTTTCAATCATCGATTGCCCGATCTATTGTTCGATTCCGATTAAGCGCTTTTTTGAATAATCGGATAAATAATTGATTAGGATTATTCATGTTGCTGAAGTTTGGATCGTTTATTGAAACGAATTGGTAATCGAATAACGAAATACTCAACTGTTAAAGACCCCAATTTTTGCAATATACACATATTATCTTTCAAATTATATTTGCAGTTGCAAGGAGCTCATTCGAAAAGATAAACATCGATCGTCTTGCGGGTTTGAATTTTCGTTTCGATTCAAACTTCAGAAACATTCGTCATTATTCGTCATTTGATTGATAAATAAATCAAGAACAAAATAATCATAAGGAATCACTGATCAGTCGGTAAATCGATTAATCGGGACGCCGATTAATTGGGTTGGAATTCACCGAATGAACTTTCTGCCGAATAAATGCAATTTGACAATCGTTAGTCACTTTTCAGTAATCGCTACAGATGACTCCAAAATCTCTACTAGTTCTGCCGTCCAAACCAAGAAGACTGTAAGTCGCATTTTTGACGAAAATGAGTTTTTCATATCATTTTAATCGTGAAGAAATTCTGCATTTTACTGTGTTTTTTATTTTGAAAAAACCGTATTACTTTCTCAGTAATAGCAGTTCAAAGTACGAAAAAATTGATCAAATTCGAAACGTTTACAGAAAAAAAGCCGTAACTAACACAAAAATGGGAAGTTATTCGAATACGTCAACATTTTGCCAGATAACAACACCATAAGTGCACTTACGGTCTTTCTCTCTGGCAAAAGTTTCGAAGCAGAATCCCAAATACAAAACAAAATCACCTCTATGTAATTACGGTTTTCTTCTCTTGTAAATCCCGTGAGTCGATTGCCCATTTCCCTGATAAAAAAAAACCGTAACTACCTTCGTGCATCAGTTCTGACATTCGGATTGAGTTAACCATCTTCATGCTTTGGAAAGTGGCCTGGGCTTGGTCGCAATTCCTTGGTAAAAGACCGTGAGGTTAGTTACGGCCTTCTTGACAAGTATTTTTGGTCGAGAAACAACCGTAAGTGCATAAACTAATGGTTGTTATGAAAAATCCTAATTTTTTTCACGAAATCAGACACAGCACTCTCCATATACCCTAGAAATGGTTTGTCATTGAAATATGATGAGTTGTTCTATTGGTTTTAAAAGGAAACAGTTCTTCTTGATTTTTTCGAATTCGAGTTAAATCTACTTACGGTCTTCTTGCTTTGGACGGCAGAGTTGAGGGCTAACCTCCATTCTGAATTCCCATTGGAATAATTGGAAAAGGATTGAACTATGACTGATAACAAGTTCTACTATTTTGTAATTCAAATAAAAGTATCGATTGTGGGAATCGGCCTGTGGACTGTGTGCCAATACAGCCCACTTAAATTCTGTGACTGAATCTCAATGAATTGATCCCATGTGGAAATTGCCGGAGTTGAGAAATCGCCTAGTACTGGAAAGGTTGTATTGGCCAGACTTCGGCAAAAACAATTGTTCCTATTCAGGCCCATTACTATTTTTCAACTGGCTGTACATGTTCGACAGAGTTGAGACGGTATTGGTTGGCGTGAACAGACAGTGTTGGGCCAGTAATGAATCAATACTGGCCGGAAAATACACGGATCGTGATGTAACGGAGCCACGCCAGTACTGTGCCAGAGTCAGTATTAACCATTCAATATACCCAATAGGCGATCGAGTGCCAGGATCGGTAGGGCAATGGCTAACTACAAAATCGGTAGTCGAACCACGTTGAAATTATGTCCATGGAAATCCGGCTGTTATGGTAAACCAAAGCGGCACCAGTACTGAGCCAGAATGCGGATTACTACTTCATAGATTTGATAGCCGACTATATGCCAGTATCAATATGGCACTGGCTGACTACGAAATCGATGCTGTATTGTCGTTAAAATCAATTCATTATGACAAATGGCGTGGTACTGGCGAGGTTGTATTTGCCAAAGTTCGGCAAAAACAACTGTGCCTGTTCAGAATCATTACCGTTTTTCAACTGTCGCCGAACATTCACAAAATTTCAGCCGGTATTGGCTCGCGTGGATAGACGGTATAGGGTCAGTACCGAATGGATACTGTCTGGACAATACCCAGGATTTCGAGAAACGGTACCGCGCCAGTATTCAGCCAGAGTCGGTATTATCATTCCATATGTACAACAGACGGCAATACGCCAGTAATGATATGACTCTGGCTGACTACAAAATCGATAGTCGATTGATGTTGCAATTATGATCTTGGCAACTCGGCTGTTGTGGTCAGCCGGAGTCGCGCCAGTATTGAGCCAGAGTTGGTATTATGATTCAATATGTTCGATAGACGACATGGTACCAGTATTGGTGGGACTCTGGTTGACTACGGAATCGGTAGTCGATTGACATTAAAATCACGATCTTGGCAACTTGATTTTTGTAGTGAGCCGGAGTCGCGCCAGTATCAAGACAGAGTTGGTATGATCATTCAATATGTTCGATAGAGAACAATGAACCAGTATTGGTAGAATCTTGTTTCACTACGGAGTCTATGGTAAATTGCGTGACTTCAAGGGAATTGGTGCAATAAATGGGAATCCAAGTGGTCCGTTGTCAACTCGGAGATTAGCTGATGTGATAGACACTCTGTTTCTCACTCGCAGGTCCCAGGTTCAATCCTTGCCCAGTGAACTTCCATGAAACCACTTCCAAAGCGTCTTTCTCAGATAACGGTGATGAGAAAAATAGATTCACAAAGTTTTGAAAGTTCAAATTCAATGTATTTTTTTTTTCTACTTGAAATATAACTCCGGGGATCTCTAATTACCAGCACTGTGCCAGTACTGGGTCGGGTCTGAATTCCTACATAGGATGTATTATTTTGACCCTCTACCACTTCTCATCCAGTACTGGCCGAACAACTGATTCTGTTGCAATGCCATAGTTCCACCATAGTAGGCACACACCAAATATCGCTACCGACGTGGTGGGAAATGTGTTACTGGCCCTTATGTAAAATGATGTTATCATTCCGACTCCTTGCCAGTACCGTCCAAACCACTGGCCCCATAAGGGCAAGGTTGGATTTGCCAGTACTGGCAACTCTGGCAACAGTACCGCGCCAGTAGCGGCCCGTGTGTACATTTCCACATGGGAATATACATATTCTAACGCTTCTTCCAATCTTCAAAACATTTTGCATAGGCCGATTTCGGAATCGCCTTCAGTTCCTTCTGCGAATTGTACTTTATTGCCTCAATCGTCTCAAAACGCTTCCGCGAAGTGGTAACTTGAGTCGTGGGAATAAGAAAAAATCACAAGGAGCCATATCAGGTGAATACGGAGGTTGAGGAACAGTATGAACATTGTTTTTAGTCAAATAATCGCGTACAAGATGAGATGTGTGTGCCGGTGCGTTATCGTGATGAAGAAACCACGAGTTATCCTCCACAATTCTGGTCTCTTGCGACGAATGTTTTCCCTCAAACGCTTCAATACGCTTACGTAATATTCCTTATTCACTGTCTGACCTGGTGGGAGAAATTCGGAGTGGACCACACCACGGCAATCAAAGAAAACAGTCAACAAAACCTTGATTTTAGATCGACTCTGTCGCGGTTTTATAGGTTTTGACTCGTCTGAAAAGCGCCATTCCGATGATTTTTGGTGAGTTTCGATGTCATATTCATAGACCCATGTTTCGTCACCGGTAATGATGCCTTCGATAACTTTTGGCCCAAAGAAAGCATTTCTTTAGCGACATCAATGCGATGCTGTTTTTGCAACAAATTCAACACTCTCGGCACAAGCCGTGCTTCAACTCGTCTCATGGCCAAAATGTTGTGCATAACGTTCTGCACCGGTCCGAACGCGACACCAAGATCGGATGCTATCTCCCCAATGCTCACACGACGATTTGTGAGGACGATTCCTTTAATTTTATCAATATTTTCGTCAGTGATACTGGTGGATGGACGACCGGAACGAGGCAAATCATCAACCACAATACGACCTGCTTTAAATTCTTTATACCACTCGTACGCTTATGTTTTCGACATCGTCGAGTCCCCGTAGGTTTCTGTTAACATCTTCAACGCTTCCGCACATGAAATTTTGTTAAAAACACAAAATTTTTGACAAACTCTTTGCTCAACCAAATTCGACATTGCGAAATTCGCAGAACACAACAAACACTGACTCGTTTACAAGGCAACACGCGCTAACTTCTGACGAATGAGGCGCAAACAGACATTTGAGCGCTAAATAACAGATGAAATAACATGGAAAACAAAGGATTCCGACAATATCTCAAGCGCGATTTGTTTGAATAGAGAATTCCGGGTACTTTTTGATTAGAAGGTATCTCTTTCGTTTTTACCATTTTCTGTAATTATGCTTCCTAGATATTTAAATTCTTTCATTTCCTGAATTGTCTCTGCATCTATTTTGATTTTCGTTCTTCTTGATGTTTTCGCTGTTGTACAAATCATGAATTTTGTTTTGTCCTTATTTATATTCAGACAATATTTGTCCAGTAATATTTTTTTCATAGTGTTGAGAGTATTTTCTAACTCAGCACCACTCGTAGCTAATATAGCTATGTCATCCGCAAATCTCAACATGCTTACATTTTCACCTTGAATCTGTGTTTTCAATTGCACTTGCTCCTTCACTTAGTTCATCGCTTCTTCTATATATAAATTCAAAATCAATGGTGATAATGGGCATCTTTGTCTCACCCTTCTTCCAATTTGTGCTTCTCCTTCTTGACCCTCTATTTCTATTATTGCGGTTTGATTCTTATAAAATTCATATATTATTCTCCTATCCTCAAAATTAATTTCTACCTTTTTCCAAATCGCGAACATTTTCTCTCTATATCACAGATAATTCATACTACTTCTTATGCTTGTTTTTTTTCCATCATGAGTTACTGTTTTCTAAGGAACTAATGAAAAAAACACACTCGAAAACACTATTATAACTTTGAAAGTTTAATGCGCCGCTTGACAACTGAGCGGTTCGATTGAGAGCAGGCATGGTCCAAATTGGAACCACTGTTTATATTCAAATATTGTTTCTAATTGCTTATTACCATATTCGATCTCCAACTATAATGAATTACTGATAAAAGCTATGTCAAAAGTGTTTTAAGGAATATTTTAGGGAAATTGAAAAATCTCGCCAACGGTAAATTATACCAGGCGATTGATCGACATTAGAGAATTTGATGCAATGAGAAGAAAAAGGAGTCTGACTTGAGCGACTTTCCTCTACTTATTGGGGAAAATATTGAATTTCAATACTTTTGAATTTTAAGAAAGTTTCTAAAACCCACATTTCCCAATCCCATCTTCGCGAAAAATATAGTCACGCTAATATTCCTTTATGAGGGAAGTGGGGCGGCGCCTAGTCCGCCTCTATGGTAAATCCAGCACTGTATCAACAACAATATTCGTCATATTACCTCCACCAATGGATCCAAGGGTGAATCGATAACCGCTTTCTAATATTTGTACAAAAACACCTCGCTCTTCTGGACTCTAAAATGGAAATGAGGAAATGAAAATCAATTTTCTAGGTAGCTACATCGATCGAAACCGAGTACTTACCGATACAGCTTTTATTTCGGCAAGTCTTTTAGTAATTTGCTTGAAATACTGCTCGGGGGTGATAGCGACAAGATCATTGTATATAATTTTTCTGAAAAATATAAAAAATTGATATTCAAAGTTCATGAATGATTGCACGATCTGTAATATAAAAAAGTTGTTTTATCGATTAAATAGAAGAATACAGTGAAACAATATTAATCCTCAACGCGATCATTTGATGGTTTGACATTGCCCGATCAAAAAAAAACCTCAAGGGATCCCCTGGGAATTTGGCACAAAACCCATCTGGGAACCCTTATGGGATCCCACGTGGGAGCTCATGTGAGATCCCACATGAAGTGTTTTTGAACCGTTTCATTCTAAATACTCATATCATATCTCCCCCAATAAGAACTTAGATGACTGAAAAGATGATTTTGATCAGTATAAACAATGGTGGACGGATACTGTTTGCAACAGTGGCCCAGTGATCTCTTCTGATACTGAAATATTCTCCAAAAATGTGTTACATTAGTTTACCAATAACTGATATCTTTTTGATAGCTCTGGCAACTATTTTTTGAGTGAATCTGACAGCAATTTTCAGTGGTGCAGAATAATTCATGTTCATGTTTCAATCTGTCTAATTTTTCTGAAGTTGATGCGAATAAAATTCAAGATGTATAAAATTCAATGGTACAGCTTAACATACATTTCCATTCAACGTACTTTTGTATTGTAAGAACAAATACTTGAAATTCAATATGTTGATAAACATAAAATATATATTTGTAATTTTAATTCGAAAAAATATAGTTTGATTATAAGGATTTGATAAAAATTGCAGTGACCTGACATTATCGATATTGATTTCACCTAGTGTAAACTCTAATATCATAACGCTGTCCTGAATTTTGATGATGGAAATATTTAATACCTTTCCCTGTGAAAATACAGAAACTAGAGATACCCCTCATGTTTGAATGGAATTATAATTTCAAAGATGAATAATTGCACGTACCTTCTCATAATTTGTTCATTTTAATATTTTAGAAATCCTCAGTTCAATTATATATAAATTAATTTTATTCACAGTTGGGTAAATTGAAAATTTATTTCACAATTATATACGGAAAGCATGAAATTTCAAAAAATTTTGACCAATTATGAGATTCTATGTTGAACACAATGTCTTATATAAAGTGCCACAAGGGTTCCCAGATTTTTGTGCCAAATTCCCAGGGGAACCCTTATGGGAACCTTTGAAGTTTTCTTTGATCGGGTGGATTCGTGTCCCCTCCATGTCCCGTATTCCTGCTCTATCCCCAGACACTTCAAATGAGATCCCTCAAACGATTCAACAGAGCAATCCAGCCCTCAGAGGACATGCAGGGATCAATCGAAACACTGATCCCAAAACTACTATCGCGTTAAGAATACGATCATGATCAGTATTACAACTGATGTATTATTATATATTACTGCAGCACAATCCTGAAGTAGAACAAGATTTCTCCACATAACATCCAGTACACAACAAAACATCTTTTTGCGAATGACTATTGTTTTGAATTCTCAAAATTTCAAAACATCGAAGAGACGTAACGTACATACCATCGCCACTGAACATACGCTAAGAGAGAAATGAAGAGTATTTGTTTCGTACAATAAACGTATGATTGACTTATAAAATGAGAAAAGACAAAAGAAAAATATATAAGCGCGTGTAATTCTGTAATACAAAGACGCACCCCATACACGAATCTGTCTCCGCATCTTCTGTCGACCTGATCCAGGCAGCGTAAACACGTAAACAAATAACTTTAAAAGACTATAATCGGTTTGAACGAGCTGATTTTTGTCACTGAGACAATAATAATGCGATAAGAAGAAAGAAAAAGTTTCGAATAATCATTCTATTTCCCAAGAATTCAAAATAAGAAACAAATGTATGTATCGAGAATATGATTTATTATCGCTGTCTTTGTGTGTGTGTGTGTTTTTTTTTTCTTTACTCTTAACCCATATGTAGCATTTGTGTTGGGAATAATATCATTGGGAATGACAATGATACGAAGCGTAAAGACGTTATCGTTAAGGAGAAATAACAATGAATCGGGAAATATTTCTTTGACTTTGTATATTTCGTATGTTGAGTCACTTTCTTACTTGGTGAGAACAAGACCCTGGACATTTGATGATGGCGATGTAATTGTAGATGCACGATGCTACACGTGTTTTATTCATTTCCTATCTCGAGCTAGATCAGGACACAGCGTGAAAGATATCATGGGAACCTCTAGTTTCATTCTAAATACAAATTTTCTTTGTTTTTCCTTTTTTTGCTTGGCGGATTTAGTCACTATGCGCACGATTGGGCGTTGGATTATCGTTATTTCACTAATTGAAGATATTTACCCTGTCTGATGGAGCAGATCGCACAGGTGGAATAGAATATCGACTTCGAGCGGTGTGATTTGTGACATCATTTGTGCAGAATGCAAAAATTCCTCTGTGGAAAAGAGAGAATTCTTAAAGCATGAATTGAGTATGGATATAAATGATGTAGTGGGGGTATCAAATTTACCTTTGGTAACTTCTTGAAATCTGTGACCGTTGGTCGCATTGAGGTATATACGTTTAATCAACTCCATATTGTTCAACAGCGAGTTGAATGCCATGAAATATGGAAAACTTACTTTTCTTCCACTCTGACCGGTACTCACAGCCTAGGGGTTCAATGAAAATATCAATTATGTGGTTGAAGGATCAGAAAAGATTTGATATACTCACAGCTACGAGATTGTCCTTGACTTCTTTTGTCAACAAATGACTTTTAATACTGAGCATGATATCATGAAAATCCATCGACGTGATAAAACCCGTTCCATCTTTATCGAATTTCTTGAAAGCTTCCGTCGCGTATTCTTCATGAAAATCCTGAAATTTCAAAGAATTCGTTTGAAATGTTCGATAAAGATAACACAATTTGAGGTCTTAATTCTATGATTTCAGAATAAAGTTTATGATACTTTTTAATATTAGATCCCACAAAAATCCAGAATGTTGGAGATTTTGAAAAAGATAGGAATTAATTTCAAGGATAGGAGAATAATATTAGGTGTACAAATAAGTTTCCGCGGTTTGTCAAAAGATGGCCTCACCAGAAGGTTATGGAGAAATTGTCAGATGTAAAACGTAATATCCCAAGTTTAGTCATCTGACAACACCATAACCTTAAAGTACTAGTGATTCCGTATCAGCATCACGTAATTTTTTTCGTGCAAAAATGTCAAGTTTTATTCCGAATAAGCATCATTTGCGGGAACTTTTGATTTACTTCTTTAATGTGAAAAAATCTGCAGCTGAGGCGCATCGATTGCTTCTAGAAGCATATGGTGAAGCTGCTTTAAGTGAGAGAAGTTGTCAGGAATGGTTTCAAAAGTTTAAGAACGGTGAGTTTGACGTTAAAGACAAAGAACGCAGTGGAAGGCCGAAAGTGTACGAAGACATGGAATTAGAAGTACTATTGGAGGAAGATTCGTCCCAAACGCAAAAAGAACTTGCACTTACTCTACAAGTGACTCAACAAGCAATTTCACATCGTTTAAAATCGTTAGGAATGATTCAAAAACAAGGAAATTGGGTTCCATATGAACTAAAGCCGAGAGACGTTGAACGCCGATTATGCATGAGTGAAATGCTGCTTGCCAGGAATAAAAAAAAGAGTTTTTTGCATCGTATAGTCACTGGTGACGAAAAATGGATTCACTACGATAATCCAAAGAAGAGAAAGCCATGGGTTAAGCCCGGCGAACCATCAACATCGACAGCTAAGCCGAATATTCATGGAAAAAAACTCATGCTGTGTATTTGGTGGGATCAGCTTGGTGTCGTGTATTATGAATTGCTGAAACCAAGCGAAACCATTACTGGAGCTCTCTACCGAACACAATTGATGAGATTGAGTCGGGCACTTAAGGAAAAACGCGCCCATTACTACTCCAGACACGACAAAATTATTCTTTTACACGATAATGCTCGTCCACATGTTGCGGCGCCGGTAAAAACATACTTGGAAACACTCAACTGGGAAGTTTTACCCCACCCGCCGTATTCACCAGACTTAGCCCCTTTTGATTATCACCTGTTCCGGTCGATGGCACATGGTCTGTCTGAGCAGCGCTTCACATCATATGAAGACACCAAAAATTGGGTAGATTTGTGGATAGCGTCAAAAGATGAAGAGTTTTTTCGACGGGGTATCCGAATGTTGCCAGAAAGATGGGGAAAAGTAGTGGCAAATGATGGAAAATACTTTGAATAAAACGTAATGTACTTTTCCTTTACAATAAATTCCTAATTTTTTATAAAAAACCGCGGAAACTTATTTGTACACCTAATATATGAATTATATAAGAATCAAACCGCAATAATAAAGATAAAGGGGCAAAAAGGAAGAGCACAAATTGAGAGAAGGGTGAGACAAGGATGCTCACTATCACCATTGATTTTCAATTTATGTATAGAAGAAGTGATGAACGAAGTTAAGGAGCAAGTGCAATTGAAATTACAGATTCAAGGTAAAAATGTAAGCATGTTGAGATTTGTGGATGACATAGCTATATTAGCTAAGAGTGGTGCTGAGTTAGAAAATATTCTCAACACTATGAAAACAATATTACCAGGAAACTATTGTATGAATATAAATAAGGACAAAACCAAATTCATGATTTGTACAACAGCGAAAACATCAAGGAGAACGAAAATCAAAATAGATGCAGAAACAATTCAGGAAGTGAAAGAATTTAAATATATCTAGGAAGCATAATTACAGAAAACGGTGAAAGCGAGAGGGATATAAGAACAAGAATAGCACAAGGAAAACAGGCTTTCCACCAAAAGAAACAGTTACTATGCTCAAAGAATATTAGCTTAGCAGTGAGGAAGAAATTCTTGAAGGGTCACGTTTGAAGCACAGCATTATATGGTTGTGACACTTGGACAATTAGAAAAACTGACCAACGAAGACTTGAAGCTTTTGAAATGTGGTGTTACATAGAAAGATGCTTAGAATAAAGTGGATAGAGAAAGTAAAAAATGGAGAAGAACTTGAGAAGGTCAATGAAGAAAGAAGTCTTTTGAAACATGTCGTGAAAAGAAGAAGTAATCTGATAGGACACGCATTAAGGCATGATAGCTTATTGAAAACAATATTGGAAGGAAAAATAAATGGTAAAACTCGCGAAGGTAGACCTAGATTAAGGGGTTATATCTGTTTGAAATTTTTTCTTATCCCATTTTTTTTATTGGCCTAAATGATGTAAAAACATCTCAAGAATGATATCAAACAACATTTATTGATGAGAACATATTTTAAGGAATCCTAAAATATAAATTTTTGAAGCAACTCGGGGCGTTCCGAAATGACAAATTCTCATTTTTTCAATCATGTACTAATTGAAGTACATAGAGGCAATTATTGAGGGGATACCAGTGGCCCCTGGCGATGCAACCCGAGCCAAATGTTTGTTGACATATTATTAAGAAATAAAGCAAGAAAAGGAAAATATCGCTCTGTACAGACCACTTTTATTGATCGAAGAAGGTCTGTACAGAGCGATATTTCGATTTCATTCCTTTGTTTTCGAGTAATTTGTCGGAATAGTTTTGGTTGTGTCCTTTTCTAACCAATAAGTCTGGTTGCATCTTCAGGGGTCGCTGGTATCACCTTAAACATTAGGTTGAACTAACTACGTTAGAACGATTCAATCTCGAAGCACGTGCAGCATTCGCTGTTCGCAAATTGTACATGTGTATTTACGTAGTTGCTTTGCTTTTGTTTACGAAGTTTTAGTTGTAAAACATGAGTGATAAAGCATATATGAACCGAAAGGGTATCAAATCCACAGCTCGTGAAAGGAACAAAATCAGCAATAGGCACCCACTTAACCGTCATTCTTTGGAGAGAAATCCGGAGTACGTTAGCGCTTCTGCCAAGAAATTCAAACTTGCTGATTCCAACGATAATAGAGAACTTGATATTAGGTGTATAACTTTGCTTCCGCCGTTTTGCAATAGATGGCTGTAAGTGGTAGTTGAGATAAATAGATCATAGATGTCATAAAATAAGCTTAGGTATTTGTAAACATAACGCCATCGAAATATTAGTCGATTTGTGTCTGCATCATAAAGTTATTCTCGATTAAACATGTTAGCTTACGAGCCAAATTCTCGTCATTTGCGGGAGGTTTTAATTTTATGCTTTAATATGAAGAAATCTGCGGCTGAGGCTCATCGAATGCTCTCAAATACCTATGGTGAGGCTGCTATTAGTGAAAGAACGTGCCGAGAGTGGTTTCAGCGTTTCAAGAACGATGATTTTAACGTCGAAGACCAGCATGGCGGTGGAAGAGAGAAGGTTTTCGAAGATGCAGAATTGGAGGCATTACTTGATCAAGACTCGTGTCAAATGCAACAAGAATTGGCAGGATCATTGGGAGTGACGCAACCAGCCATTTCAAAACGTCCGAAAGTCATGGGAATGATTCAGAAACAAGGAAATTGGGTGCCGTACGAGTTGAAGCCGAGAGGTGTTGAACAGCGTTCGTGTGTTTGTGAACAGCTGCTCGCAAGGCGAAGACGGAAGGGATTTCTGCATCGCATTGTGACTGGGGACGAAAAATGGGTTCATTACGATAATCCCAAGCGCAGAAAATCATGGGGATATCCCGGCCATGCTTCCACGTCGACGGCCAAACCGAATATTCACGGTTCCAAGGTTATGCTCAGTATTTGGTGGAACCAACTCGGCGTAGTGTATTATGAGTTGTTAAAACCGACTGAAACAATCACAGGCGATCGTTATCGAACGCAATTAATGCGTTTGAGCCGAGCATTGAAAGACAAACGGCCGCAATACAACGAGAGACATGATAAAGTGATTTTACAGCATGACAATGCTCGACCCCATCTTGCGAAAGTGGTCAACACATACTTGGAAACTTTGAAATGGGAAGTCCTACCCCACCCGCCGTATTCTCCAGACGTTGCTCCCTCGGACTATCACTTGTTTCGATCAATGGCACACGGCCTAGCTGACCAGCACTTCCGGTCTCCGCCTCGAATTTTGGAAAAAAACGACGGAAGCAAAATTATACACCTAATATTTGAACTCAAAAGGGCAGTTATATGGTGCTGGGATCGCAGACTAAAGGTAAAAAAATCAGCAAGCCTCTATTTTGAGAATTTCCTATCGTAAACTCATTCTCAAACTTCAAACGCGTTTTTCTCGAAAGCACTTTTTCAAAATCGGCTGACATCAGAACTTGAGTAATTTTTATCCGATTGACCTAAAAATTCAACTATAGCTTCTCGGATAGATTATCCATCGAATTACATAGGATTTTCATGATTGATGAACAATTACGATTTTTTCGTCGAAAATGCAAATTTTTTCTTCAAATTGATGCCAAAATTGCAGAAATTTCTCAATGATTCTACATTCTTCTGTAGCAGCATTTATTAAGAATAAGAAAATTTGCGTTTATTGTTCTAGCTGCAGACGTACGAGACTTCTGATGTCGGTCGTGGAGCGCCTTCAAAAAATACGCTTCTTTCGTATATTTGACTGAGCCACCATTTTGTCCTCAATATTGAAATAAAAAATTCTTTTTTCATCTCAAGATATGTATAATAAATCCTCGAAACCTTATATTGATCCTTCCATTTGCAGAGTCACAAAAAATTCACAGAAAACCCTCTTATTTTTAGGCTCCAAACAGATATAACCCCTCAAGTTATATGAAGCAAATTATACAAGATAAGGATTGTCGTAGATATGTAGAAATTACACGTTTAGCGGATAATAGACAGGGTTGGAGGATTTCACCAAACCAGAATTGAAAAATCCAGAATTCAAACCTCAAATTTATGTCCACCGATTCAAAATATTCCCACCTTCCAAGAGCATTAGGAAAAAAAATACTTGCATGTAAAAACTGACTGAACTCGCCATAATTGATAAGCCTCTTTTTATCCCTTCCAAAATAAAGCTTGATAAAAGCTCCTTCCATATTGAACGGCATCCTCTGATGTAATACAGTTTTTCGCATCACCTCAGCGAACTCCTCTGCAAGGTATAAAAATTATAACACTCGGAATAGATTATTTTCAGTAAAACAAATTTAGAGAAAATTACCAAATGCAACCATGCCGTTTCCATTGGTATCGAACAATTGAAAAGCTGTCTTGTAGAGAGCGTCTGGTACACAAAGCAAACCTTCGAATGCTTGGAATTCGGCAAACGAGATGAATCTGGAACACAAAAGAAATTCAAAATCGTAATCATCGGAGCACAGATCGATGTTCCCAACACTCACCCATCTTTGTTGGTATCGACGATACCGGCGAGTAGTTTGACGGAATCTGGATTGTAATCGGCATCTGTATAAAGACCAAGATAACTTCGTACAAAGTCAGAGGGGGTCATCAACTTTTCACCATTTTTCTCTTGAGTAGCGTACTAAAATCAAATTGTTTTGAAATTATTTGTGTTGACGATGTGTTTTGACACGAGATTGAGAAACGGGCTTTCATAATCGAACCAATGAATGTGAAGTTACGAAATTGAAAACTTGAGTAACGGAGAGGATGGATGTCCCGAGACACTTTTCAATCAATTTTCCTACATACCTGTTCGAATATTTCATGGAGACGTTCGGTGTTTGCGCGTTTCAAATAGCCTGGACCCTGAAACATAAAATGTCCTTTGATTACAATAATGACTTTATCGTCCTTGGTACAAAATCTACGTCTCATCAACATAAATTACTCATTCCGACCAACTCGGAAAGGAATTTTCCATTATTCGTGATGTATACTCCAGGGACCAGCCACGGTAACCCAAATTCTTCTGAAAACGCGTGTCTCGAGTATGGAATCCAATTTCAACCGACAAGTTCAGTATTTCTCTACTAGTTCAAGGTTCCTCATCGAACGGATGACCTTGACAAGTGAAGAGAGGGTAAAAACAAGAAAAAGAATGAAGGAATCGATACGTACTGCAACGGAGACAAGACCGCGTGAGCGGCACGTGATTACGTGGAAATGTTACGTGTGTAACCGAGAAAACCTCATCCGATATCGTATGAGATAGAAAGAAACATGTTGTTATTATCGTACGTTGCTCACTTAATTTCAATTCTTCTTCTACTCCCTCCTCCTATGACAATTATCAACATAGTTGATTGTTACATCATTTGCGTGTTCACCCTTGAAATTGCTTGTCTCTATCGATGGTTATTTTATCGATACGTAATGGGATTGTCGTGATGATGGATGATATCACGTAACGCGTAATTTCATTTGCTTGATTCTTAAATTTTCTTGAGAAAATTTGCATAATTGGAAGATAAGATTGCATCTACACGCATTCGAAATCGGTATTTTTCACTCCAAGATATGATATCAAAGTTGCTTATGATTGCGACGAGGAATGATTGATCAATCATCACTGATATTCGTTTGACTCTATGCTTGATTTTTTCGACTCCGAGCTCAACTTTCTACCAAAAATGAACGAGTGAGTGAAAAGAATTGAATTAATAACGGAACATTTTTATCTTCGTGTGGTGATAAGCTGAGGAGCCGTTTATATCTCAATTCCTGTACTATCTATGAAAATGAAATTCCGCCATTCCATTTGAAAAGAGTTTGATTA
This sequence comes from Gonatopus flavifemur, assembly GCA_018340375.1. Classification (NCBI taxonomy): domain Eukaryota; kingdom Metazoa; phylum Arthropoda; class Insecta; order Hymenoptera; family Dryinidae; genus Gonatopus; species Gonatopus flavifemur. Next base: position 22,086,243 of record JAFFJZ010000004.1, read on the forward strand.
AAATTCAACACACACGTTGAAGAATTCAGAACCCTGAATATCCAGGATCCCAGTTTCAATACGATAACGTTGACAAACTCGATACTTTTTTTTTCCTTCCTTGCACAATTATGACCTGATAAACTGTTCATATTTTTGTTATAATTTATGATTCTTTTCCATTCTTGATATCACTTTGCATATGTGATCGGTGGCTTGCTCAATGGCGTGTATCGATAAGCTATCGATGATATTATGAAACGAGTGATGGTTTCGCTGGTACCACAAGCAGAAATATTATCATTCATCAACCTATATTTTTCAACCTGTCATCTCCAGAACATACACTTTGTAAGGAGGAAAAAATTGAAATTTGTCGATCGTTAAGTCAAAAGAATACTTTTATATTATTGAGGAATTCATCAGAAATTCACAGAGAGAGTAGAACGCCTCAACTAAACATTCTTCATAAGAGCTACTAAAAATTTGGTTAATTTAACCAAGAAAGTACAGTTGATTCATCACTTAATTGCAGAGTTGCCACCTCTCCGGGTTCCGCCGAATTTCTCCGGGTTAATTTAGTTGTGCTAGCTACATTTTATTTGTCACAACTATATTTTTTATTCCCATTGAATGAATCAGTTTATTTATATTTCAGACAGCTAGCCTTTTATTTACCCCAACTAGAGTCTAGCCAGCGTAAATAAAAATCTAGCTGCGATAACTAACATTTAGTTGTCCCAACTAAGTACCTTTTTCTCAGTGCGAATGTATTATAGACAAACGGCGGATTCTTATAATCCCACAACTCCATAAGCCAGAAATTGCGTGTCTCCGATTTGTTTGGGCTCAATTCGTTTTCTTCAATCTCCCCGAAGAGAACATGAAGCTTCAGCGAACGTTCAGATTAGATCTGTATAGATCGGATCGAAGGTTCACGAAAGCTAACTTTTAGATTCACAAACGTTTGTCAAAGATACTAAGAACGTTGGAATGTCCACCTTAAAATACCTTCAGGGAACATAGATGGAACGTTCATTGAAGGTTCATCGAAGGTTTGAGGAAGCTTCACAAAAATATCTATACTTAGATTAATTTATAATAATTTATGTTTATTAATTAATTTATTTTTCATATAAATTGATCAAAATAATTATAAGGATAGATATTTTTGTGAAGGTTCGTCAAACCTTCGATGACCCTTCAGCGAACGTTCCATGTATGTTTCCTGAACGTATTTCGAGGCGGACATTTCACTGTTAAAAATTGCTTGAAATTTCATGTACTTTTCATGTACATATGTGAATGAAAATTCAATTTTTGTGAACTGAAATAGGAGGCCAAATACATGTTATTGAATTTTCAAGTTATCGTGCATGAAAATTGAAATTAATGTGGGTCATTCTAAGTTGAGAGGTATTTTCGACGTCCACGATGAAAAAACCACATTTTTTCATAAATTTTTTCGAAATAATGTTATTATCTCTCAAAACTCACCGTCTCCTTTATGGTCACTCAAATTCATCACCTGATTTTACTTACCCTGGTTAAGAAATCAGATTGAATCCGATAAAAAAAAATTCTATCGGAATGAATTGAGTTTCTGCATTGGAAATTTCCTATTGATACCAATAAGATAATTTTTAATTGGATTTAATCGGCATTTTCCCTGGTGGAAAAATCCGATTAAATCCGATAAAAAAAACTTATCGGAATGAATTGATTCCTGCATCGCGATTTTCTTATTGAATTTTATTGGTTGTTAACCCAACCAACGAACGGTTTATATTAATTATATACGCGCATTTTATATCAATTAAACAAACACATATATCATTTATTCAATCATTACGTATGACAAATTATTGCTGAAATAAATTCAAACGATCATTTATGTGTTATTAACATGGTGATCACCCATCCACCTTGTACCGCAGTTGTCGTTGCTCAACCTAGAAGATCGATCTGGAACACCCGCTCGCTCGATGCCGTGGTTCGCTTCCTATCAATGTGAACTAAATGACTGTCTTATGTCAGGGATGGGTGTCCTATAGTAATAAGATTCAATTGGTAATAGTCCATTGGACATATGAGGGATTGTATCGGTCTTAATGAGAGCATGGGAGTTCATTAATAATAAAAATCCCAATGAAGACCAAGAGAATATTTTCCAATTGGATTGAATCGGTATTTTATGATGGATGAAGAATTCCGATTGATATCAATACAATATTTGTCAATTGGTTTCAATCGGTATTTTATCAATTATGAAAATTCTAATTGATACGAGTCAAATATTTTCCAATGGGATCCAATAGGTATTTTATCAATAATAAGAATTCCGATTGATATCAATGAAATATTGTGTAATTGGATTCACTTGGTATTTTATGATCAATGAAAATTCCGATTGACGCCAATACAATATTTTTCAATTGGATTGAATCGGTATGTTATTAATTATGAAGATTCTAATTGATACCAGTCAAATATTCTTCAATGGCATCCAATAGGTATTTTATCAATAATAAGAATTCCTATTGATACCAAGAAAATATTTTTCATTTGATTAAATAGGTATTTTATTGATCATTAAAATTCTAATTGATATCAGTGAAATATTTTTCAATAGAATTCAATGGGTATGTAATTAATCATAAAAATTCCAATTGATACCAAGAAAATATTTTCTCATTAGATTCAATGAGTATTTTAGGATTGATACAAAATTCCGATGGATACCAATAAAATATTTTTTAATTGGATTGAATCGGTATTTCATAATTCATGAAAATTTCAATTGATACCAGTCAAATACTTTTCAATGGGATTCAATTGATATTTTATCAATAACAATTATTCCGATTGATATCAATGAAATATTGTGTAATTGCTTTCACTTGGTATTTTGAGACCAATGAAAATTCCGATTGATGCCAATACAATATTTTCCAATTGGATTCAATCGGTATGTTATTAATCATGAAAATTCTAATTGATACCAGTCAAATATTTTTCAATGACATCCAATAGGTATTTTATCAATAATAAAAATTCCAATTCGTACGAACACGATATTTTTTAATTTGATTTAATCGGCATTTTATTAACCATTACAATTATAATTGGTACCAGTAACATATTTTTCAGTGGGATCCAATGGATATTCCATCACTGATAAAAATTCCGATTGATACCAATGAAATATTTTCTAATTGGATTCTCTTGGTATTCTATGATTATAGTTCCCTATTCCAGCAACGTTCCCATTAGTTCCAATACATCGAGGTCACCAGGGATTCTGATAAAAACCAATGATTTGATGCAATGAAAGAAATTTCAGAACTGAATCGGTTATTGCCGGTACATCCCTATAGGACTTTAGAATCTGTAAACTTGCCTATTATTTTCAATAAATTTGAATGTTGGAATAATCCAGTTAAAACCCATTGATCAATGAAATCGATACATCCTTAAATGCAGTCAGAAATCTCCCATAAGAAACCCATTCATCATTCAATTTCACAAATTTTCCCATTAGTTCCAATGGATTGAAATTGTGGAAACTTCCGATAAAAACCGTTCGCCTGATGGAATGGAGAAAATTTCAATCATCCAATCAGATATCTCTTATACAGACCAATAGATTATGTGAAGTTTGATTAATTCCCATAAAATGCAGATATTTTAATTCGTGAATCCCCGATTGAAACCTATAGAAAAGAGATTCCGATAAACTCTTATTGATTTTGAATCGGGGATTGAACTGTTCCGATTGATCCTATGCAGTCCCATTAATTCTGAATCGGTTTCTATCGGATCTTATCGGATTTTTTAACCAGGGCTAATGCGGTGGAATGAAGTCTAAAATTGAATTGGACATTTCTCATTCAATGCTATTGAATATTCAATCCCGTAAATATTCCTTTCATTTCCCATAAATTGCACTGAAAAAAAAATTTCATCGAAAATCAATTATATTTTGTGGTTAGGGTAACTGAATATCATAGTCAAGTTAACGAATATATGATCAGATTGACAGTATAATCGTTGACTTGACACCATGATGGTTGATTCAACTGCATGTAGTTGAGTCAACAGTGTATGTAGTTGAGGCAACAGTCAGATTCAGTTGGATATATCCAATCGTATTCTACTGTTGAATCAACTATATCACCGTTGTCTGTACCCACCTTTTTTCAGTGTGGGATGATCGAATAATCCAATTGAAACCTATTGACCAATAAAATAAACAAACTCAAATCGAATTGGATATTCTGGATAGAAACCCAGTGAGTCTTGAATTTTGTACAATTTTCCCATTGGTTCCGATAGACCGAAATCACCGAAAATTCTGATAAAAACCGATAATTTAATCCGCTGAAAGGAATTCTGAATTCGAATTGGATATTTCTCATTCAATCCTATTCAATTTTCAGATCCGTAAATGGTCCTATTATTCCCCATGAATTCGGATAGTGGAATAATCTGATTAAAACCTACAGACCGATCAAATCTGTACGAACTCTAATCGAATTGGACATTCTTCATAAAAACCGATTAAATTTCCCATTACGTAACATTTACGATCGGTTCCAATAGCTCTAGGTCATGGAAATCTCCGATAAAAACCATTTGCCTCATGAAATGGAGAAATTTTCATATTCTCAATCAGATATCTCTCATACAAACCGATTGATCACTGAAAGTCATATTAATTCCAATAAAACAAATATTTTTCTATCGGTAAATCCTCGATTCAATCCTATATATACCACGTTCCAATTAATTCCTATTCATCTTGAATCGGTAGTTGAGCCTCTCCGATTGACCCTATTCATTCCGATTAATTTTGAATCGGTTTTTATCGGTTTCTATTGGACCTTTTAACCAGGGTAATGTAGTCACAATAGCACCTTAAACATGAAAAAAGTCTCTCCCCTGGCCTGTCCCTTCCTCGTTTGTATAAAGAAATCACTAATAAACAAGATCCTATTCCGATCATACTGTTACAATATTTCGTGTGTATGTACTTCCATCAACACATGATCGTGTTGTAGGATTCAAACTAAGAACATATTTTTCGGAAGTGATTTTTTTCCAGTTCAAATTTTGTCCCTCAACTTTGATGTCCCTCCTACTTTGAATATTCATAAATAATCATTGAAAGATTTCGTGACATTTTCTATTCATCTCTATAGAGTGAAAAATGATGTTAAGTTGATAATAGAGATCGACCGAAAATTTTTGCCAAAAATGATTAAAATTGAAGTTGTGATTATTGGTTTCGAAAAAAACTTAGGACTGGACGTTGGAAGTGTAGACGAGCTCCTTAATAATCCAATTATCATACTTACGATCACATTTCATTGTAATTAACAAAATACTTGCGATTTTCGGTTTACAATTTCGGCCGACAAGCATTAGCCGAAAATTGAAACCGAAAATCGAAATTATTTCATTAATCACATTGATATGTGATCTGAAGTATGATAATTGCATTATTAAGGAGCTTATCTACACTTCCAACGTCCAATACCAATTTTTTACCGAAACCAATAATCAGAGCTTCAATTTTAGTCAGTTTCGGCAAAAAATTTCGGTCGATCTCTAGTTGATAACCAACATCGATTAAATCGTTCGAGTGATGGAATATCCATTGGATCCCATTGAAAAATATGTTACTGGTACCAATTAGAATCTTCATGATTAATAACATACCGATTGAATCCAATTGGAAAATATTGTATTGGCATCAATCGGAATTTTCATTGGTCATAAAATACCAAGTGAATGCAAGTACACAATATTTCATTCATATCAATCGGAATAATTATTATTGATAAAATATCAATTGGATCCCATTGAAAAATATTTGACTGGTATCAATTAAAATTTTCATGAATTATGAAATATCGATTCAATCCAATTAAAAAATATTTTATTGTTATCCATCGGAATTTTTTATCAACCATAAAATACCCATTGGATCTAATGAGAAAATATTCTCTTGGTATCAATTGGAATTTTTATGATTAATGAAATACCCATTGAATTCCATTGAAAAATATTTCACTGATATCAATTGGTATTTCAATAATCAATGAAATCTCGATTTAATCAAATGAAAAATATTTTCTTGGTATCAATAGGAATTCTTATTATTGATAAAATACCTATTGAATGCCATTGAAGAATATTCGACTGGTATCAATTAGAATCTTCATAATTAATAATATACCGATTCAATCCAATTGAAAAATATTGTATTGGCGTCAATCGGAATTTTCATTGATCATAAAATACCAAGTGAATCCAATTACACAATATTTCATCGATATCAATCGGAATTCTTATTATTGATAAAATACCTATTGGATCCCATTGGAAAATATTTGACTCTTATCAATTAGAATTTTCATAATTGATAAAATACCGATTGAAACCAATTGACAAATATTGTATTGATATCAATCGGAATTCTTCATCCATCATAAAATACCGATTGAATCCAATTGGAAAATATTCTCTTGGTCTTCATTGGGATTTTTATTATTAATGAACTCCCATGCTCTCATTAAGACCGATACAATCCCTCATATGTCCAATGGACTATTACCAATTGAATCTTATTACTATAGGACACCCATCCCTGACATAAGACAGTCATTTAGTTCACATTGATAGGAAGCGAACCACGGCATCGAGCGAGCGGGTGTTCCAGATCGATCTTCTAGGTTAAGCAACGACAACTGCGGTACAAGGTGGATGGGTGATCACCATGTTAATAACACATAAATGATCGTTCGAATTTATTTCAGCAATAATTTATCATACGTAATGATTGAATAAATGATATATGTGTTTGTTTAATTGATATAAAATGCGCGTATATAATGTATATAAACCGTTCGTTGGTTGGGTTAACAACCAATAAAATTCAATAAGAAAATCGCGATGCAGGAATCAATTCATTCCGATAAGTTTTTTTAATCGGATTCAATCGGATTTTTTCACCAGGGAAAATGCCGATTAAATCCAGTTAAAAATTATTTCATTGGTATCAATGGGAAATTTCCGATGCAGAAACTCAATTCATTCCGATAAAATTTGTTTTTATCGGATTCAATCGGATTGTTTAACCAGGGAGCAGAGAGAAGATGAGAGTGCGCACGGGCACCTTTTCGTTGCTATTGAAACTTCCACCGGCCCTCTGGCGGTTGGATCATGGAAATGATTACACAGAACTTTTATTTCGCAATATTACAACACCGCGCATTCCTTTTGTATATTTTTTAATACGTATGTGATTAAAATTATTTTATTTATCGACACAAAATGCATATGATTTTACATTATTATAATTTAAAAAATTGAAAAATAAGAGAGGGGACCGTGTTTCATCCGATAAGAGGACGCTTCAATGTTTACTAGCGATGGAACCCCGGCCGTGCGCACTCTCATTTTCTCTCTGCTCCCAGTAGGGATGGGCGATGTTGAAAAAAAATATCGATTATTTTTTTCTTTCGATTCAATAAATCGATTGATAGACAAACAAAATCGATATTTTTTGTCTCTTTTTCAAATGAGCTGTAAATGAATAATATGTAGCGGAAGAAACAATGATATATATGTATCAAAAGAAAAAATTTGAGTCTTCACATTCATGTGTTATATTTTTTGCTTTATATTTCTTATCTTCATAATAATTTACATCAGTTTTTCAATTTATCTGTATGTAACGATAATAATTTATTGACTAGTCACATCAACTTGGGTGAAGTTTGGTAACTTTTAATAATAAAGGTTCAATCTCATGTTAAATTCCACATTCCCTCATCTAACGAACCGAGGAATAAAAGTTTTGATAATGTTTTTCCTGTTAATCCGTTTCTCAATTGGTTTTTCACGACTCCTGCTTTCGAAAACAAACGTTCAGCTGGAACACAAGTTGCTACGATTGAGAGATATTTGATCGCAATTGGGTATAATTTGGGGTATGCGTTTTTCATCTTATTCCAATATTGAAGCGGATCAGTCGATCTTTCTACCACGGATTGGCTTAAAAATTGTTTCAACTCAACGTTTCCTTCATCAGGATCTTTTAGTTCGACTTGGACTACAACAATACTATTATGAATCGCCCAAAACTTATCAGCGGCAGATTCATCACACGAAACATGTTCATCGACTGGCGCCTTATTCTGATTGTCGCTTAGTTCAGAATCTATCTCATTATTTATTTTTCTTATTACTTTACGCAGTCTCTCATTCGTTAGGTTCACGTTTACGTAGCTTGTGTGTTAAGTCAAACATCCAATAAATTTTCCGATGTTTTCATGTAAAAGTATCGATACATCGATGTATCGGTCTTCAAAAACATCGAGTAAAAAAATCGATTATTGATAAAAAAAGCATCGATGTAACATCGCCCATTCCTAGCTTCCAGCGACTACTGGCTATTCGTAGACCTAAATAAAATGCTCGCCGGTAAGAAATTTCGCTCGGATGAAGAGGTTATCGCTGAAACCGAGGCCTATTTTGAGGCAAAAGATAAATCGTTCTACAAAAGTGGTATTGAAATGTTAGAGCGGCGCTGGAATGATTGCGTTGTTCTTGATGGAGATTACTTCGATGAATACGGCTAATTTTGAATAAAAAAAACCGTGTTTTCTTAGTTAGGCCCGGGACTTTTCCACCCATGTGTTATATTTTCAAAGTTCTTCGAGATCTTTTCGTCGAGACAGATTTTCTCCAACAATAATCAAATCAAGCCCTCTTGATACAGAAGAAGGATCAGAGGCTCCTTTTAGAGACGAGCGATCCCGATTTGACCTGGACAAGGGGAATTTTAACCTCCGATTCTTTGATTCGATCTTTGTATCAATTTTTTTACGTAGTCGATTTTTATGGAAACCGATTTCTCATTTGATCCATAAATTAGGAATTGTTACAGTTTTCAAGGGAAAGAATGGAGGGAAAGTGGAAGATTTTCATCATCACGAGCAACATTTTTTTGCAATCACGGGGAATTTTTAAATTTGAAAAAATAAAAAAGGAAAAGATGATTCAATTTAATTCATCTTTTTTGACATATTATTCGAAAGTAAAGCAATGAAAGGCTCAATATATTTTTATTTCATTTCTTCGTTCGCGAGTAATTTGTCAGAATAGTTTTGGGTGTCCTTTTCTAACCAATGGGTGTGGTTGCATCTGCAGGAGTCACTGGTATCACCTTAAGTTAGTTCTCCGGGAGAATTCAGGATCAAATTAGAAAAATTATTGTCAAGCAGAGCACCAAGGTCGAAGGAATTCGATAATCATATTCGTTGGGACTTATATTCTTACTTATGACAAAAAAAGAACCAACTCGAAGTATAAATCAACAACCTTGTAACAACAACGCGAAATTTGACATGGTTTTTTTCTTAAAAAAATTTTTATTTTTGATCCGTTCATGACTTATGAGGGCTCATTTTGTTCTTTATGAGATTTAAAAAACCTTTACCATGGGGATTTTTTTATATGAGTCATCATGACACTGTCACACGCTTTTGTTTATGGGAATGTATTTTATTATTAATGAACAAAAGCGTGTGACAGTGTCATGATCACTCATATCAATATCATAAGTCATGAACGGATCAAAAATAAAAATTTTTTTAAGAAAAAAACCATGTCAAATTTCGCGTTGTTGATACAAGGTTGTTTATTTATACTTCGAGTTGGTTCTTTTTTTGTCATAAGTAAGAATATAAGTCCCAACGAATATGATTATCGAATTCCTTCGACCTTGGTGCTCTGCTTGACAATAATTTTTCTAATTTGATCCTGAATTCTCCCGGAGAACTACACTGTCAGAAATATCTGGAAGTTTTTTTCAATTACGTACATGAAATCAGGTTCATATACATTCTGCATCAAATTTAATATACAAAAACATGAAAAGACTATAGATTATGCTATAGTTTACATTAAATTTCATGTAAAATGTGCATGAAACTGAATTCATGTACGTACTTGAAAAAAACTTCCAGTAAAAACATTAAAATCAATGCAGAAATTTTTAACAGTGTACCTTAAAGGAAGGTTCTCATCAAGCGAATTCAGAAATACACGGAAAAAATCTGTGATCCAAATTTTCGTTCACTAGTATGTGACTTTTGGACGGAGCACAATTTGGAGAAGAATTCGTACACTGGATTTGAATAATTCGTTGACTCTTTCCATTATTTCGATGATGAAAATGGAAAGTGGATTGCATTGTTCGAATAGTGAACACAGTTAATGAATTATTAAAATCCAGTATACGGATTCTTGTCAAACTTGTGCTCCGTCCAAAATTGGCATACTAGTCAACGAAAATTTGGACTACTTATTTTTTCCGTGTAAGGTGATTTTCTCGAAATTTTTTTTCTTAAGAAGGAAGTGAATTAAGAACTCGAGTCATTTGAAACTCATTAAATGGGTCTCAAAGTACCTGAAAAAAATGTCCTCAAGTTAAAGGATTAGTATCCCGAAACCTTTTCAAGGCGTTTTTCTCGAAACCCTGTTTTTCAAGTTTGGCTCCACGATATCTCAAAAACTACTGAACGGATTGCTCCTTTTTTCTTTTATTTTGAAGCTGATTGAATTTATTGGAGGATGAACCTAAATGGAGGTGACATTTGCCTTTCTTTTTCTTTTTATAGCACTTTAAAGAGCGAAAAAATGGTGAAAAAACGCTACCAAAAGTTTGCATGTCTGTCATTTTCTCAACCCTAGAACGGGCATGTGGGGTCTTTTAGGACCCCAGGACATTTTTTTCTACCCCAGCATCTGAGCCTCTTTTTATCTCTGTAGTTTGTCACCCAAATATTTCCAAAGTATACATCCTGACGAACAAAAACCGCCCATAGTGAGTTGAAATCCGTTTAGTTTCAAATGAGTTACAGTTATTTGAAATTTCCTGTGTTTTTCACGTGCCCGTTCAAGGGTTAATTTCTGGACTTTCCATTGGTTTTATTGGTACAACCTTCAACAAATATAATATATCTCATAAAAATTCTTGGATTTTTGATTTCTGATAATTTTTATGAGTGCTATAGTGGCATAGAAGTGGTATAGATTGATCACTGTTTTTTTAGATGATTATGTTTCAACACGTATCAACAATTCCCATGGCATTATTTTTGACTGAAAAAAATTTTTTTATGTACTCAAAGAGTCAATTAACAAGTGTGAAAACCCCAGAGTTTGTTATTCACTTCCTTCCATGAAAAAAAACCTTATTTTGGGGTCACTAGATGAGAACCTCCCCTGAAGAACCAAACTATCAGTAACATTGAACTATATAACATACTGGAATGCGCACTCCCTCGATTTTCTATAATATAGACCGGTCAGAGGGAGAGATAAATGTTGGGCGCATGGTATCTGCTTCTAACAAATGCGTTTTAGAGAGAGGTAGGGAATATGTTGGGAGAGTCGTACTCCCTCTTGCTCATGCAATAAACTATATCACTCTGACCGCGCCAATCTAGGGAGCGCTCATTCCAGTATGTATAGAGTTCAATGATCAGGAACGAAGAACTAGGTAGAACAAGAATTGTATACTTTATTTCTGTATTCCTAGAGAAATGTATCCTTAAATATCTGTATTCTTTAAGGGAATACTAGCGACGTGGCAACAGTCAAATTGTTCATGAGAAACTACTAGCGAACGCCCAGACAGCACTGAAACGTTTTGAGAACATTCACAAAACATGGTTGGTAATATACGAAACATGCAAAAAACGTCCCAGGATATTTTAAAAACGTTAGATGTATGTTTTGGAAACGTGAAAATGTCCTAGGAAGTTTTATTTACGTTTTCGAGAGAGGTTATGGAAACATTTTACCGAACATGATTTCAAAACGTCGCATAAATGTTTTCCTTATTTCTTTCAATTATTGAAATGTTCCAAAAATATTTCAAGAACATGAAAATAATGTTTTCAAAATCTAACAGGATGCATTAAAAAAAAAACGTTTTTAAAACATCCAGGATATTATGTTTTCAGAATCAAATTTAGGAAACCAGAAACAAGTTTCTAAAATGTTCCGAGAATTTTCGGTGCTGTCTGGGCGTTTTATTATAATGAAAATATCCCTCTGTACAGCATTTCTCTGATGCAAGTAGAAGCGCTGTACAGAACGATATTTTAATTAAGTGGAAGCGTTTGCCCGTAGTTTGTCATAAACAATCTGACTGCTGCCACTTCGCTAGCACCCTGTTGATAGAATACATTTTTTAAATTGATTAAAAATTGTTTAATAAAATTGGACTCGAATAAAAATATAAATTGAAAGAGATTCAAGGGGAGATTTACCTTTTTCTCGACCAAAAAAAACAATTTTTTTTGCATTTTTTTGTAGTAAATTATGTGTAGAATACATTATCAAAACCGTTTAGTCGAATATATTTTTTTTCAAAGTTATGGAACAAAAACGAGACCTATCTTCCGTCTCGAAAATTGAAATCGAAAGGTAATTCGAGCGAAGTGTATTTTACATAAATATTTTTGAATTGGGCACCCATACATTCGTACCGTAATAAGCAGAGGGCACTATATGAACCACCAAATGTCGATACATGGGCCATGATTCCGAAAAATTAAAAAGTGCTTTAAATCTTGCAATGCGTTTTTCTCGAAACCATGTTTTTTGAACTGTTGGCCACGATTACTCAAAAACTACTCTCGACGGATCACCTTTTTTTTCTTTTGTTTCAAAGCTTATTAGATTTATTGGAGCCTGAACTACAATCAAGATGATATATGCATAACTTTTTTTTACAGAACTTCAAAGAGCGAAAAAAAAGCAAGAAAAACGAAAAAAACTCATATATTTTATGAAAATTTTTCATTTTTCAATTTCCGATCATTTTTGCAGGTGCTAGAGTGACCAACAGTAGACCACCCTTCTCTAAGACTGTCACTTTACGGGACGCGTCATCGGATACAGTCACGCTATTTTTTAATAACAAAAATATTTTTTTGTAGTCTTTGATGTATTGAACGAGTAGCCAAAATTTTGAGTTGATTACTTATTTCCTTCTATGAAAAAAAAAAAAAATCAAGAAAAAACCGTTGTTTTGGTCAATAAAAAGGTAAACCTCCCCTTAATTGAATTACATAAAATTTGATCAGCGATGGATCCAAAAATTATTCCTTTCCTCTCAATCGACGTGTAACAAAGCACAACTTCAGGTTCTTGAAAAATCTTTTCGAATTCTTTTGAAATGGGTGTGCTCGCATTAGTCACGCTTTCATCAAACTTTCGCACTAAAAATGCATTCCACAGATGCGTTTTAGTTTTTCATGCTCGATTTTAAATATATTATAAATTGAATATGCTAAATCTTGAATCTAATTAAATAAAGTTAAAGGTTACTGTTCCTTTATTGTTCCTTTTCAAGGAATTTGAAGTATTGTGATACCGATGTTTATCATTTCCGTCTCTCAAAGTGATATAAAATTAATTTATACCACATAAATTGTTTAAAATACATATCCAAATACTTTTAAGTTTTCAGCTTTGGATCAGAAATGAGATTTTTTACTCCAATAAGGTGCTGTCTGTTTTATATGTGAATGCTTTAATTTGTTCATCAGTGAAAATTGAAAATTATAGTAAACTAAAAAAACTAAAAACTAAATTTGATACAAAATTCTGGTTTTTTGCAACCCTGACATCCCATCACTCAGCACCTCGGAGCCCCTCTTCAAGATTGTAAAGCTTTATACACCCAGAATTTGTAGTGGGTGAATTCTTTTCATTTGAATTTTAAACCAAAAAAAAAAAAAATACTTAATCAATGAACCCTAGAGGTGGAGCGAGTTTTGTACCATACTTCGTGGGATTTTTTCTATTGCCAGCATGTTGAGTTAATCCTTGGAACTTTTTATTGCGAATATATAAGTTACCTTTTGAAAATTTTATCATACTTTTTGTCAGTTTCTCAAGGATAATTCGATATAATACATAAAAAATTCCATAGAACGTTATATATGTTCCAGTAGAGAATTCGTCGAGATACTGCCTTCGAGAGACAAATGAGTGAATGTACAGTTGATTTCAACTAAACACCAATCGTAGCAATAAAGTTTCCCCACTCGTATCCCCTCACTATACCACGTGAGAAGTGGATACACCACTGTTGAGAATCAAATGGAATCAAATATCTGTCTTCCGTATCAAACAGCTATTCGATTATCTTGTAAATCGACTCTTTATCAGAAAAATCCATCGATATAAGTGAAATGGGACCTGAGAGGTTGAATAATTAGAACTGTAATTATGTTACACTGGCACAACACCGACAAAAATCAAACCCGATATTTCTTCTTTCAAATATTGAATTTCTTCGAGTGGGAATGGTTTTTTCTGGATGTTTTTTCCGTTATTATACTTTTTTATAACGACGAATGCATCCATCAACATATTAAAAAATCCTCATTAAAAATGAATTGATGGAAGCGAGGAATAAATACAAATTTCTTGATTTTGGTGAACAAATTCAAGAAATATATTCTCAATTCTGACAAAAAGGATGATTTTCATTCCATTTGATAAATCTCTTCTCATCTGAAATCACTCATGAATTCCAATCTATTTCTCCGATACTTTACACGTAATCCACATCGTTTACGTGAACAACCTGTTAGTTCGGTGAAGAAAATTTACGCTGCTCGTATAAACGTCAAACGTCAAACACAATACACCATGTTGCTCAACACCATATCTGAACCTTACGATACTTGACTACTGGTACTTAATAAAATATACTGAACCCAAACGTACTCTGGTTGGCATGCTGAAGGGAAACAAACGTAGGTGTACGAACTGTAAGTTACACGACGAAACACCACACCAACATACACGCGCACAATTAAGGCCGATGACCAGAAAAAAGAAACAAGTAATCAAACCAACGTGTTGTTTTTATAAGAAAAATTACGTGTAACTGACGTCAAGGTGCATGGATAAACGTATTACGTACGGACCACGCGACTTTCGCGTGTGAAACTACTCTGTTAGATACACAATCCCGCTTATGAAGCAGTAGGGAAAAGTAAGAGAGCCACGACAAGACTGAATTTGGTTGACGGTGTAATAAGAAAGACCGATAGAAGAGCGTCATCGGTCCCCCTTCTTCTTTTAGCTCTTCCCTCGGTATTTTGCCTTTCCTGATTGTTTATCTCCATCTTATGGCCTGCCTTAATCTTTGCCTTATCTTTCTTGCTCTGTCGTACGCATGGATGAACGCATTGGCGTCGACGAGCTACGCAACACACACACACACATTCCATCACCTTTTTAACGGCATTAGAAAAAATCAAACGAATCGTCAGATCTCCAACGGTTGGATGGGACGGTTCGATCGAACACGTGTATATCCTTGTTGTTCGATAGTGCTGTCACGTGCGTTCGTTATTGCGATATTCCGATACTAGCCCTTGTTATTCGAATTTTCGATAAAACGAAAGTGCTAAACGATCCAATCAGGGAAGTGGAATATTGCAATTTTCTGTATCATCCATCGTAAAAATGTAAAAAAAAACAAACAACATGTTTCTGTGATCTTGCATTCATTAATATCTTGCTCGGTATGAAAAACATCGATGAATCGCTCTTGCCACTGTTCTCATTGAAATAATAAAGAGAAATCTCTTGTAGTATAAAAACGTTTCTCACATTTTAACAATTTTCGAGGACAAACATCACAAAATATTTCCGCTTTTCTTATCCCAATTAGTTTGTTTCGAGTCTGATTGGTGAAACTACACCGAAGGCGTAGAAGTAGTAGAAAACATGTTTTTCAAGCTTCCTGGAGTTACAGAAATCTTAGTTCTTAGCATACGAACTAACTTTGAGGACAATTTCAATTGTACTATTATTTCGCAAAGAACGGAACAGTTGATCGACCACATGAAAAATCATGTCCGCTCGTTTCTCAACGTAGGTTTATACTTGTTTCTGCTCGGATAATTCGAATCTTGAACTCGGAATTAATTTTGTACCAATCTTCTTTTCAATATTCCGTTTGACATGTCAAATCCATGATTCGTTCCATCATTCAAATCCGTAAATTTCCGTGAGATTTACAAAATGACCTATGACACAAGAATACAAAGTTATTATTCATCATCAAACCGCAGTTGGAGGAATTTAATTCAACTACTTTATCATTTATATTTCTATTAATGATAAAAATCTCGATGGAAAATGACTTGAATTTTAGTTTTAGA
This sequence comes from Gonatopus flavifemur, assembly GCA_018340375.1. Classification (NCBI taxonomy): domain Eukaryota; kingdom Metazoa; phylum Arthropoda; class Insecta; order Hymenoptera; family Dryinidae; genus Gonatopus; species Gonatopus flavifemur. Next base: position 22,102,493 of record JAFFJZ010000004.1, read on the forward strand.
AGAATACTCGGATCTGTTCATAGCGCACATTCAACATCGTTCGAATATTGGCAGTTACTTTGTTTAAACGTTGAAAGGAACTTAAAGAGGAATAGGGCATACTAGTCCACGGATTCCGCATAACTAGATTTATTTTTAAATGTAGTGACAATCACCTTGACCGTCGCACACGTGTGTGCCCGGAAACAAAGATTCGAGTGCCAGATAAACAATCACTATTCCTCTTCTGCTTCCTCTTCTTCTGAATTTTATTTTTAATCTATCTATAGCGTTAGAAATAATATTTTTCTCATTCAAATTCAAAGAATGAATAAATAAATAGGAGATATAGAAATGCGAAAATCCTTTCTCCCCAGGGAAATTCATTCAACGATTTTCAGTTTGCCGCCAAAATTAATGAAAACGTCTTTTGATTGATCGTTAATCAGGTGTAAAATTTCAAATGCGGGTGATCGTTTGCCCTCGTTGCGATTGGAAAGAGTCGAAAATTGGACTTAGGCCAAATGATTTTTTCTTGTATTCAAACTGGCGCTGGGTTGGAAATTGTTCCAAGAGGGTGGCTTATAACATACAATGTTGCGTTATGCAAGGTAATAATCAATTGATTTATTTTTATCTATTCTGTCTTCGTCTCTGGATTGGTAACGTTGGAAGATATCAAATTAACATCACGGAATTCAGGTGGTACGAAATTTTTTATGAATTTCACCTTGAACGATAATAGAATGGAGAATTGTCAAAGGAATCTATCTCCTCTGTAGACATTTGTTTTGAATTTGTATTTTTTCCCCCTATACTCTGAGTTCTATTGTTGATATTTCTCGAATATATTCGAACGATGATGAGTTATTAGCACCAGCATTCTCCAATATTCTTGTATGGAAGTTTCAAGTGTGTCCTCAATCTGTCAGGGGCAATACACAATTGTTCTTTTACAATAAATTCGATTAAATCCTGGAATAAAAAAAAAGAAAAATGAGTTTCTGAACTTCCTTGTGGAATGATGTTGCATTGATAACTTACGTCCTTCGTGTATTCAAACACAGTTTCGATGATGAATAATGTATTATATCATTCATAAACGAATGATTTTTATTTTAGATATTGATTGATTGACCGAAGGTACTAAATTATACGAATTGGATCAATTGTATAAATATCGTACATCATTTTTGAGAAAATCATTGAATTCGTTTTCTGGGTTTTTTTTTTCATTTGTGCAATTAAGGCAATGAAAGATTTTTACGCGTCTTTGATTTAACGTAAAACATAACTGGGTATAAGCCCAGATTAGACACAGCTTGAGCTTTGAGTTCTGTCGAGTGAAAGAGAGAAGTGGCAATAGTCGTGGTCATATTGCTACGCGGACGATCGTGGTTCCGGCGACTAAGTATCCCTCGTAAAACCTCAATAATGGTGATAAAATTAGATACCAGAAGCGGTCTGTTTTCTCTTGCTTTTTATTTTTTTTTTGTTCGATATACTTCCTCTCCGGGTATTGAAATTCGAAACCCTTCCAAATACCGACGATTTATTCGAGATTTTTCTTGAATGAATAATAAAACGGATATTTCTTGTTCCGGCATCCTCAATGAATGTAGGGGAGGATACAGACATTTCAATCGCGCGAATGATACGAGCGTACGGATTTCCTTTTTGCGTTTCTTCAAATTTTCCTATATCGATGAGAAAATTGAATGTTAAATACATTAAAATACATTTCGTTTCATTGATAAAGAATAATAATTGGAAATAAAGACAATAGGGTCACTTAGAAGAGACTCCTCTTCCCTTTCAGAATGAGTTTGAATCAATTAAAGTTCAGGGTTGAGCATTGAACAGATGAGATAATTATACTCACGTGAATAGAATTACGAATAGAGTTGAGAAGATATTAAAATTTCATACCAGAAGATTCGAATGAACTATATTTTTGTCTACACTGTACGATTATATCCATGTATATAATATGTTAAAAATAATTCTGGAATCAAGCTATAGAATAAGGCCACAGAAGGCACTGGTAGAAAGAAAAAACAGGATCAGAAATATAAAAATATAAATCCACCATCCAACTTCTCGAATCTCTTTTGAATTCCAAAAATAAGTTAGTTGGTGTATAAATAAATCACAATTATAGATTACACTTTTCGAACAAATGAAAGAAAATTTAGTGTCACTTAGAGGTGAAACTGAGAATGAATGATCAGAGAATTCAAACATCTGTTTTGTTTTTCTAAAATAATATAGGAATATTATGAGATTGATTGAATGATCATTCAGATGTTATGTACGAAAGAAAATCTAAAACTTACCTACCTCTTGACAAGATGCTTGACGAAAGAGCAATTCCAACATTCCCAGGAACAAATGTTTATTTCTCCTAATCTCTCAATTTGATACACACATATATGTACGGACACACGGCACACACGCGAGCTGTTGGTAATGAAAACAATTGATTTGTTTGCGGTATGTAGAATTGTAACGGACTAGCAGGTAAGATATTGTAAGAAATAAACACTATTTCAAATTCTCACATTTATGATATTTCAAAGAACATAATAGAACGATAGTATTTCCGATACTTGCGAGATTTCACTGGGATTTTCTTGATAAAATCAGATAAAACTAAAGATAGAAATATTTGAAATTCTTATCCAAATTTTTGACAATTATTAGTATCGAATCAATCCGTTACACTACTTCGCGGTTGCTGCTGGTATCCCAGTGGTGGTGGTGGTGGTGGTGGTTGGTGGTGGTTACCGCCCAGAGCTGCCAAACTGACAAGTCGGGGAAAGAACGAACGATTCCAACAGAGGGCACAGTAAACTGCACGTGATCGCGTTCTGAAATAATTCCGATCGGATGGCGACGTTCAAAGACATCTCTTCGAGTCTCGTTTCGTTCCCGCTAGACGTCGCAATCGGAAGATCACAAAGAATTCTTTTTGAACTGCAGGTAGAATGTTCCCCATATAGCACAAAAGTTCCCGCAAAGACACTAAACACAAATTCATTATGAATAATTTGAAGAATTCATTGCATTGGTATTGATTGTCGTAACAGGGACTGTTCGGGGAACTATTTGTGAAATGATAATTCGTACTGGCTGGATCAATATATGATGTAAGTCACCGATTCAAATTTGTGCAGATTTCTCAGAGAATTCGTTGATTTCGATTCAAAATGAACCGAATAAGAACTTTATATGGTATGAAAAAGTAAAACGGTTCTCTCCAATCTCAGTCTCTCTCAGGAAAAAATGCTTCGAGCTTGACTCATGAATCTACAACAAAAATAAATATCGCAGATTCTGTAATGTAAAAAATAGAAAATAAATGGATTTTCAGAAAATTTATAGGAAAAGGAGTTTGAAAAGAGAGTAGGTTTCAAGAAAATTGAAACATTAATTTCCCAATAATTCTTTTCAGTGTATTAGAATAGAAAAAACAAACAAATTTTCGCATTCGAACTTTAATTTTCCTTGGTATTTTCAATTTCACCACAGAAGAGATTCATTTTGTACTTTTTTCAAAATCACTGACCACCGACTGAACGATAAATAAATCTCATTTTTCTGTCCAATTGTAAATTCGTCTCAACACCATTATATATTTATTTACGAATCAGTAAAATAATAAATTAACTTACACCTATAAAATTAATTACTAATGCTTTTACTTTGGTGGTATATACTCTCCGCTGTGTCTAATTTATGATGCATTCCCGTAATATCTTCGTCCACCCCATTAAGTGCCCAGTTATGTTCACATATTTCTAGTGCCTCCCATTCAGATTTGAATGCAGCTTTTGGATCTGGAGGCATCGACATCGCTGCACCAGAAACTTGATCTTGAAGGAGACGAGACGTGTCCGCCGCGTTATTTTCTCCTAGGACTAGAGTATAGATCGAACGTAATCCAAAGACATTAAGGAAATACCACGACGCTGAAGATACCCATGCTGCATCTAATGTAACTAGTTCGATGCCGCGTTGCAACATCGGTTTGAAACGTAGGGTCAATGGAAATGGTACTTTGGCTGAAATCGTGTTAATAAATTTGTGAGTATATTTCTTACAAGATTTTAATGGAGTCTTGGTAGAAAAAAATTGAACCCTATATGGTACTGTTTTAAACATAAAGCCTGATTTGAAGATAAACACATTTGTTAATGTACTTCAAAGAGCGATAATAAAAGATACAGTAGAAGACTACAAGAAGTTTTTATTAGCAACTCCGAGTACTCTGAGTTTTTCAATATGATATGAACTTTAATTCTTCTGATTTTCTACTACTCACTAGTGACAAAACCAGAAAACATCCAATTAATCCATCCTCCGATGAGCACCATAGGCAAAACATTTGTAACATTCCCTTTCAACATATCGGTCATCATGTTAGGATCGGTCATAGGATTCTGAGAAACGGGAGCTCGTTTTTGAGTTTTGAAGTAACCAGTCTCCTCGTTGTTGAAGAAATGCCGACGCATGAGGAATGAAGATTTTGGAATGTATTGACCGTTTTCTCTCAAAAGCCTCGAGCGTATCATCACTTGACTGAAAATAAATTATTTCCATGTAGTTTCGATTCACGTGATATTGTATATGATTGATTCTCCTCTTACCTGTCTTGAACTTGATGAACTTCTACTTTTTTCTGAGAAGCAAGCAAAATAGAAACATAGTGGCGAATAATTCCTACTAGAAAGGTTATGACCACGATTGGTAAAAACACCCATCCACGGATATTTGGATCCAAAAGTAACTCAGCCATACTGATCAACCACTTATTAAATCAAAAAAGAAAAATTTTGCTCCACAGAATTTGTGTTGTCTGAATTATTAATGTCAATTTTGTGTCATTTTATATCATTCTTGGTTGGATATTCTGATACGAATCGACGTGAATATAGAGGACTGATGATGCAGGTATTACAGGTATGTAAAGGGAATGAAAGCAAAGGATGGAGAAAGGAATAGAAAGTGATAGAAGGAGAGAAGAATACTCCTTTTTGGTTCCACGGCAGTTATCAGAGGTTATGACATCTACGATGTTTGCATTCTCCTTGCTCTTTACAGAGCCCACCAACAACTGCTAACTACGACTGTGAGATTAGACGTTCATTCTGCGTTGTTCTGGCGTTTGGTGTGAAGTAAATATGGATACGTGTATCTGTTTATAACCGTTGTTCGTCTGCGTCGCACGTTTTTTTTTCATAAGACAGGAAAGTTGCTGTTTCTCTTTGAGTGACGACGCGTTTCATTCAGTATATTCTTGTGCAAAATGTCTGAATCCGAAGCGAGTAATTATTCCGATAACGAAAGCAATCATGGTGGTGGCGGCAGCGAGAGTGAACCAGAAGAAAATGGTTCTGTAAAATCCGGAGCTGTCAGTGAGGCTGGAAGTGCGGATGGAAGATCGCGCAGCGTTTCACGTAGTAGATCTCCTTCTCGGTCTAGAAGTAGAAGTCGGTCTAGGTCTCGATCTAGATCAGCATCTGGGTGAGATTCACGTTTTGTTATTGTGGTTGGGTTGAAATTTTCAATTTTCAGTGTACCTTACGTGTATATTATTTCATTTGTACAGTTCCGAAGATGGTCGTGCGAAAGACGATGAAGCCGAAGAGGCTAGATCCGGAGAGGAAGAAGAAGAGGTGGAAGCCGAAGAAGAACCAGAAGGTGATGAATCTAAGAAAAATTTGACTCGTTTATCAAAAATTTATAATTCCAAGCAGAATTTGAAGACAATTTTGCATTTCAGGAGAAGATCTGGAGGGTAGCAGCGAGTATGACGAAGAAGAGGAAGAGGAAGATGACGATAGGCCGAGGAAGAAAAAGAAAAAAGATAGATTTGGGGGTTTTATTATCGACGAGGCTGAAGTAGATGATGAAGTAGAAGACGACGAGGAATGGGAAGAAGGCGCACAAGAAATTGGTATAGTTGGGAACGAAGTGGATGAATTAGGACCCACGGCTAGGGAGATAGAAGGTCGTAGGAGGGGTACAAATCTTTGGGAGTAAGTAACCACGCTTTACATCTTACAATCCACGAATTCTCTTAATCCCACAAATTTCTGATTATTAGTTCCCAGAAAGAGGACGAAATAGAAGAATATTTGAGGAAAAAATATGCAGACGAATCTATGGCAGCTCGTCATTTCGGGGACGGTGGGGAAGAGATGAGCGATGAAATTACCCAACAAACTTTACTACCGGGGGTCAAAGATCCGAATCTTTGGATGGTCAAGTGTCGTATCGGCGAGGAAAAGAACACAGTTCTTCTATTAATGAGAAAATTCATCACATATCAATTTTCAGGTAATAATCATTCTTTAGATTTTGACCAATCAACGATACTGATAACAATAATTTGATTTGATATTTTATTCTAGCTGAACCACTGCAAATAAAGTCTGTGGTAGCACCGGAAGGTGTAAAAGGTTACATCTACATAGAAGCATACAAACAACCTCATGTGAAAGCTGCCATCGAGAACGTTGGTAATTTGAAAATGGGTATTTGGAAGCAGCAGATGGTACCCATCAAGGAAATGACAGACGTGTTACGAGTCGTTAAAGAACAAACTGGACTGAAGGCTAAGCAGTGGGTGAGATTGAAGAGAGGAATCTACAAAGACGATATAGCCCAAGTAGATTACGTGGATTTAGCACAAAATCAAGTACATTTGAAATTATTACCGAGAATCGATTATAATAGATTACGGGGTGCTTTGAGGACCGCGCAAAGCGAATCCGAGGCTCTCAAACGTAAAAAGAAGAAAAGACCTCCCGCGAAACCATTCGATCCGGAATTGATACGATCCATCGGTGGGGAGGTAACCAGCGATGGAGATTTCTTGATTTTCGAGGGGAATAGATACAGTCGAAAAGGGTGTGTAGTATTTTCATTAAACTCTCATTCAAATAAAATTCATTCAAATTAAGAACATGTATCATGTATTACAGATTTCTTTACAAAAACTTCACAACGAGTGCTATTGTAGCGGAAGGTGTGAAACCAACGCTTTCCGAACTTGAGAAATTCGAAGAAGCACCCGAGGGCGTCGAGTTGGATATCGGTAGTGCCCCGCAAACGGGTGTGACGGCCGGAAGAGACGATCAAGCTGTCACGCATTCGTTCAGCAACGGGGACAACGTTGAAGTATGCGAGGGTGAATTGATAAATCTTCAAGGAAAAATCGTGTCTATAGATGGGAATATGATAATGGTGATGCCCAAGCATGAAGAATTGAGAGAAGCTTTGGAGTTTCAAGCGTCGGAGTTGAGGAAATATTTCACTATGGGAGATCACGTAAAAGTGGTCGCTGGAAGATACGAAGGAGACACTGGTTTAATTGTACGCGTCGAACCGAATCGAGTGGTACTGTTTTCCGATTTGTCCATGCACGAACTAGAAGTGCTTCCAAGAGATTTACAACTATGTTCGGATATGGCGACAGGAGTTGACAGTTTAGGTCAATTTCAATGGGGTGATTTGGTTCAATTGGATGCGCAAACCGTTGGGGTTATAGTGCGACTCGAACGAGAAAACTTTCACGTTCTTTCTATGCATGGAAAAGTCGTTGAGGCTAGACCTCAAGGATTGACGAAACGCCGGGAAAATCGAAATGCCATGGCTTTAGACTCGCAACAAAACGAAATACGTAAAAAAGATATTGTGAAAGTTGTCGATGGACCGCACGCGGGTCGAGGGGGTGAAATCAAACATTTGTACAGGAGTTTTGCGTTCCTTCATTCGAGAATGTTCGTTGACAATGGAGGAATATTCGTTTGCAAAACGAGACACTTGCAACTCTCAGGTGGTACCAGGGGGAGCATTACTTCTATGTCCCCTGTGACAGGATTCATGTCACCTGCGATTACTTCCCCCATGCATCCAAGCGGGTGAGTATAAATATACAAATTTTAGTACTTTCTTATTTTAATTATATTCGACATTACAGAGGTGGTTTTGGAAGAGGCGGGGGAGGAGGTGGCGGCGGTGGAGGAGGAGGAAGAGGCAGAGGAAGAGGTGGTGCCAGACGCGATAGAGAACTAATAGGAACTACTATTAAGATAACGGGTGGTCCTTACAAAGGAAATGTTGGAATAGTCAAGGATGCCACAGAGACTACTGCTCGTGTGGAATTGCATTCCACGTGTCAGACTATTTCTGTGGATAGATCTCACATAGCTAATGTTGGAGTTCCTAGCAAAGATGGTGGATTCAGCAGTTACAACCGAACTCCAGCGTATGGAATGGGAGGACAAACTCCAATGTATGCAAGAGATGGGTCCAAAACTCCAATGCATGGATCACAAACACCCATGTACGAGAGTGAGTATTTTATTCTCATGTCGAGCTCTGTGATTGATTTATTAACATTGATGGAAATTGAAAAATTCAATTTAATTACAGATGGTTCTCGAACTCCTCATTACGGTTCTATGACGCCATCTCACGATGGTTCAAGAACACCTGGTCAGTCGGGTGCTTGGGATCCTGCGGTTACCAACACTCCTGCTAGGACTAACGATTTTGATAATTATAATATGGAAGAAGGAGGTTCACCTGGGTACGCTCCTGGTGGTTCATTCACTCCGCAAACTCCTGGAACCATGTACGGCTCGGAAGAGAGTTTCAATAGCTATCAACCGAGTCCTGGTTCCGCTGGAAGTGCCACAGCTAGTCCATGCCCGGCAGGATATATCGCTACCCCATCTCCGACCGGTATAGGTTACACTACTAGTCCACATGGAGCATTCGCCACTCCATCTCCAACGGGTTACAGTCCCATGACACCTGGTAACTTTCAATACTACATATTTAAATTTTCAATTCAAATATTCTAATAACGTTGTCATCTATGTTGTTTGCAGGTGTTACGAGTAGTCCATACAATCCTCAAACTCCTGGCGCGGGTCTAGATACCGGGGTTGGTTCTGGAGTAATGGGTGGTACAGAATGGCATACCACTGATATAGAAGTGCGAATTCGAGACACGCATCAAGATCCTGAACTTGCTGGACAGCAAGGTGTAATTCGAGGCATATCTGTAAGTTTGAAACCAGACTTTCGAATTCAAACGTAACATTTGAGTGGACACAAATTGAATATTTTGCTCAATACTGAAATTTAAATCACAGGGTGGAATGTGTGCAGTATTTCTTCCCATGGAAGATAGGGTAGTGAATTTGAACTGTGAACAATTGGAACCGGTGGTACCATCTCGGGGTGATCGGGTCAAAGTTATTCTAGGAGATGATCGAGAAGCTATGGGCACTTTACTATCCATCGACAATCAAGAGGGAGTAGTTAAGTTTGATCCGGATGAAGTGAAAATGTTACAGTTAAGATTTTTGTGTAAAATGAAAGCCCAGTCTTCTTAATTTTTCTAAAATTTCAATCAATTACGTTAATTTTGACGTGTTAATTTACGAGATAATCTTGTTACAATCAATTTGTACATAAATAATCTTGGATTATTTGTTTTTAATGACGACGAAAGATTTGACATTTTTCCTACGATCAGGAAGATGCATGCTCATTACATTATACAATTGATATCTACTTTCTGGAAGTATAAACTTTATAAATCACATGAATGTCTTTCGTCGACGAACAAAGTTTTCAATTAAATTCAATGTTTTCATTGAGAATTATTATTCAGATCATGATTGTTCTGTGAATTTTTTTTTCCGAGATTGTTGATAATTTGTCTGAGACAGTTAGTTACTTTGACGATGTTTATACACAAGAATACAGTTTTGTTCATAAATACAATCAATCTGTAATATAATCGTGATTGTAAATGAATTGAAATACAGTTCTTCCTTTTTTTTTAATGTTTGTGGTAGAATTGTAAATTCAAGTTTGAATTGTAGCTTGTAGTAATTCATGATTGTATAAGCGCATATATCATTAGAACGATCATTTTAAGGGTCTTGGAGTCCTTGAACAAATGGTCGAAATTTTGTCACGTACTTTCTGAAAAACTAAGCAATGAACAAAAATCTTCAATTTGCAGTGATAAAGTGATACGTTGTTACAATTGAGCTTTGGACCTGCAAAATGATTTCTCGAAATCATGCAAACGATTATAAATATATTGACCTACAAATGTCAATAATTTTTATGACTTGGTTTCTCATGTTGAGGAACATGTTTTGGACTTTTGGATTTATATTCAGAGCACAATCGTCCTAACAGTGTATTTATTACTGCATATTTAAAATTGAGTTGCTCAAAAACTAGGTAGCAAAATTTTATGCGTTTTCTGATGCTCCATGGTCCTTAATAATGATTAAAATCCTTTTTACGAAGATAAATGAATTTGGCGATTATTGTTTCGATTTTCGATATTGTGAACTGATATTTGATCATGTTGCTTTTTTGGAAATAAAATGAATGATGTCATCTATTTATTACATGTAATTTATGTTGGTTTATTTAGACTCGAATATACACACTGTTTTAGAGATGTTTTCAGAGTAGATGAATGGATTAGATGCAAGAACTCGAAATTTCAAATCATTTGATGTGAATTTAGGTACACATCAGAGTCTGATCATCAATAATCATGGAAGCACGTCAAAGAACATCAAATTATGGTATAAAAAGGACGATATAATTGATTCTACTGTCTCGTGAATTCTGTGAATGAGAATCACCAATGCGGACGATTGGATTTCGCTCCTCGGAGTATGAATTTATGTTTTTGGCGGATTATTGTAACGATAATCGTCATGTTCAACGATAAAATCAGGTACTTTCCATTCACTTTTGATTCAACAATTTGGAAAATAAAAATCATTTCTAATGTATTTTGTAAACATCAGAGCGATAGATTCAAACGATTTACAAGGCGATCAGAATGTTGGTACCGTTTTATTCGAGGAGAGCGACAATGACAAGCACTGTTGGAGCAGCGAAGAGTTTACGATAATTAACAGTAGGAAAATGTTTCACGATATTCTTCCTGAGGTGAATTATAAGTTTAGATTTTTTATTTTGTGGTATTTTTTAAAATGTGATTTCCATTATTCAGGTTAAAGGGATTGATTATCAGAACGATCAATACATAGAATTATTAATGGATTATTTTCATCTGTGCCTCGAGTGCGTGGGAAAACTCGCGATAGGTAAAACGAAGCATTTAATGTTGAAAGCACTGGCAGATACAATGGGTGGTTATTTAAGAAGTTATATATTACCACTTACAAGACACTCTTATTACGCTGGAAATATTGAATATCGAAACGCAAAGAAGTTATTTCAACTCTATGAGGAATTGCAAAGGTTCCTTGAAACGAACGGAGCCGGGTGGAGGGAGCCTCGTAATGTCACTGAAAATCATATTAAGATATCTCCTATCGTGATCGTGCCTTCCAAATCAGTGAATGCTTGTGACGATCTTATTGCGTATCCTTCAAGTACGTAATGAAACCTATTTCATGCACAAAATCAAGTGCCATACAAGTTCTTTTCAGTAAATTTGTCCTATGGAAAATGCCAGGATAGAACCTGCTTAAACCTGATGGAAAAATTTCAGTGAACAGGTTTTCAAAAGAATGTACAGGTGTTCATAGTTTTTCAAAGAAATTTTTGTCCCCAGGGAGTAATTATCGATCGCTGGATGTTTTTATGACAAAGCATTTCAAATCGCGTCTCCGCAATATTTACGCGGATATCAGTGCGTGTTTTATACGGCGGATTTATTGTGGATTTATTAAAATATTGAGGAAATATGGATGGCCGGGATACAGGAACTTGTATGTTTCTGTACCCGGTTGAGAATTCCTGGATGTACAAAGTCGCGAAATTCTGAGTCTGCGATCTCAGATTCCCACCCGGGACCCGCGTTATCTGTTCAGGTCTCTTACGGGACCCTTCAGGGTCTTGTTTGAGGTCCTACAGATTCCCTTTTAGGACCTTTCAGGGTTCTGTCAAGCGGGAACCCGAACGAGACCCTGAAGAGTCTCGTGTAGGACATGGAAGGATTACGCGGGTTCTGGATGCAAATTCTGCGATCCCGTCGATCCGGGAATTTTCAACTGAGGCCTTATGAAGATGACTCTATTAATTATTCCATCCCAGATAAAAATTGATAAATGGCCCACGTTTGGCCCAATTTTGACTCATATAGGGCTGGAACCCATCACAAAAAATGGTCCAAGCTTGGTAAAAGCTTGGGATGATAACCTCGTGCCAGGCTTGGTACTCAATATTGAGCCAAAAAAACAATACTAAACATGGCCCAAGGTATCATGATACATGTATTATGAGTTTTTTTTGGAGCTCGGCTGATTTGACCAAACCGGACCTGGCCCAAGTTGCGTATATTAACTTTTGACAAACTTCAACCCGGTTCTTCATATTTCTTAGAGGAAAAAAATACATCATTCTTCATGACATTCCATTCGTGACATGAAGAATCATTATTTATTTATAACAATAATTAATATTGATACAACTCTGAGATAATTACAAGCTCGACGATGCAGTATAGGTTCTCAATTGGCCCAATATTGGTTCACCATGCTTGGCAATTAAATGTTTTGTCAAGTTTCAACTACTCAATGAGATCCCATGCAGGTATTGACAGGACTGAAAAAAAAAACCCAAGCTTGTCCCAGGATTGGCACGTGTATCAGGAACAAACCTCCGTTAAAAATAATTACACCCATGATGATTGGTTCCATGATTGTCCCGCTGTTTCCAATGGATAGTTAGTCATGGGAGATTTGTTCGTATCTTTGGAATGGCCATTGCACTTGGTACAAGCTTGGCACAAGCGTAAAAATCAAGCTTTTGTTAAGATGTTTATTTAAGCCGATGTTGTCCACATAAGTGGCACAGTGTTTTTAATTAGTGCATAACTATCGGGCCAAGACCAGTCCAATCTCCTCCCCATGATTGGCCCCACACTCCAGTTTCACACACTAAGATAGATATATTTGATCTAAATAAGAATAAAACTTGACTCAATGGTAATAGGCTACTTTTAAATGTGATCATACACGGAAATCAACTGATCTTGAAGAACTCTTTACAGGATTTCAAGATGTCTTTCCCATGTAGAGATTAACAAGACTGGGAAAAACCCAAGCTCGTCCCAGTCTTGGCACATTCAATCTATCGTTTTAAGATGATTCATGTACGGTATTCTGAGGAAGAACTTTGAGCTGAAATATGGATCAAATTACTCTTTTCATCAGTATCTGTGATGAAAGAAGCATTGATTGATGCTTGGCGAATCATTTGGACTAGACTGGAACGAACCATTGGCCCAAGCTTGTCCTGATCTTATCATTCCCAAGCTTGGGCTAAGTTTATTGAATCGTTCAAGACAAGTCTCGGCAGGTTTTGTGCCAGGCTTGGTCCATGATTGGACCATTGTTCCATACACACATGGGATGCATTTCCTATGAAACGTGGTATGGATTCTCAAATAACAAATGATTTTATATTTGGCTGATATTAGTTCGACATGCTTGGCAGCTCCACATTTTGCCAAGCTTGGGCCACTTGTCAGTATTGGCATTTCTTAACTGGGAATTTCCTGTTCTTTTTAAAACATATTTTCAAATCTTTAAGGGGAAATCAGCGAACTATCCGAGTAAGCATTTTGTCCGCAAGATTTCGCCGAACTGAATTCATGAAACAGTTTTAAATTCTCAGGAAATAATCTTTGATATTTTACAAATTGCGGTATTTAACCCGAATTTCAAATTTCGAAAAAAAATTCTGTTTTACCGACTGAGGACAAAAACCTTTTTTTTGAAATTTGAAATTTGGGCTGTGTACCGCAATTTTTAAAGTATCAAAGATTATTTCTTGAAAATTTTAGACTGTGTCATAAGTTGACTTCGAAGAAATCTTGCAGACAGAACTTTTACTCAGATGATACGCTGGTATCCCATTAAAAATTCGACAAATATCAATAATTATTCTGAAAAATTGTTCACTTCCACAATGAAATTCGGTGAAATTTTCCACTGTCCGGTGATGTCTCAATTAACTGCTTCTCTGAATTCTGACGATTTTAAGGACTTTACTGAAAGGAAAAAAAATAGTGAATCAATAGTAATAGTTGGGAGAGACCACAACCCAGACAGCACAAATGATCATTTTGAATTCACAAAAACTTCTTGAACAGTCCCCGTTATGACAGTAAAAATGAATTCAATATTAACTCAATGAATTCAAAACGCATACATGTTGAATGCCTGGATAGTTCTTTATGAAGATTAAGTTATTCATCGAGAGTTCATTTTGAATTCAAACTATTCATAATGAACTCATGTTTACTGTCACAACGGGAGATCTTTGCGGGGACTTTTGTGCTTTATGGGCAGTCATAGTTGAGTCCTTTTCCAATTATTCCAATGGTTATGAAATCCTGAGGAAATAAAATCGCATAAACTCTTCGGTTTTATTTGTTTTGGTGGGATTTAATAGCAGTAACTACACGCAGAAAAATAATGTAGTAAAATAGTATTATTTTGTGAAATCCCTGGTTTAAAAATCCGTAGAATCTGAGGAAATGAAATTGAATGGGATTTAGTCAGAACACCCTGATAACACCCAAGTGTGCATTAACGGCGGGCCCCATCTACGCCCAGGGTGGGTGCCCGTGCTACCCAACGTGGGGCCAACCTTGGGATGATAACATCGTTCCTAGCTTGGCCGTATTGCTTTGCCTGATAATTGGTAACACCACGGGCCCAGCATCAACCCAGACTAGGCAATCAACACTGCCCCTTCCTTTTTGTTTTGAAATTGAAAAATTACTTTGAATTCTACCCCAGCGGGCATGAATTTCAGCCCCACTTTGACCCTGTGTTGAGCCCCATCTTGCCCATATGGGCCCAAGACTGGACCAAAGTGGGGCCAAAATTCATACACGCTGAGGATTGTACACACATGCTCGGGATATGAATTCACCCCAATCTTGGCCGAAAGCTGGGCCAAATTGGGGCCCAGTTCAAATGTGCCCGCACTAAGGTTCATTATTTTCATTTTCTACCAACCATAATTGTATGGGAAAACACAACAGGGCCAAGATTGAGCCAACATGGGCCCCATCGTCATTCCCAAAGACTGGGTTAAAGAGGATGGACCCAGCCTGGGGCCCATTGCTAATAAAGGCAATACATGCTTGGGCATAAGAAGAATTATTTTTCAAAAACAAGAATAAAATTCTTCAAGAACTTTTTCCGAACTGATGAATTCATAAAGAGCTCTGGAGAAGTTCAATGTTTGGTACATTAACGAGTTCTTTAAGAGTACTAAAACAATACTTTCAGTATTCTCAAAGAACTGCACGGAGAAAAAATGGTTTGCTACTATAGCGCCTACAAAGAAATTTGTTGTCCTTGCAAAAATATTCACTCCAGCAGCAAAGACGTTAGTTCTGTTAACAAATTTTTTTATGTTAGCAAAAAAAATGTAGCTGTGTGAATCATTTTTCTTGCTCTTTCAGCTGATTTTTCTTGTAGGCGCTATAGTAACAAACCTGTTTGTTATGCCAGCAATACTTTTTTCTCCGTGTGGTTAAGGGGGTATTCTAGTCTAGAAGCTCGAATTTCGAGCGTTTTATGAGGCTTCATAAAAAAAAAGCGATTGATATTTTTAGTATCCATTTTTTTATGACTTATTTATTCATATTTCATGAGTACATGAAAGAATAAAAAAAATAAAAATATCAAAATTTCAGTAAGTTATGCGTTGTTGAACTAGAGGGGAAAAAAAGCCGTGTCCTGGTCGTCATGATATCTGCCCTCCTGGTCACTTGAAAAATAAAAGTATGGATAAGTTTTGATCAGTATAAATGCCAGTATCGTATGAACCCGAAAAAGTGGAAGAAAAAATTTTTTTCGCAAAATGGTGGCTAATTAAAAATAAAAGTCGACTTTTTCACTCATTTTTCAAATTTCCCGGATTTTTTAAAAATATTGAAAATGAAAAATTTCTAGTTTTCAGTGGTTCATACGATGAAGGCATATATAAAGAATATTCATGCCAAATTTCAAGTAAATCGTTCAACTGGAACTTGAGATATCATGACGACCGCATCGAAAAAAGTAGTTCCGAGAAAAACGCGTTCAAAGTTTTACGTTAAGTTTCAGGCAGTGTAACTGATAGATGCGTACATATAACTCATATTTTCTTAATCAGCCATCCCAGCTCCATACATCGGGCCTTCTTCTACTTCAGATTGCTGATTTTCAGCGTTTCTTTCCGCAAGACGAGCAGCTCTTCCTTCTTTTGAAGCATTTGAAGATCAAACTTCAGAACGTTGAATTCTTACTTCATTGCACCTAACAACAAACCCATGGGTTTCCACACCAATTTTCATCCCCATAAGTTTCATCATATTTGAAATGTGATTAAAGCCTTCATTAAAGATACTGACTGCTAAAAAGTAGCAATTTCGATTGTCTGGACTCCAGCATGGATGTGTTTGGGTGCAAACGTCCATATCAAAGAATTTAGTGATTCGTTGTTATTTTGAGTTTCGGAACCCAAACAACGTTCCAATAAAGAATCATCTGACAGACTTTCGTAAATAGGTTTTAAGACTGTTAAAACTTCATCAGTAAGTGGTGGATTTGCGTGTTGAAAGTCATCCAGAGTTCAAGTAGCCGGAGCCTTCAGTCGCACACTGTTACAGCCGCTTCGCCCAAATCAGTCTGGGTGCCATGTCACTAAAATTATTATAGCTTTAGAAATAATTCGAATTTTCAAAAATCCTTTGAGGGAGATATTCTTGAATGTGTAACCTATCGAAATATGAAAAAACAAAATTTTTGGTTTTTACAAATTTCTAGACTAGAATACCCCCTTAATGTCCCAAACATTGAACTCCTCCAGAGCTCTTTATGAATTCATTAGTTCCAAAAGAGTTCTTGAAGAATTCTATTCTTGTTTTTGAAAAAGAATTCTTCTGTGTGTGTTCTCAGTGCAAGATTCAATTAGAATCACATTGGAAAAATACACTC
Organism: Gonatopus flavifemur; assembly: GCA_018340375.1. Taxonomy (NCBI): domain Eukaryota; kingdom Metazoa; phylum Arthropoda; class Insecta; order Hymenoptera; family Dryinidae; genus Gonatopus; species Gonatopus flavifemur. Next base: position 22,119,499 of record JAFFJZ010000004.1, read on the forward strand.
ATCTGATTAAATCTCATTGAAAATGGTTGAATAGGATTTGGTTGGAACATTGTGCGAGATTGCATGAGATTTGGCGAGAATCAATGAGTTTTTTTTAACCAGGGATGTCGTTCTTCACAATTATCTGATGGTCTCAAAGGCTTTCTTATAGAATGTAGTAAAAATTGTTGCAGTTGTAGTATTCTATTTGAGGACTCCTTCTCAAGAAAGAGACATATAGTACTAATTCACTAGAAAATATTGTAATTATTCATTGTATTATTTTCCTCCGTGCATTCGTGCGAATTAAATCCCAAAGAGAAACTTATTGAATAAAATTGTTGAATTTATATTGGCAGGTACCGAAAATACTCAAAGAAGACGTAGATTCGATAAGAAACTGAGGAAAAGGTATGTCAAATCCAGGCGAAAATCTTCAAGAGCTATTAGATCAGGTAAAGAATATAAAAAGTATGAACAAACATTGAGCATCTTCCCATTTGATACAAGATCTTTTAGCAAATTTATTTCAAATGAAGAACAAATACGCAACATCGAACTTAATCTTAGAAATATTGACCATTGTTTTTTATGATCTAACGCGGGATTGCCAGTACTGTCAGGGGGTTCAAAAAAGTGGAAACAATAATTGCACGGATGAAAAAAAGTCACAAGATAGTGCCTTTTATTCACAATTAGTGACAAAAAAATGATGTTTCAAACCACTGATTCCGGGATTTATTCGAAAACAGGTCGCGAAGAGTTCTTAAAAAGTATTCTAAATTAACTATTTTTTTTCGAATTCTTTTTAACTTCTTTATGAACATATAAAATGCCCAAAGAATTGTTTGAAAGTTCTGCACTGAATTCATAAAACGTGCAGAGAGAAATATGAATGAAGATGATAAACGTATTTAGAAACAGAGAAAAATTTTGTGTCACAGGAGGTCCACTCAGAGTTTGTATTGGAAACAAAATATCAAATTCTGCAATTCACAGATTTCCAGTGTAAATTTAACATTTTTGTGTTGATTTGATACATTTTTTGTGTTAATATTCAACATAAATTGAGAGTGGACCTCCTGGGACATACACGTGTGTTAAAAATACACCAAATTCTTGCGATGTTCTTTTTGCATTGTCTCAAGCTTTTTAAAATTTCTTTTGCAATCAAAACGAACTTTTCTTGATTCAAGTAAAATTTTCTAACAAGGAGACTTACGGAAGTGTCACTCACCGATTCTAATGAAACTTTGCATACTTGTAAAACATCAAAAAATAATCGATACGTATTTTTTTATATCGGCAATGGTGGGGGTTTAAGGGTAGAAACCACCCTTCGAACGTCACAGTGAGACTAATCGAGAATTTTTGTGTCAAAATTGTAGAACTATTGACAGAAGAATGATAGGGACTTGATTTTTCTTTTAAATGAAGGGAAGCCATTTCAGATTTGAGGAAAAATATCCAGAAAGTCCGATGAGCCCGTTTAGACCTTGAGAAAATTCATGGAAAATGAGATTTTTGAGCAAAAATACGAATTTTCCATGATTCAAGAGGGTAAACAATTTTTAGTCAATGTGTTATGCATCATTTCTTATGTATTTTGATGTGCTGAATCCAAATCTGGGAACAGAATGTGTTTATCTCTTCAAGTTTTTCCGGAAAAGACGATTAATGTATGAAAATGCGGATTTCACGGTTATTTACGATGATTCAAAGCAAAGAAAATGATTTGATCGATGGATTATACATGAGTGCCCATGGTTTTCGATACGCTGGATCCGATTCTGAGAACAAAATTTGTTTTTCCCACACCTGCACGGAAAGTTGATGTTTTCTGACCTATTTTTGGGGAGAAAGTGCTGAATTCCAAGCGAATGTGTCACAGCGGGAGGAAAGTACTTTCTGCCCGATTGCAGCGGGAGGAAAATACAAACTATCTTTTCGTTCTGAAATATGCATATGAATATTTTATATGCAATTAAACGGATGATTTTCACTTTCCTTGCAGTTGTGGGAAAAAATAGTATGTTCACCTCGGGCAGAAGTGGGAAATTTCCACTCGTATGATTGTCTCCCTCGCCTTCGGTTCGGGAAGACAAACTTCACACTCGTCGGAAATTTCCCACTTTCCCCCCTTGATGAACAATATACTATTATCTTTCCAGGTTCTTCCGGAAAATGCAGCTGAAGTTGAAAGAATCCGAAGTCTATAAAGAATGATGTATATACATCGAGTAAAACATTGTCTTCCCTAGAAATTCTATAAATAATAGTAAAATGGAGATTCCATCAGATTCCTTCACTTTAACCAATTTTTCCGGAAGAACCTGGAAAGATAGATGAATTCTGTTTCCAGATTTGGATTCAGCGTATCGAAACCCATGTGGAATGATGTATAATCAACCGATCAAATTATTTTCTCCCCTTTGAATCATATGAATAACCGTTAAAACCGCATTTTCATACTTTAACTGCGTTTTCCGGGGAAACTTGAAGAGATAAACACATTCTGTTTCCAAATTTGGATTCAGCATATCAAAATACATGAGAAATAATGCCTAGTACATTGACCAATAATTGTCTCCCCTAGAGATCATATAAATAATAGGAAAACGGATATTTCAGCATATTTTTTCCACTCTAATCGCGTTTTCCGGAAGAACCTGGAAAGATAAACAAATTTTGTTCTCAGAATCGGTTTCAACGTATCGAAAACCATGGGCACCCGTGTATAATCGATCGATCAAATCATTTTCTCTGCTTTGAATCATCGTAAATAACCATGAAATCCGCATTTTCATACACCAATTGTGTGTTCCGGAAAAACTTGGAGAGATACACACATTCTGTTCCCAGATTTGGATTCAGCACATCAAAATACATAAGAAATGATGCATAACACATTGACTAAAAATTGTTTACCCTCTTGAATCATGGAAAAGGGGCAACTTTTTAATGTATGAATTATTGTTCAGGGGCCTCTGAAGGATATTCTCTGCAAGTTTCATCGTTTGTACCTCTTTGGTTTAGGAGTTATGGGCCTTGGAATATCAAAATGACATAAGTTTCGAACTTTGAAGAATCATACAGAATTGCCCCTGACTGGGGCGACCTTTCTATGGCTAAATTATTATTCAAGGACCTCTCGAGAATATTCTCTGCAAGTTTCATCGTTTGTACCTCTTTGATTCAGAAGTTATGAACCTTGGAATATCGGAATAACATAATTCTCGAACTTTGAAAAATGATACAGAATTTTTCGATATTCCGAGGCTCATAACATCCTAACCATGGAGGTAAAAACGATGAAACTTGCAAGAAATATCCTTGGGAGGTCCTCGAACAATAAATCATGCATAGAAAAGTTGCCCCAGTCAGGGGCAATTCTGTATGATTTTTTAAACTTCGAGAATTATGTCATTTTGATATTTTAAGGCCCATAACTTCTTAACCAAGGAGGTACAAACGATGAAAGTCGCAGGGAATATTCTCGGGAAGTCACTGAACAATAATTTATGCATAGAAAAGTTGCCCCAGTCAGGGGCAGTTTTGTATAATTGTTTAAAGTTCGAAAAAAAATTCTTTTCCGATGTAAAATCAGTTTTTCGCTCGTAACTCCCCCCCCCCCCTCCCCCCCTCCTTTGACTTTTTCGGAAAATTCTCTGTGGTACAATCATCCACGTTCCAAGACCTCCGAAATGAGCTATCATTCATCAAAATCGGTGAAAGTCGGGGGCAACCCATTTTTTCAAATTCCTGTAACTTTTTTATTTTTGAGGGACAAACGAGATTTTTTGTGGTACAATCAGGTACTAACGATGCTCTTTCGGATGCCATAAAAGAAAATTTTGTCCTCCACTTCGGGGGCTGACTCCATACAGGTAACGGAGAATGGCAAATTTATGATAAAATTGTGAAATCGCTGTACTCAGTACAGTAAAATAGCCCTGAAAAATTTGATAATCGCCAGCAAATTTATTTGAGGATTTTTCACAGTGTATACGCTTAATTATTTGAGCCTGTATTAGACTTGAATATTTATCTATTGCAATTGTATTACTTTTTCTTGTGTCTGTGTGTTCCATATTCATTGCATTCTCTCTTGACTGGAATGATCATCAAGTTGATCCACAGGCTCTGAGTTTATGGGATTCGAGGGGACCTCTTGTAACCGTCATTCGGTTTTTTATTACCAAAGAACCGGGCTCTTTCAAATAGCCAGTTAACTAAATCCCATGCAAGATTTAATGAAGTTTTTCCGTGGAATCCACTGAGATTCAGTGCCGAATGTTTTATCAATTCAAGAGATCGAATTTTAGAGATCGATGAGAGACTATGTTACGCCCGAGGTCGTTGAAACTTGTGTCAATTTATGAAGCATTCAAGATATTTCCTTTATAATAAAACCAAAAGTCATCATATTGAATGGGTAGTAAGTCAACGTAATAGATCTTTTATGGACAGCTCTCTGACATCCTTCATTTTATGTTCCGTGAGTGGCTATTGTCAGGATCGTGTATAGGTATACGTTACTTAGAAGTGTTCATATGAGATCGTGTTTATAAATGTGGAAAAAAGAAAACGACAACTTTCAGGCGCTTCATAATTTAACCACTTGATAGTTCATCTTCACACGTTATATACGTACACGAATTAACTCATTCCTTGCTTGGAAAATATGGTTGAAACTTGTATAAATCGATTTTATTCCAATGCAAATTCAAAAAAACAAGAACAGAATTCTTCAAAAACTCTTTTCGAATTAATAAATTCATAAAGAGCTCTGGAGAACTTCAATACTTGGGACAATAACGAGTTCTTTGAGAATGCTGAAAGTATTGTTTGAGTGCTCTCAAAGAACTCGTTAATGTCCCAAACATTGAACTTCTCTAGAGCTGTTTATGAATTCATTAGTTCGAAAAGAGTTCTTGACAAATCTATTCTTGTTTTTGAAAAAGAATTTTTCGTGTGTTATCAGAGATTGGATGCCTCAAATGTCTTATTTGCGATGAATAAGGATCAATAGGAATAAATCAGATTGGAATAAGAAATTGGCTGCAATGGAGTTGAATAAGAAATTTCCGATGCAAAATCCGAATAAATTTTTCAAATCGGTTGTATCAAGATTTTTCAAGCAGGGTTCCTACGTAGATTTATTAAACGAGTTTTCTACACTCTCACTAGAACAAAAAACACTATTTGGTTTGATTTTTCAATCAAAAATTTCTTACGTATCAAATATCAATTTATTTATTTAATAAAATGTCCATGGAATGTCCCAAGTTTTTTTTACTGTTCTATCCCCGGTTTGTACAGACCATTAGATCTCGTCAGGAGAAAATTGACTAGACTAGAATGGATATCTTTCCAAGTAGAAGAACAGATGAGATTTGTGTAATGCGAGGGGAACTGGAGAGAGGAAATGAAATGAAGAAAGTTGAGAAACTAGTTTCAATTACATAGAGTTACAGGGGAGGAAAAATTCTCTAAGTAGGGACAATACAGGATGTTCGCCATAGTTTTACCATGTTTTTACCTGTGATAAATATCTGAGCACTCACAGGACAGCTAATTTTTTAATAACATCGGCCAAAATTTTGTCGATGGAGCTAACAATTTTATTGCTGCAGCAGCCAAAATTCATTCAAAGGAGTTAAAAAAATGTTTGTTTTTCTCACAGCTAATTACTTTTCCCCGCTTAGGATTCAAGGATAAAGCATTCTGAGTACAATAGATAATTTATAATCATAAAAATATGTATAATCTCCTCATCATTACAGATCGTTTTCGACGAGAAAAGTTATCACCAGTTATCATTCCGCTTCCTTTTCTGGACAACGAAGAGGAACCGAATAGGTACGCGATCGACGAATCTTATAAAACTTCGGTAAATCTATTAACTCTTGACTCTTATTCAGCGTAGCATTGCCATTCACAGCAGATAGTCTTCATTCGTTGTACGATGAAAAATCAGCATTCATTTTGGTAAAATTTTACATCAAGAGCGTTCAGTGCATCACTTCCCGAACGCACAAAAAGTCAGAAATCTTGAATTTCAACAAAGATTTGTACGATTGGCTCCAGCAATCCGTAAGTTGTGAGTTGTTGTGTTGATGAAGTTCATAAACTGCCTTAGTCTTTAAGATTCTCACGAGGAGATGTCAAGGAATCTACTTTGTTTTGTTTTAGATGTTATCTCGTATGGAATAAATCAATCTGAGGATTTTAATTCCCGTATTCAAAGAGTCATAATAAACGCTTTGAAAGGAAAGATAAGAGAGTTGTCTCTCGTTACAGGTGCTACCACGGTTGAACGATGAAAAATGGTATCCGCTATTCGGAGGGGTTTTGAGGATCATAAATTCGTTGAGAGAAACAGGTTTGATTGTCCTCCACTCATTTTATACTCAATAATGTGTTGTTCAGACCAGGAAGAAATGGAGTTCGAATAACTCTACGGTTGATTAGAAAATTGTTTACCCAGAGACGCAACAGTCTCATGCTATGAAGGAGTACCCATACCCAACTGTATATCAACGGCGGGCCCAATCTAAGCCCAGGGTGGGTGCCCGTGCTGCCCGAAGTGGGGCCAAGCTGGGCAGACAAATGGGGCCAACCCTGAGATGATAACATCGTTTCCAGCTTGGCTGTATTGCTTTGCCTAAGAATTGATAACACCATGGGCCCAGCATGAACCTAGACTAGGCAATCAATACTGCCCCTTTCTTTTTTTTTGGAATTGGAAAATTGCTTTGGATTCTGCCCAAGTGGGCATGAATTCCAGCCCCACTTCGGCCCAGTCTTGGGCCTAGTGTTGAGCCCCATTGTGCCTATATGGGCTCAAGACTGGACCAAAATGGGATCAAAATTCATAGACTGAGAAAAATAAAATGTACTTTTTGGCTCCGTACAAACTTTTTGGCAAATAAAACAGAGAAAACTGTAATGTTTCATATCATAAAATGTAATAATGACATAATATGTAATTATTACATTTTATGATATGAAACATTACAGTTTTCTCTGTTTTATTTGCCAAAAAGTTTGTACGGAGCCACAAAGTACATTTTATTTCTCTCAGTATATACGCTGAGGATTGTACACACATGCTCGGGATATAAATTCACCCCAATCTTGGCCTAACGCTGGTCCAAATTGCGGCCAAGTTCAAATGTGCCCGCACTAAGATTCATTATTTCCATTTTCTACCAACCAGAATTGTATGGGAACGCACACCAGGGCCAAGACTGAGCCAACATGGGCCCAATCGTCATTCCCCAATCCTGAGTTGAAGAGGATGGACCAAGCCTGGGGCCCATTGTTATTATAGGCAATACACGCTTGGGTACACGGAGAAAATTTTGTAGTATACATTGCATAAAAGATGTGTTCAATATTACTATGTTTTTGTGAAGTTGGACCATACTGACATTACGAGGAATATTGCGATGGTAATGATTTAAATTACGATAGATTATAGTAAAATTGGAAACGAAACAAAGAAAGGTTACAAAGGTTTCTGAATAAACGTTCAGTGATTTTAGTCAGAGTGTCAGTATAGTCCAGGGTTACAAAATAATTGTAGTAATCTGTACTACAGAATTCTCTCCGTTTAGGGAAATTTACTTCATTCTGACTAAAACGCTTCATTTTTCATCCAATTTTTAGGCGAAAAAATTAATCATTTTGGTCAAAATGGCATAAATTTTCCCAAAAATACCCAAAGCATCTATCTAAGCTTTGTGGAAAAATTTTCAAAATTATGTATCATTTATATAGAATTTATAAATTAACGTTCAAAGGCTAAAGTGCTTTTTTGGCATGCTCTTCGACTGAACAGAGGACGCTTTTGTCTTTGCTATTTTGGCTCCAAAAAAAACGTGAAAAAAATTGAAAAAAATTGAAAAAAATCACGAGACAAGTCTAAATCTCCTCCTGTAATGAATCGTTATCATTTTCTTCGAAAGACAAAATTGGAATTCTTTGTGTCAGTATAAAGTACCAACAATTGGAGAGGAAAACAGAATTCTTTAAAAAATCAAATGAGAAGTACAAATTGAGTTAAAAAAAGAATAAGGGAAGGGTTTTCGAAGGAGAAGAGTTATATTTCAAGTCACAGAATGCCCCATTGACCCATTAACGTCGGGAAGGACACTTTTTGGACTATCACTTTCAGCTCATTGTCCTGGACGAATTCAACGCAGAGAAAAATCAAAATGTGATGAATTTTATAGATTGAATGCCACTCTTTCCAATGGCGGCCTTGAAAAAATTTGAAACAATTGAAATTTCCGTCTCAAACTGGAGGTTTTTTGTGAAAAAAAACGACGATTTTTCCGCATTAATTTTTTTCTATGTTGATTTTCGTTGACTTCTCCATATGGAATGACCCTGGAACCTCTACAAATCGGGGACTTTCTGTCTACACTTCGAGTATTGACGATTCTTGAAAGAATTTTTCGCCCAAAAAATTCAAAATGGCGGCCGAAACGCTGATTTTTTCACTAAAATCTTCAGGAATCATTTACCCGGGAACTATGAACTTGAGGAAGGAATTCAAATGGACAAAGAATGTTCAAAATTAATCAGAGAATGCAATGGAATTTCTTCAGAATTTTTTAACACATTTTTTAATTTTTTGCTTTTTGGATTTTTGATAAAATTAACCCATCGAAGCCCATGGCTGAACCAGCATATACAGGGTGTTTCAGAACTCGCTGAAACTGGCTGGAGGGATTGTTCTCTAGTGAAAACTAAGAAGATTGGTCTTTGGATCAAGTCGATCCGACGCTTAGTTCTCGAGACATGAGCATTTTTAGATTTTTTTTCAAATCCAAATCATCCAACAGCATTATGTGCTACGTACTGGAGCTTGATACCATTCGCTAAGTTGGAAAACGGCGGATCTTTGGAAAGAAAATTGAACTATCCTATCATTTTTTGTTCCAGAGCTACAGCGATTTGAAGTTGTTGAGTTCTGATTGGCTGAGAGCTCAAAAATTTCAAATCCCTGTAGCTCTGGAACAAAGAATGATAGGATAGTTCAATTTTCTTTCCAGAGATCCACCGTTTTCCAACTTAGCGAATGGTGTCAAGCTCCAGTACGTAGCACATACCGTAAAATGGGGTGAATAGAAACAAGTTGGGTGAATAGAAACACCCTTAAAATGATTGGTATCCCGGCCATATGCGGCCTACCTAAATTTCAAAATTGTTACGGAGTGGGGCGTGGTGCGGGGAAGATGAAGGTGTATAATAGAATGATCATTCTCCAATAGTTTTCACTTTCTAAGGGTGTTTCTATTCACCCGACATGTTCCTATTCACCCCATTTTACGGTAATGCTGTTGAGTGATTTGGATTTGAAAAAAAATCTAAAAATGCTCATATCTCGAGAACTAAGCCTCGGATCGACTTGATCCAAAGACCAATCTTCTTAGTTTTCACTAGAGAACAATCCCTCCAGCCAGTTTCAGCGAGTTCTGAAACACCCTGTATATATGATTTAGAATGAGAGGAGCCCAAGTAAAAATTTTCATTTCGGGTGCGCTAAACAGGACTGGTGCAGGCGTGTTGCGTTTTTCTGCGGTACTGTTGCGGACGTGATGTGCCCGCACTGGATCTGCAACAGTACCGCACAAAAATGCAACACGTCTGCACCAGTCCCGTTTGGCGAACCGAAATTAACATTTTTACTCGGGGGGAGAGAAAAAAAATGAGAATGTAACGAGGATGTTACAAATCTCTTAGAAGTTCCTAAAAGATACCCTTGAGATTCCGTTCTCAGTGCATTACAGGAGAAAAAGGGGTACTGGGATCGTGCTAATTTTACATTGAGTAATTTATGGATAGCCTCTTGCCAGATTTCATAGAATTTTCCAGAATGTTCCAATTGAAGTCAATTTGATAATTGTTCATTAGATATGGTTACACTGAGAAAACACCAGGTTTGCCTCCACCCTGTAAGAGTCTGGATACGACGAATTTCACCGCGCCGTTGAGTCAACTGAATACCGATTGAAATGACTGAGCGGGGTTTATTTCAATCGATATTTATTTCAGTTAACTGTGGGGGCGGAATTCACCGTATCCAAACTCTTACGAGGTTAGCTCCAGTATTTTTTCTTCTCAGCGTAGATTTAATAGACTTTTCCAATGGAAAACCCACTGCATTTTACGAAAACTCATTAGAAAGTATAAAATGTTCTTGCGTAAATCCCGGTAAATTTGATTTAAGTAGATTGTATACACTGAGAGAAGTGAAATGCAATGATTACCATGTGCAAATAGTAATTGGAAAACAGCTTCGCAATTTTGGTTCCGGATACTATGGAGAATCGTAGCAATGTTCACGCACATAGGAATGGTTACCATTTACATGAAAATGGATACCAAATAACGTAGTCACCATCATCAACTGAGAGATTCTGTCATTCAACTACCATTTTCGCATGGTAATGGTTACAGTCCAATTTTCTCAGTGTAGGTTTTCCCCAATCAAGGAATATTGAAGTACCTTAGTATCGAATGGAACAAGGGAACAGATCCATCAACCCCGTCTCTCTTTTTTTAATTCATGTTATTCACGATGGAAAAAATCATACACTGACAGAAAAACGACCTGGTTGGAAAATTCGTGGTCGCGGTAACTTGAAATCTGGTTTGATTCACCAGGAAATGTGATTGTGATGTCCAGAAGAAGCGATTGAAGCAAAAATTAACTACATTTTTCTGGTTATTACACCAAGAAAAGAATCTGCTGTTTCCAACCTGAAAAATGTAGTTAATTTTTGCTGCAACCACTTTTTCTGAACATCACAATCACATTTCCTGATGAATCGAACCAGATTTCAAGTTATTGCAACCACGAATGTTCCAATCAGGTCGTTTTTCTGTGTGTATGCATTCACTGTCAATATTTGATTCAGGTTGAATTGTATCGGAAATAATACGAAGAGGATGTGCCATTTTTTGCTATCAAAAAATGAAATTCTAGTGAATTTACTTTCATGATCCGACCACCAGAGAACCGATGGGAATTTTTGAAACCAGCGAAAATATGTCCGCGAGGTTCATCATTTTTCCCCTCTGTTAATATTGCTACAAATTTCCATCGCTATTTTGCTGAAAGTTCTCAAGTGGACCGGACTCTCCAAACGGGCTCTTAGAATCAAAATGACATAACAATAAGGCTGTCGTACTGAGCCAGAAGATAGTTAACTCAGTTTTTTTTTGAAATTATTTTTTTATCTCACCTCATTCAGAGAAATTTCCCGAATCGAATGATACTAAAAACACATTGTGATGAAAAATTGATAAGTTCTGAAACTTCGGATTTGAATAAGATAGTGTTCAACCCTAATTGGCGTAATTTTCAAAAATAAGTAACATGTAACAAAACATAAAAATGAGTATGTTCTCAAGGTACTGGAATAAAATAGGACTGCTTTTATCCGATTTTATTCAATTTTACAGCAGGAAATTTTCTATTTCAAAACACGATTTTCATTGCCTCACAAGGATTTTATAATCTCACTTCATTTCCAACTCAAACCAGAGTAGAGGAACATCAGTGAAAAAGATAATTTCTTCAGAAGAAGACAAAAATTTCAATATAATGATGATATGTGTATTTTATAAATTTTTCATAAATTCAAGTATTAGGTGAGGAAAATCGTATGTCCCCAAATAGTATTATACCATATGGAGGCTGACAGCTCAAAAGGGCCTAACCCACATCGAAATAATTTTTCAAGAGGTGATAAAAACGCTCTCGTTTTTTCTATTCGTCAAAATCAACAGATTTATGAGTGATTTTACAATTAATTTGACCCATTCTGTCACCCTGTGGGTAACAGAAATTTTTTTTGGAGTTTATGCATTCTTCTTTATTTTATAACTACTCCACGTATTCAGGGGCCTAACCCACAAAGTCATGATCTTGATCTTGCCTTGTCGCACATGTGGTATTAGTTTCGCTTTGAACTTGATACACCATCAGTACAGCGTGTTATTATTGACTTTCATATGTTTAAATAATAATCATTTATGGATACTTCCTAATAATTCGTAATTCTTTTGAGAATAAATATGTTAAGATATAGTCGAAACATTCGTAGAGAGTGATAATTAGAGGATTTCGGAATCAAAACTCACATTTGCCAACGAAATTACTTTGAGGAGGGTGTTTTTGGTCGCTGATTACAAATTCGTTGTAAAAATTTCCAAATTCAAAATGGCGCATCTAATATGGTGGACCGAAATTGACAACTCATCGGATTTCCTTCAAACTCGGTTCCAGGAAGGTTTTGAGGTCGCTGATGACGAATCCCTTCTTGAATTTGTCAATTTTGTTAACAGATTCGTAATCAGCGACCCATAAAATCCTCGGATAACGAGTTTCAAGCGAATCCAAGTGATTTTTAAATTCGTGTCCGCCATGTCGGATGCGCTATTTTGGATTCTGAACCGAGTCAAAATAATATTGAACTATCTTCATCGTACCTGTTCGGCAGGAAAAGCTTTCGCACGTACAACTTTACCTCTGATTGTGGTATACTCTTCCCTTGGGCAATAACACCTCGTTTGCAATTTTTAGAATCAATTTGTTGCGAAACAGACACATTGAAAGTCATCAACACTTATACCACTCAGAACATTCCGACCAACAGGGTAGGTGAATTTCACAATATCAACGAAAAGCGATCGCTAAGTTGTTGACTGAACACTCAAGTATGCACCACTTTTGATAGATGGCATTCTCAAAGGGTTTCGTGCAAACCTACCCGAAACGATGAAAAACATCGTTTTTCCATAACACTACGTATGGGGTTAGGCCCTTTTGAATTCTCAGGACCACTCGGGTTGGGACCTTAGAAATTTTGACTCTCGATTACAAGAAAACTACGTCGAAATTGAAAGTTTTTATAACACCTCGATATAAAGGCTTAGAATGACAATCTGAAAATGAATTAAAACCAATTTCGAATTTTGTGTGGGTTAGGCCCTTCTGAACTCTCAGCCTTCATATTCTCATAGTCAAATATTTTATATACATGACCCGGGTGAAAACTTCTCTGATTGAGAACTGGGGCATCCTCAAGTTGAAATTACTCTAGTCATTCTTTGGGCCTCGCAAGGCTTGATGAAGCTCATGAGAGAGTCTTGTGAGGTTTAGCAAGACCTCGTGATGGTCTAAGAAGTTACTAGAGTAATATCTACTAGGGTCTAAGGCCCAGTCTGGATACAAACTATTCCAACTTGGGGTCGAACAGGGTTTTGAATAAGTCGATTTTCATTTTTTCCCGGGAATATGTATGATTTAGTATGCATATTTTATAAATATGTGGAATTTTCTGTATTATATAAAACATCCTTATAAGGAAAATTCGATTAAAAACAAAATTAATATTGTAAAAAGTCAGACTGAATGTAGTTGCAACTTACTTCAAGATTTGACTAAAATTCAGTCTCTTCATTGGGTCGGCATCTGCTTTTCATGCTTAATTTTAGTGGAGACAGGCTAGCTTTAGTTGCACCTTCAAGTAAGCTGATATTTAGAAAGGAAGTGAGTTTCACTTTTCACTATGGAATACTAGTACAAATTTTGAATCATGAATGCAGAATTTTTTATATCAAGACGATATCAACTCTCTAAATCTGAATCAGTGAAGAAGCCACTGTTTGAATCAGTGATTTTTGTAACCACTGAGATTTCAGTATATTTCACTGGTTTGATAGTGAAAAGCACTGAGAATCAGTAAAATAACTACTGACATAATCAGTGAGATGTCATTTCACTGATTGATCAGTAAGCAGGTGAATTGCAGTTTCTTTCAAAGTATATTCGAAAAATAAAATGAAACTTTGTGGTATGTGAATAAAATTTTTTGAAATGTGTACATTTTAATCAAGAATTACATTATTACGTTATATATACTCTGAAAAAATATACTCGCAAAAATATATTTTCAAATTATAATGCCAACATTCATATAAGAGAAATAATATGCAAGTAGTCGCTTGTACAAGGTGTTTGAAATAATTATAAACAATACAGATCCGCATGGTTTTAACAAACTGAAAACCTTCAAGCTATTCGTCCACATAAGCAACCGTTTTTGAGATATAAGTATTTCAAAGATCTGACGTTCTTCAAGTACATCTATAATTCTCAGTGTTGCCAATGAGAGGGGAATTCCCCCATTTTCGGGGAATTTGAGTGCTGGAGGGGAATTTGGAGGGGAATGGAAAAAAAAGGGGAATTTGGGGGGATCTTCGAGCTGACCGTTAAAAATTTAAAAAATTTCGATTTTCCGAGCTTTTTCAATCGGCTGCTCACTTTCAAGAGATTTTTTGATCCCAAATGATGATGACCGAACTATGTGCACATGGCAAACTAGTTGAATGTACATCAATATAAATCTTCTTATAATTATTAACACAGACAGAATGTTTTTAGTAGAAAATCTTTTTATCAGACGTTCAAATAATGTAAAATTTCACGGAGATCGTATTTACGAAATAGCTGCAAGGTGACCTAACTGTACACGTGACTTCATATACCTGATAATGCCATGTCAAAAGCAAAAATATCATTCCATGGAGCATCGAGCATCAAACGTCGATTCATGGAAGAAAAAGAGAGCACACAGTTTCGGAAGAATATAGCAAGAAAGAAAGAACAGTATGCATTGAAGCTTAATCGTTACTCTGATATCCTTTGCATTTGTATTTGCTTCAGTTCATTGAAATGTTTATGAGGAGGGGAATATGGGGGGAATCACGATATAAGTAGGGGGGAATTTCGGGGAATTTGAGCCTCTGGAAAGGGGAAAACGATTGAATCCCATTGGCAACCCTGATAATTCTACCTTGTCCAAGCGAGATTCGGTAGCTGGGCGGTTATGGTGAGCGACTGTGACGCTGCGGGTTTGGGTTCAGGTCCCAGAAAAGATAATTTTTTTTACCATTTGATCAGGTCACTGGTTTCACTGATTGAACCAGTGGTTTGCACTGATTGAATCAGTGATTTTTAACTGATTCTCAGTGGACGCCTTAGGACTGATGGAATCAGTGAAATTTCACTGTGAATCAGTGGTTTTTTACTGATTCAGATTTAGAGAGGATACCAGTCCAACGATATTACACGATACCGAGACGATATTCGAGCTTGACGATATTTTTCGATACCGAGACGATATTTTCTGGAATATTGTCTCGTCTCGAATGCACCCCTACTCTGCACCCGGATTTCCTATGACATTTGAAATGGAGTTTTTTTGAAGAAATTTTCATCTGAGCCTGAAATTCCCACACACGGAGAAAAATCACGTGTGGATTCTGCATTGGTTGTTGTCATTTTGACATAACTGCTGATGTAAATGCAATTGGAGTAAAATTCACATTGGAACCAATATTTTATGTACATTGCTACTGAAGTGAACGGCGGGCGTGTTGCCATGGTAACCATGATAATAATGTCAATCCAACAGCACTGTGTAGTAGATTCTACATGAGATCCATACTGTAATCCTAACCTCACTTTCCATTTAATTTTTACATGAGCATTTTTTGTCCATGCATATGAGAATTTTTTAATTTTCCAAAAAAAGTCAGATATTCCACGATACTTTTTGGCTCTCGACATTTTTGAGATTATAGCCAAACAGATATTACAAACCTTGGATCATTAAAACTCAACAGCGGCAAACTGCGGGTTGATTAAATTTCCTTCCAGAGATACCCTCTAATCTGATTTAGCGAATGGTGTTAGATTCGAATGTCTCAGATACAGTATCGTTGAGAAATATTTGATTTTTTCGAAGAATTAGAGAATGCTCACACACGGAGAAAAAAGACCTGCTAAAAAGTACCATACTTTGTAGTGTTCGAGCCCCTAGTAAAAATGATTCATATATGCTCCATATATAAACCGTATTTGATTCATATATGGACTTTGTAGAAATCATATATGATAACATATAAATCATATATGACCCCTACATAATTCATATATGGGCCATATATGACCTTATAAAACTCATATATCACCATATAAAATTCATGTGGGGCCGTTCGATTCATATGAGGACCGGAAATGATTCATATATAGGCTAAACAATGCCAAATATGGGATGTATATGGGCCATATATGGATTTTATATGAGTCATATATGAATCTGTGAAATCATATATGTGGCCTGTTTGGTCATATATGCCGCATATATGATTCATTTTTACTAGGGGCATTATTCTTATACGCATCAAATTATTTACGTGAAAGTATCTACAAAAGTATTGGGTATGGGAATAAGTTTCTGCCCTTTTTCAAGCAAAGTTGATTTTTATTCAAACAATGGATTATTACATAATGTTATTCAAAGTATGCACCATTGGAAGCGACCACTTTTGCCCATCTTTCAGGCAGCATACGGATTCCTTGGAGAAAAAAAGCAGGTTCTTTTGACTCGATCCATTCATGAGCCATTTTTCGACACTTTCGACAGAAGTAGACCGCTCTCCAGTAAGGGCTGATTGCATAGATCGAAATAGATGATAATCCGAAGGCGCAATGTCTGGGGAATACGGTGGGTGAGGCAATATTTCCCAATCCACTCCTTTCAAATATTTTTTAACAGGTTGAGCAACATGTGGCCTAGCATTATCATGCAGCAAGATAAGTTTATCATGTCTACCGTCCCATTCCGGTCGTTTTTCTTTCAGAGCTCGATTCAAACGTATTAGCTGTAGTCTGTAACGATCGCCAGTGATTATTTCTGACGGTTTGAGAAGTTCATAATTAATGACACCTTTCTGATCCCACCAGATGCACAACATAATCTTTGAAGCGTGGATATTTGTTTTCGGTGTCGATGGACCTGGTACACCTGGCAGCTCCCAACTTTTTCGACGCTTAGGATTATCGTAATAGATCCATTTTTCATCGCCAGGGACAATACGATGCAGAAAACTCTTTCTTTCCTGCCGTTCAAGAAGCATCTCGCACGTTACGAAACGTCTCTCGATATCTCTCTCCTTTAGTCGATGCGGCACCCAATTACCTGCTTTTTGGACCATTCCCATCTTGTGCAAGCGTTTACCGACGGTCAACCTGTCAACACCCAACTCTTTAGACAACTCATCTAGGGTTCGACATGCATCTTCATTCAATAATTGTTCCAGTTCTACATCTTCGAATTTTTTCGGTGACCCTCCGCGTTCTTTTTCACTCACGTCAAAATCGCCACTTTGGAATCGTCGAAACCACTCTTTACAAGTTGTCTCAGACGGAGCGTGATTACCGTAAATATTGCACAGTACACGATACGTTTCAGCGGCACTTTTCTTCGAAATAAAATAATGAAGCATAACTTCCCGCAAATGCTGTTTTGTCGGGATAAACGTTGTCATTTTTGACACCAGATAAAAAATGATGTTGACGCTTGTAACAAATGTCAACTACCGCAATCGACACCTTACATATACACTTCCAAATCACAAGTATAGCACTTGAGTGAACTCGAAAATAGTATCAACAGCAACACTTTTCCCAAGAGGGCGGAAACTTATTCCCATACCCAATACTATACTTCTCCAGGAAAGTCCAAGCCTTATGATACTTTCAGAAGTATTTTCATGCGATTATCGTGATTGAGGCAAGAATGATACTCAAACGCTATAAAATATGGTACTTCTTAGCAGATCGTTTTCTCCGTGTATCTCAGAGCAACATTCTTCAAAAAGAAGGTCCATTTCAAATTTCTTAAGGAATTCGTGTGTAGAATAGTATTCGAATGTTTGGAATCACCCTTGCTCTCCAAAATCTTTAGGGTGAGATTTCACTCTTCAGTCAGCGAGAAGTGAACTTGTCAAATTTTCGAGTGAAATTTTCACTCTTTTAGAGTCATAATCTAAGATTTGAATTAGGAACTCACAACCACTTCACTTCTAGAGGGAATTTTTCACTCCACAAGAGGGAAACGTCACTCGAAACGTGTGAAAATCCCACTCGAAGCTGACCAGCTCACTTCTGACATTTAGTGGAGAGGAACGGGTGATTTTTCACTCTTCCGGATTCAAACAGTGTATAACGCCTCACACTTGAAATCTCACATTACACTTGGCTGAGGAAAATATAATAATTCATCATCTTCTAGGCTATACTGAATCGTTGTAAAATTTATCTAATCCTGAATTCAATTTGTTATCGGGATTTTGTAAGGGTTGTGCCGGGTTTTTTCGAGTGGGTTAAACCTTGGTAATGGCTGAAAATAGGGGTCGCAAACGTCCTTTTCAAACCTGCTGAAGGAACTGTACGCAGCTGTAGCGACGTATTGAATTGGCCTTCCCATACAGGAAACCCCGATAATGTGAACACAACCAATAATCGGCCCATATATGGCTACCATTAAATGGCCAACGATGGATTCATATCATTGGCACAAGTGTGGCCCACCACTGGCTGATAAGAAAGGCCAGCAATGAAAACAGTCGATGTATGGCTATGGTAAACGGCCAACAATTGATTCCCCGTTACTGGCTGAAATATGGTCTATTACTAAGTGACATGGATTCCAAAGTTGAATGCATTGTATTCGTAACCACCTGTGAAAAAAGTTTGTTTTGGCCTCATTTCTATTACGCTAAATAAATAACTCACATCCATCGAATACGTTTTACATGATTCAAATGAATTCTTATTTATATAGATAATCAATTACTTTCTCATGTAAATAACAAAAAATTTGAAGTGATAAGCAACTAAATTCAACTGATTTATCGAGAGTGCTTTTGACTCGTATAATTTTACATTTGAGAATGTGGAAATATCAGGCATGCAAATCTATTTGGAAAAAAAACTTCCATTTCTGATCTTGTGAAAACTGGAATGACAAATTTCCCTAAAACAAAAACAAAAAAGGGTTTTGGGTCACACTTAACCACTCCTTTGAACTAATACTGAACCGATTATTGTGGAACGCAGTCATATCACTATTGGGTATCATTATTATTATGCCCAAGAAATCTGCCATTGATGGCTGACATTCAAACATTATCCCGAAATTTCTGGCCATAAATCGGGATCATTTAGCCCTATTACCGGGTCAATCAATAATTTTATACATGGCCCATTACTTATTGCCATTACTGGACCCACGTCATCATCCAGCAATTAACCATTGATGAGCCATTAATGGGCGCTATTAACGGGCGAAGAACGCCATCTGTGGTCCAGTAACGTGCCATTATTGGGCCAATTGATGAACCCTGTATGGATTTTCAGCATAACTTTGATCGCGTTTACTGTCACGAGCATTCAGATAACGGATGCAAGTAGTCTTTGGTCGATCAAAAAATACCTTTGTTTAGCTATTGAAGGTTGAATACAATTTTGAAAATTTTTCCACTCCGGTATCACGATTCAAGGGGTGCCCTGGGGTGCATTCTTGGACCGCCCATTGTTGCGCCTCTCCCTTCACCTCTCGGAAGAGGGTTGAAAGAATCATTTAAAGTTACAATTAATTCGATTTTCATGTCGGTGGTTTGTAAAATTTCTGTACAAAGTGTCAGCAAAATGATGAGGGAATGATAGAAAATTTTCTTTGAAAATTTCAACAAACAGAATCGCTAAAATTATTACAATTTTGATATTGGATTGGTATTTTGAAAAAAAAACACTCATTGCATTGCTTCATTTGGATTTTTCAAGGTTTAGGCGAGGGTAATGGACCAAAGATTAAAGGATACTTGTATCCAACGAGTTCACCAATACCGTCCACAGCAGAGGAACATTATCCAAGTGGAGGAAATAATATCATTTATCAAAGCAAAATCGAGGGTTTGGATTTTGAATCAAAATTTGATATTCCTGCTAATGCACATATGAAATCTTTTTCTCTCTTTCAGGTGATGTAATGATGTTTACTCGGACTGAGTTGATCATTATTGCAGTAATGAGTGCATTACTGGTATGGTTACTGGTTGGTTTAAGTCTGGTGTGTTATAAATTCTTCGCAGGAAGGCCAAATAAATGTACTCCATGTCATTCGTCAAGAAGTTCTTCGTGAGTCTAATATGATTCTCATAAGTATATCACTCTTACTTCTAAAAGGAAAACATTATTCAATTTGGATATGAATTTATCTCAAAAAGGTTTTTTCTTTATAAGAGGAATTTAATTATTTAGTTATAAAAAGATTTAACCCATTCGCTTGAAAGTTATAAAATAAAAAGAAGGGAAAAATGTATTCAATTCACATTTTCCAATATTTTTAGAGTTGCAGTTTTGCATAAAAATAGAGAATACTGCGATGATAATACATGTCCATCCAGAAATTCCCGTCACGGTTTGTTTCGGGGATGGAAAGAACGATGGAGAAACAAATTTGGCAAACGTCCTGGAGGATGTCAGGATCGATACTTAGACGAGGAACGCTGTTTAGCCGCGATAAATTACAGTAGCAAAGACACGATGAATAGTAGGGCTAGTAAAAGTTACCGGTGAGTAGTATACGTGGGTCGAATTATCATTATCACTTTAACATCCCAATAAAATACCTAAACGAAATCTGTGATGTCCATTATTTCAGAAGGAAAAAAATCACTAAATCTGTCTCTGCGTCGTCGTCACTTTTCCCAAGGGATTGTGCATCTTCCAAAGTAAGTAACGACATTTTCGAGCTCCTTTCTTATCTACTTATTCTCTCAAAGAGAGACGCATTTCTCTTTCGTCTTTCGTTCATACGTGTGTGAGTATGTGTGTTTATATATTTGTATATATGTATTTTGTCTCTACAATTTTGTCCAGAGAATAGTCTACGACAGTTCGGATGAGTCCAATACAAATTCTGAAGAGCCTGCTGTACTGAGATAAGTATTGTATCATCAATGATTATTATCCCACGAATTTCAAGATGAAGAATTGGTATCATTCACTTGAGGGTATCGAGTATTAACCAATATATATATAACATAATAGTCCCTGTAATTGTAAAATAATGATTTAGAAAGTAGAAATTATATACAATTTGAGTACCGCTATGTTTTTGGTTCTAATTGCATTTTTATTTCTAAAATTAATCTGATGAATAAATTGATAGATAAATGCTTGTTGATCTCTGGTAAAAAAATCCCCGATAGGAAATGATGAGAAATGATTGAATTTAGATGTTATTCTATTGTGTTCTTATCATGTGTATTGTAGGGATATCCCCGAACGGATAGGGATGCTATTGTTCGCAATCCGTACGGAAGAAAATGATTGGCTACTATTTGGATAGCTAAAAATTAGCTACGGGAGCTATTTTTTAGTTGTAGCTACCACAACGAAAATTCAACAGCTAAATCATTTGGCTATTCAAATGTCAATCATAACCCATATGGAAATTGCCAGAGTTGTCAAGAGGCGCAGTACTGGCAAGGTTGTATTTACCGGAGCCTGGCAGAAACAACGATTATAAGATTTATGTCATGGTATTTCAGTAAGATCTTATCAGTTTAGTGTGATCATAATTCAACAATAGAATCAAAATTGATTGAAATATCAAAGAACGCAAATTTTCCAATGATCATACAAGCTTGTCCCAGTCTTGGCACATTTTTTCTATCGTTTGAAAATAATTCATGTACGATATTCTGAGGGAGAAAGTCATGAACTGAAATATGAATCAATTACTTTTTTCATCATCCATATCTGCGATCAAAGAAGCATTGGTTGTTGATGCTTGGTAAATGAATTTGACCGGGCCTGGCAAAACCACTGGCCCAAGCTTGTCCTGATCTTATCATTCCCAAGCTTGGGCCAAATTTGGTCAATTGTTCAAGACAAGTCTCGGCAGGTCTTGTACCAGGCTTGGTCCATCATTGGGCCGTTGGTCCATACACAAATGGGAACTTATCTTTTATATTATCTTTATATTTAAAAGGATTATTTGAATAAAAAATTCTTTTGGGGTCAAAAATTACACCTCTTATAACCTTAAGAAAGAATTTCATAATGACTCCTAACTTTCATGATTGCATATACAGTGTAAATACAAGGAAAAATAATGGAAAAAATCCTTTTTCGATCTTTTCCCTTATTAAATACTTGTTAAAAATTTCAGATTCCACACAGCATGGAACACATACGCTTCATTTGACTGAAAAACTAATCAAATCGTACGAAAGCTATGGACTAAGATTTCTTCAGAACATTGGACAATTTTGAATAAGATTTCATGAAATTCAATAGGTACTTTTATCCAAGCTAATAAAATTGATTCTATTGGAATGGCAGTAGAACTATTCAGGCATTCAACATGTATGCATTTCGAATTCATTGAGTTCATATTGAATTCATTTTTACTGTCATAACGGGGACTGTTCAAGAAGTTCTTTCAGAAGTTTTTGTGAATTCAAAATGATCATTTGTGTTGTCTGGATAAATTGATGATTTCGATGTTGAAAATTCGACACTTTGTACACTGAGAAACAGATTGCTTTATAGTTAACATACGTATATTTGGTTACGGTGAAATAAATATCTGTTCTTGTCAAATATAACAATAATAACCAAACTATTTCATGCATAAATAAATGTTTGATAACGATGAAAAGCCATATGTATTTGAAAGAACAAAGGTATGTTCTCATTGAATAGATATTCATCCGCCAAAGCCAAATGTACGTTCATTTATTGGAAATGAATCTTTTTCTCAAATAGGTTCCCACATAGCACCAAAGATCCGTGCTAGAACGTGGAAAGAAATCGCATAGAAACATACAGAGGCAGGTCCAATTTCAATACGTTTTCATCTCAAAGTTCCAACATGGGAAAGAAACCGCATTCGAAGGAATGGAAACAGATCAAAATCGAATATGTTTCGAACTGTCAGTTTTAACAGGGATTCAACATTTCAAGAATATTGTCTGTGAAATATGTAATATCTCGGCGATGATCTGAATAACATCGTCAGAATATCTTCAGGATGTTTTATATCACCATCTTTTCAACATTCTGCAGACATTCCAAAATATTTCTGAGATCAACTGAACGATATTTTGTACAGAAAAATTCAACAAATTTACAAATTATGACTTTCGGTTGAAAAAAAGTTCTTCAGATTTTATTTCCACCAATGTTGTATGAGTCTGACCAGGATGACCTTGTGAAAGGAAACTCACATTGGAAGTGTCGATTATTAGAAAATTCCCACATTGAGAATCGAACTCAGCCTCTATCACATCAGCGGATCTCTAAGAAGTACTACTCTAGTCAAAAGAGGTAGAAGATGAAGAGAGGAATATTCGTCCCCTTTCGCTCCCGAATGCCTTACGCGCCAAATTTAAATTCAACTTCCAAACATAATAATAAAACTAAGAACCTAAGAAGCAAATTACCTTACATTAAATTATACATATTATTTCGTCAATTAGAAAATTAAGTTACAATTTTCAAAAAATTTATATAATCTATCCAGAATATTAAGATTATTTTCCTTCAAGAGACTTACCATATTTAGATTTGTCACATACTTGAATTTTTCAAATCGTCTAATAGTTTGTTCCGCTGTACACAAAATTTTATACAAACAAAAACAATATGATCAATATCTTGCATACAGGGATGCCAGCTCCTGCTTTTTTCTACTTCTATCGTTGGTCATTCCAATCAACAGCTGGACGTGATATGCTGATCCATCGGAAAAAAGCAGGAGGCTGGCAACGCTGCTTGCATACTTTGATCATCGCAATCACAGACCGGAGTTTCTATATAGTTTTTTACCCATAACGAAAAATTAAGATGACAATGATTCGATCTCAATCCATTAAAAAGAACTATAAACTTTCTAGGTCTATTGAAATTTTTAAACCATGGTATATTGCTATCAGTCCAATAAGGATCGAAATAATGCACCCCTTTATCATCCAAATAAGAGGGAATCCTAAGGTTATTAAAATATCTCCTACTCAACATTAATTTTTCATAACAGTAAAGATTAATACCGGGTAAAAAAACATTAGAATCTGCCTCCATCATAGTTGCCGATTTTGCTAATACATCTGCCTTTTCATTCCCTATAATCCCCTTATGCGATGGAACCCATATGATACTAATGGAGCCGTTAATTTGTGCAAGATGCTCTTTCAATTCTAACAACATCATTCTCGCTTTTAAATTATAAGGGTGATACTGCCTCCATGAGCATGAATCAATAGCAGTGATCGCTGATGAAGAATCTGAGAAAATCAATAAATGTGTACCAGTCCCCTTAATAAGTTCAATTGCTTTGATTAAGGCGTAATTTTCGGCAGTGTAAATATCACTTAAAGGATTCAAAGATTATGTTTCATTAAAATCCAAATTCGGACAATAAACAGCCGCTCCTACCGATACACTATCCTTAAGGGGCTATATACAGTTCAAATTTTCAAAAAATTGATTTTTTTTTTCATTTCATTTTCATAATTTACATACATTCAAGTATACACACAGAAAATTTCAAGTCAATTCGGCGATTATTGTCCAAGTTACACGCATATTTGTAAAATTTTGTTACTCTATGTCAAGTGCTTTTGAAACTTTGAATGCGTTTCTCTCCAAACTGTGTTTTCAAAGTCGGTGACCAAGATTTTTCGAAAACGGCTGGACCGATCAGTCTCAAATTTCAACACGAGCTTGTTGACTATATTTTTCAGTAATTAATCGAAGGTTTCTTCTCATTGATGAATATTTTTATTTTTATGAACAATTTAAGGCAAAAATTTTTGTGCAAAATCGATTTTTTTCTTTTAGAAGCCGCCATTTAGTCAAAAAAATGTTATTTTGCTTATTACCGCAAAGCGCTTTTTTTTAGAGGAGCTCCTGAAGATCAGCTATAACAGCTCTCAAAATCATTATTTTTACAAATAAAAAATATTAAAATACAGGTCAAAGTTATCTCATTATGTGTACAAATTTTTACAATAATCAATTTTACTGTCTTTTCAGGAAAAATTCTTGAAAAATCGCTTTTTTTGCGCCCCTTAACTGTATATAACCCCTTAATCACCGATCCGTCCGTATACCAAAGATGCCAGGAAAGACGGTGTGGACCGGAGAATCAGCCCCTCTACCGTGCACACGATGAAACTTTCGTATACATGTGAGTCACACGTATACGAACGTGTCATTGTGTGAACAATGGAGGGGCTGATTTTTCGGTCCGTACCGTTTTTCCTGGCATCACTGCCGTATACACCATTATAGGTCTCTCTTTTATATTATTTCTTTTCATATAATTATCTATAAATCTTTCAAAATCTTGATTATTTTCAATATTTCTCCCCGACACAATATCAATACTTCCCAGCAAACACTGCACTGATGGCCCTGTACTGGGTCTTCAATAAATGCCAACAATAGCTTTGATGGTCCTCCATTGGCAGCCTTTGATGGCCCAGCGCGTATATGTCCCACCGGCCAGCATTCGGCCACATAACATTCAACCAACACCGTATGCCTTCATTGAATCACCAAACTTTATCCACTGATTGAATATGAATGTCAAGACACGAATTCATTGTGAATTCAATAGTATTTTGAACAAGAATAAAAAACGATGAATTTATTGAAGACTATAGAATGAAAAAAAAATTTATTGGATTAATGGTATTCATGCGCAATGATTTTCTTATCCTCAAACATGTCGTTGTAATCCAACGTGGAAGAATCCTGAGAAATTCTTTGTGTCCACGGTCACCCATCCAAACTTCTACTGCTCCTGGGAACGCTGCACATTCATGATCACGTTCACAAGTCGTTGACGCGCTGCTGCCAGTCCTTCGTTCTCGTTCAAGCACTAATTGGCGTTGTAGTGAATGAAAAATTATTGAAAATATATCCTGATCATAAATATACGGTACTTGAAACCACACACTGATTCATTCCTACTTTTACACTGAATCAAATGTTGGGAAGAATATCTTCATCACGAACAAGTTTTTTGTCGGGTAAAGACGTCTATACTACTCAAAGTTTGATGAAATGTTCTCATGTGTTGTTATTGAATAATGAATCACGTAACCCAATCACTTTGTTTATTCACATCACCTCACAATATATTCCAATAAAATAAAACCTGCATGATTCACTCAATACACAATATTAGGTATGATTTTATTTTCAATGTAAAATATAGAAATTCATTCTCGAATAAATGAAGAATTCTCATAAAATATTAATTCAATGGGATGGGTTTGATCATCCGTTATAAAATCAACAACAACAAAGTTCATAAGAATCGCAACAGATGGCGGCACGATAATACGGGGAGCCATTATTGGCAACATATCGGATCATCACAATTCTGCCGTAATTTCCTGGCATCAGAAATGAACGTGATGCCATTATTGGCCCTTCGATGGAGAACAATGTATCGAGTGTCATTGCACATCCTGTAAAGGCCCAATACATATTCACCAATGCCAGCATTTCATCGGCACTGCCAATGTTGGTCCTTCAAAGAACCTGACCACAGTGTTTGCTGGGTTATTTCTTTAAAGTAGTCAAAAAATCTTTCCATCAAATTTGTCTATATTTTAGATTTTTTGAGAACAGAAATAACAACAGTGATGTTCCGTGATTTGGATTAGAATAATTCTTTTACATTCTAACTTTCTCATAGTTACTTGAGGCATTTATCACAGGATGCATATTATTACTGAGACATTTAATTATGTAATTGGTTCCAAGGATAGAGGCTCTAGTACTTAGATCCGGAAGACCGGACTCCTTATGCATTACACCAATTGGAATGGAATTACGATAGCCATATGCAATTCTAATGGCCTGATTTTGAACTGTAGTAAATTCATTCTGTTGTACGCTTCTGTAGCACGTCGTAATAATCGGTAAGCCATATTCAATAATGCTCCTAACAAGCCCTTTATAGATGTTCAAGAGCGTAATTGGTTCACCTCCCCACCATGTATTAGTTAAGAATCTCAATATATTCAATCTTTTTTTACATTTTCCTTGAATATATTTTACATGTGGAGTAAACGTTGAATGAGAGTCAAGTATAAGACCCAAGAATTCCACATTATCATAACTGTCCTTATTCATATCTAATAATACTATTCTATCATTCTTACATATTTCACACTTTTTCCTTCTATTAGGATTGTGAAAATTAATATAATTTGTTTTTGATATAGATAAATTTAAGCCTGAACTTTTAAGATCATTATAAATGGCTTTGACAGCGTGAACAGCTTTGATAAGATATACCCTATTTAAAGAGGAGGCGTTCAAATTTTTGGGAACCAGAATACAATCATCTGCGTACTGAAATAAATATATCTCCTTCGGAATGGATTGAACAATTTTCCCAATCTAGAAATCAAAAAGTATTGGGCTCAGACCCTGGTAAAAAAATCTCTCTGAATCTCTCTGAAAATTTCACGTTTCAGAGAGATTCAGAAAGAATTAGAGAAATTCAGAGCAATTCAGCGTGATTCAGAGGATTTCAGAGACTAGTGGATTGAGAGAACTTGTGCTTTGAATTTTTCAGAAGGATTCAGAAAAATTCAGAGGAACTCAGAGAGATGCAGGGAAATTCTGGGAAATTCAGACAGGAACAAATTCAGTAAAATTCTTGGTCCTGCATTTCAGAGGCGTTCAAGGGGTGTCAGATACTTCCAGAGATAGATGAATTCAGAAAGATTGTGCGTAGAACTTTTCAGAAAAATTCAGAGTAATTCAGAGAGATTCAGAGGAATTCAGAGAAATTCACAGAGGAATTAATTCAGCTAAATTTTTGGTTCAGGATTCCAGGGGTATTCAGGGAGTGTCAGAGACTCACAGAGACAGGCGAATTAGGAAAAATTGTGCGAGGAATTTTTCAGAAAAATTCAGAGAGATTCAGCGGAATTCAGAGAGATGCGGGGGAAGCCTGGGAAATTCAGAGAGGAATAAATTTAGTAAAATCTTGGTCCTGCATTTCAGAGGATTTCTGCACTGAGAGAAAAAATTTCCGGGAACAATAAAACATTCAATTGAATAGTCGCCATAAAATACTTAATTGATTTGAATAAACTTTCATTGACTCAATTAAATAACTGTTTCAATTGATGAAATATTTCATAGCATATTAAAGATTTGTTTGATTAAATGAATATTCCATCGAGTCAATGAAAGTTTATTCAAATCAATCAAGTATTTTATGGCTACTATTCAACTAAATATTTCATTGTTCCTGGGAATTTTTTCTCTCAGTATGGGAGTTCTAGAGACTTCCAGAGACAGATACATTAGAAAAATTGTGCGTGGAACATTTTAGGAATATTCAGAGGAATTTAGAAAGATTCAGAGTAATTCAGAGAGATTCACAGGAATTAAGAGAAATTCAGAGAGAAATTAATCCAGTAAAATTTTCGGTTCTGGATTTCAGAAGTATTAAGGGAATGTCAGAGATTCACAGAGACAGGTGAATTAGGGAAAATATGTGCGTAGAGCTTTTCAGGAATATTCAGAAGAATTTGGAAGGGTTCAGCGTGATTCAGAGAAATTCAGAGAGAAATTAATTCAGCTAAATTTTTGGTTCAGGATTTCAGAGGTATTCAGAGAGTGTTAGAGACTCACAGAGACAGGTGAATTAGGAAAACTTGTGCGTGGGATTTCTCAGAAAAATTCAGAGAGATTCAAAGGGATTTAGAGTGATCCGGGGGGATCACTCTAAAGAGAGGAATGAATGATGTACAATTCTTGGTCCTGCATTTCAGAGGCTTTCTGGAAGTTTCAGAGACTCCCAGAGGAAGATAAATCAGGAAAAATTGTGCGTGGAATTTTTTAGAAATATTTAAAGGAATTTAGAAAGATTCAGAGTAATTCAGAGAGATTCAGAGAAATTCAGAGGGAGCTTTGAAATCTGAATACATTAAATTCCCGGAGATTTAAAGGAATTCAGAGAGATTCAGAGCAATTCAGAGAAACTCAGAGGAATTCAGAGGCGGCTTTGAAATCTGAATACATTAGATTCCGGGAGATTTAGAGAAATTTAGAGATACTCAGGTAAATTCAGAGGGTGCTTTGAAATTCAAATAATTAAAATTCTGAGGGAGAGATTCAGAGAAAGTTGAAGAATTCAGACCGTATCACTATCGGAAAAGTTTCTAACTCTCTCTGAATTACTCTGGAATTACTCTGAATCTCTCTGAAATTTGTCCCAAAATATAGAGAGATTCAGAGAAATTCAGAGAGATTTCAGAGAGATTCAGAGAGATTTTTCTTACCAGGGAACCCCGCCTTGTGGGACATCTTCAACTATATATTCTCTGTGATTGGCTGATCATATTTTCTTGTAAATGTAGTTCTTCTCCGACAAATTCCTTTCTCAATATCATATTAGAAGGGCACTCACTCTCTATTAACATATTCACTAGTTTTGTTGGTATGATATCATCGAAAGCTGATTTTATGTCCAAAAAGACCACCGGTAGCTCATTATTATCTAATTAAGCAGTTTCAATTAATGTAGTAACCATGGATAAGGTATCTATACATGAATATCCCTTTCTAAAACCGAATTGACCCTCATAGACCAATCTTTTCGATTCCAACCAATACATCAAGCTTTTGCTCATAATTTTTTCAAACATCTTCCCAATTGCCGAAGAGATCGAGATGGGTCTAACTCCCTTGCCTCCATACTCATCCAAAAACAAGCCCTAGCAAGTTCGTGTTACCTCAATGATACGTGAATGTTACGTCGCAAAATGTTCGATTTGATACTTGAATGATGCGTAAACGATACGCTTAAAGTATCTTCGATACTAAAAGGATACCCTTGGAAAAGAACTTCATACAGTATCATTGTCACTCAAAAAATACCAAACACTTCTCCTTTGTATTACAATTTAGACTTTGTAATTTGCAATTATTGTAAGTGTAATCCACACTGTAAAAAAATTTCACCGGAAAATTCCAGTACATGTACTGGAAGTCATTAACCTGTACATGTACCGGAAAATTTCAGCACATTTGTACTGCAAAAATTCAGTGCAAACGTTATGGAATTTCCGCATCAAAACTGGAAATTTTCTGAGCCTCGGTACTGGAATTTTTCAGTACACGAGCTGGACTTTTCCAGGACATGTACTGGAAAATTAATGCTGAAAATATCCATGAAAATTGAAAAAAAATTGCTCACGCAAAGTGATTTTGCAGGGTCCTTGTGTTCCAAGATGATTGAGAAACTTTTGATCGTTCATTTGGATGGACAGAAACTCATGTCTACCTAACAGGATTTGAACCCACACTTTTCTACCTGCCTACCAACTGAAACCTAAGACCTAACCGATGAGCTATAGCGCGACATGTTGGAAGGCCAGCTTGGGTTACTACATATGCTTCATATCTAGAACACAAGAGGATAAGTCTTGGAAAAACCTCATATATCAATTTCATTGGCTACAATTACAATTATTATTCAAAATCTCAATCAGGAAATTTTTAATATAAAGACTTGAAATTTTTCCTGCCAGAAATGACGAAGTCCAATAGAAGTGGAAAATTTCAGTGCAACAGTGATTAAATTCCGTTGCATAGTAACTCCATCACAAAACCTGAGAATTGCAGTTAAAAACCTGTATAATTCCAGTATACCAACGATTAGGTTTTTTTTTCTAAATTCCAAATTTTTTCTCAAGTCCTTTTTGAGGGAATATTTTTTTTTGGTGCACAAGAACTATAAAATTGTAGTACGAGCCGGTAAAATTTTCGCGAAATCATGGCAAAATTTCAGTACATCATCTCAAACTTGAAAATTCCAGTACAATGACTGAATTTTCAGTTATGCTTGGTAAATTTTCAGTAACGTAACAACAAAATCTCTGTACATGTACTGGAATATCCATATTCCAGTACTAGCACTGGAAATTTCCAGTCCAGTTGCACAGTAAATTTCCAGTTTTTTTTTACAGTGCACCCTGGTTAAACAATCCGATTGAATCCGATAAAAAAAAATTTTATCGGAATGAATTGGGTTTTTGCATCGGAAGTTTCCTATTGATGCCAATAAGATCATTTTTAATTGGATTTAATCGGTCTTTCCCCTGGTTAAAAAATCCGATTGAATCCGATAAAAAAACATTTCATCGGAATGGATTGAGTTTCTGCATCAGAAATTTCCCATTGATACCAATAAAATAATTTTTAACTGGATTTAATCGGCATTTTCCCTGGTGAAAAAATCCGATTAAATCCGATAAAAATAAACTTATCGGAATGAATTGATTCCTGCATCGCGATTTTCTTATTGAATTTTATTGGTTGTTAACCCAACCAACGAACGGTTTATATACATTATATACGCGCATTTTATATCAATTAAACAAACACATATATCATTTATTCAATCATTACGTATGAAAAATTATTGCTGAAATGAATTCAAACGATCATTTATGTGTTATTAACATGGTGAAAATATTTTCCAATTGGATTCAATCGGTATTTTATGATGGATGAAAAATTCCGATTGATATCAATACAATATTTTTCAATTGGATTCAATCGGTATTTTATCAATTATGAAAATTCTAATTGATACGAGTCAAATATTTTCCAATGGGATCCAATAGGTATTTTATCAATAATAAGAATTCCGATTGATATCAATGAAATATTGTGTAATTGGATTCACTTGGTATTTTATGATCAATGAAAATTCCGATTGACGTCAATACAATATTTTTCAATTGGATTGAATCGGTATGTTATTAATTATGAAGATTCTAATTGATACCAGTCAAATATTTTTCAATGGCATCCAGTAGGTATTTTCTCAATAATAAGAATTCCTATTGATACCAAGAAAATATTTTTCATTTGATTGAATCGAGATTTTATTGATTATTGAAATTTTAATTGATATCAGTGAAATATTTTACAATGGAATTCAATGGGTATTTCATTAATCACAAAAATTCCAAATGATACCGAGAAAATATTTTCTAATTCGATTCAATGGGTATTTTATGGTTGATAAAAAATTCCGATTAATACCAATAAAATATTTTTTAATTGGATTGAATCGGTATTTTATTAATCATGAAAATTTTATTTGATACCAGTCAAATATTTTTCAATGGGATCCAATTGGTATTTTATCAATAGTAAAAATTCCGGTTGATACCTATACAATATTTCTCAATTTGATTCATTCGGAGTTTTATCAATCATGAAAATTCTAATTGATCCCAGTAAAACGTTTTTCAATGGGATCCAATTGGTATTTTATCAATCATAAAAATTCCAATTGATGACAATAAAATGTTTCTTATTTGATTAAATAGGTATTTCATCGATCATTAAAATTCTAATTGATATCAGTGAAATATTTTTCAATAGAATTCAATAAAACCTACAGACCGATCAAATCTGTACGAACTCTAATCGAATTGGACATTCTTCATAAAAACCGATTAAATTTCCCATTACGTAACATTTATGATCGGTTCCAATAGCTTTAGGTCATGGAAATTTCCGATAAAAACCATTTGCCTCATGAGATGGAGAAATTTTCAAACTCTCAATCAGATATCTCTCATACAAACCGATTGATCACTGAAAGTCATATTAATTAATTAATAATATTAATTCCAATTAATTCCTATTCATCTTGAATCGGTAGTTGAGCCTCTCCGATTGACCCTATTCATTCCGATTAATTTTGAATCGGTTTTCATCGGTTTCTATTGGACCTTTTAACCAGGGTATCTGGAAATTCTATGCGTCTAACCGGTCATTCTATTCAACGCGAATTTGTGGTTGAACAATTCTGGTAGAATTTGCAGACAGCAGACACCCTGTTGAGAGCAATGTTACATTTCCGTATCATATACTGATACGTTACGTTTCATTCTAGTATCCTTGGGGTATCATTTTTAACCATATGAAACGTATTATCGAGGTTGCAATTGAGTATAAATACTTCAAGTATACTGCTATGATACCTCAAAGATACGAAACCTCATCGATACCTGAGATATACCTAAGAGATATTAGTTCCAATCCTTGGGAAATACTCCATTTTTATAAAAGAAATTGAATAAATCCAACAACTGAAGATGATATATCAAAGGAAGCTCTAGACAAAGCCTTCATTTTATAGGTTAACCGTACATCGAAATGTAAACATAAACAATTTTTAGGTTTTAATATAATGTTTCCAAAACATACCTGTGACAAATAATGCCTGTGAAACGACTGCAGACAGGTCCTCGAAATGATTGGAGAACTCACTGTGCTATTTGGGATGGTAATACTCTCCCCGTAAATAAATGGATTCCGAAAAGAGCAACACTCAATTAAATTATTCGCAGGTCAGTATCACGAAGGAATTTAATCGAACAATCAATATCTCAGTAGAAAAAAGTGAAATTGGTCAGACAAGTGAGTACGAATCTGTTGAATATCTACCAAAAAAAAAAGAACTGATCGTTTGATGCAGGGAGAGGAATAAATATTGTCGTCGAATTCGTGGGATGTCTGATATATGTAGATGATGTAGATGAATTCGAACACGCCGGCCGGCCGGCCGGCCGGCAAGGAACGCGAAAAGCAACGCCATCTAAAGATAATATTCCAATCCAGACTCGCACGGGTGATGTTTAGGGTGGCAGTATTGCGCGGTACGTTGAGTGTCGCGTATCGTTCCTCCTCGTGTCGTTTGTTGTGCTCACAGTCTTCTCGTCATCATAATCATCCTCTTTGTTGCCGGTTCAACGTTCTTCGAATAAACAAATCTCATTCGTTTCTCCACGTGAAATAAAATGTATTTTCCCACTGTTATAAAATAACTCCACTTTCCGCTACGATCCAATTCTGTGTTGTCCACATAATTTGTTTGTTTACAGTGATTCGTGTGAAATTCTTGTGAAATGTG
Source organism: Gonatopus flavifemur (assembly GCA_018340375.1). Taxonomy (NCBI): domain Eukaryota; kingdom Metazoa; phylum Arthropoda; class Insecta; order Hymenoptera; family Dryinidae; genus Gonatopus; species Gonatopus flavifemur. Next base: position 22,153,395 of record JAFFJZ010000004.1, read on the forward strand.
AACCAACAGATGTAAAATCTGAACAAAGTGTCGAAGTTTTTATGATCAAATAGTTGTCGTGAATAACTGTTATTCTGAGGATTGGAAATTCGATGAGACATTGTGTCACGAAAGTAGTGTGCGAGTGGAGATAGAGTCGACGGTTTCCAGTGTTTTTGTCAATTGATGGCTATCAAGTGTCAGTTGCACGTGGGTTTCGAGTAATCGGATACTTCTTTGGTAAGTACGAGAAAATGGTTTGAGTGATTCAAGGGTTGTGATTTTTTATATCGTTATTGGAAAGTTGAATCAAGTTCAGGATTTTCTAATGTAATCAACAGGTTATGTTTTGGGATGCTAGTTGAATGAATGCTGTTTTTATTTTAGATTGGATCGAATGTTGCGAGCAGCAGCGTGTTTTAGTGTTGCGTTGAAGGCGAATTTCAATTGAATTTTTCAAAAACAAAATCATCGACGGAACAGAATTTCTACTAACCAAAACGCGATGAGAATAAATTTACGAATTTCATTGATTGTCTTCTTTTTCTTCCACAAGGGAATAATGACGTGTATGCGAATGGAAGTCTCATGTTTTGAATTACTGCGTTGTACATGAATTTTTGCGAAACAAATTTTTTGATGTATGTGACAACGAATAAACGATCAGATCGACAACGAGGAGTGTGAATCGTCGAATGGATGAACACTGGAATTCGTTAATGAATTTTATGAGATGAGTGTGAATTTCATACAAAAGTAGTGTAAGTTTTTATGAATTTTTATCATCTGTTGAACATGGTCCTTGTTTTATGTCAAATGAAGTGATCAAAATGGGAATTTAATTCACCTTGATTCTGAGTTCGAATGTAATTAATTCATAAATTTATTGATTTTTTCTTTTGAAAATATTTCGAATTTAAATCCTGGAAAACAGGAGAATCGATAAAAGCCTCAACATTTTTAGATAACGTCGATTGAAATTCGATACAAATTGTATCAAAAATCGATTCTTTTTCGATCGTCCATCTCTAATATGTTGCTGAAGTTTGAATCGTGTATCGAAACGAATTAGTGCTCGAACGACAAAATATTCAGTTGTTAGAGACCTAAAATCTTGCAGTACATTCTTCAAACGATGTTTCCAGTTCCAAGGAGTTGGTTCGGAGTGAAAAATATTGAAAAATTGTTCATCAGATTTTATGAGTTCAAAATTTCGATCCGTTTCTATAAACGATTCAAACTTCAAAGACATTCTCTAATTCGAACTGTCAACGAGATCATTTCGTTGGATTCTGTTATGCGGATTTCTGTGGGGCTCAGTCAGTGCTAATCTCAAATACACAATGATTCGGGTACACAGATCTGATCCACGAACTTTTGAATTATATAAACAGATGTTTACTCTGTAATATATTATAGATTCGAGATTTCAGGTAATGATCTCAAAATCTTGGAATCGGCCTTGGAGACTACCGCCGCAATTCACAAAGAAATACTTGGGTTGTGTCTTTAACAAAATGGACTGATCACGAATTCTTGTTGAATTAGAAAACCCAGTCAAATGAAAACGACAAAATACAGCAAAATATGAAAAGTGAAGGTTTTGTTTCGAATTTGTGTTTGTCAACGAATCATCTTTGGATGTTTTAGAAACTTTTAATAAGTTGATGAACAAAATCTGCACTTCTTATGGTTCTACAGTCAGGGTTGGCCCGAAAAAATCCAATCAAAAATCCACTGAAAAGAATTATGGATGGATGGGTTGGAGAACAATAAAATTAAATTTTATGAATAGAATTGAAATTTTTTATTCGATGTATAATATAATAAGTGTTCCTACATAATTGATATTTTCATTTCACCATTCATTTTGATCAATAGGAGTATTATGATGTTTGTATAATTGGATCAATTTGGTAGCTTTTTCCACGCCTGATCTGTTCCTTACGTTGGATCATACGTGTCCAAATGTTGAGAAAAGTCGTTCTAATCCTGCTGAACTAGGTGGAATATTTAATAATTGGTGACAAAATTCACAAAATCCGATTGAGAGTTCATCTGTAGAATTCGTCCTCGTTTCTATCAATTTCCACTATTCATTAGGAGTATTTTCATATAACTCTTCAATTTTTGCACGGACCATTGAAGCAGGATATAAATTTTCATCGTGGATTTTGAATGCTATCATTGCCCCCAAAAATTCCGGTTTATGTTCCATCATCCAATCTTCAGACATTTTTTCTTGTTCCTGATTAAGTTGTACGTTCTTTACAAAGGGATTCATCAAATATGCAATGTAAAAAAACGTTTCTAAGGCTTCATCTCTTCGCTCTCGTATAGCTGTTGTATATTCTACTAAATTCTCCCTAGACAGCAATTCAGACCATACTTCAACAGTTGTCGATAGATTACCTGATTCAAATTGCAATTTATCTGAAGCTTTAGCAACTTTTTTCAATTGTTTGAGGTGATTTATAGCTTCTGTGTATATGCCAACGTTGTTCAATGTTCCAGTTATTTGAGGACCTGCATTTTTATATTCTATTTGAATTTCAGAGTATAGGTGGACATTTTTAATGAACGTTTCGAAACAATCATTTTGAGAGTTCCATCTTGTGTCATTTGGCAACTGCGGCATCAAGCCCCCTTTTTGCTTGAGCAATCCCTATGAAAATAGAACGGAGTGTAATTCTAAATCTTCTTAAAAAAACATTAGTTGCAATTAATTTGAAACTTTTGACCAGTAGAGAGAAATAGATCGTATTTCATGGACGCATATATAACACTTTTGGATAAATTTGTTTATATTTCCATCAAAATTGCCACCAATTCATCGATATGAGTTGTGTATCAGATTTTGTAACGCGATTGACTTATAATAATGTGACTTGTCGTTCCCATAACATATAATGATTGATTCCAACAATAGATTCTATTCTCTAAATCGGGATCAGTAAAAAAATACTGATTCGTTAGTGCTCAATTTTCCATCGGTGCAAGTCACTGGTACGATCAACGGATATACATTGACGAAATAAGTGAAATTTCACTGATAGAGTTCTAACGAATCAGTACTGTTCAAAAATTCAGATTCATAGAGTAGAATTCATATTCTCGAATTTTTCAACTGTTTCCTCTCTGTATTATTTGTATCTTGCGTACTATATGTATTATTATTGGGTATGGGAATAAGTTGCTGCCCTCTTGGAAAAAGTGTTGCTGCTGATACTATTTTTGAGTACACTCAAGTGCTATACTTGTGATTTGGAAAAGTATATGTGAGATGTCGATTGCGATGGTTGACATTTGTTACAAGCGTAAACATTATTTTTTATCTGGTGTCAAAAATAAAAATGACAACGTTTGTCCCGACAAAACAGCATTTGCGGGAAGTTATGCTTCATTATTTTATTTCGAAGAAAAGTGCCGCTGAAACGTATCGTGTACTGTGCAATATTTACGGGTAATCACGCTCCGTCTAATACAACTTGTAAAGAGTGGTTTCGACGATTTCAAAGTGGCGATTTTGACGTGAGTGAAAAAGAACGCGGAGGAGCACCGAAAAAATTCGAAGATGTAGAACTGGAACAATTATTGAATGAAGATGCATGTCGAACCCTAGATGAGTTGTCTGAAGAGTTGGGTGTTGACAGGTCGACCGTCGGTAAACGCTTGCACAAGATGGGAATGGTCCAAAAAGCAGGTAATTGGGTGCCGCATCGACTAAAGGAGAGATATATCGAGAGACGTTTGGTAACGTGCGAGATGCTTCTTGAACGGCAGAAAAGAAAGAGTTTTCTGCATCGTATTGTCCCTGGCGATGAAAAATGGATCTATTACGATAATCCTAAGCGTCGAAAAAGTTGGGAGCTGCTAGGTGTACCAGGTCCATCGACACCGAAAACAAATATCCACGCTTCAAAGATTCTGTTGTGCATCTGGTGGGATCAGAAAGGTGTCATTTATTATGAACTTCTTAAACCGTCAGAAACAATCACTGGCGATCGTTACAGACTACAGCTAACACGTTTGAATCGAGCTCTCAAAGAAAAACGACCGGAATGGGACGGTAGACATGATAAACTTATCTTGCTGCATGATAATGCTAGGCCACATGTTGCTCAACCTGTTAAAAAATATTTGAAATATATTACAAATTTCATTAGGTTTTATTCTGTATGTGTTCATGAAATGTTATCATGAATTTTTTTTTTGAATTCATAAGAAGAGTTTCACCAAATGTACATTCATATCCTAATATTCAATATTGCTGAAATTTGAATCGTTTATTACAACGAATTAATAATCGAATAACGAAATACTCAGATCCAACCTCAGTTCAAGACCCAAAATCTCGCAGCACATTCTTCAAACAATATTTTCACTTTAAATAAGTCAATTTGAGGTGATAAATAACGATAGTTTATCATATTGAGTTGAAAATAACAATACAAAATTGAAAACATTCGAAAAAACCCACAAAATTCCAAAAACACCCAAGTGGGTTGGGTTTTTTCCAACCCTGTCTAAAGTGCCTCACTCTCTGGAGAGAGGAATTCTATGGTATGGTAGAACACGGAGAAAAAGGAGTAGTCATAATCACTAAGCGAATAGTAAAATATGGACAGATCAAATTGCGCAATCATAATAACTAAATGATTCAATTGAATAACGAACGTTGAAATAACGATGCAATCAGGGTTGTTTTGTTTGAACCAAGTGGGTTTTTGTTCAGAAAACCAATAGCGATTTTTCGCTAAAGAAACAAACAAACGTGGTTGTTTCCAGAATTCAATGCGAACCTTAAATTTTTCAGTCGAACCGAACTTCAAATATATCTTTCAAATCGAACCGAACGTCAAATATATTTTTCAAGTGGAACATAACCCGAACCGAATTTTGAAAAGTCGAACTGAACTCGAATCGAACTGCAAATATATTTTTGAGGTTGAACCGAACTTTGTAATTTCGAACCTACTTTCAACTTTCAAAACGTCTAATCGAAAAACCAAAACTAAATTGGAAATATACTTATAAAAACAGAATCCATCATGAATTGATTTTATAAAGTGACGTTTCATATGCAGCATGTTGCAGTATTCAAACAGTCACCCCAGTAGCACTAGAAGTAGGTAAAACATTTTGAGAATGTTTATTAAACGTTTGGGTAGTTTAGAAACGTTCGGAGAATATTCTATACATGTTGGAGTTATTTGAGTAATTTCAGGGTTGCGACAGGTCAGGGAAGTCAGGGAAATCAGGGAAAAGTCAGGGAAACTCATTGCAAGGTCAGGGAATTCCGCTCCAAGATTTTTTTAATTACGCCCAAAAATGAAATTTGTTAAATAACTCAATTTTTGTAAGATATGTCTTTTGTTTCCAATATTTTCACCAGTACGTTCATACGAACACTCCAGATATGCATCCTGGCTGTATAATTGAAGATTCAATTCATCCATCTGACAAAAAATATACTTTCAATCAGTCATAGGTCTGTACAGTATTCTATTTCTTAATTCCCCGACCGAATTATATTCTTCTTGTATTATCTTATTATATATATTATTACTATATTAATTATCATCCATCTAAGTACGCTAGCATTCTTCTGAGTACATCCGTTGTACACTGTTAAAAAAAATTGTAATTTTCCGGTACCATGGAACTGGAAAATTTCGGTTCATAATGAATTTTTCCGTCCACGTACAGGGAAATTTCTGTTGTACTGAAATTTTTCCGTATTTTACGGAGAACAATGTCGCTGCACGGAAAAAAATGTGTATGTTAGAACCAGCAATATAAGAATTGTTAACATTTTATTGCTGGTTATACAATAATTTGTTGCTCTTACAGCAACAGCACATTGTTTCAGTAACAAGAATTGTATTGCTGAAAATCACTGGTTAAAATGACAATATGAGTTGCCATTTCAACTCACAATACATATTGCTGAAACAAAATTGAGGAGCGAGAACAATGAGTATCACTGAATTAACAAAACAAATTGTCGTAACAAAATCCATTCATTGTCAAAACAGCTATATATTTTGAACATATAAAACAATATAATTATTCCCTTGAGAAATTGATTATCAACCATTACGGGAGGTGGTCAAAAATGATATCCAAGTGATATACATTTTTCTGCTAACCCTTTTTTGATCAAGTTTTTCTTGAATTCACAAACACAAAAATTAATTCCAATTTTTGATTGAGCAACAAATTTTACATGCGTTTAATTGAAAAAAAACAAAATTGAAAAGTTTTATTCGTTTCTGAAAAAATTCCTGTGATTCAAATCCTAATTCATCCATTCAATATGCACAATTTTATGTTTCTCTTGAATGTATTTTCATCGTAAACCCTAAACATAGTCGAGGATTACAACATATGGCAATTTGAGTATCTTGGAGATTGGAAACATCTTGGAGATCAGCTGATGTGACAAAGGCTTTGATTCCTACTCGGAGGACCCGGGTTCGAATCTCGCTAAGACAACTTCGCAACATTGGAACTTGAAATCGCCTTTTCTTCACAAATGGATTAGCACAAATCGTAATAGAATGTTCGTGAAGATAAATTCGAACGAAAAATTTTTTTCCTCGGCCAAAAGTGATATTTTTTTAAATATATAAATACAAATTTTGTATGTAACTACACTGAGAAAAACATGCTTTGAATCAATGAATTTTTCTTTGAGTCTAAGAAATGGATTCATCCAATGGTATCTGTGGAGTTATTGCATCAACTTCATGTAATATATGATTCACGCAGAAGTGGTAGGATCATTGACTGAAATATGAGATACTTAGAATTGATAAAAAAATCATTGCATGAAAAATTTTGATTTTAGAATCAAAGAAATACTATATGATTCAATGAATTATGTATTTGATAGACAGAAGCCATTCGTAACACTTATACACCCAATTGTAGTGCCAAAATGATACATTTTCCTTTCAATACAATATGTCATTATTTGAATATAACAATTTTTAGAATAGGAGAATATCAATTCAAATGATATGAAGTTTTCTTAAATTTGAAGTGAAATTCCATTATGAGTATAAAATGAAAATTTGGTTCGGAAAAATAAATATTCGAGACAATGAATATTTTTTCCAATCTAAAAAGTCTATTTTATAGAATGTATGAAATCAGTTATTGGTAGCAAAGTTGTTGTAAAATCACCTCAATTCAAAAGATCTTCAAAACATTCAGAAAAGCTATTTATATTAATATATCTTTCTTCAAATCAATGAATTGTGTTTTGATTGGATGAATTATGTTTTAAAAAATTTTTTAAATAAAAAGGGATCAGGGCAGCTGTACAAGGGCGGGGGTGCCTTTCTAGTTCTTGTGATCTGTAATTTATTTGAAACAATTGGATTATTCGATCGGATGATTATTGTGTTAGAGAAGTCCGAAGAAACTGCTTTCCTCCTATGCGATGAAGTTTTATCCGCTGATGATGTTCAATGCTGTAATCTGGAAGAAATATTTATTTAGGTAGATAATGTGCACAGTTACATAGTTACAATTATATGATAAATTTCATTTCATGTAATTGTAAGTATTTAACTATGCACATTGAATACTAAAAAACCTTCCCTCTAACGAGAGAGTGGGCAATATTGAACTCATAAAACAGATTGTATCCATAATGAGCTCTTTTACACCTTTCGTGCTATCTGGGATAAAACTTGGAAGCTCTCATACATATTCGTTTATTGAATTTACAAATCTGAATATCCGATACATACATAGATGCATACTAAAGTTGGCTTTTTATACACTGTAAAAAATTTTTTTCTGTGTTCACAAAAAAATTTGACAGGTTTGTACACAAACATTTCCTTTGGTGGATTTTCAAACAAAATTTGGAGGAAACCAAAAGTTTTGGGCAACCAACAAAAATGTTTGATTTTCTCCAAATTTTGTTTGAACCCCATTAAGAGAAATGTCTGTGTAAAAAACTCAATTTTTTTACACTGTAAAGTTATTGGATTGAATATGTAAACGTTTATGGAATCCACGAATATACTAACTAACAGTAAACTTTCGTGCAAATTTTGTTTTTATCAATTAGCATACCTTTATTACAGATTGAATTGTATTTTCAATTCTTCGAATATCAAACAAATATTTTTATCAAGCTGCAGAAATTATTATTTGTAATCGAAGGTTTATCTTTTCAACATATAATTACATATTCTACTTGCGATGTGATTCATAACAGTTCAGCAAATACAACGGTAGATATTTTACAGGATTGACAGCTCTTCAGTGACATGACATCATCATCAGTGCACCATTCAAACGTCAGTAATCATTGTGCGTAGGTGGTCTCCAAAAGAGTCAGGGAAAACAGTTGTCTCAGTCAGGGAAAGTCAGGGAAAAGTCAGGGAATTTCAACTTTATGGTTTTGTCGCAACCCTGGTAATGATGGAGACCTCAATTATTATTTGTCATTCATTGCAATTGTTTTCTCCATTGCACAGTATCCTTATGTTTCTATTCTAACATCGAGCCAAACGTTTTTAATGAATGCAGTACGCAATTCGAATCGAACCGAACTTTTTCTGCTAATCAAGTTCGAAGTTCGAATCGAATCGAACAGTAGGAGTTCGGTTTGGTTCGAGATTCGAACGGTTCGCACACCCCTATTCATATTATTATTCTCATTTTTTGTGTATGTGCTCTCTTTTTGACAAATACACTCCCATGATCTATATTGGTGATAATTTTAGGATCACTTAGCACTGTGGAAAATGGAAATGCACGGGAAAATATCATTATTATCGTGATTATACTGTTGAGTTTCTGTAACAATCTACAATATGGAAGTACATGCATCGTTGTGAAAACTTAACGGATATTTGTGATAACGAAATAGATAGTCATTATAACGATCTTTTCCTCCGCAACAACGAATCAACATTGCCAGATCAGCTCAAGATACAATTATATACACGGAGAGAATTTTGTAGCATAGATTACTACAATTATTTTGTAACGCTGGACTATAGTGACACTCTGACTAAAATCACTGAACGTTTATTCAGAAATGCTTTGCATGCATCCCTTTTTACGATTGAGACATTGTAACCTTTCTTTGTTTTGTTTCTAATTTTACTATTAGGTGTACAAATAAGTTTCCGCGGTTTGTCAAAAGATGGCCCCACCAGAAGGTTATGGAGAAATTGTCAGATGTAAAACGTAATATCCCAAGTTTAGTCATCTGGCAACACCATAACCTAGTTAAGGCAAGTACTAGTGATTCCGTATCAGCATCACGTAATTTTTTTCGTGCAAAAATGTCAAGTTTTATTCCGAATAAGCATCATTTGCGGGAACTTTTGATTTACTTCTTTAATGTGAAAAAATCTGCAGCTGAGGCGCATCGATTGCTTCTAGAAGCATATGGTGAAGCTGCTTTAAGTGAGAGAAGTTGTCAGGAATGGTTTCAAAAGTTTAAGAACGGTGAGTTTGACGTTAAAGACAAAGAACGCAGTGGAAGGCCGAAAGTGTACGAAGACATGGAATTAGAAGTACTATTGGAGGAAGATTCGTCCCAAACGCAAAAAGAACTTGCACTTACTCTACAAGTGACTCAACAAGCAATTTCACATCGTTTAAAATCGTTAGGAATGATTCAAAAACAAGGAAATTGGGTTCCATATGAACTAAAGCCGAGAGACGTTGAACGCCGATTATGCATGAGTGAAATGCTGCTTGCCAGGAATAAAAAAAAGAGTTTTTTCCATCGTATAGTCACTGGTGACGAAAAATGGATTCACTACGATAATCCAAAGAAGAGAAAGTCATGGGTTAAGCCCGGCGAACCATCAACATCGACAGCTAAGCCGAATATTCATGGAAAAAAACTCATGCTGTGTATTTGGTGGGATCAGCTTGGTGTCGTGTATTATGAATTGCTGAAACCAAGCGAAACCATTACTGGAGCTCTCTACCGAACACAATTGATGAGATTGAGTCGGGCACTTAAGGAAAAACGCGCCCATTACTACTCCAGACACGACAAAATTATTCTTTTACACGATAATGCTCGTCCACATGTTGCGGCGCCGGTAAAAACATACTTGGAAACACTCAACTGGGAAGTTTTACCCCACCCGCCGTATTCACCAGACTTAGCCCCTTCTGATTATCACCTGTTCCGGTCGATGGCACATGGTCTGTCTGAGCAGCGCTTCACATCATATGAAGACACCAAAAATTGGGTAGATTTGTGGATAGCGTCAAAAGATGAAGAGTTTTTTCGACGGGGTATCCGAATGTTGCCAGAAAGATGGGGAAAAGTAGTGGCAAATGATGGAAAATACTTTGAATAAAACGTAATGTACTTTTCCTTTACAATAAATTCCTAATTTTTTATAAAAAACCGCGGAAACTTATTTGTACACCTAATATAATCTATCGTAATTTAAATCATCATCATCGCAATATTCCTCGTAATGTCAGTATGGTCCAACTTTACAAAAACAGTAATATTGAACACATTTTTTATGCAATGTATACTACAAAATTTTCTCCGTGTACCCAGACAGTGTCTAGGGTTCCAAAAGAATTCCAGATCCTCCACACAGAAAACGGTATGCTTGAATGAAATACACAGAGAGACCGGGTCTATTAATATTTAGAAAGAATTTATCAACTTTTGGAAAAATGACTGTCAATTTAGGGAAAAAGAGGATCGCTGGAAAATATTCGTAGTGAGTCTACCAAAATTTCGTAGTCAAAATATGAAAAGTTGATAGTTTCATTGGTATTTTTCACAGTGAAACTATCAATTGTTAATACATCGACTACGAATTTTTAGTAGACACACTACGAATACTTTTCAGCGATGCTCGTTTTTCCTAAATTCACAGTCATTTTTCTAAATATTAATAGACCTGGTCTTTTCGTGTAAGTGATTCTTACTATAGCCCCAAACAGAATTGCAATTATTTCAAGTGTGATTCCGGTTAAAGTAAGCGTATTACCCATGATATAAGCATAATTACACTTGATTTTATCATAAAATATCCTCGATTCAAGCATAAAGTATGCCAAGGATATGTTATTTTTGAATCCAGCACATTTCATGTTAAAATCAAGTGCAGTTATGCTTATATCATGGGTAATATGCTTACTTTAACCGAAATTACACTTGAAATAATTGTAATTCTGCTTGGGGCTATAGTGAGAATCGCTTACTTCATTCCAAGCATACCATTTTCTGGTCGTCGAAAAGAATTTTCCCGGAATACCAAAAGTGATCGAAAGAACACTTATGGAGATTGTACACAGCTCGCAAATATCCGAAAAATCTAACTCTGTCCGGATCCCTTTTTCGATCGAATGTAATGCTTCTTCAAGTCATTGTAGAATTCTGCAACAATGTTTGAAGATTTTCAAAAGAACTTGAAAAATATGATATGGGATTGTATTTGTGTCTGTGAAGTTGGCATATCAAATGTCAACATCGCACAAAAAAGCATCAGTTCTAGTCGCATCCACTGAGGTTCTACAGTTGAGGGTCCCCATGCAATAACCACGCAGGCGCTCGAGAAGCGGCATAAGTATTGTCCAAGCCATGACGTCAAGGGTCGAAAAAAAAATTCGGAATTTCGAAAATCTAGAAATACTGGACAAGAGGGCTTGAAAAATGAATATGAGTCTTCGTTGACGATTTTTTTCTAGGATCAGTAGTTTTCGAGAAAAAAAATAAAAACTATCTATTCTTTCGCACCACAAATCAATGTTTTCCAATATTAAACTCGTTCAAACTCGGTCATTTTTCGATGTATCTTGATGAATCTTCCGGATTCTGATTCGCAAGACTTCCCCGAAGACAACAGTGTATGAAAAATTCATAAAAGTTGATAATGAATCACCAATTTTTTAATCCGAAGTGAAAACCCTGTTTTCCATGCTTTGCATTGAAAAAGTGTCAGGGGAAGTATGAGCTACAAAAAACTTCCAGCGACAAAGTTGTTCACTAGTATATGGACAAACTTTGTGGAAAGTTTCAGATCGATTGGACTCTTAGTTCGCGAAATACAGCGGTTTATTTATTAACGCGCGACCGAAATTTTTCACCATTTTGCGTCATTCATCAATTAAATATCAAGGTCCGTAGGAAAGATTGTTTTCGCTCAATATTTGAACCTGGGTTTATGTTTTTGGGGTCAGAAAATTCGAATATCGAACTATTTTCGCAAAATTCTGTATTCATTTCTCTTGAATGAACAATTCAATTGTTTATAACGTTATTATGGAAATACTATTGACCAAAGAGAAACATTTTCTTGACAAGAACTGTAGCCTATACCGATCACCCGTAATAGAATCACCAGGTTTTAGCAACTCATAGTATATAACACCCTTTTGGTCTCACCAGATACACAGCATGATCTTTGAACCTGGAATATTCCTCTTTGGTGTCGATGTTGAAGTCGATGGCAACGATTGACCGGGCATAGCATAGTATTTTCTTTTCTGCGGGTTATCGTAGAACATCTCCTGTCACAATCCGATGTAAGAACCCCTTTCTTCGTTGTCTTTGAATCAGCTGCTTTCAAGTGAAAAATCGCCGTTCAATGTATCTAGGCTTTAAGTCATAAGGCACCCAATTGCTTTGCTTTTGAATCATGCCCATGGATTGTAATCGTACGGAAACTGCTTGTTGCGTAACTCCTAATGATTCCGCAAGCTTCTGTTGCGTTTGACTCGGATCTTCGTCGAGTAAAGCCTCCAATTCCTCGTTTTCGTATTTTTGTGGTTGTCCTGAGCGAGGCTTGTCTTCGACACTGAAATCGCCATTCTTAAAACGTCGAAACCATCCTCTACATGATTTATCAGTTGGAGCATCGTCACCATAAACTTCCACAAGCATTCGATGGGCTTCAGCTGCACTTTTTTTTCCAATCAAAACAGAAAACTAGCACTTCTCGCAAATGCTGCTTAGTTAAAACGAAATTTGACATACTCCACTGAGTAAAAATCGGGATTCTAGAACGGACTCGGAGTGATATCAACTGAATATTATTCATAGATATCCATTCGAAAACTATTGGGTAGTTGCTTGGTTTTATATCGGATGATTATTAGTGATGTCGATTCTTGCATAGAATTGATTCTTTTTTGTAGAAAAAGTATTGAGTTCTTGCAGTTTTGTATAAGACACCGGTAAACATTCGATATATTCTGTATGAAAAAGAATCGATTCTTCCAAGAATCGGCATGACTAATGATTATCGTAGATATCGTCACAGTATCGGAAATCCATCGTGTTATTTCTTTATTGAACAAGTCTGACGAGAATCCAATATAGTTGATGATTACACGATGAAATCACAATATCCGGTTTTTCCATGATGATTAATGGCCTGAGTGGACAAATTCCCCAATCTATATATGATTTATATATTATTCAATACAGTTTATATATAAATTATATACAATTAACAAAATCAGGGTAATCATCGTGTTTCCATACCTAATTTGAAACTACATGATAATATGTTCCTTTTTGCATATCTGGTAATACTTTGTGTTTACTCAGAGGTTCCGCAAAAACATCAGGAATTGGGTCCTGCGCACCCCAAAGCTCTGTTCACGATCAGGGAATAAACATTACCACTAGTGTGAAGGAAAAATCCCTGTATTATTTACTGTATATCCATGCACGACGTTCCAGGAATGGGTAGCCTAAATTACTTTTTCTACTTGGAATACTTTTCTCTGTCGAGTGCAAAAAGTAATTACGGCTGCCCATCTTTGAGGAACGACCAGGATTTATTGATTCTTAAGCATCTTTGAAGAAAACAGAGGAACAACTAATCATGCTCATCCCTGTTGCGCATTTACGCTTCTTGAAAGACCAGCCTGATCGTGAAATACCCCGCTTTGAGGGTGCTCATTCCAAACGTAAATAATATACGAGTAGGGGAGCGAGGGGCTAGTTGTAACAGTTTTTATAATGTTAAATGCTAATATTGTGAAATATATACATAATTTCTTGCTGATCATTGAATGTTCCGTGAGCGTGAACATTCACTCATCATATGCAAAAAGGATATTCATCAAAAAGTTTGCTGATTTTAGCACAACAGACGTTATTCCAAAACAAGTCAGCTGTTACAACTTACCCCGTACTTGGGACTAATTGTAACAGGCTTGGGGCAAATAGTAACACCAGAATAACTGCTCATTGAAAACATGTTAACTTTTTGTTATGGTACGATACTTATTGATAGATGAGCTGAGCTGACTATTCTCTTATTGTTCCGAATTTACAATACTCATTACGAAAATAAACTTTAAAAATTAAGCTCAAGGTTGTTGAATCATCCTGTACCTATTAGCCTATTATCACAAACATTATGGGACTCCGATATTATTCAGTGAATTTTCATAGCCACTTATAATTATGACTAAGATTGAATCATATTCAATCAATCAAAATAGAATCAATAAAAATCCGTAATCTTGCTAAGGATTATCAATTGAGTATTCATTATGAATACTTTGAATTCGAAATGAACTCTTGAAGAACACCCTAATGTACAAAAAGAATTCACATCGCAATTCCATAAAGAATTATTCGGGCATTTAACATAGCACAAACAAACAGGTGTAATACACGATAATGCTAGCAAAATTTAGCATTATTGTGTATTGCACTTGTTTCTTGTATAATATCTGAATCAGGACATCTTCATTTTTTGAACCTGTTTCAGATTTTCTTTTTTAATTTCTCATTTTTAGATGGAAGAAAAATGGATGGGATAAAGACATTTGCATATCAACAATTAAAGAAATAAGTCGAACCAAGTCGAATAAGCACGCACCGAAACATGTTACAATATGCCTCAGAAGTTTGTTACCACTAGCCCCATCGTATGATTTCGGATATATTCGTTGACTATTGAAAAACTATACAGAATTCATGAAAAAGTTATTTAAGCATTTCAAAGCTCAATACATAGACAAAATAAATAGTCACTTACATATTTGAAGATGATCGATTAATAGGACTGAAATCAATGTTTGCAAAACTTTTTTTTTTCATTTTCTGACTCAAATGGATCCTATGTTTCTAGACACTCACAGCACTGTCTTGCGAGATACCGATAGTGTGTAGTTAATGAAGCACGTCATAGATAGGAGATTTAATTCAAAATCCAGCTGCAATATTTGAAATCCATCGAATAATTCGCGTGTTACTACTTACCCCTGTTACAACTAGCTCCTCGCTCCCCTACAGCAAAATAAATATGCGAAATTGAGAAAATGTACCTGTAACCAGGCCCAACCACAAGATATTTTGTTGAAAAAGTATTTGGATAGAAATACAGTTACTTGAATATGTAGCTACACAGTAGAAAATCTTGTGTATTCTCAATACACGTGCATGTCCCAACCGGTCCATTCAAAATTTGTGTTGAATGTTGACATGAAGGATGGCGGAAATTAATACAAAAGTATTAAATTTATATTGAAAACCCGTCAATTTGCCACTCATTTGTTTTGTTTTTCAACACGAATTTCGAGTGAACCGTTTCTAACACAAATCAGGGTGTCTAGCAGTCGGGAATTCCGGGAAAGTCGGGGATTAGTCAGGAATTGTACTTTCGTCGGGAAAAGTCGGGAAAACGTCAGGAAATGAACAAAATTCCGGGAATTTTTAAATTATATTTTTAATTTTTGTGTGTGCAGAATTTTTGAACTTAGAAAAGTTTTCCCCATCGACGAATAACACAGGCCTGCGAAATTTGACTTTTTTTTTCCCCCTCAAACAATAATATCTTTTTCCGAAGCATTTTGATCCGCTGAATCCGAATCTGGCTGCAGAATTGCTCTATCACGTCAGGTTTTTGAGATATTTCGACCTAAAAATGTGAAAAACACTGTTTTTCGACATATTTGGGGTTACGTAAAGTCGAAGGGTAATTTTTTTTCTCAAAACCAATACATGCACCTCAAAGTATAAGTCCTCCTCTTCCAAATGCCGTTGAGTTTGCTCAGATACCTTTTTTTTTCATTGAGATACAACAGTTTGAAAATTGTGTCTCCACCTATTTATTGAGTACATGAGCGCACAAATTTAAAATTGTCGTATCTCAATGAAAAAAAAAGATATTTCAGCAAACTCAACGGCATTTGGAAGAGGATGACTGATACTTTGAGGTGCATCTATTGGTTTTGTGAAAAAAATTACCTTTCGACTTTACGGAACCTCAAATATGCCAAAAAACAGTGTTTTCCACATTTTTAGGTCGGAATATCCCAAATACCTGACGTGATATAGCAATTCTGGAGCCATATGCGGATTCAGCGCACCAAAATGCTTCAGAAAAATGTTGAATGAATGAAGGGGATTGACTTTGGATTGTATTCTACATGAAACACCTTGAGTAGGCCAGGCGCATCACAACGATACGCTAAATTTTTTTCTTGAGCGAAATACGGTAGAAAATGCTTATAGCATATCACATAAATATATATTTATGCAATATGCTACACTATTATAATCGGACGCCTACAAAATTCTCGCGCCGGGCGGTAATATCCTTCGAGCCAGCACTGCTGAGATCGTAGATTGTTTGTTGCTATGTTCAGACATTATTCCACTAATTCACTCGGAATGTACTGATTGTTGTTCTAATTTTTTCCTCCGTGTACAAGTATCGAGTGTCCAGTAATTGTTGTGAATTTCGTGTATTTAAAAAAAAGTTTCACAAATGGCTTCTCGAAAATGTATCAATGCTCCAGATAACTTCTGCTACATATGTGGAAATTATGTAATAAAGAGACAGCAACAAATAATTTCTAAATGTATTGAAGAACTATACGATAGCTATTTCAAAATCAACATAAAAAACCAAGACAAACAATGGGCGCCTCATAAAGTGTGTTCGACATGTGTACGTGAACTTGGGAAATGGTCAAGAGGAGAAAAGCATTGTTTTAGTTTACAGACTCCAATGATTTGGATGGAACCGCAAAATCATATCAACGATTGTTACTTCTGCTGTTCAAACATAAAAGGATTTAATTCTAAAAATAAAGCATCGATAAGTTATCCTGATATTCGTTCTGTGATTTTACCTACGTATAAAGATCCTGATAGCAAAGAGTTATGCCATCCTGCCCAACCATTTTCATCTGATCCTAGTTTATTTCAAGAGGCTATAATGAATACTTCAGATCCTGACGATGAATATTACGAGTGCAACGAAACACCACCACTGTTTTCTCAAAGTGAATTGAATGATTTGACAAGAGATCTTAATCTTCCGAAAGATGCTGCGGAATTACTCGGTTCCAGATTGAAAGAAAAAAACATGCTGGATCGTACAACGAACTTTTATTGGTATAGAAATAGAGAGAAGGATTTTCTACCGTATTTTGCTCAATAAAAAAATTTAGTGTATTGTTGTGATGTGCCTGGCCTACTCAAAATGTTTGATGTAGAATACAATCCAAATGATTGGAGACTTTTTATAGATTCTTCGAAACGGAGCCTCAAAGTAGTATTGTTACATAATGGTAATAAATTTGCTTCTTTGCCTATTGGGCATTCTACTCATTTGAAAGAATGTTATGAAAATTTGGATTTCGTCCTCAAAAAAATAAATTACTCCAATCATAACTGGACTATATGTGGTGATCTCAAAATATTAACTATGTTGCTTGGTCAACAAGGAGGGTATACAAAATACCCCTGTTTTCTATGTGAATGGGATAGTAGGAATAGAGCACGACATTGGATCCAGAAAGATTGGCCACAGAGAGCATCATTGAACCCTGGAAGTAAAAATGTTGTACACGAAACACTAGTTGACCGCTCCAAAATTCTGCTACCTCCGCTTCATATCAAATTAGGCATTATGAAGCAATTCGTAAAGGCATTGCCTAAAGATGGTCTTTGTTTCAAATATTTATGTGATAAATTCAAGCATTTATCGGATGCGAAGATAAAAGAAGGCGTTTTTGTTGGTCCAGACATAAGGAAATTGATGCAAGATCCTGACTTTGAAAAAACTATGAATAAAACCGAGAAGCTCGCTTGGAAGTCATTTAAGGAAGTCGTACAACATTTTTTAGGGAACAGAAAAAGCCCTGATCATGAAAATATAGTCAACAGCATGCTTAACAATTTCAAAATCCTGGGTTGTAATATGAGTATAAAACTCCATTATTTGCATTCCCATATTGACTTTTTCCCCGAGAATCTTGGTGCTGTCAGTGAAGAGCAAGGGGAGAGATTTCATCAAGACCTTAAGGTTATGGAGACCAGATATCAAGGAAGGTGGGACGTTAGAATGATGGCTGACTATTGCTGGATGTTAAAGAGAGATGAACCGAATCATGAGTACAACAGAAAGAGATCAAACAGAAGTTTTGAAGAAACTAGAAAAAGATATCATAAGTCCTTTTGATTTATCTAGTATCTTAGGTCTTGTTTGAAACCAGTGCAGTCCCATGTCTGAATTTTATATAAAACGTATATATTTTTCGTTCATACAAATTGTTTAAAAAACTGTAAATATTCATATCTCACATAAAAATGAATCCCGATGTGCTGTAAAAAAACTGGCGTTATATTTTAGTTCCACAATCTGAATACCTGGAAAGGAACCATTACACAGGCCTGCGAGGTTTTTCCCCCTTGGAACTGGTGACCATTTTCCGAAGTAATTTGCTGCGTAGAATCCGAATCCGGAGCCAGAATTGGGCTATCACGTCAGGATTTTGAGATATCTGAGGGTAAATACGCGAAAAATGCGTTTTTTCGCTACTTTTGAGGTTATGTACAGGACGCATAAAATTTTTTTGATCTTTTCTCTCAACTTCATCAATTTGCACTACTCTTCCCGTTTAAAATGAGCTATTGAACGTTCATGTACGATTTTTTCTCGCAAAGTTACGACCATTCTAAGTTGTGTAATATGTCCCAACAACAGAATGAGTATTCGCATTTATTACACTGATCGACAATGAAATTCTCCTTCAAATGAAATTCTCTTTTCTGAAGTAATTTTCTGCGTAGAATCCAAATCCGGAGTCAAGATTGGGCCATCGCGTAAGCATTTCAAGATATTTAAGATTAGGTCCACGAAAAATGGGTTTTTTGATTACTTTGGAATTCATGTACTGAGTGCACAATTTTTTTTAGTCTTTTCTTCTAATTGCATCATCCAGTACTACTCTTACTCTTCAAGATAAGCTATTAATCGGTGACCTACAATTTCTCCTTGCAGAGTTACGAGTATTCCAAGTTGTGAAATATATCCCCAAGATTATAATATTTCTAGGATCTCCTGAGGGTGCTGCCAGGATGTATGGGAATGAAAATTCTAATTTTCTAATATGATATTCTTATTCAGCGACCCAAAAACTTATATGTTCACATATTCAAGGAAAATTTCCCTTCAAAAAAATGGGTTCCCCAAAGGGTTGATAATTCACAGACCAGATGGAGACCAGATATCAAGGAAGGTGGGACGTTAGAATGATGGCTGACTATTGCTGGATGTTAAAGAGAGATGAACCGAATCATGAGTACAACAGAAAGAGATCAAACAGAAGTTTTGAAGAAACTAGAAAAAGATATCATAAGTCCTTTTGATTTATCTAGTATCTTAGGTCTTGTTTGAAACCAGTGCAGCCCCATGTCTGAATTTTATATAAAACGTATATATTTTTCGTTCATACAAATTGTTTAAAAAACTGTAAATATTCATATCTCACATAAAAATGAATCCCGATGTGCTGTAAAAAAACTGGCGTTATATTTTAGTTCCACAATCTGAATACCTGGAAAGGAACCATTATTGTTCGAAGGGAAAATAAAAACTTATATTCCGCAGGTCTGTGAATTATCAACCCTTTGGGGAACCCATTTTTTGAAGGAAATTTTCCTTGAATATGTGAACATATAAGTTTTTGGGTCGCTGAATAAGAATATCATATTAGAAAATTAGAATTTTCATTCCCATACATCCTGGCAGCACCCTCAGGAGATCCTAGAAATATTATAATCTTGGGGATATATTTCACAACTTGGAATACTCGTAACTCTGCAAGGAGAAATTGTAGGTCACCGATTAATAGCTTATCTTGAAGAGTAAGAGTAGTACTGGATGATGCAATTAGAAGAAAAGACTAAAAAAAATTGTGCACTCAGTACATGAATTCCAAAGTAATCAAAACCCATTTTTCGTGGACCTAATCTTAAATATCTTGAAATGCTTACGCGATGGCCCAATCCTGACTCCGGATTTGGATTCTACGCAGAAAATTACTTCAGAAAAGAGAATTTCATTTGAAGGAGAATTTCATTGTCGATCAGTGTAATAAATGCGAATACTCATTCTGTTGTTGGGACATATTACACAACTTAGAATGGTCGTAACTTTGCGAGAAAAAATCGTACATGAACGTTCAATAGCTCATTTTAAACGGGAAGAGTAGTGCAAATTGATGAAGTTGAGAGAAAAGATCAAAAAAATTTTATGCGTCCTGTACATAACCTCAAAAGTAGCGAAAAACCGCATTTTTCGCGTATTTACCCTCAGATATCTCAAAATCCTGACGTGATAGCCCAATTCTGGCTCCGGATTCGGATTCTACGCAGCAAATTACTTCGGAAAATGGTCACCAGTTCCAAGGGGGAAAAACCTCGCAGGCCTGTGTAATTGATTACATAGAATATCGATTATATTAAATATTGATATTCTTTGTTATAATTTTGAGAGTTATGCAAAGATTCTCAGATATTTTCAGAATAATTTCTTCAGCCAGGTTTAGACAGCGATTAATTATTCACTGAAGAATTCTCGAAAAAAAATCCTTTTTAAATTCTTATAGAATTCCAGAAACCTTACACAACTCAAGAAGTCCTATTTCACGGCTCTGTTACAAATAATCTATAAAATCTTATTGACGAATGGCAAAATGAATAGGTTTCAATGGAATTCAATGATATTTAATCAGAGATTTCACCATTTGGAATAGGATTTAATAGAATATTTCTACCTGGGGGAGATTTGAGAGTTGTTTCAAATATTCTCTCAGAGGTCTTGCGACTGTTTCAAGGATTTTCGAAAGAATTCCCAAATGGTTGTGAAATAGTCTGTTTCTGACTTCTTTAAGATGTATTGAATATACCTGATTTTATTTTCAAAACGCATTATAATTAAATGGAGCCGAGTTGGATATGAATGATTTGGATTATTGATTGAAAACATGTCCATTTTAAATGATCAATATTTGAATATTCAACTTCGAATTCATTTTTCTTATGAGATTGTATTAGGGGTGTGCGAACCGTTCGAATCTCGAACCGAACTGAACCGAACTCCTACTGTTCGGTTCGGTTCGAACTTCGAACTTGATTAGCAGAAAAAGTTCGGTTCGGTTCGAATTTCGAACTTGGATAACAGAAACAGTTCGGTTCGGTTCAAATTTCGAACTGCATTCATTGAAAACGTTCGGCTCGAGATTCGATTTGTCACGGTTTGCTTCGAACTTTAGACTCAAAACCTGAAAAAATTCGACTACGCTGGAAAAAAAAAGACGATGTTGAATCGACCTATCATCAAGTTGATCTGATATCGATGCCAAGTTCAAGTGATGGAGAACACACATACAGGCGTTCCCATGTTGTTTTTGCTTGTAAACACGCAGAAACAACTTGTTTCCAAGTCGAATTGACATGATATTGGGTACTTGATAGACGCAAGTTGATTGAATCTGTGATTTTTCCTGGTGTAGTTTCGAGTCTCAAACTTGAATAATTGAAAAAGTTCATATTTCGGATAACCTTGTTGACAATACTGCGGATTAGATGAAATTAAATATATTCATCATGAATTCTATTCGCAGCCTCATTATTTTGCCTCCTCAGATGCGCGGGATATATATAATGAACCCATAAGTTCTGCGTGATTAGACTATAAAGATATTATACTAGGAGGACGAGTCAGTAGACATGGGGTTTACACAAATAAAAAGAGACAGCTGCAAACAAAAGAAAGAGAGAAAAATGCA
Organism: Gonatopus flavifemur; assembly: GCA_018340375.1. Taxonomy (NCBI): domain Eukaryota; kingdom Metazoa; phylum Arthropoda; class Insecta; order Hymenoptera; family Dryinidae; genus Gonatopus; species Gonatopus flavifemur. The sequence continues at coordinate 22,175,442 of JAFFJZ010000004.1, forward strand.
GTGAGGTGAGTGTCCTTGTCTTTTATGCAAAGAGGTTTATAATCAACGCTACCACAAACCTCAAAATAGTGTTGATTCATTACCATTTTTTTTTTAATAGTAGAGTAATCATTCTTGGTAACAGAGTGGTTTCTAATGTGAGTTAATCATATTCCAAATATCGCATAAGGATATAAATAATTATATTAGGAGGAAATTTTACTTTGTGATTATTGAAATTTATGATAAAAGTGTTCTGCACCCAATTGAAAATTCATCTAGATACGTGGGATATGTTAAACTTACATGAAAAACCACTCTGTTACCAAGAGGAACAACCCTGTTATTCCAGAAATATGGTAATAAATCAACACTAGATTACACTATGGACACTTTTCTGTGATTTATTGAAGAATTGAAGTGTTCTTCGTTACTTGCCTCAAATTTGCGACCATTTTATCAATATTTAAATACTAGTCGCTGCAATTGAACATTTGGAAACAGAGAAAAATTTATCTGCACTCAATTTTAAATTGACCCATAGAATATTCTCCGAACGTTTCTAAATTACCCAAACGTTTAATAAACATTCTCAAAATGTTTTGCGTACTTTTGGTGCTACTAGGGTAGACTGTTTTATTACTGCAACATGCTGCATATGAAACGTCACTTCAAAAGATGAATTCATGATGGATTCTGTTTTCATAAATGTATTTCTAATTTAGTTTTGGCTTTGCGATTAGACGTTTTGGAAGTTGGAAGTAGGTTCGAAATTACAAAGTTCCGTTCAACTTGAAAAATATATTTGCAGTTCGGTTCGGTTCGACTGGGAAAATTTGGAGTTCGGTTCGAGTTCGGTTCGACTTTTCAAAGTTCGGTTCGGGTTCGGTTCGACTTGAAAAATACATTTGGAGTTCGGTTCGAGTTCGGTTCGACTTTTTAAAGTTCGGTTCGGTTCGATTTGAAAAATATATTTGAAGTTCGGTTCGAGTTCGGTTCGACTGAAAAATTCAAGGTTCGCACACCCCTAGATTGTATTATGCCATTGAAGATGTTAATTGAAATTGATGTCTGCGCATTTTATTTTCGACCCGGGAATTTCTCAAAAAATCCTGGAAAAAGTCGGGAATTGGTCGGGAATTCCAAAATCTTATTTTGCTAGACACCCTGACAAATTTTTTTACTGTTTAGGTATAGAAGAAGAAACTCGTGTCGTGTATGTACTTCACAACACTGCGTGTATCGAGTTGGATAGTGAATATTCGAATGAATTATAAAGTCGGAACGAAATAAACGATATCCACAGCTCAAAATCAGACACAATATTTCCTTCTCCTTTTTTGTTTTTCTACAATAATTGTTTTCGAAGTATATAGTTATTTATCGAACAAGATAAGAAATATATCCAGTTTATAGGTGATTGTAATCGATTTGTAATTCCAATACATAGTATATATCCTGAGATTAAGAGATCACATGCGTTCACGAAGTTCTGGGCGCCAACCTCTGGGATGCTCATAAAATGACACACATTGACAAGACAGGGGATCTGCAACATGTTATCTAGGATCTTCCCTTGGATTCAAAGAAGTTATTTTCCGAGAATACTGAAAGGGATTGGGAAGGATTTATTGATTTTGAAACTCCTGAACTTCTCCTGGAGGATTCACAAATAATTGGATTGCGTAACATGTATCGTCTTTTTGAAGTATCTAGTGTTGTGGAAATGTGAAAAATCATCTACGACAGTCCCACAATTGGTTAATGTACAAGCAAATACGATTTATTCTATCGGTACAGCGGGTCATGATTGTCAGGTTACACGGAAAAAAATATTCCAGTCAATTTCACAAAACCACTGCAGCGAGAAAATTTCGGTTACCACAACAATAAATCGAGTAACTTGAACTGTTGTGTTCTGTAAAGAATACCAGTGACATAATAATTTGAACTGATCAATTATAGTATATATAGGTACATTGTTCTAACAACAACCGATTGTAGTAGTTTGTACTATAATTCGTTATATTTTCAACTCTTACAATAACTCACTCACTTTAAACGGTAATTCTTACAGCAATGTCTGGTATTTTCAACTATGAATTTGAATAAGTTTAACTGATCAATCGGCAATTAAAACTATATCAGTACATAGTCCTCCAGAAACAAATAGCTATATTCTTAAATAGATCTTTCCTGTACATAAAAAAAAAGTATTTTTCAATAGGTTGAAATAAAAATTTTATTTCATTTAAATCATTCTTTGTTTAATGGAAACAAAATTCATTGGACTGACATAAAGCATGCAAATAAATTTGTTACTTCTATAACAATATTCATAAATATTTATCTCGTTCTATTAAAATGGCGAGTTTATTCAAATCAAAAAAGGGTTTATTTCAATCAAATGAATTCTCTTTCCATCAGGCAAAGAATGATTCAAGTAAAATAGAATTTGTATTTCACCTTAATGGAATAATTTATTTCTTTGAATCAAAAATACTTTCTTCTGTGTCTAAGAAGGAATGGATTCATGAATACAGCTACTTGTTTCTCAAAGCACAATTTTGAAACAGAAAAACAAAACAATGTTCTCATGGTAAATGGTGCGACATAAGATGAATAATAATAACTAAGAATAATATTGGATTGAACATCTGAATTTCATCTCACCAACGACGAAATGTACTACACTGAGAGAAAAAATTTCCGGGAACAATGAAATATTTAGTTAAATAGTCGCCATAAAATACTTAATTGATTTGAATAAACTTTTATTGACTCGATTCAATATTCATTCAATCAAACAAATATTTAATATGCTATGAAATATTTCATCAACTGAAACAGTTATTTAATTGAGTCGATGAAAGTTTATTCAAATCAATTAAGTAATTTATGGCGACTATTCAACTAAATGTTTTATTGTTCCCGGAAATTTTTTCTCTCAGTGTACACGAACAATAACTTTATCGAATAAGCTCCGAAGTGTCAAGAGCGTAATAGCTACGTTGGCTAAGTATTAGTTTTGCGATAGTTTAGTTAGGTAGATGGAGCAGGTTCGGTTCCCCGTTAGGTTCAAAACGTTTCACTGTTGCCAACAAAGTTATTCCAGATAATAAATAATGATGTAGCATTGTGTATCCTGCACACATCATAGTGCAGTCAAAATTGGTGTTATTTTTTTGATCATTATTTTGAATAAATCAACAAAAGTTTAATAGAATCTAAAGACAAGTTTATTTCTCAATAATATTCAATTCTTTCTCATTTCTTTTTGAAATTATTGAATACGTGGCAACACCTAACCTCTATTTGAAGGCTGAGAGTTCAAAAGGGCCTAACCCACACAAAATTCGAAATTGGTTTCAATTCATTTTCGGATTGTCATTCTAAGCCTTTATATCGAGGTGTTATCAAAACTTTCAATTTCGACGTAGTTTTCTTGTAATCGAGAGTAAAAATTTCTAAGGTCCCAACCCGAGTGGTCCTGAGAATTCAAAAGGGCCTAACCCCATACGTAGTGTTATGGAAAAACGATGTTTTTCATCGTTTCGGGTAGGTTTGCACGAAACCCTTTGTTTGAGAATGCCATCTATCAAAAGTGGTGCATACTTGAGTGTTCAGTCAACAACTTGGTGATCGCTTTTTGTTGATATTGTGAAATTCACCTACCTTGTTGATCGGAATGTTCTGAGTGGTATAAGTGTTGACGACTTTCAATGTGTATATCTGTTTCGCTACAAATTGATTCTAAAAATTGCAAACGAGGTGTTATTGCCCGAGTTATTTTGAGCATTTCGGCGTTTTATTCATAAGCCAAACTCAGAAAACAGTGGAGTATGAGCGAGAAGAACAAAAAGCGTCGTGACTCACGTCGCAAAGGGGAAGAGTATACCACAATCAGAGGTAAAGTTGTACGTGCGAAAGCTTCTCGTGCCGAACAGGTACGATGGAGATAGTTCAATATTATTTTGACTCGCTTCAGAATCCAAAATGTCGCATCCAACATGGTGGATACGAATTTGAAAATCACTCGGATTCGCTTGAAACTCGTTATCCGGGGGTTTTATGGGTCGCTGATTACGAATCCGTTAACAAAATTGACAAATTCAAGAAGGGATTTGTCATCAGCGACCTCAAAACCTCGTGGTACTGGGTCTGAAGGAAATCCGGTGAATTTCCAATTTCGGCCTACCATATTTGATCTACCATTTTGAATTAAGAAAATTTGACAACAGATACGTAATCAGTGACCCCAGAAACTCAAACATATTCAGTTGAAAGAAAATTCGATGGATTGTTAATTTTGGTCCACCATGTTAGATGCAGAATTTTGGATTTGTAAATTTTTACCGTGGATTCGTAATCGGTGACCTCAAAACCGTCTGGGAACCGAGTTTGAAGGAAATCCGATGAAATTTCCCAAAATCGGCCCACCCTATTGGATCCGCCATTTTGAATTCGGAAATTTTCATAGCGGCTTCGTACTCAGCGACCCCAAAAACCCTGAGATAACCAGTTTGAAGGAAATCCGATGAATTGTCAATTTCGGTCCACCATATTAGATGCGCCATTTTGAATTTGGAAATTTTTACAACGAATTTGTAATCAGCCACCAAAAACACCCTCCTCAAAGTAATTTCGTTGGCAAATGTGAGTTTTGATTCCGAAATCCTCTAATTATAACTCTCTACAAATGTTTCGACTATATCTTAACATATTTATTTTCAAAAGAATTACGAATTATTAGGAAGTATTCATAAATGAGTATTATTTAAACATATGAAAGTCAATAATAACACGCTGTACTGATGGTGTATCAAGTTCAAAGCAAAACTCTAATACTACATGCGCGACAAGGCAAGATCAAGATCATGACTTTGTGGGTTAGGCCCTTTTGAACTCTCAAACCCCCTTGGGTTAGGCCCCTGAATACTTGGAGTACTTATAAAATCAAGAAGAATGTATAAATTCCAAAAAAAATTCATACAGGGTAACAGAATGGGTCAAATTAATTGTAAAATCACTCATGAATCTGTTGATTCTGACGAATAGGAAAAATGAGAGCGTTTTTATCACCTCCTGAAAAGTTATTTCGATGTGGATTAGGCCCTTTTGAACTCTCAGCCTTCATTTATTTATAATATATGAGTATTTCGAGTTTTCTCCGTGTAAAAAAATGAGATACAACTATGTTTAAACTAAGCCTCATCTATGTGTGGTGATGAGCTTATAGAAACTATTTATGTGAAAATGACTCATTTATGGATTTTTCCAAAATCCATAAATTTTGGAATTGTTAGAACAATGTAAGTAATGGTAATCTTCAAAAAGTAATGCATTATCATGGTATTCAACAAATTAGTTGAGTAAACTTCGACCTAAAATATTTCAAGAATGTTTGGTGATTCACGAATCTATTAAGCATTCTAAAACAAAACTTGGCTTCCACATTTCTGAAGCACAGTTTTATAAACTCAAAATCATCCCGGCCTTATAAACGTATGGAGATATGGAAACAAGATGGAGTATTTTTATTCGATAGAGTTGAATCGATCATTTGAATATAAAATTATTCGAATACTCAATGACTCAAATTTCACTGTATACCCGGAAAATACCGGAAAACCCGAATACTCTCGAAAGCTTGAGACATTTCGGGAAACCCGAATCAAATCGGGTACGCGAAAGGTTTCAGGAACCTGAATCAAATCGGGTTCCCGGAAATTCGGGAAATTCAAAAAATCCCGACCCGTCCCGATTTCCGAATCGAGATTCCCGAATTATTCGGGTCTCACACACCCCTAAAATTTGATATACGGAAAAAAATAATCTGCTACACTGAGAGAAAATTCCATTGTAAATTGTACTGTTTTGATCAGTAAAACGTATATTAGTTACATTAACTCATGCATTAGTATATTCGCATGATAATATAGCGAAATTAACTAATTGAAAATTGTTGAAGATACTACAAAAATTTGTGACGAAAATATAGCGGTTGGAACTTATTTCTCAGTCAAACTTTTCACTATCCTTGAATAGTAAAATTAACTCCGAAAACCTATTCCTATTTACAGTTCAGATTAGTTCACTGAGAGAAAAGTCCACTGTAAATTGTACTATTTTGATCAGTAAAACGGATATCAGGTACAGTCACTGATGCATTAGTACATTTGCATGATCATGAGGTGAAAATAACTAATTCAAAATCGTTGGAGATACTACAAAAATTTGTGAAGAAAATAAAGGTACCACCATAAAATATCTACCATCTATTTATAGGTTAATTCACGAATGCTTATAGTAAGCTTTACAATTTCGATTAGTAAAAAATATATTGAGCAGAACAACTAACTTTATATTAGTAAACTTGAGTAAGTTGATACAGAAAGTTCAATTACGTAGGAAAAATCCGAGACTATTGAAATTATTGATGGAATCAAGCTATACGTGTATCTTAGGCAGCTGTGCTTTGGCTTTTATTCTAGTGTGGCTCAGTTTTCGAGATATTCAAGTTTGAAGAATGAATGCGAGTTGATATACCCAAAAAGATTCATCTACTTGAGCGACCGGCGGTGGCTCAAGTGATAGAACCTCAGCGTTTAGCCCCAACATCCTGTGTTCAATTCTCGTGGAAGCGATTCTTTTTTCCCATTTATCCTGATATTTTTTTCAACTACACTGAATAGTCAAAAAATAGGTAATTTGCCTAATGTTTAATAGCGAGGATCTTTTGTGTTGATTTTACACTACCAAAAAAAATAGTAAAAAATTTCCCTTCTCGATGGGTAAAATTGAATAGTTCATTTCACAATCAATACTTGGTGGTAAAATAGAGTATTTTTAATTGAACATTCATGATCTATTGAACTAACAACTTCTACTATTTTTCATATTTGAGTCCTTTCACAACCCAGAAAAATAGTTAAAAAATAGTAAATTCCACTATTTTTTTCTCTCAGTGTATGGCAGCTAGAAATGAAATACGGTAGCTACTTCGTGTTCTCGATATTTAGATAGCTCTTATAGTAGTAACTTTTCTCGCCACAGTTAGAAATAGTTAGCATAGCTGCTCTCTAAATTTCTTGGAATGAAAAATTCACTCTTGAGGAGTGTAAATAACGGAAGTCCAAGAAGAGTTGGATTCTACTCTTGAAGAGTGAGTTTTTACTCTACCAGAGTGGAGTTCTAACTCGTTTCGAAGAGTGAAATTCCACCCTTCTGTAAGAGTGAAACCCTCACCCCGAGAGAGTGAAAATCCATCTTTATGGGGTGAAAACAACTCACTCTTTAAGAGTGGAATTTCACTCTTCTTGGAGTTGCAGTATTTTTACTCTTCAAAAGTGCACGGAAAAAAATGATGTGGTTGATATGTGGATAGCTAAAAATGACCTGTGGGAGCTATTTTTCAGCTATGACAACCGAAGTTATCGCTATAGGAGCTAAAATCTAGCTTTTGCATGCAGCAATTGTTTCCGCTATCCAAATATCAAATATACGAAATAGCTACCACAGCTAATTCCTAGCTACCATAGTGAATTATTTTTTTCCATGTGGATTTTCATTCCAAGAAATTTAGAGAGTAATTTTCAGCTATCCAAATATCAGCAACATTTTTTTTCCATGTACAAGGATTCAACGATCAATATCTTATACATTTCGTATGGAATTCCAATCACTTTTCATGTCTATATAAGTATATCAAAAGAAACAGAAACCTGAGAAATCTATCAGAAACAAAAGCTGTTCGATAAAACAGTCTTGATCTCGATAGTGCAAGTGCATATGTATAATTTTAATATATAATAATTCAAGTCCCGTCTGCGTTTGGTCTCAATGTTACTGCACACCACGCTGATAATTATCACTTCGATATACATTTCAAACTTGGTTTAGAGTTACGTTTGGTAGAGATATCAACTGCAACCTGAAACTTATACCCCGCTAATGTTCCTGTTCATTTGAAAACGATTTGATAAAATTTACATATAATCTTTCGTATCACGGTTATTCGATGAATTACAGTAATAATGGTTGCGAAATGAGATAAATATTCAAATTATAATGTGCCGAAAAATTTGAGTTCTGAAAATATTGCTTGATAAGTTCATGAACGAAGTCTCTTTTTTGTTTCTTTTGTTTTAGATTTACTGAAAGGCTTTGAACCTTCAGATTTGCATTATACTTTGAGTGGTCAAGGCTCTCGGTTCAGCATCGTCTTTATTGCACTGATGTAATGCCGATGGTGCACTGTAAAATAAATTGAAAATCCACTGCGTCTTGGTACAGGGAAATTTTAGTACATTTAATAAGTGTATAACTCAATTTTAGACTTTTTTTTACAAAAAATATTTTATATTACAATATAAAATACATGAACACCATATCAATCCTCGAAATATTGTTCATTGTTTTCGATGACCTTCCCAATCAGAGATCAATAACAAGCGGAGCACTGCACTACTGCTGGCCAAGACTGGCAGGGTACTTGCATTTTCCTGGGATGATAACGCTTTTCTGTACTGGAGATTGAGTACTAATACTATTATTCGCAATCAGTGCAGTGCCTGTACTGGATCAATACCTAGCCGGCATGAAGTTCTCAGTACTGGTTTATCAGTACAGGCAAAGTACTGTATTTCTATGTATCCAGTACTGATCCCGTACGTGTTGGCCAAGTGTTGGAGACCCAATCTTGGCACTGTACTGCACCTGTTGTCAACATTAGCATAATTCGGATTCTTCTGATTGGGTTGCGCCAACGGCCGGGCAACATACTAATACCATCGTGAAAAAAACTTGCAGGCTTTGAGGAACAAAGGACATAAAGTCATCGACGAATTTTCGTACGTCGTCCAGAGTTTGGAAGCGGCTATCCTTCGAGACATGCTGTATGGACCGAAGGAGAAGATAATCAGATAGAGTCAAGTTTGGTGAATATGCCCCGTGGGGGAGAACTTCCCAGCCCAAGTTTAAAATGGTTTGTTGAGTCGCGCGAGCAACAAGAGGTCGAGCGTTATCATGGAGCAACATAACTTTTCGGCCTCCTTGCCCAGTAAACGGCCTCTTCTCCTCAAGAATGTTGTGCGATTTGTTTAATTGTCGGCTGTAGCGTTCCGCAGTAACTGTTTGACCTATTTCTAACAGTTCGTAATACAGTACACCCTTCATATCTCACCAGATGCAGAGGAGAACCTTCGTCAAGTGGATACTTTGTTGGGCAATGGATGTCGACGGTTGTTCGGGATCCACCCATGACTTTTTGCATTTGGGATTAGCAACAAGAATATATTCTTCATCTCCCGTCACAGTTTCTCACACAAAAATTCTTCTTTCGGTACTTGCCTGTGTGGAAATTAATTCTTGGCGGCAGTTTGGGCCAAACTAGGCGTCCTCGTTTTATTTCAAGCTCTGTTTTGGTTACCCTTATAGGGCCTAGACAGGATTGTCACGCACGCATCTTCAGGGCTTGCATAGTATTCCCAATTTGGGCCTATGTATAGGGCTGGACTCGAAACCAACAAACTCAATTTCACCAGTTCTAATGCAAAATTCGTTGAGTCAATGTACAAATATTCAAAGAATGAAATGGGAGGAAATTTTTGAAAATATTTTTGTTGATTTTGAACCCTGAGGTTTATTCAAAACTGTTGCAGTCTCGAAAAAGGTCTTGTCTTGTCTTGTCTTGTTTTGGTCTTGAGTGGAGAAGAATTGCTCAATGTCTTGGATGCAATCAATTCCAGCATCTCAGACGTGTTATTTCCAGTTATTATGTGCCCATACTTGACTTTATGTAAAAATTTGCTCTTCGGAGATCGTAAAATTGAATGATATTTACTATTTTTGAATTTTGATCAAGAGTCTCGAGTCCACCTATACCTATGTAGTATGGGGTAGTCATTCTGATACTCCTTGCTAGCTCCTGGTGAGAGTCTGGAGAGTTTGAAGTGGAATTCTCTCTCTTAAGAGTGGATTTTTACTCCAAGGTATTGATTTTCTAAATGTGGAAGAGTGACAATTTCACTCGCATGAAACGATATAGGTTGCTTTTTGATTGCTTGGGGAATGGATTCTTTTTCCAAAAGAGTGGAATCTCATTCTTCAGGCAGCCAAAAGGGAACCTATCTTTGCGTTCGAGGAGAAGTCTCCTTCTTCCAAATTTAGAGAGTATACTTTGAAAATTTTGGAAGATTTTCTTTGACTTTAATAGCAGATTTTGTCCTGTATTGACGGAGAAATTATTTTTCCATCAGAAATGAGGGATTTTCTCAGTACTCTAGAGAACTATCTTCCCTTCTAGGTATTGACTCTCCACAGATTACCTGGTGACTTGAAGACCCAAATGGTTTTCCGCTTTCGAAATTCTTCCTGATTTCAATGCAATTATACAAAGTATGGAATATACTCTTACGATGTGATCACCTCATGAAGTTATTCCCAGAGGTTGAGAGCATGTCCCAAAAATCTGATGAACTTTTAAAAACTAGCCTGGTTAAAAAAATTCATAAAATCTGACGAAATGAAATTGAATAGGATTTGATCAGAACATCGCACAGTGGGGTCGAATGCCAAAAATCTGGAAAAAATAGCACAAATGAAGTCTGTAGTTTCAGATGTTTGGCCTTTGGGGTGAGTTAACTAATGTCTCAAGTATCAGAATTCAAATATAAAAAGATTTGATCCCTCCTCTCTACTCTTGTATTACAGTTCGAAAGTATCCTGTCGTGAGGTACCATTCGCGTGAATGAGAGACAGTGAAGTGACGAGCATGTTCCAAGAGACGCTGTGTCTCGAAAAGTGAACCGATTGAACTTTTCTGAAATGGAATCTATTGCTGGAAGTGTATAGAATATATCGAGAGTTGGTGGAATATCAATTTACTGAGTGGCAAGTAATGGCAAAGCAATGATTGTATGTGATTTTTATACCTCTGAATTTGGAAATGTGTTTCGTTATTTGGAGAAAACTTGTGTTCCACGCCTTTCCACATCACTTCACTTATTGGAGGTGCTAGATGGGGTTCTTACCTTCAAAATGAAAGAAAAATTAGCTGCCCCTTTTTGCCCTCTTGGGGTTCCGTCATTGTTTTGTGAAGGAAGTTTCTTTCAGACACATTGTGATAATCACGAAAACCTTGATGAAATTGTAAGCAGTTCACGAATTCTTTTGAAAATCGATACCTGGGGGGTTTTTCAGGTCGCTGATGAATAATCGGTTGTTAAAATTTCCAAATTCATAATGACAGATCCAATATGGCGGACCGAAATTTTAAAATTCATCGGTTTTCCTTCACACTCCGCACTCGGGGATTTTCGGGGTCGCTGATTACAAATCAGTTGTCAAAATTCCCACATTTGGAATGTTGGATCCAGTATGGTGAACCGATATTCCAGAATCCATCAGTTCTCCTTTACACTCATAATTGGAAGGTTTTTAGGATCGCTGATTAGAATACAAAATCCGTTGTCTTGATGTACATTTTCATACATTTACCATTGCGTGCATATTCACCATATCGGATCAGACAAGTTGAATTTCGCAATTTCGACAATCCCCTGGCAAAGAGGACAACAGATTCGTACTTAGCAACTTCAGAAACTACTTAGTACCGAATTTGAAAGGAATCCGATGGATTTCTGAATTTTTGTCCGTCATATTAGATCCGCCATTTTGAATTTTGTGATTTTTCACAACGGATTCGTATTTAGCAACCTCAAAAACCACTGGGTACCGAGTTTGAAGGGAATTCGATGGATTTTCAGATTTTTATCCGCCATATTGAACCCGCCATTTAGAATTTTTTCATGTTGGCAACGGATCCGTAATTAGCAACCGCAAAAGCCACTGCGTACCGAGTTTGAAGGGAATTTAATGGATTTTCGGATTTTTGTACGCCATATTGGAACCGTCATTCTGAATTTGTTCATGTTGACAACGGATCCGTAATAAGCAACCGCAAAAACCACTGCGTACCGAGTTTGAAGGGGATTTAATGGATTTTCGGATTTTTGTACGCCATATTGGAACTTTCATTCTGAATTTGGTGATTTTTGACAACGGATTCGTGATTAGCAACCTCAAAAACCCCTGAGTCCTAGATTTCAAGCAATTTTGAGAACTCCTGATATTTTTTGCCAACTTTTTGGCATTTAGCCCCACTGTGCACTGTGCAAGATTCAATCAGAATCACATTGAAATAAAATTACACCCATCTGATTGAATCTCATTGAAAATGGTAGAATACGATTTGGTCAGAACGTTGTTCGGAATTCAATGAGCTTCAGTGAGAATCAATGAGTTTTCTTCACCAGGGTAAGCAGCGAAATTCGGGGTACTCTCCAAAACTTTTAGAGTGTGATTTCACCCTTCAGCCAGCCAAAAATGGGATTGTCGAGTAAAATTTTCACTCTTTCAGAGTGATAGTTTAAGGTTTGTGGTTAAAAACTTACAAACACTCCAATTTCAAAGTGAATTTTCCACTCTTAAAGAGTGAGGGTTCGCTCGAAACGAGTGAAAATCCCACTGGAAGCGAACTGGCTCACTTCTGAGATTTAGTGGAGTGGAATACGTGATTCTTCACACTTTCAGGTTTAGAGAGTAGTCAAAAACCTGGAAAAGAAGTCCTCCACTTCCCGTGTGGAAATTTGTCCGGGCGTCCTGTATTGAATATAGGCCCTGTATGGGCTTAAATCGGGTATCCAAACTTAGGATGGCCTAGCCTTAACCACTAGGGGCCTAGTCGGGTTTCTGATATTTGGCCTGATTCTTCTAACTCAGGGCCACCCGTACAAGGCCCATGTGGGGCCAAGATGCATTTCCAATGTTTCCCCCTGTTTGAATAATTTAGGCGCACCCTACTAAAGCCCGTATAGGGCCTTGCTTTGTTTCCCGTATTCTCCCAAAGATTTTATTTTAGGCGCACCCTACTACAGCCCGTGTAGGGCCTTGCTAGGCTTTCCATATTCTCCCAAAGATTTTAATTCAGGCGCACCCTACTACAGCCCGTATAGGGCCTTGCTAGGCTTTCCATATTCTCCCAAAGATTTTAATCCAGGCGCACCCTACTACAGCCCGTATAGGGCCTTGCTAGGCTTTCCATATTCTCCCAAAGATTTTAATTCAAGCACACCTGTACACAACCCTCGTAGGGCCGACCTGCATTACCAATATTCCCCTTGTTTTGAAAAGTTAGGCGCACCCAACCTTGGTTGAAAACAGCAATATATAACCTCTTTATTCAACTAAAGTTTTAAACTATTTACAATTCGAAGTCTTTACATAGATCCATTTTTATAGCCAAATTTCTGTCGTTTTGATCGAGCACAGGAATGAAATGCAAGAAATTTTCCATTTGATATTAGATAAAAGTCAATAGTTTCGGTTTCACTGAATAAATTCAATGAGATAAAAATTTTATAATCAATGAATTGATGGAAAATCATAATGATAATTAATACCTTATACTCGTAGACATAACAATGAAAAAGGGAACGTTGTATGAACTTAAAGGTACTTGATTCATTAAGAAACAATCAAAATAATCATTTGAATATATCAAATGATCAAATCTGACCAGGCCCTGGCCAGGCCCTGAATAGAACTGGGGTATGTCATAAATCATTTCTACCCGGGTGGGAATTTTATTCTCTCCTTGCGATATTCATCTAATTTGATAATCTATGCAAAAATTTATTACACATTCAAAGGCTCTAGTTTCAGAGCCTGCATTGGCCCCATCATGGGTGTCCTACATAGGCCCAAGCTAGGAATACAGTACAGGCCCTGGAAATGAGAGCGTGACAATCCTGTCTAGGCCCTATCAAGGTAACCAAAACAGGGCCTGGAATAAAGTAAGGACGCCTAGTTTGGCCCTAACTGGCGCCAAGAATTAATTTCCACACGGGTTATGGAGAAATTTTTTTGAGGCGAAGTCCTCATATTATTATCACCCATACAAAAATTTTTGGGCTTCGCCAATGCTGACAATAAAATATAGCTTGGCGCAATGTTGACAGACAAGGCTTGGCAATCTATAAATCTTCAATGTTGATTAACAATAAATACAATGTTGCACCGATGTCGGTGTTCGACGGATTTCGTTTGTCAGCCTATTATTGTGGCACAATTGCGCTAAGTTTGGCTCATCCTTGGCCCAATATTGACTCAGGGATAGTTTACATTCAACGCCAGGATCATTTAAATTGTGATTTAATATTGTCTCAAACTTTGGCCTAGTTTCGGTAGAAATTAGCTTTCAATGTAGCGCCGATCATTGGTAATAGCATGGCTCAATATTGGCAACCTATATAATATTTTTGCTACGTTACTAATCAAGTGTTTCTCGCGAGTGGTGTAACGCGTATACGAAGAATATATAACGCTTAAATAAGTCTTTGGAAGAACAGTCAATCGCTCTTTACTATGAGTCACACTATAGGGCTCCCACCGCTGAGCTAACATACATTGTGTCTACTTCTCATGGCAAAATTTACCGACAAAAGACGCCGAGTTGTTCACAAACAAATGAGGGGAAAACAATAAGACTTCAAACAACATATGTCAGAAATTGCGAAATGCGCATACTTTTTATATATTTCTGGGTTAAATGTTTTTCACTTTGATCATTGGCGCAGCATTGACAAACGAAATTTCCAATTGTTTACCAATGATGGTATATTTCATTGCCATTGTGTCATCGATGATGGGACTTCATTGGAAAAACACGTAGGTGAATCACAAAATGATGTTATTATTCCAGGTTTGCGCCATGCTTGGTTGCCAAGCCTCAGCCATACTTTATCTACGTTGCACCATGCTAGCACCAATTGTAAATTTCTATATGAGTATTCTGTACATATCTTTGAATCTTGTTTCCAAGATTTATTAAAAATTTTCCCTCCTCTATATAAAATTCCTTCAAAGAAATAATTAGAGTTCGTATTGAAACGTTATTCCAACTTTATCAATCCCACTGAAAAATGACATCCCGTTCGAAACTAGATAATGATTTCAACTCGTTGGATAAATTCAATAAAACCAGTGTTGAAAGTTTGTAGCAATCTACCACCTATGGTAGTCCGTTTTGTTCTTTATTGCGAAGTGATTTATAAAACTAAGGAAGACAGCAAAATTATGCCCGTGTTGGAGTTTCTCACGATACAATAAATCAAACTATAAATACATGCCAGTAATGTTCCGTGATACTGAAAACAGCATTCATTACTTTCACCGTGAAAAATCCGAAAATATCGAAAGGGTAATAAAATCTCTGACATTTGATAATTACGTGTATATTTTATTTGAATGATTCCCTATTAAATAACGTCTATTTATTTTACAGTTTGAAATATCTCGCAAGTGTTATCCGCGTGATTCGAGATTGGAAAAACTAAATGATACATCATCGTTTCTCTCCCTATGATTTTCAGTTTCTCCTCTCATTTCTCTTCATCCCGTATAATCAAATTTATATAAATTTCGAGATGCGAACGAATGAAAAAAGTTGGATAAGAAAAATATCGAGGGACAAAAATTCGATCTTGGATTCATGTAACCGAAGAAAGTGGAAAGAGAGAACAACACGTGGCCCTTGAAATTGGACACATCCCCCTTCGACGCTTCAAATTCCATGTCGGGATTGAAGTCGAATTCCTTACAACTCATTTCTTTTTTCTTTTGCTTGATTTTTTTTTTCGATACTAAGAGGAACCGGGGAACAGAACAGAAAAGTAATCTGTAAAATTGATTGAAAATTCATACAATTTTAGCATCTTCGAATTACCGAGGTGTAGGCGAGCGTTCAATAGAGTTTATAATTAAACCGGTATTTTCAGAACGAATGCTTTGGTTTTGACGTTAAACGTCAAATGCAATATGCTTTGCTTTTGGATGATTGGCGGATAATCATGAAATACGTATACTACACATGGTGTTGGGAATATACATTGTTCGATTGATTCGACATTAAACACATATTATATGCATTTTCTTTGCTCCGAAAGAAATTATTGAGAAATGATGTATGCTTTTGTTTTCAGATCGCGATGGTGGATGGCTAAATGGATCAGAATTGTGACTTTTCAACGAGAAATGGGAGAATAGATGACACGTTTTCGTTTTAATCCCGCTCCGTGTTGCGTATATAAATAATATCGTAAGTTGTGATACAGTATAGTCCACAGTGATAGTTCAAGTTCTACTTCGGATTTACTTGTATGTGCGTGTAATAATTATAAAAAACCTAGTGCAATAAGTGTGTGTTTATAATCCCGCAACGTGGTTGTACGCCGGGTTTCTAACGAGGATGAAAAATATCATGGAAGGAGGCAAATGCAGAATGTTTTATGTATTCGTCGTTCTTTTGCTGGCAAACATCGTTAAAGGTGAGTTTCCTTGTTTTATATTTTTTCCACCAGTCAGACAATTACTTATATCTCTACTATTATTCCAGTTTGAATTTCGAGAAAAAGATAACGGAGAATGAAAAACTTCTTCGTGTATTCTTGTTCTGGTTCTGGCTCCTCTTCCTCTCCCTCTTTTTACTCCGCAAGGGGTGAAATAAAATACACCCCACGTGTGTGTGTCCTTGGACGCTGTCTATGGATTCTCAATTTTATACCGGTTATTAAATCTTCATTAATGCAAACGTGCGCGATTCATGGCGATAACTGTGTTCCTAATCTAAAACATTTCATGCTCTGTGGACTGAGATAATGGTTTTGCTTTTAATTGCTTCCCCTCCCATTACCGTGCTACATTTATACGCAAATACAAGAGATCGTCCTACGTTGATTTCACATACAAATCCGTCTCTCATCTGTTACCACTTATTCTAAATGCTCATGTAACAAACCGACGGTCTTCGTTTGCGGACAATCGACACTCTAATGTAAACGTATGTGCATGTCACATCAAACTTCACCCTCTTTGATACAACGGAAAACCCGATGGAGCATTTTAAGATCTTTGCTTGATCCCTTTTTGCGGATAGGGTGTCATTTGGGGTTGGCTCGAACCTGTATTGTGTTACGTGTCGACGGATTTTTCTCCATGTTTTTGACTGTATCGATCCAGTTCTCGTTATGCGGGGATTAATGAAATTAATTATTAGAAGTGAGATTTTATCTTATATTCTCGATATGGATATTTTCTATATCTTAGGAATATGAAAGTTCATTAATTCTATATCAGTTTCGAAGCCAGGGATATTAAAATTCCTTCGGGAGGTATTAAAAATCATATAACGTGAAGATCTTTGAACAGGCTAACAGTGAACTAGGGAATAATGTTCTTCTCTCTTCCTTTTACTCGTATGCAAAGTATATGAAGCGGAGAATGGCAGCTGAGACTTTTGGTTCATATTCAGGATCGGAGGGTCTTTAAAATATACGGAGAAAGTTTTATATACGCTTTTACGTGAGGGAACTTTATAAATTTTTATCAGTCTTCGAAAATATCTCAAATGATTTGATCTTTATCAATGACTTCGAGGAAGAAATGAAGTTGACCCCTCCTGTATTTTCGGTGATATTTTGGTTGCATTCAGAGAAGGAAAAAAAAGAGAAGAGGGAACTTTCGAGTTACATTTGTTTGATTCTCAGTACAACGTTCAAGGGCGGATTGTTCGAGAGAGGATAACATTGTTCAATCACATTTAAGTGGATACGAGGTTTTGGTTGGGAAGTCCCATCCTGTCGTATAATGGAAGTTTTTTTTTTGTGATCAATGTGTGGGGATGGCGAGGTTTGTTTCTTTTCAAGACTTGTTCCATCAAACCACCAAAAGTGAGCTATGATGGAGGACAATAAGAATACACAAAAGGTATCGATTTTTTCTTTCAAAAACAACAATCTTTCAACGTTCCATTTTCCACTATATAGACTTTTTCTCTTGTATCAGGTATCTAGTCTTGAATATTAAATATATTTCATTTCTGCAGGTTTTCCAAGAGGCAAGTAATTGAAGTTGATTATGCAAAGTTTACCGGAATTCATCTATATTCCATTCACGATTACATTCATTTCTCTATTTCACACTTCAGAAACGATTAATCTATTGATGATATATTGTTGGTAGAGTACCTTCATTAGAAACAAATGTCAGGCAGGGTTGCAAAAAATCAGAACTTTTGGGTTCATGAACCTGAACCCGCCCCCAGCAATCTTGGGGAAGGTGATTATTGGATAATTTAGAGCTGATTTAGAGCTAATTAAGTGCTGAATTCAAGAATTTTGAGCTCCGCTGGATATGATAGACACTGTGGTGGTTCCAGGTTCATGAGAAGGTGGAATCGCCATAAAGTAGGCTGGTGTCTTTTCGAAAACTTTGACATCCCTAGTAGAAATTTGATCAGGCGTTCCCTATTTTGAATAAGGTCCTGATTAGGTTAGAATCCGGAAACCGTGAATAAGGAAAATCTCATTAGGCCCTCACACGGGAATCCTAATAGGATTCAAATAGGATTGTAACGCAGGGGTACAATAGAGTTCGCATGAGGTTTCCATAAAATCGAGCGAAATAGGAAAAACCGTAATGAGACCTGATGAGGACCTGATAAGCAATCAGTCATGCCTCGTCAGGCCCTGGTATTTTCCCATCAAAAATTTTTACTATGGATACAAGAATTTTGAGCCAATGAAGAGCTGTAAGAATCCCATACGAGGATTTTTGAAAAATCGCCCTGGACAGTTGGAGGGAGGTATACCCCGTGTGCAAATTGATTCTTGACGGCAGTTTGGACCAAACTAGGCGTCCTAGTTTTATTTCAGGCCCTGTTTTGGTTACCCTTATGAGGCCTATGTTGTATGTAGGCAGGATTGTTACGCACTCATTTCCAGAGGCTTGGGCCTATTTAGCACATCCATGATGAAGCTAATGTAGGCGATGAGACTAGGACCTTCAAAAGGATAATAAATTGTTGCTAGTATCATTGAATTCAATGAATATTGCAAGGAGGAAACTTCCTCGATTGAAAATTGAGCCATCCAGGCCCTATCTGTACCCAGATCACTTCGACTTGAGTCCAGGCAGGGCCTGGGATGAGCCGATTTCAATTTCTATTCGGGTATTCCACCTGACATAACTTTGTTCATACATTATCGGACTGTATAAAGAAACAGAACAGCTTCATTCAGTCTTGGAATCAACCATACAGTCATGTTTTTTCCGATTTTTTGACATTGTTCACCGATATTGTGAATACAGTAATCATGGATGAAATATTTTTTTGGGGGCATACACCGCAGAAAGTCGAAATTACCAATACGATTTCAATGAATTTGTTCTTTAAAGTAAGTTTATATTCAAACAAGGAATTCATATAAGGGAAAGGTCCTATGCAGGCTGTAGTTTAGTGCATTCAGATCTTCAAAACGGGGAAAACGTTGTAAATGCAGCTTGGCCCTACATGGGTTGTATACAGGTATGCTTAAATCAAGATCTTCGGGAGAATACGGGAAGCCTTGCAAGGCCCTAATAAGGCTGTAGTTGGTGTGCCTAGATTTTTAAAACCGAGCGTGGGCCCATGTGGGTTTCATATGGGTGTCCCTGACTTAGAGAAATCAGGCTGAATATCAGCAACCCGACTAAGGCCCCTTAATGGCTAAGGTTAGGACATCCTAAGTTTGGATACCCAATATGAGTCCATGCGGGGCCTACACGGAGAGAAATTTGTAGTTAAATTTACTATGTTATTATTGTTCCCGAGGAACAGACTGAACTATGACGGGTTCCCCCATGAAACATAGTAAATATGATCAGCATTCTATTGTTGTACCATAGTAAAAATATGCCCTTCATAGTAAAATCCGACAGAATTCAGTCTGTTCCTCGGGAACAATAATAACATAGTAAATTTAACTACAAATTTCTCTCCGTGTATATTAAATACACGACATCTGGAAAAATTTCCACACGGGACTTGAAAGAGAAGGGAGGGAACTGATCGGACGATTTTGAAATGGGTAAAAAAATAGGATTCCAGTCAATGAACAATGGAACTGAACCTATTAGACCATGTCTATCCATGTGGAAATAGCCAGAGTTGACAAATGGCGCGGTACTGGCAAAGTTGTATTTGCCAGACTTCGGCAAGAACAACTGTGCCTATTCAGGATCATCACCATTTTTCAACTCGCGCCAAATGTTCGCTGGATTTCAGACGGTATTGGCTTACGTTGACAGACGTTCTCGGGCCAGTATCGAATTGATACTGCCTGTAGAATACCCAGATCGCAGAGAAACGGAACCGCGCCAGTACTGAGCCAGAGGTGGTGTTATCATTCAATATGTGCGAGAGACGACAATGTGCCAATATCGATGGGACTGTGGCTGACTACGGAATCGGTGGTCGATTGACATTAAAATGACGATCTCGGCAGTTCGACTGCTGTGTTGAGCCGAAGTCGCGCCAGTACTGAGCCAGAGTTGGTATTATCATACTACATGTGTGTTGGACAGCAATGTGCCAGTAATGATATGACTCAGGCTGACTACAAAATCGATAGTCGATTGATGTTGAAATTATGATTTTGGCAACTCGGCTGTTGTGGTCAGCCGGAGTCGCGCCAGCATTGAGCCAGAGTTGGTATTATGATTCAATATGTTCGGTAGACGACATGATACCAGTATTGGTGGGACTCTGGTTGACTACGGAATCGGTAGTCGATTGACATTAAAATCACGATCTTGGCAACTTGATTTTTGTAGTGAGCCGGAGTCGCGCCAATATCAAGACAGAGTTGGTATGATCATTCAATACGTTCGATAGAGAACAATGAGCCAGTATTGGGAGAATCTTGTTTCAGTACGGAGTTTATGGTAAATTGTGTGACTTCAAGGGAATTAGTACAATAAATGGGAATTTAAATGGTCCGTTGTCAACTCTGAGATTATCTGATGTGATAGAGACTCTGTTTCTCACTCGCAGGTCCCGGGTTCGATCCTTGCCCAGTGAACTTTCATGAAACCACTTCCAAAGCGTCTTTCTCAGATACCGGTGATGAGAAAAATAAATTTACAAAGTTTTAAAAGTTCAAATTCAATGTATTTTTGTTTTCACCTGAAGTATAACTCCGGGGATCTCTAATTACCAGCACTGTGCCAGTACTGGGACGGGTCTGAATTCCTACATAGGATGTATTATTTTGACTCTCTACCACTTCTCATCCAGGTATGGCAGAACAATTGGTTCTGTTGTCATGCCAGAGTTTCGCCATAGTTGGCTCACATCAAAAATCGGTACCGACGCTGTTGTAAATGTTCTACTGGCCCCTATGTAAAATGATGTCATCATTCTGACTACTTGCCAGTACCGTCGATTCAACTGGCCCTGTACTGGTAAGTTTGGATTTGCCAGTACTGGCAACTCTGGCACCAGTACTGAGCCAGTAGCGGCCCGTGTTTCTATTACCACATGGGTAGACACATACAACGAGGAAAAAGAATTTGACACACATACGAAGATATGTCGAGCTGGGACCCCCACAAGGGAAAATCACGGTTTTTCGGGAAAAATGATATATGAGCAGGGTGTCTCGCAGTCGGCAATCAGTCAGGAATTACACTTTCATCGGGAAAAGTCGGGAAAACGTCAGGAAATGGGAAAATTCAGGGAGATTTTCAATTATATTTTTATTCTCGTGTGTGCAGAATTTTTGAACTTGGAAAAGTTTTCCCCATCGACGAATAATTGATTATTTTTAATCCTAATCCAAATGAATATTGATTATCTTGAATATTGATCATATTAAATATTGATATTTTTTGTTATAATTTTGAGAGTTATGCGAAGATTCTCAGATATTTCAGAATAATTTCTTCAGCCAGGTCTAGACAGCAATGAATGATCCACCAAAGAATTCTCGAAAAAAAATTATTTTTGAATTCTCGAAAAAGAATTCTACGTGGGTTGTTGCAGAATTCTACAATGACATGGAAAAGCGTTACATTCGATCAAAAAAGGAATCCGGAAAGAGTTGGATTCTTCGGACATCTGTGAACTGTATACAATCTCCATAAAAGTTCTTTTAATAACTTTTGGTGTTCTGGGAAAATTCTTTCCGAGGATCTGGAATTCTTTTAAAACTCTCGACGCTATCTGGGTATATAATTGTATTCCTTGAGCCGAGCTGGCAATATTAAATCATTATTGCGAAGGAAATGATCGTTATAGTGACTATCTATTTCGTGATTACAAATATCCGTTTAGTTTTCACAACGATAAACGTACTTCCATATTTTAGATTTTTACGAAAACTCGACAGTATAATTATGAGAATAATGATTTTTTTCCGCGCATTTCCATCTTCCACGGTGCAAAGTGATCCCCAAACTATCACCATCATAGATCATGGGAGTTCATTTGTGAAGAAGAGAGAAAATACACAAAAAATGGGAATAATAATATGAATATTTCCACATTGAATTGTGAAAAAAACCACGTTCGTTCTTTTGTTTCAGCAAAAAACCACTTGGTTTAAATCAAACAACCCTGATGTTAAGAAAATTGTTTAAACAATCATGGTAGTGATTCTCTAAACGCAAATGTTACGAGATGACACAAAGACACAAAGGGAAACCTTAAAGAAGTCCCGGAATTAGCGTTTACAGTTTAATCGATAAACGTCCGAAAAATCGAATTTTTGAGCCTCTGAGAATCAGGAAAAATCTCTATTATTACCAATTCCAACCAGTTTTCTAAAATCATCGATACAATACTCATTTCTCACCTGTGAAATTTCAGGATCGAAATTTGAAATCCTGCATAGATCGAATACAACTCGATTTCATCGAATGGCCAGACATTATTGAAGTCAAATCAATTGATTTTGCATTTGAATCGTCTGGTCGCAGTGCATCAACAGCGCTCTCAGTTGAATTTCAATGACCCGCGATACAAGCACGAAAATTAACATCCCGTTTTCTAGGTAAATTTCCCGAACAACGCCACTACATGGACTCGAAATTTAGTTTCACTTGAACATCACTCAAACCGAATTTTATACTCCGTGTTGGACTCTTTGGCCTATCATCTCGAATTTATTTTCCTCGGCATCTCCCAGACAGCACAGATGTTGGCTGCGTTCTCTGAAAAATTTGTTGAGCGTCTGAGGCGAGTTCGCATGATTTTCATCTTGAAATTTTGATCGTGAAAGGGAAACGTGAAACTAAACTCTCAACAAATTGCCAACAGATTGTTCTCAAAGTAGACGATCTCTCGTTAATGTTTAACTAGCTGTATCTCGGGGATGAATAATCGTATTGGAATGATCCAAAGCGGATTTCGAAGAGGAGCTGAGTTACCCACTCTCTCTCTCTCTCTCTCTCTCTCTCTCTCTCTCTCTCTCTCTGATATTTCTCTTTGTCATAAAAATCCACCAAATTTCTATTTATTCCGTATTCTCTACTGCTATCAAAATATTCAATATCGCAGGGGAATTTGTTGTACCGGTACAGTTCATTTATTTGAAACAAAATCTATTAGTTTCATGCTTTGCGTTTTTTGCATGATAAATATGAATTGATGATATTTTTTCCTTTTACAATGGAATCGATATTCAGAGGAACAATAAAATTGATACAATGAAACAGGGTGTAAAAATAAAAATAAAATACCTACTTTACGTGGTATACAATAGTACCCCGACTCTCTGTGCAGCAGATAACGTTGGATTGAAAAATCTCGAAGAGATTTCTCTGTACGATATAAATTTTATATATCTGAAATGTTATATCGTGCCTTCCGCTTGCTATTGTGTATGGGAAACATTCCGTATTTCGTTTCAATATTCCATATGTGTTGCCAAAATTTTTGTACAATCGATTGATTAATTTTCAAATTAAATACAATGAATTGTTGTTTTTGACATAAAAGTGCTGTGAGATTTCACTTCTCTGTAGTGGCACAACGCGTTACGTATGCCAGATTATTCTCGGCATTTGAGAATAAAGTGGAGGAGGTTGACGGGCCAAGTCGTGTGGGCATCGTGGGTAGAGCCCAGAAATTTGAAACCCTTGCTGTCAGACCCCTGCTCGCTTTTTTCTTATTGAAAACGAAATGTGTGATTACGTTATTGATCGTCGACAACAACAAAAACATAATAATTTTGCAGCGGAAAGTTTGAATATTGACTCACTTCATAAATTTATACATGATAAATCCTCGTATTTATACTCGGTTTTCCTTTGCCATGGAAAAAGAGGCTTTACGCGAGAAGTTTCTTGTGCGAATGAAAAATTGAAAAGAGAGGTCGAGAGGGAGTGAGAAAGAAAGAGAAAACAAATCACAATATCAGTGGTATTCGTTTTATCGAGGTATAAATCAATATCCGTTGTTCCACGTTTATCCGCGTCCTCCTTTTCCATCTACCGCCTGCTTTTTTTGCATAAAGATAAAAGATCCCTCCGTGGCAGTTCCTTTCAGAATAGTATCCCACCTGCCTACATTATTTATTACGGAGCGTCTTCTCGGAAGGATCTTCTTACGTACCCAAAATACGAGATATATTATCGACTACCGTCTCTCATCTTGCGCTATACTTCGATCAACACTTCTGTCTGGATTTATATGATCAAGAGTTGAGATTGAAATCGTATTGTTTTGGTGCACCCCACGTTGGCACAACGCCAGGTGCCAACGTAAAAATTCGAACAATATCACGCTCTGCGTCGTGTTACAAGGTATTTCGCACTCCACGAGTTTGAATGTTTCCATTGTAAGCTCGTGCCGTACTGACGGACATCGCGTCGAATTCTCAAGTCATTTAGTTTCGTATCTAGAAGCTCTATTCCGTAGAGATTTAACCGTAATGGTAGGTATGATATGTATGTATGCAACAACTATGATGCAGAGTTATCAGCTCACAGGCTGGATGGATCCTCCTAAGAGGTGTCCTTCTGACTCAAAGGCTTAATGGGATTGGGTGACCAAGACCGTATCCCCTTTAAAGTACATTGCTCTGGAGAATAATGATCAATCAAATCCATTAGAATCACAAAGATCTATAGTTTGGAAATATAGATTCGTTGAAATTTATTGATCGTTCGAAGACGAATGACATGAATTTGAGTATTAAAACGAAAATATAAAAATTACATCTCCTGTTCCTCGGTTGAGGTGTAACATGAAGAGTAGAGAACATTAGAGGGAGCGGTAGTATCTCGTCCTTTCCGAAGGCCAGTCTACTCTATATTTGACCAGAAAGTCTCGAAAGTGTAGCCATAAACGGAGGACAAAATAAAGGAGGCGAGTCACAGACAAACGCATATAAGTATCATATGGCGTTACATACATGTGTGTTGTACGTTATTCAGACTGAATGAGAAAAAGAGAAAGAGAAGGCAAAGAGACAAAAGGGAGTGGTGAATGCGAGGAAGAGCAAGTGAGTTCTAGTAAAGTCAATGCCCGACTAGCGAGGGCGTATAAATTTGAGACTTAAATATAGACACGCCTCTAAAACGTCCTTTCTCGCTTCTTCTGTACGTGCAGTAAAGCTCCGTTGTGATCAGTCAGTCGGTACTACACCACCGTGTCGACTACGGATGGATCATCCCTCTTTTCCTTGGTCCAAAAGAAAGAAATGGATGAAAGAAAATGATCTCTCAACCGATGTTCGTGCAATTTCTCTAGATACATATCCCTGGATTTATTATATCTTTCATATGAATCATCATTCGAATTTGGAATTTAATGAAAGGAGTTGAAAAACGTAGTTTGTATTGATTTCAAAATGTAGATTAGTCCTGGGGAGGTCTATATAACGGTTGCTGTTTGTATACGAATGGGTTCTTATCTTCAACGTTCAGCCCTACGCTCTGTTCAGCTCTTCATGAACATAAATTCCGTTATCCTCTGTTCATACAATACGCAGTAACAGGATCTTGATTTCATCTCATTGTAGGGAAAATTCTCTCTGGAACGAATAGTAGTTTTGTACTGATTTCTGTATTTATTTGTAATCAAATTTTTAATTGAACTGTTAAGTCGGTTTGTGTAATTTGAAAGGAAGTTGTGATCGATTTCTAGAAACACGTGGTAAGTCTCGAGTTTCAAGAAATCCAGAACGAACATTTTTGTACAGGATTCATAGGTGTTCCTAATTGACAATTGAATGTTTTTGCAAAACCTTCGACGTTGGATACCATTCTATTGAGTCTATCTTTTTTCGACTGGTATTCGGTGGATCTTGAACTTTCCACGTAGTATTCTTTCATCCATCCATGGTTCATACAGAATTTCTGTAATAGAATTTTCAATTTACTGGTTATAAAATCTGTATTATGTTAACGGTTCAGTTACTCACGTTTCCTAGAGCGGTGAAGAAAAGTCTGTCATTCAACTGATGTTTGTAGAGAAAACTTTCTTCCATCGCGTCTTCTGAAATGACGTCCTTGTAAGTTTTATAAGCTGTGAATGTTGCCATCTGATCGTACATGCTATAACGCATGATGCTGCTATCGTAGAACTGTGAACAAACAATACAAGGAAGAACATACAGAACAGAAGTTTGAAATTATGTATATGATAAAAGTATATTATTATGACTCACCGGTATCCAATTCAAAGGATCTGATGGCTTATCGTACTGCATTTTGAAGCAATTATACTGCGGCATGCCGTACATCGCTTTTTCATCTTGATACCAATGTCTCCACATTGGGAGGTCGAGTTTTCCTTTAAATCTGCGCTGATCGAATCCTAAAAACAGTTCATGTTTCTCATCCTACGAAACATTATTTCTTTCTCAATGTACGAAACATATATTACCAAGAAGAACGACGAATTGATTCAGTAATGCGCTTATTATTCGACCTAGACCGGCGTAAGACAATATCCTGAAACATTCCTTTTATTTTGGTACTATTCTTTCTCTTCTGACTTTTTCTTATTTTCGTTGAAAATGAGGTAAGAAAACCCTTGCATCTGTCGTGGTACACGTGTAGAACAAAGCCATATAAAAGTGCTGACTTCGAGGGTGAAGTTTACTGTTTTCCGTTTCCACAAACAATGGTGGAGATTTTTTTTTCAAGTTCTTTTGCCACACATGGAGAAGGTAGAGAATAGTTGCAGGGTTTGTGTTCTTTTATTCTTTTCAACGAAAATATTAGTGTTTCATTACATTACGTGAACCGATTAGTAGTGCATATTATTGTTTTCTCATCAGTGAGGTAAAAAGAAACTGTACACAGTTTCAAAGACGTTGAAGGAATTTGAAAGTTGTTTCACAATTTCTGAATCACAGTACAGCTCTTTTTCACCAAAGTAAAAAAGTATGAGATATTTTCAATTCGATTGAGCTGAAATATTCATTTCGATTTGTTGAATGCCCTGATGAAATTGTCAAAAAGATTTGGGAAAAAGTGAAACAAGGAACGGGATAAAACGTTACAGAAGAGAAACAATCGAAGAGATCGATTTTTATATCAAATTAGTTAGATTTTGAATTTGATCAACATTGAGGAAACTCAAAACTTGAAGAATGTGCAGAATCTGTGTGTGTGCAATAGATTACGATATTGTAATATTTAACATATGTGAATTCAATTAATTTGCAGCAAAGTTCGCAAAATACTCACGCTGGTATTTTTGGAGAGAGGTTGTGCTCGTGCATATAACCGAGAGGGATTACTGAAACAAATTGTATATGAGAACATAATATATATGGAACATTCTTCGTCAAACAAAAACACTTTTATTTACTCAAAAATTAGTTCGACTAGAAACACTGCGTTGGGCTTGAATTGTAAGTTCGCACATCTGGTTCGAATATCTTGAGAAGGGTCAACACACAGTGGGGAATTTTGGTGCTTTTGTTGACAAAAATCTGTCTACAGCGCAATTTTCATCCGATTTTGATAATTTTTTTTTTTTTGAATACTCGGAAAGAGTCCAACTTTGACGTGTCCCTGCCGCATTTTCGCAATTCTCAACCTAACCTCAAAATCCACAGATCACTATTTCTTGAAAAACAAGTGTTTTTCACCCGTGTAACGTTGAGAAATATGTTGATTCACGTGATAAAGATGAATTTGTGATGAGGGCACATAAACATATCATGAAAATTCAATAACAATCTCATTAAAATTATCCTAGAGATATCTTTGAAATATCTTTGAGATACTTAAGTAACACAAGAAGTTCTAAGAATGTGCTTGAACATTCTAAGAATGTCCCAGACCATTCTCAGAATGTACGAGCACATTCTTAGAACTTCTGGTGTTACTTGGGTATCTCAAAGATATTTCGAAGATGTCTGAAGTAGAATTCTATATGATGCTATATGATGATTTTATCTCGCAAAAAATATTTCAAAAGACATCTTCAAGTTATCCGATTATGTTGCATAAGACATCTTTCATGTATCTTCAAGATAACTATACGAAAAAAATCTCAAGATACATTAAGATATCTTCACGATATCTTTTTGTTCTTTGGATTGGTTTTTAGAAGAATCCAAATCCGTCCTGAACAGATTCTAAAAAGAAAGTCATTGAATGGTAATAAGGCATTCATGACCTTCCCCCCCCCCCCCTATTCGTTGCTGGTCTGCCCCTGAGAGACTTCATGGGGGTTTTGTTATTTTGTTAGATTCCCTGCACTGTGAATCATCTATTTTGTATGCAACTCCGTTGATTTCATCCAGAAATCAGGGAAGGAATTGAAGTACTCAAAATTTTCTGATTGTTCTAAATTTTATGAGATTTTTATTGAATTTGCATGATATGTTCATATTCCTCCATCACAAATCCATTTTTATCACGTGAATCAACATATTTCTCAACGTTACAGGGGTGAAAAACACTTGTTCTTCTAGAAATAGTGATCTGGGGATTTACCAATTACTCTTTTTCAACTTTGATTGGAGTTTTTTTTAGGTGAGGTTGAAAATCGCGAAAATGCGGCAGTGAAACATCAAAGTGGAACTCTGTCCGAGTATTTAAAAAAAGAAAATTATCAAAATCGAATGAAAATTGCGCCGTAGACAGATTTTTGTCAACAAGAGCACTAAAATTTCCCACTGTGCGACATGGCGAGGAATGTCGAGAAGAAAAAAAAATACAAGCAATAAAATGGACTAATGTTTGAATTCGTATTTTGGAAATTCAATAGAGATTTTGAATTTTTTCCTCAGGTTCATTAGATCCGTTCGAAAATTGTTATTTTAGTGGTTCCTGGGATCTGTGATGACGAATGAGAGATTTGCAAAATTGCTAGAAGTTGGTTCTTCAAGAGCTCTAAAAGTTCCTGAATCCGAATCTTATAGATTCCAGTTTGTGGATTCAGACTGGTGGAGTCAATATGCCTAGTTCGAATTTTGAGAATGCATTCAATTCCGTTGCAATCACGCTTCGAAGAGTGAGTCTTGAAATTTGAAATAGCACACTGATAGAAAAATTAGTATTAGCATTCAATATGTTCGATAGATGACAATGTGCCAGTATTCATAGGACTCTGGCTGACTATGGAATCGATAGTCGACTGACGTTGATATCACGATCTTGGCAATTCGGCTGTTGTAGTGAGCCAAAATCGCGCCAGCGTTTGGCCAGAGTTGTTATGATCATTTAATATTTTTTTTCGAAAAGCGGCAATATGTCAGTATTGATAGGACTCTGACTGACTACGGAATCGGTGGTCGAATGACATTGAAATCACGATCTTAGCAACTTGGCTGTTGTAGTGAGCTGAAGTCGCGCTAGCATTAGGCCAGAGTTAGTATCATCATTCAATATGTTTGAGAGAAAACAATGTGCCAGCATTGGTAGGACTTTATTCCAATACGAAATCTATGATGAATTGTATGACTTCAACGGTCTCATTACAATAAATGGCAATTTCAGTGATTCGTCGTCAACTCGGAGATCGGCTGATGTGATAGAGACTCAGTTTCTCACTCGCAGGACCCGGGTTCAATCCTCACTCAGTGAACTCTCAAGAAATCACTTCCAAAGTGCTCTTCTTCGATGACGACAATAAGAACAATGTATTATTCAGATTTTCAGAGTTCAAATTCAATGTGTTTGTTTTTAAATGAAATATGATCACTCCTGGTAATTCCGTTTACCGGTACTGTGCCAGTACTGGGTCGAGTTTGAATTGCTACATAGGATGTCGTCATTCCGACTCCTTGTCATTTCTCATCCAGCTCTGGCAAAACAACGAACCCTGTTGCCAGAGTTTCACCATAACAGGCTCACATCAAATATCGCTACCGCCGTGGTGGTAAATGTTATACTGGCCCTTATGTAAAATGTTGTTATCATTTCAACTCCTTTGCCAGTGGTCGCTCTAGATTTGTTAGTACTTGCACCTCCGACAACAGCAGTAAGCCAGCAGCTGCCCCTGTTCCCGTGTTCCCATTTCCGCATGAACACCTGCATGTCCCAAACGGGCCACTCAAAATTTGCGTTGAATGTTGACACAAAGGATGTGAGGGATCAACAGAAAAGTCCTAAGTTTACGTTAAAAATTTGTCAATTTGACACTACACACGAATTTTGAGTGAACCGTTTCTGATGAAGCTGAAACTGGCAGCCGTAGAGCTAGCAGCAGATTGTTATAACATTTTACAAAAAATTTTCATTAGGAATGGAGGGATCTGAAAAGTGTAGTAGAACAGTGCTCAATCGATTTCTGCCTGCGCACATAGGGCCGAAACTGCCATTTACGACAATAAAATTCAAAAAATGAAGTTTGTAGTTGAGGATATTTGACCATTAAGATGAGTAAAGTAATGTCTCAAGTATTAGAATTCAGATATGAGGAGATCCGATTCCTTCCCCCTGGCCTTTTGTACCAGTTCAAGAGTACCCTTCCTTGAGGTATTATCATTCGCATGACCAGAGACAGTAAAATAACGACTATGTTCAAAGAGACGCTATGTCTCGAAAAGTGAACCGATTGAACTTATCAATTCATTGAGTAACAAATTATGACAGAGCAATGATCGCATGTGATTTTTATACCTCTGCGTCTTGAAATTCGTTTGGTTTTTGAAGAAAAAGTGAAAAGCTCCGCTTGGTTCCGTCACCTTACATATTGGAGGTTGCAGATGAAAGCCTTACCTACAAAATAAAACGAAAACCGGCTCCACCCGTCTCCACCTACAGAATTCTCTCAATTTTTTGTGAAGGAAAGTCTCTCAGATCACATAGTAGCAATCACGAAAAATTTGTCAGAATCATAAGGCATTATCTAATTCGCTCGGAATTTGTTCCTTGGAGATTTTCAGGGTCGCTGATTAAGAAACTGTTATTGAAATTTCCCAATTCAAATTGGCGGATCCAATATGGCGGACCAAACGTCTAAAATCCATCGGTTTTACCTTTGCCAGTGGGTCCACCAGCAGAAGATGTACTTGAGACGGGCCATAAAGAGTATAAAAGATTGAGACGTCATTATTCCAGAATAACTTCGAGAATTACCACGAATAGTGAAATATTCAATTGGATGCTGGTATCCTCAGATCCTATTGTGACAAATGAGCGAAAAAAACCCCCAAAACATACAGTCGTTTTTAATAGCATTGTATTGAGCGTGTTGAAACCGCCTACTTTCTGTTGTGCTGATGATCAAATGTTCGATAATGATGGTGATAATGATCAGGAGTGTGATAATGATGATGAAGATGTGGATTCAGAATAATAAGTTGGTTAAAGTTATATATGATGTACTTATTTGAATGATTGAAAATACAAGAATGATGATTTTGTTTATTTTGAATTATATAGGCACTTGAGTCTGCATGAGCCTAGGCAGGCATTTTTTGACTGTTCAGACCCGAGGTTGAAAGGAATCCGAAGAGTTTTCGGAATTTCGTCTGTCATATTGGATACGCCATTTTGGGGTCTGGAATTTTGATAACGGATTTTTGATCAGCGACGCAGAAAAAAACCCAGTACTGAGTTTCAAGGAAATCTGATGACTTTTTATCATTTTTGGCCGTCATATCGAATCCGCACTCTTGAATTCCGTTTTTTTGACAACAAATTCTTAATCAGCGATCCCTAAAACCATTCAGACACGAGTTTGAAGGAAATTCGAACAATTTTCGAACGTTTGTCCGCCATATTGGATACGCAATTATGAATTCTGGAATTTTGATAAAGGATTTGTAATCGGCGACTCAAAAAAATCCCTAGTACCGCTTTTCAAGCAGATCTGATGGCTCTTTATGATTTTCGTACGCCATATTGAATCCGCCATCTTGAATTTCGTTTTTTCGACAACAAATTCGTAATAAGCGATCCCCAAAACCATCCAGACACGAGTTTGAAGGGAATTCGAAAAAGTTTCGAAATTTTGTCCGCCATATTGAATATGCCATTTTGAATTTTGGAATTTCCATAACGGATTTGTAATAAGCGACCCAAAAGACCACTGAGCACTGAGTTTGAAAGAAATCCGATGGATTCTGGGTTTCTCGTCCGCCATCTCGTATCCGCCATTTTGTATTCGGGAATTCTGACACTGGTTTGTAATCAGCGACCAAAAAAACCCCGAGTACGGAGTTTCAAGCAAATCTGATGGCTTCTCATATTTTTGTCGTCGTAATTGGCAGTTTCGGCCCTATGTGCTGCACGAAAATTCAAAGACCCGCGACAGTCTCGCAAATAGTCTCGCGTTGTCATTCAAGTGTCTTGCTTATGAGACGATTAAATACCTGAGCGAGATCTCGCTAATGATCTCGCTTAAAGTCTCGCATAGTATTGCTTTAATTTTTAGAAAAAAATAGTAAACACGTAGTTGCATCATTTCAAATTTTAACCCTCTTTTCTAAACGTATGAAATATTTTATTTCATCTTTGGCTAATCGATCATGCAGTTTTTCGCTATAGGAAAGACATTTCCTTCAAAATGCATTTCCATTTTCAAATATTACGATAATTTCCTGAGAAAGTGATATGATCGGTGATTCAATAATTTATTGAGGATTTGGAATTACAACCAGTACTCAACATCGGTTGTTCGTATTATTGGTTAGGAAGAAACTGGATTGTTATTGGCGGGATCTCATTCATATCTTGAATTGTTTTATAACCGAGACTATTCGCAAGACTGTTTCCGGGTCTATGCGAGATCGCGTGCGAGATACTGAATTTCCGCGCGGGTGGAACAAACAATGCTCCAACAACGTTTGATCGAAAGTTTGAACAATCGACTGCTAGCTTTATGGCTGCTAGTTTCAGCTTCATCCGTTTCCAACACAACATTTTTTACTGTGTACCATTATAGCTCCAATGTGTTGAGGCAAGCAATTAATTAATTCCTAATCAGCCCTTCATTCCCCTGTACGTAGATCAACGCGAATTGTTTGTGGCGGGATCAGGTTTATGGACTCGAGTTCACCGCTCCACGAAGAATATCCGATATACGTAAATTAATTTTATATGGATCGTATACTCACTTATTAAAGCATCGCGTGGTTTCCGAATAATCTCAGTTCTCAACATAAATGAATTCCTGAAAACATTCAATTAAATCAGATTCAATTCATGAGATTGGGAAAAACACAGTTTTCCGAGATATTTCTGTAGTTTTTTAGCTCTGACTAGAAAGTTACTAGATATTTTGATTTGAATCATCGCCATGGATGTCCAAAAGGGTGGTGAATGATATGCAGAGTTGCAGCAATCAGTGGAAAAATAGTTTTTTCATGGAGAAAAAAATTGCTGAGAGAGAAACATGATTAACTGAAGCAGCAAGGTTATTGCTGGACTAGCAAAATCTTCAGTATTGTAGAGATGAATCGCTTAGTTGCGTGAGCAAAAATACTTCAGTTGATAATCTTTTGGTTCGTTTGAATAAATTTTCATTTGATACAAATAAACATTTGTTCGCGTTCGCAAAAACGATGATTCGACGTCTACCCACGTAGAAATTGACGGATGGTCCAGTACCGGCTCAATACAGGCTGCCAGCGTGCAAAACCGTTGGCGGCCGGTGTCGATCGGACTACGGAATGATAACGCCAAATAACTCTGATCCGGTACCGGTTACCAACATCAATTCAGTACTGGAAATCAGTGTAGTTCCGACATTGAGAACTAATACTACTAGTATTGATCGGTATTCAAGTACCAACGACTGTTACTCAACCGTTATTCGCGCTGTTGTAACTTTGGAATGTTTTGAATTAATGCATTATCAAAATTTCTGCACTAGGGGGAATGTAGAGTGAAATTCACTATTGGATCATAGGATGACCGCCAACGGTTGCAAACTGGCAGCCTGTATCAAGCTGGTAATGAACCATTCGTCAATTTCTACGTGGCCAATCAAATCTTCTCTCAAAGTACACGAGATATTTATTCACGTTGGTTCGGTACCGAATCAAGGTTCGAGGTCAATGCTTGCGTACTAAAATTGTGCCGTTGTTAATCCAATATTGGTGGAAAAGTGGTCAATAACGGTTGGTTCAAATATCGAACCAGTACCGACCCGAACTTGAAATCAAGTCGGTTGAGTACCGATCTGCAATTGGCAGACAACTGGTGGTGGCCCATACCTTTTCAGTACCGATCCGTTCGTCACCATCGGCTCAGTACCGAAATTTCTACGTGGGCAACAATATTTCACTACAATCATATTTTATCAATTAAATAATTTAGTTGAAATAACATTCCGATTCCAACTAAATTCAATTAACTAAACAAAATGCGTTGATTTGAATAAAAGTCTAACTGTCTGATATATGAATAAATTATTTTGCCGCTGTGGCTAGCATTTAGTTACAGCAACTGTGCGATTTTTCTTACTGTATACGGCAGAGCGAAGAAATTTTGCTGGAGAGGTGAATATCTTTTGCTGTCATAGCTGAAAAAATCGCTATTGTAGCTAACAAAATTGCTGTCACAATTGATGTCTTTTCCTCTGTTCTCTTCAAGCTTTTTTGCAGAAAATGCAAAAGAAATAACACAGGCCTACAAAATTGAACTTTTTGTTTGGTGCAACAACTGTATCATACTTTTCCGAAGTATTTTGGCGCGCTGAATCAGAATCTGGCTTCAAAATTGCATCATTACGTGTGGCTTTTGAGATATTTCAACGTCAAAGTGTGAAAAACACCGTTTTTCGACATATTTGAGATTACGTGACGTCAGAATGTAATTTTTTCTCATGAAACTAGTAGATGCACCTCAAAATATAATCCATCCCCTTCCGAATGCCGTTGAGTTTGCTCGAATATCTTTTTTTTTTACTGTGACACGACAATTTGAAATTTGTGTGTTCATGAATTTAGTGAATAGGTGAAATAACACAATTTTCAAACTGTCGTATCTCAGAGAAAAAAAAAGATATTTGAACAAACCTCATCGCATTTGGAAGAGAATGACTCATATTTTGAGATAATTTGAAGAATAATTTGATAAAATGTTCTTAAAGTGTGGAATAATTGAATAAAACGTTTCAAAATCGTGCATTTTCATTTTATTTTACACCTGCGATTTCTTGAAAACTACACGTAGCATTCAAAAAATAAGTATATTTCCAGAGTCAGGGTATCGAATATACTCAAAATCTGCTTTAGTTTTAGCGGCACCAAAATCATTGTAGACCTGTGTAATATTCATCTTTAATCAACTGGAAACACGATTTGTTTCAGCGTAACAAATTTGGAACACCAATAAACTCTTTGGTTGGTTGGGGTTAACAAAATGTTGTTCCTCGCAAACAAATTTCTTTTCAGCCAATAAAAAGTTTCTTTGAATTCAAATTTCGTTATGCTGGAACAAATCGTGTTTTCAGTGTCTACTCGGTTTGGAAGGATCAAACAACAACTCACCCAAGTATATGATCATCGTCTTTAGTGATAGAACTATATTCTATATCCTTCATGCGATGTTGAGCATTGACCAGGGTTTCCAAATAATTCTCGGTACTTGCATACTGTAAATATTCAATCCTATCATTTCTAATCCTCCGAATGAATGAATTCCTAATTTAAATTTACCTGATAATACGACACTACTTCCTCGGGGTTCAAGTACTTATCCTCAACGCCCATTATCACACGTATGCGGTCCAGGGTGGATATCATTGTCATTTGTGTCCCGTTCGGCCAACGATTAGCTTGGATTTGGCTTTTCAACGAGTCTTTCAATTTACTCACCATTTTTCTACCCTGCAATATTTATTAATTCATTCTGAATTCAATCAATGTATTCTATAAATATATATTATTTAAATTCGTTACCGCTTTTCTGAACGATTCAAAGTTTTCCTTTAGTAAATATTTATATTCCAAAGCTCGGAAGAAATGCGGTTCTTCCATGCACCTTCGGCTTCTGTCGAAGAAGATGAACATTCAAATACATTTCGATACCAGAAATCAAAGCGATTCCCTACCTTTCCTGCGGATAATCTGTGTAATTGAGAGTTGCGGCCATACTCCTATAAATCTCATTCATCTCTCTGGTCGTGTATCTCATATAGGACTCGAATATATGTAATTTGATATGATTCACTGTCATAGGAGGGAAGAATGTTTGATTAAGGGTATCAACTAACGGCATCTATATCGTGGTAGATCAATTATTCATTACGATTGGGCACTCAATATGAGAGTTTACGAATAAGTTTCCGCTGTTTGACAAAAAACATCACCCTCGGGCGGAGAAGAACTCGGGAATTCGTTGGGACAGCGAAATCTAACTTTGCTGGAGCAGCAAATTTTTTGCGATAAAAACAAACTATTTGCTATCACAGCAACCTCGTTAGTTGTGGGAGCAAAAAATGTTTGCTTCTCTAGCATAATTTGTCTACTATTCTGTGAATAATACTGAATATTTTGCTAGTCGAGCGAAAAATTTGCTGCCAAGCTGTGCACGGAGAAAAATTTGATTTTGAAAATTATTATTTTTTGTCGTAAATTAGTATTATTGGAGAATATCGATAGTAATTTGTAATCTAAGTGTATTATTTTATACGCACGTAGTAAATAATCGTCAGCTACGATGGTAAAAATGAAGATTCAGCGTGAGAAAATATATTTCAGTAATAACAACTATGAAAAAACGAAATAAATACCTTTTCTAATGAAAATTATCACCACTTGACAATAACAGATTTTGTTTGAACAGCTATTCTGAATTTTGAAAGCTACGAATCACATTCACTACCAATGACGGGTCGGTATCATACAAGCGCTAATGGTAATATTTTCCAACAGCGCTCGAGATTTTCTCACAATTATCGCACACAACAAGTCTTTCAGTTTAGGTTTCCTCGTTTAGTCTTTCAATGAAACTTCAAAACAGCGAATTCATAAGTGCGAGCGTAGCAAAGCGGCTTCAATTGTAAGGTTTATAGGTAGATATAAGTACATTATTCTCAAGTTCAAATCCCCTCCGCGTAATTAGGATTCTTCATTATAAACTGTACTCAAGAATGTATTAAAAATAACATGATTGCAATCAACAAATATGGTGGTAATACCTCGAAGGTTGGACAACATGAACTAACAAATGTGCCTGGAAATATGTTTTTGCAAGTAAATTTTTTTTTTCATTTTAGTGAATGTTATAACCATCATTGATGGTGAAAATGATTGCCTTTACTTCGATTTTTAGAGCTCTTGCTTGCGAGAATCTTGAAATGAAGTGTAAAGAAACATTACGATCGCTGATGGTAGAAAAGTATTAACACTGCCTGGAATCATCGATATTACCTTTGTTAGTTTTCCTGAAGAAATTTTTAAATTTTTGACAAAGTGAAGTTCACCATCGTGATAATTTTATTTCCAAGCTATTCCCAATAGTTTCAGTTTACCAATTTTGATGATGATATTACCTACGTATTTTACCACTTTCAACCATCAAATTTCTCTCCGTGTGGCAGTTAATTTTTGGCTGGATTAGCAAAAAGATTTGCTATGCTGCGTCAGCAACTTTTTTTCCTTCTTGTACCGTTAAAATTGTCACATTCAAACCATCATATTATCGTATATTATAATAAATTTATAAATTCATACCTAGGGTTCTAGGCTTGGCTCTGTGCATGAAAAATACCAATTCCCTAAGAGCATAAATATCCGTGTACACAGATGTATCTTCTTGAACTACAAAGTTGTCCACATGTTTGAATAAACTGTCCAAAAATCTATGCCATTCGAGCTGTCGAAGAAAATCAAAATACAAATCAGATTAATAGCAATAGAGCATAAAGTACTAATTAAAATAACTCACCCTAATCCAATCCTTTCTTGATGGTTGAAGCGTAGTTCTCAGTGACCTGACTGTCGAGTTCAAGGGTTTGTTTTTATTCAGCCAATGATACGCGCTGTGTATGACCTTGAAGAATCAAATTATATCAATATTGATGAGAATTCACGTTAAGCTGATTTATAATACCTTGTGAAGATTCGTTCGGAAATCGATAACTTCGTCGATATCTTGATAGATCTGATTGTTTTGTAGATCAATATTTTTATAACGTGCTATTATTTGGATCATTTTTCCAACGTCTTCCTTGTAATTTTTCCGTTGTTCTTCCGATAATCCCACTCCTCTGAGCGATGGAATCCTCGATATCACCCCGTAGGGAGAAAATTTATCGAACCTGATCTGTGATATCATGAATAAGGGAAAAACTGAATAAAATTTATATGCGGGTATTATAGAAGAGAGAAGTTTCATCGTATATTGTCGTATTTCTGCTGGTAAGTTAGGGATAATGAAAGATTCCGACTATAACTGTTTTTGATTCTGGATGCAGGGCCGTCTTTAAGGCAGTGCATACCGGGCCCGAGCCTAGGGCTTCCTGCAAAAAAGGGGCCTCTTCGTAGAAAATCGTTATGATTTTGATGAATTTTTTGAAAAAGGTTGCTCGAACAAAATGAAATCAAGTTATTTCAGAAATGAAACTAATTATAGTTATACAAAAAAAGTGGAAATTCAGCTAATACTTATTCGAAAGAAAAATCCTAATGAGCAATGTTAGATGTTAGATAGATGATAGATCAATGTTCTGGGCCTCCACTCTAAGTAGGCCCAGGGCCTTCAAGCAATGAAAGACGGCCTTATCTTGATAATTTTCATTAACAACTATAGTCAAAGTTGTTGAAGTGCAGTTGTCATACAGAAAAATGGTACTTTATATGATGAAATTGTTCTCACTGTAGGTGTACAGCTTAAATCTCAGCTCTCAAATCTAACAAACTAGTTCGAAGCACCTGTTTCAACCTGGAAACTGAGAGAACCCGGGTTAGGAATGTGAATTGGCCCATTCCATGCCGCGTTCAGGCCCTGGTCAGAAAGATCTGAGCCCTAAGGTGGGTCACTTTTCACGCTGAGAGGAAGGATCTATTCAAATATTTGACAGCTAGGAAATTTAGTCACTGTGCCAGCTAAATTTTATTTGTCACAACTAAATTTTTTATTCCCATTGAATAAACCATTTTATTCATATTTCAGACAGCTAGACTTTCATCCACCCCAACTAGAGTATAGCTAGCGTAAATAGAAATATAGCTGTGGCAACTAACATTCGATTGTCCCAACTATACTGAGAGAAGAATTTGGTTACATGGAATGAATATTCATTTGACACTTAGTGAGAAATATTCATTCACTGTCACCAATAGTAACTATTAACAAATATCACAGTTGGAACACGTAGGATCTATTTTATACAGCATTTAAAATGACAAAACCATTCATTTGGTACGTTTATTTCATATTAAGAATTCCATACTTCTTTCAAGTAACGAATGATTTTTATTTCATAACAGAGTGATTTGATATCTCTAACTTTCTCATATGATGAATCACAGTTAAGTATGAGTCCACACAAAATACAAATCATTCAAATCGAATTTGAGAACTAGTTGGATGTGAGTAACTAGTTTCCGATCGATACGAGATTTATTTTGCTGGAATGCAGATTTGTTAATAGTTAACAAATCTGATTTGTGACAAACATTATAAGTTTGGCGTGACTCTTCACATATTTGGATGTGGCGGTCTGAGTGTTGGCGCATGCGCGATAACCGTTAGGTTAGTCACCACAACACGATAACACTTATAACACTTATAATTTCGCTGGTTAAAAAAATCCATAGAATCTGACGGAATGAAATTCAATGGGATTTGGTCATAACATTGCGCGCGACTCAATCAGATTTGGCCAGATTCAATCAGAATTACATTGAGAAAACATATTCACTTAATTAAATCCCATTGGAAGTGGTTGAATAAGATTTGGTCAGAATATTGTGTGAGATTCAATGAGATTTGGTGAGAATCAATAGATTTGTTCCATCAGGGTTACCTTTGAATTTATCATTTTGAATAATTTATATAGTTTTGAATAAGAAAAGGACTGTGTTGGGATAACAGCTTGTAATAACGTAGATTAAAATCCACCATATGAAACTATCAGTAGCTATTATAGAATACCAGTTTCTGATATTCAACTGTACTTTTAATCAACGCTATTATAAACTATCATTTTGATACAGTTTCTCATTCAAAACTACATAAACTAATAATATTAAAAACGGTAGAGTCAATAATAAATTATAGGTTCGAAACACTCATTCGAAACTATTCCCATTCACAATGGTTTTTTTACAGAAAATTTCAAGCAAGCAGTGATGTGTATCAACTGAGTGAAATGGTCATATCAATGAATCGTGATGTTATTTCGATTTCATCATAATCTTCCTTCAAATTACATTACTCTCCAATTGATTAATGCTTCAATATTGGCCCAAATAATGTAAAAATATTTAAAAATTTATATTGTGCTCAGAGAATTTCATAGTAGTTTTGAATTCAATTGTTCAATTTTTCAATCAACTGAAAATCAATTTCATACAAAAATATGATTTGTTAATAGTTAACGAATGTTAAAGTTATCCAAAGAGGATCGCACGAATATGCGGCTTGGATTGGCTCGGCACGAATTAGCGACTTTTACTGGGAAATGGGTGTTGCATGATGATCCTTAAAGGCAAGAATCATCGAACGGTATTACGAAATCAAGCATTCACGCGAAGAAAGTATTCTCGTGATGTGTACGAGGTGTGTTCAAAAAGTAAGGTGACTTCGTATTTTTAAGAAAAAATATTTATTTATTTACCAATATTTATGTTGTCCCCTTCAAAGTAATCCCCCTCAGATACAATACACTTATGCCAACGGTTTTTCCGATCCTCAAAGCACTTCTCATAAGCACTTTTCGGTATAGCCTTGAGCTCTTCCAGCGATGCAGTCTCTATCTCTTCAATCGTTGCAAATCTTCGTCCTTTCATAGGTCTCTTTAGTTTTGGGAACAAGAAAAAGTCACATGGGGCCAAATCCGGTGAATATGGTGGCTGAGGCATGATTGTGGTGTTGTTTTTGGCCAAAAAATCTCTCACAAGCAAAGATGAGTGAGCAGGGGCATTATCGTGATGCAAAAGCCATGAATTATTTTTCCACAATTCTGGATGTTTTCTTCGTATTGCTTCTCGCAAACGGCGCATAACTTCAAGATAATACTGTTTATTGACCGTACGACCATATGGTAAGAACTCCTGATGCACCACGCCATGGTAATCGAAGAAAACAGTGAGCAAAACTTTGACATTTGATCGAACTTGGCGTGCTTTTTTCGGTCTTGGCTCATCTGGGGTCTTCCATTGAGACGATTGGACTTTGGTTTCGACATCATAACCATATACCCATGATTCGTCACCAGTTATGACCCTTTTGAGTAAATCTGGGTCGTCGTTGACGTCATTCAACAGTTCTTGAGCGATGCTCATGCGACGGTTCTTTTGGTCAAAATTTAGCAATTTCGGAACAAACTTCGCTGACACACGTCTCATGCCCAAAACGTTAGAAAAAATTTCATGGCACGAGCCAAGCGATGAACCAACATCCTCAGCAACTTCTCTGATAGTGATTCGACGATTTTCCAAAACAATTTTCTTCACTGCTTGAACGTTTTCATCAGTTGTTGACGTGCTTGGGCGTCCAGAGCGAGGCTCGTCATTGGCATCTTCCCGGCCATCTTGGAAGAGTTTGTACCACTTGTAAACATTTTTTTCACTCAGAACAGTTTCACCGTATGCTACTGTCAACATATCAAGTGTTTCGGAGCACTTTATTTTATTTTTTACACAAAATTTGATGCAAATCCTTTGATCCATATTTTTCGATAGCAAGAAATCGCCGAGCACGCAAAACACTTATAACCTTTACGCCTCTCACAACCAAACAAAAAATGCTATACACTTGAAACTTGGTACAGATGTTCGAGAAGAGTGTGCCAACATAACAAAACAAAAAAATCGATAATCGGAAG
Organism: Gonatopus flavifemur; assembly: GCA_018340375.1. Lineage (NCBI taxonomy): Eukaryota > Metazoa > Arthropoda > Insecta > Hymenoptera > Dryinidae > Gonatopus > Gonatopus flavifemur. The sequence continues at coordinate 22,217,716 of JAFFJZ010000004.1, forward strand.
TACGTTGCCCGCGAAATTTGAAAAGTCACCTTACTTTTTGAACACACCTCGTATATGGTGAGACCAGAATGACGTGATTTACTTTGAGTTTTTGTGACTCGGTGAAGCTATCTCTTCTAAGCGCTACCAGAAGCAGTTAATTAGAGTGAGTGATGTACTTGGAGAAAAATGACCTTTCACCGGTGTTTTTGTTGCACAAAAGTGCGCAGTCGTATAATGGCGAGAACAACAAATTAGTATTGTATATCAATAATGGCGACAATATCAATTGCAAGCATGGAACCAATATTGAATTTTAATATCGAACCAAGCTCGGATGCCAAGAATTGAACATTGTTATCATCTCAGATATTAATTTAGTTTGGTGCCAATGTTAGCAACCAAGCTAGGCCCCGTGTTGACTAGCATTGACTCAAGGTTGGCACCATGCACGGCACGTTTGTCAAAGCATACCTGGGTGGTAACTGAGAATTAGCTGTGATAGCTTCTTCGTGTATTTGATATTTGGATAGCCACAAATATTGCTCTACACGGAAAAAAGAAAACAGCAATGGTTACTGTGAATCGCAGTAATTCATTGAAAACACATGAAAAATCAAACTCACGCCGTTCATTACTGCGTCTCCCAGTAACCGTGAATGTCCAAGCAGCATTGACGAATTTCACTGCAGTACACATCACTGTGATCGCGCTAACCTCTATCATCCAAGCGTGTTTTCATTTGTGTTTCAAATGATTGCTGTTATGGACAGTAACCAGTGCTGTTTTCTTCTTTCCGTGTAACAGCTCAAGTTCAGCCCTCACCCTGTTGAAACAACACACACGGAAAAAAATTTTAGGACTGTGAGAGTTCGAGATTTATATAACTCTAAGAGTTCGATGTTGTTTTGAACTTTTGAAATTCAATTTTTTAACCGAGTCAAGTCAAAAAGTTGCACTGTTACTGTTCAAATTACATTTGAACTCTTTTAGTACAAACAGTTGTATTGATCCAGTCCTAAAATTTTTTCCGTGCAGGTGGATTCCAGCTAGGAACCATAGGACATGGTCGAACCATGTCAGGTAGAACCATGCTGCGTAGGATCAACCTACATGGGATCAGGTTGGTCCTATTTCGGCTGGTACTACCTAATATGGGTGGTCTACCTAGAGGTCGGTACTACCCTGCATGGTTCCACTCAGTTCTAGTATCAACCTGGAGCATGCTTGGTACGGCCTCAGATAGTGATAGATGAATCTTGGAAATTTCAGTAGAACAGAACTTCTGTACGATTTTTCCAGAGTTTTGACATTGTTATCAAATTGCGTCACAGTTTTGTGCCATTGGCGTTTCGAGATTTTTCTTGAATTTATGATTGATTCGAAAGGTATTGTTCCGTTGAATTTTGCAATTAGATAGATTTCACGATTCGGTCGTCAGTTTTTCAAGCTATTTGCATTCACAATACACTTATATTTGTTGATATTGTTTTGATGACGTTCTTCAATTAATCGTGGTATAAAAAAACGTTTTTCGAAATCACTTTGATATTGGTGCACTTGAAATGATTCAAGTTTGAGTTGGTACAATTGAAATCAGGCCAGTCCAGCTGGGACTCAGCTGATCCTACATTGTTTGTTGAGTTGGTCCTATGTTGATTGTTGGGCCAACCATCATGGCCTATAACTGACACTAGCTAGCACCAAGTCTGTCCAACTGAAACCAAGTTGGGCCCTTGTTGGACCATGCTGCTGGATTTTTTCAAGAGGGTACAGCAATAATTTTTGTTGCAACAGCTGAAAAGTAGCTACCATAACCAATTTTTAGCTATCCAAATAACATCAACATCATTCTTTTCTGCGTGCCCTTCGAATTATGACCTTTTTTCCAAGCTCTGCAAAATCACTCGGTTGATTACAAATTTTTCGAAGCAGTTGACAAAACCACCACCGAATTTATCAACTCGAAACAGAATTCACGAGCTATTCTAGTACTGTGAGATGATTCGTTCTCTCGCAAATGAAAAACATATTTTCTTTTAAAAAGCTGAGAATGAAGTTGTACATCCAAAAAAATGGAAAAACTACCGCTTACGTGTATTTCTTTATTCTCTACATGAACGGAGAATAAAGATGATTCATATTTCTGAGTGAGTAATATAGGTAACCTTTCCGGTTCTCCCCACACAGCTCTTATCATCGGCCAGCCAATATCTCCATCAGCGAGAGATAATAGGAAATCCAAAGTTTCTGTACCGCGGTCGACTGTGTTGAGAACAAGAATTTTAAAGTCTTGAAATCACAACAATGTAATCAACTATTCCGCGCGGAAATTCAGTATCTCGCATAGTTCCGCAAACAGTCTTGTGAATAGTCTCGCCAAGAATCTCAGATAGTCTTGGGAATGACCTGGCAAATAGTCTCGCCCGTGAAAAAATTGGCCCCGCCTGTTGACGCCTGATCAAGCTTCATTTTTTACTCAAGGCCTCGATTTTTTACCCATGTGATAAGGACTGATCATGCTCAATCACGTCCAATCAGTCTTGATTATGCTCCATTATGCATGGGAGATTCCTACAAAATCAACAAGTTTCCTGTAAGGAATGAAACTGACAATTTTATCGAACACTAATTTATTGTCAATCATTTCTACTCATTAGGCTTATGCCGTTTTTATTCTTCAGTTTCCAGGTCTCCTGCATGATCACGCGTGATCAAGCGTACGCGCAGGAGTTCGGGGCCGATTTAGCACGATAAAGCACGTGTATTCGTGATAAAAAAATCAACACAGCGTCATTTTGTATAAATACTTCTCAGTGAGTGAGATTTTGCATGATCACAAGCGAGAATGATTTGTCTAGGATGATCGCAGGCGACTGAGCTTCATCACGGGTTTTCACGTGCGTACAAAATTGAAGCCTTTTTAGTGATGACGAAGCTAAAAAATGAACGACCAGGCGTAGTCAGGCCCAACTACGTGCAGTCAGTATTGAAAACGAATGATTTTGCCGAAAAATGTCCATGATCAGGTCTGCACACGCCTAATCAGACCTGAACGATTTTTTCACGGGAAAAAGTCTTGTGAATAGTCTCGCAAAGAATTTCGGATAGTCTTGGGAATGATCTTGCAAATAGTCTTGGTTATAAAACAATCCAAGATATGAATGAGATCTCGCCAATAATAGTTTCGCTGACAGTCTCGCTGATCATTTCGCAGAATTATTGAAAAATTTTGAGATTTTGACCTAAACTCAAGGAATTAGGTTCCTGAATGAAAAAAAAAATGTGTATACTTCATTCGGAATCGAACTTAGATCTTCGTGATCCAAGATCCGACTCTCTCATCGGTCACTTATGATACTGCATGAATATAGCAGACCTTTGATATTTATATGAACTTGACTTGATTAATAATGATTTATAGAAGAAATAATGATCGTAAAATGCTTACTTTTCACCAACCAATGAATCTTTCATACGATGCAAAAAATGTTATTGATGTTATTCCTGGTAATTGCAGGAAATGTCTTTTGTGTAGCGAAAAACTGCACGATCGATTAGTCAAAGATGAGAGATCAATGCATGCATCAATAAAAATTCAATGAGAAAAGAAAATATTTCATACGTTTAGAGAAAAGGGTTTAAATTTTGAAGTGACGTAAGTACGTTTGTACTATTTTTATCTAAGAATTAAAGCAATACTATGCGAGACTTTAAGCGAGATCATTAGCGAGATCTCACTGAGGTATTGGATTGTTTCATAAGCGAGACACTCGAAAGACAACGCGAGACTGTTGCGAGACTCTGAATTTCCGCGCGGGGATGTGACATACGTACCACTGTCCATACACATTTTGTATTCTCTTTTAACTGTTCTCATAATTCCTTCGTCTTTTGGTGTTATATCTTCTTGCAACCACTCTGGATATTGAAATTTTGTGAGTTTTTTTGTTGTAAAAGAGACATCGAGTCGATTAATACTTACGAGAATATTTTTCATGTAAATGATCCGACCACGATGTCCAAGGTACGTCATGTGCATCCCTTGCGTTTTGACGACCACATACAAATCCATAAAAATCTTCACAGGGCAACACCGAGGGTTTCACCGAATTTGTAATATTTTGAACTGAAATGAAGGAAAAAGTGTCAAAATTTCGAATAGTCATGGGAATTTTATGATTGAAGAATTTTATTTCGTTACCGTATTTAGTGTAACTTTCAGAATCTGGGATGTTTTGTATGTTCAGCTGTTCGTCTTCGGATTGACGTGCGTCCGGAAATACCAAATGTAGCAAAAGTGAGAATAGACTGTAATAGTAATTTACGGAATTAGGGTGGGAAGGAGGATATTTCGACGAGGATGCCTTGCTTGAAATAGCTGACAAATGTCAGAGGTTTATTAGGATTTCTAAGCTTTTTTACTCAAACCAAAACCACAATGACATGTATTTTGAGATTTGGTTTGGTCGAATTTGGTTCATTGAGATTCGAGATGAAGTTGATAAAATGTCTTTTTCCAGCTTTTGGCTGATTTTGACATTCATTCTTTCACCAAATATTCTTTTAGCAAATACAGCTAAATGTTTGTTATCTCAAAGTACCGATTTCACACAGTTTTTTTACATTCCTTCTGAATGATTTTTGATCATTGATTCCAGATGCCACCCAAAACTTACAAAAGATTCACTATCCCACATTGTGAAAAAAACTTTGAAAAATAGTTTTTGAAACCTAACTATTTTTTTTATTAAATTCTCAAATAATTTCTAGAAATTTACAAATCCAAAAGTTTTTCACCGTATTTTTCTCCTTGCAAATTTACAAATATCTTTTACAGCGTAGAACATGCTTTTTTCGAATGTCACAACCCATCAAACCTGCTCAGAATCGTTCTCGGGGCGCTTGAAAAGAATATCTCGTAAACGCATTATCGATTTTATCGAGTGACAGCAGAGAAGTACAAACAATTGACCATGTCAAAATAGTATGTTTGCACCTGGTTCCGCGTGTTTTGCGCATATAAGCCCCGGTCCCATGGCTTGGTTGAAAATCCATTGAAATTACATTCATTTGAACTTCAATCCAATCTCTAAAATTTTTAGAGTGAGATTTCACTCTTTAGGCAGCCAGAAGTGAGCTTGTCGAAATTTCGAGTGAAATTCCCACTCTCCCACAGTGTAAGTCTAAGGTTTGAGGTTAGAAACTCATAGCCATTCCAATTCTGGAGTGGATTTTCTGTTCTGAAAGAGTGGGGGTTCACTCGAAACGAGTGAAAAGTCCACTCGAAGCGGATTGGCTCACTTCTAAGACTTAGTGGAGTGAAATGCGTGATTTTTCACTCTTCCAGATTCAGAGAGCGCTGTTCGACGAGATCAATAAATCATTGGGTAATCAAAGAAACCCATGTGGAAATGGAAACACGCGTCACTACCGGCTGAGTACTGTTGCCAGAGTTGCCAGTACTGGCGATTCCAGACCTACCATTATGGACGTGGTTGAATAGACGGTACTGGCAAAGAGTCGAAATGATAACATCATTGAACGTGAGGGCCAGTTTACATTTATCATCTCGTCAGTAAAGATATTAAATGTGATCCAACTACGGTGAAACTTTGGCATTGCAACAGGATCAGGTGTTTTACCGGAGCTGGATGGAAAATGACAACTCTGGCTTAATGCTAGCACGACTTCGACTCACTGCAACAGCCAAGTTGCTAAGATCGTGATTTTATTGTAGTCATAGTTCAATCAATACTGGCATATTGTCGTCTATGGAACATATCGAATGGTAATACTAACTCTCGCTCAGTACCGGCGCAGTATTGTCTCGTCAACGTAACCGCGTTATTGGAAAGATCAATGAAATCCCTAATCACTATCTATTCGGTATTAGGACAACGTTGCATCGATACTGGTGCGGTATCGTCTTTTTTCTGGATCGGTATTGGCACGGTTCCGTTTCTGTATGGTCTGGGTATTCTCCGAACATTATTAATTCGATACTGGCTCAAGACCGTCTGACCGTGCAAACCAGTACTGTCTGATATCCGGCAAACATTTAGCGCCAGTTCAAAAACGGTAATGATTCTGAATGGGTACAGTTATTTCCGCCCAAGTCTGGCAGGTGGAACTTGGCCAGTACCGCGCCATTTGTCAACTCCGGCTGTTTCCACATGGGAATGTGTTGAATTATTGCAATTTAATATCTCATGGATTTGTTATTCCAAATGAGTTGACAGAAATCAAAATAATCCCCTATTTTAAGCAGGGTTAAGTTCATCACTTCACTGAAAACCTCCTTGTTCTCTGGAGATGAGTAAAAAAACGGTCGCTTTTCAATTTTTCGTGCAACAATTTCGATTGAAAATCATGAATCATTCATTTGTTGATATTTGGAACATTTACTCACATGAAACAAAATTGATACCTTGGCTCCATTATTTCTTATTCTCACGTCTCTAGAATCCAATAAGTAATTTTCAATACGAATAAATTCAAATTTCGACCGCAACTTGAGCAGATTTACAACCTGCACATACTTTCGCGTTAATGACTCTTGATTGTCGGACGACGCTCCTTTATCTAACAAATGCTAATCTTATCTTTCTGCTTTCTGCACTCGTGCTTTAATTGTTTGATCATCAATAAGAAATCATCAAAAATGCAAAGAAAGCAGTTTGACTAAAAGTGTGAACCAAATCAAACGAATTTTAAATTCAAATTGTAAATTTCTCTTACAATCTAATGATTTTGTAATCTATCTCGGCAATCTATTCATATATGCATAGACAAGGAGTGAATTCCTCCCAATGTGAATATCAGTTTTTCGATCTAAATATTGCAACACGATTTTTTCAAGCAAAGCTTGGTCGAATAGTCGACACAAAGGTTATAGACTTCCAATCGAGTGCGCAATAATAACAATACATGAAATTTCAATTGAGGTGAAGCACATGTTTTGCGATCAAATACAAGTACTCGGGAATATGGAAAGATATTTGCATATTTCGTAATTAGTGACATTTGATTGAATTCTTCATAATATCTAGGATAAAGAACAAGTATCATCAGCGTTCCGTTATACGTGTATATCGAATCATTTTCTTATGTGCATTTCGATGAATTCTCTTCTGTCTCTTGATTATCCTTACATCGAGCGAGACAATTAACATCGACAATTGCTCCAATAGTTTCAATTCGAACTAAATACAGCATTAATGAATACGCTCGGAGCGAATGAACGGAATGTCCATGAGGCATCTATTCGAGTTATTATTCCATGTAACAAGTTTTAAACAATCCTCGGCGTGGTATACATAACAGCAATCAACTTTGCATACATACATACATTTAATCATAAACAGTTGAAATAATCGTGGCGTACAGAGATTTCATGATCATTCGATAACTTTGCTGTATTTTGATTCGAAAGAATATACGAGTTACGTTGCTGCTTATCTTGATTAAGATCTGGGATGCCGATCTTCTCGTTTGGCCGTGTACGGTGTTGTGTTGTAATCGTTTCCTCGATTTACTCTTTTGGAGAGGAGAACCAGTATTTGAAGTTGGAGTTTATATTTCTGTCACCTTTTGTCCGAGGGAAATGAACTCTTATACTTGAGAAACGATTGAATTTACAGGGGAATTTGTAAACATGAATTAGAATTATAGGATGTTCAATTACCATCGAAAGCTTTCCCAGACAGCACACATGATGAGTTTGAATTCACAAAAACTCCTAAAAGAACTTCTTGAGCAGTCCCCGTTATGACAGTAAAAATGAATTCAATATGAACTCGATGAATTCAAAATGCATACATGTTGAATGCCTGAATAGTTTTTTATGCATTCGTGATATGAATTCTTTCTGAAGATTAAGTTATTCGTCAAGAGTTTGTTTTGAATTCAAACTATTCATAATGAATTCATGTTTACTGTCATAACGGGAGCTCTTTGCGGGGATTTATGTGCTGTATGGATTGTGTTTGGAAAATCCAAAAATTTAATATTTCTTTTTAAGGATTCTTTGATTTTACTGGGAAGCTGACTTATTGATTCCTAATTCTCAATCAGCAGCGAGTTTGAAAATGATTGATCAAGTGGTTTTCTTCACCTAAAATCAGTTTTCTTCCTCTCCATGTGATTCAAAACTAGAATTAGCGACTGTGACAATTACTTATTACGCAATTTACAGCCAAGAATTCCCTCCGAACACCTGTGGATTGATTGTATACGCCTTATTCGTTTCCTGCACAGAGTTCTGATTCGGCAGTTCACCGACATTGTCAACAACAACTGGGTTCTTTTACAATTGGATAACTCTCGATCGAGGTGCAATCGAGGCTACTATTTTGACCACAAGTTTGTAAACAAGAGATTTATTCTTGGTGTGACTGGAATTTTTGGGAAGGAGATTTGTATCCCCGGTTATAGCTGTCTGTAAATATTGTAACAATATTTTTGTTTATGATATAAAAAGGGCGTAGTCTGCAATTATGACTATTCCTTCCTGTGAAAAAGCTTCTAACTTCTTCTGTGCAATGTGAGATGAACTCCTCTCCTGAATTGTAACTGGATTATGTTGACGACAAGGTTTGATATGCCCTCGTTTCCATCACTCAATTCCTTCCCAGATTTATTCAGAATAAAATGTACTATTAGGTGTACAAATAAGTTTCCGCGGTTTGTCAAAAGATGGCCCCACCAGAAGGTTATGGAGAAATTGTCAGATGTAAAACGTAATATCCCAAGTTTAGTCATCTGGCAACACCATAACCTTAAAGTACTAGTGATTCCGTATCAGCATCACGTAATTTTTTTCGTGCAAAAATGTCAAGTTTTATTCCGAATAAGCATCATTTGCGGGAACTTTTGATTTACTTCGTTAATGTGAAAAAATCTGCAGCTGAGGCGCATCGATTGCTTCTAGAAGCATATGGTGAAGCTGCTTTAAGTGAGAGAAGTTGTCAGGAATGGTTTCAAAAGTTTAAGAACGGTGAGTTTGACGTTAAAGACGAAGAACGCAGTGGAAGGCCGAAAGTGTACGAAGACATGGAATTAGAAGTACTATTGGAGGAAGATTCGTCCCAAACGCAAAAAGAACTTGCACTTACTCTACAAGTGACTCAACAAGCAATTTCACATCGTTTAAAATCGTTAGGAATGATTCAAAAACAAGGAAATTGGGTTCCATATGAACTAAAGCCGAGAGACGTTGAACGCCGATTATGCATGAGTGAAATGCTGTTTGCCAGGAATAAAAAAAAGAGTTTTTTGCATCGTATAGTCACTGGTGACGAAAAATGGATTCACTACGATAATCCAAAGAAGAGAAAGTCATGGGTTAAGCCCGGCGAACCATCAACATCGACAGCTAAGCCGAATATTCATGGAAAAAAACTCATGCTGTGTATTTGGTGGGATCAGCTTGGTGTCGTGTATTATGAATTGCTGAAACCAAGCGAAACCATTACTGGAGCTCTCTACCGAACACAATTGATGAGATTGAGTCGGGCACTTGAGGAAAAACGCGCCCATTACTACTCCAGACACGACAAAATTATTCTTTTACACGATAATGCTCGTCCACATGTTGCGGCGCCGGTAAAAACATACTTGGAAACACTCAACTGGGAAGTTTTACCCCACCCGCCGTATTCACCAGACTTAGCCCCTTCTGATTATCACCTGTTCCGGTCGATGGCACATGGTCTGTCTGAGCAGCGCTTCACATCATATGAAGACACCAAAAATTGGGTAGATTTGTGGATAGCGTCAAAAGATGAAGAGTTTTTTCGACGGGGTATCCGAATGTTGCCAGAAAGATGGGGAAAAGTAGTGGCAAATGATGGAAAATACTTTGAATAAAACGTAATGTACTTTTCCTTTACAATCAATTCCTAATTTTTTATAAAAAACCGCGGAAACTTATTTGTACACCTAATATTATGTCCGAAAAGTAAGGTGACATTTGAATTTAAATTCTGCGCAAATGTATTTGGGGGAGTGCTCTCATTTTCAGGTTTGTGAGATTGTCTTTGATATCCGTGCCAAGGATCACATCAAAATATTCATCAGTGTTTGAGATACGATTCGTTTTGTAAGCTGCTGAAAGTGAGTTTTTCGATTTTTATAATGTCTGCATTTGTTGGGCGAAGAATTTGTTCTAAATTTTGTTTGCGGAATGAATTTTCTGCTGCTGATTCGTTGAGGATGGCGCAGAAGGCCTTTGGCGATGAGTCTATGTCGAAAAAAAAATGTTCACAAGTGGTATAAGGGGTTCCAAGAAGGTAGAGAACGTGCCGAAAACGAAAAGCGTCAACTGACGAAGCTCACGTCCAAGAAATCACAGATTTGGTGCTCGTAAATCGTCGATTGACAATAAGAAATCTTGCTGATGATGCTGGCATTTCAGAAGGATGTTTCGGGTCTCAGACGCGTCAAATCTCAATTCGTACCGAAAACACTGAATTTCCTGGAAAAACAACGTCGCGTTGCAGTGAGTGAAACAATGATTTCTAACTATCAGGACAAGAAGGAACGCATTATTACGGAATATGAGGCGTGGATTCATGCTCTCGACCCGGAAACAACCGATCATTCAAGTGAATATCGCGTTAAAAGTGAGGCAAAACCAAAAAACCCGCGCCAAAGGTCGCTCAAAAATCAAGGTTATGTTGATTGTTTTCTTCGATTATTGTGGTGTTGTGCGTTTTGAGTTCCTTCCGTCGGGTTAAACTGTCAACAAAGAATATTATTTGAGCGTTATGCATCGTTTACGTGAAGCCATTCGCCCACACTGAGAGAAATATCCATAGTTGCGGCAACTAAAAAGGGACACCCATTTTAATGTTGTTTTTGAAACTATGTTCTTATAGTTGCTGTGACTATGTGTGGTTTCCATAACTAATAAACATTATTACGATAACTAATATGCTATAACTATGTTTTCATTGTAATGGTAATTATGAATATTTAGTTGGGATACTCAAACTTCAACTTGTTTTCATAACTATCTTCTCCAACTGCGCACAACTGGAATGCATGAATCTTTCAAATAACTTTTCTGATAACTGATTACGAATAGTTGGCATAATCAATGAAGTTGCGGTTGATGAGAATATGTCACGTCAGTTGAATCAACAAAGTTGTAAGGATTGGATGAACTATAAAAAATATTATGGCATGAAAAAAGCAACTATCGATCAGCAGTCGAATGTATACTACATTGAAAAAGTTTTCGTCACCATGAAATTTGACCATGACCATGACAACTGTTCCTGATGATAGGATAATATCCAATAGAGCACCGGGAGGTTTTCTGAACGTTCAGAAAACGTAAAGGTTGGTTGACAAGTTTTGAAAGCAAAAATGAAAGAATGTGTGTTTTTTGATGAAACGATTTTTTTTATTCAATATAGTCTCCCTCAACTTCAACACATTTATTCCAACGATCCTCTAATAATTTTATACCATCTCTGTAATGATTTTCCGGAAGCTCCGCAAAATACTGTTCCACAGCTGCAATAGTTTCTTCATTCGACGAAAAACGCTTTCCACGAAGGAATTGTTTCAAATTTCTGAAGAGGTAATAGTCGGAGGGAGTCAAATCTGGTGAATACGGTGGGTGTTCAAGCAATTCGTACTTCAATTCGTTCAGTTTAGCCATCGCCAGAACACTTGTGTAAACACGTGCATTGTCTTGATGAAAAATGATTTTTTTCTTCCGTAAACCGGGTCTTTTTTCACGAATTTTTTCATCCAACTGGTCCAAAGGGTTGCAATAATATTCAGAGTTAATTGTTTTACCTTTTTCGAGATAATCAATCAACAAAACCCCTTCTGCGTCCCAAAAAAACCGATGCTAAAACCTTTTTTGCCGATCGTTCTGACTTCACCCGTTTTGGAGCTGAACAACTAGCTTCAGTCCACTGTAAACGTTCTTGTTTCAGTTTAAGATCATGATGGTAGATCCAAGTCTCGTCCACGGTTACGAAACGACGCAAAAAATCGGTCTTATTCTGCTTAAAACGCTCCAAATTACGCTGAGAAATTTGTTTTCGATTGAGTTTTTGTTGAATTGTCAACGAATGCGGCACTAACTTTCCAAAAAGCTTTTTCATGTGTAATTCATCGTGTAAAATATGGAGTACTGGGTCATCCGAGATGCCTATGGTATCAGCAATTTCACGCTTAGTCAAACTCGGATCTGTACAAACAATATCATAGACTTGCTCAATGATGTCTGATTTCGTTGCACTTTTTGGACGTCCACTACGTGATTGATCTTCAACGCTTGTACGACCACGTTTAAACTCTCTAAAACCCATCGATGTACAGTTGGAAATGAAGGAGCAGATTCCTTCAACACTTTCTTCATTTTAGTATGAATTTCTGTTGCCGATGAACCTTCCAAAACAAAGAATTTTATCACTGCACGATATTCGGATTTTTCCATTTTCACAAAATACACTGACACGTCAACTTCGAATGGCTTGTAAACAAAGAATGAATTGACAGATCGGAATAAAATTGTGTGTGTGTTCAAATGAAGGATGAAATATAAAAATAGCGTATAAATTTTGATTCCTGTACTGATTGATAGGTGTCGCTTTCAAAACTTTTCAACCAACCTGCACTTGGTTCCGCAGAGAAAGACTAATCATTTAGACTCAAGATGTCTCAGGATGTTCTAAAAACGTCGCATTTATGTCCCAGGGACATGCAAATGTCCCGTCCGGTTCCATCTATGTCCATCGTGTGGATGGGGGTCAAATTAATGGGAAACCAAATTAACGAAGGAATAATTGGAAAGAATGATGCATTATATTATCCCTTTTAAAATAATGATTTCGTTGAATTGGCTCTCATCCTCAAATCGCATAACTTACTTCTTATATATTACAAAAAACAAATCATTCAATAGTTTTCGGAACAATCAGTATTCAGTATTTCGGCACTCAAAATACTTTCCTTTCGGGATACAACAAGACTACCTCATGAAATGAAAAGTAAAATTCCTTTATGAGCTGCGTTGCTTTTATAGAGGTTAGTCATGGACATCAAATATGGGAACCGAGCACTTAGAAGAGAAGCAAAATGACGAGAGTGCGCAAACCGACTGCGCATCCACACGGAGAAAAATGCAGATCGAGAATGTAGTAATTTTTAATAGAAAATTGAAGAATATTTCTTGAATTTGTGATAAAGGTAAAACGTTTCAGATTTCTATTGAATATCTCTGGTGGGAATCCCAATTTTTAGAGTTTTTCAAAGATGCTCAGAATATTCCCAGACATTTTCAGAATTATTCTGAATTTGATAGAGACTTACAGAGATTTACAGAGAATGTTCGAATTTTGAGAGTTTTCCCAAAAATTCCCAGAAATTCTCAGAAAGTCTCCTTTATGAGATGTCACTAGATGAAAAGAGGAGTCCTAGGGAAGAAACTTAGCCTCTTTTTTCATTTAATGATGCCACATGCAACAAACGTCTGCATGTAATAGAGGCTTCCACTGAACGCAGTGAATTTTGTGGCTATTTGAAAAGAGCCAGAAATATCTGGTGACTATTCTCGGATGAAAAAACCATTGTTTTCCGGGTGAGTGCCTGAAAAGGCTGATTTGTGCACACGAGAGATGCACGAATGGCTGTTTGAGAAGGGCTAGGAACTTCTAGTAATTATTTCCGGATCCACAAATGTCCACGATTGTCTCCCCGGTAAATGCAATTTCGGGCACTTGCCAGCTTACCAAGCTGGACGCCTCCTGAAGAAAGTATCTGAGGCCCCATTTCATGGAAACTTTATAGCGATTTCCATTGGCCTGCATCGACTGCACTCAATGCGTACTGAAGAAGGTTCCATTTTTCCACTAAAATCATTGGATAAGAAGAGATACGAATATTCTAGTGCGGGTAAGGTAGCGAGTGCCCGAAAGGCCATTTACCTAGAAGCGGTAAGGTCTGCAACCCCGAGTCGAAAAATTGTAATACTTTTTAGGGCCTGATCAACTCCGTAATACGCAACGATCCAGAGCTTAATCAGGTCGAAAGAAGGTTAACAGCAGGTCGAATGAGAAGTTTGAAAACAAGATCAGGTTGATAACATGGTGAAATCGGGGTTAAAAATGAAATCAAACCTGATTCACTCCGTAATACGCAACGAACCAGAGCTCAATCAGGTTTCACTCTTTTTTGACTCGGGACTATTTGAGGAGGGTTAGCCCGAGTCGAAAAATTGAAACCTGATTTCGAGCTATTCAAAGACTGATCTTACCCTTTTGAACAGTATGAGATGAGGATTAATGAGAACCTGTTTTGATCCGTAAATACGCAAGGAATACGCATTCTGTCAGGTCGAATTTTAAAACCTGATATAGCTCTATTTTTCCTTCACCCTTATTTTGACCTGGTTATGGAATTTTGTGAATTCTATTCAGAAAATACCAGCAGCGAGATACCTGCTGAATTTAATTTTAAAAATTATTAAAAAATAATGGTATATAATTGAACTCTCCGGATGTACAATTGTGGATTTGTAAAATTTCCTTGTTTAAAATGAGAACGATGAATTCTTTCTCTCTTTTGTGATGTGATTTTTGAATCGTTAATTTCATACAACAATCAAGGAAATCTATTGTTTTTTATGGAAGATTTTTAGCAAGGTAATATACGTTTAAAATTTGTACATCTCGATGATTCAATTAAGGTAGATGACCCCATTTATGAACGCGACCCCTTTAATGAACATTTTGGTTTTTGATTCATAGTACTTTTCATTTAGTGCTTTAATTTCATCCAAGCATGACTGACTGGATACTGAATCAACCGCTGTTATGTAAATAAATTCAGAATAATATGCCATAGGAAAGATATAATAAATAAACGATGGTTCGCTAATGGGGGCTAAGGTGTTCATTAATGGGGCCGGTTACCTTATATTGCATTATTTTTTTATAATTTGTAAAATCAGATTTAGCTAGTATCTCGTTGCTGGCATTTTCTGAATAAAATTTACAAACAAATTATTATTATCATTATTATTATTATTATTATCATTATTATTATTAATATAGTCTTTAAAATATGAGTGTGAATGAAATTATTACACCTGAAATATATTATTGAATTAAAATAGCAAGTTCCGAACATTGAGGAATTTTGAATGGATATCGAAATTTAAATATGAAAATTGATTGGATTTGTATACCAGGTGTGTAAGTATGAAACCGGAATTCGCCCATAGGTGGCGCTAGATGTCGATGCAGTTACCGACACATCACGTCAGCGGTGTCTTGTTATTGTATTGATATCCGACAAAGATTTCCAACTCACAATAACACGAGTTTCATTCAGTAGCATTAGTTTATTAGAGATAAACATGTCGAGTTTTGTGCCAACAAATTACGATTTGCGGACAGCACTACTTTTCTGTTTTCATATGAAGAAAACCGCAGCCGAATCGCATCGAATGCTTGTGGAGGCATTTGGTGAGCATGCTCTCGATAAAACACAGTATTTCGAGTGGTTCAAACGGTTCAAAAGTGGCGATTTTGACGTCAGGAACGAAGAACGTGGAAGACCACCGAAAAAGTTTGAAGACGCTGACCTGCAAGCCTTGTTGGACGAAGACGACGCTCAAACACAACAGCAACTGGCGGATCAGTTAAAGGTGACCCAAGAAGCCATCTCCCTTCGGTTGAAAGCTATGGGAAAGATACAAAAGGTGGGGAAATGAGTTCCACATGAACTTAACGAAAGACAGCAGGAAAACCGCAAAATATCATGCGAAATACTGCTCGCCAGGTTCCAAAGAAAGTCATTTCTTCATCGAATTGTGACTGGCGATGAAAAGTGGATATATTTCGAGAATCCTAAGCGCAAAAAGTCATGGGTTACTCCGGGTGAACCATCAACATCGACGGCAAGACCAAACCGCTACGCACGAAAGACAATGCTGTGTGTTTGGTGGGATCAGAAGGATCTACTACGAGGTGCTGAAACCTGGGGAAACTCTCAATACTCAACGTTACCGACAACGAATGATCGATTTGGATCGAGATTTGCGTGGAAAACGACCAGAATACCAACAAAGACGACACAAGGTGATTTTGCTGCATGACAATGCACCAGCACACAAAGCAAAACAGGTCCAGGAAACGATAGAGTCGTTCCGTTGGGAGATTCTTCAGCACGCGCCTTACTCACCGGACCTTGCCCCATCCGATTACTACTTGTTTGCATCGATGGGACACGCGCTTGCTGAGCAGCGCTTTACTCCTTACGAAGATGTACGAAAATGGTTCGATGACTGGTTTGCCTCAAAAGAGCAACAGTTCTTTTGGCGCGATATCCACAAATTGCCAGAAAGATGGAAAAAATGTATAGATAGCGACGGACAATACTTTGAATAAGTTACTTTGTATCATATCATTACAATAAACGTGTTTTTTCTGTACAAAAATTCCGGCTTCATACTTACACACCTGGTATATGGATGTAAGCTTATTATTCTTAATAAATTTCAAACATCTTATTTTCTCATGAAATTCATTCGATTTCATTTTCATTATACTTTTTCAAGTCTCATGTTATAGAATTTATTGACATTTCATTATTGTCAGACATTATCAAAGTTCCAAATGCGATTAAATGTACGTTATGTTCATTCAGTGTAATTTTTTAATAATAAAATTATATTGATTTATTAATACTTAACTTTATCATCCATAAATGATACATACATTTGGATTTCATTATACATTTGCAAACCAGGTTAGAATCAAGATGAAAAGAACATTATCAGGTTGAAACAGTTGTGAGCAGAATTCATAATTTTTCCTTCAATCTCCAACAGATTGAGATCAGGTTGTGACCTGAATTTGAATAACTATGTATAGAACAATATCAGGTTCAAAAGGAATCCAATCAGGTCGAATACAATATAAGATCAGGTTAAACAGACCAAGATCAGCTCTTGATTTTTCGACTCGGGAGGAACTTCTGGGAATTATCTTCGGGTCCACAAATCATTGTCTTTCGGGTTCACCCTTAGCTGCCACACTGGGGTTAGGCTGACGAAGTTCAAACAAAAAAAAACGGGTTTTTGGGTTTTTTGCAAAGAAAGTTGGTTTTTCGCAACCCTGTGAACAACCACCGTATTCACCTGATTTGGCACCGTGTGACTTCTGGCTATTCAACATACTCAAGAGACCGCTCCGGGGTCACCGTTTTGAGTCGATACACTGACAGAAAAACGCCCTGGTTGAAACATTCGTGGTCACAATGATTTGAAATCTGGTTCGATTCACCAGGAAATGTGGTTGTGATGTCCAGAAAAAGTGGTTGAAGCAAAAATTAACTGCATCTTTCAGGTTAGAAAAACCAGATTCTTTTCTTGGTGTGATAACCAGAATATGTAGTTAATTTTCGCTTCAACCACTTTTTCTGGACATCACAATTACATTTCTTGGTTAAGATTTCAAGTTATTGCGATCCCGAATGTTTCAACCAGGTCGTTTTTCTGTCAGTGTAGAGGAGATCTAAGCCGAATCGAAGAGAGAGCTGAAGGCTATCCCGGAAATCGACTTTAACAACTGTTTCAAAGATTGGAAAATGCGTTGGCATAAGTGCATTGAAGGTGATTAACTTGATTTGGGAGAATGAATAAAGATTTTTGAAAATAAATGCCATGTCACTTTATTCTTCGACACATTAGGACAACATTCGTACATCGATTTGAGACATCGCATTCGATTCCACGGGCAAATTCGTATGGCTCGTATGATAGAAAAGATATCCAACAAGAATTGAAATGAACACTGGAAAAAAGTACATCAATAATAACAACAACATTCATCGTTGTGTGTATGTTTTTATTTTCTCCTCCACATTCCACGGTGAAGAGGTAACAAATCTTGTTAAGGGTGAAAAATTGAGTTCGAAAAATTGCACGAGTCGAATATCTACAACCTCAATGGGTACTAGATTGGTTATTTTTTATTTTTTTCCAACGATTCAAATCAAAATTATAACACCTGCGGGATTCAATACACTCTTTCGGTTATTGGAATTGAATTTATGGATATTCAATTAATTAGAAGTTATGTTCGAGTTCATTCAAATTTTGAGGGTCATAGATTCTATCGATAAACAGGAATAAGAGGTAGAGAAAGAAATCGTTAAGCGAGGTGTTTTATGTATGCATATATCACGTAAATGTCTACATACATTCATTATATCATGCCCGAATACACATCCTGCCATTCAAAAGGATCGACTCGCTTATAGGAGGCAGGGCGCAGAGGCACCAGAACATTTCGTGATTGAATTAATGAGTGCGAGTTAATTCCAATTAGTGAACCTTGTCTGACGACTGTGAACTGAGTTGTGGGTTCTCTTTGTCATGCACGACAGGTGCTTACGCACCGAAATTACAACTTATCCTCATTATATTTACACACAAAGCTGTGAGACGTATATGCATACGTGTATATTTTAATGTGGTAACTTATTCATGTTACTAACTCGTTTGACAAAATTCCACCTTCTCCCTCCTCAGAATCAACGACTTGACTCGAATTTTCTTGGATTTGATTTTTTTTCCAATTCCTCTGATACATTTATTTTTGTTTGAATTGATTCGTGAATGATTCTTGTCTCTTCTCGATGTATTTCATTCATCAAAGGGGAGAGCGAAGAGTTCTCGATGAATATAATGAAGATAAAGAATGAGAGAAAGAGGAAATCTATGTTTTGTTGGAATCAACGCGGTGTGCGCTGTTCCATACGAGATAGCGGATTTCACATCCTGTCCATTTCGTTTCACAATCTTTCTCCTTTTTATGGGGGTTCCATGAAAACTTTATCGAGAATTTCTCAATTTTAACTACTCACGTGTCGAGTGTGATGATTTCATAGCAACAAATATGAAATCTATTGTTAGTATCGTGGCGATCTGAGCTAATCTGAGCTTGAGCTTGGCTTGCCCTGGCAGAAATTTTCGCTAGTGAATAATAAGGCACTTACGAGTTTATCTCTTCTACTCATGAGGCACTAGTGAGGGAAACTCACTAGAATGTAACACTCCACAGTAAAAAGTAAAGTTATGGCTATATTAAATTGAATTAAATCGGGCAATGTGTTGATTATCAGCAATGTATATCTTATAGTCAGTCAGGCTGAGTTTGATGGATAATTCAGTCAAACATATCTGAAATTTAAGATTAGATTTCTTTCATTTTCAGTATTACAATTGGTTATACATGAACATATATGCATATGTGCATATAATTAATTACAGTTTCAATTCAATCTAATTATTTCAGGTTTTTTATTTATCATTCAAGGTGCCTAACAAATTTAGTAACAATTTGTAATACCAACTTCGTAAAAGCTCTTCATTGGATTTTCCGCATTGTTAATGGATTCTTTATTTCGACACTTTCACTTCAACGTTACAACACAAATTGGAATGAATTCAAACTTTCGGGGGTATTCACATTTGCACTAACTCTCAGTTCCCGTAAAATGTTCTCCAAATTCATCTTTGACTTCACACTACACATGCTATCACATTATATTATTATGAAATGATTTATCACGTCCGTCGATCGAAACGGTACCATGGCCAAGTGGTTAAACTCAAAGGACTAGGATAGGTTATTACAGCAACAACGTGGGTTCGAATCTCCCGATGAGGGTTAAAGATGTTCAATCTTCAAAAACTACGGTCACGATATACTTGAACAGTCAACAAGTGAAGTGGATAAATTCACACAACATAGAAATTTTTTTTTCTATCCTCCGCATAAACACAAACATATTTCTCATCGTCGATAGAAAACGCCATGTTGAGTAGAACAGCACCAAAAACAATGGACGAACCCATTTATTAGGAACAATTCGCTTTGAGTTTCAGTTCAAAATCAGTTTCAATTTCAGTTGAATAGAGATGAATGTAAGCTGTATTTTTGATTGAGTTTGAGAAGGTTTTCCAGTGGCTGACTTTAAGTCAACCGAGTCTTCTTTTGGTTGCATCTTAAATTCAGCTCGTATTCTGAGTGAAATTAAGTTTTTCCTTTTACCGTGTCCAACTAACTAGATTCCATTCATCAAAACTAGTGAAACAGCCATCATCATCTAACGAGGGACTTATTAGAAACTAACATGGCACTTGTGAGAATAATTAGGGTAAAAATAAAACCTCATTATCAAAAGCACGCGAGAAACATATCGAGTTCAATCACAAATATTAACCGTTTTCGAACTGAAACTCAGCGAGAATCGCGTTGAAATTCGGAGTATGAAACAACTAGATCCTTTGTTGGTCAATACATTCCGAATGGTCAGATATTTTCTCTCAACAAACAAAAAAATCTATTCATTTTTTAGGAGATCTATCTAAAATAATCTTTGTTAAGATCCGAAAACCGTCTCTTTCGCAGATATGTAGGCGTTCACATGAACAATGTTCCGTAATGGATAAGATTCCTGTATTAGAACAGGAAATTGTAATTTTGAATAGTTCTGAAAATGATGGACAGCTTAAGATACAGAAATTGAAATTCCAACAATCGATTCTCACACCTTCCTATCCAAACAATAGTGTTCTATTGAAAAACGTAACTTTCTTAGAAATTGAAAACATTATTCAGTCATTACATGATAGAAATATATTCGGTGTATAACTTTGCTTCCGCCGTTTTTTTTCCGAAATTTGAGGCTTTATTGTAAAAAACTGGTTATACGCATATGATTCAAAGTTTTGTCCATCGCTGGCCGGTACTTTCTCCCATTTTTCGGGCAGCATACGAATCCCGCGTTGAAAAAACTGGTCATCTCCACGGAGAAAAAGGAATATTTGTAGCAACTACTTAAACCCGACTAGAAATTCAGTCACATCTGATCGGGTTAACCCGGCCAGGTCCTGATCAGGTCTTAATCAAATATCGGGTTAACCCGATTGAATTTCTAGTCGGGAATACTCGATTTCCGACCATCTACTTAAATAGTTGCTGCAACTACTTAGTAGTCAGGACAAGTATCACGTTAGCTGCCTCAAATAACTAAAATACTCCGCAAGTTGCCAAGTATTTGCGTTAGTTAGTGCAACTATCGAGTTAGTTGAGGCAGCTAACGTGATACTTGTCCTGACTACTAAGTAGTTGCAGCAACTATTCAAGTAGATGGTCGAAAATCGACTATTTAGGAAGTTGTCGCAACTATTCCTTTTCCTCCGTGTTTTGGAGCGATCCATGAATCAATCCAATTTTTCACTTCTTCATAAGACCGGAAGTGCTGGGCAGCTAGGCCGTGTGCCATTGATCGAAACAAGTGATAGTCCGAGGGAGCAACGTCTGGAGAATACGGCGGGTGGGGTAGAACTTCCCATTTCAAAGTTTCCAAGTATGTCTTGAGCACTTTCGCAACATCGGGTCGAGCATTGTCATGCTGTAAAATCACTTTATCATGTCTCTTGTTGTATTGCGGCCGTTTGCCTTCCAATGCTCGGCTCAAACGCATTAATTGCGTTCGATAACGATCGCGTGTGATTGTTTCGGTCGGTTTTAACAACTCATAGTACACTACGCCGAGCTGGTCTCACCAAATACTGAGCATAACCTGGGAACCGTGAATATTCGGTTTGGCCGTTGACGTGGAAGCATGGCCGGGATATGTGAATGTGAAGTTGGTATATCAAATGCTGGCATTGCACGGAAAAGTGACAGTTCCAGTAGCATTCACCGCAGTTCTATAGTCCTTGATAATTTCGAACAATAGTTCTATTCATATTACTCATAAAAATTGAATTTTCAAAAATGGAATGCCAAGTTCTACAATGATATGATAGCATTTCAGCGATGAGAGGTTGGAACGATCAGAACTCGAGAGTTCTGGGATTGTGAGCATGCGGGAAAGTGAGAAATGGAGAGTTCCAATCATCAAAAGCGATATATGAAATTTTTTTCAATATTTATGGGAATGATATGCTGGATTCTATGACGAATCCATAGCATTGGGAGCAATATTGAAGGGAGCGATCAATATCTCCAAGTTCTGGGATAGCGTACACACGGAGGAGTTGGGAATGCAGAGTTCTAAAATCAACAATGGGTGAATTCGTTTTTGCTTTCATAATAAGGGGAGTTTGGAGATGACGCGAGGAGGCGAATTATTTTTTTATGTTGAGAATCGGGATTTTGATACGGCAGAACAATTGATACAGCTTGGACGGGGACTTTGATTAACTGACAGCCTGTCCGGTTACCTGTCCGACTTTCTGTCTGAACTACAGTTCTGACCAGCATTGCAGGAGATTCGAATGGTTCTGACCAGCATTGCAAGGAATTCGAATAGTTCTGACCAGCATTGCCTCGATAACGGGGGGTTTTGGCCAGCATTGCACGGAATTGAAATAGTTCTGACCAGCATTGCCTCGATAACGGGTAGTTCTGGCCAGCATTGCACAGAATTTGGAGAGTTCTGCAGAGCATTGCACGAAATTCGAAGAGTTCTGGACAGCATTGCACGACATTCCTATAGTTCTGGCCAGCATCGCATGAAATTCGGATACTCCTGACCAGCATTGTCTCGATAACGGGTAGTTCTGGCCAGCATTGCAAAGAACTGAAAGGGTTCTGCGCAGCATTGCAAAGAATTCGAACTGTTCTGGCCGGCATTGCCCCGATTTCATTCAACCAGTTCTGGCTAGCATTGGACGGGATTCGAATAGTTCTGCACAGCATCGCGTGATGTTCGAACAGTTCTGGCCCGCATTGACAGGATTCCAAACAGTTCCGGCCAGCATTGCACGGAATTCAAATAGTTCTGGCCAGCATTACATGGAATTCGGATAGTTCTGACCAGCATTGCCTGGATAACGTGGAGTTCTGGTCAGCATTGCACGGAATTCGAAGACTTCTGCACATCATTGCCTCGATTACGAGTAGTTCTCGCCGGCATTGCACGGAATTTGAAGAGTTCTGCACAGGATTGCAGGAAATGCTAATAGTTCCGACCAGCATTGACAGGATCCCAAACAGTTCCGGCCGGCATTGCACGGAATTCGAATAGTTCTGGCCAGCACCGCATCTAATCCGAATAGTTCTGACCAGCATTGTCCCGATAACGGGGAGTTCTGGTCAGCGTTCCACCGAATTTGAAGAGTTCTGCACATCATTGCACAAAATTTGAATAGTTCTAGCCAGCATTGCCCCGATTTCAATCAGTTCTGACCTGCATTGCACGAAATTCGAATAGTTCTGACCAGCATTGCCTCGATAAAGGGGAGTTCTGGCCAGCATCGCACGGGATTTGAAGAGTTCTGCACAGCATTGCACGGAATGCTGATAGTTCTGGCCAGCATCGACACGATTTCAAACAGTTCCGGCCAGCATTGCACGGAATTTGAATAGTTCTGATCAGCATTGCCCCCATAACGGGGAGTTCTGGCCAGCATTGCACGGAATTTGAAGAGTTCTGCACATCATTGCACGAAATTGGAATAGTTCTGCACAGCATTGCACGATATTCGAAGACTTCTGGACAGCATTGCACGAAATTCCTATAGTTCTGGCTAGCATTGCATGAAATTCGAATCCCCATGATTTTCTGCGCTCGGGATTATCGTAATGAACCCTTTTTCCGTACCGAGTTACAATGCGATGCAGAGATCCCTCCCGTCTGTGCCTTGCAAGCAGCTGTTCACAAACACACAAACGCCGTTCAAATCGTACGGCACCCAATTTCCTTGTTTCTGAATCATTCCCATGACTTTCAGGCGTTTTGAAATGGCTGGTTGCATCACTCCCAATGATCCTGCCAATTCTTGTTGTGTTTGACACGAGTCTTGATCAAGTAATGCCTCCAATTCTGCATCTTCGAAAACCTTCTCTCTTCGACCGCCATGCTGGTCTTCGACGTTAAAATCACCGTTCTTGAAGCCTTGCAACCACTCTCGGCACGTTCTTCCACTAATAGCGGCCTAACCATAGGTATTCAAGAGCATTCGATGAGCCTCAGCCGCAGATTTCTTCATATTAAAGCAGAAAATTAAAACCTCCCGCAACAGACGAGAATTTGGCTCGTAAGCTGACATGTTTAATCGGGAAAAACTTTATGACGCAGACACAAATCAACTAATATTTCGATGGCGTTATGTTTACAAATACTTAAGCTCATTGTATGACATCTATGATCTATTTATTTCAACTGGCACTTACCGCTACAGCCATCTATTGCAAGACGGCGGAAGCAAAGTTATACACCTAATAATACAATTTCTTAGAAAGAAAATGAAACTGAAGAAACCAATTTTCAAATATGCTTTTGATTCCACCCATATCAATATGTGGGAAGTATGCAAAGAACCATATTCGGATTCAATCACATTTTCAAGTAACGATTTCGATAGAAAGTTATAGTTACCTCAAGAAATTCTTCACGATGCCAATTTTACACCAATAAGCAATGCGAAGTATAATGGAATATTATTCTTAACATCATTATTATATCAAATCACATTTTTACTATTCTTAAGAGGCTTACAATAATAATAATCATTATTCTTATTATCATCAATCATTGTCATTATTATTATTATCACTTGTTCAAAAGTATGGATTTCTCTAATCAAGTAACAAAATTGGGAGATTCTCAATCTCTTACGTATTGTTGATCGATACAGATTCGCATTGTTTATGTAAGTGCAACATATTGAAAATATAAATTATATGAAAAAGTATAATATTTAAAGTATCATGTAACATTTTGAATATATAAATATTCACATACAAAAATAGATACACAAACTGACAGAAATGATTACTAAAATCAAGAAACCCTTGGGAAAATTTACGCCATTTCGACCGAAATACTTCATTTTTTCCCAAAAATTGGCGTGAAAATGAAGTGTTTCGATCAAAATGGCGTAAATTTCCCTACGAGAATTGATATTCTTGAATACTTTTGAGAATCCATAATGTTTGATTCAGATATGTTCTCAGTTTGAACAAATTCGCTTCAACTCAGAGAATTTTGTTTTCTGCTAGTAACATTGTTTTCTTGCTTCAAAAGAACACTGTCTGGAGAGGATTCTATTTCCAGAATAAAGAGACACGTTTTCAATTTGATGAATTATTTTTTTTAGTGTACATGCATGAAGTATTTTTTTACCAGTCGTCCAGAAAAATTAGTTATTCCAATAAATATTTGGCGAATCTAATGAATGATAATGTTGATCCAATAAATAAAACTGCTTATTAATCTTGGTAATGTTTGGATCAACCTTGCGAGAAATTCACAAGTTTTATCCAAACATCACTAGTCAGATAAGATTTACAAGCCATTCATTAGTCGCTCACTAGTTTTATTTCAATAAGTTTTTCCCTGCGAATAACTCATCAGTCATGAGGAAGAACTTGTGATATTTCTACTAGGGTGGCTCTTGTTCTCACAGGGAGGATCGGCTTGAAGATCGACTCGATAAATTCACTGTTCGGATCCGCTTGAAGATCGTAGAGCTGGATTGAAGATCCTACGATCTTCGTTCAAAATAAATGCGAATAACAAATTTTTGCCTTGAAAAGCTCCTTCGAATTAGGCATATTTCTGAAACTCTTGAAGCTTGAGTATAAATTAACGCTTTTTTCAACATTTGTATGACTCAACAAATCGGCTTTTACGAATATGTTAATTATAAATAAATCATCAAATGTATCCCAAGAGGATTGTTGATGAAGAAAAATGAACTTTGTAATAGGAGGCTATTTGTATGAATATATTTCTATAAAATTCTCGACTCTGCTACTAATTGAACACACTTTTGTTTCATACATTGTGATGGGTATGAAAAAAATAAGCACACTTTGACTCACATGATAATAACTTCGACACTGTTTTAAATTATAAAAATCAACACCGTCAAAATTGGAATATTTTTTATGAACTTTGAATTAACGAAAAAGGCCATATCAATTATTGTTTTCCTGTTTTATGAGAAAAAATCCGTCGGAAAGACTTTTTTTAAGATTGCTCTGAACCTAAAATCGAGTATTCAAAATTCCACTTGCAATCCAGGGATTCAAGCAGAACGGTTGTCATCGTTGTAGAATAGAGTCATTTCTGAGACGATTTCTATGTTATGTTTCCGAATTATTAGATCTTCTCCTGCAACTTCGGAATTCTGCAATTCGGTACATCAAACTTCCGGGAGAATGGACTTTCGAACTGCGGCACTTGGCCGTTTTCTCTGTTTCCTCGTCTGATCGAAAATTTCCTCAGTGTATTATGTTGACTTGTGCAGTATCATCGAATCCGCGTTTTCTTCAGTGTATAATAAACGAGTAAACACAATTTCCTCAGTGACGATCCAGCTCCTCGATCTCATAGTTCTGGCGTAGCTCAAAACTCGGATCGAGTGAAATTTTTTCCAACTCTGCTCGAAGATTGGATCGTGAAGAATTGTTGAGGTCGGGCCGAAGATCACAGCAACACTATGTATTGGAAAGAAATATCTTAATATTTTCAATATCTCTTGATAATATTCAGAGGAGGTTTTCAGAGATAATACATGATCACTCGACGGTACATATAGAGGCGGTGATTCAGGATCGATGCACATCATTTTCGAGTGGTTGAACGATTACGTGAAGTACAGATATGCAGGAGGCAATTCTCCAGTTAAATCCCAGAAGCTGTCGTGCTTGCGATCAAATACCTTTACTAATGTTTTAGGCATTAGCGGAGAATACCGCATTCTATTCTGCAAAGCTAATTCAATCAAACGTTATCGTACGCCTTAGTGGACTTCAATATTAGCATTATCATGGCGCTGCACCCATTTCACGTGAACGTACGCGTGAATTATCAGCGAGTGTGGCAGGTAATCGTTATACGATATTTCAACGGGATATATGTATGAATTGATTTTCCACGGAAATTTGCGTTATTGAAATTAGTGGTTTGCATTGTATCATCATTTCTATCGTATATTTGGATTCAAATAATGTTCCAGATTTGATGGTCAGTGTTTGAAAATTTATTTCGTGTACCGTACTATCATCATTTATGCGAATTTATGATGAATGAAAACAAAAATATCAAGTATGCTAGATGCAAACACAATCAACCACTTCTCGGTTATCTGACAATACATTGCGGTAGCTCTTGGTATTATCCCATACACATCCAGAATTATAAAAAGAGAACAGAAGAATGATACTATCTAGATATAGTAGAGTTTCAAGAGAACCTTTAAGAGAAAAACGGTACTATGCGTTTGAAACAGGGTTCGTGCAATATAGAGGGATGTAAATGTTGAAAAGGTCGCTAAATATCATCTACCTTTGTTTCCTGAGGTCGTTGGCATTTCTTCTCCGTGCCTTTTCCTTGCTCTGTTTCTTTTTTTCCTCCTCCTCTTCTCCTGTGGAAACATTGTGTGTTGTATAATTTTTTAATTCACCTTCGTACCTTTTTTTTCCACAATTCGCACATGGAATATTTCAAAGACAAGAGAAATTCGCTTGTTACGCATTACATACACTCGACGACAATATATTTTTAATTCTTCTCTTGCGGAGTGAAAAATCCTTTTATGCTGCCGAAGCTTGGAAGACGGATGATCGAAATTGAATTCCTGGCAACCATTCTCGACAAGAGGATCAATTTTTTCTTGTTTATTCTCAGTCTTGTAGCTTTTTTCCCGGTCTGGAGAAATGAGGTTTGGGCTAGTAGGAGTGAAAATAACGTTAGAGAATTTATTTGTAGTCAATAGTTCCCTTGAAACGTAGAATCAAGGCGGGAAAGTCTCTATCGCTTAATTAAGGATCATTATTTAGGGAAAGCAACAGCTATTATTCAGGTTGAGAGGAAATATACTTCCAACGACTGGACGCCAACTGACGAGGTCAAATAAATAGCAGCAAGAGCAATACCGAATGTTGATATTCATTCAACAGTTTGTTGTGTCTCATTCGAAGGGTAGATCACTGGCTCGGCACTCCACTTTTATCTCTATTTCGAAATGTTTAAACATATGTTTCGGATTTCGAACGAAAAACCTTCGAAAGTCCTCGTATCGGTGGATAACAAGAGAGGAAAATATATGGAGAGAGAATGTATTGTACCGTGCATAACAATTTGAGTCATATATGATTTATTATTGCATTGTGAGAATTGAAAAATGCAATCCCATGGAACGAGAGCACAATTAATACTTTGAATTCCATGCGAAACCTCTTAATTCACCCACACAGTGGGCGCGCCCTTGCATTCCCTATGGTGGTGGCAGCGGTGGGATTCTCACAAATGGAATAAATGCGAATTCAAGAGTTTTCAGCCTCATTATTATTATTCCTTTTGTATTTTGAAAACCACTTTCTCTCCCCCCACGGGGTGAAGAAGAAGAAGAAAAAAAAGGAGGAAAAATGGTAGTGGAGCGTATAAATTCATCACATAAACGACATACAAAGCGCGACAAGGGACAAATTTTTCGAGCCGTTTGCTCGGTTTTATGAATATGAAGATCGATTAAAACGATGGTTGGAGATACGTCGACGTAGTCGTCATTTACGTGCACTCGAAGGGGAGGTGCACATTTGTAGGGAGATTTCGAGGGAACATCATAAAGAAAACGTTGAGAATTCGTGCAATTAAAATCAAAGGCTAGAAAGCCACGAACCATGATGCCGAGGGATCCCAAGAATAAAATAAAATTGGAGAAAAGAAAGAAAGAGAAAAGAACGGTCGATATCAAACGGAAAATGCTCCGCCGGCATGGTTGCGCGCTGAACTGGCTGCTCTGGCTGCCGACTGGAATACCCACATCCCTATTTTTGTTTCATCGCGTGTAATAACAGAGGCTCATATTGTGCCCTTTCCTTCACCAAACTTACACACAACGACCATGCAAAGAGGGAACAAAATACCCTTAAGAGAGGAGAAACGAGGATTTATGATACTTTCCCTCCGTACGAAAAGTTGTATATTCGTAAAGATATTTCATCATTTGTCATGTCTTTTATTTTCTCTTCCGCTTTTCTTTGACTCGTGTCTCACCTTATTGTCTCCCCCCACCACCAGGGGGTCAGGAAAAAATACAAACTCCTGTGAGGTTCATGAGATTCCTTCAATGAAACTGTTCAGTTGTGAATTGTGAATATCCTTTATCGGAGACATTGGTTACCGGACACTGTGAATAACAATAAACCACGATCAAAGCATGGCTTGGAACTCAAACGGAATGCGGGCACGTTATTCACCTAGATACGTTTTACTCGGAATCGTGTCGTTTGGTCGACACTTCTTTGATCTTTCAAAACATAGAACGCATTGAATCGCAATATCTCTTCTGATGTGCGGTTAGGATTATTCGGATATGTTTTGCCAATACAAAACGTGCGGACGTGCGCTCCTAATTGATTCCCCATAGCGTTGATTTCAATTAAGAATCCATTGACGAATCCTCACCGATCGGTGAAGAAATGAAAAGGATTTAACGAAATATTTGGACGAGACGATAGACTCGCGAGCAAATAAATTGAAGAAGAAAAGGTATTGAGGAGAAAAAAGAAGTTAAGGAGAAAAAAAACAGCGCAGACGTTGTTCCGAATGGGAAGTACTCGTGCTTTTAATACGACTCTCTTCGCTGCTGCTACTACTACTGCATTGAGAAAGAAAGGGATTGAGTTTCGGTGGAAATGCGATATCTTTCGATATCGCCAAGATGAAGAGACCTTGAGATCCAAACGGAGGGCACAAGGAGAATCCATTTAATTCACGAATAAATGCAAACGCGCAAGAGAATCCAGTGAAACCAGATTAATAGAGCGAACCGATTCAATTTTGAGGAGAAGAAAAAAACGAAGGATGATGGGTGGGAGGGAAGAAGGAAGGGAGGAAGGAAGGAAAGAAAGAAAAGGGAAAAAGATTTCACGATTTCACATCCGCGAAATGAAATTATAATTTTTCCCATCTGTGAAAGAGAAGGGGTAAAGTGATACCTCCTATTCGATGAATCCTACTCCCATCGACACTGTGTGCTGCAATCCGAAGCAATTAAATAAGAGACAAAAAGAAGAGAAGAAAAAGAGAAGGAGAGACTCACGCAGCTGAATCCGACAGTCCCCGACAACCCGTTAGATAGTCAGAACAGAAGGTCATGAGACCGTTTGTTAATTGGATTCTACCGCGTCAGTAATCCCACGACTACTTCCTACTCGAAACTCGTCTCTGTTCCTTCCATTAGTTTCAGTTTGTGTGTCTTTTTACCTACAAATCTTAGCGATGATATCTTACGTTGGCGAGCAGTTTCGCTTGAGTTTACCGTGATATATATTCGCAGGAGGAACAGCAAAAGAGAGCAAAAGAGAGCATAACAATGTATAGGAAAGACAGCTGGATGTATATGTATATCAGTACTGTACGTTGTTCCCTCAATTCAAATTCAAATTGCACCGTCGTTCGATTGTTACGATTTTTCACGAAAAATTCCATATGAATATATATAGGGGGAGCGGTTTATTTCAATCAAACCATCATCGGCACATGATTTCGATTGTTATAACGTCAAGGGAAAAACGTTCTCGTATCACGCGAGGGGAAATGTGTTTTTCATAGGCTTCCAGCGATACCCAAAGCCCTGGAGCATCCGTCACGAAGGCTCTCTCGTTGAATAATACGTGATACATATATGTATATGTTATGTATGTATCTAAACTCTCGTGGGGTCATGATTTCTCCATTAGACCACCAAGTTTCGATCCACTCACTCGGTCACGATGGATTTTTCATTTCAAGGAAGAGAAAAGAGGAATGAAGAGAATAGCTAGTCATGGTAGATACGCTGGGGTTGATATCTTCTTTTATTTGTTTCGAAAGTAGGGAAAAAATGAAAGAGACGAACGACAGTTGTGCTGATCGATGAATGGTGGTAAGAAATTCTTTCTCATGAAGAATTATAATCACAGCTTTTTCTTTCAATTGATAATATAAACGCAGTTATGGATGATTCTCATTGGGATCGTTTGTTTTTGTTCGTAATATTTACGGGGAAAATTTATAAAAAGCGTTCATATGAAATATTTGCCTGTCATACTGCGGTGTACACTGAGAGGAAAAAAATCTTCTGAACCGATGAATTTTTCTTTGAGTCTGAGGAGTGAATTCATCCAATGGCATCTGTGGAGTTATTGCATCAATTTCATGTGATATGTGATTCACACGGAAGTGGTGGGATCATTAATTGGAATATGAGGTAAAGTTGTTGGATGAAAAATTTGGATTTTCGAATTCATGAAATATAATTTGATCCGATGAATTATGCATCTGATGTGTAGAAGTCATTCTTAATACTGTGATACACGGAAGAAATAATTTAGCTGGAGTAGCGAAGTGGCTAGCACGGACACGGACAGCCATTAAATTAGCTCCTGTAGCTGAACTTTGGTTATGACAGCAAAAAAATTTGCCTTCGTAGTAAGCTGGTTTATTTGCTGTGACAGCTGAAATTCAGCTGCAGGAGCTAATTTGATGGCTGTCCGGGTCCGTGCTAGCCACTCCGCTGCTGCAGCTGAATTATTTTGTCCGTGTAGCCAACTGTACACTAAGAAAAATTATGACTGAGACTTTCTATTATAAAATCTCATTGGTTCACCAATAATTCACAGAAAGTCTGGTACTTCTGAAGAAAATGTTTAGTATATAACCTCAAAATGCAAGTATATTCTCAATATACTAGCGAGTCTAGTAATTTATAATTCATAATTTTCCTTCGTGTAGTGCCAGAATGATGATTTCTTCTTTCAATAGAATATTTAATTATTTGAATAAAAAAAGTTCTAAAATAGAGAAATATCGATATAAATAATATAAATATTTCTTGCATTGACAACAGAATGTTTTCATGAATATGAAATGAAAATTTGTTGTGAATAAATAAATACTTGAAACGATGAATATCCTTTCCTATCCAAGGAAATCATTTCATAGAATGTACAAAGAGATTTTCTAATCCTTCAGAGAACTTATTGATATGAATAAATCTTTCTTCGAATCAATAAACTTTATTTTGATTGGATGAATTATATTTTACAAAATTTCCAGAATGAAAAAAAAATAAGCAGGAGTCAGAGCATTCGTCTTCCTAGTTCCCTGTGTGATCTCTGATTTATTGGAACCAATTGGATTATCCGATCAGATGATTAATATGATCAAGGAGTTCGAAGAAATCGTTTCTCTCTGCGATGAAGTCATATTCATTGATGATGTTCAATGCCGTAATCTGAAAGAAATATTTATCAGGACGGAATATTACTTACTATAGGTTCACGGTAAATTAGTTCTTCATATACAAAATGTACTGCAGGAAGATAGCTTGCAGTGAGGAAGTATTGCCACCTTCTGAGAAGTAATCGCAATTTGTCGGAGTGAATTGAATACAGTCTTATTTCGAAAACATATTCCTTTGTTCCGATGAATTCATAAATTCGATCGAAATATCCATTTTATGGAATCGATGAAACATTTATTTGCAAAAAGCACAGAACTTTTGCAGGATGTATCATCAAATTTTGATTTCATCAAACGTAGTATTGACAAGGATAATCAGGTTGACAGTATATTGTCACGTCCAGAGATATTCAAAGAATATTTCCTTCAGTAACAACAGGATAGGAACTAATATGAATATTAACACCTTAAAATTTAAGTTCCCCTATTTTGTGTAATGGACAAGGATGGGGAGAAACAGAGCAATCAGAGAAGGAAAGTTAAATGAAGACACCAAATATTTATATATAATATGAAGTTTATTACATTAAATTTTTGAATAGTTCGATACGAGACAGTTCGTTTTCAGTTAAATTCAACAATTTCAAGTCAACATCAGAGATTTCAACATATTTTTCTATTAAATAAATACTGGCGGAGCACTTGAAGAATTCTATGTCGTTTATTTCACAATTTTTGCATTTATGAATTTTATTGAAATCTTTAATCAGTTTTATTCGATAATTTTCTAACTTTCGAATTTGATGATGGGTACACTCTTGAAGACGATTTAATCTATTGACATTTCTTTCGAGCGATTTCTTAACTTGCCACAATGATTCTTCATCTAATTTATTTTGAACTAAAATTTTCTCGTTAAACTTTATTTTCTCTTTCAGAAAAATGATTCTCCTAAAAATCTCAAAATTGGACATGAAGGTGGTGAAAAGGGCTCAAAACAATCGTTTTTTAATATGAATATGCATTAATTCGAGATCGGTTGAATTGATTAGAGATAGTTCATCACTATTGAATTTAATGTATTTTTCGACAAGATTGATGCAATGTTTACAATTGAAAAATTCGATTTTATTGTTTAAACAATTCCTGCACTTAGTTACTGGATTTAATTTGTTGATAAGTTCTGAATTCTTGCTTTGTTTTGCTAGCAACAATCCATTTAATTTTTCTTGAGCCTTTTTCAAGTTTCTCCAAACACTATATTGTTTCCTTTTATCTAATTTATTTTCAAGTAATATGTCTTGTTTTGTTCTAATTATTTCCTTATAATATTCAACAGTTTGATCAACCTCTGTCATATTCTATAAATACAAATTTGAACATATCAACTCTCATGTAATTGAATAGGGGTGATTTTCTCCAATCAATCACTAATGAAATTCTCAACCATTGATGTTTTCCACGAGTGCTTGATTATTGAACGGATTGATGATTTGTGGAATTCTCAACCATTGATGTTTTCCTCCAAATAATCAATCAAATTAATTCATTAATACTTGTGAAATTCTCAACCAATGATGTTTTTCACAAGTATCAATCGACTGTCTGAATTAATTCTTAAGAGATTCTCAACTATTGATGTTTCTCGTAAGAAATTGATTTTAGACATGCAAATGGAAATTTCGAGTCGATATATTCATTTATACGGAATAGAAACAATATAGTAAAAGAAAAGTGTCACAATGCTTATATACTTAGGCAATCACTCACTTATATTTTAAAATCCGAGGGTGGCTCACAAGTGTGAGTAATCCGTTCCCTTCACACTTGCCCGAAAAGAAATAGAGTTCAAACACTTAGAATTTAGAATATTTTCCAACACCAGAGATTAGGACACTTTATATCGAAAAGAATTCAAAGTCCTCGAAGAGAATTAAATTCAAAGCTTGAATAAAAGAAACAAAGACTTGAAATATTAAACACTTAAGAGATTTTGACACTTAGAAAAATTGAGCACTTGTAAGAACTTGAACACTTGTAGAAAAATCGCGAGCAATACTGAATACTATGCTAGGTGCATGGGTTTTTATATCGTCAAAATCCATCATGGTGGACCTGTTTTAGTAGATTAGGAAAGTGCACTTTGACTCCATAGATAATATCTTCTTGCACGTCATCCTTACTTCACATAGCAGTTCTATGGTGATCATGCGTTGACGTTTTATCTATCACGTGAACAGATATCTATGGGTTCACTGTGCAGTTTCGGCATACAGTTCGAACTATGATTCAGAATTTATCGAATAGAATTTATCTATAATAGAATATTGATTGAACATTCTTGAATTTAAATGAATATTAGAATTACTATAATTGTTACAACTATAGAACGAATAAAAGAATATTGAATTATGATTTATTCATTTAAACAAGTATGTTCATCCAATCTTATTAGATTTATATAAAAATTAAAGTATATAAATAACGAGTTCGTCATAATATTGAGAATTTTTGATAAGATAATTCATTAGATGTTGCTAGAGTTTGAGTCGTTTATTGAAACTAATGAACAATCGACTAACATAATATTCAACTATTGAAGCCCAAAAATCTTGCAGGACATTATTTAAACGATGCACAGTGGGATAAATCGAGGATGCGGGTGTCAAAATCGTAGAACTCTTGATAGAAGTATGATAGTGACATGATTTTTTTTTTAAATGAAGTCCAGACATCACAGATTTGAGGAAAAATACCTAGAATGTTCGATGAGTCCGTTTAGCCCCTAAGAAAATTGACGAAAAGTCAAAGTTTTGAGCAATAAAAAGGAATTTTTCGCGATTCCAGGGGGTGAAAAATTTTTAGTCAATGTGCTATGCATCACTTCTTACGTATTTCGATGTACTGAATCCAAATTTGGAGACAGGATGTGTTTATTCCCTCAAGTTTTCCCGGAAAACACAGTGAAAGCCTCAAAAATCGGATTTCCCGGTTATTTACATGTTTCGAAGAGGATAAAATGACTTCATCAATGGATTATACATTATTGAACATGGATTTTGATACGCTGAACCCAAATCTGGAAACAAAATATGCTTATCTTCCTGGATTTTTCCGAAAAATGTGGTCAAAGTGGAAAAAATTCGATGAAATGTCTATTTTACTGTTATGTATAGGATTTCTAGGGGGAGAAACGTTTTGGTCCATGTGCTGTGTATTACTACTCATGTTTTTTGCTATGCCAAGTTCAAATCTGGAAACAGAATGTGTTTATTCTCTGAGGGTTTTCCGGAAAACACGGTGAAAGTACCAAAAATGTGGATTTTACGGTCATTTACGTGGTCCAAAGGGCATGAAATGACCTGATCAATTATTGAAACAGCATTCCGCATGGTTTCCGATACGCTGAATTCAAATCTGGAAACGGAGTATGCTTAACTTTCCCGGTTCTTCCGGAAAGCGTGGTTAAAATCGAAAGAATACGATAAAATGTCCATTTTACAGTAATTTATAGGATTTGTCAATGAAAAAATGTTTCTGTCTATGTGCTTCACATCAGTACTTATGACACAGGATGTGTTGATCCCTCTAATTTTTTTCGGAAAACACAATGAAAACATGAAAAATGCGGTTTTTACGGTTCTTACATGGTTCAAGGGGGACAAGATGATTCCTCTTCTCCTTTTATCCAGTTGATTGGCGTAACAATCCCGAGTTGTCTTATTACATAAGTGGATAGTGCCGATGATACAAACAATTTAACAGTTGAATAGCGCGAACTTACAATAATGCTCAAAACAAAAACTGCAATTGCTCACTTCACAGCAGTGAAGCAGCAGCTGTGTTGTTATACCGCAGTATAACTGTGACGTGAGCGATTGTAGTTTTTGTTTCAAGCATTATTGTAAGTTCACGCTATTCAACTGTTACATTGTTTGTATCATCACCGCTTTTCACTTCTGTAATAGAGACAACTCGGTATCGTTACGCCAATCAACTTGATCAAAGAAGAAAAGTATTCAATTGACAAGTTTTGAGGTTTCGTGATTTCAAAATGAATACACAAAAGCACTCAAGAAGGAGAATTAGTCAAAGAGGACGTCCTCGGAAGAGAAGCTAAAAAAGTGAAAATACGGGTAGACCGCGTGTTCCAATTGACAATGTGTCAAGACGCACAATGTATAGGCGAGCTGCAGAGTTGTTGGAAGACAAGTCATATAATAGTGTCTGTGAAGTTGGCATATCAATTGTCAGCATCGCACAAAAAAGCACCAGTTCTAGTCGCATCCACTATAGTTCTACAGTTCTTGATAAGTTACAACAATAGTTCCGGGTAAATTTGTGAAAAAAATCGATTTTGAAAAAATGATATGCTAAGTTCTTCTACAATATGACAGCATCACATGGAAAATGGATGGAAATGGACTGTATCTCGGAGTTCTAGGGATGATTGGGATGCGAGGATGTCAAAACAAGGGAGTTCTAATGCTAGAAGTGCTTGGGAAATTTTTCTCAGGAATTAAATGGAATGATATGCTGAGTTCTTCTACAATATGACAGCATCGCAGGGGTAATGGAAGGAAATTGACTATATCTAGGAGTTCTGAGGATGATTGGGATGCGAGGATGTCAAAACAAGGGAGTTCTGATGCAAGGAGTGCTTAAGGAATTTTTTTCGGGAATTAAATGAAAAGACATGAGGAGTTCTTCTACGATGTAGTAGCAGCGCAGGTGAAACCGCTGGAAGTGGACTATATCTCGGAGTTCTACGGCTGATTGGCATGTGAGGATGTCCAGGAACGAGAGTTCTGATGTTGGGAGTAATCAGGGAGTCAATTGGGAGTCTCAGAGAATCGGGAGTTCCGACCAGCATATCATGGAAAATCAATAGTTCTCACCAGCATATCATAGAAAATCGATAGTTCTGATCGGCATATCATAGAAAATGAATGGTTCTGACCGGCATATCATAGAAGATCGACAGTTCCGACCAGAATATCATAGAAAATCGACAGTTCTGACCAGCATATCATGGAAAATGGAGAGTTCTGACCAGCATATCATGGAAAATGGGGAGTTCTGATGAGCATATCATAGAAAATCGATAGTTCTGACCAGCATATCATAGAAAATCGATAGTTCTGACCAGCATATCATAGAAAATCGATAGTTCTGGGCAGCATATCATAGAAAATCGATAGTTCTGACCAGCATATCATGGAAAATGGAGAGTTCTGACCAGCATATCATGGAAAATGGAGAGTTCTGACCAGCATATCATGGAAAATGGAGAGTTCTGACAAGCATATCATGGAGAATCGATAGTCCTGACCAGCATATCATAGAAAATCGATAGTTCTGACCAACATAT
The DNA here is from genome assembly GCA_018340375.1 of Gonatopus flavifemur. Classification (NCBI taxonomy): domain Eukaryota; kingdom Metazoa; phylum Arthropoda; class Insecta; order Hymenoptera; family Dryinidae; genus Gonatopus; species Gonatopus flavifemur. The sequence goes on from JAFFJZ010000004.1 coordinate 22,255,295, forward strand.
CATGGAGAATCGATAGTCCTGATCAGCATATCATAGAAAATTGATAGTTCTGATCGGCATATCATAGAAAATCGACTATCGAAAAAAACTATCGATTTTCTATGATATGCTGGTCAGAACTATTGATTTTCCATGATATGCTGGTCAGAACTATCGATTTTCTATGATATGCCGATCAGAACTATCGATTTTCTATGATATGCCGATCAGAACTATCGATTATCTATGATATGCTCATCAGAACTCTCCACTTTCTATGATTTGCTGGTCGGAACTGTCGATTGCCTATGATATGCTGGTGAGAACTATCGATTTTCTATAATATGCCGATCAGAACTATCGATTCTCTATGATATGCTGGTCAGAACTATTGATTCTCCATGATATGCTGGTCAGAACTATCGATTTTCCATGATATGCTGGTCAGAACTATCGATTTTCTATGATATGCTCATCAGAACTCCCCATTCTCCATGATATGCTGGTCAGAACTCTCCATTTTCCATGATATGCCGGTCAGAACTATCGATTTTCTATGATATGCTGGTCAGAACTGTCGATTTTCTATGATATGCTGGTCAGAACTCTCCATCTTCCATTATATGCTGGTCAGAACTATCGATTTCCTATGATATGCTGGTCAGAACTATCGATTTTCCATGATTTGCTGCTCAGAACTATCGATTTTCTATGATATGCTCATCAGAACTCCCCATTTTCCATGATATGCTGGTCAGAACTCTCCATTTTCCATGATATGCTGCTCAGAACTATCGATTTTCTTTGATATGCTCATCAGAACTCCCCATTTTCCATGATATGCTGGTCAGAACTCTCCATTTTCCATGATATGCTGGTCAGAACTATCGATTTTCTATGATATGCTGGTCAGAACTATCGATTTCCTATGATATGCTGGTCGGAACTATCGATTTTCCATGATATGCTGGTCAGAACTCTCCACTTTCCATGATATGCTGGTCAGAACTATCGATTTTCTATGATATGCTGGTCAGAACTATTGATTTTCCATGATATGCCGGTCAGAACTATCGATTTTCTATGATATGCTGGTCAGAACTGTCGATTTTCTATGATATGCTGGTCAGAACTCTCCATTTTCCATGATATGCTGGTCAGAACTCTCCATTTTCCATGATATGCTGGTCAGAACTTCCGATTTTCCATGATATGCTGGCCAGAACTCTCCATTTTCCATGATATGCTGGTCAGAACTATCGATTTTCTATGATATGCTGGTCAGAACTATCGATTTTCTATGATATGCTGGTCAGAACTGTCGATTTTCTATGATATGCTGGTCAGAACTATCGATTTTCTATGATATGCTGGTCAGAACTATCGATTTTCTATGATATGCTGGTCAGAACTATCGATTCTCCATGATATGCTGGTCAGAACTATCGATTTTCTATGATATGCTCATCAGAACTCCCCATTCTACATGATATGCTGGTCAGAACTCTCCATTTTCCATGATATGCTGGTCAGAACTATCGATGTTCATTGATATGCTGGTCAGAACTGTCGATTTTCTATGATATGCTGGTCAGAACTCTCCATTTTCCATGATATGCTGGTCAGAACTATCGATTTTCTATGATATGCTGGTCAGAACTATCGATTTCCTATGATATGCTGGTCGGAACTATCGATTTTCCATGATATGCTGGTCAGAACTCTCCACTTTCCATGATATGCTGGTCAGAACTATCGATTTTCTATGATATGCTGGTCAGAACTATTGATTTTCCATGATATGCCGGTCAGAACTATCGATTTTCTATGATATGCTGGTCAGAACTGTCGATTTTCTATGATATGCTGGTCAGAACTCTCCATTTTCCATGATATGCTGGTCAGAACTCTCCATTTTCCATGATATGCTGGTCAGAACTTCCGATTTTCCATGATATGCTGGCCAGAACTCTCCATTTTCCATGATATGCCGGTCAGAACTATCGATTCTCTATGATATGCTGGTCAGAACTGTCGATTTTCTATGATATGCTGGTCAGAACTCTCCATTTTCCATTATATGCTGGTCAGAACTATCGATTCCCTATGATATGCTGGTCAGAACTATCGATTTTCTATGATATGCTGCTCAGAACTATCGATTTTCTATGATATGCTCATCAGAACTCCCCATTTTCCATGATATGCTGGTCAGAACTATCGATTTCCTATGATATGCTCATCAGAACTCCCCATTTTCCATGATATGCTGGTCAGAACCATCGATTTTCTATGATATGCTGGTCAGAACTGTCGATTTTCTATGATATGCTGGTCAGAACTATCGATTTTCTATGATATGCCGATCAGAACTATCCATTTTCCATGATATGCTGGTCAGAACTATCGATTTTCCATGATATGCTGGTCAGAACTCTCCATTTTCCATGATATGCTGGTCGGAACTCCTGATTCTCTGAGACTCCCAATTGACTCCCTGATTACTCCCAACATCAGAACTCTTGTTCCTTGACATCCTCACATGCCAATCAGCCGTAGAACTCCGAGATATAGTCCACTTCCAGCGGTTCCACCTGCGCTGCTACTACATCGTAGAAGAACTCCTCATGTCTTTTCATTTAATTCCCGAAAAAAATTCCTTAAGCACTCCTAGCATCAGAACTCCCTTGTTTTGACATCCTCGCATCCCAATCATCCTTAGAACTCCTAGATATAGTCAATTTCCTTCCACTACCCCTGTGATGCTGTCATATTGTAGAAGAACTCAGCATATCATTGCATTTAATTCCTGAACAAAATTTCCCAAGCACTTCTAGCATTAGAACTCCCTTGTTTTGACATCCTCGCATCCCAATCATCCCTAGAACTCCGAGATACAGTCCATTTCCATCCATTTTCCCTGCGATGCTGTCATATTGTAGAAGAACTTAGCATATCATTTTTTCAAAATCGATTTTTTTCACAAATTTACCCGGAACTATTGTTGTAACTTATCAAGAACTGTAGAACTATAGTGGATGCGACTAGAACTGGTGCTTTTTTGTGCGATGCTGACATTTGATATGCCAACTTCACAGACACCATATAATAAGCGTGTGATAAAGATAGCGGCTAATATTGCAAAAGCCCAAAGTACTTGTGAGAATGAACAAGTTGATCATACTAAAAATGATTCGAAAAAACATACAAAAGAATCCGCGTTAGCATTCTACTTGGAATATGATTTCAGTAGAAGTAAATATATAGGTTTGATGAAAGGTTGTAAATCGAAGAACTGCGAAATTTATCCACCCTATCAAAGCATTAAGGAAGCTATGATTGAATGTAAACCAATAAATTACAATACGTAGGAAGTAGAAGTCTTCGTCCCCTCACAAGATATGATGAATAAGACTGCTGAGCGTGTGTGTAATAGTGTAGCTGTGAATTGGGACGAATATGATTCATTCAATTTGGAATTAATCGCTACTTTAGGATTTGACAGTTCATCGGGGCATACAAACCCTCACCAGCATTATGAGAACGCAGAGAATGAAAATCGAAATGCTGAACTATCGCTTTTCGTCACAAGTTTGATTATTATACAATTAAAGAGTTCTGTATCAAATGATGTTCATTGGATCAACCCTTCACCACAGAGTGTCCGATTTTGTAGACCACTAAGAATCGCTTTCGAAAAGGAAGATGAACATGCAATTATGAGTAAATACGATCGATTGAACAACGAAATCAAGCATCTTGTTCCATATAAGTCAAAACTGATTGATGAGAAATCCGTGAAAATAAAGTTCAACGTGTCGCAAACATTATTTGACGGAAAATGTTTGAACACCATAATTGGGAACAATGCCACCAGTAGATGTCCCATGTGTCTGAAAAAAACACATAATTTTGGGAATTTAGAGGACGACTTTCAGCCGAAGAACTCGTTAAAATTTGGATTAGGATTGTTACATTGTGAAATAAGAGCCTTCGAGCACTTGCTTCATATTTCATATCGTCAGACAATTCAAACCTGGGATGTACGGAAAAATTTGAGAGGTGAGAGTGAATATTTCAATTATCCATAAGTTATGTCTCCGGTGGAAATGTAAGGTGGTATTGAGCGCACGTGAAGCTGCCAAGAAACGTTAGATGTTTGAATTTTTTCTTGCTAAAGCGTACAATAATCTTGTTCCCTGTGGATCTAAATAGATCTATATCTTCCAGTTTTTTCAGATCTGAAGGGATCTAATGCATTTTCCCCAGAATTTCGTATATGGGCTTCACTCACTTGTTTTCATTTTTGTTTCACCTTTCATTCTCACCAAGGACTTGATTGAAAAAATATTGATTATCAATTTTTGAAGTGTTGTTGACAATTGTATGTTCATCAACTGTTATACATCTCGGAATAGATCAGAAACTTGTTGAAAACATTGCCTTAATCTTATCTAGTTTCAAATGTGAAGAACCATTTAAATTATTCGAGTTGGAAAAGTTTTGCTGGGAGACTTATTGTTTACATTATAAATTGTTTCCTTGGGCTCGAATGAATCCTTCTTTACATAAATTGTTGAAACACGGTTGTGATATAGCAAGACAATTTCCATTACCTATGGCATATTATTCGGAAGATGCTAATGGAGCGTGGTATAAATTGTATCGCTCTAACATGACAAAGCATTCTCGCCAAAATAGTCGGTGATGCTGGATGTGTTTAATCGAGCGGTATATTTAAGCGATCCATTCGTATCGCTCATATTAATAGAGCATCGGCTGCGAAAATTCAAAACAAGAATACCTGAATCAAAAATCGCAAGATTTGTCGAAGACAGGTGAGTTATTTGGAAATACCAAATCCTTGACATTAGATCATTATAACATTGGATCATTCTTTCATACTGATGGACGAATCTGTGTTAGACCACACGAATTAAAATCAAATTTAGCACGAAAATCCCTTTAAGATAGAATTGTGTTTGAATTTCAATACAATAATGTGGTAAATTCGATGAAAAATATGTTATATCAATGACTTTGAAACTTTTATATTGAAATTCATATGAATGATTTGGAATTTGCGGCAGGAATTTTCAACAGTGTTTGTGGAATGTGAATAATTATGTCTTATACGCTTTATTATACATTTATAGTTGTCTTAAAAATGTCTATCTATGCAGATTCCATAAAAGCTATCCAAACATGTTCACAATTCGCCGAACTCTTGAATTAATCTATACTTTTCTCTGTACGGGAGAAACTTTTAATTCAAGGAATGCTTTCATTTGGAAAATATTTTTCAGTTACATGATCGGAAACAACGGAAGCGAGAGCGATTCTTCAGATGAGTGAAATCATACACGAGAACGAATTCAACGTCGCACTACAAATTGATTGTATGGTATTTAATTTGATTCATTCGAATATCAAAGTGGTGTAACGGAACATTTAGTTGTGTCATTAGTTGTGAATTGTGGGTAAAGTGAACATTTCATCGTAAACTTCCGATTTTAACCACGTTTTCCGGGGCAACCTGGGGAGGCGGAGACATATTATGTGCTCAGATTTCAATTCAGCGTATTGCAACCCATGGGAAATGGTGTCTAATACATTGAGCAAATCATCTTGTCCCCCTTGAACCATGTAAGAACCGTAAAATCCGCATTTTTCATGTTTTCATTGTGTTTTCCGGAAAAACTTGGAGGGATCAACACATCTTGTGTTCAGATTGGGATTTACTATATCGAAACACATAAGTACTGATGTATAGCACATAGACAGAAACATTTTCCCATTCACAAATCCTATAAATTACTGTAAAATGGACATTTTATCGTATTCTTTCGATTTTAACCGCGCTTTCCGGAAGAACCGGGAAAGTTAAGCATATTCTGTTTCCAGATTTGAATTCAGCGTATCGGAAACCACGCGGAATGCTGTTTCAATCATTGATCAGATCATTTTATGCCTTTTGGACCACCTAAATGACCGTAAAATCCACATTCTTTTGTACTTCCACCGTGTTTTCCGGAAAACCCTCAAGGAATAAACACATTCTGTTCCCAGATTTGAACTTGGCATATCAAAGAACATGAGTAGTGATACATAGCACATGGACCAAAACGTTTCTCCCCCTAGAAATCCTATACATGATAGTAAAATAGAAATTTCATCGAATTTTTTCCACTTCAACCACATTTTCCGGAAAAATCCGGAAAGATAGGCATATCCCGTTTCCAGATTTGAATTCAGCGTATCGGAAACCGTGTGAAATACTGTTTCAATCGATCAGATCATTTTATGCCCTTTGGACCACCTAAATGACCGTAAAATCCACATTTTTTTGTACTTTCACCGTGTTTTCCGGAAAACCCTCAAAGAATAAACACATTCTGTTCCCAGATTTGAACTTTTTCCACTTTAACCACATTTTCCGGGGAAATCCGGGAAGATAGGCATATTTCGTTTCCAGATTTGGGTTCAGCGTATCAAAATCCATGTTAAATGATGTATAATCCATTAATGAAGTCATTTTATCCTTTTCGAAACATGTCAATAACCGGAAAATCCGATTTTTGAGACTTTCACCGTGTTTTCCGGGAAAACTTGAGGGAATAAACACATTCTGTCTCCAAATTTGGATTCAGCACATCGAAATACATAAGAAATGATGCATAGCACATTGATTAAAAATTTTTTACCCCCTGGAATCGCGAAAAATTCCTTTTTATTGCTCAAAATTTTGACTTTTCATCAATTTTCTTAGGGGCTAAGCGGACTCATCGAACATTCTGCGTATTTTCCCTCAAATCTGCGATGTCTGACCTTCATTTGAAAAAAAAATCATGTCGCTATCATACTTCTATCAAGAGTTCTACGATTTTTACACACGCATCCCCGATTTATCCCACTGTGCGATGTTTCCAGTGGCAAAGAGTTGATTCGAGAAGATATGTAACGATGATTTATCAGATTTCGTTAGTTTTGATTTTCGTTTCGTTTCTATAAACGATTCAAACTTCAAGAACATATTTATTAGCATAAATAAAATAGCTTCATTTTATGCCTATAAAATAATTATGGGATCATCTGTGAATTACATCACGGTCTCACTCATTTCGTTCTTTATCGCATCAACTCCACATGTGAGGAATGGAATCAATGGAATATATTCCATCAATCCTACACTGAATAAAGATATGGCTCTCACAGCTCTACTATTCATGTGTTCTTGCTGTCAGGAGGTGTAAGGATGCCAGTATAGCTCCCACAGCCGAACCAGTGGTCTCAGATCGGACTCCGAGGGGCCATTCACTCAGGATAACAAAATTAACACGTTTAAACTAAGCTATCTTATTGAATGATTCCCTATGCTGACAAATGATTTCCACTGTTACACAGTTTACAAACCGGTATTGGCTTACCTATCTCTTAAAAGTGTTAGAGCAAGCAAAGGTTCTAACGGCAGAGTTGTGATTGCTTACCGGACTTGACCATCGCTGACTACACTGACTACACTGACTCCCTGTTCTTATTCTTAGCCCAAACTGTGATTCCTCGTATTATATTCTGTTACACTCATAACTTCGAAATTACTAACTTATAAGACGTTACCTTTGTTAGAGAATCTTATTAAACTGATTAATTCCGATGAAGAATTTCACTTGAAAATATCTATTTACCATTTGAAAATACGGAAAACTTTACGTACCTTTTTTGAAATGTTGAAAAACATGTAGCGCCGACTGCACATCGAGAACTAAAGTTTTCTTATTCACCACTGACTACACTGACTCTTTCTCTTATTCGTACTGTTGTATTGTTAACGTTGCCTAAACTTGTTTGGAACCGTTGACTCACACACAACTGGCACAGACTCGCATATACTTCCAGCACTAATGCCGTTGTCTGTTGACTCATTGTTTACATGAAACGTTTATATTCTAAGATAACATATTTTGAATAACTTGGCTTAATTTTAACGATTGAATGTTATTCGTGTTTCTTCACCTAAGCGCTTTAGATAATTTTATATTTTAAAGTGACTACTCGTATTAAAATTCACTGACTCGCAAGTGAATGGCCCCTCATTGGACTCGCAAACGTTACGCGCACAGATGCAACTGTACGTCAGTGTGAAAAAAGAGAGGGTATGGTTGCGCGCGCAACTCAGCATGCTCTCTCTTTTGCTTTCCCGTCAACTACCCGATGGACAATGGAGAAAGCATGCTAGGTTGCGCGCGCAACCATACCCTCTCTTCTTATACACCGACGTACAGTTTCATCTGTGTGCGTAACGTTTGCGAGTCCAATCTGAGACCACTGAGCCACTGACAGCAAGAACACATAGACAGTAGAGTTGTGAGAGCCATACTTTGTTTTTTCAGTTTAATAATATTCGCTCCTTCTGTTGATTTGAATGAAATAATGTTTCAAATGAATTAACCCTCAGTTACTCTACGTATTTTCGTATGTTTTCGTTGTGCTTTGTGATCAACTAAATGAAGCTTTTTCCATGGTCGAAAATGTCCTATGGTTCTTGAACTTTATCTTTGTTCTGGTGAAAAATCGTACCTCTTTACCTCTATGAACAGAAGGCCAGATTTTCGGAGACCTTTTGTTCCCTTCAGACTCCCGTGGGGTCTACTAAGGGTTAAATGATCAGTATTCCAAATTAGCTAATTCATTAATTTCATGGAACTCAATACAACCATACTATGAATTCGGATCAATCAAGTATCTCATTATGCGTAAACCAAATGTATTCATTGGAAAAAATGGTTATTCGATTTGAATTCCCCAAACTGTCCCCAAAACGTTCCCCAAACGGAAAATCGATTGTCGAGGATCTTACAATCATCAATTGAAAGGAATGGTTGAAAATTAAGTACATGTGGAAAACATTGACTGTCAAGAATTTCACTTATGCTTAATTGGAAACAAACATTTGGGTTCAATGTTATAATTCCATTCCGAACAAAATTCACCTAATGTCCCCGGTGGAAATCTAAAAGTGAACGAAGCGGTTGTTGAAACAAATAAAGCGTGGAAATGTTCCAATTCCCTACTAAATCACATGTCGATGGTTGTGACGCTTTCGTCGCGGTTCAACGCTTCATTTCCACCAGAGGTGTACTATATTCTCAACGTAGAAACGATTGAGCACAAAAAATTCAATGACAAAAAAACACTGTAGTTTTAATATGATATCACAGCGTGTCAGCGAATAATAGAAACTGGGTTTTTTTGGGTGATCATATGGGTTCTTTTAGCTGGGTTTCATTGAAAGAACCTGAATAGGTTTTTTTTGGGTCGGGGAGAAAAGTTGAAACCCTGATGCAATGAAATGGGAATCAACGAAATCCATTTCATCAATTCAAAGAATTGCTTTTCTCAGCGTATATTGTCACCCTGACACTCATTATTTAGTTGTAATTATTCGAATACTGTATTTTTATAGCACAAAGTTTTGAAAAATCGAACGTTCATTGCCCCGACAAGTTATGAATGTGAAAACATTAAGGTTTTATTCTTTTGTTTTTGTTTCAGGTAAGGACTTTGTGTACTTCAAGATGTTAGAATGTTTGCAGCAATGGAAGAATTGAAGTAATTAATTCACTACAGGAAAGGTCCATCAAAAAGTTCTCGTAAGTTCTCTCTAGTGTACTCATCTTCGAATTCTCAACAAGTTCATGCGAAATAATAAGAAATCTAGTCATTAAAATTAGCTTGACAAGAGAATTCGAATTCATTAAACTTTTATAATGATTATATATAAGAAAGAGTAGGGGAGCATGGGTCACAGTGGATCACTTATTTTTCATACTCTATAAACTTCAAAAGTAGTGAACGTTTCGGCATGGGAGTTCATATACATATACAATATTCCCTCGCCCACAAAATAAATAAGCAATATTGTTAATTTGCGTAAATGAAATATCAAGTTTTTATCATCTTCTGCAATTTTATAATTTGATCCACTGTATCCCATATCTGGGTTACAGTGGATAATTTCATGGAACAGACTCTCAGAACCTTGAAATTTCTTACAGTCACGCTGTATAAGGTGGTGAGAGGAAAGCCTTTCAATTTTGCGGCAGTTCTGACTTTTAATCCATCTTTGTTTACAAGATTCACAACAACCTACATCAATTTTCCAGTCAGGTTTCCGAACACGATTTCAAGGCATCTTGAATTGTAACGGAGAGATAAAATGTTATTCAAAACGGTTCAATCAATCAGGGTTACATTATTTAGTAAGCATTTGCTTATGGGACAAACTAGAACACGATTCACTGGTGTAAAATAGTCACTGATCCACTGCACCCCATTCGTACACTTATATTTTGAAATTTTGGTGTGAACAAATAATCAGACCGTGAATAAAAATGACTTGCGAACCCTTTACTTTAGATGTCCATCAGCAAGTAGAAATATAGACCTGAGTCAGTTCACATACATTGTCACAAAAACAAGGCATATCAAATTCTTTGTAAATATAAAACCCAGACTAACAGTTATGACACCTTGCGGTTCAGCGGCATTCCAAGATGAGGTTAGAAAAAGGTGCCTAAGAAATTATACTCTCGTAGTTTGAATATCAAACTTTCGAGAGGAAATTTCATTTCCAGTAGCCATCCCTCGAAGGTCCCTGAAACCGTTACCATAATTCGATACGTGACCGAACATGATTCACGTATTGTTTATCTCGAGTTTAATGTTCATGTTCATTAAGAATAATACGATCTAAGTGTTTAGAGAAGACGGTTTCCCCTCCGTACGTTCGAAGAGGAAAATCAACCTTGAAGTAAATTCGTATAGTTGTTGTTTTAGTTGTGTGTTGGGGAACAAACTTGATTTTGCTTTCGTAATCAAAATATCTCCCAAGTCCAATGTGAGAAGATTGTAGAATTGTTGTAATTGTTGAACTAAGTTATATAAGCAATGTTGCTCCTATCCACGAGGAGTGTCTTACAATACGATTGCGCCAAGAGTACAAGGTTAGAGATAATTGACAAAGTTTAATAACATCATTCCAAAATTGAGTTTGAATTTGTCGCGTGTGAAGTACGACAATTCGATGATTATTCACATATCATTTTCGAATGATCACTGTCGTTCTTGGAATGAATGGAACATCGTGCACAGCCCACTAACTCACTAGCTCACTAGCTTGCGGAGATATTGATTTTGCTGGATTGTCAATGCAATGTGAAGATGTCTAGGTAATTCAAATGGAACTTTAGCCTCTCCCTAGAAAATTCATGTATATTATCGAGTAATGGTCACTGTATACGTGCAGTGATAGAAAGGATGAAAATTTGTATCCAAGTTGTACCGATAGTGACATCGAGCGTTAATGACAAATGCCGTTTTTAACACATTTACGTGTTTGTCACGGGGGATCTTCTGCCGTTAAGTGTACGTCTCTGTAGGAAAGAAAAAAAAGAGTGAGGGAGAGAAAGTAAAGCGGAAAGAGGAAAGACGGGATGATGCAAAGAAAAGCAAAAGAGAGATAGAGTGAAAGTACAAAGAGGTCTCCACGGTAACGTGTGCACACGCCCCCACGACCACCACAAATTTAATATCTGGTAGTTCATAATGACACCCCAGGAAAATGGGTAGGTCCACCCCCTTGCCTCTCTCGTCGTTCCCCACCTAACTGAACTGAACTGAATCCAACCTTCGACGTGGTGTGCCTGCCAGTAGTACCTTTTGAACGATAATACATGTACACGTACACGTGTATACACTCATACATGTAATACAAATTCGCGTGAACGACAAAGAGGGAGAGCTATGAGCTGGATAAATTCCTCGGGCTGTTGGTTCCGAGTTTATCAAGGCCGACCAAAACGGAGCAGGAACCCCTTTAAGCAGTCAAAACCGTCAGGGATGGGGTGTATTTATACCACGCATACAATCCTCCGCATATATATATATTGGAACAAACGTTTAATATCACGGCTATATTATACGTGTATACAGATGTACTATAAAGAAACCTCCGAGATTTTCAGCAATTAAAATCCAGCGACGATGGATGTCAAATGACTTCAAAGGTATTCTAAAGATAAAGGTTATTCATAGATTCGTTGTCTCTTCGAGGAATGCTGTTTTCTTGAAATTTTGAGATAATTCATTTCTCAATTGAAGATTTTTCATGATAAAGAGCTGAGAAAATATTCTCTGTGATTGATGACGAGCTTGGGGGCTATAGAAGAGAGAAAGCGCATCATAATCACATAAATTATATTCACGTCTCGATGTAATTGGAATGATAAAGAGTCGTCGTGGTAGATTGCGTTGGCCAGGACACGTCGAGGGAAATGGGAAAGGAATAAATGAGATCGAGGGGTTTTGTGTGGTGCTTTCGGTGACAAGATGCTTTTGACAAGATTAAGGCGATCACGGAATTGGATTTGATGTGAAAAAAGCAAGAGGTGATGAGGTGACTGGTCTGGATGAGGTCTGGACGCACCATCCCATTCAAGATCAAAAGATTCAATGAATTAACCGAGTCGATTCGGTATTTCATTTTCATGGAATTTTTAATCAACAGTTTTGGGGTTGACTGCCGTGTGCTTTGAATACAAGTGCAAATATTTTCATTCTCGTGGAGAAATAATATTTGAATATGAATCAGATATTGTGAGGTGGTTCTTCTTTTTTTTTTATTAGTATTCGATATTCCCCGATGTTGAACAAATTTCAATTGAAATCGAATGTGACGATGGTCTTTAGTAGTGGTTTGGTGAATATCGTGAATGGAAAGTTGTACTCTTGATTTGCAATGTTGAGGAATGTGAGAAAGGGGCTTCAGTTGGGATATCTTCACCCATGTGTGTATGGAACAATGGTCCAATCATGGACCAAGCCTGGCACAATTCAATAAACTTGGCCCAGGCTTAGGAATAATAAAATCGAGACAAGCTTGGGCCAATGGTTCCTTCCAGCTTAGTCCAAATGATTCGCCGAAGAAGAGCAATTTGATCCATATTTCAGCTCAAAATTCTCCCTCAGAATACCGTGCATGGATCATCTTGGAACGATAAATTAAATGCGCCAATCCTGGGACAAGCTCGGGTTTTTTTCCAGTCCTGTCAATACCTGCATGGGCAATTGAATGTTTCGACTGAGTACAGATTCTCTGTGCAACATTACCTTCCATGTAAAAATTTAGCAATTCCACCGATGTTAACCACCAGTAATGGCTTGGGCCAGGCGTGAGAGCCAAGCGTAGGGGATTCATATCGGGCCAACGTTGATTGACAGTGGAAGTAATATTGTGCCTCCGTCGGCAATATAAAGATCAAAAGTGATAAAACAGTGTTGGCGTAAGTTTGTACCAGCATTGGTTCAAGACTGAACCAACATTAGTTTTATAGCAAAAGTTTTGTGTCAGGATCAAGTCTGTGCCAACATTGATGACCTTCCACCACCGTTGCCCCAGGCGTCAAAATTGAGGATCGTTGATTGCTGAAACTATGTTATAATTTCAGTCCTCAGTCAGACTCTCTCCCAACGTTTCGCCAATGCTCGTCAGGCCTGGGCCAGCCTTGTGTCACGGGTAAATTTTCATATAGGCTCGCACTGAACTTATGAAAAGGTCTAAAATTTACCAGGATCAAGGGGATTCTGTAGACTCTAGAGTTACTAGATTCCTCCACCCAAAATACTTGGAGATGACTCAATGAAATGGAATAAAACAACCAGTCTGACTCCCTGTTGATGTGGAACAAGCTCTAGCTGATTGATTTTTTCCATTTTATTTAGTCACCTTCGAGTATTTTGGATAAGAACATCTGTAGTAACTTTGAGGTTTACGGAATATCTTCAACGCTCTGTCTGGACCTTTTTTCTATTTTGGAACGGTTTTTGCATATCGCGAGAGATTTTCAGGATATCCAGCAGTCGAGAATTCTAACACAATCGGCCAATCAAAAATTTAAGTTGAACAGAATGACTAATTGAAAAAGCGGGAAATTCAAGAACTAGACGGCCTGCATTATTTTCAATGATTCCCAGAGGCTTTTGCCAAACGATAAATAACGCGTTATTAAATTCATATTCATTATCACGAGTACGGAATGTAGATATTTGTCGTGATGTATTCATTTTCGAAGAGAGTTTATTGTAAACGTATCCCTAGGAAATATCGTTTTCAATCCCGGATAACATTTTTGCGGATTGCATGTTCCGCAATAACGCTGCACGGGGATTGTGAGACGCCTGCAACAATTCTGTTCAACGAACCGAAACGAACATTTCAGCTCGGGAACGTTTTCCAGCTCGCCGGTAACGGATTTACCGTCGACTTTTGGAAATTCAAAAATGAAAATTCCGTTGATTTTTGCTTCGTTGATTGGTAACTCGCAATAATTTGTGGAACATTCAAAATAATGAATTTCTTATGAGAGATGGAGAGTCTGTAAACTCTTTATATTTTAACATGCAAATTGAATTTGGGTAAAAATTTCAACGATTGAAGAATGGGTCGTCCAAGGCCCTGTCTGGGACCAGACCACTCCAAACTGAGTCCGAACAGAGGCTTGAATGGGCGAATTTTCGTTCCAGGAAAGTGACCGAGAAATTAAAATATGCTACACAATTTTCGTACAAATCACGTTCTTGAAAATTTCAATCGTTTATAGAAATTCAACGGAAATTCAAATTCACAGGAAATTTGATGAATCATCGTTATTTATCTTCTGGAATCAATTCCTTGTCACTGGCAATATTGTTTGAAGAATGTACTGCAAGATTTTCGATCTTTAACAGCTTGATATTTCGTTATTCGATTACAATTTCATTTCAATTGACGATTCTAACTTCATGAAGCTGAAACTAGTAGTCATAAAGCTACTTGATTGAACGTTGTTGAAGTTTTTTCATACCAGAAATCGATTGAGCAGCGTTCGGCTAAACTTCTCAGATGCTTAAATCGCGAATAGAAATTTTGTACGTAGAAAGCTATAACAATCGGCTGCTACATTTACGGGAGCCAGTTTCAGTTTCATTCAAACTTCAGCAACATGACATAACCCAAGTTTTTAGATATTTTTTCTTCGGATTTCGATTAACAAACCTGAATTCGGATTGAGGGAATTTGATTGGAAGTTGATTCAATAATCAATGAAATGAACGGTGAACTGACCATTATTGTGGGAAAATTCCTTCTGAAAATTTAGAAAATGTGACTGTAATTTTTTACAGCTACTTTTTTCGGAACTCTTAGATAAGTTTGATTGAACTTTAAGAAATTTCAACCAAACTTTAGCGTGTATTCTAGAAATTCAGCAAAACCATTCTGAAAATCCAGAAAGTGTGACTTTAATTTCTCCACAGCAACTTTTTCCTGAATTCTCAGATAAAGTTCATTGAATTTCAAGGAATTTCGACTAAATTTTAGCGCGTATTCTAAGAATTCAGCAAAATCTTTCTGAAAATCCAGGGAGTGTGGCTGTAATTTTTCCACAGCCACTTTTCTCTGAACTTTCAGATAAATTTCACGGAATTTCAAGAAATTTCAACCCAATTTAAACGTGTATTCTGAAAATTCAGCAAAATTTTTCTGAAAACCCAGAGAATGTGAATGTAATTCCTTCACAGCCACTTTGTCTCTGAAAATTCAAAAAATGTAACATTAATTTCTTACAGCTGCTTTTTTCTGAATTCTCAGATGATTCTCGATGGATTTCAAGGAATTTTCCCTGAATTTCAGCATGTATTCTGAATATTCAGCTGAATTTCTCTGAAAATCCAGAAAATGTGACTGTCCTTCGCAGCCACTCTTCTTCGAATTCTTGGATAAATTTTACTGAATTTCAAGGAATTTGAACTAAATTTTGGCGCGTATTTTGAAAATTCAGCGGAATTTTCATAAAAACGCGGAAAATGTGACTGTAATTTCTTACAGCCACTTTCTTCTGCATTCTCAGATGAATCTGAATAAATTCAAAGGAATTTCAACTGAATTTTCACGCATATTCTGAAAATTCAGCCAAATTCCCTCTAATAATTCAAAAAATGTGACTGTATTTCTTGCACAGCCATTTCTCTTTGAATTCTCAGATAAAATTAATTCAATTTCAAGAAATGTCAACTAAATTTCAGCGCGTATCCTGGAAATTCATCAAAATTCTTCTGAAAATCCAGAGAGTGTGACTGTAATTTCTCCACAGCCACTTTCTTCTGAATCCTTCGATGAATTTCACTTGGATTCAAGAAATTTTCACTGAATTCCAACGCGTATTCTAAATATTCAGTGAAATTTTTCCGAAAGCCCAGAAAATGTGACTGTAATTCCTCCACAGCCACTTTTTTCTGAATCCGCAGATAGATTCTACAGAATTTCAACTGAATTTTGGCGCGTATTTTAGGAACTCAACAAAATCCCCTATGCGAATTCAAAAAATGTGACTTTATTTTCTTTACAGCCACTTCTTTCTGAATCGTCAGATAAATTTCACTCAATTGCAAGAAATTTTCACTACATTTCAGCGCGTATTCTGGAAATTCAGCGAAATTTTTCTGAAAACGCAAGAAATGTGACTGTAATTTCTTGACAGCTACTTATTTTTGAATTCTCAAATAAATTCACTGAATTTCAAGGAATTCCAACTAAATTTTGGCGCGTATTCTGAAAATTCAGCGAAATTTTTATGAAAACGCGGGAAATGTGATTGTAATTTCTTACAGCCACTTTTGTCTGAATTCTCAGATGGATTCGAATGAATTCAAAGGAATTTTAACTGAGTTTTTCGTGCATATTCTGAAAATTCGGCAAAATTCCCTCTGGCATTCAAAAAATGTGACCGAATTTCTTTCACAGCCATTTCTCTCTGAATTCTCAGATACACTCCACTGAATTTCAAGAAATTTCAACTAAATTTTGGCGCCCATGCTAAGAATTTAGCAAAATTCCCTGTGACATTTCAGAAAATGTGACTGTATTATAATTTCATCACAGCCATCTCTCTCTGAATTCTCAGATAATTTGCACTGAATTGCAAGAAATTTTAACTGAGTTTCAAATATTAGTGTGGATTCTCAAAATTCAACAGTATTTCTCTGAAAATTCAGAAAATGTGACTGTAATTTCTTCACAGCCACTTTTGTCTGAATTCTCAGATGGATTCGAATGAATTCAAAGGAATTTTAACTGAGTTTTTCGTGCATATTCTGAAAATTCGGCAAAATTCCCTCTGGCATTCAAAAAATGTGACCGAATTTCTTTCACAGCTATTTCTCTCTGAATTCTCAGATACACTCCACTGAATTTCAAGAAATTTCAACTAAATTTTGGCGCCCATGCTAAGAATTTAGCAAAATTCCCTGTGACATTTCAGAAAATGTGACTGTATTATAATTTCATCACAGCCATCTCTCTCTGAATTCTCAGATAATTTGCACTGAATTGCAAGAAATTTTAACTGAGTTTCAAATATTAGTGTGGATTCTCAAAATTCAACAGTATTTCTCTGAAAATTCAGAAAATGTGACTGTAATTTCTTCACAGCCACTTTTGTCTGAATTCTCAGATGGATTCGAATGAATTCAAAGGAATTTTAACTGAGTTTTTCGTGCATATTCTGAAAATTCGGCAAAATTCCCTCTGGCATTCAAAAAATGTGACCGAATTTCTTTCACAGCTATTTCTCTCTGAATTCTCAGATACACTCCACTGAATTTCAAGAAATTTCAACTAAATTTTGGCGCCCATGCTAAGAATTTAGCAAAATTCCCTGTGACATTTCAGAAAATGTGACTGTATTATAATTTCATCACAGCCATCTCTCTCTGAATTCTCAGATAATTTGCACTGAATTGCAAGAAATTTTAGTGTGAATTCTCAAAATTCAACAGTATTTCTCTGAAAATTCAGAAAATGTGACTGTAATTTCTTCACAGCCACTTTTTTCTGAATTCTCAGATAACTTTCACTCAATTTCGAGTACTTTCAACTAAATTTCAGCGCGTATTCTAGAAATTCAACAAAATTCCCCTGAAAATTCAGAAAATGTGAATGTAATTTTTTACAGCCACTTTCTTCTGAATTCTCAGATAAATCTCACTGAATTTCAACAAATTGCAGCTAAAATTTTGGCGCATATTCTAACAATTCATCAAAATCTTTCTAAAGATTCAGAAAATGTGACTGTAATTTCTTCACAGCCACTCTTCTAACTTTTCAGAAGGAATTATTCTACAGAGTATATATTTTTCGTCCATCCGCAGCGCAACGATCGGAGAAATCTGTACCCCCCAACTCCGAGCTCGACATAAAATCTTCGCTCCAAGTGAAAAAATCGTCGACAATTTATTCTCAGAATATTTTTAGTCCTCTCCATCATCACATCCGGTATGTACATCACGTCTTTTAATACTTTTCGTACTTCCCTTTCCCTTCAAACTTTGTCTTTACGATTCCATTTGAATTTTCTGCGTGTGTCATCAACTGCACACGTTGAACTTTTCTCTCCGCGAACCTCTTCAACGTGTACTTTCCACATTTTATGAACTTTCCATCTTTCCTCTCGCTTTTCTTCAAATGCCTATCGTTTCATTCTCGCGAATGACACGATTCCCATCGAAGACGTATCATAGATTGAAAAATATTCCCTTTTTGCGAGAGAAAAGAAAAATATCGTGAGAATATGTAAGAATTTTACATTCGAGTGGAAAAAAAGTCGATCCTCTAAAAACCTTTTTTCCCCAAAGTGTTCTAATCGCCCATTCCGTCTCGCTGTGTACACTTGAAAGTCGTTCTCTTTCATTCAGCGCTGCTATTACAATACCCAGACATTCGTCCCACCGTTTAGCATTCCCACGATTCATCGCAGCAAAGTTTCATACTTTTGTTTCAACTCTGTGAATCATTATGTATTCATTCAAATATTTCTATAGCATTGATTGATTTCGAATTTCTCTCTCAGTGGGAACGTTTTTTCAGTGATAACATTTCTCTCGTCGTTTTCATTCGTGTCATGAAATTCCCTTCATATCGATCGAAAAAAGATTCAACTCTTGAATCGTAAATGCACAATATTTGACAAATATTTAATCTGTCCGTTTGAAAAATTGGTCGCTTCCTTTCAACTCGAAAGATTTGAAAACTCCAATTTTGGAAGTTCAAATCAGTTTGGACGAGTTTTATGGTCCGGAACTATTCGACTTGAATTCCCGTATGTAAAAAAGTTGGATAATCCAAAAACAGAAACTTTGGGAAAAATCGATTGGTGATGTTTCCGGGTATAAAATGGTGAAAAAGGATAAAATACGGGAGAACGAATTCAAGCTTATCGACTCGACATTTGAAGAGTAGCAGGAGGGTCGCGATTCTGCAAACTTTACGTACGAATGTGCCAAAACGGATAAAAAAGGTGATATAAATTCGTATAAAAATTTCTTATCTTCCCTGTTCCGTTCCGTTGAGTGATCAAGGGATGGAGATCGATGATTATTCCGACACGATGAGATCGCTAGTAGTACAGAACGATGATAACATTTTTGTTCATGCGTTACCGCGATATGTTTTGTGATATACTTGCAAAGGACTGATCGAATTCTTCACGCACGATTAAATTTCATTGCGAAAAGGGAATAATTATGTGAAATACAGATATATCCGTGAATATTTATATAGATCAATGGTTCCTCTATGACATCGGTTCTGTTTAATTATATATAAATGAGAGAAATTAATGAAACGGAAGGTAATCTAATTCCAAGTTACGTTATACATCCCGTGGACTTTAATTTCGACATTGGAATTGCTATGGGTAAATTGAACTTTTGATCCTGCGGTAGACGCAGATGAACGCGACCACGCTAGGATCGGCATTTGATTTTGATTAGAAAGGCCCAGCGTACGGTAACCATTACTGACCGGAATTCATGCACAAAGGGAACTCAGGTAATTACACGTACGTTGAACAACGCGGGCTACGGCTCGAATATCAATCCAACTGAAATGTTGTAGGGTTTGAAAATTCATCTACCTTGTGTTCCCGTTGCGGTAATGCACGCATGTTTATTCGACGGGGAACGAAAAAAAGGGGCTGGGAAGAGGGACGAAACAACGAGAGATTATCAAATTGTAAATTCAATTTGTGAATTTCGTGTGAAGTAGTATGATATGGTACAGTCGCGGGAGTACCGAGGATCGTACAAATCCCCCCCATGGCTGTCCTTTGAAAGGTCAAAGGGAACGATTTGTTGTTGTTGTTTTTTTTTGTTCATTCCCAACTTCAACGATTGGAAAGAATTTGTTCCGTTACAACGTATCGACGACAAAATGATTGCTTCTTACGTGGAAAAAGAAAAAGAAAGGGTATAGGGTGGAAGATATCTTCCACTATCTTTTCTACCTTGGCTACGTCCGCAAGTCATTTTGGGAAAATTACGTCTGGTGGTGTCTTCGAAACCTCGAGCCAGAATGGAAAATCAATGCGCAGTTATTCGAACTGCGTTGCTGGCGAAAAATCTGAAGGAGATTCCTTGTGATACTAAATGAATATTGCGATAGCATTATGGAAACAGGGAAATGCCATTGCCGAGCTAGAAGGTAGTATCTCCTTTTTTCCCCCTCGGAGAATTCAAAGAAATCGAGATATACCCGTAAATGAAAAATTAGATAACGCACGTTGTAAATTTATATTCCGTTATCCCTCCGAATGGAATTTAATAGGATTATTCGAATACGTTTTGCGAATCCTCATAATTGAATTGAATTGAATTTACAGGATTTCGTTCCGTTCGTTCGATCATTTTTATGTGGTATTTGAGTAACGAGATTCCTCATTTTTATTTATTTACACTTTTTATGTATTTACATGGTCGCTTCGTGTGGAGGTAAAAAGCAACGTAACTGGAATTGTAATCGAAGTACCAGCATCATCATTCATTATTTCGGTCACGTTGAATACGTTCAAACCACGTCAGTGGATTACAGTTACCAAGCCCAAATCGGAAACATGAAATTTCCGATATGAGAACGAAGTTTTGCGAGGGAGAAAGAGAGAATAAAAGTTAAAAGAGAGGATTAGGTGGAAGTCTTTGTGGTGGGAATGGACTGAATATTTGAATAGAATGTACTCATGTGATGTAGATAAACCACGTAGAAAAGGCAGTTTCAAGGCGACGGTGACGAATGCATCAGTACTGAGATGGTATTGGCTACCAACGGTTGTCTGCCCATTGCGAGTCGATACTGGACCGACGTGATTTCATGTTCTGATCGGCACTGGCTTGATTGTTTTTTTTGCCGCTTTGCGGCATACATTTTTCACATCAACTATCCTCCGTGAAAATTGGCATGCAAACGTGTTTTAGGTCTCTGACTACAGATCTGAACTGAAATTTCCAAAATTCAAAATAAAGAATTCAAAATGGTGGCGAGAAATTTGAAAAGTTGTGGAATTCCGCTGAGAAGTACAAACAAAGGATTTCCCGGGTCACTGATTACAAATTTGAACACAGATTTTCAGAACTAAAAATAGCGAATTCAAGATAGCCGTGAGAAATCGGAAGAATTGTGGGATTTTGCTGGAAGTTACATACAAAGGATTTTTCGAGTCACTGATTACAAATCTGAATTCAGATTTCCAAAATTCCAAAAGCCAATCCGCAATGACGGTGAAAAATTTCATGAATTCATGTATATATAATTTCAGCTAAATTCTGTGAATTTTCGAATTCTCGGAAATCTATCGTTTGGAATTTTGAAAATTTTCATTCTGGATTCCGAAAACCTGGGAGTAAATTTGTATTCAGTAATCTTGAAAACACAATTATATCAAGATTCTGTGAATTTTCGCAATCTCGGCCGCAATTTCGAACCCACCATTCTGGATTTTGAAAATTCGAATCCCAATTCGTAATTAACGACTCCGGAAACTCATGTACGCATAATTATATAGAGATTCGTGAATTTTTAAAATTTCGGCTACCATTTTGAGCACGCTGTTTCGAATTTTGGAGATCTGACTCTAATCAGCCACCTCAAGAAACCATGTATACATGGGCATACCCACGGAAAGTGTCATATTTCGTTAAAAAAACACTATCAAAAAAATGTTGAGGCACACCATTCAAACTCTTTTTCTTATGTTATATACATTTATTGAAGTCGATTTTTCAGTGTGGTGCTGAGCTCCCAGCTTGCGCTCGGTTTTGACAAATTATTTTAGTTAAATTTTCAAATCTCATTCAACCCTTTGCGGCACACTTGTTCTAGATGAACGGATTTTCGTGGAAATTGATATACGAAGGTTTTTTGGGTCACTGGTTACGAATCTGGCCTCAGATTCTGAAAATTCAAAATGGAGGATCCAAGATGGCGGTCAAAAACTTAAGATGTCACCCGATTCCAATAAGAATCACCACATAGGGGTTTTTGGGGTCACTGATCACAAATCCGAACTCAGATTTAAGAGATTCAAAATGGTGGATCCAATATGGCGGCCAAAAACTTGAAATATCACCGCATTTCATTTAAAACCACCATATAGGGGTTCTTGGGGTTGTTGACTACCTTTGGAATAAATGAATTTGTACTGACTCCCCTTCCATTCGATGGTGACGACAGAAGGCGCTGATTTCAAGTATTTTTGAATCACGCGATCAAATTTCCTGAAATACTTCGAAAAATATTTTCAAAACTTCAAATGTTCTGAGAAAAAGTTTCCTAAAAGTTTGTTGTCTTAAACTTGAAAAATAAACGAAATCAAAAGAATAAGGATTTTTATGTAATTTGTGTGGATGATTGTTTATAACTATGTGTTTACAAATAACAGGTGTTTGTAACATTCTTTATGATCAATTTTCATGAGTACTATTATGAACGAATTTTTTTTTTTATGAAAACCTATTACAATCCGTATTATAAGTGAATCGCATGCAAATTTTCATGTGAGTGCTTCTTGTTTGTTTTGTAAGATGAAGTCAACGATACTATAGAATGAAGTATAATTGAAGACAAATTTGTAATATGATGGTCGATTTATTCAGTTGATATTGTTTTATCAAGAAGACATAAAATATAAAAAATTGCAGAAAAATACCTTTTTCGGTTGAAGAATTTCGATATAAATAATCAGCGCAAAATTTCTAGGGTGGTTTTGTAGGAGTTTCCTCTGATGGAATGACGTATCGGTTTCTTTATAATGTCATTTATGTACAAAGATCCGATGAAAAACTCATTTTCCTAAAAGTTATAATCTTCAAGTGGGTGTTATTTGTGAAACCATAACTGTCGATGTTTGGAAGTCGAATACTTCAACAATTTTTGAAGCACATCATTGTCCTTCATAGAGTATTTGTCCGAAGCCTAAAACTAATCGAAAATGTAAGGAAATCGACCCCAAGTTGATGCGCGCGATTTCTACCTCTCTGAGTGTTGGAGGGGACATTTTTACTGAAAGATCGGAGGTGACATTTTGGCTCTAAATCTGAAATAACTCCTGCGCGCAATGCAATATTGAAACAAATTTTGGTGTACTGCTTTGCCCCAATGTACTATTCAATTTGATGAGACATAGAAAGATGTGCTTTGAAAACTCTTGCGATGAAGTAATATAATGGAGGGGACATTTTTTTTACGAAATCATGATTTTCGATTCTTCGAAGTTGAATACTCCAACAATTTTTGAAGCACATCGTTGTGCTTCACGGAGTGTCTTTCCATAGCCTAAAACTAATAGAAAATCCAAGGAAATTGATCCTAAGTAGATGCGCGCGATTCCTACTTCTAAAAGTGTCGGAGGGGACATTTGTAACTTCCAAATCGGGACACAAATTCGCGGTTGTTTTGACAGATGTTGGATTGATAGCACAGTGTCATACTCATGTGGTTTGAGTAGCTTGAGGTGTAAAGTGTTCGGCTCATTTTTGTTAAAACGTTTCAGTAACGCGCAGAAATGTTGTGAGCAAGCGAAGTAGTCAATTTGTACCCAGGGACAAATCAAAACTCATGTTTTTCGTACTTTGTTCAATCACTATGAGTTATATCCGTTCTCAAGAACTTCTGCGATCATCTTGAGTTATTTTTCCTACATTAGGAAGTCTGAATTGATATTTTCACGCACACAAAATTGGATTTCATCCACAGAATTGGTTATGAATGGAGAGAGACAGAAAAATGACGCTTTCCGTGGAAATGCCCACATATATCCTCATCAAAATTCTGTAGGTTTGAGAGATTCCAACCACGATTTCGAGCCTGCCATTTTGAATTTTGAAAATCTGACTCCGAATCAGTAAGGGGGCGTCCATTAATTACGTGGGGTGTTTAGGGGGAGGGGGTGAAGCTAAATCTCACTAAATCTTACTTGGGGGAGGGGGGTGGTCTTAGCAAATCTCACGTAATTTTTTTTCTAGCAGAAAACGGTGTAAATATGCGTGAAAGTGAAGTTAAAAAGGTGAGAAATATTTCTAGAATAAACTATGGCAGAATCTGACACAACAGTGTTTACACTAATTTACGCATTTACACCCAAAACACAAATTTTTTAAAATCTCACGTGGGATTTGGGGGGGGGGGGGTTGCGGAAAATCTTACGAAATCTCACCAAGGGGGGAAGGGGGTAAAAAATCCTGAAAAATGACCCACGTAATTGATGGACGCCCCCTAATCAGTGACCTCGAAAAACCCCGTATACGTGATTTCAAAATCAATGAAAGCAACCGTTATCCTGCACATACATTATTCGATGAATACGATCTCCTTCTCATTGTTTGTTTATTTATATATTGATTTTTGAAAAAACTGACAATGTATGTGTTATGCCGAATACCTTCTGAACTCTCACCCCAATTAGATAAAAAAAAAAACTGGGCACAAAAACATCATATTGTCTCCGATACACTCTGAATTCAGAGCACATTTAGGTGACTAACATGATAGCCATCATGCCACAAAGAGTTAAACTGACCGTTGACCAATTTCCCATTAACCCGTTGTTGGATCAACAACACGGCACAATTTTAGTGAGCAAGCGTTGGTCTCCAATACTGAATGGGTGCCAAACCAACGTGAACAAATATGTAGTGCATTTTGACAGAAGATTTATTTACACGGAAAAAAATGACGTGTGGTTTCGCATTGGTTGTTGTTATTTTGACATAACTGCTGAAGTGCATGCAATTGGAGTAAAATTCCCATTGGGACCAATGTTATGTGTACATTGCTACTAAAGTAAACAGCAGGCGTGTTGCCATGGTAACCATGAGAACAATGTAAATCCAACAGGACTCTGGACTAAATTCTACATGAAATCCACACCGCAGTTATAACCTCACTTTTCATGTAATTCTTACGTGGTCATTTTTTCCGTGTATTATTTTTATAAATTTTTCATATAACACTGTTGATTCGAACAATGTGAAAAAAACGTATATTTTTCGATAGATGGTTGAACTCTGAAAAATATTATGAAATGAAATAATTTTGTGAAAAATAGCATTATTATTGACGGAGTTATGAACTACGTAAGTAGCTGAAAATCTTCCTGCTCACATAGTACAAAAGTTCTGAAAGAGCTCGTAATGAACAGAATGTATTCGGAATGAACTCTTTCAGAACTCTTGTGCTATCTGGGTGAGCATCGATTGGAGCCCCGACTCACTGAAAACTTATCCCACACAGCACTCGTTGTCTAAAAGATATCTTCAGAAATAATTATGAATAATGCAAGAAGTCTTATGCAACATGAATAGACATCTTTTAGAAGTCTCAAACTGTTCTTACTTCTGAAAGATGTCTTCAAGAATATTTTCAGAAACGTGTTCTCAAGGATATGTTTCAGAAACTCCTCAAAGGTTTTTGAAAACGTTCTTGAAGATATCTTCTAGGAGTGAGAACAGTTCGAGACTTCTAAAAGATGTCTATTGATGTTGCATAAAACTTCTTCCATTGTTCTTAATTATTTCTGAAGATGTTCTTTAGAGGAGTGCTGTGTGGGATGTATTCTACACTGCAAACTGAGTGCGTTAAAATTAACTACATGAACACGGTTTATCCGTGTTAAACACATTATCCGTGTTCTTGTAGTCAATTTTAACACACTTCAGTTTGCAGTGTATGTAATTCTATAGGATTCATGACATTGTTACCTTGAAATGTTCATGAATCCGATCTTCTAATCTCGATATAATAGTCTTTGCGTCAGGATCTATATATTACCTATGTGTCTGAATATCTGGGTTCATGATTGCATATAAAAAGGTTCTAAATTTGAAAAAAAACTTCGATTTCAAATATTGAATTGATTTCGGTAACCGATGTTCAGGGATGAGTACCGGATCGGAGTTGTTTTGCGTTATCACTCCGCAGTCCGACCAACGTTGGCCGCTAACGGTTGTACACTGGCAGCCCGTATCGAACCGGTACTGAGCCATTCGTCAATTTCTACGTGGGAATGTCTTTTAGGTCTATTTTTGATCCTCTTTCGGGATAAACGTTGAACTGTGGAGTGAAATTCAAAGCGAGGAATTGAAAATTTCATGAATATTCTCTAAAAATTGAATAATAAACACAAAAGGTGACATACATTCTTCTGTTGGATAGTTCAATGATGATATAAATATATTGGCAGTGGGAATGATAAGATAAACGAGAGACGAACAAATGAGGGAGCGTGAAACGTGGGTTAGGACAATTCACCTTATATATCCTGACATGTTTATTGGCAGTGACGGGAAAGTGGCAACGCCTAGCGGATGGAAGTAGAAGCTACTGTTCAGGGCAGACTAGCCTTGAGCCACGCGTTGGCGTCTACTAACGCGAAACGCGATCTCTATTCAGAAGTGTTCTATCTTTGCGCACTTGTCTCACAACCCATACTGGGTTTTGTGTCCCAAAATGTATTTTAGAAAGGTTCGAGGAATTTTGAGACACAAAATGCTTTGCGAGGAGGGTTTGATGAGGCTTTGTATGGTCTAGAAAACGAGTGGAGAGATTTTGTGGAAGAAGCTCATGAATGGCATATCAGGGGGGGATCCAATTGAGCAATCGAACGCATCCGAGATAAATGTTATCGACTTCTCTCCCGGTGGATGGAGAGTGATCCAGAGAAAGTACTTAATCCAGAATACAGTTGATTTGTCGTCAGAACGAGAACATAACCAATGAATTCTTCCGAGTATGAAGTACATCCATAAAGATATCCGACAGCATCGACTGCCGTTGTAAAATACGAGGATATAAATGTACACGAATTATATCCAAAAGGTTATGCGAAGATTGTCGCGTGCAGATAAACTCGAGTATATATCTTTTGTTGACTCCCGAAGAGAGACACTTGGGAGTTGTTATTAAAGATCTTTCTAGTACGTCATATATAACTATATATACTACATCCAATGCCTGTATCGCTTTACGTTTCCCGTTACACCGATAACATACTCCAAATGGAACCTTCTCTCTGTCTCTTGTCGTTGACGTAGCAGTCTTCCTCGTCGTCGTCGTTGTCGTCGTCGTACCCGTCGTCCTACGGGTACGATAAAGTGTTGACAATGTCATCGATCTGGCTTCCTCGTAAACCACCAAGTTTCCTATACAGGGTGTTCTTAGAGAATACCATTAATCAGACTCCCTTGATACACTTGGGATTTATTAAACGGAAACAAAAGAAGAGAGAAGAGCTGGAATTCTCATTGTAAATGGTGTGTCTCGTCTTTCATGTATCCCGATTTAACTGTAACAAGATCACAGAAGAAGAAGAAGAAGGAGAAGAAGCAGAAGCAGAAGAAGCAGAAAAGGTCCTTTTCAGATCTTTATTTTCTTCCTCGGCAATCGCACGAACCACGTTTCCTTGTTCACTCGAGATTACATCTTCTACGTTGACTTCTTCCACGGGGGAAGTCATTTTTGAGAATACGGTTGCTTTTTCCGGGCAATAAAAGTGGATGGGAAAGAACGATTTTCAGATTCGAGAAAATATATTTCGATGGATTTATTATGGGAATCGTCATGGGAGGCGATGACGATGGCGATAACGTTAACGTTCTTCATCCACGTATCCTTGATTAGACATCTTTCATTAGCATCTTTGATTAGATGAACGCCCTAGGTTCCCAGGGATGCATACGTGAATATTATATGGGAATTCATATAGACGTACATATACGGACGTTCGTGCGAAGAGAGTAGGTGTTTGAGATTTGCACAAGGTCAGCTTAATCAACATCCGGTTCGAACTAATTGCGAGTCGTCGTTGGCTCTTCTCGGCATCGTGACGAGCATCCGTTCTCTCTTTTTCTTTTACTTTTCCTTTGTATTCCCTTCTTTTCCTTTGTCCATCCCTTTCTATCGCTCTTTTCCTTTCTTTGGCCGTTCATGCGCTCGCGCACATGGGTTGGTTGGGTCGCTCGTCGTTGTTGGAGCATCGAGCTGAGGGAACGAAAGAAGGAGGACTCTTTTGAAAAGCTCCTAGTTGTCTAGTCACACGATGACAACATCCAGATAGGACACGAACAAACTGTGGAGAGAGTAAAAGAGAGCGGAAAAAACACTCGCATCGTTTGGGGCTGGGTATTCATTTATTCATTTGTCCGTTCATTCGTTGCATTTGTATGTGGATTTACGTATACAACCGTACAATCATCATCGTCCAACTGTCCTTTGGGTCTCAAATTTTCCTACGCACAGCACTGTGTTTTTGTTGTTTACATCGCGATATATTTCATTGTAGAATTTTTAAAGCGTTGGATAAATGGGAGAAAAGAAGAATAATTGTAAATACCGAGGAAAATGAGTTTGTTGAGGAAGGCAAAGGTCTTTGCTTTGAGCGGTTGAGGTGTATAATTCGTGAGAATGAATAAAGATACAAAGCACTTTATCGCATGCTCGCAAATTTATCAACTTGAGAACAAGGAGGAGAAAAGTGTATATATACAATGCAAATAGTAGAACGTAATATCCACGTATTGATCGATATTTACAGATAATACAGGCATAGTGTATGCAGGGACAGAGGAATATTTCAGGTTTGTTCAAATAGACACAAGTTCGTACCGGAGGCGTACACGCATGAATGCTCGCTTCCGACTGATCATGATTATATGCATGTATACACTCAACGTGTATATAGGAGCATAGATACCAACTCAACAAAGTTCACTCGGTGGGTATAGCGTTACACCATTGACGTTTATAGTCGTATATCGATGCCATGCTCATACGCAAGAGTAAACACTATTGCACTCCCGGACAATCGGCAACGTACGTGTAGTTGGATAATGTAATTGATTCATAGATCAATTTTTTTCTTTCTATGTATATATATATATATATGAGAAACGTTCGGATCGTTGAACCTGTGAGCGGGAGATTAAGTTGTCGGTTTATAGGTGGAATCGTGTAGGATTAAGGATATTTTCTCATGAATTCTCAGATACAGTTTGCTAGAATAGATTTGAAAGAGGATTACAAGTGGTTGGATTGAATGATAACTGTGTATAGAAGAGAGAGTTTTTGATGATTCATGATAGAGTGGATATCTTCTCTTGCTTTTCTGGTGATGGAAACTCTGTTCAGTTATTTGCAAAGGATGTTTATTATGAGAATTTGGAAAAATGAAAGTTTCTTTGAAGATTAATCTTCATTAGTTATAATACAATCGATAGTTATATTTCTGAACGAGGATAAATAATCTGAATTTGGAATTGGAATCCTGCAAAATGTGTATAAGCTGCTAGAAATGATTTGCGGCATTCTCTGCAGCTCGTTAAGGGGGGATCCTGCTTTATAAAGCCAAAAACAAAACCATTTGTTTGAGAATTTTTTCAGGTATGAAAAAAATAATGGACAGAAGCGAACTTCTTAGGGTATTTTCATGTATATTTGAAGTTTACAAAAAAATTTTTTCGGACGTGGAATAATGGAATGGGGCGCGTTTTCTCCAGTTTCCATTTCTACAGGGATTTTAAATTGGTGGGAGTGAATGCAAAAAAACTAAACGCCCAATTGAACTGAACCAAAGCTTTTTATCTTCAATTTTGTATCCTCTTCTATGTGGACTGAAAAGATTCATGGAAAAATATTTCTCAACAATTCTTATAGCGAATTTAAATAATATTATTTTCCCTCCAAAAACTTTTTTTTCAAACACTGAGCAAATTTTGAATTTCACGATTTCTGCAGGGTTTTCTTAGTTCACATACAAGAATAATGTGTGGGAATTAAAATCCATCCTGGTTTTTCTGTTTTAGATAAGAAATACGACCTGTATCTTTCCCACCGATAGATGACTTCAGTTGCGAATCGTTCTATCAATGTAGATGAAACTCTTGTATATCTGATTATTTCACGCCGGAAAAAATTTTTTTGTAGACTTGAAACATATATGAAAATACCCCGAAAAGTTGGTTTCATTCAATTATTTTTTTCCCACCTAAAAAAATGGTCAAAAAACAATCCTTTTAGGCCTCCTGAAGCAGGACCCCCCCCCCGCCCCTCAAAGCCTAGAGACCTGGAATTAGTTTATGAAATGTAAATTCTTTATTTATTCTTCCAGATCAATTCCGTCCCCTTAAAAGTAATCCCCGTCCGATAAAACGCACTTTTGCCAACGCTTTTCCCAGTCCTATTCGAAACAGTTGGAATAGTCTTTTTTCGGTACAGCCTTCAAGACCACCTTCTTCTATTCGGTTTTCTATCTCCTCAATCGTGTCAAAACGGCGTCCCCGCATTGGCCTTTTGAGTTTGCTGAATAGCCAGAACTCGCACGGAGCCAAATCAGGCGAATGCGATGGTCGCGGAACGATATGAATCGAGTTTTTGGCAAAAAAGTTGCGAAGAACCAATGCAGGGTGAGCCGGTGCATTATCGTGATGAAGGAACCAAGAGTTGTTCGCCCATAATTTCGGCCGTTTCAGACGAATAGCTTCGCGCAAACGATGCACAACACTCGAATAATATTTTTTGTCGACAGTTTGGCCCGGTGAAAGGAATTCATAGTGCACCAAGAAAACTGTCAGCATAACCTTTGCCGTGGTCTTTTCGGTCTTGCTTCACCTTTTGCACGATATTCGCTGGATTGATCGGTGGTTTCAGGGTCGTATGCGTAAATCCAAGTCTCGTCTCCAGTAATGAAGCATTCCAAGTGGTCCTGATAGTCAGACAGCAAAGTTTCACACACATCAACGCGACGCTTTTTTTCCAAAAAAATGAGCGATTTTGGCACTAATCGAGAGTTGACACGTTTGAGAGACACAAAGCATCCTTCAAAATGGTTTGGGCTGAGTCAAATGATATCCCAACACCATCAGCGAGGTCCCTAATTGTCAATTGACGATTTTCAAGCACCAAATCTTTGATTTTTTGAACATGGCCCTCGTCGGTAGACGTTGATGATCGTCCAGAGCGCGGTTCGTCTTCAACGCGTTCTCGACCCGCTTTGAACTCGTTGTACCACTTATAAACGTTTTTTTGTGCTATAATTTGATCACCAAAGGCCTTTCGCAACATTTTCAACGTGTCCGCACAAGAATATTCGTTCCGCAAACAAAATTTGATGCAAGTTCTTTGCTCAACAAAATCATCCATTGTAAAAATCGAAAAATTCACTTTTGGTTGTTTACAAAAACACGTGTAACTCGGGGATAATTGAACCTTTTGATAAACAGATGCTTGGCAAATGTTATAGACAGTCCTACCACCCTAGGAAAAAAATTTAACTGCCTTCCTGATGCCTGGGAGTTTCAAATGAAAATTTCAACTTACTTTTTGATCACAGTAGTATGAGTCTTAAGGTTTTCATATAAAATCCCCTCCGATGCTAATTGTAGCGGGTGTATCAATCTGTGTCCCCGAGGTGAGAAATTTGAACGGGTTTTGGCCTCATATTCCGTTTTTAGACTGATTTTGTGCTTGAATAATGCGGACAAAAACAGTGTTTTCCCATGATTTTAGTCTGAATCTCTCCTTCAACGAATAGAAGTGATTGAGGATAAATTCAGACTAAAATCATGGAAACCCGTGAAAAAATCGTTCAGGTCTGATTATGCGTGTTCAGGCCCAATCATGGACATTTTTTGGCAAAATTATTTTTGTTCAATACTGACTACACGTGAGTGAGCCTGATTACACCTGCACGCAGAGAAAAGTTACCTAAAAAATTACCTACTTTTTAGTAAACAATGATGGAATTCTGTTATTGATTGATAGAAAGTATAGTAATTTTAATGACAACATCAAATATATAACCCCAAAATGTGATTTTGTCCATATTTTCCTATAAAGTGGTAGTCATTTTTTAGGTAACTTTTCTCTGCGTGTGGTCGTTGATTTTTGAGCTTTGTCATCATTCCAAAGGCTTCAATTGTGCACCCACGTGGGAACCCGTGATCAAGCTTAATCACCAGCGATCATGCCTGACAAATCATCCTCGCTCGTGATCATGCAAAATTTTACCAACTGAGGAATATTCATACAAAATGACTTTCTGTTGATTTTTCAATCACAAATATACATGCTTGATCATGCTGGATCGGCCCCAAACGCAGGCGCGTACGCCTGATCACGCATGATCATGCCTGAAGACTGAAAACTAAAAAATGGGAGCGGTATAAGAACAATGAGTAGAAATGATTAACAATAAATTAGTATTTGATAACATTATTATAGTTTCATACCTTACAACCAGTTTATTGATTTTGTATGAATGTCTCATGTATAATGGAGCATAATCAAGCGTGATTGGGCGTAATTGGGCATGATTAGTCCTCATACCGTGGGTACAAAATTGAGGCCCGATCACGCCTGTTCAAGCTTCAGCCACCGACCCTGATCAGGCGTGAGCAAGCGTGAACAATTCTTTCCCGGGGAAGTACTTTTTTTGTCCGCATTATTCAGCAATCAGCACAAAATCAGTCTAAAAACGGAAAAAGTCAGAAACTTCATACATGATCTAGTAGCGACAAATTAAAAAATTGTTCAAATGAAAACTGTCCAATAAGAACAAGGGTTTTTTTGAGAAGAATGTAATTTGTGGATTTGCAATCATTGTTGGACAAAAAAGCGTGCATAAGATAGCGTATATTTCATAGGAGTTATGTAC
The DNA here is from genome assembly GCA_018340375.1 of Gonatopus flavifemur. NCBI lineage: Eukaryota > Metazoa > Arthropoda > Insecta > Hymenoptera > Dryinidae > Gonatopus > Gonatopus flavifemur. The sequence goes on from JAFFJZ010000004.1 coordinate 22,288,339, forward strand.
GAGTGAGAGGCAAGGGGACTCACGGAAAAAAGCACCCCACGGGAGACAGATTTGTATCACGTCCGCGCCGTTGTCTCTGGGTGACGCTGAGAATAGAAAAAACAATGTATACGGAGAAAACGAAACATTAGTGAGTATTTTATCAGACACGATTGGCTTGTGTTATGAAAACAAAAGAAGTCTAGCAACATTGGTCGCTGCGTAGACATGAACCAATCGTATCTGCACAACAGACAATACTGTGGGGACATGACTGATTCATGTCTATACATTGACAATTAGCGTTAAAATTATTTTTTTTTTCATAACACGAGCCAGTTGTATCGAGAAAATACTCACTGATGTTTCGTTTTCTCCGTGTATATGCATTTGCACACAATCACATATACATGCATACAAAAAGACAAAGAGAGAACAATGAAAGACGCATGTCGGCAGGTTATATGCTTGTATACATAAGAATGACGAGTTTTTTGTTCTTTTGCCTTTTTTTTTGGAGACTATAGATTTGAGAAAGAAATTTCTGGGAACGAAAATGTCTCAGAATCAGTCAAGAAACCCTCTAAAATTTTTTCAGATTTTTTAAAAACATTTTTGGAAAATTGGATTTCCCAAATTTTTCAAAAAACTATAAAATTGTGTCCAAAAATTCTGAAAAAAATTGAGAATGTTCCTTGACTAATCCCAAGACATTTTTGTCCCGAACAATTTTTTTCTAAAGGCTATAGTTTCCGAGAAAACGATGAGTTGAGATTTTCATAAAATTTCTACGTTCTCGTCGCCATTTTGTAACAAAGGAGTGATTTGATATTCATATAAAAATTCCCTGTTGATCTTCCACTATCATGATCACCTCTGATCATGATTAAAAGATGATACCTTCGCGGTATCATTGCGAAAAAAAATTCGAAACAAAAAATTTCTCAAAAATTTTCATGTTTTTCGTGTTTAAATCAACCATATTTATTTTCCTTGGGATCAAATCGCAATTTTGTCCTCGTATTCTGAAAGAGCATGAAATTTCACGTCGGAATAGAGTATGTGCAATTCTTTTTCAGGCCGATAGCATGAGAAAAAAACTCGGTAAAAACTTAGTAAAAATTTGACACGTTTGGGCGTTAATGGGTTAATGATTTTTTCGTGTTTTCCCTCCGTGAACAATGTATCTTTGATTACTAGTTGCAATGTGTGTGCTATACAACCTAAGGATTCGTATCGATCACGCATTGGCGCAAATCATGTTTGCTGCATTGTCACGCAAAATGAGAAATAGTTTTTCATTGATATTCCATTTATCAATCATTTCCTGAAATTTTTCAAGTGCCTCTACGCCTAGTATGACTTACACGCTGTGATCCGATGATGACCAGTAAGACTAAGGAGAGAGCATGTTTCAGTAGGATTTATCCATATATCTGTTGTCCCACTCATCCATTCACATTTGTCAATCAGATTTGTGACCTTTTTGTAACTTCTTCATAAGTTTGTGGCATCAAAGTCGTCCTGGAATATTTCTCTTATTTAATTTTGTACTTTCGAGGAGCATGAGCATGTGGGTCCGCAAAATTGAGTCGTCTGAATGCTTCTCGTTCCACAAAAGAATACGGCAGCATATCAACAATTATTAAATCCATGATGGCTTTGTCTATCCTGCGTGATATGTCGTGATTATCTGGCCACTGTAATGAGTAATGATTTTGAAGCCTTTGCTTGTGTCATGTTCGGAATTGTAGTCTGCACAAAGTTTCAAGTACAATCATTAATTGTCGATCCAAGTGAGTTTTTTAAATCATTTCTTTTTAATTTTGGTTTGCAATTTTTATTCGACGATATCCGATTGTCGTTTGAAATACTATCTATGTTCTGATTCATGAAAGTTTGATAAATGTTGCTTCAAACCGTATATTGTTTGTTTCCTAGGGTCAGAACTTCTTAAAGAATATGATTTATTGCATATTTTGCAGGTGACTTTCGATAAATCTGTAGAACACTTATCGTAATATCGCCAAATAGGATTCTTTCGTAACATTTTCGTTATATCAATGATTCAATTCTGGAACAAAACAAATTGTTCCAATTACATATTACTGAAAAACGCAAATGGACATATTACAGTAATTGAAATGCTCATGAAACATTTGGAAAAAAGAATTTTGTCGTTTCTTCGATGAAAAAAAAACTGAGAAATCACCAATAAAATTGATCACAAAATTTGAGAAGACAAGAAGGATAAAATGTATCAAGATCATGACTTGTGACGTTTTGATTTTTCCAGAATCTGTGAAATGCAAAACTTCACTGTTAGAAGAATCTGTCTTAAACTTAACAATACTATTATGAAGTTTTTTAGATAAACATTTTATCAAATTTCATACGAAATTTTGTATGAAATTTCATATTTTCATATTAAATTTCATGTTTTCATATTAAATTCAATAATCGTTCTTAAATTTAATATGGAAATATGAAATTTCATAAAAAATTTCGTATGAAATTTAATCAAATGTTTATGTAAAAAACTTCATAATATTATTGTCAAGTTTAAGACAGATTTTTCTAACAGTGTTGTCCCGTTTCATTATGTGACCGACGAAATTTTTTTTTTTTCGGAAATCGATCTACATTCAACTTGAAAGTAAAAGTTTCGACCCCAAGTTACATTCATCGAAAGTTTGTCAGATATTCTGGATCTCTTGGGATACTTAAAAGTTACACGTTACGATGTGTGAAGGTTTATCATAAAGTTGGAACTCAATAAAGTTATTGAATAACGTTTGTAAACATGACACACGCACGTCAATCTTTATTCATTCATGTTGCCACTCAATAGAAAATAATACGGGAATGTACACAAGAGAAGTAAAGTTGACTATCAACAAATTATCAATGAAAGATTCAAGTATTTGGTGTACAAATATGTTTGAGGACAGTTTTAAAAAAATTCAAGATTTATTAAAAAAGAAGTAAAACATATATGTTATCTATATTTAGTAACTATAGTTATTCATCGAAATAATCTCCATTGCACTGCATGACCTTCAGCCATCTCTCAGGTAACTCGCGGATGCCTTTCGCGAAGACACTTTCGTCTTGCGAGGTGAGAAATTTAGCGACCCATTGTTCCACTTCTTCAGATGTTTTGGACCGCACGTCAGACACATCGTTCTGCATTTTCCGGAATAAGTGATAATCGGATGGGGGTCAGTCTGGTGAATACGCCGGGTGTGGTACAGCTTCCCATCTAAGCGCTAGTAACGTATCCTTGACCGGTTTATCCACATGAGGCCGCGCGTTGTCATGCAGCAGTTTTACTGGACGTTTTCTTTTGCCAGAAAATGGACGTTTCTTCTCAATTTCTTGATTCACTCGCATCAATCGATGACAATAGCAATCGGCAGTAACCGTCTGACCAGGTTTGAGAAGTTCATAATACAGTACGCCTTTCATATCCCACCAGATGCACAGCATGACTTTGTTACAATGAACATTGCGCTTTGGCGTGGATGTTGTCGGCTCGCCGGGGTCAACCCAATGATATTCGCGTTTCGGATCATCAACATAAATCCACTTTTCATCGCCGGTCAAAATTTTCCACAAGAAAGACTTTCTATGTTGCTTGTTGTAAAGGCTCATACAAATGTACACAGGACAACTGTTTTTATTTTCTCGAGTCAGAAAGTGTGGTACCCACGTCGTTCCTTTCGGAATCTTACCCATTGCTTTTAAACGATAAGAAACAGTTTGTTGAGTTACTCCAAGCTGTTCCGAAAGTTGTTTCTCCGTCTGACAAGAGTTTTCATCCGGCGACGCTTGCAGTTCCTGATCGTCCACCTCCAAATCACACTTTTTGAATCGCTCATACCAATACTCACATGTACTTTTAGGTACAATGTACTCTCCAAGAACAGAACATATCGATTCACACGCTTTCCTAACATTTTTTCCTTGATAGAATTCATAGCGAATGCAGTGTCTAATAAATAGCTTGTCGCTCTGCATGTTTAATTCACAGAATTTCTAGGTTATGTTTATGACTCCTTCACGTTTCGATACTACATATCAAGCTCCATCTATCATAAGTGAGCGGGACCTTAGAATTCACTTAGAATAGCTGTTATGATACAAAATCGAGGTGTCCTAAAACGTATTTGTACACCTAATAAAACTTACCTGATATAAAACAACGTGAACTAATCTTCAAAACCACAACACCAAACAGCATACGTCACATGACTGTACACTGAGAGAACAAAATGTGAAAATAACCTCCATTTCGTATATTTTCACATGGATAACTAAAAAGATAGTATTCATCACCTAACCCATGGTAATAATAACCAAAATAATGTATTTTCCACATGAAGGTGACGTGACAATTCACGAACGGAATAGTTTCGGTCGGTTTGGTGCCGAAACCAGAACCGAAACCCAGACTCTCATTTTGTGCCGAAACTGGCCGAAACCGAAACCAAACCTTCGGTCGGACACTGTAGCGTATCGATATTGATTTTTTTCTACTCCAGACAGAACAGCACGTTCATTGACACAAAAAAATCTTTCATTTGATCCGCATGAACGAAGAAGTTTAGAATTTTTCTATATGCTGGTACATAAAATTCCCGCATCCTATATGAAAAATGAATTCGTACGTAAAGTTGATTATTCTACATACGAGGTGTGTTCAAAAAGTAAGGTGACTTTGTATTTTTAAGAAAAAATATTTATTTATTTATCAATATTTATGTTGTCTCCTTCAAAGTAATCCCCCTCAGATACAATACACTTATGCCAACGGTTTTTCCAATCCTCAAAGCACTTCTCATAAGCACTTTTCGGTATAGCCTTGAGCTCTTCCAGCGATGCAGTCTTTATCTCTTCAATCGTTGCAAATCTCCGTCCTTTCATAGGTCTCTTTAGTTTTGGGAACAAGAAAAAGTCACATGGGGCCAAATCCGGTGAATATGGTGGCTGAGGCATGATTGTGGTGTTGTTTTTGGCCAAAAAATCTCTCACAAGCAAAGATGAGTTAGCAGGGGCATTATCGTGATGCAAAAGCCATGAATTATTTTCCCACAATTCTGGACGTTTTCTTCGTATCGCTTCTCGCAAACGGCGCATAACTTCAAGATAATACTGTTTATTGACCGTACGACCATATGGTAAGAACTCCTGATGCACCACGCCATGGTAATCGAAGAAAACAGTGAGCAAAACTTTGACATTTGATCGAACTTGGCGTGCTTTTTTCGGTCTTGGCTCATCTGGGGTCTTCCATTGGGACGATTGGACTTTGGTTTCGACATCATAACCATATACCCATGATTCGTCACCAGTTATGACCCTTTTGAGTAAATCTGGGTCGTCGTTGACGTCATTCAACAGTTCTTGAGCGATGCTCATGCGACGGTTCTTTTGGTCAAAATTTAGCAATTTCGGAACAAACTTCGCTGACACACGTCTCATGCCCAAAACGTTAGAAAAAATTTCATGGCACGAGCCAAGCGACAAACCAACATCCTCAGCAACTTCTCTGATAGTGATTCGACGATTTTCCAAAACAATTTTCTTCACTGCTTGAACGTTTTCATCAGTTGTTGACGTGCTTGGGCGTCCAGAGCGAGGCTCGTCATTGGCATCTTCCCGGCCATCTTGGAAGAGTTTGTACCACTTGTAAACATTTTTTTTACTCAGAACAGTTTCACCGTATGCTACTGTCAACATTTTAAGTATTTCGGAGCACTTTATTTTATTTTTTACACAAAATTTGATGCAAATCCTTTGATCCATATTTTTCGATAGCAAGAAATCGCCGAGCACGCAAAACACTTATAACCTTTACGCCTCTCACGACCAAACAAAACATGCTATACACTTGAAACTTGCTACAGATGTTCGGGAAGAGTGTGCCAACATAACAAAACAAAAAAATCGATGATTAAAAGTACGTTGCCCGCGAAATTTGAAAAGTCACCTTACTTTTTGAACACACCTCGTATTCTGAGAAGATAGACGGACGCTAGAATCCAAAACTAAAAGTTACACGCAATCCTGATATTTGAGATGATTTTACTGACGTTTGAAAAAGTATATTTTTGATTCTGATATATTTTTTTTTCGATTTATTTTGTCAATGGGGCCGAAATTTGGGGATTTTTCCTGAAAATCGTCGGAAATTCCATTGATACCTAATACTGGACATCATGCGCAATCACTAGGCGAGGAAGAAACTTGAATTGAGGGAGCGAATGATTCGAACAATCCTTAATGATAAATGAATACCTTTCAATATAACAAATGAATAATATCCAAGACAATGCAGTTTGCAAGCAGGTAATACATGCGAGGCTGCATAGAATATTAGACGCATTCGGTACAGCGACAGACTTTCAATGGGGCTCTATTGTGCGGTCAACTGCAATAGACGTCCCATGGACCTCCATTGAATCTCTAACGCTACACCAAATAGACTTAACGAACTCTCTGAAATCTAATTATACTCCTCGAGTTGCCATATTATACCAGGTAGGATCCGTCGAGAATATAATTAAAAATTCCAAAATCAATATTCCTATTCACATGAAACACCTGTATCGACGGAATAAATATCATTTACAGAATTGAGAGATATCTTGATTTATTCTAAATCTTAAACAGCGATACAAAATTGAGAGATTCTCAACGATAACGATGTTGGAAAAAGAGAAGTCCTTTTCACGCTAGGTAATTCCCAATTCACTTGAAGTAAATTTACAGAGAAACGCTTGGGTACGCGAGAGCCGGGTGGTTTACCAACACGTGTGAGAATAGGTTCAGGATATCTGGAACTTTGTAAGGGAAACGTATATCCAAAGAGAGACCCATTTAGATGCCGGTGTAAACGCACAGCATTTTCCGTAATTACCGGTTCTCGAGTAACACGAATAGTCTGGTCAAAGTATCGTATACATATAGTATTGTAGAATTTTTATTCAAATTTCGAATGAACGGTAGAAATCCACAACGGTGCGAGGCATTTTAGATAAATAAAATTAACCCACAGCGATATTAATCCTCTCTGATTCTCGTTGAATATTGTCATTCGAAAAGATGGGAAATAAAAAGAAGGAGAAGAATCCGGTCGCGATGTTGTTGAGAATAGTATACGATTACGATGGTTCTCTCCTCTGACAGGTATTGCGTACGTGTACGGTGTACGTATAAAGTTGGTTCTTAGAGCGTGTGTACGGATAGGTGCACGCGTGAGAAAGGGCACACGCGTGGGCACGCGCTTATGTATCGGTGAAAACCGGTTTTCACGCACGTGCATACGATAATTTCCTCTATGCATCCCTCTTTACAATATCTGCACGTATATGACGAGACCTCCTCTCACGACAACGATCCCATGTAACAACGTCCCATTCTGACGTGTACCTCAAGATTATATATCGTTACACGTATTCATATTGTTGCCTAGAAAATGTGTATTGAGACATGAAATGTTTGACCGAACGTGTAAAAAAGGTCCATCGCGTGTTCCCGATAGGGGAGTGTTATCCTCATAGATAAAAAGAGAAATGAAAATATATTTTACAAAAATGAATGATACTGCACATTCGAACGAATCATAGTCATTTGTGTAGTCATGTACGTGCGTGTACATGAGCCGTTGTAAGCCGTTCAACACCGTTGCGATGTGTAATTCCATTCTTCATTCATTTTATTTACTTCGAACCCGAGTACGTGTGGGAAAATATGTGTAAACGTATATACACAAAGTACAAGATAAATCTTTTCTCTGACCGCCCCGATATCCATTATTATCGAGGAAATTGTTAATTTGTCGAAATGGTGCGAGAAACCGAGAAAGAGAAATTTATACGATATAATAATTCTTTGAAATCGTTCGAGTGAAGATGAAATACTTGCTGAACTTTCAAATACATCGAGAAAAATGATAACCGAGTTTCACCTTGTTCTACGAATTTCAGAATAAACATTGGTTCAACGTATATTTTATACCCCATCCATTGTTCGGGGAAAAACGAGGTAAAGGGAATGAACGAAAATTGGGATTCTATTGTATTTGAAATGTAGTTCACGTGACAAATCCGAAGACTTTGTTCAATCCTTTTCAGATGTAACCCGCTTACTTTCATATTATACAATGGAATTTCAACTTCCTTCAACAGAAAATTCAACTGAATGTATCGAACGAATATACTCTGAATCGAGTACAGGATTATTGAATTATAAGTTTCGATTTGCTGGATGAATGGTAATGAAGTGCTGAAAAGAGCACAAGCTGAAGAAGAAGAAGAAGAAGTAGAAGAAGAAATTTTAACGGATATTGCAATAAAATGACTCGTCTAAACACATCGAACCGGATATTTTAGTAGTTCACTTTGACGTTTCCGACAAGAGCACTTCAATGTGCAGTTCATGTGCATTTCGTGTGTCAATATTATTATTCGGTTAAGTGTGTTAGAAATTGTTTGTGTTCAATTACGAATTGTCAATGAATTATGCGACCATTCTTCAAACTGTGCTTACAATATATTACAACGGAATTCTGTTTTTCCGCGAACGACTAGGTCCCCGCGCGGAAATTCAGAGTCTCGCAACAGTCTCGCAAATAATCTCGCGTTGTCTTTCAAGTGTCTCGCTTATGAAACAATCCAATACCTTAGCGAATGATCTCGCTTAAAGTCTCGCATGATATTGCTTTGATTCTGACTCTCTAAATCTGGAAGAGTGAAAAATCATGCATTCCACTCCACTAAGTCTCAGAAGTGAGCCAGTCCCCTTCGAGCGGAATTTTCACTCGTTTTGAGTGGAGTCTCACTCTTTTGGGTGAAAAAGTCACTTTAGAATTGGAGTGACCGTGAGTTTCTAACCTCAAACCTTGGATTATCACTCTGAAAGAGTGGAAATTTCACTCAAAATTTCGACAGGCTCACTTTTGGCTGCCTAAAGAGTGAAATCTCACTCTAAGAATTTTAGAGAGTAGAAACAAGTATTACAAGCGTAGTTACACCACTTCAAATTGTAACCCTTTTTTCTAAAAGTATGGAATCTTTTATTTTCTCATTGAATTTTTATTGATGCATGCATTAATTTTCCATCTTTGACTAATCGATCGTGCAGTTTTCCGCTATAGAAAAGACATTTCCTTCAAAATACATTTCCATTTTCAAATATTACGATGATTTCTTGAGGAGGTAATAGGATCGGTAATTCAATAATTTATTGAGAATTTGGATCTACAACCATTACCTAACATTGGTGATTAGTGTTGTTGGTTAGGAAGAGACTGGATTGTTTGGATGACGACCCATATAAAAATCTTCAGGCTCCGCCAATGCTGACGACGGAATATAGCTAGACTCAAGGCTGCCAGCCAAAGCTGGGCAATCTATGTAGGGACAAGGATGGTTGACAATGGTCTAAACATTGTACCAATATGGGAAGTCATAAATCGACTTCATTGATCCATCATTGATCATTGGCTGCGCCACGCTTGGTCCATCCTTCAACCAATATTGCTTGAAGGAAAAAGCATGCTTTCAACAGAGGCTCTCTAGGGCTTGGCGGGACACTGCTCCAAGCATTAGGCAACTCTGAATGACAATGGATTCTCATGTTGCACCAAGCATGGGTCGTAGCTTGGTCCAGCTTGGGCAATAGCCTGGCTCAGCTTGGGCGATGGCCTCGCTCAGTTTAGGCGTTAGCTTGACTCGACTTGAGTAATAGCTTGGCTAAGAGTGAAACTTCCTTCTCAAACAGCAAATTACAATAACTCTCGCCAGAGTGATGCTTGTTTCCTGCGAGTGGCGAACCGAGCATTCAATCAATATATAAGTCTCCTTTGAAGATTCCATGACAGAAATAATTCTTCATCTGTTTCCAGACCCGCCTACTTCTACGCCAGGACCACCGGATTTACGTCATCCATCAGTTTAAACTAATCAGAAAAATTACATGTTGAAATTCTCCGACATTCATTTCGTTCAATCGAAATGATAGAATGGATTTTTTATTTTATTTTCAATTACAATAAAAAATAAAATTGACCATTGGCATGAGATGGGCGCAACCCTGCCGCAAGATTGCTACAGCGTTGGCTCATCCTTGGCGAACAAATTTTTGTATGGTCTGCCATTGACGGCATATGCCATCACAACCCTGTTTCCAGTGTTGGGTCTTGATTGTGGAAACAAATGGGCTGAGGCTGAAATGATGTTATCATTTCAGAGTTGCGCCATGCCTGGTAGCCTAGGATCGGCCCATCTTGGTGAGCCTTGCGGCAACCTAGCGCCCATGGTCAATTTTTACCTGGGGACGTTGTTAACGAAAGCTACACGGAGAAAAAAGATTTCGTTATTTCAACGAATCCGTCTTCGCTGAACGGATTGAATAACCTAACGATGACATTTCACTGTGTTAATGAGCTAATTCGCTGTATTTACTAACTGATTCGTTATTGTTATCAGTCCTTCGCTAATTTTACGAAGCTTGATTCGATGAAACAACGAATCGCCGTTCATTTCAGCGGACTTGCTTGCTGTCCATATAATAACAAGCGAGTTTCGTTAAGACAGCGAAATTTCTGCAATTCCAACGAATTTTTTTTCTCCGTGTATAGTTGAGTTATAAGGCTGTAACTTGAGAAATTATGAGCAATTATTCAGAAAAATCTCATTCTCCACACGGAGAAAAATTTGTAGCAGAGATCCTCATAATAATAGCAGTTTTGGGACACATGGGCATTTATGAACGTTTCTCCTTTAATTCGTAGTAATTTTTTTCAAACTCATAGTAATATGTGTCAGATGCAAAGTTATTTTCACCAAAATGAGGCATGGATTACCATAATTGAAGGAGGAGTGCACATAAATGCTCATGTGTCCCAAAACTGCCATTATTATGGTAAACCTTGCTACACATTTCCCATACGTTTTTCTCCGTGCAATAATTCTTCAAGTTTTTCTGAAAATAATCATTTCCCGTGTGGAAATGAATTCTTGGCGGCAGTTTGGGCCAAACTAGGCGTCCTCGTTCTATTTCAGGCCCTGTTTTGGTTACCCTTATAGGGCTTACACTGAGAACCCAATTTTTTAGATTTGAAGAAAATTTCTTTGCCCTCATTTTGATAAATCTTGTTTCCGATGGAAAAAATAATTCATTCGATTGGGAAAATTCTTCAATGAGTTGAAACCACGTTCTTTGAATTCACGAATGAATTTATTTCTGTTTCAGTTTGAGAATTTTTCGTTTCAATTCGATGAAGAATTTTTCCATTTGACTGAATTTTTTTCCATTGAAGAAGAGATTTATTAGAATGAGGGCAAAGAAAATTCTCTTTCAATCTAAGAAATTGGGTTCTCAGTGTAGGCAGGATTGTCACGCACTCATCTTCAGGGCCTGCATAGTATTCCCAACTTTGAGCCTATGTAGGACACCCATAATAAAGCTAATGTAGGCGATGAAACTAGGACCTTTGAAAGATTGAGGTATTTCTCCGAGAAAATTCAGGATCAAATTAGAAAAATTATTGTCAAGCAGAGCACCAAGGTCGAAGGAATTCGATAATCATATTCTTTGGGACTTATATTCTGATTTATGACAAAAAAAGAACCAACTCGAAGTATAAATAAACAACCTTGTATCAACAACGCAAAATTTGACATGGTTTCTTTCTTAAAAAATGTTTATTTTCGATCCGTTTATGACTTATGAGGGCTCATTTTGTTCCTTGTGAGATTTAAAAAACCTTTACCATGGGGATTTTTTTTATATGAGTGATCATGACACTGTCACACGCTTTTGTTTATTGATAGTAAAATACATTCACATCAACGGTTCCTCCCTAAGTTAAAAAGAATGTCCTTTCACGAAAACAAAGGTGTATTTTACTTTGAAAATTTTTATAAAACTAATAAAAATCCATGGTTTATGGGTCGCGTAGATTTATAGTTTTAAATAACAGAATAAGAGCTAACCATTATAACTTTAATTTGTCTTGTTGGTTGAAAAATTATATCGACAATCCTAAATGTGACTGTGATAATGAATCTTTACAAGATATCAATCATATTGTCTTTAATTGTCCGAAATATAATTTTGATAGATCTGTTCTTTTTCCAGATTTGGATAACCTTGGTTTGAAAAATCCTAAAAATGTAGTTGATTTAGTAAAAGATGAAAAAATATGTACACGGAAAAAAAGATGATGTTGGATTTACAACATTTCGTTCGATCACCATAGAAACCCCTAATGTTTCTATGGTGATCGAACGAAACATTGTAAATCGAACATCATCTTCTTTTCCGTGTATATTACATGCACTATTTAGATTCTTGGCAAATACGAATTTATATTTTTGATGTTTATATTTGCCGCCGATAGTTCTAGATGACGTTAATGTTTACGGGTTTACTCCTGTTTCTGTTAACTTAGGTTATACCTTTACATGAGAATGTAACATGATCGTATTGTAAGAGCTTGGATGCTATTCTATTAATCTCAATAAATTGATTGAACTTGAACTTGAACCGAATTCTCAATTTTTGCTATATTATATCATACAATTATATATATTTTCGTGACTGAAATTTCATTCAAATGTAATTGAAATTTCAATAAATTTTTCAGTTACGTGAATAACTTTTGCTTCCATTACATGTAATTGGAAGTTCAATCAGGAATTTCTAACAGTGTTATAATGAAGATTTAATGTGCACTGTCAACACAATTCCAGTAACAAAATTTCTTTTCATCGTATACAAGATTTATCAGTTGGGGAAAAGTAATCATTTTAGGATAATTATTTTATCTAAGAATCATTTTTGATCAAGTCAAGCTCATATGAATTTTAAAGGTCTGCTATATTGACACAGTATCATAGGTGAACGACAAGAGAGTTGGATCTTGAATCACGAAGATCTGAGTTCAATTTCGAATGAAATATATACCCGTAAAAAAATTCAGGTACGATCAGTCGTGGTCAGACCTCAATTGTGTACCCACGTGATGAGGACTGATCATGCTCAATCACATCCAATCAGGCTTGATTAGGCTTCATTATGCATGAGTAATTCATACGAGATCAACAAATTTTTCCGTAAGGAATCAAACTGACAATTTTATCGAACACTAATTCATTGCCAATCATTTCTACTTATCATGATCATGCCGTTTCTATTCTCTAGTTTCCAGGTCTCCGACATGATCACGCGTGATTTTGTATAAATACTTCTCAGTCGGTGAGATTTTGCATGATCACATGCGAGAATGGTTTTTCCTGTATGATCGCAGGTGATTAAGCTTGAACACAGGTTTTCACGTGGGTACAAAATTGAAGCCTTTTTAGTGACGATGAAGCTAAAAAAATGAACGACCAGGCGTAGTCAGTATTGAAAACGAATGGTTTTGCCGAAAAATATCCATGATTGGGCCTGCACACGCCTAATCAGACCTGAACGATTTTTCGACGGTTATATATATTTCTTTCCCATTCAGGAATGTAATTTCTTGATTTTGGGTCAAAATCTCAAAATTTTTTCAATAATTTTGCGAGATGATCAACGAGACTCAACTCATTCATATCTCGGATTGTTTTATAACCGAGACCATTTGCAAGATCATTTCCAAGACTATCCGAGATTCTTTGCGAGACTATTCCACATATGAGACTTTGCCACATATTATTTTATTTTGTGGATTCCACTCTACAGACCTACGGGTTGTTATTTTTCTCAGTCATCCGGAGTTTGTGATTTCCAAGGGCAGATTTGTAATCAGGGGACACGAGACGAAGGAAACTCAGTGTATTTGGGAGTTTTGTGGTCACAGGTCAGGTGTTCGCACGACCCTCCGACAACGAGAGCAGGGGTGGACACTCTCGCTCTATAACAGCCTTTTGGGGAAACTCTTTTGTCCCCGTCTTTGCTGTTGTTTAACCTCAAAGTGGCGTCAATTGAAATCTGTCTTCTGAGTTGGACTTGTTCCTTCCTCGATTATAAGAGCAAAAAATAAAACGATAGAGCAGAGGGGAATATAATTTACCTATTCTCTGTAAAAAAAAGTATTCCCTTTGACACCCTTAATATCTTGATTTCTTCCCATCGTACCCTTGGCATCGTTAAATCAAGTAAGGGATTACCTATCGCATATCCTCCGGTACACTCCAACTCTCTCTCTGAGGTAACGTGACGTTGGGTTCTTTGCACGCCACAAGAGGGTTGTTCGGGTACCTGGCTTCTTACGGTGAAGGGGTGTACGAGCCGAGCTGTTGAGGAAAGGGATGAATTTCGGGCGGTGAGCTAGCAAGTTCGTGAGTCCATGAATCGCGACGTGCCTTGCGGAAACGTGAGCTTCTTTGCGGTCGATACCCCGTTGTATTCGTGTATGTATAAAGTTACATACCTATGTACGTTACATCTTAGTTTCCTAACACGGGTGTATGTATGCGTCCGTTAGTATAAGACTTTGTACATAAAAATAAGCGTGTATATAGGTAGCTGGCAACCACAGGGATTTCTCGTCTTCGCCCACGTTCCACGTGCCGAAAATCTCTCTCGTCACGGAAACACTTTGGACCTTCCCTCGGGTATCATTCCTCACCCCTCGGTCTTTCTCTTCGATCTTCTTCCGGGTTTTGTTGTTGCGGTTACCAAAGTTCATCAATAAAATTCCTCATTGTGGGAGGGAAAAAGTTTTTTCTTCTTCTCCTCTTTCGGCATTCGGTAAATGGCAATTATCAACTCGACAAAGCTACTCCACATCCTCCTCGTGGTCCATTATGATGAAAGAGAGGACCACCCTACTAGCAATTTTGACGTGACGCGTCTCGTGCCCGTCACTGCGGCAAACCAATTACGAGGTATTCAACCGTGAACGGCTAAAATCTTGCTCGAGTGGTCCTTGAACCTCATCCGCAGACACACCGATAATCATATAATCCGTACAGACGTGCACGAGTGTCTGCCACCAATGGTGGATTTCACAGAAAGGTTTACCATGTTGTCATGCGGAAAATCAAATTATTTCAATTATCAGTTCGATAGAATTTTCCTCTTTACCGTCTCATCTTTTCGTTTCATTTATTCCATATACTCCTTTCACGTTCGTTCCGTTCGAACTGTGTTATCTTGTATCGGATATGTCATCGACATCTATTTGATATTCAGAACCCTAATGGATATTGTGAATATTCAACGCAAGAGTCGAATGGATTTCTTGTTTCCAACGATACATGTCAGAACGTTTCAAAGATCTAATGTATATGCATTAGATATCTTGCATTACATTTTACAAGTTCAAGTCTCTCCTCTCGATTCCAGTTTGACCGGATTCAATTGAATTTTTGTGATTCACCGATTGTGAAAATTGGAGCCGATAATTCGTATTCTATGTATTCGTAACAATGAACATTTCTTCTGAAAAAACCTTTCTCTCTCATATTCACTTTTGTTGTTTTCCACGCATTTTCCGGTTACATGACGCGTGAATAAACGTGCGCTTTCTAGCATAAAGGAGCAAAAGCTTTCGCGGTAATTCAACCCCTCTCATCGTGGAAAGTTGCCGTGCTCGTGGCAGGACTGATCCAGTTTATGTCGTGAGCACACGACACGCGCGTCGCAGAATTATTCAAGAACGGACGTCGGGACGCCGGGGCTCGGTTAATCCGATTCGACGGGCTGCGACGCGCTACGTGAAATTTGATTATTCTGACGTAATGATTCGTCGTGACATCATCCCAAAGAGACTGTTGTATGGATACCCGATGATGTATGCAATTTCGAATATTACCTTCCAAGATGCAGCTTCCGTCGCTGAAGAAACTCTACTCGTGGAAATTGAATTTTTGTAAAATTTTGTATTTACTTTTTTGTTCCGGTATCCACGGATATCCCCGATTTGCATTTATATCGATTGGTCGCCGTACATGGATATACGTTAAATCCATTCTCAGCGGCGGACGCCTACGCTCAAAGATGAGGTACCGTCGCGTCGTGTCGCGCCAAAACGAAACGTTAACTTCACGTTAGTCGCGAGACGAGAGAAAGACGAGTCGTAAAAAAATCAATCGCATAAGCACAACGACGGAGACTAAGATGAGAAAATAGTACCTTCTTCTTCACGTCACGAGGGGATCCGGAGACTGATATATGCTACACGGGTGGCGAAGATGAACATTTCACTCGTAATTTTACATATTGTAATTGCGAGGGCACGTGATATGTGATGTTTTCAGCTTTTTTATGCTTCTCAACTTCGGAAAAGGATGGGTTTTTTTGGATGAAGAGTCACTGAGGTCTCAAGGTTGAATGCCGTTCAAATTTCAAGAGTTGAGAATGTATGGTTTTGGATAGCCAATGATTGATTCCTGATTGCTGGCCGAGACTTGACGATCGTGAAACCTGTTAGAGAATTCAAGTGTTCTTGCAGCCATCATTTTTAAATTCAAGATTAATAACCCTAGAACACAACACTGGGGTATTTTTGTACCCCAAGGCGTTTTGAAAGTTGTAGGTGAAGTAGGTTTTGCTGCATATCGATCCAGAATCCTGATCATAAGTCAGTTTAGAGTTCCAAAAGAGGGAAGAGTTGATTAGAAGCGCGAATTTGCCTTTTGATTGTGACTGCCCTGGTAGAAATTCCCGCTGGTAAACTATAAAGCACTAATCAGTTCATGCTTTTTACTGGTGAGGCACTAAGCGGGAAAACTTACCAGTAAATGGTAAGGGATGTAACGCTCTCACCAACGAGGAACTAATCAGGAAAACTGAGCAGGCACTGGCGAGTAACTGATGAGATACTTATCAGTACCTCATATGGCGTTTATTAGTAATTAATAAAGCATCGATCAATACCTCACACGGTGTTTATCAGTAACTGATGAAGCACTGAGCAGTAACTAGTAAGGAATTTGTTACACCGAGAAAAATTATACACAATGCCAATTATGCATGGATCATGATCGTATAAAGTTTCAAACGACTATAAAATGCTATCATTATTAGAATTGAAACTATTTATCACATTACTTGAATGATCATGTTATTAACTGTTCATCGTTTATTCGGTGAAAATATGTTGATTATTGCTCATTGATTGAGAAACTATAAATGTTGAATTTAATCTATAAAGTATGCACGACTTTCATTTGACTGTTAGGGCATTCTTCGTCAAATTTGACCCCCCCCCCCCTCTGTCCAAAATTGAGTTCAGTGTAAAAATATGTTTGAGGTGTCAAATGAAGGCTTAGGGTGTCAAGTTTACTTTGCACACTGGTTTTTTTGAAAATTCAATATGGCGAAGCAAGGATGGCGGAAAACGTCATCGGAGAAAGGTTGCGGAAAAATTAAATAGTGGATCATTCGGCCAAAAACCTCACGATTTTAGATTGGGTCAATTCTAGGGGGTGTTTCTGGTCGCTGATTAAGAATTTGGAGTCAGATTTTGGAAATTCAAAATGGTGGACTGTATTTGGGACGTGATATGGTGACCAAAAAATTCAACTCAACTCGATTCGCTTGAAATTGGCTATTCGGGGGTTTTCGAGGTCGCTGAATCCGAATCTGAGGTCGACAACCTACCACAACCAACTCTTCACTGGGTTTTCTCAATCAGTTTTTCCTCTTTCGTGCCTCATCAGTCATGAGGAAGAACTTGTGACAATTCTACCAGGATGATAACAACGCGGAGTGAGCGTGAAGTACGAAATTACTCCAGTGTTGTGGTACCGTCGGTACTTTGTGCGGTTTTATGAAAATTCATGCTTGAGAATTTCAAGGAAAATCTTGGGTTTCGCAGCAGTTTTTGCAGAATTTAAGTTCTCTATCATTCTTCGAAGTGTTTTTCTGTTTAAAAAAAAAATATAAATTAATTTTGTTGCCAATGTAATAAATGCGGACAAAAGGACTGAAAGTAATTGAAAAATGTTTTCTCTACATTTCTCAGTAATATTCTACCAATGACAACCGTGGAGAATTATATTTTCACATGAATAAATGTTTTCTTAACATTTACATTGACTTTCGCCTTCTTTTGAGTAATCATCAATTTTTCAACTTTCACATTCTCAATTAGACGTACTTTAGAAAAGTAAAAAAAAAGTGAAGATTCCGTTTTATACGTGTCCTAGATAATTTTTTCGAGTTTCCAAATGTTCTCGGATATTCAAAATCGGATGGAAATTCGAAAAGTTTTGGCCATCTTTTGGAAAACAGTCAAAATGTCGTTTTTTGCGATTTATTTTCGCTTCCAGCTAATATTTTGCAATTTTTTCATAAGATTTTTGCATTGAAATATTCATACTATTGTCTTCGTGTTGAACAAAGGAAATGATGTTTTCCAAAATTCATTTTCCATGACGAATGTTTACATAAATCGCGTCCAAAGGTGTGGGGTACAAAAATACCCCAGGGTTGTGTTCAATAGCAAAGAGAATAAGTGTTGTGTTCTACCCGTGAAAAAATCTTTCAGGTCTAATTATGCGTGTTCAGGCCTAATCATGGATATTTTTGGGCAGAATTATTCATGTTCAATACTGACTGCACGTGAGTGAGCCTGATTACACATGGTCGTTCATTTTTGAGCTTTGTCATCACTTCAAAAGCTTCAATTTAGTACCCACGTGGAACTCCGTGATCAAGCTTAACCACCAGTGATCATGCAAACTATTCTCGCTCGTGATCATGCAAAATTTCACCAACTGAGGAATATTCATGCAAAATGACTGTGTTGATTTTTCTATCACAAATACACATGCCTGATCATGCTAAATCGGTCCTAAACGCAGGCGCGTATGCCTGGTCACGCATGATCATGCCTGAAAACTGGAAATGAGAAAATGGGAGCTGCATAAGCACAATAAGTAGAAATGATGACCAATAAATTAGTGTTTGAGAACATTATTATAGTTTCATTCCTCACTAAGGACTTCTTGATTTTGTATGAATTTCTCATGTATAATGGAGCATAATCAAGCGTGATTGCGTGTAATTGGGCATAGTTAGTCCTTATTACGTGGGTACAAAATTGAGGCCTGGTCACGCCTGAACAGGCTTTAGTCATCAGCCTTGATCAGGACAATTTTTTCACGGGCAGGGTCAATTATTTCCCAACATTTCTAAGAATTATCTCATCAGTTCACATCGTAAAAAATTATATTTTTCAGAACATTTATATTGACCATCATCTTCTTTTGAGAATCATCAACTTTTCAACTTTTCCCTTTTCAAATAAATATACTTTTCAAACGAAATCAAAATTCCATCTCATCCGTGTTATAGATAATTGTTTCAAGTCTCAAAATCTTTTTAGATTCTTCAAATCGGACGGAAATTCGAAAAGTTATGTTCATTTTTTCGAAAAAGGTCAAATTGTCATTTTTCGAAACTTTTTTTTTGCTTTAAACCAGGACTGCAACCATTTTCCTCACGCCAAAAAACCCACTCAGGTTCCTTCAATAAAACCCAGCTAAAAGAACCCATATTATCACCCAAAAAACCTAGTTTCTATTATTCGCTGATACGCTGTGATTTCATATTGAAACTACAGTGTTTATTCTTCTAGAAAATCGAGTTAAATTTTTGTTTTATTAATTTCAGTGTGATAATTCACTGTCATTTATTTTTTTTGTGCTCAATCGTTTATTTGCTCAGGGTGTCTACTGTTCCTCAAATATCCTTAAATTCTGGGAATATGCTGGGAAACCAGAATCGCTCCTTAAATCCTGGAAAAGACCTGGGATCATTTGTTACATCCTGGAAAATTTGCAGGAATTGCATTCACGATTAAAAACTGCGATATTTATATTTTGATTGAATACCTGGAGCTTAAAACTTGATCGAATATGTTGTCCAAATGCAAAATGAAACATACCTGTTACCAATATTCATCAACAGAAGCATTTTCTTCAAATTTAAATTCCATTCCACGACTCTTACACGATGAATTGAAAATTAATAAGTGAAGATTTCGTCCCTTTTGAAATAGATTTCTTATAAAACATATATGATGAGTATTTGGCGAAATCTGATTGAAATATTATAAGACTTTGGATCTAGTTTCGTTGGGCATTGCAAAAGTAATAATTAGAGAGTAAAAGGTAATATGGAATAAGATTCGAACAACCTGCGAAGAGTGAAAAATATGACAGATATTGTCTTTGTAGGTTGTTCACCCGGTGTATTCTTGCCGGGGTTGTCAATTTTACCGAGTACTGGTTTGGGTCTTTGAAAAATTTGCGAAAATTTGTTTTCCATAAGGTAATAGACCAATCGATTCAGAATCTTCTGAGATGGAAAATCAATAGGTCACGAGAGTAAGGATTTTATCAAACTTCATTTGCAATTTTTACCAAGTGCTGGAGCAAATTGATGAAAAACTTGCAAAAATTCGTCTCCGTGGAATGTAGACCAATCGATTAGGAATTTTATGAAACGAAAAATAAAGAGGAGCTTTTAGAAGAACCTTCCTTAAAAAGTGCACTTGCAAATTTGCAACCTTTCATACACGTTGATGTGTCCCTATCTCTTTATTCGACCTCTAACGAGCTCATCTCATCCTTGAAGGTGCACAATGAAACAAAATTATCACAGTCCTAGAACTTTTCAATCGATTGTCCTGGAAACTCTTGAAAAATCAAATTTTTCGATAACAGTAGACACCCTGTATGTTGAAAAGATAGTGTATAATATAATCATCGAAATTTGATTTAGGAGGGAATTGGAATATTTCCATTCAACGCTTCATTCATTTCAATAACCGCTTCGTTGACTTTTGGATTTTCACTAGGGCATCAGGTGAATTTCAGTTGGAATGAAATTATAACATTAATCACAAATCGAAATATTTTCACATTTCTTTATATAAATCCATTCGAAAAAGTACTTATTACAGGGTTGCCACAAACCTTGAAAGTCAGGGAAAGTCAGGGAATATAAAATTAAGTCAGGGAAAATCACGACATTTTCGAAAAAATCAATAAAAATCATAGATTTGATGAAGTCGGATGATTTGCTGCAAAGACAAAGTCGTGAAATTCGAAACTGAATATTTGAGGAGCTGTAATATCATGAAATTTCTCACATTAGCCCTAGAATGTTTTAAGAACATTCCGTAGTGATTTTAGATTTTAGCGGTAATCATCAAAACATGCTTATACCAAACACTGAATATTTCAATTCAAGCAATTCAGGTTTTGTTTTATAATTGATATCGTTTTCGGTTATTGTAACTGAAGGATTTCTCAGTGCATGCTTTGGAATCATAATTAATTCGGGTATCTAAAATATATAAAAGCTGTAAATATATACGTATAGCTTCAAGCTGTTGGGAAACATAGGAACATTCCATATGATCTGCGTTAGAATTTTGTTTCTGTGTATACAAATGTGTGTCCAAAGAGGAGATTTATTTATTTATTCATTTTCTCTACACTTTAAAAAATATAGATTAAATTACATAAACTTATATTCCTTAGAATGTGAAATTACACAATAAATCATAACAATATTTCATTACCTTCAGAAAAACTTACTACATTTAGGACCGAAACACTCCATTCTCACGCCAAAAATTTGGAGTAAAAATGGAGTGTTTTGGTCCTGAATGTAGTAAATTTTACTAAGGGTATAAATTAACTTAACAATTTCACAATATACTTTACTTCACAATTTTATCTATAATTTCATTATAATTCATGGTAATTCCAACAGATTTTAGAAATTTAAGTAATAAATTATAGGTAATATTCCTAACGGCACATCCACCGATGTCTACGTTGCATTTCCGTGGAAACTATAGGTGGATAAAAGGGAGATGCCCTGCAAAAACTAATATCTTACTCTAAGACGTTTCTGTATTCACTTTCAAAATATGTCCAAAAGGTTCCCAAGCGAAAGGTTTGGAGAGGGAACACAGCAACGTCTCAAAATAAAGACATCAGTTTTTGGAGTGCTTGGATACAAGGTGGAGAAACGAAGGAGCGACGTAGAGGTGACGAAGAAATGTGCTGTACGGGGGTGGGCCTTCAATACACCGAAACATTCTTGCACCGAATGTTCATTATACCGAAAATTCATGGTCCGAACGTTGATAGATCGAAAGTTTGTTTTGCCGAAAGCAATCAGATTCCTCATTCTTATATAATCCATAAGAAATTGCAGTTTTCATCCAATCGGATACATTCGGCATAATAATTCTTCGGTCTATTAGCGTTCGGAACATGAATTTTCGGTATAATGAACATTTGGTACAAAAACGATTCGGTGTATTGAAGGCCCACCCTGTACGGGATATTTATAAAAAACATTACCAATGATTCATTATGTAAATTCCCCAAATCTGATGAAATTACCATGAATTTTAATGGAATCATACATAAAATTGTAAAATTGTCATAACCCGAAGGGAACATGAAGCTTCAGCGAACGTTCAGATTAGATCTGTATAGATCGGTCCAAAGCTTCACAGGAGCTCATTTTTAGATTCACAAACGTTTGACAAAGGTTTTACGAACGTTGAAATGTCCGCCTTGAAATACTTTCAAGGAAGATAGATTGAACGCTCATGAAAGTTCATCGAAGGTTTGATGAACCTTTACAAAAATATCTATACTTATATTAATTTCCGTTAATTTAGATTAATAATCATTAATTATTAATGATCAAAAATTAATGGAAATTAATATAAGTATAGATATTTTTGTAAAGCTTCATCAAACGTTCGATGAACCTTCATCAACGTTCAATCTATCTTCCTTGAAAGTATTTCGAGGCGGACATTTCCACGTCCGTAAAACCTTTGTGAAACGTTTGTGAATCTAAAAGTGAGCTCCTGTGAAGCTTTGGACCGATCTATACAGATCTAATCTGAACGTTCGCTGAAGCTTCATGTTCCCTTCGGGAATTCATGATAAAATATTGTTATCCCAGACGGCACATGAAAAATCCCAAAAGAATTCTAGAGGGAGAACTCCTCAAGAACTCTTTTAGAATACGAAGAGTTCTTAAAGAGTTTCGAAAAGAATTCGATTCGTCAGACATTTGCGAGTTCTTTTAAAATTCGATAAGACTTCTTTATGAATTTCAAAAGAACTCGTAAAAGTCTGACGAATCGAATTCTTTTTGAAACTGTTGAGGAACTCTTTGTTTTCACACCCGCACAGGAAAAAAACTCATGGCGAAAGTATGGGAATCGTGTAACTAAAAATCTGACTGCAACCCTACATCAAGTATACAAGAGTATTGAATGTGCGTGGATAATCATTTTCCAGCTGAAACAAATATTTTTAATGTGTCATACACTATTCTACACGGAGAAAATATTTCATTGAATATTTTCTCTGTGTATATGGTAATGCTGCGGAAGAATATGATTCAAAAATGTATCCTGGAATATCTTTGCAATTATATCTACTGTACATTTCTTTTAGTTTTGATGCCATTAATTATTTTCAGCCAATCTTTCAGGAAAGTGTTTATCATAGTTATAAAATTTACTCATTATAACATCTGATTAAAGGTGGGTGCCTGCGGATTTATTACACCGACTGTACATGATTGTTGAGAATGAATTACAATGAAGTTTGAATGGTTTTAGGGTCATATGTATGAGTCAGGGAAAATTTATCCTGGCGGTCAGGGAAAGTCAGGGAAAATGACTTCCAAATTTTTGTGGCAACCCTGTATTAGTACTTTCCAGTTTATAATTCCTTTTTCCAACAAAGGATTCTCGATGGTTTGAATTTTCAAGTTTTGACCCACCTTTCCAAATCAAAATGTACGGCCCTGCTCTACCGAACTATCGAAAAACAATTAAAATCAGCAATGTGAATCGTTTTATCTTCGCTTGCTGTATTTTTGGCTGTTCATAGATTTTTATCAATCGTGTGAGAATAGTGAATAGTTTTCTCAAACTGTCAAATATATTCGGTTCAATTTCGTGTTAGCAGAGAAATTTTGATTTTCTATTGTTGTATTTTTTGATAAAATATAATTAACATACATATATTATCCATTTCCGAATAATCATATTTATCTATCCGTTCATTATTCATTCCTGTAAAAGCGGGCAATGTACGGAATGTGATTACCAATTACTCAAATAATGGATAATGTATTTGAAAAATTAGCCATTGCTTAAATAATGGATAACGTATTTTGAAAAATTATCTATTACTTGAATAATGGATAATGTATCTAAAGAAATTATCTATCACCTGAATAATGAATAATGTATTTCTAAGAATTATTCATTACTTGAATAATGGATAATGTGTTTGAAAAAATTATCCATCAAGTAATTTGAGGTCCGTGTATTGCTCATTTTTGAAAAAAATTAATATAACGAACTGATTAGATGAATATGATGATTCGAAAAATGGATCACACATCAAATTTTTTCTCATAAACATATTTGTGGAATTTACAAATGAACGTTGAATTTCATTGATAAATTTTGGAATTTCATCATTAACATTGAATGTATGAACTAATATTCAATTTGATGTAGAAATATGACATCTCATAAGGAATTTCGTATTAAATTCAAGAAATTTTTCTAAAAGTGTTATCATTGTGACGTAATTAATCTAAATAAATTTTATAAAATCCAAAAAAACCCAGTAACACTCAATAAAACTTAGTAAACCTAGTTTTTTTGCAACCCTGCTTCAAATTAATATTTTGCAACTTCGTTATAATCGCATATAAATTCATTTTCCATCGTAAATATTTGCACAAATCGCGTTTCTGAGGCGTGGGGTACAAAACTACCCCAGTGTTGTGTTCAGCAGCGAAAAAAATGAGTATTGTATTTATTCTAGGGTTAATTGCTCGAAAAATATTTCAAAGTGCGGATAAATTCAGCGTAACAAGCCGATTGAAACAATGAAAATTCTCCGAGAATTTGTGGATTTTGATTTTCAGACCTCAGGAAAAAAGTACCCATCAATTCTCATCGATTCCGACCCGACGTTTGTATCTAAATTCAAGATGAAAGACGAATCGTCCTTTGTTACCGATCCCTCGTCACCAGTATTTCCTGTTCCTTTTTCATTCGCTCCTTCTCCGATTTTTCCGATCGCGCAAACAACGCACGTTCGGATGCCAATTTTACTTGTGGAACGCCCGTCGAATGGCAACACGTCGTCCGTCTGGTTGCCAGCGTATTATCCAAATGCATTTATAAGATTATGAAAGCGTCTACCCAGAATTTGGAACTACAGGCACGACGCATCGATCTCTATCGAAATGTTCTTTCCCACATCCAACATTGAACTTGTTCTAATGGCTCCCATTTCTCGTTGTTATTCTCGTTTGTATCTTCCCCAACAGATGTATCCGAAATAAAATGATGACCGACACCAGCTTTTAACTCATAATAAATCCTACTTACATCCAAGACGGGACACCGAGGAGAAGACGACACGCTTGATTTATAATTAACATCGAAGCTCATGCGTCGTGCTCTCTGTACTTCCGTCCCTAAATCGAATGAACTCTCTCTTTCTTTTTTTTTTCGGGGGAGTTTGATAAATCGACTAGACTTCGCTACATCGTGTAGAAACGAACGAGGAAACGAATGTGTTAAGAATCATAATGATAATTATTATTCGTCATTAATCATTCGAGAAGAGGAAGGAAAGGAGAGAAGGAGAGAAGAATCATCTTGATTTGAATGATTTCTAAGCTTAGTGTGTAGGACTTCGTTCTGAACTGTCGTCGTGAATGAAAAAGGTGTCGGGAGAATTTTAAGCAGAGCCAATTAGATCGAAAACGCTCAGGTAAATATTTTCTTAACGGACGGGTGAATTGACGATAGGATCTTCAGAGGTAGACCACAGGAGAGAATTCGGTTGGTCTAAGGGAGGGATGCGATCTCCTTGCGATATATTCTTCGGTGTAAGGTTACTCTTCTTCGTCTTCTTCTTCTTGGTATCGTAGGAGAATAGCACGGTGATGACTGTTGGTGTGCGTATGAGGTGATGTTTGTGTATTCTCTAAGAACGAGAACGTGTTTGGTTCCCCATCTTCGTGTGGAGTTTTCGATATCATCGCACCATTGGTATTATGTACACACGAGACGCCTTTAGGTTCCAAACAGCAGGGTATATCAGTTGTCCCGTACATTCCTCTATTTTTTTCCCTCTTTTCTGCCTCGATTCTTCGTTGTCTCGATTCCTTGAACTCTTTTTCCTTTTGCTTCTTTTGTATGTAAGTGTGAGCGCAGGATAGCGCAGTATGAAATGAAAATGTAATATCATCTATCCTTTTACGCGGAATGAAATGGCGTAGAGAAGGCTTTTCTTCAATCGAGAGAAGTGCAGGAGATCGGCTCGTCGTTGCGAGCTTTTGTTTCGATTCTCGAATATAAGTATTGGTGACAATAAATAATACAAATAACACGTACGATGATAAAAATAATAAAATTGTGGGGTGATATTGTTGGCGATAGAAGGTGAATTATGATATATGTTTGCGAGTGAACAGAGATTCGTTAGTTTCATCATTTAGCAGTGTTGATAGTCCCACGTGAATGATCGAGGAATCTACTTCTACACAGAGAGAAATGTATTTGAAAAAATTACCATTTTATTCGTAAACTAGAACTATTCGGAAAAATCAGACAGTAACTTATGGCAATGATTAGGAGTTATGTTATGAGTTATTGTCTGATTTTTCCGAATAGTTCTAGTTCACGAATAAAATGATGACTTTTCCAAACCCATGTGTCTAACCATCGTCATTGAAAAGAGCACCCTCAGGAATATAAGGGCTAGTGATTGCCGAATTTTTATTATTCGAACTTAATACATGGCGGCGCGGCAGCTTGATGGATTGATATTTCTTAATTTCATTAATATTGTTTGATTAATCCTGTCATTATTCATATTCACTTGATGTAATTGCTGATTCAAAGACTAGTAATAATTATTACCTAATACTAAAATTGATAATAATACTGATAGGCAATACCAGAATGAATAATTCCACTAATAATTGATATTAAAATTATTGTATTTCAACATTAATAATACTTGTCAATAAATAACTCCAGTATCAACTTAATAGTATCAACTCCATGAAATGATTAATTTCAGAACTCTCAGTGGGATTGTTAATTTTAGTATTGATAATTTCTCAAACTTATTATTTGTAATATAAATGATTGAATTATTAATTCCAGGATCAGGAAATATCATCAGCTGATACCAAAATTAATATTAATACTAATGGTTAGTAGTAAAATTAATAATTGCCTCAGGAGTTGATACTGAAATCAATTCACTCTGATATTAATATTGTTGAATTAATGCTTCTACTATTGATTTGATAATATTTACTCCATGATGAGATTACTAATTCAAGAATTAATTAATATTGTTCGCTGATATTCAAATTAATAATTTCACTGATAATTGGTATTTATATCAATACACTTGAATATTATTCATAGTATTCAATCAATAATTCCATTATTAATTTGATAGTATCAATTCCATGAAGTCAATCATTTCAGAACTCTGATTGGGATTGTTAATTTTACTATTGATAATTTTTCAAACTCATTAATTGTAATATAATTAATTGAATTACTAATTCCAGGACCAGGAAATATTATCAGCTGATACTAAGATTAATATTATCACGAATGGTCAGTACTTGAATTGATAATTGCGTCAGAAGTCGATATTGGAATTAATTCACTTCAATATTATCAATACTGTTGAATTAATGCTTCTATTACATAAGTCGACAAAAACAATTTTCTCTTCTGGGTTTCTGATGCTAGGCTTCGAAAGACACAAAAATATCAATTCTCAGCTTTTGAAGTTTGCTTTCATGCATCTTGAGTCGATAATACGAGAAAGTCCATACAAACATAAAAAAACCACTAAAAATCTTCATTTTTGAACTAGATTTTGTATTATTTTACATTTGTATGCTATCACTAATCCTTACTCTTGAATTAAAAAGACTCCGATGTTGAGCAAAAATTTTTCTGATTGTATTCTATAGTGAAATTATGAAAAACTCAGTTATTTTTCTCAAAATTCAAAAACTTGCTCTGGGTTTTACAAAAACAAACTTTGATCAGAAAATCATTCTTCCCGCCATTAGTAACATACAAGAAAACAAAATTCGACATTCAGGAGTGAGACCCGAAAATCGTGTTGACAGGTGTTATCCATTTGATAATATTGACTTGATGATGAGATTACTCATTCAAGAACCAATTAATATTGTTACCTGTTATTAAAATCAATAGCTCCACCAATAATTGATATTGATATTAATATACTTGAATATTATTTATACTATTCAATCAACAATTTCAATATTAACTTGATAGTATCAATTTCAATAGGTCAATCATTTTAGAACTCTGACTGGGATTGTTAATTTTAGTATTGATAATTTTTAAAACTCATTAATTGTAATTTGATTGATTGAATTAC
This sequence comes from Gonatopus flavifemur, assembly GCA_018340375.1. Lineage (NCBI taxonomy): Eukaryota > Metazoa > Arthropoda > Insecta > Hymenoptera > Dryinidae > Gonatopus > Gonatopus flavifemur. The sequence goes on from JAFFJZ010000004.1 coordinate 22,316,796, forward strand.
TGATTCCAGGACCACAAAATATCATCAGCTGATACGGAAATTAATGTTATTACTGATAGTCAGTACTTAAACTAATAATTGCGTCAGAAGGTGATACTGAAATTAATTTACTTCAATATTATTCATATTTTTGAATTAATACTTCTACTATTCATTTGATAATATCGACTTGATAATGAAATGACTAATTTGAGGACCAATTAATATTCTTAGCTGATATGAAAATTATCAATTCCACTAATAGTTGGTATTAAAATTGATATTATTGAATTAATAATGTTACTATCAACGTAATAATATTATTAATTTGATGAAATCGTTAATTCCAGTACGATCGGTAAGGTCACTAATTCAAGGATTACTGCATAGTATCAGCTAATACTGAAATTATTAATATTACTGATAGAGTCAGCAGCAAAATTATTAACTTCAATATTAGCTGGTATTAGAATTGATATACTCCGACATAACGATTTTACTGCTAATTATCAGTAATATTATTAATTTCAATTCTATTCAATAGTCGAATTGATAATTTCAATACTAATCATTGGTGAAGTTGATTGGTTCACAACTGATTATTAGATATATTATTAGTATTTTCATCTTTCAGTGAAATCCTTCACAGTTTCTCCGCTGATTATAAATGATATCTTTGATTTTGGTACTAACTATCAGTAGAGCTATTATTTTTATTTTGAATTAATCGGAGAATTATGACGTGAATAAATGTATTCTAATATTATTCCTACTATTGACATACAATTATTCCAATCATTAACTTGAGAATATTGATTTCATTGCTCAATCATTAATTTCAGTTTTATTAGTGGAATTATTAATTTTACTATTAATTATTTATATTTTTTTGAACCTTTGATATTCTCTATGATTTTGTTGTATCATTCCTTAAGGCCAGCTTACTCCAAAAAACGTAATTTTCTTCAATACATTTTATTTATAGTACAAAACATGTCGAGTAATCAATTTTTTCACATATGAAAGTACATATATGAAATTACTTTAAAACATTTTTTTTTTTGGCGGTCCTGAAAATGGCTGCTGAAACTCATCTGATTCGTAGATGGATGACACTCTCATTTCAAAACTATTGCACGTATCGATATGAACCAAACAGCATTTTACTCTTTAGATGTCTGGCTATGGCCTTAAGCAGAACCAGAAATATTTATTATTATTTAAAAAAGTTATAAACAATTAAAAGTGAAAAAAAGGGTTAAAAAAATTCAAAAGTCCGCCATTTCGTTTTTTTTTATTGAAAATGTTTCATTCTGCTTGAGGCCATAGCCAGACATCTGAAGAGTAAAATGCCGTTTGGTTCATATCGATAAGTGCAATAGTTTTGAAATGAGAGTGTCATCCATCTACGAATCAGATGAGTTTCAGCAGCCATTTCCAGGACCGCCAAAAAAAAAAAATGTTTTCAAGTAATTTCATATATGTACTTTCATATGTAAAAAAATTGATTACTCAACATGTTTTGTACTATAAATAAAATGTATTGAAGAAAATTACGTTTTTTGGAGTAAGCTGGCCTTAATGTAAGTGATGTACAAAAAACAAAGGAAAAAATAATACAGAAAGACAGAAAACTTTTGTGAAACATTTTGTAATCCCATCAATAAGCTCCTCCGCTTGATGGGATCAATCTATGAGGTCAATTGAGGAAATATGGGACATTCCATGTGAAATCAGACAGTTTTTACCCTGACCCCTTTCGATTTCGCGGAAGTTTTGATATGTTGTAGTACCTGATCCAAAACTCATCTGTACTGAGTTTCAGATTTTTCCACCCAAACGAAAGAAAGCTATGGATTTTCGAAGAAAAAAACGGAGTTGTTTTTACAAATGCCCATGATTCTGCGAAAAATGGACCAAATAGGGTGTTGTTTACTCAAATTTTTTGTTTTTAGATGGACTTTACGAAGAAAAATACAAAAAAAATATTCAAAATCATCTAGTGTGAAATTTCTGAGTTTTTCGAAATAAAACATAAATTTTCCAAAGTTCGCCATCTTTTATTTCCAATGTTTTTTTTTCAAAAAAAACTTTGATCAATCCTGCGTTGAATGCTGCAAGACCCGTGATGAGAAAATTTTTCTTTCTATTTTTTTTTTCAATTAAAAAAAAGTTTCTTTCCGTTTTTCCGCATTTTTGCTTTCTGATCATCACGAAATGAATGTATAGAATTCCATTTGGGATATTCAACACACATGTCATAAATTCAGCACATTCGAAAGATTTTTCATGAAGTTTCTCTTATAGAATTATTGCGTGTGTATCTAGATAAATGATTACACAATTTCCTGATTATTAAGTGAAAAGCGATTATGTAACGATATGAAACTGTTGAAATCAAAACAAAGCCAATACACTCATATTGATTTATATTAAATCAATTGATTTGGATGAATAATTATTCTGAATGATCTTTTTTTTTATATCTAATCAAATTGATAATTTCAGTACCCATTATTGGTAAAGTTGATTATTTAATGACTAACCATCAGATATATGATTAGTATTATCCTCCATCAGTAAAATCATTAATAATTCAACTACTGATTTTCAGTAAGATTATTAATTCAAGTGTTGAAACTATAGGTGATTATAGTAAGACTGGAATATTTAAATGGCGAACTTTTCGCTCATAATCACAGATGAACGTGAATCAAAAATTAATACAAAATCCTGCATAAAATATCATATTTTCATATTGAATATTATTATATTATTTCACATGAATTAGAAATTTCAAAATTCCTGCCTGAAATTTGACAAATATTTAATCAATTTCTCAAATATTTGGTTAAAATTAGAAACGAAATTCTCAACGTTGAGAAAAAAATTCTCAACGCTGAGAATTATATCATCGAATTCAATATTTTATTTTGATTTTCTTAAAAGTATATTGAGACTGTTGGGATTCAATTTTTAGTCAGCGAAGACCTTTTATTTACAGAAAAACCACAGATGAGAGTTTTCTTCAGCGAAAAATGAGGGCATCTCAGCCACAACTGGAGGAATAAGATTTTTCCACTGGATATTATGGTCAAACTTATGCACAAAACCTTTGTTTATAGAAAAATGTGGTTCTTGCTCACAGAACTTCGTGGTTACGATTACGAATAAGGGTTTTTTTTGGAGGGAAATGCTGTCACCATTGCAGTTTATCGTCACAATCTTGGATATTAACATCCATTCACGTAAAATGTGGACAATTTGGTGGATATGAACTTTTTTCACAGAAAAATTTGGTTACATTTGAAGATAAAAGCTTTATTCTCAGAAAAATACAGTGGTGATTGGGCTTCTTTCGCAGAAAAAAGGTCCTAATTGCGGATACAAGCCTTGTTCACAGAACGATACGATCAAAATTATGGATAACATTCTTCAGAGAAAAATATGATCATCTTGGCGGACAATTTAAAGCGAAAACTTCGTTGTTACTATTGAAGATGATGAAGAACAATTCGGTTGTTCATCAAACGACAACGAAATGATACGAATTCAACATTATTGTGCCCTGTGAATGAAAAGAAAAATAATTATACCGGTTGTCTAGCATCTTTCAAGGCACTAGCAGTGGAGCTAGTCAATAAAAAGGGCCCTGGCATTAACTATGAGGTGGTTAGAGTAATTTCTGCTAGGGAACTTCAATGAGAATCTTCACTGGGCAAAGTTAGGTATAAATTTGCCTTCTAGAGGAACTTTCCTCTGACTGGATTTGTGACGATAGACTAAGTAACAAGATGTGCCATCTTGTTTGAAATATAATATAGGCAATTGATTGTCACCCTGCCCACTTCCTTCCTACTCTCTTTGAACAATAGGCCGAAGGAAGTGAAAGTTTTGCCCTACTCTACGCAAAAGAGGTGAGATTCTCCAACTTATCAATCGATGTTCCTCTGCGAAGAGACTCTCGTTCACGCACGAACAATTTTTTCCCTTTAGCAGCATTCGAATTCCAAACCACTGAATGTTCACTGAACCATGCGATCTGGTTTTAAACAAATAATTCACAAACAAATAACATCACCTCAAGTTAAAAATCATGCAGCAACATAATACACTTTTACTAAATATCACTCCGCGGCATCACCCGCCGCTATCGTGATGGATGTTTGGGCGTGAACTTTATACATCGTAAACAACACATTTAAAAATAATTTGATGTTTTCGTCGGACCGACTTGGGATCGTGTCGTAAATTCGTCCTCAACCTTAAATAAACACGTATAAAACTCATAACAATATAAATCCTGATGAATAATTAATTAATCCACACCAAAGAGAATGAAATTCTCCCTCTCAACGTGATTCTTGGCCCAATATATCTCTCTGAAACTCCCAGACACATCGTATCCTATTCTTTCCACCTGCTAGAATAAAATTCACAGTCTCATTCTCATCATTCATGTTGATTCATTCGCAAAGCTAATTCCGTACTTCTCTTTGATTCTCATTTTACGGCGAGCGATACACGAAACTCTTTCGTCTACGTTTACCTTCTTTTTTTCTTCAAATTGAAGTACAAACGGGGAAAGAGAGAGAGAGAGGGATCGGAAGAATTCGATAGATTCCTCTTGTTTTTATGCGAGCGTTATTCCTCCTGTACTTTTTTTTTCTCAAAGCGATCTCGATTGAATCCGCACAAAAGATATACAAAGCCCATCCATTAATCGCTTCGAACACTCGTTACATTCTTTAATTTTCGGAAAAGTCTGGATGCTCTCGCGAGACCATTATCACGATCTCACGTCCTAAGCCCTAGGAATATACGTGTATACGTGAATACGTTGATACGTGGATACGTACATCCCGTGTACGTATGCCCATTTCCCATGAATTCCAATTAAAATCCGGTTGTAAGTATATATATGTAGATATAGAGGTAAATGCGGATTTGCAGCAACAGGGAGCGCGTATCTTGTGTTATAATGATCATTCAGTTGTGATAATAAGCTTCAATAACTTGTAAACTCGTTATTTGAATACTTTCCAACGATGTATCGTGTATTATTAAAAAGTATTTCAGATTATGGTTCAACAGCATCAACGTTAATTGGATCCTTCCTTCCTCCTTTTCTTCCTCCTCCTACTTTTTTCGTTCCATAATAATCCATTTTTACCTGTTTCGTGGGAACAAGATTCTTGTATACAAGAGAATCGTTCTGAAAATCAATGTTTTTCTTATAGTAGGTTCTAAGCGAACATCTAACTATCTTTCGAGAATGATATTACAAATCCTATAATTATCAAGTTATATAAAACGACTTGCTGGATGCGTCATTTTTAGTTGTGGCAGGGTGACGAGAAGAGACGAGAACATTATCATCCTTCGTCACTTGATCTGCAGTCGTCGCGTAAATTAGTTCCATGTTAATGGGTGACGACGTTGTACCGTCATCAGGGTGATAAGGTTGCAGGAGAACGATAGAGGAGGGAGCAGAGATGGAGAGACATCCTGAAATGGGTGTGCTACGGGAAAAGGGATGATTTACATTTTAATTGCATCTCCATCTCCTTCTCTCTCTCTTTCTCTTCGTCTTCCAGTCCTTTCCCAGCGATATGAAATCAGTCGCCTGCCTGGTCACGTTCTTTTTTTCCCTCCTATTCTATTTTCATACTATTTCGTGACAGAATTTAAAAAATTCTAGCGGAAAGTGGATTATTCGCAACTCAGACAGAAACATTGGACTTCCATGCGTGGAATTTCTCTCATCATCGGAGAGTTTGGCGTATCTTTATGAAATATCTCTGTGTGAGATCCGTGGTACCATTTTTCGATACGAGTTCGATCGTGATTGCGATGAATTCAATCCTGAATCGCGTAGAGTGGATGATCACATAAAATGAATGTTCCCTGTCTCGAGACTTTTATTCGTTCATTTGTTTATGACAAGCACTGGAGAGAGAATCGTTTCATCACCGCCAAGTTTTCCTTGGAGCTTCTTTTTTGTTTCAATCATTTTTCTTCGAGAATAACTCTGGAACAAAGGGAGTCTTGATTTACCGACTGTCTGACCTTTTAATATTTAGATTACACATTGGAACATCACAAACAGGGATGGAAAGTAACGGAATAGGATGAAACGAACAACATTACGGTAATGAAAAACATATACTACTGTGTCCAAAAAATAAGGTAACATTTGAATTCAAACTCTATTCCAGAATGTATTTGGGGAGGTGCTTGTATTTTGAGGTTAGTAAGTCTGTCTATGATATCCGTGCCAAGGGTCACATCAAAATATTCATTAGTGTTTCAGATACTCCATGTGGAAATAGCCAAACCAAAAAACATAATTAGTTACCCTCACTCTAAATTGGTTCCAGCAACTAGATACAGTTGTTGATATTTGGATAACTAAAACGGGCGTTGGCTCAACTAAATTCAAATTTAATTTCTCTGACTTGAGTTGCTGTTACTAATTTGAAGTTGCCTTCACTACAGCTTTTATTACTCGAAACTAATTTTCACAACTAACTTCAGCACAATAGGGCATATAAATTATTTTTTTCCGGTGCAGAGTTGACAAATGGCGTGGTATCGGCAAAGTTGTATTTGCCAGACTCCGGCAGAAACAACTGTGCCCATTCAGAATCATTACCAGTTTTCCAACTGGCGCCGAAGGTTCGCCGGATTTCAGACGGTACTGGCTTACATGGTCAGACGGTTTTGAGCCAGTATCGAATTGATACTGTTCGGAGAATGACCTGACCGTACAGAAACGGAACCGCGTCAGCACCTAATCAGAGTTGGTTGGATGGTGAAATGCAAAAAAAAGACGATACAACACCAATATCGATGCAACGTTGTTCTAATACGGGATAGATTGTGGATAGGGATTCCACTGATCTTTCCAATAACACGGTCACTTTGATGAGACGATGCTGCGCCAGTATTAAGCCAGAGTTAGTATTAGCATTCAATATGTTCGATAGATGACAATGTGCTAGTATTGATAGGACTCTGGCTGCCTATGGAATCGGTAGTCAACTGCTGTTAGAGTCACGATCTTGGCAATTCAGCTGTTGTAGAGAGCCGGAATCACGTCAACATTAGGCCACAGTTGGTATCATCATTCAATATGTTCGAGAGAAAACAATGTGCCAGCATTGGTAGGACTTTATTCCGCTACGAAATCTGTGGTGAATTGTATGACTTCAAAGGTCCCATTACAATAAATGGCAATTTAAATGATTCCTTGTCAATTTGGAGATCGGCTGATGCGATAGAGAGTCAGTTTCTCACTCGCAGGAACTGGATTCAATCTTCACTCAGTGAACTTTCAAGAAATCACTTCCAAAGTGCCTTTCTCCGATGATAATAATGAGAACAATGAATCATTGAGATTTTCAAAGTTCAAATTCAATGTGTTTTTTCTACTCGAAATAGGGTCACTCCTGGTAACTTCGGTTACCGGTACTGTGCCAGTACTGCGTCAGGTTATAATTTCTACATAGGATGTCATGATTTCGACTCCTTGTCATTTCTCATCCAGAGTTCCACTACGGCAGGCTCACATTAAATATCGCTACCGCAGTGGTGGTAAATGTTATACTGGCCCTTATGTAAACTGGTGTTATCGTTTCAACTCCTTTGCCAGTACTGGAAATCCAACTGGCCCCTAATGGTCGCTCTAGATTAGCCAGTACTGGCACCTCTGGAAACAGGAGTGAGCCATTAGCGGACCCTGTTTCCATTTCCACGTGGGACGCTTCGTTTTGTAAGCTGCTGAAAGTGAATTTTTCGATCTTTATAATGTTTGCATTTGTTGAGCTAAGAATTTGTGTTAAATTTTGTTTGCGGAACGAATTTTCTGCTGCTGATTTGTTGAGGATGGTGCAGAAAGCCTTTGGCGATGGGGCTATGTCGAAAAAAATGTTTACAAGTGATATAAAGACTTCCAAGAACGTCGTGAACGCGTCGGAGACGGAAAGCACACCGGTCGACATCAACTTCAACTGACGAAGTTCACGTCCAAAAAATCAAAGTTGTTGGGCCTCAGATGCGTCAAATCTCGATTGGTATCGAAAACACTGAATTTCTTGGAAAAACATCGTCGCGTTGAAGGGTGAAAAACAATAGTTCCTGACTATCCGGACAAGATGAAACGCATTCTTACGGGAGATGGGACATGGATCGATGTTTACAACCTGGAAACAACCGATCAATCAAGTTAATATTATGTTGAAGGTGAGGCAAAACCAAAAAAACCGCGCCAAAGTCTCTCACAAATCCAGGTTATGTTGATTGTTGAGCGTTCTGCGTTGTTCACGTGAAGCTATTCGCCTAAAGAGAACGGAATTGTGGCAAGACAACTCTTGGTTTTCGCACCACGACAATGCACCAGCTCACACTGCAAACTCGCCCCATATCGTTCCACAACAACCGTATTCACCTGATTTGGTACCATGCGACTTCTGGCTATTCAACAAACTCAAAAGACCGCTCCGAGGGCACTGTTTCGAGTCGATAGAGGAGATCCAAATCGAATCGGAGAGAAAGCTGAAGGCCATCCGGGAAACCGACTTCAACGACTGTTCCGAAGATTGAAAAATCCGTTGGCATAAGTGCATTGTATCCGAGGGGGATTATTTTAAAGACGATGAACTTGATTTGGGAGAATAAATAAAGATTTTTGGAAATAAATGCTGAGTCGACTTATTTTATGGACACAGTAGTATGTTAATACATCTCGGTAACAATAGTTGAATTCAATTGTGAGATTGATCTACCGAGAAAAAGAGTTTGGTTATAGAACGTCCAATGGCGGTCCAGCGGTAAGGGAAATCAGGGAAGTCAGGAAAATGTCAGGGAAGTCCTTTTCAAGAGAAATTATAATTTTTCGAACCATTCAAATAAAAATTTATAACCCACATAGTACTCAGTGTCTCAGGAACATTCCCAGGGTATTACAATATCTCACTGGAAACATTTTGGGTGAAATATTTCTACGAAATTTCATAGACATTACGGAAGCAATACTCCGTTACAGATATTCTATGAGTCTTCCAATTGGAATATTCTCAGTAAACACACAGTAAAAATGTCAAAAACAGTCAATAACCACACGTTGTGAATTAGTAATATTCTTGCGTTGATTCAACGTGAAAATGTCATGGCAGATCACGTGTTTTTCAACCATAAAATAACGTCATATCAACGGTTTGAACATCGTTCAAAAGACGTCAAATATTGACATGTCCTAATGATGGTTCTACACCCAAAGAAATTTATATTTGGATTTATTTGAATTGACTAAACTTTGCTTGAATCAACTGAATTTCTACTTAAATATGAACCTACTAGAGTTTTAGTTGAATCAAATAAAAAATGTATTCCATTCAAAAAACTTTTATTAATTCCAAATGAAATTTACTTGAATCGAGTAAAATTTCATTGGATGCAATGAAATGTCGAGTAGGTTTATATTTGAGTAAACTTTTTTTCTGGGTGTCAAACGTGAATTGAATTCAACAAAATTTTTTTTGAAAACTTTTCATTCAACATCGAGAACAATAGTATTTTTGAGTATGACAGAATTTGGAAAGTATGCCACACTATTTACTATCTTGCTCTTTGTTGAAATTTTAACCATTGTTCGGTTTCGTTCGACATTTTCAGCAGAATGTCTTAAATTGAAGTCCAATCACAAGGTGTTATAAACACATTTTAAACGCGTGATTCAAACCCGTTCAAAACACGTTTTTTTTTCAATATTAGTTTAGATTACACGTCATCAAAACGTGATTCCTGGTCGTCTATTTCCCTATCAAATTTCAACTCAAAATCAACGTTATGAAATCAACGACTAACGTCCGTTTGACAGTCTAACGTTCTTTCAACGTTGAAATAACGTGTATGTGTTTATTGGGTATGTTATTCTGCAATGTTCTGAAAATTTATGTTGGAAAATATACAAAGTTTGTTGGAAATGAAGTATTAAGAGGATATCTCAGTAGCAATATTATTTGCAGGAATAAAATGTTTCATCATTCCAAATTGAAATTCGATAGAATCTGGTAGCTAACGGTGTAAAAATCATGAATTCAGTGCCTTATTTATAATTCATTCCAAAATATCCTGAGTGGATTGATCTATATCTCACGAGAACGAATTACTGACAATTCTTCATCGATCTGAGCCAGCACTTGGAAAAATTGACAAGTCAAGGTCAAAAGAAACTTCTCTCCCATGACCTCCTCTTTTTCCCTTTCAGGAGCCTCAATGAAAATCTTGATTTTGAACCGATTGGGCTATATCCCACACAGACTAATTTTCGAAATTTCCCAATGAATTTGATCTAGCACTTGCTAAGATTTGGAGGTGCACTTTTTGAGAAACGTCCGCCTCAAGGGCTATCCATTTTTCATTCCAGAAGATTCTGAATCGGTTAGTTTATATCTCTCGAAAGCGAATTTTTTAAAACTCCGTCGCGATTTTTCCAATAAATGATATTTTGAGAGTATCCACATCATCCCGGAGACCCGCTGATGTCATAGAGGCTGAATTCGATTCCTAATGTGGGAATTTTCTAATAATCGACACTTTCAATGTGGGTTTTCTTTCACAAGGTCATCCTGGTCAGACTCATACAACATTGGTGGAAATAAAATCTGAAGAAATTTTTTCCAACCGAAAGCCATATTTTGTAAATTTGTTGAATTTTTCTGTACAAAATATCGTTCAGTTGATCTCAGAAATATTCTGGAATGTCTGCAGAATGTCGAAAAGATGGTGATATAAAACATCCTGGAGATATTCTGACGATGTTATTCAGATCATCGCCGAGATATTACATATTTCACAGACAATATTCTTGAAATGGTAAATCCCTGTTAAAACTGCCAGTTCGAAACATATTCGATTTTGATCCGTTTCCATTCCTTTGAATACGGTTTCTTTCCCATGTTGGAACTTTGAGATGGAAACGTATTGAAATTGGACCTGTCTCTGTATGTTTCTGTGCGATTTCTTTCCACGTTCTAGCACGGATCTTTGGTGCTATGTGGGAACCTATTTGAGAAAAAGATTCATTTCCAATGAATGAACGTACATTTGGCTTTGGCGGATGAATATCTATTCAATGAGGACATACCTTTGTTCTTTCAAATACATATTGCTTTTCATCGTTATGAAACATTCATTTATGCATGGAATAGTTTGGTTATTGTTGTTATATTTGACAAAAACAGATATTTATTTCGCCGTTACCAAATCTGTCGTACAACGGAGAAACCTTGTGAAGTGCAATTGGATCGAAACTCAGAAAATCGACATTTACTATTTTCCTTCATAATTCTGTCATAGGATTAAGTTTTTATAAATGTAACATCCTTTTTATAGGAAACCGGATGCGTTCTGTTCAATTCTGCAGAGAAAAATCAACATTTATAACGATAACTATGTGAAAATGGACTTGAGGTTTTCTTTGTCTCCAAAATACTAGCGAAAAAAGCTATGAAGTCACTTGCGGCTTTTTTCCAAGTATAAGCGCTCGAGATCACCGTGCCGTACAACGGAAGAAACTACCTCAGTACATCCCCTTCCAATGATCTTGATTTGAGATTAAACATTTTAAGAATAAACCAGTGTTCATTGCAAAGAGCATACTGTCGAAAAAAGTAAATTCCTTCTATAGGAAATTTGTGAAATTGCTTGTAAATTGTAACAGGTTTATTTTATAGTTTTCGATTAATTTTTATTGAAAATGTTCATTCACCGACAGATAACCTATCCTTTGATACCTTTTGAAACCATTACAACTAACATAATTTAATTACTGAAGAATTACACCAATCATTATCTCGAAAAGAAATCATTTTGTGTGACTTCATTTGAACATACATTTGATCATATGGATAAAATCCAAAATTCAGAAGAGCAATGGTCACATGTAATCATACAAAATTATTCTTTCCTGATTAGGAAAAAGCTAGTTATAACCAGGATGAGCTTGTGATACGATCCATTACTTTAGTATTTCTTATCACATTATGCGTGTGCTTGATGAAACTCGTACGGAAATATTTCGCTGAAATGAGTATGAATAATCTCTGAGAGACATCGCATTTTCTCTGGAAAAACTCTGACAAACGGTGAAATTTTGATGAGAAATCTAATGAATTTGAAACATTCTGTACAGACTTTTTTCAGATTTTTTTCAAAGTTTATAACAGTTCTCCATTCTTTTTTTTAGACAAATAGAAAACGGAATTGCACTCTGAAAAAATTCTGCAGAAACTCGAATAAATTTCCAACATTTCTCTGTTTATTGAAAAAAAATTTCAATTTTCGAGCACTTTTTCACATATGATATTTGGATGTAGCATATGGATCTATTCATGAAATATGAAAATTTTTCAAACGTCGGGAATTTATCTGGGTTTCATTAGAATTTTGCGCAATTCCGTTTCTATTCCTCTGAAAGAAGAATGAAAAAACCGTGATGAAGTCTGAAAAAAGTATGTACAAAATATTCCAAATGTATTGGATTTTTCATTAAAATTTCAGAATGTCTCCGAGTTTCTGCAAACAAAATGCGAGATTTTTCAGAGTTTATTCATAGTTATCTGAACGAAATATTTCCGAGTTCAGCCGAAGACAGTCGAGGATTATCGGAATGTACTTAGGTGTCTTATCCCATGTATGAGAGGGCTGAACTCGAGCTATTTACAACGAAAGAAACTACCCAAGTACATACGATGTTGTTGCGTTGTATTGCGAGCCGTTCTCGGGCTCTTTTACAACCAAAAATCCACGTAAAGTACTTGACGATTTTTCTCCGTTGTATTTCCAGAAATTTCGTCACCTTTTCGAAGCGATTTACAAATCCTCTGTTGCTTACGACATTTTCTCATCATAATTGCTTCATATTTTTCCTGTTTTTTATCGCTACTACTCTGGAAGTATTTGTCATTTCGAATTTTTTCAAATACCATAAAATAGAGGATTTTCTAAAGAATCCAATGATATAAAAAACTCTTTTTCGTCAAAAATGCGACTTAACAAGGTTTTGCCGTTGTACGGCAGTCTGTTTCTCAGTGTGCAAAGTGTCAAATTTTCAACATCGAAATCATCAATTGACCCAGACAGGACAGATGATCATTTTGATTCCAGAAAAACTTCTCAACCCATAAAGTCCTAAAATTACATTTTTTCGTTGCGTTTTTCAACGCTTCTACTTTCTGAGAAAAAAACTCCTAAAAAATTCTTGAATAAACATTCTCGATGTAAAATTGACTCATCTTTCCGAATCTGCCATCGGTTTTTCCGAAAAATGTCCCTGTGGCAAGATATCTGGGTTTTTTTTTTCCAAAAAAACACGAATTTTCAAACTTTTTCTTTTCTTTATCTCACGTTTTCACATTGCAATCATTCTAGAATTCTTGTTGTAACTACAGCAACCACGTCAATTTATCTGAAACATTAATTGATGCTTTTGACAATTGTGAAAATCACTATGGAAACCATCAAAATGGCGGTTCAAACGCGGAACAAACGTCAGAAACTTCAAAGATTTTTCATTCAAAAACGATGGACTTTAGAGAAAAATGTTACTGAACAAAAAGTTCTCAGAACTGATCAAAGAACACGCTGGAATTTTTCCACAATTTTTTAACGACTTTTTTTAATTTTCAAAATTATCAAATTTAAAAACTTTTTAACCCTTAGTCTGTAAACGTTTTTTTGGTACACGTAAACTGGAAACGGGGGTCATTTATGTCCAAGGCAATGAAAAAGTATAATCAACCATGAGGAAAAATCTGAAAAAATTCATGTAGGTTCCTTAACTTTTCTATTATGAAAATCTATCTTGATATTATGAGAAAAAAAATTTTTTCAACACTATATAAATTTAAAAAATGTAAAAAATAAGAAAAGTCGTTCTTTGTTCTAAAAATCATAACTATTGAACAAATGAAGTAAACAAATTCAAAAAAGGAGTTGAAGTTGAGAACTTGTATTTTCCAGAAAAAAATAGTACAATCTTGTATTTATAAAAAAAATGCTCAAGTTTTGAACTTGAAAATAGGGATTATTTCAATCGCTTAATGTAGATTTTTTTTTTATAAAATACATATTATTATGACTCTTCAAGTACTTTCAATCAAAGAAAAATATTGAAGTATGAGATCATTCACAAAATTTTGATTATAAACAAAATGATAATAATTGCTTCTCGATTTAATTAAATAGAGCAGTCTTGACAGAAAGTTAATCGATGGTCTTCACATACAGGTTTTTTGCATTTCATATATCTTTCAACATAACCTCTCAGGTTAGCTGTATGCATTCAAAACATTACAGTATTGTATAATAAATGATTTGAGTTCTATAGAATAAAATTTGTTTTTTACCTCAGAATTTCTGATATACGTAGTCTGTAAACGGGGGTCGTTTGTGTCCACAAAAAATTTGAAGTTACTCGTACGACAAGTGTTCACCGAATTGGATAAGGATACTTAGGGAACTGAAAGCATAACCTAACACAATTTTTCACAACATGGTCTCATCCCCCTCCCTTTCCTATTTCAAAAAATATGGAGGGAACAAATTTATGTGCGGACACAAATGACCCCCGTTTACAGACTAAGGGTTAAAAGTCGTTGAAAAATTCTGAAAAAATTTTAGCATATTCTTCGATCAGTTCTTAAAACTTTTTGTTCAGTAAAGATTTCTTCCAAAGTCTATTTTTCTCTAATTAAGAATCTTTGAATTTCTCGTCCCATATTCGTGGTGTTTTTCTATAGTTTGTTATTTTCCAATACTCTATTCATAATCTAGTTCACATAGGATATATCACGTTATTCGTAGTGAACCTGTTCCATTCATATATGTTCTTATTTAATGAATCTATGATGCATTATTTGAATATTGGAAAATAACAAACTATAAAAAAAACACCACGAATATGAGACGAAAAATTCAAAGATTTTTAATTAGGAAAAAATGGACTTTGGAAAAAATCTTTACTGAACAAAAAGTTCTAAGAATTGATCGAAGAATATGCTGAAATTTTTTCAGAGGTTTTCAACGACTTTTGATAAGTTTCTAAATTTGACGATTTGGAAAATTCAAAAAAGTTGTTAAAAAATTCTGGAAAAATTCCAGCGTGTTCTTTGATCAGTTCTGAGAACTTTTTGTTCAGTAACATTTTTCTATAAAGTCTATCGTTTTTGAATGAAAAATCTTTGAAGTTTCTGACGTTTGTTCCGCGTTTGAACCGCCATTTTGATGGTTTCCATATTGATTTTCACAATTGTCAAAAGTATAAATTGAAGTTTGAGATAAATTGACGTGGTTTCTGTAGTTACAACAAGAATTCTAAAATGATTCCAATGTGAAAACGTGGGATAAAGAAAAAAGAAAGTTTGAAAATTCGCGGTTTGTGGAAAAAAAAACTCCAGATATCTTGCCACAGGGACATTTTGCGGGAAAACCGATGGCAGATTCTGAAAGATGAGTCAATTTTACATCGACAATGCTTATTCTAGAATTTTTCAGGAGTTTTTTCTCAGAAAGTACAAGCGTTGAAAAACGCAACTTCAAAAATGTCATTTTAGGGCTTGAAGGGTTAAAGAACTTATCGAACAGTCCCCGTTATGATGATTAACATTAGAAGATTTGTATCCAGATTATCATTATAACTCACAAAAATGAATGAATCATTGGATCTTATGAATATGATTTTCAATCATTTCAATCAGTTCAAACAAATTATTCATTCAATGAAGAAAGAATTGAGTTCCTTTCGGGAATATGCTTGTTGAAAAATATCCATATTTTTCATTCATATATTGTATGATTTTACTCAATGTAAACGCTCTAATCAAATGTATTACATTGCGTGCCATGGACAATTTCTACAGAGTATAGTTTATACCATAAGCGAAAATGAGCTCCAAAATTTCTCAATCTTTAAACTGTAATATTGGTCCCACAGACCGTTATCAAAACTCCATTTGTTCACAATTGGAACTTTTTCGGATGATTTGTGTAAAATTTCATTTGCATCCTGCACAGAATTGTTAACTAATTCCTATATATCAACACACTATCCTACTCATTAGATATGGATAATAGCAGGGAAAATGTGTCCTCCACTTCTAACAACTTTGAAGATCAAAAAGAAGGTATAGCGATCTGTCAGACTGGGGTTTACAATTGACGTGATTTTGAGGAGCTTCACAGTTTATGGTTTAATATATGTCAAGTTTTTGACCTGTGTCAAATTCATTACGAAGCCTTCAATGCACTATTCCAATAGAATCAATTTTATCAGCCTGGTCGAAAGTACCTATTGAATTTCATAAAATCTTATTAAAAATTGTCCAATGTTGTGAGGAAATCTTTGTCAATAGGTTTCATTCGATTTGATTAGTTTTTCAGGCAAATAAAGCATATGTCTTCCATGCTTTGTGGAATCTGAAATTTTGAACAAGCCCACGTAGGAATTGACGGATGGTCCAGTACCGGCTCAATACAGCCTGGCAGTGTGCAACCGTTGGCGGCCGGTGTCGGTCGGACTACGGAATGATAACGCCAAATAACTCTGATCCGGTACCGGTTACCAACATCAATTCAGTACTGGAAATCAGTGTACTTCCGACATTGAAAACTAATACTACCAGTATTGATCGGTATTCAAGTACCAACGACTGTTACTCAACCGTTATTTGCGCTGTTGTAACTTTGGAAGGTTTTGAATGCATTATCAAAATTTCTGCACTATGGGGAATTTAGAGTGAAATTTACTATCGGATCATAGAATGACCGCCAACGGTTGCAAACTAGCAGCCTGTATCAAGCCGGTATTGGACCATTTGTCAATTTCTACGTGCACTGGAAAAAAAGGCTGGTAACAGTTATCAAATGATATTTTTAAATATGACCAATTAAATATTCGACAACATTAATCGAATATTCAATAATGTTTATAATTATCGAATATTTAATAGATATTATTGATATTTAATTAATGTTATCGAATATTTGATTGGTCATAATCAAGAATATCATTTGATAACTCTGACCTGCCTTTTTTCAGTGTGGCCAATCAAGTCTTCTCTCAAAGTATACGAGATATTTATTCACATTGGTTCGGTGCCGAATCAACGTTGGAGGCCAACGCTTGCGTATTAAAATTGTGCCGTTGTTAATCCAACATTGGTGGAAAAGTGGTCAATAACGGTTGGTTCAAATATCGAATCCGTACCGATACGAACTTAAAATGAAGTCGGTTAAGTACCGATTCCTAATCGGCAGACAACCGTTGGTGGCCCATACCTCCGCAGTACCGATCCGTTCGTCACCATCGGCTCAGTACCGGAATTTCTACGTGGGAGTATATAATGAGGGAAAAGATCGAAAAGGGATTTTTTGCGGTATTTTTTCTTGTATTTACACTGTATATGCAATTATGAGAATTAGGAGTCATTATAAAATTCTTTCTTAAGGTATAAGAGGTATAATTTTTTACCCCAAAAGAATTTTTTATTCAAATAATCCTTTCGAATATAAATATAACATAAAAGATAAGATATAATTGGAAAAATCTTCGAGATTCAGAATAGTCAGGGAATTTAGTGACACACCGACGCTGGACACCCTAATGTGGGAATTTTAACTGGGCCAGTACTGGCCCTGACTTGAAGAATGCGGGCTAGTACTGTTCTGGTTCGAATCTCCATATGAGGGAAGTTGAAAAAGCAGGAGCATCCTTCATCCACGGAATTGAATACCTTACGAAGTTGTTCCATCCCAAGCTTGATATTGAGGTGACAAATTTCTGATTAGTTTGGCATGCGAATTGGCCACCGGTGTCACCTTCATTTGCGAGTACGAGAGCGATACGTGGGGCATCGATAGGAGTTGCATATCTACATACATCACCTAATGAATTATAACTGGTATTAGTGCATTGGGGAATCGATCGGACCACCAGGCAAACATTTCCGTTATAGTCTCGGGTAATCATTGTTCCCACAGGTCAATCAGCTACCAATTGATATTCAAACCCAAATGCAATACCATGGTATTACATAGGGTATGTTAAATATTCATTCTCACCTAGAAAATAAGGATTCTAAATTTTCAAGTTAGTTGAAATATTCGATATCTCAGTACCAGCGAAGTGTATCGTCGTGGTGATGTTGGGGTATAGGAAGGAAGATAGGAACGTAGGTACAGTGGATCCTATTACCGTGTAGGTGGATCGTCGAATGCAATCGCCGTGTCTGGTCTCAGGTGTACTCGCTAATTCTGGTAAGCCAACGTCAAGTTATATGGGTAGGGGCTTGGCGTGTTACATACATGCATGCAAGCGATTCCACAAACACGATTTTACTTTACACGGTTTTCCCTGTGAACAAGTCGTGTGGGTAGAGATGAATGCTAAGTACCGACGCGATGTACCAACTACGATGAAATTTGTAAAACTATTATGCCTCAACAACAATGAGTAGCGGTAATAGCGGTAGTAGCCAACAGTACCGACCGGTACTGTAGGGAACTTATTCTCAATCTAGATTGTCTTGTAAGAATAATTTATTCCAATGCCTCGCATGTGTGTAAGTTGATATTAAAGAAAAAAAGTTGAACATTAATACATATACGTGTATATATATATATGTATATATACACGAAGTCGTTTGTATCCTTCGCTTCATTCCATGTGTATTCAGCACCCCATGGAGTTGATACTTCGCTCTGACTAAGATTTATATTATTCTTTTTCTCTTCTCTCGCTATCTCTTCCATTCCTACGACTTTCTCACCGCACGCCACTACTCTACGACACCCAATTCTAGCACGTATTTAAACACCCGCATGCGTGTGCGAACTCGATGGAAATGAATTTATGACCTCCCCTCTTTCTTTTAGATTTCCATGACAAAAGGAGTCTAATTTGAAAATTGATGAGATTCGCCAGAGAGTTCTCGAATCGATATATTTAGTCGAAAGAATGGAGTAACATATAGAAATTTATAAATCGATACACATGTCTCTTTCACATGTCCCTTAAATTGATTCCAAGTGTCGACAAGTTTCACACTTTTTCCCTTTCCTCTCATCTCTCACGGTACCTGCTCGGAAATCGAAGAGGAAATGTCTATTGATTATCGGTCCTGCACGTGCGAACAATTTTAGTAATTTAGTTGGTGCTCTTGCAACTGCACACACGTGACGACTACGACTACGACTACGACTTGGACGAGCTCAAAGCTAGTCGGCCTTCGCCGTCGGCATTTCTCGTCGCGCCTAGGTTAAGTGAAATGGTGGAGGACCAGCTGTTGCAGTGCCCGCAGCCCGATCGGAATCTTCTTGGTTATTGTACGAAATGCATAAATCTTGACTTTATTGCTGTAATATGCTAAGCAGGCCGAATCCTCGAGAAGGATGTGCACACGTGAAGGCGAAGGGAGAACACTCCGGTCTGTAAGAGAGAATAATGTTTACCGTACTATTCTTATTGCTTCAACGTGGATATTTATATTCATATAATTTCACGCGAAGTGACAAGTTTTCGTCCGGACTCTCTAATAGATATCAAGATTTTTCTGTGTTACTTTGCATACCCAATTGAATATTATTATGAGGTATACAACAAGGTAAGGCGTGTCGTAAGAATTTTATTATATATACACACCCGAATTGTGTGAGTGGTTGGTATATTTCGATACTAAAATAGTCATTGGGATGGCCTTATTTAATTTGGAAACTGGTTAGAGGAATCTCCGGTTGAAGCTGTTTGCTGAACGATCGTTGCCGTTGATTTATAAGCTCATTCATTTTCACGATGTGTGCCCTTTCTCTACTTGGGATCACCATGAGCTGGCTTCTATGTCCATACTTTAACTATCTGCATATACACGCACGATGCGGGTATAGGTATATTTAGTTTTGGTTCACAAGGCGTGAAGCTGCTGCACGCGAACTTGGCTTGTTTCTTCAACTAATTTTGTAACGAAACACAAGAAGAAGAATGAGAAAGAATAATGGGACGAGAGAGAAAAGCACCGAGACAGACTGCTGCTGGTTTGAGAAGTGATGATGTTCCGGAAATGAGAACAACTCCTCCTCTTTCTCCTCCTACCAGACGGATAGGATCATCAACAATTATTCAACCCTCATTGAATAATCATCGCAATAACTTATTTTTCTTATTCCCCGAATAATCGATGTTTCCCCGAAACTTGTGTCTCTTATTCATCCCCGAGTTGGTGGCCCGTCTATTCTTTTCTCCAACAGCATCCAACGATGTTATAGGAAATTCGAAACTCAATGTCGAGTATCCACGACAAGAGATATATAGTTGAAAGCATCGTTCGTTCGCGATCGAATTTCATGGCGCTGTCTATGGGAATGTACCCAACGCTACTAGCTACCCAACACTAACGCGACGTTGAAATACGAGAAAATCACATTTCCATCGACTATCGATTGTACAAGAGTTGTAAGTACGCGCGGTAGACGAAGTTTTCCTTCAGGAATTTGTTGTTTCTGGAATTATTGAAAGGACGATAGCGAAGAGCACGAGAAGCGAAGGGACCTTTCGATTTGATCCTTTTTTCTCCTTTTTTATTTACAATTGTGGACAAAATAAATGTCGGTACGTGGATTTCTTCTTTCAAAGGCAAGTAATTGGTCCTGACGTTTGTGGGATCGCGTAGTCGTGGTGATACTTCGGGAAACGAGCACCGACGGCTGGAAAATCACGTGAAATATGTTTTGTAACATGGACGTGGTTCTCTATGGCCGTTGCACAACGTCAACGATAATTATTTTTCTACAACCCTCTTGACGCGCTCTTTGGTGATGCGCTGCTCTTGTGTTTATATTCAAAATTCATGTTGACGATGGGTATCGAGTTTCTTCCATTCCGTCAGGTTTGAGCATCGAATTCGATAAGTAATTGATACCAGGCGAATGAATCGGGGTTGCTTTGCATCGAAACTCACACAATCAATTTGAGCGTTCCGATAGCAGCAATCGATAGAGACGCATGGAAGAGTGGATAAACGACGCCACTACGTCGTACGTGGGAATATTCTACGGATATTATTCATCAATTAGGGTTTATGAAGCATGTAAGTTGAGAGTAAGGTTTCAGATCGCCGCACAGTGGTTCAAAAACGCAAAAACGTGGCCAAAAGTCGACAAAAATGTTCTTCCTGAAAAACCTTTTGACAGTCGGTTACTATTGTGTTACTGATAGTTGGGGATCTTGAAAAAAAGATGGAGGAGAGGCAAGTAATTTTACAAGCCTCCCGAGCTCGCTTGAAGGTTTCACTTCGCCAACGCAACATTTTGAGCATACCGAAGAGAAATGAATCGTTTGTTTTGAAAAGTGTTTCATGGAATCTCCTATCCCGGTAGATATTTTTGCTAGTGAATAATGAGGCACTTACGAGTTCATCTCTTCTACTCATGAAGCACTAGTGAGGAAAACACACAAGGCACTCACTAGAATGTAACACTCCAACTAACTAGATTCAATTCATCAAAACTAGTGGAACAGTCATCATTATTCAAGCAGGAACTTATTAGAAACCAATATGGCACTTGTGAAAATAATTAGAGTGAAAATAAAAACTTATTATTGAATTTATAACGCAGCCGAATGTAGCTGTATTAAACTCAAATTCAAGCACGCGAGAAACGTATTGAGTTCAATCACAAATATTAACTGAAACTCAGCCAGAATTGCGTTGAAATTCGAAGTATGAAACAACTAGATCCTTCATTTGTCAATAAATCCCAAAAGGCTAGGTATTTTCTCTCAACAAACAAACAAAAAATCTCCAGTCACTCAATAGAACTTGATAGTGAATCGGAAAAAAAATTTTCGCATTTTTTATCAGGCTCAGAACACGGTCGCGGTGTTGCACAATCACAAACCGATGGGAGAATGTGGCACAAACACCTTGTACAACTAACCTGTAGGATATAGAACGAAAAATCAATTAACTCGATCATTCCAGATTCCACCACTGCTTCGAACACACATATTATAAACACAATAGACATTGATCTTAAAGGTAAGTTATAATCTGAATGCCTATCGCTCTTAAATACTAATTCCTATGTGGAAATTGCCAGAGTTGACAAATGGCCCAGTACTGGCAAGTTTGTATTTGTCATGATTTGGCTAAAACAACTGGTCCCCGTTGTACAGTGCCATTACTCTTTTTCAACTGGCACTAGTTGTTCGACGGTTTTCAAACGGTATTGGTTTGCTTGGGCAGACAGTTTTGGATCAGTACCGAATCAATATTGATTAAAGAACACCTAGGTTGTAGGAAAACGAAACTGTGCCAGTACTGACCCGGAGTTGGTAATATTTTCAAACGTTACGCAGAGAAGGTACTACGTCAGCATCGACGCCATGTAGTTTTCCGACGGAATTGGTAGTGGATCGGGGGTCAACCCATCTCCGCGGAAACACGGTTATTTTAGTGAGCCAATACTGTGCCAGCACTGACTCAGAGTTGGTAATATTTCGAAATTTCACGGAAAGACAATACTGTGCCAGCATCGATGCAACAGTGTTTCACTGCAAAAGCGATTGTGGATTGGGTGTCAACTTACCTTCGCGGCAACATGGCTACCCTGAGAGAATAGTTTGATTATTTATTTTAAATTGAAATTTACCAAGTAATTTATCAGGGTGGTGACAGAACCGGGAAATCAGGGAAATCTCAGGGATTTTTAATATTCTGGAAATCTCAGGGAAATCTCAGGGAATTTCGAAAATAAAATTGGAAACTCAGGGAAATGTGTGGGAAGTCGAGTTTCAAATTGAGATTCGGTATTGCCATTGTTTTCTTTTTACTTTTACCTAATTTTTAACTGATTCTTATGGAAATCTCACATTGGAAATAATATATATAAATATAGTTTTTTGATTTTTTTTTCTCATCAAAATGAAATTGAATGAAGGAAACATTTAACAATTTTTTAATACAGGAAATAGCTGATATCTAAAGAAATATAAATCAATTGTAATAATCAGTCAGATTTTGAAAAATTTTTCTAGAATATTTCGAGAATATCTAATTCTTACAGTTCATCTGTATTCCTCTAGTGAATAAATTTGAACTATTCTCTGTATTGAAAAATTGTTGATTATTAATTGTTCTTTTCATTCAATTCTATCCTGATAAGGAAACAACTTTCAGTGCTTTTTTCAAAAAATCATAATTGACCAAAATTTATCCAGTAGAGCATAAAAAGTGAGTTTGTAACTTTCATTACACAAAAATTTGAAAAATCAGTCAATAACCTGATAGCACATGGAAAATTCGTTCTCAAGAACAAGAAATAGAATTGTTTCAGAACTCTTTTTGAATTTGATGAATTCAACAAGAGTTTGGAGGAGTTCAATGTTTGAGACATTAACGAGTCCTGTGAGGGTACTGAAACAATTCTGAAAGTATTCTCACAGTACCCTCATAGTATTCGTGAATGTCTCAAACATTGAACTCCTCCAGAATTCCTTATAAATTCATTAGTTCGAAAAGAGTTCTTGAAGAATTCTATTTCTTGTTTTTGAAAGAGAATCCATCGTGTTTTATCTGGGTACAGATCTCATACAGCACGTCTACTCTGTAAATCCGAATCAGTGAGAAGTACTGAGAATCAGTGAATTTCACTGGCGAATCAGTCCCAAGTCATCCACAGTGGACGACTTAGCACTGGTTGGTCAGTGGAATTCACTGATTCTCAGTACTTTTCACTGATTCGGATTTACAGAGTCAATATGGCATCTATCAAGTATTCAATGGATATTCCAATATTCGTCTCATATTCATTTGACGTCCATTGGATGTCGAAAATATCTTAGATATCCAATTTATATCCTTTTGCCGTATGAGATTTGGCTTGGTTTGAAAGAAGAATACAAAAAATGATGAAACAAACCTCCAGAAAACCTTTTATTTATATACAGTCACGAATCGCATTGTAGTTGTTCTCGAGAATTTTCACGAATACTTTTCCAGTAAACATTTTTGAATCCCTCTTTTGGATCACTCTAAAAGATACATTGAAGCGATCCAAAAGATGCCTTACAATGTTGTATAATACATCTTATATATACGTTTAAGATATCTATGTCCCGTAAGATTTCCACAAAAATGTTTATTGGGTTCCCTTTCATCATATAAATTGGTAAATAACCCTGCTTAAGAAGACCTATTAGAACCGATTAGAAAATTTTTGCCTGAATTTGATCGGTTTACGTCAAGGAAGAGGTGATCAAAATCTCGCTAATCTTTCACCTGTATTCAAGTGGTCCTTACTCTCTTTTTAAAACCATTTAAAATCTATCAACCTTAAGCGGACGGGACTAGTCCCAAAAGGGACCACCCTTGGAAACACCATTTTTCTTGTTTCTAAGGGGAATTTGGTGTGTTGAACACAGGAGAAATGGTAAAGAATTTTTTGAGTCACCCGGTCCTCTGAAGGTCAAGGAGGTAGCCTAGTGTAAAACATCAGAAACAAGCACTGTTTTGTGGATGTATTTCAGAAACAACTGTTCAGCATATAGTTTTGCAATTTGCAGCATTCATTGTTCGCATATTGAAGAATTCAAATTAATTTTTTGGTGCAATTATGTGGAAGTTTGAGCAAGGTACAGCAGCAAATACGGAAAAAGAGTGAAAATTCACTCTTATGGAGTGAAAACTCACTCTTTAGGAGTGAAATCTCACTCTTATTGGACTTGCAGTATTTTCATTCTTTAGGAGTGGATTTTCACTCCAAAAAATTTGAAGAGTGATTTTTCTGAAAGGAAAAACAAAAAAAGGTGTTTGTCTTTTCTTGTTCTACGCCAGGCTATCCCCTTGAGAGATATTTTCCCTCAGTATTTGGTTGGATTGTCTAAGCCACCAACATCTCCAATTTGTGAAAATCGGCGATTCGGATGATTGGAGTTCGGATAATTGGAGTTCTACTGTATTACTCTTATTTCGTCATGTATATTACCAGAGCTGGGTTTGTTACATAATTTTGTCATTTCTTACGTAATATACCTGGTTTCTGAAGTATAATGTATGTAAGATCCTTTAACCCTCCTCAAGAGCAGGAAGTTGATTTTGCACGTAAAATACTCAGTTTTTTTTTACATCCCTATCAAAAAAATCCAGGTGAGTCCCATGGAAATCTACATGGGAATTTGAGGGGATTTCATGGGTACCCATTGATTTCCATTTGGGTTCCTAGGCAATCTTAGGTGTGAATCGCGGTGACTTTTGACGGAGGTGTCATAAACCATATAAAATACTCGGAAGTATTTATTATATCAACTCCGCACGGAGAGATATATAGAATTAAATTTACTATGGTGCTTTGTAATCGAAGAACAGGCTGAACTTACAATAAAATTTACTATGACGAAACAATACGCAGTAAAAAATTTTGTATTAAAAACTGTCCACTCAATACTCGTATTGAAAGTCAATACAAAAAATTATCGAATTGATAGAGTTTCAATGTAAATTAACACTTTCGCGTCAATTCCACACATTCTTTGTATCAATATTCAAAACGAATTTTTTCACTGGACCGTTTGGAACATGCGCATGTGTTTAAAATACACAAAATCTTTTACTCTGTAGACACCTGATCACATTTACAATGTCTTACAGTAAATTCCATTGGAAAGTCAGTCTGTTCTTCGGTTTCAACACTGAAAAAATCGTATACTAGAATTAAGAATATTCACTGTAAAAAAAATTTGTTGAATTCCAAACAAAAATGCTTGGAAATTTACAAAGTTGGTTTGGAAAAATAATTTCCAAACCTTTTTTGTAAATTGCCGAACAAAAGTTTGTGAATTCTCAAAAATCTTCGTGAAATCACAAAATTTTTTGAATGTTTACAAACTTTTGTTCGGTAATTTACAGAAAAAGTTTGTGTAAAAAAACTGCCAAACTTCTTTGGCAGTTTAGGAAGTATATTTTTTACAGTGTTCCTCTAAAATATGAGGCTAGTACATATTCCTCTGAGTTTCAGAGAGAGTTTCATTGATGTTAGAAGAATTACCACTGATATTCAGAGGAAAATGTACTAAGCTCATATTATAGAGTAGATTCTAATTTTTAGAATATGATTTTTTGGGTGGATAATCACGTAGTAAATTCAACTATAAATATCTCTCTGTGTGCGTTCAACGATGAAAACTATCAAATTTTATGCTTATCATCAAAATTATATTTGCTGAGTCGAAATAATTAATACTTGAGCGTTGGAAAACATTTTATTTGTACATAATATAAAAGTTCACAAACCTCAGGGAAATTTACAAAAAGTACTCCTGGAAAACCGGGAATTCTCAGGGAATTTGAAAACATGATTTTTGTCGCCACCCTGTTTATGAAAGAAGTTTGCACAAAATTTCACCCAAGGCCACTATTAACCCTGCAGTGATCTATTTCAGAATTACTTGTCGGTTAGTAGCAAATTATATATTATAAAAATCCAATTTTTTCATTTCAACACAATCGGGACATACATGAGATGAAATTGGTAAGCTCTTTTGATGTTATAAAAATTACCGTAACAGTACACACAAACCTTGCCATTGAAAGTGCCAATAGTACGCCATGCAGAATCCCCGTGGAACGCATTAAGCCAGTTCAGGGAAAAGTGGAATCCCAATGTTGGATGGATTGGAATGCCAGTACAGATAAGATTGAAATTCTAATTCAGGTACAATCAAAATATGAATACGGGTAATATTGAAATATCAGTTTTTGCTAGGTTGGAATGCCCATTCAACCATGCATGGAGATCCGAAAAACTCCAGAACTTGTCAATTACATCGACATCAATACGATTTGTCACAGTTGTACATAATCTGCGTCAGATTTGCGCAAAATTCAGGCAAATTTTATTCGTGACAAAAGTCCAAATTTGATCCAGAAAGGTGGTACAATATCGTCAAAAAATATGGGGTGTCAATATTAGACCACATGTGGCTCATAACACTAGTCTCTTCCAAATGAAACGTCGGTTTGCGATAGTTCGTTCCGGGTTTGATTGTACACAATCTGTTTTCCATAAATTCCAAAACTTAAATTGATCGTGAGAAAATTTTATTGAAACATTATTTATTCTGACATCGTTCAGTATCCTGTTGTAAATCAGAATTCAAGAATGCGGAAATCGAAACGAATGAAACATGAGAAGGTTTCAATCAACTTCTTAAATTGCGCTCAGAGGACTGTTTGATTGCGCTTCTACGCCGTTCTATACGCTTCACTTCTATCTGGGATTCAACAAACCACGGAAGAATCACACTGTTAGAAAAATCAGTACAGAACTTCACAACACGGATACGAAGTTTTTTACGTATCAGTATTACGAAATTTTGTATCATGTCAATCATGTGGCCATATCCGTTTATATCATTGTTATAAAATTTAAGATCAGTTTTGATACAAAATTTCATATCACAGCTTGTTACGAAATTTAATATCATTTGTGATACAAGATTTTGTATTATTTTCAACAGTGACCAGGCAAAAGATGAAGGGTCATTCTATTGATCAGTTGAATTTTCGTCATCACTAGATTTTTTATCATTATCATTCAGTAATGGGCGGAATGATAACTAGATGCCCACTTAGCATTTCCGTTAGAACCTCGTATTAATATTGTAGCAATATTGATGCGATCTTGGAAGTACCTGTTTTTCAATTCACAAATGCAATATTACAAAAGTCACTCACAGAAATATCGTTGGAATATCACTTGACAACGTAACATCGCTTCAATTTACTTGTAATTGAATTCTGTAATATTACTGTTGTAATTCTCATGACAGGTACTTTCAAAATCGCATCAATATCACTGCAATATTAATGCGAGTTTCTAACAGAAATGCTCAGTGGGTGTACTATTGGTCAATTGTTCCACATGGACTCATCAATTATGTTCTCGTTTTTTAAAGAATTCACTGATTAACAGAATCCATTCATCTCAATTTGACCTTATTGAAGAGCGATTTCCGTCGTCAACAGATCACGATTCGATTGGATCAATTTTGAGTTTATTTCAGATACACTTACATATAATAAACATTCAATGAACCTGCACGTGTTGTATGTCATGTTGTCTCATTTTAGGTTCGACCAACGTTCGTTGCACGTTTCCGTTTCATTGGGGATTCTTGATTCGGGTGATTGATTGAAATCCAGGATTATCGGTTTATCTATGAAGAAATAGTGTATTATCACATTCGGACATACCTGGGACATACGTGCAACGTTCTTAGAACTACCTGAGACATTATTTGCACGTTCCCTGTGTTGTAATCAAGCACGTCTTGTGAACGTTCGAAAAACATCCTGGTGTTGTCCGGAAAGTGTTCTTAAAAGGATACTCTTAAAAGATATATCTTATGAACGTTCGAACACCCCCCCCCCCTCACAGACAGCATCATGTTCCCTGGATGTTTTTGAAACGTTTTAAGAATATTTTCAACACGTCCGGACGGTCTTAGAACGTTTTCGAAACCTCCGAGTGCTGTTAGGGCCCGGTGTTGTACGGGAAGTGTTCTTAAAAGGATACTCTGAAGAGGCAAGTACTCTCAAAAGGATGCTTTCAAGATCTATCAGTTCTTATCTGCCTCTAAGCGGCTTTCAACTCTTCTAATCATTTTCTTTCGTTTCTTTTTCCCGCAGTAGGTAACTCAATCTTATCGCGTTTTTCTGTTAAATCATCCGAAATTGAGTTCAAACAAAGATCTGAAATTTTCAAGGGAATTTCAGTTATCTTAGATAGCACAAGAGTTCTCGAAGAGTTTTTTTATGAATACATCGCATTCATTATGAGCTCTTTTAGACCTCTTATGCCATCTGCGTATGGTTAAAAATTTATTGGAACTGAATCCAGTAAGTGATTAAATTGATTTAGACTCAATCTTATTCATGGAAAGATGTTTATTCAGATATTGATCATGGTATTATTCCCACATGCTGGGTCCAGATTTGAGTTACAAAAGTGACACAGAAACACTCAAATCCTGATCCATCGGTCTCCAGCTGGTAGTTCAAATATTGGTCAAACGTATTTCTACTTGATTCAATGGGTACTGTCTACGTTTGAATGCCAGTACCGTTTACGTTCAAATGCCAATACCGGGAGAATTCAACGCCAATAATGGGCCTTATGTTAGACATTGTTATCATCCCAGTATTGGTTCAGTACTGTCAAACCACCTGGGTCAGTAATGGCATTCCAAATTCGACAGCACTGGCCGCTATGGCAGCTGTACTGAACCAGTACTGGGGCGTTCGTGAATTTCCACATGAGAATGTAACCTATAATACCGCATTATTACAAGTCGCACGCTGGAAATTCCAGAATTCGGTAACATACCAAAATATCCCGGTCAAATGGTCCCACGACAAAATATCCCGGACACTCTGATTAGGTGACAAAATATCCCTGCGATGAAATATCCCTGCGTTAAATGATCTCCTTGTGGGAGGTTTTGTGATTCCCATTGTGATGGGAATTCTCGGTGAGAGTTTCGAACGTGGTTTTGTTTCATGGCGTAATGTACGCAGTTGGGAATAATTTGCGTAAATGTGAAAAAATATTTGTGTAACCGGAAAGTAACGCATTTTATCCCCGGTGAAAATATCTCGGAAAATATGTCCCTAGCAAAATATCTTGGACGGAATGTCCCAGACAAAATATCCCCGCCCCAAATATCTCGGTTCCCGAGAAATATTTGAGACCAAGAGCTGAAACTGGGGGCGCATTTCTCTAATTCACTCTGAGCCCGCCTCACGCCAACGCAGACTAGTAGTGGGAGCCGGGGTCCAGGGGCGAAGCCCCTGGCCAAGGGGGATTCGGGGGGGGGGCCCCCCAAATGAGAATAATATTGTCAATATTTAATAATGATTCCTCTTTGGTTTCGAAACACTTTCCGAAACAAGGATGTTTCGGGGCGCGGTCGGGTGCACCCAGTATGTTTGATCCCCGGACAAAATATCCGGACAAAATATCCCCGTCTGAAATACCCCGAATTCAAATATCATGTGAAAAATATCCCAGGCAGTATATCCCGGACAAAATGTCCACTCACTAACCTTATGTATCTTTGTGCGTAAATTCCAAATCTGCAATCCAATTTTTTCGATCATCCTTAGTTTTTGGACTACAGTGACTTTTTCAGCATTTTTTTAGGTACCACATGGCTTATAGGCGTGGAACTGTTTTGATCTTCTGTACATTTTCTCGAATAGATACTTTGTCGAAAAATGGAAAAAACCCTGCCAACAGAAGTGTGCATCACACAAACGTGGCTACTCGTCAGCGGGCGAAGCTCCGGGGGTGGAGCCCCCCGAGGGAGGGGGGCTCGGGGGGGGAGGGGCGGAGGCCCCCCGATTATAAAATAATTGAATCATTATTGTGCAAAGCGAAAAAAATAAGAAGGTCAATTCGTCGATCTAGAAGTTGTTTTTCTGTGTTGACTGAAAGATGAGCACTAAGTTTGGAAAGTGTTCATTCGCAGAAATGTCCCTCCCAGTCACGTGGTGGGACAAAAATGCAAAAACAGCCAAAAAGACTGTGCATTTGTAAATATTGTTTGTATGAAGTGGTTGAGTTGTTTTTTTCAGTTATCAATAGTTTTTGGGTACCCATTGTTTCCTTCAAAGAAAGATTCTCAACTTTCATGTGCAATGAATTTTTCAATAAATGCATCATGAATCCGAATGTTTCAGTGATTGATGTACTTATGTTTTCCCTCTTTCTGTTTCGGGGCGAAACAGTGTTGTTCCAGCACTGGGAGGTTCTTCGCGTGGGATATGTTGGTCGGAGAAATTTTTGTCGGGGATATTTTAGTCGTGGATATTATAGACGGGGATTTTTTTTGTACGGGGACGTTTTTTTGGGGGATTTTTTTGTTCGGGATCGGCTGCCCTAGACCCTTCCGAAACGAAGATGTTTCAGCATGGCACCGAAATCTTTTGGCATTGGATTTTTTGTCGCGAGATACTTTTGTCCTGGACATTCATGTATGGGTACATTTCAGTCGGGGATGTTTTTGTATAGGTATATTTTGGTTTGAGATATCCTTCTACAGGGACGTTTCGGGCTGGGGTCGGCTGCCCTGGACCCTTTGAAAGTGCAGGTAAAAATATGTGTTTTATTGTGGCGAGCATTTTCATGTGTGGGGAGCACTTTTTCAGGAATATTTTGTCGCGGGATCATTCAGCCTGGAATATTTTGGTCTGGGGACCAATGGTCCGGGGATATTTTGTCCGGGTTTTTTTGTCGGGGTTCTTTTGGCAGGGGTTCATTCGTCAGGTAACCCCAGAATTCATTTGTGTATATATCCAAATGATAGGTCCTACTAGCACTTGTGATACACCTCAGTTTCGTATCAAACATTGAATAGTGCCTCCGATTTTACTAATGAAGAATCCAAAATTAAAAAATTCAGAAAATCGAAAGAAAATTCACTCACATTTAAGAGCATTTTAGCGTGCCGTAACTTTGTCCCCTTCTAGAATATTATTCATTGAAAAGAAAGAGAATAATATATTGGCAAAGGATAAATGATCTAACGCTTTAGTATCCTCAAGACATTAGTCCATACGACAATGAAATGTGTGTCTATGTATTACTTTGAAGAAGGGAAAATGTATTGTTGAGTAGTAATTGGCATGACCGGAAACATATTATTGAAATCATTTTTAACCTATTTCCATAATAATTGACATGTTAATACGTATACTGTTATCTGTGAAAATTTTGGAATAACAATATTTGATGATGATTAAGTGTGAGAAATCAAATTACAAATCAGTTCAAATTTTGAAGTCTCAAATTAGGAAGGTATATTATTGAGGAACCGATTGCATTTTTTTTGTTCATTGTACCCGATCAAAAAAAAACCTCAAGGGATCTCGAGGGTTCCCATAAGGATTCCCAGATAGGATCCCACGTGGGAGCTCATATAAGGTCCTACATGAAGTGTTTTTGAACCGTTTCATTCTAAATATCAATAAGAACTTAGATGACTGAAAAGATGATTTTGATCAGTATAAACAATGGTGGACGAATACTGTTTGCAACAGTGGGCCAGTGATCTCTTTTGATACTGAAATATTCTCCAAAAATGTGTTACATTAGTTTACCAATAATTGATATCTTTTTGATAGCTCTGGCAACTATTTTTTGAGTGGATCTGACAGCAATTTTCAGTGGTGCAGAATAATTCATGTTCATGTTTCAATCTATCTAATTTTTCTGAAGTTGATGTGAATAAAGTTCGAAATGTGTGAAATTCAATGATGCAGCTTAACCCATTAGCGCCTGAAGAGACACTTTTGGACACCAAAGTTCAGAGATTCATTGTACAATGAACTTGGTCGAAAAAAAATTCTTGAGCCACTGTATCCTATGTTTTGAAGGTCGCTCTTTCGAATGGTGATGTTCAGAAGTCCCTACAATGAGTTTTTTCGTGTAAAAATTGCGAATTAAAAAGAAGCACTGTTTTTTGAAAAAAAAAATTTTTCAAGATCATATTTTTGTTTGCTTTTGCATTTTTCTACATACTTAACACCGATAAATATCGCGTCCATGAACCTCAACTAAGAGTTATTGGCTTCAGATTAATAAAAAAAAATGTTCATTCACACAAAAAGGCGTCCGAAACAATAAATTTTACTCTCAATCTTCAGCAATTTTTTTCTGAAATCGAGTGGAGAATTTCAAGCCGATTCAAAGACTCTTTATATTTTGGGCCACATTCTATTAACCCTTAACGGCCACACGGGGTGACTTGTTACCCCAGGCTTGAAAAAAGTGGAATTAGAGGTCGCAAAGCTTCCAAATAAATACAACAAACAGCATCTGCCGGTGACTGACATGTGTGAGGTGTGACTTTACTACATAGTAAGCCTAAATAGTATTTTCACGTTCCTAATCATGAATATGTATTTAAAATCTAATAAAACGCAAAAAAAAAACAATTTCATGATTTATAATTTTTTTCATTTTTCTTTCCAGTAATTTTGCAAAATAAATATACTTTTTGAATAATTGGTGGATAATGTTATTATTATGTGGTAGTGGTATATATTGTGCGGACGACCCTGGAATTTTAGTTATTGATATTGTAAAACAGCGGAGTAGTGAACTTTTTTGCAATTTTCCCTGAATTTTGACTTATGCGACCAGTTTTTAGAACGCCATCTATAAATTAATCAAGTTCAGCCATCAGAAATATTGAAGAACTAGTCAACGAATATGACACAATTAGTTCAAAGTCTCGAAATATCTACACATCTTGTCCGACCGGGTTGTTGTGTCCGTTATGTAGCCTGGGTGAGGTGTGGCCCTTAAGGGTTAACTCACGGTTTTGGGTTTTCGAACCATTTTGAGCTGGTAAATCACAGATGCATCACCTCAGATTCGTGTTTGAATGAAGAAAAACTGAATGAGTTTCATTCGCAAACATTCGAGGTTTAAAATTAGCTGAAGATTTTGTCTCAAGATTTCAAAGATTTTATTGATCCTTCACGGTCTTTGTGATCCCCACTTGACTTTGATGTCTCTAAATCCACTCCGACAGTTCGAGCATACAGGATAAGAGCATCTCGATATGAGTGATACTTCCTCGTTTCTCAGCTCGGGTCCTCCTTGACGTGTAGTAATGGAGAGGATGGAGAATGGGATGTATCCTTACGCTTGTGGATTCGATTGTTACGTATCACGTTACAAGCACTTTAGGAATTGAATATTGAGCTCTTCTCGGGAGTTTCGCTGAAACTATCCTCAAGTTTTCTTATTGTCCTTCGTTTCCCAACTCTTCAGCAACTTTCATATGAATTATAGGATATTCTTCATGCGAGTTGACAGCAATAATGTGTTTTTAGCTATTGGCAAAATGTAAAATTCTTAACTTGTTGTGAAGTATCTTTCGATAGCATGGGACAAAACCTTGTTGCTAATGAGTTCCCAAAGAGAATTATGGTATGGAGATCAGTCGCCGATGGACTTATTGAATTTGATGAGTAGTTTTTGTCCAGTAGAAGTCGACGTGCACTGATTCAAAAACTATTCACAATACTCTAAACTCTGAGAATTTCAATTCACAGAAGCAAAGTATATTTTAATCACATGTCGCAGGGCACGAAACATCAGAATCAAATCTTGAACTGGAAGAAAACTCATTCATCAATGCTCGTCCTATTTTCTTCCCTTCAATTAAAAATCTCATCTATCACAGCTCGGTTTCCTTCCAGTTCCAACGGTACAAGTCGTCGTTTCATCGTCCGTATCGTTATTCTCCCTTCCGAGGTTTTGAATTCCCTACAACTCTCGAATAAGCCTCGTAATTCTCGTATATACAAACATCATTCCACTTCATGAACCTAGTTTTGAATGAATAAATTCTGGTGAATTTTGATCGATCGCTGAAGCAAGAAAGATATCTATATCTAAAACATTGTGGTAGCGAGGGAAAGGGATGACAGATTCCTCGCATAATGAAACAACTTGGCGAAGAAGCAACGTTACCCGAGGCGCTCAAAAGTTCACAAACAGGAAAGAAATTTCAAAGATTCTAAATGTTACAATACAAGTTTCACATCGGCGTAGAAATCTGAGACATTTTCTTGGAGAGGTTGTCGTTGTATTCTCTCAGTACCTCCTACACTTTACGTTACAATGAGCTTTCGGATAGTTTCGTTTATATCCAGATCCTTACGCATTATTCGAAGCGCGCGCACACACACACACTCTCTTTCTCTTAATTCACGGTAATTTTCAAGACGAGGGAGAGAAGGGAAAAAAGAATGCTAATAATAATAACAATGATAGAAAAAGATCGCGGAACTGTTATTGCATTTTCAAATGTAATCCGACATTTATGGCCCTTGACGGTTGAGAATCCTCCTCTCGTTTCTATCTCTCGAGAGGGTTGGTATACACGTTAACAACAAACCTTCGCTCTCCCGGCGAAAGGGAGAGAATGATAATTGGAAGATCGGGTACAGAAGAGAAGCTATGAAATCCAGGTGCTTTCTTTTTTTCCCTATTTTGAATTGATACCACGACAAACGTCTGTCTATTCACTATTTTATTCCACAACAGTTTATTCTCAGTGATGAAGATCTCTCTCTCTCTCTCTGAGAGTGTATACGTTTAAATGATAAATTAGAAAAATTCTTATATACACAGTTGCAAAATAAATGCATTATTCGAAGAAAAGAAAACAACAGAGTTAGTTTATGAATCCAAAAACACGAAATTAAGAAAAGAAGAAGGAAAAATTTCTATACATAATTACATCTTATAAATATCATCTACACACATATAAAAGAGTCTTTTTGACAGTTCATTGAAGTGAGTCAGGTAGGTGACAGAAGGTATGAAATAATTCAGAAACATCCGTTTCCCCAACACGCGCACCAGGGAACGCTACCTCCGCTTTCAGCACTGTCCTTTCTTTTCTTAACATTATTACTGCCAGCGACTTCTCTACTGCTGACAGAATTGGTTCTCTCCCTCTCGGAATTAGTCACCTGTCCATCAATCGCGTCTCTCAAATATTTATCTTTGGACAACTCCAAACTTCCACTCCTCGTTGTTTTGATGGACGACGTCAGGGAGGGTCGTTTCTTCGCATTGAAATAGAGGACGGGCACCCTCCTATTCTGATCTTTCCTCGGCGAATCCTGGCCGGAGGAAGAGGATCTGCTCTCATTTTTATCCTCTTGCGGGTCCGACGTGGTAGTCGTGGTGACGCTCAATTTTCTAGATTTCGGTCTCGTCAGCTTCAATTGAGATGGAGATTCCGGTGCTTCGGAGGACGTCACGCTATTCTGTTTTCTGAGGAGTAGTCTACGTTGAGCCGCGGGCGACAATGGTCTGGAAGATTCTTTGTTTACTCCAGCAGGGGGTGTTGGGGGTGCAGAATTGTTGTTGGAAGAACTCTTCTCCTTTCGTACGAGTCTTCTTCGTCGTTGGGTGCTCGGAGAACAGGGCGCGCTCGGATTTCTGTCTTTGTTTTTAGGGATTTGATTGCTGCATCGATCTCCCTCGTTCGCCTCCTCGTATTCCTCCTCGTCTTCCTGATGAGAATCGCCGTCGAAGGAGGTTTGCGTCTGAGCTGGAACTTTCAATGGCGCACAAGTCGTTGGGCCACAAGTGATGGGCGAGCACATGTGGCCTGGAATATTTCTTGGCATGAAAGGTGGGGAAAGGTTTTGATATAGATTCTGAGATTGAAGGTATCGACTCGTTGCCATTCGTCGTAGATTTTGAAGATCGTAAGATGTCGGGGGAGGGATTAGATTGTGCGGACTTGGTTTCTCGAATGATGTTATCTGTAAGAATATAGTAATTAACTTCTTTGAGTGTTTGTATGGGCATTGAGAAATTTGATAATTAACTATAACCAACCTGTATATCTTCGTGTTTACCGTGCGGGGAAAGGACACTGTGATTGTTCAGTAATTGATCCTTTGGTATCAGTAAACGATGATTGAGGTCCGTGTTTCTACAATAGTTTGGTTCGATTGGTATCGTGGAATTGTTACGTGGGTATGCGGTGATGGTGGAAGGTGGTATCGTGAGATTATTCTCATTGTTAACTTGAACGGATAGAGGGGTGGTGATCGATGGGGATGCGGGATACATCGGGGAAGTTTTATCGAAGTTCCTCAAGAAAGGATTCGTGAAGATTTTATAATCTATCGTAGGTAATTTAGGAATTTCCGGAGTCCCGGGGCTGGGAGGTCGTTGAGTCGTTGAGTCATTGGGTACCTTCAAAGTCACGTTTAAGTGACTCCTGTATGGCCTCTGTGTCTGGGAGGATGAAGAATTATCCAAAGTGTTGTCACTTTTCGTCAACATCTGTGTGCTGAATTGTTCCGATATCATCGGTGGTTGTGTTTCGCTTGTAAGATCCTGGCAGGATAAGGATTTCACGATTGGTCCGCTACCATTTCTACTGTACATCGCACTACTTCGTTTACCCTCGTCCTCGTGTGTCAACAAATCACCAGTGCTCAAGAACGTTCTCTGGTCATTCTCGCAAGGAATGGCCCCGTTCACGCACACGTCCATGGAACCTTTTTCGTAATCGTTCATGAATTCATTTGTTGTCATCGTATTCATTCTGGATACCAGAGTGGATACAGTTTTGTCGCTGCTGCAACTGGTACCGGTTCCGAAACAACTCGTCGTTGGGGAATCCGGGAACCTCAGTTTCGACGGTAGGGGTGCAAAGAAGTGTTTGAGTTTGTCAGGTGCGGTAGTGGGAGGGACAGTTGTCGTTGGTTCCGGGATCTTGATAGGGTGTTTGAAAAACATATTCCTTCGTTGTAGAAGATTCATTGGGGGTGGGACAACATCGTTTTGCCAACCCACAGGGGGACATATTTCAGACAAATTTGGACTGTCCAAAGTTTGCATCATCGAATCAGCAAACAACCTTGGACAATTCAGCACGTTCGAGGGATGTATCGGGTCCATGCTTGGCGGTATCTCGAAAGGATAATCCGCGTAATAGTTCGGCAAGTTGGGATTGTAACTACCTGAAAAATAAGAATATCGTAAAAACAAAGCACAACTCATCACTCATTGCTCATAATATCTTACCCATTCTCATTGGTACAATCGAAAAATGCTGATTCTGATCTTCCTCTTTCGGAGACACGTTATCTTTTCTCTCTCGTTCCTTTTTCAACTCTTCCTCCTCGTCTACAACCGACAAATCATCGAATTCAACATGCATACGACGTGGATTGACATTGTTCATCTTTTCGGATGAAATCTTCTGATTCTCAGCATTGTCTAACCGCTCTTCCTCGTTGAAATCGTCGATCACTTTTCCCTTTTCGTGTTCTCCCGCGTCCTCTTCTTCGATTTCATCTTCGTCCTCTTCGTATGAGTAGTCCGATTGCAACACCTCATCCTCGCCCGAACGATCCTAAAATTACAAAGATCGATGCTTATTTCAAATGATTTCATTCGATGCGGATATTCGAGTGTGTAAATATATGCACGCATTTGGAACGAGATTCGCGGAGCTACGATTGTCAAATACACGCGATATACACTGTCGATAATATTTCATTGCTCAAATATCAAGTATCGGTTCAAAGAGAAATGGAATTGACTATTGATTCATTTGGTTCCCCCGGGGAGTATCCAATTTATGATATTCTGAAGTATGTACCACTCCGAGACAAGTACTTCATCGAATGTATTAGTTAGTTGAGAAGTACGGGAAGTTCGTCTCGTAAAATGAGATCGACCAATCAATTCTGTAACTAGAAAACTTATCCGGGTACCAACGATTCCTTCGTCGTCTATTGACTCGCCAGCGACAGACGATATTGTTGA
Organism: Gonatopus flavifemur; assembly: GCA_018340375.1. Lineage (NCBI taxonomy): Eukaryota > Metazoa > Arthropoda > Insecta > Hymenoptera > Dryinidae > Gonatopus > Gonatopus flavifemur. The sequence goes on from JAFFJZ010000004.1 coordinate 22,355,208, forward strand.
TAAAGGATGCTTTATTTTAGTTCAGAGATGTTCCAACAGAGACAATCAATTTAATTTAATCTTGACGTTACGATGATATTTGATGCAGGAATCTAAATTATCAAAGAATAAATAAACAGGATTTTGTGATTTATTATCCTGAGTCAAAAAGTGCAAACCTAATTTAGCTTTGATTCGTTGCGTATTACGGAGTGGATCAGGGTGGATTTTATTTTTCGCCCTGATCTCGCTCTGTTCTCAACCTGATCTTGCTTTTAAAATTCTCATTGAACCTGATGTTAACCTTTTTATGACCTGATTCAACTCTGGATCGTTGCGTATCACGGAGTTAATCAGGTTTCAAAAGGTATTACGATTTTTCGACTCGGGATATAAAACCCAAAGGGAATGTTGGAGTATGGAGAGATAAAATGTTATCAAGGATGCGAGAAACCTGAGTCGATTGGATTGGAAACTGATAAGTACTGTTATTGGTTTCAGTATGAAAAAAAAAAACAGCTGAAGAAAACCTCAGTGTACATCGTAATAAAATCATGCAGCGTATAAAAGTCTTGCACAGTATCCGAAGAACGAGGCAAGATTTTGAAAATGTAAACGTAGAAAAATGAATACGGAGACAGAAGAGTGAAACTTAAATGACCTACCTCGTATACGTCGCTTTCTTCGAGATTCTTTTGCCTCTTTAAGATCTCCTCGAGTTTGTCGTACTCGTCCCTGAGGCACCATATCTCTTTTCGTAATTGTTCGTTTTCTTTGCGGAGCTTTTTGATATCGTTTTGGCCTGTAAAAAGAAAGACGGACGGTTAAAACGAAAGAACACGTAACTCGGTGGATACAACGATAAAAGAAAAATATCAAGTAACGGTTGAAATGCCGATTAAACCTATCTCTCTATTCTCGCAATTTTCTTTCCATGAAAATCACTCAATCACCAGGGAACAGGATTGGTAACGGACGGATACCGTCCAGTACACTTATTAAATCGATCGATCATTGGTCACCGGCGAGAACAATTTCGACTCGTAAGAACTCGCCAATGTGTAAAGCTTTCGTTTATTTGTGCGTCAAGAAACGGGTGATAAATCACCTGGTTCGGAGCCTTTCAATTACTCAACCGAGGAGGAACGTTCTGAGACTTTGAAAGGTTTTTCTTTTCGTGAGAGATTAAAATTCGTATCTCAAATCATTTATCCTCCGATCGTCTGTCCAGAATTTTTCCCCCAATTCAATGAAATCACAGAGGGAGAGAGCTCAATGTAGCTGTTTTTATTATCATTTTTCAATTTCCTCTCCGTGGTTCGAGTTTGATTTTTCTAGATATTATTTTCCATTTCGAATAGACCTGGATTTTTCTTGATCTACTTTTGTTTATGCCTTCGTGAGACACGCAATGGTAAATCGTGTATCGCTTGCTGCGTAATATTATCCTCCTGGCTCTCATTATGAATATCGAGTAACAACGATAAAAGATCAATAACAAACGCATACAACGTTTCAAGTCGCCCCGATCCGTCATGATCTCGATTAGAAAATAAAAACGCAGGATTACTTTGGCGTTAGCTCTCTGTACGCGTAGCTTTAGACCAGAGCGTCTATCAATGCCTAGTGCAGAACTATAACCGTGTGTGTATCTGTGTGTATAAGATAACAGCACGCCCGCAATAGTCGTTACACAAGCTCTTCGCGAGTGTATACGTGTATGTTACGCTTACGTGGTAACAAGAAAAGCCACGTGTTAAATCAGGATTAAAACCGGGTAGGGTAGAAAAGAGATATAGAGGCGAGTACAAGCCTCGCTGGTGACCGAGATTTAAATAAATTTAAATCTTTCCCGAAGGTTCATAAATCCGGATGAATTCCTGAAGCTCTTGGCGAAGTACCGTGATATTCAACTTGGATCGATTGGTTTTTAATAACAGAAACTGAATCCGGTGATCGGTTCATGGATTTCTTCACGTGTTACTCCCTCCTGGTCGGTTTGGTTTACGAATTTCGAATTATATGTATACGAGGGGAAGAATGGAACAACTGCACTGTTTTTGTTCTACTAATAATTGACCCGTGAAAAAAATGTCTACGCTTGATCAGGTCTCAATTTTGTACCCGCAAGATGTGGACTAATCATGCCCAATTACGCCCAGTCACGCTTGATTATGCTCCATTAAACATGAGAAATTCATACATGATCAATATGTTTTTGGTAAGGAATGAAACTATGATAATGTTATCGAATACTAATTTATTGTTAATTATTTCTGCTTATTGTGCTTATGCCGCTCCCATTTTCTTGTTCTCAGTTCTTAGGCGTGATCATGAGGGATCAGGTGTACGCGCCTGCGTTTGGGGCCTGATCATGGACATTTTTTGGCAAAATTTCTCGTACTCAACACTTGTACGTGGTTAGGCCTGAATACGCCTGATTATTCATTTTCTCACCTCAGCCGTAACTAAAAAGGGTTCAATCTTGTACCCACGTGGAAACCCATGATCAAGCTTCACCGCGTACGATCATGCCAGATGGACTATTCTCGCCCTTGATCATGCAAACCGTACCAAATGAGTCTGTATTGATTTTTTTATCACGAATGCACATGCTTCATCATGTCGAATCGGCCCCGAACGCATTCACGTACCGTAAAATGGGGTTACTTTGATCAATTTCAAAATTTACAACACTTTAAAAGTCAAACTACTACTTGAGATGGAATTTCACCGAATTAGTATCATAATCGGTTTTTATAATACTGTCAATATGCTTCATTAGAAAAAATTCGGTTAGTTAGTTTGGATTCGAATAATTGAAAACCCTATGATCAAAGTTACCCGTCAAGTGGGGTTATTTTGATCGCTTATATTAAATGAATAATACTGATCAAGAAACATTCAAGAAGGATAAACTTTCGCGAGAATAATGAAATAACGTGAGTATTTCCGTTAAATCTTTCCAATAAACATAATGTTTAAAAGTTGTCAAGAAATGCAGCATACAGCGTTTCTCGGATATCCATTAGATATTTTTTAGACAATGATCTGAAAGATATTTATCAGGTCATTGAAATGACTCCTTATGCAACATTTTCCATCAAGTTTTAGACGCTGTGTTTGTTGGGTTTATTTACATTATTGTAAATAAAACAAAATCTTACTGGAATCACATAAACTCGGATCGTTTGATATGAAAACTGGAGTAAAATTTCACATATGGGTATCAAATATCAATGCGAAACTGAAATCCTGTATGATCTGTGTCATGTAATGCAATTGAATGTCAAAAAACTCTCTTCATAGAGCATCTGAATTTCTCTTTCTGCGTTGATTAAGTTTTCTTCGCCCTTTGTTTGTTATTTTCTGCAGAAGTTGGAACATTTTCATCATTTTGGTTCCCTAACTCAAACACTGTTACACTCGCTCTCCCAGAGCAACATTTGATCCGGTTCTTCCTCTCATTATCACCCTATGTGGTTGATCAAAATCACACCACACCGTTGATCAAAGTTACCCCATATACCTGATCAAAGTAACCCCGTACACAAAATCTTTTAACCCCGAGTACTCACTGGGGAGTACAAATTTGAGTTTTGATTCATAGTATCTTCAAAGAATTGATCAATCGCGTATTGCAATCCTAGATTCGTTGGAATTTAGGGGATGAAATTAGTGATAAAGTTTTCCGATATTATGAATTCAATAAAAAAATTACACTCACGTCTTTACTATTTTTCTCACATTCATTTGCGATACAGATTGTTACATTGCTAACAGAATTACTGAGGGGTCTTCTGTGTTGCTGACCAGTGGGGAAAAAATTAAAAATTGAATCCCATCTGCGCTTAAAATATTGTCTCATACACAGAAAAAAAAACATTCTTGATACAAGACAAACGCCTAAGCACGCGCGATCATGCTTGAAAACTGGAAACTAGAAAATGAAAACTGTGGAGCCTTCCGAAGTAGCTGATCTGATCACCTCTCAACCAATCAAAGGTGATCTGGTTATGACCAGATGATCAGGTCAGACTCCTGTATAAGCATAATGAGTAGAAATGATTGACAATACATCAGTCTTTTAATGAATTGGGAGAAGGATGATGAAAGGAACTTTTCTTTTTGTCAAGTTATAAAACTTATTCATTCTGTATGAATTTTTCATTCATAATAGAGTATAATCAAGCATGATTAGGCGTAATTGAGCAGGATTAGTCCTGATTATGTGGGTACAAAATTGAGGCCTGATCACGCCTGATGAATAAGACCTGATCAGTAGGGTGGTTCTTATTTCACTCAAAACAGTTTGTTTTAGTTTGTTTTCATTTTCTGTGGTTAACAAAAAGTTTTTTTTGTACCGGGCACCCTCTAATTTTGTTCTACATTATGAAGAAGTCCTACAATATTTTTCACATAATTTTCAATAGAGATTCAGGGCTTGCTACCGACGTTTGAAATAGGAATCAAAAATGCCTATTGAAAACGTCGGTAGCGACCCCTAAATCTTTTTTGAAAATTATGTGAAAAATATTGTAGGACTTCTTCATAATGTAGAACAAAATTACAGGGTGCCCCATACAAGCACTTTTTTGTTGACAACAGAAAATGAAAACAAACTGAAAGAAACTTTTTTGAGTCAAATAAGAACCATCCTACTGATCAGGCATGAGCAGGCGTGGATGATTTTTTGACGGGGAGTCATTTTGTATGAATATTCCTCAGTTCGAGAGATTTTTCATGATCACGAGCGAGAATGGTTTGTCAATCATGATCACTGGTGATTAAGCTTGATCACGGGTTTCCACGTGGGTACAAAATTGAAGCCTTTAAAGGGATGACAAAGCTCAAAAATGAACGACCAGGTGTAATCAGGCTCGCTCACGTGCAATCAGTATTGAACACGAATAATTTTGCCGAAAAATGTCCATGATCAGGCCTGAACACGCATGATCAGACCTAAACGAGTTTTTCACGGGAAAACATAATGTTTCGAGAAGCGCAAATTCTGTTTATCCTCGTGATGTGGTTACTCGATCGAAATCCGTTATGAGAAATGAGAAATCTTTGTTTTCCCCGACACATAAATGTGTATTTTGCACGAGAGGTACCGCTTCCATGGAAACAAATCCATCTAGATATTTTATCAGATAGACATTGTCTTTCGTTACTTCAATGGCGATCCCACTAATGGAATCGTGAAAGAATAAAATGCATGCAAAGGCTTTCGTATTAGGGATGAAAAATATGGACGGGAGAGTACAGCAAGGAGAGGGGAGATAAATAGATGGGAGATGTACATAAACAGAAACCTCGTCTCTATACCTTTCGCGGTGAGGTGAAAAATAAAAGGTGCAAAAAATAGGGAGAGAGAAATTCCCTCTCGTTCATGTAGGGCGTAAACAAGCACGTAGGAGTGTGTATTTTTCACGTCACTCTCTCGTCTCTATCTCCCTCTCTCTTTCCTTCATTCCATCTTTTCGTGCGTTTGGTTTTTCCTTCTGACGAGAAAAAAGAGGAGGAGGAGGAGGAGGAGGAGGAGGAGAAGAAGGAGGTGATCAAAGCCAGCTGCTGCGTAAGAAGTAGCAGCTTCCAAGTAGGATTTTTCTTTCCTATTACAGCAACGAAACGAAACTGGCGGAACGCGACTTTGAATTTCTTTTTCGCGCTCTTTGAAAAGTGGAAATTGCGTCGCGGCGAGCGAATATCTGTACATTTTTTCCTTCCCTTGTACCGGTTTGCTTTGAAGTTACCCCAACCCCCACACAAGTTCTCTCCTTCGAGAAGCGAGGAGACCGATCAAGGCAAAGGTCTATCATCTTGTTTATTCGCCAAAATCATCATCTCGAATTTATATTTATAATTCCTTCCAACGGCACAAGAGAGATTCGCAATGTATAAATCGTTGGGCCGGGAAAATACATATCGATTCCAACAAAACCAACGAAACTAATGGATATTATTGAGTTCCATAAAAATAAACTCGAACCCGATTACACGGTACGGTCATAAATTGTTTTTATCTTGTCGATTTAACGTCCTGGATTATCGTGAAGCGCGAATAATTGCAACGATGTGGCTATGATTACGAACGTGAGGGAACAGATTTAAGTATCATATAAACGTAAGCGTATATCGCGTAAGCGCAAACGTTTGAGCATACGCGTGATTCATGGACAGCGGCGATAAACAAATGGACGGTAGCGGAGTGCTAATCCACATTGTTGGCAGTAAACCAGAACCGACCGTTAAAAGCTCTTCAAATGAACGAAGCCTCCTGCCTCTGCCTGCCTACCGTGCCTTCTCATCCCGTTCTGGATAAAAATTCGTGTCTGTTGTTTTGTATCTCATGCTGCTACTGCTACTGCTGTTTTTTTCTTTCTTCTCCTTCTTCTTCTTTTCCGAGTTGGTTCGTTCGCTCCAGGGTAAGATAATGAGAAGAGAATCATCATCGATGCCAGCCAAAATTAGATCACGTCTCATAGAAATTATCTTGTGTGGGGGATAATAATGTAATTCGCTTGGATACCGCGAGAGCCCCGAGCGTCATCCCCCCCCGTCGTCTTCGTCGTCAACGAGAAACGAAAAGCATCACCGAGTTTATGTAACGTGTGTTAGCATACGAATGATATGTACATAAAACCGAAAGAGAATAGAAGAGGAGGAAGAGAAAATGATGCTGATATCCAAATTTCAAGTTTCGCTGCAACTCTGAACAAACGCGGGATTTCATGATTATGATTTACATAATGCACCAAGTCTATTCAGACGCTGTATTAAAGTTTCATATTTACCCTTTGGTTACTTCACTATGTAAATGATACATCGGTACGATCGGTTTGTCTCGTTCCGTGAATACAACTCGTGGAACAACAATGCGACGTTGCCCCACTCGTCCTGCTGTTTTCAATTTCCAAAATCTCATTTTCATCAATTTCGTACGAATTTCAATACAAGTTGAGTTGATTTTGCATGAATTAATTTCTGGGAAGAAAGTTAGAACAATTTCAGCTTCGAAACTTCCCTGAATCTATTTTTCTTAAGAAGTTTTCTTATAGTTGTTCCAAATTTGCCTCTTCTTCATTCAATTGATTAAATACACGATTTATCGCGTCTTAAATGTGAGAAACGATTAAGAACGATATCATTTTTCACGTTGCATTCCCTCAAATCACATGGAATCAACGGTTATCGAATCGACGAACCGACTCTTTCACGATTTTTCAAGGAAAGAGTCGGAGATATAAATAATATTGGAAATCTCTATGTGAGAGGGAATCGAACATATCTGATCGAATCGAGAGTGCTCTATGATCTTCTTTTCCGCAAAAAGGTATTCCCTGTCGAGTTGGAACGCATTTCCTGCCACGGTAACAAAACGCACGACGAAGAGAAAACTGGATCTATCCGAGTCAATTTATATTTTCTTTTTTTTTTTACTTGAGAATATACTTTTTCTGTACATGAAATGTATTTATCATTTATGATCGTTTGGGGTTTATCAACCGGCTCAATAATGGCGAATCGTTGGACCATAACCGTCAATAATCGCACGTTAATGGCGCACATTAATGGCTCATCATGGAGAGAGCATGGTTGACTGCTGGATGATAACGGGGGTCTCCAGTATACGGTAATGAGGGACAATTATTCCCACTCATTGATGAAATTTATGATGTTTAAACGTGCCCCATCAATGCCGGATTACTGGGTCATTCGCTAAATCGATGAATTTGAAATTTATTTTCAATGACCCACTCATCGAAGTTGCAACTGAAAAGGTGTTGAATTTTTCTTTATCCAAGAAAGAATTTATTCTTCTCAAAGGTATTATTTTCAACTATCGATTGTTTAGCCGACTCAAAAACTCCATCTTCTTCCTCTCTCCTTCAGTTATTCGAACTATGTTTTATGGTAAAGACAGGCATGTTCTATACAATATTCACGAACTTTGTGGTTTCTCTAAAGTGATTCTCGCCGACTTGTCGTTAGGGATTCTAGGTTTGATGCTTGAAAACGATCGATCGATCGACCGCTCGTAATTTCGAGAAATTTATACGATAGCAGTTCGGTGGCTAGAACTTTGGCTTCTCATCATCGTCGTCGTCGTCGTTGTTGTTGTTGAGCAGGTGGTACGCGTCTGTCTCGATCGATGCATATGTAATCAGATATTTATGTATTCCTGTTATATTAATTATCTTCATTAGCGAGATTGGAAAATTTAGGGACATTCTGTACTCAATATGAGATTTCGGTTGAAAGGGTTGGACGACTCGATTCAACAACTTTGTGCGCACGTTTTATGTATCGTACGCATACACGGTTTGAACTTTCGAATATTTTATAAAGATTCTTACGGCGTACGAGGTAGAAAGGCATATGCATATTCATGGAATATCTGAATGAAGCGAGAATACTGTTGTGAAACACGTATAGGGATTCGTAGGAAATATTTACAAGGTGTTCAATTAATTTGATGGGAATGCTTAATAAGATTGTACAATCGTTCCGTTCGATCATGATGAAAATTGATGAGAGGGAGAAATGTAACGCTATAGAATGAAATACCTTATTCAGTTAATTGAATTGATCGACTACGGTGAAGAAAGGATGATTGGAAGGCAAGGGATTTGTTGAATTATTAAAACTGTGTTACGAACCTTTTTAATTTAATCTTTAAATCGTGATAGAAATCTTCAAGGTGTTTGCTCTGACAGCAAAATTTGTTTGCTATTCTATATTTGATACTGAAAACTTGCTGGAGGAGCAAATATTTTTTGCTGCCGTAGCTAACAATAATGTCTTTTTCCTCCGTGTGAGGAGCTGAGATCTTGCAAATAGTCTCGCAAAATTATTGAAAAATTTTGTGATTTTGACCCAAAATCAAAGAATTGGATTCCTGATTGGAAAAGAGAAATATACATATTTCATCCGAAATCGAACTTGAATCTTTGTGATTCAAGATCCGACTCTCTTGTCGCACATTTATGATACTGTACACAGTTGGGAATTTTCTGTAAATCTGTTAGAAAATCCGTGTGTCATGAATTTTCTGTTAAATATTCAACACAAACATGTGTAACTTCCACAGACGCTCCTTCTGTTATCAGGTCTCAACTGATTTATAATGTAAAATCCTTCAAACAAGTGGAGAAACTTATTCAACTCAAAATTGAACATGAAAATTGTGTTATTCTCAATTACCAAGGGAAGATCGCCAGTGGTGGGTGCTACTTTTTGATGAAAGATCCATATACGCGTAACTTTGGTATTCGTCATTCATTTTGGTTTCGGCTCCCATTCTAATGGGGCTTAGTTTTCTAGATATGCATCTCGGAAGATCGAGTGCGAGTTGATATACGCAAAGAAAGTACCCCCATCCAAGTGATAGAGCTTCAACATCTGGTCTCGACGATCCGTGTTCAATTTTCATTGTAGACTATTTTTTTCAACGTATTCTTATGCATTGTTTCAACATACAGAGGTGTGAAAATTATTAGAATAATTGTGGCTTTTCAATGTTTTGAGATTTTACTCTTGATCAAAAGTGATACTTCATGATGTATATTTTTCCATTTACTGATACAATTGATACTTCGTCTTTTGAGAATAATTTGGTGTCTATAATGTTCGTAGTCCAGTGGTTCCAGTGCATTCGGACTGAGTTTTATAGAAACATCCCATATAAAAATTTTTAGGTTTCACCAATGCTGACAATAGAATATAGCTTGGCGCAATGTTGACAGGCGAGGCTTGGCAATCTATGAATATTTAATGTTGATTAACAACAAATAAAATGTTGCGCCGATATCGGTGTTCAACGAATTTCGGTTGTCAGCCTACCATTGATCCACAATTCCGCCAGGCTTGGCGCTTGCTAGGCTCATCCTTGGCCCAACATTGACTGAACGATAGATTCTATTGAAAATTAGGATCATTTGAAACGTGGTCGAATATTGCCACAACGATTGATCTAGTCTGGGTAAAAATGAGTTTTCAATGTAGCGCCGATCATTGGTAATAACAGGGCTCAATATTGGCATGCTCCTTAATTTCAACATTTGATGGCTGAATTGCTAACTACAAGTTACTGATCAAGTGTTTCTCGCAAGTAGGGAGAGATGTGTACGAGGAATATATAAGACTCAAATAATTCTCTGGAAGAACAGTCAATCATTCTTTGTTACAGGTTACACCAGAGGGCTCCTACTGCTGATCCATACTGTGTATACTTCTCATGACAAACTTTGACGACAAAAAACACCGAGTTGTTTACAGATAAATAAGGAAAACATAATAAGATCCCAAATAACATATATTGGAAATTGTGAAATGCGCATACTTTTTACATATTTTGGGGTTGATTATTTTTTAAAGTTTTATCATCGGCGCAACATTGATAAACAAATTTTTCTATTGTTTGCCAATGATGGTCTATTTCATGGCCACTTCTGCACCAATGATGGGGCTACATTGGAAAAACACATTGATAAATCATAAAATGATGTTATCATTTCAGTGTTGCGCCATGCTTGGTTGCCAAGCCTCGGCCATACTTTATCTACATTGCGCCATGCTAGCGCCAATGGTAAATTTCTGCATGGGATGTCACGTTGCCATCACTGCATAGTAAAATCAGCTGATTAACGAACGATTTGCAAAGTGAGGTCATATTATCTTTCGATGATCTATCAGTATTTTATGATGTTACAAGGTATCAGAGAACTTTCTGTGTAGTTTATACCATTCTCCCGTGAGTTTTTATAACTTTTGAAATAAATATTGTACTGTACAGAAATTCGTAAGTGTCTTACTTTGAATCGATAAACAATGGGAAAGACAAGTGATCTTTCCCCTAAATCGGTGGCTTTGGTTAAGTGTCTTTTGCAAGAAAAACGATATACCCAAGGAGAAATAGCTAATAGATTGAAAATTTCACAATCATCTGTGAGTAGATTGAAGAAGTCTGCAGACTCTGGCTCTGAGTATGCTTCTTCTCGTGTTGGAAAATGTGGTCGAAATAGTAAATTCAGCTCAAGAACAGAGAGGAAACTGATTCAAATTGCTCAGAAAAATAGAAGAGCTACCAGTAGAGACTTGAAAACAAGTATGGAGTGAATGTGAGTGATTCCTGTATACGTCGAAAATTGATCGCTGCTGGACTCACTGCACACCGTCCTCGAAAGAAGGCTAAAATTACGCCTGCTATGGCAAAGAAAAAGCTTCTTTGGGCAAAAGAAGTTCAAGCACAATTCGGAAATGACTAGAGCAAGGTAATAAGCACCGTTCTTTGTAATTACTCAGTAAATTTAAATTTTTACCCATGCAAAAAGTATCGCAAAATATTCATTAGAATTTTCACAGCACTGATGCCTTATTAAATTGGTTTTTGTAAGCCACATTATGGCTCATACAGTATTGAAATATATTTGTATCGCATAGGTTTGTTTTTCTGATGAATCTATGTTTGCAATATCGGAAGAAAGCAGTCAGCATGTAAGAAGACATCCTGATGAAGAATTCTCGCCGCGATGCATAGCACAAACGGTAAAACATCCTACTCGGGTAATGGTGTGGAGTGTCATGTCAATTCGAGGTACAGGACGTTCATACATCGTGGAGGGCATGATGAACCAGCATCAGTACAAGAAAGTCCTTATGGATAGCTTATTACCACAATTGAAAGACTGGTTCCCAAATGATGACTTTGTATTCATGCATGATGGTGCACCGTGCCATGAAGCAAAATCTATTAAAAATTTTTTAGATGAAAAAAACATAAGAACCTCGCCATGGCCTGGAAACAGCCCAGATATGAACCCCATAGAGAATCTTTGGTCAATTGTGAAGAGAAAACTTAAGAAAATTAACATAACAACTAAGGAAGGTCTTATATCGAAACTTACTGAAATTTGGCACAATGATGATGAAATTAAAAACTCGTGTCAGAAACTTGTGGAAAGTATGCCAAAACGCATTGAATCTCTCATGAAGAACAAGGGAATGCATACGAAATACTGAATGTGTAATTCTTTTTAAACCAAACGAATATTCCATGTGAATTGCACGTTTTTTTGTTTCAATCTACAATTATTCTAATAATTTTCACACCTCTGTGAACAAAAGTGCGATTTTCACATTTAATTGACGTAAAAAAAATCCATAAATCACACTCTTCAACTGGTAATTCAGTACTTATTTTGAATGCCATTTGACAGTACTTATGCGTTGGATTTACACGATCAGAAATTCCAATAAGAACTCAATTAGTATCCTTTTGTGTCATATTATTTACATCAAGGATATGGTATTAGCTAACACAAACACATTATATTGAATCGGCACAAAAATTTGTGTGGACCGTTTGGGATATGTGAAATGTGTTGAATTTAACACAAAATTTCAAACTGCGTATGAATGTAGCAGACCTTTGAAATTTATATGAACTTGACTTGATTGAAAATGATTTATAGATGAAATAATAATCTCAAAATAATTACTCTTCACCAACCAATAAATCTTCTATACGATGTAAAAAATATTGTTACTGGAATTGTGTTGACAGTAAACATTAAATCTTTATTATACGAGGTGTGTTCAAAAAGTAAGGTGACTTTTCAAATTTCGCGGGCAACGTACTTTTGATTATCGATTTTCTCGTTTTGTTATGTTGGCACACTCTTCCCGAACATCTGTACCAAGTTTCAAGTGTATAGCATTTTTTGTTTGGTTGTGAGAGGCGTAAAGGTTATAAGTGTTTTGCGTGCTCGGCGATTTCTTGCTATCGAAAAATATGGATCAAAGGATTTGCATCAAATTTTGTGTAAAAAATAAAATAAAGTGCTCCGAAACACTTAAAATGTTGACAGTAGCATACGGTGAAACTGTTCTGAGTAAAAAAAATGTTTACAAGTGGTACAAACTCTTCCAAGATGGCCGGGAAGATGCCAATGACGAGCCTCGCTCTGGACGCCCAAGCACGTCAACAACTGATGAAAACGTTCAAGCAGTGAAGAAAATTGTTTTGGAAAATCGTCGAATCACTATCAGAGAAGTTGCTGAGGATGTTGGTTTATCGCTTGGCTCGTGCCATGAAATTTTTTCTAACGTTTTGGGCATGAGACGTGTGTCAGCGAAGTTTGTTCCGAAATTGCTAAATTTTGACCAAAAGAACCGTCGCATGAGCATCGCTCAAGAACTGTTGAATGACGTCAACGACGACCCAGATTTACTCAAAAGGGTCATAACTGGTGACGAATCATGGGTATATGGTTATGATGTCGAAACCAAAGTCCAATCGTCCCAATGGAAGACCCCAGATGAGGCAAGACCGAAAAAAGCACGCCAAGTTCGATCAAATGTCAAAGTTTTGCTCACTGTTTTCTTCGATTACCATGGCGTGGTGCATCAGGAGTTCTTACCATATGGTCGTACGGTCAATAAACAGTATTAACTTGAAGTTATGCGCCGTTTGCGAGAAGCGATACGAAGCAAACGTCCAGAATTGTGTAAAAATAATTCATGGCTTTTGCATCACGATAATGCCCCTGCTCACTCATCTTTGCTTATGAGAGATTTTTTGGCCAAAAACAACACCACAATCATGCCTCAGCCACCATATTCACCGGATTTGGCCCCATGTGACTTTTTCTTGTTCCCAAAACTAAAGAGACCTATGAAAGGACGGAGATTTGCAACGATTGAAGAGATCAAGACTGCATCGCTGGAAGAGCTCAAGGCTATACCGAAAAGTGCTTATGAGAAGTGCTTTGAGGATTGGAAAAACCGTTGGCATAAGTGTATTGTATCTGAGGGGGATTACTTTGAAGGGGACAACATAAATATTGATAAATAAATAAATATTTTTTCTTAAAAATACAAAGTCACCTTACTTTTTGAACACACCTCGTATAATACCTCGATTTGCTGCGTCAGCAAATTTTTCCTCTCCGTGCCTGAAGATCAGCTATAACAGCTCTCAAAATCATTATTTTTACAAATAAAAAATATTCAAATACAGGTCAAAGTTATCTCATTATGTGTACAAATTTTTACAATAATCAATTCAACTGTCTTTTCAGGAAAAATTCTTGAAAACTCTTTTTTTTTTGCGCCCCTTAACTGTATATAACCCCTTAAAGTCTCGCATAGTAATTCTCTAATTCTTAGAAAAAAATAGTACAGATGTAGTTACATTACTTCAAATTTCAACCCTTTTTTTTACGTATGAAATATTTTATTTCCTCATTGAATTTTTATCGATGCATGCTGATTTTTCATCTTTGATTAATTGATCGTGCAGTTTTCCGCTATAGAAGAGACATTTCCTTAAAAATGCATTTCCATTTTTGAATATCACGATAATTTCTTGAGAAGATAATGGGATGGGTAATTTTGAATTACAACCATCACCTAACATCGATGATTCGTATTATTAGGTAGGAAGAGACTGGATTGTTTTTGGCGACAACGCTGTTAACGAAAGCCATAACCTGATAAATCATGAGCAATTGTTCCAAAAAATCTCACTCTCCATTCATTCTTCAAATTTTTCTGAAAATAATCATCTCAGATATGTTTTGGAAATGTCATGATCACTTGAAATTGACTCAACTTATTCACATGATGTCCGGTATTATGTATCAATGGAATTCCCGATGAATTCGGTCTTGCCTCATCTGGGGTCTTCCATTGGGACGATTGGACTTTGGTTTCGACATCATAACCATATACCCATGATTCGTCACCAGTTATGACCCTTTTGAGTAAATCTGGGTCGTCGTTGACGTCATTCAACAGTTCTTGAGCGATGCTCATGCGACGGTTCTTTTGGTCAAAATTTAGCAATTTCGGAACAAACTTCGCTGACACACGTCTCATGCCCAAAACGTTAGAAAAAATTTCATGGCACGAGCCAAGCGATAAACCAACATCCTCAGCAACTTCTCTGATAGTGATTCGACGATTTTCCAAAACAATTTTCTTCACTGCTTGAACGTTTTCATCAGTTGTTGACGTGCTTGGGCGTCCAGAGCGAGGCTCGTCATTGGCATCTTCCCGGCCATCTTGGAAGAGTTTGTACCACTTGTAAACATTTTTTTTACTCAGAACAGTTTCACCGTATGCTACTGTCAACATTTTAAGTGTTTCGGAGCACTTTATTTTATTTTTTACACAAAATTTGATGCAAATCCTTTGATCCATATTTTTCGATAGCAAGAAATCGCCGAGCACGCAAAACACTTATAACCTTTACGCCTCTCACAACCAAACAAAAAATGCTATACACTTGAAACTTGGTACAGATGTTCGGGAAGAGTGTGCCAACATAACAAAACAAAAAAATCGATAATCGAAAGTACGTTGCCCGCGAAATTTGAAGAGTCACCTTACTTTTTGAACACACCTCGTATATAGAATAGCAATTTTTTTTGCTGGCCTAGCTAAAAATTTGCTATCACAGCAATCGTGTCAGCTACGACAGCAATGTTTTCAGCTGTCGCAGCAAAAAATGTTTGCTCTGCCAGCAAATTTTCAGTATTATATACAGAATAGCAAACAAATTTTGCTGGGATAGCAAACATTTTTTGCTGCCACAGCTAAAAATTCGCTGTTGCAGCTAACAAGATTGCTGGAACAGCAAATAGTTTGCTGTCACAGCGAAAAATTTGCTGCTCTGGCAAAAGGAACCCAGCAAAAGTAGATTCCGCTGCCACAGCGAATTCCTTTTTCTCCGTGGGAGCTCCTTCAAAAAAAAGCGCTTTGCGGTGACCACGATATCTCGGGACTAACTCTTTTTAGATGGAAAAACCAAATGGATTTCGTTAAAGTAATGCATAATCTAGTAATTAATCGAAGGAATAAGCAAAATAAACTTTTTTGACAAAATGGTGGCTTTTAGAAAAAAAAATCGATTTTGCGCCAAAATTTTGGCCTTGAATTGTTCATGAAAATAAAAATATTCATCGGTGAGAAGAAACCTTCGATTGATTACTGAAAAATATAGTCATTAAGCTCGTGTCGAAATTTGAGACTGATCGGTCCAGCCTTTTTCGAGAAATCTTGGTCACCGACTTTGAAAACACAGTTTGGAGAAAAACGCATTCAAAGTTTCAAAAGCACTTGACATAGAGTAAAAAAATTTTACAAATGTATATAACCCCCCTTAAGCGAGAATATTAGCGAGATCTCGCTAAGGTATTGGATTGTTTCATAAGCGAGACTCTGAATTTCCGTGTGGGAAGGTTCAACTCCTGGGGATCAAAATTTCTAATCACTCTCAAATTACAGGGTTTTCATATTCGATCAATATTCGAGAATCATTTGTGAATTTTTAGTGCAGAGATTACCGGGCTTTCTCCGATGAAGTTACAATAATAGCACAATACGCATCGATCGTCTCTCATTCAAAATTTATACAAATTTCAACCACGCACGTTGGAGAATTTTCCATTTAATTTGGAATAACGTATTTACAATAATCTGTTGAGTCTAAAGCATTGAATCAATTTCAATTTGAAATACCGTTCGTTTCGCACAAGGGGTGGGAAAGAGAGTACAACAGGGCAGGAAAAAAAAACATACAAGAACGAATAATATAAAACAAATAGAATGGAATGATTTCTCGTTATATCCGAGAAATTCTCATTCTCCAAACAGGTACGTGAATCAGACTCTGTATGAATCACTGGTTTCTATTACTCTACCCCTATATCGTAGATATTCATCGTAATGGAGTTCTATGCTATCACGTGATACATGAAGAAATAAAGAAACAAAAAGGATGGAATCGGTATATAATCTCTCTCAGTACAATGGCTGGAAATTGGCGGTAACGTTATTCGAGAGAAAAAAAAATGAAACATGTTGATTTACACGAAATACGTTGATTCCATGTGTATACGAAGTCCGAACTGCATTTTCCCCAATTGTCGGCCATCGCGGTTACATCAATTTCTGCTTTGAATAGAGATAATTCGTTATTTTCATATCTTTCTCGTCATTCGCACGAATAGAAACATGAGAGATGATTGATTTTATATCGAATGGGAGGTAATTCTTCTACAATTCAATCGAAATATTTTTTCATTGAGAAGATTTTTTATTGTGCGATGTATGTTTTGTCGACGTTATGCGCCAAGTTGGTAAATAAGATTTCAAAGATGTGAAAAAAGGAAGAGAATTATAAAAATTCGTAACTCCATAGAATCGATGCGCAAGTGTTGTGTACAATATTTACCTTTCCAAGGTCTTTCGTATCACTCCTCCTTCTCTTCTCTCGTTCTACGGATTTACGATTCCTCTCCTTCACGTGTGTGTATATATATATATATACGTGGTTCATGAAAATATATATAAAAATCTGTATTTTTTCGCGTTGGTGATATAGAGTCGTGAAGTGACATAACGCTTTTTCCTTCGAATGCTCTTGCATTTCCGCTCGTCCGCGTCTCGTAAAAGCTTCGCACTATTACAGAGCTTTCAACATTCATGCGCTCGCTTGTATCTCGACTTGTGCCGCATTTTGGTCATCATGGATTTTTTTACGACGCGATGCTGCACTCTTTTCAGATTCCAAAGGGAGCTCGGAGCGAAATTCCCTTGAATTTCATCCTACACACGTACAACGAATTGTTATATATATATATATATATATATGTTTAGAACCGAGCGGTTCTTATAAAAATCCTATTATGAATGAGTTCCAAGCGCGCTACCGAGCGCGCTTACATTTCAAAGTGTCAGAAGAACGACAAAGACTCCACCGTACCGTGTAATTTCTCTCTTTCGCTTTTACGGTATCTTTCGTCTGTGAAACTAGTTCGAAAGAAATGTACTTTCGTATAAATATTTGTAATTAACTTCTCGATAACTTCTCTTAACTCACAATCCTCCTCTGCTCCATTGTCACCAAGGTAGATAGTTTTGAATAAATATGTATATTCGAAAGCCGGGTCCGCGGTCTACTAAACGGCATTGTCGTCATTCTGAATAGAAGGAACTGCGAAGTTCCTCTACGGGTTCTCGTTTTTCCTTCAACGCGATCGTGAAGGTAACAACAATAACAATAACAACAACGTATAGCGGAAGAAGCAGAAGCAACAGCACCAGCAGCAGTAGCAGCAGCAACGGTTCTCTTATTGTTCAAGTGAGTCAAGATTGCATTGTCAACGCGTGCGCCTTCGTAGAATAATGTCCCCAACTAAATACGTGTTGCGTATACGTGGGTTGTTCTCTCTGTTCTTAGCTTATACTAATTTCGCATGCCAAGTCACGTGCTTTAGCGATGACCGCACCGGCCGGTTACGGAACTTACGACCAGACAGAAGAGTATGTATCACGTCATCACAACCCTGACGTAACTCTAATTAAAACTTATTCGTCCTTGATCGTATTTCGAGAATACTAGATATCAGAATTTTTCCAAGACATGACCCTGAAATTTAGATGAATCGATTCTCCCTTCCGCTTCTCCACCTTGAACTTGTTCACAATCAAACAAACCCACCACGTTTTATGAGAAAAGTTTTTTTCCGAGGTAGCACCCATCCTCGTGGCAGGGGCAAAGTACTTTCCGCTTTTCTTACTCATGAAAAAGTACGACACGTTAATCCAGGCCCACGGGGCACAGGTGGATATGATTTTCACTGATAGAATCCTCACGTTCGCTTCGTTTCAATCCTCGCTGAATTCTTTGTTCATTCTTATTTCCGTGTTTTTTTTCTCTCCCTTTTCCAACAGATGGAAGATCCGGTCAAAGGATTTTAATTAAAAGTGAATGAAAACAAAAGAAAAGAGGGAAAAACACACAGAAACAGGAAGAAATGAAAAGAAAAACATGACAAAGTGAAGTTCATCTTTTGTGGGAATTGTATGTAATTGTTTATTATTGTTATTATTCCTTGTTGCACGTGAGAGACAATTAGTAGCGACAGATGTATCCAGTCTGTTATAAAATCATACATGAGTTGTTGTTTTGAATTTCATGGAGATTAATTGTTATTTGAACTTCATTTATTCATTCGTCGATGATTTTACAAACGAACGTTGAAACGATTCCATCGAAATTATGAGCATCGAGAGAGTAGTTGGATCGTGAAGAAGGTAATGAAGGGATACGTGGGGTATGTTGTATATTATGATTGAGGGAGTTTCATAATCTGCACGACTTTGTAATCTCATTGTTGCTCGCTCGGAACGTATTTCTGTAATTTAAGCGTCGGTTGGGATATTTTAATTTCAACGATGCTTGTTCGGCTCGCAGAGTCGCTGATTACAAGTTCGAACTCAGATTTGTGAAGTTGGAAATTGTGAATTCGATTTAACGAAGTGGATTGGTGGGAAAATTCTTTAATTCGGATTTTTTAAACCGCTGATGGCGATTGAAACAATCCATAATCACTTGCGCACTGAGACAAAAATTTGGTTACATGGAATAGATACATTTATTTGTCACTCAGTGAGAAATATTCATTCACTGTCAACAAATATAGTAACTATTAACAAATATCACAGTTGGGACACGTAGGATCTATTTTATACAGCATTTGAAATGAAAAAACGATTAATTTGGTACGTTTATTTCATATCAACAATTCCATGCTTCTTTGGAGTAACGAATGATTCTTGTTTCATAACAAAGTGATTTGATATCTCCAACTTTTTCATATGATGAATCACAGTTAAGTATGAGTCCACACAAAATACAAATCATTCAAATCGAATTTGAGAACTAGTTGGATGTGAGTAACTAGTTTCCAATCAATACGAGATTTATTTTGCTGGAATGCAGATTTGTTAATAGTTCATAAATCTGATTTGTGACAAACATTATAAGTTTGGCGTGACTCTTCACATATTTGGATGTGGCGGTCTGAGTGTTGGCGCATGCGCGATAACCGTTATGTTAGTCACCACAACACGATAACACTTATAACACTTATAAGTTCGCTGGTTAAGAAAATCTATAGAATCTGACGAAATGAAATTTAATGGGATTTGGTCAGAACATTGCGCGGGACTCGATCAGATTTGGCAAGATTCAATCAGAATTACATTGAGAAAACATATTCATCTGATTGAATCTCATTGAAAATGGTTGAATAAGATTTGGTCAGAATATTGTGTAAGATTCAATGAGATTTGGCGAGAATCGATTGATTTGTTTCACCAGGGTTACCTTTGAATCTATAATTTGGAATAATTTATATAGTTTTCAATGAGAAAAGGACTGTGTTGGGATAACAGCTTGTAATAACGTAGATTAAAATTCACCATATGGAATTTTTAGGAGCCATTATAGAATACCAGTTTCTGATATTTAACTGTATTTTTAATGAACGCTATTATAAACTATCATTTTGATACAGTTCCTCATTCAAAACTACATGGACTAATGATATCAAAAACGGTAGAGTCAATAATAAATTATAGGTTCAAATCACTCATTCGAAACTATTCCCATTCACAATGGTTTTTTACAGAAAATTTTAAGCAAGCCGTGATGTGTACGAACTGAGTGAAATGGTTATATCAATGAATCGTGATTTTAGTTCAACTTCATTACAATCTTTCTTCAAATTACATTATCCTCCAATTAATTAATGCTCCAATATTGGCCCAAATAATGTGAAAATATTTTTAAATTCATATTGTACTCAGAGAATTTCATAGTAGTTTTGAATTCGATTGTTCAATTTTTCAATCAACTGAAAATCAATTTCATACAAAAACATGATTTCTTAATAGGTAACGAATGTTAAAGTTATCTGAAGAGCATCGCACGAATATGCGGCTTGGTGATGATAATTTTATATTTATTTCGCCATAAGGAGATGTAGGGTGCGTTTACTATGAACTAATCTTGTTAACTATAAATAAATCGTTTTCTCAGTGCGGGGGGAAATTTGTAGACAGAAGTTTTTGGGAACTGCTGGTTATGAATTGAACCACAGATTTTTAGAACCACAAACAGAACCGAATCTAGGAGCCCCTAGAGTGGGAAAATGTACAATTATATATGAGGTATATTAAATTATATTCAAATTATGTATAATTCTGGAAATTTTCCCACTCCGGTCCTTTAATCGATTGTCAAAATGACATGGAAAAATCTTCGCCAAGAATGAATTTTTGCTTGTTGTTTGAATTTTGTTAAAAAATATCCAATTATCATCTGTGAAATAAATAACCCATGTGTGTATAATATACCAATGGCCCAATGATGAACCAAGCCTCGCACAAGACCTGCCGAGACTCGCCTTGAACAATTCACCAAAGTTGGCCCAAGCCTGGGAATGATAAGATCAGGACAAGCTCGGGCCAGTGGTTTGGCCAGGCTCGGTCCAATTCATTTACCAAGCATCAACCAGTGCTTCTTTGATCGCAGATATGGATGAAAAAAGTAATTGATTCATATTTCAGCCAATTACTTTCTCCCTCAGAATACCGTACATGAGTTATCTTAAAACGATAGAAAAAATGTGACAAGATTGGGACAAGCTTGTATGATCATTGGAAAATTTGCGTCCTTTGATATTTCGATGAATTTTGATTCTATTGTTGAATTATGCTCAAACTAAACTAATCAGTTTACACTATAGTGTGCAGAATTAATTATGGCAGGGAGATCGGGCCAGACCTAGTCCAATAGTTATCCCCAAGTTTTCAGCTATTGTAAATTCAAAATTCAGTCAATATTTATAAACATTGTGCCACTCATGTAAGCAATATTATCACAATTGTTCTGAACGAATGCTCGATTTTTACACTTGTGCCAAGCTTGTACCGGATGTAGTGACCATTTCAAAGATATCAAGAAATCTACCATGACTGACTATCCATCGGGAACAACGGGACAACCATGGAACAATATTGGGTCAATTGTTCTTCACGGAGGTGTGTTTTTGACACATGTGCCAAACTTGGGACAAGCTTGGATTTTTTTAAGTCTTGGCATGGGAAGGTTTCAGTTCATCAGAATGTGAATGTCTGAGTTTGCAAACTGTAGCGAAAGTGCCCGGGGCATGTAACCCCTTTTACCCCCTCCCCCTCTCACCCATGTGAGCACGAATTTTAAACCAGTTTCTGTCCACTTTCAGCTCAATTTTCAAAATTCGAACCTCGATCGAATCAAAGTTGGACCGATGTTGGAAAATTGTCAAATGTAGGTTTTTGTGTCCGTTGATTGAGAATCCAAGCTTAGATTTCCGAAATTACGAATGGCAGATTTAATGTCGTGGTCTGACTATGAAACATCTCCGATATTCTGGAGAAAATCCTGTTCCCAGCACTTTGAGAAGTTCCGTTTGAGAATTCAGAAAATGTGACTGTGATTCCTTGTTGCCACTTTCTTTCTTCTGAATTTCTTGAAGAATGTTACTGAATTTTGAGAAATATCAACCAAAGTTCGTAGCGTACTATGAAAATTCAATCAATCGTCTTTGAATTGAAATTTGATGAGATATCTCTGAGAATTCAGAAGAAAGTAACTGTGGAAAATTACAGTTACATTCTTTGAATTGTCAGAAAGGATTTTTTTTACAATAACCCAAGTGTGTATCAACGGCGGGCCCAATCCAAGCCCAAGGTGAGTGGCGATGCTGCCCAACTTGGGGCCAAGCCGGGCGGACAAATGAGGCCAACCCTGAAATGATAACATCGTTCCCAGCTTGGCTGTATGACTTTGCCTGAGGACTGGTAACACCGTGGGCCCAGCATGAACCCAGACTAGGCAATCAATACTGCCCCCTCCTTTTTTTTTGAAATTGAAAAATTGCTTTGGATTCTATGCCAGTGGACATGGATTCCAGCCCCACTTCGGCCCAGTCTTGAGCAAAGTGTTGAGCCCCATCGTGCCTTTATGGGCCCAAGACCGGGCCAAAGTGGGACCAAAATTCATACACGCTCAGGTTTGTACGCACATGCTCTCGGGATATACCCAGACAGCACTGTGAGTTCTTGGAATGTTTTAGAAACGTGCCCGTGGTTTCGCGATCTCTGATTTCAACAATTACGTTTCCAAAACATTTTTAAAACTTACATTGTCAAAAAATTTATATGGTTCATGAAAATTCCCCATTTCGTCGCTAACCTACGCCAATCTACATATCATTCATATTCAAAGTTTAATACATGATTAATACATAAAGAAATAATAAAACCATATTGTTTTTCACATAATCAACTGATTGTCACTGCACAACATAAAAAATAATGAAAATACACATATTGTAGAGAGTGAAACGAAGATATTAAAAAGCGCCTTAGAGTCGAACTATTTTCCACTAAATCAAGCACTTCATAAGCTTGTACGTGTAATTTCTTACATACAAGATTATGTTACTTGAATATAATTGATTTAGGATTTGTTTTAAATGAAAACATTCGCAGAGGTGTTATCAATTTGATGATTTATAAAGACAAATTCAACATGTGCTAATCACGTTTTGTGAGAATGTAAATAAAAGAAACCAGGACATTTTCATGTTTTAAAAACATCCATGCGACCTTTTTAAAACGTCACAAAACGTTTCTGAAACATTTCGTTTGTAATGAGGTAAATTTTGTGAATGTTTACAAAACGTCTCAGCGCTGTCTGGGTAAATTCACCCTAATCTTGTCCCAACGCTAGTCTGGATTGGGGCCAAGTTCAAATGTGCCCGCACTAAGATTCATTATTTCCATTTTTTACCAATCATAATTGTATGGGAAAGCACAACAGGGCCAAGATTGAGCCAACATGGGTCCCATCGTGATTCCCCAATACTGGGTCAAAGAGGATGGACCCAGCCTGGGGCCCATTGTCATTATACCCAAGTAACACAAAGAGTTCTAAGAATGTGCTCGAACAGTCTAAGAAGGTGCTGGACCATTCTTAGAAGGTTCGAGCACATTCTCAGAACTTCTCGTGTTACTTGGGTAGGCAATACACGCTTGGGAAGGAATTCGCGGTTATTGATTACGAATCTGGACTGAGATTCTCGGAATTTGTCTGTTCATTTTAATTCCAACAATCCAAGTCCAGGTTCGTAATCAAGGATCGCAAATCCCTCGGGTAAGGACTTATTCAGACTGCCATATTGAATCCACCATTCGCAGTTCGGCATTTGTAATCAGCGACCTTGGAAACCTGGACGAGGCCTCTCCAAATTCGATCTTGATTTCAACTGCCTCATTGAATCTAGTAGTTTCGAAGTTTCGGAAATCAAATATTGGACTCATGACCAACCATAAAAACTCTAGCACAATTCAGAATTCAATAACAGAATTCGGCTCAATTCAAGTGATTTGAATTTTTTCCGATTGTCGTATTGAATTCGCCATTTATTCTTCCAGGCTTTGAGTTTGGATTCATCATCAATGACCCCGAAAACCTCGATATGACTATTTTCCTTTGAAATGCGAGTGATTTGATATTCTCCTGACTGCCGTATAGAATTAGCCATTCATGAGTCCAAGAATCTGATTTCGGATTCGTAATTATGAAACCCAAGAGCCCATTCCTTCACGTTCTGAGAAATTCGGAGTAATGTGAAGATTTCATGGAGAAAAAAATTTTGCTCCGACAGCGAAATCTAATTTTGTTGGGTACCTTTGAATGGAGTAACACATTTTTTGCTCTGGCAGCAAAAATCAATTTGCTATCATAACCATCTTTGTAGCTGAGACAGCGCCTTTTGAGCTGTGACAGCAAAAAATGTTGACTCCTCGAGCAAAATTTGTTTGGTATTCTGCACATAATACCAAAATTTGCTGGAGAAGCAAACAGTTTTATGCGGCGCTCGCTTCGCTCTCAGGCTGTGATAAATCATTCGTTGCTCTCATAGAATGTTTCAAAGAGAGAGTAAGCTACATCGTTTGCGTATGAAGAAGGTTTAGCCAGGTTTAGCCCAATAAAAGACGTTTATGAACATCAATATCGCATTCTCGATGGAGACCAAGATATTTCATGGTTTTAACAGTTCTTCTTGGATCGAATGGATGTGGAATTTATAACGACATGCAAGGGAAGCGAAGTTTATAATCCTATTCGAATCCTTGAGATGAACCGCTTGAGTCCAGATAACCTTGACAGGTCGTCATGAAATATCGAATCAACCTGATGATCATTTTTACTAAGGTTCTCCTGCACTCACACCCCATTATCCGTTCTGTCGTTCCGCTCTGCAGCATTACGGATCTTTCATATCAATAATCCAAACGACACTGCAGAGAACACGTTGTCCCCAAC
This sequence comes from Gonatopus flavifemur, assembly GCA_018340375.1. Lineage (NCBI taxonomy): Eukaryota > Metazoa > Arthropoda > Insecta > Hymenoptera > Dryinidae > Gonatopus > Gonatopus flavifemur. The sequence continues at coordinate 22,380,421 of JAFFJZ010000004.1, forward strand.
AATATCCCACCCCTGTTTCCACCACGTTCTGTTTCAAACTTACATTCAATTTCAACAAATCGATATCATTCCCGTTAATTGTTTCCCGCGCGTGCACCGGTCACATGTTGTACATTTCCGAAACTCAATCTCTACCGTCGTTATTTTTCGTATATCATTTTTTTTGTTTTTATCGACTGATCAATCAAACTCTTTTCCTCCCGATTACAGTGCTCTCGAATGATACAATTCGTGTAACATTTTCGTTTTCCCTTGAAATATATTATTAATGCCATCACCAGAAATGTTTCTTTTACCCACCGATTGACGACGACGACGACGACTCGTATTTCAAAATCGTCAAGAGAAACAGAAGCGGCCCGCTGAGGCGTACGCGTGCACTCGAATGCTTTTATTTCAACGTCAAACCTTGGTCACCGGTTGAAATAAAACATCTTTTCCTTCACGTTTCAAAGATAGATTCCTCACCGCGATGGGAATGATAAATTTACATATAGCTTTTCAACTGAATTCTCATGGCTTTACAAGATTTCAACGAACGTAAAGTCAAACTTAACATGATTTCTTCTTCCTTGTTTCAGGTGAGTCTCGAGAATTAATTGGATAAAGGAGGAGTTTCGAGGTGAGGTTTTTTTTTTGATTTTGAAAATGCATGCAACGACTTTTGAAAAATTTGAAAATCAATCCAGTTTCTCTGCTCGAGATGAAAGGAATGACGAGATTCGTTCACGTATTGAATAAATTTCAATCGAAATATCGTATATCCTAGAAAACAAGAGGGTAACGAATTCATTCGACGTGTCGAGAGTAGCGTATCGATCGGTAACTTCATCGGCTCCGCGATACAGCTTTGAAATGAATTACTTCGTAAAACGCTGTAACGATTTATAACTCCTGTTCGGGAGCTATACAACATATTGACCTGATTTCAAAAGTTTTTTCTTGATCGATAATATAACTCCATTGGAAACCGAGAAAAGTTTGACCAATATTCGCCAGAACATTGAGTTTCGAATTCCCGATTGGAATATCCAGAAATTCAAACATTCATTACGAAGTTCATGAAGAAATGATTTTCATCCTCGAAATATAGAAATTGAAATTCCATAACCTACTTTCTTTGCCCCTTCTTCTCGATCGAACAACCTTTTCTCTTCTTTGCATCGAGCCCATGACTCAATATCCATGTTTTTCTCCCCACAACAATGGCGAAAGACACAGGATTGAAGAAACATCAACATCACCACGTATCAAGTGCATCGCGGATAAATTCACTCGAGAAGCAATCTCCCGAATGATTCATCGAAACAATGTATCAGCCTTGAATAAATAAACACCCATTCCTGGATAATGTAAGTGTTCACTCGCAATCTGTTTCTCGCGATTAAATATTCACTCTTCATTTTCTCCTCGGAAGATTGATTCGAATTCATGATTCGTTTATTAATAGGGTATTAACGAACTATCGATCACTCGATGGAAATTATTATCATTATCCACGTTATCGTGTTTATCATCAACAGGTATCCGAGTTACAAAGTCTAATATTATAACAACTCCCGACGTTCGGTGTTCGAAAAAGTAAATAAATATCATATTTAGTTGAGAGTTTGAATAAATTGAGTTTGGTTTCGTAACACGAAGTCGTGTTTTAATGCGTCGAATAGCTTTTCCGGTGCGAAAAGCCTGATCCTTTTGAACCGTCGGGTGAAACTAGTCGTGGGATGGCTACATCACTTCGAATGCCTTACCCCTACTCAGTTCTGTCTCTTTTGCTCGTCAATGATTTGCTTCTTCTTCCTCTTCCTCTTTCTTTTCTCTTGCTTCATCTTTCGGTACTGCTGCTGCTGCTGCTGCTGCTTCTTCTTCTTCTTCTTCTTCATTAGAAGACCATCGACGCGTCGGGGAACCGTGTCGATCTACTCACAACTATTTAAATCTTTTGTAATCTCTCGCGGTACGCGTCGCTCTTGCATCCATGCGAACGAACAAGTAATATGCTACCGTGCAGGTTTTATATTGTTTACGTTGGAGAATATACATTGAATTCTTTCTTGTGGTTTTTCGCAGAAGATTGGTTCAAGAATGTATTGCGTATTAGTTAACAGAATACTTTTTTTCGTAGTTGTTTTGCAGAACGTGTTGGGGTTTGTTGGAACATTTTTATATAATTTGACACGAATATTCGTTAAGTAGAATAGTACACTTTTATCTGGGCTCTTGTTGACACATTATACGTGTAGCTCAGTCGGTTAAAGCACCTTTACAGCAGAAATATTTTCCAAGTTCGAATCCCACCCCAAGAAATTTCTGAATTTTTTCTTTTTTCATAACATTCTCAGGTTTATCAATTGAAAACATTAATTCTTTTTTCAAGCACGTACCTTCGCGATGAGAAGGTAAATATTATTCATCAATTTTTTGAATATCATACCACAGAGGAAACTGGAATTGAATTTAAAAATGAATGAATAACATTCCAAGTGGTCTAACGATACTATTATGCAAATGAAGATTCAATTGAAATCCTATAAACACAGATTTTCCATCGTACATTATGGCGAAAGTTTTCTTTCTTTTACGTAACACACTCGGTCGTTCGTTATCCACGGAAAGGGGTCTTTAATAATACGCTTACCAAGTGCATAAATCATATTTTCTGCTTGAAAATAGTTTTCACTGATGCGTCATATTTCTGAACATGCCAATAATTTGTTATAATCATGTAAATAGAATAACCATACCGTCATCTCATCGTGCTTTGGAAAATTTGAAAAGATACGAATCGTGGGGTCGAGTTATATTATCGCTAATTTGCACCCAGAGAAGATTTTTTTTAACAAGCGAATGGAATGGTTTAAACAACATTGATATTTTCATATTTCAAGACCGGAGATTCACACTTGTGTTGTTGAAATTGTATTCTCGGTGCATGTAAATTATTCTCTCGTTCCATCTTTTGATGTTGTTTGTCCATTAAGATACGTAATCCATTTTCACTATAGATTCACTTGAGCATAAATTTAGATCTCTCGTGGTTTCTCTTATAATACCATCCATTAGAAACGATATCATAAGGTCCGGTTGCTCTATTTATTCTTTTCTGTCTGTTCTAATAGCGATTCTGATGAACAACATTCATTTCAGTGATAGAAATCTCAATTCAGTCTCCTCAATTGTATTTTCTTTTCGTTCGTTCGAAATCCCTTTTGATCAATCCCCAAAGGATTTTCTTATTTAAGAATTGATAAAATCATGAGACAAAGAATAAAAAAATACAAATTATCCGTAGTTTATTTACTCTCGCAGCCAAGAAAAACTTTACTTTGGCTAGAATTCTGGGTCAATGGTTTGTTCCCTCGCACGTTGGAATCTATTCACCCCGATTAACGGGAATTTATTCCAGCATAAAAGCGAGAAAAAATTCAGAAATCTCATACGCGGGATGCAGAGGAGTGATATGAGAAGAATTCATAAACCGTGTACAACAAAAGAAGAAGGTCGTCTAATTTGAGAATTCGATAGCAAGCGTAGTCACGTTTCGTTTTGTCACGGTTTCAAACAGCAATGTTTCTCTTAATAATGATGCTGAAAATGTTGATTCTTTATTGTACGCGCAAAACAGTAGCGGTAGATACTTTTGTGAATCTCAGAGTGTGCCGTCGAAAACGAAAAGGTAACAAAATCCTGTGTTGGAAGGAAACGCGAAGAGAGAATATAGAGAACGGATAGAGAGTATGGAGAAAATAAAAGAATGGGAGAAATGGAACGTACGTGTCTTCTTTGATAAATCCAACGGTTTTTAGAATCTCGCGCTTTTTTTCTACCCCGAAAGCAGACTTTGGATAATGGATGAAAAAGCCAGACGTCATCTACGTCAGTCAGTTTTAGAAAGAAAAGGAGACACGAAATGGGAAGGGTTTAGGTTTTTCTGATACTTCCGACTGAATTTACGCCACCGAGTACACATATTTTATCACTTCCAGCGAAAATTCTCAAGGTGCGCGTGTGTCTTGTTTGGCTCGAGCACCCACTTCGGTTTTCTACGGTAAATGAAAACGACAGGGGATAACGTGGGAGAGGTTTCTCTTTTCTTTTCTGTGAATATTTAACTATCATGGAGACTCGTGGAGGGTTTTTTCCTTCGAATGGAATCAACGGAGAGAACTCTTTTTGACTCTGGCAAAGACTCAAGATCTTCCCTTTGAGACACAATTCATTGAAATTCTTGTGGTTGAATAATTTTCCCAACAGGATTTCATGACTGGCCGAATGGCATGGTCTTTGACCGTTGAGTGATAACGCTTGGACTCAGCGATGGCGGAAAATAATCCGCCAATGATAGAATTCATGATTGGTCCAGTGATGGGCCAATTAGGGTGTCAATTGGTGTCCATTTAAAAACGGAAATTGAACAATTTTTTTTGTTGAATTCATATTTGAATTCTTTGAATCTGATCTTAGATTTATGATCAACAACTCCAGAAGCATCTACTCACAGTTTTGAGACTGAAAGAGAAGTTGAGCAAAGTTCAGATTCGCTATTTTGAATTCTAAAAAACCATTATGGAAAATGGTAGGCACTGAATTTTTTTAACCTAAAAATACATTTAGGAAATCCATTCGATTTGGAATTGTTTCAAAAGAAGGCTTTCACCATCGATGGGACCATGTATAACAGTTTTTGAAGCGAATAAATATGATTCTAAGAATAAATTTGTAAAGACGCTGGATTTGAAATAGCGGTATGGAATCTTCAAATGATGAAATTCCATGCTCAGAGTATCTGCGCGAAGATTCTCTAAATTGCTCATTAGAAATTTGTAATTGGGTTTACAAAATGCAACTCGATACTCAAAATTGGTCCTCGGGTCGCTTGAGGGTCATGGAGTCCTCGGGGAATGGACGAAATTTTGCCACTTACGTATTTTCTGAACAATTAAGCGATAAACACAAATTTTTAACTCTCTGGGGATACACTTATAGTTACCTCACGCATGGAATAGACTAGGTCAGTTTCACCCAAGTGTATTTTGATCGCTCATATCTCGGCTTTAAAACAAATCCGAAACCCGCTTTGCCCTACAGTTGATAGTTTCTTCAATATTTAAAGAAATGTGAAAGTACTTTTTCAGAGATATACAACTTTTCGAAATGAAGGATGGGTCATTTTGACTCAGTCTACCCCCAGAGGGTTGAATGTGCAATGATAGAGTAACATACATTGTTGAAATTGAGCTTTTAATATGAAATTGGAACTTCAAATGATTTCTCAAAACTATACATTCTCTAAAATCTTTGGAGTGAGATTTCACTCTTTAGCCTACCAGAAGTGAGCCTGTCGACTTTTCGAGTGAAATTTCCACTCTTTTAGAGTGATATTCTAAGGTTTGAGGGTAGAAACTCACAACCACTTCGACTAGAGTGAATTTTTCACTCTAAAAGAGGGCGAGGTCACTCGAAACGCGTGAAAATTCCACTCGAAGCGGACAGGCTCACTTTTGACACTTCGTGGAGTGAAACGTGCGATTTTTCACTCTTTCAGATTCAGAGAGCAGCATCATTTTCATAACTTGTTTTCTGATGATTAGGAATAGTTTTTGGGCTTTGAATTTATATTGAGAGCGTATTCCTGCATATCAGTCGTAGCAGAATTCGAACCGTTTTAAGGTCCTTAACAGGAAGCTGGGGTTAGATTTCAAAAATTTGAGACGATAAATTCAAAATAGTGAACGTCAATTCATTCTTATGCACGGAAATCTTCATGCGAGTGTTTTTGGAACTCATTATCAGATTTGATTCACAAAAATCAACATCTTAGATAAAAAATGGCGAGGCTGAATTGTTGAGAAATCAAGGTTTATGCTCGAACCTTTGATGCATAAGATCGGAAATGTGAATTTCGGAATTGTAAGACCAAAATGGTAGCCTTGAACTGTGGTCTTTGAGTCACATAACACCGACCCTGGGGTAAAATTTGCAAAATTCAACTTGGTGAATTTATTTATTTATTTATTTATTTATTCAACGGGCAATAACGCCCTTTAGTGACCAAATTATTGATACAATACAGTGAAAATTTAACAAATAAAATAAAAATAAAAAAAAATATATAAAAAAGAAATCATATAAAGTGAACAGACGGATTACAAAAAGACATAGTACAAAATATAACATCCTGTACAGGATAAATAACGAGTATAAGAATATTACAATCTCACACACCTACTAGAACATGCTCTAGAGACAGAAGTCTTGAATACTGAAACTGATCCAGAAAAGAAATCCAACTCATCTCTATAAGTATTTGCTAAACAACAAATTCGATTTACTGGGTCAGTATAAAAGAATTGCGACTTAAACATAGGAACATTGAAAAGTAATGGGTTCCTAAGAGACCTGGAGGGTACATTGAAATTTAAGAGAGAGAGAAGTTCAGGGCAATTGATTTGACCATTGATTATTTTGGAAATGAATACCAAATCATTGATCATTCTACGAGTTTCGAGAGTGTTCATGTTGAACAACCCCATCAACGGACCATAATCATGGCAGGATATAGCCATGGGGGTATGATTTTTGAAAGCCAAAAATCGTAAAAATCTATGCTGAACTCTCTCGATAAGTTTACAATATTTGTCATGATGAGGAGACCAAATGTGAATCGCGTATTCTAAGTTAGGTCTCACGAGAGCATTGTATAACGTAATCAATGTTGAGGGCTCTTTGAAGTCAGCAGACATACGCTTCAAAAAACCGAGCTGCTTCATAGCTGTGTTCGCCACATTATGATAGTGAAAAGTAAAATTGAGCTTGGAATCGAACGTAATACCTAAATCGAGCATATTCTGCACAACCTCCAAGCTTGAGCCACTCAACTCATAAGAGAAGGTGATGGGCTACAATTTGCGCGACAGTCTCATAACTTTACATTTCACTATATTCAGCTTCAATTTATTCAAGGAACACCATGATTCCAATTCATACAAATCCGACTGCAGAGCAATGGCATCAGCGTATGACGAAATTTTCATGAACAATTTCAAATCATCCGCAAAAATTGAATGCTTCGCAAATTTGAAGTTGTTGCCAATATCATTAATGAAAAGTGTAAAAAGCAGTGGTCCCAAATGCGACCCTTGCGGAACGCCTGAGCAAACATTGATAGTCCTTGAGGTAAAGTTTTTAATTTTGACAGTTTGGGTTCGATTCATAAAATAGCTTCTTATCCAAATAAGAATATTACCACGGAAACCAAGATGATTTAATTTAGATAAAAGAACGTTATGATCAACAGTGTCGAAGGCTTTGGTGAAATCCGTATAAACAGTATCAACTTGACTGTTATCATCCAAGTAATTCAAAATACTCAACGTAAATTCAGGAAACCTTTATGAAAAGCGTTGGTTTGATGAATCTTCATTTACTGTGAGATAATTGAATACAGATATCAGATGACGTTTCGGTTCTCAAATGGAACCATCTTCAGAACATGCTTTTCACAAGATGGAAAGAAATGTCTCTTGAACTCAACAGAAAGAATCAATCTTCTGCACTGACTGGGAAACGACCTGGTTGAAACATTCGTGGTCGCAGCAACTTGAAATCCGGTTCGATTCACCAGAAAATGTGATTCCGATGTCCAGAAAAAGTGGTTGGAGCCAAAATTAACTACATATTCTGGTTACTACACCAAGAAAAGAATCTCGTTTTTCTAACCTGAAAAATGTAAATTCAGTTAATTTTTGCTTCAACCACTTTTTCTGGACATCAAAATCACATTTCCTAGTGAATCGAACCAGATTTCGAGTTATTGCGGCCACGAATGTTTCAACTAGGTCGTTTCTCTGTCAGTGTGACGTTGATCAAGTCCACAAGCAGATTTCTAGTGTGATTTGCGTAGTGTAGCTGGATATAGCGAAGAGTATAGAACATCATATTCTCATGGTTTAGAAAAAGATCCAAGTTCCAAAAGTTTTTTATCTCTATGAGAAGATTTTTCGGATTGATTGAAGCGTCTTCCTGATTAAAACTTTCAGAAGAAGTTGCTTTTCATAGAAGAAATATTGATATCGTTTAAAAACATTTCCTTTCGACATACTAGTTAAAAAAGGAAACACCAAAAAATGACTGTGGGCATGATTTTGGGCCACTGAATGATCTGAAGAAAAAAAAAATGAAGGCAAATTATTCCTTGTTGAATTCGCTGCCGCATGAACTAGAATATATTTTTGAAATCAATTAACAATTAAATGGCGGTCACTTTTTGGAAAAATAAAAACGATTTTAGAGGCTAGGAAATCGGGTAAAAATCGGAGAATTTTTGTCCAATCGAATCTGTCCTAATTCACGCGATGGCCACTTCAACAAGAAATAATTTGCCAGTTTTTTTTTGTTTTATTCAGATCATCCAATCGCACCATATTGAATCCGTCATTTTGAATTTGCAGATTTTGAAAACGCATTCGTAATCAGCGACTCCAAAACCCCCCGGGTACTAAATTTGAAGGGGATTCGATGATTTTTTTCAATTTTCGTCCGCCATATTGGATCCGCCATACTGAATGTTTTAAATTTAAGCAACAGATTCTTAATCAGCGACTCCACAAACCTCCCAGTGAAAAATTTCGAGCAAAATTGAGAACTCCTTATAGTTTTATCCAGTTTTTTGGCATGCGGCCCCACTGTGAAACGCCCAAAATCATCTCCATCGTCACTTTTTGTTTTTTTTTTTCTAAAACAGAGTGTCAGAAAAAATGTTTTTTGACAATAGTTAATCTCGAATAAATACACATACAATTCTTTGAAACGATATCTGCATTCATCCTATGAAAAAAACTGTTTGACGAAAAATTTTCCTCAAAAATCTCGATCAAAAAGACCCCTTGAGGGAAGGTCTTCATCTAGCGACCCCAAAATAAGGTGATTTTCTCGAATTTTTTTCTCATAGAAGGAAGTCAATAAAGAACTCGGTGGTTTTCACACTTCTAAATTGAGTCTTCAAGTACATAAAAACATTTTTCTCAGAGACCGGCTCCATGGCTCAGGGGTTGACGCACTAACTTTCAGACATCGATGTCCGACAGGCTTTTGAGGGTTCGAATCCCTGACTGATCGATCTGCCTTTCTCCCTAACGGTGATGCCGCGCAAGGGGAAATGGCGGTTGGTGCGTCAACTAAAGTTCATCCCGAAAGCGGCCACCACCGTAATAGGAAAACGACGGTTGATGAGTCGGCGAATCTTACCTCAGCCGCGTAGGTTAGGTTGGAAGTACGCTTTCCCCGGTCCAATTGGCCTTGGCAGCGTAAAGAGACCGGGTTAACAAAAAAAAAAATTTCTCAGTAAAAAATAACACTATGCACGGAAAGACCAGGTTTATTAACCCATTAACGCCCAAGCGCCTCGATTTTGTGTCAACTTTTCGACACGATTATTTGTAATGTTATCGCCTTCAAAAAAATTCAGTTTTCACATATTTTGGCGTGAAATTTCATGCTCTTTCAGGAACCGTGGTCAGAATTATGATTAGACCCCTAGGAAAAAAGATATGGCCGATTTAAACTCAAAAAACGTGAAAATTGGAAAAAAAAAATTTTCTCGACGTTTTTTCATAATGTTATCGCCGATAATTTGTGCTCTCATTATGGACAAAGGTGGACAAAATACTTCAGGTTTGAGAGGAGATTTTTGTTATCCAAGTGAAATCGCTTTTTTTTACAAAATGGCGGCAATAACGTAAAGATTTCATGAAAAACATTACTCATTTTTTTTCTCGAAAACTATGGCCTGGATCAAAAAATTCAAAAGAACAAAAATGTCTTATAATTAGTCAAGGAATACTCAAAAAATTTTTCAAATATTTTTGACACGTTTTCGAAAAATCAGATTTTCCGAATTTCCAAAAAAATTTTAAATCGTCTCAAAAAATTCTAAAAAAATTTGTGAGTGTTCTTTGAATGATTCTAAGACACTTTTGTTCCCATAAACTTTTCGATATAATCTACTTTTCGTGAAAAAAAATAAGTAATGTTTTTCATGAAATTTTTACGTTATTGCCGCCATTTTGTAAAAAAAAAACGATTTCACTCCGATAACAAAAATCTCCCCTTGCACCTGAAGTATTTCGTCCACCTTTGTCCATAATTAGAGCACAAATTATTGGCGATAACATTATGAAAAAAAATCAAGAGAATTTTTTTTTATCAATTTTCACGTTTTTTGAGTCTAAATCGGCCATATCTTTTTTCCCAGAGGTCTAATCATAATTTTGACCACGGATCCTGAAAGGGCATCGAATTTCACGCCAAAATATGTGAAAACTGGATTTTTTCAAAGACGATAACATTACAAATAATCGCGTCGAAAAGTTGACACAAGATCGAGGCGTTTGGGCGTTAATGGGTTAATATTTAGAAAGAATTTATCAACGTTCGGAAAAATGACTGTCAATTTAGGGAAAAAGAGGATCGCTAAAAAATATTCGTAGTGAGTCTACCAAAAATTCGTAGTCAAAATATTAACAGTTGATAGTTTCATGGGTATTTTTCACAGTGAAACTATCAATTTTTAATACATCGTCTACAAATTTTTAGTAGACCCACTACGAATATTTTTCAGCGATCCTCGTTTTCCCTACACCAAGAGAGAAAGCATACTGCAGAAGTATGACGCACTAAAGTTTCTAATGCATTTGTCATAACGTGCTTCCAACACTCGGTACCCATGCTTAGAAAGCATGTGACACATACCCAAAAAGCATGCGTGCATCTCGTGCGTTAACTGCATGAGTCCCGAGCGTTGAAAGCACATTGTAACAAATGCGTTAGAAGCATTGAAGGGTGTCATGCTTCTGAAGCATGCTTTTTCTCTCGGTGTAAATTGACAGTGTCGATACGTGTTGAAACATCATAACCACCTGACAGAACAGGGATGGATCGGACGCCACTATAGCACTTACAAGAATTATCAGAAATCAAAAATCTAAAAATTTTTATGAGATATATTATATTTGTTTACGAAAAAAAGAAAATGGAGGAATTTACCGTATGGGATCACAACGCGTCGCTTCGAGTCTTTAAATGAAAATCTTTACAAAATATATTGTCAGATAATTCACATCCCACACGGTAAATTTCTCTATTTTCTTTTTTCCGTGTTGGAGGTTGTACCAATAAGACCATTGAAAAGTCTAAAATTAAAAAATTGATAGACACACAAACTTTTGGTAGCATTTTTTCACCTTTTTTTCGCTCTTTAAAGTGCTATAAAAAGAAAACAGGAGGCAAATGCCGAATCTCCATTTAGGTTCATCCTCCAATAAATTCAATCAGCTTCAAAATAACAAAAAAGGAGAGCGATCCGTTCAGTAGTTTTTGACATATCGTGAAGCCAAACTTGAAAAAACATGGTTTCCAGAAAAACGCCTTCAAAACGTTTCGGGATACGAATCCTTAGACTTGAGGAAATTTTTTTCGTGCACTATAAAACTCATTTAATGAGTTTCAAACAACTCGATTTCTTAATTCACTTCCTTCTCAAGGAAAAAGTTCAAGAACATCACCTTATTTCGGAATTTTAAAATTTCTGTTGCAAAATGGTGGATTCGAGTTGCGGGAAAAACGAAGTTCCATCCTCAAAACCGCATTAGGGTAATTTCTTTTGTGGATTCACAAAAACAGTTTGGAAGTGTTTTACACAAATATTTTTTCTGGTGGAATCCTCCAAGAAATTTGGGGAGAATCAAAAATTTTTGCCAACTTATAACAAAAATGTTTGATTTTGTGTAAATTTTTTTGAGGAATCCACCAGAAAAAATGTTTGTTCAGAAAACTTCCAAACTTTCTTTGTAAATATTTTGCAGATGCTTCTGGATTTTCTGATCCCAACGTTAGGATTCAGATTACAAAATTCAGGATAGCGGGTGCTAAATGGTGAACTTTGACAAGGTGAAATTTGATGTTGGAATTTTCGTGTAAGACCTTTGGGTGTCTTTGATCACAAATTTAAACACACTTGTGATATGGGATCGTTTCTTTGAGGGATCCAAAGCCCCTGAACTGCTTCAGGCTGCACCTTCAAATCTTCTCATAGTTCATGATTTCAAGCAGACTTTGATGCCTCTTGCAAAGAGTAGTACTCTAATTTGATCAATTCTGATAGAGACCAGCACAGTTCATAGCCTTCAACGAAGAGTACTACGACTAGCATCTTCCAGTGGTATCTTGCAGTATCATTCGTATTTCCAAATTCAAATCCATATCGCAGAGACATGGCGGTCTTTGTGAGAACTTCACGAACTGCGCTGATCTTCATAAGAGGTCTACATTATGAAGTAGGGGTGTGCGGGTACCCGACTTCATCGGATTTTTATCAGGTGGGTCGGGTTTTTTCAATTACCCGAGTTTTTCGGGTACCCGATTAAATTCGGGTTACTCAAATAGTATTTGATTCTGCCTGGCACTGAAGTGAGCAGTGAGCAAACTCTTTCTTCTCCACCCAATATCGTTACGACAAATCGATCAAGATTGTCGTCTATACATATGGAAGAGTTATTCTCCCTTCACTCGAATTTGGAAATATGAGAGAAGGATAATATTGATAATCAATTCATATTGATACAGAGATTTTACTGTGGTTATTACACCGGAACATGGAAATTAAACATTTGATGATAAATATATCATGAAACATTCCGCAAACTCACCAATACTCCCCAAGTAACACAGAACATTCTGAGAACATTCTCAAAACATCCGTATAATGTATTGTATCGAATTTTCTTACAAAGAGCGTGCAAGCTTCGTAAATATTCACAGAAGATTCTTAGAACATTTAAATTAGACCAAATATTCCGTAATATTTGTTCCGAGTATTCTAGGAACCTTCGTACAATGCATATGGTTAATCGTTTTTTCGGTTAATCGGTCGAGTCCGGTTAATCGTTCTGTGAATCAATCGGTCCATCGAGTTATACGTGGATTCTATGGAATCATTTTCACCGTTCATCGGTCACCAATTGATCAATTGAACGATAAATTGTCAAAACCATTAATCGGACCTACCGATTAATCGAATAATGGGGAAAACGATCAACTGGAATCTAACGATTAATCGATCAATCGTCAACAATTAATCGTTCTATTCGATTAATCGATGAACCGTACAGCCCTAATATTGAAGACACCTCCTTATATTCCTTACTCAGTCCTTAGTTGTTCGAGCAGTTTGATCGCCACTTCATTTTGTATTTTTTTCATTTTGATTTTGTTCATCAAAAAGTCTCGTGCTGCTTTTTCACTCTGTTATTCAACAATAAGCATCAGAGTATTTTAGTATCAAAAATGTTCAGAGTGAACGAAGACAATCATGAGTGGGAGAAAGATCAGAATACAGTATTGAACAGCATGAAAAGATTGTCGAACAGTTTGTGTGAATTTAGGAACTTTGAAATTGAAAATTGTCTTGGGATTCTGTTACAACTAAAATTGGATTTATAGATATGATTTGAATATCTTTATGAGGTCAAAGGTAATGAAAACTGCGAGTGGTAGTTGAACATGTTGAACTCAAACCACTTTATTGTATTCGGGTAGCCTGAATGAATTTGGAAAATCCGAACCGACCCCATAAGAAGTGGTACCCGCACACCCCTATTGTAAAGAGTTTCTGATATTGATTTCAAAATATAACTCAGACTTGTGAACTTCCGAATATTCTTCCTCTGGATTGTTATCAAATAATGAGCAATTCAACAGGAAAATTCATTTCAAACATCGAGATGGAGATTTCAACTATATACCATCCAATCATTCATGTTAAAAATTTCCCTACAAGTGACAAGAGAAAATGAAGCTCGATGGTACGAAATGTTGAGAAGTACCAAAGATCATTGACCTGAATCTGAGAATTTCGAATAATCACAGTCTCCGCTACTCGCTTCCTCGAACTCTGGAACAGCTTTCAAACTCGTGCATTCAATCTCATTAAAATTCACTGCTAACAATGTTGATTTCATGTTTCATCTCATTCTACGACACATCATTGTCCGATACGATGATAACATTGCTTTCGAAGAGTCACCTTCCAATAGAATAGAATAGGATAGAATATTCTATCAAATCAATCAACAAAACCACAATATTCCACCTACCATTATCCAACACCAGAGATTCGCAATGCACTTTTATTCCCACGTACAAAATCACGATACACAAAACATCAACACTCGAGTCGTCATCGTCAATCATCAAATCCCGATCATCATCATTATCATTTGGTAAAAACTCTTCAAGCATGAGATAAATCTCGACAATTGACCCATTACGAACCGAGCCCTCCCATCTAAATTACTCTAACCACGACCGCGACAAACTTGAGAATTGCGCGTACGGTCAAGTTTCGAAAATAGTTTACACGTCCACCACACGCGTCCCCGAATGCACGGTTGATGTCTATTTGTAGGTGGACCGCCTCTAGCCGTCACTACTAGTCTTACCGGCCGGTACCACTAAATCGTTCTTTCACAAGAAACCCCAGGTCTGCCAAACTCACGGAATTGGATTTCCCACTGTTCGTGATGTGTGTATGCACAGTATGTATCACTGCTAACAGGTATCTCTCTCGTCTCTTCGAGTTCCAAACTTATTCCCAGTTCTCACGAGTTTCAAACGTTATAGTTTCTCCTTGGTTCTACGTTCTACGTTCTACGCTATACCGTATCTCCAACAGCTCAACTCGATTCGTGATGTTTTCTCCCGCGTTGGCGGAGGAAATAATTGAGATTTAATAACAAGTTCGTTTGTTGTGTTTTGTATTTGACGAGTTCAGCCATCTACCGGGGCTCGCGGAAAATCTGTTGAGAGGAGTAGAGTGGTTTGAGGTGATGATTGTTATCGCGATGATGATAAAATGAATTCCTTTCTTCGCGAGATTGATTTTTGAAGGGGAGAGAACACTTGGTGGAATTTATCCGATTAGATATATTGGAAAAATTTTCTTCTTAGACTTCAAACTTCCAATTGCAATTTGAAAAAAATTCAATGAGAATTGATGAAGTTTCTGCATTGGAAATTTCCCTGATTAGAAAATCCGATTGAATCCGATAAAGAAAAATCCTATCGGAATGAATTGAGTTCCTGCATTGGAAATTTCCAATTGATACCAATAAAATTTTCGTCAATTGGATTGAATCGGTTTTTTTTTATGGGCAATTAATATTCCCATTAAATCTGATGAAAAATATTCTATCGGGATGAACTGAGTTTCTGTATCGGTAATGTCCCATTGGTTCCGATTAGAATCCTTCTGATCGGCTTGAGTGTATTCTTACAATAACGTGAAAAAACAACACCTATAGAATCTTGCTTCCAAAAAACAAGTATTGGATATCACCGGTGATGTGACAAGAGCAATCGTTGTCTTTCAATGAATGTTTTTCGGTAAGGATTCGATAGGTGTGTCTATCGAATCAGGGGAATCCTCATCGGAAGGATCTCGTGCAGGGTAACAAACCGATGACGCACACCGTGACAAAAATTTAGATCGCTCAACTTCCATTGAATGCTATCACGGTATGAACTCATCTGTTAATTCGATCCAACCTTGATCCGGAGCCCTTTATAATCCACCGATTAATTGTTTCCATTTTTATACTTCAACCGTGCGAGAAGGCCATCTTGTGACTTATAACAGAAGCTTCATATTTCATCGCGCACGCGCATTTTCAGATTGACATCACGGCAAATTCCAATAAAAACCAATTGACCATTGAAATGGAACAATTCTGAAAGTGCATCAGATATTTTCTATACAAACCATCAAATTTCAAATCTACAGACTTTATTTCTATTCGTCTCTGTGAATGGACATTATGAAACATTTCAATAGCAACCAATCCACCGAATATAGAAATTCTCAATTTGAAATTTAGATTTAAGAACTCTTCTATTATTCCCAGTAGATTTAGATTTCAAAACAATCCAATGAAAATTAACTGATCCATATTAATTAAATATTCGAATCTACAAACTGTACCACCCCGATTGGTGAGTAAAAGAAAAAACCTTCTCCAATTACATCATATAGTTTTTACGAAAACTGATAGAATATAACACATGCCATTACTTCCAATCAAATCGACAGATATTTATATACGGGCGAATTCAGGATTCAACTTCACGGATGACTGATTTTCATTTATTCTCATTAATCTTTATTGGACAGTTGAGGCTTTTGAATTACTCCCATTCAATCCGATTGAATTTCAATGGCCTTCCATTCCTCTTGACTGAATTCTATCAAATGACCAATGAAATCTACACATTCTGAAATCGAATTGGATATTCCCGATAGAAACCTAATGAATCCTCAATTCTATCAACTTTCATATTAGTTCCGATAGATCGAGATCACAGGAAATTCCAATAAAGACCGATTGTCCGATGGGATGGAAAAGTTCTAAAGTTGAATTAGATATTTCCCATAGCAACTCATGGAATATTAGGATCTGGGAACTTTTCTATTATTTCCGATAAATTGGAATTGTTCAACCAATTGATCCATAGCGTCCATACATTGTAAAAGTGAATTGGATATTTCTTATAGGAACCCACAGAATCTCAAATTCAATTAATTTTCCCATGAATTCCAATAGATTGAGATCACCGAAAATTCCGATGAAAACCAATGTTTCCAATGAAATAGAAGAAATTCCAAAACTGAATTGGATATCCATCATACAAACCCACTGAATATTCAGATATATGAATATTCCTATTATTTCGAATAAATTCAAATGTTGAAATGATCCAACTGAAACCCATTGATAAATAAAATTCATGCATTCTAGAATTGAATTGGATATTCCCCATACAAATCCATTACCGATTCAATGCCAAAAATTTCCCCTTCAATTTCAATATATCGGAGTTAAAGATACTTCCGATGTAAACCGTTTGCCTCATGAGATGAAAAAACTCTCAAAAATCCAACCAGATATTGCTTATACAAACCGATAGATTGCGTTAAATCCTATCAATTTCAATAAAACACATATTTTTCAATGGGTAAATCCTCGATCCAATCCTACAAACAATAAGTTACAATTGAGTCCTATTCATTTTGAATCGATACTTGGGGCTTTCCGATTGACCCAATTCATTCCGATTAATTGTGAATCGGTTTCTATCGGATCCTATAGGATTTTTCAACCAGGGTTCTTATTGAGTGAGCTGATTTCTCTTTGAGAATCAATCGGCATTGTCCTACACATATTTTGGAGAAAAAATTGGAAAGTAATGTCGATTGAATCAATCGGTTTCAATCAGATTTTTCTACACTGTTAAAATTTACCAAAAAATTCCAGCGAATTGGTCGCTAAAATTTAAAAATTATGATTATAATTTCCTTTCTCTTTTTTTTGATAGAGATTTTGTAGTAGTTATTCTGTACATTCTTCATGTCAGAAGGTCATTCAGGAACTTGATAACTCATGTAGGGGAAGGAGAAATTATACCCTACCTAACGTGGTTTGAACTTATATTCCTACCTGCTTACCGACTGGAATCTATTGCCCTAACCGTTGAGCTACTGCAGATGGTCACCTTACAGATGCATGAATTGAATGACATTGAATTGATGAGATTGTATCAGATTTTTCTGCCATGAGACCAATGGCCAGGGCTTATATCTCCCAAAATATTGGGACTGGAAAAAAAATCCTCGGGAAAAAGTTGCAGGGCTCTGAGGGGGACATTTGATCGTAACCTTGACTTTGACCTCAGACTCCATCTTCAAGGTCATTTTGAGGTCAACTTGTGTTTTTCAAATGGGACCCCCTATTTTTGACTACATCCTTTCAATCTACGTTGAAAACCAAGAAACTTTTGTCTGAACTAGTTGCCTGAAATTTGCGAGGATGGCGCTCTAATCGATAAAGAAAGGAAGGAGATTCAAGAAACATTCTTGTTGCTTTCTGTGCGGAACAATACTCACCTCTTCAGTTTTTTCTCCTCAACAGGGCCGTGTATGTACCGCAAATGAGGGCAACGTATTTGAGCATTTAGTCCCTAACAGCAAATCCACCGATTTCTACGTTGCATCTCCGTGGACTCCACGTCGATCAATGGTTGGCGTTGATAGAACGTGGATGAACGGAGATCCCATGTGAAGGTAACATGGAGGCAACGTAGAAATGTCCGGTGTTGTACGGGTGAATTCACGAGATGATTGGATCAGGGAATTATCACTCAATTACGGAAGCCGACTATTCCCAAAACTCACAGACACATACCTCTCTAGTCGAAATAATCGGCTCTTTTCAGGGCCCCAGTGATGTGCAAAGTCTGATTGCGCAACCTCCTCGTGGTGCACATTGAGTAACGCTAATGCCGACGGCAGTTCCCCGAAGATTGGGAATCAGGGTCGCATTAGGGCAGGTGGTTGCCAATGGGGCCATTGGCCCTTAATCCGGCCCTGTTGGGAAGAAATAACTGAATCTCCTTTCTTTATCAATTAGATCGCCACCTTCACAAATCTCAGGCAACTAGTTCAGACAAAAGTTTCTTGGTTTTCAACGCACATTCCAAGGATGCAGTAAAAAATAGAAAAACACAAGTTGACCTCAAAATGACCTTGAACATGGAGTCTGAGGTCGAAGTCAAGGTTACCATCGAATGTCCTCCTCAGAACTCTGCAACTTCCTCCCGAGACTTTTTCTTCCAGCCCCATTACTTTGGGAGATATAAGCCCTGGCTATTTAAAATGGGACACCCTGTATATTGGTTCTTCTTGACTTTAGAGTAATGAATTTTCTATGCAGAGGAACAATGGATTCGTACAGAATGTTCCATCTCACAGATTGCACCGGGTGCACTAGGGGTGCACCGGATATCCGGTTTTGATTCGACCACCAGATACCGGATATGCGTCCAATCCGATGTAAGATGACGATGTCGACCTATCCAGAATAATTTATTCGATCTGTCCGGATCACTGGATACTAAAAACTTACTAAAAACCAGTATTCCAGAAATTTCTCATGATTCCTCATAGAACGTATTTCCGGAAAATGTTGATTGGCATCGATTGACATTGACATACAATGCTCAATTATACTAGAATTTCCTCATAGAAACTTATTGAACATTCGGATTTTATAAATTCCTCGTCGGTTTTCGCAGGGAACACTTACGGAAAATTCCGATTGAAACCGATTGAGCATCGATAACAAAAAGTGATGAAAATTAGAAAAATATATGAGATATTTCTCACGGAAATCTATTGAACATCTCTATCCTGGAAATCAGACCTGACGAGAGGGGGAGACTGCCAGGGTGTTTCCCCCCGGGCCCGGATTTTTCCCAAGTACTTCATCTCCTTTCGTTTTTGTCAAACGGTTTCCAACTCAAATGAAACGAAAGATATATGATGAAGTATATATTTTTGATTTTGAAGTCAAGAAACTTTGTATTATTCCTTTGTGAGAATAAAATTTGTCAACCCTCATCGCTTGTACACGGGAAAACAGAGGTTTATAATATTTAGAAAAATTAATGACCAACAAGTTAGGGAAAAAAAGTATCACTGGAGAATATTCCTGAAAAATTCACCGGAAGTTGATAGGTTTATTGTAAAGAATAACAATGAAACTATCAACATTTAGTATTTCAACTACGGATTTTTACTAAGCTCACTCTAAACGTTCTTCAGCAATTTACTCTTTCTCCCTGAATTGACAGTCATTTTTCTAAATGTTGATAAATGTTTTTTGAGTATTGATAACGTTTTTCTTCCTATGTATCTATGCGAAAGATGCATCATTGAAGTTCAAAAGTACGCATCAAATGACCAAAATTTCGTGTGACTGCACACACTGTTAAAAATGTATTGAAATTTGATTCATTTTTCCAACGCACTTGTGGATGGAATTTCAAATTTTTAGTGATTGAATTGAGAATTCAGTTACATTCAATTGAATTTCCAATTTTTGTTATATTATATCACTTATTGTCTCCCTGTCACTTGGTACGCGATTTGGGGGTATTCTTTGATAGTAACTTTAGCTTCTCTCATCACTATCATGTCATAGTAGGTAAAGCGTTGAAAACTCTAGGCTTTATTCAAAGATTTGGCAGTGAATTTAATAACCTGAGAGCGTCACGTACACTTTACTTTTCCTTAGTGGGGCCTCATTTGGAGTATGCATCCCAAATTTGGTCTTCCTATCTTATCAAAGACTCGACCTTGTTGGAGAGGGTTCAACATAGATTCTTGCGCTTCGCAGCTTGTCGGATTGGTTGTCCTATGAACCCGAATTCTCATGATTATACTGCTGTTATGCGCAGACTCAATATTTCGACGCTTGAATCACGAAGGTTGTTCGATGATCTATTTTTTCTGTATAAAATTTTGAATGGAATTATCGATAATGTTGAAGTTCGCAGCCTTATCAATTTCAATGTTCCTAACAGATGTCTTAGATCTCATCAGTTATTCAAAACTATAATGTATAAGTCCAGATTTGGTCACAGTGACCCTTTGAATCGCATTTGTGTCTATGTGAATACTCATAGTATTAAGATAGATTTCTTTGCTCACTCTGTCAATGAGTTTCAGAGAGCATGCTCCCGGTTTATAAATAACTAATTTTATCTATTTTATTGTGAAGTTTCTGGATGTCCTCTTTCTTCCTATTCTAATTGTATGTATTAATTATTCTTTGTTTTTTGTTCTCTTTTGTATTTTACTTGGTACACTAATGGGTTCAACCCGTATAAGAATGCATAAATAAATAAATAAATAAATTATTTATTTTAGCAACTGAATTCATATGTAATTGAAATTTCAAGAAATTGTTTCCATCACATGTGATTGAAGCTCCATGCAGGAATTTCTAACAGCTTAATTACACCATTTCCGGCAACTTTCACACTAATACAAGAAATTATTCCTGATAACTGAGAGCTATTTTACGTCAATCATGATTTGACGCTATGAAAAATATGAACTGGGAGAAGAAATTTATCAGTAAAAAGTACTAATCTTTGTCATAAAATGGAGAATATACTCAACATGACGGTAAAAATTGATGAGAACACCGGTAATTTTTCAGAACGTTATTTTAACTGAAAACAATGTTATCGTTACCAGCATCGAACGTGATTGTTTGTAACATTCTTGAAAATGTTCTGGTTTTCAATTTACATTAATCTTACCAATAATTGGAGGTGTTTTTCTCATTAAATTGCGTTATCAAAAACTACTGTTTCTCAACATCAATTCTTACTGGTTTCAGTTTTCGAAATTTTTCAATGATAAATTCCTCTCAGTGTAACTTCTCTATTTTTAAATTCTTATGAGCATCGAAATACCCCATCGCTCCGTATTTATGAAGCAAATCAATAAATTCTCATTTGAAAACTCTATGAGATATTTCAAGCAGGGCAATCTAAGTCATAGTTAGGGCAGATTTAGGGAGTCCTAACTAGATACTTCTTTGAATTGTTTTAAATTTCTCTACAAATATTTGTTCAACAATTGGAAAGAAATCTTTCCACCGGGGCTAGTTAGTTTGGAATGAACGCGAGAATAAAAAATACTATTTGAAAAATGATATAATTTCAATTAAATTGAAAGTTGAATGGAAGCACCTTCCGTTACAACTCAACACCCGGGTACTTTTGTCTTACGGCACATTACAATTCAATCTCATACATCATTCCTTTTTATTCGACCTTTTGTTTCCTCTTTCCTCCAACATTCTCCCTCACTTACCTTGTTCTACTTCGGCATTGATGTGAATAGTTCTCAACCGTAGTTCCTCGTTCTCGTAAATCATTCCCCTGGAGGACTTCCGGTCGAGCTTTCGATTCGGCTTGACGCTTACGTCCCTCCTTCTGGTACGTAACATCCCAGCGCCCCCGACGCTTACCCCCGTCCCTGCCATCATCATCCTATCCTCTTCTTCCCTCTTTTTACTCTTCCCAAGTCGATCTCTCATCGAATTGTTTTCTTTTTCTTCTCCTTCTTCTTTCCTCTTTTCCTCTCGGAAGATCGATCGTTCCTTGGATCTTGCCCTCGAGTTTTAACGATTCCCTTTATGCTCGTGAAATCACAAGAAGAAAATTCCTCCAAACATCTCTACACAATTTTCAACGTGAAACACTTTTCACTCAATTTCTCCATTGTCCGAAGAAACTCTTTTCGATTCTCATCGGTGTCATCTTCCTCCCCTCTGTATCCAAGTTAATCCTTTTCCACCGGTCTCCCGCAACCTTTGACTGTAATTTATTTCATCCAACGATCCGATTGGGAATTCCATTTCTCGGGAATTAGGAGGAAAAAAACAACAGCGGCGCGGGACAACCCGAGAACTCTGAACTAAAGATTTACCGGGAGAAAAAATTAATGATCCACTTTCTCAAAGTTCATCATTATTAATCACTCGTGGAAATTTGGGACACTTCGCCCGAGATAAAGCATCGAATCCATAGCCATGAAAGTTACATGCTCGCGTCGTTTAAAAGCACTTAGAACGAAATCACGTAGTCCCAAGCCGCGGGAAAGCGTCTGGCGGACTTGTAATAACTGCAAGATTGCTCGTTTGCTTCGCCCAACCAGAGAGAATATTTTCTTTGAAGACTTGATTTATAGCTTGCACTTCTTTTTCTCACCATCTCAGAATATATGTACGTGTACAAACACTATATCTTTCCCCTTCTGTTCGTAAAACACCGAGCACGTCGAGGATTATTCGTCCTGTACGGAAGGTACGATCAGGTACTGTTTTTACGTTTATATCGCTATTTTCTCATCCGCTATCCAACGAGAACAAAGTTATCCGAATAACGCAAAGACAATGACGTTGTTTCGAAGAATCCATGTTTTTCTCTCTATTTATTATATACTTATCCAGAATCTTTTATAGAAAATTCAAAATATCGTTTCGTGTTTCTTGTTTGATGTTGCGTCTACGATTCAAACTTCAAAGAATTATCTTTCATATTTTTCACATCTCTTCCCAAGTAAGGAATAAAGAAGTCTTTCTTTATTATTTTCCTCTCCTTAAAAATAAACTTTCCACCGAAAGAGTTTTATCTTCCTCCTTTCATTTCGAAATTTCTTTCCTCAATTCTTTCTTCTCGCCATTCTCCGTTTGTGTTCGTTTGTGTCTTGTCTATGTTTTTACGTGAACGAGTGCGTGTCGGGGAAAAGTTTATGCACTCGAGGAAAAAGATTGAATTATTTAATTCTCTTCTTTCTTTGATGAGAGAAAATTTTCTGGAAAAGTTTTACCCTTTGTTCTCTCTCTTTTTCTCTCTCGCTGTTCAGCTACCTGCGTGTACCGTTGTTTCTTCTCCTCCTCGCACGGAAACATCATTACACAAGTGCGTTGTTCAAAGCTTCTTCCGTGATTAAAAAAAATCGAATCTTCCCTGGCGTTGCCACTACTATTTTATTATGAAACAACATCTATGCGAAATCAATGCCAACGGACTTCCTTTTTTTTTCTCTGGGAAACTCGTTGCTGGTTTCCGTCGATCGACGATTCCAACGTTCCATATCGAATCACCGAGAATTTTCCACGCACCGTTGATAACCGAGTGGAAAAGTAAGTTTATTGAAATTCTACGATCGCTATGAAAAGCAATTAAACTTTCTCGCGACACCAACCAGTCCCAATCGAAGAATTATTATTTCATTCGAACTCGCTGGGCGATTATTCCTGATTCCGGGTGAATAATCGAGGAAACTCGAGGAAGGTCTTCCAGAATTCTGTAACAGAGAGAAAATAATTATCAATAAGGTATTGGATTTCTTGTTTGGTTATGAAAATTGATGCGATGGAGGGATGTTGCAGGGAGGTGACGAATATTGTAAATATTCGTGAAATCTTTGGGGGTGTGCGAAAAGCACGTAACATGGAGCAAATAACCAAACTCGTCCTCTCCGTGACGTTATTTCGAGAGCTTTATATTCAAACTCAACAGTCATCAAAGTTTCATAACGGTGTATAAGGTGGCAACTTTGCTATGACATTTGAGATTATTATTTGAAGCTTTTACGAGACTTGGAAATATCACGGTAGCGAAAGTTTGAATTGGATTTTAGTTCCCCTCGCTTCTCGAGCTCTCTTTATTATTATTCGCGTCCATTATGGAACTCGAGTAAATGACCACATCGAGGGGCTGTAATCGAAAAACAATTCTGGGATCGGACTACCAACGATTCCTTAATCGAATAATCTGTCAAAATATTTAAGACGTTGAGTGAGGAATAGCAAAAGTTATGTCGTCTGCAGACACGCATGGGAATATTAGCGAAAAAAGAGAAAGGAAGAAATTCAAGCTTGCCCCATGGTTGGCAGATGTCCTAGAAATACTACTGTGTCCAAAAAATGAGGTGACATCCCATCTTATCGAGAAATCAAAGTATTGATAAGGAATATATAGATAAAAAACATTTTTATTGTATTTTAAAAATGGGAATACTTGCTCACCTTCTAATTGCTTTCTTATTCGATAATTTGATACCCGATGTTGGGTTGAGATTCGTTTCCCTTCCATAATCGATGTCGATTTTCACTTTCGCTCATTGATTAAGTTGAATAAACACCAAAACATGAGGATCGCATACCTTTTACAAATACGAATTAAAATATCAGCTGCGGAAATTATCGAAAGTATTTTTAGTAGTAATCGCAAGTGATCGCTGTTGGAAAATCTAGACATAGAGGTTAGGCATCTTTTTCTCGTCTTTGACAATATCTGTTTCATTTTTTTGGGTTTTGAGGTCAGCTATTTCTAACTAGTATGGATTGGGGAAAATTTGTGAAATTCTAACCAGTTTTAGCTATCTGTAATTCATCGGGCCCACCTCACCAAATATTCGCTAATAACTCTCCAGTTTATCCCAACTAGTTTTTCCTTGCTAACCCCTCATGGGTGATCGGGAAAGACTCGTGATATTTCTACCAGGGTCTGAGTCAGTACTGGCACAGTATTGGCTCACTAAAATAACCGTGTTTCCGCAGAAATGGCACGACCCCCGACTCACTACCAATTCTGTCGTGAAACAACGTGGCGTCGATGCTGGCGCTGTACCGTCTCTGTGTGACGCTTCCAAATATTACCAACTCTGAATCAGTACTGGCACAGTATTGGCTCACTAAAATAACCATGTTTCCGCGGAGATGGGTTGACCTCCGATCCATTACCAATTCCGTCGGAAAACTACATGGCGTCGATGCTGGCGTAGTAGTAGCGTCTTTGCGTGACGTTTGAAAATATTACCAACCCCGGGTCCTTACTGGCACAGTTTCGTTTTTCTACAACCTAGGTGTTCTTCAATCAATATTGCTTCGGTACTGATCCAAGACTGTCTGCCGAAGCAATTAGTGCCAGTTGAAAAAGAGTAATAGCACTGTACAACGGAGGCAATTTGTCAACTCTGGCAATTTCCACATGGGATAGTTTTATTTTCAAGAATTTTTATTTATTTCCAAAAATCCAGTTCATCGCCTTCAAAGTAATCCCTCCGCCGGATACAATGCACTTATGCCAACGCATTTTCCAATCTTCGCAACAGTTATTAAAGTCTGCGGTTTCCGGGATAGCCTCCAACTTTCTCTTCGATTCGGCTTGGATCTCCTCTATCGACTCAAAACGGTGTCCCCGGAGCAGTCTTTGGAGTTTGTTGGATAGCCAGAAGTCACACGGTGCCAAATCAGATGAATACGGTGGTTGTGGAACGATATGGGTCGAGTTTCTTGTGCAATAGTCACGAAGAATCAATGCAGTGTGAGATGGGGCAAAAACCATGAGTTGTCTCGCCACAATTCCGTTCTCTTTAGGCGAATAGCTTCACGTAAACGACGCATGACGCTCAAATAATATTCTTTGCTGACAGTTTGACCCGGCGATAGGAACTCAAAATGCACAACACCACGATAATAGAAGGATAATAACCCAAGCGTGTATTGCCTATAATGACAATGGACCCCAGACTGGGTCCATCCTCTTTAACCCAGTATTGAGGAATGACGATGGTGCCCATGTTGGCTGAACCTTGGCCCTCATGTGCTTTCCCATACAATTATGGTTGGTAGAAAATGAAAATAATGAATCTTAGTGCGGGCACATTTCCGCTGGGGTAGAATCCAAAGCAATTTCCCAATTTCCAAAAAAAAAAAGGAAAGGGCAGAATTGACTGCCTAGTCTGGGCTCATCGCTGGGCCCATGGGGCCACCAATCCTTGGGAAAAGCAATACAGCCAAGCTGGAAAGCAACCCCCATTTGTCTGCCCAGCTTGGCCCTAGGTTGGGCAGCATGGGCACCCACCCTGGGCTTAGACTGGGCCCGCCGTTAATACACACTTGGGAATCGGTTTTTTTGGTTTTGCCTCACCTTTAGTGCGATATTCACTTGATTGATCGGCTGTTTCTGGGTTGTAAGCATAAATCCCCGTCTCATCTCCCGTAATAATGCGTTCCATCTTGTCCTGATAGTCAGAAAGCATTGCTTAACACACTTCAACACGACGATGTTTTTCCAGGACATTCAGTGTCCTCGGTACCAATCGAGATTTGCCGCGTCTGAGGCCCAAAACATCCTTCAAAATGGTATTGACCGATCCTTTTGGAATGCTACCCAAGCGTGTATTGCCTATAATGACAATGGGCCCCAGGCTGGGTCCATCCTCTTTAACCCAGTATTAGGAAATGACGATGGGGCCCATTTTGGCTCAATCTTGGCCCTGTTGTGCTTTCCCATACAATTATAGTTGAAAAAAATGGAGATAATGAATCTTAGTGCGGGCACATTTGAACTTGGCCCCAATTTGGACCAGCGTTAGGCCAAGATTGGGGTGAATTTATATCCCGAGCATGTATGTACAATGCTCAGCGTGTAAGAATTTTGGTCTCACTCTGGCCCAGTCTTGGACCCATATCGGCAGGATGGGGCCCATGCTGGCCCAGGGTGGGCCCCATGGTATATACATGCTAGGGATTTTCCAATTTCGATACAAAAAGGAAGGGGCAGTATTGATTGCCTAGTCTGGGTTCATGCTGGGCCCGTGGTGTTACCAATTCTCGGGCAAAGCAATACGGCCAAGCTGGGAACGATGTTATCATCCCGGGGTTGGCCCCACGTTGGGTAGCATGAGCACCCACCCTGGGCATAGATGGGGCCCGCCGTCAATACACCCTTGGGTAACATCATCAGCAAGATCTCTAATTGTGGATCGACGATTTACGAGCACCAAATATTTGATTTTTTCGGCGTGAACTTTGTCAGTTGAAGTTGATGATCGACCGCGACACTTTTCGTCTCCAACACGTTCTCGACCTTCTTGGAATTCTTCATACCACTTGTAAACATTTTTTTCCGACATCGTCTCATCACCGACGGTCTCGTGCGCCATCCTCAACGAATCAGCAGCAGAAAATTCATTCCGCAAACAAAATTCCATACAAATTCTTAGCTCATCAAATACAGACATTATAAAAATCGAAAAATTCACTTCCAGCAGCTAACAAAACGAAGCGTATCTCAAACACTAATGAACATTTTGATGTGACACTCGGCACGGACATCATATACAGTCTTCCTAACCTAAAAATGAGAGCACTTCCCCAAATCCATTTGCGCACAGGATTTAAATTCAAATGTCACCTTACTTTTTGGATACAGTTGTCAAAAGTTTTGTTAGGACGGAACATTCCAGATGCGCCTGGGTTATCGTAATTTAGAGTGATGACAGAAGGTTAAGAATTCTACAAATGATTTTAGGGTGTGTTCGTTCCACTTTTGGAACTGTATTGTTGTATTGTTATTCAATATGATCTGGAAAACATATGACGTCTTTTGATAATGTTAATACGATGCTTCCTCAGTGAAGGAGTCGTTAGCTTGAGCATAAATCTAACGTTATAACGCAGATGGAATGAAGCATCAAAGAACGGAAATTTGTCCCAGATATGACACATTTATTTCCAATCAATGGTTTGTCTCATTCTGCTCATCACATTGCTTGTAATCGGAGCTGTAACAACGAAAATCATTGCTAAGTAGTTAACATTTAGTTGTTGCGGAAGTACTTTTGGCTATATCAAATTGTCCACGATTTGAAAATTATTGGTCCAAACTAAATGGACTGATCTTTAGAACAAGTCTCAATGCCAGGCTTGATCCATAATCAGGTCAATGGTACGTTCACATATGGATTATTGTATTGCCAATTAAACGTAATATCCGTGGCACGCGGGTACCGTATTCCAAGTGGAAAATAGAGGAATCTTTTGGTGGCGGGTTACACAAAAGAGATCCGAAGGAGATGGCTTTATATTTCGAAAAGCATTTTGCGTGTGCAGACGTACAGATACCATTCGCATCCGCTTGTTTTTTTTCCCTGTCGTCTTTTTGGGTGTACCACTATACCGTTGTTGTTATTGTTGTTGTTGTTGTTGTTGTTATTTTCGTTGTTTTATTTTATACCACTCTGTTATATCCGATGATACACAAAGTCTGGGAAAATGACATCAAAGAGGGAGAAATCGCTTTGTCGAAAGAGTTGGGAAGCATAAAACCAAGTACACAACATATAAACATACAAATCCTCGGTCTCGTTTGTCGAATATAATATGTTGCTACGGTATGCGCGACGCTCACCGTCGCTTCACGAATGTACGCGTATCAAATGGAAATGGAGATGCTAGAGGGCTGAAGCGGTGGATGTAAAGCTTTGACAACGAGGTAGCGTAATTGATTAATAAACAAGTACGCCCAAAGGCTTCTCGTTCCTTCGAGCGTACCAAACATTGTTCTCGGTAATGATTTCAACGATGTTTTTTGTCTTTGTAATTAGAGAGAACATGACATTTCAGTTTGACTTAAACCATAACATCCCACGCACGTATTCGAAGCTGAAGATATTAGTTACTTTTCGTGTCGGACAAATAAATTCTCCAAGAATTCAACACTCAAAAGAATATTTCAACACTCGTATGATCACCGTCTGTACAGTTCTGATCACTTTGTCGTATTCCAAACCTCGTTGAACTTCGAAGAACTGTAATTCGATTTGAGAATGCACTTGACCAGGGATGGAAATGCAGAGTGACAGAAGTATTACAGAGTAGTACCTTCTGTGTGACACAATTTCTTTGACGTTGACTACACGACTGTGCATAAATTTATATCGTCAAGGTTTCCCTCTGCGATGGTTCGAGATCCATTTGGAACATCGAAGGTGGAAATAATGTATAGGACGAGGGAGAAAGCGAAACTGAAAAACATGGAGGTTTCCGTTCGTTAGTTACACGGACCTTGAAATCGTCTCTGCAATCAACGCGTTTGAATTCAAAGTCCAAGATTTCTTTGACGGATGGAATTTTCGATCACCCGGACGGTCAATCAAGTGCGATTCAATCTACGGGCAATTATCTTGTTTTGCGGAACGTGATTGGCAACTTGAACAAGTTTCATCCGAAATCTCTGCAACTTTTGCCTGTTGTGAATTGTTGTTTTTTTTTTTCAACTTTTTTCCTTCGTCCCGTTTTGTGCGTTGAATTCTCCAATTTTGTTGGAATCGTTGGTAAATTCGATATAGGACATGAATTACAAGAGGATGCGTTCGCGAATGTTGAGAGAATTCTATTATTCGTTGGTACTAGAATCGAAGAGAGTGGAGTTGAATTGTTTATTTTGACATATCGAATGAAAATCCATTTGGTCGGGTGAAACTTGAAGAGACACGGATTGGAGGAAAGATGTTGCGATGGGGGAGATTTTGCACTTTGCTGTGAAGCCTGGTGTGAACATTTTGCGAGGTATATGGAATCAACAGACAATAGTGAAACGATGATAACAGGTGGAGTAAATCAGGGTGAGATGACGCACGTTCCCGCTTTACTATAGCATGGAATAATACATAAAATCTCATTCATACAAGAAAGATTTGAAGATTGTAATTGAATCTTCATGTTTTCTTCTGGTGAACGAAGTTTGATGTATTGTTTTATGCTGTAGAGGAGTGGGAAAGTGCGTTATCTCACCCCGCTTTACACTATTTCAAGAATAAAACTTGTCTCCACGCGAACAAATGTTTTTACGCGTCCTAAAACTTTCAAAAATCCAGGTTGCTTTGTTCAATGGTACTATAACTCTAATAATCCGGGATTTGTGAAAAATTTCGCATGCGCCTAGAAAATCTAGGTTTTTTCGTTTTAAGGCGCCGTGATTCGGCTGGGCTGGATTGCGAACGACAAAACTCGGTAGGATCACACTCTGGAATGTGTTCAACATTCCACGTGGACTATAATTTCTCTGTACATTGTACAATTCTTTTCACAAGTCTTGTAATCTCCAGAATTCCAAGTGTCTTGGCTTTGAGGCGCGACTCATAATTCAGTGGAATTCAAGATGCAAACGACGAAACTATTCAGGTTTGGATTGTCCGGGATGTGTAGAGCATTTTCCATTGTCTTAGGAAATTTTTGCTCGCATCGCGAAATTATTTTTGCATGTCCAGGAAATTACACCGATCAAATTTTTTGCATGGACTAAAATCTTTCCCTACATCAACAAATTTTTTCACAAGTCCCGAAATTTCGAAAGTTTCAGGTTCCCTTGCTAAAATTACTTAACACTCAGCTGCCACACTTCACCAGTGTAACATAGCTGCCACACTGGGGTCGATCAGACCACAACTGTAAACGTGCACCAAAGCCAAGCCACTAAAGAGAGTCTTAAAACTATCCCCAACTTCGAATTTGTGAAAAAATTATTTCTGCAGCACACATGCATCGCTTGTTTTCATCGATCGATGGGTATATTTCCGCTTCTGAATGACATTATCACTGTATCATGAAAAAGAATTATATGAAATATGAACAATCATGTCACGCTAGGGTGGAGTGAAGCGAAGAAACTCTAAAGTGGCACCAGATTGCGTGGAGAGTTCGAATTATCGAGTTTCTTGGTGGGAATTCAAGATTGAATCATGTTGGGGTCAATCTGACCCCAGTTGAGGGTTAAGATGCAATAATCCAGCTCTACAACTCTTCAAAATGATCCCAGTCTGGAATTGGTGGAACATCTTGGAAACATCAGAATACCCTTGCATATTACCAAATTCTTTCCACATGCTCTGAAATTTTCAAAAACTCAGGCTTCGTTTTTATGCTTCAACTTAGCTGAATTTCGGGTACACTTCAGGGTGTATAAAACATTCTGCATCGACTATAGAGTTCTCTCTTGCATTAGCAAATTATTTCCACAGTTCTCCAAAAGTCTAGATTCCTTTCAGGAAATTTCTATAACTCAACGCAATTTGGGGTACAAACGACAAAGTCCTTGGGATGATATTTTGGGTTTTGTACTCATTTTTTTTATTGATGAAACGTGCATGTGGAAATTTCCACCAGAATGTTTTTGTTCAGAATATCTCTCCAGTTGAAAAATCTGCAGCTCCTATAATTCATTGAAATATAATTCACTCAATATCTTCCCCATTTGAATGAAATAGGGATTTGTTTTTTGAGATGCTTCTCCCAATCCATGTCGTCATTGTACCCTCCCCCATCCAGTTCTTCCTCATAGTTAACGTTTCTTTCTTGTCCTCATCAGAAAACCACCCCCTCAACTCGCACCAATTCTGGGTAAATGAACAAGTGAGATATATCTCTCCAGTGGCGTCCTCCCCCAACATGATGCCGTAATCTGAATTCCTGTTCCTCCTGCAATAAACAAAGTCACCCTCTTCGATTCCCATCCCTTGCATTTAAATAAGACAGTGAGGTACACTTCTCCAATGTCATTTTCATCTCAACCAGGTGCAATTTTTTTTGTCACTAAAAAGAACGAAAGTCAAAAGTCTCTTGCATCAGAGAATATGATGATGATGATGATGATGATTGTACAGAAAGGCTGGTTGTACGAACGAATTCTCTGGTGAAAATCAATCTAGTTATTCTTTAGGCTCTCACAAGGTCTAGAGAATGAATATAATAATTTTTGGTAGCGTTTATCCACCATTGTAGACGAAGACATTCTTTCGAACAAAACAAAAAGAACGCTGCAGGAACCGAAACGATTGATCAAATCTTTCTGTTTGTTGCTCAAATCATGTACAATCTATCAAGTCATTCTATATAATCATTCGAAGAAGATCATTGAGAACAGTTTGAAAGTAACTAGTAGATAATTTTACAAAATAATATTAAAATAAAATAAAGGATTCAAAATAAAAATTAGGAATTGCAAAAATGAATTCTCGCTCAGGAACTATAGTTAACTATAGTGAAAGTATACTTTCATCAGGGTTGGAAGTAATTCAATTGAAACACAATTGAATTGACATTCAATTAACAATGAAATTGGATTCCTAAGTGAAATATTCTTCAAGGGAGTTCTCTCGCAATATTCAGAATTGAATTTGAAAAATTACTATTCAGTAGGGAACCAAGGTCTGAGGGATTCAATAATCATATTTATTGGGGTTTATACCTGTATTTATGTAAAAAAAAGAACCACCAACTCGAAATGTAAACAAACAACTTTGCAACAAACATATGAACTTTTTCATAGTTTTTTTCTTAAAAAATGTTTATTTTCAATTCGTTCATGACTTATGAGAGCCTATTTTGTTTCTTGTGAGATTTGAGAAACCTTTACCGTGGAGATTTTTTATAATTTATCATCAGGACACTGTCACACGGTTTTGTTCATATAAATGTATTTTATTACTAATGAAATATAAACAAATGCGAGTAATCATTGTGAAGATTGAATATATGAAAAATTTCTACGGTGAAGGTTTTTCAAAACTCATAAGAAACAAAATACCCACGTAGGAATTGACGGATGGTCCAGTACCGGCTCGATACAGGCTGCCACTGTGCAACCGTTGACAGCCGATGTCGGTCGGACTCCGGAATTATAACGCCAAATAACTCTGATCCGGTACTTACTGGAAATCAGTGTGGTTCCGACATTCAGAACTGATACTACTAGTATTAATCGCTATTCAAGTATCGACAACTGTTACTCAACCGTTATTTGCACTGTTGTAACGTTAGAAGGTGTTGAATGCATTATCAAAACTTCTGCACTAGGGGGAATTTAGAGTGAAATTCACTATGGGATCATAGGATGACCGCCAACGGTTGCAAACTGGCAGCCCGTATCAAGCCGGTACTAGACCATTCGTCAATTTCTACGTGGCCAGGATCATGTTGGGCCCTTTCATAAATGCCTGATCTGAAACACCTATTTCGCTATTTCTATTCTCATCAACCATCCGCCTATCCATCTATCCATTCGAGTGTTTATCTATTCTGAAACCCATTTCCACATATTTTTCTAAAACTTCAGATACCATTCAGTTATATAATAGAAAATGAGAGGTTCAAAAGGTTGCAAATGTCACTTGAAAAGAGAGGTTATATGCCATTTTGCTTGAATCATATCTAGCGTATGTTCGCCATCTGTTTTCTATTGCAGATGACTGTGTGTAGCCATTCGATTGTAATTCTTACACGTTATATTTAGTGTTACCACGAACATCCCGTTGCAGACGCACTATAAATTCCAATGAAATGTATATTTTGATAAATTTTTATCAGTGCACTCAGTGGTGTAAACATCCACTTAGAGAATTATAACCGGTTTACATCTCCATCTGACGGGAGATTGGTTGAACCAGATCTAAACTGGGAGGGAAATACTTAGTGATATTCACACCCCTAAGTCAGTATTGTATTCACATGGTGATAAATCATGAAATTCAAAATTTACACAGTCATTACCATGTGTTAATTGAATGACAAAAATACTCACTAGCATAAAAATTTATCATTCTCAGTCTTGATACAGAATCGGAATCATGATTTGTACAAGACATATGCCGAATTTCACACTCTATTGATTCAAGTCTCTCGCCAGATGGTGCTAAAAATCAATTTCATACATATTCATTTGAGATTAATTCATTTCTTTGTATCG
Organism: Gonatopus flavifemur; assembly: GCA_018340375.1. Taxonomy (NCBI): domain Eukaryota; kingdom Metazoa; phylum Arthropoda; class Insecta; order Hymenoptera; family Dryinidae; genus Gonatopus; species Gonatopus flavifemur. The sequence goes on from JAFFJZ010000004.1 coordinate 22,414,423, forward strand.
TTTATCACGAGACCACTGTATTACATGCATGATCAGGTCCCGATCAGGCTGCGTTATCAAGACCTGATAGTAGAATCTGGCTGACATGATCTGAACATGATAATGGCCTTAGTACTCTTTCTGGTTTATTGGTACCTTTTCTAATCAAGTTAATTCACGAGGTCCTGATCATTTTTACCTGATCGTTACCTCATCACGCCTCTGCGTTACATGTATGATCGGGTCCCGATCGGGTACTACATCGAACTATCATGATCCGATCATGATAATGGCCCCTGTATTTTTTCTAGTCTGGTTGGTGCAGAATTCTACAATGACTCGAAAAAGCATTACATTAGATCGAAAAATAAATCCAGGAAGAGTTAGTTTCTTCGGACATCTGCGAGCGGTATACAATCTGCACAAGTGTCCTTTTGATCACTTTTGGTATTCTGGGAAAATTCTTGTCGAGGATCTGAAATTTTTTTAGAACCCTTGGCGCTATCTGGATATATAATTGTATTTCTTGAGCTGAGCTTACAATATTAAATCGTTGTTGTGGAGGAAAGGATCGTTATCCTGACTATCTGTTTCGTTATCACAAATATCCTTTTAGTTTTGGCAACGATACATGTACTCTCATATTTCAGATTGTTACAAAAACTCGACATTATAATTAAGAGAATAATGATTTTTTTCCCGTGCATTTCCATTTTGCGAAGTGATCCTGAAACTATCACCAATACAGATCATGGAAGTTGATCTTTAAAAAAGAGAGCCCATACACAAAAAATGAGTGAATGATAATATGAATATTTCAACATTGAATTGTGGGAAAAATCACTATCGATTTTTCGAGCAAAAAACCACTAGGTTTGAACCAAACAACCCTAGCACTGCTGCTCAGAAGCCTCAATCAATTTAGACCTATTTAGAGCATTCATCGGATGAAATTACTCTCTGGTCTTAGAGGTTTCAAAACAAGAAACAAATTTCCCCTCATTCGATAATTGGATGTGATTCTTCATTCCGTTTGAGTTTTTCTTGCGATATAATGGAACGTCTATAAACGACCGATGCAAAATTTTTGTCAGATCTTACCAACTCACAACTGAAGCACATTAACGATTGATCCAATGGTAGTAGCAAAATCAATCGGAAAACTCGAGTAATGTTCTTTTCCCTGAATCTTCACTGTCAAAAATTTTCTGAAAATGCAGACCGTTGTTGTATTTTTTCGCAACAACGGTTCTGAATTATCAGCAAATTTTTATGGATTTCCAAATGTATTCTGAAAACTTATTCATATTGTTCTCAATTTTCAGAATAAATCTGAATATTCAGAAGCCCCGTTGTTGCTGTAAAAAATCACAGAACCAGTCTGAATTTCAAGAAAGCGAACAAATGCAATGGGTGCAACTATTCCCACCTATTGAGTATCCATCTGAAACTAACAGGGAATTGAATTGGATAAAAGAATTTATTCAATATCTACATTCTACAACTGTCCCATTGCTCTCTATGAAATCGGGTTTTGGGAAGATCCCATTCAAACCCATTTACAAATAATGCGAAGAGCAACAGCAATATCAATAGGAAATTCTTTACGCAAATTCATTTGACGTTCGTCTTTTGGAATTTTCATATTCCTCACGCAGAGAAAAATTCTTGCTGAAAAATGGTTGCTGTTACAGCAAAAATATTGCTATCTTAGCGAGACATTTGCTAATTCAGCCAAATTTTCTAGCTGTTTGTATATCTACAATTTCGGATTGCTGAATGGCAAGCGGTGGTTAAAAGAACAAGATTTTTGCTGTGATAGCAATCTTTTGGTAATTCAGCAACAAGTTTTGCCTGTAAAAGACGTTGTTCCAGCAACTTCTTTTCTCTGAGTGATTCTTGTAGAAGCGAAAAAATGTGAGAAATTTCCAAGTGCTACCCATCGAACATTTATATCAAACTGACAAGGCGTCCGCTGGATATTTCTCAAAGAAACTTATTCAGCATCTGTATCCTGGAACTGTCCTATTCAGATTCTGGAAGATTCAAACTGGAACCCATCAACAAATAATGTGAAGTTCACGTGGATGTTTTCCAATGTTCAGATCTTGTAGTTTAAAATGTTCTTATTGAAATCAATGAAAAATATTATGTATCCAATGAGCAATTAGCCATCAATTCCAATTCATTCTCATTCATTTTGAACCGGGACTCGAGGTTGTTCCATTCTTCCCATTGAAACCTATTGAATTTGATCCGGAAATCTATCGGTTCCTGTGGGATTCAATCATGGAGTATCAGGAGGGAATATAACGGTGGAAGGAGTGGATATTATTGAAACGGAAACTTACACCCTCAAGATCAATTTTTTTATAGCCCCAACCAACGAAGGTTCCCACACAGACAAAAAGAGCTCTTTTAGATATCTAGAAGATGTCTTTGAAAACTGCAAGAGCTCTTGCAAGACCTTTCCAAAAGATCTCTTTTCGTAAGCGAAAAGATGTCTTATGCAACACCAATAGATATCTTTCAGTTGTCTTCAAGAAATCTAAAAGACATCTTCAAGAAATGTTTAAGAATTCTCAATGATTTCTTGAAGATGTCTTTAAGAGCTCTTGAAAAGATCTCAAATCCTTCTTGAAGAATTCTTAAATCCCTCCTGAAGACTTTCTGAACAACTCTCAAATATCTCTTGAAGATTTCTTGAAAGTATTATTAAAATGTCTTGATTAAAATATTAAAATATCCATAACCATACGAATTCATTCATTATTTTGATTTAGTGATTTGAATAAAGGCTTACCAAAACATATGAGGTGTTTGCATATAATTCGAATGCAAAAATACTTCAAGCATTTTTCATGCATGTATATAACCTAAATTCAAAATATTTTAACATTCAATTTCATTCACTTGAATCTGAATTCCGATACATTCTATCTTGCACAAAAATGTGAAATTTGATGGAAATTTAATTCACGTACGTACATAAAAAATAAAGTACAATGGATAAAATAATAAATTGATATTCCTCTAATATATGATTCTGCATAATGATAGGTTAGTTTTTGCAAATAGGATCATTCGCTACAAAACAAAATATATTATTGTAATGTAATTGGTTACACGTTTCTTTTCTGCGGCAATACTTTTATTATCCAGTATTTGATCTTGAATGTTTATGTATATATAATTAATTATATATAATTAATATTGCACAATATCATCGGCGTCGTCGTTCCTCACTGCACACGTGAAACAAATGCGCGGGACACTGTGAATAACTATACGTGAATTACTGCAATGTCCTCTCTAATTCTCTTTGATCTAATTGATCTATTGGGACTGTTCTAAAAGTGCTCTTGAAGATATCTTCAAGAAATGTTTATGAGTGTTCTTGAATATATCTCAATTACAGTTGTCTTATAGAACTCGCGCAGCAAGAGATCTTTCATACATTTCTAAAAGACATCTTAAAGATTGAAGATACATGAATTCAGGACTCTTTTAGACGTCTTGAAGAACTGCTTGCTGTGTGGGTTCTGTTTCCAAAAGTAAAATTCACTCATTACTTTTAGAATTGTGCTCTCATTGGTTGGACCCATCAGAAAGTAGATCTTTAGGGTATGAGTTTCCGTTTCATCCTTACCACCGCTGTGTTCCCTCCATATACTCCTTGGATTCAATGGGATTTCTTCAACCGACTACTTTTTTCAAGACTAGCACGAGCATTTGTCCCAAACTAAATTCTATTCTCAGAATTAGAAGGAACATGAAAATCCCCAGATGGGGTAGTCATATACCGAGATTCGTCGATGAGAAAAAAACAATGCATTAAGGTATGATCACCCTATATATACACCGAGTTATTTGTCGATCATCGGTCTATGACGATTCACATCCAACAGAAATCAATTTTCTCTTTGATTTTGGTTTACAGCGGGGTATTCGTTTCATTTATGTGCGACTGCAGCTGAAGGGGTATTGAAATCTTTTGTACGAACATACTCTTTGAAACTGAAAACCAAAAGAGGAATGGCAAGAGTCAGAAGAGGAGGAGGATGAGGAGGAGAAGGACGAAGAGAGGGAGGAGGAGATGACATTCGAAACAGACAATAAAAGCGACGAACCTGGATTCAAAGGAGACAGATAACGAACCAATTCAAGAGATGTTGAAATTCACGAGCATTTAAAATCATAATAATTATCACGAATTCCGGTATGTTGCTCTTTCCTGGAAAATGATTTGAAATATATATATTTATCTTACGACATAATACCTACCTCACTCATTTTATATCGCGACGGTGGTCATAAAAGTCATGAAGCGCAAATCCAATTTATATCGACGTGCTTCTCATAAGTGGGTGTGGGTTATACAGAGAGGCACGTGGCGGCTGCCTTGCTACCGGTCTTCGCGTAGATATACGAAGGTATGTATGTGCGAACCTTGTCGAGAGAGTGCCACTTATAATTCGGATCACGTTCAGAAAAATTTCAAGCATTGATATAGATATTGCGATAAAACGTAGAATCAATTTATTTCCTAATAATGATTATATTTTCATGACCCATTGTGTTCCCCGTTCGTGGTCGTTGTTGTCGTCGTCGCGTCTGGGACTTCTCCGGGAGGGACGATACTATGACGAATAACGTCTTCGAGGAACTTTATCCGACGACCAGTCAATTCGAATTCTCAGACCGAGGATATAAGAATGTTTATATTTACCCCCGCGAAATTAGTTTTGAAATCGATCGAATGTATCGGATTGAGGAATAAAAAGAAGAGAAGCACGAGGAACCCACCTGCTGTGCATTTTTGTATATCCATTAAAACGATATCATCCATATTCATGTCACGTAGGTATAGTATACATAAAGCAGTGAGGTGGAAAGGGAGACATGTGAGGTCGTTGATCTCATAAAAGAATATTCTCAAAACTTTATCGGTTCATCACCTTCTTTTTCTTTCTGTTCTTCAAAATGATCGATGAAAACAAAGAGAGAGAGGGAAAGAGAAAGAGTGTAACAATAATGTTCGAGAACTGTCTTTATAAACCGAAAACCGCAGGAAGGTTGGTTTGGTCGACCGCAAAACAAATTGCACCGGCTGTTTCTAATAATTATAAACCATTTTACAACCCTGTTTATTCACGTCAAATGGTGTTCGGAAGTGCTGTCATATCGGTTTACAACTACCGTTGATGTTCCTGTACAAATATTAACGACTCAAGAGAGAAGAGAAAGCCTGTCCGTTGGGGAAATCACATTTGACGCGGTAGATGACGCGAAAATATTGTCTTTTTTTTTTACTCTTTGTATCTCTTCGAATGTATTCTTCGGAAAAGTAATTTACCTCGTCACAAATAGCGCGTGTTGCATTCGAATTTCAATTGAAAATTTACTTGAAAAATATTTCTTTCATCTGAGAATGAGGAAGAGATATATTTCCATCAGAATATTAGAGAGTTCGTGTTGAAACGACATTCATTTTCACAGTCGTTCCTCCCATCGTATGCTGCTGTTTTCATCATTATGAATGGAATTGAGGTTATCACCTAGGGCTCGTTTTAACGAGCAGCTGTGGCTTGTTTGGTCAACTCTAAAATAGATGTTTGTGGAAATCCATCAAAATCAATGATCTTCATGGAATGCATGAATGACACGTATTCGGTATACACATCTGCGTATAGGGTGATCCAAAAATCTGGATGAAGTGCAGCCGGATTGTGAATTAGGGAATTGACGAAGAACACAATTCACAATCGAAATACCTTAAGCTTTGGAAGTTAATGGGAATTCGCTTCAATTAACAATTAAAATTGATTTCTTAGTCGAATTTTTTCTCAATCAACAAGTAAAATTTGATTTTCAGTCGAAATCTTTCTCAATTAACAATTCAATTTGTTTCTTAATTGAAATTCTTTTCAATCAACAAATACAGAAGAACCAACCCCAAGGGAACACAGAGCTCTGCAGAAAGTTCCATGAACATGTGATTTCAGGGTTGTTTGGTTGGAACCAAGTGATTTTTTGCTGAAAAAAAATAACAAACAGACGTGGTGTTTTTCACGATTCAATGTGAGAATATTCATAGGAGTATTCTCATTTTTTGTGTATGTGCTGTCTTTTTTACAGATAAACTTTCATGATCTATATTGGTGATAGTTTCAGGATCACTTCGCAAAATAGAAATGCACGGGGAAAAAATCATTATTCTCTTAATTATGCTGTCGAGTTTTTGTGACAATCTGAAATATGCACTGAGAAAAAAAAGTCATGACCGTAATGAATATTCCTTCCGGCCAAGGAAATGAATTCATCCAATAGTGACAATGAAATCATTTCATGGGACTTATCAATCTGAGTATTCATGCAAACAATGTATTCAAATATAGAATTCTTGAGCCTGAAGAAACATTTCTTTGAATCAAATACCCTTTCTTCAGTGAAAATAAACCTACTGTGATTCAATTAATTATTTCTTTGGAGGAATGAAACCACTCAAACATTCAAAAAAGAAAGTTTTTGAATCAATTAGGAAAATTTTCAATCCATCGAAATAAATCATCAACTTCAAGATGTTCTTTTTTGACTTCGTGAATTCCATCCTGATTCAATAAATGATGTTTCAGAAGTCATTGAGCACAATATCAGATTTGTTCTGTAAAAAAAAATTATCACACTTGTAAAGCTTTCATAGTCCACTCTGGTGTTCCTTTAATCTGTTGATAACCGGGAATTCTGAGCACTTTGGATCAAATGAGACTTCATTGATCGTTCAGTCATGCCGTCTGTTAGGCGAATAGTGCCTATCACTCCATGCGGGACCTGTAATTCAATGCCATAATCTGAAAGAAATATTTATTTGGATGAAGTAATACTTACTAAGAAGACAGAGTGATTAATTCTTTATATACAAACATACTGTCGAAAGAGAACTTGTGAGAAAGTGACTACACCTTGCGAGAACCAACCGAAAGTCGTCTAAGTAACTAAAACGTAACGTGATTTCGAAAATCCATTTCTTTATCTTACTGAATTTTCTTTAGAATCAATTGCACATACTTTCATATCGATGAATGAAATCATTTGAATATAAAAATCATTCTGTGGATTTGAAGAAATACAAAATCATCCTTACCAAATATTACTTTCATTCCAAGCAGTATAGTATTGATTCGAAAACGTTGTTATTAACAAATTTGTACACCTTGAATTGAAAATTCGAGTTTTTCCTACAAAACGTGACGTAATAAAATTGAAGAAATAAGTTATTGAATTTTCAATCGTTTTTGAATGAAATTAGAATCATGCCTTGCACTTCGCGGTCTGACTAATCCAAAGAAATAATCTTTGTGTCAATAAAATGTTTCTTGGATTGGAGGAAACTGAATTCAATAAAATAATATCTTTCATTGAACGAAAGAATTCATTATTTCTATTGAATGATCATTGTTTGAAAGGACATGTATTCAGTTCAATGAGGACCAGATTCAAAAAAATGTATTTCTTTGATGTAATGACTTTTTTTTCTCAGTGTGGGAATGCATGGATCGTTGTGAAAACTGAACGGATATTTGTGTTAACAAAACAGGTAGTCAGGATAACGATCCTTTCCTTCTCAACAACGATTCAATATGGTAAACTCAGCTCAAGAAATACAATTATCAGGCATGGTACAATGTCACTTTCTTTTCCAATGTCACTTATTATCACTTTTTTAACAAAAATGCATCAATGAAAAAGAAAGTTATTTCACTTCGCGTCACTTCTCCTTCCCGAGAAAAAATAATTTACATCCAAGTGGATCTAATTAGATCTTTTTGGATCTCAAAAATGGAAAATGTAGCTATGATTAGATCTAAATAGTTCGATTTAGACCTAAATTAACAAGAATGTCACGGTAATTAATCGCAATTTGCGTGCATCAACTGCACATTGCCTCTACTATCAGACGGTTTCTAAGACGTATTTTTGAGAAGAATTAACTTATCTTCTTAGATCCAAGTCGACCTGCACAGAAAGAATTTTTCAGATCCACGTAGATCTGATTTGTTTTTTCCCGGGTTCTTCTTTTAACGGGTCAATTGGGATTAAGCCATTAAATCCCATGGCTGGTACATCACAAATAGCGCCAAACCATCGGTGTCATTGATTTTATTAGTAAAAACTAAGATATACTTGTTTTTTGTTTGACGATTCGATTTCTTATTGCTGAAATTGTTTGAACAAATCAATTGAAAGTTTCTACTTTCGAAAACGAAGAGTGCCACCGATACTATGAGAAACATCATAGAAAGAAAGATATTCATTTCATCTAAAGAAAGCAATTGTTTTTCAATAAACTTATAAACAATGATAATAGAAGAAACAGCGTTTATCCCATAGGTACGCTTTTGTTGGTAGGTTCAAACTAACAACGTCGTTGATTGTATTAGCGAAAAATGAGGTATATTTCCCTTATTTAACCAATAGATTATTTATTGCTAAAATTAGTCACAAAACGCTATTTCTCCAATTATCATTGTTCATAATCATTTCATTGCAGAACAATTTTTTGCAATCTCAGGTGAAAATATTCTCTCTTATGATTTTTCCCGTACAGTCGATTGGCACCCTTCGTTTTTTAACCCTAGGACTACAAACCCATTTTTTTACCTGTAAACTACAAACTGGGGTAAATATTTACCCCATGGATTTTTTGCTCGTAAAATCGTTCTAGAAGCAGCAATTTTGACTCATAAGTACACGAATTTCTTTGTTTTTTCATGCTAAAGAGATTGGTGAAGAGCAAATTTAATTTCACTGAAGTTTAGTTTGTAAGAAATCGATTTCAATAGCTAAAAGTGCCGAAAAACGGTCGAACCGTCATTTAGCAAACACGAATTCATAACTATTTTTCTAACCAATTGGTTTTCAAATTTCCAACGGGATTTTGAAGAGGATAGATGAAGTTTTGAGAGAAAAAATAGCATCATGATGTTCTGCCAAAAAAGTCTATTTATTTGGAACTCTGAAAATTAAAAAAAAATGTTAATCTGATGTGTGGAAAAGTCAAATGAAAATCCATGGGATGTTGGTTTTCAAGACCATATTTCTGTTTCTGCCATGTGAAATGTAAAAAGAAAGAGAAATTTGATAAGTATAAAAAATATACAAAAGTAGAGTTACAATTCAACTTATTCGAAGGCGCCACAATCGCTGCAGTGGAGTATCCCGTGTGGAAATTTGTCCGGGCGTCCTATATTGAATATAGGCCCTGTATGGGCTTAAATCGGGTATCCAAACTTAGGATGGCCTAGCCTTAACCACTAAGGGGCCTAGTCGGGTTTCTGATATTTGGCCTGATTTTTCTAACTCAGGGCCACCCATACAAGGCCCATGTGGGGCCAAGATGCATTTCCAATGTTTCCACCTGTTTGAAAAATTTAAGCGCACCCTACTGAAGCCCGTATAGGGCCTTGCTGTGTTTCCCGTACTCTCCCAAAGATTTTATTTTAGGCGCACCCTACTACAGCCCGTATAGGGCCTTGCTAGGCTTTCCATATTCTCCCAAAGATTTTAATTCAGGCGCACCCTACTACAGCCCGTATAGGGCCTTGCTAGGCTTCCCATATTATCCCAAAGATTTTAATTTAAGCACACCTGTACACAACCCTCGTAGGGCCGACCTGCATTACCAATATTCCCCTTGTTTTGAAAAGTTAGGCGCACCCAACGTTGGTTGAAAACAGCAATATATAACCTCTTTATTCAACTAAAGTTTCAAACTATTTACAATTCCAAGTCTTTACATAGATCCATTTTTATAGCCAAATTTCTGTCGTTTTGATCGAGCACAAGAATGAAATGCAAGAAATTTTCCATTTGATATTAGATCAAAGTCAATAGTTTCGGTTTCACTGAATAAATTCAATGAGATAAAAATTTTTTAATCAATGAATTGATGGAAAATCATAATGATAATTAATACCTTATACTCGTAGACATAACAATAAAAAAGGGAACGTTGTATGAACTGAAAGGTATTTGATTCATTAAGAAACAATCAAAATAATCATTTTAATATATCAAATGATCAAATCTGACCAGGCCCTGAATAGAACTGGGGAATGTCATAAATCATTTCTACCCGGGTGGGAATTTTATTCTCTCCTTGCGATATTCATCTAATTTGATAATCTATGCAAAAATTTATTACACATTCAAAGGCCCTAGTTTCGGAGCCTGCATTGGCCCCATCATGAGTGTCCTACATAGGCTCAAGTTGGGAACACAGTACAGGCCCTGGAAATGAGAGCATGACAATCCTGTCTAGGCCCTATAAAGGTAACCAAAACAAGGCCTGGAATAAAGTAAGGACGCCTAGTTTGGCCCTAACTGGCGCCAAGAATTAATTTCCACACGGGATTCTGTGATTCTCACACTCTCCAAATTCAGATCAGTGAAATCTCACTATTTCTGCAGTTGAGAGTCGATCACTGTATGAAATCAGTGGGATAGCAGTGAATAGTCACTGGTTATGCAGTTGAAGTTCCTCCTCATGGATTAAATCAGTGACATTCCACTGCAAGGATTAGTGAATATTCACTGATTTTGCACTGCATATGAACTGATTCGCAGTGGTCGACTTTTCACTGCGATCAGTGAGATTTCACTGTTTTCAATTCAGAGAGCAGGTCGGTTACTTGAACTTTGTGCAATATATTCGTGTTTTGCGAGCCTCCGATCAGGAACACAAGCCGCATTGCTCGTGCTCTCTTGGTGACTCATTGGCTGGTGGGAATTCAATATGGGTACTTGAAATATGAAAATCATCGCCGAGAATTGTATATTCAATGTTTTATTGTAAAATGAGGTCATGATATGTAAACCACATTTATTTTAGTGAAAAAGAGAAATTTGACCTACCTACACAAAACACTAACGGTAACCACAAACTGGGATAGATATTAACCCCACAAAAGCTTCACGTCTTTACCCAGTCACAGTAAATCAGAAACTGAAGGGTCTATCAACCTCGCGCCATGTTTGGAACCTTGAGCGAAATTATTGTATAGGTTTGCGGTGGATTATGCCACTGGCCAACTTAGAAACGTAGTTCAAAGTTTACCTGGGGTAGATATTTACCCCGGTTTGAAGTTCTAGGGTTAAAATTCGAAAGTTTTAACTAACACAATTTGAGCATTGAACAATCGTATCATCGAATAAAAAAACACACTTATTTCTTATTTTTGCCAATCCAATCGATGACGTTGTTGATTTGAACCTATTAACAATAGGGATCCTCTAGTGAGGGATAAGACAACGGGCCACCATTAATGGGATAACCAAAAAATACATACTCAATTCGTGCGTTATCTAAATAATGAAACTGAGTCATCTATTGAAAATATATCATAAATCCCATTGCTCTGCTATACTCTAAATGAATAATTCATTTTTATTCATTGAATGACACGCAAACTAACCCCTATCCCATTAATGTCGCCAAATCTGAAGCTCGGTGTCTCATCCCTCACTTGAGGATCCGTAATTAACAATAGTGTGTTCCTGGAACAAGACGCTTTTTCTCTCATGCTCATTGCTTGTATTAATTTTATTACCAAACAATTTTTTTTTTTTTGATAAAGTGAATATATTTCCTCCTGTGATTTTTTAATTTGATTAAATAATTTTAGCAGTAAACAATTGAATCATCAAACGGAAAATCCAGTATATCTTACTTTTGCCAATGCGACCCTGTAAAAAAATTTCCAAAATGAATTGTATTTTCGCATCGTAAATTCGCAATTGATTACGATTCACTGAAATTGCATGCAGAATATATCTATATATGAGCGTATATGGGGCATTCGATATTTCATGAGAAATCTAACACTTTGAGGAATTTTGATTTTTAATTTCCTCAATTTTTTGACATTTTTTAGTACCCATCAAAGCACCTCGCCTGGTGAATTTCGAGATTTTTTGTTTATGAACCGTTCAAAAGATATCGATTTTTTACAAAAATCGCGTTTTTTCAGTTATTTACTTATGACTTTCCCAAAAATGGTCGGAATTCAAACTGTTGATTCTCAAAATTTTTGTTTTTTTGTGTACTTCCAAGAAAAAATATGAGAAAAATTTTCAACGCGTTCTAATATGCGATTTTCAATTTTCAAAATTTAAGTCTCATTTTTCAAACTTTATATAATCTTCAATTTTTTTAATGACCTCTGATGGTAGACTTCTATCAATTTCACGAATTTTAAGCTCGAATAGATCGTGGCATTATGTTATCATTATTTTTTTTATTTCTGAAAATCAAAGAAAAATTTCCCCCGTTTTCCTTAGTCTTGAAATTACTTTGCTGCATTGTGTAATCTTTTTTTTTGTCATTTTGAATCTGTTCTTCTACACTGTAAAAAATATACTTCCTAAACTGCCAAAGAAGTTTGACAGTTTTTGACACAAACGTTTTTTGTAAATTACCAAACAAAAGTTTGTAAACATTCAAAAAATTTTGTGATTTCACGAAGATTTTTGAGAATTCACAAACTTTTGTTCGTCAATTTACAAATTATTTTTCCAAACCAAGTTTGTAAATTTCCAAGCATTTTTGTTTGGAATTCAACAAATTTTTTTTACAGTGTATAATTATAGTATTGAAGAGATATCAGCATACCATCTGAATAAACATTCTGTCTGTGAGATTTCTTTGGAACAAAATTTGAAAATTTCGTAAATATCGCTATCTCGCCGGATATCTTCCCTTTCTATCACCCGATTGTCATGAAATTTTCACCACATTTTTACGCAGTGCCGATAATGATCCCATACAAGTTTTCAATCTGAGCCTGACAGAGAAACAGGTGAGGGAAAGGAAACATCTTACCGAAAATTGTGATTTTGCGACAAAGCGAGTCTTCGCTTTCTGTTATCCGATCAAAATGAAATTTTTACTACGATTCTTTTATGGTTCCATGTAAGTTCTTTCCCAATTGATTGAAAAAAGTGGAAAAAGAGTCTTCCCTGGTTAAGAGAATCCATTGAATCTGACAAAGGAAATTCCATGGGATTTGGTCAGAACATTGTACAAGATTCGATGGGATTCGGTAAAAATCAATGAGATTTGGCAAGAATCAATGGATTTTATAACCAGGGTTTAGCAATCTGCATTTGACGATATTTTTGTGCAACACAAATGAGAAAGCCATGTGCCAATTGGCAGAGTTTTTTTCAATGATGTATATTCACTGATTCAATTGGATGTGATAATCCCAAATAATAAGACAAAAACGTTTTCTTTTCTTGTCTTATTTTATTTCCTTTCTTATTTGTATGTCACTTTTTGTCACTTTTTCCTAACAACTTGTCACTCTTCTCACTATTTTTGATGTGCCGAACCAGTACCATGCCTGAATTATGTATCAAGATAGCGCCAAGGGTTCTAAAAGAATTCGAAAAGAATTCCAGATCCTCGAAAAGAATTTCCCCAGAATACCAAAAGTGATCAAAAGGACAATTATGGAGATTGTATACCGCTCGCAGATGTCCGAAGAATCTAACTCTTTCCGGATTCCTTCTTCGATCTAATGCAATGCTTTTTCGAGTCATTGTAGAAACCTGCACCAATGTTCTAAGATTGCTAAAAGAACTTGAAAAATATAATTTAGGATTGTATTTTATGCAACAGAACAGTTTGAAAAGAGTTGGAAATCATTGATGATCGTTCCTGCCCACAGAGCATAAAAGAACTTGGTTTTTCTTGACAAAATTTTCAATAAAAATCCTCATCACTGACTTTTGAATATTTAATAAAAAATCATTTATCATTGTTTCACAGATGCGTTTTAGTTTTTCATGCACGATTTCAAGCATATTATGAATTTAATATGCTGAATATTGGATCTAATTGAATGAAGTACCAATGTGATCAAATAAAATTGGAGGGTACTGTTTTTTTTAATGTTCCTTTTCGAAGAACTTGAAGTATTGTGATACCGATGTTTATAATTTCTGCCTCTCAAAGTAATATAAAACTACCTTATACCGCATAAATTGTTGAAAATTCATATCCAAATACCTTTAGGTTTTCAGCTGTAGATCAGAAGTGAGATTATTCCCTCCAATAAGGCACTGTCTGTTTTGTATGTATATGGTTTAATTTTTTCATTAGTAGGGGAGAGTTGCGTATATCGTACCGGTGCCTAAATCGTACCGCTTCGATATCTCAGAAGGTAATGGTGATTAATTCCATATAGCGACGAAAACGTGAACTGCATCACCTTTTAGCACTTCTCATCGAAACCCGTCGCTATCAAGTGCGTATTGTATTCATAGTGGTGAATTGTAGGAAATTCGATGTGTTCATGTAAAATTCAAGTTCCGTGTCTAAGGGAATAGTATGAAACAAGGTAAGAATGAACGTTTTAGAGAATTTGTTTCTCAAATGATGTCCTTTCAATTATCTTTTGATATATTGAAAGTTCATGAACGATCGTCTTGAGGTCACGTTTCTCTTGTTTGTTTTCTTCAAATCACAGTTGCCTATATCGTACCACCATGTAGTTTCCTAAATCGTACCGACACAATTTCGGATATTATTTTTATACGTTGAATTCATTTATAAAATTGCAATTTTTTCGTGCATAAATAACGTATTTTTGATCAACCCTATTGCAGAATGAGTGGCAAGAGGCAATACGGGAATTGGACATCAGATGAAATGTCCATGGCAATATCGGCGTACCGAAATGGAGACTGTGGTTTCAATGAACTTTGTCGACAATACAACATACCAAAACCTACCTTCAAGAGGCGCTTAGAGTCTCGTAATATTGTAGCAAATAAACAAATCAAAAGTTTTGGAAAACCCACCAGCAGGAAAAAATGATATCCCTCATATTTTATAATAAGGGCTGGAAAAAAAAATTTTTTGTTCCGAGTGCCAATAAGGATACAATAGAAATACACCAATGGAATACACAAGATTTATTTCCATTTCCTATGATTCCTCAATGTCTTGAGCTATTTCACAGTTTAGCTCATCACTTTTGTTGAAATAAATGCATTTAAATATGTTATGATAAAGATAATTTTTTCAGCTTGTATTCAAATAAAATAAGAAATTGTTTCAATAATAAATTCTAAAACTGTTTTATGGATCTGCATTAGTAATCCTGTGTTTTTTTTCAATATTGAGTACCTGGTACGATTTAGGAAACCGGTGGTACGATTTAGGATACCAGTTTCCTAAATCGTACCATTTGCAAGGTTTTCGAAATTGTTTTTTTACTTATAAATGGCTTGGTATTCACGATCCAGAAAAATATATTACATTTGGAATAAACTCCTTTACTTCATGACATATTCCATATTTTTTTACCATGTGATGGGACTTGTTAAAAAAATTAAATGTTGAAAGTGGTACGATATAGGCTACTCTCCCCTAAGAATTGGAATTTATAGTTATAAAAAGCAAATCTCTACAACCTTGATTAGAAAAACCAAATTTATTCCCAAAAAAACAGGTTTTTCGTGAAAAAATTCAGATTTTTTGCAACTCTGAGCAGTGCCGTCTTTACAAATTCTTTTTCCTTCTTCAATCGGCGTGTTACAAATGACAGCCGATGGGCAGTTGCCGATTGAAGAAAGAAGAAAGAAGGATTCGTAAATACGGCACTGTTGAGCAGGAATAGAGAAGAACAAGTGATATATGAGACAAAATTCTTCTCATGCTTTAAAAATTGTAATGATTCGGAGGAATAACGAATAAAATTGTATTCCGCGGACCTGAAAGAATTTTTACTATCGAATTATACTAATTATTTCTCGAATTATTTTTACTATCGGTATGTGATACCGACAATTGTTTCTTACAACCAACGTGTACGGGAACCAGTTACACTCTCCTTATTTCCTAAAAACAGCAATAAATCAAAAAAATAAAAAATAATATTGAATTCCGTAATGCTGAAGTTCGCATGGTATAATGGAATCAGAGGCCAATATTCGAAACTAATGAAGCTGAAACTAACAACCCTAAAGCTAGCAGCCGATTGTTTGTAACTTTTGATTAAATCGTTGAAGCTTTGTTCACTCCAGAAATCGATTGAGTAACATCCCATCAAACGTTTCAGGTATTTTCATCCTTGGTGAAAGTTCTGAGTGAAAAGTTATAACAACCGGTTCCAGTTTTATTCCAAACTAAACATAAGATATCTAATCAGTGTCCAGAAGTCCGTCTAATACCCATCTGGAATCCATTACACTTTAAAAAATTTTCTGAATTTGCAGGTGTACTATATTCTCAAAACTTATCCATGTTGTTCTCAATTTTCAGAATGAATCTGAATATTCAGAAGAACGTTCTGATCATTCAGACTTGTTGCCGTGAAAATCACAGAAACAGTCTGAATTTTCAGAAAATTTTGTACAGGGTAGATTTTCATCGGATATTCAGTATGTCCTAGATATTTATTTAGTAGATACCCAATACCCAGATAGAAAAATATGCTCTGAATACCTTGTAACATAATGTGCCGTAAACATACCATCATGAAGTTCGCTCAGCTTGCGACAATGCATAGAATGTAAACATGATGTGTTCACTACGATGTCATCACCTTAGTTTGCCATCAATAACAATGCTCTATGCGCAAACACCTTGACAACATGACCGAACATTTCTTGACATACATGTCACTATTATGATGGCATTATTGAGGAATTTTTCTATCTGGGTATTTATTAGTGCGCCATTCACACAGAGGTGTGAAAATGATTAGAACAATTGTGATTTCCAAAACTGTTCCAACTTCCCTCTAAGGGAATGCAATCATTTATAGAGTACTGGTTTTATTTCTTGATACAAATAGTTCTTAAGCCCTCCATTTTTGAACGAAGGAATATTCCATGATCACTATACAACAATCTCATTTGTACAAAGTATACAATAATCTTATATTTTTGTTGCTATTATTTGTCAACTTGTCATCATAGCGCATTGCTACTAAAATATCATTGATAACCCACACTGTTAGAAATTTGCTGAATGAACTTCCAATTCAATGTAATGGAAGCGAAAGTTATTCACATAACTGGAATGATAAGATTAGGACAAGCTTGGGCCAATGGCTTGTTCCAGCCTAATCCAAATGATTCGCCAAGCATCAATCAATGCTTCTTTCATCCCAGATACTGATGAGAAGAGTAATTTGATCCATATTTTAGCTCAAAGTTCTTCCTCAGAATACCGTACCTGAATCATCTTAAAACGATAGATTAAATGTGCCAAGACTGGGACGAGCTTGGGTCTTTCTCAGTCTTGTTGATCCCTGCGTGGGAAAGGAATCTTGAAATCCTGTAGAGAGTTCTTCAAGATCAGTTGATTTCAAGTTTTATTCTTATTTAGATCAAATATACCTATATCTTAGTGTGTGAAATTGAAGTGTGGGGCCAATCATGGGGAGGAGATTGGACTGGTCTTGGCCCGATAGTTATGCATAATTCTTTATCCATTGTGAACTCGGAGTTCGGTCACTAATTGAAAACACTGTGCCACTTATGTGAACAACATCGGCTTAAATAAACATCCTAACGGAAGCTTGATTTTTACGCTTGTGCCAAGCTTGTACCAAGTGCAGTTTTTGGCCATTCCAAAGATACGAACAAATGTCCCATGACTAACTATTATGCATTGAAAACAGCGGGACAATCATAGAATCAATCATCATGGGTCCAATTATTTTTAACGGAGGTTTGTTCCTGATACACGTGCCAATCCTGGGACAAGCTAGGGTTTTTTACCAGTCCTGTCGATACCTGCATGGGCTGTTGTACCAAAGCACGCTCTCGCGTCTTCTGATTCACCCATTACCTTATAAAGGCAATGACTTTACAACAAAACCCACTCTTCCAACTCTTCACCTTTCAAACAGCACAATAAATCATCTTCAAAGTCCGCAGAATCTTTCTTACTTCAAATATTCAAGGCTCGGTAAAGCTGAGCCGACATTGATTCCCCTCTCAGCCCAATGACCGAGTGCATACTGATGTATTCATGGAAATAAGTAAACTGATTACAAGATCATCAAAAAATCGTAAATCATAGTCAAGATGGTTTTCTCTTTTGAATATCAAATGAGAATGTTACGATCAAATATGCATGAGCCTGATGAGAAAGATGACGAGGAGGATAGTAGTGAGGTTGATGACGATGATCTGTGGATGATAGTATAACAAGCGTTTACGATAGCTAATAGGTTGGGAATAATATAACGAGAGAACGAGGGAGAAAGAGAGTTCATGAGTTAAGAGCAAACGTAGGTACGCGTGGTCAACATGTGTCGTCGACATTACGCGGCAGCCTGACGTGTCGTTTAACATGCAGCATCATCGTCCTTTTGCGACTCTATGCGTATATAATGCGCATATATAAGTGCTGCTACTGTACAGCTACCGCTGCTGCTGCTGCTTCTGCTACTGCTCCTGCATGCTCGCATTCAGATAGAACTGCACGTGGTGTATTGCACCTGTACGCACGCAGTTTTGGTTATACACGATGATCGTGTCGTCAAATGATTTACATCACGTGCAGTGATACCATATGGAACCTATAGCTTTTGTTATTGCCACACAGTCGAGCCTAGGGAGGTTAAAAGCTTCGATTATTAACACCAGATTCGGGATTGCTCGGTGTTCATAATCAACACACAACACACCCCTCTTGAGTTCATGTTATCAACTCTTCATTTTTTAAATCATTTTTTCCAGATTCAACGTCCTCGTCGAAGCTTTTTAAAATATCTCCAAGTGAGATTGAACTTTATAATTTCCCTCGAGAGTAAAAAGATGTCGGAAGAAAGAAAAAGATTGCTGATCACATGAATATGAATGTCAAATCTTTGGAAAGGAGGATATATAGATGTTGAAAAACAAAGACAATGAGAATCGTCATTCCTTTCTTGAAATTTTTGTTTTCACCGTGGGACGGCTAATTGAATTCAATCGAGAATGCTCGCCTAATTGCAGCTTCGGGTTTCTCCGCTTTCTCGAAGAAAGTTTGGCACCCTCGGCGCGGTGTCTTCCCTTCTGCTTCTTCTTCTTCCTCCTTTTCTTCCTACCGCGCTATCTCGCAGCCGGTCTTATCCCGTGAGCCTTAGGAATAGTAGGACTGCACTGAACTTTCCAAGCCCCTAGAACTGAATCTTAAGTGGTCGTCCCCTCAATTTAAACTTTGATCATGATTTCGATCGTGCTCTGTGCTCTTGAAAGCAGGTTAATCCGTGACTCCAGACGGATGATCTCTTTCTTCGAATGACGTTTTGCATTGAACTTTGCAAAATAGATAGAAATAGATACGTGACATTTTATTTGTTGGAGGTGTCGCTGATCCAGGTAGATTCGGAATGTTGAAAAATATACTACTGTGTCCAAAAAATAAGGTGATATAGTATTTATTTTTCAAAATCTTGATGTATTCTCTCTGTTGTGGAATGAACGCATTATAATTGAAAATTTTAACTGTGTCAATCGATTCTTACGGATCTGAACTCCTCTTGATACAATGATTGACACAGTGCTGGTTCAATGTATCTGTATTTAGTTAATTCAAACAGAGAAAAATGATACATGTCAATCCTATCATTACGCAATTAAAGCCTCCCCCTTCTCCTCAACTAACTGTAAGAAGACGTGTGACTCCATCGCTGAGGTACTTGACCACATTGTTGTTCGTTGTATCCTTCCGTTTCGTTACACGTGCTGTTTTAGTTTTCCGTTTGGCTCGAGATTATAATTATCAAATCTCAACGCTGAGTTTTTGCTACGTATCGAATACTGATAATCCGACGAGACTGTATTTCGATCAGACGAAATCGCGTTGAATACACGCCTAAACTATTATAATTTGCTGAAGCGAACAGGTGCGACAACCGTGTACACCATTCGTATGTATGTGCATCACAGATACCATTCAAAATAAATGGATCCATGCCGTTTAATTTTCACTCGTTTTCATCAAAAGTTCCTCAATCCCTCCTTCTCGTAACGATCCCGGCGAATAATCTTCGGGCTACAATAGGGTGATTCAAAAAAAACTTTTTTTTGGAATCCAGTCACGCTCATGGAACCAAATGTTCCTTTCGGTTGAAAATGGAAACAAATTCTGTACATTTGAGATGAAGAAAAAAAAAAATCGGTGCCCCTACTGGTTATAAAAGTGGCAATTTAGCGAGAACGTCAACATATAATTGCACATTTGTTTCCCTAAAAATTTTTCGTAAGGATCGGAAAAATTCAGAGGTATGCTTTAGGCATCGGGGAAGAATTTTCTGAAGAATAGAAGGATGAAACATTGGAAATATAGCTGTGAAGAATCGAAGAATATTATCGTTTTTTAATTTCTCATTCAATAACCACAAAATCTCCCCTATATCAATAATATCAATATCTATCCCTGGAAAGAAGAATGCCCATTACACGCGAAGAGTGATAATTTTGCAAGAAATAACAATTGAAAAACAAGAACTGGTGATTTAGCATTGATTGATAAATTGTTGGTGTTATTGTTGTCAATATAGAATTAAATATTTGTTATTCAGTTATTCACTCACAAATCTGCGTACCTATTGTGTTCACTGCACAAGATTGTTTTGTTATTACAGGAAAGTCAGAAACAGTATCTGCTCCAGGTGGTCGGAAAACATCGGAAACAGCATCCTTGTAAGCAATCCAATCTTGTGCAGTGAACACAATAGGTACGCAGATTTGTGAGTGAATAACTGAATAACAAATATTTAATTCTATATTGAAAACAGTAACACCAAAAATTTATCAATCAATGCTAAATCACCAGTTCTTGTTTTTCAATTGTTATTTCTTGCAAAATTATCACTCTTTGTGTGTAATGGGCATTCATCTTTCCAGGGATAGATATTGATATTATTGATATAGGGGAGATTTTGTGGTTATTGAATGAGAAATTAAAAAACGATAATATTCTTCGATTTTTCACAGCTATATTTCCAATGTTTCATCCTTCTATTCTTCAGAGAATTCTTCCCTGATGCCTAAAGAATACCTCTGAATTTTTCCGATCCTTACGAACAATTTTTAGGGAAACAAATGTGCAATTGTATGTTGACGTTCTCGCTAAATTGCCACTTTTATAACCAGTAGGGGCGCCAATTCTTTTTTTCTTCATCTCAAATGTACAGAATTTGTTTCCCTGTACATTTACCAAAAATTTCATGTAAATTGAAATTTTATAACCTTGGAATATCTATGTTTGAAACGTCAAAAACTGATAAAAACACCATTTATGGCATAAAAGTGATTTGGGTGACTTCTAAATATTGTTTTAAAAATCTGAAAAAATCGGAGGTTCATTTTCAACCGAAAGGAACATTTGGTTCCATGAGCGTGACTGGATTCCAAAAAAAAGTTTTCTTTGAATCACCCTAGGCTATAACCGTTTAGATGTTTTTTCATCGAGAAATATAATTGAGAGAAAGTATTTATTCTTGATTAATAATTCGATTGGCTCGAAGATTAACGGATTTTCGCTCGTCAGAACCCATCCGATCCCATTCGTGAATATCAGTTATTAACCGTTACTTATGGTACTAAATCAGCTCCATATCAAGCTCTTCGAGTAGGACAACAACTGGGACAGGGTGAAGGGGTTCATTTTCCGTTGGCCCTACCCATTTCCCCCATTCTTTCCCATGAAATTCATGTCGATAATTATATATTCGGTGCAGATGATTTAACAATCATAAAACACACTCGAGATCAACTTATTTTATTATTGAAGAAAGGTGGGTTTAGACTACGGAAATGAGCCACAAACTATTCTCCATCACTCAATGGTGTTGATCCTGCAGACCATGGGTTAGCCCATAATTTAAACCCCAAAGATGAACATCAAATGAAGATCTTAGGTATCGTTTGGAATCAGGATCACGATAATTTTCAGTTCAAAGTAACTCTTCCCGATTCAGTCGAGATAACGAAGCGTAGTACACTGTAAAAAAATTTCACCGGAAAATTCCAGTACATGTACTGGAAGTCATTAACCTGTACATGTACCGGAAAATTTCAGCACATTTGTACTGCAAAAATTCAGTGCAAACGTTATGGAATTCCCGCATCAAAACTGGAAATTTTCTGAGCCTCGGTACTGGAATTTTTCAGTACACGAGCTGGACTTTTCCAGGACATGTACTGGAAAATTAATGCTGAAAATATCCATGAAAATTGAAAAAAAATTGCTCACGCAAAGTGATTTTGCAGGGTCCTTGTGTTCCAAGATGATTGAGAAACTTTTGATCGTTCATTTGGATGGACAGAAACTCATGTCTACCTAACAGGATTTGAACCCACACTTTTCTACCTGCCTACCAACTGAAACCTAAGACCTAACCGATGAGCTATAGCGCGACATGTTGGAAGGCCAGCTTGGGTTACTACATATGCTTCATATCTAGAACACAAGAGGATAAGTCTTGGAAAAACCTCATATATCAATTTCATTGGCTACAATTACAATTATTATTCAAAATCTCAATCAGGAAATTTTTAATATAAAGACTTGAAATTTTCCTGCCAGAAATGACGAAGTCCAATAGAAGTGGAAAATTTCAGTGCAACAGTGATTAAATTCCGTTGCATAGCAACTGGAAAATTCCATCACACGACCTGAAAATTGCAGTTCAAAACCTGTATAATTCAATTGCATAGTAACTGGAAAATTCCATCACAAAACCTGAGAATTGCAGTTAAAAACCTGTATAATTCCAGTATACCAACGATTAGGTTTTTTTTTCTAAATTCCAAATTTTTTCTCAAGTCCTTTTTGAGGGAATATTTTTTTTTGGTGCACAAGAACTATAAAATTGTAGTACGAGCCGGTAAAATTTTCGCGAAATCATGGCAAAATTTCAGTACATCATCTCAAACTTGAAAATTCCAGTACAATGACTGAATTTTCAGTTATGCTTGGTAAATTTTCAGTAACGTAACAACAAAATCTCTGTACATGTACTGGAATATCCATATTCCAGTACTAGCACTGGAAATTTCCAGTCCAGTTGCACAGTAAATTTCCAGTTTTTTTTTACAGTGTATACTATCCACAATTGATGCCGAATAATTTGACCCTCTTGGATGGGCTACTCCGGTTACAATTCCCGCAAAATTATTTATGCAGGAATTGTGGCGATTGAAAAGTGATTAGGATGATCCTATTTCAGCAGAGATCCAAAATAAATGGAATAAGCTTCAACCCAAGCTTATGCAGCATGTGTTTATATGCGAATAATCGATTTTGATGAGTCCACAAAAGTAAGACCATTAGTATTCCGAGACTTGAGTTGTTGGCTGCTCAATTGTTAGCTCCCCTCATGAAGTTGGTAAAGAGTTCTCCCGGTTGGGAAACAATACCGTGCTTCTGTTGGACAGATTCAACTGTGACGATAGCTTGGGTCAGTCAATCCCCAGCGTATTGGAAAACTTTCGTCGCCAATTGGGTGGCCGATATCCAAAGCCTGGTTTCAGACGCGCAGTGGAATCATGTAGCAGGCACTCCTAATCCCGCTGATCCCGCTTTCCGGGGAATATCACCTGAATCAATCCTCTCAAATAATGTATGGTAGCATGGGCCTTCATGGCTCAAATTACATTCCGCAAAGTGGCCTGAACCAGTGGCTCACTGCCCAATCGAGACTCCCGAGATGAAAATTCCGATTCCGATTTTGACGTTCCAATCCCGAGAACGATGAAATTTAGCAACCCGATTCTCATCTTGGTTGAAATTACTCCGCGTCACTGCTTATATATACCGATTCATTCGAAAATTTTGTCGTTTTGTGGATTTGAAAGCGTCAAGTGCGGATAACGAGAATGTCCTATCGGGAAATCCAATTTTTGAACCCGCAAATCCAAATGACATAACTCTACAACCAGCGAACGTATCAAATGCAAAGTTATTCTGGTTGAAAAAAATGCAAATGGAATTATTTGAGGGAGAAATTTCGTGCTTAAAAAACCGAATTCAACTACCGCGTAATAGCCCCTTAACCTCATTGAATCGATTTCTCGATCAGGATTCAGCCGATGCATTGTCGTAATGCGAAAACTAAAAGTTGTCTCGCCACAATTCCGTTCTCTTTAGGCGAATAGCTTCACGTGAACGACGCATAACGCTCAAATCATACTCTTTGTTGACAGTTCAATTCGGTGGAAGGAACTAAAAACGAACAACACCGCGATAATCGAAAAAACAGTCAACGTATCCTTGATTTTTGGGCGATTTTGGTGCGGTTGTTTTGGTTTTGCCTCACCTTTAGCTCGATATTCACTTGATTGTTCGGTTGTTTCCGGGTCTTAAGCATGAATCCACGTCTCATCTCCCGTAATAATGCGTTCCAACTTGTCCTGATAGTCAGAAAGCATTGTTTTACACATTTCAACGCGATGAGGTTTTTCCAAGAAATTCAGTGTTCTCGGTACCAATCGGGATTTGACGCGTCTGAGGCTGAAAACATCATTCAAAATAGTATTGACTGATCCTTTTGGAATGCCAACATCATCAACAAGATCTCTGATTGTTGATCGACGATCTACTAGCACCAAATCTTTGATTTTTTGGACGTGAACTTCGTCAGTTGAAGTTGATGGTCGACCGCGACCAAGACGAAAGATTGGATATTCACCGAGTTCCCATGGTTTCAAAATAAATAATGCAATCTGTACCGAAATGAGAAGGTATCGTCCCCCCACTACGCTCAACATTCTGGAGGAAGAGAATATTATGCAAATCCATGCATCTTGACAAAAATTATCTTGAATCACACGAATTTGAAGGAACTTGACAGCAGATAAATAAACACACACTAGGGTGGTTAAAAAAAACATGATTTTCGAATTTCAATTAGTGCCGGGCTGAAAAACTTTCTATGGAGTCTACACTGAGAGAAATAATGATTAATATCAAGAATTTAAATTCATGAATACTGCCAAGAATACAAATTCTTGATTATAGCTAATATGTTATTGGCCCAAAAGAAATTTCCTTGAATCGAGAAATATTTCCTTGATTTGAGAAAATTTCTTTTGGACCAATAACATATTAACTGTAATCAAGAATTTTTATTCTTGGCAGTATTCATGAATTAAAATTCTTGATATTAATCATCATTTCTCTCAGTGTAAGAATAAGATTGAGCCCAAAAAAAAGCAAATCAGATGATTTTTAGATGGTGCGCAAAGCGATTGTTTGGATTTTTACATTAAAATGCGAACAAGTGGTTCATTATAAAATGTTTCATAACTTCTGCAATTTTGTATAGAACTTGACGAAATTTTTATGCGATATCTGTGAACCTATTCTCTCGAAGTTTGCATGGTTCACGGGTTCATTTTTCAATTTTTTGTTCTTTTATAAATAATTGAAAACCAAATTTTCATAATTCAATACCCAAAAAATGTATCCGAGAATTTCAATTAAACCTGCCTAATCAGGTGACTTTTTATGCCCACTTGAACATCGAATCAAGTTTAGGGCGCGCACGAACCAATTATTCATATTTAAGTCATTTTTTAATAAAAATTTATACCGTTGATCCGCTGAATGCAGAATATGTCACCTTATTCAATACATTTAGCTCTTGAAACTACCGGTGAACATTGTCCCGACATGATTTGAAGTATTCCAAGGATTGTTCCAACATTTTGTAGAATTTCCGTTATATTCCTTGATTTTCACACAGATAGATATGAATAGACATTGTAATATATAAATATGGCTCAGAAATTGAAGGAATTGATTATTCACAATAAAATAGTAATGAGTAGGGGTGTGCGAACCGTTCGAATCTTGAACCGAACTCCTACTGTTCGGTTCGGTTCGAACTTCGAACTCGATCAAGAAAAAAAGTTCGGTTCGGTTCGAGTTTCGAACTCAGATAGCAGAAGAAGTTCGGTTCGGTTCGAATTACGAACTCAATCAGTAAAAAAAGTTCGGTTCGAGTTTCGAACTCAAATAGCGGAAAAAGTTCGGTTCGGTTCGAATTTCGAACTGCATTCATTAAAAAAATTTGGGTCGAGTTGTTCATTTGTCAGTTTGAATTGGAATCCATCTTCATCTTTGTTCACCTCCCGTGTTTTCAACTAGTGCCTCTATGAAAGTTACATAGGTACTATTCCAAAACAGTATGTATATATATTGTTTTCTATGTAATATAGTACACGGTACCTACCAGAGATAGTGCTAGTGTAGCTCTCAAATCTTTCCGCTTTCTAGAGACCAATATCCCAGACAGCACCGTAAGCTCTCGAAATATTTTAAAAACGTTTCTTCTGTTTCGCGACCTTTCATTGCAACAACTACGTTTTCGAAACATTTCTAAAACGTACATTGCCAAAATATACATATGATTCATGAAGACTCGTCATTTCGTAACTAACCTACGCTAACCTACAAATCATTGCTTTTCAAAGTTTGATACATGATTAATTATCCACACAATAGTAAAACCACATTGTTTTGTAAACAGTTGAATAATTCTCATTGGGAAACATGAAAAACAATGAAAATACATGTATTGAGAAGAGTAAAGCGACGATATTAGAATGTACTTTAGAGTCGAACTATTTTCCACTGAATCTAGCACTTCATAAGCTTATACATGTAATTTGTTGCACACAATATGATTTTACTTCAATATAATTGATTTATTATATATTTCAAATGGAGATATTTACAGAAATATAACAATTCGATGATTTAGGAAAACCAATTGAACATGTATCAATAACGTTTCGTGAAAACGTTAATAGAACAAACTTGGACTTTTTCATGTTTTAAAAACATACATGCGACGTTTAAAAAACCTCACAAAACGTTTCTGAAAGATTTCGTATTTCATGAAGTACGTTCATTGCTATATTTTTTTTGTTCGATAATTTTTTTGCTCTGGTTTTATAATTTAAATATAAGATTGGAAAGTTTTTCATTAAACCTTTTCTGATATGAATTCCTAATCGAGGTTTTATGTGAATCAGATAATTCATTTCATCTAACATGAATTCATGAACTCTTATAAGACTACATTTGAAAATTCCCCTGCAGAAAGCTGTCGTGAACATCTTCTCAATATTCGTGTAGAATCAGAACAAATTTTTTTATGCATCACCTTGTATGCATACCTGGTTCTTTGCTGATTGTGTTATAAAATATTCCTTCTTCCACTAACACTCATCGTTATTATTTTTTAGCTCGGATACTATTTAAAGGAGAATAGAGAAGACAGACACGTTAACATTTACAAATGGTGGGCTGATCACAGGAACGTATTCAAAAAACTGTCTCCAATTGCTCAGAAATATCTCGCCATTCCTGCAACAGAAGTTGCCAGTGAACGATTATTCTCTGGAGCAGGAAACGTTGTTAGTATAAGGAGAGAAACCTTATCAGAAGAACATGTTCAAGAGCTGACATTTTTACATGACAATTTATGAACCTTGCATCTTTTGTAACATTTAAAATTCTTTGATTATTATTCTCTCATTTGAATATTTCATTGTGATAAATAATCAATCTCATAAGTACCAGTATTTTGATGAATAATATATTCCTTTAGTATATAGTATTTTTGTCTGAATAAATTTTTCTCATCTGCTAAAGAGTTGAACTGATGTATCAGAAATAGAAATGCAAGAACGCTGTGCAATTTGAAAAAATTCTAATCAATGACAAATAATAATTGAGGTTTTTATTATTACCTAAATAACTCCAATGTGCGTAGAATATTCTCTTAAGGTTTCTAAAATATCCAAAAAATGTATACAATTGAGTTTTCATTCATATTCATATTCATTTGTATTTTTTCAGTTTCGATTTTTTCATGAGATGTTTTAAAGTTGGAAGTAAGTTCAAAATTTCAAAGTTTCTTTCGGCTTTTGAAATTTCGGTTCGACTTGAGGAATATATTTGAAGTTCGGTTCGACTTTTCAAAGTTCAGTTCGAGTTCGGTTCGACTTCGAATATATATTTGAAGTTCGGTTCGAGTTTGGTTCGACTTTTCAAAGTTTGGTTCGGGTTCGGTTCGATTTCGAACATATATTTGAAGTTCGGTTCGAGTTCGGTTCGACTCTTCAAAGTTTGGTTCGGGTTCGGTTCGATTTCGGTTCGACTGAAAAATTTAAGGTTCGCACACCCCTAGTAATGAGAGAATTGATTTGATCATAAATATTGATTGCATATAATATTCAATACACATATGAACTCATAGACTTTTTCCGATTTTAGGGACGATTGAATCAATGAAAAATTGATTTAAATAATTAATTAATTTGTTAATTGGACCCGTAATTGATGTTATTTCATGTTCAGATCTGAAAAATCATTTCAGATTTGAAATTGTTCATGAAAATTTCGTCATACGCTGATGCCATTGCTCTGCAGTCGGATTTGTATGAATTGGAATCATGGTGTTCCTAGAATATGCTCGATTTAGGTATTACGTTCGATTCCAAGCTTAATTTTACTTTTCACTATCATAATGTGGTGAACACAGCTATGAAGCAGCTCGGTTTTTTGAAGCGTATGTCTGCTGACTTCAAGGAGCCCTCAACATTGATAACGTTATACAATGCTCTCGTGAGACCTAACTTAGAATACGCGACTCACATTTGGTCTCCTCATCATGACAAATATTGTAAACTTATCGAGAGAGTTCAGCATAGATTTTTACGATTTTTGGCTTTCAAAAATCATACCCCCATGGCTATATCCTGCCATGATTATGGTCCGTTGATGGGGTTGTTCAACATGAACACTCTCGAAACTCGTAGAATGATCAATGATTTGGTATTCATTTTCAAAATAATCAATGGTCAAATCAATTGCCCTGAACTTCTCTCTCTCTTAAATTTCAATGTACCCTCCAGGTCTCTTAGGAACCCATTACTTTTCAATGTTCCTATGTTTAAGTCGCAATTCTTTTATACTGACCCAGTAAATCGAATTTGTTGTTTAGCAAATACTTATAGAGATGAGTTGGATTTCTTTTCTGGATCAGTTTCAGTATTCAAGACTTCTGTCTCTAGAGCATGTTCTAGTAGGTGTGTGAGATTGTAATATTCTTATACTCGTTATTTATCCTGTACAGGATGTTATATTTTGTACTATGTCTTTTTGTAATCCGTCTGTTCACTTTATATGATTTCTTTTTTTTTATTTTTATTTTATCTGTTAAATTTTCACTGTATTGTATCAATAATTTGGTCACTAAAGGGCGTTATTGCCCGTTGAATAAATAAATAAATAAATAAATAAATTTCAGGAAAATGCATGCAAGCACGCTTCCTCCCGGACTTCTTGAATAACTCACCTATAAAATATTTCATGTTTCCCAATGAGAATTATTTAACTGTTTACAAAACAATGTGTGGTGTTACTATTGTGTGGATAATTAATCATGTATCAAACTTTGAAAAGCAATGATTTGTAGGTTAGCGTAGATTAGTTACGAAATGACGAGTCTTCATGAATCATATGTATATTTTGGCAATGTACGTTTTAGAAATGTTTCGAAAACGTAGTTGTTGCAATGAAAGGTCGCGAAACAGAAGAAACGTTTTTAAAATATTTCGAGAGCTTACGGTGCTGTCTGGGATATTGGTCTCTAGAAAGCGGAAAGATTTGAGAGCTACACTAGCACTATCTCTGGTAGGTACCGTGTACTATATTACATAGAAAACAATATATATACATACTGTTTTGGAATAGTACCTATGTAACTTTCATAGAGGCACTAGTTGAAAACACGGGAGGTGAACAAAGATGAAGATGGATTCCAATTCAAACTGACAAATGAACAACTCGACCTAAATTTTTTTAATGAATGCAGTTCGAAATTCGAACCGAACCGAACTTTTTCCGCTATTTGAGTTCGAAACTCGAACCGAACTTTTTTTACTGATTGAGTTCGTAATTCGAACCGAACCGAACTTCTTCTGCTATCTGAGTTCGAAACTCGAACCGAACCGAACTTTTTTTCTTGATCGAGTTCGAAGTTCGAACCGAACCGAACAGTAGGAGTTCGGTTCAAGATTCGAACGGTTCGCACACCCCTACTCATTACTATTTTATTGTGAATAATCAATTCCTTCAATTTCTGAGCCATATTTATATATTACAATGTCTATTCATATCTATCTGTGTGAAAATCAAGGAATATAACGGAAATTCTACAAAATGTTGGAACAGTCCTTGGAATACTTCAAATCATGTCGGGACAATGTTCACCGGTAGTTTCAAGAGCTAAATGTATTCAATAAGGTGACATATTCTGCATTTAGCGGATCAACGGTATAAATTTTTATCAAAAAATGGCTTAAATATGAATAACTGATTCGTGCGCGCCCTAAACTTGATTTGATGTCCAAGTGGGCATAAAAAGTCACCTGATTATGCAGGTTTAATTGAAATTCTCGGATACATTTTTTGGGTATTGAATTATGAAAATTTGGTTTTCAATTATTTATAAAAAAACAAAAAATTGAAAAATGAACCCGTGAACCATGCAAACTTCGAGAGAATAGGTTCACAGATATCGCATAAAAATTTCGTCAAGTTCTATACAAAATTGCAGAAGTTATGAAACATTTTATAATGAACAACTTTTTCGCATTTTAATGTACAAATCCAAACAATCGCTTTGCGCACCATCTAAAAATCATCTGATTTGCTTTTTTTGGGCTTCTTCTCAGACTCCATAAAAAGTTTGTCAGCCCGGCACTCATTGAAATTCGAAAATCATGTTTTTTCAAACACCCCAACACACACACACATACACACACACTATTTCGGGGATCGAATTTTTTCCGACATTTCAAAATATTTTGCCAGGATAAAACCCTCTCCTCTCGATAATGGATTATCAACTCTCGCACGATATTTGCGTTTCCTTATATATACCCGAGTGTGTATTGACGGCGGGCCCCATCTACGCCCAGGGTGGGTACCCATGCTACCCAACGTGGGGCCAACCCTGGGATGATAACATCGTTCCCAGCTTGGCCGTATTGCTTTGCCCGAGAATTGGTAACACCACGGGCCCAGCATGAACCCAGACTGGGCAATCAATACTGCCCCTACCTTTTTGTTTTGAAATTGGAAAATCCCTAGCATGTATATACCATTGGGCCCACCCCGGGCCAGCATGGGCCCCATCCTGCCAATAAGGGCCCAAGACTGGGCCAGAGTGGGACCAAAATTCTTACACGCTGAGGGTTGTACACACATGCTCGGGATATCAATTCACCCCAATCTTGGCCTAACGCTGGTCCAAATTGGGGCCAAGTTCAAATGTGCCCGCACTAAGATTCGTAATCTCCATTTTTTTTCAACTATAATTGTATGGGAAAGCACAACAGGGCCAAGATTGAGCCAACATGGGCCCCATCGTCATTGCCCAATACTGGGTTAAAGAGGATGGACCCAGCCTGGGGCCCATTGTCATTATAAGCAATACACGCTTGGGTAAGAACCACATTCGATCGCTCGAAAACACGTTGGAATATTCAAAAATTTTCATCACAATGCACGCCAAGTGAACCGACAAATTCATCTTTCTACTGCGGAGTATAAGACGCATCTTATGGATTCTTCAGAGTTTGGACTGTCAGCAAATCTACCTCTAACACGTTTAGGGAGTTTTCATTAAATGATTTTATAGACTGTATTATGAAATTTATTACGAATGATCTTTCCATCATGAATGTGTATTACTATATATTTCATTACAGATTGATATACATTTTCTCATTATAATTCATCATGATTAGTGTATGAAGCGTATTACATTTCTCAGCGAATTTCAATATAAAAATATATTAGGTTACATCAAATTGGGTTTTCAAAGTGATATTTACTATAAGATTTTTGTTACACATTTCTCTCCGTGTGGGAATAAAAACTTTTTTCAAGGAAAATTAATCATCGTTGAGGCATTTTTTATTTAAAAAGGTCACCAAAATTGTAGATCAAACTGTAGTCAAAGTTACCAATAAGAGGATTGTGTCCAAGTTGAATGAAAAATATTACTGAAACTGCTAATAAGGAGATTTTTCAAACACTTACAGTTGAGCATAAAGTCCTTTTTCATTGAACAATATCATCACGATAGCAGCCGAAGGCGAGAATAATAAGCTGGATTTTTGGAACCTCCAGGACATATAAAAAATAAGATCCAAAAGATCCTTCCCTCCGATACCTCCCTCTACCAAATGGAAACAAGAATCCTAATTGTTCCCCTCGACATAAACAAATTTTGCTCTTCTTTTCACGGTAATTTCTCTCCCAAGAAGCCGATCCAATAAAAATCCCCAAGTATCCAGTCCACAAAGTTTCCAGCCTGGAATTCATTCTCATGTAAGGCAAATGAGAAGTAGATTTTGAAAACCTTGGTTCGATAGACAAGGAGTTTTTCCCTGGCATTCGCGTGTATGTGTTATGAAGAGTAAAAACGCACGGTTCGTTAAAGCACCTCGTTGCTTCGCATTTGCATGACGTTTATCGCGACTCTCAAACAAGTCTCTTCTGGTCTCGGTGAAAAAGGATTTAATAAGAACTGGCTGAGGGAAGGCAATAAGAGTTCGTTCGTTCCTTCCTTCCTCTTCTCCTTCTTTCTCCTTTTCATGTTCCCTTTAAATATGAATTAGAATAAGGAATATCATTTCTAACTTTTCCTCTTAAAATCCCAGCATTTCCCTCGAACTGAACTGGAGAAGGAGAAAAATAGTTTTGAAATTTCGCTATAAAATAGAATTTATATATGTGAAAAATGTAGTTCGGATATACGTTCCTTCCGCAGGAGAATCATAAAACGTAATTCGAATGAAACCGAATTTTCGTCTTGTATATCCCCCTTGATCGTTACGAAAGTATTCAATGTAGGAATGGAACAGTCGCTGGTAATTGACAATGGAAGTAATGATAAAAATTTTTCCTTGTTACGGAAGTGCACTCGTCTCCATCGAGTTCATCGCTAACTCGTCCCCAGATCAGACATTTCGTAAATTCACTGAGTGTAAGACGAGGAGATGAGAATGACGTTCTCTATCTCGTATCCTTCCTTTCCTCTCCGTATACGCAAAACTTTCAATCCGCGCCAACGATTTCGTATATATTTATAACCCTCAATGAAGATTTTTATTCAAGTTTGTTACTTTTTGAAAAAAAGAAAACATTCTTTTTCATTTATGTGTTTTCGTATCAAAGTATCGAATACCTTTGAGTCACTCGAGTACCATCTCTCCCTCTCTCTCTCTTTCAATTATTCAAAACAAACTAGATTCATTTCGTTTCTTTCCTCACTCAGGGTAAGGATTTCCTTAATTTTTAATAGTCCTTGAAATCCGTTTTGCGGCTCAAGGTGAAATGATCAAACGGTTAACAAAGGGAAACAAACAAGAAGAAACAAATGGAAAAAGAACAGATATGAGGAGAAGAATTTCTGTCTCGTTAAGAAATTTGCATGACATTTATTGCGACTTTTGAGAAGAGACCTTGAGGATACGAAGATCGGAATAAGAGAAGACAACGGTAAGGTAATGAGATTACTTCTTCCCTCTTCCCATGCCCATTTGTGAAATTTACAACAAGGATACGAGTATGAATACTCTGACTTTATTGAATTCTTGCTGGAAAACATGAGGGGAGTGTTGGGACCAACATATGAGAGACTATCCTTGGGCGGCATTCTTGTTGTTGATAAAAGTGTTCATTAAGGTGGATCGAAAAATTTATTTTCTTGAATCTTGTAACGTAATAGTGCGGCAAAGTTGCGAAATGTGACACAAAATACGTGTGCGAAAGCCTGATCCGGTCAGATAATATCTTTGGTCAGTAACTTTGCTTTGAAGTTTCAGGAAATGTTCATTTTTTGATCGATTTCCAAAAGGTGGTATCCCTGATCATTCTTCTTGATGCTTGGAACTTCCTATCAAAATCTGTCACAAATTAATGAGGTTAATAGTGGGAAGAAATCCTAAACAATCATTTGCTATAGGTATAGTTTCAAAAATTGTGCTGGAAAAACAAGAAATACGCCTTTTGCACTGAGTTTGTATCATACAATGCTTGCAAAGATGCTCCAATCAGTTGGCTCTGTACAATCTGTACTATTCTCTTTTGTTCTGCGTATTGACTGAAACTTACGTTGATCAATCATCAGATGTAAAAATATCACAAAACGTTCTCCAATGTTCAGTATTTCCTCGCCTGTTTCTGTATAACCCATATTTTCAAAGATATACTACATTAGATTAGTTGAATGTTATTGATATAATTCTCAGATACCAAACCGCAACCTGATCCTTTGAAAAATATTTTTGGTTCTTCCGGAGTTTTTCATACAAGCTCCTATAATTATTGTGTGCTGCATGTTTGAAATATCATTTCTTGATCACATCACCCATAAGGTAGGGGCTTTTTTCTTGTATCTTGTACCTTTTTCGTGGATATATTTTGGCTATGGCTGTCCACTCAACAAGGTTGCAAGAGAAATGTTCGATTCTCGGCGACCCTAGTGTTCTTCTATCGGAATCATCTTGTCTCCCTACTGGCGGTGTTGTTTTGAGACACGTTGAGTGGATGGGGTTTGAATGCCTTAAGGAAAATAAACAAAATCCATCCATCAAAGACATCATGAAAGAAGTTGCTTCTCTCTTGATAACAATATGGCGAAGAGCATCAATCCCTGTTGTCAGCCATCAGCGAATAGAAGTAATAATTGAAAAATATCACGATCAATGCTTGGCATTTAGGGAACTCGTATCTCTGAAACCCGACATCCCTAGCACGGAAGAAAAAATCCAAAAATTTAGAGGAGAAATGGAGAAACTTTTGGATATTTCGTCATGAAAATGTTCGATTTTTGAATCCTGCACTTGCCCAATAGATAGAAAAGTTTCAGTGATAGACCAGGCATTTCTATCAGATCAAAGGACTGACAGAAAAATGTTCATATCTATTGTAGATAAGGAAACAACTCTGAAGTACTTTAAACGGGCTGGAAGGAAGAGAGAGTCGTCGAAGAGGCTTGAGAGCCAACGTCATCTCGATACCTTGATGATAGTTTGAAAAACGTCATTGACCCTGTAACTCAGAGAAATGCATTCTTCGCCCATCCAGAAAATTTACTATTCGCAATGTCATGGGACGAACATTCTTCTGTTGGAGAGATCGCTATTGGATGGATTCAAGATGCAAGAAAACGACCAAACAAATAACTTCAGAAATTTTTGATTCCAAAACTCAACTTTGAAGCTGTTGATTATGTCGACGTAATATATTGGAACCAAATAACTGTGCCAGAACCTCCCTTATTACGCCACATATCGAATGAAGATCTTTCACTTTTTGGAGGCAATCTCGAAAACCCTCCTCCTCATCTTGAATATCTATCACGCTTTCCTAACCATACACAGAGTGTGGAAAGGTGTGTCAAATTGATAACGGAATTGTCAGT
Source organism: Gonatopus flavifemur (assembly GCA_018340375.1). Classification (NCBI taxonomy): domain Eukaryota; kingdom Metazoa; phylum Arthropoda; class Insecta; order Hymenoptera; family Dryinidae; genus Gonatopus; species Gonatopus flavifemur. The sequence continues at coordinate 22,449,930 of JAFFJZ010000004.1, forward strand.
AAAGGTAGTGAATCAAAAAGAGAAAGATGTATATGCCAGACCGTTTCAAAACAACGAAAAATTTTACCATATTTTGAAACTAAATCAGATTTTTCACAATAAGAAGTGAGTTCGAGTGGTAGGGTGGTTGGGCTGGGCTCAGGGCGGGACTCAATAGACGGCCACCTCCTCGTGGTGAGTTCTGGGTAGTTTGTGAAGTGAAATTAGCTGAGAGCCGTCGCAAACAAAACAAGGTAGAATTATGATGCGTACAGTAATTATATGAGCATGCTAAGCCCACAAGTATCCGAAAGGGCCTCATTGGTAGTTCTAGGGTTATCCATATTACATCTCAATCATCCTGTTTGAGATGTACCACGAATCCAGTGCAAAAGAGGTATTTTTGGGTTTTGTATCTTGATAGAAACGTCTAAACGCCAATGACAAAGAGAACGGATACCACCTTTTGAAAATCGATCAAAAAATGAACATTTTCTGCAACCTCAAAGCAAAGTTATTATACTGACCAAAGATATTATCTCACCGGATCAGGGTCTTGCACACGTATTTTGTGTCACTATTCCGTTACAAGATTCAAGAAAATGAATTTTTCGATCCACCCTAGTGTTCATAACAACGTAGAGAGTAATATAATTGACTGAATTCGTCATTATTTGTACTTGAAAGTAATTTTTTTCCCAACATGCTTGTTTCTTTTCCTGTGCTTTTACCAGCAATCGTGACATATTTTTTGTCCCTTGTAAAAAAGCAGGACCCTCTATTCGTTAATCAGGATTGTAATCCCCTGAGGGTAAAAAAAGTTTGGAGAAACACATCGTTCATCAGATCAGATGTCAAATGACGACTCGTGAGGTGCATGTTTTTTTTTCAGCTCCCCTGCTCTTCCTTTCTCCAACTTCTCTGGAATGACAAATTTGTGAAGAGATTATTATCGAATCTCAATAACGGAAGGAAAATAAAATTCCCCTCATTCGATCGGCCGAAACCTTGCTCTTCTGTCCTTCCTTCTGTCGATTCCATTAAAATTGATCACAAACAATTTATATTTAGTTTCACAAATTTTGAAATGATTTCTCACAACACTGACCCAAAAACCGTTGAATCGCATTTATATTTTGGCCCGATCTTGACCTAGACTTGTCAATAAATTGAAATTCGTCTAGTATTTTTTTTGTATGAATCATTCACGAGACGTTGGAAATTTCAACAATTACAGAAACTCCCTGTTATTTTTGGTATCGTATACAGATCTAATCGTTGGCAAACAAAGGAAAAATTCATGGACACACGTGGAACGTAATACACTCTCTTGTTGATTATCAAAATCGGATCTCCCGTGGCTAACAAAGCGTCATACATCACGATACTATCTACCGTCCCCTCGATACATCGTATATTTTCTTCATGGTAAATTCGTTTAGAAAATTTTCCTCGAGCGGCGAGTGTTTTTATCGATCCCCTGGTATCCGGAACTTCTTCCCGGTTGGTAGAATTTCAGCAATTACAAGAACGAATGAGCATCTGGTTTACGTCGACCTTGTACCGATGACGGCGACGACGAAAACTACGCGTTGTTATATCGTGTATTCGTCCCACCGGAAATCGTTAAAATCGTAAAATCGAGCAATATCCAGGTGCCGCTCGTTTTTCATACGCGATTAATTTTTCAAACATCCTTGACTAAATCACCACCTCCTCCCCGCAACTATCGCGTACAATGTGTCGTCTTATCCAGTGGATTAAAACTTTTCGCATTATTTTCTCTCGAGTCGACGAGAAGGGAGAAAATTCATTTTGTAATAAGCTCCATTAAAAGTTTCATAGACAAAAACAATGAAGAGGAAAAGAGAAGAGGGGAAAGAAAAAATAGTGGGTAGGTAGTCTCGGTGTATCTATGGGAAAATGATTCATTAAGTCTCTTCTTTCTTCTCACATCCTTTCGATTTTATCCAGAGGGAGATAAGATGGGGGAAAGGGGGACAGGAGTTGGTCGTAAAACTCAAGAGGAGCAGGGAGGGAGTGAAGAGAATAAGTCGCGATAACGAGAAACGACGTCTTGGAAAATGTTGGGAGCTGTTTGTGTTGACAAAAAAGAAAACCTGTCTCTGAGATAAAAGCGCGAGAATGAGGAGGAGAGCGGAAAAGACGGACGTGTGGGGGAGGAAAAAACTGTTGGAACGTAAGATCAAATTGCACGCGCGTTTGTTCCTCGTCTAGTTGCGATAGAAGAACATTTAGACATTTGCTCTCGGGAGCCCCGGACAATAATGGCCTCTAGCCCGCAAGAAAATAAAATGTTTCTGTTAGTCGCGTCATTCCCTTTAACTGTCGCCTCTGTTATTGTAATGGATACCACTACCGTATCCAGCGAGTTAAGCGATGTACTTCATTCTCCTACTTTTGTACCCTATTTTGTAGAATATCCATCTAACCGCACATAGCTTATTATTATTACTCCCTAGCTTTTTCTTTCTTTTCTCATGAATAAAACATTCAATTCGAATTCATCGGTCCATCATTCTTTCAACGAATTCATTAATCATATCCGCCTCGATATCGTCTCGTTCGATGCAAATATACAATGTACAGGAAAATAAAACACGTGAAAACAAAATTTTATAAGATAAACTTCTCTCTTCATTAAGGGAAAACTGATAACTTATTCAGTTATTCATCATCGATCGATCAATACGTAATGAACTCGGAGAATGTCTTTCGCAGAATTTACATTCGTAAATAGTAATATTAGATTCGATAAACCGTGAAGTCGTTCTCGAACGAAGATATTTTTTGAAAAATATGATAAAATATTATTCATCCGGGTGATAAATGAATTGAATACTTCCACGGATATCGGTGAAAATTTTCCAAAAGCAGGTTAAATAAATGTGGATTAATTCAGCGGCGCGAAAGATGATTTATTTTTCCCCGGGTATGAAATGACGAGACAAAATATGCTCCGACAGAATTTGCCGTCAACTTGTCCGATACAGGAGCGTTTATCAAAGTAACGAGATTGAATGTCAAATGTCTATCCAAAGGTCGGTCGGTTGGTCTGAGCGGAATATGGATTCACTTACGACAGCTGAGAATTTAAAACCGTTCACTGACGTGACTAAAATAACTCCTCTCTACGGGACTACCACCGTGGTTGGTTCAGACGCGGCTGAACGATACCGTGTAAACACCCTACAGTCATCTAGTCGCCTAATAAATGCCGGAACTTGACACCTACCAACACACCCCCCACGCATTTCCCCCACGTTGGATCCGAGAGAAAAGTAAGTTCGCGAAAGAATGATCGATGATGCATTCATTAATTTCATATTTTCAAGATATTAGTGTAGTTATTTAATTCTCGTAATTCCATGTGACATTCGGGGGATTATTTTCCACTCTCTCTTCATTATTTTATCATCGAATCATTCGAGAACTCATTCGTTCGATTCATGTAATCTGCAGCTGATGAATTATTCAAAACTGATTCGATTGTTAATAATTCACATTCGCGCTGAACACCACGCTATAAATTTGTAGTGAGAAAAAGAATCGAAGGCCGAAAGTTCGGCATACAAATTGTATCGCAACTGGATAGAATTGAAATATTAATGAACAGAAATCGTAGGACTTTTAAAGAGAAGCTATAACGATACATTACCATTCTTGTTGAAAGAGTAGAGCAGGGAGAGAAAGAAACGCAAATGCAAACACATTGTTATTTATAGGCGAGAAAAGAAAACGATGAAAAGTTTTAGCGGAACCACCTCTGACAACTAGGGAACAGCTGACATGCGGTTCGTTCGGAAATAGGTTGGTTAATGCCAGGTTTAAGTCGTTGTATAAATACGTACGGGCGCACATGTGAACGAACAAACATAGTTGTGCAAGATAAATGATACTGTGAATGGTAGATTCACCGTTTTTTTCCCTTTTTTCATTCGAGAAGAGAAAGATTCTTTCGCAGATTGAAACGGGGTGGCACGGGGGAAGAATTTCTGTTATGATAATGAATGTTACGAGTTTGCGATCGGATGTCCGTGAGGATCATTTTGGGGATATTTCTCGTACAGAAATGCGTAGCTGATCTCGGAGGATGAACTTAAAGTCATGTTTTTTGCTGGCCTGATTGGAACAGTCTATCAAAAGTATTTTGAGTGAATTGAATTGGATTTGGTGAGATTCATTAAGTTTTTCATGAAACCAAACTGTATCTAATCGGGAATGACTTTCTTGTGGAATAAACCCCTAATAAGAAGATTGGATGAGATCCGTTTGAACTCTAAAAAAGAATCGACAGAAAATGTGAATTCCTGGAACAGAGAACTCAGAGTAATTTAACTAGAACTACAAAGTTAAGGCCCGCCATTGTTCCTCCCCGAGTGGAAAAATTTTCAAACTTTTATACTTATAAATATAAATTTCCCCGTATCACTTCGGATAAACAGGGTTCTACTGTAATTTATATGTATACTGTATTGAATTATATATATATTATATATAATATTGGGAAATTTCCGCTCGGAGACAGTTTCATCAAGTTTCTTCCGAATGTTCCGAACGAGTCTGTCAATTGTCATGATCTCAATCTCAATCCGTCTCTCTCTCTCTCTCTCTCTCTCTCGGATTGTCAGTAATCTCTCAAGTCGTGTTTCTGAAACCCCAATTTCTTTTTCTACGCGTTATATTCCAGCCTTCCCGTGAAAAAATCGTTCAGGTCTGATTAAGCGTGTTCAGATTTGATCATGGACATTTTTTGGTAAAATTTCTCGCGCTCAACACTGATTGTACGTGATCGGGCCTGACTACGCCTGATCGTTGATTTTTTAGCTCAATCATAATTAAAAAAGCTTCAATTTTGTAACCACGTGGAAACCCGTGATCAAGCTTGACCACGTGTGATCATACCAGACAAACCATTCTCGCTCTTGATCATGCAAAATCGCCCCAAATGAGGAGCATTCATACAAAATAACTCTATGTTGATCACACGGAGAAAATATTTCATTAAATATTACAGTGTACCACCGGATCGGGGCGTCATATCGGTTTCTTCGAGTGTGTGATTGTTCAGAATCACGCGAGATCATGCCTGAAAACTAAAAGATGGAAACTACATGAGCATAATAAGTAGAAATGATGAATGTGAAATTAGAGGAAGGATAATGAAAGGAATCTTTCTTCTTGCCAAATCATAAACCTCGTTAATTCTGTATGAATTTTTCATGCATAATAGAGCATAATCAAGCGTGATTAGTCCTGATGACGTGGGTACAAAATTGAGGCTTGATCACGCCCGATCACGCTTGATGAACAAGGCCTGAGCAGGCGTGGAGGATTTATTCACGGGTTGCTCTCCAGAACGAGATCAATGGGAACCTCTGTCGCATAGAAAGATTTTCTTCCTGTTACAGTGAGTCGAAAGTATACATTTTCGCCCCTAAGGTGGAAAGTAAGTATTCTGGTACATTTGTCTGGAATCCAACAATTCCTTCCTAAAAAATAGTTATGAATATGAGCACTTCCTTCACAGGTTTGGGAAAACATACCTTTCGTACAACGCAATATAGTGAAAATTGCGTATAAAATCTTCCTCCCATTTCGCTTGGGAATTTAGACCTTAGAACTACAAAGTGGGGTAGAAGTTAGTCAGTGACATTACCGACTGACGACCTACACCATAATTTAGTTGAAGGTTCTAAAAATGGGGTGATATTGCTAGATCCATCAGTTTCTTGTTTAATATGACGTGAAGCTTTGTAGTTCCCGTCAGTATTTTGTGTTGTTGAGTTAATTTTTTCTTTCTTGTTAGAGTGAATTTAATTTACGTATTATAATTTCATCCACAATGATTTATATATTTTGAGTATTCAGTACACTGGGAATGGTAAAACATTGATATGCATTTCAGTCTGAAATACCCTGTATCAAATGAATATGAAAATTCTGCAACTTGTAATTGAAATCTAGTTCAATCATGAATTCACAAAATTCACTGCAAAATGTATGAAAAATCTTTATGTCAATTGTTCCACATAAATTGATATGAAATTTGGGAAGCAATTCCTACAGTTTCTGATGGGAAAACCCGATACTTGCGTTTTGTTGGAATTTAATCGCGAAAGCTTCAGTTATATTGGATTCTCATTTGGATCTTGGACCTGTCTAATAATGAAACAGATCGATGGAGTTCCAATATTCGTTACAGTTTGTACGATAAATATCCGATATAAAACCAATGTACAGGTCTATCTGGAAATCATCTGGTAGCAATGTTGGTTCATATCGTACATCTCATGACAAACATCGGGAATTCATTGATTTGTTTCAAGAATCCAATATAATTGATGCTTTCACAATGAAATCCCGACAAGATGCAAGTATCGGGTGTTTCCATCAGGGGTGCACTGGAGAAAAGAATTCTTCCAGTCAAAAATAGTATATTGTTCATCAAGGGTAGGGCTTTGCACGAGACTCGCGTCAAAGAAAGATGAAATAGTTACCAATAATTACTCCAATCTCTTGGAATATCAAAATGATCAAGATAATTTGAGAGTGCAAATGGAATCCACGGAATGGGGTGGAACCTTGATCATTCAAACAAAATGAGCAGAGGTACATGTCGAGATATGCAACGACACCTGCACCGAGACCGATACCGAGACTAGTTCCGAGACTGAGAGAATATCTTCGTTATCCTCTGCGAAGGTGTGGGAAAAAAATATTTATTTGTCCTGTACCAAAGAAATATTTATTAGAACTAACAAAATATTCTCAGAAATGAAAATAATTGAATGATTATGACCATTTATTTGATTCAAATAAACCATTTTGGTTTCTAAGAATATTTTGTTAGTTCTAATAAATATTTCTTTGGTATAGGACAAATAAATATTTATTGGACTGGAGGAAATCCCTTTTTGCAGTGGGTGATGGCGAAAGGATACAATTTGAGAAGCGCCAATTCAGTAGCTGAAGCTTTGACGAAATCCGAGACTGCCAAAGAATCAGCAATCGACTATAAAACCTTTGAATAGGTTAAATTATAAATTCACTTTTGAATATTTCTTTCATATGTATCGAATTTCTTTTTCATCTAAATTTTGCATTGCAGAAACAAGAATATATCCTTCAAAACCAATATTTCATTGATTTTCAGTTGACTTTTCCATAGATCAGATTCCTAATTTTTTTGGATTTTCAGAGTCCCAAATAAATCGGCTTCTTTTGCGAAATATCATGGTGGTGATTTTTTTTTCTCAAAGTCTCATGCGTCCCTTTCGAAATCTCGTTTGGAATTTGAAAATCGGTTGATTAGAAGAATAGTTATGAATTTTTGTCTTTTAAATGCCAGATTGACCGTTTTCGGCACTTTTAGCGATAGAAATCGGTTTTTCAGCAACTAAACTTTGATAACATTGAATTTGCTCCTCACCAATCATGAAAACAAAAAAAAGGAAATATGTACTCACTACTGTGTCCAAAAAATAAGGTGACATGGCATTCATTTTCAGGAATCTTTATTTATTCTCAAAAATCAAGTTCATCCCCCCCCCCTCTCCGCCGGATGCAATGCACTTATGCCAACGCATTTCTCAATCTTCGAAACAGCCCATACAAAAATTTTTGGGCTTTGCCAATGCTGACAATGATATATAGCTTGGCGCAATGTTGACAGACAAGGCTTGGCAATCTATAAATCTTCAATGTTGATTAACAATGAATAAAATGTTGCACCGATGTTGGTGTTCGACGGATTTCGTTTGTCAGCCTATTATTGTGGCACAATTGCGCCAAGCTTGGCTCTTGCTTGGCTCATCCTTGGCCCAACATTGACTAAACGATAGATTCCATTCAACGCCAGGACTATTTAAAATGTGGTTCAATATTGCCCCAAACTTTGGCCTAGTTCCGGTAGAAATTAGTTTTCAATGGAGGGCCGATCATTGGTAATAGCATGGCTCAATATTGGCAACCCATATAATATTTTGGCTACGTTACTAATCAAGTGTTTCTCACGAGTGGTGAAACGCGTATACGAAGAATATATAAGGCTCAAGTAAGTCTTTGGAAGAACAGTCAATCGCTTTTTACTATGAGTCACACTAGAAGGCTCCTACCGCTGAGCTAACCTACATTGTGTTTACTTCTCATGGCAAAATTGACCGACAAAAGACGCCGAGTTGTTAAAAAAAAAAAATGTGAAATGCGCATACTTTTTATATATTTCTGGGTGAAATATTTTTTACTTTGATCATTGGCCCAGCATTGACAAACAAAATTTCCCAATTGTTTGCCAATGATGGTATATTTAATTGCCATTGTTCCATCGATGGTGGGAATTCATTGGAAAAACACGTGGGTAAATCATAAAATGATGTTATCATTCCAGGTTTGCGCCATGCTTGGTTGCCAAGCCTCGGCCATGCTTTATCTACGTTGCGCCATGCTAGCGCCAATTGTAAATTTTTATATGGGAGTTATTAGAGTCTGCGGTTTCCGGGATGGCCTTCAGCTGTCTCTTCGATTCGGCTTGGATCTCCTCTATCGACTCAAAACGGTGTCCCCGGATCGGTCTTTTGAGATTGTTGAATAGCAAGAAGTCGCACGGTGCTTAATTGGGCGAATATGGTGGTTGTGGAACGATATGGGTCGAGTTTTTTTGCAAAATAGTCACGAAGAATCAATGCAGTGTGAGCTGTTGCATTGTCGTGATGCAAAAACCAAGAGTTGTCTCGCCACAATTCTGTTCTCTTTAGGTGAATAGCTTCACGTAAATGACGCATAACGCGTCGACTTCGTCGCATAACTTTGTTGACAGTTTGACCCGGTGGGAGGAACTCAAAATGCGGAACACCACGATAATCGAAGAAAACAGTCAACATAACCTTGATTTATGAGCGACTTTAGCGCGGTTTTTTTGGTTTTGCCTCACCTTTAGCGCGATATCCACTTGATTGATCGCCCATGTGTGTATGAAACGATGGTCCAATCACGGACCAAGCCTGGCACAAGACCTGTCGAGACTTATCTTGGACAATTCAATAAACTTGGACCAGGCATGGGAATGATAAGTTCAGGACGAGCTTGGGCCAATGGTCCGTTCCAGCCTAGTCTAAATAATTCGCCAAGCATCAATCAATGCTCCTTCCATCACAGATATTGGTGAGAAGAGTAATTTGATTCATATTTCAGCTCAAAGTTCTTACTCAGAATACCGTACATGAATCATCTCAAAACGATAAATTGAATGTGCTAAGACTGGGACGAGCTTGGGTTTTTCCCAGTCTTGTTAATCCTTGCATGGGAAAGACATCTTGAAATCCTGTAGAGAGTTCTTCAAGATCAGTTGATTTCCATGTATGATCACATTTAAAAGTGGCCTATCACCATTGATTCAAGTTTTATTCTTATTTAGATCAAATATATCTATCTTAGTGTGTGAAACTGGAGTGTGGGGCCAATCATGGGGAGGAGATTGCACTGGTCTTGGCCCGATAGTTATGCACAAGTTTTTATCCATTGTGAACTCGGAATTCGGTCACTAATTGAAAACACTGTGCCACTTATGTGAACAACATCGGCTTAAATAAACATCTTAACAAAAGCTTGATTTTTACGCTTGTGCCAAGCTTGTACCAAGTGCAGTTTTTGGCCATTCCAAAGATACGAACAAATGTCCCATGACTAACTATTATGCATTGGAAACAGCGGGACAATCATGAAACCAATCATCATGGGTCCAATTATTTTTAACGGAGGTTTGTTCCTGATATACGTGCCAATCCTGGGACAAGCTTGGGTTTGTTTCCAGTCCTGTCGATACCTGCATGGAACCTTACTTTTTTGACACAGTAGTATCAGTCGAATGATTGTTCCCAGAACGATTTTACAAGGAAAAAATCTGTTGGGTAAATATTTACCCTGGTTTGTAGTTTACAAGTTAAAAAATGGGTTCGTAATTCTAGGGTTAAAGAGAGTTTGAAGAGGATACAAAAGAACAGGAGATCACATCCTCACTAAGATTATTCGAACGGTAAGACAGAAATTCGCTTCTCACCCTTTTCAACATCCACCCCTATAAATTTCCCAAACTCAATTCCCATCAGATGGAGCCACTCGTGCCGTCGTATCCTCTCAAATTCATAAACTCGAACGCTTCGAAACTCACCAACCATTTAATTCTATATCAATCCAGTCTATATCCACATCCCATACACTATTTTTTTTTCTTTTTTTCTTTTTTTCATACGGACACAGAAAGTTACCCTCGAATTTGTATGTGAGATGACGCGCGAGTAGTAACATAACGACTACGAGCGGACAATTGAATTCCGCGATGTCGTTACACGTGTAAAGAGCTATAGAGAATGCGATCTCACATCAACTCGCGTACACCTACGTGCATCGAACGCGTTCGACCCAATCTCATTTTTTTCTCTGTTTCATACAAGTTATTGTACCAGTGTTTACGTCACGTGTCAATAAAGTGTCGATTTTACGAGAGTGGACAATCGAACAGAGGGATTCAATACCACCGATTGAATAGTGGCAACGCAATGGTTTCAATGGTCTGTCATATCGATTCGCGCGAGAACAAATAAGTAGAAACAGCTCGAACATAGTCGGACAAACAGCATCGGAAGATTGATGATCGCGGTAAGTAAACCAAAAGTACATCGACTCCACGCGGAATGAGAACGAACGATGTCCATAAAAATCCCCAATTTTCTTATGCTATACCATAAACATTTTTCCCACTCCGCATCTAACGAAGAAGAACAATATCTTCGGAGTTTTTTTTTTCTTTGTTGTTAGCTTCATATGGGATATGGTTGGAATTACGTCCCTTGAAATATCGACAAGGGAATACCGCAGATGCAAGAATAATCAAACGTAAGACAGGACAAAAAAGTGTGTAATTTGCAACTTCGATTCTTTGGAAAATCACAACGATGATTGCAATCCTCTCCACCCAGCTCGATGTAACCTCGCAATAACCGCGCGCTCAACATTTTCCAACGTATTTCCAACGCAGTGAATGTTGAAATTTTTTTCTCCAAGTATTTCAATATTATCCATTCTACAACGGTATCTATGAAGAACGGAAACCTCCTGTTTTAAGCAGAGTCTCAAAGAGAAAACAAAACATCACATCGCATCATAGTCTGGTGATTCTGCTAATCAGAACCGTACAAACTCGACAGAGTTGTCTCGTTAGCATTCATTTCAGTACAGATTAACCGAGGAATAATAATAATTCATGCATTTTTTTTATCACATTCTAATTAATTTCTTGTCTTGTTAAACTTTGACGAGAAGAAAAAAAGTCGGGTGTCTTTGAATGTTTCGATCTGCAGTATACAGAGTGTGTGTAGTATTCACAGTGCTCCCCTCATTCTCCTGTCAAAACAATCAAATCAAACCAACTGGTAAACATTTACCGCACATCGTGTGTACTCTCAAAGTAAATTCTGAAATTTATTCCTTGGCGTGCTTTTCCGGTTGGAAACGAATGAAAATATCAAATAAATACACCCTGGAAATATGATCAGATATTTATAGAAGAACAAATGATTTACCAACCCGGTCTTCCCCCGAAAACCCAAACCAACAAAACTCATCATTCTCTCATATCTCCCCGGTTATAAGTAGATTCCTCCCTCTCCCTTTTATTTGGAACTTGCGAGGAATGTGTCTAGTCGACCGCGTGCACACGACAAATAACCACTGAGAGATGAAATGAATGGAAATTCTTCGAATGATGTTCCATTTGCCACTCTCCGCCATACGTAACACGCACACCGCACATGAACATTCTCACTCTTATCATCATTATTATTATCATTATCATCATCATAATCATGGCTCTCCGTTCTCCTCTTTTTCCTCATTTTTCCGCCTATTGTTCTTTACATTTCATATACCATATTCTTCCCATTTAATTTTTCACATCACAATAATATCCCGACTTTGATCCATCTCGATCTTTTTCCATCCCCCTTTTGTTTCCCATTCGAATCGAAAAAAAAAAGAGGAACAACCACCACGCGATGTATATATTATTTTTCTAAAAGAACAAACGTGGTATTATTATTATTACTATGTTATCATTGTCATTCGTTCCTTTTTCCCTCGTGGCATGAAAATCGCAAAGATGACGAATACCGTACCGTTGTTGAGTTTTTGTTTTTCCACTTGTCTTCCCTGCGAACGAAATGACACGACATACTTCTAGCGCTACCACCACCATCACCGCACGTCATCGCTTACTGTTTCTCCCTTGTTTTTCAAAACATCGAAGAATGTTTCTAGAATGAACCTAGCCAGGTGGCTGCTAGGTAGCCAACATGTTGGCTGGAAATAGTCTGTGTTTTATTTTTCCTCTTCAACGGGGTGTCTTATATTTTTCATATACTCACTATACTAGAGTCCACTTGGTTGCAATTATTTTGAACAGTTCTCAGCTCGTTTAGTCAATCTTGAATAATCGTATTCATTACTTTCCCTTGTACACCTTGAAACACAACTCACACGTTGTTGTTTTCTATTCTCCTCTCTTTCTTCGCGAAGAGACAAACTACCACTCATTTCGGAACAATTCATTTCACGTTAGTCGTCGGTCTCTTTTTTGGGCTACACATCTTCACCGGTTCCACATTTCTTTTCATTCCTTTTACTCCTGTTTGTCACTGAAATTCCGTACACGCACACTAACCTCGCACACTATCACATTTATTCTCGAACGCACAACACTTAAAACATCGAAAGAAACGTTTTACCTTTCTTTCCTTCCGTCCACGACCTCTTTCCTTTCCTTTACCCTTCCTTTCTTTCTCTTCTTTTCCTTTTCTCTCCTCGGCACGTCGTCGCTCGGCCAAGACCGTCGTGCGGAAAGAATTCGAACTGGGGTTCGATTTGGCGGTACTCGCACGGAGCTGCTGGTCGGCATAACTGCGTTCGAGAGACCTCTCACACTCCCTGGTCTCATTCTCTCTTCCTCTTCTTCATCCGTCTTCGTTTCGAAGACGTTCATCTCCCTCCTCCTCCATCTTCTTTCCACCGAAGACACTATCTTACCAATCTAAAATTACTCCAGAAACGATGAACACCGTTCTCTTTCTCACACGTGCCAACACTTTCTTTCTCTCCTCCTCCTCCTCCTCCTCTTCTTCTTCTTCCTCTAATTGCGGTTTACATCGCACACATGCTGTGAAATATATACATATATGTGATATGTAGAGCCATGGGGATCGCATTCGCGTGAATAATCGAATCACGGTAGGAAAATTGATTCATCGATAAACGATTCAACGATCGGGTGCGTGGGATGGAAATTAGAGAGCTGATTTCATACCATTCCTTCCTCGTTGTTGTTCTATTATACGGAACTTCAGACTCCGCGAAGACTTCTCTAAGAAGAATTCAAAATTTCCCCCTCGATGATAGTTCCATTTATAGTTTTAAGGTATCGTAAACATCGGTGGTCTTCCACGCGTGTACAGCCGTATGACCGTGTAAATTCTCCTTGCGCCATAAAATTGAGTTTGGATAAGCGAATAGTTGGCTGATCTTGCAAGCTATAACCGAAAGCTACGTAAATAAAACAGAAGAGATGGTAAAAATGTGATTTTCACCAATGATTTTGCGTGAAGCATCATTCGGTGGAGATAAGTTTACACCTGGTGAGTGAAAATGTAATAACGCGATGTATATCAATTTCGTTATGATTTTGAAAAAATAAAAAAAACAGCAGTTCCAGAAGCTGAGACAACTATTCTTTCCCTCCAACAAATTCCTCGGGGTCTCGTATTTGTTCACCGAACAGCGTTCGAATTCTTCCGGATACGCCGAGGAATTATTAAAGAATTTCATTCCTGTCGATTAAAATTTTTCACACTCCTTCGTTCCTCGAAGACTGAATGGTAAAAGACTGAAGTAGAATGCTTCTTATTCGATTGAGAAATATGTGGCGAGCTTGAAATCTCTCCAGCGCGTCGTCGATCTTGGTGGAAAAAATAACCAACGCCCTGCCGCGAGAAACTTTCTATCTTTTTTTCTTTCTTTTCATTTAATTTGAAACAGCGGAGTGCGTGGAATCCCCGTCTGGAAGTGTTGAAACTCATAATCAAGTGCGGTACTAGAATAGGAAGAAATAGGATTGACTCACGCTCTAGTACTACTATACTCGTCATTTCCGCGTTGTAGTTGGCCTAGATTCGGAATTGAAATATTCTCTGTCTCCTCGCTTTCACGAGGGTAGTAACATCGCTGGTAGGAGTTGAGCGAACGCCAAGGAGGAGAGAAACGTGTGGAAACGTAAATGAGCGTTTCAAATCTTTCTATAAATCTCTGGTCTAATAATAAACGGTCGATTATTAGGGACACGAATTTGTTGAACGATAAACACTTGTTTTCGTACCAGAGATCTTGTCTACATACGTGACAACACGAGGACAGATATTTGAAAGGTCATGTGATGTGAGGAGAATTCATTAGATTAGGGTCTAAATTTATCTGGAGCATCAGGAGGTTTGGTTTGTTCCAAGAGTTATTTCAATTTCAGCGGGTTATGTAAAACCTGCCGATTTCGGGTATTATTCGATTAATTTGTGTTGTTTTGTCTGACAATATTGCAATTAGAATCCTAAGTAGGAATTCATAGAGAGAATTGATTGTAAATACGGTCAATGTATGGTCAAAAGATGATCCCTTGATGTACTAGGGCTGTACCAGATGCCCATGTGTGTATGTACCAATGGCTTAATGATGGACCAAGCCTGGTACAAGAGTTGCCGAGATTTGTCTTGAACAATTTACCAAACTTAGCCTAGGCTTGGGAATTATGAGATCAGGACAAGCTTGGGCCAGTGGTTTTGCCGGGCGCAGTCCAATTCATTTACCAAGCATCAACCAATGCTTCTTTGATCGCAGATATGGATGAAAAAAGTAATTGATTCATATTTCAGCTCATGACTTTCTCCCTCAGAATACCGTACATGAATTATCGAAGAACGTTCTTCAAAAGCAGTTGATTTCCGTGTATGATTATATTTAAAAGTATCCTATTACCATTAGGTGAAGTTCTATCCTCACTTAGATCTATAAAATCTAGTTTGGTGTTTAAAACTAGTGTGTAGGATTAATTATGGCAGGAAGATCGGGGCAGCCCTGGCCCGATGGTTATCCCCAAGTCTCCAGCCATTGTAAATTCATAATTCAGTCAATATTTATAAACATTGTGTCACTCATGTGAGCAATATTGGTACAATTGTTCTCAACGAATTCTCGATTTTCACACTTGTGCCAAGCTTGTACCAAATGTAGTGACCATTTCAAAAATATTAACAAATATACCATGACTACTATCCATTGGGGACAGCGGGACAATCATAGAACAATATTGGGCCAATTGTTCTTCACGGAGGTTTGTTTTTGACACATGTGCCAACCTTGGGACAAGCTTGGGTTTTTCTTCAGTCTTGGCAATACCTGCATGGGTGATTTCCTGTCAGTGATAAAAGAACTGTCTGAAATGCAGCTGAAGTCTGGAGTTGATGGATTTTGGGTTGATTCTTGGATTTGAATTATTTAGCACTATGAAGGAGGTGGATCAGTTGTGATTTTGCACAACTGAGCCTACACCGAAGGAATTTTCTTGTAGAAAATTAGCGTGAAATTTCAGTGAATGAAAGACAAGTAGAAATCCTCCGAGAAAGTACTGTGGAAAGTACTAATGGAAACACGAGCCGCTACTGGCTCACTACTGTTGCCGGAGGTGCGAGTACTGGCAAATCTAGAGCGACCATTAGGGGCCAGTTGGACTGCCAGTACTGGCAAAGGAGTCAAAATCATAACACCATTTTTCATCAGGGCCAGTATAACATTTACCACCACGGCGGTAGCGATATTTGATGTGAGCCTGCTACGGTGAAACTCTGGCATTGCAACAGGATCAGTTGTTTTGCCAAAGCTGGATGAGAAATGACAAGGAGTCGAAATGATTACAACCTATGTAGACATTGAAACCCGACCCAGTACTGGCACATTACCGTTAACCGGAGTTACCAGGAACACATTAAATTTGAACTTTGAAAATGTGAATGATTCATTGTTCTGATTATCGTCATCGGGGAAGGGCACTTTGGAAGTCATTTTTTTAAAGTTCACTGAGTGAGGATCGAACCCGGGCCGAATGCGAGTGAGAAACTGAGTCTCCATCACATCAGCCGATCTCCGAGCTGACGACGAATCACTCAAATTGTCACTTTTTGTAATGCACGGAAAAAATAATTTATCTGCAGCAGCCAAGTGGCTAGCACGGACACAGACAGCCATTAAATTGGCTCCTGCAGCTAAATTTTAGCTGTGACAGCAAGAAAATTTGCATTTGTTGTTAATTTATTTGCGGTAACAGCTAAAATTCAGCTGCAGGAGCTGATTTAATGGCTGTCCGTGTCCGTGCTAGCTACTTAGCTGCTGCATCTAAATTATTTTTTCCGTGTGGGATCGTTGGAGTCATACAATTCACCATAGATACCGTAGTGGAATGAAGTCCTACCAATCCTGGCACATTGTTGTCTCTCGAACATATTGAATGATGATATCAACTCTGGCCGAATGCTGGCGCGACTTCGGCTCACTACACAGCCAAGTTGCTAAGGACGTGATTTGAATGTCATTCAGCCACCGCTTCCGTAGTCAGTCAGAGTCCTATCAATACTTTCGAACATATTGGATGATCATAACAACTCTGGCTCAATGCTGGCGTGATTTCGGCTCACTACAACAGCTGAATTGCCAAGATCGTGATTTTAACGTCAGTCGACCATTAATTTCGTAATCAGTCAGAGTCTCATCAGTATTG
This sequence comes from Gonatopus flavifemur, assembly GCA_018340375.1. Lineage (NCBI taxonomy): Eukaryota > Metazoa > Arthropoda > Insecta > Hymenoptera > Dryinidae > Gonatopus > Gonatopus flavifemur. The sequence goes on from JAFFJZ010000004.1 coordinate 22,466,794, forward strand.
GCACATTGTCATCTATCGAACATATTGAATGCTAATACTAACTCTGGCTCGATACTGGCGCAGTATCGCCTCATAAAAGTCACCGTTTTATTGGAAAGATCAGTGGAATCCATATCCTTATCGTCCTTTTTTCGTATTTCACCATCCAACCAACTCTGATTCGGTACTGACGCGTCTCCGTTTCTGTACGGTCTGGGTATTCTCCGAACATTATTAATTCGATACTGGCTCAAGAACGTGTGACCACGTAAGCCAGTACCGTCTGAAATTCGGTAAACGTTTGGCGCCACTTGGAAAGATGGTGTTCATCTGAATGGACACAGTTACCCAACCAGAAATTTACAACAGGCGCAGTACTGCACCAGTACTAGCCAAGACTGGCAGGGTACTGGCATTTGTCTGGAATGATAACGCTTTTCAGTACTGGGGATTGAGTACTGATGCCATTATTCGCAATCAGTGCAGGGCCAGTACTGGGTTAGTACCTGGCCGGTATCGAGTTCTCAGTACTGGTTTATCAGTACAGGCATATTACTGTATTTTTATGTATCCAGTACTGATCCCGTACTTGTTGACCAAGTGTTGGAGACCCAATACTGGCACTTCACTGCACCTGTTGTCAACATTGGCATATTACGGATTTTTCTGATTGGGTACTTCTGCCGAAGTCTGATAAATACAACTTTGCCAGTACCGCGCCATTTGTCAACTCTGGCTATTTCCACATGAGAGTTTTGAGAAATATTTGCTAAAATTGTCCCCCGACTATTGGAATTTTGCTGTATTTTTCAAACGAAATTCTGTCTGTGTAGTTTTTGCAACAATCTTTGAGATTTCAGGGTGTGAAGGAAAAGTGATAGCAGTGTGATCAATTCACGTAGTGATATGATTGGGATTTTAGAAGTTAAGAGTCTCATCGACCTTTTTCTCATCAAAATCTGTTGGCTATACATTGATGACATTATTATCACTCTTCCTCAGTCTTCGAACTCTTGAAAAGCGTTTGAAATCGCAGACTCAGTAGGTTCCATGGGTCTACAAAATCCTCGAAATTCATCGGTTGTAGACCTTGGTATTTCTCAAACACCAATCAGATCCTCGTGATTATTGATTACACTCCTATCACTCCTTCTTCACACTTCGAACTTCTGAAAAACGTTGAGAAATCTAGACCCGGGAGATTCCACGCTACCGCGATATCTATTAGATACTTTATAATTCAGGCTCTGTACCGCGAGCCGCCAAGACTGTTAGTTCTGTTAACAAATTTGTTTATGTCAGCGAAAAAATGTAGTTCCGTCAATAATTTTGCTTGCTCTTTCAACTAATTTTTCTTGTAGGCGCTATATTAACAGACCAGCTTGTCATGCCAGCAATACTTTTTCAAATCAACTGGCTCTGGACTGGTTACTTATATTTGCCAGCACTGGTAACTCCAGTAACGGGGATGCGACAAACTAACGGCGCTTGCACTGTGACGAGTCTGAACGCCATGGCACGAACTTGGACGATAACGATAATCGTAAATGTCTTACGACTGCAACACTTTTTGAAGACTTTCCTGTTCGTAATGCGCAGAGCAATGGCAAAATTCTTACGTCTTCGTCATATTCCACTACGATTGCTCTCGCGCTTCGGCTTTAAGACGCTCGCTGTGCTCGCATTTTTTCAACCTCGACACTCACTTCGCACGCGTTTTCCCAATTTTTTCGCTTCATGGCGCTCGCTTCGTTCGCATATCAATCGCTAGTCAGTTTCATACAAATCATCAAACACATGAAGTATATTGTTGTGCATAAACAATTCCTAGCTTCTCAATGCATTTGAATATTCAAAAATGCCGGTTATTATACGAGATTTGAAATCTGAACACACATTGATCATTGATCTTCGATCACTGGTTTCCAATACTTTATAATCTCTGAAGGAACAGGTGAATCATCTAGGATAAAAAATTCCTGATACAAAAATGTCATATGGGTGGTCTTTCCAATAATCGCTAAACGCAGCATTTCTTGTCAGGGTCCGAGTAGAATCGGAGTCAACCTGACAAAATCCAGAAGATGAATATCTAGTCGGGTGTTCATCTAATCCCAGCTTCCGGTCTTCCAAAAGCGACTCAGATTACGAATAATCTCGTCAGGTTTTCGTTTCGGTGAAATTCTTTCTTTCGCCAAAGCAGGTAATTTCACAACCGGTAATTGAATTCGAAACAATACAAAAAAAACAGGACACAATGCTCAGAGATGTTTCGATTGTTACGTAATATTTCATTACCAACCATAAAAGTACTTACAATATCGCGTTTCAAAGGTACATTATATTCCTTCGCGAGTTATCTACCACGTACATAGATATATATATATATATATATATTTTTTTTTTTTCTCTTCCCAATGTCGACGAGTAAGTTCTTTCTCCCGTTTCAATTCTCCAACGAAGATGGTGTACCAGGGTACGCGCATCAAGACCATATAAATTGATTCCTCTCTGCCAAGAAAGGCAAAACTACGTGCTTGCACGTGCGGTATTCATTTGTCTTTTTGTTTTTCTCTCCCTCTCTGTCTCTTTCTCTTCTCTTTCATATATCCTGATAACGAGTTCCATGAACGTTAGTATCATTTATTATATAGAAATTGAATATTAAAATAATAATCTTCGAGATCGGAATGAGAGATGCCAAATGCGTTCGAGGTATATAATTGACTATTAAATTCGAGGAAACGTTACGGGAGTATTGATTTATCGAATTCACGTATGATTTATGGTGGATGGTTAGAAATTGTTATCAGATTCAGTCTATGTTTCATGAGGAATTCGTGAGAGTTTAAAAGATAAGGTGTATCTTTTGAAAAGTTCACTATTCGTCTGAAAATCTGCCAACAGCGGATGGTGTTGGGTTTGGTTCCTGACAAATATCAGTGGAATTTCAAGTTGGAAGTCTTGAGCCAGTGCTGGAGTGATCGATAATACAATACATCATGTCCAACAGAAATTCAAAGCGTGATTGAGTATAGAAATAAACAAGCATTATTTAAGATTGATAAAGCTATAAAGTTCTTATATGACATGCGTGTGTAAAGTGTAGAAGATGAAACCGAAAAACTTCTTGGTAATTTGAGGAGCAATCGAACCGAAGAAGAACTTGAAAAATATGCACAGCTGTGAAATAGTTTTGATTATATTAAAATTGAAGGAATGAAAGATTTATTTCCAGCCATTGCCACTGATAGAGACATCAGAGAGAATCTGGCTCCTTATGAAGTTTGATAGTCACAGATAGATTTAAATATTCCAAGTATTCCTGAAAAAACGCATACCCGGTGACGAGTTTCGATCCCACGTCGTACGGATAATGACCCAAATACGTTGTCCACTGAGCCAACTCCACCTTGACACGTATGAGAGCATAATTTCTTATTCTGTGCGTATATTCTAAGGATGAAATGACATTCCCACTATCAATACAAATTGAAATCATGTAAACTGGGAGAACACAAAAAAACTGCACTGTTTGCATAATTTGACAAATTTGTATTCAAAGACATAACATTATTTCACGATTTCACTCGATAGCCTCTTTGTGCTCACTATATGCTATATTTGTGACAGCAAAGTCACAAAGTCTTTGATAGTAAATTAAACTCTCCAGTGACAAGTCGATCACTAGATCATATTTTCAATCCAACACGATGTTATTCATCACCAGAACTAAATACATCGAAACTAGTTGTTGAGATTGATCATTTCTTATTTGAATTATGGCGCACTCATTAACCTAGCCTCAATCTAGTTCAGGATCAGTCATCGATTATGTTCGATCATATTCGGTTGTATAGGTTATACTTCCTCTTTGTTGCAAACCAGTCGAGTCGTTCAAAAACTGCAGGACACGAGTCAGCCGCTCTCCTAGTAATGTATAAAAATAAAAGTCCGGATATATTATACAAATTTATATAGGCTGTATTCGGTTCATAAATTCATGAGGAAAAGACTCTATCTTATTGAAGAGACGACGGAAATTAATCTTAACAGATACACTAAACTAAAAAGGTATGAAAACCACTTTATAACCTCACTTTTGTACACGTGGCGAACAAAATCCTATGAATGTACAATTTTCTTTCGCAGGCGCCTTTTTTGTTTTGCTACCCTTTCGTGTAAAACATATAAATTGATCATTTGTATGAAAATTAACGTAAGTTAAAATCATATAATAAAACTGCATTCAAGAGACGACACTTGGACTGTTCTCAAACGACCTCTGAAGATTCCAAAAATTCCACAATACTAGTCAACGAAAGAGGTTACTTGTCGCGATTTTGATGTTTCACAACCTCCTCTGTCTCCAAAATCACCTTCGCAATTGTTGACTAATAATCAGCGAATAATTAGAAGGAAGAACATAACCTCACATTTATAATCGTAATCGACTGGCTAGTGATAATGAAGTAATTCGATATATTTTCATTATTTGACAATGCCATTTATAACTAGAATAATGTAGACAGTTGTGAGCCAATGGTTAGATGATTTACCATGAAAATACATAACCTCACTTTTTGATGGACGCCATGGTGGAAGGGAAGAGTGTGTTAAAAGTGGATAGAAAGCATACGAGAAGTATTAGAAAAATAATCTGAAACATTCTTACGCTTCCGTTACTCTTCATCACACGCTTCCCTTTCACCAGGGCAACTGGTCCATGACGAGATGATTTCTAGGCAATGTTTTTCTCGTGATACAGCGACATCTATAACTACGATGGGCATTCCATTCGCTTAGTGATCGATGTACTAGAGAAAATATAACAGTGTTCTTGCTTTATAAAATAATATGTATGTATAACGTTATGCAATGAGTAATGTGCGTCTAATTTGTTCCAGGTACGTTCCGGCTATGCGGTAGTATATTCTGGAAGCCGACAACCATGGAATTTTACAGTTCAAGACGCTAGAAAGTTCTTCACATAGCACAGGGAGCCGAATTTCTCCAATATCAGAATGAGTATTCATTTTGATTATGAACAGTATGAAAAATATATCAGAGTGAAAATAACCCCAAATAACAACCCAGACAATACAGCAATTCAGGATGGGTACATAACAAGTACTTTTGGAACCATCAGAATTCTTGAAAAATTGTTTAGGGATATGTTAGAGACTAGTTTACTGTCCCTAATTTCTTCTAAATTTCTCCGTAACATTCCAGAATTGATCATGAAGTCTTCTTGAATTTTCGTGCAAGTTTCTAAAAGACTAGAAACAGGATAAATGTGCCAATGTTGCACCACTTAAATACTTGCTTCCACTCCTTAGTATAGAGGAAAATTGATGGAATGAAGATCGCATGTCCACAAAATTCCTCTGGACTATACTAGTGTGTCCAAAGAAGTAAGGTGACATTTGAATTTAAACTCTGTGCACGAATGTATCCGGGAAAGTGCTCTTGTTTTGAGGTTTTGGTTAGGTCTTCGATATCCGTGCCAAGGGTCACATCAGAATATTTATTAGTGATTGAGATCCGCCTCGTTCTGTAAACTGCTGGAAGTGAATTTTTCGATTTTTATAATGTCTGCATTTGTTGAGGAAAGAATTTGTATTAAATTTTGATTGCGGAATGAATTTTCTGCTGCTGATTCGTTGAGGATGGTGCAGAAAGCCTTTGGTAATGGGGCTATGTCGGAAAAAAATATTCACAAGTGGTGTAAAGAGTTGCAAAAAAGTCGAGGAAGTGTCGAAAACGAATCCGTGTGGAAATTTTCCCGGGCGTCCTGTACTGAATATAGGCTTATATTGGGTATCCAAACTTAGCCTCTAACGAGCCTAGTCGGGTTGCTGATATTCAGCCAGATTCCTCTAAGTCAGGGACGCGCATGTAAAGCCCATATGGGGCCACGCTGCATTACCAATTTTTTCCCCGATTCCAAAGATCTAGGCACACCAATTACAGCCTTAATAGGGCCTTACAAGGCTTCCCTCATTCTCCCGAAGATCTTGATTTAAGCATGCCTGTATACAACCCATGTAGGGCCAAGCTGTATTCCCAAAGTTTTCCCCGTTTTGAAAACCTGAATGCACCCAATTACAGCCTGCATAGGGCCTTGCCCTTATAATAATTCCTCTTTTGAATATAAACCTACTTTGAAGAGAAAATTTACTGAAATCGTATTGGTAATTTCGACTTTTTGCGGTGTATGCCCCCACAAAAATATTTCATCCATGATTACTGTGTTCACACTATCGGCGAACAATGTCCACAAATCGGAAAAAACATCACTGTATGGGTAATTCCAAGACTGAATGAGGCTGTTTTGTTTTTTGATACACTCCGATGATGTATGGACAAAGTAATGTTGGGTGGAATACTTGAATGGGAATTGGAATCGGCTCATTCCAGGCCCTGTCTGGACTCAAGTCGAAGTGGTCTGGGTACGGATAGGGCCTTAGATAGCCCAATTTTCAATCGAAGAAGTTTCCTCCTTGCAATATTTATCCAATTTGACGATACTTGCAACAATTCATTGTCCTTTCAAAGGTCCTAGTTTCATCGCCTACATCAGCTTCATCATGGGTGTCCTACATAGGCCCAAGTTGGGAATACTATGCAGGCCTTGAAGATGAGTGCGTGGCAACCTTCTCTAGGCGCTATAAGGGTGACCAAAACAGGGCCTGAAATAAAACGAGGAAGCCCAGTTTGGCCCAAACTGCCGCCAAGAATCAATTTCCACACGGGAAGGTAGCCATGAAGTTATAACAATGTCAGAAAAAGTGGTGCAAGTGTCCTCACTCTGCCCTATTATGCCTAGAATAGAGAATCTTTTTCCTAACCTAGCTCAAAATCTGCTTTCACAGCTAGCTAGATTGTCGAGACATCAACGTGATCAACTCGAGCAGCAAATTTTGCACTGGACTAGCTAAATTTTGAGTATTATATACAGAACAGCAAGTGAATTTTGCTGGAGGATCGAGAATTTTTCACTTCCACAACTGAAAAATTGTTATCGAATCTATTAAGATTGTTGTTATAGCAAATGATCAGCTGTTACATTTTATCTGTAGGGAGCAATGTGATTCAATGATCTTCCACATGTTTTCCTTTCATATATTCACTTTCAATCCTGAAAATGTTATGAAAGAATTACAAAATGTACACACTTTTTCCCCCTTGATTTTTTTCCTAATCGGATTCAATGGGTTATTCTATCACCAGAGAAATTAACGCCACTCGGAATGATCTTCAGTTTGTTATTGAGGAATGGATCATGAAAAATTCCAAGCATTTGAAAATTCGAAGGGAGTAGGTTGAGCGATAAAATAATACCTTCTAATCAAAAAGTACCCGGAATTCTCTATTCAAACAAACCGCGCTTGAGATATTGTCGGAATCTTTTGTTTTCCATGTTACTTCATCTGTTATTTAGCGCTCAAATGTCTGTTTGCGCCTCATTCGTCAGAAGTTAGTGCGTGTTGCCTTGTAAACGAATCAGTGTTCGTTGTGTTCTGCGAATTTCGCAATGTCGAATTTGGTTGAGCAGAGAGTCTGTCTGAAATTTTGTGTTTTCAACCAAATTTCCTGTGCGGAAGCGTTGAAGATGTTAACAGAAACCTACGGGAACTCGACGATGTCGAAAACACAAGCGTACGAGTGGTACAAAGAGTTTAAAGCAAATCGTATTGTGGTTGATGATTTGCCTCGTTCCGGTCGTCCATCCACCAGTATCACTGACGAAAATATTGATAAAATCAAAGAAATCGTCCTCGCAAATCATCGTGTGAGCATTAGGGAGATAGCATCCGATCTTGGTGTCTCGTTCGGATCAGTGTAGAACGTTATGCACAATATTTTGGCCATGAGACGAGTTGAAGCACGGCTTGTGCCGAGAGTGTTGAATTTGTTGCAGAAACAGCATCGCATCGATGTTGCTAAAGAAATGCTTTCCTTGGGCCAAAATGTTAGCGGAGGCATCATTACCGGTGACGAAACATGGGTCTATGAATATGACATCGAAACTAACCAACGATCATCGGAATGGCGCTTTTCAGACGAGTCAAAACTTAAAAATCCGCGACAGAGTCGATCTAAAATCAAGGTTTTGTTGACTGTTTTCTTTGATTGCCGTGGTGTGGTCCACTCCGAATTTCTCCCACCACTTCAGACAGTGAATAAGGAATATTACGTGAGCGTATTGAAGCGTTTGAGGGAAAACATTCGTCGCAAGAGACCAGAATTGTGGAGAGATAACTCGTGGTTTCTTCATCATGATAACGCACCGGCATACACATCTCATCTTGTACGCGATTATTTGACTAAAAACAATGTTCATCCCGTTCCTCAAGTTGCGTATTCACCTGATATGGCTCCTTGTGATTTTTTCCTATTCCCACGACTCAAGTTACCACTTCGCGGAAAGCGTTTTGAGACGATTGAGGCAATGAAGTACAATTCGCAGAAGGAACTGAAGGCGATTCCGAAATCGGCCTATGCAAAATGTTTTGAAGATTGGAAGGAACGTTGGAATATGTGTATTGCTTGCAGTGGAGATTACTTCGAAGGAAATAAAATGAATATTGATGAATAATTGAACCGTTTTCGTTTCATTAAGAAATTCCGGGTACTTTTTGATCAGAAGGTAATTGAACCACTGAAAATATACATTGATCACCTTTTTGAATGCCAATATTCATGATTTATTAATATGATCAAAATGACACTCGCAAAAAATAATTAAACTTCGACGGCGTAATCTCTCGTGTTACATTGTTCGCACCTCAGGTTTATCGAACATTGGTTTCAATGGTTGTATACGTTCATTGAAAGGATCCTATCCCCTTCTTGTGCTGTTCAACACAATTACAGGTAACCGTAGAATGAAGATTAGTCCCAATCAAGAGGATCCCAAAGATTCTTGCATTTATCCTTGGGATTCATACTTGTGCCTTCGGAACATTGAAAGGCTTTGCTAAATGACTCCATCTGCGACAGGGGGCCGTTTGTACGCAATCGTCCAGGCGGATGTTCCAAATCTTTCCTCATAACAATCTTGTCTATATAATCTTGATCGTAAGCGACACACCATAGCTGTAATCAACACAGATTTTTCTTAGAATTTTGAGCGTTATCCTCGCTGGAAAAAAGAAACTTTTTCAAGAACCTAGTCTGAATTTTCTCCTCAATCCCTTTCCTTTTCAAAAGAGAAATGTTGGACAGAATTTTTGAAAAAGTTCTATTTCTGTCCGCAATATTCATAAATCAGGACAAAATCAGTCTAAGGGTCAAATATAAAGGTAAGAATATTTCCGTAGTATGAGGTGCTCGGAACAACGAGCTGAAAAACATTTGGAACAGGAAATTGTTGGGTTTCTATTATAATCCTTTCAGTGCGTACGTGGATCGTTTTCGTCCAGGTGATTCCTTTCAAGACCAATTCTCCGGTACATTTTCATTTTCTAAACAAAAGATTTAATCGTTGCCTGATTCTCAGTTAGTAAGTTGATATAAGTTTTTCCTACATGCTTCGATGGCAAGAATTCTGGCAGGTTTTTTTAAACACTTTTACTACCTGAAATAATGATGATGATGATGATGATGATTGAAAGGGTTAAACCTGATGGAATATCTATCGAAATTTGTATCAAATTTCAGACGAAATATCATGTTTGATGCGACATTTTATGTTTCCATCCACCGATTCGATCAATTCATCATAATGTTGCTGTACTCACATTTGCATAGATGATAAAAAATAATTGACGAGGCGTGTAATTGCGATACGCTGGCATTGGACTGTCGTATTTATCCCCAAATTCATTAGCAAATAATTCATAAGCAGCTTCTACTCCTTGACGGTCCACGACGTTTTCTTCCAACGTTGCTTCACCATCCACCTGCCGATACAATTCGACAGAAAAAGTTTATTATCAAAACCAACGTACAAATAAGAAAGTAATTGGCTGTGAAATGTACAGCCATTTTCCTGACTCCTGTAGCTAAATTTCAGCTGCTACGGCAAAATTTTTATCTTCATCAGCAAAATTTCCGCTAATGTTGCTGAGGAATCAGCTGTCCTGTGCACGAAAAAAAAAGAATAGTTGCAGCAACTACTTAAATAGTCGATTTTCGACCATCTACTTGAGTAGTTGCTGCAGCTATTCAGTAATCAGGATAAGTAACACGTTAGCTGTCTCAACTAATTCAAAATAACTCGGGTATTTACGTTAGTTGGTGGAACTATCGAATTACTTGTCCTGACTACTAAGCAGCTGCAGCAACTACTTGAGTAGATGGTCGAAAATCGACTATTCAAGTAGTTGCTGCAACTAATTTCTTTTTTCCGTATGAGTGCGAAAATATTCAGCAGAAATAGCTAGAATTGAGCTAATACAGTCAAACATTTCTTTTCGTGTAAACGGAGAAAAATATGAGACCTTTTCTCATTTTTCTCAGTAAATCAGAAACAGGAAGGCTTTTAGGATAAATTTTCTCATGAAAATATGGAAGATTAAGAATACTGTAGAAAAAGAAATAAGTTGAATTGAAATTTTAAGCACTGAACGTTGAATTTCATAAAACATATAGTAAAGTTTGGCTGATCATTCGCATGGTCTCCCGTATTTTTATGTAAGTCCTAAACCTCATGCTAATCCTCAATTCGAATCTCCAATGGAATTTCCTGCAGAGCTAGAATCGAATCTCCCGCACAGAAACACATAGAAATATTAGTCAATGGAAAACCTGAAATTAAGTATGAAAGATTTGCTGGAATTTGATAGATTTCGCGCTGAAAATAGGAATTTTTGCAATAAAATTCCAGCGAATGTCCTGGATATGGGACTAATATGAGTAAGTAAGGATTTTGTTATGGATTATTTCGAGAATTTTCTGAAATAACAAATGAGAATCCATGCTAATCATTCCGTGAAAAAATCGTCCACACTTGCTCACGCCTGATCAGGGCTGATGACTAAAGCCTGATCAGGCATGATCAAACCTCAATTTTGTACCCACGTGATGGGGACTAATCATGCCCAATTACGCCCAATCACGCTTGATTACGCTCCATTATACATGAGGAATTCATACAAAATCAAGAAGTTTTCTGTAAGGAATGGAACTATAATAATGTTGTCAAACACTAATTTATTGTTAATCATCTCTACTTATTGTGCTTATGCAGCTCCCATTTTCTAGTTTCCAGTTTTCAGGCATGATCATGCGTGATCAGGCGTACGCGCCTGCGTTTGTAGCAGATTTAGCATGGTCAAGCATGTGTATTTGTGATAGAAAAATCAACACAGAGTCATTTTGTATGAATATTCCTCAGTGGCTGAGATTTTGCATGATCACGAGCGAGAATGGTTTGCCAGGCATGATCGCTGGTAGTTAAGCTTGATCACAGGTTTCCACGTGGGTACAAAGTTGAAGCCTTTGAAGTGCTGACAAAGCTCAAAAATGAATGACTAGGTGTAATCAGGCTCACTCACGTGGAGTGAGTATTGAACACGAATGATCCTGCCGAAAAATATCCATGATTAGGCCTGAACACGCATCATCAGACCTGAACGATTTTTTCACAGGATGATGTAGTAATTCAAAAGGGATCATATTTACGTATGGTTTATGAGTGGAATCAACGACCCTGTAACTACTATATTGGTTCTTGATGCACTCAATTCTCTGCCTAAGTTCGAATAGTGAACGGAACACCGCAGAATCTATTATCCTTCTTGTCCGTGTTTTCTTTTTCATATCTGCAACTGAAATCAGCAGTTAAATATATTACGTTAATCAATCATTAGAAGCGTATTGAGTTTTTGAAGAACCCATTCGACACTCTGAAACGAGTCCTTCTAAACTTTCTAGAAGACTGTGATATGATAGAATTTTCATTTGGATTTTTCGTGAATTCTGCCAGATCAGAGGGAGGATTCTCTCAGAAATAACCTCTACGACATTTCAACATAAGCGAAATTTTTATGGGACATGCTTGTACGTTGAAGAATTTTAGGAATTTTCCTCCAAAACAGGGTGACAACAGAATTCTCCCACATGTAAAAAAAGAATTCGCATGGATTTCTGAAAATATTGCGGTAATAACTGGATTTTAGCTACTATAGAAATATGTTTTATTGTCACAGCCAAAATGTGGCTACCATAGCTAATTTTTAGCTATCCAAATATCAGCACATCATTTTTCCCCGTGTACGATAAGGGACTCCTTCAACGATTCGGTAGAGTCTTTCTGTACTTCTAGCTGGATTCAATGCCCTAAGAGCAGAATCTCATATGAAAATTTTCAGGCTTCGCCAATGGTGACGATGCAGCTAGGCGCAAGGCTGGCAGCAAAGCCTGGGCAATTTATGTAGAGGCAAGGGTGGCTGACAATAGTCTGAAAATTGTAACAATATGGGCGGTGAATGGATCAATTCTGTTGGTCCGTGATTGATCATAGGCCACGCCACGCCTGGCCCACCCTTTAACCAACATTGCCTGAGGAAAAAAGAATGCTTTCACCCGAGAGTTTATGGTGCATGCGTGCATGACGAGACACTGTCTCAAGCATTAAGCAACCCTGGATGGCAGTAGATTCTCTATTGCTACCCCAAGCATAGGTGGTAGCTTGACCCAGCTCAGAAAATAGCTTGAGCCTGAATCAACTGAAGCAATAGCTTGGCTCAGAGCGAAACTCCCTTTCCAAGTGGCAAACTGCGATAGCTCTCATCAAGGTGCCGCTTATTGTTTCTTGCGGATGACGAACCTCGGAAGATTCCATGATAGAAAGGATTTTTCATCTGTTTCTAGATGCACCCCCTTCAACACCAGGATCATCGGATTTGCGTACACGTATTTCATATGGAAATTATAGAACGGGTGTTTCATTTCGTTTTATTTTCAGCCACAACAAAACATCAGAATAAACATCAACATTAGATGGGTGCAACACTTGGTGAACACATTTTTCTGTGGTTCACCATTGGTAGCATATGCTATCACAAGGATTCTACAATCTTGGGCCTTGCTTGTAGAAACTATTAGGCTGAAGCTTGAATGATGTTATCATTCCAGAGTCGCGCCATGTCTGGTCACCTAGGCTCGGCCCATCTTGGTGAGCCTTGCACCAGCCTAACGCCCATGGTAAATTTGTGCCTGGAATAATTCCTCAGAATGGGAACAAAATCCCCCACTTTCGATGAAGAAACCGTCCCCCCACGATCGTCGGATGGAATTCACTACTGAAATGAGCAGAAACTTCTAATTTTTTTGACAGTGTGATGCTTTATGTCTCAAAAATATCTTGAAGATAAATTACGGGCGTGAGCGTTTCGAATGTTGTCGAAGGTTGAATCGTTCATTGAAACGGATTGGTAATCGAGGAACGGAATAATCAGTGGTTAAACACCCAAAACCTTGCGGTACAGTTTTCGAATGATGTTCCCCGTTTCAAAAAGTTGATTCTGGAAGATAAACATCGATGATTCCTGAGATTCTGCGAGTTTCAATTTTCGTTTCGTTTCTATAAACGATTCAAACCTCAGGAACATGAGTTTCGAAGACATCTTTCGACTGAGTTTGAGACATGATACCTGAAACATCTTGGGGTTGTGTAAGAAAGATTATAGGACATGAACTGTCCATCACCCACGAAACATTTATCCTTCAGGAAACTTACATAAGTCGTACATCGCGTGACCTAATTCGTGTCCAAGTACGTATCCCATAGAAGCTAAATTGAAAATCCTGAAACCATAAAGAATTGTGATAAAGTTGAATGTAAAGAAAGAAAAAGCAATTCATCGAGCAAGTTGTTTTGATTGATAATGACTTTGTTAAGACATTCCGTACTCACTTCATGATCTCCTCGTCCAAATCATTCGTGCTAAAATCATTGTAAACATTCATTTTTGCATTAAAATACGATAAAAGTAAGAAAATCTAGTTAAACTCATTTCGGAGGTGAATCAAAACTTACTGATTTTCTAAGTCAAGATGCAGCAATGGAAATTCCAAAAATCCAGGTTCTATCTCTGAGAAATCGGGAATCAAATATACAAACGAACAGAAAAGGAAGGACCGGTTTACTCAAGTAAATGGTGATTCCAATGGAGGAAAAAGAATGTCGTTTATTTCTAATAAATATTTATGCGAGGTCCAAAACAATAAGTTGGATGTATTTCTCGCAACAACGTTGATATCGGCCGAATAGGAGGAGAAAAAATTAGAGAAAGACTGACCCAGTTGAATTTGTAAAAGTAATGGGAATCATTCGAAAGAATAGGTGTGCAAGTTGAAACTCGGCTTTAAATTGATTGCATGAAACAAAATATTTGAACGCATCCAATTCTTCCGCCATTTTGGATATATGTAGTGTGGACATTGCAGTTGTCATATCAGTCATTTTTAAGTAATAATTTCTTGTGTATCAATTTTATGAGATGGATTTCGATAAGCAACATTTACGCCATTGTATTCTATTCTGTTTTCAAATGAATAAAAATGCTGCTCAAGCTATGGAATTGATTAATACGACATTGGGTCAACATTCTGTGAGCCATTCAACAGTAAAAAAGTGGTTTACAAGATTTCGTAATACAAATTCCAGTCTTGAGGACGATCCATGTCCAGGTGCAATCGAAAAATTTGAGGATGAAGAACTTGAAGTTTTACCGAATGAAAATCCATGTGAAACTCAAGAAGAGCTTGCAGAACAGTTAGGAGTTACTCGTCAACCAATTTCACTTCGATTGCATGCATTGGGAAAAATACAGGAGGAAGGAAAATGGGTTCCTCATAAACTGACGGGAAGAAAATAAACGACAAAGAGTTGCCATTTGCATGAATTTGCTTTCCCGGTTCAAGAAGAAGAATTTTCTGCATAAAATCATTACGAGTGATGAAAAATGGATTTTGTACGACAATCCTGAACGTAGAAAAACATGGGTTGATCCGGGCTAGCCATCTACATCAGTTGAAAAACCGAATATTCATGCAAAGAAAGTTTGACTCTGTGTCTGGTGGGATTGGAAAGGAATCATTCACTACGAGCTTCTCGAACCTGGCCAAACTATTACAGCTGAGTGTTACCGGGCCCAGCTGATCAAAGTAAGTGGTGCTCTGGAGGAAAAAAGACCATTTACGGGGCAAGGAAGACGAAAAGTGATGCGGCTGCATGATAATGCACGTCCACATACAGCAAAACCAACCCAGGAACTCATCTTCAATTTAGGTTGGGAAGTTGTACCTCATGCGGCATATTCACCAGACTTAGCTCCTTCTGATTATAACTTATTTAGATCAATGTCGTCATATTTGAAGGAGCAGCAGTCCATGAATATCGAAGATGTCCGGAAATGTCTGGATAACTGTTTTGTTTCAAAACCAACAAGTTTCTATCGTGAAGGCATTTACCTACTACCCGAACATTTTAATTGATGATTCTTGAAAGAAGTATTTTTTTAATAAAATTGAATTTGACAAAAAGAAGCCGAGTTTCAACTTGCACACCTGATACTTCTCTTCTAATCAACCATTTATTGAAGCGAAAATACTCACCGACAGCACTGAGTTTTGAGTTATAAAATACATCGCTGGAATCCGTGAATTTCGAAGAACTTCTGAAACGTATCGAACACGGGAAACAAGTTATTTGGCTGCAGCGGTCGAATGACTGCGACAAATATGGAAGACCTTCCGTTATGTTAGCTTTTGCAGCGAAATTTTGGTTATCACAGCATAAAGCCCATGCTGTCCAACGTGGGGCCAAGCTGGGCAGACAAACGGGACCAACCCTGAGATGATAAGATCGTTCCCAGCTTGGCTGTATTGCTTTGCCCGAGGATTGGTAACACTATGGGCCCAGCATGAACCCAGACTAGGCAATCAATCCTGCCCCTTCCTTTCTTCTTGGAATTGGAAAATTGCTTTGAATTCTACCCCAGCGGGCATAAATTTCAGCCCCACTTTGGCCCAGTCTTGGGTCTAGTGTTGAGCCCCATCGTGCGCATATGGGCCCAAGACCGGACCAGGTGGGACAAAAATTCATACACGCTGAGGATTGTATAGTACACACACGCTCGGGATATGAATTCACTCCAATCTTGGCCTGACGCTGGTCCAAATCGTGGCCAACTTCAAATGTGCCCGCACTGAGATTCATTATTTCCATCTTTAACCAACCACAATTGTATGGGAAAGCACAAGAGGGCTAAGATTGAGCCAACATAGGCCCCATCGTCATTCCCCAATATTGGGTTAAAGAGGATGGACCCAGCCTGGGGCCCATTGTCATTTTAGGCAATACACGCTTGGGTATCTTTAAATTTAATATATTTTTCATTTACACTTGTAAATGAAATTTCCAATTCTTGGTGAGGGAAATAAGAATTCATTTACGCGCGACTGAATTTTTAATTTTTGCTATATTATATCATACTACTGTGTCCGGAAAGCAAGGTGGCATTTGAATTTAAACTCTGTGCGAAAATGTATTTGGGGAAGTGCTCTTATTTTTAGTTTAGTAAGACTGTCTTTGATATCCGCGCCAAGGGTTACATCAAAATATTCATCAGTGTTGAGATACGCTTCGTTTTGTGAGCTGCTGAAAGTGAATTTTTTGGTTTTTATAATGCCTGCTTTTGTTGAGCAAGGAATTCGTAGTGAATTTTGTTTGCGGAGGAAATTTTCTGTTACTGATTCGTTGATGATGGTGCAGAAAGCCTTTGGCGATGATAATATGTCGGAAAAAAATGTTTACAAATGGTATAAAGAGTTTCAAGAAGGCCGAGAACATGTCGAAGACGAAAAACGCCCCGGTCGACCATCAACTTCAACTGACGAAGTTCACGTCCAAAAAATCGAAGATTTGGTGCTCGTAAATCGTCGATTAACAATCAGAGATCTTTCTGATGGTGTTGGCATCCCAAAAGGATCAGTCAATACCATTTTGAAGGATGTTTTGGGCCTCAGACGCGTCAAATCTCGATTGGTACACCGAGAGAAATTTGGCGCTCCCTCTGTACTTGGGGTTTACCGGCTGCGCGTTTTAGCCTGTTAGCGCCTATACGTGACATCGGAGTAGCAGCTACTCCCATCAGTGTACATTGTGCGCAATGCGGAGTAGTTCCTACACCGATAACAGGTATAGGTTATACGCGGAGTATTTAGAATAGCAGTGGGTAAAACGCAGTAGCTACTCCGTTTCAGTGCGTAGACCGTTCTTACTGATGGTCGACTTCAACAACTGTTTCGGAGATTGGGAAATGCGTTGACATGAGTGCATTACATCCGAGGGGGATTACTTTGAAAGCGATGAGCTTGATTTGGGAGAATAAATAAAGATTTTTGAAAATGAATGCTATGTCACCTTATTTTTTGGATACAGTAGTAGATTATCATACTTTCGTCACTGAAATTTCATTCAAATATAATTTGAATATCGATAAATTTCCAGTTACGTGAATAACTTTTGCTCCCATTACATGTGATTGGAAGTTCAATCAGAAATTTCTAACAGTGTAGCGAAGATCTATTTGTTGTAACAGGGTAATACCGCGTACTTACTCGTATTGTCTGAGTTTCTTCTCATTTTTCAGAATTGTCTGAAGATAATTATTTCTAACGATCTCAAGCTGGAAATGATGACAAATTTGTAATTACACATCACCATGCAAATAACAATCCGTGACTTGGAGATATCTTGAGACAAGTTCAAGACGTATTGTGCAACGCCAACAGATATCTCTTAGATATTGAAATGAGTTTCCGCTGCTGAAAGATATCTCGAATATAGCTTTCCAGAAGGAAAGTTTCAGATTCTGTAAAAGATACCTGTCGAAATTAATAACTTTTTCAGACATTTAAAAGATTTCTTTTGGTGTTGCATAAGACATCTTAAATTTGTCTTGAAATGTCTTTGAGATATGAATTGTCATGTGGGCAGTAATTTCAGGGTGGCGACAACTCTGGAAAATCTGGAAATCTCAGGGAATTTTCATAATCTGGAAAGCACCTGGAATTCCTCATGTTTTCTCAAATTCAACATCAAAATTTGCCAATTATTCTACTGATTATTTTTCGAAACATATTTTCAAATGGAAAATTGCATATGTTGATTTCTCATTATGATATGCACCTTTTTTTTATTATCACGGATATACGTTTTCAATGCTCGATTATTTGAAAATTTTTCATTCTTCCAATTTGTTTTGCGTATTATTTCATAGGTTAATACAAAAATTCGACAAGCAAATGATTCTCAACTCAATTCAGTAAAATAAGGGTGAATTCTCTTCCTCTCAATAATTCAAATCGAGGTTTCAAATGCTTTGATTTTTTTACTTTTCCATCAACCTAATTTGACCCGTTGACTTGGAGTCCTGGAAAATGGATTCAAATGTTTTCGTCACAGTTCTGACGACAAATCTACATGGCTTATTTTCAAAAATCAGCCACAAACAACAAAATCCAAAAACACGTATCTAATATTTTTCGAGCAAGAATCGGAAAAAAATTACTCAATTGAATTCTGAAATTTGGGTGCAAATTGGGTATTTGAAATGAAATCAGAAAAGTTTTGGAATAGTTGATCCTAGGTGAAAAAAATTGTGTAGAATTTCATGTCAAGATTTGGCTCTCTATAGAATTTCCACCAAATCATGTGTTTTTACATAAATTTTCTACGGAATTTCTATAAAAATCCATACATTTTGCATGGAGCCAAAGCTCGACATGAAATTCTATAGAATTTGTTCACCTGGGACGTTTTCGTTATGCTTCAATAAAGCAGAATGAAAAAGTTTTTTACTCTGTAAAGCTGGAATTCTCAGGGAATTGCTAGAAACTTTTTTGTCGCCATCCTGAATTCAGAATCGTATGGATTACATGATTCCTCACCTCGAATCGTCCATCTGGCGGATTTCTTACGGATGATTTATTAATTAGCGTGGTATCGCCTAATAGAACCTGAATCCTGTTCAGTTCGTTGGTATATATCTCTCTCATGGAACTCGCGGGTAGTATGCGATTAATTTGGTCTTGATAGATTCTTTTTATGCCTGTGAATATTCTGGATATCTAAAAACATGAAATAATCAAAGTTCAGGAGGCTAAAAACTTCTCCGACTGGGACGAGAAGTTCAATCCCTCCAATATCGCAATAAAGATACACAATACAACGCGCCTTATCCATAAGAATGCTTACCCTCTTTTTCATACGTTGAAGAAAGAGTGCAAGCGTTCTTATTGAGTGGTCGCACTGTATATGAGAATAATAACGACCCCAGATAATAATTCAACGCAGTACAGGACAAATTTATAGTAAGTACTGTTGGAACACAAGGACCAGAATAATTCCCACTAGGGTGTTCACGGAGACATAAGAGTCTACACGGAAAAAAATGACCACGTAAGAATTACAAGAAAAGTGGGGTTATAAGAACGGTGTGAATTTCATGTAGAATTTACTCCAGAGTCCTGTTGGATTGACATTGTTATCATGGTTACCACGGCAACACGCCTGCCGTTTACTTTAGTAGCAATGTACACATAACATTGGTCCCAATGTGAATTTTACTCCAATTGCATGCACTTCAGCAGTTATGTCAAAATAACAACAACCAATGCAAAATCCACATGTCATTTTTTCCCCTGTAGGGTGTTGCCTGGGAATTCTGAGAATTCCCTTCGAAACATTCTGAATTGTTGTGCTGCATCAGTTATGTTATCTATTTTTCTTGCATCCCCAAGAGAACACAAGCAGGTTAGCTGAATTGTGGACCATTTCAATGTCCACGCCTTGGATTTACGTTCATGGGATGTGCGCGAAAGTTTTGTTTTCTCTTGGAAATGAGGGTTTGTTTAGAATTCGATAAGAGATTCTCTTTAGAATGACCCACAATTGAGGTACGCTGACTCACTTGTTCTCGCACGGCGTCCCCTACATTGATACGACTGTACTCTTCGATAAGTAAAGGCCATAACATATGTCCCTCAAGGCATTGAACATGGCGACTAGAAAAATGTCCATCACTTTACTTTACAGAAATGAGAATTCTGATCGGAAGGTGTATAAATCGATACGAATTCGAAAATTCATTTTGGGCGAGAATATTGCATGAGAAGAAAATCCAGCGCATCCACTCAAATACAGATTCATCGATACAGGACGATATATCTTAGACAGTCGCCCTAGTAGAAATATAACCAGTTTTCCCTGTCACTGATGAGGCACTGATGAGGAAAAACTAGTCAGGGAAAATTGATGATTAACTTGTTTAATATGATTATTAAAATTCATATAAAACTAATCAAATTCTGAAAAGTTACCCATGCAGATATTGCGAAGACTGAAAAGAAACCTAAGGTTGGCACATGTGTCAGAAACAAACCTCTGTGAAGAACAAGTGGCCCAATATTGTTCCATGACTGTCCCGTTGTTCCCAATGGATAGTCAGTCATGATACATTTGTTAATATTTTTAGAATGATCACTACATCCGGTACAAGCTTGGCACAAGTGTAAAAATCGAGCATTCGTTCAGAACAATTGTGATAATATTGCTTACATGAGTGACACAATGTTTATAAATATTGACTGAATTTTGAATTTACAATAGCTGAGAACTTGGGGATAACTATTGGACTAGGTCTGGCCCGATCTCCCTGCCATAATTAATCCTACACAGTAGTTTTACACACCAAGCTAGATTTTATTGATCTAAGTGAGGGCAGAACTTCACTTAATGATAATAGGATACTCTTAAATGTAAGCATACACCGAGGTCAACTGATTTTGAAGAACGTTCTTCGATAATTCATGTACGATATTCTGAGGGAGAAAGTCATGAACTGAAACATGAATCAATTACTTTTTTCATCCATATCTGCGATCGAAGAAGTATTGGTTGATGCTTGGTAAATGAATTGGACCGGGCCTGGCAAAACCACTGGCCTAAGCTTGTCCTGATCTTATCATTCCCAAGCCTGGGCCAAGTTTAGTAAATTATTCAAGACAAGTTTTGGCAGGTCTTTTGACAGGCTTGGTCCTTCATTGGGCCATTCGTCCATACACACATGGGTATTGCCTTTATTCGCAAGAAATATCAATAGCGTAAATGTTTATGAAAAATATTCGGTTTAAAGAACATACTGCACCAAGAGAAATGGTCTACTTGAATATGAACCTACTAGACATTCGATTGCATCCAATATAATTTTACTTGATGCAAGTAAATTTCATTTGAAATGAATAAAAATTTATTTGGATGAAGTAAATTGTTTATTTGACTTAACTCGGACTTTAGTACGTTCATATCCCGAGTCGAAAAATTGCAATACTTTTTAAAGCCTGATTATCTCCGTAATCCGCAACGACCCAGAGTTGAATCAGGTCGAATAAGAAGTTTGTAAACAAGATCAGGTTGAGAACTGGGTAACATCAGGGTGAGAAATGAAAACGAACCTGCGTCACTCCGTAATACGCAACGAATCAGAGCTGAATCAGGTTTAACTTTTTAAATTGGGATTCGAATAGAAATTTAGTTGATTTGAACAAAATCTAGTCAATCCAAATAAATCCAAATATAGAATTTTCTCGGTGTAATTGTTATTGAAGTGATATATTTCAATCTCAAAAGTACGCCTATTTGAGATATATGTCTCAACCAAAATTCGAAATATCTCAAAGAAATTGAAACGAATTGTTTCGAATTATTTGATCCTGGGTTTGCTGTATCAAATCGATGAAACCTAACCTCAATAATTATAAAGTGTAATAATCACTGAAATATTCAGAAGAAAAATGGATGGAGTCTTTGTCAAGAGGTGTGCGCGTTCAATAAATTGACTGTTTTAAATTGCAATGTTGCGTATATGATTACTTCAGACAGTTACTCGTTGATTTGATTAACTTGAGGAGAAATACTGATAATAGACGATGGGCACCTCAAGCCCGCGTGATAAATTAACGAAAGCGTGCAATACGCTCAAACCGGTGCTTAACATTCCAATTTGCCATTTACGCCTCTACAGATCCTCATTCTCTCATGGTCCAAAACCGACTCCCCCGCAGTGATGCCAGCATTTCGTCGGCCGAGTCGATTTTCCCTCTCCATCACATCTGTCTGTATAGAAATTCCACACACACAATCAAACCTCCGACAAAAGAAATTTGATTGTATACAGCGTGATGGAGGGGGAAAATCGACTCGGTCGACCAAATGCTGGCATCACTGCTCCCCCGTCCGCGTGGTCAAACCAGTGTCCTCAGATTTGACTCGCAAACGTTGCAAACGTACAGATGCGACTGTAAATCCGTGTGAAAAAAGAGAGGGTACGGTTGCGCGCGCAACCTTGCATGCTTCCTTCATTGCTCATAGAATATTTGATGGGAGAGCGGAGGAGAAAGCATGCTAGGATGCGCGCGCAACCATACCCCTCTTTTTTCACACGGATGTACAGTAACGTTCGCGAGTCAAATCTGAGGACACTGGGTCAAACGCGTTGCGCTCCTTTCGCACGCGCCTGCGTAGTACGAGTTATATCGTTCGCAAAGCATTTCGGGTAAAATGCGTTCGTAAAATGGATTTCACCTTTGAATTAGAGTGTGATCCGACACAGGATTTTACAAAAGAGTATATGCGCATAACGAAGCTACCTTGGAAATTGTTAGATTTTGTAAGGTTATGTTATAAAAGGAGATGAGGTGTAATATGTATATATCCTTTCTTGTGGTGAAATAATATAGTTTTGTTATTTATTATGAGTAAGTATAGTAGTCACTTGAATTTTATCTCATGATATCTCATAATTGAGGTGGAAACACCATACATATAGTTTGATATTCCTTGGCAAAAACTCCTACATTTTATTCAAGAAAAAGTCGATGAAAATTTTTCCCACGGGTTTTGCTGAAAATTTACTTTTTAATCTTTGGAAACATCTTAAACACAAACATGAATTATTATTTGAGTGAAAAATCGTCAATTTATTGTTATAACTCCACATCTTCATCGACATAACCTGCATTTTTGTGGGTGATAAATGCTTCGTTAGTTACTTACAAATAACTCATCAACTACCGATCAGCCCCTCATCAGTTACTCGCTCATATCTGCTCAGTTTCTTCAATCAGTTCCTCATGAGTCAGAGCGTTACACCCTTTATCAGAAACTTGTAAGTTTCCTGATCAGTAAAATGGTAAATTGATCAGTGCATCATTTGCTAGAGAAAATTCCTACTAGGGGGATGGTGCAACTATTGAATGATAACATCATCCGAACATATAAACAACATTGGTTTTAGGTGTATAACCTAATTTTCGACATTTTTTCACAAAAAATATTATATATTATTAAATACATAAACACCAGATCAATCTTCGGAATATTGTCCATTGTTTTCGATGACCTTGCGCCATCCATTGGACAACATGCAAATACCATCGCGAAAAAAACTCGCAGGCTTTGAGGCGATAAAGTCATCGACGAATTTTCGTACGTCGTTCAGAATTTGGAAGCAGCTATCCTTCAAGGCATGCTGCAAGGCAAGGACCGGAAGAGCTGATAATCAGATGAAGCTGAGTCCGGTGAATATGCCGCGTAAGGGAGAATTTCCCAGCTCAAGTTCAAAATAGTTTGATGAGTCGCGCGAGTAACATGAGGTCGAGCGTCATAACTTTTCGGCTTCCTTGCCCAATAAATGGCCTTTTCTCTTCAAGAATGTCGTGCAGTTTGTTTAATTGTCAGCTTTAGCATTCTGCAGTAACCGTTCGACCTGTTTCTAACAGTTCGCAATATATTGCACACTGCATATCCCAGCAAATGCCTTTCTCGAGAGGATACTTTGTTGGAGAGTGGATGTCGACGGTTGTCCTAGATCCACCCATGAATTTTTGCATTTGGGATTAGAAAAAAAGAACATATTTCTCATCTCCCGTTACAATTTTCCACAGAAAATTCTTCTGTTGGTACTTGGCGAGCAGCGAAAGGCACGTTTTCATTCGTTGACCAAGGTTCTGTTCGGTCAATTCATGTGGCACCCATCGTCCTACCTTTTGCATTTTTCCCATCGCGTATAATCTTTCGGAGATGACTGCTTGAGTAACTCATAGCTGAGCTGCAAGCTGTTTTCGGGTTCGCGTTGAGTCTTCGTCGAGTAATTTCTGCAATTCAGCATCTTCAAACTCCGGAGGCTGTCCAGAACGTTCCCGATCGCCGAGATCGAGAGCACTATTTGCGAATCGTTTATATCAATATTTACACGTACCATGAGACACAACATCATCACCAAGAGCAGAACAAATCAAATTGCATGCTCCAATGACTTTTTTCCTTGTTGGAACCCCTTAGAGAATGCAGTGCCGAATGTGCTGTTTATCTGGCGCCATTGTATATACTACTGTTTTGTGAGGTTATGTAACTCTTGCAGGTATGATATATAATGTATAAGAAACTTTGGGGTTAACTCTTTGAGATCGCAATTGAGGGCGGGAATATTTAAATTTCAAATAGGAATTCCTGCTTGATGGAAAAATGTCAAAAATGAGGTTATACATCTATTAAAAGAGTGTATCGAGTTCAGGCCAAGACTGACGATCCAAGCTGAGCTTGGCCCAACTGGAAATTCAGTCACATTCGATCAGGTCAACTCGACGTTTGATTTCATGAATTCAAATTCTTAACTTCATCTTAAGACAACAAACTCGTTATAACAAACCTATGCTGCAGCGATCTATAACAATCACTTTCGCCTTTCATTCCTAATTCAAAGAGTAAGGTTCTGATTTCATGATCCGTATACGCTCCATAACGCTCTATGGCGTACAGCTGAACGTGATGAACTGGCGAAAGGAAGATATATATTCATTAAAAAACAATCAAAGTTCTGTACAGTGCTATGCATGTATCAAAATACGTACTGAGTATATATTCCTTTGTGTTATTCATCAACCCACCAATAGTCCAGAAATAATTTGGATTCCGAATGATGACCCTCTCCAGCCTGTATTTCACCCCATATGCATTAATTGCTTCTTGCCATTGATACTGTTGAAAATGAAAAACGTATGAAAATTCAGAGAAATTTTGTCCATCAGATAATTCATTCTAAATCTGTAATTCATAGATTGGCCTCCCGATTGAAAACATTAACGTCATTCACACCTGCGTTACTGGAAACGCTGTTGCCGATTCAGTACCCTCAACTTTTTTCTCTAAGAATGCCATATTGAATTCCAAAATTCGTAACAAAATCTGGAATATATGTATTCGTACAAGGTTAATCAAGCGCATAAATGGTACAGTTTGTTGGAAGCTTTCCCAGTATATCACTCGATTTGCTACTAACTTTGTAAAATTTTCGACGGAATTGAAGAACTTCGTCTATTGTTCTTGAAAGGATTGTGTCATCGGTATCGTTTCTTATAAACTGTTTATATATTCTCATCAGAACGCATTTGTAGTCATCAACTTTTTTATCACTGATATCAAGAT
The DNA here is from genome assembly GCA_018340375.1 of Gonatopus flavifemur. Classification (NCBI taxonomy): domain Eukaryota; kingdom Metazoa; phylum Arthropoda; class Insecta; order Hymenoptera; family Dryinidae; genus Gonatopus; species Gonatopus flavifemur. The sequence continues at coordinate 22,492,277 of JAFFJZ010000004.1, forward strand.
CATATATCCCCTCAGGGAATCCGTATATCCTGGTTGGGGGTCTCATCTGGACAATGCATTTACGAAAATCAATTGAAAATGGGAATACTCTTTCTGAAGTTTGTACGTCAAAGCGTTGTTGGAAATGTCGAAAAGATTTCAACTGTCCTTTTCCGTTTCGGCTTTCATCCCAATCATTCCACCATATTCATCAGGGAGAGCATGATAAATCATCAAGCTTTACATTCTGTCCTTGAAATGTTGAAATGATTTGGAAAAGAACCCTTGGGCCAATTTGTTTTTCGAATTGATTCAAAACTTGGGAATTTGTTCGCTTCGTCGTAGTATTATTCTCAGGAATGACTGTGCCGCGCATAAGATACCACAAAAAATCCAAGTGGATCGCGGCTGAATGTGAATGGCAGGGTTAAATTTAATAGTGTATTGTTGCCATCCAATAAGATAAGCATAGAACACTGATGTGCAATGAAAATTTTATTCACCTCAAAAGATGTAGAACCGTTATCATGTTGCGTTACATTGACATTAAAAAACGGTCCTTCCGGAGATTGATGTATAATATCCATGAGAAGTCCGGGGAAAGGTAATGTTATCTCTTCATTGGAGAACGGAAATCCGCCACGTTGATCTAGCAGTTCTCTTAATGTCTTAGATTCATTTTCACCTATAATTACCAAGGAACCCGAAAAATTCATCCTTCAAACACCGATGGATACAGGTATTTCGCATCCCTCTCCAATCCTTCAATCGATGTATAAAAAAGCACGACTAAGGCTGATCATGACGTCAACTGGAAAGGGATGAGGAATGCCTGGATTCGCCGGTGTCTGGGTATCAACTGTACAGCTAAGGCATCGATGAGATGACAAAACATGTCGTACATATTGCACTGTGCGGATAAACATATCCTGGTGGCATCCACGTTCCTTCCACCGCTCTCGCAGATTATCTGCAAAACCATGTAGCGGGACGTGGAAGATGACGTGGTCATACAGGGGATCACAAAATATACTCTGACTCTTAAGGTGATACCAGCGCCGGGACATTAGCCAAATTTATTCTGACATTTTATTCAAAAGTGAAGCAATAAAATCATAATATCGTTCTATACAGACCTTCTTGAATTGACAAAGTTGGTCTGTATAGAGCGATATTCTGATTTTTTCGCTTCACTTTTGAATAAAATGTCAGAATAAATTTGGCTAATATCCCGGCGCTGGTATCCCTTTTGAAGATTGATTCTTAATGTGGAACAAACACATGTTTGGGCTTCATCCTGTCTGTATGGGCTCGAGATTGTGCTAAAGTGGGGCCGAAATTCATGCACGTTGGGAAAGAAATAGTGTTTCATCTCGCATCACTCTTTGCAAGATGTTAACTGGATCCTATGACACTTGGAGTAACGATTTTTATTAAAGGAGATTATTCTTACCTGCGTTCAAACAGAGATCATATAATGTTTTGAATATTGGATCAAGCTTCTCCGGTTGATTGTTCTCTCCATTCACAAGATCTAGGTTCAGAGAATACACCGAAGTGAATAATTGGAATTGGATCAATTACATCCAAATATCCTCACTGCAGTTTGCACTAACACCTCCCATTGTTTATCAGTTCAGTAGTCTGAATGAATTATTTTCTTCGGTGAATATTTGGAAAAAAATTGCTAATTGACGGGAGCACACTGAGAGAAATATCCATAGTTGCGGCAACTAAAAAGGACACTCATTTTAATTTTGTTTTTGGAACTATGATTTTATAGTTGCTGTGACTATGTGTGGTTTCCATAACTAAAAAACATTATTACGATAACTAATATGCTATAACTATGTTTTCATTGTTATGTTAATTATAAATACTATATGTAGTTGGAATACTCAAACTTCAACTTGTTTTCATAACTATCTTTTCAAACTGCACACAACTGGAATGTATCAATCTTTCAAATAACTTTTCTCATAACTGATTACGAATAGTTGGCATAATTAATGAAATTGTGGTTGATGAAAATATGTCACGTCAGTTTAATCAAGGAAGTTGTAAGAATTGGATGACATATAAAAAGTATAATGGCATGAAAAAGCAACTATCCATCAGCACTTGAATGTAATACATTGAAAAAGTTTTTTTCACCATGAAATTATGGCCATGACAAGTGTTTCCGATAATAGGATAATATCCCATAAAGCACCGGGAGGTTTTCTGAACGTTCAGAAAACGTACTTGGTTCTGCAGAGAACGTCTGATTATTTGGATTCAGGATGTCTCAGTGATGTTCTAAAAACGTCGCATTTATGTCCTAGGGACATGCGAATGTCTCGTTCGGTTCCATCTATATCCATCGTGTGGATGGAGGTCAAATTAATCCAAAACCAAATTAATGACAGAAAAGCTGGAAAGAATGATGCGTTCTGTTAACTCTTTTCAAATAATGATTTCGTTGGTTTGGCCCTCATTCTCAAATCGCATCACTTACTTCTCATAGATTACAAAAAAAACCATTGAAAAGTATTCGGAACAATCAATATTCAGTATTTCAGTACTCGAAATACTTTCCTCTCGGGATACAACAGGGCTACCTCATGAAATGGAGAGCAACATTCTTTTATGAGCCACGTTGCTTTTATAGAGGTTAGTCACGGACATGAAATATGTGGACCAAGCACTTAAGAGAGAAGCGAAATAACGAGAGTGCGCAAACCGACTGCGCATCCACACGGAGATGAATGCACATCGAGGATATAGTAATTTTTAATAGAAAATTGAAGAATATTTCTCAAATTTGTAAAGAAGGTAAAACGTTTCACATTTCTGTTGAATATCTCTGGCGGAAATTCCAATTTTGAGAGTTTTTCAAAGATGTTCAGATTATTCCCAGAGATTTTCAGAATTATTCTGAATTTTATAGAGATTTACAGAGAATGTTCGAATTTTGAGAGTTTTCCAGAGATTCTCAGAAAGTCTCCTTAATGAGATGTCATTAGATGAAAAAAGAAGTCCTAAGGAAAGATGGTAGCCTCTTTTTTCATCTAATCATGTCACATGCAACAAACTTCCGCAGGTAATAGAGGCTTCCACCGAACGCAGTGAATTTTGTGGCTATTTGAGAAGGGCCGGAAATATCTGGTGATCATTCTCGGGTGAACAAACCATTGCTCTTCGGGCAAGTACCTGACAAGGCTGATTATCCTCGGATCCACAAATCACTGTCTTTCGGGTTAACCCTTAGCTGCCACATTGGGGTCAGGCTAACCCCAGCTGTATTCGAGTCAATTCAAAACTCCCACCTTCACAAATATGGACTTTAAACGCTACCTGTCGTGAGTTGAAGAGTGCCCCCGACCACTCGAGCTCAAATCAAGTATTGAACAGCGTTGGTGTGGCTCTGGCAGCTATACAAAGTTGAGTGATGTCGTAAAAGACCCCAGTGTGGCAGCTACAATTATTCATCCAATAACAATTTTTTTCAACACTGAAGATTATTTCCTCATGAATAAAAACCATTCTATATTTTGAAGGAAGTATTAACGAATATCAGAAAATATTTCTAAGAAAACAAAACAGTATACGCTTCGCGATCTATTAGGTGTATAACTTTGCTTCCGCCGTTTTTTTCCAAAATTCGAGGCTTTATTGTAAAAAACTGGTCATACATCTATGATTCGAAGTATTGTCCATCGCTGGCCACTACTTTCTCCCATCTTTCGGGCAGCATACGAATCCCGCGTTGACAAAACTGGTCATCTTTTGAAGCGATCCATGAATCGATCCAACTTTTTACTTCTCCATAAAACCAGAAGTGCTGGTCAGCTGGGTCGTGTGCCATTGATCGAAACATGTGATAGTTCGAGGGAGCAATGTCTGGAGAATACGGTGGGTGGGGTAGAACTTCCCATTTCAAAGTTTCCAAGTATGTCTTGATTACTTTCGCAACATGGGGTCGAGCATTATCATGCTGTGAAATCACTTTATCATGTCTCTCGTTGTATTGCGGCCGTTTGTCTGCCAATGCTCGGCTCAAACGCATTAATTGCGTTCGATGACGATCGCCTGTGATTGTTTCAGTCGGTTTTAACAACTTATAATACACTACGCCGAGCTTGCCCCACCAAATACCGAGCATAACCTTGGAACCGTGAATATTCGGTTTGGCCGTCGACGTGGAAGCATGGCCGGGATATCCCCATGATTTTCTGCGCTTGGGATTATCGTAATGAACCCATTTTTCGTCCCCAGTCACAATGCGATGCGGAAATCCCTTCCGTCTTTACCTTGCAAGCAGCTGTTCACAAACACACAAACGCCGTTCAACATCTCTCGGCTTCAACTCGTACGGCACCCAATTTCCTTGTTTCTGAATCATTTCCATGACTTTCAGGCGTTTTGAAATGGCTGGTTGCGTCACTCCCAATGATCTTGGCGATTCTTGTTTCGTTTGACACGAGTCTTGATCAAGTAATGCCTCCAATTCTGCATCTTCGAAAACCTTCTCTCTTTCACCACCATGCTGGTCTTCGACGTTAAAATCACCGTTCTTGAAGCGTTGAAACCACTCTCGGCACGTTCTTTCACTGATAGTGGCCTCACCATAGGTATTTGAGAGCATTCGATGAGCCTCAGCCGCAGATTTCTTCATATTAAAGCAGACAATTAAAACCTCCCGCAAATGACGAGAATTTGGCTCGTAAGCTGACATGTTTAATCGAGAATAACTTTATGATGCAGACACAAATCGACTAATATTTCGATGGCGTTATGTTCACAAATACCTAAGCTTGTTGTATGATATCTATGATCTATTTATTCCAACTACCACTCACCGCTACAGCCATCTATTGCAAAACGGTGGAAGGAAAGTTATACACCTTATATGTTTTTAACGCTGGGATACGAAACGACCCCAGGGTGACAGCTTTGTTATTCGGCAGAAGTGTGGCAGCTAAGCGTTAATACAATTTTGGGCACTTGCTACTTCACCAGACAGAGATAGTCCGTGAAGATGTATATACGTGTGAGATTTGTTGTACTGAAAATGGAAAGTCTTCATGAAATCGTTCATCATTAAACTCCATCTGTGCACAAACCAATTTGTTTCCTACTGATCCTTATTCGGATTTTTGTTGCTACATTTGACGACAAAAAATCGCAAAGATATTCATATGTGGCTTCAAATTTATGCGTTTCAACGTTTTTGAGAATTATTAATTACCAAACAGTGGGTTTTTCTACATCATCAAATCAACCTACCACTATCACCAAATTGCCTTCATAATCATCAATTTACCTACTTCAAATACAAATTCAGTTATCTATGGATATTCTGATTCAGATCAAACTTGAAACGTTGGTGTTCTATGCAATTGTTGAAAACGTGTGGAACAATATCTTAGGTGTTGGAATTGATTCATAGCGTTACACAAAAGCTGACGTAGGTAGTACAGTATTCCGTTGTTACCTACAATAATCTCTTCACCGTGAAACAGCTATTATTGGACGTCATTGGTCTTACATAACGTTTTTTTGAATCGTAAATAACAACACTCCACAACTCATTGAACATGTCAGAGTTTATACCGAATAAAGTGTTTTTGAGGGGAGTCTTACTCCATTTTTCAATATGAACAAAAGTGCTGCTGAAGCCCATCGTATTTTAGTGAAAGTGTATGGTGAGCATGGTCTAGCTGAGCAAACGTGTCGAAAATGGTTTGCGCGTTTCAAAGCTGGTGATTTCGACTTGGATGATAAGGAGCGACCTGGCCAGCCAAAAAATTTGAAGATACTGATTTGGAGACGTTGCTCACTGAAGACTCATCTCAAACCCTTCAAGAATTGTCGACATCATTGGGAGTTGACTTATCAACGGTAGGACAACGTCTGGAAAGTTTGGGCATGATCCAGAAGGAAGGACGTTGGATCCCATATGAATTGAAACCAAGGGACATTGAGGGGCGTTTTTTGACGTGTGAACTGCTGCGTCAATGGCAGAAAAGAAAAGGTTTCTTGCATAGAATTGTCACTGGCGATGAGAAATGGACCCATCACGACAATCCGAAGCGCAAAGAGTCATGGGTTAAGCCCGGCCAACCATCACAATCAGTGGCAAAGCCAAATATCCATCGGTCTAAGCTCCTGCTCTGTATTTGGTGGGATCAGATGGGTGTGATTTATTATGAACTGTTGAAACCGAATGAAACCATAACTGGGGATCGTTACCGACAACAATCGATGCGCTTAAGCCGTCCATTGGAAGACAAACGACCGGAAAACTCTAAAAGACACGACAAAGTCATTTTGCTGCACGACAATGCTCGTCCGCACGTCGCAAAACCAGTGAAAACATATCTCGGAACATTTGAATGGGAAGTTCTACCCCACCCGCCGTATTCTCCAGATATTGCGCCATCTGATTACCATTTGTTCCGTTCGATGGCTCATAGCTTGTCCAAGCAAAAATTTACTTCTTACGGAGATTGCCAAAAATGGTTCGATTCGTGGATTGCATCCAAAGATGCGTCCTTCCGACACGGTATTCATTCCTTGCCCGAAAGATGGTCGAAAGTAGTTGAGAGCGATGGACAATACTTTGATTAATGTATTCTTTGATTTTCATTCGAAATAAATAATTTTTCTTCTCACCAAAAGAACGCTACAAATTAATTCCAATTCCTAATATTATACTAAATGAGGGATAGGTTCCTATTCATTCATTCACGGAAGTTATTTACAATCAAACACAGAATATCACCAAATTACCTCCCTTCAACCTACAGCGATATTTCGAAAATTGCAGAGTATTCTACAGTAATCTTACATAAAAAATTGGACTAGTATCAAGCCTTGATGCTCAGTGTAAAACTAGAGGAGGAATAGAGAATGGATTCCTCCTAAGGTTGTAGTTTATTAGATGTTTTCAGGGAATAAGACATTTGTGTGGAATTCGATCTCACCTCGCAGTTTTGACTCGAAAGTCTCTTGTGCCGGGGAATACATATCAATTTCCCGTCTTCCCTGCGGTACAGGATTTCTCTGAATGAATTTGTTGCAGGTATGTGCGTAAAAATCCTCACAAGGGTCCGCTGTTGGATCTAAATCGTCCAGTATATCTTCCGTTGACAAGAGAAAATTGAAATACCTATGAGTAAATATCGTGATTTCATTTCTCACCCCAGTAGAAATTTGATCAGGCGTTTCGGATTTTCAATAAAGTCCTGGTCAGGTTAAAATCCGGAAATCGTAAATAAGCGAAATCTCATGGGGGCCCCTCCCTTATAAGGGCCTCATCTGATTCCCCTAATAGGATTCAAATGAGGTTGTAACCCAAGGGTACAATAGGGTTCGGATGAGGTTTCCACAAAATCGAGCAAAAAAGGGAAAACCGTAACGCAGTCTGATAAGAAATCAGGCATGCCTCATCAGGCCCTCATTTTTTCCCGTCCAAAATCTCTACTGGGGCATACTCAACTTTCTTCACGACCATTGTAAGAACACACTCCAACGCGATTCAGTTGATTTTATCAAGCTTAAAATCAGTACCTCTCAATCGGTTGGCTTCTGCTGAATGGTTCGACCATACAATCAGTAGAATGATTGTAATTCCTATCAAAGACCTAGCGATTGAACATCATGCGTCAAATTTGATTTCACATTACAGATTGGTAATTGCATGCAAAATACTTACCATCTCAATGATGACTCTTCATAATGAAACATCGTGGAGGATTTTCGATATGTCGTAATGAAATTGTTCGAAACTATTGAGATAATTTATATCGTCGTTTGTATGGTCGGAATCAGTTTATGAGAATCGTGTTCCACGTGTTCTCTTAGTCATATTCGTGATAAACAAAACGCATCAAGAATATTTCTCTACCTTTGGTTTTGCAATCCATACGAATAAAAGAAATAATTATTCACATTCTGAAGGAAAGGACATTCGTCTCGAAAAAATATGCTCCTCTTCGCTACGGAAATAACCGAATAGAGAGGTTTGATCAGTTTTGTATCTTAGAATCATGTTTCCTGTCTCACCCGTATTCTTTGTTGACAATAAGATAGAGGTGAAAAGGTCTGATGAGATATTCTTTCTGGGTTCGAAGTTTGTAACGTTGGGAAAGTCTCGCGCGTTGATGATTTCAATTATCGTTAATTTATCAATTAACTCCCCGAAAATGGTTCCTGTTTGTCGGAAAATCAAGGCTCGTTTCACATTAGTAGGGTAACACAATTCACAGACATGTTGAATCAGGGGAACTGATTTAAAGAACTTGGATTTCCTAGCTAAAAATTGCTGACGTGGAACAAAAGTCCAAAATTGATTCAATTGTATACATTTTTCATGCGCGTGACTGGTGGGGATTAACACGTACTGTTTGTCGACCGTTCGATGCCGCTACGGGTTTTAATTTAATTTTTTACATTTGTTTGAAACATTGACGTTTGTAAGTTATCCCCCTGAGCCCGGATTTCTTTATCCTGAGAGTGATCAAGTCGTCATTTCTGTTGATAAAAGTAGGAACTTTTTAATTCCTATTTGGCGAAGCAAGCCAAGCACCCGATATGGACAGTGCGCAGCTCATCCGTCGAGGTTCGATTCAAACCGGATCACTCTGGTCCAACATGCGGACTTGTAACCATTGTCTCCGCGATCCTAATACCCTGGGACGGTATATCACGGTGAAAGTTCTCAATTGCGCAACCAGATCATTGGTCGGACCTCCAAAAAGCTTCCTAGGTAGAATCATAGAGCCTACAGTGCCTTCTACCAGTACTTGAGACTGCAGGATCTTTGTTTCATCATTGTCAGATCAATATAGTAGGTTGTGCTGATAAAATGATCCCTTTTTCATCATTGTCAGATCAACAGAGTAGCTTGTGCTGATGGAATGTTAATGTGTGTGAATGATCATTTCCAAATCTGATCATGATCATTCGTTAACCGTTTGTATCAAGTTCTGATCTACGAACAATCTGGACATGATTATCCCAAGATCACTGTAATATTCATAATCAGAAAACACCCCCACAAACACATTATGCTGTTAGGGTAATGAAAAAGTAAAAATTGAGAACTCAATTATATGTATTGGAATTTTCAATTCAAAGAATTACAAAGAATATTATATTTTCAAATAAACTTGAAACTGTTAATACACTATATACATCTTATAAATTCGATAGTGAATGGATAATCGGGTTCTCGATTTGCAATATAAATGATACAAGTTAAATCAGTATAGTGTAGACAGTATTTTATACAACCTTAGGTTTGTATACATGGTTTCCTACATTCATTGAAACTTGAATTATCGTCTTGAAAGTACTTACTTCTCATCATCGCTTTCAGTGGACTTGAAATGTAATAAGGGAATCCTGATCACACCGTTTCATCCATTTCTAATGTTCCATCGAATCCATCAAATTTCAAGGGTCTTTTAAGGCATACGTCTTCAAAATTTCTCCAAACTTGAATTTTCTCATCCAAAGTATTCACTCTTTGTCATCGTTGTCAGTGGACTCAGGAATTTATTGAGAGAAGATCCCGACCTGATCGATTCATCTGTGTGTTTGTATTCCTCTGAATACAAATTCTCCACCACCGCTGTACCTATTGCACCGTGTGAAATAGTGTCACTAATAATATCTCATCGACAACCGTTACTCTTTCTAATCAGATAACTTTGTGATTTGAAATGTACTTACAACTTGTGAAAAATGATAGATTCAAAAGTGTTACGTTCATGGAGCTTGAAAGTGACACTTTTGAATCTATCATTTTTGGTGATCACTTTGAACGTGATCGCCGAGTGATATTTTTTTTATCAATTTATGATCCACATTTTTTTGCTCGGGTGGATACGTAGATGCGTCAAGCTCAAAAGAATCCCTCGGTGATCTGAAACAGCCGTCAAGCTGCCCCAATCCATGCGAGAGGAGTTCTTCCTGCGTATGTACATCTCAAAGGTCAATATTCTCCTCTTAATGCTAAAAATCCTCCTCGCGAATTCATCCAGCGCCTTCGGAGCATCCACGTATCTCCCCAAGTTCCCTACATACGGATCATGATCATACGGATCCCTGTCCAAGTATGTTCGAATTTTCAGTACCAATTCCAGCAGGGATGCCAGGAAAAACGGTGTGGACCGAAAAATCAGCCCCTCCATTGTTCACACAATGACACGTTCGTATACGTGTGACTCACATGTATACGAAAGTTTCATCGTGTGCACGGTAGAGGGGCTGATTTTTCGGTCCACACCGTCTTTCCTGGCATCACTGAATTCCAGTCTAGGCCAGCACATGATTCATATCCTCCACCTCTCCTTTTCCCGCACCCAAAGAGCACTGAGTCCGCCAATTCGAACTCTCATCACCCGTCAATAAGAAACTTCAATCCCACCCCCGCAATGAAATTCCACCACTCTCTACTGTGGCTATGTGGAGACATCAGAGCCATTGAAAAGCGTGCTAAAAGAAATATGAAATGAATTTGTGTGTTTCGTTTGGTATTCCAAAGATCCTGCTGTTCAGTTTTAATTTGTCATCCAGTTGAATCAAAACTGATGATTATACGAAGTCCGTGGGGGAGTTGTTTGGAAATGTGTCGGGTAAATATCAAGAACTTTAAAAACGGTGGGAAGTAGAAGTCGTTCACATTTGAAGTGTTCTCTAAAGGATTTCGGGGGATATCAAAAATATTTCGCAAACATGAACTATGGAAAAATTAACTGCTATTTAATTGCTGATTTCTCAACACATTCCGGATTTTCCCGCGCTACAAATTCCCAGAAAAAATGTGCCGGTTTCAGTTACGAGATAGGTACTACAAGAGTATCAAACGTGCTATGACGGAGATGTCTACGGCAAAATCAGCTGGTATTCCAATTCAACTGCTCGCAATCTGCACCATTTCCGATTCTGTTCCGTCACGGGTTTTGGGATTAGAGGCGGATATCATATACCTGAGATGAAATAAAGGATTATGTAGTGCATTTTCGGATAACTATCTGCATGCTATTCAGCTGATAATCAACTGGTCGTGATAAAAACAATTTCCAGTTCTGTTCTTATACAAATTTCCGGTTCGAAAACGGAAACTGTGGGCAGGGGGAGAGGAAAAGGTATCCGAAGACGCATTTTGAAATTTTCCATTTCGCCTCTAACCTGAGAATCTTTGAAGCAGAATGAACAGAAATTTTCCAGATCTCGAGCAGTTGATTAGCAGCTAAATACCACATGGAACGGACGAATTATCCAATATTATCGCTTCGAACGCATATCCGGTACCGGGGTTCCGGATCAGAACCAGATATCCACTGCATCCCTAGTAGATAGTGACCCGAAAAACGCATTTGGAAATTCTCAAGCCCATCTTTTGAACACAATATCCGCTTGTAATCCAAGAATCCCTAAAGAAGAAAAAGAATTGGAATTTGAGGGGCTCACCTAGTGTGACAGCCTACAAAAAAGCGATTTTTGGGAATTAAAAAAAAACTACTGTATCAATTGTTTCAAAATTTGGAGCGTATATTTAAACATATTTTGAGGATTCGCAGTAGAATTTTTGAAGACAAAACTTGAAGTTATTTTTTGAGTTACACGCTATCTCCGACGGCGCTAAGAAAAAAGGTCCTCCACTGCTGCAGTGATTCCAGCGACTCTTAATCGACTAGAAGATATTGTCCTGAGTTACAATGACCTGAGGTCGAGAAAAAAAAATCAAAAATTGACAAAATGGCGGCGTTTAAAAAAAAAAAAGTCGAATTTTACCCAAAATTTTGGTCATTTTTGGCCTGCCAAAATTCGATTTTTGATCAGATCAAAAAACTGGTAGGTCACTGTATGGAGAATTATATACAGAACATGCAGAAAAAATTTGATCGCGATCGGATCATTTGTCTCCGAGTAATCACTGCAGCAAAATCGAAAAATGCTGTTTCGAGAAAAACGCGTTTAAAGATAAAATTATCGTTTTCACTGTTTTAAATGGATGGAAATCATACTTACAGCTAATCTGCTATTCCAGGCCCATATAATTCACCTTCCTCTTCTTCAAAAAGTGCTTGTTGAGCTGAAGAAGCTCTTCTTCGAGATGATCAACCCCCTTTTAAAACAGTCCGTTGGTGATGATCAGCGATTCGTAGTCTCGTCTCGTCCTTAAATGGCTGTAACTCAAAAACTATTTGAGATAACGATTTAAAATTTTAGTATGTTATTTTTAAGAGTATATCTTATCGAAATATGAAGAAAAAATCTTTTTTTCGAAATTTCACACTAGGTGTGCTCCTTAATTCGGATTGCGAGCAGTTAAATAGCAGCTAATGTTCTTGCGGCGCTTCAGTTTTTTCGATATTTTTTCACAATTTATATAGCATAAAAATCCGTAGTGAAGTAGAAAATTAACAGTCAAATAACAGCTCATTCCCCTATAGTTCCCGTCACGATCGCCCGTGTAAGAAATTCCATCAGTAACGCCATAATAATAATCGGGGCCTAACAAGGATTAAATGGTGAATGTGACGCAAAAATCATTACAACCTAATTGGATATCAACAGGGCTCCCATCGGGGCCGGAATAATTCCATTTTTAACCTGTTTTTTTCATTGATTATGGAAAAAATTTGATAAAATATGAATGACATTGAAGAAAAACAATTTGATTCATTGTTGCGCACTAATAAATAAATCGCTGTATTTTGAAAACTAATAATCCAATTGATCTGTAATTCCCCCAAAAAGTTTGTCCACACAAAGGGGAACAACTTTGTCGCTTTGAGTTTTTCCAAATCGAAAATGCCTTTGACGCTTTTTGAACGCAAAGCGTTGAAAACGTGGTTTTTACTTCGGATTAAAAATTCATTAACTTGTTATCAACTTTTATACATTTTTGGAACATTGTTGTCTTTGGAAAAGTCTCACGAATCAGAATCTACAAGATTCATCCCGATTCGTTGAAGAATGATCGAGTTAGGACGAGTTTAACATTGAAAAACATCAATTTCCCGGTTCAAAAAATAGGTAGTTTTCATTTTTTTTCTCGAAAACTATTGATCCTAGAAAAAAAATGTTCATGGGTACTTATATTGATTTTTCCAGCCTTATCACCCCATATTGTTAGTTTTTCAAAATTCCAACTTTTTTCTCGAGGCCTCTCGTGTCAGCTTGGATCAATCCTTCTATCTCTTTCCGAGCGCTACCGCTGCTATTGCATGGGTGTCCTCAATTGTACACAAATTGTATACACAAGGGACTACCTCCAGCAGCGATGTGAAATTTACCGAGTTTCTGAGAGAAGTTAAGATTCCATCCAAGTCATTCGGAGAGCGATGAGTTTTTACAATTTCTCAAAACCCATTCTCAAACACTTTGAATAATGTATAAAATTATGGAACATTCGGGAGAGATCCTTTCACCGAAGCAGTGTTAGAGGAGATAAATGCAAAGACGAAAGATGTTGGTGGCAATAACGTGAGATGCGTGTGTGTGCAAGCGCATGATCGTAGGGAAGGAGCATTCTCTTCTTCGCCAGATGTGGACGTTGAGCCTCAATAGCACCCTTCGATTGATCAATTAAGGAAGCGTTATACCCTTCATTGGTAGTTCTGTCTGTGTTCAGGAAGTCTATGAGGACGATACTAGGAGAATCACCTAGAAACTTTTTTATCAATTCCTGACCAACTTTGTGGTTTTTCGAACAAAGTTTGTCGATTGGCATAAATCGTTTTAGAATTCACCAAAATTGGTTCACTGAAAAATTCCTCAAGTTCATTAGGAGTTGTTTCTTTGTGCAGTCCGCTATATTTAGGAATGTTTGGAGGTTTTTCATACCAAACTGATTTTGCTCAATTCGCAAATAACTTCTTTCGTCGGACACAACTAGTCGGAAATTGACAGAATTTCAAGTTTTTGAAAAATGACTTCCCATGCAGGTATTGCCAAGACTGAAAGAGACCCAAGGTTGGCACATGTGTCAGAAAAAAACCTCCGTGAAGAACAATTGGCCCAATATTGTTCCATGATTGTCCCGTTGTTCCCAATGGATAGTCAGTCATATTACATTTGTTAATTTTTTTGAAATGGTCACTACATTTGGTACAAGCTTGGCACAAGTGCAAAAATCGAGCATTCGTTGAGAACAATTTTACCAATATTGCCCACATGAGTGGCACAATGTTCATAAATATTGACTGAATTTTGAATTTACAATGGCTAAAGACTTGGGGATAACCATCGGGCCAGGGCTGGACTGATCTTCCTGCCATAATTGATCCTACACACTGGTTCTACACATCAAGCTAGATTTTATTGATCTAAGTATGTGAAGATAAACCATAAGTTTTCCGGGTGACTCGGGGGATTCCAATGTTGGATTCCGTACGGGATCAGATCATTATAAGATTTGTGTTATGGTATTTCAGTGAGATATCATTAGTTGAGTTCGAGCATAATCCAACAACAAAATCAAAATTCATTGAAATATCAAAGAACGCAAATTTTCCAATGATCATACAAACTTGTCCCAGTCTTGTCACATCGTTCAAGATAATTCATGTACGGTATTCTGAGGGAGAAAGTCATGAACTAAAATATCAATCAATTACTTTTTTCATCTTTATCTGCGATCGAAGAAGCATTGGTTGATGCTCGGTAAATGAATTGGACCAGGCCTGGCAAAATCACTGGCCTAAGCTTGTCCTGATCTTATGATTCCTAAGTTTGGTGAATTGTTGAAGACAAGTCTCGGCAGGTCTTATGGCAGGCTTGGTCCATCATTGGGCCATTGGTCCATACACACATGGGTTAGAGTGGGATGTTCGGCTCCGTGCTACGTAAAAATCCACCAGTAAAGTAAGGCTGGACAAACCCTGATGAATACAGGAGGAGATTTGGAAAAAGACTTGACTAATGGATCGTTCCTAAATTACGTAACGCTTTGTTTATGTCGTTCCTCGTCGTACTAACTTCAGACCTGATAAGAGAGATAGAGAAGGGAAATAGTAAATAGCGTTCAATGATTTATGGACGGTCCTTGAAACCTGGATTGATAACATCGTTCCAACAAGCTTTTTTTTTACTACAGAAGTGATGTTGGTTCAACTTTCGCTCAATGCTAGGGTAACAATTCATGATCCTCTAATATCTCTGTTTTCGATCAACATTGGCCCGATATCAACCCCAAAAATGATGTGGTTGATATGTGGATAACTAAAAACTAGCTATGGTAGCTATTTTTCAGCTGTGGCAAGAGAAGTTATCGCTACAGGAGCTAAAATCTAGCTTTTGCAGTCATTTTTTCTTTATCCGCATATCAAATGTACGAAACAGCTACCACAGCGAATTATTTTTTTCCGTGAAAGCATTGGTAGAATCCTCGAATTCTGACATGAGCTGTTCCCATCTATTTCTTCCATGAAACTTCGAAGACATTTGGACACACGTTTTTGGATAAATTTTTGGTGAACGTTCATTGGGTTGCGCAGCAGTCTGTGAAAATTTCCAGGAATATCTCGACGCATTATTCCCAAGTCGATGAGATGAATTCCCCTGTGTATCTCCATAATCTACCTTCACACCACAGAATTTATGGAATAAGCTCGAATAAACGCCCAATAATTACACGATCCATCAAATAAAAGTCAAGAGGACGGAGGCGAAAGCAACCAAACAAGCCAACTCAATTTCCAAAGTTCCATCAAAAGTTATACACCCTTTGCTTACGAAATATATTCGGATGTTTTTATCTTGATGAAAACAATGGTACAATCAAACCCAGAACAATGAAGGATGTTTCGAAATTCGAAGAGAGATACGTGAATGATCGTTATATACGTTCCGTTGAAATTATAATCGAGGGAGGGATGTATCGGCATGTGCTACTACGGCCAGGGCCGAAACAAACGAAGTAAATTGCATCTTCGGTCGAAATAATACATATGCATGTACCAGACGACGGGCACATCGAAAGTATATGTATACGTATATTTTATCTTTCCTTTTTTTTCACATGCGTGCGCGGTGGTGGCGCCCAAATATAAAGCCAGTCTCATTCTCCTCCACGACGGCGGTCCTCCCACGGATGTGTATTGTATTCGTGCTCCATTCTATTACCTCTACATTCCGCTCCTAGGACCCGCGGGGTTTTAATTAACCCGTTTGTTTGTCCACGGGAAGTTGGTATTCCTGAATCGTGGCTTCTCTCCGTCCCCACGCACACCCACACAACCTTGAATTCACGCAACAATCCGTACGTGTGTACGGTACGATCCTTGTACACCCGCGACGGCTTTGTACAGGGTGAACCGCAAAAAGTGATAATCATAGTTTCATTGTTCCCAAGACAAATGAAACGGAATTTGCATTGAAACGAGGATTCGTTCACTTGCTTCCTCACTCGCGTCATTATCAGGTGCGGTTTTGTGGATCTCATCGGAGCATCGATGCATCGACGCATCGATGCATTCAGGGTATCTTGAATTATAAAAAATCAATCCATAAAAAAAGATCCACCTCGTCTCATCCCCCTTGCAATATAAAAATATAATTGTCGTACGCATCCAACAGATTTTGTCATCCAAAAGAAATCCAATTTCACCAATCTTCCAGCATTTGATTCTATCTCGTGGTACTTTTATTACGCGTACGTGTATACACACAAGCGGAACAGAATACCGTAACACAAATCCTGAAAATTAACTCTCCGAGTTCAATGGCGCGCGACGATCTACTACTAGTTCGGACAACGACAGCGAGAAATACCAGATGGCTCGGAAAATCTAGAATTACGAAACTAATGAAAATATCGAATTACAACGGAGATAGCGAGAGAGGGCTTACGGAAATAGTCAGTCGGTCCTGTGCTGTCGTAAAACAATTGTATGTACGTAGTAAAGTATTCGTTCGATGTACATGTAGTACGTACGCGTATAGAAGCGGGAAGGATGGTCGTTGGAAATTACAGTGCGAACGAAGATACGAATCCACTTACAAGCGTCGCGTCACTTGACTCGCCCTCATCTTTGAGCCCCCCATGCCTCCAACCACTTACACCACCGGCTACCCCTCTTTTCTTTACACTCTATTCTACCGCCACTCAACGACTTTCGATCTGCTGCTTTCTTCGCAACTTTGTATATGTTTCACTCCCCTCGCTACAAAATTTCGTTAATATTTTGACTGAAATATCTATCGAATAATCGTAGAATAACGAAGAATGATTGCCATTTTAATTTGATAAGAATTCTTTTTCGAGATACCTCTTCCTTCTCCCGATACTCCAGTCTCAATGTTGGCGATACAAGGTATGTCTTTATTTCTGCTCATTCATCTTCCGTGTCGACATTCTTTCCTCTCCTTTTTTTTCTCACCATTTCCAGACTTCTGCTTCATGAATCTTTTAAACGCCTCTCGAAATCTCTCCTCCTCTTTCTTCTACTGTTTTTCAATCTCTCGACGTTTCATTCCTTTGATAGGGCCTTTTCCACTTCTTTCGGCATTTTAAATTCAAGTAAGCACTTAATTATCACGTGCGAACGATTTGAAAATCCTCTAAAGATCTACGGGGTCTGGTGGTGTATATTTCTAGATAGGCTGGAAAAATGAAATACAGAGGCAACGAATCGGTGGATCTTTTTAAAATAGTCGTGGAGGTTGATTTTACGGAGAATAATGCGAGGTATATTGAGGGATCGAAGAGGAGAATTTATCCTGATTCCGCGTTCAAAGTGTGAACAAAGTGGAGTGATTTTGAAGAGATTTTTGCTATGGATTCTTAATGCCAGTTTCGAATGAAAGAAGTGGGAGAGGAAAGACTTGCACGTGAGTTAAGAGGATACGATCGCATAGGTGGCTCCAACGCATAAAAAAGTATGAAATTTTCAGGGATGAATCTTTGAAGGTTTATCTAGGTCTGTATCGAGCCGGAATTCTGAATTTCAAAAAGAAGTGGAAAGAATTTTTTCACTTCCACAGACCTGGATAAACCTTCAAATATTTATCCCTGAAAATTTCAGACTTTTTTATGCGGTCAGTTTCGAGTATTTCAGTCGGAAAAAAATGCCATCAGATGGAGCCACCCATCCGATCGTTTCCTCTCAAGACGAAAGGAATAGGTAATGCCATGGAAGAGTACGATGTCTATGCAGGAAGTCTAACTAAATCGCTCAACAGCCTAAGTATGGCTCTGATTGAATCACCAAGAATGGATTTTCTGTTCAGCCGATTTCCTGTCACTGATTCAAATTCATTTCTAAGTGACATATTTTGTGCTGGTACCCCGTGTGGAAATTTTTCCGGGCTCAGACCTGGGTCAGGTTTATAATCCCTACTCGAACTGTGGCTTTGGTTAGGACACCTGGATTGGCCCCAACTTGGGGTGTTACGCTTTATAATCTAGGCCTCGTAATGGTTCCCAAACGTGGCCCACATCAAGAATTCAACTTGGGCCAACTCGCGGAGTTCAGTTTAGCCCATATGAATTCTCAAATTTCATCCTGCGTTGGGCCCCAGGATATTTGGCTGATATTCCTCAAATTGGAGACAAATGAATTTGCTCCAGCAAAATGTTCATTGAGGGTGAGCTTTTGTTAGATCTATGCTGTATGTGAAATTACCATCAAATCAAAAACAAATTGAAATTACCATCCGCTCTTGTATGTAAATTTTCCGAAAGGTAATCAAAATATTTCTTTCAGTCAGTCAAAGGCATATCGAATGTTTGGAATTTCGATTTCGAGCTCATAGGTTATTTGAAATTCGTTTCAATTGTTATAACCTGGAAACTGAGAGCACTGGAAGAATAACTTTCAAAAACATAGAAATCAAGATACGTTTTAATTCATTCAGTGTCAGAGATTTCCTGAGTAGAAATAAAAGACAATGCAATTTTGACCTAACAACATTGAGCATGCCCCGAATGTACTTCAGCTTTGATTTTTTCTTAAGAGGATACGAGAATTACAATCCGAAATATTTGGTGAAAATCTTGTTGACTATTTTGAAATACTCTATAGACAATTCTACCAACGTTAATATGAAGTATCCCGTTGTTGCGTGTATATAGGTTAATAACACCAAAAAGAAGTATTTTTTGTTTATTACCTCCTCCCAATTTGTGAAGAGAACTGAACGAAAAAATAAACTTTCGATACACGAAATAATGGTATAAAATTTAAACCAGACAGGATTTTGACCCGGATCTGACAAGTTCTGTTTGGCTCTATCTGGCAGTTCCATGAGTGTTCAAACTGATGTACAAACCAAACAATGTCAGACAAACCTGTCAGATCTGGGTCAAAATGTTGTCTGGTTCTGTCAGGTATTTTTAATAGCGGAAACAATGATAGTCAACCTATGGCCTCTATAAGGTGTGGCTGGACATGCTCAAACCTAGTAGAAATTTTGATATGGAAAACATCAGGTCCAGATCAGGCACGCCTAATTTCTGTCCAGGGCCTGACTTGAGTATCTGATAAGGCCCTGATAAAAATGTAATGCAGGGAAAAGACAAGGTCCTGATCAGGAAAACCAAACGTCTCCCAATCAGGATCTGATCAGGGTAGTAATTTGATTCCCAATCAGGACCTGATCCGCGTGGTAGCGGAATTCCCAATCACGACCTCATATAAGCTATAATCTAACATTCAATTTAACCCTTTCCGACACCTTCTCTATATATGGGACAATATTTTCCAACGCGCTTAAAGATATCTTTAAAATCGATCAGCTCACTGAGCATTATTTTTACTTCTTTGCGGAGGTATTGACTACCATTTCATCAGGTATTGGATTCTTACAAGTGACTAGTATAAGTTTAAAAATTTTCCAAAAAGTCATTTCATCAACGGTTTTCAATTATCTCATTTCGCTTCTGATATTTACGGATATAATTCACCATATTCTATTATAAATGATGTTATATTTTTTTTCACATCTACATGATCTTTTAAAATGATATAGTGCAATAGTTTTGTGAAAAATATTTCTGAATAGTCATTTTTATACTTTAAAGAATCGTCCCATATATGTGACATTATGACTTTACGAATGAGTTAATTTCCTCAGTCAATCAACAAGGACGCCTGAATGTATATTCCTTACGTTCGGTTATCGTAATGTTTTTTTCAATTTCCGCTGCTTGCTTATTAGAGTTTGGTTATCGTGAGGTGGATAAATCAATCCAAAATGCGCAGGACAAGAAGTGGCAAACATACATTCAAGGATGCATTATTGGAAATGATTGATGATGGTAATACTTAAGATATTGAAGGTCTGATGGATGAGAATAACGATGAATATTCTCATGAAACTGGAGAAATCGTTGTGAGTACAGGATTATTGGTTAGCTTTTGTTTTTTCTCATTTGAGAATCTCATTTTGTGCATAGTTTTCTCATTTCAATTCATATAAAGCCTGAAAAAGACTGCTTTGTTTTTTTTCTTTCCTTTTTGTTATTCAATATTCGATCCATATTGTCATCACCCGAGCAACATAAGAGGTTGGAAATGCTGAGAACGTGTTTGGAAAATCCTACGAACATGCGTAGAACCTCCAAATGAGACTGTTTCGGATAATTATGTGATATGCGCCTTCATAGGATATCTTGACGAATTTATCCAAAGTAGTCTTATTTGCATATTCCCTTCCCATTCATAGGCCAACCCTAGCATATTTGAGAAGTTCTCGTGCTACTTGAGCACTATGGTCATGATCATAAATGACAAGATAATCGGAGGCTAGAGTAATTCTTTCTTTTCTCGATTGAAAATAATCGTTTTCAAAAAAATTATCAAATGAAATACATATACACCAGGTGTGTGAGTATGAAACCGGAATTTGCCCATAGGTGGTGCTAGATGTCGATGCAGTTACCGACACATCACGTCAGCGGTGTCTTGTTATTGTATTAATATCCGACGAAGATTTCCAACTCACAATAACACGAGTTTCATTCAGTAGCATTAGTTTATTAGAGATAAACATGTCGAGTTTCGTGCCAACAAATTACGATTTGCGGACAGCACTACTTTCCTGTTTTTATCTGGAGAAAACCACAGCCGAATCGCATCGAATGCTTGTGGAGGCGTTTGGTGAGCATGCTCTCGGTAAAACACAGTGTTTAGAGTGGTTCAAACGATTCAAAAGTGGTGATTTTGACGTCAAGACCGAAGAACGTGGAAGACCACCGAAAAAGTTTGAAGACGCTGACCTGCGAGCCTTGTTGGACGAAGACGACGCTCAAATACAACAACAACTGGCTGATCAGTTAAAGGTGCCCCAAGAAGCCATCTCCCTTCGGTTGAGAGCCATGGGAAAGATACAAAAGGTGGGGAAATTAGTTCCATATGAACTCAACGGAAGACAGCAGGAAAACCGTAAAACATCATGCGAAATGCTGCTCGCCAGGTTCCAAAGAAAGTCATTTCTCCATCGAATTGTGACTGGCGATGAAAAGTGGATATATTTCGAGAATCCTAAGCGCAAGAAGTCATGGGTTACTCCGGGTGAACCATCAACATCGACGGCAAGACCAAACCGCTACGGACGAAAGACAATGCCGTGTGTTTGGTGGGATCAGAAGGGCATAATCTACTACGAGCTGCTGAAACCTGGGGAAACTGTCAATACTTAACGCTACCGACAACAAATGATCGATTTGGATCGAGTTTTGCGTGAAAAACGACCAGAATACCAACAAAGACAACACAAGGTGATTTTGCTGCACGACAATGCACCAGCACACAAAGCAAAACAGGTCCAGGAAACGATAGAGTCATCCCGTTGGGAGATTCTTCAGCACGCGCCTTACTCACCGGACCTTGCCCCATCCGATTACTACTTGTTTGCATCGATGGGACACGCACTTGCTGAGCAGCGCTTTACCTCTTACGAAGATGTACGAAAATGGCTCGATGACTGGTTTGCCTCAAAAGAGCAACAGTTCTTTTGGCGCGGAATCCACAAATTGCCAGAAAGATGGAAAAAATGTATAGATAGCGACGGACAATACTTTGTTTAAGTTACTTTGTATCCCTGGTGAAAATAAAGCGTGCATTTGGAGCGTCGCATAGGAGTGTTATTACCGTCACATGAGAGTGTATTGAGAGTCAATTGGCGCAGTTGAGCGTGGATCGAGCGTGAAGAAAAGCGTTCATGCACGCTGTGCTCACGCTTATATTGAAGTAAGCGTGTATTGAACGTATATTGGCCAGAATCACGTTATTGGTACGCTGTTTGAACTTTATGTGCACGCCGTTTTTTCGCCAGGGATCATATCATTACAATAAACGTATTTTTCCTGTACAAAAATTCCGGTTTCATACTTACACACCTGGTATCTGAAAATAGTGGCCACAGATAAAATGATACATGAAAGAAGTAATCAGTCAAGATGGATCTAATATTCTCACCAAATGGTATGATTCTTCTCTAGTAACTATGGGATCCAATTATCAGGGTTCTGGCACTCCCGACTCATGTCAGCGTTGGGATGAGAACAACAGGTATATTAACGTGCCAAGACCTGAAGTCATACGAAATTATAACGAGAATATGGGAGGAGTGGATAAATTTGACTTCTTGGTATCAATTTATCGATCCTTTATAAGAACTCGTAAATGGATGGTGGGAATGATTAGCCATGGTATTGATATGGCAGTTGTCAATTCGTGGTTAGAATATAAACGAGACGCATCGCTCATGAATATACCGAACAAGGAGGTTCTTGGCCTCATACATTTTCGTCAATATTTGGCGGAAAGCTTGATTTTAGCCAGTAAAAATATCCAAAAAAAAGAGGGCGCCCATCAAGTGATTCCCCAGCACCTGTAATTCCTCGCAAACGTATCGCACAGATCAAACCCATTGAAGATGTTCGTTTTGATAATATGAATCATTCACCTGAATTTGTTGATTCTAAAACTAATTCTCGATGTAAAAATCCAGGATGCTCAAAGAAAACATTCATCAGATGCGTGAAATATAAGATCTATCTGTGTTGTGGGAGGAATCAAAACTGCTTCTTACAATTCCATACACGAAATTGATATGGAAAACGTTTTGAAAACCAGTGGATGTTTTTAATTTAATTTGATGTTTCAAACGCATCCATATCGCACATCGATATAAATATTTGATATTTTCATATGTATATATTATTATGAAGATGTGTATTATGTTATTGTACTTTTCCGTATTAAATAAATCATTTTATTTAAAAATTACTTCATCGATAATCTATGTCCTTTGAGTCATAGTGTATCATGTATGGGACGATCTGTTTCTCTGCTCTGGATGATCGTATTGGAATGAACTAAACGGCAAAATATTTGTAAGAACCTCCAGAATACAGATTTCGAATTTTATAATTTTATATTCATTCTTGAAGAAGCTTGTCCGAAAGAGTTGATTTTCATGGAATTCACTTTTCATAAAATTTTTTGACACTCCCCCAACAGAAGAAATTCTACTGATCATCCAAATAGACCTCAGTTGAACATTTTAAAAAGACAGGTATATTTCTCATGAGTCCTGTTAAAATCTGAATAGTTTGATACATTCATCGTTCTGAATTGATCAGGTCCTGATTCGGCTGTCTTGTCGGTTATCACATGATTGAAATACGGATGAGCTAAGGCAATCCTGATCAGGTCCTGATCAAGATATCTTGACAGTTACCTCACAATTCAAATACAGATGAGTCGAGGCAATCCTGATCAGGTTCTGATAGGAATACCATGTCTGAGTTACTGAAAGGGAAAATCTGACTGGGACCTGTCAACAATCTTGCGTTACATTGCTGGCAGTTCCTAAACAGGACGACATGTCAGGACCTGATGAGGTAATTAAAAATTTTCCTTAATCAGGAGTTCCCTATTGCAGCCTTACGAGGGTTATGTTTCCGATAGGGAATTTCCTGTCAAATTTCTACCAGGGATCATGTTCGATTCCATAAGACTTTTGAATATGTGCTTTGAAAACTCTTGCAGTGAAGTGAAATATTTGACCGGACATTTTTTTGGCAAAATCGTAATTTTCGATTTTTGGAGGTCGATTACTCCAACAATTTTTTAAGCACACCTCTGCCCTTTATATAGTGTTGTCCGAAGCCTCGAAGTAATAGAAAATCTGAGAAAATTGACCTCCAATGGATGCGCACGATCCCTACTTGTATGAGTGTCGGACCGGACATTTGTAACTTCAAACTGGTAACACAAGTTTGTGATTTTTTTACTGACAATTACATCCATGTAATTTGAGTAGCTTGGAGTCTAGGGTATTGAGCTGAACTTTTTAATCACGCGCAGGAATGTTGTGAGTAAGTAAAGTCGTCGATCTATAACGGGCTACAAGTCAAAACGTCCGTTTTTCGTATTTTTTTTAATCACTATGAGTTGTATCCGTTTATGAGGACTTCTGTGATCATTTTAAGTTATTGTTCCTGTTTTGAGAAGTCTGATCACACATTTTCATGCACAGGGAATTGAATTTTATGCATTGGATCAATTATGAATGACGAGTAACAGAAAAATGACACTTTCTGCACGGAAAAAAATGAACTGTTAATTTTACCAGAATTCCGGTTACTATATGGACAGCAAGGAATATCTGTGACTTTTACTGGAATTCTTGTTAAATTTACCGGAGCCCTTGTTAAATTTGCCGGAGACTTGATTCATTTAACTAGAATTCCGCTTAAAATAGCAGTAATTCTTGCTGTCCATATATTAACCGGAATATTTTTTTCCGTGTGTGGAAACGTCCTAATACATTCCAGTTGTGTGAAGTTTAAAAAGATAGTTATGAAAACAAGTTGGAGTTTGAGTATTCCAACTACGTATTTATAATTAACATTACAATGAAAACATAGTTATCGTAATGATGTTTTTTAGTTATGGAAACCACACATAGTCACAGCAACTATAAAAACATAGTTCCAAAAACAAAATTAAAATGGGTGTCCCTTTTCAGTTGCCGTAACTATGGATGTTCCTCTCAGTGTACATCTTCTGAAAATTCCCACAGTGATCTGATCCATCTCATACGTTTTGAAGATTGCTGTATTTTTTCTTCTCATGTACCATCTCGAAATTAGTGACATTATTCGAAAATTTTGAGAAACTCTTCAAAACCTTGTCTCAAGGTTGAAATTCAATGTTTCCTCAAAATAATTCGATACTCCGTTGAAATCCAATCGTAAAGCTGATGCGAGATTGCAGTTCGTGAGATCGAGACCTCTTCCTTTCCACCAATTCCAAATTTAACTACAACGGCATACGAGGTACGAGGAAATAATCAATCGTGCACTATTAATTTAACGGATATTGCTGCCTTTATAGCGGAAACTAATAAGCCGTTAATCGTTATTGCGCGCAAATACTTTGTCAAGGGCAAAGAAAAGTCAAGGTCACAATTCCAAGATTGGATTCAGAAAATATCAATGTTTTTTTAATTTTCTCTTTGTTCAAAGCCCTCTTCATCGTATATACGGTATTCAGTTCTCCAGATTCCGGTCTGGCGAATTCTCTCGTTGTATTAATTTTCAAAGAGCAAATCATATGCATTTATAAAATATCATACCCCCGCTGTTGTACTCTTATTTATCGTTCACCGTGTGTATAAAGTGGACACGTATGTGACGCTCCCGACGAAATTGCATTTTTCTGCCTTTGTACGGTGCGATGGTCATCTATCTACCCAGAAAAATTTAAAACGGGTAGACGCGTGTTCGTTGGCTGTACCGAAACTCATTAAGAAACTCGTGAATATTCTATCCAAAAACAAATTCCATTGTTCCATATGAAATACGTTGTGCAAAAATAAAAAAAAAAGAACCTTGAATGATTGGATTCGTGCGTGTTCGAGATCTTCGATCCAAGGGCAAGTATTGAAATTTTCAGTGAATAATAAACGGCGGAGAAAGCATACTCCCCGCGACGATAACAACGACATTAGTTACGTTTTACAATTCCATTACGTTTGAAATCAGAAAATATTCCTTCAACAACCATTATTATCACTCTTATATATCTCCCCGTCTCCCAAGTATTTTTCCCCGCAGAAGGTATTCCTTCGTTCCCTCTTTCATTCCCTCCTTCTCACCCTTTTCACCCCCTCGTACTTATTTACTTACGTCCATTTTGCTTCGTCGCGTTTCATAAACATCCCCTTTTATTCGGCTGCCGGTCGTTTGTACTACAAATTGCTCTAAGAAGATTTCGACGAGCGGCTTTCTTGATAGAAATTCAAATCCCGATTTATGGTTCTTCGTTTCATAACGTCGTCAGCAGTTCCCTGCAGCTCGCCGTGCAGTAACTTTCGTTCGAAATATCCTGTGCACCGAGTACGAGTATCAACCATCATAATTATCTGTCGTTTAATTATTCATGAATAATAGTTCTCCCTATTATCTTTTGTTCTTCTTTTTTTTCCCCTCTGGTTCTCGTTTCGCGTCGAATACAGAAAATCTTCGAGCTACGGCCGCCGATGTATCGAATTATGAAAATAGAGATAAAAATGGTCGGTGAACTAGACTGGAGAGGTATTTAAGATTCCGGTAGCGTCATATATGGGCTGATGATACAGCATTAGGTTTATCTATCGTTTATGCAGAAAGAATATAAAATGAGAATTTTCAACGTTTCAACGTTTCAACGTTGCAACGTGAGAGCGTGGGGCGCTGTGTTTCGCTTACAAATGCGACGTATCATAAAAGCGAAGAATATCGACAAACAAAACAAGGGATGAGAGGAGAGTGAAGGAGGAAACAGAAGGAGATTTAACGTTCGAGGTGAGAATTCTTGGTTTAAAAAATAAACAAGTCGAATTCTATTCACCACGGTGTGTAAATTTAAAATTCTCAATTGAAATTGCAAACGGATTCAATAAATCTCACTTGCTCTCCGAGGTATCAAAAGTCAATTCACATCGATTCGCATCGATCAATGATAGACATTTCACATGATTTCACATCGGTATGCAAGCACGTATGTATACCTACAAGTATACTTTCAATCAAATGAGACCTTAGATGGATGCACGTTATACATGAGAATTACCTTAAGCGGAGTTGACTCGACTGTCGACGCAACACTGCCTCTTTTAACATCGTTCGCTGTGTATATCCTGAGAATCGTGCCCTTCGGTTACCTTACGGGGCATACCTCTTTCAGCTTTCTGTGAAAAAAAGTAACGTAACCTCACGTGCTACGCATACATATTCAACTTTTTATTTGAATAATCTCCTCAACCAGAAGGGAAATGTCGGATTGTCCATACGTTTTTGTACCAACGTGAATAAGGTATTAGAATACTGGAAAAGAAATAGAAGAAACAGGGGTCGCAATCGTTTTGTTGTTGATCAATTACGAGACGATAGGTCCTAGTATTTTTATGAAACTGAGACTGCACAACAAACACATCGTCTGAAACTTTGCGAAAAACGTTGCATAAGACGTCTTTTAGATGTCTATCAGATATCTTTTGAAGCATCCCACGTAGAAATTCCGGTACTGAGCCGATGGTGACGAACGGATCGGTACTGTAAAGGTATGGGCCACCAACGGTTGTTTGCCGATTGCGGATCGGTACTTAACCGACTTTATTTCAAGTTCGTCTCGGTACGGGTTCGATATTTGAACCAACCGTTATTGACCACTTTTCCACCAATGTTGGATTAACAACGGCACAATTTTAATACGCAAGCGTTGGCCTCCAACGTTGATTCGGCACCGAACCAATGTGAATAAATATCTCGTATACTTTGAGAGAAGACTTGATTGGCCACACTGAAAAAAAGGCAGGTCACAGTTATCAAATGATATTCTTGAAATTGACCAATCAAATATTCGATAACATTGATTAAATATCAATAATATCTATTAAATATTCGATTAATTGTTATCGAATATTTGATTGATCATATTCAAAAATATCATTTGATGACTGTTACCAGCCTTTTTTTCAGTGCACGTAGAAATGGACAAATGGTCCAATACCGGCTTGATACAGGCTGCTAGTTTGCAACCGTTGGCGGTCATCCTATGATCCAATAGTAAATTTCACTCTAAATTCCTCCTAGTGTAGAAATTTTGATAATGCATTCAAAACCTTCCAAAGTTACAATAGCGCAAATAACGGTTGAGTGACAGTCGTTGGTACTTGACCACCGATCAATACTAGTAGTATAAGTTCTCAATGTCGGAACTACACTGATTTCCAGTACTGAATTGATGTTGGTAACCGGTACCGGATCAGAGTTATTTGGCGTTATCATTCCGTAGTCCGATCGACACCGGCCGCCAACGGTTGCACGCTGGCAGCCTGTATTGAGCCGGTACTGGACCATCCGTCAATTTCTACGTGGGATTGTCTAAAAGATATGTAATAAATAGATACAGGACCGTCTTCCATTGCTTGAAGGCCTTTGGCCTACTTAGAGTGGAGGCCCATGTAAGGAGACGTAAAGTCTTGAAATTTTTAAAAAACCACTCCAACATTGATCATTATGATTTTTCTTCGGAAGTATTAGCTGAATTTAGACATTTTGTTCAAGTAACCTTTCTAAAAAAATATATAAAAATCTTAACGATTCTCTTCGAAGAGGCCCCCCTTTTGCAGGAGGCCCTGGGCTCGGGCTCGGTGTGCCCTACCTTGAATACCCTGAAAGCATCTCATGCAACATTTTTCGCGAAGTTTTAGACGTTGTATTTTTTAGGTGGCAGGCAGCTATAAAACTAGCAGCCGATTGTCATAACTTTTTTCATAAAACGTTTATCAATGATTTAATCACCTGAAACGTTCAGCGGCATGCTGCTTGATCAATTTCTGATGTCAACAAAACTTCAACAACGTTAATTTCAGCTTCATCCTATTTTTGGTATTGGCGGCAATTAGCGTCCGAAGCGTATTTGGTATGAGAGCTCATACAGAAATTTACCATTGGTATAGCCAAAGCTTGGCAAATCAGTATGGCGCAAACCTGGAATGATGACATTGTTTCATGATTTATCATTGTGTTTTTCTAATGGAGTCCCATTATTGATGAAAATATAGCAGTGAAATAGCCCAACAAACACCAAACGTCTTAGAGACATGTACAAGATATTTTGAGAGAGTATCTAGAAGATGTCTCTGAGATATCTAAACGACGTCACAAAAGAAAGATCTTCAAGATATTTCGAAATGATATCTAGTAGATATCTCCAAAAATGTCAGAAACATGTGTTCAAGGTGTTTTAAGGACCAATGGTCCAATGATGGACCAGGCCTGGCACAAGACCTGCCGAGACTTGTCTTGAACAATTTACCAAACTTGGCCCAGGCTTGGAAATGACAAGATCAGGGCAAGCTTGAGCCAGCGGTTTCGCCAGGCCCGGTCGAATTCATTTACCAAGCATCAACCAATGCTTCTTTGATCGCAGATATTGATGGAAAAAGTAATTGATTCATATTTCAGTTAATGACTTTCTCCCTCAGAATACCGTAGATGAATTATCTTGAAACGATAGAAAAAATGTGACAAGACTGGGACAAGCTTGTATGGTCGTTAGAAAATTTGCATTCTTTCGAAAATTGATCAACATCGATGGTCTCCAAAATGAGCTGAACATCCTAAAATTCTGTGAAGAGTTCTCCAAAATTAGTTGATCTCCGTGTATGATTACATTTAAAAGTATCCTATTACCATTGAGGGGATACTAGCGCCGGGACTTTAGTTAAATCTTTCGTGTAAGATTTCTCCGCAATACTTGAATATTTTCAAAATATTGCTTTATACAGCATTTCTTGAATGTCTGTGGAAACGCTGTATAGAGCGATATTTTGACAATATTCAAGTATTTTGGGGAAATCTTACACGGAAAATTTGGCTAATGTCCCAACTTATTGTGAATTATCCCAAAATAGTAGAATGTTTTAATGATTCTCCTTTGCTTGTACCATGAATACAAAATCTACCCTAAAAGGACACGAGCCGAATAGATCGATTTTAGATTGATTTTTCCCAAGAGAACACGAAGTTCCAAAGAAGGTTCAATAGAGGTTCATTGTACGTAAGGCCATGTGATAATTATGCACAAGTCTTTATCCATTGTGAACTCGGAATTCGGTCACTAATTTAAAAAACTATGCCACTTATGTGGACAACATCGGCTCAAATAATCATTCTAACGAACGCTTGATTTTGACGCTTGTGCCAAGCTTGTACCAAGTGCAATGGCCATTCCAAAGATACAAACAAATATCCCATGTCTAACTATCCATTGGAAACAGCGGAACAATCATGGAACCAATCATCATGGGTCCAATCATTTTAAACGGAGGTTTGTTCCTGATACACGTACCAATCCTGGGACAAGCTTGGGTTTTTTCCAGTCCTGGCAATACCTGCATGGGTACAAGCAAGGAGATGGGGTATAGGTTCTCAAATAACCAATGGTTCTCAATCGACCCAATATTGGTTCACCATGCTTGGCAGCTCAACGTTTCTCCAAGCTTGAGCCACTTGTTGTATTGGCATTTCTTATGAAACATGGCATTCGTTCTCAAAAAACGAATGGTTTTATATTGGGTGCCACATTTTGCCAAGCTCACACCAGTTGTCATATTGGCATCCACTATGAAACCCGGTGCGTTCTAAAAGAACCAATGATTGTATATTGAACCAATATTGGTTCGGAATGCTTGGCAGCCCAATATTTTGCCAAGCTAGGGCCACTTGTCAGTATTGGCATTCCTTAGCTGGGTTTTGTTTCTATTTTTTATTCACTCCATAATATAGCCTCTTTGTACCAAATGTCCTCGATTTACTCGCGACTTTCAACGCTGTAACTTCTGACTCGGACATCGCAAAAAACATTCACGAGGGTCATAACCGATAGTTTGAAACCTCGAATGCTGCTCTGAGAAACAGAAACATTACTGTGTAGCGCCCAGATGGCGATGATTTCAAATTAGCCATCACCAGCTGGAAAAGGTTGAGAATTTAACTTTCGGAGACAAAATGGGTGATTTTGATCCTCATGAGGGGCATGTCTCCCTTTCACAAAAACGAAATTATTGCAACCAATGGTCCAGATCTCATCGGTTTCAATAATTTTGTTTTTGTAGAGACGTAGTACGTGTACTTTTTACGTTCTCTGCCTTCTTTGGAACATTTCTCTCCGACAGAGTTTGTTCATCAAAGACCTTCTTGAAAATTCTAAACGTTCCAGCAGCAGAAATTTCATTTCGTCATCAGCAATGAAATCAATACGACGCTTGTCGAGAATCTTTGCAAATCACTCGAATTTATGACTTTTTCTCTTGGAGTATCATCATCTCCGTGAGTTATTCGATAAATTCACTGCAGGTCCCGAGATGCGAAACTTTTTACGATCTCCTCGCGATATAAATAGAATGAATTATTGAGTAAAATTGAGAGAGCCCAATGGATCGTTAAGTTATGCAGGTGTGTAACAAAGAATCGACCCTTTCAAGATCTTTTACTGCAAGGATGTTACTGCCTTGAAGGGAAGAATCGAAATAAGACAAAATCTCTAGAATTTCAGATATACCGTGGATATACGTGCTCTCTTAATCCAACCATTCCATTTCCTCTCGCCTCGTAAAATTGATCGTATTTTTTTTCCAAACTGAATGCATAAAAGTTCAAATTGTTGCATTTTCCGCATAGATCCTGGAAAGGAAAGTGAAGACAAAACGAAAAAGAAAATTACACGCCTTCGTATTTCGTTGTACGTTTAATAAACGTAATTGGATTCATGATTTTCAATCTTGAACAGAAAACAAGATAATTGAGTTCTTCTAATCTGAATTGTTGATAACAGATCTGTAATTTGCGAGTCTGAATGCATCACTTGATATAATCACGTTTATATTCACGAGGGCGAATCTTTCTGAACAATTACCCTTGCTGTCCTTAAACTTCGCGATAAGGAACAAACTTAGCATAGTTTCACAACCCCTTCTCGTTAATCCTTTTATGTGGAACAGTGATTCTCAATCTTTTACGTGATACAAAAAGTACACGCAGAAAAGCGGAATAGCTGTGGCAGCTACTCAACTTTTCATAGCTATTTATTAGCTACTGAAGTAGAAAAAACGTAGTTTTGATCCAGCTGTGGAATTTTTACTGCGGCAACTGCATCGCTTACTGTTATCGTTAAATCAAAGAATAGCTCCCGCAGGTAATTTTTATCTGTCAAAACAGTGGGCAATTATTTTTTTCCGTGTAAGGTGTCTGTGGGTTGTATCGACCTCGTTGGTTATATCGGCTACCCGAAGTTGATTTCTGTCGGCCACTATTTTCATATACCAGGTGTGTAAGTATGAAACCGGAATTTTTGTACAGAAAAAACACGTTTATTGTAATGATATGATACAAAGTAACTTATTCGAAGTATTGTCCGTCGCTATCTATACATTTTTTCCATCTTTCTGGCAATTTGTGGATTCCGCGCCAAAAGAACTGTTGCTCTCTTGAGGCAAACCAGTCATCGAGCCATTTTCGTACATCTTCGTAAGAAGTAAAGCGCTGCTCAGCAAGTGCGTGTCCCATCGATGCAAACAAGTAGTAATCGGATGGGGCAACATGGTGTCTACTGGTCGGGAAAAGTCGGGAATTCGGGAATAGGTCGGGAATTCCGATAGGTCGGGAAAAAGTCGGGAATGAGTAATGAATTTCGAAAGTGTATCTCCTTTTTCTTGAAATTTCGATTTCCAAAAATAACCGATCATTCTAATTATTCAGATGAGCTTGAAGTTTTTGATTTTTTTTGTGAGTGAGTCCACCTTTCTTGAATTCCTCGTATGTTTCATATGGATCTTTATTGTTTAAGGTTTCCCAGATAGCACAATGACTCTGAAAGCATTCGAAAAGAGTTCTCGAGAACCCTTGAGGAATCAATGGAATATCAGAGAATAATAACCCTGCTAAAAATTTCCTACGAACTTGAGAAATATCCTTAGATTTTGAGAAATATTCTCAGATTTTAAGAAATACTCTCCAATTTTCTGTCAAAGATTACTATCCTTTCAACCTGCATTTTTCTCCGGGATGCGGTAAAGCTCTACCGGTTGATATTATAGAACTTGAGAAGAATGTGTCTAGTTTTATCGTGAAATTTTTACAGAAGGAATATCAGTTATCCGAAGAAAAACGGTTCATATTTTTCCATATAATTGATACTTTTTCTATAGGAATTTTATGATAAAACCACATATATTTCTCTTGAATTCTATAGAATACGATGAGAACCGATAGAGTTCTATCGTAAATTCACGATACACCATCGTGAATTTTCGGTTCAGAAATCTCATTGAAACCGATGGAAAAATTTTATCGTTGTCTGTGGGAAATTTTCAGCACGGCACTGGTTGTACAGTTGGAAGTGTTCCTGTTCAATTGAATCAGAGATCATATTACTACTATGTGCGTTTATTGAATGTTTCATGAAAATGACTTTAAGCTGTGTTATTCTCATAAATATCCCTACGATAATTTTCGATAATTTTAATTCCAGTCCTGATTTTGTGCATCCATTTGTTCAAGTTTCGATGATAATTCCTCTTTTTACTATCAACGGAATTTGTCAACTGATTCAAGGGTATTTAAGTGATGCAGGGTTCAGTTTTTTCTGACTTCATTCATTCAAAAAAGATGACACTCAACGTTAGATAAAGATAGAAGAAGCATCAGTTGAATGTTTTCAGAAGATTATTTATTTGGTCAGTGGCTATTCAGATGGAAACAAATTTTCCATCTCAACCAATAAGTCATACTCCAGCCAACACTACAACCTCGGGAACATGAAGCTTTAGGAACGTTCATTGAATGTTCCTGGAGGTTTGCGAACTTTCCTTGAACGTTTGTTAAGGTTTATGTTCTCTTGGGGAATGCATACCCGAAGAAAAATAAGGAGTAATCCCTATTTAAATCGCGGTAGGTTTTACTCTAGCGCCCAGTCAATATATGGATGACTATTCTTGGAGTAAACGTTCTTTTATTGGAGTACTGTGTACCAATGTTCCAAAAAAATTCACTTTGTGAGGAATTAGCCGTACTAAAAATACCGTAGAAGCTACCAAAAAATTTGTATGTATGTGAAAATATCTTGCAAATCAGAATTCTTAACCCTCATCCTGACAACACATTTTTGTATTTTTTTGACAGTGTATTTTTCTAAATATTTCATTACTAAAATCCTGAGACTATGATCTCGAATCTCATTGATTGGGTCTTCAAAAATGCGCATAGTTAGTTTGCCCTGAACATATCATTAAAACGATGTGATTTTCATTTCTCATTCAAAGTGAGTCTCGAAGACTCTAAAGTCAGGATGAGGGTTAAAGATATCCTACCGTTGTCTAGAAGATGTCCCATGCGACACAATCAGAACAATTGAAGAACTCCATTATTTTTCAAGAATAACGGAGTTCTCGAATTGTTCTGATTGTGTTGTATAAGACATCGTTTCACCCTTCAAATTACAAGGTACCTTCAAAACTTCTTTGTCTGCAAGAGTATTCGTGCTGTATTAAGTAATGATTAGGGCATATCTGAAATTTAGCTCTGGATATGAATTTGAGTTTCTTCATGATCTATTGATATGAAGAATCTAAATTATGAAAAATTTGTAACACTTGGGGGTAGTTATTCTGAAAATTCTCTCATAACCACCAGAGATCACTGAAAGAGAGCGGAAACTCATATTCAGGGTCTAATTCTGGTCATACGATTGATTATTATGCATGTAAAATTTCCAGTGAACGCATGATTTATGAAAAAAAACTACGTAGGATTTGACATCATTTTTCCTGATGTTCGAAAGCCTTCGAGTATTTGCGTTGCTGATCTTGTACAAATCTAGTAAATAATGTACTGTGAGAAACTTTTTTGATTAATGACTATCTTTGCTCGTAAGCCAAGGATATTGAAAAATTCTAACTACGAGTACTCTCGATTCTCAGCAATTTTCACCATCAGTAATGGTGGACTTGCTAAATGTTAGTGGTTTCATTGTATAGCGAGTTACTATCCTTCATGGTAAAAATTATTGAGAGTCGAAAGTGCTCGAGAGTCGAGTGAGCTCAAACTTGGAATTCTTCAATGTCCCTGACTGACGAACAAATATCATAATTCATCAAAGATCATTCCTCTCAGTGTTGTTTACATGTTTTTTTGTGCACAAAATAATCAATCGCTGATATGTCGGGAAAATCTTGGAGAATTCTTGAAAAAGTCGGGAATAGGTCGGGAATTTCATTTCCAAAATTCAGTAGACACCATGGGGCAAGGTCCGGTGAGTAAGGCGCGTGCTGAAGAATCTCCCAACGGGATGACTCTATCGTTTCCTGGACCTGTTTTGCTTTGTGTGCTGGTGCATTGTCGTGCAGCAAAATCACCTTGTGTTGTCTTTGTTGGTATTCTGGTCGTTTTTCACGCAAAACTCGATCCAAATCGATCATCTGTTGTCGGTAGCGTTGAGTATTGACAGTTTCCCCAGGTTTCAGCAGCTCGTAGTAGATTACGCCCTTCTGATCCCACCAAACACACAGCATTGTCTTTCGTCCGTAGCGGTTTGGTCTTGCCGTCGATGTTGATGGTTCACCCGGAGTAACCCATGACTTTTTGCGCTTACGATTCTCGAAATATATCCACTTTTCATCGCCAGTCACAATTCGATGGAGAAATGACTTTCTTTGGAACCTGGCGAGCAGCATTTCGCATGATGTTTTGCGGTTTTCCTGCTGTCTTTCGTTGAGTTCGTGTGGAACCCATTTCCCCACCTTTTGTTTCTTTCCCATGGCTTTTGACCGAAGGGAGATGGCTTCTCGGGTCACCTTTAACTGATCCGCCAGTTGTTGTTGTGTTCGAGCGTCGTCTTCGTCCAACAAGGCTTGCAGGTCAGCGTCTTCAAACTTTTTCGGTGGTCTTCCACGTTCTACGTTCCTGACGTCAAAATTGCCACTTTTGAACCTTTTGAACCACTCGAAACACTGTGTTTTACCGAGAGCATGCTCACCAAACGCCTCCACAAGCATTCGATGCGATTCGGTTGCGGTTTTCTTCAGATGAAAACAGAAAAGTAGTGCTGTCCGCAAATCGTAATTTGTTGGCACAAAACTCGACATGTTTATCTCTAATAAACTAATGCTACTGAATGAAACTCGTGTTATTGTGAGTTGGAAATCTTTGTCGGATATCAATACAATAACAAAACACCGCTGACGTGATGTGTCGGTAACTGCATCGACATCTAGCGCCACCTATGGGCAAATTCCGGTTTCATACTTACACACCTGGTACTTTTCTTCAATACTACGAACTTCACATAACGAACCACACAACGCAGGATAACTCTTCGATGTTTGAAGAACATAAAAGTAAAAGTCACAAATGGCTTGTATTCCTGCTTAAATAGAAAATTATTTTTGTCAAGAAGGTGACTTGCGTCCCTAAACATAAAAATTTGTCAACCCAAGTGGTCTTAACCTCGAAGACTGGAAAGTGAGTACGTTTCAATAAGATATTATGATCGCTTTTGGCAATTTTTCAAATCAACATACGATGAAATAAGTCAGGCTGTTTAACATAATGCATCCTGCAAATCATTTTTTGTCATTGACGAAATGAAAGTTTCACATTAATGAAAAAATGTTTGAGTTCGCAAAACTGACAAACCCGTTGAGTGTATCGGCCAGGTGTTGATTTACATTTTCAACTCAAAAACGTATGTTTTCTTGGCAATTAATAAAAATCAAAACGGATAATAAAACATGTATGTTTTGAAGGAAATGGCATCTGAAAGATTACAATATTCTATGGACGATCTGAAAAAAGCTATTGCTGCTGTACAAAATGGATTATCCATACGACAAGCACGCGAATCATTCAATGTTCCACGATCGACTCTACAAGATAAAAAATTTTAATAAAATTGATTGATTTTATTATGATTAAAAAAATTTTAATGGTAACGAAAAATGGAAATAGACAGCCAAATAGTCCATCCTGCATCAATACATTTCATTATATTCCAATAAGAAATGTATTCATGACATGGGATGGATCATGCACATAAGAATTGTACACTTATTTATTATGCACATAAAAAAATTGAATTAAATGTGTTCACATATTAATTTTAGTTTATCCTAATACGTTTGATAAATGTGCACTGATAGTCGTGCACAGTGAATTGTACACATGAAAAAAAATGAGAAATATAAAATGTAAGATTGTGCACCTTACATTTTGCACCTTTGGGAATATTCAATATTACTTTTTATGCGCAAGTAATCATGCACAAAATTTTTATTCACAAAAACTTGCGCATAAAAAACAATATTAAATATTCCCAAAGGTGCAAAATGTAAGGTGCACAATCTTACATTTTATATTTTTCATTTTTTTTCATGTGTACAATTCACTGTGCACGACTATCAGTGCACATTTATCAAACGTATTAGGAACAACTAAAATCAATATGCGAACAAATTTAATTCAATTTTTTTATGTGCATAATAAATGAGTGCACAATTCTTATGTGCATGATCCATCCCATGTCGTATTCATCAATTGCCGGCTGAAAACCCCATCACATGGTGGCTGGAATGATCAGCAACCGGCCGATATTCGCATCATCAGAGAACCTTTTATTCTGGCGATTACTAAAAATAAATCTGTGTATTCAGAGTTCATTTAAATAGATATTCTGTTATGATAATGTATAAGAAATCACACTATAATCTTGAATGATCAGAATATTCAACTGAGTATTCAAAATTCTTGATGGACGAGGAAGTGTCCTTAAGTGATCGATAAAACCCACATTTATCTCAGCAGTTGTTGTGTATACCCACAACAACTGAGAAATGCTTTGCCAAGCTTGGTATACTCTTCTGCCAATGTTAATTATTATTGAAAAGGAAATATTTGAAAATGATGAAATAAAAGTGAATAAAGAATGAAAGGTAAATCAAAAAGAGAATACTTTGATAGTAATACACCATAGTTCAACAAGTGTGGTTACTCAATATCGATCTTAACTTCCAACTAGGATATCGTGAATCGTTGTGAAATTGACTTTGCCCTTCTAAACTAAAAAGTAACCTCAAACTTTGACGAATCTAATACTATAATGGGATAATATGGTGAATATGTTATATATTCGTTTTTGATAGGATTCTACCGTTGTAATGCTAGGGGAATGTTTTGATGATTGAGACGATTAACGTATATTATCAGAATACGTACGAGAGTATACAACGAAAGCAGGATCTACGAGCACCCTGGATGGGATTCAAGTTAATTTGTCGGTTGGTCGGTCGGTCAACGATTCGTAGTACCCGCGGGATTTCACGGTATTTCGAAATCGGCGCGTTCGCATTAGACACGCTGTGGTAAGGGTACAATGTGGTTAATGGTGTGACACGTTACTCTCTCTCTCTCTTCCTTCCTTTCTCTATCGTTAGTATGTCTCTTCTGTTTTCTTACGTGCTTATATGATTCATGTGTGATTTATGTCGGTAATAACGAGAAAGAGCCCCGCAGGGTACGACGAAGGAACACAAGAGATACGAGGAACGTGCTCAAAAGATACCGTATTTCCTCACGTGATTTTCCTCTTATTTTTCAAACGTCTTTTGTTCTCGTTATTTCTTTCCTTGCAGTTTTTTTTCTTTAATTTTTATCGGTCTTCGCTTTTTATCTTCTCTTATATTTCATTTATTGATTTTGAGTTGGCAAGATGAGAATTTGACGCTCCAATGTTCTCTGGAATTCAAGTTGCGATACGGTGGTCTGTGGAGACAGTGTACAATGATGTATAGGTTCATTGTAAAGAGAATCGGTGAATTTGAAGAGAAATTCTTCGATAACTCAGACAGCTATTAATGTGGAGAAAAACTCGAAAAAATGACCAACATTTTGGAATTTATACCGAAAGGAATTGTAAATATACCAAGTTTTCAGGAATTCTACCAAAAAA
This sequence comes from Gonatopus flavifemur, assembly GCA_018340375.1. Lineage (NCBI taxonomy): Eukaryota > Metazoa > Arthropoda > Insecta > Hymenoptera > Dryinidae > Gonatopus > Gonatopus flavifemur. Next base: position 22,531,258 of record JAFFJZ010000004.1, read on the forward strand.
TTTGGAAAGATTTTATCTTCTGTGATTGGGACTAGTGCTTTCCGACAAATTTTTTGTCACAGTTTCCGAACGATGTGGATTATTTTTGAATTTTTTCACTCTGAGTGGTAATCGGTCAGCTTACAAGCACTGAGAAAAAGGATTTAATTGAATATTGGACAGCTAGGAACTTTACTGACATAAAAATTTTTAGTTTCCGCTAATGGTGACAATAGAATATGGCTTGGCGCAATGTTGACAGACAAGGCTTGGCAATCTATAAATATCCAATGGTGATCAACAACGAATATAATGTTGCACCTATATCGTTGTTCAACGAATTTCGGTTGTCAGCCTACAATGGTAATTGATTCACAATTCCGCCAGGTTTGGCGTTTGCTAGGTTCATCCTTGGTCCAACATTGACCGAACGATAGAGTCTATTGGAAGTGAGGATCATTTGAAACGTGGTTGAATATTGCCACAAATTTTGATCTAGTTTCGATAAAAATTACTCCCCAATGTAGCGCCGATCATTGGTAATAGCATGGCTCAATATTGGGCATGCTCCTGAATTTGAACTTTTGACGGCTGAATTGCTAGCTAAGTTACCGATCGAGTGTTTCTCGCGAGTAGTAAGAGATGTATACAAGGAATATATGGGACTCAAATAGTTCTCTGGAAAAACAGTCAATCGTTCTTTGTTACAGGTTACACCAGAGGGTTCCTACCGCTGATCTACATTTTGTATACTTCTCATGGCAAAGTTTAGCGACAAAAACACCGAGTTGTTCACAGATAAATTAGAAAAACACAATAAAATCCCAAATAACATATATTGGAAATTGTGAAATACGCATACTTTTTATATATTTTTGGGTTAATTATTTTTCACAGTTTCATCATTGGCGCAACATTGATGAACAAATTTCTCTATTGTTTGCCACCTCTGTACAACTGATGGGGCTTCAATGGAGAAACACATTGATAAATCGTGAAATTATGTCTTCATTTCAGTGTTGCGCCATGCTTGGTTGCCAAGTCTCGCTCATGGTTTATCTACATCGCGTTATGCTACCGCCAATGGTAAATTTCTGTACGGGTAGCTACTTTAAATAAGAATTCAATTGAACTAAAATACATTTTACTTGCCACAGCTAAAATTTCCATTTACATTGAATCAACTAACTGTTTTATTCATATTTCAGATAATTAGACTTTCATTTACCCAACTAAAATTCAGGTCGTATTAGGTGTGCAAGTTAAAACTCGACTTTTTTCTGTCAAATTTTCAAAAATTATCAATTAAAATATTCGCCGTTATTATCTACAGTCTTTTGCCATTTATCGGGTAGTGGATGAATGCCTTCACGATAGAAACTTGGTGGTTTTGAAACAAAATAGTTATCCAGCCATTTCCGGACATCTTCGATATTCATGAACTCCTTCAAATATGACGACATTGATCTAAATAAGTGATAATCAGAAGGAGCTAAGTCTGGTGAATATGCCGTATGAGGTACAACTTCCCAGCCTAAATTGAAGATGAGTTCCTGGGTCGGTTTTACTGTATGTGGACGTGCATTATCATGCAGCCGCATCACTTTCCGCCTTCCTTGCCCCGTAAATGGTTTTTTTTCCTCCAGAGCACTACTTCCTTTGGTCAGCTGGGCCCGGTAACGCTCAGCTGTAATAGTTTGGCGAGGTTCGAGAAGCTCGTAGTGAATGATTCCTTTCCAATCCCACCAGACATAGAGTAAAACTTTCTTTGCATGGATATTCGATTTTTCAACTGATGTAGATGGCTGGCCCGGATCAACTCATGTTTTTCTACGTTTAGGGTTGTCGTACAAAATCCATTTTCCATCACTCGTAATGATTTTATGCAGAAAATTCTTCTTCTTGAACCGGGAAAGCAAATTCATGCAAATTGCAACTCTTTGTCTTTTATTTTCTACCGTCAATTTATGAGGAGCCCATTTTCCTTCCTCCTGTATTTCTCGCAATGCATGCAATCGAAGTGAAATTGCTTGACGAGTAACTCCTAACTGTTCTGCAAGCTCTTCTTGAGCTTGACATGGATTTTCATTCGGTAAAACTTCAAGTTCTTCATCCTCAAATTTTTTGATTGCACCTGGACGTGGCTCGTCCTCAAAACTGAAATCTCCATTACGAAATCTTGTAAACCACTTTTTCATTGTGGAATGGCTCACAGAATGTTGACCCAATGTCTCATTAATCAAACCCATAGCTTGAGCAGCATTTTTTATTTCATTTGGAAACAGAATAGAATACAATGTCGTAAATGTTGCTTATCGAAATCCATCTCATAAAATTGATACACAGGAAATTACTACTCGAAAATGACTGATATGACAACTGCAATTCCCACGCTACATATATCCAAAATGGCGGACGAATTGAATGCGTTCAAATACTTTGTTTCATGGAACCAACTTGAAGCCGAGTTTCAACTTCCTCACCTGATATGACTGAATTTTATTGGCCGCAGGAAGGTGAATTCATGCTCACTCTCCTCGACATTATGCATTTTACACGGAAAAAAATTGAGCTGCAGCAGCCTATAGGGTATACGTGTTCGTACTAACCACTTGGGTAATGCAGCAAAATTATTTGTTCCGTGTAAATGAGGCTCGCATAATAATAATCGACTTCTAGCTCGTGCCAGTAGCGTCTCAACAGCCTAATTTCGACACGCTCTGCTTACAATTTTGTATTTTGCATAGTGTTCGCCTCGCATGTAAATTTGTCACTTGAACGGTGCTCGCTTTCCTCGCACTTTTCTCAGCCGCTTCGGGCTCGCTTCGCTCGCAATTTTGTATATTGTGCGATGCTCGCTTCGCTCGCATTTTTATAATCCGATCCTGGCTCGCTTCGCTCGCATCTTTTCCAACCAGTTCAAGCTCGCTCCGCTCGCAATTTCATATTACAGACAGTACTCGCTTCGCTCGCACCCTCCCAACCAATTCAGACTCGCTTCGCTCGCAAATTTGTACCTTGAACGGTGCTCGCTTCGCTCGCACCCTCCCGACCGATTCAGACTCGCTCCGCTCGCAAATTTGTATCTTGAACGGTGCTCGCTTCGCTCGCATCCTTCTCAGCCAATTCAGGCTCGCTTCGCTCGCAAATTTGTATCCTCAACGGTGCTCGCTTCGCTCGCATGCCGTGAAAACCCGCTCGTTCATCATATACTAGGTAACAAATGACTGATCCATACCGATGTTTTCAAATGTGCCCTCTCGAGAGAGATTAAAATGTCAATACTCGTGGATGATCACTGATGTTTGTACACATTCGAATACTGTGACTGTTCATATACATCCATCAATATTTGCACAGTGAAATTCATGATGCGACCAAAAGTTTTGATCAAAAGACGACACTTGAATGACAGTGTGAGTAGTAAATATTCTTCACAAATGAATGAATGATCCAATGTACTCGAAAAGAGAGTATGAAAACTGATATGTCAACACCACGTTCGAACCTATTCAGGAACTAAACATGAGTATTTCGATTCTGAAATGTAAAACCTCTAATCATCGTCATATGGACGAATTATCGATCGAAGCTCGCGATTCTTTAGAAAATAATGAGCCAGTATTTTCCTGTATTATTTGTCACAGGATGATATAACGTTTGAAAGCTGTTGTCATTCTCTGTCCTCTCTTTTGTCATACGCGTACACATTGACAAACACGTCGGAGGAACGACGGGAATGGTGAAATCAATTATTTATCGTTACGATTAGCTTGACAGTACGAGAGTGAGGGAAGAGACAGTAGAGGGTCGTAGAGAACTTTCTCAGCATAACCTGTTGCTTCAACGACGAATTTATCGTCTGCGTTGCCAGCCCATCGATGAATATTTCACCGTATGATCGTCAACGAATCTTGAAAACATCAAATTCAGTTCAGTAGTCTGGACATTAACGGTATTGGATTTTTCCCTTCATCTTTGCCATCCGTTTGGTTCCGATTCTTCTTCTTCTTTTTCTTATCATATTCAACTTCGTATTTTTCAATCGATAATGAGTGTTTTCTATATTTTCTGTTGCAGGTGAGAGAACGAGTTTTTTGCTGATCCGAGAAGAGTGGATTTGTGAGTAATTAATACTGTGAAAGTTGCCTCGAAGGAAGGAAAGAAAGCCTGCTTTTGTTGTTCACAAAAGTTCAAAAATGGAAGGAGAATGATCGACGATCCTTATATCAACATTCAACTGTCATCACATATTTCCCTGGCTCACTCTTTCAAAAAAATAGTCGGAACAACTCGTTTATCATGCTCCTTATAAATTAAAGCGAGAAAGAACTATGATTCCTCATGGAATCTGCTGATTTGGAGCATTGTAATCCCTGAAGCATCTGCTCATGGACATTCTCGTTTATGATCTTCTCATTTTCGTCCCTGTTTGCCGAAATACCAATTTGAGGTGCAATTTTAACGATTTGTTCATTGATTCAATGGAATCTACCGTTTTTTGAGTCATTTACAAATTACTCGCTATCCCGCGTGGAAATACCAAACTGTGAGGATCCATGAGGCTGGAACCGCCACAGAACCAAATCGGGAAAGTAACTATGGGATAATTAGGTGCTATTTAACTGCTCGCGATCTGAACCATTTCGAATTTTCTTTCCATCGTGAGTCTCCAGATTAGAGGTGAGAATTATTTATGGAAGATGAAATCATGAATAGTGGAGGGTGATTCCGGAAAACTATTGGAGTTGAAGTTGGCTACTGAGTGAGTACTCGCGAACTAGAGGATTTCCGATTTGCCTGCGGTACAGGTTTTCGGGTTGGACCCGGTCAGATATGGTAGGAGGGAGGATGGAGAGCTTCAACTCCCGAACACCTCAGATAACCCGTGAAAAAATTGTTCAAGTCTGATTAGGCGTGTGCAGGCCTAATCATGGACATTTTTCGGCGAAATCATGCGTTTTCAATACTGACTGCACGTAATTGGGCCTGAATACGCCTGGACGTTCATTTTTTAGCTCCTCAATCACTAAAAAGGCTTCAATTTTGTACCCATTCTTGCATGTGATCATGCAAAGTCCCACCGACTGAGAAGTATTTATACAAAATGAGGCTGTGTTGATTTTTTTTATCACGAATACACATGCTTTATAGTGCTGAATCGGCCCCGAAGCATGCGCGTACGTCTAATCACGCGTGATCATGCCGGAGACCTGGAAACTAGGGAATAGAAACGGCATAAGCATAATAAATAGAAATGCTTGATAATAAATTAGTGTTCAATAAAATTGTCAGTTACATTTCTTATAGAAAACTTGTTGCTTTTGTATGAATTCCTCATGCATAATGGAGCATAATCAAGCATGATCGGGCGTGATTGAGCATGATCAGTCCTCATCACGTGGGTACAAAATTGAGGCCTGACTACGGCTGATCACACCTGATGAATGAAGCCTGAACAGGCGTGAAGAATTTTTTCATGGAAACCAAATTCTTTGGCGATTGATTTTGTGGGATTCGAACTCACAAAAGCTGCCAGCCTGAACTGTGCTTTTTTCAACTGAGCTATATACTTCTTCGACAAAGATAATTCGCTTGGGGTATTCATTTACCCAGTTTCCACACGGGAACAATAATTCAGCTGCAGCAACTAAGTAGCTACCACGAACGTGGAAAGCCATTAATCTACACGCTACATCCCGTAACTTACTCCAGTTGTTACCGCAAATAAATTAACTACAAATGCAAATTTCTTTGCTGCAGGAACTAATTTAATGTCCGTGCTAGCCACTCAGGTGCTGCAACTAAATGATTCATTCCGTGCAATTTCATTGGTAGAGTCTCCTCGAACATTCAGCAGAGAAATCCAAAATTGTAACCTGAAACTGAAACCCCGAATTCCATTTTTCAAATGATCTTGAAAACATAGTTGGAAATACTCGCAGAATGTTGTTATTTGATACGCTACTGCACTCAACGGTATTCAAGCACAACTTCCCCGTTGATTCCATTGTTCATTTTCAACTATCTAAATAGAAAATGATTTATCGTTACGAATTATACGATACATTTACCGTACTTAATCGTGCGTAGGACATGATTTATAATCCAATATTGTACTCGGTACATTGAAACATAGTCATTTTGCAATCGATAACACGAGAGTTTCTCCACAACTATTATAAAATAATTACCCAATCGTCGAGAATGGAACGAAACATAATAACGAACGGAATCAAGAAAACAAGAATAAATCACATTGGATGGATAATTTTTAAACTTCGGATCGAATTGAATGCTGAATATTCATAGGAAAAGTTATAGAAAGGTACAACAAGGAGTCCTTGAGGAACGAAAACGCTGGTCCAGGTTCGTCGTCATTAACGATGCCCTATAACGCGTTTGTAAAATCCCAGAGGCTATGTTCGCGTGTTTGGATGATCATATATTTTGAGGAGCACAGGCAACACGGAAGGTAAAAGGAAGTACAGGGATTCAAGTATATTATACGAAACAGGGAGGGAAGTTTAAACATATTATGTACACGAGAAGTTACTCTTCGCTGAAGTAAGAATGTGAATTTCAATTTTATTTCTCATGCATACAAGATTCTTATTCCATACACGCGTTGATGTTTTTCCTCCTCCGATAGTACAACCGATTAAACCTCTCACCCTGGATTTCTTTTGGATTTGACGATCCGCGGTTTCAGCAAATTCCATAGAACACCCTGAACGTCGTACTAGGAACTTATCGTCTTATTATATGTATGTATATATTTCCACGACTAACAGCACAGCTTGGTCCATGTGAAAGGGAAGATTAATCACCTAAAGCCAGTGATGTGGAATTGAATTACGAGCCGCTTTGCTCAAGAGAACACACGTGGAGGAGAATGAAGTTTGAAAAGTTACTACGTATCCTCAGTATGTAGTTTTCATTAGTTTTGATACATCGGATGGTTCGCTTTTCGATTCGATTTGAATAATTTTATAGAACGAGAGTAGATGAAAGAAGATGAATGTGTAAGGAGGGAACAAAAGATGTCAGTATGATGAATGACGACGCTCCCGATGTGACACAGCACACGCAGGACGAACAGCGATTAAGACATTCCGAGATGCAACGCCGAGATAGCGCGTTAGGGAGCTACTTATTCGCTTCCAAATGCGAATGCGCATTCATGATCCATCCTCGGTTAATTGGTTGACGACGAAACAACTTGCCTTCCCTCCTCCTTTCTCTCTCTCTCTTTCTCTTATCTCGTTCAAACTTGATCCGATTAAAAAGAAATCGCGAGCATGAAGAAGAATAATTCACGTTTCCAGAGATTTATGAGAGAACAAAAATACAAATCTAGCTAAGATCTTAGAAAGAAGTTTGGAAGGTATATTTGATCCTTCCCAAATGAGAAATAAACTGCAGGATCGAGAAGAAGGTGGAAGATCGTGTAGAAATCGTCTTATCGTGAAGTCAGGGGTGTCTAATAACGTAACAATGGAAAGAGTTAATTCGCAGTCGTCGGTCGAAAGAGAGGGAGATCGGGAGGGGGATGCAGAAAGGAACGGAGAAACAGAGTTGAAGCTGAAGCTTTTGGGATAAGGAGTCAAGTTCCAGACGGTCGTCGCTCGTTTCGGGGATAGAGAAGGGACATGAGAACTGCAGAGACCAGAGAAAAGCAGAGGCGGTCGAGTGGATATTCTGCTTCGAACGATCCTAACTCGCAAGGCTTTATCTTCGAGCTGAACTGTGCATCGAGCGTATAGCGGGATATAACGGTGGAGAGCAAGAACAAGAACTAGGAGTAGTGGTAGTAGGAAAAACAGGAGAGAGAAAACGATCAAGAGAGGTTTCAACGGAGATACCTTTTTCTACCCCCCTTCTCTCTCTCTGTGTTGAAAGATCATAAGAAATTCTTAAACATCTCAATTCTCAACCTATATCCCAACTATTGAATAAAAATATAGAAAAAGGATACGCTAAAACCTTTGTTATTATTTTTCTCTCCCCTCTCCCCCCTCTTTTGTTTTCCCATAATTCTCAAAGTCGTATATAATCTTAGACATTTACCTTGCTCCTCGAGAACAGAATCACTCAACCCCCGAGCATATAACGAGCACGATGCAATCTTGGTGGGATTCTTCAATAAAGAAACAGTACCGAGGAGGTTACAACGATGAAGTGAGAAGATGAAAAACAAACTGTAAAAATCAACCCAGGGAGAGAAAGAACGACAGAACTCTCGAGATCATGATGATGGTTATGATGATGGTGGCCGACAGCTTTATTAAAGTTAAACAATTTCCTCGCCGCAAAACATAATTTCGAAAAACATTGTTTCCTCTCTTCTTTACTTACCTCGTGGAATAATATTGACAAAGGGATGGGAGGGAGAAAAAAGCATTCCTCTTCGTTTCCCTGCAATATCATTCATATCGAAAATAGAAATTTAATGAATTCAGTCGTCTCCCTATATTCTGATTTTTCGTGAACAGTTGAACGCGATGAATCATTCAGGAAATACACGTAGAAATATGATCCCATTTCTCCCTGGTAGGTAAACGCGTTTTGTGTTCTCTACCTTTATATTTGTGGTTATTTTCATGTATTGGAATAAATGTGCCCTCGGTAACGGGGAAAAAGTGTCTCGTTGATACAAATGAATTGTTATACGGGTTAGGGCTGCAAGAGTTATATACACCCGATGGCGGGCTTGTGCGCAAGTATTCGAGAGGGATCATTTATCTGTTTTCGGTCACGAAATCAAATAAATCTCTCGAGAATGTAAATATCGCGACATCTTATACGATTTATTCAATTTATGCGAAATTTATGGAGCAAATGGGAGGAAAAAACGTCTTCTGCAACAGAATCGATCGTTGGAATGATGGGGATGTACATTGTAAATGATGCACAGAAAAAAAAGTATGGTTATCGTAACGATCTGAAGTATAGTTAGTACACGGAAAGAATAATTTCGCTGCAGCACCTGAGTGGCTAGCACGGACTGGACAGCCATTAAATTAGCTCCTGGAGCAAAATTTTAGCTGTTATAACGAAAAAATTTGCATTTGTAGCTAATTTATTTGCGGTGGTGGCTAAAATGTAACTGCAGGAGCTAATTTAATGGCTGTCCGTGTTTGTGCTAGCCATTTGGCTGCTGCAGCTACATTATTTTTTCCGTGTATCGCTATAGTAACGATATAAATGGTTTAGGCTAACCATTTATATCGTTCCCCGAAGGATCCGTTCCGTCATGGCAACGATACCGATATCCCTATACTTTAGACAGTCATGACAACGATCCTGTATCGTTATCAGAACGTTACTTTTTTTTCTGTGTGGATGGTTTTTTGGGTACAAAATCGAAATCAAATACAGTAAATCTAAGGTCTTACTTTAGTCCGAATGAAGGTGAGAATTTATAATTGGGCATCTGGAATTGAATCCACGGTTACATCTCAGCATCGAGTAGAAAAAACTGTAATATTCGTGGAATATTCTTTTTTTTTCATACTACTGTGTCCAAAAAATAAAGTGATATGGCAATGATTTCCAAAAATGTTTATTTATTCTCCCAAATCAAGTTCATCGCTTTCAAAGTAATCCCCCTCGGATACAATGCACTTATGCCAACGAATTTTCTAATCTTCGAAACAGTTGTTAAAGTCGGTTTCCGAGATGGCTCTCAGCTCCCGTGTGGACATTTTTCTGGGCGTCCTGTATTGAAAATAGGCCCCGTATGGGCTTATATTGGGTACCCAAACTTAGGACGTCCTAACCTTAGCCTCTAAGGGACCTAGTCGGGTTGCTGATATTCAGCCTGATTTCTCTAAGTCAGGGACCCCCATATAAAGCCCATTCCACTTCACTGCTGCAGTTGAATTATTTTTTTCGCGCAGCTGTAACTGCACAGATTGTTAGGTTGATATTTGGATAGCTGTGGAATTTTCGCTGCAGCAGCTTCATTTCTTACTGTTACTGCTGAGTTAGTAGCTGTGACAGCTAGAAAACAACTGCCGCCCAAATAGAAATTGACGAGTGAACCACGCTTACCCCGACCTTGGCCCAATGGTGACTTATATAGGGCCAGAACCTATCACAAAAAATGGTCCACTGGCTTGGGATGATAACCTCGTGCCAGGCTTGGTACCCAATATTGAGCAGAAGATTAGAGTCCAATATTGAAGACCAAACCGGACCTGGCCCAAGTTGTGTCTATCAACTTTTGATAAGCTTCAACCCGGTTCTTCATACTCCTCAGAGGGGAAGAATATTATATGACATTCTATTTTTGACATGAAGAATCATTATTCATCATAAGAATAATTGATATCGGTACAACTCTGAGATAATTACAAGCATGAAGATGCTGTATAGGTTCTCAAATAACCAATGGTTTTCAGTTGGCCCACTATTGGTTCACCATTGCAGTTGAATGTTTTGTCAAGCTTCAACCACTCGTTGTGATGCATTTCCCATGAAACGTGGTATGGATTTTCAAATAACAAATGGTTTTATATTGGGCCGATATTGATTCGCCATGCTTGGAAGCTCCATATTTCGCCAAGCTCACACCAGTTGTCATATTGGCATTCCCTATGAAACCCGGGGTGTGTTCTAAAATAACCAACGGTTGTGTATTGAACCAATATTGATTCGCAATGCTTGGCAGCCCAATATTTTGCCAAGCTTGGGCCACTTTTCAGTATTGGGATTCCTCACCTGGGTGCAACTGATTTTTAGCTATCATCCAAATAATAACTAATTATTTTTTCCGTACGAACTTCGAAAATTGTGCCAAAATCGAAAAGAAACTGGAAAAGTGAATACGAAAGTCTTTATGAAAGGTCATATTTCCATTTTTTCATGTTGAATCTGATAATACTATCCGTGTGGAAATTCTTCCTGGCGTCTTGTATTGAATATAGGCCCCGTATGGGCTTATATTGAGTATCCAAACTTAGGATGTCCTAACCTCAGCCACTAAGGGGCCTAGTCGGGTTGCTGATATTCAGCCTAATTTCTCTAAGTTAAGGACACCCATATGAAGCCCATATGAGGCCATGCTGCATCACCAATTTTTTCCCTGGTTTTAAAAATCTAGGCACACGAACTACAGCCTTAAGACTTAGGGTCTTGCAAGGCTTCCCGTATTCTCCCGAAAATCTCAATTTAAGCACACCTGTATACAACCCATGTAGGGCCAAGCTGTATTTCCAACGTTTTCCCCATTTTGAGAATCTGAATGCACCCAAGTACAGCCTCGCTCTTATATTAATTCCTTTTTTCAATATCAACCTACTTTAAAAAGCGGATTTACTGACATGGTATTGGTAATTTCGACTTTTTGCGGTGTATGCCCCCAAAAAAATATTTCATCCATGATCACTGTATTCACACTATCGGTGAACAATGTCAAAAAACCGGAAAAAACGTCACTGTATGGTTAATTTCGAGACTGAATGAGGCTGTTCTGTTTTTTGATACAGTCCGATAATGTATGAACAAAATAATGTTGGGTGGAATACCCGGATAGAAATTGGAATCGGCTCATTCCAGGCCCTGTTTGGACTCGAGTCGAAGTGGTCTGGGTACAAATAGGGCCTTGGATAGCTCAATTTTCAATCGAGGAAGTTTCCTCCTTGCAATATTTATTCAATTTCATGATATTCGCAACAATTTATTATCTTTTCAAAGGTCCTAGTTTCATCGCGGACATTAGCTTCATCATGGGTGTCCTACGTAGATTCAAGCTGGGAATAATATGCAGGCCTTGAAGATGAGTGGGTGGCAATCCTGTCTAGGCCCTATAAGGGTAACCAAAATAGGGCCTGAAATAAAACCAGGACGCCTAGTTTGGCCCAAACTGCCGCCAAGAATTAATTACCGACACGGGGCTCTCTCTTCGATTCAGCTTGGATCTCCTCTATTTACTCAAAACGGGATTCCTGGAGCGGTCTTTTGAGTTTGTTGAATAGCCAGAAGTCGCACGGTGCCGAATCAGGTGAATACGGTGGTCGTGGAACGATATAGGTCGAGTTTTTTGCGAAACAGTCACGAAGTATCAATGCAATGTGAGCCAGTGCATTGTCGTGGTGCAAAAATCAAGAGTTGTCCCACCACAATTCCGGTCTCTTCAGGCGAATAGCTCGACGCATAATGCTCGAATAATATTTATTGTTGACAGTTTGACCCGACGGAAGGACCCCAAAATGCACAACACCACGATGATCGAAGAAAACAGTCAACATGATCTTGATTTTTGAGCGACTTTGGCGCAGTTTTTTTGGTTTTGTCTCACCTGTGGAGCGATATTTACATGATTGATTGGTTATTTCCGGCTCTTAAGCATAAACTGACGTCTTATCTCCCGTAATAATGCGTTTCATCTTGTCCTGATAGTCAGAAAGCATTGTTTCACCAGGTGTATGCGTAAGTTTTTCCCGATTTTATGGGTAAAGTCAACACCTCGAAATTTCTGAAGTACTGCTCTGCGAGTCCATGCCCCATTGATGCGAAGAGGTGATAGTCAAATGGCGCCAGGTCTGGGGAGGTATAGAAGAAGGGTGTAGAAGAATGTCCCATCCAAGCGATTTCAAGGCGTCTTTCACTGGTTGTGCTGTGTGAGAAGGCGCATTGTCGTGTAACAAAATCACTTTGCCATGTCTTCTGGCCCACGCTGGAAAAAATATTTATTTGTGCTCTCTCCATAAAATATTTATTTGTAGAAATGAAATATTCAATCAGATGTAACAATTGATTACTTGTGGCGAATAAATTATTTATTCAGAAGACCCATTTATTTAGGGCAAGCATTCCATTATTTGATTCGATTAGATATTTCATTAATCCTAACAAATATTTTATGGAGAGAGAACAAATAAATCAATGCATGATTTAAATTAATCAATTATTGGCAATAGCGTTGTGCATTAACGGTTCCGCCGGGCTTCAAGAGTTCACCGGCTTTGGAGTTGAAGTACCTGACTTTGCCAGGCGAAAGCCACGATTCCTTCCGCTTTGGGTTTTCAAAATAAATCCACTTTTCGTCACCCGTAACAATTCGATACAAAAATGATTTTTTCTCGTGGCGTCGAAGCAGCATTTCACAAGTGACTTTGCGATTTTCCATTTGATACGCTGAGAGCAAAAGTGACACCCAAATTGTTGTCAAGCAAAATCAGGATAGGAAATGTTGAGAGTAAGAATGGGATGTTCAAAGTGCCGCGCAAAAGCGATACACTTAAAATTCGGAACAAAACAGGAACCCCAGAAATCTTCGGGCAAAAATGAAACACTGAAAAGTTCCTAGCACAAACGTACCGGCGCGTTAATACTGAACGTGGATTGTACGTTGGTTCGTTTTTGCTCGAACTTTCCAGTGTTTCATTTTTACCCGGAGATTTCTGTGGTTGCTGTTTGTTCCGAATTTTAGGTGTATCGCTTTTGCCCGGAACTTTTAACCTCCCATTCTGACTCTCAGCATTTTCTATCCTGATTTTGCTTGGCAAAAATTTGGGTGTCACTTTTGCTCTTAGCGTATCATTTGATTTTCATTCAAATCGTGTGGAACCGAAATTATTGATTCTCCCCATTGCTCGTGAACGTATGCTGATTGTTTCTTGTGACACATTCAATGCCTTTGCCAATTGCTGTTGAGTTTGAGTCGGATCATCAACTTCTGCAATTGCTCGTCTTCGCACTTTTGTGGCCTACCAGAGCGCTCACTGTCTTTCACCTTCAAATCACTATTTTTAAATTGTCGAAACCATGTCTCACATGTTCTAATCGATGGAGCATGTTCACCATATGTTTCCACTAGCAAACGGTCCCTTTCAACAGCTTTTTTTTGAATCAATGAGAAAAGCAATGCGTGCCGCGAATGTTCTTTGTCAGGCACAAAATTCAACATGATCACTGAACGATAAAACAAAGACGCTAGTTTTTGGCGGATTCAACTCGTGTGTGTTAGTAGTTCAATGTCCGACGAACAAAATGATTTATGTGTCAAATTAATACGCTGCGTACTTTTCGCTGCCGTCATCTCTCAGTTAAACCGGAAAAAACTTATGCGTACACCTATTGTAATATACACTCCAACGCGACGATGTTTTTTCAGGAAATTCAGTGTTTTTGGTACCAGTCGAGATTTGACGCGTCTGAGGCCCAAAAAATCCTCCAAAATGGTATTGACTGATCCTTCTGGAATGCCAACATCATCAGCAAGATCTCTAATTGTTAATCGACGATTCACGAGCAGCAAATCTGTGATTTTTTGGACGTGAGCTTCGTCAGTTGACGCTTTTCGTTTTCGACACGTTCTCTATCTTCTTGGAACTTTTTATACCACTTGTGAACACTTTTTCCGACATAGCCTCATCGCCAAAGGCTTTCTGCGCCATCCTCGATGAATCAGCAGCAGGAAATTCATTTCGCAAACAAAATTGAATACAAATTCTTTGCTCAAAAAATGCAGACATTATGAGAATTGAAAAATCCACTTTCAGCAGCTTACACAGCGACGAAGCGTGTCTCAAACACTAATGAATATTTCGAAGTGACCCTTGGCACGGATATCAAAGACAGTTTCACTAACCTAAAAATAAGAGCACTTCCCCAAATACATTGGCGCACAGAGTTTAAATTCAAAGGTCACCTTACTTCTCGGACACAGTAGTATTTTAAGAAGAATGAAACATTTTAAAAAATGATTGTGGAATTTTCCACCGAAACATAGTGGCAGCAAAGTTCCTGCATAGATGAGGAATTTTTCACCACAATTTGGTGGAGTTTTCCTTCATTTGTAGAGGATTCAACACCAAAAAGGCAAAATAATTCCTGAAAGTGGTGGAAAAATCCCTCATTTTTGATGGAAAAACAATTCTCCCACGATGAGGGCACGAAATCCACCAACAGTGTGAAGGAAAACTCTCCACATTTTTCACAGTGCAGTTATATTTTGTGGGGATGATTTTCATACTTAACAAAGAAGTTCGCGGCAACGCATTCCCGAATGCATTTATTTTAATGTGCAGGAACGGAAGGGAGGCGTTCATTTCGGATTATGTCAGCCCAGAAGGTGATTATTGATCCGATCGACGTGTACGCGGAGTCAATGCACCGTACAGTACAGGAGATAAAGTTTTCCATTACTCTAAACGATTCTAGGAAGTTTTAGAAGATTCGTGAGAATATCGATATGCAAGAACGTTCAGTAATGTTCACGATCATGATAATGGCATGCATTTAGGAACCTTTTCACCCCTTTGTCATTTATTCAACCCTTTAAATGCCCTTAGAACGCGAGAATTTTTCCGTAAACTTTGAAGCTTTGTATTCGATGTTTGGATTTCACATCCAAAACTCTCTCTCGTACTAGTTTTAGGGTCGATCTTCTGAATACTGTTGAAAAAAATAGGAATTTAAAAGTATGCAGAAAATTTTCTACATGGAGAAAAAAGATCACGGAATAATCACCAGTTCCTATTTTGATGTACTCAAATACAATATAGTATACTAAAATAGGAACCATTACTAAATTCGTAGTTGTCAGCAGTTTACTATCTTTGCTAGTGATCATTCCATGATCTTTTTTCTCCGTGTAGAATTGAGAATTTTACAGACGTTGGTACCGATGAAATTCTCGCAGGGATTTATAGAACAGGAGGATGCGAAATATGATGGAAAATTAGCAAGTGAATGGTAGCGAATTCTCCCATAGTTCACTTCTTGATCCGGTTTGATGGCAGTTCCAGCTTTATGGGCGTCTCAACTAGCACGACTTTGGTTTCCTACCGGCGATGCAGAACCATGAACATTTGAATCGGGAGAAATGGTATTATAAAGTCGAGAGATGAACTGAAATATCGGCAGCAAGATTTCTAATGAAAAAAAGCAATCTAAATGTTCTGGATTTATCAGGAGATCTTGAGCTAAATTTCAACGGTTTATTGCCTAATTCAACGAAATCTATTGTTTCTTTATTCATTTACAAATGATTCGTTTTTCCCTGCAGAAATGAAAATTTTAAAGATTATTTCCAATTCAGGCTTCAGGATTGATGATTGTTTGATTTTCTAATAAATTTCTCTGAGTAGTTGTTCATTCTCTCAACCACTTGTCATTCGAAGCATCAAATGGCGGGCAGAGTGAAACCTTGAGGCCCTGCCAAAATTAGGATGCAATTCAACCGCTTCTATTGTTTTGCTATGTCGCTTGATATTGATTACCTCAAGTGATGCTTGTTCAGCTTACAATTTTCAATTTCGAAGACGCTCGCTCCGCTTGACATTCAGTGTTTCTGATGTTGCTCACTTCACTCGCACTTTTATAGATTGCACTGTGAGAAATTTCCCATTGTATGTGGAGTAATTAACATATACATTGCATCTGAGAATGTCCATGCGTCGCGAAAGTAAAAATACTCATTGGCTCATAATTTTCCTATACATTCATGGCAAAAAATATGTCACTGCACAACACCCGAACTCAGGATCGAACCCAGGTCGTTCGGGTCGAAAGCGAGCACGCTACGACTTCAGCTGCGGCGCCGCGCTAGCTCTCAGTTAGAACTTTCAATTACATGCTATACGCGATTAATTCCTTTTTCCCATCTCTTTCTCGGGAAATTCCGATGCACGTCGGATTTCTAATAATAGTATAAAGAAAATTCATATACAGGTAATGGAATATCTGTTTCCTATACGTGGTTGGAATATTCACATCCTCACGTGCAGGAAAATTCCGATTATTTTTCACAGTGTGGAAGACGCTCGTTCCGCTCTGAATGACACGATGCTGGAGGTAGCCCGATTTTTGTATTCTCAAGTAGGATTTTGAAATTTATATCACTACGTCCTAACGCGGCCCTATACTGGGCTACTTTTTCGGGCTGATTCCAGCATCGTCTCAATGACAAGTGACTGATATTGATATGAAAAACGACGATTTCTTGGACGCATTCTCAATGACCCCTAGTGAAAATTCACAATTGAAGGAAACGGGTATTGAAACAAATGAAGCGTGAAAATGTCAGGGTTGGCAAAAACCCTGTTTGTTTTTAAAAGCCCGACCCACGTGGCGTTTTTTCGGGATTTTCCAATTCCTGAAATAGTTTTCAAGTTTCATTTGGAGTTCCTGATTACTTGATTTGGATTGTAATTTCTTTTGCTGAATACTTTGAAAATCACGTCCTCTCATTTTCGCTGTTTTTTCTATTTGTTCTTGTGAACAACACTTTAGGAATGAAATTAAATTATTAGGAAAGCTTCGAACTGTCGCAGTTCATCGGAAATTGTCCATTGGTTCTTCCTCATTCTGGAATCGTACAAAAATATTCCATTGTATATTCTAACACCTGAATATAAAATTGTACTGTAAAAAGCATTTACACTGCGAAAATTATGGAAAAATTTGTCAACTCTTAATGGTACAGTAGTGTGCGAATTAATGTGAACACATCATAACTTTCAAAATTGTATCGTTATTCGCAGTTGGCAACCCGTTCATGTTATCGTTGCGGCCATCTTGTCCCACAGTTCTGACAATCAGTGAGTAATAAGACCTGCCACGCTACAGACGCGTTGTATATCGGTTGTTTCCTGAATTATTCTATTTTCTGGGGAAGTGAGCTGAACTAGGCCTGTACTAGATTTTAGTTGTTGAAGATGGATATTAGTCCCAGAAAGCGCACTAAGATTGTGACCTTGAGTCAACACACATCAATGACTCAAAGAGATATTGCCAAGGAGTGTAATGTGAGTTTAGGAGCCGTGAATACGATATTGAAGCAGAAAAGAGACACTGGGAGTATTGAGGTGAACAGAAAAGGGAAATGTGGGAGAAAAAGGAAGACAACAGCAAGGGATGAAGCTTTTTCAATAAGAGACAGTAAATTAAACCCTAGAAAAACAAGCCAACAACTTCAGCAAGACTTAACACACGCTGGGGTTATTATTCATGACTCCACCGTTCGAAAACGACTGCTAGAAGCTGGAAGAAAAGCAGTGAGACCTCAAAAGAAAACAGTTGTTGACTGCTCCTATGATGAAAAAACGATATACACGGAAAAAACTCTGGACCTACCGTAGTATGTAAGCCCGTCGCACTATAGTAGCTTGGCTGCCCACATACGAGCATAGTGTCGCTGTGTACTAAAGTTGATTCGGCAGTCAGCCAATGTGGTATGACGAAGCGCCGAACTGAATTTGCTCCCGTGCCATACCACGGTGGTATGGCTCAGGAGCAAACAGGCCTCGACGCGCGTACTCGCGCTGCTCCCCACTCCGCCGTACTACCTTTGTGTTTGATTCGCGCTGTTATGGTATGTTGCGGGGGAAACTAGATGCCTGCAATGTGACGAAAACGCGTACATTTGCCTGCGCAACGTACTATAACAGCACGAGTCAGAACAAACGAAGTACGGCGGAGTGGGGAGCAGCGCGAGTACGCGCGTCGAGGCCTGTTTGCTCCTGAGCCATACCATCGTGGTATTACACGGGAGCGAATTCAGTTCGGCGCTTCGTCACACCACATTGGCTGACTGTCGAATCAACTTTGGTACACAGCGGCGCTACGCTCGTATGTGGGCAGCCAAGCTATTATAGTGCGACGGGCTTACATACTACGGTAGCTCCAGAGTTCTTTCCGTGTAGTTGGGCAAAAAAATATGAGAGTTGGACTGTGCAAGGTGTTATTTTCAGATGAGAGCCATTTTTTGGTACAAGGGCAGCGATCTCGTTACGTAAGAAAAAGTGACAACGAGAAACTCACGGCAGCTCATATTGACCAAACAGTTAAACATCCGTAAAAGATGTTCTGGGGTTGCTTTTCTCATAAAGGTACTGGATCCCTTGTGCCAATCGAAGGTATGATGGACTCGCAAAAATACAAAGATTTATGAGATCATACATTGAAAGCTGAACTGAGAAAAGTTGATGCCCAAGGTCAAGCAGTCTTTTAACAAGACTCTGATCCCTGTCACGGGTCCAAGATGATGATGAAATATTTCAAGGATAAAAAAATATCATGCCTTGAATGGCCAGGAAACTCACCGGAACTTAATCCGATTGAAAATTTGTGGGCAATCGTAAAAGCTAGACTACGTAAAATAGATTGTAAATAAAAAACCAAACTCATTGAGGCTGTCATTCAGATATGGTTTTGGAACCAGCAAATAACTCAATGTTGTAAAAAACTCATTGATTACATGCCAAAACGTGTTCAAGGAGTTATTAAAGCCAAGGGAGAACACATTTCATATTGAAACGATTTAAATTGTATTGATTTTTCAATTTTATTTATATGTAACCAATGAATGTTCATTTTTTCAAATTATGATTTGTGTTCACATTAATTTGCACACTACTGTAGATGCATTTCGTGGTCGTGAGGGAACTGTTTTCATCAGAAATAAGGGACGTATCGCTTTTTCCAAGGAGAATTCCCTTTGAGGAACTCTTCCGTCTTCTGGGTGTTGAATTCTCCAGCAAATTTGGAGGAGTTGTTAAAATCATGGTGAAGACTTTTTCATCTAGATGGGGACTTGATTGCCATTTTTTGGAAAAAACTTCGCAATTATTGTTTAGGATGTATTTATTATTCATTTAGAATGTAAAATTAGCTGTGACAGCTGAAAAATAGATCCCGTAGCTAATTGTTGGCTATCCAAATAAAAGTTGATCATTTCTTTTCGTGTTAAGTATGTGAAAATTCTTGTTCTCATTCAGGGAAATCCAAAACGCCTGCACACTACTCCGCACCCGGATTCCTTATGACATTTGGAATGGAGTTTTCTTGGAAAAATTTTGATTCCAGCCTGAAATTCCCTGATATGAGGATTTTTTATTTTTCCAAAACAAGTCGAATATTCCACGATACTTTTTGGCCCTTGACATTTTTGAGATTATAACCAAATAGATATTACGAACCTTGAATCATTAAAACTCGACAGCGCGAATTTGCTATCGGGTTTTTTGTAAGGGATTTTTTTAAGTGGGTTTTTGATGAAAGAACCCAGTATATAGGTTGAACCGGGTTCGGTTTCTTCGAATCAACTTTGGAAAATGTCCCAATTCCTTTCTAAATTACACCTAAATGACTCTTTGTTACGCTTAACTGACCTTTAAGCTCACGCTTTCGTCGCGCTTCCGTCGCGCTTCAACGCTTTATTTTCACTGGGGATACCACACTCAAAAAAATACCGTCTAATGATGAAGAAGAAATGCATAATCATAAGACGATTCTGTTCCACAATACTTTCTGACGGAAACCCGTCTTACAACCAGACGGGAACCATCTTAACCGATTCCATTTCACCAAAAAACGATTTTTTCTGTGAATAAAACGGAACACGTTTAATGACAAGGGGGGCTTCTTCCTAGTAATAAGACGGGACAAACACTCAAGCTCACTTACTTGGGAGCGTAGTAGAGACATTGTTTTTGTCGTGAAGCGGATACCGTCTTGTGGGAAAACGGCATTCCTTTCATACTCAGACGATTTTCGTCTGTTCATAGAACTGCACGGTTATTATATTGAGATGGGCAATTCTTATGGTCAAAAGGGTTTGTTCCACCAGTGAAAGTGACTATGTTTGACACAGGGGCTAAACAAAAAAATAACACACTGAGAGAAATTTATAGTTAAATTTACTATGGAATTATAGGAATGGGGGAACATAAGCAGGGTGGCCACTTCTGGAAAAACCTAGAAAAGTCAGGGAATTCTGTTTGGAGAACAAAGTGCCCACCCTGATAATGACTTCTAATGAAATTCGCTATAATATGAGGAAATTTACTATGGCATGACAATAGAAACCTGATCAAATTTACAATGTTTCTTAGGGTCAGAATTTCTTGAATCAGCACGAATTAAATTTTGATTCTCATAATGAAATGAAGTGTAGCAAGAATGATAGCTTTTTATGTTAGAAATGAGTCTGCCAAATGATTGGCAAAATTTTGTTCTTGTGGAAGTTATGAACGATTGAAGTTTTAAGGGACTTTTCTTTGAAAGTTTATAACTTTTGACTGGTGCAACCGATTTGGACGCACGAGCGCTTAAATTGAAGATAATTGATTGAATTACATAAATTATCTTATGAACCCCTGAAAAAATTTGTTCTCATTGTTTTCAGATAATTTGTTTATAAATAATTCATTTTTAACAATGTTCTCCGCCTCACAAAAATCTGAGAAAAATTAAAGAGAGATATCGTATCCTTACCAACCAAATTCCGTAGAGGAAAAAATGGAGACGCTCTTTGTTCGACTATAATTTGAATAATGATGCAAGCGCGAATGCAGTACCCTTGTAGGGACTTGTGAATGTGAATATTGAATTCTAGTCAATTCAGCGAATGGAAAATGCGTGAAGTTTTCCAAAAAGAATCATCGGTTTATTCAACAATGATCAACATCTCCGCACAATTTTGAAAGAGTATTGATTTTAGAAAATTGCGTTCACATTGCAAACAGTAGATGCGGAAATCTGTTTACATCCTACATATTTTGTATCAATTGGTGAAAACGCATGATACAATCGAGGTCCTGTAATTGTCATCGCTTTTCTGAAACGTGCACGCAAAGTTTCTTCCGCTTTGTGCTCTTTCTCAGAACAGAATTCGAAAGAAGTATTCTCAAAATATTCCTGCGCCCGGTGAAATAAAGCATTAGGTGTCGTTATTTGATCTCCCGTTGGCCGTTGCAAACTTGCGCGTGATGCCAATCTTTCAACCGTTCCGCCTACTCCATCGCAAGCACTTTTGCCGTGCGAAGTGGGAAAAAAGTGCCATTCGCATTTGACTTCAAAATCAGATCCATGAAGGACCAAATTCCCAGTAAACACACGCACGTTATAAAAACGTCGAAAACAGTCAATAACCACACGTTGTGGATTAGTAATATTCTTCCGTTGATTCGACGTAAAAATGTCGCGGCAGATCACGTGTTTTTCAACCATAAAATAACGTCATATCAACGGTTTGAATATCGTTTAGAAGACGTCAAATATTGACGTGTCCATATGATGGTTCTAAAACGTGAATTGAATTCAACAAATTATTTTGAAAACTTTGCATTCAATATCGAGAACAATTGTATTTCTGAGTATGATAGAATTTGGAAAGTATGCCACACTATTTACTATCTTGCTCTTTGTTGACATTTTAACCATTGTTCCATTTCGTTCGACATTTTCAGCAGAATATCTTCAATTGAAGTTCAAACACAAGGTGTTATAAACACATTTTAAACGCGTGATTCAAACTCGTTCAAAACACGTTTTTTGAGGACGTCGTTTGATGGTTATTTTTGAATATTAGTTTGAATTACACGTCATCAAAACGTCATTCCTGGTCGTCTATTTCCCTATCAAATTTCAACTAAAAATCAACGTTATGAAATTAACGACTGACGTCCGTTTGACAGTCTAACGTTTTTGCAACGTTGAAATAACGTGTGTGTGTTTATTGGGTTTGCGAAGTTCGATTTATTATTATACTGAGCCGTACAATCGTCAGAAAAAAATATGAGCTTTTCCACATTTTCACTGCCCAATTTTTCCTTCAAATGAGTAATCATCTTTGTATTGAATAGATGAACTGCGACTGTATCGTGTTTATGATATTCCGAAATGATCATAAAACATCCATTAATCGTAATGCTCCCTGGTTCATAGTAATTAACGTAAGGATGCAAAGTCGCCTGATCATTCGACCAGGAGTACAATTGGATTGCATCCTGAACCTTGAAACTATAATTCTCAGTAAAATCTAGAGCAACCGCAAACTCTCTTTCCTGTAGATTTTCCTTCGCCTTCGAAAAATACTCACTCTGTGATTTTACAATGAAATCATGTTTTATATATAAAGGTATCTTCCTCTCAAGATTATTCCAGAATAATTCCATTTTTCTGATTGATCAACAAGTTCGCATCTTGCAAAAAAGGAAAATATTTTCAGTGAGAATTCAGAGATGCTGACTGGGGATAAAATCTTACAAAATTACTTTATAATCAATAAACAAATCTGCTGATGAACTTGAAAACATGTATCTCAAGTTTTCATTGAATTCCGGGCACAGGTCACAGTTCTGGAGATAACATGATTCCCCTGGTGCGGAGCACATGATTTCTTTGGCTATGTCTGGGATAGAAAACTTATCATTGCAACCAGATTCTCGTCAAGCATTATTCAATCCATGGATTTTGAATTTCATGTTTTGATGAAGTTTGCAAACACGAACATTGTGGCTGCCGCTAAATCCGACAACGACACAATGAGCAGGTCGCAACTTGATGAATTTTGATAAACTAATTTCCATTTTTAGGTTCTCCAACAAGAACTGATTATGTAGATCTTCAAGATTGCATAAAAGTAACCTCTTCTGAATACTTTCTTTCTTCCCATCTTTTGTGATTGAAATGCAATCTTTTTTCCCCGGCATATGACGACTATATTCATTTGACTCGTAAAATCCCTGGACTTCCTCAGCAATATCACCGGATATAGGTTCGCCTATTTGTTGAGTAAGATTCGAACCGAATCCCGATGATTAACGAAGCTTTAACACAGTTTCTGCTATATAAGGAATGATTCCTAATCCTCTTCTCATTTTGGCGGCTGACCAGTCGGTAGGTGCACATGTAAGCAACTGTCCATTGGTCGCCTTTGATAAAGCGGTTCTCTCCTCTGTCGCTATTAGATCATCCGCAAACGAATCTTTCAGAAGACTTGTTTCTTTACTCGGTTCACATGAGACGGGAGACCATTCATCTACGTTGAAAGA
This sequence comes from Gonatopus flavifemur, assembly GCA_018340375.1. Classification (NCBI taxonomy): domain Eukaryota; kingdom Metazoa; phylum Arthropoda; class Insecta; order Hymenoptera; family Dryinidae; genus Gonatopus; species Gonatopus flavifemur. The sequence continues at coordinate 22,555,026 of JAFFJZ010000004.1, forward strand.
AGGATTCAAAATCTATTCAGGGGTTAACGATGACATTTCAGTACAATTTTGGTATCACAACTTACCATCAGAATCTTGATCATTTCAACTAAAGATTTCTACTTCTGGTGCACTTTCATCGAATCGTTTCGAGCGAAATTATGTCTCTTCCTGCTTGAGAAGAAGAATGCTACCGTGTTTTCTCTTAATTTCCAGTCGGTAGGTATTACACAAATATTTTCCAACCAAGTTAGAGAATTCAATGCCCCAATTATCTGTAGTCGATCTTATTCCATTGCGTACACGACTGTGTTTCGCTTTTAATAACGGATTATAACAGCGATATGGAGATGGCATATTCACGAATGTTTATAAGTGTAAAATATGTCATTATGAACTTCGAGCATCAAACCGACCGATTATGTGGTTGTTTGAAACAAACGAGAGCCATGGGGGATTTGTGCCAAATTTCAGTTTGTTATGTCATGCGACAATTTCAGATTGTTAGAAATTATTATTCGAATTGATGTAGGGATGGAGGGCATGGAAATAATTAAATATTCACATTTTGTGATGTAAATCCATCGATATGAATTGTATTGAAAGTGCAGTAGCCGGACTGTTTGGACTGTTTGGACTTTTTTGGACTGTTTTCTGTCGTCTCTCCGTCGCATCAACAGATACTCTCCCTTATTTCTTCTTGATTTCCACGGCTCCCATTCCTTCAACCACTTTTCGCTTCCGTGTCGACATTAACTACAAATGCAAATATTTTTACTGTCACAGCTAAAATTTAGCTGCAGGAGCCAATTTAATGGCTGTCCGTGTCCGTGCTAGCCACTTAGCTGCTGCAACTAAATTATTTTTTCCGTGCATGAAATTTCTTTATAGAACAAAATTCTGGGTGCAATAGAGAGTCTGTGGTGAGTAATGTGCTGGGATGTGCTACGCGTCGTATGATTAAAACTATCCAGTTATGAATATTAATAAGTGAATTGGAAATTATTTTTGGAAAAATGGGTACTGCACGCATCTTTCATTCACCAAATCGACTGGAATATAATATTCCCCTGGTAAAAAAAATCTCTCTGAATCTCTATATTCTGGGACAAATTTCAGAGAGATTCAGAGTAATTCCAGAGTAATTCAGAGGAAGTTAGAGACTTCTCCGATAGTGATACGTTCTGAATTCTTCAACTTTCTCTGAATCTCTCCGCATATCACTGAATCCCTCAGAATTTTATATATTCAAATTTCAAAGCTACCTCTGAATTTACCTGAATATCTCTAAATTTCTCTAAATCTCCCGGAATCTAATGTATTCAGATTTCAAAGCTCCCTCTGAATTCCTCTGAATTTCTCTGAATCTCTCTGAATTTCTCTGAATCTCTCCGGTTTTCTCTGAATATCCCGGAATTTAATGTATTCAGATTTCAAAGCTTCCTCTGAATTTCTCTGAATATTTCTGAAAAATTCCACGCACAATTTTTCATGAAGCTGAAGCTAGCAGACGATACCTAGCAGACGCGCGACGTAACTTTTGGACGGGACTGTACTTTCCCGATAAGTACGCGAAATCGGAATTGTGATCGAGATTGAGGATAGACTAGATGAATTTTTTTGTAACAAAATGCGTTACTTTATAGTTCTGGAGTCGAGAAATCGATTGGGATGGGTTTCGGGGCGATATGAGATAGCTGTGAGTGAGTTTTTGCCGTTTTTTGGATCGAAAACATGAAAAGTCACATTTGACTCAAGTTCCTTCTGAGGTGAAGATATGTGTGAATAATTTTTTACCAATAAGTGTTTGCGTTCCTGAAGGTTTCGAGTATGCGGAATCAAATGGAACACGTCCCGAAGAGCCGCGCGGCCGTTTTATGGCAGTATCATGTGGTTTTTAGTTGAAAATACTGAGCTTTTGCAAGAATTTTACTTGCCTTCAAGTTTCTTCTAAGTTTAAGATATGTGGGAATAATTTCTTACAGATAAATATTGGCCTTTCTTATGGTTTCGAGTATGCGGAATCGAATGGAACACGTCCCGAAGAGGTACGCGGCCGTTTTATGGCAGTATCATGCGGTTGTTAGTTGGGAATACTGAGTTCTTGCAAGAATTTGACTTCCCATCAAGTTTTTTCTAAGTCTAAGATATGTGGGAATAATTTTTTACCAATAAATGTTTGCGTTTCTCATGGTTTTGAGTATGCGGAATGGATTCGAAAATGTACTGGTGGAAGATTATTCCCGCATTTCCTAATTGTGGGAAATCATAGGGAGAATGCGAATTTTTGAAATCACTAAAAATTCTCAACTAAAAACCGCATAATGCTGCCATAGAACGGCCGCGTGCCTCTTCGGGACCTATTCCATTCGATTCCGCATACTCGAAACCTTAGGAAACACAAACATTTATTGGTGAAGAATTATTCGCACATGTCTTAAACTTAGAAAAAACTTGATGGAGGGTGAAATTTTTGAAACCACTAAAAATTCTCAACTAAAAACCGCATAATGCTGCCATAAAACGGCCGCGTACCTCTTCGGGACCTATTCCATTCGATTCCGCATACTCGAAACCTCAGGGAACGGGAACAGTTATTGGAAAAAAATTATTCCCACATACCTTAAACTTAGGAAAAACTTGATGGAAGGTCAAATTCTTGCAAAAACTCAGTATTTTCAACTAAAAACCGCATGATACTGCCATAAAACGGCCCTGTACCTCTTCGGGACCTGTTCCATTCGATTCCGCATACTCGACACCTCGAAAAACGCAAACATTTATTGGTAAAAAATTATTCACACATATCTTCAACTTAGAAGGAACTTGAAGGGAAGGAAAATTCTTGCAAAAACTCAGTATTTTCAACTAAAAACCGTATGATACTGCCACGAAACAGCCGCGTACCTCTTCGAGACCTGTTCCATTCGATTTCGCATACTCGAAACCTTAAGAAACGCAAACATTTATTGGTAAAAAATTATTCACACATATCTTCAACTCAGAAGAAACTGAGTCAAATGCGACTTTTCATGTTTTCGATCCAAAAAACTGCAAAAACTCACTCACAGCTATCTCATATCGCCCCGAAACCCATCCCAATCGATTTCTCGACTCAAAAACTGTAAAGTAACACATTTTGTTACAAAAAAATTCATCTAGTCTATCCTCAATCTCGATCACAATTCCGATTTCGCGTACTTATCGGGAAAGTACAGTCCCGTCCAAAAGTTACGTCGCGCGTCTGCTAGGTCTCGTCCACTAGTTTCAGCTTCATCAATTTTTTCCAATTTATCTTCCTCTGGAAGTCTCTGGAACTTCTAGAAAGCCTCTGAAATGCAGGACCTGGGTTGTACTGAATTCATTTCTCTCTGAATTTCCCAAACCCCCCCCCCCGGATCTCTCTAAATTCCTCTGAATCTCTCTGAATTTTTCTGAAAAATCTCACGCACAATTTTCCCTAATTCACCTGTGTCTGTGAGTCTCTGACACTCCCTGAATACCCCTGAAATCCTGGACCAAGAATTGAGCTGAATTAATTTCTCTCTGGGTTTCTCTAAATTCCTCTGAATTCCTCTGAATTGCGCTGAACCTTTCCAAATTCTTCTGAATATTCCTGAAAAGCTCTGCGCACATATTTTCCCTAATTCACCTGTCTCTGTGAGCCTCTGACATTCCCTGAATACTTCTGGAATCCTGAACCAAAAATTTCACTGAATTAATTCCTCTCTGAATTATTCTGAATTCCTGTGAATCTCTTTGGATTATTCTGAATTCCTGTGCATCTCTCTGAATTACTCTGAATGTTTCTAAATTTCTCTGAATATTTCTAACAAGTTCCACGCACAATGTTTCTTAATGTATCTGTCTCTAGAAGTCTCTAAAACTTCCAGAAAGCCTCTGAAATGCAGGACCAAGATTTTACTGAATTTACTCCTCTCTGAATTTCCCAGACTCCCCCCGCATTTCTCTGAATTCCGCCGAATCTCTCTGAATCTTTCTGAAAAATCCCACGCACAATTTCCCCTGATTCACCTGTCACTGTGAGTCTCTGACACTCCCTGAATACCTCTGGAATCCTGAACCAAAAATTTAGCTGAATTAATTCCTCTCTGAATTTCTCGGAATTCCTCTGAATCTCTCTGAATCACTCTGAATCTTTTTAAATTCCTCTGAATATTTCTGAAAAGTTCTACGCACAATCTTCCTGAATTCATCTATCTCTGAAAGCGTCTGACACTCTTTGAACGCCTCTGGAATGCAGGGCCAAGAATTTTACTGAATTTGTTCCTCTCTGAATTTCTCAGAATTTCCCTGCATCTCTCTGAGTTTCTCTGTATTTTTCTGAATCCTTCTGAAAAATTCAAAGCACAAGTTCTCTCAATCCACTAGTCTCTGAAATCCTCTGAACCGCGCTGAATTGCTCTGAATTTTTCTGATTCATTCTGAATCTCTCTGAAACGTGAGATTTTTTCACCAGGGTCACATCCAAAAGCTGCTACGAGGGCAGCACGCCCTGCAAGTCAAAAAATACAACTCCGCGCGATTGCATTATTATTATACTTATAGTCAAATAAGGAGCGTCTCCATTCTTCTCTCTACGAAATGACGTTTGTAAGGGTACAATATTGCTCTCGAATTTTTCACAGATTTTTGCGAGGCGGATAACATCCCGGGAAAAATAATTCATATATGGTCGTATATGAGCGTATATGAATCATATATGAATCATATATGAACATATATGAAATACATATGAACATATATAAACATATATGAGATCATATATGAGCATATATGGATTTTGGCCATATATGATCATGTATGAATGAGACTGTATATAGCCATATGTGATCATATTCAATCATACATCATCATATGCATCCATATATGGACAAAAAAATGTCACAATTTTACATGGAATGTGATGAAAAACCAAAGGAGAGAGAAGTGAGATCAATGCTGATAGATTCCCCACTTTCATATATGACCATATATGAACATATATGGCCAAAATCCATATATGCTCATATATGAATCCATATATGGGTCCATATATGGAATTTTTTTTCCCGGGATTGTTCAAACTCAATTGTTCATAAACAAATCACCTAAAAATAATGAGAGAACATTTTTTTCCGGGGTCCATAAGATAATTCATGTAATTCAATCAATTATCTTCAATTTGAGCGCTTGTGCGTCTAAATCGGTTGCAACGTTCCAAAGTTACGAATTTAAAAAAATAAAAAGTTCCTTAAAACTTCAATTATTCATAACTTCCGCAAAAAAAAATGTTTGCCAATCATTCGGCAAACTCATTTCTAACATAAAGAGCTATCATCCTTGCTACATTTCATTGGATTATGAGAGTCAAAATTTAGTTCGTGTTGATTTCAGAAATTCTGACCCTATAGTAAATTTCATTAGAAGTCAGTATGTTCCCCCATTCCATAGTAAATTCACCTATAAATTTTTTTCAGTGCAAAGACAGAACACACCGAGAAAAAATAATTTATAATAGCCGATAATAAAAGCTGTAGTAAGGGCAACTTCAAATTAGTAACAGTAACTAAAGTCAGAGGAATTAAATTTGAATTTGGTTGAGCCAACGCCCGTTCTAGTTATCCAAATATCAACGACTGTATCTAGTTGCTGGAACTAATTTGGAATAAGGTCAACTAATTATTTTTCTCAGTGCACTCAACTTATTTTCTTCATACGATTTCTAAATCTCTATTTTCCTATATAAAAATCAGAATTGACGTGTAAGACATTACGGAAATAACATATCTAATTTTGATGGGGCCATTAAAACGACAGATGAAGCTGTCGTTCTTCTGGCACGATTCAAAACGACGATGATTATTATTATACATTCAAGTGAAAATTTATCTTATCATGCATATAAGTACGTGGATAGGTATATACATATATATATATGTATCACGTGTAGAATGCGTGCAAAAAGACACACGTTAACGACTCTTACTTACCTACTAACCGCATGCAAGCGGGTGCCGGTACATCGGTATATCGTTAAGTGAAAGAAAATTACTTGCGAGAATATACCGATGGCTCAATCTTTGAGTACGCATGATATCTTAATTATACGCGTAGCAGAGGGTACAAAGAGGGCGAGATTCATGAAAGTACTTGATGCATCGCATTGCCCACGTTCCCTTGTAATTAACGACTCTTAACGAGAGACGTATGCAAATCTCTTCCTCTTTCTCTTTCTTTCCCCCTGCTTTGAGCTGTTTTTATACACCCACCAAGTGGATTATCGTATCTTCCGAGTCATAAATGCATATTGACCGTCCATCGAGCGAGTGGGGACCACTGTACAGAAATCTCTATAAATTCTTGGAAATATCCAAATTGGATTGGGTTCGTTCATTTCTATAAATATTTTATCTTCTCGATGGACATGTAAATTATCCATCGACAGAGAATAGTATCGAATTTCTCGTTGGATATTAACTTGGAATGATAATGACGTGGGCTCGAACACGATGACGTTTACGATCGTTCAGGCGTAATTATTAGTTGAGAGCCTATCAAAATTACCAACAAATAAATTTCAAGTCCTCGTATACGAGAGAATGGTAATTGAATACGGCAACGAGCGTATAGCGCGTGTACTGTTTTTGCTCGTAAACGATCGTCGTTACATCCTTTCGTATCTCATCATACCGATTTTAATGATTAAAAACAGATGTTTTGCAAAATATGAGAAATCAAGGCTCGCGTTGTGTACACGTTGAGAGGATGAAATGTACGAGAGGTAAGCGATTCAATCTGTCGAATCGATTTTTCCTTCGGCCGAATGACCACCGCGACCCCCAAAGCTATGGAAATTGGATACCAAATATGTGAAAAGATTCGATTTTTCTATCGATCCTCACCCCTTTTCTGCCTGCTGCTGCTGCTGCTGTTGCTGCTCGATAGCTGGTTCGTCTACGTGCGTGCGTCGGGCTTTCCAACCAAGTGCAAAACTCCATTCAATCATTTGTTGAAAATTGAAAAGAGAAAACAAGTAGGGTAATTAGAGAACGAATCGGTGGAAATATTTCAACTGGGTATAGAGGTACGCGGAGTTTGGGTTAACGTGTGTTGTAAATCAATGTTCGCTGAGTTTGTCGTTCGCGAACTAATACGAACAAATACTAACTCGAGAAGTTTTGTTGAATCGTTGTTGAAGTTCCTTTTACAATGGAATAAGAATGAAGAGAAGAGAAAACGAGATGAATGGAGAGGCAGAGGGAGATTAGGTGGATTAGATGAAATCAGTGCGAAAGCAAGGAATCAAAAATTGGAGAACCTCGACGAGGAAAAAAAGAAGAGAATTTGTCAGAGATATAAAATTCTGGGGAAATGAAATAGAAAGAGAATATGAGAACAGAGGGATAAGCGGAATGGGGAAAAATCAAGGATTCCAGAAAAATCGCATTCGTTTAATGGAAGTGAAGAGAGAAAATCAAAAGATTGCGATACAAAGTATGGCGTGAGGTGGGGTTTTGCTAATCTTCAGTTGAGAACTCTGATTACAGTTCTGTGAGTCTGTCGTGGTGTTCATGGTCTCAATTTAGATCTGGTCGAACTAAAATCACGAGACTTTCAAACTCTTGACGTACATTGTAAAAAGTGAATGTGGAATTTTCTTCCAATTTGGTGGCAGCAAAAATCCCTCGCATGGAATAAAAATTCATTTCTCCTATATTCTGAGGGAATTTTCTTCCAAATAAACGAGAATTCCTTCAAAATATAGAGGAGATGAATTCCCCCCATGTAAGGGATTTGTGCTGTCACTAAATTTGGGAGGAATTTCACTTGGACTCTTCAAAGTGTATCCTTCCCTGATCTTCTTGAGCATCGATTCAATCTGAAATGAATCCAGATTGATTATATCAACTCTCATGAAGAAGTGATAGAATTCACTCTCTGAAATTTTTAGACTGAGAGTTCACTCTATAGCCAGCCAAAAGTGAGCCTGTCGAAATTTTGAGTGAGATTTTCACTCTTTGAGAGTGATGTTCCAAGGTTTGAGGCTAGAAACTCATGGGCACTCAAATTCTAGAGTCAATTTTCCACTCTAAAAGAGTGAGGTTTCACTCGAAACGAGTGAAAATCCCACTCGAAGCGGACTGGCTCACTTCTGAGACTTAGTGGAGTAAAACACGTGATTTTTCACTCTTCCAGATTTAGAGATCATGTTTGAAATTCAGAGGGAAAGGTTAGCCTGAAAATCTCAGCTTCATCTCATCCAAAACTAATTCATTTTCAATCTGGGGCGAGTCACGGTCAGTTTATTGGAGAATTTGGTTGCTTGAAATATAAAATTTACCGGAACTCAGTTTATCAATCAGATGATTCCTCGAATGGCGTTGTGAACCAAATTCAAAATTGCCGACAATGTGCTCCAACATTTGTCAAATATTGCAAATTCATAATAATACAAAAAAACACGAGATGCAAATATTAAAATGATTTGTAAAATTTATGAGAATATCGAAAACACTCTCCGAAGTAATGAATCGGAAAGTTCCCTAGTAGAACTCACTCCAGTCATTCTCCGAGCCATCAGAAGGCCTCGCCAAGCACTTGAGAGGGACTTACAAGGCCTAGTAATAGTCCTCACTGAATTCCTTGGAGTGGAAATCCACTCTCAGAGAGTGAAAATACTGCAAGTCCAACAAGAGTGAGTTTTCACTTTCTTGGAGTGAGGATTTCACTCTTATAAAGCGGTGAAATTCCACTCTTGAAACCAAGTTGAACCTTCACTCTATTGAAGTGAAAAGTCACTCTTCAGGAACGGAATCTCACTCTTTCTGGATTTGCAGTATTCTCACTCTTCAAAAGTGAATTTTTCACTCCAAGGATTTCAGAGAGTCCAAAGAATAACTAGAATCATTTTCATTAGGGTTGATGTCATTCTAATATTTTCTATGAATCAAATTCAATTCCAGTTTCAAGTCGGAGTGACATAATGAACCCTTCAAAGTTGAACATGGGTCATTTGTGCCTCGGCGAAACTTCCTTCCTTTGCTAGCTTGCAACATACTCGTCATTTTTATGACGGGCATGTTTATACGACACGACCTGAAGAAGAAAATATATATATATATATTTCATAAAAAGAAGGTAGACGAGGTTGTTTGAATTGAAAGCGATACCACCTTACCATGACCGTCACCTCCTGGATTAGCCAGCAAGCCTGATAAGGATTAAGATGTCTCGTCTGGATCCTACCTGTACGTTGGGAGAGGGATATCCTTTTCAAAACCTGTAACGAGTATGACATTAAAATCAGGAAAAGAATGTAACCGAGCATACGTACCAAAGGAATCAGATAGGCATCTGATACATGAGGTGATGAGTCGTGGTGGTGCGAGGGTGCTCTCTCCAACTTCATGTGAGCCTGAAAATCAAAAAGTATTAATACAATAAGTAATGATGTGAAGGGAAGGAACGATACCTGTTCATACCAGAGCCCATCAATTTTTGTTAATCAACCTGGAAAGAGAGAATAAAATGGCATAAATAATTGTTCATTAGATAATAAGTATAAATTAAATCTAAGATAAAACCATATTTACCTGTTGTGTGGAACCCAGTGGAGAAACACGCACGTAAAACAATCCGATTATCGCGAAAACCGTACATACGAAAATTATTATAACTTCAACGCAACCGCGAATTAAATAACGCCCGATATTATCACTGTCACACGCGAACCCGGGACACTAATCGCGATTTTATAAAACTTCGCGAACACGAGATACGGGAGTTGACAGTTGTCAACAAAGCGCGCCCATGTTGTAGATCATGAAAGCCATTGCGCAGAAGCCAGTATCATATCGCCGGGTTATCGAACCTCCATCGATTGATCGGAAGTATGGATAGTACCAAAACTATCCGCAAGGTAGTCGAGGTTTCGCGTAGGACGGGATAATTGCAGCAGGATATAATAAGAGGTATTTTGCTCACATTTTTCACTCTCAACCGACTACACCTTCCTGCCAGTCGCAGAAACAGTTCGAAAAGGTGAGCGATTTTGAGTCATTTTCTACACATAGACCGGGGTTATGGTTATACCTAACACTCTCAGACCGGTGGGTAAGATAGGGCTAGAGGGAGACAATGTGTACTGTCCTTGTCCAAATTAGATCCTAGAGTCGTATAGGGAAAGGTGGGAACGAGAACTTGGATAATATCAGTTCTCAAGTAGGGGTAAAAAGCACAGCCCATGGGGATCTGCAACGCCACCTTACTACGGCTGCAGCTTAGGGATCACCCGCAAACATACCGAATACAGTATTATACCGCCAATGAGAGACTTTCTTGTGAAATTTAACATAGAATCATTTAGGGAACAGACCTCTCTGTCTATTCCATTACCGATCTTTGTTCCTTCAGGACGAATTAAAACTCGGGCCGGTTTTCAACGAAATTATAAGGCGAACGGTTCGCATCTCAATAGAATCAAAATTCCGTTGTGACGGGCCTGTTTTGTGCTCATGGATTACCGGTAAACAATCATTCAATCATTGAACAACAAACAATCATTGAAATTATGAAATTTAGTCCCTGCTGATCATATAATTATATCTTTCAGTTTCAGTTGAAAAATAATGAAATCTGAATCTCCAATCAAGAGACGCGGTAGCGTCTCGACGCCAAGTACATAAGAAAAACCCTGAAAAAAATTGAAGAAAATGAAACTCGTCTCGAATCGAAGAAAATCGAGCATATAGAACTGAAGGCTGAGAGTTCAGAAAGGGCTTAACCCACACAAAATTCAGAATTGGTTTCAATTCATTTTCGGATTGTCATTCTAACCCTTTATATCGAGGTGTTATCAAAACTTTCAATTCCGACGTAGTTTTCTTGTAATTGAGAGTCAAAATTTCTAAGGTTCTAACCCGAGTGGTCCTGAGAATTCAAAAGGGCCTAACCCCATACGTAGTGTTACGGGAAAACGATGTTTTCCATCGTTTCGGGTAGGTCTGCTCGGAACCCTTTGTTTGAGAATGCCATCTATCAAAAGTGGTGCATACTTGAGTGTTCAGTCAACAACTTGGCGATCGCCTTTTGTTGATATTGTGAAATTCACCTGCCCTGTTGATCGGAATGTTCCGAGTGGTATAAGTGTTGACGGCTTTCAATGTGTATATCTGTTTCGCTACAAATTGATTCTAAAAATTGCAAACGAGGTGTTATTGCCCAAGTTATTTTGAGCATTTCGGCGTTTTATTCATAAGCGAAACTCATAAAACAGTGGAGTATGAGCGAAAAGAGCAAAAAGCGTCGTAACTCACGTCGCAAAGGGGAAGAGTATACCACAATCAAAGGTAAAGTTTGTACGTGCGAAAGCTCCTCCTGCCGAACAGGTACGATGGAGATAGTTCAATATTATTTTGACTCGGTTCAGAATCCAAAATGGCGCATCCAACATGGCGGACACGAATTTAAAACTCACTGGATTGGCTTGAAACTCGTCATTCGGGGGTTTTAAGGGTCGCTGATTACGAATCCGTTAATAGAATTGACAATAAGTGGTCTACTTTCCACTTCGGAAGTAGAGTCAATAACCGTGAAAGTCACCAGATGAATACTTCCCATCAAAAGTGGGTGAGTTTTCGAGTTTCGTCGACTACACCCTTTTGGTATTTGAACCATCAATTTGAATTTTGGATTTTTCACTTTGGATTCGAAGAAAATTCGATGGATTGTCAATTTTGGTCCACCATGTTGGATCCAGAATTCTGAATTTGTAAATTTTTACCACGGATTCGCAATCAGCGACCTCAAAACCTTCTGGGAACCGAGTTTAAAGGAAATCCGAAGAAATTTCCCAAAATCGGCCCTCCATATTGGATCCGCCATTTTGAATTTGTGAATTTTCATAGCAGATTCGTAATCAGCGACACCAAAAACCCTGAGATAACCAGTTTGAAGGAAATCCGATGAATTGTCAATTTCGGTCCACCATATTAGATGCGCCATTTTGAATTTGGGAATTTTTACAACGAATTTGTAATCAGCGACCAAAAACACCCTCCTCAAAGTAATTTCGTTGGCAAATGTGAGTTTTGATTTCGAAATCCTCTAATTATAACTCTCTTTGAGTGTTCCGACTGTATCTTAACATATTTATTTTCAAAAGAATTACGAATTATTAGGAAGTATTCATGAATGATGGTTATTTAAACATATAAAAGTCACGCTGTACTGATGTTGTATCAAGTTCAAAGCGAAACTAATACCACATGCGCAACAAGGCAAGATCAAGATCATGAGTTAGGCCCTTTTGAACTCTCAAACCCCCTTGGGTTAGGCCCCTGAATACTTGGAGTACTTATAAAATAAAGAAGAATGCATAAATTCCGAAAAAATTCATACAGGGTAACAGAATGGGTAAAATTAATTGTAAAATCACTCATCATGAATCTGTTGATTTTGACGAATAGGAAAAATGAGAGCGTTTTCATCACCTCCTGAAAAATTATTTCGATGTGGGTTAGGCCCTTCTGAACTCTCAGCTTTCAATTGTACTATCTGTATAGAGATTAGTTTATAACTAGTGAAAAATAATTGTAGTTCAGCTCGACCAAAATGACTGGACAAATGACTAATACTTCAAACTAATGCTATATTTGGAATGAAATCTTCAAGTCACAATGTATTCAGAGGTCGTCTGAATTGAGATTATAAAACGTTTTTGTTTCTTGACATCTTGAGCTTGCTATTATGAATGCTGAGAGTATCTTTTGGGATAACCTGGAACTTGATATGATTCATACATCAGCAAGATGTTGTTGTGTTGTTTTGCATACATTGATTCATTCAGATCATTTTAAAATAGGTCTTGTCACTTCACTTCAGTCTCGTTAGTCAGACTGAAATATAATCAATCTTAACCAGTTTCTCTAAAGAGAATATTGTTTCATGCTTTGGATTTTTCTTGAGAAGATTGTATCCCAGGTATGCTTTGACAAACGTACCATGCTTGGTGCCAAGCTTGATTCAATGCTAGTCAACACCGGGCCTAGCTTGGTTGTTAACTATGGCACCAAACTGGATGAATGTCTGGAATGATAACAATGTTCAATGCTTGGCATCCAAGCTTGGTTCAATATTAAAATTCAATATTTGGTGCTATGCTTGCAATCGATATTGTTGACATTATTGATATACAATCCTAATTTGAGCTGGATGAGTAGGATAGATTTTTCTTCGGCGTTTCCAAGTTTGATTGAACATTCACATTCCAGTAATTGACCAAAGTTGGTGACAGGTTCGAGTCGATATTAGTCATCACCGGGTGTAGCTTGATGGCCAACAATGTTACCAAGCTGATAAGCCAAACTGTTATCAATGCTCGTTATCAGCGGTTGTAGCCTAAATACTAACAACGTCATCAAGCTAGGTCAATGTTTAGGATGATAATAACGTTCTCTGCTGAGCATTCAGGCTTTCATATGAGTATATCGAAAATCCAACACGGCAAAATATGCTTGCTCCTAACATTGATGTCCAAGAATCTATCAACGCTTAGTCAGCTATGGCGGGCCACTCATCGACCAAGGCTTGGCTTTAACCAGGCTTGGCATACCAAGCTTGACGCCGATCATAGTGCAATTTTCATTCTTGGCATCAGGAGCCTGGGATATAATCGGCTTCGCTTTTGTCTGCAAATCATAAAGGAAACATGATAATATCGATCATAATTTCGTGGAATCATATTATTCAAGCTTCTATTTTGATGTCCTTGAGAAATTTTTTAGAATATAATCTACACTCAAAACTCCTGCTATAAGCCACGCCAAGTATTCCACATCGACGTTGATTCCGAAAAATTTCTGAACTAACCAACACGTTTGATTTGGAATAACTCAGAGTTCTAGTGTGTGAAATGGATCAACCTAATTTCTAAGGTGAGGATGTTTTTTTTTTAGAAATCACAAGCCACTACGAATGCAATTTTGACAAATTAAGTTACATCATCCCAAAAATTTCTTCACATACCGTTTGGATTGCCGAATGTACTTGGTAGCTGTTATTGATTTCACATGTTTTTGATTTTTTCAATTGTATATTTTCCAATTGAAGTAGAATTCTAGACACAGTGAAGTTTTTGTTCCGAGAATTTCTTGTTAATCGTTGTTGTGAGATATTCACATTTCTTCATGGACTTGGCGTTATTATTTTACTTTTTTGGAGTATTTCACATGAATGATCCAATCCAAGCCATGTTTCATTATAAAATTCAGTTTGAATTGAAATATTTCTTAAAGAGATCCGGTTATTTGAAAAATATATAAGCAATTATTCAGATTTGAATTGAAAAGGTAATTGAAATTTTGTTGAGTAACAAAATTTAGTAATTAAAATTCCTACAAGCTTTTATCTTTTATAAAATTGATTTCGTCCACGTATTTTCGGAGAATCGATATCCATCTATGCCTGGCCCGCTTAAGGGGTCAAATCCTCACCTAATCAGTTCGCTTTTCTCCCTAATGATAATGCTGAGAAGGAGGAAAAGGCGATTGGTGCCTCAACCAAAGTTTCTCCGAAAGCGAATACCACATTGCCGAAGGGAGCACCGGTTGATAAGTCAGGTAATCCCACCTTTACCGCTTGGAGTAATACGGAAATTCTACTTCCCCCCCCCCCCCCACCCTTTCATACATCAACGAAAGAGAATATGGAGAAAATTCCTGGGTCAATAAATACACCACGTAAAAAACTTCCCGAGTCAAAAAGTGAAACCTGGATCAGGTTTAATTTCGTTTTTCGCCCTGTTCTCAACCTGATCTCGCTTTTAACATTCTTATTCAACCTGATGTCAACCTTTTTTCGACCCGATTGAACTGTGAATCGTTGGGTATTTCGGAGTTGATCAGGCTTTAAAAAGTATTATAATTTTTCGACTCGGGTTCATCCAAATCCTCGAGTTGACAATCGAATTAATCCCATTTTAATATTCACTTCTGAATAGTTTCAGAGTTTCATCCATAAAAATTCCCAAAGATATACGATACAGCTTAGTTATTTATCCAAAAAAGTACCAATCCCCATCACCCTCGATATATATTCCTCCCGAGTAAACACCTTGGCATGATAATTCACGCGAATCTAACACGTTCGTGCGAGCGTGAAAAGAAAATTCCTAACGGTTAATAGCGGGACATTAAAGAACCATTAATCATGCGGTGGCCAAGCCGGTAAGGTCTCTTTGCGATGGTATACGGATCAATGCGCGCGTGCATATGCGTTGCGTGCACGGGACCAGATAATGTGTAAAATTAGGGTGGAGTGAAGTCATTTACTCGAATCAGCTCTTTGAGATCGAAATATCAAGGGGAGAGAGAAAGGGAGGAATACATAAAGTTGGCGCTAAGCCTCTGTACACATTGTATCGCGTACACGCGTTTAACCTCTCGTTGATCTCGTCGACGATCAATGAACCTCCTTGAACGCGGATTACTTTCGAGTCTCTGACATTTGCTAATTACCCACGAAGGAGGGATTATATTTTCTTCGAGTAGGTAGAATGAAATTTCGTTTCCCTTTTGATGAGATTCAAGGTTTATCGTGTAAAATCGCGACAATATTGTGACTGCCTCTCCGTGAGCGATTGGAGGAGGTGAGTGAAGTGCACGCAAGAAAGTGGAATACCGTAGTCCGTCGGAGATGGTATCGCCCAACGGAAGTCTCATTAAAATATTCTTATCCAGTTGCCAAGTCGAATGGGAGGATTGATTGTCTCCGAAAGAACGCGGTGACAATTAGTTCCCTTATCGCTACCTACCCTCAACTATCAACTGAAACGCCCGCCAAGTTTCTTCAGATTTTCTTTCTCTCCTTTCCTGTACAGTTTCATCGCCCGAGTCGGAAACTATTCGGAAACTTTGCTATAAACTTACGAGACACGAGAACTTTGACCATAGTCTCTTTCGACTTTCACCCTTCTATCTAATGGTTTGTCGTTTTCTCTCTCCTTTCAACCCTCGCTTAATCCTTTTAATATAGTACATGTAGAAGCTGCCAAACAGTGCCGAGTAAGAGCGAATACTTGAGAATTACATGGGTGAAGAAACAACGATCAAGACTAATAATCCAAGACTAATTGTAAGATTCGGGAAACTTGTTGTAATTTCAATTTCGCCGCTTAGAAGTTTCGTGTACACGTTTCGTGCGTTCAGCTAAATTCTATCACGTCAAATTTTCTTTGAAGGTGTGTGTGTGTGTTGATGATCGTGCGTGGATTAATAGGCAGAGGTTAGAGAAGGTACATAAAGATGTTCAATCCCAGTTAGTTTTCCAGGACTAATATCGATTGTTCTCTAATTAGAGGTCTGTATTTTATTCGCATCACCTCTCCTCGCTTGTCCTGCTATTGTTTCATTGCATCATATTCGAACGATGACTCATTCCAGGGAGTATCCGGTGCAGATCGTTTCGTAGAGAGTTTTTGTGCGTGTTTGATAACGATAACGATAAGCTCGGGGTCGGTTCCCCGGTCGACGTCGTCGTCGTCGTCGTTGTCGTTGTCGTTGTCGTTGTCGTCGTTGATGCAACGCAACACGCGCTGTACGCATACACACAAAACGACTATAATAACGATAAACCGATGGAAGTTCGGTGTCGTTTCACATCGCCGTCAAATCCAACTATTTTGTTGTTGCTATCGTTGTACGCCTGCACATACATTCATATTCCGAACGAACGAACGAAAAAAATCCTCTCTCGGTTGAAATTTCTCGGTCATATCGCAAAGCCGCATAGTCATGCAAATGGGTATCCGAAGGATAAAAACGTTGAAATAACATTCCCGAAGAGCTATTGACTTCGATATTGTTATACAACATACTTTTTATGTTTATCGAGATAAACGTTGTAAAACACAATTTCTAGTTTACGAGGGACGTTCTGTATCCGATTGAAAATATTATTTTACGAGTTGTCTGAAAACACTTTTAGTTTTGTTGAAATTCATCAAGATTAGTTTCGTTTATTTCCCACCGTGGCAACGCATTTGATACCAGCATGCATAACAAACGAGTCAAAATGAGGAAAATTAATGGAACATTCTTATCCTAAGAGAGTCAGAAACTTAACATCCTTCTCCGGTATCGTTGATATAAACGTGTAAACTCTGACTACAAATTGAGGATAACCAACTATGTAGAGTTTCTTGAACCTCTTCCCTTCGTCCATCCTTTGTAATAGCTACAACGTTCTATAATTAATTTCAACCCTTCCCAACCCGGGATCCATTACCACGTGCATTCGGTCCCACAGATATCACAAAGTACTTTACCAAAGCTCTGTGGACTATTCAAAACCGCGGTGTGCGTGGTATCTCGGTGGATTGGATGGATGCAGAGCTTTCATAGGATGTATATTATATATGAAGCCTTTGCATCAAATTTCTCGATACGTATGTGCTTTGGTTAACTATGAAACTAGGTTTAGATGGTCCTGTCAATGCAAATTTCATAACGTTATTATCCGTGGATTGAGATCGCCACAGATTCTACCTGAAATGGAACATTAAAAGTTTGGAAGACTACTATCATAATAAAATCCTTCAACCGGAGGTTGAGGAGTGGTTCTCGGATAAAGATCTTCCCTCTACCTCTATTTTGCTTCATTATACAAGTCAAAGCTATTTGCATCAATGTATTCGCAATTGAAAACGAAGAAGAAATATCGTAACAAATTACAGTCCATACACGAGAATCAGGGTCGTAACGCGATCATCACGTTAGATAAATATGGCCGAACGAATCGATTCGATGCAGTAGTCATCATTTATTGGTTACCCAACCACTTCATTGGCTGCCACAAACGAGAGAGCTAATAAACTGGTTGTTGTGGATAACAGGGAATCGAATCGTTCAACATAAACGTCTCACTTTGAGAACTGGTGCGAAGAGAACACGTGTTCAAATTAACATTATTCGAGTTGATAAAAATTCATTGAAATCCGATGTAATAAGAGAAGACAACATTAGCGATGGAACGATGGATGAACTCGTCGAACGTTGAAGGAAGAAGCAAATCGTTTAAGCTCTCAAATGCAAATGAAGATCGTTCCTTCTTCGGTTCTCTCACACGAATAATTTAATCGAATGTTCCACGAAGCAAATAAACAAAAAACAACCCAAACAAACAAGCATGATTATATCCTCCAAAGTTATCTTTTTATACAAAGCATTGCAAATTGCATTGCAGGTTCTTTTATTTTAGTGTCGTAAAATCAAGCCAGTCAGAACTGAACTTTCGTTACTTATCAAAATTATCTTTGAAGCTGCAATAGCACGGATTCTCTTCTGGTAATAGCATCGGTCCTGGTGGCATCAAGTTTCCAGATCTCTATCATTGCGTTGAAACTTTCAAAGGGAATGTCGACGAACGAGGTAAGACGGAGATGAGGAGAAGAACTTGAATCTCCCCTTTTCTCAGTCCTCGCACCAAATTTTCAACGCACAAAGTGTAAAAGATTTGAGGTTAAAAATAATAACTGATCCACTAATTGGGAGTGGTGGAAATTTTTGCTCTATAAGCTCTTGATTATTCGGAACACGTCCTCGTCCTTTTGCAATCCAATAACAATCCCTATACACGCGGACCAATAAAAATTCCTCGTTTCATTTCGAGTGAATTGTTTCATTTTCCGTGAGAGAATTTCTCATCCGGCTTTCCACGAGCAAAGAGACCAAAACAACGGAGGGTTTTAGGAATTCCAAGTTCAGATACACTCGATTATCTTTCTCCACTTCCAGTTGAAATTCAGTCCCATCGGCAGGAGAGCGGCGAAAGGACGAATATAAGAAAGGCACGAGGAAGAGAGAGGTCTTTAAAACGAGTGTTTATCGCGGAGTCTACTCACCCCACCCACGCAATTCAAGAAGGAGCTTCTCTACCAGAGAGGAAATGTAAAAGGAATAAACCTGGATGCTGGATGCTGCTTTTTCGCAGAGTTCGATTTCATTGCACTGTTGAACTGAATTTTACCTTGGGTATCGAGTTACGTTTGCTGTTCTTCTTCTTCTTCTTTTTCTTCTATTTCTTTCCTTCTTTCCAGAGAGGAGGGACGAGAAGATAGGGAAAGATTCTGGACGTCACACATATGACAGAAGCATTCGAAGATATTTCTCCCTATCCCCATACGTTTTTTTGCTATTTCTCGATTTCATATTATATCCACAACCTTATAAGGAAGACCGTTTGCACTCGCGCTTGGTGGCAAATTGGACGAGGAATTTCATTTTATCAGATAGGAGAGGAGGGGATTTTTCCTTCTTCTTCTTCTTCGCCTTCTTTCTTCCTCCTTTCCTTCCTCCTTTTCGACGAAAAGTAAGAGGAAAGGTTTTGCAGAAGAATGCAATATTCTGTCGCTGGCCAAGAAGACAAAGAATGTCATCTGCACGTGAAAGTGGATACCCCAATGAAATTCAATATAGTAACGTCGTGAAGAAGTTTCAAACTGGGCCCCATATTCATCCCAAATACCCGTGTACACGTGTATAAACTACGACGATACTATACGGTTCGTATCGTCGATAGATTTGATTATTGAAATATTTGAAATATAATCATTGTAATAAGCAATGCGACGGGAACGGAGAATTTAATTGAGGATTAAAGAGAGGGAGGAGCATTAATCCTCGTATTCCGATACTGACGGTGAAAGCATTAAGTAAACTTATTGCAAGGTGTGGTCTGCAGCAGACAGTGGCACCGGTGCCACGTTTAACAGGAAACCACAGACTAATGCTAAACGATCTACTTAATCCTCGGAAACCCTTTGGAACGTCAGTGCAAGAGCACAGGTAATTATCAGGCCCATCGACGAACAACGGATACCAATTTGCTTCGGATAATAGCGAGACGATGACGACAACGACGACAACGACAACGCCTGGAGGGATGAGACAATTATCCTGACCGTGTTTTATTCCATTATATAATTAGAAAAACATATTTTCCAAATTGTCTCTACGCCAAGTACGCCAGGTATCTTTGAAAATGGCTTTTATGGTGATAAGCTTTGAATAAAATTATATAATCGAAAAAAAAACACATTTTCCCGGATCATCTCGACGCCAAGTACAGACACCTTGGATGGAGCATGAAATCACTTTTCTTTATAGTTCGCAGTCCCGAGCCAATCATCACAAAAATTGGTAAATAAAATCTTTGATGGACCGGTAAACGACGCAAAGTACGAGGAAAGGAAAAGAGAAGAAATTTCACGCATGTTTGTAAGGCTCTCGTGAGATAGGTTAGCGATAAGCGAAACAACACTGTCGTTTCGCGTCTTACGATTTTAATAAAATCCACAACGAGAGTCGTAGCCATGAAAGTTTCCTCTGGATATACACACAATTGTTAAAGGATATCCCCTTTATACGCCCTGGTGGTTTGCGCCATTACAAACTACTGTTCCACGAGGAACGCTTAAAGACGAGCAACTATCCTCCTCTTTTCGTATGATATAACATCAACGCAGGGTGCTCTAAAATCATAAATAAGAATGTTAAAGGAGCGAAGAATACATCATTGGTTTTCTCTTTTATGTTCCAGGTAAGAGTCAATGATGGAGTTCCCTATGGAGTTTCTCAATTGTGTCTCAGCACTCGAATGTCAAAATGTCATTAGCAGCCAAGGTGGGTAATAAGTCGGTAGTGCTCTCTCGTGTACACAATTATATGCACCGCGATATCACGTTTCATTTGTATGGAAGACGCAGAGTTCATACATCGTTTACCACACCCCTCGAGTTAGTTGCGTTTGCGTGAGAGGAAGGGAAAGAGTAACAGAGTCCTTTTGCACGATATCCAAGGTTCATAATGGCGGTGTGTCGTACTAGTACGACCTGCCTGCTACGTCTGTTACGTGTTTTCTTTCGTCGATTGCATCGACGTACGTCACAAATCCAACGTGTGTCGCATGTTAAGGGATCGCGTGTCTCCTTTTTTCTGTAATTCTTTTTCGTTCTTGAATAACTTTCCTTTCCTTTGCTACTTCGATGATATTTCTTGCATTATATTTGAATTATGGAATAAAAAAAACGACAAAGTTGATAAGAATTTTATTTATTATAACCTCGCGAAATATCTTGTTCCAACTATATTGAATTGTGTACCACAATGCTGTTGAAAGTTCGGAAGGAAATGAATTCAAGAAGAAAAAGTAGAGGAGAGGAGTTACGAGTGTAATACTACATGTTTCGTTATTTCACGAACCTTTTATCACGTACCTACTTTTCTCGATTGAATTTTATTTCAATTGAATTTTGAATGGAAAGTTTGAAAAATAAAATACGATAAATCAAGAGGGGGAGTTCTTTCTTGTGGATTTTTTCTTTAATAAAATCAAGTTGACAATTCAGTTCAGTGCAACCGAATGCGATGATGCAGATTTTTCTTAGCATCGGTGGGTACGTCTATGTAAGTGAATAGAATCTTCCTCGTGAATTTTCCTCGTTTCTTCGTGGAATTTCATTTTCCTAACCCATCCACTATCAGCGGTCACCCACTTTCCCGGGAGGGAGAGAAAGAGACTTTCTCGACAAAAGGATTTACTGCATTACCGAATGCGTGTATCACGAATAGTTATCGCTACACCACTTCCGTAGATTCGGTTTGGGAATAAAATTGTTCTGATTTCCAGCTGGAGTCGATGAATCGAATAGAATGGAGGAAGATAAATCAAATTTGTATGAATAAAACTGGTTCGGGAGATTTAAGTAATGTATATAGAACCATCTGCCATTGGACCAACGCTTTGCAAAGCTTTGCTTTGTGCAAAGTTTGGCGAAGGAAGTTGGCCCAAGTTTGACACAAACTGAAATTTGTTTACACGGGAAGTGATACAGCAGACGTATCTCGAACTAACTTCGATACAAACGAATGGTGGTTGGACACGAGAATAAACTTCACGGTGATTCACGGTCAATGATGCACAAGCAGGAACATTTTGATCGTGAGGAATGGGATCGAGAAGTCGAAAGAGAGATGAATTGACAAATTGGTACCAAGATTTCTGAGAAGAGGAGAGGATCTCAATGTTCAGAATTTTCCTAATAAGGTTGGTATATCGATTTTGAGGGGTAATATCACTTTGTGGACGGAAAAATTGACTGCGGTGATTCCAGCCTTCTCCGTGGATGAAACCTAAAAAAAAAAATTCTCGTTCAACTAGAAGATATTGTCCGTAAAATGACCTAAAGTCGAGGGAAAAAAATCAAAAATTGACAAAATGGCGGCGTTTTAAAAAGAAAAGTCGAATTTTACCCAAAATTTTGGTCATTTTTGGCCTGCAAAAATTCGATTTTTGATCAGATCAAAAAACTGGTAGGTCACTGCATGGAGAACTATATACAGAACATGCAGAGAAAATTTGATGGCGATCGGATCATTTGTCTCCGAGTAATCACTGCAGCAAATTTGAAAAATGCTGTTTCGAGAAAAACGCGTTTAAAGACAAAATTATAGTTTTCACTGTTATAAATGGATTAAAATCATACTTATAGCTAATCTGCTATTCCAGGCCCATATAATTGACCTTCTTCTTCTTCAAAAGGTGCTTGTTGAGTTGAAGAAGCTCTCCTTCGAGATGATCGATTCTCTTTTGAAGCAGCCCGTTGGTGATCATCAGCGATTCGTAGTCTCTTCTCGTCCTTAAATGGCTGTAACTCAAAAACTATTGGAGATATCGATTTAAAATTCTAGTATGTTATTTTTCAAGGTATAATCTATCGAAATTTAGGAAAGAAATCGATTTTTTTTCAGAAATTTCACACCAGGTGTGCCCCTTAAAGTTGTTTGTTTTTCATCCGATCGGACATATTCAAGTATGAGAAACTTGATCATGACAAAATTATCATTCCCCAAGATTAACTAATTTTGTTGGAATTCATGGGTTTTCGTTTCTTTTGTGCTATTGTTCCATGTTTTTGTGTGATTACTTGTTTTTTTTATTCTGAGATAGGGAAATTGACTGAAATAATATCGCTAAAGTTTGAACCGTTCATAAAAACGACACGAAAATCGGAATCCACAAAATGTTATGAATCATAATCATTTAACGTCTTAAAATGAATTCTGTGAAACTGAAAATGTCACTTGAAGAAAGTAATGCAAGTAATGAAATGTCTTTGAAAGCTCAATATTCAGTTATTCGATTACTGATTCGTTTCCATGAACGATTCAAACTTCACTAACATACTGAAGTACTGATGTATTTTCCAAAATGGTGGCCAAATTTGATTGAAATTCATGTTATTCGTTTCTTTTGTGCTATTGTTTTTTCCTGGTGAAAATGAAGCGCGACAAAAGCGTAAACTGAGAGCCATCCAGGCGTAATTTAGGGGGGAATTGAAACATTTTTTCACGGTTCATTTGTTTTAATACCCGCTCCCCGCACTTTTGGATTTTTACCATCGTTTTCATTCTAAGATAAGGATTATTGATCGGAGCATGTATTTTCCAAAATGGTAGATTCAATATAATAGCTCAATGCGCAGGAAATTCATGAATTTCCGTCCTTCCATTCGCTTTCTCGTTTTCTTGAGTGCGTTTTTGCTTCACTGAGATAGTAAATGTCCATCAAAATATGTATACGTATATGAAATATGTTTTGAAAAATAGTTCTATTTCTTCCTTAAATTTATATCCATCTCGTAGCTGTTGGCGTATAACGTTGCCCGATACTTTTTTCTATCCTTTTAATGTTTTTTTACGAAAATTCATCATTTGGAAAACAGAACATAATGGAGATCGACAAGAGAGAAAAATGGAAGGAGTTATAAAACCAGGGAAAACAACAGGAGTGTTCTTCTAGGTCGTGTGTAAACGGGACGAATAAACTCTGTAGAACATGCGACGGGAGTGACTGCAAATGTTGTGTTTCAAAAAGTGTGGGCGAAGCGAGTGCTATCTAGAATATTTACTGGCGAGCGTCTTCGAATTTAAGCAGTGCAGACAAAGCAAGCATCATTCGGAGCAATCAATGAAGAGCGGAGCGAACGTCCTCAAATTGAAACATTTCCCGCAAAACGAGCGCGATTTTGAGGATTGAATAGCCAGGGGAGAGAGAATAATTGTCATTTAGAAGTGCAAGCGCAGCAAGTGTCAATCTTCAGACCAGTGTTGTAAAACCTCCCGATTATCGAAAGAGGATCGCAAACATTACTTGGACACACAGAATATCAATACCCAAGCGTGTATTGCCTATAATTACAATGGGGCCTAGGCTGGGTTCATCCTCTCTAACCCAGTATTGGGGAATGACGATGGGACCCATGTTGGCTCAATCTTGGCCCTGTTGTGCTTTCCCATACAATTATGGTTGGTAGAAAATGGAAATAATGAATCTCAGTGCGGACACGTTTGAACTTGGCCCCAATTTGGACCAGCGTTAGGCCAAGACTGGGGTGAATTTATATCCCGAGCATGTGTATGAATTTTGATCCCACTTTGATCCAGTCTTGGGTCCATATAGGCACGATGGGGCTCAACACTAGGCCCAAGACTGGACCAGAGTGGGGCTGAAATTCATGCCCGCTGGGGTAGAATTCAAAGCAATTTTCCAATTTAAAAAAAAGGAAGGGGCAGTGTTGATTGCCTAGTCTGGGTTCATGCTGGGCCCATGGTGTTATCAGTCCTCGGGCAAAGCAATACAGCCAAGCTGGGAACGATGTTATCATCTCAGGTTTGGTCCCAGCTTGGCCCCACGTTGGGCAGCATGGGTACCCACCTTGGGCTTAGATTGGGCCCGCCGTTAATCCGCACTTGGGTAAGAATGTTGAATGTAATGAAATTGTACGTCGTATTTTCACGCTCAAAGATATCACGATTACATTACAGATACTACATAAATGTAATGTTACATCCACATTGGAGGATTGTTCTTATGTAGATGCAATATTACATTTATATGACACATCCAACGTAACCTGCTACATCCTTGAGTGTGAAATCTCAAGTTACATTTTCATGACGTTTAGCATTTTCCTTGTAACAAAATTTGTGATATGTTTAATGAGATGGAGATAAAACAGCGAAAATATTCCACTGATGTCTTATGGATTCATGAAGACGAGCTTATGGAAAGTTTTACTAAAATATTCAACTTTCGGGATATTGTCGAGGCGAAACATTGAGGATCAAGCCAAGTGAAAATGAAGTTTAACTACTTCTATCGTTTTGTAATATATCGCTTGCAAATGATTGCCCCAAATGATGCCTACCTCGCTCGTACTTTCTAAACTCGAAGACACTCGCTCTGCTCACCATTCAATATTCCAAATAGTGCTCGCTTCGCTAGCAATATTGACATTTGAGGGCACTCGCCCCCCACTCGCTCTTATTTGGCCAAACGTTACTCGTCTTGCCCTCAATCTTTAAATTCGAAGACGCTCGATCCGATCGCTATTTGATATACCAAATTGCAAGTGACTTTAAGGGTGAAGAACTCAGTAAAATCTATCAAGATGTAAATATTGACCGGTCCCTAATAGAAGCAGCTCTCAAAATTCGATATTTCTACGGGGCGGAACGAGTAGTTTGTGAATGGGCTGAAAACGATATATTTCGTTGAATCAATTGAGCGGCTGGATCGTAAAACTCGCCGAGCGCTCAAACACGTTTCGAGATCTGATCCAGGAGCCCAACAGAACGAGGAAAAAACATTCGTCAAAATGAAAAATGAAAAATATAGCCTGTTAGAACTCATCAAAACACACATTTTCTTTTAGTCCCAGCAAACACGACTGCTGGTATTTCAAAGGGCCAATGACGACTCTTTACTGGCATCGCAGGGCCATCAGCGGCCCATTAAAATCCCGTTAATCATTGTTTGTAGGGGTAGTTCTTTAGTAGTTTCCAAGATAAAAATTCAACAGTGAAGATTTGCATTCCTTCAAAATCAATAGAATTCAAATTATATGGGTTGAAATTTGGTATATAACTCCAGTAATTATGACAAATAGTGAGTTAAAATTGTCAACAGATTTCATGATCCATCGCATATTTGATAATCAACAAATGCTGTTGGAGAACACACGCCCGCGAGTTTCCACAGAAAAAAGTGACGAGGGGATTTTCGATTTGTAAAAATTCAAAGCGACGAAGTTGTTTCTCAATGTTCGAAGAAGTTATGCTGAAATTTTCAGATCAATCGAGTGAAAAATGAGAGAGATATTAAACTTTGTTTACAATGGTGTGACTCGTTTATGAACCGTCGAGCATATAGCGTCGTGTATCGCAGTTCACTAGCTTTATCGTGACGTTCAGCGAGACGCGCCATTGTAAACAAAGTCCAATGATTCCCCCATTTTTGACTCGATTCTTCAAATATTGATGAACAACTTCGTCGCTTTGAGGTTTTCCAAATCGAAAATTCACTCGACACTTTTCTCCGTGGAAATTCGCAAGCGCGTGTTCTCAACAGGATTTGTTTATTGTTAAATATGCATTGGATCATGGAATATTTTGACAATTTCAACTCACTAGTTGCCTCGGGGATCCCCGTACAGCACAAAAGTCCCCGCAAAGAGCTCCCGTTATGACAGTAAACATGAATTCATTATGAATAGTTTGAATTCAAAATGAACTTTTGACGAATAACTTAATCTTCAGAAAGAATTCATATCACGAAGAACTATTCAGGCATTCGACATGTAGGCATTTTGAATTAATTGAGTTCATATTGAATTCATTTTTACTGTCATAACGGGGACTGTTCGAGAAATTCTTTCAGAAGTTTTTTTGAATTCAAAATGATCATTTGTGCTGTCTGGGTCATTACTGAAGCTATATGCCAAATTTCAACCCATTCCAATGATTTCTCGATGAGCGATCGCAAAATATAATTTGAATTCAATTGATTTTGAAAAAATGAAAATTTCGACTTTTTAATTTTTATTTCACGGTTGATTGATTGGTAGAGGGAAATTTTTCATAAGGAAAATGTGTGTTGTGATGAGTTTCAACTGGCTATATTTTTTATTTATCATTCTGACGAATTTGTTTACTTTCGCTGTATTGGGCTCCTGGAACAGATGCCGATCCGGCCGCTCAATTAACGAATCTTTGAAATTTAGCCTAAAATCGGTATCTCGAGCAACACGGATGGAAATCAGAAAATCTCCAGCTGAATCGGGAGGTTTTGCGACACGGTTGAGGGTACAGGTGTATTTGAATATTTCCTTCCACGGAATAGATAAATTATTATACATCTTGAACATCAATAATACTCGCTGTGTTATTGTAATCGGTTTGGAAATTTATGGACCTTGACGAGGTTCTTTGAAGTCTTACAAAAAAATTTCTGAACAATTTTATCACCTGTTATGAGAAAATCAAGTGCCTACGCAATTTTCTTCTCCCATCCAGCATGTTTTTTTTTCCTTTATTAAATATTAGGTGGAAATCAATAGTTCGATTTGAACACACGATTAGAAAGAATTTCTATGAAAGTTACACTGTATTTTCATTTCTTCAGTGATAATTCAATCCGATCATGTATAAAAGTACTCCCCTATTCGATTGAGTTGTTAACACAGCTCTTTTCCTTTTGGAAAATAATCGGTCTAATGGAATCGCGACGCTGCAACATCCTTGAGACGGGAAAGAAAAACAAACGCGTGAAGAGGGAAGAATTTCAATGACCTTCAATTACCACCGCTTACAGAATTCTCCTATTCAATCTCATCAACGATTAACTTTACCCTGGAATGAACACCAATTTGTTTCTTGGTAATCAATTTTTAATCCACAGCAAAATTGATTGGTCTCGATAGCCTTCCACCGAACTGATACAGATTGGGAATTTAATCAAGAGAATACCAATTAAATTCAATTCAGTGAGAAATGTAATTTTGATTATGCGAAAGAGGTGGTCGGGGGTTTCGATTTCAAAAGGATTGGAAATCGTTGGGGATTATTCCATAACATTTTATGAAAAATTGATAGTTCCACAGAATTCCGTTCAGTTCATCCATATCAACATCATCATGAAGTAATCAGTTTTATGACTGGTTTGATGAAATTCTCCAACCCTGTCTATTATCCGCTAAATGCTCGATTTCTACATATCTACGACAACCCTTATCTTGTATAATTTGTTTCAAGATAAGGGTTGTCGTAGTTATGTAGAAATTCCGATTTGTATTGCGGGAAAAAATCTGTAGTGGGAGGAAAATCAGCTAAATGCGCGTTAGAATCTCGTGTGGTGATGAATTCATTGGAACCTTTTTTCGAAATGACAACTCCTGGAGGAATATCTCTGTTCCACGTTTATTTCGACAATTTTTTTCACAAATCTAGATCTTGTTGTACATTTGAGAAGATTACAATTGAGATGTACTGGCACTGTTGGAGAGAATCGTATCAATAAGAAGAATGTCATCAATAAAAAGTCTCCACGTGGTACGTATGCGGTAAAACATGAGCAAAACAGTAGCATCAACTATATTACTGTGATGGATTCGAAATTAGTATCAATAATATCTACATCTGCAGGGGTTACTCCGTCAGAACCATTGAAGAGATATAGTTCGAACGAAAAGGCAAAACTCGAGATACCGATTCCGCTAGCGTTTCATCTTTACAATCAGTACATGGGTGGGGTGGATGTTCATGATGGACACTGTAATAATTCATTGCCTAGTATTCGTTTGAAAAAATAGACTTGGGCAGTCTTCATCGGGCTCATACAAGCTGCCATTACAAATTCTGTTGTAATATTCGATGCTGTTGGGAGTGATGGAAAAAAAGTTTAGATGGAACACTTTGCAATATCAATAGCTAACAGTTATATTCATAATGGTGAGAGAAAGCAAAAAAAACATCGAACAATTCAAGGAAGCAAGCAAAGAAGTTGTTCTACTTGTCCTATAAGAACTTATCTTCTCTGTACTGACTGCCAATTGTATTTTTGCAGTCCATTTATGGAAAAAAGTCATTAAAATATTGATGATTGTGAGAGGCAAGGGAACTCACTGTAGGAAAGCACCCCAACTAGTGAGAGACGAGGGGACCTACTGTAACAAAGCACCTCAACTGGTGAGAGACCAGGTGACTCATTGTAAAAAAAACACTCGAACTAGTGGAAAGCAAGGGGACTCAGTGTAACAAAAAGCACTCCAACTAGTGATAGGCAAGGGGACTCACTGTGAAAAAGCACCTCAACTGGTGAGAGACAAGGTGACTCACTGTAAAAAAAGCACTCGAACTAGCGGAAAGCAAGGGGACTAACTGTAACAAAAAGCACCCCAACTAGTGATAGGCAAGGGGACTCACTGTAAAAAAAGCACCTCAACTGGTGAGAGACAAGGGGCCGCACCGTAGAAAAGCACTCCAACTAGTGAGAGGCAAGAAGGCTCACTGTAAAAAAGCACTCCAACTGGTGAGACGTGAAGGCATTCACTGTGAAAAAAAAGCACTCGAACTAGTGGAAAGCAAGGGGACTAACTGTAACAAAAAGCACCCCAACTAGTGATAGGCAAGATGACTCACTGTAAAAAAAGCACCTCAACTGGTGAGAGACAAGGGGCCGCACCGTAAAAAAGCACTCCAACTAGTGATAGGCGAAAGGGACTCACTGTAAAGAAGCACTCCAACTAGTGAGAGGCGAAGGGACCCACTGTAAAAAATCACCCCGAATGAGACATATTTTCACCACGTCCACATCGTTGTCTCTGAGTTACGCTAAGAGTAACAAATCAAAGTAAATTCAAGGTGGAAATTTGATATACTTTTCAGTACTTGCATTGAATGAATATTCTGGATAAGAAAAAGTGAATGCCCAATCAGAAAAACTGTTCAGAAAAACCACCGTACATAGATCAAAGTTGAATCATTTTCTCCTCGGAAACTACAGACTTTGATCAAAATTTTCTGGAAATGAGAATGTCTCAGAATTGATTGAGGAACACTCAAATTTTTTGGAGATGATTCTTGATTTTTTGAAAACTCGAAATTTTCAAAAAATGTTTCCAAAAAGTTTGAGAAAATTTGAGAGTGTTTCTAAAGTCGATCAATTCTCAGACATTTCCATTCCTGAACAATTTTTATTTCAGCCTTGAGTTTTCGACGAAAAAATTAATACAGAAGAGAATTCAATTTTTTGGACTTTTCTGCATTTTGGCACAAAAAGTATGTGTGTAAAATTTCTTTGGTAAACTTCAACAGATCAATACGCCGATGGTTGATTCGAACTCCATACCGTTTTATGCCTAAAAAAAAATCATCAAGTTTGAAAATAACGAATTTTTTTTCAGACTTTTCTGCAAAAAAGTCGCCATATTTGATGTTGAGGTCAAAATTTTTGGATTTTGAACCCGGATTTTGATGCAGCATACCCACAAACATAGAGAATGACCCTTCATACCTGGTTACTACCCCGTTAAATACCTGAAATGCAGCTACAAAAGTATAGTCTAAAATTGACCGTTTTGGTCGTGAATGGGTTAATCTAGGTCTACCTTTGCGAGTTCCACAAAGAATTTTCACATGCATACTTCTTGTGCCAAAATGGCGGCCAAAATGCAAAAGAGTCTAAAAAATCGAATTTCTTTCTGTATTAATTTTGTCGTCGAAAACTCAAGGCGGAAATCAAAATTGTTCAGGAATTAAAATGTCTGAAGATTGATCGACTTTAGGAACACTCTCAAATTTTTTCAAACTTTTTGGAAACATTTTTTGAAAATTTCGATTTTTCAAAAAATCAAAAATCATTTCCACAAAATTTGAGTGTTCGTCAATCAATTCTGAGACATTCTCATCCTCAGAAAATTTTGATCAAAGCCTGTACTTTCCGAGGAGAAAATGATTCAACTTTGATCTATGTACGCTCGGTTTTCTAAACAGTTTTTTTGATTGGGCATTTACTTTTTGTTATCCAAAATATTCATTCAATAGAAGTACTAAACAGTATATCAAATGTCCGCCTTGAATTGACTTTGATTTGTTACTCTCAGCGTAACCCAGAGACAACGATGTGGACGTGGTGAAAATATGTCTCATTCGGGGTGATGTTTTACAGTGGGTCCCTTCGCCTCTCACTAATTGGAGTGCTTTTTTACAGTGAGTCCCTTTCGCCTATCACTAGTTGGGGTGCTTTTTTTACAGTGCGTCCCCGTGCTTTCCACTAGTTCGAGTGCTTTTTTGCGGTGAGTCACGTTGTCTCTCACCAGTTGAGGTGCTTTTTTTACAGTGAGTCATCTTGCCCATCACTAGTTGGGGTGCTTTTTGTTACAGTTAGTCCCCTTGCTTTCCACTAGTTGTGGTGCTTTTTGTCACAGTTAGTCCCCTTGCTTTCCACTAGTTCGAATGCTTTTTTTTACAGTGAATGCCTTCACGTCTCACCAATTGGAGTGCTTTTTTACAGTGAGCCTTCTTGCCTCTCACCAGTTGGAGTGCTTTTTTACGGTGCCGCCCCTTGTCTCTCACCAGTTGAGGTGCTTTTTTTACAGTGAGTCCCCTTGCCTATCACTAGTTGGGGTGCTTTTTTTACAGTGCGTCCCCGTGCTTTCCACTAGTTCGAGTGCTTTTTTGCGGTGAGTCACGTTGTCTCTCACCAGTTGAGGTGCTTTTTTTACAGTGAGTCATCTTGCCCATCACTAGTTGGGGTGCTTTTTGTTACAGTTAGTCCCCTTGCTTTCCACTAGTTCGAGTGCTTTTTTTCACAGTGAATCCCTTCACGTCTCACCAGTTGCAGTGCTTTTTTACAGTGAGCCTTTTTGCCTCTCCGTAGTTGGAGTGCTTTTTTACGGTGCGGCTCCTTGTCTCTCACCACTTGAGGTGCTTTTTTTACAGTGAGTCCCCTTGCCTATCACTAGTTGTGGTGCTTTTTGTCACAGTTAGTCCCCTTGCTTTCCACTAGTTCGAATGCTTTTTTTTACAGTGAATGCCTTCACGTCTCACCAATTGGAGTGCTTTTTTACAGTGAGCCTTCTTGCCTCTCACTAGTTGGAGTGCTTTTTTACGGTGCCGCCCCTTGTCTCCCACCAGTTGAGGTGCTTTTTTTACAGTGAGTCCCCTTGCCTATCACCAGTTGAGGTGCTTTTTTTACAGTGAGTCATCTTTTCTCTCACTAATTGAGGTGCTTTTTCACAGTCAGTCCCCTTGCTTTTCACTTGTTGGGGTGCTTTCTTTCACAGTGAGTCCCCTCGTCCCTCACAAGTTAGGGTGCTTTCCTACAGTGAGTTCCCTTGCCTCTCACAATCATCAATATTTCAATGACTTTTTTTCATACACGAACTGCAAAAATACAATTGGCAGTCACTACAGAAAAGATAAGTTCTTATAGGACAAGTAGAACAACTTCTTTGCTTGCTCCCTTCAATTGTTCGATGTTTTTTTTGCTTTCTCTCACCATCATGAATATAACTGAGCTATTGATATTGCGAATTCTTTCATTTCAACTTTTTTTCCATCGTTCCTAGCGGCATTGAATATTACAACAGAATTTGTAATGGCAGCTTGTATGAGCCTAATGAAGCCTACCCAAGTCCATTCTTCGAACGAATACTAGGCAATGAATTATTACAGTGTCCATCATGAACATCCACCCCACCCATGTACTGATTGTAAAGATGAAACGCTTGCGGAATCGGTATCTCGAGTTTTGCCTTTTCGTTCGAACTATATCTCTTCAATGGTTTTGATGGAGTAACCCCTGCAGATGTAGATAATATACATACTAATTCCGAATCCATTACAGTAATATAGTTGATGCTACTGTTTTGCTCATGTTTTACCGCATACGTACCACGTGGAGACTTTTTATTGATGACATTTTTCTTATTGATACGATGCTCTCCAACAGTGCCAATACATCTCAATTGTAATCTTTTCAAATGTACAAGAAGATCTAGATTTGTGAAAAAAATTGTCGAAATAAACGTGGAACAGAGATATTCGTTCAGGAGCTGTCATTTCGAAAAAAGGTTTCAATGAATTCATCACCACACGAGATTCTAATGCGCATTTAGCTCATTCTCCTCCCACTACAGAATTTTTTCCGCAATACAAATCGAAATTTGTACATATCTACGACAACCCTCATCTTGTACAATTTATTTCATATAACTTAAGTCTCAAGGTGCTTTTTTACAGTGAGTCCCTTCGCATCTCACTGGTTGGGGTGCTTTTTTACATTGAGTCTTCTTGCCTCTCACTAGTTGGGGTGCTTTTTGCTACATATTATAGCAAAAAAAAGCGAAACATCCCCATATAGTTCATATTCGATTGTGCTCATTTGGCCGTTCCAGCGGAATGGACGTAAGTTCGTAACCATATAATGCTGTGTTCCAAACGTAACTCTCCAAGAATTTCTTCCTCACTGCTAAGCTAATATTCTTTGAGCATAGTAACTGTTCCTTTTGGTTGAAAGCCTGTTTTCCTTGTGCTATTTTTGCTCTTATATCTCTTTCGCTTTTACCGTCTTCTGTAATTATGCTTCCTAGATATTCAAATTCTCTAACTTTCTCAATTGTCTCTGCATCTATTTTGATTTTCGTTCTCCTTCATGTTTTCGCTGTTGTACGAGTCATGAATTTTGTTTTGTCCCTATTCATATTCATACAATAGTTTTCTAGTAATATCGTTTTCATATTGTTGAGAATATTTTCTATCTCAGCACCACTCGTAGTATAGCTATGTCATCCGCAAATCTCAACATGCTCACATTTCCTCCCTGAATCTGTAATTCCAATTGCCCTTGCTTCTCCACTTCGTTGATCGCTCCTTCTATATATAAATTGAAAATCAATGGTGATAGTGAGCATCCTTGTGTCTCACCCCTCTTCTAATTTGCGCAATTCATCCACAATTTTGATTATTTCGTTTCATATAAATCAAATTCAAATCTCAATTCCATCGATACCCACCTATTTTCTCCTCTCCAACGAATAAATGATACTAATATTCACCGTGCGGCGCAGGCTTTCGTCCTGACATCCGTAAGTGAATTGCGCATTCTCTTTTATTTCAATCTTATACCCCTGCCGCCGGTTTTTCATAGCTTCTATATCCGATTTTTACTCTTTAACCCGGTGATCCTCGTCAATTCCACTCCTTTTTTCCTCTCTCTCCTTCCGCATCTCGAGATCCAATATTGGCTCCAGCCGAGAAAACTTTTGGCACGATAAGAGAACAAGTGCAGGGTGGTGTTGGGGTGGATATTAACCATTGTATTCGAGTGTATAAGTACCACGCCGAGATATCAAGCGCATTGTCGCCGCATGGATACGCACAGTGTGGATTCTCAAAAAATAACAAAGAAAAATAAATCTGATGTCGTAAAGACACAATACAATCACAACCAGAGAATTTACAGTGTTTCTGTAGGTTTTTATTGGTTAT
This sequence comes from Gonatopus flavifemur, assembly GCA_018340375.1. Lineage (NCBI taxonomy): Eukaryota > Metazoa > Arthropoda > Insecta > Hymenoptera > Dryinidae > Gonatopus > Gonatopus flavifemur. The sequence goes on from JAFFJZ010000004.1 coordinate 22,589,393, forward strand.
TTAGTTTTTATGTCACTCCTTGGGAATATGTTCTTCAAATAACACACAACTGTTGTCTAGAATTCTCACGCTCGACGATTAAATTTCAGCCTCGATAATTCATATTACTCTCGCAGGGCGGGAATTATTATTGGTCGGCGTTCTTCTCGAAATTGTCTCGAGAGGGTAATGAAAGTGTACGTAATGTAATCTAGCGCGTGTCGTGATCGTAAATACATGACTGATCCGTACAGGGACGTACACGACATATGGAGAAAAAAATGAAACTAAAAGGGGAAACCAGTCGAGGAATATAGATAAATCATTGCACCAACAAAAGGGTGGTGCAGTAGTTTTCTGCTGTCTTCTCTCATTATCCGTTCATTGTATTTCATTCCTTTGAAATTTACATCACTCGCAGGATCGAATGTGAAAAAAGGATATATCGTTGGGATAACAGGAATCGATTGGACACCGTAGCAGCGTCTAGAAGAAAATTTCAATACACCGGGTACGTAATGACTTTTCCAAAGAGAAAAGCAACGGAGGAAAGAAAAAACAACAAGATGAAGTGATTACGTTCCCTACTTTCTGCGCGTACTTTTATATCAAGGTTTTTTCTCTTTCCCTCTTTACGTTGTGTTTTCTTTTCTCCCAGGGCGTTGTGTTTTTTTGTGCGGTGAAGCTGAAGTATACTGACCGGTCATAACCATGCACACAGTATGAAAAGTCACCCTGGCATACCCTATCGGTCTAAAAATTCAATTAACGCCGCACTGATGCGGAATATTTTTTTCCCGCTTTCCTCGTCTCTGTCTCTGTCACTAGACTACTGCTACTACTACTACTACTACTACTACTACTACTACCACCACTATTGCTACCAGTGAGTGAAGATGTAGGAGAAGGATACCGCAGCGATATCAACGTTCGTGTGTTTGTTCGTACCAACGCACATTTATTAACGTCAGTAAATTGCATTGCTCTGCTCTAAAAACCTCTGAAGAAGCGAGAGGCGGATAGTCATTTCTGAGAAATACCTTGACACAAAGATATTATGAGAACGTGATCGAAAGATCGATACTCTGTGGCATTCCACACTCTTTTAATATTTTATCTTCTCTTTCGCAAGTCCTTCAAATCCAAATAACTTCAATTTGAATTACCCAACGGGAAATAAAATAATGACCATGATTAATTGTATGATTTTCCAAAAATGGCCAACCAATTTATCAGTTCTGAGAACACAGAACATTCATTCAAACTCGTTTGTAAGATCGAATCGTAAAGATTTTCATCACAAATCGCATGAATGAGTGATATTATGAGAGGAAAGAATCCGTGTCTCCTTTCTCGGATACTTTTGGTTCGAAGCAAATTATTCACAACCAATGGTACACCTTCTTCGTTGGATTTTATGTTCTTTGCGCCTCGAACCGACAGGCACTGTATTTATGTCTCCTCGTAGGCCCTTCCTCTCATTCCTCGAGACGAATTTCGTGACTTAGGCAGTCAGACAGACAGACAGACAGACACGACGATCGAGAGGCTGCGCCGTCTCGAATACAGAACCTCATGCCATTCACGTAATATAAATAAGGGGAGAGAGGCCGTGAACGAGGTCTAAAGGGGATACCGAGAAAAAACTTGAAGACTCCTTTCAACAAAAATATATAGACGGGCTTTTCGCAGGTGACACTGCTCTTGCTAATGTTACTTCAACGACGTCGATGGAATATTCCTGTCACGCGACGTACAAGGATTCTGCGATGTATTGAAAGATAATGAATTATTTTGCTTCCTCGTAGCTGAACTGTAATCCGGAAATGTGACTTCGTTTTGTTGAGGAAACGACGACCATTTTCAGCGTTGAAGGAATTTGGGTATAAAGAAATCGCTCAAATAACACAGGCCAACAAAATTTCGCAAATTTTAGTGACAGAAACTAGTACACACTTTTCCGGAGCATTTGGGTGCGCTAAATCCGAATCTGGCTGCAGAAATGCTCCATCAGGTCAGGTTTCAGAGGTATTTACATTTAAAAGTGTAAGAAACACTGTTTTTCGACATATTTGAGATTACTGCAAGTCAAAAGGTAATTATTTCTCACAAAAGTAGTAGGTGCTTCTCATAGTATGATTCATTCTCTTTCAAGTCCCGTTGAGTTTGCTCAAATATCTTTGTTTTTCATTGAGATACAACAATTTGAAAATTGTGTCTCAACATATTTACTGAATACATGAACACAAATTTCAAATCGTTGTATCTCAATGAGAAAAGAAGATATTTGAGCAAACTCAACGGCATTTGAAGGAGATTGACTTGAATTTTCAGATGCATTTACTGGTTTTGTGGAGAAAAATCACTTCTTGGTTTTATGCAACTTCAAGCATGTCGAAAAACAGTGTTTCTCAGATTTTTAGGTTGTAATTCAGGTTAAAATATCTCAAAAACCTGGAATGTCACAAAACTAGTAGGTGTACCTCAAATTATAACTCATTCTCCTCCAAATGTCGTTGAGTTTGTTGAAATATCTTTGTTTTTCATTGAGATACGACAATTTGAAATTTGCATGTCCATGTATTCAGTAAATAGGTGAACACTCAAATTTCAAATTGTCGTATCTCAATCAAAAACACAGATATTTGAGCAAACTCAACGGCACTTGAAAGATAATGAATCATACTATGAGAGGCACCTACTACTTTCGAGAGAAAAAATTACCTCTTGACTTGCAACAACCTCAAATATGTCGAAAAACAATGTTTTATACACTTTTGAGTGGAAAATATCTCTGAAACCTGACGTGATGGAGCAATTCTGCAGTCAGATTCGGATTCAGCGCATCAAAATGCTTCGGAAAAGTGTGTACTAGTTTCTGTTACTAAAATTTGCAAACTATGTTGGCCTGTGTAACACACTCAGTCACAGAGACATCACAGGGACATCACAGAGTCTCATTATGTCTCTATGATTCCGCTGCGATCACACTTGAGTCGCTATCCACAATTTTTTATCTCCACACGGAACTCTAGCCCAGTCTTGGGCCGATATTGGCAGCATGGGGCCTGAACTGGGCCAGGGTGGGTCCTATGGTACATACATCCTAGGGAAGGAATTAGCTGTGATAGATGAAGCTGAAACTCACAGCCGTAAAGCTAGCAGCCGATTGTTATAACTTTTTACACAAAATTTTTATTGAGGATCTGAGCATCTGAGATATTTAAATGAACGCCAGTCAATCAATCAGTTTCTGGTATGAAAAAAGCTTCGACAACGTTCAAACTTGCAACAATCGGCTGCCAGTTTTAGCCTCATGCTGTGGTAACTATTTCATGTATTTGATATTTGAATCGCCAAAAATATTGCTGCGACAGTTAAATTTCAGCTAGTGTCATTTACAGTAACTTTTGCAGCGAGAAATGTTCTTGCCATGGCTAATTTTAACGATCCAAATATCAATCACATCATTTTTTTGCGTGTAACACTGACAATGTTTTTGTCCTCCTTCAATTTATGACTGTACTTTTGACAGAAAAGATAATGTACTCTCAATTATGAATTCTATAATTTTCAAACAAAAAGGCTTCTATCAGGAATTGGGGTTAGATTATTTTGTGAAGTAACGCTTTTATGGATAATTATCGCTACATTTGGTTCGAAAAGAAGTCTATCTACTAGCGTGACTGTTCGCAAATCGGATTATACTTTTATCTGCAAAGAGCCTGTTCGTTCATCAATCATGACTCTTTTTGTTAAAATAACCATCCGTTTTCAATTATGATGTCACTTTGCTGTAGAAAAAGTAATTATCCGGATCATGACTATACGTTTCTGTGGAAAAGACATTTATCCGCAATCGTGACCATGGTTTCCCATGAAAGAGCATGAAGCTGACCCTGCTGAAAACTCCTCATTCGTTCCCATTGCAAGAAAATCCGATGGGAATGAATCAAGTTTCTGCAACGGAAATTTCTTATTGACAAGAGGATTTCCCATCAGGGTTTTTCCAACGGGAATCGATAAGATTTTTTTTTAGGAACGATGCTGAAATTCATGGGTATTCATTGGAATTTTCCAAAAATTGAGCAATAAGAATGAATGAAGATAACTCAACTGGACTGATCCCTGTAGAAAAATTTCAATAGATTCCCGTGGATCCTGTAACAAAACGACATGGTTTTCCAATAGAAAATCATTTCTCATCGGTATTCATGAAGTTTTACCGATTGTACCAATAAAAACCAATAAAATATTGACTTTCACATGAAATCCCTAGGAACCCATAGCAACTGTGACAAAACGACACGGAAAATCGATAGAAAGATTGGGAAGGTTTTCCCAAAGCTCGCTATTTAGAAAAATCTGATTCAGACTCATTTGAGGCATCAATCGAAACCAATGAGAAATCCGATGAAAAGAGGCAGGAAAATGTTCTAAAAAACATTTCTGTGAATATCGTGATTGGTTGTCAACAACTAGCGTATGATTTATAATACATTATACACATACTGAGAGAAAGGTACCTGGTTGGGACAACTGAATGTTAGTTGCCGCAGCTAGATTTTTATTTACGCCAACTATACTCTAGTTGGGGTAAATAAAAGGCTAGCTGTCTGAAATATGGATAAAATGGTTTATCCAACGGGAATAAAAAATTAGGTTGTGACAGATAAAATTTAGCTAGCACAACTAAATTTTTATTTACAGTTACTAAATTTCCTAACTGTCGAATATTTGAATAGACCCTTTTCCTCAATGCACAATCCATACCAATTGAACGAAACTTTCGAAAGGTGATGTTTGGAAAAACCTGGAATGAGTTTTTTTTTATGTGAAAATTGCAAATCAAAAAGAACACTGTTTTTTTATTCGCTGTCGCATTCTTCTACATACTTGATATCGATGAATATCGCGTCCATAGGTCCTGAACTGGAAGTTATTGGCTTAAGCTTGATAAAAAAAATGTTTATTCATACAAAAAGGCGTCCGAAACAATAAATTTTACTTTTAATCTCCAGCCATTTTTTTCGATTTCTATCAACTTTAGGGAAAAGTTCCTGGAAACGAAAACGTCTTCAAATTGGTCAAAGGATACCCTCAAATTTTTTCATAACCGTGGAAGAAAATTGTTGATTTTCCGGAGAATGGAAAAACTGAAATTTTTGAAAAATTTCCCCAAAAAATCTGGAAACATTTGAGGGTATCGCTTGACTGATTTTAGGACTTTTTTGTTCTGACGAAATTTTTTCGCAAATCCATAGTTATTGAGGAAAAAATCATTAATGATTGGAGACCTCAGAAACACTTCAGCAATTTTTTTCTTAATAACTATGGATTTGCGGAAAAATGTTGTGAGAACAAGAAAATCTCAAAAATGTTTCCAGATTTTTTATACAATTTTTCCATTCCCCGGAAAATTAAAAATTTTCTTTTACGGTTCTGAAAAAATTTGAAGGTATTCTTTGACCAATTTGAAGACGTTTTTGTTCCTAGGCAATTGTTTTCAAAGTCCATAGAAATCGGAAAAAAATGGCTGAAGATTGAAAGTAAAATTTATTGTTTCGGACGCCTCTTTGTATGAATAAACATTTTTTTCATCAATCTTAAGCCAATAACTCCCAGTTTAGAGCCCATGAACGCGATATTCATCGGTATTAAGTATGTAGAAGAATGCAAAAACGAATAAAAAAATTTGCAAACAGTGTTTTTTTTTATTTGCAATTCCCAAATGAAAAAAACTCATTTCAGGGTTTCCTAAACATCACCATTCGAAAGAGCAACCTTCAAAACTTGGGGTGCAGTGATTAAAAAATTGTTTTTCGATCGAATTTATCGATCACAGTGAATCTCTGAACTTTGGGGTCGAAAAATGTCCGTTCAGGCGCTAATGGATTAAGGGGATAAAACCACTCTAGAGGCCGGAAAGAAAAGAAAATTTCGGGAATTTTTTCCAAAAAAAACTGAACATATTGAAATTCGGTAAAAAGTTCTATATTATATAAACACAGGAGAGTGTTTTTATATTTTTTCGAAGCTGTAAACAACAAATGGCGGCTCCTCAGTTTTTTTCACTGAACATTTTTTTCCATCGCCGGACAAATAACTCCTGCAAGTTTGAAGATACAAACATGAGCCGAGAAAATTTATATTTGATATGATATCAGCTACAGCAGTACGTAGGATTTTTTTTTCTGCATATAATGCATAGTTCAATTTTTATTACGATTTTTGAGCGGATTTCGTTATGCGATTTTCCGAATTTTTGTAAAAAACATGCAATGTTGGCAAGAATCAATTTAAAAAAAACCTACGTACAGCTGTACCTAATATCATATTAAATCGAATTTGATTGTATCTTCAAATTTGCAAGAGTTATTTGTTCGGCCACGGAAACAAAGATGATTAGGAAAAAACACTGAGGAGCCGCGATTTTGTTGTTCACAGTTCTGAACAAATTCAAAAAAACACTGCAATAGTTGTATAATAAAGAACTTTTTGCCTTCTTCAAAATAATATTCTTCATATTTTACTATCCGGGCCTCTGAAGCCCGAACTGTACGGATCTGTGATAATTCCTAACTGTGCGGAGGAGGGTTAATTCTCAGAAAAAAATAATACAAACGTCCCAGGTAGGAAATGCCAATATGGACAACTGGCCCATGCTTGGCAAAATACTGGGCTGCCAAGCATCGCGAACCAATGTTGGTCCAATATACAAAGAACCGTTGTTCATTCTAGAAACCATACCGGGTTTTATAGGAAACGCCAATATGACAACGGGTGCAAGCTTGGCAAAATATTGGGCTGCCAAACATGGCTAACCAATATCAACCCAATATAAAACCGTTTGTTATTTGAAAACCCACACCATGTTTCATAAGGAATGCCTGTACAACAAGCGGTTCAAGATTGGCAAAACATTAAGCCGCCAAGCATGGCGAACCAATATCGGCCCAATATTAAACCATTTGTTATTTGAGAATCTATACCACGTTTCGTAGGGAGTGTCATTACAACCAGTGGTTGAAACTTGGCAAAATATTAAACTGTCAAGCATGGTAAACCAATATTGGGCCAATGTACAACCAATGTTTATTTGAGAACCTATGCCACATCTCCATGTTTGTGATTTTTACAGAGTTGTACCGATATCCCTGCTAAAAATCTTATCGTTTCCTATGGGAAATTTTTAGCAGGGATGGCATGAAAAATGACGTTTTTTTTCTCCAAGAAGTATGTTTGAAGAATCAGGTTAAAGCATGGCAAAAGTTAATATACACAACTTGGGGCAGGTCCGGTTTAATCGTATGAGCCAAGCTCCAAAATACTCATGATACATATATCATGAGACATTGGGCCATGCTTGGCATTGCATTCTGGCCCAATATTGAGTACCAAGCCTGGCACGAGGTTATCATCCCAAGGTTTCACCAAGCTTGGGCAATTTTCTCTCATGGATTCTAGCCCAATATAAGTCATAATGGGACCAAGATCGGGCCAAGCTTGGGCCATTTGTTAATTCCTACGTAGTTCGGTCATTTCAAATTTCAACCCTTTTCTCTAAACGTATGAAATATTTTACTTCCCCATTGAATTTTCATTGATGCTTGCATTGGTTTTTCATCTTTGACTAATGGATGGTGCAGTTTTCCTTCAAAATGCATTTCCATTTTCAAATATTACGATAATTTCGTGACAAGGTAATAGGTAATTCAATAATTTATAAAGGATTTGGAATTACAACCATTACTCACAATCGTTGATTCGTATTACTGATGGTTAGGAAGAGACTGGATTGTTTTTGGCGATAACGTTGGTAAAGAAAGCTATAATCTGATAAATTATGAGCAATTATTTAGAAAAACTTCATTCTCCAATAATTCTTCAAGTTTTTCTGAAAATGATCATCTCAGATATGCTTTAGGAATGTCATGATCACTTGAAGTTGATTCGACTTATTCTGTGATAAATTAATGGGAAGAGATCAAATGATATTGTTTTACCCACGATCATAGCCTATTCGCATTTCATTGTATTCTAGTTGATTCATGGAATTACTTTTTTTTTTAATATTCTGTTTTCTCACTTGATAGATCATGAGCTTAAATTATTCCGAAATGTATGAAAATTTCCATGGTCGGATTCATCAGATGAACATTTCAAATTTCAGATGTATAATGAAGATTTGATATGTTTTCGCATCGTATAGAAGATTTTATCGGTTGGTAAAAAGTAATCATTGTATCTTTGAATCATTTTCAATCAAATCAAGTTCATATAAATTTCAAAGGTCTGCTCTATATTCATATAGCATCATAGGTGAGCGACAAGAGTCGGATCTTGGATCACGAAGATCTCAATTCGATTCCCAATGAAATATATATATATTTTTTTCTCATTCAGGATTGTAATTCTTTGATTTTGGGTCAAAATCTCAAAATTTTTCAATAATTTTGCCAGATGATCAGCGAAACTATTAGCGTGATCTCTCATTCATATCTCGGATTGTTTTATAAGACTACTCGAGATTCTTTGTGAGACTATTCACAAGACTGTTTGCGAGACTTTATGCTCAATTTTGACTATTTTTCTTTGAAAATACCGTTCGCTGTTGATTATAATTCTACTCATTAGCGTGAAAAGGCTCTAAACCACAATTATGAGTGACAAGGCAGTCGCTTGCCAATCTGATCATTTTTCTCTCGCAAACAAAGCTTCTGTTCTCCCTCACGATCGGTATTTTCCTTTGACTCCAAGTTACGACCTTCCCCACGTGTCACCATTCCAATGAACTTCGAAGACATCGAAACGCAACCAACGAACGTCCAAAAGTTTATCCTTCCTTTGTCCATTCCAGTTCAACAATAGCTGTATGAAAAACTGATCATCCCAAGAAACTCCACCGGAGCTCTTTCTTCTGATTATTTCATTACCTAATGGAACGTCTGCACTTGGTTCGTCGTTCGATAAGAATTTCATACAGTTTTCATAGATTCTCATTTCCTAATTCGCAATCTTCATATAATTTCTGCGCAAAGCTTTAGCTGCATTACCTTGCATCAAATTCCCCTCTATTCTTTTGATTACTCCATTTGAAATCCTTCAATTTTGTATCCTAAAATACAGTTGACGTTTCCAATCATATGTATAAAGTTACGCATTGGTTTACACAATAAATACTCACAAATTTGTTCCGTTAATCAGACTTTTGACTTCCCTTCGTGGCACGAACTCGCGATAAGAGATGGAGAAAGAGAAGAAAGATGCACTTGAATTATGATTAACTCTATCTCTGACTGACTGAATGACTGACTGATATATCTCCATCACATTGTTTTAATTTTACGACGAATAATGTATAATACGCATCCTTTTAACCTTATCTCCTACATTCTGGACAACCAAGTCAAGTTCAGGTACCTTTCCTTACACGCTATAGTACCACGTAAATTAATCCCTCAGAAATTTGAATCCCGTGAGTGAAAGAGAAATAAAAAAACTATAAAAACTTATTCAGAATGCTCGGCGGTAAGAGGGAGCATTTATTTCACTTTAGCGGTGTACTTATACAGTGCGATGCGAAAAGTGCCACTCTCCTTCACCCTCGAGACGCAATTATTTCTAATTACAACAGCATCTCGTTACACCCGCGACGAAACCTCTCTCCCTCTCCTTTCAAGAAAGTCATTTTATTTAGTCGCAAAGGAAGAATTTTCCTTTGAGTCTGTGTTTTTTTGTTTTGTGAATATACAACGTGTTTTGTATCTTAAACGATTAGACGATGTGTATTGCTGGGAGAGATTTTACGTGATACCAAAAATGAAGGTTTCTCTGAAGGATGACGAATAACGTGTAGGATCTTCATGGTATTCGTCATCCGTGGGCGGAGAGTGTATACAAAAATGTTACGAATAGAATAACCAAGCGTGGGTTGGGTATCGCTTGAAAGATCGAGCGAAGATCCACGTGTTGAATCGATCGAGTTCGAAAGATTCGCGTGTTGTTTCATAATATTTGAAGGATCTTGAATTGATCAATGATTCGATTATTCGAGGAAAAATATACTTCTCGTCTCTGATTGTTGGTTTACTTGAAGAAACGTTACGAATCTTGTTGTGACAGCTAAACTGAACCATTATCTTACACGAAAAGAAGTAATTGATTGACCCATACACAAATTTTTGGGCTTCGCCAATGCTGACAATAAAATATAGCTTGGCGCGATATTGACAGACAAGGCTTGGCAATATACAGGGCGTCCCATTTGAAACAGGACAGCTGAATAACTCTTCAGGGAATGGAGGGGGAAAAAATTGTTCAGATAAAAGTTGTAGGGTTCGGAGGGGGCCATAAGATGGTGACCTTGAATTTGACCTTGAGGTCAATTTTGAGCATAATTGATGGTCGAAGTATGTTTTTTCAAATGGAAAACCCTACGTTCGACCTCAGAAATGGGAAGAGCGGAAAATTTTACGTCCGAATCTGTTAACATATCAGGTCATTTAGAGGTCATTTGAAGGTCAAAAAACCATTTTCTATGGATTTTCACGGAAAAGCCTCAAACGAGTTATTTCTCTGACCAAAGTTATTAAAGTTGAAGTGAAACCCCACGTTCCGACCTTGAATTGAAAGTAAACAGAACTAACCTTCAGCGTTTATTCTTCATATCAGTACGAAAATGATCATTAAGAAGTTTTCATCGTTTACGGTGTAAGTGCGGGTTCAAAATGGTCTATTCACCTAACGAATGTGTTGATATTTTGATGATCTTGGGTGAGTGTCGCGGAGTGTATCAAAGAGCGTCACGATTGTACAGAGAGCGGGTTGGAGATCGGCAACATCATCCTTCTCCAGAAGTCATTCGCCAAGTTGAAAGAAATTGTCGACAAGGAAGGATTGGTCAACGCCGAAACAATCAAGGTTTCAACTTTAACGACCCTCGATGCGTTGTTGTTTTAGCAATAATACACATGAATCCTCATGTTAGTTTACGTGATATTGAACGCGATTTGGGTATTCCACGTAGTACGGCACACAGAATTCTACAAGCTGCTCAATATCATCCGTACCACATCACACTGACCCAAGAATTATCTCAACAAGATATGCAGAATCGGGGTAACTTTTGCCATTGGGGTTTACAGAGGTTGAACGAAGCGCCCGATTTCTTTCGATATGTTCTTTTCAGTGATGAATCAACGTTTTAAAGTACTGGCTTGTTGAATCGTCACAATAGCCACTATTGGTCAGCGCAAAACCCGCACTGGACTCAACAAGTTGATCATCAGCATCGGTGGAGTATAAATGTTTGGTGTGGAATTCTAGACAATCAAGTTATTGGGCCGTATTTTTTTGATGGAACTGTTAACGGTCCTAATTATCTACAGTTTTTACAGAATGAATTACCAGTTCTCATGGAAGATGTGACATTAGCAACTAGGCAGAGGATGTGGTATCAGCAAGACGGTGCACCACCACACTTTGCTCGATGTGTGAGGGATTATCTAAATATCCTTTTCCCCAATCGTTGGATTGGTCGAGGTGGATTTGTACTGTGGCCGGCAAGATCTCCTGATCTCACCCCTCTAGATTTTTATTCGTAGGGTTACGTGAAAATGTCGTTTATACCAACCGACCAACAACACCTGTGGATCTACAACAGATACGCAATTGCGAATATTCGTGCAGGAGTTTTTCAGTCTGTTCTTGGAAACTTTCGACGCCGGCTGGAGTTATGCATTGAAGTAAATGGCGGTCAATTCGAACATCTCCTGCAATAAGTGTGTCTTACCCGTCAACGGATTTGTGCCATCTGTAATTATAAAACGACGAACTGGAAAAATAAATAATTTTTTAATTATTGTTTCAAATTTGGCATTCATTATCGTTCTCAAGGTCGAATTCAAGGTCGAAACGTGGGGTTTCACTTTAACTTTAATAACTTTGGTCAGAGAAACAACTCGTTTGAGGCTTTTCCGTGAAAATCCATAGAAAATGGTTTTTTGACCTTCAAATGACCTCTAAATGACCTGATATGTTAACATATTCGGACGTGAAATTTTCCGCTCTTTCCATTTCTGAGGTCGAACGTAGGGTTTTCCATTTGAAAAAACATACTTTGACCATCAATTATGCTCAAAATTGACCTCAAGGTCAAATTCAAGGTCACCATCTTATGGCCCCCTTCGAACCCTACAACTTTCATTTGAACAATTTTTTGCCCCCTCCATTCCCTGAAGAGTTATTCAGCTGTCCTGTTTCAAATGGGACGCCCTGTATAAATCTTCAATGTTGATTACCAATAAATACAATGTTGCACCGATGTCGGTGTTCGACGGATTTCGTTTGTGGCACAATTGCGCCAAGCTTGGCTCTTGCTTGGCTCATCCTTGGCCCAACATTGACTAAACGATAGATTCCATTCAACGCCAGGATCATTTAAAATGTGGTTCAATATTGCCCCAAACTTTGGCCTAGTTTTGGTAGAAATTAGCTTTCGATGTAGCGCCGATCATTGATAATAGCATGGCTCAATATTGGCAACCTATATAATATATTTACTACGTTATTAATCAAATGTTTCTCGCAAGTGGTCAAACGCGTATACGAAAAATATATAAGGCTTAAGTAAGTCTTTGGAAGAACAGTCAATCGCTCTTTACTATGAGTCACACTAAAGGGCTCCTATCGCTGAGCTAACATACATTGTGTCTACATCTCATGGCAAAATTCACCGACAAAAGACGCCGAGTTGTTCACAAACAAATGAGGGGAAAACAATAAGACTTCAAACAACATATGTCAGAAATTGCGAAATGCGCATACTTTTTATATATTTCTGGGGTAAATATTTTTTACTTCGATCATTGGCGCAGCATTGACAAACAAAATTTCCAATTCTGTGCCAATGATGGTATATTTCATTGGCATTGTTTCATCGATGATAGGATTTCATTGGAAAAACACGTAGGTAAATCATAAAATGATGTTATCATTCCAGGTTTGCGCCATGCTTGGTTGCCAAGCCTCGGCCATACTTTATCTACGTTGCACCATGCTTGTGCCAATTGTAAATTTCTATACGGATAGCTGTATTTTGTCAGCTCCATCAGCTGAATTTTATCTAACGTGGGTGCTAAAATATTTAGCTGATGCAGCGAAAATAGCTGTCACTCCTGTTCATTATTTCGAAGCGCATGAACATATCTAATACAACGGAACTCCTTTGATAGGAGGATCATTAAATGTGTTTTGATGAAATCGTTAATCTGGTAATGGCTCTCGTATCTATCACGATCGGGAAAGCTTTTGGATCGCGTTGTCTCCCTTCCCCTTGTATTCCCTTCCGTTATACGCGTACATCCACTTCATCGACAAGAATGAAGCAGGAGAGAAAATCCCTCTTTCTCCATCCCATCTCTCTCCCTCTAACGCACTCTCTTCCCCCCAATTCAAATTCGTCATGCGTGAATGAACGGAAACTGCGTAATCTGCGTAATACCCGTAACATGCCATTATGTTATTACGTTGGGGTGTTACTTGCCGACCCGCGTATACATCCCACAGTACTTGTGTTCTGTGTTTGTGCACACTTATTCGCCCTTTTATTACATACATACATGTATGTAATCTATAATGTATGGGCGTACCATATTATATGCGTATATAACACTGCTCTAAGAGGTTATATACCTAAGAGGTATTAAAACACTGTCAACTCGTCTTGAAAAATGAGAATTTAGACGAGAATCTTATCCCTCCACTGGATAACAGGATATAAGTCATAGTAATTCCTGTAACGTTTCGCGATGAATACAGTTATACGCGCAGTTAATTATAGGTTAAAATTGTGAAATATGCAGAATAATTTCATGTAAACTCGATGGATTTTCTTTAAAGAGAGAAATTCACCGTGGAATAGAAAATCCTTGCCGAGAAGAGAAAAGAGGTAAAGATTCCGCGTTGCCTGTATTTCTCTTCGATTCAGACTTTCGAATATAGTGGTAGCACGATTTTCAATTTGCTCCCTCGTAACCGAGAGAAAAATAATAGAATGTCTAGTTACGTTGCTCACGTAGGATATGGATGTGATGAATAGTACCGAAGATGGGATACACATGGACGCCCGTTAAAAATACTCTTCTTTTTCTTTTCCCTCTTCTTCTTCGTGTTCTTCTTTTCTCATTTCTCCTCCTCTTTCAGACATACGCATGAATCGAGTGGAATATCGAAACAGGCAGGCCAGGATATTGAAATCCTGTTCTTTGTAACCCGTAAGGACCCACGAGACTTTTCCTAAAAGTGGGTATATGTATGTACGTGATCGGAGTATAAAAGGATGTACGTATGAATATGTTGATTACGTATATAACTCGCAACCACTCGTATTTTCCGTTCACTTGATTACCGTTGAGAAGAGCAGAATAAATACTCTGCCGATATACGAGCAATATTAATGACTTCCTCGTTTGTTTTCAATTTCTGCATCGCTTGAAGCGAGAATCAGTAACGCTGTATAAAATTATACAGAACATCTTTCGTTACTTGTTCATGGAAAATCTAACCCATCAACGTCCCAGGGTGTTGCACGGGGGAAAATAGTTAGCTATCATTTGAATAGCTAAAAATTAACTACGGGAGCTGTGTTTTAGATGTCACAGCTACTCACTTAGCGATAGCAGCAGGAAATGTATCTGTCACAGTAAAAATTCAACAGTCAAATTACTTGGCTATCCAAATATCAACCACAAAACCCGACAAAACCCGTGCAGTTATAGCTACGATTTCCTACTGAAGTAGCTAAAAAATAGCTACAGCGGTGAAAAAAGGGTGCTAAAAACGTGAGCTGCTGCCACAACTGTTTGCTTTTTTTCCTCGTGTAACCCTGGAAACTCGGGAATTCTAAAATTACCCGGGGGAAATGGAAAGGACAGTGCAAAAAAAATGTTCTGCTCAAGATTTGTCAATCATAATGTTTTATACCAGGTGTACTGGTATGAAGTGAGCGTTAAGATACAAATGTGTCGATAGGGAACATTTGTTGTGAACGAGCCTTGATTTTCGTTTTGTTTGGTTGGTATGACATCTGTCAAACATATTCAATGAACATCAAGTCATTGTACAAACAACATCATATGTTTCCATCGTGTTAAAAATGTCGAACTTTGTCGGGGAGAGGCATGCAGCCCAACCAGAAATTTACAATAGGTGCAGTACTGCACCAGTACTAGCCAAGACTGGAAGGGTACTGGCATTTGTCTGGAATGATAACGCTTTTCAGTACTGTGGATTGAGTACTGATGCCATTATTTGCAATCAGTGCAGGGCCAGTACTGGGTTAGTACCTATTAGTACTGGGCCGGTATTAAGTCC
This sequence comes from Gonatopus flavifemur, assembly GCA_018340375.1. NCBI lineage: Eukaryota > Metazoa > Arthropoda > Insecta > Hymenoptera > Dryinidae > Gonatopus > Gonatopus flavifemur. The sequence continues at coordinate 22,604,747 of JAFFJZ010000004.1, forward strand.
TCAGTACTGGTTTATCAGTACAGGCATATTACTGTATTTTTATGTATCCAGTACTGATCCCGTACGTGTTGACCAAGTGTTGGAGACCCAATACTGGCACTGTACTGCACCTGTTGTCAACATTGGCATATTACGGATTTTTCTGATTGGGAGGTTGGACCGTGTTTTGTTCTTGACTTATGAGATGAGGACGGGAAATTATTTGATCAATATCTATATATCACTGAAAAGTGACAACCTTCAGCTATATTTTGTGATAGAAAGTTTCTTGATTGCTTTGAAATACTGCGGAATACAAGCGATTTTCTAGAAATTGGAAAAAATTGGTTAAAAAAAAGTAAGCATGCAAGTTGGGCCACTTCTGTAAATTAGCTGAAAAGGTAGAGAAATGCATTCTATACATCAAGTATGGAATTTGTAGCCGATATTTATTTATTCCAAATAGTTTTAACATTGGAATAATGAAATATCAATAACAATGAAATCATAATCACTGATTCCATGGTCTGTCTTCCTCTCCCTTCGGCATACCATTCTAAAATAGAAAAACCACCGAATACTTGAGATTACATCCAATGTAAACACTAATTTGATCATCATTCCATACCGGTACACCTAGTATATTTGAATTGATACAAATTCTATGCCCAGAGTGGTAATCCCTGGTAAAAAAAAAAAACTGGAGGGATGTCCGAATCGAACCCAGATGAATCTTTCCGGGGTTTTATCCAGTTGTATCCGGGTGGCCCGGGTTGGAAAAAACCCGGATTTTTTCAGACAGCCCCCAATCCATTCGAGTTTCATCAGGTTTTATTGGGTTTTATCGAGTTTTATTGAGTTTTATGGGGTTTTATCGGGTTTTATTGAATTTCTTTGGATTTTATTGGACTGTATCGGAATTTTTCGAAATTCCGGATCATTCTTCGATACAAAAAATCAAGGTTATGAAAAACCCGGGTTTTTCTGGAAAAAACCTGTCACACTAGGGTTTTATCGTGTTACATCGGATTTTACCGGGTTCCATCAAGTTTTATCGAGTTTTATCAAGTTTTATCTAGTTTCATCAAATTTCTTTGACTCTTATCAAACCGAATTGAAATTTTTCAAAATTCTGGATCATTCTTCGATACAAAAAATCAGGGTTATAAAAAACCCGGGTTTTTCTAGAAAAAAACCTGTCTTACTAGGGTTTTATCGTGTTCCATCGGATTTTACCGGGTTTCATCAAGTTTTATCAAGTTTTATCCAGTTGCATTGAATTTCTTTGACTCTTATCAAACTGTATTGAAATTTTTCGGAATTCCGGATCATTCTTCGATACAAAAAATCAGGGTCATAAAAAACTCGGGTTTTCCTGGAAAAAACCTGTCACACTAGAGTTTTATCGCGTTACATCGGATTCTACCGGATTTCATCAAGTTTTATCGAGTTTTATCAAGTTTTATCTAGTTTTATCCAATTTATTTGACTCTCATCAAACTTTATTGGAATTTTTCAAAATTCTGGATCATTCTTCGATACAAAAAATCAGGGTTATAAAAAACCCGGGGGTTTTCTGGAAAAAATCTGTCTCACTAGGGTTTTCCCGTGTTCCATCGGATTTTACCGGGTTTCATCAAGTTTTATCCAGTTGTATTGAATTTCTTTGACTCTTATCAAACTGTATTGAAATTTCTCGAAATTCCTGATCATTTTTTGACACAAAAAATATACTCCCTACAATTCTCCGGCTCACGAAATGTACTTAATGCCTCAGCGTATGAACAATCCATGCATCTTCTTTTTCTCTGTGTGACTTATCACGGAAATTAGATTTGAAAACTACCATAGCCTATCTGGAAACTGATTTTTAGTCGTACCATTTGTATTCTTTTCTATTTCCCCCAGTCATATTATTTTTCAAAGGTTGGCGTTAAGATATATCATGCTTGTATGCAATCTTATCTGTATTACACTATGTTACACATATCCAACATCCCATATGTGTATGGACCAATGGCCCAATGATGGACCAAGCCTGGCACAAGACCTGCGGAGACTTGTATTGAACAATTTACCAAACTTGGCCCAGGCTTGGAAATGACAAGATCAGGACAAACTTGGGTCAGTAGTTTTGCCAGGCCCGGTCTAATTCATTTACCAAGCATCAAACAATGCTCCTTTGATCGCAGATATGGATGGAGGAAGTAATTGATTCATATTTCAGTTCATGACTTTCTCCCTCAGGATACCGTACATGAATTATCTTAAAACATGAATCACCGAAGAAGGTTCTTCAAAATCAGTCGATCTCTGTGTATCTTTACATTTAAAAGTATCAGGTAATAGCTATTACCATTAAGTGAAGTTCTATCCTCACTTAGACCAATCAAATCTAGCTTGGTGTGTGAAACTAGTGTGTAGGATTAATTATGGCAGGAAGATCAGGCCAGCCCTCCCCGATGGTTATCCCCAAGTCTTCAGCCATTGTAATTCCAAAATTCAGTCAACCTTTATAAACATTGCGCCACTCATGTGGGCAATATTGGCACAATTGTTCCCAACGGATGCTCGATTTTTATTACACTCGGGCCAAGCTTGTATCAAATGTAGTGACCATTACAAAAATATTAACAAAAGTACCATGACTGACTATCCATTGAGAACAACGGGACAATCATGGAACAATATTGGGCCAATTGTTTTTCACGGAGGTTTGTTTCTGACACATGTGCCAACCTTGGGACATGCTTAGGTTTGTTCAAGCCTTGGCAATACCTGCATGGGACATCACCAGAGTCACAAAACAATTCAATTGAATCATAAAAAATTCTCAATAAATTCTTAGAGAGCTCATATATCAGTTCATAAAGTTTTCTTAATGAATTCGCAAGGTATTCTTGAAGAATCCCCGTTATGTCAATTCAGAATTGATCTCTGGGAATTCTTTCTCTCGTCAAAAAGAAGTATTCAAGAATTTCAAAAGAATTCTTAGAGGACTCTTAGAATATTTTCTGATCTAACTATTTAATCCAGCTTGCCTAAAAACCTTGATGCATGGCTAATTGCTATAGAAACTGAAATAGTTTTAAAAATCTCCTGGAACAATTTCAAAGGGATCATGAGAAATTTCAAAATCATTGTTGGAAAAGTATTTCGAAATCCTGTAAAAACATCTCAAGGCGCCGCAAATATCAAAATGAATGTCAAATATTTTGCACTTCGCTGCGAGTTCGATCAGTTGACTGGCAATGTGCATACAGAAGTATTCGAATGTCTGTTCTGTAACCTCTTTCGATATTCTCATGAATTCATGTTGAATCTTTTTCAGTTCGATTCGAATTAGTCACTTTGAATTTTTCAATGAATTCGTGACAAATTCTTTTATCTTCTTTAGAATATTTTTGGAGTGTCTCAATGAATTTCTTCAAAAAGGATTCTTTTTTTTAGGATTATTAACAACCTTATACAGCATTCTTCAAGACCTCTTACATGCTGCGGAAGTTTGGAATATTCATCGAGCCGAATCAATAATCGAATAGCGGAATACTTAGCTATTGGAAATCAGAAATTTTGCAGCACATTTTTCAAATGACGTTCCCAGTGTCAAGAGGTTAATTCAAAACGATAGAAAACAATGATCCATCAGATTTTGGGAGTTTGAATTTCCGGTTCGTTCCTATCAACAATTCAAACTTCAAAAACATACCTCTCACAGAATTCTTTGAGACATCTTTTAGGATTACTTATCAACTCTTTGACGGTTTTTCATAAACTCTCTCAGGATTCTTGATGAGCTCTTTTGGATTTCTTTGCAAACTGTTTTGGGATTCTTCAAGAGTTTTTTCGAACAAGGAAAGGACTTCCCTCTGGAATTCATTCTTCTGAAAGAATTCTTTTGAATGAGTTATAGTTTCTGGGATTCTCAGAGAATTCTTCCTGAACTCTTTTTGCTGTGTGGGATATAATATGTAGACGAGAATATGATTATCATAATGCTACGAAGTTCATTAAATTACACGGATTTCTGAATATATCAGAAGAGAAAACTGATTGCGGATGTTTCACAAGAATATTGAAAATAATCAATTAATGTCAAAACTATATCTTTCCAAAGTAATACTTTGTGTGAATTCATACATTTTTCTACGAAAATTGAGAGTACGAGTATTTTTAAATGTGAAATGAAGAATTTTAAAATCAGAGATATTATTGAAAATTTGTGGATTTTGTGAGGGCTTTTTCGGGCAACCCCTGCGGGTGCCAATACGGGTTTTGCGGTGATTTTATTGATCCCTCGTGGAATATCAAATCAACCTGACCTGAGAAAAATTCCATAGAAATCTATTCGAACAAAATAATCTACATATATATATTGAATGTTCGTTCAAAGCGTTACGAAGAAAATGGAAGTTCAATACGGTTAATTTTAATTCGATTGTGAATGGAATCCAATTGATATCGATAGCGTAGAAAAAAGAAGAGAAAAGAACCGAAACAAGAACGATAAGTCAGACAGGGTACGTTGCAACTCGAAGAAAACAAAACATCACATGGAATATATATTGCAGGTATCGAAGATGAAATAGATTTCCAATACGTTGAAGTAGACTTCGTGAATCATGATTTTATCGACGAAATCCAACAACAACAACAGCACCAACAACGACTCGACTTCAACGATACTCAGCCGTGCCTCTTCGAACGGAATGTATATTCATTCCCTTCTTCAAATCTTCGTATACCTTCTGTCAGACCCAGACCCCCGTTGCATATCATCCTTTCTTTTTCGAATACAACATTGTCAAGATGAATTTCACGTGCGCAAGGTAAAAAGTGAAAATATAATTGAGCGATCTGAGAAAATATTGGAAAAATATCTCCCTGTCGTGACACGAACGGAATACATCGGGATACAAACGAGTTTTAAATTTAGTTCCAAAATGCTGCACGCAATTTTTCCTATCCTCTTTATTGCAAAGAAGAGGAGGAGCAAAAAAACTGGAATTCCAGGGCGTTCGAGCGCTTCTTCTTCTTCTCTCTTCATGAGACGAGAATGAAAAGTTTATATCCCCTTTCACGATTATATGGATCTCGAACGATGTGTCGAAGAGCATTAAAAAACTCATGTGGTGTAAAAATGAATGAATTCTCGGATCGTGACGTGGCGTGTGACGTTTAAAAGCGTATCGGTCTCGTTGGAGCTATAAACGAGAGCTAAGACCTCACGACGTGCCCGATGAATTTTATTACGTAAAACCGTAAATACGTGTAGAGAAGAGGATCCCATAATTTCAGGGATTCGTATAACACCGCCGCAAGGGCCACGTCATACCGATATTATAAACGGTGAGTTTGTACGGTCGCTCCCCCGTCGTGCGCCGCTGGTAGGATAAAGAATCCCCTACGACCAACCACCATAACAGGAGACTGTTGTTCTCCTCTCTTTGCTTTCAATGTCGGATACTAAATAAAAACAATTCCCTCGATTTTCCTGCTCCTTTTTCCTATAAGTTTCATCATCCATCGACGTATTTACGATCGTCTACACACAGGTTATCCCAGAATTCTCCGCAATTGTTTCTACAGTCGTGAATTGAGAATAATTTATATCGAACGATCGCAAAATGGAGCGATCAAACCATGCCGAGAGATTTTATAAGAATCTCGAGGGAGAGAATCCCTGGGACGAAGAAAAGAATCGGAAGTTTCGATTCCCGAGGGGCCACGATAATAGCTCCCTGTGCACATTACAAACTTACACATGTGTGTATGTATGATCTTTGGTCTTTTGGCGAGACGAAGCGAGACAAAGCGAGCTAATCCGGTACCGAGTCGTTAACGGATCGTCTTGATGGGGCTTGCCTAAAAATCAAGGGCTTGTACTGTGGCGTACGTACGAACGTACGTTCGCAGTGTCTATGGAACTATGGAGTTCTTTCAATACGTCTCCTGATCTTAGAGATCCGCTTAGGAAATCCTCCCTCTCGTCTACCCTGCTTCTTTCACGTTCAAAGGGGACGAGAGAGATTAGGAGGAGCAAAAGAACGACCTTCGACCATCAAAGATTCCGTTTATACAATAGAAAAGACATGGACGTGGATGTGTCTCTTATGCTTTTGATATCGTTCACTTCGCTTCGTTGTTTTTTTACAACCAATCCCACGCTGATCAAGTACGCTGTACTCTCCATTGTTTGTCTATTTAATCACAGTATAACGATTCCACGATAAGAATATCGTCGCGATGTATAAGAACCACGCATGCCACTCCAAAGAAATGATGAAGTATGCGAAGAAAAACATCAAATAGAACTCTTCGTACTTCCATCGCAGATTTTTAATCTCGAAAAGCTTTGAAGTTGACACGTAAATGCAAAAAAAATGCTTTGCACGGTTCTTCTTTCCCCACTATCGTTACAGTTTCAGAATACATACGTGTATTAAGGGGATACTTTCATAATTTTCCGTTCTTTTCTTTTCCTTACTCGCCTTATCATTATTCTGACTTGAACTTGGCGAACTATCGTTTCATCGTTTCAATCTTCAAATTGAAAACATGAAAAAAGTCATTTCCATCGTGTTGGGTTGAATAAATCTGAAATACGAAGTAATATCGCTGGGTAGGATTTTATTCTGTACTTTTGGACTGAAAAAGTTGAGTCGATGGATTGGATTTGATAATGAAAAGTAAATAAAAACTGTATCTCATGAATGTATTCAACTGGAGATTCATTGAAAATTACCAGCGCCGGAATGCTTGCCAAATCTTTCGTCTGGGATTTCTGAGAAATACTTCAATGTTCTCAAATCATTGCTCTTTGCAGGATTTCTTGAATGTCCATAGAAATGTTCTATATGTGAAGAGATACATGATCGATGAATCTTATACGCAAGATTTGACTAGCGTCACACCCACTATTTAGTTTCTCTTTTGACGTGGAATTGAAGGGTACATTAGCCAAATGTTTAATGTAAGATTTCTCAAAAATACTCTAATAATTTGAGAATATTCAAGTGTTTTAAAGGAGATTCCTCTCAACTTTCTGAGTTGGTATAGCACAGAAGACAGAACCAGGATTCGAAAGAGAGAAAGAAGAGAAGGGGGTGAGGGGGGGGGCAACCATCGCCCCCTCCAGTGAGCTGCTTGCCTACTAGTGTTGTTACCGTAACAAATCAACAACACAAGTGCTGTTCAGATGGTACGGCCCCAACACAAGGTCGACCCTTCTCAAGATGAGGAATAGCGATAATCTGAGAAATAGTAAAGATTAGGGTGGCCCACAATATACCGGTAAAACTTCAAAATCAACCCGGAAGTCTGGGCACCCCCTAGTTTTCTTACTAGTCCTATGACAAGTATTCTGGCAAACCTTCAAGGCCTTAATTATATTAGAAGACAGTGCTCAATGTCTTTTAATGTGGAAATAATTTATAGAAATCAGGATTTTTTAGGGTTGATTGAAAACAATATGATCAGCTTGGTTGTAACAAATGATGTGTAATTCATAGTACAATTTAAAAAACTAATACAGGAAATGATGTGTGGGAATGATCGAAAAGGATTAACAAATGATTAATTCTGAAAAGATGACTGCTTCAAACTGTCGACAACTGCTTTTTTGGTCGGCAGTGTTGGAACCAACTTTCTGTCGGCCTCTGCTACTTTTGAGAGCAACTGCTTCCCTTGTTCGTCATTTGTCAAGAGTAATCCTGATTGATGCTCCATTCATTTGGACTTGTGGACAAAAAACAAGGATTTATTTGCAGCTCATCAAATAACTGCAACGTTCCCTTCGAGGCAAAATCGGCCAGAACAGATTGATTTGTTAAAAGTGCTGAATTTCCTCTAACCTTTCTATCTGTAGGGTCACAATCCATGTTATTGATGATTGCCAACTTGTCTTCAGTGGATACGGTTTTTGAAAATAAGCTCAGACCAACAAGTTCATCTGAAAAGTACCAAAGATGATTTTTAAAGGCATAAAAATGGCATGAAATTGTGAAAACACAATCTCAGCTATTTCAGGATCTATCTCTCGGTATTTTGTCATGTCATTCCACAGAGAAAGATCTGAACAGGGAGCATTTGCGGCCATAGGGGCGCCAATCCAATATTCTACGTAGATAAGAGCTCCAAAATTTACTAAACGTTCCAACTGTGCTTCTTCTTTTTGTGTTGTTTTGAAGCCGTCTTCATTACGGAACAAAAAGATTTTTATACTTTATAGCAGCTTAGCTATCCAACGAGTATGATGTACTGCACCTGGAGCTCTCCAATGAATTTTTAGCTGGAGGATAGCCAAGAACAATTGGAGCAAGCTCAATCAATTCCATATGATCATTCCTAGGTAGATTTTTGCTTTCCAAGGCCAATGATAAATCAATGATTGCTGACTCTTTGAAAGCTTCAGTGCCAGGAATATTTCCCAAAGGTTGATAATTTCCTTGGTTCAGGGGAACTTGAGGGACCAAAGCAGAACGTAAATACTTCACTCAAGACAATTTCCAAAATATGGTGTCTACATGCCAGCCACTTTATGTTCAAGAAAAACACAAGCTCCATTCTTCAATCCTGTGTCAACTGCTGTAGTATCAAAACACATGCCTCCTACTTATCGGGAAGTATTTTTCCATCCCAATGAAGGATGACATTATCATCGAAAGAACAATCTTTCCTAATCTCTTCAAATATATTTTTCCTTGCTTCCTTTCTTTTACGTTGAATAGTGGTTCTTGATAAGGGTAATGAACTGGGGTCATGACCTAATGTTGCTGCAATGGGCACCATTAGTCTTAAGGCTTCTCCGTGCAAAACCTTATTTCGATCTAATGCACTAGTAACATGCGTGGGAAACAGTGATTTCTTTGCGACTGGTTCCTGTAAATATGTCTGTAGTTCCTTCTTTTTCATAGACGTTGTTGATGGTTCATACAACTCTTCTATTACAGATATTGTTTCGGCTGAGTCAGAATTGTGTGACGAATCATCATCTGAATTTAAACTACTTACACTTGTAGACACCAGGAATAAGAAACTCTGATCTTTCGCTTTTTCAAATCTCTTCCGCTCTTTTAATCTTCTTTCAAGTCTTTTGGTGGTTATATTAGCCTTCAGCCACACTAACATCAATTCCTCTGCAGTTGGGTGACTAGAGTTTCTAACTGACTTTTTCTCATTTAAGAAATAATGAAATCTCAGAAGAACTTGTCTTAATGTTGGCAGTTGATTGAATCTTGAAAATGGTTCTCAGTCTCTTATACTTATTGAAAACACACTGTCCCTTTGACGTGTTTCTGAAGTTGAAGCCATGATAGGGAAAAAATAGAAAACCGACACTTGTTACTTAGAAGTTCTCACGAACGATACTTCACTCTTAGTTCATAATTGTTCACATTTCGTGCCATTTATAAATATTCCAACTGGTGACAAAATAGTGTTTAGTCCTTTCGAACAAATGAGATCATACATTTTTTGTATTTATCTGTTGTTGATAGCTCCAATGATCATTATTCAATCAATTATTGAACATTTGAAACTTAAAAAAACAATCGGGTAATAATATTTTGAAAAATCCGAAGACTCCGGAATTTTTCCAATTTTCATGACGTTGGGCACCGCCTTCCACTCCACCTAGAACATCGAACTTCTCACAATTTTTTAGTCTTAGCATAAGTAAAAATATGAGAGGGTGCCTGGGTGTGAAACGTCAATTTGAAATTTTTGGGCCACCCTAGTAGATTCTGAGTCGGGAGTTGTGTTTAGTATGAGGAGATAATTTCACTAATCAAAGTGGCTGACCTAGGGGTAGTGAAAAAACCCATAGTGCTTGACACTATGGTGAGAAACCACTGGTCATGGAAGTTAAAGTATCAATATTTGGTTTTCCATTTATAAGGAATAGTTGTGTTTTAGATTTGGAAGTAGGATAAGGAGAGGAAATTAGGATCTGGGGAATAGCGGGTGGAAGAGATAGATCATGATTGAGCCCAGATTCGACAACAGTAGAAACCATTACCTGAGATTTTTATTGGTATCTGAAAGAGAATTTATGGGAATTAAATATCATACATGAAGTCCTTTAGTTTTCTATATTTTCTACGCGTATCATGAATGCAGTCTCCTATTTTTTTATGTAATCATATTTTTAATTTTTAGTTTTATCATGAAATTTTTTAGTGTTTTTCTCAAATGTATTCTTTGATCTTAGACTCCTCCATTACGACGGAAGAAATCATAGATAGTCTAAGTGAAGCCAAAGATGGCAAAGCGTCCGATCCGGATGGAATTAGTTACGAATTTTTGAAACATCTCCCTGACAACTGGATTTTGTACTTGAACCTATTGCTCAATAAGATCATGGATGAGGAGTCTTTTCCAGACTCCTGGGCGAATTTGAATCTGAGAATGTTACATAAGGGTGGCAATAGAGGAGATCCCGCTAATTATCGTCCGATTGCATTGGTAAATGCATCAACAAAAATTTTCACGCAGATACTTTTGACTTTCGTCATCAATTATCACGTTAACAGGGGGGATGTTCTTTTTCTTATCAGCGAGAGTTTTATCATTTTTCATTTGTGGCATATGGGTCTGATCTGCCAGAACGTTAAATTTATTTGTCCTGTTAATACCGTCTTTGGCTGTATTTACTTTTTTAAGAATACCGTTATTGCTTGAGTTTTTACCTCTGTTCCTCTTTCGGTTCTTTGGCTGGATGAAACTGTTGTCATTCGTCTGTGTAGATTCCTTGGCACTTGAGTCGTACGAATTGTCTCTCTCGCAGTCGTAGTCAGTACAATAGTTACCGATGACATCTTCGATGATGAGGCCTGTGTCGTGGTCTCAATTGATGCAGCAGATGATGCAAGAGCGCCGGAGATAGACTCCTTGATCGAAGTTTCTCCTTCACCAGTTGATTTCTTGCTTGACATTTTCTTTCTTCCTTATCGTCTTCTTTTAGCAATGTAAATTGCTGTTGGTTAATTTTGAGAGAGTCCTTTAGTAAGGAGCTGAAGTCCTCCGATGGACCGATGCTTCGTCGTACGAGAGGCAACAGTTCGATCCGCACGGTACCACGGTACACGGTAGCCAGGATCAGTGTCCTCAGATTTGACTCGCAAACGTTAAACACACAGATGCGACTGTACATCCGTGTGAAAAAGAGGGGATATGGTTGCGCGCGCATCCTAGCATGCTTTCTCCTTCGCTCTCCCATCAAATATTCTATGAGCAATGAAGGAAGCATGCTAGGTTGCGCGCGCAACCGTACCCTCTCTTTTTTCACACGGATGCACAGTCGCATCTGTGTGTTTAACGTTTGCGAGTCAAATCTGAGGACACTGGCCAGTATTCGTACTGCGGCAACTTCTAATATACTCTACCATGCTTATTCTTCCTACAGCGATAGTGGTAGCGCCTAGCGGTTAGAAGTGGAACCAGCCGCATTAGGGCGGACTTGGCTACAAGCGCGTTTACGCGCCAGCTCTTAGAGCAGACCTTTTATACACGAAAATCGTATGATTTTGTAAGTTTCTAGAGTTATGAAGCAAGTTTTCAGACTCCGATAGAAATTTCAACAACACAAGGATATTCCCCGAGTGCTAGACTAACATTTTCCTCAGTTTGGTCCATTGTACCGCGAATTCGAACGACGTCTCTAATAAAAATGATTATCACGGTTGTCTAGCACCTTCGGGGCGCTTGCAGTGAAACTAGTTACTAGGGAGAATCTTGACATCAACTATAAGGTCATCATTATCATGAAGTGATCAGTATTATGACTGGTTTGATGATATCCTCCAACCCTGTCTATTATCCGCTACCCAATAAACACACACACATTTTTTCAACGCTGAAAAAACGTTAGACTGTCAAACGGACGTCAGTCGTTGATTGCATAACGTTGATTTTTAGTTGAAATTTGATAGGGAAATAACCATCAAACGACGTTCTTCAAAAATGTGTTTTGAACGGGTTTGAATCACGCGTTCAAAATGTGTTTATAACACCTTGGGTTTGAACTTCAATTGGAGATATGCTGCTAAGACTGTCGAACGAAACCGAACAATGGTTAAAATTTCAACAAAGAGCAAGATAGTAAATAGTGTGGCGTACTTTCAAAATTCTATCATACTCAGGAATACTATTGTTCTCAATATTGAATGAAACGTTTTTAGAATAATTTGTTGGATTCAATTCGCATTTTAGAACCATCATTAGGACACGTCAATATTTGACGTCTTTCAAACGATGTTCAAACCGTTGATATGACGTTATTTTATGGTTGAAAAACACGTGATCTGCCGTGACATTTTGACGTTGAATCAATGCAAGAATATTACTAATTCACAACGTGTGGTTATTGACTGTTTTTGACGTTTTTGAAACGTGTGTGTGTTAACTGGGTACACGCCTAATTTCTACATATCTACGTCAACCCTTATCTTGTGTAATTTACTTCATATAACTTAATCTAGGTCAACCTTTGCGAGTTTTACCATTCATTTCTCCTTCTAATATTGTTTTCAATAAACTATCATGCTTTAATGTGTGTCCTATCAGATTACTTCTTCTTTTCACGACATGTTTCAAAAGACTTCTTTTTTCGTTTATCTTCTCAACATCATCTTCCTCCTTCTCTAAGAATCCTATATCAGAGACTACAACTATAAGGTGGCTAGAATCATTTCTGCGAGGGATACAGCGTTTTATATCCTGAAGACATCGGATGTCCCTTAATCGGCCATCAATTAACGGAGAGACAATCCAATTAGCCGAGCAGTGCTTTTTTATTGTCAAAGCCAACGTTTCGCCCAGATACTGGGCATTTTCAAGGCAAAAATTACAAACTTGAAACCTAATTACATTTTCATCCAAGAGAGCGTTCCATACGTATTTCACAGGTTAGAGTAAGCACGGTACGAAGTGAAAAATAGGGGTACTCTGATTAGGATGCGAGTCCTTCTATGTCTGTAGATCCTGATAGTCAACCTCAAAAAGACCAATCTCCGAACGGTTCTAATTGTGCTCGAAATCCTGATGAATCTCATTTTTTGTTTTTGAGAGTAGTTAAATGTTGCGACCGTCCATTCAAATCAGGCAACATTTGTGTATAGATAAATTTTTGGATAAATGAATGAATAAATAAATTAGGACGAAACATGATAACGTTTTTTGAACTTCGTTTTGAATGGAAGGAAACTAAGAATCACGTTTTTCAAAAATTTCTTGAAGATGAATTGAACCATTCGACGATTCGCGCACAAAGAGAGCACACAAATCCCCGGATCGATTTCCTTAAATAACGTTCGTTTCGCTTGTACTTTTGAAATTCGGAGCCGCTCTCTTCGCTTGCCAATTGAATGTTCCAAATGGCGTTACGTCGATCGCACTTTTTGAATTCGAGGCTGCTCGTTCTGCTCGTCATTCAAGGACGCAAAGGGTGCTCGCTTCGCTCGCCAATCAATGCTCCGAATAAGCAAGTAACTGGAAACGTGGAGACCTCAGAGAAATCCATTAAGATGTCATTAAAAATCGGCCTTCAATAGAAATAGTGTCCAAAGTTTGATATTTCTGCGGGGAAGAACCGGATTTTTGCATGGGTGAAAAACCGTTAGATTTTTAGAACAATTGGTTGAAATTGAGCCTGAAATCCATATTTCGGCAAACAGGGACGAAAATCGGAAGATCCAGCGATAAATCGAGGGTTTCGCAACCTTGGTTGACAAGTATAGCTGTTTCAAATCAAGTTTCTCACAAAGAAACATCGTGGAACATCAGGGAGTTATGTTCGATATAAATCTGGATACCACATACCAGAATCCTGATATCAACTGCGTTTGCCTTGAGAAACCTCAGAGGGATAAACGTTCAACGTACTCAAGGAATTTGGATGATTCCATTACCGAGCGCACATGCTATTCCAGTACGCACAGTTATCCATAGATACACGTGAATCATGATAATATACTTCTCACTTCATATTCCCCTTCATATTCCAACTCCCTGCACAGTGGAGAACAGTGAAAGTGAAGGTGAAAGTTACGTTTTTCCTGCTCGTTATTACCCCACCTGGAAGCACGCTATTAGAACCCTCTTATGCAGAAGATATAAACTATTCCTAACCCTTTTCCTCCTCGTTGCAAGAGAGAACAGGACTGAAGGCCATGTCCTTGAAAGCAACCTCTCGATTTCGACAATAATTCTACCATCCAATCGGTACGAATTTCCCCGAGATTTTTAATTTCATCCCCTCACGTATCAATATCTATCTCCACTCAAGATCAATTGCATCAGAAACGAGTATTTTTTTTTCCTGTTTGAGACGGGAAGTGGCTCGTTATCGTAGTCATTACGGTCGCCGTCATTACCCGGTATTATATCGTTGGAGAACCCAATCGATTTCTCGTAGCGGGCGTGGCGATAGTCCAAGAGAGGCGATCGCCAATATTCCCCTTCGAAAATCGATCGCCAACGAAGCGAATCGAATTATCTCTCTCGTGTTTTTTTTGACCTTTCATTTCAACAAACTGGTACGAATCCTCAAAAACATTCATACTACGAAACATATCCAGGATGAAAAATAAATGAATGATTCTCTATAAATACGATATCAATCCCTCTCTTACGATCGCAGCAATCACGTCAGATATACTATATATACGAGACGAACGTCCCCTTTATTCCCCCAACTTTGTAAAGAGAATTTATTAGGAGAGAGATTCTTCACGTTGTCATTCAAAAACATGATCTTCTTTCTTTTCCCTTTGTTGTTGTCCATCTTCTCTTTTCAACTTCTTCGCGAACTCCTCGTTTTGCTTTATCTCCCGGACTCGCGAGGAGAACAAAACGGAGAAGAAAACTGCTCGATATCTCGAATGAAATATTATCACGCCCCTAACGTTTTAAGAACGAGGGGTTTCGTACATGATAAAGCGGTAGAGAAATTTCATCGAGTCTGGAGAGAATAAGATGAAGAATTTTTTCACGGAATTGAATTTTTTGTCTTTTTCTTTCTCTCGTATCGCATCCGCCAAAATTCAACGAGGAAACAAGAGTAGGAATTAGAAAGGGGAAAAGTTTCATTTATGTACTAGCTTTTGAAAGGCTTTAGTCTACTTAAAGCTACTTTGCCATGAGATTCACATCCTCCAAAGGATCTTCACTTCCCAAGAGAAATGCGATGTTGTACCCACTTCGCTCCGCAGTCGAGAATACATTTCTGAATAAATATATAAAAGAGAATATAATTTTATATATATAATAATCATCCGAAACTAGTTTGTGCTTCTCTTCTTTCAATCGAAGGCAAGTTTTTCTGGAGAAAAAAAGGTTCAAGCAGATGAAGGATGCAAGGGAAGTTTTCGACGAATTTCTTTTCGAAACCGCCGCGACATGAATTTTAACCAGTCTTTACATAGGTGAGTCGGAAGAAATAAACTTTCTTCCAAGTTCATCCTGTCTTTCCAACTTCTCGACTCGTCTTTCGACTTGGATTCGTCAGAGAAGAAGAGGATGGGAGGGGGGGGGGGAGGAACTCCACGCGAGGGAGAAAACCATCGATCCTTGATTCGTGACAAAACATGAATGGAAAGTCAATAACCGTAGAAGAGAATTCCTTGTCCCTCGTTAATCAGAGATGAGCGTATATAAGTCGTGAAAAGAAATTGATTTCCCGCTCTGGGTAGTATAAATTCAAATCAGGAATGAAAATACAGATCATCTTGGAGGGCTTGACCGATCTGGAACCAGTTTACCACGAGTGTTTTCCTCACGATTTGAAGGACCATGGGAGATGAGAGTCGATTCAACCGACGAGCGGATATAAATGGGACACTCGGTCTTGAGGCTTTCGAAAGGATCTTTCCTGTACTTTCGCTACTTCCGAGGATCGTGAATCTCTCGAAAGCCGCGGAACTTATCGGTTTCCGATGTCGTCGCACCGTTCGCATGGCAATTGGAAAAGTTTTCTCGTAATCCGTCAGATAAATCACGCGTTTCGTGTGCCTTCTTTACTTTGACCCTCTCTCTTGGATTTGCTCTTAGTCTCGCTCCATGTCTCTATTCATCCAACGTGTCCTGTCGTGCGAGATCCGAAACGTTACGTCACAAACGAGAGAGAGAGAGAGAGAGAGAGAGAGAGAGAGAGAGAAGAATCCCTATTGGAATATTTCAACCGTTCCAACTTCTCGAAACACGGTTACGAAATACTCTTGACTCGTCGTCTTTGTCGCAACCTCCTCCTTTCCTTATGCACCGAAGAATCAAGCGCTTTCGAGTGCCAGACAACCGGAAAGTGTAAAGAAAAGAACCGAGTTCAGACACGGATCTTATTCAAACTTCTCATCCTTTTATTTTCATGCATACTAATGACGTTATCATTCGATATCGTGTTACGAGGAATAAGAATTTTCTATTATATCGATAAGTGTACCATTATCGACGAGGAAAAATGTATGATATTCATAATCAAGATCGTGAATGTTGGGATGTACAGGACACAGCGCGAGAGCAAAGTGTAATTTGCCTGAATGTAACCGAGTGTGCATCCCGTCGCATAAGTTCACGATAAGAGCTTACATGCGACACCCGAAGCGCACGTATGCAATTACGTACGACATACCGGACTGTCTGCCTCGGTCGTATGAACTGTACTCGTATGTGTGTGTGTGTATATGAACTTGATACGCACAGAGAATCTCTTCTAGAAATTTGTGCGATGAGAGAAAAGAAGAGAACGACAAAGTGACTCGTTTAAAGTTACGACTCGGAGTCACGTGCCTTGCATGTTTAAGGGTGCGACACCCCCGAAAGTCTCGCGTGCCGAGTCGTCGTTAAAAGCCCTATCGAGGCGGAAAGAAATGTGTAAAGCGACAACAGAATTATACGATCGGATCTTCCGCTATGCTGCACGACTGTGTTTTGTCAATTCCAACTTGCCTCTCTCTCTCCCTCTGTCTTTCCTTCCCTTCGCATGGTTGGCGATAAACCAGTAATAACGTGCCTCTTTTTCTACACTCACTTGGATTATAAATAATTTCCAACTAGGAGATAAAACCCGCGACGCTTTTTTATGGTATCACGAACAGATGCGAAAATTCATTAGGAAATTTTATTCTGAGACTGATCGGGGAGATCTCGTATCTCACAAGGCTTCTGACGAGAATTTCTAACAGTTATCTGGGTCATTAAACTTCTGAGGTCTAAACGTATGGAAAATAATCAAACTTGATTTTTTTCACATTTCATGTGATATTTGTTTAGATACACTCAAATATATGTGTATGAGACTCTCAGCAGTACAGTTTTGCCAACAGAAGTGTTTTTTTCAACCCCTCTCCTTCTGAATACCACGAATTCTTACTTAAGTTTCGACTTCATAATGTTTTATGAAAAAAAATCATGGGAAAAATGTTCACTGTGGCACTTCTGATAGTTCAAAGCCTCCTCTTCCGAATGCTGTTGAGCGATTCAACGTAGAACTCGATCCGGAAAAGTTATAGAAATTTTCCCCCGAAAAATAATTATTCTTGGTGTTTTTTCTTTCTTTTTTCAATCTATCCCTGCACAGGGCTGTGCCGACCCTCGGTGGCGCCTGTGTTCAGAAATCTTTTGGCGCCCACTTATGGTCTCGAAAATTGAGTGCAACCACGTAGAAATTGACGGATGGTCCAGTACCGGCTCAATACAGGCTGCCAGTGTGCAACCGTTGGCGGCCGGTGTCGGTCGGACTACGCAATGATAACGCCAAATAACTCTGATCCGGTACCAGTTACCAACATCAATTCAGTACTGGAAATCAGTGTAGTTCCGACATTGAGAACTAATACTACCAGTATTGATCGGTATTCAAGTACCAACGACTGTTACTCAACCGTTATTTGCGCTGTTGTAACTTTGGAAGGTTTTGAATGCATTATCAAAATTTCTGCACTAGGGGGAATTTAGAGTGAAATTTACTATTGGATCATAGGATGACCGCCAACGGTTGCAAACTAGCAGCCTGTATCAAGCCGGTATTGGACCATTTGTCAATTTCTACGTGCACTGAAAAAAGGCTGGTAACAGTCATCAAATGATATTCTTGAATATGACCAATCAAATATTCGATAACATTAATTGAATATTCAATAATGTTTATAAATTATGTTTATAATTATCGAATATTTAATAGATATTATTGATATTTAATTAATGTTATCGAATATTTGATTGGTCATATTTAAGAATATCATTTGATAACTGTGACCTGCCTTTTTTTCAGTGTGGCCAATCAAGTCTTCTCTCAAAGTATACGAGATATTTATTCACATTGGTTCGGTGCCGAATCAACGTTGGAGGCCAACGCTTGCGTATTAAAATTGTGCCGTTGTTAATCCAACATTGGTGGAAAAGTGGTCAATAACGGTTGGTTCAAATATCGAACCCGTACCGATACGAACTTGAAATAAAGTCGGTTAAGTACCGATCCGCAATCGGCAGACAACCGTTGGTGGCCCATACCTTTGCAGTACCGATCCGTTCGTCACCATCGGCTCAGTACCGGGATTTCTACGTGGGCAAACATGAATGAGAATCATAGATGATAAAAAAAATCAAATTGATTCATTTCATAATTATAATATATAAACGCATGTTGCTTTCAAATCTTATACTAAATACGAGTAAAATATTTAAATAATCTCAATTCTTCTTGTTTTTCAACTAGTAAATTCTTTTATGACATCATGAACATCTAGATTATCTAATATGTCATTCTCAATAGATATTATAGCTCAATTTATCAACCTTTCCTGTGACTAGTGTTGCCGCGATCTACAAAACGAGCTATCACGATCTTTAGATTCCAGCCTCGTTCAACTCATAGTACATTCTTCCATAGTAACAACAATTGGGTGAAAATACAATCTTGAGAACAGTTAACTTCTTTTGGGAATCCAAATTGAAATATGAATCTATGAAATCAAGTTTTGAATTAATCTGTATTCGATCTGGACACGATCTGAATTTCGATCTGGCTCGAATCGAACCGCTTGGAGTGTTAATTGAATAAAAATTAAGAATAACGGGATTGCAACTCGATGTAAACTGACTCATAATCGAATTTCAGTTCTAATCTACATTTCAACCAATTTTTAATTCCCATAATTTTAATTGAAGAACATTGGAATGTAAAGATCGTGATAGCTCGTTTTCTGGATCGCGGCAACACTACCTGTGACATCGTTGAACGCAAATAATTCTTTATTAATTTCAATTTTGAAAAAGATATTTCTGCGCTTGCTACAGATACTGGTAAAGATAGCAAAATTCTCAAAGCAACTGTAATATTAGGATGAACAGCTGTTAGATTGTTTGCAAATATAAATTGTAAAATTTGCGTCCGTTGTTTTCAAATTTTCGCAGGAGAGGCTGGCCATGAATTATTTCCTCATATAAATCATTGCCGTCCATATCGGAACACCCATTAACACACGGTTTTTCTTGCAAATTTTTGCACCATGCTTCCAGTTGAATTTCGTTTTGCGGTTGATTTAAATGATATAAAAATTGGAAATCGTCCACATGACGATTTAATATATCATATCTTTCTTCAATCGAAGTTAACCCGTTAAGGACCAAACGTCCGTTTTTTCACCACCTTTTTCAACGACATTTTACGCTGTTGAATCGATTGTCAAAAAATTTGCGAATGATTATTTTCAATGTAAAATTATCTGAACTTTCAGAATATGGAAGCAGATTTTTGAAAAAATGCGAACTGGGAATGTTATAATCGTTTGAATAGAAAAAAACACGAATTTTCGATTGCAAAAAATTATTATCCGCTTATTTTCGTCTCGAATTAGGGGAGACATACATCTAGGGGATAAAATTTCTGCGTCCATGGACCCTGAACTTCAAAGTATGTAAGATGGTTTTTCGAAATTCAAGATGGCGACACTCAATATGGCGGCTAGAAACCAAAATATTTTTGCTTCTTCTTATTTTTCGTATTTGAGCAATATTCCTGAATGAATTCGATGTACACACACGTATTATTAGGTTTTGGGGTCGCTGATCACGAATCCGGGGTCAGATTTGTAATTGTTGAAACTGTACGATTCCCATGGAAATCAGTACATGGGGGGTTTCGGGATCCCTGACGACTAATCGGAGGTCAGATTCTATGAATTCAAAATGGCGGTTCGAATATGGCAGCAAGAAAGCTCAATTTCCGTTCTTCCAGTTTTTTGTCAATTTATCGATATTTTCCTCCTCACATAGATGGATCTGAGTATTCTTCGGATCACGGAATACAAATTTAGTGTCAGATCTGCTAAATACAATATGGCGGAGCCAATATGGCTTCGGAAGAGTACTGAAATTGTCTCATTTTTCAAGTTTTTTCTGCCGTCGATGTGTTTTCTTCGCAGTTGCTCAAATGTCATTACATATTTCGTTGTCTCTCCAATTTTTCACAGTTTCATCTTTTCCCTTTTAGATTCTTATCTTCATATGTTATTTTTGAGCACTCTGAAGGAAACCCAAGTTCATTCTCCGGATGTAATCAAAGCCGTCAATTGTTTCAGATTCGCAATTTTTCGTTTCTGATACAAAAAATAAGGAAAAATTGAAACAAAAAAAAAAGACTCTCGTAAATGTTTACCTCCACGTGGTGAGAGTTGGGCAACGGCAATCAACACATCGACGGCAGAAAACACTTAAAAAATGAGACAATTTCAGTACTCTTCCGAAGCCATATTGGCTCCGCCATATTGAACTTGGCAGATCTGACACTAAATTTGTATTCGGTGATCCGAAGAATACTCAGATCCATCTATGTGAGGAGGAAAATATCGATAAATTGACAAAAAACTGGAGGAACGGAAATTGAGCTTTCTTGCTGCCATATTCGAACCGCCACTTTGAATTCATAGAATCTGACCTCCGATTAGTCATCAGGGATCCCGAAACCCCCCATGTACTGATTTTCATGGGAATCGTACAGTTTCAACAGTTTTAGGCCGCCATATTGAATTCGGCAAATCTGACCCCGGTTTCGTGATCAGCGACCCCAAAAACCTAATAATACGTGTGTGTACATCGAATTCATTCAGGAATATTGCTCAAATACGAAAAATAAGAAAAAGCAAAAATTATTTTGGTTTCTAGCCGCCATATTGAGTGTCGCCATCTTGAATTTCGAAAAACCAGCGTACATACTTTGAAGCTCAGGCTCCATGGACGCAGAAATTTCATCCCCTAGATGTATATCTCCCCTAATTCGAGACGAAAATAAGCGGATAATAATTTTTTGCAATCGAAAATTCGTGTTTTTTTCTATTTAAACGATTATAACATTCCCAGTTCGCATTTTTTCGAAAATCTGCTTCCATATTCTGAAAGTTCAGATAATTTTACATTGAAAATAATTATTCGAAAATTTTTTGACAATCGATTCGACAGCGTAAAATGTCGTTGTAAAAGGTGGTGAAAAAACGGACGTTTGGTCCTTAACGGGTTAAAGATTGATCCAAAATGCAAAAAACGAAATTAGTTTTGAACGAGGTTTCTGGATCCAATATAGATTCATCTTCATTCTCATAAACAAATTGCTTGGTTTTTTTGACGTTTCAAAATTAACATTCACATCTAAATTTTCAGCTGTTTGGAATATTTCCAAAAGATAGATATCTGAAAGATCTCCAAAACCGTCGCATTAGAAAACTTTTTGATATCTTTCAGAGAACATAATGAATGTTTGAAATATTCATTATGGAACATGAATAGTTTTTAATGAGCACTTTGAATTGGTAATTCCGTATTGAATGTTTTCTCTTCAATGGTTTGTTGGTTTCGTACTGGGAACTCAATTTCTTAGACTAAAAGAAAATTTCCTTCGCCCTGAAATTCAATTTAATGGGCGAGTCTTTATCACATTGAAACAAGGAATTTTAAAATTGAAACATAAACACGTATATTCCCAAGTAACACACCAAGTTCTGAGAATATGGAAGGTGCCAAGGTATTCTAACAATGTCCTTCTTGAATGTGAGAATATAAATTCAACTCAATGAGAAATTTTCCTATTGAAATAAATTATTTTTCCCATTGAAAACAACCCTGTAAGAAAAATTATGAAGTTTTTTTCAGACACAATTTATTGAACAGAATTCTCAATGAAATATTGAATTCAATAATATAATTTCCAATATTAAGAATCTTCTTCTTAATTTTAATAATATATTTGTCAAATTTAATAAATAATCACCAAATTTCAGTCAGAAATTGTCGAAAAATTGAGTTGTCCAGCGAGGAACTGTCATCAAATCATACTCTTGAGATTTGATAAATATATTTTATGAATCGTTATGATCATTTGTACCTATTTACGATACACTTCTCTCCTTCAATTGGAAGCTTATTCGAATAATGAAATATTCTTTGAATTGATGAAACATTCTTTGGTATTATTGAAGACACACGCCCCAAGTAACACAAGAAGTTCTAAGAATGTGCTCGAAGATTCTGAGAATACCCTGAAACCTTCTCAAAATGTTAGAGCACATTCTCAGAACTTCTTGTGTCACTTGTGGTTTTTGATCCATTCATTTCAGCGCTCAGTAAAGTTGAAATTTCACAGAATCCCTTGAAAAATTAAGGCCCCTGAAGGCGCCTGTGTCCACCGCACACATTGCACATATAGGTGGCACGGCCCTGTCTCTACAGTACGAGAAAGTTTCAATGTAATATCCAATTGACCGCATATATATACCAATGGATAAGTGATTGTCCATTGTAGTTGAACATGAACAAATAAAATGAGAACTTATGTATCGCACAAAAATAATCCCAAGTGTGTATTAACGGCGGGCCCCATCTAGGCCCAGGTTGGGTGCCCATGCTATCAAACGTGGGGCCAACCCTGGGATGATAACATCGTTCCCAGCTTGGCCGTATTGCTTTGCCCGAGAATTGGTAACACCAGGGGCCCAGCATAAACCCAGACTAGGCAATCAATACTGCCCCTTCCTTTTTGTTTTGAAATTGGGAAATTGCTTTGAATTCTGCCTCAGCGGGCATGAATATCAGCCTTAATTTGGCCCAGTCTTGGGCCCAGTGTTGAGCCCCATCCTGCCCATATGGGCCCAAGACTGGACCAAAGTGGGGCCAAAATTCATACACGCTGAGGATTGTACACACATGCTCGGGATATAAATTCACCCCAATCTTGGCCGAACGCTGGGCCAAATTGGGGCCCAGTTCAAATGTGCCCGCACTAAGATTCATTATTCCCATTCTCTACCAACCATAATTGCATGGGAAAACACAACAGGGCCAAGATTGAGCCAACATGGGCCCCATCGTCATTCCCCGAGACTGGGTTAAAGAGGATGGACCCATTCTGGGGCCCATTGTCATTAAAGGCAATACACGCTTCGGATTCGGTTTATCGCATTCTGGCCCCCTTCATTACGTTCCAACCGACAACCAATTTGACTTCATTTTTGTGATCAACGCTCCCAAAAACGCTGGACTGCAAAATTTCGGGAGAATTTGTTTGATTTTTTGAATTTCTAAATTAAAGTCCGCCATATTGAATTTCATAAAATCTGACTCCAGAATCGTAATCAGCAACTCCGAAAACTCTCAACCACAGTGGGTCAAAGTAATCCGTTGGAGGGTTATTTCGATGAGTTTGAGAACCCACCAATAGGAAACCATTTTTAAAAAGACGAACCAATCACTGCCATGCATTTGACTTGATTCTCAAACTCAACAAATCCCCCCCCCCCCCAACGGATTATTTTGACTGACTTTCAACAGAATTAGGAAGAAATTCATTGAGTTGTTGGATTCAAGCCCGCCATATTGAATTTTCAAAATCTGATTCCAGATTCGTAATTAGCAATCCCGAAAACCCCCAAGCACAGAGTTTGAAGGAAATTTGTTGAATTCTGAGATTTCGGTCGGCCATATTGGTTCCGCCATATTGAATTTTGAAAATCTGACCCCAGATTCGTGATCAACGACCTCAAAACCCTTTAGACACAAGCTTTCATATAAATCAGCAATCGCCTCATGGTTTTCGGTAGCTTTTGTGGATTACCGTAACGGAGTGGTGATTCATGCGGAGGACATTTCTTACAATAACAATTCTCACATCGAATTCATGCAATATTCTCACATTATTGCTACGTCAATTTTATCATAGCCAATTGATGTACCATACAAAAAATGGGCAACCGAATATATCAAATACTCACCGAGAAAAACCCCGTAACGGAGTGGTGATTGATAAACACACGCTCGCATCCAACCGTACAAAATGGCACTGACTGACGTAATCATTGACTACAGCGCCATCATGCGCTTCAATTCAGAATTAATAGACACTGAGATGTTTATTCATACGTAACTCTTGGGTATTTAACGTTTCATAGCAAAATGGAACTGACTTAAGAACGTCGTAACGGAAAGGACTCAAAATATGTGGACAAAGTTCCGTTAAGCTTAAAAATTTTATCGGAAAATATTTCATCAATTTTGTCAATAGTATTGGAAAGAACTATTAATTTCGTACTCAATTCCGGTGTGCGAACTCCTGGTTGTTGGAAAAATCATGAATAGATCCAAAGTTTTACTCTGAAAATACGCATGTAACATGATGTTTTAGAACAGTATGTTAACTTTGATCTTGGATTTGGGAAGCAAGAAAAATTGTTCTCAGTAATACAAAAATTGTTTCGCATTATTCAATTTGTACTATTTTCGATTATTCAAGTCATTTTCCATCATACACATCGATTCATTGTTTGATTCGATATGCAATTTTGAGGGGAAGTACCAAATTCGAGGGGACCTTAAAAGTATAATGACCCATCTAACATCCACAGTGTTCGTAACTCGATAAAAGCAACGCGTAGATTGATTTTTAGGCAGATGAAATAATTCTGACCTGATTCCGAAGTGGAATATTATGGCGAAAAGCGAGGGGCAGGGATGTCTTTAAAAGTAAGGCCCAAAGCTACAACTCTCTTCAGCCTCTCTGTTAATGAATTGGAAAAAAAGTGGTCTCTCAGTTCGAGTTTGAGCCATAAGGAAATCAAAATCAATCTAACCGCCAATTATTCAAATGAGAATGTATGAAAACCTAATATTCTGGTATCCAGTTCAATGAAAAGAGGAATTTTCTTTTTCTATTCCGAGCGGATTCATCGGAATTAATATCTTCGAAATCATGATTATACGCGCGCATGTGTCGTTCATGGATTATGTATGTTCTGTGCTTTGACAAATTTGAATAGCAATTCCAAGCGATTCCATAATCATATGTTATACGCGTGATCGTCATTTAATGAACACGAATGATCAAAGGAGTCGAGGTATATATGTGCACTGGAATTCATTGCAACCGACTGCGGCAGCAGCTTTTCTCTTTGTGAATTCTCATTGATCTTAAAATCTGAACCATGCGCTTGTGCATAATTATGATAATAATTTATATGCTTTATGAAAAAGCTAAATGGAGATGAATAATTTAGTTAATTCATGGCCGGAGAAGCAAAGAGGAAATGTTCTTTCTTGATGGCGGATGGGTTCACAGAGAACGAATTTATAGGACAGACTGTTGAAAACATTGTGAGATCATTCAGAATTCATCAAAATCGTTGTTGCTTGTTCGGGATTTGATTTTTAGAGAACAAAAATCCTCGGGCAAAAGTCGCTTCAGAATTAACTAGACAATCTTCATCCCTCCAAGTTTCTATATTTTTTATAATTCACGGTCTTCTCGCTAGCGAAGTGTTCGGGAAAGCCCCTCAAAAGCCCTTGAAGAAAGCTTTTTGCCCCAGTCTTTTGTAAAAATTCCTGACGGAAGTTTGTAAAAATCTACTCGTGAGAGAACCTCAATCATTGAACGGAAATAGACTCCATACAGGGTTTCGAACATCAGGAATCCAGAGTTGTTTCGAGACTCCTTAGATTAGTATGATTTTGGAGATATAGCTGATTTTTCAAAATTTATGTCCACCATCTTGGATCTGTCATGTTGAATTTGCAGAATCAGATAGCAGAAATATGATCAGTGACCCCTAATGACGCCAGAATCTTTTTATTTTGGAAATATAGCTGATTTTTGAAAATTCATGTCGGTCATTTTGGATCTGCCATCTTGAATTCGCGTAATTCAACGAGGAATTCGAAATGAGCGAACTTCACGTAATCCCTGCGTACTATTTTCAATAAATCTTCGTCATAAAATATTGTGCTGAACGCAATTTATAGGCGTAACATCGAATTTTTGGCTTCAAGAAGCCATAGAGTAAATCAGACAGTAAGGAGACACATTCCCGCTTCACTACAGCACGGAATAATACATCAATCCTCATTTATTCAAGGAAAATTTGAAGATTGTAATTGAATCTTCATATTTCTCTTGCGCGAACGAGGTTTGATATATTATTTTATACTGTAGGGGAGCGGGAAAGTGCGCCAACTTACCCCCTCTTACCCTATTCGATGCGGCATTTTGAATTTGAAAAAATTAATTCATAAATTTTGAAGTCGAGCATCCGTGAACGTGGAGATTCAACTCGCTAGAGAAGTTTCTTTGAGATGTCATTACGCAAATATTGATAGGAAAATTGCTTCCAACGAATAAACCACATTTTCGTTGAGGGGGAATTCCACTTTGAAGTCTCGAAAAATTACACTTTTTGAGATTTTTTGTGTGAATAATTAGGAAGTTTTCATTGAAATTGAAGTACAGGAAGGTGTCCTGCTACTATTTGATTACAAAATAATAATTTTGTTTACTTTAGGTTTGTGACAATGGTGGCCTGAAAGACGATTGATCGAAACACTGCGAAAATTCATGGTTGTGCGGTGGGAGAGATAACTTAGCCCAAAATTGACCTAGAACAATGAATCATAAATAATTAGTTCTTATAACCCAAAAGCTAGTGGAATATGGATCCGTTTTGAAGAATACGCGTCGTTTTTCACGAAACGACATCGATTTGAAAAAAAAAATTAGTATTCTCCTTTTAAAGGTCGTTTGCTAATATTGAATGAAAAATGCAATTACTAATACTTCGGGAAAAAAACCTCGCGTATTTCACTGGGTAAACATATCACGAATACCATAAAAAAAGGAACCGAAACAATTGTTTGAAAACACAGGTTCTCGAGCAGAAAAATGTTCTGACCAGCCTCACGTTCGATATGGGCCCAATTGGGCAAAGATAGGGCTGTTTCCTCTCGGCCTACCAGATCTGCCCGAGCAGAAAAATCTTATGACCAGCCTTATGTTCGATATGGGCCTGATCGGGCAGTGATAGAGCACACCCCATCCCGACCGAACAGATCTAGCCCTGGTGAGGCCATAATTTGGCACGCCTGATTAGGATTATGCAGATCTGGTCCTGATAGGTTTGTAATTTGGCGTGCCCTATCATAGTTTGTTACATCGACCCGAGCAGAAAAATTATATGTCCAGCCTCATGTTCATTATGGGCCTAATCGGGCAATGATAGGACTCACCTTATTTCGGCACGCCTGATATGGTCCTGGTGATACCATGATTTTGCACGTCTGATTAGGCTTAACCAGATTTGGCCCTGCTAGGTTTGTAATATGGCATGCCCTATCATGGTTCATTACATTGGATTTTGATACAACGGTGCGTTACATTCCATATCAGGGCCTGATTTGAGATGAGGCTTTCCAGATCTGGTCCTGATCGAACACCAAATATGAATTTCTACTTGGAGAGCTCTGATGCATCGGGGTGATATATTCCATATCAGGGCTCGATTTAGGATGAGGTTAACCAAATCTGGTTCTGATTAGTTTGTGATTTGGCATCCCCACTAGGTTCTGTTTATTGGGTTCTAATGCTACGGTGTGTTGAATTCCATATCAGGGCCTGATTCAAGATAATACTTCCCAGATCAGGTCTTGATCGAACACCTAATATTCATTTCTACTCGGGAGCTGACACAAATTCTGGTTTAAAAATCAGAACATTATTTTCAAAGATTTTTACAGTACCGAATCCGGATTCGAGATCCAAATCTTTCGATTGACTTGAGTTTCCGAGATATTCTAACCTCAAGCTACAAAAATAGCGGTCCCGGCCTGTATTTGAGATTATGTGGCATCAAACTTCCTCTTTCACTCAACAAACTATGAACATAATTTTCAAGTATAAGACTTTCCTCCCAAATGCCGTTGAATTTGCTCGAATATCTCTTTCATTCGCTGAGATATCGGATTTTGAAATCTCCATGTTTGTGGATTCACCTATGTTTGAAAATCCATTACAATTGAAAATTTCAAAATCCCACACAGCACCACAGTCCTAGAGGCATTCATGAAGAATTCTCATTCAACTGATTGTGTTCTTTATCAATTCTTTGAAAACTCTTCTGGGACTGTGGCGCTGTGTGGGATGCGATATCTGAGCGAATACAAGAGATATATGAGCAAATTGAACGGTATTCAAAAGGGCAGGGCCTCTCTTGCTGTGAAAAAGTACACTCTGTTTTCTGAACCAGAAAGTCGACCTGATTTTGTCGCCTTGTGAGATTGGTGGAGCTAGAGCTCCCACTTGTTTTTCTCACACAACCCGTAATGTTTGGAAAGAATTCATAAAGAATCGTTTTGAAATCAAAAATATTCAAAATGAATCCATCGACAACCGTTTCTGAACTGTTGTGCCGTCTGGGTTCAGATTCACTGTCCAGATAAAACCCGTGTGAAGTTTCCGTACCGGTTATTCAGGAATCAGGATGTTTCGAATAACATAGAAAAAAGAAAGAATTATAGCGAAATCTGATTATGGCGGGTACTTTCCGCTGGAGCAGCAAATCTTTTGTCGTTACAGCAATCTTGTCAGCTACGACAGTAATTTTTCAGCGGTTGCAGCAAAGAATGTCAACTTCTCCAGCAAAATTTATTTGTCATTCTGTATAAAATACTAAAAATTTTGCTAGTCCCGCGAAAAATTTGCTGTTTTAGGTAATCGTGTTGTTGCCTCAGCAATCCAGTCAGCTGTAGTAGCAAATTTTTAACTAGGCTAGCGGAAGAATTTGTTATTCTATACTCAATCAAATACTCCAAGTCCAAGAAGAGTAAGATTTCCCTTTTACAGAGTGGCTTTCCACTCCATGAGAGTGAATTTTTACTCCACCAGAGTGGATTTTTCACTCGGTTTGAAGCATGGAATTACACATTTGTATAAAAGTGAAATCTCCACTCCAAGAGAGTGAAAATTCACTCTTCAGGAGTGGAATTTCTTTCTTGTTGGACTTGTTTCAGTATTACTGGAGTATTTTCATTCCAAAAAATTCAGAGAGTGTATGATAACTCAATTTGCTGCGTTGGGGAATCGTTTCTCCGTGAAAAAGGGCCTGTAATTTCCTTCAGCGGGCTGATATAGCATCTTTTCTACATTCACGCTCTCTGAATTCCTTGTATTGAACAACATTCACTCCCACTCTCTCAATTTCTTTCGGTGAAAATCCACTCCTAAAGGGAGAATACTGCAAGTCGAACAAGAGTGAAATTCTACTGCTAGAGTGACTTCTCACTCCATAAGAGTGAATTTCCACTCCGACAGAGTGAGAATATCACTCTTATGAAAGGGTAGAATGTCACTCTTCAAAGCGATTTGAAACGTCACGCCTATGGAGGTAAAACTCACTCTCAGGGAGTGAAATCCCACTCTTGATGGCCTCGCAGTATTTTCACCCTCCAAGAGTGAATTTTTCACTCCATGGAGTTTAGAGAGTCAAAGAGTACAAAAATACTGCAAGTCCAATAAAAATAACTACAAAAGAGTGAATTTTCACTCCATAAGAGTGCACCTTCACTCTCCTGGAGTGAGGATGTCATTTTTATTAGAGGGTGGAGTTTTACTGTCCGAAACGAATTAGAGTTTCACTCTAACAGATTGACAATTCACTCTTGTGGAGTGGAAACTGACTGAGATTCCACTGCCAAAGAGTGAGGATCTCATTTTTATGGCAAGGTGTAAGTTCACTGTTCGAAACGAGGTAACATTCCACTCTGTTAGACTGACAATTCACTCTCTCAGAGTGAGAATGTCATTTTTATAAGAGGGTAGAGTTCCACTGTTCGAAATGAATCAAAATTTCACTCTGATAGACTGACAATTCATTATTTTGGAGTGAGCATTTCATTTTCATAAGCGGGTGGAATTTCACTGTTCGAAACGAGTTAACATTTCACTTTGATAGACCGACAATTCACTCTTACGGATTGAAAAGTCACTCTCGAGGAGCGGAATCTTACTCTTGTTGAACTTGCAGTATTTTCACTCTTCAAGAATGAATTTTCCACTCCAAGAAAATCAGAGAGTGTCGTCGATATTTGTCGCTTTTTGACACGTAAATCTAAGCAGTTGATCACCTCAAGATTTGGTTTTTCGAAAATCACCGCGCTAGAACGTTAACGCACTTGAGCACGCTTCTATTTTCATGCTTCAAAAATTATGGCTTCACTTCAGATATTGATTTGTGACTTACTCGCGTCGCTTACACTGTTTGAATTTCGAAGACGCTTACTCCGCCTGCTATTCATTGCCCCCAATAATGCTTTTTTCGAATTCGAACCCGTCCCTCTGTTCGCTGTTGGGTGACTGCAAGAGTGGAGAACTCAGAGAAATCTATCAAGAAATATTTATTAATCCACCGTCAATAGAAATAGCCTTCAAAGTTTGCTATTTCAGCGAGGAAAACCGAGTTGTGAATTGGGTCAAAGAACGGCAGATTTCGTTAAATAAATTAACAAATCGTTGAAATTTAGTTTGCAATTGATATTCCGAGAAACGGAAATCGGAAGATCTCCCGATAAATCGGGGAGCTTGCAACACTCAGAATTCAGGGGAGAAAATGATCAAATCAATGAATTGAATTGCACATTTTCGAACCCCAAAACCCCTCCCAAACATTGAACGATTGAATTATAATATATTATAATGTATTCATCATAATATTCCGCATAATACAATTCCTTCTGCTCCTATTACTGCTTATGAAATTAATTTATTATTCCATTATCCTATCGTTACAACTACTGTGTAAACTCATACGCATCCGCAGCACAGAACATCGAATTTGAATACATGTTTAATTATCCACGCCATCCTCTAATGAAGATTAATAACATACATACATCGCATTATTTCTTTGTTCGCTCGATTTTGGCGATTACGGAAGAAAAGAAACTTCGAAATAAAACAACAGAAGCGAACAACACGCATGAGTTTATTGATTCTAAATAGAAACTAGAAGAATCGTTTCTCCTACAAAAAAATTCCCATGAGGAAAGGAAATGAAAACGGAAAGATTGGGTCAGAAATTGTTTTCTTTGATACCCCACGGACATCCAATTTAACCTGAACGAGGAAAAAAACAGCGGGAAAGCTTGTCAAAAGCAGACAACGTAGGAACGTATGTTTAACACACCGTCGAGTAGATATCTGATTATAAGAGAAGAAAGCCGAACCAATGAACTCGACTTGATTAAAAGCAAGCCTCTGAATCCGTATATGTGCTATACACTTGCGATTGCTTATACACACATATGTGTGTGTTTGTTTGTGTATGTGCGAACGAAATTCTTTAGACTTGGCAGTTCTGATCCTCGGATAAACGTATGTACGAAGGAAAGAATAGTTATTTCCTTCTGGTAACAAGAACCTTTATATTGGATCGTTTCATTGAATTGAAAATAAAAACTATCCTCTCCCGAGAATCAATTTCTGCCTTTGTTTTGTTCCACGATCCGTTCTCTTTTCTTTCGTTTCTTCAGGAAAATAGATATTCTGTCTATAATTATAATTTAACGCATACAAGAAAGGGCACGGCCACTCGAAGGGCACTCGAAGACCCCCTTCTTCCTCTGCAATGCAATTGCTAACTGACTAACGTTGAATGACGTTGTAACGAATGGATTCAAGTGACTAGAATTGAGAATAGTACTGGACCACCCTAGAGGGTGCAGACAACAGCGTTTCAACAACTCAAACTGCAGGGTTTCATTCTTCTTGATATGAAAACTAAAGTGACTTCGTTTCTCCTTACGAACGCCCTGCGACAAATATTCCCTCGATTCAATTGAAATTAGTTCTTTCCAGTCTTCTCCTCTCACGTACGTGTTTTTTCTTTCTTGACCGATTAAATTACCGATCTTTCACCGATTTATCGTAGTTTGTTAACCCTCCCCCTTTCCACGAATATTTCATAAGTTTCTCGTACCGGAAGGAATCCTAAAGCTCTTCAAAAGGCAACACGAGGTATTTCTTTTTTATTCTCTCATAACGACGGTATAACGCCAACGTGGTGTTCCTTCGTGGAGGAATGAAATTCGCTTTTGAATATAATTAATTGCGATGGTTTGCGAGTTACGGAGGTTTGAAGAAACCCGTGTACAATTCGTGGCCCCGCTAATTAGTAATCTTGTAAGATTTCATTCAGGAGAGGCATAAAGAAAAATCCTGTACATATTTATACATCGAATTTTAAAGACGATACTCCCTCGTGGTCTCAATGCCATTGTAATTGAGAATCGAACGTTGTACGTGAAAGAAATTAATTGGAGTGATATTTAATGCGTTGACGTGACTCAACTTCAGATTTTCACGGGAATTCTTGCGTCGGGGAATACGAAGGACAAATAAGAAAAGAAACTACAATTATAATTTGTGGAAAGGAAAAGAAGAGGCAAAAGAAAATATTACCTTTAAGGTGAGGTTTCATTGTTTTCTCTCTCGTCGCATACCGCTGGAGTAGCTGCTATTGCTGCTGCTGCTGCTGCTGCTGCTGCTGCTGGTGCTGGTATCCGTACATAGACATGAGGTGCAGTGCTGAGTAACATGGTTGGGTTCAAGACGAGGAACGATCTCATGTTTCTAGGAGCGGAATGGCAGAACAAGCTGCTGATCCTAGATAAAAGAGACGAGAATGCTACCACAAATAAATAACCTTCCCCCCAACTCCATTTACCCGAACATCCAATAAACGGTGTAGCCTACTTTACATATGTCAGGATACGGTATATACAGTATCCAAACAATCCTGATTGTTCTTCCTTCTCAGCAACATTTTAGTTTCATTTATTTCCAAAGAATTTCATCTAATCTTCCCTTGCATTCGCATTTGGATTCTAATTTAAAAGCTATAAGGACATTCGTGAGGCCGTTTACGACTATTCTTACGTTCACGTTACTACCATAGTGCTGAGAGATCAGAACGAGAGAATAATGAGGATGGTGACCATTTGCGGTTCTATTACCCTCATCCACTGGGATGGCTCGGGTTGAAAGAACCTAGAAGTGCAAAGGAACGATATTAAATTTTAAAACCTGCGACGCGTTTTCTCTTGACCCTGGTATGATAATGATAACGAGGCTGTAGTTGAAAGGCTAAAAGATGCTTTTTATTGTCCCTTCTAATGTCCCTACTTAACTACCAACTCTTTTTCATCCTCACTGAGTGGTCGCTATTTCATATCGATGTGAAATAATGATACATCCTCACGTCGGAAGCCCACGTAGTACATCCACGTATCCCTCCACGTTGTCGTCGTAGTCGTCGTCCATGGTGACATTGATCGCCATATCGTAGTATAGGTCGAGCCAAGAGTTGGTGGAACATAACGGGAGGTGGGGTCCAAAAGCGAGCATCTCGAGAATGCAATGAGACGAATTTATAACGCCGGCGATTAATAACGATTGGATAAATAAATATAAATTCGTGTACCCGAGAGAAGAAATAAAACTTGGTATTAGTTTTTGACCAAACGAAACCACATGGGAACTATTGTTTCAACGGTCTCCGTTGTTATCCCATGGAGTACCATTAACGTCAACACGGTGCTTCGCTTCTCCGGCAGCATCTTGAGAACATATATTCATTAAAAACTTTCCAGGAGCAATAGCGTGGGCGGGTAAGGTGTCGTGACTGGAGGAACTCGCATAAAGCATTGTAACATCGTTTTACTTGTAAGTAAATACGTACAATGCAGAAGAGCCATTTGCTCGCAGTACCTTGTCTTTGCTCTTTGTTCGGATGTCACTCGTAACGATCGGTGGATGCCACTGATAAAATAACTATACGGATAATAACAACGCCGGTGGTAGGGTAGGGCAGACCCTTTGCATTGTACTCGACAAACGTTATGTATTCCACTCGACGATAACTACTGCAATCCCATTATCATTCGCTCGGAGAATGAGAGAAAGCTTTCTTAGCTTAGAGCACCATCCTGTCCAAAGCCTAGGCAAAGGAAATGATGAGGAAATGATTTACTAAAGATATACTATCCTCGAAATATCCAGCTAAAAACGTGAAAAAAACCTTAGAAACGTTGGCAGGTACGAGCTTGCAATTAGTTTATCACCAATTCAAATCCACTCGAGAGCGTTTCTATCCATTTTACATAGAAATTAGTACGAATTATACAAATTTCTTGAATCGCTTGATGTATCTCGTATTAGAAGCAATTATTGTGTTTTGAATATTCATGCCATGTAAAGTAGCTTTATATAAACTCACAAATTCAATTCGGGAAGTTATAATAATACTCTCCTAGATCTTTGGGAAGATTAGTTTGGATCAATGGCGATACGAGCAAGAGGGTGAATTTTTTTCCATGCCACCGTCTCCTCGCGAGATTAGCTGAGAAAAACAAACAAGGTCGCGTGACCACGTTATCGTCCCTCCCTTGTTTGTTTCATCCTGATTATGCATGTGTGGGTACAAATGCATCGAGAGTGGTTCACTATCATTCGAAATAATATCGAGTTGATTGAAAAAGAAACATAAAATAAAGTGTAAAAATATGTTGAGAGCGGAACTCCCGATGGAACACGCGTGAGCGATTTTCCGACGGTAGTAGTATCGCAACGATTGCTCAACCTGACCCTCTTCCCATACCTTCCCTCGTTCATCCTTGTTCACGGTATGGTGGATACGTTCCTGAACGGTTGCTCGTAACAAGTCAAGGATATCCTCCTTCGTCGGATGAAACTCTGCAGTGGCGAGTTTTGTTGGCGTACAACTTGAAACTCAATCTCACATTGGCTCTCTTTTCTTCTTCGATTCTTCTTGTCCGCACTTGTGCCTGCCATCCAACCTGAGATTGTTATCGTTCGTCGGAAAAGAGAAAGAAAACCAGTTTCAGATTTGTCTTGTTTTTCCTTCTGTAACTCGTGCAATTATTTGGTCAAATCATTACAGTTAGTTTCCAAATCATTCGGTGTGTAATCTGAATTTAATGCATACGAATGGAACTTCTAGGATCTCGTTCAAAGTTTCGAGGAGCATGGTCTCGGGAGCTCCTCGAATGAAGGTCCTTTGAATGAACAGTTTGAATGGAATTTGTTTGATGTCGGAGTTTGGAGATTTGAAAATTATCCAAGTACAAGATTATATTCATTATTAAAATCATTGTGGATGATTTTAGTTGGAAATAAACACCGCTTTCATAGCGGTAGCAATATCGTTGGTTCGAGCCATCGTTAGTCTAACGAGTCAACAGCGTATTTATTATTTTCATCGTTGTATCTTCTATGATTGGATCGATCGTAAATCTGCGCACAGTGAAATATCAGTTTTTGTATCGGACCATCACACGTTAATGGGTTCCCCCCGGTACCGATTTCATGGGATTTTTTAAACTCTAACAAAAATTGTACAAATTCTTTGGCGTGTAACGTTGAAAAGCTAAGTAAAAAATTCATATGCAATCCGTTCGTGTACCACAATAATGCCAACAAAAATCAATACACGTCAGGGATTATATACGAAAGGGCGTGGGAGATATATTATTTTTTGCTCGTATATCGCACCGGCGGCTACACGGAAATACCAATTTTACATAGTATTCAATCAGGTTGGGATGGTAGTGAATTTTGAGTGGAAATTATAAGACACGAAAAGTTGATGAGATTCTCTCAGTGAAAAGAACTCGTTCGAATTGTGAATAGAAGCGACCCCACGTGTGGGGCTGTTCAAAAATGATATAGCTGACACTGCAATCCATGCAGTGGTGGGGCTTACGCTGTAGCAAGAATAATCCTCGACAAGTAACAAGTTATATTGTGATGTGCTGTACAAGGTACCGGGACCAGTGTTGCAAAACCTCCCGATTTATCGAGATATCTTCCGATTGACGTCCTTGTACCTCGAAATAACAGATCTTAGGCTGAATTCCAACTACAGCTCAAACTACCCTGCTACGAAAATCCAGCTGGGATTCCACGTGGATTCCAGATCCAAAATTTCCCTGCGTTGCCAGGGGAGACTCAACCTGGAATCAAGAATCCCAACTGGATTCCATGTGGGATTTTTAATTCCAACTGGGATTCCACGTTAGAGTTGAAATTCTAGCTAGAATTCCACCTGGGAATAGGAATCCCAGCTAAGATTTCACCTGGAAATGAGGAATTCCAGCTGGAAACGGAGGTGAATTTTAGAGCTGCAATCCACGTCGAATCCCAGCTGGATTTTTGTGACAAGGTAGCAAACGTCGACTAGCGACCGAGTGGCATTGTTCTTAGCAGTTTGAAAAGTGCGAACACCATTTGGAATGTTCACTCACGAGGAGAACGACCGTTTTCGAAATCATTTGAGCCACCAATGGCGAGCGTAACGAGCACTGTTTAAAATATTGAACGGTGAGCGGATCGAGCGTCACTCCGCTTGCTCCGCTCGCACATTTTTGAATTCGAAGATGCGCGCTCCGGTCGCCATGTAATATTTCAAATGACGCTCACTTCGTTCGAAATTTGTGAATGTGAGCTCCAGCCAGCGATGAAGCTGCTCGTCATTGAATGTTCCAAATGGCGTTCGCTTCGCTCGTACTTTTGTACAATGAAGGATGCCCATTCTGCTCGCTGTTTATTCCCCCCAAACAGCAAGTGACTGGGAGAATCGAGAATTCAGAGAAATCTATTAGGAAATAACACTGGGCTACAAAATTAGGGTGTCCCATTGGTTCGGGGACACAAAATTTACGTTTCCGAAGGTTTCTGGTCCGCTGAATCCGAATCCGAGATCCAAATCTCTAAATTAGCTCTGGTTTTCGAGATATCCTAACCTGAGAATACAAAAACAGCGATTTCAGCCTATATTTGAACTGATGTAACATCGAACTTCTTCTGTTACTCAAAAAACTATGAACATCATTCTGAAGTATATACGCTTAGCCTTTCCAAATGCCGTTGATTTTGCTCAAGTATCTTTTGTATTCACTCAGATATGGTATTTTGAAATTTCCATGTTGAAAATTCTCAGATTTAGATGAGTTCCCAAACATGGGAATTTCAAAATGTCATATCTCAGCAAATACAAAAGATATTTGAGCAAACTCAACGGCATTCGGGAGAACAAGGCTTATACTTTGGAATGATGTTTATAGTTTTTCGAAGTGACAGAA
This sequence comes from Gonatopus flavifemur, assembly GCA_018340375.1. Lineage (NCBI taxonomy): Eukaryota > Metazoa > Arthropoda > Insecta > Hymenoptera > Dryinidae > Gonatopus > Gonatopus flavifemur. Next base: position 22,642,178 of record JAFFJZ010000004.1, read on the forward strand.
GAAGTTTGTTGCTACATAAGTTCAAATATGGGCTAAAATCGCTGTTTTTGTATTTTTAGGTTAGGATATCTCGAAAACCAGAGCTACTCGAGAGATTTGGACCTTGGATTCAAATTTAGTGGACCAAAAACGTTCGGAGAAGTGAATTCCGGTTCTCGAACCAATGGAGCACCCTAATTTTGTAGCTCAGTGTAATTAATAATCGGCCTTGATTAGAAATAGCCTTCATAATTTTATATTTCTGCGGGGTGGAACGAGTAATTTTCAAATGGATAAGAAAAACAGTGGATTTTGTTGAATCGATTAACAAACCGTTGAAATTCAGCTTGGAATCGGTATTCCGAGAAACAAGCAAGTATGCGGAGAAAAATGCAGCTCGACAGGAAAGTAATCTTTTGATGAAAATTGAAAAGAGAACTCTTAAAATCTGAGAATATTTCTCAAAATCTGAAAGTTTTTCTCAAGTAACGTTGTGAAGAGAATACCCAGGTAGCACACGCACATGCTGAGAATGTTCTGAGAATATACGTTGAGGATATTCGAATATTCTATGGAGATTCTTATTTCGTGCGAATATATTCTACGTACATTCTCAGAATGTTTGAATGGGACTGTTTCAAATATTCTCAGAATATGATGCCACGGATATTGTGGGGATATTAGAAACAAATGCTGGTAAAACAAGAATTTCCGTCAATATAAACTTCTGCATGTCACCGAAAACTACTTCACAATCAATTTTTCTTATCATTAGATATCTGTAATCAGGAATGGTTAACAATATTATGAATTCATATAGATGGATGAGATATTTATGATCGCAACAGGCAATCATAATATATAAGGTATTTCTCAATATTTTATTACACTTTTAAGGATTATTTTTCACATATGGCACTCTCAGAGAACATTTGCGATATTAAAATACACCACCATAGATTTATTATTCCCAAAACACAAATTAACATGATAGATTGTCCAAGGGTCTCCCTGGTGAAAGGGAAGCGGGTAATAGAAAGTGTCAGGAACGTAGTTGGAAAGTATTTGGAACGTGGATTTAAGCGTATACCGAGCGTCAAGTGGAACATTAAGAGTGGTTCGAACGTATATTTGAAGTGTGTGAAGCGTATCCGAAGAAACACCAGTTTCATAGAAACCGGGCTTTACGTCCGGAAGCGTACGTACTAAAGAGAGTGGATAGGGAGCATATGAGAAGTATTAGGAAAGTAATCTGAAACATTCTTACGCTTCCGTTACTCTTTATGGCACGCTTCCCTTTCACCAGGGCTGTAGCCTGTCAACAACATTATCCGCCATTAATGGATTCATGTCATCACGATATCTGCGCATGCGCTGCTCATCAATCTCCCTACAAACTTTGCACGCATATTGTACGAACCTTCCTAGAATATTCGGAACAGTCTCATTCAAATGTTCTAAGAATATTCTAAGAATATTTACGAATCTCCTACGCTCTTTGTGAGAATATTCGATCAAGTACATTTTGCGGATGTTGTGAGAATATTCTCAGAATATTCTGTGTTACATGGGTACGGTTCACATTTTTGTTGAATTCTATTTGAAAAATACTGCAAAATTATCAATACTTAACAAACAATAGAAAGATATCTGAACTTTTCTGGAGTTGCGCATGGAGTTTTACAAAGTGGATACGGAAATTTCGAAATCACCTCCGTGTAGGGGTGCACGAGATGAGATTCTCAACGATACTTTGAAAGTCTGGTCTCAGTATCGAGAAACGCTATCAGATGCGAGTATCGTCTCGGTATCGTTAGATACGGTATCGGTATCGCCTCATATTCCTGATGAAAGTAACAATACTCCACCATTATACTCTGGATATCAGTGTAGCAGTATCAACTGGTCAAATGAGCAGCGCAGCTTTGTTCAGTCGCTCAGAAAGATATAGAAAACCGATATTCCAGAGTACGGGAGCGAAGTTTTGGAACACAAGCCTAGTTATATATAATCACTTTATTCAGCAGTAGCCCAAGTAGCACAAGAACTTCTCAAATGTGCTATGGTAACTCTATGAATGTGAAAGGGATGTGCGAATGAGACTTTTTTGTATAAATTCGTCAAGATATTCCATGGAGGTGTATAGCACATAATTATTCAAAACAGTCTCATTTGGAGGTTCTACGCATGTTCGTAGGATTTTCCAAACACGCTCTTAGCATTTCTAACGTCCTCTGCTCCTTGGGAGGGTCTCCATCTCAGCGAGGAACTCTGAAATTTCTCCAGAATAATATACAATTCCGAGGAATTCCCAAGTTGAAAGTGAATTTTCTAATAGAAACCTTTTATCAGAGTTCATCAAGGGGATACCAGCGTATCATCCGAATCAACATTTTATTGTAAAATTTCTCTGAACATAATTCATGAAACTCCTGGTGAAAATAAAGCGGATGGAGCGACGCGAAAGAGTGAACAGAACATTATCTGAGCGCAAAAGAAGCGGAAATTGAAAGGTTTTTACGCTTCATCTGTTTCAACATGTTTTAACAGGACCAGTCTGAAATTTTCAGGAAATGATATTTGATACTCTATATATTGCGCTATCGAAGATTATTCTTTGGAAATTGTAGACTGTTCCATGAATTCAGGACAGAGGAGTCTCAGAGATAAAATGTTTTTTACGTCGGTATACGAAGAGAAATGCTGCTCGAAAATATAAAAATTCTTGTTATTGTTCTTAGTGAACTAGAAACAGGAATATAATCTCTTTAATATGAACTTCCACATTAAAATACGAAAGATTACGTTCAATTTTATAAAGCATATAGTAAAATTCAGCTATTGATTCGTAATCACCCTTATTTTTATGTAAAAATCCATTTTACAAACTTTCCTGTTTCTGGTTCAGCAAGCAAGAAAAGAAAAAGTAGTATATTTTCTTCTCCGTGTATCATCTCCTTAAGACCTATGTTGAATTTGTCTCAACAACTGATGATATTCATACGATGATATTACTGGAATATTATCCACAATTTTCGTGGGATATTATTGTGTACAGCCGAATGAATGTTCAATTGATCTATCATTTTTGTATGAATATCAATTAATTGCAGTTTAAATTCAATAATTCACGATATTTGGTGTTTGCGATTGCTTTCTGCATTCTGAAATCTCGGCTAGAGAACTGTCAAATTGTCTGAGAAAAATTAGAAATGGTAAAGCCGCAGGTCCTGATGGCCTTTGGGGAGAATTCCTTAAAGCTCTCCCTATAGAATGGTTCCATTATATTCTTTACCTATTCAATAGAATCCTCGAATGTGAATCAATTCCTAAATTCTGGGCTCGGATTGCACTTTTCGTGCTTCACAAAGAGGGCAACAAATTGGAACCCTTGAACTACCGTGGGATTGCACTCATAAATGTAGCTACAAAACTCTTCACCCAGATTCTTTGCGATAGATTATGGGAGTGGCTCAGAAATGCTGGGACCCTTCCTGGAGAGCAGGCGGGTTTCCGAAAGGGCAGAGGAGGGGTCATGGATAACGTGTTCACTTTGTTTATGGCAATATACCTAAGACTACGCTACAGCGGTGGTGAAGTGTATACTTTTTTCGTTGATTTTAAACGTGCGTTTAACTCTACTTTGGATGGCACTATATCGATATGGCATCAGCCCAAAGCTTATTAGAATTGTGAAAACCCTATATGACTGTGCTGTCATACATATCCGTTCAAGCCTGGGTTCCTGCGACGAAGTTGGGGTTACCAAGGGAGTTCTTCAAGGGGAGATTCTAAGCCCACTTTTATTTATAATTCTCATGCCAATCACCATATCTTTCTTCCGTGAAAGGGGTGGTTTTGGAATCTCCCTCAATAATCTAACAGACCTAATAATGCTATTTTGTCAGCCACGCTTATTGAACTTCGAAGGAATCTAGTGATTTTGCAGGAGTATTGTCGCACTAATGGCTCAACAGTAAATACGTCCAAGACAAAAATTATGGTTTTCCGTTCAGGAGGGAGATTGGATAAGTACTCACAAAACTTTGTTTTTGAGTTTTTGCGGTGGACATTGTGAATACATAGGTACTTACCTAGGCATAGTATTTATTTTATATCCACCTCAGGTTTAGGTCTGCAAGCTGTAAACACTGCTGTGATCAAGGCGAAAGTAGCTACCTCTTCGGTTTTAGCCCCACTAGCAAAATCCAAAGTAGATGCCTGGGACGCATACGTCAAACTCTATGATAGCGTCGTGTCGTCAACTTTGCTTTATGTCTCTTCGGTCTAGGGACTGAGATATTTTGGAATTCTAGAAGGAGCTCAGCAAGAATTCTTCAAACGTCTTTTTAGTTCACCACGTGACACAGCGGTGCATGCCGCCGCTTGGAACTTGGCATGTACCCGATTTCTGTACAAGTGGTTGAACTTGCCATAGGTTGGGTAATAAAAATACTAAAGATGGAAGAAAACCAACTTCCCAGGATTTGTTTCCATCGGCTGATGGCCTTATCGGAAAGAAATTAAATTGGTTCTCCCAACCACAAAACGCTCCGCGACACATTAATGTAGGAGGTATTTAGAATAACCTTTCAGCAGAATTTTGGGAAACTCAAAAGGATTCCGCTCTCTCTAATTTGGCTCTATTCTTGAGAGAAGCAGATCTGGAGTTGTATATAAACTCTATCTCTGAGCGTTTACCCATTACTCGAAACCTAGACGACTGTCTTCTGAGATTTTACCCATCTAGATCATCTATAATTTTCATCAGAATCAAAATGCAAATCCGGCTTTCTAGCAATATCACCCGTAATTTCATAACGGTAAATTTTCCTATTCTCTTGACGCATTATGTGGGAATGTCCAATTTACTCACCGGTTCGGAAACACTTTTTGAGCTCCTTCGGAAATCCCAATCTATCAGACTGCGATAATATAATTGAATTACTGAATTGTAACGATAATCGGGTTATTAGAGCACTTCACTGCTTTCTGGTGGTGGGCTGTTTCAAATTGCGTGCCTCTGCTTGTGGCGATTTATAACTTATAGTGAATAATTTATAGTTTATAGATTTATAACTTATAGTTTATTGTTCTGAAGCAGCTGCTTCGATGAAACTTTTCGCTTTGTAAATTTGCTTCCGAAGTTCATTGTAACTAATTACTGTTATATAATATTGTTCTGAGATTTCCTCCTCCATAATTGAATCTTGTAATTCATATTATTATGGAAATATATACTATACTATACAGTTGGAATTCAATATGAATGTATAATTAGTTTTTCTATCAGTCTTGACATCTGGGAACATTATGTGTTTCCACTAAAAATTCCCTCTGAATATCTATGAACATCTTTGAAAAACTATGAAAACTTCTGAATAACTGCACTGGAAGTCTTGGAGATTTCCAAAGATTCCCAGTGAAATTTTTCCACCAGGCAATTTTCAAAATAAGACCATATTACATATATTATAATTTGAGAGAGATATACGGCTCTTTTCAAAGAGGAATTTCGTCACATGTATCATTTTGCAATACCACATTGAGAAAAATCCACACTATTGATGATATGTCCGAGGATTAGATCTTTATTGTCAATTTTGTGTCAAATCCAAAACGATGCCGATATTAGGCTCGTGCTTCTGCGCACCTCCAGTATCGACGATATTCTCGAGTATCGAATATCCGAAAATACAACAGTATGGTCTCCTGATGTCGAGGCAAGCAAATCGGGAGATTTTGCAACACGGGGCTTTACTAACCTTATTATGAAAATCCAGAACATTAAGATCCTGCTGTTTTTTTAGACATCTTGCTACCGATTTTTCAGTTCATCTCCCGACTTTTCGATACCATTTCTCCCAATTCAAATTTTCATAATTTTGCATCACCAACCGAGACTCCTTCGCTCGCAGACGAGCGTGAGGAATGATTTACCAAGTAGAAATCAGAATTGTTTTCTGATCTCCATGCTGATGAATGTAAATATTTTACTTCAGCTCTGTTGATTCATTCTCAGTTTCTTCAGCTGTCTTTCACAGATTTTTCTGTTCACAAGAAATATGGAGAAATTTTCATGTGCAAAATATGTTAAACTCCATATTAATATACATTATGACACGTATCGCGAGGCAAAAGAAAACAAGTCATATACACATGCATCTATATACATTGTGTTTTGTCTCTTTTCTCTCTTGGTTCTAGTTGTAACTGTTCGTTGCCGTTCATCTCCCTCAACCAAGGGATAGAAGAAGTACAGCAGGGGGATTGGGTCCTTCAAAGCCACCCCTGTGCGAACTGGTCTGAAAACTTTACCGTGGTTTCCTCTCTTTTTCTTTCCTTCCCTTCTCCGCTTGTCAAGCCAGGCACCGTATTGGGGTGCTGCGGGTGATTCTTTGTAGCTGCAAAAGCGTCCCTGTGGTTACGTTGCAAAATGCAGGGCTTTTCCCATTAAGGGTTCTCTTTTTTTCCCTTCCCTGCCTCTGTTCTCTCCTATCAATCACCTTATCGTCAAGAAGACTGACCGATTAAACCGTTACCGTTATCAATTTTTATAATATTCCAGCACTTGAAATGAATCACCATTCCTTCTTGACCCGACGTTGGAATACAATTTCTGCACGAACAGAACTTAATTTCCCAGAAATCAAGATATCAATGAAATACTACCTTCATTAAAATTCTTATTTCGTGATATTTCATTTAATATCTCGAAAGGGTGAGATACGTGCTGCTTCTACTTGGATCAATGAATTTTCATATAGAAATCGCGTGTGCGGAGGTCAGTATGAAAAACTGATTCCCCGTTGAATGGAATTCTTTCATCTCTCTTTTAGATTTTCCTACAAAGACTCGGTGAAATGGAATCAATTCTTTTACGTATTCGAAAATGTATCTCGCAATAGAAGCGCTCAAAATCTCGACGGAGAACAATTCCTCGTTAAATGAACTCAGTTATATCTCCGCTTAATACTTCTTTTCTCAAGAGTGCCAGTAACTTCTCTCTTGAAACCGAAAAAGAACTTATAAAAAAACCGTTCATTTCGCTCTTTAAAAGAGTCTCTCGTGAAAATCTGACCTCTTCTCTAAATATCTCTTTTCTCTTCCTTCTTCCCTCCCACATTGATTTTCCACTTCCCTTTTTGTCCTCTCTTCCTTATCCGCTTTGTCTCCCGTGCGTTCCGTACCACCGCCATAGATCCATGCCCTTGTAACCGGGGAAAATATCACCCCTTTAACCCGTCCTACATCTCCGAAAGGCAGAGAAGGAGATTTTAGGGAGATAGAAGAAAAAGGGAAGAGAGATCGAAGGAAGTGAGGGAGACGAGTCGCTCGAAGCTTCACTTTGATGTTGAGGTTAGGATTTTCCTGCTCCTCGAACCGATGGCTATGTCGGGCTATGTATAACACACGCTGCGACACGTCTCCCGTATATGCGAAAATACATGTGTGTATATATACATATATATATATATATATATATATACTCGTATGTTCCCTCCAATTAAAGAGCTTTCACATTTGAATCAAGATCCAAGTACCTTTCGACCTCGATTAAGAGCAACACCAGATTTCCATTTAGATGTAACACGCGAAACAAAATTGAGGTCAACATCCGAGAATGTTTGAGAACTGCCTCATTTGAAACTACCACCACCGAATCCATATTACTAATTCCAAGGAGCGATGAAACCATGCATTATTTTTTTAACGAACCACGTGTAGGGATCCCCTCGTGGTAATTGAATATGTATAATTATGTCGATGAGGAGGGAAGTTTCGTTCGAAAGGTGGAAATATTATTATCGCGATAAAACATGTTTGCGTTCGCCGAAGTTCAAGTTGAAGTACCTACTATACGTGGGGTAATTTACGTGTCGTTTAGGAATATATCGGTTATATACGAGCACAGTGTTCTCACTATTAAACCACCGTTTATTTCTACCTAATTAAATGCTGCTGCTGTTCCCGCTGCTGCCACCACCTGCATTTGATATAATTTCACGGTGAATTGTCTTGAAAATCAAGAACCTTCTGTTCCTTAACGCCCTTGGTACCCACTTGTAATATAACTACAAGTGCCTGATTCAAACGTATCATTTTCATATTTATACATTCCTTTAATCCGAATGGAATGATCGTTGAATTCATTTTCCAATCTCATCCCCACAATTTCATTGAATATCAACAATTAAAAAAAAAAAAAAAAAAAGAGGAAAACCAATGGAATACGTAGGAGCACTCTTCGACTGGCACTCGAGAATTAAATACCTAGTTTCCCTGTGATTAAAGTTACCGTGCGTGTATCGGAACGATACTTTGATACATATCGTGCATGAAATCGTGAGCCATCGGTTCATCAAAGTACATAAAATGAATCGAGCTTCAATGATCGACTGTACATTAACTGATTTCACAACCGATAAATTCTCGATTAAAACTGATTACGATCGATCTTTTTTTTCCATACCCCGCAATCCAAATGATTTATCCTCCCTTAATACCGAGCAACCTATAATTGCTGTCCACGAATCCAACGTGTAAATCAACGGATGCCGGAATAGAAACATGCTTTCGTAATTTCCCTTTGATAAAGAAGTTGTTGGATTCTACAGTAGAAGAACAATAATAACCACAACGAAATGCGGTTCGGACGAATCCTTCACAGAAACCAGTTGGTAGACTATGAAAGATATGCGAGGAAGAGTTGAAGAAGCGGATGTGAACGTGATACGACGGGAGAAAAGAAAATAGAACCAGAGAGAATATTCTGGAAATTTGGCCAAGGACGAATACTTCCTGTGAAACATATTGAAGCTTCATCTCTGGAATCTGTGGAGAGTATATTTTGGAACACTTATGTGGATCATCGACCACGTATACCGTATGGAATACCGTGTTTGCATAGACCTGTGTGGCGATAAAATGCATCATTTGCTATTCGAAGGATCTTTCTCTCTAGGAAGTGGTAGTCTTGATTGTATCCTTTCCATAAGCTTTGGGAAACAAGTTGTGGCTGTTTTCTTAACTCGAAAGCCGTGGGGATCCTAAAAATGCTACATTTCCAGATTCTTGGGAAGAATGCAGTTAGAGCTTTTTCATTCGTGTCAAATCTGGAGTGAACTCAATGTTCACTCCAGACCGCATCTGAGTCGAGTGATTGAGAAATTCAATTTTGAGAGTCGCTAGATCGAAAAACTTTACACTTCATCCGAAGTAATAATCAAAATTACATTATTTCCAATACCAAAAAAAAAAAGAGGAATTCATTTCAAGTGCACATCCCCTCAACGCACGATTTGTAAAGTAACCCGTAAAAAAATCGTTCATGTCTGATTATGCGTGTTCAGGCCTGATCATGAACATTTTTCGACAAAATTATTCACGTGAATGAGCCTGATTACACCTGGTCGTTCATTTTTGAGCTTCGTCATCACTAGAAAGGCTTCAATTTTGTATCCACGTGGAAACCCGTGATCAAGTTTAATCACCAGTGATCATGCCTGACAAACCATTCTCGCTCGTGATCATGCAAAATCTCACCAGCTGAGGAATATTCATACGAAATGACTGTGTGTTGATTTTTCTATCACAAGTACACATGCTTGATCATGCTAAATCGGCCCCAAACGCAGGCGCGTACACCTGATCACGCATGATCATGCTTGAAAATTGGAGACTAGAAAATGGGAGCTGCATAAGCACAATAAGTAGAAATGATTCACAACAAATTAGTGTTTGATAACATCATTATAGTTCCATTCCTTACAAAAAACTTGTTGATTATGTATGAATTTCTCGTGGAGCATAATCAAGCGTGATTGGACGTAATTTGGCATGATTAGTCCTCATCACGTGGGTACAAAATTCAGGCCTGATCAGGCTTTAGTCATCAGCGCTGATCAGGCGTGAGCAAGCCCGGACAATTTTTTCACGGGTCAATAATTGTCATCTTCACGAAATTCGAACTAAATAAGGAATACAAACTTCTCAAGAATGATACTCATAGCGATCCACTCTCTAGAATTTGAATGAAAAGAAAAAAAAGCAAAACCTCCGCATCTATGATTCCCCCGAGAGATCCAAGACCTCAAAGTTTTATTTCCCCAGGAACGAAAAAAGAAGTGTAGCTTAGAGAGACCTTCTCTGGTACAAGAAAGATACACACGTAAGCTCCGTCATTACCTCTTCCCGTAATGATAATAATACCGTTCCCTTTGATCTCGGTCAACATCCTTTAGCGAATAAATTTTCTTGGACCGTAGGAGACTGGAGTCGAAAACGAGATATGAAATAGTACACCGTTAACGCCGCTTGAATATCCAACCCGAGTAAAGTGTACTTTTCCAGCACCTTTATTCGCTCCACGATATCCCTCGAATCAAAAGTACCCACGTAATTAACATTTCATATTCGTCGAGAAGCCAGGCATTTGTGCAACTCTGAGGAATTCGAAGCAGCATCAACGAGAGAGAGATGTTTTCCAAGAAGAGGAATGCTCGCGTTGAATTGCGAATAATCGAGATTAATACCCGACAGGGATTCCTTCTATTCGACAAAATCGTGTACGCGTTGTATCGCGTGACTGTTGGACGTTTATTAACGTTCAGTAGTTACTCGATTTCATCAAAATATTGATTATATTTCGTTCATTCGATTCCATTCCTGGCACACGTACGTATAGAAATCCTAGCAAAGACTTTGACTCGTTCAAGCTCGAAGGTTGTGAAGCTACAAAGCACGGATTTAGTACTGCTTCGTGCGGCAGACTTTAATTAAAGCCAGAAAACATTGGATGAACGAAGGGAACCCCGCGGTGTCGAGCGAAAAGGCTAAAACCATTTTCTGCGAGTGACGTCTGAAATTGAGGAAGGACCTCTGAAGTTGTCTGAGGGGTGTGAGACTCACGGGTCTCCGTCTCACTGTAATTTATCAATTTTTGTTTCTACAATTTCTTTTGAATTTCAAGGAGTACCGATGATGAATAAAATTCTCAATAAAATTCTTATGATTTGTGTCAAAAGAGAGGAGAAGGAAGAGGATACGAGATCTCGTCGATATTCTCCAACTTCTTTATCATCGAGTGGAATAATTCATGAGATAAGGAGAGAGCGAGGAGGGGGATAGGAGAACATAGTGCCAATTATAAAATAACGAATTCATTGTACGAAGTATGGCATTTCGCAAAGTATAGCGATAGCTCGATGAGAGAGAGAGAGAGAGGGGGAGAGAGAGAGAGAGAAAGAGAGAGTATATGGGGGAGAAAAAAATGAGGAGGTATGGAGGAAAAATGAGAAAAATGAGATATTTTTTCCCTTTGTTGATTGGTTAGAGCCCCGCAGACGGGTCTCAAAAGGCATTTCCTTCTCGTCCCGTCCGTGCTTTTTACCAATCCGTTTCAACCTTTCTCTTTTTTTACTCTTCTTCTGTTCTTTATCATTCTCCTGGTCGTCCATCGTCTATTTGGGATGTCCGTCTGTCGTATTTGCCGTATATAACGCATTTCGCGCATTATTAACCCCGTAAGATACGTCTACGGAATTTTTTCATTCGGAATCAGCATTGCGCCAATGCATGGTCAACGCGCCAATTTTCACCGTCACTCGTGGCGAAAGAACAGCAGCAGCAGCAGTAGCAGTAGCGGCGTTTCGGTAGGGCGACGATACGTGTAAGGATTATACATATATGGCCTCATCTACTCGTCCAGCCAGGAATTTTTCCGGTTTTAATTAAACTCTAATTCAAAGCGGCGTTTCAACTGTCGTTTAAACTGTGAGCTGCAGGGAGAAGAGGAGGGAATAGGACAAGTGGAGGAAAAATTGAGTAGGAAATATATATGACATGAGACGTAATTAACTTTTCATGAGAATTCTTCGTTGCCGATTGCTGAGCATATTTTTTCTTTGTTTGCTCCGGAAAATGATCATTTTCACATTCAACAATGGTACAATGAATTCAGAAAGTAAGCTGCTCATTTTTCATGTAAATATTCAGGAATAAACTATCTACGCGCGTATATACAAATGAAAATATAAATCGAAGCTATCCGAGCGATATCCCCCGACTATTTGTTAGGATTATGATACGTGAACTGGAATTTAGAACACGGGAAAACGTGGAGTATCGATTAACGATACAACGATGAAGTGGAAAACAGAAACCATCGCGAGGGGTCAGCGAAACGGAAAGGGAATAAACAATGTTTCGAAAGGTATTCATTTCAACAATTCCGGTGTATCAGGACTGAGGTACCGTCTTCTCGTTTCAAAGTTTGCAATTCGGTGATTAATTTTCCACGTATTCTATTGTATTGTATCGTATTGCGCTTTGATGATACATAATTACCTCAAGGATACTTCATTATAATATCTCGTATGTTTGCACATTGCGCTCCCGAATGAGTATAAAGGAAATTCATATAGCGTTTCATGGTATCGCTCTATATAGCGTTTTGCATTAATTACTTATTAGTCTCTCTCTTTTTTTGTACGCGTATTATTCAATTCACTTTGATTATGAAATATTCTCAAACATGTGCGTTCCTGAACGTTTGTTGGAATACCTCGCTTTTGTGATAGAATTATATTACGAAAGGGAAAATGGATTTTTGGCTCGTCAGTCGAAGTTCTAAGTACAGAAAATTAGAGAAAATGAAGATTCAACGTTACTTTGGATTCTAAAAACATGCCTTTGATCTTGAATCTGGATTAGGCTTTGCGGAAATTTAATGAACGTAGGGGAATTAACTATTTCAAATTGAAGTTATGAGTCTCCACGTTTCAAAAACATGAAAAAACTTCATTAATTCAATGATTAATATCTTTTTAATGAAATTTAAATCTTTTCAAGGGAATATTCTCCGAAAGTGGTATTTATAGGGTTCACTGGGGAAATGAAGTTGGAGAATTTAATGAAGTTGAGGGTGAGTAAGAGCGGACTGTTGAAGGGAAGGTATAATGAACATGCATGTCTACATATATTATCATCTAAATAAACGCATATGTATATTCATATACACGTAATATAACGTGACATAAAAGTCCCTGTAACGAATACATTGGGATTACAGTAATCAAATATGGTAAATTAGATTTTCATGCCCGTGATTAGGCGTGTGCGGGCCTAATCATGAACATTTCTCGACAAAACCATCCGTTTTCAATATTGACCGCACGTAGTTGGGCCAGACTACGCCTGGTCGTTCATTTCTTAGCTTCATCATCACTAAAAAGGCTTCAATTCTATATCCACGTGAAAACCCGTGATCAAGCTTAATCGCCTGCGATTATGCCTGACAAACCATTCTCGCTCGTGATCATGCAAAACCTCACCAACTGAGTGGTATTCATACAAAATGACGCTGTGTTGATTTTTTTATCACGAATACACATGCTTTATCGTGCTTAATGATCCGCGAACGCATGCGCGTACGCCTGATCACGTGTGATCATGCCGGAGACCTGGAAACTAGAGAATAGAAACGGCATAAGCATAATAAGTAGAAATGATTAACAATAAATTAGTGTTCGATAAAATTGTCAGTTTCATTCCTCCCGTGGAAAAATCGTTCAGGTCTGATTAGGCGTGTTCAGGCGTGATCATGGACATTTTTTGGCCAAATTTCTCGTGCTCAACACTGACTGTACGTGGTTAGGCCTGACTACGCCTGATTATTCATTTTTTAGCTCAACCGTAATTGAAAAGGCTTCAATTTTGTACCCACGTGGAAACCCGTGATCAAGCTTGACCACGTGCGATCATGCCAGACAAACTATCCTCGCCTTTGATCGTGCAAAATCGTACCAAATGAGAAGCATTCATACTAAATGACTCTTTGTTGATTTTTTTATCACGAATGCACATGCTTCATCATGTCCAATCGGCCCCGAACGCATTCACGTACGCCTAAGCACGCGCGATCATGCCTGAAAACTGGCAACGAGGAAATGGAGACTGTGGAGCCTTCCGAAGTAGCTTATCCGATCATCTGGTCATGACCTGATCACTCCTCAACCAATCAAAGGTGATCTGGTCGTGACCAGATGATCAAGGCAGCTACTTCGGGAGGCTCCTGTATAAGCAGGATAAGTAGAAATGATTGACAATACATTAGTCTTTTATGAAATTAGAAAAAGGATGATGAAAGGAACTCTTCTTTTTGTCAAGTTACAAAACTTATTAATTCTGAATGAATTTTTCATACAGAATAGAGCATAATCAAGCATGATTAGGCGTGATTGAGCGTGATTAGTCCTGATCACGTGGGTACAAAATTGAGGCCTGATCACGCCTGATGAATGAGACCTTATCAGACGTGGATGATTTTTTCACGATCTTACAGAAAATTTGTTGATTTTGTATGAATTCCTCATGCATAATCGGGCATAATCAAGCCTGATCACGTGGGTACAAAATTGAGGCCTGACCACAGTTGATCACGCTTGATGAATGAAGCCTGATCAAGCGTGAACAATTTCCCCATAGGTATGAAGCGATTAGATTGAAATTCTTGTCTTCTGAACCTGATTGAGTTGAGATCTCCGATCCGCTGAGGTTCTTCTCCTTCTTCTTTCAGTCTCTATCCGTTCCGGATGTTGGCAACCATTCTAGCGGTGATCATTTTGTTGACTGCTGCCTTGAACAGCTGTGCTGAGTTTACTCCAAACCATGTCCTCAGGTTCCTAAGCCACGATATCCTCCTTCTTCCAGGACCTCTTTGACTTTCCACCTTGCCCTGCAACACAACTTGGAGTAGCTCGTATCTGCTTCCATTTCTCATTATATGTCCCAGATACTGGAGCTTCCTCGCTTTTACTGTGTTCAGAATTTCTTTTCCTTTTCCCATTCTTCTTAAAATTTCTTCATTAGAGATATGTTCCACCCAGGACATCCTCAGCATCCTACAGTGGAGCCACATTTCAAATGCCTGTAGTTTGTGCTCAGTTGCAGCTGTAAAAGTTCATAACTCTACACCATATAGAAGAACGGGGAGGACATAACACCGAAGAAATCTCATGTTTGAATTAATTGTCAAATCGTGACTTTTGAACATGGTACTCATTTCAATCAACATAGCTCTGACCTTCTCGATACGGATGTTGATTTCAAGTGAATGATCCCACTGGTCATCTAGAGTGGCACCAAGATAAATATATCTATTCACTTGCTCAACTGGCTTTCCTTTGATTATAGGATGATATCTGGGGACATTGTTCTTGCTGATGACCATCAACTTTGTCTTCTCTGTATCAATATCCAACCCATGTCTCACACTACTCTCTGTCACTCTGTCCATTAGCATTTGTAAATCATCTAAACTTTCTGCGAAAATGACTGTGTCATCAGCATATCTAATGTTGTTGAGTCTCTGTCCATTCACAGGAATGCCTATTTCTGTATCTTCCGAGGATTCTCTGAAGATTTACTCAGAATAAATGTTGAACAACAATGGAGAAAGCACACATCCCTGTCTAACTCCTCGCTGAATTTTTATGCCTTCTATATTATCAAACTCCAAACTCACTGATGCTGATTGGTTCCAATCATCTATTCCAGTCATCTTCGATATCTCGACCATTTTTTCATGTTGAACTCTGTCAAATGCCTTGTGGTAACCCACAAAGCACGCATATACATCCTTGTTTACATCTCTGCATCGTTGGAATAGCACCTGAATACTGAATAAGGCTTCTCTTGTTACAACAGAATTCTTTGAACCAAATTGTGTAGCTGACAATTGCTCTTCACAGAGTTTGTAAATTCTTCTGTGTATTATTTTCAGGAATATTTTCAAGAGATGGCTCATTAGGCTGATTACTCTATATTGATCACACTCTCTAGCCCCCGTCTTCTTCGGTAATAAACTCTGACTCTAGCCATTTCTCTGGAATGCTTTGATCGTCATATATACGGTTGAACAAAGACGTCAGCCATTTCATATTATCTTCATCTGGAAGTTTTATAACATAACTGGGGTTCTAACGAGGACTATCTTCAGAACATTTTCACGAAGACTTTGTCTAAATCAGGGATCGATAAAAGATTCGCATTATCCCAGATTAGTTTGATTAGGGAAAGATTTTTCAATGTACCATTGTGTCCAAAAAATAAGGTGGCATAGCATTTATTTCCAAACATCTTTATTTATTCTCTTAAATCAAGGTCATCACCTTCAAAGTAATCCCTCTCGGATACAATGCACTCATGTCAACGCATTTTTCAATCTTCGAAACAGTTGTTAAAGTCGGTTTCCAGGATGGCCTTCAGCTCTCTCTTCGATTCGGCTTGGATCTCCTCTATCGACCCAAAACAGTGTCTCCGGAGCGGTCTTTCGAATTTGCTGAATAGCCAGAAGTCACGTGGTGCCAAATCAGGTGAATACGGTGGAAGGTGGATCGATATGGGTCGAGTTTTTGCAAAATAGTCACGAAAAATCAATGCAGTGTGAGCCGGTGCATTGTCGTGGTGCAAAAACCAAGAGTTGTCTCGCCACAATTCTGTTCCCTCAAATTCAAATGTCACCTCACTTTTTGGACACAGTCGTATACTCCATGCAAATACCAGAATACAGGGCGTATAGAAAATTCCACCACATTTTGCAAAACTATGAACTGAGTTCATAAGAAGTCCCGCGGCGGAGTCCTTGGATATTACGTCACTCGAAAGTGCATAGAAAGGACCGGGTGAATTGGAGATGCAGGTGTTCTGTTCATCGGAAGTCTTTCGGAACTTCTGGGAAGCTTCTCCCAAAGACTGACACATCGAAAGCTACTTTCGATACTTTCTAAAAATTAAGAAATCTCAATGTCACAAACCCTCCCGATTTATAAACAGATCTTTAGATTTCCAGGATATAATTTTTTCAATACTTGCTTGATTACGAATCTATAAACTTTTCCCCATAACCTCAGCCACGCGATTCACGAAAATGTCCAGGCTCTCACGAGAATCTCACCAGGAACTAGCCAGAGTCTAACCGCTAGCGAGGAACTTGAAAGGACCTGGCCAGGTCGATGCAATACTTGCTCGAAAATTACAGTTCTATTGGAAAATAAGAAGAACTTTCCGGTCATACGATTAATTTCAATCGACATTTCTCTTGCATTATCCGGAGTAGAAATGAAAATACAAACAGGGCCTTGGATGGCCCAATATTCAGTTTTTCGAATTAGTCCGATTGTTTTATCGATCAACAGAATTCAATCCTAATCAATCATTTCTTTTCCTCAAAGAATAATAACTTATACCACAGCACTACAGTCCCAAAATCATTCTTCAGGAATTCATAAAGAACACAATCAGTTCGATATGAATTCTTCTGGGACTGTGGTGCTATGTGGATAGGTATTTTCTCTCGATTTTTCGAACAATCGAGAACTTCTCTTCGTTTATCAAACTTTCAAACAACTGTTAATTACGAAGTTGAACTCATTCAATCAGATACCAAATGAACAAAGTTTTGTGACTTTTGAAATAAAAGGGGGTAAAAACACAAGCTCGAGAACAACAACTGCGACAAACGAGGAGGATTGAAAAGAGGGATTATTGAAGGTTCGAAGTAAAATCAAACAACATGGATTTCTATTCTCGAAGGTATAAAAAATCCATTAGATCTGTTCGTCGTAAAAATCAAAGTTGATATTCCGTTATGAGCCCTGAAGGGACGAAGAGGCACGTGTTCGAGTTCTCGCGAAGGTCCTTTGGATTCGGTGACACGTATCGTAGGGCGTTTGGACAGAGTTAATAAAACCTACACTTGGGTCGTACTCGGGCGAATTTGTGTTTACCCTCTTTTTCTTGATGTATATTTTCAAGTATACCCCATCGTTTCGCTAAAAAGGAATCATCCGTCTCGATCGATCGATTCGTCGATCGTTGCACTTATCGAAATATGATACGTAATTGTGTTCCTCCATCACGCTCTCTTCCTCAATTATCTCGAAAGGTTCTCATCGGGTCTGGAGAGTCTTTGTTGTCGCGTCTCCCCTTGTCAATCCTATCACGATTACATCAATATCGCTTTTAACGACGAGACGTTAAAACGCTAATGAATCTACTCTTTTTTAGTACTTTGTTTCGCGCGCGTCTATGTACGTGCTGAACGTACTTGACCGACAGGATGTTAATTACCGGGGACCGTTTTGTACAGAGACCTTCTATTTCGCGAACGCGTGACGCGTCGCTCCATTGTATTAGAGTGACGGGCCAATGTAGAGTCTGTTTCTGACATATTCCGTTGTTCTCGGCCTTGTTCGGTTGCCAGACACCAGAGCCGGAAACACACCGTCTGGGAGGAATTGAAATTTTCTTCTCAACATTGCGTATTTGTTCGATCAACGATGAGAGAGAACAAATCGATATGTTACGGTATCATATTCGTTTTTTGAATCATTCAAATCCGTTGGAGTAATTCAAAAACTGAGGCTGTCAGGGAAAAAACAGTGATTGATTAACGGTGAAATATTCAGTTTATATGATTCGGTCTTGGGGACGGGGAAAAGCGACCAACGGTCTATCAAATTTTGTTCGTTAAAATTTTGTGTGATGAAAAAGCGGGTATCGCGTGTGTTTTTCCATAGATTCGCGATATCCCAGTTGGTTTTGTATGCGAAACGCACTTAAAAGTATATATTATTAAACGTTAATAACAACACGACCGGAAACCTAGAGGTATAACGTAGTTTTGCGGGTGTACGTGCGTGTACGTGCAAATGCTTTTATTGAGTTCATACTCGCGTGGAAATTCAAATTTCATCAGATGAATTTTCCAATATTCTTCTATTCTGAGAATAATATGTTGTGCGTGGTGTTATTGAATTTCCACAGAGCGAAGGATTTCAATTAAATTAACGTGTGGGGAATTTTATTTATCAATATTTCCCGTTGGAACGATTTCAAGTTCTTATTGCGAATAAAATAAATGTTCTGGCTGAATATGTAATCGATTCTTGGGAAGCAGGAGATTATACCCTGTTCCGTATTGAGAGGATTCATTTGATAATCTTGAATTGTGATGCGAAGGTGGATCAAAGGAACATCACTTCCTGATTTGATTTACAATCAAATACAATGAATGTACAAATTTCTCAGTCGCCAGGAAAGCGATTCTCGTTCAAAGAGATTTTTTTCTGAATTAAAGGAGTGACACGAGGTGCGGTTTGACAACTTTCTTTCAATCGTTTAAGAGAGACACAACGAGTGTGAGCAAATTATTTCTCGTAAGAGCATGCAAGAAAATGTATATAACGAGTGTACAAGCTTGAACGTTCTAACAGTATATAATTATGTCCGTCTACGGGTTCGGGTTAACAAGCGGTACGGCACTTTAGCTGGGGAACAGCGTGTGTTATAATATTCATCACTCGAGGGATATTATCGTGATGTGAAAACGAACGATTTGGGTACCGATGAACGTTGAATATATATTGAGAATAAATGGACGATGCGAGTACAATATGCTGTATGTAATTCAATGTGTATTACAATGAACCAAGTGAATTTTCAACACAAAAGTATATATGACGTGAATTGAAAAAGTATCATTCTTTTTTAAATCACGACTGAACGAAGGGAGAATTAGGAGTCATGAAAAATCGATGATGAGGGGAAAACTTCGAGACTTCCGGAGACATTGATTATTGAGCATTATTTCGTCGCACAAGAGAAAAATTGAAAATCTGTGGGAAGTAAATAATTATCAGTTCATTGTTGACTCCCTGCTAACCTCTGCTGGGCTGCAAATCATCCTCATTTGTTATCGAATTAGAATTTTATGAGCACCTCCCTAGTGAAAAAACTTTCTCGGAAGATCTCTGAAAATTTCCTTGAATTTCACTGCAAAACTCTGAATCTCATTGAAGAATTGTGAAAAATACTGAAAAAACCTTAAAGAACCTGAGGAATTTTGAAGACCTATGAGAATTTTTTCAAACTCTGTGAAATCATGAAGAATTCTTGAAAACTCTCATTTATCAGGCACGTTTTTCCACTGGAAATTTTTCTGAATATTTATGAATACCTCTGAAACCCCTGAAAATATCAGTGATTTTCAGTAAAACTTTTCCGCCAGGGCTGAGAAAGTTACCCGGAATTCAGCGTATTCCTGTAAAATCACACGACTGAGGCCGAGCACTCATGCTAGCGACATTAGAAGAAAAAAGAGGAAAGATGTTTTCAACTCGGATCTCTTTTCTCTTTTGATGATGTCGCGCGCGACCGTCGCTAGCATGAGTATCCGGGGTAAGATTGCATGTGAATGACTTCAAGATGATACCAGCGACTCCAGCAGATGCAACCAGACGCATTGGTTAGTCAAGGAACCTTTACAACCTAACTATTCTGACAAATTACTCGAAAACGAAGGATTGAAATTGCTTTGTACAGACCTTCTTCAATCAACAAAGATGGTCCTGTCTGTACAGGGCGATATTTTCCTTTTATTATACTCAATTTCCGAATAAGTTGTCAGCAAAGATTTGGTTCGGATTGCATCGTCAGGGGCTACTGGTATCCCATTAAGCTTATTCGAATTGAATTGGAATTTCTAAGCATTGATTGACAGAAAAAACGATCTATTTGGAACATCAGTGGTCGCAACATCTTGAGATCCGGTGCTATCCACCAGGGAATATGATTGTAACATCCAGAGAAAGTGGTTGAAATCAGAACCCACCAAATTTTTCAAATGTTTGTGGCTTCAACTATTTTTTTTTTTAATCGAATTAGACTTCAAGTTGTTGCGAACACGAATGTTTCAAACAGATCGTTTCTTTTTCAGTGTTGTTTCAATGAGTGAATATTTTTCAGACCGAGTTTTTTTGTCCAGGACCGTAAAATTTTTTTTTCTGAAAATTCGGAAAAATGTGACTGTAATTTTTTACAATAGCTTTCTTACAAATTCTCAAAAAAATGTTGCTGAATTCTAAGAAATCTCACCGAATTCTCAGGATACGTTCCGAAATTCATTGAAGTTTTTCATATTCAAGTTAAATTCTCCTGAAAACTCAGAAGTCACTATAAAAATTCAGAGAATGTGACGGCAACTTTTTACAGAAATTTTCCCGAATTTGAAAAAATTTGACTGAATATCCACAATACGTTCCGAGATTTAGTTGAAGTTTCCTACAGTTCAGCCAAATTTATCTGGAACAAGCTTGTGTCATCACTGGTAACTTTGGATATTTGATATTCTTAATCACTTTTCCTGTCCTCGTAAAATTATACTCAAATCAATGAATTCTCACTAAAGCAACGTCACCTAATTTTACAAGAAAGGCGGAAAGTAGGGTGATGGACTGAAAAATAGATAGCACGATTTCTAACAAAAAAAAGGATCTCAATGTTCTGACCTTTGTCAACTGCTCAATATTCTCCGAGAATTTGATTGGCCTATTTCACCAATATCTTATAGATTCTTAAAGATAAGACTACGAAAAATTTTCGTGACATTGAACTTTTCCCTGGTGAAAGAAGTTTCTATGAAAATTCCCCCGAATTTCACTGCGAAACTCAGAAAAACACTAGAAAACCTTAATAAATCTGAAAAATTCTGGGAACATATGAAAATTTTTTCAAACTCTGAAAAATCTTGAAAAACTCCGCAAATCTCTGAAAAATTCTGAGAAAATGTTCAGTTATTGAGCACGTTTTTCCGCTGAAAGTTTTTGTGAATATTTATAATTATGAATATCTCTGAAGAGATCTGAATCCTTCTGAAAATCACTGAGACTCTCTGAAAAACTATGACCACCTCTGAAATCCTCTGAAAAACTTTTCACTGAAAATCTCTGCGAATTTCAGTAATCTCCAGCGAAATTTTCCCACCACGGCGAGGATATTGTTGAGTGGAAACATTGAAACTGTGCCAAGTGAAACGGAATTTCGACCAATTATGTCGCTCTATTTCCATTTTATTCCAACCATAAATTGACAACTGTTTTCTCAGTGTTGATGAATCTTGTCTGTGCATACAATTCCCGCAATTTTCCTTTGATAAATCGGGAAGTTTTACAGCAATGATCTGAAGATTGACACTTGCTGCGCTCGTATTTCCGAATTACAATTATTTTCGCTCCACTCTCTGTTCAGGGTTCAAGTGAGCGCTCGCTCCGCTCACCACTTAATACTCCAAATGGCGCTTGCGTTGATCACATTGTTTGAATTTGGGGACGCTCGCTCCACTCGCGATTGATTGCCATTATGGATGCTCGCTTTGTTCGCAGTTGTCACATTCGAAGACGCTCACTACGCTCACCATTCAATATTCCAAATGGCGCTCGCGTCGTTCGCCACTTCATGTTTCGAATGTGACTGGAAGAGTGGAGAACTCAGACAAATATGTTGAGAAATAAATAGCCTTGAAAGTTGGATATTTTTGCGAGAAAAAAATGAGGAATTTGAGGATGGGTCAAAGAATGATAGAATTAATCCTTTGCGGCACACATTTTTGAAATGAAGGGTTCCCTGTTGAATTTCACTGCAAAACTTTGAATTCCGCTGAAAAACACTGAAAAGTCCTAAGAGAATGTAAAAAACTCTGAAAATTTACGCAAATTTTTTTAAACTCCAAAAGATTACGACAAATTCTGAAAAACTCTCACTTATCGGGCACGTTTTCCCACTGGAAATTTTTCTGGAAATCACTTAGACTCTCTGAGAAACTATGAACACATGTGAAATTCTCTTCAAATCTGAAAAATTCTGTGATTTTCAGCGAAATTTTTCCATCAGGGTTATTCATGAAAGTTGGCGTAGAAGAGGTTTTGGGGTTGCTGATTATGAATCTGACTTCGAATTTTGAGAATTTAACATGGCGAATCTAAGGTGACAGCCAAAAATTCAAAATGTCACCGGATTTTATGAAAAATTGTTTTCCATGAGTTTTCGGGGTTCCTGATTACAAACGTGATCCAAATTTCAGAAATTCAAAATGGTGGTTCGAAAATAACGACCGACAATATCACATATTACCGGATTTCATTGAAAGTTATTTCACTTCGGGTTTTTGGGTCGCAGATCCTGGATCTGAACTCAGATTTTGAAAATTCAGAATGGTGGATTCAAGATGGCACCCAAAAATTTGAAATACTACTGTCTTTCATTCAAAATTACCGTAAAGGGGTTTTTGGGCCGCTGATTACGAATTTGGCCTCAGATTTCAGGAATTCATAACAGCGGATCTAAGATGGAAGCCAAAAACTTGAAATATCATCGGATTTCATTGAAAATTACTTCACTTCGGTTTTCGGAAAGTTTGGATCACGAATTCGATCTCGGATTCTAAAAATTCAAAATGACGGATCGAAGGTGGCGGCCAGAAATTAAAACATCACCGAATTTTTCACTGAGGTCAAATTTTTTTTGAAAGGGGATTGAGAATCGTCAGAAAGAATCCCTCACAAAATCATTGAAAAGAAAATTGCGGTGCGATGTTTTCATGGAATACACATAAATATATATGCGTGCCCTACGGTTTAATCACATTCGACTCCTCGTTTCTCGAAAACTATGCCTTTGACTTATTATCAGTATGTCCAGAACTATTCAATCCTGTAATTCCAGTTCATCCGTCCGAAATTTTCTTTTTCACAAGTTTTGTGTGGGGTCCTTGATGCCATTGCTGGCGACATTCTTTTGTATTTATTTTGATATAGAATTCGTTCATTGTACAACCATAGGTTTTGTTTTATGATCAATCGACATGAAAAAAAAAGAAAACTTTCTCTCAAACGACACAAACTTCATTGATTCGATGCCTGCATTCACTGCGAAATACAAATCCATCAGTTCTCACACCATCCTACACTGAGAAAAAGGATTCGTTGACTCAAATGAGATTTGTTTACAGTAAATAAATCGTATATTTGGATACGAGCAAAGAAATATTTACTAATATTCATTTTATCACATAGTTGTTGAATACACCACATATTTCTTTGAGTCAACTTCATACCGACTATGATTCGATAGATCTGAATTTAACAAGAATTCATATTCATTTACATTAACTCCAATCAATTTGAATCAAATGAATGATTTGGTTATAGTTAATAAATATGAATTCCTTGACTCAACACAATGTTTGGTTATAATCGATATGTATTATTTGTATGAAATGATACTTCTTGAAAATGCTCAACCAAATGCGTTGATTTGTCAGAAGGAAACCTTTTTCTCAGTGTATGGGACACGCTGTAAGCATAGAAAGTGAAGTAAGTAAGATTTATATGAAAAACATAAAATAGTAAAGGAATTTCCAATTGCGAAGAACAATTGAAAATTGAAATGTGAGCAAGGCGAAAAATTCAAAGCACCGAGTCGATGAATAAAAAAATACAAAGAATGGAGATTATAACCGTGACGGTCGTGACGTAACGTCCCTGTTCATATCTCCGGGTGCGGTTGAAACTGGGCTCTCTGTTTTATCCTACTTTACTCCATTTCTGACACTTCTAAATCTCCCTTCACAAAAATCTGCGTCCAGATTGGTAACTAGCAAGTCCGAACAATCCTTTGTTGCAATTCAGTAATAATTTATGTGTTTTTGGCTGTCACCTTGATCATGATCTGCAATTTCAGTTTAATAATTCCCAATAAAATCTGCCGATATCTGAGATTTTTCACTACCATCTTGAATCACATTTACATTTTTAATTTTCATAACCTGAGGTCCGATTCGTAATCAGCGGCCCGAAAACCCCCTGTGGAATGATTTTCAATGAAATCCGGGAATATTCCAAATTTTTGGCCATCATTTTGGATTCGCTACTTTGAATTTGTCAAATTTGAGGTTGAATTCGTAATCAGTGACCTCAAAAATCCCTGTATGATGATTTTCAATCACATCCGGCAATATTCAAAATTTTTAGTCGCCGTTTTGAAATCGTCATTTTGAATTTTAAAATTCTGAGGGCAATTTCGTAATCATTGACCCCAAAAACCCCTGTATTGGGTTTTTCGTGAGGGAATGCTCGACAGTTTTCTCAATAATGAGTTTTTGTCGAACAAAGGATCGTTTTATTTAGATTTATTAATGTAAATAAATGGACGAACAAATAGATAGCCCTGTGCATGAATTTTGATTCTGTAACATGCCATTTATTTTGTAACGTCCACTTCGGATTATATTCAACAAATCCTTGTTGTCGGGCTTTTTTTCTGGTCTTTGGGGATCTAGTTTGATTTCTCCTATATTAAAAAGTGGTAATGAATCTGATGTTCGGAACTATCGACTTATCAGTATTTTTAATGTTATGCCTAAATTATTTGAACATATCATGGTTGATCAACTTACTCCTTCACTGTCCAATCTCATTATTGAGGAACAACATGGTTTTATGACTAAACTCAAGTAGATGTCATCTATACTGATGTTAGGAAAGCTGTTGACCCTGTCGATCACGATATTCTTATTCATAAGCTCAATAATCTTGGTATATCAAGCAATTTGTTATCTTGGTTGCGTAGTCATTCAATAGGGCGCACTCGAGTTATCAAGATATTCGATAATTTCTCGTACCCCATACTTGTTACTTCTGGCGTGCCCCAAGACTCTCACTTGGGTCCTCTTCTATTCATTTTATTCATCAACGATATCGAGGAGATCTTTGATGATTGTGTTCTTATTTTATTTGCTGATGCTGTTCATCTGCAACACATATTATCCAAACTCGAATCCTGGTGCACTAAGAATGCTTTGTATCTGAATATCAACAAATGTCACATAATGAGATTTTCGCGTTGTGAAAATGTACTAATGTTTCCTTATGTAAAATGACTCTATCATATCGCTTGTTGTCTCTATTCTTGACCTCGGAGTTACTATCGATCGTCAACTTGATTTTTTTGAACATATTAAGGGGGTATTCTAGTGTAGAAGCATGACTTTCGGACGTTTTTTCGAGCTCTGTGCAAATGACACAAAGAATATTTTTACTATTCATTACTTCAACATTTGTTTATTAGTCTTTCGAGAATACAAAAAAAAATTAATTGGGAAAAAAATATTCCAAAACAATCAAGTTATGAGTTGGGTTAAAAAAAAAATACTGCCCTGGCGTACCAAATTGCAGCCATTCTGATGATCTGAAACAAAAAAAATCCAACGGGATCTTGATGAATAAAGATGTCGCTATGGTATGAAACTCGAAATAGTGAGAAAAAAAATTTTCAGATAAAATGGCGACCATTTGAGAAAAGAAATGATTTTTTTCACGTTTTTTATGACCATTTCAAACTTTTGAAAAATAGTAAAATCGAAAAATTTCCCATTTTTGTTGGTTTTTACGATAGAGAGATGTACAAAGAATGTTCATACCAAATTTGAAATGAATCGGATCAGTAGAACTTGAGATATCGTGTACGCCAACTCGAAAAAGTAGTTTCGAGGAAACAGCGTTTGAAGTTGTGAGTCAAGATTCCGGGCATTTTACTCATTGAATAGTGTGCTATACTTACATACTGTTGATCGGCGATTCCCGCTCCATATAATGTACCTTCCTCAACTTCAAAATGCTCATTCTTCGAAGTCCGTTCGACTGTATGTCAGATCCTGACAAAATCTGACCGGTTTTGGAACAACGTGTGATATTATTTTTCCTAACGTCGTGCGCAAAGTGCGTACTTTACACACTGTTCCGCGTGTGCAAAGTGCCACATTCCCACACGGTCGAGAGCGTTCGGTAATATTACCTAATCTCACTTTTCCGCACGGCTGTTAGGAAATAGTACACTACAATATGTACACTACGATGCGCAAAGTTGGCGATTCCCGCACGAGCGTGAAGCTCGCGAGTGTGGGAATCACCAATGCGCACGAGTGGCTCATATTATTTTTCCTAACAAGGTGCGCGAACTTCGGTTTTCCAAGCCTGTGTTGCGTGCGAAGAGTGAGTGATTCTTGTACGGCAGTCAGACTAGTGCGGGAAAGTAATAAGCGTGCGGTAAAGTTACAAAGTAACTTTACCGCACGCTTATTGCTTTCCCGCACTAGTCTGACTGCCGTGTAGGAATCACTCACTCTGTGCACGCAACACAAGCTTGGAAAACTGAATTTTGCACACGCTGTCAGGAAATAGTACATGACGATACGAGTGCGCAAAGTAGGTGGTTCCCGCACGAGCGAAGCGAGGGATGACCTACGTATGCACGAGTATCGTATACTATTTTTCATAACAAGGTGCGCGAACTTCGGTTCTCCAAGCCTGTGTTGCGTGCGATGAGTGAGTGATTCTTGCACGGCAGTCGGACCACTCACTCTTCGCACGCAACACAGGCTTGGAAAACCAAAGTTCGCGCACCTTGTTAGGAAAAATAGTATGTGCAACTCGTGCGTAAAATTGGCGATACCTACACTCCTGCAAAGCCAGTCGCCTGAGTGAGCGGAGCGGAGCCAGGGGTACGGGAATTACCGACTTTACGCACTTGTTGCACAATGTACTATTTCCGGTTGAACCAGATGAGATGCCGCGTCATTGAAATGGCTATAACTCTGTAAATAATAAGAATTTCAAGAAATCCTTCCAGGGGCATATTCTTGAATGTCTAAACTTCGAAAATATGGAAAACATTTTCGATTTTTTCAAATTTCTAGACTAGAATATCCCCTTAATAGAGTTTCAAATTCTGCGCTTTGATCTATTGGTTTTATTAAGCGTTTTGCGTTCAACTTCAATAATGTGGAAACACTAAAGGTTCTGTATTTCTTCGTTTGTAGGGCCATATTTAGAGTATGCGTCTGTGATCTGGTCGCCACACCTTAAAGAAGACATTACGAAAATGGAACGTGTTCAACATGAATTTCTGCGATTCGCTGCGTATCAGTGTGGTTGTACTTCAAGGATTGGTGATCATGACTATAGTCATGTTTCAAGGATTTTGAACATTCCGTCTCAGGAAAAGCGTTTTGGGAATTCGAATTAATTCGTTTTTTTAATGAAAAAAAAACTCATTTATTTCGAATTAAAATCAAAGTATTGTCTATCGCTTTCGACTACTTTTGACCATATTTCCTGGCAAGAAATGAATATCGTGTCGGAAGAACGCATCATCTTTGGATGCAATCCACGAATCCACCCATTTTTGGCATTCTTCGTAAGAAGTGAATTTTTGCTCAGACGAGCTATGAGCCATCGAACGGAACAAATGGTAATCAGATGACGCAATATCTGGAGGATACGGTGGTTGGGGTAGAACTTCCCATTTAAGTGTTTCGAGATATGTTTTCACCGGTTTTGCGACGTGCGGACGAGCATTGTCGTGCAGCAAAATTACTTTGTCGTGTCTTTTGGAGTGATCCGGTCGTTCTTCTTTCAATGCAGGACTTGAGTGCATCAATTGTAGTCGGTAACGATCCCCAGTTATGGTTTCATTCAGTTTCAACAGTTCATAATAATCCACACCCATCTGATCCCACCAAACACAGAACAGGAGCTCAGATCCATGGATATTTGGCTTTGCCACTGATTGTGATGGTTGGCCGGGCTCAGCCCATGACTTTCTGCGCTTCGGATTGTCGTAATGGATCCATTCCTCATCGCCAGGGATAATTCTATGCAAGAAACCTTTTCTTTTCTGCCGTTGAAGCAGCAGTTCACACGTCAAAAAGCGCCCCTCAATGTTCCTTGGTTTCAATTCATATGGGATCCAACGTCCTTCCTTCTGGATCATGCCCAAACTTTTCAGACGTTTTCCTACCGTTGATAAGTCAACTCCCAATGATGTCGACGATTCTTCAAGGGTTTGACATGAGTCTTCATTGAGCAACGTCTCCAAATCAGTATCAGTATTCAAATTTTGTTGGCTGGCCAGGTCGCTCCTTATTATCCAAGTTGAAATCACCAGCTCCGAAACGTGCAAACCATTTCCGAAACGTTTGCTCAGCTAGACCATGTTCACCATACACTCCCACTAAAATACGATGGGCTTCAGCAGCACTTTTGTTCATATTGAAGTAATGCAGTAAGACTCCCCGCAAAAACACTTCATTCGGTATAAATTTTGACATGTTCCATAAGTTATGAAGTGTTGTTATTTACGATTCAAAAAAAGCTTGAGTAAAACAAATAATAAAACAATAATAGCTGTTTTACGGTGAATAGATTATTGTAGGTAACAACGGAATACTGTACTACCTACGTCAGCTTTTGTATAACGCTACGAATTAATTCCAACACCTGATAGAATATTTTATGATCTTTTGTTTTTGTACAAAATTACACCGAGAGAAATTCCGAGATATCAAATCAGCGAACTTCACGCGATTTTTCATCTCGCAAATGACGTGAAACAGAACCAACCGATTGGTGATTTTTCAACATCAACTGCGTGATTTTATATCACCAAACTGCTTGATTGTAAATCTCCAACTCCACGGTGAATTAATATCAAAAGATTCGAGATTCATGTCCTTCGATGTTGTGATGTTTCTTCACACAGTTCGAGAAAAAAATAACCTGACCGCGAGATGCAAAATCACTGATTTAATATCTCGGAATTTCTCTCCGTGTATTAACTCTAAGATCTCTAAGAAAGGTGTCATTATCCAGGCCTATATTGTACAGATTCAACTTTGGATGCTCTGACCCAATTACACGTGTATGTAATCTGAGTAATTCTTTGGATCTATCAATTCATTTGTTTCAGTCTTCTTTACTACGCTTCAGAACATCTCTATATGGAGCTATACGTGATATGTAAAATGTAAATTTCAATCCTGCTTATATTATGAATTTTTCTTTTGTATTAAAGGGTGACTCGGTTACTGACTCGGTTATATAAATAAATTGAATTAAAAGAAATAACCATGCAGCAGTCACAAAAACCTGTTGAATAAAAGCACTGTTACATTACAAGATGCCACTGTGCCGCAAAGGATTAATTAACAAATCTTCAAAATTCAGCCTGAAATCGTTATGCTGGTAAACATGAACGAGAATAGAAAGATTTCCTGATAAATCGGAAGCTTTTACACAACACAGCTATTGTATATTCCAATCAAGGTATTATCATTCCCAAGCACATAACCTCTGAATGATATCGAAAACGACTCTCTCATCCACTCAAAAATCATTCAAACTTGAATATTCATTCGCTATGAAGAGAAAATTTGTACGAGTCCATCACCGTGAATCATATTTCCATGATTCCAGGTTATTAGCAGTGACGTGGAAAAACCCTTTGATTAATCGTTCGCTTCTTCTCCGTCCGAGACTTGGTGATTAATGCTTCATCGACGATAATAAAGCAATAAAACATCCCCCTTTTATCTTTCTCTTCTGATGAAACTGATATATCTTCCTTCGTGTCAAAACACGAAATATGTATTCGAAACATATTAAATTTTCATACCTCCTCCCCGTTCATACTAAGTTATATTTTTTTTCTGTTTTGTATAAATCTTTTTTCAAACACATTACTTTGATGAAATTTCATACGTTACGTACCCGATGTACGTGATAATAATCTTCGAAACGAAACTGCTCCTACCTTCCCTCGCTGTCCCTACTTTGACTCGAATATATATACAAAAAAAAGAGAGGGAAAGAGCGTAGAAAAAAATGTTCTCGTTTTACATCAAAGAGAACTTTTGTGCCGCAGAGCACAGGGGGTTGAGTGCAAGAAAAAGAAGAAAAAAAAGAAGAAGAAGAACGTTGTGTGGACAATGAACGCGTAACAACGCAACACAGTTACAAGTGCGGTGCATTGATAAAAGTAATAGGGTAAAAGATTCTATGTTCGACTGTATTATCGAGCGACTGAATTTGTGTTTAATGTACAAAATCTCCCCTAATAGTCGAGGTGGTGAGGTAACGCGACGGGTGTACAACAGCAGATAGTCATACCCGTCTGACGCGAGCTTTAAAACTTGAGACAGCTTTCGTATTCTTTCCCTTTTACCATTCCACTTTCTTTTCTCTTTATTCTGAGAAAAGAGGAAGATTTCAAGCACGTGTAAGAACCGTTCCCATTATATTCTTGTCTTGTTCGTTACACATTTCATTAAAACTTCTCTCTTTGCGCTCTTGGACCTCATGTACCGTGTAACGTGTAACGAATTCTGTATGCATGCCATATCAAACTTGGATAGAGGAAAGACGTTCCTCCTGTTTTCCTTTCTCTTTACTTTTCGCTTTCCTTTCCATCTTCAAGCTGTAGAAGTTTTTTTGTCATCCGCGATACTCGAACCAATACAAGTTCTACCGAGACAACGGTGGTGAGGATGGTAATGATAATAATAATAATAATACTGACAACAAAATCATCTGACGGCGGAAAATGGTCGCCGGGCCATGGATAATTTCGTACAAATAATTCCTCTTGTACGATTGTTGTCGCTCCCGCTGTAGAGTCGATCGCAAATTAACTCGGCTTAATTAATGGACTCTTAACATCCCCTCGTTCTATTCCCTTTCTCGCTGTATATATATATATTTTTCCTCTTCGTACTGTTGATCGCTGATGTGGCTACAAGGTTAACGTTAACGTTATACGAGAACCGAGGGTCCTTCTCTCTTTGAACGAACTTCATACGCCTTTCGTTCTTCTCCCGTCCTTTCTCTCCTTCTTTCTTCTCCTCATCTTGCAAAAAGCAGTTTACTTAAGTTTAATGTACATTGAGCAAACACATATGAAAAACCTCTATGGAAAAAGGAGGAACGTGGTACTCGATATTTTACGTTGACATTAAAGCGAAGGTAGTTAATATTCTACGCTCAGTTCAATATATTTCCTAGAGATTTTGAAAACTCAGCTTTTCGCTTGGAGGGAAAATTACGGAAAAAATCTATTTCATTTTTCACCGACTCTATCTATTTTATCTGTCCGTAATGACAACATCGGAGATCGTTGATATTCATATCAAAATCAAAGAGAGATTTCAGATTGAAAAGAAGCGGAGAAAAATCTCATTCAACCCAAAATTTCATATTGAATTTTTCAAAGAGACAAGAAAGACGGTGTACGTGCAAATAAGTGTTTACATGAACAAATCCACAAGACGCGAGCGTCTGAATAACAGTACAGTACGTTACTTTGACATGTGCATAAATCCAGTCTCGGCATTGTGAGCTTGTCAGGGGTTTTTCTCCTGTACCTTCTTTAGAAACGCCATTTCTCTGCGTCACGCGTTTTTTCGTACGCCTAGAGGTTTCCATTTCCTTCCTTCCTTCCTTCCTTCCTTCCTTTCATTCACAACTTTTTTCACGTACGCCTTTCTTCCCCCTCCAAGAACAAACGCTAAAAACAAATGAAAGTCGCTCAACTCGTCGCTGGAGAATTGATATAAGAAAAAACACATAAAGGCAAGCTCTAAATGAAGATTAGAAGGATTATCCCTTGATCCAACGAATTTAGTATGATTAAATTACTCGCGCTCGAATAATCTTTTCCGACTGGAAATTATTATCAAGTTGACCTGATATTTCACGAGGACCTGACAAAAGGGTATCAGGAATCGAGAAGATCTTTTCAAGAACATGATTAGGATTTGTGGAGAAACTATTAGGTGTACAAATAAGTTTCCGCGGTTTGTCAAAAGATGGCCCCAACAGAAGGTTATGGAGAAATTGTCAGATGTAAAACGTAATATCCCAAGTTTAGTCATCTGGCAACACCATAACCTTAAAGTACTAGTGATTCCGTATCAGCATCACGTAATTTTTTTCGTGCAAAAATGTCAAGTTTTATTCCGAATAAGCATCATTTGCGGGAACTTTTGATTTACTTCTTTAATGTGAAAAAATCTGCAGCTGAGGCGCATCGATTGCTTCTAGAAGCATATGGTGAAGCTGCTTTAAGTGAGAGAAGTTGTCAGGAATGGTTTCAAAAGTTTAAGAACGGTGAGTTTGACGTTAAAGACTAAGAACGCAGTGGAAGGCCGAAAGTGTACGAAGACATGGAATTAGAAGTACTATTGGAGGAAGATTCGTCCCAAACGCAAAAAGAACTTGCACTTACTCTACAAGTGACTCAACAAGCAATTTCACATCGTTTAAAATCGTTAGGAATGATTCAAAAACAAGGAAATTGGGTTCCATATGAACTAAAGCCGAGAGACGTTGAACGCCGATTATGCATGAGTGAAATGCTGCTTGCCAGGAATAAAAAAAAGAGTTTTTTGCATCGTATAGTCACTGGTGACGAAAAATGGATTCACTACGATAATCCAAAGAAGAGAAAGTCATGGGTTAAGCCCGGTGAACCATCAACATCGACAGCTAAGCCGAATATTCATGGAAAAAAACTCATGCTGTGTATTTGGTGGGATCAGCTTGGTGTCGTGTATTATGAATTGCTGAAACCAAGCGGAACCATTACTGGAGCTCTCTACCGAACACAATTGATGAGATTGAGTCGGGCACTTAAGGAAAAACGCGCCCATTACTACTCCAGACACGACAAAATTATTCTTTTACACGATAATGCTCGTCCACATGTTGCGGCACCGGTAAAAACATACTTGGAAACACTCAACTGGGAAGTTTTACCCCACCCGCCGTATTCACCAGACTTAGCCCCTTCTGATTATCACCTGTTCCGGTCGATGGCACATGGTCTGTCTGAGCAGCGCTTCACATCATATGAAGACACCAAAAATTGGGTAGATTTGTGGATAGCGTCAAAAGATGAAGAGTTTTTTCGACGGGGTATCCGAATGTTGCCAGAAAGATGGGGAAAAGTAGTGGCAAATGATGGAAAATACTTCGAATAAAACGTAATGTACTTTTCCTTTACAATAAATTCCTAATTTTTTATAAAAAACCGCGGAAACTTATTTGTACACCTAATAATTCCAACTGATTTCGATTGCTTCGATGAGTTTTTTAATTGACGCTGCTTTTGTCTAAAAGTGAGCGAGAATAATTTTTTGTAAAGGGGTACAGAATTTCTTCGATTTGACTGCCCTAGTAGAAATTTGTTTAGGTATTCCCTATTTTTAATAAGCTCCTGATCAGGTTAGAATCCGGAAACCGTGAATAAGAAAAATCTTATGAGCCTCTGACAAGGGACTGATCTGATTTCCCTATTAGGATTCAAATACGGTTGTGACGCAAGGGTACAATAGGGTTCGGATGAGATTTCCATAAAATCGAGCGAAATAGAAAACCCTGTAACGCAGCCTGGTGAGGATTTTATAGAAAATCAAGCATGCCTCGTCAGGCCTGATATTTTCCTATCCAAAATTTCTACTAGGATGTGTCTAATCTGATATTCTTGTACCTAAAAATAGGGTTGCTAGAAAAAACCGCCCAAACTTTGATCATGGGTGAATTCTTTTGGAACCAAAAATACGATTACTTGGTTATACAAGAAGCAGCCAGTCATCAGAGTTGGGCGGATTTTTCTGTGCAACCCTACCCACAAACCCTACCAGAAATAACTCTAGTCATTATGCAGACCTTGTGAGACCTCACTAGGTCCTTGGGAGAGACTTGCTTGGCGAGATGAAACATTGTGATCGCCTAGAGAATGAATAGAATGATTTATACTAGAGAAGGGAGCTTATTTCGTTCATATCTTCATGATTTGAATGATCCAGTGGTCCGGGGTGGACAAATTTTAGGGGCAATACCAGGTAACTAACTCTCCAAATTCTTTGGAGTGAAAAATTCACTCCTTCACTCCTAAATAATGGCTTTTCACTCCAACAAAGTGAAGGTTCAACTCGTTTTAAAGAGTGAGAATTTACTCTTTTTACAAGAGTAAAAATTCACTCTTTAGTAGTGGAATCTCACCCTTGTTGGATTCCCGTGAAAGAATCGTTCGGTCTGATTATGCGTGTTCAGGCCTAATCATGGACATGGTTCGGCAGAATTATTCATATTCAATATGCACGCGAGTGCGCCTGATTACACCTGGTCGTTCATTTCTGAGCTTTTTCATCACTTCGAAGGCTTCAATTTTGTGCTCACGTGGAAACCCGTGATCAAGCTTAACCACCAGTGATCATGCCTGACAAACCATCCTCGCTCGTGATCATGCAAAATCCCACCAACTGAGGAATATCCATACAAAATGACTCTGTATAGATTTTTTTATCACAAATACACATGCTTGATCATGTTAAATCGGCCCCAAACGCAAGCGCATACGCCTGATCACGCATGATCATGTCTGAAAACTGGAAACTAGAAACAGGAGCTGCATAAGCACAATAAGTAGAAATGATTAACAATAAATTAGTGTTTGATAACATTATTATAGTTCCATTCCTTACAAAAAACTTATTGATTTTGTATGAATTTTTCATGTATAATGGAGTATAATCAAGCGTGATTGGGCGTAATTGGGCATGATTAGTCCTCATCACGTGGGTACAAAATTTAGGCCTGATCACGCCTGATTAGGCTTTAGTCATCAGCCCCAATTAGGCGTGGGCAAGCGTGGACAA
Organism: Gonatopus flavifemur; assembly: GCA_018340375.1. Classification (NCBI taxonomy): domain Eukaryota; kingdom Metazoa; phylum Arthropoda; class Insecta; order Hymenoptera; family Dryinidae; genus Gonatopus; species Gonatopus flavifemur. The sequence continues at coordinate 22,677,546 of JAFFJZ010000004.1, forward strand.
TTTCTTCACGGGTTTGCAGTCTTTTCACTCTATGGGAATGAATTTTCACTTCAAGAAATTCAGAGAGAACTTTGCCTGAAGCAGAATATTCGTCCGAGTTCGTCAAACGACCTATTTACGCATGAAAATGGGACCATCTTTAACCAACATTGGTTGGCCTGGACCAAGAATGAACCGGAATTGACCGCACATTATTCATGCACACATAGGAAAACCTCTACATAGATTTGTTACTTTCGTTCCACTTTCTTGTATGGCACTGCTGCAAAATATAGGACGGACCAGTTTATACAGGCAAAAAAATTAGATAGCCATGGCAATGGCTCACTCTTTTAGCTCCCTTATTTCACTGTTGAAGTTGCAATTATTGCAGCTACACACTGAGAGAAGTTTGGAGTTGAATTTACTATGGAATTAAAGGAATGGGAGAACATACTGACTTCTAATGAAATTCACTCCAAAACATTGTAAATTTGATCAGATTTCTATTCTTATATAGTAAATTTCATTATATTATGGTAAATTTCATTGGGGATTCAATATGTTCCTCCATTTCTATAATTCAATAGTGAATCTAACTCTGAATTCTTCTCAGTGTAGCTATTTTCTTAGCTACAACAGTAGAAAATTTGGATAGACAAATACTTTAGCTCTGAAATGTTTGCTGCAGCAGCTACATTTCTTGCTGTTACCACTGAGTCAATAGCTGTGACAACTGAAAAGTAGCTCCTCGAGTAAATTATTTTGTTCTGTGAACTTATCGAGCCTGTACCATATTTGCAGCATTGCTGTACAAGGAAGCCAAACAATCGCAAGCTGCCTCTACACCAGGTCCGTTAAACAAACAGGCATGAACATTAGCCGGCAATCTTCTTAGAAAAACATTTGTTCTATGATGATGTGTGAAAGACCACACATGATCATAGTTCACTGAAAGACCAAGTTAATTAATAATAAACAGTTTATCCTTGATATTTAGAAAAATGACTGTCAATTTAGGAAAAAAGAGGATCGCTGGAAAATATTCGTAGTGAATTTACCAAAAATTCATTGTGAAAATATATAACTGATGGTAAATTCACTAAGAATATTCTTCAATGATCCTCTTTCACTCCAAATTAACAGGCATTTTTCTAAATTTAATCAACTCGGTCCTTCCGTGCAGCTCATTGTTTATATCCACATGTACTGCATTAAGTTTCGTCAGGATCATGAAGGATAAGAAAAATTGAGGGGATGGAAGGATGGTTCCCCAGCAACTTCAACCTATTTGGATGGTCTGGGATTCATTGGGAAAGGGGGGATGTTTTATTCGCTCCCAAAGAGTGAGGAGTTTGAAAGGTAATTCTTTTATTGAGGAGTGTATGCGATCAAACTACGGGATCTTGTTATGGGAAGGCGATAATGGAAAGACACGTCGCCTTTTTTTATTTACCTACAACAAGTGGGAGTTGAAGGGAGTGGCGGTTTTATTGAGAGGAGGAGAAATTCTAGACAGTGCGGAATACTGTGAACGCCCAGATCAATTACAACACCTTCAGGCGGAAAAACCTGGATTTTTGGGGATTTCAGGACATGCATGAAGAATTTATTAATGCAGGGACAAATTTTTATGCATGGAAAATTTGTCACACGCCTCAAAGTAGGGACCCATGGAGTTTTGTCATTTTTACTTCAAGCCCAGATGGGTCATAGTATCCTAAAACAAGAAACCTAGATTTTTGGGAATTTCGGAATATATGAAAATTACTTGGCATTATAGGGAAAAATTCAGTGACATGGGAAATGTGATACACGCCCGAGAAGGTAATCCTACAGAGTTTATCGTTCTTTACTCCGCTCCCCACTGGATTATAATTGACTTTGAGCAAGAAAGCCTGGATCCTTGGGAATTTCGGGACACGAAAGAAAATCTCATGATGCAAGGAGAAATTCTAGTGGGCGCGAAATTTGTTATACGCCTCAAAGTATAAACCTATGGGATTTTGTCATTTGTACCCCAAATCTAGCTGTGTTGCAGCAACTTGGAGCGAAAAACCTCAGATATTTGGCAGTTCCGGGGACTGTAAAAAGAATTCGTTGTGTCACTCTACAAAGTTTTGTTGTTTGTCTCATGAACCCAACTGAATTACAACACCTCAAATCTAATCCCAAACCTCGATTTTTACGGAATTTCAAGAACTGTAAAAAAAATTCGGCCACGTAGAGAAAAGTTCTGGTGCATGGGGAATGTCATATACACTCCAACGTGTGATCTTACAAAGTTTTCCCATTTGAACCCCAAACCCAGCTAAGTTACAGCACCTCAAAGTAACAAGAACCTGGATTTTTGGTCCTTTTCAACATTTGTACTACTCTGAATCCCGCTGAGTTTCAACACCTGCGGGCAAAGAAACCTGAGTTTTCAGGGATTTCAGGACATGAAAAACGATTTTTCAATGCAGGGAAAAATTCTAGTCCATGCGAGATGTTATACACATCAAAGTGTAACCCTAAGAGATCGAGGAGAGGACAGATTATTATCAATCTTACCTAAAAATCTAGCTGAGTGACAGCGCATTGGAGCGAGAGAAACCTAAATTTTTGGGAATCTCGAGATTTGCAAAAAAGTTCTGTAATGCAGGGGAAATTCTAATGCATGGGACATGTCGTATACCCTTCATAGTGTGATTTTACAGGATTTTGTTCTTTGTCCCACAAACCCAACCAAATTGCAGCACCATAAATTGAAGGAATCTGGATTTTTATGAATTTCAGGGACTGTAAAAAAATTCGGCAACACACGAAAAAATTCTGGTGCATGAAAAAAGACGTTTGCGCTACCGAGTGTAATCCTACAAAGTTTCATCGTTTGCATCTCAAACCCACCTGAGTTACAGTATCTTAAAGTGAAAAAACCTGGATTTTCGAAACTTTTGGGACATGTCAAGATCATTTGGCAATGCAGGGGAAAATGTCACGGCATGGAAAATGTCTTACACGTGCCACAGTGAAATCACACAGATTTTTGGCTTTTGTACCTCAAATCCCGGATGAATTTTGGAACACCGTTGGGCACGGTGACTTGGGTTTTTCAGGATTTCGAGACTTGGAAAATAATATTTGAATTCAGGGAAAAATTCTAGTCTGTGAAATGTTTACACAGTTCAGAGTGTAATCCCACGGGGTTTCGTCGTTTAAACTCCAATCTTGGCTGAGTTACAGCACATTGAAGCAAAAGACCTGGTTTTTCAGAAATTTCAGGGACTGTGAGAAAAATTCTGCAATTCAGTGGACAATTCTGTTGCATGGAAAATGTTGTCCACCCTCCAGAATGACATTCTACGGTCTTGTTTGTTCCACAAACCCAACTAAATTACAGCACCACAACCCGAAAGAAATATAGGATTTTTAGGGAATTTCGGGAACTGTAAAAAAATGTGCCGATATCGGGAAAACTTATGGTACATGGGAAACGTCGTATCCACTACAGCATATGATCATACGAAGTGTTGTCGTTTGTACCTCAAACCTAGCTGAGTTGTAGCAACTCAAATTTGAAAAATCTGGATGTTTGGGAATTTCGGAGACTGTAAGAAAAATTTGATAACGCACGGAAAGATTCTAGTACATAGGAAGTGTCGTATATACTCCCAAGTGTGATCCTACAAAGCTTTTTCCATTTTTACCTCAAACCCAGCTGAGTTACAGCATCTTGAAGCAAAGAAACCTGGATTTCTTTAACTTCCAGCACATGTCACAATAATTTACCAATGCAGGAGGAGATTTTTTGGCGTGGAAAGTGTTTTACATACCCCAGAGTACAATCCTACGGGAATTTGTCGTTTGTGCCCGAAACCCAACTGAATGACAACACTGTTAAGAAAAAATAAACTTCTCTGGTACTCGGAAAATTTCTGTTCATGACGAATTTTTCAGTTCACGTACAAGAAAATTCCTGTTGTATCGAAATTTCCCCGTATTTTACATGAAATTTCACGTTTTTTATCATTAACAATTTTCTAGTACAGATACAAAATTTTTCTGATACCTACATGTACTAGAATTTTCGTGATCTGAATGTAAGTTTCTTTTTACAGTGAAGTTACAACACAACACCTGAAAGAGAAGGACTCTGGATTCTTCAAATTTCCAGAAGATGTTGAAATAACTTGACAATACAAGGACAAGTTTTGTTGTATGGGACACGTTGTATACATCTCAGATACTTTGAGAGTTTCTTCGTTTGCATCATCAAATTTACTGCGTTATTATAACTCCCACCTAAAATTTTGGAAATGTCAGAACTTGAACTAAAAAAAAAAGTCTAATATTGCAATTCAACACTGCAATGTGAACACATTATTCAAAATTGATAATGATTCTCGTCACTTCGTACATCAAACACTGTAGCAAAGTGCAATCCAGAATACACGATCCACAGAGTACACGATTACTCCTTCCATCCTCTATCTGATGAATTTATGTCGCTTTCCCATCACCTAAAGGACTTCCCGACAAGATTCTGATGATGGTAGTCAAGCGTATGACAATCCTTAGCAAGATCCGAGTAAGATCGAGGTTAACCCAATCAAATTCAGGAGACAAATTTCCAACCCTGCAAATTCGTCTATTATTATATCACGTAATAAGTAACAAATATAAAGATAATTCCTCCGAAACAAAAATCAACAAAAGAAAAAGAAGAAAAAAAAATAATGAAGAAACCAGAAGAGTTCGGAGGGTTGAAGCACTACTAGCCCTGCAGATGAAATTCATCTCTTGTATTTTAAAGCCAAAGTTTTGCGAGATCGTAGAAACAGATGGGATATCAAATATTCAGTTCTGAGAATTTCTCTTCCACTTCTCCAGAGTTCTATGCATGATGAAAAACTGATGAAATATGAAAGATTGAATATGGCTGACGCTTCAGGAACGAATGTGCTGCATGTTCAAATAATTCTTCAATGAGAGTTTAATATTGTTATTCTCGTATCCGCGTACACGAAGCTATATCTTTGAAAATCATTCAAATTATATTTTCATCGTCGGTTCGTTGGTTCTTTCGTTCTTTCGTTTAATGACATCGTCAGCTGGAATAGAAAGGGGAAAAAAGGTTTAAATACAGTGGGGAGAGGAAGTTTTTTTTATTTTTGAATCGGAAGAAATCATTTCTGAATACTCCGCCGTGATATTTAGCGCTGAAATTGTTATTCTCTTAGCAAGAAAATGAGAGAGCAACGCAACGCAACTTTTCATTCGAGAGATTTTTCATGATATTTTACTGACGCCGTAATTTTACAATAGCAGATTTTTCCTGGGTTTTTCGAATGAGATTTCTTTCCGGATGAGGAATAATTTTATTATGTCACGGAAGAAGAGTTCTCGAGGGCGAAGGAAAGATGTGTGAAACGTGTGAAGTGGTGTGTACTCTACCAGGTCTTTAAACCCACTGTTCAAAATGCTTACAATATTTTTCTAAGACGTTTTTTTTCGCATCACTCTGGACATGATCTATGAAAAAAACTGTAGAGAATCTTCAGGGTAGGGCGAACCACACATTCATTCATCTATGACTTCGAATTAAGCCCTAGGACTCACTAACCTTCATAATTTATTATTAAATTTTCAACAAATTCCTCCCTGAAGAAGTTCAAAGTTCAAGATTTTGATGAGAACACTCTAGAATCTCAATTCACCAATCCATCTAGATATTTTACATCGATTTGATGAATTACCTGCCTGTAAGGAAGAATCGAATTCAAAAGGAAGGGGGAAAAATTGAATTCCTCCAAAGGGAATCGAACCGAAGACCTTATTTTGATCGAAAAAGTGCTTTGCCAATTGAGCTATTCACATGTAGTTTTTGTTTGTTTTGGACTCACGTCCAAAGCGTATAGTTTTATTATATGAAACTCGAAATATCTATTCAAAATAAGCGGCTATTTTTGGCTTTAGAATTTTATCCTTCCCTTCTATTCAGTCCAGACTACTTCCTTTTCTGCGTTCAGAATCTTTCAATAGACTCTCTTTCTCTAAATTCACACAGCGATTCAACACTTCTACTTACAATACAAACGATACAATTACTTCCCCTTTCTCCCAGTAGGGTATACTTCCAATTGATTTCGAGTTGACCATAATTAACTCCACTTGTGTTACTAGTATTTCCGTCAAAGTCATTATTTTCCCAACGCCTTCCTACAAAGGGTGTTCGTTTTTACGAGGGTCGTTACCACGGCGACACTTGTCCCAGATAAACCAGAATGTGTTGGTACGTACGTCCGTACATTCTCGAATGTTTCATATAATCTGTCGAACGTGAAAACTTGAAGGAGAGAAAAAACAGAAGGATCGAAATCTTGTAATACGCGTACAAACGAAATGTGGAAATTTTTATCACCTATTATACGTTCGACTTCTCTCGTCTGTGAAGTTTATTTTAAAGACCGATGTGACATCCATATATTTTTCCCTCCACATATCCAGCTATGTACGACGTTACGTGTTGCGTGTACCAAACGTATCGTACGATAAATCCGATCGTACCGATCTCGAGCGGTACATACAATTTTACCTATGTTATCTCGTTCTTTTGTTTGTTCATCGAAAAAACGTGCTGAACCGTTTGACTTTCCTAACAGTTCACGTACCGTCGGGTTATAAAGAAAGAGAGTGAGAGTAAAATTACTGCGGTAGGACGATCGGGGAGTAAAAGGGTAGCAGCGAAATACTTGCTTTTACGAGTCCGCCGAGAGTACTCCGCCTGGAATGACCGAACACTGGATTATCCACTCTCGGTGGTTTACCAACGTGCCAGACTACTTTTGAATTAAAAGGCGTAGCAAAAGCAGAAGAAGAAGAAGAAGAACAAGAGAGAGTGGAGAAGGTTGTTGTCGTCGTCGTCATCTCATCACCATAGAACAGAATAACAGGGTCACGATCATCATTCCAGGGATAGTTTAATGACTGGATAGTGATTTCTTTTTTCTTGGATTTCAAATTCGAGTGAATTTCGCAGCAGACCATGATAATGAACGCGTGAATCCAAATTGGACACGCGCTTGTGAAGATATTAGAGATGTCTCAACGAGAAAACTTGGCGAAAAGTGCCTTCACAGTTGCCATGGTTGTTGTTGCAGAGGCAGTTCCGAAAATTGAATCAAGTTGTTAACTGCAAAAGGCTTCTTCAACGATTGTTGCAATAACGGCTTGTTATCGACGACAGCCAAGGGTCACGCGTCACGAAATTCCAGTAGATAGATTTCAAGGTTCCCTCGGTTCCTAGACATAAGTGGTAGACTGCGTTCTGCGGGTACTTGAGCGTTAAACGATTTTAACGAACCGCACGACAACACAATAGACACCCCACCTATATAACCGCGACGATATTTCATTGACGGATAAAAGCTCCCCGTGCCTTGCCACCTTTTTATATTTCGCTAGTTGACACAACTGCGTTCGCTAACATAAGCATCGCCCGAGTGCCTCAGTGTCTAAAATACAAAAGAAGGGTGACTAAAATAAGGGGGGAAACGATGCCATTTTCGATCTTTATTGTACGCAACAACAATGCTATTTCAGACAGAAAAAGAAACATTTGCTTGTAACTTCCGCTTGGCCATTCTCATACGCTATGTAAGCATCGCACGAATCATATCCTTTTAGTATTTACTTTCTTTCTTTTCTCTGCGTTATTATTTTCTCTCGGAGGAGGGATTGAATGTCCTCCACGCGCATTCGTATATTCACACGCAGCAGCTACCGTTGGATGGTAGGAACTGAAAGGAGTATATCATTACAATATACATGTAATTTTATGAAACGACCGGAGAGCGCCGTTAATTGCTGCGCTAAGAACGAAAAAAATGAACCGAGTTTAATTAGGAATTCGAAATTTGGCTGATAAGATAGCTAGAACTTTCCCATGGTAAAAAAAAACAGTTCGAATTGCAATGCGAATTGTTTCTGGAATTTTATCAGGTTTCATCTAGTTTCTGAAATGTGGATAGGAATCAGTCAGTTTTGGATTCGAGTTTTATTTGGGATCACGAACAATATCTAGTCTCAAAATCCGGATAGGATTCGAATGAAAATGGTTCAGATATACCCGGATGAAACTTGCCAGGTTTTATTACCAAAGTTGTCAAAGTCGTAGACTTTTTGTGGAGGGGTCCGCGTAGAGTCAGAATTGAGGGATTTCTAGAGGACTTTTGACCGAATTTTGAGAATGTTATGTGAACCCTAAACGGCAAACACATGAAAAGACTTCAAAAATATTATGTCACCTAAAAAAGTACATCATGTTAAAGTCGGGTGAGCAGAATTCTCTATGGATTTCGGGAATCCATGAAAAGTCCAAAACAATTCGGAAATAAAAGACTTCTGGTGAAGTTTTGAGGAACTTGTGATGAACTTTGCGGGGATTGTACTCTGAGAACGACGCCAAGCACGGATGAAAATTGAGTAACTCTAAGAAGGACAACCATTTTTTGAGCTCCTGCAACGAAATTTTCAGCTTTATCGACAAAAGTTCAACTAACCCATGTGTGTATGGACCAATGGCCTAGTGATGGACCAAGCCTGGCACAAGACCTGTCGAGACTTGTCTTGAACAATTTACCAAACTTGGCCCAGGCTTGGGAATGATAAGATCAGGATAAGCTTGGGCCAGTGGTTTTGCCAGGCCCGGTCCAATTCACTTACCAAGCATCAACTAATGCTTCTTTGATTCTTACTTAGATCAATAAAATCTAGCTTGGTGTGTAAAACTAGTGTGTAGGATTAATTATGGCAGGAAGATCAGGTCAGCCCTGGCCCGATGGTTATCCCGAAGTCTTCAGCCATTGTGAATTCAAAATTCAGTCAATGATTATAAACATTGTGTCACTCATGTGGGCAATATTGGCACAATTGTTCCCAACGAATGCCTGATTTTGACACTTGTGCCAAGCTTGTACCAAATGTAGGGACCATTGCAAAAATAGTAACAAATGTACCATGACTGGCTGTCCATTAGGAACAACGGGACAATCATGAAACAATATTGGGCCCAATTGTTCTTTACGGAGGCTTGTTTCCGACACATGTGCCAACCATGGGACAAGCTTGGGTTTTTTTTCAGTTTTGGCAATACCTGCATGGGAATATTGTTGAGGAATTAGGTTGCCTGTGAGTACGAAAACATTCAGTTATAATAATTGAACTAATACAGCTACAGAATTTTTTCCGTGAGTAAATGAGGAGTTCAAAATGAATTAGACTTGTGTAACTCATGAATGAGTCGTTCAAAATAACGGTTTACTTGACTGAGCCGAATGAAATCGTTCAGATATTCATGAAGATATACTTCAATATATAGTTCACACTAGATATTTTTGTACATTTGTACCCCTGATTTCTACTGAACAAAAATTCCCACGATCTATTCAGACTTATCAATCTTCAGGGTTATTTTTATTCGGTATTATTATTCCCTCAGCACGTGTGACAGTCACAGGAAAGTTTCTATAACATGTTCATTCACTGTGGATTCGAAATTATCCATAAAAAGTGAAGGGAATGGTCCCAAAAAAAGCTCATGGAGGATACTACGAATTAAGCTGTTAAAATTTTAGTTGAGATGATTCAGAAGTAATTGAAATGCCAGGTTCAATTTGCAGAATGTGAATAAATTCATTACTTATGTTTTATGTGACGAAATTTCTGGTTTTGAATAAATGAAACAATAAAACAAAAGGGTGAAATTTGGCGGATAATATTCTGACAACATCGTTAGCTAGACTCTGTTGAAGGGGCTTCATTTTCTATGCTCTTATCACTTCACATGGACCATTATGTGAGAGCCCTGTCACGAAAATCCAGCTGGGATTCGATTTGGATTCCAGCTCCCAAATTCATCTGCGTTTCCAGCTGGGATTCCTCATTTCCAGGTGGAATCCCAGCTGGAATTTCAACTCCAACGTTGGATTTCAGTTGGAATTTTTGATCCCAGGTGGAATTCCAGTTTGAATTGAAAATCCCACATGGAATCCAATTGAAATTCTTGATTTCAGGTGGATTCTTAGCTGGCAATACAGGTCAATTTCGGATCTGGAATCCACGTGGAATCCCAGCCGGATTTTTGTAAAAGGGGAAAAAGGAAACAAAAAAATGCTCACATAATTGATGGATATTTACTAATTCTTCACCAGATTAATTAAACTATTTGATTCAGTTGAACTATATCTCTGAACTAGTTCAATTTGATGAACAAGATACACTGAACCACTTCAGTGAACTGAACTAGAATGCCCAAGTCTCTAATGAATCATGTTTAAGATATTTCTGTTGGATCTTTGAAGGAGTGTCCGATGGATTTTTGGAAATATCCCACGATGAGCAATTGCATGGAAATTTCGAAACGAAGTGAGTCCAAGGAATTCCGGGAATTAAGAGGAAATTTTGTATGGACTTTGGGCAATAAGTCGTGACCCGCGAGGGCGTAAAGAGTCCGGAGAACGTCAAGTATAGATTTCTCGTAGACTTTTGGAGAATTTTTGAAAATATCGAAAAATCCGAAAAAAAGTACATGGGAAGTTCCTGGAAAATCAAAAAGTAGGAATATCTGGTGGATTTCTGAGCAATAACAGATGAACGTTTGACGGAACATCAATAAAATTTTGCAGAGATGACTTAATCATCAACAAGTACAAGAGAATCTGAAAAGAGTTAATCGTGAAGAGTTCTTGGTGGATTATTGATGGACTCTTTGAAATATTACCTCGCCCCGAGAGTTCTGAAGAAATACGGAATAAATTTCTAATTAACTTCGAGAGAAGTTTGAAAATCTCACGTCACATGAAAGCATCATGGATTATTTATGAATTTTTTAGCGATGTTTCGATGAACAAGGATTTGATGTAACCATTCATGCATGAATTCTGAAGTGAAACGTGAAACGTCAATGCACCGGAAGTTCAAAGTAGGTATATTACAAGGGGTTTTTGTTGAAGTTTTGAAGGAATGTCCATAAACTTTGGACGGGTTTTTGAAATCGTCTTACGATCCACAAGTCCATGCAATGTTCGGGAATCTTTGCGGATGTTTGATGGAGTTTCCATATCATGTCGTGTTTCGGAAGTACTTTCACAGAAAAAATAATTCATCTGCAGCAGCGAAGTGACTAGCATTGACATGGACAGCCATTAGATTAGCTCCTGCAGCTAAATCTCAGCTGTTATAGCAAATAAATTATCTATGGAGGCAAAATTTTTGCTGTCATAACCAGGGTTGTGGATGAGGCAATTGTCGAAGAACACAATCAACAATCAAAATTTAATTCCCAATTGAAATTGTTTTCAATTACCAAATAAATTCATTCAATTCAAAATCCAGCAATGATTCATCGATTTTTCTAATGTTCTTCTATTTTTTCTCAATTAACAAATGCAAAAGAAGGAAAAAGAACAACAAAAGTGTATCGATCATTGCTTGGTTTCAAGTCGATTGAATTCATTTGTTGATTCAAAAGAATTTCAATCGAGAATTGAATTCATTTGTTAATCCAAGAAAATTTCAATGAAGGATTGAATTTTGATTTTTGATTGAACATCAATCCAATTGAGTTTTTATTGAATGACTTCCCCAATCCTGCGCATAACCAAAATTTAGCTGAAAGAGCTGATTTAATGGCTGTCCGTGTCTATGCGAGCCACTTCGCTGCCACAACCAAATTCTTTTGTCCGTGTAGAAGGTCCCAAAGATGTTCAAAATGATGAATTTCTGAAAGAATTGGTGGAACTTGCAACCGCTCTGCTGAGCTTTAAACGAGACTTGAAGATATCACGTCATTTGTGAGCACGTGAACAGTTTGGAGGGAACCAGGAACCAGGGACTTTCCCTGGAGTTTTGAAGGAATTTTTCATGCCCTCTTTGAAGGAATTTCATAGCGCGTCATGGACCTTGGACGCGCTTTTAAGATCGTTACATGATCCAAAAGCCCATGGAATGTCCAGAATTCTCTGCGGACTTTTCATGGACTTTCCATTTCATTTCGTGTTTGGAAACACAAGAAGGTCCCAAAGACGTCCGAAATGGATAGAATTATAATGAATAGACGTTCCTGATAGATTTGGAGGGACTTTCAATAGACCTGCTGAACTTTGAACAAGACTCGGAGATAACAGATCGATTGTGAGCACAGTGAGTGATGAACAGTCCGGAGGAAATCGAAGACCGCAGACTTGCCATTAAGTTTTAAAGAGATTTTTCGGGAGTATATGGAGAATTTTCTGTCAAGTTTTGAAATTGTCACGGGATGGATTTATTCTAAATGTGGGGGGTGAAGTCAATGCAGGGGAATCTAATATGCATGGTTAGGCAACTTTTCATATCATAATCCCATACTGGACAGTCCGCGATAGAATTACATGATGTCACTGTAGAATTAAGGGAGAAGAAAGAAAGCGGTGGATATAACGGGGCACAACGGAGAAATATCCGTGCCGATTTTTCGGGAGAACATTTCACTACGTTGCTTCTCCATCCTCCCTGAATTCTACGACTAGGCGACGTGAGTGTCCTGGATACACTGTAAAAAAATTTCTCCTGAAACTTCATAAAATGTGACTTCAATTTTTTACAGCCACTTTTTTCTGAATTTTCAGGAAACTTTTACTGAAACTGAAGAAAATTCACTGAATTTTCATAACACTTTCCGCAATTCAGTTGAAATTTCTTGTAAAAAATAAAAAAAATTTATCTGAAAATTCAGAAAAAATTGATTGTAAAAATTACAGTCACATTTTCTGAATTTTCAGAATGAATTTTTTACATTGGGGGATGTGTTTTGGAAACACAAAATCAATCCAAACTGTTTGATTGCTCATAGACTTTGGAGGGACTTTCAACGGACTGCTCCTAGACTCACTAGATGACACTTCCCTGGTGAAAACGGGAGCGAGAAGAGGGAGTAAACGAAGCGTACGCGGAAGGGTAACAGAAACGTTGATGGAAAGTATACGGAGCTTGAATGGAGAGGATACAAAGAGTATGTGAAACGGAAATTGAAACAAAGAGAGCGGGAAAAATTCAAGAAATCTAGACAAAAAAATTGAACCCTGTGGTGAGAATCGAACCGGTGACTTTCACTATGGTAGGGTCTTGTCCACTGAGCCATAGATCGTCATTGACATCAATTGCTGAAAGATGTTGTCCATATAACCTACTATTACGTTCCATGAAGCATATGCGTTTCGAAACGGGATCGGAAGTTCATGAAACGTATACAGAACGTATGATTTGATGACTTTCCAGCAAGCAGGTATCATACGCCCCAGAAAGAGGGAGTTTAAACGTTTTTCGCTTCGTATACGTTTCCTTCTCGCTTTGTGTATACGCTTCATTCTCACCAGGGTTGGAAAAATAAAATGACCGTGAGGGACATGCGGGATTCTGGAAATATTGAGTAAAATAAACACATATCTGCAGGTTTGAAGAATTCGAGCATTCAGGATTTCTGATGAATTTGTTGAGGAACTTCCGCACTTTGAGGAATGAAATGTGACTTACAAATTCATGCAAATCTCGAATCAAGTCAACTACAAGAGAATTTTGTCAGGGATTTTTTAGGGGACTTTTAAAATTGTCACACGATCTGCAAGGTCACGAAATTTTCAGGGTGAGGTCATTCCAGGGGACTCTGCGGACTTTCGACATACAGTACAGCAGCAAATTGCATGCAAAAGAACTTGAAAAGCTTGAAGAAAGTGGAGTATGCGGAGTGGACTTTTCAGGGACTTCTATAATGCACTGTTTGAAGTATCTCGTGATTCTCAAGTATATCGATGACTTTCGGGGGACCTCCAAGTTTGCAGATACGTGAGAAATCGACTAAACTTTTGAAGAATTTTTGACGCTCCTCTTTTATGTCATAAACAGACAGCAATTTTCAGGATTGTTCTATTTGGAATTCACAGACTGTCTAGTCAGATAACCAGTCGAAAATTCACAAAAATTTTCCTGCTGAGTTTTGAAAGGATGTCTTAGTTTGTTAATTCCAGACAAAACTGAGTAGAAAGTTTGTCAATTTTTGCCAGAATTACCCAATTTAATAAAGAAACTCCGGTTCTGCGTGGCATTTTCAGCAGGATTTTACTGATGATCCCCCCGCAAATGGTGGAACCAGAAGATTTGAACATAAATCGATTAGAATATGATCATAGCTGCATGAATTCTAGAACATTTGAAATGCCATTGTCAGTCCTGGGATTCGGAAGCTACACCACCATTTCAAGATATTGCATTTCAAACGTATTCACCAGCAAAACGTCAGAGATGTGACAGATTCCTCCGTCTCTTCCGTACCGCACATCGAAGAATGATAATCGATATGTATCAAATTAATTCGAGTTGAATGTTTTCCCGTAGTACGGCGCATATGTTTGTGCGGTTTGTTTTTGTTTCATTCGTTTGATCGTTTGAAATGAGTGATATAAAGGTGGAACAGTGATGTCTCGGTGTGTTTGAACGTTGATTCGGGGAATTCACTCTCAAAGGATGCATGATGAAAAATATCGATTCTGCTTTCTCCCCCTCTCTCTCTCTCTCTCTCTCAACAAATAAACCTTTGAGAGAGGTATTTTTCCACAAGCATTTCAGGTCTTGAACGTGATGAAAAAAAATTGTATTTTCTCAAACGAACGCTGGAGAATCAAGAGCCTTTATTCCCAATGTAATGGAAATGATTTCATCTGGAAAATATTTAGAATCAGAGTTGAGTGGGATTCATGCGAGCTAGAGAAGATGTACGAGAGGAGAGAAAAAGTGAAATATTTTCATGTTGTAGATTTTTACGTTCAGAGAAGGATTTTATTATCTCCTCTTCTATTTTATCGGATACAAAATGTCCTCTGTATTCGCATTTTTCTCAAAAGATTGACGGAATCTTCGAGAAATCAATTCCCAATTCCTCTCAACGAGGCATAAACATTTATTTCATAAAACTCGTGAACTCTTTCAGCAGTGAAATTCAATGACTCGGTTGTATTCTCTCCGACCGCTCGTAAATTCGAATACTCATTTGTAAATTGGGATTAATTAATCTACCCACGTGACCTATATATCTTCCACGCTGCATAATCCGCGTACGTGGGTGTGGTGTGCTTTCTTCTTTTACATGGATGAACCGGTGAATGGAAATTGAAGAACCGAAATGAATTCATAATGAAAACTGAAACCATACAACATTCCCCTTTGTTTTCTCAACGAAACTCATACAAAAATCATACTGTTGGAATCGAAGCAATGACGCGTGCATGATACGAAATCAATGCGATGAACGTTGAATGCTTCAGTGAGGAGGGGAAGGATACAAGTTAAGAGTTTTTTATTTCTTCTTTGTTTCAGATGGAAATGGACAAGTGGAAGATCTCGATCCGGATGTACAGGACTACGGAACCGACGAGGATTACAACGATGTGTTTGATGCGACGACCAACGGGTATGTAACGACAAATATTTGTCACGCGGGTAACAAAATTCAACAACCGTAGCTCGTAGTTCGTAGTCCGTACCCCCAGCGAGAATTCTAAAAAGAACTTGTCTTCTCTCTATATATCTTATAACGAGAATCCTCAGCTCAGGGGTGCCGCAGGGCTTAATAAGGAAGCGACTTGATTGGTTCGATTCGAAAGCTAATAATGCTGTCTCCCCTACGCTCTTCTTTTCTATTCCTCCTTTTTCCCTATCCTTCCGTTTCGTGTTCTTGGTTTATGCCGTTGCCGTCGCCGTGCTTGCCTGATTAAATTTGAATTTTCCGTTTCGAGCGAGGTTGAGCAAGCCAATTTAAAGAGAAGGAACATCTATATGTAAGAAAAGGGGGAAATCGAGTCGATGTAATATGATTTTAATGGTCGCAAAAATACACGCATTCAGTTCCCTTTCATTGAGAATATAATCATGAAAATATCAATTCAGATGATTTCAGTTTGATCATTTGAAAGATACGGTATACAAATTGCGAGTGTTCAAAGTCTCGTCGTTGACGCGACACCCTTTGGGGTGTAAGACAGGGAGGCAGTTGAATGTTGCATTATTTATAGAAGCCCCGCGTGAACGCCTAATCCTCGTCTGAGACAATCTTCTGACTCGGTAATGCCGCCTTGCTTGTGCCTTGGCTGGAGATGGCCATCTGAATAAATGACGTAACGTCTTGCAACGTCGGTGCATCGACCCATCCCTCGATGAATCTCGATACTGTCGAAACAAAAAAAAATCAAATAGAATAGAATGAGCTCACCCTGTTCCTCGGTAACTTTCATAACGACCCTCTTGTATACACGGGATATCACATGAATCTAAAGCAGCGTGATAATTATCGACAGTAACACGAGATTTCGCTTGAAAATTTGAGAACGTTGAAGCAAATAATCCGAGACACACCATGATGATTCACACGTTTTGATCCGAGTTTTTACCACTCTCTTGAATTTCGATAGTTTCATTCCGACAATTATGTTTTTCTGTCATCCTTTTTTTTGTTGCAAAATCTCCGTCGCTCAAACTGTCACGAGGAGTAGGCATTCACGTTGAACATTCATAGCAGGATACGTACAGACGAGTATATTTAGCGGTAACGTGTACGCGTTGCCTTCGAGGCGTGTGATTTAAATAATTGAGCTGGAATATGTACCCTTCTTTCACCATCATCCCCCTGCTAAACACCACAGGACGAGCACTTATCCGCTCGTTCTCTCTCTACGGCGTAGTCTCAGGCGAAACGCCATCCTATTATCTCAAGGCGTTGTTGCGCATACCCGAGACTCTTACGTATTTATGTTCTTTTGAAAATACCTGTCAATTACTTCTATGATACGCCAAAGGCGACGGTTTATCATTTAAAGTTTGTCGTCGTGAGCTTGACAAAATGCCAGGTGAACGACGTGGAACTGGAGACAGGAGAGGTGAAAGAGAGTGAGGATCGTTTTATCAGTTTTTTTTCTTTTAATCCGATTCATGAATTTTAAATTACGATTATAGTGTGTGTTGAGGTGTTGGGAATATGCGCTGCACAAAGAATACGGTAACACGTGTGTCGTTGTTCATATGTGATAGCACATGGATTCAATTTGGCAACGCAAAAATGCGGCATACAATCGAGAGAGTAGCCGTTGTTGATACCGAGTTGCAACTTCTCAGCGCGAATTTGATATGAAATATACTGATAATGTTTGGATCATTTTTTGCAGCACATGAATCAACTTTATATCACATGAATGGGATATTGTGACCCTAGAATCGAATCGCGCCGCGCAAAAACCATCAAATTGGCCGATATGATGATCCCGATGTGGTCCCCAAATGTGGGCATCAGTATTCCAAAATAAAAAACTGTTGACGTGAAAAAGTACATTCCGTCAGCACAAATTCTGATATCTCGTACTGTATATTCCCTAAATTCAGATTCATTTCAATCAAGTAAATCAGTTGGAAAAATTTGGCACTGAAATCAATGGATTGAGAAAACAGAATTTAGAGCTAAAAACTTCATATCGAGTAGGACAACAATTGACTCCTTCGATATATGTATAAATCAGTTTCGCAGAACGTGGGTAATTTCTGTATCATATCAACCAATTTTCCAGCACGAATATCAAATTGAGCAACACGTGAATCAAATTTTATGCGGGAATATCAAATTTTACAACACGTGATTCGATTCCCCAATACAAATATTGAAATTTGTAGCACGTGAATGGATCTGATAGCGGCAATATCGAATTTCACAGGGAATAATTGGAGTATCGATCACAAATGCCAAATTTTGCAGGACATACATCAATGTTCTAACAAGAATACCAAATCGCACAGCAGTTGAGTTGAATATCCAACACACATATTGGATTTTGCAGCACGTGAACCAATGTCCCGGTAAAAAAGTCAAATTTCGTAGGACATGAACCCATTTCCCGAGAAGAATATCAATGTTTTGCAGAGCATCAATCAATTTTCCAACACGAACATGAGATTTTCCAGCATGGGCATCCAGTATAAATTTCGCAGTATATGATTTCATTTTGAAATAAATGGACCAAATTTTGAAGCACATGAATGACTTTTTGAGCACGAAGATCGCACTTTGCAGCACATTAATCAATTTTACAGCGAGAATATCAAATTTTGCAGCAAATGAATCAGTTCTCCAGCAAAAATATCGAGTTCGCAGCGCATGAATCAATTTACTGGCGGGAATATCGAATTTTGCAACACATGATTCGATTTCCCAATAGGAGAACATGACTTTTGCAGCACATGAATGAATTCTGTACCACAAATATCACGTTCTGCAGCATATAGTTCAGATTTCTACCAGAAATATCAATTTTTGCAGCACATGAATTGATTTCCAACACGAATCAAGAATTTTACGGTGAATAAAGTATTCTCCAAGGCCAAATATCAAATCTTGCAAGACATGAATCAATTTCCCAGCAAAAATTTGAGTTCGCCACACAGGAATTCGATTTTCCGTGGGAATATCAAAATTTACAACACATGATCCAATTTCTTCATACGGATATTCAATATTGCAGCACACCAATAAATTTTCCAGCACAATTGTCAACATCCGCAGCACCTGGATCAAATTTCTCCGAGGAATATCAATTCTCGCAGCACATGAATCAATTTCCAACACGAGTACAGAATACTCCCCTCAATGAATTATTCTCCAAGCACAAATATCAAATTTTGTAGGGCATGAATCCATTTGCTAGCAAAACTCGAATTCGCCGCACATGAATCCATTTCTCAGCGGAAGTATTCAATTCAACAACACATGATTCGATATCCTCATAAGGGTGATCAATATTGTCGCACATGAATCAATTATGCAGCAAGAATATCAAATTTTGCAACAGATGAATCAGTTCTCCAGCAAAAATATCGAGTTTTACAACACATGATTCGATTTCCCAATACGAATATTGAGGTTTGCAGCACATGAATAAATTCTGCACCACAAATATCACGATCTGCAGGACATGGATCAGATTTCTACCAGAAATACCAATTTTCGCAGCACATAAATTGATTTCCAACACGAATCACGAATTTTACGGTGAATAAATCATTCTCCAAGCACAAATATCAAATCTTGCGAGACACGAATCAATTTCCCAGCAAAAATTTGAGTTCGTCACACAGGAATCCGATTTTCTGTGGGAATATTAAAATTTACAACACATGATCCAATTTCTTCATACGGATATTCAATATTGCAGCACACGAATAAATTTTCCAGCACAATTGTCAACATCTGCAGCACATGGTTCAAATTTCTCCGAAGAATATCAAATCTCGCAGCACCTGAATTGATTTCCAACACGAATCAAGAATTGTACGGTGAATGAATTATTTTCCAAGCACAAATATCAAATTTTGCAGAACATAAATCAATTTCCCAGTAAAAATTCGAGTTCACGACCCAGGAATCCGATCTTATACAAGAATATCAAAGTTTACAACACCTGATTCAATTCCTCCATACGGGTATCCAATATTTCAGCACACGAATGAATTTTCAAGCACAATTATCAACATCCGCAGCACCTGGTTCAAATTTCTCCGAGGAATATCAAATCACCGCAGCACATGAATTTCCAACACGAGTACAGAATACTCCATTCAATCAATTATTCTCCAAGCACAAATATCAGATTTTGCGAAGCATGAATCCATTTGCCAGCAAAATTCGAATTCGCCGCACATGAATCCATTTTTCAGCGGGAATATAAAATGTTACAACACATGATTCGATATTCTCATACGAGTATTCAATATTGTTGCACATGGATCAATTCTGCTGCGAGAATATCAAATTTTGCAGCAAATGAATATTTTAGCAAAAATATCGAGTTCGCAACGCATGAATCAATTGACTGGCGGGAATATCGAATTTTACAACACATGATTCGATTTCCCAATACGAATATTGAGTTTTGCAGCACATGAATAAATTCTGTACCACAATTATCATGTCCTGCAGCACATTGATCAAATTTCCACCAGAAATATCAATTTTTGCAGCACATAAATTGATTTCCAACACGAATAAAGAATTTTACGGTGGATAAATTATTATCCGAGGACAAATATCAAATTTTGCAGGACATGAATCAATTTCCCAGCAAAAATTTGTGTCCTCCGCACACGAATCCATTTTTCAGCGGGAATGTCGAAGTTTACAACACACACTGAGAGAAAAAATTCCCGGGAAGAATAAAACGTATAGTTGAATAGTCGCCATAAAATACTTCATTGATTTGAATGAACTTTCATTGACTCAATTAGAAAAACTGTTTCAATTGATGAAATATTTCATAGCATATTAAATATTCGTTCGATTGAATAAATATTCAATCGAGTCATTGAAAGTTTATTCGAATCAATTAAGTATTTTATAGCGACTGTTCAACTAAATATTTCATTGTTCCCGGAAATTTCTTCTCTCAGTGCATGATTCAATTCCTCCATACGGATATCCAATATTTCAGCACACAAATGAATTTTCCAGCACAAAAATCAACATCTGCAGGACCTAGATGGAATTTCCCCCAGGAATATCAATTCTCGCAGCACATGAATCAACTTCCAACACGAGTACAGAATACTCCTCTCAATGAATTATTCTCCAAGTACAAATATCAAATTTTGCAGGGCATGAATCCATTTTCCAGCAAAATTCGAATTCGCCGCGCATGAATCCATTTTATATTGTTGCACATGAATCAATTCTGCAGCGAGAATATCAAATTTTGCAGCAAATGAATCAGTTTTCCAGCAAAAATATCGAGTTCGCAGCGCATGAATCAATTGACTGGCGGGAATATCGAATTTTGCAACACATGAATGAATTCTGTACCACAAATATCACGTTCTGCAGCATATAGATCAGATTTCTACCAGAAATATCAATTTTTGCAGCACATGAATTGATTTCCAACACGAATCAAGAATTTTACGGTGAATAAAGTATTCTCCAAGGCCAAATATCAAATCTTGCAAGACATGAATCAATTTCCCAGCAAAAATTCGAATTCGCCGCGCATGAATCCATTTTATATTGTTGCACATGAATCAATTCTGCAGCGAGAATATCAAATTTTGCAGCAAATGAATCAGTTTTCCAGCAAAAATATCGAGTTCGCAGCGCATGAATCAATTGACTGGCGGGAATATCGAATTTTGCAACACATGAATGAATTCTGTACCACAAATATCACGTTCTGCAGCATATAGATCAGATTTCTACCAGAAATATCAATTTTTGCAGCACATGAATTGATTTCCAACACGAATCAAGAATTTTACGATGAATAAATTATTCTCCAAGCACAAATATCAAATTTCGCAGGATATGAATCAATTTCCCAGCAAAAATTTGAGTTCGCCACACAGGAATCCGATTTTCTGTGGGAATATCAAAATTTACAACACATGATCCAATTTCGCCATACGTATATTCAATATTTCAGCACACGAGTGAATTTTCCAGCACAAATATCACGAACCGTAGCACCTGGATCGAATTTCCTCCAGGAATATCAATTCCCGCAGTACATAAATCAATCTCCAACACGAGTACAGAATGCTCCACCTAATCCATCATTCTCCAAGCACAAATATCAAATCCTGCAGCACATCAATCGATTTCCTAGCAGGAATGTTAAACCTTTCAGCACATGCATCAGCGTACCAAATCACATACGAGATAATAATTCCAATAAAGCGTGATGGGCATAAAATTTCGCACAAGTACCACAGATATGAGCACATACAATTCCATATTTTTACTCCCGTATCGAGTCAATCTTGCCTAAAAAATTAACATAAGATCCAATCTTGGATGGAAATATACGAAGAAAAAGCCACCCGAGAATCAAAATTCTCGATTGAACCCTCACAAATTCCACGAATGGGTTTGTCAAAAAACTCGGGCTATGTCACAGGTGTAGCCGAAAATTCCCAGCAAATGTTCTAATTTACATTCATATCCACAATATGCAAATCTATTTTAATCAATGGGAACACGAAGAAATTTCATAAACCTCTTTTTAATCCCCAGCTGTGTCCCAAAGCCGTACCCTATCAACTCGCACATATGAATTCATGTAATATACGAACACGTGTAACGTCAGAACAGTGGAAAGAGCGATAGACATGATCTGCGAACGGTAGATATACAGAGAGAATGTGTTTTAGCTCCATGTTTAGGGTCCGTCATTGAATATAAATCAATTTGCGATCACTAAATCATCGCCGCTGCTACGTGTAAACTCTGTACAGAGAATGCTTGTCGCGCTTGTCAAATTGAAATTATCGTCACACGAAGTGTGAGAAATTGTCACTGTAATATTCCCTTCAACGTAGAGTAATGTTTGTTCTCTACTTCGTTTTTTCACAAACAAGAAGAAAATTTGGTCAAAATAGGGAGAAAGTTTCTGGAGGATGAAAGTTTATTTCAAGGGCCATAATAAAGTATGTCGTCCTCGATAAATCCATATCAGGGATGGTTCGAATGGAGGTTCGAAGGTTGTATCAAGATGAATTTACAAGACGCTCTCTACCACTATACCGTACAATTCCTACTACCACCACGTCCCCGAACAAGATTTGTGGAATCAATTCGTATACATTCGTATCGTAGACGATGTACTTTGAAGTCGTATAGGCTTGTACCGAACGTGAATTCCTCCCATATACCAATCTAACAAAGGAAGTTGTAGAATTGATACACATTGGACATTCGACATTCTACGGTCGACCAAGGACATTCTATCGAGATGAGTTTGTGTATCTCGAGACTAGATTAATGAACATTGTTCAAATTGATTCACGTTGGATGGAGATTGGATTAGGGTATCGATTTGCAACATTTTCTATAATGAATTTTCTGATTGTTGCAGAACCGACGTCGAGGTGGCAACCGGAGCAAAGAGCGGGACGTTGAAGTTCGTAAGGACCTTGACTAATTTATCGAAAGACGCCGGGAGTGTTGCTCATATGCGTTGCGAGGTCGTGGGCGATCCTCCACCCACGAAGATCCGCTGGTACAAGAACGAGGCGCCCTTGGAGGAGAAACGAGGAAAGATAATTATCAAGAAGATTCATGCGCAGGTGAAAATGAATTTCATCAACGTCACATACCTAAACTCGCAAGACAATTTGATGGAATACACGCCAGATGGGTTCGCTGTAACTTATCTCATTCTCCAGATGATTCCATAGAATTTCTAATGCATTTCACGAGATACAGAGAACGTTAATGAAACTCGCGGAATTCTCAACTTTGAAATTTGTCGTCTGCATGTTTGAAAATGAATGTTCAGTACTTTGACGGAATGTTCCTTCACAATCGATGTACCGATCTGATTTCAGACTCACGAACATGCAGCTAAAAATATCGCTGGGAGCCGTTTAAAGATAACCGATCTCGATGTCACGGATATGGGATTCTATACTTGCAGAGTCACCAATGGCAAAGATCAAATCCAAAGCGAGGGCACGCTCAGAGTCGATTCTTCCCCAAAATGGCAAGGTAAGAGTGAACATTTTTTATTCAAGTAAACTCTACGATAATGAATGATCTTTCCCAACTCGTTCATCGCCGTGTAACATCTTGGAAGAACACAAAAAGAATGAGGAGAAAAAGAAGAGGAAGAAGATTTTCTACTGACAGAAAAAAAGCATAAGTTTTAATTTTCCAGCGTCGAGTTTGACTTGCAGAGTATACTAATATTAAAGTTCGTCTTCCATAGAAGTACGAATAGTCGTCCATCCCGCCACCCTAACGCGTTTTCTCTCCGTCTTTTACAACGCCCGGTGCATTAGCCGAGCCGCCTGCCTGCTCGTCGGATTAGATTAAAATTCGTTAGTACGCCCTTCTCGTTGAAAGTAACTTTTGTGAACAAAGTCTTACCGAGTCGTCGTCTCGTGTTGTTGTTCACCGTCCGATAAAAAACAAAAAAGGGAGACAAAAAAGAAGCATAGGGTGAAAAATTTAGATATCAAACTTTAATTAACTTCTCGAAGTCAATTCGGTGTTATTCAATGGCATGAGTTGCGTTTCGACTACGACCACTGGTAAACCGTATTATCATCGAGGTAATTTCTTGCTGATAAATTTTCATGGATGCCTGAGTGTGGGCGGAGGAGAAACCCTATAGGGACTAATAGAAATTTATGGAGATCGAATAGACCCTCGCGAGTTCTTATAAAAATGAAATAGATCTTGCTTAATACCGTAGGGGAACTTGAGAAAACTGGAAAGCTTGACGTGTTCTTTATGTTCCCCGTGGAGAGTCGATTGGAAATCGATGAGGAAATGGGTTAGAGGAATTTCTCTTGACTACGAGACTCAAAGGGATCTAGGTTTCATAGATTACGGATTATACAGTCCAGAAAATGAGATTTAGTCGGACTTTGTAATGAATGGACTCTGTAATGGATATTTCAAGTATAGAAATTGAGGAGGGTTGATTAAAGGTGAGTTCTGTTTTCAAGTAAATTTGTCATAAAGTAACGATTTTTTCTCTTAGATGGGGTGTTGATGTCAACAAGAATATTCACCCGGAAAATGAGCCTGAAATTCTCGATTTTGTAAAGGATATTTTATGAAATTTTCAAAATAATTTTACCGTTGATATGAAAACATGAACATGAATATTCTCATTCTAAAGGTCTGAACCTTCAACGTATCAGAATTTGAAAACGCTAAAGCCTTTTCCTTGAATTCCTGGAAAACTTCCCGGACATAGTTGGAAATACCTGAAATCTGGATGACTTAACAAAAATTCGCAGCACTGCTTCTGAATTCTAAGCCCATTCTTCTAGAATATCAATGATACAAAACTATAAAAATGTCAATTAGGAGATATGGTATCGAAAAGTCGGGGAAAATCGGTAGTAGAATTTAAAAAAAAAGAGATCTCTGTGTTCTGAATCTTGGTAATGGGGTTGGTACCCGGGAGAAGAGGAAATAGCTGTAGCAACTACTCACGTTTTGAGCATTCTTTTCCAACCGCTGTAGCTATTTTTTAGCTGCTGCAGTAGGAAATCGTAGCTGTAACTGCACAGGTTCTGGGGCTGATATTTTGATAGCCAAATAATTTAGCTATTGAATTTTTGCTACTGCCGCTAAGTGGGTAGCTGTGACAGCTAAAAAACAGCTGCCGTAGCTAATTTTCAGCTATTCAAATAATAGCTGATTATTCTTTTCCGCGTACAGTCTCAATATCCCGACAAAATTTGATTCCAAAATTTCGCTGATTTTATCCTTCTATTTCCATTCCACTTCACCCGTAAACTGACGTCCATTTTCTCAGTATTGATGAATCCAGTTTGTCCATGTAATTCCTGCAATTTTCCTTGGATACATCGGGAGGCATTACAATACTAGTCTGAAGATAGACACTTGCTGTGCTCGCAGTTCTGAAGTGAAATTGTTCTCGCTCCACTCGCTATTCGATGCTTAAAATGGCGCTCGCATTGCTCGCGCTTTTAAAATTTGAACACCCGCTCTGCTCGCCATTTAAACCCTAGTAGAAATTTTGGACGGGAAAATATCAGGGCCTGACGAGGCATGCCTGATTTCCTATCGGGTCCTTATCACTTTTCGTTACGGGGTTCCCTATTTTGCTCAATTTTATGGAAATTTCATCCGAACCCTAATGTATCCCTATGTTACAATTGTATTTGAATCCTATTAGGGAAATCAGATAAGGCCCTTGTAAGGGCCTCACAAGATTTTCCTTACTCACGGTTTCCGGATTCTGACCCAATCAGGACCTTATTAAAAATAGGGAATGTCTGATCAAAATTCTACTAGGGAAATTCTGAAGGGCGCTCGCGTCGCTTGCCCTGTTTGAATTTGAGGACACTCGCCATCAATTGCCCCGAATAATGCTCGCACTTCCTGAATTCGAAGATGCTCCCTCCACTCGTCAGTTGATACTCTAAATGCCACTAGCGTCGCTTGCACTGTCTCAATTTGAGGACGTTTACTCCACTAGAGACAAGGTGAAAATGCGCATGGATGCGTTTAACAAGCATCTTTGCGTTGCGCCATCGAGTGGTCAACCGTCGAAACGTATAGACAACATGGATTCATCAATCACAACGTCAAATCGAAAAGAAGGTTTTTACATTCATTGGTGCACGTGTTCTGTACGTTTCGACGATTGATCACTCGATGGCGCGCCGCAAAGATGCTTGTTGAACGCATCCATGCGTACTCTCATCTTTTCTCCTGCTCCACCAAAGTCCATTAACCCAATACGAGACTCTATACAGAACTGTGTGCAGCGTTCCAAGCGTGAAGTCGCGAAATTATCAAATTTCCAAACAAATGAGAGAGCTCTCGAAGTAGTGTTAGTATATATGTGTCGGATACTTCGACGACCTCACGCTTGGACTGCTACAAACAATGCTACAGATTTTCCTGTTGAGTTCCCGGGCCCTGGACTCCACTCGTCATTTAATATTCTGAATGACGCTCGCGTTGCTTGCACTATTTGAATTTGAGAACGCTCACCATTAATTGTTCCGAATAATACACGTCAGAAAAGATTCTTTGTACTCTGTGGCCAGTTTTTTTTTGGATTTGAACCCACTGTGCAGCATCAAAATCCATAATATCAGTGCGATTTGAGGGTATGAACAGATCATTTTGAGGTATGGTACTCTAGAATGAGAATGCTCTATTCTTTTTTCGGATTTCATCAAATTTCCATTCATTGTGTTTGCAAAAACCAACACTGATCGATATTTGGCCAAGAAAATTCAATATTCGACATTGTCGACGCCATCTTAAGGCTGCCATCTTGTTTCTTTTCATCAAAAATTCAACGGAATATGGTTATATCGATACCGGGAACCCGACTAACTTCGCGAGATGGGGTCGGCCACACCTTTACCCTTGTCAAAATATGAAAATTCTTTTGTAATATCATGAAAGAATATCCTTTCTCTCCACCAAAACCGTGAATAACTTTTTCCATCAAATCCTCAACTTATTCTCCCTGGTGGAAAAATTTCGTTGAATTTTGTTCACTTTTGGCACATTCGGTTCTGATTAAAAATCAGCAAAATTCAACAAAATTTCGGAAAAATTTATCACAGTCCGACCTCCCAATAAGACCGCCTGTAATAAGAACGCTTCCCCAGTTTCTGGCTCGGATAGTTCCCCCACTTTCACTTCAACTCCAAGTTTGAGGTATTCACGTGCGAACCTCTGAATAAGAACGCTCGCTTTCTCCCTTCAACGCAAGGCAACGACCATTCAAATGAAAAAGAGGGTGAGCATTGTTGTTGAGAGGTTTCACTGTATAAGGATCCATGTGTGTATGGACCAATCGCCCAATGATGGACCAAGCCTGGCACAAGACCTGCCGAGACTTGTCTTGAACAATTTATCAAACTTGGCTCGGGCTTGGGAATGATAAGATCAGGACAAGCTTGGGCCAGTGGTTTTGCCAGGCTCGGTCCAGTTCATTTTACAAGCATCAACCAATGCTTCTTTGATGGCAGATATGGATGGAAAAAGTAATTGATTCATATTTCAGTTCATGACTTTCTCTCTCAGAATACCGTACCTGAATTATCTTAATACGATAGAAAAATTTGTGACAAGACTGGCACAAGCTTGTATGATCATTGGGGAATTTGCGTTCTTTAATATTTCAATCAATTTTCATTCTATTGTTGAATTATGCTCGAACTAAACTAATTAGATCTCAGTGAAATACCATAACATAAATCTTATAATGATCTGATCCCGTAAGGAATCCAACCTTGGAATCCCCCGAGTCATCCGAAAAACTGATGGTTTAAACCATCATTTTACACTATAGTGTGTAGGATTAATTATGGCAAGAAGATCAGGCCCGCCCTAGCCCGATGGTTATCTCCAAGTCTTCAGCCATTGTAAATTCAAGATTCAGTCAATATTTATAAACATTGTGCCACTTGTGTGGGCGATATTGGCACAACTGTCCTCAACGAATGCTCGATTTTCACGTTGTGCCAAGCTTGTACCAAATGTAGTGTCCATTTCAAAAATATTAACAAATGTACCATGACTGGCTATCCATTGGGAACAACGGGACAATCATGGAACAATATGGGGCCCATTATTCTTCACGGAGGTTTGTTCCTGAGACATGTGTCAACCTTGGGTTTTTTCCAGTGTTGGCAATACCTGCATGGAGAGTAAAATGAAATAAACACTTGAATGTACGTTATCGTTTAGAATAATTCTTCATACTTTCAAAAAACTTCGCTGTACGTGATTTATCCCGTCCTGTTGTTTTTCAAGTTATTTATATAAATTTTGTTTCTATGGACATTTAACGAAGATGTATGTATTTAGAGATTTTCGTATAAAATACCCGAAGATTTTGGTAGAAAATTTTTCCCTGTTCTTTTCCATAAACTTGCAAAATTTCCATATTATTTCCCATGTTTGAAGAAAAACAATGAGGAAAAGGATCAGGAAATTTTGCATCAACCAGTAAAACTTTGCTAAGGGTTCAGACAAATAATTGAAATTATTTTCGTCTGTTTGAATGTTGTTCTGATTGACAATGTATTCAACCGCAGGTACAGGATTTTCAAGAGAACTGGATTCGTCACTGAAGATAAAGCCTCAGGCAAATAGATTCTCCAACATTTTCTTCTAAACACATGAAATAAAACAATATACAAATAATATTCCTAAGAAACTCAGGAATAATATGTACATCAACTATATGCATTGAATAAAACAGTATTCATTTACTATCTAGGACTTGTTCACATGAGTGTCATGGAAAAATTGACACTCGTTAAGAGGATACTAGCGGCGTGGGAGCAGCCAAATCGTTTATAACAAACTACGGGCACACACTTCAATTGAGAGGATACCAAAGTGACCATCGGAGCACGTTTTCTTGCACCAAAATACTCGAAACTAGACTCATGAAAAAATCTCAAACTTTCAGGGATGATTCTTTGAGACCTAACATAATCTAGGTCTTTATAGAGCTCAAATTTTGAATCGCGGAAAAAATTTTTTGGTGCAAGAAAACGTGCCCCGATGGTAACTTTGGTATCCTTTTAAATAAAAATATTGCTTCACACAGCATTCCTCTGACTCCAGTAGAAATGCTGTACAGAGCGATATTTTGATTTAATTGGCCGTTTGCCCGTAGATCGTCATGAACGATTTGGCTGCTACCACGCCGCTGGTATCACCTGGAGCGTTCTTATTCGGAGTGTGTTGCCAGACACACTCTTCCTGAACCAAATTCAAGTCGAATGAAATTTGAGCAAAATTCTGTTGATACCAGCTGATGCCGGGGGTCCACCACTCCATAAAAATCGCTACCAGGAAATCCCAGCTGATTCCTTTCGAGAGATATGCTTTAATGAAATATTCTTTTCTTCCATATTTATAGACAAACGCTTTCTGCTCGCTAGCCTTTGATGTACTTAGTGTTCTCATAATGACCAAAGTAACAATGTGAAATCAACAACGTGAGACATTCTCTGTATATACAAGTACATCAAAACAACAGCAATGTAATGTTAGTTCGAATTCGTCTCTCAAATCGTGAATTTCAATGCTTTCCACGATAAGAGTAGTATTGGGTTTCTGAGTTCAAACGTGTTCCACAATGTCTAAGTTGGGTTCTTTTAGCCGTCATGGAGAGAATAGACGGAAAATTTGTGCGCCATGTGGTGACAAAATTGTGTGCGGAAAAAAAATTAGAATGCCATCGTATCATTGAAACACAAGAAGATCTTATCAAAAAGTTTTATTCTCCCAATTTCAATATTTGTTATTTTCAATATCCATTGTCAATATGTAATCATTGTCGGATCACCATGTATGAATATGAAAAAGGACTTACGAAACGACCATTGGCTAAAATCCCAAATCATCACAATATTTTATTAGTAAAATTAACAAGAAACGTACAAAATTAATTAGCGTGCAAATGCTACATTTGTTTAAAAACAAGGTAACGAGGTCATAACAGAATAGGAAAAGGTAAGGGACATATTCGAATTGTTGAAAACAAAATTAATATGTCCAATGGACTGTATGCCAAATCTTCATTTTCAAAACTTGAAACTCGCAAGTGTGATGACAACACAGAGGATATTCAAAATTTAAATGTCTGTGAAAAATGCTTAACAAACTTACACAAGTGCAATAATACATATGCAGTGCAGAATGCAATGAAATTAATGGAAAATTTGCCTGAGAGATAACAAGAACAGTTGTGTACTAATATATTAAAACGTAAACTACATTGGACGGATTCGGATAGTTCGGCGTCTTAAAATTGTGAAACGTATTTGAGTACTCGAGGACGTAAGACTCAAGTTGTTTTTAATCCCAAAGAACATCGGAATGTTTCTTCCAATGCAGAAAAATTACACCGTCTCCAAGTTTCAACGGGTTCGTCAAAAACGAATATGAATAAATTAGCAAACTTTGATCGCGGTCATGCTGGTAGAAAATCGATTCATGAAGATTTCAAAGGGCTTAATTGATCCATGCGATCAAAGTTGTTAGAACAGTGTTACAACATTACTAAATTGAAATTTGATGTCGAAAAATGTCAAACGAAACACGAAAGGCCCTGTGTTTGGACAAATACTGAAGACATTTTGGAATCTGTGTTAAGAAAGAGACAACATACTGGTAATTATGTAGTGAAGATCGCGGCACATGGTGGAAGAGGCTCTTTCAAAATTTGCATGACAATTTTTCCTCAAAATGATGAACATGAAGATGGTGATGAAGAGAACAGTGTGGAAGAAGAAAATTCTACTCAGAAGGTGGTATGTCACTTCTGCGAGTGGAGCAAAATTAACGAGCGTTAATGAGCTTCCCAAGCGTGTATTGCCTATAATGACAATGGGCCCCAGGCTGGGGTCATCCTCTTTTACCCAGTATTGGGGGGATGACGATGGGGCCCATGT
This sequence comes from Gonatopus flavifemur, assembly GCA_018340375.1. Classification (NCBI taxonomy): domain Eukaryota; kingdom Metazoa; phylum Arthropoda; class Insecta; order Hymenoptera; family Dryinidae; genus Gonatopus; species Gonatopus flavifemur. Next base: position 22,708,536 of record JAFFJZ010000004.1, read on the forward strand.
TGGCTCAATCTTGGCCTTGTTGTGCTTTCCCATACAATCATGGTTGATAGAAAATGGAAAGAAAGAATCTTAGTGCGGGCACATTTGAACTTGGCCACAATTTGGACCAGCGTTCGGCCAAGATTAGGGAGAATTTATATCCTGAGCATGTGCGTACAATCCTCAACGTGTATGAATTTCGGTCCCATTTTGGTTCAGTCTTGGGCCCATATAGGCAGGATGGGGCTCAACACTAGGCCTAAGACTAGGCCAAAGTGGGGTTGAAATTCATGCCCGCTAGGATAGAATTCATAGCAATTCTTCAATTTCAAAAACAAAGGATGAGGCAGCATTGATTACCTAGTCTGGGTTCATGCTAGGTCCAGGGTGTTGCCAATCCTCGGGCAAAGCAATATAGCCAAGCTGGGAACGATGTTATCATCTCAGGGTTGGTCCCATTTGTTTGCCCAGCTTGGTCCCACATTGGGCAGCATTGGTACCCATCCTGGGCGTAGATTGGGACCGCCGTTATTACACACTTGGGTTCTCATGCTTTGCTTAGTGACATCTATTAAGAAAACATACGAAAATATAAACATGTGTTTTGACTTGATAAGAATAAACAACATTTCCTTCAAATTCGTGTCTGATTTTAAACTTTTGCTCATCATCAATGGTCAGCAAACTGCATCTGCAATGTACCCTTGTCCATACCGCCTCATTACTCTTAAGGACTCCAGGAATTGGAATGAGAACAGTAGAGAAGAGAAGTGTACTATGGAAACTGACGGATCCGATGATAATGAATCGAATGATTCAAAAAAATATGCGCATTTGAAGGCTGACTACGAAAGGTTTCATGATGCAGGGAAAGGTATGAAAGAAGCAAAACATTTTCGTAGCACAGTACATCCTCCTTCATTTCATGAAAATGCAGATATCACTATGATTGAAAAATGTGTCATTCCGGAGCTCCATGTATTCCAAGGATTTATGAACCATTTATTATGGAATGGCCTTGTACCCTCCTCGGTGAAGAAACAGCTCTTATTTGGCCCAAAAAGTTACACATTGTTTCCAAAAGCTATCACGGGGATATCTTTGGAGGGAATCAGTGTCGGAAGCTTATGAAAGATGTCGATGCATTGATGGATCCTGATATTTACAAAAATGTTGGGAGCCTACGATTAATCCCATTCATATCGGCTATTGAAGCTATGAACAAGCTTGTAAATTACTATTTCACAGCAAAAAAATTATGTCACGAGATGACTGATATAAAAAAAAATGAAAGACTTGAAAAGAATGTAAACTGCCACCAGAGTTTCACAAACATTAAAGAGCCATGGTCTCCCGAAACATGTGATACAGTGTCTTGAGACTTTGAGTGACGACGGATTGGGCATATGGTCGGAACAAGCTGGTGAATCGGTCCATAGGGGATTCATCAAGTTCTGGGACCGATATAAAATGATCAACATTGGAGATTCTAGATTTTTCACAAAGATTAAAAGATGCGGTTGTAGAGTTTTCCTCATTCCATATCCGAATCTGCAGATATTATGCACTAATATGTTCAGTAATATGCAGTCATGAGCAGTGATGATATTCAGTAATGTAGTTTAGTAGTTGTAATATTCAGTAGGAATATTCATAAATGAATGTGATTTTTTTCATAAAATGAGTGTAATTTTTTTTCAAAGGCATGATAAGGTCATTTATGTGGAATTTGATGGCATGAATTTCAAATATATATGCATATTGTATGATATTACACAATTATACATTAAAGGCTAACAAACAGAAAGCAATTATTCATAAATATGGAAAGAGAGAATATTTCATTAAAGCATATCTCTCGAAAGGAATCGGTTAGGATTTCCCGGTTGCGATTTTTATGTAGTGGTGGACCCCCAAAATCAGCTGGTATCAACAGAATTTTGCTCAATTTTCATTCGACTTGAATTTGGTTCAGAAGGGATGTGCAGATTCGAGACCGAGACCGTTTTTACCCTCTCCATTGACCGCTTCCCCTCTCTCCCACCATGCGGATTAAGTCGGGCGAGTGGGAGAGAAGGAGTAACTCTGAATTCCGATTGAGAGGATAGATAGATAGATATTTATTAGGTCCTAAGATTTCATCTTTCAAGGACTAACATATAATTACATAAAGTATAAAGACCAATCAGACCAACAGTATATAAAAAGCATGAACACTAATCGATTCATTGCACACTGAAGCAATAGGCTATTATTATGCTAGAGTTAATTACCAACTTAAAACTAATTTACATCCTACGTGACATTTCTGCAAAAGTAAGCGGTGGTAGATGGGTGAACGGAGCGCGCATACATCGCCCAGCAACCCATGTCACCATACATCAGTCAACAAGCTGAGCTGACCTGCAGGGACAGGAGATGCTTCAAGAGCCTATTCTTGAAAACATGGATACTGGGCGAGGAGCGAACATCAGCGGGTAGACAGTTCCAGAAATAACAACCGCTCATGAGGAAGGAACTTCTAAAAGTCTCCGTACGATAATTCGGTATGTGAAGGTCATCAGGACGAGCATGCATTCTTCGAACACCCAGCTCCCGAACAAACATGAAATCGCGCTTTAAGTACGAAGGAATTCCCGTATTTAATATCGTGAACAGGAGTGTACCCAAGAAGTACTGCCTTCGATATTCACAACGCAACCATTTCAGCTCATTAATAAGAGGTGTTATTCGTTGATCACGTTTAGCGTTAGTGATAAATCGAATACAGTTATTTAGACATCGCTGGAGTTTTAAATTCAACGTATACGGTAGCCCAGAGAGAACAACACATCCATAATCAAAAAGAGGAAAGATAAGCGAAGAGACAAGATGCTTACGAATTTCTAGAGAGAATGTCTTTCTATGGAGTTTCAGTTGGAACAGTGTCCTATTCACACGTTTGATGATGCCAGAGACATGTTCGTGCCATGATAGCGTATCATCCAACACGATTCCAAGGTATTTTACATTTTGTACAAAAGAAATAGGTTGATTATATAGAGAAAGAGCAGGCAGGGTGGACAGATCAATGGAACGTATGTATTTATCACTGCCTATGAGTAGAGCTTTAGTTTTAGCTACATTTATGGGGATGAAGTTAGCCTCAGACCATGCAGAGATCGATTCAATATCGGCATTGATCTTGGCAATCGCCTCTGATAGACGGATTGGATCAGCCTGCAAGTGGATTTCGAAGTCATCAGCATACAATCCATATCTACAAAAGAGAATAGATGAAGGAAGATCCCTAGCATATACAAAGTGTAGGAGAGGTCCTAATACGGAACCTTGAGGCACTCCAGATGTAACAGGCAGCCAGTCAGAACGCTCATCCGTGGAGCCAATGACGGCTTGAAAACAGAGACAGAGACAGCAAGCGTCAGACAGCACGGAGCGCACGCCTGGTGGGGGTACTCGAATTCTAGGAAAAACTCTTCCCTTGGGGACTTTTGTGTTCTTATTAGAAGGTCGGACTGTATTTGTCCACAAAATTCATCAACTTTTAAGGGGAGGTTCTAGTCAAAAAACCCGAAAATTGATGTACTTTCATGATTTTTTTTTTCGAGTGATTGTAAATGTCATTTGAGGAAACTTTTCTTGTATGTATCAGTGTATGTTCAGAGATGTAAATAAAATTTGTTACAAAAAAAATGAATTACAATGGTGGCTCCAGTCCTCACTGAATGAAGCCGTGCGCAACGATGATCAATTTGCGCGGGGCACTGTACGGCCCTGCCAAGTGATCTGAAACACACAAACCAAAAATATTCTCGAAATGGATGAAATTTGGAATGCCATCTGATTTTCCAATTTTTGAAAAATCCGTTTGAAAATAAATGACGGCCATTACAAAGAAGGAAACCCTCTTCCCCCGTCTTTTTTTGATTTGTTTTTAACGTTAAAAAAACAATGTTCAACGATTTCTTTTTAAACGCTTCCTGAAGGCCCCCTAAATTGAACAAGCTTCAATTTGAGCTGTCAAAAATCGAGATCGGTTGAATCGTTGAAGCTGAATCGTGCCCCTCGCGCAAAAACAAGTTGTTTCCAGAAAAGCGCGTCTGAAGTTTGAGGGAAAAAAATCGCGAGTAATGTTTTTTTCGACACTTGCATCTAATCAGCTGTTCCAGCACCATAGAAGGTTCCTTCCTCATTCTCAGAGAGCAGGTATTGCTGCACTTACCTGTTACCTCCTTTTTACCCACCCTTATTGTGGTTTATACTTATTTCTCGGCCGACGCACTCTCTCGTCTAGTACGCTAAAACTCTTAAAATGAATCATACAGGGGGATATCCTTTTGGCTACACATTTTCAAGACCCTAAGGATGAAAATGAAGCAAAATGAAATTTGTTTACTTCGATTCAAGTCCGTTGAAGTTCGAGGATTTTCATTGAATTTGATTGCAATATTGCTGTACCAAAAGTGAACAAAATTCAACAAAGCTTCTCCGCCAGCGCTGTTAGCGACATTCAAAATAGGAGGTTTCGAAGTTGAACCATTATCATTCTCTTGGACCTCTCAGGAAGGCGCTGAAGGTTCATGAGCTTCTTATGGATTCCTCGTAAACTTATTACCACTGTTTCATTCGAGTAAAATTAAAACTGAAAAATATTATATGGAACATGAACGCGAAGATAACCAATAGTGTATAACACGTGTATTTACAAAACACCCCGAGATCAAAGATCACTTTGAAATTTGGTGTGCACCAACTGATGAACACCACGTGTGATCCTCTAAACTTATCAAGTAGATCTTGGAACGAAGAGAAACGGGGCAAAGATAATGTTACATCGGTATGTGCCAATTTTAGAATTATCTACACGCGTTTGTTGCGAGGGTTCGTTTTTTCTCATTCACCGATTCGAAGCATCCACGCGCTCGGCGAGAAAATATAATGATAAAATCATCACTCTACATTCTACATTGGATATTTGAGAATTATCTTAACAAAGAATTATTCCCTTTGATCTCTCCAAGGTTCGGTTCTTGTATTAAAATTGATGATACAAGAAGTTCGATGAACGGATGATGTTGAATATTCAACGGACGACCACGAGGATTCAATAGAATCGAAGAAGCAGCTGATCTATCGATAGTTCAACGCGTAAAGAATGCAAAGCTGTAACGATATCGATGATTTATTTGCGTTTGAATAACCAAGGCACGTTTATTCATCATGCAAAGTGGCAAATATACGCGTCGATTTGTCCCTTTGAATAATCAATGGTACATTACAGGTTATTTATATCATCGTTATCTCAGCGCGTATGCAGTGAAATGAAATGAGTATGAAAAATGTACATGTAAAATTCTTTGTCAGCTGATGTACAGAATTTGAAACTGATATCTCTAACGGTTGTAACAGTTCATATTTTTCTCATTAACTTTGACGTGGAGAAGAAAAAAGTCCCATATCAAACACGGTACTCATATTTTATCTGACTAAAAGGACCAACTTGGCTACAAGGTACGTGTGTACTGTAGTATACCCACATATCGCGTCGTGAAAAATTCCCGCTATCATATTCATAAATACATTACTTAAGCGCGAAGGTGCGCTTTTAATATCGCGAAATCTCGTGTATAACCTTACGGTTTCCGATCGTATCTAACACACTCGCATACAAGTAATTCGCTGGAAGATTGGAAAAGGTGGATAAGGATGAACTCGAAACTGCAGCGTACACCAAAGGTCGCCCTTATATCTCGAATCACAGGGGCTAGTCACGCCCGCCTTTGACGCCCCAAGCACGGTTGTTGTTCGACTCGCTCGCTCGCTTACCGCGACCGTTCGCTAAGCTCCTTTCACGCCGCTGAAAGCTTCTCTATTTCCGTGGGGAAAATTTTCAACAACGCTGAACCACCAACTTTTTCCTACACAGCATCTACCTAGGGCACCGGAGATCAAGTGAAAACCGTATAAACGCGATACGTAATACAGTACACGAATACAGTCGGAGTTTATATGGGACAATCTGACGATGAGAACAAGTTTGCTCGTTAAATACACACGGAATAAAATTTTGGATAACTACTGCGTTGTCGTGGTGAAATCTCTGCAAGCCAGAGGCGTATCTGCAAATATCAACGTTGTCCAGCTGCATCGCGGAAACTCAATAATACGCTACTCGACCACGAGTTGTCTACATTTGGTATCGATAGAAAGTTACCGACCATTAGCTGGCTAGCTAAAAGCAATCCATACAACGCCACACGATATGAATTGAATCACCTCGCTATACGTCGAATTGAATTTTAATTGTATTGGACGTGAAACGAGGAACGACGATGAGAGAGCTAATTTTCCCTTTGATAAACATTGATCAACGTTAGGGGAAGGATATTACAGCTCATATCGCATATATCTTCCCATGGATGTTCCTGTTTTTTTTTGTTTTGCGTCGAATTTCTTCTTCTCTTGAAGTCAATATTGTCTGAACTGTTGGGAAGTTTTTCTTTCTCTTCTTATTCCTCGTTGCACGTTAATTGGAGACTCTTCTACAATCCGAACGCTAATAAGCTCTCGTGGATCTCCACGCAGCTAACATTCTCTATCTCCTTTCGTCCCTCATCTTCAACGCATTCTCCGCGTCGTCAAGATTACCTCGACGGCGAGTTCAATGTTCTTGAAGAAAATTAATGGTGGCCCGACACCTTCGTGCTACGATAAACTCTCAATCATCGGGTAGGGTATAAAGACGTAGGGGCCACAGCAGAAATTCATATTGCGTGTTCGATTAGAACCAGATCTGGAAAACCTTTTCTCGAATCAGGCCCTGATACGGAGAGCACTGAGAAATTCAGCACCGAATATAACCCACTCTTTCAACGTTGCATGTTTCAAAGGAATTCAGAAACAGGTGAATTAGGGGAAGATTAGGCGTTCAGCTTTTCAGAAGAATTCCGTTGAGAGAAATTCAGAGAGAAGTAAATTGAGAAGAATTCCTAGTCCAAAATTTCAGAGGCGTTCAGGGAGTTTCAGAGGGATTCAAGCTGATGTGAATTGAGAAAAATTATGCATTAAACTTTTCAGAAGGATCGGGAAGAATTCAGAAACATTCAGAACAATTCAGGATAATTCAAAGATAAGTCAATTGAAAAAATGTCAGGAAGTTCAGAGAGTTTCAGAGAGATTCAGACCGATTCGAAGACACAACTGAATCGGGAAAAATTGTGAATTGAACCGTGAGGGGAGATTCAGAACGATTTAGGAAAATTTAGAGAAAATTGAGTGAATGGAGAAAAATTCTGGGAGCAAATTCCAGAGCAACTCAGAGGGTTTTTGGAGATATACGGAAAACTTGATAACAGGTGGTGTGAGAAGAATTGTGGGTTAAAATCTTCAAAAAGATTCGGGAAAATTCAGATAGATTCAGAGAAAAGTAACTTGAAGGAAAATTTTGGTTCCATAATTCCAAAGGCATTCAGAAAGACTCAGTGCAACATACGCGCAGATGAATTGAGAAAAGTTGTGGATTGATCTCTGAAGAGGGAATTTAGAGAGATTCAGTGATATTTTAGGAGAATTTCAAAAAATTTAGACAAAATTAAATTCAAGAAAACCGTCGCTTACCGTTTCTACAGAAATTCAAAGATTTATAGGGACATTCAGAGAGGAGGGGACTTGAAAACAATTTCGACCGATTCCAGCACTAATTTCGGGAGATTCGAATTCCGATTTAGGATCTAATTATTTTTGAAAATTTCATGTTTCATTTAGAAAAAAGTAGGTTGCAGGGAATTTTTGAGCCACGATTCCAGAAGCGATACAAGAAGATCCTTGTTCAAATTTCAAATTTTGAGAGACCTCGGAATCATTCAGAGACATCCCAAAAAATTCACAAGAGTTTCAGGGACATTTTGGAAACTCAGATTGAATAAAGAAAATTCACTGGAATTCATACAGATTCAAAAAGAGATTTGAAAAAAGCTGCTTTGGAATCCAACTAAATGGATTCTGAAAATTCAGAGATATTCGAAGGAATTCGGATAAATTCAAAGAAACTTAGAGAAAGGTGAAAGGAATTTGGCATGTTTCGCTATCTGACGACCCTCTTACTTCTTTCGAATTACTCTAAATGACTCTGAATATCTCAAGGAATGTCCCAAAACACGGAGAGATTTCAAAGAGAGTCTGCAGGATCCCAAATGATTCAGAGATATTCTCAAAATTCACAGAAATTCGAGGGAATTTTTGAAAACGAAGTTTGAATGATTCAGACAGATTTGTAGGAAGCTTTAGAATCTGAATACGTGAAATTCTGAACGATTCAGGGAGATTACGACAAATTCATAGAAAACTTTGGAATCCACGTAAATGGAATTCCAAGAAATTCAGGGAGATTCAAACAATTTCAGAAGAAGTCACACAAAGTCTGTGAATCTCAGACCATTATGGAGAAAGTTAAATGGAATTCTGAACAACTCAGATAATTTGGGCGAAAGTTTTGGAATCTAAATGGATAAAATTCTGAAGGATCCATACAAAATCAGAAAAATAAAGACAAATCCAGGTAAATCCAAAGGAAAGATGAGCAGATTCAGGATACATCACTTGCTGATAAGCTTTCAACTTTCTCTGAATTACTGTAAATTATTCTGAATCCCTGAGAGATGCCTCAAAATATGGAGAAATTTCGGAAAGTTCCAGAGAAATTCAGGGGTTTTCTTCACTGGACAATTCTGAAGGATCCAGATTGACCTAGAGATATCCCAAAATTCCAAGAAATATTGAGAAAATTTTGGAAACACAGTTTGAATTGATTCAGACAGATTTGTAGAAAGTTTCGGAGTAAGAATAAATGACATTCTAAAATGTTCATACGGATTCTGAGGAGACTTGAGAATCTAGAAAATAGAATTTCCAAAGATTCAGACAGATTCAAAGAGATTCATACAAACTCAAAAGCATTCAACAGTTACAGGCGAAGTAAAAAAGAAGCCTGGACACCTGAATTAAGAAAGATTCAATCAAGAAAGAATTCGATGAAAACTTAGGAATTCCAAGAGATTCAGGGAGATACAAACGAATTCCAAGGAATTCAGAGGAATTTATTGAGATTCAGATTATTTCGAAGGAAGTTTTATAAACTTCTGAGAGATTCCAACAGTTCCGAGAAAATTTAGAGAAGTTCAGAGAGATTTAAAAACTCTCAAAAAAATTCAAAAAGGTGCAGATAGTTTCGAAAAAGGTTTTGGAATATGAATAATGAAATTCCAGAGGATTTGAACTGGTTCAGGAAAAATTTAAGGATTTGAATAAATGTCATTCCAAAAGATTCTGGAATATTCAGATAAATTCAGACAAATTCATTCAGATTCAGACCATTTTGAAGAGAGATTGACGAAAATCCTGGAAATTTCAGACAGTTCCGAGAAAATCCAGAGGGATTCAGAGAAATTCACATAAATTCAGAAAGATTCAAATAATTTCGGAAAGAGTTTTGAAATATAAGTGAATGAAATTCTAAAGGATCCAAATTGGTTCAGAGGAAGTTTTGGCATTCAAACACATTAAATTTCAAAAGGTTCGAGAGTATTGAGTTATTTCTAAATTCAGGAAAATTTATAGATATTCAAATCATTTCGAAAGGAATTTCATCATGTTTTGAGTGATTCAGACATTTTCAAGCAAATTTAGAAGAATTCAGGGAGACTCGAAGACTTTCAGAGGAATTCAGATAATTTCGGAGAAAGTTTTGGAGTATTAATAAACAAAATTCTAGAGAATTCAAATGATTTCAAGGAAAATTTTCGGATGTATTTACAAGAAATTTCAACAGATTCAGGTAACAATTTTGACGCATTCATTGAGATTCGGACCATTTCGAAAAGAGATTTATGACATTCAAACAGATTCAGACGATTCCGGAGAAAGTTTTGGAATTTGAATGAATTAAATTCTTGGAAATTCAGATAGATTGAGGGGTTCAGAGTGATTCAGGCAAATGCAGAGGAATTCAGGTAAATGCGAATGAATTCAGACATATTTAGATAATTAGGAGAAAATTGTTGAGTCTGAATAAATAAAATTCTGAGGAATTCATCATACATATTCAGAAGGATTTGGTGGAATTGAGAGAGTTTCAGATAAATTCAGAGTAAACTTTGAAATCTGAATGAATAACATTCTGCAACGACCAAAACCGATCCGGTTAAAACATTAGTGGTCTCAATAACTGGAAACCTAGTTCGATTCATCAGGAAATGTGATTATGACGTCCAAAAAGAAACGGTTGAAGTCAAAATTAACCGCATATCTTAATTATCACACCAAGACAAAACATCTGGTTTTTCTAACCTGAAAAATGTACTCGATTTTGGCTTCAATCATTTTTTTTTATGTCACAATCATACCTCCTGGTGAATAGCACTGAATTTCAAGTTATTGCAACCACGGATTAGATCGTTTTTTTTTGTCAGTGCGAAGGTTTCAAGTAACTTCACTGTGAGAAATTCCCTCGGTGATTTTACCAAGATGTCAGTGGCAACAGCATTTACCCTTACATTATCGATAAAGTTACAATATATGATGTAAAATTACATATCCATATCAAGGAAAATTACTTACAGTGTAATGATGTAAAATTACCTTCACCATTCGTAAATTTACATGAACTGTATTGGTCAATTCTGTTGCCACCTACATATTTGTGTGAAATTATACCTACCTGTTTAATGCAAAACTACACAGACAAAAAAAAATTATTTTCACCTTGATCTGAGATGTTTGGCATTAATGTCTGAGAAACATTTCTCCAACGGGTCTCGAACCCTGGTCGAAGACCTCCCTATACACTATTCCTAACCCACCTAACCCATGCCCTCACGATTGCAGCTAAACCGACAACGCAGATGATTTGTTCGAAAGAGGCTTACATATGTTTGTACTCGTTTCAATTGTGGGCATTATTAGCATGTCCCAGGAATTTGACTTCTCGTCTAAAGATTAATGAATTCATGTTACAATGGTAATTTTACTGATTTGAAAGGTGAAATTACAACTATACTGTACATGTAAATTTACCAATCGGGAAGGGTAATGAGAATTTACTCTGGTACCAGTGTAATTTCACCGATGTGAGAGTGAAATTAACACTACACTGTATGTGTAAATTCACCGATCGGGGAGACTCTCAACCTTAGCAGAAATGACTCTAGCTCCCTTATAGTTAATATCAAGGGCCTTTTTAGTGACTAGCTTCCTTGCAAGCGCCTTGGAAGGTGTTAGACAACCACTCACAGTGGTCCTGAAGGGTCATTAAATGCTCCCAAAATGGATCCAAAATCGAGTTGTACATGTTTCAAGGTCATTTATAGCTTCGAAATTCGGAAGAATCAAAATCCTAGCTGCTCTCTTTCTTGAGAAATCAATGTTTACCCGTTTTCAACGTGAATTCACCATTTAATCTGCATTCGTTTGATATCGATCACATCCCAGCAAACACAACTGCGGGCGTTTCAAAGGGCCAGTAACGGCTCTTCAACGGCATTGCAGGACCATTAGCGGCCCATTGGAACGCCAGTAATAATTGTTTGTAGGGATAATGACAATTTCACAAGACTTATTAGACAAGCTGTTCTACCGGTATAAGTTAGGACTTTTATTTCATTTCCCTCCACTAGATGTCACGTACTCGTAAGAGAACTCAGATACACTCAGAGAAATCCTCACAGTTGCTTTGACCAGGAGGCATAAACTCAAATAGAAAATTGTCAGACTGATTTCAGCGCCGCCGTACGGGAGAGCACTGGAAATAATTCTACATGGATACACTAACGAAAGTCATGAACAAATCATTTTAATTTTTGAAGTAGTATTGGAGTATTCATGGAAATTATTTTCAGTGCTCTTCCTTACGGCGGCGCTGAAATCACTCTGAAAATTTTCCACTTGAGTTTATGCCCCCTGGCTTTGACCAAAACGTCCCGACTAAATATGCTTAGTGTCTTCATGCTTTATGCTCTATATGCTTCAATCATGCTTGTTCTCGTATTCAATTGTTTTTGCACACGTCCCGTTTCTTTTACACGTAAAGACGCGTAAGTCGATCAAACTTGTCAAAGGTGGATGTGTTCAGTGATGCCAGATTCGAGACCGACACCGCTCACCCTCTCCATCGACCGCTTCCCCTTTCTCCCACCATGCGGGTTAAATTGGGCAAGCGAGAGAGTGATACTTACTCTTTCTCTCTCGCTCGCCCAATTTAATCCGCATGGTGGGAGAAAGGGGAAGCCGTCGATGGAGAGGGTAAGAGCGGTCTCGAATCTGGCATCACTGGATGCGTTGCTGCTTGAAATTGTATGAATTGAATCGCGGGTGGTTAGAAAACTGGAATGTTCAACAATGCTTACTTTTTCTCTACAATGTCAGTGCGATTCTTTCAAGAGCATATACTTTTATATGCAGAAACGTGGTAACAGGTCTTGATATTATAGGTTATGAATGAGAACCAAACGATACAGTAAATGATCCAATTCTAATAGTTTTACAGATTAGGATATTATAGTGTAGCTCAGTGTTCAAGATGAATGGTGGAAAATGGTTTTGTTTATTAAAAATCAAGTGATTCCAAATCCGATCGCAGGTTATATAGTATTATAAAAATCAGTAAGTGGTACTCAAAGTACATAGTTAACACGTTATTTTACTGATTTTTTTCAGATCACAGCAACTAATACTTCCTCTCAGTGTAAGCCCCAGTTGTCATTAGGTGGACATGCATGTGAATTACAGTACACAAAAATGCCCGAAGGGTAGTGTCAAATCTCAAAAGAATCGTTTCTTGTTAACATAGGATATATCAAATTTTCATTGATATTTTATATGTTTCCATGCAAACCGAACAATTTTCCTATGAAAAAGAATCAATTCCCTTCAAGAGTCGGCATCCCTACCGAGCACGATCGTTTTAAAGTCTCATGAAATGCCATCAGAATGGATTCGAAATCCTAGCTGCTCCCTTTTTTGAGAAATCGACATTCCCATGTCCTCAATGTGAATCCATGATTTACTCTGCGCAGAGGAAATAGATCGGCGATGATCACTTTTGGAACCGTAATGATCACCTTATTCGCAGTGATCTTACTGAATGTTGTTATCACTGTCTGTAATCGTAATGATTACTGTACAGACATCCCTCCTTTGACACCAATAGGGTCGTCTACCACCAATACAAGGAGAAGTGATGTTCAATACAGTAATTCTTAGGTTACAGACAGTAACAGCTATCTTCAGTGAGATAACTGTTGACAAAGCGATCATTACGGTTCAAAGAGTGATCATCGCTGAATTTTTGTCCCCATGTCTATTTGTTTGTATCATTCGCTAACCCAGAACCGCAGTTTGACGATAACCTAGTAGTATTATTGCCCTATTTCCTTCAATTTTCCTTTCAACTGCGTTCGAATTAATCTTTCATCTGTGAACGTTCTTTTGGTACCTTCCTTTCATAAACCAGGGCCATCTGTGTTCGACCGTTGTTCAACCACGTTCGAAATGATGGAAGAAAATCTGAAAACATTCATGCTGCTCTTTACAATCCTTCGACTCAACAAATCAATTATATTATTGTTGAAAATTGGATAGTCCCTCATGGTCTCGTTTAAAAGAAATCGAGCAAGAATTGATCAAAATCGTTTGGGCCGTAACTTGCGATACGCTGGTTCAAAGATGAGGGGTTAACATTTTTTCTCTTGGCGTACAAGCCAGATGAAATTCGATGACACCTGTCAAACTCTGGTCAAAATTTTGTCAGGTTATATCTGGAATCATCTGGCAGGAGACAGAATCCGATCAGAATCAGACGAGATATTTTTCACTCGATTCTATCCGGCATCTTAAACAGGGCTGAACATTTTTCATTCTGTGACGAACCCAGAACTTGAGAAATTTACATTAGGTGGATTCTGCACTTTGTTAAGACCAAAAGCTTAATCCATGACGATGCTGTATGAATTGCAAACTCTCTTCAACGTATGCAAGAATGATGTGAATTTTCAGTGTTTGTGAGAGATTATTGATGCTCTCCAGAGCTTCATAACTAGAATACCCAAGAAGGTCGATTCGACTATTCGGCACTTTTTTCGTATTTCATCGATTCTGTGTCACATTTTGCTGGAAGCAGGCAAGTATTCAGATCGCACGAAGAAAACCTCAAATCAGTGAAAGCTACACTGAGAAAACAGGTATCTTGAAAAATATCATAATTTATGGATTTTCAGCGCTGGTCTGACCCGAGTCGGAATATTCACTTGCATCAATCTCTAAAAGTACCATAATTTCTTGGACTTTTTCAAATAAGTATGGTACCTTCCGTATAAAAGTCCAAGACATTATGGTACTTTTAGAGGTTTTTTCAGGTAAATATTTAGACTCGGTCAGACCAGCGCAGAAAATCCATAAATTATGGTACTTTTTAAGATACCTTTTTCTCCGTGTACAAAGATACAATTTTTCAACGTACGAAGTTCAGAAACATAAAGTACAAAGGAGAAATGCACAGTACTCGGATCTACCTCCTAAGTGGTCATGCAAAGTATTCACTTTTTATAGAAACATATGAGATATGAATGAAAATTTGATATATCCTATGTTAACAAGAATCGATTCTTTTAAGACTCGACAGCAGTATTTTTCGGGCATTCTGTTGTACTATAATTCACATACATGTCTACCTAATGATAATTGGCTTACCTGAGTTCTCTTACGACTACGTGACATCTAGCGGAGGAAAATGAAATGAAAGTTCCAACTTATACAGGTACTGATATCAAACGAATGCAGAATCAATGGTGAATTCACGTTGGAAGAGGGAAAACAACGATTTCTCGAGAAAGGGAGCAGCTAGGATTTCGATTCTTTCGAATTTCGAAGCTAAAAATGAAACATGTACCACAACCCGATTTTGGAAGCATTTAATGACCCTTCAGGACCACTGTACACTATAATCAATTTTACTCGGGAAAATTCGAATTCAGATTATTTCGGGAAACGTCCTTCCTTCAATCTTGCGTCCCATACGTTAAAAATACTATTTGAAATTTAAAAACTACATGGGTTCGCTTGCATCAATAGTATTCACTTTCAGTACAAGCTTATGAAAAAAACCTTAGTCCCCCGTTTGTTATGTTACAAAAAATCAGAAATGACAATAATACGCAGTTTTCTCGAAATATTGATTTCCATTTTCATTCATAAAGGAATCTCAATCATCCCACACACCACGACCTTCCTCAGATTCAACAATAACACCAACGATCTCAACGACGACGATGAAGACTATGATGGAATAAATATATCGTCTCCGGGGGAAAAAGCGGAATAAAAAAAACAATAATAAATCGCTAGCGTAATTTCTTTCCCGAACCCTCGATGGACCGTGTGTATATATCCTTTCCTTCGTGTATATACATCGATATCTGTCCATTAATTCTCGCATCGTTCACTTCGAAAGCTAAACCGATGGGAACGCGTCCGAGTGGTTTTAGAGTTTCAATTTTACTACAATATCGTGATGGTCGCTCAATGCAGTTGCGGTTTGGCATGAGACTGACCGAACGACAGCGAACGAGCGATTTTGCGGCTGGCAATATTTGCCCTGATTCGAATTCACGAGCAGTTTTGTGGCCGTCGATCCGCCTTTATCACCCAACTCCCTTCGTTCCGGCCTCACTCCCCAATTCCATACGATTGACATCACCTAATAAACATTCTCAGCAGGAGAATTTGAATTGACAAGTAAATGATAAGTAAACCGCGATTAGAGTATCTATGGATGGATGCATAAACGAAACAGCCCTACGGCTGTAACGGAACAACAGGACCAACAACAGCCACGCCAAATTCTACATCGAAATTTCAAAAAGGACGCAAGAGAGATATAGGGATTTGAAGGATGGCGTACGAAACTGCTTACGCTTCCATGAGCGATAGTGAATCGTTTGGTTGTGTAAACTATGCTGTCAGGCAACGATCATGTATTTATTAAACATGACCATCGGGATCGAACTCACCATCAATGATCGGCCATCCTCATGGGATAACGCGTATGAGTTTATCTGTACGTCATCCTATCGGTTCGCAAAAAGAGGGAGGAGAATATATACATACCCTATTCACCCGCATTGAATTTCATATCCATAAAACATACGTCTCTCGATCGAATCGTTCTTCCACCACTGTCATAGATACTTCGCCATAGATTCGTAGGTGATTTGCATGCACAATAGTTTTTATATTTCCAAGAGATGCGTATGTACGTACGAGTATGTACTTTCATTATTCTTCCCTGGAAAAAGGAACAAAAAAAGAACACGGTAGTAGTAGCAGCCTTGGTAGAGAGAATCATTGGGAGAAAGAGAAAAGTCTTGAGGGTTCCCTCGAACAGGAGGCAAATCACGTACACAGCAACTTTCGCGGAGTCCTACTGAATTGAATTTCGGACAACACTTACCAGATCGGGTTCATGAATAATACATTGTGTACAACGGTAGTCATGGTTGTCACGCCGGTAAAAGTGTTGACCGGTATGATCAAGATGGATGGGACTTCCATTGATTATCAGAGACAAATACCTTGTCTCTCTTTTATTTTAAAAACATTTTGATAAAACTCCACTCATTTCATTCAACGATCAATTTAATTACGTTCTTATCCTCCGACTGGAAGAATAATGATGAAATTTTGAGAAAATAGTATAAGTAGAAAGAAAGGGGAGGAATACGTCGCGTGTACAGGTTTCCAGACTCCTCTTAATGCTAAGAGATATGGTACAAGATGATGCATCGCGAGTGTCATTACGTTATATCGCCCGACATTAGACGAGATCGTGCGGTAGTCGTGGTGATCGTGGTGGTCGTGGTAGGTCTCATCATAACATAGCATCCCATTTAACTCGAACGCTACCTTTCATCATATTTTTTAACCTCGAGAGATATAAGATCTAACTCAGTAACTCTGAGAACCACCACAACTCGATTATACACCCTTGAAAAATTTATGCAATTCATCATGTGCATTTCCAGATGAGATCACGCTGTTTTTTTGTTGTTTCATAAAAGGAGAAACCTTGAGAAATAATTTTAACCATAAGATGAAATATATGAATTCGTAGAGACATCCGAATCTGATATCTATTTTGCCACGTTTGTATCCACGCGTGCGCAAGTATATGAATATTTGCTTTCGTGTCACGTATCGATTAGTCGGCAACTCTTCTTTGTAATGACAATCAAAAATCAATAAATGAACTCGAAATGAACTCGTGATCTGGAAAATATTCGCGACGCATGCATCGTGCAGTAAGAAAACAAATAATATTTGGCTGAAAACGCAGCCCCAAATAGGGGGCTTAAGCGCATTGCCTAGCTTTATTATAATTTCATGTAATTCTGCTAATGGGAATTAGCCGACGAGCGGTCGTAGAATAATATTAACGTAAGGGAAACGACCCGTACCGCGTGTGGATTTAAACCACGATTCACCATGATCCGCGTTTGGGATTATTTTTCATGGTGTATAACACCCTACTTGTCAGCCAGTAGTCCTCTGCGCCCGCCGTTAGAACAGAGAATCTAGCGAGAGAACAACACGTCAGCAGAAATTTTCTCCGTTCCTGTCAGATATATACAGAGATTATGTTTATGTGAAACCTTGTTAAAAGCTATTACTATTCTCGGTTTAGTTGAGCGGAAGGGAAAGTTTTCGTCTATGGAGATTTTTCAGACTGACGTGCGGACGGAAAGCGGTGAAGAATAATCTCTCTCTATGGGAAGGGGATGGATGGAAATGTTGTGTTTCGCCAAGTTTCGAAGGAATTATTTTCATGATCGCAGAAGAATAAAATACCGGATTTGCGTTGCCACTTGGAAAAAATTCCAAAGAATTTTGTGGCATTGATTTCATTAATGGGAAAAATATGAAATTTGATACCCGGAGTCCTCCCTTGGTAGAAATCACTCCAGTTCTTCCCTATGTCTTATAATAGTCTAGAAGATGATTTCTGGTCGGATTGAGGAGTTATGTACTGTTTGAAGCCTGAAAATGAGGGGGTTTTCTGTGAATTTTTTGTGACTCTGCAAATGGAACGATCAATATAAGGTTTCGAGGATTTATTATACATATCTTGAGGTGAAGAAGAAATTTTTTATTACAATATTGAGGACAAAATGGCGGCTCAGTTGTATATACAAAAGAAGTGTATTTTTTGAAGGCGCTCCACGGCCGATATCAGAAGTCTCGTACGTCTGCAGCTAGAACAATAAACAAAATTTTTTCTTAATCTACATGAATGTTGCTACAGAAGTACGTAGAATCATTGAGGAATATTGATTTTTGCAATTTTGGCATCCATTCGAAGAAAAAAGTCGCATTCTCGACGAAAAAATCGACCATAATTTGTTTATAAAAATCGTAATTGTTCATCAATCGTAAATATCCTATGTACTTCGATGGATAATCTATCCGAGAAGCTACAGTTGAATTTCCAAGTCAATCGGATGAAAATTACTCGAGTTCTGATGTTGGCTTTCGAGGAAAACGCGTTTGAATTTCGAGAATGAGTTTACGATAGGAAATTCTTAAAACAGAGGCTTGCTGTTTTTTTTACCTTAAGTCCGCGATCCCAGCACCAGATAACTGCCGTTCTAAGTTCAAATAACTCTTCTCCAGCTCTTTCTTGAACGATTTAGCGATTTTTTGTAACATTCAAAATCGCTACATGATTGAGAAAGTCAGAATTTGTTATTTCGAACCGCCAAGAGTTGCTTCAAAAATTCATATTTTAGGAGTTTTCAAAAAATGTTTCCATCAATAAATGTTGTTTGACATCATTCTTGAGATGTTTCTACATCATTCAAGCCAATAAAAAACAAGGAGAAGAAAAAATTTCAAACAGATATAACCCCTCAATTAAATTTAATTACTCAGGTGAAATTTTTTTCTATCAAAAGCTGGGTTCAATTTTCGATTTACGATCTAATTCAATTCGGAGTTCACAATGTTTTCAATTGACAATTGGATTGAATTTTCGATTCAAAGTTTTTTCAATTACCAGTCCAATTTGATTCTCAATCCAAAGTTTCTTCAAATGATTGAGCGCACTTTTTCGTTTGATCTCAATTTATATTATTGCGAATCATACTCCAATTCACAGGTAAACAGGAAATAAATCTAATTGTCAACTTGAGGGGTAATATCACTTTGTGTCCAAAAAAGTTTTAGTCATTTTCTAAGTCGTGCCACAAACAATAGGAACTATGTTAGGATATGGGGTGTTTTGCATATGAAAGTACTAGTCGTTGAGTACCAGAAACACATTTTGTTATATTTTTACAATACAAATTGGCGGAACATCAGCGCACTGAAAAAAAAGTCTGAAACAAAACAAAAAACCAAAATTGATCTAAAAATATATTCAAAAATCTAGACATCTACGTGGGATTTATTCGATAAAGTGAATCCGACAGATTTTGTGAAGGATTTTCCATCGATTTGACAAAGACAAAATCGAAAAAAAAATTAAAATCAGTGCCATTTTTTTGTTTATTACTTTATCGAATAAATCCTAAGTAGATTTCTAGATTTTGGACTACAGTAAGACCTCTCAATAAGAACGCCCGCAATAGGAACGCTTCCCCGCTTTCCACTCGTGGGCCACCCCCCACTCCAATTACCGGTTCTGAGCTCAAATTACATTTGTGAGTGACCTCTCAATAAGAACGTCCAGTCTTAGAGAGTTGAACAGTCAAAATTTAAATAAAAGCCCAGTATTTTCAAGTTATACATAATTGAATACTTCTCTTTTTCCTTCATTTAAATGAAATTCAATATTATTTGAATATTTATGAAACGAAACTCTTTAATTACCCTTGAAAATAATAATAAATATATGAATATGAATTTTTGATTGATAATCATGAATATGTATATTTCGGTCTTTTTGAAAATCATTTTAAACTGCGATGAGATGAGACAGAAATTCTTAGAGGATCCCTCATAGCAAAATGTGTCTCTAGGACGTTTTCTGCACGTTCAGAAAACCTCCCCTACTTTTTCTAAACCTTCCGTAAACGTTCCAGTGGTACGTTGTGCTGTCCGGGGTGTACTCAAGTGAAAAAGAATTGTCTTTATTAGGAGTGACAAGGGTGACTTCTGGAGCAAAAACAAGAAATTTGTGACTCTTCAGATCCCTCTTTCACGAACATATTTAATATTCACACCATTGTTTGATAGTTTTGATAAAAAACTATTTTTGTAATCAATATGTATCGTCAGGTCAGCGCAACAAAGAGTCTTTTTGCGAGTGAAAGCAAGAAAGTGTTTTCTAATGTTTCAGCGCAAACGTTCTTATTAGGAGGTCGCAACCTAAAATGTGAGAGAGAGACAAAAACTCAGTAATTGAGTGCGAATGTAAGATTGGTAGGGAAACCCTGATTCTTGGAAAAACTCTTCCCCTTGGGGGCTTTTGCGTTCTTATTGAGAGGTCTTACAGTATATTTTCAGAAAAATTTTGGGTTTTTATTCTACATTCATAATTGTGACCTCTAGCGGTACCCCATGTGAGAGATCAGACTTTTTTTCAGTGCGCTGATGTTCCGCCATTTTGTATTGGGAGTACAAATTAATTCGGTCCGTTTTTGTACAGTTAAAGATGCGTTTATTTCAGAAGAACATGAATTATCAAATTCATCAAAGTATGGTCCATCGCTGGCTATCACTTTTTCCCATCTTTCGGGTAATTTTCGAATTCCGTTACGGAAAAATGTCTCGTCTTTCGAGGCAATCCAAGTTAGGAGCCAATTTTCGATTTCTTCGAACGGAGTGAACCGGTGGCCTGCCAAATCGTGCTGCATCTGTCGGAATAACCAGTAATCGGAAGGAGCAATGTCCGGCGAGTACGACGGGTGCGGTAGAATATCCCACTTCAACGTTTCCGGATAATTTTTCACTACTTTTGCGACATGAGGCCGAGCGTTATCGTGTGAAAGAATAACTTTGTCATGTCTTTTCTTGTATTCCGAACATTTTTCTCGTAACGCGCGACTCAAACGAATCAATTGTAGCCTATACCGATCACCCGTAATAGAATCACCAGGTTTTAGCAACTCATAGTATATAACACCCTTTTGGTCCCACCAGATACACAGCATGATCTTTGAACCATGAATATTCCTCTTTGGTGTCGATGTTGGAGTCGATGGCAACGATTGACCGGGCATAGCATAGTATTTCCTTTTCTTGGGGTTATCGCAGAATATCCATTTCTCATCTCCTGTCACAATCCGATGTAAGAAGCCCTTTATTCGTTGTCTTTGAATCAGCTGCTCGCAAGTGAAAAATCGCCGTTCAATGTCTCTAGGCTTCAAGTCATAAGGCACCCAATTGCCTTGCTTTTGAATTATGCCCATGGATTGTAATCGTACGGAAACTGCTTGTTGCGTACCTCCTAATGATTCCGCAAGCTCCTGTTGCGTTTGACTCGGATCTCCGTCGAGTAAGGCCTTCAATTCCTCGTTTTCGAATTTTTGTGGTTGTCCTGAGTGAGGCTTGTCTCCGACACTGAAATCACCATTCTTGAAACGTTGGAAACATCCCCTACATGATTTATCAGTTGGAGCATTGTCACCATGAACTTCCACAAGCATTCGATGGGCTCCAGCTGCACTTTTTTCCAATTGAAACAGAAAACTAGCACCTCTATGCTGCTTAGTTAAAACGAAGTTTGACATACTTCACTGAGTAAAAATCGGGATTCTAGAAGGAACTCGGAGTGATATCAACTGAATATTATTCACAGATGTCTAACCCCTCTGGAACAATTGAAATCGGTTGTGACTACACGGAGAAGATGTATTGGCGAAAAATTACCCAAAGTTGAATAAAACGGGGACATAGTGGCATTCCCGCGAAGTTTAAAATCCGATCGAGTTCATTTTACTCGACTACAGATGAAAATAAATTCAAATGTTTTCATTATTTCAACAAGTTGAATACTGTTGAAAAACATCTGAATTGATTTTCATCTGTAGTCGAGTAAAATTAAGTCAACTGGATTTTCAACTTCGCGGGAATGCCACTATGTCCCCGTTTTACTCAACTTTGAATAATTTTTCGTCAATATATTTTCTCCGTGTATGAAACATTCATGAGAGCGAGAGTCATCTTTTCAAACCGGGCGAACTAATTTGTACTCCCAATATTGTAAAAATATAACAAAATATGTTTCTGGTACTCAACGACTAGTACTTTCATACACTGAGAAAACAGATATCTTGAAAAATACCATAATTTATGGATTTTTGGCGTTGGTCTGACCCGAGTCAAAATATTTACGTCAACGAACCTCTAAAATTCCCATAATTTCTTGGACTTTTATAAAGAAGTATGGTACCTTTCTCATAAAAGTCCCAAACATTATGGTACTTTTAGAGGTATCTTCACGTAAATATTTTGCCTCGGGTTAGATCAACGCCAAAAATGTTGTGGTCAGCCGGAGTCGCACCGGTATTGAGCCAGAGTTGGTATTATGATTCAATATGTTCGATAGACGACATGGTACCAGTATTGGTGGGACTCTGGTTGACTACGGAATCGGTAATCGATTGACATTAAAATCACGATCTTTGCAACTTGATTTTTGTAGTGAGCCGGAGTCGCGCCAGTATCAAGACAGAGTTGGTATGATCATTCAATACGTTCGATAGAGAACAATGAACCAGTATTGGTAGAATCTTGTTTCACTATGGAGTCTATGGTAAATTGCGTGACTTCAAGGGAATTGGTGCAATAAATGGGAATTTAAGTGGTCCGTTGTCAACTCGGAGATCAGCTGATGCGATAGAGACTCTGTTTCTCACTCGCAGGTCCCGGGTTCAATCCTTGCCCAATGAACTTCCATGAAACCACTTCCAAAGCGTCTGTCTCAGATAACGGTGATGAGAAGAATGGATTCACAAAGTTTTAAAAGTTCAAATTCAATGTATTTTTTCTTTTACTTGAAATATAACTCCGGGGATCTCTAATTACCAGCACTGTGCCAGTACTGGGTCGGGTCTGAATCCCTACGTAGGATGTATTATTTTGACCCTCCACCACTTCTCATCCAGTACTAGTCGAACAACTGATTCTGTTGCAATGCCAGAGTTCCACCATAGTAGGCACACACCAAATATCGCTACCGACGTGGTGGTAAATGTTTTACTGGCCCTTATGTAAAATGATGTTATCATTCCGACTCCTTGCCAGTACCGTCCAAACCACTGGCCCCATGAGGACAAGGTTGGATTTGCCAGTACTGGCAACTTTGGCAACAGTACCGCGCCAGTAGCGGCCCGTGTGTACATTTCCACATGGGTAACCGTGAGTTGTATTGCGTGCAGTGAGTAGGAAATTGTTGATAACTTTTTTTATAACAAAATCCATGGTATTCATAGGAATGTTAGGTATATTTTTCCAGTGATTTCCCCGTACAATCGATTGGCGCCATCGGTTTCCACTCAAAACTTTTTTTTTTCAATCGATTGTGTAAACAAGTTTTTTATAAACGATTTCTTTCAAAATTTGTTTTCACTGTAAATTTTTTCCACGCGCTGATATGCTATATCCAATAGTTACCTTTTGTATATCCATGCTGGTTCAGCCATGGGCTTTAATGGGTTGAGAATTAAATTCAATGCGCGATACAAATTTCATTCTTGTAACAATTAAATTTTGTTCAATTAACAATTAGATTGAATACTTGGGTGAAATTTTTTTCTATCAACAACTGAATTCAATTCTCAATTCAAAGTTTTTTCAATTCATAATCTAATTTATTTCAGAATTGACATTTTTTTCAATCAACAATTAGATTGCATTGGCAATTCAGAGGTTTTTCAATTACCTCAGTTTCAGCGATAACCTCTTCATTCGAGCGAAATTTCTTACCGGCGAGCATTTTTTTTAGGTCTGCAAACAGCCAGTAGTCGCTGGGAGCCAAATCTGGCGAATACGGTGGATGTGGGAGCAATTCGAAGTTCAATTCATTTAGTTACGCCATTGTTTTGATCGACTTGTGACATTGTGCGTTGTGTTGATGAAATAAAATTCTTCTCTACGACATATGTGGTCGTTTCTTTGCAATTCTTTCTTTCAATTTCTTTTCTTTCTTTCAAACTCTCCAATAATGCGATATAATATTCACTGTTGATGGTATTTCCCTTCTCAAGATAGTGAAGTACCGAAATACCGAGGCCATAACCTTTCCAGCCGATTGTTGTGCTTTCGGACGCTTTGGACGAGGTTCACCAGTGGCTGCACGGAAAAAAATGAACTGTTAATTTTACCAGAATTCCGGTTACTATATGGACAGCAAGGAATATCTGTGACTTTTACTGGAATTCTTGTTAAATTTACCGGAGCCCTTGTTAAATTTGCCGGAGACTTGATTCATTTAACTAGAATTCCGGTTAAAATAGCAGTAATTCTTGCTGTCCATATATTAACCGGAGTATTTTTTTCCGTGTGTCCACTCGGATGACGATCGTTTTGATTCCGGAGTGAAGCGATGGATCCATGTTTCATCCATTGTAACATATCGACGCAAAAATTCCGGCTTGTTACGCTTAAACATGGCCAAACACTGCTCGGAAGCATCAACGCGTTCTTGTTTTTGGTCAACAGTGAGCAAACGCGGCACCCACTTTGAACAGAGCTCTCTCATAGTTGAATGCTCATGCAATATAAAGCCAACACGTTCTTTTGATATTTTTACGATGTCAGCTAACTCACGCAACTTCACTTTTCGATCATTCAAAACGATTTTGTTGCCTCTTTTAATGTTTTTCTGGTGTTACTGCCTCATTTGGACGTCCACTGCGTTCTGCATTATCAGTATCGCTACGACCACCTTTGAAGTCAGCAAACCAATGTTGCATTGTGGTTTCTGATGGAGCGGAGTTCTCATAACACTTTTCAAGCCATTGCTTCGCTTGAATGGTATTTTTTCCCATCAAGAAGCAGCATAAAATTAAAACACGAAATTCTTTTTGATCCATTGTTTTAAAAATAACAAAAGTAGCGTCACTTTTAGTACAATAAGTCACAAACTAATGAATAGAATATCATGAAATTTTTACAGCTGTCTTTTTAAGGTTAGTACTAATTGAAAAACAGGTGAATGCAGTAAAATTCGCGCCATCAATGTGTTAGGCCCGGGACTTTTCAGCCCATGTGTTATGGAAACTGTGAGCACTTTAAACAAGCTATCCAACCCCGGCAGACTGTTTTCCCTTCTCCTTCTTATCATCATTTTCATATGTTCGTTCAATACCCATCTTATTTCATCGAGCGCAGAAGAACAACTCTGCGTCGACTAGTACCATGAAGCGATATACATCGACAAAGATCCTGATAATCAATTCCGCGAATTTATCACAGTTTTCTCAAAGTATCCAAGTTACACGAACAGACCTTGGAACTCACTCGCGGTTTTCTTCAATGTGATACATTGCAAAGTATGTATAAAAAAATATATAGTAGCAAAATATCACGAATTATTCGTACAACATTGCTCGATCCCTAGCGAAAAGCCCCTTTTGCGGGATCGTCTCGTCTCCTCGCATTAAGCCGGGCTTTAACAGTGTCGCGGTTCGGATTCTGTTCTAAATAATACACGTTTCACGAGGGTCGATGTAGATGGGAAGAATACGAGGAGGTAACAAATGTATGCATAAACGATTCGAAATATATGATGCACAGAATTATCTCTTAACCATTTCGCAGTGGATAGAAAATAATGATCGATCGATGAGCTAACATACGAAAGAAGTTTTTCATTCGGTTGGAGAAAATACTATCGTATCAAATTAAAAATCGCGAGAGGACTCGATTTTTCACACCTCTATATACCGCTATAATCATAATATATGACTGCTGTTCCATGAGAGAAAGTTTTAAACTAGACTTCTCGGCTGGAGTTGGAGAGTTTATAGTTCAACCGTTCAACAAACTCAGCCATCGCGGTAGTAATGCTATAGGACTTGTCTGTAAATTCTAGGTCGTAATAACGAAACTGATACATCATGAAGGTTACTATAGCGGAAGATCGTTAAATCCGTTATATGCGAGGATGATAATATTTGGTATGTAAACGTTGGAAGGATGCACAAAATTACATGGCTTATCGTTTTAATTTACTCCGGCATTCCATATATAAATCATCCATTTTCAACTCACAAGATACTTGTAGGTTCACTTGATTCGTGTAAGAAAAATTCTGATATCTAAGAAATTCATGTGCGGATGAATATGGATGAGATACTTGATGAAAGTTTTACGGATATCGAATCATACTAAATCATACCAGCACTCCACCATATTTCTCCCTACCCTATCTTTGAAAGAATTTCATTTGACCTAGCTACAGTTCTCAATATCTATGATAAACCACATTTCTCTTCCATCTATTAATCTCGAGGGAAGTTCAACTCCAGCTCCTCTACGCGTTTCTTCCGCGTTGGGATTTTATTTGGGTATATTTTGTACAAAACCACGCGATCAAGCGTATATTCCCCTCCAGGGAATGAGATTTATGAAAATTCATGTGTTTTTCTCATACATCGATACTTCCATTCCATTTCTACTAATTGATAGATACGAAAGATAGAGAGAAATTGGAGGGAGAAAGGGTAATGATAGCCTTTTGATTTGACAGTCTACAGTTGAATATTCACAGTCACGTTCGTTTAGCTTTTAATGGAAGTAATCAAGCGTTGGTATTGGATTATGCATGCTTGTTTGCGAGTTCTCACTGCTCGGTGTTTCAACGCAATCACCGGTTAACAAAAGGTGACAAAAATAAAATCCAACGAATTTTCAACGTTCTTTGAATGCGAAACAACATCAATTATCGTATCAAACATCGCGCCGTTTTTTGTTGTTATTTTGCTCCCTCTTTTTTATTTTTATGAATTAACACCACGGATCTGATTACATGAATGAAATGTAATTATATGTAATGCTATTTTGAATACACGATTGATTCTCATAGGAATACAATACTATTTTGATACGTGCATTGATTTATCATTTTCAATTCAATTTCGAGATTAAATTTCAGTTTGAAATTCAAGGAATTGAAGATTTGTGATTTATCGTTTATAATCCACACGAGACGAGTATTCGAAATGAATAAATGAATTAATTATAACGAGGAGTCATTTGGAATACCGATTATGTATACCGCAGGGTGAGAAGGGGTATGGTATCGTTTTAATCTCCTGTTCCAAGGGTTTTCCCTGCTGTCGAAGTCATAGAAATTGAAGAAAATAATCCACGTAAATTGTTTTTTCAAACTTCGTGAGTTGGATCGTGCAACATTCCAACAATACATTTGAATTTTCGGGAATTAAAACAATAAGGGTGGCTAGAAGTGATGGTGATCGTTTCCAATCAACAGAAAACAACCATTTTTCGGTACTTCGCCGATGTTCTCGAGGAAAGACATTGTTCAAAGAATGTAGTACTGCAAAATTGTGGGACTGTAACAGCTGAGTATTGCGTTATTCGATTGAAGGTAAGGGTGAATATATGGGCCCTCACTTTCTTCATTTGTAATAATTTCTTCTATTTTCAGTATAAAAATCTGGAATAAATCATTATTCTTCTGTGAAATACCCAACACTAATTGCATGAAGTCCCGTTTCATTCTTCGCAGCCATTAAAGGAATATAATCGTTTTTCTGAAGTTTCCCATTCTTTCTTCACTAACATTTGTGCGGGTCATATGCCCCCCCCCCCCCCCCAAGGTATTTTTGTCAAAGAAATAAAACAATTGAAGAAAAATGTTCATTCACTCATAAATTCGCATAGAATAGAGTTGGATCTGGATATAAATTGAAAAAATTTTCACTGCTGTTTTCGAGTCCATTTTTTTCTCCTTAATCGCTCTAATAGCTTCGGCCATGTCATTTTTATCTCACAGCTGACGTTTGGACTTTTTAATGGGCACCAGATTTTTTCGAGGCATCTGCAACATATACGGTATATATAATAAAACCACCCAAGTAACATCAATATGTGTAAAATATTCTCCAAATGTTCGTAGAATCGGGGCCCATAATACCCGCAGTGCAGAGAGCCCGTATATCCACCCTGACCATCTTGGAGAACAAAATTTTTCTACCCTCGACTTTATAAACAAATTGACATTAATTGATGTGAAACGCGATCTTTATAGCATACCAAACACATCCCCAACTTGGTTTCACCAGTTGGAATAAAAAAAACTGTAGTAATATTAGGTCAAACTCTTACTTTTCAAACTTTTGATAACGAGCACAAAATTCATTGCTTGATATATCATCAACCATAATAGCTGAGCGATCAGCGCGATCTACAGTGTCCTTTGGGAACTAGTTCCAGTAGGTTGAATGTTCACCGCTAGAATTCGTGGCTTACATAATCACCCAGGTGAAAATTGACGATTGGCACTAGGATGGCGCAACACTGACAAAGATTGGCCGAGCCTTGGCGGTTAGCAAGGTGCAAGCTTGAAATGATAACATCGTTACAGGCTCCATTGATGTATTCTGCCAATCACGGACCAACATTGGTACGATTATGGCAGTCAAATCAGCCATCATTGGCAAACCTTGAAAAAATTCGTCGCTCGATCTAAATCCAAGATTGGATCATGCTTGTACTCATTACGAACCAAGACTGATAGACGAATTTTTTTATGGTCTGCCAATAGTCAGATGTCTTATGCATTTAAAGGAGGTACCATAATTTATTACAGATAAATGATGTTGACTGCTAAATTTGAGTCAATACTATAATAGTACTGAGTCAATATTCGGCCAAAATTGATTCAACGTTGCGACAATCCCGCGCCAACGTTGAGCCAATGTTGTGCCGATGTTCAACTCTATGTTGAACGATTGCAAAAATATAATAAAAATTCAGAGTCATATATTCCCGACATCGATTGCTTCCCCTCCATACATGTTGAGAAGTACAGCCCGAACCTGAAATATTTTATACAACCAGGGCCAGAGAATCTCTGTATACATTGAAACGAAGAAACTTATTTGATTAATCTAATACAAGATGTGTTTATAAATTTAATATAACTCAATGATTACTGGTTACCTTACAAATCAATTACATCAAGTATAATTCAAATTCTGATGTCCACGAGTCCATGGGTCTGCACAGCTAAAATCTCTCCTTCGATGAAGGACCTATGATGAAGACAAGAATTTTCAAATCAGAAGGTTATATGATGCTTATATATCAACCGCATAGTTCGTTGAGCGCTTGCGAGAAACGAACCGAGCGTTGGAAACAATACCGAAGGGTGACGCTTTGACATTGGACGCGGGCGTTTTTGTATGGAGACGTATCATTAAGGATCGTGGCTAGCCTGAGCCAAGCTTTGACCAGGCTTGGCACTGCATTGGGTACTCATTTCTTCTAAACGTTGTCAACGTTCGGATTAATATTCTCAGCCCTACTATGAAATTAATTTCTTTTGTCCAAACGATATTGGGACAACGATGAACCATGATTGGCACAATCTTGAGTCAATGATGGATTGATCATTGGAAATTACGATTCCCAACATTGGTGCAACATTGTGCCACTTGTCAGTCAACGTTGGCTCGATATAAATTTCCAAGCCTTGGATGTCAGCATTGCGCCTATCTATTTTCCATCGTCAGTATTGGCGCAAGCAAGAAATTTTCACGTGGGCAGATACAGAGGGAGCCCATATTACCAGCAGGGGCCCATTATTCCACCTTTGCCTCTACTAATTCGTTTTAATAAACGATTCAAACTTCAGTAACATTCTATAATGGACTTGATATGACATGACAAAATTTTACAAAATAAAAACCTCATTTAGAATATAAGGAACAAAAACGTTGTATTCAAAGTATTGCCCATCACTAGAGACCATTTTCTCCCATCTTTCTGGCAGTATATAAATTCCGCGGTGAGAAAAAGACATGTCTTTTGAAGCTATCCAAGAATCGACCAATTTTTTAGCTTCTTCGTAAGAATGGAAACGCTGGTCAGCTAAGCCATGTGCCATTGAACGGAATAGGTGAAAATCGGGAGGGGCTATGTCAGGTGAATACGGCAGATGGGGTAGAACTACCCACATCGAAGCGTTTGCAGGTAGGTTTTCACTGGTTAACATGAGGCCAGGCGTTGTCATGTAACAAAATCACTTTGTCGTGTCTCTTCTCGCATAGCGGCCGTTTTTCTTTTAGGGCTCGACTCAAACGCATCAATCGAAGTCGATAGCGACCCCCCGTGATGGTCTCGTTCGGTTTGAGCAGCTCATGATAAATTACACCTTGCTGATCCCACCAAATACAGAGCAGAAGCTTCGAACCACACTGAAAAAAAAAATTATTCCAGTCAAATAAATATTTATTTGTCCTGTACCAAAGAAATATTTATTAGAATTAACAAAATATTCTTTGGAACCAAAATAATTTATTGGAATCAAATGAACCATTGAAACCATCTATTTAATTCAAATAAATTATTTTGGTTCCAAAGAATATTTTGTTAATTCTAATAAATATTTTTTTGGTACAGGACAAATAAATATTTATTTGACTGGAATAAATTTTTTTTTGCAGTGCATGGATATTCAGTTTTGCGGACGATGTTGATTTTAATTTATTGCTAGGTTTTAAACTTTCATCTTTTAATTCATTCAACAAAAATTTTAAATCATCTCAAGCTCTTTCGAGATTCCTATATTGTTTCTTAGAATCTACTTGATATTCCGAATTAGAATTGCTTCTTTCGATTCAATCATTTCTTTCAAACATTCAATCTGTTCTCTAATATCAGTCATACTTTTGGAATACTCAT
Source organism: Gonatopus flavifemur (assembly GCA_018340375.1). Taxonomy (NCBI): domain Eukaryota; kingdom Metazoa; phylum Arthropoda; class Insecta; order Hymenoptera; family Dryinidae; genus Gonatopus; species Gonatopus flavifemur. The sequence goes on from JAFFJZ010000004.1 coordinate 22,739,433, forward strand.
GAACTTCTTGACAGTCAATGTTTTCCACAAGTAATCAATTTTTTACACCTTAGAATGAATTGAAGATCAATATGTATATTGTTGGATTCTTTCACAATAACAGCAGTTTTCATTCCTTACAAAATTGTTACAATTGGGTAACACTTACAAATTTCGATTCAAAGGAAGAAAAGAGAACTCAGCCAGCATGAATTCAATTTCAATTTAAATTTTAAACGTAACAAGCCGGAATTTTTGTGTTACAATGGATGAAACGTGGATCCATCACTTCACTTTGCAATTAAAACGATCGTCATTTGAGTGGACAGCCACTGGTGAACCTCGTCCAAAGCGCCCGAAAGCACAACAATCGGCTGGAAAGTATCGCCTCGGTATTTTGGGATGTGCATGGTGTAATATTCATCGGCTATCTTGAGAAGAGAAATACCATCAACAGTGAATATTATATCGCATTATTGGAGCATTTGAAGGCCGAAATTGCAAAGAAACGACCACATATGGCAAAGAGAATAATTTTATTTCATCAACACAACGCACAATGTCACAAGTCGATCAAAACAATGGCGCAACTAAATGAATTGAACTTCGAATTGCTGCCAACTTCACCGTATTCGCCAGATTAGGCTCCCAGCGACTACTGGCTGTTCGCAGACCTACAGAAAATGCTCGCCCTGTAAGAAATTTCGCTCGAATGAAGAGGTTATCGTCACAACTGAGACCTATTTTGAGGCAAAAGATCAATCGTTCTACAAAAGTGGTATTGAAATGTTAGAGCGGCGCTGGAATCATTGCGTTGTTCTTGATGGAGATTAAGTTGACGAATAAAGCTCATTTTGAACAAAAAAAACCGTGTTTTCTCTGTGGTATTAGCATAACAGGAACTCTTCGCAAGAACTCTTGTGCTGTATGAGAATAGAGTGAATCAGGGTAATATGACGCACTTTGCCACCTCGCTACAGTATAAATTAATAAATCAAACCTCGTTCACTCAAGAAAGATATAAAGATTTCAAGTGAATCTTTATATTTTTCTCAAGTGAACGAGATTTCATGTATTATTCCAAGCTACACTGGAGCGGGAAAGTGCGCCATCTCACCCCACTGTACTCTACAACTTTGACACGCTGAATGATTCTTGAAAAATTCGCTTGAATTTGAAGAATTTAATATATCTTACACTCGATTCAAACACACTTGAACTCAGTATTTGGAAAGGAACGAACACTGAGCTTGCAGAAAACTCGAACAAAAAAATTAATCTGTTGACCCGATGCATGGGTTTTTATACCATCAAATTCCATCATGGGGGGCCTGTTTTAATAAAATGAGAAAAATGCACTTTGACTTCTATGGAAAGACAATGACCTCCTGCGCATGTTCTTACTTTGCATACTAAGTCTATAGGGGTCACGTGTCAAGATCTTATCCATCACTTGAAATGGATATCTACGGTATGAGTTCCCGGTGTATTTATGGTATCTACACCCAAGTTCGATTTGTCGAATAAAAATATTCATAAAGGAAACATTGATTGAACATTCTTCAATTTAAATGAATATCAATATCCATACTAATATCTTTCTTTTCCGTACGAATCTGTTTCCCTAATTTACTTTCTTGTCGAACCAAGACCAACTCAACGCGTCAGAAAATTCAATGAAATTTCCATTAATCTGCAAAGAGTTTAGTTACCCAGGGAATTTTCCATTTTCATTCATCGGAATCCATCAAACGTGATTAAATGAATTGTATTTTCAAGGTTGCGTAGGTAGAAGATTTATACTCATACGTGGGAAGGAAGAATCGAATAGAGAAGAGAAACTGATAAATTATTATACCGTTCACGATCAATGAGAAAGATTATTGATCATTTAGAATAGAAGATTAATAGGTTTCTTGTGTATATTCGATATTTCCGAGAATAGAAATGGATAAAACAAACTTTGTCTTGTGTGTACTTATATACCTTTAAGGAATAAAAACAAAATGAAATATTATACTTTGATGTATAAATTGAATAGAATATATTTATGAAAAATAGATCTTTCTTCTCGCAATAATCGAAGAAAATTTTTCTTCGAATCTCTCGAGAGCCCCTTTACGCATTCATGTACGCTTCCACGTACATACCTTGTTCAAACCTAATACCCATAATTCCTCTAAAAGCTGGGCTTAAAGTACTCTGCCGTCCGCATTTCACGTAATCTCACATAAGTCTTTATCGTTTGCATTTCGGACGTCTGTCCGTATTCGCGTATGCACGCACGTACGCACGCACATGCGTGGATCACTTGTCGCAGCCGTGTAATATTTTACATTCGTGAAACACAATAGCCCCTATCGAACCTTTCAAATATACGTATGCATGTATCTACTACTCCAAGCTAAATAATCAAGACGAGAAAGAGAACGTGGGTGTAGTTTGGACGCACCAAGAATTGATTTTGACAGTTTCGGATGTATTATTTCCCCTCGAATCGACTAGATTCATGCTTGTTTCATTCATGAGAATGTTTTTGATCAAAAGAGAATACATCTCTTTATTGTGAAAGCTTCGCTAATCCTATTATTGAAGTATATCGGATATGTTTCTGGCTGTTTTCGAATCTTTTTCCACTGATCGATGGCAAAAACAATGAATTGATTAATCCTAGGTACAGTTACATCCTTTGACTCCTACCGCCGAGGGTAGAATTCATTAATTCGGCTCCATGATAAATCCTCACGTGCGCGTTCATTGCACGCATACGTATAAATACTTGGTAGTATGTGCAGTTTTCCAAAGCTAACACAGTACTCTATGTACGGCCATACTCTATGTTCAGTCGTCCCACGTATTATGTATCTCGAACAGGAAGTGGAAAAGATAAGGTACCGTGTAGTCATTAATAACTACCTCCGCCCTCGCTTTTTCTCCCCTCCAGACGGTGACAGTGTCTCGTACTGCGAGCGACGCACAAAACGTAATACTCATTTGAAATAACTATATCCACATTCATAGATATATTTTATACAGACTCGTTCATATTTTTCCGATCATTCATCTGGGCATCTAAGTCCCCTGAGTCCACCTGTTAAACACAAAACGTTACATTAATGGTGTATCGTGTATTAAAATCTAGCAAATATTCACGTTTAATAACAAGGAATTCCGAATAAGGAGTGAAATCGTTTGGCAAAGGAGTCCTCCGTTTCTTATTCTTTGTTCCTTTCCAACTGTAAGATACTGTAGAGAGAAGCAATTTCATGATGGTAATCGTTTGGGTTTATTATAGTTGAATTGGTTTTCAGGGAAACACCCTCTGTATTTGTCCTATTCACAAGTTGTACCGAGTTTCCCCTTGCTCACGTTTCCTTCTTCTTCTTCTTCTTCTTTCTCCTTTTTCCACGATCCGCACAGTAGCACATAACAAATAATATCAGAAATCTGAATCTACCCTCGAAACTGCGTCGTATGGAACGTTACAAGCTCCAGGGCAATAGGTTCAGTCTATTTCTCCTGTACCATAACTCCTACGATGAATCATACCAACGTAAGATGAATAAGAATTCGTTCTTCTCGTAGCTTGTTGTGTGAATCTAATTTCATGCTTCAATTATTCCTCTTTTATTAAACATATAAAAAGTTCCCAGACGAGATAAGATGTTGAAAATATGTACGAATTTGTATCAATTCTCTCGTCGTTGCGATATTCAAGCAAATGCAAATGCAAATTCATAAATATTCATACTCCTTTTGAGTCCGATCAAACTGATCGAACGTTATGGATATGAGAATCTTAGGGTGCATTAATTGCAATAAATTATCACTACAAGGTAATCAAAGATCGTATACCCGGAAGAAATGTTTGCTTGTATGGAATTGTCTTTACGATTTAGATCGAGGAACCGTATTATACGGGAGCTTTCTCGAAGAAAAAAGTCCAAGTTGTACATCAACAGATAATATTACACTTTGTAAGGGGAATGGTATAAGCATGTATGGGGTTGATGCTTTGAAGTTTCATCTCCGTATCTCCCGTCGTCAGGCATAAACGCATTTCCTTGATCTCTTTCTCTTGAGACAGCAAGTAAATGAGTATTTCAAACTACACGTCGGTACAATAAACTGTACATGTATACATATACATACAATATCCGAGATCTCAAAGAAGAGAAATATCAATTTACTTGGGAAAAACAGATTCTTCTTCTTCTTCTTCTTCTTCTTCAGAGTGAATTATTGTATAGATTTCATGAATGAAATCAATTCATCAGAGATTGTTCTCTTTTGTTTTCAGCTCCTGTAAATTCTGGTCGTCCTGCTCATCATGGATTGGGAGTCGATGATTTTTCTCCTTCCGTACCAGCTGGAGGACCTGAGTTCATTGACGGGTATGGTATAATTATCTTTGTATCGAATTCTTCTTCAACTTTAAAAAGTTAAAATAGGTTTAAAAACTTACCCAGTGCTATCCAGATAACTTGAATGTTCTTACCCTTGTAAATATCTGTAGCTTTGATAATAAATGTTTATTTAACGTCCACCTATTGCAGATTTGGTTTTGAAACATTTTCCATTTGATACAAAAAGAATTCCTAAATAATAAATCAAAGATAATATATGAGAACATATTTTCCTTCTCCTTTTCACTTCTCACCTCTTCTGTATTGTATTGTATTCAAACTCGAGTTGAAACCAGAAAGCCCAGCATGAACCAGAGCAGCATTCAGCATTACACTCGTACATTCTCTCCCCTCCGCTATTCCATTCCATGCTATTCATCTCAACAACGTAGCTGCTGCTGCATACGGACATTCGTGCATGTTCGTGCAAACGCATACCTATATTTGTATTTCTTTGATATGGTTGTCGCCCTCTCCGCGACGACTACTACTACGACGACGACGACGACGACGACGACGCGCAGTCTGCTCGATTTCATTCGATTTCATTCAGTTGCTCTCTATTGTTTATCATCATTTTACAACAGTAGTTTACAAATGGCTGCCGGGTGTGGTGTCAAATGACACAAGCTTGATGCTTCAATGTTTTGACACTTGATTTAAGATTATGAAGCTACTCGTGTACCTAGCATTGTTACTAAATACGTGTATTTTTGTACGAGCACAAAACAATGCTCGAGATATTAATGATATTATCAAATCAAGGTACGATATTTCTTTGTTATGATAAATTGTAGGTTAGAAATGTAAACCCAGTACCAAAGTATCTTCAATCAAATCAAATCCATTGTCTTTATACTGAAAATTTGTGGTTAGAGTTTAATCAAGATTTGCGTGATTCAATGTGTTTGAATGTCTATACTTCTCATTCATCTTTGAATAAAATTTGTAACATTAAGGTTATGTATTAATTTATATATTTTATTTCAGCTCAACGGGTGGAGATGGATTGGATATGTCAGGTATGGGGATGTCGACGCATTCTCATTTGGCTTCTTCCAATCCTTTTGGTAGACTGTCTCCGAGTCCCCAGCCAACAAATTCACAATTTGATCTCAATGCACTCAGCGGCCTTAGTAACGTCAATCTACAATTACCGCCTGGTATGACAAGCTTCGCTGGACTGCCCGGTACAAGCTCGATCCCTGGCAGAAAAGACAATCATGAAGGAATTTGCGAAGTATGTATATAACGTTCGTATTTAACGATATCTTTGGATACTTATGATTCTACTTCTTGCAGCCTTATGTAGGAAAAATGTGTACAGAATATGTAGGAAATCAATCGGTATACATTTTACAACAGACGACTCAAGAAAAGTTGGAAGCTAAATTGTTTCGAGCGTTTCAAGTGATCAAATTTTCCAAGTGAGTATTCGTAGAACTTATCAAATTAGTTAATATCTGATACATGATTTTTATTCAATATTTCAGTGAATTATCACCGTATTGTAGAGGATACTCCAAACCATCTCTCTGTTACTCTACATTTCCCATATGCCGTAATCCTCCCAACAATCACAAATCTAAGAACTCGGAAGCCAGTACACAGTTATTCAATCTACTGAATTCGCATCAGGAGGACAAACCCGAGGATGGAGAAGGTGACGATAGTTTAGCAGATTTTGCTCGAGCTTACGGTATCGTGAAAAAACGTAGTCCCACCTTCGGACCTGGTCCTGAATTTGTGCTCAACAAAGATGGAAAATCGAATAAAAAGATAATCAGTCAGAGTTACGGAGACATGCGATCTTTCGGCAACAGTGAAATCAATCGCAAACTGCGCAGAATATGTCGAGAGGAGTGTGAAATGTTGGAAAGCGAATTATGCGAAAAAGAGTACGCAATAGCAAAGAGACATCCTCTGATCGGACAACAAGTGCCTTTAGTCGAGTGCTCTGAGTTACCCATGAAAGACACTCCGGAGGCTCGTGATTGTTTGAGTCTTGGGATATCTATGAAAAATAACGTTCAAGAGAGTGAGTTTTTGTAGCCTGTTTTGGGATTTTTCGCAATACAACATTTACAGATTGGAATTTTCATTTACAGATGATTATTGCTATTGGGGTAGCGGTCAGTCTTATCGCGGGATAGTGAAAGTGGGGATGAGCGGAAGACCTTGCGTGGGTTGGTCTCATCATTTCAATTTACAGATCTCTGATTACCCAGAATTAGCTGGAAGACATTCTTATTGCCGAAATCCAGGTGGAAAAGAATCTCAACCGTGGTGTTACGTGGACGCCAATAATAAAATGCAGAAAGAATATTGCATTATACCAAAATGCGGTGAGTTATCAAATGATATTGAAATAAAAATGAATTCAATCGATTGAAAATTTCCCCTTGCAGTTGAAAATTTATGGATTTACGCTGTTGTGGGATTTGTTTTGACGGGAGGATTCGTTGTCATATTGATCTGTTATTGCTGTTGCTACAGGAGCAAGAAATCTAGAAGGCAAATGAATCATTTGCCATCGAACAAAGTACGTATACACTATTTTGATTTTTCAATCGAATTTTGTGTATCAAAATTTTCATTTCTTAGATGTTGACTGGCATACAATGCGACAAAAATATATACGATGGGAGAAGAAACACGACACAACCCATGGAAATGAGTTCTTTGTTAGCTGGACCTGGGAATACCACTCCGGGTACAGGAACATTGAGTAGCGGAAGTAGTAGAACTTCCAATAATAGAATACCTCAATTTTCTATAAACAATGTTACCCTTGTACAAGAACTCGGAGAGGGAGCTTTTGGTATGTATATTTGATATTATTTAATCATCGATGGTGAATGAAATTCGTTTCATCCTTCGTAGGCAAAGTTTACAAAGGAGAATTACAGACTGGAAATAAATGTGAACCATCGATCTACGTAGCTGTGAAAACACTGAAAGAAAATGCAAGTCCAAAGACTCAGAGCGATTTCAAAAGAGAGGTCGAGTTAATGACTGATCTTAGACATCCAAATATCATTTGTCTGCTAGGAGTGATATTGAAAGGAGAACCCATGTGTATGTTATTCGAATACATGACTCAAGGTGATTTACATGAATTCTTAATTTGTCACTCCCCAAGATCGGACGTGCCATTGAATACCGGTACTGGAAAAATACTGGAACAGCCAGAATTTCTACATATTGCTCTACAAATCGCTTCTGGTATGCAAAAGATAATTTATTAAATACCCAACAAAACTGTATGAGACGGAATTTATGATCGATGAATAATTAATCTTGTTTCGAAGGTATGGAATATTTAGCGAGTCATCACTACGTTCATCGAGACTTGGCGGCTAGGAATTGTTTAGTGGGAGACAATCTTACAGTTAAAATCTCAGACTTTGGTTTGTCTCGAGATATCTACAGCAGCGACTATTACAGAGTTCAATCGAAGAGTTTATTACCGGTACGATGGATGCCCCCCGAATCGATACTCTACGGGAAATTCACTACAGAATCAGACGTATGGAGTTTCGGTGTGGTGCTATGGGAAATCTATAGCTACGGATTACAGGTAACGTATACAAAAAATATCAAAAACTTGGATAATCATTTCATCGCGCTTTTTATTCCTTTTAGCCGTATTACGGGTACAACAATCAAGAGGTGATAGACATGATCAGATCACGCCAATTACTGCCATGTCCCGAAGATTGTCCTACCATGATATACAGTCTGATGATAGAGTGTTGGCACGAAGTGGCGAATCGTAGGCCGCAGTTTCCGGAAATCCACCACCGTTTGCACAACTGGTACATAAATCAAACTTATCTGAGCGACTTCTGTAACGAATCTATTACCAGCTATTCTGGGAGTAGTCATAAAAGTACGAACAAAACAAATTCTACGCAACTGTCTGCTCCTGTATATAATAAGAGCGATCATAAGGACCAAAATTTTAGGGCAAATACGGACTCCACCGTCTGCAATCTCAACGACCACAGTAACGCAATAAAAATGCTGCCACCGTCTTTTCAAACCCCCACCGCAACTACGATCGCAACCGAACAAAGACAAACTTTCAATTACAATAACGAACAGCAACAGAATACACCTCTGAAATCTCCTCTTAATCATCATCAACATCAGAATTCAACGGCGAATATCAATTTGAACGATTACGATGTTGATAAACAGTGTTGTTCTCCGAAACTCAGCGGAGCGAAGAAAGTTTTACCTACGGTGGTTCCGCAATTGATCAGCAAAAACACCACTCCTGCCGGTAGCGCCGTTAATTCGCCGAATGGCACAAGACCGATACAGAATGGAGCTCAATTGGTGGTCAGGTTACCAGATCCCAGTAAGCTCGCAACCGAAACCAGGGTATCCAAATGAGATTCGTAATCGAAAATCATATTCACTGTTGCTACAAAGTCGTATGTTTTCATATACATATTTACCAAACTTGTTATACGAAGTCAATAATCGTAAAGTCTTTGTTTTTTGAAAGGTTTTACTCTTTGAGCGAATCTTTATATATATATATATATATATATATATATATATATATATATATATATATATATTTCTTTTTCTATTTTAATACTCGAAGCTCAAAGATCTTCACTATCACTGCCATATTTATTTATGAGATTCAACGTCTATGATGACGGGGACTAACATAATATACATTTACAGTCAACATTTGTCTCTGGTTTTTTATATATATATATATATATAGGGAGAACGAACAAAAAACGAATAGACAATATACTCTTTGGACATCTCTTACAATTAATTATTGTAGTAATTTTTATTGAAAGGATTCAATCTGATTTTGTACATATTCGTAAATTTGATTATCACAATGTATATGATTTTATGCTGGTTTCTAAGGAATGCATATTTATATTATATATATAAAAGAATATTGAATGCAGTTTTTTAAAAAATTTTTATAGTATTGAAAATTCATTGACGATGATCAGGGAGCGTTTGTATCGTTCGAATTCGTTGATCGTGTGATATATTCGAGGTTTAGATTGATTCAATTCTTTCCTCTCTTCACTCTATAGAAGTTTTCGTCCTCTTGAATTCAATCTAGGGCTATGTGGGTTGATCGGAATGTTGATTGAAATTTATCGATTAATCGATCATTTGATTTTCCAATTTGAAAAGTCTGAGTTTTTTCCCCCGTGGTTAGTTTTACACAGCTCCTGCTTTACAGCGATCAGAAGCGATTCTTCGCCGAGTGAAGATGGGAAAAAGAAGATACCATGTTGAGAAATCATGTAAATTCAAATTTTCAGTAAAATCAGATTTTCTCTCTTACGTAACGATGACGAGAAGAAGAAAAATCATATGTATGAGAACGATTGTATGATAAAAGAAAAAGAAGAGTATAAGATAAGACTGTTTTTTAAGAAGATTATATTATCAAATATGTTCATAGCTTACAAACATTTTTTCTTATGAAATTTTTACGATTAGCTAATAGTTTCCTTTTGTTTTCTTGATTAATTTATATAAGAATTATTTAGGAATAACCGTATAAACTCGAATGAGGCTTCTTTTTTTTTTACTTTTTTTTCACAGTATACATCGCAAAAGGATGATTTATATTCGAATTCGTAGCATCGAGTTTTTATAGACCATGCTTTTACAATGAAAATTTGAAAAAGAAAACGTGATATATCTTGAAATTTTTGATTCGTCAAAAGTTTCCCAGTGATTTACACGCATACATTTTTTGTATTTATAAATATTTGTACGTAAATTATTCCGACGTGTAGATATATACGAAATCTTTGAGTGTCTTCTATTACAATGTGATGATTTATCGAATCTCATTGATTTGCATATTTATGAAACTTTATTTATGGATATATGCAGTACTATGATTGTTGATAAACACATCCCGAGAAGAGACTGTATAAAAGTAATAATGTATCATGAAGATGATGTCGGGATCGAGAAAAACCATGATTTATCGTTTAATAAATATGCGAATCCCTTCTACGTTGAACCGTTGTACGTGTGTAGAACGTAGTTGTACTTTATATATCGTGATGGGACTACCGCGAGTACCCACACAACATTTTTATACTAGTCCGAACGAGGTATTTTCTGTATTTGGTGAACTTTCGGCGACGCGCGTTCGAAAGACCCGCTTCCTCGGGTTAAAATCGATTATAAGAATTCGGAGAATCTCGAGATTGTAAGAATGGAAGAAGAATGATTGAGAGTGAAAATGAACCAAGAAGCGGGAGAAATTTGTATAATACTTTTGATAATTTTCTATTACCGAGGAAGAAAATGACTGAAAAGTTTAAAATCGAATCTCTGATTGAGAAACTGATAACTATGATGAAGTATCAAAAATTAAGATTGACGAACCGAGATTTGTATTATTATTATTATTATTATTATTATTATCCTTATTCTTATCCTTATTATTAACAAAAACAATTTAGATCTAAGATCTTTTATTTATGTGAAATACTTTTGCGAAAGAATTGTACACTTAAGACCTTTATATATTCAGTCAAATATAATATACAATTCATGTTTTTTGTAACATATCGTGTTATGAATTCTTTTGAAATACCGTTTCCCATTTTTCAATATGTTATCGATCGTGTTTAGAGGCACGTGTTCTCGTAATGAATCAAGGTGTATTAACTAATCTCGCATAAACTATCTCGGGAGATCTCTGCGATTGCCCGTACATTAAAATAGGGGAATAACGTGTGTGGATGAAATGCAGTTGATAAAACGTAACCATTCGATGCTTAGATCACATCTGTATGATAATTCGAGCAGTAATTTAATGTTAGCAGTTTGTACATTGACTACGAAAGTGTAAGAACGAAAAGAGCTTTGATTCTTTGATGTAATATTTATATAAATAAAAACATCATGATTTTCGTTCGTGTGATGTTGACGTGGGTAATTTTACAAAATTTCTTAGTACCGAACGATGGGAGTATCAAGGTAAGAACTGGAGAATATTGTTTAAAATTGTATCTTCAATACCCTATGTATTGTGGAATGTAGGATTTGATATGGGATAAAACGCGACAAGATTTCATCAGAGTATCCAGCATTTCTCCTTTTGCCGCCCTGAAACAAGAGGTTTTTGCAAAGAGTCGCGCTGAGGAGACGTACAATTTTAATCAACAAAAATTGAGAATCACTTTTTACGAGGTTTGAAAATGAATATTATATCGATTTCTTCGTTTGATCAATGATTATTTAGAATAAATATTGAATAATCAATTCTTCATTCACAAAAAGGCTCTAAAACTATTGAAATGTAGTGTATAAAGAAAGAATACATAAAAATATGTAGAAAATGTATATTTAAACATGAATATTGATCCTTAAAGGACTTGAGTATGGCTGAGTTTTATGATAACGATACTAAAGTTACTGGAATGTATGGAGATTTGTGGGATTTACTTGCTACGTGTCTCAATATCACGTAAGTTTCTAATGTGTTTGAATTGATTCACACAAAAATGTGCCGTCATTCGTGTCTTATTTAGGATACGGATATATTAGGGTGCTATCTGGGGACTGCGAAATATAAAACGAATAAAAATCCGGGTTTCTGTCTGGAATAAAAGGTTTCGTATATTGGACTGTTCAGGGACTGCGAAGCACGGGACGAACATGTCCCTGGAGAAAAAATCTCTCTGAAAATTTCATGGTTCATGGTTTGGAGAAATTCAGGAATATTTAGTGGGAGTCAGGGGGATTCAAAGGAATCCAGAGAGATTCAAAAAAATTCAGACAGCAGTAAATTGAAAATTTTGTCAAAAGATCACTTTTACTCGCAAAATGTACATCACTGACGCTATTTCACTATGTCATATTCACAATTATAAGCATCAAAATCAAACTATCTGCATAGCTGAGGGCACTGAAGCGTAAATACATTCGTAAGATGTGCGGGTTCGATTCCCGCAACCTCAAGGATTAAGATAAAATAAACTTCTTGAGAGTTAGAGAGCGATAAAGACAAAACAGGGAGGAGGAGAAAATGAAGCCGTGAGACATTTTTTGTGATTAAGGGGCACACCTAGTGTGAAAGCCTGAAAAAAAGGCGATTTTTGGGAATTGAAAAAGAAACTACTGTATCAATCATTTGAAAATTTTAAGGGTATATTTATACATATTTTAAGGATTCACAGTAAAATTTTTGAACAAAAAATTAAATGGTTTTTGAGTTACACGCGATCTCCGACGGCGCTGAAAAAAAAGAAAATATTGTCCGTACAATGACCTACGTTCGAAAAAAAAAATAAAAAATTGACAAATTGGCGGCGTTTAAAAAAAAAAAGTTGAATTTTACCCAAAATTTTGTTCATTTTTGGCCTGCCAAAATTTGATTTTTCATCAGATCAAAAAACTGGCAGGTCATTGTATGGAGAACTATATACAGAACATGCAGAAAAAATTTGATGGCGATCGGATTATTTGTCTCCGAGTAATCAACTTTTCACTGTTATAAATGGATGAAAATCATACTTACAGCTAATCTGCTATTCCAAGCCCATATAATTCACCTTCCTCTTCTGAAAAAGTGCTTGTTGAGCTGGAGGAGCTGTTCTTCGAGATGATCGACCCTCTTTTGAAGCAGCCCGTTGGTGATGATTAGCGATTCGTATCCTGGTTAAAATATCTAAACGGACCTAAAGATTTTTAAAGTAAATGTTTTCAAATTACTTAGGAGCTCTTCCGACTACTTCCGAACCAAGATTTGACACATGTAGGGGGTTTCAAATCACTTGGGATTTTGTTCCGCATCACAGTTGATTCCGCCGACTTCCGCAATTCAGATCCCGGATAGAAAAACGTGCTCTAAATTCTTTGTAACATAACGTGCCGTAAACGTACTATCATAAACTCCGCTCAACTTGCGATGATGCATGAAATGTAAACATTATGTCTTCATTATGGTACCATCACCCCGTTTTGCCACCAATAACAATGCTTTATGCGGAAACACCTTGGTACCATGATGCGAACATTTCTTGGCGTGCATGTTACCATTAAGATGGCATTATTGAGACATTCTTCTATCTGGGATAAAAAGAGTTTAGGTTCACTTACATATTACCTGAAGTACATTACAGATTCCGTTCACTTAGAAAAAAGTGGAAGAAAACTGTGTCAGTACTTTCCACTTTATTTCCGCACCAATGAGTTTAGGAACAGTTACGGATGGTATGCACATAGTGACTCCAAATTATTTGGGGGTATTTTGAGTTTTGGTGTACTTCGATTTACTTGCAAAAAATCGGCACCCAGATAGAAAAATGTCTCCATAATGCCATCATAATGGTGACATGCACGCCAAGAAATGTTCGCATCATGGCGCCAAGGTGTTTCCGCATAAAGCATTGTTATTGGTAGCAAAACGAGGTGATGGCACCATAATTGAAACATAATGTTTACATTCTATGCATCATCGCAAGCTGAGCGGAGTTCATGATAGCATGTTTACGGCACGTTATGTTACAGAACATTCAGAGCATGCTTTTCTATCTGGGGTAACAAGACCTTGACACATGTTTCCGCATTTTGTCACTTGATTCACTCCCGCGAGTTTACGTTAAAACCTAGACTAAATACTTCCGTACATTTCAACTCTATTTCCGTACCAATCAGTTTAGGAACAGTTACGGATAGTATGCACATAATGACTTCAAATTACTTGGGGGTATTTTGGGTTTTGGTGTACTACGGTTTACTTGCGAAAAATCAAAAACAAAACTTTGACACATGTTTCCGCATTGTGTCACTCGATCCACTTCCGCGAGTTTACGTTGAAACCTAAACAAAATACTTCCGTGCATTTCAAATCTATTTCCGCGCCTATCATTTTGTGAACAATTACAATTAGTATACATATAATAATTTCAAATTATTTTCAAACAGTTTGCGTTTGTTGTACTTCGGTTTACCTATTGCGAACAATCGGAACAAAACTTTGATAAATGTTTCCGCATCTCGCGGAAGTTGATCATATCACACGACGCGTGAACATCTGTAAAAATTTTATTTCCGATTTTTCATGAGTAAACCTAAACAGATTATAACCTAAGATATACCTTAGTCATTGGAATTCATTTATGAGGACATAAAAGTCGATTGCTCTGAAGCATGTTCCTTCGGAAGTAGATTGAAAATAATTGGAAACAGTTTTTTTAGGCCTGAACGGAATTTCGCGGAAGTCGATTACGTGATACGACGCGTAAACATTCATCAAAATTTTATTTATGATTTCTCATAAGTAAACCTAAACAGATTATAACCCAAGATATGTACCTGAGTCATTAGAAATCATTTATGCAGACATAAAAGTCAATTACTCTAAAGCATCGCAGTAAACACCAGATTGCTGGCCAAGCGATGACCATAAAAATTTTGCCAGCACTGTGTGTAAATGACCAACACTGGCAAATGTCAATAGTCCAACATGTATGTGTCCCGCTGGCCATCACTTGGCCGCATGTCATTAGCCTAACCTCCAAGCCATAGATGGCAAAGTATCAGATCGGTGCAGGCTCTCCGATCACTTGCTCATTCGCTGAACTTTGATATTAATGAGAATATTTTATTTGAACCTTAATGAGAATGACTTTGAATCGATCAAAAAATCAAAATTATATCATACTGCAGGTCCTAATTTTTTTTCATCGTTATCAATTCATTCATCAAAGAATAATGATAGCGATTTACGTGCGATGTAGAATTAATTTACAGTTGGTATCTAATTATGATAATGACCTTGATTAGCTGCCATGAATGTAATCGAAAACGATCAAGAAAGATTGAATTGATAATTATGATGACATTTGCACTATTAAGGTCACATGAAAAATGCAGAAAATATTCAATTGAATTATAGAGCAATGAGGAAAGCATTTTCAACAGATCATTCCATTCATTTCATTCAAATTTTGAAAATGATATACAATAACTAGGTTCAACGAATTATAATATATAGTGAAGAGTGAAAATGAATTTTTATAATTTGAATCAATGACCCAAACAGCTATGTCACAGTTCTCAAAATATTCTCGAATAAAATGCCTCTAAACTTCTTTCCGAAATTTAGAGGTTTTTAAGATTGTTGAATAAATTGTATTCTATGAAAATTTGGTCCCGAAGAGAACATGAAGCTTCAGCAAACATTCAGATTAGATCTGTATAGATCGGATCGAAGATTCATGAAAGCTAACTTTTAGATTCAGAAACGTTTCACAAAGGTTCTACGGACGTTGAAATGTCCGCCTCGAGATACGTTCAGGAAACATAGATGGAACGTTCGCTGAAGGTTTGTAGGGATTATACCGGAACCAATCAGGTGAATCGTGAATCCCGATAGGAATAACTTTATCGTTTGAAAGCATCTGCCGTAGATTGGTTTCACTCGCGTAGCCTACTGTCTACGAAGACAGGGTCGTGCATAAATCACCAACTTCGATTATAAAGTCAATTATAAGTTTATTATAAAGTAATGGTAGCTCAGAGGAGTGATACTGGTTTATCGTCGCCAGACGATGTGTACGTTATTCTCCAGAGGAGAAATCGGAAGAACTTGGATACGCGTGGATTCTTTTTGTGCGCTGGAAGCGTACATCTTGTACGAAGTCTCGTGCTCAACTAAACTAATTATTTAACCGCGCGTTCCGCGAACTATCTTTTTGCGCGCTCTCTTTTCCCTAGCATGGGGTGGAGAGTCACGCATGCGTGGATGCGTTACAGCCCACTGGTTCATCGAAGATTTGACGAAGCTCCACAGAAATATCTATACTTAGATTAATTTGTAATAATTCATGTTCATTAATTCATTTATTTTTCATATAAATTGATCAAAATTAATATAAGTATAGATATTTTTGTGAAGCTTCGTCAAACCTTCGATGAACTCTCAGCGAACGTTCCATCTATGTTTTCTGAACGTATTTCGAGGCAGACATTCCATTCAACGTCCGTAGAACCTTTGTCGAACGTTTGTGAATCTAAAAGTTAGCTCTAATGAACCTTCGGCCCGATCTATGCACATCTGATTTGAACGTTCGCTGAAGCTTCATGTTCTCTTCGGGGTAGTTCTTTCAAACCGTTTGTAGAATTTGAGAAGAATTTCAAGAGGTCTACAAAACGTCCATGTACTAGAATCTTTTTTCAATTTTTGAATAATTTCAAAATTCTACAAAATTCTCAAAGCATACTTCTTGTGCAGGATACATTGAGAACTTTGCAATTGCTGTTCAAACACTTGATCTCTGTTCATCACATGTACATACATCATGAAGTCTTAAAAAGTCTTATAGTGTTTAATTAAGTAATCTAAGCAAAAAGAAGAAGAATTCACCAATCCATATCCAAACAATAACGGAGTGGGAACATTTTTCAAATCGTATATAATTAAAATTTGATTCTATGTAGTTTGAATATGATATATGCATAATAACCCGAAGGGAACATGAAGCTCCGACAAATGTTCAGAATAGATCATGATAGATCAGACTGAAGCTCCGTTGGAGCTCAAGTTTAGATTCGTAAACGTTCGACGAAGGTCCGATGAACGTTGAAATGTCCACTTGAAAATAGTTTGAATGAACGTTCATCGAACGTTTGCTAAAGGTTCGTTCGAGTTGCAATTTTTCGATCAAAGTTTTTTTCAAAGTATATTTTTCCACGAAAAAATGAAAGATTGAGGCATTTCTAACTATAATTGTAATTCCGTCTGAAACATAAAAAACCGAAGGTTGAATGAATCTTCGTAGAATCTTTAATAAACGTTCTATGAACCTTCATTTAAGCTATTTTCAAGCGGACATTTCAACGTTCATCGGACCTTCGTCGAACGTTTCCGAATCTAAACTTGAGCTCCAACGGAGCTTCAGTCTGATCTATCATGATCTGTTCTGAACGTTCGTCAGAGCTTCATGTTCCCTTCGGGTAATATATGCATAGAATATAATTTGCAAAACTTCTTCACTCGAGTGAATATCTCAATTCGAAAGAAAGAAAAGAATAGTGAAACAAAACAATCACAATCACCAAGGGATACCATTAAGACATTCTGGTGAATATCCCTTGCACTCCAATATTCTGAATGCCATGAGCCTATCGCATAATTTGTACTTTAGAATCACAAAAATATCACAGATTACGAACGCTGAAGAATACGAAAATAAATTCTCCCCTTTACTCATACTTTTTTCATTTCACAGTTAAGAATAATGAGAGTGTCGGTAATAATAGAAAAACTATACCAGGTGTGTCAGTATGAAACCGAAATTTGCCCATAGGTGGCGCTAGATGTCGATGCAGTTACCGACACATCACGTCAGCGGTGTCTTCCCGTACAGCACGCGGACATTTCTCCGTCGCCTCCACGTCGCTTCTCCATTCTTTCCACCTTGTATCCACGTCTCCCTTTCTTCCACCTCGCCTCCACGGAGATGCGACGTGGACATCGGTGGATGTGCTGTGTGGGTTGTTATTGTATTGATATCCGACAAAGATTTCTAACTCACAATAACACGAGTTTCATTCAGTAGCATTAGTCTAGTAGAGATAAACATGTCGAGGTCTGTGCCAACAAATTACGATTTGCGGACAGCACTACTTTTCTGTTTTCATCTGAAGAAAACCGCAGCCGAATCGCATCGAATGCTTGTGGAGGCGTTTGGTGAGCATGCTCTCGGTGAAACACAGTGTTTCGAGTGGTTCAAACGGTTTAAAAGTGGCGATTTTGACGTCACGAACGAAGAACGTGGAAGACCACCGAAAGAGTTTGAAGACGCTGACCTGCAAGCCTTGTTGGACGAAGACGACGCTCCAACACAACAACAACTGGCGGATCAGTTAAAGGTGACCCGAGAAGCCATCTCCCTTCGGTTGAAAGCCATGGGAAAGATACAAAAGGTGGGAAAATGGGTTCCACATCAACTCAACGAAAGACAACAGGAAAACCGCAAAACATCATGCGAAATGCTGCTCTCCAGGTTCCAAAGAAAGTCATTTCTCCATCGAATTGTGACTGTCGATGAAAAGTGGATATATTTCGAGAATCCTAAGCGCAAAAAGTCATGGGTTACTCCGGGTGAACCATCAACATCGACGGCAAGACCAAACCGCTACGGACGAAAGACAATGCTGTGTGTTTGGCGGGATCAGAAGGGCGTAATCTACTACGAGCTGCTGAAACCTGGGGAAACTGTCAATACTCAACGCTACCGACAACAAATGATCGATTTGGATCGAGTTTTGCGTGAAAAACGACCAGCATACCAACAAAGTCGACACAAGGTGATTTTGCTGCATGACAATGCACCAGCACGCAAAGCAAAACAGGATTCACAATCGTTTGGAAAACCTCCAACGAACGTTGAAATTTCCGCTTCGGTGTACTTTCAGGAAACATAGATGAAACGTTCGTTGAAGGTTCTTCGAAGGTTTGATAAAGCTCTATAAAAATATCTATACTGATATTAATTTCTATTAATTCATGTTGATTCCCGAAGAGAACATGAAGCCTCAGCGAACGTTGTGATTAGATCTGTATAGATCGGATCGAAGGTTCATGAAAGCTAACTTTTAGATTCACAAACGTTTGACAAAGGTTCTACGGAAGTTGAAATGTCCGCCTCGAAATACGTTCAGGAAACATAGATGGAACGTTCGCTGAAGGTTCATCGAAGGTTTGACGAAGCTTCACAAACATATCTATACTTATATTAATTTTGATCAATTTATATGAAAAATAAATTAATTAATATCTAAAAGTCAGCTCTAATGAACCTCCAGCCCGATCTATACACACCTGATCTGAACGTTCACTGAAGCTTCATGTTCTCTTCGGGTTAATTAATTGATTAATTATGTAAATTTTTGGAAATTAATATAAGTATAGATATTTTTATGTTTCATCAAACCTTCAATGAACCTTCAATGAACGTTCCATCTATGCTTCCTAAAAGCATTTCGAGGCGGACATTTCAGTGTTCGTAGGAGCTTTGCCAAATGTTTGTGAATGTAAAAATGAGCTTTCATGAACCTTCGGACCAATCTGTACAGTTCTAATCTGAACGTTCGCTGAAGCTTCATGTTCCCTCCGGGACCATTCACCAAGTTGGAAAACGGTGAATCTCTCGAAAAAAATCGAACTGTCTTGTCATTTTTGGTTTTGGAACTATAATAATTATAAATTGCTGAATTTTGATTGGCCAGAAGCCCAAAAATCTCAAACAGCTACAACTTTGAACTGAGAAATGATGTGATACTTTGATTTTTTCGACACATCCGCCGTTTTATAACTTACTGAATGGTTTCGAGCTCAAGTATGAAACATCAAGTGGTTCTGAGTGATTTCAGTTGGAAGAAATCCTCATACCACAAGAATCAAGTCTCCAAACGAATTTTCCCAAACAGAACAGTTGTCGCATTTTGACTGCAGAATACTCCCTGAAAATATAATCCAGCCTACTTGAGAATCCGCGTAACATCTTATAGTTTTTCTATTATTACCGATACGCTAATTATTCTTAACTATGAAATGAAAAAAGGATGAGTAAAGGGGAGAATTCATTTTTGTATTCTTCAGCGATCGTAATCTGTGATATTTTTGTGATTTTAAAGTACAAATTATGTGATAGGCTCATGGCATTCAGCATATTGGAGGGCAAAGGACCAGAATGTCTTAATGGCATCCCTTGATGATTGTGATTGTTTTGTTCCACTATTCTTTTCTTTCTTTCGAATTGAGATATTCACTCGAGTGAAGAAGTTTTGCAAATTATATTCTATTCATATATGATTATGCATATATCATATTCACACTATATCGAATCAAATGTTAATTATATACGATTTGAAAAATGTTCTCACTCCGTTGATTTTTGGGTATGGATTGGTGAATTCTCCTCCTTTTTGCTTAGATTACTTAATTAAACACTATAAGACTTTTTGAGACTTCATGATGTATGTACATGTGATGAACAGAGATCAAGTGTTTGAACAGCAATTGCAAAATTCTCAATGTATCCTGCACAAGAAGTATGCTTTGAGAATTTTGTAGAATTTTGAAATTATTCAAAAATTGAAAAAAGAATCTAGTACATGGACGTTTTGTAGCCCTCCTGAAATTCTTTACAAATTCTACAAACGGTTTGAAAGAACTACCCCGAAGAGAACATGAAGCTTCAGCGAACGTTCAGATCAGATGTGCATAGATCGGGCCGAAGGTTCATTAGAGCTAACTTATAGATTCACAAACGTTTGACAAAGGTTCTACGGATGTTGAAATGTCTGCCTCGAAATACGTTCAGAAAACATAGATGTAACGTTCGCTGAAGGTTCATCGAAGGTTTGACGAAGCTTCACAAAAATATCTATACTTAGATTAATTTTGATCAATTTACATGAAAAATAAATGAATTAATGAATATGAATTATTATAAATTAATCTAAGTATAGATATTTTTGTGAAGCTTCGTCAAATCTTCGATGAACCTTCAGCGAACGTTCCATCTATGTTTCCTGAACGTATTTCGAGGCGGACATTTCAAAGACCGTAGAACCTTTGTGAAACGTTTCTGAATCTAAAAGTTAGCTTTCATGAACCTTCGATCCGATCTATACAGATCTAATCTGAACGTTTGCTGAAGCTTCATGTTCTCTTCGGGACCAAATTTTCATAGAATAAAATTTATTCAACAATCTTGAAAACCTCTAAATTTCGGAAAGAAGTTTAGAGGCATTTTATTCGAGAATATTTTGAGAACTGTGCCATAGCTGTTTGGGTCATTGATTCAAATTGTAAAAATTCAAAAAAGTGTCGCGGGCGTTTTTTCCAAAAATAAAATGAGATACGAGAAAATTTTTCGGACAAAAATTGTAGGGTATCGAGGGGGGCATCCGATGGTGGCCTTGGCTTTGACCTCAAATCTCATCTTCAAGGGCATTCTGAGGTCAACTCTTGTTTTTTGAATAGCATCTCATATTTTTCACTGCAGATTTGGATTCTAGGTCAAAAACCAAGAAACTTTTGTCTGAACCATTTTCCTGAAATCCGCAAAGATGGCGCTCTAATCGATATTGTTCCATACTGAATCTGACATTAGAATAACTCGAAAACGAAGGGTCTTGGAGGAGAATGTTTCGGACAAAAGTTGTCTGATTCCAAGGGGGACCCCTTGAACTGAAACGGAGGTGATGGGGTATAACAGACAAAACACAACACATTTCAATCGTCTACATCACTTGGATAATTTTAATGCAGTAGATGCTCAAAATGATGGCCTTCGACTTCAATACACATTTCAAAACGTTTTACAAAAGATTGCTGAACTCGTGCTAAAATATCTTCATTGATGCTCGCGCATGCATTGATGATTCGTTGACGCATATTCTCAGGTGTAGTCGGTGCTTGTTGATAAACTGTATCTTTTATGTATCCCCATAAAAAAATCTGGAGAAGTAAGATCCGGAGAACGGGCAGGCCAATGAACTGGTCCACGACGTCCTATCCATCGTCCAGGATAATCTCTGTCCAATATTTCTCGAGCTGTGACTGCATAATGGGATGGACAACCATCGTGTTGATACCACATATTCAATCGTTCCTGAATAGGTATGTCTTCAAGTAATGTTGGAAGTACTTGATCTAAGAAATGTCTGTACTTCACTCCATTTAGCGTATCTGCAATGAAGTACGGTCCAATTACTCGAGATCGAAAAATACCACACCAAACATTCACAGCCCATTGTCTTTGATGCTCTACTTGACGTAACCATCTTGGATTTTCTGTCGCCCAGTAATGCATATTATGTCGATTTACTTGACCATGATTGGTGAACGTCGACTCATCAGAAAATAATATGTTGATGAAGTTGTTATTGTGCATTTGCACTAGACCCCATCGACAAAACTGTACACGATTTTCGAAATCATCACCGTGAAGGTCTTGATGCAAACAAATGTGATACGGATGGAATTTGTGACGTTTCAGTATTCGAAGAACACTTCTTCGAGAAATTCCCGAATGGAGTTCAATTTCACGAGAGCTCACGTATGGATTATTGGCTACTGCAGCTAGTACATTAACTTCCGCATTTTCTCCGCTAACAGTTCTCATTCGATGTCGTTTTTCCCTTGTAACACTTCCCGTTTTTGAGAATAATTTTGTAATGCGTTGAAAATACCTAATGGATGGCGTTGTTCTTTCAGGAAATCGTTCTGCATACAAGTCATATGCTTGTCTGGGGTTCTTATGCACTTCACCGTAAATGTAGATCATATCGATCTTTTCAGAAACCGTGTATCGGATATCCATGATTTTCAATTTGTCATAAACCAAGTAATAATCAAATGTAACTGACAAACTGACTTTCAAAATCGTGAATTTTCACTGAACCCCGTCGTTTGTTTACATCGCGTGAGCTGTGAATGGTGGTAATGTAGACGATTGAAATGTGTTGTGTATTGACAACTTTTGTACGAAACATTCTTTTGCAAGACCCTTCGTTTTCGAGTTATTCGAATGTCAGATTCAAAATGGAACAATATCGATTAGAGCGCCATTTTTGCGGATTTCAGGAAAATGGTTCAGACAAAAGTTTCTTGGTTTTTGACCTAGAATCCAAATCTGCAGTAAAAAATATGAGATGCTATTTAAAAAACAAGAGTTGATCTCAGAATGCCCTTGAAGATGAGATTTGAGGTCAAAGCCAAGGCCACCATCGGATGTCCCCCTCGGTACCCTACAACTTTTGTTCGAAAAATTTTCTCGTATCTCACTTTATTTTTGGAAAAAACGCCCGCGACACTTTAAATGCCCCACCCTGTATATTATAATTCGTTGAACCTAGTTATTGTATATCATTTTCAAAATTTGAATGAAATGAATGGAATGATCTGTTGAAAATGCTCTCCTCATTGCTCTATAATTCAATTGAATATTTTCTGCATTTTTCATGTGACCTTAATAGTGCAAATGTCATCATAATTATCAATTCAATCTTTCTTGATCGTTTTCGATTACATTCATGGCAGCTAATCAAGGTCATTATCATAATTAGATACCAACTGTAAATTAATTCTACATCGCACGTAAATCGCTAACATTATTCTTTGATGAATGAATTGATAACGATGAAAAAAAATTAGGACCTGCAGTATGATATAATTTTAATAAAATATTCTCATTAATATCAAAGTTCAGCGAATGAGCAAGTGATCGGAGAGCCTGCACCGATCTGATACTTTGCCATCTATGGCTTGGAGGTTAGGCTAATGACATGCTGCCAAGTGATGACCTGCGGAACACATAGATGTTGGACCATTGACATTTGCCAGTGTGAGTCCTTTACACACAGTGCTGGCAAAATTTTTATGGCCATCGCTTGGCCAGCAATCTGGTGTTCACTGTCATGTTCCTTCGAAAGTAGATCTAAAATAAATCGAAACACTCCTCTCAGGTATACGTGGGAATACACGGGAACCCAATCAAGCATGCGTGATCAGATCCTTGAACAACTGTACAGTATCTTTGGCAAGATGCGCCTCCAGAGCAGCGTGTTAGGATAGCTGAGAGGTTAGGTAGGCAGGTCTTATAAGTAGGTAGGTTCCGTGAAGTTTCGAATCCCCATTAGGTAGGAGTAAATTTCTAAAGTCATGTGCGAAATGAGAGGAGATCATGAATTCACGAAATGTTCTGAATGTTAAAATAAGTTGGAAAAAAATGTTTATTCTATTCTTAGATTCATTTCCGAAATTACCGAGACAAAAACACATAGTAGGTCGGAAGTAATTCTGAAGAGAATTTTTTGTTTGAGTTTGTTTAGTTTTTTGACCGAGGTATGAAGTCAAATGAAGTCTTTCCGAAATTATACGGAAACTGACGGAGATTCGTGGGAGTAAAATATTCCGTAGAATTGCGGAATGGAACCTGAGAAACCTAGTTCCTCATTTTTGGAAGTGTGCAGGAGGAATTGGTTTCATTGGAGCTCCAAATTTACCTAAATATATCATACAATTAAATACTGAAACAATTGGAAAGTCATTGTTTGCGTGCATTTGGAATTGAGTCATAAATTGCGGGTTTAGTTTCACTCCACAAATTCACGAGACAAAAACACATAGTAGCTCCTAAACAAACCTAAAGACCACTTGGAGTTTAGATTTGTTTAGTGTTTTTGACCAGGGGTAGTCTTGTCTCGTCCTCAAATGGCTGTACCTCAGAAACTATTTGAGATATCGATATCAAATTTCAGTATGTTATTTTTAAAGGTATAACCTATCGAAATATGGAAAAAGAAATTGATTTTTCGAAAATTCCACACTAGACGTACCCCTTAAATTCGAGTTTCCTCCAAGACATTTTTATGAATTTTTCAAGACACCTTTAAGAGGAAACCAGAGTGACCATCGGAGCACGTTTTCTTGCACTAAAATATTCGGAACTGAATTCATAAAAAAATCTGAAATTTTCAGGGATGATTCTTTGAAACCTAATCTGGGTCTGTACAGAGCCCAAATTTTGAAATTCGAAATAAATTTTTTTAGATTAACCTAGATTAGGTTTCAAAGAATCATCCCCAAAAATTTCAGATTTTTTCATGAATTCAGTTCCGAGTATTTTAGTGCAAGAAAACATGCTCCGATAGTAACTCTGGTATCCTCTTGAGAAATCTTGAAAAACTCTTTTAGATTTCTCAACCCAGACAGCCAAAATAACCCTTTCGAATTCTTGAAGACTCCTCAATGAGTTCTTGGAACAGTCCCCGTTATGTCAGTGAAAATGAATTCAATATGAATTCAATGAATTCAAAACGAATACATGTTGAATGCCTGGAGAATTCTTCATGAACTGACAACATGAATTCTTTCTGAACAGTAAGTTGTTCATCAAGAATTCAATTTGAATTCAAAGTATTCATAATGAATTCATGTTGACTGTCATAACGGGAGCTCTTCGTGGGGACTCTTTTGCTGTATGGGAATTTCTCCTCGAAGATATCTTTGAGAAGTCTCCGAGAGACCTTTCAGAAATCTATTCATGTTGCATAAGACATCTTTTTGAATACGAAAAGATATCTTTCACCCGGACATAACAGGGATTATCATGGCACAAATACAGGCTTTGATCTAGTAATGGGGATCTTTGGAAATGATCGATCCTTTCCCATATAAAAAATATATAATTTTTATAAATTGCAATAAAATTCCGATACTTTTTCTATGTAATCTGGTCCAGTGCGGATTCTATCTGAGTTTTGGAACTCAAAATTATCAAAAGTCCCAAAAAAGATCCGGACCAGAATCCGAATAAAGCCCGTGATCGAGTACAAGTTTATTCAAGTGTTTTGGGGATACCAGCGATCCCTGTAGATGCAACCAGCCATACAAGCGTACCGACTGAGTAATCATTTTCTCGGCAAGAATACTCTGAACTGAATTCATGAAGAAGTATGAAATTTTCAGGAATCAATCTTCAATCCTTTATCCATTGCTGTACATCGCCCGAATTTTGGATTTCAAAGAAACATTTTTTTGTCAATCGGTAACACCAACTGTTTTTCCGAAATTCAAAATTCAGGCGATGTACAGCAGTAGATGAAGGATTGAAGATTGATTCCTGAAAATTTCATCTTTCTTCATGAATTCAGTGCAGAGTATTCTTGTCGAGAAAATGTGTACTCAGTCGGTACGCTTGTATGGCGGGTTGCATATGCAGGGATCGCTGGTATCTTCTTGAGAGCATTCCAAAGTTCCGAGAAATCTCCAAGCTCTCCCCCACCCCTCACTTTTCATGCAAATGACTGAATAAGTCGAAAACTACTTAGTCTCACTTTTGAGAAAAGTGGGAAGGGGGAGATTTGGGATTTCTCGGGACTTCAGAATGCCCTTAATATGGATTTTTATCCAGTTCCATATGAGTCCTATCAAGATTTCGAGACATCTAGATTTTAGGCTGTGATACATTATTGAACTGAAGAAAAATAATCGTCGTCGGAATGTCTCTGATAGAAGAAATTTTTGCATTTTTCTGCGTTATCCGAGAACTAGAGGAATGCAGAGATCATTTTCATTAGGGATCTCATCTTAGAGATACACCCAGTAAAAACCAATCGAAATTTCGATCATGGGATTGGAGATCAATTTCCGATACATTGATATGAAATTTACCATATATCTAACTGGAAATTCTGAATTTTATGGGATTTTTGCCACCATTTTCCAGTAAATTTTCCGTGTTAATTACTTCTGAACATTTTTATTTGAAGTTTTTCATAGTACTTCTCCACAGCCCAAGCGTGTATTGCCTATAATGACAATGGGTCCCAGGCTGGGTCCATCCTCTCGAACCCAGTATTGGAAATTGACGATGGGGCCCTGTATCTTGGCCCTGTTGTGCTTTCCCATACAATTATGGTTGGTAGAAAATGGAAATGATGAATCTTAGTGCGGGCACATTTGGACTTGGCTCCAATTTGAACCAGCGTTAGGCCAAGATTGGGGTGAACTTATATCCTGAGCATGTGCGTATAATCCTCAGCGTGTATGAATTTTGGTCCCAATGTGGTCCAGTCTTGGGCCCATATGGGCAGGATGGGGCTCAACACTAGGCCCAAGACTGGGCCAAAGTGGGGCTGAAATTCATGCCCGCTGGGGTAGAATTCGAAGTAATTTTCCAATTTCAAAAAAAAAGGAAGGGGCAGTATTGATTGCCCAGTCTGGATTCATGCTGGGCCCATAGTGTTACCAATCCTCGGACAAAGCAATACAGCCAAGCTGGGAACGATGTTATCATCTCAGGGTTGGCTCCATTTGTCTGCCCAGCTTGGCCTCACGTTGGGCAGCATGGGCACCCACCCTGGGCTTAAAGTGGGCCCGCCGTTAATACATACTTGGGAGTGAGCAAATTATTTTCTCCATTCCGTTAGCGAAGAAAACCCACTGATACACCTATTCGAGATCCTTTTGGAAATGTTGGGCAGGAACCGAAATACAAACCATCAAGAAACGAAAATAAATAATAGGCGTTTCTTTCCGTCTTGCAGCGACATTTGTCTCACTTTTCTTCAGATTTTATAGTTTGATATAACGTTACTGAAATCAAAAGAGAAATAACGTACTTATCCCTACCAGTCTCTTTTATTCAAATTCCATTTTTCTCGTTTTTAGAATTATACCATTGAAAATTAATCGAATCAAATTCGGTACTATGGGTCGAAATGGAACGTACGATGGGTTGGTAGGTATTATACAACGTAACGAGGCTGATGTTATATCCCGAGTGGGTAGTTACTTGAGTCGCACGAATTTTTTGGTCTACTCAGTTCCAGTAGGAAAGATGAGGTGAGCACATCAATTACTCTGTTCCCTTTTATTCCCCTCTAACAAACATCCAGCTCCGATCCCACGTGGAATTCCAGCTGCAAAATTGACCTGAGTTCCTTGCTAGGATTCCCGATTGCAGGGGAATTTCCAAGTAGGGTTCTAAATCCCACGTGTAGTCCCAGCTAAGATTCTCGATTTCTGGTGGAACCCCAACTGAAATTCTAGATTCCACAGAGATCGCAGCTGAGAATCCAGGTCCATTCCGTAGCTGGGATTCCATCTGGAGAGAGAGTTAGAGAGAGTCTATTGAAGCTATTTTTTTACAATGAAATGAAACTTGACAACCCGAAATAAAATATGATTCAATGGATTCCCTCAAGGGAATTTACTTCATTCCGACCGAAACGTTTATTGCCCAAATGCTGCAAATTTTCCTAAGGGTTTTCATTTCCAATTCATAAAATTGTGGTTACATAAGAAATTCAGACGCCCACATAACACGAAGTTAGTATCCCTGGGTAAAAAATCCATACCCACACAGCACCGGATGTCTCAGCAATATTGTCAGAATATTACATTTGGAATGTGTAATATTCTGGAAAATATCTCAAGAAAATTGTCAGAATGTCTGCAGGATGTCTCATGTCACCATCTTTGTAACATTCTGGAGATATTCTGAAACATTGCTGAAATCATTGAGGTAACATCCTGGAGACATCCTGGAATATTGATGTAATCATTTCAGCGATATTCTGTACGGACAAAAATGTAACAATCGCATATATTAAAAATCTTACAAAATATTACTTTGGGTTGAAAAAAAATTTCTTCAGAGTTTACTTCCACAAATGTTGAATGAGCTCGGCCAAAAACACTTTGAGTGGAAGAAAACTTGCTTCGAAATTGATTATTAGAAGGTTCCCCCAGTGGGGATTGAACCTGAGTTCTGCGAGTGAGAGTCAAGGCTTTTATCACGTCAGCCAATCTCCGAGATGACGACACCACCCTCAGAGTGCTATTTATCGTAATTATTGTGATGGGAGTTTGAAGAATCCGTTTCCGTAAAATATAAACCAATCGATTCAGAATTTTCTGACACAAAAAATGAGTAGGCCGTGGAAGAGAGGTGTTTTTCGACCTCAAATTTGAAATTTTACAAAGTGCTGAGTAAGATCGATGGAAAAACTTCGAAAACTTGTTGCCGTGGAATATAGACTAATCGATTCAGAATCTTTTGAAATGAAGAATGAATAGCACTTGAGAGGAACATTTTTTGAAAACTGCACCCCCAAAATTTACCAAGTGCTGGAGCAAATTGATGAAAAAATTTCAAAAATTTGTCTCTGTGGGATATAGACCAATCGATTCAGAATCTTCTGAAACGAAAAGTGGTCGTACACTGAGAGAAAAAAAGAACAAAAATTACAATCTTTATTCACATAACGAGGATATCGCTGTAAAAAGTAGATAATCACCACCAAAAATCTACGAAATCAAAATACGATGTTTGAAGATAGTGAACATCGTTTGTATAAATTACAATCTATGATTAGAATATTCATATTTATTAAAAAATATATAAATGAATCCAATAAATCACTAATTCCAATCAAAATATTGTATTGATCCTAACCATTCTATAAATAATTGCGTTGATTTGTTTCATCAGTTACTTGATGAATCCGAATTTGAAATAGGTGCTTATTTCAGGAACTTGCACACCTAACATTGAATTTTAAGTATAAGATTTCCTCTTGGTTCGCAGGTATTAGAAAACAAATTTATAAACATTTTGATATTTGTAGATTATTACTTTTGAACCCCTCTTATACTCGCCAGGAATCAGTGAAAGACTAAAACTTATATTTAGAAACTGATCTTCATCGTGGATTTCATTGTTATGCAGTTGAAATTTCCCGTAAATGCATAACTTATAGAAAAAAATGGCGCAACATTTGACTCGCTTCTTCTGATGCTTGAATGCCTTCAAGTATCGTCCAAAACTCCCTAATTTCACAGCGGTGAATTGGCTCAGCGGTTCGCGTGTTATCTTCCAATCACTTGCGTGATATCAGAGTTCGTGTCTCCTTCGGAAGCAAAATTTTCTGCGATCTGTGAGTGTCCAAATTCCGTCAATAATACAGGTTAATTCAATAGTATAATTGAAAAACGTATAGTTTGTAAGACTTTGAATCCGTGAATATGGTATACTAAGTAGGTGTTAAGGCGTTTTCTGCAAGCTGATGTGAATTTCCGATTAATTAGAGTCCAGTAGAATAACTACAACAAGTTCACTTTTTTATATTATTTTTTGAATACCTATGATGAAATAAAAATTACAATCTTCGATTTCAAAATCTCAACCCCTGAAGTTGACTCAATTGAATAAAAATTACTAACTACAATTGCAAAATGTTAATCTTTTTCTAATAGAAATCCTGTATTATGAATTCTGCGGTCAGAAATTCAGATTGCTACTATTATGACTGTAATTTTCAGACTTGGTCTGCGATGTCTCTGTTTTGGGAACAAAAATAATAATTTTTCATCCATATTTTGAATGAAAATTATTATTTCTTTCTCTCAGTGTAGGGGAGGCGTTTTTTTCGATTTTGATTTGTAACTTTTACCAAGTCCTAGGTCAAGTGTATGAAAATTCATTTTGCTTCATAAAATATTGCTACAGTCATATGCTCAGAATATTTCATTTTCGACAAATTCAGCATATTCCCTATCGTAGATTTCCAGAACATCAAAGATCATTGTATGTGCAATATTTCGATTGGAAGATTCTCAGAACATTCTCAATGGAATATTGTATCTGCAATATCTATAGGATCTTGTATGAATATTTCACACAGAATGTTCGGAGCGAGACATTGTAATATTCTAAAAATATTACTGAAACATTGGGTGCTGTGTGGGTAAAATCTGACGAAATGACATTTAATGGGATTCGATCAGAACCAAGGGGTAAACCACTCTAAAATCAGCAAGACAACATCAAGCGTTATATGGACGTTGTGCTCTGATTTTTCCGTTATCGGTAACGTTATAGTAACTGAAATCTGTCTTATGAACCTCTTAGAATAGTCTTATTGACAGTTATATTGCGTTAAGCAGAACAGAGCTACGCTTACTTCAACATTATTTAGAGATTTTTAATTTGGAAAAATTATGATTTCAAAGTGGTTTACCCCTCGGTCAGAACATTGTGCAAGTTTCAATCAGATTTGACAAGATTCAATCAGAAAATTGAAAAAATATACTCATCCGATTAAATCTCATTGAAAATGGTTGAATCGGATTCGTTCGAAAGATTTGGCGTGAAACGATGAGTTTGTTTAACCAGGGATAGACTCAGTAACAAAGAGGGACCGCGAAGAAGAGTATTTTTCCGCCTTTTTTCTGGGATCGCGGGTTTCAGGTTACAATGCATTCTAAAACATACTCTATGTTGATCATTTGCGAGAATATACAATTTCCTGGTGAGCATAACATTGGTTTAAGAGGTAATTTTATAGAACAGAAGAGGTTTTTATAGAACAGAATTCATTTTGTCAAGAATCTGTCGATTCCGTCGATTTCTCTATCTCCAAAATCAATGTTATGCTCACCGGGGAATGGTATTCCCTCGTAAATAATGGATAAAAGATATTTTTCAGAATCCAATTCAACCTGAAACTGGCGGTCCCAAAAAAACAGGCGGATTTTGCGGTCACTCTTTCAATTCTTACCTTCTGATCAAAAAGTACCCGGAATTTCTTAATGAGACGAAAACGGTTCCATTATTCATCGATATTCACTTTATTTCCTTCGAAGTAATCTCAATTGCAAGCAATACACATATTCCAACGCTTCTTCCAATCTTCAAACCATTTTGCATAGGTCGATTTCGGAATCGCCTTCAGTTCCTTCTGCGAATTGTACTTTATTGCCTCAACCGTCTCAAAACGCTTTCCGCGAAGTGGTAATTTGAGTCGTGGGAATATGAAAAAATCATATCAACCATATCAGGTGAATACGGAGCTTGAGGAACGGTATGAACATTGTTTTTAGTCAAATAATCGCGTACAAGATGAGATTTATGTGCCGGTGCGTTATCGTGATGAAGAAACCACGAGTTATCTCTCCACAATTCTGGTCTCTTGCGACGAATGTTTTCCCTCAAACGCTTCAATACGCTCACGTAATATTCCTTATTCACTGTCTGACCTGGTGGGAGAAATTCGGAGTGGACCACACCACGGCAATCAAAGAAAACAGTCAACAAAACCTTGGTTTTAGATCGACTCTGTCGCGGTTTATTAGGTTTTGATTCGTCTGAAAAGTGCCATTCCGATGATTGTTGGTTAGTTTCAATGTCATATTCATGAACCCATGTTTCGTCACCGGTAATGATGCCTTGGATAACATTTTGGCCCAAAGAAAGCATTTCTTTAGCAACATCGATGCGATGCTGTTTCTGCAACAAATTCAACACTCTCGGCACAAGCCGTGCTTCAACTTGTCTCATGGCCAAAATATTGTACATAACGTTCTGCATCGATCCGAACGAGACACCAAGATCGGATGCTATCTCCCTAATGCTGACACGACGATTTGCGAGCACGATTTCTTTAATTTTATCAATATTTTCGTCAGTGATACTGGTGCATAGACGACCGGAACGAGGCAAATCATCAACCACAATACGACCTGCTTTAAACTCTTTGTACTACTTGTACGCTTATGTTGTCGACATCGTCGAGTCCCCGTAGGTTTCTGTTAACATCTTCAACGTTTCCGCACATGAAATTTTGTTAGAAACACAAAATTTTAGACAAACTCTTTGCTCAACCAAATTCGACATTGCGAAATTCGCAGAACACAACAAACACTGACTCGTTTACAAGGCAACACGCGCTAACTTCTGACGAATGAGGCGCAAACAGACATTTGAGCGCTAAATAACAGATGAAATAACATGGAAAACAAAAGATTCCGACAATATCTCAAGCGCGGTTTGTTTGAATGGAGAATTCCGGGTACTTTTTGATCAGAAGGTAGTTCCATCATTTTCTACCTGAGTTTCGCGTACATTTTTCAAGTATCCAGAAATGCACTTTCCATTAGAACGGATGTTACTAAAATTGAGAAATTTTTTTAGATATCGTATGTTTATTAAACCCAAGTACTATTACGACAACACCTGGGTTGTCAATCTTTTCTCATCACAAATTTGGTATTCGATCATCTCGCTTTTCATAATTTTGAGTCTGATTGGATATACTCTACAAAAAATTGAAAAGAAGCAGCGAAGGCTGAATCTGAACGATCATTTTTTTTACACGTATGCTACGTTATGTTGTCAAGGTATCTAAAAGCATTATCAAGTGTTATACATATGATTAAATCAAATTTCATCAAGAATAATAATTATTCATTATATATATATATTGTTTTTCCAGGTTACATACCGCAAGACTTTTACGATCAATTCAAAATTTTGTCCTTGTCCAAAAGTATTTTCGCTTGGCTCATTCTCATAGCTTACAGTTCGCAGCTGATTTATCGTATGACCAACCGAAATTTCATTGTACCATTCAATAGTATAAAAACTCTATTCAATAAAACACATTATGTTCTATTGCTTTTTGAAGGATCGATGATTTACGAGATGTTCGATAAGGATTTGGATTATTTGTTAAAATGAACGTGTTGCTAATACAGGGTGGCGACAGAATAGATTCCGAGAAATTCCTTGAGAATTCCAGGTTTCCAGAGTAAAAACCCGTAATTTTCCAGAGTAACTTATTGAAGTATAGCGAAAACGTCCTAGGTGAAAAAATTATATCTATAGAATTTTATGTCAAGATTTGGTTCTTTGCAAAATGTATGGATTTTCATAGAAATTCCCCAGAAAATTTATGTAAACCACATGATTTGGTGGAAATTCTATAAAAATTCCATACGATTTGCATAGAGCCGAATCTTGACATGAAATTCTACACAAATTTTTTTATCTTGAGTAAACTATTCTAAAACTCTCCTGACTTCATTTCAAATACCTCAAAAAATGTTGCTCCTTTACTCGCTTCTATTGTCCCTATTCAGCAAATGGAGGTGTCTGACTGGAAGTCTCTCAAGAATGGCTCAATACTGAAGCCAAAGTTTGAAAAGAAGCAAGCTTGGATGCCAATAACTTATCATCAATCAAGTCCTTGATTGTTTAGTAACTTGCACAACGTGGTAGCTTTTTAGTTTTCTCGATTCCAATGATATAAACTTTGATGTGAGGAATGACTTCGATAACTCTTTGCCCGACAATATCATTTTCTAGCCATCTAATTGCACAAAATTTCTATAGGAAAAATTGTAGATCCAGAAAATTGCGTGCTCTTCTTGCAGGTACATTTTTGAAAAAATTATCAATAGCTCTTAAGAACTGAATAATGGTCCAATCAACGCTTTGATTTACAATTTTAAATGCACCATGCATTATGTGGAGTCCGCATGAACCAAGGTTCAAAAATGTGGAATCTGAATCATCGTTTATTATGTCCTTTTGAAACAGTCCAATAAAGACATGGTTGACGTTTGGCCCATCCATAGAAATTTGAAGAATTTCAGAAGACTGTAGAGAACTAATGCCACTTTTAAAACCTTTCACCATATCAATGGCAGTGGTTAGTCCTGAGAACACAGAAGTTGAATACCGGGTATGGATTTCTTGTGAATCAAGATCCCAGTATCTCACATTTATGCCCATTTGCTGTGTTTGTGAAATTCTATTCAAACTTTCATCAAACCCCAATACAAAATGTTCACAATCATTCAATTTTTTGATGAGTCCGTTCTTGAAATGACGTGCTATACCATACACTAGTGTACATGTGATTTTGTCTCTCCCTAATATCATTTTATTTGCACAGGAACTATCATCAAACATTCTCTTCAATAGCTCTACGTTTCTAGCTGCAGTGCGAAATGAGGTGTGATTTAGAACTGCTTCAATGCACCACAAAATTTCATTTGTAGTAACTTTATCATTAATCAAAAATTGTTTCAATCCACGAGATTCCGTAAGAAATTGAGAGCTTTCAGATATCTGAATACAATATTGCATTGCACTTTCTTCTAAGGTCATCAACTGAGAATTTGACGGTGAAGGAGAATTTTGCGAAGTCTTCCTATAGTGGATAATGTTATGATCGAAGGTGGAGGAGAATCAATATTACTGCTCGACTGATGGGTTCCTGTTTTTACAAAATTTTCAAGTGACATGGATTGATTTACATTCAATATCAACTTTTTATGTTTTTCGCCATTCATATGATTAATGAGAGCTTGGCGCCCAATGATACTCAAAGTAAGATCTGTGCGGCATATTTAACACCTCGCCTTGAACTTAGTAGTAGGAACCTCCCTCACCTATTCGAACTTTTTGCCTGTGAGCCATTCAGGCTGGAAACAGGATTTATAGTTTTGGAACTGCATCATTTCCCTGGTAAAAAAAATCTCTCTGAATCTCTCTGAAATCTCTCTGGATTTCTCTGAATCTCTCTATATTTTAGGACAAATTTCAAAGAGATTCAGAGTAATTCCAGAGTGATTCAGAAGAAGTTAGAGACTTTTCCGATAGTGATACGTTCTGAATTCTTCAACTTTCTCTGAATCTCTCCGCATATCACTGAATCCCTCAGAATTTTATATATTCAAATTTCAAAGCTTCCTCTGAATTTACTTGAATATCTCTAAATTTCTCTACATCTCCCGAAATCTAATGTATTCAGATTTCAAAGCTTCCCCTGAATTCCTCTTAATTTCTCTGAATTTCTCTGAATTACGCTGAACCTTTCCAAATTCTTCTGAATATTCCTGAAAAGCTCTACGTACATATTTTCCCTAATTCACCTGTCCCTAGGAGTCTCTGACATTCCCTGGATACTTCTGGAATCCTGAACCAAAAATTTAGCTGAATTAATTCCTCTCTGAATTTCTCTGAATTCCTCTGAATCTCTCTGAATTACTCTGAATCTTTCTAAATTCCTCTGAATATTTCTGAAGAGTTCTACGCACAATCTTTCTGAATTCATCTATCTCTGAAAGTGTCTGACACTCCTTGAACGCCTCTGAAATGCAGGACCAAGAACTTTACTGAATTTGTTCCTCTCTGAATTTCCCAGAATTCCCCTGCATCTCTTTGAGTTCCTCTGAATTTTTCTAAATCCTTCTGAAAAATTCAAAGCACAAGTTCTCTCAATCCACTAGTCTCTCGAATCCTCTGAACCACGCTGAATTGCTCCGAATTTCTCCGATTCTTTCTAAATCTTTCTGGAACGTGAAATTTTCAGAGAGATTCAGAGAGATTTTTTACCAGGTTTCCCAAGCGTGTATTGCCTATATTGACAATGGGCCTCAGGCTGGGTCCATCCTCTTCAACCTAGTATTGGGGAATGACGATGGGGCCCATGTTGGCTCAATCTTGGCCTTGTTGTGATTTCCCATACAATTATGGTTGGTAGAAAATGGAAATAATGAATCTCACTGCGGGCACATTTGAACTTGGCCAGAATTGGGGTGAATTTATATCACGAGCATGCGTGTACAATCCTCAGCGTGTATTAATTTTGGTCCACTTTGATCCAATCTTGGGCCCATATAGGCAGGATGGGGCTCAACACTAGGACCAAGACTGGGTCAAAGTAGGGCTGAAATTCATGCCCACTGGGGTAGAATTCGAAGCAATTTCCCAATTTAAAACAAAAGGGAGGAGCAGTATTGATTGCCTAGTCTGGGTTCATGCTGGGCCCATGGTGTTCCCAATCCTCGGGCAAAGCAATACAACCAAACTGGGAACGATGTTATCATCTCAGGGTCGGCCCCATTCGTCTGCTCAGCTTGGCCCAACGTTGAGCAGCATGGGCACTCACCCTGGGCTTAGATTGGGCCCGCCGTCAATACACACTTAGGTAGATTGATTGGCAAATTTTGATGTTGAACTTGAGAAAACATGAGGAATTCCAAGTGTTTTCCAGAATATGAAAAGTCCCTGAGATTTACAGGTTTTCCAGGTTCCCCAGAGTTGTCGCCACCCTGTTAATATTATATCTTTAATTATGAGACTAAATAATCAATTCTTTTTATTATCGTTGAATGTATACTAACCGTGTATCCGGAATAAATATAAATTAAAGTATTCTCGATGAAAGGGTAACATTAATTTGACCTCCCCCAAATTTACGCTTTTTTTTTGTTTTAGAGAATTACAAAGTTTTTATTCAGATTGAATACAGTCAAGTCCTCATTATGCTACTATTGAAATATGAAATAATTTTTTTCCAAGTTTCTGTTGCAAAAATGGCAGCTTGGGAGGCAATTGATTGAAGCGCTGAGAAAATTCATGGTCATGCGGTGCCCATACAGGAAACCCCGATAATGTAAACACAGCCAATAATCGGCCTATGTATGGCTACCATTAAATGGCCAACGATGGATTCACATCATTGGCACAAGTGTGGCTCACCATTGCACAGTGGGCCAGAAATCTAGTTGCGTGGCCAAAAACGATTCTTTTTCAAATTGATTGAAATTAAATATAAACATCATAATTTGTTTCCATATACTTTGACACACTGAATCACAAAATATTGTTACTTTTGGTAGCTTAGGTCCCTCATAAAGGACATTTTTATTTCAAATTTATGTTGAAAAATGAATGCATTGTCATTGAGTTTATACATGCTCCGAACTCAATATCATTTCTCTAGACATTGCAGCAGTGCATATTTATCTTGTAATTGCATAATTCTAATGATATTTGTAAAGAAATAACATTTTCCATGTTATATTTTTAGTCTAATCATTTCAGTTTGTCTCATTTCATTAGGTTTTACTGCACTTCTGTACCTTTGAATTGAACCTTCCCCGAGCTTCCACTTCCAAATGGACAGAATGATATACCAAACTTTTCGTGAAAGAGTTCTCAACACTGTGGATATGCCCCTTTTTGCCCGTTTTCATTCAGAAGTCAGAAAAATCGTATTTATTGTGAATGAAAACTCGTTACGTCAATGGGACAAATATTTGAACAAGTGGTAAAAATTGAAAATTTCATTAGAACCGTCTGGATTCTGGTGTACAGAGGTTTTTAGGGTTGCTGATTATGAATCTGAGGTCAGATTTTGCAAATTCAAGATGGCGGATCCAATATGGCGGAATAAAATTTGAAAATTCATCAAATTTTCTTAACCCCATAAACACCAATTGTTGCCGTTTTAATGGACCATCAATGGTCCAACGATGCTGATAGCGGCCCTTTAATGGTCCTTTGAAACGCCAGTATTTGTGTGTGTTGGGAAGGTTCTTCGCTAGTGTTGCCGCGAGCCGCAAAACGAGCCGTAACGAGCTTTAGATTTCAACTGGATTCAAATAGGACTATGAGACGTGAAAATTGTCTGAATACTTGGTTGGATGGTCCTATAGTCTCATTCAAAAGTTCATATAAACTCGTAGTTCTGTAATTTGAATTTGCAACCGATTTCTACATCCAACAGCATAGGTCCAGCTCGAGTATAGATTGATTTAAAACTTTTTTCAATAAAGATATATCACAATTTGAACCTTCAAATTCAGTTGAAGGTCTAATAAATTGGATTTTGGGGCAATTTCGTTGACTAAAGAGCAGGTCACTTTGGATTCAGATAATTTAAAACCTGGAATTCGTTACGGCTTATTTTGCGGCTCGCGGCAACATTACTCTTCGCTTATGATTCTGATGCGTTATATGCTATAGAAAGATTATCGGAGAAGTTCGGTTAATGGCACTTAGTTTATCACATGAACCTCATCTTTCAGGATAAAGTGAGCATTTCATCAATATTCAGTCTTTTTCATTTTTGTAAGAGTCGATTCAATTTATAGCAGCTGGTGAATGTGAAAGTTTCGTTTCATGTGCATAAAATGAAATTCACCAAAAGAGAAATTCTTGAGTTGCTTTCAAATTCACCAAAAAAAGATTCAGTTGTTACATACATATTAAATAAGCTCAATAAAAACGTAAGTGATTTTGATAAAAAAAATATAGATTGTCTTAAGCTTGCATTATCAACTATCAAAAGAAAACGGGATATAAAATTTGAGCATTTAAACTCGCCATATCAAATCCGTCATGTTGAATTCCCGAAATCTGGCAACAGATCCGTGATCAGCGACCCTGGAAACCCCTGGAAAAGAATTTTCAAGGAATTCGGAGAATTTCAACATTTGAGCCCGCCATATTGGATTCGCCATGTTGAATTTTCCCAATCTGACTGTAGATTCGGAATCAGCGACCTCAAAAACTCTTATATGCCAGGTTTAGAACAATTCCGACGACATTTTTAATTTTGGCCACTTTTCCAGCTACCTGGCCCACTGTGCATTGGCTGATAAGAAAGCCCAGCAATGAAAACAGCCGATGTACGGCTATGGTAAGCGGCCAACAATTGATTCCCTCGCTCGTCACTCAGTGCCTCAAATGGCACTCGCTTCGCTCACACTTCTCAAATTCGAAGACGCTCGCTCCGCTCGCCATTCAATTGGTTCGTCTTGAATCCACTGAATCCTCTTCGTACCGGGTGCTCATTGTACCGGAAATTTATATTCCGAACGCTGATGGGCAGAAAGATTACTACGCCGAATGGATTTGATTGGATTGAAACTGTAATTTCTTGTGGAATCTACAAGAATGAGAGATCTGATCACTCTCGGTATAACGAACTTCAGTTCTATCAGCTTTCGGAATATGAATTGTCGGTACAATGAGCATTTGGCGCGAAAACGCATCGTTGCATTGAAGGGCCACCCATTTAATATTCAAAGTAACGATCGCCATTTAAATCAGCAAATTTGATTTTATAGAATCGACCAAAATAGCAAATGTGCTTCTACACACGATTGTCCAAACGATGTCGATTTGTAATTTACAGCATATAATTATTGTATTCACAAAGAGTACTTTGAGCCAAAAACAAAGTTTTTTGAACATTTCAAAGTGGTATTGCCTCCTGAAAGAATTTAATGAACCTCCTCGAAAGACACAAGGAGAAATCTGGATACAAATTTTGGGAATTAATTTCAAGTTCACCAAATGCGCACATGTTCATAATTATTATGTTTTATTTAGTCTCTGATACAGACGAAAAGACTTGAGGTGCTCGACAGGCCCGAACAGATATTCCGAAAAACCTGTTTCGACAAGAAAAACTACGCATTTTTCGATGCGGAAGACCGACAAATGGCTAAACAAGCTATCGGCAGGGCTGTATGTCGTGTCATTTCTGCGGGTAGAGGGTATTACGAGACATGGGTCACTTCAGGATTTTCAAAGAACTTCACTCATAAGAGGGCGGTGGATGTAACGTGAGAAGACTTCAAATGTATTTTGTACCATTTCATGGTAGGTCTGGATCTCAAAAGACGGACATAAGTCTCAAACAGTACCACTTATCGACTCTTATCAATTAATGAATTCAAAGTCATAGTAGATCTTGTGATTCTTACGTTCCATCGTTGAAATCCGGGTGAAAGATGCCAGGCAGAACCGGACAAAAAATTTCTGTCAGGCGGTGAACGGTTCTTCTCTCAGGTAGAACTGCCATCTACAAACTCATCAACTTATGACAAGCAGCTCAAAAACCCCGAATTTTCAACTTCAAATCTGGATATATTGTGAAATATCTGCACTATAGAAATGTTTACTTTCTGAATTGAAAAATCTAGCTTTATAACGCACTCAAGATATCCGGACGATGCAAATAGCACCAAAAATACCGAATAGCACGTCAAAATTTCAAACATGAAGTTTGTAGTTTGCGATATTTGACCGTTGAGGTGAGTAAAGTAATGTCTCAAGTGTCAGAATTCAGATACGGGGTAAAATTCACCAAGTGTTACCACCTCAAAATTTCAATCTCATCAATGTTGATGAAGTTCCATAAATTTGTTGTACTAGTGAACCTCTTTGAATTGTGTTAACAACAGGTGTCTGTGGAGTCGGGTTGTCATGTTACCAGGGGTTCAAATTTCTTTAACCTGCATTTGTTCGAAAAATCCTCATCCTCATTACTTTTGTTCAATGCGAACATGTTATCCCTGATATTTATAGGATTTTTTCTGAATTTCACAATAAAAATATATTCAATCACGTAGGAAAAATATTTCACATATAAATTCGAGTTTTAAAAGTATTCTTGCATTTTTCGTTTCAATGCGACCCTTTGGATTTTGATAAGACCTTGATACATGGAAAGCTTGACTCTTTAGCTTCAAAATCGTTTAGATTTACAAATGAGACAACAAGATTTTCTGAAATTAAGGAGGAGTCTAAGTGCACGGATCTCACGCGTCCACCCTCCACAATCATGTATGAATACAGCACTGAGCCAATATTGTATAATAATATTTTATGTTCATCAGAAATTCATTCTGCTGTAGTTTTCAGTATCTAAATCAGTGCGAATCACTGAGACTAATTAAATGTTATTCTTTGTTATTTCTT
The DNA here is from genome assembly GCA_018340375.1 of Gonatopus flavifemur. Taxonomy (NCBI): domain Eukaryota; kingdom Metazoa; phylum Arthropoda; class Insecta; order Hymenoptera; family Dryinidae; genus Gonatopus; species Gonatopus flavifemur. Next base: position 22,780,714 of record JAFFJZ010000004.1, read on the forward strand.
AGTGTTACTCTTCGACTCTAATTTACTGAGCATTGGACTTAAATTATATCATTAGAATAGAATTATATCCTGAAGTTTCAATTGAATGGTGACTGTCATTGTTTCCAGCGCAACCTGATTGTGTTTTGTTTATAACATAACCTATATTATTCATTCCACTGTAAATCTCATTAACAGTTCTGTGTCGTTTGGGATGTGAGACGGTGAATATCAAAGAAGTAAAACTTTGTAATCTTTGAAGTTTTCGTAATCGATCTTCTACTCATGGTTATTTGAATAAGGGAGAATTTTTCACTACATAACAAAACAATGAAACGAAGAAGTTTGGATGATCAATATTCCAATCCGTTCCAATATCCTTGCCACAAAAAATGTTTTGATCTTCGGACCTTATCTTTGAGTCTCAAAAAAAATATCCTCATTTACCCTCTGATGCTCGAATATGTGGGGGATGTAGGAAAGAGATGACTGTACTTTCTTCAATGTCTCCTTTGTATGATGCCCAAACTGTTCTGATAGATACAAACCAGAATGATTCATTTGAGGTAATTCTACTTTATTATTTCATCCACAAAATAATATACAGTACCCCAAGGGAACACGAATGGAATAGATCAATTTTAGGTTGATTCTAGATAAATTGACTTCCAACGAATGTTGATTCGATCTTCAAATGTCCATAGCTTTATTTTACATTTAATAAAGGTTTTTGGAATCTTGGTGTTCTCTTGCACTGAGAGAAATAATTACTGTCACTAGCAACGTATTTCTCGTTCCGAGGAATCCATTCCTCCGAGAATATGTATCCTTGATACAAGAAGATTTTTTTGGACTTGAGAATACGTTTCTTAAATTGGGAAAATATTTTCTTGGATCAAGAAAATTTCTCTTGGGCCTACATTATATCAGCTGTAATCAAGAATATGTATTCTCAAAAATATTCAAGAATATGTTTCCTTGGCAACAGTAATTATTCCCCTCAGTGTGGGGTATAGTCCATAATATTATTTCATGATGAAAGAACTACGATGATTAAGAAATGTTCATCTCTGTGGATCAAAGTTTATTCGAAATGAATGAGGTCCCACATCTTGGAATTAGCGAGGGGGAGAATATTGATAGAAATGAAAAGGATTTTTCTCTTCCATTAATAAAAAAAAACCCAAGAGGTCAGAACAAGAGTGTCAAATAAAACATCACAAATCAGCTGTGGAAGTTCTCGATCAAATCAAAAAGAAATTCAAACGGTCTGCCAGTTACTTAGAAAAGATTTTGCTTTCAACCCTTGCGCCAAAATCATGGGGATGAAGGACATTGGCTGCTGAATTCAACACTTTAGAAAGTCAAGCGAAGAAAGCGATACAGTTGGTAACTGAAAACGGAATTCTAACATCACCAAGTCCAAAGAGAGGATGGAAGTTATCTTCCGAGACTGAGAATTCTATCATCGCTTCTTACTTGGATGGTGAAAACCGCCGAATATCGCCAGGCATGAAAGATTATGTTTCGATTGAAACTATTGATGGCATCCGCAAACATGTTCAAAAAAGATTGATTTTATGCAATCTCGCCCAATTGTATTCTTCATTCATATTGAAGAATCCTACACTTAATGTGAGCTTATCGAAATTTTCACAGTTAAGGCCTCGAAATTGTGTCCTCGCTGGAGCTACTGGAACTCATACCGTATGTGTGTGTGTTTATCATGAAAATGTGCATTTAATGTTGGACGCGATAGACTTACAAAAACCAACGTGTGCGACATATTTTCCCATGACTTCTGACCAAGATGCTATTAAAATGATTGTATGTGTTACGTCATGGGAAACATTTCCTATTAACCAACAAATGGATTACAGGAGAAAATCTTCAGATTAGTTTCCCCTAAAAATGAATTCCCCAATTTAACATACGTAAGGAAGGGGTAGGATTCTTGAAAATGGAAAATCTTCAGACTAAAGGAAATGTAGTGTATCCGCTTCTACAGGTATATCCTGTACGAAGTGTTGGAGACGAGTATTGGTGAAAATCAAGCGTATATTCTATGTCTTTCATATATTCATGTATATGAAGTTTGAGGCTTCGGATAGTTATTCGCTTGGTTATTCTGTTTTTGATATTAATATGAATGAAGATTATTCTGTTATAAATTTTGTGAATAACCTTTAGTTCGAACGATCCTTTTTTACTGACTTTTGTGATTGATTTTGATTTAGTGAGAATTTTTTGTGTAACACAAGTGTGTGTATATTTCTTTTTCCATACTTTTCTTTTATTTATCCTGTGTCTGCAAGTTTCACGACTAATTTGTTTCTTTTCTTTCTTTCTCATTGAGGATGATGAAAAAACTGTAAGGTTTCTGAAAAATAATTCCATAGATTTCAATACTTGAATGATGAGTTCATTCAAATGATTTCTTTTTTTTAATGTGTTATAGGAGTAATCAAGGAGTTGGTTATGTGTGAGGAGAATCATTCATAATTTCATAATTATATGAAAATTATATAAAATTTCTTTTATAATGAAATTCATCCCTTTTTACACATTTTACAATTATTTCCACAAGGCAAACCTTCATTTAACATTTCAGTTATAAATTTCCTCTTCTCTTCTTTTTTTTTTGATAATATATTTTCTTCTCCCCAGAAGGGTGGAGATTTTGGTTCATCTCGCAATTTGCGCAGATTCTCTTAGTAGGGTAAAGACCTTAACTCTATAATTCATTTTTGTAAGGTATTCTCATATGTGATCAATTGTTTCAGCGATGATTCGCTGGATGTTTTTTCGCGACTTTTAAGAAGATACAGATTTTGAGCTTCCGGAGTGGAGCCGCGTCTGGAATCGGTTTGTTGCCGACGTTTTGCCAGCATTGCAGCTGGCTTCTTCAAGGCGGTATGATACCGCGGCAAAACGTCGGCAACAAACCGATTCCAGACGCGGCTCCACTCCGGAAGCTCAAAATCTGTATATTCTCATCTATATTGAGGTTTTTTAATAAAAATCCTCCTCTTCCTCCCTTTTGCCGGAACCGTGTCCGAACGGATGTGATGGTATTTCTCCGTAATCCGAAATTTGATGTTTCTAATGATGTCGTGAAATTATTGGAATTTTCTTTCGACCCGATTGCCGCCCTTTCACCACCTGCCGCCCCTGCACCATGGCGCCGTTGGCATAGGCCATAGGTCGCTCCTGTTCACAAACTATGATATCTAGTCCAAAACTGACGAAAATTTTTCTGCCAGGTTCTGACAGGATATCCTAATTCGATGATTTCGGATAAAACTGGAAAGACAGTCTATCAGCTCTTGTCTGGATTACCTGAGAAAAGAACCGTCCGAAGCTTGGTAACAACTTCTTATCCGGTCCTACCTAGCATTTTCAGCAGGAATATTGTTCATGTATCCATACCAGATCACCATTTTGATTTTTAGCTCACATTTTATTCCAATTTATGAAAATATATTTCAATTGTACCCCGAAGAGAACATGAAGCTTCAGCGAACGTTTAGATCAGATGTTTAGATGATCGGGCCGAAGGTTCATTAGAGCCAACTTTTAGATTCACAAACGTTATACAAAGGTTCTACGGATGTTGAAATGTCTGCCTCGAAATACGTTCAGGAAACATAGATGGAACGTTTGCTGAAGGTTCATCGAAGGTTTAACGAAGCTTCACAAAAATATCTATACTTATATTAATTTTGATCAATTTATATGAAAAATAAAATAATTAATACACATAAATTATTATAAATTAATCTAAGTATAGATATTTTTGTGAAGTTTCCTCAAACCTTCGATGAAACTTCAATAAACTTCATCTATATTTCCTGAAAGTATTTTGAGGCGGACATTTCAACGTTCGTAGTACTTTTGACAAACGTTTGTGAATCTAAAAGTTAGCTTTCATAAACCTTCGATCCGATCTATACAGATCTAATCTGAACGTTCGCTGAAGCTTCATCTTCTTTCCGGGACTCATTGCAGTTGCAATTCTCTGGATCTGATATAAATTTCATTCGTGTTTAGAATCCTTTTTAGGTTGATCGTTTAGTCGGGGTTCAGACAGAGTAGTATCAACTTCACAGTCAATTCAAAAATATAACAATCATCATCATTTACTCATTGCGATAACACATCTGAATAGCACTCATTTTCAGAGGAAATATCCATTTTGTAACTTCTGTGAAACGATCATGCGGTCACACTATACAACTGAAAATTCCTTACCAAGTGAAACACTATACACAACACACCACACTGCACTACACTACACTACACTGCGCCGCATTTCTCTTCACTTGCTGTGTATCACTTCAACTGTTTTTTGGGATCCTGTCCTATACTTTCGTGTGTTGTTTTAAACAAATGCTCTTCATTAGGATATTTTGACAGTATATAAGTTACAAAGACGTCATTCTGATGCCACTGCGATGTTTTCATAACGGAGTTGTGTTTATGGCATTGCTTGATTAACACGAACAGCACTTTATCTCTCGATATACCAGAGGCAAATATTCTAACGAAGAGTAAATCCATCAAGACTTTGGATGTACAGAAATTTCGACAGCAATTTTATAAAAATTCAATACTTTGTCTTGGAATTTTACAGAATTATCAAGTTACATGAATACGGATTTTTGGATTATCTCCGAGCGAAGTGGTTAGATCCGAGAATGGATAGGAAAAAATTAAATACCTTTGAACATATCGATGTTGAACAAGTGCATTTGATTTTCATGATACTTTGCATCGGTTTTGCGGCGTCCATAATGATTTTGATAGTAGAACAAGTTGCTTTTACTTACGAAAATCAACAATACAGCACGCGACGTGATTTCAAAATCACACCAATTCGTCAAAAATTGAAATAGTTGGAGGAGGAAACAAACGAAGAAGCTAATATTTTCAGCAGATACAACATTTGACAACAAGTTTCGGATACGAGCGTTTGCCACCCGAGCACAGGGGGTATAACTTCTTCGGAAACACTGTGGTTATGAATTTAGTTCGATTTGAAATTTGTTTAGTGTGAGGGCGCAATGATCGCGCATAGTTCGTCGAATACAATTGATGATTGGATGATCAATGATCCAATAAAAATCCGTTTTGCATGCAGGGAACCCGCGTGATGTTGCATCACCTAACCTTTCCACGAGTTTTCTTCTTGCGAAACCGGCTCCATGACTGAGGGGTTAACGCACTAACTTTCAGACATGGATATCCGACGGGCTTGGGGGTTCGAATCTCTGACTAATCAATACGCCTTTTCCAGATAGAAAAGCATGCTCTGAATATTTTGTGACATAACGTGCCGTAAGCGTACTATCATGAACTCTGCACAGCTTGCGATGATGCATAGAATGTGAACATTATGTCTGCATTATGGTGTCATCACCTTGTTCTGCCACCAATAACAATGCTTTATGCGGAAACACTTTGGCACCACGATGCAAACATTTCTTGGTGTCCATGTCACCATTATGATGGCATTATTGAGACATTTTTCTATCTGGGTTTCTCCTTAACGGAAATGCCGGGAAAGGGGAAATGACGGTTGGTGCGTCAACAAAAGTTTATCCCGAAAGCAGCTATCACCGTAATAAGAAAACGACGGTTGATGAGGCAGGGAATCTTACCTCAGCCGCTTAGGTTAGGTTGGAAGTACGCTTCCCCCGATCCAATTGTCCCTGGCAGCGTAAAGGGACCGGGTTAACAAAAGCGGAAATGAAAAAAAATTCATCTTGTGATTAGGTGATTATTTTATCTGGGCTGAGTGGAAAAACATCACAACATCGCAGCACATAAATTTCAAATCTCGGTGATATTATTTCATCGTCAATTTGGACATCTAAAACCAAAAACTTTGGTGATAAAAAATCGTCAATCGGTTGGCTTTGTTTCACGTCAATCACGAGATGAAGAGCCACGAAAGGTTCCCTGTTGAAAATGGAAGCGGGAAGGAAGAGTAAACGAAGCGTATGTTGGAGGGTAACCGAAACGTTAATGAAAAGTATATGAAGCTTGAATGGGAGGGCAGGGTGTCTACTAGTCGAGAATTTCAATGGAATTAATCAATCAAAAGAGCGGGTTGGATAGGAAGGTCAATGAAACACATGAAAAATTTCCGGAGTAGACGGCCTGGGAGGGATACAAAGAGTATGTGGAGAGGGAATTGAAGCACTGCGCCATGAATCGTCATTGGGAGCAACCGCTTAAAGATATTATTCAAAGTCAGAATAGGTATGATTCGCACACGCTTAATGTAACTTACTATTACTTCACATGAAGGGTGTGGGAAACGGGATCGAGAACTTATGAAGCGTATATGGAACGTATGATTTCATCACTTTACAGCAAGCGGGCATCACGCGCTTCAGGAAAAGGAAATTGAAACATTTTTTGCTTCGTATAAGCTTCCTTCGCACTTCGTTTATACGCTTCATTTTCACCAGTGTTAGGTGATGTAATGTGTCGGGGGCTCCCTGCGCGTGCACAATGATAAATTTCCAGGGTTGCCACAGACTGAAAATTCGATGCATCTCATTGGTCATTCTTTCTAACGTGGATTTGTGATTAATCAATTCAATTGGGATTCCCAGATTGTGGCACCATGATTTCATTCGACTAGCTTTGCACGATCATTGCGCCTCCACATTAACAAGAATTTGAAAGTGAACTAAATTCATGACAACAGGTAGGGCTCAATTAGCCCGTATGTGAGTAAGCCTAAATGGGCTGTTGACCTGAAAGGCAATAGACCCGAATGGAATTAAATCCGAAAAAAACTGGTAACTATCACATGATGATTGGGGCATGACTAGTGACATGTGGTGATTTTTCGGGTTTAACTTTAGTCAGGTCTATTTTCTTTCGGATCAACAGCCCAGTCGAGCTTATTCACATAGGAGCCAATGGAGCTCTACTATAGCAACAGTATTTTCAACGAAGTCACACCCCCTTGTCCGAGTACGTTGGCAGTGTCGAATTGGTTTGCACCAACGTTCAGGAAACCTCCCCTACGTCCTCTAAACTTTCCATAAACGTTCCAGTGGCACGATGTGCTGTCTAGGCTATACTGAGGAGAAAAGTTTCTTCCAACCAAATGAATAGTTTATTTGTCCTCTCTCCATAACATATTCCTTGGGATTAATAAAATATTCAATCAAATCAAATGATGGAATGCTTGCACCAAATACTTTGGTCTTCTAAATGGATCATGTATTCGCTACAATTAATCAATGTTGGCACCCAAATGAATAATTAATTCCTACCCTGGTTGAAAATCCGATTAAATTCGATGAAGAAGAATTCTATCGGAATGAATTGAGTTCCTGCATCGGGAATTTCCAACTGATACCAATGAAATTTTTGTCAATTGGATTGAATCGGTTTTTTTGACTAATTAGCCATTCGTATTCCTATTGAACCCGATGAAAAATATTCTATTGGACTGAACTGGATTTCTGTATCGGTGATGTCCCATTGGTTCCTGTTGCGGAATCAAATCTATCTCTTAAAGTATGATGTCCGTCTTAGTTGGCCTCACGTGCTCTCCTTTTTTCGTTTGACACCTCTTTCGCTCGTGTGCGAAATTTATGTGTGTGAGTGTCAATCAAGTTCGATCTCTTATGCTTGAAGGGATACCAGCGATTCCCGCCGATGCAACCCGCTATACAAGCGTACCGACTGAGTAAACATTTTATCGGCAAGATTACTCTGAACTGAATTCATGAAGAAGGATGAAATTTTCAGGAATCAATCTTCAACCATTTATCTATTGCTTTACATCGCCCGAATATTGAATGTCGAAGAAACATTTTTTTCTCAGTTGGTAACACCAACTTTTTTTCGAAATTCAAAATTCGGGAGATGTACAGTAGTAGATGGAGGATTGAAGATTGATTCCTGAAAATTCCATCCTTCTTCATGAATTCAGTACAGAGTATTCTCGCCGAGAAAATGTTTACTCAGTCGGTGATCTTGTATGGCAGGTTGCATCAGCGGGGATTGCTGGTATCCCCTTTAAGTGTATCGCCTTCAAGGTGGTCGGTGAAGAGCGATATTTTCCTTTTCTTGCTTTATTTCCTAATAATTTGTCAGGAAAGATTTGGCTCGGGTTGCATCGTCAGGGGCCGCTGGTATTCCCTTAACCGCGATTAACGTTATAATTTAAACGTGAAGACGAGTCAGTCGTTGCGAAGCGTATGCGAGGGTCATCAGATTCACGTTCGGTGCGCTGAGAGTTCGTAACTTCCGTGTGCAAGTATAAGTGAGATTTTCTGATTTTAAAGTTACTTTTCAATACTTGTTGCTCTTGTGCTTTCCCCAGATAACATGTAGGCTTGTCATAACACTGTCACACTTGTCATTCGATTGTTTTTGGCTTATTATTGACAACCTTGTCAGTGTAAGGCTGCTACAGCCCTGCTGCAAAGGTTTTGTAAGCTCGTACCCTTGTCGTGTGTCAACTAGGAGGCTTATATCAACCTTGTCACAAGCTTGCCTGACAACATTGCAGCAAGGTTAAATTGCTATCTGGGTCGCGCTTACCATTTGCAACTATCATTTGGTTGTATGATAGTTTTTGCTGTTGGTTGTTTTGCTTTTTTTCGTGCTTTGCTGATTGTAATAAATTATTCAATCGGGCTCATTCTGCGTGCTTTTAAAAGTGTGCCCTGGTGGAAGGGAAGCGTGTATTAGGAAGTTTCAGGAACGTAGTTGGAAATTATTTGGAACGTGGATTTAAGAGTATACCAAGCGTCAAGTGGCACATTAAGAGTAGTTCGAACGTATATTTGAAGTGTGTGAAGCGTATCGGAAGAAACGCCAATTTCATAAAAACCCGGCTTTACGCATGGAAACGTAATTGCAGAGTGGATAGGAAGCATGTAAAAAGTATTAAAAAGAGTCATCTGAAACATTCTCACGCTTCCGTTACTTTTTATGACACGTTTCACCTTCACCAGGGTGTTGTGGAAGTTACGCGCGTTTTGCTTGCTACGTGGAGCAACGACTCACCGCGTCAATCGCTGATTGTTTATTGTTAGATTTTTTAATTTCCTCACAGTGGAGATCGCTTACGTTATTGTTATTAGGGTTAAGAATGAAAAATTCGAATCCTGGAGCCAGAATCCGTTGTAATTAGTTTAATTTTCAATGTAATGGAAATTGAAAACTGGAGTAAGACCCAGTGAAATGAACATGTTACATTTTATGATTGAAATCACTGCTTCTTTCTTTATTAGTTCCAATGAAAATTCTTCTAATCGACTTGAGTATATTCTTACAATAACGTTGAAAACCAATATCTATGAAATCTTGTTTTCAAAAAACAATCATTGGATATCATCAGTGATGTGATACGAGCATTCGTTCTCTTTCCATGAATTTTTTTCGGTAATAGGATTCGATAGGTGTGTCTATCGAATCAGAGGAATCCTCATCAGAAGAATCTCGTGCAGGGTAACGCAATGATTACGCACCCAGTGACAAAAATTTAGATGTTTCAACTTCGGTTGGATGCGATTAAGGTAGGAACTCATCGATTCATTCGATCAAGCCTTGATCCGGAGACTTTTATAATCCATTGATCAATTGTTTTCATCTTTATGTTTGAATCGTGCAAGAAGGCCATCTTGTGACTCAGCTTCTGAAAGCTTGTGAAAGCTTCAGATTGCATCGAGCATGCGCATTTTCAGATTAATGTTACGGCAAATTCCAATAAAAACCAATTGACCATCGAAATGAAACAGTTCTAAAAGTGTATCAGGTATTTCCTATACAAACCATCAAATTTCACATCTACAGACTTTATTTCCATTCGTCTCTGTAAATGGACATCATGACACATTCCAATAAAAACCATTTCACCAAATGAAGAAATTCTCAATTTGAATTGAATATTTTATTCACAAACGGATTGGAAATTTAGATTTAAGACCTTCTCTATTATTTCCAGTAGATTTTGATTCCAAAACAATCCAATCAAAACTGATCCATAAAATGCATACATTTTACAATCGAACTGTGTATTTGCCATACACATTTGTTAAATATTCAAATCTACAAACTGTACCACTCCGATTGGTTGATAAAATGAAAAACCTTCTTTAATTATATATCATATATGTCTTATAGAAACTGATAAAATATACCACATGCCATTACTTCTAATTGAATTAATACATATTTTCATACGGGTGAATTCAGGATTCAACTCCACGGATTATTGATTTTGATTCATTCTCAATCATTTTCAATCGACGTTTCAGGCATTCCGATTCCCCCTATCCAATCCGATTGAATTTAAATCGCCTTCTATTCCACTCAATTGATGAATCCTCAATTTTATCAACTTTCACATTAGTTCCGATAGATCGAGATTACAGGAAATTCCGATGAAAACCGATTGTCCAATGGAATAAAAAAATTCTAAAATTGAATTGGATATTTCCCACGGGAACTTATAGAATATTAGGATCTGAGAACTTTTCTATTATTCCCGATATATTGGAATTATTTAACCAATTGATCTATAGCATCCATACATTGTACAAGTGAATTGGATATATCTTATAGAAACGTATAAAATTTCAAATTCCATTAACTTTCCCATGAATTCCAATAGATTGGGATTACCGAAAATTCTGATGAAAACCAATTTTTTCAATCAAATAGAAGAAATTTCAAAGCTGAATTGGATATTCATCATACAAACCTATTGAATATCCAGATAACACGTCGTTCAATAAGTCCCGAGACTAACAACCAAAACAACATTTTTTTTTCAAAAATCATTTTTATTCATCAATATAATCTTTCCAACGCCTTTCCAACATTTCTATACCATGTTTATAGAAGGATTTATCCTTTGCTTCAGAATAGGCTCCAGTTTCGGCAATGACCTCCTCATTCGAGCCAAATTTTCTTCCCTGGAGTATTTTTTTGAGATCAGCAAAGAGCCAGTAGTTGCTAGGGGCTAAATCTGGCGAATACGAGAGATGGTGAAGCAAATCAAAGCCCAACTCGTTGAATTTTACCATTGTTTTCATGTACTTGTGGCATGGTGCATTGCCTTGGTGAAAAAGGATTTTTTTCTTCTTCATGTGCGGTCTTTTCGCTGCGATCTCCTCCTTCAAAGGTACCAACAAGTCAATATAATAATCATTGTTGATCGATTCACCTCTTCCCAGGTAGTCAACGAAAATCACGCCATGTGTATCCCAAAAACCAGACGCCATGACTTCGCCAGCAGACTGCTGCGTTTTAGACGCTTTGGGCGGCTTTCACCAGCTATGCGCCACTCAGATGATTGCCGATTCGACTCCGGAGTGAAATGATGTATCCATGTTTCATCCATGGTCACGTATCGACGCAGGAAATCCTTTTTATTGCGAGTAAATAGCGATAAACAGCTCTCTGAATCGTCGACTCGTTGATGTTTTTGTTTCACTGAAAGCAATCGCGGCACCCACTTGAATCGTTTATTTCAGAAACCCGTTGAGGGCACATTTTTTAATTTTACAGGAGCAAAGAAAAACATTATATCTTTGAAACAAATGAAAATTTGGGCTCAGCAAAAACTTGGCCATCAACCAATTCTATTCCTCGTCAAATGTTATCGACCATCCGACACCATCATTCTTGTTTGTCTAAATACAAAATAAATTTAAAGAATCACTCAACGGGTTTCTGCAGTTCAGAACAATTTTGTACTCGTAACTTTATTTTTTCAACTTAATTCAGACATATTCAAGTAGAATTAGCTTTTATTACAGAAGAAATGAATGAAATTATATACATATGATAATCGAAATTCCTTTTCCATGGGTCTATTCGTCTTCATATTCTGCATCTACATTACACTCAGCTTGTGTTGTAGGCCACTGAAGGATTTCATAACCTGAAGTTTCCATAACCTATTGTATAATTAGTTAGCTTCCTCAGGTCATCAATCTTCTTCTGATTAATAGGTACTTTCCCAGAAGGATAAGCTCTCTGTATTGGCAGTTCTGGAACGTTCTTATATTTCCTCAAAGTAAAAGCTGAAGATCCAACGTCATCTATGAATTGCTTTACAACAACTTTACCAGGGGTATCTTTGCTGAAATCAAATTGTCTGTATGATGACACTTTAAATGGTATCTTCTGTTCCTTGGAAATACCCCTAGCAGATGTTTCGTTCGAGCTTGTACTTTTTTTATAATATCGTGGCCACCAATTCTTGAAGTTCAAGATCTCTTGATTTTTCACATGGTGGATGGTGACACGCTCAGTTTTATTGGCCTTCAGTATCAGTTCTGTATACTGTTCTGGGGTCTAATTTCTATCTGTCTTTTTCAACACACGTTTTATTGATCCAAAATCTCGATCACATGGTAGGAAAGAATGCCCTCTCACTGGGAAGTAGTGCGTCATAGTCTCAAACATTCCCTTATCGCAAAGATTCATCAAAAACCTCACAACTGTGTGGTTTTTATTTTGACTTGATGGGCCGTCACTGAACAGAAGGAGGTGCTTAATATTACTTGGTATTTCTTTTCTTATGTAATCTAGTAAAAGTGAACAAACTTCATTTGGGGACTTGTTTGCTTGCCCTTCATGGTAAAGGTACACCTTTGCTTTGTTTGTCTTCGAATCGTGGATACAAAATACGTTCAGCCAGAGCTGCCTCATGTAAAAAACTTCTTGCACAGGTATGTTGGGCATAGGAAGGTTTTGCATATAATCAAAACATAGAGCCACTGTGTCTTCATCTTCGTCTTCGGTAGCATCTTTTAGTTTCATGTAAAACTTCTTGGCTCTCCTTTTGTGTATAATTTGCTGTTTAATTGTGTTACACCTAGCACTATCGCTGAAAGAATGATCTCTTAGTTTTGAACTAAAGTTCTCACACTGACTACAAACATCGACTTGCGGCCGTCCAAATGAGGAATTGAAATTTTCTTTGAAATAAACATGGTAGAAATTGTATTTCACCTTATTTTTTAGTTCTAGGTGTTCAACTAAAAACATCTCATACATTTTTGAAATATTCAACCGGGCATCTAAATATTTTTTTGGTTGACCTCCATAATGGGTTTCCTTAACTTCAAACCGAGATATATGGCTACGAATCAGGACACAAATATCACCTGGAATTGCATTTCCACTGCGATTCTTACCCCTCATGTCAATAGGTCGTTTATGTTGAACTAAAAGGTCACAAAGTCTTTGAACTCGATCGCGTGAAACTCCGTGAATTTGTGAAAAAATACTCTTGCAAACTGGAGTAAGAATTCCTTTTATCTTGACGTTAAATATAAAAGATGTATTTCTCTTAAAAGTTGGATCAGCATCGCAGTCAACTTGATCTTTGTTAGATTTCCTTGTTCTACGCTTGACTTCTGTAACCTCAATCAAGGCTTGCAAATGTGTATCTTGGATGTTTTTACTATCTAATGAATAAAAAACATTCCAAATTTCGTTTTTAGTTTGATCATCAATTTTCGCAACACACTTTCTTGGACATTTGCAATCGAGCTGAGGAACCAATTTCGGCAGTATCAGTTTACTTTGATAGTTTTTATAACCTTTAACCTTTCACTCGAGGTAGTTTTCTTTATTTATAACACCTCGTTTCCTTTTTTTTGTGGTTCTCCATCTGAACTACTACTACTACTAGCCATTTGAGAATTTATTACCGTCTTACAACAACACAATATCAAGTATCATTTGCATTGATAACAAATAGAAGCACGGGAAAGTTAACCTAGAATTAACAGCTGTTAAATACACGAACAAATTGAAACAGATGAACCAACCCATAGAAAAAAATCGTACACTGTTGGCAACCGTGATCAAGGGAATTCGAAAGTTTCATTGCAGAAACCGGTCGTTATGTGTTAGCACTTATCGGGTTTCTGCACTAAACGAAATATCCAAGGTTATTTTGTATCTATATAGGGACGTGAAATATGACAGTTTCTTGCATTGAACGATGTATTCACCAATGGAGATACCAATTGCACAAAAACCTGATTTTCGAAAAAAATGTCACTTAACGGGTTTCTGAAATAAACGATTCACTTGGAAAATACCTTTTTCATGCTCAATTTTTCATGAAGGATTGTAAATACGCTTCCAGATGATATCTGTGTCATTTCTGCAATCTCACGGACCTTCACTTTGCGATTTTTCATTACGATTTTTAACACTTCACTCACGTTTTCCGGTGTCACGGCTTCCAATGGCCTACCCGAACGTTCCACATCGTTTGTGTCCGTACGACCACGTTTAAACTCAGCATACCAACGACAAATCGTTGGTTTGGATGGAGAGGAGGCCGGGTAACGTTTTTCAAGCCATTGCTGAGCTTCTACGGTGTTTTTACCCATTAAAAAACAATGTTCTATCAACACGCGAAACTCGCTTTTTTCCATTTTTCAAACAAATTACAAAGTGACTTTACTCTAACCTCGATAACTCTGCTGTTTGTGGTCCGATCGACGTGAAATGTTTACACGTTTCATGTGAAGGTTCGCACTCTAGGGAAACGGGGCCAGTTTGGTACTACTAGCACCATCTTTGGGTTAGTCTCGGGACTTATTGAACGATGTGTCATGTAAACATTCTTACACCTGAAGAATACTTTTTCAAAAAACAAGAATAGAATTGTTCAAGAACTGTTTTCGAACTAATGAATTCATAAAAAGCTCTGGAGGAGTTCAATGTTTGGGCCATTAACGAGTTTTGTGAGAATGCTGAAAGTATTGTTTTGGTACTCTCGAAGAACTCGTTAATGTCCCAAACGTTGAACTCCTTCAGAACTCTTTAAGAATTCATTAGTTTGAAAAGAGTTTCTGAAGAATTCTATTATTGGTTTTGAAAAAAAATTCTTTGTGTGTTATCTGGGAATGTTGAAATGATCCAACTGAAACCCATTAATGAATAAAATCCATACATTCTAGAATTGAATTGGATATCCCTCATACAAAGTCATTACCGATTCCATTTCAAAAACTTCCCCTTCAGTTCCAATAGTCCCAGTGTCGGACTGGCTTGTATCAAGGCCCCTGGCTGGGAATTATTACGGGTCACCTAGACGGGGCACACTTTTGGAAAAATCAAGATTTCATCATAAATCCTACAAAAAAAATAAAACTGAGAACTGAATGGGCCCTCCAATACCGAAGGGCCCCCGGCAATCGCCGGGCGGGCTAGTCCGCTGTCCGATACTGCCAATAAATAAATCGAGGTTGAAGAAACTTCCGATGAAAACCGTTTGCCTCATAAGATGAAAGAAATTTCAACGATCCAACCAGATATTTCTTATACAAACCGATGGATCGCGTTAAGTCCTATTAATTCCAATAAAACACATATTTTTCAATGCGGCAATCCTCGATTCAATCCTACACTGAGAAAAAAAATAGTAGAGCCAACCGCATATGAGTTTGGATACGGCGAATCTCGCCACGAGGATGACTCAACTGAATATGGATTGAAGTCAATGCTCATTCGATCATTTCAATCGATATTCAATTGAGTCAACCGCGTCCCTGGTAAAAATTTCCGATCGCCGGAAACGAATGTTGAAACAAATAAAACGTAAAATGTTTCAATTTCTGCTTCTTTCACGCTTAGATACTGTTTCGTTTACTCTTCCGCGTCGCTTCGTACCCTTCTTACGCTTCCATTTTCACTGAGGGTGGCGAGATTCGCCGTATCCAAACTCATATGCGATTGGCTGCACTATATTTTTTCTCAGTGTACGGATAACAAGTTCGAATTGAGTCCTAGTTATTTTGAATCGGTACTTGAGGCTTTCCAATTGACCCTATTCATTCCAATTAATTTTGAATTGGGTTCTATCGGATCTTATAGGATTTTGTAACCAGGGTACAAACAAATTTTTTTTTTGCACTGTAGACGGAGCATATTCTCAGGAGAATCACAATTTTATCATAATTCATAAACAACAAAAGGGAAACTGAAAACTGCACGTTGGTTAGGAAGGTTACTCCTGTACAATAAAGTGAGAGGTCCGGGTCAAACGCTTACATCTTTTCACAAAAATTCACCCCATTTTGGCAAAAATTCCTCAGTTTTCTCAAAAACATTTGGAAAAAAATGTAACGTTTTGGTCAAAATTGGGTAAATTTTCCCAAGATTTGGAACAAGAATAAATAAATAACCCTAGTAACACACAATCTTCGTCAAACGTTCTGAGAATGTTTGCAGGACGTTTAAATATTCTAAGAACGTTCGGAGAGTATTTTACGCACATTGGTGTTACTTGGGAATATTGATACTTAACCTTGGTAGAATAATATTAATTGCCAGCCACAAATCTCAATTTTTAGATGCTACATCAACTTAAATAACCTATAATAATCATATTGAAATAAACATAAACATACACAGGAAAGAAAGACGAAACATCAGCTGTTCCTTTTCGAAAAAGATAAAAGATGTAAACAATGCAGGACTCTGATCAACAGATTATTATCATGTAAATATACTCGAGAATAAGAAAAATCACCTGTAATGGGTGAACAAGGCGAACACCAATGACGTAATCCAGGAGGAAATGGTGATTGGTCGACGACGCAGGTCAATCAACACACCCACACCCATATTCCCTCTACGTTGTACACACGCACACAAAAGAACTTTTCGTTGCTTTCATTCATCTCGTACAATCCACATCGTACAAATATTTGTAAAGTCCAAACGCGGCAGTGTACGAATCGGTGCGAGGCATAAAAGTATTCATCCTAACCTCCAAAAAAAATCCCGGTAAAATTGAGATTTCTATTTCAACGATACAACAATACCCAAGATTACTTCACACAGCTAATCGATGACCAAAATGGAAAGTGAACTACGAGAACTGGCGATAGCCCTTTACGACATCGATGCTCTCAAATTTGGAGAATTTATCACGAAAAGTGGGTTGAGCACGCCGGTTTATTTAGATTTACGCGTGATGGTCGCATATCCAAAAATCATGGTAATTATAGTATACTTGTTATTTTAATTAGAAAATTTTGCATTCTTTTTTGTTTTGTATAAAACGTGTTCTGTAAAAATTTTTCAGGCGAGATTAGCTAAAGCTCTTTGGCGATTAGCAGAGGATTCAGCGGATGTGTCTCAAATTTGTGGGGTTCCTTACACTGCTCTGCCTCTGGCCACTCTAATCTCGGTGGATTGTCAAATGCCCATGTTGATCAAAAGAAAAGAAGCTAAAGGATACGGTACTAAGAAAATGATAGAAGGACAATTCAAAACTGGAGATCATTGCGTTATCATAGAAGACGTGGTTACCAGTGGAAGCAGTATCCTGGAAACTGCTCAGGATTTGATCAAAGAGGGTTTAAAAGTCGTGGAAGCTTTTGTAGTGGTAGACAGAGAACAAGGTGGTCGAAAGAATTTGGAAACCCACGGTATCAGAATGAAGAGTCTGTACACAATCAGTCAACTCATGGCGCATCTATCCAAAGCTGGCAAAGTGAAACCTGAAATCGTAGCCAGTGTCGTGCATTATTTGAAAACCACTCAGGCGCCTCTTAAATTAGTCCCAGGTAATAATTCAGTTTGGATAATATTAGAAATGAGATTTTTAATTCTCTCTCGATTATTGTGTTTACAGAAATCCTGAATAAAAGACTGAAATTGGATTTCTGTTCACGAGCGGAATTGACGCAAAATCCTTTATCAGCTAAATTGTTCAGATTGATGGAAGCTAAGCAATCGACGTTGTGTTTGGCAGCTGATTTGACTAGAGCGGATGCCATTTTAGATTTAGCGGATCTGACAGGATCGCATATCGTCATGTTGAAATTACATGTGGATATAATAGAAGATTTCAATCCGGATTTCGTGCAACGTTTGAAGCATATAGCCATTAAACATGATTTCTTGATAATGGAGGACAGAAAATTCGCTGATATCGGAAATACGGTGTCGTTGCAATACAAGAGTGGTATTTACAAAATAGCGGAATGGGCTGATGTGATTACTGTACACCCCGTGGCCGGTCCAAGCGTTTTAGAAGGATTGCAGAGCGCTTTGAATAATATCACAGAACCACGAGGTGTCTTCCTGATAGCGGAAATGTCTTCCAAGAATGCTCTCACTACTGGAGATTACGTGAAACATGCAGTTTCTATGGGTGAAAGTTCCAACTTGGTGATAGGGTTCGTGTGCCAATCGAATATCTTTACCAGTCCAGGCTTGATTCAACTCACTCCAGGGGTAAAATTGTCGAAGGGCTCTGACGATTTAGGTCAACAATACAATACTCCGGAGATGGTGGTTAATGCCGGGGCAGATTTGGCTGTAGTTGGCAGAGGAATTACCGAAGCCAACGATAAAATAACTGCGACTTTGAAGTATAAAACCGAACTATGGGCAGCTTATAAAAAAAGGATCGCTAGTCAGAAATAATATTATTCTCTGTAGATTCCTTTTATTTTTTTAATTCACAAAATCATATATAATGATGAATTGAACTTTGAAAAATATGTAAATGAGATATGAAATTGTTTATTTTAGCAAAGAATCAATGAATTCCATGAATTAAAATTGAGATCTCGATTTGTACAAATTGTATATAATTTTCATGTAAATGAATCGTCAAGTAATAATGTGTAAGTGTTAACAAAGTTACTGACATTCCTGGTATGATGGAATATATATACATAGATATATGGTTGAAATAATTTTATGTGGATAAATTTTGAATCGCGTCATCGATATTTAATTCATTGACAAACAAAATGAGATCATTATTTTGATCTCTGAAATGTATTATGAGTAGTAGAAGGGTACAAATATAAAATGATTGAATGATAGGAAATTTAGTAACTCGTTCAGTAAAATAAAGGAATTGAAATTATCTCTTGAATGTTGTGTTTTGCTCATTTCAATGTTTGAAAGAGAAGAAATAATTTATCAAAACTGTAGGTCATCTATATTTTAAATAGAAATTATAGAGTATTGTTTGAAGATTTTCAAATGAAATTTCCACTACGAGAAGTACTCGCGTGTTAAGAATTTGATTTTATTCTCACTTCGCCCAGTCTCAAATGAAACTTGAAGAATACGTGGAATTTCGTTTTGACACGTTGAACATCGCATCGAAAATCTACGATGTTTTATTTTGGAAAATCGTAAGTTTTTTTCATGCAATTAATAAATTATAAAACTGAATTTAATACATGAAATTCATTTGGAAGGTCTTTGATAAAAATTGCAATCATCCAACTGATTATATGGTCAAACATGGAGGAAGAGCCAACCACTGATAATTTTAGACGTAATATCCCTCCGAATTGAAAAATTTTCAAAATTGTATATGATTTATATAAAATTCTATATAATTTTGACCATTTTTTCACTCGGGATTGAGTATACTGAACCGAAATGATTGTACTGTGATGAATTTTTATAATCTTCACACAGAAAGTTGAATATCAGATGCAGATGAGAGAAATAAAACTTACAAACATTTTGTAGTGGACAAAATGCTTGAAGATTTAAATCCAACGGTAAACCCTTGTGACGATTTTTACGCATACACGTGCGATAAATTCATTGAAAACAATCCTATACAGCCTGGTGAAGTGAAAGTCGATATCTGGCTCAAAGCGCACGAAATTTTTATGTCGAGGATGAGAACAAAATTCACAAAAATTTCCTCCCATGAAAACAGAACATTTTATTTGGAGGGAGTGGAGATTTAGGAAATCGCTTTTGATATATGAAATACTGTAAAATTCATCATATGAACCATTATGAAGAATGATTCAATCCATCTACACGGAGAAAAATGTGTATAGTAGAAGCAGCAATATAAAAATTTTCAACATTTTATTGCTGGTTATGCAATACTTTGTTGTTCATACAGCAACAGCACATTGTTTTTTCAACAAGAATTTTATTGCTGAAAATCACTGGTTAAAATGACGATATGAGTTGCCATTCAAACTCACAATGAACATTGTTGATTTGACAAAACAATATCAAGCAGCGACAACAATAAGTGTCACAGAATTAACAAAAAAAATTGTCGTAACAAAATCCATTTATTGTCAAAACAGCTATATATTTCAAGGCTCTGTCTAGAGACACGCTAACCTGTCTTTAACTTTTAAATTCAAGACACGTGAATTCTCAAATTCTCGTGGATATAGTGAATCCTTGAGGGATTAACTACAGACAGGCGAAATTTCCCGTGTATCGAGTTGAAAATTCGAGCCAGGCGAGAAATTTCGCGTGTATCGATCTTAAAAAATTCTATACACGGGAAATTTCACCTGTCTGTAGATAATCCCTTGAAGATTGACTATATCCACGATAATTTGAGAATTTCACGTGTCTCGAATTTAAAACTTGGAGACAGGTTAGCGTGTCTCTAGACAGAGCCATATTTTAAACGTATAAAGTGGTATAATTATTCCCGTGAGAAATTATTTTGATCCACTTCAAGACACAGTTGAAAAAATGATATCCAAGTCAGTGTGTCTAGCAGTCGGGAATTCCGGGAAAGTCGGGAATTAGTCAGGAATTGTACTTCCGTCGGGAAAAGTCGGGAAAACGTCAGGAAATGAAAAAAATTCCGGGAAATTTTCAACTATATTTTTGTTTTTTTTTGTGTGCAGAATTTTTAAACTTAGAAAAGTTTTCCCCATCGATGAATAATTGATTATTTTAAATCTCAATTGAAATGAATATTGATATATTTTGTTATAATTTTGAGAGTTAAGCAAAGGTTCTCAGATATTTTCAGAATAATTTCTCCAGCCAGGTCTAGACAGCAATGAATGATTCACTAAAGCATCCTCGAAAAAAAAAATTCTTTCCGAATTCTCATAGAATTCCAGAAACCTTACACAACTCAAGAAGTCCTGTTTCACGGCCCTGTTACAAATAATCTATAAAATCTCATTGACGAATGGGAAAATGAATAGGTTTCAATGGAATTCAATGATCTTTAATCAGAAATTTCACCATTTGTAATGGGATTTGATAGAATATTTCTACCTGGGGGAGATTTGAGAGTTGTTTCAAATATTCTCTCAGAGATCTTGCGACTGTTTCAAGAATTTTCGAAAGAATTCCCAAATGTTCGTGAAATAATCTGTTTCTGACTTCCTTAAGATATACTTAATATACTTGATTTTATTTTCAAAATGCATCATAATTAAATGGAGCCGAGTTGGATATGAATGATTTAGATTATTGATTGGAAACATGTCTATTTAAAATAATCAATATTTGAATATTCAACGTCGAATTCATACTTCTTAGTAGATTGTATTATGCCAACAAAAACGTTAATTGAAATTGATGTATGTGCATTTTACTTTCGATCCGGGAATTTTCCAAAAAATCCTGGAAAAAGTCGGGAATTGGTCGGGAATTCCAAAATCATATTTTGCTAGACACCCTGCAAGTGATATACATTCTTCTACAAACCCTCCTTCGATGAAGTTTTTCTTGAATTCACAAACATAAAAATCAACCCCAATTTTTGATTGATTAACAAACCTTACATGAGTTTAACAAATAAATTTGATTAGTTTCATTCGTTTCTGAAAAAATTCCTGCGATTCAAATCCTAATTCATTTATTCAATGGGCACAATTTTGTGTTTGTCTTGAATATATTTTCATCGTCAACTCTGAACAAAGTCGAGCAGGGTGGATAGCGGTCCTGGATTCCTTGGATTCCTGGAATTGTCCTGAAATTTGGGTTGTCCTTGCAAAAATCCTGTTTTGTTTGTTCAGATTTTCGTTTTGTGTCCTAGAATTTTTTTTAAATTCAAAAAATTCCGTTTTTTGTTACAACTGTTTTATATTTTAGATTGAGGTTTCGAATTTTTATGAATTTTTTCCGTCTGTGGGAATTCTCTGGTTCACGTATACTTTTTTCAGAGTGTCTGAGACGAATCATTCCTCTTGCAATTTGTTTAGATCATTGAGTATACGAAACCTATTGATTTGGATAATGATTGGATTTTGAAAATATGACAGGAAAATGAATTTTGCCGATATTGACCATTTGTGATTGAATTTTCCATAACTCCGATGAAAATGCACAGATCAAAATGAATTCCTTCAAGCAAATCTTCATCCAGATGAGAGAATTGAGAGATGAGTTTTTGGTGCTCTGAAGTGGTAGCTGCAATATCAATTTATGTGGTGATATGATCGGGATTTGAGGGATAGACATGCGTAAAAACGAAGAATATCGACGGCAATCTCAGTTTTTCTAAGTTTGAATACCTGTCAAACGTTCTGACTCCACATTTTTCCACATTTCTGGAGAGTCTGACGAAGAATTGATAACAGTGGGATTAATTCACGCGGTAATCGGATAGATATTTGAGAGGTAGATATGCGTGAGAACGATAGATTTCGAGGGAAATTACAGTTTTTTATACTCTCCACACTCGGGGAACGTCTTTAGTTGGAATTTTTTAACATTTCTCAAAACTTTGAAGACTCACAAAGCGGTGATGACAATGAAATGAATTTACACGGTCATCTCATTAGGATTTGAGGAATGGGGACGTGTAAAAAACTATGTTTTCGCGGAAAATCATCCCGAGTCGAAATTTTGCCTCTGCTTTGAAATTGCTCCTCCTTCCACGCTACAGAAACTACTTGGTCCTACTTTCCCGCTCAGAATATTTTTTGATTCTATTTCCCTACTCCACAATCTATTGCTTCTACATAGAACCTGATTCTTTTACACTGGGAGAAAAAATTCTTGGAAACATTAAAATCTTTACTTGAATACTCGTAATGAAATGATCAGTTAATTTGAATGGAATTTCGTTGAATAGATCAAGTATCCATTTTCATTGACAAAATATTTTGTATAATATTAAATATTTGTTTGAACGAATGAATATCTGTTGATTCAATAAAACTTCATTCAAATGAATACTTTGTTGCGACTATTATTCAATCAAATATTTGTTTGTTCCCGAAAATTTTTTCTCTCAGCGTATGTGTTGGACTTTTTGAATAATGATATTACATAAATCGCATTTCCTATCAATTCGAAAATGTAATTGAAAAAAAAAACGTCAATTCAATTCAAATTATGTCGGACAAACCAATGAATTTTCCATTCGAATACGAATCTAATAATTTTACTTGATTGGAATGAAATATGCATTTCATTCAAATAAACACTCATTCATTCCATGGAATGAAATATTTTTGGAATCAATGAATGATTTATCTGAGTGTATAAAAAATAGGGTACCCAACTGAGATTATAAGAGGAAATTCACATCAAAATCATCAAATTACTCGAGTTCTTTTTTATTGACTGGCACTGACACATGAACTTGATTATCAAAATATGACTTTTCAAACATGTTTTTGTAAACCAGGAACAGAATCATTTGAGTACACCCATGCAAGAATCGGTTAGACGCTCGAAACTTGTCAGCCGCTTGACTCGAGAGCTCTCATAGAGGGTAAAAAAAAAAATTCGGAATTTCAGAAATCTAAAAATACTACGTGATAGGGCTTGGAAAATCAATAAGAACCTCTGTTTACGATTTTTTTTATGATCGATATTTTTCGAGAAAAAAATAAAAACTACTTTTTTTTCGCACCGAAAATCAATATTTTTCAACATTCAACTCGCTGTAACTCGCTCATTTTTTGACGGATCAGAATAAATCTTACGGATTCTGATTCGTAAGACTTTTCCGAAGACGACATCGTTTGAAAAAATTGTAAAAGTTAATAACAAATGATTGATTTTTTAATCCAAAGTGAAACTCATGTTTTCCACGCTTTGCATTGAAAAAGCGGTGGGGGAAGTATGAGCTACAAAAAACTTCCAGCGACAAAGTTGTTCGCTAGTATATGGACAAACTTTTTGGAAAGTTTCAAATCGATTGGACTATTAGATTCCACAATACAGGGATTTATTTATCAGCGCGCAATGCAAATTTGTCACGATTTTGCGTCGTTTACCAGTTGAATATCAGGGCCCGCAAGAAAGATGGTTTTCATTTCAATCTCGAAGCCAAGTTTATGTTTTTTCACTCGGAGAATTCGATCATTCAACTATGTTCGCAAGATTCGTTATCTTCTTCATTGTCTCATAAAAAATTTCATTGTTCATAACGTTTTTATGGACTTTGAAGAAAAATCGTTCTAAAAAAAAGTTTCTCGTCTTGCAAGGAAGAAGTTTTTTATCTCTCTACTGCTCAATGATTGATCGTTTCAATATAATCATTATATTTCAAATTGAGGTATTGATAAACGATTTGTACAAAATTTATTTTCATGAGATACGACACTTTTTTTGTTCCAACAATTTTTCCATTCAACCAATATTTTCTACATAAAAAAAACATACACTTTTGTTATAGAAGAAAAGAACATCAAAAATAGAAAACATATTTCTTAGGAGGAAATAAACTGTCAAAACGTTTCACACTGATCCAACAAAAGAATATTAAATTTCAAGCTTCTTGACTTCGTTTGATTACATTTAGATTCGAAATCATATTGATTTTATTTTATCATGATTTCGAATGTTTTTTTTTTTATTTTTTTTTATTGCAATACACGGGTTAGCACCCTTTGATATAAAAAGTAAATACAGAGTCAATACAAGACAGCGTCCAAAGACGCATAAAATACAATTACAATATGGTCATGCATTAACCGACAGTTTAAACCGATTCAAGGAAACACCAAACAATTCCATCGACCGATCGAAATTATTTGCTAATTCACAAATGCGAGAAATGGGATCATAATTTTCAAATCTAGATTTAAATTGTACAGGTCTAAATAAAAGCGCCCTCCTAACTGGTCTACCGGGGATGTTAAAATTAACTTTACTCAGCAATGACTCGCAATCAAGAAAACCATTAATCAATTTAAAAAGAAATAGGAGATCATTCATTTGTCTCCGCTCTTCGAGGGTAGTTGAATTCATTCTGTGAAAAATGCTGGAAATCAATCAAATTTCCAGAGATCTTCAGTGAAGAGTTTTTCAGAGGATTTCCAAAGTTTCTCAGAAAGTTCCAGTGATTTTCAGAAAAATCCAGAGTTTTCCAGAGATATTCATAAATATTCGGAAAAGTATTCAGAAAATGTACTCTATGAGTGAAAGTTCTTCAGAAATGTTCAAGATTTTTCAGAGTTTGGGAAAATTTCCATAGGTCTTCAGAGTTTCTCAGACTCTCTTGGATTTTTCCAGCGTTCTTCACTGAGATTCAGAGTTTTGTCGTGAAATCCTGAGGAATTTTCAGAGATTTCTATAGAAATTTTTTCCACCACGGATATTCTAGGATCAATTTCAGTATAACTGATGGGACTTTATGAAAAAAGTCTTTCGTATATCTAAAGATATATCTAATGAAGTATTAAAATTACAAAAAGATTCGTTGGCTAGTTTTATTATGAATCAATCATGAAAAATTGTAGGCTAATTCTGCCTTTCTAACCCCCAAGAGAACCATGATATCCAAACGTTCGTGGAACGTTCACGTATCTTTGCTGAATGTTCCGTGAACGTCAAAATGTCTGAACGTTTATCGAATGTTTGTTCAATGTGCTCTGATCGTTTCGTGACCATCTTGTTCTCTTGGGGATGTTAAAGCACGCCTGAATGTTCAGTTATCAGAGGAGGTATTCACGTATAAATCTTCGATTTTGTCACACTCCATTTGAGGGGACATTCCAATGTAAACGTTTGAAAAATAGCGTATTTTCAAGAACTTTTTTCTCGCGAACTATTGAACATAATCAACCAACTTTTTTTGTCTTGGAGGTATCAAGGAGACTTGAACAAAACTTTAGTTGATCATGAGAAATATTTTTTTATGTACTTATAATAAAAAATACGAGCGTGGGAAAAAAAATTTCCGTCTGCGGGGATGATTCCCGCCCTTCTACTGATCTGAAACAGAAAATCCAAGGAGTTTCTTGATCTTTGTTGTCGCCTCTCTCGTTCGTATCTCAACTATATTATTTTACCAAAAATTAAGAGAAATGGCGGCGGTTCTTGCAAAAGTGTGAAGAAAAACACCTTTTTTGCGTCATGAATCAGGTAAAATCTCAACTTTGAATTAGAATATCATAAAGTTTGAGGTACGGACGATAGCCATGATAGTACTGAATATGTTGTTCAAATTTGAAGTCGATACGTCGGATCGTTTTTCAGAAATCACCACCAATCCATCCCACATAGGAACAGAGGCTATGTCGTTCCAAAAGTATTCTAAAAGATATCTTCAAGATGTCTTATGCAACATAAAAAGGAGAATTTAAGAAAGATCCTTTCTTAAGAACAAATCTTTCTTAAATCGTTCTTTTCATGTTGCATAAGACATCTTAAAGATATCTTTTAGAATACTTTTGGAACGACATTGCTATGTGGGATGAAACTGTTCTGTGTGTAAACTGAGTGTAGAATATCCATTTTATGGGTAATAAATTCGAATTTTTCAACCTATCACATTGGAATGTCCCCTTGAAGAAGGATACAGTTTGGAAAGAAAACACGTGGAACACGATTTTCATAAATTCATTCCTACCACTCGTACGCAATTTATGACATTTCCGTACCGACCATATATATCAACTTCCTAGTTTCCAGAAATTTAATCTGGAAATAAAAAGAACAGTGAGAAAAACTACAGCCAAATCGCGTCGAAAATTTTTGAAGATGTTTTACTCCGAGAAGGCATCACTGAAATTGTAAGTATATTTCATGGTATTCACACACTATTGTTACGTCCAGGAGTTTTTTCGAATGAAATAACAAAATCGAAACCGAGGGAAAACTTCCCTTCTAATTATATGGGAATTGATCGAAGAACTGGAACGAACTGGGAAGTAAGGAGATCCTTCAATGAACCAACAGAATTAAGAATCAACAATCTATTCAACAATTTTAGTAATTACATCGTTATAATACTTATTCCAATGAACCATCATACAATTCTCAAGAATGTTTTGAAGATGAAAGATGTATTTGACAATTGATCGAGCATATACCGGTCCAAGTCATTAACGCTCTGAAGATTCTAAGAATTCTTCTTTTGATTGAATACACAGTGTTCACATTTCAAGTGGAGGGGGAGTCTGACGGATTGACGTGAATTGTGCATTGTTTGGTGAATAAATTTTTTTTTTTATGTACATGCACGATGTTTAACGACATTGATATTTGATATACAAACAATTTGTACATAGTTTTCATCAACATTTTATAAAATTCAACAAAATTTCTAAAGGAGAATGTATCGATTTTGTGGAATATCGTAACACTATTGAAAATTGTTTGAAATTTCCCGTGTGGAAATATTTCGCTGAAAAATGTCTGCAAAACTATGAAAAATCTCTGAAAAAAAATGAAGAAACTCTGAGAAACTCTGACAAACTCTGAGAATCTCTGAAATTTTTATGAGAAATCTAATATTTTTGGAACATTCTTTACAGACTTTTTTCAGACTTTTTTCAGAGTTTCTCAGAATTTTTTCATACTTTTGCAGAGAAATGGTAACGAAATTGCATTCTGAAAAAACTCTGACAAAACTCTAATAAATTGTTGACATTTTTCTGATTATTGAAAAATCCTCAAATTTCATGTGTGAAAAAGTGTTTGAAAATTTTTTAATTTTTTTCTAAAAGTCAGAAAAATGTTAGCAATCCATCAGAGTTTTGTCAGAGTTTTTTCAGAGTGCAATTCCGTTACTATTTCTCTGAAAAAGAATGAAAAAACTCTGAGAAACTCTGAAAAAAGTCTGAAAAAAGTCTGTAAAGAATGTCCCAAAAATATTAGATTCCTCATCAAAATTCCAGAGATTCTCAGAGTTTGTCAGAGTTTCTCAGAATTTTTCCATTTTTTTTCAGAGATTTTTCATAGTTTTACAGACATTTTTCAGCGAAACATTTCCATACGGGTTCAGAACTTTTTCAATCACGTTGGTGACTGGAATTTTCAATTCTCGGTCTTTGAATAGGGAATTCATTTACACGAGATTGAATTTTCAAATTTTCACTATCTTATATCACACATGTGAGGGGAGAATGTCTAAAATGATCATTGAAGATGAAACGATCCCAACTCGGCTGAAAATCATTCGTGGCATCCTCTAAGCGTTTTTCAGAGCCTGACGAGATCTGGAGAGGCCTTATTTAACACATGGGCTGAAAAATCCCGGGCCTAACAAAGAAAACACGGTTTTTTTGTTGAAAATTAGCTTTATCCATCAACATAATCTCCATCAAGAACAACGCAATCATTCTAGCGCGGCTCTGACATTTCAATACCACTTTTGTAGAACGATTTATATATTGCCTCAGAATAGACCTCACTTTCAGCGGTAAACCTCTTTATTCGAACGAAATTTCTCACCGGCGAGCGGTTTTTTAGGTCTGCGAACACCCAGTAGTCGCTGGGAGCCAAATCTGGTGAATACGGTGGATGTGGAAGCAATTCGAAGTTCAATTCATGTAGTTTTGCTATTGTTTTGATTGCCCAGTGAACATTTTTCCTCTCAACATTTCAAACATTCATTATGTCCTCTAACAGAAATGCTAACAAAAAGTTCTCTAATGCGTGGATTTCGGAAATCTATTTGATGCCTTTCGCATGTGGTCTAGAAGTTATCAGAATGTGATCCAAGTCGACTTTCTGATAACTTCCAGACCTCATAAGGAAGGCATCAAATAGACTTCCGAAATCGACGCATTGGAGAACTTTCTGTCAGCATTTAGAGAACATAATGGAAGTTTGAAATGTTGAGGGGAAAAATGTTTACTGGGACATGGTGCGTTGTCTTGATGAAATAAAATTTTTTTCTTTGCCATATGCGGTCGTTTCTTTGCAATTTCGGCCTTCAAACGCTCCAATAATGCGATATAATATTCATTGGTGATGGTATTCGCCTTCTCAAGATAGTCAATGAATATTACACCACGCACATCCCAAAATGCCGAGGCCATAACCTTTCTAGCCGATTGTTGTGCTTTCGGGCGCTTTGGACGAGGTTCCCCAGGGGCTGTCCACTTAGATGACGATCGTTTTGATTCCGGAGTAAAGTGATGGATCCATGTTTCATCCATTGTAACATATCGACGCAAAAATTCCGACTTGTTACGTTTAAACATGGCCAAACACTGCTCAGAAACATCAACGCGTTTTTGTTTCTGGTCAACAGTGAGTAAACGCGGGACCCACTTCGAACAGAGCTTTCTCATAGTCAAATGCTCATGCAATATGAAGCCAACACGTTCTCTTGATACTTTTACGATGTCAGCTAACTCACGCAACTTCACCTTTCGATCATTCGAAAGGATTTTGTGGGTTTTTTTATGTTTTCTGGTGTTACCGCCTCATTTGGACGTCCACTGCGTTCTGCATCATCGGTGTCTTTACGACCACGTATGAAGTCAGCAAACCAACGTTTTATTGTGGTTTCTGATGGAGCGTAGTTGCCATAAAACTTTTCAAGCCATGGATTCGCTTGAACGGTATTTTTCCCCATCAAGAAGCAGTGTGAAATTAGAACACGGAATTGTTTTTGATCCATTGTTTTGAAAATAACAAAAGTAGCGTCACTCTTAGTACCAAAACTCACAAACTAATGAATTGAATATCATCAAATTTTGACAGCTGTCTTTTGAAGGTTAGTACTAACTGAAAAACAGGTGAATACAGTAAAATTCGCGCCATCTATGTGTTAGGCCCGGGACTTTTCAGCCCACGTGTTACATATACCAATATGTCACTCCAGTTTGGGAAGAGTTCATACCCGTACAGCACCAGACATTTCTACGTTGCCTCCACGTTCTATCCACGTCCACCATTTATCCACGTAGAGGCCACGGAGATGCAACGTAGAAATCGGTGGATGTGCTGTTAGGGTAGAGAATTCAATTGGGGTTCAAAGGATTCAATAAAAGTTCTCAAGAATTTTATCTGAACTTCTGTGCTGCACGGAAAAAACAAATCACGTTGAAAGACAGTGCTACCTATCGTCACAAAATTCAATGCTAGTCTGCATTGTAAAATGACATGGTTGCCTCGTGTTGTATGGTGCGCGCGCACCGTCTTCCACGGTGTATATACACATGGTACTATACCATGCTCGCACGCCGATCCGAAGTGTTTGCAGATTGTTTTTCGGTGCATGAAAACAACAGTGTTTGGACAATGTCGAGATGACTTGTGTTCATGCGCCGAAAAACAACGTGCAAACACTTCGGATCGGCGTGCGAGCATGGTATAGTACCATGTGTATATACACCGTGAAAAACGGTGCGCGCGCACCATACAACACGAGGCAACCATGTCATTTTACAATGCAGACTAGCATTGAGTTTTGTGACGATAGGTAGCACTGTCTTTCAACGTGATTTGTTTTTTCCGTGTGTGTGGGTATACATTGTGAAAAATTTTTAGACAAAACTTCAATCAAACGTAACGAAAGCTATTTCCAATCACGTAGCTGGAGAACTAAGTTAGGATGAACTACCCAGTAGATGAACGTTGAAATGTCCGCCTCGAAATACGTTCAGGAAACATAGATGGAATGTTCGCTGAACCCTGCTGAAAATTGATGTCAGAAACAGTCAAAAAAATTTTCTGACAGTATTAGAGCGGTTTTTGACTCCGCATAGCCGAATTGGAACACTCAAAAAATATTTAGTTAGTATTTGACTGCGTTTGGGAATAGCTTGCACCGCTTAGATCCGGTCAAAGATTTTCATTGAGCGTTTTTGACTGGCATTTCTATTCATAAGCAACGCCTGTTGGGAACAGTTGAAATTTGAGTCAGAATCTGAAAGGACGGTTATCCAATCACTACCCGAAGAGAACATGAAGCTTCAGCGAACGTTTTGATCAGATGTGTATAGATCGGGTCGAAGGTCCATTAGAGCTAACTTTTAGATTCACGGACGTTTGACAAAGGTTCTACGGACGTTGAAATGTCCGCCTCGAAATACGTTCAGGAAACATAGATGGAACGTTCGCTGAAGGTTCATCGAAGGTCTGACGAAGCTTCACAAAAATAGCTATACTTATATTAATTTTGATCAATTTATATGAAAAATAAATGAATTAATAAACATAAATTATTATAAATTAATTCAAGTATAGATATTTTTGTGAAGCTTCGTCAGACCTTCGATGAACCTTCAGCGAACGTTCCATCTATGTTTCCTGAACGTATTTCAAGGCGGGCATTTCAACGTCCGTAGAACCTTTGTCAAACGTTTGTGAATCTAAAAGTTAGCTCTAATGAACCTTCGGCCCGATCTATACACATCTAATCAAAACGTTCGCTGAAGCTCCATGTTCTCTTCGGGTAGATCTAAAATGTGATAGTTCCTGACAGTATTGGCGAATCCAGTATCCTACAGCGTGGACTGATCGAAACGATGAAAGTTTCTGGCTGCAATCATCATATTTGAAAGAAGCCAGGATCACTTTGGATCCCCGCTTCAAAATCATAACAATTTTCTAGAGGATTTACATATTTCATTAGCAGTCTGTTCTTACGCGAAATTACAGATTCATGATTCACGCGCAGTAGTATGGATTTCACCACGATGATTTTGATAGATCTTTATGGTGGTGACACATTGAAAATCATTTTGTTTTTGTCAGTCTTCGTAGAAATGTGATAGTTCCTGACAGTATTGGCGAATCCAGTATCCTAGAGCATGGACTGATCGAAATGATGAAAGTTTCCAACTGCGATCATCATATTTAAAAAAAAAGCCAGAATCAATTTGGAATCCCGCTTCGAAATTGTGACAGATTTTTAGAAGATTTACACATTTCATTATCAATTTTCTGAGTTCTTTAGTTTTGGAAATTATATACTTCGTGATGTGATATCGAAAGTAGAATCACTTATTGATCCATCTCTACGATATTGATATTGCACTCAACAATTAAATACTCATCTGATTTCAGTTAGATTTTGAACTTTTTATAAATAAAATTTGATTTCGGTACAAAGCCAAAGGTTCGACGCATGAAAACTTCACCCCAGCCCTGCTGTACAACGGAAAAACCTTGTTACGCCACATTTTTTACGAGAATGAGTTTTTTTAATATCAATTGATGTTGCAGATTTTACAGAATTAGTTCATATCAGAAAGACATTTCCGTTAAAAATGCGACTTGATGAGGTTTTGATTTCGTCCGGCAGTGGCGATTTAACGAATCAAAACTGAACTGTTCAATCAAAATATCAGTGAACTACCTTAACGTTAAGTTGCTTTGAGATTCCTATCCATAAACGAGGTGTCTGTACTGGATCAATTGAGTACAAAGGAATGGATAATCATTATACTCATAAAAATTTTGTAAATCACCATTTTTGCATAAAAGGATTCATTTTAACTGTGGATTTGATTTCAAACCATATTCTCCGTCAGAAACTCTCACATTCAATAAATCATTAATTTTTCTTAACCGGTATACAACGTGATGATTTTCTTTCAGCTGATACCATCGAAAACGGTAAATAATTTTTTTTCCCAAAATTCGGATTGATTCGTTCAGATACGAGTATTGGATCCGTAACAGCGTATAAGAGCAGACTTATTGGTTAACATGTAAACCCTGTCAAAGCCCACGAACATTTCAAACCGCATTTCTCGTCAGAAACTCTCACATTCAATAAATAATTTAATTTTCTCAACCGGTATACAACGTGATGATTTTCTTTCAGCCGATACCAACGAAATCGTTCAATAATATTTTTTCTCGGAATTCGGATTGATTCGTTCAGATATTGGATCTGTAACAGCGTATTAGAGCAGAGTTGTCGTTCAACATGTGAATCCTATCAGTTTCAATTAAATTTCCGGACAGCTTCTCCAACCACATACAGTCTCATGCTATGCATCAACTTATTGTTCAGAATACGTTTTACAACTATCAACATTTCAGACAGTCATTTCATTCTCAGTCTAATCATTCTTCATTATATCACGATTGCTGCAAGGAACTGACATTTTTCAAGCTTGTGCATTCTGTTTGTTCCTGACAATCACAAATGCTGTCAGGAACTGCTTCTTTTTCAATCTGCACTCATTTTCCTTGGCAGCCGTACTCGCAGAAACACTCAGATACTCACTGATACTGTTCGAAATCTTGAGCGTCTTCAACAGCAGTTTTCAGCAGGGAAGGTTCATCGAAGTTTTGACGAAGCTTCACAAAAATATCTATACTTACATTAATTTTGATCAATTTATATGAAAAATAAATCAATTAATAAACATGAATTATTATAAATTAATCCAAGCACAGAGGTGTGAAAATTATTAGAATAATTGTGATTTCCAAAACTGTTCCAACTTTCCTTCAAGGGAATGCAATCATTTATGGAGTACTGGTTTTATTTCTTGATATAAATAGTTCTTAAGCCCTCCATTTCAGAACAAAGGAATATTCCATGATTACTATATAACAATCTCATTTCTATAAAATTCTTTTTCATTATGAGCATCTTCATATGTCTTTAAATGACTAACAATGTGCAATATTTTGATATTAAGAACTGGTGTTTCATTGTATAAAATTTATATACACGACAAGGAATGTTGAGTTACGATGAAATCAATAAAAATCCCGGTCGGAATGTGTTGTTAACTATTCTCAATTCCCAGCAGGTATCTATCGTCACATACTGTTTAGTTTGAGATCGAGGTGTTGAGATCATTGGAATGAAAAAAGATTGAAAAGAAAAATTGTTATAATAATTAACTCAGAAATGGAAGGATGAAAAACTATTATATCAACAAGGCAAAATAGTACTCCACAAATGAATGCATAATCTGAGGCAAAAGTTGGAGTTGTTTTGGAAATAACAATTATTCCAATAACCCAATGAACATTATGAGGACGAGGACTTGAAGACAACTGGAGGAGCTCTTAAAGAGATCTTTATGTCATCCAATGCTTGTTTCAGATCACTTTATGTTATCTTAAAGAGAACATTTATAACATAAAGATAACATAAAGTGGTCTTAAACAAGAGCTCTGTAAGATCTCCTAAATCGACACATCGGATGACATTAAGATCTCTTCAAGAGCTCCTCCAGTTGTCTCCAAGTCCTCGTCCTCATGATGTTCATTGGGAATTTTCACACCTCTGTATAGATATTCTTGTGAAGCTTCCTCAAACCTTCGATAAACCTTCAATGAACGTTCTATCTGTGTTCCCTGAAAGTATTTTGAGGCGGAAATTTCAACGTTTTTAGTACGTTCGTTCGTACGTAGTAGCTTTCATGAACCTTCGATCCGATCTATGCAGATGTAATCTGAACGTTCGTTGAAGCTTCATGTTCTCTTCGGGATGACTTTTACGAGCGGGCGCTGGTTTTCATAATTCAAATTTTATGCTCGGTAGGGTGAACTACCCAGTAGATAAACGGTTCATGAAAGAAGTAACTATTAAAAATTTCTGTTACACTGGAATAATTCGATGGTTTTTACAATAAAAGTAACTTCTTATGAAAACAATGGAATTATTTTAATGTAGCAGAAATTTTCAATAGTCATTTCTTTGATGCATCGTTCATCTACTGGGTAGTTCACCCTTACTCAGTTCTTCAGTTACGTGATTGGAAATTGCTTTCGTGACGTTTGATTGAAGTTTTGTCTAGAAATTTTTGGCAATGTATACCCACACAGCACCGAAGTTCAGAAAAAATTCTTGAGAGCTTTGAATGAATTCTTTGAACCACAATTGAATTCTTTATAAACTCTTCCTAAACTAGGGTGACATATGGGTATATGTAACAAGCGAAAAAATGTGGAGATGTCACAATGGAATGGAATTTGACACATGATTTTTAATCGACAGGCCTGTGGTAGAAATTACAATCACCCTACTGATCACGTGGTCGACCCATTCGCAAGGCACCTTCCAATCCACAGGTACTACTTCTAGACGTAATCATAACGATTGTATCGAGTTAGATTCAAGTTTCCGAAACGTATTCTTAAAATACTTACATGAGAAGTTGAGTATGAGATCTAGATAAGAGAAGGAAAACTATTCACTCATGAATATCTCAATTTGGTCTTGTTAGTGGAAAGTATGCTGAATGATTTGGGTCCGAGGGAACAAGCTTGTCAAGATTTTTACGCATTCACGTGCGATAAATTCATTCGAAGAAATCCTGTACCGCGTGGTGGATCTAAGTTTGACATGAACTCCATAGCAGAAGGAATTTTCCTGAAGAAATTACAAGGTTAGAATGGAACCCACAACAATCTTATCGGTATTGGCAAAATCAAATGGATTACAATGGATTGGAATGGGAAATTTATCAAAAGCGATTGTAATTCATGAACTCTATTTAGAAGATAAGACACTGATAGAAAAACGACCTGGTTGAAACATTCGTGGCCGCAATACCTTGAAATCTGGTTCGATTCACCAGGAAATGTGATTGTGATATCCAGAAAGAGTGGTTGAAGCAAAAATCAACTACATTTTTCAGGTTAGAAAAACGAGATTCTTCTTTTGGTGTAATAACCAGAATATGTAGTCAATTTTGGCTTCAACTACTTCTTTTAGACATCATAATCACATCTCCTGGTGAATCGAACCAGATTTCAAGTTACTGCGACCACGACTGTTTCAGCCATGTCGTTTTTCTGTCAGTGTAAACTTCAGCGATGGAGGTATCGAATTTCATTGGTAAGTTCCACTATTTGATGTGATGAGGAAATTTTTACCGAAGATTAATTAGATCGCTTGAGTTCTTCTACTCATTACATGTATTGCGTTCAATGTGGAAGAACTGTAGAAGCACTGTACGGCTGTTTATAAGAATTCATCGTGTTCCCACAATAATATATAATCCAACTGCGAGTCTTTGGATTTTTATCGTGGATTCAGTCTAAGGAATTTTACCTGTTTTCGTGGATTCATATGAGTCATGAATGATGAAAATTTATCAATGACAAAAAACCCGTACCGCACTTTCACTGATGGAGTCCCAACAAACACAACGTCTAAAACTTGACGAAGAATGTTGCATTACATGTCTTTGAGATATCCGAGTGAATATCCAAGTGTCGTATAGTGCAACATTTTAGACGTTGTGTTTGTTGCAGTACATTGCTTCCATGTAGAATTCAAGAGAGAAATCTTTGAATGAAATTCGAGGAGAATTCGTACACTGGATTTCAATGATCCGTTGACTTTGTTCATTATTTCAACGATGGAATCTACTGTACAATTTTATCGTCGAAATGATGGAAAAAGTCAACGAATTATCGAAACCCAGTGTAAGAATTCTTTTCAAAAATCACATACCGATCAACGAAAATTTGTATTATTTATTTTCTTTCCCTGAAAATGTCCGCATGGAAAGCTTCATATTTTATTGATTGAACACCAATTTCAGTTATCCATCTATATCATGAAGACCGTATCCCACCGTCGAGATCAATAAGGAATGAGAAGCACTAATTATTTTTTTCCAATGTATTTTGTTAACTTAGATTTCGTGAATGGTGGATCCAATCAAACGGTGAAGCTTGATCCAATGTACAAAAAATTATATGATCTTTGTTTGAACGCAGGTAAGAAAAATCTAGTTCCATTCAAACTGTAGAATGAATATGAATTTTTACGTATGTGTAACCCTTGTGGGAAATTTTCAAAATTATCCATAATTTTCTCATAATTATATATTCATTACATAACTATATTGAATTATGAAAACTTATGTTATATATAATTTCGAGAAATATTCCATGTGGGAAGGTATCTCGAAATACGGTTAAAATCTTTCAAAGAGTAACTCTTGAGCTCAATAAACAATTTGTATGTTGCGATATCTTTTAAACAGATTTCAGACGTCTTGCACAACACTTTCACACGAGTCTTGGCACAATTTTTTCCTACAACTTGTGTGAGCAATATCTTCAACGTGTCTTTTATGGTGTCTCGACAATTGATCCCGGACAAAATATGCCACACAAAAATATCCCCGCTGACTTTCATCCCGCAACAATAATCACAATAATGGCACGTTACTGGATCACAAATGGCGTTCTTCGCCCGTTAATAGCGCCCTTTAATGGTTCATCAATGGTTAATTGCTGGATGATAACGTGGGTCCAGTAATGGCAATAAGTAATGGGCCATGTATAAAATTATTGATTGACCCAGTAATAGGGCTAAATGATCCCGATTTATGGCCAGAAATTTCGGGATAATGTTTGAATGTCAGCCATCAATGGCAGATTACTGGGGCATAATAATAATAATGATATCCAATAGTGATATGACTGCGTTCCAGAATAATCGGTTCAGTATTAGTTCAAAGGAGTGGTTAAGTGTGACCCAAAACCCTTTTTTGTTTGTTTTAGGGAAATTTGTCATTCCAGTTTTCACAAGATCAGAAATGGAAGTTTTTTTTTCCAAATAGATTTGCATGCCTGATATTCCCACAATCTCAAATGTAAAATTATACGAGTCAAAAGCACTCTCGATAAATCAGTTGAATTTAGTTGCTTATTGCTTCAAATTTTTTGTTATTTACATGAGAAAGTAATTGATTATCTATATAAATGAGAATTCATTTGGATCATGTAAAACGTATTTGATGGATGTGAATTATTTATTCAGCGTAATAGAAATAAGGCCGAAACAAACTTTTTTCACAGGTGATTACGAATACAATGCATTCCAACTTTGGAATCCATGTCACTTAGTAATAGACCATATTTCAGCCAGTAACGGGGAATCAATTGTTGACCGTTTACCATAGCCATACATCGACTGTTTTCATTGCTTGCCCTCCTTATCAGCCAGTGGTGGGCCACACTTGTGCCAATGATGTGAATCCATTGTTGGCCATTCAATGGTAGCCATACATGGGCCGATTATTGGTTGTGTTCACATTATCGGGGTTTCCTGTATGGGAACCATAATCACCCACCACTGAGGGAAAAACCGGCAATGATATTGCTGAATTGACAATGTGAATTGTTGTACAGGATGGCGCAAAAGTCTGGAAACACCCCCATAACGTTTGAACGGGGCATGATAATTGGATCAGATTTCTTTTGATTTGAGAGAGGGGTCAAGGGCTATCTTGACGGGGGACTTTGAGTTCCCCAGCCCTGTAGGGGACGATGAGAGGGGAAGGAGGGCCAAAATCTCAAATGAGATGGGAGGGCTTGTGATACGTCATTCGATAGGGTTTCCCAATCCAAATCCGGGGGTTTTTTGTTTTTTGAAATCGGATCATTTTTCGCTGAGTTATCGTAATTTTAATACCCTGATGTGGCAAAGTCTGGAAACACCCCCTTAACTTTTGAACGGGGCATGATAATTGGATCAAATTTTTTCCGAATCGGAGGTTATTTCTATCCCAATCTTGGCATTACCCAGGATCAACGGCATGGACGTGTCGGGAATCTGATTCCTTGTGTGTGTGTGTGTAGGTGTGTGTGGGTGGTTGTGTGTGATTGTGGGTGTGTGTGTGCGTGCATGTGTGTGGTTGTATGTGGGCGTCAGTGTGTGTGGGTATGGGTGGTTGTTTGTGGGTCGCACAGGCCCATACGACCGAACCACCCACCCACCTCTCACACACACACACAATCCCACACACAACCACACACACCGACACCCACCTACACCCACACTCACCTCCTCACACACACACACACACACAAGGAATCAGGTTCCCGCCACGTCCACGCCGTTGATTCTGGGTAATGCGAAGATTGGGATAGAAATAACCTCCGATTCGAAAAAAATTTGATCCAATTATCATGCCCTGTTCAAAAGTTAAGGGGGTGTTTCCAGACTTTGCCACATCAGAGTATCAAAATTACGATAACTCAGCGAAAAATGATCCGATTCCGAAAAACAAAAACCGCTGGATTTGGGATGGGAAACCCCTATCGAATGACGTATCACAAGTTCTCCCGTCTCATTTGAGATTTTGGCCCCCCTTCCCCTCTCATCGTCCCCCACAGGGCTGGGGAACTCCAAGTCCCCCGTTAAGATAGCCCTTGACCCCTCCTTCAATTCAAGAAAAATTTGATCCAATTATCATG
The DNA here is from genome assembly GCA_018340375.1 of Gonatopus flavifemur. Classification (NCBI taxonomy): domain Eukaryota; kingdom Metazoa; phylum Arthropoda; class Insecta; order Hymenoptera; family Dryinidae; genus Gonatopus; species Gonatopus flavifemur. The sequence goes on from JAFFJZ010000004.1 coordinate 22,819,804, forward strand.
CCCCGTTCAAAAGTTATGGGGGTGTTTCCAGACTTTTGCGCCACCCTGTATATCGACCCACAATAATCATGGTAAAAATATGACTATCGACATTGCTGAATTGGCTATCTATTGTTAACAAGACAACTTTGTATTGCTATAAAAACGAGAATTATTGCGTATTCAACAATAAAATTTCAACAATTCTTTTATTGCCAGTTCTACGAAACGCATTTTCCTCCATTGAATGAAATTCCCCGGTGAATTGATTGTATAAAAATATGTCAAGTCCCTATGGGTGTGATGACTATGAAAGTCGCTATTCATCAGCGGGCGCAGCCCGCTGACCACAATGCGGCCGAGTAGTAGGAGAGGGGGCGCAGGGGCGCAGCCCCTGCCGTGGTCCAGGGGCCGAGCCCCTTGTTGGATCCAGGGGCGAAGCCCCTGCCAAAGGGGGTTCGGGGGGGGGGGCCTGAGGCCCCCCGATAGTAGAAATATAAATATCAAACTTTTGATCACATCTGAAAATTAAATTTTTCTTTGCACTGAGAACGTTTAGTTGCAGTTCACCAGGATATTTTATCTGGGTGATTATTGTTGCGGGATGAAAATCAGCGGGAATATTTTTGTGTGGGATATTTTGTCCGGGATCAATTGTCGGTGAGCTGTCTGGTATCCCAAAAATCCCTTGAAAACGAATTTTAGATGCATGCCATGTTGAAGACATCTGTTGTAAACAAAAAATGTATCCTGAGAGGCAGAGTGGAAGTTTTTTCCATAGCGTAAGGGATTGAGAAATGCTCCAAATCCACGCAATATGATGTGGAGATGGAACGTCCTATCCCTGACAGGAATTCCTGTTGAATTCGGATAGAAGTTCTGTCAGTTTCTAACGGCAATTTTTATCAGGGATCGTTTTAACCGTGGCGTTGCTATGGAGTTGTTATTCAGGTACCGGGGGTTCCAAGGATTCTCTATTTCTTTCCATTTGATGTTATCACTTGCATTTGAAGTCTTTTGTCATGCGTCGGTGAGAGAATTGATGAGAGATAAGAAATCCTTGGATCCACCAGCGTTTGAAGGATGAACTTTCCGGTGCTTGGTAATTGTAGGTGAGAATGAGATGGAGACATTGAAACAATTACTAAGTTTACGTGGCGGATTTCCGTTTTCCGAGGGAGAAATTGAGTTGCCTCTGGAAGACCTTCTCATGAACATCATACGCTTGGGGTCGAAGGGACCATTTTTCGATTGCAGAATGATGCAAGATAATGAAGGTCCTACATCTTACATGGTAAATACAACTTTCATTGCAAGTGAGTTTTCTTTTCTTATCAACTGAATGGAACATATCATCAAATTTTGCCCTGTAATTCACATGGAAAGTAGCACAAGAACTCTCTGAAAATTCTACGATCATGCTATTAGGTGTTGGAATTAATTCGTAACGTTATACAGAAGCTGACGTAGGTAGTACAGTATTCCGTTGTTACCTACAATAATCTATTCACCGTGAAACAGCTAGTATTGGACATCATTTGTTTGACATAACCTCCTTTTGAATCGTGAATAATAACACTTCATGACTTATTGAACATGTCAAAATTTATACCGAATAAAGTGTTTTTGCGGGGAGTCTTACTTTATTACTTCAATATGAACAAATGAGCTGCTGAAGCCCATCGTATTTTAGTGGAAGTGTATGGTGAACATGGTCTAGCTGAGCAAACGTGTCGAAATTGTTTTGCACGTTTCAAAGCGGATGATTTCGACTTGGATGATAAGGAGTGACCTGGCCAGCCAAAAAAATTTAAAAATACTGATTTGGAGACGTTGCTCAATGAAGACTCATGTCAAACCCTTCAAGAATTGTCGACATCATTGCGAGTTGACTTGTCAACAGTAGGAAAACGTCTGAAAAGTTTGAGCATGATCCAGAAGGAAGGACGGTGGATCCCATATGAACTGAAACCAAGGGACATTGAGAGGCGTTTTTTGACGTGTAAACCGCAGCTTCAACGGCAGGAAAGAGAAGGTTCCCCTAGTGGAAATGAATCATATATGACACATATATGACCCATATATGCCGCATATATGCCCCATATATGACACATATAGAACCCATATATGCCCCATATATGTGGCCGAAGCCTCATCAGTGATACATATAAAGCATATATGGTACCGCGCGCAACATATATGTTTGCAGGAAACGGTCAAAAACATATATGATTCATATTTGGTGTAATTATTTGCTATGTATGGATCGTTTCATATCGGATTTTCCAAGAGTTCATAAATATTTTTGAAATGGTTATCCCGAATTCTCTGTTGGAAAATGTGAGATACGTATCATTTGTTTCTTTTTTTCTTATTCTATTATGATTTCAGGTTTACAACATATGTCGAAGTCCTTGGTTTCTAAAACCCACTTTTTTTAAAATGCCTGTATCTTGGAAAGCTTTCAATAGAAAAAATTATTACCAAGGCATGGAACTTAGGATTTTGCCTTAACTTTTCACAAAGTCGAGAGAAAATTTCTTTCCAAGGACGTATTTTGCCGTAATTCGACGATGGAAGTGGAAAGAGTATTTTATTCAAATTCGAATACGTTTGATTTTCAAATTCCACAAGCAAAACTAATTTCTGGAACATAACGATAATTTTCGTTTCGTTTTCGAAAATGATACTCCACAGCATTCGAGAGATCTAGACAAAATAAGGGCGGCCTGAGAACTCCGCGTGCTCGATTATTCAAGATTTTTAATGCAGCATAGATACGAGACATTTCATGGACGGATTGGTGTGTAATTTCAAGTTATTGAGTTATCTTTTTTGTCTTGTTTTATTTATATTTCTTGAATGTCGTAGAAAATTACCATTTTCAGAACTGAACCAAAAGTATTGCTATGGACCATAGATCGATCGTGTTTGTTAAATAAAAAAATTAACCCGTTGAGGTCACACTTCAAAGTACTTACGTAAAGGTTACACAGGGTCTTTCGGACCCCAAACCAAAGCAACAGATGCCATTCACGCAGTCTTTCAAATATTGTTGCAGATTTCTCGGTAAAATTGACATTAGCACAAATTAAAATTCACGACAAGCACTGTAAGCTACCCTGACGAAAATTTTTGTCATAATTTCTCATAATTTCTCATTGTCCCAATTCATGGAGAAAATATGAGAAAGAACAATAGAATTCCTCATATTTTCTCCATGAATTGGGACAATGAGAAATTATGAGAAATTATGACAAAAATTTTCGTCAGGGTACGGAACCACAGACTCCCCCTAGAGCCTTTTGAACTCCTGGTAATCTCAAAGGGCTGAAAATGCCCAAATTCGAATAAACTACCATTTTTACTTCCACCGTAGGAATCCCACTAGACACAAATTGGAAAAAACATTTCACTCGAATTTTTGAAAAGTTCAGAAAAAATCCCAACTTTTATGCCTTATTAGTAATTCTGTGTGTTGAGACCTTTTCAAGATACACGCATTTGAGAAGAACTGGATTTGTCAAAACTAAAAGCTCTGACACATTGTAAACCGGTTAACACAATAGAATAAAAAAGAGCAAACAAACAAATGTGACAAGTATCTCATATTTTCCAACGAAGAATTCAAAAATAATTATTCTAAAAATATTGAGGAACTCATTGTGAATCTGACCTGCAATAACTCATATATGTTTTATATGTGATCCACGATTGTTGATCTACCAATTCGGAGTTCATATATGAGCCATATATGGTTTTCAAGAATAAGCGGGAGTTCATATACGTGAAAGAAGTCGCTTCTTTCAAGTGACCGGCGGTGGCTCCAGTGAAAGGGGGATGGAGTCCGGTCCCAACGAACCGCGTTCAATCCTCGTAGGAGAGACTTTTTTTATATCCCTCAATGAATGGAAATAAATCATATATGCGCCATATATGGTTTGTATATGGGGCACATATGGGTCATATGTGGGTCATATATGGTGCATTTCCACTAGGGTTGTTGCATATAATTGTCACGGGCGATGAGAAATGGATCCATTAGGACAATCCGAAGCGCAGAATGTCATGGGTTAAGCCCGGCCAAACATCACCATCAGTGGCGAAGCCAAATATCCATGGGTCCAAGCTCCTGCTCTGTATTTGGTGGAATCAGATGAGTATGATTTATTATGAACTATTGAAACCGGATGAAATCATAACTGGGGGTTGTTACCGACTACAATTGATGCGCTTAAGCCGTGCATTGAAAGAAAAACGACCGGAATACTCCAGAAAGACACGACAAAGTCATTTTGCTGTACGACAATGCTCGTCCGCACGTCGCAAAACCGGTGAAAACATACCTCGAAACACTTGAATGGGAAGTTCTACCTCACCCGCCGTATTCTCCAGATATTGCACCATCTAATGACCATTTGCTCCGTTCGATGGCTCATAGCTTGTCTGACCAAAAATTCACTTCTTACGAAGATTGCCAAAAATGGGTTGATTCGTGGATTGCGTCCGAAGATGATGTGTTATTCCAACAGGGTATTCATTCCTCGCCCGGAAGATGGTCGAAAGTACTCGAAAGCGATGGACAATCCTTCAATTAATGTATTCTTTGATTTTCATTCGAAATAAATCATTTTTTTTCTCATTCAAAAAACGCTACCAATTAATTCCAATTCTCAATATGATCATTACTAGGGTGTGCAAACAGAACTGTGTTGGATGAATTTGGAAGGAGCCTTCTAGAAGTATATTGCTGTTATCAAAAAGTAAGGTGAATTTGTTCATAAAATGTAAATTCTTCATTTATTCTGCCAAATCGATTTTATCCCCTCCAAAGTAATCCCCGTCCGATAAAATGCACTCTTGTCAACGCTTTTTCCAGTCCTCGAAACAGTCGGAATAGTCTTTTTTCGGTATATAACCTTCAAGACCTTCTTCGATTCGGTTTTTATCTCCTCAATCATGTCAAAACGGCGTCCCCGCATTGGCCTTTTGAGTTTGCTGAATAGCCAGCAGTCAGACGGAGCCAAATCAGGCGAATACGGTGGTTGCGAAACGATATGAATCGAGTTTTTGCCAAAAAAGTCGCAAAGAATCAATGCAGTGTGAAGGAACCAAGAGTTGTTCGCCCATAATTTCGGCCGTTTCAGACGAATAGCTTCACGCAAACGACGCATAACACACAAATAATATTCTTTGTTGACAGTTTGGTCCGGCGGTAGGAAACTTCATAGTGCACTACACCACGATAATCAAAGAAAACTGTCAACATAACCTTGATTTTTGATCGACTTTGCCGTGGTATTTTCGGTCTTGCTTCATTTTTTGCACGATATTCGCTGGATTGGTCGGTGGCTGCAGGGTCGTATGCGTAAATCCAAGTATCGTCTCCAGTAATGATGCATTTCAAGTGGTCCTGATAGTCGCACAGCAAAGTTTCACACACATCAACGCGACGCTTTTTTTCTAAAAAATTGGACGATTTTGGCACCAATCGAGACTTGACGCGTTTGAGACACAAAGCATCCTTCAAAATGGTTTCGGCTAAGTCGAATGATATTCGAACACTATCAGCGAGGTCTCTTATTGTCAATCGACGATTTTCAAGCACCAAATCTTTGATTTTTTGGACGTGGCCCTCGTCGGTAGACGTTGATGGTCGTCCAGAGCGCGGTTCGTCTTCAACGCGTTCTCGGCCTGCTTTGAACTCGTTGTACCACTGATAAACTTTCTTTTGTGCCACAGTCTGATCACCAAAGGCCTTTCGCAACATTTTCAACGTATCCGCACAAGAATATTCGTTCCGCAAACAAAATTTCATGCAAGTTCTTTGCTCAACAAAATCAAACATCGTAAAAATTGAAAAATTCACTTTTGGTTGTTTACAAAAACACGTGACAATTTCACCTCACTTTTTGATTACAGTAGTATATTCATATGAGTATCTAGTAACATATATTCTTTCGGTGGAATGTTCGTTCGAAAGAAAACCCTCTCCATTTTGATCTGAGAAATTTCAATCTTGGAGACGATAAACTTCTCGGTCCCCAAGATACGATCACAAAGCTTCCTCTTAACGAAGAAGGAAAAATAGTCGGTTTTTCCCACCGCTCTAATATGTAAAAATTCCCCACTCACCCCACTTCATTGGCCCTCATATGTGAATGGATGGGAAGAAAGGTGGAGAGAAACGTAGTGCCGGCCTCGTATAGAATAAAAGTATACATTAGTTTCTTGGTTGTTTTTTTTTCCAAATCATCCCGATATTCTAAGCACAGCAAGTACATGTTGATGCGCCATTTTTCTATGCGAAGCGGTGTTTTTGATGAAGCAGATTTGAGCTGGCAGACTTGGACTCCAGTTTATCGTAGAATTGTCGTAGAATGATGAAATCGACACCAATAAGATTTTTGGATCATAAATCTTTGAAAATATACTGTAAAAAATTTCTATGGGGAAACTTCTGTATATTTATGTGGAGTCATTAGGACATGCGTTTGGAATTTTCTGAACTCGTCCGGAAATTCACTATGGAATGTTGGGAGAAACCCTATAGAGTTTGAAATTTTCAGATGAATTTATGGGAAACTTCATATAAATGTATCGGAAATGGATTCCCCAAACAGTGATTGGGATTGATATATTTCGGGGAATTCCGATGATTTTCGACAGTCTATGTATGTATGTATGTATGTATGTATGTATGTATGTATATATTGTATTCATAATAATCGGCGCCTGCTTCCACCGCTTGCAGGCGCCTCCCACTTGCGAACCTTCTTATAATCCCTCCATCTTCTCCATTCCTTATTTCACACATTCTCCCCCCCCCCCTCTCCATCACCATCCCTCCTCCTTCTTTCCAGCCTGCACATTCATTCTTCTCCGCTCCCATCCTCTCCCAGTATCTTCCTGATCAACTCTCCCATCGATCTACCATCTCCCCCCATACACACTTCTATTAGGTGTATAACTTCGCTTTCGCCGTTTTGCAATAGATGGTTGTAGCGGTAAGTGGTAGTTGAAATAAATAGATCATAGATGTCATACAATAAGCTTAGGTATTTGTAAACATGACGCCATCGAAATATGAGTCGATTTGTGACTGCATCATAAAGTTATTCTCGATTAAACATGTCAGCTTACGAGCCAAATTCTCGTCATTTGCGGGAGGTTTTAATTTTCTGCTTTAATATGAAGAAATCTGCGGCTGAGTCTCATCGAATGCTCTCAAATACCTATGGTGAGGCCGCTATTAGTGAAAGAACGTGCTGAGAGTGGTTTCAACGCTTCAAGAACGGTGATTTTAACGTCGAAGACCAGCATGGTGGTAGAAGAGAGAAGGTTTTCGAAGATGCAGAATTGGAGGCATTATTTGATCAAGACTCGTGTCAAACGCAACAAGAATTGACAGGATCATTGGGAGTGAAGCAACCAGCCATTTCAAAATGCCTGAAAGTCATGGGAATGATTCAGAAACAAGGAAATTGGGTGCCGTACGAGTTGACCGGCGTTTGTGTGTTTGTGAACAGCTGCTTGCAAAGAAGGGGACAAAAAATGGGTTCATTACGATAATCCCAAGCGCAGAAAATCATGGGGATATCTCGGCCATACTTCCACGTCGACGGCCAAACCGAATATCCATGGTTTCAAGGTCATGCTCAGTTTTTGGTGGGACCAGCTCGGCGTAATGTATTATGAGTTGTTAAAACCGACTGAAACAATCACAGGCAATCGTTATCGAACGCAATTAATACATTTGAGCCGAGCATTGAAAGACAAATGGCCGCAATACAACGAGAGACATGATCATGTGATTTTACAGCATGACAATGCCCGACCCCATGTTGCGAAAGTGGTCAAGACATACTTGGAAACTTTAAAATGGGAAGCCCTACCCCACCTGCCGTATTCTCCAGACGTTGCTCCCTCGGGCTATCACTTGTTTCGATCAATGGCACACGGCCTAGCTGACCAACACTTCCGGTCTTATGAAGGAGTAAAAAATTGGATCCATTCGTGGATCGCTTCAAAAGATGACCAGTTTTTTCAACGCGGGATTCGTACGCTGCCCGAAAGATGGAAGAAAGTAGTGGCCAGCGATGAACAATACCTTGAATCATAAATGTATAACCAGTTTTTTACAATAAAGCCTCGAATTTCGGAAATAAACGGCGGAAGCAAAGTTATACACCTAATAATACATGTTCCCACGTTTCTTCCTCCATTCCGCACACCCTGCACCTCTTCTTCTCCTCACGGTTTACCCAGTATCTTCCTCCTCTCATCTCATTTCCCAATCTGAATCTTGCTATCCTTCTCCCCCTCCCCATCTTCCCGCCCTCTCTCAAATATTCCGGGATTTCCTCCACCATTACCCCTCTGTACCCTATTGTACTTTGAGTCTATTATCCTTTCCCATCTCTCCGTCCTCTGCTCTTCCCTGTCTTTTTCCATCCACTCATTATCGTCTTCGTCCCTCTCCCTCATTTCCCCTGTCCCCTCATTTATTAGGCCCAGTCTCTCTAGACATTCGCTTCTCTCCTGTTCCCACCAACAGTGTATATATTTAAGAAGAATTGAATTTCCATTAGCTCAGTTTATAAACACGGTGTGACAGTTTATGTCTCCTAGCTTCAGCTTCATATTCTTTTGCAATCCTCCTGAGATTCACTGAAAAAAATGTTCAGATTATCTCATCAACATACACTCTCTCTGCTATCAGGGAAATATTTTTTTATGATAACCAAATTTTTGTGAAATCAGGAAAACTCTTGTTGTTCAAGTCAAAGAATTTTGTTGCTCAAATCCCAACAAAAACTCTGGAGTAAAACATCAAGGATTTTGCTGCTATAACAAAAGACTTTTTTCAGTTTTTTCAGCAGTGCTCTGACGTAATCACGGTTGGAATAGGGCCAGTATGCCATATTCCAACTGATTTTTGTTAATGCGTTGTGTAGGTCCAAGCCCCAAGCACATTGTCCACATTGAAGATATACAGCCATGCTGCGACTAGTGAAAATGTTGACGACTACAAATGCGTTCTGTTGAACATATATAAACAATTCCTACCACCGAATCCCGATGAGGTCATTCTTTCAAGAACGATAGACGAAGTTTTTCATTTCCGTCAAAAATTATACCAAGTGAGTATCAAATCAAGTAATCAACTCGAAATGATCGTTTTTCCCTCAATATAATGTAAAATCTTATCTTGTGACCTGACAAAGTGATTCTGTTCATCTAAATATTCCGACTTACACCTCCATTCTTGCCATAGGAAATATATTTCTCAAAATAAAAGAATGGCTTCAAGGAATTATGCACAATTTTCTAAATTACGACATATAATTCCCCCTCAACGATAAATTCTCTCATTGAATCCAACTCGATTAGATTCGAAAGGTATCTCCAATGAATAGACTACGGAATGTATGCAAATATAGATTTCCCATGTTACATATCTGATGCGTCTTTAACATTGATGATATAAAATAGTACGTTATATACTTGTCCCTCAAATGAAAATATGCTAGATATTGTTTCTGATCTCTTACGCAGAATCTGTAGAAAATATGTAACATGAAAAATCTATATTCGCATAAACTTCTGCAGTCTACCAATGACAGATCTATCGAACCTCATCCTAAGCAACACATTCAGTAACAGTGACGTTACCGTGACATCACAGGGTTTTCCTATGTCACTGCAATGCCACTGGGACGGATGTGTTGCTTGGGACTTGACTTGTTGGATCAGAGAAATATCTGGAGGAACCTCGCCGAAAAAAAACCTTGTTATCTTTCATAAGATACTTTTTGAACATCATTCGGAACTAAAAACAGTTTTCGAAAACCAAAGATATTCTTTTAATCTAGGAAATTGTTATTGGGATCGGTGAAAATGAATATTTTATTGATAGTCAAAAATTTATGCTTTGAAACAAGGAGCAGAGGGGTCGCCCATAGTGGGGGGGGGGGAGGGGGTGTTCCAAGCTACTGTGGTTCTTCATTTATCTTGTCTTCGGGAGAAAATTCTGTATAAACATCCAGAAGAATGATCCACTTGAAAATAACACATGGGCTGAAGAGTCCCGGGCCTAACAAAGAAAACACGGTTTTTTTGTTCAAACTCAGCTTGATTCACCAACGTAATCTCCATCAAGAATAACGCAATCATTCCAGGGCTGCTTTTGATTTCAATCAAAGCAATATTTTTTCCGATCTAATTTTCAAATAACAATTCCTTGGATTCGAAGAAACACTTTTATCTGTGTAGAGAGGCATTCTTTGACAGTAACGCTGTCAAGGCAGTAACCGCTACGAATCGCACCGTCTTGGTGTTTGTGTAACCTCATACGCACATATGTTTCCAGATTCTCATGGACGCTTTGGCGACCGATCAAAAACGCGGAATAGCAATACTTGAAAATAGTCAATCGGCAAATTCGTTCAAAGAAAAGCAGGTGAATGACGTTGTCGCTTCCAAATGAATGGTTATCCTACGAATCACGAATACTCATGGGGTTTGGTTCGAATAAATGATTGCACTCACACGGAGGGAGAAGAAATGCGCTGTGACAGCGGAATCTGATTCTTCTGGGTCCTTTTTGCTGGAGCACCAAATTTTTCGCAGCAACCACAAACTATTCGTTATCACAACAATCCTGTTAGCTACGACAGCAATTTTTTGGTCGTCACAGTGGGAAGTTTTACATATAGAATAGCAAACAAATTTTGCTGGGGAAGTCAACATTTTCTGCTGCCACAACTGAAACGTTGCTCTCACAGCTAACAAGATTGATAAGATAGCAAATAGATTGGCGTCACAGCGCAAAATTTGCTGCTCCAGCGAAAAGTATTCAGTCAAATCAAACTTCATCTTCACAGTGAATTGTTTTCTCCCTGTGATAGTTCCGGCAGAGATGAGTTGAAGAGATTGGTGACGAGATATGAAGACCATAGTCCAGTTTCTGATTGGCAGTTTATTTCTTCATGCTGGTTGGCTTAGAAGAAAAATTCAACCAACCATGTATTTTTCTTCAAAAGAAAAACACGTGATACGGACCATGATTTTAACATTGCGTTAGCAATCTCTCCTATTCATCTCTGGTTCCGGGAACATTTTGAGTTGTATTGTTTCGGAGCGGAGTTGAGATACATCCCCTAGTGGACAAAATTTTCTCTTCTAAAAATTGCGTCTTCCATGTTCAACAGTACAAGTGGCAAAAAGGAGTGGATGCATGTTGGGGGCCCAACAATAAGCCGAAAACAATCCATTATTACGTTCCAAGTTACTTCAAGAAACTTGGTGAATTGATGGATAATACAATGGATCATGTACTCAGTAAGTTTTCTGATACGTACGTAACATTGTGAAGGACTTTGATTATTTCTGATTAACGTGTTTTCCTCTGGGTAGTTCATCATGTTCAATTGCACACCATAGAACGTTACGGAAAGTACACAAATGACAGAATGAGGACCCTACTCTTCCAATCAGAACAGATAGCTACGTCTAATGGTTATCGAATGATTCAGATGAGGTTTGTTATCATGGATTTACCACGTCAAGATGTCATGAAGGATTCGAATTCTTGAAAAGTACATGTTGATCTCGCTGAGGAAAAAAATAACGTGCCTGAAGCGTGCATGACCGCCAATTCACTCCTTTCGAATCATCTATCTTTTTCTGAGGATATATTTCAAGAAAGGCGGAAAACTTGGGCAGAGTGGATTGGTGGCTATGCGGGCTTTACGCACGCTATGTTCTTCACCAGGGTGACTCATTCAAAATATTATGTACGCTGAGGAAACATATAGTGAAGTCACCATGGTTACATTGATGTGCAGATGAGGTGTGCTATCATGCTTCTGTTGTTTCAGTATGCCATTGAGGATTCGACTTCATAGAAAGCATATGTGAATTGACTGGTTCAAAATATTCTGTGAGCTAGAAAAAAATATAGTGAAGCCAAATACACAATTAATTGAATATAGCGGACAGGTGTATGAAGTGGAGTTCATTGGATATTCGATAGACTCAACAGAATCCAGTCAAGTCTTCCGAATATTCAGTTTCCTCAATCACATACTCCCATCCGTCACACTGTTGAAAAACCTTGGATCTTTCGGTACCCAGGAACTACAAAATTATTTTTGTTCATGATGAATTTTTCAATTCTTGTACAAGAAAATTTCTGTTGTACTGGAATTTTTTCATACCTTACATGAAATATCATGTTGTTCACTCCCATTTTCCAGTGTAAATACAAGAATTTGCCGATACGTAGACGGGGATTTTTATAATTTAAATGTTATTTCCCAGCACGAATGTACAGGTTAATTGCTTCCAGTACGGTAATGAAAGATTTCCGTAGATTTTTTCACAGTGTGCACATTCAGTGACATACGTAATTCTCGTTGCTGTATTTTTTTTCTCTATTCAATGTCTTTATTCAGGAAAAAAATTTGTATGGATTTATAAATCATTAGGACGAAATTTTCATCCCTTTGAAATAAAATGATGGACATTTTTTCAGTCGCCCCGATCAGTGCATTAAGGACCACAAATTACGGAAACAACTAATCAAAGAATACACGCGTGGTCATCTCAGCAGTTCCGCAAGAAAATATGTAATTAAGCGTAATTTGATCCAAACAGCACTCAATCAGTAACAATGAGTCAGCGATGGGTGAATACTCATTGTGATATCGAAGGGATTGGACTCCCTGTCCTATTTGAAGAAGACTCCACATAGGGGAAAATAAAAGATCGCATTTTACTCCAGACGATAAGTTAAAATTTTGTAGTACCTCTCACAGCATTTTTGGTGTGGATTATTCCTTGCAAAGTGAATCTTCTTTGAATATTGGTACACAGTGATGAAATTTTTGTTAATTACAGAAGAGTTGTCATTTTTATTTTATGTCTGTTGATTACAAAAAAAACTACGTCCACATAGAACGCATTCTATATCAAAATAAATACAAACAAATTTTAATTTATCAGTTTTCACATAATCTCATGGAACACTCTGTACCGATTGACTGGGTACTGGAGTAAGAACTGATGCGATTGGAATAGCGGTTATTTCTTATTCTTCTCTTTGTATAGTTTCTAAATATCTTGGAGTGAAAAATCCACTCCTGAGGAGCGAAAATATTGCAACTCCGAAAAGAGTGAGAATCTACTCCATAAGAGTTAATATTGACTCATGAATCTTCACTCTTACACTCTAAAAAATCATTGTGAAATTTTTCACAAGAAAACTCCTGCATGTTGTGGGACGTTTTTTAATAATTTTGTAGAGTTTTCCCTCACTTTTTGGCAGATTCAACACCCAAAAAGCAGAAGATATCCCCTGATTTTTGATGAAAAATCAATTCCCCTACGATCTGGAGATGAAATCTACCACTGAAATGAGGAAAAACTTCCCATATTTCTGGGAGTGGACTCAAGATCAAGGATTGTCTTGATCTTGTCTTGTCTCGTCTTGAAAATCGTGGTAAGATCAAGAAAAAGCTTCAAGACCCAAGGATCGAGACAAGATCAAGACTAGATCATTGACACAACCAAATTTGTTCGCTGATATGAACAAATTTGTTGACAGAACTGGCCCCTTAGCTGCTGGAGTAAATATTTTTGCGAGAGGAACAAATTTCTTTGTAGACGCTGTAATACCCGGAGAGCACATGAAGCTTCAGCGAACGTTTGGATCAGATCTGTATAGATCAGGCCGAAGGTTCATTAGAGCTAACTTTTAGATTTACAAACGTTTGACAAAAGTTCTACGGACGTTGAAATGTCCGCCACGAAATACGCTCAGGAAACATAGGTGGAACGATCGCTGAAGGTTCATCGGAGGTTTGACGAAGCTTCACAGTAATATTTATACTTATATTATCATGATCATGGAGTAATCAGTCTTATGACTGGTTTAATGGAATCCCTGTATACGCTTTTCAGTATACGCTAACCGCTTAATTTCTGCATATCTACGACACCCCTTATCTTGTATAATTTGCTTCACATAACCTAATCTAGGTCTACCTTTTCGAGTTTCACCATCCACTTTTCCCTCCAATATTGTTTCCGATGAGCTATCATGCCTCAATGTGTGTCCTATCAAATTACTTCTCCTTTCCACGACATGTCTCGAAAGACTTCTTTGTTCATTTACCTTCTCAAGTACTTCTTCACTTTTTACTTTCTCTATCCACTTTACTCTAAGCATCCTTCTATACATCCTAACATCACATTTCAAAAGCTTCAAGTCTTCGTTGGTTCGTTTTTCCAATTGTCCAAGTTTCACAACCATATACTGCTGTGCTCCAAACGTAACTCTTCAAGAATTTCTTCCTCACTGCTATGCTAATATTCTTCGAACATAGTAACTGTTTCTTTTGTTGGAAAGCTTGTTTTCCTTGTGCCATTCTTGCTCTTATATCTCTTTTGCTTTTACCGTTTTCTGTAATTATGCTTCCTAGATATTTGAATTCTTTGACTTGCTGAATTATCTCTGCATCTATTTTGATTTTCGTTCTTCTTGATGTTTTCGCTGTTGTACAAATCATGAATTTTGTTTTGTCCTTATTTATATTTATACAATAGTTTTGTAGTAATGTTGTTTTCATAGTGTTGAGAATATTTTCTAACTCGGCAGCACTCGTAGCTGGTATAGCTATGTCATCCGCAAATCCCAACATGCTTACATTTTCACCTTGAATCTGTAATTTCAATTGCACTTGCTCCTTCACTTCATTCATCGCTTCTTCTATATACAAATTGAAAATCAATGGTGATAGTGAGCATCCTTGTCTCACCCCTCTTTCAACTTGTGCTTCTCCTTTGTGACCCTCTATTTCTATTATTGCGGTTTGATTCTTATATAATTCATGTATTATTCTCCTATCCTTGCAATTAATTGCTACCTTTTTCAGAATCGTGAACATTTTCTCCCAATCAACAATATCGAACGCTTTTTGTATATCTACAAAACTTATATACACAGACTTTTTCAACTCTAGACTTTTCTCTACTACTATTCTGAGTGCTAATATTGCTTCCCGCGTTCCCCTATTTCTCCTAAAACCGAACTGATCTTCTGCTAATCCAGTCCCTACTTTATTCTCTATTCTTCTGTATATAATTTTTGTCAGTATTTTCGAGGCAAGTGAAGTTAAACTAATCGTTCTGTAGTTCTCGCATTTGTCTGCTCCTTGTTTTTTCAGAATGGCGACAATTTCATTCTCCTGGAAATCTTCCGGTACTTCTCCTCTTTCGTACATACCTGTGACCAATTCAAACAGTGCGTCACGAGTTCTTTGACTGGAGGCTTTGATAAGGTCCGCACTTATGCCATTTATTCCAGGCGTTCTATTATGTTCCAATTCTTTTGAAGCCCTGTCGAATTCTGATCTCAAAATTGAATCTCCTAATTCTTCTTCGTCGACATCTTCTTCCCTCTCTGAAAATCCTATATTATCGCTCCCTTTATACAGATCTTCTAAATGATTAATCCATCGTTCTATTTTTTCCTCCGTTCTTATCAATTGTCTCCTCAGGGAATTTTTAATCTGACTGCTTCCAGATTTCATTTGTCCAAAAAATCTCCTCACAGTCCTATATGCCTTATCTATTCTCCCTAAATGTGATCTTACTTTTATATCCTGACATTTTTCCTCTAACCATTGTCCTTTTGCTTTCCTTGATTCTCTTATTATTTTATTCCTCAGTGCCTTGTATGTCTGCTGGTCTTGTTCGCTACTCTTATTCTTGTATTTCTCTCTTTCAATAATTAAACCGAGAATTTCTCTCATTCTCCATGGTTTCTAAGGTTCTACTATATCGTTCTTCAAAATTTCATCTGCACATTGTTCTATGTTCCCCTTTATATTTGTCCATCCACTCTTCATTTCCAAGTCTTCCTCTTGTTGATCCTTCAATTTTTCGTCCAACATCACTTTGAATGCCTCCTGTGTTCGTTCTTGTTTGAGATTCTCCAAATTCCATCTGTTTTGCATTTTCCTTTTTTTCTTCAGAGCTTTGAATTTCAGAGAACATTTCATCAGCAACATATTGTAATCACTATCTATATCCAAATTGATTACATATTGATGAAACGAAGATTTAGAAATCAAGTGAAAAGCTGTAAAACTTATCCAGGCGCGGATATAGATAGTGATTACAATATGTTGCTGATGAAATGTTCTCTGAAATTCAAAGCTCTGAAGAAAAAAAGGAAAATTTGGTATCTTGATGTATCTCCTGGCATTTTCCAAGTATAGATTCTTCTTGGATGATTTTTGAATAATGTGTTGGTAATAATCATTTTATGGCTCTCACAGAATTCGATTAGACGTTGTCCTCTTTCATTTATTTTTCCTAACGCAAAATCTTCTATTATGTTGCCCTCTTTCCCTTGCCCTACTACCGCATTCCAGTCGCCTATGATCATTAAATTCTCTTCTCTCTTCACATATTCTATCACTTCTTTTATTTCATCGTACGTTTTTTCGATGTCTTCTTCTGAGTATGCAGATGTGGGCATGTATACTTGAACTATCACAGTGTCTACTCGTTTTGTTCCAACTCTGACCATCATTACGCGTTCGCTATGTTGCAAATAATTTTCTATCCTATTCCCTACCCTTTTATGCATTACAATTCCCACACCTGCTCGACCATTCTTTGATCCTGTATGAATGATTCTATAATTCCCACTCCAGAAATCCCCTTCTTGCGGCCATCTCATTTCGCTCATTCCCATTACATCAATACCTAACCTATTCATTTCTAATATCAAATTTCCTACTTTTCCTGTTTGTCACAGTGATTTAACATACCACGCTTCGACTAGAAGAATCTTCTCTCTGTTCACCATCTTCTTCGGTTTTCTATCTTGTTTGATGAAGCTCTCTCGAACAGCCTCCACCCGGAGATCCGAACAGGAGGCTATTTTACCTCCGGAATATTTTACTCGACCCAACGCCATCATGTTGCTGTTGTTTTTTTTTTCAATGAATTATAATTTTGAAATTCTAGGTTTGGGGAAAAATTTCATTTCCTCGGGAATATTGAAAGATGTCAAGGAAGGTAGTTTCCCCTTGCTTTGCCTCCGTTTTTGCCGATATTCCTGGCGTTGGGATGATTTAGTTTCTCTCAGTTTGTATACTAATATTAATTTTGATCAATTTATATGAAAAATAAATCAATTAATAAACATAAATTATCATACATTAATCTAAGTACAGAAATATTTTTGTGAAGCTCCCTCAAGCCTGCGATGAACCTTCAATGAATCAATCTATGTTCCTTGAAAGTATTTTGAGGTGGACATTTCAACGTTCGTAGAACCTTCGACAAACGTTTGTGAATCTGCAAGTTAGCCTTCATGAAACTTCGATCCAATCTATACATATCTAATCTGAATGTTCGCTGAAGCTCCATGTCCTTTTCGGGTAGCGAACCATTTTATCACCGTGCATGGTGTGAGTCTCGTTATAATTAGTTGATTAGGAACGAGGAAGCCGTGTGCTAATGTAGAATTTTTTTCATTAGATTGGAACACGGATTTGTCAAAAAACTCATTTGTAAATTTGGAAAATACCATCTGAATGCAATGAAGAATTTTTTCATTGAGCTGAATCATTGTTTCCGATGAAAAAAGATTTATCACAAAAAGGTTGCTTTCGGTCAAAGAAACTAGGTGCTCAGTGCGCGCCCATGATATTGAAGTAACCAAATCGCGTTTATCAATCACATTTCCTCTTCATTATCACCGTCGAGATTAAGACAAGACAAGACCAAGACAAGACCAAGACTCCTATCAGCAAGATCGATACGAGACTTGGAATTCGCATATTTTCGAGACTAAGATAAGATGTTGTACAATCTCGTCTTGTCTTGTCTTGTCTTGTCTTGCGTCCACCCGTACATATTTTTCCAGTATATTATATAAAAAGACGGAATTGCAGTCTCCAAAGTGGATACAAATTTCACTGTGAGAGATTCAAGTTTTCACCCCAAGAAATTTAGAGAGCATTATAGTCTCTTAAACTGTAAGCATTCCATGGTTTTAGAGTTACAACATGTACAAAGCCGTAGTTACAACCTACAATGCACAAATTTCCAATACATTGTCCACGGCTATTTTGAGAGATGACATCATCAACAAACTGCATCAGATTGAGCTGCTATTAGGCTATACCAAGATGACTGATCCATCGGCCAATGGAAGTTCCACCAACGTACAGTTCCAAGTAAAGAATTATCTATTTAGTGAAATTCAATGCTCTTCGCCATGCGTGGTAACAAATTTCTCATGATTTTCAGTTTGATATCGTTGAAAATAATTATCTTCAGACAATCTTGAACAACGAGGATGAAATGAAACCATACAAGTGAGTACATGCTACTTCCTTCGTGGAAATGATGCCCACATCAACATAGAACATACAGGAGAAAAATGATCTCCTTGATATTATTAAATGACTAAACATCAACTATGGTAGTTATTCTTCAGCTGTACACTAGGGTGATTCAAAAAAACACTCTTCTAGAAAATCCAAACGGACCACCCTGCATCATGGAGTTTAAGTCCAAACTAAAAGTTTGAGCCAAAGAAATCCAAAATCGAACAATATTTGCCCCAGCCAACAGTACTAGAGAAGCGCTCCTAGAAGCGAGCGGTAGTAGTGCTTCCTGATGAAAATTTTTCCCTAATGGTAGCGAAATTCCAACAGTGCTATTAGAAGCGAGTGGTAGTACTGCTTTCCCACTTAAATTGGTATCTTTTGGTAGCAAGACTGTAGGAATACTCCTAGAAGTGAGCGGCAGCAACGCTCCCGTATGAAAATGTCTTTTTTATGGAAGTAAGATTGCAGAAGCACTTCTTGGAGCGAGTGGTAGTAATGCTTTCTGATGAAAGTTTTCTTTTAATAGTAGCAAAATCCTATTAGCGCTTCTATGAGCAAGCGGTAGCAGCGCTACTTTCAGAGAAGAGGATGCGCGAAACCCAGTTAAGTGTACTTCTATGAGACAGTTTTATATGCATTATTAGTTACGCGTCAACACCAGTGATAACTTGCACGCAGTGTTCGTCGAAAAATAATCATACCAAAATAATGACCGAAAGTGATCTTTTCTTTGAAAAAAATATCGTATATTAAGGTACGTACTTATGATCATTTCAATTTATGCATGTAACATAAAATACCTTATTGCCGACCTCATCTCCTTAACCTAATTTTCCGACCGCTTCGCACTTTCTTGGATAAATATTTGCATATCCATGTAAATGAATTGAATTTAGTATAAATGTGCAGACAGATGATCATGTGCTTGCCCTTGTTCATGAAATACCAACGCTTATGATCATTTCTTTTTTTTTCTAATGTAAATGATTATAGGATTCAGGAGAGTTATCGCAAATATATAACTATACCTTATTATAACCTCATCCATACCTTATTATAAGATGAAAGGACATCGTTTTTTTTATCGGAAGTGAGATTTTCTTTACAAAATACAGTGTAACCCTTCTGTCACCTACATGACACAACGCGAGTTAGTACTCCATTTACATGAAATTTCACATGATACATATCCATGATATGTATCACACATATCAATGAATTGAATTGATGAAGGATTGTGTTTGAACGTATCCAACTGTCTGGTGTAGTTAAACGTCTAAAATTGTCTAGATATGAATGATTTTTAAAAATTCTATAATATTACAGCGTATTGAAAAAAATACTTCTTATGGCTTGAAAAAATTTTTTTTTACTGCGATTCCAGTTGACCGGAAATGTTATTTGAATCGCAGTAAAAAAAAATCTTTTTAAGCCATAAGAAGTATTTTTTTCAATACGTTGTAATATTATAGAATTTTTAAAAACCATTTATATCTAGACAATTTTAGACGTTTAACTACACCAGACAGTTGGATACGTTCAAACACAATCCTTCATCAGTTTAATTTGGATACAAGACTCATTCGAATACACTGAGAACCCAGTGGAGCCTTCCGAAGTAGCTGATCTGATCATCTGGTCATGATCACCTTTGATTGGTTGAGAAAGTGATCTGGTCATGACCAGATGATCAGGCCAGCTACTTCGGAAGGCTCCACTTTCTTTGACTGGAAGAAAATTTTCTTTCCTCCCAATCTAATAAATCTTGCTGTCAATGAAAAAATTCAGGTCAATGGAAACATTTTACATTTAATTGAAACTATATTTTGCAAGTTTGCAAAGGAATATATTTTACGAATTTTTCTGTTTCAATTCAATGAAGAATGTTTTTATTGAACTGAATTTTTTTCTATCGAACTACATTTTTTTCATTGAAAACCAGATTTATTAGAATGGGGGCAAAGAAAATTTTCTTCCGGTCAAATGAATTCAGTTCTCAGTTTAAGCATAGTTGAGCTAATTACAAATCTCACTGAGTCAAGGCAGGTTCATATTTGAACGTTCAACTGTCGTGCATATATGCAACTATAGTTGGGTCCGCAATTCGCTTTCTCACTCAATGTACACTGTAAAAAAAACTTCCAAAAAAGTGGAAAAATTTTTTGTAAAATCTCAAACAATTTTCGTCAGTTGACAAACATTCTTTGGGAAGTCACGGAAATTGTTTGAAAATTCACATAAAATTTTTCAATTTCCAAATAATCTGAAAATTTATAAATCTGTAAGTTTTTCACCATACTTTTTTCCTTGAAAATTTACAAATATTTTCAACAGTGTAAAACATTGATATCACATCTGTTCAAATGTACTGAGCCCATTCGGAGGATATTCCAAATATTTAACGTTCATTCGAGCAACCTCCAATTGAAATTCCATCGACTATTCGATTACTTATGCTCTATGGATTTAGGTGGAACATATGAGGCAGTCTCAATCGTATAGGGGAGACTGGGGCAGGTTGGCGGGCGGGGCAGGTTGACGGGTTGCGTTTTTTTCTAACGGTAATTGTTTCTCAGCGTCATCCCTCGGATATTTTATAAGCTTCAATGAACCGCGTCATGTCACAAAGTTTCACTATGATTGATAAACAAAGTCATTT
Organism: Gonatopus flavifemur; assembly: GCA_018340375.1. Taxonomy (NCBI): domain Eukaryota; kingdom Metazoa; phylum Arthropoda; class Insecta; order Hymenoptera; family Dryinidae; genus Gonatopus; species Gonatopus flavifemur. The sequence goes on from JAFFJZ010000004.1 coordinate 22,840,858, forward strand.
CATAAACTGACTTATGTGTTCGTGAGTGAAAAAAGTAAAAAATTCTATTATTCTTTATAAGCTTATTCTGACTGTTCGGAGATTGGAATTAATGTAAGTATCGAACTTACACAGTCTTCAACCCCTCCTGTGAAGATATAAACCCTATATAATATCATAGTTTTTAACCTTATCCGAAGAATCTCATTTGGATACAGAAAGTGAGGTTGGGGCACGTTGGCGGGTTTCTTATGGGGGACATTGGCGGTTGTTTCCCAATATTCAAACAAATCATTTTTCAGAAAATGGTTCGGAACTATAGAAGAAAAACAAATAGGGGAAATATCGACATCAATACATTGGAAGAAGCATTAGTGGATGTGAAAATTCACAGGAAAACCTTCAAAGAGACATCTGATAAATATAAAATTCCTCTCAGAACATTAGAAAGACATGCTCAAAAAGTCAATCTACAAGAATTGATAGCTACGCACGACATTACAAACATGCAACCTCCGCAACCGAAAAACCGCGGCAGTTATGCGCGTAATTTTCAGGTAATTGTCACAATATTATTTTATATAAGTTCATAAACATCTGATAATCGATATTCAATTGAAATGTTCAACTCTTCCGAATTCTTGGATTGAAATTCCACTGTTTGAGCAACTAGAAGGGAACCTGTATGATTTTCGAGTAAAATATTCATCCTGTTAGAATGAAAGCTTGAAATTTAATGAGAGAATTTCACGATCACTACAGTTTCGAAGTGGATTTTTCACTTCGCAAAAGTGAAATCCCTAGTTGAAAAAAATTCATCGATTTTCGTCAAATCTCACTGAGTCTTGCCAAATTTTATCAAATCTCGGACAATGTTTTGACCAAATCTCATCCGGCGATTTGTCGATGGGATTCTGTGAGGAAAATGAATTTTCTCAATATGAATCTAGTTGAATCTCGTCAAATCTCACTGAATTTAGGACAGTGATCTAACCAAATCTGATGAAATTTACTCGTCAGATTCAGTGGATTCTTTTAACCAGGAATATCATTCGAAAAGAGTGAAAAATTCATTTGAATTGGATGGGTCCTCTTGTCACTAGGAATGGAGTGAAATCGTCAGATTCTCATTCTCCACAGTTCAGAGAACACTATTCCCAGTACTATCAATATGCTTTCAGATTTTTACTGACGCTGAAGAAACACAAATGATGGAATATATACTGAAAGCAGCGGATATTTACTTCGGCCTCTCAATCAGTGACGTTCGTAAACTGGCTTTCACTTACGCTCAATCCTTAGATAAAGTACTATCTGCATGGACCAAAAATCAGAAAGCCGGATCAGATTGGTATTATGGGTTTATGAAGAGACATCCAAATTTGTCTCTCCGAACTCCTGAGGCAACAAGTTTGGCTAGAGCGTCAGGCTTTAATAAACATTCTGTTGATGAATTTTACAATAATCTCGAGGTTGTATTGAAACGCCATAGTTTTATTCCAGCTGATATTTGGAATTGTGACGAGACCGGGGTCACAACAGTTCAAAAACCTAATCGCGTCGTTGCCAGAAGAGGGTTTAAGCAAGTGGGAAGGATCACATCAGCCGAAAGAGGCGAACTAGTAACGCTCATGGTAGCTGTATCTGCAAGTGGGTCTTCCATTCCACCATTTTTTGTGTTCCCTCGCGCAAAATTTCGTGACCATTTTCTAACAGACGCACCTATTGGTAGCGTTGGTTGTGCAAATCCATCTGGTTGGATGAAAGAAATTAATTTCGTACAATTTTCGGAACACTTTGTCAGGAATACAAAATGTTCAAAAGAAAAGCCAGTCCTCCTTCTTCTTGACAACCACTCGTCCCACTTATCAGTGCCAGGCCTTGATTACGCTAGAGACAATGGCATTGTAATGCTTTCTTTCCCACCGCATTGTAGTCACAAATTGCAAATTCTCGATGTTTCTGTGTATGGTCCATTGAAAAGATTTATAAATCAGGAATTGATGATTGGATGACCGCTCATCCAGGTAAAACAATGTCCATGTATGACATTCCTGGCATTATAAAAGTAGCTCTTCCCAAAGCTTGCACACCATCTAACATCATGGCTGGCTTCAAAAAAACAGGAATCATGCCATTCAATAAAGAAAATTTTTCTGGACAAGACTTCCTACCGTCGTATGTAACCGATAGGTCCGATCCATCGATTGATTCCACGCCTTCAACTCCTACGCCAATTTGTTCGATACCCACATCATCGACACATCTTTCTTTACAGCAAAATGAACCTTCTTTTGAGATTGAAGAGGATATTGAAAAACAAATTGAAAAATTGATACCACTACCAAAGGCGGGACCAAGGAAGGCCACGAGAACATCAACACGTAAAAGGAAAACCGAAATCTTAACAAATAGTCCAGTGAGGAATGCATTGTCTGAACTAGCAAGTAAGGTAGCTGAAAGGAAACAGAAAAAAGAAGAAAATATGAAAAAACGTTTGAAAAAACAGTCCATCGTAGAAGAAATGGCAGATAATGGTCAAAGAAAGAAGAAAATAAAAAACGTTCTTTAAAAAAATGTGAAGCAGAAATCAAAATAGATTGCAAAATTTTATCAGCAACGTTATTATTATGAAGGTTTATATTTCAGTTTCATTTTTGAATGATTAGTGTAGAATAAAATATTCTGTTTTCGTTCTCAATACTCTTTATATCGATATGTATACATAATTATCTCCATAAATTTTCTTTTAATTCCACCGCCAACTTGCCCCATCTCGACCGCCAATTTGCCCCATCATAGGGGCAGATTGGCGGATATGTTGGGTTCTACTTCTTTCATTTATCGTATCTCTGCTATTTTATTTCAGGTAACTAATTCTATGGTGATTTTTAGTTGAAGGTTGAACCTTCGAAACTGGCAAATATTGAATTCCTAACACGATTCCAAATATGTAAAAAAAATTGGCAAAAGTTTTTACCGCCAACCTGCCCCAGTCTCCCCTACCCTAGTGAAAATGGGAGCGTAAGAAGGGTATGAAGCGACGCGGAAGAATACATGTAACAGTATTTGAGCGCGAAATGAGCAAAAATTGAAACATTCCACGCTTCATTTGTTCCAATATTCGCTTCCGGAGCCTGGACATTTTCACCAGGGTATACATACATATGCAGCGTATGCTGTTGGAAAACACGAAATTTTCTGGTACCGTGAGTGATGTAAAACTTCTATTCATAATGCATTTCTACAGCACATTCTGGTTTCACTAGAATTTTTCATATTTGCGTCGAATTTTATGTATTTTATGTTTTAATTTCATGAATTTTTATAATTCTACAGTAATTTTTCTATACATGGAGAAAAATAATGTAGTAAAGTAGTATTATTTTGTCAAATGTCGTCGCAATTGTCTGATGGTCTCAGAGGCTTTCTTACCGAATGTAGTAAAAATTATTACAGTTGTAATTTTTTATTCCACTTGTTGAGGAGTACTTCTCAAAAGATGAGATCTAACAGTATTAATTCACTACCCTGGCGGAAAAATTTGGTTGAATTTTGTTCACTTTTGGCACAGCAATATTTCAATAAAATTCAATGAAAATCCTCAAACTTCAACAAACTTCAATGGAAGTCAACCAATTTCACTGAAAATTACTTAATTTCATGGATAATTGTTGAATTTCACCGGAATTGTGTTGAATTCAGTTGAATTTTGCTAATTTTCAATGAAAATCAATTGTGCCGAAAGCGAATGAAATTCAACAGAATTCAACGGAATTTTTCCACCAGGGTAGAAAATGTTGTAATTTTTATTGTATTATTTTTCTTCGTGTACATGTACAGATTAATAACCTCCAGTTTCATACTGGAAGTTTTCAGGAAATGTATTTTACATTGTGGAATGTATATCAAATATTTATAGAACATCAGTCATTTTCGAGAAAAGTGGGGAAGAGATTTGGGATTTTTTGGGATTCCGGAATGCTCAAGCGTATACCGAGCGTGAATTAAAACATGAAGAGTAGTCCAAACGTGTGTTTGAAGTACGTATAACCTATTGGAAAAAACACCAATGTCATAGGAATCGGGCTTTGAGCAAGGAAGCTTAATTAGAGAGTGGATAGGAAGGATGTAAGATACAATAGTAAAGTCATCTGAAACACGCTCCGATTACATTTCATGACACGCTTCCCTTTTCTAGGAGTAGAATACACTGGAAACAGAAGCTTCAGCGATATCGATAATATCCCCTCAATAACCTGCTTCATTGAAAAATTTTATGCTGGTGTACAGAAAAAAGTATTCCTTTGAATCTAAGAAATTTTTACTTGGATGGATCAAATATTCCTTTCACAAAAATAAATATTCTATGTATTTAAGAAAATTTATCATCCGCTCTTTGTTCTAAAGAATAAATTTGTTTACATCAAGAAGATATTTATTCTTGTCGAAAAAATATTCATTTCGACCGGTTCAAATAGCAGTTCCTTAAATTTAAAGAAAAACTTCTTCCTGGGATATTACTCAAAGTAGCGCTCCCTATCAGCATTCCTGGTAATGCCACCTGGAAGCACTACTGGTAGTGCTACCCAGAAGCACTTCTAGTAGCACCCAGGCAGTATCAATCGCAGCGTGTGATAGTATTCTTAGTAGCGCTACTGCCAAGCATTTTTAGTATGCTACGCTCATGGTAGCACTTCTGGTAGTGCTGCTTGAAATCACTATGGAAGAAAAACCGCGGATGAAATCAATACAAACAGTTACTATAACACTTCTTGTATTACTTCAGTTTATTCCTAAGTATTCCTCCTCTTGTATTCCTAACTATTTCTCCAGTATATAAGAGAAAAATTTGTAATGTGCTAGAGATAGTATAGACAATTGAGAATGTGAACAGTGCTACTGCTATCTAGATCAAACAATATACATACAGCGTTGTTTGATCTCAGTTCCCTGTGAAGAGTATACCTCGGAATAATCATTGCAGTAATCATAGACAGATTTTGTAGTGAGTCACTATCAATAAGTATGTCTATTGTCCAAGTGTTTGTTCATGTTCTTCTTGTTAGTTCTGTTGCCATAAAAATGTGGCGAATTGAAAAATTCGTCCACTCGAAGTGCGTTATCTTCCAAACGTCAAGTTTTGTCTGCATTCGGGTTCCATCATTTCACATTGAAAAAAACTATTCACAATAGTTCCACAGAAACTGCAAACCAAATAATCACTTATTGAAAGCGTCTTCCAACACAGAACAAACGACATATTGTTAAAAAAATCGAAGTTTTATTTGACCGATGGTGGAATTTGAAAAAGAACAAGGAAGACAAGAAGAAGAAATCTGAAAAACAAGAACAAAATCAAGAAGATTTTAGCCACGAGATGAAGAATTCATTCGATGTAGCTCACGTCGATGCATTAAACTCAATACAAGAACAAAAATTGAAAGATTTCTTGAAATTGCAACAATGTGAGGGGAGTGAGGGCGATTTGTCTTCTCTGAAACGGGTATTACCGAATTTGAAACGCCGAAACTCCACGACAAATGAAAAATGCCACAAAAGTGTTCAAGGCGACAGTGACAGCAGTGTTTGACAGAACCAAAATTAGTGATCGGAGTGCAGCGATGATTTCACCTGTAGTGGCTCAATCTTCGGGTCATGAAGTCGAGGATTCGATTGAAAGTTATCAAACTATTCGTCGGGAGCGTAAAAAGGGACATGAACAATGTGCACCTGAGATTAAAAATTCTTTGCATCTTCAACCACCATTGACGGTGCACTGGGATGGTAAACTTTTCCCTTCAATGTCAGGTACCCGGTTGATTCGGTTCCAACTGATGATATCAACTCATGATACATAGGTAATTGTCCTTATTACTCATTTCCTAGGTGGTGGTCGATCAGATAGGTTGCTCATCATTGTACCAAGTAGAACAGATAGTGAACAACTTCTCAAAGTTCCAGCCTCCAAAAATGGCACTGATTCAGTGATGGCAGCAGCTATTTTTGAAACGCTGAAAGGCTGGAATATTGACAAACATGTCAGAGCCATGTCTTTCGATACAACTGCGTCAAATACCGGTGGAGAAAGTGGCACATGCATTGGTTTGCAAATGAAGTTAGGCAAGGATCTAATTCACCTTCCATGTCGTCATCACATTTTCGAATTGGTCCTAAAATCTGTGTTTCAGACTTGTATGGGGACTTCATCAGGGCCAAACGTCGGGATTTTCGAACGATTCCAAGAAAATTATGGTAATATTGACCAAGAAAAATATAACAGTGGTTTTTCTGATGAAGAAGTTGAAATTTTATTGTTGAATAAACGTGAGAAAATTGTCAAATTTGCGGAGGATACATTGAAATTGAAGCAACCCAGAGACGGCTACAAAGAATTCTTGGAACTGGTTTTAATATTTTTAGGTCATTGAATTATCTTGTTACTTAAGGAGATTCATTACTCCCTGCAAAAGTTACTAGATTCCAAATTTCTCCCCCCAGTTTTCTCAGAAAGGAACACATAAAATGAAAAATCATGAGTAGCTGCATTTTTTTCAATAGCCTAAGAAGATGCACCTGCTCATTAAAATTGATTCTATCCATTGATTACTGCGAAAACAAGGGGGAGAGATCTAGTAACTTGGCTTGTGGTGAATCGCTTTAATAATTAGACTTTTTTTAGGGCGATCAGAAGATGTAGAAAACTTAATTTTACAGGTGAAGAACGGACATCAACTTTCGAAATTCCAGGACCAATCCATCATGCTCGATGAATGGCCAAGGCCATACACTCTTTGAAGATATACATATTTCGGGATCAATTCAAACTCACTAATTATGAACAAAAGTCATTGCGGAGAATTCGCGTTTTCATTGTCTCGATCTCCGTATTTGTCTGGTTTCAAGCTTCCCATTCAACTGGTGTGCCTAAGAAATGATCTGCAAGCATTGAAAGAACTCCACCACTACAAAAATATAGATCCGCAAATAGCAAATGTTGCTCTTGGAAAATTATCGCACCACTTGTGGTATTTATCAGGAGAATTAATATGTTTGGCATTTTCTGATAGTAAAGTAGAAACTGAAAGAAAACTGATCATCTGTTCAGCTACTTCGGAAGGCTCCACTAATTTCTTCCCAAATCGAGACATCAATGCAAGAATCTCAATGGAAATTGTTGATGCATTAAATCTTGGGAGTTTTGTCACAAAAAGCAGCATTCGATTTTCCCAAATATTGCAAGTGGAAGCCGACTCATTTCTAGAAAATAATGTTTCTCAGTGGTTGAACGACGAAGATCACAATGAGTGTAGTGAAATTTGCAGAAATCTTAGAGTAGTAAATGACGTAGCTGAACAAGGAGTTGCCCTCATTCAAGAATACAACTACTTGCATACAAAAAATGAGCAAGGAAAAACAAAATCTCCTGTTAGAAGTTTATGTTCATCGTCGAAATTTCCGTAATGCGAACAAAAAAACTTTTTTAGAAAAACTTCAAGGCGTTAAGTAGAAATGAGTTGGCAATTGTAATCCTCAGGGCTGGATCAAATGCAATAAAAAATTCTTCCGTACCCATGTCTCTTCCCATACCATACTCTTGCCGCAATTTCTGAGTTGATATATTACACGTTTGTCACAATGTTGTTCACATAACTAATTATGATTCAACAATGAAATTATCAGTTCCATATGCACGGTTGGATTCGGTTTTCATGATATTGAAATCGTCAAACAAAATCATGTGCGAAGGGAGAGAAAAGGGTAACGCACTTCAGATACATAAATGAGGATACAGTTGATCCATTATCAGCCATTTCATTGGTTGGATAAGAACACAAAATTCTGGTATTTTTCTTAGATTTTTGTGGAATTTTGCATATAGGTCGCTGGGAATTGGACTTGTACGGGAGTCACAGCGGTACCTCCAACGATATCTGAAGAAACTAGAAGAACTCTAATCAAATCAAACAATCTTCCCAGAACGCTTATTATCAGTATAGATAAGTTGGTAGAGTGGGAATGTTTTTTTGAATCACCCTACTGTACATGCAGGCAAAAGTTACCTTCGGAATCAAATCACTTGACAGTGAAGTGGGGACCAACTCACATTGTGGGATTACGCATTATATTTTCTCATTAAGATTATTATACTTTCCAGTGAAGAGGGACAGAATTTTGGTATTTATTGATAGGGAGTATAGTGATTTTTATGGTAAACCATAATTCCTTCTCATAACTTCACATCAATCACACATTGTGATTTTGTTCCTACTTCACTTCAAAGTGTGGTAACGATTTGGGTCATTCTTTTCCGCGTTTTCCAACAGAATTCATTGCTATAAGAGCTGAAATTCACCTATTGCAGCGACATATTTGGCAATGCAAGTAGCCTAGCTACCACACGGAGAGAAAAAATTTGCTGACGCAGCAAATCGAGGTATTATATATAGAATAGCAACATTTTTTGCTGACCTAGCTAAAAATTTGCTATAACAGCAATAGTGTTAGCTACGACAGCAATTTTTTAGCTGTGGCAGCAAAAAATGTTTGCTCCGCCAGCCAATTTTCAGTATTATATATAGAATAGCAAACAAATTTTGCTGGGATAGCAAACATTTTTTGCCGCCACAGCTAAAAATTCGCTGTCGCAGCTAACAAGATTGCTGGAACAGCAAATATTTTGTTGTCACAGCAAAAAATTTGCTGCTCTGGCAAAAGGAATCCAGCAAAAGTAGATTTCGCTGCCACAGCGAATTCCTTTTTCTCCGTGCATAGCTAATTATTTTTTTCATACCGATCAGGAATGATCACGAAGCTTTCCATCATCTATCAACGAGGCAACAAAACAAAATTCATGGGCAGCAGCCAGGTGGCAGACACGGACACGGACAGTCATTGAATCGGCTCCTGAAATTAAATTTCAGCTTTTATACCGGAGAGATGAGCTATAAATGCAATTTTTAGTAGTAAACGTGGAAATTCAGTTGGCCGAGCTAATTTTATGGCTGGGCGTGTTTGTGCTAGCCACCTGACTACTGCAGCTACATTTTTCTCTATACACGATGTGTTTCAGAGGTGATCCGAGGTTCATGTCGGCGGGTGCATTTTTCAATGAGAATTTCGATATGTTGGGTGAGCATTTTGTCTTCGATAAGATATGGATTGAACGAGGAGTACTTTGAACGAACATTGTTTCATTCGTAATTCGAGAGAATTTACTAGAAGGTGTTAGGATCTTTTTGTTGGTTTCCATTAGTTTTCCATATCAATTCGATTCAATTCTGTTTCCTATTATTTCTCTCCATATTTGAACAATATCTTTTCAAGTGTCACAAAATGCACGTACATTGGTTCTCTAAAGTATTCAAACAATAATAACAATTCCCTCCACCTTTACAGCAATGAGGATTATTTGATTCAAATGAATATTCATCTCAAATCAATGAATATAATTTAGTTGAAATAGATGTTCACTTGGATCTATTGGAATGAATATTCATTGTAATCAAATAGTCGTTTTTTCTGTGTTCGTTTGTATTTTTTATTGCAATTTTTCAGTTATATCACCTCCATTTTTGGAACTCCCATTGCTACATCTCAACTCGCAAGATGAGTAAGTTTTGATTTACTTTCAACATAAATTTACCCACCATCACATATTTCACCTTATTTCAATACAAAACTTGATGTTCGAAATGTTTTCATGATTTCAGAGTTAATGCTTTGGACAAGAAGATTATGGTGTGAGTGCAAATTCTAATAATAAAAAAAACCATACTACCAATATTCGGGAGTTGAAAGATTGAGTTATTGCCAATTTGAACAACTTTTTATGAGAAATTTCGTTTTTTTTCAACATAAAACCTCATCACAATTTTTTATCGTTTCAGGATTTCGAACATAGTTTCCCTTATGTTGACCCTCGGACGCGAATTAGGTTCTCTGATAATCTCAGAATGTAAGTTTCCCCAAGAATAATGTTTCGTAAGTGATAAACTGTTCATGTTTTACGATATCTGTCAAGCGAAGCCCAGAAGTCAGAAGATAACGGCCGTCATTAATGAAAAAATCATGGAATAGATGCTAATTTTTGCGTCATCCAGTGAATAAACTTGAGCAATCTATTGGAAATATCATATAAATCTCACTTTTGCGTAATATTTTTGATGAGTCATTCCGTTTTATTGATTGAATGACGCGCAACCCTGGGGAAAAGTTTCAGAGATTTTCATTGAAGACTCAGATAGTAAAATGCTAGAAAAGTTCACGACAACTTCCCAACAATACGGAGCGACCGTTGTTGGAAAGTTGCTAAAAGGTTGCGTCGCAAAATGCACTGCAACATCCCAGGTATGCTTTGACAAACGTACCATGCTTGGTGCCAAGCTTGAGTCCGTGCTAGTCAACACCGGGCCTATCTTGGTGGCTAACATTGGCACCAAATTAGATAATTGTCTGGGATGATAACAATGTTCAATGCTTGGCATCCAAGCTTGGTTCAATATTGAAATTCAATATTGGTTCTATGCTCGCAATCGATATTGTTACCATTATTGATATACAATACTAATTTGAGCTGAATGAGTAGGATAGACTTTTCAGTGGCGTCCAAGTTTGATTGAACATTCACATTTGAGTAATTGACCAAACTCGGTGACAGGTTCGAGTCAATGCTAGTCACCACCGGGTGTAGCTCGATGGACAACAATGTTACCGAGCTAGGTCAATGTTCAGGATGATAATAACGTTCTCTGCTAAGCATTCAGCTTTCATATATATCGGAAATCCAACACGGCAAAATATGCTTGGTCATGGCATTGATGTTCAAGACACTATGAAGGTTTGGTCAGCTATGGCGGGCCACTCATCGGCCAAGGCTAGGCTAACCAGACTTGGCATACCAAGCTTGACGTCAATCATGGTGCAGTTGTCAGTCTTGGCATTACAAGCCTGGGATGCAATAAACATGAAAGTTGTTGTCATGATGCTGCGAAGATGTTCGGATGCCTGAAACTATGATGCATGGAATCAAACAATCCTCTAAAAACAAAACACAAACTGGTGCGGCAACATTGAAGCAACACTTGCACTGCAACTTTTGCTATCGGGGGAGGTTTTCAGAGGATTTCAGAGGTGTTCATAGTTTTTCAGAAAGTTTCAGTGTTATCCAGACAAATTCAGAGTTTTTCAGAGTTATCCATAGAAATTTTCAGTGAAAACACGTCCAATAAGCGAGAGTTTTTTTTTAATACGTTCAGGGGTTTTCCGATTCTTTTTAGTGGAATTCAGAGAAATTTTCTTCAATCAGGGTAAACTAACCCCTATCCCACTGAGAGCGGCAAGTGAAAAGCTGATTCTCTCTGCCTCATCGAAGGATCCCTACTCGCGTCCTAATCTTTATTATACACTGAATAGAAGATACAGAACTTCGCGATACCATACATACCTTTGTTGACGAATTCAACGCGATAGAAGACTGAACAAGCACTGCATCTTGGACTGAATGGTCAAGGAATCTGCATGAAGAACCAAACATCACTCCCATGATCCTGTTATGTTTGAGACTTCGAAATAATATAAAATCGAGAAACTTCTGTTTTTCTCCATATTGCCTAAAAAGTCAAACAATTCTCCTCATCGAAACAAACAAGAATCATCTCAATCCATGCATTCCAACGGAAATTATCCGACACTATGGAATATCCAATATCGGATTCTTGTTGCCTCCATAATGTCTGAACCTCGCTCATTTCATTCACTTTTGCCTCTCAAAAAGCTACAAAGGAAAAAAGAGGGACTGAAAGAAACACACCCTTCTACCCATTATCTTTTTTGTTTCCAATGGGATTGAAGGGATCTTTTTTGCCGGACACATTTTTGTGTGCGACGATCGAGATTTGATAAAAGTCAATAAGAACTCGATGAATGTTTAATGAAAAACCTTCGATCTTGTCCAACTGTCGATTTGCCAAGACCTTTTCCTCAACTTTGATTCGAATTATTTTCAGGATAAGTTGAGAATTGGGACTCTTTCTGAGTACATGAAAACAAAATTCATCAACATCTGTTGAATATCAGGGGGTGTATTGAACATAATGTGCAACATGAATGATTTTTCATGTTTTTTGGATCGGAAAATTCAAATATCAAACTACTTTGGCGAAATTATCAAATAATTGCCCTAGCATGTATGTACCATGGGGTCCACCCCGGCCCAGCACAGGTTTCATCCTGGCGTTATTATTGAACTATTTATAACAAGAGATCAGTCATGAAATTTGCAAAAGTAGTAGTAATACTTGAAAAAACATAACCTACAGTGAAAATCGAGTGGACATTATGTTCCATACAGGCTCTCATATTCAACCTGCAAACTACGTGAAAATCATGAAAAGTCTGGCTTACGCGCTCATAAACAAATCGCTGCATTTCAAAAATTGTAATAGTCAACCCAGACAGCCCACAAGAATCCCAAATGAATTCTGAAGGAAGAACCCTCGAAGAACTCTTTCAGAATACAAAGTGTTCTTAAGAGAATTTGAAAGAGTTTGAAAAGAATTTGATTCGTCGGGCAGTTGGGAGTTTCGTTGAAATTTTCCGAGAGGTCTCATAGAATTTTAACGGAACTCACAAATGTTTGAAGAATCGAATTCTTTGGAACCTTTTTTGGAACACTCTGTATTTTGAAAGAGTTCTTCAAGGGTGCTTTTTTCAGAATTTATTTGAGATTCTTGTGTACTGTCTTGGCAATCAAGCTGAAATTTTCCAGAAAGTAAATCCGTACACTAGCGAACAACTATGTTGCGAGAAGTCTTCTGGTGTTTCAACTTCGTTCATCACTTCTTGATACGCATCTTAAAAAACATGACTTTCACCATAGATTAAAAATTGAGGATTGGTGATTATTTTTGACGAAGTTTCTTTACCATCCTCCTTTTCTGGAATTCCCGGATACATCCACCGATATCTACGTCGCATTCCCATGAAAGCGACGTAGATAAGAGGTAGACGTGGATACAAGGTGGAGGGATGGAGAAACAACGTAGAGTCGACGTAGGAATGTCCGGGGATTGTTGGTTGTTCAATACGGGCGGTTTCTATCCGGATCTCTATCGATTCCTTTCACCAGGGTATACGCGTGTCACCACTGTTGCTCCTTGCTCCTACTTAATTGGTCATTCTTATTAATACGCGCACATTATTGATCAATCCCATTAGATCTAAGTTTTGTATGTTTGATACAGCGTGTCACCTTCAATGCATTCCAATGTGATTCTATTTACAAATTAATGGAGTTTATTCAACCGTTGTTTGCAGGTATGAAACTGGGAGAAAAATGGAATGTGTTGAACAAGTCAGAACGTTCTACATTACAGCTTCTCTACAACAGGACTGGTTGCATCAGGGATCAATACCACAAGGCGAAAGTTATTGATTCCACTCATCTCACACTGGTAAATATGATTGTTTGTGGATTTTATGTCAGCATTTGTCTCCCACACAGGGTACCTACGTCCACCTACGTTACCTCTCCATCCAGTTCAGGAAGAAGAAAGGGAGCGGTGGATCCAAGCAACGTAGAGACGGGGTCATTCCATGTGAAACCAACCAGGGCATGGCACTCATGATCACCGATTTTGATGAAACTTCATACAAATTACCTTTCCATAGAGATAGGAAACCATGCCAATTTTTTTGAAGATATCTTCGGTACTTTTTTTTTATGACCATTTGAATTTTCAGCTTTTTTGTATTTTCTACGCTTGAAAGATTTACTCACCGATCACAAGATTTTACTCAAATGATTGTATCTCGCGCAATAATTAACCGATCTGGATGAAATTTGGAACACTTATCGATTGAACTATGAAGATTTCAGCAAAAATACGTTGGGACACTTCAAGGATCTCCTTGGGCCCTGAAAAATTGCCCAAAGTTCTTGGAAAAAAATTTTTTACGAAAAAACATGAGTAGTTGAGATCTGAGTTAACAGGGAAAGGGAACGCGAGGAACTTGCCGATATAATTTTCTTCACAATGTGGGATATATGTACTTTCATCCCCAAAAAGAAAAATTATGGCTTTTTCATTCCTTCTCCTGAAAACATCAGATATTCTGTTAGTGGTTTGACAAACAGTCATTACACGATGCATCAGGATGTTAAAAATGATTTGTTCAACATTCGATACATAAGAGTTTTTGGGGTCAGTAATTATGAATCTGATGTCGGAATATCCAATTTCAAAATGGCGAATCCAATATGGCGGCGATTAAGTATAGATTTTCCAAGGATTTGCCTGAAATTTACTGTGTGATTTGTTCAAATTCATGTGAAAATGCATGAAAAATCATAATTCTGTATGCAATATCATGAAATTTCATATTGAAAGTCCAGAAAGTCTTGACAATTAATACGAAATGTATGTATGTTGATTACTTCACATAAATTTCTATGAAATTTAGCAAGCAATTTTTTACAGTGAAGGAATGATACCATCATTGACTTCGAATCTAATATTAAAATTCAAGATAGAGTCTTTGGATTTTCAGGATCTCCCTATCCTTCACCCCCCATCTCTCCCAAATTAAAAAAAAAATTTAATCCCACTAAAACTGCTAAGAATTCAACTAAAAAAGCCTAATTCATAAATAAGTGCCCATATCCAATTTTTTGGAAGGTAAGTGGAAAATTGGAAACAGATGAGCTTACTTTTGATCTCCAGATATAAATTATTCAAAGTCAATCAAAGACATGGGTAGGTTGTAGGGGGTGCAATCTAGAATGAATTTCAGTTTCCACTGTGTTTTTATCTGTATACATAATGTGGTCCATACTTTGTTACATGGAAAGAATGCAACTAATTTAATTGAATATAAGAATATTTTTATTTTGCTACAGGATTCAATATAATTCTCATCTTCTCGGGACTTTATGAGATAATAAATTTCTTTTGCGAAAATATAATACATGGCAATACCATTTTTTCACATTTCGTACTGCAATTAGTATCATAAATTTTTATTTCTTCATTTCTGATGTAGATTTTCGTGTTACGATACATTTGAAGCTCAAACTTCTGTCATTTTATGCTCCATCAAACTCATGCATTCCATTGGGAAATGATATGTTCTCTCAGACGTGGTTTTTGGGGGGGTCGACAATACCGAGTATATGTGCCAGCGGTATGGGACAAACATCTTCTCGCCTTGGCCAATAAAATGATGGTGAAGGTCCATTGGGATGAAGAAACTGAACAGTGACATCTTGTTCTTCTTTATTTATTTCCGTTATCATTCCGAAGTACCAAAAATCATCGTATTTACAAGCTAAGAAACATCCTTGATATAAATCCTGTTCCTGCACGAGTAATTTGGATTTTTTCCTGAGATGATGTACAAGAGTTGGTGTGTAATCGTCACTGATTCTTCCAGCTTCTATACCCTGGTGCAAGGGAAGCGTGTCATAAAGAGTAACGGAAGCGTAAGCATGTTTCAGATTACTTTCCTAATACTTCTCATATGCTTCCTATCCACTTTTGGATTACGCTTCCGTGCGTAAGGCCCGGTTTCTATGAAATTGGGGTTTCTTCGGATACGCTTCAAACACTTCAAATATACGTTCGAACCACTCCTAATGTTCTACTTGACGCTCGATATACGCTTAAATCCACGTTCCAAATACTTTCCAACTACGTTCCTGACACTTTCTATTACACGCTTCCCTTTCACCAGGGTAGTTCCTGAAGAGTCTATAGGTTTAAAATTGTGGAGACTTCTTGTACCAGGAAGGATATGTAAATTTTCAAAGCGTTTCGCAAGGGTGGATCTGGTTATATCTACTGTTGTTTTAGAGATTGAATAAAAGTTGATGTTAGGAATATTTGACGTTAGAATTTGTTTCTCAACTGGACTTTGGAGACTTTTTTTTCGAGCCAATCGTTTGACTGTCCCCCCAATTCCATCACATTTA
The DNA here is from genome assembly GCA_018340375.1 of Gonatopus flavifemur. Classification (NCBI taxonomy): domain Eukaryota; kingdom Metazoa; phylum Arthropoda; class Insecta; order Hymenoptera; family Dryinidae; genus Gonatopus; species Gonatopus flavifemur. Next base: position 22,856,807 of record JAFFJZ010000004.1, read on the forward strand.
GATTTACCATGGCTTGTAGCATAAAACGACCACTGCGCTTTCAGTTGAAAATCACTTTCATGCAAACATAAGTGAGGACTATTTGTTTATAAAAGTCGTGTTCATACGTGTATCAGCATGTCCTGATCATTTTTCTGATGGAACCACCAAACTGTCAAAAATCGAGACACGAGGTTCTGTCATAGAACCGACGATATACATTTCGTATTAATTGTCAAGACTTTCTGGACTTTTAATATGAAATTTCATGATATTGCATACAGAATTATGATTTTTCATGCATTTTCACATGAATTTGAACAAATATCGCAGTAAATTTCAGGCAAATCCTTGGAAAATCCGACATCAGATTCATAATTACTGACCCCAAAAACTCTTATGTATCAAGTGTTGAACAAATATATCATTTTCAACATCCTGATGCATCGTGTAATGACTGTTTGTCAAACTACTAACAGGATATCTGATGTTTTAAGGAGAAGGAATGGAAAAGCCATAATTTTTCTTTTTGGGGATGAAAGTACATATATCCCACATTGTAAAAAAAATTATATCGGCAGGTTCCTCGCGTTCCCTTTCCCTGTTAACTCAGATCTCAATGACTCATGTTTTTTCGTAAAAAATTTTTTTCCAACAACTTTGGGCAATTTTTTAGGGCCCAAGGAGATCCTTGAAGTGTCCCAACGTATTTTTGCTGAAATCTTCATAGTTCAATCGATAAGTGTCCCAAATTTCATCCAGATCGGTTAATTATTGCGCGAGATACAATTATTTGAGTAAAATCTTGTGATCGGTGAGTAAATCTTTCAAGCGTAGAAAATACAAAAAAACTGAAAATTCAAATGGTCATAAAAAAAAAAGTACTGAAGATATCTTCAAAAAAATTGGCATGGTTTCCTATCTCTATGGAAAGATAATTTGTACGAAGTTTCATAAAAATCGGTGATCATGGGTGCCAAAATAATTTTTTTCTGGTTGGTTTGACGTGGAATGACCCGACGAGGAAAAAACGGCCCGGAACTTCTCCGTTGCCTCTACGCTACTTGGATCCACCGCTCCCTTCCTCCTTCCTGAATTCCACGGAGAGACGACGTGATTTCATCGGCGACAGTCCAGTATGGGCTGGATCCATGTTTTCCTATTCCAAAAGAAAACCGGAAAATGATGAAGAGGAAATTGAATATTGATCAGAATACATCGAAAACAGTTCACACGAGTACTAGTGATGGGCGATATTTCTCGATATCGATACTCCATATAAAATTTTTATAAAGTTTTTATCAATTATTTATGGAATTCAATCTAAACTCAATAGAATTCATATGAAGAATATCAATATTTTCAAATATTTTCACCGGTTCCATCACTATTAAGAACCCTTGTTGGCTCAAGATGGTCTAAGAAAACGCCACAAGAATCGTAGTGATTCCATGTTTCTTGTTACTAGATCGTAAGCATTCGAGAATGGAAGATCCGATTTCCTTTGTAGTCACTCATCATGAATTTCAGCTTTTCCAACGCGTGAAAAAATCGTTCAGGTCTGATTAGGCGTCTGCAGGCCTAATCATGGACATTTTTCGGCAAAATCATTCGTTTTCAATACTGACTGCACGTAGTTGGGCCTGACTACGTTTGGTTGTTCATTTTTTAGCTTCGTCATCACTGAAAAGGCTCCAATTTTGTACACTGAGAGAAGAGGCATTTGGAAGTTCAGTAAACAGTACTATATTTCTTCGATGAATCTGAATATTACTGAACTTTCAGCGATCTTTCATGAAACTTCAAGAAACATTACTGAAATTTTGCTTCTCATTACTGAGTTTTCTGCAACCGTTATACCCAAGGAATTGGATGACATGTCGCGAAGTTGGGCATAAATATTGTATTATATGATAACGGTTGCAGAAAACTCAGTAATGAGAAGCAAAATTTCAGTAATGTTTCTTGAAGTTTCATGAAAGATCGCTGAAAGTTCAGTAATATTAAGATTCATCGAACAAATATAGTACTGTTCCCTGAACTTCCAAATGCCTCTTCTCTCAGTGTACCCACGTGATACCCGTGATCAAGCTTAATCGCCTGCGCAGATACCGAACAAACCATTCTCGCATGTGATCATGCAAAATCTCACCGACTGAGAAGTATTTATACAAAATGACGCTGTGTTGATTGTTTTTATCACGAATACACATGCTTTATCGTGTTAAATCGGCCCCGAACGCATGCGCGTACACCTGATCAAGCGTGATCATGCCCGAGACCTGGGAAGTAGAAAATGGAAACGATATGAGCATAATAAGTAGAAATGATATAAATCATATAAAAAAGTAAATGGCAATAAATTAGTGTTCGATAAAATTGTCAGTTTCATTCCTTACAGAAAACTTGTTGATTTTGTATGAATTCCTCATGTATAATGGAGCATAATCAAGCCTGATTGGGCGTGATTGAGCATGATCAGTCCTCATCACGTGGGTAAAAAATTGACGCTTGACCATGGCTGATCACACCTGATGAATTAAGCCTGATCAGGCGTGAACAGGCGTGGACAACTTTTTCATGGGAATAGAAGCGTTTCTCATGGTTTTTCCTGTGGGAAATTCCACAATCCCAGTTCCGCAGAGAGCGTCATTGGTGATTTGAATTAGGAATCAGCATATCCAGGTAGCAATGCAGCAATTTCAAAGCGTTGCCTGGTGCCTTGCGTACTAATCACGAATTCTATAACATGAAGAAAAATTACATGACCGAGACTTTTGTTGATAATTTTTTCATTGAATTTTATCGATAGATGGATGGTGGAAGAAAACTATCTCAAAACCTCGGCGATCGTCTAGGAATAGAAGTTGGTTATGAATTATTTACATACGGACGTAATGATGAATCCAGGAAGCCTATTCCATCGTATCGTAATTATTCGTTAGATGAATTATTCTTCATCTCCTATGCGAAAGTGAGTACAAGAACATTGTGGTGAATAGATCGAATCGATGTATAACATCTCTTTTGCATCAAACACATTGGTCTCGACTTATGATGAGCGATGTTCGACAGTATCAATATATTTTGTCTCAAATTTTTATTAATATTATATCAAATCCAAGAGAAATTCGACAATTCGTTTGTAAAACATATCGATACGGTTGAATATCACCGTATTGGTTTCGAATTCCTTACTGCACCATTATCGATTAAATACGTTGAGGTATCCTCCCAACAATTCCGAAAATCCGGTGATTGAGAACTTTCTGAACAATTTTACCGCCAAATGCGGAGCAACTAGCAATGGATTGTGAACGTCGAAATTGTCATGATGTTGCTGAGAAGTTTCTCGGATATTTCAAGACCTCGTTGTACACCAAGAAGGAAAAATTCGCCGTGGCAGCGAAATCTGATTTTGCTGGGTACCTTCTGCTGGAGTAACAAATTTGTGACAGCAATTTATTTGCTATTACAGCACCCTCGCTAGCGATAAGAGTGACTTCTTCAGCAAAATTCGTTTGGCCATTTTATATACAGGGTGTCCCATTTGAATCTTTAAATGCAAATATCTCAAAAACATGCATCTTAAACCAAAAGTACTTCATACCAAAGTTGTTATACAAAGAGGGGGCCACAAAACTACGATATCAGTTTCATCATAGATGGCGTTATGATCGATTAAAATGGGGTCAACATCATTTTTTCAAACGGGAACCCCCACTTTTTATTGCATATCTTGATTCTACGCAAAAAACTGAGTAACTTTTGCTTGAAACGTGTTTCTAAATTTCTGAATATGGCGCCACAATCGATGAAAAATGAAGTCTATGAAACAATATGCGGATATCTTGAGGAATGCATCCAAGAGCCGAAATATCTCATTCGAATGTTGTTGTTAAGAGAGGGGACGACACAATGGCGATATCAGTTCCATAGTAGATGGCGCTGTGGTCGGTAAAACTGAGGTCAACTTCAATTTTTTGAATGGAAACTCCCACTTCTTATCGCATATCATGATTCTACGCGAAAAAATTAGGAAGTTTTGTTTGAAACATTTTTCCTAAATTCTTGAAGTTCAAACAGTGGAAAATGAGGTTGATGAAATAGTTCTACTGCATCAGAAGAGTTACATTGAATTGAAGTCATTTACTATGTTTTGGACATGACATTTGTTGTGTTTCGTGTTCGATTTCTTCTCTGAAATTATTATTGTTTTGATTTGTTTGTTGAGCGTTGCTTCACACATAATGCAGTAGGACTTTTTCATCAACCTCATTTTCCACCGTTTCCATCTTCAAGAATTTGAGAAAAATGTTTCAAACAAAAATTCCCCATTTTTTTACGTAGAATCATGATATGCGATAAGAAGTGGGAGTTTCCATTCAAAAAATTGAAGTTGACCTCAGTTTTACCGACCACAGCGCCATCTACTATGGAACTGATATCGCCATTGTGTCGTCCCCTCTCTTAACAACAACATTCGAATGAGATATTTCGGCTCTTGGATGCATTCCTCAAGATATCCGCATATTGTTTCATAGACTTCATTTTTCATCGATTGTGGCGCCATCTTCAAAAATTTAGAAACACGTTCCAAGCAAAAGTTACTCAGTTTTTTGCGTAGAATCAAGATATGCAATATAAAGTGGGGGTTCCCGTTCAAAAAAATGATGTTGACCCCATTTTAATCGATCATAACGCCATCTATGATGAAACTGATATCGTAGTTTTGTGGCCCCCCTTTGTATAACAACTTTGGTATGAAGTACTTTTGGTTTAAGATGCATGTTTTTGAGATATTTGCATTTAAAGATTAAAATGGGACACCCTATATAATACCAAAACTTACTGAAAGAAAAACATTTTTTGCTGCCACAGCTAAAACATTGCTGTCGGAGCCAATAAGATCGCTGTTATGACAAATAGTTTATCCCAGCACAAAACTTGCTACTCCAGCAGAAGGGACCCAGCGAAATTAGATTTCGCTGTCACAGTGAGTTCATTTTCTCTCAATCAATTTTATCGTATTTGCTATTCGAGTTTTGGATTTTCCATCTTGCCTCGTGAAACTTCCCTCCGATCAATTAATTCGCTTTCAACAATTCATTGTGACTTGTACTCGTTGTTTGTTTTGAACATGCACATCGCAAAACACTTCCCACCCTCATAAAACACTATATTTTGGATGCGCATGCTCTTTTATCCAATTACACAATCAACATGAAGCCCTAAAAGAATTTATCCTTGATTACAGTTCATGTGTACCGCTTACGATCCAGATTACGTCGACGAGATCATTATGGCGCCATACTCGTCACATGTGCCTGCGCGATTGCGTGTAAACGGACCCCTGTCACAAATGAAATCATTCAGTGAGGCGTTCAACTGTCCTCAAACGGCAAGGATGAATCCCCTGCATAAATGTGATAACCTCTTAAATACAACGGACCATGCAGAAACATCTCCCGCGCAGCGTTTACACGGTGGAACACGACCACGTGACCTGCAATGAATAAAAATAATGTGTGAGCTCTTGCAGAAGTGAAAATAAATAAATGGCTTGAAGGGGTTGTGTGTCAACAGGTCGATTCATTACTTCTCAGAGCCCTTATGAGGATGAAGGTACGGTGGCCACCCACGTAGAAATTAACGAACGCCCCAGTACTGGTTCCGTACCGCTGCTATAGCTGCCAAAGCTGTCAATTTTGAAATGCCATTACTGGCCCAGGTCGTTTGACAGTACTGAATCGATACTGGGATGATAACAATGTCTGACATAAGGCCCATTATTGGCGTTCAATTTTGCCGGTACTGGCATTTGAACGTCAACAGTATAACAGAACGTAGACAGTACTGTCATTTCAACCTAGCCAAAACTGATATTTCAATATTACCCGTATTGATATTTTAACCCTCAAACGTCACACTTCGGGTTGGTTACCGTACAAGTCACACGAGTGCGAATTGGTATTTCGTGAACTTCAACCTTTGTATTTTCTTTGTTTTTCAACGTGAATATAAAAAATTTATATGAAATATAGGGTAAAATTTTCCGAGCAATCGAATGGCATAACTTATTTTTGAAAAAAGTAATTATTCGTAAATGAAAAATGCGATTGCAAAAGGAAATTTTTTTGAAAAGTGACATTTTGACGGTGCGAATTCGCACTAGTGTGACGTTTGAGGGTTAATTGTACCTGAATAAAAATTTCAATCTTGCCTGTACTGGCATTACAACTGTGCCAGTGTGGGCATTTCAGTCTCACCAGTACGACCATTTCAATTCTACCTTTAATGCATTCCACGGGGATTCTCCATGGCGTACTATTGGCGCTTTCAATGGCAAGTTTATTGATCCCATGTAGACTCCACGCAGCCACACTGCGTGTGCTTTTACAGCAATTTTTATGACATCAAAAAAACTTACCAATTTTATCTCATGTATGTCCCGATTGTGTTGAAATGGAGAAATTGAATTTTTGTAATTTATAATATATAATATACAGGGTGGTGCAAAAGTCTTGATACACCCTAATAACTCCTTAACGGGTGAAGATGATGGGATAATTTTTTCTTTAAATTCAACGGGGGAACAGAATTCACCATACTAGGAGGGTGAGAAGTCCTCAATCTAGAAGGGGACGATGAGGGGGCAAGGGGGGCGCAATTCTCGAATGAGGTGGGGGGGTGGCTTGCGATAGCTCATCCGATGGGGATTTCCAGCCCGAATACAGCCGTGTTTTGTTATTCGACATCGGTCAATTCTTCGCCGAATTATGACTACTTGAGGACTGTTATGGGAGCAGTCAGAGCCGGTGTAGACCTTCCTAACTCCCCATCGGATGAAGATCTTTGGATCTGTTTTTTTATCAAATGGGGGGGGGGGGCGCATGATGTATTATTCTAGGGAAGTTGATTCCCAAGAACAATCAGAAATGATGGATAGTGATGGATCCATCAACAAATCAACATTAACTATAGAAGGATTGCACACATCACGTAACCCCCTAGCCAAAGTTCCCCCTCCAACTTTCTCATACCAGCGTTCCACGCCGCACTTGCCTCATACCTCGTCTCTACAACTGTTGATTCAGGATTTCTTACAAGTTTTGGTCATTTTTGCAAATGCATTGTTTTGGAAGATAATAACCCCACCCGCGGTTCCAGACACAATTCATCAATTTTCGCGACTGTTAACTGATGTTGATTACCAATTGCTTGGAGTGGAAGCGCGATATTCCAAGTTTTCCTTAGTGAACGATTATAAAAATGAAGCAGCAATTCTAACAAGAATTAACGAAAAATGAACAAAAAACAAACAAATTCAAAAAAACAACCACAAAAAATTCGTCTTTTTTTTGTTGAAATCAACAAATTTTCCAAATGCGTTTCTTAGGAGATAATAACTCTACCAACAATTCAAGACACATCCCATCAGTCATCCTGATCGTTACCTAATATTGATTAACAATTCACTTTGGGTGGGGGCTACGCAATGTGTACAATCCTTATACACTTATTTCTTATTCATGTTGATTTGTCGATGGATCCATTGTTATTCATTATTTCCGATTGTTTTTGAGGATCCACTTCCCTAGAATGATACATCATGAGCCCCCATTCGATTGAAAAAAACATCCAAAGATCTTCATCCGATGGGGAGTTAGGAAGGTCTACACCGACTCTGACTGATCCCAGAAAGACCTTCAAGTGGTCATAATTCGGCGAAAAATTGACCGATTTAAAAAAACAAAAAAAGGCTGTATCCGGGCTGGAAATCCCCATCGAATGAGCTATCACAAGCCCCCCTCCCCCACCTCATTCAAGATTTTCGCCCCTCTCACCCCCCCCCCATCGCCCCCTTCAAGATTGAGGACTTCTCACGCTCCTAGTATGGTGGATTCTGTTCCCCCGTTGAATTTGAAAAAAAAATCATCCCATTATCTCCACTCGTTCAGGAGTCGTCAGGGTGTATCCAGACTTTTGCACCACCCTGTATAATTTTCGACTAACAGACAGGTAATTCTGAAATAGAGAACTGCAGGGTTAATAGTGGCCTTAGGTGAAATTTTGTGCCGACTTTGCTCATGAATTACTCGATAAATTTTGATTTAAAATAGATAATCAAACTATTTTCTCAGGTGTAGCCATGTTGCTACAAAGGTAAGTTCACACTCAACCCACAATCGCTTTTGTAGTGGAACACTATTGCATCGATGCTGGTATAGTATTGTCTTTCCGTGAAATTTCAAAAGATTACCAACTCTAAGTCAGTACTGGCACAGTATTGGCTCACTAAAATAACCATGTTTCCGTGGAGATGGGTTGACCCCCGAGCCACTACCAATTCTTTCGGAGAACTACATGGCATTAATGCTGGCGTATCACTGTCTCTGCGTAACATTGAAAAATATTACCAACTCCAGGTCAGTACTGGCACAGTTCCGTTTTTCTACAACCTAGGTCTTCTGTAATCAATATTGATTCGGTACTGATCCAAGACTATCTGCCCAAAAAACCAATACCGTCTGAAAACCGTCAAACAACTAGTGCCAGTTGAAGAAGAGTAATGGCACTGTACGGGGACCAGTTGTTTTGTCCGAAGTATGGCAAATACAAACTTGCCAGTACTGGGCCATTTGTCAACTCTGGCAATTTCCACATCGGCATATTCTTGACAATCAAGATCGGGACAGCTTTGTTTGAGGGAAAAGGGGATTATCGATGGGATTTCAAAATAAACTGGAACATATTTTTTGTTTGATTACGCATATTTATCAGAATATTGATATTGATTTTTTCAAACTTGGAAACTGAAACAGTTTCATCGATAATCGGGATGCCAGGGTGTGCCCCTCAAAATCTGGACTACCCTGATATAGGCTTGGCGTTATACATACAGATCATGTTCCTCAAGAGGGTGCCAGAGTTACCATCGGAGCACGTTTTCTTGCACTGAAATACTCGAAACTGGATTCATAAAAAAATCTGAAGTTTCAGAAATGATTCTTCGAGACTTCATCCACGCTTTTACAAAGCCCAAATTTTGAATTCCGAACAAATCATTTTGTTAAGGGCACTCAAGCATCAAGAGAAGCGGGTAAAATTGTGCATCAACTTTTTCCATGAATTACTTGATGAATTCAAATGTAAAGTTGATTAGAATCTAACCACATTTTTAGAATCGAACTTTGAATTCGAATTTGGATTTTTTTACAATGAATGTATATTGTATGGATATTGTATGTATATTGTATGTATATATTTCATTTATAATAATCGGCGCCTGCTTACACCGGTTGCAGGTGTTTCCCACTTCCACACCTTCTTACAATTCATCCATCTCTTCCATTCCTTATTTCTCCTCAAACCTAACTTAACCTCAGACTTATCTCACTCAACTTTCACTCTTCGCCCCTTCAGAGAAAGAGAGAGAGAGAGAGAGATCTTATTCATCCTTCCATTCGTCTTCCACACATTCTCCCCATCCTCCATAACCATCCCTTTTCCTTCTCTCCAGCCTGCACATCCATTCCCCCCCGCTCTCATTCTCTCCCAGTATCTCCCTGGTCAACTCTCCCGTCGGTCTATCATCTCCTCCCATACACACTTCTAATACATGTTCCCACGTTTCTTCCTCCATTTCGCACACCCTGCACGTTTTTTTCTCCTCACCGTTTACCCAGTACCTTCCTCATCTCATCTCATTTCCCAATCTGAATCTTTCTATCCTCCTCTCCCTCCCCATCTTCCCGCCCTTCCTCAAATATTTCGGGATTTCCTCCACTATCACCTTTCTGGACCACCTATTGTAGTTTGACTCTATCATCCTCTCCAATCTCTTTGTCCTCTGCTCTTCCCTGTCCTTTCCCATCCACTCATCATCCTCCCCATCCCTTTCCATCATTCCCCCTGTCCCCTCATCTATTAGGCCCAGGCTCTCTAGACATTATCTTTTCCCCTGTTCCCACCTTGACATCATTCTGTCCCTCTTCATCTCCTTTCAGCATTTCACTACAACTTCTCCTGCCCTTCCCTCTCCTAATCTCCTTTCGAAACCTATAGCCCTTTTCCTCGTCCTCACTCTCATTTTATCTCTCTTCAGTTCTTCCCAGATCATATATCCCGGTGTCTCCTCATGGATTCCTTTACAATTTGCAGATATTGGGGAATGAAATTGGAAAGAATTTCTGACAGTTAGAGGTAATAATATTGCTTCTAAAATTCTCTTTATACTTGCCAGAAAATTAGTAGCATACTAGGGTGTTATGTTAATTTGTGTCCATTTCTTAGTGTATTTTCAACTCGATTGGTTTGAATCTATTCCGAATTATTTATGACACTCTGTGTCATAATTTGTATATGGTAAGCGTTGGAAGGCAAGGTTTCAAATTGCCTGGTGACGAAAGCCGTTGCGAAGCGCTCGGTGACGTGAGATCACTTCTCTCTTTACTTCATACTCTCCTTTGTTTGACGAGTGCGTCTATTTTCGCGAGTTTCGGTACTTGTTCTCATAGCCGAATTTTAGTTGTTCTTCTTTTTCGAGGGGTTAAAAATGCCTAACTGCATAATCCTTAATTTTCAATCTGAAGGGAAAGTGGTAAATTTTTTCTTCCGAAGTTCCATGTAAGTGGTTCTTTTTTTTTCTTTATTCAAAGTCACGGTGCGCTTGGGAACGGTTCCCTTTATCCTTAATATCATATAAGAAGGTCACAGCCTGTGAGTGAATGTGAGTGAGTGAGGAAAAAAAATCAGTGTTAAATATAGTAAAAGAGATGTAAAGGTGTTCCGAATTGAGAATTATATAGATTAGTGAAAAAACCGTTTCAAAATATCCTTTGCAAGAGAGCCCAATCCGGAACCCTCGTTCCTCATATTTGCTATGAGGTGTTGAATTTGAATACATTCGAGTCATTTTATGGCGAGGGAAAAGTTTCCGATTTCTTTAGTGTTCTCTAACAATACTGAAACCCATTTGTGAATTGTATTATCATCCACTGCAAATTTCTGTTGAACGCACAATTTATGAGAAGAGTTGACGCAAAATTTGACTCGATTCTTTTGGTGGTTGAATGCCCTCAACTAAAAACCCATTCAGCACTGGAAGATTATTATCAGAATCAACATTGGAATGTCTTTTGGAACTTTGGAATGTTCCAAAAAAAAACAGGGTTGTCTTGAGCTCAGCGGGGGCTCCTGGGCATGCTCCTCCCCGGGGTTCTTCTCCCAGTCAAAATATAATGTACTCAGAAAGTAGAACTCTCCAATCGATGCTCGAATTCTCTTGAAACAACAGTGCTTCTTCAACGCATTATAATATAGTGGGAACTCATTCATGCGAGCTTATGGGTTGAATGCTGATTCCGAATAACTGAGAATCGAGGATGGTACTGGAAACGTAGACTATACAAGGTTTTTTTATATTTGACTCGTTGAGAAGATCAGCAGGTGAGTTTGATGCATAAACGTTAAAACCTTAGGGTTGAGAAAGATCAACTCCACAAAACATCTTACACTTATTTATAACGTTATACCTGATCTGCATCATCTGCGTACTCTTCACGTGATACGGACGGTCTCGATGGATTGGAAACCTCGAATGCCGAATCGATAAGAAGGTGTTTATTGTAGATGAAGATTTCAACTTAACAAGTCACTTCATAAAATCTCTCCAAGCGTGTTTTGCCTATAATGACAATGGGCCCCAGGCTGAGTCCACCCTCTACAACCCAGTATCGGGGAATGACGATGGAGCCCATGTTGGCTCAATCTTGGCCCTGTTGTGCTTTCCCATACAATTATGGTTGGTATAAAATGGGAATAATGAATCTTGGTGCAGGCACATTTGAACTTGGCCCCAATTTGTACCAGCGTTAAACCAAGATTAGGGTGAATTTATATCCCGAGCATGTGTGTACTATCCTCAGCGTGTATGAATTTTGGTCCCACTTCAGTCCAGTCCTGGGCCCATATAGGCACGATGGGGCTCAACACTAGTCCCAAGACTGGGCCAAAGGGAGGCTGGAATTCATGCCCGCTGGGGTAGGATTCAAAGCAATTCTCAAATTTCAAAGAAAAAGGAAGGGGCAGTATTGATTGCCCAGTCTGGGTTTATGCTGGGCCCATGGTGTTACCAATCCTCGGGTAAAGTAACCTGAGTGGGGATGGCATTTGCCTTCTTCCTCTTTTGATCGCATTTCAAAGAGCGAGAAAAGGTGAGAAAATGTTACCAAAAGTTTGCATGTCTGTCATTTTTTCAATTTCAGACTCCTCATTGGTTTCATTGGTACAATCTCAACCAAATATAATATATTCCATCAAAATTTTTGGGTTTTTGATTTCTGATGATTTTTGTGAGTGCTAAAGTGGCGCCCGTTGATCACTGTTTTTTTAGGTGGTTATGTTTGAACACGGATCAACAATTCCCACGGCATTATTTTTTACTGACAAAAATTTTTCTATGTACTTATAGACTCAATTAACGAGTGTGAGAACCCCCGAGTTCTCGATTTACTTCCTTCCATGAAAAAAAATTCGAGAAAATCCCCTTGTTGTGGGTTGCCTAGGTGGGAACCTTCCATTGATTTTTATTATAGAATTGATGAGTTCCTTCAAGCCATATAGAAGCTATGCCCATGCTCTAGTAGAAATCATATGAGGCAGTGCACTGGCGTATATTGGGGCCAAGGATACGTCTAGTCTGCCTCGATAGTGCCAGGTAAGGGGCAAAGCAGGGCCTATAATGATTCGTACTGGAGTGAACTCACAGAAGAAAACTTTGTTTTGGTGTTTCAGATAATTCTGTGAAACACAATGGTGCAAGCAGTGTAGAAACAATTTTTTACATCATCACATACTTGAAAACTATTTTCGATGAAATTGTAGAAGACTTCATGGAAAAAGTCTTTCGTATGCTTGAAGATATATCTCATGGAGGGTTCAAATTTGAACGAAAAGATCCATCAGCTATAGTTTCATCATAAATTAATCATACAAAAACGTTTAATGTAGAAGTTTCCTTGATCTCTTCGTCATCAGAGTTATTCATGTGTTGATTTTTTGTCTTCTTCACACTGAATTCAAAGGAAGATACATCTTCAAAGAACACGTGGAACACCAATCTCATAAACTTATTTTTGGAAAAATAACGTTCTTCGTATAATAAAATACACATACACAAAGTGTATGATTATCAACTTGACAGATCTTCAATTCAACTGTCTTAATTAACACTTTTGTGTTGGGTTTATACATTATTTATGCGAAAATACTCAACGGAATTTGAGTGGACTATTTGAGGAATGCAGATGTCTTGAGAATAGGTATACAAAATTGTTTACTGTGAAAATGTATGGATGGAATGAAAAACTTGGGAAGATCATTAATCCCTGAAGAGAACATAAAGCTCCGACAAACATTCAAAATAGAACAACATAGATCAGACTAAAGTTCGGTTGGAACTCAAGTTCAGATTTATAAATATTCGACGAAGGTCTGATGAACATTACAATGTCCGCTTGGAAATAATTCCAAGGAAGGTTGGAAGAACGTTCATTGAAGGCTTACCGAAGATTCACTCGAGTTTCAATTTGTCAATATAAGTCTTTTTCAGTTATGTTTTTTCACAAAGAAATGAACAATAGAAGAAATTCTAAGCATAATTATAATTTTTTCTGGATCATGCTTAATTTGAACTCGGATGAATCTTTGGGGAACCTTGATTAAACGTTCTATTAATTTTTTTCGAAACCATTCTCAAGCGGACATTCCAATGTTCATCGAACCTGAAAGATGGTTCCAACGGATCTTCAAGTTGATATTGGGTGTACAAATAAGTTGTAGGACAGTTTTCAAAGAATTCAAGATTTATTAGAAGAGAAGTAAAACACAGTTATTCTTCGAAATAATCTCCATCGCACCGAATGACCTTCAGCCAACTCTCGCGGATGCCTGTCGCGAAGACACTTTCGTTTTGCGAGGTGAGAAATTGAGCAACCCATTTTTCCACTTCTTCGAATATTTTGAATCGCACGTCAAACGAATCGTTCTGCATTTTCCGGAATAAGTGATAATCGGATGGGGTTGAGTCTGTTGAATACGCCGGGTGTGGTACAGCTTCCCATCCAAGCGCTAGTAACGTGTCCTTGACCGGTGTACCCACATGAGGCCGCGCATTGTCATAGAGCAGTTTTACTGGGCGTCTCCCTTTGCTAGAAAATGGACGTTTCTCCTCAATTTCTTGATTCACTTGCATCAATTGATGACAATAGCGATCGGCAGCAACTGTTTAACCAGGTTTGAGAAGTTTATAATACAGTACGCCTTTCATATCCTACCATACGCACAGCATGACTTTGTTACAATGAACATTGCGCTTTGGCGTGGATTTTGTCGGCTCGCCGGGGTCAACCCAATGATTTTCGCGTTCCAGATTATCAAAATAAATCCACTATCCATCGCTGGTCACAATTTTCCACAAGAAAGACTTTCTAACACATGGGCTGAAAAGTCCCGGACCTAACACATGAATGGTGCAAATTTTCCTGCATTCACCTGTTTTTCAATTAGTACTAACCTTTAGAAGACAGCTGTCAAAATTTCATGATATTCAATGCCTTAGTTAGTGAGTTATTGTACTAAGAGTGACGCTACTTTTGTTATTTTCAAAACAACGGATCAAAAAAAATTTCGTGTTTTGATTTTACACTGCTTCTTGATGGGAAAAAATACCGTTCAAGCGAAGCAATAGCTTGAAAAGGGTTATGGGGACTCCGCTCCATGAGAAACCACAATAAAACGTTGGTTTGCTGACTTCAAATGTGGTCGTAGAGACACCGTTGATGCAGGACGCAGTGGACGTCCAAATGAGGCGATAACACCAGAAAAGATAAAAAAAACCCACCGAATCGTTCTGAATGATCGAAAGGTGAAGTTGCGTGAGTTAGCTGACATCGTGAAAGTATCAAAAGAACGTGTTGGCTTCACATTGTATGAGCATTTGACTATGAGAAAACTCTGTTCGAAGTGGGTGCCGCTTTCATATGATAAGAAACAGTTTGTTGAGTTACTCCAAGCTGTTCCGAAAGTTGTTTTTCTGTCTGACAAGGATTTTCATCCAGCAATGCTTGCGATCCCTGATCGTCTACCTTCACAGGAGACCCGGTACGTTCACGGTCACTAACGCCGAAATCAACGTCTTCGAATCGCTTATAGTAATACTCACACGTCCTTTCAGATACAATGTTGTCTCCAAGAACAGGACATCCCCACACAGGACAGTCGCCGAAGGATTGCGTCGCATCTCCATAGAATTGAGGGAGCAGAAAGGAAGCGGTGGATATTACGTGGTACGTTGGAGAAGCAAAGTAGAGGTGACGGAGAAATGTCCGGGTCGTTTTTTCGGGCGGAAATTTCTACGGACACAACGGTGCCTCTACGCTGGTTCTCCATCGTGCCACGCTGTACCCACTGATCCCTCTTTCCTTCCTGAATTCCACGGGAAAGCGACGTAGGTGTCCTGTGTGGGGGATTTCTTCATGTCAATAAGTTCTCTGAAGGATTAAACCAGACAAGACCATTCCAAAATAGACAGATCCTCCTCGAAAAAGTTGTCCGGATTCGTCAGGCATTTTGAGTAGGGAAGGTTGTCAAGACATTAACGCTGTCAGGGATACGTATCATTCACCATGTGAGAGAATGAATAATGTAGTACGGAATGGTAACATAACCACAGGGCTCCGCCTCCTGACTGCTTCACTTCACGCAGCAGCCCGACCCCCTTCAAAATTCGCTTCGCTCATTTTGAATGGATCGTAGCTTACACATGCTCGCTTCGCTCGAATTTTGAACAATTCAGATATCCAGGGATATATGGAAAGGCACTCATTGGTTTTTCTCTCAATTGAGAAATTTTGTGAATGTAATGTTCAGAAAGCCTGGAACTTATTGCCTACTATCCTTTATAACATCCCCAAATGATTCAGAAACATGTAATTTCAACTGTCCTGGTAGAAATAAAGCCTGGAAGCGCGACGAAAGCGTAAGCTAAAAGTAATTTGAGCGTATTAAGCGTAACGGAGGGTTATTTAGGCGTAATTTATGGATGAATCCGAATATTTTCAGGCTTCATTTGTTTCAATAGCTACTTTCTTCACTTTTGGATTCTCACTAGTGCGCAGTTGTAATAACGTCAACCAGCTCTTGAAGAGTCTTCGGATGCAGCAAAGCTCACACGGGAAGATCGAAATTATTATTTTATTTCAACATTGGAGCCTAGAATTTGATTCAGCACCCTTGGAAATCCCTAGAACCCGTGTTACATATAACAATATAATTTTGTTCATTAGAGCCGGAATGACTATATTCACGTGTGTCATATTGGATTCGCCATCTTGAATTTGTTTTTCCACGTCAGATTTGGACTCTCCACCCTCCAAAACCCCTAGGACCCATGTTTCATATAAATCTGTCCACAAATGCGGAGTTCACTGAAATTCACGTCCACCATCTTGGATCCGCTATTATGAATTCGGGATATCACCCCAGATTCGAATTCAGCACCCTCGGAAACCCATAGAACCCATGTTCCATATAAATCTGTCCACAAATGCGAAGTTGACTAAATTCACGTCCGCCATCTTGGATCCGCTATCATGAATTCGGGATTTGACCCCAGATTCGAATTCAGCAAACTCGAAAACCCCTAGAGCTCATGTCTCATATAAACTCAAGGTCAGCACCATACTTTCCCCCCAAAACCCGAAACTTTTTATCAGTAACATTTTTCCCCATCTCTACTAGCTTCGGGGATATTTGACTATATCACTTGAAATGGTCCACCCTGTATACATATGTATACAATGGAGAAAATTTTCTCCGAGGTCGCCTATTTTTCAGGAAAAAATTTCAAAAAAATAGAAGGACTTGTCCGATTGCACTTGAAAAAAATGGTCTCTGGGGAAGAAGGTCCCCTATGAATTTCATCCAATTTGGTCCAGACTTATCCTGAGTACATCCAGACAGACATACAGACAACCCCACGGATTATCAATCAGTATTGCATGAAATGAATAACTATCCAACCCCCAATCGGATTACTCAAATATTCCGGAAGATAAGGTCAGAGCGTACCATAGCGAGTGCAATAGGCACTCCGTGCTGGTATACTACGTATACCGATGAGTGCCTGAAAAACCCTTTGGATATTCTATGAAATAATTTCTTAAATAGAAAAGAATATCAATTGTTTCAAATATTTATTCATTCACAACAAATATTAATTTTATCTTCATGAAAACATTTTATTTTGAATGCAAGAAATATTTATATCATTTACATTGATATTCTCCTATCTTGAAACTTTTTTCATTCAAATAATCAAATATTTCATTGAGGAGAGAAATTATCACTGTGGCACTACAGTTGGCTATCACAGTGTTATGAATGTCTTTGACCCATCAAATGCATAATCCATTGGATCAAATCATATTCCATGATTTCAAAAATCAAAATTTCCCATCCAATAACTTGTCCATCAATCTTGTGTATACCTTATATTTCAATTGATGATCCCACCACTCCCGTGTGAATCGCATATTACAAGTTGATACAATGACTCCACATATACCATTGGATGAAGTCATTCTTTAGACTTGAAGGAAAGTTCAAACCATTTTTTTTCTCAGTGTATCATCCATTTAAGCAAGATTTTCTCATGTATGTTCACTAGACCGGAGCGAAGAACTGAAAATCTTCCGGATTGAGATGTAATAGCAAAAAAAAGTTGTTAGGGATCAATACAATATCAGTACATTTTTGTTTTTTTGAAATCGGTCAATATCTTCCTATCGCGCATCGCGATTAAAGTTCCGAGTATTTGTCCGAAATAGGGGAATTTCTAGGTTTTTGGTTGAAACGATTTGCACGATGTTGATTCACGTTTACCCAATGTTCGGAATATTTTGGGAACGGCAAAGTAAACAAGAATGTTTGGAATCAAAATGTTCGCCTTTGTGGAAAGGGAGGACAAAAAAGAAAGGTCGAAGAAAAGGGGAGAAATGTGTAATAATCGTATTTTGACACGTTTTTGCTCACGAAGGTGTTATAAGGGGTTGTACGGTAGTGTGGGACGTACGGTAGTGCGGGACACCCGTTTTTTTTTGACAGAGTGCAAATATGGCGACACCGACTACTGTCAAACTGCTCTTATGACATGAGCTAGTTTTTGAGCTAACACTGAAGCGAATAGTCGCATTAATTTTATTGCGCCCAAACATATTGTGTTAAAATTAGAAAAAAAGTTTTTTTCCAAGTTCTTGTGAGTGCTATAATTTGAATGAAATCTAGTGGAAAGGGTAAATGTAATGCATGTATGGGAAGTATTTTCATTATATTTTATGATGACATATTAATTCAAGCCAAAATATGCACACCTCAATTTTTTTTTGTAATGATAAAAATGGCTGACATTCCCCAGTGCGGGACACCGTTTGTACGGTAGTGTGGGACACCATTGTAATATTAATCGATTGTGTTTCATTCAATAGAAGTGGTTCAAAAGTGAATTGCCCGTTTTGTTAATTGCCTCCCCCAGTAAATTATGCTCCAAAAGAAGTGAGTATATAAATTAAGTACATTTAAAGTGCGCTACCACGACTACCAGCTACTTTACATGTAAACATTGCGCTTCTGACAGTGATGAAGAAGACGACGAATGAGATGGTTCAAATGCCATTTTTCGTTGTTGTTTTTGCCATTGAAGGTTTTTTAATAGATGCAATTTGATTTTCTTTACATTTTTGGTGTTGTTACTTCATATTTTGCCAATTTTGGTGGATTTTTTAAAGTATCCCACACTACCGTACAAATTTTTTTCTGTACGAAAATCGATGTTCCACAAAAATGGCTATAAATTTTTTCTACTCAACGTAATCAATGTAGTTACTTCAGCAAAAAGTAAGCTGAGCCTTCTAGCTTTCCAATGATCTACATAAGTCTCTATAAAATGGAGTTGATCAAATATTATAGGGCAAAACCAAAAGCCGTCCCACACTACCGTACACTCCCTTACGGTTGCACCTTGGGTCATGCCACGTTTGGCTCATTACGCATGAGAATAATGACTCAGAACTAGTCACGTGAAGGTGGCTGCACATCAAGTTACGCCCACCCCTGGGTGTCCACCGCGTGGTGCACTGTGATCTTTATGTTTCCCGCGATAAAAAGTATTTTCTATGATTATAAGAACGCTCCGTCAAGCGAGTCTACATCCATTCGTTGTGGTTATATTAGTATTCGTTGATTTTCAGTAAATCCAAAGAATCCCAGTGAATAGATATTTATGGCATTTCAATTGTTAGATTCACAGCATTATCAGTTATGACTCATAAACGTGCTGTTCGATCTGCTCATATTTGCCTCATTTTTGGGACACCCAATTTTTCTCTGAAAATATTCTTCCGTCTCACGCAGATGTGCTCTTGTGTTGTTTTGAACAAAGGCGTATACTTTTAACATCTCCTACATCACGGAATGTAAGTTTTCACGTTGTTGCAGGTATAGTGGCAAAAAAAATTGAGAATGTATATCATAAAACATTGATTCCAATTGTATCACATAAAAGAGTTGTGCCGCTGATACAAACATATCATGATAAATATTATACGGTCCGTGTTCAGGATTATAGGACATTTGTATTTGCCGCACACTGGCGAGTGATTACTCGATGAGAATATCATCATGCGAGATTTGAATCTCATCGTTGTGTGCACGTGTGTGCGAATCCCTTCCTCTTGCCTGTAGGCATGAGGAAGTAATAATTAGAGTAACAAGACAGTCGTTACGCCGCCGTTCGGGTGATCTAACTTACATGTTTTTATCGTTGGTCACCTCTGTGACTTTTCGCGCCAATTAGTGGTAAAAGAATTTGTGAACTTCTGTTCCTCGGAAGAGTGTCTGCTGTGCACTCTATTCATACGTTTTTATTAGAGCTGATCTACAGATCAGTTTCACGATCTTGATCTCTGCTTTTAGTTCGTTTTCGATACCTTTTGATCGTTTTAGCGGTTGATACCGGAGCGGGGCGTGGCAGCTCGCGTATTCGAACGAGAGTGAGAACGCGTTATTCGTTCTATCTTTTGTTATTTGAATTTTAAGAGAGTCGTTAGCGTTAAGGTGCGTGATTTGCAATCATCCTTGTGATACGTGAAATTCATTTATTTCTTAAATTTGTTTCAATTCTAAGTGGCTTCTTCGAAGCATGAATTTGTTCGTTTGGAAAATAAATCGTTCAAACGAGTTATATGTGATTCGTTAATGTCCTGGTCATATCCGAACTATAATTTGTTTCAAAGTATAAAAGAAAGTATCTGAGATCTCTCCTTCTGATTGATTCTCCGATCATAACTTTTTCTTTATTAGTTTCTTTTACAGTCCGTAAGTCATATGATAGGGGTAAACAATCACAAAAATTCATAAAAGAGGTTGATCAATTCAAGCAAGCGGCTGTTTCTACAATGTTCGATATAGCAGCATGGGACCGTCCATAAATTACGTAACGCTTTTCCTTTTGTCGTTCTTTCTTGCACCAACTTCAGACATGATGAGTGAGATAGAGAAAGATATAGTCAATAGCGTTACGTAATTTATGGACGATCCCCATGTAAATGCGTGATGGAATTGCACTGTAATTGTTCTGCCAAGCATCCAGATCAATGAAAATGTCCGATATCTATATCTTGCCATTGTCCGATTGGAAGGAAAGTTCCGTTGCTGGAACGTCGATTTCTTTTCTACCAACGGAGATGTCGAATTGGAAAACTCGCTCCATCAGTGGATAGAATAGAATCTCGGGAGCTCCTAAAACGGCTATTCCAAAGAGTCGACTTCTGTTCCGAGTAGGGCTGTGCGGTCAATCGATTAATGGATTGAAACGGTTAATTCTTGGCGATTAATCGATTAATTGGATGATTCCGGTTAATCGTTTTCCCGATTCATCGATTAACCGATTAATCGGAGTATCCCGGTTAATCGATTAACCGATTAATCGACAAAACGATCGACCGTAATCAACCGATCAATCGACTAATCGATTAATCGGAAGAACGATCAACCGGAATCCACCGATGGGGAGTTTATCACGGCAGACCATCGCCGAAGGCATACGCGACGACCAACATATCGTGCAGCGGTGCCTTTGTCTTAATATATCACTGGAAATTCTTGGACGATGTGGATTTCATGTTTGTGTCTGTGGTTCACCTTATGTAGGGATATAGTTCACGTTGGATATTATTCTTTGAGAATGGCGCGGGCACGGTTCATACATCTAACCTACTACGCCGTCGGCACTGTCAACTGAATTAGGGTAATGATTAATAAAGCACACCCCATTACCCCCCACAAATTGGTACACCTTGACGTGGTGTGGGGGCACGGCCGGCCGCCGAGTGCCAATTGTCCCTATATATTGACGTGATGGTCGAAGATATGTGTGCTATGTATTACTGTTTCAGCTTAGAACATGACCCGAAGGAGGGGAAAACGTCGGCCTTCCGCTCGACGGCTTGACTTGCTGCATGATTGGTGGGGTGGAGTGGTGCCTTCAAACACACAGTCCACATACACTCTGGGTGGTTCCATCGTACCTGGAGACCGAGCATTTCAAGTGAAGGGGATTGACGTCGAGGTCGTTGCACACCATCAAATGGCAGCCTGCGTCGTAGTTGATCTCTTCGGCCCGATGAGTAACGTACACCCGATCGCTACAAGCGGACCACGGGTAGTGGGGGTTACCCCCATAAAAGTGGAAGTGCGTCCTCGAGTTGCCGTTCCCTTTGCTCTCGGTATCAACACTGGATACCCGCTGGCGAGAGTCCAGTGTATCCAGCAGTCTTCGCAGCCTAACATCTCGGCCGTCAACTTCGTGGCCAAGCTGGCATTCTGCTTGCAACCGGAGGAGTTCAAACTCACGCCGACCACCAAACTCGCCTCTCCCTCTGATCCTCCATCGGGGGGCGGGGGCCAGAGCTCCAACCAAACCAAACCAACCAACCAAGCTCCGCCAAACCTGTGATCACTGACTGACGACCATCGTCCTCTTGTGTGTTCCAGGTAGGTGTCCCCCAGGCCCAGACATACATCGTCAATTATTTGGGAGAGTTTTATAAATATAATGACATTTTACCTAGAGCTCAAGATTCATCGTTTCTAGACGAAGCAGAAACAAAAGATATTGAACTCAAAGATCCTGATTCTGCGGAGTCACAGAATGTTGACTTACCTTCTACATCAACAACCCAAATGCGAATTAAACTTCCACAAACTGCTTTGACAAGTCGAAGATATGGTGTTTCTGATCGAGCGACTGCTGCCATAGCTGCCAGTGCTCTAAAAGATGTAGGGATAATCACTGAAGACAACATGAAACAATTTATTGATCGAAATAAAATAAGACGAGAAAAATCTCGCATTAGACATAATTTGCAGGAAATGGAGGATCCCGTTTTGGAGGGTCTTTATTTTGATGGGAGGAAAGACAAAACTTCAGTTTGAGAAGAGATCGGAACTAAACGTTATCAAAGAGAATGTTTAGAGGAGCACATTTCTTCAATACAGGGACCAGGATCTCGTTACTTGAGTCATATTACCCCCGTGTCCGGATCTGGCAAAAACATTGCAGGATGTATTTTTAGTCATCTTGTTGAGCAGAAAGGCACTGACCTTGAAGGACTTCGAGTTGTTGGTTGTGATGTCACTGCAACAAATACAGGCTGGAAACATGGAGTTATACGAAACCTTGAAGTATCTTTGAAAAGGCCAGTTCAGTGACCGATTTGTCTTCTCCATTTTAATGAGCTTCCCCTTCACCATTTGTTTGAACATCTTTTCTGTTCTCTTCTCGTTTGTTTTTTCCGAAATTCGAGGCTTTATTCTAAAAAACTGGTTTTGGATTTATGATTCAAAGTATTGTCCATCACTGGCCACTACTTTATCTCGTCTTTCGGACAGCATGCAAATCCCGCGTTGAAAAAACTGGTCATCCTTTGAAGCGATCCAGGAATCGATCCAATTTTTTCCTTCTTCATAAGACCGGAAGTGCTGGTCAGCTAGGCCGTGTGCCATTGATCGAAACAAGTGATAGTCCGGGGGAGCAACGTCTGGAGAATACGGCGGGTGGGGTAGGACTTCCCATTTCAAAGTTTCCAAGTATGTCTTGACCACTTTCGCAAGGTGGGGTCGAGCATTGTCATGCTTTAAAATCACTTTATCATGTCTCTCGTTGTATTGCGGCCGTTTGTCTTCCAATGCTTGGCTCAAACGCATTTATTGCGTTCGATAACGATCATCTGTGAGTGTTTCAGTCGGTTTTAACAACTCATAATACACTGCGCCGAGCTGGTCCCACCGAATACTGAGCATAACCTTGGAACCGTGAATATTCTGTTTGGCCGTCGACGTGGAAGCATGGCCGAGATATCCCCATGATTTTCTGCGCTTGGGATTATCGTAATGAACCCATTTTCTGTCCCCAGGCACAATGCGATGCATAACATCCCTTCCGTCTTTGCCTTGCAAGCAGCTGTTCACAAACACACAAACGCCGTTCAACATCTCTCGGCTTCAACTCGTACGGCACCCAATTTCCTTGTTTCTGAATCACTCCTATGACTTTCAGGCGTTTCGAAATGGCTGGTTGCATCACTCCCGATAATCCTGCCAATCCTTGTTGCGTTTGACACGAGTCTTGAACAAGTAATGCCTCCAATTCCGCATCTTCGAAAACCTTTACTCTTCCACCGCCATGCTGATCTTCGACGTTGAAATCACCGTTCTTGAAGCGTTGAAACCACTCTCGGCACGTTCTTCCACTAATAGCTGCCTCGCCATAGGTATTTGAGAGCATTCGATGAGCCTCAGCCGCAGATTTCTTCATATTAAAGCAGAAAATTAGAACCTCCCGCAAATGACGAGAATTTGGCTCGTAAGCTGACACGTTTGATCGAGAATAACTTTATGATGTAGACACAAATCGACTAATATTTATATGGCGTTATGTTCACAAATACCTAAGCTTCTCGTATGACATCTATGATCTATTTATTTCAACCACCACTTACTGCTACAGCCATCTATTGCAAAACGGCGGAAGCAAAGTTATACACCTAATAGAATGTTCAGTAAAGCATTTTTTTCCTCCTTTTCCTGCTGAAAATTCGACAGTATTTTAGCCTCTCTTCTATCGTTTTGTATAGGGTGTATCGTGACATCAGATTGAGCCGATAAGAAAATTTGTCCCAGTGGGGTTTTATAGTGATAAACCGATACAACGCAAATGGGTCTTCATCGGATTTTTATGGGTTTCATCGTTTCTTTCCGGTTATGCACTATACATTGTTCTCACCTTCTCCAGTTCTATATGGTTCAATCGGAAGTTTCCCATACATCTGATACCATTTTTTGCTTATACGAGTTTCATCGTCATGTATGGGGAAGGTACGGCAGAATCTTTGACTATATAAGTATGGACTGCTGGTTGCTAACTTCAGACTTGTAATCAACATTGAGCAGCGCCACCAGTAACCGCAAACTGGATTGACTGATCAGCTGTTCGGTGTTGTGATTTGTTTTGAAATACAATCTAACCTCTGATCAAGGGAGTAATTCTTATTGAAATGAGTAGGATGTAATTCCTCAAACTCAATCAACTAATTGGGATGGAAATTGTTTCTGAAAATTGAAAATGGTGGTGTTTTGTTTCGTTGAAGGGTGTAATTATACCCGATATAAATATAAAAACCGAGAAAATCAACCGCATGTACCCTTGTATAGGTAAGTTACATGTTTTACCCTAAAATCTTGATATATATATTTCTTCAACACTTTATGTGAGAGAACTTGAATTATTATGCAATAAATATAGTGAACAGGTTTGTATTAGATAATCGAAAAATATCTTGCATCAAAATACAATAATAGTATATATGAGATACGTAAAGTACTGTGTCCATATTTTTAATTTTAGTTTTCCCAGCGATCCAGTACTACGGAGACAGTGTATTGATGCCTTAGTGGGTTTAAATAAACAATCTAATGTATCGAATTTACCCAATACAGCTAAAATCTGTATGTCACATTTTACGGAGGATTGTCTTGAACAATTTGGTTTTTCACACATTCGATTGAAACCAAATTCTATTCCATCGATATTTCCAAACGCGACAGAAATCAAGTATTCAATAATGATACTTTTTTCAATGAATTCTGGATTCGTTCATTTTCATATTTGGACTTGGAGTGTGATCGTATGTTTTACGTTTAATTCAGTATTTCAGATATTGCTCAGCATGATCAAATAGTATCGATGACGGATACGGATTGTGGAACACAATGCTTTCAAGAAGTGCAAATTGAAGTCCCGGTGTTACAATCTCCAGTGTCAACTGCACCTGATTTAAAGTAAATATCCAAAATGATAAAGAATTCAAAATCCATCTGTAATCATTCCAATCCCTCCATCTACTACTATCTAAATATTGGATTAATACAACTTCATCGATTTTAATTTTTTTAATCATTATTCTGATGATATAGCATGATTCATTGATAACGAAATAAACGAAAACTATTTAAAATCATTTTCATTCCCAGAATTAAATTTAATAGTTCTGTGCATCTCTTAGTATTCCAGTAATGTCTCAGTCCCATTTTATGGGAAATGATATAACGGAAGGAAACTGTACTGAAAACAATGTACAATCCTTTGAAAGGGTTCGCACTGAAAGCGCATCTTCAACATGGACATCTACAACTCAGTCGGTTTCAAAGTGAGTTTGCACAAAAAACTTATAAATTGGTACAGAGATAACAAAATGAACTATTAGTGTATAAAAGAATATTCCTCATTTCGAGTATTTTCTATAACGATTGATAGGAATTACAGTATCATTAAGAGGTTACACAAAAGGGAGTATTCATTATGGAAATTTGATTCAATTAGTCTCAGTGACCAGTGGATTGTGGTAACATCAGGTTTCTCAATAGTTTTCAAAAATACTGCTTGTGATTTATTAGTGAAAAATCATGTGATATATAAACCAAAATAATTCCTTCTTTCTCAGTGTTGATGATAGAGTTCCCTTATGAAAAAACCCGATGTCGGGGAATCATCGGCTGGCTGATCGGTTTTATATCGGATAATTATTGCAGATTTCGTATTTTTATCGGACTTGTCTGATAATGAAACCAAACGATGGAGTTTTGATAGTATTGATACAATTGATGATTTAACGATGGAATTACGATATCGGGTTTTTTCATCAGGGTTGCATGAAAATCATATGCTACTTGAAATTTTAGAATCGAGATCAAACATCTGATGCACAGTGGTTAGAATTTTTTTCGTCAATAATAAAAAAAATACCATATATATATCGATTTTTCATATATCATATTGAATAATGTATAGGATGCAGCAGTATAAGTCAATTAATTGGGTGATTTCATTGTATTCTTTTTCAGTTTTCACGGTCCAAAAAAAAATCTGGAAATAATCAAAATGAAGCGTAGTACTACCAAAAAATTACGATTTCCTGGAGATATAAATGAACTTCAGATAAAAAATATGAGTCCAGAATCAATGGCGAAAGCTTTGATTATATCAAAAAACGCTTGTCAAAAAAAAAAATTGGGAAATACGACGATTACGGACACAAGGGTGCCGTCAGAGGAAAGAAGTACGAAGTTTGGAGCACATACTATCAGAATTGAAAGACAAAGGGCTGTTATCAGCGAATACTGCTAGCATGGTACAGGTAAATTGTCGAATTACTGCGTTGATTTTTATTAGGTTTTCAGTCAAATTATAACGGAGAAATTGCAAATCTGCATATTCAAACTTTTTCAATACTTGATTTTTAAATTGTCATTCACTTATCTTAGAAGTTCTCATTGAGTTTTTGACGCTTTTTTTATATGTCTTCACATCTCATCTAATACATTTCAAAAGTTTGTCAAGAATTTTAAAGAAGAATTCAAGAAAGAAAAATTCACTCATGAAACAAAGCGCATTGTGAGCCATCACGTTTTAATCACAAAATATACTTCCAGAAAAGAAGGATCATGCTACTATTTGGCATTGCAGCTAAAGCTGATTCAAATAAACTGTGAATTCTCTACCCCATCGATGATGAGAATTTATTGGCCACCAATACTGTTTGAAGATTTGAAAAATTTTTTTTTTTCTTCATTTATTAAGGCATAAATAAACTGAGGCTGCATACACCTCAATTTCTTAAACCCGGGCATCCACCGTTGAATATTCTACAAGTTCAAATTGGTCCTCCAACCTTGTCTATAACTTCCAAAAAAACGCAAAATACAAATGTCAAGTATATGCAATCTCCAGGGCCGGCTCGTCCATATAGGCAGTATAGGCGGCCGCCTAGGGCGGCAAGATTCAGGGGGCGGCAAAATTTGGAAAAACAACAAAATCCTAGAAATCATGAGTAAGAACCATACTGAACATACACATACACATGACACACAAAATACTTATTAGAAACATTCTCTGTCTTCCTAAGAATTCATGGTGGTTCAATTACTGAATAAGAATTACAATTTTCCTCTAAAAAAGAGATTTTCCTCTAAAAAAAGTGTTTTGCAGAAGTCTTTATGCATAAATTTCAGTACACATTTTACAAGAAATAAGTTATTTTTTAATTCAGTTTCAGAATGGCATCAGAAAGATGACCTGGTGAATGATGATAATTAGGTGATGTATGCAAGACATCAAATGTCGATTGAGTGAGAACCTAGTTATCATCCGACAATAGCATTCAACATTGTCTCGCAGCAGTATTGGAAGCAGTATCCTAAACGGCACCGAAAACCAACGTATCAATGGTTTCACAGATTTTCGTTTTCAAAAGTCCGTTTTCCAAACGTTTCGAGAACATTGGTTTATCATGTTGGAATACACGTTTCGATGACGTTTCTTACGTATGCTATGGTACGTTCTCAGAGGGTTGTCGGAACATCATATGAAAACCAAGTATTTCATTCTCAACCTGCACAAATGTGTATTCATGTAGGTATTCATGGTGAATCGGAAGCAGAAATTCATACCCTGCAAAAAATTTCCCGTAGAAAACGATAAAATTTTCCCTATGGATTTCAGTGCGGTTCCTGAAACTGGAATTCCGATGCTGTATCGTGAATTATTTACGATAGAATTCTGTCGATTCTTATCGTATTCTATAGGATTTAAGTAAAATTCACGTGGTTCTAAAGTGAACTTCCCATAGACAAAGTATTAATTATTTGGAGAATTATAACCTTTTTTTTGCGAATAATTCTTTTTTCTACTACAGGAATTTTACGATAGAACCAGGTACATTTCTCAAATCCTGTAGGATGCGATGAGAATCAATAGAATTCTATCGTAAACGCACGATACAGCATGAGGATTCCAATTTTAGGAACCGTATTGAAACTCGTAAGGAAAATTTTATCGTCTTTTATGGGACATTTTTAGCAGAGTAGGACTTCGTGTTTTATTTATGAATATCCTGTTGAGAAATCCATGAAGTTGCATAATAAGAACATTTTTTTATGAACTGCAATAATATACCATTCAATTTTGAATCGCTTCATTGGAAATTTGTAATATGTGTTTTGTTTTTCCTCCATGCAAGATTCATAGGTTAACAAAAGACTATCGTATTGTCGGTGCATTCATCTTTTGTTTCATTGTGTATCGGGGTAATATTGCATGGAGAACCGACGTCTACTCAGGGTTGATCAGCAATTTTTCATTTGAACGAGTTTTCAAGTAAGGCAAGTTTTGATTATAATGAATTTTGAAGTATATTATGTGCGTGAGAATTAGAATATAATGAAGCGTACCACCAAAAAAAGTCGACAGTTTTCAAAACGTGTCAGTGGTGTGGATTTAAGTTCCAGAGAGTACGTGTTTTAAAATTTTTGGAAACCTGCATTTTTTATGTTACGTAAGACGTCCGGCAAATATCATTTGTGTGTGCTGAAATATTTCTTCAGAATGTTTCTGAAACATTCCATGAAAATATAGTACTTTATTCCTAATCTATACAAAATTTAATTCTTCTATTGTTCTATAGTTAACCAAATATCCTAATTTTCGTGTTCAATTGCGAATTTACGATGCGATCATACCATTCACTGTAATTGACAGGTTTTTTTACAGGATAGTGGGCGGCGTCTTGGGATTTCGCCTAGGGCGGCAAAATACCTAGGGCCGGTCCTGGCAATCTCGGCATTCAGTACCCAGCCAGCAAAGCGCTCCCAAATCTGCGTTTCTGCTGCTGTAGTGCTACAGTAGTAACATAGTAGCATCCCAGGATTTTGACACTGCCTTGCTACCATAACATATATATATTTCAATTTATAATGTAGCACTGCCTTAGTGCTACCAGTATTGCCACGGGGTGCTACCAAGTAGTGCTCCCAGAGGAATACTACTAAGTTGCTTCCATTTCAACACATAAATCAAGCCAGATATGTACAAGAAACTCCTAAATGTATAAGTGGAAGGTAGCATCGCTTTCAGAAGCGCTCCCTTGATTTTGTTGGCTGGGTAATGAAATTCAAGCTCATGGTACTCTGTGAGAAAAATGGTTTGTTGGGTGATGCAAATCAATTGATTTCACACAGTGATAATCACCGAAAGATCGTCGAATAGCCATAAATAATTCTCAAACAATCTCCTTTATCACATTCAAATACAATAAGAAAGAAAACCTATCACTATCTTCCAAACAGCTGAATTTATGTAGTACTATCTGCATAATTGTGTATAGATTCATTTGATTGAATTTTACATGTACATGCTGTAGGAATTCAATCGATTTTTGATTGTGCACATATTATTTGGTGGACAACTATATACTTGTAATTTGTTTGTATACATATTGTGAATTGAATTTTCATTTTAAATATGTTATCTTTTTTTATTTTCTAATTCTACCAACACAAATCCTTTTTAATCCCCCTTTGTTATTTAGTGTATGACTGGAGGGAGTATCATCCTTCAGGAAATCGAAAAAGGAAAAGTCAACGGAAAATATTCACCTGAACTTCGTGCTTTTGCCCTCACTGTTAATTTCTACAGTCCTAAAGCCTATAATTATATTAGAAAAACGTTGAGAAACCGATTGCCAGCGCCAAGTACTATACGATCATGGTACGGTACAACTAACGGTTTTTCTGGTTTCACAGAGGAATCCATTCACATCTTAAAGAAAAAGGTTGAGCAAGCTGGTGACAACAAACTTTTTGGATGCTTGATGATGGATGAAATGGCCATTCGTCGCCAAGTCGAATGGGATGATTCCAAAAAAAGATTTGTGGGATGTGTGGATTATGGTGTAGCCCTTGAAGAACTTGATGATCCACCTGTGGCTAAGAACGCACTCGTGTACTTGGTCACAGGAATCAACCAGCGTTGGAAAATCCCTGTGGCCTATTTTCTTGTTAATGGGTTGAGTGCACAAGAACTGGCGTCCATTACAAAACAAGTGTTGATATTTATAGCCCGTTCTGGAATTCAAGTCATAGGTTCGACATTCGATGGACTTCCTGCAAATATCGCAATGTGTATTGAGCTCGGTGCCGATGTATTCAATAATGTGGCTTTTTTCCGTCATCCATCAGATGCTCATGATGTTATAATTTTCCTAGATGCAGCGCATATGCTAAAATTAATCCGAAATGTTTTTGCCAAAAAAGTTCTATACGACTGTGATGGAAATGCCATCAAATTCCAATATCTAGGAGCATTGGTTAGTTTGCAAGAGGCTGGACACTTTCATTTCTCCAACAAGTTGAACAAAATGCACATCCAATGGTGGAAAAATTAAATGAGTGTCAAGCTAGCTGCGCAAACATTTAGTGAAAGTTGTGCTGTAGCATTAGAACAGCTGCAAGCTGATGGGCACCCAGATTTCATAGAATGCGGTGCTACAGCTCGATTCTGCAGAATGGTCAACAATGCGTTTGATACTTTGAACTCCAGGAATCTGTTCTCATATAATTACAAGAAACCATTGAACAAAGAAACAGCGCCGGTAATATTGAATTTTTTCAAAGAATGTAAAGACTATTTCTCACAAATAAAAATAGATGTGGTTTCCCGCGGAAAAAATAAAACTGTAACCGGAGTTCCAATCCTTCAAACGGCATCAAAAACAGGTTTTGCTGGATTTATTATTAACATGAACAATTTGGAGAGAATGTATATGGACTATGTAGGAAAAGGATATTTGAAATATATACTTTCATATAAATTCTCCCAGGATCACCTGGAGATTTTATCCTCGTGTTTTAGAGCGATGGGAGGCTACAATAATAACCCAAATGCTGTTCAATTTGCATCCGTCTACAAAAGAATTTTACATCACAATGAAGTCCGATCCTCTCAACAAGCAAACTGTACTTCATTAGACAGTACTTCTATTCTAA
Organism: Gonatopus flavifemur; assembly: GCA_018340375.1. NCBI lineage: Eukaryota > Metazoa > Arthropoda > Insecta > Hymenoptera > Dryinidae > Gonatopus > Gonatopus flavifemur. The sequence goes on from JAFFJZ010000004.1 coordinate 22,888,283, forward strand.
CAGTAGACTCAGGGTACAAGAAACGTAAAAGAACAGTGCAAATAATTCGACCAGAAGATTACGTGGATGTGGATGATATTCCATTGCATTTTATTGACTCTTCATTAGATCATGCTGTACATTATATGACCGGTTTTGTGGAAAGACAAATGATGAGCACAGTGAAATGTGAAACATGTATCAATCTACTGAATCAGTGCGAGGAAGCAACATCAGAATTTGTTGAACGCAAAAGCATTAAATGTTTGCGACAACCACGAAAAGATACGTATACTGTTGCTACCATCATAGAAAAAATATGGCATGTATATGAATTCTGTAATATATTTAGTTAAACGATGTTTATTAATACAAATAATAATGATACAAGAGTTTAGTGGTGAATACAAAAATATAACAATGTAAGGTGCTGCGGCACTCCAAATACTGACTGTGTCGTGTACGGCCTTCAGGGTCGCTCTTCTTTTCGAAGCGCCATCTATATACTCTCATAACTAGAACAGTACCGTATCAACTTATATCTAAAAGGGTGACATACATTACATTTCCTCCCTTTTTACAACAACAACATCCCTTATAAATCTAATATACATCTAGGTTTGATTGTTCTGTTAGATCTCCTCACATGAAGTGATTCGGCCTCCGGCGTTATAATTTTTTGGGTGTTTTCAGAACCAGCCATGTCGTCGTTACCGTTTTCTTGACTCTCATCAACAGAACCTGCTTTTACATCAACTGGGTTGTTCTTATCACTATGAGTATTTATATCCTTTACCAAAATATCTTTATTTACATGAGAGTAATCCTGCAAGTTATTTTTCACACTACAAGGTTTGATCTGATCGCTATGTCTTTTCCACAATCGACTGTCATTCGTTCGAATCTTAAAAGTTACCGGGCTCAATTGACTCACAATTTCACTTTCTCTCCAATTTCCTTCCGCATAATCTCTAACCATAAAGATGTAATTTCATGGGGCGTCGAGCATCAAGAGTCAACATTAGAAGGAAAGAGAAGAACTGTGTCACCTCTCTTTCTTTCTAATGTTGACGCTTGATGCTCGACGCCCCATGAAATTACAGCTTAACAGTATCTGAAGGATTAAAATGACTATTTCGGTTGCCCCTAAAATACTTTTCCTGTCTCTCGGAGCTTTTTATTACATTTTAATGTGCTTTATTCCTTAATAAATCCCACCGGTTTCTGAATCTACGATTAATATGCAGTTCTGCAGGACTAATTCCCGTTGAACAATGAGGAGTCGATCTATAATAAAATGAATATTTACATAATGCCTCATGTTTCTTCATGCCTTCCTCCAGTAACAACTTAAACTTATTCTTAAAACTGCGGACAGCATTTTCAGCTGCTCCGTTTGAAGCTGGGTGATACGGTGCTGTCTTAATATGATGAACTCCGTTTCTATTTAGGAAGTACTCGAACTGGGCCGAACGAAAACTTGGACCTTTATCGGTCACCAACGTATATGGTAAACCCCACGTAGCGAAATAGTCCCTAAAAACATCGATCGTTCTTTGAGAAGTAATATCGCACATTTCCCTGACGTCAACCCATTTCAAGTACGCATCCGTAATTATTAAATACATGGTACCCTGAATTGGACCCAAGAAATCCGCGTGGATCCTGTAACCAGGTCCTTCGGGCCAATCCCACTTATGTAAAATCGCTTTAGGTGGATTTTCCCCATATTTCAAACGTAGGGCACAGGATTTACCAATGTTCTCAATTTCTCGATCTATATTCGGCCACCAAATATATGATCGCGCCACACTTTTCATCTTAACAATCCCCATATGGCCGTTATGGAGTTCTTTCAACATATTATCCCTCAAAGATTTAGGAACTACCATCCTGTGACCCCACATGATGATGTCTTTCTCTACTGTCAGTTCCCTTTCTCTTCGTTTGAAAGCAATCATTTCTTCAGGAATGCTTGCAGGCCAACTCTCTAGTAGAAATTTTTTGACTTGCTCACACATAGGATCTTTTTGGGTTTCCGATTTCATCTTCTCCCAATCTATAGTTTGAATACCTTCCTGCACAAAATTCAGGTACGTATATTCATCAATCATTTCGTCCTTATCGTTAAACTTATTATTTAAAATTAATCGTGACAGACCATCAGCTAAATTATTATTGATTTCTTTAGTATGCTTAATATGGTAATTATATCCTGACAAGAATACAGCTCAACGTTGGACTCTGCAGGCTGCCATCTGAGGCAAACCCTTTTTTCCATCGAATATGTATAAAAGTGGCTTATGATCAGTTTCTAATTGGAAACTCCTGCCGTACACATATTGGTGAAATGATTTTACCCCAAAAACTACGGCCAGAGCTTCTTTATCCAGCTGTGAATAATTTCGCTCCGCCTTTGATAAAGATCTAGACGCATACGCTACAACTCGCTCTGTTTGATCCGGTAACACGTGTAGCAACACGGCTCCCAATCCTACCGGAGATGCATCGCACGTAATCTTAATGGGCAGAGCAGGATCATAATGTTTTAAAACTTCATACGACTTCAGGTTATCTTTAGCCAATCGAAAAGCTTCGTCACATTCCCTATTCCAGACCCACTGAGACTCCTTTCGTAATAACGCATACAACGGACTCATTAACGTAGCATAGTCCTTAACAAACTTTGAATAAAAATTGATCATTCCGAGGAATGTCTGCAATTTTTCAAGTTCTCGGGTCTTGGAATGTTCTCTATGGCTTCGATTTGGCTAACAATGTAAGGTGCTGCGGCACTCCAAATACTGACTGTGTCGTGTACGGCCCTCAGGGTCGCTCTTCTTTTCGAAGCGCCATCTATATACTCTTATAACTAGAACAGTACCGTATCAACTTATATCTAAAAGGGTGACATACATTACAAATTCAAAGATGAACTGGAACATCATGGTGCCTTTGACAGAATTGTATATAATGTACATGCAAATTTAGATTTAGGAACCATTTTTTGCGATTTCAAAGATCATGGAATCCATGTAAATATTGTCGAAACTCACAAGTACAAGCTGGTACAAAATTTTATAGGATTATATTTGAAAATTAAATTTTCTTATCTTGGTAAATGTTACACTAAAGAAGAACATGATTCTTTCATCAGGCATGATTTAACAAAAACTGTACTTTTTAAAGGGCAATGACAACTATTGTTTGAAGTAGAGTGTATTTATTATTTATCTGCATCAATGTTTTTGTAATCTAACAATGACAAAATAAATGGTTGTTGTACTTGAAAGAATATTCTTCATTCTAATCAAAATATCTACCTGAAACTTCTTCATTTGCCAAAAGTATATGGAATCTCGGTTGAATGTACAGGATCCAAGCAACACCCTTGTGTTGTATATGTACTATGAAAATTCATATTATACATACTTTTTCCTACACGGAGAGAAAAGAATGATTATACTTCCAATGCACCATGGTAATGATCACTATGTTACCATGGTACGAAGATTTTAGGTTATAACCTATACGTTGTAATCAATAAAAAGTCATAGTACACATTACTTTATAGTATTGTAAAGCACATAGTGCTTGTAACCATAGACATGAATCAAATAAAGTAATGTGTATTATGATTTTTTATTGATTGCAACGTATAGGTTATAACCTAAAATCTTCGTACCATGGTAACATAGTAATCATTACCATGGTGCATTGGAAGTATAACCATTCTTTTCTCTCCGTGTAGTGCCACTCAGATAAAGTTTTTCCACTTACTGGACGTGCCTCTTAATTAGATTCCCTGGTTAAAGTCTCATAGCAATTCATAACAACATGTCCTTATTATGAAATGTTACAGATTCTGCAACAGGGAATTCATAAGTAAACCACGAAGTCCTGTGAAATTCTGCTAATGATTCATCATGAATAATTATGAATATATTTTCATGTTTACTTATGAATTTCCTGTTGCGAAATTTGGAAAGTTTCATAAGGACATTTTCTTATGAATCGCTTTGAGACTTTAACCAGGGTTGCTTTTCCAATTTTTCGAATTAGATTATTACATTCGTATTCATCTAAAAGTACTTATAGCTTCATAAAATTTTACAAACTGAGACTAGATTTTCTGAATGTTCAAGGAATATCCCAACGATATACTTAGTATTGAGGTTGTTTAGTATAAATGTTTTATAATTGCTTTAAAAATATTTTGAGAAATATATATATTTGATATTTTGATAAATATTTTGAATGATGATCATAAATAATAATTATGAGTAATCAGATGAATAAGTTGATAGATGTAATAATTCTCAAAATACATGCAAAAAATCAACCATCAGAACACATGATGCAATGCGACTGATATTCTCTGAATATTTATTTTACATTGTCTACGTCAATATAAGAATCGTATTTATTGCTTTTAACGATGATCCTCATTCTTATACTCAATGTATCAAACGTCAATAAATTATAACCTGTCATTCTCATCGAATCATTGGGTTTTTCTTACGATTATTCATTAGGGTGGAGTGAAAAACAAAAAAGTCTCTGAATCGAATCGTAATAGTGCGGAAAAGTTGCTACTCTTCGAGACAAACTCAGGAAAAAAAAAAATTTTGAAATCGGATGAGATCTTTAACTCGCGCATTTCGTTTAAAGTTTTTGAATTTCATCGAAAATTCAAGGATATTTCAAAATATTCCAGGTTGCTTAATTATTGTCCGATCGAGCTAATTTTTGGTTTGTCGCATTATGTTGAGATTTTTAATGGAAAAAAAAACATATCCCCCTCCTCCCTTCACGGGGAGGGGGTAACACAGAAAGCCTGCACAGGGTCATAAAGCACGTTTTCCTCTCAAATCACCCTAAATAGGTGTCGACGCCTTACAGTTACATCGAAACAATTTCCGATGTATTATAGAATATCCTCATCGCTTCAATTATTATATGAACTGAAATTGCTTATGGGGCATAAACTCAATGGCTAGCATTCCTTACTTGTCTTTGCTAGTTATCCAGTAGCACAGTAGAGTTGTATCGTCGCAGCGTTATTGCAGACTGAGTGTCTTATAGAACATCCACACGCACTTGTGTGCATTGCATGTATTTCTACATACACATTCTTGATTATCGGTTGTATCGTCGCAGCGTTATTGCAGACTGAGTGTCTTATAGAAAATCCACACGCACTTGTGTGCATCGCATATATTTCCACCTACACATTCTTGATTATCTGTTGTATCGTCACAGCGTTATTACAGACTGAGTGTCTTATAAAAAATCCACACGCACTGGTGTGCATCGCATATATTTCCACATACACGTTCTTGATTATCGGTTATCAATGTCCCTGACACGTAAAGACACGGCGTGTCCTTTCTTCGGGGCCCCAAGACCATTGCCGCTTTCCTTCCTCCCAACATCTGCGGATGTCGTGAGAGCTTTTCACCAGGGAAGATATAGACTGTGCCCCGGGAAGAAAGTCAATTTTTCTTTAGTGGCTAGCAGTGTAGCCTCACAATTGGAAGCATTGTATTGCAAAGCTTCCATTCCTGCCGTTTCTCATGCCAGAATAATACAAAAAATAAAAGTCCTGCATGACAAATATGATGTTCTCAGAAAATCTTACAACAGGGAAAAAACACATGAAAAGTACAAGAACTTTATCCAAGAGTCATGTGGAACTTTATTCGATATTTCTACATGTAAATGCCCTATGACATTTGAGTGCATTTGCAACAAATCTTTTAGTGCATGCATTTGCTCCAATCCTGTTGTCATTCAATGCAGGTGCCCTAAAGACAGAAAAATACCTGTAATAGAACTCAAGTTTCTGTATGCACAAAGGTATTTCAGGAAGGGGAAAATTGGAGCCAAAGATTTGACAGAAACCAAAAGATTGACAAAACAAATGCAGAGGAAGAACGTAGTAATCTTCTGCAGCACTCCTCTATAGAAATTGCTGCAGGTCCGTCTTCTTTCAGCACTATTCCTGAAACAGAAAATAAACATTTTGAAGAAAGTGACAATGAACAGCACGATGCAACCTTTCAGTTCCCACGCTCAACGTCTTTTGTTTCTGAAAAAAAACAAATGCGTTTGTCATTGCCAGCAGCTGGGGGGATATGTGATCGGTATGGGGTTTCTGACAGAGCAGCAGCAGCCATAGCTTCAAGCGTGCTGAAAGATGTGGGATTAGTCACTAATGAAGATTCATCTATGATTATTGATCGAAGCAAGATTAGACGTGAGAAAGAAAAATGCAGAGCTAGTTTAGTTGAAGCGCAGCTTATTGAGCGACAAGCAGAGGGTCCTAAGTGTTTGTACTTTGACGGCAGATCAGATAACACACTGTACTTAGAAGAAAGAAACGGTAAACGCTACCAAACAGAGAAAAAAGAAGAACATATTTCTGTTATTGAGGAACCTGGCTCAAAATATGTTTGCCATATAGTACCAGATTCAGAGACCGGAAAGGATACAGCCCCCAGCATTGTGAGGTACTTCGAAGACAATGCTATAGATACATCTGGTATTGCAGTTATCGGTTGCGATGGTACAGCAACAAATACTGGCTGGAAGAATGGAGCCATTAAACATATTGAGATGAAATTACAAAAACCCTTACAATGGGTTATCTGCCTCATGCACTTTAACGAATTGCCTTTGCGGCATCTCATCGAAGATCTTGATGGGAGAACAAGTGATCCTCATTCATTCACAGGTGCTATCTGCAAACAACTTGCAGAATGTGAGTCGGTGCCTGTGGTTGATTTTCAGCCGATCAGCTGCGTTCTGCCAGAGATTGATTTCAAAATCCTCAGTAAAGATCAAAGATATTTACACGAGATTGCTCTCAGCATTGATTCAGGATCCTGTTCAACAGATCTAGCCAACCGTGACCCGGGACCAATAGCACATGCTCGTTGGTTGACCACAGCTAACAGAATTCTTAGGCTATATATTTCCACTGCAAACCCGTCAGAAACCCTGCAGCTTATAGTGACATACATATTACACATATACGCACCACTGTGGTTCCAAATTAAGACAAAATCTTCTATTCTTGAAGGACCGAAACACATTTTCGATTGTATCAAAAGATGTCGAAAGTTACCTCCTAAAGTAAGGAATATTGTACATAAAGTCATTCAGACAAACGGCTTCTTCGCCCATCCAGAAAATGTTCTGCTGTCTATGGTAATGGATAACGATGGGCGCATTAGAGAACTAGGTCTAAGGCGAGTCCTCGAAACAAAAGAAAAACCTGTGACAAAAAAAACTTTTGTAAGGACTTTTAAAGTACCTGAATTTGATTTTGAAGCGCAAGAGTACTTTGACATCATCAATTGGTCTAAGGTTACACTTACCTGTCCCCCACTCTTGTCTTCTCTTTCCGCACAGCAAATTTTGATGCTAATTAAGGAGAAACAGAAACCAACACTAGAAATAGACCTGAAAAAGTCCCTTGTCACACTCAGGCAGTAGAACGGTGTGCAAAACTGGTAACAAGAGCCAGTAAAGAAGTATATGGACACGACAGGAGAGATGGCTACATTCGAGCAACTCTTAACTCTCAAGCAGAGAGATGCCACAATTCGAAACAAAATCTGACTTCAAATAGAGTCCATGCCCACATTTGGTTGGTAGGTTGGGTAGGGCGTGGGTGGAACTCGCGGTGCAGCCACCTTCTCGTGGTGAGTTCTGAGTCGTGACAAGTGTGACGGGTGAAGAGATGCATATATTGCATACTGTAATAAAACATGGATATAACCCCTCCCCCAGGAGCGAATTCAAAGGGGGGGGGCGGTAGGGGCAAGTACCCCTCCCAAGCCAACCAAATATGTTCCGGCAATGGGGAGTTTTTGTATTCCTACGATCTTTATTTTTTTTAAAGTTCAAATAAGTACTTTTCGCCCCCCCAAGACAGATCTCTGGATCCGCCCCTGCCCTCCCCTCCTCCCTACCCCCTTTGCCGTTATTTGGAAGGGGGATTGAAGTAATGATATTATTCTATACAGTGGGAATTATTGCGATATAACGGGACGGTGTCGACAGAGTTATTTAGGGCGATCTGAGGGAAAAATGGACTTTCTGATTCGCTCCAAGCTTTATCAAGGAGGGGAGGGGGTATATTCTTCTCCAATAAAAACCTCAATATAATACCACAAACCAAAAATCAGCTTGATCGGACAATAATCGAGCGAACTCGAATATTCTGAAATATCCTTGAATTTTCGATGAAATTCAAAAACTTCAAACGAAATGCGGGAGTTGAAGATCTTATCCGATTTCAAAATTTTTTTTTCCTGGGTTCGTCTTGAAGAGTAGCAACTTTTCCGCGCTATTATGATTCGATTCGGAGACTTTTTTGTTTTTCACTCCACCCTAGTACATACCCAATAAACATGAACATCTTCAAGATATCTTGAAGATATCTTTTGAAAGACATCTACAAGACATATCAAAAAGATATGTTTAAGATGTTTTGCCAAATGTATCTCTAAGATCAGCAGTTTTGAGGTTATGAGTGCATATGGATAACACTTCGAATGTCTTTGTTCACAATCAAATTGCAAAGGAAGTGAATTCGTTCATAAATCAAAAGCTTGAATGATCCACTAACAAATTCTGTGAAAAGTCCGATTTTGTAACCTTGCAGTGCTAGCACTGAAACTAACGAATCTCCGAGTCACAATATTTTGCGAATTATCGAACTTTTTACGCTGAATTTTATGTACGGCCTTTGTGTACGGTGATTTTATCAAATTCTCATTCACATTTACTAATAAGTTGTTCTTCAATAACAGTGAGAAAAAAATAATTTAAAGGTATCTATGATATTCATCAGGCACTGACGATCACTGGATCATGTACTTCAATATATTTCACCAAATTCATTGGACTGTTCAAGTTTCATGCACAGTCAACTGATCTTATATTTTTATATGTCATGAACACCTTATTCAAAAGATCACTTTTACTCTGAAAGTATACACCGCTGACATTATATCTCACTATGTCATATTGACAATTATGAGCACCGTCATCAAATTGTCCGTATGGCTCAGGTCATCGAAGCGTGGGTACGTCGTGAAATGTCCGGGTTCGAATCTCGCAACCCCAAAATCCGAAATGAAGTAAAATTTGTAGGACAAAGAGGAGGGATTAAAAGAAAAGGAAGAAGGAAGAAGGAGGAAAAGAGGGGAGAATTTTTTTTATGCACGATTCAAGATTTTTCCAAGATATTTTTATGAATTCTTCAAGACATTTTCAAGACTTGATTGAATACGTCTAAAGGATATCTTCCGCAAGACGTTTTTGAGATATCTTAAACTTGTCAAAATCAGTCGCGTAAGACATCTTTTAGATTTCTAGAAGACATCTTCGAGACCTTCTTGCAAGGCATCTTTCAAAATTGCGAGATATCTTTTAATTATCTGAAAGATGTCTCTTTGTTTGATTGGGTATCAGGGTGTCTAGCAGAATATGATTTTGGGATTCCCGACTTTTTCCAGGATTTTTCGGGAAATTCCCGGATCAAAAACAAAATGCACACACATTGATTTCAATTAACATTTTCGATGGCATGATACAATCTAATGAGAAAAATGAATTCGAAGTTGAATATTCAAATATCGATGATTTTAAATGAACATGTTTTCAATCGAAAATCCAAATCATTCATATCCGACTCGGCTCCATTTAATTATAATGCGTTTCGAAAATAAAATCAAGTATATTATGACACGTTGAAAATACTCTACCAATATACTAGGTGTGTAAGTATGAAACCGGAATTTCCCCATAGGTGGCGCTGAATGTCGATGCAGTTACCGACACATCACGTCAGTGGTGTCTTCTTATTGTATTGATATCCGACAAAGATTTCCAACTCACAATAACACGAGTTTCATCCAGTAGCATTAGTTTATTAGAGATAAACATGTCGAGTTTTGTGCCAACAAATTACGATTTGCGGACAGCACTACTTTGCTGTTTTCATCTGAAGAAGACCGCAGCCGAATCGCATCGAATGCTTGTGGAGGCATTTGGTGAGCATGCTCTCGGTAAAACGCAGTGTTTCGAGTGGTTCAAACGGTTCAAAAGTGGCGATTTCGACATCAGGAATGAAGAACGTGGAAGAGCACCAAAAAAAAGTTTGGAGACGCTAACCTGCAGGCCTTGTTGGACGAAGACTGCAACATACTCGTCATTTTTATGACGGGCATGTTTATGCGACCCAATCTGAAAAAGAAAATATATATATCTAATGGAAGGAAGGTAGACGAGGTGGCTTAAATTGAAGACGATACCACCTTACCATGACCGTCACCTCCTGGATGAGCCAGCAAGCCTGATGACGATTAGGGTGTCTCGTCTGGATCCTACCTGTACGCTGGAAGAGGGATATCCTCTTCAAAACCTGTAACGAGTATGACATTAAAATCAGGGAAAGAATACAACCGAACATACGTACCAAAGGAATCAGATAGGCATCCGATACATGAGGTGATGAGTCGTGGTGGTGTAAGGGTGCTCTCTCCAACTTCATGTGAGCCTGAAAATCAAAAAGAATTAATACGTCAAGTAATGATGTGAAGGGAAGGAACGATACCTGTCCATACCAGAGCCCATCAATTTTTGTTGATTAACCTGAAAAGAACGAATAAAATGGCGTAAATGATTGTTCATTAGATAATAAGTATAAATTAAATCTAAGATCAAACCATATTTACCTGTTGTGTGGAACCCAGTGGAGAAACACGCACGTAAAACAATCCGATTACCGCAAAAGCCGTACATAAGAAAATTATTATAACTTCACGCAATCGCGAATTAAATAACGCCCGATATTATTCCTTTCACGCGCGAACCCGGGACACTAATCGCGATTTTATAAAAATTCCCGAACGAGAGATACGGGAGTTGACAGTTGTCAACAAAGCGCGGCCATGTTGTAGATAACGAAAGCCATTGCGCAGAAGCTAGTATCATATCGCCGGGTTATCGGACCTCCATCGATTGATCGAAAGTATGGATAGTACCAAAACTATCCGCAAGGTAGTCGAGGTTTCGCGTAGGCCGGGATAATTCCAGCAGGGTATAATAAGAGGTATTTGACTCGTACTTTTCACTCTCAACCGACTACACCTTCCTGCCAGTCGCAGAAACAGTTTGAAAAAGGTGAGCGATTTTGAGTCAGTTTTCTACACATAGACCGGGGTTATGGTTATACCTAACACTCTCAGACCGGTGGGTAAGATAGGGCTAGAGGGAGACAAAGTGCACTGTCCTTGTCTAATTTAGATTCTAGAGTCGTGTAGGGGAAGGTAGGAACGAGAACTTGGATGATATCAGTTCTCAAGTAGGGGCACAAAGCACAGCCCATGGAGATCTGCAGCGCCACCCTACTACGGCTGCAGCTTAGGGATCATCCGCAAATACACCGAATACCGTATTCATACCGCCAATTAGATATTTTCTTGTAAAAATTTAACGTAGAATCATCTAGGGAACAGACCTCTCTGTCTATTCCATTGCTTATCTCTGTTCCTTCAGAACGAATTAAAACTCGGGCCGGTTTTCAACGAAATTATAGGGCGAACGGTTCGCATCAAAATAGAATCAACATTCCGTTGTAACGGGCGCGTTTTCTGCTCATATATTACCGGTAAACAATCATTCCGATCAAATCCTTTCCGTTGGATTATTTGTATTTTCCCGCGCCGCGAAATTTGAAAAGTGTGCACACTTAGGGCATTAGAAAGTCCGGACTATTAAGTCGTATTCTAAGAGAATAATTATTAGAGTTGTATAACTTGAAATTCATCGACCAATCATTACGTTTGTTCTGATAGATATGTAAATGTCTCCATGTTTGTTGTTTTGTGTTAATAAATCATTCAGTGGTTGATATATTGAAAATCCGCCTTATCCAGTTCTTTGTAAATAACCTGTGACCCGCGTTCCCCAAGACATCTGAAACTTACCCTGGAACCGACGAGCCAGAGGCACTCATTTGGGCTAATTATTCCATTAATTAGAGATGGTCAAACCCGCTGACGCGTGAATCAAATAAATGATTACGAAACGTCACAAGACGACGCTCAAACACAACAACAACTGGCGGATCAGTTGAAGGTGACCCAAGAAGCCATCACCCTTCCGTTGAAAGCCATGGGAAAGATACAAAAGGGCGGGAAATGGGTTCCACATGAACTCAACGAAAGACAGCAGGAAAACCGCGAAACATCATGCGAAATGTTGCTCGCCAGGTTCCGAAGAAAGTCATTTTTCCATCGAATTGTGACTGGCGATGAAAAGTGGATATATTTCGAGAATCCTGAGCGCAAAAAGTCATGGGTTACTCCGGGTGAACCATCAACATCGACGGCAAGACCAAACCGCTACGGACGAAAAACAATGCTGTGTGTTTGGTGGGATCAGAAGGGCGTAATCTACTACGAGCTGCTGAAACCTGGGGAAACTGTCAATACTCAACGCTACTGACAACAAATGATGGATTTGGATCGAGTTTTGCGTGAAAAACGACCAGAATACCAACAAAGACAACACAAGGTGATTTTGCTGCATGACAATGCACCAGCACACAAAGCGAAACATGTCCAGGAAACGATAGAGTCGTTCCGTTGGGAGATTCTTCAGCACGCGCCTTACTTACCGGACCTTGCCCCATCCGATTACTAGTTGTTTGCATCGATGGGACACGCACTTGCTGAGCAGCACTTTACTTCTCACGAAGATGTACGAAAATGACTCGATGACTGGTTTGCCTCAAAAGAGCAACAGTTCTTTTGGCGCGGAATCCACAAATTGCCAGAAAGATGGAAAAAATGTATAGACAGCGACGGGCAATACTTTGAATAAGTTACTTTGTATCATATCATCACAATAAACGTATAGGCATATAACATGACTTTCTCGATGGACTTACTTGAATAAAAAAATTATGCTGATTTCGGACAAAAATTTATTTCACCAATCTCTCATTTCTCTGCCGATTCAGCTGAAATTCTTACGAAACCATTATAGGACCATTATTAAAATATGATATGATGGATAAAATAAAGGGAGTAAGGAACATAAAATATTTATTCTATCGATAAATAAATAATTCAAAAAAATATTCAACGAATAAAATGACATTAGTTTTGATATACCTATATCATTATTTCTTCAAATTTGGAATTTTCTCATCAATTTTCTCAATTTCTTCTTGCATTTGAAATCGCAATTATTTTTTTTTGCTCTCCAATTCCTTTACTTCAAATTTAATTTGTCTCTTCTGGGCAGCAACCTTATCTTTGTCGACGATATTCAACAGCACCTTTATATCGATTGTAAGCATTTCTCATAGAGAGAATCATTGCTTTGGGTACAGGAAATGAAGAACTTATTCCGCCTGCATTTATCACAGCGTCATATACTACACGTTGAGCTATGAGCGAGTCTTCTATCAAATTTTCTACAAGAATCTCACTATTAACAGAAAATCCCCTTTCGAGTGTAGCATTTCCATGCGAAAGAATAATTGCAATTTTAACAACTCCAAATATATGTGAATACTCTTGCTTATCATTTGGAATTTCAAACAAAATTGACTTGAATCAAGTAAAATTTTATTGGATGCAATGAAATGTCGGTAGCCTCACAATAGGTTGAAAACTCAATACGCCAAACGAACAATAGGTCGAAAAATGTTAATAGAAATCGAAACGTTCCGAATGATCATTATTCCGAAAACTTGTAATTGGTTCTTCTACAGTAATTCACAAGTAAGGAACACTCATATTCGTCTATCAACAACCATTCGGAATATTGAACTTTTGGAGTAACAAAGTTTCGAAAAAATGATCTTCGACCTAATGATCTTTCGGAGTATAAGCGGAGATTTCATGCTGGCGTTTTTGACGCCGTGATCATTGGATAATGAAGGAAAAATGACAGGATCTCTTCTTTTAAAGAGATCTCTTAATGTGCCGCTGCGTCACAAACGCCAGCATGGAATCTCAGTTTGAGGTATTTGATCTATTGACAGGCTACCGAAATGTCTAGTAGGTTCATATTCGAGTAAACCATTTTTCTGGGCGTGGAGGGAAATTCAAAGCTATCTGCATTTACTTTTTGAGTAAGTCATATACTAAATATAAATTGAAGCATGAGAAATTGTTTTCACGATGCATATCCAACAATGGATGCTTGCGACATTTTTGCAAATTTTGCAAACTCGATGAGAAGAAAAAAAACACAAGGATTGAAGTTTGCACAAATGTCGGAAGCACCCAATCACAAGTAAATACAATCATCCATCCAATTAGAACGTCCATGAATACTTGAAATGGATAAAAAGTATCAAATAATCATTTTTAGCATTTATGAATAGATATAATTACATGAATTATCGTGTTCACTTGTATTTGTTGAATTTATATCGTGAAATTCGTTTTTCATGCTCTACTGTTTATTCAATATACATCCAGAGAAATGGTTTACTTGAATATGAACCTGCTAGAGATTTAATTGTATCCAATAAAATTTTATTCGATTCAAGTGAATTTTGTTTGGAATTAATACAAATTCATTCGGATGGAATGCATCGTTGATTTGATCCAACTGAAACTCTAGTAGGTTCATATATAAATAGACATTGTAGTTGAGTCAAATAAATTTTAGTTGATTCAAACAAATTTTTGTTGAATCAAATAAATCCAGGTATACCATTTTTCTTGGTGTATGAATTAATGCAAACATGAATTCACATAATTTTGAATTATTGAGCACAAAATTCAATTCTTATGAATTCACTGTTGTAAATTCAATGATGGACATGTTAAAGAAGTCAGAAACAGATTATTTCACGAACATTTGGGAATTCTTTCGAAAAATCTTAAGGGTACATTCTACTTTGTTGGGTCAAAATTTTCGATTTTTTTTTCTTGCATGAATTTGATGTTTGGAGTGTCTAGAATACTGTCTCAAACCCCCGAAGTGAGAGCTGGACTGGTTACGAAGTTACGAGCGATTGTATGTTGTCACGCGCAAGTAGAGAAGTCGCATGATTCACACTGAGAAACGCAGAATGAGTCGCACGAACAAAGAATGGCTCGCAGAAACGAATTACTGCAGCAGCAGGATGATTTTTAAGAAACAGAGGGACTACTGTATGGACCAGGAATAGCAGATTAGGCGTAAGTTACAAAAAAAATCATGTCATCATACAGAAACCTGAACTTCAAACTTTAAGTGCGTTTTTCTCAAAACAGCATTTTCAATTCTCTTGTCCCTTCTAACTCAAAACATATCTATTCAAATGCTTCGTAGCTCTACATACATGTTAAGAATTCTTCCCTCTACAACTTAGACTAGAATCAACTCAATTCCTTCAGGAATCAATTTTTAATGCTCAACAAAATAGCGAGAAAACAGGAAAAAAACTCGATTTTATGGCTCAAATGTCCACCATTTTGTCAACTCGTTATGGAAAATGTTTTGGCTAGTCTACGTTGTAGATGATACATTTCTCCACAAGTTATCACTGGAAATTTTTGTTTCAGAGCCATACAGCGACCCCTAGGAGAGACAAGCGGGAGACATGCCACCGATGCAGGGCTGCAGTTGCATTGAGGGTCTCTGAAATGCTTTCAATAATCCTGATGGGAAAATTCACAATCGTAGTTGAAAAGTTAATAAATATGTATGAGAATATTGCTTAGTTATGGAGGAAGAAAATCCCGAAAGAATGCCATTTTTTTGCCCAACAAAGTAGAATGTACCCTTAAAACAGTCACAAGACTTCTGAGAGAATATTTGAAACACCTCTCAAATCTCCCCCAGGTAGAAATATTCTATTAAATCCTATTACAAATGGTGAAATTGCTGATTAAATATCATTGAATTCTATTGGAACCTATTCATTACCCCATTCGTCAATGAGATTTTATAGATTATTTGTAACAGGGCCGTGAAATAGGACTTCTTGAGTTGTGTAAGGTTACTGGAATTCTATAACGTGAGAATTCAGAAAAGGATTTTTTCTAGAATTCTTTAATGAATCATTCATTGCTGTCTGGACCTGGCTGAAGAAATTATTCTGAAAATATCTGAGAATCTTTGCATAACTCTCAAAATTATAACCAAAAATATCAATATTCGATATAATCAATTATTCGTCGATGGGGAAAACTTTTCTAAGTTCACAAATTCTGCACACACAAAAATAAACATTCAATTGAAAATTTCCCGAAATTTTTCTAACTTTCCTGGAATCCTTGACTGCTAGAAACCCTGACATATGATCCAATCCTATCCATGAACAATGTGTCATCAACGAATTTCTCCTCCTGACGATCCTCAAAATCTCCTTCGACTGATGGTATCGCCCTAATGAGCTGGTCAAAATTATCCAATTTTCTGACAGATTCAGATATCATAGACTATTCGGAATGGGAAATAATTCGATAAAGCTGAAACTAGCAGCCGATTGTCACAACTTTTTATTAAGGATTTCAATCAAAGATTCAAAGGTCTGAAATGTCTAGTAGAATGATACTTAATTGATTTTTAGACGTGGATCCATCTAAGGCACATAAGGTTTTTGTGCGTTGCATATGTTGTTACCCCGATGGGGTCAATTTCGTCGCAGCGATCCGAAGTCGCAGTTTCCTTGGGGATGTAGAGGTCGGTTACCACGTACCGGCCATCTATGAATCTGCCAAATAATCGGCCTAACAATTCCGTTCTTTTCTGAACAAATTCGTCTTCCGACTCAGGGAACTTTCCCATTAGAGTGGCTGGCAGCCACATTCTATCAGATGGTGGTTTGTATGACAATTTGTTTTTTTTTCGCAACACTGAAACCAAACAAAAGCATTATTAGATATGTTGAGACATCTTTCAAGACATTTCAAAGATATCTTTTAGATCAGTTTTAGGCATGAATGAGGTGAGGATATGTCAGAAATTTTATTCATCTAAATGTGTTGCATGAGAGTCCTTGAACTTGTCTGAAAGATATCGCATGACATGAAATGTTCATTGGGATGATTGCAAGATCGCGATTTTTTGCAAAATGTTCCTTCGTCTCTCCTGTTCTTTTGTAAGAATCAGGTGGAAACTCATACGAGACCACTGTTTCTCGATCTACAACTGTGGGAGAGATTTCATAACGATCGAGTAGGAAGAACACGAAATATTTTGTTCTGGGAGATTCTGAGTTTGGAGACCAAGAAATTTTCGGTCCCCGGAAACGATCTAAAACGGCTATCTCACCTTGATGAGGATAACAGAGATGAGGCCGGGGGCGATGGGCTCTAGGCAGAGAGGTTCATCGCCACCCAGGATTCAACCGGCGATAATCCTCCTCTTCCAGGATTAAAAGGCTCAATAGTAGCCCATGCGAGTTTTTTGGCCAGGAGGCGCTTTTCCTGACCCGGATACGCCTCCTGGTCGTGATCATCAGCCGGTGGAGATCGTCTTCGTTTATTGCTGAGAACATATTCACAAAAATAATATTTGACAATATTTTTTCACCTGGAAAAGGGGGTGAGTTTTGTAAATTTTCAATTGAGAAAGTACTGGATGAAGTGATTCGAAATTTGGAGCATATATATACACGAATAGTGAATATACAGTAAAATTTTTAAATCAAAGAATTTAATTTCCAGTGTGATGTTCCGTAACATTTCGAATGTTCGAAAATTGGGTCATCCTGTCATAATATGAATGAAGTTGGGATATGTCTGAGATTCGTCTCTTTCCGAACCGGAGAGGGAGTGTGGGATCTTCTCCAAACCCGACCACCGACGGAGAACTCAATTTGAAGCGAGCGTCTCAGATTGCATCGGCCAGACTGTTTCCTGAAAGCTTCATCCAAGCTCTCCTATACAATCGCTCGTAATCCCTCCAATTTTGCAACCTGTTTCCTCCATTAGTCACGACCTGGTTCGGAAATTCCCACATCTCCCTCTTCTGACCTCAATGAAAATCGTGGTGGTCGAAGATCTCTCCCATAATTGAGGAAGGCGGGTGATATTCCAAAAGATGAATGCACTGCCGTATTATAAGTGTATCGGAATTCACTGATATGCTTATCCCATCCACGACGGTCTAATCCTATGAAACTACAAATCATATTTTTGAGCGTGTAATTCACTCTTTCCACGAGGTGAGAGAAAGAAAAAGAAAACTAATAACAGAGCCACAATTTCATTTGAAATATACATTTTATTGTTCAAGTATTGCATTGAATTTTCATAAATCAAATTGATCTTTGCAAATTCCCTAATATTCTTTGAACAATGGAAACTCAACATCACAATTGTTTCCAATTAGTAGAGTTTTCAGAATACAACTATGGAGAATTTGATAGGGAACAAATTTGATAGTACGTCGGACTGACTTCAGAAATTCTGTTGTTTTGTTCAAAAACCATTATCTATGTCTCAATTCCGGGGAAGCCTCGGAAAATTCACAATAAAATATGCACCATCACCACGAAAATATTATCATATGCAAAATTTGATGGAAAAGTAATTATATGCGATGTGCATAGAATTCGATATCTACCACTAAGTTTCCTGCGACATAGCCAAAAGGTTCGCCATCTGACAGATATTGCGGTCCTCATAAAAGAGTTTGGCTGACAATGACGTTTCTCGAGCCCTGCTGGAAATGCCGAGCAGAACCAGGCGAAAAACTGTTTTTGGGTCCAGAACGATTTTTGTCACATGGAATCCTGACAAAATTCCTACCCAATTCCATCCGAAATTAGGACTTTATGTTAGTGTAGACAACTCGGAACAGACCACTTTTTGGTATTCTTCTTGGATGGGAGGAATTTATTATTGATGAAACAAAGTTTACTACATGTTCATACGTTAATCCAACCACAAATACTTCTTCTTTGATGGAAACAGAAATTCCAAACAGCGACACATGGCTGCTATTGAAAATACGTGTTTTCAAAAAGTGCCTCCAAGGCTTGCAAGATATTTCGGAAACTCTCGATCTTGCGACAATTATAAAAATTCTCCCTTCAATCAGATGGAATTAACTAGAGCATGGCATGGGAAATTTAAAAAATATTGAGTTTGGTAGAAATTAAATGTACTTCAATGTGTTTTTTTCTCAAGTCTGCTTTAAATTCACACCGAAATCATCGTCAACATTGATTGGAAAATTCTCATAGCAATCACAACATTCTGTTGATGAATCATTGCATTTGAATCATTTCTCAATTTTCTCACGAATTACGTCTGACTGTAAAATTTATTTCAAATCAGTAGAGAATTTTTTGGGCGGCCCCAATAAAATCTTTATTCGATGAGCCAATGGAAGATACTATTCTTTCAGTTTTTAATCCCACCGATAGGTAGCGCCACTTTTCCGAAACTCCAGTTCCAATTCATCTCGCAAAGTTCCGCTACGGTCAAATCAGACTTTCGCTTTGACCAGAGCACTCCCTTAATTGCAACGTAAACGTCTAATGGTCTGTCTACATGGACAGAAAAAACGGAAAACGTAAACGTAAACGGCTGCGCACAACTCATATACTGTTTTTGCGCATCCGTTCTTACGTTGACTTTGGTTATGTAGACAGACCATAACATACAGTTGGCATAATCAATCCGTTTCTGCTTCCCAATAGAACCTTGCTGGCAATTTATTATCATTTAAGTGGAAACATTTATGATCAGTTTTCCATGTTCAAAATGTTATTCCTCATATGCTCATCAACTTGAAAATGTTCATAATTAATCAACAATTATCAACGAGAACCTATCGGAAAGGGGGAAAAGGATTAATTGAACTCGCTGTGAACCGTGTAGTGTTAATGATTTCACCTATAGTGTAGTAACATTTTTGTGGGGAGAATAATTACGAGCGTTCTGTATTACCAGATTTCAACACATACATCGTGAATACTAGTCTCATGTTCTATTGTGATGGTGAAAAAAATAAAGCACGCAAAATACACACGAAGAAAACGATCGTGATAAGAATTGCAAGCCTGATCTTGTAGATGGAGTGTTGTTACATTAACGTTGGCATTTTGTAGAATTAGCAATATAGGTTCGGGAGTATTGTGTTGTACAACGCCTGCGCATAAGCTCGCTGTGTGCACTGTTATGCGCGTGTATTGGTATTAATGTACAATGAAAGCCCAAACCAATCGTACAGGAAAATGCCCACATACAGGATTCTCAGAAATTTTTCCAGAACTTAAAGAAATAACAATGTCGTAGAGGTATTCCTATAAAAACAAAATAATTCAAACCGCTGAAACGGTATAAGATCTTGTATTTTCGACATGGAATTTGAATCATTCCTCATAAAACCCGATAAAAAAAGATTCAATATTCTCATGTTCACTATGTCGGATGGGAACCTATTAAAAAGAACAAAAACCGCAAAGAAACAAATAGACTGTATGTGGTTTTGTCATTTCCAATCAGTTTCTATCTGACTTTTGGAACCACGGCATGAAGCAAATATGAGATTCACACCATTCCAGACAACGCACAATAATCACTGATTGATTCTGGAAAAAGAAATCTTCCTGAACTCTGTTAAAATTCTTTGAGACTTCTGAAGCTTTTTGAAGCTTTTTAGAGTTCTCGTTGTGTTGACCAAAATGGCAAGTCGCCCGCTGCGAATTCATTGTTCGATTCCTCTCCTTAATCATTTTTTTCATTCAACTTTGTTTTACACTTATGTTTCGTAAGATGCACAACAACTTTTTAGCAGAAGTTATTCAGAACAATCATTTTTCTCCCATGAAATCGATTTCATTTTTCCTTTTGTCTGCAGACAATGCAATATGTTCTTATTGTAAAATATTTGAAAGTTTCAAAATTCTGTACTGATTGGACAGGTAAACATAAATCTCGCTGAATCAACAAGATACACGTGTCAACGCAACAAGGCATGTGTCCAAGTTTATCATTCTAAAATCAACAAGACAGTTTTCATAACCACAACAAGAATTGCCAACAAGATGTATCATGTAAACACAACTGAATGGTCTTGCAGCGCCAACTGGGTATCTGGTTGATCCAACAAGACTGTTTTTCTCGTGCATCCTCAAAAACTAATGACTACGTTTGATTAGGTGACTTGAGTGTCCTGAAAAAAATGTTTCGGATATGAAATGATTCTCATCATATTCTTGAATAGTTACATCATCAATTACACAAATGAAAAGAAATAATTTCTTGAAATTATTACACTAGCATAAGGTCTCAACAAATTGCAACATCCTGTCAGAAACTAATAAAAATTTTGTTTCGAGGTTTTAACAGCCCTGACATCACACTCACTGTTGTACACGTCACATGTCCGTAGAGGCGAGCTAGATAAAAGCGCGACATGGATACAAGGTGGAGGAACGGAGAAGAGGTGACGGAAAAATGTCAGGCGGTCGGTGGTGGTGCTGTACGGAAGGATGCCCAAAATTTGGTAATTTCAGGCGAAGCCAGGAAGGAAGTTTGCCAGTCTTCGACCGGATTCCACATGACGAGAACCATTCCAAACCTGACAACAATTTTTGTGCCCTGTTCTGCTTGACATTTCTCGCAGGAAGGACATGACGGCGACGCTTCTATTGAATATTCGGGATTCTATACAATTTGATCAATCGGCCGTCAAATCCCGAGTTTGGCTAGACTCTCTTACATGAACTCTAACAGATATCATTGACAGAACTAAATATGTGTTGGAAGTATTGTTTCTTTTTTTGCAATTCAAATCCTAATGCTGGTTGGAAAATTTCTAATCTTCAGGATAATTGTTCAGTTTTTGTACGTTGAGAATTCCACTTTTGGATTTATTCCATCAAAAATGAACGTAGAACAGATAGATATCCCATCGATTTTTTCAAGACCTGCAAAAAAATGAGAATGAAAACAATATAGTAAAAACCATATTATGAAATTGTGATTTTTCAGATGAGTTATATGCGAGTCCGTCGTCATATTAATTGAATCTGGTTCCAAATTTCGCTCATCTTAAGTAGCAACAAATCGTCGTTGACATGATAAAACGTAACAAATTGTGTCAGTCCACAAATTTTGGAAAAACTAAAACGTCACAAATCATACACTCGTAATGTTTCATCGCTGTTTTTTGTTCAGCATTTTGGTCAATTTCATCTATTTATCTATTACTCTCTACCTATTATTCTCCATTTTCTGTCGAAAGAAACAGCAAAATTTGTTTACAAAATTTTTCATGAGCATTTCAATTTTTATAAACGGCTTGATTTTGTTTTTTCTCGAGTTCATCTTTTCTCAAGACTCAAAAATTTGTTACTTCTTGTCATGAAAAAAATCTGAAGATAAAGCAGATATGTTACCTCTTATTATGAGAGCAACGAAATGAAACTTGATGTTGCGTTTCGTCATGTCACTGACGAGATGTTCAAACGTATAACCGAAATAAAAAGTTTGTAGAATGTACGCAAATTGAATACGAGGAACGTGTAGGGAACGTTTATAAAATGTTCGAATGAGACTGTTGCAACCCTTCAGCGATGTCAACTACGCATCTCTTCCAACGGGTTGACGAATCTTGAGATACCTTCGAATTGAATCTCTAACAAAAAAAAACCTGGAGAATCCGTAGGTTGACAACGCTGCAACCTCTCCATGCATGGCAGTTCATACATAAACTTCACGGAAAAAATCATGCATTATGGAATTGAACATTCTCAGGATGTGAAGGAGAGTGGGGAGACTTGCACCACTTTTTTTACATTGTCATGACATTCATGGTCAACTCCTTCTGATACATTATTCATAGGATTCCGACAGAGCAAACATTCCTTCTTAAGCTCCAAATGTGGTATGAATTGCATTAAGATCGGATTGATGGAAGATAAGATATGCGCGTATGCAGAATGGACTTACGAAAAAAACATCGCCTCATCATGCTAGACTATCTCTGAAACTTTCTTCCCCTTCCAGGTGATTCAACTGCAATTCATATAGGACCAGCATGGGACCATCTCAGAAATATACTCAATGTTCTATAGGAATCAAAGAAACAACAGATGAGATACGCGCGTTTGCAAAAATCTCAACTTTTCACCACACGAATGTCCTCCTCCACCCACATGCTCTGGATCAATTGGGCTGAAACCAGTGATGCTAGATTCGAGACTGTTTTCCCCCTCTCCATCGACCGCTTCCCCTTCCTCCCACCATGCGGATTAAATCGGGTGAGCGAGAAAGTGATAGTTACTCTTCCTCTCTCGCTCAACCGCCTCGCTCGTAAGAACGGTTTCGGTCTCGAATCTGGCATCACTGGCTGAAACTTCTATGGGACCACTATCGCCTTACTCTACGACTCTGGTATAAATTTCATAAAAATCGGATGAGTGTAACGAGGGATATGCGCGTTGGCAGTATGTTTACGGACAGAACTTCTACATGACAGACAGACAGACACGAAACCAAAAATTACCCTCGAGTTTGAAGAAACATTTTGGTCCAAGAAATTCTTACTTTGGAGACAAATAATGTCTCGGTCCCTCGAAAACATCACGAAGCTTTCCTCCAAACGAGGAAGCGAAACGATATTTTGATTCTATACAAGCTGTTTCAAATGGTTTGGAATAAACAATTCGGTCAACGATATAGCGCTAGTGTTCCCTTGACACGTCTTATGTTTAATATCTGTGCTAGAGTGGGAGCACCAGTAATGGAACGATCGAGGAAGCTGCAATTTCCTATGTTACTGAAGTTTAAATCGTTTATCGAAACGAATTAATAATCGTACTCAGACCCAATCCCAGTCGTAGACCCAAAATCTTGCAGCAAATTCTTCAGACGATGTCTTCAATTTCAAGGGATTAATTTATGAAGATGAATGACGATGATTTACCAGATTTTGTAAGTCTGAAATCTCGTTCCGTTTTTATGAATGATTCAAACTTTTACAACATAATCTTTTCGACTTTGTATGTTGTAATTCATCAACACTTTGTGACGTAATGATTGTTTTCTGAAATGAACAACTCCTCAATTCCAAAATACACATGAATTTTTATATATCTGAAAAATACGAATAATGGAAGAGTAACTGAAGCTAAAAAAAACAGTTATACTGATAATGAAACAAAACGAAACGTGAATTCACATGAGTCATTTTAGAAATAATTTCGCTCATAACTGAAAAGCTAAGCTGCGGATCAATTTTTTATAAAGAAAAATTGTTTCAGAATTTCGGAGGAATGCGCGATTTCGATATTGCATGGACGTTCTGAACCACCCTGTATAATCATATGGCCCGTTAGCTCAAGCTGTTAAGACTGGTTCTTCAGGTAGGTGGGTGGGTTGATAGGTTGAGTAGGTTCGAATTTCTTCCGAAGAACAAAAATTTTTCAGACAGGAAAAGCATACCTCGAATACTTATCGACAGGGAGTACAATAGAATTCCGGTAAGAATCTTTTCCTTTCATACTAATTGAACAATGTCAATAAAATTGGATAAATAAAACTTTCCGCATATCGAAAATATTTCGAACTGTTTCCACATGTTGATTATAATTACTAATTGTTGGGGAGATAAGAACAAGATTCCATTACTGCTGTCCATTCTGTTACTGCTACTCGCATCCTACATGGGCTTTCGCTATTTGTCTGGGAACATGAAAGCAAATAATTCACATTAAAACGTACCTCCGTGAATGTAATCAGGGAAAAAATTCCAAATTTTCCAGCTGTTAATCTTAGAGGCTTCTGCATTCGCATCATGCAAAATTGAATCATCTTCATATTGGTCACGGACATATTGTACCATTCACAATCATAGAATGCTTGACAAACGTTTTCACTCTGGTGATGGAAATCATATCGATTAGATGGAAAAGTTCTTACAATCATTCTTTAGATTCTAATGAAATTCTCTACATTCATTATGCTGATCTTCCTCAAGACATGAAGTGGACGGAGGAAAGCGCCTGCAGCGCTTCACTTGAGCGCCTGCAGAAATGCTTCTCGTATTTGCGATAATGTTCATTTCAATAGCTGAGATGTTAGTCATATTACCAAAACGTTTCATAAACAAAAACAATTGACCGTATTATTATTTTCAATCTCTTTCCAAAAATTTTTCCATACAAGTTTTGGGATATCAGATGATAACTGTTGGGGAGTTCAGGAATTAGTTCTTCAGTTTCACTTTCCCAGCTAAAAAACCTACATTGCTTTGATCACGCTGAAGAATCGGTTGGTCGAATATAATTAATTATCGGTTCACCCAGTTTGTTCCTCACATCATTGGAATTTTGAAGGGCTAATGGCTACTACAGCCCATGCAGGTATTGCCAAGACTGAAAAAAACCCAAGCTTGTCCCAAGGTTGGCGTGTGTGTTAAAAACAAACCTCCGTGAAGAACAATTGGCCCAATATTGTTCCATGATTGTGCCGTTGTTCTCAATGGATAGTCAATCATGGTACATTTGTTGATATTTTTGAAATGGTCACTAGACTTGGTACAAGCTTGGCACAAGTGCAAAAATCGAGCATTCGTTGAGAACAATTGTGCCAATATTGCCCACATGAGTGGCACAATGTTTATAAATATTGACTGAATTTTGATCAAAATTATAATTCAACGATAGAATCAAAATTGATTGAAATATCAAAAGACGCAAATTTTCCAATGATCATATAAGCTTGTCCCCGTCTTGTCCCATTTTTTTCTATCGTTTTAAGATGAATCATGTACGGTATTCCGGGGGAAAAAGTCATGAACTGAAAAGAAGCATTGGTTGATGCTTAGTAAATGAATTGGACCGGGCTTGGCAAAACCACTGGCTCAAGCTTGTCCTGATCTTATCATTCCCAAGCCTGGGCCAAGTTTGGTAAATTGTTCAAGACAAGTCTCGGTAGGTCTTGTGCCAGGCTTGGTTCATCATTGGGCCATTGGTCCATACACACAAGGGAAAGTATGAAACGCCTGCTTAAAATGCAAGATTGATTCGTCTGAAAACATTTTGCTGAAATCTACGCGGTTTCTACCTTGTAGAATACAATGTTACAGAGATGATACTGTACCCTGAACATGCTACATTACAGTATTTGATTCGGAGTACAGAATTTTGGTTACCATTTTCGTTTTCGGTGCCGGAAACTGGAGTTAATTATTTCTTTTTGGGCAGGAACTCTAGTCACACCGTAAGAACTTTATTACACAATAATCCTTCGGAAGTATAGTTGCTTCCTACATCCAAATCTTCAATCTCAGGAAGAAATAGAGTTCATAACTATGTAGGGGGAACCAGCGATCCCTTAACATATGATGCAATCTAAGTCAAGTCTTTTCTGACAAATTATTCGAGAATGAAGGAATCATTCGTCACAATAGCCTTGTCCGTATATTCTTCTAAGCAATGA
Organism: Gonatopus flavifemur; assembly: GCA_018340375.1. Lineage (NCBI taxonomy): Eukaryota > Metazoa > Arthropoda > Insecta > Hymenoptera > Dryinidae > Gonatopus > Gonatopus flavifemur. The sequence goes on from JAFFJZ010000004.1 coordinate 22,914,694, forward strand.
CTTTGGTTGCATCTTCAAGGGTTGCTGGTATCATCCTCAGGAACATATACAGTTGACGAAATTTCTATAAGAACACTATGATTCTCTGTCAAAAGTAATAGTAAAGTAAATTTCAAATAAAATGAGTAGACCCAGCAGGTGCGTACATAATTATTTAAAATTACGCGAGAAAATTGTCACATTACACAGGTGACAACATTAAATTAACGAAGCGTGACCACACTCAAATTTTTAGACAGATAATAAAAAATAATACCACTGCTGCTGAAATAAAGGAAGATCCACAGCTGCCTGTAGCACACGACGTGTGCAGCAAATATTACAGAATGATACACGATTCGAATGGACTAAAATGGTAACGAAAACTCACATGACCTGAGACAAAGAATGGCAAAATGTCATATTTTCGGACAAAAAAAAGTTCAACCTTGACGGTCCGGACGGATTTAAATACTACTGGCATGACTTACGGAAGGATAAAATCATAAGCATGAGGAGAAATTTTGGCGGTGGAACTTTAATAATATGGGCAGCATTTAGCTATGACTCAAAAACGCCTCATTGTGAAATTTCAACAAGAATGAAGGCAGACAAGTATATTGAACTCTTGGAAGACATTTTAATTTGGTATATTGAAGAAAATCATAATGATAATGTTATTTTTCAACAAGACAACGCAGCAGTACATAACGCAAAGGAGACCAAAAAATGGTTCAAGCAGAAGAATTTATCGCTCATGAAGTGGCCCGCTCGTTCTCCTGACCTGAACCCAATCGAGGACTTGTGGGGAATATTATCACGTGCAGTATATCAAAATGGGAAACAATACAACATTCAGGAACTAGAGACAGCAGTTAGACATGAATAGGATAAAATTCAACAATCAAGATTGCAGAAATTAGTTGATAGTATGAAAAAGAGAACATTTGAAGTGGTAAAAAATAAGGGTGGTAGTACTGGTTACTAATGTGGGAATTTAGTTATTTCATATGAAATGTGAAAGACTGGTCTTATAGAAATTCCGTTGTATTTTTGTGCGTTGGATTGTAATATTTTGTTCATGACAAAAAGGAATGGTTTTTTTTCCAATCTATATATTTCTTTTCTACTCTCTGGTATATCTCAAATAATTCATAACATTCTTTTCATTATAACATCAAAATTATTCCTGTTGTATTAAAAAATAATGGTGTTCTTATAGGAATTTCGTCCACTGTATGTTCGATGTGTGCTGATATTACGGTAGAAGGAGCAAAATGTACCGAGTTGACGGTATGGAAAATAATTTACCTCGTTCACAAGACACTGACCGACGAGACAGTGGGAATAAAGGATGAGTAACATTGTGAATTGGAACACCAGAAATGACATGAGAACTTCCTTGTGGCCAAGATCCCAATTCTATAAAATAAATTAACTCGCGAGTTTCACTGAAAACTTTTCAATCTCATAAGAATAATATTTTTCATTCTCACCAATATTATTTGATAACCCAGGATGCAAAGTAATAGAGTTACTCCTACAAGGTGCACTAATAAAGTCAGCGCAAACGCTTCTCCTAATATCTTCCCCATACTGGAAAATAGTAATTTATTATGCATTATTTGTCAAAAATGAACGATTTTCCAAGCAGCAAAAGGAAGGATTTTGAAGTATATAGTATCTCATTTTCATTCTCAGCAGATCATCCGTCAATCAAACCATCAACAGGAGGCTCTAAATACTGAGGTACTGCCAATTTTAGCCTCTCCACGCAATCAAACTTCTTTTGTCGTCAGTTTTATCGTAGGCGTAATATTTCTATGTAGATTATTCTGACGGAGGAGGCGAAAACTTCAATGAACATTCCTATCGAAGTCTTCCGGCACATTCTGACAGATGCCTTATGCGGTGTTATGGGATATCTTTTGGATGTGTCCCTACAAGATGTGTTAGAGTTCTCTCAAGATATATAAAGTTTTTGCATGCGTATCTTTTGGATCTTCCTGAAATATCTTTCAGATTGATCTAAAAGAGGGATCCAAGGATGTAGACTCGGACCGGTATGCTGGCATTCCTGGTTCCTAGCATATTCATATCACATCCGTGTGCTACTTGGATTGGAATATGTGTTGTCAAGTAAGACATACAGAATTAAGGAAACCAGGACCTCTTCGTTTTTTCAAATTCCTTCCAATTCGAATGATCGAATGAGGAGAGCAGAGATATCAAGCATTTGGAATCATTCTATTTGAAATACGTATCTAAATAGGAAATGCCCATATTCAAACAGGTTTTTATAACCCATTACGTATTTTACATTTGAAAATATATACAATATATTATTTGACCTCTTTTCCATTGAAGCCGGAATGACGAATAGAAAATAGTTTCCAAGCAAATGTGCTCGAAAACATTGCACATCGAAAAAAGAATTGTGATTTCCAATTGAGGTTCTCAATTCATGAAAAAGGAACAAATGAACCTGGACATCTGAATCTTTTATATTCATCAAAAGGTTATACGCAATCAGAAGGGCGAAAAAAGCATGAATTTCTCCTGCATAGACAATTATTAGACATTCCAATTTATGGATGCGAAAATTTACATACACAATGGAGTATCTATTTACTCTAACACGGTGTCATAGCTGGTCATAGGAACCATGGAAAAGTCATGGAATTGATTAATAGATGATGGCAAATTTTTTTCCAAAGACCTAAGAATTTTTCGGAGGTAAAAAATATATGGTTCACAATTCAATGCATTCAATTGAATATTTTTGTTCCCGATTGAATGCCAAAATTCTTGGATTTAGGAAACTTTCCGCAAATAAGTATATATTCAACGATTACAATATCTCAGACGTGTCGGCAAATGTTCTATGAGACGCCCTTTGGATATCTTAGAAAACATTTTCCGACCGGTTTGATATGTTTTGTTTATTAAATTACCCATCCCTGGTAGAGAAGCGGGATAGGGACCCGACGAGAACCGCATATGACCCGGATACTAACCCGAATCGAATGGTATACGGATCTATCACGGTGTGATGCGAGAACCATTTGCCGCGTCGGGTATACATGGGCATTTCCACGGAAAGTGTCATATTTCGTTAAAATAACACGATCAAAAAAATGTTGAGGCACACCATTCAAACTTTTTTCTCATGTTATATACATTTATTGAAGTCGATTTTCCAGTGTGGTGCTGAGCTCCCAGCTTGCGCTCGGTTTTGACAAATTATTTTAGTTACATTTTTAAATCTTATTCAACCCTTTGCGGCACACGTGTTCTAAATGAACGGATTTTCGTGGAAATTGGTATACGAAGGTTCTTTGGGTCACTGGTTACGAATCTGACCTCAGATTTTGAAAATTCGAAATGGCGGATCCAAGGTTGCGGTCAGAACTCTGAGATGTCACCCGATTCCATTGAGAATCACCACATAGGGGTTTTTGGGGTCGCTGACTTCAAATCCGAACTCAGATTTTAGAAATTCAAAATGGTGGATCCAATATGGCGGCCAAAAACTTGAAATATCACCGCATTTCATTTGAAACCATCATACAGGGGTTCTTGGGGTTGCTGACTACGAATCTGACCTCAGATCTGGAAAATTCGAAATGGCGAATCCAATATGGCGACCAAAAACTCGAAATATCACCGGATTTCATTGAATATCACCTTATAGGGATTTGTGAAGGATTTATATTGATAGAAAAAACATACCAAATTGTTTTCAAGGAATAATGGTTTTTTTCTTCGAAAATCGCAATTTCAATACCAAAATAATCATCAACGTGTTATTGATTATTCAAAACATGACCTAGTATTATTCCTATGGAATATGTCAATAACAACCAGGGGTTGGAGAATGGAAAATTATCATAACGAAAAAAAAAATAATGTATTCTTGGATCACGCGATCAAATTTTCTAGAATACTTCGAAAAATATTTTTACAACTTCAAATGTTCTGAGAAAAAGTTTTCTAAAAGTTTGTTGTCCTCAACTTGAAAAATAAACGAAATCAAAAGAATAAGGATTTTTCTGTAATTTGTGTAGATGATTGTTCATAACTATATGTTTACAAATAACAGGTGTTTGTAACATTCTTCATGACCAATTTCCATGAGTACTATTATAAATGAATTTTTTCTTCATGAAAACCTGTTACAATCAGTATTATAAGCGAATCGCATGCAAATTTTCATGTGAGTGCTTCTTGTTTGTTTTGTAAGATGAAGCCAACAATATCATAGAATGAAGTATAATTGAAGACAAATTTGTAACATGATGGTTGATTTATTCAGTTGATATTGTTTTATCAAGAAGACATGAAACATAAAAAATTTCAGAAAAATACCTTTTTCGGTTGAAAATTTCGATATAAATAATCAGCGCAAAATTTCTATGGTGGTTTTGTAGGAGTTTCCTCTGATGGAATCACGTATCGGTTTCTTTATCATGTCATTTATGTACAAAGATCCGATGAAAAACTCATTTTCCTAAAAGTTATAATCTTCAAGTGGGTGTTATTTGTGGAACCATAACTGTCGATGTTTGGAAGTCGAATACTTCAACAATTTTTGAAGCACATCATTGTCCTTCACAGAGTATTTGTCCAAAGCCTAAAACTAATCGAAAATGTACACGGAGAAAAAGGTATCTGAAAAAGTACCATAATTTATGGATTTTTAGCGCTGGTCTGACCTGAGTCTCAATATTTACCTCTAAAAGTACCATAATATCTGGGACTTTCATAAGGAAGGCACCATACTTATTCTGAAAAGTCCAAGAAATTATGGTACTTTTAGATATTCGTGCAAGTAAATATTCCGACTCGGATCAGACCAGCGCTGAAAATCCATAAATTATGGTAATTTTCAGGATATCTGTTTTCTCAGTGTAAGGAAATCGACCCCAAGTTGATGCGCGCGATTTCTACCTCTCTGAGTGTTGGAGAGGACATTTTTACTGAAAGATCGGAGGGGAAATTTTGGCTCCAAATCTGAAATAACTCCTGCGCGCAACGCAATATTGAAACAAATTTTGGTGTACTGCTTCGCCCCAACGTACTATTCAATTTGATGAGACATAGAAAGATGTGCTTTGAAAACTCTTGCAATGAAGTGATATAATGGAGGGGACATTTTTTTTTACGAAATCATGATTTTCGATTTTTCGAAGTTGAATACCCCAAGAATTTTTGAAGCACATTGTTGTGCTTTACGGACTATCTTTCCATAGCCTAAAACTAATAGAAAATCCAAGGAAATTGATCCTAAGTAGATGCGCGCGATTCCTACTTCTAAAAGTGTCGGAGGGGACATTTGTAATTTCGAAATCGGGACACAAATTCGCGGTTTTTTGACAGATATTGGATTGATAGCACAGTGTCATACTCATGTAATTTGAGTAGCTTGAGGTGTAAAGTGTTCGGCTGATTTTTGTTAAAACGTTCCAGTAACGCGCAGAAATGTTGTGAGCAAGCGAAGTAGTCAATTTGTACCCAGAGACAAATCAAAACTCATGTTTTTCGTACTTTGTTCAATCACTATAAGTTATATTCGTTCTCAAGAACTTTCACATTAGGAAGTCTGAATTGATATTTTCACGCACACAAAATTGGATTTCATCCACAGAATTGATTATGAATAGAGAGGGGCAGAAAAATGACGCTTTCCGTGGATATACCCACATACGGATTTACGTGGATATTATCCGGGATTCGCGAGAAGGGCGAATGGATTGTGTCCGTATAAGGATAACATATCACCGCAAAACTTGTATAAGTGCCCGCATATACTCGGATAGAGTTCCGAGTATATCCGGGTTACCATCCGGTTTTTTTACCAGGGAGGTGTCTGTGTGTTTGTCCACACGGAAAAAAAAGATTAGTTGAAATAACTATTCAACTTGTAAGCGCATATGGGCCCACCTTTTTTCGTTAGAATAACAATTTTTTTAGTTAATTCAACTAATTTTGTTAGTAAATCATTTTAAATTGGTTGAATCAATTGATTAATTTGTTATTCTAACGAAAAAAAGTGGGCCCATATGCGCTTACAAGTTAAATAGTTATTTCAACTAATCTTTTTTTTCCGTGCATGATGGAGAATTGCGTTTCTCTCGGTGAGGAGATGTTCAGAATGGATTCAAAGAACAATAGATAATATTATTCAATGATCAACTCTTTTTCCTCCATCATAGTTCTAGAGAAAAGGTCTTTCTACCGATTGTACCGATAGTTTACAGAATTTCTTCAACATATTCAAGAATATGCAGTCCATACAGCACAGAAGCCAAAATCAGATTTTTTAAGAATTCTTTAAATCCGAATCCAAACCTTCATGAACTCTTTCTGAACTGATGTACTGTGTAGAAGAAGATTTCTAGATGTAACCCATGGGCTGAGAAGTCCCGGGCCTAACACATAGATGGCGCGAATTTTACTACATTCACCTGTTTTTCAGTGGGTACTAACCTTCAAAAGACAGCTGTCAAAATTTCATAATATTCTATTCATTAGTTTGTGAGTTATTGTACTAAGAGTGACGCTACTTTTGTTATTTCCAAAACAATGGATCAAAAACAATTTCGTGTTTTAATTTTACGCTGCTTCTTGATGGGGAAAAATACCGTTCAAGCGCAGCAATGGTTTGAAAAGTGTTATGGAGACTCCGCTCCATCAGAAATCACAATAAAACGTTGGTTCGCTGACTTCAAACATGGTCGTAGAGACACCGATGATGCAGAACGCAGTGGACGTCCAAATGAGGTGGTAACACCAGAAAACAAAAGAAATCCACAAAATCGTCTTGAATGATCGAAAAGTGAAGTTAGCTGACATCGTAAAAATATCAAAAGAACATATTGGCTTTATATTCATTCAACTATGAGAAAGCTCTGGTCCCGCGTTCACTCACTGTTGACCAGAAACAAAAACGCGTTGATGCTTCTGAGCAGCGTTTGGCCATGTTTAAACGTAACAAGCCAGAATTTTTGTGTCGATATGTTACAATGGATGAAACATGGACCATCACTTCACTCCGGAATCAAAAGGATTATCTGAGTAGACAGCCACTGGTTTTTGACAGAAGTAAATATTATCTGTACCGGTCGATTACCTTGAGCCCTTGCCAATCTCTTAATCGACTCAATATCTTCAGTCTCAATATTTATATTCGAGGCTTTGAATATATCGACTACACTTTTACATTATTTTTCATTTACCTCCTTGCGATCGTCCAGATGGAATATTATAATATTTGTTCCTTTTTCCTTGGCGCCAACTCTTCAAGTTTTTCCTCCAAATTAATTGTTATATTATTAAGCGATTCAACTTGTTCTTTCAGAATAGACACTTCATTTTTATGATTTACCCACTCACTCATGAACGTTTGATTGTTTTCATTGATTTCATTCACTGCACTTTTAGTTTCTGATAGATCTTTCTTCAAATCCAAGATCAGTTCTATATTTTTCAACTCACTCATGTTTCTTATATTAATTACAAATTAATACTTTATTGAATTTCAAATTAATACTGTATTGAACACAGAGCACGCGCGAACACGGCTGACCTCTATGACAACCGACGTCGAACTCCAACTAAACAGTAATGAATGTCAAGCAATCAAAATTTTTGCTGCTTTGGGAAATTATTTCCGAAGACAACATTAACAACCTTCATTATATAACAAAAACTCTTCCATTGTTGAATCGAATTCATATTGTTGTTTAGTAAAAATGATCATGCCCATTCCACGGAATAGATGATTTGTGTGGTGGAATCAATTATGCGACCATTCACTGTTTGGTACAAATAACAATGCTTGGGTAATCGAATGAAATACAAGTTTAGTAAAATTAATTTGACTTGTTATGGTGACATGAACTGTATGTGCATTCGGTTTCTAATACTAAACATTTGGTCTGTCCATATTTCACTAAATCGTTAAGTACGAGACACCATTGGTTTGATTGATATCACTATTCAGTTTTCTCCGTGCGAGAGCATAGATTACCAGTCTTGGCAACGAACTGATAGAAGCACATTGCATACCCAAATCGTCGATGCAGAAGATTTTGTAGAAGAATTATGTAACTCCATCTTTAAACTTCCCAAGCGTGTATTGCCTATAATGACAATGGGCCCTAGGCTGGGTTCATTCTCTTTAACCCAGTATTAGGGAATGACGATGGGGCCCATGTTGGCTCAATCTTGGCCCTGTTCTGCTTTCTCATACCATTATGATTGGTAGAAAATGGGAATAATTAATCTTGGTGCGGGTACATTTAAACTTGGTCCCAATTTGGACTCGCGTTAGGCCAAAATTGGGGTAAATTTATATCCCGAATATGTGCGTAAAATCCTCAGCGTGTATGAATTTTGGTCCCACTTTAGTCCAGTCTTGGGCCCATATAGGCATGATGAGGCTCAACACTAGGCCCAAGACTGGGCCAAAGTGGAACCAAAATTCATGCCCACTGGGGTAGAATTCAAAGCAATTTTCCAATTTCAAAAAAATAGGAAGGGGCCGTATTGATTGCCTAGTCTGGGTTCATGCTGGGCCCATGGTGTTACCAATCCTCGGGAAAAGCAATACAGCCAAGCTGGGAACGATGTTATCATCACAGGGTTGACCCCATTTGTCTGCCCAGCTTAGCCCCACGTTGGGCAGCATGGGCACCCACCCTGGGCTTAGATTGGGCCCGCCGTTGATACACACGGGTTGAACCACATTCTTTTATCGCCAAACAGCGGTCTCCGTTTTTTAAACACTTCAAACAAACTTTGCAAGGAGGAGGATTTGTTGTTTTGTGTGATTTCGCTGAAAATTATGCCTTCGTAGCACAAAACGCAGCACAATCGTTTCATTGGAATAACGATCAAGTGACGATATTCGCGATAGTTGTTTGATACAAGGAAAATGATGCACTGAAACATTTTAGTATGGCTATTTTGTCTGATAATCTCAAACATGACACTATTGCAGCTCACGAATTTCAGAAAATTCTGATTAATCATCTTGGACAGAATTTTATACCCAAAAAAATCTTTTACTTCACTGACGGGGCTGCGCAACATTTCAAAAATAGGTACAATTTTCAAAATCTCCTGTTTCACGAAGAAGATTACGGTATATTAGCTGAATGGCATTTTCATGCGATGGTATAGGAGGTGATTTGAAAAGACTCGCAGCTCGTGCAAGTTTACAAGCATCGCCCAGTGGTCAAATTTTAGATGCATCAACTCTGTATCACTGGGCAACAGCAAATTTGTCAGAAACTGCAGTGTTTTTCAGTTCCAAAGAAGATCATGACAAAGCAACGAACGCATTGAAAATTCGATTTGACCAATCAAAAACTATACCAGGTACACAAAAATACCATTCTTCTGCTGCCTCATCAAAAAATCTATTGATTTTGAAAAGATTTTCAATTTGTGAAGAGTCAAAGGAAATTTTGTTCTCAAGTAGAAAAATAAAGTAGTGAGCTATTGGGAGGAAATAATCTAGTCGTGGTTGGTATTGAGGTGAATGCATGGAGCGCATTATTTTTTCCTTTTTTCTGTATATTCTCTAGATACCAGGCGAAATAATTCAAGGTATTGTTTTCATATATAGATTCCGATTTGAATTAAGCAATGAATGGTTCTTAATAATCAACAAATTTGTAAATGCTAACATAATTTAATTAACAATTGTTGTCAAATGTATTGTTGTGCGGGTTGTTATCGACAAAATAAATGTACGAAATTGATTATGTTACATAGTCTTGTGGGATTTTCAAACCTTTGACTTAGCTTGCCTCCTCGCACGTTGACTTTCCTTGATCAATCCGGGGTTCCTGCGTTCTTTAAGTCTTTTATTCACACACTCCTAATCCTCATCCCGTCTCATTTTCTACATATTTTCATAGGAAAAGAGTCAGACTGTCTTCCTATCTAAGCTAAAAGAATCTCAAAAATACCTCAAGGGCCGAAAATCGCAAAAATACTTTTCAAATTGAAATTTTTCTAGTAAAAAATTATCTTACGTAATTGTGAATATCTTTATCGTCATTGACGAGTATTGTGCGTTTAACCAGTCAGGAACTAGACATTTGCAAGTATTTCACCAGAACATTCCTAAGCATTCGTAAGCGTCTAGTTGTCGACTAGTTGAGCGTGACGAGACTAGTCAATGACTCGTCATTTCTATTAGAAAAGTTTCAAAATTTCACTTCACATAGTGCAAAATGCTTCACATATGTTCGTGTAACTTTGAAAATATTTGTTGAATTGATTGGGAATTTTTAGTTCGTACATGAATATGTGTAGATACGGAAATGAAATTCAAAAAATCAATTACTTGAGAATTCTGAATGCGTATAACCTAAACTATTCAATACTCAGATTTTCCTTCCTATTTCCCCTTCCAAGATCTATTCTAAATACCTATTTTATATTTTGTATTTAAATGGAGTTCATCGAACTGTTCTGAATTTATCTTTCGAATAAGTTTTGAAAACTTCATATTCTCTATTCAAAATAAATTTTCGGATCTATTTTTGACAGCTGTGAGAGAGAGTACTAAACATGTCTATTTTTTCTTTGTATTATTCGAAATACAAGACAATTTACCACTCACATAGTACGAGGTGTGTTCAAAAAGTAAGGTGACTTTGTATTTTTAAGAAAAAATATTTATTTATTTATCAATATTTATGTTGTCCCCTTCAAAGTAATCCCCCTCAGATACAATACACTTATGCCAACGGTTTTTCCAATCCTCAAAGCACTTCTCATAAGCACTTTTCGGTATAGCCTTGAGCTCTTCCAGCGATGCAGTCTTTATCTCTTCAATCGTTGCAAATCTCCGTCCTTTCATAGGTCTCTTTAGTTTTGGGAACAAGAAGAAGTCACATGGGGCCAAATCCGGTGAATATGGTGGCTGAGGCATGATTGTGGTGTTGTTTTTGGCCAAAAAATCTCTCACAAGCAAAGATGAGTGAGCAGGGGCATTATCGTGATGCAAAAGCCATGAATTATTTTTCCACCATTCTGGACGTTTTCTTCGTATTGCTTCTCGCAAACGGCGCATAACTTCAAGATAATACTGTTTATTGACCGTACGACCATATGGTAAGAACTCCTGATGCACCACGCCATGGTAATCGAAAAAAACAGTGAGCAAAACTTTGACATTTGATCGAACTTGGCGTGCTTTTGTTGGTCTTGGCTCATCTGGGGTCTTCCATTGGGACGATTGGACTTTGGTTTCGACATCATAACCATATACCCATGATTCGTCACCAGTTATAACCCTTTTGAGTAAATCTGGGTCGTCGTTGACGTCATTCAACAGTTCTTGAGCGATGCTCATGCGACGGTTCTTTTGGTCAAAATTTAGCAATTTCGGAACCAACTTCGCTGACACACGTCTCATGCTCAAAACGTTAGAAAAAATTTCATGGCACGAGCTAAGCGATGAACCAACATCCTCAGCAACTTCTCTGATAGTGATTCGACGATTTTCCAAAACAATTTTCTTCACTGCTTGAACGTTTTCATCAGTTGTTGACGTGCTTGGGCGTCCAGAGCGAGGCTCGTCATTGGCATCTTCCCGGCCATCTTGGAAGAGTTTGTACCACTTGTAAACATTTTTTTCACTCAGAACAGTTTCACCGTATGCTACTGTCAACATTTTAAGTGTTTCGGAGCACTTTATTTTATTTTTTACACAAAATTTGATGCAAATCCTTTGATCCATATTTTTCGATAGCAAGAAATCGCCGAGCACGCAAAACACTTATAACCTTTACGCCTCTCACAACCAAACAAAAAATGCTATACACTTGAAACTTGGTACAGATGTTCGGGAAGAGTGTGCCAACATAACAAAACAAAAAAATCGATAATCGAAAGTACGTTGCCCGCGAAATTTGAAAAGTCACCTTACTTTTTGAACACACCTCGTACAATCGCACTGGAAGAAATTTTAGCGGAATATCTTAGCACTCTCAGGATGGTGAAGGAACATTTGGCAGAATTTCACCAATGGAGCTAGAAATTTTGCTGCAGCAGCCAAATCTGATTATAGAAGCTAAAAAATGACTGTCCATCTCACAGCAGTGAATAACTCTCTTCCGTATGGTGACACCCTGTGACTAACAATGCAAATGAAAATTCCTCTCAAAAAGCATGTATGAACGAAAGAACTCTTTTTGGGTCAGCATTTACCACATATCCGTATCTTACCCAAGACCTAAAATGAATTTATCCAGCACGAAGAACAATGGACCACGTAAATGAAATTCCAATATTCATGAAATACAGAAGTCCTACTTTTCTTTATTCTTATATTGAAAATAGAATGCACATGTAAACTCATAATTGAGAAAATTTTTTCACAATGGATCTTACTTGAGTAATCTTGTAAGTCTTCGAAAAATCTCACGAACTTCATCTGCGAAGCGTTTGTCGTGTGGATTCAGATTATCAATTCTTATCGCAAGAACGGACAAGCAACCACACAAATGGAACACAAGGGTTATCATCAGACAATCCGCTGTGGTTTGACCCAAACTGCCCAAAAATATAAAAGGCATTTGCCACAAATAAGTGATTGCGTAAGTTTGGATGTCTTCTATTTTATAAAATACGTGGCATCGATATGGTAAGATGAAAATCATTTCCGTTCGGTTGTCCACGTCCGAATGAGCCGACCCTGCGTCAGAACAAAAGTTAGAATGCCATAAAATGAGTCTTTCTTCGTCTACACTAGTCGTTTCTAATGACAATGATTCATTCGAATCGGGTACTCCAAAAATCAGCTATATCCCAAGAAACAAATTGCTCACTAAACTAGCACCACGCAGCCTTAGTGGGAATTTCTGTGAATTGTTTAGTTTTCCAAAATTCGGAGAACAAGAAACAGATCGGAGAACATGGTCACGGGAACCACCCTTGCATGGAAACAAAATAAAATCACGTAAAACTGATTTTAACATTGAACTCAATACACACTGGGGTGATCGCGCCAATGGGAACGCTTTTGTCTCCGTCTATTCCATCAAAATGACAAGAGAAAGAATCAATCGGATGTGTTTCCTTTTTTATTCATGTATAATTCATCCCTGATGCATGTGTCAAGAGTCACATAATTTTCATCCATTCAATCTTTCATAATGTAAGAGTTTTTCTGCGACAAAAATTGGATACTTCACAAAAATTATACATCACCTATGTATAACTCGTCTTCAATCCATGTGTCAACTGTCCGATAATTTTCCCCACAATTCAAATACAATCCATCTTCATCCAATCGACCGTAAATCCTACGATCGGGACAAATCCCACAATCCATCTACACCTATGTATCATTCATGTGCAATATATGTTTTTGATATGTGGGATCAATTTCCGACCCGATTTATACATAAATTAGTTTGTTTCTAGGCATAAAAGCCCCATAAATTTTTCACATCGGAAAGAACAATGGTTAGAAGAGAAATGTCAGGACATAGCAGTAGGATTTAGGGGGAATAGATGAGGCTTATAGGATTGTTAGAAGATGTTTTTGGACAGATGAAATCTAGAAGCAGTGAGATTAAAACTTCTCTTGGGAGTAAATTTATAAGAATGGAAGAAAAGATAAAACAATGGATTAATCATTTGGAAGATATGTATTAAGGAAGCGATGATATAGGATTCTTAGAGATGGAGGAAGATGTTGATGGAGAAAAATTGGAAGATTCGATTTTGAGATCAGGATTCGACAAGGCTTCAGAAGAAGTGAAAAATAATAAAGCGCCAGGAATAGATGGCATAAGTGCGGACCTTATTAAAGCCTGCAGTCAAAGAACTCGTGACTCACTGTGTCAATTGCTCAGAGATACCAGGTGTGTAAGTCAGTGATCCCAGATGAGCTCCGAACTGAGGGGAAGAGTATCCCCCACCACTATGCCATATTTTTACGAACATATGTAGTGGTGCACCAACACATACGTTACATGTATATATGGCATAGTGGTGGGGGATACTCTTCCCCTCAATTCGGAGCTCATCTGGGATCACTGGTGTAAGTATGAAACCGGAATTTTTGTACAGAAAAAACACGTTTATTGTAATGATATGATACAAAGTAACTGATTCAAAGTATTGTCCGTCGCTATCTATACGTTGTTTCCTTCTTTCTGGCAATTTGTGGATTCCGCCCCAAAAGAACTGTTGCTCTTTTGAGGCAAACCAGTCATCGAGCCATTTTCGTACATCTTCGTAAGAAGTAAAGCGCTGCTCAGCAAGTGCGTGTCCCATCGATGCAAACGAGTAGTAATCGGATGGGGCAAGGTCCGGTGAGTAAGGCGCGTGCTGAAGAATCTCCCAACGGAACGACTCTATCGTTTCCTGGACCTGTTTTGCTTTGTGTGCTGGTGCATTGTCATGCAGCAAAATCACCTTGTGTCTTTGTTGGTATTCTGGTCGTTTTTCACGCAAAATTCAATCCAAATCGATCATTTGTTGAGGGTGGCGTTGAGTATTGACAGTTTGCCCAGGTTTCAGCTGCACGTAGCAGATTACGCCCTTCTGATCCCACCAAACACACAGCATTGTCTTTCGTCAGTAGCGGTTTGGTCTTGCCGTCGATGTTGACGGTTCACCCGGAGTAACCCATGACTTTTTGCGCTTAGGATTCTCGAAATATATCCACTTTTCATCGCCAGTCACAATTCGATGGAGAAATGGCTTTCTTTGGAACCTGGCGAGCAGCATTTCACATGATGTTTTGCGGTTTTCCTGCTGTCTTTCGTTGAGTTCATGTGGAACCCATTTCCCGATTTTTTGTATCTTTCCCATGGCTTTCAACCGAAGGGAGATGGCTTCTCGGGCCACCTTTAACTGATCCGCCAGTTGTTGTTGTGTTTGAGCGTCGTCTTCGTCCAACAAGGCTTGCCCCACATAGCACAAATGTCTCAGTAATATTTCCAGAATATTCTGGAGACATTGTAATATTGTCAGAATATTCTGGAGATATTACTGAGACATTTGTGCTATATGGGGCAGGTCAGCGTCATCAAACTTTTTCGGTGGTCTTTCACGTTCTCCGTTCCTGACGTCAAAATCGCCACTTTTGAACCGTTTGAACCACTCGAAACACTGTGTTTTACCGAGAGCATGCTCACCAAACGCCTCCACAAGCATTCGATGCGATTCGGCTGCGGTTTCCTTCAGATGAAAACAGAAAAGTAGTGCTGTCCGCAAATCGTAATTTGTTGGCACAAAACTCGACATGTTTATCTCTAATAAACTAATGCTACTGAATGAAACTCGTGTTACTGTGAGTTGGAAATCTTTGTCGGATATCAATACAATAACAAGACACCGCTGACGTGATTTGTCGGTAACTGTATCGACATCTAGCGCCACCTATGGGCAAATTCCGGTTTCATACTTACACACATGGTATGTAAGTACGGAAATGGAGTAGTGCTTCCACAATACGAGACGATACGATATTTTCTGAAATATTGTCTCGTTCTTGAAGAATATGAAAATAATGATATCGTCTTGTTCTTGAATGATTCTTGTCATGAATTATCTTGATCTTGTCTTGACAATACCTCAAGAATATTGATCTTGTGGATAAATTTTCAGAATTTTATATGTTTAAGGAAATATATAAATATGAATACATGTTTCACAGTGCAACTACTGGTGAAAATTTATTGCTTCAGCAATGAAACTCACTATCTTCACAGTGGAACAACATTTCTCTGATTGAATTAATTGAGAGAGGAAACGCAACATTACAGAGGATCCCTTCACGGAGAGAAAAAATTTGCTGACGCAGCAAATTGAGGTATTATATATAGAATAGCATGATTTTTTGCTGACCTAACTAAAAATTTGCCATAACAGCAATCGTGTTAGTTACGACAGCAATTTTTCAGCTGTGGCAGCAAAAAATGTTTGCTCCACCAGCAAATTTTCAGTATTATATACAGGACAACAAACAAATTTTGCTGGGATAGCAAACATTTTTTGCTGTCACAGCTAAAAATTCGCTGTCGCAGCTAACAAGATTGCTGGAACAGCAAATAGTTTGCTGTCACAGCAAAAAATTTGCTGCTCTGGCAAAAGGAACCCAACAAAAGTAGATTTCGCTGCCACAGCGAATTCCTTTTTCTTCATGTTTTGTCCACGTTGCCTCCACGCAGATGCGACGTGGAAGCGGTAGGTGTGCTGGTAGGGTAGTGCACTTCTCCTACATATAGTGTACTTAATATACTACAATTTCATAAGATTTGAACGAAAAAGACAGCGGATTTCGAATATTGCTCACTGTTTGATCGTAGCACCTGTAGCAGAGCAATTCGTCGCACACCACAATTACACACTCTCATCACACGGCAATTAGAGAGTGGGGATCGAAGATATTTCATACCTTTGGCTGTCAATCCCTTCCAAGTTCAGTGGGTCATGACACTCTTAGAGCAACGGGTGTGTGTTCCCTTCGATTATCTTTCCATGTGTAAAGTATTTGGTGTAATTAGTTTTCATCTCCTCGCGATCCGCTGTGATTACGTTATCTCCGAATTCCTCTGGGAATACGCCGTGATCGAGTATTAATTCTTGACGCGGTTTCTCATCTTGGGCATCTTCTGCTGGACACCTCCAAATTCTATCGTCGATCGTCATTGGACCAGGAAATCTCCCCCGACTTTTTCACGGTGCACCGCAACGGTTGTATGTATGAGTGAGTGAATGACGCGTGAATCTTGGCCAGATTCATTTCTCCATTTCGGGTCCTTTGGATAGGGTACTTGTTTACCTTTCAACTGACCCATCTTTGTGAATTCCGTTATAGGGAGTTTATTCCTTGGAGTTTATATTATATTGTTATTCGTGAATTATAGTGTCAAAACTAAACACTCGTCCTTTCTTCTCTTTTCTAAACAAAAAACGAGACGGAATCTATTTCCTCTTCCTTCAATCTGTAGTCCGTTTCTCATCCGTATTTTATGTCTTTCAGTCACTACGTCAAGTCGATTCATTTGTCAGCTAATTTAATTTTCTCAGTATTCTCATCAATTAGAAGTCCTTTCAATTCCAATTGTTATTTTCTATGTCAACACGGCGAAGGTCGAACACTTACGTATTATGACGTTTTGCCTTTCATGAATAATTTCCTCATACGCGGTAAATTATCAAATACCTCAACACTTGGAGCAATGGCCCAACATATCGGACCAACGGTATAAGGAACGGCAGTGATAAGCAAAGTTATTTTCCCTCAAATTTATCCAGTGTCTTTGTTCCTATTGCCGTACCAATTAGAATTTCAGCCCATGGTAAGGATGCAATCAATGATGCCTCATTGTCGCTGATCGACAGAAACGAATCTGATTTTAGTAATTTAGGTGAAGCCGTTGATGACCACCCCACAGTCAATCCAAAAGAAAATATGGCCAAGTTGGCTGAAACGTTCAAGAATCGAGCGAAATCAACATTGTACTTTGACATAGTTTTAATGTAAATCCAATTCGGAGACAAACAATACCTATCAGAACACATATTACGTAGTAGTACATAATTAATAAATGAAACGATAAAGAATTTAGTATACAAAAATTGTCTTGTGGTTGTATCTTCGAAGCAACTACTCGCAAATGGAAATTCACAACTCATGTTTATCATCCTCAATTTGAGGAAATAATAACTTTCACCAGTCATAATGATGTCACGTTTGCTGATTATAGCCAACAGATAATCAAGGGTGAAACAATGTTCGTGGTTTGCTCTGATACAGGAGCACATTCACTACGGGTGTCAATTTTGAATACGATAGGATACCTAAATAGCGTTTTTCAAATACCCAAATAACCTGATCCTAAGGAAAAAACTAAATCTTCGGCTCATGTTTTCCGTGTCAAAAAAATCCAGGTGGTTCCGATAAGGGCCTATGTGTAAATCCCTGGGAACCCATTGGCACGGAGAAAAATGCAGCTCGGAAGGATAGTAATCTTTAATAGAAAATTGGAGAATATTTCTTGAAATCTAAGAATTTTTCTTAAGTTCGTAATAAACATAAAACGCTTCAGATTTCTCTTGAATATTGCTCGAAAAACAATGGAAAATTATCAATACTCAACAAATCATAAAAACAAATATTAAGTTTCCAAAAGTCACGCATGAAATTTCACGAAGTAAGTGACAAAATTCTGAAATCTTATTTTCAAATTACAGAATTTTGTTATTCACTTTGTAAAATTTCATGCGCGACTTTTGGAAACTTCATATTTGTTTTCATGATTTGTTAAGTATTGATAATTTTTCATTGTTTTTCGAGCAATATTCAAGAGAAATCTGAACCATTTTATGTTTATTACGGACTTGAGAAAAATTCTCAGATTTTGAGAAATATTCTCCAATTTCTTATTAAAGATTACTATCCTTTCGAGCTGCATCTTTCTCCGTGGGTATCCACTCATTTTCATGCGGGTTCTTAGGCAATCCCATTTGGGACCCAAGGAAATTTTCGGTAGGGGGTCTTTTTGCTGAAAACGTTTTTCACCGAATACTAGGAGATTTCGTAGTGATCTCTAGAAATGACTAGCGATTGTCGAATAAGGTTTATTCGGCAAAAAGACCCCCTACCAAATTTTCCTTGTGTTCGTAACGTTTGCGAGTCCAATCTGAAAGCACTCGTGGTCGTACTATATAGTGACGGCTGTCGTGGCAGTAGTGTAGTCTTGCAAAACAAACATATCAGCTCTGTTCACTTACTATCGTTTTTCAGTCTGAGAGGGATAGAAACTCTCCCGCCTATTTCAAAATACGGTTGGAAGAGTTTCTGTTTCTGTCTTTCTTAAACTCCCGCCATATACGGGCTCGGTCTATCTATACTACGTCTTTGTTATTTAACATTGTTTGTATATCTAAATATACAGTATATATAGATATACAAAGTTCATAACCAACACTGCAATAATTCACTGTAAAATTTGTCCTTACTGCGCATTGGTGATTTTGATAATACAAGATCGAGATTTAGTCAAGATCTTGACCAACTGATCTCGACGATACGCTTTTCTCGATTGGTACATATTGTTCTTGTCTTGAATGCTATTTTACGCATCTTGCCTCGATATTGTCTCGATTTCCAAGACAAGACAAGACAAGATCAATAATTTCTCGAATCTCGCGGAAGCACTAAAATGGAGAAGTACGGGAAGATTTCCAAAAGCATGAAATTTTCGCCATTTCAAGAAAATAAGGAGCAGACAATTGCGAGAACTACAGAACGATTAGTCCAACTCCACATGCCTCGAAAATACTGACAAATTATATACAGGAGGATAGAAAATAAAATAGAGAGTAGATTAGCAAAAGATCAGTTCGGTTTTAGAAGAAAATTAGGGAACGCGAGAAACAATTTTAGCATTTAGAACAGTAGTAGAGAAAAGACTAGATAAAAAGTAACAAATATAAACTTCATTGAACAAATGAATAATATTAAATTAATGAAGTATATTCAAATTTTGAGGAGAACAAAAGCACAGATGAAAAATCAACTACAAATGAGGTTCAACATGTCATCGCTGTGCTTGTGATGCAGTCCTATGTCCTCGTAACTATTCGTCATCACGCCCCAAACAGCATAAGTGGATCGATCAAATTAATTACTTCTTCCAACCGAGCGTTGGCCGTCTCTGGAGTATGCAGTTTTACCGGATACACATGATTTTCTATGTGCCCTCATACAAAAATTAAGGAGTTTCAAATCAGGTGATCTATGAAGAACGAAAATTTCAGTACTGACTGATTTGAATGATGATGGATTCACAATGATGAAAATGAGGCTGGGAACTCATGCGAGCGTTTTGACGCCGCGTCAACATTGATTGGAGTAAGAGATCCCACAGCTTGTCTCCTTCTACAACCAGTGTTGACGCGGCTCCAAAACATTCGCATTAGTTTTCAACCTAAGCGTTGTGCCAATTGGAAATTCCATGTCGAATTACCAGAATCTCATGAGTTCATGGAATAGATTTCAAAAACTCTGACTGTTTCTTAACCTGTCTCAAAAGCTGATGCAAATAATCCAATCGTTTTGCATACTCTTGTTCTGTCAATTTATGGACTTGATCAGAATGATACGGATGCAAATTTCCATCTGTCTCTACCCATTGAATTGTGGATTTTGATATTCATGCCCCTCTACCAATCTTCCGAATACTTGTCGTTGGGTTATCTTCAATATTATCTGAACCCAACTCTGAATCAATTTGATCGAAATATAATTTTTCTAAACTCATGAAACGATCCTTCAATCACTGTTCTTTTTTAAAAGGGGAAATATAAGCAAATGTACTTGTTTTTTGAGAATCTATTACAATTCATTGGTTGAAGATGAAACAATGAAATGGAGCACACCTTAAAATATACGTTCAAAGCTATCTTGACAATTTTTTTGGAACAAAAATATTTCAAAATGGTGTAGCTACGAGTTGGTACCTCGTTTTTGCGCCGTGCAGTCTACAGGGGTCAATTTTTATCTAAATTCAGAAAACCAGAATGTTATCGTTCATGTATATCAAAATGCACAACTTCACGGAAAAGAATAGGATATATAATATTTACATTGCTTTTGTAAATTTTTAGATTAAAAGCAAAATTACGCTTCTGAATTTTTAATTTTTCATTTTCATTCGTTTTGACTCCGTCAAGTTGTGCGTTTTCACATATTCTAACGATAGAATTCTGGTTTTGAGATTTTAGGAATAAATTGAGGCCTGTAGGCCAATTGAGGCCAATTAAGGCTGCTTGGTTCAAAAACGAGGGACCCACTTCTAGCAGCTGTAGCTCCGCCATTTTGAAATATTTTTATCTCAACAAAATTATGAAGATACTTTGAAACGTAGTTTTCAAGATGTGCGTTACTTCATTAATGGATCCCCAGCCAATTCTCTCGTTATACATTCTCAAGAAATGGTACGTCAACATGTACTTCCCCCCTTCAAAACGACGTTTGAAAAAACCACCGAAAAGGTGAAAGTTTTCTAAAAATCTTACAATGTGAGTTCAAATAAAATATTCAGTCTCCAAATCTATTTTGCAAGTATTGATTATTTGTTTCTTTACTAAAATGAAGAAACGACGGATTTAATACAATAGAACATACTGGAAAACAATTTTTTCACTCCAAGCAAAGAATTTTCAATTATACGCATGCGACGTATGGTGATCACGCGATACGTGAACGTGTCATTGTCAGGATTGTCAGCGAGTACAGAAGGCCACAAGCGGGATATGAATTTTCAAAAAATTGACCATATGAAATACGCAATTCCAACATATTATGACATTTTTCATATTTACTCTCAATGTGACAGCAATTGTAGTTTGAAAGCACGAAGATATGCAGAAAAATATCCAACTAGAAACGTTCCGACGCATACAATATTCAATAAATTAGCGTCCAGATTAATTTTGTGTTGGCTTGTCATCAAAGCTTGCACTTGAGTTGACATAGCTTGACGGCAACTCATGCACGGGCCGTAGAGGAACACGGGGGAATTGGCACCACTGAAGAAAAAACTCCTGAAACGTTGGACATACATCACTCTTTGATATAGTTTTTGGTTTTTTTTACAGCGTAACTAATCAGGTTTATCTCATCAACAAATAAATCAAAAAATGAACAAAACATAAACATTCATGGTCATTTTATATGAAAGTAGCGTTGGCTCCCATTGCCCAAGTGTACGGGGGAATTAGAGCCAGATAAAGGGGTAATGAGATCCACCAGGGCAATGGTAACCAGAGTAAGAATATTATATAACAAAAATGATATACTTATAATATTTTAAGTATATGCTTATACCTGAAACTTACTCTCATATGAAACGTAATTATATTATATTTAGGAACGTACAAAATCACAGTTTTATAAAATTAAAAACAATTATTCACTGTCTAATACAAAAATGACAAACATAATCTTTGGCGGGATCACTTCCTGTACATGGAGCGTCAGCCCATTCACCACAGGATCCACACCTGTACCATATTTCGTTTGATTCACCAGATTCACACCAAATCATACAAGTGTCTTCTTTATGTCAGATGTCAGGTGGAATCTTCATCAACGTAGTCACTACTATTATCATCGCAGATATTCTCTCGCAGTACCATCTTCAAATAAAAACTTTTTAGCTTTTTTCTTCGCTTTGCTTTCTTTACACCTTTAACATTTTCACCCTGTCCTTAATGGATTTTATTTTCTTTCACGAGACTTTCCTTTTTCTTTTCTTGTAGTACAGTTTTATTTGGGGTAGCAGTGATTATTTGCGAATGTTGTTTATGCGTTCGTTTTCGGATCTCTCGAGAAGTTGATGGTTGATGGGATATAAGTGCTAGTACAGGATTTATATTCTCATTTAATTCAGAGGAAGCAGGTGGAATATCTTTTTGGACACTTACATTAATATTTCGGACATTTTCACTATCATCCCTCTCAGGCGATTGAATTTCGCTGTCAGAAGACAGTATCGCAGTGCTCTGATCAGGTCGATTGGGCTTATGAGGATCTACAATGTCATCCGTTACTAGACTGCGGAAGTTTATGCACTAACGATTTATCAATGAATGAAGGTAAAAATTGAATGGGTCAATTCGTTTTTGATAGGTGATCAATTTATTAAGTGCATACCGAAAATATGCAGAATTATGCAAAAAACATGCGATAATATATACAGGGTGTCCCATTTTAATCTGTCACTTAGAATATCTCGAAAACGAATAGATTGAGAAGAAAATGATCCGGGAAAAAAATGTGAGAATCTGAGGGGGACATTCGATGGTGAACTTGGCTTTGACCTCAGATCCCACTTTCAAGGTCATTCTGAGGTCAACTCATGTTTTTTAAATGGAATCCCCTATTTTTTACTACCGGTTTAGATTCAACGCTAAAAACCAAGGAACTTTTGTCCCAAACGTTTTTTCTAAATCCCCATAGATGGCGCTCTAATTGATGAGAAAATGAGGATTCTCAAACCCTCGGATTGTATTCTGTCTAACATAATGCTCAACTCTTGAGTGTTTCCCATCTCCCGGAAATTGCCGTCGGTGGTGTTTTGTTTTGGTTTTGTTCTTGGAAATTGTTATTGTTTTGATTCACGTGTGAATACCTTAGAAATTTAGCATTCTCAAACTGCTCAGTTCTCTGCTATCATTTGGAGGAAACACATTTCTAAATATCATGTCTGATTACGCGCCAAACGATATTGTTGACGTTTTGTTGTGTCTCGGTGAAGCGCGGGGAAATTATGTTGAAGCTGTGAGAACGTTTCAACGTCGTTTTCCGGATCGGAGGTGTCCAAATCACATTACGATCCGATTTCTTGAACAACGTGCTCGTCAAGGTCTCCTCAAACGACAGAGGAACAAGGAAGTTTATGCGGATGACAATGATCCTGATGTGAGATCGCTGGCTGTGCTGGCATTAATTCATATTAATCCCCATATCAGTCTTCGGGATATTAAGAAAATGACCGAGATTCCTCGATCCACAGCTCAGCGTATCTTGAAATCGTTGGATTATCATCCGTACCATATCACTTTGGTGCAATCTCTAACAGCTGAGGATTTCATAACAAGATTGAACTTCTGCACGTGGGCCCAACGGAGAATTGAAGAAGATCCTACTTTCTCTCACCGCGTTATGTTCTCTGATGAGTCAATATTTCACAATGTTGGAATTCTCAATACGCACAATTGCCATTATTGGAGTGCACAGAATCCTTACTGGGTCCGTACAATCAATCATCAACACCGTTGGAGTGTGAACGTTTGGTGCGGAATTGTAGATTCCAGGATCATAGGGCCGTATTTTTTTTAAGGAAACCTGACTGGCGCGGAGTATCTTCGTTTTTTGCATTTTGAACTCCCTGCTCTTATGGAAGACGTGAGTCTTGACGTGAGATCAAGGATGTGGTTCCAACAGGATGGAACACCTCCTCATTACATGCGAATTGTTCGAAAATTTCTGGACGAGAAGTTTCCCAGAAGGTGGATTGGCCGTGGAGGACCTGTGCGATGGCCACCTAGGTCGCCAGATCTTACGTCGCCTGATTTTTTCTTGTGGTGTAACATAAAAAATGTTGTATTCCGTGGACTTCCAACAACACGCGATGACATGAAAGATCGAATAAGAAGAGCATGCACAGCAATAACACCTGCTACGTTGCAAGCAACTGTAGAAAACTTTCATAAAAGACTTGCGCTTTGTCAAAGGCAAAACGGCGCTCATTTTGAACATCTTTCGAATGCCCAATGCGTCCCCGAAGATACACCTCCAGTTCAGACAATCGGCCCTTTTCAGGGCCACAATGATGTGTAAAGTCCGATCGCGCAACCTCCTCGTGGTGCACATTGGGTAACGCTGATGCCGACGGCAATTTCCGGGAGATGGGAAACACTCAAGAGTTGAGCATTATGTTAGACAGAATACAATCCGAGGGTTTGAGAATTCTCATTTTCTCATCAATTAGAGCGCCATCTATGGGGATTTAGAAAAAACGTTTGGGACAAAAGTTCCTTGGTTTTTAGCGTTGAATCTAAACCGGTAGTAAAAAATAGGGGATTCCATTTAAAAAACATGAGTTGACCTCAGAATGACCTTGAAAGTGGGATCTGAGGTCAAAGCCAAGTTCACCATCGGATGTCCCCCTCAGATTCTCACATTTTTTTCCCGGACCATTTTCTTCTGAATCTATTCGTTTTCGAGATATTCTAAGTGACAGATTAAAATGGGACACCCTGTACATGTATGACTCATACATTCAAATTATAATTCAAATAACAATAAAGGATCAGACTTTCCTTCATATTTCCTATTGTCAAATTGTGTCGTTTATCTGTTAATAACAGCTTCTATGCTGAGAGCGATCTCTCAACATCGCAAGATGTTACAGGAGCGTATTTATATTTATTCCATAGCTCAGATGGGATATTTACAATAGATTCAACTTGTTCATGCCCTAATATTCTTCCTATTTGAAATATTCCTTCGAAATCTAGGTTTCTTTTGGAAACACTCTCTGTTCTTAACTTTATCTTCTCACCACTTGCTCCTGGTATTAGATTCAATTCACAGGTTAAATTTTTCGCTATTTCCAATGATTGACTCAATGGTAATTCTAAAGATTCCAATCGTGTGATGGTTTGTGGTAAATTTGAGAAATAAGATTTTATATAAGCCAAGTCTTGAGCTAATTCCTCATTCTGAAAGACTTGAATGGCTGATTTCATCGGTGAGGCCTCATTTGCATCGAATAATTCAATCACCTGTCGAGGATATGGAATATGTAATCATCCATGAAATTATTCAGAATGTAAAATTCATTATCATCCAAAACTTACACTCTTAACATCCTGCAAATTTTCCGCATAGTACAAAGCCGCTTCAATCCAAGTTCCCCACCGGGTTAAAACTGGTTAAGGTGGTAACGAAGTATCGGGTAACTTTTCTTTGAATGCTTGGATGCACAGCGGAGCTGTTAAAAATACTTTCTTTTCAGAAGATATTAGTTTATTAACTTCTAGGAAATTATTTCGGATATCTCTCGCAATTCTATGAAATCCATGTGCCAAACATGTGCCATGTGTCAAATGCTGCTGCATCTGTGACAATAAGCAGTACTTTTTCATGAAATTCGGCGTTGTTATAAAATGCTTGCAACGACGAATTAATAAAACGCGATATTGTCTCATGATTTGTATTATCAAGAAATTTACAACCAACCAAGTGTGGCTTTGTTTTCTCTCCTTCACATAGTTTCCCAACTATCAAATTCGCTACTCGTCTGCCAGTTGAATCTGTAGTTCCATCTACAGGAATCCAAATATGATTGTCTCCTAGGTCTTTTTTTATGTTTATAAGTGTACGATGATAACAGTCGTCCAAATAACTTTTGCGGAGAGTTGATTCGTCAGGAATTTTTTGACCTGTATATTTTGTTAGGAATTTTCGCCACACTTCATTATCCAAACTTCGCCAAGGCATTTTGATTGCTACCATTGCTTTGCTCATGTCAATAAAAAATTGATGTTGCCTCGTTGACTTCGTTTGTTGCTGATTTCCATCAGCAGAATTTGAATCGATTGGCGAGAAGCCACTATTTGAGAGTTCTACGTTTTTTTTGTGTCTTTTGGTGCATGATTGTTGCTCTATTTGCGATTCTCTATCACACACAATCTTATATATTATTAATTATTTCAGAAATATTATTCAAAAAATCTTCACAATCGTTTTCGTACGCTGGAGTAAAAAGATTCATTGCATCAAATCAGACTTATTTATACTGGATAAATCGTATACTTGGATACGGCTAAAGAAACACTAATAATATCGATTTCATCACATACTTGATGAATGCCACACATATTTCTTTGAATTCACTCCATACCGATTATGATTTGAGAAATCCAACTGGAAATCGATAAGTTTGAATGGAATAAATGATGTGATTATAGTTATTAAATATGAACTCTTTGATTCTATACAATTTTTGGTAACAATGAACAAGTTTTATTTGTGACAAACAATGCCTCATGAAAGTGTTCAATCAAATACATTGATTTGTCAGAATAAAATCTTTTTCTCAGTATATTCATGTCAAAATTCCGGCAATTGAAAATTGATTTCTACATATTCAAACTGTAAATACTGCTCACCTCTTCATCGTTACATACACTACAAACTATGTCTCCATTAATACACATTGAATGGTTATTGTTTATTTCATTCAGCCACTTCTGCACCAGAGTTCCTCTACTGCTTTTAATTTTAGGCATAATCACGGAAATTTTCAAAATTCTTTCTCCTTTAGATTATAAATGTATTCTGTCAAATAAATTTCGAAGACTGATCGTATATACGTACGTATCTGATTATAATATAAATACAGATAATAAGGTTGTTTGATTGAGTACATTCCAAAAACTAATGTTTATTATTTGATAATATCAGTTTTCGGTGTTCATCACTTGATTATGGAATTGAAATAATAATATTCATCATTCATTCAATTTGTAAACAGAATCCCTCAAAATGAAAAGTTTACAAAATATATGCAATATATGAAGAATTATGTTCTTATGCAATATATGTAATTTCTATGTTTTTATGCAAAATATGCAAAATTAAGTTTTTGCTTAAACTTCCGCAGTCTATCTATTACATTGGTGGGAGCAGTATTAACGACATAATAGTTCTCGTCACTAAATATATTAATATTAATTGGGCTTATGCCAGTTGCGCGGAAACCACTTATGGCTTTATTTATTGAAGCTACTTTGCTGTATGCTTTCTGAAACAAACCGGCTATATCATACGGCGTGATTTCAACCAGATTTTTAGATTTTAGGTACACGGAGAAACCCAAACATCAGTGGATATTTTATTAGACACGACTGACTCGTGTTATGAAAACAAAAGAAGCCTAACCCCAATGGTTACTGCATACACACGAATCAATCGTGTCTTCACAACAGACAATACTGTGGAGACATGAATGGTTCCTGTCTGCGCATTAACCAGTAGTGTGACAATTATTTTTTTTCATAACATGAGCTATTGGTGTCGGAAAAATACTCACTGGTGTTTGGGTTTCTCCGTGTATAAATCACATTCACGATTGTATGCTTTTTTTAGAGGACCAAAAGATGTTACATCCAAGGGCTGCAAGCGATGGGACGAATGTGGCGGTATAGACAACAGTGTGATGTAGTTGGCTTTGCAACACTCATATGCTTCTAAAGTGAAGTGGCTGTTATGATTGTCTAAAATAAGTAATATTTTGTTATCCTCACATGGTTTTACGAATGTCTTACAATGTTGTAACCATTTAAAGAATAGACTTTCATTAGTCCATCCATTTTTTGAACATTCATAAATTGCGTCCGGAGGACCATCTTTCTCTAGAAGGGGAAAATGACGTTGTCTATTGAATCTGTGGAAAAGATTCATCATATGTATTGGGTGATCAGCCAGTTTGTCTTGAGCAGGAGAAAATACTGGTTTTCTTCCGAGACGAGGATTCGTTTGTTCTTATCTGCGATACCTCTTTTGCAAAGTACTATACGGAATGTTAAACTCTCGGGATACTTTATGCAGAGAAATTCCATCATCATTAATTCTCTTGATAGCACGATCTGGTACATCTAAACTCCATTGACACTTCCCTGTAATTCTGTCTCGTTTCCGAGGCATCTGGAGAAAAAAACAAGAATAATGAAATGGGGTAATGAGGGCCACTTGACTCCAATTACCCCAATTACTCATTTTGAAGATTTCATATAATTCACAGAATATAATTAGTTATTTACATAAATTGACCATTTGATCTAATTTTATGATAATAAATCTACAAGTGAAGAAAGGCAACACTTACAATACAATAATTTTAATACTCACAATTTGTCCTTGTAGATTGTGAAATATCAGATCAATTGGTAGGAAAACCGACGTGCGGTCCGTTTGCACACCAGAAATCAACTAGCAACGATGCGGTGAGTCATACGTACCCCTCCCGTGTCCTTCTATGTTACGGAGAAACGAAACAGGATCTAACTTGTTCGGATATACGTAAACCAAAGTAGTTCTCATTACCCCGTGGCTCTGATTCCCCCGTGTTCCCTTATACGCAATAAATATGGATTATATGTGGTCGCATATGAAACCTCGATCCATACAGGATCGTATATGGTTGTTATGTGATTTTATATGAATCATTCTACTAGGCTTGTTATGTATGTTCGAAAATTGCACAATTTATTAAGTCACACTTTGAATTAAGGGGAAAACTGGAAATTTTCCCAAACCTCTCCACTTCCCCGAACTTTTGAACACGCACAATGAAAACACGGATGCATTCATTTCCATTTCGATGATATTCACCTTGGACATTTGAATTTCTCAACTTATCCAATCGACCATTTCATTGTTCTTCCCGAAAATAAAACATTAATGTCTCAAAATATGTCATCCATATCGTATTATGAGACACTCATTATGTTGAGGTAAGTCATTGATGTTTAATACTCAAACATGGAATGTCTCATTTCCAAACACTTGTTACAGATCAGTTTTTGCAGTGTATAGCCGTGGTACGAGCCAAATCGTTAATTCCAATACATCCAAAAGTGGGAATGGAGGACGAATTAACGAGAAACCAAATCAACGGAATCGTCAATTGAGAAGAATGGTGCATCATTCTCTGTTGTTTCAAACAATGATTTCGTTCATTTGTCCTTTCCTTGATTCGACCTCCCATCCAAAAGTGACCCAATGAAATCAAAATATCACTCTGTACAGCAATTCTTCGTAGTGTGAAAGTGCTGTATGGGGCGATATTTGATTTTATCGAAGCATTTTTGAATATGTTGGAATGAGGGTGATTCTCCAAGAGCACAGTGGGCAGAATTTCAAAAAAGACGGACATGAATGGGAGTTGCGATTCAATATCCATAAAATCCAGTAATTCATTGTTTTTGGAGCCGCTTATTACAGAACTGTTGTCGGATGTTTCAAAAACAAAATGGCGGACATAATATGGCGGATGGATTTCTGAAATATGCATCTGATTTTCTTAACCCTCAGCTTACAAACCATGAAAAAGTGACGTAGCCTACAAACATGGGTTAGTGTCACCCATATCGCCCAAATTTGATCGCCCATATCTCCGGCTGGGATGTAACAAAACTGATTGCCTTTGTTCCGAATCGTATGAAATTTCCTTTACTTGAAGATGATATACATGAATAGATCGTGTCTTTCTTCGGAAAAAGAATATAAATCGATATATAAAGCAATCGGCTCAAATTCTTGATAAGATTCTTGTTTTTTTCAACAATTCATTCTTCCGCGAAGAAAGGATTTCAGAGATTATGCAGTGGGTTTCTGAAAGGAGGAACTTTGTGTTTCAAAGCGCTAAAACAGTTTTCTGATCCACCGGAAAAAGTAGGAGATTTATTGATTGATTCGATTCAAATCATTCGTAATCCATACACACATACATTGAAATGATTGCAATACTCACCAATGGATGTGATGTGCCACATGATTGAATAGGAATTAGAAAGAATTCGTAGCGTTTTTTTAATGGAAAAAAATTATTCATTTCGAATGAAAATCAAAGAATACATTGATCGTATTGTCCATCGATTTCGACTACTTTCCGGCGAGGTATGAATACCATGTCGGAAAAACGCATCATCTTTGGATGCAATCCACGAATCGACCCATTTTTTGCAATCTTCGTAAGAAGTGAATTTTTGCTCAGACAAGCTATGAGCCATTGAACGAAACAAATGGTCATCAGATGGCGCAATATCTGGAGAATACGGTGGTTGGGGTAGAACTTCCCATTTGAGTGTTTCGAGGTATATTTTCACCAGTTTTACGCCGTGCGGACGAGTGTTGTCGTGCAGTAAAATGACTCTGTCGTATCTATTGGAGTATTCCAGTCGTTTTTCTTTCAATGCACGGCTTAAGCGCATCAATTGTAGTCGGTAACGATCCTCAGTTATGGTTTCATTCGGTTTCAACAGTTCATAATAAATCACACTCATCTGATCCCACCAAATACAGAGCAGGATCTGAGGGATGGGGGCCAAATTAACGAAAAACCAAATCAACGAAAAGTTGATTGAAAAGAGAGATACGTCACACTCTCTCTCTTTTCAAACACTGATTTCGTTGATTTGGCCCCCATCCGACCTGAGACCCATGGATATTCGGCTTTGCCCCTGATTGTGATGGTTGGCCGGGCTTAACCCATGACCTTCTGCGCCTCGGATTGTCGTAATGGATCCATTTCTCATCGCCAGTGACAATTCTATGCAAGAAACCTTTCCTTTTCTGCCGTTGAAGCAGCAGTTCACACGTCAATTCATATGGGCTCCAACGTCCTTCCTTTTGGATCATGCCCAAACTTTTCAGACGTTTTCCTACCGTTGACAAGTCAACTCCCAATGCTGTCGACAATTCTTGAAGGGTTTGACATAAGTCTTCATTAAGCAATGTCTCCAAATCAGTATCTTCAAACTTTTTTGGCTGTCCATGTCGCTTCTCATCATCCAACTACCCACCCACACTCACACACACACACTCCCACACCCACACACAAACACACACACCGACACCTACCCACAATCACACGCACACACAAGGAATCAGGTTCCCGACGCGTCCACGCCGTTGATTCTGGGTAATGCCAAGATGAGGATGAAAACACCTCCGATTCAAAAAAAATTTGATCCAATTATCATGCCCCGTTCAAAAGTTATGGGGGTGTTTCCAGACTTTCGCGCCACCCTGTATATTACTAACAGGAACTACTCCCACTTAACTAATTTGGCGTTGGTAGGTTATGCGATACATAAAAGTATAATAACATGCTACATGAAATAATTTCCATGTAAATTTGATTTTGATCAAATACCCAATCAAACAAAAAGACATCTTTTAGATATCTAAAAGATATCTCGCAATTTTGAAAGATGTCTTGCAAAAAGGTCTCGAAGATATCTTTCAGAAATCTAAAAGATGTCTTACGCTGATTTCGACAAGTTTAAGATGACTCAAAAAGGTCTTGCGGAAGATATGTTTTAGACGTATTCGATCAAGTCTTAAAAATGTCTCGAAGAATTTATAAAAATATCTTAGAAAAATCTTGAATCGTGCATGAAAAAAATTCTCCCGTCTTTTTCTCTTCTTCCTCCTTTCTTCTCTTCTGATCCCTCTCTCAGTTCTGAAAATTTCACTCCATTTCGGATTTTTGGGGTTGCGAGATTCGAACCCCGGACATTTCGTGACGTACCCACGCTTTAATGACCTGAACCATACAGACAATTTGATGCCGGTGCTCATAATTGTCAATATGACATAGTGAGATATAATGTCAGCGGTGTATATTTTCAGAGCAAAAGTGATCTTTTGAACAAGGTGTTCATTACATATACAAATATAAGATAGGTTGATTCTGCTTAAAACTTGAACAGTTCAATGAATTTGGTGAAATGTATTGAAGTACATGATTCAGTGATCGTTAGTGTCTGATGAATATCATAGATACCTTCAAATTATTTTTTCTCACTGGTATTGAAAAACAACTTAGGGATCGTACCCATACCACGTGACGTTTTTCTTACTTCCTTCTCTATCTTACTCATTATGCCTGAAGTTGGTGCAACAAGGAACGAGACAAATAAAAAGGTCACGTAGTATGGGTACGTTCCCTTATTAGTAAATGTGAATTTGATAAAATCACCGTACACGAAGGCCGTACGTGAAATTCAGCGTAAGCAGTTCGATAATTCGCAAAATATTGTGACTTGGAGATTCGTTACTTTTAGTGCTAGTACTGCAAGGTTACAAAATCTTACTTCTCACAGAATTTGTTGGTATTTACATAGAGATTATTCAAGCTTTTAATTTATAAACGAATCGACCTTCTTTGCAATTTGATTGGGAACAAAGACATTTGAATTGTTATCCATATGCACTCATAACCTCAAAACTGCTGATCTTAGAGATACATTTGGCAAAACATCTTAGACATATCTTTTCAAAGATATCTTCAAGGCATATCGAAAGGATGTCTTTTAGATATCTCTTCGATATGTCTTAAAGATGTCTTTCAAAAGATATCTTTAAGATGTCTTTTTGATATGTCTTGTAGATGTCTTTCAAAAGATATCTTATTGGGCACACGATATTGTAACGTAACCTACACACTTGGTGAAAACTACCCTGTTCCCAACTTACCATATGTACACTGTGGTTTCTGAAAACGCACTGATCCCATTCAACGGAGATCTGGTGGTGTTAGTCTGAACCTTCTCCCCCCCCCCCATAGTCCCCCCCCTTACGCTTTTGCAGAGGCACGAACATTTGAAAATCTTACAGGGTTACCGTAACCCTGATTCTAGGCTGAGGGTTAAAAATATATTCATAGGGGTTCTTTGGGGTCGCTGATTATGAATTTGTTGTAGATTTTCTGAAAGATGGAATGGCGGACACAAAATGGTGGATGAATCTACGGAATGAGCATCTGATCTCCATGAAAACTTGTTCAAAAAAGGTTCTTAGGGTCGTTGTTACGAATCTGTTGTAGGATTTTCTCAAAATGGAATGGTGGACACGAAATCGCGGATGAATTCACGAAATGAACATTTGATCTTCCTAAAAACCTGTTGACCTAGGTTCTCGGAATGGCTGATTGTGAATTCTTCATCGAATATTTTGGAAATCAAAAAACGTATAATATTCTCCGGATTATATTCATTTCAGCTCATTATTATCAAAAACATTAGATAATCAATAAGTAAAAAACCGCAAATATGGATAATGATTCTCCACGGAACGAATTACCAATGATCAGTTTCATTACAATTGATCATCACTCATCAGAATATCCATCACTTGAACATTGATCACCTTCATTAGTGGATTCTTTATCAGTGGATGATGTATCACCATTCCCACACGATAGCAAAGATATGGCCTTGGCTGATCTATGCCCCTGTATGATTCTTTCCACTTAATTCTTATTTTGACTAAAAGTAATTGTAATTTCTATTTCTCAGCTTCAGCAATTGTAAAAGTATAATTCTTCTTTTTAGTTCATTCTTGTTCCAAATTTTCAAGAATTCTTCTATTTTTTAACCGTGTGTGATTTTTTTACCGCATTGAATATTTCACTTTTGATTAATTTCAATTGGGTAACGCCGGAACTCGATCCTGAAATATAGTTAGTGGTAATATAGACTCTTTATCCTTTATCCTTCCTGAAATTCATTATGATTATAAGATTTATATAATGAATGATTCATCATAATAATTTGTAATCAATATTTTCATGTCAATAGGAACATTATAATCCTTTTTGTTCGACCACACATATATCTAGAACTTGCGTGGCAATGGTATATATGGTGCTAGAACGAGACTTGCAGGCTATATCAGCCAAATATTTGATATTTTGTTTAACAAGGTACCCGTCACGCATTGAATGCAAAAAGAACGCGGAAAATCCCGGAACAAAAGAGATTTTTGAAGGTGAATTGTGGCAAATTTTAATGAAAACGGTTTGACAAGTGGTTACTAATGGTTTTGATAAGTAAATGGAAATCATAATTCGACTTCAATGTATATAGATTTCTTCTAAATACCTCCAAAATCATCCTTTATTGAGCAGAATTAAAAATAACTACTCCAATCGAAATTTATCGCACTTGAAATGCGAACAGTTTTTCGCTTTGAAATTACGTCGTCTAAGGATACCAAGGATACATCACTTCAGCACACCAAGGAGTGGTCGGCATAAGAAATACCTGCTTGTCCCTTCGATTTTACATTGACTGAAGTATCTATAGAATTTCATGGAAAAAAAGTTCAAATTCAAAACTTCATTGTTCGAATATTGTCCGCGTTTTTTGGATTCTTGCCCACTGTGGAGAGGTATAAAAAAGAAAAGGTTAAAAGAGGTATCAAATGAATTGTGTTGTGTCAAACGAGGAAATATATTTAATTCGCGATATTTCATACCGAGTAGCTTATTGAGTGGGAACTAATTCATATTCTGAAGATGGCCTACCAATTGATCCATTTTTCATGATTTTACAAGAAACCAGGGGAGTTACAAGATATGAGCCTCCTCATATCTGATCTCAAAAGAAGATCACTGATGGATTTAATCAATGCGTGTTGCCAACTGAACATCACACATCACCCTTTAAGGGTGGATGTATAGAAGTATCTGATGATTATTTATAAGTGTAAAAATATACCAGGGGTAGTGTTGTGATATTTATCGAGCTAGGGAATCGCATCTTGGTCACATGACCATGTGAGCGCTCTTATGAGTAAACCGCTCATCGGAAAGATCCCATACATACGTTAGTGCAAACCGTAGTCATGTAAGGGTCTAAGCACACAAGTCACGTAAACGTGAACGTAAGAAACGGAAGCCTGTGCAGATCTCGTATATGGTTTCTGCGCGTTCGTTCTAACGTTCACGTAGCTTCCCAGACAGCACAGAAAGTTCTTTGAACGTTTTGAAAACGTGCTCTTGGTTTTGCGTGTTTTGGTCCCGCTGAAGCAAGTTTTACAAACGTTTAGAGTACCTTTCCATTTGATATCCTTGAATACGTTCTAAGCGCGTTCTTTTGATCTACTACCAAACGTTCTCATCATGTCTTCTAAACGTACTTTCATGAAAACTAACCTTGAAAAACCACAAAGTCACACGGGGACATAGATAGAACTAACCGAGACATTTGCATGTCCCTGGGACATACATGCGACGTCTTTAGAACATCCTGAGACGTTATTTGCACGTTCTCTGTGAAATCAAGCACGTCTTCTGAACGTTCAGGAAACCTCCCGGTGCTGTATGGGTTATGTGTCTAGGCCTTAACCAAACCAGTGATGCCAGATTTGAGGCCGAGACCGCTTTTACCCTCTCCATCGACCGCTTCCCCTTTCTCCCACCATGCGGAATAAGTTGGGCGAGCGAGAGAGTGATAGTCACTCTTCCTCTGTCACTCCCCAGCTTATTCCGCATGGTGGGAGAAAAAAGAAGCGGTCAATGGGGTGAGTAAAAACGGTCTAGGTCTCGAATTTGGCACTGAACCCAACCGCGATTTTCCAATACGACAAATATCACAACACTGCCAAGGGAGGATACATCACAGTAGGGACATAATTTGAACAGGAAAAAAAAATCACTTTCGAAAAATATTTTGGTAGTTTCTACGATACAAAACATGATCATGTATTGATGAGAGTACATATACAAGTATTGTAACAATATATGATTGGAATGGAATCTTGTTTGTCACCCTGGTAAAAACGAAGTGTAACAAAATACATTTGCGATGCATTCCACGGCGCGAAACACCACTCCGGGTACATTCGGATGAACCTCGCATTGCACTGTAACTACAGTGTAACACTTTATTTTCATCAGGGCAGTAATTTCGTATGATAAATGAGGAAGGAACAGGCCAGTCGAGATACATTTCTCGCACTTTATCCTAAATTTCAGGAACATCATTGAAATTTCACCACTATCACATGATGTCTCTCATTGATCACGAAGTTATATATTATACTACCCCTTTTGGAACAATATGATGTTCAATTTTCAGTACTTTTAGAATCACCCATAAACGATGTGACTCGTAGTGGTTTCCCCTTGAGCTGATTGAAGATGCAACTCGAGCTCATTGGGTTGAAGAAGACACAGCTGTGCGTTGAGAGAGATGTGTTGATCAACGCTATTATTTCCCCAAAGGCCGAATTAAGATAATTCCACTCAATTCGTTTTAATGAATATTCAACATAAACGTGACAATTCTGAATGACGTGAATGATAACTCACCGCTTTGTGCGAAATGTCCCATCAACGGTGTCAAACCATACGAAGTTGCAGTTAGAAAGATGAAAATGATTGTTGCTTTGAAATATAATTTCGATTTGGCGTTATAATGAAGAAAAGCTTCCACTTCCATCATAGACCAGTAATTACGAACGTCAAAATCCTCCATCATTTCCGTCAAGATCTCGCCAAATTGTTTCAAGTAAAATCTGAGTGTACACATTCTTACCAATATTTCTGTGAATTGCACACTCTCCGATAGATTCATTATAACATGTTCCAAATTGTCGATAAATAAAAATAAATCCAAATATTCTAATAATAAAAGGATACAGAAGTATCCAAAACCGATGGAAAATAGTATATCGTTTCTAGTGTGCGGCCATAGACCCAAGAACGATGTCAATTTTTTATTCCATGATATTAGTTGTTTTGAATCATTCAGATTTTGTTGTCCCTAAAAATATAAAAATAAGTATTGCGGCATGAGATGCAATCTGGGAAATGTTTTTTTTTTAACATTTCAAACGCTCATTATATCCCTAATAGGGCTTCACGCGAGACTCTCGTATTAAATTGAAAAACTATCTATATTTGCCGTTCTCAAAATTCAAGACATGAAAATTTTGGATGGAATCAAGCTTCTACTCAAGGTATAACAAAATCACATGTAATTCCGATTTCATCGCAGAGGATAACTAAGATATTCTCTCAGTCTCGGAACCAGGAACGTCTTTAAGGGGGGGGGGGGGGCTCAAGGGTCTATAGCCCAGGGCGGCAAAATTATAGAAGTTTTTTTCCAGTTATCCAATGCGTTCAAGCACAAAGGGAGCGGAGAATGTAAATTCAAGTGTTTTATGGTAATATATTCACAGTATTTAAATCATTCACTCACTTTTTAAACACTTGAAAATATACAAATCTGTTAATAACTCAGATTAAGTATTTGATAATTGAATATTTTATCCATTTTATAGATATATGTACATGCTTTGAAGCGCTTTAAAAGCGACTACAGGCTTCAAACTCTGAGTGTATCAAAATAAAACATTGGAATTTAAAGTGTATGTACGGAAATTGGATACATTCAAACACGATTTGTACATGAACTCATCAAACTGCTGTGCATGGTTGTTTGAACTGTTCTATTCCTCACCCTGGTTCAAGTGCCACAGCAATTCATAGGAAAATGTTCTTATTATGAAACACTGTGGATTTTGCAACACGATATTCATAAGTAAACCGTGAAGTCCTATAAATTTCTGCTTATAATTCATGATGAATGCTTATAAATTTATGTTCATAGGGATGCATAATGAATCATAAACAGAAATTCATAGAACTTCATGGTTTACTTATGAATATCCTGTTGCAAAATCCATAGTGTTTCATAATAAGAACATTTTCTGATGAAATGATATGCGACTTTGAACAGGGTAGTGTGTTTTTCTTCAAATTCCGGAAATGATTTACGTATCAATCTGCTGTCAAAGTTTTTTGAATTAATGAAATTTTTATTAAAATGAATGAATTTTTATTATGTATTTTTTATTTGATTCAAAAAAATTTCTCCAGATGGCAATTCAACCTTCGTCACAAGTTTGCATTTCCCTTTTTATCGGCAAGATTCTCTTGGAATTTTCCTGAAATAAAATTTCGAAATTTTTTTATTCACTCTGTAAAATTTAATGTGCGACGTTTGAAAGGTTCATATTTTCTTTCTATTCTTTGTTAAATATTCAGAATTTGTCATCCATCTTCAAGTAAAATTCCACAGAAATGTGAACCGTTTTATCCTTATTACAAACTTGACCCTTTGAGACCCAATGTCCATCCCAATGGACATAGAATTTAGAAAATTATCAAAACAGTTTCACAGATCAGAACCGTTTCAAACCTATGATATCATCAAGATACGGGTATAAGTTGATGATAAAAAATTATACAGAGTCATATTTTCATCATGGTATGTTTTTAGAAGGAACTAAAGTAATGAAAATTTCGAAAGTTTTTATACTGTAATTTTCATGATTTTAGGAAATTTTACTGATCCTACAGGATGTAATTTGGATATCCAAAAAAATATTTTCAACTTCAGAGAGGTGTCAAGTACCAAAAAATATTTTTGGTATTGTAAAATATGTAAATAAAAAACTATATTGTGCAACAATATCATATGTCCATTGCAATGGACACTGGGCTTCTGTTAGCAAAATCCATCTACAATAAGATAACCCGTGTAAATTCAAAAGGGTAAAATAATACGTTGAAACAAACACTCGTAACAGTTATCAAATGTATTCCTGGATATGATCCATCGAATATTCAGTAACATCCAGAAAATACTTGATGACAATTATTACATATAATATAAATATTTATATCCATTAAATATTCGATGAATTTTATAGATGTTTGATTAATGTTATCGAGTATTTGATTAGCCATAGAACATATTCTTGAATACTCACGTGTATTGTATGAAATGTCATGTGCATTTGTGTTTTTTAAAAGGAAGGAATTGCTTTTCTGGCTTCCATAATCAATAAAATGATCAATAAATAATACGTAAATAAATAAAAAACGAATTATGTATTCAATAAATATTTCTGTTGGAAAATAAATGATTTTTTCTCGAAATGCTTTATAATTGTGCTTGGACTTTTTGATTCATTAGAATTTGATGAAGATTCATCAGGAACAGTTATTTTAAATTTTTCTCCCATATTCTAGTCATAGAAGCCCAGTGTCCATTGGAATGGACATATCAGTAACTTCAAATATACGTCACTAAAAATTCTGAAAAAATTCACAGTGAATACTAGGAGCCTCAGGAACCAGTAGCTATCGAAAAAAAATTTTTGTCTCCATCAGAATTAAATCAGGTC
Source organism: Gonatopus flavifemur (assembly GCA_018340375.1). Taxonomy (NCBI): domain Eukaryota; kingdom Metazoa; phylum Arthropoda; class Insecta; order Hymenoptera; family Dryinidae; genus Gonatopus; species Gonatopus flavifemur. The sequence goes on from JAFFJZ010000004.1 coordinate 22,954,001, forward strand.
TGAAAGGGTTAAGGAGGTTACCAATAGTTAATGATGCTAAATGTTTAATCCTGTTAATTGTGTCAAAGTTTTATTAAATAATATATTTTTTCGAGTTATATTACATACGAGGTGTGTTCAAAAAGTAAGGTGACTTTGTATTTTTAAGAAAAAATATTTATTTATTTATCAATATTTATGTTGTCCCCTTCAAAGTAATCCCCCTCAGATACAATACACTCATGCCAACGGTTTTTCCAATCCTCAAAGCACTTCTCATAAGCACTTTTCGGTATAGCCTTGAGCTCTTCCAGCGATGCAGTCTTTATCTCTTCAATCGTTGCAAATCTCCGTCCTTTCATAGGTCTTTTTAGTTTTGGGAACAAGAAAAAGTCACATGGGGCCAAATCCGGTGAATATGGTGGCTGAGGCATGATTGTGGTGTTGTTTTTGGCCAAAAAATCTCTCACAAGCAAAGATGAGTGAACAGGGGCATTATCGTGATGCAAAAGCCATGAATTATTTTTCCACAATTCTGGACGTTTTCTTCGTATTGCTTCTCGCAAACGGCGCATAACTTCAAGATAATACTGTTTATTGACCGTACGACCATATGGTAAGAACTCCTGATGCACCACGCCATGGTAATCGAAGAAAACAGTGAGCAAAACTTTGACATTTGATCGAACTTGGCGTGCTTTTTTCGGTCTTGGCTCATCTGGGGTCTTCCATTGGGACGATTTGACTTCGGTTTCGACATCATAACCATATACCCATGATTCGTCACCAGTTATGACCCTTTTGAGTAAATCTGGGTCGTCGTTGACGTCATTCAACAGTTCTTGAGCGATGCTCATGCGACGGTTCTTTTGGTCAAAATTTAGCAATTTCGGGACAAACTTCGCTGACACACGTCTCATGCCCAAAACGTTAGAGAAAATTGCATGGCACGAGCCAAGCGATAAACCAACATCCTCAGCAACTTCTCTGATAGTGATTCGACGATTTTCAAAAACAATTTTCTTCACTGCTTGAACGTTTTCATCAGTTGTTGACGTGCTTGGGCGTCCAGAGCGAGGCTCGTCATTGGCATCTTCCCGGCCATCTTGGAAGAGTTTTTACCACTTGTAAACATTTTTTTTACTCAGAACAGTTTCACCGTATGCTACTGTCAACATTTCAAGTGTTTCGGAGCACTTTATTTTATTTTTTACACAAAATTTTATGCAAATCCTTTGATCCATATTTTTCGATAGCAAGAAATCGCCGAGCACGCAAAACACTTATAACCTTTACGCCTCTCACAACCAAACAAAAAATGCTATACACTTGAAACTTGGTACAGATGTTCGGGAAGAGTGTGCCAACATAACAAAACAAAAAAATCGATAATCGAAAGTACGTTGCCCGCGAAATTTGAAAAGTCACCTTACTTTTTGAACACACCTCGTAGTTCCCAAATAACATGAATACACCTGAGAGAATGATTGAAAATATTAATTCAGCTCCGGTTGGGGGCGGCGAAATATTATTAGCCCCTGGGCGGCGAGAACGTAAAGACGCCCCTGCTCGGAACTAGTCTCGGTATCGGTCTCGGTGCAAGTCTCGTTGCATATTTCGACATATATCTCTGCTAATTTTGTTTGAATGATCAAGGTCCCATCCCATTCCGTTGATTCCATTTATACTCTCGAATTATCTTGATCATCTTGATATTACAAGAGATTGAAATAATTATGGGTAGCTATTTTGTCTTTCTTTGACGCGGGTCTTGTGTGAAGGCCCAATCCCTAATAAAAATGATTCATGTATGGTCCATATGTATATAAACTGTATCCGATTTGTATCCCTAGGAGAAAAGAGTTGTGCATGCCTTATATATAATCATCAGCCTTTATATAAATATTATTGAAACTCATATACAGGGTGTCCCATTTTAATTTTTATATCGGAATAACTCAAAAACTAGGAGTTTTGGAGGAAAATGTTTCGAACAAAAGTTGTGAGATTCCGAGGGGGACATCTGATGGTGACCTTGACTTTGGCCTCGGATCTAAACATCAAGGTCATTCAGAGGTGAACTTTTGTTTCTTAAATGAAATCCTCTATTTTTGACTGCAGATTCAGATTTGACGTTGAAAAGCAAGAAACTTTTGTCTGAATCATTTTTCCGAATTCCGCACAGATGGCGCTCTAATCGATAAAAAATGAGTTTTATGAAACACTCGTATTGCTTTCTGTGTAAAACGACATTCAACTCTCCAGTGCTTTTTTTCAGCTTCTGAGGATTACCGTCGCCATTAGAGTTACCCAATGTGCACCACGAGGAGGTTGAGCGATCGGATTTCGCACATCTATGTGGCCCTGAAAAGGACCGATTGTCTGGACTGTAGAGGTGTGTAATTTTTCACGACAAACGCTCTGCAATATGTATGAAAATTCACCGTATCAAATGTTCGATATTTGGACCGTCGACCTGTTGGTATAACCTAATTCGTCTCTGAAAATGTGGTTCTAACGACAAACGCACATGACGTGGAATTGTTCCGCAGACAGTTCGTATTCGGCGTTTCATGTCATCTCTGGTCGTTGGTGGTCTTTCATAAACTACATCTTTGATGAAACCCCATAAGTAAAAATCCAAAGGGGTAAGATCCGGAGACCTAGCCGGCCAGGCAATGTATCCGCCGCGACCAATCCATCTGTGTGGGTAAGATGTGTTTAAGAAATTTCTGACAATTGCAGCGTTATGAGGTGGTGCCCCATCATGTTGAAGCCACATCCTGTTCCGTGTGTAGAGATCAACATCTTCCAACATCCTTGGTCATTTGTCCCGAATCAATTGCAGATAATTTTCCTTCCCAACAGTATGTTGGAAGAAATAAGGACCAATGATCTGACCATTCAAAATCCCACACCACACATTCAGATTCCAGCGATGTTGATTGTCAACTTGTCGATGCCATCTGGGATTCTCAATTCACCAATAATGACAATTATGTCTGTTCGTAACACCGTTACTGCGAAATGTTGCCTCATCACTAAACATCACGTAATTGGAAAAACCAGGCGGTTGCTCCGAGGCCCATTGACCGAATTCAACCCTACGTCTAAGATCATCTTCACTTAATGCTTGCACCAATGCAATGTGGTAAGGATGATATTTACCAGATCTTAGTATGCGGTGTGCCGTTGATCTTGGGATACCTAATTGGTGCTGGATTTCTCTGGTACTAACGTGAGGATTCAGGTGCACCATTCCTAAAACGGCTACTGAGCGTGCATCCATACGATTTCCATCATAACGCCGTCTGACTCGTGGGATATTCATTCTTCTAACTCGTCTTTCTATTGAGCGTATCGCCTGAAGTGAAGGCTGGCGTCTGTTTGGATACCCCTCTCCATACAATCTTGATGCTGCAGCGTAATTACGTCGACATTCTCCTGGTATCAGGAGAATATCAAGTATTTCACCCCAAGGATAATCCATGGTATTGAGACCTTCACAACACTGATCAAAGATCTTCAAGTTTGAATCGTATATCGAAAAGAATTTGTGAATGAATGAAGGATATTAAACATTCCGTTTCACTTATGTTTGTAAACAATGCTTTAGTATGAACTTTCTTGTTCATGATAAACACAAGTATTGTTGTGTACTTGTGTTTGGCAACAATTCACAGTAACGGTGCTACGAACAGACATAATTGTCAATATTGGTCGATGGAAAATCCCAGCTAGGTCTCCGGATCTTATCACTTTGGATTTTTACTTATGGGGTTTCATCAAATTTTCAGGGCCACAAAGATGTGCAAGATCCGATCGCTCAACCTCCTCGTGGTGCACATTGGGTAACTCTAATGGCGAAGGTAATCCTCAGAAGCTGGAAAAAAGCACTGGAGAGTTAAATGTCGTTTTACACAGAAAGCAATACGAGTGTTTCATAAAACTCATTTTTTATCGATTAGAGCGCCATCTGTGCGGAATTCGGAAAAATGATTCAGACAAAAGTTTCTTGTTTTTCAACGTCAAATCTGAATCTGCAGTCAAAAATAGAGGATTTCATTTAAGAAACAAAAGTTGACCTCTGAATGACCTTGAAGTTGAGATCCGAGGCCAAAGTCAAGGTCGCCATCAGATGTCCCCCTCGGAATCTCACAACTTTTGTTCGAAACATTTTCCTCCAAAACTCCTCGTTTTTGAGTTAATCCGATATAAAAATTAAAATGGGACACCCTGTATAGTCATATGTAGTTACACTATTAGAAATGTCTTTAAATTTAATACATTTTTCATATAAATTTGTAAATGAAATTTCCAATTCTTGGTGATTGAAATGAGAATTTATTTACACGCAACTGAATTTTCAATTTTTGCTATATTATATCATACATCAATATATATTTTCGTAATTGAAATTTCATTCAAATGTAATTGAAATTCCAATAAATTTTTCAGTTACGTAATAACTTTTGCTTCCATTACACGTAATTGGAAGTTCAATCAGAAATATCTAACAGTGTATATATGTGACTATATATGAAAGTTATTTTTATAATATACAGTCACTTTCATTTCTATATATAGTCACATATATATATGACTATACATACTGTATATGACTATATGTCAATTCGAATATAATAGGGGAGAGTTGCCTTGATTGGACCATCGCCTTGGATGGACCACCACCTTTTATTGCCAAAGGAAAAAACTTAGATTTCTAATCATACAGCGATAATGTCACATTAATGAACATTATCATTTTATGATTAGAAGAAATCTAAGTTTTTTCCTTTGGCAATAAGAGGTGGTGGTCCATCCAAGGCGATGGTCCAATCAAGGCAACTCTCCCCTACTTATATAAAATCCGATAATTATACAGGGTGTCTCGAAAGTACCGGAACACTTCAATAACCTGCAAACGACTATGGATAGAGGGCTGGAACTTATGGTGGTTCAATGTCGTAATGGAATCTACCAGATGATGGCAGAGAAACCCCTCTCGCATTAGTTGGGGGTCAGGGGGGAGGAGGGGTGTAAATCTTCAATGACATGGGGGGTTGAGTGACAGGCCAATCGAAAAGGCTTTCGAAGGCGAATCCAACGGTTTTTTAGATTTCTCGATAGGAGCATTTTTCACTGAGTTATGATCAAATGAGTATGTGAGTGAAGAAACGCTCTGAGAACAGGATGTTATGAGTTCCTCATGTATCATGAAGCATACCTTGTCAGACGTGCCTCATCAATCATGCAGGGTCACTCACGTGAGCCGCCGCCGTTGTGCGCCGCCGTGCGCCGATAGTGGGAGTTCACGAGTAATTCGTGTAGCGTGAATGTAATGCATAAGAGCCTTTAACGTCCGTCCATTCGTATGAGACTGATTTCTTCGCTTATTCGATTCGTAGCGTATGTTTGCGCGAGAGCTTCGTTTCATATAAACATCTTTTCCCTTATTCTTCGTTTCTTCCAGTTTAGATATTCGCATTTGAATTCTAAGCATTGAGAAACGCAACTGTGAATTCGTGAAATGGCACAGCTGCCAATTCTAAGCTTTGTATGAGCAGCCAAACTATATGTACGATATTATTTCTTCAGACGAAGCATCATTTGAACTTGATGAGGAGGTGAACCGACATAATTTTCGGTACTGTGGTGACGAAAATCCGCTCTGGTTTATTGAAGCACACACACACAGCGACCTCAGAAGTTGAATGTTTGGGCAGGTATTTATCGAGATCGAGTGGTTGGTCCTTTTTTCATTAGAGGAGATTTGAATGCGGCTAAATATCTAGAGCTTCTCACAGACCAGATGGTTCCATCAATACAGGAGATTGCTGGTGATGATTTCGGAAGTGTTTGGCTTCAACAAGATGAGGCACCCGCATATTTTGGACTTGTTGTACGAGACTATCTGAATTACGTTTTTCCCCATTGATGGATAGGTAGAAGAGGAGAAATCGAATGGCCACCTAGGTCCCCCGACATGGCTCAACTCAATTTCTTCCTTTGGGGCTACTTGAAAGGCGAAGTCTACTTCACCATACCCTCTGACCTTAATGAAGTTCGACGGAGAATCGTAGATGAATATGCTCGAATACCGGAGGATATGATGGGGAGGGTGATTGACCATTTTTACCTTCGCCTAGGGCATTGTCAGGCAGTAGATGGGAAGCAATTTGAACATCTCCTTTGAATCCCAGTGTTGTGGACGAATTCACGACCGATGTGAGAGGCAAGGGGACTCACACTAGTCAAGCACCCCGGAGGGTGCTCGCACATGTGAGAAGCACGGGGACTCACACTAATCAAGCACCCCGAAGGGATCAGTTACCTGCCATGTCCACGTCGTTGATCCCGGGTAACGCCAAGAGCAGGATTTGGCACGACATGATCATGCATGTCATGGGATTACATAATTAGGTCATGAGCATAGGTAAGGAAAGCCGTGTCATGATAAGATCCCGACCCTGCATGATTGTTGAGGCACGCCTGACAGGGTATGCTTCATGATACACGAGGAACTCATAAGATCCTATTCTCAGAGCGTTTCTTCACTCACATACTTATTTGGTCTTAATTCGGTGAAAAATGGTCCTATCGAGAAATCTAAAAAAAACCGTTGGATTCTCCTTCGAAAGCCCTTCCGATTGATCTGTCACTCAACCCCCCATGCCATCAAAGATTTACATCCCTCGCCCCCCCCCCACTGATTTGGGAGGGGATTTTCTGCCATAATCTGATGGTTCCATTACAACATTGAACCACCATAAATTCCAGCCCTCTATCCACAGTCGTTCGGAAGGTATTGAGGTGTTCCGGTATTTTCTGGACACCCTGTATATAGACCATATACAGGGTGGCGCAAAAGTCTGGAAACACCCCCATAACTTTTGAACGGGGCATGATAATCGGATCAAATTCCTTTTGAATTGAAAGAGGGGTCAAGGGCTATCTTAACGGAGGACTTTGAGTTCCCCAGCCCTGTAGGGGACGATGAGAGGGGAAGGCGGGCCAAAATCTCAAATAAGACGGGAGGGCTTGTGATACGTCGTTCAATAGGGTTTTCCAATCCAAATCCAGCGGTTTTTTGTTTGATGAAATCGGATCATTTTCCGCTGAGTTATCGTAATTTTAATACTCTGATGTGGCAAAGTCTGGAAACACCCCCATAACTTCTGAACGGAGCATGATAATTGAGTCGAATTTTTTTTTATTCAAAGGAGGGATCAAGGGCTATCTCAACGGGGGACCTTGAGTTCCCCAGCCCTGTAGGGGGAGTTGGGGGCGGGGGGAACGGGGCGAAAATCTCAAATAAGACGGGGAGGATTGTCATTCGATAGGGTTTTCCAACCCAAATCCAGCGGTTTTTTGTTTTTCGAAATCGAATCATTTTTCGCTGAGTTATCGTAATTTTGATACTCTGATGTGGCAAAGTCTGGAAACACCCCCTTAACTTTTGAACGGGGCATGATAATTGGCATTCTATCCCAGAATCAACGGCGTGGACGTGTCGGGAATCTGATTCCTTGTGTGTGTAGTGAGTGTGTTGTTGTGTGAGTAGGTGTGTGTGGGTGGTTGTGTGTGATTGTGAGTGTGTGTGTGGTTGTGTGTGGGTATGGGTGGTTGTGTGTCGGTCGCACAGGCCCATACGACCGAACCACCCACCCACCCTCACACATACACAATCCCACACACAACCACGCACACCGACACCCACCTACACCCACACTCACCTCCTCACACACACACACACACACACACATGCACACACACACAAGGAATCAGGTTCCCGCCACGTCCACGCCGTTGATTCTGGGTAATGCGAAGATTGGGATAAGAAAACCTCCGATTAAAAAAAAATTTGATGCAATTATCATGCCCCGTTCAAAAGTTATGGGGGTGTTTCCGAATGTTCAGAAAACCTCTCCTACGTTCTATAAACCTTCCATAAACATTCCAGTGGCATGTTGTGCTGTCTGGGATATAGATCATACACAGGAGTTATACATGAATCTGTCAGATTATATATGAGGTATGCTCGGTCATATATGCTACATATATGATAAATTTTTTCTCTGAAAGATACCAAAAAGTTCTCTAAAGCTGACATTTCATGGGGCGTCGAGCGGCAGCGTCAACATTGGAAGAGAAGGGAGGTCCGATCGGTTCTCCTTTTTCTTCCAACGTTGACGCTGCCGCTCGACGCCCCATGAAATGTCAGCTTAATGTGATGGTTCCGGCAATTTTTCAGATACCCTGGATAGAAAGATGAGTACTCTTGTTATTCTATAACACAACGTGCTTTAGAATAAACATACTGTCATGAATTTCGCTGAACTTGCAAGCCTGCATATATTGTTAATATTCCACGAAGACAACCCGCAAATTACCGATCCCCAGACATTTCTCCGTCGCCTCTACGTCAGTTCTTCGTTCCTCCAATTTGCATCCATTTTTCCTTTTTATTTACCCCGCATAGTGAGATTTTATGCCATTGTCATGGACAAAATTCATGTTCTGTCCCGATTGATTATGATTGGATCGATTCGAATATTCTTTTAAAATGCGCGGGAAAGTGTGGGAGCCTCAAGGAATCTGCGCCTTTTTGATTCATGGTCATAATAGACGGTGAACTAGACAAATACTTACCAAAGTGAGAATCTGAGACGGGAAAATGCGTGATTCTAAGGGATTCATGTGTATATATGTAGATATTACAGTGTGAACAGAATGATTTATGTGCACGTACACTTGTGGGTCTGTGTGTGTTGTCACGTCTATGATTGCGTTGAAAATCGTTCGACGAATGTACGTTGTTAAAGGGGTGGCTCGTTACATTCGTTTTGGTTATTTTGAGGCCTCTTAATTTTGAATGTTCCCCTTTTTGGTTTAGAAAGCGTAAAACAAGGACGAGGATTCCGAAATTTTGAGGTGACAGTAATGTATACGTAATAGTATGTATATCTTAATTCATGTAGTCTTTCTTTCAATAGATTGATTTGTAGAGACTTGGGTCATTGAATTTAGTTCAAATTCGCGCGCCGATTAACGAGAAGGTCCCGTTATTCGCATGGATCGCACCCCCACGATCGATTTACCGTATTGATTGATGCGTTTGGCTTGGGGTAGCGGCTTCTATGCCCTATGCGAAACGCCCCCCCCCCTCCCTACGATGCGACGCGTCAGTGCGTTGATGTTGTGCATATATATATATATATATATAAATTGTTAGATATTAGGTTTGACTGATATGAAAAAATGGTTCATTTTGGAAGTTCATATAGAATTCTGTGGATCATAGGAAGAGCTCTTAAAGAAGCCGATTATGGAGACATTAACGACTTCTCCAGGACATCTAAAAGAATTCTTTTGATTATTCTGGTAATTCTTAATGACTCTTTTAACCAAGTCACAGTTCTTTGTGCTATCTGGGTGGGACTGTACGTCGCTTTGTGAGGGCGTGTTATCTGGGATGTATAAACAGAACATTGCATTTCATAACCAAATTTTGGGAAGATTTTATTCACATGCCACCTGTCTTATTCTATCTTTCCAATGTACTTTGAAAAAAAATCCATTCATCTGTTTACTGATGAAATGTCATTTCACTGGCTACGTCAGTATTTATTTTACTAATTCTCAGTACTTTCACTCTCAAATCAGTGAAATTTCTCAGACAGCACAACAGTTCAGGATGAGTTCATAAAGAATATTATAGGAATCATGAAACTACATGAAGAATTCTTCATGAATACGTCTGGGACTTTTGTGCTGTTTGGGTTACTGTATCTCCAGTAATGAGAAAAGTCACTGGTGCAAACAGTGGTTTTTTTTACTGGTTCGAACATAGAGAATATAACACGTCGTATCGCTGGGATGTTCTTAAAATGTGCTAGAAACCTCCGGTGTGGTTTTATGATGTTCTGGAAACGTCTCACAAATATATTGTACTATTCAGAAAAAAACTCAAGATTATTTTCAATAAATATGCTCTTACTGTTTCAATGAAATTATGCATTGTAATCTCAAGTCCGTGAGGATTATGATGGAGTTGAAAAAATTATTTCAATCGTCTTCAAAAAGTATTTGGCATATAACAGCAACTGTTAGAGATTGAAATTGAGAGAAAAAACATATATTCACGGTTTGGATTCAAATATCATCATGGAAACCCTGCTGAAAATGTCGTACAAAGCCAGACAAAAACTCAACCCTTCCCGACACTTTTTTCATATCCTAGTAGCATTAGAATGTTGTGTATATACCATACACGTTCATAGTATGCTTAAATATACTATGAAAGTTCATAGTACATATACAACGTTCGGCTGCTACTTGGTTATATGCGACGATGTTTTTTTGAGGGGATACCAGCGATCCCCACTGATGCAACTCGCCGACAAGCGTACCGACTGAGTAAACATTCAAACTTCGGGCGTTGTACAGCAGTAGATAAAGGATTGGAAATTGATTCCTGAAAATTTCATACTTCTTTATGACTTCAGTTCAGAGTATTCTCACCGAGAAAATTTTTACTTATTCGGTACGCTTGTATGGCTGGTAGTATCAGCGGGAATCACTGGGATCCCCTTATTGCGTTTTTAACTGTGAAATATAGACTATTCATTTACAGTAGCTTCATCCTTGATTAAATTCTAGTGAATATATTCGAAAATAGAAGGAGATATTAGGTGCATAACTTTGCTTCCGCCGTTTTGCAATAGATTTGTAATATTTCATCAAATATTACAGTGTACTACCGAATCAGGGCGCCATATCAGTTACTTCGACAAAAAGTACTGTGTGATTCCGTATATGTAGGAGAATATACTCTATAGAATACTTGTTTTCTGTTGGCTTCTACAGAATCACACAGTAATTTTTGTCGAAGAAACCGATATGGCGCCATGATCCGGTAGTACACTGTAATATATAATGAAATATTTTCTCCGTGTAGTTGAAATAAAGATATCATAGATGTCATACAATAAGCTTAGGTATTTGTCAACATAACGCCATCGAAATATTAGTCGATTTGTGTCTGCATCATAAAGTTATTCTCGATTAAACATGTCAGCTTACGAGCCGAATTCTCGTCAATTACGGGAGGTTTTAATTTTCTGCTTCAATATGAAGAAATCTGCGGCTGAGGCTCATCGAATGCTCTCAAATACCTATGATGAGGCCGCTATTAGTGAAAGAACGTGCCGAGAGTGGTTTCAACGCTTCGAGAACGGTGATTTTAACGTCGAAGACCAGCATGGCGGTAGAAGAGAGAAGGTTTTCGAAGATGCAGAATTGGAGGCATTACTTGATCAAGACTCGTGTCAAACGCAACAAGAATTGGCAGGATCATTGGGAGTGACGCAACCAGCCATTTCAAAACGCCTGAAAGTCATGGGAATGATTCAGAAACAAGGAGATTGGGCGCCGTACGAGTTGAAACCGAGAGATGTTGAACGGCGGTTATGTGTTTGTGAACAGCTGCTCGCAAGGCAAAGACAGAAGGGATTTCTGCATCGCATTGTGACTGGGGACGAAAAATGGGTTCATTACGATAATCCCAAGCGCAGAAAATCATGGGGATGTCCCAGCCATGCTTCCACGTCAACGGCCAAACCGAATATTCACGGTTCCAAGGTTATGCTCAGCATTTGGTGGGACCAGCTCGGCGTAGTGTATTATGAGTTGTTAAAACCGACTGAAACAATCACAGGCGATCGTTATCGAACGCAATTAATGCGTTTTAGCCGAGCATTGAAAGACAAACGGCCGCAATACAACGAGAGACATGATCAAGTGATTTTACAGCATGACAATGCCCGACCCCATGTTGCGAAAGTGGTCAAGGCATAATTGGAAACTTTAAAATGGGAAGTCCTACCCCACCCACCGTATTCTCCAGACGTTGCTCCCTCGGACTATCACTTGTTCCGATCAATGGCACACGGCCTAGCTGACCAGCACTTCCGGTCTTATGAAAGAGTAAAACATTGGATCGATTCGTGGATCGCTTCAAAAGATGACCAGTTTTTTCAACGCGGGATTCGTATGCTGCCCGAAAGATGGGAGAAAGTAGTGGTCAGCGATGGACAATACTTTGAGTCATAAATGTATAACCAGTTTTTTACAATAAAGCCTCGAATTTCGGAAAAAACGGCGGAAGCAAAATTATACACCTAATACCCAGATAGCAATTTAACCTTGCTGCAATGTTGTCAGGCAAGCTTGTGACAAGGTTGATATAAGCCTCCTAGTTGACACACGACAAGGGTACAAGCTTACAAAACCCTTGCAGCAGGGCTGTAGCAACCTTACACTGACAAGGTTGTCAATAACAAGCCAAAAACAATCGAATGACAAGTGTGACAGGGTTATGACAAGCCTACATGTTATCTGGGTAGTACCAACTAAGGTAATTCATCTCCGAGGTGTACTCAAGTACCAAAAGAAGCGACTCTTTTCAGACAACTTTTTCCACCAATGGTATGACATGGGATTTTCTTTTTGAAAATATCACTTGAATTTCAAATTTCTTCAACAAGTTCCTAACTGACCATGAGGTAAAAACACAATTGCTAGAATATTTTCAGAGGGCCCAATTCTTCTCAAACATACAACACACTTTTACACATATATTTTCCACATTATTCTACTCTTCGTCATTTTATCACATCATAGAAATCGAAACTGGAATCCAATTGTTCAAATTTAAAACTTATGCAATGGCACCGAAATGTGTCAAAGTTCTTGATAAATTAAAATTAGAAATACGTTTTCTTCCAACGAAATCTCAAACACCCCGACCATTGAATTGATCAAAAATGAACATCGAACTTCCTCATTTGCTCTCTTCTTTTACTCCTCTAGAGGATCTATGCTATGATATATCATTCGCGCAGACAACATACAATTTTAAAATAATCGTGTAGTAATGATGGCGGGGGATGAACACGTCATCAGTTGAAAAGATAATCTCAATAAACGATGGACATACAGTTATCGTAGATCAGTAATGTTTCTTATTCTCCATTTGCTTCCATAATTCACAACTCGCAAAGTTGTGCCCATATAATTGGGTAAATCAATTTTGTCGAGTTTGAATCGGCTTTACACGAATAATTGAAATGTATTATCTTACAGGGATTGATACAAGGGACAATGAATTTATTATATCATAGCTCTATAGTTCTTGATATTATTCGAAGAACCTTCTATCCTAGAATTATACAAGCTCTTGACGTTATTATCTTCGATATTGAATCCTGATGTTCACGTACACCCCAAATTGCGTCTAATTTTGAATACTCCCATTTTCACACGACTCCTAAATGACGGGTTTTGCGAGGATTTAGTCGCTTTTTGTCCCTGTGTTCTACGTATACAAAGAAAAATATACAGTAATGAGTACAAGAAATAATAGTAATTTCATAACAAGTATACCAAAATTGTAATGAATATACCAGGTATACCGGTATGAAGTGAGCGTTAAGATACAAATGTGTCGGTAGGGAACATTTATTGTGAACGAGCCTTAATTTTTGTTTCGTTTGGTTGGTATGACATCTGTCAAACATATTTGATAAACATCAAGTTATTGAACAAACAACATCATATTTTTCCATCGTGTTAAAAATATCGAATTTTGTATCAGAAAGTGATGATTTGCGGAAAGCATTAATTTTTTGTTTCCATTTGAAGAAAAGTGCTGCAGAGTCGCATCGAATGTTTGTCGAGGCATATGCTCTGATCATGCTCTATCAGAAGCAACATGCAAAAGATGGTTTCAACGGTTCAGAGATAATGATTTTGATGTGAGAAATGAAGAACGTGGAAGACCACCAAAACAGTTTGAAGACGCCGAAATGCGAGCAATATTGGATGAAGACACGGTGTAAGAAGAATAGGTGATGCAACTTCAATTCAGCGGTGTGATTATTTTATCCGGTTTATTCATTCCGCCAGACATAGCGGTACCATCACTGGTAGGGGTAGGTAAATGTAAACAAAAATGGCTACCCCTATACACAAACATAACCCAAACTGTTTCAGAAGTTTTCAATTTAATAATACATTCAAAATTGTATTCATTCAGATCTGAACCACTATGGAAGTTATATTTCAAAAAATTTTCAAAATCTTCTAATCTTGTGTACATTATTGCACAATGTGTAAGAAAGAATATTTTTGTGAACGTGTTGTTAAATGGTTTATTCAAATAATTTTTGAATAGAATAAAGAAACATTGCAAAATGAGTATTCACGCTTTGTTTATGCAGTGCATAATCCGTATTTTTAATTCTTAAGCATTAAATTTTTGTATATTCCATTAGATTTGAATTCCTCCATATTCATTTTGAAATACATTTTAAAGAAACCTTCCAACTCCGAATTCAATTTATAATTTTCATGTATTAACTAACTTAGATAATTTTTTCTTCTCTTTATTTCGTTTTGTGATATCTTATTGGTTGAATGTTTTAATATATTGACGCATATATATGCAATAAGGAATCACATTTCTTATTATATGATAGAGAAGCAAAATATTTGGAATGGTTGAGGTTATCAATATGTATAAACATGCCGCCATTACTGTTTACAAAAACTTTTGTCCTACATAAACGACATCTGAGAACGAGAACTGTCAACCGGATCAAATAATCACATCCCCACCACTGCAATTCGACGAAATTCGATCACCTATTCTTCTTACACCGTGGATGAAGATGATACTTTGAGTCAAAAGCAAATGGCAGCAATATTAAATGTTGCACAACAAACAATTCCTGATCGTTTGAAAGCTATTGGAAAGATCTAAAAGTGTGGGAAATTGATGCCACATGAATTGAATGAAAGACACATGGAAAACCGAAAAAACACTTGTGACATTTTGCTTCAAAGACACGGAAGAAAATCAGTTTTGCATCGAATTGTTACTGGCGATGAAAAATGGACTTATTTTAAGAATCTTCAACGGAGAGAAGCATGGGTTAATCTGGGGCAACCATCAACATCGACTGCAAAACTAGATCGATTCGGCAAGAAGGCAATGCTCTGTGTTTGGTGGGACCAAAAAGGTGTGGTGTATCATGAGTTTATAAAACCTGGTGAAACTGTTTATACTAATCGCTACAGACAACAAATGAGCAATTTGAACCATTCATTGATCGAAAAACGACCAGAATGAGCCAGAAGACACGGCAAAGTAATTTTATTACACGGAAAAAAGAAAACAGCAATGGTTACTGTGAATCATAAAAATACATTGAAACTCAAATTCATTCTATGCAGTACTGCGTTTCCCAATCCTCATTACTGTCCAGCCAGCGTTGACGCATTTCATTACAATACCCATCACTGTGATCGCGCTAATCCTCATTATCCAAGCGTGTTTTCATTTGTTTTTCAACCGATCGCTGTCATTCACAGTAACCAGTAGTGTTTTCTTTTTTCCGTGTACACACAAAGCGAAACCGGTTCAGGATACAATCAAAGCACTTGGCTGGAAGCTGCTACCCCGCCCGCCGTATTCACCAGACTTGGCCCCTTCCGACTGTCATTTGTTTTCATCGATGGGACACGCATTGGCTGAGCAGCACTTCGATTCCTACGAAGAAGACGAAAATTGGGTGTCTGATTGGTTTGCTTCAAACGACGAACATTTCTATTGGCGTGGTATCCAAAAATTGCCTGGAAGGTGGTCAAAATGTGTAAAAAGCAATAATCAATACTTTGAATAAATTTTTTTTACTTTCCCATTCGCAATTAGAGTTTCATTTTCATAAAAAACGCTCATTTCATACCGGTAGGGGGAGGTCGGATAAAACCAGGTACCATAACTTCAGTCGGTCATAGAGAAGTTCCTATTAGCAATAGATTAACCAACCAAAGCTTTCCAGTTTCCTTATTCATTCATTAACAACATACTATTCGTATATTGCTGTAAAATTGATACAATTTTTTTATGGGGTGAAATTCGCCAAGTGTTCCCACCTGAAAATTTCAATCCCATCAATGTTGATGAAATTCCATGAATTTGTTGTACTAGTGACCCTCTTCAAATTGTGTCAACACCAGGTTTCTAGGAAGTCAGGTTTTCGTGGTACAAGGGTTTAAATTTTCAAAATTTTTATGATCTACGTTTTTTCGAAAAATCATCATCCTCATTAATTCCATTTAATGAAAATATGTTATCATTGATATTGTTAGGATTTTTTCTAAATTTTACGATAAAAATACTTTTATTCATGCAGAAGGAATCTTTCACATAGAAATTCGATTTTTAAAAGTATTTTCGCATTTTTCGGTCACTGCGCCCCTTTTGATATTGATGAAACCTTAATAAATCGAAAGCTTGATTCCTTAGCTTCAAAATCATTTAGGTTTAAAAATGGGACGAAGGAATTTCCCCAAGGTACAGAGTTCCAAGTGTGTACGTATCGTACCTTGAGTTCGTGACGATCACACCATCGATTTTCAGTGTATCGTTTTATGAAAAAAGTAATTATCAAATTTATTTTCTCAATTTTGCCTACCACATTGCTCAATACAACCATCTAGATTACCCCCTTCAAATGAATAATTGATTCACGACACACGGTTGAAGAAAACACGTCATACTCTATTAGAACATTATTGCAATAATTAGTCATACCAATTTGTCATCTTGGGCCCACTAAATTTCTTTTTATTGATAATCAATTTTTATGGAAACGCGGATACTGTAACTGGTAAAAGTAACTGTAAGTACTGACTTTCTTTTTACAAGTTATAGTACTCTGATTATTTACAAAATTGAATTATTGCTACATAAATGTACAGAATGATATTAAACAATTTGCGGTATTTATAATTATCGATCTTCTGATCCTTCTGAAAGGTTGTTCCTATACTCTAATTTTTATGCCTTCTTCGGGTCTTTGGGAATACATCATATTGCACTGCCGAAGAGTGAGTTTTGAGAATAAACGATGAATGTTCCATAGGTGGGGTAAAATTCGCCAAGTGCACGCCTTGAAATTAACGAGGAGGAAACTTTTGATATAAATGAAGAAGATTTTCCCGTTCCATCAACAAAAATGTCTGAGAATTTAAATCGAAAGTGTCAAATAAAACATCATGCATCAGCTATTGAAGTTCTCGATCAGATCAAAGAAAAATTCAAACAGTCTTCCAGTTACTCAGAAAAGATTTTGCTTCTAACCCTTGCTCCAAAATCATGGGGACGAAGGACATTGGCTACTGAATTCAACGCTTCGGAACGTCAAGCTAGGAAAGCCATACAGTTGGTAGCTGGAAACGGGATTCTAACATCACCAAATCCAAAGCGAGGACGAAGGTTATCTTGCGAGATTGAAAATTCCATCATAGCATTTTACTTGGATGATGAAAATAGCCGGATATTGCCAGGCATGAAGGATTATGTTTCGATCAAAACTAATGATGGAACGCGTGAACATGTTCAAAAAAGATTGATTTTATGCAATCTTGCCGAATTGTATTCTTCATTCAAATTAAAGAATCCTACAGTTGATGTGAGCTTATCGAAATTTTCACAGCTGAGACCTCGCAATTGTATACTCGCTGCAGCTTCTGGAACTCATACCGTATGCGTGTGTGTTTATCATGAAAACGTGAATTTAATGCTAGATGCCATAAGTTTACAAAAACTAACGTTTGCGACAGATTTCCCCATGGCTTCTCACCATGATGCTATTAAAATGCTTGTATGTGATAATCCTACTTCTGAATGCTATCTGGACAAGTGTTTAGCGTGTCCTGGAATAGACAATTTTGAGGATTTTCTTCAATCGAATCTTACAGACCAGTACATTGAGAGAGTAGAATATCAAATTTGGCAACAAACTGATCGCAGCACTTTGAAAACTGAAATAGCAGACGCAGGAGATTTCGTGGAGGATCTCTGTGAACGCTTACATAAGTTGAAATCTCACGCTTTTATAGCAAAGGAGCAATCGTGCTTTGTTAAGAATCTCAAGGATAATTCGAAGGCCGGAGAATTCATAGTTACATGTGATTTTGCTGAAAACTATGCATTTATTGCTCAGAATGCTATTCAATCGTTTCATTGGAATAACAATCAAGTTACCATTTTCACAACAGTAATTTATTACAGAACAGATGAATTAAGACATCGCAGTATACCAATTTTGTCTGATATTCTGACTCATGATACGGTAGCTGTTTATGAATTTCGAAAAATTAGTACAAAGTATTTGCAAGATAATTTTGAATGTGAAAAAATCTTCTACTTCACTGATGGAGCATCACAACATTTCGAAAATAAATATAATTTTGCAAATTTACATCATGAACATGATTTTGGAATTGCGGCTGAGTGGCATTTTCATGCAAGTGCACATGGCAAAGGACCTTGCGACGGTATTGGTGGAAATTTGAAGAGACTTGCAGCACGTGCAAGTCTGCAAGCATCATCAAATGAAAATCAAATTTTAACTGCGGATGCTCTTTATCAGTGGGCTAAAGAACATCTGAAAGAAACTGTAATTTTTTTCAGTCCAAAGAGTACTCATATAGAGGCTACGAAAGCACTTGAAAAACGATTTGCATCTGCGAAAACGATAGCAGGAACTCTCAAATACCATTGTGTAATACCTATGGAACATTCATCGTTTATTTCTAAAAACTCACTCTTCGGCAGTGCAATATGATATATTCCCAAAGACCCGAAGAACGCATAAAAATTAGAGTATAGGAACAACCTTTCAGAAGGATCAGAAGATCGATAATTATAAATACTGCAAATTGTTTAATATCATTCTGTACATTCATGTAGCAATAATTCAATTTTGTAAATAATCAGAGTACTATAACTTGTAAAAAGAAAGTCAGTACTTACAGTTACTTTTACCAGTTACAGTATCCGCGTTTCCATAAAAATTGATTATCAATAAAAAGAAATTTAGTGGGCCCAAGATGACAAATTGGTATGACTAATTATTGCAATAATGTTCTAATAAAGTATGACGTGTTTTCTTCAACCGTGTGTCGTGAATCAATTATTCATTTGAAGGGGGTAATCTAGATGGTTGTATTGAGCAATGTGGTAGGCAAAATTGAGAAAATAAATTTGATAATTACTTTTTTCATAAAACAATACACTGAAAATCGAAGGTGTGATCGTGACACACTCAAGGTACGATACGTACACACTTGGAACTCTGTACCTTGGGGAAATTTCTTCGTCCCATTTTTAAACCTATATGATTTTGAAGCTAAGGAATCAAGCTTTCGATTTATCAAGGTTTCATCAATATCAAAAGGGGCGCAGTGACCGAAAAATGCGAAAATACTTTTAAAAATCGAATTTCTATGTGAAATATTCCTTCTGCATGAATAAAAGTATTTTTATCGTAAAATTTAGAAAAAATCCTAACAATATCAATGATAACATATTTTCATTAAATGGAATTAATGAGGATGATGATTTTTCGAAAAAACGCAGATCAAAAAAATCTTGAAAATTTAAACCCCTGTACCACGAAAACCTGACTTCCTAGAAACCTGGCGTTGACACAATTTGAAGAGGGTCACTGGTACAACAAATTCATGGAATTTCATCAACATTGATGGGATTGAAATTTTCAGGTGGGAACACTTCGCGAATTTTACCCCTTATATTCGTTCTAATCGAAAGGTACAAAAACCCGGTACCACTCTATGGGTAGGGTAAAACCAGGTAGTTGTTTGAATCAATGCAAAACACTTCTGAATTGTGACTTTTTAGCACCAACTGTTGAATTCGATAAAAATGCCGAAAACGGCGTGAGTCATGTTTGAAAATTGATATATTTTGACCATCTAAAAAAAATTGTTCAGAGAAAGAATTTTTTTGCGGCCAACTCAGTTGAGAACAAAAGTCGCAAGCACGCGCAAAGGGATCTCCAAGAATGAACATGTTTTGATGACTATTTTAAAATAAAAACACAAATTCTGTTAAGTTTCATCAATTGGAAGATACAATCTCAAGTACCCGGTTTGACCCCACAGCAACTTGTTGAGGTCAATATGGCTTAGATAGATTATGCGTTGCTCTAGGCGAATTATTAAAGAATGAAAATACGCAGGAAAACATGCTCAATCGAAGTATGTACGTGCCTCTTTCTTGAGAGAGTAGTGAGGCACTTGAAACTCACTACGCAAATGCAAGAACTTTGACAATTTTTTCGTAGAAAACTTTCAACACCGTTCTAAGTGAGGAAGAGCATCGATGCTGTTGTTCTCTCTAACTGCTCAAAATATCTACTGCTACTAGTCTAAACGTTTGCTGCCAGAAAGAAGCACTAATCAGGGAGATATTGAAGTACCCGGTTTTATCCGACTCTCCCCTACACCTGGTGTATATATATATATATATATATTAGGTGTACAAATAAGTTTCCGCGGTTTTTTATAAAAAATTAGGAATTTATTGTAAAGGAAAAGTACATTACGTTTTATTCAAAGTATTTTCCATCATTTGCCACTACTTTTCCCCATCTTTCTGGCAACATTCGGATACCCCGTCGAAAAAACTCTTCATCTTTTGACGCTATCCACAAATCTACCCAATTTTTGGTGTCTTCATATGATGTGAAGCGCTGCTCAGACAGACCATGTGCCATCGACCGGAACAGGTGATAATCAGAAGGGGCTAAGTCTGGTGAATACGGCGGGTGGGGTAAAACTTCCCAGTTGAGTGTTTCCAAATATGTTTTTACCGGCGCCGCAACATGTGGACGAGCATTATCGTGTAAAAGAATAATTTTGTCGTGTCTGGAGGAGTAATGGGCGCGTTTTTCCTTAAGTGCCCGACTCAATCTCATCAATTGTGTTCGGTAGAGAGCTCCAGTAATGGTTTCGCTTGGTTTCAGCAATTCATAATACACGACACCAAGCTGATCCCACCAAATACACAGCATGAGTTTTTTTCCATTAATATTCGGCTTAGCTGTCGATGTTGATGGTTTGCCGGGCTTAACCCATGACTTTCTCTTCTTTGGATTATCGTAGTGAATCCATTTTTCGTCACCAGTGACTATACGATGCAAAAAACTCTTTTTTTTATTCCTGGCAAGCAGCATTTCACTCATGCATAATCGGCGTTCAACGTCTCTCGGCTTTAGTTCATATGGAACCCAATTTCCTTGTTTTTTAATCATTCCTAACGATTTTAAACGATGTGAAATTGCTTGTTGAGTCACTTGTAGAGTAAGTGCAAGTTCTTTTTGCGTTTGGGACGAATCTTCCTCCAATTGTACTTCTAATTCCATGTCTTCGTACACTTTCGGCCTTCCACTGCGTTCTTTGTCTTTAACGTCAAACTCACCGTTCTTAAACTTTTGAAACCATTCCTGACAACTTCTCTCACTTAAAGCAGCTTCACCATATGCTTCTAGAAGCAATCGATGCGCCTCAGCTGCAGATTTTTTCACATTAAAGAAGTAAATCAAAAGTTCCCGCAAATGCTGCTTATTCGGAATAAAACTTGACATTTTTGCACGAAAAAAATTACGTGATGCTGATACGGAATCACTAGTACTTTAAGGTTATGGTGTTGCCAGATGACTAAACTTGGGATATTACGTTTTACATCTGACAATTTCTCCATAACCTTCTGGTGGGGCCATCTTTTGACAAACCGCGGAAACTTATTTGTACACCTAATATATATATATATATATATCCCAGACAGCAAAGTGCTTGAAAATTTCTCAACGAGTTCCCCACAACACGGAGCAACTGTTGGAAAGTTGCTAGGAGGTTGCGTCGCCAAATGCGCAACAACATGCAGCAAACTTGGAAGTTGTTGCCATAATGCTACGAAGATGTTTGGATAAATGAAGCTATGACACGTGTCTGGTTGATCCTTAACTCTAGTAGAAATGCTCTAGTGATTGACAAGTTTTGTAACGCTCAACTCGCCAAAAACTAGACGCTCGCAAGTGCCTCGTAGGGCTCTGGTAAGTTACTTGCAAGTGTCTAGTATCTGGCTAGTTAAGCGTTACAAAACTCGTCAATAACTAGAGCATTTCTACTTGAGAATTGGTATCGCGGTCTCTAATATCGCTGAGGAAAATATTTCAACGCCTCAAATTTCGAATTTATCTGAACATAAGGAAATTGTTGTGCAATAAGGTTGAAACAACCGAATGCATAATTGAGGAGTTGTTGAAAAGGAAGAGGGCATTGTGTATCAATACATCTCTCTGTTGTTTGGTACGTCTCCGTCTCTTGAAGGTGGAAATAGTATCGTGAAATAAACTATGAGTAACTGAAGTATTCAAATTAAAAAAATTCTCACAAAAATAACGATACCAATTAGAGGTTAAAGTGAAACATTTCATTCATTCGGATTCATTGAATTCACACTTGACTCAATTTCACTTAAATAACGGTGATTGTTGAAGGAATCTTTGAGAAGTTTTCATGAATTTAAATTAATCAGTTTTCCTGTCAGAGATATAATGGACTGGGTTCCGAAATCTAATCAGATTCGCTCGAAATAATTCCCTCAGAGGTTTTCAAGGTTACTGGAAATTCAAAACTTCATGGTCGAGCAACAATAGGTCCGTTCGTTCTACGTGTTCCGAGTTGCTCCAACTTACCAATCATTTAATTTCTGTAACTTGAAATAGCGAACGTATACAGGAGCATCCAAAATGCATCGAATATCATCATAGAAATGCTATATTATAGTCATCTCTCACCAGTATGGATTCGCTTTGTATAATCTGTGTATCGCATGACGTCTATATGATATCAAAAACTTTAGATCCAATATAGGAGTCTTTTACATGAATTCATTCTAATGAAAATGTGTTAAAATGGGGATACTTGTGATGCCTGGGCTGTTGACGTGCTTGCCAACCATACTGTAAGGTGTACGATGATGGTGATTTGTAACCATAGAAACATCATAGAACGATGTAGTAGTAAAGCGGTTATCGACGGCTTGTAATGTGTTCATTTATCGTTTCATCGGCATTAGGACTACACGGTACGTGTATTTCAAACAATAAAATCAGCATAAAAGATACGAATATACAATACGATGAATAAATTGTAGAATATGAGTGATCATAAAGTTTTTATGACGTAAGCTATAGATGAAGTGATCAATAAAGTAATACTAATAAAATTTAGTGGACACATCCCAACACGAAACTGGAATTGAAACAAAATGATTTTGAGCGTGCAAAATGATTTAAAAGTTCACGACAATCAAATCCCAAAAATCGAAGTAAATGATTGTAATCAAAATATCGTGGAAGATAATACGAAAATTCTTGATCCGTTATTTTATATTAATGATAATCCAAAAAATGATGACATGAATGAAACTATTAAACATCTGATGTTCAACGAAACTGACATCGAAGATTACAAATCAATTTCTTCATATCGAGAAGCAGAAAAGGAATACTTGAGCGATGTGAGTGAATTTTTTAATATTTTACTTTACTTTCATGTGAATAATGTATTTATCAATTAACGTTCCCCTCGTCAGAAAATGCTACCCATTATTTTTTTTATACCCGAATTTTTGGAATCCCTATATACTCTATCGAAAAATTCTTATAAAACTGATATGTGGAATCTAGCTGTGAGACTTCACGAGGTTTTATGTGATCAATTGTCCAGAGATTGATGAGATTTTATAATACTGTTATGAGAATTAATTGACATAAAGTTGGATTTTATCAGACTTCATAAGCCATTGTAGAAAATCTCATAAAGACATAAAAAAATTTCCTATGAGATTTTGATGAATTTTTGTCCAGGAATTTATGTAGAGCATCAAAAAGGCTTGCAAAATTGACGCATTAGGGAACTTTCTCATATCATTTAGATAATCATAATGAATGTTCAAAATGTTGAAGGGAGAAATGATGAAGTGGAAGCTGTCGGCCGTTACTATAGCAATTGATTGTTCTAACTTTTGATTAAACGTTGCTTAAGCTTGGTTGACACTACCCAATCATAAAAATCAGAAATATGCCAATGTTGACAACAGGTGCAGTACAGTGCCAGTATTGGGTCTCCAACACTTGGCCAACACGTACAGGATCAGTACTGGATACATAAAAATACAGTACTATGCCTTTACTGATGAACCAGTACTGAGAACTTAATACCGGCCAGGTACTAATCCAGTACTGGCCCTGCACTGATTGCGAATAATGGTATTAGTACTCAATCCCCAGTACTGAAAAGCGTTATCATTCCAGACAAATACCAGTACCCTGCCAGTCTTAGCCAGTACTGGTGCAATACTGCGCCTGTTATAAATTCCTGGTTGAGAGGAATCAATTGAGCAGCGTTGCTCTAAACGTTTTAAATGCTCAAATCCGTGATAAAAGTTTTCTGTAAGAAGTTATGACCATTGGCCGATAGCTCTACGGCCGACATTTTCCATCTCCTTAGAACGGTAGCCGCAGATAAATACATATAAATTTCTGAGTTGTCGGTACTGTGACGCATAGTCCCCGTAGACAAAGAGCCCTGATTTCGCCTGAATCTGTAAGGGGCTATACCACTGTGAACGCTTAAAACTTAGGTGAGTTTTCGGAATTTTTTGAAAAAAAAGTATTCCATCGAATGTTCTGAAACTTTGAAGATATATTTACTTATAACTTAACTATATTATATAATTTTTTGGTACAAAAATATCGACATACGAGCGACTTATGCGCTGCCTTTGGAGGCGTAAAAAAAAAAAGTTCCCCAACTGCTGCCACCATACCGGTCGCTTAAGTGGATGAAATGAAAAAAAAAAACAAAAATGACGTTGAACTAGAAGGTATACTCCGTACGGCGAACCAGGATTTTAGAAAAATATCGAAATTTCACAAAATGGCAGTGTTTTGAAAAAAAACACTATGTTTTTTTGCCTAAAAAATGGTCGTTTGTCCGATGTCAAATCGACAATTATCATCCAATCAAAAAGATCATGGTTCACCGTAGAAGAAATACACCCGAGAACATTCAGTTAAAATTTCAAGTCAATCGCTTGATTGCTCTTCGAGTTATGATGGCAGCAAATTTGAGAAATCCCATTTCGAGAAAAACTCGTTTAAAGATTTCACTATCGATTCACACTTCGGGACACTTCCTATTAATATTTCAAACAAAATGTGGTGATTTCAACTAAATTAGAGTACATCTAATGTCAATTGCAGTAAATTACACTCCAAAATTGTCTCTGTCACAAATTTCATTCCAAATTGTGGTAACTACAACAAGTAATTTTTTTGCGTGTAAATTTGAGAGGCAACCATTTGCTCTTTAGCAGGCTGGCATTCGGATAATATTTGAGATACGGCCTTGGAATTTGGACAGGATATTCTTAAGGATACAAACTGTTGAAAAAGGTAAAAAAATCGATTTTCTTAAAGTGTCAAGTGGTATAGCCCCTTAATGAACACGGAAAAAATTAGCGATCCAAATTTTCGTTGACTAGTATGTCACTTTGGGACGGAGCACAAATTCCAGAAGAATTCGTACACTAGATTTTAATAATTCGTTGAATTTGTCCATTGTTTCACCAATGGGATTCACTTTTCATTTTGATGATCAGAATAATGGAAAGAGAGTCAAAGAATCATTAAAATCCAGTGTACGAATTCTTCTGGAATTTGCGCTCCGTTCCAAAGTGACATACTAGTCAACGAAAATTTGGATCACTAATTTTTTCCGTGAACGTTCTGTGAACCTTCTTTGAATTTATTCTCAAGCGAACATTGTAACGTTCATCGGTCATTCGTCGGATGTTTATGAATCTAAACTTACGAGGCTTTAGTCTGATCTATATTGATCTATTCTGAACGTTTGTCGGACCTTCATGTTTCCTTCGAGAATATTAATTTAGTCGCACTTGCTGGAAACATAGTCAGTGTTATATAATGTACCTAACGGGCTTATCAATAAGTTCATAAAAACTACCTGATTATGTTACCATCTAATTGTTGTTAAATTATATCAGAGCACTAATTCAGTTGCAGATAAGGCCAGAAAAAGATGACGCTGATCACAATAAGCTCATCAAACATGGTTCTACTCATGAGGCTTTAGTGTGCTTTCTAGATTCGCTTGAACGCGGTAATATTGTGTTTTTGATTTTCTTGCACTTCAAATCATTTATTGAAACAAATTCGGAATAGAAAATGACAAAATTTTATTTCAAATAAATGACATTGTTCACAACCCAATCCTTTCCGATAACAACACTGTAAAAAAAATTTGTTGAATTCCAAACAAATATGCTTGGAAATTTACAAACTTGGTTTGGAAAAATAATTTCCGAACCTTTTTTGTAAATTGCCGAACAAAAGTTTGTGAATTTTCAAAAATCTTCGTGAAATCCCAAAATTTTTTGAATGTTTACAAACTTTTGTTTGGTAATTTACAAAAAAATTTTGTGTAAAAAACTGCCAAACTTCTTTGGCAGTTTAGGAAGTATATTTTTTACAGTGAAAAACTGGTTGAACCTGGTCCAGGAAAAGGATTTGCGTGTTGTGTGTATTTCAGTACTTTCATATTTCATCACAAATTCGTCTCAGTAAACGATTCAAACCTTAACAACACATGTTCTTGTCTATCACATATAAATTTACTAATTTGAAATATCATATTTTCATGAAAAATGGTTCTGACAATCAGATGGCATGGATGAATTGAAATTCAATTGTGAATCGGATGTATTACACAACATACAAACAAATTTCAACAATTTCAATGGTCAACCTTATCAAGTGGATCACAATACCATGTGAGTAAGCTACTTGAACTTCATTTTTGTTGAAATCTCACATCAGGGGATTTTTGGCATTGGAAGAAATGTATGAACTTTCTTGAAGAATTTTATTCGTATTAATTTAATCACGTATCTGGGATTGTGATTTGCATTCAGATTCAGGCTCTTGAAGCTTCCTGAATCAAGATACGAACATTTGAAAAGTGCCAGATTCCGGATATGTGATTTTTAGAAATTCCATTCTTTACTGTACTCGAAACATGAAAAACCAGGGACTCATACCCAAAGCGCAATCCCACCCAGACAGCAAAATGCTGAAGTTATCAACGGTAAATTTCCAACAGCCCCAAGCAACCGATTGTTGAGAATTTGATGAGCGATTGCTCCGCCAAATGTGTATTAACATGTTGTAAGTTTTAAAATTCTTGCCATGTTGTTGACAAGATACTCGGATACTTCAAAGTTAGAATCATATCAAAAAGGCTTAAAAATTCCAGCAACATTGTGAAAATTGGACAACAACGGTTAAAGAAAAATTACTCATTTGCTGCCTGGACAGATACGTATTTGAGTATGATTCACTTCGCATTTTGAATTGAGAATGATAGATGTGGAAACCTATTTCTTATTCCTATCTGTTTTGCAATTAGATACGAACAAATAAATAAATGTGATTATTTGAAAACAATAAAAGAAGAATTAGTCACTGCACGATTACAGAATGAAGAAAAAGACGCGACTATACAATTGTTAAAGGAACAATTGAGAATTGAAAGAAAAGCTGCATGCGAAAAACTCGAATCACAAAATAGATCTTCAACTTCAAAATTCGATGTTGAAGTGAAAAAATATCAAAATATCGTTAAAAGACATCAAAAATTCATAGAACAAATAATATCCGAGAAAAAAGGGTTGACTGAGAAATGTGAATCATTGACACAACGAATCAAAGACTTGGAGCATAAAATTTCGAGGGATATCAAAGTTATGGAAGAAAGGCACGCTGTAGAATTGTCAAAAGCCAAAGAACGGTACGCTGCAGCGGAAAAAATCAGACGTGAAAAATGGTTGGAAACAAAAACTTCTAAGATCAAGGTACCGAATTGAACCTACATGCATAAAATTCATAAGAAACCAAGTTCAAATATTATTCATTTTCTCTAATTCAATTTTCAATCAGGAAATGACTGTGAAGGGATTAGAACCAGAATTACATAGCATGTTGAATCAACACCAACAGGAAATTCAAGATTTAAGAAACGCTCATATCAAAGAACTTCAAGATACAGAATTGCGAGTGATACGTCGATCCAATCAACAGTTGGATCAATTGCGTTTAGAACTTACTGCAAGTCATGAAAAAATGTTAGCCCATGAAAAAGATATTTTATGGACAAGGTAATTTCAATACCCAATACAAGTGGTGAAAATAATGGTCAATTTCAATTGAATATAATCATTGTTTAGGTATAAAGAAAAATTAGAAGAATGTGAAGTAGAGTATCGCGAGGAGAAACAAAAATTGATGACCGAATTACACAACGAAAAAATTAAATTTGATCAAGCACGAACGAGACGAGAAGAAGAAATGAAGGAGGCTATGGAAGAAGTATGCGATCAACATAAGGTAAGGTTTCTAAACAGAGAAAGAAGATTTCATTGATTCTTGTCATATGTCAGTGTTACAAAGCGCATGAATAATGAATTGGATAACTTTATTATATCTGTGCTTGAAAGAACCGGATGAGATCCGGATGGAACCCGGATATATGTGGGATTCTATCCAGTTCCATCTAGGAACAAATATGAATTTTGTGTCTGGGTAGCGTTATCAGAATACGCACCTCTGAGGTTTTCTTAATGGGAGTTCCGTTTAATGATGTTTCACGATTAGTCCATAGATTCGAAGGAAAAAAGTCCGTATCTGGAAATGTTATGTCTGAATTCTAATCGGATCCTATCCGTGGCTTATTCGAGATCCATCTAAAAAATTGCAATCTACCCCGCTAACCAAAGCTGCTAAATAACTGGTTAATTATTACCCAATGAGATTGGGAGGGATTGATCAATACTTGTTCATTTTTGTGTCCGCATTGGCGACCAATACTTGATCAATTTCAGTGGACCACTGGATT
This sequence comes from Gonatopus flavifemur, assembly GCA_018340375.1. Taxonomy (NCBI): domain Eukaryota; kingdom Metazoa; phylum Arthropoda; class Insecta; order Hymenoptera; family Dryinidae; genus Gonatopus; species Gonatopus flavifemur. The sequence goes on from JAFFJZ010000004.1 coordinate 22,982,897, forward strand.
TCCCAATTGCAGAGCAATCTTTGGTCAATGGCATGGGCATAGGTGCTGCCATCAGCTGTGAAATAATGTGACCCATAATATGCCAATTATTGGACAATTATTTTGGTTTGAGAATGATAAAAAATTGACCAATAACTCGTTACCCTGGGAAAAAAAATCTCTCTGAATCTCTCTGAAAATTTCACGTTTCAGAGAGATTCAGAAAGAATCAGGGAAATTCAGAGAAATTCAGCGTGGTTCAGAGGATTTCAGAGACTAGTGGATTGAGAGAACTTGTGCTTCGAATTTTTCAGAAGGATTCAGAAAAATTCAGAGGAACTCAGAGAGATGCAGGGAAATTCTGGGAAGTTCAGAGAGGAACAAATTCAGTAAAATTCTTGGTCCTGCATTTCAGAGGCGTTCAAGGAGTGTCAGACACTTTCAAAGATAGATGAATTCAAAAAGATTGTGCGTAGAACTTTTCACAAATATTCACAGGAATTGAGAAAGATTCAGAGTAATTCAGAGAAATTCAGAGAGGAATTAATTCAGCTATATTTTTGGTTCAGGATTCCAGAGGTTATCAGGGAGTGTCAGAGACTCACAGAGACAGGTGAATTAGGAGAAATTGTGCGTGGGATTTTTCAGAAAGATTCAGAGAGATTCAGCGGAATTCAGAGAGATGCGGGGGAAGTCTGGGAAATTCAGAGAGGAATAAATTCCGTAAAATCTTGGTCCTACATTTCAGAGGCTTTCTGGAAGTTTTAGAGACTTCCAGAGACAGATACAATAAGAAAAATTGTGTGTGGAACTTTTTAGAAATATTCAGAGGAATTTAGAAAGATTCAGAGTAATTCAGAGAGATTTACAGGAATTCAGAATAATTCAGAGAGGAATTAATTCAGTCAAATTTTTGGTTCAGGATTTCAGAAGTATTCAGGGGATGTCAGAGACTCACAAAGACAGGTGAATGAGGGAAAATATGTGCGTAGAGCTTTTCAGGAATATTCAGAAGAATTTGGATAGGTTATGCGTAATTCAGAGAAATTCAGAGAAATTCAGAGAGAAATCAATTCGGCTTAATTTTTGGTCCAGGATTTCAGAGGTATTCAGGGAGTGTCAGGGACTCACAGAGACAGGTGAATTAGGAAAAACTGTGCGTGGGATTTTTCAGAAAAATTCAGAGAGATTCAGAGGAATTTAGAGAGATCCAGGGGTGTCTAGGAAATTCAGAGAGGAATGAATTCAGTACAATTCTTGGTCCTGCATTTCAGAGACTTTTTGGAAGTTTCAGAGACGTCCGGAGGAGGAGGATAAATTAAGAAAAATTGTGCGTGGAATTTTTTAGAAATATTCAGAGGAATTTAGAAAGATTCAGAGTAATGCAGAGAGATTCAGAGAAATTCAGAGAAATTCAGAGGAAGCTTTGGAATCTGAATACATTTAATTCCGGGATATTTAGAGGAATTCAGAGATATGCAGGTAAATTCGGAGGGAGCTTTGAAATTTGAATATATAAAATTCTGAGGGATTCAATGATATGCGGAGAGATTCAGAGAAAGTTGAAGAATTCAGAACGTATCACTATCGGAAAAGTCTCTAACTTCCTCTGAATTACTCTGGAATTACTCTGAATCTCTCTGAAATTTGTCCCAAAATATAGAGAGATTCAGAGAAATTCAGAGAGATTCAGAGATTTTTTTTACCAGGGTATTGATTGATATACAGTAGCCTCTCGTTATAAGCGTGAGCTGTGTCCTTATTCCACTCAGTACCAAATCTTACGTGAGAAAAAGACGCAGATAGCTTTGAGCGACGCTCATAACGAGAGCCTACTGTATACTATAAAATTTGGAATCACTTCAAAATACTAATACAATAACTTCAGTGTAAAAGAATTTTGTTCAAATTTGTTGAACATTTGTTTCTAATTTGTTCATTTCAAAATCCCGTACAGCACAACCACCGATTCTCCACCCAGGACTTCGGTGGACTGGAGGTGGAGAATCAGTGGAGAAATGAGAGCCGTGGAAATAAGGGAGAAATAAGGGAGAGTCCCCGTTGAGGCAACGGAGAGGCGACGTGTATTTGTCCGCCTCCTCTATTTTCAATAAAATTCATATCTGTCGATTTACACAACCAAATTTCAATGAATGAATCCACTAACATAAATTTTATTGAAAATAAAGGGGGCGGACAAATCCACGTCGCCTCTCCGTTGCCTCAACGGAGACTCTCCCTTATTTCTCCCTTATTTCCACGGCTCGCATTTCTCCACTGATTCTCCACCTCCAGTCCACCGAAGTCCTGGGTGGAGAATCGGTGGTTGTGCTGTACGGGACTGTGATGCCGGCATTGCGAAACTGAATCCGTTCATTTAACATTATAATATAACCCGTACAGCACAACCACCGATCCTCCACCTAGGACTTCGGTGGACCAGAGGTGGAGGATTGGTGGAGAAATGGGAGCCGTGGAAATAAGGGAGAAATAAGGGAGAGTCTCCGTTGAGGCAACGGAGAGGCGACGGAGAAATGTCCGCCCCCTGTATTTTCGATATAATTCTTATTGGTGCATTTACGTAACCAAATCTGAATGTATGAATTCACGAATTCAAGTTTTACTGAAAATACAGGGGGCGGACATTTCTCCGTCGCCTCTCCGTTGCCTCAACGGAGACTCTCCCTTATTTCTCCCTTATTTCCACGGCTCCCATTTCTCCACCAATCCTCCACCTCTAGTCCACCGAAGTCTTAGGTGGAGGATTGGTGGTTGTGCTGTACGGGAAGATCATCTGCAATTTGCGTATTGCTGATTCAAATAGGAATTATAACCCGAAACCACACTTTTTGTTTGGAATGGAGTTCAATCGGTTCACTCGGTTATCATAATAATAGGAATTCGCATCCATGCTCCGGAATTGAGGTTATGAATAACCTCAATTCATCGTGACAATTTTACCGCGCCACGAATAATATAAAATTCGAATAAGTTGCGATCACTGATACAACGGAGATGAATGAATCGATAAACCACAACAATTCTTTGTAATAAACAATACATGATGAATAATTCTATCCTATCAACATGACATGATCAATGCAAAATTCCATATTACCGATAGAAAATAAGTGATCCCACACAGGACATCTACGTAGCCTCTCTGTGGAATTCAAGCAGAAAACAGGGATCGGTTGATACAGCGTGGTACGACGGAGAAGCAGCGTAGACGCTACGGAGAAATGTCCGCTGATGTCCGCCCGAAAAAACGGCCCAGACATTTCTCCATCGTACCTCCCCTAACAGCACACTCCTTCGCATCTCCGTGGTCTTCACGTAGATACCACCTATCTCCGTGGAGACCACGGAGATGCGACGAAGTGTGCTGTTAGGGACGTAATATCTACCGCTCCCTTCCTTCTCCCTCAGTTCTACGGAGATGCGACGTAATTCTTCGGCGACTGTCCTGTATGGGATGTTTTACATTTCCAGATTTTCGATTATGGACGTATGTTGAATGATCAATTTTTGGTCAATTCTATGGACCACGAGATTAATCGATAATTGTCCTTTTCTGTGTCCGCATTAGCGACCAACAATTGGTCCTTCAAAAATTATCAATTTTCGATCAATCATCATCCAATGAATGGACATGCGCATGAAGATCCTACATAATTCCCAAATAATTGATCAATTATTAGCAAATGTCATTGGAATCAATAATTAAATTGTAATGATTGGAACCAATCCATGGTTGGCTGGGTATATTATGGTGCTGGAATGAAAATTTGTCGTTAGAATCCGATTTTATGAGCATTGCAGATGATTTTCTCTATTCTATTAGCAACGAAAAAAGAACTTACATTGGAATTATTAAAATTTCACTCAGCGAGGATTGAATCCAGGTCCTGCGAGCGAGAGACTGGGCTTCTATCACATCAGCATATCTCCGAGATAACAGGAAATTTATGGGATACACCATTGTTTAATGCTGCGAGGTTCTTGAGCACGACCCGACCCAATCCGACCTGTATACTAAATCTGGTCTCGAAAATTTGCCCTATTAGAACCCGAATAAACTCGGACAAACCCGGATCGAATGCCAATCTAGAGTCATTAATGAATTTGGGTAACTAATTCCCGTATCACTTTTGGAAGAACCCAAATGTATATTTGTTCTACGCTTCGGAGTCCCCAGATAGTATCCAGATAAACCCGTATATGAAACCTTTACGTATAAAACTCATATGGACCAAGATACTGGACTTCCCACTCATTTACTTTTTCTAACGAAATCACCCAATCACGTGATTTTATTGGTTAGAATGACCAATCACGAAGAAGAGAAATAGTAAAGGTGGAAGCCCTGACGAGATATCATTTCGTTCAGGACCCAATCCAATTCCTATCTTGCCTTAAATCGGTTGGTATCCAGTTTTTGAGGGACAGAAATATACAAACCCATACACGGAGAAATTGTCACACATATCATCAAAAGTGTGTACATTGATGGCCAATATTGAACAAAAAAATGTTTTTCTCGCATTAATTTTCAATGCGCTAACATAAGTTTTCAATGTTCATACATCATCTATTGGCGTATTTCACTCTGAAAATGAATGTGGGAAAGATGCTTTGTTGGTTTCCCATTGACCATCAATGTGCGGGTTTTGGTTATCTATGTAACAATTTCTCCGTGTAATGCCAATCACTCTTCTTCAACAGCTTTTTTGAAGGATAATACCCGAAGAGAACGTGAACTGACGTGAGCCTTCAGCAAACGTTCCATCTATGTTTACTAAACGTATTTCGAGGCGGACATTTCAACGTGCGTAAAACCAGAGATGAGCTGAAGAGATTGCCAACGAGATATGGAAACCATAGTCCAGTTTCTGATTGGCAGTATCACACAGTGATGCCAGAAAATATCGCGTGGACGGAAAAATCAGCCCCTCCACTGTTCCGTACAATGGAACTTCCGTATAGGTGTGATCACACGCATACAAAGCTTTCAAAGTGTGTAGAGTAGAGGGGATGATTTTTGCGTCCACACGGTCCTTTCTGGCATCACTGGTATCACGTTTTCCATTTATCTCTTCACGCTGGTTGGCTTAGAAGCAAAATTCAACCAATCATATATTTTTCTTCAAAAGAAAAAAACGTGATACGGACCATGATTTTAACATTGCGTTAGCAATCTCTGCTATTCATCTCTGGTAGAACCTTTGTCACACGTTTGTGAATCTAAAAGTTAGCTCTAATGAACCTTCGGCCCGATCTATACACATCCCATACAGCACCGGGAGGTTTTCTGAACGTTTCGAAAACGTGCTTGGTTACACAGAGAACGTGCAAATAACGTCTCATGATGTTCTAAAAACGTCGCATGTATGTCGCAGGAACATGCAAATGTCCCGTTTAGTTCTATTCATGTCTTCTTGCAATGTTCTTGGGACGTATTCAAGGAAAGGTTTTCACAACGTTCAGCGGCGTTGCACATATGTTTTTAAAAGGTTAGTTTTCATGGAAGCACGTTTAGAAAACGCGGAAAGAACGTCCCGTAGTATATGAAAAGAACGTGCTCGGTACGTATTCATGTGCATCAAAAGCGAAGGTACTCTAAACATTTGAAAAATATGTGCCTTGGGCACCAACACACGCGGAACCAAGATTATGTTTATAGAACATCCAGAGAACTTTCTGTGCTGTCTGGGATCTGGTCTGAAAGTTCGCTGAAGCTTCATGTTCTCTTTGGGTAGCGATCCCTGCTGATGCAACCCGCCATACAAGTGTACCGACTGAGCGGACATTTTCTCAGCAAGAATACTCTGAATTAAATTTATGAAGAAGTATGAAATTTGCAGAAATCAATCTTCGATACTTCATCTATCGCAGTACATCACCCAAATTTTTAATCTCGAAGAACCATTTTTTTCTTAGTCGGTAACACAAACATTTTCTTCGAAATTTAAAATTCGGGCGATGTACCACGATGGATGAAGGATTGAAAATTGATTCCTGAAAATTTCATACTTGTTCATCAATTCAGTTCAGAGTATTCTTGCCGAGAAAATGTTTACTCATTCGGTGCGCTTGTATGGCGGGTTGCATCGGCGGGGATCGCTGGTATCCCGCGATGGTATCGAACCTCTTTTTCTACTGTATAGGCATGTTCTTTTCTGACCAACGTGGTCGGATGATAACCGCTAGTAACCTCTTGAGGGGATACGAGCTTACCGGCCGAATCCGGGTTTTCCCGACCAAATTACTCGGCATCGAATTCACGACATAAGCCGCAAATTTCAGAGATGATTCTTTGAGACTTTATCTACGTCGCATCAGAGAGCCTGAATTTTGAGAGATATGTGCTCTTGAATATCGGCCCAATCGCGCATTGAGAGGATACCAACGTACCGACTGAATAACCATTCTCTCGGTAAGAATCAGGCCCCTCCGACTGCTAGAACTTTTGTTCATGTACTGATCAGAAAGTTGTAGAGAGCTCCGCGTGTCAGTGGGGCTATCGATTCTGTAAAATGAATCATTTATCGCGAAAATTTAAGATGAATAGTGAAAAAATGACCAATAATTACAGATAATACTATTATATTTATAAACTTCTAACCTACAAGGAACCAAACATCGCAACGTTGATATTTTGAGGTTATGATTCAGTCAACTAAATGAAATCGCCATCTAGATTTCTTGGGGATTTCTTGGTCAATGCGCGAACCGGATTTTTAGGGGATGATGCACGAGTCGGAGGGGTCTGATGAGAATTCTCCATAATTTTCAGGAGATAATCTTTAATGCTTGATCTATTGCGGTACGGAGCCCAAATTTCGAAGAGAAAAATTTTTCTCAGTCGGTAAACAAATATGTTTCTTCGAGATCCGAAATTCAGGCTTTGTACTGCAATAGAGAAAGTACTAAAGATTATTTCCTGAAAATTTCAGTCCTTCTTATAAAACCAGTACGGAGAACTCTTGCCAAGAAAATGTTTACTCGGTTGGTTCGCTGATATCCCCTGAAGGAGAAGATTGCAAAGAAACCGGAAAATTCAAAATTCAACATAGATAATTTCATTTGATTTGCTTGAAATTTCGTATATTTATGGCATTTGAAGGAAGAAAACATGCTATTTCTGAGCAGAAATGGCTTCTCCTTCTCGGGGGGGGGGGGGGGGGGAGAAAATTATACTTCAGGAAGTATATTTTTTCAATTTACGCGAATGGATTTTGAGTGAAATCTATCAATATTGTATGATTCTTCAAAGTCCACAAAACAAGAAAGGCACTTCCTGCCCTCGTGTGCAAAAACCTTAACGGCATTCACCACCTTCCCAAAAAGTTACTAGATTCCAAAATCGCCCCCCCAGTTTTCTCAGAAACGGACAAATAAAATGAAAAATAAAGAGTAGCTGCATTTTTTTCAATAGCCTAAGAAGATGCACCTGCTCATTAAAATTGATTCTATTCATTGATCATTGAGAAAATTGGGGGGAGAGATCTAGTGACTTGGCTTGTGGTGAATCGCCTTAAACGGGTGATGCAGAGATTCTCGATTAAGCTGAAAAGTGCTCAATTCAAAACAGCGAATCCAATATGGCGACGCCAATATGGAAAATCTAGCGGATTCGCCTGAAACAAATTTTCCATTGTGGGATGACGATCAATTCCTCAAATTTGTAATTAGGGAAAATTCACGAATGAAGGGAATTGCGAAATTTGAATGAGGACTCGGATTTCCGCTTGGAAATACTCTGGTTATACTCAGAAAGCGCATTACCCTTCAGACTATCGCACAGGACCCCTCGGGTTCCTGCTCAAACCACTCTCGGTGTCGTGTGGGATCACTTGGGTTCCTGCTCAAGATCGCTCAAGTTCTTGCTAGACGAGAATCCGAATGGGCCCAGACGGGAGCCTGAGAGATAATACGAGCCCTACGTGGACAACTGCGTAATCCAGAAAGGAAATTTTAGTAGTGATTTTCAACCCAATTGAAAATCTTTTCATCACCCTTTCGGAGTTTTTTCCATACAGGGGGAGGTCGCCCCCTCGATGTGAGATAGGGACAATATGAGAGAACACGCGTTTCCCCATTTTATGAGCTGCACAAAATAACGCAATTCCGATAGAGTCCGATCAAAATCCATTCACGCAGATGGAAAAAATATACTCTCTAAGGTGTAATTAGTTTCCCTTTTGAAAGATGGAAGGCTTCTTTCCAGACTAAAATCTCCTGGTGGGTTTTCCCTCTTTGAATGCTATACCAGTTGTTTCAGAATTTATTGAGAATACTCAACAGGTGTATTCTGCAGCAAAAATGCAATAGTTTTTCGTTTAGAGAAATTTCCTTTGAGACTTAGTTTTTGAGATATGAGTATTCTCAGATTTCAAGAAGACATACTTGAGCTTGACACCATTCGTTAAGTGGGGAAACAGTGGATCTCTGGAAAAAAAAGCGAACTATCCTGTCATTTCTCAATTCAAAATTATAATAATTTGAAATTCTTGGACTTCCAGCCAGTCAGGATTCAGCAACTTTAAATTATTACAGCTCCCAAACAAAGAATTTGCATCAACTTGGCGAATGGTGCCAAGCTCAAGTATGTAGCACACAGTGCTTTCGAGTGCTTTGGATTTGAAAGAAAAAATCTCCAAACTCTGATATCTCAAAAACTGAGTGTCAAATAAAATTTCTCTAAACAGAAAGTTATTGCATTTTGGCTAAAGAAAACACCTAATGAGGATTTTCAATGAATTCTGAAACACCTGGTATACATGCAAAACCGTAAATAGATCTTATGGAATGATCAAAGGGAAATTCTGAATTTTCCGGTCTTTTCGTGATTCTTTAAAGAGGTGTGTGTTATCCTCTTAATGCGTGGTTGGGCCCATATAATGTATACGTTAAATCGCACAGGCATGTTCGTGAGTTTAATGAACTTATTTCTTCCTTATGCATGTCAATTTTAATCGTATTCCAACATTTTTCAATAATCTCACACAAAAATGTAGCTGCGATTGAATATTTTCACATATTTTTGAATTCCCAGAAAGAAATAGAAAAACTAAAGCAGCAGTGTGAACGAGAGAAAAATGAAATAAAAACAACGTTGAAAACGGAATGGGAAAAGCTTTTGCAAAATTTAAAAAAAAACCATTTAGAGAACCTAGAAGCAGAAGGAAACAAAATACGCAAGGAATGCGAAAAGCAAAGAGATAAACAAATCGAACTGGCAATTCATCATCTTGAGAAAGAAGCTCGACAATCAGAAATGATTCTTCAGACCAATTGTGAAAGCAAAGTAAAGTAAGTGAAACTTGGAATCTGAGGAAGAAGTATAATTCGAACTAATTTTATTTCCCTTTTTGAAGACATTTGGAGGAAATTTACAAAGCAAAATTACAAACCGCTGTTGACAATGAAAATATTAGTAGAAGCAAATTATCAAATATCGAGAAAAAGCTTGAAGATTATAAAACTTATGAAAAGGGCGTGCAACAGAAATTGGATGAGTGTATAAAGAATTTGGACAATGCAAACGAGGTAAGATACTGTAGTAACGAAATCTGTGATAATATTGTGAATTAATTTTCATATAAGATATATACAGTTGGTGAGAAGTCTAACAATTGAACGAGATGATGCGAAAAGATCAGCACGACAGGAAATTGAATCGGAAAAAAGAGTGTTAGAGGATAAAATAGCATCACTTTATCAAGAATTAACTCAAAAAGATGTCACGAGAGAAGCAAGTATGATACAGTTACATAGCAGGTATTTTTGAAGTATAAAGTGTAACCATTTTTCTGTTAACAATGTTTCAAAATATACTATTACTTTCTTCTACTTGCAGAATAAAACTTGTGATAACTCAGAAGATGTTGGTAATAAAACATCTTCTCAGGCAAGTAAATGAGTACAAAGAGAAATGTGAACATATGCAGCAATTGTTGGATCAGCAACGGAAAGAATACATTTTGAAATCCTTGTAATTATTGATATCGAATGGTGTATATCAAGAGTTGGACGTATATACTTGTATCGACAGGAATTTCAAATACACCATCCATTAATATTTCTATGAACGATATCTGATTTATGTCAATAACAGACATGGCATGAAATTGAAATGATTTATTCAGATAATTACATAAAGATTGTAAAGAATATACACACATTAATTTATACCTTTTTAACTATCTGTACAACGTCTTCATCACACAAAACATGATCTTTCCCCACCTTCTGGGGTTGGTGTTTTACAGAAGACCCCCATACCAGTGCGCTAAAATATTGAAAAAATGATTAAAATTATACAGAATACAAAACATACATTATTTGAAACAACGAAAAAATCATAAATCTCACTATTTGAATTCTTTAGCAATTGATCGATGAAGTTTGTTACAAAAATCCTCCACAGTTCTCCTTTCTGTATTTAATACCACGGGAGAGTTGTAGTCAGGTAATTGACCTTTAGGTTTGGTATATCTGTAATAAAATAAAATCACTTTAATCTTGATGTATTTATCAGGTCCTCTAGATGATTGTGTAAATACTTACATTCTAACAAGTTGTAAATAATCCCACATCTTTTCTAATAAATCATCAAAGTTCCATTTATGATGAGCAGAGATGGGGACGCAATGTGGTATTTTATATATAACATCAAGTTCTTCGATACTAATTTGGTCTAAAATCAAATTAAACTCAGTAAATGGATATGTATCTGATATTTTGTTGTTTTGTTTTATTAAAACAGTTCGAAAATTTACCTATTTTGTTCAACAAATAAATGCAAGGTATATAAACACGATTTCCTTCGATTACGTCGATTAGATCATCAGAAGTAGCATCATATCGTAGAGTTATATCAGCGTTGTGTATTCTGTACTCAGACAGAATAGATTTGACTGTTTCTAGATCAAGCTCTGATTGTGCACACTGGCAAATAATTCAATTCCCTTAGCATCTCTATCAAACGCCTGTTTAATTCAGGCAGTATACGAATATCAAGATTTGTGTTTTACTAACAGAAAGGTACACTTAATTTTTTTGTTGTTGTTTTTTTTTTATAAATCTAATGCATTTGAAGAAACTCGGGTATTGACAAACAGTGATGAAATTTTGCGCGGACTACTTTTTTATAAGATCATAGAAAAACAGGGCAAATTTGAAATAAATAATTATACATTGGATTATATTTGCATATATGCATATGCAAAACGCATATAATGATATTTTTCTGATAGCAGTGCATATTTTCCTATACAATTTTAAGATTTTCCAAAAAATTGGAACATGAATAGTGGTTTTTCAGCAAAACAAGGAAATTTTTCAAACCGGTTCGCGTACCATCGAATTTGTTTTTCAATAAATTCTTCACAGTTGTATTCTGAAATCTCTACTAATTGGAAACAATTGAATTGTTGAGTTTTCATGTTTCAAAGTATATTGTACAATTTGCAAAGATTAACTTGATTTATAAAAATTGGATTTGACATTTGAGTAATGAAATGTTGATTTCAAATCAAATTGTGATATTTTTATTAGTGCATATTTTGGCATTTCGATAGCGCATATAATCCCATGTCTATTTATTGAGCTTCAAAGTGTAGAGCTAAGAATGAACCCTTACAAAAAGCGTAAGTATGGGCTAGTATGGGCAACGTATATGAATTGCAAAGATTCCTGATGCTACGTAAAAAACATTATATCACTTTGTTGGGAAGAAATAACCGTAATGACGATTTCACGATTTCATAATCGTATTAGCAGTCTTTGCAACTCATCTCTGATACTGTTTGTTCACTCCTCGATCAAAATATGACTCGAAGCCAAATTCTATACCTTTGAAATATTTTCATCAATTCTAGACCATATTTTGATCAAAAAATGATCAATTCCAACTCACTTGTTTCACAAGAGAGAGCATGGAAATTTTACTTTTTTATATTCGTCTCTTTTATGAGGACTTTAAAAAACAGTGAATTTGAATACAACTAAATTGCAGAAGTACAGATATAAATTGCAATGCTATACAAATTACAGGGTTGGATAAAAGCCGGCCTTTATTACTTTTTCCTAGCCATTGGATAGAAGTGGTTTAAACCGGTTAAAATGGTCAAGATGCTGAGAATAATGCAAAAGCACCGTTTTCTGACGACATCTCAACTATTTGGCCGCCTGATGCGTTTTTAAATGATTATTTGAGTGCCCCTGTTCATAAACAATTCCCTTGCAATGTGCAAACTAGATGTTTATCTGCTCACTCTCGTTCATTAAAATGCAAATGAGTGTGATCAAGTTTTCTCAAAATATAAAATGGTCTGAGACCGGTGCCGTTGCGTTATTTATTGGGCGATATTGGTACAGGGTTTCACAGACTGCCCAATAATGAATCATTACTGGGCCATTGCTATAACTGAACAGCCGATAATTGGCAGTCATTAATGGCCCATCAGTGGTTGACCGCTGGATGATCATTCGGGCCTGGTGAATGGCAACCAATGAGAGGCCCTCTAAAAATTGATGATTGGCTCAATAATGGCACACCTAACATCACTGGGGCATAAATATCATTGATCGCAAGTTTGTAACTATCATTCATGGTTGATTTAGACTATGGTTTAAAAGATACCTATTGGATATCCAAAAGCTGTCGTATGCAACAATTTCAGACTAGTTTGAAAGGTTATGATGATTCATTAAATTTTTTAACATGAATGGGAATTTTTATGGCTTTATGATGAAAAAAATTTAGTCGCTGTACGTTTTTACGATATATGCAAATGTAATCGACAGCACCGATTTTTTCAACAGAGGTTGAGAACAGCTTAGCGCTGAAACTTCAAATAAATCTTCCACACATCTTATTATAACATAGTTGAGGTTTTTTCAAATACCTCTCCATGTGGTGCAATTGACACATATTGAACGGTTATTGTACAAAATTATTGTTCAATTACCACCAAGTGATTTGGAGTTGAATTACAAAAAATTTGACAAGATATTGAAGCGGAAATCACTTTGATTGGAGAGTAAAGAACAATGTGTATATATTGAGCATTTTTATCATTTTGATCAAAATTTTGAAAAAAAAAAAAACCAGGCCAGCTAAAAGTGGTTAAAACCATAATAAAAATCGGCTAAAACTAGGCCAACCCTGACAAATTACAATATTTCATTCACCGAATAGTGAAATTTTCATGCTCATCCTGAACTTTGAATCATTTAAATAAAATTAAATCAGCAGGATATTGCTTCCTCGTTAGAGGGAAGCTTTGTGATCGTTTTTAATATTGTGTACCTTTCCTAATAACATAAATTGATTAATTACCATAGTTTGTAAATTGATTCCACCTTTATCTTTTTTTCTAAAAGTAATATTTGGGGGTTGTTTATTGAGACGTATTCCAAATCCTTCCAGTTCATGTTCAATCAGTCTCTTATGTCCGAGAGGTTTAAGTACATCCAGAACAATAAAAATTAAACTACAGGTGCGAGCGACAGCTATCACTTGCCTTCCACGACCCTTACCATCTTTCGCACCTTCTATAATACCAGGAAGGTCCAGCAACTACAGGAGAAAATCTTTTCCATGAATATCAACACTGTGGATTGGCAATTGTTGAAGATTGCAATTGAAGATTAATGGAAATCTGACCTGAATTTTTGCACCTTTATATTTAATGCAACCTGGCACTGTTGTTAAAGTTGTAAATTCATATGCGGCTACTTCAGAATATACACCTGCGAGGGTACTTAAAAGTGTAGATTTACCAACCGAAGGGAAACCTGAAAAAGTAACAAAATATAAATACCTGTAACCAATATCAAAGTAGAAATAGAATGTTTGATCATACATATTTTCCTAATCATCCGTAATTTCCATCATGCTAAATTTCAATGTTATGTATGTGATTGATAAAAATTGACAAATATTGTTTTAGAATGAAGAGTATCATTTCAATTCAATGAATTATCATCGCGTAATCATTTATATACATACATTCCAGTATTTAACATCTTTTCTCGTTTGTTTCTTCTCATGTAGCATGATTATTAAAATAATTATGTTCTGTGATTGAGAGAAATAACATTTCAAAGTTTTACATTTTTGTTTGACATTAAATACAAATTCTAGACTAGAGGAACTAAAATGGTTTGAATCTAATAAACTTTCAAAATAGGAGCATATTCGAATGGAATATTTCTTTGTGAGGAGTTATATTAAAGAGCTTCAAATATCATACAAGAACATAAATATCATTTTATCCCAAAGTATCTTGAAAACTGTATAAAAAGTGTAATACATGTAGATTAAAGCAAAATACGAACATAGAACTGCACTTCGAGTATGAATTTGAAATTGCCATTGAGAATGACACTGACAAAATTAAGATTGAGAGTTTACAGTAAAGCATCAATCACAGTTAAATCATCTGAAAGGTTCAAATCTTTACATTCTGGAAAGATTTTCTCATCTTGAATCACTCTTAGGGAGATATTTCTATTATGCAAAAGGTTCAAGGAAAATATTTATTTTCAGTCTTAAGATATATCCCAGTCAATATGAAATGAATAGCTCCTCAGCACTAATGCCCTCTTGAATAGATACCAGCATTGGTATTTGTATTGTCTTATAACCGTATCTCTTTTTCACTAATGATGTAAGTTATAGATAATAACCTTTCAAAATAGGGGATACGAGCGTACCGACTGAGTAAACATTTTCTCGGTAAGAATTCTCTGCACCGAATTCATAAAGAGGTGTGAAATTCTGAGGGAATATTCTTTGGTAATGTATCTATTGAGGCACATCACCCAAATTTCGAATTTCAAAAAACAAGTCTTTATAACCGACTGAGAAAAAAAGTTTTCCTCCAAAATTCGAAATTTTGGCCATGTACCGCAATAGATAAATACTAAAGATTATTTCCTCAGAATTCCAGATCTTTTAATAAATTCAGTGCAGAGAATTCTTACCAAGAGAATGTTTACTCAGTCGGTATGCTGGTATCCCTTTAACCCTTTCCGACATTTAGTCCATATATGGGAAGATGTTTTTGAATGTGTTTGTAACTGTAGAATATGAATCAATAATTTACAGTAGCTTCACCCCTGATCAAGTTCTAATAAATAAATTAGCAAATGGGAAAAAATGGTGCCAATTGAGTTGATTCGCCTTTGAAGTACCGTAAAAGGTCCTAGAACACATTACCACAAATATAGGTTTGTGTCAGTAAGGGTTAAGAAATACAAGGCATTTTGTTCGAATTACCCACAATGTATATGAATAAATTTGTAAAAATTATTCAATCAAAGAGAATTCACTAATGCTTTTCACAGACTATCACAGAAAATCTTGTAAGCATGAAAAAAACTGACTTTGTTTGGAATGATCACAGTGATTGACATATGTCAATATTTTGATTATTGTTTGTATAACATTTCAATATGAGAATTTGCTAAGCATCTTGAAGAGCAATAAACGAACAAGATGTTCCATCAAATATTTGATTTAAAAATTGTTTTCACATACCAACAAAACCAATTCTAGCATCACCAGTTTTGGCAACTTCAAAACCTTGTTCTCCACCTCCACCACCTCCTTTTGGTGTGATTAATTCTCGCCTCAATTTGGCTAATTTAGCTTTCAAAAGACCTAAATGACCAGCTGTGGCCTTATTTTTTTGAGTACGAGCCATCTAAAATATGAAAAATGTTGGTGAATTAATGAAAAAAACCATATGATTGATTATTCAAGAAATTTAAGGTTACCTCGGCTTCGATCGAAGCTATTTTCTCCAATATCGTACTCATTTTGAAGCCGGTGAAGTAACTGAGTGCTCGATGCTTTTCACGTAATTACTTGACAAAAAAATCACTCAAGTTTTTATCGGAGCGAAAAAGTGACATTGATAGCAAAACTCAAGAAAGTAACACGTGCAATATTTCAATTTCATAAAATATGGAATTGATACAATGTTTGCCACTAACTACTTGATGGCCGTTGATGGGCACTGGAGTATTATTTTTGATTATTTTCAGAGAGAAAATGAGCACAGGGTATCCAAGGTGTTTTGTGTTCGACATCTGAAACTGTAGAGGGCAATACTGTAGCCACTAACACATATCGCTTTTGACATTCATGTGCACACAAAAAAGAGGTATGTGTTAGTGGTAGAGCTGCCAAATTGGCATTGCCGTTAAGGGAAAATGTTCCCCCACTATCTTCCCATGTATGTAAGTTACATGTGGAGGTGAAAGTAAGTGCATGAACAATGGGGATACTATTCCCCTCAATGGCAGTGCCAATCTGGCAGCTCTGGTTGGTGGCTATATTATTGCCCTCTACAATTTCAGATGGCGAACATTAGCTTCGTTCGTTCAAGGGTGTTCTAAGTTGCTCCAACGTGCTCCAGATATTTGTGATTGGCTCTTCTTGTTATAAACATGAATTGATTGGTTTGGTGCAAGTTGCACCGACCTGCACCAAACCAATCAATTCATTCCTATAACTGGAAGAGCGAATCAAAAATGTCTGGAGCAGATTGGAGCAACTCAGAGCACGTTAGAACGAACAAAGCTATTATTACATTGTTCATCATAAAAAGCTAAGTTCGTTTACCGATGTCCCAAGTTACCCCAACTCGCTCCAAGTATTTTGGATTCGCTACTTCCAGTTTAAGCAATGAAATGATTGGTTTGGTACAAGTTGGAGCAACTCAGGGCACGTAGAACGAACGAACCTAAAAGTTGATTATTCCCGTTGTTCCCACATAATATGCATGGTCAACATCCGTTGGTCCGTTACCCCAGGTACTCATGCTAGCGAGGTAGTATGCGAGAAGTCCGAGTGGCACTTGAGCCCGACTGCATTCAACCCGAACGACTTGAAACCCGAACGACAGTTGACCCGACTAATTATAAAAATATAATTAAATAAAATGGAAAATTAATCGAAATCAAACCGTAATTAACCTTTAATCTATACATCTTTACAGTAAAAGGTTGAATAAGCTTTGATTTCGATTAATTTTCCATTTTATTTGATTATATTTTTATAACTAGTCGGGTCAACTGTCATTCGGGTTTAAAGTCGTTCGGACTAACGCCAGTTGGGCTTAAGTGCCATTCGGGCTTATTACCAGTCGGGCTTCTTGCATACTACCGCTAGCGACTGTCGTGCGCGACATCATTAGAAGGAAAAAGAGATCCGAGTTTTTTGAAAACATCTTTCCTCTTTTTTCTTCTAATCATGTCGCGCGCGACACTCGCCAGCATGAGTTTCCGGCCTTACCCATGCTAGCGACTGTCGCGGTAGTATGCGAGAAGCCTGACTGGTAATGAGCCCGAATGGCACTCAAGTCCGACTAGCGTTAGCCCGATCGGATTATAACCCGAACGATTTAAACCCAAATGACAGTTGACCCGACTAGGTATAAACATATAATCAAATAAAATGGAAAATCAATCGAAATCAAAGCTTATTCAACCTTTTACTGTAAGGATGTACGAGGGTGGATTGATAAGTTTCCGGCCTGACCAAGAGATGGCGCCACTAGGCCTACCTCGAGGTGGCGTTCTATAGTACCATCCTTAGATAGCTTGTAGCTATAGTTTCAGTCCGATCGCCATGTTAGTTTAGTTTTGAGAGCACGGTGACCAAGACGCCTCTGTGTTTTTCGTAAAAATGGAAAAGCTGGAAAATCGTGCTGTCATCAAATACTTTTATTCGAAGGGGTTAACGCCGAAGGAAATTAAAGAAGAGATGGACTCAACACTGGGGACATCCTCCCCATCATATTCAACCGTTAAGCAGTGGGTTTCCGAGTTTAAAAAGGGTCGTGTGAGCACCTCTGATGAGCCTCGCTCAGGACGCCCCATTGAGGTCACAACTCCAGATATGATCGAAAAAATCCATCAAATAGTGCTGAAAGATCGCAGATTAAAAGTTCGTGAGATAGCTGAGACCTGTAAGATGTCATATGAACGTGTACAAAATATTTTGCACCAACATTTGTATATGGAAAAGCTCTGTGCAAGATGGGTGCCGCGTTTGCTAACAGTCGACCAAAAATTGATTCGAAAGAACATTTCTACCGCCAATTTGGCGTTGTATAAGCGTAATCCAAGCGAATTTTTGCGTCGATTCGTAACCGTTGACGAAACTTGGGTCCACCACTATACTCCTGAAACCAAAGAACAGTCTAAACAGTGGATTGGACCAGGGGAACCAACTCCAAAGAAGGCAAAAACAATTTTTTCGGCGAACAAGGTTATGGCTACTGTTTTTTGGGATGCAAGAGGTATTATATATACATTGATTACCTTGGAAAGGGTAAAACTATCACTGGTCAATACTACGCAGACTTATTGCAACGTTTGAGCCACGAAGTGAAAATTAAACGACCTCATTTGGCGAAGAAAAAAATCTTGTTTCATTACGATAACGCACCAGCACACACGTCAATTGCGATGGCTAAAATCAACGATCTGAAGTTTGAATTAATGCCGCACCCTCCCTACTCTCCAGACCTAGCCCCGAGTGACTATTATCTGTTTCCTAACCTCAAAAAATGGCTTGGCGGTAAGAGATTCGCGGACAATGAAGAAGTAATCGAAGCTGTAAATGGGTATTTTGAGGAGCTTGACGAATCAGTCTATAGAGATGGCATTACTAGACTAGAACACCGCTATGAGAAATGTATCAGCCTTGGAGGAGATTATGTTGAGAAATAAAGAAACAAAAATTCTCAAAAACGTTGTTTTTCTTGGTCAGGCCGGAAACTTATCAATCCACCCTCGTATAAATTAAAGGTTGATTACGCTTTGATTTCGATTAATTTGCCATTTTATTTAATTATATTTTTATAATTAGTCGGGTCAACTGTCATTCGGGTTTAAAGTGGTTCGGGTTGAATGCAGTCGGGCTTAAGTGTCATTCGGGCTCATCCCAGTTGGGCTCATTGCATACTAACACTAGGAACTCCCTAGAAATGGATCAATCAGCCAATTTCGAGCTTTTGGCCCTTCGGGACATTTTCATTTCGGGCCATTGCACCGTCAGGCCGGGTACTCATGCTGGCGACTGTCGTGCGCGATATCATTAGAAAAAAAAAAGAGATCCGCATTGAGAATGGATGGGGGCTGAATCGGTAGGGCACTACAATCCAGAACGTTCATTATCTAGAAAGTGCAAAATCCCGAGTGCCAATATCCAGAATGGGCAAAATCCCGAATGCTCATTATACAGAATGTTCATGGTCCCGAATAAAAAAATATATATTTCAATATAAATCAAATAATTGGCCACTTTTATAATGAAAAATTATTTGTTAACGCATAGTAAGTGAGGACAATTAATTTCTTACGATTAAACTGGTCAATTATTCGATTTATATTAAAATATATATTTTTTTATTCGGGACCATGAACATTCTGTATAATGAGCATTCGGGATTTTGCCCATTCTGGATATTGGCACTCGGGATTTTGCACTTTCTAGATAATGAACGTTATGGATTGTAGTGCCCTACCGGCTGAATCAACGGAACTATTGGTTGAAAAGGAAGATACATATATTCTCTTTTTCCTTCTAATGATGTCGCTAGCATGAGTATCCGGGGTTACCGGGCCTATTTCCTTTTGGGTTGACAGTCCATTCGGGCTCATTCACATACAGGCCAATTGAGCCTTACCAGTAACCCAAATTGCAAAAGTTCCAAAAACTAGATCTCATTGTACCCTTTCGGAATCACAAAATGAACTACTAAAATGAACTACTATATATTGTACAATATATAGTATGACAATAGGCAAATTGAATTCTCCAAGGACTCTATTCTGCTGACATTTTAGTAGTTCATTTTGTGATTCCGAAAGGATTCAATGAGATCTAGTTTTTGGAACTTTTGCTATTTGGGTAAAACGATATAAACGTAATCTTGAACGCGACCTAAACAGCTGCGCAGAAACTCAAATAGAGTATCTGCGCCTTCGTATCTGTCTACGTCCTTGTTTACGAGAATCGTAACAAAGCATAACCAATGCCAGGAAATGACATCCTTGAACAAATGCATCCAGTTGATCATTCGAGTGAACTAATCTGTTTATAGTTACATGAGACAATAACTATATTATTGGTAGAATTATTTTAATTTCGTTCAAAAATTATATTGAGAAGGCAAGACGATTTCCGCACTCGGATTGAGAATGTGAATTGAAGAATTCGTAAATGACGATTGATGGTGCGATCTTAGTAAATATCGTGTATGTTGCACACATATTCTGCTGAGCGTTTCATCGACATCCCCTTTATTTTCTATAACGAGACATTTTTGGCAGATTTCAAGGTATTTTCAAGAAACGTTACACGACTGATCCTTACTAAGCGACGTAATGCCGCCACGCAATACGCCCCATTGAAATGCAGCAGAATGAAAAATTGAAACCTATCAATTTTAAATTGAAATCATTTCTGTGGATTCAAATTCATTAGAATATAAATACAAATGTTTATATTTATATTTATTATGCAATGAATGTTGGGTTGGAAATTCCAACTGATGCTTACACTTAGATTTGCATTATTGCTAATTAATATCGACATATGTGTTTTTCATCTTTAGAGCCATAATACCAAGTAGCGAAGGATTCTGCAGAGGGACAAAATGATGCCCAATATGCCACCGGATTCTCACAAAATATCTTTGAAAATTATTGAAGCCATAAAACAACACCCGATACTTTATATCTCTGAAGTCAAAGGACCTTCGATAAAATTGCAAGAATTTAGACAGAAAGTTTGGAAAAGAATTTCTGATGAATTAGGTCTTGATCGTTAGTTTCTACATGTATTACATATTTCATTAACTTTTTGGGTATATTTATTCAAAAATGTTTCATAGTAATTGCAATATTCCTTACGGAAACTTCTAATTGTGTACTTGATATTTCAGCTACATGGGTGAGACTGAGATGGAAAAACTTGAGAGATACTTATTGTCGCATATTAAAATATAAAAATAAGACGGACAAAGGAATGCGAAGAAAAAAATGGATATTCGAAGATCATCTCAGTTTTTTAAAATTTCCGTAAGTTCTTGAATATCTCCTCTTATAAATTTCATATAGCGATTTTTCAGTTCTGACAAAGTTCAACCATTCAAATTGCATTGACGAGAAAAATGTTTACAAATACAGGATGCATCTGTTTAATACAAAGTATTATGGAGAATATGTTATATTATTTTAACTCATTTGTAAACATGCTGAACTGATGTAATATGTATTTTCAATTAAAAATATTGGAGAGACATGGCACGTCATTCTAGCTTATCATCGGAAGCTTTACTAGAAGGAGACAATTTATCTTTTTAATAAAAATCATCAAAGGAGTACATTGTACCACTCTGAATGAAACTGGGGAAAAATTTGTGTTTTCAAATGAAGAAAAAAACAGAACTTCATTTATACTTTGGAGAATTCAAGAACATTCATGGATTCTTCGTGTAGTCGATCATATCTGTGTATTTTGAATTGTATTCAAGTCCCATAGTATGCTAAACAATACTGAAATCCTTTGAGAAAAGTTGAGGAGAAAATCACAAAAATAATTCAATACCTACAATTTGGGATTACAAGCTGTCAAAAGGAATTATTTGTTTCAATACTCAATCATCTTTCAAATTGAACGTTATTGCTTCGTCATAAGATCCCTCTGTACCTGAACTTTGACTGTTCGTTTGAAAATAGTGCGAAAGATATTCTATTTTATAAATTTTCAGACCCAACTTTATGAATATCTATAGTAGTTATTGAACAAACAGGCTATTCAATAACCATCATGAATTTTGGATTTGTTTTTATAGGTATGAAAATGATTACCAGCCACAATGTTTAGAACTCACAGAAGAATACATTCAGGAAATAAATGCTGGAGGCATCAGCTCGGAAGGTTTACTCGAACAATTGGAGGATCGAAATGATGAAGATTATAGTGAATATTTGGAAGTATTGGAGGAAACAATGGCTGATCCAGTTTCAGAAAATGCTCAATCGATGGAAACTGTTGAAACAATTGAACAAATAGCTGATGAGATATTAGAAGAAACTGAAATTGAAGAGGTTCTTAAGAATGAAGAAACTAATAATTATTCTCAACAGACACAATCCAAATATCGGAAAATCAGACCAAAACGCACTAGCGAAGAAAACCAAACAACGTTCAATACATTTAGCATTTTGAGTAACCCTATTAAGAGTGAAAGCATCAGCGCTGACAGTCCGATTATCAGTCAACAATTTCTCATAACTAGACCTGTACTTACACCGTTCATAACTCCAACCAAAGAATCCAGTATGATCAAAGAAGAGAAAGATAAGATATATACTGATTTTGAAAACAAAACGAGTGTTCAGTTATTTTTTGACAGCATGGCTCAAACGGTCAAAAGATTACCACCTAAAGCACAAGCTGACATAAAAATGAATATTTGTCGAATAGTTACGGAAGCAGAGGTCCGGCATTCTGGCAGAAAAAAGTCGCAAGCTTCTCCAAGACCTACCAAGTCACCTAACGATATGCCGAAACTAGTTTTAATTCCTTGTAGTATGATAGATAATCAAAATCATCAAGATGCATCGTGAAAAAACCCAATAGCAAAACAATCACATTTTTACTTATAGGATTCTAATTGCGTTTTGAGGGAGCATGATATATAATTTATCAAATTAATTGCAGATTGTAGATCATTTTTAGTACAGAAATCACCATGATTAACACACTAATTGTTCTTAAATCATGCATTAATGTACAAGATCCTTTCAATAGTCTTAGAAAAGTAATGTATATAAAATTTGAATCCAAAATATCAATTTTCATTTATAGCAAATAAGGATAAGGCACTTTTGTACATTGAGGCACATTCATACAATCCATCTTACGTCGAATACCGGCTCAAATTTAGAAAAATGTACACGTATGTATTTTATTGTGATATTGATTGGAAGTTCCGTGTAGGTTTTTTTATAATTTCAGCCTTGCATGAATCTGCCTCAATATACAAAAGTATTTCCTCTCCCTCTATATATCAACTGACAATTCGTTCAGTTCATATTTTTCCAATGAATTCATTGAGAAACATCTTGAAATAATTCAGTTTCCCTTTTGAATATAAGTCAATAAATCAATTTCAAAAAGAACTATTTCTTGAACAAAGTTTCTCTGGTTTTGAATGTTTTTATTGAAATTAGATAGTGAAATAATGCATACACTTTGGGTGATCGACTTGGTAGACTTAGTAACCATAAAAATCTTAGTTCTCTGTCAATTTCAATCGAAAAGAATAAAAATTTTAATACTATATTGTTTCTAAAATGTTAAAAAACAATGTTCTTGAAGTTTGAATCGTTTATAGAAACGAAACAAAAATGTAAACCCTCAAAATCTAATAAATCATCGTTATTTATCTTCTTGAAAAAATTCTTGCAATTGAAAACATCGATCAAAAAATGTACTGCAAGATTTTGGGTCTTTAACACCCAAGTATTTCGGTATTTGATTACCAATTCGTTTCAACGATTCAAACTTCGACAACATGCAAAACATTTTTTTTTATTTTTGATGAAATACCGTAATAGAAGAGATATTAAAAATAGTGTTGAAGTATGTTGCGGAAGTTTGAATCGTTCATAGAAATGAAACGAAACTCCAAACCCACAAAATTTGATGGATAATCCATACGGAACCCATACAGAACAAAAGTTCCCGCAGAGATTCCGTTATGCGAATCCATGTGTATTCATTAGGAATGTTTTGAATTCAAAATGAACTCTATGAACAACTTAATGTTCAGAGAGAACTCATGTCGAGATTTCATAATGAATTTTGCGGGCATTCAATACGTTTTCATTTTGACTTCTTATTGAATCCATTATTGGTCGCTTAACGGGGTCTTATGAAAGAACCCGATATCGGGATTTCATCGTTCAATCATCAGTTGTATTAATACTATCCGAAATCTATCGTGTTGTTTCATTACCAGTAACATTCATCAGACCTTCATCGAATGTTTATGAACCTAAACTTGATCTCCAACGGAGCTTCAGTCTGATCTATATGTTGATCTATTCTGAACATTTGTTGGAGCTTCATGTTCTCTTCGGGACGTTGCCTGTCCGTGAAATTCAGGAAGGGAAAATGGATCGGTGAATACAGCGTAGTACGACGGAGAAGCAACGTTATATCCACTGCTCCCTTTCTTCTCCCTCAAATCTACGGAAATACGT
Organism: Gonatopus flavifemur; assembly: GCA_018340375.1. Lineage (NCBI taxonomy): Eukaryota > Metazoa > Arthropoda > Insecta > Hymenoptera > Dryinidae > Gonatopus > Gonatopus flavifemur. The sequence goes on from JAFFJZ010000004.1 coordinate 23,007,182, forward strand.
CGTAATTCCATCGGCGACTGTTCTGTATAGGTAGGTATTCATCGATAAGGTACACTGAAAATACAATTCTGGAACAGTTAACGTTTGGATATCAATGGCTGATGTCTGTGGAAAATAAAATTTTAAGATCTGCCATCACTCACTGGTACATCGCTGGTTGATGAATTTAGCATCAACAGATGACGTGAATGAAGTGAGTCATCATTATGAAGTAATCAGTCTTATGACTGGTTTAATGAAATCCTCCAACCCTGTCTAGTATCTGCTGAATGCTCAATTTCTACATACCTCCGACAACCCTTATCTTGTATAATTTGCTTCATATAACTTAATCTAGGTCTGCCTTTGCAAGTTTTACTATTCATTTTTCCTTCGAATATTGTTTTCGATAAAATATCATGCGTTAATGTGTATCCTATCAGATTACTTCTCCTTTTCACGACAGTATTTTCGAGGCATGTGAAGTTAAACTAATCGTTCTGTAGTAGTTCTCGCATTTGTCTGCTCCTTGTTTTTTCGAAATGGTGACAATTTTATTCTTTTGGAAATTTTTCGGTACTTCTTCATTTCCGTACATATCTCTGATCAATTCAAACTTCTCCGTCGCCTCTACGCTGCTTCTCATCGTACTACGCTATATCCATCAATCCCTTTTTTCCCCTGAATTCCACGGAGACGACGTAGGTGTCTTGTGCGGAATATCTTCATGAATGTATACGGTTTCTACTATCCTCTTGTGATGTAGACACTTACATGCAAGAATTGAGAAAGGGAGTCACGGGAATCTATGAATGATAATGCGATGTCGGAAAAAGAAAAAACGATGCCCTGATAAGAAGACGGGAACCAGATAAAGCCCGGATACAAACCCGAATGGGATGATATACGGGTTTACCAGGGTGTTATAAGGGAACCATTTCCCATGTCGGGTATACATACGGATCTACCGTCCGCTCTCCGAATAGTGCCGCTTCTCGTCATTTTTGCTCAAGCCCTGTCACCACCACTTATCACGCTATCGTCTAGTATCGCATTTGAAAACTTCTTTCGCAATAGTGCCACCCGCAAATACCAGGTCATTCAATATGTCCGTAGGGTAAGTAAGAAAAAAACAAAAGTTTGACAAAACTCGATTTTATTATTCAACATAGTTGCCTTGGAGGGCGATACAACGAGTGTAGCGATTTTCCAACTTTTCGATACCACTTTTACAGTACGATATCTTTTTCTCTTCAAAATAGGCCTCAATTTCAGCGATTACTCCATCATTGGACTTGAATTTCTCTCCAGCAAGCATTCTCTTGAGATCTGAAAACAGGAAAAAGTCGCTGGGGGCTGAATGTGGAGAATACGGTGGGTGGCCATTAAATCCAATAGTTTGGCGTGAGAGAGTGCGGCGCTGCGTCGAACTGCGAGAGCTCAAGCGATCGGACTCTCAGAGTCCGAGATTTTCGGACTTATATCCGGGTTTATTTGGAAATGATGTAGGAATTAGTCACTTAGATGCTTTTACAACTCTGAATCGAGATTAAATCCAGGTTCTATCTGGGAAAGTTGAAAATTCAACAGGATGACTATAATACAAGACTCTGTAAGTGCTTCATCGTCATCTCGTGGATCCGCTGATGTAATAGAGACTTTGGTTCTCACTCGCAGGACCCGGGTTCGATCCTCCCTGAGTGAATTTTCCACAATTCCATTGTAAGTTGGTTTTCGTCGTTACTTAGAAAAGGAAAAATCACCTCTAATGCGTACAAAATCGCATTCTGACAAACCAAAGAGTAAGCGCAAAAATCGCCTGTTTTTCTAGAACCGCGAGTTTCAGGTTGAAATGCATTTTGAAAAATACCCTATGTCGATCATTTCCCGGTGAGCACAACAATGGTCTTACAGAGATACAGAAATCGACAGAATCGATAGATTCTTGACAGAACCGATTCTTTTCCATAGAAAACTTATAGATCCTTATATAATCTTGATCGAAAATTGATACTACTTCACCTCCAAAACCAGTGTTATGCTTACCGGGAAATGGTATCCCCTGGCTAATGATCAACATAGAGGATTTGTTAGAATGCATTTCAACTTGAAACTCGCGGTTCCAAAAAATGGGCGGAAAATAATACTCGTTCTTCCGGTCACTCTTTCTTTGCGCAATCATACAAATCGAAATTCTTGAGATTAATCTCGAATAAGACCCGGATAGAACCTAATTTGAACCCGAATACAAAACCGGGATAGACCCGGATATGCTCTCGAAACCTATCCGGTTTCTCATCCGGGATCCCGACCGATATTTGATCCCAAACCCCGGATAGGATTCGGATCGAACCAGATGAAGAATCACGCCAAAATCCATATATGCGTCCGAATACACCTGGATAGAGTCCCGGGTATATCCGGTTTCTATCCGAATTCTTATCCGGGTTTTTCATTAGGATGTACGAGTTCCATGGGTGGTGATGAGCAAATGTTGTCACAGAACTCTTCTATTGCATTTTTTTTTCGGTACTACACGTTTTCAGCCCACCCACCTCTTCTATTCTTATATCCCTATGGTTATTATTCACAAGGGGAAAAACTTTCTCGACTTTGCCTGAAGAATTACTCCCTGAAAAAAGGGAAGTTTGATCTGGAATGATCTGTCCCTAATAAGAATGAATCATATATTTGGCATACATCACCAAACATACCTCATATATGATTATACAGATTCATATATGATCCCTATATAACTACTCGTATACAGAGAATATATTAGGTGTATAACTTTGCTTCCGCCGTTTTTTTCCGAAATTCGAGGCTTTATTGTAAAAAACTGGTTATACATTTATGATTCAAAGTATTGTCCATCGCTGGCCACTACTGTCTCCCATCTTTCGGGCAGCATACGAATCCCGCGTTGAAAAAACTGGTCATCTTTTGAAGCGATCCACGAATCGATCCAATTTTTTACTTCTTCATAAGACCGGAAGTGCTGGTCAGCTAGACCGTGTGCCATTGATCGAAATAAGTGATAGTCCGAGGAAGCAACGTCTGGAGAATACGGTGGGTGGGGTAGGACTTCCCATTTCAAAGTTTCCAAGTATGTCTTGACCACTTTCGCAACATGGGGCTTTGCTGTAAAATCACTTTATCATGTCTCTCGTTGTATTGTGGCCGTTTGTCTTTCAATGCTCGGCTCAAACGCATTAATTGCGTTCGATAATGGTCGCCTGTAATTGTTTCAGTCGGTTTTAACAACTCATAATACACTACGCCGAGCTGGTCCCACCAAATACTGAGCATAACCTCGGAACCGTGAATATTCGGTTTGGCCGTCGACGTGGAAGCATGGCCGGGATATCCCCATGATTTTCTGCGCTTGGGATTATCGTAATGAACCCATTTTTCGTCCCCACTCACAATGCGATGCAGAAATCCCTTCCGTCTTTGCCTTGCAAGCAGCTGTTCACAAACACACAACCGCCGTTCAACATATCTCGGCTTCAACTCGTACGGCACCCAACTTCCTTGTTTCTGAATCATTCCCGTGACTTGCGAATGGCTGGTTGCGTCACTTCCCATGATCCTGCCAATTCTTGTTGCGTTTGACACGAGTCTTGATCAAGTAATGCCTCCAATTCTGCATCTTCGAAAACCTTCTCTCTTCCACCGCCATTCTGGTCTTCGACGTTAAAATCACCGTTCTTGGAGCGTTGAAACCACTTTCGGCACGTTCTTTCACTAATAGCGGCCTCACCATAGGTATTTGAGAGGATTTGATGAGCCTCAGCCGCAGATTTCTTCATATTACAGCAGAAAATTAAAACCTCCCGCAAATGACGAGAATTTGGCTCGTAAGCTGACATGTTTAATCGAGAATAACTTTATGATGCAGACACAAATCGACTAATATTTCGATGGCGTTATGTTTACAAATACCTAAGCTTATTGTTTGACATCTATGATCTATTTATTTCAATTACCACTTACCACTACAGCCATCTAATGCAAAACGGCGGAAGCAAAGTTTACACCTAATACCCAGCTAACCAAAGCTGATAAATAACTGATCAATTATTACCCAATGAGATTGGGTGGGATTGATCAATGATTGTCCATTTTTGTGTCCGCATTGGCGACCAATAATTGATCAATTTCAGTGGACCATTGGATTTCCCAATTGCAGGGCAATCTTTGGTCAATGGCATGGGCATAGGTGCTGACATCAGCTGTGAAATAATGTGACCCATAATTTGGCAATCATTTGACAATTATTTTGGTTTGAGAATGATCGAAAATTGACCAATAACCCGTTATTGATTGATATATACTATAAAACTTTGAATCATTTTAAAATACTAATATAATAGCCTCAGTGTGAAAGAATTTTCTTCAAATTTGTTGAACATTTGTTTTTAATTTTTTCATTTCATAACTGTGATGACGGCACTGTGAAACTGAATCCGTTCATTTAACATTATAATATATAATTATCCACAATTTGCGTATTCCTAATTCAAGTAGAAATTATAACTCGAAACCACACTTTTTGATTGGAATGGAGTTCAATCGGTTCACTCAGTTATAATAATAATAGGAATTTGCATCCATGCTCCGAAATTGAAGTTATGAATAACCTCAATTCATCGCGACAATTTTACCGCGCCACGAATAATATAAAATTCGACAAGTTGCGATCACTGATACGACGGAGATGAATGAATCGATAAATCACAACAATTTCTTGTAATAAACAGTACATAATAAATAATTCTATCCTATTAACATGACATGATCAATGCAAAATTCCATATTACCGATAGAAAATAAGTGATGATGTTTTACATTTCCAGATTTTCGATTATCGACGCATGTTGAATGATCAATTTTTGGTCAATTCTATGGGCCACGAGATTGATCAATAATTGTCCTGTTCTATGTCCGCATCAGCGACCAACAATTGGCCCTTCAAAAATGATCAATTTTTGATCAATCATTATCCAATGAATGGACATGCGCATAAAGATCCTACATAATTCCCAAACAATTGATCAATTATTAGCAAATGTCATTGGAATCAATCAAATTGACTAATGATTGGAACCAATCCTTGGTTGGTTGGGTATGTCTATACCCATCCCAATTATGGCGTTGTTTCACTTATATATGGTTCATGTTTGGATCTTATATGGATCGAATAATCATATGTGAATTTTATATGGTCGTATATGTGCCATATATGATTTATATATGACCATATATGCTCCTTACAAAATTAATATATGAATCAAATACGGTTTATGTATATATGAACCATATATGAATCATTTTCATCAGGGCAGTAATTAACCGAAAAACCGGAATTAATTGAAAATGGTTTTTGGGTCAAGTTTGGATTTAAAATTATTCCTATTAATGGAATGAGGGTTAAGAGATTAAGGTTAGGGTTTCCAAAAATAACGGTGGTGATCACGGTTTTTTTAGTTAATTTAGGTTTGAGGGTTAGGGTTGCAGTCCCTGTCGGTATGTAATACCGGGCTGTTTACATTTCCGTGGTGTCTACTAAATTTTGAAAATAAAATTACCGACCTATTCCCGACTCTTTCAAGAATTCTCCCAGATCTTCCCGACATATCAGCGATTGATCATTTTGTGAAAAAAAAAAACATGTAAACAACACTGAGAGAAATGTTTTTTGATGAATTACGATTTTTGTTCGTAAGTCAGGGACATCAAAAAATTCCAAGTTTAGGCTCACTCGACTCTCGAGCACTTTCGACTCTCAATAATTTTTACCATCAAAGATAGTAACTCGCTATACAATGAAACTACTAACATCTAGCAAGTTCACCATTACCGATGGTGAACATCGTGAGAATCGAGAGTACTGGTAGTTGGAATTTTTCAATATCCTTGGCTTACGAGCAAAGATAGTCATTTATCAAAAAAGTTTCTCACAGTACATAATTTACTAGATTTGTACAAGATCGACAACGCAAGTACTTGAAGGCTCTCGAACATCAGGAAAAATGATGTCAAATCTTATGCAGTTTTTTTTCATCAATCATGCGTTCACTGGAAATTTTACGTGCATAATAATCAATCCTATGACCAGAATTAGACCCTGAATATGAGTTTTAGTTCTCTCTCAGTGATCTCTGGCGGTTATGAAAGAATTTTCAGAATAATAACCCCCAAGTGTTACAAATTTTTTCATAATTTCGATTCTTCATATCAACAGATCACGACGAAACTCAAATTCATATCCAGAGTTAAATTTCAGGTATGCCCTAATCATAACCCAATACAGCACGAATACTCTTGCAGACAAAGAAGTTTTGAAGGTACCTTGTAATTCGAAGGGTGAAACGATATCTTATACAACACAATCAGAATAATTCGAGAACTACGTTATTCTTGAAAAATAATAGAGTTCTTCGATTGTTCTGATTGTGTTGCATGGGACATCTTCTAGAAAACGGTACGATATCTTTAACCCTCATCCTGACAGTAGAGTCTTCGAGACTCACTTTGAATGAGAAATGAAAATCACATCGTTTCAATGATAAGTTCAGACTAACTACGTACATTTTTGAAGACACGATCAATGAGATTCGAAATCATAGTCTCAGGATTTTAATAATGTAATATTTAGAAAAATACACTGTCGAAAAAAAATACAAAAATGTGCTGTCAGGATGAGGGTTAAGAAATTCTTATTTGCAAGATATTTTGACATACCTTGCAGGTATGTGTGTGCTATGTGCTATGTGAACGGTATGCATTTTGAATGCTTATTGATCAAATAATTTAAGAAAAAAGTCGGCACATAATTACCCGTCTCTTTGAATGTTTGAGTGCGTGTCATTTTTGACAGCTCTAGATAAAAGTATTAATAGTAAAGCCCTGCAGCACAACAGCTCAGAATTATTTCATAATGAATACCTTCTGAACTGTGGGAGTTCATGGAAAGTTTTTGATGAACACATTACACGGACAAAAATCAAGGAGTATATTTCACTTAATACAATTAGTGAAAATTTTTTGGTAGCTTCTACGGTATTTTTAGTACGGCTAATTCCTCACAAAGTGAATTTTTCTGGAACATTGGTACACGGTACTCCAATGAAAGAACGTTTACTCCGAGAATAGTCATCCATATATTGACTGGGCGCTGGAGTAAAACCTACCGCGATTGGAATAGGGATTACTCCTTATTTTTCTTCGGGTATGCATTCCCCAAGAGAACATAAACCTTCACAAATGTTCAAGGAAAGTTCCCGAACGTCCAGGAATATTCAATGAACGTTCCTAAAGCTTCGTGTTCTCTTGGGGTTGTAGTGTTGGCTGGAGTATGACTTATTGGTTGGAATGGAAAATTTGTTTCCATCTGAATAGCTACTGATCAAATAAATAATCTTCTAAAAGCATTCAAATGATGCCCCTTCTATCTTTATCTAATGTTGAGTGTAATCTTGTTTTAATTAATGAAATCAGAAAAAACTGAACCATACATCACTTAAATACCCTTGAATCAGTTGACAAATTTCGTTGATAGTAAAAAGAGGAATTATCATCGAAATTTGAACAAATGGATTCACAAAATCAGGACTGGAATTAAAATTATCGAAAATTATCGCAGGGATATTCATAAAAATAACACAGCTTAAAGTCATTTTCATGAAACTTTCAATAAACGCACATGGTAGTAATATGATCTCAGATTCAATTGAACAGGAACACTTCTAACTGTACAACCAGTGCCCTGCTGAAAATTTCCCACAGCAACGATAAAATTCTTCCATCGTTTTCAATGCGGTTTCTGAAACGAAAATTCACGATGGTGTATCGTGAATTTACGATAGAACTCTATCTCTTCTTATCGTATTCTATAGAATTCAAGAAGAATATATGTAGTTTTATCATAAAATTCCTATAGAAGAAGTATCAATTATATGTAAAAATATGAATCGTTTTTTTCTCGAATAACTGATATTTCTTCTATAAAAATTTTACGATAGAACTCCATATGAAACATACGAGGAATTCAAGAAAGGTGAACTCACTCACAAAAAAAATCAAAACCTTTATGCTAATCTGAATGATTTTGCCTCAGTTATTTTTGGAAATCGAAATTTCAAGAAAAAAGAGATACACTTTCGAAATTCATTACTCATTCCCGACTTTTTCCCGACCTATTCCCGAATTGCCGATTTTTCCCGACTAGTAGACAACATGAAATTTCAGCAGAACGAAATCGAACTCGAGAAAAAAATCCCAAGTTTTAGGACTTCAAATATTTATAGATTTTCAATGAATTCATGAGGTTATTCGTGGGAATCCTCTGAAGACTCACTTTCTCACCCCAAACAAAATTTGGCATGCAGTATTGTATAAATTTGTACCAAGTGGGTGTTTTCAGTTTTCTTCAAGACAGGCTCAACCAAACAACTTCGTTGGATAAAACTCACTCGACCTTATGCATAATAATCTTGAAACATTCAAGTACAAATCATTCGAAATATTGCAAATTTCCAGCAGTAAAATTCATTGATAGGAATGAAATTGTAAAAATCATTGACTTTATTTCGAATAAAGGAACTCAATTGAAAATTAAAAAATATTTCATCGATGCGATCATTTATTCTTTCCAAAGAGTGTTCAATTTTAACCAAATGCCTTTCGAAAACTGCGAACAGAATAATTAGCTTATGATTTGAAATCTTGAATTAAAAAATTGCTCGTCGCTTTGAAAAATTTCTCAACATTTTTGATATGTTAGGTATATAATATTGTTTATTTTAAAAAATATACGTTATTGTGCAAAATAAATATACTTGAATGTAAATCGAATAGATACAGCAGAGCGTTGATTGTCCGAACCCAAATTTTTCATTTTCTGAATCAACCCACTACGATGTTCTAGAATTCTGATTCCACGGTATAACAGAATTGTTTTATCCAGCAAATCATTTGAATAATCAATCAAAAAGGTAAAAAAATTAGGTTCGGGTAATCAATATTATTGTACATTCACATTTCCAATTTCCAACTACTGTGTTATATTCACATTTTTCATTTTATTTTCAATATGATTACAAATTTGAAACGTAATTGTCAATGTTCACATATGTACATGAAGTCAGACAGGAGAAATGTTTTCGTCGATACAATACTTTCGAACCGTCAAAATGCAATCCTTCTCTCCAATTTTCTCTGGTTGAAAACAAATAAAAACTCCAAGTGTCCCGCACGTACGTTCTCTGTACAAGCATTTATTTGTAAATTTACATAGGCCAAAAGTTATTTGTCGAGAAATCAGGATCCACTTGGAATGAAAACGGCAACGCATATTATGAGAATAATTTGTTAATCATAGAAACCAATAATGATCAAATACTTGACAAACCAAAGAAAAAAAGTATGAAAATCGCATTTCAATATTTCCTAAGGTATAAGATATAATATCAAACGGTGAAAGTTTAGAATATGATTTTTTGGGGTCAATAATGAGTTAGAAAAATAATTCTTGGAATTTCAAAGATACAGGAGTCTTACAAAATTCATTGAAAGCTTCGAACCTCCAATTTGATGATCCAAGACCTCTATTTCACTGACATTTCGAAAATTAAAATGATTTTTTCTTGTCAAAAATTGTAATAAAATTTAGACAATTTGAATAGATACACTTTTGTTATCATGCATTACAATAAAAAAAAAACAGAAATACGTAACATGCAATCCCCATAGCATATTGTTGAAACGAAGCAGCATTAATGGACATTGAAGTGACATCACTGCGACATTTTCACATTGTAGGAACCTCGTTACTGTGACATATGAATCTCCATAAATTTTTCAGTAACATTCCTATAATGTATTTCATTTCACCATTCCGCTACGTGGGAACAGAGCTGGATCTAGGCAATTTTTCAACGGGGAGCACAATTCAATCACGACGCCTTCCTAGAGTGGAAAAATGTACAAAATTATATATAATTCATACATAATTTTATATAAGTTATATACGAAATACATTGAATTATATAAAAATTATATATAATTCTAAAAGTTTTCCCACTAGGGTTCTCCAATCAGTTGTCAAAATGACATGGAGGAACACGCTCGCTCAATGAATTGTTGATGATTGTAATCGAAAATAAAATTGCAACCATATTGCAATAAAGAAGGTTTTAGTTCATCAGAATGTGAATGTCTGAGTTTGCAAACTGTAGCGCCCCCTTTTCCTCAGCTCCCGGTGCGCGCATCTCCTATTGCCTCCCCCCCTCCTTCTTAGATCCGGCTCTGCGTGGGGATGTGCATTCTATTTGATGATTGATGTTTCGAATTTCTTTCAACTGTTCACTATGAATTATAATAAGATTCCGACGTTATTCCTGTTCCTTTACGAGACAAGACTTGAGTAATTAATCGAGGTGAAGGAGTAATTCTCATGAAGTGGAGACTGTCGGCTGTTACTATAGCAACCGATTGTTCTAACTTTTGATTAAAAGTTGCTTAAGCTTAGTTGACGCTAGAAATCTGCTCAAATCCGTGATAAAAGTTTCCTGTAAGAAGTTATGACCATCGGCCGATAGCTCTACGGTCGACAGTTTCCACTTCATGTAATTCTCAATAACAATTCATTGTATTGAAAATTTTGAAATTTCATATTATTGTAATGTGAAGTGCATATGCATTTCATGCAAATTAGGTAAAAGCTGTGAAAGAAAGGTGGAAAGATTTTTTTAATCAGAGAAAAAAGAAGAACATTGAGAAAATCCAAAATATTAAACTATACTTTTCAGGGAGTGTACACGGAAAATATGACTAGCGTCTCGACGCTAGTATCCTTTTAAATGACTGAATTGTATATATATGTTAATATAGTCATCGATGAGAGCGCTAGATTCTATTTATTTATCAACTAACACAATACCAAAATCCCAGAATAATTCATAAAGAATTTTTATCGAACTGATTGTACTTTTTATGAATAATTTTAAGAATTATTCTGAAATTGTAGTGCTGTGCAAGAACCCTCAGCCTCCACAAGAGTGCGAATTTGCACCGTCAAAAATTCTGGGAAATCAGTGGCGCTGACATAGAACGTTGCTCTCCAATTGCATTCGGAGATAGGATACAGTATTCTTCCTTCCGCTCATTATCATTAATGAGTTCCTCGGAAAATTTCACCTTCGATTCATGTATTTTTCAATTCTATTCTGATTTATTTAAAAGAAATTAGAAAGAGTGAAAATCGACAAGCCGAATCCGCCCTATGGATTTAGATTTTCTATGAATAGATGAATTCTATCCCTGGTTAAAATATCCTACGAAATCCCATAACAAATTATCGAATTGTTTTGAAACTCATTTAATTTCCAATTCCTCAATGCAGTTCTATATAACACTCACAGAAATGATTTCTTGTTTTCTTTTTTATTCTGTTTTTGTTAACTCGGTCTCGTTTTACGCTGCCGAGGCCAATTGGACCGGGGGAAGCGTACTTCCAACCTAACTTACGCGGCTGAGGTAAGATTCCCTGACTCATCAACCGTCATTTCCCTATTACGGTGGTAGCCGCTTTCGGGATAAACTTTGGTTGACGCACCAACCACCATTTCCCTTTCCGCGGCATTACCGTTAGGGAGAAAATGATTTCTTGTTGTTATGTTGAAGGTTATTTTCTAACGCAGCAATGGATGAAACGCCACCTTCACGCAATTGTTCTAACCAACGCATGCAGGAATCCCAATACGTTGCTGCCCTGTCCAAAAAGTCCGATAGATGCCAAAAAATTCCAATAGGTGCTGTGACACAAACCGCATGGAACCCGGTAGGTTATTTTGTTTCCATCAGTATTTATCAGGTTTTGTCGATAATACCGATAAAAACCAATAGAACATTGAATTCCATATGAAATCTCATGAAGGCTCTTAATTACTGTAACAAAAACGGCATGAAAACCGATGAGATATCATTAGGTTCGTTCGTTCTACGTGCTCCGAGTTGCTCCAACTTGCTCCAAACCAATCATTTTGTTTGTATAACTGGGAATAGCGAATTCAAAATACTTGGAGTAAGTTGGGATAACTTGGGACACCACTAAACGAACTTAGCTATTAATTCCGATAGGATTTAGCTTATCGATTTGTATTGGTTCTTTCAGACAGGGTGGCTATCGATCCATGGTTACAAGTTGGAACCATTGCGTGCAGGTGACAGCACGGATGAGTCCACCATTTTTCAGTGACTTTGAATAGACTGTGTACCAGTGAACTTCATAATATACTGGAATGTGCACTTTTTCAATTTTCTATAGCATGGTCCGGTCAGGAACAGGGTTGGGTACGCATAATACGGTAGGTTTTATGCAAGGAATAATGTGCGCATAAAACTCATGCAGACAATGCAGATAACTTGGGTTTTAATTTTGAAACTATGAATTGTTTACCATCTCAACACTCATGAATATCTATTTCATATATTCTGAATTTTTCATTTCAAGTCGGAATTAATTTCACAATGTCTTATGCATTTTCTGCGTATTCCATATGTTTTATGCATAATCTGCGCATAGTTAACGCATATTACTTATCGCACGCGCACAGAACCCATTCCTGGTCAGGAAACAATCCGAAAGAGAGTGAGAGAGGGAGATCCGAAAAATTGGGACAGGATATCTCCTTCTAATACATACTGTTTAAGGGGATACTAGCGGCGTGGCAGCAGCAAAATTGTTCGTGACGAACTACGGTCAAACGCCTAATTGAAATCAAAACATTGCTCTGTAGAACATTTCTACTGGAGTCAGAGAAGTGCTGTACAGAGCAATATTTTGATTTAATTGAAGCGTTTGCCGGTAGTTTGTCATGAACGATTCAGCTGCTGCCACGCCGCTAATATCACCTCAAGGTGATACCAGCGCCGGGACATTAGCCAAATTTATTCTGACATTTTATTCGAAAATAAGGCAATAAAATCAAAATATCGCTCTATACAGACCTTCTTGAATTGATAAAGTTGGTCTGTATGCAGCGATATTTTGATTCTCTTGCTTCATTTTTTAATAAAATGTCAGAATAAATTTGGCTAATGTCCGGGCGCTGGTGTCCCCTTAAAAGGAGAAAGGTAAAAAATTGGGTGTGTTTCATTTTCTCTTGCTCATGCAAGCAACTATACCACTCTGGCCGCGCGGATCTAGGGAGAACTCATGACAGTATGTTATAGAGTTAACTGGTGCACCTTTAGGATTCTGCAATTCGGTATATTGGATCTTCGGGAAAATGAACCTTCGGGTCTGCAACACTCTCCCTCGATCAAAAAGCGGTTTTGTTTAAAAAATAATCATATCACGGATTGTCAGTAGAAAAAAATATGATTTTTGACTTTTGTTCAACGTGAAAATCTTCATTTTTCGTGAAAAAAACATCACAATGTGATGGCTTCTTGGGATAAGAAAAATTGTTTGACGCTGAAACTGCATGGAGATTCTGAGAGGTGACCTTTAAAAATACGCTTCCCTCCCCTTGGTTAAAAATGGATTCGTCAGTAATAGTTTTTAAGACTGATTCCAATATATCAAAGTGGAATAGTAATTATAAACTTCAAAACGTTGATAATCAAATGAAGCAGTGTACTTTGGGTTTTTTTTATAATACATTATAGAAATGTCATGTCATGTCGAATATTTTGAAAAGAAGTACAAGAGTACCGCGAGCCAGATACCGTCCCAAGCAATACACCGATATTTTATTTGGAAACAATCGATTATTGTCCACAGTAAACATTTGTTGTCTTGCGATATATTGGTTTTAAATATCTTGTACAGCACTTTTGGATGTCTTCATATTTATCTAAAATTGTTATGTAAGACATCTAAAACCTGTCTTCAAAATATCGGAAGAGAGAAAATGGGTAACAGAAAAGATCTCATTAACCTTAAGGTGATAGCAGCGACCCCTGAAGATGCAACGAGAAGCGTTGGTTAGTAAAGGACAAGACAAAAACTATTCTGACAAATTATTCGAAAATGAAGCAATAAAATTAAAATATCGCTCTTTACAGACCTTCTTCGATCAATAAAGATTGTCTCTACAGATCGATATTTTGGTTTTATTCTTTAGTTTCCGAATAATTTGTCAGAAAATATTTGGCTCGGGTTGCATCCCCTAGCGGATTCAAAATGACTGAAATAAATTGTTCAGTTTTCGGTCAGAAACTGGTGATTTTCAGGTAAGAAAGTGGTCATGAAAAGGTTTTTCACTGGAAGGTGACTTAATCGTAACCATATTATTGAATCTAGTTTGTGAATTTTTCGGACCGAAACCGCACCCAAAATGGACCTCAATTTGAGTAGCTAATCGATCGTGGTGAAGTCATTCAAATGCACAACCCTGAAAATGACCAGAGAAACGAAACACGTATGGGGAACAATGATGAACGAATATTGGTCGCGTGGAATCAAAATAACCAGAAATTGACTGAAATGAATCGCCTGACGGTCCATTGAGATTTGGGATGACATTGGTGATTTTGAGGTCGATTACCGAAAATGAACGGAAATCTCTGATGAGAATTCGAAGCGAGAATCTACATCAATCGGTAATTTTTCGGTGATTCTTGGGTCTGATCAAAATTGAGTCATCAAAAGGTGAAAAAGCGGTCATATCGAGGTTCTCCGTCAATAGATGATCATCGTGACCTCTTTTCATTGGACCCTTGGTCAAATGTTTTGACCGAGAACTGACCTCAAACAACACCCAGTATGTCAGTTCTACGTGGGTCACAGTCGAGTTAATCGAGCACATGGACTAGTGAATGACCGAAAAAAGAGTACAACGCATACACAACGCTGACGGACGAATGTTGGTCGTGCGGAGCCCAAATCATCGGAAATTGATTGAAATACATCGTCTGACGGTCCAATGAGATTTGGGATGACTTTGGTGATTTTAAGGTCGATTACCACGAATGACCGGATATCTCGCATGCAAATTCGAAGTAAGAATCTTTACTTAATTCGTTCATTTTTCGGTAACTGTTGGGTCTGAAGAAAATTGGGCCATCAAAAGGCGAAGAAGCAAACATATCGAGGTTTTCCACCAATAGATAACCATATTATGACCCTGTTTCACAGGGTGCTTAGCCAAGTGTTTCAACCAAAAACTAGACTCAAACAGGACACAGTATGTAAGGTGAAATGCTGGGCGTGCAAAGCCCAAATGACCGGAAATTGACTGAAATCTATCGCACGACGATCCAATCAGATTTGGGATGATTTTGGTAATTTTGAGGTCACTTACTGAAGATCACCGGAGATCTTTAATGCAAATTCAAGGTGTGAACAGGACTAGCACTTTGTATGCGATGGTTTATTTACGGTTGGTTTGTGGAGGATAACTGGAATATGACCCAATCGAATTCTCAATTCGATGATGCGTTTCCCGTCATTTCGATGAAACGAACCAGAATTCGGCCACATGAATTCACGGGTCATCTTGGATCATTTTAGTCTGAAAAATCACCAAAATTTGACCAGGACTAGCACTTTATTCGCGATGGTTTATTCGTGGTTGGTTTGTTGAAAATGATTGGAATATGACCCAATCGAATCCTTCATCGATTGGTGCTTTTCCAGTCCTTTCGATGAAACCAACCGAAATTCGACCACATGAATTCACGGGTCATTTTGGATAATTTTAGTTCGAAAAATCACCAAAATTTGACCAGGACCAGTCGTGTGAAATGATCAAAATATGACCTGATGAAATCCATGCTCATATTTCGCAATTCAAAAGAAAATGGGTGATTCTTTGTCCGGTTTTCAGTCGAAAAAATTCACAAACTGACGTCATATTTCAGTCATCTTTCGGTCTACTTGAATTCGCTGGGGTCGTCAGGGGTCGCTGGTATCACCTTAATAAAAACTTAATTGCACCAAGAAAATCTCCAAGTCTTGATTCAAAATTGCTGATGGTGAACTCAAGACTATTTATCCTCATCTAAGATTCAATACTTTAATGTAAAGATTTTATTTCTCATCAGAAGAAAAATTAAGATTGTCCCTATGTTAAGAAAACAATTTTCTCACAACGAAATTTTTGTTATCATGAGAAAACATTTCTGTGAGTGAGCATTCTGAACAAGGGTAGAACTACAAAACGTTGAGTACGATAAATGCTTTACAAGACTTACTCTTCTATCTCTATAAATTACTAGTCTTTGCAGTAAAATTTTTGATTTCGACATATAAAAATTCACAACATCAATCATCTGTAGAAAATTGAATTGTGTTCAATAATGGATTAATTTATTTGGAATAGAATCTTTGAATGGATTAAAATTATGATTCTTATTTCCCTAACATTGTTATATATGAATTGATTTTTGCTGAGTAAAAAGAAAAATAAATTGTACCTAATGAATACTACGTATTATATAAAATTAGATTCTAATATCCATAAAATCCATCATAATAAATATCATATCTATTCGATTTTACAATCAGACGTTTATTATACAACCGTTAAAATATTGCAAAGTATGCAGAAGTGAAATTTGTTACTCATTCGTGTATGTGTTAAGGAATAATAATTCATGAGAATTTTCTATTGAAAATACGATTTCTGAGAAAAACATAAATCTGATATCTTACAACTTTATGTCATTCTATTATACAAAAGCAAATGTGTATCTATGTGAATAACCTTGTAAAGAAAGGGACAGACGATGCTGAAAAGCATTTTTAAAACTTAGAAATTACGATATCAATAATATAGCATAAGAACGATTGTCAGGTACTTTCTTCAAATTAATATTCTTATGTGTGCAAAAACTTTGATGTCACAACTTAAATATACAGAAGAAAAATTACAATACTTGTATTTTAGTAAATTAATATCACATAAAAATATATTTCAAAGCTTGATAACAGAAGAGATCTTGAAAAGTAAGCATTCCAATACGTCACACTAGTATATTCCAAACGTGATTTTTTTTGTTGACATCCATATTGCTGCTGAGATTATCATTACTAATATTAATGATTATTATCGTTATTATCATCGTCTCCGTATCGACTTCTTCAGTATTATTATTATTTATTATTATTATTATCATCATCATTATCATTATTATCTGTGGTAACGTAATCAAAATATGAAGAAAATAAGGTAATTACATAATAATGTTTTCCTCACTGTCTTTATCGAAGTAAATAATTTATCAGTGACAGTGACGATATGTTAGAAGATGATTTTCTTAAACTATTATTCCTAACTTTTCTCATGCCATAGAAATCGTAACGTTAATTCCTAAATTACCGTTATCCGCAAATAATTGAGCTATGGATGTATCAAATACAAGGCAATCTGAATTTAAAATCGCAGACGATACACCTTCGTGAATCGATCGGGGCATGGCTTCCCACGTCAGGCGTCTTCTGTGACCGTTCAACTCCAATCTATCAAATCAATGAATGAATGTATGAATGAATAAATGAATGAACGGGTGAAAAATACATATTATTGATTCAGATAAGAATAATCACATTGAATAATTATATTATTTTTATAATTGACAGAAAACAGGAATTAATGGTACCATCCTTCGACATCCCTTCGTCATTTCCATGTGTAAATATGTACAGTAATTCCTCTTTTCTTTCAATTGGACAAGAAAATATGTACGAATATATTCATTTATTCTTCTTCTACAGTGGAGATATAGTATTTTATTATCATTCCATTATCCATACACTTAAATGTAAATATATATTTGTTTGTCAATCGAAAAAGAAGAGGAAGTCATCTCAGCTTTCCACCACATTCCCTTTATCGTTTCCTAGGTGTCACAAAAATGATGAAGAATGAAGGGATGATGCATTCACAGGAGACTAAATTTCTTTCGGGTGATTTACAAAATACATAATCATCGGTTCAAACTGAAAGGATTCAGCACTTCTTTTTGTGAATAAAAGAACTTCGGAAGAAGAAGATTTCAACTTCACATATTGGTGGAGCGAGCGGGTTGTATACAAGAAAGAAAGCTCACCTACTTCAGAATGAAAATTCTTACGGGCTCGGTTAATGAAAGGCTTCCGCAACATCTACTTCTTTTCAATATTGAAAGCGGCCGCTTAGTGGCTAATAACCATTGATGTTGTTGGATATCATTCCTACCAGACATAACAGATTTTATACAAGATACATTATATGACCGCGATTGAAATGAGATCAGTCATTGAGATTTTTAGCGTATCCTAATAACATACCCCTAAAAATTTTGAATTGAAAAAACTTTGATTCTAAAATATAGATTCGAGTAGACCGTTTTACCTATAAAAGTAATTGGATATCTCGAATTGAAAGTACCTAATATAGATGATAATTTTCGTTTGTATACGACATCAAATCCAATCACTCGTCTGCCGTACAATGGAGAAACCTTGTTAAGTGCAATTGCATCGAAACTGAGAAAATCGACATTTACTATTTTCCTTCATAATTCTGTCATAGGATGAAGTTTTTATAAATGTAACATTCTTTGTATAGGAAACCGAATGCGTTCTGTTCAATTCTGCAGAGAAAAATTAACATTTCTAACGATAACTATATGAAAATGGACTTAAGGTTTTCTTTTTCTCCAAAATGCTAGCGAAAAAAGCTATAAAGTCACTTGCGGCTTTTTTCCAAGTATAAGCGCTCGAGATTACCGTGCCGTACAACGGAAGAAACTACCTAAGTACATCCCCTTCCAATGATCTTGATTTTAGATGAAACATTTTAAGAATAAACCAGTGTTTATTGCAAAGAGCATACTGTCGAAAAAAGTAAATTCCTTCTGTAGGAAATTTGTGAAATTGCTTGCAAATTGTAACAGGTTTATTTTATAGTTTTCGATTAATTTTTATTGAAAATGTTCATTCATCAACAGATAACCTATACTTTGATACCTTCTTAATCTCGTACAACTAACATAATTCAATTACTGAAGAATGACACCAATCATTATCCCGAAAAGAAATCATTTTGTGTGACTTCATTTGATCATACATTTGATCATATGGATTAAATCCAAAATTCAGAAGGGCAATGGTCACATGTAATCATACAAAATTATTCTTTCCTGGTTAGGAAAAAGCTAGATATAACCAGGATGAGCTTGTGGTACAGTCCATTACTTTAGTATTTCTTATCACATTATGCGTGTGCCTTATGAAACTCGTACGGAAATATTTCGCTGAAATAAGCATGAATAATCTCTGAGGGACATCGCATTTTCTCTGTAAAAACTCTGACAAACGGTGAAATTTTGATGAAAAATCTACTAAATTTGGAACATTCTGTACAGACTTTTTTCAGATTTTTTCCAAAGTTTATAACAGTTCTCCATTCTTTGTTTTAGACAAATAGAAACGGAATTGCACTCTGAAAAAATTCTGAAAAAACTCCAATAAATTTCCAACATTTCTCTGATTATTGAAAAAAAATTTCAATTTTCAAGCACTTTTTCACATATGATATTCGGATGTAGCATATGAATCTACTCATTAAATATACAAATTTTTCAAGGTCAGAAATTTATCTGAGTTTTATTAGAATTTTCCCAAGCGCAATTCCGTTCCTATTCCTCTGAAAGAAGAATGAAAAAACCGTGATGAAGTCTGAAAAAAGTATGTACAAAATATTCCAAATGTATTAGATTTTTCATTAAAATTTCAGAATGTCCCAGAGTTTCTGCAAACAAAATGCGAGATTTTTCAGAGTTTATTCATAGTTATCTGAACGAAATATTTCCGAGTTGAGCCGAAGACAGTCGAGGATTATCGGAATGTACTTAGGTGTCTTATCCCAAGTATGAGAGGGCTGAACTCGAGCTATTTACAACGAAAGAAACTACCTAAGTACATACGATGTTGTTGCGTTGTATTACGAGCCGTTCTCGGGCTCTTTTACAACCAAAAATCCGCGTAAAATACTTGACGATCTTTCTCCGTTGTATTTCCAGAAATTTGGTCACCTTTTCGAAGCGATTTACAAATCCTCTGTTACTTACGACATTTTCTATCATAATTGCTTCATATTTTTCCTGTTTTTTATCGCTATTACTCTGGAAGTATTTGTCATTTCGAATTTTTGCAAATACCATAAAATAGAGGATTTTCTAAAGAATCCAATGATATAAAAAACTCATTTTCGTCAAAAATGCGACTTAACAAGGTTTTTCCGTTGTACGACAGTTGTAATATCCAAAGCTAATGAAATTGGTGACATTATTTTTATACGAGACAAGAATCAATCAAACATATCGCTTTTGCCTCTCATAACGTCATTCTGTTCTGCGAGTTTAATTTGAATATCATGTTGTAATCAGGATTGCGACAAAATAGTCGGATTGAAATTCCCTGACTGAAAAATTGTTTCTCCCTGACTTTTTTTAAGCCATAAAAAACCATATATATTAGGTCAATTATGTGACTATGCAAGTGAATTATAGGATTTCAATCAAACATACGGACTTCTATAGTGTATTAAAAAGATGTATTGAACATTTGAAACTAAAACAATAATAAATGATTGTCATGATTCATTTAAATAAATAAAAATTGTAAAGAAATAATGAAAATATGTCATGAACATAAGCTCTTCATACGTTTTGATGTTTCTTCATGTTTTCTTTGGGTCAGAAAATCCGAATATCCGGATCGTCTATACGCCATGGACAATTGAATTTTTTGTAACAATCAAACGATCCCGAATTTTTTTCAAAATAACTGATTATTTGGATTCTCCGACCCAAAAACCATGAAGCAACATCCAAGTGTATGAATAGCATATTTTTATGATTTATTTTCATTATTTGTTTATAATTTTTATTGATTCAAATGAATAATGACAATGTCGAAAAAATTCTCAAAGTTTCTTTCTCATGGTAATAAAAGCTGTTTTTGTTGAAATAATTTTCCTCTAAGCTCAACAGCTTAGTCATAAAATCGTTATAAGTAATTGAATTCTATATAACAATTGAACGATCCCGAATTTTGCCAAAATAACCGGATATTCGGATTCTCCGACCCAAAATCCTCAAGATATTGTTGATAAATCGCATGTACAGAATTTTACATACGAACTCTTATGTACAGCCGATGGACTATCTGCAGATCCATAGAAAACCCATGAGAGCTTTCCGAAGCAGCTGATCTGGGTGATCTGAATCATTTTTCAAATTTTTTGATTGGTTGAGAAGCTGATCCGATCACTTGGATCAGCTACTTCGGAAGGTTCCAAGGACTCATATTACTACACTGTAAAAAATTTCTGCGAAAAACTTCACATAAATGTTCGGAAGTGAATCGAAAAGTTATTTAGCTTTTATGAACCTTCGGCCCGATTTACACAGATATAATCTGAACATTCGCTGAAGCTTCATGTTCTCTTCAGGTGGTTAATGAGCTACGCATCAACAGTCGATGTGAATGAAATGAGCCAGTAACGTTTCCATGGTCACCAATTTCATTTTTTCACAGAAATCAGCTCCTAATGTCCAAACATTAACCGTTTCAGAATTTTATCTTCAGTGTAGTATATTCCTATTCTTTTCCTCACAAATGGCATTCAAAAACAAAAATTTTAAAAACAAACACCGATGAGGAAAGCCGATTTGTCGTGAAATTATAGGCATTTAGAGAGAAAAAGTCTCTTCTATGTTGTAGAAATTTGAATGGTTCATTGTAACGGATTTAGCATGGAATGTGACAAAATCTACTTTGAAATTGATAACGATGAGGTAAGAAAATCTTGCGACACTTTTTTTCTTAAATTAATCTATTTTTTCTAATAACAAAGTGTGAGAACATTCGAGAGTCGTCTATGCGAGATTAGTCTGGAACCTTTCATACCACAGTGTTCATAAACCAGTCAAGTTGTTTATATTAACTTTTGCCATGCTTCACCCTGAGTCTTCAAACATAATTCTTGGAGAAAAAAATGACGTCATTATTCATGCCATTCCTGCTAACAATTTCCCATAGAAAACGATAAAATTGTTAGCAGGGATATCGGTACAACTCTGTAAAAATCACGAACATGAGGATGTGGCATAGGCTCTCAAATAAACATTGGTTGCACATTGGCACAATATTGGTTCACCATGCTTGACAGTTTAATGTTTTGCCGAGCTTCAAGCACTTGTTGTAATTACATTCACTGGGCAGTTGTTTCGCGCAGTCAGTACGAGCAAAAGTGGAACAATCCTGGTAGGAAATGCCAATATTGACAACTGGCCCATGCTCGGCAAAATACTGGGCTGCCAAGCATCGCGAACCAATATTGGTCCAATATACAACCGTTGTTTATTCTAGAAACCATACCGGGTTTCATAGGGAATGCCAATATGACAACTGGTGCAAGCTTGGCAAAATATTGAGCTGCCAAACATTGCGAACCAATATCAACCCAATATAAAACCGTGTGTTATTTGAGAACCCACACCATGTTTCATAAGGAATGCCTATACAACAAGTGGTTCGAAATTGGCAAAACATCAAGCTGCCAAGCATGGCGAACCAATACCGGTCCAATATTAAACCATTTGTTATTTGAGAATCTATACCACGCTTCGTAGGGAATGTAATTACAACAAGTGGTTGAAGCTTGGCAAAACATTAAACTGTCAAGCATGGTGAACCAATATTGGGCCAATGGACAACCAATGTTTATTTGAGAACCTATGCCACATCTCCATGTTAGTGATTTTTACAGAGTTGTACCGATATCCCTGCTAAAAATCTTATCGTTTTCTATAGGAAATTTTTAGCAGGGATGGCATGAAAAATGACGTCATTTTTCTCTCCAAGAATTATGTTTGAAGAATCAGGTTGAAGCATGGCAAAAGTTAATATACATAACTTCGGCCAGGTCCGGTTTAATCGTAAGAGCCAAGCTTCAAAATACTCATAATATTGAGTACCAAGCCTGGCACGAGGTTATCGTTCCAAGCTTTCACCAAGCTTGGGCCATTTTTTCTCATGGATTCTGGTCCAATATAAGTTATAATTGAGCCAAGATCGGGCCGAGCTTGGGCCATTTGTTAATTCCTACCTGGGAAAGTGCACTTCGAACAATCGCTTATTACGAATTTTTACAAGGGCATTCTGCAAGAGCTGCAGCCGCTAGTATTTGCAGCGCGTTCAAGTCAGACGTTGTTCATCATTCAACTGTATCTCGTTGGTATCAACGTTTCCGTTTAGGTGATACATCTTTTGAAGACAAACCCAAGTCCGGCAGTAAATCAGTTGACAACGATGAATAACTGCGTGCACTTATAAAGGCAAAGCCTAACACGTCGTCACGAGAATTAGCCAACAAACGCGGTTGTAGCCACCCCACGATTCTCCAACATTTACAAGAGATGAGATATAGAAAAGTTGTGTCGTCTTGAATACCACACGATCTCGGCGAATCAAACAAAGCGTCACGGGTGTCTATATGTCTTTCACTCCTGCATCGTCCGAACAGAAAGGATTTTCTTCGAGAAATCGTCACTGGAAATGAAAGTTGGGAGCTCTATGTTAACCACACACGCAAGCGACAGTGGCTACCGAAAGGAGGAAAACCAGAGCCAACCCCTAAACTGCCTGGCGTAGTACAGACAGTATTACTCTGTTGTTGGTGGGACTCTGAGGGCTTGCTCTATTACGAATTGCTACCAGCTAAAACCAGGATATCGGCGGAGACTTACACTAGACAACTGCAAAAACTGACTGAAATTATCAAACTAAAAAGGCGTAGACGTGTCCAAGTTCGACTTCTCCATGACAACACTCGACCCCACGTAGCTAAGATGACACAAGACTGTAGTTCGCAGCTGGGTTGGGAAGTTTTACCACATCCACCGTATTCTCCAGACTTGGCTCCTACCGACTACCATCTTCTCTGGCCATCCAAAAATTATTTACAGGATAAGGAATTTGATGATCTCACCAATCTCGCAAATGCGCTGAACGACTTTTTTAACTCACGACCAAAACAATTTTGCACGAGGGCGTGCAAAGTTTACTAGAGCATTGGGCACGAGTTGTAGATGCAGAGGGAGCGTACATCACTTAATAATATCATATTATGAAAAAAATAAAAACTTTTTTTTTTACTTTTTTTGTGTGTTGCAAGACTTTCTTATCAACCTAATATATTACAGTATTTTTGTATTTTCAATTGAAAAATTCGCTTCGAGAAACGATTCAAACTTCAATGACATTCTCCTCTTATGAAAAGCTCATCTCTCATGAATGACTAGAGATCAAGGTCTGAAAGTATATCCTAAGACTCCTGTCTGTGAGTAATCCACCACCCAAAAGTTTGGGAAAGACCGGAGAGATCAGGTTATTAGATAGGTACATTTGGCATGAAATGCTCCATATACATGTATATATCAGTGTTGCTAAATGCTTCTCATACAAATTCTACAAACCCATGAATTACTCTTAGATTCGCAATTAAACCCCTAATATGACAAAAAGGTCACTCTAAAATCCTCCCCCCCCCCCCCCTAAATATCACCCCAAACGACCAAATAACTCATAAATCTGAAGGGAAATCCCCAAGACCTCCGGATGTTCGACGTGAAATCCGGACATATTGTGAAATATTTTCAGTATTGGAATTTGTACGTTTTGAATCATAAATTATGGTTGTAGTTAAAGATTGTCTAGTTGTGTAACGCACTCCAAATATCCGGACGGTATTGGAAACTCTGCCCGGACGTTCCCTGGAAGCCCTGAAAACTAAGACAAATCCGGGTACATCCGGACGGTTGATAGCCCTACACCGGTGGGAATGAAATTCAGTGCTCCTGGGGATCGCTACTCACTAAGCGGCTCCTTTCCACAATAGAAGTTGCAGAGGCTTGATCAATGAAGTGAACTAACAATAATGAATTGTTAAAAGTGACGATCCTGAACTATCATCAAGACCATTGTCTTCCATGTATATCAAATTTTGGAAACTAAATAGAATTCTAACTGGTTTTTAGACAGACTTCAAATCCCCTTATTGCGACACTTTCGACGTTGAATGAATGATGTCGGGACGCATTAACTCGATTGAAAAAATTTTTAGACCGATTTCAACGCTGCACTGAGAGAAAAAATTTCCGGGAACAATAAAACATTTAGTTGATTAGTCGCCATAGATACTTAATTGATTTGAATAAACTTTCATTGACTCAATCAAATAACTGTTCCAATTGATGAAATATTTCATAGAATATTAAATATTTGTTTGATTGAATGAATATTTAATCGAGTCAATGAAAGTTTATTCGAATCAATTAAGTATTTTATGGCGACTATTCAACTAAATATTTCATTGTTCCCGGAAATGTTTTCTCTCAGTGTGCACAGTGGTTCAGAAACTTGAACAAGTGGCCAAAAGTCGAGAAACATGTTTCTTCAAAAAACGTTTTTGACCATGTGTATTATCTTACTGATATCTAGGGATCTCGAAAACACGATGAGACGCCTCAGGTATTTTTACAAGACTCACGCGCTCACTCGGAACTTGTACCTCGCCAACGGGAAATTTTAAGCATACACGAAAAAGATTTTGTAGTAAAAATTGATATATTTATATCGCAGCCGTGGGATATAATACTTTATGGTGGCGGAAAGAACCGTGACTATGCGACAGATTACCACAACTCTTCTTGAATTCAATATGTGGAGTAATAAGGGAATACAAAGCTATAGTTCCTAGCGTCATACTTGAGTATATCCCACGGGTACGATACTGTGTCTAATAATTTTTAATATAAACTTTTCTCTGTGTACCAAGGAGGAATGAATCATTTGTTTTCAGACGTGTGTAATTTTCGTAAACCTTGACCGATTTCCAAGTCTCAAGATGAAATCTCTTCCTGATAGTAAGTATTGTCAAATTTGAAATTTCAAAATTTGTGACAAGTAATATATTCATTGTTAATCGTTATTGACTTTCGATGATTTTTATTACATATTCAACAAGTAATGTTTTCTTTAAAAGCGCAAGACTAATTTTTACGCCAGTTACAGCAGGAATGTTTTGCTTCCTCGTTGGAGGGAAGCTTTATGATCGTTTTCGGGGACCAAAAATTTTTTGGTCTCCAAACTCAAAATCTCTTAGGCCAAAATGTTCCTCCAAACTCGAGGAAGATTTTTGATTTCGTGTCTGTCTGTGTGTGTGTGTGCGCACATTTTGCGAACGCGCATATTTTCCGTTCCCATTATTCGATCATCTTGAAATTTGAACCACGATTATAGGTAGTATCGATAGTGGTCCCATATAAGTTTTAATCTGATTGTTAGAGAAGAACCGGAGGGGTGAGGAAAAATGTGAAAAAAATTGTGATTTTACGACCGCCCACATCTCCGTTTCCCATTATCCGATTGTGATGAGACTTGTACCATGTTCTGAATATGAACGATCCACTAATGGTCCCGTATGAGTTTCATACCAATCGGTTGGAAACTGTGGGAAATTTTTTTTTGCGATCCGCATTTTTTGGCCATATTTTGAAAGCATGCCTTCCTTATATTCCTATCATCCGAGTGCCATGGAACTTTGTGCACATTCAATTCGCAAGGTGTCAGTTGTACGATATAAATTTCAAGCAAATTGGAAGCGGGGGAAGAAAATAGTGAGCACTAAGCTTCAACACAGAATTTGAGAATCTCGTAAATGCCGCTATGATGCGGATATTTTCCGTTCCTATCATCCGATCGTGATGAAATTTTTACCACAATGTTATGCAATGCCGATAGTTGTCCCATATAAGTTTCAAAATGATCTTTACACGAAAGTGAGGGACAGAAAGAAAACGTGTTATCGAAAATTGTGATTTTGGGACAAGGGAATGTCTCAGTTTCTTGTGATCCAATTGTAATGAAATTTATGCCATGTTCTGGTCGTGATCTGACAGTGTTCCCACATGAGTTTTCATGTCAATCGGATGAAAACTGTGGAAAATATTTTCTTGCGACCTTCATTATTTGATACAAACGAGGTAGCCATATGCCAATTGGCAAAGTTGTTCTTACGTGTCGACAGAACCCTTTTTAAGAACATATCGAAAAATCAGCTGCTACTTTTTGCAACTTTGAATTTGACATTAATTTTTCCCTCACGGCAATGTTTTTGGACTGTGCGTATGCAGGAAAAACACTAAGAGATGGTCAGAATATGAAAATGGAATGTTTAACAAACTTTGTGACCACGAGTTTTTGAGGCCGCTGATTTTGAATCTGAAAACGAATTTTTCGAAAACAGAATAGCAGATCCAATATGGCGACCATGTTTTTGGAGAAATGTCTAGATAATGAAAATTTTCACCCTCTGAGGGTTTTTTGCGTCGCTAATTACGAATTAGAAAACAAAACGACAGATCCGATATGCTGACAATATTTTTGAAGAAATTTTTAGACACCGAAAAATTTTATAGTGAAAGGTTTTTGAGTTGCTGATTATGAATTTAACATCTAATTTTTCAGAAACAAAATGGTGGATCTAATATACAGGATATGTTTTTCAGGAACTATTGAACTCTGGAAAATTTCATTATTTGGGGGTTTTGAACGCTGTTAAATACGAAATTGAAATTGACATATTGATATATCTTTGCTATATTCGTACACAGCAAACGGAAATTTTTAGGGATGTTTTGGAATGAATGAATTACTGAAACACCTTTTTCAAAATCTTCAACTTCCCAATACAATTTATTTCGAACAAACAGAATTTATAGAATTTCTCATTCTCAATAGTTCGATGTAGTATTGGGAATCAAATCCACTCTAATGTTATTATTTTGTCTTTAGACCTCGAAAAGGAACAGAAGTTATTATTGTTAGAAAAAATGTATCGTCAATTGGTCTGAAGTTGAAAACGAATTATATTATTACATTACCATCAGCGCTACATTTATTGTTTACGATTGTGCCAAAAGATAATTCACGAACTGACATCCTTTTTGACGTTGACATGGAAAATATCGAAACAGGTGAGTTGAAAAATTCATTCACATTTCTTTTCTATACCTTCTGATCAAAAAGTACCCGGAATTATCTATTCAAACAAACCGCGCTTGAGATATTGCCGGAATCTGTTGTTTTCCATGTTATTTCATCTGTTATTTAGCGCTCAAATGTCTGTTTGCCCCTCATTTGTCAGAAGTTAGCGCGTGTTGCCTTGTAAACGAGTCAGTGTTTGTTGTGTTCTGCGAATTTCGCAATGTCGAATTTGGTTGAGCAAAGAGTTTGTCTAAAATTTTGTGTTTCTAACAAAATTTCATGTGCGGAAGCGTTGAAGATGTTAACAGAAACCTACGGGGACTCGACGATGTCGACAACACAAGCGTACAAGTGGTACAAAGAGTTTAAAGCAGGTCGTATTGTGGTTGATGATTTGCCTCGTTCCGGTCGTCCATCCACCAGTATCACTGACGAAAATATTGATCAAATTGAAGAAATCGTCCTCGCAAATCGTCGTGTGAGCATTAGGGAGATAGCATCCGATCTTGGTGTCTCGTTCGGATCGGTGCAGAACGTTATGCACAATATTTTGGCCATGACACGAGTTGAAGCACGGCTTATGCCAAGAATGTTGAATTTGTTGCAGAAACAGCATCGCATCGATGTTGCTAAAGAAATGCTTTCTTTGGGCCAAAATGTTATCGAAGGCATCATTACCGGTGACGAAACATGGGTCTATGAATATGACATCGAAACTAACCAACAATCATCGGAATGGCGCTTTTCAGACGAGTCAAAACCTAAAAAACCGCGACAGAGTCGATCTGAAATCAAGGTTTTGTTGACCGTTTCCTTTGATTGCCGTGGTGTAGTCCACTCCGAATTTTTCCCACCAGGTCAGACAGTAAATAAGGAATATTACGTGAGTGTATTGAAGCGTTTGAGGGAAAACATTCGTCGCAAGGGACCAGAATTGTGGAGAGATAACTCGTGGTTTCTTCATCGCGATAACGCACCGGCACACACATCTCATCTTGTACGCGAGTATTTGACTAAAAACAATGTTCATACCGTTCCTCAAGCTCCGTATTCACCTGATATGGCTCCTTGAGATTTTTTCCTATTCCCACGACTCAAGTTACCACTTCGCGGAAAGCGTTTTGAGACGATTGAGGCAATAAAGTACAATTCGCAGAAGGAACTGAAGGCGATTCCGAAATCGGCCTATGCAAAATGTTTTGAAGATTGGAAGAAGCGTTGGAATGTGTTCATTGCTTGCAATGGAGATTACTTCGAAGGAAATAAAGCAAATATCGATGAATAATTGAACCGCTTTCGTTTCATTAAGAAATTCCGGGTACTTTTTGATCAGAAGGTGTTTGGATCCGACTATAATCTATCCTTCATTTTTTGACATCAATTCTGCTGATTACTTGATTTTTCTTCAATACCTAATTCAATTGTTCGACAAGTAAGAAACCATTGTAAAAATAAAATTTTTATATTTCAACATTCATTCCAAAATTCATTCGTATCTACTACATTTTCTACAGTATATGCAATGGAATCTAATAGAACCCCAATGATATTAATTTGTGGCGAAGTTTCTACTATCTTGGTTGCTACTATATTGGATCCGTCATTCCATTTTTCGAATTGTAAATCTCAAATTTGTAATCAGCGACCCCGAAAACCTACGGGTGGCGGGTTTCAAGAGAATTGAATGAATTTTCGAGTTTAAATCCGCCATATTGGGTCCACTATTTTGACTTTTTACTATGGTTCCGTATTCAATGACTCCGAAAACCTACGGTTAGCAAGTTTCGAGAAAATATAATCAATTTTCGAGTTTTGATTCGCCATGTTGGATCCATCATTTTGCATTTCAAAATTTTGACAACGGATTCGTATTCATCACTCTTCATCCTTTACAGATGGATGGCAACTTTTGTGAATCATCCGAAAATTATTATTACTAATACATGATGTATCGCATAGATTACAAAATTATGAATTCTTAGAGAGCTCATATATGAGTTCGTAAAGTATTCTTAATGAATTCGTAGGGTATTCTTAAACAACCCCCATTATGTCAGTTCAGAATGAATCTCTAGGAGAATTCTTTTCCCCGTCAAAAGGAAGTCTTTGAGAATTCGAAGAGGAATCTTCAGGATTCGCAAAAGAATCCTTGAGAAATTCTAAAAAAATTCTGGAAAGAATTCTCAGAGAAGTCTTAAAATATTTTCGGATTCAACTATTGATTCCAGCTTGCCCAAAAACCTTGATGCATGGCTAATTGCTATAAAAACTAAAATGGTTTCAAAAATCTTCTGGAACAATTTCAAACAGATCATGAGAAATTTCCAAATCATTGTTGGACAAGCATTTCGAAATGCTGTGAAAAAATCTTCAAGAGCCGCAAATATCAGAATGGACGTCAAATATTTTGCATTTCGCTGCAAGTTCGATCAGTTGACTAGAAATGTGCGTAAGGAAGTATTCGAATGTCTGTTTTGTAACATCTTTCGATATTTTTATGGATTTATATTAAATCTTCTTCAGTTCGATTCAAATGACTCATTTTGGATTTTTTCAATGAATTCGTGACAAATTTTTTCATCTTTTCTAGAATATTTTGGGGATTCTTGGGTAAACTGAAGAGTTTTTAGAGTGTCTCAATGAATTTCTTCAAAAAGTTTCTAAGATTATTCACAACCTCATACAGCATTCTTTGGGACCTCTTACATGCTGCGGAAATTTGAAACCTTTATCGAGACGAATTAATAATCGAATAACGAGATACGTAGCTTTCGAAGATCCAAAATTTTGCAGTACATTTTTTGAATGACGTTCCTAGTGTCAAGAAGTTAATTCAGAAGGATAGAAAACAATGATCCGTCAGATTTTTCGATCTGCTCCTATCAACGATGCACATTCCGAAAACATACCTCTTACAGAATTATTTGAGACATTTTTGAGGTTTACTTATTAACTGTTTGAGGATTTTTCATGAACTCTCTTAAGATTCGTGATGAGCTCCCTTTGATTTCTTTACAAACTATTTTGGACTTTTTCAAGAATTCTTTCGGACAAAAACATACTTCCCCCTGAAATTTATTCTGAATTGAACTCTCGGGGATTCTTTGAAAATTCTTTTGGACGAGTTATGGTTTTCTTTAAGAATTCTTCTGGAATTCTCAGAGAATTCTTCCTGAACTGTTTTTGATGTGTGGGATATAATACGTAAACAAAAATATGATCATCATTAGGGGTGTGCGATTAGTGACTTTTCCGAGTCGAGTCGAGTAATTGAAGCTTCGAGTCGAGTCGAGTACTCGAAATTCACCGAGTACTCGCATACACCTAATTATCATTTACTATGCTCTATGCTACGAGGTTGTTTAAATTACACAGATTTCTAAATGAATCAGAAGAGAAAACTGGTGATGTTCCACAAAAATATTGAAAATAACCAATTACCGTAAGAACTGTATTTTTCCAAAACTATATCTTCGAGTAAATTTCTACATTTTTCTACGAAAATTAAGAGTACGAGCATTTTTGAATGTAAAATAAAGAATTTTATAATTAGAGATATGATTAAAAGTTCTATGAGTTTTCAAGGGTTTTTCATGGAGCTTTTCGGGGTGTTTTCAATTGTGTTTCCTTCGAAAAAACCCAGTAGGTTTTTTCGGGTCGGGTTTTTTCCGAAACAACTGATTTTCTCGATTTTTTTTTCTCATGGAAGGAAGTAAATAAAGAACGTGAGTTTTGAGGCATTTATTGAATGAGTCTCAAGAGGATAACTAGCTTACCAGCCGAGCACGTGTTTTTCTGACCAAATTCCTCGAAAATGGATTTTTAAAAAAATTTGAAAGTTTTAGGGATGATTCTTCGCGACTTCATCTACGTCTCTATATAGCCCGGATTTGGAATTTCAGAAAAACATTTTATTTCGACTGAGAAAAAATTTTGTCATGAATACAATTTCAAGTAATCTACCCGTGTGGAAATTTTTCCGGGCGTCCTGCATTAAATATATGCCCCGTATGGGCTTATATTGGGTATCCAAACTTAGGATGTTCTAACCTTAGCCGCTAAGAGGCCTAGGTTCCTGATATTCAGCCTGATTTCTCTGAGTCAGGGACACCCATATACAGCCCATATGGAGCCATGCTGCATTGCCAATTTTGTCCCCGGTTTTAAATATCTAGGCACACCAACTGCAGCCTCAATGCGGCCTTGCAAGGCGTCCCGCATTCTCCCGAAGATCTTGATTTAAGCGTACCTATATACAAGCCATGTAGGGCCAAGCTGTATTTCCAACGTTTTCCCCGTTTTGAAAACCCAACTACAGCCTGCATAGGGCCTCGCCCTTATATTAATTCCTTTTTTGAATATAAACCTCCTTTAAAAAGCAAATTTACTGAAATCATATTGGTAATTTCGACTTTTGGCGGTGTATGCCCACAACAAAATATTTCATCCATGATCGAGGAAGTTTCCTCCTTGGAATATTTATTCAATTTGATAATATTCGCAACAATTTATTATCCTTTTAAAGGTCCTATTTTCATCGCTTACCCAGGTTCATCATGGGTGTCCTACATAGGCCCAAGTTGGGAATACGATGCAGGCCCTGAAGATGAGTGCGTGACAATCCTGTCTAGGCCCTATAAGGGTAACCAAAACAGGGCCTAAAATAAAACGAGGACCCCTACCTATATAGAAATTTACAATTGGCGTTAGCATGGTGCAACGTAGATAAAGTATGGCCGAGGCTTGGCAACCAAGCATGGCGCAAACCTGGAATGATAACATCATTTTATGATTTACCTACGTGTTTTTCCACTGGAGTCCCATCATCGATGAAACAATCGCAATGAAACATACCATCATTGGCAAACGATTGGGAACTTTGTTTGTCAATGCGGCGCCAATGATCAAAGTAAAAAATATTTAACCCAGAAATATATAAAAAGTATGCGCATTTCGCAAATTTTGATATATGTTGTTTGAAGTCTTTTTGTTTCCCCCTCATTTGTTTGTGAACACCTCGACGTCTTTTGTCGGTAAATTTTGTCATGAGAAGTAAACACAATGTATGTTGGCTCAGCGGTAGGAGCCCTCTAATGTGACTCATAGTAAAGAGCGATTGACCGTTCTTCCAAAGACTTACTTAAGCCTTATATATTCTTCGTATACGCGTTTCACCACTGGCGAGAAACACTTGATTAGTAACGTAGCAAAAATATTATATGGATTGCCAATATTGAGCCATGCTATTACCAATGATCGGCGCTACATTGAAAACTAATTTCTACCGAAACTAGGCCAAAGTTTGGAGCAATTTTGAACCACATTTTAAATGATCCAGGCGTTGAATGGAATCTATCGTTTAGTCAATGTTGGGCCAAGGATGGGCCAAGCAAGAGCCAAGCTTGGCGCAATTGTGCCACAATAATAGGCTGACAAACGAAACCCGTCGAAGACCAACATTGGTGCAACATTGTATTTATTGTTAATCAACATTGGAGATTGATAGATTGCCAAGCCTTGTCCGTCAACATTGCGCCAAGCTATATTTTATTGTCAGTATTGGCGAAGCCCAAAAATTTTTGTATGGGTATTTTGGCCCAAACTGCCGCCAAGAATTAATTTCCACACGGGTAATCGGAAAAAAACGTGCCTGGATGGTAAGCTTGCATCCTCATAAGAGGATATCAGCATTACCATACAAGCACGTTGGTTACAAAAGGACATGCCATGCGATAAGAACAGAGGTCCGAAGAAAACGCTGACATCCTCTTGAGGCGATACTAGGCGACGTGGCAGCAGCCAAATCGTTTGAGACAAATCACGAACAAACGCTTCAATTTTATGAAAACTAGTACAACGGAATTGCGCGCTTCGCACGCGCGAATTTGGTTTCGCTCTTTCCTGTTTGTTTCAATTTTCAAATGAACTAAATACCTTGAAAATTGAGATAATTTATGATTGATGACTATGAAAAAGTTGAAGAACCCGAGCTTTCTATATCCAGATTTCCTCATTCGCTGTTTTTACGCTTGACAGTCAGTATCCAAAGAATCCGCAAAAAATTCTTGAAAGTATTCAAATTTTCAGAATAACTGTTCAAAAACACCAAAAATGAAAGTGGGCTTTGAATTTTAGAAATTGGAAGAAAATTTTTAATTTTACAAGTTGCATTTTATGGAAAATTGAAGTCCTTCACACTCTATCCGAACCACCGCCCCTTCTCTTCTCCTTCGAAGTGGATATTCCGGCAGCTCAAACTAGTCGATTTCCGTGTATTTTCAGCCTCCGGTTTCGAATTCATATTACGAATTGCAAGAATATCTCGCGTTCTTTGGTTGTGGCCAAAAATATTCGAAAAAAGGATGTTTTTGAGGTGAGAAAGAAAATCGGGCCGAACTTGAGAATTCCAATACGGGATTCATGTTTGGCAACCTATTTTCCAGAGTATTAAATTGGTCTGGGCCGCCGGAATGGTTACTTGTTTTTCTGGTGGGTCGCAGTATGTTCAAGGGGATACTAGCGGTGTGGCAGCAGCCAAATCGTTTGTGACAAACTACAAGCAAACGCTGCGATTTTATCAAAATATCGATCTGTACAGCACTTCTACTTAGATCAGAGAAGTGATGTACATTATTCTGGGCGATATTCTGATATAATTGAATTGTTTGCCTGTAGTTTGTCACAAACGATTCGGCTGCTGCCACGCAGCATTCGAAGAAGGCATTCGTCAGACATTTGCGATTCCCGTTAACATTTTTAAAGAAGTCTCATAGAATTTTAACGGAACTCGCAAATGTCTGACGAATCGAATGCTTGTGAAACTCTTTTGGAACACTGATGAGCATTACATAAAATTTTCTCTACATCCAAATCTCATTTTGTACACGGAGAAAAAGGTATCTTGAAAAATACTATAAATTATGGATTCTTGGCGTTGGTCTGACCCGAGTGGAAGTATTCACGTGAATGAACCTCTAAAAGTCCCATAATTTCTTGGACTTTTATGAGGAAGGTACCATACTTCTTTATAAAAGTCCTAGAAATTATGGGTCTTTCAAAGGTTCGTTCACGTAAATATTTTGACTCGGGTCAGACCAACGCCAAAAATCCATAAATTATGGTATTTTTCAAGATATCTGTTTTCTCAGTGTACTTTCCGATTGTGCTGAAGCCAGCAAAAGATTCGGATCATTCAAAGATGTATTTGCGAATCATCTTTAGTTCTAAAGTCAGTTCCTACATACAATAAATCTTATCTCCCATGAAATATTTGTATCCCCATCCCATGGGATGTTGAGATGACACATGTGTGACGAGTTTAGGGTCAGAGAAACAATCCAGTGGATTTGAATGTCGTATACATGAACTGTTCCACGTGTATCATGAGCGTGGATCACAATACTCTTGCCCGGAATTAAAATTTAGCGAACATTCAATAATTTCTGAATTCCCTTCGAAAGATTCAGTTCATCCGCATATACAAGAGCGATCTTTTGATTAAATTGAAGCGGTTACCCGTAGTTTGTCATGAATGATCTGGCTGCTGCCATGCCGCTAGTACACTGTAACAAATAAGTGTTAAATTTACTCCCAAAAAATGGTGGCAGCAAAGTTCTTCCATAGATGTGAAATTTTTCACCATATTTTGGTGGACTTTTTCTTCATTTGTAGAAGATTCAACACCTAAAAAACAAAATAATTCCTCAAAGTGATGGAAAAATCCCTTATTTTTGATGGAAAAACAATTCCCTCACGATGAAGGGACGAAATCCACCAACAATGTGAAGAAAAGCTCTCCATATTTTTTATAGTTTATCACCTCGGTATTATCCACTGGGTGTGGGTGAGTACTCGGATTTTTCAAGTAATACGTCAATTTTCTTGAAATCTCTACAAATCATCATTTCTCAGGAATAAGACATAAAAATTTTCAGAAATTTATCGAGTATTCGGAAAATCCTTGGATACTCGACAGATTTCGAGTCCTCGATTTTACTCGCACACCCCTATTAACCCTCTATTTGAACTGAGTATTCATCCATTTCACACGACTATAGACATTCAAAGGGCCGAAAAAATCATTCATTCAAATTTTCATTTTTTGCGACTTTTTGACCTGCCCCATGTAGTTCTAACGTGGCTTTTCTTTCAACACCCCTCCCCCATGTGGGAACTTAGCTTTTTACGTCCAATTAAATTAATTTCAATCACATGAATTTTTATTCAAATATGACCCTAATAAAATTTTAATTATTGGGAGTACAAATTAGTTAGGTCCGGTTTGAAAAGATGAATCTCGCTCTCATGGATGTTTCATAGTCACAACCGATTTTAATTGTTTCAGAGAGGTTAGACACCTGTGAATAATATTCAGTTGATACCACTCCGAGTTCCTTCTAGAATCCCGATTTTTACTCAGTGAAGTATGTCAAATTTCGTTTTATGTAACTAAGCAGCATTTGCGGGAGGTGCTAGTTTTCTGTTTCAATTGGAAAAAAGTGCAGCTGAAGCCCATCGAATGCTTGTGGAAGTTTATGGTGACAATGCTCCAACTGATAAATCATGTGGGGAATGGTTTCGACGTTTTAAAAATGGCGATTTCCGTGTCGAAGACAAGCCTCGCTCAGGACAACCACAAAAATTCGAAAACGAGGAATTGGAGGCTTTACTCGACGAAGATCCGAGTCAAACGCAACAGGAGCTTGCGGAATCATTAGGAGTTACGCAACAAGCAGTTTCCGTACGATTACAATCCATGGGCATGATTCACAAGCAAGGCAATTGGGTGCCTTATGACTTAAAGCCTAGAGACATTGAACGGCGATTTTTCACTTGCGAGCAGCTGATTCAAAGACAACGAAGAAAGGGGTTCTTACATCGGATTGTGACAGGAGATGAGAAATGGATATTCTACGATAACCCCAAGAAAAGAAAATACTATGCTATGCCCGGTCAATCATTGCCATCGACTTCAACGTCGACACCAAAGAGGAATATTCATGGTTCAAAGATCATGCTGTGTATCTGGTGGGACCAAAAGGGTGTTATATACTATGAGTTGCTAAAACCTAGTGCTTCTATTACGGGTGATCGGTATAGGCTACAATTGATTCGTTTGAGTCGTGCGTTACGAGAAAAACGTCCGGAATACAAGGAAAGACATGACGAAGTTATTCTTTTACACGATAACGCTCGGCCTCATGTCGCAAAAGTGGTGAAAAATTATCTGGAAACGTTGAAGTGGGATATTCTACCGCACCCGCCGTACTCGCCGGACATTGCTCCTTCTGATTATTGGTTATTCCGACAGATGCAGCACGATTTGGCAGGCCACCGGTTCACTTCGTTCGAAGAAATCGAAAATTGGCTCCTAACTTGGATCGCCTCGAAAGACGAGACGTTTTTCCGTAACGGGATTCGAGAATTACCCGAAAGATGGGAAAAAGTGATAGCAAGCGATGGACAATCCTTTGATTGATTTGATAATTCATGTTCTTCTGAAATAAACGCATTTTTAACTGTAAAAAAACGGACCAAATTAATTTGTACTCCCAATAGCTGATATAAAAGATTCATGTTATTGGAATAAAATTTCTCTCATTCCAAATGAAATTCACTAGAATCAAGAAGAATCTTATTTTCTTCAATGTACAAGATAAAAAAAAAACACGTAGCTTAGAACCGAACCTCTCCCCCACCACCCATGTAGCCCAACGTAGCATTCCATCTTATCCCTCCTCCTCCTTTATTGGTCACGTAGTTAATGGACGATCCCTTTTGGACGGAACACAAATACGAGAAGAATTCCTCCACCAGATTTTAACAACTCATCAACTTTGTTCGCTATTTCAATAATGGAATCCACTTTTCATTTTCATCGTTGAAATAATGGAAAGAGTCAACGAATTATTAAAACTCAGTGTACGAATTCTTCTCGAATTTGTGCTCCATCCAAAAGTAGCACACTAGTAAACGAAAATTTGGAATCCTCATTTTGCCCGGATATAACGACTTTTCAGCCTCATTGCAAGATCCTCAGCAGCCTATTGAAACGTGAGTAATCATTGTTTGTAGGATAAAATCCGACCTTCTTTGTTTTTCATAATGTATGGCGACGCGAGATAGCTATCATATAACATCTATTACATTATTTAATGAGCAAAATTTTTCTCTTTCACCAAAAGTTCTTGTTTCGTAGTTCTTATTTGATTTTCTCATCATTGCACTTAAAAGATGAATATCTCTGATTTTTTTCCGAATTCCCGTGTTTTTACAAGTAGTAGACACCTTGCTTATCCGAAAAAAATATCGCATTAATCGAGTCCCAAAAAATTAAGTGATACGATAAATACTTGTCCGATCCCGTTATCTTTTGATTTCCAATTAGAATTCTTGCACACCTCTAATGATGATTATTTTATTGAATTTTCCGATTAGAACGTTGGTTTTACATTATGAAATTACGGAAAGCATATCAATTGAGACTCGAACTGTCAAATCCATGAAATATTTTGTGACTAGAATACTTTTAAAAAAATTAAAACTTAAATCAACGAAGAGAGCACACCTAGGGAAGGTTTTCATAGTTTTCATAGTTTTATAGTTTCACAATATGAAATTTCTCAAATTCTTATTGTGAAACGTGAAACATTTCTTTGATCCTTCAATTATTAAAAGAATCATCGATAACCTGCAATTCGTATGTAGTGTATTATCACGAGTATATACACTTCCTCAGAAACTTGGA
Organism: Gonatopus flavifemur; assembly: GCA_018340375.1. NCBI lineage: Eukaryota > Metazoa > Arthropoda > Insecta > Hymenoptera > Dryinidae > Gonatopus > Gonatopus flavifemur. Next base: position 23,045,959 of record JAFFJZ010000004.1, read on the forward strand.
ATTTTGTGATATTCTAAATGTTATAGGTTTACATTGAATTTTTCAAAATTTATAATGAGAGATATAAAATATTAAAATATGTATTACCTGTAAGCAAAATTTTCAGCTTGTTTCCTCGAACCTATTAGTTGTACAATTGCAAAGAACTGTTGATGACCGTCATATTTTTCCTGCTTTTCAAGAACCAGCATGAAGTGATGACCAAAGCAGGACTGCATCATCACCCAATCAACAGCACCAGGAAGATTAATATCGGTGGCCAAAAAGACTATATCTTCCCCTATGAACATGAAATAGAAATGTACCTTTCAATTTAGTGCAATGCAAAATTGGCATAAAATATGTAAACTACCGGCCAAAAGTATTTTATCATCTCTTGAAAGGCGAAATTTTAGAAGTTTCATATCACGGCCAGAAATTGTCGTTTGCCGATTTTTTCCCCAGAGTATCTTATTCATTAATATTTTTATAAATGTTGTACATTATTAGGCATTAATCAAAAAATATTCTGATACATTTTCTGTAAAAAATATTCAAAATTAAACCAGTGGTAGTGGTGAGAACCAAGTCACCTCAAAAAAATGCGGTAGTCAGAATGACCCATGATTGCTTCATTTCAGATTAAAAAACCAAAAAGATTGTGGTACTCAGGGTGTCCACAAAATTCTCCATAAAAATTTCCCTAACATTTCCCTGACTTTCCCTGACGGGATTCACAATTTTCCCTGACAAATCATATCTACGTACAATTTACCCATATAAGACAAGAAGAATTTCCTTCTCAGAACGAGAATAGAATTTTTAGAAAACTCTTTCCGAACTGATGAATTCATAACGAGTTTTGAAGAAGTTTAATGTTTGAGGCATTAACGGGGTCTCTAAAAATACTGGAAGAATTGTTTCAGTATTCTCAAAGAATTCGTTAATGTCCTAAACATTGAACTCATTCAGAGCTCTTCATGAATTCATTGGCTCAAAAATATTTCTCGAAGAATTCTTTTCTTGTCCTTCACAAAGAATTCGTCCTTCGTGTGCTATATGGGTACCGTAAAACGGGGTGAACAGGATCATTTTAAGGTGAATAGGATCACGCAGAAAAGATGTTGAACAGGTCATAACTAAGTATGTGATTAATAGGAATGGTAAATGCGTACTATCTAACACTTTTATCTTTTGAAAAATCAATCACGAACTTATTCAACATTTTTTCCGTTGCGTGATCCCATTCACCTCAATGATCCTGTTCACCTGGTTTCACAGTACGAACTTCATAGCATTGGAAACCGTCCGGAGGAAGATTTACTGCATTTTGGCCAAAACACTTCATTTTTCCATTAAAAAAATTGTACAAAAATGACACGTTTTGGTCAGAATGAAGTAAATTTTTCTAAGGACGATCAATTTCGAAAAAAATACTATGGGCAGGAGGTTTTTATTCGATACTATTCGGATTTCATAGCATGAATAATCAATCAAAATTTCGACAGAAAATATCCTCGAATATCTTATATAAACTGCATGTTGCGGTATAGAAAACCGGTCAATTCCGGACAAAATATTTTTGATAATATTTTCTGTTTGATCTCACTCGGATTTCACAGGCTAAAGAACCAGTCACAATCCGACGAAAAATACCCTCGAATATCCAATCCAAGCTGTATTTCGCAGTATGAACAACCGGTCAATAGCGGACAAAATATTTTTTGACTGATCTCACGTGGATTTTCAAAGCCGAAAAACCAGTCACAATTCGACGGAAATTGTCCTCGAATATTTCATCCAAGCTGTATTTTACAGTAGGGAAAACCGGTCAAAACCGGACGAAATATTTTTCGATAGATCTCACTCAGATTTCACAAGCCGAAAAACCAGTCACAATCCGACGGAAAGTATCCTTGAATATTTAATCCGAGCTATATTCTGCAGTATGGAAAACCGGTCAATAGCGGACAAAATATTTTTTGATTGATTTCACTCGGATTTCACAGGCCGAAAAACTAGTCACTATCCGACGGAAAAAACCCTCGGGTATTCCATGCAGTTTCTATCAGATTCACATAGCGTGTAAAACCGGAGAAAAGCTGTCACGAAACATTTTGTCAGCATTGTTAAGGATTTAACGGGACACAAACCGACCAAGAACCTGATAAAACCTGATGAAGAATTTTTCTATCTGGATTTGTCGGACATATCAAGAAAGTGCCGAACCCATCAGAGGCCGCTGAAATATATTTTGTCAGTATCATCTGGAATCGTACGGGACAAAAACCGACTAGAAACCTGACAAACAATTTTTTGTCTGGAACTGTCGGACATTTCGAATAGGGTTTCAAGAATATTTTGTAACATTCTGGAGACGTTGTATTATTTCCAGAATGTTTGAGAATATGCCTGGAATATTTTTACTTGCGTGATGAATCAGGCATTCAATCAATTTAGCAATGAATGAGTACAGAATATTCCATGAATTTTATTGAAACTTTAGAAACTATGAATGATCCAGAAAACGATTCAAGAAATGAAAATGCTTTGCTCAATTGGTACGTTCATAATCTTATGTGATGTCTTTCCCAATAAATTGTTAGAAATGATTAAGTAACAGGAAATGAATCTCTTTTAGATTCCAGATACATATATTAGGTGTATAACTTTGCTTCCGCCGTTTTTTCCGAAATTCGAGGCTTCATTGTAAAAAACTGGCTATACATTTATGATTCAAAGTATTGTTCATCGCTGGCCACTACTTTCTCCCATCTTTCGGGCAGCATACGAATCCCGCGTTGAAAAAACTGGTCATCTTTTGAAGCGATCCACGAATCGATCCAATTTTTTACTCCTTTATAAGACCGGAAGTGCTGGTCAGCTAGGCCGTGTGCCATTGATCGAAACAAGTGATAGTCCGAGGGAGCAACGTCTGGGGAATACGGCGGGTGGGGTAGGACTTCTCATTCTAAAGTTTCCAAGGATGTCTTGACCACTTTCGCAACATGGGGTCGAGTATTGTCATGCTGTAAAATCACTTTATCATGTCTCTCGTTGTATTGCGGCCGTTTGTCTTTCAATGCTCGGCTCAAACGCGTTAATTGCGTTCGATGACGATCGCCTGTAATTGTTTCAGTCGGTTTTAACAACTCATAATACACTACGTCGAACTGGTCCCACCAAATACTGAGCATAACCTTGGCACCGTGAATATTCGGTTTGGTCGTCGACGTGGAAGCATGGCCGGGATATGCCCATGATTTTCTGCGCTTGGGATTATCGTAATGAACCCAATTTTCGTTCCCAATCACAATGTGATGCAGAAATCCCTTCCGTCTTTGCCTTGCAAGCAGCTGTTCACAAACACACAGACGCCGTTCAACATCTCTCGGCTTCAACTCGTACGACACCCAATTTCCTTGTTTCTGAATCATTCCCATGACTTTCAGGCTCTTTGAAATGGCTGGTTGCGTCACTCCCAATGATCCTGCCAATTTTTGTTGCGTTTGACACGAGTCTTGATCAAGTAATGCCTCCAATTCTGCATCTTCAAAAACCTTCTCTCTTCCACCGCCATGCTGGTCTTCGACGTTAAAATCACCGTTCTTGAAGCGTTGAAACCACTCTCGACACGTTCTTTCACTAGTAGCGGCCTCATCATAGGTGTTTGAGAGCATTCGATGAGCCTCAGCCGCAGATTTCTTCATATTAAAGCAGAAAATTAAAACCTCCCGCAAATGACGAGAATTTGGCTCGTAAGCTGACATGTTTAATCGAGAATAGCTTATTGTATGACATCTATGATCTATTTATCTCAACTACACCTTATCGCTACAGCCATCTATTGCAAAACGGCGGAAGCAAAGTTATACACCTAATATAAATTGTGATAACAAAGATTGCAGCTTCCATGATGAACTGTCTAAATTAAAATGTACATCAAAAGATTAGAAATTTGTTGAAAATTTATTTCATAATCTCAGCAATTCCGTTCTTTATCATTCAAGAATTTTTGTTTCTGTCTAAGTTCCATATCTTCTTTATCTCGTTCATATGTAAGTTTTGTTTCTAGATCTTCCAAGTTTTTCAATTCCAATTCAAGTTTTCGATCTCTTTAATTTCTTCATCTTCTTCATGATTTATCTCTTTTTTCTTATCCAAGAAAAAGAAAGCTGGTACTTTCTTCTAGAAGCTTTCACAGAAACAAACATTTTTTTCGAAATAACTACTTGCTTTGGTCCACCTACACTATTCAAATAATCACATATAATTCGTTGAGGTACTAAGGACTCTTCCAAGAGATTCTCAACGATGAGATGTTTGTTGATAGAAAAACCGCCTTCGACAGAAGCATTTCCATGCGGAATAATAAAACACAGTTTCATCACAAACCAAAGGATGTCATACCTCTCAATTCCAATGAGCGCATAGAAAAACTCATCCAACCCCATTATATCTTCCTCTTCAGTAATGGAAGAAGTGAATTGCTTTTACCATTATTTGAATGAACTTCTACAGTTAATTGATTGTACTGTTTTTTTTGTTGCATCAGCTAATTTTTCGGATATTATCCTGTTACCATGTAATTCTTCTAAAACCATGTCAATTTTTTTAAAGCCCAAATTCGACTGATGGAAGATAATTTCGAGATCGAAACAAGTTAATAATCGAGCGAATTGTGATTTCAGAGGAGTTTTATCTTTCAATTTTTCCACCATAGTGATTAAAAACTTTCGGAACTCTTGCTCAAAGATTAACTTCATTTTGTCTGAACATTTAGCGGTCTTCAATAAACTCCTAATACTGTATCTAATATCAGCTTTATCCAAGGGAATTGAATTGTCATTATCTGTTAAATCTAATTTCATAAGTTTATGGATACTGCTCGCTTCACAAATCTCATCATCAGATTTCTCAACAAGTGTTCAAGTGCTGTAAAGAGAATTGGGGCTAAGGGCTTTTGGCTTTGAAATCTTTTCAAAAAAAGTTCAATTCCTGGAATAGTAAATCTGAAAGCAGTTAGTTTTGCTTTTAAAAGTGGGTCCTTGATAGCTTGATTCACATGTTGATCATTTTTGTTAGCAGGAATTGGTGATTTTCTGACGAATTTTTCTACATTGTTGTATATTTTTAAAGACTGATCAATGCAAGGACCATTTTCTAGCCACCTTACAGGAGTGAATTTCAAAGGAAAGTTTTTGCCGTTAGTTGTTTCTGTGTAGTTTGCTCGACGTGCTGGACTGTCTTTGAAAAGCATAAAGTTCCGTAGCCTAACCCCCCCCCCCCCCCATTATATATCGAATCAATGTAAATGAATTTCCATTCGAGTCGTGCAACACAAGAACCATATGGAGTGAATGATTGAAATAGAAACAGAATGATCACAGCAATCAGGTCTCCATGGCTCAATCTGTTCTTCTGTATATTTTTTTAACATTTTGATTAAAAAAATCTCATTTTTACAAGATTTTGTGAAAAAGAATCAGTTAATTTCACATATTCAGCACCTTTCCAGATACGGGGGAAGAAATGTTTCACATGATGGCAGTTTTAGAATCATTCATGTGATTATAAATTGATGAAAAAAGCGTTTTCTTGAATGTAGATTGATGATATTCAATTAAAATTGCGGGGAAAAAGTTTTTCCTTAATGCGTGAGAAAAATTCCCTGACTTTCTAAACTTTTGGAGCATTTCCATGACGTTCCCTGACCTATTTTCCCCCCTGACATTCCCTGATTTTCCAGAATGTAGACACCCTGGTTAGTGCATAAATTTATCTTAGATTTGAAAGAAGGAATTGCCAAAATATTCATTTTTGAATTTTTGGTAAAGATGGAATAAAAAAAACTCTGATTTTTGTCAAACTCAAAAAGATAAATTTATGTACTAAAAAAATCTTTTTGGTTTTTTAATTTCAGATGAAGCAATCATGAGTTATTCTGACTACCACATTTTGTGAGGTGGCTGGGTTCTCGCCACTACCACTGGCTTAATTTTGAATATTTTTTGATGAAAATTCATCAGAATATTTTTTGATTAATGCCTAATAATGTACAACATTTATAAAAATATTAATAAATAAGATACTTTGGGGAAAAAATCACAAAAATATTCTTTTTCTTTTTTTATCTCAGATCCTTTTTCCGCTTAAGAAATTTTAGCCTGAGTCATGTGAATTGAGTGAGTTATCAGCTACTTTGAGTGAAACTCACGGCATTTTTTTGCACTTTTCAAACCTTTGCATGTTCTTAGGTGAATATTGCACGGAAAAACGAGAGTAATACATTCGATAAAACATGAATGTAGCTTCAAAATGCTTTTTTGTTTCCTTCTCTGCGATAATTCATTTCAGAGTTATGTCATTTCTTTCATAACTTTGGAAATATCGCGAGTTCAACTCAACGCAGCTAACAACTTTAGTCAGGTGACTAAGGGTAAAATTTCTCCAGAGAGCACACTTTACCCTTCAAAATGATTTTTTAGTGTTGTTCCTACAATAATTTTCAGCCAAGATATGAAACTTTAAAGATCTCATGTTTTCTCGAGAGGTGATAAAATACTTTTGACCGGTAGTGTATACATATACATGATTTCTAAATGATTAAATAATCAATCCATCTGTAAACTCACTAATAAACCATAAAATATTCGAATTTTATTATTCAGGATTTGGTTGGGATTTTAAGAGTTAATTATATTATGTTCAGAAAGTAAATACCTTGTAACGTTGTGATACTTTTATGACTCATGACAAGATGAGGCATTACTTGCTCCAATGAGCCTTGCCATTTACAGGATGCTCCTGGACAAGGACAGCTATATGGACGGAACTCACACGTATCCTCGTGGTCTGGTTTTTCAGTATGTACTAGAGAAACTGTACATCCACTTGTCGAATATTTACAAGGAAACATCACATTACCAGCCACTTTCTCCATAGCCAAGTTTCTTATATTACCTACATGAAACCAATGTATTTATATTATCATTCTCACAGTGTGCTGTTTTATTAGCAAATGCTGTAAGCAAATAAATAGATTCGCTCATAGTTTTATACCTAATGGACCTCTGCAAGTAGGACAACAAGTGAGTTTTGGTCGACAATTACTACATACAAGATGTCCACTTTGGCACTGTAAGATTGGTGGTAAAACATAGTCGAAACACACCGGACATTCAAAAAGACTTGCTAAATCAGTTGAACTGCTCAATACAGATACAGCTGATGTAGAGGTACTAGCAAGTCCCCTCCCTCTTTTTCCAGTGTTTATATTTAACTGGGACATTTTTCAAAATCTCAAAATAAATTTCAACCCTTGAAGGCTTAAAGGTGCGTGTCAATTTTTGTGTTGAACCAATAATATCCTCTAACGAACATAATGTAATTTTTCCTTTGAATCCTTTTTTTTAACTATCTTTCTGCGCTCACATCTGCAAAAAAAAAATGTGATTGAAATCGTTGAACAAATTGAATATATGTTGATGTTAATATCAAACTTGAAACACTTTTACATTCTTAGACCTTATGGATTTCATTTAATTTTATCAACTGTAGAAGGTAGTTAAATTTTATGTAAAAACAAAGAGAGTTCATAGGGGTATATATTTTCAAATCATATTCAAATTTAAAGCTGCCGATGGCTGATGGCAGATGGAAATATTCTCTCACCACAGTGAATTTCGATATATCAGAGCAATAAATACAGAATTTCAAAGTTTGATTTTTTTAATGAATTTTCCAAAATAAGATCTCACCAACATTGTTAATGTAGATGAATCTTTCATTGTAAAAACATAATGTGATTCATTTGAATGAGATTGAAATAAGAAATCATATTCAATCATAATTGCATTACAGTATAGCAATATTGTATATAACGAAAGAAACTCTGAATATACATAAAATTCATCTATTCATAGTGAGTGCAAATTTTTATTGAAAAAAAAGTACTGATCAACATAAGGTCTTTAGGAATGAATTTGGTGATGACGTTATCATTGTCGACTATGAAACTTACCTTGATTTACATGTATTCTTTGTATTCTATCAATTCCCACATATTTTGCATGTGAATGATAATAAATAATGGTTGAACACAACACTTTGCAGCTGATGTTTGTGCCACTGTGAAAAAAAATCCATTCATAAAGAAACCATGTATCATTGATCTTTATAAATTTTAAATGATGAACCCATCAATGATCAATTGATAAGCAAAATAAATTGAGTTTGAATTGTTATAATTTGAAATCCCATCACTACGTTATATTATATTCTTCAAGGATATTAGAATAATGTGGGGAGGATGAAATTTTTGGAATATCCTCAAATGTTTTCAAAATATTACTTTACAAATGATTCTTTTGAGTATCTTGAATATCGCTATTTTAAAAGTATTCGAGGATTTATGAGTCTTACACAAAATTTTGTAATCTTGAGATTCGACTGATATTATACTACCCTTAACTGCTCAATCCTGTTTTGAAAATGTAGATTACTTTGTAAAACATTTGACAGTGAAAAAACATTTCAATGGTATACCAATAGAGAAGCGAGAAATTGTTGGAGGATAAAAATATTGAATACTTACATAAAAGATAATATATGTGATAAGCCAGGATTTTGACGCTATCTCTTTACATGAGAAGAAAAAATATAAAATTGCATGATGGTTTTTTGTATGCACACAAAAGCTGTATACAAGCAGGGTCAAGTTGAGAGTTTCTGAAAAGGGAAAAAAAACATTAGTAAAGTTAATGAAGATTATTTTTATATAATTCAAGGTATGATGCTGTTTTGAACACAAAAATTGACAACTTTTCTAAAAAATGGAATGAACTGTCCAGTTGGAATCTATTTTTTTCTGCAATAAAAATGAGATTGAAAAAATATCATTATTCTTATTTGAAAAATAGGATATAATTGGAAAGAAACATGGAAAATTCTTAAATCATATCTTAAAACTTGTTGAACTCAATAATGCACAAGTATTTTTTTAATTTATCAGACATTTTGATGCGAGTTTGAGAAAAAAAGGAAAACAATCCATCAAAAATAGAAAAATCACTTGTCATTTCTGACTGTAAATTTACAATAATGTATTCTGTGATATTACCAGCGTGAATCTAGGTGCATTACAAATGAAAAGTTATAAGAGTACACATATTAACTGTTGAATATAGTACTATGAATGATTAAATTGGTGAGAACAGTCAGTCTCAAAGTAGATAATGAGCTCTTAGTTTTAGACGAGTAAAAATTATTGGTAAATGTGAAATCACAAGTTTGTATAATTCTCGTATTGTGAAAGTTACTAATTCACTATTGGTTTGCGAAAGAATCAAATGGTCGAATCAACAATTCAATCATTTGAATGTAAATTCTAACGGTAATTAATGGAGCTGTAAAGAATTTTCCAACATATTTGCGAACAGTTGCAAAATAAACAGTCCCAAAGGTCTCGAGTATCAGAACAAGCAAAGAGAATTTTCTTTCAATTTTTGTTTTACATCAAATCAAAGGAGCCTACTGGTCTGTCGTGAGTACAAGTTGATTAGCAATTTTTGAATATCAACAAATTATGAAGAATATAACCTCTAATTGTCAGGAAAACTTCAATAATCTAGCTTTTTCAAATTCGACAATCATAAAGAAATTGATATGTATGTTGACAGAGAAATTCTAGGTTCACATTTCATGATTACACCTTGAAAATAATTACAGATTCGTCAATTCATTTCAAAAAATTGAAATAAAGTTCCACCTGTTTTTCCGGTGCTCGAGGTATCTTAGTGATATAAAATGCTCGATTATTTCTATTTTAGGGAGTCCAAATATAATGAATTTTAAAAGACCATCATACGAATTGACGAGAAAACATTTACAAACATTGATTACGCACATAGGATATAAAAATAGACCAGACTAATTTGAACTTACTACTTGATCGAGAGTCAATGGAATTTCTTGCGTGGCGATGAAATTTATGCAATTGTTATAACATTGAATGAAAAGATAAACAAGGCACTTGTATGGACCTGTGACCAAGATAAACGAAACGTACATTCGTCCATAAAAATATCTACGCTGAAAAACGTGTTCGTCCTCGTAACCGTAGTAATTATGAGCCAAAGTTGTAAAAGAAAATGACTATTCTAGTAGATGAAACATCGGTGCTCATTAGACACAGGATTGACACGTTCGTCTACGAAGGCTAAAATATCAATTTCCAAAGCCCTGAGTTGAAAGTTATCTCCAGCAACTTCTGCATCATTGTTGAATGAAACATAGTGAAAGCTCACACGCCTAATCAAGTTCTACACTTTGATTTTGTGAAACAATATGATGACACTGCAGCTGTCAGTGGGATGCTTCTCCAAAATACACGGGTAATGAATTTTGAAGAGTGAATGCATTAGGGTATTATGGCTACAAGAGGTGTGTCAGAGACGGTCGTTCATTCTGCCGTGCGTTCGACATTTAGGCTTGTCTCAGCTTGTCTATGGCGATCGACTTACTGCGGTGAACAACCGTTGGACCGAAATTTATTTGACCAAATGACAAAAATCCAAAAAAGTCTTGGTGACATTTTGTCTTATTCGCACACGACTAGTAACGTATAGTAAGATTTCGGATTATTGTCATTCGGTAAAATAAATTTCGGTCCAACGGTGTTTCGGCCTAACGGGCTTTCGGTCCAACGGGTGTTTACCCTTACTGCCACTGATCTCTAATACACACCCCAGATAACACACGAAGAATTCTTTTGCAAGAGCAAGAATAGAACTCTTCAAGAACTCTTTTCGAACTAATGAATTCATATAGAGCTCTGGAGGAGCCCAATCTGTCGGACATCAACAAGCTCTTTGAGAATATCAGAAGTATTGTTTGAGTACTCTCAAAGAACTTGTTAATGTCCGACAGATTGAACTCCTCCAGAGCTCTATATGAATTCATTAGTTCGAAAAGAATTCTTGAAGAGTTCTATTCTTGCTCTTGAAAAAGAATTCTCCGTGTGTTATCTGGGACTGGATAGCGGATACAGGACTTCACAATATAAGACTTCTGTGAGTAATTGAACGTCATAGAAGACTCTGGGGCCGCCATTTGTTTGTGGGTTGAATGGTTAATTTTGGTGGTGAACTTGAATTCTATCGGAGTATTTTGTGCAGTATATCAATATTAATCCAATCCTAATACCCAATATTGTGTAACATGATGGGATATTCGGAGAAATCATGATTGATTACAATTTGAATGGTTTGGCACGTTTTTATAATTGAAAATATACATTTTTTTGTCAAATCCACAAAAACTCAACAATAAGCAGAATCTCATGCTCGTTTGCATTATGAACTGAAATTTAGATGACATGGCAAAGGATAATGAAAAATTTTTCAATCACGTGAAAATATAATGCAGATTTTCTTGGAAATACCTAGAGACAGTTCAAATTTACCGCTAAAAAATGACCATTCATCCTACAACAAAATGGCGGCTCAAGTCTTCATTTCGTCACAAGAAATTTTTAGTATCCGCTATCCAGTGTATAATAGAGACCAGTGCTTACTGCACTGAAGCGGTACAGAGCTGACAAATGGGCAGTGCCGTTGAGGGGAATGCACCATGGTGCCCCCATCATTGTTCATATACATACTCTCGCTTCCACACGAAACCTATACACGTGTAACTTATTATACAGGAGATGATAGTGGGGGTACACTTCCCCTCAGAGGCAATGCCCATCTGGCAGCGCTGTAGCGGTAAACCATGAGGCCGCCGTCACATGGAGCTGGAAAAGGGCGGAGAGCGGAACCTTTGGTTGAAGAGAGAGGCAAATATTCACCTCTCTCCCGAGCCAACGGTTCCGCGCTCCGCTTTCCGGTAGGGGGGTAGCTTTTTGCCGAAAATGTTTTCCGCCGAATACACTGTAATTTGACAATCGATAGTCACCTCTAGAAATCACTAGGAGATTTCGTAGTGATCTCTAGAAATGACTAGCGATTGTCGAATTAAGTTTTTTCGGCAAAAAGACCCCCTACCCCGCTTTCCGCCCTTTTTCAGATCCATGTGATGCGGGCCTAAGGGTGCAGTCCTCAGAGCATATAATACTGGAGCGAGCATCTAACCGGAAAAGTGGTTCGAGATATGACGAGTAAAACAGATATAGGGGCTTTCCGAAGTATTTGACCTGGGACATCTGGGGCGTGGCCTACGGATTCCTACTGGTTCATTCCACGCCCCGGGTGCGGGCGGACCGAAAAATCAGCCCCTCCATTGTTCACACAATGACACGTTCGTATACGTGTGACTCACATGTATACGGAAGTTCCATCGTGTGCACCGTAGAGGGGCTGATTTTTCAGTCCACACCGTCTATCCTGACATCACTGATATGGGATGCTCGCTCGAGTAGTATATCAGGGCTCATAAACTCAAATCCCGAAGAGAACATGAAGCTTCAGCGAACGTTTCGATCAGATGTATATAGATCGGGCCGAAGGTTCATGAGAGCTAACTTTTAGATTCACGAACGTTTGACAAAGGTTCTACGAACGTTGGAAAGTCCGCCTCGAAATACGTTCAGGAAACATAGATGGAACGTTCGCTGAAGGTTCATCGAAGGTTTGACGAAGCTTCACAAAAATATCTATACTTATATTAATTTTAATCAATTTATATGTAGAATGAATCATTTAATAAACATAAATTATTATAAATCAATCTAAGTATAGATATTTTTGTAAAGCTTCGACAAACCTCCGATGAACCTTTAATGAACGTTCCATCTATGTTTCCTGAAAGTATTTTGAGGCGGACATTTCAACGTTCGTAGTACCTTTGACAAACGTTTGTGAATCTAAAAGTTAGCTCTAATGAACCTTCGGCCCGATCTATATACATCTGATCTAAACGTTCGCTGAAGCTTCATGTTCTCTGCGGGATGAATAATCTTGAGAACGATATCCAGCGCCACCTGAGCTAAGCGCACGAACTGAATGGGGATCCTCTTTCATGTATACAACACATCGAATTTTTTATACTCACACATTCGTAAATGAAAATATATGTATGTGATGTGTGCGAAGTTGCCGACATAACCTATCTTATATATACTAAATATTGCAGGTTAGAGTTGGATTGGATGCTTCACATATAAGGGATATATATTATGTATGTCGCATATCCATTGCATATTGCACATTGATGACATAGAAAAGAACTATACATACTTGTTTTCTAAATAGAAAGATGCTGAACATTGTTCCATATCGTTTACGTAGAATCTATAGAAAATATGTATCATGAAAAATCTATATTTGCATAAACTTCCGCGGTCTAATTATTATTGTTGATTGAATATGCAACTACTTATGTCAGAAACGTCTATATTCCATAAGTCACCTATAAATACGATTGGAAAATAAAATAAATCAATACATAAAAGCTGGATATGAACTGAATGAATAATAATTGGAAGAATAACAGAAAAACTCACAGCAACATGCAATATTCTCAATTCAATCAGTTCATTGAGTGTACATCAATTAAATCTAATCTACAGTCATATGTGAAGCATCCAACTCTGACCTGCAATATTTATATATAAGATAGGTGATGTCAGCAACTTCGCACACATCATATACATACATTTTCATTCACGAATGTGTGAGTATAAACAATTCAATGTGTTATACCCTGGTGAAAATCCAAAAATGAAGGAAGAGGGTATTGGAACAAATGAAACGTGAAAATGTTTCAATTCCCTCCTAAATTACTTTTAGGTGACTCTTCACTTGCGCTTTCGTCGCGTTTCAACCAGTGATGCCAGTATTCCCTAGAAAAATCTTCAGATTTTTTGGCATTGGTCATTTCTTTCCAAATTGGGAATATGATTGGCCGGTTGTACAAGAAATGACCAATCATCAGATGCTGAAGATTCTTCTAGGGAATACTGGCAACGCTGGTTTCAACCCTTCATTTTCACCAGAGAGAAGGACATAGAAGGAGATTTCCATTCAGTTCGTGCGCGTGACTCAGGTGGCGCTGGATATCGTTCTCAAGATGATTCATTTGAGCAGAACTCGTCTCTGATTTGATTTTATGCCCCCTGTAGTATACGCTCTAATGGCCTAGACACACGAGCTACGTAAACGTGAACGTAACCACAGATGAGTGGAGAGATTGCTAACGTAATACTGAAATCGTGGTATGGTTTTTGGACTAGCGACATCACGCGGCAATGATACCAACCAACAAATAAATATTTGATGATTGCTCTGATCGAACGGAATTCCTGAAATCCAATGAAATTAACCAATCAGTGTGGTTCCACTTTTTAGTTGGTATCATTGCCACATGATGTCGCTAGTCCAAAAACCATACCACGATTTCAGTATAACGTTAGCAATCTCTCCACTTATCTCTGACGTAACGAACGGAAGGATGCGCAGATCTTGTATACGGTTTCTGCGCATGCTTCCGTTCGTTACGTTCACGTTTACGTAGCTTATGTGTCTAGACCATAAGGTGATGATATGCATATCGGCTTGTCAATTGTTCATACTCAGGCTGCTCTCCCATGCATCGGAATGGACTACCGGAACGGAACAAAACTTTCAGTGACATTTTAGTCCCACGTTCCGTTCCTTTGAAATCGTATACCTTGTCGCACATGATCCGGAACGATGGTAGAGGGTCTTTTAGCTGAAAATGTTTTTGGCCGAATTTTCTGCATTGGAGAATCACTGGTATTTCCTGGGAATGTGTAGTTACTTCTATCAAATCTGCCAATGAACAAATTTTCGGCCAAAAACATTTTCGGCAAAATGACCCCCTACCGGAACGATTACGACCGGAACGAAAATTGACCAATTATTACTCGGGCTTCTTTTAGCAGGTTCTACCAGGAAGCTATAAACCAAGTTTCATTGGTTATGATAATATTCCGTTCCAGCACATTTCGGTCCATGGGAGAGCAGAGCGACTGAATTGAACGGAACGTTTAAGAAACTAAAATTCTACTGAGGATGCTTCCGATTGCGAGAGCTCTTGGTCCCAGGGGCCATGATTCAGCCAATGGGAATCTAGTATTCTAGCCCTAGGGGCTAGTCCCTGCCTGCAATCGGAAGCATCCTGAGATCACTCTTCCATTCCAATAGAATAGTCCGATGCATGGGAGAACCCCCTTAGGCTGGTCTCCCATGCAACCGGATTGTCCGGAACAGAACGCTCATAATTGGTGGATCCCTAGTATTGTTATAGTTATATCCAAATGAAACCAGTATTCTACCAATTAGGATCGTTCCGTTCTAGACAATCCGGTTGCATAGGAGACCAGCCTCAGTATAGGTCAGTTTTTTTCTGCATCGAGTATGAACAATTTACTAGTCGTCATGCATATCACTCCCCTGAGCGTAGTGCTTCTGTAAGGCTGGCCTCCCATGGACCGGAATTCGTTCCGGCGCAATGAAAATTGAACGAATGCACAATGTTTTATAGATTTCTGATAGAACACTCTAAAAGAAATTGTGAAAGTGATTGGTTCAAAGTCATTCCGCCGGAACGAATTCCGGTTCATGGGAGGTTACCCTAAGGCTTCTCTCCCATGGGGAAGAATTTCTAGGGAACGGAAAGAAATCCAAAGACCCAATTGGTTCGTGGATAGTAATTTACTAGAATCCCCTGAAAATCCCCCAAAGAGAATATATATTGTACTGTATATAGTATGACAAAAGGCAAATTGAATTCTCCAAGGACTCTATTCTACTGACATTTCAGTAGTTCATTTTGTAATTCCGAAAGGATTCAATGAGATCTAGTTTTTGGACCTATTATTATTTGGGCCTTACGTTACTTAGCTCGTGTGCTTAAGGTGCGTAAGCTTTAAGGCCAATCGAACATGTTTTCAGACCGTCCCAAAAATTAACCGTGACGTGCCTGAGACATGCATGTGACGTTCTTAGAACATCCTGAGACGTTATTCGCACGTTCTCTGTGTGACCAAGCACGTTTTCTGAACGTTCAAAAGCCCCCTCCAACTCACACATTTTTCAATACTTCTCCAATAAATTAGGTTTTCACCTAATGTCCATCAAAATCCAGGTGACGAACGATCTAGTGACCCAAAACAATATACTTATATTAATTTTGATCAATTTATATGAAAAATAAGCTAATTAATAAACATAAATTATTATAAATCAATCTAAGTATAGATATTTTTGTAAAGCTTCGACAAACCTTCGATGAACCTTTAATGAACGTTCCATCTATGTTTCCTGAAAGTATTTTGAGGCGGACATTTCAACGTTCGTAGTACCTTTGACAAACGTTTGTGAATCTAAAAGTTAGCTCTAATGAACCTTCGGCCCGATCTATACAGATCTAATCTGAACCCAGGTAGCACACGCACGTTATGAGAATGTTCTGAGAATATTCTATGGAGATTCTTATTTCGTGCGAATATGTTCTACGCATATTCTCAGAATGTTTGAATGGGACTGGTTCAAATATTCTCAGAATATGATGCCACGGATATTGTGGGAATATTAGAAAAAAAATGCTGTTAAAATAAGAATTCCCGTCGATATAAACTTCTGCATGTCACCGAAAACTACTTCATGATCAATTGTTCCTATCATTAGACATCTGTAATCATGAATGGTCGACAATATTATGAATTCATATAGATGGATGAGATATTTATGATCGCAACAGGCAATCATAATATATACGGTATTTCTCAATATTTTATTACACTTTTGAGGATTATTTTTCACACATGGCACTCTCAGAGAACATTTACGATATTAAAATACACCACCATAGATTTATTATTCCCAAAACACAAATAAAAATGAAAGATTGTCCAAGGGTCTGTAGCCTGTCAACAACATTATCCGCCATTAATGGATTCATGTCATCACGTTATCTGCGCATGCACTGCTCATCAATCTCCCTACAAACTTTGTACGCATATTGTTCGAACGTTCCTAGAATATTCGGAAAAGTCTCATTCGAATGTTCTCAGAATATTCTAAGAATATTTACGAATCTCCTTCGCTCTTTGTGAAAATATTCGATCAAGTACATTGTATGGATGTTGTGAGAATATTCTCAGAATATTCTGTGTTACATGGAAACGTTCGCTGAAGCTTCATGTTCTCTTCGGGGTCTGTTTTCGCCCGATTTTCCACCTTCAAAAATCGGTTTTTTCTCGAAAAATAGTCGCCATTGTGTTATTTTGTGATTGAAAAAAAAGTATTCTAGTTCAGGCGATAGCCACTTCAACAAGGAATAATTTCCCTTTTTTTCAGAGCATCCAGTTGCCCCAAATCATGCCCGTTGTCATTTTTTGGCTTTTGTTTTTTGAATCATTGAGTAATAAAAAGTTTTCTTTTGTAATATTTGATCTATAACGAAACATATCTACAAACTTTTAAAACATCTCTATTCCTCCCATGAAAAATTAAAAAAAAAATTTTTGTCCAACTTGACTATCAAGATTCCTGTAGTTTTGAATTTCCCTCCATTTTGTTTACTATTCTGCCCAAGATGCAAATGGCGATTTATGGCCTTCTAATCTTCATTATTCCATGGTGACGTCAGAAATCTCATTCGACCAGTCAAATTTGCACCTCTGATGTGGGTACGCCCATGTGCATCCCGCGTTTTTCGACCCTACGCATCTTTACGAGAAAGAAATCACGTGATACCCATTGTATTTGGCGTGGTACGGAAAGTAGTGGGATGAGTTTACTTCCGCTTGTATTATAATATGCTGTAGTACTCACCACAAACTCAGACTCAGACATCGTTCATTTCTTCGTGAACGTTTGTGAAGCGTGTGTCTTACGTGATAATATTTCGTATCAATACGAAGTGATAAAGCTTCCAACAAAACTTTTATAGATTTATTATTGAAAGTCAATTTAATTGTTCAGAAAATGAGTTTAGCTCAAATGCAAGTAAATTCTGTTGGTATGTAACGGTCTAAAGGGTTTGAATTTTAATTTGTATTTGATATCATCATTAACGATATTTATTATCAGGATGGAGTCACGGGAGGTTCAAAAGAAAAAACTCTTCAGATCAAGGTGAGTTTGGTATCGAGCGTCTTTTTACACCTTATATGCAAATGCACATGCATGCATTCGTTTTATATTTTATTTAACAAAAGAGAAATCGTGCTGTAATCTGTATCGAGTATATATACAAGCAAATTATCATACTTGAAAGTAACTAATTACATACATTTTAATGCTAACAATGAATCTCATGTTCTGATGAATGATTCTGTTTGGAAACTATCTTTATTTACATTTTTCCATTATATGCAGTTCAATTCATCAGGAAATCATTCATAATCATATGGTATCTATATTTTTTCATCTTTACAGAAGATGACGACTGTGATATGAGGAAAAAATCTAAGTATTCGTGGTATGTGACGTTAGAAAGTGAATCGCCTCTCCCTACGGATGACGAAAATGAATCTGTTCATAGTTTTCAGGGAAATGAGACTGGTAAGTTGATATCATTCCTTTCTTCAAAATTATTGAAACTTTGAGCGAAAAGAATTTCAGAGTTTTGTTCAAGGTTTCGATACGTAATGTGCATGAATGGCAAGGTCTAAACTTACTGTGAACATTTTTATGTAACATGAAGTTCGAAGATTTGTGTCTTTTTCTGAATAGTCGCGTCGAGAGACTTAAATTTACATTGATTAGGTACTAAAGCTAATTGACTGGATTGCTACTGTGAATTTACGGTTTGTTTTGACAAAACCTTTTTAATTTGGCTCTGGCTTGATCAGAGTCATCTTTGAGTCAGAATGTTAATCTCAATTTCAAGACAAAGAATAAGGTTTTATGTGGATAAAAATCGCAAAATATCCTTGACAAAGGTACTAATTCAAGAACTTGACAAGTTTTTTTCATTTGTATTTATCTGTATATTATCCCTTGACTACATTTGTGGACATTTCAAAAATGAATATATCATAGCAGAGAAATAACTTATGTTATTGGGAACTAAAATAAGGATATCCCGCTCTCATTTCTCAACTACTTTATAAATCACTAAAATCAGAAAATGTTTTCCAATTTGGTCTCTTGATGTCTCGTCAGTGAATATTTTCATGTTTTTAAATGTCCGATCATACATGAAAAGACTAGGTTTATTAATATTTAGAAAGAAGTTATCCACGTTTAGAGAAATAATTATCAATTTAGGGAAAAAGAGGATCGCTGAAAAATAGTAGTGAGTCTACCAAAAATTCATAGTCAAAATATTAACAGTTGATAGTTTCATTGGTTTTTCTCACAGTGAAAATATCAATTATTGATACATCGACTACGAATTTTCAGTAGACTCACAATGAATATTTTTCAGTGATCCTCGTTTACTCTAAATTGACAGTCATTTTCCTGAATATTAATAGACCCGGTCTCTCCGTGTATTATATCATCAAATGCCATTGTTTTCAGAATTTTGTTTTTATTGAATTCCAAGTGGGTCCCTAAAAAATTTGATTGGCCAAAGAATTATTTTTCCGGATGTATTTTCTTGCTCTTTTCAACTCATTCATGTACTGGAAAGACATATTTTTCCATACTCATTTTTTTTTTTTTTTTTTTAAATAAAACCGTTCGATAAAAGTAGAAAGCAAAAGTGGTATAAAAATTTACATACGTCACAGCGAAATGAAAGTGACATGGCATTATGTAAGCTCGATTCAAAATACAATACTCGCGATATTCCAACTCCAAGTAGATCAAATTCCCGGATTATATTATTATCATATTGGCTAATTCGTATTAATAGCAATAAAGTCTGTATGGCAATAATTCATACAATCCAGCATTTATTAAAATATTAGTATTTTTGAACAGTTATTCAGTAGCGATGTTGATCCTTTTTTATAGAGAATATATGGAATCTTTATCAATGTTTCATAGAAATCTATAACAATTCAATACTTCTACAAAGCAAAATAATTGATTCTTCTCAAGGAGATATTAGGTAATGATGCCGATTCTTGATCAGAATCGATTATTCTTCAGAGGAAAAGTATTTAGTTTTATGTTGCTGAAGTTTGAATTGTTTATTGAAATGAATTGGTAATCGAATAACGAAATACTCAGCTGTTGAAGACTCCAATTTTTGGAGTATACTGCATATTATCTTTCAAATTATATTTTCAGTTGCAAGGAGTTCATTCGAAAAGGTGAACACCGATGATTTTGCGGGTTTGAATTTTCATTCCGTTTCTATGAACGATTCAAACTTCAGGAACATCTAGTTTTTATAGAATTGTAAGAAATATCAATAAGAATTCAATATATTAATAATATAAGATTACCGTCTGAGCACTTGTTTTTTTTTTTTGCCAAAAAATACTCGAAAATGAATTCATGATAAAAATCTAAAAGTTTCAAAGAATCATTCCTGAAAATTTTAGATTTTTTTCATGAATTAATTTCGAGTGTATTGTTGTAAAAAAACTTGTTCGAATGGTAAGTGGTATCCTGTCAGGGGGATGACAGCAATCCCTGACGATGCAATCAGAACTTGGTAGTTAGAAGAAGACCCGACGATACGTTACGATTTTTATCAATTAAAAAAGATATATGCATACATATATCTCGAACTTTGAAAAATTTCAATAAAATATCGATAAAAATTTGATATATTCTCTGTAGGAAAGGGTCTCGATCCTCCCGAAGATTGACATCAAAACCATGTGGGTCTAGTTTCAACCAAAAATTTATGGAAACTGAACCTACATAGCACAACAGTTCAGCAAGGGTTCTTGATAGACTCATTTTGAGTTCTCATAATTCCAAACGAACTCATCATGAACTCAGTTTAGTTCAGTCAACTTATTTAAATGAGCTTGACAGATACGTAGAGATAGGAACTTTATGCTTGAAGCATAAAAGCATAAATTTAGATAATGCGATTTGAGCTTAATATTGCTATTATCCTGGACTACGCAATTGAATTGAGACCGAAATTTGCCAGCATAATGAAGCATAATTTCCGACTCAAAGCAGCATAATGTAATTTCAGCATATACGCTGCATAATCATCTGAAAAGTCGCAGAAGGGTCGCAGAATTTTGCAATTTTCAGTTCATCCTATAATTTGAAGAATTTTGTCATACTTTTCAGCGATTAGGAATTGTTTATAGTGATAACTTCTTTCATATCTGCGTATTTTATCGTGATTCAGGAGAATTCAGAGACAGGTGTATCGGAGAAGATTGCGCGTTTAACTTTCCAGAGGGATTTAAAAGAATTCAAGAAAACTCAGAGAGGGAAAATGTGAGTAAAATCTTTCCTCTCTGAATTCTAGAGATATTTCGAAAATCCTAGAGGAATTTCTGGGAACTTTTTGAAACTCAGTTCGATCCGATTTAGGGAAAAATCCAAGGAATTTGGACAAATTCAGAGAGATTTGAAGTCTAAATGAATGAAATTCTGAGGAAACCAGGGAAATTTATAGAATTTCAGAGAAAACTGTGAAATTTTTATAAACGGGATTCTGGCCCATTCAGAGGAATTTACAGAAACTCAGACGAATCCAACGGAAGCTTTGAATATGATACTAATTCCGTGAAATTCCATCTGAAGTAGTTTGACTTTTAAAGTGTTATAAATTTTGAAATTGATCAAAGTAACCCCATTTTACGGTACTAAACTTGTGATGGAGAAGTATAAAAATATTATGAAAATCCGCCTGAAACCACATAATCCATCCGAAAATCAAGAATTTTTATGTATGAAAATAACTTGCTCAAAATCTGGATGGAATAAACGGTATACAAAATTGGAGAAGTAGTCCGATTTGCCGAGCAAGTTGTCGAGTCTTTTTATTGAATTTTAGAGCCGACGTTTCGGGTTGTTTCAACCCATTTTCAAGGTAATAACAATTTGCAGTAGTGAAAAATTTTCGTCGTCCGGACCCATCACGTATGGGGAGGGTAAAAAATCAAATCAGTTTGGGTCGTACTCGGATCAGGAATCAGAATTGTTATTACCTTGAAAAGGGGTTCAAACAACCCGAAATGTCGGCTCTAAAATTCAATAAAAAGGCTCGACAACTTACTCGGCAAATCGGACTACTTCTCCAATTCTGATTCCTGATCCGAGTACGACCCAAACTGATTTGGTATACAAAATTGATTATTCATAACAAAAAAGATGCAAGCAAACCGTGGAAATCGTATATAGCTTCTTACAATATTGATAAGCCGAGAATTTTCATTTCACTTTTGATTTTTATCGTTGAAATAATGGGAAGACTTATTATTAAAATGCAGTGTACAAATTCTTTTCGAATTTGTACTCCGTCCAAAACTGACATACTATTCGACGAAAATTTGGATTATTCATTTTTCCCTTATGTGCGAATTTGTGCAGAAGAGGAAAGTTCACCTTAATGACAGATTATTACAGACCTTCCAAGTAGTACATTGTCCAATTTCTTTTCTTCGTTCCGTCATTCCTAAAGGATTAAGGGGATTCTAGCGGTGTGACACCAGACAAATCGTTTATGACAAACAAGTCAATGCTTCAATGTATATAATCAGAACATTGCTCTGTACATCACTTCTCTGGTTCAATTAGAAGCACTGTACAGAGCAATATTTTGATCGAATTGAAGGGTTTTGCTCTGGAAGTGGGCCATATTTTTGTGTATACAGTATGTATATAATTCATATACATTTTTAAAAAATTGAAATTGAACACATATCGTACATAAAATATCGATATCTTGAATGTCCCTTATTCGTATTTTGCTATTTATTTTTAAGGCTGATACAGAGGAGAGGGAATTGGATATGGGCTATATTTTTGTATCAAATATTTATCAAGTTTCAATTGATATTTTGTGAGAATAAATGAGAGATTGTAAATAAATATTCGATATTTTTCCACCTCATCAAAAATATTGAGTTTGTGCAGATTTTTTATGGAATGTGGATACAAATTTGATGGTTTTCTTCGGAAATCAGCAACGATCATGTGAAGTGATCGGAAAAATGTGGTTACATTTTCGAACATAGGTAGTCCAAAATTTCAGAAGAATCCATTGGAAATTTAGATGTAAGAGAATTGTTTTCTGTTAATAGTGGAGAGTAAAAAGCCTTTCTGTAATCAGAATTCCTCAATTGTAAAAATCTTGAAATTCCTAACGTGAGTCAAGAATTTGTTCTATTTTCGAATTTTGCTTATATTTAAAAATTTTAAACTGATTTCTCGAACATATAACTTGAAATATATTTTTATAAATTCTTGTGTACAACATGATCGAAAAATTGTCGACTACAATGACTATGCGTCTTGAATGTTTTTTAACATTAAAATTTAATGGGTTTCGAAGTGCCTGATTTTCAAAATCTCTGTGTTTTGGTCTTCAGAAAATAGTTTTCTTAGTCTGAAGATCTTCCGTAAAACTGCTAGTGAACTGGTGAATTTCAGGATAGATAGAAAAAATTCTTTTACTTTCATGCACGATTGTGTCAAAGAGCTTTATAAACATCAGTTGAAGCAAGCTACTAGGGATGACTCATATTTACAATATTCATATTTTTCTACACAACGTGTACATCTAGTTTTTATGAAATTTTGATTGAATCTAAACGCACATTGTGTATAAAAACATATTTATAGCGTAAATATCGGTCATCCTAAACCCAGATACTCCGAGAAAATCCAAATATGAAGAATCTAAGTGTTATCAGAGTGACATGCAGTTGTATTGCGCGCTGTACAAGCTGAAGCTGAAGAAAGGACTGGACTTGCTTGCCGGTTTTTGATACGGGTCAACAAACTGCATAGCATTCCCTGCTTATCCTCAGACCAAACTTGAGAAAACGCTACTCATCAGTCTGAGCTTTGAAAAATTGTTTCAATTCGTAGGATCTTATACAAGCACAGTGCGATATAAAAATACTTCCCCGTGTGAATCTTCGTTTGGAGTATTCGCGAATGAATCCAATGAAACTCCTGTAAAACCTTGTCTTGAAAAATCATTTTTCAAAATTTGTATTCAATTCACGTACAGAATATACATAAAATTTATAAATATTGTGTGTAAACTTGTTGAAATTCTTTTTCAATACAGTAACACACATAATTTTTATATAAAATTCTTTTTGTTAATATTTTGAAAATATTCAAGTATGCTGAAGAAATCTTACACGAAAGATTTGGTTGACCTGTCGTCACTAGTATCCCTTTGATGAAAACTGAAATATATAAGATAGACCGTATCCAAGCACGAATACGGGTTTTGCGGTGATTTTTCTATCCAGTTCTGTCTGGATCCTATAGATACACTGAGAAAAAAACGACATAGTCACAGAAATCATCTTTGCATGGTTGACCCTCAGCCTACAAACAGGGGTAGCGTGACCCAGTAAGGATTTAAAACATGCGGAGTTTGAAAAGAGTATGAGTTTCAACGTCTACATCTTTGAAGAGGGCAGTTCCAAGATGAATTGATGAATTAATACCACTTCATTATTGAGGGAAAAAATGAGAGTTTATATTGAATTTTGTGTACGAAAAAACAGGTCAATTTAAAGTTTGTAGGCTGAGGGTTAAGGAATCACAGTTGCAGTGATCTGAAATCTGGTTATGATAACTAGAAAAATGAGACAAAATCACGTGAATTTGGTTGTGGCAACTACATGCAATGATTAAAGCCAAGAATAACGCGAACCAGATTTTTTTCGGAGTGTAGGATCCAAACGGAATTGGATAAACATCGCTGAAAAACCCGTATTCGTGCCCGAATACACCTGGATACTCTCTGCTCGGGTTTTATCCAAATTCTCATCCGGTTTTTTTTACCATGGATCAGTGTTAACTTCGCTAGAATGAAACATGGAATCAGCATTAAAGAGGAGATTGATAAATTACTTTATGCTTCTTGAGTTGGAGAATTTAAATATCGGATTACTTTTGCGAAATTCATGACAGATTCTCATTCAGAGACAATACAATATTGTTCATAATCAAGTATTGATCATTAGTTTTGCAACAGTAGTTCGATATTTAGATTTTCCTACCCAAAATGCATCAATTTATGTTGAAAATCGGGTAGATGTAATGTTTCATACTCATATTTAACCTGCAAACTATGTAAAAATCATGAATAAGTCACTGTATTTTGACAAGTAATAACCCAATCAAGCTGACATTTCTCAAAATATTAGTCTATACATAGAGATAGGAACTTTATGCTAGCAGCATAAAAGCATAAATTCAGATAATGCGATTTAAGCATAATATTTCTATTGTACTGGACTATGTAATTGAATTTAGCCCGAAATTCGTGAGCGTAATAAAGCATAATTTCCCACTCGGAGCAGCACGAGAGAGTTTCAGCATATTTGCTGCATAATTGTTTGAAAAAAAATCTCAAATTTCAAATTTCCAACAATTTTTCTTCCCAAAACTTTATTGAAAAAAATTGTTTCCCTGAAATTTAGTTGAGAAAATTTTGTTTCTGAAAAATTATTAGGTGTACAAATAAGTTTCCGCGGTTTTTTATAAAAAATTAGGAATCTATTGTAAAGGAAAAGTACATTACGTTTTATTCAAAGTATTTTCCATCATTTGCCACTACTTTTCCCCATCTTTCTGGCAACATTCGGATACCCCGTCGAAAAAACTCTTCATCTTTTGACGCTATCCACAAATCTACCCAATTTTTGGTGTCTTCATATGATGTGAAGCGCTGCTCAGACAGACCATGTGCCATCGACCGGAACAGGTGATAATCAGAAGGGGCTAAGTCTGGTGAATACGGCGGGTGGGGTAAAACTTCCCAGTTGAGTGTTTCCAAGTATGTTTTTACCGGCGCCGCAACATGTGGACGAGCATTATCGTGTAAAAGAATAATTTTGTCGTGTCTGGAGTAGTAATGGGCGCGTTTTTCCTTAAGTGCCCGATTCAATCTCATCAATTGTGTTCGGTAGAGAGCTCCAGTAATGGTTTCGCTTGGTTTCAGCAATTCATAATACACGACACCAAGCTGATCCCACCAAATACACAGCATGAGTTTTTTTCCATGAATATTCGGCTTAGCTGTCGATGTTGATGGTTCGCCGGGCTTAACCCATGACTTTCTCTTCTTTGGATTATCGTAGTGAATCCATTTTTCGTCACCAGTGACTATACAATGCAAAAAACTCTTTTTTTTATTCCTGGCAAGCAGCATTTCACTCATGCATAATCGGCGTTCAACGTCTCTCGGCTTTAGTTCATATGGAACCCAATTTCCTTGTTTTTGAATCATTCCTAACGATTTTAAACGATGTGAAATTGCTTGTTGAGTCACTTGTAGAGTAAGTGCAAGTTCTTTTTGCGTTTGGGACGAATCTTCCTCCAATAGTACTTCTAATTCCATGTCTTCGTACACTTTCGGCCTTCCACTGCGTTCTTTGTCTTTAACGTCAAACTCACCGTTCTTAAACTTTTGAAACCATTCCTGACAACTTCTCTCACTTAAAGCAGCTTCACCATATGCTTCTAGAAGCAATCGATGCGCCTCAGCTGCAGATTTTTTCACATTAAAGAAGTAAATCAAAAATTCCCGCAAATGATGCTTATTCGGAATAAAACTTGACATTTTTGCACGAAAAAAATTACGTGATGCTGATACGAAATCACTAGTACTTTAAGGTTATGGTGTTGCCAGATGACTAAACTTGGGATATTACGTTTTACATCTGACAATTTCTCCATAACCTTCTGGTGGGGCCATCTTTTGACAAACCGCGGAAACTTATTTGTACACCTAATATAAAAAAATCTTCCTCGAAATTTGGACTCTGTACTGTAATAAATGCATTATGAAAAATTCATCTCATGAGAGAATTAAGTCAAAGGCGGATTTTTTTCTATGAATTCACTAAAATTGCCCACTGCAAAACAATCGATTCGCAGGGCTCCCACTGGTCCTACTTTTCCTACTTTTTGGTAAAATGTCCTACTTTGTCCTAATATTCTGCACTTTATCCTACTATTCCTACTTTTTCGTAAAGTTCCTGACAAAAATTATCTTATAAACAGGGACGTTTTTACATTCTTGCCACTCAGGGCCTAATAATACTTTGCCGCTCCCAACCTGAACTGGATTAATATTTTCAATTATTTCATCAAGTATATCATAACAAAATTCTTATAATTTCTTTAAGAATTGTGGCTTTATCAAAAATTATGAGAAAATATGAGTTTTGTGACGAATTATAAAGACTTATGAGAATATTTTCGTCATGGGTGTCATAATATGTTCCATTCCTTTTCCATTTAGTCAGCATTTTTATTTCTTGAAGTTCACTCACATCGTATACTGTTCTTCTTGCTGCGATAATCAAACGTCAATCCTCAGATTATATGTTTGAAAGAATAAATAGAACAAGTCAGTAATTTTATGATGTCGATTTCAAAGTTCAAACCAGACAATCACACGAAAAGTTGGTTATAACAGCTATTTAAATAGTTGATTTTCGACTATATACCGGATAATTGCTGTAGTTGTTGATTAGTCGCTACATCTATTTTGGTAAATGATTGAAATACGTGATCACTCTCTAAATTTGAAAGAATAAGAAGTCTATGGCTCCACTCCATTAAATTTCAGAAGTGAACTTGTCCAGTTTGAGTGATATTCTCAACTGTTTCGAGGGAAATTCCTCTTCAAAAGTGAAAAACTCCCTTTCAAATCGAAGTGATCTGAGGAGTCCAACTTCACACCTCAGACTATCACTCTCAAAGAGTGAAAATTCTACTAAAAAAATTGATAAACTCACTTTTGGCTGGCTAAAAAGTGAAATCTAACTAAGAATTTAAAGAAATAGTTCGATTACTGAGACCACAATTGATCCTGCTTTCCGTAATGCTATAATTGAAGGTTCATGAGATCAGACAATGTGATTATTTGTTGATAATTTTTCAATTTAATTATTATCTGAGAAAGTGCAATACATAGAGTAGCACGGCAACTCAGTTGAAATATTGAATCAACCATTTTTTGCAGACATCATATTTGTATATGCACGAAACGTCAAATTGACAATTCACAATAAACATGATTCTCATTCAAACCAGTTAATCAAATAACGAATGAAATACTGAACTAGAGAAATATCACAAATGTTGCGAAGTTTCCATATTTTCAATGTGTTTGATGAACTTTTGAACGGCATTACTTTTTTCACATGCCAAAGCAACAAAATTGGATATTTTGGACTAATGAAAAAAATTTGAAGAATTTGATTAACGAGAGAATTGAAAAAAAAACGATTTTATAATTGTTGCTTATTTTTTAAAATATATTTTCTATCAAAATTTCTATTAATTCTATCAGACTATTGAAGAAAATCATCTACGATGATTGCAAATTTTTATTTTAATAAACGTGATATAGATGTAACGTTTAATAAAACTATGGTGATCAATTTTATTTTATATTTTTTGTCAATTTCGTAATTCTGTTATAAAATTTCTTCTTATAAATGTTTTATTTCTATTTTGAGAATTATTCACCTCTTTTTCGGGTTGTCCTACTTTTTTATCGAAGCTCAGTGGGATCTCTGGATTCGCTTTCATCACTGAAAACAGCGAATCCGAAATACTTGGAGCGATCTGGGGGACCTTTGGGCGCACATAATGAACTTGACTATTGAATATTTTATATGATTGTGACCGTATTGAATCATATAATATACATATTTTCATCAAAAGATGAATTATCAAGTATTGAATGAGAATAAGAAGGAATAAAAACAGAAATTCGCATATAATCTAATGATCAGTGATGAATATAGTGATGGAAATGAGTGATGATTTATAGGAGAGGGTTGGTTCATTCTCCCAGTTCCTTTGACACTGTAGAAAAGTGTAGCTAGCACAAACAGAAGTCATGATCCATTCATGTGAATTTTGGTTCCAGAATATCAGCCTCCAAATTTACTGAAATGATGAAACTTCACATTTCAGTTATTCAATTCTGAATTACGCATGTTCAAAGATTAAAAATCCATTGTCTATGGGTATTTTGCGTCACATTGACTCACATAAGCAATCTAAAATTAACAGGAAAAGCATTTTAATAATCAATAAGGAAATATAAATAAAAAATTTTTGCGGCAAATATAAGCAGAATTTCGAAAAACAAGGAGAATAATTGAAGCATAAATTACTGAATTTTTCAAGCATAAATCGCTCTTCAAAAAAGTACAAAGTTCATATTTCTATCCATACACTACCGAAGAACTTAATCCCTAGAAGTTTCCTAATGTTGCCGAAATTTGAACTGTTTATTGAAACAAATTAGTGATTAAATAACAAAATACTCAGTTGTTACGGACATAAAATCTTACAGTGGATTCCTTAAATGATGTTTTCAGTTCCAAGGAGTCAATTTGAGAAAATATAACGATGAGAAATAACGATCATCCATCAAATTTTGAGAGTTTGAATTTTCGTTTCATTTCGTTTATAGACCATTCAAACTTTAACAACATAGTTTTCTGCGGTTTATACTTCATTCCTCACTAAAGGTGCTCGATATTCCACGGTATCGATATTTTGTATAAAATTTTAATAAATTTATTGCCGATATTTCATGAAATTCAATATAAACTCGACAAAGTTCTTATTAAAAATATCGACACCGTGAAATATCGTGCACTTTTATTCATCATTTTTTCTAATACAAAGTTGAAAAAAATAGTTTCCACTTTGGATTAAAAAATTAATAATCATTTTTTACGGAGTTCTTCAACGTCATTGTCTTCATTCAAGTCTCACGAATAAAAGTTGATAAGGTTTACGTTGAGAAATGAATAAGTTGGTGTGAGTTTAATGTTGAGAAAAATCAATTTTCAAAGCAAAAATATTTATGGTGTTTGATTTTTTCATCAAATGATATTTTCTCACTATTTCAAAGATAACTTATACTATTCGTCGTACTGAGAAATGTAACGAAATTGGGTAAAAAATGGATTTTCTTCTCATCATGATTTGCTTATTCTGAGAACTATTGAACACAAAGCACAATCATATACTTTCGAAAGTTCGATATTTACAATGCAAAGCTAAAAAAAGTGGACAGTCCGATTTGGAACAGGGGGTAGTCCGAGTTGGAACCAATTTTTCCATTCAGACTTTTTATCACCATTTTCGATTTTCAGCCATAACTCAGAACTGATAAGAAATATTTCAAGAGTTTTTTTAAAGAAAACTTTGAAGAATTAAAGAGTCCTTTCAACGGCATATAATACACTGCGATCGATCAACATTGCGGAGTTTAATGCAATGAAAAGAAAAAGGGTTGCGACATGGGTCACTCTCCCCTACGTCTCATTATATTCATTGTCATGAAGATGTAATTACATAAGGGTGACAATTTTATCCAGAAACCTCAAAGTGCGATGTCCTGATGAAGTTCGAAGTCTCAAAACGAAAACTTTCCGAAAGTTTGAGGACCCGAAATTCAATGATTCGTGCATCACTACAGACTTACTGAAAATTCATTAGTCAATGAATTCCGAGCTCTTGAACGTTCGGGCTCCTGAACTGTTATATATCTTCATGAAATGTCGGACCTTGAACGTCAACATTGAAAAGAAAGGGTAGAAAGAATAATTAAACTCTTCGTAAAATCGAACAATTTTTAGCTAGATTGGGTAACTTTGTGTCTTCTACAATAACGTTCAGAAACTAACTGAGAGTTCATGGCCTGATAGCAAAACTCACGAAATATAAAAATTTTTGCAATGTTTCAATAAGCTCATGAAGTTGATTAGATTTTTTTTGTTTTTGAAATATGTATTGACAAAAAATTTACATGAAAAGAAATCAATTCATGCCGAAATAAATCGCGATAGTTCTTAGATTTTATTTTCACTTCGTGAAAAAATGAAACAAGTAATCTGTAATGGAATTGATTGAGAAGTCTAAAAAATTGAAAAAGATCAAGAAGGATTATAAATGGATATTGAAAATATGATGTTTTATATTTTTGAATTAATAATTCATTAATGCTTCCAATAAATACAATAAGTATGCAATATATATATATTGGAGGAACAATAAGTAAATTGCTGAATGAGATATACATATTTATATTTAAATTTAATATTTTCCAAATCGCTGGATCCAATTTTCATGCCACAACGCAAGAGACTGTTTATATATATATTTTTTTTTTTTTTTTTTTTTTTTAGTGAAAATGCATACACATTTGCAGTATTCGAATATGTAATATTTCAATAATAATTTTAAATTGCAGAATATGTAAGAGATACTTCGGATACCTCTACCCATACGTGGGTCAGTGGTAGCGACAATGAGGACATGTCAGTACATGTGGAGTATGAAGTAGCTTCTCTTTCTGAAAATGAGGATCCCTTTCCCGATGACTGTACATCATCTGATCCCGAAGTATGTATGGCAAAACGAATATTATTCTACTATTATTAAATTAGTATTTCATTTAAACTTTGAATAATTTCAAAAGATAAACTCGAAACATCTCAACATTCACTCAATTATAATAAAACAAAATATATTAGTTCTCTAAAATAGCGATAAATGTTTTTTATAACAATTTCAAGTTTCACAAACTTTCTTGAATGTTATGAACACTGTAAACGTGGAAAATTTAGATGTTTTTTGTTTTATGGATAAAAATAAATCGGCTTGATGGATTAATAAAGTGGCGTTGTTGAAAATCCGAGAAAACACGAGTCAAATGAATCAATTTCAAGTTGATTTTATATAAATTTATATTCAATAAACGTTCAGTAGGTCTCAAAATGTCCGTAGCTTCATTTCAAGTATCGCGAACAGTTGTTGAAGGTTTCTGTTCTTTTGGTGGAATTTTAAAAGAGGTAATCGAATCTATGTAATTGCGTGAAGTAAACTAGGAAAAAAATGCTTAGAGTTCGAATTTTCACCTGTAATTTGAAATACATGTTCTTTGGGATATAATGTATCGATTTACGGAAAAATTTACAGTGTTCATACTTGTTCATAAATATTTTCAGAACATTGTCCAACAGCAAAATATGTCTCTAGGAGGTTTTCAAAATGTTCAGGAATCCTCTTTTACGTTTTCTCAAACATTCCCAGGACACATTATGCTATCTGGATTGTATTTAACATAATATTTAAAACAATTCATATTATTAAAACTCGTGGAATATAATTGAATGTAAACATGAAATATTTTAAAAGCAATAAAAATAAAAATTTTAATGTTGGTTGAAAATTTATAACCCTGTTTCAAACCTCAAACCATGGAATCATCCATTTGTGATTTGATCTACTATGTTTGCTAAGAAATTGAACAATCAAGCCTGGTACTGTAAATACGGATTATGATGTATTTTCAAAATATTACATTCAATTATGTATTGATCGATTACGTTATCATACATTAAGAATGCAACAAAATTAATTTTCCAGTAGTTTTCTGTGGCGTTATTTCTAAGCCTTTGAAATTCTAAAAAATTGATAATTCATGCTTTTTCTATGTTTATTGGAGATCAAATACTCATCGCTATAATGCAGAAAATTAGCAACTTCAACTAGAGAATATGTTTACCTCTTTCTTTGGTATTTGCAGTACTGGGAAATTACAATGTGGATAAAAGTCAAATTTGTATTTTGCAAATTTCACGTAGATTATTCGTTTTTTTCACCATAATAATGTAACTTATTGATTCAATATATTGAAACGAATTGTTTTTTCATATTTTCGTTTCCTGTATCTAGGATATAGTGACAATGGGTGTAATAGCAGCTATTTGTGACTCAGATTTAGGTTTGGCCGATGATAGTAATGATTCAAGAAGTTCAGTCGACAGCGAGATTGGTAAAGCTGATTATTGGACGTGCATACAATGTAACGCACGCAATAATAATCCGCTTTTTAGATACTGTGAAAAATGTTATCAGGTTCGTATTTATCTGTTTTCGATTTTGGATTAGGATATATTTTTGTTTATTCTCTGTTGAAATCAACATTTTTATAAACATTATTGCGTTGTCAAAGGATTCCTAAATAATCCTGCATGAAACATCTTCATCTGGCATCATGCTACAGTTATTTCCTGATTTTGAATACTTTCTGGTATAAAAGGTTTCTCATTACAGTGAGATCATCGCTGAGTTATCATTGATTCTTCACGATCAATTAAACGTTGGTTCATTCATTACCATCATGGTCTTTGAACAAGAAAGTTGAATCGAATGTTTCAAGCACCACACTCAGTTCATCCATTTTTTCCCAACAAATTCAATGTTGCTCTAATATTGCTAAAACAAAGACAAAACCGATTACATTTGATACTAAAAATTTTCTTTATTTGAAAAAAATGTTATAAATGATAACAAGAAAACTGAATTATATAAAATCCAAAATTATTGAATCTGCAACATTCTAAATGGTATGCAATAAATTTTAGTAATTTTTATCAAAGATTTATCAAACTAAATGTTTGCAATTAAAGTAAACGACTTCATATTGACAATTTATGCTTCTTTTTACAGCTATGTAATTAGAGTAAACAATATTCATTAATCCATATACTTTGATTTGAGGGATTTCATGTACAGAAAACATAAACACAGAAGTTCGTACACCGTTTATACAAACGACCGTTGCCATTCATTCCTCTATTCACTGCTCTTGTATTTCAGTACTCCTGTTCCTTTCCCCTTCTCCTTATTCCAACGAGTCGAGTCTTGTACTGTGCGGTGCAGTTGTAAAGGTTTACTCATCGAGTCACGAGTATAAATTCTTTAACTTGTTGGAACTCGTTTTATGATGAAGCCGTTTTCCTGATTAAAATTATGTCAAAACTTGTTCCATCCTGTCTTTGAAGAATTTCGTCAACTTCTGATAGGAGAATGATTCATCCTAGTTCGAAAGAATTTAAGGACATTCCATAGTCCTCACGTTGTTTAGATTTTCCTGCGAGATTTCGTGCATTTTCCTGAATTCATCTTTGAGTAAAATGGATAAAATGATATAATAATTTTGAAAAGGTCTTTGAGTAGTTTTGAATTTGATATTTAAATCGAAATCAATATAATCATTAATCATTTATCGCATGCATGTTGCACTTCCTACACTCCAACGAACGTGAAACGAATCAAAGGGGAAACATTGAAATTGTATTTCTAATTCTGTAACTGATAGAATTTAATTTGGGATTATATTTTTCAACATTGATCATCGTTAATTCATCAAAGTTATTGAATACATGACAATATTTATTTTCATTAATCTAATAGCGTGCATGATGATAGTTCATTAAATGAAGATATAATTTCGATATGAAAAATCTATATATCTAGAAATTTGAAATCAAATGATAAATTACGATAAAATTTATGAAAATTGAGATGACTCAACATATATATTTTCTATAGATAAGGAAGAACTTTTTCCCTCCTCGTCCAAAATGGAAACGACGTCGTCGTAAGGAAGCGAATAAGTTGGAAATATCTTCTAAAGCATCGGAGGAAATAAAAGGACAAGAACTACGTGCAACTGATTCAGGTTTTGCGTCGAGTCAAGAAAGTAAATATTCGATGACTTTGGACTTAGATTCCGATACTGTGAATAATCCAGGGCAGAGTATCACACCCACATCCGTATCCTCGTCATCATTCTCGAGAGATAGCGTAGATTTTGTCGAAAGTAGTTTCGCGAGTGTTTCATCAATATTCAAACAAAGTTTGTCGATGAGTTCTCAAGAAAAAACTAAAGATATGAAAGGGGATCATCACTCATCCAAAGATGACTCGACGTCCGATAATTCGGAAGAAAGAAATATTTCGAGTAGTCAAATACCTGTTTCATGCGAGATATCCAAGATATCGCCTGCAACCAGCAGTCTGTCGGATCATAGATCTGATTTGGATACCGATTCCATCGGTAAAACGTGTCTCACTTGTGAACTCAATCCCAAGAATGGTGCATTTGTTCACGGCAGTACTTTGCACATATGTTGCTGTTATCAGTGTGCTTTCAGAATATGGAGGACTACCAAACAGTGTCCCATTTGTAATCGTAAAATTACGAACGTATTAAAAGCCTTCTACGTTTAAGAAACATAAAACATTCATGAGAAATATTTGTTCGGAAAAAATTTTAAACAGTTGCAATATGACTTTATTTTAAGAATTAAAAACTAGTCTAATCTAAAAGCTCATACTTGTGATAAAAGCAATTGCAGGGATGAACAAATTAAATGACTGAATATTAAATTTATAAATTAGAAATATTTTTGTTCTTTTATTAATAATTGTGGTATCAAAAAATTTTCATAATAAAACATACACATTCGCATATGAGAACACGAATGTGACAAATTAATTCTGTTCTTCAGTACAAATTTCTAAAAAGAATTCTATTTTCTGATTATTTACAAATAATATGATTTGTATTAGAATTATCGTAAATTTTTCTTTTAGCATTTGGATTAAATGTAAATCGCTTTGACTATATGAATATAGACTGTCAATTACCCTCAATTTTCCTGTTTAAACGCTGTACGAGTTTTGTTCCACAACAACAACAACAACAAAAACATTTTTCGGGTGATGGAAGGGCTGCTAGCCAGTTAGATGTTGATTACAGTTCTGAAGTTTGCAATTATCAGTCCATACTTATATAGTCAAAGGTAAATTTTATGTACATCGTTACTAGTCAGTAGACTAGTTACAAATAGTTTTTCGGTGTTATGCTTCTAATAGCAATATATATATATATATATATATATATATATATATATATTTTTATTCCAAGAAAAGAATTCCTGGATGACTTAAAATTTGCCTTTTTGATGAATTGATTAATATTCCGTTCATAATTTGTAATAATACAAATGCTCAGATTTCGATTTCATACCATAAGAATAGTTTTTCCAGACTGCGATGGTTTGAAAAGAATTTTCCAGCAAGGTATTGGAATTTATACGGGTTTTTAAGTGTTATCAATGGATTAAATCAATTCACGATTTCTAATTATAAATCATCTTCGATTTGTAGCTCCGAAAATTGTTATAAACGTATTAAGATCTATTACACCGTATGAATATAAGAATCGAATTACTAAAATAGTAATTGTATGATAATTTTTTAAATCTGTTCCATTCGATTTCGAATCGCTTAAAAGAAGGTTCATCTAATTTTATGTTCGCCGAGAAAAATATAGTTTCATTTTATCCTCAATTTTTTATTTTTTAGTTATGTATGCTGAAAGGAAAAACTTAGTGGCGTAAACTTATAAGTGGATGCAAGTAAATTTCATTTTTTGTAATCATTACATGAAGTTATTTACACCCAGAAATGATGAATTTCAGTTTAATTCACAGTCCTCTAATACGATGTAGTATGTTGAAAACAGCGTTAAATAGAGGCGTACTAAGTGTGTGATATTCGTCGAGCTGGGAAATCGCAGATTGGTCACGTGACTACGTGTCGCACAAACACATTTTTATGTGCGCTTGTCGGTGAGCGCTTCATCCATAAGAGTACTCACATGTGTTAGTGCGAACGTAGTCACGTAAGCAAGCTGCGATTTCCCAGCTCGGTGAACTCTATAATATGCTGGAATGTGCAGCACTTTCTCAATTTTCTATAGTATAGTCCGGTCAGAAAACCATCTGAGAGAGAGTGAGAGAGATCCGAAAAATTGGGTACGTTTCATTTTCTCTTGCTCATGCAATCAACTATACCACTTTGACCGTACGGATTTAGGGATAACTCATTCCAGTATTTCATAGAGTTCACTGTCTCAGCTCGATGAATATCACACACTGGGTGTATTACTTTCCAATTAGGATAGTTGATCGAAACGGCATAAAAATGATCCCTAACAGCACATCCACCGATTTCTACGTCGCATCTCCGTGGACTCCACGTGGAGGTAACGTTGAGGCAACGTAGAAATGTTCGGTGCTGTACGCCCGTATGGAAATATTTCGCTGAAAAATGTCTGCAAAACTATGAAAAATCTCTGAAAAAAAATGAAAAAACTCTGAGAATCTCTGAAATTTTGATGGGAAATCTAATATTTTTGGGACATTCTTTACAGACTTTTTTCAGACTTTTTTCAGAGTTTCTCAGAGTTTTTTCATGCTTTTTCAGAGAAATAGTAACGAAATTGCACTCTGAAAAAACTCTGACAAAACTCTAATAAATTGTTGACATTTTTCTGATTATTGAAAAATCCTGAAATTCAATAAATACATTCATATGCCGTATTCAAATATCATGTGTGAAAAAGTGTTTGAAAATTTTTTAATTTTTTTCTAAAAGTCAGAAAAATGTTAGTAATCCATCAGAGTTCTGTCAGAGTTTTTTCAGAGTGCAATTTCGTTACTATTTCTCTGAAAAAGCATGAAAAAACTCTGAGAAACTCTGAAAAAAGTCTGAAAAAAGTCTGTAAAGAATGTCCCAAAAATGTTAGATTTCTCATCAAAATTTCAGAGATTCTCAGAGTTTCTCAGAATTTTTTCATTTCTTTTCAGAGATTTTTCATAGTTTTACAGACATTTTTCAGTGAAATATTTCCATACGGGCGGGATATTATTTCGACATGATTTTGACTAATAAATGGTCAAAGTGACATTAATTTGACGGCATTTTGACTGAGTCGCTCTCATAGGGTTTGTCTCTGAAGTTACACTTGGTTTAATGTTATTTTTTATTGTTGCAACCTTAGGGTTGCCAGATAAAAACCAGGACAGTCGATGATTGGATAATTCTAATGTATCTAACCATCCATATTCCAGATTCTAAAAGACGGAACCAATGACCAAACTGTCCTGGTTCATATCTGGCAACCATATTGCAATATGTATTGTGGATGAGTGTTACCATTCGGACATGTTGGTTAGCACAGGACAGGTCAGCCCTATCCGATTCCCCCACTTCTGAGGTTTCTAACTGTCGCCATTTCAACTAATCCGCAGCGCAGCGCTGAGTGTTCTGGTGGGCTGCATAAAATATATCTATCGCTCAATCATCCAATCAAATTAGGAGAAACAGCCCCCCAGTACAGCCAGCGCCATCTACTGGTTCAATGTTTTTAGCGACAGTGAAAATACCTCGTTGGCTATAGTTTAGTCAGAGAGTCGGATAGGGCTGGGACAGGTTCAAAAACACTCGTATTCTCTAAAAGGCCCATTTCATGGGAGCTTCCGCTTCAAGCGTCAACATTGGAAGAAAAGAGAGAGCCTGTCAGACCTCTGCTTTCTTCCAATGTTGACGCTTGAAGCGGAAGCTCCCATGAAATGGGCC
Organism: Gonatopus flavifemur; assembly: GCA_018340375.1. Classification (NCBI taxonomy): domain Eukaryota; kingdom Metazoa; phylum Arthropoda; class Insecta; order Hymenoptera; family Dryinidae; genus Gonatopus; species Gonatopus flavifemur. Next base: position 23,084,289 of record JAFFJZ010000004.1, read on the forward strand.
CTTAAGGGAATACAAGCGTCGGTAACCCCCATTATTGGTTAGAAAGAGAGGTCCGATACCAACGCTAGTATCCCCTTAGTTTCAGACTCTTTCATGAATTCAGTTCGGATGAATCTTGCAGACCAAATCTTTACTCAGACAGTACGTTGATATCCCATTAAGGGGATACCAGCGTTACCATTAGAGGACATTGGTTAGAAGAGGACACGCCTAAAGGATAGAAAGGGAGGTCCGAATACACGCTGGATATCTCCTTAACAGCACTATAGCCAGAAATGGGTTCTGTGCGCGTGCGATAAGTAATATGCGTTAACTATGCGCAGATTATGCATAAAACATGTAGAATACGCAGAAAATGCATAAAACATGTAGAATACGCAGAAAATGCATAAAACATGTAGAATACGCAGAAAATGCATAAAACATTGTAAAATTAATTCCGACTTGAAATTCAATATTCAGAATATATGAAATAGATATTTATGAGTGTTGAAATGGTAAACAATTCATAGTTTTTAAATTATAACCGAACTTGACTATAAAAAAAGATAATGCAGAAAACCCCCGTTAGTTATATGCATTATCTGCATGAGTTTTATGCGCACATTATTTCTTGCATCAAACCTACCCCGTAATATGCGTACCCAACCCTGACTACAGCTATACTTGATCTCCATATTATTTTGATAGTGACACAATGGTAATATTACTAGAAAATTCCATAGGTGTGGACGGTGTGAAACAGTTTTTTAATATCGTTCGTAGAATCCTCAAAAAGTCTTGAACAATCCTTAGGAATCATCCATATATTATGTCACGCTCTTTCCTTCTGTCTTGCCTTGTTGTACCAACTTCAGACACGATGAGTGAGATAGAGAAAGAAATAGTGAATCGTCTGATGTAATAAATGGACAGCCCTTATACCAAATTTTTCCAATATTTGAGGAGAATGCAAACATTTTTTTCATGCATAGTACTATTCTGAAATTCTCGAACTTTGTTTTTTTTCTATGTGGATCTGGATACATATCCCAAATGCGTTAGTAAATTTTATTTACATTCGAAGTAAAAGAGTTCAAAATGTTTGTCAAAAGTTTTTCTAAACTTATTTATTAAAACATTCTTATAAAATTTAGTTTTAAATGATTCAGGCATGGGATAATTGATTTTTCAGATCCCAAGCAGATTAGCAGTTCAATATGTATTTTTCTGATTTTATCGGAAGGATGACTCCATCCGTAATACGTGCTACGAGAGCTCCTAGGATATCAGAATCCACTGAATTTGATAATACATTGGTGATATGATTTTCAATGAAAGATAACTTCTGTGTTGATTCCTTATGTTCTTCAACTACTATGGTCATGATGTATACGACACCTTCGATCAAAGGATTATATCTATCACAAAGATTATGAAATGCTCTTAAAGCATTAGGATGTATATGCAATAAATCCTGGAAAACCTGTCAACAGATATCAACAGTATTATGTCTTTATCAAATGATATATCAAATAATAATATTTACCACAGCTTTTCTCTTTGGAACCTCTTGTTTCAGTGTTTCTATAACCTCTCCAGTATCGGATGTTAGATCTTTAGAAGTTAGATGCAAATAGTTCGATCCATTCAAAACAAGACTACTCACTTTTGCAATAGATTTTGCAAGACAATTGATCGTATTACCTTCAGTTGCATAAAGAATAAAAACTGAGGGTTGTTTAGGATTTTCTACAACACTGTAAATTCCTGATATAATTTCAATCCAAGTTTCAGCATTTTGATTACCGAATTTTGTTCTAATACTCTCAACAGCATTGTACACGAGTTTCCGTTGTTCTTGGACTGTATTCGTAGCCTCAACATTGCTGATGCCATTAATCGATTCACTATTTATAAAGACATAATTATAGAAACAATAAGCTGATAATGCAATTGAGAAAATCAGAATGAATAACCATAGGGGCTGGGAATCATCGCCTTTTGACTTTGTGCTAGAATTTTTCGAGTCTTCAGAAGTGTTTGGCCTTTCTGGTGATCGACTTCTATTTACATTTCTATTGACTGACGTTCTTTCTGCATATCTGAACGTTAATTTGGAGTCTCGTGATGTATTATAGGAAATACTGGAAGAGTCATTCTTGGAGTATTCTTCATCTTCACTTTCTTGATCATCTGTCATTGAAGGATCATCAAATTCTGATGTTTCGTGTGTATCACTTTCTTTCATTTTGCTTGCAGAGAGATTTCGAGGGTTTGGAGAATCTGATACAGATCCTGGTCTCGGAAAACGTCGAATCGTTGACATTTCTGATTGAAAGAATTCTTATCACCTTTCAAGTTTAAAATGTTGTAAGTTTGTTCCATGAATGAAACGCAATTTCAAATTCGAAATATACAATTATAGTGAGGGATTGAAATATTATTCTACCGAATTTTATTAATGGACTTCATCACTTTGCAGCAACCACGAAGTCAGTACCAGGGTACGCAAGCCACCGTGTTAATCACCGAAGTTGTGTATTTCATCTTCCACAGTACCAGGTAGCGTTAGTGTGTCTGGGGAATTTTACCTACACAAATGCGTTCTCATATGTGAGCGGGGAATCCCAAAGGCTACTACTACACACACATGCAGGGTACTGAATATACGTGTGATAGATATATAGGTATACTTATATATAATAATTTTTTCTATTTCAGATATTTAATTTCCTGATTTTTAAAAATGCTAACTTATTAACAAAATGAAATTTCAATTACAAAAAATCAATATTAATTGGAATGAATAAATTCACAATTCAATTCAGTGTAAAATGAATGAAAATGACACAAATGCTTGTTTTTCATTTATAATCATTTTTTACAAAATTTCATCATGAATTCAAGCATCTCAACTGATATTGATTTTTCTCAACTGAAAATGAAATTTCATTCATAACTCAACATTCCTATAAATCAAGTAATTAAGTATCTGAAATGAAAAAAGTTATTATTGGAATTCAAAAATGAATATATTATGAGTAAATTGAAGGTGGTTACTTGGAATTACATCAACTTAACCAATATTCAAAGGTATATTTATAACAAAAGGTGTGTATTTGGTAAGTGAAAAATTTCAACATATATATCCACTTTATATACCAAAATTGGTTTCATAATCCATATTTCACAAATTATACTGTACAATTTTGCAGTACAAAGTATTTTGTATTTCTATTACGTATTATAAATATACTTTTGAATATGCTTCATAAGAATTTGACAATTATAAAAATTTATTCACTTCACTTATGTTACAAACTGTGTACACTTAAAAACCATATAAACATTGTAATAATACTTAAAAACAACGACGCTTGAATATTGGGATTATTTTATCAATGGTCACAGATAATGTAAAAACACATTGTTTGATACATTGCTCTGCACGAAATTTTCCAAAGAAAACAGTGGAGAATTTCATTTTTATGTTTTTTCCATGTTTACAAAACACGTTAGGGTTACACTGCAGGAAATATTCAATGTACATTACCTATTCAAAGTTTGGAGAAATCACAATCAACTGTGAAAGTACTGTATTCAGCGTTAGGGAAATATACTTTTTATTCAGCCCTACGCTCAATGTTATGATATCACAAAACTTTTGTAATCTGTTCGCATCCAGCATAAGTGATAAAGTTTCCTACGCTGGATGTTGAAAGTTTACAAGAGTTTGGTGATATCACAACATTGAGCGTAGGACTGTTACAATCAAAAGTATATCTTCTCTCCGCTGAGCACAGTATTTTCACCAAAGACTGATTTTTCCAAAGATTGGATGGGTAATGTATGTTAAATGTTTTATTACATTGTGTTTGATTTCATTTTTCTCTGAACATTGATTTCCTACCAAGTAAGGAATTTGAGATAGAAAAGAATTGGGAAAACTTACAAAGAATACTGTGAAAACATTTCATATAAAATTACACAATGGATCATTGGCAGTATGTTAGCCAATGATATATTGTGGGTTTTTACAGAACATTGTAGCTTTTTACAGTCCTATATTGTGAAAAATTACAATTTTTGGTAAAATAACATTATGAACCATCAGAAAAAGTTACAAACTTCACAATATGATATTGACTAATATATTACCAATGATTTATTGTGTAATTTCATATGAAATGTTTCCACAGTATTCTTTGTAAGTTTTTCCAATTCTTTACTATCTCAAATTCCTTACTTGGAAGACAATCAATGTTCAGAGGAAAATGAAATCAAACACAATGTAATAAAACATTTAATATACATGACTCATTGAAAATTGGAGGAAATCACAGTCTCCCATAAGAGTATTGTGCTCAGCATAGAGAAAATATACTTTTGATTGTAACAGTCCTACGCTTAGAGTTATGATATCACAAAACTTTTGTAATCTGTTCACATCCAGCAGAGGTGTTGAAGTTTCCTACGATGGATGTGAACAGTTTACAACAGTTTTGTGTTACCATAACATTGAGCATAGGACTATTACAATGAAAAGTATATTTTCTCTACGCTGAACACAGTACTCTTATAGAAGACTGTGATTTTTTGCAACTTTCAATGGGTCATGTATATTAGATGTTTCTTACAGCGTGTTTGATTTCGTTTCTCTCTGAACATTGATTCTCTACCAAGTGAGGAATTTGAGATAGGAAAGAATTGGAAAAAATTACAAAGAACACTGGATATGCTTCCAGCGAAGGGGCAGCAAGAGCAACCAGTTCTCAATAAAGTCCTCTCTCCCGATCATCCAAGTGTATGCAGACACGTGAAGAATTTCACACGAGGAGTGTAACGCATCGTCCATGAGTTCGTGCACCTAAAATTCATACAAATTATATTATTTCGTTAATATTATATTCTGGCCATATATATATATATATATAACTTAATAGAACCAATTATCGTACCACTTCTTTAACCGGTGCCGTTACAGCCTGACTTGGATTTTGAAGAGGAGGTCCAGGTTTACTTGGTATAGTTGGTGTTGATTGAATTGAGATCTGAAAAAAAGTTGAAAAGACATTGAACAAGAATTAGAAAAAAAAATCCTGGTTCAGGTAGATTCTATGATCCATACATCACTCCCATAAGTATAAAGATTCAATAAAATTGGAGATTCTTTTGATCAACCTAAATATCAAAGTTTGAATAGAAAAATTCCTGTTCATCGATGCAAGTCTTGGTAGAAATCCCAAAAGTGCTGTACGTATGTTGAGAAATGTGTGTAAGTGCTTACTTTGTACCAAAATTGTTCTGTTAGAACAAGAGGTGTTTAAATATGTACTATTCTTCCATATTTATTGTATTAGAATTGTACTTACACAATATGAATTGCTGCGATAGAGGGCTTGACGCTTTGATTTTGAAGTGCATCAAAGGAGCCACTGATTTGAATGAACCCCACTATAATTCAAGTGAAAAGTACATAACACAATTTTATCAAATTTCCCTGTCAATACTCCCATAATAGTTACATGAAGTGTGCACCTTCAACATAAAAACGTGGCCTCAAGAAAATATCTCATCGACTCACCTTTTTCTGAATATGTACAATCCCTTGAATTATTTCCATTAATCTTCGTATCAAACCCAAGTTTCAAATATGTTACAAATATCATCAGAATTCTAAGATGGATAATATTTATAATACATTTGGAACTTGGGTTTGATACAAAGGTTAAGCAAAAAATTATAACTGCTAATACTATGTCACCAGGCTTAATCTTTATCACAAAACCCATAAATATAAATACAAATTGGAAATATCCTTTCCAATGATGAAAGCTTATAGAAATAATTCAAGAGATTGTACATATTTAGCACAAGGTGAGTCGATGAACTCCGTGGTTAAAAGAATCCATTGAATCTGAAAAATGAAATTTCATGAGATTTGGCCAGAACATTGTCCGAGATTCGATGAGATTTGGCGAGATCCAACCAGATTCACATTGGAAGAATTTATTATTCTGACCAAATCTCGTTGAAAAATCCCCGGTGAGATTTGGTCAGACCTTTGTCCGAGTTCAACTGTAATTTAGTGAGATTTGGCGAAAATCAACTGATTTTTTCACCAGGGCTGTTTTCTTGAGGCTCTTTTTTTTATGTTGAAGGTTATGTTTTTTATGTTAAGGTTTTTATGTTACACTTCATGTCACTATTATGGGAGTATTGACAGGGAAATTTGATCAACTTATGTTTTGTACTTCTCATTTGAATCATAGTGTGATTGATTCAAATTAGTGGCTCTTTTGATGAACTTCAAAATCAAAGCTTTCAGCCCTTCATCGCAGTAATTCATATTGTGTAGGTACAATTCTAATACAATAAATATGGAAAAATTGTACATATTTGAACACCTCTTGCTCTAACAGAACAATTTTGGTACAAAGTAAGCACTTACACACATTTCTCAACAAACGTACATCACTTTTGAGATTTCTATCAAGACTTGCATCGATAAACAGGATTTTTTCTATTCAAACTTTGATATTTAGGTTGATCAAAAAAGTTCACTGTTCACTGTTTTTCACCACTGTTCACTTTTCACGACCTTACCTTATTCACAATCGTCGCCCCACTGCAAATATAGCATCTCTGATTTTAAATCAGGGAGAGGGAAATCAAGCCAGGCACACTAGCGGCGCCTGGTTCTGTGGATAGTGAACTACGCCAAACTTTCTCTCCATTTGAGGTTTGTGTACCCTGGTCAGTACTTCGTGGTATTTTTGTTTGTGTTGCTGCAAAGTCACGAAGTAAGATATGGTAAGATATAAGGAGGCACTGATCTCTATACTATGGATACGGGATGGCCGCCATTTTCATGTCCCTAATTGAAGGACCGTTTTGCGCCACCAGCAGGGGGGTTTAGAACTAATGAAACGCGGTAAATTTGAAAATTTTGGTTAAAATTGAATCTATGTATACATTAATACCGTTTTCATAAAATTATTATTATCAATTGACTTGATTAACAATTACAGATCAGTGTTAACAATACATAACATTTCTTTCCTTATACCATTGTTATAACATTCCACTTTTTGGTTATATGAACATGAACAAATCATACTACAGATAGTATCATATTATCAGAAAGTATCACACCCCCCTGCTAGGCGGCGCTGCGGTTTGTACATTTTTCAGGTACAAGAATTTGTTATTTCAACCGAGCGATCTCGTATCCATAGTATTTATATCAGTGTAAGGAGGGCAGCCATAAACTATGACTCAACTATAGAAGACTTGGTATTCTTAAGCTGACATTTCATGGGGCGTCGAGCGGCAGCGTCAACATTAGCTAAATTCGTTTAGTAGTGTCCCAAGCAGTGATGCCAGCATTTGGTCGACCGAGTCGATTTTCCCCCTCCATCACGCTGTATACAATCAAATTTCTTTTGTCGGAGGTTTGATTGTGTGTGTGGAATTTCTATACAGACAGATGTGATGGAGAGGGAAAATCGACTCGGTCGACGAAATGCTGGCATCACTGGTCCCAAGTTACCCCAACTTGCTCCAAATATTTTGCATTCGTTATTTCCAATTATAGGAACGAAATGATTGGTTTGTTACAAGTTAGAGCAACCCAGAACACATAGAACGAACGAACCTATTGGAAGAAAAAAAGAGTACCGATCGGACCTCCCTTTTCTCCCAATGTTGACGCTGCCACTCGAGGTAGGGAGTCTTCTGGCCGAAAAAGTTTTTGGCTGAATCGACATGATTTGACAATCGCTAGTCATTTCCTAGTGTTCTCTGAAAGCGATTAGTGATTGTCAAATCATGTCGATTCGGCCAAAAACTTTTTCGGCCAAAAGACCCCCTACCGCCGCTCGACGCCCCATGAAATGTCAGCTTTAGTGTAGCCAAAAACATTAAACCGATAGATTGCGCTACTTGTGTTGGTGGGCTATTCCTTTTAATTTGATTGGACAACTGAATAATAGGTATATTTTATGCAGCCCATCAAGACCATCAGTGTGATACAGGGGGCATAATCTCAAATAGAAAATTTTCAAACGGATTTCAGCGCCGCCATACGGTAGTACAGTGAACTATTTTACATGTATACACTAACACTAATTCGAAAATCGGTGTGATTTGTTCATTGTTTGTGTTAGTTGTATCTATGGCGAATAATTCACTGTACTACCGTACGGCAGCGCTGAAATCCGTTTGAGAATGTTGCATTTGAGATTATGCCCCCTGGTGTGATATGCGGATTAGTTCCATTTGGTGGTAGTAAGGAACACAAAGAGTGGGGGAGTCGCCCCGGGTACTCATGCTAGCGACTGTCGCGCGCGACATCATTAGAAGGAAAGAGAGATCCGAGTTGATGAAAGAACGAATATTCTGAAACATGAGAGTAGAGTCAGAGATGAATAGCAGAGATTGCTAACGCAATGTTAAAATCATGGTCCGTATCACGTTTTTTTCTTTTGAAGAAAAATATATGATTGGTTGAATTTTTCTTCTAAGCCAACCAGCATGAAGAGATAAACGGAAAACGTGATACTGCCAATCAGAAACTGGACTATGGTTTTCATATCTCGTTAGCAATCTCTTCAACTCATCTCTGGTAAAGTAAAGTGTAGGGATGCATTTAGGGTGTATTCTAAAACTTCTACGAGAACATGAACTTCAAGGTTTCAAACCATGGAGAATAGAGGAAAGGAGTATGCCCAGATAACACACGGAGAATTCTTTTTCAAGAGCAAGAATAGAACTCTTCAAGAATCCTTTTCGAACTAATGAATTCATATAGAGCTCTAGAGGAGTTCAATCTGTCGGACATTAACAATCTCTTTGGGAATATCAGAAGTATTGTTTGAGTACTCTCAAATAACTTGTTAATGTCCAACAGATTAAACTCCTCTAGAGCTCTTTATGAATTCATTAGTGCGAAAAGAATTCTTGAAGAGTTCTATTCTTGCTCTTGAAAAAGAATTCTTCGTGTGTTATCTGGGTGATCACAATACTTTTGAAGTGTCCTCGAAAACGTAACTTAGATATATCTCAAAATTGGCGCTGTCGTACGTGTGTACCAGTATGTACTACTAGTAACCAGGGTTGGGTTTATTACGTGATTTTTCAATTTCTCACGTATCATACTTGGTGTCTGACACGTAATAGGTTCGTTCGTTCTACGTGCTCTGAGTTGCTCCAACTTGTACCAAACCAATCATTTCAGTGCTCAAACTGGAAGTAGCGAATCCAAAATACTTGGAGCGAGTTGGGGTAACTTGGGACATCGGTGAACAAACTTAGCTATTATATGTAAGATACTTGAACCCTCCTGTGCCCCCAAAGGCACAGGGTTAGTTTTATGCGTAAGATACTCGGTTTCTTACGTGTCCTAAACTATAGGTTCGTTCGTTCTACGTGCCCTGAGTTGCTCCAACTTGTACCAAACCAATCATTTCGTTGCTTAAACTGGAAGTAGTGAATCCAAAATACTTGGAGCGAGTTGGGGTAACTTGGGACATCGGTAAACGAACTTAGCTTATGTAAAATACTTAGAAGTATATTACGTGCCAACCCTGCTAGTAACCATGGAAACCAAGTGTTCAACCAATAAGACTCCAGTTTTCACTGTCGCCAGCGCCATCAGTGGTACAATTATGAACTACCTGGATCATAATTTCACGGACACTTTCCGTTGAAGAAACCAGACTTTGATCGTACTCCTCTCTATTCTCCATGGTTCAAACAAAAGAAAAAACGTTTTCAGGGATTTTTTAGTTAATCTAGGGAGATTCAAGGACTGAGATAGGGAAAAACGGCTAGAGGGGCCTGGCAACACTGCCTCTATTTTTTACGAGTTCAATGGTCTCACCAGTCTCACGACTCTCACCAACTCTCACGAGTAATAAAAACAACTGTCAGAGACTTGGTTGGAATTGCATTCTTTGTCTTTAGATTAGAATTAGAAAATGATTGAAAATATCAAACACTGGATCACTCGGTTAGAAACTTTTCCTAATTTAATGAATGTTGCTTTTCCTTTTCCTTTCACATGGGAGACTAAAGGTCAAGAAATGGTCTACAGAAATCAGAAAAATACTGAAAAATTATTGGGACATGCAATCATATTTTGGGCGATGTTGTACTTTGTTTATGAGAAATGCTTGAACGTAAGTGGAGTTTACCAGTTGATTAGAATTCATAAAAATATTGAAGCAAATGAATAACTTGATGGAAATTGTTTGCGAATCTTCACATATATCTTTGACCATTTAATCTTAGTACATGATTTCTATAATAATTGAAACCTTGCAACCTTGGTTTTTTTGTATCATAGTTTTTTTATGCTACACCAAAATCTGTTGAAATAGATCTGCCAAGGGGATACCAGCGTCAGTAACTTGCATCATTGGTTAAAAAGAAATAGAATCATCAGAATGAGAAATCTGATACCGATCCCCCTGAATATTGGTGATAAGAATCCTAGCTTACCTGATTTGAAAACCTGATTCTGTACTAGTGTTTCACGAATTACTTTTGCATTAATTGAATTCGCATGCAAGACAGAGTCCTTATCAACCTTCAAAAGATTTCCAATTCTCAAGACCTTGGAATCCCAGATCGCCCTGCTTGTACTTCACATAACTGCAAGGTGTGATGAATATAATATGAACACAAGCATGTATGATTTCCTACATATTGTACAACAAATCAACCACAAGTTGTGAAAAAATTAGGATTCATCACAGTTTGAAGTGAATATGTAGTACAAATGTAGGTCACATCTGTGTTTTGTATTGTCGTCAAGACGTGATGTAAATGAAGTACAAGTGAGTGTCATGTGACTATCTGGGATTTTTAGCTATAGTGTGTTATTGACTTCTACACAACATCCCTGCCAGGAGATCCAAAAGATTTCAAGATACTTTTTAGCTATTCCCAAAGACCAAATGAGCTGAATTAAAAAGAAGAAATCTAAATTTTTCATGATCCAATTTCAACAACTCACCAAATGTTGAGGATTATAACAAGAAATGTCCGCTCAAATGGCTCTAGCTGATGTTTTCTTTTGAACTGAGATATTTTTAATTGACTAAAAAATGTTCGAAATTTGAAAGAGATGAATATTTATTGATCCATCATTAAACTACTCGAGTATCAAAATGAAAGATTTTTGGGAAATTGTATTAAATCATTGTTGACAAGCCTATCGAATTTCCAGACTTCATTTTAATCCTTGGAAATTTATTTAGAAAATATATAGTTGTTTATCTTTGCATACACAGATCTTTGAAAGGTCTCAAATATCCATCTTTAAAAATTGTGAACTCTGAAAAGTTCAGTTTTCAAAGAAAATGTGACTGAATGTAATTACGTAAGCGTTTATATTCTTTTAAAAGCATTCCGCAAAGACAATCATTTAGATATTTGATTTTGGATTACATCTTTTGCTTGTTCTGATGATTATTTTCAAAACACAAATTTGTATTCTTCCAAATTTGAACAAATGAGATTCAAAATTCCACCTTAATTTTACAGTGTGTGTTACGTTGTATGCGATTTCCTTTAATCCAAAGGAGTCGAATTATCCAGTCTGTATGGTACTGCGGCTTCGCATTTGGCAGTATATGCTACATCCAATTATCCACTCTTCAAGTTCTTGATGTTTCTACACCTGGATGGGGTGTGTCATCTCATGAATTGGGAGTAATTTTATATAAGAGTTTCTACCTTCATGAAGCTGGTTTACAAATATTTTATCATGGTCAATGGAAAAGAGGTTGCTCCAATATGCTTTTTGCAATGTTTGTTTTGAATCCTCATAAACAAAGGTAATAATCTATTTATATTCTTTCGCTTTTCATTATTTGAAATAATTTTCATAAGTACACACTGCAAATATTTCATATGTTTGTTGTTTAGGAAGAAATTTTGCCCTCTTATTACAAGATAACGGGAAGTTTCGTGATCGTTTCTGAAGACCGTAAAATTTCCAGGTTCTAGAATGAAAATTTCTCACGCCGAATTGTTTCTCTACTCGGGAAAAAATTTTGGTTCCATGTCTGTTCGTGTGTCTGTCGCGATCTCTTTCGGTCTGTCAACAATAAGCGAATGCGAATATCTTCCATTCCAATGATTCAATCATTATGAAATTTGTATCACAGTTGTGGATTGAGGGAAGGAATAGTGATTTCTTATAAGTTTCAACCTGATTCATTCGAAAGAACTGGATGGGCAGGAGGGAATATGACTAGAAATGAACATTTTTGCAAAGATGCATGTCTTTTAATCATCTGATTAGAATGAAACTTATATCGCGCTTCAGTAATGGTCTGGTAATTGTCTGATACAGCATTGCTAGTCTACGAACTTTTCAAGTTTTCTCATTGGAAGTTCCGTTCAATAATGTCTTACGTTTCGTCGATCCATGGGAAAAACTTCGTACAATGGTCTGACATGAGTTTCATCTGAATTGAATGAGAGATCAGGTGTAGGTTGAGAAAACGCTTTTTTTTAAACCAAAGTATTGGGGAACATTTTCAAATTATCCCTCCCTCGCGTTCGAGTGATCCCAAATGCCATATAATTTTGAGCACACTTAATTTATGAGTCGGTAATTGGTTTACATACATTTCAGGAAAGTAGAGGAAAGGGAAGGATAAAGGCTAAACTTTAGAAGGAGATTTTTTGATTTTTTGAATGCTGATATTACATGAATATCTTCCACTGTGATTAGTCGATTAAGATAAAATTTTCGGCATATTTATGGATCAAGGTGATGATCTCTAACAGAACACTGAGAAAAGAAATTTCTGAAGGCATTATCATATTCAACCCGTTAACTTGAAGTGTATAAGTACACTGTACAAAGCTGAAAACTAGATTTTTTGTCTTAATTGTAAAACTATTATTGTCAATCTCATTATACCTGCATGATAACAGTAGTTCTATGCTATCAGCCTATTTCATAGCGCAGAATATGTTTTTCATGCTTGGAAACATAGTAGAGCGCTGAAAATTGAGAGTTTTGTTGACTGCATTTTCGCACTCCTAGCATTATCATTCTTGAGTCACAAACAGTGGAAAAGACATTTTCAATGAATTTTATGGAAGTTCAAATGAATGAGTTGATTCAATACACGGAGAAAAATTTGATTGTGAAAATTACTATTTTTTGTCGTAAACTAGTATTATTGGAAAATATTGACAGTAATTAGTAAGCTAAGTGTATTATTTTATACGCACGTAGTGAATAATCGTCAGCTACGATGGTAAAAATGAAGATTCAGCGTGAGAGACTATATTTCAGTGATAACAACTATGAAACAACGAGATAAATACCTTTTCTAATGAAAATTATCACCACTTGACAATAATAGATTTTGTTTGAACAACTATTCTGAATTTTAAAAGCCACGAATTACGTTTACTACCACCCAGCCAGCAAAGTGCTTCCAAATTCACGTTTCCGCTACTAGCAGTGCTAATGGTAGCAACGTAGTAGCTTTTCCATTACCGTGAGACTGCATGCTACCATAACATATATATGATTCAATTTATAACGTAGCACCACCTCAGCGCTACCAGTATTATCAGGAAGCGCTACCAAGTAGTGCTCCTAGTAAAAATACTACCAAGTCGCTCCTATTTCCATACGTAAATGAAGCCATATATGTACAGAAGATTTTTAACTGTATAAGTGAATGGTAACGCCACTGCCAGAAGCGCTGCCTTGATTTTGTTGGCTGGGCAATGACGGGTCGGTATAATACAAGCGCTGATGGTAATATTTTCCAACAGCGCTCGAGATTTTCTCACAAATATCGCACACAACAATTTGTTCAGTTTAGGTTGCCTCGTTTAGTCTTTTAATGAAACTTCAAAACAGCGAATTCATAAGTGCGAGCGTAGCAAAACGGCTTTAATTGTAAGGTTTATAGGTAGATACAAGTACATTATTCTTAAGTTCAAATCCCCTCCGCGTAATTAAGATTTTCCATTAAAAACTGTCCTCAAGAATGTATTCAAAATAACATGATTGCAATCAACAAATATAGTGGCAATAACTCGAAAGTTGCACAGCAGGAGCTAACAAATGTGCGTGGAAATATGTTTTTGCAAGTAAATTTTTGTTTTCATTTTAGTGAATGATATTATCATTATTGATGGTGGAAATTATTGCCTTTGCTTCGATTTTTAGAGCTCTTGCTTGCGAGAATCTTGAAATAAAGTGTAAAGAAACATTACGATCGCTGATGGTGAAAAGTATTAGGAATTGGAATTAATTCGTAGCGTTTTTTTAATGAAAAAAATTATTTATTTCGAATGAAAATCAAAGAATACATTAATCAAAGTATTGTCCATCGCTCTCGACTACTTTCGACCATCTTTCGGGCAAGGAATGAATACCGTGTCGGAAGGACGCATCATCTTTGGGTGCAATACACGAATCGACCCATTTTTGGCAATCTTCGTGAGAAGTGAATTTTTGCTCAGACAAGCTATGAGCCATCAAATGAAACAAATGTTAATCAGATGGCGCAATACCTGGAGAATACGGTGGGTGGGGTAGAACTTCCCATTGAAGTGTTTCGAGGTATGTTTTCACCGGTTTTGCGACGCATGCCCAAGCATTGTCGTGCAGCAAAATGACTTTGTCGTGTCTTTTGGAGTATTCCGGTCGTTTTTCTTTCAATGCACGGCTTAAGCGCATCAATTGTAGCCGGTAACGATCCCCAGTTATGGTTTTATTCGGTTTAAACAGTTCATAATAAATCACACCCATCTGATCCCACCAAATACAGAGCAGGACGTTAGACCCATGGATATTTGGCTTTGCCACTGATTGTGATGGTTGGCTGTTCTTAACCCATGACTTTCTGCGCTTCGGATTGTCGTAATGAATCCATTTCTCATCGCCAGGGACAATTCTATGCAAGAAACCTTTTCTCTTCTGCCGTTGAAGCAGCTTGATTCCTTGGCTTCAAAATCATACAGGTTTAAAAATGGGACGAAGAAATTTCCCCAAGGTACAGAGTTCCAAGTGTGTACGTATCGTACCTTGAGTACGTGACGATCACACCATCGATTTTCAGTGTATTGTTTTATGAAAAAAGTAATTATCAAATTTATTTTCTCAATTTTGCCTACCACATTGCTCAATACAACCATCTAGATTACCCCTTTCAAATGAATAATTGATTCACGACACACGGTTGAAGAAAACACGTCATACTTTATTAGAACATTATTGTAATAATTAGTCATACCAATTTGTCATCTTGGACCCATTAAATTTCTTTTGATTTATAATCAATTTTTATGGAAACGCGGCTACTATAACTGGTAAAAGTAACTGTAAGTAGTGACTTTCTTTGTACAAGTTATAGTACTCTGATTATTTACAAAATTGAATTATTGCTACATAAATGTACAGAATGATATTAAACAATTTGCAGTATTTATAATTATCAATCTTCTGATCCTTCTGAAAGATTGTTCCTATACTCTAATTTTTATGCATTCTTCGGGTCTTTGGGAATATATCATATTACACTGCCGAAGAGTGAGTTTTAAGAATAAACGATGAATGTTCCATAGGTATTACACAATGGTATTTGAGAGTTCCTGCTATCGTTTTTGCAGATGCAAATCGTTTTTCAAGTGCTTTCGTAGCCTCTATATGAGTACTCTTTGGACTGAAAAAAAATACAGTTTCTTTCAAATGTTCTTTAGCCCACTGATAAATAGCATCCGCAGTCAAAATTTGATTTTCATTTGATGATGCTTGCAGACATGCACGTGCTGCAAGTCTCTTCAAATTTCCACCAATACCGTCGCAAGGTCCTTTGCCATGTGCACTTGCATGAAAATGCCACTCAGCCGCAATTCCAAAATCATGTTCATGATGTAGAAGATTTGCAAAATTATATTTATTTTTAAAATGTTGCGGTGCTCCATCAGTGAAGTAGAAGATTTTTTCACATTCAAAATTATCTTGCAAATACTTTGTAATAATTTTTTGAAATTCATAAACAGCTACCGTATCATGAGTCAGATTATCAGACAAAATTGCTATACTGCGATGTCTTAACTCATCTGTTCTGTGATAAATTACTGTTGTGAAAATGGTAACTTGGTTGTTATTCCAATGAAACGATTGAATAGCATTCTGAGCAATAAATGCATAGTTTTCAGCAAAATCACATGTAACTATGAATTCTCCGGCCTTCAAATTATCCTTGAGATTCTTAAGAAAGGACGATTGCTCCTTTGCTATAAAAGCGTGAGATTTCAACTCATGTAACCGTTCACAGAGATCCTCCACGAAATCTCCTGCGTCTGCTATTTCAGTTTTCAAAGTGCTGCGATCAGTTGTTGATATTCCACTCTCTCGATGTACTGGTCTGTAAGATTCGATTGAAGAAAATCCTTAAAATTGTCTATTCCAGGACACGATAAACACTTGTCCAGATAGCATTCAGAAGTAGGATTATCACATACAAGCATTTTAATAGCATCATGGTGAGAAGTCATGGGGAAATCTGTCGCAGACGTTAGTTTTTGTAAACTTATGGCATCTAGCATCAAATTCACGTTTTCATGATAAACACACACGCATACGGTATGAGTTCCAGAAGCTCCAGCGAGTACACAATTGCGAGGTCTCAGCTGTGAAAATTTCGATAAGCTCACATCAACTGTAGGATTCTTCAATTTGAATGAAGAATACAATTCGGCAAGATTGCATAAAATCAATCTTTTTTGAACATGTTCACGCGTTCCATCATTAGTTTTGATCGAAACATAATCCTTCATGCCTGGCACTATCCGGCTATTTTCATCATCCAAGTAAAATGCTATGATGGAATTTTCAATCTCGCACGATAACCTTCATCCTCTCTTTGGATTTGTTGATGTTAGAATCCCGTTTTCAGCTACCAACTGTATGACTTTCCTAGCTTGACGTTTCGAAGCATTGAATTCAGTAGCCAATGTCCTTCGTCTCCATGATTTTGGAGCAAGGGTTAGAAGCAAAATCTTTTCTGAGTAACTGGAAGACTGTTTGAATTTTTCTTTGATTTGATCGAGAACTTCAATAGCTGCTTCATGATGTTTTATTTGACACTTTCGATTTAAATTCTTAGACATTTTTGTTGATAGAACGGAAAAATCTTCTTCATTTATACACAGAAAAAAAAACTATCTTGTATCAAGGAAATATTGTTTTCGTTATATATGAAACACGGATTGTCTCAGTTCAATGCAATTTGCTTTGAATCAAAAACAGGAAAAAACAAAATTCTTGATTCAAAGCAAATTGCATTGAACTGAGACAATCCGTGTTTCATATATAACGAAAACAATATTTTCTTGATACAAGATAGTTTTTTTTTCTGTGTATCAAAAGTTTCCTCCTCGTTAATTTCAAGGTGTGGGACATCATCCTCTTCTTCGAATAATGTTTGATCCTAAGAGATAATAGAAATTTCTCAATTATCCCAGTTTTCTCCTCATTAGAACATTTTGGGGCTGCACTGAGAAGAATAAATAGTGGACTCAACTACCCACGACAGTAGGATACGTTCAAATGCAATACTTCTTTGATTCAATTAGATTTGTAGTTGACTCAACTACGAATACTTGAATGAACCTTGAATTCAAATAGAATTGACGAAGGATTGTATTTGAACGTATCCAACTGTCGTGCGTAGTTGCCTCCATTATCTTTTTTCTCAATGTATACTGTGTACTTTTTTGATGAATCGAATAATAAAGCGGAACTACCTCAAGTGAATTATTCTCGCATGTATCCATCTGAACAGATTGGACATCGTACAAAGGTGACATTGAAGATAGTACAGTCATGTCTTTCCTGCATCTACTACATATTCGGGTATCAGAGGGTAGATGATGATATTTTTTTCTCAGATTTGAAGATTAGGTTCGAAGATCTGAAGATTTTTTGTGACAGGGATATTGAAATGGATTGAAACAACGATCACCTGAACTCCTTCGTTTCATTGTGTTATTACATGTAGGAAAAAGTCCTTCCTCAATAGAATAATTCAGCAGAAAATCAATCACAAAAACTTCATCAACAAGAAAGTTTCACTGATTTGATATTTATCTCTGTACATTCAAAACGACACAAAACCGTTGATGAGTTCAGATTGGAGAGAATGAGGTTGGTTAGGTTACAAATAAAAAAAAATCAGGTTGCCCTGGAAACATCCACAGTCACTATTCAATTGAAGCTTTAGGGCAGAAGTTTATATGATTGATAAGAATGAATTCAAATCCTCAGTGAATTAGAATCAGAGAATAACATTAAGAATCAGAGGATATTTGATTTCTGGGAGTGATTTTCACTGATAATGATACAGAAAATTACGGCAGAATGAATTATTCATTAGCATAAAATATTATTACACAATGTTGGCGTAGTGTTGTATTTATACACGATGGTAGCGGGTGGACGTGTGAGATCTGAGCACTTAAACCCCTCTGTAATTTCGAGGAATCTTCTTATCCCATTTCTTAATCCGTATGATTTTGAAGCTAAAGAATTAAGCTTTATCAAGGTTTCATCAATATCAAAAGGGGCGCAGTGACCGAAAAATGCAAAAATACTTTTGAAAATCGAATTTCTATGTGAAATATTCCTTCTGCATGAATGAAAGTATTTTTATCGTAAAATTCAGAAAAAATCCTAACAATATCAATAATGACATATTTTCATTAAATGGAATTAATGAGGATGATGATTTTTCGAAAAAACGCAGATACAAAAAATCTTGAAAATTTAAACCCCTGTACCACGAAAACCTGACTTCCTATAAACCTGGTGTTAACACAATTTGAAGAGGGTCACTGGTACAACAAATTCATGGAATTTCATCAACATTGATGAGATTGAAATTTTCAGGTGGGAACACTTGGCGAATTTTACCCCATATATGCATTCATATATGAGCATATATGGATTTTGGCCATATATGAAAGTGGGGAATCTATCAGCATTGATCTCACTTCTCTCTCCTTTGGTTTTTCATCACATTCCATGTAAAATTGTGACATTTTTTTGTCCATATATGGATGTATATGATAATGTATGATTGAATATGATCACATATGGCCATCTACAGTCTCAATCATACATGATCATATATGGCCAAAATCCATATATGCTCATATACGATCTTATATATGTTTATATATGTTCATATGTATTTCATATACCAGGTGTGTAAGTATGAAACCGGAATTTGCCCATAGGTGGCGCTAGATGTCGATGCAGTTACCGACACATCACGTCAGCGGTGTCTTGTTATTGTATTGATATCCGACAATGATTTCCAACTCACAATAACACGAGTTTCATTCAGTAGCATTAGTTTATTAGAGATAAACATGTCGAGTTGTGTGCCAACAAATTACGATTTGCGGACAGCACTACTTTTCTGTTTTCATCTGAAGAAAACCGCAGTCGAATCGCATCAAATGCTTGTGGAGGCGTTTGGTGAGCATGCTCTCGGTGAAACACAGTGTTTCGAGTGGTTCAAACGGTCCAAAAGTGGCGATTTTGACGTCAGGAACGAAGAACGTGGAAGACCACCGAAAAAGTTTGAAGACGCTGACCTGCAAGCCTTGTTGGACGAAGACGATGCTCAAACACATCAACAACTGGCGGATCAGTTAAAGGTGACCTGAGGAGCCATCTCCCTTCGGTTGAAAGCCATGGGAAAGATACAAAAGGTGGGGAAATGGGTTCCACATGAACTCAACGAAAGACAGCAGGAAAACCGCAAAACAACATGCGAAATGCTGCTCGCCAAATTCCAAAGAAAGTCATTTCTCCATCGAATTGTGACTGGCGATCAAAAGTGGATATATTTCGAGAATCCTAAGCGCGAAAAGTCATGGGTTACTCCGGGTGAACCATCAACATCGACGGCAAGACCAAACCGCTACGGACGAAAGACAATGCCGTGTGTTTGGTGGGATCAGAAGGGCGTAATCTACTACGAGCTGCTGAAACCTGGGGAAACTGTCAATACTCAACGCTACCGACAACAAATGATCGATTTGGATCGAGTTTTGCGTGAAAAACGACCAGGATACCAACAAAGACGACACAAGGTGATTTTGCTGCATGACAATGCACCAGCACACAAAGCAAAACAGGTCCAGGAAACGATAGAGTCGTTCCGTTGGGTGATTCTTCAGCACGCGCCTTACTCACCGGACCTTGCCCCATCCGATTACTACTTGTTTGCATCGATTGGACATGCACTTGCTGAGCAGCGCTTTACTTCTTACGAAGATGTACGAAAATGGCTCGATGACTGGTTTGCCTCAAAAGAGCAACAGTTGTTTTGGCGCGGAATCCACAAATTGCCAGAAAGATGGAAAAAATGTATAGATAGCAACGGACAATACTTTGAATAAGTTACTTTGTATCATATCATTACAATGAACGTGTTTTCTCTGTACAAAAATTCCGGTTTCATACTTACACAACTGGTATGTTCATATATGATTCATGTATGATTCATATACGCTCATATACGACCATATATGAATTATTTTTTCTCGGGTTTCAAGAAGGTGAGTTGCGTCCCTAAACATAAAAATTTGTCAACACAAGCGGTCTTAACCTCGAAGACTGGAAAGTAAGTACGTTTGAATAAGATATTATGATCGCTTTTGGCAATTTTTCAAATCAAAATACGATGAAATAAGTCAGGCCATTTAACATAATGCATTCTACAAATCATTTTTTGTCATTGACGAAATGAAACTTTCACATTGATGAAAAAATGATCGAATTCGCAAAAATGAAGAACCCGTTGAGTGTTTCGGCCAGGTGTTGATTTACATTTTCAACTTTAAAATGTATGTTTTTTTTTGGCAATTAATAAGAATCAAAACGAATAATAACACATGTATGTTTTGAAGGAAATGGCATCTAAAAGATTACAACATTCTATTGACGATTTGAAAAAAGCTATTGCTGCTGTAAAAAATGGATTATCCATACGGCAAGCAAGCAAATCATTCAATGTTCCACGATCGACCCTACAAGATAAAAAATTTTAATGAAATTGATTGATTTTATTATGATTAAAAAAATTAAAATGCTAATGAAAAATGGAAATAGACAGCCAAATGATTCATCCTGCATCAATAAATTTCATGATACTCCAATAAGAAATGTATTTATCAAGTGTCGGCTGAAAACCCCATCTCATGGTGGCTGAAATGATCAACAACCGGTCGATATTCGCATCATCAAAGAACCTTTTATTTTGGCGATGACTAAGAATGAATATGTGTATTCACAGTTCATTTAAATGGATATTCTGTTATAATGAGGCATAAGAAATCACACTATAATCTTGAATGATTGAAATATTCAACTGAGTATTCAAAATTCTTTATGGACGAGGAAGTGTCTTTAAGTGGCCGATACAACCAGCGTTGCCAGTATTCCCTAGAAAAATCGTCAGCATCCGATGATTGGTTATTTCTTGTACAACCGGCCAATCATATTTTCAATTTGGAAAGAAATGACCAATGCCAAAAAATCTGACGATTTTTCTAGGGAATACTGGCAACGCTGGATACAACCCACAGTTACCTAAAAGCCCGCACGCGTGCACCTTCATGACGTGTGAGCAAAATGCGTAGCATATGCGGACACATCTGCGACGTATCACTGTCACTTATGCGGGATAATCCGCACGCGTGCGACGAATATGCGTCGCATTATGTACGCATTTTATTGTCTGGGGTACACTGGATAGAGAATCGGTCTAAGTTCTTGTGATGAACAGAAAACCGGAAGTCGCCGTTCTTTTAGAGGTCGAATGACCCATTTTTGGTGGCAAATTTGAACAATATGAGTATATTTTCTACAAATATATTCCATGGATGTACATTATATATGAAGCAAATTATACAAGATAAGGGTTGTCGTAGATATGCAGAAATTAAGCGGTTAGCGGATAATAAATAGGGTTGGACGATTTCATCAAACCAGTCATAGGACTGATTACTTCATGATGATGATGATGTATATCATGTATATATGTATTATCCACTTCAATGCAGTTAACATTGCATTTTGAATTGTAAATGATCGTACATATTCCACACAATTCTGCTCGATGTTAATGTTTCATATTTCATGGGAAGTATGGTATTTTCTCATTTCAGAATAGCCTTCGTCCGTCAAAATATTATTATTTGATTATTAGTTTCAAACGCCACGTTTCCTCATGATATGATGTAAAAATAATGATAGAAATTCAATTGTTACTGATGAATTGTATGAAAGTCTATTTATGAGTTTCAAATCTCCCTGCAAAAAGTGTCATTGAGTCTCCAAACCCAGGGACTTCTATGAATATCAATTCATCACAAAAATTGCTCCCTCGTTACAGGGGAGCTTACCGATTTTTTGGAGGGATCAAAAATTTCTGTGTTCGCAAATTCAAAACGTCTCAGACCAAAATGTTTTCGTTAACTCAGAAAAAATGTTGGTTGTGTGTGTGGGTGGGTGTGCGTGCGTGTGGGTGTGTGTGTGTGTGTGTGCGCGCGCGCGCGTAGTCCTGGAAAGAAAATGCGAACGCGAATATCATTGCATTTTTACCAGAGTTGTATACGGCATGGATAATGGACTCATATGAGTTTCATATCGATGAGGTGAAAAATGTGGCAAACCTACATTTAACAATCTGTATTACTTGAAACCATTTTGAAAGCATGCCTTCCCTGTGCCTCTATCATCTAAATGTCATAGAATTTTTAGTATAATTAATTCATGAGGTATTAATTCTATAGGGTAAATTTCACGTGAATCGAAATTTAGGGAAGGAAAAGATAAAGCATTGAGCTTCAAAATACAATTTTGAAATCCCGCGATTGCCGCTATAATGCGCTATATACCACGGCTATATGCAACGTCAATAGTGGTTCCATGTAACTTTTAACCTTATCCTTGAAGAAAAACAGGATAGGGAAAGAAAACGTTGTCGAACATTGTGGTTTTGTGACCGTTCACATCTCTGTTTCTGGTTACCCAGGGTTGCCAGTGAGTCACTTTTTACCACTTTTTCAGAAACAGCCTACTTTTGTCACTATTTGAAAAAAAATGGAAATATTGTCACTATTTCAGAGCTCAAGTACAGTAAAATTAATTTTTCATTACATAACCCTTATTTGACTGAAAAAATATAATCCCATTATATTCTCAATACATTTTCTTGCTGAAAAATACATCTTTCTATATTAGTATACCCTAGTAGAAATTTTGGATGGGAAAATACCGGGGCCTGACGAGGCATGCCTGATTTCTTATCAGGTCCACATCAGGTTACGTTACGGTTTTCCTTATTTCACTCGATTTTATGGAAATCTCATCCGAACCCTATTGTATCCTTGCGTTACAACCCTATTTGAATCTTATTAGGGAAATCAGATAAGTCCCTTGTAAGGGCCTAATAAGATTTGCTTATTCACGGTTCCCGGATTCCAACCTGATTAAGACCTTATTAAAAATAGGGAACGCCTGATCAAATTTCTACTCGGGTAATTTATTTCATATGCACTTCCGAAGTATTCTGGATGTTATAGCAGTATATTTGGGACAGATTCCAGGTATAATATCAATATTATCAAATAAATTGTTCCTATACGTAATTACAATCATAACCCAGTGAACGTTGTTCCCCTCCACATTTCAAACATTCATGATGTTTTCTAAATGATATCAGAAAGTTCTCTAAAGAATCGATTTCAGCAAACTTCTCACGGAGAAAACTGAAAAGTGATATCAATTAAACCAATGGTATCTCGTACTTAACGATTTAGTGAAATATGGACAGACCAAATGTTTAGTATTAGAAACCGAATGCACATACAGTTCATGTCACCATAACAAGTCAAATTAATTTTACTAAACTTGTATTTCATTCGATTACCCAAGCATTGTTATTCGTACCAAACAGTGAATGGTCGCATAATTGATTCCACCACACAAATCATCTATTCCGTGAAATGGGCATGATAATTTTTACTAAACAACAATATGAATTCGATTCAACAATAAAAAAGTTTTTGTTATATTATGAAGGTTGTTAATGTTGTCTTTAGAAATAATTTCCCAAAGCAGCAAAAATTTTGATTGCTTGACATTCATTACTGTTTAGTTGAGCGTGAAGTTGTAGCATCGAACATCGATTGCACATGACATTCAGGGTGCTGAAAGCGGGAATCGAACCTCAACATCCTACCTACCTACCTACCTACACCTAACGCGTATACCACTTGAGCTAAACTGAACATTTAATTTTCCTAGCTTTGCGTATCTCTTATAAGTGTTTGGAGAATTTATGATTAGAGGATACTGTTGAAACAATTTTTGATTTTCTAAGTAAATTGATTTTGTGAAGTGTTGATTATTAAGACGAGAATCACGATAGGCATATTCCATATGCGAGTTATCATCAACTCCTTTCCTGCCATTAACACATTTATGAGAAAAAAAATCGTTTATAAACAAAACAGTGTCGGTAAGCGAGGAGAGTTCGTATATTCGGTTATGTTCGACTCGTTTCGGTTCACTCCGCTCGAGCGCGAATAAAATAGTTATTATTACTAAACAGCGTAGTAAAGGCAATTGAGTCAGTCAAACTAACTACACCATCCGTAATATTGATCATACATGGACTACTGCACCGTTTTGTTGAAATCACGAATCTTTACTGAATTATATTTAGTAGAATAAATTGATTGCTTAGTGCTTTCAGCGAAACAAGGTTCTACTAAACGATAATGGTGAACGTCACTATTCCAGTTTTCTCCGTGTACTTAACCGACTTTATTTTAAGTTCGTGTCGGTACTGGTTCGATATTTGAACCAACCGTTATTGACCACTTTTCCACCAATTTTGGATTAACAACGGCACAATGTTAATACGCTAGCGTTGGCCTCCAACTTTGATTCGGTACCGAACCAATGTGAATAAATATCTCGTATACTTTGAGAGAAGACTTGATTGGCCACATAGAAATTGACGAATGGTCCAATGACGCACGGAGAGAAAAGTATTGCTGGCATAACAAGTAGGTCTGTTACTATAGCGCCTACAAAAAAAATTAGCTGTAAGAGCAAGAAAAATGATTGACACAACTACATTTCTTTGCTGACATAAAAAAATTTGTTAAGAGGACTAACGTCTCAGCTGCTGTAGTGAATATTTTTGCAAGGACAACAAATTTCTTTGTAGGCGCTACAGTAGCAAACCATTTTTTCTCTGTGCGGCTCGATACAGGCTGCTAGTTTGCAACCGTTGGCAGTCATTTTATGATCCAATAGTAAATTTCACTCTGAATTCCCCCTAGTGTAGAAATTTTGATAATGCATTCAAAACCTTCCGAAGTTACAATAGCGCAAATAACGGTTGAGTAACAGTCGTTGGTACTTGAATACCGATCAATACTAGTAGTATTAGTTCTCAATGTCGGAACTACACTGATTTCCAGTACTGAATTGATGTTGGTAACCGGTACCGGATCAGAGTTATTTGGCGTTATCATTCCGTAGTCAGACCGACACCGGTCGCCAACGGTTGCACACTGGCAGCCTGTATTGAGCCGGTACTGGACCATCCGTCAATTTCTACGTGGGCTATTATAATTTTTTGGAATTCATACACAGCGATTGTATCGTGATTCAAATTATCCGATAAAATAGCAATGCTCCGATGACTGAGTTCGTTTCCTTGTTTGTAATAAATGACAGTGGTGAAAATGGTCGTTCGGTCGTTGTTCCAGTGGAAACCCTGTGCAGCCTTCTGGGCTACAAACGCATAATTTTCCGCGAAATCGCATAAAACTAAAAATGCTCCTGCTTGTAAATTACTCTCCAAATTTCTCAGAAAAGATGACTGCTGTTTCGCAACGAATGAATGGAATTTGAGTTTCGAAAGGCAACGAGGAAGTTCTTCTAAAAAATCTTCTGCATCTGCAACTTCAGTACGCAAAGTGCTACGATCAGTCTGTTGCCAAATTTGATATTCGAGTTTTTCGATGCAATTGTCTTCGAAAACTGTTCATAAAAAATTCTGGAAACCCTCTTTGCTAGGACATAATAAACATTCATCGAGATAAGATTCGGCACATGGATTCTGACATAAAAAAATTTTGAGAGCATCATGACAAGTGGCGATTGGATTATTCGTACCGGATGTTAATTTTTGAATATCTATCGCATCAAGCATTAAATTGACATTCTCGTGATGGACAAAAACGCAAACAGTATGCGTTCCACCAGCACCAGCGAGTACGCAATTACGACGTCTAAGCTGCGAGAGTGTAGAGAGACTGACCGGAACAGTAGGATTCTGATCTTTGAAAGCAAAATATAATTCTGAAAGATTGCACAGAATCAATCTCTTTTGTACGTGCTCTCGTGATCCGTCTTCTTTTTTAACTGAAACAAAATCTTTCATGCCCGGCATTATACGACTATTTCCGTCATCATTATAGACACCTATGATCTTGTTTTTTATTTCAAAAGCTGAAGCATGACCCTTTCTTGGAGATGGTGACGTTAAAATACCATTTTCTTTCACTAGTTTCCACTCGTAACACAAGTATTTGGCGAGGCACTCGCAAGTTTCTAGCATTTCGCTAGTGTACGCGTTACAAAATCCGTAAATGCCTAAACCGTTCCTATTAGGGTCTGTACGTTATGTGAAATTTGTAGGGAATATCTCTCCAAACTGTTCGGAAATCCGATCATTTTTATAAGCTCTACAGTAATTTTCTATTCAATTCTTTGGACCTTATCCTTCCACTTGCCGATAATTTTTCAAAGTGAATCCCGAATTCCGCCAGAAGACTACTT
The DNA here is from genome assembly GCA_018340375.1 of Gonatopus flavifemur. Classification (NCBI taxonomy): domain Eukaryota; kingdom Metazoa; phylum Arthropoda; class Insecta; order Hymenoptera; family Dryinidae; genus Gonatopus; species Gonatopus flavifemur. The sequence goes on from JAFFJZ010000004.1 coordinate 23,111,200, forward strand.
TGACCCAAGATCTTGGGAAATACGATTTTTTTGAGTCACTTTTTTGTCACTATTTTGAATGAAAGGCACTTCTTTGTCACCATTAATATATCTGTAAAATCACTTGTGTAACTTTTTTGAACCCTATGAATCGCTGGCAGCCCTAATTACCTGCAAACCATGAAGAAATCCAAATTTGTAACCAGAGTCCAATTTTGGGCATGTACTCAATTATGGTCGATTTCAAATTTGAATTTATCAAGTAATTTAGGAAAAAAGTTGGCGCAAAATTTTACCCGCTTCTCCTGATGCTTGAGTGCTCTCAAGGAACCTCAATATAATACTATAATTATAACATTCCAAGAATAATTTTTGTGTCTTTTTTAAATTCAGTATCAAAACAAGTCATAGAAAAAAAAGATAATAAAATTGATATTTTTCTTTTCAGATGGTGTACAGTGATCAAGAGTCTTCTGTTTTACAACGCTATAGACATTATAATTATAAATTCATGCCGTATCATGTTGTGCGTTGTTGAATTCAAAGGAAAAAATATTGCAAAATTATTATTTTGGATACATTGTTTAAACTGGTGAGTATACAAGGTACATATTTAGAGTAGCTCTTGATATTCTTTAAGGGGTTATATCTGTGTGAAACCTAAAAATAAGAGGGTTTTCTATGAATTTTTTGTGACTCTGCAAATGGAACGATCAATATGAGGTTTCGAGGATTTATTATACATATCTTGTGGTGAAAGAACAAATTTTTCATTTTAATATTGAGGACAAAATGGCGGCTCAGTTGTATATACAAAAAAACCGTATTTTTTTAAGGCGCTCCACGGCCGACATCAGAAGTTTCGTCCGTCTGCAGCTAGAACAATGAACAGAATTTTTTCTTAATCCACATGAATGTTGCTACAGAAGTACGTAGGATCATTGAGAAATATTGATTTTTGCAATTTTGGCATCAATTTGAAGAAAAAAAAATCGCATTTTTGACCAAAAAATCGACCATAATTTGTTTATAAAATCCATCAATCGTAAAAATCCTATGTACTTCGATGGATAATCTATCCGAGAAGCTGCAGTTTGATTTTCAAGTCAATCGGATAAAAATCACTTGAGTTCTAATGTCGGCCGATTTCGCAGAAGTGGTTTCGAAAAAAACGCGTTTGAAGTTTGGTAATGAGTTTACGATAGGAAATTCTTAAAATAAAGGCTTGCTGATTTTTTTACCTTCAGTCTGCGATCTCAGCACCATATAACTGCCGTTCTAAGTTCAATTAACTCTTCTCCAGCTCTTTCTCGAACGATTTAGCGATTTTTGGTAACATTCAAAATCGCTATATGATTGAGAAAGTCAGAATTTGGCATTTCGAACCGCCCAGAGTTGCTTCAAAAATTCATATTTTAGGAGTTTTCAAAAAATGTTTTCATCAATAAATGTTGTTTGATATCATTCTTGAGATGTTTTCACATCATTTAAGCCAATAAAAAAATGGGAAACGAAAAAATTTCAAACAGATATAACCCCTCCAAATGCAAATGTTGATGATATTAGTCATTTTTAGATTTGATGAATACTTCACTGCATATTCATGATTTGTCTTTTCAGGATATATATGAACGTTCTCTTCATACCGAAGTATATGTTGTGGCCGGAAAAAATCAATTCTCCTAAAATAGAACTGGGACTATGGCTGTGGTTTGCCTTGGAGTGTTTAGATTCGGTAATTTATATGAATTATTTAGTAATTCATGTTACAAATGTTTACACAATAGGAGTTCATTGAAATGCAATAGGTCAAAGATCAATTCAAGAAGTAATTCATGATTGAATTTTATCAATCAGAATTGGCAGTTGAGGTTTATGATTTTAAAAAGACGTAGCGCCCGGAAAATAGTCATTTAGATCTACGTAGATCTACCGACATCCAATTTAGATGTCGGTAGATCCAAAAAATGGAAAATGCAGATCTGTTTAGATCTGATTATATTCTCAAGGAGCACAGGAATTTCTCGATATGCTATGATTAGTTGGTGGAAATGTACTAAAGCAATACGCTTGTCATAGAGGCGGCGCAATGACATAATTGTGACATAGTGAGTTACCGCGATGTTATTGTTACGTTCCTGTGACTAAGTGCTTTACTTAAGTAGGATATGTATAAGATGGCTTTATGAAGGTACATAGCGTCTAAGTTCGGTTCTAAGCACGTTCGCAGGATTTTCAAAATGCGTTCTTAATATTTTTGACTCCTTATGTTGCTTACCATAAAAAGAATATTACTAGAAAACTATTGTATGAATATAAATAAGGAAAAAACAAATTCATGATTTGTGCCACGGCGAAAACATCAAGAAAAGAACGAAAATGGAAATAGACGCCGAGGCAATTTAACAAGTAAAAGAATTTAAATATCTAGGAAGCATAATTACAGAAAATGACAAAAGCGAAAGAGATATAAGGGCGAGAATAGCACGAGGGAAACAGGCTTTTTATGAAAAGAAAACATTTATTATGCTCGAAGAATATTAGCTTAGAAGTAAGGAAGAAATCATTGAAAAGTTACGTTTGGAGCACAGCATTAAATGGTTGCGAAACTTGGACAATGGGGAAAACTGACCAATGAAGAATTGAAGCTTTTAGAATGTGGCGCTACAGAAGGATGCTCACAATGGAATGTATAGACAAAAGTAAAAAATTAAGTATTACTTAAGGATACAAGGAAGTATTACAATACTTCAGGATATGAATGAAAAAAGAAATATTTTGAACCATGTTGTTGAAAGAAGAAGTGATCTGATAGGACACATGTTACGACATGATATGATGGTAGTTTATTGAAAACAATATTCCAAGGAAAAATGAATGGTAAAGCTTGTAAAGCCAGATCTAGATCAGGTTATATGAAACAAATTATACAAGACAAGGGCTGTCGAAGGTACACGCAGAAAACAGATGCGTTGGAAAGTCCCATAATTTATTGAGGATCAGCGCCAGTCTGTGACAGATAGAGTTTTGACTTGAATTTACTTTTAAAAACTTCCATAATTGGATGTATTTCTACAAGAAATTATGGTACTTTGAAAGCTATATTCAGGTAAATAATTTCATTCGTCACAGACTGGCGCTGATCCTCAATAAATTATGGGACTTTTAAAAATATATTTTTCTGCGTGTATATAGAAATTAAATGTTTAGTGGATAATAGACAGGGTTGGAGGACTGCACTAAACCAGTCATACGATTGATTACTTTATGATGATGATGATGATGATGAAAATGTTGATTGTGTCTAATTGTCTAATTACCTACGTAGATCTCATTGAACAAAAATCTCACATAAATAGATTATTTAGATGATATCTAAACATGAAATATTTTCGAACTGAATTAATTAGATCTGAATTATTTCTCCTCGGCGTCTAATTATGAACCAGAAAGAATTTGGTTTCCGCACATGTAGTTGAAGTGATAGTAATTATGAAATTCGTTCAAATTTTTGTTACATATCAGAAACATAATAAGTTTAGCTTCGTGAGTATGTAATACATACGATTTTATTCATTGATTTGTGTTGAACTGCCCATACAGGTTTGGCTGAAACTGTGCACAGGTATTAGAACTAATCATTGGCTTGAGAGGATTGTTTTCCCACCTCTAACCCAAGAAGCTATAGAATTGAGAAATATTCAAAAGAAACATCGAGAGTCTTTAAAAAAGTATAATCCTTCAAATTCCAAGAAAGCTGAATTGTGGCAAACATTATTGTGTAAGTTACAAGAATTATTTATTAGTTGATTACAGTTAATACTATAGATTCAAATTCCCTGATGTTTGAAGTATAATTCAAAATACCTAATAATATTATGTGTACAAAGAAGTTTCAGGACAGTTTCCAAAAAATTCAAGATTTATTAAAAAAGAAGTAAAACACAGTTATTCATCGAAATAATCTCAATCGCACTGAATGACTTTCAGCAATCTCTCAGGTAACTCGCGGATGCCTTTCGCAAAGAAACTTTTGTCTTGCGAGGTGAGAAATTTAGCGACCCATTTCTCCACTTCTTCAAATGTTTTGAATCGCACGTCAGACAAGTCGTTCTGCATTTTCCGGGATAAGTGATCATCGGATGGGGCTAAGTCTGGTGAATACGCCGGGTGTGATACAGCTTCCCATCCAAGCGCTAGTAACGTATCCTTGACCGGTTTACCCACATGAGGCCGCGCGTTGTCATGGAGCAGTTTTACTGGGCATTTTCCTTTGCCAGAAAATGGACGTTTCTTCTCAATTTCTTGATCCACTTGCATCAATTGATAACAATAGCGATCGGCAGTAACTGTTTGACCAGGTTTGAGAAGTTCATAATACAGTACGCCTTTCATATCCCACCATATGCACAGCATGACTTTGTTACAATGAACATTGCGCTTTGGCGTGGATGTTGCCGGCTCGCCGGGGTCAACCAATGATATTTGCGTTTCGGATTATTCTAATAAATCCACTTTTCATCGCCGGTCACAATTTTCCACAAGAAAGACTTTCTATGTTGCTTGTTGTAAAGACTCACACAAATGTTAAGACGACTGTTTTTATTTTCTTGAGTCAGAAAGTGTGGTGCCTCCTTTGTTTCTTTCCAAATCTTACCGATTGCTTTTAAACGATAAGAAACAGTTTGTTGAGTTACTCCAAGCTGTCCCGAAAGTTGTTTCTCCATCTGACAAGAGTTTTCATCCAGCAACCCTTGCAGTTCCTGATCGTCCACCTTTACAGGAGACCTGGTGCGTTCACGGTCACTAACGTCGAAATCACCCTCTTTGGATCGCTTATACCAATACTCACATGTACTTTGAGATACAATGTTGTCTCTAAGAACAGAACATATCGATTCACACGCTTTCCTAACACTTTTTCCTTGATGGAATTCACAGCGAATGCAGTGTCTAATAAATAGCTTATCGGTCTGCATGTTTATTTCACTGAATTCCTAGGTTATGTTTGTGACTCCTTTACGTTTGGATACTACATATCAAGCGCCATCTATCGTAAGTAAGCGGGACCTTTGAATTAATTGAGAATAGCTGTTATGATACAAAATCGAAGTGTCCTAAAATTTATTTGTACACCTAATAATAATAATACCTAATGATATTGCTTGAGAGCATACTATTTTACTTCGTCGGAAGATATAGGGAAAGGGGGGGGGGGGGTGACCTCAAACAGGTACTGTGATTGAATCAATCTACCCTGGTAAAAACGAAGTGTAACAAAATACATTTGCGATGCATTCCACGGCGTGAAACACCACTCCGGGTACATTCGGATGAACCTCGCATTGCGCTGTAACTACAGTGTAACACTTTATTTTCACCAGGGTAGGCATACAGAGTTAAGTTGGGAACATCATACACCAATATCCGACGATGTTTTATTGAGATTTTCATGAAATGTTAATGAGAAATTTCAAACAAAAATTCATGAATGATCAAACTTGTGCGAAACTCTGCAATACCGTTAATTTGGAAGAGATGCAAATGAATTGCGGTTGAGCTTGTATCGATACATGTGATAACTTACATCAAGCATATCCAAATTTGTGCTCATATTCGTTCGGAGACGGCAGTTCAGTAGCGAGTGATTTCACGGGTGCAGAGACGTAATCGTTTGCTACCGAACTGCCTTTTCCGATGAAATTGATGGTTCTTCGATATTTCATCTACGTCTGTGAAGGTTCCAAGTTTTGTCTTCGAAAAAACTATTAGGTGTTGGAATTAATTCGCAGCGTTATACAAAAGCTGACGTAGGTAGTACTGTATTCCGTTGTTACCTAAAATAATCTATTCACCGTGAAACAGCTATTATTGGACGTCATTTGTTTTACATAATCTTTTTTTGAATCGTAAATAACAACACTTCATAACTTATTGAACATGTCAAAATTTATACCGAATAAAATGTTTTTGCGGGGAGTCTTACTCCATTACTTCAATATGAACAAAAGTGCTGCTGAAGTCCATCGTATTTTAGTGGAAGTTTATGGTGAACATGGTCTAGCTGAGCAAACGTGTCGAAAATGGTTTGCACGTTTTACAGCTGGTGATTTCGACTTGGATGGTAAGGAGCGACCTGGCCAGCCAAAAAAATTGAAGATACTGATTTAGAGACGTTGCTCACTGAAGACTCATGTCAAAGCCTTCAAGAATTGTCGACATCATTGGGAGTTGACTTATCAACTGTGGGGAAACGTCTGAAAAGTTTGGGCATGATCCAGGAGGAAGGACGTTGGATCCTATATGAATTGAAACCAAGGGACATTGAGAGGCGTTTTTTAACGTGTGAACTGCTGCTTACACGGCAGAAAAGAAAAAGTTTCTTGCATAGAATTGTCCCTGGCGATGAGAAATGGACCCATTACGACAATCCGAAGCGCAGAAAATCATGGGTTAAGCCCGACCAACCATCATAATCAGTGGCAAAACCAAATATCCATGGGTCTAAGGTCCTGCTCTGTATTTGGTGGGATCAGACGGGTGTGATTTATTACGAACTGTTGAAACCGAATAAAACCATAACTGGGGATCGTCACCGACTACAATTGATGCGCTTGAGCCGTGCATTGAAAGAAAAACGACCGGAATACTTCAAAAGACACGACAAAGTAATTTTGCTGCACGAAAATGCTCGTTCGCACGTCGCAAAGCCGGTGAAAACATACCTCGAAACACTTGAATTGGAAGTTCTACCCCACCCGCCGTATTCTCCAGATATTGCGCCATCTGATTCCCATTTGTTCCGTTCGATGGTTCATAGCTTGTCTGAGCAAAAATTCACTTTTTACGAAGATTGCCAAAAATGGGTCGATTCGTGGATTGCATCCAAAGATGATGCGTTCTTCCGACACGGTATTCATTCCTTGCCCGAAAGATGGTCGAAAGTAGTTGAAAGCGATGGACAATACTTTGATTGATGTATTCTTTGATTTTAATTCGGAATAAATAATTTTTTTGATTGGAAAAACGCTACGAATGAATTCCAATTCCCAATATCAGAGAATGAAATTTTATACTCGATTAATTTTATTGGGCTGTATAAATATTTTTTGCTTTTTAATATATTTCATTTACACTGAAAACAAAATTCTGGAATAGTTCACGTTCGAACATCAATGGATGAATCCTGTGGAAAATAAAATTTAGGGATCTGCTGTTACTCACACGGAGAAAATCTTACAATACTGAGTACTGTAGCCGACACGACTGACTCGTGTTATGGAAAAAAATCATTTCAACACTGCTGGTTATTGTAGTAACACGAGTCAGTCGTGTCTCCGCAGTAGAGAATAGTGTAGAGAACCCAATAAACACATACACGTTATTTCAACGTTGAAAGAACGTTAGACTATCAAACGGACGTCAGTCGTTGATTTCATAACGTTGATTTTCAGTTGAAATTTGATAGGGAAATAGACGACCAAGAATCACGTTTTGATGACGTGTAATTTAAACTAATATTCAAAAATAACCATTAAACGACGTCCTCAAAAAACGTGTTTTGAACGGGTTTGAATCACGCGTTTAAAATGTGTTTATAACACCTTGCGTTTTAACTTCAATTGAAGATATTCTGCTAAAAATGTCGAACGAAACCGAACAATGGTTAAATTTTCAACAAAGAGCAAGATAGTAAATAGTGTGGCATACTTTCCAAATTCTATCATACTCAGAAATACTATTGTTCTCGATATTGAATGAAAAGTTTCCAAAATAATTTGTTGGATTCAATTCACGTTTTAGAACCATCATTAGGACACGTCAATATTTGACGTCTTTTAAATGATGTTCAAACCGTTGATATGACGTTATTTTATGGTTAAAAAACACGTGATCTGCCGCAACATTTTTACGTTGAATCAATGCAAGAATATTAATAATTCATAACGTGTGGTTATTGACCGTTTTTGACGTTTTTAAAACGTGCGTGTGTTTACTGGGAAACGACTCTCTACTGCGGAGACACGACTGATTCGTGTTACTACAGTAACCAGCAGTGTTGAAATGATTTTTTTCCATAACACGAGCCAATCGTGTCGGCCACAGTACTCAGTATTGTAGGATTTTCCCCGTGCACCGGTACATCGCTGGTTAATGTGTTGCGCATCAACAGTTGATGTGAGTAAAATGAGCCAATCATGTTTCCATGGTTACCAATTTCATTTTTTCACGAACATCAATTGATGTTTAAACGTTAACCGTTCCAGAATTTCATTTACAGTGTAACAGGTTACAATTTTTATCGATTCAATAATTTCCATCACTATCCTCTAGTAATGCCGATTATTGAACAAAATCGATTCTTTTTTTTATAGAAGAAGAATTTGGTTTCTATACATTTGTATAAAATATCGATAAAAATTTGATATATTCTGTGTAAAAAAGAATCGATGTTTTTGAGAATCAACATCACTAATACACTTCCGCCTGCAGAGGGGTATCGGTGTTGCAAATTTCAGAATAAAGTATCCCTTGCCCGTGTGAAAATTAATCCTTGGCAACAGTTTGGGCCAAACTAGGCGTCCTCGTTTTATTTCAGGCCCTGTTTTGGTTGCCCTTATAGAGCTTAGACAGGATTGTCACATACTCATCTTTAGGGCCTGCATATTATTCCCAACTTGAACCTATGTAGGACACCCATGATGGAGCTAATGCAGGCGTTGAAACTAGGACCTTGAAAAGGATAATGAATTGTTGCGAATATCATCAAATTGAAGAAATATTGCGAGGAGGAAACTTCCTCGATTGAAAATTGGGCTATCCAAGGCCCTATCTGTACCCAGACCACTTCGACTTGAGTCCAGATAGGGCCTGGAATGAGCCGACAAACAGGGAAGCCTCCTTCAGTCTTGGAATGACCCATAAAGTGATGTTTTCCCCGATTTTTTGACATTGTTCACCGATAGTGTGAACACAGTAATCATGGATGAAATATTTTTCTGGGGGCGTGCACCGCAAAAAGTCGAAATTACCAATACGATTTCAGTAAATTCGCTTCTCAAAGTAGGTTTATATTCAAAAAAGGAATTAATATAAGGGCAAGGCCCTATGCAAGCTGTAATTGGGTGTATTCAGATTTTCAAAACGGGGAAAATGTTGGAAATACAACTCGGCCCCACATGGGTTGTTTATAGGTATGCTGAAATCAAGATCTTCAGAAGAATGCGGGGAGCCTTGCAAGGCTCTATTATTAAGGCTGTAGTTGGTGTGCCTAGATTTTTAAAACCGGGGAAAAAATTGATAACGCAGCGTGGCCCGATATAGGCTCTATATGGGTGTCCCTGACTTAGAGAAATCAAGCTGAATATCAGCAACCCGACTAAGCCCCTCATTGGCTAAGGTTAAGACATCCTACAGGACGCCGGGAAAAATTTCCACACGGGTGAGTGTCCTACCAAAAACGAAGTACTACTTTTCAAATGTTTCTGCTTTTGGTAATTTTGGTGGGTGTTTGCCGCTTTAAAGCCACCGGAATTTTCTCATATTATTTACATACAATATCCAACACTCATCTGCAATAGCGGTATTTCACCAAAAGTACTTTCTATGAGAGCGAAGAATCAGCAATTCGGAAATGTCAATGAGTGAAGCTCTATCTGAATCACAAAATTCATGGGAGATCTATCTCGAGAGAATTTTCCAATAATTCAACCATAACTTCGGTTGCAGCCAAGTGCCGCTGTCAATTTCTGGGTTGTAGCATTTGGCTCCATTTCCAGTACACTTTGTCAAGCTCCGCAAACAAAGTATTCTTTGATTTAAAGCGTTGGTACCAAAGACAAACGGTGGAATGATAAACGATATTCTTTTTGTATGCAATGCTTGTGTTATGTCCTTGGAGGAACTTTTAACGTACAATGTGAGGTGTCGAGCAGTCGGGGAGTGACGGAATCCGTCAACGGAATGACCAATAAAAAAAAATGAATTCCTGGACTAGACACCCTGCAGTGGCACGAAGTGATGGTTGATGGATTGGGGACATTATTTTCATCTAAGGGATCTCTACTCAGCTTACGCAAATGCAAGAACGGAATGCGTAGAAACTGTATACGAGACTCGCGCATTGCGTTTGCATACGCTGTATAGACAGACCTTAAGTTATGTAGACAGATCATTACACAGAAAACTACGCGGTCATATATCCTCCGTGTGTTAGATATGAAAGAACCTTTCATATTCTACTGAAAATCCACGCTGAAAAATGACCTGGAAAATTTTAAAAAATGGAAACGTGAAATGTTGCAAGAATTTTTATACAACCTGATATATAAGCTCTTTGTTGACAAATATCTAATACCGTTTTTGTTGAATAATCATACAACTTATGTTTTTTTTCCTCCAACTTCTCAAGTTTTTTGTCATAATTTCTTTCTCCAACCAAATTCATTGACAGTTTCAATTATATTTTAGGTGCCATTGCAATGAAGAAGAAAATCAGGAAAATTCGGCAAACTAAATTAGAAAATTCTGCAGCGAAGTCAGCTGAAAAACTGGTGAAGAATAATGAAATCGAAGATTACAGCCACACTTCATAGTGAATAATCATATTGAGAGTAAACATTACTAGTCAAAACGAAGGCTTATTGAATGATCAAAATATTTTATATATATCTCGTAATTCATCTATGCTTGTATATAGATTATTAATACTTAATAATACATTGTGATTTCTTTTTTAGAAAAATCAAGCTTATTCCACAATTTTATAACGTTGTATACCTATAAGTAGAGATTTTCACCATCGTTTTATTCTTCATCATAATTAAAAGAGGCGTTTTGTCAGTTGTAATCCGAAGTTTTGGGTATATTCATTGTTTATTCTATTTATTCATTATCAATATGTAAAAGGGGGTTGAGGAAATTATTTCAATATCTGACAACACATCTCAGCAACATTATATTAACTCTCAGCCTACAAACTTCAAATTGACCTATTTTTTCACATACGAAATCTAACATAAACTCCAATTTTTTCAGTTATTCATAAAGTGATATTAATCCATCTGTTCATATTTAAGTTACCCCCCTAGTAGCATTCTGACGACTGACTGTTGTTAGATTTTCAGCAGACCAATAGTGGTCTGTTTCCTCATTTGCGTTGAGATCTTTCGAAAGTGACTTATAACAGAATCTGCAGTCAACATATTGTATTCTGGATGACAGAAACTTACAGCAGATACTTTCATAAATCTGCACTGTATACATCACAGAATTCTGAGATCTGTAACTAAGAAAGTACTCGTGAATCTTTCTCTACGAATGCTCCTTCAGAATCCTGCTGCAGTTCTGCAGTGCAATCACCAATGACAATATACAAAATACCGAATGTGTCAGAATTCATCATTCGGATTTCCGTGACATATTCTACAGCCAAAACGTATAATAACTTCTCATTTGGAAAAATCGGATTTCAAGCTCAATTTTGGAGATATGAGCGTTTTGGAGTTTTTGTCAAATCCAAATCACTCAAAAGCATTGTACTTTACATACTTGATCTTCCCTAGTGAAAATGGGAGCGTAAGAAGGATATGAAGCGACGCGGAGGAATACACAAAACCGTATCTGAATGCGAAAAAAACTGAAATTGAAACATTTTACCCTTCATTTGTTTTAATCTTTGCTTCCGGCGAATGGGAATTTTCACCAGGGTTGGCAGCGTTCGTCAAGTTAGGATATGGCGAATCTTTGGTCAAACAAATTGAACTTGCCCATCATTTTCCGAATGGAATTCATAGCTATTTAAAATTTTTCAGTTTCCAGCCAATCAGGATTCAGCAGCTATATTACCGTACCGAAACAAAGAATGACAGGGTATTTCGATTTTTTCCAGAGATCCGCCGTTTTCCAACTTAGCGAATGGTGTCAAGCTCAATCATTTAAAACACAAGGGTCATTCCATGTGAAACCAACCAGGGCATGGCACCCATGATCACCGATTTTGATGAAACTTCGTACAAATTATCTTTCCATAGAGATAGGAAACCATGCCAATTTTTTTGAAGATATCTTCAGTACTTTTTTTTATGACCATTTGAATTTTCAGCTTTTTTGTATTTTCTACGCTTGAAAGATTTACTCACTGATCACAAGATTTTACTCAAATGATTGTATCTCGTGCAATAATTAACCGATCTGGATGAAATTTGGAACACTTATCGATTGAACTATGGAGATTTCAGAAAAAATACGTTTGGACACTTCAAAGGTCTCCTTGGGCCCTAAAAAATTGCCCGAAGCTGTTGGAAAAAAATTTTTTACGAAAAAACATGAGTAATTGAGATCTGAGTTAACAGGGAAAGGGAACGCGAGGAACCTGCCGATATAATTTTTTTCACAATGTGGGATATATGTACTTTCATCCCCAGAAAGAAAAATTATGGCTTTTTCATTCCTTCTCCTGAAAACATCAGATATTCTTTTAGTGGTTTAACAAACAGTAATTACACGATGCATCAGCAAGTTAAAAATGATATATTTGTTCAACACTCAATACATAAAAGTTTTTGGGGTCAGTAATTATGAATCTGATGCAGTGATGCCAAATTCGAGACCGAGACCGCTCTTACCCTCTCCATCGACCGCTTCCCCTTTCTCCCACCATGCGGATTAAATTGGGTGAGCGAGAGAGTGATACTTACTCTTTCTCTCTCGCTCGCCCCCACTTAATCCGCATGGTGGGAGAAAGGGGAAGCGGTCGATGGGGTGAGTAAAAACGGTCTCGAATCTGGCATCACTGATCTGATGTCGGATATACAATTTCAAAATGGCGGATCCAATATGGCGGCGATTAAGTACAGATTTTCCAAGGATTTGCCTGAAATTTACTGCGATACCCTGGTAAAAAAAATCTCTCTGAATCTCTCTGTATTTCTCTGAATCTCTCTAGATTTTGGGACGAATTTCAGAGAGATTCAGAGTAATTCCAGAGTAATTCAGAGGAAGTTAGAGACTTTTTCGGTAGTGATACGTTCTGAATTCTTCAACTTTCTCTGAATCTCTCCGCATATCACTGAATCCCTCAGAATTTTATATATTTAAATTTCAAAGCTCCCTCTGAATTCACCTGAATATCTCTGAATTTCTCTGAATCTCCCGGAATCTAATGTATTCAGATTTCAAAGCTTCCTCTGAATTCCTCTGAATTTCTCTGAATTTCTCTGAATCTCTCTGAATTCTTCTAAATATCCCGGAATTCAATGTATTCGGATTTCAAAGCGTCCTCTGAATTCCTCTGAATTTCTCTGAATCTCTCTGGATTACTCTGAATCTTTCTGAATTCCTCTGAATATTTCTAAAAAATTCCACGCCCAGTTTTTTTGAATTTATCTTCCTCTGGAAGTCTTTGAAACTTCCAGAAAGCCTCTGAAATGCAGAACCAAGAATTGTACCGAATTCATTCCTCTCTGAATTTCCCAGACCCCCCGGATCTCTCTAAATTCCTCTGAATTTTTCTGAAAAATTCCACGCACAATTTTTCCTAATTCACCTGTCTCTGTGAGTCTCTGACACTCCCTGAATACCTCTGGAATCCTGAACCAAAAATTTAGCTGAATTAATTTCTCTCTGAATTTCTCTGAATTACGTTGAACCTTTCCAAATTCTTCTGAATATTCCTGAAAAGCTCTACGCACATATTTTCCCTAATTCACCTGTGTCTGTGAGTCTCTGACATTCCCTGAATACTTCCAAAACCCTGAACCAAATATTTCACTGAATTAATTCTTCTCTGAATTTCTCTGAATTCCTGTGAATCTCTCTGGATTACTCTGAATATTTCTAACAAGTTCCACGCACAATTTTTCTTAATGCACCTGTCTCTGAAAGTCTCTCAAACTTCCAGAAAACCTCTGAAATGCAGGACCAAGATTCTACTGAATTTATTCCTCTTTGAATTTCCGAGACTTCCCCCGCATCTCTCTGAATTCCGCTGAACCTCTCTGAATCTTTCTGAAAAATCCCACGCACAATTTTTCCTAATTCACCTGTGTCTGTGAGTCTGACACTCCCTGAATACCTCTGGAACCCTGAACCAAAAATTTAGCTGAATGAATTCCTCTCTGAATTTCTCTGAATTCCTCTGAATCTTTCTAAATTCTTCTGAATATTTCTGAAAAGTTCTACGCACAATCTTTCTAAATTCATTCATCTCTGAAAGCGTCTGACACTCCTTGAACGCCTCTGAAATGCAGGACCAAGAATTTTACTGAATTTGTTCCTCTCTGAATTTCCCTGCATCTCTCTGAGTTCCTCTGAATTCTTCTGAATCCTTTTGAAAAATTCAAAGCACAAGTGCTCTCAATCCACTAGTCTCTGAAATCCTCTGAGCCACGCTGAATTGCTCTGAATTTCTCTTATGCTTTCTGAATCTCTCTGGAACGTGAAATTTTCAGAGAGATTCAGAGACATTTTTTTTACCAGGGTATGTGTTCAAATTCATGTTAAAATGCATGAAAAATCATAATTCTGTATGCAATATCATAAAATTTCATATTAAAAGTCCAGAAAGTCTTTTTTAAGTGTCGCGGGCGTTTTTTCCAAAAATAAAGTGAGATACGAGAAAATTTTTCGGACAAAAGTTGTAGGGTACCGAGGGAGACATCCGATGGTGGCCTTGGCTTTGACCTCAAATCTCATCTTCAAGGGCATTCTGAGATCGACTCTTGTTTTTTAAATAGCATCTCATATTTTTTACTGCAGATTTGGATTCTAGGTCAAAAACCAAGAAACTTTTGTCTGAACCATTTTCCTGAAATCCGCAAAGATGGCGCTCTAATCGATATTGTTCCATTTTGAATCTGACATTCGAATAACTCGAAAACGAAGGGTCTTGCAAAAGAATGTTTCGTACAAAAGTTGTCAATACACAACACATTTCAATCGTCTACATTACCACCATTCAGAGCTCACGCGATGTAAACAAACGACGGGGTTCAGTGAAAATTCACGATTTTGAAAGTCAGTTTGTCAGTTACATTTGATTATTACTTGGTTTATGACAAATTGAAAATCATGGATATCCGATACACGGTTTCTGAAAAGATCGATATGATCTATATTTACGGTGAAGTGCATAAGAACCCCAGACAAGCATATGACTTGTATGCAGAACGATTTCCTGCAAGAACAACGCCATCCATTAGGTATTTTCAACGAATTACAAAATTATTCTCAGAAACGGGAAGTGTTACAAGGGAAAAACGACATCGAATGAGAACCGTTAGCGGAGAAAATGCGGAAGTTAATGTACTAGCTGCAGTAGCCAATAATCCACACGTGAGCTCTCGTGAAATTGAACTCCATTCGGGAATTTCTCGAAGAAGTGTTCTTCGAATACTGAAACGTCACAAATTCCATCCGTATCACATTTGTTTGCATCAAGACCTTCACGGTGATGATTTCGAAAATCGTGTACAGTTTTGTCGATGGGGTCTAGCGCAAATGCACAATAACAACTTCATCAACATATTATTTTCTGATGAGTCGACGTTCACCAATCATGGTCAAGTAGATCGACATAATATGCATTACTGGGCGACAGAAAATCCAAGATGGTTACGTCAAGTAGAGCATCAAAGACAATGGGCTGTGAATGTTTGGTGTGGTATTTTTCGATCTCGAGTAATTGGACCGTACTTCATTGCAGATACGCTAAATGGAGAGAAGTACAGACATTTCTTAGATCAAGTACTTCCAACATTACTTGAAAACATACCTATTCAGGAACGATTGAATATGTGGTATCAACACGATGGTTGTCCATCCCATTATGCAGTCACAGCTCGAGAAATATTGGACAGAGATTATCCTGGACGATGGATAGGACGTCGTGGACCAGTTCATTGGCCTGCGCGTTCTCCGGATCTTACTTCTCCAGATTTTTTTTTATGGGGATACATAAAAGATACAGTTTATCAACAAGCACCGACTACACCTGAGAATATGCGTCAACGAATCATCAATGCATGCGCGAGCATCAATGAAGATATTTTAGCACGAGTTCAGCAATCTTTTGTAAAACGTTTTGAAATGTGTATTGAAGTCGAAGGCCATCATTTTGAGCATCTACTGCATTAAAATTATCCAAGTGATGTAGACGATTGAAATGTGTTGTGTTTTGTCTGTTATACCCCATCACCTCCATTTCAGTTCAAGGGGTCCCCCTTGGAATCAGACAACTTTCGTCCGAAACATTCTCCTCCAAGACCCTTCGTTTTCGAGTTATTCTAATGTCAGATTCAGTATGGAACAATATCGATTAGAGTGCCATCTTTGCGGATTTCAGGAAAATGGTTCAGACAAAAGTTTCTTGGTTTTTGACCTAGAATCCAAATATGCAGTAAAAAATATGAGATGCTATTTAAAAAACAAGAGTTGACCTCAGAATGCCCTTGAAGATGAGATTTGAGGTCAAAGCCAAGGCCACCATCGGATGTCCCCCTCGATACCCTACAATTTTTGTCCGAAAAATTTTCTCGTATCTCATTTTATTTTTGGAAAAAACGCCCGCGACACTTTAAATGCCCCACCCTGTATACATACATAAATACATAAATAAATACACGCGCACACACACACACACACACATACATACAATTCTGACGTTACAAAAAGTACACAACACAAACAATGAGCATTTATTCACCTCATATCATTTATTGGCCCTTCGCAAAGAATTAAATTTGAAATTTCTGATAATATTCGCTCCATTTCTGTAACGCTTCTCACCTTTTCCCAGCGTGGAATACTGATTTCTTTTCCTTGGAAAAATACCTTAAAATTGCAAAACAAATAAGTTCTACACCATAGTGATGAAAAAATAATCCGAAAATTTTTATTTTGTAAATTTGTTGCAGCCTCACCTTTACTGTTTGATCTTCATGTAGAATGATACGTTCAGCGATTGACATCAAATTACTTTTCCAACGAGTCTACATTAAAGTTTTTTCCACTTTGTTAATGAACCAGTACTCGGATGGCAATACAATATTTTGCATCTGGTTAATAAGTGAATCATTCATAATATTTGAACTCTCTTGAATACGTGGTTCATTTGGATGTAATGTTATATTTTTTTCCTCTTCATTTAACGCGTTGATTTTCATATCGAATGAATGTAATAACTCATCATTTGAATTTTTTATAAACTTTCTATCATTTTCATCACCCACGATACTTGATATTGTGTCGGCTGAGCATGCGATTGATACTGTATTTGAGTTCAACAAATTAACACAATTAATATCTTCGATTTCATTTTCTTTCTTGGGAGTATGATTTGTACATTCAACCGATATACATTTTGGAATGTGATGATCATTTTTCTCATCAGTATTGCACAATTTATTTGTTGTAGCAGGAAAAATGGATAGTATAGCATTGAATGAATGTAATAACTCATCATCCGAATTTTTTATAAATTTTCTATCATTTTCATCATCCACGATACTTGATATTGTATCTGCTGAGCATGCGATTGATACGGTATTTGTGTTCAACAAATTACCAGAATTCACATCTTCGATTTCATTTTTTATCTTGGGAGTATGATTTGTATATTCAACCGATATACATTTTGAAATGTGATGATTATTTTTTTCATCAGTATTGCACAATTTATTTATTGTAGCAGGAAAAATAGATGGTACAGCATTGAATCGTAATGTTGGTCAACCTCTTTGTATAGAATGCACAGTTCCATCCACCAACTTTGTGATGTATTCTCTTCCAATATCTTCCTGTTTAAAATGCCGTTCACAAAGAACATCATTCTGAGAAAAAAGTTCGTCTACTCTCGGTATCACTTTTTGCCATTCCTTCAACATATGGATCTGTGTAAAAAAAATACATTCAATGAAATCTGAAATAAAGCTGCACAAAAAGAAATATATTCAAATATAAATAATAACTTCTGAATACTCCATGAATGTTTTTTGGATTCCAAATCTACTGCACTATTTTTGGAGGAATTCTGTCTCAGAGATGATTGTGACTGAAGGTAACATTCATTGACTGTATGTTATATTATGGAATTACATGTGGGAATAATACTTACTGTTCGAGCTTTGAATAAACTGGGGTTCTTTCACTTTTTAACGTTATTAGAACCTGTTGGACAACCCAAAATGAAACAGTGCTTTGCTACCATGCTTCGCTACAAACGTTTCCCATTAATATAACCAAGAGAAATAATAAATTTTGGTTTCAATAATCATACGACTGGAATATATTAATTTCGTACATTTAAGCATTTTCTTGGTAATAACAGTACTATTCAGTCTTATCTGAACCGAGTAATTAAATTAAAATTATATTAATTTTTTTTTGATAAATCACGAAGTATGAATGAATTCATATGTGAAACTGCGTATGATATTCTTGTACATGGCTAACGTTCGCAGCGCCACCGGTGTTGAAATCTGACTTATAATTTTTCCCAAAAAAATGTGCCATGTCTGTTGGTTGAGATGACACTCCTTATATCTTACTTCGTGCATTTTTCCTGATGCTCAATTCATCCATACAAAGATCGAAGAGAAATTGCCTTCCTTGCAAGTTCGCTTGTTCAATTTTTTGTTTTAAAGTGCTCACCCTGGTGAAAATGGGAGCGAGAAGAAAGAGTAAACGAAGCGTATACTGAACGGTAACAGAAACGTTAATTAAAAGTATACGAAGCTTGAATGGAAAGGATACAAAGAGTATGTGAAACGGGAATTGAAACAAAGAAAGCGGGGAAAATTCAAGAAATCTAAGCGAAAAAATTGAACCCTGTGGTGAGAATTGAACGCGTGACTTGAACTATGGTAGGGTCTTACCCACTGAGCCATGGATCGTCGTTGACATCAATTGCTGAAAGATGTTATTTGAAGTCAGAATAGGTATGACTCGCATACGCTTCATATAACCTACCATTACGTTACATGAAGCATATGCGAAACGTGATCGAAATTTTATGAAACGTGTACAGAACGTATGATTTGATGACTTTCCAGCAAGCGGGTATCATACGCTCCAGAAAGAGGGAGTTGAAACGTTTTTCGCTTCCTATACGTTTCCTTCTCGCTTTGTGTATACGCTTCATTTTCACCCGGGCAGTGCTTCTTGAATAATACTTGATGAGCCGTTTAAATTGCAATACCATCGTCTGATAGTGGACGGATGAGGTAAGGAGTTCAAAGACTTTCCCGTTCAAAGAGCCCGAAAACACAACAATCGGCTGGAAAGGTTATAGCCTCGGTATTTTGGGATGTGCGTGGTGTAATATTAATGGACTATCTTGAGAAGGGGAATACCATCAACAGTGAATATTATATCGCATTATTATAGCGTTTGAAGGCCAAAATTGCAAAGAAACGACCGCATATGGCGGAGCAAAAAATTTTTTTTATTCAGTTTTTGTTAACCCGGTCTCTTTACGCTGCCAAAGCCAATTGGACCGGGGACGGTGTACTTCCAACCTAACCTACGCGGCAGGGGAAGATTTCCTGACTCCTCCACCGTCGTCCCCCTATTACGGTGGTAGCCGCTTTCGGAATTAACTTTGGTTGACGCACCAAACGCCATTTCCCCTTTCGCAGCATTACCGTTTGAGAGAAAGGCGGATTGATTAGTCAGGGATTCGAACCTCCCAGCCTGCCGGGCATCCATGCCTGAAAGTGAATGCGTTAACCGTTCAGCTATGGAACTGGTTAGAGAAAAATTCTATTTCATCAAGACAACGCACCTTGCGGCAATTCAATCAAAACAATGGCAGAACTACACGAATTGAACTTCGAATTGCTTCCTCATCTACCGTATCCGCCAGATTTGGCTCCCAGCGACTACTGGCTGTTCCTACAAAAAATGCTCGCCGGTGAGGAATTTCGCTCGAATGAAGAGGTTATCGCTGAAACTGAGGCCTACTTTGAGGCACAAGAAAAATCGTTCTACAAAAGTGGTATTGAAATGTTGTAGCGGCACTGGAATGATGGCATTGTTCTTGTTGGGGATTACGTTGATGAATACCTAAAGCTAATTTTGAACAAAGAAAACCGTGGAAAAACTGGAGGAACACCTTCACCAAGCCCGTCTAGCCTGCCACCAACACCAGCAAGCAGATTGTTCTTTTGCCGGAGCAGATGGCCATTTGCGCCGTAAGCTGGCGGTAGGCGAAAGTTTAACAAAAACTCTTCAAGGCCTCACAACCAACCAACGGCGCACCAAACGGGGAGCCCCGTTTGCTTCCATCGGAACAGTCAGCCATGTACTATTAACAACCAGAGCCGAAAGATGTCCACTATTGCGAAGGAAGTCAACAGGCTCGGAGTGCAACTGGAAGAATTCGTTAGTGAATCAAAAACCGAAACCTACAGGCTGTTAATGCGCCAGTGGCTCGACGAGCAAGAGCGTCTGATCGACCAATATATAGAGGGAGTAAACACCATGATGAACGCGGTAGTTTTCGCCCAAAACGGCATCCTACACCCTGCCGTGGTATCGCCAAACCAGTTGGAAATGGCGGCCAAAGAGATCATGCAAAGTTCGGCCTACGAGTTCCCTATGACATTGGAAGAGCTCCACTCGGAGCAATTCACCAACCTGATGAACGTCAAGAAACTAACGTCTAGAGATCAACTTATCCTGGTAATCGCTATCCCGCTCCTGGAAAGAAACGTCTACCAGCTATACAGGCCATATAGATGCCCGGTCCATCAAAGCTTCGGCCCAGGCCGGACAGTGGTCGCCTACGTTCCTCAGATCCCGTATGTGGCCGTGGAGGCCAAGCTGATGCTCTATTTCACGCCCACAGCCGCATATCTGAGTAAATGCAAGGTCGAAGGAGCCACGTACATTTGCGGACCCACTCTCCTGCGATTCACCACTGCTAGGCCAACCTGCGAAACGGAACTATTAAGTCGGCCAACGTCAGACCCCTGGAAGCTGTGCACCGTGAAGATTCCCCGAACGCCAAATACATACTGAGCTGAACTCGAATCTGGAATGGGATGGCTTTTCTCCGCTGGTCGGTCCGAAGGAATAGACATACACTGCCCGAACCACCCCATGGGCAAGGCGGTAATACAGGGAATCCTACAGCTACACGCGGGCTGCACCGCTTCTACCGGATCAACCATCATGACTGCCAAAGGCTTTATAAACTCCTCAAGCACCATCCGATACCGGCCACCTCAGGCTCTAAACTTGAGCCTGCTGATCCAAAACTTCACTCCAGAACATACCATAGCCCTGGATAATCTGTCACCACCAAGGCTCGAAGATGACACCGCCAACGACTGGGACAGCTGAAAGGATAAAGCAACCCTGGAGGAAATCGAAACGGAGGTCCGCAATATACAAAGGCACCATCGGAGCTTATTCGGATCCCGCGTGGCCCTATACGGAGTGCCATCCCTAACGATGGCCCTGATGCTCGGAATCATTACTTACGTCATCTACAGAAAACGCTGTGAACAAAGGGCCAACAGAGCATACCAACAGCCCCGGAACAGGTTCGCCCAAAGACCCGAAATTGCGATCATCCATGAAATACCCAACATAACACCGCCAGCAGCACGACCGGCGTCACCACCAACGCCGTTGCAAATAAAAGCCATCTGTCCGCAAAATCGACCTCCGGCTCGCGCCCCGCCAACCGCATCGTTGGATCTGCACTAACAGACGAAGCCGCCTCCCCAAAAGAACACGAACAATACATACCTCCACATTTTAGAGTTATATATAGAGATAAAAAAAAAAGAGCGAGGGTCATGAATTAACCACGA
The DNA here is from genome assembly GCA_018340375.1 of Gonatopus flavifemur. Lineage (NCBI taxonomy): Eukaryota > Metazoa > Arthropoda > Insecta > Hymenoptera > Dryinidae > Gonatopus > Gonatopus flavifemur. The sequence goes on from JAFFJZ010000004.1 coordinate 23,132,997, forward strand.
AGGAGAGAAATTCCTCGTCACCATTCGAACTGAGACCGTGCATGGGATTGTCTTTCGCACCCCACTTCCGGTTTTAAGCAGGGAGATGTTACGTGACGATGAGTTTCACTCCCAGTGTACGGAATAATCTAATCCCTATGCCCGCCTGTATTCCCATACGTTGACTGTTTCAAAACAAAGGGAAGTCAGATCCCAAACATTATTTAGAATATATGTATAAATATATTCCGACCCATAGTATGTAAGAAAAAAAACGCACGGGAAGTCGCTCAAACAAAACGCTGAGCAGGAAGAAAGAATTCGAGGTCAGAGCTCGCATCGATGTCCACATCGATGCATATTTTCGATGCACCGTGATGGAACATACCAACGCGGAACCAAAGTCCAACGCCCGTGGATTCGCTGTCTTTGTTCACAGTACCCAAGTGCCCGTGTTTCTCTCTCTTCCCCAATACCGAATCGATTAATCACTGCTGATCAGGCAGTTGAGTCGGCAAAAAAAACCCTCTTGCCAGGATCTGGCGTGTTCCATCACCCAGGTGAAAACCACGTAAATAGGACGGACGATGGAAAAATCGGGAGATTCGTTACGCGAAAGTAATTTGTTGAACATCCCATTTCCATACGCGAAGACAAGTCCGTCCTTTTCCGCAAGAAGGTAAAGAACGAAGATACGATTGAAGCCAAATTGACGATTAAATATTTCGAGTTTCACAATAAATCGTAAAAGTGTGTCCCTTTGGAAGGTTCCACGGAGTCTTTTGTAAGAAATTCACGTTCAAAAATCTCTTTCCAACGGAACGTTTTCTCAAATTATTTCCCTTGCCTTAGTCACGATTGAAACTTAGTGAAACGTGACTTTGTGGAATAAGTCTATAACCCAACCAAGTCTCGCGAATAGAATCATTTTTTTGTTATAATAAAATCAGTGAAATTCAGTGTAATTAATTAATGGAAAGCATATTTTGGCATCAAATCGCGTTAAAAACTAATCGTGAACCAGCACATCTTCAACCTTCGTCACAGAGAGACAGAGAGACAGGAGGACCACCAGAAGCAACCATCACCTCGTTTTTTTTTGTTCGGAAAGAAGTACCTAACGTGTACTCTTCTTTTCCACCACGGTGAGTCAAGAGCAAAAGAGAAAAATATTAGTTCTTTCTTCCTCCTCTTTCCAACACACTGTATACACGACACAAGGGAATTTCCCTCCATTTCATACTGGCTGTATATCCAAGTTTTTTTTCGGAAATTCTCATAGAGAGATCTGTAAGCAAAAATTATATCTGATTTGCTCATTGTACATCTAAGTTTTTTCTTGGAAATTCTCATAGAGAGATCTGGAAACAAAAGTATATCTGTTCTATGTTTTTCATAGTTTCTTTGACTGGAACAAAGTATTTGTAGAACTAATTCCTCCATATCTTAATTTCTTTCATGTTAACCTTAACCACCACACTGGGGGTGCAAGATAAGAGAATCAATATCTTATCGGAAGCTTAAAACCAGGAGCGGGTACCCACTCGCTTTTCCAATAGAGCCACTCCGGTTGGGAAGGTGCTTTATTCTTACGTATATAACGAGGTTTTTCTCCTCCCTTTCCCCTACGGAAAACCCCGTTATATAACACTTTCTTTATTAGGCCCGGGACTTTTCAGCCCATGTGTCATTATGTATCTCTGAAGGCCCGAACTATAATGCTTCATTTTCATGAATCATGAGGGAATTGAACATTGATTTAGAACTCTTTTTGCGATATTTTTTAGTTCGCCTTAGAACTTCGAATGAAAATGTTCTGTCAAAAGTACCCCAGGTAGCACATGCACGTTCTGAGAATATACGTTGAAGATATTCGAATATTCTATGGAGATTCTTATTACATGCGAATATATTCTACGCACATTCTCAGAATGTTCGAATGAGACTGTTTCGAATATTCTCAGAATATATTGCCACAAATATTGTGGCAATATTAAGGAAGAATGCTGTTGAAATAAAGATTCCCGTCAATATAAACTTCTGCATGTCACCGAAAACCACTTCACAATCAATTTTTCTGATCAATCAACATCTGTAATCATGAATTATCAGTAATATTATGAATTCACATGGATGAATGAAATACTTATGATCGCAACAGACAATCATAATACACTGAGAGAAAAAATTTCCGTGAACAATAAAATATTTAGATGAATAGTCGCCATAAAATACTTGATTGATTTGAATAAACTTTCATTGACTCGATTCAATATTTATTCAATCAAACAAATATGTAATATTCTATGAAATATTTCATCAATGGAAACTTTTATTCAATTGAGTCAATGAAAGTTCATTCAAGTCAATTCAGTATTTTATGGCGACTATTCAATTAAATATTTTATTGTTCCCGGAAATTTTTTCTCTCAGTGTATATACGGCATTTCTTATTAGGTGTACAAATAAGTTTCCGCGGTTTTTTATAAAAAATTAGGAATTTATTGTAAAGGAAAAGTACATTACGTTTTATTCAAAGTATTTTCCATCATTTGCCACTACTTTTCCCCATCTTTCTGGCAACATTCGGATACTCCGTCGAAAAAACTCTTCATCTTTTGACGCTATCCACAAATCTACCCAATTTTTGGTGTCTTCATATGATGTCAAGCGCTGCTCAGACAGACCATGTGCCATCGACCGGAACAGGTGATAATCAGAAGGGGCTAAGTCTGGTGAATACGGCGGGTGGGGTAAAACTTCCCAGTTGAGTGTTTCCAAGTATGTTTTTACCGGCGCCGCAACATGTGGACGAGCATTATCGTGTAAAAGAATAATTTTGTCGTGTCTGGAGTAGTAATGGGCGCGTTTTTCCTTAAGTGCCCGACTCAATCTCATCAATTGTGTTCGGTAGAGAGCTCCAGTAATGGTTTCGCTTGGTTTCAGCAATTCATAATACACGACACCAAGCTGATCCCACCAAATACACAGCATGAGTTTTTTTCCATGAATATTCGGCTTAGCTGTCGATGTTGATGGTTCGCCGGGCTTAACCCATGACTTTCTCTTCTTTGGATTATCGTAGTGAATCCATTTTTCGTCACCAGTGACTATACGATGCAAAAAACTCTTTTTTTTATTCCTGGCAAGCAGCATTTCACTCATGCATAATCGGCGTTCAACGTCTCTCGGTTTTAGTTCATATGGAACCCAATTTCCTTGTTTTTGAATCATTCCTAACGATTTTAAACGATGTGAAATTGCTTGTTGAGTCACTTGTAGAGTAAGTGCAAGTTCTTTTTGCGTTTGGGACGAATCTTCCTCCAATAGTACTTCTAATTCCATGTCTTCGTACACTTTCGGCCTTCCACTGCGTTCTTTGTCTTTAACGTCAAACTCACCGTTCTTAAACTTTTGAAACCATTCCTGACAACTTCTCTCACTTAAAGCAGCTCCACCATATGCTTCTAGAAGCAATCGATGCGCCTCAGCTGCAGATTTTTTCACATTAAAGAAGTAAATCAAAAGTTCCCGCAAATGATGCTTATTCGGAATAAAACTTGACATTTTTGCACGAAAAAAATTACGTGATGCTGATACGGAATCACTAGTACTTTAAGGTTATGGTGTTGCCAGATGACTAAACTTAGGATATTACGTTTTACATCTGACAATTTCTCCATAACCTTCTTGTGGGGCCATCTTTTGACAAACCGCGGAAACTTATTTGTACACCTAATAATATTTCATTACACTTTTGATAATTATTTTTCACACATGGCACTCTCAGAGATATTTGATATTTGCGATATCAAAATGCACCTTTCATTAATTTATTATTCCCGAAGTACAAATCAAAATAATATATTATCCAAGGGCCTGTAGCTTGTCAACAACATTACTGAATTCATGTCATCACGATACTTGCGCATGCGCTGCTCATCAATCTCCCCACAAACTTTGTACGCATATTGTACGAACGTTCCTAGAATATTCGAAACAGTCTCATTCAAATGTTCTAAGAATCTTCTATGAATATTTACGAATTTTCTGCGCTTATTGTGAGAATATTTGATCAAGTACATCTCACGGATGTTGTGAGAATATCCTCAGAATATTCTGTGTTACATGGGACACATACTTGCTCTGATCATTCTCATTAAATTCCACATATTTTTCATCATCACGTAAAAACCATTGGATTATATTCAACTATAAAATTACAGTAATAATATTGTTTGATGAATAACCAATTTTTTCAATCACTAAAAGTCGGTATTATATATAAAGGAAAGAATTATTCATTTGAGAACATTGTATATGAATATCGAATGATACATGAACATTTTTTCGAGCACTTTATGAGTACTATTTGAAATGTCATAATCTTATATTCATACTTCGTTTAAAATAGTATATCTAAACCGAATATGTGCATATGTATAAATATATAAACAACCTGCGATGAGAAAATAAATTCAAAGTAAAATATCAAAAATTCATTCTTACATCTTTATTTGATGGCAATTTCAAATTTTCAATTTTGATGAGCTTGTGTTGATGAATATTTCGTGAAAGTACAGTTTTGAAAGTTTTATCAAATTAATTTCATTTGTGTTTGTAATTTTACGAATATTTATATTCTATAACTGCGATAAGTTATATATCGATTAATTTTCATCCACTACAAAATTGAATCAATGTGTCCAAAAATTTATGGATCCTTCAACTTTCAAATCGATGACAGTTATGAGAAACTTACGTAAATCACATATTATTCGTAGACTCAATCAATCGATCGATTTCTTGTTCTAGCGATCTTAAAATCAAATCAAAGTTTTGAATAAAAACATGTTAATGCATGAGAAATAATAATTGAGTATAGTTTGAAGATTCACATCTCGTCAATGTAAACATTCACATATATGAATATATAAACTTTATATAGATTTATATAATAAATATTTATACTCTATGTGGGTGATTTAGAATTTCATTTAAAGAGAGACACGCGTGTGTAACTCCACAATTGTTATATCGTGTTCGTGTCAGTGTAAGTGAAAATATGGCCCCTTTCATTACAGGCTCGATGTAAAATTGGGTAATCATGTTTCTTTTTTTTATTCATTTACGTTCTCTTTTCCTGAGACTACAGCAGGCTATATTTCAATCCAAGTCTTGAATATAAAATTCAGTCTAATTCCCTGGCAACTTGATTGATTGAAGTCATTGTCAGTTTCTGATTATTGTAACATTTTGAATTTCCTAAATTAATGCAAGAAAGAAAATAATCTCCATGTAATATGATTGTTTTGAATCAAGAGATCAACACGTTGTACTATGTTATGGAATACATCAATGTTTAAATTTGACAATAATTATCGAATTTTTATCTATTTTTCACAGTTACACGAAAAGAATTGAATATTTCAGATGTCTTCATCGTGTATCAAAGCCTCAACAAGTACCCAGAATGTGTTATCTGATACGAGTACATGGGACGTATGCGTTAAATTTGCTGATTGAAACTTAGGACTGAATCTCGACGGATCTGAAATTTTTTTTGGTTTCAAATAGATTCGTTTAGATTTATCTGGAAATGAGATCTGCTCAGATCTAATAATTTTTTTCTGGTGATTGTTACGGTCATAAAAAAAGGACTTATTTACTTAGTTTTCTAATATGCTTTTCCTAAAATGCTATTCCTAATAGCGTTTCGCACGCCAAATGTCACCAAGGTAGAAATCACTTCAGTGATCCTCTTATTATCCTCTAGGGCCTGGCAAGGCCTCAACAGACCCTTGTAGGGGACTTGCGAGGCCCGGTAGGGCTTTGGAATGGTTAAAAGATAATTAAGAGAACACCCCTACTAGGGAGGAGGATCACTAGCAAAGTTGCTTTTTGTCAACAAAACAAGCCATCTCACTCATAATCTAAGCGTGATTGCGATTTGCATTCAGATAGCGAGTCATTATATTATTCGCCAGGAAAACGCTGGCAAGCTACGCACAGGTAAACACGGCTCTGTTATCTGGGTTATCGTGAACTGAAAACAATGCCGTTGATATGCTGAGACAGGGACTTATATGGGGCATTTTACGCCAAATCAGACACCATTTAGCTTTTGCATCTCCGATTTTCTCCATAATTTTTTGTCTCTAGTATCTATTGAGAGAAGTCTCCATACTCATTTGGAGTTTCTCTTGTCCAGCCACTTCCGGGTATGGATCTGAAAGAAAAAAATTTTTTTTGAATTGCAAACAATTATCCGATTGAGATGTTTTTTTCAATTCTCGTTTCTAGATGCACTTTAGGAAAAAAAATTGGTACAAAATTATCAAAACCGTATTCCCATAAGATTTTTGAGTTCCAAATATTAAATTTTGTTTCTTGAAAAACACTTGGCGATGAATTTTCTTCAAATTTTTTCTAAAAAAAACTGTCACTCATAATGCAATTTTTAAGCCCGGCCCGATAATGGGATAACCAAATATATGTTGTTGTATATTTAACTTATTGTTGATATATGGGGCAGAACACGTCAAGTGTTCCCACTTGGAAATGTTATGGTCTCCGATTTTTATGAAATTTGGTGAAGTTGTTGCACTGTCAGAGTACATAAACTGTGCAAATTGGGGAAGCGAAATATGGGCGAGTTGTCAAGATACAGGGGCTGGAAGTTTTGGGTGTTTTTGGTTTTATTAAATCATTAGTCTCATACACGTGCATTCAAAGGGAACGAAGTGCAGGTTTCCCAAACGTTTTTCCCTGTACTTTCCGATAAAACAATGACAATATCCTCGGATAATTATTTATGTGAAAAAAAATGGTTTTCAAAGTATTTATTTTTCAATTTTTTCGTAAAATCGACATTTATGAAAATTTAGAAATTAGGCTCAAAAGAAAGCTCATTATTTCCTCTTAAAAATGAGAGGTCAAACAATATGGTCCCTCAATAACTTCCAAGGGAATCACGTTGCATAGACTGACGCGACCCACGCCCCAAGCGCACCGAGGTCGATTATCAGTCACAGCACGGTGAAGCCCTACAAACAATGATTTCAAGCGTTTCAATCGGCTGCCAATGGTGTCGCACTGTCGATGAAGAACCGTTACTGGCCCGTTGAAACGCCTGCCCTTTCGGGTTTGATGGTCAGTAATGTCGATGAAAAGTGTTCTTCCTTGAACATTTTATTCAACTGAAATGAAAGGGCCACTGTCCATTGGATTATCAAGATATATCCATTCACCTTCGTAGATAACAATAAGTATCGCTCATAGGTCTGAAAAAATGATCATTATGTACCTGTAGTACTGATTACTAAACATAAAAATTCGAAAAAACATGGACCCTAACGTTATCCGATTATCGTTTTGGGCTTTAAAGTTGCATAACGAGTGAAAGTTTTTTCTAGGAAAAATTTGAAGAAAATCGATCGTTGCGTGTTTTTCAAGAATCAACAGTGAATATTTGACACTCACAATTTTTATAGAAATACGGTTTCGATAATTTTGTATGATTTTTGTTCTAAAAGTGCGACCAAAAACGAAAAATAAAAAAGACATAATCACTGATCGGATCACTTTTCGGACAGTTATGAGCATTCAAAAGAAAGGTGCAGAGTTTGTTTCAAAATCGGAAGTGGCTGGTCAAAGAAAGTTGAAAATTGGCTTGGAGGCCTCTCTCAATAGATACTGAAAGACAACAATTCCCGGAGAAAATCGTAGATGCAGAAGCTGAATGGTTTTCGATTTAGCGTGGAACGCCCTATACATGTATACTTTTGTGTGAAATACATATACATCAATTTTCAATCTATATTTTATTGATATCAATAGAAACTAGATACACTGAAAAAAATGTCTTCTAATCAAATAAATAGTTTATGTATCCTCTCTCCATAACATATTCCTTGGAATTAATAACACATTTAATGAAGCCCATCAATGGAACGCTGACCCAGAATAAATTGGTCTTCTAAATGAATGATTTATTCGCCACAATTAATCAATCTTTGTGAGTAATCAAGTAATCAATTGTCGCATCCAATTGAATATTTGACTTCTATAAATGAATATTTTATAGAGAGGGGATGGATAAATATTTTTTCCTAACAGCGTGTACAAAATTCGGTCCTTCACGCCCGTGTTCAGTGATGCCAGCATTTGGTCGACCGAGCCGATTTTCCCTTTCCATCACATCTGTCTGTATAGAAATTCCACACACACCATCAAACCTCCGACAAAAGAAATTTGATTGTATACAGCGTGATGGAGGGGGAAAATCGACTCAGTCGACCAAATGCTGGCATCACTGCTGTGTTGCGTGCGCAAAGTGAGTGATAAAGTAACTTTACCGCACGCTTATTGCTTTACCGCACTGGGACGACTGCCGTGTTGGAAATTCCTGGAGGAATCACTTACTCTGCGCACGCAACTCAGGCTTGGGAAACCGAAGTTCGCGCACCTTGTTAGGAAAAATAGTATGTGTGACTCGCGCAAAGTTGGTGATCCCCCCACTCGCGTGATTTGTTGCCCTCGCTACGCTCGTGCGGGAATCACCAACTTTGCGCCCTTGTTACACAATGTACTATTTCCAGTGCATGGTTTTTTTTTTATACAAAAATATATTGATATTGTGAAATGTCACCCATCCTTACCGCCTGTCTAAGTTGCAGATTAATGGAAATTCTGTGAGTTGATAATGAACTGACTAATCAAGTATATTAAAAAAGTTCGTAAGCGATACCTGTTTCGTGAATCTACCTCGTGATTGACTGTTGTTTTTATTAGCCTATCACAAATGCTCAGGTAAACATACGAGCAGTGGGTAGGGGAGTGATTTGTGAATTCTTCTATTGTCCTGATTACTCATTAACAGAAGAAAATTGAGTGTGGCATAGAAAGAAGGAAGAGAATTATGCTTAGAAATCAACGTATTGGGGTGAAGGGAGTTCATTGTTCATTCCAGATATTTGTGAGATTTATTTGTAGTTGATAATGTTAGCGTGGAAAGCCTCAAAAGGAGACTTCAAATCAAATCGTTCACTTTTTTTGCAAAAACAACAGAACACGATACATATCATATGTCTGGACATATTTTCAAGACATGTTTTGAATAATTTATGTAACATTTTCAGACAAGTTGGAGATCAAGCCTTCTTCAAAAGCACTGCACAAGTGGCACTCTTTTTGTAAAAAACCGGATGAAACTCAGATGAATACAAGGCTGTATCCGGATGTATCCGAGCGCGAATGCGTGTTTCTCCCAGTAGAAATGTTATAGGCATTTACAAGGCATGTAACGCTGAAGTACAAAAAACTAGCCGACTTACAAAGCACTTGTGAAGCATTTGTAAGTTTTCTAGTTTTTCTCTAGTTTAGCGTTACATACCTTGTTAATGCCTACATCGTTTTGACTAAGGTTATGGTGATTCTTTATCTGGTTCAATCCTGATCCCATCCAAGTTTTAGTACTAAGTAAAAGGTTGGATGCTCGGTTGAAACCTGGACAAAGAATTGGGTGGAATCCGGATTCTCAGGATGTCCAGTAATATCCAAACACTAATGCTCTAGTTCGATATGAATCCTATGTGGATTTCGGGATTCAGCATCGGTCGAAATTCCATATATAAGCGCCGGATGAGAAACCGGATGATACCTGGATAGACGGGTAATGTACACTGTAAAAAGAAAGTCTTAAATTCAGCTCATTTCATGGCTGAATCTATGATGCAAACAAATTAAGCCGGAAAAACAATCGCCGACACAATGGAGAAAGCATTGTCTGGAATTAAGATGCAAACAGATTAAGACGTTCTTTTCACAGTGTATTTCCTAAAATTTGCCCGGATATAACCTGGATAACTACTCTTGATTACTGAATGTACGTAAAATTAAAGTCACCCCAACGGAAAATTCCAGCCGAATCCACATGAAAACCAGCAGATCTTGAGACAAAAACCGGACAGTAATTTTTTTAGCTCCACCCGACTCTGCGTTCTTCTTGTTCTAGGATTTGCTAGTTTCCATGCGGATTTGCCTGGAATTTTTTGCAGGGAAGTGCTGCCTTCCTCAGTACCTTTGCAGAACAGGCGAATGAAAAACATTCGATATGCAAAAGATTCGGAACCTCAATTGAAATGAGAGATGGCATCTGACTTCTTTTATCTAAGATTTCGAATCTTTTTTTTCGAACGTTTTCCATTCACCTTGTAGAACGCTTGTACAAAACAAGTCCACAACTTGATATACTAAAACAATTTTTTATTAGTACGTGTTTTATGTTAGATAATACTGTTATTATCAGCATCGATCTGAATATTCCTTAATATGACATCCAATGCTTGACCTATACTCAGTTGAAAATTCTCGGATGGATAGGATTTCCAAATTGCAAGCTCAGGTTTCTGTCCGGGATTTACCAGGGCTCAACCAGGACCCATATGATCCTTCACTCTAACAGCCCAACGTTCCTCGGACGTTTTTAAGACATTCTGAGGATGTTTTCAACCCATTCACACATTCTTAAAACGTTTTAAAAACCCGTTAGAGCAGGATGTGCCCAAAACCTTTCAGGTTTTTGTTCGACTGGTTCGAGACCGTTCAAATTTCTGCTCGGAACTTCTTGGGTTCTCGCCCGATAGGCCCCGGGCAATGATCAGAAGGGTGACACGGAACCTTAGTGGTCCCGAGCAGGCGTCGGACGGGAATCTGAGTCCGCATACAAATTTGGGAATCCCGTGCATCCGGGGGTTCACAACAAGGGGGTACTCACTGCAAGGGTGAAGAATTTCCACATAAACCTGTAGAAGTAAAAGCGACTTCAGAAATAGAATTGATCTTAGAAGAGAATATAATTTTCCTCCAATGAAGATAAATATTTTTCAAAATGACTTTCATCCATAATAAATCAAGTAGCCATGGAATTGACAGAATTTTTATAACACATACCGTGCGGAAATTTAGGATTATGATTCATTCAAGCCACACTAATTATGGCTTTAGCACGGTGATAATTGAATATACAAGAATACTTCGTTTAGTAGATTTTTGTTGTTAACCTATCATCTCGTACAGATATACCAAAACTTTAAAGTGATACTACACCACAACGTGAATATATTTTCATATATCAAACTAGTTCCGCTCTTAGGATCAAACAATTGCTTCAAGTGACATGAGTTGAAGTTCGTGAGGGAACGAAGGGTGACTCTAAAAATTTTGGTTTCGACGTTCATGAACATAAAGATTTTGAGTAATCTGTCCCGTACATCAACGACACATTGGTCCAAATAACATTAACATTAACCCGTATTGAGTGACGTACTATTTCTTTCAAGATGAACAAGGAATTAATATTAATTCGAGCAAATGTTCGTTGAAGTTGATGGCATGATGTTGAGATTGTGTATATTGAATGAAATTTTATCGCACAAACTTATGTATCTGTTTGAGAAACATCAATCGATTCTCATTGCGATATCACTCGATTTTGGAAAATCTGTTCGTTTCTCATCTTGGTTAATGGCGAAAACAACTAAAAATAGAGTTAGGTTTGATAAAAATTGTGTAATTTTCTTGGTTTGCACGATAAAACTGTATTCAATGTGGAATTTCCAATATTGGTGTTTTATTGACATTATTGAAGATTATTCAGAATAGTTTCGATTTTAATATTTCTTTGTACACACAAATTTCCATTGGCACTGTCCAAAGATCTACACACCAATTTTCTTCGTTGAATGTATTTTTAACAATTAGAACATGTTCAGATATTTTATTGACTCGAAATGATTGACGCAAATTAAAGTTTGACTTTGATTTAATTTTTGAATTAAAATTTATCAAATAAAATTCCACAGTTCGGAATGGATTACCGCAAATCAATGCACATCTCTGCTTAAAAATTTTCATTCATTCTCATTGAAAACAATTCAATGAGAATGAATGAAGTTTCTGCATCGGAAATTTCTTATTGAGTGAACTGATTTCTCATTGATTTTTCTTTGAGAATCAATCGGCATTACCCTACATACTTTGGGGAAAAAATTGAAAAATACTGTCAATTGAATCAATCAGTTTCAATCAGATTTTTCTACACTAAAAATTTACCAAAAAATTCCAGCAAATTTGTCGCTAAAATTAAAAAATTATAATTATAATTTTCTTCTCTTTTTTTTATAGAGATTTTGTAGTAGCGATTTTGTACATTATTCATGCCAGAAGGTCATCCAGGAACTTGATAACTCATGTAGGGCCAGAAGAAATTATATCCTACCTAACGGGGTTTGAACTTATATTCCTACCTGCCCACCGACTGAAATTTAATACTCTAACCGTTGACCTACTGCGCGGCTGATTTTCCTGTCATGAGACCAATGACATTGTATTGAATTTTTCTGCCATGAGACCAATGGGTTTGTATTGGATTTTTCTTACATTACAGTAATGCGGTTGTATTGAGTTTTCCTTATAACAGAGCATTGGGTATAAATTAATTTTTCTCGAGTTTAGAGTAATGAATTTTCTATGCGGAGGAACAATGGATTTGTATAGAATGTTTTCACAGAATCATTGGGATAAATTGGAAAAACTATTCTAACGAAGACTAGGGGTGCACCGGATATCCGGTTCTGATTCGACCACTGGATACCGGATATGCGTCCAATCCGATGTACGATGCCGATGTCGACGTATCCAGAATGATTTATCCGATCTGTCCGGATCACTGGATACCGGATCGAACGCATATCCGGCCGGGTCAGAACCGGATATCCAGTGCATCCCTAATGAGGACCTACTAAAAACTAGTATTTCAGAAATTTCTCATGATTCGTCATAGAACGTATTCCCGGAAAATTTTGATTGGCATCGATTGAACATTGACATTAGAAATAATGGGTAATTATATCAGAATTTCCTCATAGAAACTTATTGAACATTCGGATCCTATAAATTCCGGTAGTGGGTCATAAGTTCCAAAATATTTGTTCCAATCCGAAAGTTCCAATTAATTCTTTTTCCCAAAGGACCTGTGTTCCAAAAGTTCTTTGTTTCGAAATCCCAATTGTTCCAGACTAATCAAAAAGTTCCCACAGTTCCTAAACATTCATGACAAACCTTGGTAACTTCATAGCAACCTTCAATCAACAACGTAACCTCCTTTCACCATAACCTTTCGCAGTTCTTAAAAATTTTTCCGCATGTTATGACAATAATTCTAGATTTCAATTGCCGAAATTTATTTTAAAAAAACCACAATATACAAATATACAATTATGGCAAAATTTATTACATCCGGTAGATCAACATACTTGCACATTGACGGATATTTATATTATCGGCACTCTAACGGGAATGGTGTGGTTTACTGGAGATGCAAACAATAGGGTGAATGCTCTGCTCGAGCAACTACTATCGTTGGTGGACTTCCTGTTACAGTGAAAAAAGGTGGACCAGAACAGTCTTCACATTCGCATGCTCATCCTAACAGAGAAGAGGTTAATGCTCTCAAGGTGGTAGTTGGTATTAAAAGAAAATTTGTCTGAAGGATGGCACAATAGATTCCAAGTAGTAATAGGAAGATATCATCCAAGCCTTTACAAATTTTTTAGTGAGCTACAGAAAGAACAGGGAGACACTGAAAGCATGTTACGACAGCTCAATCTCGGTCAAAAAATTAAACAGCCCCGAGCACCGTCTAGGCGGAAAATAGAAGATCGGATTTTTAATATCGTCTCGAAATATGACGAATATGTGGATAGAAATAAAATTATTGAATATTTAAGAACTATTGGATACAATTTGAATTTTTAGAACACTTTGGAACTTTTTATGTTTTGGAACTCTTACACTTTTGGATAAATAAACTTTTGGAAAATATTGAATTGGAACTTCTGATTTGGAACTTTGGGGTTGGAACTATTTTTTTGGAACTTATGCACCCCAATCATAAATTCCTCGTCGTTTCTCGTAAGGAGCACTTACGGAAAATCCCGACATTATGAGACATTTCTCACGGACACCTATATCACGGCCCTAGCGGTTTTGAGGTTACCAAAAAGTTACCAAAAAATTTCGGTACGTTTGTGACTTTTTCTTACCACAAAATAACCAACAACCGCATCTTCAGTGCTACTCATCAGTAACGATTCGGTATCTTTTGGAACAAAACCATTTGTTTACCAGATTACAGGAATGATCTTCTTGGTCATTTCTTGGTTGCTTGGTGGTTAAAAACCGAAGATTTACCGAATGTTGAGAATCCTGCATTGGTTACAATTTGGTTCCTTTTTGGAAAAAAATGCCTGAAATTACCGCGAATAGGAGGAACCAAATTGTTGCCAATCAGTCGCACTCAAGTTTGGTAATTCTATGGTTGTGAGCCGGAAATTATCCGAATACTTACCAATATTGTTCCTTCTATCTGCGATAATTCCAGGCATATTATTTCCAAAAAGGAACCAACTTTCCACCAATCAGTGGCACTGAAGTTTTGGTAATTCTATGGTTGTGAACCGGAAATTATCCAAAAACTGACCGATTTGGGTGCTTTTATCTGCGGTGATTTCAGGCATATTTTTTTCCGCAAAGAAACCAACTTTTCCCCAATCAATGGCACTGAAGTTTGGGCGATTCTATAGTTGTGAACCGAAAATTATTCAAAAAATGACCGATTTTGTTCCTTCCATTTGCGATAATGTCAGGCATATTTTTTTCAAAAAGGAACCGAATTGTACATCCTGTTGATTCCGTCATTCTTTACCAAAATTTGTCCAAAACTCCTCCCATAAAAATACCGATCGTGTAGTAATTTGTTGGTAATTATGTGGTACAAAAAAGTCACAAACGGTACGATGATTTGACCACAATATAACCAATCTCCAACCACAATATTACCAAACCACAAAATTACCAATTTCTTACCAAAAATTTCGTTCAAAACGGGATCGCTAGGGTGAACATCTCTATCCTGTAAATATCCCATCATTTCTTGTAAAATGAACTTTCAGACAATTCCGATTGAAACCGATTAAACATTGACATGAAGAATACTGAGAAATTCTATGAGACATTTCCCATAGGAATCGATTGAAAAGTTTCATTCTGGGAATTTCTCATCATCTCTCGTATAACGCGCTTGTCAGAAATTCTGATTGAAACTGATTGAACATTGACATGATTATTAAGGGAAAGTTATATCAGCATTTTCCCATAGAAACCTATTGAGCATTGATAACGCAGAAATTTCTCATAATTTCTCATTACAGCCTCTTTCAGGAATTTCTTATTGAAACCCATTGACCATTGATATGGAAAATCCTCCAAAATATAGACTCTACTCCAGAAAATTCCTATCGGAACCGATCGACGGTTGGTAAAGACAAAAAAATGAAATTGAATGAGCATTTTCCTACAAATACTCATTCAATTCTTTACACTAAGAACTGTTCTATCATTTCTCATTTGATATTGTACGTATTTATTGAGAGATAACCGATTGGCTCTCATTGGATACTGATTCCTGATTCATTCTCATTCAGTTTCAATGAGACGTTACAGACACTTTGATCTTTCTCATTGGTCTCGTTCAGTCTCATTCAATTGAATGAGACTCTATGAGATTCTATGAGATATTTTAAGCAGGGATACGTTGTGAGATCAGCCAATATTAGAACTTTCATATTATAATCGCCGACTGTTTATTGTTTATGCAATTAAATTTTACTGATTACTGGACAATTTATTCTATTAGGTTGGTGCAAAAGTTAATGTAGGTTTTTGTATATTCTCATTTTCCGCCCTGAATTCTTTATAAATTTTTATGTGTTTCATACGTCACCTCAAGATCATACGTCGACTGAAAATAATTTTTTTTCATTACAATGCACTAGTTGGTTTCACCTAAGGGGGAAACGCAGTGTATAAAAAGCACCTTCGTGAACCGACATTATCTTTGAACCAACTTAACATTCAAATTTGACAATCGATCGAAGGAATAATGAAATTTAATTATTTCAAGTTCAAAGAATATAATTTATCCCTAGTAAAACGGTTCTATATATGAGTTATCCCGTACAGCGCACATGGGAGAACCCAAATAAGACTTCAACTCTGCTGCAAGGTTGACGAAAAGGGTACGAGTTTACAAAACTCTTGTACGAGAGTTGTAGCAACCTTACACTGACAAGGTTATCAATAACAAGTCAAAAGTAATCGAATGAAAAGTCTGACGGATTTATGAAGAGCTTAAATGATATCTGGGAGGAATGTGGTTTCAACCTGTCACATGACTAGCACATATACGAATATCAAGAACATGACAGTGGCATGAAGATTTCGGTGGACGTGATTTCATGCTGTAATCATACGAATTTTGCCACGTGTGCTATATGAGAGATGCTTTGATGTGTATCATATGTAGTTTTGTGAATCTTTCATATAGCTATATGAAATTATACATTTATCAATAAGCACTATATATAAGAAAAGTAGTGAAAATTCGGATATAATTAATACAGAAGGAAATAAGGGCTCACATTTTCATTGATAGTTTTCGAATAAAGTCCCAGACAGCACAAATGATCATTTTAAATTCACAAAAACTTCTGAAAGAACTTCTTGAACAGTCCCTGTTATGACAGTAAAAAGGCATTCAATATGCATACATGTTGAATACCTGAATAGTTCTTTATGAATTCTTGACATGAATTCTTTCTGAAAATTAAGTTATCCTTCAAGAGTTCATTTTGAATTCAAACTATTCATAATGAATTCATGTTTACTGTCATAATATGAGCTCTTTGCGGGGACTTTTGTGCTGTATGGGGTGTATACATTTTATGTCGTGAGAAATTATGTATGTTTCATAAATAAAACTTATGTGATTCCTGTTGTAAAATCCAGTTTTAAATATACACATCAAACCGCATAAATTGGAGGTTTTATCTATTTTGATGTGATTCGATGAGAAGAGCTGTAGGTGTCAGATTGAATTGTATGACACTTGATAAGCGTTATGAAATCTCGTTGAATCTCATGGATTTGGTTATGAATACAAATAGTCAACCTTATAGAAATTATTAAAACAAAATTGAAGGCTATAAAATTAGTCTATGTCGTTTTATGGAAATTTTACAGCAGGTATGTTTTATACAATTGTGTCGAATACGTACGAATTATTGTAGAATTTCATATATAGAACATATATCAACATCTTTTACTAGGGATTAAAACCAATATACAAAATAATTCGTTCCACTCGGATAACAATTCACACAGCACATATTCCACAGGAATATGACTAGCACCTAATAGAACGTGATTAGCACATTCGTTGAAATTTCTACGTAGTATGTGTAACATTTAAATTCTCGGCGATGTGCCGATCACGTTCTTTATCCCACAAAATGCTGACTATCATTCACGTATTTCCGAAGAAACAGAATCTGCAAGGCTTAGCGATGAATATCACTTTACAATAGTTCTTTATTCTTTCTCCGTATTGAGAGGACCAGCCACCCAATAATCAAAATTTATACTTCCTATGTCACGAAATTATCCTTTATCATAAGAAACTTAAGGTACCTCAGTGGAAATGAGTGTGTTTCATAATGGAACAGGTTTAGCTTCGATTTTCAATAAGCAAAATGATGAATATCTATACATTTGTTCTCACATAACTTATAATAAAAACGATTGAGATCATCATTCAATGATATCTTTTTCGAAATTCTCGTATGTTGGAAGTTTGTCTTCGTAACAAAAATTGTTTAAGATGTTTTGACAGGTACATTTTCCAGATGTTACATTAATACAGCCTCCCTTTTTGTGTACACTGGATATCTAATAGAAGTCCAAATGTTGAGTTAATATTCATTCGACGTTTATTAGATGTCCACGACATATTCATATATGTTTCGGACATTTATTCACAGGGAACATTTTTCTTCTCAACGTTTCAAACATTCATCATGTTCATCAAAAGATACAAAGAATAGATTTGAGATAACTTTCCGACAACTTCTACACATCATAAGAGAGGCACCTAAAAGATCTCCCAACAGGATACATTGGAAAACTTTCTGATATCTTTCGAAGAACATGATGAATTTGATATGTCAAGAGGAAAAATATTTACTGGGTTGGATATTGAAAACCATAACTTTAAACGTTATGAGCTCTTCAAGGAAAACATAATATTATTTATGATGATGAAATGCACAATGTTATCTTCTCTGTCCTAGATGAAATGGGTGAGAAGACATCATTTTCTCCTTTCGGATGATTTTTACAATGTATGAAATTAGACTACGATAAACCTACTTGCGTTGTCATTTTAGAGATATACGTGAACTACAATCAGCACATCATAAGATAAGTAAACTTTACCAGAGGCCATCAAGCTGAAGTACTAACGAAATTGAATTCATAACTGAAAACTGGAGAATCGATGAATACGAATGAAAATTAATCAAATACAGAAAAGAAATGTTGTGCAATATGAATTTTGAATCTAAGATGACAGTTTCTCATGAGATATTTCGTTTTATACAATAAGAATTTGTCATGAATTCGTTTGAGCATTTGAACACATTAGCGCCTGAACGGACATTTTTCGACACCAAAGTTCAGAGATTCACTGTACAACGAATTTGATCGGAAAAATATTTTTGAACCACTGCACCCTATGTTTCGAAGGTCGTTCTTTCGAATGGTGATGTTCAGAGAACGCTCAAATGAGTTTTTCTATGTGAAAATTGCAAATTACAAAAAAAACAATGTTTTTCTGAGAACAATTTTTTTGTTTGCTTTTGCATTTTTTTACACACCGATGAATATCGCGTCCATGGACCCTAAACTAAATGGTATTAGCTTGAGATTAATAGAAGAAAATGTTTATTCATACAAAAAGGCTTCCGGAACGAATTTTTTCAGAACCGTAAAAGAAAATTGTTGATTTTTCGGAAAATGGAGAAATTGTTTTAAAAATCTGAAAAAATTTTGGGGTATTGTTTGACGGATTTGAAGACCCTTTTGTTCTTATAAAATTTTTCCGCAAGCCCATAGCATATATATTGTCAATCGTGCCCACGCTTTTCCTGAATCCCGTCTGATTCCCCGGAATCATCCCCTTCTCCTACACCTCTTGCTCCAACCTCCTTGCCAATACCGTTGCATATATTTTATATAACGCTGTGGTCAAAGCCACCCTTCTATAATCCTCCACCTTCTTCCCTTCACCCTTCTTTACTATCGGAACAATCCAGCTTTCATTCCACTCCTTTGGCCCTTTCCCTCCCCTCCACACTCCTTTCAGTATCTCCCATAATGACTTCTGCACCTCCTCACCCCCATATATCCAAGCTTCGCCCGATATCCCATCTCCCCCCACTGCCTTCCCCTTCTCCAGACTCCTTATCACTTCACTCACCTCCCCTCATTCTATCTCCCTTCCCCCATCTCCCACGCCCAATCCCTCTGCACCTCCATCCCTCACTCTCCTCTCTACTCCCTCTAACAATCTCATAAAATGCTCTTCCCACATCTTTAACCATATTCCTTCCTTAACCTCCTTCCTACCCCCTCTCTCTTTCCTAATCATATCCCACACCTGCGCCTCGTTCCTCACCCTCCGGATCTCTTCGAATACTCTTATCCTCTCCTGCTCCTCCTTCCTTATACACGTCGCCCTGTATTCTTTCTTCCTTGCCATTATATCCTCCACCTCTACTTTCCCCTTTATCCATCTCCTTATTTCTTCCGCCACCTCCCTCTTTTTCTCCCTACACTCCCCATCCCACCATCCATTCATTCTCCCATGTCCCCCTATCCTCACCTTCTTTCTTCTCCACGTTTCCCTTATCCTCTCCTCCAGTTTCCTTTTCAACTCCTTTTCCTCCAAACCAACCCCCTCCCAACCCTCCATATTCCTCTTGTACTTCCTGACTCCTTCTTCTGACCAATCTATGACTTCTCTCCATTCCTGTTTTCTGTCTTGCTTCCCCCTCCACTTCTGCCCTCTCCCCATCATTTCCATCATCATTGGTGAGTGGTCCGAATTTCCACTTGCCCCCACCTTCATTCTCTCCACTACCTTTCAAGCCATCAAATCCCCTATTACGTAGTCGATCACCGATTGTCCCTCCCCCCCAATGTATGTCAATTCACCCTCTTCATGCCCTTTCACCACCCCATTCATAATTCCCCACCTCTTTCCTTTTAATATTCTTACCAACTCCATTCCTTCTCTGTTCATCCTCGATCTCCTCTCCCTCACCTCTTCCACCTTCTCCTCCCTATATGCCCATACTACCCAACCTCTACCCCCTATCCTCGCATTAAAATTCCCTCCCATTATGACCCTTTCTTTCAATCCACCCCCACCCAAAATCTTCTTCACCACCTCCATTTTCTTCTCTACTTTACCATCTGAGTATATCAGGACTATACTCCATATCTCCCCCTTCCACTTTATTCTTCTCACCATCACCCCCTCCTCTTCCTCTCTTTCCTCACCTTCTCGACCCTCCTCCAAACCCCTCCTAACCCCCATCATCATCCCCTCATAGCTCTCCCTTCCTCATTCCTTCTTTTCGCCAACTGCACCCTCCATTTGTAACCCTTTGGCAATAGGCCAAAGTTATTGAGAAAAGCATTGATATTGGAGACCTCAGAAGCACTTCAGTAATTTTTTTCTCAATAACTATGGACCTGCGGAAAAATTTTGCGAGGAAAAAAAGTCTTAAAATTCATCAAACAATACCCTCAAATTATTTCAGATTTTCAAAACGATTTTTCAAAAATTTCAATTTTTCCATTTTCCGGAAAATTAGAAATTTCCTCCCACGGTTCTGAAAGAATTTGAGGGTATTCTCTGACCAATTTCAAGACGTTTTTGTTCTTTGTAAATTTGTCCTCAAGTCCATAGAAATTGTGAAAAAAAATTCCTGAAGATCAAAAGTAAAATTTATTGTTTCGGACGCCCTTTTGTATCAATAAGCATTTTCTTCTATTAATCTTAAGCCAATGAATTTTGGTTCAGGGTCCATGGACGCGATATTCATCGGTATTAGGTATGTAGAAAAATGCCAAATCAAACAGAAAAATTATCTGAAAAAATTTTTTTCCAAAAAAAGCAGTGTTTTTTTTTCAATGTTCCCTTTTTCACATAGAAAAACTCATTTTAGGGTTTTATAAACATCAACATTCGGAAAAAGCGACCTTCAAAACGTAAGGTGCAGTGGTTCAACAATTTTCTTTCGATCAAATTCATTGTACAGTGAATCTCTGAACGTTGGTGTCGAAAAATGTCCGTTCAGGCGCTAATGGGTTAATGTGGATTGTTTTAGGCAAATGTATCTTGAAATGCCCTTCTAATTCTCAAGTTGTTGTTATGTGTGCCGAATTTCCTGAGATCGAATATTACTTTAACATATTCTTTAACATCTGTTATCGATGGTTTCATTGGGAATTCGTCTTTGAATTCCATGGAGATGGCTTGAAGATTGACTCGTATTGACATTCTTTGAAAATTAGCTAATCTTGAAATTTGTGGTTAGGTCTCCTTACGAATGTTTAAATCATACAAATTAATCATCTTGTCTTCCTGTGAGGATTTGTGACAACCGGATACCGCTCATAGCATTTCCTCCATATTCTAGCAAACGCGACACTAATCAAATCATTTAACCCAAATTATTCCAAAGTATTCTGATGAAATTGAATGTATTGCTTTGTATAGCAATACTACATGCACCGAAGAATTGTTGTACAGATTGATATTGGAATTTTATTCCTATTAAAGAACTTTTGAATAATTTAGAATCAATGTTTTTACATATCTCGACCGGAAATTGTTAAAGGAACAAAACTGTAAAAACATTTCGAAGGGTAAAGTGTAGTCTTTGAAGAAATTTCAGTATTGGTCACCCACTGAAGTTTGTTATTAGATGCGTTGAGTTGTGCTCACGATATTTCTTGATTTTTTGTCGACGTTTCAAACCTTTACATGTTTCCAGGTGATTATTGCGTGAAAAGATGAAAATATACATTCGCTAGAGCATAGATTGAGAGAAGGCAGATTCGTGAAAATAGCGAAAACTCTTTTCATTGTGCATGTGCAAAAATATTTGGACAGTTTTTGAGATTGCGGAAATTCGATTGGAGCGGTATTTCCAGACAATGATGTCAGATTCGAGACCGAGACCCTTCTTACCCTCTCCATTGACCGCTTCCCCTTTCTCCCACCATGTGGATTTAGTGGGGCGAGCGAGAGAGAAGGAGAAACTATCACTTTCTCGCTCGTCCGACTCGAACCGTATGGTGGGAGAAAGGGGAAGCGGTCAGTGGCGAGAGTAAAAACGATCTCGGCATCACTGTTTCCGGAGTTACAGCACTTTGTACAAAAACGCCCTGCTTCTCCCAGTCCTTCAACGAGAAATGACATAACTGTGGAACAAATGATCAAAGAGAGGAAAACAAACACGCATTTTGAAGCTAAATTTATGCTCTATCGAGTGTATATTCTTTTCTCGCGCAATAACCACATGGAAAAATGAAAAGGTTCAAAACGTAGGTAAGAAAAATCGAAAAACATCGAAAGTTCAACTTAATGCCGCCAGCGATGGCGAAAACGTTACACCGTTTTTTTGTGTCAATTGGGTATAAGTGTTTGATTTTTATGCAACGCAAATCTGTTCTGGTGAAAGAGCTTCTGATATTTGAATCAATTTACATAGAAAACTGATTGTATTTTGAAAGCTCGAAATTCATCATTGATCGAAATCAAAATGAGCTCGAAATAGTGACCACTGTGCGATCGAATCGATCTTGATTTTGAGATTATTTCGATGTTCTGATATTGATATCATATTGACATCCTTCCGACCATTCATTTCTGCCAGGGGAAGTATTTGCGTTTTAAAGTAGGTCGTGAGTAGAGTTGATCTCAACGGATATGTTTGAAAATAGAGTGGAATAAAATGAGGTGAATTGGTACTGTACATCCCCTGTTTAAACTCAACATTTAATGGCCAATAATACACATTCGGTCGAGAATTTGAACTAGGCTTAAATCAGAAATCAACCAATCAGAATTCAGGATTTCAGACTCAAACCTTCGTTCAATTTTGAACTTGGGTGTTGGAACTGGTTCTAAAAAGTGAAGTGGGAATGGTCAAGTTCAACGGAATTTTCATCAGAAAGAAATTCACTTTGAAAAACAGATATTTCTTGGAATCACATCACTCATAGCGAGCTACTCGAGATATCTCGGAATTTCTTTCTGCATATTTTTGTATAACGCATAACCTCTCATAAGTTTTCATTGGTTACGTTCTATAACATCGAACATCCGTAATTATAAATACTGTTTTCGAATAATGGTCGCTACACGTTCGATAAACATTCAGTAAATATCCCATGGGGAAACCCTGGTAAAAAAGCCGGATAGAGAACCGGAAGAAAACCGGATAATGATCTGGATCAAACCCGGATGATAATCCGAATCAAATCGGGATGGAACTTTCCAGGATTCCATCCGGGTTTCAATACGGATTTTATCCGGGTTTCAGGACTAGATATTTTTTGAAATCTCAAATGAAAACCAAACGAAAAGCCGAACGAGTTTCATCCAAATCTTATGTGGGATTCCGGAAAATATCTAGTATTGAAATCCGGATACCGATCGATACTGGCTCAGTACTGCGGCCAGAGTTGCCCGTAATTGCAAATCTAAAGCTACCAAGCTATTAAATCTGGCAAGCAGTTGGCATGATAACATCATTTTACATAAGGGCCTGTATAAAATCCTCAACTGTGTCAGTACTGTTCGTTTGTATGCGTCGATTATGGTAGAAATCCTGGTATTCCAACCTTGTTCAAACAGTACCGATTTAATACTGGCCCAAGACTGTCTGTCCACTTAAATCGATACAGTTCGAAATTCGTCGAATAGGTCGTGCGAATTGAAAAATAATGATGACCCTGGTAAGAAACCCGGACAGAACACTACGTCGCATCTCCGTGGTATCTACGTAGACCACGTAGATACCACGGAGATGCGACGTAGTGTTCTGTCCGGGAAACAATCATTACCGTCAAATTTTGGTAAATATAACCTTGCCAGTACCAGGCCATTTGTCAACTCCGAGGATTTCCACATGGGAGGGGAAATGTTTCTCGAATGTTCAAAGATCTTACTTGTTTTGAGGATATGAAAAATACTTGGGTTTCATTTCAATATGATCAAATAAGGTCAAAGAAAATTAATCTCCTCATTTTGGGATACTAATTCCACTCTTCTCCACAGGCGTCCACAATTGGACAGGATTAATCAGATCTGGTAATCAATTCCCTGTGAATCATAGCCAAAATTTCACCAATGTCTGATTCTTATCTAGGTAGTCCTTACCGTCTTTTCCGCAACGAATCAAGTTTCTGTTCATCATAGAGATGTTAATAATAAATAATTCCAAAGAACCACTTCAGCTGAGAAAATTCGGCACATATAAGTTGTTTTATCCTATAATGTTGATTACTTCAAGACGATGGCTCATATATAAATCACATACAGACAAACATAATAATTCATGTATAATCCGTTTGTGAATCAATTTAAAGGCGCGCGTGCTTCATATATGGATTGTATATGGATCGTATATGTAAAGATGTTCTGAAACAATTATATATGGTTTACATATGGGCCATACGTAAGAACATGAATCACTTTCACTAGGTTACACCCTCCAGCATTTTGCAATTTATTTGACAATGATGCGTGATCACATACAGATCACAATTTTCATGGACTGAGAAAAACGGTCATTGGACCAAAGGAATATTCCTTCCAATAGCAACAAAGAAATATTGAATCCATTCAAAAATCATCTCATTGTTTGAATGATCGATTACTTCGATCAAGCAAGTAGGTTTGAAAACTGATAAAATGATTATAGGAACTATGAAATCTTCACTGAATGAATGAACTATTTCTTCGTCACCGTTGGAAGAAATATTCATTTGGATTCATTGAATTTTATTTTCAGTGTATTACAACAAGTTATGAGAATAATAAAAATCTGTTTAAAACAATCAAATAAAACCAGTTACCACAATCTCATTACAATATAATCATTGATGACTTCAGCAAACTGTTTTTAAACCTCAAACTTCTCTTACAATCTATCATTAATATAATTCATAAATTTCTTCCTTCTCCTTTACCCACGGTGTATGTAGTTTTACGGCACCATGGTGCACCGATTGAGTAAATATAATTGGCGTAAAACTAAATTTCTTGATGATATTTATCTGTTCGTGTTAAATCTTGTACACAATGTTGTGAATTCAAGTGTCTCTGTGAAAGTTTCTTCGAGAAATTTTCGTTTGAGGAAAAATCTATATATTTCTATTTTCGATTACAAACCATGTGTTTCTGTGCGAGGATAATACCAGTTTATATCAATCACAACTCCAGAGCACCAAATCAAAACACATTTATAGAAATTGTCCGTTGATTTTCACTTTATCCACGATCGGTTTTGGTCGATTAATGATGACGGCTTGTATTCTTTACATTTTAGGTGCAAATGTGATTAATAACTATTACCATTTAAGAGACAACGATGAAACGATTTCGTTTCTCTCAAAGATTCGGTACGATGTGTGGCTTGGCAGTGGTTGATGCAATTTCAGACAGTCGCACATCGATGGGTATGCGATCGTCGTAAAGGGTAGGCGCTTGCAATATAATGCCTGCTGTGCCAACGACAACGGCCAATGTGAAGATCCACAGGAATAACCTGTCCAATACCATAGCTACATACTTCCAGTCTTCTTTGACCTGAGGAAATAAAACACTTTTGGATTCTCTTTTGGAATGATGAATCAAGTTGAATAAATTATAAATTTTCTTGTGAAAGTTTTGGGCTTTTATTTCCCGAAGAGATCATGGAGCTTCAATGCACGTTCAGACTGAACCTGCATAAATCGGGCTGAAGGTTGATCACAGCTAATTTTTAGCTATGTCTCGAAATGCTTTCAGGAAACATCGATGCAACGTTTATTGGAGGTTCATCGTTCGAGAAATCGATTAAATAAAATGAAATCTAAATGAAGTAATCAATTAACTAATTCAAGAACCGTTTGCTTGAATCAGTTTGAACTAACCTCGGTTTTGGTGTAGCGTCATCAAACCTTCCATGAATCTGCAATCAACATTTCATCTGTGTTTCCTGAAAGTATTTTGAGACCGGACATCTCAACGTTGGTAGGATCTCTGTCGTACGTGATCTTAAAAATTAGCTTTTCTAAATCTTTGGCCTAATCAATGCAGATCTGAGCCGAGCGTTCGGTGACGCTTGATGTTCTTCGAGAGTTTGTAAATTCTTCAAACTTAAACTCATGAAGTAATATTAAGGAGACATGACTTCGTATAGAAGACTTGATACACTTTGCCGGGTCAAAAGGGCCAGGTCCGTCAAATGGAATAACTTTTACAATTAGTGCGCATGCGCCCTACAGCATACTTGTCCTCTCATCATCGCAAGGTGCGAGTGAAATAATTACGAGAAAATCATCTCACTCGCACCTTGCGATGATGAGAGAAGGACAAGTACGCTGTAGGGCGCATGCGCACTAATTGTAAAAGTTATTCCATTTGACGGACCTGGCCCTTTTGACCCGGCAAAGTGTATCAGATTCTGAAAATGCATCCATTGGAGTTATGTCTCCTTACTATTACTTCGTGCTTAAACCATACCTAATAATAGCACGGCTTTGTAGTATTTATTCGGTACAATTTTGAAGTGGGAAACAAATATCCAAATCGTACGAAATTCATATCGAAAACATATTGAAATCTAACAGTTTCAATACCCGGGGAAAAATGATCAAATCTGACTAAATTCCAACAGATGGTAGTAGATGGTGTAGGTCTGATTTTTGGTTCACGAGATCGAGTTAGGTCTATTCAAATCTTAAGAGCTCCGATCAGATTCTGACATGTCCCGTTAGATCTCTGTAGATCTCGTTAGATCCCTTGTGAAAATATCTTCACGCCAAACTACGCCAAAAACTGAAATTTCACGTCAATCTACACTACCACGCACTAGTTGCACTACTTGGCACAGAACTACATGATTGAGCATATTAGACTTCACGTAGTTTTATGCCGAAACTACGCAAGATTACAACGGAGCGGAAATGAGTATTTCGGTGTAGAAACGAGAATAATAACTACTTCATTATTGAGAATTGCATAGGAAGCTAGGAATTCCTACACATTTCGATAGACTACCATACCGTTTTAGCAGAGTTATTCGTATGAATACATGTTGCTGGAGTTTAAATCGCTTATTGAAGAACAAAATGCCAGCTCTTTGAGGACTCAAAATCTCACAGAACAATTCTTGAATGCTCCTTTCAGTTCCAAGCAATTCATTCGGGAAGATAAGTAACAAAGATTGATCAGATTCTATGGATTTGGATTTTCGTTTCGTTTCTATAAACGTTTTACGCGTTCCTACGCTCTCCTACGTATTTCTACGCCCCTTCGAGAAACGCAGGCTGAATTGTACCATTGGTAGTAGAATGATATGCTTCAGCGTAGATGTACATAGAAGGCTTCCAAAGTAGCTGATCTAGGTGATCCGGATCACTTTTCAACCTTTTCGATTGGTTGAAAAGCTGATTCGATCACCTAGATTATTGCTTTGGAAGCCTCCATAAATTGCTATGAATTTCCACGAAACACTACGAATATTCATGGACTGTGTTGATTTGCTTACACAAGACCAGCGTAGGAAACCAAACTTCGGCGGACAAACTCCAGGGTTTTACGCCATTCTAAGTATTTCCACGTCTCTTCATGCCATGCTCTTCAAGCCTGACTGTAAAACGTACGGTGGCGTATTTTGACGTAGACTTACGCAGAATACTATGAATTTTTATAAAAACGCTTGATCCTTCATATGTTACGCCGATTGGCTATCAAAAATTTAGCGTAGTAAACCATACTCCAGGGTTTCACGCCAATCTACTCATTTCTACGCCTCTTTACACCACGCTATTCAGGCCTGACTGTTGAATGTAGAATGGCGTACTTCAGCGTAGAAATACTTAAAATCTACGAATTTTTAAAAAATCACAGTGGGACTAATCGAGAATTTTTTATATAATCGAGAGATAGGGACTTAAGTTTTTTTTTTATATGAAGAGCAGCCATTCCAAATTTCAGGAAAATATTCAGAAAGTCAGATGAGCCCGTTTAGACCTTGAGAAAATTCATGGGAAATGAGGTTATTGAACAAAATTACGAATTTTTCACGATTCAAGAGAGTGAAAAATTGTTAGTCGATGTGTTATGCATCATTTCTTATGTATTTTGATGTGCTGAATCCAAATGTGGAAACAGAATGTGTTCATCTCTTCAAGTTCTTCCGAAAAACAGAACTAAATTATGAAAATGAGGATTTCACGGTTATTTACATGATTCAAAGCAGAGGAAATGATTTGATCGAAAGATTATACACGATTCTCCATGTTTTTCGATACGTTGAATCCGATTGTCAGAACAGAATTCGTCTGTATTCCTTGGTTCTTCCAGAAAGCGCGATTGAAGTGGAAATAAAATATGCTAAAATATCCATTTTCCCGTTATTTATAGGATCTCTAGGGGAGACGATTTTTGGTCAATGTGCTATGCATCATTCCTTATGTATTTTGATATTCTGAATCCAAATCTGGAAACAGAATGTGTTTATCTCCAAGTTTTTCCGGAAAACGCAGTTGGAGTATGAAAATGCGGTTTTTACGGTTGTTTATATGATTCAAAAAGAAGAAAATGATCTGATCGATGGATTATACATCATTTCACATGGGTTTCGATACGCTGAATCCGAATCTGAAAACAGAATTCGTCTATCTTCCCAGGTTCTACCGGAAAAATAGGTTAAAGTGAAGGAATCCGATGGAATGTCCATTTTACCGTTAAATTATACAGGGTGGGGCATTTAAAGTGTCGCGGGCGTTTTTTCCAAAAATAAAATGAGATACGAGAAAATTTTTCGGACGAAAATTGTAGGGTATCGAGGGGGACATCCGATGGTGGCCTTGGCTTTGACCTCAAATCTCATCTTCAAGGGCATTCTGAGGTCAACTCTTGTTTTTTAAATAGCATCTCATATTTTTTACTGCAGATTTGGATTCTAGGTCAAAAACCAAGGAACTTTTGTCTGAACCATTTTCCTGAAATCCGCAAAGATGGCGCTCTAATCGATATTGTTCCATACTGAATCTGACATTAGAATAACTCGAAAACGAAGGGTCTTGGAGGAGAATTTTTCGGACAAAAGTTGTCTGATTTCAAGGGGGACCCCTTGAACTGAAACGGAGGTGATGGGGTATAACAGACAAAACACAACACATTTCAATCGTCTACATCACTTGGATAATTTTAATGCAGTAGATGCTCAAAATGATGGCCTTCGACTTCAATACACATTTCAAAACGTTTTACAAAAGATTGCTGAACTCGTGCTGAAATATCTTCATTGATGCTCGCGCATGCATTGATGATTCGTTGACGCATATTCCCAGGTGTAGTCGGTGCTTGTTGATAAACTGTATCTTTTATGTATCCCCATAAAAAAAAATCTGGAGAAGTAAGATCCGGAGAACGGGCAGGCCAATGAACTGGTCCACGACGTCCTATCCATCGTCCAGGATAATCTCTGTACAATATTTCTCGAGCGGTGACTGCATAATGGGATGGACAACCATCGTGTTGATACCACATATTCAATCGTTCCTGAATAGGTATGTCTTCAAGTAATGTTGGAAGTACTTGATCTAAGAAATGTCTGTACTTCTCTCCATTTAGCGTATCTGCAATGAAGTACGGTCCAATTACTCGAGATCGAAAAATACCACACCAAACATTCACAGCCCATTGTCTTTGATGCTCTACTTGACGTAACCATCTTGGATTTTCTGTCGCCCAGTAATGCATATTATGTCGATGCACTTGACCATGATTGGTGAACGTCGACTCATCAGAAAATAATATGTTGATGAAGTTGTTATTGTGCATTTGCGCTAGACCCCATCGACAAAACTGTACACGATTTTCGAAATCATCACCGTGAAGGTCTTGATGCAAACAAATGTGATACGGATGGAATTTGTGACGTTTCAGTATTCGAAGAACACTTCTTCGAGAAATTCCCGAATGGAGTTCAATTTCACGAGAGCTCACGTGTGGATTATTGGCTACTGCAGCTAGTACATCAACTTCCGCATTTTCTCCGCTAACAGTTCTCATTCGATGTCGTTTTTCCCTTGTAACACTTCCCGGTTCTGAGAATAATTTTGTAATGCGTTGAAAATACCTAATGGATGGCGTTGTTCTTTCAGGAAATCGTTCTGCATACAAGTCATATGCTTGTCTGGGGTTCTTATGCACTTCACCGTAAATGTAGATCATATCGATCTTTTCAGAAACCGTGTATCGGATATCCATGATTTTCAATTTGTCATAAACCAAGTAATAATCAAATGTAACTGACAAACTGACTTTCAAAATCGTGAATTTTCACTGAACCCCGTCGTTTGTTTACATCGCGTGAGCTCTGAATGGTGGTAATGTAGACGATTGAAATGTGTTGTGTATTGACAACTTTTGTACGAAACATTCTTTTGCAAGACCCTTCGTTTTCGAGTTATTCGAATGTCAGATTCAAAATGGAACAATATCGATTAGAGCGCCATTTTTGCGGATTTCAGGAAAATGGTTCAGACAAAAGTTTCTTGGTTTTTGACCTAGAATCCAAATCTGCAGTAAAAAATATGAGATGCTATTTAAAAAACTAGAGTTGATCTCAGAATGCCCTTGAAGATGAGATTTGAGGTCAAAGCCAAGGCCACCATCGGATGTCCCCCTCGGTACCCTACAACTTTTGTCCGAAAAATTTTCTCGTATCTCACTTTATTTTTGGAAAAAACGCCCGCGACACTTTAAATGCCCCACCCTGTATATACCATTTGTATAATATAAGGGACAGCTAATTTTTCCTTCATCTTGAAGGTTAGACGCCCATCTACAAACTTCAATGAGTGAAGTGATGTGGAAAGGCGTGGAACACAACTTTTTCTCCAAATAATCAAACAAATTTCCAAATTCGGAGGTATAAAAATTACATACCATCATTGCTTTGCCATTATTTTCCGCTCAGTAAATTGATATCCACTGATTCTTAGTATATTCTATACACTTCCATCAGTAGATTCCATCTTAGAAAAGTTCAATCGGTTCACTTTTCGAGGCACAGCGTCTCTTTGAATATGGTCGTCACTTCACTATCTCTCATTCACGCGAATAGTACCTCATGAGAGGATACTCTTGAACTGTAGTACAACAGTAGGGAGAAGGGATCAAATCTTTTTGTATTTGAATTCTGATACTTGGGATATTACTTGACTCACCCCAATGGTCAAATATCTTGAACTACAGACTTCATTTCTGGTAGTTTTTCCAGATTTTTGGCATTTGACCCCACTGTGCATCGATCAAATCATTTTCTCTGCTTTAAATCATGTGAATAACCGTGACATCCGCATTTTCATCCTTTAATTGTGTTCTTCGGAAAAACTTGAAGAGATAAACACATTCTGTTGCCTGATTTGGATTCGGCACGCCAAAATACGTATTAATGATGCATAACATATCGACTAACAATTTTTTACCCTCTTGAATCATGAAAAATTCGTATTTTTGCTCAAAAATCACATTTCCCATAGATTTTTTCAAGGTCTACACGGGCTCATCTGACTTGCTGGATATTTTTCCTGAAATCTGGAATATCTGGGCTTCATTTAAAGAAAAATCAAGTACCTATCATCCTCCTATCAAGAGTTCTACGATTTCGACGCAAAACTTCTCGATTAGTCCCACTATGACGTTCGAAGGGTGGTTTCTACCCTCAAACCCCCCCATTGCCAATATAAAAAAATACGTATCGATTATTTTTCGATGTTTCACAAGTATGCAAAGTTTCATTACAATCGGTGATTGACACTTCCAAGTCTCCTTGTGAGCGTAGTAAAGCGTACTTGAGCGGATAAACTTTGTGGTTTCACGCCATTCTACGTATTCACATGCCTTTCTACGCCATGCTATTCAGGCCTGACGAATTTAACTTTTGGCGTCAATAGGCAGAGTTTAGCGTAATAAATAGTATTCAAAAAGGAATTTGCCCCATTTTTATCGAAACGCCTTCTGTTTTTCAATTGTTCGGGGAGGGGGGGGGGGGATTTTTATCAAAATGGTGTAAGTTTTCCTGAGGCTGAAATGATGGGATTGTAGAATTACGCTGAATTACATTTTCTTACCTTCAAACAAGAAACCGAATGAGTTCTATCTGAATTCCATGCAGAATTCCGAATCATATCCAGCGTCGAAATCCGGTTAAGATTGACATAAAATTGGATAGAAAGTCACCGCAAAACTCGTATTCGCGCCCAGATAAACCCGAATAAATTTATCCGGATTTTATTCAGGTACGCGTCCAATTTTTTCACCAGGGCTTCAAACCGGATATTACCATAGATGAGCGTAATATTTGCTGCTTCAGCGTAAAACTACGTAATTAGAAACAGAAAAAAGTAATTCGGCGTTGTTCTACAACCTAGACTTCACCATAGATGAGCGTAACAAGTAATAATTTGACATAAAGATACGTAGTTGGGCGAAAATGAATGTAATTCGGCGTAGTTGAACCCTTCAAGTACACACAGGTGCGAATTCGCACCAACCATTTTAGGACTTTTCATTTTTCGTAAAAAATTAATTTTATTGTCGTGTTTTTTTTTTCACTGATCAAATGAAATATTTGTGAATTTTCTTCCACACCACGTTAATCTGCACAGTTTTACCTTCAAATTGAGAAAAGGTACGGTCAAATTTGTCGAACAGGAACCAAGTTATTAATCGGTAAAGTTGCGTGGTGCGGATTTGCACCTGTGTGTATTCCGAAGGTGTGAAAGGATGTGTTGACTTGGAGGGTTGAAAATCTGAAGATTATCAAACACAAGCATCCCTTTTGAAAAA
The DNA here is from genome assembly GCA_018340375.1 of Gonatopus flavifemur. Lineage (NCBI taxonomy): Eukaryota > Metazoa > Arthropoda > Insecta > Hymenoptera > Dryinidae > Gonatopus > Gonatopus flavifemur. The sequence goes on from JAFFJZ010000004.1 coordinate 23,166,085, forward strand.
GCGTTCCAAATGGATGGATTTGGATGGAACTCCGATCCATATTTGAAAATTTTCTATCCGATTTTGTCCGGTAGTGAGATAGATTGTCAATAAGCATCCAAGTACATTCATTCGAAGAGCATTCCTAATAGTTTCAATCTAAAATTGGGAAATTATTGGAAACCTGCAATCCACTTGCAACCCTTCCCAATCCAGAGGCGTTGCGGATCCATTTCTGCCCATTCAGGGAATAGAAAGATTATCCAAAATGATCTGAACTACAACATCAGTTCGTTTGCGTCTAGCAAATGGATGGGATTCCTACACAAACAAAGCTCATTGCACCTTAGGAATATGAATCGGTTTGTGAATTCATTTTCATCGGTAGGTCATGATGAGAATTCATTCCATACCTGTGCGCGCAATGCAATATCATCCAGATTTGCGGATACAGATTATGAAATGCTGGACATGAATAAGAAAGGATGAAAGTCAAAAGGGCCATCGAAAATATGCGATGAATTGCAGTGGATACGATCCTTTCGAAACAATTGGATGAAAATGGATAAACGTGAGGAATTTCAATTCTGGAAAGAATCGGATTGGATAAATTGCTTCCTTGCTGGATTGTGAAGAACTGAATAGAATGGATGAAACTCACGAGGGCGGCATCGTAAAGCACCAGATACAAATGGATACGATTCGTGTCCAGGCCCCGAACATGATATGAATACATTCGGATAGAACCTCCATGGGTCCGTATGGAAATATTTCGCTGAAAAATGTCTGCAAAACTATGAAAAATCTCTGAAAAAAAATGAAAAAACTCTGAGAAACTCTGACAAACTCTGAGACTCTCTGAAATTTTGATGAGAAATCTAATATTTTTGGGACATTCTTGACAGACTTTTTTCAGACTTTCTTCAGAGTTTCTCAGAGTTTTTTCATACTTTTTCAGAGAAATAGTAACGAAATTGCACTCTGAAAAAACTCTGAGAAAACTCTAATAAATTGTTGACATTTTTCTGATTATTGAAAAATCTTGAAATTCAATAAATACATTCATATGCCGTATTCAAATACACGGAGAAAAAGGTATCTTAAAAAGTACCATAATTTATGGATTCTCTGCGCTGGTCTGACCCGAGTCTCAATATTTACCTGAACAAACCTCTAAAAGTACCATAATATCTGGGACTTTTATAAGGAAGGTACCATACTTATTCTGAAAAGTCCAAGAAATTATGGTACTTCTAGATATTCGTGCAAGTAAATATTCCGACTCGGGCCAGACCAGCGCTGAAAATCCATAAATTATGGTAATTTTCAGGATTTCTGTTTTCTCAGTGTATCATGTGTGAAAAAGTGTTTGAAAATTTTTTAATTTTTTTCTAAAAGTCAGAAAAATGTTAGCAATCCATCAGAGTTTTTTCAGAGTGCAGTTTCGTTACTATTTCTCTGAAAAAGAATGAAAAAACTCTGAGAAACTCTGAAAAAAGTCTGAAAAAAGTCTGTAAAGAATGTCCCAAAAATATTAGATTTCTCATCAAAATTTCAGACATTCTCAGAGTTTGTCAGAGTTTCTCAGAATTTTTTCATTTTTTTTCAGAGATTTTTCATAGTTTTACAGACATTTTTTAGCGAAATATTTCCATACGGAGGCCCAATAATCTCCTATCCTCATTCCGGATTAAAATTAACGAGATTTCTATGCGTTCTGCGGATGGCGCTGGATCCGAAAAAGATGGATCAGGAATTCAAACGGATGCACCTCAAAGCCTATTCATTTCTATCTAATTTTTCAAACAAGGGTAATAAGTAGTAGGTGTGCGTAAAAAAATTTAGCGTCGTATGTAGTCATTTGATATAATGATACGTACGTGCAGATCAACGTAAGTGGTTTTCTACGCTTTTTCACGGAAGTGTTTGAAACGCCATACTCAGGCTTAGTTTTTGACGTAATTGGGCCTAGATTTTGGCATCATTAATCGTGGTTTTTGGCATTATTTGGCATCGAAGTATTTTCACAAGAAATTCGGACTGAGTACTCAATTTAATTACAATGTACAATTCACTGTTTAATTATCTTAAATTCTGTTATTTGGTTCTACACTGAGAGAAAAAATTTCCGAGAACAATGAAATATTTAGTTGAATAATCGTCATAAGATACTTAATTGATTTGAATAAACTTTCATTGACTCGATTCAATATTCATTCAATCAAACAAATATTCAATATGGTATGAAATATTTCATCAATTGAAACAGTTATTCAATTGAGTCAATGGAAGTTTGTTCAAATCAATTGAGTATTTTATGGCGACTATTCAACTAAATGTTTTATTGTTCCCGGAAATTTTTTCTCCCAGTGTATGTACGGATTCGAAATTGAACATTGACAAACAATTTTGTAATTCTCTCAAGTTCGGATAGGTCTGTTTGGGTCTGATCAGATTTATTCTATGTTTCCGGGTGCTTTGTCGGGAGCAATACCCTGAGTATCTATTTAGCCCAAAAGAAGATACAAATATACTCAATTACGTAGTATAATATCAGTATAATTCTAAGCTGTGATACATTGTGCAGAAATAAAATGAGGTAGTATTTTCCTACATTATAGGAATCATAATCACTTACTCTTGTAGAGTCTTCTTCTCTTTTTGTGTGATCGGCGATAAAACGAATGCCTTCGATGGCCTTGTACAGTTCTGGGCAGTGATGCCAATGATGAAGCGTGTTACAGAGAGCGTCGACGCTCTCTTCAGTCGGCAACTGAGTAGTTGGTGCTGCTGAGGCTGCAGGTGAACCATGAATGCGACAAGCACTTCCCAAATTGATTGCTTCTAATTCTCTATTAAATTAATGGAAAAACGGGATTAGCAGTTTTCAATTCCAATTTTTTCAACTACGTGCTTTGCTTCTAATTGATTGTGAGCTAACATCAGTGACCTGCATTTTTTAATTGATGAATAGAATAGTTTTGGATTGAAATGTGACAAAAAATTGTCATTGCATGAGCAGAAAACATCTTTATAAAATGATAAATTTCTCTTTGTTTTATGATGTTTTTGAATTTTTTCTAGACAAAGGGAGACTTTTTTGCTCTAATTTGAACAGAAAATGAAAGAAAATTTAAAAAATTTGGAAGAAAATTCACCGATATTAAGAATTAATACATACTGAGGATGTAATTCATCCCGTGAATCGAGACTTGGAAACAGCACTGAGGATTCAACAAGTTCCGATGCTGACGTCTCGACAAAAAGGGAAGATGGATCTCGCAATTCGAGTCCGTTACATGTTCTAACCATGACGCGATGGCCATGGTGACTGCCAAGGCTACGCTTATCTATTTGATATTGCGGCCTGTAAAAAGAAGAAATATATATAAATGTGAAGAATATGTATTATTAGTTAATAGACTTGTGTAACTCATGAAACAGTCGTTTAAAAGAACGGCTCACTTAACTGAGCCGAATTCTTCAGTATATTTCTATATCGATTTCTATTAAGCGGAAATTCCTATGATATATTTGGACTTATCAACCTTCGGGGTTATTTTTATTCGGCATTACTATTTCCCTAGCGCGTGCGACAGTCATAGGAAAGTTTCTATAAAATTTCCATTTGCTGTTGATTAAATTCTTTTAAAAAATCACACAGGTATTAATGTAGGTGGTATCATATTTAATCGAAATTTTCTTGGTATATCCGTTATTTACCACACTTTACAGAAATCACATCCCTAACAGCACATCCACCGATTTCTACGTCGAATCTCCGTGGACTCTACGTGGATAAATGGTGGACGTGGATAGAACGTGGATCAACGAAGATTCCACGTGGAAGCATCGTAGAGGCAACGTAGAAATGTCCGGTGCTGTAAGGGTAAGTAGGCTGTAAGTATACTTGCCACACTGGGGTGATCTCCAACCCACACTGAGAAAAAGGAATAATGGGTTCAACTACGCAAAACAGTTGGATATATTCAGCTGCAATCATTGCTTGATTCAACTGGATTCGTAGTTGGCTCAACTAAGCATAATTAAACGAACTTTGTATTTACATCGAGTTGATGAAGGATTGTGTGGTAGTATGTTTAATATATTCCAAGAATAAATCACGACACAATTTACATATCATTTTAGGATCAGGATTTCAATTATCAGGATTAATCAGAATCCTTCGATTGATCGGTTAATCGTCGACAATTAACCGTTCTAATCGATTGATCGATTAACCGCACAGCTCTAATAAGAGCGAAATAAATAATCATTATGAGAAGAGGATGAAGTTGATGAAATTATTATTTTCCATTTCATACATACCTGCGCATTACCAATAATCTGGGCAGTACGTGGATGAACACGCGACGAACCCACGGTGCCATAACGTGGGTTTGTGGTGAACGGAAGTGAACGTTCAACACTACCACTGTGACGCATATACTGTTAGACAAATCAAAAAGAACTAATTCAATACATATTCATGGAACAGAGTTGAAATTGTATTACAAAATTCACAAGATCAAATTTCAATACGTATTATTTGTTCGCTTTCGTCTGCATATAACTTCCTCTACATTTGCACAATGACCTCCCATACAGCACCGGGAGGTTTCCTGAACGTTCAGAAGACGTGCTTGATTTCACAGAGAACGTGCAAATAACGTCTCAGGATGTTCTAAAAACGTCGCATGTATGTCCCAGGGACATGCAAATGTCTCGGTTAGTTCTATCTATGTCCCCGTGTGACTTTGTGGTTTTACAAGGTTAGTTTTCATGAAAGTACGTTTAGAAGACATGATGAGAACGTCTGGTAGTAGATCAAAAGAACGTGCTTAAAACGTATTCAAGTATATCAAATGGGAAGGTACTCTAAACGTTTGTAAAACTTGCTTCAGCGGGACGAAAACACGCAAAACCAAGAGCACGTTTTCAAAACGTTCAAAGGACTTTCTGTGCTGTCTGGGCTGCTCATTCAAATTCGTCTGCAAGGTTTGTTTTTGTAGATCTATGTTTATTGAGATTCCCTAGTCACATAGAACTCGAAAGTTATTGATTAACATTATAAAAAACAGATACTTGGGTTGAATTAATTTGATACTGATTTTCATTCGTGTCAGGTTCGATTCGATTCATAATGAGTTGGCTAGTTGAAATTGACCCAGGTGGGAGGAAGATTGACATCAAGTGGGATGAGGAATAAGAGAATTTTGCTGCCCAAGCGTGTATTGCCTATAATGACAATGGACCCAGGCTGGGTCCATCCTCTTTAACCCAGTATCGGGGAATGACGATGGGGCCCATGTTGGCTCAATTTTAGCCCTATTATGCTTTCCCATACAATTATGGTTGGTAGAAAATGGAAATAATGAGTCTTAGTGCCGGCACATTTGAACTTGGCCCCAATTTGGACCAGCGTTAGGCCAAGATTGGGAGGAATTCATATCCCGAGCATGTGTGTACAATTCTCAGCATGTATCAATTTTGGTCCAGTCTTGGGCCCATATAGAAACGATGGGGCTCAACACTAGGCCCAAGACTGGGTCAAAGTGGGGCTGAAATTCACAGCCACTGGGGTAGAATTCAGAGCAATTTTCCAATTTCAAAAAAAAGGAAGGCCAGAAGAGGTATATAATCGTCAGATTTCAATGTTTTAGGATTTCATCAAGCTCCAGAACATTTGTGCCTCTTTGTGACTCGTTAATTCCAACGTAGAATATTTCTTTACGATGCATAGAAACAGACTCAATCTAATTTAGCTGCAGGAAATTGCAGGTTTGGTCGCTCTCTTTTTGAACTGATCTTAAGAGACTCAGAAACGTAAACACAGCCGATGCATCGCGATGCTCGTTATGGATAACAATAGTTCTAGTTTCAATAATATTACCACACAGCATACAGATTTCAGAAATAATTCCTAATGAATTCCTCTTATTCCACAAAGAATCCTTTATGAATACTCTAACTCGTCCAAACAAATTCAATAAGAATTCTTGAACTTCTTCCGTATGTCAGTTCAGAATAAAGTACTGGGGGAATCCTTTCCCTCGTCCAAAAGAGTTCTTCAATAATAAAAACAAAAGAAAAATTGCTCACGATGGATCCAAAAAGATTGCGTAAAGAGATCATATAAGGATTTCATACGCTACGCGCTTGAAACTTGAATGAAATGAATATTTTCACATTTATTAAACACAAGATTCTTTTTATTCATTAATTTATGAAGTATTTACAATTTATAGATTATTCATTGTAATATACAAAATGAACTATCAATGAGTTCCTTAGAACCCTTTTCACAGGGGACTCAAGAAGAGCTATTTTGGATTGCAAGAGGAATACTCCCAGGCATTCATCTTTCACTGAAATAACAGCCCTTCTTTTAAAGTACTTTATGAAGTCATTCAGGACTCTCCATGAACTTGGCTCATCATTCATATAAAACGCTTTCTGGTTTCTTTTGGAATTTATCGTACCCTTTATGAGTTATTTGTGGATTCATCGAATTGAATTCATAAGGAATTTTTTTACAGGAGTCCTTTTGAAGATGTTTGAGACTGTGGTGCTGTGTGAGAAATTCGACACTACACTATCAGAATTATCTGTGTTAAATTTCATGTACCAGATTCGAAATTCTTTTTCATATAAACTGTTAAGAATTTTTTTGTGATTTCACAAAAAAATTTGGCAGTTTTTTACACAAACATTTTTCTTAGTAGATTTTCAAACAAAATTTGAAGAAAATCAAAACTTTTTATTGATTAACAAAAATGTTTGGTTTTTTTCAAATTCCATTTTTTACAGTGTACATTTGTACAGTGAGTAAAAAAAGTCCGTGTCCGTTCCAACGGAAAGATTTTTAGAATTTTGTTGTAGTTTGTAATACTATGACCCTCCTGATATATAATAGAATCACAAAAACTCGTTCTCTACTCAATCAATGGAAGTAAGATCTGAGCATTTTACAAATAACGACAAAATATCAGAAAACTTTCCGTTGCAACGGACTTTTTTTACTCACCGTACTTTGAATTTGAACATCTGATTGTCAATTGCATTGTCAATCAATAAAGTGAAGTTGGCTTAGGATACAGGTATCAAATTTGATGTACAAATGTACATTAATGGTTATGTTGTTTACAAAAATTTCTAACAGTGTAATTCTCGTTCAGCAGTTTACATATTGATACTGGTTCTCCACTGCGAGTCTGTGAGTATGTCCGTGAAGGTGAAAAAAAGCGTGCTGGTAGAACTTTTACTTCAGTCGAGAAACAAAAGTGCGAGTACACTATTTGATTACTTTAACCGAGAAGTTTCGATTGGACAGGAAAATCGGGAAGGAATTGAGAGGAGTTTGAATATTGAATTTCTAAATAAATTTAAGCGAGAGTGGGCCAATTAGACTGATGAAGAAATTTCAGTGGGTCACATTGGGTCCACTATATTCGATTCTTCATTTTCGACTTCAGATTCATAGTCAGCGACCCCAAAAACCCCCTCACAGAAAAATTCAAGCGAATCCAGCTGATTCTGCAATGTCAGTCCGCCATATTGGATCCGCCATTTTTAATTCATCATTTTTCACTCCAGATTCGTAATCAGCGACCCCTAAACCCCCTCACAGCGAATTTTAAGCAAAACCAGTTGATTTTGCAATTTCAGTCCGCCATATTGGATCCGCCATTTTTAATTCACCGTTTCCACTTCAGATTCGTAATCAGCGACCCCAAAAACCCCCCAACAGCAAATTTCAAACGAATCCAGCTGAATTTTGCAATTTCAGTCCGCCATATTGGATCCGCCATTTTTAATTCACCATTTTGCACTTCAAATTCGTAATCAGCAACCCCGAAAACCCTCGAGTACCGAGTTCTGAACAAATCGGTGAGTGGTTAGTAGTTTTGATCACTTTTTGGAGCTTTTGGCCCACTGTGCATCGTGTCTATATAGGCCCAAGACTGGACCAAAGTGGGAACAAAATTCATACACGCTGAGAATTGTCCACACATGTACGGGATTTGAATTCATCCCAATCTTGGCCTAACGCTGGTCCAAATTGGGGCCAAGTCCAAATGTGCCGGCACTAAGATTCATTATTTCCATTTTTTAGCAACTGGAGGTGTGCTTATTGATAAGTGATCGATAATTTATCGATAAATGACGTCATTATCGATAACTCAAATTATCGATAATATCGGTAAGTGATCGATAAAATTTTTTTGGCGGAAATCTAATACCTTATGTGCCTTTCATTGATCCAACGATCAATTTCATTTCCAGTATTCATTTACCCTGATAATGATAGCGATTAAAGCGGTAACGTTATACAAACGGTATGTTTACAAACAGTGGCTTGCAATTCTGTTACTACTAATATAGTATAAATAAACCAAAATAAGATTCTTTGAAGCGATTTTGAGAAATACTTTGAACGATATTGATATCAGTCGTGTCTAGAAGTTCGTACTGTGAAATATTACAATATAAACTGTTTTTCCAAAATGCCCCGTAAAAGTTCACGTGCTGAACGAAGTATCGTTTGGTCATATTTCACTTCGGAAAACAGTGACAGTACACGTGCAAAGTGCAATTTTTGTAATGAATTTGTACCTCACAGCGGAAATACCACAAATCTGTGGTCACATCTTAGGCTGAAACATCCTGATGTTTTGGAAACTAATTCATCTGATGACGAATCAGACTTGCCAAAGGAAACAAGAAAGACTGTGGAGGTTCCTGACGCAGTTGCCGAAACAACGTGTACTTCATCGTCGTACCAACTCGCAAAGGATCAACGGAGTCAGAAAACACTGCAACTTCAGAAGAAATATCCTACAGATTCGAAACAAGCCAAAGAAATCAGCGAAGTTTTATTGCAGATGATTGCAGTAGACACACGGCCGTTCAATATTGTAGAAGGACGAGGATTCCGTAAATTTGTTTCTGTTCTCAATAAAAGGTATACTATCCCAACGAGTAAGTATCTCTCGGAAACTCTGATAGCAAAAAAATATAAGGATGTGAGCTTAGACATACGAGGGTGGATTGATAAGTTTCCGGCCTGACCAAGAGATGGCGCCACTAGGCCTACCTTGAGGTGGCGTTCTATAGTACCATCCTCAGATAGCTTGTAGCTATAGTTTCAGTCCGATCGCCATGTTAGTTTAGTTTTGAGAGCACGCTGACCAAGACGCCCCTGTGTTTTTCGTAAAAATGGAAAAGCTGGAAAATCGTGCTGTCATCAAATACTTTTATTTGAAGGGGTTAACGCCGAAGGAAATTAAAGAAGAGATGGACTCAACACTGGGGACATCCTCCCCATCATATTCAACCGTTAAGCAGTGGGTTTCCGAGTTTAAAAGGGTCGTGAGCACCTCTGATGAGCCTCGCTCAGGACGCCCCATTGAGGTCACAACTCCAGATATGATCGAAAAAATCCATCAAATAGTGCTGAAAGATCGCAGATTAAAAGTTCGTGAGATAGCTGAGACCTGTAAGATGTCATATGAACGTGTACAAAATATTTTGCACCAACATTTGTATATGGAAAAGCTCTGTGCAAGATGAGTGCCGCGTTTGCTAACAGTCGACCAAAAATTGATTCGAAAGAACATTTCTACCGCCAATTTGGCGTTGTATAAGCGTAATCCAAGCGAATTTTTGCGTCGATTCGTAACCGTTGACGAAACTTGGGTCCACCACTACACTCCTGAAACCAAAGAACAGTCTAAACAGTGGATTGGACCAGGGGAACCAACTCCAAAGAAGGCAAAAACAATTTTTTCGGCGAACAAGGTTATGGCTACTGTTTTTTGGGATGCAAGAGGTATTATATACATTGATTACCTTGAAAAGGGTAAAACTATCACTGGTCAATACTACGCAGACTTATTGCAACGTTTGAGCCACGAAGTGAAAATTAAACGACCTCATCTGGCGAAGAAAAAAATCTTGTTTCATCACGATAACGCACCAGCGCACACGTCAATCGTTGCGATGGCTAAAATCAACGATCTGAAGTTTGAATTAATGCCGCACCCTCCCTACTCTCCAGACCTAGCCCCGAGTGACTATTATCTGTTTCCTAACCTCAAAAAATGGCTTGGCGGTAAGAGATTTGCGGACAATGAAGAAGTAATCGAAGCTGTAAATGGGTATTTTGAGGAGCTTGATGAATCAGTCTATAGAGATGGCATTACTAGACTAGAACATCGCTATGAGAAATGTATCAGCCTTGGAGGAGATTATGTTGAGAAATAAAAAAAAAAAATTCTTAAAAACGTTGTTTTTCTTGGTCAGGCCGGAAACTTATCAATCCACCCTCGTAAAACAGCAACTGCGGGATGTTGAATTTGTGCATCTTACAACTGACATGTGGTCTGACACACATCATCAAATGTCGTATATAGGGGTAACAGCACATTATATTCTAAAAAATGAACTGCGTCATGCTGTATTGAATGTTGAATATTTCCCTCAGCGACACACTGCTGAAAACTTGAAAGAAGCTCTTTCAAAAATAGCAGAAGTTTGGGAAATTGATACTAAGAATAATTCTGCAGTTACTGAAAATGGAGCTAATGTAGTGGCAGCTATCAATTGCATTCCTTGGAAACATATATCTTGTTTCGCGTATACCCTTGATCTTATTGCAAAAGCAGCTCCAAAAACAGCGGAGATCTCAGAGGTTATTTTGAAGTGTAAGAATATTGTACATGTTTTCAAAAGTAGTAATTCGGCATCAGAAGTTCTACGAAATGAGCAAACTAATGAGAGCGTTGAAATTCTCTTGAACTTGAAAGAAGATGTATCAACACGCTGGAATTCCGTTTATCTGATGATCGATCGTATATTAGAACTGCGTGAAATCCTGCCATCCGTACTGATAAATTTGAAATGTAAAGAAACGCCGATTTCGACATTTGAAGATTTAGAAATGCTGCAATGTATTAGGAAAGTTATGAGGCCTCTGTGTCTAGCTAAGACAGAAATGTGTGGAGAAAAGTATGTGACAGTTTCAAAAGTGATTCCTATCGTTCATTGCTTAGTAAAATGTCTGAAAAACATCAATGAGTTCCCGCCAAATGTATTGAAATTACGAGATAATTTCAATCATGAAATTGAGCGGAGATATGGGCAATTGGAAGAGAATTTTATTTACGCTATATCAACTATTCTTGATCCACGACATAAAACTGTGCCATTCCAATCTGATCATTGTCTCAAACTTGCAGAGCAAAAAATTATCGGTTATTGTGAAATATGTGAAAGCAGTGATTCAGAGTGTGTTGCGTCCGACGGCAAAGATCTTGTGACAGAAAATGATGATCTTTGGGTTCCTTTCGATGAAAAAGCTAAAGAGAATGAAAATGAAAAGACAGTCACATATTCTGCAAAAGGAGAATTGGAAAGGTATATGTTTATTCCATGGAGGTCAATTTATAGGAAATTAAGATGATCAAACTTGCTTTACAGTTATTTGAAATCACCTCTGATGAATCGTCAAAGTGACCCTCTCATGTGGTGGACTACAGAAGGGAATCAATACCCAAGATGGAAACTTTTGGCTCTAAAATATTTGTCAATACCAGCGACATCTGTGCCATGTGAACGGGTATTTTTCAAAACTGGTGAAATTTTGTCCGCGAAAAGGGCTATGCTTCATATCAACCGAAATATGTTAACATGTTGTCAGTTATAGGACTTAATTATGAAGATTGAGAATACAATTCTTTTTTATGCTCTAAATATGATAATCGTTTTGCAGAAATTCCTGATGTTCATTGTCCTCCCAATTTATTTCATAAAAAGTTATCGATAAGTTCAACCTTATCGATAATTATATCGGTAATTATCGATAATCGATAAGCACACCTCTACTACCAACCATAATTGTATGGGAATGCGCAACATGGCCAAGATTGAGGCAACATGGGCCCCATCGTCATTCCCCAACACTGGGTGAGAGAGGATAAACCCAACCTGGGGCTCATTGTCATTATAGGCAATACACGCTTGGGCAATTTTCAAATCTGATCTTATATTCCGGAGATGATAAAATATCAGGAGTTAAAAATGGTTTTCATAACACTCACGCAGAAACTGCCACTTACCATGCCTGTGGAGTGGGAGGGAAGTACGTTTTCCCTCCCTAAGGAGGGGAATTGAGCAACTTTTATTTCTCGATTTCAAGAAGAATAGGAAGATAAATGAATTAATGAGTTATGTATGATACAGGGTCCAGCATCATATAATAGAAATCAGAGGGAGAATAGAGATGGATTTAATATTCTGCTGTGAAAGTAACCATTCCGTTGATCTCATAAACGGTCTTTGCGCATTTTTATGTTTTTCACGTTGTCTTACGTGAATTGCTCAATTTTTCTGTGCGTGTGTTATGCAAAATAGTATGCGCACCTCGAGAGGTAAGTACGCCATTATAACTCGTGTATTACCGCTTCGCTCGCTCGTGCGACAACCTCATACTCATTGGTAATGGCGTCCTTTCTTCCCTCGATACGTAATATACTATTTCAAGAGTAATATTCTTTTCTTTCATCTAATGAATAATCGAAATTATATGATTTCACAGTATGATAAGCTTTTCTAATTGCTGAGTGCAATTTAAAACAATTGAATGATGTTTGTTTTTCTCACCTGAATGTATCAAGGATCATGGTGAAGAGGACGAATTTACCTAGAAGAGGGACCACAAGCGACGTGGGTGGAATGATTTCAGCCAGCAAGAGGAAGAACACAGTCAACGACAGTAAAATTGAAATGGACAAGCTCACCTGAAATCAAATGCAGTCTTCGATGAATTTCTAACAAAAATGTGTTATTTCATTCATTAAAAATTAATCGATTAATTCTAAAATCCATATAAGAAGTTTCTGCCTCGTGTTTTTTTGTTTCCCTGAAGAGAATCTTTTGTATGTATTGAGAATAGGTGATTCTCAATACGTTCATCAACCGATGACACATTTTGGAATAGAACTTGAGAAGGTCATGTGACGTCACTTATGCAACCTCGAATGCACAACCTAGTCATTTCACCTAAGCACATTTATGAGGTGTAGACATATAAACGACGATGGTGAGAAGTAAGGAGGAAGAGGACGATTGGAGAGGGCATTGTTTCGCGGCCTGCATTGATCTGCAAAGCATGAAAACTTGAAAAGGAGAGGAAGAAGGAAGGAAAAAGAAAAGGGTGAAAGAAGATAGTGATAGTTGACGTTGAGATACCTTAGATACATTCTTTTGCCTGTTCATTGTTATCTTTCATACTTGACATTGCCGATGTATTGTCTTTTTATGTACATATGTATATGACTGAACCGTTAAGCGGCTTTAGATGATGTACTAAACACCTGACCTTCTATCTCGCTCTCTTTCTTGATTTTTTTGTGTCTCTCCGAAACCTTCTTCCGTTCTTCAACGTATGTGTAGAAAAACGCGATGGAACAATGAAATTCAATCGTACAGGATACACACCAATACCTAATACTTGTGATACGAGTTCGAGGTTAAGAGACCAAAGAATGAAAGCCAAAAAGAATGATATATACGAATATAGATCACCGGTTGAGCACCTGTTTTATTATTAGATTCATATTCTCAATTAACAAAGTGTCTTCATAAAAATCAAAAATCATAATTGATTCGCAAAGTGATAAAGATTTCGCTGATTCTTCGAAAATATTGTTTGTCCGCGCAAAAGCAAGTAAGTAATTGAAATTTCATGACGGTGGGATGAATTTGTATACATTGAAAAATTATAGTTAAGTGGAGCAGGATGACATACAAAAAAAAGAGGACGCATGCAGTCAAAATTCCACAAAAATGTACAGTGAACCGGGGAAAAGTGAGTCACCGCTTAAGGGTATCCCGTAGAAGCCGAAGTTACTAGATTGTTTTTCCCAAAATACTCAAAGATGACTCAATAGCATGGAATATAACAACCAGCCAGACATTCTTCCATATCAACAGAAGGTCTGGCCGGTTGATTTAGGTACATTTATTCAGTCATCTTCGAGTATTTTGGGCGGAGAGATCTAGTAACTTCGGCTTCTACGGGATACCCTTAAGGGGTTATATCTGTTTGCAATTTTTCTTTTCCCATTTCTTTTATTGGCTTAAATGATGTAAAAACATCTCAAGAATGATATCAAACAACATTTATTGATGAAAACATTTTTTAAAGAATGCTAAAATATAAATTTTTCAAGCAACTCTGGGCGTTCCGAAATGACAAATTCTCATTATCTCAATCATGTACCGAGTTTGAATTTTTCACCTTACGGTCCCAAATAGGGAAACGGATCAGGGTCACATACATTTTTACAGAATTAACCCCATCAAACCTACCATCAGATTACCCTCATCCGTGCTGAAGCTGGATCTCTGATACGTTTTTACCCACCCGCACCTGGTCAGGCGCAAATATGAAGCCCTATATAGGGCATCTCGTTCCACAGTCGGATCCGGTTCGGACTACTTGAGGGCTTAAGGGGGGAAACCACATTAGAAGGTTCAAAAAAGCGACTTTTCTTTATTCCATGAATTGTTAGCTCAACTATACAAGAATGTGCTGTCAGGATTTCAAGATGGAATTCTTATTCGTTCAGATGTTATGAGCATAGAACCGAGCGCACTTTGATTCCGGCACACAGAGAAAAATAGTAGACTAATCCTTCGCGAGCTTTCTACATTGCTGCAAGCGCAAAATGAAGCTTACGAAGAAGGAGGAGGGTTTGAGCGCTTCATATTATTGGTAACTTTCTTAAATTTCTAGTTTCCGAGAATTCTTTTTTCAAACGCGTTTTTCTCAAAATGACTGCTTCCATATCTGCGGGAGTTCTCATTCAAAAACTAATGGACCGATCATTATGAAATTTGGTAGCCTCATTCTTGATGAAATTACGAAGAATATGAATCATTTTTTGGAATAATATCATGATTTTGAGGGTGTTTTTTGTTGCATAATTAGTGAAAAAAAGTGGTGAAAAATGAAAAAAACTTTTTCCAACACCTGCCAAATTTTGAATTTCCATTATTTTCACCTGAATTGAGGTTTATATCTTCAGAAAATATGTTATTGAAGTGAAATAAAAACCCTCTTGATTTCAGATGAAAATTAGAACCGCTACATGTCCCGCAGTCGGAAAAAATCCTTTACCATATTTGCCGGACAACAGGGTATAACTCCATCATTTTTCACCCAAATCATTCGAAAAAATTCACGAACCTTGTTCAAAACATGAATAGAATGGTGTCCAAATTTGAATGAATTCCAATTCATCTTTCCCACCCAAAAAAAATCATGAAAAATCAGTGAAAGTGAGCCTCCTAATGTGGTTATCTTACCTTCCTTCGCTATATATTCTAGCGAATAGGATGAGGAATATATAGATTACTCCCTATGTGTGCGGATTTCATGAATGACGAGTCCTGCTCATGTTGGTTGCTTAACGAAAACCTTAGCTCCTTGTGTGTGAAACGCTATTTTTATGAACACCTTCATGAGCACATGTAGTCTGCAAGGATGCTTTTGGAAAGGAATATAATGTTTGTCACAGAATTGAGAATCTATTAAATTCAGAGTATCTTTATGTCAAAGATGTTTGATTCCCTCCCTTGTTGTTTCAAACATTCATCATGTTTGGAATATGGAAGGGAGAAACGTTTACTGAGTACAGCTCAACATGAGAGCGGATTCGGAATCGGACAAGTAAGGAATCAGCTAGCAATTCATCATTCGCTTAGCTGTTGTAAGTTATTGGTTTCTCAAAATAACGCACGTATGAAATATTATTCGCGAATCAATGAACTGCCCGAGAAAATAAGATGAGATCTACTGAGATCTAGGTAGATCTCTTGAGATATATGTAGAGATCTTCAGATCTAAATTTTGGCAAGAAAAGATCTACAGAGATCTACAAAGATCTCCAGAAATCTTTCCAAATTTTCCTATATTTCTTTGGATTCCTTCTAAAATTTGAATCTTTAGGATTGAGTGGATACACTGAGAAAACTGAATAGTCACTACAACTGAGAAGTTTTTAGTTGTCTTATAATGGTTGATGCGACAATTTTTTTTCGTTTGAAGAGCTATAAATAAAATTACATGTCTATGAAATAATTAGTTGCGACAACAATAGAATATTTAGTTATACACTGAGAAAAATTATCTATTATAAATTACTAGACTCGCTGGTATATTGAGGATGTACTCGCATTTTGAGGTTATATACCAAACATTCTTATCAAAAGCATCAGACTTTCTATTATAAAATGTCATTATCCTATCATTAACTCCCAGAAAGTCTGGTACTCTTGACGAGAATGTTTGATATATAACTTCAAAATGCAAGTATATCCGCAATATACTAGCGAGTCTAGTAATTCATGATGGACAATTTTTCCCCGTGTACGTTTCAATTGATGGCGCTATCGATATGCAACTAATAACCGTTAGTTGTATCAACTAGTATATTACATATTTGACATAAAAAGAGATAACGGTCGATGAGTCACAGAGGATTTCTCAGGGAAGGGGAGAGAGTTTTTTCATAGTTACAAATAGAAAAATATAGTATAGACAACTATTTTTCGTTAGTGAAAGTGAGAATCAAATATGGTAAATCCAAACAATCAAATTTTGTTGCTACAACTTTGAAGGATTGATTAAATTGATATAGTTGTGGTAACTATACGGACACAGTTGAACATTCAGTTTGCTCAATTATTTTCCGCAGTCTGAATGAAAATATATTTTTAATTACCACAACTATAAAAATATATTTGATATTGTATTTCACTAAGATTCAGTGAATTTTTGATTGTGGCAACTGAAAACTTTTCCCAGTGTATTAGAAAACTCCCGAGATTGTTGTCAAAATTTAAATCTGATCTGATCTACTGAGATCTCATTAGATCTAATCTTTTCTTTCTCGGATGGTATTCAGCTTTGATATGTACGTAAATTGTATGGAATTCCTCTTTAGTAGGCAATTGTGTAAATTTTAAACATCTATTCTGCGACAAAAAATCTGTACTGTGAAAAAGATCATCAAATAAATTTCTCATCGACTAACTAAATCACTAACCAAATCTATTAACGAACTAAAATCACCTTTTCGCCACTGTCGCTAGGCAGGTAAAAAACTAATACCGTGAGAAAGGATATGCCCATACACGGTATTATTAGGTTGACGGTGTAGAAAAGAGTCTTCCGTCTCATGGTGATGTTGAAGGTAATATCAAGATAAGGCTCGTCACAGCACGTGTAGAATTTCTCATTCCTGGAACAATATGAAATCTAGTTGATTAAAAAATCTATGAACATAGCATGAGAAAAAAAATTGTATCTTCCTAAATGGAATATTTGCAACCCAATACGATTTCATTTAGTGTTTCAACAAATACCGTTTCAAAGGTCACCATTTCCTCCTGAAATTTGGTAATTTTCTTTCAGGCCTATAAATAAACATTCTCATAATTTCCATCTGTGACGGTGTTGAGTTGAGCCCAATTTGATACACTTCCAAATATATTGAAAAGATGAATTCCAATGAAAGTATAGAGAATAAGCGTGGTCCTGATAGGATTTCAATGTTTTAATCGCATTCCAGATTCACGGGAACCGGGTTCTATTTTATTTTACTGTGCTGAGGTATTCTCCAGTGCAGCACAGTAATTTTCACAGGGTATAGTATAGTGTTGCATAGTAAAATATTTTGATAAACCGACAAAATCCGCCTCCAGAATCCAAATTTGTGCACAAAAACCTTAAACGGCTCGTTTACCATAATCTGAAATGCAATTGGGCATAGGGAAAATTGTGGAGTATAATTTACCGCAACTGCCATTTATTCTATTGGGTTGGCAACTAAGTAATTGCGGATTTTGGTTAGAAAATCAAAGACACTTTTTTCATGGAACTAAATAACTTTATTCTGTAATGTATTGCCGATTTTGATCAATGACCTTTTGCCATCTTTCAGGCAGCATCATAATCCCACGTTCATAAAACTTCTGGTTTTTATTAGCAAAAAACTGAATAAGGTACGATTTGACATCATCATCATTACTGAAATTTTTACCATTCAAGGAGTTTTGGAAAGATCGAAACAAAAAGTAATCAGATGGTGCAAGGTCAGGACTATATGGTGGATGTGGCAAAACATCCCAACCAAGCTCCAACAATTTTTGCCGAGTGACCAAAGATGTGTGTGGCCTTGCATCGTCATGATGGAATACAACACCTTTTCGATTTGTCAATTTGGGCCGCTTTTCTTCAACTGCATTGTTTAATTTCGTTAGTTGTTCAATGTAGACATCAGAATTGATCGTTCGGTTGAGTGGTAAGAGTTCAAAGTAGACAATTCCTTTGTAATCCCACCAAACTGATAACAAAACCTTCTTTCGATGAATATCAGCTTTCGCTGTTGTTCGAGTTAGTTCACCTGGCCTGCTCCACGATCTTTTCCGCTTGATATTGTTGTACACAACCCATTTTTCATCGCCAGTTATCAGTCGTTTTAAAAATGGATCATTTTCATTACGTTTCTTTAGCAAATCGCAGATGTTGATGCGTTGCGTTAAATGCGTTTCTTTCAGTTCGTGAGGAACCCATGTATCGAGTTTTTGAACATAGCCAAGTTGTTTTAAGTGATTTTCAATGCATGTATGTGATACATGAAGTTTCTCTGCAATCTCACGTGTTGTACTGTGACGATCCGAATCGATTATTGCTTTGATTAGGGCGTCATCAACGTCAACTGGACGACCAGAGCGTTTTTCATCTTTGAGTGAAAAATCACCAGAACGAAATTTGACAAACCAATTTTGACCCTGCCGTTCTTTTAAGGCTTCGTCACCATAAACAGCACATAACTTTTTATGAGCTTGCGATGCGTTTTTCCCTTTGCGGAAATAAAAGAGCAAAATATGACGAAAATGTTCCTTTTGATTTTCCATTTTTCAACAAACGCCAAACGAAAACTACGCAAACGATCAAAAAACTTTTGTTACTGATTGACAGCTGAATTGCCAACTATCAAATAACAAGATGTGTTTTACATTTGTACTACGTCTGCAAACCTAAGAATTCAACTGACACCATCTATGAGTGAAATCTTAATCAATTACTTAGTTGCCAACCTGATACTTCAATTTGGTTGGGATCACTATAATTTGTTTTGAATAGTAATGGAAATTGTTCCACTCCCAGAATTTGTTGCAAATTTATATAGAAACTCAGATGAAGTGTTATAGTTATATGTTATGTACGAATATTTTTGTTGAGGAGTGAAAGTTAATTTCGATGGAAGTAAAAATTAATAATCACTTTCTATATTTCCATTGAACATACTGCGCCAGTGGCGGACTGAGAATGTCTCTGTCTTCCTTCAATTCGCGCGAAAAAGAGAATAAGAGGCGGGAGATGTCCCGTTTTTTGTTCTCTATGAAGCTCTTTATGAGCTGACGGCCCCCACCACGCGGTCGGTGGGGCACTAACACTGTCTCACCGCGCGTCCGTATGAGAAAGAAAGAAGGTCTAGAATATAGACTTTCTCTGTTCACACGGACACGCGGTGAAACAGTATTAGTGTCCCACTGACCGCGTGGTGGGGGCCGCCAGCTCCCGCATTCTGAGATCACTGGTTCTCAGTCCACCATTGTACTGCGCAGCAAACACACCAACATCGGCCGTTCCCTGTTCAAATGATGGCTTATTGATCGTTAATACAACGTATCGGCATAGGAAATCTGAAGTGAGCCAACTCATATAGGAGACTGCGGTTCCATATCGTGGTCTAGTAGTGTAAGCATTTGGTCGGCTGGCAATTTTTCTCCCTTCATCACACCCTATACAATCAAATTTCTCCTGTCAGTGGTTTCGTTGTGTGCGTGAAATTTCTATACAGATGGACGTGATGGAGGGGGTGAAAATTGCCAACCGATCAAGTGCTGGCATCACTCTGACGTGGTCCTTATTGGACGATGGCTTGACGACGATGATTTAACGGTCTACACACTGGGAAGCAATCCGCCTCCTTAGCAGCGCGCGTGAAGTATCCGTCCCTCTTACAAATGAAAAAGAATTTTAAGAGGTCGTCGAGCCCAATGGGCAGAAACTCAAATAAACGAGGCTGAGATGCGATTTTTAGCGCCTCATCAAGGATGCAGAAACTGTGTGGGAATCCCTTTATGTGGATGAAATATATTCGCATTTTGATTGTGTGGGTGAGATGTATATACAAATAGGTACGATGGAGGAAATGAGTCGGTGGACCAAATGCTGGCATCACTGGTCTAACTTTGTTATTCAGTAGGGGCATTGCCAATATGGGCAGCTTCCGACTCTGTAGGAGAAGAATCACTCTTACGAACTACCGTGTTCATAAGACTGCGGTGTTAAGGTGTGAACCGATGCGTTGCGGTTCGAGGAGTACCGCAAGCTTATGTACACGTTCTAACGAAGAATGGTCCTTTATATCACCTGTTCTTGCCTTTCTGTACTTGGCAAAAACAATGGATAGGGGAATCCCGGGCCAGACATGAGTTGAAGAGACTGCTAATGATATATGAAAACCATGGTCCAGTTTCTGATTGGTGGTACCACGTTTCCCGTTTATCCTTCCATGCTGATTGACTTGGAAGAAAAATTCAACCAATCACATAAGTTTCTTCAATAAAACAGAACGTGATACGGACCATGATTTTAACCCCCAAACGTCACACTAGTGTGAATTCGCACCGTCAAAATGTCACTTTTCAAAAAAAATGTTTTTTGGCAATCGCATTTTTCATTGACAAATAACTATTTTTTTCAAAAATAAGTTATAATTCGATTGCTCGGAAAATTTTACCCTATATTTCATATAAATTTTTCCGTATATTTACGTTGAAAAACAAAGACGATACAAAGGTTGAAAGTTCACGAAATCCCAATTCGCACTAGTGTGACTTGTACGGTAACCAACCCGAAGTGTGAGGTTTGAGGGTTAACATTGAGTTAAAAATCTCTCCAATTCATCTCTGCCCGGGCTAAGTGAACTGAGAGAATGATTCCTTGCTCGACACCTGGCTCATTCGTCAGCTTGGAGAAGTAAATTATTTTGTCATCCAACTGCAGACGGAGTATAGCTCATTCCAAGCTTACCTTTGTAGAACAAGGGGAAGGTGCCGGAACCAGGCTGTACTTTTCGCCACTTTTAACAAGACGCGCTCTTTATATGGTCTTCAACTCTGAAGAGTGGAGAAGACTCGTCTGAAAGAGAGGTACGACAGCGAGAAACCAAGAAACATCTTTAGGGTCATGCTATTAGACCAAAACTCACGGACAGCTATCTCCCGCTGCATGGATCTTGCGACGCAAGAGGAAGGTTCTCGATATGAAGGCACGACCGGGATGAAGGGGTCTGGCAGATCAGAGCATCCCCCATCTCCCGAAGTAAAACGTCCAATAGTTCTGGGGATGAGATGAAGGGGTTTCAGTGGGAACAGTGTGACAGGCAATCATCACATGAGCCGCAAGGGTTCCACATATCGGGGAACAATCTAGCTCCCTATCGGTACATAAAGGATTTCCTCCTTTGAAGGAAGTGATTCAATATTATGAATTAGAATGAATCATCAATCATAAGGAATCAACTCAAATCAATTTAATTTGCCTCAGTTCATTTTTGCATTCTGGAATTCAATGGATCTCTAAACGATATTTCCTCACTAGACCGATGGGAGGTTTCAAAGAGATGGATTCCAAAACCGTTCAAACAACGGTAGCATGATAGCTCGCCTTCATTCCATATGAACACAGTCACACCAACATCGCATGTTGGTTCATCGCATGGTTACCAGCGTTAGCAGTCATACGAAAAAACTAACTTTCCATCGACAGTCGGCCGACATTTCTGTGTTTGCTGAATGCTCACAAAATCTAAACATATACAGAAAATAGTATATTTCAAATGATAAAAACTATGACAAGTCGCGTGTGCATGAAAGAATAAAGGATAGATTAATATCATTAGGTATGAGTTATATTTTGATTTTATGATGAGTATACGTCCAAAACTTTGATACTACTACGTTATGTGGTGTATTTTGCTATCCTATTGTCAACCGAATTGATTGTTGTTCGCCAAGTTTTTGTGTACTTTTGTGAAAGAAAAAGTTCGTTCGTATCAATAAAATCAAATTGAATAGTCTCAAGTCAATTTTTCTTAGGTGAATATTTCGAATCGTGATCTGTATCGAATAAATTAGTAATTTCAATGAAAAATCTATCCAACGCCGATGGAGTTCTAATGAAAATATTTATATTACCGATACAGATGAGTGATGCTTTTTTTTCATTAGTATTCGTCAATATTCATCTGATAATACTATATTACAGATAGAAATATAATATGAAAGAACCATTTGTTTTAAAATATCATTTATCTTCAGATTCAAAAAAGTCTCAAGATATTATCGAGGAAATATAAATAGGTGATATAAAGATGATGATAGATTGTCAACATTGATGTGATTAAGATTGTACCTCACAGCTGGGACCTCGAGTATATCCCATTCGACCGAAGTATAAAACTCTGTCAGATCTACCCCAATGTCGATAACGTTGCTACCGCGAACCTCGTCGATGTGCCTAAGGTCCACCTAAAAACAAACAATATTCATTCATAAGTATGATATGGTTAATGTTTTGAATTCATTTATTTGTTTAGAAGGCATGAAATGAATCATAGAAAGATTTTACAATATTCCTGTTTGTCCACTTTGGTATTCAGGTTGGAATTTTTTTTCCGAGCAATAGAGTATGAAACGGTGTCCTCGATTAAGAGTATTTTGTAGACTAGAGTTACTTCCTATTGAAAGAGATTTTCTTTACCGTTTTGAATTCGACATCCGAATATGACGTTCAATTGACCCAACACAAGGCTGATCCAGCCTGACAAATTTTGGTGGAGCCTGGAGAAGAGGTTCGACTAGGATCCGGAATGATAACATGATTCCTACAATCAGTGCGTTTCAACTCAGTGCAAGCTTGATACAAGACTTTGACTATAAGATCAAAGTTAAATCAATGATGGGACAAGTTTGCAGGCCCGGATTACAATATCAGGCGCCCCTACGCCAACAATAGGTCCACCGCCCACTTAAGGAATTCAAAGATTCCCGTACATTTTTCCTAATCCGGTTTTCCTAAAGTTCATTCTTCCTAATGCCGTTTTTCCTAAAATAAAAATTCCTCATCTTATTCTCCTACGTCCATTTTCCCAAAATCATTTTTTCAGTCCATTTTCTTAAACCAAGTTTCCCAAAATAATATATTTTTCAAAAATTTTTATTACAATAGTATGGTATGTGCTATTGCCCGTAAGTAATCAAAAACACGATCATCGTCGCTGTACATTCCGTACTCATCTATTATATTTTTAATTCGCTTTTGATTAGCAATCCATTTCGGTTTTGGTCCTGCTTTAATCTTTCTTCCTAAACCTAATTCGACTATCACAGTTTCCGTATCAGATTGTTCTTTCTGGAACTCGATCAACGCCGAATATAAATCAGAGTGGTGCTTTCCAACGACTAGTTTGAAGCGATTATGCCACCCTTCGCTTACATTGTTCGTCCTTTGCAAACCCCTAACTGTCGCTGCGTATTGGTTCCATTTTGGAACTGGATACTTAGGTGGAACTGCTCTTCGCCTTCCTCTTGCTACTCGCCCGACTACATGAAATTCTTCAAAATAATCCATTATTGGAATTAGTTCATCCACTACTTCGTCTCTAAGAAGGTCAAAGCGAGAGCTAACATCATGTGCGTTTGAGTTTTTAATTCGCGGTCATCAGCGTTGTTATAAGCCTCCTGCAGCCCTTCACTTCGGATTTTCCGGTAAATAGATTGTCCAAGATGGAAGAAACACTCTGAAAGTGGTACGTCTGGAAATACTGTTGCGCAGGAGTTCATGATCGCTAACTCGAAGTCAGTCATAATTTTCCGAGGCTGACAATTTGGAATCCCGTAATCTTTAGCAGCGAATAAAACAGAACGTATTACAGCTTCGTATTGTACGGTTTCTTTCGATGATAACAATGCGTACACGAAAAGTAATGATATCACTTCTCTCTCTGCCATTGGATCGTTCCTACTTTTGTTAATTGTTCCAAGAATCGTGAAAACTTGGAGGAAGATTGTAGGTGATACCTGAGAATTAATCACATTTTCAATAGTACTTATACAGGGTATTTTTTTTCTTCATATTGGAAACTATGACAAAAACAAAACCTTGAATGTCCCGTCCGAAAACCAAGCGTCACATTTGGATAACAGTTCAAGATTCCTCCTGGTCGCGAACAGTTTCCGTTGGGGAGTTTTCTTGTTCGATAGTAAATATAACCCCCCCGAATCAACTTACTCCCCACAATTTCAGGATCATCCATTCTATGTGATTAATAATACTTCTATAAAAATCTTCTAAGTAATATTTTTATAAAAATCTTGTGGGTAATATTTTTACAAAAATTTTTTAAAATTCAATTTTCCACAAGAATTTGAAGTTACAAGAATTTCGGCAATCAAAAAGGTTATAGTCGAATATGAGATGGGTCGCTTTGGTTACCAAACATTTGGAAATTATATGAATTTGGCAATGTTACAAAAAATGACTTTAGAACAGGCGATAATGAATATAACATTTGGAAATCAGTGAATTTGGCAATTTTTCAAAAAATGAATTCAGAACGGACGTTCGTCAAAAGGAATGTTTGGAAAGATGATCAATTAGAAAAAATGTATTAGGGGTAGTAAATTAGGAAAAAAAGAGTAGGAAAAGCGGATCAGGAAAAAAAGATTAGGAGAATAATTCATCAGGAAAAATCGTCATTTGAAAATTACGTTTAGGAAAAATGTCCGGGAACGATCCGGGCCTGCAAGTTTGTAGCAATGCTGTTACGAAAGAATTTATCTTCCTGTTGCCAAAATACAGGCACGGTAATATCTCACTCCAAGTTTGTATTGCCTATAATGACAATGGACCCCAGGCTGGGCCCATCCTCTTTAACCGAGTATAGGGGAATGACGATGGGGTCCATGTTGGCTCAATCTTGGTCCTGTTGTACTTTCCCATACAATTATGGTTGGTAAAGAATGGAAATGATGAATCTTAGTGCGGGCATATTTCAACTTGGCCCCAATTTGGACCAGCGTTAGGTCAAGATTGGGGTTCATTCATATTCCGAGCATGTGTGTAAAATCCTCAGTGTGTATGAATTTTGCTCTCACTTTGGTTCAGTCTTGGGCCCATACAGACACGATGGGGCTCAACACTGGGCCAAAGTGGGGCTGAAATTCATGCCCGCTGGCGTAGAATTCAAAGCAATTTTCCAATTTCAAAGAAAAAGGAAGGGCAGTATTGATTGCCTAGTCTGGGTTCATGCTAGGCCTATGGTGTTACCAATACTCGGGCAAAGCAATACAGCCAAGCTGGGAACAATGTTATCATCTCAGGGTTGGCCTCATTTATCTGCCCAGCTTGGCCTCACGTTGGGCAGCATGGGCACCCACCCTGGGCTTAGATTGGGCCCGCCATTAATACACACTTGGGCCTTGGTAACTTGCCTAGAAACTACCTGATTGGGATTCGGGGCATCCAAGGCCCTGTCTTGGTCCAGATCACGCCAACTTGGGCATGGGGCCTCGAATGGGTTGATTTTCATTTCAACCTGGGAATGAACGTTGGCTCTATACGTGAATTCTCTGCACTTGGCTGCCGTGCTTTGGCCAAGCTGTTGCCTATCATATCGGCGTTGTCGGGATTGCTCAAGTTTCATATGAATCCACCTCGAAAACTCATTGGAATTTCCATTGGAAATATCTCTTCGAACAGGATTTCTTCAGTCTTTTAAGAAATGTTATACAGAGGAATATTTTCAATGCACACACGCATTTTTGTATAGTTTGTCTCAGAAAAATTGGCTGAAGTGCCACCGCTCGTATCACGTTAACTAGTAGTTACAGTTGCTAGAAATACAAAATTCAAAAATAATCAAGAAACCCGATATGATCATTTATTGGCAAGATGTTTCGAATTGTGAATACATTCATCGCAACTCAGTCGATCGGAATATTTTCTTTGTTCCTGAGGATAACTTTTTAATTTTTGTGTGTAATGAGATAAATCACTACAATGTAAAATAATAATAGAAATTCGAGGTTTTCGAAATGAATGAGTTTCAAACAAATCCTACTTCAAGATGATAACCTATCAGTATTTTCCTGACTCAGTGTTGTATGAGAGCCTAAATTCCTTAATCTAAATCACACGATGAATTTCCCACGTACCGCTACACTCGCAACCTTTCAATTACTATTATGCATTGAAAAAGAATACCCTAAAGGGTCAAGTAATCATTTCAAAGTATGGAAGGAATATGCAAAAATTCAGCTTTAGTCATAAAACTCCTCATACAGAAATTCACCATCGGCGCTAGCATAATGAAATATAGAACTTATTTCATTGTAAACTAAATATGTTTCTTTTTTTGTTCCTATCCCTTGAATCGGGAGAAATTGACAGCGTCAGAAGAAAATCAAAGTTTCATGGTGTTTGCTTTGATACCGATCGTTCTCTTCATAACACCATTTGGAATTATTCTGACACTGAGTTTTAGAGTATATTCCTACAGAATCCACGTGGTGTTAATTTTGATACCGCTACTTTCTCACTGTGCATTAATTTCTCAAAAATTACACATAAATTTGAATATCAGAAGAATTGAATTTTTCCATTTTTTTAATTGTAGGATTCACCTTTTTATTAGAATATCTTTGTTATTAGAAAAGACATCATTTCAGCATCATTTCAGCAATCCGGAACCAATGCTGGCACAAACTTGCGCCAACACCGTCCTCACACTTTTCATCTTTGTATTGCCGACACAGGCACGATATTACCCCTATTGTCAATCAACGTTCGCCCAATATACATTTCCTGCGCTTGGCTGTCACGTCTGGCTTAAGCCATTACCCGTGGTCAACATTGGCGGAATCGCTAAATTCTCACATGGGTAATATATTCATTGAACGCTTAGTTCACCACACGCAAGAAACAACCAACACTCTGGATAGACTTTTGCCAGGATCTTGATTGATGTGACAAATATACCATTTTGAAAAAAAGAACAAAATGAAATCAATAGGTGTTACCAAGTACATTTCGTTTCCTCAATATTATTTAAATGATTTCCGATCTGTTATAACTTCAGTGTATCGAAAGAGCATTCCAAGTAGGTTATAAGTTTTCAAAAACATGTTCGTGGTGAAAATATAAGAAGAAGTGGAAGAAACCAGGTCCATCCAATTCACATACTCGAAACAGCTCTGAGTTATTCCAAACCACACGGAGGAAGCAGTTTTTACATTCCTGCACTTTGTGTATCTATTATTTCTCTGTTTGGCAGTAAATCGAGCCAACTGTAGAAATACAGCAATGAAAGAGAAAGAAAGATTTGAAAAGAATCAAAAACATATTCGGAATCACCCAAGTTCAAAAGATCAAACAAGATTCAGTGCATTGACAATTTTATAACAATACAAACGTCAGTTCACCGCTCCGTGTAGTGGGAATGCAAGCAAAGGAAGTGGAGATGCATTTGTTTTCAGTCTAATCCGCACTTTTGGACCCGACTTTCCGGTGGACATGATTCATCACGACAGAGACTGGTGATTTTCTGGTTTTTATGATAATAAATCGCGTACATGTCTAGCAAGGTATGGTGTGAGATGTTTCAGAAAGAAAGAAATTCAAATAAAAATTATGATCCCAAAAATGTGACGCAATGTATTTTCATAGGCCCTATTTTTAGAAGGTTTACTGATAATCTTTGGGTAGAAAGAGGCGAGAGAACGATGGAAGATATGCAAGAACAAAGAAAAATCTACCTGGATATATTGAAGCATCCATTCGTACATGCATGCACAAACCGAATACAATATCAGACGTGCATCGTTCAATGTAACGATACATTGAAACACGCTAGTGATACATTATCGCCCGGATCATACCGTAGCAACGCGACAATCTACAGAAGTAATTGGAAAAAGACAAAAAGAAACATGGGAAGATTTGTAAAAAATTTTCCGAACGTGACTCCAAGACTTCACCATATTCTCAATGGACTGTCAACTTTTGAATGAATAATTTTACAGAAGTGGTTTTGTGAAGGAACTTGAGAGACTTTGTAGTATGTCTTGAGAAACTAAAATTGATGGGAGACGATTACATCGATCAGGAGAATGCACTGTGTCAATGAAGGGTGAATATATTCATCATCAATGAAGAGTTTGGTACTTCGATCACGTGCATTTATTTTCACGTTTTATAGTCAAAAACCAATTTTTCCTAGGATTCTCTTCTGAACTAGCTATATCTTTCTCATACTATTGCGATGTAATCTCCACAGTAGGAAATTTTGTATATTTTTCACAGAAGTGTATGTACCAAAAGGTCCACTCAAAATTTCTTACTGTGTATTAGATGCCTTCAATTGATTTCTCTAATACTCCTTATCATCATATGGTAATCAATTAAGAAGTTTATAAAAACTGGGGAGTGAGATAACCTTTTTCCGTCATAATGCCGATGTTCGGAAGAGTTGGATGATTGGCCATTAATTTCAATAAACTGATTAAATACAGATGTTTCGGAAATTTCAGCTAAGTGGAAATTTTTAATGCTGCAATTACGTGGATCCAGTATGAATTCGATTCCAGGTGTGCTTAGACAAACGTACCATGCTTGGTGCCAAGCTTGAGTCAATGCTAGTCAACACTGGGCCTAGCTTGGTTGCTAACATTGGCACCAAACTAGATTGATGTCTGGAATGATGGTAAATGTTCAGTGCTTGGCATCCAAGCTTGGTTCAATATTGAAATTCAATATTGGTTCTATGCTTGCAATCGATATTACCTAACCCATACAACACCGGAAGGTACTATCAACATCCTTGGAACGTCTTCTGAAACATTGGAATGTTCTAAAAATGTCCCGGGATGTTGAGAAAACATTGCATGTATATACCAGGGATGTGAAAATTTCCGGGGTAGTCTTATTCGGGTTTTCATGGAATGTTTATGACACATTTGACATGAAGATTTTGAATGATCAAACTTGTGCCGAATCTTTCAATATTTTCCATTTAGAAGAGATTCAAATGAATTGCGGTGGAGCCTGTATCGATACATGTTCATAATTTACATTTGTATCTCTTTAATAGATTGCATGTAGTGAAATTTTGTTTTGCGTCAATTTGTAGGTTATGTGAATCTTAATATATTGACTAATTCTCGATAATTTATATTTTTCCAATACTTCTCAACTCCTGAAATGAAATCTTCTCAGATATTCAATACAATATGTATTTTTATGGTTGTTCGATACTTTGGTCCCTTGTAAAACTATAAATACACATTTTTATAGGTTATAAATGAAATACTTGGTTTGCATATGACGTTTCGGAAACCACACCATGTGTAAACAATGTCCCCAAATCGTGTTTCCCAGTACAATGAATGAATGTCCTTGAAAAACGTACTTTTGTAAACCATAATCTGTGAGGCTATGGACACGTTTTTAAAATGTTTTCTGAACTTTCGGTGCTGTTTGGAAACATTGGTGCCCAAGACTCTATCAACGCTTAGTCAGCTGTAGCGGGCCACTGATCGGCCAAGGCTAGGCTAACCAGCCTTGGAATACCAAGCTTGACGCCAATCATGGTGCAATTGTCAGTCTTGGTATAATGAGCCTGGGATAAACCCTGAGAGACTACGAGGTTCAAGGAATGTTTGATAGAGGTTCATTGAGCTTCTGAAGATATGAAGATCCATTGAGTTCTCTCCGAACGTGTGTGAATTTACGTGTATATTAAATCCACATTTAATCTAAAGGATTTGTGTTTTCTCAGGAAATAGATTAAATTTATAAAAATGGTAGGAATTGCAGGTTTTCTTGTACACTTGAAGCGAGATCCAGATGAGAAATAATTGAATCTAATCAGGTGTTTACAGATCTGAGTGGAACTGATTGATTCAACCTATCAATATCAAATCTGTACATTTTGACAAGCCTACATTCAACTTTATGACACAGTATAAGATCCTCGGACGAAAATCATGCGACCCAGTATTTGAAGTAGATTTCCTCGAGATCTTCGAGGATCCGAGGTGAAAAAGTTGAAAAAATCGAATGTGTAACAGGCTGCCCCTATGATCAGGCAGCGAACGATAGTATGAACATATATACCCGTGAAAAAATTGTCCGCACTTGCTCACGCCTGATCAGGGCTAATGACTGAAGCCTGATCAGGAATGATCAGGTCTCAATATTGTACGCACGTGATGAGGACTAATCATGCCCAATTACGCCCAATCACGCTTGATTATGCTGCATTATACATGAGAAATTCATACAAAATAAATAAGTTTTTTGTAGGGAATGAAACTATAATAATAATATCAAACACTAATTCATTATTGATCATTTCTATTCATTGTGCCTATGCAGCTCCCATTTTCTAGTTTCCAGTTTTCAGGCATGGTCATGCGTGATCAGGCGTACGCGCCTGCATTTGGGACCGATTTAGCATGATCAAGCATGTGTATTTTTGATAGAAAAATCAACACAGAGTCATTTTGTGTGAATATTCCTTAGTTGATGAGATTTTGCATGATCACAAGCGAGAATGGTTTGTTAGGCATGATCGCTGGTGGTTAAGCTTGATCACGGGTTTCCACATAGGTACAAAATTAAAGCCTCTGAAGTGATGATAAAGTTTGAAAATGAACGATCAGGTGTAATCAGGCTCACTCACGTGCAGTCAGTATTGAACACGAATAATTTTGCCGAAAAATGTCCATGATCAGGCATGAACACGCATAATCAGACCTGAACGATTTTTTCACGGGTATGTATTTAGATTGAGAGAGAGAGAGAGAGAGGGAGAGAGAGAGAGAGAGAGATTCAAATAATGGAGGGGATTGAAATCCGATTTATGATGAGCGCCGAACAGGCAGTGGGGCTCGAAATACACGTGCGTTCACTCCAAAGGGAAGAGTATTCCGAGTATTGATAAAAGCCCAGTGGAAATTAATGGAATATAAAATACAATTCGGAAACCAAGACATTTTATATATATACCAAAAAGGAGCATATGCCATGATTGTAGAAATATGAATCATATACTCAGAAATACTCATCAGAATTCCTCGGAAGTCAGATCTCTCCCTCGAATGAATTGAAGAAATACTTACTGCGCTTTGTATGTACAGGATATTCTATGCAAACCATTGATGTAAATTCCCAAGTGGCACCAGAATGTGCTATGAACGTTCTTCGAAAATTCGAAATATGTTCTATGCATATCCCAATGAGACCGTTTCATAGGTGCTATGCATATTCATCGAATGTATGTAATCGAATATACGACGGTACGTCAACCGAACGTCGATTGAATGAATATCTTACATGTCGAATGTACTATATACACTGAAAAAAAATGTCTTTCAACCAAATAAATGGTTTGTTTGTTCTCTCTCCATAGAATATTTCTTAGGATCAATGGAATATTTAATCGAATCAAATAATGGAATGCTTGCCCCAAATAAATTGGTCTTCTCAATAAACAATTTATTCGCCACAAGTAATCAGTTTTTGCATCTAATTGAATATTCAATGTCTACAAATAAATATTTTATGTACAGAGGGCAAATAAATATTTTCTCCAGTGTACGTTCCGAACATATTTCAAACCATCCCATTCTAATATCCTATGAACGTTCATTATATGTTCTTCGTATCTCACTGGTACATTGTGAGAACGTCTCTGTTTCGTATACACTTTGAACTTTTGTTGCTGCTTGGGCATCAATCTCGAAAAAAAATCGCTAAACAGTCAGTGAATGAAGTCACGTAGAAGCTTGCTCATGCCACATTGAAAGTTCATTTGTGACGAAAAAGTCTTATTAATTATAAATAAGGTATCTTTGGATCAAATAAGATTTATGAATAGTTAATAAACCGTATTTGATTGGAATGAATTTGTAGTACTTTCTTCTCAGTGCATGCATGCTAAAGGTATCCCAAGCAGCAACAGAAGTTCAAAGTATATACGAAATAGAAACGTTCGTAGAATGTTCGAATGGGATTCGAAGAACATATAATAAACGTCCATAGAATATTCGAATGAGATTGTTTTAAATGTACTTAGAACGTACATAGTACATCCAAAATGTACGATATTCATTCAATCGACGTTCGATTGACGTACCGTCGTATATTCTATTACATACGTTCGATGAATATGCATAGCACCTATAAAACAGTCTCATTGGAATATGAATAGAACATATTTCGATTATTCGAAGAACGTTCATAATATATTCTGGTGCTACTTGGGGTATTACACTGAGAAAAAGGATTCGTTGACTCAAATAAATTTTCTTCATAGTAAATAAATGATATAGTTGGATACGGTCAAAGAAATATTTATTGAGTTGGTAGATACCTAAATTTGGTAAACCTAAGCTTGATAAGAAATCAGATTAAATCAAATAATGATTTGGTTAAAGTTAATAAATATGAATTTCTTGACTCAACACAATGTTTGGTGATAATGAATAAGTCTTATTTGTATGAAACGATATATCCCAAAAATGTTCAACCAAATGCGTTGATTTGTCAGAAGAAAACGTTTCCTCGGTGTATAAAATAACTGAATCGCCTATTTGAGATTCTCTTCAGAATTACAAAAGTTGGGACATTCGACAGACGAAATATGGAAAACTCCTATGAATGAAACAGTACTTCTAATTTCATCCAGGAGTCCGAATAATAATTAGTTATATAGTGAAATTTTCAGATGTACGGATGTTCAGAAAATAATTCGATAAATATTCGATAACTCAGCAAGTTCCGAAAGGGATGATAATTGCACTATTCTAATTTTGTAAATCTGATACCTAATGCGCAAGGAGCGATTTGAAGTATCCTTGAAAATACAAAAAATGAACAATAGGAAGATAAATCTCAATTCAAAGTTGAATTCAGGCGTGAAATGGAGATGAAGAAGAACTAACGAATATTCCTCTGATGAATTTGTTCGTGGGAAAGAAATCAATAAAATTTAGTGATGTACTTTTCATTCGAACGATATCCAAATTAGTTCTTGAAAATTTATTCGATGAACGGATGGTCCTATCCCATTTCTGTCCTGGAGAATCAATCAATAATGCAGCGGTATAAATATTCATAATCGAATATTCAAAAGATAATCCAAGGACAATGTTTTTCATCAAGTGTTCCATATATGATGAGATTTGTACACAAAGTAGATTCATTGGGCAGTACAGCTTGGAGGTGATTTCGCGATTCATACAGTCAAACGAAGTTCTGCCGCTGTCGCAAGTGAAATAAGAAATAAAACTGCACCGAAAAAAATAATTTATTTGACCGAATGAACTGAAGTTAGTTGTGAAAATTATTTCCGAGTAATGAAAAAATAGAAGCCGGTAATAAAAGCTGCAGTAAAGGCAACTCCAAATTAGTAACAGCAACTAAAGTCAGAGAAATTGAATTTGAATTTATAGTTGAGCCAACGCCCGTTTTAGTTATCCAAATATCAACAACTGTATCTAGTTGCTGGAACTAATTTGGAGTAAGAGTAACTAATTATTCTTTTCGGTGTGGAGCAAGACATGCACGATAGAATTCTAATTGTAATCTCCATACTTCGTTTCAAAATATCTTTTCTTTGAAAAAAAAAAAATTACGTGGTTTAAGATGAAAGCTTGTTTGGCGTGGAATTTCTGTACTTTCTTTCCTCCCTTCAAAATTCATGAGGTTTTCAAATATTCAAAAACTGCAGGATCATTCTTTTCCTTCTTCCTTTTGTTCGTTCAGAATTTTAATTCAATGATTTCAAACTTGGAGAATTCATTCCATGGACTGGAAAACGTATGCTCGATATCGAAAACAACTTGATAATACCTTACTGACAAAAATCAATGGAATATTACTGTTTTGAAGCATCGATTGCTTTTACTTTACCTGAAAGCCATCGTAAGTCCACGAGCCGAACTTCATAACACAGGTTTGTTCATCGAATGGAAAATATTCCACGTCAATTTCGCAGGAAGACTTGTATATTGCTGGTGGCTTCCATTCGACTCTGCCCGTGTAATTTAAGGTCGCTTTGGTTGCCAATGTTACCTCGAAATTACCGTCAGCACTGTGAACCAATGAAACATTTTGATTAAAACAAAATTGCAATCATTTCTGACGAGTATGCATCTTTTATATGACACATGAATGCATGAAAACATGAAAACGTGTATTAGAATAAAACTTGGCTATATTTCTTCTATATTACTATGTGTTGTGAATACAGGGGTTTTCTACCTATCAGAAAGGCAATGAGAGGGAGGAAAACTGTTGGGTAAACAGCGAACATAAGGTTGCAAAGTAACTGATGAGATAAAAAATGCATAGAGAGAATTACATACTCTGAGAAAACACCAGATTTGGCTCAAGTCCGTAAGGATTTGGGTATGGTGAATTTTGGCGCGTGCTTCAGTTAACTGAATGTCGATTGAAATGATTGACCAGAGACTTACTTCAATCGATATTCAGTTGATCCAAGCACGCGGTGGAATTCACTGTATTCACCCGAGTCGAAATTTTGCCCCCGCTTTGTCGATTCAGTCACTGAAATTGCTCCTTCTTCCACGCTACAGAAACTACTTGGTCCTACTTTCCCGCTCCGAATCTTTTTTTATTCTATTTCCCTGCTCCACAATCTACTGCTCCTACATAGAACCTGATTCTTCTACACTGGAAGAAAAATTCTTGCAAACATTAAAATCTTCACTTGAATGCTCGTAATGAAATGATTAGTTAATTCAAATGGAATTTCGTTGAATCTATCAAGTATTCTTTTCATCGACGAAATATTTTGTACAATATTAAATATTTGTTTGATCGAATGAATATTCTGTTGATTCAATAAAACTTCATTCAAATTAATATTTTGTTGCGACTATTCAATTAAATATTTGATTGTTCCCGAAAATTTTTCCTCTCAGCGTATGTGTTGGATTTTTTCAATAATAATATTACATAAAGCGCACTTTCTATCAATTCGAAAATGTAACTGAAAAAAAATTTCAATTCAATTCAAATTATGTCGGTCAAACCAATCAATTTTCCATTCGAATACGAATCTAATAATTTCACTTGATTGAAATGAAATACGCATTTCATTCAAATAAACACTGATTCATTTCATAGAATAAAATACTTTTGGGATCAAATGAAATTTTTTGACCCCAACAAGTATTTATGAAGTTTATTTTTTGAATGAATGGTTTATTTGAGTGTATAAAAAATAGGGTACCCAACTAAGATTATAAGAGGAAATTTACAACAAAATTATCAGATTACTCAAGTTCTTTTTTATTGACTGGCACTGACACATAAGCTTGATTATCAAAATATGACTCTTCAAACAGTTTTTTGTAACCAAGGGACCCGAGTAGAAGTTCCTATCCGGTAAGCCCTAAAATGGTCCGGACCGGATCCGGCTGTGAAATGGGATGCCCCATATGGGGCTTCATATCTGGGCATGACCAGCTCCGTGTGGATAGAATCTATCGAGGATTCCAGATCCGGCACCGATGAGGATAACCTGACGATAGTTCTAATGAGGTTGACCCTATAAAAATATATCTGGCCCTGATCCGTTTTCTTGATTGGGGCCGAATGCAGATAATTTTATTCAGGTCCGGATATGATTAACCTGCTCTGCGTCCTCACAAGAGGATCCTTATTCAACCTCATCCACCCTTGATCAGCTTACCAGACGAGGAGTAGATTAGGGAAATCATAATCCAATCCGGAAGAGGCAGACCTTATTGCGGCCCTAACAAGGCGAGATTTTTAAAATTTCATCAGAATCAAATTAGTTTTTATGACGGGATTCAGATACAAAGATTGTAGGACAAAAGTTCCAAAAAAAAGTGCCAATCCAAAAGTACCAAGAAAAAAGTTCCAAAATGAAAAAGGACCAAATCAAATAAAGACCAAAATAGTTCAAATAGGTTCCAAAAATATTCGAATCGATTATAAATTGAAATTTTGAATGACAAACGTATGTTATGACCAATAGTTTTCAAATATTTTATAACGTCATCATTTTCTGCGTATTCGTTGTATTTCCTGACGATGTTTGCCAATCTGTCCTCAGTTTGCTGTCGACTAGACGGACGAATTTTCTTCACCTTCAGTCCTAGGGTGAGTTCTTTCAACATATTCTCAGTTTCGTTTTGTTCTTTTTGAATTTCCGTAAGGGAGGTGTAGAGACTGGGATGACAACGTCCAACAACGATCTGGAACCGATTGTGCCACCCTACGAACGGAAGTTGCTGATGGCATCGTAATGTAATCAGTACTAAGTTTGGACTACTCACCTTCGGATAAATTATTTGTTCGATGACGATTCTGCATCACGGATTCGTAGTGATTCCATAGAGCAGGTGGATACCTCGGTAACACAGCTCATCGCCTTCCCCGGGCCAGAATCTCTTCGACATAAGTTTGTTCAAAATATATCGCCACGGGCATGAATTCGTCAGACACTTCGTTTAAGAATAATTCCAATATTTCTTGTACATCTTCCGTTGGGACAAATGCAAGCGCACACATCATATGACACATATCTCGTAAAGATCTGTCGTCCTCAGCATCGTATAGTTGTTGTAATCCTTCAGCTTGAGTACGTCGATACAGACTTTGGCAAAGGTGAAAAAAGCATGTTGAAGCGTTATTGGCACCCAAATGTATTTTCACAGCGTTGAGAATTCCCAATTCGAAGTCGCTCATCACTGTAATTTCCGTTAAATTTATCGAAATTCCAAATTCTGTAGTTTTAGCCAAAATAACTTCAAAAACTTTCGAGTAAGTGCGTTGTTCCTTGTTTTGCAGGAGTGTACAAACAAAGGGCAAGGCGAAAATTTGCTCTTTTTCGTTGATCACTTGCACAACAGAGCCAGAAATAGTAAATACCTGCTAAAGCATGCATATAAGTTCAAAAGTTCAAAATAAATGTTTGCTCTTAATCACAATTGAGGACACCCATGCAATAACAGCGGTAGCGCTCGGAAAAAGGTAGAAGAATTAATCCAAGCTGACACGAGAGGCCTCGAAAAAAAGTTGGAATTTTGAAAAACTAACAATATGGAGTGATAGGGCTTGAAAAATCAATATAAGCACCCCCCTAAACAATTTTTTTCTAGGATCAATAGTTTTCGAGAAAAAAAATGAAAACTACCTATTTTTTGAGACGGGAAATTGATGTTTTTCAATGTTAAACTCGTCCTAACTCGATCATTTTTCAACGAATCGGGATGAATCTTATAGATTCTGATTCGTGAGACTTTTTCGAAGACAACAATGTTCCAAAAATGTATACAAGTTAATAACAAATTAATAAATTTCTAATCCGAAGTAAAAACCACGTTTCTAACGCCTCGCGTTTAAAAAGAGTCGAAGGAATTTTCGATTTGGAAAAACTCAAAGCGACAAAGTTGTTCATTAGTGTATGGACAAACTTTTTGGGAAGTTACAGATCGATTGGACTATTAGTTTTCAAAATACAGCGATTTATTCATTAGTGCGCAACGGCAAAATGTCACGATTATCCGTCGATTACCGGTCGAATATTCAAGCTCGTAAGAAAAGATGTATTCGCTGGATTTTTCATTGTAACTTGATATTTTTTGGGTTGGAGAATCCAAATATCGAACAATTTTTATGAAATTCGTCATTCATTTCTCTTTTATAAACAATTTAATTCTTCATAACGTTTTTGTGAATACGGCATGGACTTTGGAGAAAAACTGTCTGAACAAAACAAAATTCTTATTGCGTGGAGAATGATTTTTTTTTCACAAGACATTCCTTTATAAGTTTTGGTTGTTTGCCCGTTGTTGACATTCTGAAAGAGTATTTTTTTAATTTCACTTCCGGAATAATTGTTCTGTTTGGGAACTAGTTTCAATTTTTGATTGCGCACAAAGCATAATCTCAATTATTGATATTACTGTTATATCGATTATTATTATATTCATTATATTAATATTTGATGGGTAATCGATGGATAATTGTAACATTTTGCCGTTGCGCACTAATGAATAAATCGCTGTATTTTGAAAACTAATAGTTCAATCAATCTGTAACTTCCCAAAAAGTTTGTCCATACACTGATGAACAACTTTGTCGCTTTGAGTTTTTCCAAATCGAAAATTCCTTTGACTCTTTTTAAACGCGAAGCGTTGAAAACGTGGTTTTTACTTTGGATTAAAAATTTATTAACTTGTTATTAACTTTTATACATTTTTGAAACATTGTTGTCTTTGGAAAAGTCTCACGAATCAGAATCTACAAGATTCATCCCGATTCGTTGAAAAATGATCTAGTTAGGACGAGTTCAACATTGAAAAACATCAATTTCCCGTCTCAAAAAATAGGTAGTTTTTATTCTTTTTCTCGAAAACTGTTGATCCTAGAAAAAAATTGTTTACGGGTGCTTATATTGATTTTTCAAGCCCTATCACTCCATATTGTTAGTTTTTCAAAATTCCAACTTTTTTTTCGAGGCCTCTCGTGTCGGTTTGGATCAATCCTTCTACCTCTTTCCGAGCGCTACCGCTGTTATTGCATGGGTGTCCTCAATTTACCTGCGTGGATATGTCAGGTGCAGTTTTGAACGTTCCATCGACAAACCACATCTTCGATTTCGTAAGTTGTCGCAAATTTCCACGCGTAGAAAATATTATTATTCTTCCTTTGGTTTGGTCGTAGGAGTCATCTTCGAAGGAATCGTACATCAAAAACAGTTCTTTCGAGTGAGTGAAACGATATTGATCAGGTATTTGTCCTAAGTCCTCAATATTGCGCGGATTGGATGGCATATTCTTTAATCGCTCTCGTTGCATCATCTTTCTTAAGTTATCTCTGTCAGGTAATCGACAGATGATACGACTTGGAACATTCCCCACTGTTCTAAGGACCTGAACTGGTGGTGCTTCGGGATGCTCGGTCGCTTTCCTTTTGAGCCCTGCCACAAGTTTTAGTGCACTGACTTCTTCTCTGTCCGGGGCATGATTATGTGGAGATTGCTGAGGACCTTTACGAATAGCTACTTTCCCAGGGATCTCGGAACATCCCAAAACTATTCCTCTTGCAGGACAATCTCCTTTTCTCTTACATCGATAATAAACCACATCATGACCAGGAGAATGTCTGATATATACAGGGCGTCCCATTTGAAACAGGACAGCTGAATAACTCTTCAGGGAATGGAGGGGGAAAAAAATTGTTCAAATAAAAGTTGTAGGGTTCAAAGGGGGCCATAAGATGGTGACCTTGAATTTGACCTTGAGGTCAATTTTGAGCATAATTGATGGTCAAAGTATGTTTTTTCAAATGGAAAACCCTACGTTCGACCTCAGAAATGGAAAGAGCGGAAAATTTTACGTCCGAATATGTTAACATATCAGGTCATTTAGAGGTCATTTGAAGGTCAAAAAACCATTTTCTATGGATTTTCACGGAAAAGCCTCAAACGAGTTGTTTCTCTGACCAAAGTTATTAAAGTTAAAGTGAAACCCCACGTTTCGACCTTGAATTGAAAGTAAACAGAACTAACCTTCAGAGTTCATTCTTCATATCAGTACGAAAATGATCATTAAGAAGTTTTCATCGTTTACGGTGTAAGTGCGGGTTCAAAATGGTTTATTCACCTAACGAATGTGTTGATATTTTAATGATCTTGGGTGAGTGTCGCGGAGTGTGTCAAAGAGCGTCACGATTGTACAGAGAGCGGTTTGGAGATCGGCAGCATCATTCTTCTCCAGAAGTCATTCGCCAAGTTGAAAGAAATTGTCGACAAGGAAGGATTGGTCAACGCCGAAACAATCAAGGTTCCAACTTTAACGACCCTCGATGCGTTGCTGTTTTAGCAATAATACACATGAATCCTCATGTTAGTTTACGTGATATTGAACGCGATTTGGGTATTCCACGCAGTACGGCACACAGAATTCTACAAGCTGCTCAATATCATCCGTACCACATCACACTGACCCAAGAATTATCTCAACAAGATATGCAGAATCGGGTTA
The DNA here is from genome assembly GCA_018340375.1 of Gonatopus flavifemur. Lineage (NCBI taxonomy): Eukaryota > Metazoa > Arthropoda > Insecta > Hymenoptera > Dryinidae > Gonatopus > Gonatopus flavifemur. The sequence goes on from JAFFJZ010000004.1 coordinate 23,206,315, forward strand.
ACTTTTGCCATTGGGCTTTACACAGGTTGAACGAAGCGCCCGATTTCTTTCGATATGTTCTTTTCAGTGATGAATCAACGTTTCAAAGTACTGGCTTGTTAAATCGTCACAATAGCCACTATTGGTCAGCGCAAAACCCGCACTGGACTCAACAAGTTGATCATCAGCATCGGTGGAGTATAAATGTTTGGTATGGAATTCTAGATAATCAAGTTATTGGGCCGTATTTTTTTGATGGAACTGTTAACGGTCCTAATTATCTACAGTTTTTACAGAATGGATTACCAGTTCTCAGGGAAGATGTGACATTAGCAACTGGGCAGAGGATGTGGTATCAGCAAGACGGTGCACCACCACACTTTGCTCGATGTGTGAGGGATTATCTAAATATCCTTTTCCCCAATCGTTGGATTGGTCGAGGTGGATTTGTACTGTGGCCGGTAAGATCTCCTGATCTCACCCCTCTAGATTTTTATTCGTGGGATTACGTAAAAAATGTCGTTTATACCAACCGACCAACAACACCTGTGGATCTACAACAACGCATCAGATACGCAATTGCGAATATTCGTGCAGAAGTTTTTCAGTCTGTTCTTGGAAACTTTCGACGCCGGCTGGAGTTATGTATTGAAGTGAATGGCGGTAAATTCGAACATCTCCTGCAATAAGTGTCTTACCCGTCAACGGATTTGTGCCATCTGTAATTATAAAACGACGAACTGGAAAAATAAATAATTTTTTAATTATTGTTTCAAATTTGGCATTCATTATCGTTCTCAAGGTCGAATTCAAGGTCAAAACGTGGGGTTTCACTTTAACTTTGATAACTTTGGTCAGAGAAACAACTCGTTTGAGGCTTCTCCGTAAAAATCCATAGAAAATGGTTTTTCGACCTTCAAATGACCTCTAAATGACCTGATATGTTAACATATTCGGACGTAAAATTTTCCGCTCTTTCCATTTCTGAGGTCGAACGTACGGTTTTCCATTTGAAAAAACATACTTTGACCATCAATTATGCTCAAAATTGACCTCAAGGTCAAATTCAAGGTCACCATCTTATGGCCCCCTTTGAACCCTACAACTTTTATCTGAACAATTTTTTTCCCCCTCCATTCCCTGAAGAGTTATTCAGCTGTCCTGTTTCAAATGGGACGCCCTGTATATGTAGCCATCTACATGTAAGTATTTAGTTGATCCACTGACAAAAATTCCTCCCATGGCAAAAATCAAACGAAAAATGATAAAAGTAACTCAAAAAAATTTTGGAGTACTAAAAAGGTTATGAAAAGATAAGGAAATAACAAAACCAGAGGTACAAAACAAAAGTATAGCTACATTCTGAATATTGGCATGTAAGAGAAGTTTTGGAAAATGTTGGAACATTTTGTTTTTGGAACTAAGAACTTTTAGAACTATTTTTGGTTGGAACTTTTGTCCTCCTTCCATTTCAGGTATCGTATGGGAGTATCTATAAGATATCTCTTAGACACAACTTGAAGGTTCCTCTCATTGAATATCTTATATTCATCTTTAAGAACTCAGGGTTTACTGGGAGACGTTTCAAAGGGCCAGTAAGGTTCCTTCATTGGCATTGCAGGGCCATCAGTGGCCCATTGAAACGGCAATATCCATTGTTTGTAGGGTATATTGCTGGAAAGTTATATATTTTTTGTCTTATGTCGATGCGATTAAAGTTGATCTATCTATGCGTTTATCGATTTCTTTGCTTTTTCTGGATTAAATCAATTTGATGCAAGGTACTTACTTGTTGTATAAAACTATATCGGGCCTCCATATATGATCGGATGGAACGTGTAGCATCTCCACTCCTCCGTATTCCTTTGGATCCCACTTTAATTTGTAATCGTACCATGACTGCAAAAAAAGAACAAAAGGAATCAGAGAATATTGAGAAATTAAAATCTGTACTCACAGTATAAAGGAAATACAGAGGCACGTATACGTGCCTACATGAGAACTAGAGGAGTTGGTTGTGAAATGGATTGTCGGCAGTCGTGAATTTTGCATTCATATTTGCATGTTTTTCCTCTAATTTTTTGAACTTTTCTCTTTTTCTTCATACCACGACTACCACCACTATTACCACCTGTCACAAGCAGAAAAACTTAGCTCTTCGTCACGGTGTATAGTACATATGTACATTTTAATCTCCGCGAATTCTGTAGTCCTTGTCGTTAGTGGAGTAGTACAAAAAGTAGTTGCGTTGAAAGGAATACAACGGCACCATCCGATAGTACAAGCGGTAGCAATTTCTCGACAAGCACATGTATTCCCGTTCATTTTCTTTTGTACTAAAAATATGCGGGAAAGAAGTAAAAGTGAAATATATTAATGATAATTCTGTATGAGTATGATCGTGCTTCAGCAGTATTATCATCGGGATGTTGAATCTGACATAATTAAATAATCACGTGTCTTGATACACAAAAATAATCAATCGGGAGGAGAAAAATTATGCTAGATGGCTAGACTGTACATCAGGCCTGTGATTTGTTTTGCGATAATCACATTCCGAAAACTGTTTTGACGATATATTAAAATCTATTGATAAATACGAGCCGACTCAATATATAAGCGTCACATAAAAATAACACCAGTGGAATAACTGAATGTAACTCATAATTTTTTTTTCCAACAAAATTATTTGCGACAACCGGACACGGAAAAAAATTATGTTGATATTTGGATAGCTGAAAATTAGCTATGATAGTTATTTTTTAGCTATGGCAACAAAAGTGATTGCTATAGTAGCTAAAGTGTACCTACCGCAGCAATATTTTTCGCTATCCAAATATCAAACACACGAATCAGATACTACAGCTAATTTCTAGCTACCACAGCGAATTATTTTTTCCCGTGTGTAGTGTAGTGATACACTACTCGTTCCATTGTTATAAGCCATTAAAGGGAAACATAGAGTTGGAGAAGCGTTTTGTCACTAATTCCATGAATTTTCTTATAGTATAAAAAATAAATATAATTTGTTGAAATTTTGACAGTATTTCATACGAATATTTGAGTGCTGGAATAGCAGATTAACCTGTCAGTAATTTGATAAAAATCATTACTCCCTTGATTTTTGCTTCCTCGTTAGAGGGGAGCTCCGTGTCGTTTTGAGGGACTGAAAATTTTTCTGTCCCCAAACTCAAAATCTCTTGGGCTCTTGGATTCATCTTCATTCGCACATCTAATTCGAATTATAAAATGGCGCGTTTATTCAAATGTGTAATTTCCTCAAAATTGTCTAATTTCTTATCCATGTGCTTTATCGTAGTGAAAATAAATATAAGTGGGTCTAAAAAACATGAGTATATAAATTTCACATCAACTATGGATGAGTGGTGATATTTATTCATTAATGAAGTAAATCAACCACATAATTTTTCTTATCACAATGTAATAACACATTTGCACTTAATTTCTGTGATGGGCATAATCTTTTCATATTCGGAAAAACAAGTATAAATCATTACACCAACATCAGTAGAAGAAGTAGGATAGTTGAATGCTCCACGGCTATCATGGATCTCACAGCCTATGAAATGACTATCTTCTATATTCAATTTTTTTTCGTTGGGTATTTGTTTTTTTTTATTATCTTTAGAATCTAGATGATCTTATTATTTCTCAATTTCACGATATTATTTGGATGATTTGATGTGAGTTGGAAATCATTGAAATTTATAGAAGAAATGACATCATAACGGTTCCCTCCGTGTTGATAAGGTCCAGAAGTTGTATTGATAGTACAGCAACTAACTTGTTCTTTTTTCTTCATTTTTTATTTTTGTCCAGACTCTATTTCATTCAATCGATTGATGATTTGAGTCACTGGTTTATGTGGTGATTTTACAAGTTTTTTGAAAATGCCAATGTAACTTTCTCCCCAAAATGCAAATGAATTGCTTAAAACAGTTCCAAAATTCTCCACGTTATCGGTAATATGAATCACATTATGCATATTTAATGCTTGAGATCCAGGTCCACACAGAGAAGGTAATAAATAAACGGATTTTCTCAGTAGATTTCGAGCATAATCACTTTGAGTTTCAATCAGTTCTCGATTATGCAGAATACGGCAGGCAACAAATAAAAGTAAAAAGTGGTTGGAATGCAAATCGGGTAAAACATTTATATCAAAACAATTGGGCCACAATAAAGTAAAACAAACCGAAATTGTGTAGCTTTCCATGTGGATAAAATATTTATATCAAGATTTTTTCTCTGGAAATCAGATGGAACATCAGTTTTTAAGGCTAACATTCTGTTTTGAAGACGAATGACTTTCGATCTTTTCAAACGAGCACTGCTTGATGTTTGAATCCATTTGCACATCAAAGATTTCATCACTCCAGGATACAGAAGATGCATTGAATCAAGAACAAACGATTCAACAGGGTCAAAATGAGGCAAATTCAACAATGGACATAATATATCTTCTTTATGATGTCCCGGTTGCGATTTTTTTTGAAAGATTTTTGGTGCGTTTTTTACAATCCATATCTGCATAAACTCTTTTTTTCTCTTTGGCCTGTCCAACAGTTACACCTTTCACTTCGCATCTTTCACATGCGTAGAATGCTCCCGGTGGCTTAATTTACTTCAGAAAAGCTCTAGCCTGTGCATCTGCAATCACAGCAATGATTTTCAATCTATATGTTTTTTCATTTATTTTGAAAGAATTGATGGTTGAATCTCTCGCTCCTTCGATGAAATCGTTCAAGAAATCTGATACATATGCTGGCTTGGAATCGCCACAATAAATACCAGCAACAAAAGGCTTTGTAATATAGGCTTCATCAAACACTTTGATTATTATTGGCCATGCTTGAATTGGGGAATTATTAAATATTCGCATACCGTCGATGTGAACTAATATATTTATTTCTGTTTGATTGTACTCTGTAGGAATTATATCTTGTAATTTACTTTGTATTCCAAGGTACATATATTGACCTTCATTTTGCCGTAAGCTTAACATGGGCTGTAAAATCCTATGATGACAAGAACCCACTAAAGTTCGTGCGGTTTTTGGAAGTGATGTGTATCTTTCCTCCCTCAATATTAACAATAATTCAGTAACCACGTTTAGTCGCAGAGTACTCTAGTTTTTCAATGTCCATTGACGAATTTTTTCATTTATTCCAGGATGAGGATTATCTTCTTATCCTTGTTCTTTTTTTGTTGTTGTGATTCTTCTTCTTCTTCTTCTTCTTCTTCTCCTTCTTCTCCTCCTTTTCCTCCTGCAATCGACAGTTCAGATTCATTTGATAGGGTACTTTTGCTGGAAATCGAAGTATCGAAATTTTCATTTCCACTAGGAGCTTGATTTTCATGATTGATATTCATCGAATCATTCGAACTTTGATTGGCACAACATTGTTCTTCACTTTCTCTTGAACTTCGCACTTTTGTTAATTCACGATGTTTTTTTAATTTATAATACTGTCGACCCTGTTGGAAAGGTCTCATAAATTCACATAAATTCTAGTTATTTCTATGACAGAAACCGCATGAAATCTAGTATATTGCAAATTATTCTGATTCAATCTTATGAGTTCTTATACAAATTTTCGCATTCTGATATGAAATCATGAAAACCCATAAGTTCTAGGACAGAAACCGTATATGAACTGATAAAAACTTATTGAAATCTCATATAAACTAATAAGATTCATATATGAGAATTTATGAGATTTTTTTGGACTTTTTCAACAGGGGAGACATTGTTGACAATAATAAAAGAAAAATTTCAATGTTCCTTTTTCATAAGTCAAATATTCACAAAGTCACCAGTATCACAAGACTATTGAAATTTACAAAATACAAACGGTTAGTGGCGTAGCAGTAAACATAGCCCGAATGCTGTACGTATTCAGAGTTAGAGCTATTACAAGGCTGAAAACAGGCAACAAAAGAATGACAGCAGAAGAACGCGTTCACATAAACATAGAACGAAGTGTTTTGAATAAATATTCACTCCACCCATAGCCATCGACATAACAGATTTATTCGAATGTAAGCAAAAATCTATTTCAATTAAATGAATCATATTTTCACTGAATACTAAATGATTGAGAGGAAATAAAATATTTACTTCATTCTATTCTATTACCATATTCATTTGAATCAGGGAATGCTTGTTTTCTAAATACTTTTCTTGAATTATGAGTTCATTTTGAGATAATAAAAATTCATTCGAATTATGAAAAATGTATGTGATGAATGCAGATTATCTCTTCAAAATTTATGTGATTACTGTGGATTATTTATTCAGTGTAATAGAAATTAAGCCAAAACAAACTTTTTTCACACGTCTAGAAAATGGTGTGCTTGAAATAAACAAGTGATTCTTACTATAGCTCCAAATATCTCTTATTAGGAGGATAATTACACTTATTGTAAGAATAATTATACTTGATTCACACATAGAGTACATTTGATTCAAGCATAAGAACTCTTTAATCTGAGCATAATAAATGCTTGAATCAAGTATATTTTATCTTTGAATCGAGCGTAATTATTCTTATAATAACTGAAACAGAATTATCCTTATTATAAGCATATTACTAATATATCAAACACAATAATACCTGAAACAACTGCAGTGATATTTGGAACTATAGAAAGAATCACTTAGTTTATTGCATGCATACTGTTTCCTGGATGCAGGCGATTGCGAATACAATACATTCAACTTTGAAATCAATCTCAGTTAGCAATAGGCCATACTTTAGCCACTAATGAGCAATCAATTGTCGGCCATTCACCATAGGCATACATCGGCTGATTATCGGCTGTTTGCATTGATGGCCTTTCTTGTCAGCCAGTGACGGGCCACACTTGTGTCAATGACGGGAATCCATTGTTGGCCATTCAATGGCAGCATATATGGGCCGATTGTTGGCTGTGTTGACATTATCGGGGTTTCCGTCAGCCAGTGACGGGCCACACTTGTGCCAATGACGGGAATCCATTGTTGGCCATTCAATGGCAGCCATATATGGGCCGATTGTTGGCTGTGTTGACATTATCGGGGTTTCCTGTATGGGTAGAGGAAAGGGAAGGATGAAGGCTCAACTTTAGGAGTAGATTTTTTGGTTTTTTGAATGCTGATATTACATTAATATCTTCCCACACGGAGAAAAATTATCTATTATAAATTACTAAACTCGCTAGTACAGTGAGCGAAATGTCCATAGTACCACCTGAAATACAAATGTATATGCGGAAAAACGAACGTATCGCTTCTATTGTTGGAGTATGAACAAACCAAGTCTCAGGCATTCCTTACATAGAAGTTCCCCCGATCGGTTTTTGTTTCTTCCCTCATAATAACAGAAAACTGTATTGCTGTGCGGAAGCGCGAAATCACCATAGTTCCAGTCATTATTTCATCGCTTTTCACTGAGTAAATTTGTCTGCTCTCACTATAAGGTAAATATTTCTGACAAAATAATGACATAAAATCGGTATTTAGTGTGGTAAAAATTTATTTCTAGTATGCTGAGAGGTAAATTACTAAGTGAGGAGGAGAAAGCTAAAATCAGTGCTTATAAGGATGCAGGTCTGTCCAATCGAGATATTGCTTGCAGAATCAAAAGATCTCATCATGTGATTAATAATTTTGTAAGATTAGGTGATTTGTATGGGAAAAATCATCCAAAAGGTGGAAATCAAAAGCTCACACGTAAGCAGCGATCTTTGATTATTCGAACCGCAGCAACTGCAAAACGTAACTGCGAGTCAAATAAAGGCTGAATTGAATCTTCCTGTCACTAAGAGACGTGTGCAACAAGTTTTACATAACAGTAAGCGTTTTATGTGGACCAAAAAAATCTCAAAGCCACCATTAACATCGCAACACAAAAACAGTAGATTGCAATTTGCGAGAAATCATATGACATGGGATCCACAGTGGCGAAAAGTAATTTTTTCTGACGAGAAGAAATTCAATTTGGATGGACTGGATGGCTTCAGATATTATTGGCATGATTTGAATAAAAAAAAAGATGTAGCAATGAGCAGAAATTTTGGTGGGGGAACTGTGATGGTTTGGGCTGCTTTCAATTACACCGCAAAGACGCCAATATGCTGGATATCCACAAGAATGAGTGGCCGGCGCGTTCTCCAGACTTGAATCCAATCGAGAATCTTTGGGGAATACTTGCTCGTAAAGTTTACTCAAATGGAAAACAATATAACTCTGTTCAGGAGTTGAAAAACGGAATACGGCGAGCTTGGGATGATATTGGGCCATCCACATTACAAACTTTAATCAACAGTATGAAGAGCAGAATTTTTGAAGTAATTCAAAAGAATGGAGGCAGCACACATTACTGATATAAGATTTTCATGTAAGAAATTTGTATTTTTGTGATATATATCCACGTTAGTTCAGTGGAATTATGGAAATTTCGCACACTTATACATCAAAATATGTATTTATCCAACTAATTCATTAAATGTAGAATTCTTCAATATTATTGTCCTTCAGTTTTGTTCAATTGAGCCCGAATAACATCACAATCATGTATTATTGTCTCAGTTCCATAGGAAATTCAATATTCAGATGAAAAATGATGTGGAACTATAGAAATTTCGCTGACTGTATATTGAGGATATACTTGCATTTTGAAGTTATATACCAAACATTCTATTGTAAAGTACCAGACTTTCTGTTATAAAATGTCATTATTCTGCCATTAACTCACAGAAAGTATGATACTTTCCAAAAGAATGTTTGGTATATAACTTCAAACTGCAAGTATATCTTCAATATACTAGTGAGTCTAGTGATTTATAAAAGATGATTTTTCTCAGTGCAGGGTTCGAAACGTTACCCTGAAAAATTAACTCGTTACAGTTAGCGTTGCATTATCAAGAAATTAACGAAAGTATCGTTACCGTTACCATTTTAAAAATGTAACGAATTACCGTTATCGTTACTATTCGTTACCGTTACCGTTACTCCCACGTTACTTCCATCGGCCCAGTAGAAACGCCTGGGCATTCACGACCCATACAGCACAAGAGTATCCACAAAGAGCTCCCGTTATGCTAATCAATATGTATTCATTATGACTATTTTGAATTCAAAATCGGAACTCCATGATGAATTCTTTAGGCATTCAATATGTTTTTATTTGGCATCCATTAAATTTATTGTATGTTGCATAACGGGGACTGTTCAAGAGGTCTTTGGGGAGTCTTTATGAATTCAAATTGATCATTTGTGCTGGCGGGGAGTCTTATAACGCCCGCGATAGCGAAATACTAGACACTTGCGAGTGCCTCACCAAATACTTGCAAGTATTACGAGCGCTTCACAAGTATTTAATGAGGCCTTCGTAAGTGTCTAGTATTTCGCTAGCGCGAGCATTACAAAACTCGTGAATACCTAGAGCATTTCCACTAGGGTGGTTTGATAATTTGTTTGGAAATTCACCCCAATGTTGTATAAAAAACATGAATATTTATTCGACAGTTCTGCGCGAAGAATGTCGCGACTTTCGAACAGTGTTATAAATTATAGTTTCCGGAAGAGAATCTCGGTAAATTCTATACATATCATCAGAACGCGCCTAGAGTCGTAAACCTTGGTTAGAGAATTGGAAGAATATACCCAAAAGACAATCATTTGTGATTGTCGAGGAAAATGACTAGAAGTTTCTAGCCCTCTTCAAATAGCCACAGACTTTACTGCTTTCGGGTAAATAGCCCTTCGGACACTTGCTACCTTACCATCACAAATTACCGGCAATTACCTATCAACCTATCATAGGTATAATCTGAATCATATGAATTGGAAAAAACCATACCTCGCAGTAACGGAGAAAGGAACAAAAATCGTTATTAGTTACTAAAAATTAATAACGAAGTTACCGTTATCGTTACTTGCTCAAAAATTTAACGCGTTACCAAGTAACGAATAACGTAACGAGTAACTTCGTTACATTTTATGCGTCACTTCTGAACCCTGTATCTTCTATTGTGATTATTAGATTAGGATGGAATTGTGAGCATATTTATGGATTAAGGTGATGATCTCTAACAGAACACTGAGAAAATAAATTTTTGAAAGCATTATCATATTCAACCCGTTCACTTGAAGTGTATAAGTACACTGTACAAAGCTGAAAACTAGATTTTTTGTCATAATTGTAAAACTATCATTTTCAATGTCATTATACCTGCATGATTAACAGTATTTCTATGCTATCAGCCTATTTCATAGCGCAGAATATTTTTCTTCTGCTTGGAAACATGATAAAACGCTGGAAATTGAGAAGAATCGAAATTTTGTTGACCTTCTTTTGCACTCCTGGCATCATCATTCTTGAGTCACAAACAGTGGAAAAGACATTTTCAATGCACTTTATGAAAGTTCAAATGAATGAGTTGATTCAATACACGAAGAAAAATTTGATTGTGAAAATTACTATTTTTTGTCGTAATTATTGGAAAATATTGACAGTAATTAGTAACCTAAGTGTATTATTTTATACGCACGTAGTGAATAATCGTCAGCTACGATGGTAAAAATGAAGATTCAGCGTGAGAAAATATATTTCAGTAATAACAACTATGAACAAACGAAATAAATACCTTTTCTAATGAAAAATATCACCACTTGACAATTATAGATTTTGTTTGAACAACTATTCTGAATTTTGAAAGCCACGAATCACATTTACTACTAATGACTGGCCGGTATAATACAAGCGCTGATGGTGGTATTTTCCAACAGCACTCGAGATTTTCCCACAATTATCGCACACAACAAGTTGTCTAGTTTAGGTTCCTCGTTGAGTCTTTCAATGAAACTTCAAAACAGCACATTGATCAGTGCGAGCGTAGCAAAGCGGCTTTAATTGTAAGGTTTATAGGTAGATATAAGTACATTATTCTCAAGTTCCAATCCCCTCCGCGTAATTAGGATTTTCCATTATGAACTGTACTCAAGAATGTATTAAAAATAACATGATTGCAATCAAGAAATATGGTGGTAATAACTCGAAGGTTGGACAACATGAACTAACAAATGTGCCTGAAAATATGTTTTTGCAAGTAAATTTCTTTCTTCTCACACCTGCACGGAAAGTTGATGTTTTCTGACCTATCTTTAGGGGAGAAAGTACTGAATTCCAAGCGAATGTGTCACAGCGGGAGGAAAATACGAACTATCTTTTCGTTCTGAAATATGCATATGAATATTTTATATGCAATTAAACAGATGATATTCACTTTCCTTGCAGTTGTGGGAAAAAATAGTATGTTCACCTCGGGGAGAAGTGGGAAATTTCCCCCCTTGATGAACAATATACTATTTTCATTCTAGTGAATGATATTACCATTATTGATGGTGAAAATTATTGCCTATGCTTCGATTTTTAGAGCTCTTGCTTGCGAAAATCTTGAAATAAAGTGTGAAGAAACATTACGATCGCTGATGGTAAAAAGTATTAGCACTGCCTGGAATCATCAATATTACCTTTGTTAGTTTTCCTGAAGGAATTTTGAAATTTTTGACAAAGTGAAGTTTACCATCGTGATAATTTTCATTTCCAAGCTATTCCCAATAGTTTCAGTTTACCGATTTTCATGATGAAATTACCTACGTATTTTAGCACTTTCAACCATCAAATTTCTCTCCGTGTACACAGAGGGAAGTAACGCTTTAAAAATGATTGGATTTTCACTAAATCGGCAAGATGAGAGAAAATCCTATTATTATTGTTAGACAGTATAGTAAAAATGTGTACTCGATCATGTTTTAGACTGGACCATCATACTAAAGAAAGTGTGGCGAATCATTCATTTTCACTACACTGTCTAATGATAACAGTGGTATTTCCTCTCATCTCACCAGTTTGGTAAAAATGTAGTGATTTTTGAAACATCATTCCTCTCCGTGTACATTGCATTTCAGTTTTGGAAACATCTCATATTTCTGTGCTGCATTGAAAATCTAAGCATACTGGGAAAAATCGTTGAGATTTTCTTGTATTCAGCAACCAGGAATTCCCCACATTCGTATAAAAAACATATCCTCATCATATGTTTATAAAATTCACCAAGAATTTATCAGAGAACTTCTCATTCTATAAAATTTTCACCACGATTTTCCCTGGTAGAAATGTTACAAGTTCTTCCCTATGACCGATGAGGCACTAAGAAGGAAGAACTAATCAGGAAAAACTAGCAAGGGGCTAGTCAATAACTGATAAGTTGGATCCAACCAGCATTGATTGGGACAAACTAATGAGTTACTCATCAGTATTTGATAATCTGAACTAACTAATAATAATAGAGTAAAATCTTCTCTACTGATCATTACAAGTATTCACTCCAGGTATAAATTGAATGAAGAGACATGAGGTTTTCAATCTTGGATTGAATAAAATGTTCCTTGCACTTTTTATCAGAAAAGACGACATTTTTGATGGATTAACTTTAAAAATGAGTAGGGATTGAGCAACAATATTGGCATGATTCATAAGTGCAAATAACTTTTTATTCATTCCAAGACGCGAGAGGTAATTTCTCTTAATTGCATCTATATTCTAAGTGAAGAGTTGTAGTTATTACTACAGTATACCCCCTAAATTTCTAAGAGTGAAATTTCCACTCTCAATGTAAAATGCATTAGCACTTTTACTCTCCAAGAGTGACAAGATCACTTTAGTAGAGTGAATCTCTCCATTTTTCAAACTAGAATGGAATGTATCACTCGTAAGTAGAGAGTGAATTATACTTCACCTATTTGTGAATTAAAATATCACCTGTCTTAGAGTAAAATATCCCAGCTTATTCATATTAAATCGATGCTCAGATTTTCTATTTCTTGCAATGCTTGGTTTTGAATATTCATCTAAACTTTTGTTTACTTTCAGGATAATTATTTAATTCTCTTGGAAACTTATGGAATTTTCTTATTAAAAGTGATGGTACTGATCTGGAATCCTTTTAGTTCTATATGATACCAATAATTGATAATCCTAGGTGTCATGAGCCAATACCTCATCATGACTCATACCTCATCAGTCACTGTGTGTGATACCATGTATTTATGAACAATAGTGAGTAAACCCTGTAACAATAAACAATACTGGATATAGTTGATCAATACCATGTATCGATGAACAATATTGGATGTAGTTGATCGATACCATGTATTCATGAACAATATTGGATACAGTTGATCGATGCCATGGATCGATGAACAAAATTGGATATAGTTGATCGATACCACATATCCTCGTAGAAGATCATATTTAGGTTGTTTGAACTGTATATATGAACCTTAATGTTGATTTTATTTATGGAAATTGCAATTGTAGATCTCTTTCAATTTCATAAAACTATTTTGAATTAAATCTTACGAAAGCTTTTCAAATTGATATTTCAGTACTGGATGTACTATACTGAAAATCATTTCAGTTCTTTGGGTTGATTTTTCATAAAAGAGTTTGTTTTTTGTGATTTATTAAGTTATACAAATAATTTTTACAAAACCCCAGTAATTTTACACTTTTGAATCATGAAACATTTATTCTGATACATAGTTTGAAGTGTTTTGTTTTTTCAGATACCCAAGAACGTTTTAAACAAAGCATTTTATTCTAAGTATCTACATTTCATTGAAAATATATGTCATTCAATGGAATATTGTGATCACAGTCTTCTTGTATTGTAAGAGTTCCTTTCAGATTCATATACTCTTACTAAAATACATTGAAAATCTGAATTATTCTTTGACTTATTCTCTTTTCATGGGCTTCTTTAATGGCTTATGTATATGTTTATTAATCGTACAACACTAATATACAACTATCCAATTGCATTGTAAAATATAACACCTTTTCATGTATACATCTCATACATCTGTGAAACATTCATTATATTTCGAACATTTATCACAATTAATGAAATTATGATACATAATTCAACCTAACATAAACAAGATATACTGAATGTTTCATAATGAAGGCCACAGGCCACAGATATATGAGATGGATACATGAAAAGGTGTTATATTTTACAATGCAATTGGATAGTTGTATATTAGTGTTATACGATTAATAAACATATACATAATCCATTAAAAAAGCCCATGAAAAGAGAATAAGTCAAAGAATAATTCAGATTTTCAATGTATTTTAGTAAGAGTATATGAATCTGAAAGGAACTCTTACAATACAAGAAGACTGTGATCACAATATTCCATTGAATGACATATATTTTCAATGAAATGTAGATATTTAGAATGAAATGTTTTGTTTGAAACGTTCTTGGGTATCTGAAAAAACAAAACACTTCAAACTATGTATCAGAATAAATGTTTCATGATTCAAAAGTGTAAAATTACTGGGGTTTTGTAAAAATTATTTGTATAACTTAATAAATCACAAAAAACAAACTCTTTTATGAAAAATCAACCCAAAGAACTGAAATGATTTTCAGTATAGTACATCCAGTACTGAAATATCAATTTGAAAAGCTTTCGTAAGATTTAATTCAAAATAGTTTTATGAAATTGAAAGAGATCTACAATTGCAATTTCCATAAATAAAATCAACATTAAGGTTCATATATACAGTTCAAACAACCTAAATATGATCTTCTACAAGGATATGTGGTATCGATCAACTATATCCAATTTTATTCATCGATCCATGGCATAGACCAACTGTATCCAATATTGTTCATGAATACATGGTATCGATCAACTACATCCAACATTGTTCATCGATACATGGTATTGATCAACTATATCCAGTATTGTTTATTGTTACAGGGTTTACTCACTATTGTTCATCAATACATGGTATTAAACACAGTGACTCAGATATGCGGTATTGACTAATGACATCTAGGATTATCAATTATTAGTATCATACAGAACTAAAGGTATTCCAAATCAGCACAATCACTTTCGATAAGGAAATTCTGTAAGTCTCCAAGAGAGTGGAATAA
The DNA here is from genome assembly GCA_018340375.1 of Gonatopus flavifemur. Classification (NCBI taxonomy): domain Eukaryota; kingdom Metazoa; phylum Arthropoda; class Insecta; order Hymenoptera; family Dryinidae; genus Gonatopus; species Gonatopus flavifemur. The sequence continues at coordinate 23,221,318 of JAFFJZ010000004.1, forward strand.
TGATCTTGAAAGTAAACAAAAATTTGGATACAGACTCAAACCAAAGCATTGCAAAAAATAGAAACTTTGGGCGTCGATTTAATATACATTGAATTAAATTCACTTCCAAATTCACAATTCACTTCATATGAAATTATACATCAATAATTGTAAGTTCAATTCATTTTATTGATAAAATTATATAACCTCTCACAGTACATATATCATATAAGTATATGTGATTCAAAAATTTTGAGGTTAGAAAATCACATTGATTGGAAATTTGTCAACGTTGGAATCAAATTCTATTCACTGGCACATCATTACAGAATTTTCAATACTTCGCTATATTTATCCCTAATATTATAATGATTCAAAAATTTATCGAGTCCGATTTGATTATTATTGTAACACATCGTTCTACAGGAAATCAACCGAGGTACTCCAGGAACACTTGTTGCAACTTTTTCTACCGCAGTTGCAAGTGTCGGTTTAGCTCAGGTCGTTTAGGCATAGGTTATGTAGGTTCACGTTCAGGTAGGTTAATTACAGCGGTTCGAATCCTCGAAGGTGCATAATAAATTCCCATCAGTACAACGAGCAATTACAGAAGGTTGCGGGGTGTGGGGATGTTAGTGGAAAGATAAAAATGGATTATTTTTATTTTCTTTTACAAAAATAACTAAAATCTGTGACAGATTTTTTCCCCCCTGAAATACACATTTTTCAAGAGTGCTATTCCACTTCAAGAAATTTAGAGAGTCATATTTATTCCAAAAAATTCCTCGTCAGTTACTGGCAAGTGCCTCATCAATTACTTTCTAGTGTCTGCTTAGTTTACCTGATTAGTCCCTCGTTGGTGCGAGTGTTACATCCCTCATCAGTTACTGGTAAGTTTTCCCGATTAGTGCCTCACCAGTAAGAAGGATGAACTGATTAGTGCCTTATGGTTTACTAGCGAGAATTTCTACCAGGGTTATTGTCAACTTCTATCGAAGCATGAAAAACTTCTTATTAATGTATAAAATCTTATGTACAAATTGTTCACAATGGCAGTCAATCAAACGAAGTTTTTGAATTTCGAGTATTTTTGTAGTTGGTTGTGGTAGAAGTTCCAGTGTTTTTGACGATATCTCGTTCGGTAAAACGTGTTGGTTGGAACCGTTGGGGGTCAAATTCGGATCATATCAAATAATGGGACCCTCAAGACCTTTTTATATTTACGTTTCAAGTACTCAAAAATGTCATAAGCAACAGTTGCGGAATGTATGAGGAAATCAAAGACATTCGTGAATGGGTGGTTCAAATGTTATTCAGAGACAAACGATGATAAGTAGATAGTCTATTGGATCGTGGTTATATGCACAAAACAATGAAAAAGGAGGATAGATTCATTTTACAAATGTTTGAGAATAATTCTTGCCTGATTTTACGTTACAGACAAACGATTCTGCGTAAGAAGGGTATGAATGAGTCATGTGATACGATAAGTAGGCGTTCAATAGTCCATGAGATGAAATATCGCACCACAGTGCAGAAGTCTCTACTACTTGGAGAACACGTGGATAGAAGACTTACTTGGACACAAACAAATTTGAATCACGATTGGCACAGCGACGTATTTCTTTGCTGACATAACTTTTTGTCGTACATTCCTCATACTTGATCAATGGAAACGTTCAGCGGACTGTTAAAAACCTGATAAGAAAGGATAAAAGTATCCCCATACCCAGTTATAAATTTCCAAAACGGGAATTTGATAAGTGCGACATATTCACGGAGAACTGCCACGCTGTCGAGATGGTTCAGATGTATAATAACATACTTACCATTTATACCCTGGGAGGATTGTACTCTCAGAATTATCGTGAAATTTTAGTAACCAAGGAACAATTAGAAATTCTTCGAAAAATTGCTTTGCAGCGAATAAAGATGAGTGAAGTTCCAAACAGTTTGGAGGAATATTTCATACAAATTTTACAGAATGCAAAATGAGTTTATGAAGAATTCTCACTCGTCTCTCGATCACCAGAATTTCACAGTAATGTTTCAAGTAAAATACAGCTTTACGTTATAAAATATAAAGGACAAAAGGGAACAAATACCTCTAGTAGGGGTCACTTTAGTGATTCTCTATATTATGACTCGGCTTTGCCATAGCCTAGGGAGTGACTAGAATAATTTCTACTCAGGTGAGATGTCGATCATAAAGGTGGGTGTTAGTAGAACGACCAGCCGTTAATTAGAATTCCAGTAGAATAACACGAATACGGTCAGACAAGTGCGTTCAAATTCACATGATTTGAATTGAGGAAGGGAAAAAGTTGAATAAAAATCACAGTGAAAGATAGCCCATTCAGCACCACATCCCCAGAATTCATAGAGAATTCTCATAGAACTAATTGTGTTCTTTATGAGTTCTTTAAGAATTCTTTCGGAACTGTGGTGCTGTGAAGGAGTCTACCCGAAATAAAAATTTGACCTTGCCGCAAAGTTATCAGATTGGTGGTTGGGGTCAGGGTGGGTTCAAGTCAGACCCCTTGACTTTGTGACTAAACTATAGAGAAGAAGTATTTTTATTGTCGCCAACAACATTAAGCCAGCAGATAGCGCCACTTATCCTTGTAGAATATTCCTACTAATTCAATTGGATGACTGAACGATAGTTATATTTTATCTATACTATAAGAACTATCTGCGCCACGCAGATGAGTTGCGGATTAGATTGCGGATTAGTTGAGTTGGTGACATGAAAAAACATGAAAAGTGGGGAGAGGGGGGTCGGAGAGAGCTGGTTCTAGTTCACTTTATGACAAAAATTTGCGTCTTCAAGTGGATATCCAACTTTCAGACTTCTTAAAAAAAGGACCTAAAACATTTCCGAATCCGATACATTGGAGAACTTTCTGATATCATTTTGGGGAACATTTAAAGAACAAGGCAATCAATCCAGTGATGCCAGATTCGAGACCGAGACCGTTTTTACTCACCCCATTGACCACTTCCCCTTTCTCCCACCATGCGGAATAAGTCGGGCGAGCGACTGAGAAAGAGGGACTATCACTCTCTCACTCGTCCGACTCATTCCGCATGGTGGGAGAAAGGGGAAGCGGTCTCAGTCTCGAATCTGGCATCACTGAATCAATCATTGAATATCGATATGAACAAATATCGAAATGGAGGATATCGATAGTGAATATCGATATTTCATCCTGAAAATATCGATATTCTGGAATATCAATCCATATCGGGCATTCATACCCAGAGTGTTTCCATTTTGGCTCCATTTTGAGCCAATCTCGGCCCCATGTTGACAGGATGGGGCCCATGCTAGCCCAGTGTGGGCTACGTTGTATATTCATACTGGGGATTGGCCAGGTGTCATAAAATTCCGGTATGATGATATGGGTAGAATATAATGGAACACATGAAACTAATACTACTGGTCGGGTATATCAAGAGTCAGACATAACGGAAATATGGTTGTAATGGTCAAGTATAGTGAAAACGGTGTAAACCACCATTATATCATGATATTGCTAGAATTGCTTCTGCATAGTCACTACATAGTCTCAAAATTGTCTTGGAATAGCCTCAGAATAGATTACAGATATGGTTCGTCGAAGAAATGTAAGAGGATTTCTAATCGGCCTCGAAGTAAATCTTTAAACAGTCGTTGTGTGTATACTCAACCATGATTTTGGGAGAAACTTCGAAAAGTATGCAATTCCCTCGCTAAAAACGTGAGAGAAATAATATTGATATCTCTTATACCAACATTTGATTAGGTTAAGATGTTTTTGAATGATTTTTCATTACATTTCACGAACCGCGTTCATCCACTCGTGCTTGTTCATTCCCTGGTGCTGATAAGTCAACTAGTTGAAACATTAAGGAATCCTATGGATTATTAATCAATGTCGAATAGAATGGAAAACCATCTAATCCTTCATGAGATTACTCAAATGTTTGAGAGAATTCGGTCGGAGGGTACGATGTGGGGGCAATAGGCACTTTGTGCTATTTTTTTTACTTTTGATGGATAATTTTTGGATGACAACAGAACATTATTCGAAAAATTCTCAATATTGCTGAGAAAAAATTTCGGTTACAGGAGATAGAGAGTTTGTTCATAGTTGAAATTTCTTTACACAACGTTCTATTACGGTGCTCGAGTTTTTTTAGAAATACTATAAATCAATATTGTGTATCGTTGTTTTTGTTATTTGGACATATAACCATTCCATCCTATCACACAATGTTGTTTTCAAATGGTTTCGTAAGTTGTTTTCAACGTTGAGGGGGATATTGTTTTTTCTCCCCGAAAAATTGCACGAAAAAAAAGAACGTTTCAAAAATCACTACACGTTTACCAAATTAACCGAATGAGTGTGAATAACACGGCGATTATGGAACAGCGTCTCGAAAATGTACGTTCGATTATACAAAAGGTTGCATGCGCGCACTGAACGATGTCTGACATATCACATCTTTTTTCACTGAACTGTCTGATAATAACTATGATATTTTCACTCATCCTGCTCATTTTCGGAAAGTTATTTTTCTCCATCCATAAAATTTCCAGCCCTATAAATCTATAGACCCTGTTTTAGTACAAAATAGGAATCTATTTCAAAAGAGATTATCAGATTACACGAGTGATACATAAAGTCCGAGATAAAGAATAATAGTATCGATTCGAGTTTTTGGAAATACACTGAGAGGACTTTATCATTTAGAGTTGATGATTTTTGTCAGTAAATGAGGGTTGTACTTGACATGTGATTGGAAACTGATGGGAAATACCAGGAATTTCTTTTGCACTCAAATCTCATTACATTCAAACTCAAATAACTTCTTCATCAATATGTTCTCAGGAGCGTTATACTTTGAATCAATTCAATGGCCACCTGAAATCGATTTCCAAATATCTCATATCGTCACACGAAATAAAGGTTTACTTTCGCAGCTCAACACTGCAATAAGAACCCATCGTTCAGAAATAACGAATCAGTAGCTATACCCAGAATTCTTTATCATCTTGAAATTAATTATCTTCTAAGGCATGCACTGTAAATAAAAATGAGATCTTGTGATCGATGGGAGAAGGTTCCGATTATTTTTATTCGTTCCTATGGTACTGCTCCTTTTCAACCTTCCGGCGGGCGCGCTGGTGTACAAAGTACACATAAATCGCTTTCTTATTGGAAATTCGTCTAAAACAAAATATAATCGGCCCGAGAGTTATATCTATTCCTTCTTCGTTGATTTGACGTGCGAAATCACCAATGGTCATTCATTTGTCGCTTGCTGTATCATATACACGAGGTGATATAGGAAGCGTCATTCGGTTCTGTGTACAAAGTACACCAGCGCGCCCACTCGTGTTATATTTCGGCATAAACGTAAGTATATAATGTTCAGATATAATCGCATATAATTCGATCTATATTTTTATTCATGAACCATCTCTATTGAATTCATTTATTGTTTATAAGTTTGGTATTCTATAAATGTTCCGTATTCTATGAAAAGGTCCCGATTTCTGTGTGTACAGTGATTTTTTGAAAATGTCTGCAACCTATAACTTGAGGAGTTCTTCACGGGGACTTCTGGATTTTCTGAATAATGATACAGAAGAATGTAGTGATGAATCTGATTCTTTTACCAGTGAAGAAGAAGGGATTGTAAACAGCGATCATAACACTCAATCAGAACAAAGCGAAGAAGAAGTAGAACAATTAAAAGATGCTGATGAAGAATTTTTCTTTGGAAAAAAAGTGAAAGAGACATCTTCACGTCCATTTGGAAACAGATCGCAGGGCAAAAAATTGAAAAATAAGAGCATTAGTGAGTGTTAAAAATGCAAAAAAGAACCATACAAGAAATCTTTGAAAGTGAGTAGTAAGAATATTATAAGAATCCCATCAGGGTTAACATCGACCACAAAAGATATTACGGATGAGCTGAACGCATTTCAACACATCATTGATTTGAATATGATTAATGATATTGTCCAGTATACCAACATGTATATTGGATCCAAGCGGGATTCTATGATGTATAAACGAGAAAGAGATTGTCGAGACACAACGGTTTGTGAAATTCTGAGTTTGATAGGAACTCTTTTTCTGATCGGTACGAGGAAAGGATCTAATGTTAATGTCAAGGAATTATGGGCTAATGATGGAACAGGAATGCAAGTACTGAGAGCAGTGATAAGCTGCAAACGACTTTTATTCCTTCTGAGATGTCTTCGATTTGATGATGAATCCACACGAAATGAGAGAAAAAAGGTAGATAAATTAGCACCGATCAGATCGATATTGGATTCATTCATCAACAATTGTAAAAATAGTTACACTGTCAGTGAATATGCTACCATTGATGAAATGCTACATTCATTTAGAGGTCGTTGTGGATTTGTACAATACATACCAAGTAAACCTGCAAAATATGGACTGAAAGTACACGGAGAAAAAGGAATTCGATGTGGCAGCAAAAAATGTTTGCTATCCCAGCAAAATTTGTTTGCTATTCTGTATATTATACTGAAAATTTGCTGGCGGAGCAAACATTTTTTGCTGCCACAGCTAAAAAATTGCTGTCGTAGCTAACACAATTGCTGTTATAGCAAATTTTTAGCTATGTCAGCAAAAAATTTTGCTATTCTATATATATACAATACCTCGATTTGCTGTGTCAGCAAATTTTCTCTCTCCGTGTATTTGCTGTGTGCGATGCAAAAACATTTTGGTTGAGTAATTCGGAAGTGTATTGTGGACAACAACCAGAAGGACCTTACAAAGTATCAAACTCTCCAACTGATATTGTGAAACGACTTGTCCAGCCCATCGAAAATCAAAATAGAAATCTAACAACCGACAACTGGTATAGTAGCTTATCTCTAGCATCATATCTTCTGGAGAAAAAAATCACCTTCATTGGAACGATGCGAAAAAACAAAAGAGAAATTCCTCCGTAATTTCTTCCAAATAAAAAACAAAATCTTCAATCTTCATTATTTGGATTTAGGGAAGAAGCAGCATTGGTATCGTATGTACCAAAAAAAAATAAAGCTGTAATTTTACTATCCACCATGCATGATTCACCAGTTATTGATGAAACAACAGGGAAGCCGGGAATAATTCTGGATTACAATGCAACAAAAGGAGCCGTTGATACCGTGGATAAAATGTGCGCTGCATATTCTGTGTCTAGAATTACAAAACGATGGCCCTTAGCTTCATTTTTCGTGCTTTTGAATATAGCAGGTATAAACGCACAAATTCTATAATTCGCAAAACATTCAGAAGAACAGCAATATAGACGACGAATTTTTTTGAAGAATTTGGCTCTTAGTTTGATGAAAGGTCAACTTATCCTACGATCTAAGATCATTTCTTTACCTAAAGACATTCAAATTTTCCTAAAAAAGTATGTTCCTGTCAGAGAAGAAGAAGAATCCCAAGAAAATCGAAAGCGTGGCAGATGCAAGTTTTGTGATAACACAAGTACCACACAAAAATGTATTCAGTGTCATAGATTTATATGCAAGAAACATTCTTCAATATCCATAATTTGTCAGGAATGTTTAGTTGAAACATCATATCGTGATGTATGAAGCACATCTGATAAGAAACATCTGATTTCACCTGATTAATAACGTTTCATTTTGACATTCTTTGGTTTCTCATGATCTATTTGATTTCATAATTTTTACATTATGTTTCTCTCATTACTGGGTATTTAATATTGTTGATAAAGTTTTATATCCACCAAACATCCTCTGTGTGTCAATATTTTACCATCAATTGTCTATTTTCCCAATATTCGCATCAATATCCTATTGTGTACTTTGTACACCAGCGCGCCCACTCGTGTAAAAAAAAATCGCGCGCCTACCGGAAGGTTAAGGCATGATAGCTTATTGAAAACAATATTGGGAGGGAAAATGAATGGTAAAACTCGAAAAGGTAAACCTAGATTAAGTTATATGAAGCAGATTATACAAAATAAGGGTTATCGTAGATATGTAGAAATTAAGCGTCTAGTGGATAATAGACAGGGTTGGAGGATTTCATCAGACCAGTCATAAGACTGATTACTTTATGATGATATACAGGGTGGGGCATTTAAAGTGTCGCGGGCGTTTTTTCCAAAAATAAAGTGAGATACGAGAAAATTTTTCGGACAAAAGTTGTAGGGTACCGAGGAGGACATCCGATGGTGGCCTTGGCTTTGACCTCAAATCTCATCTTCAAGGGCATTCTGAGATCAACTCTTGTTTTTTAAATAGCATCTCATATTTTTTACTGCAGATTTGGATTCTAGGTCAAAAACCAAGAAACTTTTGTCTGAACCATTTTCCTGAAATCCGCAAAAATGGCGCTCTAATCGATATTGTTCCATTTTGAATCTGACATTCGAATAACTCGAAAACGAAGGGTCTTGCAAAAGAATGTTTCGTACAAAAGTTGTCAATACACAACACATCTCAATCGTCTACATTACCACCATTCAGAGCTCACGCGATGTAAACAAACGACGGGGTTCAGTGAAAATTCACGATTTTGAAAGTCAGTTTGTCAGTTACATTTGATTATTACTTGGTTTATGACAAATTGAAAATCATGGATATCCGATACACGGTTTCTGAAAAGATCGATATGATCTACATTTACGGTGAAGTGCATAAGAACCCCAGACAAGCATATGACTTGTATGCAGAACGATTTCCTGAAAGAACAACGCCATCCATTAGGTATTTTCAACGCATTACAAAATTATTCTCAGAAACGGGAAGTGTTACAAGGGAAAAACGACATCGAATGAGAACTGTTAGCGGAGAAAATGCGGAAGTTAATGTACTAGCTGCAGTAGCCAATAATCCACACGTGAGCTCTCGTGAAATTGAACTCCATTCGGGAATTTCTCGAAGAAGTGTTCTTCGAATACTGAAACGTCCCAAATTCCATCCGTATCGCATTTGTTTGCATCAAGACCTTCACGGTGATGATCTCGAAAATCGTGTACACTTTTGTCGATGGGGTCTAGCGCAAATGCACAATAACAACTTCATCAACATATTATTTTCTGATGAGTCGACGTTCACCAATCATGGTCAAGTAAATCGACATAATATGCATTACTGGGCGACAGAAAATCCAAGATGGTTACGTCAAGTAGAGCATCAAAGACAATGGGCTGTGAATGTTTGGTGTGGTATTTTTCGATCTCGAGTAATTGGACCGTACTTCATTGCAGATACGCTAAATGGAGAGAAGTACAGACATTTCTTAGATCAAGTACTTCCAACATTACTTGAAGACATACCTATTCAGGAACGATTGAATATGTGGTATCAACACGATGGTTGTCCATCCCATTATGCAGTCACAGCTCGAGAAATATTGGACAGAGATTATCCTGGACGATGGATAGGACGTCGTGGACCAGTTCATTGGCCTGCCCGTTCTCCGGATCTTACTTCTCCAGATTTTTTTTTATGGGGATACATGAAAGATACAGTTTATCAACAAGCACCGACTACACCTGAGAATATGCGTCAACGAATCATCAATGCATGCGCGAGCATCAATGAAGATATTTTAGCACGAGTTCAGCAATCTTTTGTAAAACGTTTTGAAATGTGTATTGAAGTCGAAGGCCATCATTTTGAGCATCTACTGCATTAAAATTATCCAAGTGATGTAGACGATTGAAATGTGTTGTGTTTTGTCTGTTATACCCCATCACCTCCGTTTCAGTTCAAGGTGTCCCCCTTGGAATCAGACAACTTTTGTCCGAAACATTCTCCTCCAAGACCCTTCGTTTTCGAGTTATTCTAATGTCAGATTCAGTATGGAACAATATCGATTAGAGCGCCATCTTTGCGGATTTCAGGAAAATGGTTCAGACAAAAGTTTCTTGGTTTTTGACCTAGAATCCAAATCTGCAGTAAAAAATATGAGATGCCATTTGAAAAACAAGAGTTGACCTCAGAATGCCCTTGAAGATGAGATTTGAGGTCAAAGCCAAGGCCACCATCGGATGTCCCCCTCGATACCCTACAATTTTTGCCCGAAAAATTTTCTCGTATCTCATTTTATTTTTGGAAAAAACGCCCGCGACACTTTAAATGCCCCACCCTGTATAATTTGTATGCAAAAAATATATTATTGTATATATTTTATATATAATGAGTAGCGAGTAACGTACCCATCACTGACTATTTCTGACTATACAGAAACAATATACAATGTTTTCTCAAAATTGTAAAGAAATTTTTCTCATACGTTTTATGAAATTTTGTCAATGTATATAATTTTCCCAAAATTTTCATCGAATTTTGCATACAATACATTTGTACGAATCACCTCAAACTTGTCTGCAGCGATATATGTCTTCGTATATACTGTTTCCCATTTTTCTTCGCGTGAAACCAGTCAGCCAGACAAATGGAGGAAAAAGTGTGATTGATTCACCATCTACGACGTCCCAGGAATAAGACAAGGCAACAAAAAGTCGATGGGAAGAAATGATATTCGAACGTGTTCACTAAATTTGCACGATAAGATGTGTTTTTCAGCGGTTTTCACTCTGTATACCCTGTAAATCCGAATCGATAAAAAGTACTAAGAATCGGTGGAAGTTCTTTCTTTTAAATGTTTGAAGTTATTAAAAACCACAGTCGTATATACAGGTCTGGAAACTCATCCAAATTTCAATGGCGAGGAAAGTTCTCTTATTGAAGAATTTTTTCCTCGTATCTTGTAGTGGTGCTGTAATATCAATGTAGATTTTCAACTGTAAAGCGATAAAGAGAAGCGAACAGAAGATATTTCCGTCTCTCGTGCACAAAAACAAATAATTACACTTCGATTACAGCACCTATATTTAAGTTGCGGCCAGTATGTGAAAAACATTTCATCATTGCGAGAACCATTTCCACTTCAAGAATTTTCAGACCTTCATGTAAGAGTGTGTTGAAAATCATGTACATTCTCATGTATGTATGGAATATTATACCTTATTATTTTCTGAATTGTAGTAATTGTTCAAAATCTCAGCGAGAATACCATCTCGTACTCCTCTATCGGATATCTGTCGTACCAATATTTCAATCAACTCAACCAGAACTAATGCGTTGAATTACCACATTCAACAATTATTTTCACATAAGATATCATATGGACCATTTTCAAAACTTACGAATACATTTTTCCCAACTTTATGTTCATATCGATTCGACCTGATTTAGTGAAGAGTTTATTTCGGTATTGGGCAATCCTGACAGAATCAATTTTCATTCATTTTATAAAATTTGTCCCAAGTTTCGATCGATATTGTTCAAAAATCGACAGCGCTCGAGAAACTGTTGATGAGACCAATCGATTCTGTAAATATCGTTCCCTACTAGATTATTAAAACCTGAAGTATAATTGAAGTACATTCAGAAGTTTATTAACTAATATACAAACTATGATATCACGATTACGTTGTTCATATAGGCAAAAACAAGCTCAAGTCTAAGTTTTCATGTATATTCAAATACTATGACCAGTTATTCTTTTTCTGAAGAATAACAGCTTTCTGATCGAATCGAAGGGTAAATACTAAATATTTTTTTGTTCACGAGAAAAGAATCGATCCTGTTTTAAGATTGATATCAGTAATATTTGATGTGTACAATCATAATTTCTCACTCTGAAATACGTACCCGTTTCCATCTATTTCTCTGTTTGTCTTTGTTAATGAAATTGTGGTTATATGCCATGGTATGATACATAGGATAGATACGTTCCTCGCAAGTGCTAAACACATTATCCAGAGGAAATACACATCTCATATGAGTCTCCGACAGAAAGATTATTCTGTCTCTGTTTTAGATTCTCATTCTTGCAGGCAAATGAATGCACGGAACTGAACATTAACACAATTGCCAATAAATTAGCATGTGAAAGCTGATTCAGATGTGTTTGTCGTTGGAATTTTGTTCATTCAATTATGATTATAGTCCGAAATTATTTACTGATTATGGTAAAAATACAGTGTAAAATTCCTTTTTACACACAAGCAGGAAATAACTCTTAGTACACGTTCGCTTCCAACTGCTGCAACACTTCATCGTGTTTTTGATTCTTCATTTTTGCCAAGGATTTGACGTGACTTGAAATCAATACTTGACAATAATTCCTTTCAATGAACAAATAGTATTTTCATCGTTTGAATTATATTTGAAATATTAGGTTGGTGAGAAAATCTTGCGACACTTTTTTTCAATTATTCTATTTTTTCTAATAACAAAGTTCGAGAACATTCGAGAGTCGTCTATGCGAGATTAGTCTAGAACCTTCCATACCGCGTTCAAGTCAGACGTTGTTCATCATTCAACTGTATCTCGTTGGTATCAACGTTTCCGTTTAGGCGATAAATCTTTTGAAGACAAACCCAAGTCCGGCAGGAAATCAGCTGTTAACGATGAAAAACCGCGTGCACTCATAAAGGCAAAGGCTAACACGTCGTCACGAGAATTAGCCAACAAACTCGGTTGTAGCCACCCCACGATTCTTCAACATTTACAAGAGATGGGATATAGAAAAGTTGTGTCGTCTTGGATACCACACGATCTCAGCGGATCAAACAAAACGTCACGGGTGTCTGTATGTCTTTGACTCCTGCATCGTCCGAACAGAAAGAATTTTCTTCGAGAAATCGTCACTAGAGATGAAAGTTAGGTGCTCTATGTTAACCACACACGCAAGCGACAGTGGCTACCGAAAGGAGAAAAACCAGAGCCAACTCCTAAACTGCTTCACGGAGTATAGAGAGTATTACTCTGTTGTTGGTGGGACTCTGAGGGCTTGCTCTATTACGAATTGCCACCAGCTAAAACCAGGATATCGGCGGAGACTTACACTGGACAACTGCAAAAACTGGCTGAAATCATCAAACTAAAAAGGCGTAGACGTGTCCAAGTTTGACTTCTCCACGACAACGCTCGACTCCACGTAGCGAAGATGACACAAGACTGTATTTCGCAGCTGGGTTGGGAAGTCTTACCACATCCACCGTATTCACCAGACTTGGCTTCTACCGACTACCATCTTCTCCGACCATTGAAAAATTATCTACAGGATAAGGAATTTGATGACCTCGCCGATCTCGAAAATGCGCGGGACGACTTTTTTTCACTCACGACCAAAAGAATTTTGGAAGGAAGGTGTGCAAAGTTCACCAGAGCGTTGGGCACGACTTGTAGATGCAGAGGGAGCGTACATCACTCAATAATATTATGTTATGAAAATAATGAAAACTTTCTCTTTAATTTTTTTGTGTATCGCAAGACTTCCTTACCAACCTAATAGATTCTTTATTCATTGGCCATTTGCTTTTAAAATTTTCCTTGGAAAATCCAAGGTTGAGATAGTATTGGCGCAACAAGTCTCTCATAACATTTCCAAATCCTGCACATTCAATATAGGAGGTATACGAATTTCATGCTGTTTGTGAAATTTACATACATTCAGGGCTCTTAGTTCTTGAATTGATCTTTGTACCCATTGACCCACATAACAGTGTGATTGGTCAATTCTGTTAGACTTCGGATACCGCTCAAAACCTTGTACATTGTCAGCATATGTTCGTCACAGCCGCTTTGCAGTGACTAGGTGTGTTGCGTGGGTAGAATGTGCAAAATTAGAATATGTTCCAAGGAATGCACCATAAAAAATATTTGTGAACTTCCAAGAATGAAGTATGGTGAAAAAAACTCAGATTCGTAAATTTCCAGGTTATTTGGGAAACCACAAATTTTCTGTGAATTTTCAAGTAATTTTCTTGATTTCTAAAAAAATGTTAGTCAACTGACAAAAATTTTTTGACATTTTCCCAACATTGTGAATTTACTGGAAAATGTTTGGTGAAGAACTCCCAAACTTTTCTGAGAAATTTTTTTTAGAGTGTGCATTATGCTCAGTGATGACGTGAGAAACGAGTTTTATTTGACACTGTCCAAGTATTTGCTGTGTTTAAGGACTCGAAGAGATCAGGGTTCACAACGTTTTTTCCATTAAAAACAAGTATGAATTAAATAAAACTCCAATAATGCTCCATATAATATAACCTTGTCCTCATTATTTTATATCAAAGATTGGAATCACACAGCAAACTAGCAAACTAACTAGATTTCTATTGGAAGGATTGAATTCCTAAATAATTTTTCCACATAAAAAATTTTGCACTTATTTTTTGTATTTTTCATGACCCGTAATTAGATATTCTTTGAGTGCATACGAGCGCATAGGTGGCTCCATCTGGTGCCATTTTTTCCGACCGAAATACTCGAAACTGAACGCATAAAAAAGTCTGAGATTTTGAATCTTCGAAGGTTCAGTCAGTCCCTAGAAACCACGAATATTTGGACAGTGTCGAATCGATTTCTTCGTTGATTCAACAATGGACTACGGAAAAATGTATTTTTTTTCCTTTACAGGATATTTTTTCATATATTTCCCATCTTACACGAAGTAATTACTAATTCCAAACACTGATATTCTTTCAAATTCATACTTTTCGTATGGACGCGATAATCATTACACTGGGAGAAAAAATTTTCGGAAACCATAAAACATTCAATTGAATAGTCGCAATGGAAAGATTATTTAATTTCAGTAAAATTTCATTATTTTTTATTAAATCAATTGGACAAATATTGACAAAATATGACATATACACAGAGAGGAATAATTACTATCATCAACAATTTGTGTTCTTGTTACCAGGAATTTATTTCTCAAAAAATATTTATTCTTGTTACAAGGAAATTTTTCTGCAACTAACCATAGATTTCTTGAATTGAGAAAAATATTTTTTCGAGTCAAGAAAATTTCTCTCGATTCCACAATATATCAGCCACAATCAAGAATATATATTCTTGGAAATATTCAAGAATACATTTTCTTGGTATTGGTAATTATGGCTCTCAGTGTAGATAACCCTGTTCCAAATTTCCAACAGATAATTTTCTCTCAGGATTTGGTTGGTTTTTGTCCCAGGGATGATGATTTCCGACGGAGCCCGACAGAATTTTGACCGGAATCTGTCAGGATCTGTCGGACATTTTTAATAGGGAAATATTTTATTGCTACCATTCAATTAAATATTCTATTGTTTCAGTAATTTTTCTCTCGATGTAAACAATTTCTTGTCAGTTACTGCTCAGAGGGAGTAACTGATGAGGCATTAATCAGTAGTTGATAAAATATTCGTGGGTAACGAACGAAGCATTTATTACCTACAAAAATGCAGGTTATGTCGATGAAGATGTGAAATTATGATAATGCATTGATGATTTTTCACTCAAATACACTGAAAACCCAATTTCTTAGACTCGAAGAAAATTTCTTCGCCCTCATTCTGATAAATCTTGTTTCTGATCGAAAAAATAATTAATTTCAATGGAAAAATTGTTCATTGAGTTCAAATCGCATTCTTCGAATTCAAGAAGGAATATATTTCTGTTTCAATTTTGAGGATTTTTCGTTACAATCTGATGAAAACTTTTTCTATTCAACTGAATTTTTTTCCATTAAAAAAAAGATTCATCAGAATGAGGGCAAAGAAAAATTTCTTTAAATCTAAGAAATTGGGGTTCCAGTGGAATAATGCATGTTTTTGTTTAAGATGTTTCCAAGGATCAAAGAGTGAATTTTTAACAAAACCCATAGGAAAAATTTGCCTAGACATTTTCTTAGATGAAATCTAGGAGTTTTTGCCAAGGATAAAAAATATATCAAACCATGTGTATGGTGTTTTATTGATTTGATACAACAAAACCAGCATAAAATGATTTGAACCAATTCAATTCGATTTTTTTGAAATACTTCGAATTTTGGTTGAGACATATATCCAAAATAGGTATACTTTTTCAATTGAAATATATTACTTCAATAACAGTCAATATGTTCTTTAAACTGAATATTTTTGATAAACATTGACGCTATTAATGTTTCTTGTGAATAAAGGCAATAACTTGTCAGAAAATTGAGCAGTTTTATATGAATTTCAATAATCGTATTAGACAAATCAGTTCCCCATGAGTCAGTGATGGGTTTCTCCTGATCAGTTCTTCCTCATCAGTGTCTCATCAGTAATAGGGAAAACTGATTATATTTCTACTAGGGCAGTTGTGCGCGTGATCTATCGTTTCGTAAGTCAGAAAGCACCAGGAAGTAGGCGACCGCCGCTGACCGCGTTTGAGGGCTTCAATGATGAAAAAGGGAGAAATTCGTGATTCTAAAAAAACCTTTCAGCACTCTAAAAAATAATATTAGGTGTACAAATAAGTTTCCGCGGTTTGTCAAAAGATGGCCCCACCAGAAGGTTATGGAGAAATTGTCAGATGTAAAACGTAATATCCCAAGTTTAGTCATCTGGCAACACCATAACCTTAAAGTACTAGTGATTCCGTATCAGCATCACGTAATTTTTTTCGTGCAAAAATGTCAAGTTTTATTCCGAATAAGCATCATTTGCGGGAACTTTTGATTTACTTCTTTAATGTGAAAAAATCTGCAGCTGAGGCGCATCGATTGCTTCTAGAAGCATATGGTGAAGCTGCTTTAAGTGAGAGAAGTTGTCAGGAATGGTTTCAAAAGTTTAAGAACGGTGAGTTTGACGTTAAAGACAAAGAACGCAGTGGAAGGCCGAAAGTGTACGAAGACATGGAATTAGAAGTACTATTGGAGGAAGATTCGTCCCAAACGCAAAAAGAACTTGCACTTACTCTACAAGTGACTCAACAAGCAATTTCACATCGTTTAAAATCGTTAGGAATGATTCAAAAACAAGGAAATTGGGTTCCATATGAACTAAAGCCGAGAGACGTTGAACGCCGATTATGCATGAGTGAAATGCTGCTTGCCAGGAATAAAAAAAAGAGTTTTTTGCATCGTATAGTCACTGGTGACGAAAAATGGATTCACTACGATAATCCAAAGAAGAGAAAGTCATGGGTTAAGCCCGGCGAACCATCAACATCGACAGCTAAGCCGAATATTCATGGAAAAAAACTCATGCTGTGTATTTGGTGGGATCAGCTTGGTGTCGTGTATTATGAATTGCTGAAACCAAGCGAAACCATTACTGGAGCTCTCTACCGAACACAAATTGATGAGATTGAGTCGGGCACTTAAGGAGAAACGCGCCCATTACTACTCCAGACACGACAAAATTATTCTTTTACACGATAATGCTCGTCCACATGTTGCGGCGCCGGTAAAAACATACTTGGAAACACTCAACTGGGAAGTTTTACCCCACCCGCCGTATTCACCAGACTTAGCCCCTTCTGATTATCACCTGTTCCGGTCGATGGCACATGGTCTGTCTGAGCAGCGCTTCACATCATATGAAGACACCAAAAATTGGGTAGATTTGTGGATAGCGTCAAAAGATGAAGAGTTTTTTCGACGGGGTATCCGAATGTTGCCAGAAAGATGGGGAAAAGTAGTGGCAAATGATGGAAAATACTTTGAATAAAACGTAATGTACTTTTCCTTTACAATAAATTCCTAATTTTTTATAAAAAACCGCGGAAACTTATTTGTACACCTAATATGTTTCCTGCAAGAAGTTCAACTTCTTCGGTTCATTCTTCTTACGCGAAATACTATCCTTCTTGTATCAAGAAGAATCAGTTTCCGACAAAATTATCACATACTGAGTCCAAGAATACTCAATTTGAACTGAAGAATATTATATCCACTTGACATAACTCACAATCCTCTTTTCCTTAGTGGATTTCAAATTGTATGTAATTTATATATTCTGTCCACTTCATAGTATTGTGAACACTGCAGGGAAAGATTAACCGCACTTTCCACAACAAATGCGTAAGGTTATAATTATCATCGAAAGAAGGTGAGTTGATGCTTTTTCATTTTTATTCTGAAAAATTACACAATTTCATTCAACATAACAATGTATCAGTTTTTCACGTTTTTTGCAACAGATATTTCTCAAAAGCTGACCAATCATAATATTATTCGAGTTTGATGAAAATTTGAATTGTAATATATGATTTTAAAACATATAACTCATAAAGCAGATTCCCATACAGCACAAGGAGAAAGTCAAGAACTCTTTTTGAACTTTTGTGGTATGTGGGGAGATGTGATAAATATATTCGTTGAAGTTATGACTCCAAACAAGCTATTCTTTCAATTAAGAATTTTCATAAATACTGAGATAAAAAATCGAATTGAAAGATGATTTTCAATAATATCTGATGTTCCTCAACTCATCATCTTCAATGTTGAATAATGATAATGTCAAATGAATTTTCGTTTATTCATTTGAACACAAGTTCCTCCCAACCAAGTGAGCTGTAACCTACACGGGAATCAACCTCAAATGTGATGAAAACAATCGGATCATGACAATGAATTTCAATTCGGTTATTTGTTGACAAACAGACACAGCTCGGACCCATTTTGTTTTTGGAGGTGTCAGAAACGTTTTGATTCAAGACATTTTGAAGATAAAAACAGTTTGGAGTCCCTCAAAACGATCACAAAGCTTCTTCTTGCAAAGAACCAAGAACCAATCTAACATCTTCTTCTCACAAGCGGATTTGGCATAAGTAGAAATTCTTCTTCGGCGAATCCGAAATCCGTTTGATGAAATATTGAATGGAATTTCCACTTGTGGTAAGAAGAATCCGATTGTAACAAACAGCCTTTTTTTAAAGTGAGCAGAAAACTCGTGGTAAATATATTCAACAACAATTTAACAGATTCTCAGACATTTCCATATTGTGAGTCAGAGATTATCGCAGATTCAATGGAAGAAAGCCACGTGTATCGATTCGATTCAATCGATCTAATTAAAACAGGAGTAAAGGGTCAATTCACCGAACAAATATTTCGTGGGATAGTGATTAATAAAAAGTGACCAGCGATTGTGAAATTATGTTTATTCATGGTTCATACTGACCTGGAAAGTCAGGGAAAATCAGGAGAGTGAAAAAAAATCAGGGAAAGTCGGGAAAATTAAGGGAAGTTAGGGAACCGACCAAAACGTATTGACAGTTTTTTTTTCGAACAAATTATTCGGGATTTAGAATTTTTGCTCCTCACAAGCGTGGATAAGATCTTGGAGAATACTCCCTAGAACTTTTAGTTTTTTTTAAGAATTGAATTCCGAGTGATTAGACAGAAAAAACGTCCTCGAATGTTAGTATTCTCTTGAGTTGTGTGAATATTATCCAAATTTTATCTGTGCTTTCATTCTCATTCTATAAATGATTTTGTACAGTTGAACAATCGAATAGTGCACCTAATGAAACAGTTCTCATCACAACATGGGATGAAAATGGAAGACACGATATAACCGATTCATATGTGTGCTTTGTTTCTTTTTCTTTTATTTTTGGCGAATTTCACTGCTGATTACTGTTTGAATGTTTGTTCCTTTTTTCAATTTCGATATTTTGAGTTTTATGCGATACGAATCAATCAATATACATTATAATAAAGATTGGTAATTTTGATGCGTACATAATCTTTGCATTGCAGTTAAAGTTGGGAACAATTTTTCATAATCTTCTCAAACTCACCCAATCATACATACACGCAGAGAAAAATGCTTGCTGAAAAAGTAACTTCAGTAAATCTGCTTTGCTGAATTGGCAAAAGGTTTGGTGTTATCGCAAAAATCTTGCCTGCAAGATATTTGCTGATTCAGTAATTTTTCTAGCAGTCTATATACCTGCAATGCCGGATTGCTGGATCAGCAAGGGCTTGCTAAATCAGCAAGGTTTCTGCTGTTGAAGCAAATCCTTTGCTAATCCAGTAACAGTATTTGCCATATCAGCAAAGCAAATTTTCGGGATTTGCTGTTTCAGCAACTTTTTTTCTCTCAGTGTACCTCTCTCTTTCGACTTACGGAGAACAATGGGAGCAATTACTCCAGTATGTATCATGGGTTCAATTAACCCTTTCCCTTCTCTCCGATAGAACTTTGTTAGCAATTCATTGTTATGCAACCGAACACAATTATGATCAGTTTTTCATGTTCGAAACATGATTTCTCATGTATTCATCCACTTGAAAATATTTCTCATTAACGAACAGTGGATGGGCAACCCTTAGGAAAATTTACGCCGTTTTCACCAAAATACTTCATTTTTACTCCAAAAAATTGGAGTAAAAATGGAGTGTTTTGGTCAGAATATGGTAAATTTCCCTAGGGAAACAAGGATCTATCGGAAAGAAGGAAAAGGATTAATTGAACCTTAGGACGGTAGCCCTGTCATGTTCCGGAATAAAAATATTCCGAAAATTCCTGTCCCGAAGAGGTATCTTCCGGAAATTCATTGTTCCAAAAATTCTTCATCTAACAGTATTGTTCACTTCTCATAGATTCCAGAAGACGAACCATTCTGCAGTTTTCGGAACAATGAACAATAGGGTTCCGGATCAATCATTTTTCGGAATATTTACTTTTCGAGATATGACAGGGCTACGCTCACAGCATATGTTGCTGGAGCGAGCATTCCATATCAAAACAGGGTTGTAAGAGCGTCTCGTCTATGCGGACAGAGAGGACAATGAAAGTCAGTAGGATCTCTCTTCCTACTTACAGTTGATTGATTGTAACAGCGGAATTTATTACACATTCCGTTGAGGCAGCCAATGGAGATGGATTAGAAAGAGAGATCATCCTGACTTGTGTACCTGTTTCACTCAACATACTCGGAACCACTTTTTTGGTTAGATGCTTGCTCCAGTAGTATATGCTCTTAGAATTGAACCCACTGCGTATATAGAGCTCAACGCTTTTTTATCCTCCTTTCAGGTCTTTAAGGTTTTCAAGACCAAAACCGAATGAACATTCATTTCTTCTCTATCCAATAAATACTTAGTTGTCTCAATGAAATATTGATTTGAATCGAATTATTTCATTTGAAGTGAATCAACAAGTTTTAAATTCGATTATGTATTGGGTATGGGAATAAGTTTCCACCCTTTTTCAAGCAAAGTTGATTTTCATTCAAACAATGGATTATTACGTAATGTTATTCAAAGTATGCACCGTTGGAAGCGACCACTTTTGCCCATCTTTCAGGCAGCATACGGATTCCTCGGAGAAAAAAAGCAGGTTCTTTTGACCCGATCCATCCGTTGAGCCATTTCTCGACACTTTCGTAAGAAGTGAACCGCTCTCCAGTAAGGGCTGATTGCATAGATCGAAATAGATGATAATCCAAATGCGCAATGCCTGGGGAATACGGCAGGTGGGGCAAGATTTCTCAATTCACTCCTTCCAAATATTTTTTAACAGGTTGAGCAACATGTGGCCTAGCATTATCATGCAGCAAGATAAGTTTATCATGTCTACCGTCCCATTCCGATCGTGTTTCTTTTAGAGCTCGATTCAAACGTATTAGCTGTAGTCTGTAACGATCGCCAGTGATTGTTTCTGACGGTTTAAGAAGTTCATAATAAATTACACCTTTCTGATCCCACCAGATGCACAACATAATCTTTGAAGCGTGGATATTTGTTTTCGGTGTCGACGGACCTGGTACACCTGGCAGCCCCCAACTTCCTCGACGCTGAGGATTATCGTAATAGATCCATTTTTCATCGCCAGTGACAATACGATGCAAAAAACCCTTTCTTTTCTGCCGTTCAAGGAGCATCTCGCACGTTATCAAACGTCTCTCGATATCTCTCTCATTTAGTCGATGCGGCACCCAATTACCTGCTTTTTGGACCATTCCCATCTTGTGCAAGCGTTTACCGACGGTCGACCTGTCAACACCCAACTCTTCAGACAACTCATCTAGGGTTCGACATGCATCTTCATTCAATAATTATTCCAGTTCTACATCTTCGAATTTTTTCGGTGCCCCTCCGCGTTCTTTATCACTCACGTCAAAATCGCCACTTTGGAATCGTCGAAACCACTCTTTACAAGTTGTATTAGATGGAGCGTACAAGGAAAAAAGAAAACACTACTGGTTACTCTGAATGACAGCAATCGGTCGAAAAACAAATGCAAACACGCTTGGATAATGAGGATTAGCGTGATCACAGTGATGGGTATTGTAATGAAATTCGTCAATGCTGACTGGACAGTAATGAGAACTGGGAAACGCAGTACTGCACGGAATGAATTTGAGTTTCAATGTATTTTTGTGATTCACAGTAACCATTGCTGTTTTCTTTTTTCCGTGTAATCACCGTGAATATTGCACAGTGCACGATACGTTTCAACGGCACTTTTCTTCGAAATAAAATAATGGAGCATAACTTCCCGCAAATGCTGTTTTGTCGGGACAGACGTTGTCATTTTTGACACCAGATAAAAAATGATGTTTAGCTTGTAACAAATGTCAACTACCGCAATCGACACCTTACATATACACTTTCATATCACAAGTATAGCACTCAAATGAACTCAAAAATAGTATCAGCAGCAACACTTTTTCCAAGAGGGCGGAAACTTATTCCCATACCCAATATTTCATCTATTCGAGTGAATATTGATTGGATAGAGGATAAATGAATATTCATTTGATGTAAACAAATTCTTTTCAATGTGAGTAAAGTATATTATACAAAACTCAAAAAATTTCCTATCATTCTTATGAAAATATTATATACAATTTTGATATATCTGCATGTATGACATCAGTTTTGTACTATAAAATTGGAATTTCATGAAGCATCGAATATCAAGCATCCACATCAGAAGAAAACTGAGAGAAACTAGGTGGCCTCTATTTAGCGTTGTTCGTTCTCAGGTGTTCAAAGTTGCGCCAACCTATACCAAACCGATTAATTCATTTTTATAACTAGAAAAATCAAAAACTTCTAGAGCAGGTTGGGGCAACCGGACTTACTGAAACATGTTTTTCATACGTGGAAAACTGAAAACGCCAAAAACTGAGAAGATTTGAAACATTCCAATCGTATTTTCGAATCAGTGGTATTATTTTTCTCAGCTACGAAGAGTGAAGAGAGGTATTTCCAATGCATTCTCTAGAAATCCAAGTAAACGGGTCGAGTGAAAATGTTCCAATTAACACCGATAAAGAAGATTGTTTATGTCGAACAAATATTCTGTTGGTTAAGAAAAAGTGAATGATTTGTCGAACACAACTATAATATCCTCCGAATATGGATTGATTAACCATCAGGGAACATTCATTTGAGAGACACAAACTATATTTATTGCAAACATTTGTTACGCCATATTCAACAAAATATTCATTTGATACGAATGTATTTTTTCCTCTGTTTAATTTGATCAATTCACCCGGGTCTGACTTCATGTATTTACTTCAGTAGAAAAAAAAACAGCTTGGTAGGAGCTGTGAGCATTTGGGTATGGTTTCATGTTGATTTCATATCGACTTGATGTTGTTTCCATAGTCAAACCAATGTTATTGGTTCGGTCGAAACCAGATTCGTTCAATTGTTTTGAATATCGAAACTTCGATTTCAAATCAAAATTAAATTATTTTCCCAGACAGCACAACGTGCCACTGGAACGTTTATGGAAGATTTATAGAACGTAGGAGAGGTTTTCTGAACGTTCAGAAAACGTCCCAGAGACACGTTGTGCTGTTAGGGTTGAAAGCCTTCAGAGAATAACTTTTGTCCAACTTCAAATGGGTTTGAGGTATTAGATCTATGATTGCAGTTTTGAAAACGAGAACGTCTCGTGAATTATACATTGCCGTTTTTGTTAATACGTAAATGATACAAGTTTCAAACGCTTATAAAATCCTAATGCACTGTCAAAATTCTGGAGAATTTTTCTCCATAAATCCTTCAATTATGAGGAAATTTATATTTTGCTGAAAATGAAGGATTTTCTCCTCATTTTTGAAGACTGTTCCTTCTTGTAGGAGTTGAATTCCTCAGAAATTAACGAATAAATCATTTTAAATCATACTGGAAGATTCTCTGTTACGGCCTCTAAAAAAACTGTGCTACACGCAGAGTTACCAGAACTTGTAACAACATTCAGTCACAATTTTCTGTCAATGGAAAAACGTATGTGCAATTTGTCTAGTCCCACCTCAATCCTCACAAATGCATATGAACAATACTTCTCAATTTTATGAAGATCCAATTTCCAAGATTCCATGGGGAATCACAAGAATCTTGCAATTTTTGCTATAAATTCAAATTCAGCAACTTGAAAAACATGGAGAGAAAACCTTTTATTCGACTTCGAAAATGTTACTGGCATATTAGAACTATCATCTCGAACAGTCATGCCCGATATTGAGGGTATTGATAATGTTAATATCAAATATCTCAAATCTCAAATGAAAATACAGATAATTCCGAGAACATATATGGGTTATAGGCAGCTCAGGAGTGAACTAAGATTTGTCAAATCTAATCATTCGAAAATCTACGCGGAATAAATCACTCAACAATTGAAAAATCAGTATTGCAAAAAAAATGCAAAAAAGTCAGGGAAAATTTGCCAACTATTTCTGTGTGAACCCTGTTATTCGGTGCAATATTCGTTCGGTAACTTCATCCCTTACCACGATTAAAAACTAGAGCAAATAATCCAGTGAATAATTTGAATATTATCCGTAATCGGAATATTGATTCTTATGAGAATCCAAAACCCCTCATGGTAGTACATGAGAGTATCTCCAGATTTCAGAAATGTTTTTTTTTACACCTCGGAACATATTTCACAGATATTATTCGTAATCCAAAGGACAACTATGGATGTTTAATTGACAATGGACAGAATAATATAATGTACGACGATGTATTTCGTTCCAAATAAATACATCTCTACATCTATGTGTAAACACGTTAAATTCATCTTACATAATTCGACCGTTTGGAAGTGGGTTGCACGGGTCGCTGGAGCTATTTTGTGGTTTTCAAGGAATATGGAGAGAAACGTCTGGTTCGATCTTTTTGTTTCAGACAAGCATATCTTCATCCTATATGTATATACATCTTTCAGATTCCTATCTGTATATTTTCTATTCTTATACGAACACATGCATGTACACACGAAATAAACCTTCCCTTCCCACAGCTGAACAAAGTTCGAGGTTTTCTTTCACATTATATGAGAAGGATATGTGACGTGTGCGTCGAACGTTTACGTTATATTTCATACTAAGAATCCGAACAAATCAAAGTCATCTTCTTCAAATTCGAATGGATAATAAATGTCCTTGTTGGAGCATGATAATAAGTACACTTTTGAGATTCAATTCTTGTCAATTTAAAAATAACAATAACAAAAAGATCGACTTTAAAATTTGTACAGTTATTCTCCAACTCACTGGCCATCAAATGGACGTAAAAGTATATATAATTTTTTTTATCAAATATTGTTTTCAATACTCCGTCTATGAAGTAAAGCAGGGATTTTTCTTTCAAAGTGTCAAATTTTTAATCTCCCGTTTTGCTAAATACAAGTTGGTTTGAAGCAAAATAACAAGTTCTGATGAAAATCAATTTTGTTTCATTTCAGGTAATTACAAAGACCTGGGCATTACCCCGCGCAAAATGAAGGAGGTCACTCTTGATAGCTGCAGCGCCACCATTTTGTTTTGTTCATTATCAAAAAATTGTTTATACCTTCCCGTATAACACGTGATGTGTAAAACATATGTTCGGCATGTGAAAAATGCATAATCTCATGGACAACGGAATATTCTAAACAACATATTCCTGGCATATATCATTTCACATCATGTAGCAATATTGTAAGAATTATATTCAATCCACATGGCAGGAAGATTTTCATGAACTCAGTAAACTATAACCTCTCATTTGCAAATAACCGATTAATTCATTGTTTTGTGTACGCGAGTCGGAATGAAATGGTGATCTTTATCAATCTTTATGAATTTGTATACTGTCTCAAAACTTTTTTTTAAGTTGTGTCAAATGCACGGAATTATCTCAACCTTATTTAGATTAATTTATCGGATTTTGATCAAAATCACGGAGATACAGCGTGCACTTACGAAATATAGCTCTATGACCATGCAATAGGAAATTTTGAGATTTCATCTACAGTAGCTCGACGCGTATCTTTAGTGACAATGTTGAAAATGTATAAGACAAAACCACAATTGATATTTATGAAAGTTCAATTACAGTGACGTGTAGTGTTTTTCGTCAGTCCCCTGTTTAAAGTGTCATATTGAATCGTATAGAATATCATAGATTATGATTCAAAAACATGATAAGATTCACAGTTTCTATCATGTTTTTGAATCATATTTTATGATATTCTATACGATTCTATATGACACTTTAAGCAGGGTCATTAGGAGCCGACAGAACTTTAGAGGTTAAGCAATTCCAAAACACTTTTGAAAGATATCTCATACAACATGAGAAAAGCTATTTAACAGTAATTCTTCTTCTGGAAAGAATTATGATTGAATTATGATACTGATGCTGCATAAGACATCCTGAATATGTTGACAGAAGTCTTTTAGAAATACATAACCTCTTTTGTAACACGAAAACTAGATGCGTATGAGATGATCAACAGAACATGCCTCCCATATTCTTGAATTCAGGTCATTTCGGCGGACATTTCTATGTGCATGAATGTGCCTAGAATATGGATGGCACGATCTCACACATGTATGGCATGTTCCTATGTTCCCAAAAATACGTTCCTCCCATGAGCTTGACACGTCATGTGTTGTACGGGTTTACACTTGGAATATATTACGTGTCTCGATTCAATCCAATAAGTGTTCTCAGTTTGTTGTAATAGATCATTGAAAAGCAGGTCGTTTGCATGAGGCTCCTCCCTTAAGAGGTATCGTTGGATTTTTCGACTCTGGTGCTTTAGAAAGTGCTATAAAGTGCTTCAAAACATTCCGCAAACTCCATGAAATCAAATGAACAAATAAAAATATGAAGAACGCATCATTTTGTGGGAGAAAACATAACTTTGGATGTGATTGATATTTTCCGAAAAATCAAACAAGAAAATTGAAGCTGAAGGGAAGATCTTTCAAAAAGATTTTTTTCATGTACTTGGCGTCGAGATGCTACCGCGTCTCTTGATTACATACGTTCAATGAATATGCATAGCACCTATGAAACGGTCCCATTGGGATGTGCATAGAAAATATTTCGAATATTCGAATAATGTTCATACTATATTCTCGTGCTGCTTGGGTGAACCTTGAAATATGGGTGATTCCAGCAAATGAAGTTATGTTTACGGGGCGACCTTCGCCGGTTTCGTTCAAACTTCGTGGAGGTTTTCTCTACATAGAGAAAAAAATTCCTTGGAAATTCCAGCTCTCAGTATACAGCTGTTTCGAAGTTATAATACTTTGAATTTTCGAACTTTGCAATAATTATTTTTGCGAGTACAAAACTTCCTCATAAGAATATGAAAATGACAGTTATTAATGGAAAAAAGTATCAGCTTTTCGATGAAAATATTCATTTCTCAGTAAAAGTAACGGAAGACCCTTTAAACTCCGATTGAAGTGAAAGAAACGATTTCTCTGGCTGTGCAGCATGGGATACTTCAATTTGGATTTTTTTTTCTGAAAGCTGAGACTTTTTCGCACAACATATGTCGATTTCACGATGTGCATATTTTTTGTTTGAATACAATTGATGATTGTTCCACATACTTATTATGGATTTTATAATTCTTCCAAATAGTGAAATAATTTTGTAGTAATTTTTCAATGTTGAACATTTGAATTTGCCGCTAAACAATTGACAACATATTCTCTCTTGTACAATCAAGGTGACGTTGGTATTTCCCTGTGATTCTTCTTGTCGCTTATTTGTTTGTTGATTCCTTCATACGAGTATTTCATCTGTGACTGTACCGCTTGTATGTCGGATGCGATTGGAATGAAGCTAATGAATTTTATGTTTTTTATGTTATCGGAAAAATGTACCGAGGAAATTGATAATGATTATTTTGTTAAAAATGAAAATTAGAACAAATTGAGTTTGAACGCCTAGTGATAGGCGGGTATAAGTAGAGGCCGTCAGCCGACGAGAGGGGACTGCCGTCCCAGCGCTCGAAGTAGACGGATGTCACGCGCAGACCCGAAACTTGAATGAAGGCTACATATATATATATATATATATATATATATATATATAAATAAAGGAGTTTCCATTGATTCCTGATTGTCAGTCGAGAATTTGACAGTGAGAATCTCAAACTATTTTACTTTCGAGTAAAATATAGTCCGTCGAGAATCTGACAGTGAAAATCTCAAATCATTTTACTTTCGAGTGAAATTTCGTCAGTAGAGGATCTGATAGTTGAAATCTCAGATATTTCATGGTTCAAGTTGAAGATTGTCGAATTATGAATTTCACAATTGAAGTTAGTTCCGGTTCCCATTTTTCAAATGAAAGGTGGTCATCAATAAATGTGATTGTGGGTATTATTATTACATTTTACATCTCGCATGAGGTAGTGGCATACGTAAAGCTGACCGTTAAACTCATATAATCTGAAAGAAATTTATCTGTTGAAAATTCAATACACTTCAGTTAAGATATTGTGTGAGATAATAATTGGAAGTAGAACAATTATAAAAATATAATACTTTCTCAATTTTAAGGGAAATTGAGTGGCGACCGGTTAAACGCTAAATAACGAATCTGCAAAATAATGGATTGTTTGAAATCCGTTGTTCGGTCACACATCAATATGAGTGAACGCATGTGACCTTTGCCGAAATGTTCCAATACATTCAATGAGCCAAGTAAGTGAATAATGTCGTTCGTTATTCGTAACTTTTCTGTAGAATCGAGTTGATGACGGATTGTTCATCAATTAATATTTTTAGATAGCAAAGACATGAAAAATCTACGCAAATTCTGAATTCAAGATTCTTGGAAATTCCCTGAAGCTGCTGAAAGTTCTATGTTATGCGTACGCTGCCGATTTTGCGTCGAAGAATATATCCCACCAGAACCAGAAATAGAAAAAAATGTTCCAAATCAAATGAATGTTGAGAGTTTAAGTACATCAGAGGGAATAAGTACACCAGAACATAGTGGAACCAGCAATTTTAGTGACAATCTTGCGATTATAATGATCACTCATGGGAACAGTTTTTGAATATCACTTTGATTGAGGAGGGTAGGTAAGATTTATTCCACTTATCAATGTGATAATTCCTTCGTTAAGGAGTAACTCCTATGTAGAACACAGTTTTTGAAGGTGATTTTTGGAATTTTTTCGCAAGAAAAATTTATATCATATTGAAAAAATAATTTCATGGCTTTATTATACATGTTTTGGAGTGTATGAATGAATTTTTACAATGTCCCAAAATACGAAATGGCGGCTGTACAGGGCAACGAGCATCAGACGTTTTTTGAAAGAGGCTTCTACGGCCCGCACGATTCTTCAGTCAATTTTTATCCAATAAATTTGAAATTTGGATACACGCTTCACAACATTATTGTCTAGGGAAGTACGCACGATTTTGTTGAATAATTGAAAACTTAAATTTTTACGGCCACTTTTGTGCAATTTTTTTTTAAGAAAAAAATTTTTTTTTGCAAAACCTTACGCCAATTTTTCAAAATTCAATATTTTTAAAAACCCGTACGTATTTTCCTTGCTTTTAGTTCGAATATGAGGAGAATTTTTGATTCTTGTGTTTCAGATCACTTACGGCGACATAAAGTTGCGAGCCGTAGAAGCCTCTTTCAAAAATCGTCTGATGCTCGTTGCCCTGTACAGCCGCCATTTCGTATTTTAGGACATTGTAAAAATTAATTTATACACTCCAAAACATGTATAATGAAGCCATGGAATTATTTTTTCAATAAGATATAAATTTTTCTTGCGAAAAAATTCCAAAAATCACCTTCAAAAACTGTGTTCTACATGGGTGTTACCCCTTAACATAAAAACTCTCTGATACTCTCCAATATTCCTTCGTATTCATTCTCAGATTGTATTCGGAACAAAATTATGGAGTAGAAAAACTGGACGAGATGGACGTGGCTCTTGATAATAGATGACTATCGCAATTTCGAGTATTACCCGAATTTACGTACTCAAAGATTAGTCAAGATCATAGCTTGATGATTGCTAAATTGAAAGGATTATAAAATGCCGCAACGGACAAGTCAATTTTTTAGTAATATGATCAATTGATTATCTTCTTCTTGACATTATCTATCACTTTTTCTCACAGATCAATGGAAAAGAAGTTGCTCTTGATCTTACCTGATAGTTGGAGAATTAGTGGAATACAGAACGAGTTCAACTGTTCTCGAACATTTGTTTTGAATTCACAAAAAAAAGTCAATACGTTTCAAAATGTTGATTCAAATGCCTGTCAAAAGAGTACTGAGAATTCTGATCTTATAAAATCTCCGGGTAATCAGCCGCTCAACTCAGGTATTGAAAAATTTGTGGTTGACTCTTATGAAAGTGTAGGAATCTCTAAACAATTAGCCGGCATTAAAGATTTCGAAACAGTAAAAAATTGTGATGGTGATCGTATCAGAGTCCAGAAAGAATTGATTTTGTGCAATTTAAAAGAATTATACCAAAATTTCAAGACACGATATAATTCAGTACCGATTGAATTCTCGAGATTCTGCAGCTTAAGACCTTCTCATTGTATCCTGGCTGGAAGTAGCGGTACACATATTGTATGTGTATGTACTATACATCAAAATGTCAAGTTAAGGGGGAATATACCTTTGTAAATTTTTTCTTTTTTTATTGGCTGAAAAGGTCCTTCAACTATCTAAAAATGATATCCAAAAGGTTTCATGAGGGGGACAATTTTTTAAGTGGTCAAAAAATTCAATTTTGCCGAGGAAGGTTTCAGTGCTGATTTTCAGTATTTTGGGGAAAATTTCCGAATGCTTACGTTTGAAATTTTCAAGTTATTAGTGAGGCAAATATATGTTATCTACTGTTCACTTTTCTTAAATTCAGTCTTCCGTCATCAGTACTTGAACTTTCAAGCTAAAATAAGCGGGAGACGCCAGAAAATCTATTGAAAACCAACGCCGTGTGTTTGGTAAATAACACTTGTTTTTTGTAGTCACAGTGATTGTGTAAACGTTGTTATTGTTTTGTGTTACTGAAATGAGTGAAACATCATACCAATCTCGCAAAGGAATGCGGGGTGGGTAGAAGAAAGCTTCTAGAAGAAGTTCCAATAATCGTAAGGTACCAAATCGTTACCAGATGGAAGAGGCAGCTGAGAAAGTTAGCAGGTCGACGAAGAAATTGAAACTTTCGGAAGATGATTACGATATCGATTACGATTCCACTTTTGGCTATCGTATACTGTGTTTTGCTACAGTTTTTTCTGCCTCAACTGATATTTTAGTATGCCATACGTGCCATAAAAAAGTAAAATTCACCGAGGCAAGCAAACAAGGCTTAGGTTTCAGAATTGTTGTTACATGTGAAGAATGTCCACCAGTGTATACAAATAGCTGTCCAAAGATAGAGAACAAGGCTTATGAAGTGAATAGGCGATTAATTCTTGCAATGCGTTTGCTAGGTATCGGAATAAATGGTATTCGAAAATTCTGCTCTATAATGGATTTGCCATCACCAGTTGCGCAAAAAAGTTATGATTCGATAATTTCGACTATCCACACGGCTTCTGAAATTGTTTGTTCTTCTTCAATGAAGAGTGCCGCTCAAGAAGAAAAAAGAATGTCTGTTGACAATGGTGAAAACAATGGAATCACAGTGTCAGGCGATGGATCCTGGCGCAAAAGAGGTTTTTCGTCACTCTATGGACCTGTTTCGCTAATAGGCTGGTACACTGGGAAACTCGTTGATGTAACAGTGAAGAGTAAATTTTGTAAGGCGTGCTCATTGTAGAAAAATAAAGAAGACACTGCCGAGTTCAAGAAGTGGAAAGAGAATCATGAAGCAGCATGTGAGGCAAATCACGAAGGATCGGCTGGAAAGATGGAAGTAGACGGAGCAACAGAAATGTTTTTACACTGTCAGAAATATCTGGAAGTTTTTTTCAATCACGTACATGAAATCAGGTTCATATACATTCTGCATTAAATTTAATGTACAAAAACATGAAAAGACTATAGATTGTGCTATAGTTTACATTAAATTTCATGTAAAATGTGCATAAAACTGAATTCATGTACGTACTTGAACAAAACTTCCAGTAAAAACATCAAAATTAATGCAGAAATTTTTAACAGTGTACAAGCTAACGAAAAAAATGAAGTTACTTACATCAATTACATCGGGGATGGGGATTGCAAGACTTTTAAAGCAATTGTCGAGCAAAATCCGAACGTACGTAAAAGAGAATGCATTGATCACGTACAAAAAAGAATGGGCAGTCGGCTCCGAAATCTAGCAAAGAAAAATAAATTGGGTGACAAAGGAAAGTTAACTGGTAAGCTTATTGATGAACTCACAATTTATTACGGATTAGCCATTCGTAGACACTGTCACTCCGTCGAAGAAATGAGAAAAGCTATCTGGGCCACGTTATATCATAAAATCTCGAGTGATGATGAACCCCAACATCATTTATGCCCAGAGGGCCCCAAATCATGGGGTGCTTGGCAACGACACAAGGCTATCGGAGGAGATGAAGATAATTACGAGCACAGTTCAGTAATGTCAAAAGATATTTTTGAAGCCATCAAGAAGACATACGAAGAGTTGAGCAGTGACGACTTGTTGACGCGTTGCTTGGGCGGTTACACACAGAACTCGAACGAGAGTTTTAATGCTACGGTGTGGTCAATGGCTCCGAAAACTGTTTCTGGGGGCAAGAGTGTACTCGACATTGCCGTGAATCTTGCAGTAATCTACTTCAATGACGGATACGAAGGCATAATGCAAGTTATGAGTCAATTAGGAATAATTGTTGGCCTTCAATGCCACAATTTCTGTAGCGAAGCTGACGCCAAGCGGATTGCAAAATCGGAGCGCTCCCTCACTGAAGTGGCGAAAATTTCCCGTAAGGAAGCAACATCTACCAGAAAAGAAGGAGAGCAGGAGAAAGTTGAACTGGAAGGGCAATTGTACGGTCCGGGCATCGCCGATTAAGGGTAAACACCAAATTTTCATGATTTTGTAGTATTTGAAACTTTGAACGCGTTTTTCTCGAAACTATGGTTTTTAAAACGGGCGTATTCATAGCGCCTTCAGTTTTGAACCGATCGACTTGAAATTTCAGCTGTAGCTTCCTCATTACATTTTCTAGAAAAGCACGTAGGATTTTTTCGATAAGGTGAAATTCAACGATTTTATGATCGAAAAACGAACGATTTTTTCGACAAAAAAATACATTTTTCCTTGATATTGACGCCATTTTTTCAAAAATGAATATTTTTCAAAAATCCTACGTAGTTTTCTAGTTTTTTATATCTCATTTCCAAATATATTTTTTGTTTTGTCCTAGGTTGAACATTGTGACCTGTGCGAATACGCCCGTGGAGGACTGATCAAAAAAGATGGTTCACTTCCATCAGTCATTGTGCCGTCATCCCACGTTGAAATAATTCAAATAATATTTTTTTGTATGCCTAAAGACTTGTATTAACATGTATAAAAAACCGAATTTAAAAATCTTGCTTTGTCTTTCCTCAATGAATTGTCAAAAATGACCCTTGAATTTGCCCTCACAAAGGTATATCCCCCCTTAATGCTTGATGAAAAGTCAAGGTAATTGTGAATTGAATATGGAATATCAATCTTCTTCATTCCCATAATTATTCCACCTGTATCTTTTTTAGGATCTGATTTCCCGAATTTCGCAGGAAATAGTCATTGGATTGCTGGATCTCAATCTATTTATACCAATCTGCTGAGGGAATTGGTTTGTGCTATTCCAACGGAATTATGCTATCTCAGAACTTGTAAAAGTTGTACGAATAGCGAAGGAATTGTTGATTATTCTTATGCAGTATTCGATGAATTAGATATAGATGAGCTTCATCATAAAATGTGGACATCTACAGATCGATGTACCATCGTAGATGTCATTTCAGATTCGAATGACTTCATTGATTCGTTAGCGACGCATCTCAACGAACTTCTGAAACACGATTATGTAGCAAAAACACAAAGTCGATATTTTTCAGATTTAAAACTAAATCTAAAAAAGGGCGAGTTTGCGATAGTTGTTGATTTTGCAAAAAATTATGTATTCGTAGTACCGGAAGCAGCTTGAGGTTTTCATTGGGACAATGATCAGGCTACTCTATTTCTAATGATTGTTCATTATAACAAAAATAATGCTATCAAAGATTGCAGCCTAGTTAGCATCTCAGATTGTCTGGAACACGACACAGTTTGAACTTATTCATTTCATCAATTGCTTATCTAAAAGAAAAATTTGCAGATAAGTTATTTTATTTCTCAGATGGAGCGCCACAGCAATTAAAAAATAAAAAAGCATGCGCGAACTTGTGTCATCATAGCGATTATTTCAAAATCAACGCTGAATGGCATTTTTTCGCCACCGCCCATGGCAAAGGACCATGCGATGGGCTCGCAGGTTCGATAAAAAGACTTGCTGCCGGAGCTTCATTACAGATGAACAATAAGAAAAATATACTCACACCACAAGATTTATTTTCCTGGGCTAGTAAAAATTTCGATTTTACTTTTATAACAGATAAAGAGTATTTGAACGAAAAGAATGCTGCAGGCGTACGATACTCTGAATCAAAAACCCTAAAAGCCACACAAACATCGGACACTTTCTCACCTATTGATGATGGTATAGGATATGCTTATATTAAAACTGTATCATCATCCACAATCCGTTCAAAATAAAAGTCTTCTAATCGCAGAGGGTCTACATTTCATTCAATTGTATTCAAACAAAAAATATGCACATCGTGAAATCGACATATTTTGTGGGAAAAAGTCTCAGCTTTCCAAAAAGAATATCAAAATTGAAGTATCACGCGCCGCGCAGCCAGAAAAATTGTTTTTTTCCACTTTAATCGGAGTTTAAAGGATCCACCGTCACTTTCACTGAGAAATGAATATTTTCATCGAAAAGCTGAGACTTTTTCCCATGAATAACTGTCATTTTCATATTTTTATGAGAAAGTTTTCTACTCGCAAAGAAAACTATTGAAAAGATCGAAAAAAATATCAAAAATTCAAAGTTTTATAACTTCGAAACGGCTGCATATTCAGAGCTGAAATTTCCAGGAAATTTCTTTTTCTATGTAGAGAAAACCTCCACGAAATTTGAACAAAATCGGTGAGGTTCGCCCAGTGAACATAACTTCATTTGGTGGAATGACCCATATACATTTGCATAGGTTAGAAATACAATACTTGGTTTTCACATAACGTTTTGGTAACTTCCTAAAACCGTACCATAGCATGTATAAACAATGTCCCTAAAACGTGTTCCTCAGCACATTGCGTACAGAAAAAAAAATTGTCATCATTACTGTCCAGTCTCGTCACCATAGCCATACACGATATGCTCGACGAAGAAAGTTGATAAACATACTGCATGTTGTTCAACAAAACGATATTTTCAGGTCAAAACAAAAGAACATATTGTCCCCATGCTAATTAGATTCATTGTATCAACGATACACTTTTGACGATATTTTGGATGTCCATGATGGCAATATTTTTTTTCCATGAATGAATGTTCTCAAGACGTTTGGAAAATGTACTTTTGAGAATCTAAATCTGTGGACTATTGAAACGTTCTTGAAACGTTTCGAGAACTTGCGGTGCCATTTGTGTGTTGAAATTACATAACCGTTTTATGTTGACTTCACTCAGATTTGTCTTGTGTTTTGGGAATTAACACCGATTGGAGTATAATCACCACACAATTCTGGTGTGTACATGAGTCCATCAAATCGTCCATGAATCGGTGTTAAATTTTTCCAACAGTGTACCAGAATCCAAGATTTTTGAATGGAGTAATGTTTTTTCACAACACCAATACTTCATCAGTTATACTCCTCTTCTGATTTAAGTGCATTAACACTATTGATTATCAATCGTTTTTTATGAGGAATAAAGGAAAATGAAAATACAGGTATGAGATTTCTTACCTGTTCGACCCAGAGATTCGTTGTCATGATTTGATTCTTCAAGTTCTGTGGAAGATAAAAGAAACGCCATAAGATACATTGAAAAACAGATCAAAAAGAAAAATGAAGAGAGACAAACTTTTTTTCAATACAATATGTAATTCAATAACATTAAGAGGATACCATTACTTACCATGTGAGCACGTTTTTTTCCTATCAAATTACTCGAAACTGAATCCATGAGAATTTCAGATTCTTTGATTAATTCAGTTTCGAGTAATTTACACGGAGAAAAATTGATAGTGAAATTTACTATGGGACTTGGTAACCGAGGGACAGACTGAACTTACGATGAAATTCACCATGACGAGACAATGGAAACATGATCAAATTCACTATGTTTTCCAGTGAATGCCATTGGATAGTCAGTCTTGTTCCTCGGGCACAATAATCAAATAGTAAATTTAACTGAAAATTCCTCTCCGTGTAGTAGAAAAGAAACCGTGCTCTGTCGATACGCTGATATCCTCTTAATATGGATTTGAACACTTTACCACATTGTATGCTGATTTTGTCATGTACACGTGATCTTTTCTTCATCATGAAATTTGTCATCATTTATATGCCATAGTAAATTCCATTATATTATAGTGAATTTCATTAGAAGTCAGTATGTTCCCCCATTCCTATCATTTCATAGTTATATAAACTATAAATTTCTTTCAGTGTATCACACGTAACTTTTGGATAGCATTGGGAACTGTTGAGAAGACATCAGAAAGATGTCAGAAATCGACGCATTAGGGATCATTTCGACATCTTCCAGATAACATTATAACAGTTTCCAATGTTGGCCGGAACATTGTTTTTGCTTCGAAACAAAATTTGAAAATCGCATGAATGCCGCTATCATGTGGATATCTTTCGTTACTATCATCCGATCGTGATGGAATTTTCACCACAGTTTTATGCAGTGCCGATATAGTGGTATCATATAAGTTTCAACCTGATCTTCACAAGAAAACGGAAGACGGAAAAGAAACATGTTATCAAAAATTGTGATTTTGGATTAAGGGCATGTTTTCGCTTCCTGTTATCCGATTGTGATGAAATTCATACCACGGTTCAGTTATGATCGCATAATAGTCCCATATAAGTTCCATCACAATCGGTTGAGAAAAGTGGAAGAAGAGTCCAGCAATCTGTATCGTTTAACTATATTTTCAAAAGTTCCATCATAATTGATTGATTAAGAACGAGGGAGCCGTGTGCCAATTGGCAGAGTTTTTTTTGTAATATATTGAAAAAAATCAACACTATTGATGATATGCCCGAATATCAGATCTTTATTCTCAATTTCGTGTTAATTCCAAAACGATACTGATATTAGTCTCGTGCTTCTGTGTACCCTTAGTATCGACGATATTCTCGAGTATCGAATATCCGATCTCGGTATCGTCTCGACTCCAAGTACAACAGTATCGTCTCGTGATGTCGAGACGATACCGATACTGTTCTCGAGTCTCGTGCACTCCTAGTTTGGAGTCATATGCAGGTATTTTCTGTAATCTGTACAGTTTATGATTTCCAATTCAAACAACCTGTACGATATCCACCACTGTGGGAAGGATGATCGACTTATCGTTAACAATTTGATATCTTGTTCGAAGGGCTTGTGATCAGATATCTCTTATGCTTGCATACCACACATGAAGCATGAAGTTTCGAACTTTGTGCGATAAGCAGTTGTACATATCCCGGAAATTCAAATATACTTCAATGTCTTCGCTCTTCTCGAACCTTTGATCTTCAGAATTTTCAGCATGCAGTTTGGATATATTTCCCTTATTCAATCTTTCCTAATTACTCCAAAACCATATGACCCATGCAGGTATTGCCAAGACTGAAAAAAACCCAAGCTTGTCCCAAGGTTCGCACATGTGTCAAAAACAAACCTCTGTGAAGAACAATTGGCCCAATATTGTTCCATGATTGTCCCGTTGTTCCCAATGGATAGTCAGTCATGGG
This sequence comes from Gonatopus flavifemur, assembly GCA_018340375.1. Taxonomy (NCBI): domain Eukaryota; kingdom Metazoa; phylum Arthropoda; class Insecta; order Hymenoptera; family Dryinidae; genus Gonatopus; species Gonatopus flavifemur. The sequence continues at coordinate 23,259,399 of JAFFJZ010000004.1, forward strand.
ACAATTGTTAATATTTTTGAAATGGTCACTACATTTGGTACAAGCTTGGCACAAGTGTAAAAATCGAACATTTATTGAGAACAATTGTGCCAATATTGCCCACATGAGTGACACAATGTTTATAAATACTTACTGAATTTTGAATTTACAATGGCTGAAGACTTGAGATGACCATCAGGCCAGGACTGGCCTGATTTTCCTGCCGTAATAAGTCCTACACACTAAGTTTAGTTTGAGCATAATTCAACAACAGAATTAAAATTGATTGAAATATCAAAGAACGCAAATTTTCCAATGATCATACAAGCTTGTCCCAGTCTTGTCACATTTTTTCTCTCATTTCAAGATAATTCATGTACGATATTCTGAGGGAGAAAGTTATGAACTGAAATATGAATTAATTACTTTTTTCATCTACATCTGCGATCGAAGAAGCATTGGTTGATGCTTGGCAAATGAATTGGACCGGGTCTGGCAAAACCATTGGTCCAAGCTTGTCCTGATTTTATCATTCCCAAGCCTGGACCAAGTCTGGCAAATTGTTGAAGACAAGTCTCGGCAGGTCTTGTGCCAGGCTTGGTCCATTATTGGGCCATTGGTCCATACACACATGGGAAGATGACTCGTTAGATACTGCAGAATTCTCTCGTAGAACAATAATTGGAAAGTTGAGTGAATTCAATCCGACTCACTGTTGCTCACTATTCATCTACGTACAATACGTGTTCGTACATTTTTATCTGTACATACTTATTATGTATGTATGTTTGGTTTTCACGTTGATGCTGATTGATTGATTACCTCTTGATGAACACGGCTCCGATAATTTTCTCGTACATTTTCGAAATCTATGTACAGAAATATACCAAACCTCGATTACTAAACGATTGATAGAGCTGTTCTGTGAAAATCTCGAACAATCTTCAATTTCAAAAGCAGAATATGTGAATGGAATTGCTCATAGTGGGATAAAAAACCTAACGCCGAATTGAGGCCAGTGAGAACTCTTTCACAGATGAAACAGACATAGCTTCTTCAAAAACAGATTCATTCCTTTCTGATATCTAGTGTATTCGCTGAACGTTTTCTGAGAGAAAATTCATTGGTCGTTGAACGTCCGAAGCGTTTAAGAAGACCCAAAAATTGTTTGGAAGGTCACAAAAATGCTCTTATAACCGTTCGTCTTTCGTTAAGTTATACAGTCTTGTGATACTGGTGACTTTGTGAACATTTGAGATTTTCTTCTTTGAAAAAATTGAAGATTTCCTTCCATTTCTTATTGTCAATAATGTCTCGGCAGTATTATAGGTTGAAAAAATATCGTGAACTAAGACAAGTGCAAAATAAAGAAAAAAGTGAAGAACATCATTGCGTTAATCAAAGTTCAAATGATTCGGTGAATACCAATCATGAGAATCAAGCCCCTAGTATAAGTGGAAATTTCGATACTTCGATTTCCAGCAAAAGTGTCGTATCAAATGAATCTGAACTGCTGATTGAAGGACAAAAAGAAGGAGAAAAAAAAGCAGAAGATGAACAAGAACAAGCAGACAATCCTCATCTTTCAATGGATGAAAAAATTCGTCAATGGACGGTAAAAAATTTAAGTACTCTGCGAATAAACGTGGTGTTTGAATTATTAATGATATTGAGGGAGAAAGGATACACTTCACTTCCAGAAACTGCACAAACTTTACTGGATTCTTGTTATCACAAGATTTTACGGCCCATGTTAAGTTTAAGGCAAACTGAAGGTCAATATATGTATTTGGGAATACAAAATAAATTACAAAATATAATCCCTACAAAGTACGATCAGACAGAGATAAAAATGTTTGTCCACATCGACGGTATGCAAATATTTAATAATTCCCCAATTCAAGTATGGCCAATAGTAATCAAAGTGTTTGATGTAGCCTATATTGCAGAACCTTCTGTTACTGGGATTTATTGTGGCGATTCCAAGCCAACGGACGTAGCCAATTTCTTATACGATTTCATCGGAGAAGCAAGAGATTTGAGCATAAATTCTTCCAAAATGGATGAAAAAATATTAGGTGTATAACTTTGCTTCCGCCGTTTCGCAATAGATGGCTGTAGCGGTAAGTGGTAGTTGAAATAAATAGATCATAGATGTCATACAATGAGCTTAGGTATTTGTAAACATAACGCCATCGAAATATTAGTCGATTTGTGTCTGCATCATACAGTTATTCTCGATTAAACATGTCAGCTAACGAGCCAAATTCTCTTCATTTGCGGGAGGTTTTAATTTTTTGCTTTAATATGAAGAAATCTGCGGCTGAGGCTCATCGAATGCTCTCAAATACCTATGGCGAGGCCGTTATTAGTGAAAGAACGTGCCGAGAGTGGTTTCAACGCTTCAAGAATGGTGATTCTAACGTCAAAGACCAGCATGGCGGTGGAAGAGAGAAGGTTTTCGAAGATGCAGAATTGGAGGCATTACTTGATCAAGACTCGTGTCAAACGCAACAAGAATTGGCAGGATCATTGGGAGTGACGCAACCAGCCATTTAAAAACGCCTGAAAGTCATGGGAATGATTCAGAAACAAGGAAGTTGGGTGCCGTACGAGTTGAAGCCGAGAAATGTTGAACGGCGTCTGTGTGTATGTGAACAGCTGCTTGCAAGGCAAAGACGGAAGCGATTTCTGCATCGCATTGTGACTGGGGACGAAGAATGGGTTCATTACGATAATCCCAAGCGCAGGAAATCATGGGAATATCCCGGCCATGCTTCCACGTCGACGGCCGAACCGAATATTCACGGTTCCAAGGTTATGCTCAGTATTTGGTGGGACCAGCTCGGCGTAGTGTATTATGAGTTGTTAAAACCGACTGAAACAATCACAGGCGATCGTTATCGAACGCAATTAATGCGTTTGAGCCGAGCATTGAAAGACAAAGGGCCACAATAAAACAAGAAACATGATGAAGTGATTTCACAGCATGACAATGCTCGACCCCATGTTGCGAAAGGGGTCAAGACACACTTGGCAACTTTGAAATGGGAAGTCCTACCATCCGTGTACCACATGAAGGATAAATTATTTCTATCACAAAGAATACCTTTTTTCACTTGTTCTTTATATAATCGACCATCATATGGGCATATGCGAAAATATTCTTCCCTTAGCGGTCCACGATTGGGAAACAATTTTTTTGTCAAGCACGCCTACTTAACATAGTGAAATATGTTCTTTGAGATCCAAATAATGTACTTTAACGGCTGAACACGTGATTTGAGGTGATGGTCGCTGAGTACATCGTTTTTTATCAAGAATTTCTGGTTTTTTGGGCTTTAAAGCTACCCAGCATCTTTTCACAGGGGAGCACAACTCTCCGACTTGGTGCGAATTGTTGTCAGAGGTCTAGAGAATGTTCCTTGACGGTGCAACAAAAAATCGACGGATGATGCCTCCGAGAGAAACGGGTTTTTTATGTTCAAATTTCAAAACTTCGCCCAAAAATTCTGGAAAAATTTAAGTAGGCTCTTTGATGAGAGATACAACTTTTTTGTTCTTGACATTTTTTTGATTCCGAGCTTCCTTCTTGAGTAAAAAAAAAGAAATAATATGGGAAGAATCAGATTTCAGCTCGATATGGGTGCGCAATTCAAACCTGCAAGATTACACTGTCTGGATGGATGGAGATTGTTGATGAGCGGCCTCGCAAAGATTTTCCGGTATTTTTGAGCCCCTCAGTGGCGGCATAAGCTGAGCCCTGAATGATGACGAAAGGAGGACACATGAATACGTGGAAGAAGCAGCCGAGAATTGTGTTGTTTATGATTCTGATTTATAGGCCCATATTAATAGATATTTGAACTGTTATTCTTTTTTTTTTATTGAGTTTACATCTTGCAAATGGAGAAAGTTATTTGTTCAATCAACTCCTCATGAAATCACTTACCATCATATTTCAATTATCTACTAATTTCTCAAAATTAATATATGTATGTTAGAATGAAATACAAAAAAAACAATTCTTACCAAAATAATAATTCGGCAGCTTATGCCACTGAGAGGTGGGAAAAATACCGGAAAATCTTCGCGAGACCTCTCATCGACAATCTCCATCCATCCAGACAGTGTAATCTCACAGGTTTGAATTGCGCGCCCATATCGAGCTGAAATCTGATTCTTTTCATATTGTTTCTTTTTTTTACTCAAGAAGGAAGTTCGGAATCAAAAAGATGTCAAGAACAAAAAAGTTGTATCTCCCATCAAAGAGTCCACTCGAATTTTTCCAGAATTTTTGGGCGAAGTTCCGAAATTTAAACATAAAAAACCCGTTTTTCTCGGAGGCATCATCCGTTGATTTTTTGTTGCACCGTCAGGAAACATTCTCTAGACGTCTGACAACAATTCGCAGCAAGTTGGAGAGTTGTGCTCCCCCGTGCAAAGATGCTGGATAGCTTTAAAGCCCGAAAAACCGGAAATTCCCGATAAAAAGCGATGTACCCAGCGACCGTCACCTCAAATCACGTGTTCAGCCGTTAAAGTACATTATTTGGATCTCAAAGAACAGAAGGGGTCCGGACCCCCCTCCCCAAATCCAGCATTTTTTCGTTTTCTATATATCTATATATTTCGTATATATAGATATACATCCTTAACATAGGCCCCTTCCAAAAAAGAATTCTGGATACGCCCTTGGTGGAATCATTCTCGATTCATATATATAAAGAAAAATTCGTACATACGTCAGACGATTTGACATTTCGTCACCGCCATGTCAAATTTGGAAATATCGTGAAATAAAGTTGGAGGTTGCGTTTTGGAGAAACCTCAACATTCTTTCTATGGTCAGAATATCAAAGTTTTTTCCCATGATTATAAAGCTCTTCAGAAGTTCACACTGTAAAACAAAATACGTTGTAAAAGTGTTGTAACGTATATAATTGACATTACTTACGAGGGTGGATTGATAAGTTTCCGGCCTGACCAAGAGATGGCGCCACTAGGCCTACCTTGAGGTGGCGTTCTATAGTACCATCCTTAGATAGCTTGTAGCTATAGTTTCAGTCCGATCGCCATGTTAGTTTAGTTTTGAGAGCACGCTGACCAAGACGCCTCTGTGTTTTTCGTAAAAATGGAAAAGCTGGAAAATCGTGCTGTCATCAAATACTTTTATTTGAAGGGGTTAACGCCGAAGGAAATTAAAGAAGAGATGGACTCAACACTGGGGACATCCTCCCCATCATATTCAACCGTTAAGCAGTGGGTTTCCGAGTTTGAAAAGGGTCGTGTGAGCACCTCTGATGAGCCTCACTCAGGACGCCCCATTGAGGTCACAACTCCAGATATGATCGAAAAAATCCATCAAATAGTGCTGAAAGATCGCAGATTAAAAGTTCGTGAGATAGCTGAGACCTGTAAGATGTCATATGAACGTGTACAAAATATTTTGCACCAACATTTGTATATGGAAAAGCTCTGTGCAAGATGGGTGCCGCGTTTGCTAACAGTCGACCAAAAATTGATTCGAAAGAACATTTCTACCGCCAATTTGGCGTTGTATAAGCGTAATCCAAGCGAATTTTTGCGTCGATTCGTAACCGTTGACGAAACTTGGGTCCACCATTACACTCCTGAAACCAAAGAACAGTCTAAACAGTGGATTGGACCAGGGGAACCGACTCCAAAGAAGGCAAAAACAATTTTTTCGGTGAACAAGGTCATGGCTACTATTTTTTGGGATGCAAGAGGTATTATATACATTGATTACCTTGAAAAGGGTCAAACTATCACTGGTCAATACTACGCAGACTTATTGCAACGTTTGAGCCACGAAGTGAAAATTAAACGACCTCATCTGGCGAAGAAAAAAATCTTGTTTCATCACGATAACGCGGCAAGCGCACACGTCAATCGTTGCGATGGCTAAGATCAACGATCCGAAGTTTGAATTAATGCCGCACCCTCCCTACTCTCCAGACCTAGCCCCGAGTGACTATTATCTGTTTCCTAACCTCAAAAAATGGCTTGGCGGTAAGAGATTTGCGGACAATGAAGAAGTAATCGAAGCTGTAAATGGGTATTTTGAGGAGCTTGACGAATCAGTCTATAGAGAGGGCATTACTAGACTAGAACACCGCTATGAGAAATGTATCAGCCTTGGAGGAGATTATGTTGAGAAATAAAAAAAAAAAAATTCTTAAAAACGTTGTTTTTCTTGGTCAGGCCGGAAACTTATCAATCCACCCTCGTATCATAAAATACATTTTAGTATCAAAATTATGTCATATTTCTCGTGGACTATACTTTTTTGAATGACATAAAATTTTAACATAAACGTACGTAGAATTATAATCAAAACGATGTATCGGTAATTGACCGTTACACGTACAATTCGTTCATCATAATCAAAGATCTTTCTTTCTCTAAATAAATGGTCCTCTTTTTTTATAAATGAATAAAAATTTTGTCGATCAAATCTTATGCGGGATAATAACCAAACTAATCGATCCTAATTCAATCACATTTATGAAGGGTTCATGGGAAGTGTAATGTAATTTTTCCATGCGGAATAGTTTCATTTGTATATACATATAAGTTCTATTACGATAAATCACGTGCAATATTGAAAAATTCATCAATCGATTGATTATTTCGAAAACCTTGAAATTTTGAATATAATAAAAAATAATCAAATGTTTACTTTGAAACGCAGCTGCCACTTGCATCTTGAGATATTTTCAATATCAACATGGTGACGACGAAAAGTCAAATCGTCTTGCGTATTCACGAATTTTTTACAGAGAATGGAAAGTGATTTCACCGCTACATTTATATTTATGGCGCAATCCCAAATAAGCACTATGGTGGAATATTTTTCATATTTCACATCAATTGCTATTTTGCACAAAAGTTTGGAGCAAAGTTTCCCTCGCTTCAACTATACCTATGTGCTATATGTGTGTACCTACACATTCACAGTTCTACTGTGCTCGAGGGCCCTTGAGCACGCTGTGAAACAGTCATTCCGACATTTACGGGTCTGGTGCGGACCTGGTGCGAACACGTTCCGGGATTTATCCTCCATCGTCATTCACTGTGTGCGGGCTTAGTGCAGCTACATATGGTGCAATCGTGTTGCGGGTGTACGGTGCGCCAAACGGCCTTGGTGCAAACGTGGTGCGGGCGTAATCATTTTTGTGTGCAGGAGTGTTGCAGATGTGGTGCAGGCATATACGGTACTGTTATGGGCGTGGTGCGGGTGCTTACAGTATTATTGCGGGTTCAGTACAGATGCGCCCGCAACACATCCGTAACAGTACCGTATATTTCCATTTCAGCGATTTAAAGATTTCAACTCGGGAAGTTGGTCGCTGGACTATCTATAGAACTTGTGGGCCTTATCAAGACGAAGGAAATCGTTATGATGTGGTTTCTCCCATAAATTTCAATGATTCCCAACTTACATCAAATCATCTAAACCTCATTTTTAAATTGAAAAATGATGAAATCATCAAGATTCTAAAGATAATAACAAAACAAATACCCGACGAGAAGAGATTGGATATGGGAGATATCTATTCTATAGGCTGTGAGATACGCAATGGTCGTGAAGCATTCAACTACCCTACTTCTTCGATCGGGGTCGGTATACTGGTTTTTACTTGTTTTTTAGAGAATGAAAAGATTATGTCCATTACAGAAATTGAGTGCAAATGTGTTTTATTACATTCTGATGAGGAAAATTATGTGGTTGATTCACTTCATTAGTGACTGAATATCACCAATCATCCATAGTTATTGTATTGTTTTGTATACTCATGTTGTTCAGACTCACTTATATTTATTTTTTCTACGACGAGGCACATGGATAAGAAGTTAAAGAGTTTTGAAAGAAGTACACATTTGAATAAGCGCGCCATTTCATAATTCGAATGTAGCGTGCGCATGTAAGATGAGATATTCAATTCCGAACAAGTCTGCACAAGCAATGGCGTAGCGTGGCCAAATGGTACCCGGGACGGACGCGATAGCGGAACCCCCCCTCACCTGGCAGTTCATCTTCTTTTGTAAGAAAAAAAACATAGAAGAAACTGTAATCCAGTAACATTTGAATGCGAACCAAAATTTGGCACCCCCTCGAATTTGGCACCCGGGCCCCCACCGCCCCACCTCCCTTGCTACGACGCTGTACACAAGTTTGGTAATACAACAACAAAGCATCGAATTGTATCGATTGACGCTATAGTGAATCTTGACGAATTTCAACTTGTAAGGTCAACCGCACTTGCAATATTTATGAACTATATTATAAATTCATCTCAAAAGTGAGTAGTTGCAATTCGATATTAGAATTATGAATTGTTAGTGAGAGGGAAAATATAAATTCATAAAGGAAACAATTTCATGAATTTTATATCTACTGGAATTGAAGGATATCGTGGATACAACCTTAATTCAAGTGAACCTCACACTCAAGTGTGGTACGAAAAAGGTAAGCAGTCAAAATATTACGAAAAGGTATGCCATCAATAGATATGTTTATTCCTAAGTACTGTCTTTATGATTCGAAATTTCCCAAATGGTTTTCACCTGAATTGATTAAGTTAGTTCGTACGAAGAAAGCAGCACACCGTAGGTATAAAATTTCGAATTTACTACATGACTATCTCGTTTTTTCTGATATGCGCTCAAAATGTAAGAATTTAACGAAGTTATGTTACGAAGATTATGTTAGATCTATTGAATCGCAGATTCCTAATAATATTAAGTGTTTTTGGAAGTTTGTTAACTGTCGTCGTTCAAATAATACTTTACCCAATATTTTTGAGTTGAATGGCATCTCAGCTTCCTCTAGTCAAGATATAGCTGACCTTTTTGCAACGCATTGTGAATCAGTTTATACTTCTCACGACGGTTTGCTCCCTAATGTTGAATCTGATATTAAGATTGATATTTCTGATCTTCATATTGATATTAGCGAAGTGTTCTCAGAAGTAAATTCATTGGATGCCAATAAGGGTCCCGGTGATGATGGGATTCCACCTATATTTCTGAAATCTTGTGCCTTTATACTGTCGCGACCATTATGGTTGATCTTCAATACCTCCTTATCTTCGGGCTATTTTCCTTCTCGTTGGAAAAATAACCTTGTTACGCCTATTTTCAAATCTGGGAGTAAATCTGACGTGAAAAATTATAGACCTATTTCAATTATCAATGTTATACCTAAGTTATTCGAACGTATAGTTACTAAGAAAATCGCGCCTTTGTTTTCAAATACTATCAGAGATGAACAACATGGTTTTGTGCCTGGTCGTTCGGCTAGCACTAATCTAGCTATTTATTGCAACTATGTTTCTACAGTTCTCGATGATTTCCTCCAGGTTGACGTTATATATACCGATTTGAAGAAAGCTTTTGATACTGTGAATCACAATATTCTTCTATCAAAATTATACCAACTTGGTATTCGTGGAAATATCCTGAACTGGATCAAAAGCTACTTGATGAATAGAACTCAAACTGTTAGGATTATGGATTCCATATCTAGGATTATCAATGTTTCTTCTGGTGTCCCTCAGGGTTCTCACTTAGGTCCATTACTTTTTCTACTTTTCATTAACGATATTGGCAGGGTTCTGAATATTGCAAGGTTCTCACTATTTGCCGATGATCTGAAGCTGTTCTTTAGAATCTCTGCCATCGCGGATGCTATTGCTTTACAAAAGGATCTATATGATTTGCAAACTTGGTGTTCCATAAATAAAATGCAACTCAATATTGATCAATGTCAGGTGATGAGACTGTCACGTAAATTGAGCCCTATAGTATTTCCGTACACGTCGAATGGTTCTATTTTGGCTACCGTGGATATTACTTGTGATTTAGGCATGACGTTTGACTCCAAACTAACTTTCGTTCCTCACTACTGTAACACTGTCAATACGGCTATGAGGCAGCTCGGATTTTTGAAGAGGCTATGTGAGGATTTCAAAAAACCTTCAACGTTACTTACATTATACAATACTCTTGTCAGACCTCATCTAGAGTATGCCCCTCCAATCTGGTCTCCTCATCAAGCTAAATATCGTATTTCAATGGAGAGGGTACAGCACAGATTCTTGTGTTTTTTATCGTATAAGAATAATAATCCCATGCCCATTACATGCCATAACTATGGATCAATAATGGAATCATTCAACATGAGCACTCTTGAAACTCGTAGGATGATTAATGATATGTTATTCATTTTTAAGATCATTAATGGTCAGATCATTTGTCCTGAATTACTATCTTTGCTCAATTTTAATGTTCCGTCTAGGGCTCTCAGGAAGCCGCTATTATTTAATACGCCAACCTACACATCTAGGTTCGTTCAGACTGATCCGATTAGCCGTATTTGTAATCTTATTAATGAATATTGTAATGAAGTTGATTCTTTTCCTGGATCAGTTTCGCGTTTCCGGAATGCTGTGTTGTGTGCGTGATCATTGAATGAATAGTTTATTGTATCCTATTGTTTTTTGAAGCTTATTGTTCATTGAATCTTATTGTTTGATTAGCAGTTTATTGTTTCATATTTTTAAATCTGCCATTAACTAGTTCGTAAATTAATGTATCTAAAGGGCACATACCCGTATGAATAAATAAATAAATAAAATAGAATTGATTTCTCCTCATTCAATTTTTGGAATATTGATATTTTTGTACTAGATATGATGATTTTTTTTTTGAATTTAGATGTCCGAAGAGGAAAGGAATTTCGCTGTCGTCTTATTTCTACCTAGACGAGTTGACGATAATCAAGTAGACCTTGTTCCATATAGGTGGATATGTGAAGACAATCAACAATTCTTCTGCAAATATCCCCTTGAACAGGAATACCCTCAGTTATCTGAGTACGTGGAGAAATCGAGAGAAGCCGAAGAAACATGGATCAAGTGTAAGATTGAAATTCTAGCTTATGCAAGTATGTGAAATTTTGAAAATTGGAACCACAAATTCTCCTTAAAACAAAATGAATAAGTGTTTCGGGTCATACTTTACCACTCATCTGACCCAATGCTGAACGGATTATTCTGGAATGCAGTCACATGACCACTGGATATCATTATTATTGTGTCCCAGTAATCTACTATCGATGGCCGACATTCAAACCCCATCCCGAAATTCCTGGCCATAAATCGGCATCATTTCGCCCCATTATTGGGCCAACCAATAATTTCATACATGGCCCATTGTTGATCGCCATTACTGAACCCACGTTATCATCCAGCAATTAACCATTGATGAGCCATTAATGGGCGCCATTACCGGGCGATGAACGCCATCAATGGCCCAGTAACGTGCCATTATTGGGCCAATTGATCAACCTTGTATGGGTGTATTTGGAAGAATTTTGAATTCGACGTATTTTTTTTTTATTATTTGAAATATGATAACACGGATGACTGTGGTCACCGGTACTGTGGCAGTATTGGGTCGGGTTTGGATTTGTACATAGGATGTTATCATTCCGACTCCTTCCTATCCTTTATTTGGCTCTGGCAAAAGAACTGGTCCTTTTGATGAACCGCCAGGAATCCCCCATAACAGGCCCTCATGAAAAACCAGTATTGACACAGTGGCTAATGTTATTCTGGCCCACTGATGACAACGACGTTATCATTCCGACTCCGGGTTAGTATCGTTAATTCAACTGGCTCTGTAATGATCTGAGTGCATTTTCCAGTACTGGTAACTCTGGCAACAGTACTCAGCCAGTATTGGCCGGTGTCCCCTTTCCACATGGGTGAGTTTAAAATGTATTATGCAACACTTTTAGATATCTTTCAGATATTATAAACATTTATCACTTGTTGCGTTCAACAAATATCTAAGAGATTCCCAAAAAATGTCCTTACAGACACCTTTGAAGACTTTCTCCAGCAGAAATGTTCCAGGCATGGGCAAGGCATGTAACGCAAGGCATGAACTGGGGAAGAACGAGAAGACTTGCAAACACCCCACAAGGGCCTTGCAAGACTTTCAGTTTTTCTAGTTCAGCGTTACATGTCTTGTCATTGCCTAGAGCATGTATACTAGGGTTAGCCTTATCCAAAAGATATCACAAGGCATAAGATATTTATGAGGCAGTACTATTATATGGAACGTTAAATCTGCGAAACATAATCAAGGTCGAAATGGAACTGCAGGTTTGTGAGAAAAAACAATGCACTATGGTAAGCATTATCATAGATCATATTTGAATGTTTTTCAATTAGGTGAAAAGTCAGCCTATTCTTATTTCCAATTGAAATATGAATTCATTGCAATCTTAAACTAAGTAGATCACTGCAAGTCTCACGATAGGTCTGAGTTCTTAAAAATTGAAAACCGTCAACAAATAAGAAGCCACATAAAACATCCTTCTCTAAATTTCGTATTATAACGATAACATTCCAATATTCGTGATTCAAAGATCCAAGCCCATTGTTGAAAAAAATTGGGGTAGAAGATAATTTTCCAGTGAGAAGATGTAAATTTATGAATAAACAAATAAAAAAGGGCACGTATATTTTGAAATAAAATAACTCGCACTCAAGTATCGAATAAGAATAAAGAAACGTATAACATTGTTTTTATTCCACGTAATCATAATTTTCTGATATTATTCATCATGATAATTATCTCCAAGAAAATTTTCTTAGCTCACTCAATGTAAGATGCAATAAAGACAGTTGCGTCGAAATAGAAACTTTTATGTAGGTCGACTAAGTTGATGAAAGCCTTCAGCCCCACAGTACTTTAACATATTTCGCAGTTTATCGAAGAAGTTACTTGGTCGAAAATTCTCTTACAATTTTCCATGTGGAAATGAATGAATAGGACTGATTAAACTATACATGTGATTCTTCCAATTGAGGAAAAATAATGATGGAAAAAGGTTGATTTGATTAGTAAGATGCAATCTTACTAAGATGTTGAATGTTGATCCTTGTGAAAAATGGAAAATATACTGATTCAAATCATAAGTGAAAAAATGATTCCGAGCACATTGCTTGTTCAGCTCAGAAAAAAATGACTCTATACGATCAAATATGATCTTCAGAATCTGTTTTACATGAAGGAATAATTGAATAATTACACATACTATAGTATGGGTGATTTCATATCAGATTTACCACAAAAATTTTAATTTCACCAAAAATTTTTCTCGCATTTTAGAAAGGAAAATAATGGATAAGTATTTTTCATTTTGATTGGATACCTTTCATTTCCGAGACACAATTTTGATGCTTTCGGAGTGGACAAAATCGACCATTTTTCAATCATTGATATGTAAAAAGCCTTCACTGATATTTGAATCCCTTCAACAACAACAAGTTTCCGAAAAAACAGCTGTTGAAGATAAACAAGTCATTTTATCAGTTTTGCTTCAGTTGTTCGCTTCTAATGTTCTAATTTTCTAATTGTAAATTCGTGAATTTTTATGTAAAATGACGTGGTTTTGCCTTGAAATAAAATTTTTCAACATATGATATGATGTCTATTATTTTATAATTTAATCTCCAAATTTTTTTCATTTTCAATCATTTCTGCTCTCCTTTCTGCACATCTTTAGCAAACTTCCCTACCAGTTAGAAACTTCTGGTTTGCGCCATTCGAAAGAGCATATTTTACTCCATCCAAATCGCCAAAAAAGTGAAAAATGATTTTTTTCACACCTAAGCCCCCTTTTCGTAGGCCAGGTCACATATAAAATAAGTTTTGTCTTTTATGTACCCCATGTATTTGACAAATTTTATGAATCAATTGAATTTGCACAAAAAACACGCTGAAAATTGAGTTTCTCATATTGTAAATCTTCATTACTCCTCATAGAATATCTCATAAAAATTTCAAAGTGGGCACCCATGTGGAAATTAACAAATGCCCCAGTACTGGTTCAGGACCACTACCATAGCTGCCAGTGCTGTCGATCTTGGAATGCCATTACTGGCCCAGGTCATTTGACAGTACTGAACCAATACTAGGATGATAACAATGTCTGACATCAGGCCCATTATTGGCGTTCAATTTTGTCGATACTGGCATTTGAACGTGAACAGTACTGGAATTCAAACGTAGACAGTGCTGTCATTCCAACCTAGCCAAAACTGATATTTTAATATTACCCGTATCGATATTTTAATTGTACCTGAATCAGAATCTCAATCTTGCCTGTACTGGAATTCTTTTGAAACTGTGGTGCTGTGAGAGCAAGTTCTAAGTGTCACGAGAATATTACTGATTTGAGAACCATTTTAGAGTGGATCATTTCAAATATATTCCGTTTACGTTCTGATAAATACATTTTCGCAAAAGTTTTCAAAATATACTTCAAAAACATTCGGAAGTATCCTTTTTCTAGCAATCTTTTGGTAATGTATCTTAAAACCTTCCCTCAGGAACCCTTTTGTTCAAAAATGATTTCAAATACATTTGATGCATTCAGAATGTATTTTAAAAGCTTTTACGGTTACGTGAGAATCCAATTTTTTCTTGGTTTAAGACTTTTTTTCCTCTCAGTGTACGTGTGTGATTGAATATGAATTTTTTACAGTGTACGCTTTCTAGAAGTTCCCATACGTTTATCATAAGAATGAATTGTTTGTCTTTTTAAAAGATTAATGATATCCTTTACACTAACCACGTCGATGAGTTGTGAAAGTTTGAGCTTGATTTTAACGGTGAGGGCGTCTGTGACGTTGACCACGGGACGTACCAACTTGTTGTAATTTGATAAAAGATCGTCGTAAAGCCGTTTTGCATCTGGATTTCCGGAACATCCTAAAACAATGGAATTATTCATTTGAATTATTAGAATTATGTATGAAATCTTTTTCTATATACAAAATGAAGAAAATATTGTGCTCATTATAACGATCTAGAATATAATCAGAGCAGATAGTTGCAGTGATAATGTAGATTCCTGATTTGGCAATCCTGGATTGTTGTATTGTTGTTAGATTCCTTTGGTTAAGGGTAGCTCCCGTACAGCACAACCACCGATCCTCCACCTAGGACTTCGGTGGACTGGAGGTGGAGAATTGGTGGAGAAATGGGAGCCGTGGAAATAAGGGAGAAATAAGGGAGAGCCTCCATTGAGGCAACGGAGAGGCGACGGAGAAATGTCCGCCCCCTGTATTTTCGATATAATTCTTATTGGTGCATTTACGTAACCAAATCTGAATGTATGAATTCACGAATTTGAGTTTTACTGAAAATACAGGGGGCGGACATTTCTCCGTTGCCTCAACGGAGACTCTCCCTTATTTCTCCCTCATTTCCACGGCTCCCATTCCTCCGCCAATTCTCCACCTCCAGTTCACCGAAGTCCTGGGTGGAGAATCGGTGGTTGTGCTGTACGGGCCATGAAGCAGAGACAATTTTCGACCTTCATATATACACGGAGAAAAAGGTATCTCAAAAAATACCATAATTTATGGATTTTTGGCGTTGGTCTAATCCGAGTCAAAATATTTACTTGAAGATACCTCTAAAAGTACCATAATGGCTGGGACTTTTATGAGGGAGGTACCATACTTCTTTATAAAAGTCCAAGAAATTATGGGACTTTTAGAGGTTCGTTCATGTAAATATTATGACTCGGGTCAGACCAACGCCAAAAATCCATAAATTATGGTACTTTTCAAGATATTTGTTCTCTCAGTGTACCCACTGAGCATTTCCTGTAGAACCTTGCATTACCATTGCAGCGATATTGATGCGATCTTGAAAGTACTTGTCTTCCAATTTACAGATGCAATATTACAAAAGTGACTTGCGAAAATATCGTCGAAATATCACCTCAAAACGTAACATTGCTGCCATTTACTTCTAATTGGATGTTGTAATATTACTGTTGTAATTCTCATAACAGGTACTTTCAAAGCTAAGTTCGTTTACCGATGTCCCAAGTTACCCCAACTCGCTCCAAGTATTTTGGATTCGCTACTTCCAGTTTGAGCGACGAGATGATTGGTTAGGTACATGTTGGAGCAACTCAGAGCACGTAGAACGAACGAACCTCAAGATCGCATCAACATCGATGCAATGTTCATGCAAGGTTCTAACGGAAATGCTCAGTGGGTAGAAGGTACAATCAATATTTGCATGTATGGATAAAGGTACACGCAACGAAAGATGGCGCTGTTAACGGCAGAGCGCTCGATTTCCACGTGTACGTATACACTGCATTATAACTTGTACTCACTATTGTGCTCACAACTTGTGCTCGTCGCTATTTCGACGAGCTCGCATTCGAAAACAACGTGCAAGTGCGTCGAAACAGTGTGTGAACATAGGTCTATAAAAAATGCCGCGTAGATATGTAGGGTAGACCGGGGCTAGTTGGGCAATTGAAATATCTCGATAACTAATCATCTCACGATAACACTCTAAATGGTGAAGAAAACAGACGTGTGAAGGGAACATGTTTCGCGATCGTCAATCGTCACGGTGATTAAGCGAAATGTGAGAACCTTTTTTTTCTGAAGAGAGGTATTTAACCCTCCGTTACTCGCGCTATAAGCGCGACGCCGGCTTTTCATTTTAAATCCTTGTGCATATTCAACCATCGAAAATAGGTTAATAAATAGGCTGATCAAGGAATTCTTAGTTGATAGTCTCTAGTACACAACAGTAAGGGTTTTAATCATATTTATTACATTCAAGTACGAGAAATTTTAATTTTAATGTTGAGGTAATTAGAAAAAGCGGCGCGCCGCTCACAGTGCGTGCAGATCCGGTAGTGTTTTTCCTATGCGACGTTGCCATACTTCGTATTCAATTGATCAGCTGTCAGAAAAATCATGGTGAGCAGATGAGGGAAGTTATGTGTTCCATATACAAGGTAAGTTGCGTTGAAAATATGAAAAAAATATTCTGAAAATCGAATGACCAATATTGAGAATAAAACTTACAATTTTTTTTTAAGATAAAATTTCTTCTAATCCAGTGAACATTTTTTTGTTCCAAATTAAAAAATATGTATTAGTATATTCATTACTGAAACCTCTGTAAAACCTGTACTGGAAGACTTCTTCCATAATTTCTTCTAATGAAAACGTATGTGCATGAATATTTCATGTTGTGTTAAATCATCATCATATCCATTTCAATCAAATAAAATTTATTCATTTTCAATCTTCATCAGAATATTAATAACACAGCCAGCACAAATGCTCAATTTGAATTCATAGGAACTTCTCTAAGACCTCTAGAAGATTCCCCGTTATGCGATTGATAATGAATTCAATGAAATTAAAAATGAAAACGTACTGAATGCCCGAAGAATTCATTATGAAGTGTTGTTATGAGTTTTTTTTAACATTAAGTCATTCATTAGGAGTTCATTTTGAATTCAAAATATTCATGATGAATAACGGAAGCTCTGCGAAGACTTGTGCGGTATGGGAATCCATTGAACGACTTATGATATACATGTTTATGGACAATTTAGATATTTTGTACATGTTAAATTGCTGAATACCAAAATTTGTGATCATTATATTTATTTAATGGGTTTTCCAAATTCATTCATCTAGATATAATGGGTACAGTGATAAATGAAGATTCTACATTTGAAAATGGCGCCATAATTTGCAATACGTTTGGCAACGCTGCAAAAAAATTAACATTGCGGCGGATCGCCGCGGCGCGAGTAACGATGTCCGGCAGAGGCACGCGAGTAACGGAGGGTTAAGATTAACCAATTGCGATAAAACATTTTCTTTGGCACATTCTTGTAGGGAATTGAATTTCCAAGAAAATCATTCCAGAATCGATTTTTCAAAGTCAAAAATTTGTATATTCACGGCCCATGAAAGTAAAAAAAAACACATACTCTCATGGCCTGTAAGTACACAAATTTTTCATCCGAAAAACTCAACTCAGGGATGATTTTTTAGAGAATTTAGTGCCATGAAAGAATCTGCTGAGTAACAATCTTTATCTTAAATGGTCCAAAAGTTATAGCATTTTCAATAAAAAACAATTGTTGTACGTGTTGTTTAAATGGGAAATTTCAAATGCCTACCGACATCTTTTACAATTGAGCTGAAAATTCTGCAATATTGCAGCTGATTTTGTCTGTAAGGTTTTCTGAAACGGGTGAAATACAATTAAAATATCTTGATGTACCTTTATTCTCCATCAATCAAACGAAGCTACATCGAAATATCTATCATATTTCACCAGGCTTGTGACAACCGGGAATTTTTCTGTTTTCGATTGGTTATTCTATTTAAAAGAAATGCATCATTGATCAATTTCGTTAGAATTCTCAGTTGAAGCACTTCCCTGTTCACCCCCTTTGCGAAAGTTCCGAAAAAATAATCAGCTACTCTCATGGCACTGGTATCTGCTCAATCACAATGTTTCGTTCTTCTTCAAGTTTCAAATTACATTTGTCTAGGAACACTGCCGCTCGTATTTCTTGGGAAGGATACTATAGTGAGTGTGCTATAGCATGTGATGTTAACCAAATTGTTCATACGAGACTTTTCGAATACACTGTAAAAAAATTTCACCGGAAAATTCCAGTACATGTACTGGAAGTCATTAACCTGTACATGTACCGGAAAATTTCAGCACATTTGTACTGCAAAAATTCAGTGCAAACGTTATGGAATTTCCGCATCAAAACTGGAAATTTTCTGAGCCTCGGTACTGGAATTTTTCAGTACACGAGCTGGACTTTTCCAGGACATGTACTGGAAAATTAATGCTGAAAATATCCATGAAAATTGAAAAAAAATTGCTCACGCAAAGTGATTTTGCAGGGTCCTTGTGTTCCAAGATGATTGAGAAACTTTTGATCGTTCATTTGGATGGACAGAAACTCATGTCTACCTAACAGGATTTGAACCCACACTTTTCTACCTGCCTACCAACTGAAACCTAAGACCTAACCGATGAGCTATAGCGCGACATGTTGGAAGGCCAGCTTGGGTTACTACATATGCTTCATATCTAGAACACAAGAGGATAAGTCTTGGAAAAACCTCATATATCAATTTCATTGGCTACAATTACAATTATTATTCAAAATCTCAATCAGGAAATTTTTAATATAAAGACTTGAAATTTTTCCTGCCAGAAATGACGAAGTCCAATAGAAGTGGAAAATTTCAGTGCAACAGTGATTAAATTCCGTTGCATAGCAACTGGAAAATTCCATCACACGACCTGAAAATTGCAGTTCAAAACCTGTATAATTCAATTGCATAGTAACTGGAAAATTCCATCACAAAACCTGAGAATTGCAGTTAAAAACCTGTATAATTCCAGTATACCAACGATTAGGTTTTTTTTTCTAAATTCCAAATTTTTTCTCAAGTCCTTTTTGAGGGAATATTTTTTTTTGGTGCACAAGAACTATAAAATTGTAGTACGAGCCGGTAAAATTTTCGCGAAATCATGGCAAAATTTCAGTACATCATCTCAAACTTGAAAATTCCAGTACAATGACTGAATTTTCAGTTATGCTTGGTAAATTTTCAGTAACGTAACAACAAAATCTCTGTACATGTACTGGAATATCCATATTCCAGTACTAGCACTGGAAATTTCCAGTCCAGTTGCACAGTAAATTTCCAGTTTTTTTTTACAGTGTACCTTGCAATTCATTCTCAGAATATTGTTCTATGCCTCAATCGTTGAATACTTATATGACTGCAAAGAAATACTTCACAGAGCGATATTCCAAAACTTGTGAAGAATATTCTAGAAGCCTCACATGAACAATTCACTTAGAGGGATGTTAGGGCCGAGACGCTAGCTATTTTGTTTATAACATTCAAAAAATCTTTTAACGAAATCGAAATAACGCTGTGTACAGCAGTTCTTCAATAAATTTTGAAAATTGCTGTGTATGGAGAGATATTTTGATTCTATTGAATCGATTCTATCCAGTTTATTGTAAATAAAATGGGTAAGGTCCTGGTATTAGTATCACACGCTGTAAGGGGATACCAGTATACCCTCTGAGCAAACATTCCCTTGGTAAGAATTCTCTGAACTAAATTCATAGAAATGGATGAAATTTCCAAGAAATAATCTTCAGTACTTTATCGCAGTGCAGAATACAAATTTTGAATTTCAAACTTTCTCACAGATGTTGGAAAAAAATTTTTTGGAATTTGAAAATTTGGGCTTTGTATCGCAAATAAAGTATTAACGATTATTCCCTGAAAACTTCAGATACATTCATGAATTCAGTTCAGATAATTCTTACCGAGGGAATGTTTGTCGAGTCCATATACTGTTATATTTTCAACTGCGTGCAATTGGTGTCCCCTTAAAATATTGCCACAATTTTACTAAAATATACAATATCGACAGGTGTGAAATATGACTGTGACATCACTGAAATATTTCTGTAATATTGACGTAATATTACAAAATTGCTGTGATATTACTGCAATCAATTTGCGCAGACATGAAATATTACGGCAATATCGCAGTAATATTTCCCTGCAATATAACAATATCACAAAATAATATTACTGCGATATTACTGCAATATTCTGTGCTGTGTGGGTGACAAGCCAAAAACTAGACACTTGCGAGTACCTCACCTGAACCCTAAAAGGCACTTGCAAGCGTCTAGTTTTTGGCTAGTTGAGCGTTACAAAACTCGTCAATGACTAGAGTTTTTCTACTTGAGTTCTTGTATTTTGAATCATTTATAGAAATGAAACGAAAGTTCAAACTGACAACATTTGAATAATCATCGAGGTTAATTCTCTCGAATGAACTCCTTGAGACTAAAAACATCGTCCAAAGAATGTAATGCAAGACTTTGGGCCTTAAACAACTGAGTATTTCGTGATTCGATTACCAATTCGTTTCAATAAACTATTTCAACTTCAGTAACATAGCGTTACATAACTCGCGAATGCCCAGGCGTTTTTACTGAGGAATCGGTGTAAGAAATTCTGTGTTTCTCAAATGAGTCGAATGAGTGTCAGTCCGCAATAAAACATTCATCCCTCTTAAGGTGATACCAGCGACCTCTGAAGATGCAACCAGACCCATTGGTTAGAAGAGGGCACAACCAAAACTATTCTGACAAATTACTCGAAAACAAAGGAATGAAATCGAAATATTGCTCTGTACAGACCTCCTTCAATCAATAAAGGTGGTCTGTACACAGCAATATTTTCCTTTTATTGCTTTATTTTCCAATAATTTGTCAGAAAAGATTTGGCTCGGGTTGCATCGTCAGGGGCTGCTGGTATCCCCTTAAGACCAAGATCCCTTAGTATTCGCAATGATTATATTTCCATTTTCAAGTCGACTGAAGTTACAAATTTTCGATTTACATAAGATATTTGTTGGAATAATAAAATATACTATGCTGGAAAAAATTGTGGGAATGTTTTCAGTAACGTTGATTGAAACAGCAACAAAGAGACACTTGATAACTTTTTGAGATACGAAATGTCCTTTCCAGGAATGATTTTGTGCAAAAAGTTTATGTTTATATCTGGAATTATGCGTTTGTGTTACAGATTGTGCAGGTTGCCTCATTTAATCTCATATCAGCCTCATCTCACATAACTTTAGATGGTGAACAGAGGGAACAGCTTTTAGTTATGAAGGGTAGTTGCGAATATATTGGATAAACGGTCAAATCACCATTCAGTACGTGCCGTTTTGGATGTTTGAAGCGACGCCGTCAAAGCAGCTTAAGGAGTTCGTAGATACCCGATAATTAGTTCTGTTGATGATATGCAATACAAACAGATGTATGACGAAGCAGAGGTAAATGTATTAGCGAACAAAGGGAAATGTCTTGACAATCTGTGAAGATCTTGTAGGTTCCAAGTAAAGCTCTTTGCTCGATTACCCACGATTATGTGAAAACTAACAGGAACTTTGTGTTACACTCTTTATATTGGCACCTTCATGATTGAAATATACATATACTAACATTATTTTTTCATATTCTGCTGTACTTCAATTTAAATCTACCTCCATTACGAGTTTCTTCGTCATACCATTCTTCACTTCACATTGGAACAGTCAGGTTCTCAGTTCATCAACATACATTCGAACGGAATTCAAAGGATCCATGTCGAGGAAATGAAATGATAACAGAAGTTCAGTATTAAAAATCCCAATAAAAAAACTTCAAGAAAGTAAAACAATAACGCCAAGCACACGAAAATGCGATCAATGTTTACAACAAAAAAATTATAAATCTATTCTCAACAAAGATTTTATTACATTTAAAATTTCGATGCAATACAACAGGATGTGCCCCATCTGAAAAAAAGATGTGAAATCAATGTGAGCTGCCAAGTACATTTGGTTATCCAAATGGTATGTAAACGATTCTTTCTATATTGTAACTTCAAGTTTTTTCAATTCTATTCAAAGTGATTCGTGATCTTTAAAAAACATCATTGTATCGAAAATGAATATAAAGTGGAGTAGAAGAAAAATTAGGTTGAATCATTTGGCATACTAGAAACAACTCTGACTCATTTTGAACCAAACGTGTTGGTCATTCCTGAACAGCTTTGAAATTCATGCCCACACGAAAAACTTGACGTGGCTAGTGGAAAATTTTGAGCTCTTATTATTAGACACTTTTATCATAAAATCTTCATTGGCCTCGCCAAGTGTTTCGTACCGACATTAATTTCAAAACTGTTCAGAAATGACCAACACGTTTGGTTCCAAATAAGTGAGAGTTGTTTCTAGTATGCCAAATGATTGAACCTAATTTTTCTTCTACTCCACTTTATATTCATTTTTAATATAATCCCAAACAGCACCGAAAGTTCTCGAAACGTTTTAAAAACGTGTCCAAAGTCTCACAGATGTGGGTTTCCAAAAGCAAGGTTTCCAAACGTCTTAGGAACATTCAATCAATGTGTTGGGGAACACGTTTTAGGGACATTGTTTACACATGCTATAGTACGTTTTCAGAAGGTTCTCAAGACGTTGTATGAGAACCCAGTATTTCATCTCTAATCTACCCCAATAAAAATATTTCTCTTCAAAATTCTTCAAAACTCTTCAGATTTTCCTACATAACTGTGAGATTTCGGACGCTTTGAGAAATTTGCAGAATTTTCAACCATAAATATTACTCTACAAATTTCTGCATAACTCTGCAAAATTGTACATAATTCTTCCAATCTTCGTAATATTTAATGAATTTTCTCCACAAAATTCGTACAAAACTCGCCAAATCTCCATATTACATTAAAAACTTCTCTGCATATTTCTGCATTACTCTACAAATCTCTGTTTTATCTATTCACTTTTGCGTGAGAAAAAAAATTCTTGTTCAGAGTTTATCTCTACAAATCTCCTTCCAATTCGACTTGAGTGACATTACGGAAGAGACACCACATTGAAAGTCCATTTTTAGGAACTTTCCTCAGTGAGGATTGAACCCAGGTCCTGCAAGTGAGAAGCAAAGCCTCTATAACATCAGCGGATCTCCGAGATGACTACAGTAATCTTAAAGTACCACTTATGGGAATCATCGCAATGGAAAATTTTGAAAAATTCGTTTTCGTGAGGTATAGACCAATCAATTCAGAATCTTCTGAAACGAAAAATGAATAGGTCGTGGGAGAGGGGATTTTCTTGACCTCAACTTGTGAATTTTTCCAAGTGCTGGGTCAAGTCGATAGAAAATTTTAAAAAATTCGTTCCCGTCAGATATAGACTAATCGATTCAGAATCCTCCGAAAGGAAAAATGAGTGGGTCGTGGGAGAGAGGTTTTTTCGAGGCCTACTAGTGAATTTTACTTAAGTTGTTTTGAGTCGATTGAAAAATTTGAAAAAATTCACTTTATCTCCGCAAATGCGATTTGAGAAGAGTGTATGAATTTGTATAGAAAACTCGACTCTCCGCCACAAGCCGTAATATTCTTGGAATAGACAAATAAAGAGAAAATTCCTTTCCTCATCAAATGTTTCCACCACTTATCAAGTAGAAAAATGTTGAGAAAATTCAACATTTCTCAACAAAACAACTTTGACCAATGAGTTGGAAATGTACAGAGAAACCTTTACTGGCAATAGAAATTTTCAGAAATATGCAGAATTTCACAGAGTTTTGGAAGATGAATCTGTTGAAAAAATTCTTTCTTTCTCTAAGAATTGCGATAATGAAGTTTTGCAGAGAAATTGTTGAAGTTTTGAAGAGAAATATCTTTATTGGGGAATATTTCCAAGTCAGACAAATGGGGATAAAATTCCAATTTTCTCTGCAAATACGATTTGCAGAGAGATGTATAAATTCGTGGAGAAAATTTTTTCCCTCGTCGAATAATTCCACTATTTGTCAAGCAGAAAAATGTCGAAACATTTCTACATTTCTCAACAAAACAACTTTGTTCAAAAAGTTGGAAATGTGCAGAGAAACCTTTACTGGTGATAGAAATTTTCAGAAATATGCAGAATTTCACAGAGTTTTATAATATGAATCTGTTGAAAAAATTCTTCCTTTTTCTGAATATTAAAACAATCGAGTTTTGTAGAGCAATCGTTGGAGTTTTGAAGAGAAATATTTTTATTGGGGTTGTGATGATATTTTGATCGCAACAAAATTTGAAACGTGTATATCTCGGTATCAGATGAACTGAGATAGTTCGTAGAGTGCTTGAACGAAAGTGTGTAGTCGAATTATATTGTAAATGTGTAATTATTTTTTCTTGACATTCGATGTGTGACGAGTTATTGTGCATTGAAAATCCTTTCAGGAGGTTCCATCTTGGTTTAGGAGTAAAGATACACGGTAGCGCGCGACTTCTGCTTTTTCACTTACATGTTCTTTTGTGGTGTTTTTTCTTCATGTACTTGGCGTCGAGACGCTACCGGGTCTCTTGATACACCAGTCTAATGAAAAGTAAGATCAAATTGGAAACAAGTGAGTACATCTATACCCGAAGAGAACATGAAGCTTCAGCGAACGTTCAGATCAGATGTGTATAGATCGGGCCGAAGGTTCATTAGAGCTAACTCTTAGATTCACAAACGTTTGACAAAGGTTCTACGGACGTTGAAATGTCCGCCTCGAAATACGTTCAGGAAACATAGATGGAACGTTCGCTGAAGGTCCATCGAAGGTTTGACGAAGCTTCACAAAAATATCTATACTTATATTAATTCATGATATTTTATGTTTATTAATTCATTTATTTTCCATATAAATTGATCAAAATTAATATAAGTATAGATATTTTTGTGAAGCTTCGTCAAACCTTCGATGAACCTTCAGCGAACGTTCCATCTATGTTTCCTGAACGTATTTCGAGGCGGACATTTCAACGTCCGTAGAACCTTTGTCAAACGTTTGTGAATCTGAAAGTTAGCTCTAATGAACCTTCGGCCCGATCTATACACATCTGATCTGAACGTTCGCTGAAGCTTCATGTTTTCTTCGGGTACACATATAGGATTAACGAATGTGAGAAGTTTCACGACATCTTTCGATATTTCGTTTTCATATACGAAGTTGATTTTTGCCGTATAAGACATGTTATAAATTGTGAGGAATTCTTTGTCTGTGGTCTGATTATTTTTATTTGTGAATCTTCAAAACATTTTCCGCGTTCTTTTAACACGGATATGAATTATATTTCTGGCCGACTCCACAATAGAAGGAAGTTTCGGATTGGATCTGTGTCCGCTTCTTGTTTTCTATGTGAATTCAGTCATAACTTTTCATTGGGATGCTAGGTCTCAATCAAACTTTTTGAATTTCGTTCAAAAAACTGCGTCGATTGTTTGTTTCGTCCGATATTCACATACATCACCTATGCCAAATTTCATCCAAGAATCTGATGTCTTTTGAATTCCTAATTACATCCACAGATTGTCTATTGCATATTGTTGAAATTTTGAGGGAGTCCTGTTGATTTGAATGATGCCTATGGTTTAAAATGGAGATTCAATTTTAACCTGTTCACTTGACGTGTATAGTATACTGTACAAAGGTTAGAACTAGATTTTTTGTCATAATTGTGAAACTATAATTTGCAATCTCATTATACCTGCATGATCAACAGCAGTTTTATACTATCAGCCTATCGCATAAAACGCTGGAAATTGAAAAAAATTCGAAATTTTTTTAACCCGATTTTCGCACTCTTGCACGGAAAAGAATGAAGGTCGAAAATATAGTAATCTTCAATAAAAGTTTGAGAATATTTCTTAAAATCTGAGAATTCTTCTTAAATGCAAAATACAGACAAAACGGTCCACTTTTTGGTGGAATTTTATTAGAAAAACAATGAAAAATTACACAGGCCTGCGAAATTTGACTTTTTTTTTCCCCCTCAAACAATAATATCTTTTTCCAAAGCATTTTGATCCGCTGAATCCGAATCTGGCTGCAGAATTGCTCTATCACGTCAGGTTTTTGAGATATTTCGACCTAAAAATGTGAAAAACACTGTTTTTCGACATATTTGGGGTTACGTAAAGTCGAAGGGTAATTTTTTTTCTCAAAACCAATACATGCACCTCAAAGTATAAGTCCTCCTCTTCCAAATGCCGTTGAGTTTGCTCAGATACCTTTTTTTTTCATTGAGATACGATAGTTTGAAAATTGTGTCTCCACCTATTTATTGAGTACATGAGCGCACAAATTTAAAATTGTCGTATCTCAATGAAAAAAAAAGATATTTCAGCAAACTCAACGGCATTTGGAAGAGGATGACTGATACTTTAAGGTGCATCTATTGGTTTTGTGAAAAAAATTACCTTTCGACTTTACGGAACCTCAAATATGCCAAAAAACAGTGTTTTCCACATTTTTAGGTCGGAATATCCCAAATACCTGACGTGATATAGCAATTCTGGAGCCATATGCGGATTCAGCGCACCAAAATGCTTCAGAAAAATGTTGAATGAATGAAGGGGATTGACTTTGGATTGTATTCTACATGAAACACCTTGAGTAGGCCAGGCGCATCACAACGATACGCTAAATTTTTTTCTTGAGCGAAATACGGTAGAAAATGCTTATAGCATATCACATAAATATATATTTATGCAATATGCTAC
This sequence comes from Gonatopus flavifemur, assembly GCA_018340375.1. Taxonomy (NCBI): domain Eukaryota; kingdom Metazoa; phylum Arthropoda; class Insecta; order Hymenoptera; family Dryinidae; genus Gonatopus; species Gonatopus flavifemur. The sequence continues at coordinate 23,286,444 of JAFFJZ010000004.1, forward strand.
ACTATTATAATCAGACGCCTACAAAATTCTCGCGCCGGGCGGTAATATCCTTCGAGCCAGCACTGCTGAGATCGTAGATTGTTTGTTGCTATGTTCAGACATTATTCCACTAATTCACTCGGAATGTACTGATTGTTGTTCTAATTTTTTCCTCCGTGTACAAGTATCGAGTGTCCAGTAATTGTTGTGAATTTCGTGTATTGAAAAAAAAGTTTCACAAATGGCTTCTCGAAAAGGTATCAATGCTCCAGATAACTTCTGCTACATATGTGGAAATTATGTAATAAAGAGACAGCAACAAATAATTTCTAAATGTATTGAAGAACTATACGATAGCTATTTCAAAATCAACATAAAAAACCAAGACAAACAATGGTCGCCTCATAAAGTGTGTTCGACATGTGTACGTGAACTTCGGAAATGGTCAAGAGGAGAAAAACATTGTTTTAGTTTACAGACTCCAATGATTTGGATGGAACCGCAAAATCATATCAACGATTGTTACTTCTGCTGTTCAAACATAAAAGGATTTAATTCTAAAAATAAAGCAGCGATAAGTTATCCTGATATTCGTTCTGTGATTTTACCTACGTATAAAGATCCTGATAGCAAAGAGTTATGCCATCCTGCCCAACCATTTTCATCTGATCCTAGTTTATTTCAAGAGGCTATAATGAATACTTCAGATCCCGACGATGAATATTACGAGTGCAACGAAACACCACCACTGTTTTCTCAAAGTGAATTGAATGATTTGACAAGAGATCTTAATCTTCCGAAAGATGCTGCGGAATAACTCGGTTCCAGATTGAAAGAAAAAAACATGCTGGATCGTACAACGAACTTTTATTGGTATAGAAATAGAGAGAAGGATTTTCTACCGTATTTTGCTCAAGAAAAAAATTTAGTGTATTGTTGTGATGTGCCTGGCCTACTGAAAATGTTTGATGTAGAATACAATCCAAATGATTGGAGACTTTTATAGATTCTTCGAAACGGAGCCTCAAAGTAGTATTGTTACATACTGTTAATATATTTGCTTCTTTGCCTATTTGACATTCTACTCATTTGAAAGAATGTTATGAAAATTTGGATTTCGTCCTCAAAAAAATAAATTACTCCAATCATAACTGGACTATATGTGGTGATCTCAAAATATTAACTATGTTGCTTGGTCAACAAGGAGGGTATACAAAATACCCTGTTTTCTATGTGAATGGGATAGTAGGAATAGAGCACGACATTGGATCCAGAAAGATTGGCCACAGAGAGCATCATTGAACCCTAGAAGTAAAAATGTTGTACACGAAACACTAGTTGACCGCTCCAAAATTCTGCTACCTCCGCTTCATATCAAATTAGGCATTATGAAGCAATTCGTAAAGGCATTGCCTAAAGATGGTCTTTGTTTCAAATATTTATGTGATAAATTCAAGCATTTATCGGATGCGAAGATAAAAGAAGGCGTTTTTGTTGGTCCAGACATAAGGAAATTGATGCAAGATCCTGACTTTGAAAAAACTATGAATAAAACCGAGAAGCCCGCTTGGAAGTCATTTAAGGAAGTCGTACAACATTTTTTAGGGAACAGAAAAAGCCCTGATTATGAAAATATAGTCAACAGCATGCTTAACAATTTCAAAACCCTGGGTTGTAATATGAGTATAAAACTCCATTATTTGCATTCCCATATTGACTTTTCCCCGAGAATCTTGGTGCTGTCAGTGAAGAGCAAGGAGAGATTTCATCAAGACCTTAAGGTTATGGAGACCAGATATCAAGGAAGGTGGGACGTTAGAATGATGGCTGACTATTGCTGGATGTTAGAGAGAGATGAACCGAATCATGAGTACAACAGAAAGAGATCAAACAGAAGTTTTGAAGAAACTAGAAAAGATATCATAAGTCCTTTTGATTTATCTAGTATCTTAGGTCTTGTTTGAAACCAGTGCAGCCCCATGTCTGAATTTTATATAAAACGTATATATTTTTCGTTCATACAAATTGTTTAAAAACTGTAAATATTCATATCTCACATAAAAATGAATCCCGATGTGCTGTAAAAACTGGCGTTATATTTTAGTTCCACAATCTGAATACCTGGAAAGGAACCATTATTGTTCGAAGGGAAAATAAAAACTTATATTCCGCAGGTCTGTGAATTATCAACCCTTTGGGGAACCCATTTTTGAAGGAAATTTTCCTTGAATATGTGAACATATAAGTTTTTGGGTCGCTGAATAAGAATATCATATTAGAAAATTAGAATTTTCATTCCCATACATCCTGGCAGCACCCTCAGGAGATCCTAGAAATATTATAATCTTGGGGATATATTTCACAACTTGGAATACTCGTAACTCTGCAAGGAGAAATTGTAGGTCACCGATTAATAGCTTATCTTGAAGAGTAAGAGTAGTACTGGATGATGCAATTAGAAGAAAAGACTAAAAAAAATTGTGCACTCAGTACATGAATTCCAAAGTAATCAAAAAACCCATTTTTCGTGGACCTAATCTTAAATATCTTGAAATGCTTACGCGATGGCCCAATCCTGACTCCGGATTTGGATTCTACGCAGAAAATTACTTCAGAAAAGAGAATTTCATTTGAAGGAGAATTTCATTGTCGATCAGTGTAATAAATGCGAATACTCATTCTGTTGTTGGGACATATTACATAACTTAGAATGGTCGTAACTTTGCGAGAAAAAATCGTACATGAACGTTCAATAGCTCATTTTAAACGGGAAGAGTAGTGCAAATTGATGAAGTTGAGAGAAAAGATCAGAAAAATTTTATGCGTCCTGTACATAACCTCAAAAGTAGCGAAAAACCGCATTTTTCGCGTATTTACCCTCAGATATCTCAAAATCCTGACGTGATAGCCCAATTCTGGCTCCGGATTCGGATTCTACGCAGCAAATTACTTCGGAAAATGGTCACCAGTTCCAAGGGGGAAAAACCTCGCAGGCCTGTGTTATCAATACTTCATAAAGAATAGAGAAACATAGGATTTTTCCAAAAATCGCACGTGAGATTTTACAAAAATAGTAACAAAATTTCAATATCCTACTATTCACTTTGTGAAATTTTGTATGCGACTTCTGGAAAGTTCATATGTTTCTCTATTCTTTATTAAGTATTGATAATTTATCATTGTTTGTCGAATACAATTCTACAAAAGAGTGGACCGTTTTGTCTTTATTATGCGTTTAAGAAAAATTCTCAGATTTTGAGATTACTATATTCTCGACCTGCATTTTCCTCCGTGTGGCATCACTCTTGAGTCAAAGACAGTGGAAAAGAGACATTTTCAGTCCAATTTTCGAGAGTTCAAATGAACGGGTTAATAAACGTTCCATGTTCACAGAATCGATATACTCAAAGAAATTCTTATTGATCCACAAGGGGAATGCGTATGTTCAGGAATTTCAACACTTACCGTGGGCAAAGGGGTGGGGAAACATAAATGTAGAGTTCATGGGAAGAGGGGAGGTGGAATAATCCTTCAATTCTGTTTCCTCTTGGAAATATTTCCTACAGCGATACATACGCAGGATGCTTTCATGAATTGATCTAAAAACATTTGATCACATTTGGAAAAACTTAGTGGATGTGAAATTCCTGTGCTTGTTGACATCGTAGAATAATTTGTACCCTCACGATAAAGTTTGAAATGAATCAAACGAAAATTTCCATCCGAAATTTACCATCCTGGTGTAAAAAAGTAGGCAGTTTAAAATGAATAACTCAGGAGTTGTTCTTTGAAAACTAGACATGAAAAGAATACACCCACGTAGAAATTCCGGTACTGAGCCGATGGTGACGAACGGATCGGTACTGCAAAGGTATGGGTCACCAACGGTTGTCTGCCGATTGCGGATCGGTACTGAACCGACTTTATTTTAAGTTCGTATCGGTACGGGTTCGATATTTGAACCAACCGTTATTGACCACTTTTCCACCAATGTTGGATTAACAACGGCACAATTTTAATACGCAAGCGTTGGCCTCCAACATTGATTCGGCACCGAACCAATGTGAATAAATATCTCTTATACTTTGAGAGAAGACTTGATTGGCCACACTGAAAAAAAGGCAGGTCACAGTTATCAAATGATACTCTCGAATATGACCAATCAAATATTCGATAACATTAATGAAATATCAATGATATCTATTAAATATTCGATAATGATAAACATGATTTATAAACATTATTGAATATTCGATTAATGTTATCGAATATTTGATTGGTCATATTCAAAAATATCATTTGATAACTGTTACCAGCCTTTTTTTTTTTCAGTGCACGTAGAAATTGACAAATGGTCCAACACCGGCTTGATACAGGCTGCTAGTTTGCAACCGTTGGCGGTCATCCTATGATCCAATAGTAAATTTCACTCTAAATTCCCCCTAGTGCAGAAATTTTGATAATGCATTCAAAACCTTCCAAAGTTACAATAGCGCGAATAACGGTTGAGTAACAGTCGTTGGTACTTGAATACCGATCAATATTAGTAGTATTAGTTCTCAATGTCGGAACTGCACTGATTTTCAGTACTGAATTGATGTTGGTAACCGGTACCGGATCAGAGTTATTTGGCGTTATCATTCCGTAGTCCGACCGACACCGGCCGCCAACGGTTGCACACTGGCAGCCTGTATTAAGCCGGTACTGGACCATCCGTCAATTTTCTATGTGGGCATATTGTTCAATTACATGTTATTTTAATTGCTCGAAAGATGCTCATTTGAGACTAGGTGAGAAAGATTCACGAAAAACTGGACCAGAAGTGGCCATTATAAGGGCCCGATTAGAGGTCGATTCTGACCTAGCATCTATCTCCTGGTGATGTCTTCAGGAAATCTTAAGGACATTGTAAAATTCTCAGGAAACCCGAGAACTTCGCCAGAAAAAGTCTGCTGTGTTGAGAAGGGTTAAAGCATTGCGAGCTATAATTCTCCCATTGACACTGGACGAAATATCATCATTCATCTTCAAAAATTGTATTTGGTGCGAGGGCATGTTTACTGCGAGTTTCCAAATTATAAGGATACGGGAAACTCTCTTGTGATCAATTTTTTCCTAACTTCCTTGATATGAAAATATATTCTGATTTCCTATTGATATCATAAAAATTTATATGGTTAAACAATCGTATGTTGTTCTGTAATATGTTTTCGTGATAAATTCTACACAAATCAAAATTTTAACGAGCGATTATAATATTTGGGAATTTTAGTGCTCTATTATCATCCCGGAAATTCACCGATGCGATACAGGCTTTGATTGTCACCCGCAGAACCGAGGTTCGATCTTCCCTCGGGGAAATTTTCAACCATGCATTGATTATCTCCTATGAAAAAATCAGGCATACACACGATAACAATGTTTCAGTCAAGGAAATTATTCTTTTCTTAGCGAAACTTAGTTTTTTCTAGATATTTGACGTTCTCGCAGTATGGCTGCAATATTACTGTGATTAAAAACCACGGACATAAGATGTTGCGGAATATTGCAGCAATATCACTTTCAAATATTGCAGTATCACAAAATGATATTGGTGCAATATTATGTGCTGAGGAAAATAATATCGTTGCCACAATAGACTGCATCACGAGTTTATATGTTTCATAATCATGCAGTGTGTTCTATCAGTTAGAAACATTCAAGCTCAAACACGAAAATATTTTATGTTCACGGTGGTTATCGTAGGTCAATTCAATTGCTCATGGAAGTTCTGTTGGAACAATTAATCGTATAAAACTCATCACAAGAACGAAATCATGATTCCCCATGGTATATTAAATGTGCTAGGAAAGGTCAGAATTTTCGATACGATTGAACCTTTTCAACCATAACCATGAAGCAACGTATTCAAGCATAATCGGAGTAATCAGGTGGAAGTGACGGTGGGCGTTGATGGTGCACACGTAGAGTCACGATTCTCGTGAATTTACTAGGAAGCGGAAGTAACGAACCACGAACCGCACATTAATGATGAATTTTGCAAAGACGAGAAGGCATCCCTTGAGAGAAAGGAAGAAGGATGAGATAGTCGAGATCGATGGAAGATACCAGGAATCATTGAGTTACCAACAACTTCTGTATTCATCCAGTTGCCTACGAATTGCTGAATTTTGTAACAAACACGAATCTTGTTTACTACTTTTAGATTTTGTGGAATAATGGATCAATTAGGATCAGATCTAATCGCGAGACTTCACTTTACCGAATCAGACGTCTTGAGCAAAGTAAGTATTTGTTCGGTTCCACAAATTGACCTGATTGAGTAGATATAAACAAGATACTTGGAGAACAAATATAACATCAATTAGTATGAAGTGCGGCAGTTATGAAGTACACTTTCCATTATGATGAAGAGAAAGATATGCATGAAATTTATCATTATACTTCCCACGCTGTATACTGGCAATGGCACCCATCAGATATTGGATGGACATCCGAATGTCCGCCTAATATGCTTCGAATATGCTATCAAATATCCATCATATTTTGGACGTACATAAGATAATTTGAAAAAAAAAATTAAAAAAAACTTCTCTTGAGTGTTACTTCAGGGTGTCTCCTGGTCCTTGAAATTCAACGGAATTCCAAGGATTGGACACCCTTTTAGGGTTGAGCGATATATCTGGAACTGTAATTTTGTCACAGATGTTGAAAACACAATCACTACCTGTGATTCAATGTGAAAAATATCGGTCACAAAATACTCTGATAGTTTCCAGTAGACTCTCCTAATAGACAAATGGATAAGTTTCGCACATACAAATCCTGTCTAAAAATATGCCGTTCAGATATGTCCAAAAATTGACTTCAACATGTCTACGATGTTCATTCATGTCCATTTCTTCAAAATTTTCAACGAAGTCAAATTTGGTGTCTATTATTTGAGCAAATCGCGTTTGAGGTGTTCAATACATGATATCCAAGGTAGGTTTATAGTTGAGGGGTTCCATGCAATAACTTGACAGGTGCTCGAAACAATATATTGTCCACGTTGTGAAGTGGAGAGTCAAAATTGACAATTGGAAATTAAGAAAGAAAACAAAATTATATCATTTTGACGTAATGTTCACTAAAAATTATTTAATTTGACGACATTTTGACTAAGTTGGTTTCATAGGGGAATGATAGTTTTTCAAGAATAAGCCCAAGGTTCTTTGGACGATTTTCTTCTGTGATCAATAGTTTCTGCCTGTTGTTTCATTACATGGAACTCCTGAATTTGTCGGCCTGTCTTGACATGCTTGAAATGCATCTAAAACTTCCTCACAATGTCCAATTGTCCAACAAATGTCCATTTGTTTCAAATCTCGGATATTCATCTAACGTTCACCAATGGTCTGAGTAGCCCATAAGAAATCCGTTTAATCTGAATAGCTGTTAGTTCGAATAGAAGTTGTTCCCAATTTGAATAGTCCAAAAGTCTGTTATGAACCTTATTTATGAAATGTTCAGTGTTGAGCATCGAAATTCAAAGAAAAGAGAGCTCACATAGCCCCTCTTATTGTTGTAATGTAGGTACTCTACACTGATCTCCTTACACGCAGAAAAATAATCTGCCCATTCAACCACAATAGTCATTATTTTTCACCACAAATCAGAATAAAATTTGGGACAGGTACAAAGTTTAGTAACGTATAACACAAGCTTCGAATACAATATAAAGCAAAACGATATATTTGTGACCAGATCAGCAGTAGTACTTGGAACAAATTGTGGTGAAGTGTACCACAAAAATTGAGTTGAATGTATCCAGATATTGTCACAGTGTTTGATATACATGTGGAGTAGAAATGACCACAAGTTGGTGAGTATTTGAGATATCCTTCTACTGTTCGAGAAATTTTCATCCCTCAGAAACATCCAAACCTGGCCCACCTAACCTATCACCTACCTAAACGATCGGTCCTAATAGTTGGAGCTAACACGCGATGTTAAATTACTGTCACTTATGTTCACTACGTCTTAATGTTTGATATGTTGAACATATATTCAACAGCCTGTAACTGAAGATAATATATGTATTAACGTTTTGAGCATACCTTCTGGTCAAAAAGTACCCGGAATTCTTTATTCAAACAAACCGCGCTTGAGATATTGTCGGAATCTTTTGTTTTCCATGTTATTTCATCTGTTATTTAGCGCTCAAATGTCTGTTTGCGCCTCATTCGTCAGAAGTTAGTGCATGTTGCCTTGTAAACGAGTCAGTGTTTGTTGTATTCTGCGAATTTCGCAATGTCGAATTTGGTTGAGCAAAGAGTTTGTCTAAAATTTTGTGTTTTTAACAAAATTTCATGTGCGGAAGCGTTGAAGATGTTAACAGAAACCTACGGGGACTCGACGATGTCAAAAACACGATTGTGGTTGATGATTTGCCTCGTTCCGGTCGTCCATCCACCAGTTTCATTGACGAAAATATTGATAAAATTAAAGAAATCGTCCTCGCAAATCGTCGTGTGAGCATTAGGGAGATAGCATCCGATCTTGGTGTCTCGTTCGGATCGGTGCAGAACGTTATGCACAATATTTTGGCCATGAGACGAGTTGAAGCACGGTTTGTGCCGAGAGTGTTGAATTTGTTGCAGAAACAGCATCGCATCGATGTTGCTAAAGAAATGCTTTCTTTGGGCCAAAATGTTATCCAAGGCATCATTACCGGTGACGAAACATGGGTCTATGAATATGACATCGAAACTAACCAACAATCATCGGAGTGGCGCTTTTCAGACGAGTCAAAACCTAAAAAACCGCGACGGAGTCGATCTAAAATCAAGGTTTTGTTGACTGTTTTCTTTGATTGCCGTGGTGTGGTCCACTCCGAATTTCTCCTACCGGGTCAGGCAGCGAATAAGGAATATTACGTGAGCGTATTGAAGCGTTTGAGGGAAAACATTCGTCGCAAGAGACCAGAATTGTGGAGAGATAACTCGTGGTTTCTTCATCACAATAACGCACCGGCACAACCATCTCATCTTGTACGCGATTATTTGACTAAAAACAATGTTCATACCGTTCTTCAAGCTCCGTATTCACCTGATATGGCTCCTTGTGATTTTTTCCTATTCCCACGACTCAAGTTACCACTTCGCGGAAAGCGCTTTGAGACGATTGAGGCGATAAAGTACAATTCGCAGAAGGAACTAAAGGCGATTCCAAAATCGGCCTATGCAAAATGTTTTGAAGATTGAAAGAAGCGTTGGTATATATGTATTGCTTGCAATGGAGATTACTTCGAAGGAAATAAAGTGAATATCGATGAATAATTGAACCGTTTTCGTTTCATTAAGAAATTCCGGGTCCCTTTTGATCAGAAGGTATATAAAATTCGTTTTATTGGTTAATTCCTTTTTAACACTTAACTTTGTGCAAAGTGAATTCAAATTCAGTTCAATTGATTCAGATTTGAGTGACATCAAATAAATTTCTGAGTTGATTAACACTTTACTTCACTGAACTCACTTCATAGCACGAATTCACTTAACTCCCTTCATTTCACTTCAATTCACCCACTTCGATGATTTGTATCTGATTTTACAGGGTGTCTAGCAAAATATGATTTTGAAATTCCCGAATTTTTTCAGGATTTTTTGGGAAATTCCCGGATTGAAAATAAAATGCACACACATCAATTTCAATTAACATTTTCGATGGCACACGGAGAGAAAAAATTTGCTGACGCAGCAAATCGAGGTATTATATATAGAATAACAAAATTTTTTGCTGACCTAGCTAAAAATTTGCTATAACAGCAATCGTGTTAGCTACGACAGCAATTTTTTAGCTGTGGCAGCAAAAAATGTTTGCTCTGCCAGCAAATTTTCAGTATTACATATAGAATAGCAAACAAATTTTGCTGGGATAGCAAACATTTTTTGCTGCCACAGCGAAAAATTCGCTGTCGCAGCTAACAAGATTGCTGGAACAGCAAATAGTTTGCTGTCACAGCAAAAAATTTGCTGCTCTGGCAAAAGGAACCCAGCAAAAGTAGATTTCGCTGCCACAGCGAATTCCTTTTTCTCCGTGCATAATACAATCTAATAAGAAAAATGAATATTCAAATATTGATCATTTTAAATGGACATGTTTTCAATCAATAATCCAAATCATTCATATCCAACTCGGCTCCATTTAATCATAATGCGTTTTGAAAATAAAATCAAGTATATCAATACGGATAGAAAAAATTTGCTGACGCAGCAAATCGAGGTATTATTTATGGAATAGCAAAATTTTTTGCTGACCTAGCTAAAAATTTGCTATAACAGCAATCGTCTTAGCTACGACAGCAATTTTTTAGCTGTGGCAGCAGAAAATGTTTGCTCCGCCAGCAAATTTTCAGTATTATATACAGAATAGCGAACAAATTTTGCTGGGATAGCAAACATTTTTTGCTGCCACAGCTGAAAATTCGCTATCACAGCTAACAAGATTGCTGGAACAGCAAATAGTTTGCTGTCACAGCAAAAAATTTGCTGCTCTGGCAAAAGGAACCCAGCAAAAGTAGATTTCGCTGCCACAGCGAATTCCTCTTTCTCCGTGAAGTACATCTCAAAGAAGTTAGAAACAGACTATTTCACGAACATTTGGAAATTCTTTCGAAAATTCTTGAAACAGTCGCAAGACCTCTGAGAGGATATTTGGAACAACTTTCAAATCTCCCCCAGGTAGAAATATTCGATTAGATCCTATTACAAATGGTGAAATTTCTGATCAAATATCATTGAATTCCATTGAAACCTATTCATTCTCCCATTCGTCAATGAGATTTTATAGATTATTTGTGACAGGGTCGTGAAATAGGACTTCTTGAGTTGTGTAAGGTTTCTGGAATTCTATAAGAATTCAAAAAGAATTTTTTTTCCGAGAATTCTTTAGTGAATCATTCATTGCTGTCTAGACCTGGCCGGAGGAATTATTCTGAAAATATCTGAGAATCTTTGCATAACTCTCAAAGTTATAACAAAAAATATCAATATTTGATATAATCAATATTCATTTCAGTTAAGATTTAAAATGATCAATATTCAATATAATTAATTATTCGCACGGAGAAAAAGGAATTCGCTGTGGCAGCGGAATCTACTTTCGCTGGGTTCCTTTTGCCAGAGCAGCAAATTTTTTGCTGTGACAGCAAAAAATGTTTGCTATCCCAGCAAAATTTGTTTGCTATTCTGTATATAATACTGAAAATTTGCTGGCGGAGCAAACATTTTTCGCTGCCACAGCTAAAAAATTGCTGTCGCAGCTGACACGATTGCTGTTATAGCAAATTTTTAGCTAGGTCAGCAAAAAATTTTGCTATTCTATATATAACACCTCGACCTGCTGCGTCAGCAAATTTTTTCTCCCCGTGCGTCGATGGGGAGAACTTTTCTAAGTTTGAAAATTCTGAACACACAAAAACAAAAATATAATTGAAAATTTCCCGGAATTTTTTTCATTTCCTGACGTTTTCCTGACGTTTTCCCAACGAAAGTACAATTCCTGACTAATTCCCGACTGCTAGATACCCTGTTTTAATTGTATTCAACCCTTTGAGTTACGCATTGTATGGAATAAATTCTTTCTAAAGTCTTTGAATCTATAGTTTTGAGGGTCGCTGATCACGAATCTGAAGTTTTTCCATCAACTTTTCCAGTATAGATTTGAAAGTCATATACATATCAAATAATCACTCAGCTCTGAAATGAATCAGTGACGTTTCACTGCCATTATCAGTCCATACAGCACAGAACGTCTCAGTAATATCTCAGAATTTTGCTGAAATGTTGCAATGTCTCAGTAATGTCGTAGCAATCTTCTGAGATATTCTGGAGACATTTGTGCTGTGTGGGAGTTGATATGCACGGATTCTACAGTGTATACGCATCATTTTGCAGTGATCGACTTTTCACTTAGAGAATCAATGAATATTTTCATCACGAATCCTAAGATGTTAATGCATTTTCGATAAAGTATGTCAGGGATGGGCAATGCTTTCAAACATCACTCATTTCTGACGTACGGATATTCGAATCGAACTTTTTTCTGTGTTGAGATTCGAATATTGATGTTTGAAGATGGAAGATAAAATTTTTCACGATTATGTTCAAGTGTGAGGAACCGGGATATAGAAGGATTTTGAAAATTATGAACGTAGCTGAAAGATGTGGGTTTCCTTCTCGTTATAACAAATGACCAAGTAGTTTGAAATCTATTCCATAGTCAAAATCAAATCACTCCCCATTTGTCTAGAGAACGAGGGTGAATGATAGCAGTTCACTACCTCGTTATCGAAAAGTAGTTCGTATTTCATGGCCCGTATTACCCGAGCACATCTTCCTGTGAGTTTCACTCTTTTGTTTTTTTTTTATGTTCGACTGAGATTGAAATCTTTCATACACCACCTTTTTATTACGATGGAACATTATTTGAGGTCCACCGACGATCGTTTGTACAGCAAAGAAGTAAAAATATGTTTTATGAGGGAAAATACAATGATCCTGGTCTGAGGGTTCTTATCTTTTCACTTTATAATATAATGACATAGAATTCAACACATTAAATAATTTGAACGATAAAGTGATCAAACTGAAGTAACATGAAATATCATTTTCTCGAATGAATGCAGTTCAATGAGATTTATCTACTATATTTTATAAAGATTGTCAAAATATTTACGTGGAAAAATCTCTGAAAGTACCGTAATTCCTTATGTTGATGGAATTCGAATCTCTTATTGAAACAACTTTGAAATCGAATGCGGGAAAATTGATTGGTCTTAACAAAATATATTATTGATCGACTGTCCATAAAAAAAACCTAAAGACATGTGAGTTTTTTTAGTCAGTTTTCATCTTAGACGGTGTTTAAGTATTTTATTTCTTTGATCGCGTGGATGTACATAGTCTCGAATCGGTGTTAATTAACAAAAAAGCGAGTAAAAAGCAAGTTGCCTTTGAACCTTTAACGACCACGAGTGTATATATGCGCTATGAGTTCCAGAATTTTTCATGCATTCGGTGAATTTCTTTTCATTATGGCTTATCTTCAAGACGAAGGTTTCAGTATGTCCTGTAATTTTCCTGCTGAGAAAATATATACTTGTAATAAGAAAACCAAATAAATCAATGAAGTTTCGGAAATTATGATTTGATTCATATTTTTTTAGTGAAATACTAATATCACAATGTTCTTCTCGAAAGCATCTAAATGATATTACTCGAATATTTTTCGAATTTTCAATTGCAGCAATAATTTGTGATATGAATCTTTCGTATTCCATCTTAGGAAATTGAAAATGAAATCACTGTTTAGGACGATAGGCATAAATACGTGCCCTAAACGGAAAAAATATTATCTTATATATTACGATGGGAGAATCGTAGTAGAGGACTATATTTGCAAATTAATCTAGGGGAGAGTAGAGTAATTACAAACACCCAAGGAAAGTCGCAAAAAGCACGAAAAAATCACTCAAATTTCAAACTTCTCCGCATTGAAAATTGAAGTTCGATCAATCAATTTCAAGTTCAATCAAAGTGTTTATGAGAAATCTTCAGATTGGATTGAGATTTCAAGAGAACCCGGGAAAAAAGTTCAGATCTGACAGATCTGATTGTTAGCCAGATCTGGAAAACTGTAATTTTAGCGTGTATTTCTCAACACACATGTTCAAATTTGAATTCATACATGGGAAAATATCAGAAAATTTTTGGTGATTGAATAGTCAATTGCTCATCAAGATTGAATGTGATTCTAAATTCAGATCTAACGAGATATCCACAGATCCAACCAGATCAGTCAAGATCTATACATCGAATATGAACACGTCCACAGGTATCAAACCGTACTTTTGTTTTCAGAAAAATGCATAAGCCTGCATGTTATGAACACATAAATGAACAAAAGATTATTATTTTCTCCTCAAGTGATCTGAAAATATTTGAAATATTTTGAGATAGTTTTTTGTTGAACAACTACGTCCTATGGCAGAGACCGTACGTATGGATTACGTACTCTCTTATGCAGAAATCTTTTCTAAACGTCACTTAAAATCGGAGCTCAATATGTATTGTACATTTTTTGATACGTACGCTTCATCGAACAATATCGGGTCTCTTCCGTTCTTTCCGTCATATCCACCATGTTAACTGTTCTATCTATGGAATATTGTCCATTCGATATCAGCCGATGAAAAGGATCGCACTTCCTGATATGAAGATGTAGCACATGATTTTGTTTCTTTGGGTGAGGGATTTAATGGTACGTGGAAATATACAGGATTTTGAAATTCAATACTCTCATTTCTCTATTGATATCAATTTCTCAAAAATATAATGATAATAATCAAAATATGACATCTTTTGGAAGTGATAACTCGTTTAGGCATTTGAAAAATATCTCCTTATACTACGCAAATATATACACTGTTAAAAATTCCTTGTATTTTCATTGATTGTTCAAGTACACTAGTAAATGAAATTTTCAATTCTTGGTGATTGAATTGGGAATTCAATCACATGCAATTGAATTTTCAAGTTTTGATATGTTATATTACCTACAATAGTACAGTATAGTAATTGAATTTTCATTCAAATGTGATTGAAACTGAAAGAACTTTTCAAATCATGTAAGTGGAAATTGCTTCCGTCACATGTGATTGAAGCTTCATGCAGGAACTTTTAACAGTGTATCTCTTTTCCATGCTTGGGATTATGTCTCAATTCCTGCTATTTTTACGTACTACATTCTCGAATATATTTGGGTTCAATTCTCAAGAAGAATACATAAATCATGGCTACTTCCACCTCCTCTCTTTTTCAAAGAAAGGATGAGGAATAAAAACGCATGAAGTTTTTACTTATATATATTTTCGTAATCCCGCTGTTATTTTTCACCAGTTTTTCCGGTACAATGCCGACTGAGGCATTATTATTCGTAACACTAGCTTGCAGTTGTTTTTTTTCTCATTGTCTCTGCTTACTTTTCTCAGGTGGCTGAGCACTCCTTGAAAACGCTTGAACTCCGTTAAATGGAAAAAGAACAGCGTATGAACGACCAGTTCATTGCAAGTATTATTTGTAAACATTGATATAATCCTCAAGTTCTTCTCATATCGGTTGAAAAGCCTAAGCTGAAGAAAAATACGTCCATAGATACACATCAAAACCGGATTAATACAACTGTACATGAAATCAACGTAAAGAAAAACAGAGAGAATAAAATATTGAAAAATCTAACGAATCTCAGTTCAGCCTCAATGTGTCAAGAGATATTGTTGTCAATCAATGTGCTTTTATATTTAATGTGACAGATATGTAATATTGAATCATGACTTGGTACTGAGATCTTTTGAAAGATGTAAATTGATTTTCTGTATTCAACACATGGGCTGAAAAGTCCCGGGCCTAACACATAGATGGCGCGAATTTTACTGCATTCACCTGTTTTTCAGTTAGTACTAACCTTCAAAAGAGAGCTGTCAAAATTCCATGATATTCTATCCATTAGTTTGTGAGTTATTGCACTGAGAGTGACGCTACTTTTGTTATTTCTAAAACAATGGATCAAAAACAATTGCGTGTTTTAATTTAACCCTGCTTCTTGATGGGAAAAAATACCGTTCAAGCGAAGCAATGGCTTGAAAAGTGTTATGGGGACTCCGCTCCATCGAAAACCACAATAAAACGTTGGTTTGCTGACTTCAAACGTGGTTGTAGAGACACCGATGATGCAGAACGCAGTGGACATCCAAATGAGGCGGTAACACCAGAAAACATCAAAAAGATCCACAAAATCGTTTTGAATGATCAAAAAGTGAAGTTGCGTGAGTTAGCTGACATCGTGAAAATATCAAAACAACGTGTTGGCTTTATATTGCATGAGCATTTAACTATGAGAAAGCTCTGTTCAAATTGGGTGCCGCGTTTGCTCACTGTTGACCGAAAACAAGAACGCGTTGATGCTTCTGAGCAGTGTTTGGCCATGTTTGAACATAATTAGCCGGAATTTTTGCGTCCATATGTTACAGTGGATGAAACATTGATCCGTCACTCCACTCCGGAATCAAAACGATCGTCATCTGAGTGGACAGTCACTGCTGAATCTCGTCCAAAGCGCCCGAAAGCACAACAATTGACTGGAAAGGTTATGGCTTCGATATTTTGGGATATGCGTGGGGTAATATTCATCGAATATCTTGAGAAGGGAAATACCATCAACATTGAATATTATATCGCATTATTGGAACGTTTGAAGGACGAAATTACAAAGAAACGACCGCATATGGCAATGAAAAAAGTTTTATTTCATCGAGACAACGCACCATGTCACAAGTCAATCAAAACAATGGCAAAACTACATGAATTGAACTTCGAATTGCTTCTACATCCACCGTATTCGCCAGATTTGGCTCCCAGCGACTATTGGATGTTCGCAGAACTACAAAAAATGCTCGCCGGTAAGAAATTTCGCTCGAATGAAGAGGTTACCACTGAAACTGGGGCCTATTTTGAGGCAAAAGATAAATCGTCCTACAAAAGTGGTATTGAAATGTTAGAGCGGCGCCGGAATGATTGCATTGTTCTTGATGGAGATTACCTTGATGAATAAAGCTAATTTCGAACAAAAAAAACAGTGTCTTCTTTGTTAGGCCCGGGACTTTTCAGCCCATGCGTTATAAAGATTACAATATACAGGACGTGCCAAAATTGATTGGGAAGTCTCCTGAAGTTCATTTGCCTAAAGAGAGTGAACTTTCTTATTCTGAAAACTGTGATTGATTCCAGTTTTCGAAAAATAATCCTACCGTGTTCATTTTTATTGAAATTATGCTAAAGTGATAATAAAATATGAAAATTTTCCATCAATTGTATGGAAAAGTATATTTTTCACTCAGTAGGGGAAGTAGGCAATTTTTATCAAAGTGGAGATTGTTTCCCCGAGCCAAAGAAAAAGGGGAGCAATCGAAAGAGTGGATATTGCCTCTTCCCCTCGACATGAGCACACTATTTTTTCCCACAACTGCGAGGAAGGTGTGCATTGTTTGGACACGGGTAGAATTTCTAACAAGTGGTCAACACTTTTCCCCACAAATTTGACTCCGATCCATTTCGAAGCGGAAAAAGTTGATTCCGCTACTTGGAATTCATCATTCTCTCGCCTGAAAACAATTTTGAAATGAAGACTTTCCGCGTAGATGTGAAGCATAAGTAGATTGCAATAAGTGCGCAGAGTTGATGATTTCCATACTCCTGCGAAGCCTGTTGCCCGGGTGGAACAAGAGTATCACCGACTTTGTGGACGAGTTGCACATACTATTTCTTCTAACAACCGGGCGGGAAAGTGAGATCAAGTATAATTATCGCGCATTCTCAACCGTGCAGGAATGTGGTACTTTGCACACGCACAACAATGTGCAAACCCTGGTCAAAGAACCGGATAAAGACCGGATAGAAACCTGACCGGGACTCGAACAGAATTTTGTCCGGGTGCACACGGGTTTATACGGGTAAGATTTTCCGTTTTGGGTATATATGGATATGGATCTATCCGGGTGCAGTACTGGGACTGTGACGTGGGGAACGGACATTCATCCAGGTTTATTTAAGTTCCATCTGAAGACTGCAGAGCGTGGAATGGGTTCATCTGGGATCAATGCGGCAATTTGTCACAAAAATTCTTTCATAACCCATAATTGGTACTCAATCCGAATTGATCCGGGTCCTGTCTGGGAAAGCTTTGGAGAATGGTTTTGTATACGTGTTTATCTGGGTCTCATCCGAAAACTACACGATTTGAATCAGATATTGACCCGGGTTCACGCAGAAGTGACACGGGTTGCAGTCCTCAAAACGTATTTTCAACTGTACATAGACATCAGATTCAGATTTATCCTGGTTCAATCTGGGAAAGTTTTTGACGAATGACTTCGTACACGGGTCTAACCAGGTCATACCGTGTCGTATTTGGGAAAACATTGAAGCGTAGGATGAATGTGTATCCGGATTCATATCCCGAGCGCAAGTGTGAATCCGGTATCGATCCAATTTGCTCTGAGTGGGATCCGATGTGGATATGGTTAATCAGATTAGATCCGGATGTAATGTGTAACGCTTGATTTCATCTGGGCCGGATCCGGCAACTAGATTTGGGCCTGATTCCAAGTTTACTGACATTCAAACAACAAAGTGCTATTATTATCATCTCAATGTGTAACGTAGGTTATAAAAAATTTAACCAATATTTTTATTCCTATCCTAAACTCAAACATATTTATCGCATAATATATTATTGGGATTCATCAAAAATTCGAAGGTATCCCGGACTTTGTCAGTGGAGAATAGGAACTTGTATAATTCTAGGAGCACTTAGAAAAAATTCACTCGCATTCATTTTGATTTTTCTCATTACAGCGGAAATGAGGTTAGCCACATCTGGATATAATTCATATTATTTGCATCTAACTCCCATCAGAAAACCTAATCCGGGTCTGATGAGATTTCAAAAAGCTCGCTTCGTTAAGTCTGCAATACACTTCGCCTCTCTCGAATTGGATCTTGATTTCCCTCCTTTGTACCTCGTCTGGTAAATTGATCAAGACCGAACAAGGTTTGATGAGGCTTTTCTCATTAAGACGCAAATCAGGTAGGTCATATCCGGACCTGAATGAAATTATCTGCATCCGGCTTCAATTAGGAGGACTGATTAAATCCAAATAAGACTGAATGAGGTTTTACTCATTGGGGCGTGAATTAGGTTAGGCACATTCGCACCTGATTCGAAGTATCCGTCTCCAGCCACAATCAGGAAAACGGATCAGTACTGGATATATTCTTATAGGGTGAACCCCATTGGAACTACCATCAGATTACCGTCATGCTGATTTGGAAGATACATTTAGGAAGACATCTCCAAGACATGTCGAAAAGATATCTTTGAGATATCTTGTTGATATGTATTCAAGACGTCTTTGAAAAGATATGATTCAAGATGTCTTTTGGGAATGTCTTGTACATGTCTTCCAAAAGGTATCTTCGAGATATGTTCATGTACAATGGTGAATACACTACCTTCTGATATCTTCGATTTCTCTGCTATATCATGCACCTTCGATTTATGATCGGCCAAAACGATATGATAGAGTTTCTTGATATTTTTCTGGGCAACTGTCGAATTTAGGCGACCTGAGCGTGCAGCATTGTTTGTGGTAGTGCGATCGCATTTAACCCTTCAAGTACACACACTGTAAAAATTGGCGGTGTTGGCAAAAATCCACACCAAATAGTGCTGTTTTAACACCACATGGTGTTATTCTAACACCGATTTTGGGGTGGACTTCTATAGAATCCGCGTGGTGTCAATTCTGTGTTAATTCTGACACCGTTTTGACACCGCTTTTTTCACAGTGCACAGACGCAAATTCGCACCAACCATTTTTATACTTTTCGTTTTTCTTTAAAAGTTCATTTCATTCTCGCGTTCTTTTCACTAATCGAATGAGATATTTGTAAATTTTCTTGCATACCACGTTAATCTGCACAGTGTTTCCTTCAAATTGAAAGTAAGGAAAGTGAAATTGGTCGAATAGGAACCGAGTTATCAATCGGTAAAGTGGCGTGGTGCGAATTTGCACCTGTGTATACACTGTTAAAAATTTCTTGAAATTTCATGTACTTTTCATGTACATATGTGAATGAAAATTCAATTTTTGTGAACTGAAATAGGAATCCAAATACATGTTATTGAATTTTCAAGTTATCGTGCATGAAAATTGAAATTAATGCACAGGTGATTGAAAAAACTTAAAAAAATTTAATCCAGTATAATAACATAATAATATCATTATAATTATAATCAAATCATGACTCTAATGGCATCCAACTGAAAACAACAAAAATGATTCAAGTTGGTTTGGATTTGAAAAAAAATCTAAAAATGCTCATATCTCAAAAACTAACCTTCAAACAACGGGAAATTCTTGCATTATGGCTTCAGAATACGCCCTTGAAATACAATTTTTCTCACTTGGATCACCGTGTATACTAACGCTTCGACGAAGTCATCCACGTATCCACTTCAACTATGTACCAGTTAGATCACACGGTTTGTTCAGTGTTTCTACATCACAAGTACATCTTGATTCACAAGTTTGAAGAATGAACGCAAGGTCATATACGCAGAAAAATGCCGCGTTCCACATAAGTGGCAATGGCTTGAGTGATAGAGCTTTGGCGTCCGATTTCGACGTCCCGCGTTCACATCTTGTGAAGGTGATTTTTTTTTTCAACAATCATGAACATGTGCATGAAATTTAAAGAACTTGTTATTGAATTTTCAATCATGATTTCTCTCAACAATCAAGAACATGTGCATGAAATTTAAAGAACTGGTTCTTGAATTTTCAATACTTCTGTACATTACTTTTCATTTACGTGAGTGGAAATTGCTTCCATTACATGTGGTTGAAAATTCAATCAGAAATTTCTAACAGTGTATATACTGCGGAGGTGTGAAAGGATGTTTGTACTTGAAGGGTTGAAGTCAGCACATCACTTTTCAACCGTTGTTTTCGACGAATTAGAGTCCGAATATCATTCATTTGTTTTAACAGTATTTTTTCTCATTGAAAAAGAATGAATTCTGAACACACGAAGTTCAGATTCTTGAAAATTGCAAGAGCAGCTTTACTTAAATCACTGTCACTCGTAAACTAATGGTCCAGTTGAGCTCAAATTTTAATAAGCGGCGTTTGAAGGTTGTTTTTTTATAAAAATCATATGGATTCGTTATTAGAGGCCTCATCTATATGTCAAGCCGGGAACTTATTGAGTGATGTGTTAAATACATGCGGAATCCATCAATCTTCTTTTTGAATTATCCAGTCATATCCAGTTTAAGTAGTCGTTTTGAAAGCGCTTGCTAAGTGAATTAGCTAAGCTAAATGTATTCTTCAGTTCCAATCAAGTGTGACAATTGTTCTTACGGATCCCTCCTTCTCTAATCTATTTTCCCTCCACTCCCAATCTATTCTTTTGATTCTCTTCTCAATTTCATCACTTTTTTTTGTTTGCATTCACCCGCAACCCCTTCTCTTATACAATAACACCCTAATACTCTCATCGTCCCTTTTCATTCGCTCTCCATTCTCCGCTAATACGACTATATTATCTGCCCATGATAGCGTCTCTACCCTGAACTCGCTTAAATACTGAAGCTTAATTGAATTTTCTTCAAACCAATTTTGTAACGAGCATTGCCCAGCTTGTGCCGTTATGTAAAATTGGAACCAATCAGCGGTTGTTGAAATAACTGGTTCATGGCTCAGTTTTCGGTACGGAAATCGACACCTCTTTCCCCAATTACCACCGGATAATCGATTATTCGGTCACAATTGGACAACCATTCGATTGAAAAAGCAATTGGATCACAAACTTACTTGTTATCTGGTATATTTTTCTCAATTTATTTCTATAAAATTGAAGAATGAAATCAGATTTGACGACACAGATTCGCAGTAAAAATTCAGCTAAATTTGATAGGAATGTAACTGTTTGATGAAGAGTTTGGATAAAACATTGACGTGATAGAATGATGAGATCAGCGGATACATTTTTATCAGATTCATTTCTACAAAATCCGACAAGAGTCTATTTTTCATGGAATTCATACTCAACTTTTTTGAACTGCACCTCGTGAACGTGTATGCACTGGAACGTCGATCATCAATTTTTCAAATTTGTCGCTTTCACAATTTTGTTATTTTTTGTCGTGCGTTTTAAACTGTCTAATGATCTTCTCTCATATTCAAGTTTGATATACAATGGAGTATGATATAACTATCCAACTTTTTCGATTGTCATTCGTGTTCAATATCACGTGAGGTTCCTATTCTCGATATGTTCGTTGATTTCAACGCACACTCATTCAAAATATCTTCATGTCGCATATAGAAAAAACATTCATGTATTTTTATATCGATAGTCTGACAAATTTCTGTACCTACTCAGAGTTTCATTCCAACACTGAGAATGGCCTTATGGGGATTCGTGTTGTGAATATATTTCAAAGCAACAGGACATTTACTTGAAGATTGATATACACCAGTGCCAGTTCGGTGAAGGCTGACAGCTAGTGTGTAACTATTTACTGCTGATTTCAATCGAACTGCAAAACGTTAACACCGAATAAGTCCTATACGGTAACGGTCACCAACCGTCGCAAACTGTTAACAACTAAAATTAATTCAGTACTAACATTGAACTAATGTAGATTCTATACGGAAAACTGAGTTTGAATAAATTGAATTATCCTAGGCAAGGGTAAGTCTATATATAACCGCGGAAAATGGGAACTTAGGTCCTCAGAAATTCTCAATACTCTACATATCGACAGTGCTCCTAGAGGAAATGGAAACTCTCAAATATCAAATCTCCACCACCCGCGGTTTTCGAAATATTCATTTTTAAAAATTCTAACAATGACAGTTCCTTGCAAAATTCAAACGACCACAACTCGAAAACTATTCAAGCTAGAAGGTTCAATGAATAGTCAATTTTCTTCGTAAATCTTCCATCTTTCATTTGATATATCATACAACCATGTTACATGCACGATAAAAAATTTATAAACAAAGAGACACTTATTTTTTCAATAACTTCCGGGTGGCAAAGTTTTTCTTCTTGGAAAAAAAAATATAATATTCATACACTAATAACGAATGTACACACCAAACTTCAAGATGGAAACTCGATGGCATCATGTTGAAAAGAATCAAAATGTGTGTTATTCGCACCGTAACGCTGAATACTCATCATGTGCCTCTGTCAAATCTCGTCGGAAGCGCCCGGAGAAACAAAAATCATGTTGGGTTGGAATCAAAATTGCATTTTCCATCTCGATAAGATTTGAAATTATAACAAGAATATAGGAATTCCAAATACAATATAATAATGATAATATAAAGTATTTTAATGTGAAATCTTCACGCCAATTCAATAGTATGAGTGTTGTTTTTTCTTGAATAAAATGTTCGGAGCCTTTAAAATTTCTAGGGCGGACAGATTGTGCGTTTTTCCAGTAGCAGTTGTTGCATCAATGTTGTTGCATAAATGCATTCAGTTGACGACAATGTACCGTTTGAAAAAATTACCGGTTTCGTAACCTGTGCATATGACGAGAAATGGTGGGTAGCGTGTGTAATATCTAAAGATCATACCAATTGAGAACTTGATTTGTCATTTCTTCACCCTCATGGACCAGCTTCATCCTTCAAGTACCCTGACAAACCAAATTTATTGACTGTTCCTTATAATTTTGTTCTTTCAAACATTGATGCAACAACTGCTACTGGAAGAACGTACAATCTATCCGCCTTAGAAATGGTAGAGGCTTCAAACATTTTATTCAAGAAAAAACAACACTCATAGCCAGGTAAAAATTTACGATTGGTGCTAGGATGGCGCAACATTGACAAAGATTGGCCGAGCCTTGGCAGTTAGGAAGGCGCAAGCTTGAAATGATAACATCGTTGCACGCTCCACTGATGTATTTTGCCAATTACGGAACAACATTGGTACGATTATGGCAGTTAAATCTGCCATCATCGGCAAACCATGTAAAAATTTGTCGCTCGATCTAAATTCAAGATTAGATCATGCTTGTACTCAACACAAACCAAGACTAATAGACGAATTTTTTTATGGTCTGCCAATGGTCAGAAGTTTTATCCATTTACATGAGGTAACATCATTTCTAACACATGAATGACGTTGTCTGCTAAATTGGAATGAATTCTATGAGGGTACTGAGCCAATATTGGCCAAAATTGCGCCAACATTGCGCCAATGTTCCGCCAATGTTGCGTCAACGCTGCACCAATGTTCAACTGTATGTTAAACGATTGCAAAAATATAACAAAAATTCGATTCATATTTCCGACGCCGGTTTGGCTTCCCCCCTCCACAGATGATAGAATTTTGACCCGAATCTGAGATATTTTGTATAACCATGGCTAGAGGAAATTTGTATGCATTGAAACGACAAAACTTATTCAGTTAATTCAATACGGAAGACATATGCTTACGAAATCAATACAACTCTCAATGATCACTGATACAATTATAAATAAATTATATTAAAGATAATTTCAAATTTTATGTCCGCGAATCCATGGGTCTGCATAACTGGAAATTCTCCTTCGGGTTAACCTGTGGTGAAGGTAACAAGTTCAGTAGTAGCAGATTTAATGATGCTTATATATTGACCACATAGTTTGTTAGGCGCTTGCGAGAAACGAACTGAGCTGAATGCGTTGTTGGGAACAATACTAAAGGTGGCGCTTTGAGAGCAACTTCGTTCCACTGGTTTGAAATAATTCTGGCGCGTGAAGACCCACACATATGAAACTTATGAACAACCATTAGGAACAATCGTTAAATTTCAATGAGATTTGGCGGGAATCAATCAGTTTCTTCAACCAGGGGACTCCATTGGGACCTGAAATTAGTTTTTTACGTATGAGAATTTCAGCATTACAAAAAATCATACTAAATATCTATTACCGAATTTCACTGACTGCATTGAGGCGCATTCAGTCCTTTGTTATCATCGATGGTAAGGAGGGGATCCCGAGTACGACCAAGCGCGATAAATCGAATTCGCTATATGGCATGTAAATCTCACACCTAACCTGTTCTCAAATCTTTTCGTAAAAACAGTTTTATACAGTTTTTGTTGATTGTTCAGTCTTTCGAGATCAATTTGTGTGAAATATGAGAGACAATGAGTTCATATGCACGTGTAAAAAAGCATCGAGCAATGGCTCGTTCAAACAGAACTGTGGATCATGACAACATCGTTGATGATCCGTATCAACAGGGAAATAATTCAAGTGCTGAACCCGAAACAAATGTGAACTTGAATGACAATATTGATTGTGAAACAAGTGTAAGACTGGATGATAGTGATCCTCATTCTGAATGCTCATCTGACACATCAAAATTTCCAGAAGAAATTACAAAAAGTGATGAATCACACGATGCCACCGAGCAAGAAAACCAATTCATGATGCATCATGCGGAAACTATGGGGTCAGCTATTCCAAGTCCACTATTTGATGATGAAGACATAAAATTAATAATAAACATTGTTGCAAACGTTCTCCACAATTCAAAAATATCGTTTTGGCCTATTTTGGGGCAAGTTTATTCTCCTAAATTCAAATCTAAAATTTTTTTTAATTGCATTATATTGTGGTAAATCCAAGCCGAAATCTGCAAATGATTTGTTGAGAGAGTTCATAGAAGAGGCAACCTATCTCACAGCCCATAGTGTACTAATAAAAGAGAAAGTATTTAGATTTAAAGGTATGGCAATAATTTGTTACACTCCTGCCAGAGGTTCTCTGAAATATATTGAAGGCCATACTGGCTTCTTTTCATGTGAAAGGTGTGTTACAAAAGCAAAAACAATCGAAGGTAAAAGAATCTTCCCTGAAACAGATGCACCTCTCCGTACTACATTGTCTTTCAAAACAGAGAGTCAAATCGAACATCACATCTCCGACACCACTACAAACCTCTTGAAAATTCCAGAGTTCGATCCAGTTAAAAATTTTCCTTTGGATGATATGCATTCACTCTGTTTAGGCATTATGAAGTCACTTTTATTGATGTGGGTTGGTGGTGATAGGAGTGTCAAATGCATGAGTAATCTACACCGTACATTATGTACAGAAATCACTCTCAAAAATATAACTCCGAACGTTCCCTCGGAATTTCAACGGAAAAAATTTGATTTTTATGATCTCCTCCATTGGAAGGCGACACGATACAGGTTTTTGCCAATGTATTGTGGGGTAATTATCATGCACCAAATACTTCCCGAAGATGAATATGAGCATTTTCTGAAATTAGTTGTTGCGATTCGGATATTATCCGATCCAAAAAAAATATTGATTGCAGATGAATTAAAAAAAGGTCATTTTTTATTACGAGAATTTTTCGATGGAATGGCGAATTACTACGGTTCTGCTAGTCAAGTTATGAACTTTCATAATTCAATTCATCTCGTTGATGATGTTGAGTATTATAAGATGCCTATAACTCAACTGTCAACTTTCCTTTTCGAAAATTGCATTGGTTTTCTGAAACAGCCGGGTAAATCTTCTAAATCTCCGGGGAAACAAGTGTTGAAACGTTTGGGAGAATTAGACAATCATCACACACCAAAACTAATATTGTGTAATTTGGATATCGTGGGTGGCCTAGCTGACCTTTGTGACCAAAAAATTATATATAAATCTATTGAACTGAGAGATGTGTATTGTATTACACCGTATGCACCAGAAAATATTGTGCTTTTAAAAAATGGATCTTTGTTCCAGATACAACAAATTTTTTCATATCAAGAAGAAAACAGAATATTCTTTTCGAACAAAATTTATATTGAAGGTGAAACATTGAACATTGAAGGAGATGTTTTTGATTCACCTTATCCACCTCCAGATGTTGGTATTTGGCAAGTCCACAAAGCATCAACTTCACCAAAAGTAGTTTTTGCTGAAGAAATTGAACGAAAATGTGTAAAATTCACCATTAATGCCAAAGAATATGTCATATCAATGTTACATGATGCTTGAAGATGTGAATTCATACCATTATGCACATTTTTAACGATCTCAAATGAATTGTGTTTCAAATATACTTTGTATCAACGTACAACAAATCATGAGTGTTAACGTGATGGGCGTTATTTATCAATTCATTTCAAATGTGCGCATGTGAAGAAATTTTATTTCCAAGTATTCATAATGGGAACAGAAGACACATAAGAATTCGTACTAAGAGGTTCATAGGGGTCAAGTTTCCAAGAATTGGATCGTTTTTTTCTTTTAATTTATATTCATATAATATTGTAAATAAACATGTACTTTTGAATTATGATTTTGAATCTCTCTGTGATTACTGTGTACGCGGGACAAGCTTCATCTAACTTATGCGCATGTGCAGATATGAAATAAGTGTCGACATCGATTTGCATCGATCTGAATGTATCTGCAACGAACCGTCTATTTTCATCAACTGCCATTAACCGCAGTTAATGCATTAACTTGCCAACCTTTGAAGTAATAATCAGCCGTGCTATGAAATTCTTCGTATGAAGTGAATTTTTTTTGTCCAGACAATATTGGACCAACGCTGAACCATGATTGGCGCAATCTTGAGCCAATGATGCACTGATCAATAGAAATTATGATTCCCAACAGTGATGCAACATTCTGCCACTTGTCAATCAACATTGCCTCGATATAAATTTCCAAGCCTTGGATGTCAGCATTGCGCCTATCTATTTTTATTCGTCAGTATTGGCGGAAAAATACTTTATATTATCATTATTATATTGTATTTGGAATTCCTATATTCTTGTTATATTTTCAAATCTTATGAAGATGGAAAATACAATTTTGATTTCAACCCAACATGATTTTTTGTTTCTCCCGGCGCTTCCAACGAGATTCGACAGAGGCGCATGATGAGTATTCAGCGGTACGGTGCGAATAACACACAAATTGGTTTTTTTCAATATGATGTCATCGAGTTTCCATCTTGAAGTTTGGTGTGTACCTTCGTTATTAGTGTATGAACATTATATATTTTTTTCCAAGAAAAAAAAATCTTCCGCCCGGAAGTTATTGAAAAAATAAGTGTCTCTTTGTTTATAAATTTTTTATCATGCATGTAACATGGTTTCATAATATACCGAATGAAAGATGGAAGATTTAAGAAGAAAATTGACTGGTCATTGAACCCTCTAGCTGGAATAGTTTTCGAGTTGTGGTCGTTTGAATTTTGCAAGAAACTGTCATTGTTAGAATTTTCAAGAATGAATATTCCGAAAACCACGGGTGGTGGAGATTTGATATTTGAGAGTTTCCATTTCCTCTAGGAGGACTGTCGATATGTAGAGTATTGAGAATTTCTGAGAACCTAAGTTCCCATTTTCCGCGGTTATATGAAGACTTACCCGCAAGTCATAACAAGACTGACAATTGGACCACGACTGGGGTTAAGCCTGGTATGCCAAGTTTCGTTAGCCTAGCCTCGGCCAATGCTTGACCTACTGTGGCTGACTAAGCGCTGATAGAGCATCAGATACCAATGATAGAACCTAGCATATTTTGCCGTGTTCGATTCAATTTTCGTTAACCAAGTCTCGACTGATGCTTGGCCCGTCACAGCTAATCAACCCTCAGTAGCATCTCAGACATCAATGCTAGGATTAGGCATATTTCGCTGTGTTTGATTTATTTTTGGTCAACCAAGCTTTAATCGACACTTGACTCGCTGTAAGCCTAGATATAGCCGCGTGACGTGGATTCGGAATTTATCAGCATTTCAGGAACTTGAAAGATTATACGCCTGAATATACGTCAGCTCGAATACGGGTATCCTCTCAACGTCCTCCCAGATAGCACAGAAGTCCTAAAAGAGTTCTTTATAAATCCATTCCATTAATTCTGAACTCTTTCAGAAGTCTTGTGCTATCTAGACCAAAGTGACTGTGTCGAAATCAAATATTCCGAAATTTCATGTGTCGGAATATATTATATTGAATCAAGCTTGGATGCCAATAAGGAAACTATCCTATTCGTTGAGGTCGATTGTATATCAATTATGGCACCAGTATCGATTCAAAACATAAAACCAATATTGAATCTTGATATTGAACCAAGCTTGGATGCCAAGCGTTGAACATTTTTATCATCCCAGACATTAATCTAATTTGGTGCCAATGTTGTTAACCATGCTAGGCCCAATGTTGACTAGCATGGGCGCAAGCTTGGTACATTTGTCAACGCATACCTGGGATCAAGGGGATTCTAGCAACGTAGTAGCAACCAAATCTTTCATGAGAAACTACCCTAGGTTGAATGATCCAGTCATTCACGAATGTAGAACGCCTGCACTAACGAAAAACTAGAGGCTGCTTCTGTGGGAATAGCGAGAGTTGACAAATGGCGCGGTACTGGCGAAGTTGTATTCGCCAAACTTCGACAAACGGTCTTGAGCCAGTATCGAATTGATACTGTTTGGAGAATACCCAGACCCTACAGAAACGGAACCGCGTGAAATGCGAAAAAAAGACAATACGACACAAATATCGATGCAACGTTGTTCTAATACGGAATAGATAGAAGATGGCGATTCCACTGATCTTTCAGATGATACGGTTACTTCGAAGAGACAATACTGCGCCAGTATTTAGCCAGAGTTATTATTAGCATTCAATATGTTTGATAGATGACGATGTGCCAGTATTGATAGGACTCTAGCTGACTATAGAATCGGTAATCAACTGACGTTAGAATCACCATCTTGGCAATTCAGCTGTTGTAGTGAGCCAAAGTCTTGCCAGCATTAGGCCAGGGATAATATGATCATTCCATATGTTTGAAAGACGGCAATGCATCACTATTGATAGGACTCTCTGACTGACTACGGAATCGATGGTTGAATGACATTAAAATCACGATCACCATAGCAGGCTCACATCAAATATCACTATCGCCGTGATGGTAATTGTTATACTGGCCCTCATGTAAAATTGTGTTATCATTTCAACTCCGTTGCTAGTCCTGGCAATCCAACTGGCCCTATAATGGTCGCGCTAGATTTACCAGTACTGGCCCCTCCGGCGACAGGAGTGAGTCGGTAGCGGCCCGTGTTTCCATTTCCACATGGGTGGTGAGTGCCTCGTAGGTATTTGGCGAATTGTCTAGTTTTTCACTAGTACAAGCGTTACAAACTCGTGAATGACTAGACTGTTCTACTAGGGTAGGTTAAACGCTTCTATTTAACTCAATCAAAACATCGCTCTGCACCAGACTTTTATTTGAATCAGTGAAATGCTGTACAGAGCGATATTTTGATTCATTTAGTTTGTCATAGATGATTTGGCCACTGCCACCCTGCTTTGACGCTAGCCAAATCGTTTCTCCATAATTTATTGAAATATGAAAAAATATAATCAATATATCGCTCTGTACGGACCAACGTAGTTGATCGAAGATCTGTACAAAGCGATATTTTCATAATATTCTTTTATTCTCCGATAACTTGAAAATGAAAAGCAATTCCACTATTATTACGCTCGCTAGTATTCCCTCAAACACCGAGATGAAGAAATTTTTCATGCATCACTTACACACGATTGTTTATCTGATGACAATATTTCAATCAATCTTTCCTTTTCGCATTCTCTTTGAACCAACAAACAGAGTTGATGTATCATTTTGCAATCCTGTCGATGACAAACGTTATACCGATAATTGCCCTCTATTTGACACGTCCGATTCTTTTTGCTTATTCACTTTGGAGGACAAAGAAAAAGAATTCATATCAGTTCTTTTGTGGATGATAAATATCGAGACTCGAAATCGTCATCGTATACGTCACATCATTGTTATCGAAGTGTGATATTTTTCATTGTCCAGCAACGAAAGGACACTATTTCACAGACACAAGAGTTAACATTGTGGAAATACAGAGAATGAGACCCGATATTGTTCGATGAAGCGTACGTATCGATATGTATATATGTGATATATGTGCCCTGTCTGTTCCATGAAAAGTAATTGGGAATTGCTCGAGTCACGATCTGTGAATATCGATAGATTTGGCAATAAAGACTTGGATCGAGTTCATTCGTCTATGGTAAAGCTTGGTTATTTCTCTCGGATCACTTTAATTGTAAATTCAATAGAAAAATATTGTTTTCCTTCTTTTGAATCTTCAACGACATAGTTCGACATAATGCCAGGAAATGAAGCCATCGTATCTTAAAATGTTTGCAAGAACAAATTTCTTTGTATGCAGTGTGCGAAATTCATTTAAGAATGAGATAAATATTTTATATTGGATAAGAAATCAGAGACGAAACTAGTTCGAGTCCATAAATAGGACTGGAATCAAAAACCATTGCTTCGCGGAATATTGGTATTTCATCATCTTGACATACGATCAATTTTAGAATTTCACGAATTTACGTACGTGAACGCTTCAGGGGAAATTAATTTGCTTCGAATGGATGAATAAATAAATCAGTGAGTAAATGAACTTCATTTAGTTCGAATTTGTCACAAGTGAATCGAGAATGCATCGAAGAATCAAGTTATTCACAATGTGGTTCAATGAATTCTGAATAATTTCGAGTGGGTTTCATTGATTTTCCAATAAGCTTGATTTATTACGCATGATCAAATTGCGATTATCATTTCATATGTATGATGTATTACAATATTATTATGACCAGGAATCGGATGGTTTTCAGTGGTTTGTGAATTCACTCAAATTGTGGAGCAAGATATTTTGCTGAAGTTTGAATTGCTCATTGAAACGAATTGGTAATCAAATCACGAAATAATTAGCTATTGAGAATCTAGGAAATTGCAGCACATTTTCCAAACGATTTCTTCAGGTCCGAACTGTTAATTGGAGAAGATAAACATTGATGATTTATCAAGTTTTGCGAGTTTTGATTTTCGTTTTATTTTTATAAACGATTCAAACTTCAAGAACATAGCAAGATTGTTTGCTATATGAAATATGCATCAAATCGAACTTCTACTCAGAATTGACGCAAAAGTTTGTTCATTAACAAATTCTCATTTTGAATGTCTTATGAACATTCCATGAAACTCTGAATGAGACTACACCGGACATTCGCACATCCCTGGTATATACAGGGTGTCCCATTTTAATCTGTCACTTAGAATATCTCGGAAACGGATAGATTCAGAGGAAAATGTTCCGGGGAAAAAATGTAAGAATCTAAGGGGGACATCCGATGGTGAACTTGGCTTTGACCTCAGATCCCACTTTCAAGATCATTTTGAGGTCAACTCATGTTTCTTAAATGGAATTCCCTTTTTTCTCACTACCGGTTTAGATTCTACGCTAAAAACCAAGGAACTTTTGTCTCAAACGTTTTTTCGAAATCCCCATAGATGGCGTTCTAATTGATGAGAAAATGAGAATTCTCGAACCCTCGGATTGTATTCTGTCTAACATAATGCTCAACTCTTGAGTGTTTCTCATCTCCCGGAAATTGCCGTCGGCTTCAGCGTTACCCAATGTGCACCACGAGGAGGTTGCGTGATCGGACTTTACACATCATTGTGGCCCTGAGAAGGGCCGATTGTCTCAACTGGAGGTGTATCTTCGGGGACGCATTAGGCATTCAAAAGATGTTCAAAATGAGCGCCGTTTTGCCTTTGACAAAGCGCAATTCTTTTATGAAAGTTTTCTACAGTTGCTTGCAACGTAGCAGGTCTTATTGCTGTGCATGCTCTTCTTATTCGATCTTTCATGTCATCGCGTGTTGTTGGAGGTTCACGGAATACAACATTTTTTATGTAACCCCACAAGAAAAAATCAGGCGACGTCAGATCTGGCGACCTAGGTGGCCATTGCACAGGTCCTCCACGGCCAATCCACCTTCTGGGAAACTTCTCGTCCAGAAATTTTCGAACAATTCGCAAGTAATGAGGAGGTGCCCCATCCTGTTGGAACCACATCCTTGATCTCACGTCAAGACCTACGTCTTCTATAAGAGCAGGGAGTTCAAAATGCAAAAAAACGAAGGTACTCCGCGCCAGTCAGGTTTCCTTCAAAAAAATACGGCCCTATGATCCTGGAATCTACAATTCCGCACCAAACGTTCACACTCCAACGGTGTTGATGATTAATTGTACGGACCCAGTAAGGATTCTGAGCACTCCAATGATGGCAATTGTGCCTATTGAGAATTCCAACATTGTGAAATATTGCCTCATCAGAGAACATAACGTGATGAGAGAAAGTAGGATCTTCTTCAATTCTCCGTTGGGCCTACGTGCAGAAGTTCAATCTTGTTATGAAATCCTCAGCTGCTAGAGATTGCACCAAAGTGATATGGTACGGATGATAATCCAACGATTTCAAGATACGCCGAGCTGTGGATCGAGGAATCCCGGTCATTTTCTCAATATCCCGAAGACTGATATGGGGATTAATATGAATTAATGCCAGCACAGCCAGCGATCTCACATCAGGATCATTGTCAGCCGCATAAACTTTCTTTTTCCTCTGTCGTTTGAGGAGACCTTGACGAGCACGTTGTTCAAGAAATCGGATCGTAATGCGATTTGGACACCTCCAATCCGGAAAACGACGTTGAAACGTTCCCACAGCTTCAACATAATTTCCCCGCGCTTCACCAACACACAACAAAACGTCAACAATATCGTTTGGCGCGTAATCAGACATGATATTTAATAATGTGTTTCCTCCAAATGATAACAGAGAACTGAGCAGTTTGGGAATGCTAAATTTTTAAGGTATTCACACGTGAATCAAGATGATAATTTCCAAGAACAAAACCAAAACAAAGCACAACCGACGGCAATTTCCGGGAGATGAGAAACACTCAAGAGTTGAGCATTATGTTAGACAGAATACAATTCGAGGGTTTGAGAATTCTCATTTTCTCATCAATTAGAGCGCCATCTATGGGGATTCCGAAGAAACGTTTCAGACACAAGTTCCTTGGTTTCTAGCGTAGAATCTAAACCGGTAGTGAAAAAAAGGGAATTCCATTTAAGAAACATGAGTTGACCTCAAAATGATCTTGAAAGTGGGATCTGAGGTCAAAGCCAAGTTCACCATCGGATGTCCCCCTCAGATTCTTACATTTTTTTCCCGGAACATTTTCCTCTGAATCTATCCGTTTCCGAGATATTCTGAGTGACAGATTAAAATGGGACACGTATATATGCGGTGTTTTCTGAACGTTCCGGAACGGTTCAGAACATTCCAATCCCATGTAGAAATGGAAAAACGGGGCGCTACTGGCTCACTAGTGGTGCCGGATGTGCCAGTACTGGCAAATCTAGAGCGACCATTATGGGGCCAGTTGGGAGCTTTCCGAAGTGTTTGACCTGGGGCGTCATGGGCGCGGGATGAACCAAAAGGAATCCATAGTTCACACTTCGGAAAGCTCCCTGGATTGTCAGTACTGGCGAAGGAATTGGAATGATAACACCATTTCGTATAAGGGCCAGTATAACATTCACCGCCACGGTGGTAGCGATATTTGATGGGAGCCTGCTATGGTGGAACTCTGGCATTGCAATAGGATCAATTGCTTTGCCAGAGCTGGATGAGAAATTACAAGGATTTGAAATGATGACATCCTATGTAGCAATTCAAATCCGACCCAGTACTGGCACAGCACTGGTAACCGGAGTTACCAGAAGTGATCATATTTCAAGTAAAAAAAAACATTGATTTTGAACTTTGAAAATCTGGAATGATCCATTGTTCTCATTATCGTCATCGGGGATAGGCACTTTGGAAGTGATTTCTTGAAAGTTCACTTAGTGAGGATTGAACCCGGGTCCTGCGAATGAGGAACTGAGTCTCTATCACATCAACTGATCTCCGAGTTGACGACGAATCACTCGTATTACCATTTATTGTAATGGGACTGTTGAAGTCATACAATTAACCATAGATTCCGCAGTGCAATGGAGTTCCACCAATGCTGGCACGTCGTTGTGTCTTGAACATATTGAATAATTATACCAACTCTGGCCTGATGCTGGCAAGACTTCGGCTCACTACAACAGCTGAATTGCCAAGACCGTGATTCTAACGTCAGTTGACTATCGATTCCATAATCAGCCGGAGTCCTATCAATACTGGCACATTGTCATCTATCAAACATATTGAATGCTAACACTCACTCTGGCTCAATACTGGCGCAGTATTGTTCCATCAAAGTAACCGTGTTATTGAAAAGATCAGTGGAATCCCTAACCACTATCTATTCCGTATTAGAACAACGTTGCATCGATATTGGTGTCGTATCGTCTTTTTTTCGCATTCCCCCATCCAACCAACTCTGATTCGGTACTAACGCGGTTCCGTTTCTACACGGTCTGGGTATTCTCCGTATAGTATCAATTTGATACTGAGTGATCACGTGGTTTTTCACTCTTTCAGATTTAGAGAGCGGTAATGATTCTGGATGGACACAGTTGTTTCTGCCGAAGTCTGACAAATACAACTTTGCCAGTACCGTGCTATTCGTCAACTCTGGCTATTCCCACATGGGATATTTCAAAAGACGTTCCAAGAATATTGATAGTACATCTTGGTGCTGTATGGGTCAGTTAGATACCAAGATTTATCACCTCTCTACCCAGGTAGCATACAGAATTTTGAATGAGTGCGTTCCGAATACCAACAATTTCTGTGAAGAACTCGTGGTAGACTCTCACAACGGGAACTGTTGAAAAATCCCACGTTGAATTCATAAAACATTCTACATGCCTACATCAAAGACGGCGTGTTGTGTGCGAGTTGTGTAAAAGATATCCGTGTCCAATGTATTTCGAAAACTACTTATAATTTTTACGAAACATGATTGATGTTTGAAATCTTGGGGAGAAAAATGTTCATTATCTTGCTGATCATCGCTGTTTATATTTTCAGTTTCACCAATCTCAGATATTGAGGGGGTTAAAGTGAATCATAGAATGAAGTTTAATATATGTTCCGTAACGTGAATTCCATTTGCTTTCCATTTCAGTGACACTGTAATATGTTACCTTCTGCGGACCATGTTTCTCTCCCTTTCTCGTCGGCGACGTAATTCGTAGGAAGAAAACGCCCAGACAGAAACTCACCTGATCTCTATGTGGAGTTCGGAACTCACTAGACTTATCTTAGAAATTGTTTGTATTCGAATAATGTGAGATGACTATTAATCATTTTCCGCAGGAAAAAAAACATTGTAAAGCCTGAACCGAGTGATCACCCGTGGTGTTCGGAATGTTATCTTGATTTCTTTTAGTGCCTCTTTGGGTTTTGACCCGTTTGAATTTCCATGTTTACGACGGGGAAATAGAGGGCGACATCCATCAGCCAAATGACGTGACCGGAGTCGGATCAGCGAGCAGATACTACGGAGAAGATGAACACGATTGGCTAATGATGACGACTTCGGGTTGATCCGTACTCCACACGCGGAACCGCAGGGTCGACGACCTCGGTCATCCGTATCGTTTTGCCTACGAAGGGTCAAGATAACGACAACCACGAAAGAAAACATCCTCTTGGATTAAATCTAGCATTTTGAATCCATGATTTGATCATTCGATCAAGAAAAAGAGAAGAATTCGATATCGAATGTCTCGGACGGTATGGTCATCGCCATCAAGTATGTACTACGCGCACACCCTATCAAGTTCAGCGAGACACGCTGCCGCCACGAGCCGACAGTTGCTGGCTGGACGTCGCGTTACCTACTTCGCGCACGAAATTAAGAAGTAAGAAAAGCGTGCTCGTGAACGGTTACGGAGGGCCACCATTAGTGCGACTTCGTGGATTGGTTTCCCATCTGTTCCGAACGGGAAGCTTCAGGGTATCTACCCATACCAAGTGGAACGAGGGTGAGTCTTTCTTCTTCGCTGAGCAGTAACTTGCTACTCATCACTCTTATGCTTTTTGTTCGAGCTCACTTTCACTTGCTCGTAGCAGACTCTCTCTCTTCTCCCCTCCCCGCGCTCTTCCTTTCTCGACTTCTTATCATGCGGTTATCAATTTCGAATGTGCTTGATCGGTGGCCACGGGATATGCTCGGTTTCGCTAGAGTATAATGAATCATAAATGCATTTTTTTTGTTTGATCACCCATACCATCAGGTTGTGACAGGTAAATTTTGGGACTTTCCCCTGCTCAAGAGAAATTAACTTCTTTTTTGCTTTGTAGTCGAAGCTTATCTTTCACTTTTGTATAATTTGGTTTTTTTTAATATATGTGTATTATATACGTCGCTACTCGATCTTTCTTGTCTAGACCTCATTCTCGTTCTAGCTTTCCTTACCCCGACTCCCACGGCTGATCGGCTGGGACTTGAAGGAGGGGGAGCGAGGCAGAGAATCAGAGAGGGATAATTTCATTTCTTTTTGTTTAGAACGTAGTGCTCTATCCGAGTGCCTGGCGCCCGCATTCAATTCTTTTTCTACTCTCATTACTCTCGACATTTTTGAATGCTCGGCTTTCTATCTCTTTCTCTCTCTCATCCAGAACCGTGGGGAAGCCTACCTTGTGGTCATTCACTCTCGCTGCTCTCTCTTGATTTGTTTGCGGTGTCTTCCCTTCCATTCTCTGAACTCGCTTCGCATTGATATTTTCCTTCCTTTTGTCTGTGCGGATGAGTGATTTATCATATGCTAGTCGGAAGAGGCGCCGCGAAGAGGATAAGCGAGAGTGACGTCACAACACGTTGTATTCATTTGACGTTATATTTCCTTCGTTTGTACAAACTAATTTATTACATAAGACGTAATAAAAATTCATCATCAAAATCATCAACAAATACAAAAAAAGATTCGGAAAAACTATCTGAACGCACGCTTGGTCGTGGTAAAAAGGTGAGAAAACCGGAAAAGTTATCTTACACACCTTCAGCGATACCATTGACAAAGGAGACACACAGAACAGCGTTTATTCAATGAAATCTGATGCATGCAAAATATAAAAAGGTAATGATCTCAATATTTTTTTTAGAAACTACAGATAAATCCAATTTTTGGTTCTCAATCACTTTGGAAGTACAGTATTCCCCTCCTTTTCTCGTGTCTTGACCTTCATTTTTCGTCTCCCGCGTTGAGCTGTGGGCAATGCTTACACTATCATTCGTGCGTTCATAATCCACCGGATCCATACCCAGCTAGCACAAGTGTTCTAAGAGAGTTCTTTATGAATAAAAAGCATTCATTTCCAGCTCTTTCAGAACTCTTGTGCTATCTGGGTACCCTCATCAAACGTATACTCTTGAACGTCTTATATTAGGTGTACAAATAAGTTTCCGCGGTTTGTCAAAAGATGGCCCCACCAGAAGGTTATGGAGAAATTGTCAGATGTAAAACGTAATATCCCAAGTTTAGTCATCTGGCAACACCATAACCTTAAAGTACTAGTGATTCCGTATCAGCATCACGTAATTTTTTTCGTGCAAAAATGTCAAGTTTTATTCCGAATAAGCATCATTTGCGGGAACTTTTGATTTACTTCTTTAATGTGAAAAAATCTGCAGCTGAGGCGCATCGATTGCTTCTAGAAGCATATGGTGAAGCTGCTTTAAGTGAGAGAAGTTGTCAGGAATGGTTTCAAAAGTTTAAGAACGGTGAGTTTGACGTTAAAGACAAAGAACGCAGTGGAAGGCCGAAAGTGTACGAAGACATGGAATTAGAAGTACTATTGGAGGAAGATTCGTCCCAAACGCAAAAAGAACTTGCACTTACTCTACAAGTGACTCAACAAGCAATTTCACATCGTTTAAAATCGTTAGGAATGATTCAAAAACAAGGAAATTGGGTTCCATATGAACTAAAGCCGAGAGACGTTGAACGCCGATTATGCATGAGTGAAATGCTGCTTGCCAGGAATAAAAAAAAGAGTTTTTTCCATCGTATAGTCACTGGTGACGAAAAATGGATTCACTACGATAATCCAAAGAAGAGAAAGTCATGGGTTAAGCCCGGCGAACCATCAACATCGACAGCTAAGCCGAATATTCATGAAAAAAACTCATGCTGTGTATTTGGTGGGATCAGCTTGGTGTCGTGTATTATGAATTGCTGAAACCAAGCGAAACCATTACTGGAGCTCTCTACCGAACACAATTGATGAGATTGAGTCGGGCACTTAAGGAAAAACGCGCCCATTACTACTCCAGACACGACAAAATTATTCTTTTACACGATAATGCTCGTCCACATGTTGCGGCGCCGGTAAAAACATACTTGGAAACACTCAACTGGGAAGTTTTACCCCACCCGCCGTATTCACCAGACTTAGCCCCTTCTGATTATCACCTGTTCCGGTCGATGGCACATGGTCTGTCTGAGCAGCGCTTCACATCATATGAAGACACCAAAAATTGGGTAGATTTGTGGATAGCGTCAAAAGATGAAGAGTTTTTTCGACGGGGTATCCGCATGTTGCCAGAAAGATGGGGAAAAGTAGTGGCAAATGATGGAAAATACTTTGAATAAAACGTAATGTACTTTTCCTTTACAATAAATTCCCAATTTTTTATAAAAAACCGCGGAAACTTATTTGTACACCTAATATAAGGATATTCCAATCATTGAAATCATTTCAGATAAGACCAATAAATGAGTTAATCGAGTATAGTTTCATTTTTTCCCTCAATTTCACTATTAATTACATTTTGCAGAGAATATTACAAGCTACGAAGGCAGAACGTAAATTGGAGGCTGACAAAAGAGTACACAGAATATTGAAATCGAAATCCTGTACGAAAAATACACATCCATCAACACACGTACGTACCTATGATATTAATCATGTAAGAAATATTCTGTTTGACTCAATAGGCCACTGGAACTTTGAATACAATCTTCTTGTTTTCGGAAAGCCGGCGTGTCAGAAAAATTCTCATACACCTCATTCATTAGGCAGTTGACCGATCAACGCCGTGTATATGAATTCATCCAGCATCCACATTGACGAATCAAAACCTCCCTGTGAACATTTTTCCCCTGGACATTTCAAACATGCATTATGTTCCCTAAATGCTAACACACAGTTCTCTGAAGCGTCGATTTCGGAAATCTTTTTGATGCCTTTCTTGAAAAGTCTGGAAGTTATCAGAAATTGTTCTGTGTTAACTTTCTGATAACTTCCAGACCTCATAAGAGAGGGATCACAGAGATCTCCGGAATCGACGCATCAGAGAACTTTCTGTTAGCATGTGGAGAACTGAATGAATGGTTGAAATGTTCAGAAAAGAAATGTTTACTGGGCTTTCATCTGAATTTGTCTGTCTTGGTAAAAAAACATTATAGATCCCACTGGGGCGCGGACAGTGCAAAGGCCCCCTTTCGTGCCGAAGACACGCCTAGATTGGTTTGTGTAGGGGTGAATTCGTCATATCTTCAATTCTCACCCGATAATTTGAAATGCAGAAACTGAGTTCCTCACGGTATTTAATATCTTTCAATTCTTGCGATATACCACCCCACACAGCACAAAAGTGACGGACAGTTCTGGAAAATTCATAGTGGATTCTTCAGACTGCAGTTGAACGTCATATACGTATATTGTTTCAGGAGTGGCGTGTTGTACAGAACACTCCCCGGAGTAACTAATAAAACTTTCAATCACTTGAAATCGTATGAGGGTCATGTACAAAACAGAATCGTTTCGATTTCAATTGAT
Source organism: Gonatopus flavifemur (assembly GCA_018340375.1). Taxonomy (NCBI): domain Eukaryota; kingdom Metazoa; phylum Arthropoda; class Insecta; order Hymenoptera; family Dryinidae; genus Gonatopus; species Gonatopus flavifemur. Next base: position 23,326,754 of record JAFFJZ010000004.1, read on the forward strand.
TGGAATGAAATCACTATCCCGATTGAATTCTTGTAAACGGAATAATTCCTCTACTATGAAAACTTGATATTTAATGTGATATGCTCACCCTGTAAAAATATCGTACAACCCGCGTGGGACAAAGAACCTCAACATCAGCCTGGAAGAAATGTCTTGCAACACCACTGCAATACGTATAAGTGAGAAGGGCAGATATACTTATACGGAAGATCTCAGATAAAGTATGGGAGTTGAGATTATTCCATACTTTCTTTATACTTCCACCATATTGACAGGATCTTACAGTGGTCTGGCAGAAATATGGGGAAGTCTCAAACCCCGTACTTTACCCGAGATCTTTCCTGTATCTATGCCTCATTACTTCAAACTTGTTGCAATAGTCTTGCACAATTCCTTCTGCCAGATTGTGTAACGTAAGCGTTACGAAAAGAGTAGAAGGGGGCACCGACAAGGAGGTAGAGGCGGCAGCAGCGGCGAAACGAGTGATGAGTCCAGGCGGGAAAGGACAGTTCGTTACCGGTACTCGACAGACTAGCGATTTGATAGCACCATTTTCCACACGCCCTACGAGGCCATCAACGTATAATTAAAGTGAAGTTCACTCTTCAACCAAGTACCCCGTGTCATCAGGAATATTCTCCGCGAGTCATCGGACCAAGGACCTCCTCGCGGCCACCCGTACCTCCACGGCGACCCCGCAGAACAGCTATCAGGCCCGGCCAGCTGAAAAGACGAGACGACACACCCACACTCACGACACTCATACACATTATATACACGTAAACCACGAGTGGTAAGGAGCTACTCTTATATTATATTATATTATTTTTTTTTGTATTATTTTCTTCGCGAGCAAAATCGAGAAATATATATATATAGATATCATCGTTCTCCATACGCTGGTCTCACTCTCGGTTCCCCCAAACCCATTCCTCATAGTGGCGCCCAACACAAAAACCCACATACAGCACATACATCACACACAAACACATACACACTCAAACATACAAAGACACATTATCAAACATACATATACAGCGAATATACTCAGAGAGATAACACATAAACATACATAAATACACATATATACACATTAAAACACGTAAGAACAAAACGAATTTTCCCCCTGATATTTTACTAGTGTATACCCATCTATGGGTCACGGAAAACTTAAATAAAATATCGATATATATATATATATATATGGAGTAGAAGAAAAACGGAATTTACATACTCGTAGTCGTACAGATAAACGTTACAATAACGAGAAAATTGATCAAAAACGACTCAAACACCGTGTATGTGAATTCTATAGGACGACAAAATAAGCTCATTATATGTAAAAGAAAATTCGATTCACGCGAATATTATACAGAGGCATCGGGGCGCGTGTGTCCGCGCACGCATACATGTAGAGAACCATAAGAACACGCGTACATACACACGAGGGGCATATAATCGCACATAACGATACTCTACGTGCAAGAAGAAGAATAACCTTGAGCGCGGAGTAGAGTATCGTCGACGCGATAAGACGCGACATAGAGACATAAGACATACACAACATTCCCGAGACGATACAAAGGACAAGTGAGCACATATAAACGAATCGATTGAATGAATCGAAGTCTGAAATCCCTTGATGAATCCAAATTAAAGACGAATAATTTGAAAGTAATAGCATGGAAAATTAAATAGAGATTAAATTCAACAGAAGAACCGACTAAATCATAAATATAACTACACATATTACTGGCCACACAAACCATACAAAAGACGAACGAGAAACACACATATACACATACACACATATCATCACAAGTAACACATAACACACGATACAATACAGCTACAGTAAACAAGGAAGACACATACATACGAAAACTGAAAATTCAAACGAACGAAATTACACAACGGAATATCAAGTTTAAATTAAATTAAAATCGAAACACAAAATGAATGGACGGAACAGACACAACGAAACATACATATCAACAGATTATAGACACACACGCAATGAAAACCAACACGAACAAAGAACGAGAAGAAGTTTGAATGACGAGACACAAGATAGACAAGGACATACCACACAGACAGAATATGATCAAACCTTTACACAAGACAGTTTTCTGAGGAATAATCAAGAATTCATTGACGAAACGAACCATTTATTAGAACATTTCAACCACCCGAACGTACAACGAAGACGAAGACAAAGACAAAATAGACAACGAGACCGACCAGAAAGAGACAGAAACAGCACGATGTTGAGGAACTTTCCACATAGAGACTCTGATTATAATAACGAACTGAGTAGAGCAGAATCGAACCACACACACAGACAGGAACACGTAGAACCGGAAATCACAGTAAGAAACCCAATAGATGAAAATAGAAATCACACAGTAGACGAAATAGATAGTTATGAAACAGACATAGAAACCGAACCAGAAAGGGGTAGGAATTCCACACGAAACAATAGACACCCAACTAGACAAAGACAGAACTACACAGGCACAAGCGAAGAGGAGATTATATAGAACGACACATATAGGATACAAACATATAACACAGGGAACAAAAAAATCCTACGAAAACCACGACTACCGGTGACAAATTTGAATATAGAATTCAGCGGGAACGGAACAGAAGACCCCGAACAATTTTTACTGAAACTAGCACAATACCAAAACACATACACATTCACAGTCAGGGAAATACTATTACTACTACCACAAATATTGCACAACATAGCATACGAGTGGCATACACTGAATCATAGGAAATGGGAAAACTTACAAGAAATTGAAAAAGATTCCAGGGAAACATTCTTTCCACATGATTACACAGAAAGATTGAAGGAAAAATTGAAAAGATATACACAACAAGAAGATGAAAATATTACAAAATACCTAATAAGATTCAGAACAATAATGAACAAAATCTGGCCACCATACTCCCTGAATACACAATCAAACGAAGCATACAAAAACCTACAATGAGAATACAACTTATACTTAAAAAGAGAAGCATCTGAGACATTTGAACAATTAGAAAGGAAGGGAAAAGCACTAGAAGCAATAGAACAAGGGAAACAGGAATGGGCAACACACACAAATGACTCAGGGAAACAAAACACGGAACCAAGAACACCACCAAGGTACGATAACACGTACACATAAAGAAGACCATTTTGGAACCAAAACACACAAAACCCACAGACACACAACAATAGAACAACAGAACGAAGACCACCACTATTACCGACACCCACATACCCATCAAATACACAGCATGGAGGAAACCAAAGGACAAGAACGACAGAGACCCAAACTAATACCCGACAAAACATCAACACAAACACGGGAACAATCCCAAAAGGATGTTTGAATTGCGGACAACAAGGACATTGGAGGATAAACTGCCCGAATAATCAAAAAAACTAACTAGGGAGCAAAAACGGGTGGGAGAAACCCCCTTAAAGAACACAACACAAACACCCGAACATATAATTACGATAGACAAGGAAGAACATGACCCAAGACCATACATAGAAGTAGAGATAGGAAATAAAATAACAAGCGCACTCATAGACACAGGATCCACACATACATACGCAAACATAGGAATCATGGGAATACTAGAGGAACAACAAATAAAAATACACAAACCGGAAAAAGCAACAGTGATAACAGCAGACGGATCGGAGGCAGGAATAATAGGAACAATAAAACCAAAAGTATTAGTACACGGAAAACCATACGAACTGACAATACGAATAGCGCCGACCTTACGATACACACCTATATTAGGAATAGATTGTTTAAAAAAAATGAAAACAACCATTACATTCAATGAGAACAAACTAGAGGGACATTTAAAACAAAAAGAAACAAAGAAAAACGAAACACAAAACACCGAAACGAGAAATAAAAAAACGGACAACAAACAACAACACAGCACACGTAAAAGAAAAGTACTATCACCAACACCTAAGATTGAAGCAAACACAAAACTATACCCAAACGCACCAATACTAGATAAAAAGGAAGTAGAGGAAATGCTACACGGAACCAATACCCAAAAACAAGGAATAGAATTCGTTAGTAGCATAAAAGAATTGGAAGAATACGAAAGAAAGCAAATCGATAGAATAGTACAAGAATTTACACGAAAAAACACAGACGACACATTACAACACACAAAACTAGTCAAGCGCGAAATAGAACTAGAAAAGAACGAACCGAAAAAACAAAAACCTCACAACACATCACCCGAAATACTACAACACATGCACGAAGAAGTGAACAAAATGTTAACCGAAGATGTAATGGAACCCTCAAACAGTGACTGGTCCAGTCCAGTTATAATGGTGAAAAAACCGAACAACAAATACCGATTCTGCATAGATTTCAGGGATGTGAATAACAAGACAAAAAAGGACGCATACCCCATACCCAACATGACAAACATACTTGACAAACTGCACACAGCAAACTACATTTCAAAAACAGACCTGAGCCAAGCATATTTCCAAATACCCCTGGACGAGGACAGCAGACACATCACGGCTTTCACAGTCCCAGGAAAAGGACTATTCCAATTCAAAAGAATGCCATACGGACTGACAAACGCACCAACGACGTTTCAAAGACTTATGGACAGACTTATAGGCTCAGACTCAGAACCATATGCTCTTTCATACTTGGGCGACATAATTATAGTCACAAAAACACTCGAGGAACACCTACACTGGCTAAAGACAATACTGGGAGAAATTAGAGATGCTAAACTGACAATAAATAGGGAAAAATGCGAATTCGGATGCACGCAAGTAAAATACTTGGGATACACAGTAGACAGAGACAGACTACACATAGATACAGATAAAATACAACCAATACTCAACTACACACCACCTAAGACACTCAGACAAATACGCAGACTCATAGGAATGACATCCTGGTACAGACGCTTCATTCCAAACTTCGCGCAGGAAACAGAACCAATTAGCAGATTACTCAAAGGAAACTGCAAAGGGAAATGGGGAGAAACACAAAATAGAGCACTAGATGAAATTAAAGACGTACTGACGACCCCACCTGTACTCAAACAACCAGACTTCACAAAACCATTCTCCATACACACGGACGCAAGTAACACAGGACTAGGAGCAATGATAACACAAAAACACGAGGACAAAGACCACGTAATAGCATATGCCAGCAGAACATTAAACGACGCGGAAAAAAATTATTCCGGAACAGAAAAAGAATGTCTAGCGGTAAAGTGGGCCATAGAGAAATTCAGACCGTACATCGGAGGAGAAAAATTCACAGTAGTAACCGATCACGCGTCATTAAAATGGCTACATAACTTAAAAAACCCCACGGGCAGACTAGGAAGATGGGCCTTAGAATTACAACACCATAACTACGACATAATTCACAGGAAAGGAAAAGAACATTACGTACCAGACGCACTATCACGATTACACAAGGACACAGAAGAAGTAGCACACATAACAGAACAAACGGACACATGGTACGAATATAAGAAAAAACAAACACAAAAGCACCCAAACGAAAACAAAAACTGGACGATAATAAATGACAACCTATACTTCTACAGACCAGACCCCCTACACACAGAACTACTGCCGGATAACAACCCATGGAAACTTGTAATACCGAAAAAATTACAAAACAGAATACTGACAGAGAATCACGACACATCACAATCAGGCCACCTGGGAATAGAGAAAACATACACGAGGATAGCGAAATACTACTTCTGGCCAGGGATATATAGGGACACCGTAAATTACGTGAAGAAATGTGATAAATGCCAAATGTCAAAGATAGAACAACAAAAAACCATGGGATACATGGGACACAGAATAATCGAAGAACCTTTGACAGTCGTGGCGATGGACATCATGGGTCCAAAACCAATGACAAAGAACAAATACCAATACATTCTAGTAATAACAGACTTATACACTAAATGGACAGAAATAGCCCCAATGAAGAAAGCAAACGCAGAAACAGTACAGGAAATAGTAAAATCACAACTAATTTCAAGATGGGGGACACCAAGAATAATAATAACAGATAACGGACAACCATTTGTAAACAAACTCATGGGAAAACTAACAGAAACACTTGGTATCAGACACACAACAACCCCACCATACCACTCCCAAGCAAACCCAGTAGAACGAACGAACAGAACAATTAACGCAATACTAAGAACGTTGGTAGACAAAAACCATAAAGATTGGGACGAGCACATAGAAGACATACAATTCGCGATGAACACAAGTAAACACAGCTCCACAAAATACACACCAGCATTCCTAAACCTAGGCAGGGAACTCACACCACTACAATCATTCAAACACGACGTAGACAACACACAAGAAATAGAAAACACAGACATAAATCACTGGACAGGCAGAAAGAAACTAAAAATAATTAAAGAAGAAGTACAAAAACACTCATTAGAAGCAAACGAAAAACGAACACATTACTATAACTTACGCAGAAGAAACACAGAATTCAAAATAGGGGATAGAGTGTTGAAGTTGAACCACACACTATCCTCGAAACAGAAAGGAACAACAAGCAAATGGGATAAAAAATACACAGGCCCATACACAATCATATAAAAATACTCGCCACTAGTATATGAATGATTAAATAGACAGGGAAACTCTATCGGAAAAATACACATTGAAGACCTAAAAAGATTTTATGAATAACAATACCAGAACAACCGTTTTTAAATGGAAATAATAACCCCAAACCCTTTACGTTACAGACAGAAGACAGAACTACAGAATAGAACTAGATAAATTAAGTGAACAGTAGAAAAGAAACACAAAATACATGGATGCATCCGGGGGTACACACGCTTGGATATATTTGAGAAAAAAAAAAATTTCTCTATGATCAGTATCAACACTTGTTAGTAAGAATATGCTAAGATCAACAAATGTAGAATAAGCAAACACAAACACACCCACACAAAAACGTGAACACGTAAAAGAGACAAGGAACGAATGTGGAAAAAGGAGTAAACACGCACACACACACTACACAAATAGCAAACAGAACAAGAACAAACACGAACAATGAAATAGGGAATAAGAATAGAATAGATAAAACCAAAGAAAAAGAGAGAAAATATTTTTTTGTTAAATCCACCATATAGAGAGTACATTAGAAATAAGAAACGAAACCAAATAGAAAACTAGAATACACAAAGGTTAAGTAAACACTGTACAGAAAACGTAGGAATAGGAAACACACACAGGGGGACAGGGAAACACAACACCCAAGACATAGACAGAACAAACAAACAAGGGGCCTACAACTGGTGGAGGAACACTTCGCTCACGCTTCGTCCCACCGTGGAGGGGGGGAGTGTAACGTAAGCGTTACGAAGAGAGTAGAAGAGGGCACCGACAAGGAGGTAGAGGGGGCAGCAGTGGCGAGACGAGTGATGAGTCCAGGCGGGAAAGGACAGTTCGTTACCGGTACTCGATAGACTAGCGATTCGATAGCACCATTTTCCACACGCCCTACGAGGCCATCAACGTATAATCAAAGTGAAGTTCACTCTTCGACCAAGTACCCCGTGTCATCAGGAATATTCTCCGCGAGTCATCGGACCAAGGACCTCCTCGCGGCCACCCGTACCTCCACGGCGATCCCGCAGAACAGCTATCAGGCCCGGCCAGCCGAAAAGACGAGACGACACACCCACCCTCACGACACTCATACACATTATATACACGTAAACCACTAGTGGTAAGAAGCTACTCTTATATTATATTATATTATTTTTTTTTTGTATTATTTTCTTCGCGAGCAAAATCGAGAAATATATATATATAGATATCATTGTTCTCCATACGCTGGTCTCACTCTCGGTTTCCCCAAACCCATTCCTTATAATTGACTCCAAACTGTTTTTTTCACACGGGAAAAACAAGAATTAACATGGTTGGATCCGTATCTATCCGTTCGGCTTAGGTTATTGTCACTAGTTTGCCCGAATGTATTCGACATTTTTACTCCGGTATGTTTGACAAACACAAACTGAAAATCAAGATGTAGTCTTCTTGGATTTGTAGGATTTGATAACCAAACAAGTAGCAAAATGTTGGAACGAATTGATATGCAACATTGTCAATCCTGTCGGCCTTTTGAGATCTGTTCATATGCTGTAACGTGGTGGAATCACGTTCCAAAGAGGTTCTATTGGCTCCGATAGGGAGATCTACGGTCAGGAACGAGTCATAGCAATTCCCGGACACAACTCAGGTTCAAGAATTGTAGACTAATCATACTTCGGAACTCTCTGAGTAGCTCCACCCGAGAGGAATGACTTCCTCACTTCAGGAGGTCATGGGACCGAGATCACTCATCACGTTATCGGACGATTCGTGCAATCCGTTTGGATTCCTGATTTTCATGTACGGCCCAGGATAGAGTCGGAGTGCATGTGATTACACCACGGAAAAAACTCCCCACCTCGGGACGGAGAGTGACGTTCCATCGCCATCAACACTACTATCGGCAGCACCAACTGCTACTATTATTATGATTGTCCCTTCTGGCCACTTCACATAGATGTTTGGTTCCTCCCTCCTTGTATAAATTATCGAGATATCAAGGTAAGATACATCAGCTATCGTTTGTTTATCGAATAGTACTTATTTTTTTATCCCCTCGTATCGAGGCAAATAATGGGCATGAAGCGAGAAGACATCAGTGAATGTCGATCGACTACTCTGTCTCTAACGGATCATTTGCCCCGGACCATTTGTACCGAGTTCCACGTACGATTATCTTGAGAACAAATTTAAATCGTAACTATTCTGTACCTTTCTCATTCTCGAGATACTACTGAACCGCCGAATCGAACAAATGTCGGAACCACGAACTTCTCAGATCCGTCTGAAGAAATTCGTTCTCATATCTTGTGTTTGAGTCTCAATGAAGATCCGTTTCAAAAAGGGGAATGAATAAGGATTTTGAATCAGATGCAACCAGTATCAGTGGTCGAATCAATTTACTTCTCCCGGAGGAAATGTATTATAATGATAGCTACAACAATAAAGTAGAATAGGTGCTCGAGGGCAGCATCGATCACTGGATCGATAATTAGGTCAATAGCGCAACGCGACTTGTGACGTCACGGAAACAGGAGCGACGGTAACGGCGCCACGCTGTCTCGTTACTCGTAGTCTGACCACCGGTTGAGATAATTCATATTCAAGTTTCCGCCACGTGTTCACCGTGTCTCCAACAAGACGGTGAGAATTTCATTCAGATCGTGGTGTGAGTGTGGATGTCCGGAGAGTGCCTGTTTCCCCTCCGTTTTCGCCCCTTTCATTATTGTCATTAGTCCCCTCGCAAAAATCAGAAATTGGGAAACCTCTTGTGAAAATACACGTCAGTGAACTCAATTACGGGTATTCATTTTGGACCTTTGTCCGTTTTCCTCCCGTATATAAGGGTTCGGTAGGATCGTTACCTCTTTGTCTTATCCGGATGAAACTCACTCAAAATCTATCAATTGAGTCAATTATTGTGATTGGGAGTCTTATCCTGGGGAGCCTTCCCATGGAACCCAGGTAAACCTCCGTCACAATACTGTTCTTAATTGTATTCAACTCGTTTATCATGTAGCCATTTCTATGTGTTCGAACCCGTTTCCACCTGCACCCAGGAAGAGATTGGTCACATGAGGAATGTGGAAAATTCCACATGTATCGTTGTGTTCAACTCGTTTCTTTCCAGAAAGTCCAGGAATACGATTGATTAGGATTGAGGAGAATTATTCATTTCAATAATCCTCCACTTGTTGGGAGGAATGAAATCCACAACCACAAATGTATTTTATAGCTTTGTCTGTTGTATTAAGTTCAATAATACGAATATTGTACAATAAAAAGATGCATGTTGTATATTGTAATCTTATTCGGAAGTAATTTTGTTGAAATGTATTTACGAAACGAAAACGAAATTGCAAAATTATATATGGTGTATATTTCCTCACGAATACCGAAGTTTACATCGGTACTGACACCGAAACTGCCATTGATACCGCCATCAACACTGCCGTCGCGGGAACTCACACCGAAATTACAACCTATCCGCCCAACGATATGTCTGCACGTGCTAAGGACAATGATACTGTTGTCGGGACCACCAACGACGCCGTAATCGATACCCCCACCGATATGACCACCGATAAAACCAGCAAAATAGTCACCGATATAACCACCGATACAACCACGAATATGGCCACCGATACAACCACCAGTAAAGTCACCGATACAAACATCGATATGGTGACCGATATGACCATCGATATAGCCACCGATACAACCACCAAGACAACCATTCATACTATTCCCAATACCACCGTCGATATCAACGATGGAAAAATAGGTAACGGAAATATTAACAAAATTATTACCGCCATTGGATGTTGAGATGTAATCCCGATTAAAAGGGAATGCTCAATGCATGTAGAATATAATGACAACGATCGTGCTTCAACAAGCACAAATGAATGTGATGGATAAAATTTACAGGAAAAGTTGAAACCGGGAAATTCAATGTCTCCAGCATCTACACGCAGCCATCTACAAGTATGTTTTGAATTATTTACATTTGCAAGTGCTGATATAACATGCGTACCGTTTTGGAAATGGTCGATGGATTCACATTATTGAAGTTTGAATCGTTTATAGAAAATAAATGAAAATTTATCGTTATTTATCTTCTGGAATAAATTGTTCGTAATTTTTAGCAACTGAAAACATCGATCAAACAGTGTACTCCGAGAAGTTGGATCTCCCGCAGCTGAGTATCCCGTTATTTCATTAGTAATTGATTTCAATAAACGATTAAACTTTCAGCAACATGATAGATTCGGGAAAAATGAGACGAAAACCGCCACGAACACCGCGTAACACATCACATTCTTTTTAACGAGAACGTTGCATACAATACGTTAGTTCCGATTGATTTCACACTCAAGTATGTAACTACACACAGCATCACCGTTTCAGAAGAAGTATGAAAGAATTCATAAGGGACACAATCAATTCAATAAGAATTCTTCATGAATTCTCCCGGGACTGAGGTGCTGTGTGGATGTAACCTGTACCTGTACACGAAACTGTGAATATCAGGACTATTATACACATCCAACTCCATATGCATGCTGGAGTGAGCGTGAAGAGTATGTTTGTCAACTACCGATACAGCACCAAAGCTTTCATTGGGATTGCAGAAATCTAACATTCGAAACCTCGAAATATTTCTGGGATATTGCTGTATGTCACACTGAGGTTTCAAAGCCCCTTCAAAAACATTGCAATGTTCACTAATATGACATTTCAGACAATATTTCTGAATCATTTCCGAAATATTCCCAGAACATTGATGAAATATTTCATTGTAATATTCCTCTTGTGATATATCTAAGAGATTGCAAACCGCTTGACTTGGACGCGCTCATATGTTGAGCGAATAAGATATTCTTAAAAAACAACCCAGGAAGCACAACAACGTGCCACTGAAACGTTTTTTGAAAGATTTATAGAACGTAGAGGAGGTTTCCTAGGCGTTCAAAAAACGTCACAGAAACACATTTTGTTGTTAGGGAATATCTCTTGATCCAAATTCGGTCTTTTTAAGTTTCTTCATGAATCTCATTTTCATTCACCCTCAATTTCAAACTGCGAAGTGTAATATGTGATTTGCGTTTACCAGCAACGAGTTATGGAGATTATTGAGGAGCTCAGGGAGCAGTGTATATAGTGTGAGCAAAAATTTAGAGGCTTCAAGCTCCGTAAACTCGTGGCTATGTCCGATTCTCTATTTTGAACGTTGGAACTGGCGAGCACGATTGGGTCTATTGTAATCAACGAAGTGGGAGAATCAGGAAGAAGGATTCTCAGTAACACAGTAAAACGGGGATGGTTCAGTGAAGATGACGGCCAAATGTAATGAGATCCACAATCAAATTGAAATCAATGGAACGGCGCAGTTGAAAAAGGTTACTTAACACATGGGCTGAAAAGTCCCGGGCCCGACACATAGATGACGCGGATCTCACTGCATTCTCCTGTTTTCCAGTTAGTACTGACCTTCAAAAGATAGCTGTCAAAATTTCATGATATTCTATCCATTAGTTTGTGAGTTATCGTACCACGAGTGACGCTACTTTTGGTATTTCCAAAACAATGGATCAAAAACAATTTCGTGTTTCAATTTCACACGGTTTCTTGATGGGAAAAAATACCGTTCAAGCGGAGCAATGGCTTGAAAAGTGTTATGGGGACTCCGCTCCATCAGAAACCACAATAAAACGTTGGTTTCTAACTTCAAACGTGGTCTTAGAGACACCAATGATGCACAACGCAGTGGACGTCCAAATGAGGCTGTAATACCAGGAGACATAAAAGAAATCCATAAAATCGTTTTGAATGATCAAAAAGTGAAGTTGCGTGAGTTAGCTGACATCGTGAAAATATCAAAACAACGTGTTGGCTTTATATTGTATGAGCATTTAACTATGAGAAAGCTCTGTTCAAAGTGGGTGCCGCGTTTGCTCACTGTTGACCGAAAACAAGAACGCGTTGATGCTTCTGAGCAGTGTTTGGCCATGTTTGAACATAATTAGCCGGAATTTTTGCGTCCATATGTTACAGTGGATGAAACATTGATCCGTCACTCCACTCCGGAATCAAAACGATCGTCATCTGAGTGGACAGTCACTGCTGAATCTCGTCCAAAGCGCCCGAAAGCACAACAATTGACTGGAAAGGTTATGGTTTCGATATTTTGGGATATGCCCATGGTAATATTCATCGAATATCTTGAGAAGGGAAATACCATCAACATCGAATATTATATCGCATTATTGGAGCGTCTGAAGGCCGAAATTGCAAAGAAACGACCGCATATGGCGGAGAAAAAAGTTTTATTTCATCAAGACAACGCACCATGTCACAAGTCAATCAAAACAATGGCGAAACAACATGAATTGAACTCTGAATTGCTTCCACATCCACCGTATTCGCCAGATTTGGCTCTCAGCGACTACTGGTTGTTCTCAGACCAAAAAAAATGCTCGCCGGTAAGGAATTTCATCCAAATGAAGAGGTTATCACTGAAACTAAGGCTTATTTTGAGGCAAAAGATAAATCTTCCTACAAAAATGGTATTCGAATGTTAGAGCGACGCTGGAATGATTGCGTTGTTCTCGATGGAGATGAAGCTAATTTTGAACGAAAAAAACCGTGTTTTCTTTGTTAGGCCCGGGACTTTCCAGCTCATGTGTTAGATCCAATTTGACGTTATCCAATTCACTTCATTTATTTCATTTACCTGCCCAAGTAGCATCAGAATATACTATGGATGTTCTTAGAATATTCAAAATATGTTTCATGTACACTCCAAAAGACCGTTTCATAGGTGCTATGCAGATTTATCGAACGTGTGTAATCGGATATACGACGGTACGTCAACCTAACGTCGATTGAATGAATATCGTACATTGCGAATGTACTATGTACGTTCTAAGTTTATTTAAAACAGTGTCATTCGAATATTCCTTGAACTTTGATCATATGTTCTTCGTATCTAATTGGTTATACGAACGTTTCTATTTCGTATATATTTAGAACTTCTGTTGCTGCTTGGGTATAGACCTCTTCGATGAATGTTAGGGCGGTATGCAGAGTCAGGTCTGAGATCAGGCCGGTCCTACGCAATGTATAAGCTTATGGGCTGGGACTGGATCCAGTCTTAGATCTGATCCTGCATACCAACTTTAGTTTTAGTTCACTAAAAGTAATACCCGCGTGCTGCGCACGCGTCGATTATATTTTTCCAAAGAATTGAGAATGAATGTGAAGGAAAATTATCCACTACCCGATGAACATTTTCCAAAGTGATCTGAGTTTACTTTCTGATAACTTCCAGAGCTGATATCAAAGTCATCTGAAAGATTTCCGAAATTGACGCATTCGAGAACTTTCTAATATCATTTAGAGAACATAATGAATGTTCGAAATATTGAGGGGAAAACTGTTCACTGGGTATTTACGTACTGATTCACTACTTTTGAAGAAAACAACCTGCATGGTATGGAGAGAGATGAAGTGGGAAATTCTAAAGAGGCAATCGAATCACGAATAAAATCTTACGGCACGCCCGTGACATGTCCCTTCCAGAAGAGGAAAGGGTGTACAGATATTCATAAACGCTATTTATCCCTTTTGATGACCATCAGTTCCAATTCGCCATTTCAACGAAGATTCCTGTACAGTACTCGGTCACTATACCATCTACATATGGTTTCTTCCGTTTAATTCGAAAATATACAAAATCATTAGAAGACTCCTTCCTTATCTTTTTAGTTCGTTCATTTCATCACCCATGTATGCATATGCGTGGGGTCCTTATTAACCACAAAAACTCCAAAACAGTAGGAAAATAACGCCAAGTCCATGAAATAATGTAAATCTCTCACAATAACAATTGACAAAAAATTCTTGGAACAAAAACTTCACTCTGTCCAGAATCCCACTTAAAGTGGGAGATGTGGAATCAATAACAGCTACCGAGTACATTTGGCGAGCTGAATGGTATGTGAACAATTTTGGGGATATTGTCACTATTAATTTGTCAAAAATGCATTTGTAATAGTTTGTGATTTCTAAAAAAACATCCTTATCTTGAAAACATATATGGGAGAGAATGGAACAGAAATTAGGTTGCAGATTACTTGGCGTGGCCCATTCTAACTTCGTGGAATCATATTATCCGAGTTTCTGTCTTGATGCTTGGAGAAATTTTGTGGAATATTATCTAGACTGGAAACTCCTGCTGGGATTTCACTCATTTTTATGAATATTGTTCACTTAATCTGTTTATCTTATTTCTCCATTTTATGAAAATCAAAATATTGGAAAAATAAATTATTAAATACTAACACAACTACTACTCAAAATCTGATCTGTTTTTTCAACCAATATTCCTACTCTTTTCTCCACATGCTTGTCTTTTTCTTGATCAATTTCGAATTATGACAAACAGGAATGAATTGTGAATTTATTTTGGCCAAGAAATTGACGAGAGGTACATTCAGGGAAGAATTATTGAGATCCTGTCACCAGTTTCAAGTGAGAAAGGTCAGGTTTCATTGACTTTATTGTTTGTGAAGTGTTTGGAATCTATGGGGTATGAAGTTAATCATTATTCCCATTCAAAATTTCTGTTCAGACAGGAGTATAGCAGATATCCTACAGTTTTTACTGTCGAGTACTATGTTGTTAATTTTTGCTTTATGATTCCCCGATGAAAGCGAAACAGTTTATATAGAGTTTTCTCGAGGTAAATCAAAAGCATGAAAGCATATTCTCTTCATAGAAACCGATTCAGATGAACTATATTCCAGTCTGACTGAAGCGACTGGGGACACAACGTATGTTAAAATGAACTGAATTAATTGATGTGTGTAAACTAACATCTTACTGATGTATGAATCATATTAAGTGTCAGGTTATGCCAAAAGACACTCTCAGCATTCATAATAGTAGGCTCAAGATATCAAGAAACAAAAATGTTTTATAATTTCAATTGAGCCGATCTCGGAATACATTGTGATTTGAAGCCTTGATTTCAGGTATAAGATTAGTTTCAAGTATCAGTCCTTAACATTCCGTATAGCCGTGAGATTAATTGCGATTTCGTGAGCAGTGTATGATTCATTCGGCCCAGTACTGTATATTGATGGTAAATGAAAATATATGAATCACTGGTCTTTAAATAGCAAATTTTCCTGAGATAAGTTTTATCATGTCTGAACTATTTGAAGTGAATCGGCCCAATATTTATTGATATACAAAGGTGATAGTGATTTCATCGATCACGACGTTTCCATTCGAAATTGAATTCAATATTCACAGGTATGTCCTAAGGGAATGATAAATCAGAAGCATACAAGGTACGCATTTTGTGGATAATCCTCGTGGAACAGATTTGTACTTGTCACTATCAATTTATATGAACACTCGTAATCCAGGAAATAATGATTAAATGATGAGTAAGAAAATCAATCCTCGCATTGAGTGATGAAAAATGTGTCACCGGAAGCTTATATGAATTGGAGGTGAATTTTTGGAAAATTCACGTCCTAATTCCAAAATTGCTGTTTTTACAGAGTATAGAGATGTCAAAAATAGGCTCACAAACCTATTCTAAACAGGAAATACAAAATAGTTTTCAAAATCTGTTCAAAATACAAATTGTAAAATAGTTTCATTAACTCTGGTCAAATACAAAATATAAAATAGGTATTTAAAATGGGTTTTCAAATAGAAAATAGGTTCAAAAAATCTGAGTCTACTGAATAGTTTAAGAAGTTATACGCAGTCAGGATTTTCAAACAAAATGGATTTTCACATTCCATTTTCGTAATTTACTACATACACACGCACACGCGCAGACATTTCTGGGGATCTCGTTTTCTCCACGTTCTGAAGCGTTTGGCAAAGATAGAATACCTCCTTCTGCATCATCGATTTTTGACCCTATTACAATACTTCCGTTTCCCTATATATAAGGAAGATAGAAGTAATACAAAGATACAATTGAGAGCTAAAACAATATGTACGTGGAGTTTTGCATCCGTAAATTGGAATGTCTACCCAGAAGAAATTCATGAAAAATCGCTTTTCTTCGCTCCTTTGAATGCGTATAACCCTTCAATGAATATGTTGGGTGTACAAATAAGTTTTTTGCAGACTGTCCTAAAACTTATTTTTACACCTGATAACAGATTCAGATCTTCAGGTTTAATTGTTTCCTTTGCGGATCTGGATTACACAGATTGATTAAAATAGTTGTCAAACTGAGAATTTCAATCCAATCTACAATTTTTCCTTTGCATGTGCAATTTTTTTTTTTAATATTTACCTGAGAACCATTTCTTGTTTGGCATCATAGTTCTAAACGGAAAACAGGTCATATTATGCATTTTAATACGAAATACAAAGCAGGGTACAAGAACCTATTTAAATGTAAAATATAGAAACAGTATCAAAGCTATTTCAAATAGTTGACATCTCTGGAAATGTATTTCAATATTATTAATTATTTAGGAAAAAATAATAAGACTCCATTCACTGAGATTGCCACATATATTCTGTTACAGCGAGGATTTGATTAACTTACGAAATTGATTAATGCTATTATCAGTTCAGAATATTGATATTTACCATACACACCTGATATGAGCACCAACACTATCCACATGATCCCCACCAAACTCTTCATCATGTCATTGTGTCACGTCCACCTCATTTCTTCTCGCTCCCTTGACCTCTTCCTGATCCTTCAGTGCACGCACTGGAACAGAAAATAGCAGTTGAGAAAATAACAAATATATTTGTTCTATGACACACCGTGTCATAGACACGAAGAATCGTATGCACGACATGGGGTTCTCTCCCTCACCAGATCAGTGATTCTACGTCACCTGCCTGAGCAGCACGTAACGCGCTCGAACCTCATTAGATACATAGAGATTATAATTAGTATCATAAGGACTAAGGACTGATCGCTCGATGTACCCAAGTCAGTGTCTTTATCAAAATATATCAATCACTGACCACTAAATAGACACCAGGTCTAATTATTAAACGATCCTTTCCCTTGTTCCTCACGTGAACTGAAACATATCAACGCATCGAATGATCATTAAATTTCGTGGTGATCGGTATCTAGGGAATTTCAATGTGCAATATTTCCTCATTGGTTCCATGTTCATATGTATTGACAAATCAATTGACAAATACCTGATAACATGAATGGAATGAACGTCAGTTGAGTCTGTTACAGAAATCTGACCTCTGTATCGAAAATCTGTTCACTGCTTACGCTTTGATAAACTTCGTACATCCACTGAATATGATTGTTCCGTATTGACCCAATTTATGATATTAATCTTTAATCGTGTACATTAGGGATTTTGTAAAATGAAACATCCACCCTCGATCAGAAAAACTCATTCAATCTTGTCAAATCTCGCACACGCAGCGAAGAGACACACGCATACACGGGTTGCTATGTTTGCGTGAGACTCCAAGCAACCATGTGTAAGAGTGCGAGAGTAAGAAATAAAGGGAGAAGAAAGTTCTCTACTTCGCACGTATGTTTGCCTAGGCAACGCACGAGGCAGAGGGAGAGAGGGAAATTGGAACATGTGAAGGTAGATACACCAAAAGAAAAAGCATGCTCTGAACGCAAGGGAACACTTCACGCTTCTAACGCATTCGTTATAACGTGCGTTAAATGCATGAGCCCATCCTTTTTGTGCATGAGTCTCCATGCCCAGAATGCGGGAGCTGGCGGCCCCCACCACGCAGTCGGTGGGACACTAACACTGTCTCACCACGCGTCCGTGTGAGAAAGAAAGAAAGTCTAGAATATAGACTTTCTCTGTTCACACGGACATGCGGTGAAACAGTATTAGTATCCCACCGACCGCGTGGTGGGGGCCGCCAGCTCCCGCATTCTGGGATCACTGCCATGCCTTCTAAGCATGTTACCATGCGTTGAAAGCACGTTATAGCAACAGCGTTAGAAGCGTGAAGGGCTCCTTTGCATTGGAGCATGCTTTTTTTCTCGGTGTAGAGATACAGACATTTCTCCGCATCGCGCGTAATTAGTGTTGCCGCGATCCGAGCTAATCCGAATTTTGAGCATGAACTCGGCTTGGCTCTTGTTTTGGACAAATAGACTCGGCTCGCAAATCCGATCGATAGATCCACTGCTCGGATCGAAGCTCGGATCGGTCCGAAGGTCGTCGAGCTAGTCCGGAGATCTCACGATCCTACTCCGTTCAAAACAAACGCGAATAAGAAATTCTTGCATCTAGGGGCTTCTTGGAATAGAGCATACAGTACAGGCCATAAGTTTGAATCAACCTAAAGACATTCAACATTTTTGCATCTCCGCTGTTCGAAATTGATTTATTCCATACAAACTACATAAATAATAATCAAGAAATGTCTAAACAATATAAAACACAATAAACTTATGTAAATAAAGTAAGTTGATTGCCTGAAACAAACACGTCAACTGAAAAAATTGTTTTTCCTTTGGGTATATTCAAACTTTTGGCCTGTACTGTATTTCTGAAGCTCTTGAAGTTTAAGAATAAAACAATGTTTTCTCAGAATTTTCATGACTCGGCAAATCAGATTTCATAAATGTTAGTTGTAAAAACTGCATGAATGCATCTTCTAATGAATAAATAGATAAATATTTCATTAAATCTATCTTCAGAGGATTGACGATGAAGAAAAATCCACTTTATAAACATATTTTCTTAATATCGGTTCTGCTACTAATGAAACATTGAACACAATATTGTTTCATAAACCGATTTTGACAAATGAAATTTCATGAGATTTGGTCAGAACATTGTCCAAGGTTCAATGAGATTTTGCGAGATTCAGTGAGATTTGACGAGAATCAATGGTTCTTCTTAACCAGGGCCCTTCGTCTGACAGGAAATTTTCTCGGTAATGATCTACCTCGTCAATCTCATAGTTCTGGCTCAACTCGAAACTCGGACCGACTGAAATTTTTTCAGCTCTGGTCGGACATCGGATCGTTTGAAATTATTGATATCGGCTCGAAATTTCGCGTGGTTCAAACCCGTTCAAAACACGTTTTTTGAGGACGTCGTTTGATGGTTTTTTTTTAATATTAGTTTAAATTACACGTCATCAAAACGTAAATTCCTGGTCGTCTAACTCCCTATCAAATGTCAACTAAAAATCAACGTTGTGAAATCAACGACTGACGTCCGTTTGACAGTTTAACGTTCTTTCAACGTTGAAATAACGTGTGTGTGTTTATTGGGAGTATTATTCAACATATCTCAATAGCTACTACATCTGTACGAGATTCAAGTATGAAGGAAGCAACTGAGAAGGAAAAGCAGATGACCGTCGAGAATTCTCAAATCAACGAGCTTATCATTTCGGGTGACGATTCATGGGGAAGAAGAAGCTTCTCTTCGCTTTTTGGATTAGTTACACTTATTGGTTGGTTCCCCGGCAAATTCTTATACGTGTGCGCAAAATCAAAATATTGTGAGGCTTGCGAGTGTTGAAAGAAAAAAAAACATGGTACTGAATACGAAGGATGGTTTGATGAACATCAGTCGCAATGCCAAATTAATCATGTGGAGTCGGCGGGAAAGATGGAGGTTGACGCGGTTGTGGGAATGTTTCGACGATCCGAGACTCTGTACGATCTCAAGTACGCTAGGTCCGTTGGTGATGGTGATTCCAAAACCTATAGAAGGTATCACTGATGCCAAGCCGTATGAAGATTTTGATGTTGCCAAAAAGGAATGCATCAATCATGTTCAGAAGAGGATGGGAACTCGTTTAAGAAACTTGAAGAAAAAAATTAAAGGTCTGCGCGGCCGCGGCAAACTGACTGGCCAACTCATTGACGAATTGTATTACGGTCTTGCAATCAGAAGAGATCCTGATTCAAGTAAAAAAATACGTAATGATATTTATGCAACTTTATATCTCAAGAATTCAACCGATGAAAAGCCGCAACATGAGAACTGTTCGTCCGGAATCGAATTTTGGTCCTCTTGGAAACGAGCGAAAGCTTCTAATACTCTCGAGGTTTATGAACACGGTCCCGTAATGCACGATGATGTTTTCAATTCAATCAAACCTATTTACGATGAATTTGGCTCGGATGAGCTTCTTTCTCGCTGCTTGAGAGGATTCACGCAAAATGCGAATGAATCGTTCAACCCAGTCGTTTGGACGATCGCACCGAAGGCAATCTCAAGCGGAAAAGCAGTGCTTGATGGAGCGACTAATATCGTAGTAATTAAATTAAATGATGGTTTATCAAGCATTTTATATTTTTTGGATGTACTCGGAATAACTGTTGATCTACGATGCTACGATTTTTGCATGGGAAGCGATTCAAACCGTATCAAACTCGCCGAACGTGCGGTTTCAGACATTGCAAGAGCCTGGCGAGGCGACGCTTAAACGTCCAAGAAAGAGCTGGAAAAGAGTTATTTGAACTTAGAAAGGCAGTTATATGGTGCTGGGATTGCAAACTAAAGGTAAAGAAGTCAGCAAGCCTCTATTTCAAGAATTTCCTATCGTAAACTCATTCTCAAACTTCAAACCCGTTTTTCTCGGAACCACTTTCCCAAAATCGGCCAACATCGGAATTCGAGTAATTTTCATTCGATTGACTTGAAAATCTAACTGTAGCTTCTCGGATAGATTATCCATCGAAGTACATAGAATTTTTACGATTGATGAACAATTACGATTCTTATAAACAAATTATGGTCGATTTTTTCGTCGAAAATGCGATTTTTTTTTCCAAATTGATGCCAAAATTGCAAAAATCAATATTTCTCAATAATCCCAGGTACTTCTGTGGTAACATTCATGTAGATTGAGAAAAAATTTTGTTTATCGTTCTAGCTGCAGACGTACGAGACTTCTGATGTCGGCCGTGGAGCGCCTTCAAAAAATACCCTCCTTCTGTATATACAACTGAGCCGCCATTTTGTCTTCAATATTGAAAGAAAACATTTTTTTTCACCTCAAGATATGTATAATGAATCCTCGAAACCTTATATTGATCGTTCCATTTGCAGAGCCACAAAAAATTCACAGAAAACCCTCTCATTTTCAGGCTCCAAACAAATATAACTCCTTAATCAACCTCCTCACAGATTTCATCAAATTTTGTTTGTGACGCAGAAAATCAGAGTGTTACAATTGAAGATCTATAAAATAGTTCGATTGTCAATATTTAGAAAAACTTTTAATCAACCATATGGACAGATTGAACGTTGGTGCCATTGAATTCGCTTCAAATTATAAATCATTTCTATCTTGTCGAATCAGTGTTCTGTATCCATTCACTTCTACGTTCCATGTAAACATTCAAATAACATCGATGAATTTTATTGGCGTTAATGTGTACCATTTCTCCTTCTTCATGAATAAAAAGAGAATTAATCCATTCAGACGTGCTGGCGTATCAGTTGAAACGTGACATGTACCTGTCTATTGGTTGGTCAACCACCATTTTAATAACACACGTATCTTCTGATCTTCTCCGCCGATTGTCATGAAGTTTTCACCACGGTTAGATTTAATAGAATTGATGGGAGCTTCATGTCAGTTTCAGTCGGATCGATTTCAAACTTGAGTGTGAGCCAGAAAAAACATCGTTTGGCGTGAATATGGATATTTTTTATTCTGAATAATTCAAGACGCGAAAACTTTGTCGGCATTTCAAAATCAGGTGATTGATGAGTACTCTCATATTGATTCCAATTGATTCTACTGCTTGGTCAATTTCAAGGAGCCGGTGAACAATGTTACTCAAAATGGAAGTGCTCATAGAGGCTCGCGTATTTTTCACTTGTAATACTAGTCCTGTATGAATTTGATTAAGATATACAGTATGTTGAGAAAAAGTGTACAAAAAAAGTGGTTTATGATTGTAACTTGTTTAGATCCTGCGATTTCGTTGATAATCAATTTCATACAGTAAAATTTTCCTCGCAAAATGATATATCTATTATTCATTACGGTAAATGATGAATTTCCACAAAACAATAATAGTTATAAAATGAATGAATGAATTCACGATCTTCAAACTATCTAACATTCGAATCGTGTCTATCAACTAACTTGAAGGTAAGGAATCAGAATCCAGTTCATATGGGGAAGAAATGAGTGATCCAAATCTTCGTTAACTACACGGAAAAAAAAGTATGGCTATTATAACGATCTGAAGTATGGTTAAGAAGATAGCTGTAATGACAATGCTGTATCGCTATAGTGACGATACAGATGGCTATGCTGGCGATCTACATCGTTCCTCGGATGATTTGTATGATCATAGCAACGATACTAATACCACTAATACCACTTTGGATAGTCATCACAACTATCCAGTATCGTTATGACAGCGATATTTTGTTCTCCGTGTAGTATATCACTTTTGGACGGAGCGACAATCTGAGAAGAATTAGTATACCAGATTTCAATAATTCGTTGACTTCTCCCATTATTTGAACGATGAAAATGGGAAGTAGATTCCATTATGAAACAATGAACAAAGTCAATGGATTAATAAAATCTGCTTTACGAATTCTTCTCGAATTTGTGATGCGTCCAAAAGTGACAACTAATCAACAACAATTTGGATAACTGATTATTCCCGTGTCATTGATGGAAAATATGCTGTTACTAATTTGAAGTTGCCTTTACCACAGTGTTTATTACCGGCTTGCATTCTTTTATCATTCGGAACTAATTTCTACAGCTAACTTTAGTTCATTGGTTTAAATAAATGATCTTCTCCGGACAGAAGACACCGATCGGTATATTATTATGTTTATGATATAATGACATTCAAATCGTCAATTGAAAACTTCACGAAGAGTATAAAATTCACGTGAATTTCATATCTTCGATCCTTGTGTTATTCAAACAGATATAAGTTAACGAGACATGGTATTAAACACATATGTTTATAGAACACATGTGTTTACAGAAAAAATGTATTCCACAGCACGGTGGATCTGAAGAGAACATAACCGCATGTTTCTGTATACGGGATAATCACAATGATATCGGTGTAATATAAATCAAAATACACCCTCCCTAAATCAATTCACCTCTCATAAGTTAAATTTATTCCTCACAATATGACATATATTGCTAGGATCCGCACGCTATACATAAACTGGAGTATGCGTTAATGATAGGGTTCTTGAATTTGAATTATGGATGAATGAGACTTCCTTTCCTCTTTGTTGAAAATTATTTGTCCATCGGGTGATGGATTCTTATTTTGTATGCTTTCAAGGGAGGTTTGAATCATCATATGGCCTGCAATAATTGAATGCTGATCGTGAATAATGGATGGTCGAGAATTCGTTCATTATCATGCACAGGATGATTCAGAACTCCTGCACCATACTTCATAGGCATATTCTTCAGTCACAATTCAATGATTTCTCGTTGAAAAAAATTTTTTTGAGGCTTCCCTAGTAGAAATTTGATCAGGCGTTCCCTATTTCTAATAAGGTCCTGATCAGGTTAAAATCCGGAAACCGCGAATAAAGAAAATCTTATTAGGCCCTTACAAGGGACTTATCTAATTTCCCTAATAGGATTCAAATAGGTTTTTAACGCAGGGGTGCAATAGGGTTCGGATGAGATTTCCATAAAATCAAGCAAAATAGGGAAAACCGTAACGAAACCTCATGAGGGACTGATGAGAAATCGGGCATGCCTCGTCAGGCCCTGGTATTTTCCCATCCAAAATTTCTACTAGGGTTAGTTTTTGAGATACGAGCATTTTAGGATTTTTAGAAAAATCCAAATCACTCAAAAGCATCATGTGTGATAAACTTCAACTTGATACCATTGGCTGAGTTGGAGAACGGTGGATCTCTGGAGAAAAAATTGAACTATTCTGTCACCTCTCAATCCAAAGTTATAGCGATTCGGACTTTTGGGCTTTCAGCCAATCAGAATTCAGCAACTTTGAATTTTTATAGCTCCGAAACAAAGAATGACAGGATAGTTCAATTTTTTTCTCAGAGATCTGCCATTCTTCAACTTAACCAATAGTATGAAGTGAAGTTTGTAGCACACAATGCTTATGAGTTATTTGTTTTTTTTTCAATCTGAAACTGCTCGTATCTCAAAAACTAAGCCTCGAAAAATTTTTTTTTAACAGGAACTCATTGAATTTTGACTGAAGAATATGCTCATGAAATACGGTGCAAGAGTTCTGAATCATCCTGTATATAATCAAGGAATACGTTAGCATTAATAATATGTTACATGAAACAGGTCGGATGGAAGAAAGAAAGTATGGAGACAGTAGTCTTGAGATACTGGAGAGGTCCATCGATCCTTCTTGAAGAACCAGATGAAATCCAAATAAAATCTGAATAGGTTTCGAATTTTATCCGGTTCCATTCGAGAAGAAATATAAATCTTATGTCTGGGTTTTAACCAGATCCTATCTGGGTCTTATTCAAGATGCATTTCAAAAATTGCAATCTTTATGATTGCGCTGAAAAAAAATTATTCGTTAGAATCCAATTTTATTAGCATTGCGAATGATTTTCCTTATTCGATTGGCAGCCAAAACCAACTGACAATTGAATTGTTTGAAGTTTGCTCAGCGAGAATTGAATTGGTCCTGCGAATGAGCGACTTGGTCTCTTTCACATGAGCGGATCTGAAATATGACTAAAAAGGTGAACTCTTGACTTCCGAAAAGAATTCACAAAACTTATTCCCACCTGTTTGTGATGCCTGAATTGTTGAATCATTGTACGACTATTTGAATAATGAGATAAGAGAAAATTTAGAAAAATATTTGTTTAATTTCAAACACCAGGATTTATTAAATCTCGAGAGGGGTGTCGTATTATATTGATCTCGAATGACAAAAAATCGTTTGATGCTTGGACGCAATAAACTTCATCCTTTCAGACATGTCATTTTCCATTATGCTCACACTCGACTTGATGTAGAAATTTGTCTTCGAGCACCGTTAACCCTCAATTGGTTTCATGGGCTGTGATAGCGCTATGCGAGGAGGAAAATGTTGAGCTGTATCAGCTGGATTTCAGCTATCATAACTAGATATCTCGCTGCAGCAGTTAAAATTTAGCTGGTAGAGCTCAACATTTTTTTCCGTGTGGAGAAAATTTCAATGCCTCGAATCTTTCCATATCTCTGCCTTCAGCGCGTCTCCGTCTCACTAAGGTAGAAATAGTACCGTGGAATCATCTATAACTGAAGTATTCAAATTTGAAAAATTCTCAAAAAATAACCATACCAATTAAAATTGAAAATAAACGATATTCATTATTACCGAATTCCGTTCAAGAGTTTCGAATCCACCCCAAGATACGACAACAAAGCAATTACAGAGACATTTATTTTGACCGTCCTGTTTAATTCTTGATTTATCCCTTTCCGCTCCGCAGTTCCCAGGACGCACCTGGATAGATTCACACACAAGAACATTCTTCAAAAACTATTTTATACACTAAAAAAAATTTAGAGGTAAATTTACTATCGGATTGTAGGAGTAGAGGAACATACTTACTTCTAATGGAATTTACTGTAAAACACTGTAGATATGATCAGGTTTCTATTGTTATGCTGCAGTAAATTCCATTGGGAAGTCATTGTATGCTTCTCCATTCCTATAATCCCATATTAAATTCAACTTCAAATTTTCCTCAGTGTGTAAAAACTCTGGATAGACCCGGCATCACTATCACTTATCAGCTATAAATTGATCCCACTCACTCATTGCTATGTGAAGTTACATTATTCTCACTTTTGAAGAGCTGATTCTCACGCCAAGAAGAATAGAACATAGAAAAAATCAGGAAATTTTGCGAGGAGGAAAACTTTTCTAAAGATATCCCTCCTTGTAGAGAAATCGCCTGGAAAACAAATTATTTCGTTCCATGCAATTGAATTGAACATTTCGCGAAATAAAAACCAGAATTGGACATTTTCGGAACATTTTTTTCCTTTTATATTTTTATGAAAGTCGATGCACGTCATATTGCATCGTGAAATCATTGTTTTTCCTGGATAAAAATGAAGGTTTACGAAAATGATTATCCCGATCTCCCCATTGCAACGGAGAATATCCCAGAATTGAATATTATCAAAACTTGTTCTTCTTTTACGTCTTTCAAATGGCTCATGCGATCAGTATCAAGATGAGAGCTCCTCGCCTCTTCGCCAAGACTAACATTTTGGAAGAAGAATCATTTTAGTCTATGCATTTTAACAGAAGTTATCCTGAACGATCGGGAATTTAAAAAAACACCAGATAGATACTTTCGGGAATCGAAATTTTTCGACATGTGGAAGCATTTTGAAACAAGAAAATACTCTACTTCCTTCTCAATTTTGGTTTTCGATTCTATCACAATGTGTTTATTTCCTTATATTATATATGGGCCATTTTATTGAAATCTGTCATTTATAAAGAACAATTATAATTTTTCTGGATTAATTGTACTTTGAATATAATAGTATTTTCCTTCTCTTCTCTTTCATGCGTTCATTCGTTGGATTCTTAAAGAGGTTGAACTATTCTTGCATATTTATTACTTTTTCCCCCATTCTTTCATTCCCGCATTTTGTAATATTTTTCCATTATTATTATTTTTTCATATCCATTGCTCACTTAATTTTGATAACTCCATAATCATATCTAAATCATCAGCCCCAGTCGGAATTCACATGGATATCTTGAATTTTAATCCAAACATTGTTGAAATTGTGCAAATATAAACTTCTTCTGAAGTTTTGTTCTCACTCATATTACAATATTCGCGACGATTGTGGGGATTGTAAAATAACCAAGCTGTATAAGTTAACGAACAAGAAAAATATGTGATGTAACCCTTGACATAACTTCCAGTACGTACACCACGTTTCAATAAGACAAACTCATTAAGTTTCTCCGCCAGCTCATTGTACCAATGGCGTATTTTGATAGTGAATTATTGAACCAATTTGTAATAGTGACGGTCGTTGGATAGAAATTGATCACCAGCAAAGTTGCAGCCATTGTGAGTTATTCAAAAGAATATAAATATCCATGTGAATAGAAGTAACTGAAACAATATTCTGTGAAAATAATATATGAGTCATTTCATGTGAAATGAAGAGTAAAATTATCAATTCTGTGTTCCTGATGAATAAATGAGTAGACGTATTCTTTAATTTCATTTCAATATAATATTAAGGATTCTTAAATTATACACTATTTGAATTTCAGGATTTGCAATAACCTTTTCTGTTTGGTGTCTTACAATTCAAAAAATAATCAATGCATAAAAATGATATTTGGTGTGAAAGTTAGCATTTGTTTCTCAGCTTCCTTGCAGTATATTTGAAGAATATCCATTTTTTGTTGATGTATAAATTGATAAAATTCAATAAACAAACAAGTCCTCATCAAATTTGGACATGATTCTTGCCAATATTTTGTGTTGTGAATGTTTATCTAGTCCCAAGAAAATTATATAAAAAGTTCAGGATGAACCGTAACAAATTACACATGGCGAACCCCACCGTAGATTGAATTCACAGAAAATTATTTGCAGTAACCTCGGCACAGTTGATTTCAACTAATGTGAAATTATTTCAACTCCGTAGCGGATTTGTTCATCCTCCAATTCTCCGCGGTTTCAGATTTTGAATGTTCCCCTCGGTGCAACAAACATATACACAACTGCACTGTCATCCTCTTCTGATGACTGGTTACAACAAGTAAGAGTTATCACTTCATAAGCCTTGTTGTGGCTCTGAAGAAAAAATATTACAAATATCCACAAAGTGTGATTCATCATGAATCATAATTTTCACGTTTAGGGACTCACGTGATCTTGATATTTTCAAAAACATGATTGAAAACACAAAGATACGCAATGGAAGGAGGTGGAAAGTATACAATTGGAATAGGGGATTAGCTGTAAGTTTGCCCGTGAAAAAATCATTCACGTCTGATTAGACTTGTTCAAGCCTGATCATGGACATTTTTTGGTAAAATTATTCATACTGAACACTGGCTGTACGTGGTTGAGCCTGAATAGCTTAATCATAACTCAAAAGGCCTCAATTTTGTACCCACGTGGGAACCCGTGTTTGAGCTTGACTGTGTGCGATCATGCCAGACAACCCATTCTCGCCCGAGATCATGCAAAATAGTACCAGATGAGAACTATTCATAGAAGATGAGTCTGTGTTGATTCTTTTATCGAATGCACATGCTTCATCATGTTCAATCGGCCACAAACGCATTCGCGTACTCTGATCACGCGTGATCATGCCTGAAAACTGGAAACTGTATAAACGCAATCAGTATAAATGATTGATAATAAAACACCTTTTTATAAAATTCCTATAGCTTTATCCCTTATAGAAACCTTATTGGTTCTGTATGAATTTTTCATGCATAACGGACCATAATCGAGCGTGGTTAGACGTAATTATGCATAATTAATCCTGATCATGCGGGTACAAAATTGAGGCCTGATCAGGCGTCATCAGACGTGGGAGATTTCTTCACGTGTGCATTGCATCTACTGAAAATTCTAAACGCGGTTTCTTTCAAACTATGTTTTTAGACCGTATCCGCACGATAACTCAGTCAATTCTGAATATTCTTTAATTGCTTTTTCTGAAAATCTTGATAATTATTTCGTCTGAATTCTGACGAGAGGTTGTTTCAATTTTTTTATTTGGACAATGTTTTTTGAATTATTAAACCCTTATTTGTTTTTGAAAACTGACAAGTTTGAGATACTGCAATTTCTTTGTTTTCGAAGAAACAGTTTTTGTATAGATACGGCGTGAGCAACAATGTTATTTGTTTCCCCACAACTAATGCAGTTTTAACAGCAAACGAAGTCGCGCATCCGTTGTGTTGATCAAAGTTAGTCTTTTCTATACTCACGCTGTTATCCTCATTCAATTGAAAACGTTATAAAGAGAGGATCGTAGCACTATTCTAAGGCTCGTTATCTCGAGAATCAAGTGCGTTGCGATTTAATATCGTGGCTCGCAAGATAC
The DNA here is from genome assembly GCA_018340375.1 of Gonatopus flavifemur. Lineage (NCBI taxonomy): Eukaryota > Metazoa > Arthropoda > Insecta > Hymenoptera > Dryinidae > Gonatopus > Gonatopus flavifemur. The sequence goes on from JAFFJZ010000004.1 coordinate 23,356,509, forward strand.
TTTTGTCTCGTGTAATTGAAGTTCAATCTCAGGTTGGATTGTATTTTCCTATGATCCAATTTTATAAAAACAGCAAAAAAATAAATACAACGTTTCCAAATGAATTTGATTCATGGATTTTATAAATTGTTCCATGTTTCATCAATCTCCGTACTTTTCGTGTACAAAATAGACCACATCCTCAGATATTCCAAGTATTTTAATGATTTCTCGTTGAGCGTGGATGTATGTATATTTTTTTTTCATCTAGTCACTTAGATAACTCAGTAAATTCGGAACATTTACATGTATATCCTCGCTCTTTCTACGAAGCTGTGAACATATACATTTTTCTTTTATGGATATAGACAATTACCGTTGGACAATGGAATGGAAAAAAGCAAAAGCCAGTGCAGGAAAAAATTGGGAAGGAAAACACCACCAGTAGAGTACTGAGAACTGTGAAAATAAACCATGAGAAAGGAGCATGTTCTCTTGTTCATTCGTGAGAAAAAGGACAAATGAAAGCAACAAGAAAAATACATTCTTCCTTTCTATTATCCTTTTTTTCTACCAGTATAAACGTGTCTCTGTTATATAAGGACGTTGTGCGTTTTTCTCCCCGGAGATTCGATGTATGACGAAATCCATTTTACGTCGCATTGAATACACGTCAAAAATATGAAAATAATTCAAGTTAACGTGACTTTGACTAGTTATATTTGTCTTTGATTAGAAAAGATGACAACAATATGGAAATATTAGATCAGAAATTTTTTTTCGCAATCCCGAAAAGATAAAATTATTTCAGTCTAAGTCACTGATACATCTAGATGCCCATATCTTGAATGGTCAATTTTTTGCAAGGGTTGAAATGATTGAACTACTAGAAGAGGATGACAGCTCCGTCCAGGAGTAAGCCGAATCATCAGGAATGCATGGATCAAAATGAGCATTCAACTGATACAATCATTCAGCTAAAACGAAGATACAGAGCAGGGTAGCCATCAATGGAATAGAAACCTTTAGCAATTAACCCAAAGAAAAATTTGGAATAGTTAGCAGAATTTTTGTGATTATCCACTGAGAAAGGAACTTGTAAAATCGACATCTTATTGAGTATATATAGAGATGATTTGAAATCGAGTGCAAGCGATTACAATTTTTGTTGACTTCACAACAACAACGCATATGAAATATATCACAGCTGATGTGAAATATACCATAGCTGAAGGAAATCTTACTTTCCCTGCGGTGGTATTAGCCGGAATTGTAGTAGCTTGCACTCCATTTTTGAATCGTCTATATATTTACTCGACAAGATGTTACGTCAAAACTGTCGTTTCCTTCAGTTCTCTGTGACTTGCGATAAATGTTATTAGGGAGAACACCAAATCGTCTAGTCTGGTGTTCCTTTTTATACCCCACTTTAGTCAGGATGAACCTAAACAAGGACTGGGGAAGGATAACGTTTCAAATCAAATTCTCACTCACTTTCCATGTTGTGATGTATGTGAATATATTCAAAAAGAGGGTGTTTTTATAATGTGTAGTGTAAGTGTGTGGACGTGTCGTGTCAAAACATTTAAAAAATCGATCGATACGAGTAAACATGTTTCTTGAATTTATAGAAAAATTAGAGTAAAATTAGGGAGGAAATTTTGTATTAAATGTTTTATCCAATTCAATGACAAAATTATCAAAATTTAAATTGAATTCAAATTTCAGTGATATAAAAGTATTCTGGGGTTCGCATTTTCATCCTTCCAGAGGTTTTTAAAAAAAGACTTCCCTCTTCCTTCCTGATTCAGGAGCAGTATCTGCCCTTGAATGGCAATATTTGCCGGCTATTCTTGTCTGGATTTGTGGAATAATATGTTGAATTTCGACAATCCGATCCTGATTCACTAAAATAAAAAAAAGGAAATAGGGGGTACTCGATTATTTTAAATTCACGAAATGATATCACCAGAGAATTTGGATACTTGAAAGTCTATTCAAACAGAAGAAAAAGAAATCCACACTATTCAGTATTTGAAAATTGTCATTATTTGAAAAATCTCTATTTGAAATCGAAAAATCACGAATTGAAAAAAGAAACGGCGACTGCAAGTATATATGGAAAACAACTGAATCAACACTTCGATAATAGAATTTATTGAAAATTGAATAACACTTGTGACGTGATAATTTTTATGAAAATCAAATTCAATAAAAAGAAAAAGATCAATCTTTTCTTTTTTATCAATGAAATTTGATAATCACAAAAATTTAGATGGGACCCCGGGTTCCTGGGCGCAAATTCCTTTAGTTCTCACTGAGAAGTGTTGGCGGAAGCACAATCCAATGAAAGTAAAAGGTTCATATAATATATATATAAATTTGTATTTCATTTAAAAAATTGAATTTGTCAAATAAAAACGCAAATCATACATGTATTGAATATACATACTTTTGGCAACTTTCTGCAGAAATTGCTGGATGTAAAGTGAATTTGTCGTTGTGTCCTGGGTTAGAGGAAGGCTTTCTTCAATGCTTCCTCTTAGTGTGATGAAGTTTAGAATATACGAGCGTTTTTGGTGTATTAAGTGAGAACGAAAATGAGGGTGTTCTTTTTGCTCAAAATGCACTCATACTTATATGTGTGCCCTTAGACAAAATCTCAGTGATTGGCTAATGGTTCTTTGGTGGGAAAATTTTAAGATTTAACCAATCACTGATTTGAACTCCGGTTCTCAACCGATGGATCTCGTCCAAATTCTTCATCTTCCTTGATCGGGAAAGCTCCAGTTTTCAACCCTCGAACAGTAGCGTTTTGTCCTCCGCTTGGTTCGAGAGGTCGTTCTCTATACGTATAATATGGATGTTTTTTCAGGATTGTCTTGGGTTTAAGTATTTTCACTCACAACTTGGTTGTAAAAGGAAAATTTGGATATTTTATTTGTTTGTCCCTTATAATCATGATAATTATTCAATATTTCAAACAACAATAAAAAAAACATATAAAATTTAATTATCAAAATACATGGAAATATATATACAGGGTGGGGCATTTAAAGTGTCGCGGGCGTTTTTTCCAAAAATAAAATGAGATACGAGAAAATTTTTCGGACAAAAATTGTAGGGTATCGAGGGGGACATCCGATGGTGGCCTTGGCTGTGACCTCAAATCTCATCTTCAAAGGCATTCTGAGGTCAACTCTTGTTTTTTAAATAGCATCTCATATTTTTTACTGCAGATTTGGATTCTAGGCCAAAAACCAAGAAACTTTTGTCTGAACCATTTTCCTGAAATCCGCAAAGATGGCGCTCTAATCGATATTGTTCCATACTGAATCTGACATTAGAATAACTCGAAAACGAAGGGTCTTGGAGGAGAATGTTTCGGACAAAAGTTGTCTGATTCCAAGGGGGACCCCTTGAACTGAAACGGAGGTGATGGGGTATAACAGACAAAACACAACACATTTCAATCGTCTACATCACTTGGATAATTTTAATGCAGTAGATGCTCAAAATGATGGCCTTCGACCTCAATACACATTTCCAAACGTTTTACAAAAGATTGCTGAACTCGTGCTAAAATATCTCCATTGATGCTCGCGCATGCATTGATGATTCGTTGACGCATATTCTCAGGTGTAGTCGGTGCTTGTTGATAAACTGGATCTTTTATGTATCCCCATAAAAAAAAATCTGGAGAAGTAAGATCCGGAGAACGGGCAGGCCAATGAACTGGTCCACGACGTCCTATCCATCGTCCAGGATAATCTCTGTCCAATATTTCTCGAGCTGTGACTGCATAATGGGATGGACAACCATCGTGTTGATACCACATATTCAATCGTTCCTGAATAGGTATGTCTTCAAGTAATGTTGGAAGTACTTGATCTAAGAAATGTCTGTACTTCTCTCCATTTAGCGTATCTGCAATGAAGTACGGTCCAATTACTCGAGAACGAAAAATACCACACCAAACATTCACAGCCCATTGTCTTTGATGCTCTACTTGACGTAACCATCTTGGATTTTCTGTCGCCCGGTAATGCATATTATGTCGATTTACTTGACCATGATTGGTGAACGTCGACTCATCAGAAAATAATATGTTGATGATGTTGTTATTGTGCATTTGCGCTAGACCCCATCGACAAAACTGTACACGATTTTCGAAATCATCACCGTGAAGGTCTTGATGCAAACAAATGTGATACGGATGGGATTTGTGACGTTTCAGTATTCGAAGAACACTTCTTCGAGAAATTCCCGAATGGAGTTCAATTTCACGAGAGCTCACGTGTGGATTATTGGCTACTGCAGCTAGTACATTAACTTCCGCATTTTCTCCGCTAACAGTTCTCATTCGATGTCGTTTTTCCCTTGTAACACTTCCCGTTTCTGAGAATAATTTTGTAATGCGTTGAAAATACCTAATGGATGGCGTTGTTCTTTCAGGAAATCGTTCTGCATACAAGTCATATGCTTGTCTGGGGTTCTTATGCACTTCACCGTAAATGTAGATCATATCGATCTTTTCAGAAACCGTGTATCGGATATCCATGATTTTCAATTCGTCATAAACCAAGTAATAATCAAATGTAACTGACAAACTGACTTTCAAAATCGTGAATTTTCACTGAACGCCGTCGTTTGTTTACATCGCGTGAGCTCTGAATGGTGGTAATGTAGACGATTGAAATGTGTTGTGTATTGACAACTTTTGTACGAAACATTCTTTTGCAAGACCCTTCGTTTTCGAGTTATTCGAATGTCAGATTCAAAATGGAACAATATCGATTAGAGCGCCATTTTTGCGGATTTCAGGAAAATGGTTCAGACAAAAGTTTCTTGGTTTTTGACCTAGAATCCAAATCTGCAGTAAAAAATATGAGAGGCTATTTAAAAAACAAGAGTTGATCTCAGAATGCCCTTGAAGATGAGATTTGAGGTCAAAGCCAAGGCCACCATCGGATGTCCCCCTCGGTACCCTACAACTTTTGTCCGAAAAATTTTCTCGTATCTCACTTTATTTTTGGAAAAAACGCCCGCGACACTTTAAATGCCCCACCCCGTATATATATATTTATGTTTCTAAGGAAGGTTTAATTCTCTTTTTCAATGCAGGAGGATTGTTTATAATATAACTTTGGTATGTTGTATATTTATTAGTATATGATATTTCTTATATTATTTCTTAGACATAATGACTTCCATTTGGAACTTTCGAACTTCTTGACTTTATTGAATTTATGAGGAGATTTACATTTGATTCATCCAATTGTTCATGAATTATTCAAGAATTATCATATTGAATACTTCTTAATTTCGAAAATATTTATAAAATCAGTTTATATTGGGGAGTTTCATCACATTATTATAAGAAATTCATCATTTGAACATGAAAATAGTAATTTTCAATTGAATTTCGTGAAATTATAGGAAAGAGGGAGAAAATCTTTGATGTAAGAATTATATCACTTAATCCAATATTTCACTATGAATCCTGTTCAACAGACAATAATGTTATAATATTCCAACAGTGTATTCAAATTGAAAGATTGATAACTACCTATGGTTGAATTTGATTGAAAAATCTATTTCAATTAGGAAATTTTGTGTTTGAAGAATGAACATCATTTGTGCAAATAATTTTCAGTCATCAAATTGCTGTGAGTGAAGCATTGCGTGTATTGTTGTTCCCAATGACATCTGTCTTATCTGTCTTATATACAAAAAAAAGGGCCACTTCATGAATGTTTCTTTCATTCACGTGGTGGACTCTATAGGCTGTTCCAAAATCGTAGACTTAACGGTAGTCATCACTTTGTACATAGTTATTTTATCAGTTCCTTTTCTGATCATATTTCCCACCAGTTGGATATCACTTCTTTGTTTAATAAATAGGGGAGAGAGGGGCAACATGGAATGGTGGGGTAAGATGGAATTCGGGTTTTTGTAAAAAAGTACAGATGGTGCATCGATCACCAATAATCGGTTTTCACAGCTAGTGCACCTGAAACATTCTCCAATGTTTTCGTCGCCATATTGTGAAAAGTGTCAAAGCTGTACGGTGTTGTTGCTTGTGCGACTGAAAATCAGAAAATTCGAAGGTAACATTGAACTGTTATTTTATCAGTCATAACTATTTCAATTCTATAATGTTAGTGTTTTGAAATAATCTTAAAGTCTTACGGATCAATAAAATAACCAATAAAGTCGATGTCATTAGTTGCATCGTTTTTTTATAACCTCAGAAGTGTTATTTTTCTGCTTTTGTCTAGTTGGGGGCAAAATGGAATGGCCGAGCAGGGGCAAGATGGAATAAGTGTCAAACCATTCCATTTTGCCCCCAAATAAGTTTTCAGTAGTTTTCACGCAACTGTTTCTCTCTGAATAGTTCTAGAACATACTGATTGTTGGCCGACTCTACTATTAGGATGCGTGGTCATCTGTATTTTTGAATATTCTCAAAGTTCTCAAAAATGAATTTTTTTTTAAATTCTCAGGAATTTCAATGTTTCAAAAATGGAATTATAAAAGGCTTGTGGTATTATTCACGAATGAATAATAATTAACAAAAATACAGAAAAATGTTTGAATGACTCGATTGAGCGATAAAAATATCCAAAACTACGTACAGTTGGATTTGAGTTTGGAAGATGACTACATCCAATCCTATGTCATTTTTGTTGATTCCCCTGTTTCATATGGTTCGAAATTATAAAAGGAAGCCGGAGAGAGGAAAATGGACAGAAGACTCGATGGCAAAAGCTATTCAATACGTAAAAAATAATAATTCATTTGAAAAAGCCAGTCACGCATATGGTGTGCCTGTAGGAACTTCACACCATCATTTCAAGAAAGAAAACGCGCATAAAATGCTCGGTAGATTCAACCCTGTTTTTAATGCCGAAGGAGAAGCAGAAATTGCGGCACTCGCCAAGGAATTGAATTCCAAACTTTACGGTATGACGTATGAAAGGCTCAGAGAATTAGCTTATAAAGTTGCCGAAGAAAATGGAATTAGCCATCCCTTCAAAGATGGTAAAGCTGGAAAAGACTGGGTGAAAGGTTTCATGCAGAGAAATCCTACGATCTCACTCAGAATGCCTGAATCTACGAGTCTCGCCAGATGCGCTGGTTTCAATAGACAGAGAGTAGGTGAGTTTTATAAAAATATGACAGATGTTTTTGACAAACAAGATTTTTATGAAAATCTTCATTTAATTTTCAATACGGACGAAACGGGCGTTAAAACTTCATCCTCTAAGCCACCAAAAGTTGTTTCTGTAAGAGGAAAAAGGCAAGTTGGAGTCGTTGCTTCAGCAGAGAAAGGAACACTCATAACTATGATTGGTTGCGTCAGTGCCACAGGGAATGCTATTCCACCTGGTTTTATTTTTGGTTAACGGAAAAAAATGGCACCCCGGCTTCTGGATGGAGCGCCGAATGGATCCCACGGTTGTTGTTCTGATTCTGGGTGGATTAATGAGGATATATTCCTAGAATGGTTGAAGTTTTTCGTTGCTCAAGTATCGCCTTCTAAGGAGAGGAACGAGTTGTTGATATTAGACAATCACAAGTCGCATGTAAGTGTGAAAGCACTCGATTTTGCGAGAAATAATAATATCACTATGCTCTCTGTTCCACCTCACACAACGCATCGTCTTCAGCCACTGGACGTTTCAATCTACGAACCATTCAAAACAGCATTTGAAAAAGAAGTAGATTCTTTTCAAAAACAACACCCTGGTAGAAGAATTAACCAATACGATATAGCGAGACTTGTCCAACCAACTTTTCAAAAAAGTATGACTCCTAATAATATAACAGAAGGCTTTCGTGCTTGTGGAATATTTCCTTTGCGAGACAATATCTTCACTGATGCTGATTTTGCTCCATCGGAAGTTCATTTCATTCCAGAGGTAAATAACGTAGAGAATGAGCAAATGTATACCGATGATACTCCAAATCAAGGTGCTGTAGTGAATAGAAGTGCTTCAACGAATCGATCTGTGATAGATGAAGGAGCTGCAAAGAGTCAATCTGTGATAAACGAAGAAACTTCAACGACTCGATCTGTGATAAACAAAAGAGCCTTAAGGAGCCGATATGTGATAAACGTAGGAGCTCCAACGAGCCAATCTGTGATAAACGAAGGAGTCTCAACGAGTCAAAATCCTTCAATTAGTGAAGATGTTTCAATGCATGAAAGTGTTTCAAATCGGGATGTTCCTCTTGTTTCTCCTGCGGATGGTGACACAGGTTCCAACAAAAGTAAGTTCAAGCACTCTCCTAAAGATATCCTTCAAGTGCCGAAAGTTCAACGGTCTGCAGAAGTTAAGAGAAGAAAAAGATGTGAAAAATCTGAAATACTCACCGGTTCTCCATGATTCAAAACAAAAATTATGGAACAAGAAAAAATAGAGCTCACAAAAAAGGAAAAGATGGATAAAGTGAAGAAAGTTGTGAGAAACCTGACCACTGCAGTCAAAGGAAGAGTTCTGAAATATCCAACTCCCCCCCAAGAAGAAAAGAAGAACCCTGAAACTGACGTGCCATGCTCAATTTGTGGAGAGCTATTTTGTGATTCCAGGAGCGGAGAAACATGGATAAAATGCAATATTTGCCAACATTGGGCTCACAAATTATGCACAGATTATGAGAGGGGCATCTATATTTGTGACATTTGTAAAAACAGTATCCTTCGTAAACGTTGAACCTAATTTTGTGAGTAAAGCCTTGCCAAAGAAGTATAGACTGATGAGTTGAGTATTCATAATTTAGTCATGATACCTGTGATATCCTGAATTTAGTCTGCCACAATGTACTAATTGTCCGAATATAAGTCTAAAGTTCTGTATTCGTTTTAAATCAATCTTATAAATTTATTTTTTCATTCTTCGAGTAATATCTGTGTTTTTATACCATATTCCATTTTGCCCTCGTCTACATTTCGTCTTATTCCATCTTAGCCCTACAGTGGGGGCAAGATGGAATTTGAACAAGTTTTCTTTTTTCGTATTAAAACTGGAGAAAGAATTTGAATTTCCCAAACTTCACATTTTTTCTCAAATTTGGATGTATATACCTTAAGAAAGTACCTTACTTCAATCGGAAAAACGATTAGTAGCAAAATAATAGCCATTTGAAAAACACCATTGCATTTTGCCCCCCTCTCCCCTATTTGCATTCAACTTATTAAATGTGTTCTTTCAATAATCTGTAACCTGCGTTCCCCCACTTCTCAACCTTGTATGCGGCGAGCTAGAGGCACAAGGTGGTCTAATTGCAGTATTAATTAGGTTCGATTAAAATCATTAGCGGGTTCTCAGATTTGAAACGTTACACTATCTTACTAACTTTTCGAAAATGATCTTGTCCAGCACATATAAGTGCCAACAACAGCGCGCGGCCATGAAGGAAGAGAAGAATCCCTCAAACCACCTGAACGCACTGTGCCGCAACTTCTCCAAGCATTGCTCACACACGGATATTCCACCATAGATCGATTTCGAAGACCATGAAGCACAAAAACGCTAATCGAACAATCATGTTCACGACAATTCCCAAGATTTACATCGAAATTTAGATTCCCACGCCAAGGCGTGCGCAACTTACAAACAGGCAATATTTGATATTATCGATCTTTGTTTTTTATGAAAAATCCGTCAAATACCGTCAATCACTCTCGCAATTTCTCTTTGACATATTTATGTTGTTCATATCGGCTTACTCTTTCATTTATTCCTCCTCCATTCACGATTATGTGACGCATGTATAGGGTTTTCATGCTTGTATCTTTCGATCGACGGGAATTAAAATCTCAACGGTTATTCTCTCCCTTCTCCCTAACTTGTCGATCAAAAAAACATAACACCAGCTTCCACCCTTGCGTTCGTTATTTATTTGTAAGTGAACCCATACAACCGTTGTTCATCACCGACACGGATTCCGCGTGCTTGATTTTTATATCGGGTCTTTCATTCCGACAGGTCGCACGTTACGATATACACATATTTGCAGAAAGACGTAATACAGGCGTTCAAACGGATTTCAAACAGAATGATCTGCACTATTTCCTTTTCAAGATGAAGCAAGAATGATGCAACACTCACAGAGATGACCAAGCTTTGGTGGCCATACACGGTGCAAGCTTCAAATGCAGCTTCAATAACATCTTCAAAGTTTCCATTGGTGTGTTTTTTTAATCACAGGAAAGATTTGTCGCTCGATCTAAATTCAAGGTTAGATTCTATGATCTGCCAATGTTATATGTGTTCTATGTATTCTACACGGAGGAAAAGGAATTCGCTGTCGCAGCGAAATCTACTTTTGCTGGGTTCCTTTTGCCAGAGCAGCAAATTTTTTGCTGTGACAGCAAACTATTTGCTGTGCCAACAATCTTGTTAGCTGCGACAGCGAATTTTTAGCTGTGGCAGCAAAAAATGTTTACTATCCCAGCAAAATTTGTTTGCTATTCTGTATATAATACTGAAAATTTGCTGGCGGAGCAAACATTTTTTGCTGCCAGAGCTGAAAAATTGCTGTCGTAGCTAACACGATTGCTGTTATAGCAAATTTTTAGCTAGGTCAGCAAAAAATTTTGCTATTCTATATATAATACTTCGATTTGCTGCGTCAGCAAATTTTTCCTCTCCGTGTAAGGAGGGCCCATCATTTATCATAAATTCATTATGAAAACATCATTAATTATGTTAACTGGTGAAGTCGGATCTATGTTATAGTTGTACTGAGCCAATATTGAGCCAAAATTGATTCAACGTTACGTCCACAAGACCTCAATGTTGTGCCAATTTTACATCAATATTCAACTCCATGTGAAATGACTGCGAAAATAGAATTGAAAAAATCAAGTTACAAGCGACGTATGAAATTCAAAATGATATCCCAAATAGCAATTTGACCTTGCTGCAACGTTGTCAAGCAAGCTTGTGACAAGGTTGACATCAGCCTCCTAGTTGACACACGACAATGGTACAAGGTTACAAAATCCTTGCAGCAGAGTTGTAGCAGCCTTACACTGACAAGGTTGTTAAGAACAAGTCAAAAACAATCGAATGACAAGTCTGGCAAGCTCACATGTTATCTGGGCAAGCTTACATGTTGCTTAAGTTTGAATCGTTTATCGAAACGAATTGGTAATCAAACAAGGGAATTCTCAGCTTTTGAAGACCCAAAATTTTGCAGTAAATCCTTGGAATGATACCTCCAGTTCCAAGGAATTAATCTCAAAAGATAGACACTCATGATTTCTCAGATTTGATGAGTTTGAATTTTCGTTTCGTTTCTATAAACGATCCAAATTTCAACAATATAAAATGATTAACAATTATTCGGTTCTCATCAAATTTTTGACACCGATCCGGCTTCTTCACACATAATGAAACGTTTGACTTGAATCTGAAATGTGCCAATCATGGTCAGAGAATATTTGTGAAAATTGAACGATAAAACTCATTTGGTTAATGCAATACAAGATATGCTCATCGATGAATATAAGTTTATGAATAATAATGAAACTCCCAATTATCTCCACAATAGCTGAAAATCTAATGTCCGTGGGTTCATGGATTATGAATCTGCACAGCTTGTTTCGATTGATTCTTATACAAATATTTTCTCAATAGTGAAGGAGCCTATAATTTCCTTCGAGAACTCTATAGAAAATGAATTGATTTTTCAGAAATTCGATATTTCTGAAGGGGATTCTATTTTATTATGGAAATACCGGAATGGAGGAACATACTGACTCTCCGATGGAATTTACTGTGGAACATTGTGAATTCAATCAGACTCCTGTTGTCACGTGATTGTAAATTTCGTTGTAAGTCCAGTCTGTTCCCCGCTGACAAGTAAACCATAACAAATTCAATTAGGGCTGCACGAGAGTACGAAGCCAGTATCGATATCGTCTCGTATAGTCTCGACTATCCGAGACGATATTTCTATAATCAGAATCGAGACGATATGGATATTGAGGCATTCGAGACTCGAGAATATTAACGATATTTTGGAAAATTGAAAAATGTGTATGTTCTCTGAAGTATCCATAGCACCGATGTTGCCACGTTTGGATTGCGAAATTCAATGTGCACCAAGTCATCCCAATTAATCCCCATATCACCCAAGAATTATGGGGAATTCTTTGGGAATGCATTATATTATTACAGACTTCCTTTTGACTTCTTGTTGTAAACGGTTTCTCTTTCAGAGCTATAAACCATGTCAATGTCATTCTGTACATAGCACTCTTTGCCCTGTGCAAAAAGACCAATAGCAGCCGACAGGCCAAATCTTATCGAAATCAATGATATACTATCGGTTTCTATGGTGGTTAGTGTCAAAAAATTTGATGGTTTCTATAAGATTCTATGAGGAATCCGATGTTCTATGGGTTTCTATCGGTATGATCTGCAAACCCTGATAAATACTGATAGGAATAAAATATCCTATCTGTTTCTATGGTGGATGGGGATTTATGGGAATCTATCGGACCTTTTAGCTAGGGTGTCTGGAAAATATTTTCAGAAATGATTGAGAACAATGCGAGAAGTTTTGTGCAACACGAGAAGATATCTTTTAGAACTCTTAGAATGTTCTTACTTCTAAAAGATATCTTCAAGAACGTTTTAACAAATCTCTCAGAAGTTTCTAAAAGATACCTTTTGAGATTCCGTTACCAATGCATTAGAGGAGAAAGAGGGGTACTGGAATTTTGCTAATTTCACATTAAGTAATTTATGGATAGCCTCCTGCCAAATTTCATAGAATCTTCCACAATGTTCTAATTGAAGCCAATTTGATCATTTTTCATTGGATATGGTTACACTGAGAAAACACCAGGTTTGCCTCCACCCTGTAAGAGTCTGGATATGGCGAATTCCACCGCGCGGTTGAGTCAACTGAATACCGACTGAAAGGCCTGAGCGGGGATTTATTTTAATCGATATTCAGTTGACTCAACTGCGAGGCGGAATTCGCCGTATCCAAACTCTTACGAGGTTAGCTCCACTATTTTTTTTCTCAGCGTAGATTTAATAGACTTTTTAAATGAAAAACCCACTGCATTTTGCAAAAACTCATTGGAAAGTATATAATGTTCTCGCGTAAATCCCGGTAAATTTAATTTGAGTAGATTGTATAGGTTTTCTCCAATCAAGGAATATTGAAGTACCCTAGTATCGAATGGGACAAGGGAACATACCCATCAAACCCTTCTCTCATTTTTTAATTCATGTTATTCATGATGGAAAAAATCATATGCATTCACTATCAATATTTGATTCAAGTTTAATTGTATCGGAAATAATACGAAAAGAATGCGCCATTTTTTGCTATCAAAAAATGAAATTCCAGTAAATTTACTTTCATGATCCGACCACCAGAGAACCCATGGGAATTTTTACAACCAGTGAAAATATGTCCGTGAGCCTCATCATTCTTCCCTTTGTTAATATTGCTACAAATATTGAAAACAAAGTTGATAGTGTAAAAAGTCAGACTGAATGTGGTTGCAACTTACTTTCAAATTTGACTTAAATTCAGTGTCTTCAATTGTGTCGGCATTTGTTTTACATGCTTAATTTTAATGGTGACAGGGCTAGCTTTAGTTGCACCTTGAAATAAGCTGATATTCAGAAAGGAAGTGAGTTTCACTTTTTATTGTGAAATACTAGTGCAAATTTTGAATCATGAATGCAGAATTTTTTATATCGAGACGATATCGATACCAGTCCAACGATATTACACGATACCGAGACGATATTCAAGCTTGACGATATCTTTCGATACCGAGACGATATTTTCTGAAATATCGTCTCGTCTCGAATGCACCCCTAAATTTCATTCTAGATTTTTCTCCGTGTATACTTTTCTACAAGAACCCTATAACAGATAGAAACCATATTGTGAGCAAGCAATGTAGCTAGCCATCCCATAAAAAATATCGATCACGCTGTAGCTCAAGGCACCCGGACGCGACAGTCGTGTGTCGCGTGCAGTCAAAGGCAGCCGACCATGCTATGGCCCAAGGAACTCGATTTAAAACTGTGACATATTTTTTGAAATAGGATTATTCAATTATTCCATCTTCAGATTCATTCAATTGTATCTTTCGATGCTTCCTATGGTTGCCTGATACATTCGTCACAAATGAAAATTCATTTTTAATATCCTCAACAAAGAAAAACTTGGAATAAAAAAGAGTGACCGCAAAGAGAGTATATTTTGCCTATTCCCAAGATTTTATAAAAATCGATAAACTTTGATAGGTTTTTTTTTTATAAAAAAGGATCAGTTCATCAAGAATCTATCGAATCTGTCGATTTCTTTATCTCTGAAACCAATGTTATGCTCACCGGGAAATGGTAGTCCCTCGCAAATGATCGACATAAGGTATTTTTCAGAATGCATTTCAATGTGAAACTCGCGGTCCCAAAAAAACAGGTGATTTTTGCGGGCACTCTTCACTCCCGTCCTTCGGAAGTGGGGTATATCTTTTTGGGAGAAAGGGAATCAATCTTTTCCGATCAAATTTGGATCGATATTAGCAAAATCACTTCCTTCATTTTCCGTAAAACATCAAAAATTCTTCCATTAATACTTTTCGAGAATTACGAATGCCTCCTGGCGTTTATTCAATCTTCAAAATTTCGGGATGTGAACGCAGAAGAGGCAAAAAAATGGTACAGTTTATAGGAATTGAGCGTTGCAATTGCTGGACATGAATTATCTACGTTAAAAAGTGGAAAAAAGTGTGGTGCTTTCGGACATTTATTCACATAATTCATTTTTCGTTCCGGCAAAAGCACGCGCACGGAGAGGAATGGATTCTAAGGGGTATAAGGAATATTATCAACACTAGAATATTTTGAACTAAGTATGAGGACAAGTGTCTAGATTCTAAGCACAAGTATCCATTTATTATAAAGATGTTTGTTTCGGGGTAGTAAATTGATCTGTTGATCAGGAATTTATGATTATAATCACAGCAAGGTGAAAAGTGAATTCTTATTGAAATATAGTATTCTTACAACTATATCTTCAGATGCTTGAAATAAAAAAACAATATGAAAACAATAAATGAATGAATAAAAATTCCCTGGGACGTGAACCAAATCTGGTAACGTTGTAGTCGATCACCTTAGCCACTCGGTTGTCGATACTCGTTTGCCGTACTCAGAGAACGTCAGATCTTCAAAATGTTCATATCTCAAGAACCTCATAGTTTGTACTTGATTTTCATTAAAAAGGGAGGTTATAATGAATAATGAAAGATTGTTATTCATCATAAGTATGTATTTTGTTGGTCCTCATAATTTTATTGTTGAAATCTTCATTTCACAACTGCAAGGAACAGAGATTCTTATGATTGGAATACGGATTTTAATCGGAAGTATATGCTTTTTATAATAATACATAAAGTTTGACCGTAAAAATCTCGTATTTTAGCACTACAGAAATAGTCAATACCCCTAAACATACAGATATTAACAGTTAGTATCCATAGTTGTACAATACAATGCGTATAATCCATTTCTCTCCGTGCGTGAATCAGGTTTTAATTTCAAATACGATTCGTAATGATCATTATTTGCATGGAATGGTTTTTATATTGATATCATCATCAAATGAAAAGCTTGATGTTGCAACGTGTTACCACTTGACGTTACAAACCTTCCCATTAAAAGTAATATACATACGTGCTTGCACTTTTGAATTGGATTCTCATTGTGACGGATATAATGACGAATAATTATATCTTTTGTGCAAAACCAGAATACGAGAGAACAGGGGAGGGGAATTAACACAATGAGTGTGAAGAGAGTTCGAAGAGTTTATCGATTCGCGTCGCAGAAATAACTATGGTGAGGGAGTATTGGAGGGTGAAGAATCTTAAATTCCTAGGTTGAACTTCCCGAGTTCGATCGATCTTTCTTCGCGTGACGAACGAATACATCCGTTTGGAAAATGATGTAAATGAACCAGCTTGTGACACTCATCAGTTTCGAGTTCGGGTTCATCGATCTCGTATGTTCACTTACGATCAGTGTGGATGGAATCGGTGTTGGTGATCTCTTGACGAACGGAGAAAAATTTTATCGATGAGGTTACAAACACTACGAATATTCTGAATCTAATTCAGTGGTACAATTATTATTGATCTCCCGAGAACAGTGCTTGGCCATGTTTTGAACTCTCATATACATGGGTTATCAATGTTATTATGATTACACTGTGAAAAATTTCTATGGAGAAATTCGTACATACTCATGTGGAAATAGCCAGAGTTGACAAATGGCGCGGTACTGGCAAAGTTGTATTTGCCAGACACTTCGACAGAAACAACTGTACCCTTTCAGAATCATTATCAGTTTTCCGACTGGCGCCGAATGTTCACCAGATTTCAGACGGTCTTGAGCCAGTATCGAATTAATACTGTTCGGAGAATACCCAGACCGTACAGAAATGGAACCGCGTCAGTACTGAATCAGAGTTGGTTGGATGGGGAAATGCGAAAAAAAGACGATACGACGCCAATATCGATGCAACGTTGTTCTAATACGGAATAGATAGTGGTTAGGGATTCCACTGATCTTTTCAATAACACGGTTACTTTGATGGAACAATACTGCGCCAGTATTGAGCCAGAGTTGGTATTAGCATTCAATATGTTCGATAGATGACAATGTCCCAGTATTGATAGGACTCTGGCTGACTATGAAATCGGCAGTCAACTAATGTTGGAATCACGATCTTGGCAATTCAGCTGTTTTAGTGAGCCGAAGTCTTGCCAGCATCAGGCCAGAGTTGGTATGATCATTCAATATGTTTGGAAGATAGCAATGTGCCAGGATTGATAAGACTCTCACTGATTACGAAATTGGTAGTCGACTGACGTTAAAATCACGATCTTGGGAATTCGGTTGTTGTAGTGAGCCGAAACCGCGTCAGCATTTATCCAGAGTTGTTATGATCATTCAACATGTTTGAAAGACGACAATGTGTCAGCATCGATAGAACTCTGACTGACTCAGGAATCGGTGGTCGAATGACATTAAAATCATGATCCCAGCAACTTGGATGTTGTAGGGAGCCAAAGTCACGCCAGCATTCGGCCAGAGTTGGTATCATCATCCGATATTTTCGAGAGACAACAATGTGCCAGTATTGGTAGGACTTTATTCCACTATTTTGTTTTGCATCCTTCAAATAAACACAAACAACTTCCTCATCGTCGATAGGTAACGCTATGTTGAGTAGAACAAAACAGAAAACAATGGACGAACCCATTTATCAGGATCAATTCGCTTTGAATTTCAGTTCAATAGGGATTAATGTAAGCTGTATTCTTGTTTGAGTTTGAGAAGGTTTTCCAGTGGCTGACTTTAAGTCAGATGAGTCTTCTTCCGGCTGCATCTTAAATTCAGCTTATATTTTAACTGAAATCAAGTTTTTCTTTTCACCGTGATCTTCAGGGCAGTATGAGCCCGCGTTCCATTCCGAAGGCTCTTATATAGGTTAGCCGTTCAGTCACCCGTGACCAATATGGAGAAAGGGGGAGGGGGTTGTGGAGTAGGTGATTCTTTATCGCTCATCATCAGTGTTACAATCGTTGTTGCTATGTTTGTTACTTGTCTAAGTACTATTTATGGAACCGCTAGGGTGTGTTTATCCTAGGGCTGTGGTCCACATTGGGTTTATGTATACTCCACCGTCACGGTTGATGTTCTTAGGTTTTTTTGCATTTCTATGGCTTCACGAATTCTTCTACTCATCGTGTATGGTGCTCTCGCTATGGTTCTGGTTCTCTCCAAGTGTACACGGAGAAAAATGTGTATGGTAGAACAAGCAATATAAGAATTGTCAACATTTTATTGCTGGTTATGCGTAAATTTGTTGTTTGTACCACCACAGCAAATTGCTTCATTAACAAGAATTGTATTGCTGAAAATCACTTGTTGAAATGACAATATGAGTTGCTATTCCAACTCACAATCAACATTGTGGATCTGACAGAACAATATCAAGCATTGACAACAATGAGTATCACAGAATTAACAAAGAGAATTGTCGTAACGAAATCCATTTATTGTCAAAACAGCTATATATTTTGAACGTATAAAGTGGTATACTGATTCCCGTGAGAAATTGATTTTGATCCACTTCAGGAGATAGTTAAAAATGATATCTATATGATATACATTCTTCTACAAACCGTTCTTCGATGCAGTTTTTCTTGAATGCACAAACATAAAAATCAATCCCAATTGCTGATTGATTAACAAACCTCACATGAGTTTGATAAACAACTTTGACGAGTTTCATTCGTTTCTGAAAAAATTCCTATGATTCAAATCTATCGCGATTTCTTTTAAAGATTTATGAATCAAGTTTTTGTGAATATTAAACGGATCACAGCATTCGTTATTGAACAGATGGAGAAACTTTTGCACATATTTACGATGATGATATGTACGAATATTGATAATAGAATCGATTTGTAATCATTTTTTCAATAACTGTTTGTCAGTATCACTTAGTTCATTTGCACTTATTAACTCTGATGATCGTGAATAAGTCAATTTGTGACAATCTTCTTTTAAAAACGAACCAACTGAACACTCCATTATTATGTTTCAGTAAACTATTCAAACTGCACTTGAGCTCAAAATCACTAAATAGAAAAACATATTCTGATTTCACACCATTAGTAATAAAAGACTGCTACTAGTGAAACAAAAGAACGCCGGTCTCAGGAACAAAAGAGTGTCACACAAGGAATTCAAATCTGCAGAGACATATGTTGAATAATATCAAATTTTGAGATTATTACAAAAAAAAATGAACAATTCCTAAGATATGGGCGGAAGTGAAATGCAGCGAATATCTGGTCAGAAACGCAAGAAAGTTGAGAGAAAAATCAGATATATTAATGAAAGTATAGAGGAAAGGAAGTGGGCGGAAATTGACTGAAGAAATGAAAAATACAATTCAAAATTTTTATCGGGATGGTGAAATTACTAGGTTGATGGCAGGTTAAAAAGATTGTGTATCCGTACGTGATGAGAACGGTGCAGAGTTGGAGGAACCAAAACGATTGATACTTTGGAATCCAGATGAAATTCACATGAAATTTAAGCATAAGTCATGATGTTAGAAAAACTACCCGACTGGAAATTGTCATCAGGTTAACCCAACATATGATGAGGACCTGACAAGGTCATCCGAAATAAGGAATACCCGTTACGGTCCTGATCGGGATTGGGTGTGGATGACTCGCGTATGGATGACCTCATTTGGTCCTAGTCAGGATTTCCTCAAATTATCCTGAAAAGGTCGAAGTAGGTTTTCCTCGCTGTATCCGCATCAGGACCTCGTTCGGTCATCCTAAGACCATGGACATAGTTTGATAAACTGAATACAAGAATGTACAGACTTGATTTCAGATTGTACACTCTTTGATTAAACAAATTTTCCTTCAATAAGAAGAACATGTTTGAACGATTTTCAACTGTGCCTGTTTTTAAATTCAATCCCTTCATTCCGAACACATTACCTACTTCTGAAAACTGTTGAACAATTTGTTCAATCTATTCTCAATGTGAATTGAAAACTAACTATTTGGGTTTTAATTAGGCGGAACTTATGAAAATTTCACAAGATTTTCCACGTTATGCATACAGCGAAAAAAACTTAGCAAACGTTCAACCATCACCAGCGAAATAAGTATTTCATTTAACTTATCACAATTCTCATAAGGTTGATTTATTGACTATTCAGCATCATTTTTCTTTCCTACACATCACATCATCTGAGTATTATTCAAAGAGTATATATGAACTGAATGAATATGTGTTTCGTCATAATCAAATATAAGTTTCGAACAAGTACTCTTCTTTCGTTATTTCTTGATTAATACGCATAAAAAAATCTGTTATTGAGTGCAAAATGAATCATTGAATCAGTTATCACTGCTGTAATATGTAAAAAATCATAAGTTGCTGATGTGGTGACAATTAATTCTATTCAAATATACGATAATATCAACAACGACAATATCTATATCAATATCAATTTACATCAGTATTTCTCGGAAAAAACTCAGAAATCCCAATCATTTTGTAATAATAAAGGTCATGAAGAACTCATTCGATCAAAAATATTTCAAGCGAATGTTCAAAATGAAATGCAAAAAACTTGAATTATTCACTGTCAGCTCGACGGATGGTTTTACTTTTCAAATTAAAAAGTACTCTTCAAGTTGAAATTTGTTAATTTCAGAAAGAAGCCTCATTTTCTGAGTTGAATTTGTTGTTAGGGTGATGATAAACTTGTGAGAAGAGTTTGAAAGTTGAGTGGAATCTATATTGATCAGGAAAGTCCAAATCGTGTGGCAAAAGTTAGAAAATCTGTCAACTTAGCTCACGGCGCATGGGCTTTTCTTCACTAAACCAAATGCTGGCAGGAGAAATTCATCAAAATATAGTGGATTCAAAGTGATGTGAAGTAAGAGAGGACCGAAATATTCATTAGATTTTATTCGTTCTTATAAACGTTCTAAGAAATAAGAAAAGACTATAGAAGATCCAAAGTGTCGTCTTCCCATATTTTTGTTCCAATAATGTTGTGTCATGTTCCTACAAATAAATGTTATTATATTTATGAAACAGGTTCAATACACATGTTTCCTCAACCTAACACTAGTTACTGGTGAAAAGATACGAAAATGCACACTCAAAAATGCAAATCATTGAAACAAAAATATTGAGAGACGATACATTGAGTCATACATAGCCTTACCATATTTATCAACATTATTATAATAACTAATAAAATTCAATGCATGTATCTGTCCTCTCTTACTTCACATCACTTTGAATTCGCTATATTTTGATGAATTTCTCCTGCCAGCATTTGGTTTAGTAAAAAAAAGCTGATAGAATACCCATGCGCTGTCAGCTAAGTTGACAGATTTTCTAACTTTTGCCACACGATTTGGACTTTCCTGATCAATATAGATTCCACTCAACTTTCAAACTCTTCCTACAAGTTTATTATCACCCTAACAACAAATTCAACTCAGAAGATAAGGCTTTTTTCTCAAATTTGAAAATTTCAACTCCAAGAGTGCTCTTCAATTTGGAAAATAAAACCATCCGACGAGCTGCAAGTGAATAATTCAAGTTTTTTGTTATTCATTTTGAACATTCTTTTGACATATTTTTGATCAAATGAGTTCTTCATGACTCATATTTCTTACAAAATCAATATGATCTCTGAGTTTTTGCCCAGAAGTGCTGATGTAAGTATTTGAAGAAAATTCATTTTCATTGCATCAACAAATTACGATTTTTTGACACGTTACAACAGCTATGACTGATTCACTTAATCATTTTGCACTTACTAACAGACTTTTTGATACACATTATTCAAGAAATAACCACCACACATTTCACAAAAATAATTCATCCATTTGTTGATCACATAAATTTAACCTCACATCTGTCAACCGAACTGCAATTTTCACACAGGCTCATAGATTAGTTTTGATTTATTTTTGAGGTTTCAGTAAGGAATTCCTCACAAAATCCTAATTAGTCTTTCCTGCTGGGGTCCTCATAATAGTGCAGCGTGACATGACTTGTTAGGTCCTGATGAGGTTGCCTTATCTACCTCATCAGGACCTGATCTGGATCAAGGTTTACCTGATCTGGTCCATGGGGTAAATTTCTAGTCGGGTAATTGCTCAAACATCATAGTTTTTTAAAAAAATCGGTTTTCCGGAGGTATTCAGATTCAAAATTCCTTATTCACGGTGTCATTGTCGAAATATGTTATGTGTATATATGTATATATTAACGTATTGTTCATGATTAATTTTAGTGATTTTGGCCGTGTTTAACTGACTATAATTATTACAGTGATAAAAATCACCCAGAAAACAAAGTGGTTCAATGATTGTACAATCATGTACACTTCGAAGTCGTTCACGATTTTACAATTAACTATATGATAAGTTAACACATTATTGACCAATGATGCATGCATTGAAGACTATCGCAACTGCTGTGCATCAATGATTGTACAATAATTAATAGTATTCACGCGTTAGCCATTCTGATAGTACAACCATTGGTCAATTGTTCATGCATCATCGTGTCCATCAGATTGAGCGATCGTGGACTCGTTCGTTTTGTTTTCTGGGCATGGAACGAGTGTTTGATATTCTCAAAGTTTAGGCCGAGGAAAAATTTTCCTGCAAGTTTCAGATTTTTATGACTTACCCCACAACCCAAGGTTGAACCGTAAAATATGCTGTTTTCAAAAATTTACAAATTTCAAGTTGAAAATTTGGTTATAAAGAGCAGGCCGAAAGGTCCACTGGCACGTTTTCTTGTTCATTCCATGTATGCTTTTGATATGGAAAAAAAGATTATTACCTCACATCGAATAGGACAGGCACACAAATAACTTGAAAATTACGAAAAATAGTCAAATAACACATTTTTTCAGTACACTGCTATTTTTTGGGGATACCTCTTGAGTCACTTTTGATATTTCTCAGAGCAACTGCTATCTTTCAGCTTCAAAATGCCACCCTGAACGTTGAAATATGTCTCATGTTAAAGAATTTGCAGTCACAAACATGAGAGCTCAAAAACAGCACTTCTGAAGTGTGTTTATTGGTCTGGAATGGATCTGACGAAATATAAAAATCAAATGGGGCTGAATTTCCTTTTCTCACACCTCAGAGAAGATCTCTACCAAGTACGACGAAAATCTCAAATAGTGCAGCTTTAGCGATCTGGGGATTTCATATGGAATGACCCAAGCGTTCCTGTCTCGTTAAAACTAATTCACTATGGCGAGATGATTTCAGCTGGACAGCTTTTCCAACACATTGGATATTTTCATTGGGGGTTTTTGACGTGGACATTATAAATGTGGGAATTCCACCTAGGACCTATTTTTTACCTTGAAGTCTGTTTACAAACAAACCTCAATGTAAATGAAGTTCTCAAGATTCAATTCATTTTTTCATAAGTAACAATTGTTTTTCACATCTACTCGCATCATATTCTTCACCAAGTTACAATCAACCAAGAATATATCGGTTTTTCATCGATTCGGAGAAAAATTTCACAATATGGTGATTACTATTCACATCAGATATGACTTTTCAATTGAAAATTTTTTATATTATATCCATGTTTTTTTCAATCAGAGGAGATTCTTCATCTAATCGACAACATTTGATACCTTGATATTTTACGATATAGTTTTCAATATGTCATACTTTTATTCATTTTGTTCGTTGAGATTAATAGGTTGAGGTCAAGCGCATGTCTCTTCCTTCCGGAATTTACGATGTTCAGTAAATTGAGTTTCGTAACCAGGCATAGATCGAGCTAAATGGAAATGGAAGTATCGTTAAAAAAACAGCTCTAACGAACCCAAAAAGAGAGAGAGTGAGCTCGCCGGAATTATATTGGTTTTATACACGTCGTAAGTGAGACGGGATTGATCCCTCTGGACTACGGTAATAGACTTCTTTTGATACGAGTAGTACATAGTTTGTATACTGATACTTTCTGAAAAATTTTGTATCTTTTTAAATGAAATATGTTTACACGGATGTTAATGAGCTTGAAATTTCTTTTCACTCGAAAGCAAACAGGGTGGATACTTTGGTTTTTGTTGTTAATTTTCAAAGAACACGGAAAGAAGGTTTCTGAAAATTCTTCAAAGCACATACTTGAATGTATTCCGGATTTCAAATATATTACATAAAATGTACAGGGAGCGTATTCGAAAGATGTTACTTGAAAAAGAATTTTTTGTGGAATAAGCTTTTGTACGGTTTCTTGACTTCAGTACTTACGATGGAGTATATACAGGAGAGAGACTTTCCATGAGAGGAAGTTCAATTTAGCGAATAGTTCATATAACGAAAGAAAGTTGGAAGAAATATCCCAACGGGACCGTTGAAAATATTTGAAATTATATTATTGTCGTGGATTAGATGTACATTTCATGCAGTAAAATGTACATTTTTCACCAGCTTCTGGGAATCTTATTCAGGGCCTGCTATAGCCTTGCGTTGCATCGTTCTTGAGATCCTGTTTGTAACGTCAAGCTCCTACAATTCAAGTTTTTCACAATCAAACTTGAGGATCTTCGAGGAACTTGAGAGTTGAATCATCGAATTAGCAACTCGAAACTTTCTTTTCTATGATTTTTTTCGACAGTTATATTTTTTGATTTCAATAATAATTTCTCATAGCATCCATGAATAGCTTATGATCATTTTCACAGCTGTGTTGAAAAAGGAAAATAAAGACAGGGATTACTTGTTTTGTTAGGAGCCCTTCGCCAACCCATAATATTCAATTTTAAAATGAATTTTAACCACTGATGAACCTTTTACCAGTCAGTGACAGGAAATCAATCGTTGACTACTTAATCAGCATAGTCGTACGTCACCTGTTTATCAGATAGCTTCACTATTGAGCTGCCTTGCGTCAATGAAGCAGAAATTTCGAGCCGATCTCAATAATTTCAAACAATCCGATCTTCGAGCAGAGCTGAGAAAATTTCAGGCACAGATATGAAGTTTCATATGGGGCACCCCATTTCACAGCCGGATCCGGTCCGGACCACTTTAGGGCTTACCGGATAGGAACTTTTACTCGGGTAGATCGTTACTGAGAAAAATTGCTATCAGACAAAGGACCCTGGTTGAGAAAAACCATTGATTCTCGTCAAATCTCACTGAATCTCGCAAAATCTCATTGAACTTTGGACAATGTTCTGACCAAATCTCATGAAATTCCATTTGTCAAAATCGGTTTATGAAACAATATTGGGTCCGATGTTTGATTAGTAGCAGAGGCGATATTAGGGGTACATTCTACTTTGTTGGGTCAAAATTTTCGATTTTTTTTCTTGCATGAATTGGATGTTTGGAGTGTCTAGAATATTGTCTCAAACCCCCGAAGTGGAAGCTGGACTGGTTACGAAGTTACGAGCGATTGTATGTTGTCGCGCGCAAGTAGAGAAGTCGCATGATTTACACTGAGAAAAATGATACGATGAGAAGTCCTATCATTGACAGCAAGTTCAGGATACTCTTGAAATCTAACTGAATATAGGTTCAGTTCTATGGAAACAAAACATCCATCACGAGGAAACGTACTGTCATAACCTGATAACGTACTGTCGTGACAGTACATTCTCACAAAATTGAACCTACATCCAGTTATATTTTCAGTAGTTTTCTTCTCCAGAGTAACGTAACATTATCTTGTTGGTTAAACTGTATAAATTTTTCAAATTTTTTGGCGTGGAATGATTTTGATCTCGTGTGTACGTGCCACACAAAAAGCGTTACGGTTTTGACTTGGGCCTTCGAGATTATCGTGAATGTGTTGTTCGACGAGAAATGTACACGGATAGAAAAAGTGTTAATACTGAGAAACGTCCTGCTAAATCTTTTGTTAAAAGAAAGTTTTACGGGAATCGTTACACCAATGGAAAGGAGCAGAAGTTTAGTAGTACATCGGCGAAAAAACTTGCGCGCTCGGAGTGCTTTGACGTCACACATTTGCCCAATTTTTGCTATTGTATTCTGAATTTTACACTTGTTTTTTCCGAGCTTGCCAAGATTTCAAAATGCAAAACGTGCAACAGCGACGCGTCTTTCAGAAAAACTGGTGAACAGGGCTTTGGATTCAAACTTGCTGTGTCGTGCCAATGTAACAAAACTGTTACAATTGAATCGTGTCCAAAAGTGAACAATAAATCTTTTGAAGTGAATCGGCGCATTGTTCACGTCATGCGCTTATTGGGTATTGGTTTAGCCGGAATGAATTGCTTTTCTGCGTTGATGGATATCGGAGAAGGTTTATCAATACGTCTATATTATTCAAGCGTTGACAATATTCATACAGCAGCGAAGGCCGTTTTTCACCACACTCAGAGAAAAAAAGTTGCTGAAAGAGCAAACCTCGAAAATTTGCTTTGCCGATATGGCAAAACTTGTTGCTGAATTAGCAAATAATTTGCTACCACAGCAAAAATTTTGCTCTTTTAACAAGCGCTTGCCATTCAGCAATCCAGAATTGTAGATATACGGACAGCTGGGAAATTTCGCTGAATTAGCAAATGTCTTGCTAAAATAGCAGAATTTTTGCTGTAACAGCAACCGTCTTGCTGATTTAGCAAAGCAGATTTTTCGGAATCGCTTTTTCAGCAAGAATTTTTCTCTGCGTGCAAGTTATTGAAAAAGCTGGTCGCGAGGGAAAGAAACTAAACGCTGAGCGAGGCAATGAGAGTGGTTTAACCGTTTCCGGTGACGAATCCTGGAGTCGTCGTGGATTTTATACGTTGTTCGGAATTATTACAGTGATTGGACATTCCATGTGCCGTGAGCTAAGTTGACAGATTTTCTAACTTTTGCCACACGATTTGGACTTTCCTGATCAATATAGATCCCACCCAACTTTCAAACTCTTCCTACAAGTTTATCATCACCCTAACAACAAATTCAACTCAGAACATAAGGCTTTTTTCTCAAATTTGAAAATTTCGACTTCAAGAATACTCTTCAATTTGAAGAGTAAAATCATCCAACGCGCTTCAAGTGAATAATTCAAGTTTTTTGAAATTCATTCTAAACATTCGCTTGAAATATTTTTGATCAAATGAGTTCTTCGTGACTCATATTATTACAAAATTGATGTGAGTTTTTTGAGAAATGTGAGTTTTGAGAAATTTAATGTGAGTTTTTTTTCCGAGGAATATTGATGTAAATCAATATTGATATTGATTGATATTGATATTGTTGTTGTTGATATTGTCGTGTATTTGAATGGAATTCATTTTCACCGCATCAGCAAATTACGATTTTTTGACATGTTACAACAGCTATGA
Organism: Gonatopus flavifemur; assembly: GCA_018340375.1. Classification (NCBI taxonomy): domain Eukaryota; kingdom Metazoa; phylum Arthropoda; class Insecta; order Hymenoptera; family Dryinidae; genus Gonatopus; species Gonatopus flavifemur. The sequence goes on from JAFFJZ010000004.1 coordinate 23,383,446, forward strand.
CTGATTTACTAATTCATTTTGCACTTACTAACAGATTTTTTGATACACATTATCCAAGAAATAACCACCACACATTTCACAAAAATAATTCATCCATTTTTTGATCACATAAATTTAACCTCACATCTGTCAACCGAACTGCAATTTTCACACAGGCTCATAGATTACACTGCTATCTTCTGGCAAATAAATCTTGAAAGGGCCTCAATGATTTCTGACGAGGCTTACAAGTGTAGTAACAGTCTAGATATACCTATAAAAAATCCTCCATAGTTTTTTGAGAGTTTCACTTGTCTAATATATATTGTAAGTAACAGGTGAGTAACTTGCTAGTTTATCTCAACTAGAAGTTCCCTATGAAATCCCTACAGGGGCCTCATATTGACTAGACAATGCCTTGTCAGATTTCTACTTGGGATACTTGCGAGTCTAGTAATTTATAATAGAAAATTTTTCTCCGTGTAGTTTTTTTTGTACAACACCGTGCAGAAAAAAGTAGTTTCGTGATAAATGAGTTTAAACCAATTAAAGAATTTTTTTTCCTTCAAGAATCATATTTTTGTATACTTTCAAAGACATTCAACATATCTGCCAAGTTGAAATACTATTGTTCATTATTTGCATTGAAAAAAAAAATTCTCAAAACTCATCAAATTTACGGATGTTAGACCACCGGGTTTCCTTAATTTGTTCTCTCCCATCTTCGATGAGTTGTGGAAAACCATGTGATAATTCATAAATTCTTGATAAAAATTGAAATTCAACCACCTAAATAATTGAGGAATGATCCACGTTGATCGAGTTTGTAAATTGAATAATATGTTCAAAATCGGAATTCATTTGCGGGTGTTTTTAAATTGACGAAATAGGGAGGCGACGGATTAAATCCACCGACTGTACACTACGTGAAAATATCAATTCTCTTTCCTTTCAGGTTAGATCATCAAATTCTGGTGCACCAACAGAATGACTGCAAAATATATTGGGATGAATTCTGTAAAAATAACTTTCAATGTACAGTCGGTGTAACAAGTCCGTTGAATTCTAACGGAACTATCTTTATATAATATGCGTTATTGCTGTTATCTGAGAATTTCTAATCCATCTGAATGATAGAAGGAACATATATCAAGGTATACAACCGAAGAGAAATATTAAAAATTCATTAATAACAACGCATTCAATGAGATTTCCGTTAGAACTCTAAACGGACTTGTTACACCGACTGTACGTGCATGTTCATGATCACTGTACTGTTAGTTATAAGTCATTGGGTTTATGTCACATTGATCTGTTAAATAACACAAATTAATCATTACACTGGGAAGAATAAAGTAGTTGAGTTGGCATTGATAACCAATGTAGTCAATTCCAACTAGTTTACATGGGAACAATGTTGTTTCAGCATTGTTCGATATCACACCAACATAGAATTAAGTGCATTGATCACTAATGTCAGTGCGACCTTTTTCCCAGGTTGGATTAACATTTTTTTCCTAGTGTACTGTCACATTGAATCCGTGAACACCTATGCTCCTCAGTTTACGATCCGGGAGTATGAACTAAATGTTTAAAATCTCAAATGCATTTCCGCGCCATCTGCTGGCAAATCAGTCAGTGCTTCAGACACATACACCAATACTGATGTGTTTTCGAAGTTTCTGATTGAATCGTGACATCTGGTAGTTCAGCACATTATTTCAACCGGTCTCCTGATAGGTGGCGTGGGAACATACTGAAATGCTTCGATATTGAGTTCCCGTCACTTGATAAACGTATTGTTCTTCAATAATCGTCTTGAATACAACAATCAACGACCGTGTTACAAAAGTTTTGTGTTTTATCTCCGTTATTCGAGTGTTTGATCCGATAGTCGAGAAATGGGTAGAAAACGTGGTCGGCCAGCTCAAGTGAATATAGAGGACTTGATTGAATGTTTTATGAAACACAAAGAAGAGATAGTGCTCGGATCACAAATCAGATTGAAAGATGATGAAGTTTGGTCCATCATGGCGGCGGAATTAGATGATGCTATCACAGCTGAATCTTTATATAGCTATGTGTGTAATAACATTCATAATGTCAAAAGTGTTTTATTCAAAGAAGCCAGCTTTCAAGACATAAGTGCAAATATCACCGACGATTCAATGTCAAATGCACTGTATACATCTGTGAATGAAGTCGAGGATGTAGATTTCGAGTTACATATAGCCATCGATGAATTCAAGTCGTTACTCGTGGAACGTTCTTACAAACAATGTAATCGTAAGAAACAAGTGAAAACAATGACTCGGTCTGTTTTTCGTTTCAAAGAAGGATACCAGCGGTTTCTCGGGGAATTATTATGGAATTCTGGACGAATCGGAAAATGTGCAATAAATTACATCAACCACAATGTACCGGAAAAAATCGATGGTGGTTCCATGGAAGGTTAAATATCATTGTTCATTCACTTGATTCGTATAATATTGTGAATTTTTTCCCTAATATTCTCATGTATATTTGCTTTTTTTCATATCCTTATGCATGAAGACGTTTTTCTTCATAATTATGAATAATTCTGAAATGCCGACAAGGCCATCATGTAAAACAGGGGTGTGACTAGGGCAGTTGCCTTGGGGGCCATAAGAAAAGGGCGGTGTTACTTGATAAAAAAAGGAGAACAGTGTTACTTCATAAAAAAAGGCGGGCGTTGTTACTCGATAAAAAAGTTTTTAAATTCCAAACCAGTCGTCATTTTACGTGTGTGTATTTGTGTATGTGTGTGGTTGGGGGGAAGGAGCAACAATTTAGGTCTTTCCTGGAACTGAATTTCCATTCAAATGTAATTCAAATTTCAAAAACTTTTCAATCACGTGAGTGGAAATTCCTTCCATCACATGTGATTCAAGCTTCATGCAAAAATTTTCTAACAATGCATTTCCAATATATATCCGATTGATTATAAAAATTTCAAATTAAAAAAAAATCATAAATGTTTGAATGAATTTTGATTTACATTCCGGACTTCTTACTGTATGTGAAGCGGAAGTCAAACACACACACAATTTCCCCAAATTTTATATCATTTAATGTATTCGCCTTTGCATAGTTTCATGGGGGAAAAAACTTCAACTGTAGTAGTTGAGTAGCTAGCAGAGACACAGACAGCCATGAAATTAGCTGCTGCAGCTGATCTACTGGCTATGAGAGTTAAAATTTAGCTCTGGGAACTCATTTAATAGCTGTCTCCCTCCATGCTAATCACTCAGCTGCTACAGCTACATTTTTTCCGTATTAGGTCAAATTAACTTTCGCTAAGTCTCCTGCGTAGTTTCTCAACAATACTTATATCGGAGTTATGTAAAATTTTGCCATAACTCATGAGTTTTTTTTCATCTTCGTTGAACTGTATTCGAATTAATATATCATGTTTTCAGGATATTGTCGATGTGGCAGTCATCTTAAAATTACATTTGAAATTCGAGATGAACAAAACCTCACCTTAGCATGTTTCTACAAATCAGGGAACAATAACAAAAAATGCGGCATTTTATATCTAAGAGGAGAAGACCGCAAAGAAATGGTTAAAGAGCTGAAGCACCAAAGTGTACATGTATTCAAAGGAAACAAGCAACTGAATTCATGTTGCCGGGTGACGAACGTTGTCCTTCAATACCATCATCCAATGTTCTCCATGTGGCGAAGAATGAAGTCATCACTGGACAGTATTTACATCAGAATCCCATCTCAGCTCTAGTGATTATGAAAAACACAGCTAAATACATTAATTTTATACAGAATATTGGGATAGATCCTTTTTTTGTGCATTATTGCATCAATTCGCAGGTACTGCAAACAACTATTGCTGACAATGACGTATATTTTACATACCAGAAGGATTTCTCATTGAAAATTACCATGAAAGTCATTCACGTCATGAAAATTATGCAGTCTCAGAATAGTTCATGCCATATTATGATAATTTTCCAAAAGTTCTATTTCAATACATGGATAGTAAACAAATAAAAAAACGCTGCCCAACTGGCACATGGCTTCCTCGTTTGTATTGGAAAACAGTGTGGATTCCTAAAGAATCTTCTCCCACAGTTTTCAACCGATCTGGATAAAACTTATATGGGACCACTATCACCCTAGTCCACAACTGTGATAAAAATTTCGAAACGATCGGATGAGCAGAACGGGAGATATGCGCGTACAAAACTTAGGGAGGGGGGGGGGCTATAGACAGACAGACAGACACGGTAACAACAATTTTCCCTGGATTCTGAGGAACATTTTAGTCTAGGAGATTTTGAATTTCGAGACAACAAAATTTTCGGCTCCTCGAAACGATCACAAACCTTCCCTCTAACGAGAAAGCAATAATTTTCAGTGTGAAAGGTAATTTTTCAGTTTTCAATCAATTCACTGCAAACAAATTTGACGGCCTAGACTCACATAAACTGAGTTTATATGAGAATTTTAACACTCATTGAAGGCAACTCCAAAAGTGTTGAATTCATCTTTAAACTATGTCTATATGGAAAAAATGCATTATACACATCTTATTATACAAACTGTAGTATCCATTGGTTAGATATTAAATCATGTTATAATGGGTAATAATATATGTTGAAAGGTAATCAAGACTATTATCTACATATTGAGGGGTATAATCTAGATGCTTGTTCTCATATTTAATGAAAAAGGATAGTAGAATGTTTTTGTTGAAATACGATGAACAAAATTCTTTGAGGACAGCGAGAAATTCTATCTGAAATGAGTTTTTTTTTTACTGCATATGTATTGAAAAATTTCCATTGCATGAGGACTTCCTATATCCTGCATGAAATTTTATATATTCCACTGCATTTTTTCTAGAGAATACATCCGTCAACTTGTACATACTTGCCGTCAACATCGACGGCAAGACCAAACCGCTACGGACGAAAGACAATGCTGTGCGTTTGGTGGGATTAGAAGGGCGTAATCCACTACGAGCTGCTGAAACCTGGGGAAACTGTCAATACTCAACGCTACCGACAACAAATGATCGATTTGGATCGAGTTTTGCTTGAAAAACGACCAGAATACCAACAAAGACAACACAAGGTGATTTTGCTGCATGATAATGCACCAGCACACAAAGCAAAACAGGTCCAGAAAACGATAGAGTCATTCCGTTGGGAGATTCTTCAGCACGCGCCTTACTCACCGGACCTTGCCCCATCCGATTACTACTTGTTTGCATCGATGGGACACGCACTCGCTGAGCAGCGCTTTACTTCTCACGAAGATGTACGAAAATGGCTCGATGACTGGTTGGCCTCAAAAGAGCAACAGTTCTTTTGGCGCGGAATCCACAAATTGCCAGAAAGATGGAAAAAAATGTATAGATAGCGACGGACAATACTTCGAATGAGTTACTTTGTATCATATCATTACAATAAACGTGTTTTTTCTGTACAAAAATTCCGGTTTCATACTTACACACCTGGTATTTCACCAATCCATTTCTCTCAGTGTACGAAAAATTCGTAGTCATAATATTGAGAGTTGATAGTTTCGTTGTGATTTTCAACAGTAAAACTATCAATCGTTGATACATCGGGTATGAATTTTCAGTCAACTCACTATGAATATTTTTTAGCGATCTTCGTTTTCCCTAAATTGACAGTCATTTTTCTACATATCAATAGACCCGGTCTTTCCGTGTAAAAGTGGTAGAAAGGGAGCATGATATCTTATTCAAATTACTTACATTCCATCTTTTGAGGTTGAGACCGCTTGTTTCTAGAGCTTTGCGCGAGATTCGCGTCAAAAAACGATCAAATAGTCATCAATAATTATTCCAATCTCTTGAAATATCAAGATGATCAAGAGAATTTGAGAGTAGAAATGGAATCCACGGAATGGGGTGGAACCTTGATCATTCAAACAAAATCAGCAGAGATATATATCGAAATATACAACGAGACCTGCAACGAGACCGATACCGAGACTAATTCCGGAACTGAGAGAATATCATCGTTATCCTCTACGATGAAATCGGATCTCCATGTGATTCTCTTACACTTTGGGTAGAAGCTTGATTCCGTTCAAAATTTTTATGTCCTCAATTTTCAGAACGGTAAATAAATAGATCATTTTTCAATTTGATCAGTATTTTTTAGTTCAATCGAAACACCGATTTTTAATATGTTCCATACTTATGTTCTTGTAAAACTGAAAAATTATCCCGTATTAGCGCTCGTTGAAGTTCGAATCGTTTATTGAAACAAATTTGTAATCAAATATGAAAGTATCTGTTTCTCTTTCTGAATAATATGTCCAATCGGCATTTATTATTGAAAAAAACATTGAATCTGGGACATTGTCATGAATTTCTCATAAGATTTTGTCATATTCTATTACCAATTCGTTTCTATGAACGATTTGAATTTGAACGTCATCCGTATTGGTCACTCCGTCGAGTATATTTTATAGCAATCAACAAAAATATATAAAAACAAAGACCGATATAGGTAATCAACGTGGTCGCAATAACCCACATTCATCTTATCTTTAATTTGAGAGGAAAAAAAGAAATGAAAACTCTGTTCATACCAGTGACGGTTCACGATTTATCCTTGATTGTTAAAAATCCCTCATTTCTCATTTCAATTCCTCTCTCCCTTCATTCGCTTTGAGCTCTACATCCCGGGATAAACTGTGAAAGAAATGAAAATGGATGTAAGAAATGAAAAGTTGTACATAACCTTAACTTATCTGTGATTGGCAGGTATTTGTCCTTCCTCACTTTTTTTTCTTGTCTTTGGAAAATGGTTTCCAAACATCTACTGATGTACGTAATCAAGTCCATAGTGCATATACGACGACGGTCGAGGAATATCCGAGCACGTGGATATGGATGAATGTTCGTGATATGAGAAGAAAGATCAAGGAAAGAAGAATGGAGAAGACTTTGATACGAAATTCCAGAAATTCATATATCCTTAAGAGATGGGAAGGGATCAGAGTAGAACGAGAACCGCAGAGGACAGGGCACCATGCCGGTACTGCTATAATGTCGGTTCTCAGAGTGGGTAACAACCCAAGATAATTGAATATCAAACACCCAGCTAGGTAATGGGGTTATAATCTTATGTGGGAATTCTACCATCCGACGAAATTCATCGATTTTAACGTACAACGCACGTGCATCGATTTTAAGAGGGCGTGATACACGTCGACGACTCAATTTTGTGTGCCAATCTATCTTGGTACACTTCGGTGAAATCTTCTTAGTGATTGTGACCGAAATGTCTCAATCAAATATCTTCAGTGAGAACAATTAAACATTAAATGGATCCAACTAAGATATTCTGGTTGATATAATTGAGCTCTCGTAACTGTAGTGTTTTTGTATATTCAACTAAATTTTATCATAAAATGTAACTTTGACGTTCATGATGGATAAGATAATAATTTCCATTATTAATATTTCTTTGATTCACGATGAAAAATGAAAAAAATTTTTTCGGAATTCAAAATTCGAGGTCCGTAAAGACCTAGATTAAGTCTCAAAGAATCATCTCTGGAAATTTCAGATTTTTTTATGAATTCAGTTTTGAGTATTTTAGTGCGAGAAAACGTGCTCCGATGGTAACTCTGGTACCCTCGTAATTGGTACCCTGGTTTGAAAAAACCCATAGAATCTGATGAAATGAAATTTAATAGGATTTGGTCAGAACATTGTAAAAGATTCAATGAGATTTGACAAAACTCAATCAGAACCCCATTGAAAAAGTACATTGATGTGATTGAATCTCATTGACGAACGGTTGAATAGGATTTGGTCAGAACATTGTACAAGATTCAATGAGATTTAGCGAAAAACAATGGTTCCGTTTAACCAGGGTATCGCGGTCGGCAATACCGCTGAGGAAGAAGGTTTAATTCCTCAAATATTTCATCTAAATGAATTTAATGAACATGTTACACCCATAAGTCTTCGCATTCAATACATCTCCCTCTCTCTGAAGTGGACATAATACCGTGAAATGAATGATAATTGAAGTATCCGAATTTTGAAAATTTCCACAAAAATAACGATGCCAAACAAAAGTGAGAAAGATAATGATGATTCTGAAGTAATTATAAGTTTCGGTGGAGAAGTCCAAAAAAATACGCAAATGCGAGTTGGAAAAATACACGTATACAGAAAAAGTTATTTCTTTGAATCTAAGAGATTGTTATTTGAATAAGTCCAAATAGATATTTCTTTGACAGAAATGAATATTTCATGCATGTGAAAGAATTTATTGTTGATATCAAGAAAATATTTATTTGGACATATTGAAATAACGATTTCTTACATTTAACATTCTTTCGAATAAATATGATATTTTCAAAGCACATCTGTACAATTTCCAAGTGGTTTCATTTTCATATTTGAAATGATTTTGTAATGCTTTCCGAACGAAATGTGCTTAGTTGCTGGAAGTGCACACTTGAACTGATCGTTAGACTGTTTGATAAAACTTCAAAGTAGACGATCCCTTTGTAATCCTCCCAAACTGATAATACAATCTTCTTTTAATGAATGTCAGCTTTTGACGTTGGTCGAGCTGGTTCATCTTGTTTGCTCCATGATCTTTTTCGATTAACGTTATTTTACGAAGAACCCATTTTTCATGTCCAGTTGCTAATCTATTAGAAAATGGATTATTTTCATTACTTGTCGTAATTGAATTGCTAATGTTAATTCGTTCTATTACGTTAAGCGGCAAACGGATGGTTCAGATGTGATATGAACTTGTTTAGAACCTCCAAATGAGACTGTTTTGAATAATCACCTTCCACGCATGTCCACAGGATACTGTATACATCCTAATTCCTCCTGGTGCTGTTCGGGGAGTTTAATTCTTCACATTAATCCATCAGGAGCGTAAACATTGAGATGTTTGCACATGGAATTCAAGGAACTATTAGTTATCGATATCTAAAACATATAGTCAAAACACAACACAATAACTCATTCTTATAATATTCCCAACTGATTATAAATGAGATGCCAATGGGTTCACGGGTTTGTACCTATACAGCACAAAAGTCCCCGCAAAGAGCTCCCGTTATGACAGTGAACATGAATTCATTATGAATAGTTGGAATTCAAAATGAACTCTTGATGAATAACTTAATCTTCAGAAAGAACTCATATCACGGATTCATGAAGAACTATTCAGGCATTCAACATGTATGCATTTTGAATTCATTTTCACGATCGTAACGGGGACTGTTCAAAAAGTTCTTTCAGAAGTTTTTGTGAATTCAAATTGATCATTTGTGCTGTCTGGGTAATAATGAATGCCGAATGTTGAATGCTGCTTGTAAATACGGGTCATTCTAATCACTTTCAATCAAGATGAATGAAGAATAATTTGAATTATCATTGTTTGTCCATGCCTAAAGTGCAAAATGTTCGATTTGTCGAGAAGATTTTCCCCAAGTACTGAGAAGAGTTATCAATATTATGAAAGATTCATTTTATTATCGCATATGAAGGGAAGGTCTATTGAGCTATCTGACCATTTCCATCTAACTGCAATCTTACCAATTGAATCTTTTTTTGCTATTTTTTTGCAATGTTTTGCCGTAAAAATCAATTTTTTTGCTCCAGCCGTTACCAAGATACAGTGAGTTAGATAAGTTAAGTATTAAGCTATCTAGAAATCGGAAAAATGGCATGAAGGGGGCGTTGTAGGGGAAAAAGGATTACATGGGATTTTTTTGCTTTATTTTTGCTGTCAGATAGGATATGTCATTTTTTTTAACTTCCCTCTCTATATGACGAGGTGTTGGAAGAGGTGTAGGCTGATCATTAGATCACATGAAATGAGTGGTTCATTGATAATTTGCGAGGAAAACGATTTTTTTGCTACAGCCGTTATCAAAGTGGAGACGTTTTATCGAGATTTTCTGGCTCATTTCCTGCCACCGGATAGCGTGTGCGATTTTGTGTTTAGATTTGGGAATTTCATTTTCGGAATTTTGTCACTCTAGGAATCCAAGAAGCTATCAAGACCAATAACCGGATATTTCGCGGCCAGTTGGATGAACTTTTGAGTTTCCTGCTCCCAATAAGTTGACACTGGGACTTTCAGGACCACCTAGTTCACTCTAGAATCTTCCGCTAACATCTGGGATTTTTTTGCTACCATCTAGTTAAGTCTAGAACTTTCTGCTACCATCTAGTTCACCCTCCGATTTTTGTGCTACCATCTAGTTCAGTCTAGAATTTTTTGCTACCATCTAGTTCACTCTTCGATTTCTTTGCTACCATCTAGTTCAGTCTAGAATTTTTTGCTACCATCTAGTTCACTCTCCGATTTTTTTGTTACCATCTATTTGACTCTTTGATTTTTTTTGCTACCATCTAGTTGACTCTTCGATATTTTCGCTACCACCTAGTTAGGTCTAGAATTTTTTGCTACCATCTAGTTCACTCTCCGATTTCTTTGCTACCATCTAATTCCTCCCAGAATTCTGAGGCCTTCTGAATAGAGAATTGAGGTCTTCTGGGTTGAGATGAACGGAAGCAAGACAATCGGAGGTGCATGAAGATAGCAGCGGCCAGGTTGGGAAACGAATACACATTTCGGGGAATATGCTAGGGTCGGACAGATGAGGCCTCAAAAGTCGGGACGCATCCTGCTGGTAACTAAAGATTCTAAGGTGAACTGAATGTCGGCGAAAAGATCTGGGGTAGACTAGATGGTAGCGAGAAGTCCTAGACTGAACTAGATGGTAGCAAAAAAATCGGAGCGTGAACTAGATGGTAGCAAAAGAATCGAAGAGTCAACTAGATGGTAGCAAAAAATTCTAGACTGAACTAGATGGTGGCAAAGAAATCGAAGAGTCAACTAGCTGATAGCAAAAAATTCTAGACTGAACTGGATGGTAGCAAAAAAATCGAAGAGTCAACTAGATGGTAGCAAAAAAATCGGAGAGTAAACGAGAAGGTAGCAAAAAATTCTAGATTCAACTAGATGGTAGCAAAAAATCGAAGACTCAACTACATGGTAGCGAAAAATTCTAGACCGGACTACATGATAGCAAAAAAATCGGAGAGTGAACTAGATGGCAGCAAAAAAATCGGAGAGTGAACTAGATGATAGCAAAAAATTTTAGACTTAACACTAGATGGTAGCAAAAAAATCGAAGAGTAAACTAGATGGTAGCAAAAAATTCTAGACTTAACTAGATGGTAGCAAAAAAGTCTAGACTGAACTAGATGGCAGCAAAAAAATCGAAGAGTCAACTAGATGGTAGCAAAACATTCTAGACTGAATTAGATGGTAGCAAAAAAATCGAAGAGTCAACTAGATGATAGCAAAAAACTCCCAGATGTTAGCGAAAGATCCTAGAGTGAACTAGGTGGTCCTGAAAGTCCCAGTGTCAACTTTTCGGAAGCAGGAGACTCAAAAGTTCATCCAACCGGCTGCGGAATATCCGGTCATTGGTCTTGATAGCTTCTTGGATTCCTAGAGTGACAAAATTCCGAAAATGAAATTCTCAAATCTAAACACAAAATCGCACACGCTATCCGGTGGCAGGAAATAAGCAAGAAAATCTCAATAAAACGTCTCCTGTACTCAGTCCCTCCATGCCTTCCATCTGATTTCCACCGACCTCAATACCTACCTCCTCCAACCCACCGCACTTTGATAACGGTTGTAGCAAAAAAATCGTTTTCCTCGCAAATTATCAATGAACCACTCATTTCATGTGATCTAATGATCAGCCTACACCTCTCCCAACACCTCGTCATATAGAGAGGGAAGTTAAAAAAAATGACATATCCTATCTGCCAGCAAAAATAAAGCAAAAAAATCCCATGTAATCCTTTTTCCCCTACAACGCCCCCTTCATGCCATTTTTCCGATTTCTAGATAGCTTAATACTTAACTTATCTAACTCACTGTATCTTGGTAACGGCTGGAGCAAAAAAATTGATTTTTACGGCAAAACATTGCAAAAAAATAGCAAAAAAAGATGCAATTGGTAAGATTGCAGTTAGATGGAAATGGTCAGATAGCTCAATAGACCTTCCCTTCATATGCGATAATAAAATGAATCTTTCATAATATTGATAACTCTTCTCAGTACTTGGGGAAAATCTTCTCGACAAATCGAACATTTTGCACTTTAGGCATGGACAAACAATGATAATTCAAATTATTCTTCATTCATCTTGATTGAAAGTGATTAGAATGACCCGTATTTACAAGCAGCATTGAACATTCGGCATTCATTATTACCCAGACAGCACAAATGATCAATTTGAATTCACAAAAACTTCTGAAAGAACTTTTTGAACAGTCCCCGTTACGATCGTGAAAATGAATTCAATATGAACCTAATGAATTCAAAATGCATACATGTTGAATGCCTGAATAGTTCTTCATGAATCCGTGATATGAGTTCTTTCTGAAGATTAAGTTATTCATCAAGAGTTCATTTTGAATTCCAACTATTCATAATGAATTCATGTTCACTGTCATAACGGGAGCTCTTTGCGGGGACTTTTGTGCTGTATAGGTACAAACCCGTGAACCCATTGGCATCTCATTTATATTCAGTTGGGAATATTATAAGAATGAGTTATTGTGTTGTGTTTTGACTATATGTTTTAGATATCGATAACTAATAGTTCCTTGAATTCCATGTGCAAACATCTCAATGTTTACGCTCCTGATGGATTAATGTGAAGAATTAAACTCCCCGAACAGCACCAGGAGGAATTAGGATGTATACAGTATCCTGTGGACATGCGTGGAAGGTGATTATTCAAAACAGTCTCATTTGGAGGTTCTAAACAAGTTCATATCACATCTGAACCATCCATTTGCCGCTTAACGTAATAGAACGAATTAACATTAGCAATTCAATTACGACAAGTAATGAAAATAATCCATTTTCTAATAGATTAGCAACTGAACATGAAAAATGGGTTCTTCGTAAAATAACGTTAATCGAAAAAGATCATGGAGCAAACAAGATGAACCAACTCGACCAACGTCAAAAGCTGACATTCATTAAAAGAAGATTGTATTATCAGTTTGGGAGGATTGCAAAGGGATCGTCTACTTTGAAGTTTTATCAAACAGTCTAACGATCAGTTCAAGTGTGCACTTCCAGCAACTAAGCACATTTCGTTCGGAAAGCATTACAAAATCATTTCAAATATGAAAATGAAACCACTTGGAAATTGTACAGATGTGCTTTGTAATGATCGGCCTACACCTCTCCCAACACCTCGTCATATAAAGAGGGAAGTTCCAAAAAAATTCCGGAAAAAAAAAATTTTTTCTGAAAAATTTTTTGGAAAATTTTTTTTTTTCAAATTTAAAACAAAATGACATATCCTATCTGACAGCAAAAAAATCCCATGTAATCCTTTTTCCCCTACAACACCCCCTTCATGCCACTTTTCCGATTTCTAGATAGCTTAATATTTAACCTATCTAACTCACTGTATCTTGGTAACGGCTGGAGCAAAAAAATTGATCCTTACGGCAAAATATTGCAAAAAAATAGCAAAAAAAGATGCAATTGGTTCGATTGCAGTTAGATGGAAATGGTCAAATAGCTTAATAGACCTATGAAAGGATAAGGTAGCAAGTGCCCAAAATTGCATTTATCCTAAAGACAATGCTTTGTGAATCCGAGGAAAATTAACAGAAGTTCCTAGCCCTCTTCAAATAGCCGCAGACTTTACCACTTCAGGGTAAATGGCCTTTCGGGCATTTGCGACCTTACCAATGAAATTCAGATTATTTTGTTCCGTTTTATTGTTTATAAACTCAAGATATCTCAAGATATCTTTGAGGATTCTTCAAGATATCTGTGAGTACTCTTTGAGTTTAAAAAGCTTGGAGATAACTTTCGAGCACTGATTGCAATAATCTCGTTGAACGATAAATGAACCAAAGCCTCATCGTTTGATTAATTCTGAATCTATCGACTGAAGGTTTCATGTAATTCATTGAACATTATGTGCAAAATAAAATATTCAAAACGATATAATAATTTTCTGAGAGAAAAAATAATCAGAGCATTCCTGTAAGGTGACGAAGGATAGCTGCCTTCAAACTCTGGACGATATGCGAGAACTCGTCGATGATCGCCTCAAAGCTTGCAAATTTTTCCCGCGATTGTATTCGTATGTTGCCCGATCGATGGCATAAGGTCATCGAAAACAATTTACAATATTTCGAGGATTGATCTGGTGTTTATGTATTCTTTAATATAAAACATTTTTTCATGAAAGAGAGAAAAATTAAGTTATTAATTTCTGAAATCAGCACGAATTGAACTCGATTCTCATAATTCAATGAAATGTGGCAAGAATAAGAGTTGTTTATGTTAGAAATGTAATATAAATTATTAAAGTTTTAGGGAACTTTTGTTGTGGAAATTCATAACTTTTGAACGGTGCCGCCGATTTGGACGTACCAGCGCTCAAATTGGAGATAATTGATTGAATCAGCGTAGCATATCCCTGTACAACATTAACCACCGATCTTCTATAGCACCTAGAACTTCGGTGAAACGAAAGCGGAAAATTGGTGAAGGAATGGAAGCCGTGGAAATTGAGCAGAAATAAGGGAGAGTCTCATTCACTCGAATTCATTCGAACGGTTCTCAACAAGAAGTCGTTGAAAGCCACTTCGACACCGTTGTCGTAATTCATTATTGAGAGAAAAATATAGCTACGTAAGGAACAAAACCAGAACAGTCAATGATCTGGACAGCACAACCAGTAACCCTCCACCTAGGAGTTGGGTGGGATGAAGGTGGGACAAATAGAAATGATTAAATATTCACATTTGTTTATATGAATCCACTAACACACTGGAAAAAAATTTCTTCCAACCCAATAAATAGTTTATTTGTCCTCTCTCCGTAAAATATTTCTTAGGATTTATGAAATATTACATCAAATCGAATAATGGAATGCTTGCCCCAAATGAATTGGTCTTTTCAATAAATAATTCATTCGCCCCAAGTAATCAGTTCTTGCATCTAATTGAATATTCGATTTCTACAAATAAATATTTTATGGAGAGAGGACAAATAAATATTTTTTCCAGTGTATGAATTCAGTGTATGTTGTCCGTCGTCTCTCTCGCATCAACGGATATTTTCCCTCATTTTTCTTTCATTTCCACGGCTTCCATTTTTTCACCAATCTTTCGCCTTTATTCAATCGGAGTTCTAGATGCAATGGAGGATCGATGGTTGATGCTGTACAGGGGTATGCTATGCATTATATAATTGAAACTTTCCTGTTATGGACATGAGTGAATGAATTGACAATTATCTTCGAAAAAATGGGAACTGCAGTGCATGCACTCTTTGAAATTTCTTGGAGTGAAAATCCACGTCTAAAAAGTGAAATTACTGCAAGCCGAACAAAAGTAAGATTCCGCTCAATACGAGTGAATTTTCAATATCTTGGAGTGAGGATTTCACCCCATGTGTGTATGGACCAAGCCTGACACAAAACCTGCCGAGACTTGTCATGAACAATTTACCAAACATGGCCCAGGCTTTGGAATGATAAGATCAGGACAAGCTTGGGCCAGCGGTTTTGCCAGGCTCGGTTCAATTCATTTACCAGGCATCAATCAATGCTTCTTTGATCGCAGATATGGACGAAAAAAGTAATTGATTCATATTTCCGTTCATGACTTTCTCCCTCAGAATACCATGCATGAATCATCTTAAAACATGAATTATCGAAGAATGTTCTTCAAAATCAGTTGATCTCCGTGTATGATTACATTTAAAAGTATCCTATTACCATTAAGTGAAGTTCTATCCTCACTTAGATCAATAAAATCTAGCTTGGTGTGTAAAACTAGCGTGTAGGATTAATTATGGCAGGAAGATCGGGACAGCCCTGGCCCGATGGTTATTCCCAAGTCTTCTGCCATTGTAAATTCAAATCTCAGTCAATATTTATAAACATTGTCCCACTCATGTGGGCAATATTGGCACAATTGTTCTCAACGAATGCTCGATTTTTACACTTCCCGGGAAAAAATCATCCACACCTGCTCACGTCTGATCACGTCTCATTCATCAGGCGTGATCAGGCCTCAATTTTATACCCACGTAATCAGGACTAATCACGCTCAATTACGTCTGATCATGCTTGATTATACTCTATTATGCATGAAAAATTCATACAAAATTAATAAGTTTTATAATTTGACAAAAAGAAGAGTTCCTTTCATCGCTTTTTTTTTAATTTGATGGAAGACTAATGTATTGTCAATCATTTCTACTCTTTATGCTCATACAGGAGCCTTCCGAAGTAGCTGACCTTATCATATGGTCATGACCAGATCACCTTTGATTGGTTGAGAAGTGATCAAATCATGACCAGATGATCAGATCAGCTACTTCGGAAGGCTCCACAGTTTCCATTTTCTAGTTTCCAGTTTTCAGGCATGATCGTGCGTGCTTGGGCGTACGTGAATGTGTTCGGGGCCGATTTGACATGATTGAGCATGTGCATTCGTGATAAAGAAATCAACACAGAGTCATTTGGTATGAATGCTTCTCATTTGGTACGATTTTGCATGATCATGGGCGAGAATAGTCTGTCTGGCATGATTGCACGCGGTCAAGCTTGATCACGGGTTTCCACGTGGGTACAAAATTGAAGCCTTTTTAATTACGATTGAGATAAAAAATGAATAATCAGACGTAGTCAGGCCTAACCACGTGAAATCAGTGTTGAGCACGAGAAATTTTGCCAAAAAATGTCCATGATCAGGCCTGAACACGCCTAATAAGACCTGAACGATTTTTTCACGGGTTGTGCCAAGCTTGTACCAAATGTAGTGACCATTTCAAAAATATTAACAAATGTACCATGACTGACTATCCATTGGGAACAACGGGACAATTATAGAAAAATATTGGGCCAATTGTTCTTCACGGAGGTTTGTTTCTGACACACGTGCGAACCTTGGGACAAGCTTGGATTTTTTTCAATCTTGGGTATACCTGCATGGGACTCTTTGGACCAAGCTGAAACTTCATTCTGTTGGAGTGAGAATTCGCTCTTATGGAGTGAAAAGTCACTCTTTTGAAGTGAAATCTCACTCTTCCTGGATTTGCAGTATTTTCACTCCCCAAGAGGGAATTTGTTACTGCAAGAAATTGAGAGAGCACGCGTTTTTTACCCACCAAATTGACTGGAATAAAATATTCACAACCGAAAGCCCTTGAGGACAGCATGCCCCGCGACTCGGGAGTAGCGTTGGGAACCGTACGATAATTATCGTACATGTACGATAATTTGATGATTTGTACGATGTACGGTCAGCGTCTGATAATCGTACACTTTTCAGGATAATCATAAGCTTTGTACTATAATTTGAAAATATTATATTTTTGTGTCACACATCATTCTGTATTACCTATTTTTACTCATTTGAATCCATATTTTATTACATGAAGTTTCTAATCACCCAAGAGAATCATCTTGCAGTGTATATAACGACATTTTCATTGGTTATTACTATTGGAATAAATTATATACAGGCAATGTATCCACCCACATAGCACATATGTTCGAAAACAGGTCTAAAAGAGTTCTGGGAAAGTATTCTGAATGAACTATTTTTTTTCGGATTCTTTTCAATTTCTTTATGAACACATGGAATTCATGAAGAATCCTTTAAAAATTCTGCACAGAATTCATAAAACGTTATACGAATGAATATCATGAACGTATTTATAGTACTCTCAAATGTCTGACATTTTGAATTCTTGCATTATTCGTTTTTGCATTATCTCGAGCTTCTTATGAACTCATGTGGAAATGGATTGCGAATACAGTTTTTCTTATTTCCACAACAGGATGTGGATGGAACACTCAAGCATCAGGAGGAGCAGGTGGAATTTTGCACCGACTTTTTTCATAAATGACTAGATAAATTCGAATTTAAAATTGATAAGAATTCAGTGTATACTTGAGATTAGCCTCTGAATATAAAATCCGGTTCCCTCGTGATTTGTAAATATGGAAAAACGATCGATGAAGAATTTTTGACATCTGGAGGTTATGATTCTTTGAGATTCTTTTATAATACTTACACTGAGAAAAATTATCCATTAAAAATTACTAGACTCGCTAGTATATTGAGGGTATACTTGCATTTTAAGGTTGTATACCAAACGTCCTCTTCAAAAGTACTAGACTTTCTGTTATAAAATGTTATTATTCTACCATTAACTCACAGAAAGTTTGGTACACTTGGAGAGAATGTTTGGTATAAAACTTCAAAATGCAAGTATATCCTCAATATACTAGCGAGTCTAGTGATTTATAATAGACAATTTTTCTCCGTGTACCAGGAATCAATAGAAGACTGTTTAATCCTAATCAGGGATTTCATTATTATGCATTACCAATTTCCGGTGAACGCATAATTTACGAAAAAAGTATGGATTGCTTCCTCTGATGCTTGAATACCCTTAATACTATCACTTAAGCCCCATTATCTTCGCTCTATTCGTAGCGGACATTGAAGAATTCTTCATCACTAAAGGTGTAAGAGGAATCTCAATCTCACTACTAACAGAAATCATCTTATTAGCTTACGCGGATGATCTCGTATTAATCGCGGACTCACAGGTAGGAATGGAAAGGATACTAAAGGCCCTACACGAATATTGTACAAACAACCAGTTGACAATCAATACTGACAAAACAAAAATAGTGATATTCAAAAAAGGTAGACCTGGTAAAGAGAAAAAAATCAAATTCTATTATGAAAATTCAATAATAGAAATAGTCAAAGAATACACTTATCTGGGCATCACATTCACACAGCCAGGCGAGTTCGTCAAAACAACAGAACAAATGATAACAAAACTTATATAGCGAGAGCGTCCACAATTTCCTCACTGAAGAACACAAAAATTAAATCCTGGACACAAGTAGAGATGGTATTAGAATCCCTGATATTACGAGGGTGGATTGATAAGTTTCCGGCCTGACCAAGGAAAACAACGTTTTTAAGAATTTTTTTTTTTTTATTTCTCAACATAATCTCCTCCAAGGCTGATACATTTCTCATAGCGGTGTTCTAGTCTAGTAATGCCATCCCTATAGACTGATTCGTCAAGCTCCTCAAAATACCCATCTACAGCTTCGATTACTTCTTCATTGTCCGCAAATCTCTTACCGCCAAGCCATTTTTTGAGGTTAGGAAACAGATAATAGTCACTCGGGGCTAGGTCTGGAGAGTAGGGAGGGTGCGGCATTAATTCAAACTTCAGATCGTTGATTTTAGCCATCGCAACGATTGACGTGTGCGCTGGTGCGTTATCGTGATGAAACAAGATTTTTTTCTTCGCCAGATGAGGTCGTTTAATTTTCACTTCGTGGCTCAAACGTTGCAATAAGTCTGCGTAGTATTGACCAGTGATAGTTTTACCCTTTTCAAGGTAATCAATGTATATAATACCTCTTGCATCCCAAAAAACAGTAGCCATAACCTTATTCGCCGAAAAAATTGTTTTTGCCTTCTTTGGAGTTGGTTCCCCTGGTCCAATCCACTGTTTAGACTGTTCTTTGGTTTCAGGAGTGTAGTGGTGGACCCAAGTTTCGTCAACGGTTACGAATCGACACAAAAATTCGCTTGGATTACGCTTATACAACGCCAAATTGGCGGTAGAAATGTTCTTTCGAATCAATTTTTGGTCGACTGTTAGCAAACGCGGCACCCATCTTGCACAGAGCTTTTCCATATACAAATGTTGGTGCAAAATATTTTGTACACGTTCATATGACATCTTACAGGTCTCAGCTATCTCACGAACTTTTAATCTGCGATCTTTCGGCACTATTTGATGGATTTTTTCGATCATATCTGGAGTTGTGACCTCAATGTGGCGTCCTGAGCGAGGCTCATCAGAGGTGCTCACACGACCCTTTTTAAACTCGGAAACCCACTGCTCAACGGTTGAATATGATGGGGAGGATGTCCCCAGTGTTGAGTCCATCTCTTCTTTAATTTCCTTCGGCGTTAACCCCTTCAAATAAAAGTATTTGATGACAGCACGATTTTCCAGCTTTTCCATTTTTACGAAAAACACAGAGGCGTCTTGGTCAGCGTGCTCTCAAAACTAAACTAACATGGCGATCGGACTGAAACTATAGCTACAAGCTATCTAAGGATGGTACTATAGAACGCCACCTCAAGGTAGGCCTAGTGGCGCCATCTCTTGGTCAGGCCGGAAACTTATCAATCCACCCTCGTATTTTGTATTCCCCCTTAATAAGCCCACACAGAAAAAAATTTGTAAATTGACTACCTACGTGGCAACGATGCTAGGAAAAATGAGCGAAGATTCAAATGTTGAAGTAAGATTAATGTAAAAACTAAGCAATACTGATATAAATAATGAAGCATGATGAACCAAATGTTAATATACGATATAAACAATTAATTATAATCATATGTACAATACACTTACACGATAAATAAACACCTTAGATTGAGCATAATTATTGTAGCGTAATTTTGTTATTAGGATAACGTAGAGACTCCATTGTATGAACATTTATGTCCTTTGAACAATAAAAGTTATTTTATTTACTATCACTTAACGTTGAAGATTTTCCTCCGCTATTATCTTATTGGAAATTAAATACAAAGTTTGAAATATTTCCAAGGTGTAGCCTTTCTGTGACAAACTGGAAGAATGTACTGTAGGATCTTTTTTGATTGAGGAATTAAATTATTTCCACATGACATAGTCTTGTGTTTCAATGTAGTTATTTCTCCATAATTTGGGTATAACTAAAATTCTATTTTATTAATTTCATCGACTTTTCAAAATTCATTATGAGTTATTCTTCGGAATCTTTCTGAACTTTTCGGCCGCTCAGGATAAGAATTCCGATCGTATTTCTTGAAGTTCTTCTTATAGTATTAGAAAACTCTTCAAGAATTCTGCCATGACTTTCAAAAGTATTACATTGGATCGAAAAGATAATTCTAAAATGATTATATTCTCCAGACATTTGGGAGCTCTCTGAGTACTTTGATTACTTCCGATATCCTTGAAGAATTCTTTTCGAGGATCCGTAATTCTTTTCGAATTCTTATGGAATTTTTGTTCTGTTTGGGAATATTTTCTTTTATCATTCATCCAAATTACTTGTTATTCATATGGAGATATGATATAACGAAGGTCAGAATATTATAATAATATAGAAAATTCATAATATAAATGTATGATAATTTGTACGATAGTTTTAAAATTTTGTACGATTGGATACCATAATTTCCATCGGTCGAGTACTATAATTCAAGATGGCTGAGTTCCCACCGCTGCTCGGAAGATACAGCTCCGCACGACGGCATCATTATTATATTATAATTATAGTCGAACAGAAAGCGTCTCCATTTTTCTCTCTACTTTTTTCAGATTTTAGCGAAGTGGAGAAAATTGTTGAAAATCAATTGTTTATAAAAAAATTTTTGCCCGAAAAAACAAGGGGCAGACAAATGCGAGAACTACAGAACGATCAGTTTAACTTCACATGCTTCGAAAATACTGACCAAAATTATATACAGGAGGATGGAGAATAAAATAGAGAGTAGATTGGCGGAGGATCAGTTTGGTTTTAGAAAAAATAGGGGAACGCGAGAAGCAATTTTAGCACTTAGGGCAGTAATAGAGAAAAGGATAGCGCTGAAGAAATCTGTGTACATAGGTTTTGTAGATATACAAAAGGCTTTCGATAATGTGGACTGGGAGAAGATGTTTGCGATCCTGAAGAAGGTGGGAATAAATTATAAAGATAGAAGAATAATATACGAATTATATAAGAATCAAAGTGCAATAATAGACATAGAGGGTCAGGAAGGGGAAGCACAAATAAGAAGAGGGGTGAGACAAGGATGCTCATTATCACCACTGATGTTCAATTTATATATAGAAGAAGCAATGAACGAAGTGAAGGAGGAAATTCAATCGAAATTACAGATTCAGGGAGAAAATATAAGTCTGTTGAGATTCGCGGATGACATAGCTATATTGGCCACGAGTAGTACTGAGTTAGAAAATATTCTCAACACCATGAGAACAATATTATTGGAAAACTATTGTATGAATATAAATAAAGACAAAACAAAATTCATGATGTGTACAGCAGCGAAAACAGCTAAAAGAACGAGAATCAAAATAGATACCGAGACAATTGAACAGGTGAAAGAATTCAAATATCTAGGAAGCATAATTACAGAGAACGGCAAAAGCGAAAGAGATATAAGAGCAAGAATAGCACAAGGGAAACAGGCTTTTTATCAAAAGAGACAGTTATTATGCTCAAAAAATATAAGCTTGGAAGTAAGGAAGAAATTCTTGAAAAGTTACGTCTGGAGCACAGCATTATATGGTTGCGAAACTTGGACAATGGGGAAAACTGATCAACGAAGACTTGAAGCTTTTGAAATGTGGTGTTATAGGAGGATGCTCAGAATAAAATGGATAGACAAAGTCAAAAATGAAGAAGTACTCGAGCAGATAAATGAAGAAAGAAATCTTTTGAAACACATCGTGAAAAGGAGAAGCAATCTTATAGGACACACATTACGGCATGAGAGTTTATTGAAAACAATATTGGAAGGGAAAATGAATGGTAAAACTGGTAAAGGTAGACCTAGAGCAAGTTATATGAAA
This sequence comes from Gonatopus flavifemur, assembly GCA_018340375.1. NCBI lineage: Eukaryota > Metazoa > Arthropoda > Insecta > Hymenoptera > Dryinidae > Gonatopus > Gonatopus flavifemur. Next base: position 23,406,189 of record JAFFJZ010000004.1, read on the forward strand.
CAAATCGTACAAGACAAGGGATGTAGTAGATATGTAGAAATTAAACGTTTGGCGGATAATAGACAGGGGTGGAGGGTTTCATCAAACCAGTCGTAAGACTGATTACTTCATGATGATGATGAAAAAAAATTACTTGGAAAAATGAAAAAAAAAACATTTCTCCGGGCTTTTTTGACCACTGCATGTGGTTCAATCGATTATCTTCAATTTAAACCCTTGTGCGTCCAAACTGGCTACAATGTCCAAAAGTTATGAATTATAAAGAGAAGTTCCTTGAAACTTCAACGATTCATAACTTCCACAAAAAAATACATTTTTCCTAAATCATTTGGCAGACTCATTTCTAGCTAGTGTTGCCGAAATTTCGAGCCGATCTCAATAGTTTTAAATGATCCGATCGTCGAGCAGAGCTGAAAAAATTCCAGTCGATCCGAGTTTCGAGCTAAGCCAGAACTATGACATCGACGAGCTACATCGTTACTGAGAAAATTCCCTATCAGACGAAGGGACCTGGTTAAGAAAAACCATTGGTTCTTGCCAAATCTCACTGAATCTCGCAACATCTCATTGAATCTTGGACAATGTTCTGATCAAATCTCATGAAATTTCATTTGTCAGAATCGGTTCATGAAACAATATTGCGTTTAATGTTTGAATAATAGCAGAGTCGATATTGAGAAAATATGTTTATGGAGTGATTTTTTCTTCATCGCCAATCCTCTGAAGATGGATTCAATGATATATTTATCTATTCGTTCATTGGAACATGCATTCATGGAGTTTTTATAATTAACATTTATGAAATTTGATTTGCCGAGTCATAAGAATTTTGAGAAAACATTGTTTTATTTTTAAACTTCAAGAGCTTCAAAAATACAGTACAGTCCAAAAGTTTGAATATACCCAAAGGAAAAACAATTTTTTCAGTTGACGTGTTTGTTTCGGGAAATCAACTTACTTTATTTACATAAGTTTATTGTGTTTTATATTGTTTAGACATTTCTTGATTATTATTTATGTAGTTTGTATGAATTAAATCCATTTCGAACAGCGAAGATGTAAAAATGTTAAATGTCTTTAGGTTAATTCAAACTCATGGCCTGTACGCTGTACTGTATGCTCTATTCCAAGGAGCCCCTGGATGCAAGAAATTTTTATTCGCATTTGTTTTGAACGAAGTAGGATCGTGAGATCGCCGATCTTCAAGCCAATCCGAGCTTCGATCCGAGCAGTGGATCTATCGATCCGATTTGCGAGTCGAGCCTATTTGTCAAAAACAAGAGCCAAGCCGAGCTCATGCTCAAAACTCGGATTAGCTCGGATCACGGCAACATTATTTCTAGCATGAAGAACCATCATTTTTGCTACATTTCATTAAATTATGAGAATCCAAATTCAATCCGTGGTGATATCAGGAATTCTGACCGATTTTTGTCTTAAGTTTGATCAGAAACCCAACAAAAACTATTTGAACAATCTGATGGAATGTTTTTCTGCCAATAATAAAACAGCCGAGAATACCTTGACTTTTTTAATTCATCTTTATCGGTTTCAGTTTTCTTTTTTTGTAGGAATTATGATGAAATCTTGAATTTTCCAAGAGTATGTCCTGTCCACGGCACCCGAAATAATTCCCAGTCGGGGACCTTGATACAAGCCAGTCCGACACTGCCCATTGTGATACGAAATTCAAAGGGATCAAAACGATGCTCATGAAGAATATTACCTTATGAAAACATGGAGATCAGATATCACAGTACACAGCAAGAAAACTTTTGATTGTATGGAAATCAGATTTAATGAAAACGATTGATCGCATCTCATCTAGCACTTTAAGCGCGTATCGGGTTATTTCCTTCACGACAGAAAGTTTCCTTTACATTGTGAAAAACTTCTCTTGGCTGTCTTCAGGTTCACAAGTCAAGTGAAGTTTTCACTGTCCCCCATTGGAAATTTCCCTAGGAAGAAATTTTATTAAAGTTATGTTGACCGATTCAATACTGATATAAATAATAATACTGTTGTGTTAACATTTCAGACTCGCATCAAATAATTTAATTATTACTTGAAGTTTATTCGAATCAAATACATCACTCGATTGTATTTAACATGATTGCATGATAGAAGAAATTCTGTAACCGAGAATAAGAAAAGGGGGTGTCATTCATCTTCATCTGAACAAAGAGAATTGATAAAGCTGAATAATTAATGCGAGTATAATAGTTTAATCAAATTTATTTCTTCGTACTTACAAATCAAAATACAAGTAAAACAGTGATTAATGTGATTTCAAATCTCACCAGATCTCATCTCAAAGTCTCAACAGGATTCTCAACACTCCACGTTTCGAAAGCCCGATATGAAATACTCTTCCCAAGCAAACCCTTGATTATAAATCATTACTAAATTATCCACTTCGAAGGCATATTTTATGAACTTTCAGTGATTCGACGGGTTCATTAATTCTCACCTATGTCTTGTTTTTTTCGTTTCGTTCGAATAGAGAGTGATGAGAAAAGTCTGCATCAATGAGACTAAACTTATTGTGTTTGAAAAAAATATTGAAATCTGTCAACGGATACGATTAATTTCAGCGTAGACGGCTGGCTATGTAATTAAACTCAATCCATTTATTTTCCCGACTTCATCAAATTGAATGGAGTTAATGAATATTTCGATGGAATAAATACACAGCTTTTTGTCAACCCCGATTTAGAGTTGATCCAAACTTTTTCCATCGTGGACTTTAAGGATATAGTAGCAGAGTGTTGACTTTTTTGTCCTCTATAATTAAAAGAAAAAACAGCATGATACAGTGGAGTGATCTGGGTATTTGAATTCACCAGATCAATACAGGCAAATAATGTCAAATCAAAGCCATTAAATGTGGAACAATTTTTATGCGAATAATTTAATTAATTCTCGAACACCCTTGGAGGTGTCTTTTTTGATTTGTCAAGACTCTTATGGATGAAAGTGTCTTGGAAATGATGGGTAATAAATCATGTAGTTTCGATTGATGAATCGACCACGAATCCATGTATATTTATACACATATTGGAGAAGAATCATCGGAAATTTTCTGATGACATATTAGAAGAAACATTCACGTATTTATTTTGTGCTATCCAATTGGACTTCTTCCATCCTGTTAATATGCGTTAACTATCCCATCACATTTTTCAACTCAATTTGAGATGAAAAAGAACTATCGAAGACAAACATCTTTTAATGATGACAAAAATCTTTTCCCAGAATCAAACCAATGAGTTGTTAGGACCTGGGAAAAAATATTCCATATATGAATTCATATATGCATCCGTATATGGATGGTCATACTATATGAAAGTGAGGATTCCATTAGCATTTACCCCACTTATCTCTTCTTTGGTTTTTCATAGCATTCCATAAAACATTGTGAAATACTTTTGTTCATGTATGAATATATATGATAATAATGTATGATTGAATGTGATCATATATAGCCATATATAGTCTTATTCATATATGATCGTATATGGTCGAAATCAATATGATCCCATATATGTTTATATATGTTCATATGTATTTCATATATGTTCATATATGGGCCGTATATGATTCATATACGCTCATATGCAACCGTATACGAATTATTTTTTCCCAGAGATGAAAATAATTTGCAGACTATAATAAATGGGGCTATTGAGAAATTAATTATTCATACACAAATAAAGACGGATGAAAATATTTTGCTTTGGTCAACGCTGATATTGAAATATAGCTAGATCTAAGACTCATGATTCAATGTTTGCAATTTCACGTGTTCTTTTTCTTCGACTTGTTTACACTTCCACATTCACGGAATCCCAAGCTACGAGTACTACCCAGATAGATTGGTTTTTTCCCCACCCCAGTTCAATGGGTCCGAACGGACTCAACGACAACACTACAATTTCTTTACTACGATTAATGCCCTTGATAATACTTATTATCTGAGCGAAACGTCGGGAAGGAAGGTTCAATAAAAATTCCTGACTCACTTACTTATTCTTGGACTTGTTTACACTCCCACATTCATGGAATCCCAAGCTACAACCCAGACAGATTGGTATTTTGCTTCCTCGTTTAGAGGGAAGTTTTGTGATCGTTTCGAGGAGCCGAAAATTTTGTTGTCTCGAAATTAAAAATCTCCTAGACCAAAATGTTCTTCAGAATTCGGGGAACAATTTTGTTACCGTGTCTGTCTGTCTGTCTGTGTGGCTGTAGCCCCCCCTAAGTTTCGCACGCGCATATCTCCCGTTCTGCTTATCCGATCGTTCCGAAATTTTTATCACAGTTGTGGACTAGAGTGATAGTGGTCCCATATAAGTTTCAACCTGATTCATTCAGAAGAATTGGGTGGATGAGAAGAACTCTGACAAAAAATGAACATTTTGCGTACGCGTGTATCTTTGCTTCCTATTATCCGAATCCGATCAAACTTTAACCACTTTTCAGTCATGACCTGATAGTGGCCATGTATAACGCTACCCAGGAACAACGACGTGGACGTGGTAGTTCTCTGTTCTCTCCGGAGTGCTTGATTATCGTGAGTCCCCTTGCCTCTCACATGAGGGGTGCTTGATGCTGTGACAATAATTGCTCGAAGTTACCCCCTTCTGCCTGGATACATAATCCCGGTATGTTGGCACAAACAGTGCGGATGCGATCGATCATGTTCTCCATCATTTACAAAAAAACTTCCGAATTTTTTTGGTGAATCTACAAAGAAATTTTCCACAGTGTAACTCTCTTTGGTGAATTCTCTGGAAGCTCGAGGGATTTTCGTATCCGTTCCAATGTGCATCCTAATCGACGTTATGTGGTATGGTCAATACTTCCAATGTTGCCAGCAACCTTTCAACAATTTTTGAGAGTCGATACTCATTTATAACCCTCATTGAATCAAATGGAATAATTTATTCGATTTGAAACGCAATAATCGTGATAAATCGTGCACATTACTGCCAACCATAATAAGCAGAGACTCAGTGTTCCCGTTTGTTTATGTTTACGTTTTTTTTCCAATAGAATTAACTCTAATCTGCATTGAAATGAGTCCCGACCTTCGGAGAAAAGCGATAAACAAGAATACATAAACAAAAAGAAACATCGAATTTCTGTTTATTATGGTTGGTTATGTGGAAGATTACGAAAATACGTGATCATTTAAACACTGGTTCTGAACTGAGACCATTACAATCAATTTATTCCATTCGACTCAATCGAAGGAATGAATCACTATCCACCCTCTGAAATTATTGATATGATGCTTATGCTTGGCTCATGTCACAATAATTACAACGAAGCCGCAAGATTTTACCGGGATCGGTATCCTGATCGCCGCATCGCACACCCCACGACCATCCGTCGACTCGAATTGAGGGCTCGACGAGGAGTATTGCAGCGAGATCTAAGACATCACCGGTACGATGAGAATGATATCCGTGCACTCATCATATTGGGACTTATCAACTTGGACCCTCATGTTAGTAGCAGATCGTTGGCACGAATAACTGATATACCCCGGACTACTGTTTTGAAAATCTTGAAGCATGTCAAATATCAACCATACCATATTACGTTAACTCAAGCTCTCACTCCAAACGACATGAGACTTCGAATTAGATTCTGCAACTGGGCACGAGCAAGGCTGGTTGACGATCCTCAATTCTTCGACTATGTGATGTTCTCCGACGAAACATCTTTTCAGAGCACTGGGCATTTTAATAGACACAACTCTCATTACTGGTCGGATGTTAATCCGCATTGGTATCGAGCAATCGATAACCAACATCGTTGGAGCGTAAATGTGTGGTGCGGGATCGTCAATGGCTATTTAGTCGGTCCACATTTTTTCAACGGCACTTTGAATGGCCACATGTTTCTGGAATTCCTGGCGGATCATTTACCAGGCTTGCTTGAGGATGTGGAGTTACAAACGAGGCAGAGGATGTGGGTCCAACTAGATGGAGCGCCACCCTATCACGCATTGATCGTGAGAGAATACCTTGATCATCATTTCCCGGGAGGGTGGATCGAACGAGGTGGGCCAGTTGCGTGGCCTCCACGCTCACCCGACTTTTTCTTGTGGGGATTTCTGAAAGACGAAGTATTCAAGGCCCAACCAACAACGAGGGAGGACATGATCGATCGCATCCGCACTGTTAGTGCCAACATACCGCGATCAGTGTTTCTGAAGACGGTTACAAATTTTCGGCGGAGACTGGGATTATGTATCCAGGCAGAGGGAGATAACTTCGAGCAATTATTGTAACAGCATCAAGCACCCCTCATGTGAGAGGCAAGGGGACTCACGATAATCAAGCACTCCGGAGAGAACAGAGAACTACCACGTCCACGTCGTTGTTCCTGGGTAGCGCTAAGAGTAGTTCATCAATAACTTCGACGGTCCATACCTTGCACCCCAATGAGCGGAAAGGGGTCCATGACCAGTGTTTCGTAAAGGGTTTGAAACCAGCTTTCCCATGCCATGATGAAAAAATGGGGGTCTCATTCAAAAAAACCATCTCAACCCCTAAATGACCTGCAAAATGACCTCTGAGGGATTTTTCAAGGTCAGCATCATACTTCCCCATTAGAACCCTAAACTTTTTATCCGGAACATTTTTTCCCATCTCCACTAGTTTCCGAGATATTTGACTCTATCACCTCAAATGGACCATCCTGTATTCATTAAAAAGTTCATGTCACAGTCAAGCGACTGAAATGAAAACTATATGTTAGTAAAATAATTTATTTCACTAAGGAATTTATGATGGGATTGCGGCAAAACCGAAAAGTTCTGTTCAGTTGATAACGTTTCGGAATACGGTTGAGAGCCCATGTAATTTACTGTATCAATTCAAGCTCGAGTTTTAAGTTTGATTCGACAAATTTGTCAATTTCATTTGTGTATTAGCAGTAAAATGTTCTTGGACAAAGATGAAAAATGAGCCGAGTAGTCACTTTGAGAGCGGCCATTGATTAGAGTTAGTTCAAGGCCCTCCAGACATTAAACCAGTTTCTGCCTCCTAATATTGGAAGTGAGGTCAAGAGATGACCTAGGCGTGGGAAACTCAAAGTTGTTACCTAGAGACAATTCTCCTGATTGGAATTCGCGACCCTACAATTAAAATCGCCACCTATTATTATTGAAAATTCTGACTATTTTCGGTTGTACAGTGTAATTAACTCATGTATTTTTGTAAGAAATCTGTCTATATCCGAGTTTGGCGCCGAGTATATTCTGCCAAAAATGAATTTTATAGAATTGTTTTTGAGTTTGATAAATATGTAATCTTCTGAGGAATGCAATAGTTCTGCATTAAAATGACTAGAGTTAATCAATAATACAATACCACCTTTCGCCCTGCCCTTAACTGCTGATTTTGTTGCTGCCGAGGAGATGATCATATGTTGAGCGAATCCATGCGGTAGTTGCGTTGGAGGGGATGTGAGCCATGTTTCATGAGTACAGATGATGTCACTCGAAGTGATATATGCTTGAAGATCCGTCAAGTTAGAAAATCCATGGCTATTCCAGAAGAATATTTTAATAAGATTGGGTGAACCTTTCAATAGTTGCTATTTTGAGGCTCACTTAGAGGGAGTACCCTGGGTTCCTGGAGCTTGTGTTGAATGCGGCAATATGGATTGAACCGTTTTCTGTGTTTTAATTTTCTATTTCGTAGGAAGTTCAATGAACCTTTTCGTCTATCTCTTTTGCGACTTGCTATAGAACTCGCCGATTCTTGTGAGCAGTTGCTACGAGAATCGTCACTCTCTGCTGGCTGACTGTCCACCTGCAGTTCTAATAATAATTGTTGTACGGAGGATGCATCGCAGAATTCATCCTCCATATAGAGTTTCTGGGATTTCATTTGTGAGGATTTTCCTTGTTTCCGTAGTTGTTGTTGCGCTTCCCTCAACAAGCGACGGTCTGCACGTTGTTTGTATGTGAGATCGTCCGAGATATAAATTTTCTTTTCATGTAGAACCTTTGTATATTTGAAGAACCTCTGCTTCACGTGTATATTAGTGAAAGATACAAGAATCGGTCTGTTTCCTATCTTTCGACCGAGACGACGGACACTGTTTATTATATAGTCTGGGAAGTCAAAACAAGTCGTTCTGATCGTGTTTGTGATTGTATTGAAGAGATCATGATTCGATTCTTCCTTGTCTTGAATATTATAGAAAATGACATTACAAGCGCATTCTTTCACTTTACGGAATTCAGAATCTTTGATTAGGTTCTTTACTTGATTGTTCAATTGCTCATAATGTTCTTCTGAATTCTCATATTTTTCTTTAAAATTCTGGACCTCGTTATTTAATTGTTCGTTGGTCGTCTTCACTTTATGTAAAGAAGATTCAATTGTGTTCACTCTTAGATCAATTACACTTAATTTATTTCCTACATTCAAGACTTCGCTGTCGACACTACTGATTTTCTCTTCAATATTGTTCAATCTATTGTTAAGAGAACGAACATTCACCCTTAAACCTTCCAACACATGCATCAGATCTTCGTTAGTCGTCATATTTAATGATAACGTGAATTGAATGTATAAACAGAGCCGAGCCAAACAGAAACACGTCCGTACTAGATGAAAGGACAAAGATGAAAAAAAATGAACAAATTTTGTCCTAGAATGATCAAGAAATAAGTCTTTGAAAGCACAAAATTGGGAAGTTACCAAGACTGATAAATTTTTCTAATCCTAATCGCAATAATTGAAATAATAAAAGATAGTTATGTGAATAATTGAAGAACTAAGAATTACAATTATGGTAAGGGAAGAAGAGAATGAAATGTTTCTATTTTCATTTATAACACAGAGATGTGAATTACAATAGATAAAACATTATTGATCTGAACAAATGAAGAATTAATTATGAAAATCATCATATTTTTCACTCGAATTCGAATCTCTTGGTTTCGATGCGTAATACAAAGCCACCAATTGTGTAGGTTTGCGGAATTTTAATCAGTTTCGTTTAGATGAATGGACGCCTACTGTGGAAGTAGTCGTTCCAATTTTCCTTTGGAAGCAGGAACGTTATCCAAACTATCCGCTAAAGTGTTCAGTCCAGGATGAAAACATTATTTATTTAATTTTGCAAGCCACGGAAGACCGCACAGCGAATCTTCGCTGAAGCAACTAATCCTCAATGATAATGAGCTACTTTTTAATGTGAGCACACACGGAAATCAACTGATCTTGAAGAACTCTTCACATGATTTCAAGATGTCTTTCCCATGGAGGTGTTGACGAAACTTAAAAAAATCCAAGGGTTGTCTTGACCCAGTCTTGGCACATTTAATCCATCGTTTCAATATGTCCAGTATCCTGAGGAAGAAAGTCAAGCTGAAATATGGATCAAATTGCTTTTTTTATCAATAGCTGTGATGAGAGAAGCATTGTTTGATGCTTGGCGAATCCTTTGGACCAGATTTGAAAAAACCATTGGCCCAAGCTTGTCTTGATCTAATCATTTCCAAGCCTAGTTCGAGTTTGGTGAATTGTTCAAGATAAGTGCCGGCAGGTCTAGTACCAGCCTTGGCCCATGATTGAGCATGTGTCCATACATATATGAGTAAAGGGTTTTAAACCCGTATCGTAGTTTCACCGAATGATTTATTGTTATTTTAAAGTTTCTCTCCAATAATCACTGACCATATCATGAAAAATGCCTTGTGACAAAAAGTAGTAGTAGTAAAAGCAAATATGAATAGCTAATACAGTAGTGGAAATTGGTATGAAGGCACTTGAATTATGAAGAAAAACATGGGTTTGATGTTTATCTAAAATATTCATATGATTGTTTTTGTTTCGAGTAAGTACAATAATCAAGAAAGTTTTACAAAGACTGAGTCTCGTTGTTTTATGTTGAGGAAATCATGGAATAATTGCAAAATCACTTCACATCGTGCGAATTCAGGGAATGTAAAAGATCTCTACTGTCCTCAGTGGTTGCACTAACATCAACACGGGTTTGTTTATGAACATAAATCTCACAGTTGAACGGTAGAAACGCTTTTGTGAAGAGTAGTAATCAGTTATTGCCAACATGCCACGTGGTAACCAATTATCAAGTGAGGAAAAAGCAAAAATTAGTGCTTACAAGGGAATGGGTTTATCTAATCGGCAAATCGCGAAGAAATTGAACCGTTCGAGTCGTGTGATTGATAATTTTGTGAGATTAGGCTCACGATACGGAAAAAATGGAAAGTACGGCAGGACAAAAAAATTGTGTAAGACGGCTGAACGATTAATTTTGCGCAAAGCAGAAGCTGGAAATGTGTTTTCTTCACAAATTGTGGCCGAGTTGAACTTACTTATTACTGCCAGAAGGGTCAGGCAAATTTGATCAAAAGACGAAGATCTGGTTTTCAAAAAACGCTGCAGTAAACCACCTCTAACGGATGCTCATAAGAAAGCCAGAATAGATTTCGCTCAAAAATACATGTCCTGGACGTCAGAATGGGACCAAGTGATTTTCAGCGATGAAAAAAAATTCAATTTGGATGGGCCAGATGGATTCCAGTATTGTTGGCACAATCTCAGAAAGGAGGAGTAGGTGAGCATGAGCAGAAATTTTGGTGGAGGAAGTGTCATGATCTGGACGGCATTTCGAGCCACTAATAAATCAAATATTGCGCGGTGCCCCACTAGAATGAATTCAGACATGTATATAGAAATATTAGAAACTGAATTAGTGCGTACGTATGAAGAGCTTAATGATGAAGAACTGATTTCTCAACAAGATAATGCTTCCGTTCATGCGTCCATAAAAACGAAAGATTGGTTCAAGCAGAGAGATATCAAAGTCCTCACATGGCCAGAAAGAAGTCCACATTTAAATCCGATTGAAGACCTTTGGGGAGTACTTGCAAGGCGTGTTTATCGAAATGGACGACAGTTTCAAACAGTCACTGAGCTCAACAACGCGATGGATGAGGATTTCCGATTAAGAGACAAAAACCCTTATCAACGCCATGCCTAAGAGAATTTTTGAGGTAACTAAGAACAATGGAAGTGTAACAAAGTATTAGAGACATTTATAAAGCTATTCATTATTCTCATTTGTTACTGATTTTGTAAAAAAAACAAATGCCTTTATACCGATTTCCATCAAAGATACAAAAATTCTTGTTCTTATACCATAAAATGATATCACTTTATTATATTTTTCATTCGATAACACTTGAAAGTTTTTAAATATACGACATAAACGTTGTTTGAGAGAAATAAGTTCGTTATCCATGCAGAAAACTCAGTGCCTTTATATCAATTTCCACTACTGTACAAGCGACATTGCCATCTCAATACACATAAAATCTTGTTACTGTTTCAAATCTGGGATTAGTACTGTCGGATCAACTGATCATATATTAAAATATATGCATAATTGTCATTGATGCCCATCAATATTCTCATCTGTAAGAACATCACATATATTCCGTGTGTTCGTTTTCATAAATTTATTTCTGAAAATTCTGTCTACAATATCCATGAAAATATTTGAAAATTTGTTTTCCCTCGAAACATACGTCGTTGTTGGCTTTCGTGAAATTGAAGATATTTCTTTCTCATCTCTTTTTTCACGATAAATTCCACCCTCATACTTTTCAAGAAATAAAAAGAAGGATAAATAAAAAGAACGAAGAAATCAATCATAAGATCCCATGGGTGAACAATCCTAAAGGATCCACATTACATCATAGTGTGACTTATTTGACGTGTACTACAGGGATATGACAAGCAACTTTATTCCACGATGGAATACATTCGAAAACGAAATGAAAAATACGAGTTTCGTATTCCTCCCTTTCCCTGGTGAAAATGACAGCGTGTAGGAAGCGTAGTCTGGGACAATTCTACGCTCAAAATGTTCCAGTTTACGTTCAGTACACGCTCCGTCAACTTTCCGTATACTTTTCCTACACGCTGTACACGTTTCCCTTACACCAGGGTTGTGTTTTAAATTTTTCATGGGATTGTATGTTTTATATCTCAAGGCTGTATTGTCAAAATAGAAGATAATATTCTCAGAACATACTCGTATGCAATCGAAAATGTCAGTCCTTAGATTTCAATGAGTGCTGTATTTATAAAATTAAGTTACTTCAATTACACAATTATTATTGTTTCAGAAACAATAAAGAATCAATTGAAAATATTTGAATGAATGATTGAATGAAGGAATTCAATCTTGCCGTGTGATAAGCACAGTTGAGATGAATTCTTTATTGGCACACGATCCAAGAATGGAGGTGACAATTGATATCGAGAGGACAGTGAGAAATGTCGAAGAGATCCTCAGGAAGTTCGCCGGCACTCGTTCTTTTTGGTGGGATAAAAAAGCAAAGGATAATGAGGTTTTGAAGAAAAGGATGGCGGAGGAAAAGCTAAGATCTGCCTTTGAGATGTAAGCAGGTATGCAGCTCTCATCGCTCGATATTTCCGAATACCTTCCTTTGTAACCTCTCTCTTCTGAATCAGGTTACTGCCTACTGCTACCGGTGCTGTTATTCTACTTGTGATAATATCGTTACTTCTTTCCTTTCCGTGCTTGGTATGATGTTATTTTCATTTTGTTTTTTCTTCTCAATTTAGGTAACTGAATCGTACGAAATTTTTCGCTTGTGTATGTCTTTTTGCCTTTTGTCAAACATTTTGAAATCATATCACGATTTGATACAATTTTTTAAGATATATCATAATTCCTAAGGATTATTCGAATGAAAAAACTTTAAAGAAACAATTGAAATGATCACTCACACTGTTAAAAATGTTTGTGAATTTAATATACGTTCATAGAAAAAAGTACATTAATTTTCAAGGGCGCTATATGAATTGTATTCCATATTTGGATATTGAAAAATCAATCACATATTTCATGAACTTCAAACAAAAGTTTTGAAATTCATAACAGTTTGTGAAAATTCATAACTGTAGATATTGAATTTCTGTATTTATTTGAATATTGGAAAATCAATTACATATTTCTCAAATTTCAAACAAAGTTTCTGATATTCACCACAGTTTATGAAAATTCATATCCCGATATATGCGATTATCCCGAAAGTGTGTGAACCTGAAATTCCCCGATCTGTTGGAAACTAGTAGATTTTGAGAAATGACTAGAAAGTACTAGTTTTCAATAAATCAGGAAATTTCGGGACAATCGTGGTCTACCCTTTCGATGTGAATTTTTGTAGGGAAAATTACTTGTTGTAAAATCAACATCACTAATTGTGAAATCAAATCACGAAGTTTTAATAATTCGCTCATATATGTATTTTCATTTTCAGATTTTTTTGTATTAATTTTGTAACAAAACATGATGAAGTATTCAGGAGGGATTTTCAAAATTGAATAATGTGGTGTTGAAAATTCATCGTAAAATCAAATCACGCGATTCTAATAATTCATTCAATATGTATTTTGATTTTCAGAATTTTTTGTATTAATTTCACACCATAACATGATGAAACATTTGGAAGGAATTTTGGAAATCAAGTGATATATATAGTGTTGAAAATTCATGCATTTTTTTACATCGATTTTTATAATGTTGTGGCTTGAATTTCAAAATTCTGTCTATTATTTTGGGGATACGAAAATGTTTGAAAATTAATACACAATTGTGTGTGGTCATTGCTTCCAAACTTTTTACATTAAATTCCAAACAGATTTTTCTAACAGTGCATGAAATATCCTCTTCGAAGGATTATATAGTTTACTACTTCATGAAGTGAATAATGTTTTCCATTTGTTTTTAGTACAATAAGCTACTTAGTTAATTGATTAGGCATCCCATTTTTCCATCCATGTCATTTAAAACTCCCGAGCATTAGGAAGGCAGGTAAATTTTTTTTCCTAGGTTGGTAGGACTGTTTATAACATTTGACAAACGCCTGTTTGTCAAAAGGTTTAATTATCCACGAGTTACACGTGTTTTTGTAAACAACCAAAAGTGAATTTTTCGATTTTTACAATGTGTGATTTTATGGAGCAAAGAACTTGCATCAAATTTTGTTTGCGGAGCGAATATTCTTGTGCGGACATATTGAAAATGTTGCGGAAGGCCTTTGGTGATCAAACTATGGCACAAAAAAGTGGTACAACGAGTTCAAAGCGGGCCGAGAACGCGTTGAAGACGAACCGCACTTTGGACGACCATCCACGTTTACCGACGAGGGCCACGTCTAGAAAATCAAAGATTTGTTGCTTGAAAATCGTCGATTGAAAATTAGAGACCTCGCTGATAGTGTTGGAATATCATTTGACTCAGCCCAAACCATTTTGAAGGATGCTTTGTGTCTCAAACGCGTCAAGTCTCGATTGGTGCCAAAACCGCTCAATTTTTTAGAAAAAAAGCGTCGCGTTGATTTGGGTGAAACTTTGCCATCTGACTATCAGGACCACTTGAAATGCATCATTACTGGAGACGAGACTTGGATTTACGCATACGGCCCTGAAACCACCGACCAATCCAGCGAATATCGTGCAAAAGGTGAAGCAAGACCGAAAAGACCACGGCAAAATTGATCGAAAATCGAGGTTATGTTGACAGGTTTCTTTGATTATCGTGGTGTGGTGCACTATGAATTCCTCCCACCGGGCCAAATTGTCGACAAAGAATATTATTTGAGCGTTATGCGTCGTTTGCGTGAAGCTATTCGTCTTGAACGGCCGGAGTTGAGGGCTAACAACTCTTGGTTCCTTCATCACGATAATGCACCGGCTCACACTGCATTGGTTCTTCGCGACATTTTTGCCAAAAACTCGATTCATATCGTTCCGCGAGCACCGTATTCACCTGATTTGGCTCCTTGCGACTTCTGGCTATTCGGCAAACTCAAAAGGCCAATGCGGGGACGCCGTTTTGACAGGATTGAGGAGATAAAAACCGAATCGAAGAAGGTCTTGAAGGCTATACCGACAAAAGACTATTCCGATTGTTTCGAGGACTGGAAAAAGCGTTGGCAAAGGTGCGTTTTATCGAACGGGGATTACTTTGATGGGGATGAAATTGATTTGAAAGAATGAATGAAGAATTTACATTTTATAAACAAATTCACCTTACTTTTTGATCACAGTAGAATGTACATGATTTCATACTGAAGAATAAATATTCACCAAAATATAATTCAATATCGTGAAATAAAGTATTCCGTGTTAATCAAGATTTTTTGAATCCGATACCCTAATCCGCAGAATTATTGTTAAGCTCCTAAGAAAATAAAACAACGTACAAACCCAACAATTCTGAAAGGTTGATGATGAAATTGAGGGCATCGCTAAAATGAGTAATTCGCGTGTTACTCAAAGCGAGATGATATGTCGATTTCTTCCTTCAGTTCTCATCGTTTATAGAAGAACATGAGGTGGTGACTTTAACGAGAGACTATTTCCTTATCATCCTCACGATTAATGTCTTGACCTGATTGGTATCGTTCGTAACCTACATTCATACATAATAAAAATATTAGTTCCAGTTTATCGAAATGAAGATGACAGGATCATGAAGCATTACGAATTGAGATTCAGAATATAAAACATTTAACAAATCTTTGAAATATTCTGAACGGAATTTTGCCGAAAGCATGCCCGTGTGGAATTTAATTCTTGGCGGCAGTTTGGGCCAAACCAGGCGTCCTCATTTTATTTCAGGCTCTGTTCTGGTTACCCTTATAGGGCCTTGATAGGATTGTCACGCACTCATCTTTAGGACCTGCATACTATTCTCAACTTGGGCCTATGTAGGACACCCATGATGAAGTCAATGCAGGCGCTGAAACTAGGACCCTTGCACTGAGAAAAGGATTTAGTTATAGTTACCAGCATTTGGTAATAGTTACCAAATCTCATAGTTGAATATGGCGAAATAAATATTTAGTTATAATTACCGACATACAGATTCACAACTAATGCCTTTGATTATAGTTACCAAACTTGAGTTATTATTACCAAATCCTGGTAATAGTTACCAAATCTTGGTAATAATGAACCAATCACATATTTGAGGCAACCAAATCAATTTGGTAACTTGAACTAGGTTTTTTTCTCAGTGTGTAAGGATAATGCATTATTGCGAATATCATCAAATTGAATAAATATCGCAAGGGGGGAACTTCCTCGATTGAAAATTGGGCTATCCAAGGCCCTATCTGTACCCAGACCACTTCAACTTGAGCTCGGACAGGGCCTGGAATGGGCTGATTTCAATTTCTAATCAGGTATTCCACCCAACATTACTTTGTTCATACATTATCAGACTGTATCAAAAAACAGAACAGCCTCATTATGTTTTGCAATTAATCATGCAGTCATGGTTTTTTCGATTTTTGAACATTGTTCATCGATAGTGTGAACACAGTAATCATGGATGAAATATTTTTTTGTGTGCATACATCGCAAAAAATTGATCACCCTGGATTTTAACACTTTTTGTTGAAGAAACAGTTTTTTAAATATTGCTATACGTACACGGAAAGACCGGGTCTATTAATATTTAGGAAGAATTTATCAGCGTTTAGAAAAATGACTATCACTTTAGGGAAGAAGAGGATCACTGAAAAATATTCGTAGTGAGTCTATCAAAAGTTCGTAGTCAAAATATTAACAGTTGATAGTTTCATTGGTATTTTTCACAGCGAAACTATCAATTGTTAATACATCGACTACGAATTTTCAGTTGACTCACTATGAATATTTTTCAGCGATCCTCGTTTTCCCTAAATTGACAGTCATTTTTCTAAATATTGATAGATCCGGTCTTTCCGTGTATATTCACACTGACATGTAATGTATACTGCCACACATCAGCGTTATAATCAGTGAAACAGGCACATCAGGAAATCACAAATATGATTTGAGTAAATTTGTTCCCACTAGGAAAAATATCATAGGAACTCATACGTTTTATTGAATTCTGATAAAAGTGTCCAAGTACCACTATTGAACCTGATAAAATCTTATGAGGAGATATGGGATTCCATAGCGGGATTTTTTCAACGAGGTTTTTAACCTAGGCATATCTTTAAGAGAAGAATCAATATAAGGGCAAGGCTCTTGAGTGCATTCAGATTTTCAAAACGGGGGGAAACGTTGGGAATGCACCTTGGCCTTATGTGGGTTATGTACAGGTATGTTTAAATTAGGATCTTCGGGAGAATACAGAGGGCCTAATTAGTTCAAGAAAACAGGCTGAATATCAGCAACTTGACTAGGCTCCTTAGGGGCTGAGGCTAGGGCATCCTGAGTTTGGACACCCAATATAAACCCATACGAGGCCTATATTCAATACAAGACGCCCGGAAAAATTTCCACGCGGGTGTAATCATATAATCTTTCTTGAAATCCATCCCAGGCTGATGGATGATTCATTACGTATTCGATACTGGCGAAAATTCTTCAAAAACTTTTTTCTGTTCTGAGTATCATTTAACATCAGAATGAGTGCGATAAACTCCCATGCAGGTATTGCCGAGGCTGAAAAAAACCCAAGCTTGTCCCAAGATTGGCACATGTGTGAGAAACAAACCTTCGTGAAGAACAATTGGCCCAATATTGTTCCATGATTGTCCCGTTGTTCCCAATGGATAGTCAGTCATGGTACATTTGTTAATATTTTTGAAATGGTTACCACATTTGGTACAAGCTTGGCACAAGTATGAAAATCGAGCATTCGTTCAGAACAATTGTGCCAATATTGCCCACATGAGTGACACAATGTTCATAAACATTGACTGCGCTTGTGTGCATAACTATTGGGGCAAGCTTGGGCGAAGGCTGCCCACTCTGGGGCAGGCTCGGGTCAAGCCTGGGCCGACAGTTATGCTCACTATCCAAACCATCAGTTTTTCGGGTGACTCGGGGGATTCCAATGTTGGATTCCGTACGGGATCAGATCATTATAAGATTAATGTTATGGTATTTCAGTAAGATCTTATTAGTTAAGTTTGAGCACAATTCAACAATGGGATCAAAATTAATTGGAATATCAAAGAACGCAAATTTTCCAATGATTATACAAGCTTGTCCCAGTCTGGTCACATTTTTTTTATCGTTTTAAGATAATTCATGAACTGGAATATGAACCAATTACTTTTTTCATTCATATCTGCGATCAAAGAAGCATTGGTTGATGCTTGGTAAATGAATTTGACCGGGCCTGGCAAAACCACTGATCCAAGTTTGTCCTGATCTTATCATTCCCAAGCCTGGACCAAGTTAGGTAAATTGTTCAAGACCAGTCTTGGCAGGTCTTGCGCCAGGCTTGGTCCATCTTTGGGCCATCGGTCCATACACACATGGGCCGTTTATGTTTCCATGAAAACGATGGATTAATATAGGACTTGTCGCTAAATCCCAATGTCATCCTCCAAATTCTATGCTACGTAAGAGTTTTGATGACAACCAGAGCAAATGATGATCAATCCCATACACTTCTCTTTATGCAGAAAAATTCCTTTGATGGTTACCTCTAATCTTCAAGTACAATTTTTATGTTCATTGAAATCAAAATAAAAGATGTTCATAAACATCAAAATCCTAATGCTCATCCAAATAATTATCCAATCCTAATAATATTTCTCAAATCGTATACTTCAACAAAAATATTGTTTTCTTCTGATAAAACATCCATCTGAATGAATTATTAGCACTCTCTTGGAAAATACACTCCACTCCAACTCTACATCATGGAATTTCATCAAAGTTTTGCTATTGAATATTATTTGCTTTCTGTCTCCTTCTACTATGCGCACATCTTAGGATTCATTACAATAGTTTTGTCGTATTGTATTTTCAATTCTGGATTCATTTATGTATAATTATACTCATTGAGTTTTCTTTTTTCTTACAAAAACAAAACACGCAATACATACTGCAATAATGGAATAAATGAGTTTTTGCAAGAGTTTCGTGCGTAGATACTTCTCAATACCTACTCAGACAGCACAGAAAGTTCTCTAAACATTTCGAAAACATCCTAGGTAAGGAATGCCAATACTGACAAGTGGCCTAGGTTTGGCAAAATATTGGACTGCCAAGGATTGCGAACCAATATTGGTTCAATATAAAACTGTTGGTTATTTCAGAACGCACACCGGGTTTCATAGGGAATGCCAATGAAACAACTGGTGTGAGCTTGGCAAAATGTGGAGCTGCCAAGCATGGCGAACCAATATCAGCCCAATATAAAACCATTTGTTATTTGAGAATCCACACCACGTTTCATAGGAAATGGATCTCAATGAGTAGTTGAAGCTTGACGCAACATTCAATCACCAAGCATGGTGAACCAATAACTTGGCCAGGTCCAGTTTGGTCACATAAGCCAAGCTCCAAAAAACTCATAATACATGTATCATGATACCTTGGGCCATGCTTAGTATTGTTGTTTGGCTCAATATTGAGTACCAAGCCTGGTACAAGGTTGTCATCCCAAGCTTTCACCAAGCTTGGACCATTTTTTTTCATGGGTTCCGGCCCTATATCGGTCAAAATTGTGCCAAGGTCGGACCAAGCGTGGGCCATTTGTCAATTTCTATCTGGTATGCACTTGGTTTTGCGTGTTTTGATCTTCGGAAAGTACACTTGTGTACACAAAGTACAATGTTGATCACTTTTCGGGTGCACAGTAGACCATTCAGAATCTCAGCAATTTTTGTAAATTCTCTTGAGAAAAAAAATTGGACAAGGTATAGTATCTCATAATAAAAACAGGAAAAAGTAAACAAGAATTTCCACCTACTTATTGGAAACGACCTCCATTGCACAGGAAATTGATCAAAATCGCTGTGGACATGAAAGGTTGATACAAATTATTGATAATACACATAAATTCAAATTTTCCCAACTTCAATTACTCAAGTTGAGTAATTTCCAATCTCATATCAATGTACGAGGGAATGTTCAAAGATAGTTGAATCTGACTACTAATGACAGAAAGTTTAATGCGAATCTTAGTCAACACCGTTTATCATCGTCTATGTGATTTGTGCGTAATTTGAAGTTTGAAGCGATATCTGTTAGCTTAGAATTATAAATCACAATACCTTAATGTATGCATCAGGAACTCGTAGGGAGTATGTGAAAACTTTGAGTATTTGATAATCGGGTGATAAAACGTATAATACAAGAAAAATGGATTATTATGAACGTACACGGAGAAAAAAACTAACAATAAAATATTGTTCTATATCAACCCACAATAAATATCGTGAAAATATGACCGTCACTATTGCTAAACTGGCAACAATATTATATTGTTAACATTATTAACAATTCAAATATTCAGTTTTGCAATATCACGTGGTTATATCAATAATTTATATTTACCTATTCAAAAAATATTACTTTTGACTGAGGAAGAAGATTTCTCATCTGAATTTATCCCTATAAACATTTTATAACGATGTGGTTTGATTCATATGTGAAGAAAAGGCGATTGTGAGGTCCAATTTTGGAAAGTTCCCTCAACGAGATTCGAACCCGGATCCTCCGAGTGGGAAGCAAAGCCTGTATGACATCAACAGATCTCCAAGATGACAACTGAGTACTTGAATTGTCATTTATGGTCATCCTCGACTTTGTTCAGAGTTAACGATGAAAATATATTCAAGGCAAACATAAACTTGTGTCCATTGAATAAATGAATTAGATTTGCATCACAGGAATTTTTTCAGAAACGAATGAAACTCATCAAATTTGTTTGTTAGGCTCATGTAAGGTTTGTTATTCAATCAGAAATTGGGATTGATTTTTATGTTTGTGAATTCAGGAAAAACTTCATCGAAGAAGGGTTTGTAGAAGAATGTATATCACTTGAATATCATTTTTAACTGTCGCCTGAAATGGATCCAATAATTTCTCACGGGAATAATTATACCGCGTTATACGTTCAGAATATACAGCTGTTTTGACAATAAATAGATTCTGTTACGACCAAGTTTTGTTAATTTTGCGATACTTATTGTTGTCATTGCTTGATATTGCTTTGTCACATCAACAGTGTTTATTTTGACTTTGAATGGCAACTCATATTGTCATTTCAACCAGTGATTTTCAGCAATACAATTCTTGTTAACGAAACAATCTGCTGTTGCTGTACGAACAACAACTTATCGCATAACCAGCAATAAAATGTTGACAATTCTTATATTGCTGGTTCTACCATACACATTTTCCTCCGTATATAATTTTTAATCACCACGTGATATTTTATTGGAAAATTATTCAACTTTTTGATGCCGTTCAATAAGAAATATAAAAAATAATTGATCAGAAGTTACGATGGTTTAAACTCGGATGTTGGAACGCGCAAAAAAATGGTACTCACGTTCGGATTTTTGTGATCTATTTTTGGTTGTTTTTTTATGTTGATGTGAATCTAATAATAAATTATTATTCGTTTTTTCCATTTCATGTATTTATGATTTTAAGGAATTCCATCTGATGACGTCAAATGAAAAACGAGTGCAACTTGATTACAGTATTACAAACATCAAATTGATCGAGGTTGTACAAATATTTTGAATTTCAATGAAAGAAAAGAGGTTTGGACGACACAATTACCTGAAATTACAATCCGTAATCAACATTCGATAATGAATGTGGAACGTACATCTTTCATATTGCTTTATGCATCGAGAACAATTAATTAGTGTACCTGTCACAATCGAAATACCTTTATTTTCTGCATACCTCGTTGACCTTGCGTTGAATAACTGTTTAGATGCACAGGCGGATTTAACCACATATGAAAACATACATATGCATATTTGAATCTATAAGCATTCGTATGGAATGTGTATAGGTAGTATTACGTTGATTTTCAGGCGACTGACTGACGTATGACAAAAGCATCGCTTCCGATCGATTTAGGTGAGATCTTGAGCGAATAATTGGATTCAGACATGGAGTTTGAAAAATACCCAGAAAAAAAGAAAATAATGCTGCGTTGGGACCTTTTTTTCATTTTTGGTACGGAACAATATATCAGAATATTTTTTGAAATCAAATTATTTATTGAAACTTTTGCTGGAAAGTATAATTCTACTGTAAGGTACCGTTTACGATAAAAGGCTGAACATGCAATGGAAAAGGAAAAGAAAACTGGTTATTCATAAGTAACTTGTATTGTATTTATTCAACAATACCTAGTGTCTAAACTTTGAAATCTATGTGAATTTTTGAGTCAAAAGAGGATCAGCTTTTATACGAAATGATTAGAATATTCACAATGAATTGGTTTCAAATTTTATACTCTACTGCGTCGGAGAAAAAATTGTTGCGATTGATGTGCAATAATATTGCTTTATCATGGATATACAATACTGAAACTGATTATTAAAAGTTTATTTCAGGATGGAAACAAGGACTTTGAAACTCAATTGGTGGCTTACATCAACAACGATTACGGTGGATTGTTAATTCGAAGATGGTGTACGTAACACATGGGCTGAAAAGTCCCGGGCCTAACACATAGATGGCGCGAATTTCACTGCATACACCTGTTTTTCAGGTAGTACTAACCTTCAAAAGACAGCTGTCAAAATTTCATGATATTCTATTCATTAGTTTGTGAGTTGTTGTACTAAAAGTGACGCTACTGTGCACAGTCAGGTCGGAGGCCAGAACCAGTTCTATTCCATGCCGAGTTAATGGGCTGCGATCAGGTCCAGTTTGAGATCGACTTCGGTTTGTTCATACCGACCTCAGCGAACCTATTCATCTTTTTTCTGCAATATAGAATTTACATTTACGAGCATAGTCAATAAGGGTTAATCTGCTTGATTATCATAATTGAATTCAAAGTCGCTGTAACCATAAATCTTTTACCATGCGAGCATTGTTTCTGTGACCATGTTTCTTTTTTCTCAGTGTAGTTTTCAAAGCATGGATTCTGAAATTTCTCCTGTAACATCCGAACATCTTGAAAAATATTCAGTTTAGGAATTTTTAGCCTCCACTGTTAGATAAAAAGAGAATTGATGCTATTGTTCGAAAATTATTCTAGCGTCCAAAGTATCAGGTATTACAGCAATTGAAAAACCATGAGTTTTGATTGAATAAAATAATGAAAATCTCAGATTGTCATAGGAAAATTCATATCGATATCAATATATGATGAATTTTATGAACTATAGTTCATAGAACGATTGTCTATATGATCGATAAAAATAATTTTGAATTGACGCGAATCAAACGTTTTAACGCAGATGTTGAGATGCCACATCTAATGGCAGTAGTGAAGATTCCCTCTGATTCCCAAAAGATCAAATTCACTCGAAAAATTACTCATTAGAAATGAAATTTCATTCCAGCCACGTAGGACATTCTGTACTCGAGAAAAGCTGCAATAACGTATCGGTATAACATCCATTATGAGTATTCCCCCTTTTTAGGGGATGAATCATAATCTTGTTGTTGAACTATAAGTAAGTACAGTACATTCATTTTGTACTTTGTTATATCAGCCGTCAACGAGGAACTAAAGACACTTGAAACAAATTGTGATCTACGAGCTACGGCTACCGTTGGATTTCGAAGGAGGGAGAACCTCGAGACACCTCAAGACAAGCTCTCTTCGGTGCCTCTAATTAAGAAATACTTTCCTTAATGTCCTCCATAATGACTTGAAAGACAGACAAAACTGAACGTATAACACGAATGAAAAAATACATCCCTCCTGTACCTTGTCTACATCAGTATTAAATGCCATACTGTTATGTACTTCTTCATCTCTTCTTTGGAAACGGAAAATGATTGGAGAATTCAACGCATTTTCGCAGAACTACACTGTGAGAAATTTCCACGGTGATTTGACCAACCCACGCAGGTATTGCCAAGACTGAAAAAAACCCAAGCTTGTCCCAAGGTTGGCACATGTGTCAGAAACAAACGTTCGTGAAGAACAATTGGCCCAATATTGTTCCATGATTGTCCCGTTGTTCCCAATGGATAGTCAGTCATGGTACATTTGTTTATATTTTTGAAATGGTCACCACATTTGGTACAAGCTTGGCACAAGTGTAAAAATCGAGCATTCGTTGGGAACAATTGTGCCAATATTGCTCACATGAGTGGCACAATGTTTATAAACATTGACTGAATTTTGAATTTACAATGGCTGAAGACTTGGGGATAACCATCGGGCCAGGGCTGGCCCGATCTTCCTGCCATAATTAATCCCACACACTAGTTTTACACAGCAAGCTAGATTTTATTGATCTAAGTGAGGATAGAACTTCACTTAATGGTAATGGGATACTTTTAAATATAATCATACACGGAGGTCAACTGATTTTAAAGAACGTTCTTCGATAATTCATGTACGGTATTCTGAGGGAGAAAGTCATGCACTGAAATTTGAATCAATTACTTTTTTCATCGATATCTGCAATTAAAGAAGCATTGGTTGATGCTTGGTCAGTGAATTGGGCCGTGCCTGACTAACCCATTGGCCCAAGCTTGTCCTGATCTTATCATTCCCAAGCCTGGGCCAAGTTTGGTAAATTGTTTAAGACAAGTCTCGGCAGGTCTTGTGCCAGGCTTGGTCCATCATTGGGCCATTGGTCCATACACACATGGGAAGATATCAGTGGCAACAGCATTTGCCCCAACAGTGTCGATGAAATTACATGGTATGTATGATGTAAAATTACATATCCATATCAAGGAAAATTACTTACACACCAAGAGAAAACATAGTGGAGCCAACCGCATATGAGTTTGGATACGGTGCATCTCGCCACGCGGTTGACTCAATTGAATATCGATTGAAATGACCGAATGAGCATTCACTTCAATCGATATTCAATTGAGTCAACCACGTGGCGAGATTCGCCGTATCTCAACTCATATGCGGTTGGCTCTACTATTTTTTCTCTCAGTGCACCATACCATGTTAAATTACTTTCACCACTTGTAAATTTACATGGACTGTATTGGTAAATTGTGTTGCCACCTACATGTTTGTGCAAAATTATACCTACATGTTTGTGTAAAACTATACCTACCCGTTTAATGCAAAATTACACAAACGAAAAACAATTATTTTCACCTTGATCTGAGATGTTCGACATCAATGTCTGGGAAACATTCCTCCAACGGGTATCGAACCCTAGTCAGAGACCTACCTATACACTATTCCTAACCTACCTAATCTATGCCCTAAGGTTCGCAGCTCAATCGACAACGAAGATGATTTGTTCGAAAAAAGGCTTACATATGTTTGTACTCGGTTCAATTGTGTACATTTATAGCATGTACCGGAAATTTGACTTTTTGTTTAAACATTAATGAATTCATGTTACAATGGTAATTTTACCGATTTGAAAGGTAAAATTACAACTACACTATGTATGTAAATTTACCAATCGGGGAGGGTAATGAGAATTTCCCAGGCAAGTCATACCAAAACTGACAATTGGACCATGCCTGACATCAAGCTTGGTATGCCAAGTCTCGTTAGCCTAGCCTTGGCCAACGCTTGGCCCATCGTAGCTGACTAAGCATTGATAGAGCCTTAGATACCAATGATAGCACCTAGCATGTTTTGCCGTGTTTGATTCAATTTTCGTTAACCAAGTCTCGACTGATGCCTGGCCCGTCACAGCTCACCAACCCTTAATAGCACCTCAGACATCAATGCTAGGATTAAGCATATTTCGCTGCGTTTGATTTATTTTTCGTCAACCAAGCTTTAATCGACACTTGGCTCGCCGTAAGCCTAGATATAGTCACATGACGTGGACTTGAAAATTATTCGCATTCCAAAAACTTGAAAGATTAAACGCCTGAATGTACGTCAGCTGAAATACGGGTATCCTCTCAACGTCCTCCCAGATATCACAAGAGTCCTAAAAGAGTTCTTTATGAATCCATTCCATTAATTCTAAATTCTTTCAGAACTCTTGTGCTATCTAGACTAAAGTGACTGGGTCGAAATCCAATATTCCGAAATTTCATGTGTCGGAATATATTATATTTAATCAAGCTTGGATGCCAATAAGGAGACTATCCTATTCGTTGAGGTTGATTGTATATCAATTATGGCACCAATATCGATTCGAAACATAAAACCAATATGGAATCTTGATATTGAACCAAGCTTGTACGCCAAGCGTAATTTAATTTGGTGCCAATGTTGGTAACCATGCTTGGACCAATGTTGACTAGCATTGGCTCAAGCTTGGTACATTTGTGAACGCATACCTGGGTTACTCTGGTACCAGTGTAATTTCACCGATGTGAAATGGAAAAATTACATACCAGGTATGTAAGTATGAAACCGGAATTTGCCCATAGGTAGCGCTAGATGTCGATGCAGTGACTGACACATCACGTCAGCGGTGTCTTGTTATTGTATTGATATCCGACAATGATTTCCAACTCACAATAACACGAGTTTCATTCAGTAGCATCAGTTTATTAGAGATAAACAGGTCGAGTTTTGTGCCAACAAATTACGATTTGCGGACAGCACTACTTTTCTGTTTTCATCTGAAGAAAACCGCAGCCGAATCGCATCGAATGCTTGTGGAGACGTTTGGTGAGCATGCTCTCGGTAAAACACAGTGTTTCGAGTAGTTCAAACGGTTCAAAAGTGGCGATTTTGACGTCAGGGACGAAGAACGTGGAAGACCACCGAAAAAGTTTGAAGACGCTGACCTGCAAGCCTTGTTGGACGAAGACGACGCTCAAACACAACAACAACTGGCGAATCAGTTAAAGGTGACCCGAGAAGCCATCTCCCTTCGGTTGAAAGCCATGGGAAAGATACAGAAGGTGGGGAAATGGGTTCCACATGAACTCAACGAAAGACAGCAGGAAAACCGCAAAACATCATGCGAAATGCTGCTCGCCAGGTTCCAAAGAAAGTCATTTCTCCATCGAATTGTGACTGGCGATGAAAAGTGGATATATTTCGAGAATCCTAAGCGCAAAAAGTCATGGGTTACTCCGGGTGAACCATCAACATCGACGGCAAGACCAAACCGCTACGGACGAAAGACAATGCTGTGTGTTTGGTGGGATCAGAAGGGCGTGATCTACTGCGAGCTGCTGAAACCTGGGGAAACTGTCAATACTCAACGCTACCGACAACAAATGATCGATTTGGATCGAGTTTTGCGTGAAAAACGACCAGAATACCAACAAAGACAACACAAGGTGATTTTGCTGCATGACGATGCACCAGCACACAAAGCAAAACAGGTCCAGGAAACGTTAGAGTCGTTCCGTTGGGAGATTCTTCAGCACGCGCCTTACTCACCGGACCTTGCTCCATCCGATTACCACTTGTTTGCATCGATGGGACACGCGCTTGCTGAGCAGCGCTTTACTTCTTACGAAGATGTACGAAAATGGCTCGATGACTGGTTTGCCTCAAAAGAGCAACAGTTTTTTTGGCGCGGAATCCACAAATTGCCAGAAAGATGGGAAAAATGTATAGATAGCCACGGACAATACTTTGAATAAGTTACTTTGTATCATATTATTACAATGAACGTGTTTTTTCTGTACAAAAATTCCGGTTTCATACTTACACACCTGGTATACACTGTATATGTAAATTTACACATGGGGAAAGGTAATGGACATTTACTCTGGCACCATTGTAATTTATGTGTATGTTTTAACTGTGTATGTAAATTTACAGATCGAGGGGGTCAACAGCATTGACTCTTACACTGTTAGGTAATTGCAAGTTACCATTATATTTTGGTGATATTACTCATACATGATATCAGTAAATTTACATCTTCAATTACAGTGTAATATTGGATGAATGAACAAATAAAATGATAAAAGTAAATTGATAGGATAGAAACTGGCTGTTCATATTGAATCTTGTTAAAAAGTATATGCGCTTGAAACATTTTGGATTCTCAAGGGAAAAGTTAACTGTCACGGCGAAATCTGATTCCGATGTGTACCTTGGACTGAAACAGCGTGATTTTTCTCGTGACAGGAATCTTGTTGGCTAAAACGGCGATTTTTCAACTTCTACCGCAAGAAATGTCAACTCCTCTAGCTCAATTTGTTTGCAATTCCACATGTAATACTGGAATTTAGTTGTCCCAGCACATAACTCGCAGTATGGCTAAATAATTCGTTAATTGAGCAAATTGCTAGGTGTATAACTTACTCAAGTAGGAAATGCCGATACTGACAACTAGTCCAAGCTTGGCAAAAAATTGGGCTGCCAAGCATCGCGAACCACTATTGGTTCATCATACAACCGTTGGTTATCTCAGAACTCATATTAAGTTCCGTAGGGAATACCAATATGACAACTGGGGCAAGCTTGGCAAAATATGGGGCTGCCAAGCACGCCGAATCAATATCGACCCAATATAAAACCATTCGTTATTTGAAAACGCATACCATGTTTTATAAGAAATACCGATACAACAAGTGGCTTGAGCTTGGCAAAACGTCAAGCTGCCAAGCATGGTGAACGAATATGGGCCGATGTCCAATCATTGATTATTTGAAAACCTATACTGCATCTTCATGCTTGGAGTTATTGCAGAGTCGTACAAATATCAATTATTATTATGATGTGAAGTGATTTTCCTTCTCATGGCATGAAAAATGACATCATTTTTTCTTCCAAAAAGTATGAAAAACCAGATTAAAGTTAGTCAAAAGTTAATACATACAACTTGAACCAGGTCTGGTTTGGTCATAGGAGCCAAACTCCAAGAAACTCATAATACATGTATCATGACACATTAGGCTATATTTAGTTTGTATTCTAGCCTAATATTGGGTACCAAACTCTTATGGGTAACAAGCTCTTACCAAGCTTTTACCAAGCTTGGGCCATCTGTTGATTCCAATTTTCTGGCGGAAAAGTGAAGTGTTTCGGTCAGAATGGAATAAATTTCCCCAAGAGTTCTGGCCCGATATGAGTCACAATTGGGCCTAAATCGGGCCAAGCTTGAGCCATATATCAATTCCTATCTGGGTGTGAGTATTTGTTGCAAGTATTCCTTTTGTTCCGTGTATACCACCAAGTGGCAATTATTTTACCACAATACAACATTTTACAGTCTCATGTGAATGATTCTTCCACAAGTAACTTCCGCATAAGCAAATCCGACTGTCGTTGTATGATCGTAGTTCAATCAAAGTATAGAAGTTCATTCATCATATATATCTTATTGAATGAACTGATTTACGCCTTCGGATTGTTTTGACTAATGAAAAAAATGTTTCACATTCTCTGTCCATTCCTATACTCTTATCATTCCGTAGTTTTCATGTCATTGTTCCAAAAACGTGCTTTCATAATACCTACCTTTTCCCTCAAACTTTCACACAACGAAATTCTCTTTTCTTCAACCAACTTCGAAGAATCAATCCATTCTACTTTCCATTTTAAATTTGCACAATATTCTCTTCACGATTCATTATCTTCGAAGCAAATATTAACTTCGAACTGGCGCAATTTGTTCAATTAAAGATGCACTACTTCTTCAGTTTGGAACATTCTTTCCTGATTATCTGTTTCGGAAGACGAAGAAACTTTCCTGAGCCTGTCAATTAACAATTGAATTTTCAATTCTCATTTCAAATGTTGGGATTAGAAATTTCAAAATCATTTTTTAATCCCAATATTGGGATTGAGAGGTGAATAAATTATTCTTTAATGCCGATGTTGGGATTAAAAATCAAAGAAATTACTTTTTAATCCCAATGTTGGGATTGAGAATCAACAAATCAGTTTGTAATCCAAAAGTCGGGATTGGAAATTAAAAAATTACTCTTCAATCCCAATTTCGGGATTAAAAACAATTTTTTAATCTTTATGGTGGGGTTAGAAATTGAAAAATTATTTTTAACCCGAGTTTTTGAGATCAGAAAATGAAAAGAAAATTTCAATTCCAGTGCTAACCCTGCACTTTCCCTAATCTTTTCAATGCATTATTTAAAACCTTGTGCAGTATGGATTCAGCAATTATTCAAATTCGATTTTGGAAAGTGGGTTCTTGATGAAATTTGAATGAATGGATTCAAGAATCAATATTCTTTTTCTGTCTCTTGGAGAATCAATTACAAAATTCATGAAAAATTCAAAATGGACGCGGGAACCGGACCTTGTATAACAATGTTGGATCACTCTTTTAGAGCATTCTGAAAGATATCTGAGAGAATTCGAAAATATGTTTTATTGTGGAACATCAAAAAATATTTTTTGGAAGTCTCCATGTGAGATTTTTCAAAGATTGAATCAGAATTCTTTTTAGAATTCTTCGAGATGTGGTTCATAAACTAGAAGCATTCGATGAGAGTTGGATTTGTTCGATTTTTAAACTTCAAAAATTTATAACTCCGAACGCGAGTCGAAATTTTACCCCTGCTTTGTCGATCCAATCACTGGAATTGCTCCTCCCTCCAAGTTACAGAAACTACTTGGTCCTACTTTCCCGCTCCGAATATTTTTTGATTCTATTTCCCTACTCCGCAATCTACTGCTCCTACATAGAGCCTGATTCTTCTACACTGGGAGAAAAAATTCTTGGAAACATTAAAATCTTTACTTGAATACTCGTAATGAAATGATTAATTAATTTGAATGGAATTTCGTTGAATCGATCAAGTATCCATTTTCATTGACAAAATATTTTGTACAATATTGAATATTTGTTTGATCGAATGAATATTCCGTTGATTCAATAAAACTTCATTCAAATTAATATTTTGTTGCGACTATTCAATTAAATATTTGATTGTTCCCGAAAATTTTTTTCCTCAGCGTATGTGTTGGATTTTTTCAATAATAATATTACATAAAGTGCATTTGCTATCAATTCGAAAATGTAATTGATAAAAAAAATTTCAATTCAATTCAAATTATGTCGGTCAAACCAATAAATTTTCCATTCGAATATAAATCTA
Organism: Gonatopus flavifemur; assembly: GCA_018340375.1. NCBI lineage: Eukaryota > Metazoa > Arthropoda > Insecta > Hymenoptera > Dryinidae > Gonatopus > Gonatopus flavifemur. The sequence continues at coordinate 23,437,148 of JAFFJZ010000004.1, forward strand.
ATAATTTCACTTGATTGGGATGGAATATGCATTTCATTCAAATAAACACTCATTCATTTCATGAAATTGCATATCCTTGGAATCAAATGAAATTTTTTTACCCAAACGAATATCTATGAGATTCCTTTTTCGAATAAATGATTCATTTATTTGAGTATATGAAAAATAGGGTACCCAACTAAAATTGTAAGAGGAAATTCACAACAAAATTATCAAATCACTCAAGTTCTTTTGTGTTGACTGGCACTGACACATAAGCTTGATTATCCAAACATGACTTTTGAAACATTTTTTTTTAAACCAGGAATAAGATAATTCGTGGAATGAATTTGTAAATGCAAATACGGAAGCTTACGATTACTTTAGTAAATATGCAGAAGTGCGACTTCTGGGAGAACGACTAATTTAGGGGATGATTTTTATGGAATTGGCTTTCGTTTAGGCCCAATAAGACATTGAAATGGGGGGAGCTGGGAAAAGTTCCCAAAGAGCACCCACACAGCTCATAAACAGCCCATCGTGGGAAAATGACGTGTTCCCTGCAGTTTCTTTGCGGGGACGGCTTCCATTTGGCCCATAGGTGTATCCGAACTGGTTGGGGTGGATATAGTTCCCAAGGAATGTCAATGTAGCTCATAGACTGTGCCTTCACCCTTACCCCCGCGCCTACCACCCCCTCACCATCTCCCCGGGGAGTGAAGTTTCAGCTTTTATGCGGAGTTCAGATGCACGTTTGTTTATAAGTTTTTCTACCGCCGTGGAAGCTGCAATTGACCACTAACAATGAATCTTATCCCTGTCTCACTCGCTGGCACCCCCTTTCCCCATCCTAAAAGGGCTTGCAGATCAATTTTCATCGAAACCTGAGACGGCTGTGTTCGTATGTTGCTGGTCTGGGAGTGATTAGAAAGTACATTATGGTAACATTAATTCCAAGCATGTCGTTTTTTTGTAACTCGAATTGATTTCTAAAGTTTGCAAAATAAATGCGTGAAATGACACAAAAAATTTACTTCATATATCTAGTCCGTAAAATCGCACAAAATACAAGTCTTTCTGATTCGAAAGTTTTTTCCAAATCCAAAGACTTTTGAAATATCAGGGATGAAGAAATGTTCGATTTTTTCAACTCCGAAACTTTAAAAAATCGTATCTCGGAAATGAAAGGTATCCAATCAAAATAAAAAAATACGTATCGATTATTTTCCTTTCTAGAAAATGATCTTAAGGGGTTATATACAGTTAAAATTTTCAAAAAATCGATTTTTTTTTCATCTCATTTTCGTAATGTACATACATTTAAGTACACACACAGAAAATTTCAAGTCAATTTGGCGATTATTGTCCAAGTTACAAGGAGATTTCGAAAATTTGTTAACTCTATGTCAAGTGCTTTTGGAACTTTGAATGCGTTTTTCTCCAAATTGTGTTTCCAAACTCGGTGACCAACATTACTCGAAAACGGCTGAACCGATTAGTCTCAAATTTTAACACGGGCTTCTTAAATATATTTCTTAGTAATTAATCGAAGATTTTTTCTCACCGATAAATATTTTTTTTTTTTATGAACAATTTAAGACCGAAATTTTGGTCAAAAATCGATTTTTTTTGTTGAGAAACCGCCATTTTGCCAAAAAAATCTATTTCGCTTATTCCTTCGATTAATTACTAGATTTAACATTACTTCAACGAAATCTGTTTGGTTTTTTAATTTCAGAGGATCCAGTTCACAGATATAGTGGTCACCGCAAAACGTCTTTTTTGAGAGGAGCTCCCGGAGATCAGCCGTAGCTGCTTTCCAAATGAATATTTTTACTAAGACCAAGTCTTGAAATACAGTTAAAAGATACCATAATATATGCACAAATTTTTAGATCAATAGATCTAAGAGTTTTCTCAGAAAAAATTCTGGAAAATTCGCTTTTTTTCGGCCTTCCAACTGTGTATAACCCCTTAAGCGTGGAGCTTTAACTGTGAACCTCAATTGCATCGAACAGTTTCTTACAGTACTTTCTTTAATCTTCCACTTGTTTTCTTATTCTTTCACTCAGCTGTTTGTTATTACTGAGTTTTTCACACCGTGCAAAACGGAATCAGACGGCCAGATACCTTCCTTGATAGTTTTGTGTCACTCATGTTACAGATGAAACGTTGATTTTGAGATAATATAATTTTCAACTTGCCAAAGTTTTCGAGGTTTTTTCAGTGTGCTGCTCTTTCCAACCTAACCCACCTAACAGCTCCCTGCAAGATGAGCACATTTTTGCCTCAAGCGTCCTTCCGGAACGCTTCATCGGCTTGTTCCGTGTTTCAAGTATGTATCCGGGATGCGTGAACTGTTTGGGTGTTGTTTGGGAACGGCCAACAGGAAAAGTTCGTTTGGTGAGAGATTCAAAACGTAACAAGGGTTTATTAGGAATCATCTCCACGAGGGGATCACGGCTGACCTGCAGAATCATCACTTACCACTTCATCATTTCACCGCTGCTTCTTATGAGCTGTTTGAGCGTTCTTAGGATACTCCTCGTGGCACTCACTACCTGCACTCTTCCCTGAGGTTGGGAGAAAGTAGTGTCTACGAACGAATCCCGCACAGCCACCATTATTATCATCTGTAGCTTCGTAATCTGGCTTTTTCCCGGGAGAAAAACCCCACGAATCCCCCCTAAAACATCATTTGGTATTTCATGATGCAAAAGGAGCTCTTTATGAGCTCTGCGGGCATTGTTTGGGAACTTCTTATAACTCTTCCCATTTGAATGTCTTATTGGCGCGGAATGAAAGCAACTTCTGTTGAGGTGGGATGAAATTAATGGCCACGAAACGCTGATACCACCGTTCAGTGCTTCGTAATGCAGTAGACGCTGTTTATGAGCTGTTTCGAGATTGTTGAAGCACTTTTCTCTGCTTCCACCACCTTGAGTGTTTGGAGGGAGTGAGAAAAATCCCCCCCCCCCCTTCCCTCTGCCCCGGAAAGAAACCCACCACTAACCCCACTAAAATCATCATTTTATGTTCCGCGATACAGAAGGTGCCGTTAGTGAGCTGTGTGGGCACTGTTCGATAACTTCTTCTAGCTTCCCCTATTCGAATGCCTTATTTGGCCTAAATGAAAGCCATTTCCGCAAATACCATCTCCTAAATTAGTCATTTTCCCACGATGGGCTGTTTATGAGCCGTATGGGTGCTCTTTGGGAACTTTTCCCAGCTCCCCCTATTCGAATGTTTCATTGGGCCTAAATGAGAGCCATTTCCGCAGAGACCTTCCCCTACATTAGTCGTTTTCCCAGAAGTCGCACTTCTGCATATTTACCATTACTTTAAACAAATTGTGAGTATGAAATTCCAATCCTACCCATCACATTTTCTACAGCACTCGTAATCTTTCGTATTCTCATGTAAAAATCCATTTTATGAATCTTTCTATTCCTAGTTTACCGAAAGAATGAAAAAAAGTCATATTTTCGGGCTACATTATTCTCCGTGTACACTGTAAAAAAAAACTGGAAATTTACTGTGCAACTGGACTGGAAATTTCCAGTGCTAGTACTGGAATATGGATATTCCAGTACATGTACAGAGATTTTGTTGTTACGTTACTGAAAATTTACCAAGCATAACTGAAAATTCAGTCATTGTACTGGAATTTTCAAGTTTGAGATGATGTACTGAAATTTTGCCATGATTTCGCGAAAATTTTACCGGCTCGTACTACAATTTTATAGTTCTTGTGCACCAAAAAAAAATATTCCCTCAAAAAGGACTTGAGAAAAAATTTGGAATTTAGAAAAAAAAACCTAATCGTTGGTATACTGGAATTATACAGGTTTTTAACTGCAATTCTCAGGTTTTGTGATGGAATTTTCCAGTTACTATGCAATTGAATTATACAGGTTTTGAACTGCAATTTTCAGGTCGTGTGATGGAATTTTCCAGTTGCTATGCAACGGAATTTAATCACTGTTGCACTGAAATTTTCCACTTCTATTGGACTTCGTCATTTCTGGCAGGAAAAATTTCAAGTCTTTATATTAAAAATTTCCTGATTGAGATTTTGAATAATAATTGTAATTGTAGCCAATGAAATTGATATATGAGGTTTTTCCAAGACTTATCCTCTTGTGTTCTAGATATGAAGCATATGTAGTAACCCAAGCTGGCCTTCCAACATGTCGCGCTATAGCTCATCGGTTAGGTCTTAGGTTTCAGTTGGTAGGCAGGTAGAAAAGTGTGGGTTCAAATCCTGTTAGGTAGACATGAGTTTCTGTCCATCCAAATGAACGATCAAAAGTTTCTCAATCATCTTGGAACACAAGGACCCTGCAAAATCACTTTGCGTGAGCAATTTTTTTTCAATTTTCATGGATATTTTCAGCATTAATTTTCCAGTACATGTCCTGGAAAAGTCCAGCTCGTGTACTGGAAAATTCCAGTACCGAGGCTCAGAAAATTTCCAGTTTTGATGCGGAAATTCCATAGCGTTTGCACTGAATTTTTGCAGTACAAATGTGCTGAAATTTTCCGGTACATGTACAGGTTAATGATTTCCAGTACATGTACTGGAATTTTCCGGTGAAATTTTTTTACAGTGTAGACGCAATAGGGTCAAAGTAGGGAGCAAACCTTGCACCTGCTTTGCTGCTACAAGTGGTGAAATAGGAACCCAAGTAGAAATCACTCTAGTCATTCTCGAGGCGATTACAAGGCCTTACGAGGCCTTGCAAGTCCCTCACAAGGGCCTGGCGAGGCCTCGCAAGGCCTAGAGAATTACTAAAATGATTTCTGCTAAGGAAATCTCTACCACTTTTAGGGACAAAGTAGGAGACGATATCTCATTGAAACAGCTCCCACTTTCCTATCTGATGCTCCTACTGAAAAAAGGACTATGAGCAGCAAAGTAGAGGCGATATTTCTACTCGGGAAGTCCTGCGTGTAATAATGAAATAAAAAATACGAGTGGATTTTTTGTGTATTCGACACAACAGAGAAAATATTTCCCACGATTCTATCTTTCAATTGTAAATTTTCAATGGAATGCCCCATATATAGTAAGAAATATAAGCCTGATGGAATTCAATGTTGCGGTGCAACTTCATTTTTTCAGTTCATACGACTTGCAAGAGTTGACGAGGTCACCCCCGCTCCTTAACAGTCAGGTTTTTGAATAAAATGGCTTGACTTGTAACAAAAAAGCGTCATACTATCTATTAAGTACAATTTCACGTTTTCATTTCACGGGAAGTTCAAAATCATTATGAGTAAAGGAGATACATGAAAATAACAATCATAAACCAATACACCTTTATCATCGCAGGGAAGTAAAAAGCCATTCAGTTTCCTATTTCTATACAAAGCCTACAGTTTTACGAGTAATTTAAAAAAATTCAACTTTCTACTAGGTTGGAGACTCGAGATATCAGTATTTTCCCGAATACAATAATTTTGTTTAAAAATGATAAAATTCAAAGGAAAAAATTGTCGTCCATTTTTTCCCATCGACTTCCGATTCTTCATATATTTTTTTCTTGGAATCTACATGATTGACTTGTAACACCTACCAATTTTCAGAAGAAAATGTCTCATAGTGCGTGGGAAATTAATTATTTCATAAAACAGTATGGTTTTTCGTGAACGTGCTTGATTAAGTCATGAGACTTCAAATTAAAATTTTCAAAAATTCATTAAAAAAAACCATTATTCGTAATGAAATAAAAATTGGTACACGTTTTTGGAACCTAAATTAAAGCAAATGTACCAAGTTTCATCGAAATCTGAGGTGGTGGGTTACATGGCTTGGTCGATCTGACGTGGAATGACCCAACAAATAACGGGACAATGATTTATAAACGACGTTTCATTATAAAATTAGAAAGTCGTTATACGGGAGCAATTCTCTTCAAAAGTCAGGGGACTGATAATTTTCAAATTTATCCGGAAGAATTATGAGACTTCTCACGCATCGACGATCACAATTTTCCATGCACAGTATCTATGACGAGAAAAGATAATCATACGGTCGCGTGCATACAGGTATCCTCACACAGACAGACGGACACACGTACGCGACACATGGCGATGACAGTTTAACGACTTGGCTGAAGAAACTAATTTCTTTCTCCCCCGTTTTTATACGTTCGTGCTTCATAACGACGATAGAAGATGTATCCAATCGTGGTTATTTAATATCAGAATGATGCCCAACCACGACATAGTTCTTTGTACACGTATTTATGTATACATATGTGTACATAATCTGGAATGAGTAGGGATAATGTAGTGGAATAAAAGGTGCATACAACCAATAGATGAAATCATTGTGAATATCTGAATAGTGGACGAAGATCTTGCATTGAATAAAACACAAATTCCACATTTCAGTTTTTTCATACTCTGTCCCTCGAGTATTCCCTCCCGTTTGAATATTTAGCTTGATTAATGTTCATCTTATTCTCATTTTTTTGCTCTCTTTTTTTTGTGATTCTCTTCGAATCGTATTGTTGAAAATCATCGAAAGTTCGGAAAGTTCATTCATCGAAGAGAGAAAAGAGAACAAATCATGAGAGTATATTGAAAAACATCACCGATCAAATCTACCAAGAGCTATTCCCAATAGACAATTTTTCAATTATAAAATATGCTCACTTTTTGAAATATCATTCTTCCTTCTCTCAAACTTCATACCAGATTGTAAATACACAAGCTTACGGATGTAGATGCATGTATATTTTTGAGTTTGAATAAATTAGCGATGAAGCAAGGATACAATTTTTGATACAGTATCCATTTCGATAGATTAGTTATACTTTTGTGAGACTAAATAAAGTGAATTGGTCTGTGGAATGGAACAGCGAATATTGTTAGAGGTAGTAGTTTCTATTGAAGGAAGAAAAAAGAATTCTCCAAGGAACGCATAATCTTATATATTATTCCTGTCTCGTCGATGTGAAAAAGGTTTGTACTTTGTTCTCTCTTCTTCCTTTCTTCCTCCCCGGTTTTGTAGTAGCTTCGAGCTAGTTATGGGATGAAAAATTCATTGATCGTATAATAGAGAGAAGAAGATCCTAATAAGAAAACAAACACAAGAAATTACTTTTCCATGAGTCAATTCTTTAATCACGATACTCGATATTCCACGATGAGGTCAATGTTTATAATCTTCATTTTTTTCCACACAAATGTCAAAAAAAATTTTTCAAAAATGCTGATTCACATTCTTCGAATGATCCCCCTAGTGAATTCAAGTAGACCGAAAAATGAGCGAAATATGACGTCAGTTTGCGAATTTTTTCGACTGAAAACCGGACAAAGAATGACCTATTTTCTTTTGAATTGCGAAATATTATTTTGATCATTTCATTTTGAACTTTTCAGACTAAACGTGGCCAAAATGACCCGTGAATTCATGTGGTCGAATTTCGGTTCGTTTCATCGAAATGACTGGAAACGCACCATTGGATGGAGAATTCGATTGGGTCATATTCCAGTCATTCTCAACAAACCAACCGTGAATAAACCATTGCATACGAAGCGTTAGTACTGGTCAAATTTCCTTGATTTTTTAGACGAAAATGACCCGCGAATTTATGTGGTCAAATTTCGTTTGGTTCCATCGAAAGGAGAATCTTTGCATGTGAGATATCCGGTCATTTATGGTAATCGACCTCAAAATCACCAAAGTCATCCCAAATCTTATTGGACCGTCGGACGATGTATTTCAGTCAATTTCCAGTTATTTGGGCTCCGCGTGACCGACATTTGTCCGTCAGCGTTGTACATACATTGTACTTTTTTTCGGCCATTCTCAGGTCCGTGTGCTCGATTAACTCGACTATGACCCGTGTAAAACTTACATACTGTGTCTTGGTTGAGTTCAGTTCTCGGTCAAAACATCTAACCAAAGACCAATTTAAAAGAGGTCATGATGTAGTCATGTAGTATTAGTTGAAAACCTCGATATGTCCGCTTTTTCACCTTTTGATGACTCAATTTTGATCAGACCCAAGAATTACCGAAAAATGACCGATCGATGTAGATTCTCGCTTCGAATTCTCATCAGAGATTTCCGGTCATTTCCGGTACCCGACCTCAAAATCACCAATGTCATCCCAAATCTCAGTGGACCGTCAAGCGATGTATTTCGGTCAATTTCCGGTTAGTTTGACTCCACGCGACCAATATTCGTTCATCATTGTTCTCCATGCGTGTTTGGTTTCTCTGATCATTTTCGGTCCGAAAAATTCACAAACTAGCCTTAATAGTATGGTTACGATTCAGTCACCTTCCAGTAAAAAACCTCTCCATGACCACTTTCTTACCTGGAAATCACTAGTTTCTGACCGAACCCAAAAATCACCGAAAACTGACCAATTTATTTCGGTCATTCCGAATCCACTAGGGCCTTTCGGCATACTCTAGAAGGGACTTAAGATTTCGTATGCAAGAAATTTGGATATCTGAAACAAGTCTCAATTGAAGTATCTCAAAGGACGCCGGAAGATATCTCAAAACAATTTCGAAAAATTTTTAGCATGAAGTGAATTTCTACAAGAGAGGCATACAAATTAGAATCGTCAAGAAAATCGAATTTTTTCCCTCATAAAATCATACAGAAACATCTAAAAAATATCCTTGCACAATTTGAAGCGATATTCCAGACTCGTCCTAGTGCCATGCTCTGTTTTGTATCACATGCACGTAGATCATCAAAATCGTCCCATGTGTGTATGAACCAATGGCCCATGATGGACCAAGCCTGGAACAAGACCTGCCGAGACTTGTCTTGAAGAATTTACCAAACTTGGCCCAGGCTTGGGAATGATAAGATCAGGACAAGCTTGGGCCAGTGGTTTTGCCAGACCCGGTCCAATTCATTTACCGGGCATCAACCAATGCTTCTTTGATCGCAGATATGGATGAAAAAAGTAATTGATTCATATTCCAGTTCATGACTTTCTATCTCAGAATACCGTACATGAATTGTCTTAAAACATGAATTATCGAAGAACGTTCTTTAACATCAGTTGATCTCCGTGTATGATTACATTTAAAAGTATCCTATTACCATTAAGTGAAGTTCTATCCTCACTTAGATCAATAAAATCTAGCTTGGTCTGTAAAACTAGCGTGTAGGATTAATTATGGCAGGAAGATCGGGACAGCCCTGGCCCGATGGTTATTCCCAAGTTTTCAGCCATTGTAAATTCAAAATTCAGTCAATATTTATAACCATTGTGCGACTCATGTGAGCAATATTGGCACAATTGTTTTCAGCGAATGCTCGATTTTCACGCTTGTGCCAACCTTGTACCAAACGTAGTGACCATTTCAAAAATATTAATGAATGTACCATGACTGACTATCCATTGGGAACAACGGGACAATCATGGAACAATATTGGGCCAATTGTTCTCCATGGAGATTTGTTTCTAACACATGTGCCAACCTTGGGACAGGTTTGGATTTGTTTCAGTCTTGGCAATACCTGCATGGGGTGGTTCGGATCTCACATCAAAAGAAACTCGAAAAGCGCGAAAAGAGCAAATTTCCAATGAAAACCAGGTGTACAAGGAAGTTGAAGGCCTGCTTTATGGCCCCAGAATCACAAATCAATTGTGAAGTTTCTCAATTCAAAGAGTTCTTACATTTTATTCCTTTTTTTGTAGCGCAAACTTCAACTCTGGCAGAAATCCGACTCTGCCCGGTTCTGTTCGGTTTTTTCGCAGGATCTGCTGGTTTACATCTGGATTCACCTCGCATTTTCAGCGGGGTAACCTCAAAATATCATCACATACATTTCCAAACTATCACACATTATATAAGCACGTTGAAAAAAAGCAACATGGTCACAGCAACTATACTCGCATGGTCAGGGATTTATAGTTGTAGTACCTTGAAGTTTGGCCATGATAAACCAGGAAAACAACATAGAATCACATAAATCTGGTTACGGCAACTAGATAAAATGGGCGAAACTAAAATCAACTGAGTTGTCCGGTTATGAGACCCAGATTTTTCTCTGAGTGTACTCTCAAAATTCAAGTCAGTGAAATCTCACTATCTCTGCAGTTGGAAGTCGACTACTGAATGGAATCAGTAAAATATCAGTAAATAGTCACTGGCTCTGCAGTTGGGAGTGTTTCTGACTAATTGAATCAGTGAGATTTGACTGCAAAGATCAATTAATATTCATTTATTGTGCATTGTATATGCACTGATTCGCAGTGGTCGACTTTTCACTGCAATCAGTGAGATTTGACTGTTTCAAATTTAGAGATTACGTGAAATTGATTCAATCAACTTTTAGGTGGAAAATATATACACTACGGGTTTCCCTCCTAAATTTTGACTAGTGAAATCTCACTATTTTTGGAGTTGATAATTGATCAGTAAATAGGATCAGTGAGATTCTACTGCATGATCGATGAATATTCACTGATTGCGCAATCAAAGGTACTTCTTACTAATTGAAACAGGAACGTTTCACTGCCAAAATTAGTTGATATTCACCGAATCTTCAGTATATATGCACTATTTTGCAGTGGGCGACTTTTCACTGTAATCAGTGAGATATCACTATTTCAATTTTCAAGAGTATCTCGGACACTATTTTTATTCAAATACATTCATACATCCAGGAGAAATCTGATGTTGATGAAAATTGATAGTAATCGCTATGAATATTCTTGTGCAGATTAGGACTACGTTTCAAACTCCCACAACACTGTGAAAAGTTCGACTGCAATCTGACTGCATTTAATTTGAAAACTTGACTCAAATTTAGTCTTTCCCATTGTGTCGGCATTTGTTCCCAAGTATGCGTTGACAAATGTACCAAGCTTGGTGCCAAGCTTGAGCCAATGCTAGTCAACATTGGGCCTAGCATGGTTACCAACATTGGCACCAAATTAGATTAATGTCTGACATGATAACAATGTTCAACGCTTGGCATACAAGCTTGGTTCAATATCAAGATCCAATATTGGTTTTATGTTTTGAATCGATATTGGTGCCATGATTGATATACAATCAACCTCAACGAATATGATAGTTTTCTTATTGGCATCCAAGCTTGATTGGATATAATATATTCCGACACATGAAATTTCGGAGTTTGGATTTCGACACAGTCACTTTAGTCTATATAGCACAAGAGTTCTAAAAGAGTTCAGAATTAATGGAATGGATTCATAAAGAACTCTTTTAGGACTCTTGTGCTATCTAGGAAGACGTTGAGAGGATGCCCGTGTTTGGGCTGACGTACATTCAGGCGTATAATCTTCCAAGTTTCAAGCCAAGTGTCGATTAAGGCTTGGTTGACGAAAAATAAATCAAACGCAGCGAAATATGCTTAATCCTAGCATTGATGTCTGAGGTGCTATTAAGGGTTGGTCGGCGGGCCAAGCATCAGTCGAGACTTGGTTAGCGAAAATTGAATCAAACACGGCAAAATATGCCAGGTGCTATCATTGGTATCTAAGGCTCTATCAACGCTTAGTCAGCTACGATGGGCCAAGCATCGGCCAAGACTAGGCTAACGAGACTTGACATACCAAGCTTGATGCCAGTCATGGTCCAATTGTCAGTCTTGGTATGACTTGCCTGGGTTTTAATGCTTACTTTCAATAAAAACAGGGCTAGTTTTGACTGCTTCTTAGAATGAGCCCTGATAACACACGAAGAATTCTTTTTCAAAAACAAGAATAGAATTTTCCAAGAACTTTTTCAGAACTGATGGATTCATAAAGAGCTCTAGAGGAGTTCAATGTTTGAGACATCAACGAGTTCTTTGAAAGTACTAAAACAATACTTCCAGCATTCTCAAAGAACTCATTAATGTCCCAAACATCAAACTCCTTCAGAGCTCTTTATACATTCATTAATTCGAAAAGAATTCATAAAGAATTTTTTAAGCTGATATTCAGGTTAAAGTGAAAATTTCTGATGTGAATTTCCTTCGAACTCAAAAGGGACTTTTGTGCTGCCTGGGTATGTTTTATCCCATACAGCACACCAGATCACATGGTAAAAAGTAAAACCTACTTCCATCTTGGAAATTAGCTAGATTTAAGATGCAACCAAAACTAGCCCTGTTTTAATGAAAGTCAGCGCCGAAAATAAATGCTGTCACAATGGAAAGGTCTGAATGTCAATCACGTTTTCAAGTAAGATGCAACCACATTCAGTCGGACTTGTTACCGAGCAGAAAAAGTTCATAAAGCAGCCTATTGGGATCTGCAGAATTCAATATGAATTCTCAAGAATTCTTTTTGAACTTCTGAGCTGTGTTGAATTCAAATTAACTGTGAGGCATACAATTTCTTCACCAATTGTATTATTCAATTAATAGAATATTACAGACCGAACTATTACCTGTATCTATCCCAAACATCACACCCAACGCTTTCACGTCGCATCTCCGTGGAGGCGACGTGGATGAAAGGGAAACATGGATACAAAGTGGAGGAACAGAGGAACGATGTAGAAGCGACGGAGAAATGTCCGGCAATCGGTGGTAGTGCTGTACGGGATGTATAAATGAATTATTGATTCATTAGTACACATAAAATATGTAACAGCTACTTATATTACTGCTGCGTTGCTTAGGGATCATTGAACTGAAATTCGACACCACACAACACTGTTAGAAATTTCTGATTGAATTTTCAATGACATGTAATGGAAGCAACTTCCACTCACGTAATTGAAAAATAATTCGCACTGTACTTGAAAATTCAAGAACCAATTCTTTAAATTTCATGCACATGTTCTTGATTGTTGAGAGAAATCATGATTGAAAATTCAATAACAAGTTCTTTAAATTTCATGCACATGTTCATGATCGTTGAAAAAAAAAATCACCTCCACAAAATGTGAACGCGGGACGTCGAAGTCGGACGCCAAAGCTCTGTCACTCAAGCCACTGCCACTTATGTGGAAGGGAGCATTTTTCTGCTTATATGACCTTGCGTTCATTCTTCAAACTTGTGAATCAAGATGTACTTGTAATGTAGAAACACTGAACAAACCGTGTGATCTAACTAGTACATAGTTGAAGTGGATACGCGAATGACTTCGTCAAAGCGTTAGTATACAGGGTGACCCATAGTGAGAAAAATTGTATTTCAAGGGCGTATTCTGCAGCCGTAATGCAAGAATTTCCCGTTTTTTGGAAGGTTAGTTCTTGAGATATGAGCATTTTTAGATTTTTTTTCAAATCCAAACACACTTGGATCATTTTTGTTATTTTCAGTTGGATGCCATTAGAGCCATGATTTGATTATAATTATAATGATATTATTATGTTATTATACTGGATTAAATTTTTCTAAGTTTTTTCAATCACCTGTACATTAATTTCAATGTTCATGCACGATAACTTGAAAATTCAATAACATGTATTTGGACTCCTATTTCAGTTCACAAAAATTGAATTTTCATTCACATACGTACATGAAAAGTACATGAAATTTCAAGCAATTTTTAACAGGGAACCTTCTTTAATAAAAACATTCAAATCTTTCTCTTTATTTGAAATTCACCATAATTGTTCATTTGCAAACCCTTACTCAGAACCGAGTCAAGTGCCAATCTTTTATATGAAATAATGGATGTTTTTCTTTTCTCTCTCTCTCTCTCTCTCTCTCTCTTCCTCCCATGGTTCAGATGGAGGAAGTAGCTCGTTTGAAAGAGCTAATAAAGAGAGCAGAAACTAGAATCTCTACCAGACGAATAGTCTATAATTCTCCTACGAAAGAAGGGAGAATCATCAGACCTCAGTTCAATCGCAATCACTTCCAGGATAAGAAAAACATATTTAAGTGGACTAATCGGATTAAAATAATAGAACTGAAATTAAAAAATCGAAGTAATTCAAGTACACTGTTAAAAATTTCTGCATTAATTTTAATGTTTTTACTGGAAGTTTTTTTCAAGTACGTACATGAATTCAGTTTCATGCACATTTTACATGAAATTTAATGTAAACTATAGCATAATCTATAGTCTTTTCATGTTTTTGTACATTAAATTTAATGCAGGATGTATATGAACCTGATTTCATGTACGTAATTGAAAAAAACTTCCAGATATTTCTGACAGTGTAGATGTAAAAATTCCAGAGACTCTATGATTGAATATTATAATTGCAATATATGTAAGAAATTCGAGAAAGAGTACCTAATATTTAACGATCAACAATTATGAGAAAAAGGATTTACACCTGAAGAGATTGTTAAGTTACAAATGAATAGTGACCAATTTGTAAAACTTAGTCATAAAATAAACCATAATTTTACCTAATTTCAATGTGTCATTATAGACTTAATCGTACAATTAATTTCAGACAATTCCAATCCTACCCCTTCCTTTCTTACCGATAAATAGGGGAATTGATTACCGTCTTTCCGTTTCGGATGGAAACATTTAGGACGTGACACAAATATCCTTATATTAAGCGTTCATCTAAGCCTTGGATCACACTGCATTTCGCCACGTCTCTTCTGGCATATTTCAGTATATTATTCTACTCCTCCGGAAATTTTATGAATTCATAGGGTAAGGTAAGGTAATTCTGATGATATGGGTGATTCGATGATAATTTTGCACACGTTTCTTATGAATTAAAAACTGATATTGTACGGCTACAAGAGATCCAGACAACGCAAAGCTCTGTAGGGGATATCAGTGACCCCTGACGATGCAACTCGAGCGAAATCTTTTGTGACAAATTATTCAAAGAGAAAAAAAACATCAAAGTATCACTCTGTACACACCATCTAACCTTCATTGATTGAAGGAGGTCTCACACAGCAATATTTTGATTTTATGGCTTTGTATTCAAATGATTTGTCAGAATAGTTTTGGTCGTGTTCTTTTCTAACCAATGGTTCTGGTTGCATCTTCAGGAGTCGCAGGTATCACCTTAAAGATGACATATATGTTATCTTTTACAGCGAATAGCTCGAGAAAAAATGAATAATCAAATACACAGTTCTTTGTTTTACAACAAAAGAAAACAAAATGGCGAATATCCGATTTGCCCCAAAATCGGGAGATCATTAATATAAATGGAACGTATATTGATGAATAACGACTTCACACTTTGAAACTCTTTTTTGAGCCCTAAATACATTTAATAAATGAAAGAATTCTATTTCACGCACTTGTGGCAAATCAACGATTCTGTGTGACTTTTCTCGTCGGCAAATTTTTCACAGGACCATTCTTTACATCCACTGCCCCGAATCCTGTCCTCGTTGAGTGGATATAGGAATTCTTCAGAGCAAAAAGTATCAGTAGCAGTCTGTTGATGTACAATTGTTGTCTCTAAGTCTCATATGATTCAAAGAAAAACTCATGACCCAAATCGTGATCCGAATCACCCCATACACTATTTGAGAGAAAACATTCATTTGCTCATGAAGAACGTGATAATATTGTCTGAATAATTTACTTTTCTAATTCAGTATATCACGAACTATACGCATATGAATCGGATTGGCATGATGTTCAACGTATCTTGTCAATGAAAATTTCAAGAATCGCGATAGCGTTTTTACATCAGCGATAAAATTTGTCTCTATGCACACGATGCTACAACTTATATCATTGCCCAGAACTGAACGATGTGCGTTATGGTCATGTTATCTTCTTTTTCCGTTAGTTGGTGAAATGATGTGAGTACTTGCACGTTAAAAGAGCGTAATTGGCAGCAGAAGTGATAGACAACAGCGAATACAGGTTGGTTGAAAAGTTTCTGCGCTCGAAATGAAAGAATACTGTTTTTGTTACGAAATATATTTTTTTATTCAATATAATCTCCTAGAAGCTCAAAACGCTTGTTCCAATGATCTTCCAATAATTTTATCCCATCCTTATAATGGTTTTCCGGAAGCTCTGCAAAATAACCGTCTACGGCTGCTATGGCCTCTTCATTCGACGAAAAATGCTTTCCACGAAGGAATTGTTTGAGATTTCTGAAGAGATAGTAGTCGCTAGGAGCCAAATCTGGCGAATACGGTGGATGTTCAAGCAATTCGTACTTGAGTTCTCTAAATTTAGCCATCGTCAAAACACTTTTGTGAGCAGGTGCATTATCTTGATGAAAAATGATTTTTTTCTTCTTTAAACCAGGTCTTTTCTCACGAATTTTTTCATCCAGCTGATCCAAAAGGCTGCAGTAATATTCGGAGTTGATTGTTTTACCTTTCTGAATATAATCAATGAACAAAATTCCTTTTGCATCCCAAAAAACTGATGCCATAACCTTCTTTGCTGATCGTTGTGACTTCACCTGCTGCGGAGCTGAACAACCAGCTTCAGTCCACTGTAAACGTTCTTGTTTCAATTTAGGATCATGGTTGTAGATCCAAGTCTCATCCATAGTTATAAAACGACGCAAGAAGTCGGTTTTATTCTGCTTGAAACGCTCCAAATTACGCTGAGAAATTTGTTTTAGATCCAGTTTTTGTTGAATTGTTAACGTGTGCGGCACTAACTTTCCAAACAGTTTTTTCATACGTAATTCTTCATGTAAAATATGGAGTACTCGTTCGTCTGAGATGCCTATGGCATTAGCAATTTCACGCTTAGTCAAACTTGGATCTTCACTAACCATATTATGTACATGCTCAATGATTTCTGCTGTGGTTGCAGTTTTTGGTCGTCCTTCGCGTGGATCGTCTTCAAGGCTAGTACGACCACGTTTAAATTCACCAGCCCAAAATTCAACGGTGCGTTTTGACGGTGAGGACTCCTTATACACTCCTAACAATTGTTCATAAATTTCCTTTGCTTTTAAACCCTTCAAAACAAAGAATCTAATGACTGCACGATATTCAATTTTTTCCATATTAAGAAAAATCAATGACACGTCAACTTCAAATGGCTTGTAAACAAAGAATGAATTGACAGAATGACTTGTAACTTTGCATGTGTTCTCAGGACAGATATACCAACTTGAGAAAAAAAAGTTTTGAGCGAGCAGTGTTCAACTAACCTGTATGCTTGTTTCGATCCGATTTGCCCTGTGGTCCGATTCACCTCGGTCTACCCTATACAAATATATGCACAAAAAGAAGAAAGTCAAGAGGAGAGAAAAAGAGAGAGAGAGGGAGAGAGAAAGCATACATCCATGCATGGTTTTTCGTTCTTCATAATCTATATCTACTCTTTTGCCCTCTCCAATTCTCAACTTTCCTTCTTCTCACTTCCAATTTTCTCATGCACTTTCCCATCCTCTTATTTTAATGTAAAACGCCCCTCAACTTGCCCCCAAAGTTTTCATGAATATTCCATCTTTCTTGACATCTTTCACAAACGTTCTCAATCATATATTCTGCATTTTGTATGCTCTTCTGTATTCAAATATCCAGTCTAATTCATATGATTCCCTAGCCTGAATCTCACCTTCTTCCACCATCCTATTTTTACATTCCCACTAGAGGTGTGCTGAATGATTACTTCCCAGATAGAAAAGCATGCTCTGAACGTTTTGTAACATAACGTGCCGTAAACATACTATCATGAACTCCGCTCAGCTTGCAATGATGCATAGAATGTAAACATTATGTTTCAATTATGGTGCCATCACCTCGTTTTGCTACCAATAACAACGTTTTATGCGGAAACACCTTGGCGCCATGATGCGAACATTTCTTGACGTGCATGTCACCATTATGATGGCATTATCGAGACATTTTTCTATCTGGGTTACATTTCACAGTTGCAATGATTCCAATTAAATTTAAGTATTCAGTAAAAATAACGATTACATGTATTAGGTGTACAAATAAGTTTTAGGACACTTCGATTTTGTATCATAACAGCTATTCTAAAGTTGTAATTTCATGCGAAGCTGAACAAGGTTTAGCTTTTAGCGATACATTAGCTAAAAAGAGAGGTAACGTGAGACTTCTCCCTTTATCCAAGGTATCGCTCGTCGCTCTTCGCTTGTATGAAATTACAGCTTTAATCAATTCAAAGCTCTCGCTCACTCATGATAGATAGCGCTTGATATGTAGTATCGAAACGTGAAGGAGTCATAAACATAACCTAAAAATTCTGTGAAGCAGACATGCAGACCGATAAGCTATTTATTAGACATTGCATTCGCTATGAATTCCATCAAGGAAAAAGTGTTAGGAAAGCGTGTGAATAATTGATCTGTTCTTGGAGACAACATGGTATCTAAAATTACATGTGAGTATTGGTATAAGCGATTCAGAGGGAGTGATTTCAACGTTAGTGACCGTGAACGCACCGGGTCTCCTGTAAAGGTGGACGATCAGGAACTGCAAGCGTTGCTGGATGAAAACTCTTGTCAAACGGAGAAACAATTTTCGGAACAGCTTGGGATAACTCAATAAACATTTGTGTGAGTCTTTACAACAAGCAACATAGGAAGTCTTTCTTGTGGAGAATTGTGACCGGCGATGAAAAGTGGATTCATTTTGATAATCCGGAACGCAAATATCATTGGGTTGACCCCGACGAGCCGGCAACATCTATTATACGCCAAAGCGCAACAATGTTCATTGTAACAAAGTCATTCTGTGCATATGATGGGATATGAAAGGCGTGCTGTATTATGAACTTCTCAAACCTGGTCAAACAGTTACTGCCGATCGCTATTGTCATCAATTGTTGCGAGTGAATCAAGAAATTGAGAAGAAACGTCCATTTTCTGGCAAAGGAAAACGTCCAGTAAAACTGCTCCATGGCCTCATGTGGGTAAACCGGTCAAGGATATGTTATTTTTCTTTGGGATCTGTATTTTTTTTCAAAGCATGCCTTCCTCATGTCCATATTATCCGAATGTCTTGGAAATCTGAGTATATTCGATTTACGAGATGTTAGTTATATGATATAAATTTCAGGCACATTGGAATTGGGAGGAGGAAAAAAAAAGGAATCAGGGTCCTTTTTGTTTGCCTGTTTGTCCGTGTGTATACATATAACAAATTCGCGAACGTGTATATCTCCCGTGCGTATGATTCGATCGTAATAAAATTTTCACCAGAGTCACGTGCGATGTTGATATTGGTTCCATATAAGTTTCGACCTCATCTTTACAGAAGAACGGGAGGGGTGAGGAGGAATTTTTCGAAAAATCGTCATTTTGCGAACGCGTATATCTCTGCTAACTGTGGAAAATTTTTGTTTCGCGATTCACATTATTTTACAATATTTTTAAAGCATGCCTCCCCCATGTCGGTATCATCCAAATGCCATGAAACTTGGAGTATAATCAGTGTACGGGGGGTTAGCTGTATGGTGTGGATTCCAAACAAATCGGAATTGAAGGAAGAAAGTGGTAAGGTTCGAAACAAAATTTGGAAATTTCGTGAACATCGTTAACATGCGGATAACTTCCGTTCCCTATCATCCAATTTTCATGAAATTTCCACCACAGCTTTATGCAGTGTGGATCGCAGTCCTATATAGATCTCAACCTGATTCTCTCAGAAAAACGGGAGAGGGAAAGAAAACATGTTTCTTTTTCAACACAAACGAGGAAGCCACGTGCCAATTGGCAGAGTTTTTTCTCTTGTTTCCAATTCTGTAAATTTCATAATTGATATAATTGGTGTTCATTAGGGATTTTTTAATTAAACACAGAAAAATGAAATTTTTCAATAATACACTGTAAAAAAATTTCACCGGAAAATTCCAGTACATGTACTGGAAGTCATTAACCTGTACATGTACCGGAAAATTTCAGCACATTTGTACTACAAAAATTCAGTGCAAACGTTATGGAATTCCCGCATCAAAACTGGAAATTTTCTGAGCCTCGGTACTGGAATTTTTCAGTACACGAGCTGGACTTTTCCAGGACATGTACTGGAAAATTAATGCTGAAAATATCCATGAAAATTGAAAAAAAATTGCTCACGCAAAGTGATTTTGCAGGGTCCTTGTGTTCCAAGATGATTGAGAAACTTTTGATCGTTCATTTGGATGGACAGAAACTCATGTCTACCTAACAGGATTTGAACCCACACTTTTCTACCTGCCTACCAACTGAAACCTAAGACCTAACCGATGAGCTATAGCGCGACATGTTGGAAGGCCAGCTTGGGTTACTACATATGCTTCATATCTAGAACACAAGAGGATAAGTCTTGGAAAAACCTCATATATCAATTTCATTGGCTACAATTACAATTATTATTCAAAATCTCAATCAGGAAATTTTTAATATAAAGACTTGAAATTTTTCCTGCCAGAAATGACGAAGTCCAATAGAAGTGGAAAATTTCAGTGCAACAGTGATTAAATTCCGTTGCATAGCAACTGGAAAATTCCATCACACGACCTGAAAATTGCAGTTCAAAACCTGTATAATTCAATTGCATAGTAACTGGAAAATTCCATCACAAAACCTGAGAATTGCAGTTAAAAACCTGTATAATCCCAGTATACCAACGATTAGGTTTTTTTTTCTAAATTCCAAATTTTTTCTCAAGTCCTTTTTGAGGGAATATTTTTTTTTGGTGCACAAGAACTATAAAATTGTAGTACGAGCCGGTAAAATTTTCGCGAAATCATGGCAAAATTTCAGTACATCATCTCAAACTTGAAAATTCCAGTACAATGACTGAATTTTCAGTTATGCTTGGTAAATTTTCAGTAACGTAACAACAAAATCTCTGTACATGTACTGGAATATCCATATTCCAGTACTAGCACTGGAAATTTCCAGTCCAGTTGCACAGTAAATTTCCAGTTTTTTTTTACAGTGTAGGTAGTTTTGATTTCCTTTGTTATTCCACAAAATGATTTGTAAACCATAACGAAAATTTAGCAATTTTTTCTATAATGGGAAATATCATAGCTCTGTGATATGAATTTTTTGTGGTCGCGTTCGAGCCGGACGTCACGCGCGCGGCGCAATACGGCGCTTCAAATGTTGAGTTGTCAAATATTCGTCTTCCAAAACACGTAACGCTTGGAGCACGGTATCGCATCGCATGCTGCGCATCGCGTGCAATTTTATTCCGATCTGTCAATTCATTCTTTGTTTACAAGCCATTCGAAGTTGACGTGTCAGTGTATTTTGTGAAAGTGGAAAAATCTGAATATCGTGCAGTGATAAAATTCTTTGTTTTGGAAGTTTTATCAGCAACAGAAATTCATACTAAAATGAAGAAAGTGTTGAAGCAATCTGCTCCTTCATTTCCAACTGTACATCGATGGGTTTAGAGTTTGAACGTGGTCGTACAAGCGTTGAAGATCAATCACGTAGTGGACGTTCAAAAAGTGCAACGAAATCAGACATCATTGAGCAAGTCTATGATATTGTTTGTAAAGATCCGAGTTTGACTGAGCGTGAAATTGCTGATACCATAGGCATCTCGGATGAACGAGTACTCCATATTTTACACGAAGAATTACATATGAAAAAGCTTTTTGGAAAGTTCGTGCCGCATTCGTTGGCAATTCAACAAAAACTGAATCGAAAAAAAATTTCTCAGCGTAATTTGGAGCGTTCTAAGCAGAATAAAACCGATTTTTTGCGTCGTTTCGTAACTGTGGACGAGACTTGGATCTACCATCATGATCCAAAACTGAAACAAGAACGTTTACAGTGGACTGAGGCTAGTTGTTCAGCTCCAAAACGGGTGGAGTCAGAACGATCGGCAAAAAAGGTTTTAGCATCGGTTTTTTGGGACGCAAAAGGGGTTTTGTTGATTGATTATCTCGAAAAAGGTAAAACAATTAACTCTGAATATTATTGCAACCTTTTGGACCAGTTGGATGAAAAAATTCGTGAAAAAAGACCCGGTTTACGGAAGAAAAAAATCATTTTTTATCAAGACAATGCATGTGTTCACACAAGTGTTCTGGCGATGGCTAAACTGAACGAATTGAAGTACGAATTGCTTGAACACCCACCGTATTCACCAGATTTGGCTCCCTCCGACTATTACCTCTTCAGAAATTTGAAAAAATTCCTTCGTGGAAAGCGTTTTTCGTCGAATGAAGAAGAAGCTATTGCAGCTGTGGAACAGTATTTTGCGGAGCTTCCGGAAAATCATTACAGAGATGGTATAAAACTATTGGAGGATCGTTGGAATGAGTGTGTTGAAGTTGAGGGAGACTATATTGAATAAAAAAAATCATTTCATCAGAAAATACACATTCTTTCATTTTTGCTTTCAAAACTGTCCAACCAACCTGTATTAACCCAAGTAGCACAACAGGTTAGAAATGCTAAGAAGGTTCTTTGAAGTTCTAAGCATGTTTTATGAACATTCTTAGAACCTTCGAATGAGACTGTTTTGGATAAGTATATTCTATGCACATTCTCAGAACATATTTTCCGAATTTATCCAAAACAGTCTCATCTGCAAATTCTATGCATGATCACGGAATGAACGCAGAATATTTGAAATGTTCTTGTGCTACTTGGGAAGTATGTTATTTGTTATTAAGTTAGTTATTAAACTACTGTCTCCAAAAGCGATAACGTTTCAAGTTCAAACGATTTGAAATGTTTATGATTCCAACCAATCACAATTTCGTCCGTATAAGCCGTAATAACTTTGAAATTATAGACGTCAGAACAATTTTATGAAAAAGTAATCGATGTGCTAGCTCATTAAAACTGTATGGCCGTAACTGATGCTATGATCCCAAGGGTAATTCCGTTTTCAGATAAACTTTAAATGACTCTATGGAGAAAAGTGTGAGGGATTGATGACCAATCGTTCTGGCTCTCATCGCAACTTTAAAATAGGAGGTGAATGATGACATCGCGATCTGGTGACCTTTCCTATGTGAACTTATCGTTTCTATGTTACGGTAAACAGTTTATCGTATATATATACTCTCTTCGATGTTGAATGGTGCTCATCACTCATACCTGTCACCAAGTTACTATTCTTCGGGATAATCTCCGTGTTGAATCTTGGAAACTAAAGCTTGCAGAAATTACGCTAACGTGTAATAAGGACATCATGTTGTTCCATTCAATGAGTGGATATTAAAATAATGAATTATTTTCATTCGAGTTCACCGATTCAACTTGTTTCCCTCATGAATTGAATTATAGAAATTTTCATTATCGATCAAATTCATTGTACTCTATAAATTACAAGAATGGCAACCGCTTTTCCCGTTAAATATCTTCTATGACGTGATTCTTTAAAAGTATTGAATTCAGAAGGAGTTCTCTTCTTCTCTTTGAGGCTTAGTTTTCGAAATTCTTTTCGATCTTTAGAAAAATCTAAATATCTCAAAAACGATGTCATTCACACCACCAAATTCAACACAATCTTCTGAATTGAGAAAAACCGGATTTTCCGGAGAACGAAGTAAATCATCCCAGTATCCTCCGTTCTGGAGTTATCGTAATTCGAAATTCCTCGGATTCCATTCGATCAGACTTCAGAATCATCAAAATTCCAGAACCGAGAAAACCAGACTGATCCAATCGTGTTCCCGCAAATATGTTGATCCGTAAGTAAAGAAATCCTAAGTTTTTTATACCAATTTTGGAAAAAAATGCATGATTGATCGTTTACGAAGCTATATTTCTTCAACACTGTTTCACCCAATCCATATACGTATACTGTGATTTTTGTTCTCACTCTCTTGTCTATTTCCTTCTTCAATCTTCCTCTTGAATTTTGTCCGTTACTATTTCCAACATACGCACAGTGGGCCAAAAACTCCAAAAAGTGATCAAAACTACTAACCACTCACCGATTCGTTCACAACTCGGTACTCGGGGGTTTTCGGGGTTGCTGATTACGAATTTGAAGTGAAAAATGGTGAATTAAGAATGGCGGATCCAAAATGGCGGACTGAAATTG
Organism: Gonatopus flavifemur; assembly: GCA_018340375.1. Lineage (NCBI taxonomy): Eukaryota > Metazoa > Arthropoda > Insecta > Hymenoptera > Dryinidae > Gonatopus > Gonatopus flavifemur. The sequence goes on from JAFFJZ010000004.1 coordinate 23,460,967, forward strand.
CAAAATTCAGCTGAATTCGTTTGAAATTTGCTGTAGGGGGTTTTTGAGGTCGCTGATTACGAATCTGAAATGAAAAACGGTGAATTGAAAAAGGGCGGATCCAATATGGCGGACTGAAATTGCAAAATCAACTGGTTTTGCTTGAAATTCGCTGTGAGGGGGTTTTGGGGTCGCTGACTATGAATCTGAAGTCGAAAATGGAGAATCGAATTACACTGTTAGAAATGTTTGTGAATGACATAACCGTTAATGTACATTTGTACATTAAATTTGATACCTGTATCCTAAGCCAATTTGACTTTATTGATTGACAATGCAATCGACAATCAGATATTCAAATTCAAAGTACGGTGAGTAAAAAAACGTCCGTGTCTGTTCCAACGGGAAGTTTTTTTATATTTTGTCGTTATTTGTAAAATGCTCAGATCTTACTTTCATTGATTGAGTAGAGAACGAGTTTTTGTGATTCGATTATACATCAGGAGGGTCATAGTATTACAAACTGAAACAAAATTCCAAAAATCTTTCCATTGGAACGGACACGGACTTTTTTTACTCACTGTAAAAAAGTTTTTTGTGGATTCACAAAAAAATTTGGCAGTTTTTTACACAAACATTTTATTTGTAGATTTCCAAGCAAAATGTTTATTTAAAAAACTGCCAAATCTTTTTGTGAAATCACAAAAAAATTTTTCACAGTTTATATGAAAAAAAATTCCAAATCTGGTACATGAAATTTAACACAGATAATTCTAACAGTGTAGTGTCGAATTTCCCACACAGCACCACAGTCCCAAACATCTTCAAAAGAACTCCTGTAAAAAAATCCCTTATGAATTTAATTCGATGAATCCACAAATAACTCATAAAGGGTACAATAAATTCCAAAAGAAGCCAGAAAGCATTTCATATGAATGATGAGCCAAATTCATGGAGAGTCCTAAATGACTTCATAATGTAGTACTTTAAGAGCATTCCGTAGAAGCGAGAGTTACTAGATTTTTCTACCCAAAATACTCCAAGATAATTGAATAAAATGGAAAAAATGAACCAGCCAGACCTTGTTCCATACGAATAGAAAGTCTGGCTGATTATTTTATCCCATTTTATTCAATTATCTTTGAGTATTTTGGGTAGAGAGATCTAGTAACTCTAGGGTCTACGGGATGCCCTTAAAAGAAGGGCTGTTATTTCAGTGAAAGATGAATGCCTGGGAGTATTCCTCTTCCAATCCAAAAGAGCTCTTCTTAAGTCCCCTGTGAAAAGGGTTCTAAGGAACTCATTAATAGTTCATTTTGTATATTACAATAAATATTTCATAAATTGTAAATACTTCATAAATTAATGAATAAGAAGAATCTTGTGTTTAATAAATGTGAAAATATTCATTTCATTCAAGTTTCAAGCGCGTACCGTATGAAATCCTCATATGATCTCTTTATGCAATCTTTTTGGATCCATCATGAGCAATTTTTCCTTTTGTTTTTATTATTGAAGAACTCTTTTGGACGGGGGAAAGGTTTCCCCCAGTACTTTATTCTGAACTGACATACGGGAGGAGTTCAAGAATTCTTATTGAATTTGTTTGGATGAGTTAGAGTATTCATGAAGGATTCTTTGTGGAATAAGAGGAATTCATTAGGAATTATTTATGAAATCTGTGTGCTATGTGGAATAATATTATTTAAAACTAAAACTATTGTTATCCATAACGAGCATCGCGATGCATCCGCTGTGTTTATGTTTTCTGAGACTCTTAAGATCGGTTCAAAAAGAGAGCGACCAAACCTGCAACTTCCTGCAGCTAAATGAGATTGAGTCTGTTTCTATACATCATAAAGAAATATTCTACATTGGAATTAGCGAGTCACAAAGAGGCACGAATGTTCTGGAGCTTGATGAAATCCTAAAACATTGAAATCTGACGATTATATACCTCTTCCTTCCACAGGTGTTGTCTAAAAAATCGAGGAAAATTATTTTCTAGCTTATTATATCACATTCCGACAAGAAAATTCAAGCTCGTTCATTTTCCTTGAATAATACTGAAAAACATTGCAAATAAAGTTAAGGCAAATCTTGAGCATTTTTAACGCTTTTTCATATTCAACGATCCCCACTGTCCTTCAATCAATTTTAACTCATTGACACTCATGGAATATCTTTGCTAGCTCATAAAGAACATATATATACAACTCACTAAACTGGGGGAAATACTTTAAAAAATTCAATTTTGCACAGTTTTTCACGCTTTTGGGCCACTGCGATACGTGACAGTGGCTGTTGATAGTTGTTTTCAATAAAAAACTGAATTTACAATTTTCCAATTAGCTCATTTCATTGAGCTCCCTTTGAATCTTGAATACATTACACTTAAACTGTAGAAGTAAATTTCATCTTATTCAAAAAACAATTTGAACCAAGAAGATAACATTTTTCCTGTATATACCCTTGCTTTGTGGTCCATGTGAAAAAAAATTCTTGTGCACTTGTTTTAAAGACGAAGACTATTACACGTATTAATGGTTGAAAGAAATTGCATGGAAGTAATCTCTTGATGGATTTCCTGATTAAATGCCTGCATTTCTTAACAGTCTTGTAGGAACACAAAAAGTAACAAGTTCATATTCTTCTTCTATATGATGATATAAAATAGTGACGATTCAGGTGCCACGAAGCGTGACCACTTTTCATTTGTCGTGCTCTAAAGGAACAATTCAGCAATGATGCTCAATTGAAGAATAGTCAACCGAATATGAAGATTAACTATGGATAATCGGATGAATTTTGTCCATTCTATTCAAGTACAGGAGGAGTCACTTCAGTGCCAAGTTTTCGAAGCTTTGTTCGTGCTGTAAAGATATCATGGTTTCATTTTTGTTCCACCTCGAAACGATCAGTGATTTTTCCATTTTCTTGATCATTTTGATTTCCTTCTTCCGGCTCATACAATAAGGCCGGATTCACAAATGTTATGAATATAATCAAAATTTTTAACACACGTGTATGTCCCAGAAGGTCCACTCGCAATCTCTATTCAATATTAATACAAAGAATTTATCAAATCAGCATAAAAATGTTAAATTTACACTGAAAATCTGTAAATTTCACAATTTGATATATTGTTTCCAACGCAAACTCTGAATGGACCTCCTATGACACAAAATTTTCCGCTGTGTAGATAAAGTCTTGAAGTCTTATCCCTGAAGATCTCAGATTTTTTTAGAGATTCAGTTTCGAGTATGTTAGTGCAGAAAAACTGAGATTTGAGATTTACTCTTTACCACTATCGTACTGTATTCAAAATACTTTCAACACATTTAAGTTACAGTATATACTGAAAATCGTCCAAAACTCATTTGAATGAGCGAATGTCCTTGTTAACTCATATTTGCTATGAAAAATAACTGAAATTTTCCTCTACACAGCCGTCAAATTCAATCGTTGGATGAGAAATTGATTTTTGGTACATGTCCCAAGAGAAAACGAACGTTCAAAAGACATTCGTCAAACCTAAACCAAAGCTACACGGAAAAAATTAGTGATCCAAATTTCCATTGACTACACTGAGAAAAAAAAGTCATTACATCAAAGAAATACGTTTTTTTGAATCTGGCCCTCATTGAACTGAATACATGTCCTTTCAAACAATGATGATTCCATAGAAATAATGAATTCTTTCGTTAAATGAAAGATATTATTTTATTGAATTCAGTTTCCTCCAATCCAAGAAACATTTTATTGACACAAAGATTAATTCTTTGGATTAGTCAGACCGCGAAGTGCAAGGCATGATTCTAATTTCATTCAAAAACGATTGAAAATTCAATAACTTATTTCTTCAATTTTATTACGTCACGTTTTGTAGGAAAAGCTCGAATTTTCAATTCAAGGTGTACAAATTTGTTAATAACAACGTTTTCGAATCAATACTATACTGCTTGGAATGAAAGTAATATTTGGTAAGCATGATTTTGTATTTCTTCAAATCCACAGAATGATTTTTATATTCAAATGATTTCATTCATCGATATGAAAGTATGTGCAATTGATTCTAAAGAAAATTCAGTAAGATGAAGGAATGGATTTTCGAAATCACGTTACGTTTTAGTTACTTAGACGACTTTCGGTTGGTTCTCGCAAGGTGTAGTCACTTTCTCACAAGTTCTCTTTCGACAGTATGGTTTGTATATAAAGAATTAATCACTCTGTCTTCTTAGTAAGTATTACTTCATCCAAATAAATATTTCTTTCAGATTATGGCATTGAATTACAGGTCCCGCATGGAGTGATAGGCACTATTCGCCTAACAGACGGCATGACTGAACGATCAATGAAGTCTCATTTGATCCAAAGTGCTCAGAATTCCCGGTTATCAACAGATTAAAGGAACACCAGAGTGGACTATGAAAGCTTTACAAGTGTGATAATTTTTTTTTACAGAAAAAATCTGATATTGTGCTCAATGACTTCTGAAACATCATTTATTGAATCAGGATGGAATTCACGAAGTCAAAAAAGAACATCTTGAAGTTGATGATTTATTTCGATGGATTGAAAATTTTCCTAATTGATTCAAAAACTTTCTTTTTTGAATGTTTGAGTGGTTTCATTCCTCCGAAGAAATTATTAGTTGAATCAGAGTAGGTTTATTTTCACTGAAGAAAGGGTATTTGATTCAAAGAAATGTTTCTTCAGGCTCAAGAATTTCAGATTTGAATACATTGTTTGCATGAATACTCAGATTGATAAGTCCCATGAAATGATTTCATTGTCACTATTGGATGAATTCATTTCCTTGGCCGGAAGAAATATTCATCACGGTCATGACTTTTTTTTCTCAGTGTAGTATGTCTCTTTTGGACGAAGCATATTTTCGAGAAGAATTTTCACATTGGATCTTAAGGGGGGGCAACTCCTCCAGACAACAGGTTTTTCAATGATTCTTCACAAAAAATTGAGAGTATTCATCGTGCTCAAAGAAACAATTTATTATAATTGAAGTTTTAATTTATTCATATGAATTTTTTCATAACAAAAAAAACAAAATGGCGGAGTTACAGCTGCTGAAACTTGGCTCCTTCATTTTGCGCCGGGGGGTGCCCAGCCTCTTGTAGTCAACTGAAATCAATCAACCAACATTTTTCCATCAGGATAAGTTATTCCGCTCAGCATATACCTACTTTTAACACAAAAAAAAATTGACATAATTTGGACATAAAAAGAACAAAATTAAACCTTCTTTTTCATGAACAAATTGTTGTAAACAATATTTTTAGTTATAATTTATGCAAACTTTTAGGTACATGCTGAGGCCAATACGTTGCACAATATCTGTGGGAAATTTCAAGTTGATATCTCAAGTACTTTTTGAGTTATAGTCCCCGGCGCGGAAAAAAACATGTTTTGAGAAAAACGCCTCTAAAGTTTTCGTTCTTGTGAAGTAGAATTAAGAGCAATTTATAGTTACCCAAGCTTAATCCGCGATACCAGGACCAAAAAGCAAACCTTCTACTTCGTGAGAATCATTCATTACGGCCGCATTCTTTTCTTTCTGTGCAGTTCTGGCCTCTTTTGTCGATGTTAACGAACGTCGCTCTTGTCTCCGTACTCGATTGCTATCGTACGAGTCTGCGAAAATCTTACATTCCAAGCCCATTGTTAAGCCCAGGTCACTCATATTGGGCTTAAAACATTGAAAATATATTCTTAAGGTTGTAATTGAATTTTTAAAACAAAAAACCAAAAATGCAAAATTTGAAAGTTCTGGAGGAGCTTCCCCCCTTAATAATTCGTTAACTTTATCCATTGTCCCAACAGTGGATTTTCCTTTCCAATTTGGTTGACGAAATGATGTGAAAAGTGAACGAATTATTAAAATGCGATACACGAATTCTTATCGAATTTGTGCTTCGTCCAAAAGTGACATACTAGTCAACGAAAATTTGGATTACTAATTTTTCCCGTGTATGGATATCTGAAGGTTCATCGAACGTTTGCCCAATGTGAATTTATCCAAAATTAACCCAGAATCGATCAATTTGACTCGTGTTCTTTTGGGGTATGTATGAAATTTTCCATAAATTTGAATGGATATTCCAAACGTTATGGGATTTCCACCATCATTTCACACTGAATTTCCGAACAAGTAGGGGAGAGTCGGAAGAAACCGGGTACCTCAATATCTCCCTGATTAGTGTTTCTTTCTGACAGCAAACGTTTGGACTTGTAGCGGTAGATATTTTGAGCAGTTAGAGAGAACAACAGCATCGATGCAACGCTCTTTCACACTTAGGACGTTGTTTAAAGTTTTCTGCAAAAAAATTGTCAAAGTTCTTGCATTCGCGTAATGAGTTTCAAGTGCCTCATCACTCTCTCAAGAAAGAGGCACGTCCATACTTCAATTGAGCATGTTTTCCTGTGTATTTTCATTCTTTAATAATTCGCCTAGAGCAACGCATAATCTATCTAAGCCATATTGACCTCAACAAGTTTATAAATTATGTTTATAATTATCGAATATTCAATAAATATTATTGATATTCAATTAATGTTATCGAATATTTGATTGGTCATATTCAAGAATATCATTTGATAACTGTGACCTGCCTTTTTTTCAGTGTGGCCAATCAAGTCTTCTCTCAAAGTATGCGAGATATCCATTCACATTGGTTCGGTGCCGAATCAACGTTGGAGGCCAACATTTGCGTATTAAAATTGTGCCGTTGTTAATCCAACATTGGTGGAAAAGTGGTCAATAACGGTTGGTTTCAATATCGAACCCGTACCGAGACGAACTTAAAATAAAGTCGGTTAAGTACCGATCCGCAATCGGCAGACAACCATTGGTGGCCCATACCTTTGCAGTACCGATCCGTTCGTCACCATCGGCTCAGTACCGGAATTTCTACGTGGGTTGATATGGACATTCAAAATTAGTCCATAAACAACATATATTTGAAAAAAAAAATTCCGTTTCCGAAATATTGTGAAAAAATTTTTTTTTCTCACTTGAAAATTTTGGAATTCTGATCACATGTTTGAATGATACATCAGTGTGAAGAATGTAGAAAAATGAGGATAATGACTCCAAGTTCATTCCCGTAAGTCGAGTAGTTTTGGAGATACAGCATTTTGAAAATTGCCATACCCTCCATTTCAAGGGAATTTTGGATTATAATAACTCCAACTCAAAAAATCAAAAAATTCTCAAACTCAACATTCTCCATGCACTTGACTAGTACTATTGGTGGAATAAATATCATGAATTTCTGAGATGTCGAATTTAGATCGGTGGGCGAGTTGACATGAAAAAAATAAATTTGCAGTATACACTGAGAGAAAGGTACCTAGTTGGGACAACTAAATGTTAGTTACCGCAGCTAGATTTTTATTTACGCTAGCTAGACTCTAGTTGGGGTAAATAAAAGTCTAGCTGTCTGAAATATGAATAAAATGAATTATTCAATGGGAATAAAATTTAGTTGTACAAATAAAATTTAACTGGCGCAACTAAATTTTTATTTACAGTGACTAAATTTTCTACCTGTTGAATATTTGAATAGACCCTTTCTCTCAGTGTGCCATAACAATCTTAGATTTTCTTTAAATTTGTGTGAAAATTCCTATTTTTATTGAATTTTTACGCAAATTTGATCATGAATTTCCAGAAAAGTACGAAAAATTCTTCACCTGTGTGTGTGTGTTAATTATTTCACATGAAGGCATGTCAAGGATGTCATAAGAATTTTCATATAGTGTACACATTTTGAAGGGACGTGTGCTGAATATTCTATACTATCAGAATTTTGTTTGATCAAATACATTTTTCAAGCCCGTTTGTTAATGAAATTTTAAATTTTTGATAACTGAGTTGAGAATTTCTGTTGTATTATATCACACATTATTGCACATTTTCGCAACCGAAGTTTTTATTCAGTTTCAATTATTATGTGAATCAACTTTTCAGTAAAGTTGAAAATTTTGGCTTCCATCAGACGTTATTTGAAAATTCAATCAAAAAGTCCTAACGATGTAGGGGAGACTGGAGATAGTTGACTATAGGGGTAAGTAGACTAACGGCGGAAATCTCGGTGAAGACAGAAGTGTCGCGTTTTTCAGCTACAGCTGAATGATTGTCCTTATTAACAGGTTCAGTGTTCAGGGACGCAAAGTCACTGTCGCGTATTGTTCACTGAAAAAAAGGTATGACTCTCACAGCTCTACTATTCATGTGTTCTTGCTGTCAGGAGCTATACTGGCATCCTCATACCTCCTGACAGCAAGAACACATGAATCGTAGAGCTGTGAGAGCCATACCTTTTTTTCAGTGTTGGGGAGCAGTAACAAATTTTCAGTTCATGAACCATGTGAGTAAAATTTATCTTCCGTACATGCTTTGTTGTGACGTACACAAATTTATTGTTAATTACTTTCCTATTGATCCAGGTATTGATTTTATAGCTGTTCTTCATATTACATAACAGTATTCTCGAGTCACTGTTATTGTAAGTTAGGTTTTATATGTGATCAAACACAAAAATGACGTTTGGGGCTAGTTGACTAATTACCCGTTTCAGGGCTGGATAAGTGGTTACCCCGTGATCTCACACTAATTACTACACGGAAAGGCCGAGTTTACTAACATTTCGAAACATAACTATGAATTTAGGAAAAAAAAGCATCACTGAAAAATTTTCCTGTGATTTTACCAAAAATACTAAAAGGTGATAGTTTTATGGTTATTTTTCACAGTGAATTCTTCAGTGATGTTCCACTTCCTTGAATTGACAGTCATTCTTCGAAATATTAATAAACTTGGTCTTTCCGTATATATTTATCAACTTCCCAAGCGTATGTTCAACCAACCCCGGGCATGGGATAGATTGACCAAGAGTGAATCATGTTAGAAAATGAATTAGATATGCACTACCATAGTTTATTTTTATATTTCTATGATTAATCTTGAATAGCCTAATAGTGTCTCCATCAATTTCAGTAGTTTCCATACGCATCGGTATTGAAGCAGAATAAATATACATATCCTTGCAAAAACTTGGTCAACTATCCCCGGTCTCCTCTATATACGGAATTTTTCCATACCAGTAGATAGTGGTAACTACCAGTGGTAGTTGCGGCATTACGTATACAATTATAAAAACAATGAAAATTGAGTTCTTTTGTATCTACTTGTTGATATTCCAGATTGAATTTTATCTAGCTACTCGTGATACATACATTAAGATTCGTATACTCACATAAGAGCAAACATGTATCAATGTTTCGAGGGAAACACTTACCACGAGATAATTAACCACTCTCTCGTGTTTGAACTCCTACACGTACCGGCACGTGTTTGTAAGCGTGCAGAGTACTTACACACATGAATATGACTATAGAGCAATCGAGTGCTCGGTATATTAGAGAACATCTTTCAGCATAACAAGATGAGTGGATAACAACGAAGGATAAAAAGTCATTGAAAAATCCATCATCCAGTATAATACAGTCTTTTTATATGTTCTTCATCTCTGAATGTGTGCAGGAAAAATGTTGATGAAGTGTTTGTTTTCCAAAATTATTTCTCGTTGTTTCGTTGAATTTCACAGATAAGTTGTCCAACTATTCATGAACTTATTCCTTGTACCCCAAAAACGATTACCGTGAAGTTAGATGGATTCTTGATTTTTCAAAAACATTATGAACCAAATTCACGTCGACGGATTTCAAAGTGAGTGAAGTTTTGAGACAATGGAACATGGAGGTGAATGAAACCGCATATATCCCGTGTGGAAATTAATTCTTGGCGGCAGGTTGGGCCAAACCAGCCGTTGTCGTTTTATTTCAGGCCCTGTTTTGGGTACCCTTATAGGGCCTAGACAGGATTGTTACGCACTTATCTTCAGGACCTGCATAGTATTCCCAACTTGGGCCTATGTAGGACACCCATGATGAAGCTAATGTAGGCGATGGAACTAGGACCTTTAAAAGGATAATAAATTGTTGCGAATATCATCAAATTGAATAAATATTGCAAGGAGGAAATTTCCTCGATTGAGGATAAGGCTATCCAAGGCCCTATCTGTATCCAATCCACTTCGACTTGAGTCCAAACAGGGCCTGCAATGAGCCGATCCCAATTTCTATTCGGGTATTCCCCCCAACATTACTTTGTTCATACATTATCGGACAGTGTCAAAAAACAGAACAGCCTCATTCAGTCTTGGAATTAACCATACACTGATATTTTTTCCGATTTTTTGACATTGTTCACCGATAGTGTGAACACAGTAATCATGGATGAAATATTTTTTTGGGAGCATACACCGCAAAAAGTCGAAATTTTCAATACGATTTCAGTAAATTTGCTTTTTAAAGTAAGTTTGTATTCAAAAAAGGAATTAATATAAGGGCAAGGTCCTATGCAGGCTGTAGTTGGGTGCATTCAGATTTTTAAAACGGGGAAAACGTTGGAAATACAGCTTGGTCCTACATAAGTTGTATAGAGGTATGCTTGAACCAAGATCTTCGAGAGAATACGAGAAGCCTTGCAAGGCCCTATTAAGGCTGTAGTTGGTGTGCCTAGATTTTTGAAACCGGGGAAAAAATTGTTGATGCAGCGTGGCCCATACGGGCTTTACATGGGTGTCCCTGACTTGGAGAAATCAGGCTGAATATCAGCAACCCGACTAGGCCCCTTAGTAGCTAAGCTTAGAACATCCTAAGTTTGGATACTCAATACAAGCCCATACGAGGCCTATATTCAATACAGGACGCCGGGAAAAATGTCCACACGGGGATTTGCCATCTGAATGGCAAATGTTGCACAGAGAATGGAGCTAGATCGCAATAATGGTTTTTTGTAGAAGGAAATAATTAAATTTATATCATTTCATTTCGGTTTTTCCACACTATAGCGTTCGGTGCTGCCATTAATCAACAATAATCATATTCAAACCTTTCGTTATCTTGTCCCACTTCGTTATGCTATCCCAGTCTCTTCTACATCAATGATTTCCATTGTCATTTTGCAAAAGAAAGAGTATTTTGGCGAACTGCATTTGATTTTATCGAAAAAACCATAATATTGTGTTATTTATTATATACTTGCTACTCATTCAATTGAAAAACATTCAATTTTTGAAATATACATATGTATATCTACTGATACATTCTATCCACTCAATGTGATATGAATAAAACGAGCGAATTGTCACGTCATCTTTTTTTTTCCTCAGCAAAGTTTTAGCATTTAATCCACGTATCAGTTTCTCTTTTTTACTTGTTTTTTTTTTTTGCTTCTTCACTTGTTCTGACGAATCAGCGGTAATCTATGAAAAAGCCAACTTGCAGATTCAACTACATATAATTTATCGGTTTCGTAACAAAGGGCGATAGAAGTTACATCGGGTTATATATATGTATATGACACACCTTCAATGAAATACCTTCAGTTAACTATTTTTGTATTAATCGAAGATTTGTGCATGCATGTATTCGAAATCAGAGCTCCGAAGGATAAAAAATGTACGTACACAACTTTTATTCAGAAGTCTCATCGAAGATTATGCAAATAATTCGAAAAACGATGGAATACAATTTCATTTCTATTCCAAGTATCTCCTCGAGTTATTTCTTATAGGAATTGGAATGAACTTTACAATTTCATATTGAAATGTCAAGAACACTTCTTTCAACTGTTAAGATGTCCAACTTTGAACTTCATTCTATCTTTAATTGAAACTAACTTGCACGAGCGAAGTATATTCGCCAGGATATCGAATAAGTAATGCTGGAAACACGAAACGAGAGGGATATCACTTTTATTGCCATAGACTTTCTTAATATCATTGGATATTCCGGTCAATTGATGAAACGGGGAAGGAATTTGAAATATAACAAAAGTATCGATGTTCTTTAGTCTTTCTTATTGAGGTCAATTTTGCATACATGTGATTTCACTACTATAAAAAGCTTGAATGGGCCGCGTCTTAATTTGAAAATTGACTGAAATTCAGCTCTTTCCATTGTATCGGCGATTATTTTTTGTGCTTACTTTACACTAAAATTATTTCCATGGATGGAAATTTCATGACATTAGATCCAAGTATATATCTTCGGATCAACACACTGAGAAAAAAAATTTCCGGGAACAATGAAACATTTAGTTGAATAGTCAGCATAAAATACTTAATTCATTTGAATAAACTTTCATTGACTCAATTGAATAACTGTTTCAATTGATGAAATATGTCATAGCATATTCAATATTTGTTTGATTGAATGAATATTTAATCGAGTCAATGAAAGTTTATTCAAATCAATTAAGTATTTTATGACAACTATTCAACTAAATATTTCATTGTTCTCGGAAATTTTTTCTCTCAGTGGATGAATAGGTATAAAGAATATCAACTTCTTTAGTGGAAATGTACAAAGGGTGTCCCAGAATAATTACCTGCCTTTCACCAGAGCATTCCTAAGAGAAAATTGAGAAAATTTTTCCTTTACCATTCTCTGATCCGAAGCTTAGTTTCAAAACTAACTTCAACCAATCGAATGGAATCGATCATTGAAGTAGCCGATGTACTTCCAATCTGCATAGGCAGCTCATCTTTTTCATAACTCACACGGAGAAACAAGGTCTGCTAAGAAGTACCATACTTGATAGTGTATGAGCATCAGTCTTGTCCAGATCAAATTATTTACGTGAAAATACCTCTAAAAGTACCATACTGGCTTGGACTTTCCTAAAGAAGTATACTACTCTTGTAGATATTTTCATGTGAATAATTTGATCTGGACAAGACTGATGCTCGAACACTATAAAGTATGGTACTTTTTAGCAGATCTTTTTTTCTCCGTGCAGAAACTAAGTTTCAGGTCGTAAAATAGTGGAAGAGAAAGTATCCCAGTTTTTGCTGAAAAAATACAGTGATGAACAAAATGAATCATACACAACTATATCGTATATAATGCCAAATTTAGCATATTCTTCGTCATATCAGGTTTCCTGCAACTGAATATATCCTCATCCTGTCCTTTTGTCGGTACTTAACATCCCGTTGAGTCGTAAGAATAATTGAAATTTCGTAAGCAGTATATGATTGTTTTGTCCAGTACTGTACATTCATGAGAGACAAATAGATTTTTTCTGAGACAACCTGTATGTCAAGAGACGCGGTAGGGTCTTGACGCCAAGTACGTGGAAACGAATCTTGAAAAAAGCAGAAGTCGTGCGCTACAGGGTTGGCACTAATGGGCCCAACCCAATTGTCCCCACTGGGTTTTTTCGGGTGAACCCACGTTGAAAAAACCCATGAAAAACCCGTGAAAACCCCACTTTATACGAGGAAAATGAATTCAATAAAAGTAATATAATTGCAAACTTTTATTCAAGCATTTATTGTATCTTCATACATATTTGTTCAAAAAATGATTGTGTTGAAGAATTCAATACTATGAAATTATTGCACACATTCATTATATCAATTATATTCGAATTTCTACATTGGAATTGAATAAATGCCATGAGAAGAAAACCATTATTAAATTATACATCTTTTTCAAGTACACTTGTAAATTAAATTTCCAACTCTTGGTGATTGAATTAAGAATTCAGTAACATGTTATTGATTTTTCAATTTTCACTACATTCCATTGCTCATAATAGTATAGGGTGGTGACTGACATTTCAATTCCATATAAATGAAAATTCAATTAATAAACTATACTGCTATGGATAATATAATATATAATGCAGTGAAGATTTAAAAATTCAATTAGATGTAACTGAATTCTTTATTCAATTAATAAAAATATGAAATCTCGTTTACAAGTGCACTTGAAAAATGAATGAAATTTCAAGAAATTTTTAACAGTGATGTTACAGTTCAACATAGAAGCATTATGTTAAGATAATAAAAACATTTCGTTGAACTGTTTGAGACATGTTGAATATGTGAATTTAAACATAATGAAAATTCTCAACTGTATAATGACTTTTTATATTCCAAATATAATTTAATAATTCCAGAAAAATAACAACATGAAGTTGATGAATTAATCCTTTCGATTTTGAATCCAGATCAATCCAATTCCAATCATTCACTGTGAAAAATTCTTTTCAATTGCCAATGTCTTGACAATATTGAAATTAGACACCAAAAGTTAGTGATTGAATGATGTAATTTTTGATAGTTACTCTATGAAATATTCTTGAGAGCCATTCAATCAATTTCTGATATAAAAATCAGTCGAATCAAGTTTAATCAAAACATTACTAAACTGAAACTGAGAATAGTGCATTGAGACTTATAATTGTTTCCTTCCTGAAAAAATCTACGATTAAACAAATGATTTTCATTCAAATGATTAAAAATAATTTGTTGAACAAAAAATTCTTCTATAAATTAATAAATAGAGTCAATGTAATAAAACCCAGAAAAACCCGGAAAAACCCAATAAAGTCCTATAAAACCCGCAAAAACCCACAAAAACCCAGTGGGTTGAATTTTCAGAGGAAAAACCCGGGTTTTTGCCAACCCTATACCGTGTATCTATACACGTAAAGAAAGTTTTTACCGACCGAGAGAAACTGCAATGCATAATAACTCACTACACACGGTATGTCACGAGAAAATAATTAAACTTCCATCATATAACTTGATTATACACTGTCGACTAACCACACTACGAACTTGATCAATTTATTTGATAATGACTATGAGATATAAACGTTTCAAATTTTGATGCGATCAAAATATCAGAATTGCTGATCCATCATCGATCTCTCCTTATCACGAAGACTTGTTATCCTCGGAGTGGACTTGCTATCATGTCCAATCGTAGAGATGTAATCTGTCTCTTCTTCATCATCATTCATCGATTTCTTCTATTACGATTCTCATCGCGAAGCCCTAAAATTGATGGGCCCTAAAATCGTATGTCCAAATTTGCATAACCCCGAAGTTGCATAACCCCGAATAAAGAATGATCAATTTTAGTATAAATCAATTATTAGATACTTTTATACAACTTAAAAGTGAAATATGCTTCTGTTGATGGTTTATCGATGCTTTGAATTATGATTAACCTACCTGATTGCCTCATAAATTAAAAAATTTCTCAAACAATACAATCATACACGGAAAAAAGTCCCATGTAAATTTTACATTGGCTGCTGTGAATTTAACATAACTGCTCACATGAATGCAATTGGAATAAAATTCACTTTGGAACCAATGTTATATTTACATTGTTATCAAAGTAAATGAGATGAAACTGAAACTGGCAGCCGTAGAGCTAGCAGCCGCTTTTCATAACTCTTTATACACAATTTTTATTGAGGATCTGAGAATCTGAAATGTTTAGTAGGATGCTACTCAATCGATTTCTGGTATAAACAAAGCTCCAATAACTTTGATTCAAAAGTTACAACAATCGGCTGCTAACTTTACGCCTGCTAGTTTCAGCTTTATGTAAATGAGAGAAGTGTTGCTGTGAATTACCTTTAATAACAATGTGAATCCAACAGGATTGTGTAGTAAATTTTACATGAAATTCACACTGTAATCGTTACCTGACTTTTCATGTAATTTTTATATGGGGATGTTTTTCCGTGTATAAAGCTCACCTTTTTCACTTCTGTACTATACAGATGCACTGGTGAATGAGTATTCATGATTAACTTGATAAAAATTGAACATTCTGATTATAGAAATTGATTTAGATTTAGAAAAACTAGATCTCAACTGGACTAAACAGACTGAAGATGCAATTCATTTCAAAATCTTTTCTCCAGAAGTTTTACCTCTTCAGTCATTTTATTCAAGCTGGATCATATTTCTATTCTTACAAATCTCTATTTTCATCTTCATTTTCAGATTCTCTTCTTAAATTGCATTAATGCTACCCAGCAAAAAATTTGTGATTGGAAAGAATAGGAAATAATTGAATTTGGAGGTCACAAAATTCATTTCGAAGAAATTTTATTCTTTTCTATTTCACCTCATTCCACAATGAAATCTCATTCTAAATCTATGGTTTTATGCGAGTTTCCCCAATGTCAAGCTCAGAACATAAGTCAAAAATTGTGAATGGATGACATTAACAGTTTTGATTCAACATTTTTCACTTCGGATAACTTGAACGTGCCTTCCACTGACACTGTATTTAATTGCGATCAATGATAATTTCATTATTATTCCCTAAACTTCCTTGTCATTGATATTTAGAAATGGGAAAGAGAGTACCTCTTTTCCGCTTTCAAATATTAGTAATAAGGAAGTTTGGGAAATAATAAGGGAACACACTAGAAACAATTCTGAGTTACTCTAAACGACACGTGTTGGTTGTTTCAAGTATGTTTTGAAATCGACGTTGATACGGAATACTTGGCGTGGTCGATAGCATGAGTTTTCAGGCTTGATTGTATGCAAAAAAATTTGTGAAGAACATGAAAATAGAAATTTGGATATTATTTCACGGAATCATCATCGGCCACGCCAAGTATTCCGCATCAACATCGATTTCAAAACATATTTGAAACATTCAACGCCTTTGATTTGGAGTAACTCAGAGTTGTTTCTAGTGTGTGAAGTGGATGAACCTAATTTTTATTCTATTTTGCTTTATACATGTTTTCAAGATAAGGATGTTTTTTAGCAATTACAACCTACCATGAATGTATTTTCGACGAATTAAAATTACAATATACTAGAAATTGTTCACATATCATTTGGATCACCAAATGTACTTGGTAACTGATATTGATTTCACATCTTTTTTTTTAAATGGTATATATTTGCTAGTTCAAGTAAAATTCTGGACATAGTGAAGTTTTTGTTCGAAGAATTTTTTGTCAGTTGTTATTCGATGTAATAGTGGAAGAATTAAATGGGGAAAAGTAAAAAAATAAAAATTAACGATAGATGTCGAGTTGATACAAAAGCAAAAAATTTCAATTGCGCGGAGATTGGGATCGCTCGACCATTTCAGCATAGGATCACGTGATTTCAAGCGCGATTTTCAATTATCATTTTGAGCTGTTCTTCATCCCTCTCCCTGCTATTCTTTGTCCTTCGTCATTTTCTCATTCTGCGTTCAACGAGCAAAGTTTATGACTGGACTTTTGTTATCTCAATGGTTTTACGTTCAACTAGCTTTTTCTCAAACTAACAACGGTGTACCTTCACGCCTCTTAAAATATATAATCTGCAATGAAAAATTAAGCGTTCACTCACTTAGATGAGTAAAGAGTACTTTGAAGAGGGCGATAAAGTATTACTAAATTTTCTGTGTATCCAACCATGAGCGAGCGCCCATTTTATAAGTTCCCTTAAAATATCTCTTCGGTGAAGGGTTTTTGGAGCAAACATTTTAGACAAAGTTGTGAGATTTGGAAAGAAACATTTGAAGGTAATCCTAGATTTCGAGGCTTACAACTTTCATCTAGAACATTGCTCCTGAAACTCTTCTCCTGCACGGAGAGGAGATTACTTTCGAAATTATTGCGGTAGTTCACTCACCGCGAAGAACCATATTGAAGAATCCAGTAGATATCAAGGAGTTTTTGTGCGCCTAGATGGAAATACTACAATTTTTAATCAACACAGTAATTTTGAGTGCAGTGTTCCTCTCCGCGTGCAAATAAGTTTTGTTGCAATTTGAAAATTTTCAACTATCATGAGGTTTTTATTAGAGATCTTTAATCTTGAAATATGTATGAGTGGTTAGGTTGATTCCTAATGCTATTTGCACATTTCAGATATTTTCCCAATAGGTAAGCACATAGCTGCTTTGATTGGTTTGATTAGATTACAAAATAATTTTCTATGAACATCTTGATCCTTTATCGATTTAGCGTGAAACTCATAGAACCACCGTTGAAACATGGTATAAGATTTATCATCTCCAGATAATTAGAAGATGAGATACATGCGCCCATGCAGGTAGGTATTGCCAAGACTGAGAAAAACCCAAATTTGTCCCAAGGTTGGCAAAACCTTGACATTTGGTACAAGCTTGGCACAAGTGTAGAAATCGAGCATTCGTTGAGAACAATTGTGCCAATATTGCCCACATGAGCAATATGAGCAATATGAGAAAAACGTATGGGAAATGTGTAGCACGGTTTCCCATAATAATGGCAGTTTTTGGATACATGAGCACTTTTCCTTCAATTATGGCAATCTATACCTTATTTTGGTGGAGATAACTTTGCATCTGACACATAGTACTATAAGTTTTGAAAAAATTACCACAAATTGAAGGAGAAATGTTTATAAACGCTCATGTGTCCCAAAACTCCTATTATTATGGGGATCTCTGCTACAAATTTTTCTCCGTGTGGGGATAACCATCGGGCCAGAGCTGGCCCGATGTTCCTGCCATAATTAATCCTACACACTAGTTTCACACACCAAGCTAGATTTTCTTGATCTAAGTGAGGATAGAACTTCACTTAATGGTAATAGGATACTTTTAAATGTAATCATACACGGAGATCAACTGATTTTCAAGAACGTGCTTCGATAATTCATGTTTTAGAATAATTCATGTACGGTATTCTGAGGAAGAAAGTTATGAACTGAAATATGAATCAATTACTTTTTTTATCCATATCTGCAATCGAAGACGCGTCGATTGATGCTTGGTGAAGGAATTGGACCGGGCCTGGCAAAATCACTGGCCCAAGCTTGTCCTGATCTTATCATTCCCAAGCCTGGGCCAAGTTTGGTAAATTGTTCGAGACAAGTCTCGGTAGGTCTTGTGCCAGGCTTGGTCCATACACACATGGGATGTGTCAAAGATATTTCAAGACAGGCTTAAGAAGTCTTCTGCAACACGGAAAGATATCTTTCAGATACCTGAGACAGCTCTTACGTCCAAAATATATCATCCTGGAGGACAAATTTCAGATCTTCCGAATACATCCCGTGTGTGTATGGACCAATGGCCCAATGATGAACCAAGCCTTGCACAAGACCTGCCGAGACTTGTCTGGAACAATTTACCAAACTTGGCCCAGGCTTGGGAATGATAAGATCAGGACAAGCTTGGGTCAGTGGTTTTGCCAGGCCCGGTCCAATTCATTTACCAAGCATCAACCAATGCTTCTTTGATCGCAGATAGGGATGAAAAAAATAACTGATTCATATTTCAGTTCATGACTTTCTCCCTCCGAATACTGTACATGGATTATCTCAAAACATGAATCATCGAAGAACGTTCTTCAAAATCAGTTGATATCCGTGTACGATTACATTTAAAAGTATCCTATTACCATTAAGTGAAATTCTATCCTCACTTAGATCAATAAAATCTAGCTTGGTCTGTAAAACTAGCGTGTAGGATTAATTATGGCAGGAAGATCGGGACAGCCCTGGCCCGATGGTTATTTCCAAGTTTTCAGCCATTGTAAATTCAAAATTCAGTCAATATTTATAACCATTGTGCGACTCATGTGAGCAATATTGGCACGATTGTTCTCAACGAATGCTCGATTTTCACACTTGTGCCAAGCTTGTACCAAACGTAGTGACCATTTCAAAAATATTAACAAATGTACCATGACTGACTATTCATTGGGAACAATATTGGGACAATCGTTCTCCACGGAGGTTTGTTTCTAACACATGTGCCAACCTTGGGACAGGTTTGGATTTTTTTCAGTCTTGGCAATACCTGCATGGGATCTTTCAGGTTTCTTTGGGAAGTCAGAACTGTCTCGGACATCTTAAAGATATACTTTCGTGTTGCATAAGATTTTTTGAACTTTTCTGACCCAGACAGGAATTAACAAATGGCCCAAACTTGCCCTGACCTGCACAGAGGGAATAATCCATTAATTTTTCATGTAGAATACAATTCTTCTTACTGTGCTTCATATTAACACCGGACCAAGTTTGGATTTTCATGAAAATTTATATTTTCACATAGTGAAATAGTTTTTTTTGAGAGAACGAGAGATTATAATCTCGGGAAAGAAAGAGAAATCATATGTACGTTTCCTGATTCACACAGTAAAAATTCCTGCTATTCAAATTCAGGAATTTATGGATTTTTAGGAAAATTTATTGCTTAATGAACATTGTGCTGGAAATCATGATAAATTACTGTGGGCTTCTATAGAATCAGATGAAAATGCCGTAATTTTTCTTGTCAATTCCAATCTTGTCTGTGGATACTGATGTACCACAGTGATTTCAACTGTATTGTTCTCTCCGTGTGAGAAATAGTTTGTCATGGAATATTTCAAAGTGTTGTGTGGGTAGCTTCTGAAATTCTTCTACATTCCTTATCAAGTTCATTAATTTATATACTCAATACTTTCTATTCTCAGTTCTTGTTCAGAAATTTTGGTTTTTTTACGACACACACGGGAAAAAGAAAATGGGGAAATTTACCGTATAGAATGATGACCCGTCACTTTAAGCATTTGAATGGACATTTTCACAAAATATTTGACAATATATTTTGTAAAAATTTTCATTTAAAGATTCGAAGCGGCACGTTGTCATCCTACAAGGTGAATTCCTCAATTTCCTTTTTTCCGTGTATCTTGCTGAACATCACAACAATCATTTCTCTCGGAATATTTCGATTCTAACGGTTTTTTAACCCTTCGTCTGTAAACGCTTTTTTGGCAACCGTCCTCTGTAAACCAGGGGCATCTGTGTCCAGCCGTTGTTTGACCAACTTAAAATGATTTAAAAAATCTGAAAAAATTAATGCTGCTGTTGAGAACCTTCAACTCAACATATCAATTATATTATTTCGGAAAATTGGATATTTTCATATATTTTTGTTCAAACAAATTGAGCAATCCACGATTTTATGTTGAGTTACTAAAAAAAATCATAACTTTGAGAAAAATTAATATAGCGCAACTTAAAAAACAGCGAATTGAAGGTCAACAATATACTTTTCAAGGGGAGAATATCCCATTTTGTTTATAAAAAATTGGATGCTCGAGTTTGAAAGAGTAAAATGAACAAAAATAAGTAAGTGAATAATACTGAATTTATTTCAAGTTCCAATTTATCAACAAAACAAGTTGGCTATCTGGTGGCAAGTACATGGGTTCATCCAACGATCAACGAGTATACTCATGCAGCTTTTATTTGATTGGTTGAAGTTGGCTCTGAAGTTAAGCTTCAGATCGGAAAATGGTATTTGTTTCCATGTGTAGAGTACGCTTGTGAAAAAGTGTACGGCAATTATCAATCATCCTGTATACATATACATATACACATATTCATTTAGATTGATTCCTTTTTGTACATTTTCTGATGCAATATAACAGGTGAAAAGCAAAAAATAATGTTCGCTAACCTCTACGTTTGGCCATCTGTGAACCAGGGGATTCTGTGTCCACTCGGAAATTCACTCGCTCACAATAACGGCTTGGAGGGGGCTGGCGCCTTCATGATTGGGGATCCGTTCCACTACCTCCATAACTTGTTTTAGGTGGGGGTAACAGGGGCCTCCCCTCCCTTAATTCAAAATACCTTACCGAAATCGTTTTTGCCGGGACACGAAATCCCCTGGTTTACAGACAAAGGGTTAAAAAGCTCTGAATAAGTAATAGATCATCTGGATGCTGAAAAGAATAAAAGAAAACGTGCAGGGGCAGAGAATGGCATTTCCATTGTGTTTCAGTATGTAGCGAGTGGAATCAAATAAAAACAGAAACATGTTTCATGATGTGCACATGCATGCATTTTTTTCATACCCTCTCGAGTTTGTACAGTCAATTGATTTATAGACTTGCAATATGAAGAAAAGTATTACTATGAAAATAAAACAAGAACTTACTTTGTCGAGCAGGAGACATAATTAAAATGGATAGAACAATACGAAAAAAAAGATGGAATGCAAGAATTACATGACAAATTCATCACGCGAAGCGATAAACATCGAACATTATCATACGTTGCAAATAGAAAGAACGATTCGATTGATTCCGAACGCCTACCAAATTGTGATATTGGCATTTCCGAAAGTGGATTTTTGCTACAATTTCACACTCCTTAAGTCGAATGTTTCAAAGAAATTTGATTCCAGCAAAATCACTAAATATATTATTCATTATGTACCTATTATTATGAATTAATCCGTACAGAAATCGAGATTTATACCACTGTAAAATGTACAAATTTCATAAATATATTGAATACTTGATGCCATGCAATTATTTATCCCACAAAATAACATCTTCGGAGTTCAGTTCACACAGCGAGGAAAATAACCTAGTCGAAATGACAAAATGATAATTAATTATTGAATGTATAATTAATTAATGATAATTAACAATAACATTCACTGATGTTCAACAATTCTGCAAATTATGTTTGGCAGTGTGATACAAATACTTCATCCGTTATGTAAATGAATAAACTCTTCCAATAAACTTAAAATACTGCATACGCATAAAATTAGGATGATTCTTTTGAAACTCAAAAATTCCATGAATTTCAAAATAAAGTTGATACTCTGATTCAACCAATATTCAAATGAAAGCAGAATGAATAAGTGGCAGTGTTAATACTTTGAATAAAATAAGTCAAATTGAAGACTGTTGAAAATTTTCTTTGTATCCACAATCATAGGGAAAAAATTCTGTGCAAACTTCCATTGAATTTCATTCAAAATCGGAATACATTCGTATTGAAAATTGATCAAAACGTCAATATTCACTCAACTGGTCACAATAATATTCCACGAAAGCTAGAAGACAATAATACCTAATAATACAATATGAACATCATGTGCTATTGGAAAAATCCAACAGAAATCTCAAGAATGTAGCAGAGTTACCATCCAAGTACGTTTTTTTGTACCGAAATACTCGAAACTGAATTCATAGAGAAATTTTTAATTTGGAAGGATACAATTGTTTTCAAAAATTCTTTTCAAGTCAGATTTGGAGCCTTGCAAAAACGTAAATAAAGTCTCGAAGAATCATCCTTGAAACCTTGATATTTTTTTTGTAAATTGTCATGAACACAGATCCGGCTCTGCATGTGAATTCCGCCACAATTTAAGAGAGAGCTTCAAATTGTCATGTGGACAGTGCACGGAGAAAATAATTTAGCTGCAGCAGCTAAGTAGCTAGCACGGACACGGACAGCGATTAAATTTAGCTGCAGGAGCCAATTTAATGGCTGTCCGTGTCCGTGCTAGCTACTTAGCTGCTGCAGCTAAATTATTTTTTCCGTGCACTGTCCACATGACAATTTGAAGCTGAATGACTCGGAAATTGTGGATAACATTCCAGTAATATCATATGAATATCAGCAGTTGTTAGGACAAATTCAACATACATCTCAAGGAGAAACACGGAGAAAAAAATATACTACTTTTTCTCCTTTTGCTTGCTAAACCAGAAACAGGAACGTTTGTGAAATGGATTTTTACATAAAAATAAGGGTGATTACGAATCAGTAACTGAATTTTACTACATGCTCTATAAAATTTCACGTTCAGCGTTTAAAACTTCAATCCTACCTATCACTTTTTCTACGATATTCGTAATCTTTCGTACTTTTATGTAAAAATTCATATTACAAATATTATATTCCTGTTTCTAGTTCACTAAGAACGATAACAAGAATTCTTATATTTTCGAGCGGCATTTTTATCCGTATACCAGCGTAAAAAACATTTTGTCTGTGAGACTTCTGTGTGCTGAATTTATGGAACAGTCTATAATTTTCAAAGAATAATCTTCGATAGCGCAATACATAGAGTATCAAATATTATATCCTGAAAATTTCAGACTGTCCCTGGTGAAAAATGTTGAAACAGATGGAGCGTGAAAACCTTTCAATTTCCGCTTCTTTTGCGCTTAGATACGGTTCCGTTTACTCTTCCGCGTCGCTCCATCCGCTTGATTTTCACCAGGGGTTTCATAAATTCTATTCGGACAAATCTTACAATAAAATGTTTATTCGGATGATACGCTTGTATCCCCTTAATGAACTCCGATAAAATGTTTCTATTAGAGAGATTCACTTTCAACTTGGAAATTTCTCGAAATTGTATACTATTCTGGAGAAATTTTAGAGTTCCTCGCTGAGATGGAGACCTTACTGCTGAATAAAGTGATTATATACAACCAGGCCTGACGAGAGGGGGGCCTGCCAGGGTGTTTCCCCCCGGCCCCAGAGTTTTCTGGTGGCCCGGATTTTTCCCAAGCACTTCATCTCCTTCCGTTTTTGTCAAACGGTTTCCAACTCAAATGAAACAAAAGATATATGATCAGGTATATATTTTTGATTCTGAAGTCAAGAAACTTTGTATTATTCCTTTGTGAAAATAAAGTTTTTCAACCCAATTTCAAGAAAATTGGGGCCCGTAAGTCGCTTCCCCCCGGGCCCAGATTTTCCCTCCATGGCCCTGTATACAACTAGGCTTGTGTTCCAAAACTTTACTCCTGTACTCTGAATTCTCGGTTTTCTATGTTTTTCTGAGCAACTGAACAAAGCTGTGCTGTTCATTTGACCAGCTGATACTGCTACACTGATATTCAGAGTATGATGATGGAGTATTGTGACTTTCATAAGAAATATTAGGCGATACCGATACTGACGAGACGATACGGATACCGTGTACACGATACCGAGACGATACTCGCATCTGATAGTATTTGTCGATACCGAGACGGAACTTTCAAAGTATCGTCGAGAATCTCGTCTCGTGCACCACTAACCTCCACTGAATATTCTTTGGACCTTCGTGTTTTTTTGGAATTATACATTATGACCGTAGAATTTTCTTGTACACCTGTTCAAAATATCTCATTGAACCCACTGATTCCGATGCAGATTTTATTGGTTCAATAAAATTCTTGCAGGAGTACTTGAACGAATTAAGTTTTCAATCCGTGCAACCATCCATTGTGGTCCGACGTGATCCAATTTGGTCAGTAGAAACAATGCACACTATGAGATTATGAAAATTTTTATAATGAAAGTCGCCAATTATTTAATTCTATATCAAAATTGATATTTTTTTCAATTCGGGCCTATAATCATTATCGGTATATTATTATATTATTAATATTGTGATTGTGATTTTCAAGATATCTAAAAGATGTCTTTTATTCAATTTTTGAAGACATCTTTGAAATAAAATCTATTAGACATCTCTAAGATAACTTCAAGAGACTTCTTAAAAATGTCTTCAGTGAGACATCTAAAAGAAGGCTATAAGTTGTCGTGTAGAAATGTCGAAAAGATGTCTTTTCTTAGACATCTTTTAGATGTCCTTAAGATTTGTATGTTTATTGGGATACTTCTCTCCGTGTACTGAACGATTCACACTTCAACATCGATTCTTGCAGATGATTACGAGAACTTGCTGGAATGCATTCGAAACTTCGCGTTGAACACAAAAAACGAACACATTACTTGAAAAGAAAACATTCCCATGTATAGAGGTGTGTAAATTATTAGAATAGTTGTTATTTCCAAAATAACTCCAACTTTTGCCTCAGTTTATGCTTTTATCTGTGGAGTACTATTTTGTCTTGTTGATATAATAGTTTCTCATCCTTCCATTTCTGAGTTAATTATTATAACTATTTTTCTTTCCAATCTTTTTTTCACTTCAATGATGTCAACACATCGATCTCAAACTCAACAGTATGTGACGATATATCTATAGATACCCGCTGAGAATTTAGAATAGTTAACAACAAATTCCGACTGGGATTTTTATTGGTTTCATCCCTACTGAAAACATCTCATAAATTCTGATATTTAACTTTTATGAGATTTTGATGTGTATTTGTCCATAAGGTTATACTTATTCAACAGAATGAATGAGAATTATTATGAAAATGTATCAGATCCCTCAGATGCGGATCCCTGTTGGAAAGGTCTCATAAATTCACATAAATTCTAGTTATTTCTATGACAGAAACCGCATGAAATCTAGTATATTGCAAATTATTCTGATTAAATCTTATGAGTTCTTATACAAATTTTCACATTCTGATATGAAATCATGAAAACCCATAAGTTCTAGGACAGAAACCGTATATGAACTAATAAAAACTTATTGAAATCTCATATAAACTAATAAGATTCATATATGAGAATTCATGAGATTTTTTTGGACTTTTTCAACAGGGATCTCATAAGAGCCGTGAAATCTCATAATAAATGATAAAATAAAAAACAATCTATCAGTTTTTGATGTGTATTTGTCCAAGAACTTATGAGCATTTACGTGATCTTATGAAACTTTTTCAACAGGGATCGTAACTCAACTATCATTTCTTGTCGTATATGTAAATTTTATACAATGAAACACCAGTTCTTAATATCAAAATATTGCACATCGTTAGTTATTTAAAGACATATAAAGATGCTCATAATGAAAAAGAACTGTGTACAAATGAGATTGTTATATAGTAATCATGGAATATTCCTACGTTCAAAAATGGAAGGCTTAAGAACTATTTATATCAAGAAATAAAACCAGTACTCTATAAATCATTTCATTCTCTTAGAGGAAAGTTGGAACAGTTTTGGAAATCACAATTATTCTAATAATTTTCACACCTCTGTGCAAGTAATTTGTAGTATTATCTACTTGATTTAACGGTGGGCAAATACAAGCAATCAAAATGTCTTCAATGTGTATCAAGTGTAGCAACGTGTTTTTGTATATCCTATCAGACAAAAGCATCGTAAACAGGCAATACGGCGACATCTATGGGACCCTTATACTCAAGAAACAACGTAGTCATACTTACCATCGCAACGCTTCGAAGATGCTTCCTCTACTATACCAACAGCACATCCTGATACACGTACATAGTTTCTTTCACTACTCAACGGATAAGAAAGAGACAGAAACAACGCTAATGCGCATAGAATGTTTCACGGGTGACTATCGATACTTCTGGAAGATACAAATAGAGGTCTGTACAAGATTTTCTTTTTCATTGTTAGAAATAAGCAAAATCGGGTATAGATACCCCCACCGTGCGACCACTAAAGCGTCAATCAGTAGGGTCTTAACTGATCCACTGTGCATATGATGAATGTGGGAAATGATCAACTGATTAAAACCCACTCCTAGCCACTTTTATACTATCGCAAAGGTGAGCTAGTGAAAATCTGATGCTACTTGATTGACCAAATCCCCTCATATTATATCAAATGTAAACTTATTTCAATCCATCCAAATGGAATTCTACACATAAGTTAGCTTTCTCATCGGAGAAAAAATCATTGTGACATTTCTCTCATCGCTTGGAAGAAAAATAGTGATAGAAAATTGGATGATTCAATATCATTCTTTTATATTCATCCTTGAAATTCATAAAATAATTATAAACATAATCTCACTGAATTGAAAATCAATTCAATAAAATACATTATAAGAAGTAATGAAAATGAATTGGTTTCTATCAATGAAGATATGTTTATCGGCTTGTACGTATTACACACCAAAGAATATAAATCATCGTGAGAAAATAATTAGAAAACTATGTCTGCATACACTGAAAAAAAATTCATTTTTCCGCGAATAAATATTTATTCGATTTATCTTTCAATGTATCACTACGGTTGTGAGTTATGTATTTCTAAATGTTCGTTTTGTCGATATGATTGCTAGCTGAAAATTCATATCTCTTTGATGTTCAGAAAATGTTTACGAGTCAAGTGGGATACGCGCATGCGCGACACGTACGTTGGTACAGATGAAGAGCATTCGAATCGAACACGTGCGTACATTTTGGCGCGTAGATTCGAAATTTCATTTCAACATAAGATCGCAAATTGTAATTTCAGACTAGCAGCGTGGCAGCAGCCAAATTGTTTATGACAAACCACGGACAAACGCTCAAATTGAATCAAACTATCACTGTGTACGACACTTTTACACTGTAAAAAATATCTTTTGTAAATTACCTGATATGAATTGGAAAATCAGAATTTCCTGTGAAAGCACTACATTCAGTGTAGAAGGAATCAATTTTTATTGTAAAAGTCTTACACTCAACGTAGAAGAGATAAATTTCTTTTTGGAAAAGTCTCACGCTCAGTGTAGGAATATCACACAAGTTTATAAATTGATCACATTCAATGTAGATCATGAAATTCGCTACACTGAGTGTGAAAGATTTACAAACTTGTGTAATATTTCTACACTGAGCGTGAAACTTTTCAAAAAAGAAATCTATTTCTTCTACGTTGAGTGTAAGAGTTTTACGATAAAAATTCATTCCTCTTACACTGAATGTACACTGTTAAAAATTTCCGCATGAATTTTAATGTGAATCTACTGGAAGTTTTCTTCAAGTACGTAACTTAAAATTCATGTGCAGGTTCCACAAATTTCAAGTCTACATACATTAAATTTAATGTACATGGATTTGAAATTTAATGTATGGAAACATGAAATTTGTATATGAATTTTCATTCGCGTTCCAGAAAAAAACTTCCAGTAAATTTTCTTTGAAACTCATTAAGGACCTGAAAATTAAGGACCTTCAAGCGACAAACGAAACATATTTTTCGCATCCTTCTTTTATAAAATATGCAAGAATTACAAATTTCAAATATGTGATAATAAAATACATGCATGGGATTGCGCACTGTGAATGCAAATTCTCATTCCATATTGGTTCTGAAATATGGGAAGTCAAATTTTCTGAATTATAACCTTTAATCGAAAGAATTTTCCATCGATCCCATAATGTTTCAGAACCACTATGAAATTAAAATCCTCAATCCCAAGCATGTATTTTATCATCTTATTCATAAAATTTTTATTTCTCACGTGGTTCACGAAAATATTTCGCGCAAAATTTCGTACCCTTCCCCAACAGAACCTAAAATTTGTGTACGTCCAGGAAACGTCCAAATACGTTTCTCAGACGTCCTTCGGAGGTTTCCTGGACGTACACAAATTTTAGGTTCTGTTGGGGTTCAGTGTCGTTCAAGCACTCTCAACGACAAGACTCGTAGAGTGTAACCTAATGCGATTGAGAATAATGATTTCAAAATTTATAATCACAAAAAGATTATGATAATTCAATTTATTCACTCAATTTCAAACATTATTGATGGTTATGTTATTTTCTCAAATCTCTATCGATTTAGTCCAAGTGAATTTTTAATGTACTGATACTTGAAATTGTAATTCAATTCCACATGATTTGAAAATCAATGTAATAATACTTGGATATCATTTCATGTACCTTCAAGTTGAAATTTCATGTACACTGGTACATTAAGAGTGCATTAAAATTCAAGAAATTTTGAACAGTGTAGTGCTTTCACAGAAAATTCTGATTTTCCAATTCATATTAGAATTAGTTCTTCATCAGATATGGGTAGTTTACAAAAGATATTTTTTACAGTGTACTTGAATTGAAGAAGTGCTGTACACAGCGATATTTTGAATAAATTGATACGTCTGCCTATGGTTCGTCATGAACGATTTGACGATTGCTACGCATCTAGTATCACCTTGAGTATACGAATCAAAGGGGAAGTCGTCGGAAGGGGATGTCATTCGTGGCATATTGTTTCACAAAAGACTATTTTGATTTTTTAATTAAAATATAATCTCACACGCATGAAATAAAATTTCTCCGATAACATTACGAAAATTCATCTGAAATACAGAGCTTTTGAATTTTTATTTGGTCCACTGAGTGAACATTTTCTATGTGTCATCATTCTGAAATGAATTCCCAGACAGCACACAAGTTCCTTTTGAGTTCGCAGAGAATTCAGAGTAAGAATACCTACGGAATACATAGAGTATCCTAAATGAACACATAGAGTATCAAAAGAATTCTTGAAGAGTTCTTGATTAATACATGTGGGAGTTCTTGAAATACACATAAAAAAATGCATGAGGTATTCGTAAAGACCACCCGTTATGACAGTGAATATGAATCTTCAAGGAAGTTCAAAATGTAGTCCTGTTCTGCCCAAAAGAATTCATAACGAATACCATGAACTTCGATCAACAAGAATTCAATCAGAGTCTTTCCGAATTTTTAAAAGTCTTTGAATAAAAGTAATGTCCAAAATACAATTAATAGTATATTTTTTCTTATAAATTGATTGAATAGGTGCGTGTACGAGATTTTGAGAGTGATCAATAGAGTGTAGTGAATTATGCAATGTAATAATCAGTAATTCATTTCGGTGCAAGAAACATATAATATGTGAAAATAAATGACATGTCATATGATTTTAAGGTCAAAGTTTTGTATACAACAAAGTGATCCCAGACAGCACAAATGATCATTTTGAATTCACAAAAACTTCTGAAAGAACTTCTTGAACAGTCCCCGTTTTGACAGGAAAAATGAATTCAATATGAACTCACTGAATTCAAGGTGCATACATGTTGAATGCCTGAATAGCTCTTTATGAATTCGTGATATGAATTCTTTCTGAAGATCAAGTTATTCATCAAGAGTTCATTTTGAATTCAAACTATTCATAATGAATTCATGTTTACTGTCATAACGGGAGCTCTACGCAGAATTTTGTGCTGTATGGGATGTAACTCTAAAGAAGAGAAGTATGCTAAAATTCATGAATTGTTCGTGGATAATGGAGTAAATTATTTATTAACTCAAAATATGTGAATATTGACTGTAAAAATGCATTTATACAAACGATCTTTCATGTGTGGAAGAACT
This sequence comes from Gonatopus flavifemur, assembly GCA_018340375.1. Taxonomy (NCBI): domain Eukaryota; kingdom Metazoa; phylum Arthropoda; class Insecta; order Hymenoptera; family Dryinidae; genus Gonatopus; species Gonatopus flavifemur. Next base: position 23,491,655 of record JAFFJZ010000004.1, read on the forward strand.
AATCGATTGTATCGAGTGTGGAAAATCCCTTATAGAAAACGATAGAAAAAACTCTGGAAACTCTGATCTCTATTTTTTCCCGAAGAGAACATGAAACTTCAGCGAACGTTCAGATCAGATGTATATAGATCGGGCAGAAGGTTCATTAGAGCTAACTTTTAGATTCACAAACGTTTGACAAAGGTTCTACAGACGTTGAAATGTCCGCCTCGAAATCCGTTCAGGAAAAATAGATGGAACGTTCGCTGAAGGACCATCGAAGATTTGAAGAAGCTTCACAAAAATATCTATACTTAATTGATTTTGATCAATTCATATGAAAAATAAATGAATTAATAAACATAAATTATTATAAATTAATCTAAGTATAGATATTTTTGTGAAGCTTCCTCAAACCTTCGATGAACCTTCAATGAACGTTCCATCTATGCTTCCTGAAAGTATTTTGAGGAGGGCATTTCAACGTTCGTAGTATCTTTTACAAACGTTTGAGAATCTGAAAGTTAGCTTCCATGAACCTTCGATCCGATCTATACAGATCTAATCTGAACGTTCGCTGAAGCTTCGTGTTCTCTTCGGGTCCCGATTTCCGATAGGAAATTTGTAAAAGACTTGACATTGATTTACAAAGGTTTATTAGATTATGGGAAAGTTCAGAATGCCTGTTTTGTGGTGTGATTTATTTATGCCTTATGAATCCAGAAGTAAATGCATTATGAATTCTTTTGGGCAGATTACGTGTTATTTCTGAACTTCTATATGTTTTCATTTCTACTGACATAACGAGCATACTTTTGGAATTATTTTTGGATTCAAATGAATGATTATGCGTATTCTTAAAGAATTCTCTCGAAAAGCGTGGCATTCAAATGGTATTCTCTGAGAACTGTTTGAGAACTAGTTGTTCATGGAAATGTCTGATCTTAAATAAATTAACTAAACGTAAACGAATTCTCGAAAATATCTGAAAGAATTCTTTCCGATTATTTTTATAATAATTAATCAACTCTCCTTGAAGATTCAGAGTTTTCTTCGAATTCGCTTGGAATTCTTTGTGTTATCTAGGAATTTCCGTGAATTCAGTTCGGGGTAATTCTTTGAAATAACCCTCAAAATGGGATCTTCTCCGGGGTTTATGTATTGTACCACTCTAAAATGTAAGATCCCAAGTAGCACAACAGGTTAGAAATGCTGAGAAGGTTCTTTGAAGTTCTGAGTATATTTTATGAACATTCATAGAATCTTCGCATTGGACTGTTGCGGATAAGTATATTCTATGCATATTCTTAGATTGTATTTTTCGAATTTATCCAAAACAGTCTCACCTGCACATTCTATGCATGATCTCAGAATTAACGCAGAATGTTCTTGTGTTACTTGGGGTTATTCCTCGGGAAAATTCATCAATCTTAAACATTGATACTTCACTCAGTAATTATTGCAGATCCATAAGAACAAAAAAATTGAAAAAAGAGAGTTTAACTCAATTGAGCTGTAGGTCATTCAATTTACTCAAGCAATTTTTTGCATACTTCTGATTCTTACTCCAAACTCATCGCAATTTTGTAAGATTAGACTTATAAATGGAATGGCCTTGTTGAAAAAGATTCATGAGAATGAATATTCCCCACATAACAATCCATGTGTTGAAGATCTAATCCGAAAGGAGTCCAAGAGATATTTTTTCGACATACAAATTTTAGATCTTATAAAATATACTTTTCAGACATCTTTTAGAACTAAGAACGGTTTAAGATATTCGAAAGATGACTCCTGGCTCAAAAGTAGCTGCTATGTGTTCGTGATAAATTTTCTAAAAGAATTCCCAACATTTTGTTGGAGTTTTGAAAAATTATGGAATTATTCAAATTATACGAAATTGTTATAAAATTCCCGTGAAGTTTGCTTGCCCATCTGAATGGATGATACTAAAATTTCATGAAGGCATGAATATTTCAATGATTCTTCAAAACTCAACAAAAATTCAAGGGATTTCATTCCGCATTCTCACATGATACTCGACCTTTTCAAAGATAAACGGAAAAAAATAATTCGCCACCATTTGGATGACTGAAAATTAGTTACAGGAGGTATTTTTTGATTGTGAAAACTAGCTGTAACAACGAGAAATGTAGCTGCCATAGCAAAAATTTCACAGCTAAATTATTTAGCTATCCAAATATCAACCACAAAACCGATGCGGTTACCACTACAAATTCTTTGCTGTGGTAGTTGATAAATAGCTATAACTGCAATTATTTCAGCTATTAACAGCGAAAAAGATGAGGTAAAAAAATGAGTAGCTGCCTCAGCGAATTCATTTTTTGCATATATCTTCTTTCTGATCTCCTAATGAATTTTGAATGCATAGGATATTGTAGATTTTCCAGAAAGTTGATGTTTATAAGAATAATAGAATAACTGTAGGGAAAAACAGATGCTATACACTTTCACATAAAACTCCTTTTTAAAAATGCGGGGGAATTCGAAGTAAAGATGAGAACAGCGTCCCAGATAGCCACGCTTGTACATCACATAACTACAAGGCTCATGTTCCAAAACCTTACTCTCGTACTCTGGGGTATTGGTTTTCTCTGTTTTCCTGATGGATTGAAAAGAGTTACACTGATACTCTAGAGTACGAGGGCAAGGTTTTGGAACATGAGCAAGGTGTGATGAACATTATATGAACACAAGCATGCAAAATTTCTTACATCACGTATTGTCCAACCAATCTTGTTCTGCGATAAAAGCCCTTGGCCCCAGGGGCCATGAATTAGCCAATGGGAATTCATTCTCAAAGCCCCAGGGGCTATGAATGCCTGCAATCGGAAGCATCCAGAATTGGCACTTGCCGTTTTTTTTTATAGTAACCCCAGATAGTACAAGAGTTCGATGGGGGCCAAATCAACGAAATCAGTGTTTGAAAAGAGAGAGTGCGACGTATCTCTCTTTTCAACCAACTTTTCGTTGATTTGGTTTTTCGTTAATTTAGCCCCCATCCCAAGAGTTCTAAAAGAGTTTATCACACAGATATCTATACTACACTAGATCGCTAACAACCCGATATGTTTTACTCAAAAAGTGGCACACAAAAGTATATACAAGAAACGTTCAAATGCGCCTGCGTTCATTTTTCTCTTCAAAACGGTTTTCAATTGGTCTGGTTTTCTATTGAACGAATACTATTGGTTCAAGTCGGTTTATGACTTATTTCGAGCATGCGCGTTTACTTACACAAATCTGAGTACATGGTTTTATCAAGTTATGCACTACCGCGCGTTAGTGATAGTATAGATATCTGTGGTTAATCATGAACATATTGTATTTATGATAAACTCTTTTAGAACCTTCGTGCTATTGGGTCGTCTAATCTGTACTTAGGTGATGGTATCACTTCCTGATACATACATTTCAGAGAGATATGTTCCCTTATCTTCACTCGGCCAAGGTAGCGGAATCCACTATCATCCATAGAAAAAAGACATTTCCTGCAGTGAAATAGTAGATAGAGTATCATAATACCAAAAGTTTCACGATTCCGACGGTGGCATAGTCCTGATTGATCATGGTCTCGAAAAAAAATGATTGAATTCAATATAAATCGAGGATTTTATCACTTTGATCATAAAAAATGTTTTGCTGATGCACATTATTCGGGAACAAAACATTTTTTATGATGAAAATGATCAAAACTTCGATTTATATTAAATTCTATAATTTTTTTTCGGGACTATGACCTTTCTGGATTATGACACTCCAGAACTATGACGCTGTCGGGATTGTGAACTTCCGGTATTATGATACTCTACCGAATTAGTAGACAACTTCACAACCCCCCATGGTCTTTCTCACAAGCTTATCGAGGACGGTGAAAAAACAGTGGGAGTTGTGAAGTTATCTGAATATTTCATTATATAGTAGGTACTTGTGGTAGCTCCCCAATTGTCTGAAAGTCCAATATACCAAATGTTCAATATGCTGGAAACTTCTGATTGGTTCGTCTTGTAGAACGTACAAGTGAGCAGCTCTTTCCATTTGATTTCGGAAATCCGGTGCGGTAATCATTCGGCTTATCGATGTTCGATCAAAGAATTTGTGATACATTTAGCATTCGATACATTGTACTTTTGCAAAATTCTGCTGGTAGACCGCGATTGTCCCGAAATTTCCTGAATCGTTGTGAATTCGTACTTTTTAGTGATTTTCCTTAAAAGTACTAGTTTTAAACGAATCAAGAAATTTCGGGACAATCGCGATCTACCAATTCTGCTGTGATATATGTGAGCATATATGTGGTACTCCTAAGGTGCCAGTATCCGTTTCTATTCTTTCAATAAGAGGAGCCCATCAAAAATTCCGGTACGGACGATAAACCATCCTTTCAGTCGCTAGCATTGCAGAAAAATCAAAATTAACGCTTGCGCAGCATATTCGAGCGAACTAGTCTGAGCGAGTTAAAGGTTGCTATATCATCAGCACTGTAATATGTGATCGCCGACAGAAGTCTCGCTAGCAATATAGGAGGCTTCCGAGGTAGTCGATCCTGATACCTGAATCTTGATCTGATCACTTTTCAACCAATCAAAAAGCTGGAAAAGTGATCCAAGGATCAGGATCAACCACTTCGGAAGCCTCCATAGAAGTATAACATATTTGAGTAGAAAGCAGTTAAGTTCATTAGGTTCACTGCCTTTTACCTGAGCACAGCAGAAGTGGAAGCACTACCCTCTTCTCCATGAATGGCCCAATAAGGCTAGCTTCGCATGGACAAGAATTCGTTTCAGCGGAATGATTATAAATAAACCAATCGCTCGTACGATTTCTTTCAGAATTTTTAATAAGAAATCTATAAAATATTGTACATTGGTTCGATTTTTATTTCTCCATGGGAGGTTAGCGAGTATGATAGCAAGTGCCCGAAATTGTATTCACCTGAAAGACAATGATTTGTGAATCCGAGAAAAATTACCAGAAATTTCTAGCTTTCCTCAAATAGACGCAGACTTCACTGCTTTCGAGTACATGGCTTTTCGGGCACTTGTTGTAAGGTTGGTCAATTCGGGCTATTGACTTTTCACAGAAATTTCGGTAAACCATAGTAAACCCGAAGTGCAGTAGACCCGAAGGCAGTAATCCCGAATGTGATATTTCCGAAAGAAAATAGTTTGTTACTAGCCACATGCGAATGAAATGAAATGTGACTACAACTTTTTCGGGATTACTCCCGTTCGGGTTTGCTGCCTTCGGGTCTACTGCACTTCGGGCCTATTGCACTTCGGGTTGACTATGGTTCACCGAAATTTCATCTGAGGCTACTCTCCCATGGACCGGAATTTTTGGGGGATTTGCAGGGAATTATAGTAAGTTAATATCCATGAACCAATTGGGTCTGCGGATTCCGTTCCGTTCCCTAGAAATTCCGGTCCATGGGAGAGCAGCCTGAGACCATCGGTCTACGAGACAACTTTTCGGGACATTGCACCGTTGTTCATTCACTGACTACGGATAAGAGAACGTACCCCAGTATATGACTACGTTTACACCGGAGGACCAAATACTGCGTTGGTATGCGGACTAAAAGATTTTTAAGTACTTTGTGTGACATGAATTATAGCAAATTTTGTTTGATCCTTGTACAGAACGGCGATTTGGTCCTCCGATGTGAACGTAGTCATTATTGAGCCCGATGCAATCAGTATAGAGCTGAAGTCGGGTTCACATACCCGTCTCTTGATTGATGCTTCTTGGCACTATTCAAGAGCGGAGGAAAGGAGAAGAGATTGACGTTGAATGATGGACCCCATCAATTCGAAACACCGTTGGCGCAGAATTTGACATCCCGAATGAGCGTAATTCGGATATATCACTATACATTATTGATTTATGTTCCAAAACCTTACCCTTGCACTCCGAAGTATACGTTTTCTCTATCTTTCTGATGAATCGGAAGAAGCTACACTGATATCCTACAGTACTAGGACAAGGTTTGGAATATGAGCCTAATCGTATGTGAATGAGACAAGCCCTTTTCAACATGCATCGAAATTTCTAGAGAACGGAACAGAAATTTGCTCGGAGCTCTACCTCTCTATCAATGAGATTTCTGTAAACCGTTTCGTTTCGTCATCAATTTACGACTACCAAATTGGCATCGGGTTGTTTCTTTCTATTGGTAATTTCTACTAACCAAGCTATGAAATGAATAGATCCATGAGAAAAAAGTGTCAATCTGACAGCTCTGCATCAATTCCAATGTATGTAAAATGGGCCTGATACTTTTTAGAGATTATTTTCGTTCGGCATTTTAAACTCGGGACCAATGGTACTGAAAGCTAACGGAAAGTGGTATACAAGAAGTCCGACTGCTCGTCATTGGCCGGAAGCTGGTTATTTCCCAAATCATTACACAAGAATGTTTCTTAAAATGAAGGATAACCATTTCGAAATCATTTAAGATATTATTTCATCTTGTTATATTGCATGAAAAAACTCATTTGAAACAAAATAAAAGCAACCTTGCCATACAAAAAGAAACATTATTTTTAGATTATAATAAACAAAAAAAAAGAGGAAACAACATATTCCTACTAGTATTTTTTCTTCAATGGCACAATCTTTGGACAATATCAAACAAGTATCATTTCAAATTTATACACGGAAAGAACTCTGGAGCTACCGTACTATGTGAGCCCGTCGCACTATAGTAGCTTGGCTGCCCACATACGAGCGTAGTGCCGCTGTGTACCAAAGTTGATTCGACAGTCAGCCAATGTGGTATGACGAAGCGCCGAACTGAATTTGCTCCCGTGTAATACCACGATGGTATGGCTCGAAAGCAAACAGGCCTCGACGGCCAGGTGGGGAGCAGCGCGAGTACGCGCGTCGAGGCCTGTTTGCTCCTCGCAAAGGTAACAAAGTGATGAAAATAATATAAGAAAATTAAAACGTCACACATGATAGAAATTCGTTTTGTAGAATAAATCAAATTGGTTTTCAAAACATTTGGTCATGTTCAATTACCCTAACAGCGCATCCACCGGCTTCCACGTCGTATCCCCGTAGATTCCACGTGGATAAATGGTGGACGTGGATAGAACGTGGATGAACGGAGATTCCACGCGGAGGCAACGTAGAAATGCCCGGTGCTGTACGGGTACTGAATGACACTACAGCGCTAATGATCAATTGCTATGCACATCATTACAGTATCAAATATCCACCTCCACAGTTCATAATTTATGATTCGGAATTATGAGACTTCGGGCAAATGAGAATTCAGGCGGATGGCCTTTCGAGATCTTGAAATTCGGGAACTTGCAACTTCGGGTGAATGGGATGTCGGGATTTTGGCACCCTACCGGCCAAAGATTGCCCTGCAATTAGAAAATCAGCTTCTCCACTGAAATTGATCAATTATTGGTCGCCAATGCGAACACAAAAATGAAGTATTGATCAATCCCACTCAATCTCATTGGGTAATAATTGACCAGTTATTTATCAGCTTTGGTTAGCTGGGTTCTCTAATATTATTGACCTCACATATCCTTATCACACCTATAATGCATGAAGGAACATTGCTGACTCAAATAAATTCTGTTTGAATTCGTAAAATATTATTTTTGGCCTGAATATTTCTTTGCAATGTGAATCAACAAATCCCAACAGTATCATTACAACAATATTGAACGGCAAGAGTGCATACCACAACACGTTGTTGACAATGCAAATATCAGTATACACTCACACAAATATACATTCAATGGAACATTCCTGAGGCTCGTATCGTTTTTCCAACTGTGAGATTCGTATTACACATAGTATTTCATTTCGTGTCAGAAACCTATCCGTTTTTCTTTCCACTGGTGCATCTCAAGGGAAAACTGCTTCTCTCTGACGAATCATGCGTGAAGCCAAGTCGAGAACTTTGTATCTCTTTCTGGTTGGGATGTTTCAGAAACAAAGTGGTGGATACAGAACAAGAAAAGGTTAGGATGGTAGAGTATAAGAGAATGAGAATCATTATCGTGTCAAAGGGTTCCAGTCAATCGCTCTCGGCTGGAAGCAAAAGAAAAAAAGTCTACTAGGGATGTAGAACTTCAACCTCCTGTACCTGTTCCTTGTGCTATTTGGTGATTTAATAGAGCAACAGTAATAAAAAGGAACATCAAGAAAGAGGAAGAGGAAGCACAGAAGAAAGAAAATTCAAACGTAATAGGGGTGGAAGCGAAGAATAAGAACAATGAATAAAATTGATTCGTCTCTTAACCAAAATTTCTTCTTCTCCTTTTTCACCTTTTTCTTCTGGTTTTTCTCTCCTTTCATTGCACTCTGACATTCCTTCCTAACAATAGGAGTTTTTTTTACATGCGTCTATGTTTTATGATGACACGGTGTATCACAAGACCGATTAAGTTGACGCACAGTTTTTATTCTCTCCCATTTCTGTTCGTTTGAAAAACAAGAGCGAAAATACTGAACAGTTCAAATGGATTGACGTGCCACATAATACTCTGAGATTACTCTTCCAAATTGGATAATAAAACTTGTCCCGATCCAATCAATTGTGAATTGTTGAAAATATTGTTGTGAAGTTATTTAGGATGATTCAGGTATAAATAAAGTAACGGATTTTGGCGTTGAAGTCTCATAAAATATTATTACTGTTTTTTTTCTTGCTTTCATACTTCGAATCACCCAAGCGATACCTTGATAACCTCATACCTGAAAAAATAACAAAAAATGATGAGAATCCAACTAAAGTCTAGAAAATAATTATGGAATTTTCTTTAAAAAGAAAAGCGAAACTAAAATCTCTATATGGATGGGCAATTCTTCGTCACTTTTAGGATATTTCATACTAGAAAATTTTTGTTCTTAAGAAAAAACTATTGGGTATGGGAATAAGTTTCCGCTCTCTTGGAAAAAGTGTTGCTGCTGATACTATTTTTGAGTTTACTCAAGTCCTATACTTGTGATTTGGAAGTGTATATGTAAGGTGTCGATTGCGGTAGTTGACGTTTGTTACAAGCGTAAACATCATTTTTTATTTGGTGTCAAAAATGACACCGTTTGTCCCGACAAAACAGCATTTGCGGGAAGTTATGCTTCATTATTTTATTTCGAGGAAAAGTGCCGCTGAAACGTATCGTGTACTGTGCAATATTTACGGTGATCACGCTCCGTCTAATACAACTTGTAAAGAGTGGTTTCGACGATTCCAAAGTGGCAGTTTTGACGTGAGTGATAAAGAACGCGAAGGGGCACCGAAAAAATTCGAAGATGTAGAACTGGAACAATTATTGAATGAAGATGCATGTCGAACCCTAGATGACTTGTCTGAAGAGTTGGGTGTTGACAAGTCGACCGTCGGTAAACGCTCGCACAAGATGGGAATGGTCCAAAAAGCAGGTGATTGAGTGCCGCATCAACTAAAGGAGAGAGATATCGAGAGACGTTTGGTAACGTGCGAGATATTCCTTGAACGGCAGAAAAGAAAGGGTTTTCTGCATCGTATTGTCACTGGCGATGAAAAATGGATCTATTACGATAATCCTGAACGTCGAAAAAGTTGGGGGCTGCCAGGTGTACCAGATCCATCGACACCGAAAACAAATATCCACGCTTCAAAGATTATGTTGTGCATCTGGTGGGATCAGAAAGGTGTCATTTATTATGAACTTCCTCAACCGTCAGAAACAATCACTGGCGATCGTTACAAACTACAGCTAATCCATTTGAATCGAGCTCTAAAAGAAAAATGACCGGAATGGGACGGTAGACATGATAAACCTATCTTGCTGCATGATAATCCTAGGCCACATGTTGCTCAACTGTTGAAAAATATTTGGAAGGAGTGAATTGGGAAATCTTGCCCCACTCGCCGTATTCCCCAGACATTGCGCCTTCGGATTATCATCTATTTCGATCTATGCAATCAGCCCTTACTGGAGAGCGGTCTACTTATCTTCAATTATCTTCACATGTCATAAGAATGTCTTGGACAAAGCTCGAATGTATTCATAAACAAAAATTCCAACTTATTTTTCTTCCCCTTCTCCCCCTTTTCTTTCTATCGCTTTCACACTGCTATGAATTTCATGTTATTTTCATCCTTGAAGTTGAAGGATTCAGTGACCTTAGCTATACGAACGATTGAATTTCGATGCGTATAATTATCAGTATGACATAGTGAAATATAATGTGAATGTGATGTATTTTCAAAGTAAAAGTAATCTTCTGAACAAGATAAGCAGATGTTCCCTGATGAAAAAGGAAGAGTAACCGGGGAAATGGTGGAACGTAACAGAAGCAATAATGAAAAGTATACAAAGCTTGAATGAAAGGGATACAAAGAGTATGTGAAGCGGGAATTTAAACAAAAGAAGCGTAAAAAATTCATAAGAATTTAAATTAAAAAATTGAACCGCTTTGTGGGAATTGAACCGTTGACTTCCACCATGACAGATAAGCGTCTCATCCACTGAGCCATCGATGGTCGTTACAATGTTATGTGAAGTCAAGATAGATATGTTTCGCATACGCTTGATGTAACTTATTAGTACGTTACATAAAATGGGATCGGAAGCTGATGGAGAGTACCCAGACAGCAAGACAGTTTCGAAAGAATGCCATATGAGTTCTTAACATGAAATTCTCAAGAACTCTCAGCATTGAATTCTTTCAGGATTCATTTAGAACGTATGGGGTTCTCAGAGAATTCTGAATGATTTAGGGAGTTTGTAAAATGTTCGAAAACAACTCTTAAAATGCGATTTAAGAACTCTCAAATGTCTAATGATATTGACTCGTGCGGTGTTCTCTATTCAATCCGAAAGAATTATTTGCGGATTCGTTGAAAATGTAGATGGCGTTAATCAGATCATATGTTTTTCAGTTCGTACATGCTAAACCAACTCATTGGCGGAAGTTTTAAATATCTTTTTAGAATTTATTTGTTTCACCCTAAGATTCAAGTAATTTATGTTCTCTTACCACGCTAATGTTCATGCTTTTATGGATAATTGTAATAAATAATCGTTATCAATGCGAAAAATTGGATAAATATTGGAAAACTTCAAATGAAACGTTCCAGGGGTGATTTCATCAGTATACTGAGAGATACTGAAATGTTCTGTATGGAGATTTGTGTTATTTGAAATATTAATATTTCGGAAATAACTGACATCTAAAATTGACCATAGTTTTATAGAGATGGCGATTACACTTCTTCAAAGGATAATTTTGAAACAAAAATTTGTCCAAATTCAAAACCAAACTCTTACACATCAGAATGTACGTTGAATTCTCTCAAATTCCAATGTCGAATATAAATTCTCCTTAAGTGCAGACAGGAAAAGATATTTATTAACAAACGAATAAAAAATCATTTGAATACTTGGATAGAACTGTTTATTGATTTCAATGTACCCAATGTAAATTAATTTCATATTATTCAATTTATGAAACTCTCCAATTAACAGATACATTTGAAATTCAAAATAACTCCTTTTATCGAAGAAACGAGTTTCTTGAAAAGTCTTAATTTGCTCTTTACTGATACTTTCAATGTTCTCAAAGAATTCTCTAGTGAGTTCATAATCAATTCTAATGTGATGGAAAAAAAACACCAAGAATGCTGTATTGATTGGACATTTCAGAGTTCTGAATATATTCTACCAGGATTCTTCCGATTACTTTTGGTGCTCCTGAAGAATTCTTTCGAACATCCGAGAATTCTTTGCGGATTCTTTTAGAACTCTCAATGTTGTCTGGGATATGGAACGTATGATGTAATTACACACTTTAAGAAGAGGGAAGTGAAACATTTTTCGCTTCGTATGCGTTTTCTTCGCACTTGGTGTATTCGCTCCATTTTCACCAGGGTTGATTACACAAATAAATGTGACACAAGTTGACTGGACTTATACAAATAGGAAAGTTGAATAAATATGGTGAAGCTCATTTAGACATGAATTTCATGTTCCAATGATCGTTAATATCTCGTAGATACCATAGATTCTTTTTGAATTATTTCCACCCCATCTTCATCGAGAGACAAGTGATTAACAAGTACAAATGAGACTTTTTTGAATTCACTTAATAGCTTCACATAAAATTCAACGTAAGAAGTTCAAGTTTTCGCAAAACATTGTGACTCAGAGATTCATGAATTCCACCGCGAATATTAAAAAGTGACAAAATCGTACTTTTCGCAGAATGTAAAATCTTTTGCCATCTATGTGGATTATCCAAGTTTTCAATTTGTGAATGAATTCATCACACCCCACACAGTGCCACAGTCCCAAAAGAATTCTCAAAGAACTCCTTTCAAAGAATTCACGACGAGTTCTTTTATAGGAGTTTTTGAAGAATTTATAAAAAATACTATTAGACCATAAGGAATTCTTCATGAATGCTCAAATACCTCATAAGACAGTTCATGAAGTACTGTTAATGAGTTAGCAAGATATTCTTGAAGGACCCTCGTTATCTCAGTCCAGAATGAATCTCTGGAAGAATTCTTTTTCTTGTCGAAAAGAACTCTCGAAGAACTAAGTCAAGAATTTAAAAAGAAGACTTTAAGGATTATAAAAGAATTCCAAAAGAGTTCTGGAGGAGTTCTCAAAATATTCTTAGTGAATTCGTAGAGAACCCTCAGAATATTTCCCAATTCAACAATTCAATCTAACTACAACCTTGCCTAAGAACCTTGACGCGTAGCTAATTACTATGAAAACTAGAATAGTTTTAAAAGTCTTCTGGAACAATTTCAAACAAACCATGAAAAATTCCCAAAGTATTTTTGGAGAAGTTTTTCGACACCCTTCGAAAAGATCTTGAGAAGCATTAAATATCAAAATGAACGTCAAATATCTTTCTCCTCGCTGTAAGTCCGATCAGTTGACGAAATCATTGAAGCGGCATGCAGAAGTATCCAAATGTCTGTTTTCTAACATCCTCCGGTATTTTTATGGATTTATATTGAATCTTCTTTAGTTCGATTCGACTTACAGTCGAACCTCTCCATATGTAACCTCTTCAGATGCAACTTCTGTCTATTCCTCCTCTTCTACTCCCCTTGATAGAAATGAGAAAAAAGTTCGATATAGGGAGATAATCTGGTCCCGAGCAATTCGATGGAGAACGTCCCGACTGTACTCGTTCGAAATTTTTCAAAAAATTTGTGACAAATTCTTTCATCTCTTCTAGAATATTTTAGGAGTGTCTCAATGAATTAAAAAAAAAATTCTCTAGGATTATTTAAAATCCCTCACGCATTCTTGGGGACCTCTTATAAAATCCTTTGAAACATTTTTTAGGATTCTTGATGAATTCTTTCGGCTTCCTTTGTGAACTAGTCTGGAATCCTTTAAGAATTCTTTCAGACGGAAGAAAGAATACCCTCTGAGATTCATTTGGAACTGATATCTCGGGGATTCTCTAAGAATTGTTTTTGAACTTTTTTTTTACAAGTTATGGTGTCTCCAACAATACTTCTTCTGGAATGCTTAGAAAATTCTTTCTGAACTCTTTCTGCTGTCTGGGATCTGTAATCCGATTGTAATAACGGGAACATATTTCAAGTGTTATTTATGTCAACTCATCTGATCATATATTCATAACCTAAACCTGCTGACAATCTATCTTCTTGAATACATCTTGATAAAGTCTTCCAATAGAATATCTTTCGAACACTTTTGAAAGATATTTTTAAGGTGTCTTGCATGGTCGCCTTGGAAATGTCCGGAATCAAGATATCTTTTAGACATCTAAGACATCTTTCACAAGATATTTTTCTAACATTTCAGAAAGATATCTTTAAGAACTATTCAAGAATGTTCTCGAAGATCTCTTACATGAGTATTCTATTAGATGTCCACAAGAACTCCGTGCTATGTGGGTTGTTTGAAGCGGGAATTCAGATGCCTTTGTTAACCCTGGTTAAAAGAATCTATTGAATCTGACGAATGAAATTCAATGAGATTTGGTCAGAACATTGTCCAAGTTTAATCGCAATTCAGTGAGATTTGGCCAGATTCAACGAGATTCACATGAAAGTTCTGACCAAATCTTATTGAAAAATCACCGGTGAGATTTGGTCAGAACATTTTCCACGTTTAATTGTAATTTCATGAGAATTGGTCAGAATCAATGGGTTCTTCTAACCAGGGATATCATTAGTATGTAACAATTTTGATAGGGATAAATGCAATGGTGATGTTAGTTCTGAAAAAGTGAGACATTATACCACAAATGAAAATGAAAAAGAAACGTTTTGTTTTCTTTTTTTTCCAGAAATTGGGTGTCCAATGCTTTGGTCAGTATTATATTTCATCTAGAATATGCCCTATCCAAAAGATGTTCAATATGACTAACTTACCGAAACGCAACATTACCAGACAGAATTATCGATGAAAATCACAATGACTCACCTGAAACATAAATAAAAGTTGTTCCCATCAGTGAGCGTGTTATTTAAACGATTGAAATATGAAAAACTGTGTCTAGAGGCATCTATTTCTCTAAAATGTGTGTTTTTAGAACCAAGAAAGGATTTTCGTGCCTCTATTATTATTATGACTATTATTTTATTTTTTCGAAGACAAGGATTTCGTATGCGTGTCCTACATTTTGTATAGGATTGTCTACATACATCAAATATATTAAAATGACACAGGACAACAAAATCCATGTGTTTTCTGTATCCTAAGCTTTGAACGTTTGTTGATTCGAAATGGTTCCCGTGTGTTGAATACAAAAACAATGTCAGATTTCTTGAATTAGTCTAATTTTCATAATTTTGTAGATATGATTTTTATATAACTTCTACTTATACAGCACATGAGTTCTCGCGGAGAGTTCCCGTTATGCTAATCAATATGTATTCATTATGAATATTTTGAATCAAAAATGAACTCTTAACGAACAACTTAATGTTAAGAAAGAACTCATATCGAGGTTTCATAATGAATTGTATGGGAATCCGATACGTTTCCATTTTGAATTCATTGGATTCTTATCGAATTTATTATTGGTTGCATAACGGAAACTATCCAAGAAATCTTTGAGAAGGCTTTATGTAAATTCAAATTGATCTTTTGTGCTGGCTGGGTATATAATCGATGGATTGTACATATAAACCATTATTGAAAACAAAAACCAATCCGACGAATCTGACTTCATTTTCGTATTCAGCACATTATACTCACTTGAGATCAGCGTTCAAACTTCAAGATCCCAAATGACTGTTGACCAGTGTAATCATAGTCCATCACCAATTTTTCGGAAAAAGGCACTTTGGAAATGATTCCTTGAAAGTTCACTGAGTGAGGATTGAACCCGGGTCCTGCGAGTGAGAAACCTAGTCTCTATCCCATCAGCCAATCTCCGAGTTGACGACGAATCACTCAAATTGCCATTTATTGTAATAGGACCGTTGAAGTCATACAATTCACCATAGATTCTGTAGAGGAATAAAGTCCCACCAATACTGGCACATTTTCGTCTCTCGAACATATTGAATGATGATATCAACTCTGGCTTAATGCTAGCGCGACTTTGACTCACTGCAACAGCCAAGTTGCTAAGACCGTGATTTTAATGTCATTCGACCACAGATTCCGTATGAAGTCACAGTCCTATCGATACTGGCATATTGCTGTCTTTCAAACATATTGAATGATCATACCAACTCTGGCCTAATGCTGGCAAGACCTCGGCTCACTACAACAGTCAAGTTGCTGAGATCGTGATTTTAACGCCAGTCGACTACCGATTTTGTAATCAGTCAGAGTTTAATCAATACTGGCACATCGTCGGCTATGGAACATATTGAATGCTAATACCAACTCTGGCTCAGTACCGGCGCAGTATTTTCTCGTCAAAGTAACCGTGTTATTGGAAAGATCGACTATCTATTACATATTAGAACAACGTTGCATCGATACTGGGGCAGTATCGTCTTTTTTCGCATTTCACCATCCAACTAACTCTAATTCGGTACTGGCACGGTTTCGTTTCTGTATGGTCTGGGTATTCTCCGAACCTTATTAATTCGATACTGGCTCAAGACCATCTGACCGCGCAAATCAGTACTGTTTGAAATCCGGCAAACATTTGACGCCAGTTGAAAAACGGTTATGAATCTGAATGGGCACAGTTATTTCTGCCGAAGTCTGGCAAGTGCAACTTGGCTAGTGCCGCGCCATCTGTCAACTCTGGCTATTTCTCCATGTCTCATGTGTACAATTATCATTGGTTTCGATTCCAGAAATTTATTATTGGTAACAACTATTACTTCCATGTTCCTTAAGGGGAAACGACCGCATAGGTGGCTCCATCTGGTGGCATTTTTTCCGACCAAAATACTAGAAACTGAACACATAAAAAAGGCCTAAATGTACAAGGATTATTCTTTGAAGGTGTATCTAGATCTGTATAGAGCTGGAATTTTGAATTTCGAAGGAGAGTAAAAAAAATTCTGGTATTTTGGTCGGAAAAAAATGCCACCAGATGGAGTCACCTATGCGATCGTTTCCTCTTAAGGTGGTACTAGCGGCGTGGAAGCAGCCAAATCGTTTATATAACAAACTACGTTGCTTCGAACTTCAGACTCAAAACCCGAAAAAATTCAACTACGCTGGAAAAAAAGACGATGTTGAATCGATCTATCATCAAGTTGATCTGATATCGATGCGAAGTTCAAGTGATTGAGAACACACATACAGGCGTTCTCGTGTTGTTTTTACTTGTAAACACGTAGAAACAACTTGTTTTCAAGTCGAATTGACATGATATTGGGTACTTGATAGACGCAACTTGATTGATTCTGTCAGTTTTCCTGGTGTAGTTTCGAGTCTCAAACTTGGATAATTGAAATAGTTCATATTTCGGATAACCTTGTTGACAATACTGCGGATCAGGGCTGTGGAGTCGGAGTCGGAGTCGAAGAGTCGTGGAATGATGGATGGAGTCGAAAGGGGAGTAGGAGTCGAATGTTATTTCATCGACTCCGACTCCACTTTCGACTCCTTATGAAAAATTTAGTTTCCATGAAAGTACGTTAGGAACATATTACGAGAACGTCCTGTAGTATATGATAAGAACGTTTTCAGAACGTGTTTTGCTGCATTGAAAGTGAAAATGCTGTAAAAATATGTGCTTTTGGAGGTTAAGACTCGCAGAACCTAGGCTATGTTTTTAAAACATTCAGAGAACTTCGTGTGCTCTTTGGAATATATTTTCATTTCTTCGACTCATTCTTGAAAATACACATATTCAATCTTCTGATCATACAATTGTAATAAACTCATATTACATTGAGAGAAAAAAAATCTTAGACTAAGAAAATATTGGTCTGACCGGGTCCGATCCGATATTTTCTTGATTCAAGAAAACTTTCTTCGAAAGAAGAAATTACTCAGTTTGAAACTATACAGTGTGATATAGACAGAATTTTCTCACTCCAAGTACACATTTTCTTGAGATAAGAAAAAAAATATATCCTTAGATCAAAAAAATATGTTCTTCTGATTAAGCTAATTTTTTTCTCAGTGTAATAGATTCCAACAGTGGTTCCATAATGAACTCTTATGGATCTCAGGTGCATCAGTTGAGAGATAAAATTTGCATGCAAAAAATTTTTTCAATTTTTCTCCCACACAAACGAGGAATCCATATGTGAATTTATGGACAATGTATTTCCACACGTTGATTCGAAGTTCAAAGTGTAATGTTTCGAAATCAAATGCATAGAATTCTCTGTTGACATAAATAAGATAAATCAAGAAATGAGAGTAGGAATTGATGTGTTTGTTTTCATGATCTGTTCGGTAAGAAGGTGCTATAATTCTTCATATCAATGGAAGTATAAAGGTATGAGAATGGAGAAAGAGAGTCATAGAACATTTCTAAGTGGGAATGTAACGTCCCCGTAAAACTGAGATCATTCAAAGAATTCCCAGCAAAAAATCTTGAATCAAAAAGGATAGAAAAGAATTGAGATTGAAGAATTTGAATTCGATTTTTGAAGTCATAGAATTCATTTTGAAAAAATTCTATTCTTGTCTATTCTAACATATTCCAAGTGAAATCTTATTCCAAACGTGCTATTCAATTTTAATTTTTCTAATGTCAAATTCAGAATACAACTGCTACGTTGTGAATGAATATGTTGTTGAGGACACTGGTATCGCGATTTTCAATTCTAGGGCAAGACTTCAAAGAAGAATAGCAACTGAATTCCAGACACAGAATTACAATCCAAATATTTCTATTTCTTTCTATTCTTTTGATACAAACTTCGAATTGAAAAGAATTCAAAATAGGATTTTCCTATTCTTTTCCAATTCTTTTCCATTCCAGATTTTTTGCTGGGTTGATTCTTATCAAAATTTAATTTTTCCAATGAGAAATGTACAAATTTCGAATCAGTACATTTCTCATTTCAGACTCAAATGATTCTAAATAAGTTCGAATCATTTTTCATCAGAGATTTGCACTATCAATCGTTCTGAATGATTTCGTTTCTGCAGGGAGAGCTAAGGTCGTTGCAGCACTGAAATCCCATATAGGTATACGGCATAGGAATAGAAAAAGAATTCTTAAGAATTCATATTGAATTCAAATTGAATTCTCTTCGCACTCTTCCTAAACTGATTTGCTGTGTGGGATTTATCTCTATTTTCATCAGTATTACAAGTTTGCAATCCACTCCCCTCCTTTACACTGAGAGAAATTTTTATTACATGCATAATACAAATAGGAATAGCTATAATAAATAGTAAGAAATATCATGTATGTAGTTGAACTTACATATTATGCCTTCAAACAAATTCATTACATTATATACACAGAAAAAAGCATTTTTTTGAATCTAAGAAATTGTTATTTGAATACGTCCAAATGAATATTTCTTTGATACAAACAAATTTGTTACTTGGGAGAAAAATCAAATAATACATTTTTTTGAAGAAAAAAATATTCATTTCCGTCAAAAAAATATTTTTTGAACCTATTCAAATAACAATTTGTTAGATCCAAGGAAATACTTTTTTCTGTGTAGTAAGTAAGTGTGTAATCTATACAATAATCTTCAGTATACATATATCTTGTAGGTTTTATTATATGAATCTATTGCTATTTCAAGTCAAGTTTCCTATTCATGGTGGAATATTTTTGGTTAAATATCCTACATTTATTTTTTACAGTGAATAATGAAAACATTCAGAAACAAAATATTTTTCATTTATTGATTTTTGTGTTTATTATATTTTGAAATAATTAAGAAACGTGCTTTTTTATCCACCCTGTTGGTTCTAATTGTTCAATAAGCTGCTGCATATAAAAACATACAAATTTATGTACCGCATCAGATCAACGGTTCATGAATGAAAGTTTTAGAGGAAATTGTTTGTCGAAAGTTGTTGACGAAGTTTTTTCCTAACATTTGGAATATTTATATCTGTCGAACAATGTTGATGGGAGAAATAATTCATGCATAAAATTTTGTAATAGAACATCAAAATTAGTTACGACTTGGAAGTCTGTTAATTGTTTGCATTTTAGCCTCGACATATTTAGCGAATCGAACTTGAATAATATATCAATAAATAAAATATTGAAACACAGGTCGAAAAACCTCGATAACGAATAATGTCTATCTTATGTCCAAGTTTGGTTCTTTCGAAATTTTTATTCATGGGAATAAACACTAGAGCCGGAGTCGGAGTCGGCTGTGTGAAAGCTTCGACTCCGCAGCCCTGCTGCGGATCAGATGAAATTAAATATATTCATAATGAATTCTATTCGCAGCCTCATTATTTTGCCTCCTCAGATGCGCGGGATATATATAATGAACCCATAAGTTCTGTGTGATGAGGCTATAAAGATATTATACTAGGAGGATGAGTCAGTAAACATGGGGTTTACACAAATAAAAAGAGACGGCTGCAAACAATAGAAAGAGAGAGAAATGCAGTGAGGTGAGTGTCCTTGTCTTTGATGCAAAGAAAATTATGGTGGATGATTTATTTCTTTAGTATTTCCCAGGTGGGAATTAACAAATGGCCCAAGCTTGGCCCGATTTTGGCCCAATTATGACTTATATTGGGTCAGAATCCATGAGAAAAAATGGCCCAAGCTTGATGAAAGCTTGGGATGATAACCTCGTGCCAGGGTTGGTACTCAATATTAGGCCACAATGCAATGCCAAGCATGGCCCAATTTCTCATGATATATGTATTATGAGTATTTTGGAGCTTGGCTCATACGATTAAACCGGACCTGGCCCAAGTTGTGTATATTAACTTTTGCCATGCTTCAACCTGATTCTTCAAACATACTTCTTGGAGAAAAAAATGACGTCATTTTTCATGCCATTCCCGCGAAAAATTTCCCATAGGAAACGATAAGATTTTTAGCAGGGATATCGGTACAACTCTGTAAAAATCACAAACATGCAGATGTGGCATAGGTTCTCAAATAAACATTGGTTCTACATTGGCCCAATATTGGTTCACCATGCTTGACAGTTTAATGTTTTGCCAAGCTTCAACCACTTGTTGTAATGACATTCCCTACGAAACGTGGTATAGATTGTCAAATAACAAATGGTTTAATATTGGGCCGATATTGGTTCGCCATGCTTTGCAGCTTAATGTTTTGCCAATCTTGAACCACTTGTTGTATAGGCATTCCTTATGAAACATGGTGTGGGTTCTCAAATGAAAATTGGAAATTTTTTAGCTTTCAGCCAACTATAATTCAGCAACTTCAAATCGTCATAGCTCCGGAACTATCAATGATAAAATAATTTAATTTTTTCTCCACAAATCCGCTGTTTTCCAACTTAGCGGATGGTGTTGAGCTCAAGTATGTTGCATACAGTGTTCTTGAATGATTTGGATTTGAAAAAAAATTTAAAAATGCTCCTATCTCCAAAACTAAGCGTCGAAAACATGTTTTTCAAACTGGAAATTATTGCATTTTGACAATTATTGCAACTAATGACAAAATCACTCAATGTTTCACACGTTGATTTGATGCAATATTTTGGGAACTACAGGCTTCTGAAAGTTTTACATAAATATCCATTGTAATAGACATTAGATAAGAAAATTTTGATGAAATAAATATTCATTTCACTCAATTTTATCATAATTCTCACAGTTATTTAATGTACTATTCGCAGATTCAAAAATCCGGTGTTTTACGCTGTATAAAATGTCTTAAGCTTCTCACACAAAAACTCGGTTTTCTCGCATATCCATATTTATCAAAGAAGGAATGTTTATACCCGTACATATGGCATCCAAGTCTAGAGATAAGTGATGTAAAAAAGTTCATCTTTTTCTATAGAAGCTGCAATGTTCCTCAAATGTACCGGCAAGAGATGGAACATTGAGTTTATGAACGAAACTGTTCTTTCGTGTAGAATAATATGTTGGCCTTCCCCCTACGGTTACACGTGATAGGATAGTCATTGTGGATTAAAGTGGCAAGTTTCAGGAAACAGAGCATAACGTCATTTTCCAAGAAGAGGCACAAAGAAGGAGCAAGAATTGAAGGTTATTTCAGATTATGATGTTCGTGTTTTCAACAAAGACATAAAAGACTTGAATGTATTGTAAATTCTCGATGTGTATACACATCTTCTTTCGAATTTGTTTTCTTGACGCTCAATTTTTTCCAGAATTTAATATTCCCAAGTTGAAGAAAAATTCAAATTTATTTCATTGAAAAATCGAATCTGAATGACTTGAAATGATTGGTTCATTTATTTGTTCATATTCAATTTCAATGAGTGGAAACTGCGGTTAATTCTACAAACAAAAGAGATTGGAAAATAATGTTTACGCAAAATAATCAAAGAGATGTATGGAATATAATATAAAATTGGAATTTCTGAAATACGAACTTCAAATAAAATTACAGAATGAAATTCAAAAGGAGCGGTGGGATGGGAAATGTGAAAATCAAACTTGAATTTTCGAATTACATACATCCACACTCAATATATTCTCGGATGTGTGTTGAATATTTCCCGTAAATTCCATTCAGAATTATGTCAAGAGGATTGAAGTTCAAAATTGAAACGTCGTGCTCCTCAGATTTTCTTCATTTCTTTCCGGATATTCAGTATCGTTCTTTCAAAGTACAAATGTTGTGTAAAAAGAATATTTGGCAACGGGATGCACTCTGAAAAATGAGAGTTTCTGAGAATCGTAGGCTCCTTCTCATCAATCAGAATATTATTGATCATCTCACCAAGTAGATTCCACAGTTAGTACACATATAAAAATTGACCGTCAGTTCTATGGTGATGTAACATAGCTTAAGATTCGGCGATCTTTGATGTTAGAATAAATACTCAATTGTAAAATGATGAATGCCCACCAATTGACTGGATCTGATTGGACCCAAATTAAATCCACCTGGATCTGCCACTTTATTCGAACAGATCTGAGCAGATCTGATTTTCCACACAGCACCGAAAGTTCTCAAAACGTTTTAAAAACGTGTCCAAAGTCCCACAGATGTTGGTTTCCAGAAGCACATTTTTCAAACGTCTTAGGAACATTCATTCAATGTGTTGGGGAGCACGTTTTGGGGACATGGTTTACACGTGCTATGGTACGTTTTCAGAACGTTTTCGAGACGTTATATGAAAACCAAGTATTTTATCTCTAACCTATACAAACGTATATTCATAGTTTTACTAGGGGAAAAAGTACCAAACAACCATGAAAATATGTTTTGTATTGAATATTTGGAAAGATTCCTTTCCAGAAGTTCAAAACTATCGGCAGAATGTCCCTGGCGAAAAAACGGCGTGCACATAAAGTTCAAACAGCGTACCAATAACGTGATTCTGGCCAATATACGTTCAATGCACGCTTACTTCAATATAAGCGTGAGTACAGCGTGCATGAACGCTTTTCTTCACGCTCGATCCACGCTCAACTGCGCCAATTGACTCTTAATATACTCTCATGTGACGGCAATAACACTCTTATGCGACGCTCCAAATGCACGCTTTATTTTCACCAGGGGTAAGTTATCAAGAATTAACTCGATATATTAAGTTTCACATAACCTGAAAATTGACGTGAAACAAAATTTCACTATCTGCAATGTATTCAAGAGATGCAAATGTAATTTATCAAATCAATCGATACAGGCTTCACCGCAGTTCATTTGCATCTCCTCGAAATGGAGAATATTCAAAGATTTGGCATAAGTTTGATCTTGAACAAATTCTCATTTAACATGTTCCATAAACGTTCCATGGAAACCTAAATAAGACTATACCGGACATTTGTACATCCCTGGAATGTCTATGCAACATTTTTAAAACGTCCTGGAACATTTTTTGAACGTTCTTCTTGTGACCAAGTACGTTTTCTGAACGTCCGAAGAACGTCTCAGTGCGGTCTGGTTAAGACGTGAACTCAGTATCCCAAAAATTCATCTGTTGGTATGAATTGACTATTATTAAATATGGTCAGGTCTAATCGAATCCTATTCGATATTTGATTCGATGTGATTGAATATGGGTTCAGTTTCACCAATTTTCCTCGATGAATATGAATAGATGTCGTTGGATTTGATTAGATGTAGTTGGGTCTGAACAGTTTTAATCAGATTTGATCAAATTCCAGCGAATCAAATCTCATATGACATTGAAATTCAAAGTTAGTTATTCATATTCTTTCATCCATTTGAAGACCGACAAAGCACAAAACTTCCTGGAGATATCTTCAAGAATTCTTCTGAAATTATGAATATGATTCATTGATTTGAATCTGATTGGATCCGATTAGATACAATCGGGTTCGAGCAGATGTGAGAAAAATACAAATCTGGTCAGATACGATGAGATTCCATCATTTTTCCACGGGTTATTAGAAGTAGAGGTCAGGATGAGAAAAAAATTGTCCATAAGATTTGATAAGAGAATATTCGGATGGAACACAAGAATGTACACCAACAAGGAAACGTTCCCAACATTGTGGCTACGAATTATCTAGAATTTGGATATCCCGTGTGTAAATTTCCCCCGGGCTCACACCTGGGCCAGGTTTTTAATCTCTACTTGAAAAGTGGCACTAACTTGGAATGTGACGCTTTTCAATCTAGGCCCCGTAATGGTATCAAATATCCAGGGAAAACAATGGTAGCCAACTCGGGGCCTATATGGGCTGTAGATGGGAATACCTGGATTGAGATATTCCAGAAATATACTGGCCACCCCAACTGGGGCCAACATGGGCCGTGGGTAGGCAACCTTGCATTGGATGCCTAAAATATACCCTGACGGGGCCAGGGCCTACCTTAGGATGCCCAGGATTGATTTTCACACGGGATGTTGTGGTTTATCGAGAAATAAGAGACACGTATCCAATAATTCTCCCAGTACTAGATAAATTTCCAAAAGTGTTTGGATGTCTCATCTTACAGATTTATAAGATTCTAAAAACATTGGCGGAATCCAGGTGGAAAAATTCTGTAAAATTTCATGTCAAGATTTGGCTCTATGCAAAATGTATTGAATTTTGATGGAATTCCTACCAAATCATGTGTTTCTACATTGACTTTCTATGGAATTTCTATAAAAATCCATACATTTTGCATAGAGCCAAATCTTGATATGAAATTCTACAGAATTTTTTCACCTGGCAGTATTCCAAAAATTTCAAGCAGCTCGACAAATTCCGAGTACCTCGAAGAATTGGAGTACCTCCAAAATTTCGAATACTGGAAGATACTCGACTCTATTCGAAAATATTTGACAAATCCGAGAACTGGCTCACATCTGGTTATAATTAATTAATTACCGTTGTTGATTGATCACACTAGTTCACAGAATGAAGAAAAATTGTCTGTACATTGAATGCTATTCTTTTGTTGTTATGCATTTTGGCTCACTGAACTCGAAAATCACAGTAACAAATTTTTTATGGATAGGTTTTCGAGTTATGAATTTTTTTCAATTCAAAACATTTTTTTCCGACGATAGTTTTACTATTTGAAGTATATCTCAAGCTAGAAATGGCCAATCTGATTGCATGAGATCTCAAATTGAACATAATTGAATTGCCAATGGATATCATTACCGTTGTTACTAATCAATTAGGTAGTTTGAGTGCGACGAACCGAAATATGTGGAAAAAATAATGTTTTTCGAAAAAAATGAAAATAAAACAGTCACTTTTTGGCCGAGGAAAAATACAAATCATGGAAATATGTTCAGTTACGAATTTTCTGCGTGAAGTTCGTACTTGTACGAAGAAAACAAGGTATTTACAAGAGAAAATTCATAGAACATTACCGAAGTTACAATCGTTTATGTACAAGTACCAAAATTCAGCTTTTTCTTATCCTTGGACTCCTATCTTATTCATAGCGTATCCCCGGGTTTGATTGATTTAATATTTTTTCATTTCAATATTTAGATATAATATGAGTTTATTGGAAATAATTTTCACTCCTCGATTGTCGTTTATTTTTTGTTACATCTGTTTCTCTTATGAGAAACCAAATATAATCTCCCTTCATTCTCTCATTCCAAAATCCCTGGTAACGCTGCTTCATGGACTTGAGTTGTTGGTGGAATCTCTCACCATGCTCGTCATTCACATGGAATGTAAAAAAGGGATCTTGAGAGACATATTCACTGCTGTTAGGAAAAGTGAAGGGATACAGGACATATGACAAAAGATGGAATAGAATTGAATAGAAGAACGGTATTGTATAACTATTTTCGCATAATTCTGAAGTGAATTGGCCACGATCATTTTATTCTTCGAATGTTTATTATTCCCAAGGAAACCAGAAACAACTGACTTGAACGACTTCCAGGCTACAGTTTCATCAGGAGGCACATATGTCAGAAATTTTTCATCTTCCATCAGTTTTCTTATTTGTGGACCATCGAAAACCCCTTCTTCAATTTTCGCGGTAGAGAGATTTTCGAACAGGGTTCTTAGATGACTTCAACGCTCTCACAAAGTTTTTTAGAAGCCCTAGTTTGATGTGTAATGGTGGAAGAATAATGTTTTCTTTCTTTACGAGAGCCACATATTTGACATTATTCTCACCCACCACACCGTATGGTTTTTACTCTTTGGCCGCTGTTTTTTTTCATAATGATGTTCGCGATCACGACTATCCCAGAGACATATGAAACAACAATATCTTGTGTATCCTTGCTGCATTCCAGATAGCATGCCCACTACTTTTGAATCAGAACAAATCTTACAATCGTGCTTTTCGTACTCGATACACGGAGAGAAAAAATTTGCTGACCCAGCAAATCGAGGTATTATATATAGAATAGCAAAATTTTTTGCTGACCTAGCTAAAAATTTGTTATAACAGCAATCGTGTTAGCTACGACAGCGATTTTTTAGCTGTGGCAGCAAAAAATGTTTGCTCCGCCAGCAAATTTTCAGTATTATATACAGAATAGCAAACAAATTTTGCTGGGATAGCAAACATTTTTTGCTGTCGCAGCTAAAAATTCGCTGTCGCAGCTAACAAGATTGCTGGAACAGCAAATAGTTTGCTGTCACAGCAAAAAATTTGCTGTTCTGGCAAAAGGAACCCAGCAAAAGTAGATTTCGCTGCCACAGCGAATTCCTTTTTCTCCGTGTAAATTTCAATAACTTGACCATTGTCTCATAGGATTCTTCAGTAATAACAGCATGTGCAATGGGTATCGACGGTTTTTCGTTTCCGTTATGCAAAAAGACTGCTTTCAAACTGTTTTTATTGTTGTCAATAAATAACCGCCACTCTTTTGCATCATATGAGTGTTTAAGCTTATCACGGTCTCTGCAATACGTTATTCTAACATTTGCAGCCAAAAAGTTATATTGTTTCATTCGAGATGCATGGAATTCTGCTGCATCTTTTGAAAAGTTCAAATCTCTCACCCAATCATTCAACTCACCTTGAGTTGAAAGATGATGCTTTTCAGTAGCATCAAAATCGCTATCACTATTCGTTTCCGTATCATGTAATAAATCGTTACCAATTTCAAGGATAGGTGATTTCGGGCATTTCGGAATGACAAGTGTATCTGAGTGTGGTATTGGAAACGTAGAAGATCGTACATTTGCGTAATCCATCGCATATTTTTGCTAAAACCTGTCTGTTTGCTTAGACAAAGATAGCAATCGGTTGTATGACAAAACGTTTTTTTCCACATCATTGGTACGCCAAATTTCATTAGCCACCCAAGTCCAAACCCGAAACTAAAATCCATGGAATAATCATATACACTGAGAAAAATTTGGTTGTATAATGTCCCATAATTGATGAGAAATCAAGGTTATGACCTGAAAACTACAAAATGTGTTGTCAAAGCACATAAATTTAACTGTCATTTGGTTGAATCCACAATACAAAGGAGTAACATTTAAGACGGAAGTGAGTGAAGATAGCTGTAATTGCTGCATAGTTCATGCATGTTCGACAGCATATTTTCAGGTTATAATATACTCAATTTACTATGAATGATGGAAAATTATACATGCACATTTTTCTCATTGTAAATTAGTATATACTATACTCAAGCTGTAGATTTGACCATCCACCTATTACTTAATACATACCCTGTCGAGCCAGAAGCCCATTCTACGAGATTCATATGGCATGAGAAACATACAATACTTGGTGTCCATGGTTCATCAAGATTTTCAGCTTTCATTTTTAAATATTGTAGATAATAATCTTGAAGAGGGTTAGTGAATTTTTGGCGATTCTTTTCCACGACATAATTACCGCATACGTAGCAAAAATTGTCTGGATGATTTAGCCGCTCCAGATCTCGTTCCCTTTTCCTCATGATATATAAAATGAATTGAAAAATGAAATCCTAATGGCACAACACAGAACATCGATTCAAACATTTTGACGGGATACAATAACACACAGATGTGAAATTTCAGAGGAACAAATGCCGCAAAAAAAACTAAAGACGATTAACATGCTGAAATTATTTCTGATTCATCCATGTTGTATCAAAATATCATGATAAAAATGATTCAAATCGATTGAACTTGAGTATACGCTATGAATAAGATAGGAGTCCAAGGATAAGAAAAAGCTGAATTTTGGTACTTGTACATGAACGATTGTAACTTCGGTAATGTTCCATGAATTTTCTTTTGTAAATACGTGGTTTTCTTCGTAAGAGTACGAACTTCACGCAGAAAATTCGTAACTGAACATATTTCCATGATTTCTATTTTTCTTCGGCCAAAAAGTGACTGTTTTATTTTCATTGTTTTCGAAAAACATGATTTCTTCCACATATTTCGGTTCGTTGCACTCAAACTACCGAATTGATTAGTAACAACGGTAACGATATTCATTGGCAATTCAATTATGTTCGATTTGAGACCTCATGCAACCAGATTGGCCATTTCTGGCTCGAGATATACCTCAAATAGTAAAACTATAATCGGAAGAAAATTTTTCAAATTGAAAAACATTAATAACTCGAAAACCTATCTATAAAAAAATTTTTTACTGTGATTTTCGAGTTCAGCGAGCCAATATGCATGAGAAAAAAATAGTCGCATCGAATTTACAAAATTGCTGTGAACTAGGGTTATTAATTGTTTCAATCTCAAAACAATATCGATATTAGTGTGGCGCTTTCGTTTACTTCCAGTATCGACGATATTCTCGAGTATCGGGACGATACTAATCTCCGATACTAATCTCGTAGTCTTGTGCACTCCGAGGAACTGTTTTGGGAGTCACTTTTGAGGGTGGTTTTCACCCCCCCCCCCCCCCCAAATACTTTGCTCCGCCCATAAAAAAAATATGTATCCTTCAAGTTTCGATGAACGATAACATATTCAAATTCCAATGAAATCGGAGGTGGACGGGTGTGCATGTTGTTTCCTCGTAAGTGAGAATCAAACATAAGGTCCTGTGTGGAAATTAATTCTTAGCGACAGTTTGGGCCAAACTAGGCGTCCTTATTTTATTCCGGGCCTTGTTTTGGTTACCTTTATAGGGCCTAGACAAGATTGTCACGCATTCATCTTCAGAGCCTCCTGCGTAGTATTCCCAACTTGGGCTATGTAGGACACCCATGATGAAGCCAATGCAGGCGTTGAAACTAAGACCTCCAGAAGGATAATAAATTGTTGCGAATATTATCAAATTGAATAAATATTGCAGAGAGGGAATCCCAGGTGAAAACTTCCTCGATTGAAAATTAGGCTATCTAAGGCCCTATCTGTACTCAGACCACTCCAACTTTGAGCGCGGACAGCACCTGGAATCAGCCGATTTCAATGTCTACTCAGGTATTCCACCCAACATTACTTTGTTTATACATTATCGGACTGTATGACAAAAGAGAACAGCCTGATTATATCTTGCAATTAACCATAAAGTTCTGTTTTTTCGATTTTTTGATATTATTTACCGATAGTGTGAACACAGTAAACATGGATGAAATATTTTTGTGTGTGCATATATCTCAAAGAATCGATCACTCGGCGTTTCAACACTTTTTGTTGAAGAAACAGTTTTTTGTATATTGCTATACGTGTATTCGTACTGACATCCCACATAACAATTTTGGATCACTCTTTTGGATCATTCTGAAAGATATCTTAAAGAATTCGAAAAGATGTCTTATGAAACACCAAAAGATATCTTTTGGAAGTCTTCATGCGAGATTTCTTGAAGTTTTCTGAAGGTATCTTTTAGAATTCTTAAAGATATCTTCCGTAAGATATCTTTTAGAATGTTCCGGAAGAATTCCTGAAAATTGTTATCTGGGATGTAATGTACACTGCCACACATCAGTGTTATAATTCATGAAACACATTCACAGAAAGGATTTCTTGAAATGAGAAAATTTTTCTTGTCGCTGGGACAAAATTCATTTTTTTCTCAAGCTTAGAAAATTTTACTTGAATCAAGAAAAGTTCGTTTTGATTTCAACAGAAATTTTCTTGATTCAAGTAAAATTTTCTAGGTTCAAGAGAAAAATGAGTTTTGACCCAGCGCCAAGAAAAATGTTCTCATCCCAAGAAATCCTTTCTGTGAGTGCAGGCACATAAGAAAATAACCAATATGATTGGAGTAAATTTGTTCCCACTTGAAGAAATATCATAGAAACTCACGTTTTATTAAAATCTGATAAAAGTGTCCAAATACCACTATTGAACCTGATAAATTCTTACGAGGATAACACATCGTTCAATAAGTCCCGAGACTAACCTAGAGATGGTGTTAGTAGTACCAAACTGGCCACGTTTCCCTAGAGTGCGAACCTTCACATGAAACGTGTAAAAATTTCACGTCGATCGGACCACAAACAGCAGAGTTATCGAGGTTAGAGTAGAGTCACTTTGTAATTTGTTTGAAAAATGAGAAAAGCGAGTTCCGCGTGTTGATGAGACATTGTTTCTTAATGGATAAAAACACCGTAGAAGCCCAGCAATTGCTTGAAGAACGCTACCCGGACTCCTCTCCATCCAAACCAACGATTTGTCGTTGGTATGCTGAGTTTAAACGTGGTTGTACGGACACAAACGATGCGGAACGTTTGGGTAGACCATTGGAAGCCGTTACACCGGAAAATGTGAGTGGAGTGTTAAAAATCGTAATGAACAATCGCAAAGTGTATGTCCGTGAGATTGCAGAAATGATACAGATATCATCCGGAAGCGTATTTACAATCCTTCATGAAAAATTGAGCATGAAAAAGGTTTTTTCCAAGTGGGTGCCACGATTGCTTTCAGTGGAACAAAAACAGCAACGAGTCGACGATTCAGAGAGCTGTTCATCGCAATTTACTCGCAATAAAAAGGATTTCCCGCGTCGATACGTGACCATGGATGAAACATGGATACATCATTTCACTCCAGAGTCACATGAAGAAGAAAAACATTCTTTTTCACCAAGACAATGCACCATGCCACAAGTCCATGGAAACAATGGCAAAATTCAATGAGTTGGGCTTTGATTTGCTTCCTCACCCCCCCCCGTATTCATCAGATTTAGCCCCCAGCAACTACCGGCTCTTTGGTGATCTCAAAAAAATGCTCCAGGGAAAAAAATTTGGCTCGAAAGAGGAGGTAATTGCCGAAACTGAAGCCTATTTTGGAGTAGAGGATAAATCCTCCTATAAACATGGTATAGAAATGTTGAAAAGGCGTTGGAAAGATTGTATCACTCTGAAAGGAGATTATATTGATGAATAAAAATGATTTTTGAAAAAAAAATGTTGTTTATTATAAATTAGGATCTTTGGGAGAATACAGGGAGCCTGACAAGGCCCTATGCAGGCTGTAGTTGGTGTGCCTAGATTTTCAAAACAGGGAAGAATATTGGTAATGCAGCTTGACCCCTCATAGGCCTCATATGGGTGTCCCTGAGTTAGAGAAATCAGGCTAAATATCAGCAAGCCGACTAGGCCCCGTAGTGTTTATGGCGAGGACATTCTAAGTTTGTAGACCCAATATAAACCCATGCGGGACCTATATTCAATACAAGACGCCCGGAAAAATGTCCACCCAGGGTGTTGTAAAAACGATGATGATAGATAATATTAAGATTGAAATCTGAAACAAATGAGCATATCACCTTATCCAATATTTATAGACTTTAATGTACAGGGAACGTTCGGATAGATGAATCATTAGACCTTATCGTGATACATAAAACGAAGATGCTACTTCTTTTATCTACCCCACATAGACGAGCAAATGACAGTTATCAGGATGTGGAAGGTTTGACCTCCTTTCAGATAACGGGGTGAGCCTCTTATGTTACTTTGAACGTGATACGCATACGATCAACGGCACGGAATTTTCTTTGCGCATCTACTGAAAATTCTATCGGAGAATTTTCATTCAATCAAAGCGATATATTCACGTGTTGTACCTGTACAATCACGCGATCCTATTCCTCATCTCACTTTTGTCAAAGATCTTAGTTTTATACTCATTGAATGTGAAAAAAATGACGATTACATGTGAAACGAGTTCACGTTTGCTCAAAATGAAGTGAAATCGGTAATTTGATTGTTGCAAGATTCTTGATTGGTTCTTCAACAAAAAATATCCCGAGTTGCCCCCAAATGCTGAATCGAACAACAACATCGCGAAAGGTTTCTGCGTTAAACTACTTCCACCGCGGTTCTCGCCCACTTATTCTTTGAACTGAAAAAACGATATTCCTACAAATTAAGAGCACCTTCTGCCTCTGAGATCTGTTGCATCTAGAATAAACATCCACAATATATTTTCAGGCAAAATTAAGAATATATATCCTTTTAATGTAAAAGGGACATCTAAAAATGAGAGTATACCATTTCTAATATACTCTGTATGGGTATTGAGAATATTGCACGAAGCTAGAGAAAACAATGCATACGTTTATACAGACAAAATCAACATGCTGTTCTTCCCTTTGCTAGAATCCAACAATATCTAAACTACTGTACCTGCCTGTTGGCGATACAAGTCTTGTTCTCTAGCCCACTACACATTCACACAATTCTGTGTGCACTGCATACAACTGAAACTGAGCTTTCCGAAGCTCAAGCAACTCACTTGGGTAGATATTAAATCTTTTGATGTTGATTCACAATAATCTTCTGACGATGAAATTTGGGTAATATAAATAAATCAACATACAAAGTTGAAACGTACGAGATGTCGAATTTTTCTCAGAGTTTAACAAGCAATATATGGTATACATAAAAAATATTTATCCAACCAGAATATGCTCCATTAGCTTCAATACATTGTGCTCGAAAATATTACTATATTCGTATGTGAAAATAGTACTGATATACAACGCTTGTCAACAATGATATTATATCTATCTGGAGAAAATGTCGAATTATTATATTCCGACAACGGCAGGATTTATTATTCTGAATGCAACATCAACTCTTTCAATTATATTCATGACAGTTTCACAAGTTGTATTCAGTTTAAAGTTATGTAAAGGGTTATAATGAAAACGCCGGTTGGAGCTGACATGTGCACAAATTGAATGTACGATATTTTGCGGTTTCTAACAATGTATCAGAAGCATCGGATACCACAAATTCTTCACTTCAATGACACTGTGAACATCACCAATAATTCTTTTGTGTATGTATACGGTTCATTGGATAAGCATTTGATTTGAATTTCAATATATATCTAGTGGAGAATACCAAAAATTTCCTACAAAAGAGACACGCAGATGCTTGTCTGACAGAATCGTATTGTTATTTTAATGATTTCAGGGAAGAATTATTTAATCAGGAGCAGGGTCGTTTTTGTGTTGCGTAAATAATCTTTTGAGACCTAATGTACATCGCAAGGGATATTCCTATAAAACTTTCCGATGCCTGTAGTCTCAAAAATATTGGATCCAATGAAAATATGAGACACTCAGTGAATTTTTCACTAGTTGTCGAACGTTGTTTACGTATTCAGGGTTTCCACTTTTTCTAAATGATAAAATTCCCTGACTCTTCCAGGTTTTTCAGGCCCAAAATTTAGTTTTTCCCTGACCAAGTCAAACAAATATTTGTCGACAAACTACATACACAGGTAATTTCAAATAAAATTGTCTTTCAGCTTATACCCACATAACAATTTTGGATCACTCTTTTGGATCATTCTGAAAGATATCTTAAAGAATTCGAAAAGATGTCTCATGAAACACCAAAAGATATCTTCTGGAAGTCTTTATGTGAGATTTCTTGAAGTTTTCTGAAGGTATCTTTTAGAATTCTTAAAGATATCTTTAAAATGTCTTTAGATGTTTCATAAGACATCTTTTAGAATTCTTCAAGATATCTTTTAGAATGTTCCGGAAGAATTCCTCAAAATTGTTATCTGGGTAGTAGAAGAAGTATTTTATTCATTTTAAAATGTACCTTTTCGGTCATAATTTTAGCAGTCACAAAAATAAGAATAGTGCTTATAATATATAAAACAGAACTGCCATATTATATCTAATTCACATATTCATTAAGTGTTCAAAATTCTCGTAATGACTAGTATAACTCATGAATTCAATAAACTCTGATGATTTGATTGAATGTTTATTGATTAAATAACGTATTTTTTAGATCTCTCTTAACCTTATTCCGAATTCTCACAATCATTTTGTCGAGGGAGGTGAAATTCATTTGTATAAATCATCGATCTCACGAGTTTCTTGCTACTTATCATTGAAAATTCGTATTTTCTTTTGTTTCAAATTATCGATCTGATCAAGCATACTTTTTCGATTCACATGACGTTTGGCATTATTTTCCATTTCCTTCCTTGAAAGTTCAAGAGCTCCTATGTATGAAGCTCTTGCATTTCTTGTTTTCAATATCATTGTCTTGTCAACAATTACATTGGAGAATCCTCCCAACATTTGAATACCATTGTATACCTGTCTCTGTGCAATCAATGATTTGGAGAGTTGATTTTCAACAATGATCTCTTTATTGACAGAAAATCCACGTTCTACAAACACGTTTCCATGACTGATAATGAAAATTGTTTTAAGAAAATTCAACAATAAATCAGATCCTTTTACTGCAGTAATTAAATTATACCAAAATGAATCCAGTCTTTGCGAAGATCTGTTGAATTCTCCGAAGCATTCTATCACAGCTGGAATTGAACATAATTGTGTGAATTCTCCTGATAACTTATCACAATCATTACCACTGAGCCAATTATTTTCTTCGAATATTTGCAAAGCTGTCTCACATCGTTTGATTCCTTCTACTTTTTGGTTGACCAAAACCAAGCGGTTGCAAAAAGAAATTGCTTTACATAATTTGTAATTTATTGGGGCTATCGTCAGAATTTTTTCACAGATCGATTTGTAATTCTTGATACAATCTTCTTTGAATAGTTTTATCTCTTGATCTTCGACGATATTCATCTTTTTCAATTCTGCTTTTACAGTGAATCCTTCATTGAAGTACTGTGAAGAGATACAATTTTTATCACTTTTCAAATCGACTTGGTGAAGCGATGTTTCTTCTTTCAATATTTCTGTTTTAAGGAACAAGCACATCATTTCGATCAATAAATTTCGAAGATCGGTGAATAAAAATGGTCCTAGTGGAACATTTGACTGATATTTTTCCAAAAAGGAGAAGGGTTCGATCATTTTTGAGATAAAATTGACAAAAGTTAACTTGGCTCCAAGAAACTTATCACCTAGCGCTTTAACAATTGTTTTGTAACTGTAAGATGCCATTCGTTTTTTATCTTTCTTTGTTTTTGCAGCTTGTTGAGATTTTTTTATTTTTGGCAAGATTTGCAAGGCTCTATCAGCACAGTTTGAATTATTTAGCCATTTAACCGAACAAAATTTCAAAGGCATCAACGAAGACTCGGTAGTATTATGACAATCACTCTTGCGAAAATACAAAATGAGTATTCTTTCAGATATCTACAATAACTTCGTGCTATGTGGGATGTGTTGGAGAAAATAGATCGTCAGCAGATTTCAGGCCATGAGTACCTAATCATATGAATGACACTTTAAACGTGCCTGTGATTACAATCGCATTGCGGATGAGATAAGATAATTTACAAATTGAAAGCTTGAATAATCTATATAGACACCCAAGAATTTCAAATTCTGCAAAAAGTGCAATTTTATAACTTTGTGAAACTTTGTAACTTTTCTTTCCCGCATTAAAATTAACAAGTCTCCCAGTCACAATATTTTGCGAATTACCAACCTTCTTCCGCAGAATTTTATGCCTCCAAGTCAATTCCTAAAATCTTCATCTGTACTTATCAATAAATTACCAACGGTACCCTGTTGTAAAATTCCTATAAAATCGCCTAGGTTGATTTTATGGATATTCGAAACAGGATCGATGAGGTTTCATCTTTATTGATGGGGATTTCACAGCAGGATAACGCAATATTTCCAGTGTCTATGGTATTTGCGAGATACTTTAACGATCATTGAAACACGGAAGTCATTCCCAAATATGTTTCACCAAATTGACTCAACTTTTTCATTGGCCAGTCCACCTAACTCATTTGATATTTTTCAATGTAATAACAGTTTGTTCAAAGAATTACTGGTCATTTGAGAATATACATCACTCTCATTTTATGTCCCCACTCATATTGACAATTATACGGATCAAAATCAAATCGTTCGTGTAGAGCTCAGATCACTGAAGCGTAAGGTACGTTGTGGAATCCCCGGGTTCGAATCCCGTAACCTCAAGAATCGAGATGCCATGAAATTCATAGGAGCGCGAGAACGGTGAAGAGAGGAAGAAAAGAAGAAAGAGGGAGATTTTAGGAGTTTTTTGTGAAAGAATTTAAGATGTTTCCTAGAAATTTTTATGAATTCTCCAAGACATTCTGAGCAATCTTGAATATGTCTTCAAGACATCTTTTGGAAATCTTTCAGAAATCTTCAAGATAACTTTGAGAAATCTTGGAGAACTCTTTTAGATGTCTTGATTCTTTCTCAAAGATATCTTTGAGAAGTCTGCGAGAGATCTTTTAGATATCTATTTATGTTGCATGAAACATCCTTTCGCATACGAAAAGACATCTATTAGAAAATTCTTCAAGATTTCTTGTACTTTTGGAAGATATCTTTGAGAATTCTAAAAGATATCTTTATGTCTGTTTGGGAAATGTTCGGGCAATAAATAGATCTCTATCGTTTCTTGGAGCTTTATGTTCTCTTGGAGAAATTCGTCAAATTTGATGTATTAATTCATACATATATAATGAACAAGTTCATTGTATAGAAGGAAGAATTCATCAAATAAATGGATGTGAACTTCATGGATACAATGAACACCAGTTCATATAGAAATACGACATACGAAGAACATATAAGAAATATATGTTCGTGAATCGATGAAAATCAATCCATGAAATTTCGTTGTACCAATGAAAATGTCATTGTCCCGAAGAAATACCAGTCAATTCATCAATATTATGTACCAAATTGTTTTTAGTGTTACTTCCCATCCTAGGGGAGGAAAACGCACTTCCCGCCTGTTCTATAGGCATGGGAAGTCAAAATTCCCAAGCGGGTATTATAAGAAGATTTTTTTCGATAACTTGATCGGATCCCAATGAAACAAAAAGACGTAGAAAAGATAGCTTTCAAGATCAACTGAGATATCTCTTCCAGATATCTAAAAGATGTCTTTCGTTTAAAAGGTATCTGAAAAATATCTAGATGATATTTTTTGAAAGATGATCTTGGAAGAGATGTTTTCTGCTCGAAGTGTTTATCGAGATCGGGTTAAAATTCATTCTTCAACCAATGATTTTCAACTATTCGAATTGAGAGTTGTCTTTGACCAGGAAAATCTCAAAATTGTAGAAAGTTTCTCAAAATTAGAATTTTCCAGGAACTTTTCGAAAATTCCCTGACTTTTCCAGGTTCTCCAGACCCAAAACGAAATTTCCTGACTTTTCCAGGTTTTCCATGTTCTCCAGGTGAGTGGGAACCTTGAATATTAATGACGTCGATCCATGATCGGGACAATTTCCTGTTACTTTTATTTTTACGCACTTTCAATAGAAATTTGAAATACTTCTTATAAAAAACAATCAACTCTCTCCAGAATCGCTATTCCATAACCACAAGATGGGGCCTCAAAATAAGTATTCCATCGTTCAATATAAATCAGGTCTTAAAGGGTTGAAGAGTTGAAAACAGTTCAACGCAAGAAACATCAATGATGTAATTGATCTCTGAAGATGTAAGGCTGGAGCCAGGGACGTGTCGTCCGGAAATGCAAATCATGCATTATTGCTGAAGTTTGAATCGCTTATAAAAACAAAACGAAAATTCAAACTCACTGAAAAATCTGATGAATAATCGTTATTTAGCTTTTCAAACTAACTCTTTGAAACTGAAAACATCGCTTGAAAAAAGTACTGCAAATTTTTGGGTCTTTCGTAGTTGAGTATTTCGTTATTCGATTACTAATTTGTTTCAATAAACGAGTCAAACTTCAGTAATATAATCGTGCATTGCTTAGCACCAAACTCTGTTGTCAGCGTGAGAGAAAAACAAAACATTATTGTACGAAATTATGTTTTTACACACATTTTTATGCAGGTCACGGATGTAACGGGACATTCCAATGTGAACGTCGGGAAAAAGGCATATTTTCAAGATTTTTTTTCTCGGGAACTATTAAATATAATTGGATAAACTTTTTTTTACCTTCAAAGGGATAATCAAGGAGAGTTGAAGAAAATTTCTTTTGGTCATAAAATATATCCATTTATGTACTTATAATATAAAATACGAGTCTTGAAAAAAAAATTTCTGTCTGCGGGGATGACTCTGGCCCTCCTAGTAATTTGGAACACGAAATCCAAGAAGTTTCTTGATCTATGTTGCCGCTCCTATCGCTCGTACCTCAATTATTTTATTTTACCATGAATTAACAAAATGTTGGCGACACAAATAGACACGACGATATCTTTAAGAATTCTAAAAGATATCTTCCAAAAGTACAAGAAGTCTTGAAGAATTTTCTAAAAGATATCTTTTTGGATTCAAAAAGATGTCTCATGCAACATGAATAGATTTCCAAAAGATGTCTCGGAGACTTCTCTAAGATATCTTTCAGAAGAAATTAAGAAATCTAAACGAGTTCTTCAAGATCCTTTTTTCTTGATTGAAGATTTTTCTTGAAAAATTAAAAATGTCTTGGAAGAAGCTTGAATTTATTCACACAAGAAAATTCTAACCTCTTCTTTTTCCTTCTCCCTCCTCCCATATTTGTCTTTGTCGCTCTCGCACTCCCATGAAGTTTACTTTATCTCAATCCTTGAGGTTGCGGGAATCGACCCCGCGCATCTTACGATGTACTTACGCTTCAGTGACCTGAGCTATAGAGACAGTTTGGTTTTGATACTTATGATTGTCGATATAACACAGTGAAATCGTGTTAGTGGTATACATTTTCAGAGTAAAAGTGATCTTTTGAAAAAACTGTTATTATATAAACAAATATCAGATAAGTTGGTCGTGGAAACCACAGATTCTTCCTAAATTATTTCTATCCCAACGTTATTGAAGAATCACTCATCAATGAGTATGAATGAGAATTTTTTTGAATTTACTTGAAGGCTGTACATAAAATTGAGCGTAGAAAGTTCAGTAATTTGAAAAATATTTGTGTCTTGAAGATTCGTTAATTCCAGTGCGGGTATTAACAGGTTACAAAATCGTAATTTTTGCAGAATTTGAAATCTCTTGGCATGTATATAGATTTTTCAAGCTTCAGATTTGTGAACGAATTCATCACATCTGTAATTGGATTATAATAAAAGGCACATTCTAAGTGTTATTCATGTCAATCCATATGAACAGGTATTCATAACCTAAACCTGCTGACAATCTATACTTCCAAACGTATCTTGTTAAAGTCTTCCAAAAAGATATCTTTCAAACGCTTCTAAAAGATATCTTGCATGGTCGTCTTGGATATGTCTTTAATCAAGACATCTTTTAGAAATCTTTTACAAGATGTCTTCCCAACACTTCTGGGAGATATATTTAAGAACTCTTTCAGTTGAGTATTCTTTTAGATATCTTCAAGAACTGCATGCTGTGCGGGGATTCTTGCAAAAGTGTAAAAGAAACACCTTATTTTGCGTCATAAATCAGGTGGAATTGTAAGTTGAACAATAAGTTTGAGATACGGACGATAGCTATGATAGTAATGAATACCGTCTTAAAATTTGAATTCGTTACGGTTGGTCGTTTTTGAGATATCATCCCCGCAAGGTAATCCATAAAACCGTTCCAAAACTCGAACGTGCGTCGCTTGAGCCTCTTTATTGAAGCGTTACAAGACAGAAAACACCTCAACCAAGTGTAGGATATCAATTTTATGGATTAACTACCGAAAAATGCTCCAAAAACAATTCGAATTTTCCAACCTATCACATTGGAATGTCCCCTTAATTTCAAACATTGGATGAATCAAATTAACGGACTAATGCTTTCTTAATAGAAATCAAAAAGTTTGATAAAATGGTCCAAACTCAGTTTCTAACTCAGGCAAACATCCTAGCACTACACAGTGAAAAATTTTGTGTATTTTTAACACAAGTGTATGTCCCAGGAAGTCCACTTGCAATTTATGTTGAATATTAACACAAAAAATGTATCAAATCAACACAAAAATGTTGGATTTACACTGGAAAACTGTGCACGGAAAAAATAATTTAGCTGCAGCAACTGAGTAGCTAGCACGGACACGGACAGCCATTAAATTGGCTCCTGTAGCTAAATTTTAGCTGTGGCAGCAACAAAATTTGCATTTGTAGTTAATTTATTTGCGGTAACAGCTAAAATTCAGCTGCAGGAGCTAATTTAATGGCTGTCCGTGTCCGTGCTAGCTACTTAGCTGCTGCAGCTAAATTATTTTTTCCGTGTGAATTTCAGAATTTGATATGTTGTTTTCAACACAAACTCTGAGTGGACCTCCTGTGACACAAAATTTTTTCATCATAAAAATCATCAAACGCGATTGGCGGCGCATCACAGAGTAATTTTTTTTGACAAAACTGACATGACTCCTTGATCCGATGGTACACTGTAATATTTAATGGAATATTTTTAGCAGCAAAAGTCAACCCCCAGCCAAAAGTCAAGACTTTGAAGGTCATTCTCATAGTCCGTGTCACGATCAACCCTAGTAGTAGGCAGGGGTCGGAGTCGAAGCTTTCACATAGCCGACTCCGACTCCGACTGCGGACCACTTAAAATTTCCGACTCCGACTCCGACTCCGACTCCGGCTCCGGCTCTAATGTTTATTCTCATGAATAAAAATTCCAAAAGAACCAAACTTGAACATAAGATAGACATTATTCGTTATCGAGGTTTTTCGACCTGTGTTTCAATATTTTATTTATTGATATATTTTTGAAGTTTGATTTGCTAAAAATGTCGAGGCTAAAATGCAAACAATATAACAGAATTCCAAGTCGTAACTAATTTTAATGTTCTATTTCAAAATTTTATGCGTGAATTATTTCTCCCATCAACATTGTTCAACAGATATGAATATTCCAAATGTGAGAAAAAACTTCGTCAACAACTTTCGACAAAGAATTTTCTCTAAAACTTTCATTCATGAACCGTTGATCTGATGCAGTACATAAATTTGTATGTTTTTATATGCAGCAGCTTATTGAACAATTAGAACCATAACAGGGTGGTTGAAAGAGCACGTTTCTTGATTATTTCAAGATATAATAAACACAAGAATAAATGAATCAAAAATATTTTGTTTCTGAATGTTTCCATTCCTCACTGTAAAAAATAAATGTGGAATATTTCACCAAAAATCTTCCACCAGGAATAGGGAACTTGACATCCTGATTTGGTAGAGTTTGCCCTTACTTTTTGGAGGATTCAACACCCGAAAAACGGAATAGCTCCTCAAAATGGAGGGAAAATCCCCTATTTTTGATGGAAAAACAATTTTCCCACGACCAGGGGATGGAATCCGCCATCAAAATGAGGAAAAACTCCCCATATTTTTTCTAGTGTTTGTAAATCTGTCACATCTCTGATAACATCAATGAATCAACACAATCTGCGAATGATTCTCAAACAACTCCAAAACGATTTCCGTTCTGGTAATGAGAATAAGTGCAATATAAATCTATTAAGCAAATAAGCATGGAGTGATCAGGTAATAATTACAGACCTATCTTTCCTTTGAAACTTTCGTATTCATTGCAAACTTGTAATACTGATAAGAAGAGAGAGAAATCCCATACAGCAAAGTTAAAGCGGTCAAAAACCGGATCCCCTTGAGCTTTTATATAGCACAACGTTACAAGACTCGTAAATAACTAAAGTATTTCTACTAGGGCATTGCTTTGTCAGGGCGCTAGTAATGTATTTGATTACTGAAATGTGAGGTTGAGCTTTATTGAACCTTTTCTATAGCACTAAACAGGCAGTAATTCAGGGAGGCCTCGATAATTAACAACTGTTGTAGCTTGAATTTCACAACTATTCGTGTGTATTTGAGTTTATCATCATTTACATCATGGGACAATGAGAACTGATGATTTTACGGTAAATGGTTAAACAAAACAAAAATTACCTATGGGAACCAAAATTTGATAATTCTCATTGATTTTCCTGTAATGACCACCCGGCAAGAAAAATTCCATATATGGACCAATATATGGTCATATATGGCCATATATGAAAGTGCGGAACTTATCAGCATTCATTCCACTTCCCTCCTTTGGTTCTTCATAGCATTCCACAGAACATTATAAAATATTTTTGTTCATATATGGATATATATAATAATGTATGATTGAATGTGATCACATATGGCCATGTACAGTCTCATTCATAGATGATCATATACAACCATACATGAATTATTTTTTCTCGGGCAAATTATTTCAGTGTGCTTTACAATTGAAAACATATCCTACACTGAAAAAAAAGTCTGGTAATTACGAAGACGTGGTATGTTTAAGACAAGTATTCGAAAGAAACAATGAATGGTAGCGCTGTGACAACAGTAATATAGCTGGTACAACGATCTGGTATCCGTTCCACAACGATACGAATTTTCTCTCCATCTACACTTTATTATTGTATTTCAATAAAATACCCGTTATGCTGTTTGAAAAACCGACGACCAAGGAATTGTGGCGATTCTGTGTATTTTGATACACATCTATGAGTGAAATTCCAGTCAAAGAAATGGATACTGATTGGATCTGTGGCGTATTGTCATGCTTTATGGTGCTCTCCCACAAGCTGTGAACGAAACAACTCAGGATTCATCTCACATCAACCACAGATTATTGGATTTGACGTATTACATCCTAGACAGCACGAAGCTCTGAAAGATAACATATATGCTGTCTGGAATACAATTTAGAAAAATTCCATTGCATTTAATAACGCGAAGGATAAATTGCTAAGAGCTCGATAATATCAAACTCGAATTCTCAGTATGGTAAACAAGTAATTCGACATTGTTGATGCCATTTCACGATAATCGGTGTATAATTTTGGAACCCTGAGTTCCTTAGTGGTATTTGTATCCCTCGTACTTTAAGGACACTGTGTTTTATTCAGCTGATGAATCAATATTCATAATGATGGAATTTATTGAGATAACATTGCGATTTTTGAAACTTATTGAAATCATTTTTTGTTGTTGTCAAGGTAATAACTGAGAAAAACTAGAAGTACACAATTTTTTGAACCTTATTTGAGCACTTGCAATTTTATAGTTTTTGTAATTTTATGTATTCTTTGAGGTGTTTTCAAACAGAAATACGAATAAAATAGAGCGAATGTCAGTACCATATAGATAATCGAAAGAATTTTCTTCTTATGATTATAATTACTATTAACCTTTAGATCTGGTCAATTCTCTGGGCGTGTCTCTGGTGAAAATGGGAACTGAAATTAAGCGCAGACGAAAAGTATGGTGAAGCGTACCAGAACCGTTGATGAAAAGTGAACAAAAAGTAAATGGAAAGGTTTTGAAGAGTACTTGAAGGGAAGTTTGGAACAAAGAAAGCTTATAAAAGTCAATGCTCCATGAAGAGTATGAACAATATAAGAGGATAAAAATTTTAAACACTTGGCGAGATTCGAACCCATGATTTCCATCATTGCGATCCAGCGCTTTACCTATTCAGCCATGGAATGCTATGATTCCTGCCAGTTTAAAACCGATACTCAAAGTCTGTATAAAATG
The DNA here is from genome assembly GCA_018340375.1 of Gonatopus flavifemur. Taxonomy (NCBI): domain Eukaryota; kingdom Metazoa; phylum Arthropoda; class Insecta; order Hymenoptera; family Dryinidae; genus Gonatopus; species Gonatopus flavifemur. The sequence continues at coordinate 23,535,421 of JAFFJZ010000004.1, forward strand.
ATTCGCAATACCTTCCATCGAACGTAACAGTACTTTTCCCAAAACGGCATTGAACGTTTATAAAGCGTATTGATAACATATAATTTCAGTACTCTACAACAAGCAATTATTAAACGCTTCGGGAAGAGAAGATTGTAACCTTCTTACGTTTCTTGTTAGCTTCGAGTGCGCTTACTATTTTCACCAGGGGTGTCACGACTATGACTCATAAACTACGAAAGAGGAGACTTTGAAGATGAGTTGAATCATCGGTAAACGTCAAGGATTAACGACTTCTTGATAATACTTTTGACGAATTCCCCTGGTGAAAATGGGAGCGAGAAGAAAGAGTGAACGAAGCGTATGCTGAAGGGTAACAGAAAGGTTAATGGGAAGTATACGAAGCTTGAATGGAAAGGATAAAGAGAGTATGTGAAACGGGAATTGATACAAAGAAAGTGGGAAAAATTCAAGAAATCTAGACAAAAAAAATTGAACCCTATAGTGAGAATCGAACCGGCGACTTTCGCTATGGTGGGGTCTTATCCACTGAGCCATGGATCGTCGTTGACATCGATCGCTGAAAGATGTTATTTGAAGTCAGAATAGGTATGACTCGCATACGCTCCATGTAACCTACTATTACGTTACATGAAGCATATGCGAAACGGGATCGGAAGTTTATGAAACGTATACAGAACGTATGATTTGATGACTTTCCAGCAAGCGGGTATCATACGCTCCAGAAAGAGGGAGTTGAAACGTTTTTCGCTTCGTATACGTTTCCTTCTCGCTTTGTGTATACGCTTCATTTTCACCAGAGTCTGGAGAAGAAATTGCTGAATACATACACTAGCCAGTTCAAGTTCGAAGTTGTTTGAATTCAACACGTTTACATTTGGGGGTTATAGGTTTTTTAAACAAAAATTTTCGAAAGAACTTCATGTCATCCACTCAGTTGATGCGTCTCCTTGTTAGAGAATGTTCCATAACTTTAGTAGCTTTGAATATATAAGAGACCAGGATACAATCAGAAACGAAGAGATGAAAGAAAATCAACGTTACCAGTGAAATATTGCTTTGCATTTGCTGAAACAGTGACTTTTTGCTAGCTTAGCAAATAATTCGCCACCTCAGGGAATTGTTGAGCCATGAGAGTTACTGATTTAGTTGTAACTACGAATGATTCGTTTGAATTTTTTGTTTGAAAATTTGCTGACGCAGCAAATCGAGGTATTATATATAGAATGGCAAAATTTTTTGCTGACCTAGCTAAAAATTTGCTATAACAGCAATCGTGTTAGCTACAACAGCAACTTTTCAGCTGTGGCAGCAAAAAATGTTTGCTCCGCCAGCAAATTTTCAGTATTATATACAGAATAGCAAACAAATTTTGCTGGGATAGCAAACATTTTTTGCTGCCACAGCTAAAAATTCGCTGTCGCAGCTAACAAGATTGCTGGAACAGCAAATAGTTTGCTGTCACAGCAAAAAATTCGCTGCTCTGGCAAAAGGAACCCAGCAAAAGTAGATTTCGCTGTGACAGCAAACTATTTGCTGTTCCAGCAATCTTGTTAGCTGCGACAGCAAAGAATGTTTGCTATCCCAGCAAAATTTGTTTGCTATTCTGTATATAATACTGGAAATTTGCTGGCGGAGCAAACATATTTTGCTGCCAGAGCTAAAAAATTGCTGTCGTAGTTAACACGATTGCTGTTATAGCAAATTTTTAGCTAGGTCAGCAAAAAATTTTGCTATTCTATATATAATACCTCGATTTGCTGCGTCAGCAAATTTTTTCTCTCCGTGTAAATCTGGAAAAGTGAGAAATCACACGTTCCAGTCCACTAAGTCTCAGAAGTGAGCCAATCCGCTTCGAAGGGCATTCTCACTCGTTTCGAGTGAACTCTCACTCTTTTAGAGTGGAAAATTCACTCTAAAATTGGAGTGGGGGTGAGAACCTCGGCACTTAGAACTCTATTCTGAAAGAGAGGGAATTCCACTCGGAATTCCGACAAGCTCACTCCTGGTTGCCTAAAGAGTGAAATCTCAATCTAAAAATTTTAGAAAAGACTATCTCAGAAAAAAAGTCGCAGCGAAATCCCTGTTGATTTCGTAGTCAGGGTGAATTTTTCTCTCCATGAAACTATGGAATTGAAAATAAATCGTCATAATATCACGACCCCTTGAGGAAGATAATGAAACATTCCCCAGCAAAGAAAAATGATGGACATTTTTTAAATCAAAACACCTCAAAGTAGTGTCAGTTTATTGAATTCAAAATATCATCTCTTGAATTTCGGCAGCTACAGCATGACACGCAATTCTGCTTCTCTTGAAGAGATTTACCGTTTTCAAGTGACCGGTCGATCAATACCATATCCATATTAGCACTCCACCACCGTAATGACGCATATTCATTTGCAAAGCATTCCTCAATGATACGACATAATATATAAGAAGTACAATGAAAATTGAATCCATGAAGATACGGAAAAGTCTTGCAATAAAACTGGGAAAGCAACCATTGAAAAGTAAATACACTGTTCCCAGAATTTCAGTTTATATGACGATTATATTAGGATCTTGAATAAGTTCTTGCTGTTTTTTCACAAAATAAAAACTTGATTTAAAATATAAGGAACAAAAACGTTTCATTCAAAGTAATGCCCATCAATTAGAGACCACTTTCTCCCATCTTTCTGGCAGTATATGAATTCCGCGGTGGAAAAACGACATGTCTTTTGAGGCTATCCAAGAATCGACCCATTTTTTAGCTTCTTCGTGAGAATGAAAACGCTGGTCAGCCAAGTCATATGCCATCGAATGGAATAGGTGAACATCAGAACCCTGGTAGAAATGTTACGAGTTCTGCCCTATGACCGATGAGGCACTAAGAAGGAAGAACTAATTGGGAAAAACTAGCGAGGGGCTAGTCAATAACTGATAAGTTGGATCCAACTAGCATTGATTGGGACAAACTAATGAGTCACTCATCAGTATTTGATAATCTGAACTAATTAATAATAATAGAGTGAAATCTTCTCTACTGATAATTATAAGTATTCACTCCAGGTATATATTGAATGAAGAGACATGAGCTTTTCAATCTTGAATTGAATAAAATGTTCCTCGCACTTTTTATCAGAAAAGACGACATTTTTGATGGATTAACTTTAAAAATGAGTAGAAATTGAGCAACAATATTGGCATACTTCATAAGTGCAAAGAACTTTGTATTCATTTCAAGACTCGAGAGGTAATTTCTCTTAATTGCATCTATATTCTAAGTGAAGAGTTGTAGTTATTACTACAGTATACCCCCAAATTTCTAAGAGTAAAATTTCCACTCTCAATGTAAAATGCATTAGCACTTTCACTCTCCAAGAATGACAAGATGACTTTAGTAGAGTGAATCTCTTCACTTTTCAAACTAGAATGAAAAGTATCACTCGTAAGTAGAGAGTCAATTATAATTCACCTATTTGTGAATTAAAATATCACTTGTCTTAGAGTAAAATAACCCAGCTTATTCATATTAAATCGATGCTCAGATTTTCTATTTCTTGCAATGCTTGGTTTTGAATATTCATCTAAACTTTTGTTTACTTTCAGGATAATTATTTCATTCTCTTGGAAACTTATGGAATTTTCTTATTAAAAGTGATGGTACTGATCTGGAATATCTTTAGTTCTATATGATATCAATAATTGATAATCCTAGGTGTCATTAGCCAATACCTCATGTCTCATACCTCATTAGTCACTGTGTCTGATACCATGTATTTATGAACAATAGTGAGTATACCCTGTAACAATAAACAATACTAGATATAGCTGATAAATACCATGTATCGATGAACAATATTGGATACAGTTGATCGATGCTATGGATCGATGAACAAACTTGGATATAGTTGATCGATACTACATATCCTTGTAGAAGATCATATTTAGGTTGTTTGAACTGTATATATGAACTTTAATGTTGATTTTATTTATGGAAATTGCAATTGTAGATCTCTTTCAATTTCATAAAACTATTTTTAATTAGATCTTACGAAAGCTTTTCAAATTGATATTCCAGTACTGGATGTACTGAAAATCATTTCAGTTCTTTGGGTTGATTTTTTATAAAAGAGTTTGTTTTTCGTGATTTATTAAGTTATACAAAAAATGTTTACAAAACCCCAGTAATTTTACACTTTTGAATCATGAAACATTTATTCCGATACATAGTTTAAAGTGTTTTGTCTTTTCAGATACCCAAGAACGTTTCAAACAAAACATTTTATTCTAAATATCTAGATCTCCTTGGAAACGTATATCATTCAATGGAATATTTTGATCACAGTCTTCTTGTATTGTAAGAGTTCCTTTCAGATTCATATACTCTTACTAAAATACATTGAAAATCTGAATTATTCTTTGACTTATTCTCTTTTCATGGGCTTTTTTAATGGCTTCTGTATATGTTTATTAATCGTATAACACTAATATACAACTATTCATTCGAAATTTCAAGCACGGAGTACTGTTAGTGCCATCTGTGATCAAACAGCCAGAACTTATTCAAGGTCCTACCCAGACAAAAATTCCCGGGTGGGCGGGATTCCCAAATTCGCATGTGGACTCAGGTTCCTGGCTGGTACCCGCCAGGTCCTGGCCAGGTCCTGCCCGAGATCAGCCAGGTCCTGCCTGGAAACCCTCTGGTTCCTGCTCGGGACCTGTCAGGTTCCCGCCCGGGACCCGGCAGCCGGGTCAGGTTCCCGCTTGAGTCACCACCTGGCTGGTCCCGGGCGGGAACCTGACCGGCCCCGAGCGGGAACCAGAGTCCACATGCGAATTTGGGAATCCCACCCACCCGGGAATTTTTGTCTGGGTAATAGGATATATTCAATGAGGAATGTAATCCAACTATCGAAATAGGCCTGTTCTCCAAATTCACAATTGAATTGATATTCACAATAAGACTTTAATTACTTATTTTCCGTAGGGCTTCGGCATCCCAACATTACGAACCACAAATACGTTCATTGTTTTCCTTGTTAAGCATTCATTGGTATACAGAATACTTTAGAGCACGAATTGCCTAATGTACCGGCTATCAAATCTTTTGGTCGTATCTTTCAAAATATTCGAGTACTCCAATTCAAAGTTGGATAGTTTGAGATTAATATAACGAAAATGAGATCAGTTCTCAGCCCTGTTAAAAATGACGGACATAAACGGGGAGAATTTGGTTATATACGAATCCTTACGATTCATCCCGTTTAATGTCGGGTTTTGTCCCAATTGGTTTCCGAACTTTTCCGCACACTTCCGTCATTTTTAACAGGGAGGATAATAGTATCATATTTGGGCACTGTTTTAAGACTATTCCAAAATTATACAGAGATAATTTACACAGAGATAACAAATCATTTGAACTGCGAAATCTGATTTCATTGAGCAATCTATTCGCTATTACAACAATTTTGCTAGCTATGAAAGTAATTTTTCCAGCTGTTATAGGAAGGAGTTCAAACTCTTTCGACTTTGTTTGATATTCCCCGAATAATAGTGAAAATCTAACTGTCTCAGCCAATAATTCGTAGCTACGGGCGAATAATTGACTGAGAACACTAAGAAAAAAGATAGAGGGCTCAACTACGCACGACAAGTGGGTGCGTTCAATCCAAATCCTTCATCAACTCAGTTCGAATACAAGGTTAGTCCAATTATGCGTAGCTGAGTCGATTATAAATTCAGTTGAATCAAGCAATTATTGCAGTTGCGTTTTCAACTGTCTTGCATAATTAGATCCACTACTATTCCTTTTTCTCAGCGTGAAGAAACTAAGCGGAGGTAAGTTCAGGAAAAAGAAAGAGTGAAGGAGTGGATGAATTAACGAAATATATCAAACGATGTGGTTGAATAAGAGAAATATTAAGACCGGAGAATAAGAAGTAGAGAAAGACAGGATGAATAATACACGGTGAGAGGAAACTGAGTACGAAGAATTCTCAGAAAATTACAGAAAGATATGTGAATTGATGTGAATGATCGTGAAAAGAAGTAACATTGTAAGAGAAAATGTAATAAAGAACTGAAACCTAATTGAAATAAATCTATCAGAAGAAATTTCATCATTTCAGAGAACTTTGTCTGATGGAAGGTATTTCTTAACATTTAATGCGATATGATCACTACAATATTAAACCTTAAACTGCAAAAGTTAAGGCAATTCCACCTCTCCTCGCTCCGATCAGAGAGGAATTCTTGTTACATCAGAAATGAGGGACTTCTTTGCAACCAAATATTCAATGAATGTTCAATAAACATTTGAAAGACGCATGAATATTCGAATGTTTCAGAATTTTGAGAATCACTTTTAGAGTGGCCACAACTAAAATTATCATTAGAATAAGTAATCGTAAACAAAATTAATTCCATGCAACTTTTTTGCACTTCTCACTTGAAAGTAACCGTTCGCTACAGGCTGCCAGTGTGCAACCGTTTGAATCGTTGGCGCTCGAGGTTGTTCGGACTGCGGAATGATAACACCAAATGAAAATACCGAAGAATAGATTCTGTTTTATACAGGATATATCTAATTTTTATCAATAGTTTATGCAAGTCTATAGAAACTGAATACTTTTTCTATGAAAAAGAATCGATTCTGTTCAAGAATCGACATCACTAAACTGACGCTAACAGTAGCGAGTTTGCGGCTGCTCGTAATAAGATACAGTTGGAACTGTACATTGAGCACCAAAAAAGATCGATACGAATGAATGAACTCTCGAGCAGTGAGAAACACTAGATAGATGAGGGAAACAAGAGTTTCCGATCCAAAGAATTGAGTTAAAATACTTCCAGAACGATTCAATCGAGTTTGACATAAGTTATGATGATCGGAACACGATGAAAAATCAATCTATTCGACTCCTGTTCTCTTGGGGCTTTTAATTGTAGCCTAATCAAACGAAAGGACATCTTTTACATATCTCAATGATATCTCGCAACTTCGGAATTCGGAAGAAGTCTTTTGGAAATCTAAAAGATGTCTCAAGCCTCAAATTTGGACAAGAGCTGTGCGGTTAATCGATTAAAACGGTTAATTTTCAACGATTAATGGAATAATCGAAAGATTTCGGTTGATTGTTTCTACAATCCTTTGACTAAATGTTAGAGCGGCGCTGGAATGTTTGCGTTGTTCTTGATGGAGATTACGTTGATGAATAAAGCTAATTTTGAACAAAAAAAAACGTGTTTTCTTTGCTAGGCCCATGTGTTATGGTTGCAAAACTTGGACAATCGGGAAAACTGACCAACGAAGACTTGGTGCTTTTGAAATGTGGTGTTATAGAAGGATGCTCAGAATGAAATGGATAGAGAAAGTGAAAAATGAACAAGTACTTGAGAAGGTAAATGAAAAAAGAAGTGTTTTGAGACAGGTCGTGAAAAGAAAAAGTAATCTGATAGGACACACATTAAGGCATGAGAGTTTATTGTTAACAATATTGGAAGGAAAAATGAATGGTAAAACTTGTAAAGGGAGACCCAAATAAAGTTATATGGAGTAAGTTATACAAGATAAGTGGTATCACAGACATGTTGAAATCGAGCGTTTAGCGGATAATAGTCAGGGTTGGAGGATTCCATCAAACCAGTCATAAGACTGATCACTTCATGATGATGATTTTTCTAAAAGAAAACCCATTTCAATGCATTTTTTTATAACTTCAAAAAAATAGTTCCCCTTTCTCTCGATTCGAAAAAAGAAAATGAATAACGTGCATAAAACTTGGCTATTGTCATTAGCTTCAGAACGGTGTACAGCATTACGCAAAATTCTGATAAATATAAATTTCTTGGCTGAGGATCAAAATTTCCTCCGTCCTACAAGCCGTACTGAATATTTCCACCACAGAGTCATTGGGTGTTCGTCAACACCCTTACTTCCATAATGAATTTGAACAAAACTATGGTCCCCAACCATAAACAAACAGTATAATGTTTTACATGCAGAATTATTTCATTTCACAATAAACAAATACCAGCAAAGTAAGTATTGTTTATTCTCCAACTGGAAATACATATCTTTCTGTTACTTACCAATGAGAAATCATGTCTTCGGCGCAATTCCCCCAATTTAAAACAACTATTCTGACGTACCAGGCAAAAAAGTTGTCAACTCAATTTTTTTCGAAAATATATCATTGAGCTGATGTTCCATAAAGAACCTACAGCTTCCATCACACGAGGATAGTGTATGAGAATGTGATGCTCAGGCTCTAAGGATTCCGGAAGAAGTTCTGAATGAACAGATGAATATTCTTCCATTTCAACTTGCGATTGTTTAATGTTGCTGAAGTTTGAATCGTTTATTGAAACGAATTAATGATCGAAAAACAAAATAATGAGACCAAACTCCAGTTGAGACCCTGGATCATGCAGCACATTCTCTAAACGATGTTTTCCATTTTGAGAAGTCAAATCGAGAGGTTGAATAACGATGATTTAACAGATTTTATGAGTTTGAATTACCATTTCGTTTTTATAAACGATTCAAACTTCTACAACATATTGTTTATGAGTATTGACATCAAGAACTTTACTAGTACATATATCTATTATTGTTTCCAAACTTAGAAGCAATCCCCAGTATTGATGATTTGTATCAATTAGATCGTCAACCATGAGTGGTAAATATTTCATGAAACATGTCATTTCAGCGGTACTCATTACTATATACGAGGTGTGTTCAAAAAGTAAGGTGACTTTTCAAATTTCGCGGGCAACGTACTTTCGATTATCGATTTTTTTGTTTTGTTATGTTGGCACACTCTTCCCGAACATCTGCACCAAGTTTCAAGTGTATAGCATTTTTTGTTTGGTTGTGAGAGGCGTAAAGGTTATAAGTGTTTTGCGTGCTCGGCGATTTCTTGCTATCGAAAAATATGGATTTGCATCAAATTTTGTGTAAAAAATAAAATAAAGTGCTCCGAAACACTTAAAATGTTGACAGTAGCATACGGTGAAACTGTTCTGAGTAAAAAAAATGTTTACAAGTGGTACAAACTCTTCCAAGATGGCCGGGAAGATGCCAATAACGAGCCTCGAACTGGACGCCCAAGCACGTCAACAACTGATGAAAACGTTCAAGCAGTGAAGAAAATTGTTTTGGAAAATCGTCGAATCACTATCAGAGAAGTTGCTGAGGATGTTGGTTTATCGCTTGGCTCGTGCCATGAAATTTTTTCTAACGTTTTGGGCATGAGACGTGTGTCAGCGAAGTTTGTTCCGAAATTGCTAAATTTTGACCAAAAGAACCGTCGCATGAGCATCGCTCAAGAACTGTTGAATGACGTCAACGACGACCCAGATTTACTCAAAAGGGTCATAACTGGTGACGAATCATGGGTATATGGTTATGATGTCGAAACCAAAGTCCAATCGTCCCAATGGAAGACCCCAGATGAGCCAAGACCGAAAAAAGCACGCCAAGTTCGATCAAATGTCAAAGTTTTGCTCACTGTTTTCTTCGATTACCATGGCGTGGTGCATCAGGAGTTCTTACCATATGGTCGTACGGTCAATAAACAGTATTATCTTGAAGTTATGAGCCGTTTGCGAGAAGCAATACGAAGAAAACGTCCAGAATTGTGGATAAATAATTCATGGCTTTTGCATCACGATAATGCCCCTGCTCACTCATCCTTGCTTGTGAGAGATTTTTTGGCCAAAAACAACACCACAATCATGCCTCAACCACCATATTCACCGGATTTGGCCCCATGTGACTTTTTCTTGTTCCCAAAACTAAAGAGACCTATGGAAGGACGGAGATTTGCAACGATTGAAGAGATAAAGACTGCATCGCTGAAAGAGCTCAAGGCTATACCGAAAAGTGCTTATGAGAAGTGCTTTGAGGATTGGAAAAACCGTTGGCATAAGTGTATTGTATCTGAGGGGGATTACTTTGAAGGGGACAACATAAGTATTGATAAATAGATAAATATTTTTTCTTAGAAATACAAAGTCACCTTACTTTTTGAACACACCTCGTAGTTCTTCTTCAATTGTGTTTCAGATGTAATTAACAGCTCTCAAAATAACATTCAAATATTCGAATGGAAATGTTTTTGTTGTTGATAAAATTGATAAGAATAAGAGGTACGTCATATCGACAAATGCCTTCAAAAATATCATGCATCACAAACATTTTTGAGGACATGATACAGGATTAAGGTATTGAAAATACAATATTCACGAATTCCAGTCGCAGAAATATCATTTTTCACCACATCTGATAAATAACTACTTCAAGTCCTGAGTTCACAATCACGTGGATGAAATATTTTTTGTATATTATCAAATTTTGTCAAACAAAATCTACAGAAATATGTTGCCCGAAAACTTTCACTGAATCCCAGAATGGAATGAATTCCTAGATTGTCACTGAGAATCAATGCCAACGAAAAGTAAAGTCGAATAATCCCCTGAGGTGTCTGAATAAGTATTCCTTCATTTTCTAAAAATTTCAATTCCTTGATTGCTTCTGAAAAAATAATCTCGTTCCTATAAACTTTTCCATCCAATGAGTGAAATAACACGAAGAGAAAAACATTCTCTAATTTATATTGTAAATCGTCTGGTAAACATGCAATCCTCCAATAGACCGCACTGCACTTTGAAATGACTTTGTGGGTTCCCAATGGATTATTCGGCTCGTAATTATCATATGACATGTATAGCGGAATTACAATTTTATTTGTGAATGATGAATTCATTTCTTTCCATGAAGAACTCTGAACAAAATTAACTCTCATTGTTGCAGATGTGTCTTGCAATATTTTCAAATAATTCACTGTACTTCTGAATATTCCAGGTAACTCAAAGAATTGCTTCAAAACTTTCCTAAGTGATATTAATTCAACCGTCACTGGAATTGTCTTGTAAACAATTACTCCATAGCGTTCTTTGAATTCTTGTCTCTCACCTATTTTGCAGGATCGAGGTGTGATGAAACTGTTTTTCTTCTCAAAATAGCTGAAACTACGTTATCCAGAATCAAACTCATCAAGAGGATAAACATAAGTATCAATAATATCGTCGTACTTCCCACGCATCTAAAAATTTTCTTATCTTGATGAAACAGTTGAATGTGTTGTAATAAACAAGTATTATCACTAACAGAATATTTACAAAACGAACATGAAAATATTTTATTGGATATCTTAAACAAATAGCTACTAAGAGTTGAATAACCCAGGTAGGAATTAACAAATGGCCCGATCTTAGCCCAATGATGACTCATATTGGGCCAGAATCCATGAAAAAAATGGCCCAAGCTTGGTAAAATCTCAGAGGATGACAACCTCGTGCCAGGCTTGGTATTCAATATTGGGCCAGAATGCAATGCCAAGCATGACCCAATATCTCATGATATATGTATGATGAGTATTTTGAAGCTTGGCTCATACGATTAAACCGGACCTGGCCCAAGTTGTGTATATTAACTTTTGCCATGCTTCAACCTGATTCTTCAAACATACTTTTCATGCCATCCCTGCTGAAAATTTCCCATAGAAAACGATAAGATTTTTATCAGGGATATCGGTACAACTCTGTAAAAATCACAAACATGCAGATGTGGCATAGGTTCTCAAATAAACATTGGTTGTACATTGGCCCAATATTGATTCACCATGCTTGACAGTTTAATGTTTTGCCAAGCTTCAACCACTTGTTGTAATGACATTCCCTACGAAACGTGGTATAGATTCTCAAATAACAAATGGTTTAATATTAGGCCGATATTGGTTCGCCATGCTGGGCAGCTTAATGTTTTGCTAATCTTGAACTACTTGTTGTATAGGCATTCTTTATGAAACATGGTGTGGGTTCTCAAATAACAAACGGTTTTATATTGGGTTGATATCGGTTCGCCATGTTTGGCAGCCCAATATTTTGCCAAGCTTGCACCAATTGTCATATTGGCATTTCCTATGAAACCCGGTATGGTTTCTAGAACGAACAACGGTTGTATATTGGCCGAATATTGGTTCGCGATGCTTGGCAGCCCAGTATTTTGCCAAGCATGGGCCAGTTGTCAATATTGGCATTTCCTAACTGGAAATTTTATCACAGTCAATATGATATGTAACAATTATGATAATATGGCCCATCAAAGTTATGTTCAATGAATCATAAATCGGTTGAAATGATTTTCATCAGTGTCATCGCATCTATCGGCATTTTGTCTCCTGGAGTGGTGATGCCGTAGTATGCTCTGTGTGAAAATGTCTGATCACGATGATGAATTTGAACGTAGGATGAGTTAACATAAGTGATACATTTGGATTCAAACTCTTTACACGTGTCTTGCTCTAGTCTCGACTCTCTTCGTCTGTGTGTTTGCCGTTGAAGGGGTTTTCGGTCACAAATCGTATGATGGAAGAAGAGTCGTTGCGGAGCGTTCACCGCGTGTGTTTGTGTTCGGTCGATTCTCGAGATCTTCTGATCTACCCTAGTAAAAATGACTCATATAAGAACATATGAAAATCATATGTGATCCATATAAAATTCATATATGGTCATATATAATCCATATTGAATTCATGTATGACCCATATATGACCCATATATAACGCATATGTAATCCATATATGACCCATGAATGCAAGATTTTTTCACATATGAAAAAAATTCTGTCATATATGGAATCCTCCTGGAATCTGTCACATCTCCATACATGGATTATATATGCATTATATATGGATCATATATGGATTGTATATGGATTATATATGATTCCACACGTTTTCATATGTGGACCATATATGGATTATATATGTATTATGTTTACTGTTTAATAGGGTACTAATTCATGTTCAATTTTGATATCCAAATAGTTCCTTTTCAGTGTTTACCGCGCAGTTCATCGTCTCCTACTGAAATCTTCTATTGTTTTTCCCCGTTGTTAAACTCATGGTGTAGCGAAGCAACCGCTTCGACCACGTGCACAGAAATTATAACCTTTTACAGGAAATAGTCTACCTTGTTTGCACGAAACATAAGTGCATTATTATTTTATATTCTAAGGAATGGTGTGTGAGTGAAGTGAGTTGTTTGAGTGTGTTTTTCATTAGTTATAGTGTTTCCTTTGTTTGCAAAATGATGAAATTCTCCTAAGAGTCTGGCATCCGCCAATTTGGACTTATGCCGGAATAAAAAATGTCATCAATTAATTAGAGTGGTTATTTCAAACTCCTGGATTATTTCCTCTTTGATTTCCATCGAATGATTTTATTCTTGGGGTTTTTCGCTTCTTTTCGATTTCTTTGAATTCGCACCAATGTCCAAACAGAATTCGCATTCTGTTGACAATGGCAATCGAAAGTGAAACAGATTTTAATCGCCAAATCAAACGATTTCAGTGCTGATGGAATCCCGTACACTTTGTCGTTGAATATAGTATAGTATGCTGCGACTCGATTTGAAGCAGTATTCTGCTTGACAACTTTGAAAAAAAATTTTTTCTTACATTTTCCGAAAGTGAATATATTCAAGAATGTTAGCTCAAAATTTTAGGAAGATTGAAGCAGTCCAACTATCCTTTTTCACCTTTCGAACGCACCTACCTGAGCGCGCTATTCTGACCCGCCCAAAAAACGTACTTTTCCCGGGAACAGATTCACTGACGAAGGAGGTACTAGCAACATGAGAACGTCAGCAGCAAAATTGAAAAAGTCTAACGATCCGAGTTTCGACGTGAAAGTTGATAATACTGGTACTTATTCTTTTATTTATTTTTTTACTGTGTGTTCTCAATGCTCTCACAGTGGACACTGTATTCTGTTTGCCATATACAAATAAAATTTCCACAATATGGGTTGCGAGGCCTTGGTTTCAAAGTGTGCGTTACTTTTGGCTGTGGAGACAGGTACATCAATTCATGTCCAATGATCGGCACTGCCCACGTAGAAATTGACGGATGGTCCAGTACCGGCTCAATACAGGCTGCCAGTGTGCAACCGTTGGCGGCCGGTGTCGGTCGGACTACGGAATGATAACGCAAAATAACTCTGATCCGGTACCGGTTACCAACATCAATTCAGTACTGGAAATCAGTGTAGTTCCGACATTGAGAACTAATACTACTAGTGTTGATCGGTATTCAAGTACCAACGACTGTTACTCAACCGTTATTTGCGTTGTTGTAACTTTGGAAGGTTTTGAATGGATTATCAAAATTTCTGCACTAGGGGGAATTTAAAGTGGTATTTACTATTGGATCATAGGATGACCGCCAACGGTTGCAAACTAGCAGCCTGTATTAAGCCGGTATTGAATCATTTGTCAATTTCTACGTGCACGGCCAATCAAGTCTTCTCTCAAAGTATAAGAGGTTCTTTATTCACATTGGTTCGGTGCCGAATCAACGTTGGAGGCCAACGCTTGCGTATTAAAATTGTGCCGTCGTTAATCCGACATTGGTGGAAAAGTGGTCAATAACGGTTGGTTCAAATATCGAACCCGTACCGATACGAACTTAAAATGAAGTCGGTTAAGTACCGATCCGTTCGTCACTATCGGCTCAGTACCGGGATTTCTACGTGGGTGGATATGAAATAAATCGTCGACTCGCATTCGTGTTTCGTTTGCTTGGTATTGGCTTCAAAGGGATACAGTTATTTTGTGGACTGATGGAATTACAGACAACTTTCAATATAAAAATCTATTATGAAATCGTAGAGAACGTCAAAATCACTGTCAAAATTGTATTCGATTCAGTTCAACGCAAGGCAACCGATCAAGAAAAAAAGTTAAATGTCGAAAAGGGATTTGGTGAAAATTCGACGGTTTCTGGAGACGGATCCTGAGCAAACAGAGGTTCTACTTCGCTCAATGGTATCGTGTCTTTATTTGGCGAATACAGCAAAAAAATTCTTGACGTGGTAGTTATGTCAAACATCACAGACGCTATTGGTTTTGCTGCGTGGTATGAAAAGCATAAAGCCAATTGTCGTGCAAATCACGAAGGTAGCGCCGGTAAAATGGAGCTTCAAGGTGTTGTGAAAATGTTATTAAGATCGCTAAAGAGATATGCAGTGCGATATGGCTTTTATATAGGCGATGGCGACTCAAAAACATTTAAAATGCTGCTCAATACATACCCGTACGGCGAAAATTTCGTTGTGAAAAAGCTGGAGTGTGTGCTACATGTTGCCAAAAGAATTTTCAAACGCGCAAGTGATGCGAAGAAAATTTCAACTCAAAGGAGAAAAGCTGAGAATGCAAAACTGAAGGCCAAAGAAAACAAACGAAAAAAATAGCTGCACCGAAAGAAGTTGTGAAGAAACCAAAAATCGTAATTAAAAAAGTGAAGACTGCTGATCTAACTATCAAACTAGTGAAAAAGTTATCCCAAAACTACAGTCTTGCAATTCGAAGGAATTAAAAGTCAATAGAAGACATGCGAAACGAGATCTGGGCCGGCTATTACCACAAAATCTCAACAGACTCCAAACCACGGCATCTGTACTGTTCAGACAGCTGGTGCAAATATAAGAAGGCTGAAGCAAACAACGCTTCAAAAAATTATAAACATTCTTCTGCTCTTGCTAGTGACGTACAAGAGGTGCTGAAGCCGATCTACGAAGATCTAACAAAAATGGAATTACTGGAGAGATGTATGGGTGGAAACACTCAAAATAACAATGAGTGTTTCAACTCAACAGTTTGAGCTATGGCACCGAAGCATGTCTATAATAGCGGAAAAATCGTTAAAATTGCATGCCTCACTGCTGCCTCCATTTTTAATGAAGGATTCAGCCCAGTTTTGAAAATAATGGAAATTATGGGCATGAAAATCAGCCAAACTGCCATGCAGTTCGCCAATATGCGCGACCAACAGCGCATCGTTCAAGAGAACCGCCGCTCGACTGAGGCTTCTAAGTAGAGCAGAACTCACAAAAAGCAGGCTAAATTAGATGAGAATACTCGCCTGGAACCATGGTCGTGAAAACCAAGTACCATGGTCGTGAAAACTCAAAAACTATTGAATTATGAAATTTTGAACACATATTCTATATGCTTGTATAAACCGACCTAACTATTGTACAATCAACTTGAAATTTGATTTCTAACAATATTTTTATTGCAAAAAAAAGACGCAATTTTTTTTCCTCTGTATTTTAGCCACCATCTTGTTGATTTCGCACATACATTAAATATTTTAGTTAGATCGGTTCCTGGGGTCATACTGAACATAAAACTATTTGATGTTTTCATTTCAGACCATCCGTCGGCAAGATTTTCTGACCACGGTGACGTTACCTACTTTTTGAGGTGTTGGCTTTGACCACACTTTGCATGTATAAAAAATGTATAAAATAAATAAAAAAAATTTTTTTATGTACTTCAAGAGTGTATTTATTGAGCATTTCAAACCCTGCATCCATATCTTCGATAGTATTCTCAGGAAAAATTCACAAAAATAGCGTTTTTTTCAAAGTTGTAAAGTAGGATACTGCTTCAAAGGACCTACGACGACCAAAATTGGTTGCTGAATCAATCCGAATTTTTTCAGAGATTCTTTTGTTGATCCCCAAGTTTCTTCAATTGTATGACACTCTGTGAAAGCAATTCATGTCATGCATTAGAATGAAAAGAAGGAGGAGCGTTTTTCCGTAAAAGATATTTTTCTTGGCGGAACGGTTATTTGTTCCTCGGAAACAACGGTAACATAGTAAATTCGACTACAAATTTCTCTCCGTGTAGAGAAAAACAGTCACTGGAATTAAATATCGAATTTGTATCAGCATTGGTATTCAATTTTATCATTCTCCAACAAAGGTTGGAATACGTCTATCTAGAGAAGATGGATTTCGTCGTATCCTGCAACTTTCTTAGAAACAACGACGTTTTGTCCTCGACTGAACTTTAACGGGATTCTCATGAAGCCCATCAGGAAACGAGAAGACAGTATGAATGTAAAAAAGAAAAAAGACGGGATATATGAAAAGGGAGAAAACTTCGCCATTTCACATGAGAATCGTTTCCTGTCTTTTTCCTTTTCACTGTATGTTCTGAATTCACCTTTTCTCTTTTCCGTGCTGCGTATTTTGCATTAACGTTCCTTCTTTCACCCTCTTTTTTTATCGAGCATCAAGAGAATGTGGATGAATTGTAACAACTCTCCAGATCTTTAATCTACTTTGAAACAAAAAGTCCTCTGAGAAAGCTTATTTTGGATGATTTCAACACAAACGATCAAGTACGCGATAGAAAAGAAATTCAAAAAAAATCTCGTCAAGTTACTTGATATTTCAGATTTATCTGTGGTCAATTTGAAGGAGATTAGAATGAGGATTCAATGTTCCATGATGGAAAAATCTCGTACTTCAAATATTCTGAGTTTCGTTGCGAAATGTCAAAGAAAATGACTGTGTCACGACCGGAGATGTTCCATTACCGGCGAATCTCCCCAACAGTGAAGTGGGCACAATACATGAAGGACATTGGAATTTTTAATCAACGTTCATCACTATTCGGAACCCTTCAAATTATCCTGGGAGACTACATGAAGAAAAATGGAACTCGAAAAAATAATCATTTTTATAAAAATCTAAGACTTTTCCTTGATCTTTTAATAGACTAGGAACGATGAGGTTTGGAGGATGAATTTTTGCATGAAAATACGGAAGATTACGAATACTGTACAAAAAATAGCAGGTTTCATTGAAATTTTCAATGCTGAACGTTGAATCTTATAAAGGGCATAATAAAATTTGGCTGTTCGACATTTTGAATTTCAATTTTTTTTGTTACTTTTCAATTTGTGTTTATAATTTCTCATATTTTGGATTTAAAATTCGGTTTCTAAACCTTACTGTGTTTAGTTGATTCAAAAACTGAGAAAAAGTCTTGGATTTTTATAAACAGTATTATATTCTCGAGTTCCATTTCTCTCCGTGTAGCGGATCCCTTATGAAAAACCCCGATATCGGAATTTCATCGTTAAATCATCAGCTGTATCAATACCAGTGTTGCAAAACCTCCCGATTTATCAGAAGATCTCCCGATTTCTGTCCTTGTCTCCCGAAATACCGATTTCCGGCTGCATTTTAACGATTTTCTGATCACTTCAACAAAATCTAACGCTTTTCTGGCCCATCCAAAAATTTTCCGTTTTTCCCAATAGGAATATCAGTTTTCAGCCTGTTTTCATCAAAGGCTAGTTATATTAAAATCTCGATTTCCAAAAATTCCATAGAAAGACTGAATTTATCAATATTGAAAAGACAGTTGTCAAAGTAGGGCAAAATTAGCATTGAATATGTATATTGTGAGTGGGAATCTTAGAGCACATATTAGTGGAGCAAGCATTCCATATCAAAATAGTGTTGGAAGACGGTCTCGTCTGTGCGAACAGAAAGAACAATAAAGGGCCTTTCTCATGGCAGATTCAGTATCAAGCGTCAACATTGGAAGAACAGAGAAAAACTGTTGAACCACCCGTTTCTTCCAATATTGACGCTTGATGCAGAAGCTCCCATGAAATGGTACCTATCGGCTGGCTTTCCATGGACCGCAATTTCTAAGGAACGGAACGGAATCCGAAGATTCCGAAAAGACAAAGACATTCACCTCCTCAGTTTTCATTGTTTACAGCTGTCGCTTTTTATTCATTTGACGATCATTTCATTAACTCGTTCCCTCCAGTATAATATCTCTACATTGAGAGAGAAAATTTCCGGGAACAATAAAATATTTAGTTGAATAGTCGCCATAAAATACTTAATTGATTTGAATAAACTTTCATTAACTCAATTAAATAACTGTTTTCATTGATGAAATATTTATGAGATAGCATATTAAATATTTGTTTGATTGGATGAATATTTAATCGAGTCAATGAAAATTCATTCAAATCCATCGAGTATTTTATGGCGACTATTGAATTAAATATTTTATTGTTACCGGAAATTTTTTCTCTCGGTGTATAGTTCAATTTCCCGAAAACGGTTGACTGTGTTATTTCACTAATCCCTTCTAGATCCTTGAAGAGGAGCCAATGAGCAGTTTTCGAGAAATTGGATTTTCCGGATATATACTATGTATATTATATTTTTATTCATTTGTTTCTTTTGGGCGCTCTTTACAATCGCTTAGAGCGCCCTCCCCTCTTTAACATTACAATTTTTGAAAATTGCCTCAAATCTACTTAAATCTACTCGAACTTCAAATCTAAACTCTTATTTAAATTACATTCTCTAAATTATACAAGACTAACGACGTGCGTGTGTGTATGTGTGCGAGTGCTCATTCTCTCCATTCACTCATTCTCACGCACTCATACCCCTCCCCAATTCTTTCTCCCCGCGTTTAAACCTTCCCTTCATTCCGCCCCCTCCGCCTCTTTTCCCTCTCCCAACCTTTCCTCATTATTAATTTCCCCTCTAACCTTTTCTAAGTCCTTCATCCATGCCTCTCCTGTTCCATCTTCGTCTAATATTCTTCTCACCTCCTCCTGTGAACTATTCCCTTTCGCCCCTATTCCTCTCCTACATCTTTCCAAAACGTGATCCCATGATTCCAATTCCCATCCACATACCCGACATTTTCTTTTTTCCTCATCCTCCCAATACCTCCCTTCTCTCATTTCATTCCCTAATCTAAATCTCGCTATTCTTGATTTCTTTTTCTCTCCTTTACCCCTTTCTGTTGGATACCTTGGTCTGCCTATTGTCCATATCTCTCTATACCATATATTGTACTTAGATTGTAAGATCTTACCCCAGTTTTCCTGAGTTTGTATTTGCTTATCTCTTTCCTCTAACTCTTGATATACTCCGTTACCCCCTTCTCTTTGCCTTTCTACTTCTATTTCTGAAAATCCTCTTTCTTCGAAGAATAATTTCCTCCCTCTTTCCATCCCCATATTTCTGCCCCGAAACTTGCAACTGTTCCCACCAAACAATCAAAGAGCCACATTTTTTTCCCCCAGTCCCCACCAAATTTCTTTTTTCCTATTCCCCAAACTGGCCTCATTACTTCTGATGCTTTCCTAACCCTCTCTTTAATATGTGCATCGTTGCCTACCATTTTTCTGTAACACGTATCCCAAATATCTAATTTCCTTCACTTCCTCTATATTTTCTTTCCCCCATTTCCATTCTATTCTCTTACTTCTTCCTCCCCCTTTCCTAAATCTTATTATTTTAGTTTTCTTCATATTTACCTGGATCCTTTTCCTATCAAAATATCTCCTCAGGACCCCCATCACTCCTTTCATCTGCTCTTCATTTTCTGCTAGTACCACTATATCATCTGCGTACCCCATTGTTCTTACTCTTATATTTCCTAATCTTATTCCTCCCCACAATCCTTTAGCCAATTCTTCTTCTAAATCCCCTATGAAAATGTTGAATAAGTCTGGACTAAGCGGACACCCTTGCCTAACTCCCCTGGCCAGCCAGAACTCTTCACTAATTTTCCGGATATATTGAATGAGAATGAGTGATTTCGGGAAATGGTTGAGTGGAGATACCGAGGTTCTACTACTGATCAGTAAATTCCCTGATGGGTTCGTTGGACAAGTTCTGGACATGAGAAAATGTGTCCTGTGGGACGTGTTTTGGACAAGATTTGGACCAAGAAAATTGGTCCGGTTGTTTCAAATTTCGGACCACCTCTCGAGATATCATGTCCATCAGTTGCCCTGATCAGTCCGACAACATGCATGAATTGAGTCCGCGGCTCATCCACATTCGTCTTCCTCTGTCCAGGGCGGTCCAAGAATGTCCTAAACGATTCTACACTGTCCAAAACTGGTCCGACTGTGTCTAAACTGATTCGTGGTATGTCCAGTACCCATCCCATTGTGTCCTCCAGCGTATTCGTGATTCCAGGGAATTGTCCACATGTGTCCAGAGATGTCCCAGACGCGGAGAATTGCCTATCGTGACTATGGACAACTTTGGACCGACTAAGGACGAAGAAGCATAATTTCTATCATGGACACATGTAGACAACTCGGGGATACGGTTCAAAACCCCGCATCCTCACTATGGGCAAATTTGGACAACTTTGGACCAAGCACGGACGAGAAAGGATTATCTCTGTTCTGGACAAATGTAGACAACTCTGGGATACAATTGAAAATTCCCTATCGTGACTATGGACGAATTTGGACCAAGTGCTGAGGAAAAAGGGTCATTTCTGTCGTGGACAAATCTGGACAACTCCGAGACACGATTCAAAATCCTACATCGTTACTATGGACAGATTTTGACAACTTCGGACCGAGTGCTGAGGGAAGAGGATCGTTTCTGTTGTGGATGAATCTGGACAACTCCGGGACACAATTGAAAATCTTGCATCGTTGCTGGGGACAGATTTGGAGAACTTCGGACCGAGTGCTGAGGGAAGAGAATCGTTCCTGTCGTGGACGAATCTGGACAACTCCGGGACACAATTGAGAATCTTGCATCGTTACTGTGGACAAATTTGGACAACTTGGTACCGGGTACGGACGAGAAAGGATTATTTCTGTTCTGCAGAGATGTAGAAAACTTCGGGGCACATTTGAAAATTCCACATCGCGACTATGGACATATTTGGACAACTTTGGATCAACTGAGAACGGGGGAGGATGATTCCTATTATGGACACATGGAGACAACTCCGGGATACGATTAAAAATCCCGCATCGTTACTATGTTTCGGACCATCATGGACCTCTGAGGACGAGCCACGGACAAGTTATCAATTATGTCTAAAGTCACGGAAAATTTCGGACACGTTTTGGACACGCCGCCTGGACGTCTATGGGCACTCATTGGACAAGTGATGAACAGATGATTCAACATTGGTCCAAAATTTGAAACAAATGGACACCCACGGACATTCCGGACTGATTTTGGACCACGCGTGGACCGTTTTGGACAAAGAATGGACAGTTTTGGACATTTTGGACACATTTTGGACAAAATTCGGATGTCCCAAATTGCTTCGATGACCCATCAGGGTTGTATATGTCCCGAACTGTTATTGTCAATTCAAAACCACCCTCCTACCAAGATAGCACACAAGAATCCCAAATGAATTCTGAAGAAAGAACTCGTTAAGAACTTTCTTAGAATTCATAGAGTTCCCAAAGAGTCTCAAAAAGATTCCGATTCGTCGGACATTTAGGAGTTCTCTTTAAATTCTATGAGACTTCTTTGAGAATTTTAACGGAACCCGCAAATGCCTGCTGGATCAGATGCTTTTTGAGACTTTTTGAGAACTCTGTGTATTCTAAAAGAATTCTTAGAAGTGATTGTTCAAAAATCCATTATTCTGCCGCTTTTATTTTTTTTTTGGAAATGATGCTACCGATTTTTTACGCCATCTCCCGATTTTTCGCTACCATATCTCCCGAATTTTACGATTCCGGTTTTGCATCACTGATCAATACTATCCAAAACATATCGTTCGGTTTCATTATCAGACAAGTTCGATGAAAATACGAAATCTACGATAATTATCCGATATAAAACCGATCAGCTAGCCGATGATTTCCTGATATCGGATTTACATTGGATAATCATCGTAGATCTCGTGTTTTTATCGGATTTGTCTGATGATGAAAGCAAACGATAGATTTTGGATAGTATTGGTACAGCTGATGATTCAACGATGGAATCCCGATATCGGGTTCTTTCATCAGGGATGAAATGAATACTCAATAAAATCACCCTAACGAGTCCTTAATTTTTCAACTGTTGGGGTCGCTACTTCAATTTGTGGTTTCGAATTATTCTGCATATCAAAAATTCTCATGCTTCTTTTTACTTCATTATTCAACCATGATCGGACAAAAAAATGGATTCATGATGGCGACTACTCACTTTTTACCTTACTTTTTTCACTGCTATAGCTAAAAGAATTGCAGCTGTAGCTATATATTTATTAGTTACCACAGTAAGAATTGGTAGGTCTAATAGCACAGGTTTTTTAGTTGATGTTTGGATAGTAGAACGATTGAGCATAAATTTTGTTGTAGAAGCTTTGGCTGTGAATAATAGCTGAAAAAATAGCTCTCGTAGCTATACACTGTTGAAAATTTCTTGAAATTTCATGTACTTTTCATGTACATACGTGAATGAAAATTCAATTTTTGTGAACTGAAATAGGAATCCAAATACATGTCATTGAATTTTCAAGTTATTGTGCATGAAAATTGAAATTGATGTACAGGTGATTGAAAAAACTTAGCAAAATTTAATCCATTATAATATCATTATAATTATAATCAAATCATGGCTGTGATGGTATCCAACTCAAAATAACAAAAGTGATCCAAGTTGGTTTGGATTTGAAAAAAAATCTAAAAATGCTCATATCTCAGAAATTAATATTCAAAAAACGGGAAATTCTTGCATTATGGATGCAGAATATGCCCTTGAAATACAATTTTTCTCACTTGGGTCACCCTGTATAATAACGCTTGGACGAAGTCATCCACGTATCCACTCCAACTATGTACTAGTTAGATCACACGTTTTGTTCAGTGTTCCTACATCACACGTACATCTTGATTCACAAGTTTGAAGAATGAATGTAAGGTAATAAAGGCAAAAAAATGCTCTCATCCACGTAAGTGGCGGTGGCTTAAGCGATAGAGCTTGGCATCCGGTTTCGACGCCCCGCGTTCAAATCTTGCGAAAGCGATTTTTTTTCAACAATCATGAGCCTTTGCATGAAATTGAAAAAGCTTGTTATTGAATTCTCAATCATGATTTCTCTCAACAACCATGCACATGTACATGAAATTTGAAGAATTGGTTATTGGATTTTCAATACTACTGTACATTATTTTTCATCTACGTGAGTGGGAATTGCTTTCATTACTTTCCATGTGGAAATAGCCAGAGTTGACAAATGGCACGGCACTGGCGAGGTAGTATTTGCCAAAGTTCGACAAAAACAACTGTGCCTGTTCAGAATCATTACCGTTTTTCAACTGTCGCCGAACATTCACCAGATTTCAGACGGTATTGGCGCGCGTCGACAGACGGTATAGGATCAGTATCGAATGAATAATGTCTGGACAATACTCAGGATGTAGAGAAACGGTACCGCGCCAGTATTCAGCTAAAGTCGGTTTTATCATTCCATATGTACAACAGACGGCAATGTGCCAGTAATGATATGACTCCAGCTGATTACAAAATTGGTAGTGAACTGACGTTAAAATCACCATCTTCGCAACTTGGCTATTGTAGTGAGCCGGAGTCACGCCGGTACTGAGCCAGAGTTGGTATTATCATGCGATATGTGTAATAGACGGCAATGTGCCAATATTGATATAACTCTGGCTGATTACAAAATCGGTAGTGAACTGACGTTGAAATCACCATCTTGGCAACTTGGCTATTGTAGTAAGCCGGAGTCACGCCGGTACTGAGCCAGAGTTGGCATTATCATACTATATGTGTGTTATACAGCAGTGTGCCAGTAATGATATGACTCTGACTGACTACAAAATGGATAGTCGATTGATGTTGAAATTATGATCTTGGCAACTCGGCTGTTGTGGTCAGCCGGAGTCGCGCCAGCATCGAGCCAGAGTTGGTCTTATGATTCAATATGTTCGATAGATGACATGGTACCAGTATTGGTGGGACTCTGGTTGACTACGGAATCGGTAGTCGATTAACATTAAAATCACGATCTTGACAACTTGATTTTTGTAGTGAGCCGGAGTCGCACCAGTATCAAGACAGAGTTGGTATGATCATTCAATACGTTCGATAGAGGACAATGAGCCAGTATTGGTAGAATCTTCTTTCACTACGGAGTCTATGTAAATTGTGTAAACTTCAAGGAAATTAGTACAATAAATGGGAATTTAAGTGGTCGGTTGTCAACTCGGAGATTAGCTGATGTGATAGAGACTCTGTTTCTCACTCGCAGGTCCCGGGTTCAATCCTTGCCCAGTGAACTTTCATGAAACCACTTCCAAAGCGTCTTTCTCAGATAACGGTGATGAGAAAAATAGATTCACAAGGTTTTGAAAGTTCAAATTCAATGTATTCTTTAATATAACTCCGGGGATCTCTAATTACCAGCACTGTGCCAGTACTGGATCGGGTCTGGATTCCTACATAGGATGTATTATTTCGACTCTCTACCACTTCTCATCCAGGTATGGCAGAACAATTGGTTCTGTTGTCATGTCAGAGTTCCGTCATAGTTGGCTCACATTAAAAATCGGTATCGACGCTATTGTAAATATTCTACTGGCCCTTATGTAAAATGATGTTATTATTTTGAGTCCTTGCCAGTACCGTCAATTCAACTGGCTCCATAATGGTAGTTTTGGATTTGCCGGTACTGGCAACTCCGGCAACAGGACTCAGCCAGTAGCGGGGCGTGTTTCCATTTCCACATGGGTTGTGATTGAAAATTCAATGAGAAATTTATAACAGTGTATTTTCAGTCACCCAAATATTGATGGATTATTTTTTCCCGTGAGCAACAGAGAATTTCGACATCAAAAACACTTAGAGTAGAGGAAGGTGAGTTACATGGAAATTAGCTTGAAATATTGAACAAGACGCGAAAATTGTGTGACCAGTTTGTTTATATTCAAAAACTCGTTATGAGATTCTGTTACTTTACACATTTGATTCACAGGTTTCATTCGAATATCCCGATGAAGTCGAAGGTAACGGGAAATTTCAAATAAAAGGTGAAGATGTTGGACTTGATGACCTTATTGAGTTCGGGTACCAGATCGAACTCGAGAAGAAAATGATAAGCCTCAATTATATCCGAAGAAGGCACTTTTCTGAGTGAACAAAAGAATAGACCAAGTGAAATGAATTGAATAATTACTCCAAATTATTCAAATTTCCAGACAATTGCCTCTATTAACATTATTCATCAAGAAGCTATAATACAATCATCATGCAAATGTTTCGTATTTTGTGTAAATGTACATCAAACCAGTCTTCCCTGTTGAATTAAGACAAACTCATCAGCTTTGTTAATTGAATTAATTCCAAATTCTTAAAGCGTATACTTGAATCGTAATTGAAACTTCAAATTCCTCAGGCAAACTTACTTCAATAGAATAATAAGAATCACCCTCATGTTCTCTACGATTAAGCAAATAAAATGAAATTGATTCAAATCCAAGAACAGTTCATTACGTAAAACGAAAAGAAGTTGATAACAAGGATTTAAGTTTCACTTTGCTTGATTAGAGAATTATGAAAATGTTGACCTATTTCCTCTGCAAGTTTTTACAATATCAGCAATTACGCGGTACACGTACACATACATCTCCTCGTTTTACCTTAAATCATTAGAGGAAATCTTCACATTAGGTTATAGAGTGGGTGAATATCTCTTTACAATCTTGCCAAATCTTGGGAACGTATTGGACTTGGAACGAGACGAGAGATCTATCTGTGCTTCCCTCGGAATACATGGAAATCCGACGTTGTAAATTCTCACTGATAAAATTAGATCCACAACCATTTGTCAGTCGTTATTCATATGCAGGGCACCGTGTTTCTTTCTTTGTCACCCAAAAAGGTTATTTAGCAAAGTTTTGCTAATTTTATGGCAATCTACTTTGAATGAGAGAAAATCGAAGTTTTCCAGGAGTTTCGAAAATTTTTCAAGGAATATAGAATCTTGGATATTAACTTCTGATACAACCAATTTGTATATTCAACCCTCCACAGACTACGTCGAATTTTGCTGCTCAGTTAAACTATCCTGAGTCTTGCAGAAATTGGTAAATTTTTACAAGGAAACATCCAGTTTACAGAAGTTCATAAGACTTTTGGGACATGTTTTCAACCTCCGGAAATAACTTACTGAAGTCATGATATCGTCAGAGTATCTTCTATTCTTTTCATAATTGCATTGTCATCAGGAAGAATTTCAAAAGCAGAAAACTATCTGGGTCAAATTAACCACAAAACAACGTTTCGTGTTTCAAATATATCTCAAGTCAAGTTCGAAATATTACGGAATATCAATTATGCTCAAATGATTGGATTCTTTTTGAAAAAAAGGAATTAAGAATTGAATCCATTTTCTGTGTATTTCAACACGATACATGTGTATATGTAAATTGAAGAAAAATCAACAACCCGGATAGCATCAGGAGGTTTTCTACACATTCACAAAACGGGCTGCACCACAATTAATCCCGGACTAAATCCCCCGGAAAAAATATCCCGTACAAAAATATCCCCATACAAAAATATCTCCGCAGAAAATAATCCCACATCAAACATCTCCATTCTACAATGTCAAAAAAAAGGAACAAAAATAAAAAAATAAACACAAAAAATCAATTGCAAATACATACTTATAATCTCATATGGCAATGCAAAATTACAAAAGTAATAAAGAAAACCACTTCGCAACACAACATTGTGCGCAACACCCTTCAAGTACGACAATTTATCCATCCCATCAGACCCACCAACAATATTTTTCTATCTTGTCTCGTAACTTAAATATTTTCGGCGTTTAACAGTGTTCACAATACGACCAGCTCGATGCTGCTCAACCGTCAACTCTGTCACACTCTGCTCTTCCTTCAAACAGTTGATAAACTGTCCCATATTGGCATGACTGATGCGAACATGCTCATTAAAAGCACGATGCCACCCTTCCACAGCATTATTAGTGCGAGGTAAATTAGTGTCCTGAAAATACAAAACAAAAACAATTCAAAAATAAAAAATGGGATACAATGGTATGGGGATCTTCCAGTTATGGGATATTTTCGTACATGATATTCTCGTACGGGGATATTTAACTATAGGATCAAATGGCCGGGATATTTGGACCGGGAAATTTGAACGTGATACCCACAAAACGTACTTGCTCACACAGAAAACATTCAAAATAGATTCTAGGACGTTCTCAGAGCGTCGCATGTCTGTCCCAGGGACATACAAATGTTCCGTAATGTACTATTCATCTTCACTGAGCGACGTTTTGGGGACATGTTCAATAGAGGTGTAATGACGTTCTGCGATGCTACACATATGTTTGTAAAGGTTAGTTTCCATGGAAGTACGTCTGAAAAACAGAATAAGAACGTTCCGTGTCAGATGAAAAGAACATATCGAAAATGTATTCGGGGGCACTAAAAATGAAGGTTCTCTGAACATATCAAAACCTACTCCCCGAAGAACAAGATGCGCTGAACTTAGATTGTGTCGCTAAAAAGTCCAGGAGACTTCGGATGTTATCTGGGTATAATATATTCGATGAAGTGTACACTGTAAGAAATGTGGAGAGTTCTTCTTCATACTATTGATGGATTTCGTCCCCTCATCGTGGGGGAATTGTTTTTCTATAAAAAATGAGGGATTTTTCCATCACTTTAAGGAATTATTCCATTTTTTGGGTGTTGAATCCTCCGAAAATGAAGGGAAAGTCCACCAAATTACAGTGAAAAATTTGTTCTCTATGGAGGAATTTTGCTGTGACCATTTTTTGGGAGAAAATTCAAAAATCTTTTCCTCCAGTGTATTTTGAAACATAAAATCTTGGGGACTAAGAGGGCCCCAAGGACTTTTCGACCCCTTGAGAAGTGATCAAATCAATTCAAGTAGTTTTCCAGAATTCTCAAGGAACAGACGATCCATGAAAAATCGGATTGATATTATTCCCAAGCAGCACCAGGATAAATTAGGAAGCGTATAGTATCATGACATCCCATGTGTGTATGGAACAATGGTTCCATCATGGACCAAGCCTGGCACAAGGCCTACCGAGACTTGTCTTGAACAATTCAATGAACTTGGCCCAGGCTTGGGGATGATAAGATTAGGACCCTAAACCTAAGAAACATATGCCAGTTATACATTTTTTTAAATATTGTTGTGAATATTTCGATGAAACAACAACAGAACAACAAATAACAGAAGGCAGCACAAATTGAAATCCACGATGAGCGAATCCAAGCTACGGAACCACAGACCTGGGGCCTTTTGGACTCTTGATGATCTCAAAGGGTTGAAAATGTTCAAATTCGAATAAACTACCACTTTTACTTCCACCGTAGAAATTTCACGGGACACAAATTGGAAAAAGAATGTTCACTCGAATTTTTGAAAAGTTCAGAAAAAATTCTAACTTTTATGCCTGATTAATAATTCTGTGTATTGGCAACTTTTCGAGATACAAGGATTTGAAAAAAAGTGGATTTGACACATTATAAACTGGTAGGCACCATAGAATAAAGAAAAGCAAACGAACGAGCGATACGTATCTCATATTTTTCAACGACCCATATGGAAATTTACAATTGACGCTAGCATGGTGCAACGGAGATAAAGTATGACCGAGGCTTGGCAACCAAGCATGGCGCAAACCTGGAATGATAACATCATTTTATGATTCACCTACGTGTTTTTCCAATGAAGTCTCATCATCGATGAAACAATGGCAATAAAATATACCATCATTGGCAAACGATTGGAAATTTTGTTTGTCAATGCTGCGCCAATGATCAAAGTAAAAAGTGTTTAACCCAGAAATATATAAGAAGTATGCGCAGTTCGCAATTTCTGACATACGTTGTTTGAAGTCTCATCGTTTTCCCCTCATTTGTTTGTGAACAACTCGGGGTCTTTTGTCGGTAAATTCTGCTATGAGAAGTAGACACAATGTATGTTAGCTCAGCGGTAGGAGCGCTCTAGTGTGACTCATAGTAAAGAGCGATTGAGTGTTCTTCCAAAAACTTACTTAAGCCTTATATATTCTTTGTATACGCGTTTCACCACTCGCGAGAAACACTTGATTAGTAACGTAGCAAGAATATTATATAGGTTGTCAATATTGAGCCATGCGATTACCACTGATCGGCGCTACATTGAAAGCTAATCTCTACCGAAACTAGGTCAAAGTTTGGGGCAACATTGAATCACATTCTAAATGATCCTGGCGTTGAATGGAGTCTATCGTTTAGTCAATGTTGGGCCAAGGATGAGCCCAGCAAGAGCCAAGCTTGGCGCAATTGTGCCACAATAATAGGGTGACAAACGAAATCCGTCGAACACTGACATCCGTGCAACATTGTATTCATTGTTAATCAACATTGAAGATTTATAGATTGCCAAGCCTTGTCTGTCAGCATTGGCGAACCCCAAAAATTGTTGTATGGGGAAGGGTTCAAAAACAATTATCCTAAAAATATTTGGCAGCTCATTGTGATTCTGACCTGGAATAACCCATATATGTCCCTAGCGTGTATGAACTCTGGCCCACTCTGGCCCAGTTTTGGGCCCATATTGGCAGGATGGGGCCTATGTTGGGCCGGGATGGGCCCCATGGTACATACATGCTAGAAGTTTTATATGTGATCCACATTTGTGAGTCTATCAATTTGGAGTTCATATATGAGTCATATATGGTAATACAAAGGATTTGTAAAGCATATATGAACGTACCAACAAGGAGAGATCGCAGGAGTCGAGGACTTTTTTGCAATGGAAGTTACGTTTATGTGTACCTTAGAGGAAAACCATTTTGGTTTTTATCCTGACGCGGCTTAGTTTTGGAGATATTCTGGTTTCAAGAATAAGCGGGAGTTCATATACATAAAAAAAGTACCTTCTTTCAAGCGACCGACGTTGGCTCAAGTGAAAGGACGACGGCGTTCGGTCCCAACAACCCGCGTTCAACACTCGTAGGAGTGACTTTTATTTATATCTCTCAATAAATGGAAATAAATCATATATAGGACATATAGGGGTCTTATATGTTTGGATTACTCACAACATATATGGTCCATATATGATTTATTTCCACTAGGGATATCATTATCAAAATGAATATAACTGATCTTCGAAGATCATCAAAAGTAACATCCATCTCATAAAATCACACTATTATACAAATATCATCACTACTTATGTGGAGTAAGCCAGAGTTGAAAAATGGCACGTTACTGGCCAAGTTGCACTTGCCAGACGTCGGCAGGAATAACTGTTCCCATTCAGAATCATTACCGTTTTCCAACTGGCGTCAACTATTTGCCGGATTTCAGACAGTACTGGCTTGCGCGGTCAGACGGTCTTAAGTCAGTATCGAATTAATAATGTTCGGAGAATACCCAGACCATACAGAAACGGAACCGTGCCGGCACCAACTCAGAGTTACTTGGATGGTAAAATGCGAAAAAAAGACGATACTGCACCTGTATCGATGCAATGTTGTTCTAATACGGAACAGATAGTGGATAGGAATTTCACTGATCTTTCCAATAACACAGTAACTTTGACGAGACAATACTGCGCCAGTACTGAGCCAGAGTTGGTATTAGCATTCAATATGTTCCATAAACGACAATGTGCCAGTATTGATTGGACTCTGACTGATTACGAAATCGTGGCTGTTGTAGTGAGCCAAAGTCTTGCCAGCATCAGGCCAGAGTTGGTATGATCATTCAATATGTTTGAAAGACAGCAATATGCCAGTATTGATAGGACTGTGACTTCAAACGGAATCTGTGGTTGAATGACATTAAAATCACGATTTTAGCAACTTGGCTGTTGTAGTGGGCCGAAGTCTTGCCAGCATTAGGCCAGAGTTGGTATGATCATTCAATATGTTTAAAAGACAGCAATGTGCCAATATTGATAGGACTTCATTCCTCTACGGAATCTATGGTGAATTGTACGATTTCAACGATCCTATTACAATGAATGGCAATTTGAGTGATTGAGACTAGATTTCTCACTCGCCGGACCTGGGTTCAATCCTCACTCAGTGAATTTTCAAAGAATCATTTACAAAGTGCCTTTCTCCGATGACAATAACAGGAAGAATGAATTCTTCAGATTTTCAAAGTTCAAATTCAATGGTTTTTTTTTATGATCACTTCTGGTAACTTTGGTTACCGGTATCGCGCCAGTACTGGGTCGGGTCTGAATTTCTACACAGGATGTCATCATTTTGACTCCTTGTCATTTTTCATCCAGCTCTGGCAAAACAACTGATCCTGTTGCAATGACAGAGTTTCACCGTACTCGGATCACATTTAATATCTTTACCGACGAGGTGATAAATGTAAACTGGCTCTTACGTTCAATGATGTTATCATTCCGACTCTTTGCCAGTACCGTCTATTCAACCACGCCCATATTGGTAGGTCCGGAATTGCCAGTACTGGCAACTCTGTCAACAGTACTCAGCCAGTAGCGGCATGTGTTTCCATTTCCACATGGGTAGTGATGTCAGTGCTTGAAAAGATCGATTCTTGTCCATTTTCTGTATGAGAAACGTTACATTTTCATCGATACCTTATAAACACCTATGAAAACTTCATATTTTTTGTCTATAAAAAGGGATTTGACATCACGGAGCATTGCCATATGAGCACATGATGAAATATAGAAGATTGACATCTTCAATAATTCACAATTTTTCGCACAATGTTTCCAATTATCATAAACAGTCATAAACAATGAGCTTTCACTGATTTAGGTATTGATCACGATATTCATATGATCACATAATCTACACATATGAAACGTATTGATTTTTTTCTGGCTTCTCATCATTTTGTTAGGTACAGTTTTAGATTGAAGAGAAACAATTAAATCCAAAGCAATGTTGAGTTCCAACCAACCTTGAACTGCCATTGTGGCGAAACGAAGAACATTTAACCTGAAACTTTAGAGAGCTCTCTATGCAGTAAAATGTGACGTGACGGGAATACTTCAACATTTCACTCTATCGATTCACAAAATTGAAGCTATCCTCGTCTCAGTAGAATGATTACGAAATTAATGTGTTCAAAATTATTACGGAAATTCTATCCGTGTGGGTATTTGGAATTATGAATATATCAATATACTTCAACGCACTCTCAATGTATCGACTTGACAACTGAGTAATTAATTGTGGATTTTCAGATATGATCAGACCAAAATATGGATTCAAGATTCAATATGTAAGTATTCGCCATTTGGATGCATTGGAAGGAAAAGATTGTCAAGTCTGAGGAATGTTTGATCCCAATACAATGAAAAAATCGGATTTTTTCAAAAAACAATCGAAGTATTCATTCGTCACAATTATGAATGAACGAATTTCCAATAAATATTTCAGTCTACATCGAACAATACAATAACTATGGTTTGGAAACAAAATTCATTCTCTCATGTCGTTGAAGGATACCCACATAGAAGAGCATGCTCTGAACCCAAGCAGCACCAGGAGGAGTTAGGATGCATACAGTATCCTATGGACATGCATAGAAGGTGATTGTCCAAAACAAACTCTTTTGGAGATTCTAAGCTTGTTCATATCACATCTGAAACATCCGTGTGCCGCTTGGGAATATTTTGTAACGTTACGTGCCGTAAACATACTATCACACAGTGGGCCAGATGACTGGGAACACTGGCCAAAAGTCGAGTCCAGATTTTTCAAAAAAAAGTTTATGGGGATGAAGTATATAAGTTCAAGTGCACTTGGTGAATATCTTAAGGGGATCCAAACATTAGTGTTCAATTGGTGGTAATTTGAAAATGAAGAATTGCATATCAAAAGTGGATGAAGCTATGTTGAAAATTTCTAAGTATTTTAATCCAGTTGAGAAAATTCCCTCCCCGTGTATGATTGCGGGTCTCCCAGGGGGATATTCATGATACCTGTCCTTGATATCCTTTTTATTCATCCCTGGTAGTATCTGCTTCCTTTACGTGGTGAGGAGGATAAGTATCTCAGAGTTGGATCTTTTTTTTTGAGTGGAATAAACTACTCGAGAGAAAGAATACAAACTGAGAGAAACGAAATCATCCTGATGCCAGAAACATCGGCAAAATTGAACGGAAGGAAAGCAAGGGGAAACTACCTTCCTTGACATTTTTCAATACTTCCCGAGGAAATGACACCTTTTCCTAACCTGGAATATTATGTAACAAAAACGAACAAACAAATTAATGAATACATGATGGCGCTCTCTCGGGTAAAATATTCCGGAGGTAAACTAGTCTCCCGTTCGGATCTCCGGGTGGAGGCTGCTCGAGGAAGCTTCATCAGCAAGGAACGAAAACCGAAGAATAGGATAGGGAAAAGAAACAACATTCTTCGAGTCGGAGCGTGGAATGTTAGATCACTGAGGCAAGCGGGAAAATAAGGGAATTTGAAATTAGAAATGAATAGGTTGAATATAGACGTAATGGGGATTAGTGAAATGAGATGGCCACAAGAGGGCGATTTCTGGAGTGGGGATTATAGAATAATTCATGAGGATCAAAGAACGGTCAAGCAGGTGTAGGAATTGTGATGCATAAAAGAGTAGGAAATAGAATAGAAAATTATTTGCAACATAATGAACGTGTGATGATGGTTAGAATCAGAACAAAACCGAAAAAACAAGGGGCAGACAAATGCGAGAACTACAGAACGATCAGTTTAACTTCACATGCTTCAAGAATACTGACCAAAATTATATACAGGAGGATGGAAAATAAAATAGAGAGTAGATTGGCAGAAGATCAGTTTGGTTTTAGAAAAAATAGGGGAACGCGAGAAGCAATCTCAGCACTCAGGGCAGTAATAGAGAAAAGGATAGCGCTGAAGGAATCTGTGTACATAGGTTTTGTAGATATACAAAAGGCTTTCGATAATGTGGACTGGGAGAAGATGTTTGCGATCCTGAAGAAGGTGGGAATAAATTATAAAGATAGAAGAATAATATAAGAATTATATAAGAATCAAAGTGCAATAATAGACATGGAGGGTCAGAAAGGGGAAGCACAAATAAGAAGAGGGGTGAGACAAGGATGCTCATTATCGCCACTGATTTTCAATTTATATATAGAAGAAGCAATGAACGAAGTGAAGGAGGAAATTCAATCAAAATTACAGATTCAGGGAGAAAATATAAGTATGTTGAGATTCGCGGATGACATAGCTATATTGGCCACGAGTAGTACTGAGTTAGAAAATATTCTCAACACTATGAGAACAATATTATTGGAAAACTATTGTATGAATATAAATAAAGACAAAACAAAATTCATGATGTGTACAGCAGCGAAAACAGCTAGAAGAGCGAAAATCAAAATAGATACCGAGACAAATGAACAGGTGAGAGAATTCAAATATCTAGGAAGCATAATTACAGAGAACGGCAAAAGCGGAAGAGATATAAGAGCGAGAATAGCACAAGGGAAACAGGCTTTTTACCAAAAGAGACAGTTATTATGCTCAAAAAATATAAGCTTAGAAGTGAGGAAGAAATTCTTGAAAAGTTACGTTTGGAGCACAGCATTATATGGTTGCGAAACGTGGACAATGGGGAAAACTGATCAACGAAGACTTGAAGCTTTTGAAATGTGGTGTTATAGGAGGATGCTCAGAATAAAATGGATAGACAAAGTCAAAAATGAAGAAGTACTCGAGCAGATAAATGAAGAAAGAAATCTTTTGAAACACATCGTGAAAAGGAGAAGCAATCTTATAGGACACACATTACGGCATGAGAGTTTAGTGAAAACAATATTGGAAGGGAAAATGAATGGTAAAACTGGTAAAGGTAGACCTAGAGCAAGTTATATGGAGCAAATCGTACAAGACAAGGGATGTAGTAGATATGTAGAAATTAAACGTTTGGTGGATAATAGACAGAGGTGGAGGGTTTCATCAAACCAGTCGTAAGACTGATTACTTCATGATGATGATGAAGATGAGGAAACTCATCACAATATGCATGGTTTCTTCATCTCATAACTTCACTACAATCAGCAAAGGAACAGAACAAGGAGACCGATGTGTTACAAGGCATGGGTGCATGATTTTACGAATATTTTCTATGTAATTCTCATTTTGTCCACGCTATCAAGAGGTCGTTCCGCGACGTTCCGCGTTCAATTCACACCAGACCAGGATTAATGTGTTACTATTGCTGTGTACTAAAAGTTCAATCGGCGCTTTTTTTGCGCTTCTTGCAGAAAACGTCCGATAAAGTATAAATATGTTGTGTAAACCCCATTCACTAGAAGTAGATGACAAGAAAAAATCACAAAAATTAAAAATTGCAGCAGAACATTTTGCAACTTGTTATTCAGGGGCTTTTCGAAGTGACTCATTACGGATTTGGTAATTGAACTGTAAAATTCAAAATGGCGGGTCTAATATGCTGGACGGACATTTCCAAATCCATAGAATTCGCTCAACATTTTTGTCACTCGGAGATTTTGGAGGGTGCTGATTGCACACTTGGGATTAAGAGAACCAGATTTGGATTTGTAGATTTAATATGGCGCACAGTGAGTCATATCACTTCCGAAGCTGGCTAAAAGTCGATTTCGGAATTTCGTGAAAATCAGTATAGGGATAAGGTAAATGAGTCCAATTACGTTCAATGGATATATTGAGTTAATTCAATAGTTATTATTCCATTGGTAGTGATCAGTGCTGGATTGATGGTTATCGAGGCCCCTTGTGAGGAAATTTTTCAGGGTATTCTCTTTCTTTTGAACTTTGAGAAATTTGAGCCCCTCCCCCCCCCCCCCCAGGAGCTCGAGCCCCATCGCTCATTATTCGTGGCACCCGATGCCTGCAACACTCCACAAAATCTTGATGCATGGTACTGAAATTATTGAAACGAGCATACTTCCTGTGGGTGCAATGGGCAAGGAGGCTTCGGAATGCAGGAATAAAGATTACAAAAGATATAGACAATGCCACAGTCGAAAAAGTAGTCGTTTAACAAATTTGGAAGATATTTTTTTCCGCATAATGGATTCTTAAGATCCAATTTTATCAAGTTTGAGTCTTGAAAAAAGGATCCAACGAGCCAAAAAACTTCCTTCCCCTCAAACTGTACTTGATTCATTAGAAATCCCTTTGAACTCCGATGCTGAAAGTGAAACTGAAATTTGCGATGAAGACATACTTGGTCTTCAAGAAACTCCCAAATCTTCAAATAACCTGGACTTGATTAACGAACAGGAAGCATATTTTTAGTATAACATTAATCATTCGTGAGAGGCAAGGGGACTCACGATGAACAAGCACCCTGATTCGTGAGAGGCAAGGGACCTCACGATAATCAAGCACCCCGATTTGTGAGAGGCGAGGGGACTCACGATAATCAAGCACCCTGATTCGTGAGAGGTGAGGGGACTCACGTTAATCAAGCACCCCGATTCGTGAGAGGTAAGGGGACTCACGTTAATCAAGCACCCCGATTCGTGAGAGGCAAGGGGACTCACGTTAATCAAGCACCTCAAAGGAAGCAGAAATCCACTACGTCCGCGTCGTCGCTGCTGGGTGATGCAAAAAGTAGAGGATATGCATCTGAATTTTGAAATCCGAAAATCAATCACTCTAGAATCTTCAAGTTATGAATTTCAGGGGATTCTGATAGATGTTTGTTAACTTATAATCATGTGTGTGAATTTTCGATCACCATCCTTGATTTGAATATTTTTCTCCCAATTAGTAATCAGCCATCCTGAAAATCCCTGATTGGAGAGTTTCAAGGGAATTCGATCAATTCTAAATTTTCAATCCACCATATCGCATACGCCATCTTGAATTCTCACAATTTGACTCCAGATTCGTGATCAGTGACCCCAAAAACCCCCGAGTGAAGAGTTTCAAGGAAATTCGGGGTATTCTGAAATTTTTATCCGCCATATTGGATCCGTCATCTTGAATTTCCCAAATTTGATTCCAGATTCGTAATCAGCGACCCCAAAAACCCCTGTACACTGAGTTACAAACGATTCTGCCGAAAATTTGGGTTTTGGCCAGTCTTTAGTGTGATTTTTAGTGTGTGTGTGTGTTTTAGTATCATGAAGGTCTCTCAGCTTGCGATATTGCATAAAATATGAATATGATTTGTTAACTATGGTGTTATCACCTCGGTTTGCCACCAATAACAATGCTTCATGCGGAAACACCTTGACGACATGATGCGAACATTTCTTCGCACGCATATCACTATTCTGATGGCATTATTGAGGAATTTTTCTATCTGGGTATTATCTTACAACATATCAGATTGCGAGTTGCTCCT
Organism: Gonatopus flavifemur; assembly: GCA_018340375.1. Taxonomy (NCBI): domain Eukaryota; kingdom Metazoa; phylum Arthropoda; class Insecta; order Hymenoptera; family Dryinidae; genus Gonatopus; species Gonatopus flavifemur. Next base: position 23,573,465 of record JAFFJZ010000004.1, read on the forward strand.
AATGCAATGCTGTATTCTTTCTTTTGTAAGTGAAGCGTGTCAACTGTGTTTAGAATCTTGACGTAAACAGGTTAAGATTGGTTGAGTATTTGAAGGAACCTATACGTACGACGATGATACAGGGTCCATTTTTCATAGCTTTAGCGTCATTCGTCATCACGAACATGTGATGAACTATACAGTTGAGCCATCGAACGAGTGGTCTTCACCGACACGAACAAATCACTACGAAAGAAAAAAAAACACAAGAAATCCATGAACAGCATGTGTTTCAGGATCGAATTGAGGATATCAACGATGTCACCATCAGCAACATGAAGTGTAGTCACTAAACTCCACGTACTTTTGTTTCAGATTCATAGGGAGACCATGAGGAGTCTTTTTGTTTTGTTTGTTTTCATAATTTTAACAATGCGGGAATTTCCGTAAAGAAGTGGGATGAAATCGAATGCATATCTGAGGTCACCCTCAGAGACAACCTAAACAATTGTGAAAATTATTGAACATCAATCATCGAACACCATGTATTACATGCTTTGGTAGCAATCTGACGTGAGTTATAGTATTTTGTGTGAAGCAACTTTTGAAAAAATGGAAAAAAATGAATTTCGAGTTTTGATAAGGCATTGCTTTTTGATGAAAAATAAAAATACAGTGGAAACCAGACAGTGGCTTGATTAAACGTTATCCGGACTCTGCTCCATCGAGGCAAATGGTGGAGAAGTGGATTGCTGAATTGGAATGTGGTCGTACCAGCACAAATGATGCAGAGCGCAGTGGACGCCTAAATGAGGCTGTTATTCCAGAAAACATGAAAAAAATCTACAAATTGTTTATGAACGAGCGTAAATTGAAGGTGCACGAGCTAGCTAACATTGTAAAGATATCAGATGATAGTGTTTTCACCATTTTACACGAACATTTGGGTATGCAAAAGCTCTGTGGAAAGTGGGTGCCGCATGAGCTCACAGTCAACCAAAAACAACAACGAATTGATGCTTCAGAGGAGTGGCTGGCGCTGTCAGACCGCAATGAAATCGAATTCTATCGTCGATATGTGACAATAGATGAAACATAGCTTCACCGTTGCACAACAGAATCCAAAATACAGTCAGCTGAGTGAACATCAGTTGACGAATCGAATCCAAAGCGAGCGAAGATGCAACAGTCGGCCGGTAAGGTAATGGCGTCTGTATTTTGGGATGCGAAGGAAATAATACCCACGTAGAAATTGACGGATGATCCAGTACCGGCTCAATACAGGCTGCCAGTGTGCAACCGTTGGCGGCCGGTGTCGGTCGGACTACGGAATGATAACGCCAAATAACTCTGATCCGGTACCGGTTACCAACATCAATTCAGTACTGGGAATCAATGTAGTTCCGACATTGAGAACTAATACTACTAGTGTTGATCGGTATTCAAGTACCAACGACTGTTACTCAACCGTTATTTGCGCTATTGTAACTTTGGAAGGTTTTGAATGCATTATCAAAATTTCTGCACTAGGGGGAATTTAGAGTGAAATTTACTATTGGTTCATAGGATGACCGCCAACGGTTGCAAACTAGCAGCCTGTATCAAGCCGGTATTGGACCATTTGTCAATTTCTACGTGTACTGAAAAAAAGGCTGGTAACAGTTATCAAATGATATTTTTGAATAGGACCAATCAAATATCCGATAATATTAATCGAATATTCAATAATGTTTATAAATTATGTTTATAATTATCGAATATTTAATAGATATTATTGATATTTAATTAATGTTATCGAATATTTGATTGGTCATATTCAAGAATATCATTTGATAACTGTGACCTGCCTTTTTTCAGTATGGCCAATCAAGTCTTCTCTCAAAGTATACGAGATATTTATTCACATTGGTTCAGTGCCGAATCAACTTTGGAGGCCGACGCTTGCGTATTAAAATTGTGCCGTTGTTAATCCAACATTGGTGGAAAAGTGGTCAATAACGGTTGGTTCAAATATCGAACCCGTACCGATACGAACTTAAAATAAGGTCGGTTAAGTACCGATCCGCAATCGGCAGACAACCTTTGGTGGCCCATACCTTTGCAGTACCGATCCGTTCGTCACCATCGGCTCAGTACCGGAATTTCTACGTGGGTATTCATCGACTATCTCCAAAAAGGAACCACCATCAACAGCGACTATCACTGTGCATTTTTGAATCGATTGAAGGCTGGAATCGCGAAGAAACGGCCACATTTGCAAAAGAAAAAAGTGTCGACAATGCACCGTGTCATAAATCGATGAAAACTATGGCAAAATTGAATGAATTGAGCTTCTAATTGCTTACCCACCCACTTTATTCTTCAGATTCAGCCCCCAGCGACTTTTTCCTGTTTTCGGATTCCAAGAGAATGCTTGCTGGGAAGGAATTCAAGTCCAATGATGAAGTAATCGCTGAAACTGAGGCCATTTTTGAAAAGGAAGAGAAATCGTATTATAAAAGTGGTATCGAAAAGTTGAAAAATCGCCATACTCGTTGTATCGCTCTCGAAGGCAACTATGTTGAATAATAAAATCGAGTTTTGTCAAACTTTTGTTTTTTTCTTACTGGCGCTCAGCTTATTTGCGCCTTGTGCTAGAAAGATTTGGAATTCTTCCTTCACAATATAATTTATAGATAATTATATAAGTGGAGAACCGCCATGTTTCGCCATTTTGTTTCGTGGCCATATTTTTTTCTGAGTCAATATAATACGCTCAACAATATATCGTTTGAAATATACTCGCCGATAAGCGGAATTTTACAATCGTTCTTGTAAAATGTGGAATTTGTGTGGGAATAAAAGGAGTTGCCGGTTATGAGACATTCATGCACATCAGCATATACTGCGATAAAACCGGCTTTAAATGGAAAAATGTGGAGCAAAACCATTAAAAAATTCAATAATTATCCACTTATTTTGTGACAATTTTACAATGGGCCAGGATTCACAAACCAGAACCAGAATTCTGAGGCGTTGTGAGGCATCTGCTGATTTATATGCGTTCCTAATGCATTCACTTGAAATTCTTATAGTTCTAACTGAACTCACTACGATGACCTCTTCCTACGCTGATGATGTGCTGTGTGGGCCTATACCTGGGAGTTTTTTGGGTGGGTGATTCCGAATCCGGAGTCAGATTTTGTGAATTCAAGATGGTGAATCCAGTATGTCGGACTCGAATTAAAAAATTCACCAAATCCCTTTCAAATTGTGTAATTGAATCCACCTAGCATTTTGAGCTGAATGCGTGATACCGCTTAATTCCGTCACTCCACTTGATGGAGAAGGTAGATGGGGGTTTACTTTCAAATTGATGCCAAAAACCAATAGCGTAACGCATATTCTGGGGGCCCTCCCACAAGATAAAACTGCCTGGGGACCCCTAGTGATCCGGAGCTCCTCCCGCGGTGCGGGGGCTACGAGGGTACCTCCTACGCCACTGTCAAAAACTCCTGGGTACTCAGTTTGCAGAAAATTCGATGAATGTTTGGATCTTTGTTCGCCCTATTGGCCATTCCCATTGGACAAAATGTTACGAAACGTTTCTGAAACTTCCCAGTGACTGCTAACGTCCTGCCATTGTATGTTAAGGTTCCAAATGGCATGTTTCAAAGAAGTATCTTTGAAACATCGCAGGAATATTCCATAAAGGATTCTGAGATGTTTTCTGGAAACATTTCATTCGAAAAGTTACAATACCCAAGTGTGTATTGACGGCGGGCCCCATCTACGCCCAGGGTGGGTGCCCATGCTACCCAACGTAGGACCAACCCTGGGATGATAACATCGTTCCCAGCTTGGCCGTATTGTTTTGCCCGAGAATTGGTAACACCACGGGCCCAGCATGAACCCAGACTAGGCAATCAATACTGCCCCTTCCTTTTTGTTTTGAAATTGTAAAATCCCTAGCCCTATACCATGGGGCCCACCCCGGGTCAGCATGGACCCCATCCTGCCAATATGGGCCCAAGACTGGGCCAGAGTGGGACCAAAATTCTTACACGCTGAGGATTGTACATGCATGCTCGGGATATAAATTCACCCCAATCGTGGCCTAACGCTGGTCCAAATTGGGGCCGAGTTCAAATGTGCCCGCACTAAGATTCATCATCTCCATGTTTTTTCAACTATAATTGTATGGGAAAGCACAAAAGGGCCAAGATTGAGCCAACATGGGCCCCATCGTCATTCCCCAATACTGGGTTAAAGAGGATGGACCCAGCCTGGGGCCCATTGCCATCATAGGCAATACACGCTTGGGTAGTAGGACATTAGCAGTCTCTGGGATGTTCCAAAAACTTTTCGCAACATTTTGTCCAGTGAGTTCACAAAAACAAATTCATGTCAGTTTTTGACAGGATATTCCAATTTGATGCTTCCGGACAAAACCATTGGCTATAGGAGTTTTAACGGAAGCCCCTGAATAGCACTAGGTCACTCAATGTTTCTGCCGCTTCACTTGGAAGTATACAAAATTAGTGGGAGGCTCCTTCCGGATTCTTCCACTTCGCTGCAGTAGATTGACGACGTAGACGAGGAAGATAGTTTGAATGAAAACCGATGTATACTAGAAAAAAATATGTATGACAAATTTCTATAATGGAAGAAGTGTTGAAACAGATAGGTATTCGTGAAAATTTCTATTCTATGATTTATATTGATTTTCTCAAAACTCAGAGTAGGATGCTGTCATAATGTCAATTTTATTGAAAGAAAGAGAAAATACATAAATCATTGTACGTCTCGAAACTCCTGTTATCATGGGGATGCGTTTTATTTGTTATATCTGGTGAAGATAAATTCAAAATAAGATAATAAAAGATGTGAAGTTTATACACATCCCAATGACTCCTTTTCAAACACGCTGCTAATGTTGGAAACACACATAATTGATCTTCAAGAGCCTGGCTTGGTATGGACGAATATATGAGTGAATGAAGTATACAATATGTATATGATGAAATAATAGGATTAATAATGAAGTTATTGGATTGACTCTGAATCCTGAAAAGACGAATGATTCAATATAAAGTCACTGAACCGTATGATTGAATTGACTCGTTTGCCTCGGAGGCCCGCCATTTCTTACATCAACTATAAATACCGTAATTAAACAAATATTCATATCACTCATGTTTGCAATGAGGAAACAGTTTTGAAAAATGGATCCCCTCCCTTATGTGGATTTTTTCAATGTTTTGGGGAATTTTGTTTCTAGAAGAAATTATTTTATTGTCCTTTCACAAACCCCTCTTGATAAATTTAGCCGATTAACCCGTATATGAAGAAAATCAAGACAAGCAGCCTGATTGGGCTGAGTACTCTCCATCAACAGAACGTCAGTTTGATTCTCAATGAAAACATACCACCATCATTGCACAGCTCAAGGACGGAAACGAGTGCTCCACTAGCGAAAAAAAGCAGGAAACGATGCGCACTACGTCCATCATCAGAAGATAGAAAAATGATTTGATGGTTGGGCCACAATGCTGTGGGCTGCGTTTGGACTTGATGTTTTCTATTTTTCATAAAGTTTCTATGAGAATCAATCGAAAAAAGCAATCAAAGTCGTGGCAAATATTGATTTTGCCACCAAATCACATTCCTATTCTTCTAAAAATTCAGTTTCACCCCAGATAGAAATACGAGGTGCGTTCATAAAGTAAGGGCTGTTTGGTCACAGAAAGAAATATACTCGTAAGAAACGAATTTTACCGTCATATTCAGTTAGGTACAAACTTACTTCACTTCTCTACATAATCGCCGTTCACTTCTAAGCATTTTTCGTACCGCTGCACCAGCTTCTTTAACCCTTCTGCATAGAAGCTTGCCGCCTCAGAGTTGAACCAGTTGACAACGGCGTTTTTGAGTCCCTCTTTGGTTTCAAAACGTTGTCCACCGAGCCACTGTGTTCCCACGCGATAAAGGGACGGAATCCACCAACAGTGTGGAAAAAAACTCCCCATATTTTCTAAAGTGCATGGCATAAAATGAATTGAATTAAATCTCCCGAATCTGTCACTGTCAAGGAGTAAGTTAGTAACATTCGCTGAACCACAAGCTATCACGAATTGCATTGTTCTCAAGTTTTTATATTCAAGTTACAATCCCGTGTTGAAATTTCTTCCGGGCTCAAACCTGGGCCAGGTGTATATTCCCTACTTGAAAAGTGGCCCCAACTTGGAATGTTACGCTTTTCAATCTAGGCCCCCGTGATGGTATCAAAACAATGGTAGTCAACTCGGGGCCTATATGGGCTTTGGATAGGGATATCTGGATGAAAATATTCCAGGAATACACTAGCAACCCCAACTGAAGCCCACATGGCCTGTGGGTAGGCAACCTTGTATTGGATGCCCAAGATATACCCCTACGGGGCCAGGGCCTACTTTAGGATGCCCAGGATTGATTGCCACACGGGATATTGTGAGCTGCTTCTCTTGGCCACTGTTCGAGGTTTGTGATGAATGCTGTCATCTGAATTTACCTCCGCGGAAACTAATTTGGAATGTCACAAATCTTTTTTATGGAATGAAAGCAAACGAACAGAAACGTTGGGCAAAGAATTCACCATTTCAAATTATTCTGCTTTACAACACGTTAATATTATCAATTCGTAATAAATCCTACCATTTTGATCCTCATTTTTTTTGTCGCATTTAATCGTGAATATGAGAATCACGTAATTGTACCTTTGGTTGGTTATATTGCATAAACATATTGGTTCAATTAAAACGAGAATGTGATGTAAAATCTCTTGTAGCGCCAACGCACGAACCAAGAGGATCGAATGTGCGCAATTCGTTGTACACATGTACCTTACTGTTATAGATCAAAGGGACCACATTCGGTTCCAATTAAAGTTTAATACTTTCACCACACCAATCCAACGATTTTGAATGAGCGCAGGAATTTTTTCACTCCCCGTATACTGAAGCGGGAATTAATTAAAATTGTGACACATATATGGCGGAAAAATGGGTACGAATTCCACCTTGTCATTTGTAATTAGAAGCTCGTGTGGTCCGATTTTAAAACGCTGATTGGATTTTTCAGGATGTAGATCTTAATCGTACTTCAATTTCACATATGTAATAACGTCCTGATTATTTCAATTCAAAGAATTGAGAGCATGTAGTGAGTATATTCTATTGGAAGGTTATAATATCGTGATAATAAATGATCTGACTGAGTGTCTCCACTGGTATGACAATGTCGTGCATGGAATAGAGGATGAATCATTGAAACCACAAATCAACATTCACTTCGATATAGTTCGAGTCAATAATATTTTCATTTATAACAATATTGTCAAATTCAATCTCAAATACACAAAATTAATAGAATTTGAAATCTGATTTCTTGTTCGAAAAGTTATTCAAATAATGTATTATATTGGATTGCGATCAATATTTCTGTGCTCAGATAAAAAGATGAATTTTTCAATAATTGAGACTACTTGTTCCTGCATTGAGAAAAAAAATGAAGTGATCTTAACGTGATCGTGTTGTTGCACAGTATGGATCCAACAAACACCGAAGATCTTGAAGACATCTACAAGATATCTTTAGGAAGACATGTTTTAGATACATCGAAAAAATGTAATTCGGATATTCAAACGACGTTACAAGAGAGATATCTTCAAGATATGTCCAGATGATATCTCCTAGACATTTCCAAGAAATGTCCGAAAGATGTCTTTAAGGTATTTCTGAAAGACATCGTTTACATGTCGAATCAGCATAGTCTGAAAGATATCTTATAAGAGTTTCTGAATGATATCTGTTACACATTTTAAAAATTGTCCAAGTAAGAAGGGCAAAAGTCACGCCATATTCTTTTTTCAGAGCTCATGAGTGATTCTCTTGTGCTGTCTGGGATGTCTTGATGATTTCAAAAAGATATTTTGAAAATGTCTGGAACATGTCTCGAGGATATCTAAAACGTCTCTTGAAAGAATCTAAAAGGTGTCTTTCACATATCTGGAACATATCTTTTGCAAGACCTTTTTGAGATATCTAGAACTTGTTGAAATTTGTTGCATAAGACATCTTTTAGATGTCGAAAACTTATCTGCAAGAAAGTCTTCCAAGATATCTTCCATGATTTTAAGACATCCTTCAGATACTAATAGATGTATTTTTGTTTGTTGGCGAGTTACACGAAGGAATTATATTTGAACTGAACATAATTTCATTGAGGCAATCACATAAAATCGAGTTCATATCGTGTAGTCAGCTACATCACACTATTATAATACCATGAACATTCATATCGTTCCAACATCAATGTACCAGGTGTACCGGTATGGAATGAGCGTTTTTTTGTGAAAATGAAACATTAATTGCGAATGGGAAAGTACAAAAAAAGAGTAAGCGTAAAAATCGCCCGTGTTTCTAGGATCGCGAGTTTCAGGTTGAAATGCATTCTGAAAAATACCCTATGCCGATCATTTGCACGGGAATACCATTTCCCGGTGAGCACAACAATGGTTTTAGAGATACAGGAATTGACAGAATCGATAGATTCTTGACAGAACCGATTCTTTTCTATAGAAAACTTATAGATTTTTATATAATCTTGATCGAAAATTGATACTACTTCACCTCTGTTATGCTTACCGGAAAATGGTATCCCCTTGCTAATGATCAACATAGAGGATTTGTTAGGATGCATTTCAACCTGAAACTCGCGATTCCAAAAAATAGGTGGAAAAATACTCTTTTTTGCGGTCACTCTTTATTCAAAGTATTGACCATTGCTTTCTACACATTTTGACCACCCTTCTGGCAATTCGTGGATACCACGCTAATAGGAATGTTCATCCTTTGAAGCAAATCAATCAGATACCCAATTTCCGACTTCTTCGTGAGGGTCGAAGTGCTGCTCAGCCAATGCGTGTCCCATCAATGAGAACAAATAGTAGTCAGGGGCCGAGTCTGGTGAATACGGTGAAACGATAAGATTTCTCCTATCGATTTCAATGTGGTTTCTAAAACTGGAATTCCTACAAAGTCATCGTGAATTCACGATGGAACTGTATCGGTTTTTATCGTTTTCTATAGGATTTAAGAGAAATTTATCTGGTGTTATCGTGAAAATCCCAAACAGAAAGTATTAGTTATTTGGAGAAATATAATGGTACTTTTTTGAATAACTGGTATTCCTTCTATAGGAATTTCACGATGAAACCAGATACATTTCTTTCAAATCCTATATGAAACGATAAAAACTGATAGAGTTCCATCGTGAATTCACGATGTCTTTCCGGGAATTCCAGTTTCAGAAACCACATTGAAACCGATAGGAAAAATTTTATCGTTTTCTATGGGAAATTTTCAGCAGGGTTGTCTGAGTGTATACATTTATATCACTCTGTATAATAATTGAAGTGAATGGAATTGTTAGAAATTTTCGTTTTGATTAAATACCCTAAATGAAATGATTTGAAGAGAAATATGATGTAGAATGAAGAAAAGAGTGTTGTAATGTAATCACCTTTTGTAAATGTCGTTCTTACGCGCATAATTGATTCTTACCACTGATTCAGTAAAGCAGTATACAATCATATAAAGCACTTTATGACGGTTAAACTCTCGGCAGTTCAATTCGTTCGTTTACACTTAACCAGCTTGAAAGAAGCTTTACAACAGCTCACTGGATTCGAGATTCCATTGTAGAAACTACAGGTTAATGAGAATACCAGTGGTTCAACATGTAATAGAATTAATCCCTCAATGATCCATTCAACATTTGAAATTATATTTTGTAATAAAAATGTGATCAATGTTTTTTCAATTTTTGAAGAATAAGATCACTCTCAATGTCATATTCGAATAAATTGAGACTTAAATTTTTGACAATTCAGATGAGAAAGTCCATCGATGAAGCGACATTTTATTTCTTCCATCAATTTTTGTTCCTCATCAGACTTGATTGATCGCTGATCGACAGTTGAATGACGATACTATGAACAATTATTCGGAGTGATGCAGCGTGTTTCCGGGAATTTTCGTGGGGTTACTACGTAGCATCATCTCGTGCGATGAAATGGTGAAGAGTGACGAAGGAAATGATAGAGCAAGGGGGAAAGAAGTGGCAAAGAGGGGAATGATGCCGCTGCCACTACTGCTACTCCTACGAGTGTTAAAGCAACGACCGGAGCTGACCTGAATCTACAGTTGATGGAGATGAAAAGGGAGCAACAAAAGCGACGGTAGACGGTGGATGAGAGTGAAAATACGAAAAATAGGCCACTCATCTTCGTTGTGAACTAAACACATATCCCTTTTCTCCTTCTCCCTTATGATATTGAACGTTTCCGTACTTATACACACTCCGTGAGCCAATAGATAGGAGCTTTTACAAAACAAAATGTAACAATATCGTGAGAATGATCCAGTACTGATGAGCCCGCATCAAGTTTTGGCAACTACGATTAACTTAGTGTCACTTGAACAATAATGGACTTCGTTACTCAGGTTCGTGTTGAAGAACAAATGTTTTCTTAATCAAGAGTGTTATCAACTTCTCCACTAATTATCAGAAAATCTTTTGTTCCATGAAATTTCTCTCAAAGGGAAGAAGAATTATAAAAATGAATGATGAGCAGTACTTGAGAAGAAATTATAAAAACCTGACAGTATATTTCATCGTAAGGGAAAAAAATACAATACCTTGTACCCAAATCATCATCAGTTATATCGTATGTTGATGAGAGTATTCCAGTACTATTCATTTGACATTTGAAAGAATATGGCACATATTCTGAATGAATTTTTCTCACAGTTATGTGTGCGGTGATCGTTGAGACAGAATCAAATGTATATAAGCATTCCATGTGGAAATTAACAACTGCCCCAGTACTGGTTCAGTACCGCTGCCATAGCTGCAAGTGCTGTCGTATTTGGAATGCCATTACTGACCCAGGTCGTTTGACAGTACTGAACCAATACTGGAATGATAACAATGTCTGACATAAGGCCCATTATTGGCGTTCAATTTTGCCGCTACTGGCATTTGAACGTAAACAGTACTGTTACAGTGAACAGTAAACATGTACCTGAATCAGAATTTCAATCTTGCCTGTACTGGCGTTCCATTCCAGCCAACATTGGGATTTCAATTTTCCCTGAACTGGCATTTCAACTGTGTCAGTGTGGGCATTTCAATCTCACCAGTACGAGCATTTCAATTCTACCTTTAACGCATTCCACGGGGATTTTCTATGGCGTACTATTGGCACTTTCAATGGCAAGGTTATTGATCCCATGTAGACTCCACGCAGCCACTCTGTGTGTGCTGTTACGGTAGTTTTTATAGCATCAAAGAAGCTTACCAATTTTATTTCATGTATGTCCCGATTGTGTTGAAACGAAAAAAATTGAATTTTTATAATACAATTTATAATATATAATATATCATTTCCTATTAACCGACAGGTTATTCTGAAATAGATCACTGCAGGGTTAATAGTGGCCTTGGGTGAAATTTTGCGCCAACTTTTTTCATAAATTACTTGATGAATTTTAATTTAAAATAGATAATCAAACTATTCTCTCAGTGCAGCCATGTTGCCGCGAAGGTAAGTTGACACCCAATCCACAATCGCTTTTGTAGTGAAACACTGTTGCATCGATACTGGCACAGTATTGTCTTTTCGTAAAATTTCAAAAGATTACCAACTCTGAGTCAGTACTGGCGCAGTGTTTGCTCACCAAAGTAACCATGTTTCCGCAGAAATGGGTCGACTTCCGACTCACTACCAATTTTGTCATGAAACAACGTGGCGTCGATGCTGGCGCTGTACCGTCTCTGGGTAATGCTTCAAAATATTACCAACTCTGAGTAAGTCCTGGCATAGTATTGGTTCACTAAAATAACCATGTTTCCGCGGAGATGGGTTGACCCCCGATCCACTACCAATTCTGTCGGAAAACTATATAGCGTCGATACTGGCGTCGTACCGTCTCTGCGTAACGTTTGAAAATATTACCAACTCTGGGTCAGTACTGGCACAATACTACAACCTAGGTGTTCTTCAATCAGTATTGATTCGGTACTGATCCAAGACTGTCTGCCCAAGCACACCAATACCGTCTGAAAACCGTCAAACAACTGGTGCCAGTTGAAAAAGAGTAATTGCACTGTACGGGGGCCAGTTGTTTTGGCCGAAGTATGGCAAATACAAACTTGCCAGTACTGGACCATTTGTCAACTCTGGCAATTTTCACATGGGATAATTCTACAAATGACCTGGAAGACACCAGTTGAAATCTATCGGCTCACTGTCGTAAGTTTCCGTAGGAAGATGTTATGAAAGGTTTAATCAAACCATTTACATGAACAGTTATACACTGAGAAAAATCACATAGTTGCTGTAACTAAATGCTAGCCACAGCAGCAAAATAATTCATTCATATATCAGACAGCTAGACTTTTATTCAAATCGACGCATTTTGTTTAGTTAATTGAATTCAATTGGATTGAGTGAAACTTTCACTCCTCACAAATCAATACTTTTACGTTGTGCTAACAAAATATTCTAAGTGAAACACCATGTTATTTCAACTAAATTATTTAGTCGATAAAATATGATTATACTGAAATATTGTTGGTTATGGAAAATCAAATATATACCAGGAATCACTAAACAACCTTGTTAGAAATGACTCCAGTGATTTTGTAGGTTATTACAAGGCCTTGCTAGGCCTTGAAAGTCCTTCGCAAGGGCATTGTAAGGTCTTGCAAGGCCTGGAGGATAACTAGAATGATTTTTGCTGAGGATATTTAGTCAGGAGAGATTCTGAAAAATTCTTTATATTTTCACTCGCTCCATATTTTAGCACAATTTCACTGCATAAAAAAAGGTTTTGTACGAATATTCTTCAGACCAAACGTTCACAAAACCGATGAACCAATGAAACTGAAAACTTTTGCTATGGGGTAATCTATTCTTCCAAAAATAAAATCCAAAATTCCGTATCGCCGTTGTACGCAATTGCAGGCGTGTCGTTGGAAAATGGACACGGGTGGAAATGCCGGTGAAACAATTGAGAATGATGAGATGATAGTCAGCGCATGCGTAATCAGATTCTATTTGCTGAGGAACTTGAATTGTTAGTCGTCACAAATAAATTACTTATGCTACTATTAACTGATCTCTTTTATTCAAAATGAATAGACGTCAAATCATTGTTTTTGCTACCGCAAACAAATTTTTATTTATATCAAATAAAGATTTATTCAAATCAACTAAAACATTATTAACTAAAGTATTTTTGCTCACGCAACTAAGCGATTTCTCTCAGTGTACGCTATTGAATCGATTTCTGTAACAGAAGAAAAATTCTAACAATATCCCATGACGGAAAGCAAACATGGCCCGATACTGGTTCAATACCGAGAAATTCGAAGCCACTAAAACTACCGAAACTGGCAAGAAATCAACGTCAGTACTGTTCGTTTATGCACGCCTACTATGGTAGAACCCGAGCATTCCAACGTTGTCCGAACAGTATCGATAGTGGCCCAAGACTGTTCGTTTATGCAAACCGATACTGTTTAAAATATATCGAACCGCTAGTGCTAGTTGGATACTAGTAATGACCTTGAATAAAAACCATTGTGTCTGTCAAAGTCTGACTAATACAACCTTGCCAATACCACATAGAAGACATCGTGAAGCGAATTGACCGAATCCGTTTTTCTCCAGTACTTTTAGTACAGCTAAGGTAACTGTGGGTTGTATCGGCCACTTAAGGACACTTCCTCGTCCATCAAGAATTTTGAATACTCAGTTGAATATTTCAATCATTGAAGATTATAGTGTGATTTCTTATACATTATTATGACAGAATATCCATTTAAATGAACTCTGAATACACAGATTTATTTTTAGTAATTGCCAAAATAAAAGGTTCTTTGATTATGCGAATATCAACCGGTTGCTGATCATTCCAGCCACCATGAGATGGGGTTTTCAGCCGGCGATTGATAAATACATTTCTTATTGGAATATAATGAAATTTATTGATGTAGGATGAATTATTTGGCTGTCTATTCCCATTTTTCATTGACATGAAAATTTTTTGAATCGTAATCAAATCAATCAATTTCATTACAATTGTTGATCGTGGAACATTGAAGGTTTTGCTTGGTGTCGTATGGATAATCCATTTTGTGCAGCAGCGATAGCTTTTTCAAATCGTCCATAGAATATTGTCATCCATTAAATGCCCCTTCCTTCAAACCATACATGTCTCATTATCCGTTTTGATTTCTATAAATTGCCAAAAAAACATACGTTTTGAAGTTGAAAATGTAAATCAACACCTGGCCGATACACTCAACGGGTTTGTCAGTTTTGCGAACTCAAACATTTTTTCATTAATTTAAAACTTTCATTTCGTCAATGACAAAAAATGATTCGCAGAATGCATCACGTTAAACGGCCTGACTTATTTCATCGTATGTTGATTTGAAAAATTGCCAAATGCGATTATAATATCTTCTTCAAACGTACTTACTTTCCAGTCTTCGAGGTTGAGACCGCTTGTGTTGACAAATTTTTATGTTTAGGGACGCAAGTCACCTTCTTGACAAAAACAATTTTCTATTCAAGCAGGAATAGAAGCCATTTATAACTTTTACTTTCATGTTCTTGAAACATCGAAGAGTTATCTTGCGTTGTGTAGTTCGTTATGTGAAGTTCGTAGTATTCAAGAAAAATGTATGAAAATAGTGGCCGATGTAACCAACGAGGTCGATACAACCCACAGTTACCTTAAATGTGATTAGGACCAAAGTAGGAAGTTTTCGTCTTTCCGCTGGAACTAATATTTTTGCTTTATCAATGTTCCATGCGAATAATACTTTTACCATAACACGTTGATACGAAATAACCTTTTTGCATTTCAGTGTAGGATGTTGAATTATAAACAGTAAGGGACAACGTTTTTGATGCCTGTCATGGAATATTATTTACCTACTTTCCCTTGACAGTAAGGAAAGAATACTTTTTTCTTATTGTCCTTCCCGCAGTGCTCGTCAGGAAGAAGATTTTATGACTGTTTTCAACATATTTTTGTACCACTAGGATTGAAAATATTGCAACACACATGCATGAGCACATACAAAATTCATACGATTTTGCGGAGGAGTCTGATGGAATTGTGTAATGTATCTTACCGTGGCTGTTGCTGGCAGCGGAAGTTCTAGCCTTCAGTCGAACGGTTAACTGAAACATCAAAGTACATGATTAGAAATTCTCGTGAATTCGATAAGACTTTGTATATTGAATTCAATAATTGAACATGAATAGACTTCACAATCTACTAGTATATTGGGTCAAGAAAGTATCTCCTCAAACGAGCTGAGGTTTATGTAGGAATTATATAAAATATTTTACTAAAAAATTATTCCATCAAATTTATACATATAGAATCTGTATGTGCACTAAGAAGATGGAGTACAGGAATGAGAGCGTTCATGTTTTCTTTTATAATACTCAACGTTTCAAAAAATTTCCTGCTTTTATCAACGAACCTCAACCAATAGTTCTCAAACGTGTAATAAGATTTGCAAGTGATTTTACATTTCCTGTCTTCCGTTTTAGAATGAGTGTGAGAAGCTTCATGTAATATCGTATTTTGGATCTTTATTACAAGGAATGTTATTTCGCTATCACAAGGAGCCAGAAAAATTTCCAGTATTAATGGTGTTCACAGTATTCACCTCGAAAGAGCTCGGAAGTTTTTTGGCAAATTTCCAATGACTGAGTTGTGATTTTTGGAACTTGGGAGAAGATTTCTTACGAGTTCCACATTTTGTACCATCTTGGTTTAGCAGTTGTAGACTTGAGAAAATGAAAAACGAATATTCCGCTATATTCGAAAATTCATAGAACATTGTCCAAGACTATAATGATTTCAGACAATTTTCAAATTTTTGATGATATAGTAACTGGAAGTCGTTAATAAACTTTCTAATTCCCTCACAGTGGATGCATATGGCGGTGTTTAAACAGAATTGGTATCATCATTCAATATATTCGAGAGACGACAATGTGCCAGTATTGCTAGACTCTGGCTGACTACGAAATCGGTAGTCAACTGACGTTAGAATCACGATCTTAGCAACTTGGCTGTTGTAGTGGGCCGAAGTCTTGCCAGCATTAGGCCAGAGTTGGTATGATCATTCAAAATGTTTGAGAGACAGCAATGTGCCAGTATTGATAGGACTCTGACTTTCTACAGAATCGGTGGTCGAATGACATTAAAATCACGATCTTACACTGAGGAAAACAACTTGTGAAATTTACATCTTATTGAATGAATATATTTTACAACAACGTATGTGAAATATACCACAGCTGAAGTGCATCCTACTTCCCCTGCGGTGAAATTAGCTAAAATTGTAGTAGCTCGCACTACATTTTTGAATCGTCCATATATTTACTTACCAAGAGGTGAATTTGACAACTTTTTTTTCTCGGTTTAGTAACTCGGCTGTTGTGGTGAGCCGAAGTCGCGCCAGCATTAGACCAGAGTTGGTATCATCATTCAATATGTTCGAGAGATGATAATGTGTCAGTATTGGTAGGACTTTATCCCTCTACGGAATCTATGGTGAATTGTATGACTTCAACGGTCTTATTACAATAAATTGCAATTCGAGTGATTCATCGTCAACTCGGAGATCGGCTGATGTGATAGAGACTAGGTTCCTCACTCGCAGGACCTGGGTTCAATCCTCACTCAGTGAACTTTCAAGGAATCATTTCCAAAGTGTCTTCCTCCGATGACAATAATAGGAACAATGAATTCTCCAGATTTTCAAAGTTCAAATTCAATGTTTTTTTTTTAATTGAAATATGATTACTCCTGGTAACTTCGGTTACCGGTACTGTGCCAGTACTTGGTCGGGTTTGAATTTCTACATAGGATGTAATCATTTCGACTTTTTGTCATTCTTCATCTAGCTTTGGTAAAACAACTGGTCCTGTTGCAATGCCAGAGTTTCACCGTAGTTGAATCACATTTAATATCTTTACTTTAATATCTTTACACTGGAGGCTTTTATAAGGTCCGCACTTATGCCATCTATGCCTGGCGCCTTATTATTTTTCAATTCTTTCAAAGCCTTGTCGAATTCTGATCTCAATATCGAATCTCCCAATTCTTCCTCATCTACATCCTCCTCCTTCTCTAATAGTGCTATATCATCGTTTCCTCTATACAAGTCTTCTAAATGATTGATCCACTGTTCTATTTTCTCTTCCGTTTTTATCAATTGTCGTCCTAGAGAGTTTCTAATCTTATTGCTTCTAGATTTCATTTGTCCGAAAAATCTTTTAATAATCCTATATGCTTCATCTATTTTTCCTAAATGCAATCTTATTTCTATTTCCTGACATTTCTCTTCTAACCACTGTTCTTTTGCTTTCCTTGATTCTCTTATTATTTTATATCTCAATAATTTGTATCGTTGCTGGCCTTCTTGGCTATCATTACACAGGCCTGCGAGGTTTTTCCCCCTTGGAACTGGTGACCATTTTCCGAAGTAATTTGCTGCGTAGAATCCGAATCCGGAGCCAGAATTGGGCTATCACGTCAGGATTTTGAGATATCTGAGGGTAAATACGCGAAAAATGCGGTTTTTCGCTACTTTTGAGGTTATGTACAGGACGCATAAAATTTTTTTGATCTTTTCTCTCAACTTCATCAATTTGCACTACTCTTCCCGTTCAAAATGAGCTATTGAACGTTCATGTACGATTTTTTCTCGCAAAGTTACGACCATTCTAAGTTGTGTAATATGTCCCAACAACAGAATGAGTATTCACATTTATTACACTGATCGACAATGAAATTCTCCTTCAAATGAAATTCTCTTTTCTGAAGTAATTTTCTGCGTAGAATCCAAATCCGAGTCAGGATTGGGCCATCGCGTAAGCATTTCAAGATATTTAAGATTAGGTCCACGAAAAATGGGTTTTGATTACTTTGGAATTCATGTACTGAGTGCACAATTTTTTTTAGTCTTTCCTTCTAATTGCATCATCCAGTACTACTCTTACTCTTCAAGATAAGCTATTAATCGGTGACCTACAATTTCTCCTTGCAGAGTTACGAGTATTCCAAGTTGTGAAATATATCCCCAAGATTATAATATTTCTAGGATCTCCTGAGGGTGCTGCCAGGATGTATGGGAATGAAAATTCTAATTTTCTAATATGATATTCTTATTCAGCGACCCAAAACTTATATGTTCACATATTCAAGGAAAATTTCCCTTCAAAAAATGGGTTCCCAAAGGGTTGATAATTCACAGACCTGCGGAATATAAGTTTTTATTTTCCCTTCGAACAATAATGGTTCCTTTCCAGGTATTCAGATTGTGGAACTAAAATATAACGCCAGTTTTTTTACAGCACATCGGGATTCATTTTTATGTGAGATATGAATATTTACAGTTTTTTAAACAATTTGTATGAACGAAAAATATATACGTTTCATATAAAATTCAGACATGGGGCTGCACTGGTTTCAAACAAGACCTAAGATACTAGATGAATCAAAAGGACTTATGATATCTTTTTCTAGTTTCTTCAAAACTTCTGTTTGATCTCTTTCTGTTGTACTCATGATTCGGTTCATCTCTCTTTAACATCCAGCAATAGTCAGCCATCATTCTAACGTCCCACCTTCCTTGATATCTGGTCTCCATAACCTTAAGATCTTGATGAAATCTCTCCCCTTGCTCTTCACTGACAGCACCAAGATTCTCGGGGAAAAAGTCAATATGGGAATGCAAATAATGGAGTTTTATACTCATATTACAACCCAGGGTTTTGAAATTGTTAAGCATGCTGTTGACTATATTTTCATAATCAGGGCTTTTTCTGTTCCCTAAAAAATGTTGTACGACTTCCTTAAATGACTTCCAAGCGAGCTTCTCGGTTTTATTCATAGTTTTTTCAAAGTCAGGATCTTGCATCAATTTCCTTATGTCTGGACCAACAAAAACGCCTTCTTTTATCTTCGCATCCGATAAATGCTTGAATTGATCACATAAATATTTGAAACAAAGACCATCTTTAGGCAATGCCTTTACGAATTGCTTCATAATGCCTAATTTGATATGAAGCGGAGGTAGCAGAATTTTGGAGCGGTCAACTAGTGTTTCGTGTACAACATTTTTACTTCCAGGGTTCAATGATGCTCTCTGTGGCCAATCTTTCTGGATCCAATGTCGTGCTCTATTCCTACTATCCCATTCACATAGAAAACAGGGTATTTTGTATACCCTCCTTGTTGACCAAGCAACATAGTTAATATTTTGAGATCACCACATATAGTCCAGTTATGATTGGAGTAATTTATTTTTTGAGGACGAAATCCAAATTTTCATAACATTCTTTCAAATGAGTAGAATGTCCAATAGGCAAAGAAGCAAATTTATTACCATTATGTAACAATACTACTTTGAGGCTCCGTTTCGAAGAATCTATAAAAAGTCTCCAATCATTTGGATTGTATTCTACATCAAACATTTTGAGTAGGCCAGGCACATCACAACAATACACTAAATTTTTTCTTGAGCAAAATACGGTAGAAAATCCTTCTCTCTATTTCTATACCAATAAAAGTTCGTTGTACGATCCAGCATGTTTTTTCTTTCAATCTGGAACCGAGTAATTCTGCAGCATCTTTCGGAAGATTAAGATCTCTTGTCAAATCATTCAATTCACTTTGAGAAAACAGTGGTGGTGTTTCGTTGCACTCGTAATATTCATCGTCAGGATCTGAAGTATTCATTATAGCCTCTTGAAATAAACTAGGATCAGATGAAAATGGTTGGGCAGGATGGCATAACTCTTTGCTATCAGGATCTTTATACGTAGGTAAAATCACAGAACGAATATCAGGATAACTTATCGCTGCTTTATTTTTAGAATTAAATCCTTTTATGTTTGAACAGCAGAAGTAACAATCGTTGATATGATTTTGCGGTTCCATCCAAATCATTGAGTCTGTAAACTAAAACAATGTTTTTCTCCTCTTGACCATTTCCGAAGTTCACGTACACATGTCGAACATACTTTATGAGGCGCCCATTGTTTGTCTTGGTTTTTTATGTTGATTTTGAAATAGCTATCGTATAGTTCTTCAATACATTTAGAAATTATTTGTTGCTGTCTCTTTATTACATAATTTCCACATATGTAGCATAAGTTATCTGGAGCATTGATACATTTTCGAGAAGCCATTTGTGAAACTTTTTTTTAAATACACGAAATTCACAACAATTACTGGACACTCGATACTTGTACACGGAGGAAAAAATTAGAACAACAATCAGTACATTCCGAGTGAATTAGTGGAATAATGTCTGAACATAGCAACAAACAATCTACGATCTCAGCAGTGCTGGCTCGAAGGATATTACCGCCCGGCGCGAGAATTTTGTAGGCGTCCGATTATAATAGTGTAGCATATTGCATAAATATATATTTATGTGATATGCTATAAGCATTTTCTACCGTATTTCGCTCAAGAAAAAAATTTAGCGTATCGTTGTGATGCGCCTGGCCTACTCAAGGTGTTTCATGTAGAATACAATCCAAAGTCAATCCCCTTCATTCATTCAACATTTTTCTGAAGCATTTTGGTGCGCTGAATCCGCATATGGCTCCAGAATTGCTATATCACGTCAGGTATTTGGGATATTCCGACCTAAAAATGTGGAAAACACTGTTTTTTGGCATATTTGAGGTTCCGTAAAGTCGAAAGGTGATTTTTTTCACAAAACCAATAGATGCACCTCAAAGTATCAGTCATCCTCTTCCAAATGCCGTTGAGTTTGCTGAAATATCTTTTTTTTTCATTGAGATACGACAATTTTAAATTTGTGCGCTCATGTACTCAATAAATAGGTGGAGACACAATTTTCAAACTGTCGTATCTCAATGAAAAAAAAAGGTATCTGAGCAAACTCAACGGCATTTGGAAGAGGAGGACTTATACTTTGAGGTGCATGTATTGGTTTTGAGAAAAAAAATTACCCTTCGACTTCACGTAACCCCAAATATGTCGAAAAACAGTGTTTTTCACATTTTTAGGTCGAAATATCTCAAAAACCTGACGTGATAGAGCAATTCTGCAGCCAGATTCGGATTCAGCGGATCAAAATGCTTCGGAAAAAGATATTATTGTTTGAGGGGGAAAAAAAAAGTCAAATTTCGCAGGCCTGTGTTATTCTTGTATTTTCGTCTTTCATTTATCAATTCTAAAATTTCTCCCGTTATCCATGGGTTTTTAGCTTCTACTCCATCATTCTTCAAAATCTTATCCGCACATTCTCTTATATTCCCCTTCATCTTTGTCCATCTCCTCTCTATTCCCAAGTCTTTCTCTTTTTGATCTCCCAATTTTTCATCCAACATTTTCTCGAATGCCTCATGTGTTTGTTTTTGCTTGAGATTCTTCAAATTCCATCTTTTCTGCATTTTCCTTTTCTTCTTCAGAGATTTGAATTTCAGAGAACATTTCATCATCAACATATTATGATCACTATCTATATCTGCACCGGGATAAGTTTTACAGTTTTTCACTTGGTTCCTAAATCTTTGTTTCACTAATATGTAATCAATTTGGTATCTTGCTGTATCTCCTGGCATTTTCCAAGTGTAGATTCTTCTTGGATGATTTTCGAATAAAGTGTTTGTGATAACCATCTTATGATTTTCACAAAATTCGACTAAACGTTGTCCTCTATCGTTCCTCCTCCCTAACGCGAAATCTCCTATAATGTTGTCCTCTTTTCCTTGTCCTACTACCGCATTCCAATCCCCCATCACTATCAAATTCTCTTCTCCCTTCACATATTCTATCACTTCTTCTATTTCTTCGTACGTTTTTTCAATATCTTCCTCCGAATATGCAGATGTGGGCATGTATACTTGGACTATGACTGTGTCTACCGGTTTTGTTCTGATTCTAACCATCATCACACGTTCATTATGTTGCAAATAATTTTCTATTCTATTTCCTACTCTTTTATGCATTACAATTACTACACCTGCTTGACCGTTCTTTGATCCTGTATGAATTATTCTATAATCCCCACTCCAGAAATCGCCCTCTTGTGGCCATCTCATTTCGCTAATCCCCATTGCGTCTATATTCAACCTATTCATTTCTAATTTCAAATTTTCTAATTTTCCCGCTTGCCTCAGTGATCGAACATTCCACGCTCCGACTCGAAGAATGTTGTTTCTTTTCCCTATCCTATTCTTCGGTTTTCGTTCCTTGCTGTTGAAGCTTCCTCGAGCAGCCTCCACCCGGAGATCCGAACGGGAGACTAGTTTACCTCCGGAATATTTTACTCGAGAGAGCGCCATCATGTATTTATTAATTTGTTTGTTTGTTTTTGTTACATAATATTCCAGGTTAGGAAAAAGGTTTCATTTCCTCGGGAAGTATTGAAACATGTCAAGGAAGGTAGTTTCCCCTTGCTTTCCTTCCGTTTGATTTTGCCGATGTTTCTGGCATTAGGATGATTTCGTTTCTCTCAGTTTGTATTCTTTCTCTTGAGTAGTTTATTCCACTTAAAAAAAAAAGATCCAACTCTGAGATACTTATCCTCCCCACCACGTAAAGGAAGCAGATACTACCAGGGATGGATAAAAAGGATATCAAGGACAGGTATCATGAATATCCCCCTGGAAGACCCGCAATCATCCACGGACCTAATACCTACATGAGTCAAACCTTGTTCGATATAAACTCTGATAGCAAGAAGTGAATCCTCAGAATTCCAGCAGTATGAAGCAGAATTACCCAGGGGTTTCAATTCTTATTATATTTTACTAGAGCTTCATCTCGCTGGCATTTTAAGATTTCTTTGTCATTATAGATCGTGATGGTGGGGGTAATCTCGTTGAATCTGACTCAACTGCCATCATGGTCTGTAACTGGCATCGGCTGGAACCACAATGGTCCAATTGAAACCAAGTTGGTCCAGCTGGGACCAAGTTAGTCCAGCTGGGTCCAAGTTGGTTCCATGTTGGATCATGCTGGGTTTTTTCAACAGGATATTAAGATTCACATAACCTCAAAATTGGGGCGGAACGAAATTTCATTATATACAATGTATTAAAAGGGTGCGAATGTAATTTGTCAGATCTATCGATACCGGCTCCGCAGTTCATTTGCATCGGCTCCAAACGGAGAATATTGGAAGATTTCACACAAGTTTGAACATTAACAAATTCTCATTTTTAATGTCTCATAAACGTTCCATGGAAACCTAAATGGAACTATACCAGACATTCGTACATCCCTGGTATATACACTTCCTGAACATCCTGAAACATTCCAATGTTTCAGAAGACGTTCCGAGGATGTTGATAGAACCTCCGGGTGCTGTATGGGTGGAGATCAATTTGGCGGTCATTAATTATAACTGTTGAATAATTATTCATTTCGCTATATCTAATGAAATATTAACTGATTATAAGTCATTTTTCTATGGTCAAGAACATTTCTTGTTGAAAATATGATTTTTTCCTAGAAAATTTGTGGGAAATATGCATTTCATAACAAATAATAAGCGAAATATGCAAAAGTTTTAATATGGGCAGAATATGCAATTTGCATATAATCCGGTCTCTATTCGTGACATTATGATCTTCGGGAGAGTTTTGCGAATCGAAATTCGCAAGATTCATCCCGATTCATTCAAAAATGAATTAAATCAAACGAATTTAGTGTTGAAAAACATTGATTTTTGATACGAACAAATATGAAGTTTTAATTTTTTTTCCAAAAACTATACATTCTGGAAAAAAATGGTAAGGAGACACTGACATTGACTTTTTGGGGTTCTACACAGAAAAAAAAACATTCTTGTATCAAGACAATATTGTTTTCGTTATATATGAAACACGGATTGTCTCAGTTCAATGCAATTTGCTTTGAATCAAGAATTTTGTTCTTTCCTGTGTTTGATTCAAAGCAAATTGCATTGAACTGAGACAATCCGTGTTTCATATATAACGAAAACAATATTGTCCTGATACAAGAATGTTTTTTTTTCTGTGTATCGCCCAGTATTTTCCAATTTTCGAAAATCTGATTTTTTTTTCGACCTACGACCTGATGGTTTGGGCAATACTTCTACGGCTTTTCGAGTGCTAAGCGAGTTATTCTTCCCAGGACCTCAATTATTGCATTTGAACGTATCAGGAATGGGCAGCCTCAATCAATTTTTGTACATGAAGTACTTTTTTATTCCCATCAGATAGAAATTTTGAACATCAAATTAGAGAGTACTTGACAGGAAAAAGTACAAAAAAAGTGATTAGGACTGCCCATCACTGGAACGTATTGAACTGTCATGCGTCGCTAAGTTCGCCATTTTTTCCCAGGGTAGTGAGTATAAACTGGTGGACGTGATTTAAAAAAAAACTAAACATCCAGTTGGAATAAACCAGAGTTTGTCACCTTCAGTTTTTTAGTCTCTTCTATGTGAATTGAAGAATCATTTTTCAACCATTTTCATAGCAAGTTAAGTAATCATTTCTCTTCTAAAAAGAACTTTCTTTTCAAACAACGAGTGAATTCTGAATTTCACGATCTCTACACTCTTTTGAAAATCAATATATTTTCCACCAGCATCTTTTTGCATGTAATGAATCTTTTTGCATACAATCAGTACTCAACATTACTAAGTCTGTGAAAAAAAATCTCCAAAGAAACGTTTGGAAGTCTTTCATCGAACATTTTGTAGTAAATTCGCATACAGTTTTGGTGAAATCTCCAAAATTTTTTGTCAGTCGACAAACATTCTTCGAGAAATCACGAAAATTGTTTGGAAATTCACAAAAAGTTTGTGGATTTCCAAATAATCTCGCCATTCACAAATCCATGATTTTTCACCATATTTTTCCTCTTGGAAATTCACTAATATTTTTTGACTGTGAATTAAAAATCAAAGTTTCTCAAATTCGAGGGATATGATAAATATTCCTCAGTAGTAAATCTCAAATCGAAAAAGAATAAATCATACATCTGTGGAATATTCATTTCACCGTATTTGAATATGAATTCAATAATCTTATGTACACCGTGTCCTCGAAATAAATGTAATCAAAGAATTGTGAAAATTTATTGCAGAATTAAAATGACAACCTATTCAATTGATTACAATCAACAATTTGTCGCCATCAAAATAAATGTGCTCTCCTGGTATGTACGGGCTCAATAATAAACTTGTCTTTATGTATACGTATCAATAGAGAGCATGTTACCGAGCGTAATAACCCAGAAAATTGCTATCATAAAATCACACACGAACATCACTGAAGATTGTAT
The DNA here is from genome assembly GCA_018340375.1 of Gonatopus flavifemur. Lineage (NCBI taxonomy): Eukaryota > Metazoa > Arthropoda > Insecta > Hymenoptera > Dryinidae > Gonatopus > Gonatopus flavifemur. The sequence continues at coordinate 23,598,865 of JAFFJZ010000004.1, forward strand.
CTTTTTTCAAAGGATATAAAGAGTTGAAAGTCGAGATGTTGATCTCATACTATGTGACACCCAGATGTCTAAAAAACATATCTCACTATCAGAAAGAATTCGAATACCACAAATCCAAAGTCATGCTGTAAAAGAAGTTACTAAAACATTCTAGTGCATGTACCCAAGTCGCAATCGAACGTTTTATATGTACTATGAATGTGCACAGTAAATATACAACATTCTGATGCTACTAGGGCACTGTAAGCGATTGAACTGTACAAGGACTGGAAAAGATTGTGCGTTTTTTATGAATTCTTCATACACTTTTCGAGCTTCCACTGATTTGAAGACTATTGGAATCGAGAGTACCCATACAGCACCGAATACTCCAGTAATGTATCAGAAACGTCTCCGTTACAAAAGCGGACATAGAAACGTGTTTGGAAGGTATTTGAAAACTTTCTGAAATCTTTCTATGTCCGCTTTTGTAACGGACACGTTTCTGATACATAACTGAGGTCTTCGGTGCTGTATGGGTAGTTATAGTCGAAATCTCTCAATGTGCCTGGTTCACGAAGAAGAATAGGACTTTATGAGATTCAGTTCTCCTTAATGTAGTAACACAAGAATTGAAGGATTGAAAATCCAGAGATATCTTGAATTCATAATAAGTAATCAAAAATAGAAGATTTTTATCCTCGTATGTATAATCACTTGAATGATTGTAGACGTTCTGATCAGCAGTTTTTCATCCTATACAGACTTTAATGTTTATTGAGAAGTATGAATTGATGAATTGGAGGGTCTCATTCATTGTGAGCCATGTGACAATTTTTCCACTTCCATTTATATCGCGGAAACTTGAGTTAACTTGATTTATTGATGTTGCATCACAATCAAGTCAATAATTTGCTTGTATAAGTTGTGGTTACCATAAATGAATCAAAATACACCATATTTGAATAACTTAATTGCATAAATAATTGTTTTGTTCAAATATGCATAAACATTGTTCATCAAGAGCAGTACAGAGGATTGATCATACATTTGAAACAATTATCCATGGACAAGAAGTAATCAAATGATACCAATGGACTATGCAAAATCCTTGCGGTGTCTTTCAATTTATTTGACTGAAAAATCAAACCTGCAACCACAACTTTTTATAAAACTTACAAAAAATTTATAAGAGAATTATTTATATCACTATTCCATAGATATTCGCATTGCATCTTCAGTAAATTTCTTTTTACAAAACATAAGTCATAACACTGATCTCTCAAATATATACAGTCTCCAATGAATATTGTATGTGTGAAGGTATTCAAAGTTTAGTCGAGTAACGGTACGACTAATGGGCTCTTATTACCGCCAAGTGGTGAGTAGCAGATGAAAGATGCATTGGAATTCATAACGAATTTGCAAACTGTACACTTGAGACACTCCAGTTATTCTCCGTGGTGAAATACGTGTTCCTTGCAGAAATTATGTTTTGAAGATGTTTCTATTTTGAATGAAGAAAGAACCTCATGCACACTGAAAGAAAAGTCATGTTATAGAATTTTGTACACAGGGTGTTCCAGAACAAACGTCCCGTCGTGCACAAGCATATTCTATATATACGGCCAATATGGAACAATTTCCTCATTTGGCACAATTTTATTGGAAGTTTGGTTCTTGAAATTGGAAGAAAAGACAGCATTTTTTAATGTTTGAAAACGCCGCGATTTATAGCTCTGAATTTGGCACTATATTCCAAATTGGAAAAAGATGGATTACGAGAATTAGTCTATCAAGTTCTTAAATGAAATTTTTTTCGTCGCATTTTTCAACGGCTGTACTTTCTAAGGAAAAGAGGAGTTATGAACAATTCCAGAACAATCTGTATTTTCAATGGAGAATCGATTGATCTCTCAAAATCTGGTATTTGTTTTTTTGAGAAATGCACTCGTCACAAGATATCCAAGTTTTTTTCCGACAGAACGGGAATGTTAAAACTTCTTTCTTTCATGTTTCCACATTGGAATCGTGTCAGAATTCTTATTGTAACTACAGAAACCGCGTCAATCCACTTCGAACTCTAATTCATGCCTTGGACAATTGGAGAAATTAACGTGGAAGCAATCAAAATGGCGGCTCAAACGTGGAAAAAACATCAAAAAGTTCAAGGATTTTTCATTCGAAAATGATGGACTTTAGGAAACAATTTTTTCAGAATTTTTTTTGAATTTTAAAAATCACCAAATTAATAGCAACATTATAATTTATTGAATATATATTGACATACGTGAAAATTTGTGCCGAATGAACTACTTTTGCGCAACTTTTACTTCATTAATTCAATGTGAACAAACGTGCTGCTGAAGCTCATCGTATCTTTGTGGGAGTGTATGGGAAACATGATCTTGCTGATTTGAGTAGCACCAGAATATATTATGAACTTCGAATATTCGAATATGTTTTATGCACATTCTGCTTATATGACGGTACGTCAATCGAACGTTGGTTGAATTAATATCGGATACTTCGAATGTATTATGTAGTTTCTAAGTATATTTGAAAAAAGTCTCATTCGAATACTCTGTGAATATTCATTATAAGTTCTTCGTATCTCATTCGAACATTCTACGGACGTTTCTATTTCGTATATACATAGAACTTCTGTTGCTGCTTGCACGGAAAAAAATGAACTGTTAATTTTACCAGAATTCCGGTTACTATATGGACAGCAAGGAATATCTGTGACTTTTGCTGGAATTCTTGTTAAATTTACCGGAGCCCTTGTTAAATTTGCCGGAGACTTGATTCATTCAACTAGAATTCCGGTTAAAATAGCAGTAATTCTTGCTGGCCATATATTAACTGGAGTATTTTTTTCCGTGTGGGGAGCAACCTTCTTCAAAATGGAACGTATACACAAAGCGCGGACGGAACGCATACAAAGCGAAAAATGTTCTGATTCCCTCTGCTTTACGCGTGTGAGGCTCGCTTGCTGTAAAATAATTGCTGCCCTTTGTTTAAATCCCCCCTCAATCTAATCTTTGTATCCCTTCCATTCAAGCTCCGTATACTTTTCACTAATGTTTCTGTTACGCTCCAGCATACCCTCCATTTACTCTTCCTTCTCGCTTTCATTTTCACCAGGGAATGCGTCGGAAGTGGTGTGCACGTCTTAAAACTAGTGATTCCGGCTTGGATGACAAGGCACGATCTGGCAAGCTGAAAAATTTTGAGATAATGATTTAGAAGCATTGCTCAATGAAGATTCATGTCGAACATTTCAAAAATTGTCCACATCATTGGGAATTAACTTATCAACAGTAGAAAAACATCTTGAATGTTTGGACATGATCCAGAAGAAAGGACCCATATGAATTGTAATCGAGGGACATTGAGACAAGGCGCTTTTCAACTTGTGAACTGCTGCTTCAACAGGAGAAAAGAAAAAGTTTTTCCACATCAAATGGTCCTTGGTAATGAAAAATCAATCAAGTCATGGATCAAGTCTAGCCAACCATCAACATCAAGGGCAAAGCTGAATATCCATAGGTCTAAGCTCATGCTCTATATTTGGTGTGATTTAATCAAGTTATGAATTTTCAGTCGAATTAATGAGAAATTTTATGTGTTGAAAATTGATTTCCTATCAAACTATCGGAGCTATTTTTACACTGGATTGTTTCCACAGTGTTTCTTATTATCAGTCTACTGAGAAGAAAAACAAATGGTGTCTTGAAAAATCTACAATTCATCTCCCATTCTGAAACAAGAATCAAGGATTTATGTGAGGGAGAGTCGCGTAATGGCGGGCAATTCCTCATTCCGCGTTTTCTCATAATTAGAGACCGATCAATATTATGAGACAACTCTATTGATAAAATTGTAATTCGATAGTTCGTAGTTTTAAAGTTCAATAGTTCAGTGTGTTTAGAGTGACCATGTGGTAACTACACACTTCATAACATTTCGGGAATTTGTACACAGTAAAAAGTAAAACTTAAAGTGATCCCGAATATCAGCTTAAAAATGCAGCCAAAAGTAGCGCCTATTCCAACTGAAAGTAAGCAATGAAGAAGACTGAATCTCAGTCAATTCCATCTTATTTTGGAAATTAAGATGGAATTCTATCTTAATTCCAAAGTAAGATGAAATTGACTGAAATTCAGTCTTCTTCATTGCTCACTTTCAGTTGGAATAGGCGCTACTTTTGGCTGCATTTTTAAGCTGATATTCGGGATCACTTTAAGTTTTACTTTTTACTGTGTATTATAATTCTCACTTCATTTTCGTTTAAACATATGCAATGCTTTGTTCGTACTGAAGTAGATCGCGTGGATGTATGTATCCATCAAAAATGCTGTACAATAATATACAAAAGCATTCTATTGTCGGAATCCTACTTTTTCTGATTTATTGTACACTGTAAGAAATGATTGTGGGATTTTACCCCAAAGAATAGTGACAGTGAAGTTCCTCCACAGGTAGGGGATTCTTCACTGATTTGGTGAAAATTTTTCTTTCACTTGTGGAGGATTGAACATCCAAAAAACTGAATAACTCCTCAAAGTGGTGGAAAAATCCCTCATTTTTGATGGAAAAACAATTTCCCCACGATGAGGGGACGGAATCCACCAACAATGTCAAGAAAAACCCACCCACATTCTTGAAAGTGTAGTTTTGAAACAAAATAACAAGATTTGGTACTTACGCGCTCAAGACGCGATATCTTCTCACAGAGACGCGGTATTTTCAAATTTATAAAAATATATGGTAAATACATCAACATTCCAGATGACTGAAACTGGACAAAAAAAAGGGTCGTAGAACGCGAAGAAAATGAAGGCCACGCTAGGAGTTATAGAGGCGAGTTGAAACATAGAAAAAGTTGCAAGAACTCCTATGCTATCCAAGTTTTTCATTAGAGATAGAGTGGAGAGAGGAGGATAATATGATCTTCATTTGAACCGATAAGCAACTTTTTCGTGAGAAGAAGAAGAGGAGCTGACTGAGCATATTGCTTGGTGAGGCGCGGTATTGTCAGACATTATTAATAAAACCGCGCTTCCTAAGGGTTTTTATTTCCATTTCGAGTGTGTTTTCATGTAGTTTTTCTCAACATTTTGCTATACACAGAAAGTCACTGAATGAAATTCACTTTCCCTCGACAGTAGTCTTGTTTATTCTTATCTGGCTTGGGCAAAATTATGGAAATATTTCTCTAAGAATGTGTCACTCCCCAACCTTCCCCTACGAGAATGCAAAAAGTAAATCTTCTTGATTCATTTCATGTGCTAAGATCATACGAAGTTGATCATACGAATTCATCACGAATTTTTTCAGTTCTTCCAGAATTCTTCATCAATACCTAAAGAGCTCACACAGAGGTGCATCAAGTACATTATACCCATGCGGGTATTGCCAAGACTGAAAAAAACCCAAGCTTGTCACGAAGTTGGCACATGTGTCAGAAACAAACCTCCGTGAATAACGATTGGCCCAATATTGTTCCATGATTGTCCCGTTGTTCCCAATGGATAGTCAGTCATGGTATATTTGTTAATATTTTTAAAATGGTCACTATATTTGGTACAAGCTTGGCACAGGTGTCAAAATCGAGCATACGTTGAGAACAATTGTGTCAATATTGCCCACGTGAGTGGCACGATGTTTATAAATATTGACTGCATTTTAAATTTACAATGAATGAAGACTTGGGGATAACCATCGAGCTAGGGCTGGCTCGATCTTCCTGCCATAATTAATCTCACACACTAGTTTTACACACCAAGCTAGAGTTTATTGATCTCATTAAGGATAGAACTTCATTCAATGGTAATAGGATACTTTTGAATGCAATTATACACGGAGGAGATCAACTGATTTTGAAGAACTCTTCACAGAATTTTGGGATGTCTGGCTCATTTTGAAGACCATCGATTTTGATGAAACTTTGCAGTTTTGTAAGGCTTAATATCAAACCAAAAACCCTCGAACCATTTGTCCAGATGAACAGCCGTTTTTCAGATATGAGCATTTCAAACATCTGACGTTTTTGTAGTGTTACGACAGTTACCCCCTCACGTAAGCAAGGTCCGCTAGTTGAGCGGTCAAGGAGAGTGACTGCGACGACGTGGACCCGGGTTCACGTCCTGGGGACCATGATTTGTTTTCCATGATGATATTGTTTTTTTTCCTAATCAATATTTTAATATTGGTTGAAACAGGTCGAAATATTTTTTATAATCATATTCATTCCAATATTTTACATTGATCTTGAATAATTGAAAATACGGATTTTTTCTCTAATACCACGGTTCCATTATTCTTGACACGGTTTTCATGGAACAACTGAGGGAGAATGTCATGGACTGAAATATGAATCAATTACTTTTTTCATCCATATCTGCGATCAAAGAAGCATTGGTTGATGCTTGGTAAATGAATTTGACCGAGCCTGGCAAAACCACTGGCCCAAGCTTGTCTTGATCTTATCATTCCCAATCCTGGGCCAAGTTTGGTGAATTGTTCAAGACAAGTCTCGCCAGGTCTTGTGCCAGGCTTGGTCCATCATTGAGCCATTGGTTCATGCACACGTGGTATATCATATTTTCAAAGAATTCCCATACACGACTAAAAATGTTGTGTTATGGACGGTTTCCTCGGGATTTGTGTCAAAAATTACCATACAAAATTGTATATTCAATGAATTTTCAGTGTCAACTTGAGATTTTTATGTTGATTTGACACATTTTGCTTCCTCGTTAGAGGGAAGCTTTGTGATCGTTTCCGGGTACCGGAAATTTTTTGGTCTCCAAACTCAAAATCTGTTAGGCCAAAATGTTTCTCCAAATTCGAGAGAAATTTTTGGTTCCGTGTCTGTCCGTGTGTTTGTGTGTGTGTGCGCACATTTTGCGAACGCGCATATTTTCCGTGTTCCTATTATTCGATCATCTTGAAATTTGATCCACGGTTCAAATGGGAGACAGAAAGGAAACGTGTTATCGAAAATTGTGATTTTGGGACAAAGGCATGTTTCCGCTCCCTGTTATCCAATTGCAATGAAATTTATGCCATCTTCTAGTCATAATCCGACAGTGTTTCTATATGAGTTTCATGCCAATCGGTTGAAAACTGTAGAAAATATTTTCTTGTGACCTGCATTATTTGATACAAACGAGGAAGCCATGTGCTAATTGGCAGAGTTTTGTGTATCAATATTTAACATGATTTGCGAGTGAACTGTTTGGGACACATGTTTGTCTTGAAAATACACAAAAGTTTCCATTGTATTAGGTTAATCCAGGATGAATCCTCTGGGGATCTCTTCCTTCCTTCAAAACATCCATTCAAAGATTTCTCAGAAGATTTATTCAAAGATTCGAAAAAATTCCGAAAGTCACGCTTGTGAAATCAAATTCCGAAGAATGAGGATCAACGGTTCCGTATTCCAATATCGCATTCATTCTTCGTAGAGATGTGCAAATTACGTTTTTAGACCCTCGAATCGAATCGAATCTTTGACAATTTTATCGAATCCGAATCGAATCGAATTGTGAAAAATCACATTCGAATCGAATTGAGGATTTCGAATCGAATCACAACATAAAATCAATACTGGATATAATGATCATTTGAATGGAATTTAAACATTGCATACGTGTTGCACTAGTGTAGATGTACCATTCAGAGGCTCTTCTTTAAGCCTTCTTAGCCCATTGAATTCGTCTCAATTTTTCATATTTTAAACATAAAAAGTGAAGTCCTCATATTCGCTACTTTATATTCGTGAGGAATTCATATTTATTAGCTTGATTTGTGAATTCATAATCATCGATCGAAATGAGATGAGAAATCTCTGATAAACTTTGAAAAAACTTTGCCCCAATTCCATCATATTTTTCATCGAAATTTTAGAGTTGATCAAACTTTTTCGGATTTTGTTCAAAAAGAAGTCCGAGTTTTTTTCTAGAAATTATGGAGAAAATTTTCAAGCATTTCTTCTTATTGAATTTGCAACCCAGATAGCACAAGGGTTCTTAAAGAGGTCATAAAGAATATGGAGTATTCTTATAAAACTCTTTTGAAATTATTGTGCTATCTGGGAAATTTTGCACAAATGCGCAGTGGGCCAGATGACTGGAAAAACTGGCCAAAAGTCGAGTTCAGATTTTTCAAAAACAAGTTTATGGGGATGAAGTATATGAGTTCAAGTGCACTTGGTGAATATCTTAAGGGGATCCAAACATTAGTGTTCAATTGGTGGTAATTTGAAAATGAATAATTGCGTATCAAAAGTGGATGAAGCTATGTTGAGAATTTCTAAGTATTTTAATCCAGTTGAGAAAATTCATCACAATATGCATGGTTTCTTCATCTCATACCTTCACTACAATCAGAAAAGGAACAGAACAAGGAGAACGATGTGTTACAAGGCATGGGTGCATGATTTTACGAATATTTTCTATGTAATTCTCATTTTGTCCACGCTATCAAGAGGTCGTTCCGCGACGTTCCGCGTTCAATTCACACCAGACCAGGATTAATGTGTTACTATTGCTGTGTACTAAAAGTTCAATCGGCGCTTTTTTTGCGCTTCTTGCAGAAAACGTCCGATAAAGTATAAATATGTTGTGTAAACCCCATTCACTGTGAAGTAGATGACAAGAAAAAATCACAAAAATTAAAAATTGCAGCAGAACATTTTGCAACTTGTTGTTGAGGGGCTTTCCGAAGTGACTCAGTACGGATTTGGTAATTGAAATGTAAAATTCAAAATGGCGGGTCTAATATGCTGGACGGACATTTCCAAATCCATAGAATTCGCTCAACATTTTCGTCACTCGGAGATTTTGGAGGGTGCTGATTGCACACTTGGGATTAAGAGAACCAAATTTGGATTTGTAGATTTAATATGGCGCACAGTGAGTCATATCACTTTCGAAGCTGGCTAAAAGTCGATTTCGGAATTTCGTGAAAATCAGTATAGGGATAAGGTAAATGAGTCCAATTACGTTCAATGGATATATTGAGTTAATTCAATAGTTATTATTCCATTGGTAGTGATCAGTGCTGGATTGATTGTTATCGAGGCCCCTTGTGAGGGAATTTTTTAGGGTATTCTCTTTCTTTCGAACTTTGAGAAATTTGAGCCCCCCCCCCTCCCCAAAAGCTTGAGGCCCATCGCTCATTATTCGTGGTACCCGATGCCTGCAACACTCCACAAAATTTTGATGCATGGTGCTGGAACTATTAAAACGAGCATACTTCCTGTGGGTGCAATGGGCAAGGAGGCATCGGAATGCAGGAATAAAGATTACAAAAGATATAGACAATGCCACAGTCGAAAAAGTAGTCGTTTAACAAATTTGGAAAATATTTTTTTCCGCATAATGGATTCTTAAGATCCAATTTTATCAAGTTTGAGTCTTGAAAAAAGGATCCAATGAGCCAAAAAACTTCCTTCCCCTCAAACTGTACTTAATTCATCAGAAATCCCTTTGAACTCCGATGCTGAAAATGAAACTGAAATTTGCGATGAAGACATACCTGGTCTTCAAGAAACTTCCAAATCTTCAAATAACCTGGACTTGATTAACGAACAGGAAGCATATTTTTAGTATAACATTAATCATTCGTGAAAGGCAAGGGGACTCACGATAAACAAGCACCCCAATTCGTGAGAGGCAAGGGGACTCACGATGAACAAGCACCCTGATTCGTGAGAGGCAAGGGGCCTCACGATAATCAAGCACCCCGATTCGTGAGAGGCAAGGGCACTCACGTTAATCAAGCACCCCGATTCGTGAGAGGTAAGGGGACTCACGTTAATCAAGCACCCTGATTCGTGAGAGGCAAGGGGACTCACGTTAATCAAGCACCTCAAAGGAAACAGAAATCTACTACGTCCACGTCGTTGCTGCTGGGTGATGCAAAAAGTAGAGGATATGCATCTGAATTTTGAAATCCGAAAATCAATCACTCTAAGAACCTTCAAGTGGTGAATTTCAGGGGATTCTGATAGATGTTTGTGAACTTATAATTATGTGTGTGAATTTTCGATCACCATCCTTGATTTGAATATTTTTTACTCCTAATTAGTAATCAGCCATCCTGAAAATCCCTGATTGGAGAGTTTCAAAGGAATTCGATCAATTCTGAATTTTCTATCCACCATATCGCATACGCCATCTTGAATTTTCACAATTTGATTCCAGATTCGTGATCAGTGACCCCAAAAACCCCCGAGTGAAGAGTTTCAAGGAAATTCGAGGTATTCTGAAATTTTTATCCGTCATATTGGATCCGCCATCTTGAATTTCTCAAATTTTATTCCAGATTCGTAATCAGCGACCCCAAAAAACCCTGTACACTGAGTTACAAACGATTCTACCGAAAATTTGGATTTTGGCCAGTTTTTAGTATGATCTGACCCACTGTGAAATCTCAGAAGCACCCACTGTCGGGTCATCATAACCAAACTCCGGGTTTTTGTACTTATTTTTTTTCAGTGCCTATAGCGCTCGAGTGTTTTGTTATCCGGTCACTGATTCGTTTAATAAATGATTCAAATTCCAGTAACATTGAATTTTGTTAAAATGACGTGTCTTTGACTAATGTGTTCTACTCGAATATAACTGCGGTAATACTGCTTGATACACCGTGGGAGTTCAAATGAAGTTCAAAACAATTCATAAAGAATTTCCAAATTTCATCAAGAATTATTTGGAATAGTTGTGTAGTATGAGTCGCACAGCTAGTAACATTTAACAATCTTTCGATGATGAATATCCAATAGAATTATTTTGTACACATTCTCAAATAAGGTACACTGAAGAAAAATGTATTTGACTCGAATGAAGTTTTTTTTTCAGTGTAACATTGATTCGGAATCGAATCATTGCGATTCAAACATTCCGATCAGTTCGATTTTAGATTTTTTTGATTCTACAAAAATTCGTTCGATTCGATTTCGAACTATTCGCACATCTCTAATTCTTTGGATATGTGAATTCCTCCTGCGTACTGGCTTCAGCAATCAACCTCACAATAGTTCGAAGAATGGTTAGGATCAGCCAATTTTTTTCACATTCTGACAGGGACCAAAATCAACTTTTTATAATCTAAAGAGCTGGATACCATTAACTTACCAGAGCGTGGCACGATAGAGAAGATACCAAAGAGCACTTATTTCGAAATGTACCAAGGGTGGTTTTCAAATTAAAACGATGCGAGCGTTCCGACCTGAGCACATTGATTGGTAAAATACACGTCCATACGATGGAAAGAGAGGTCTCAGTCAAACGCGCGTACCTACTCAAGACGAGACTGATTAATTGTTACGATCATGCGACCAGCTCGAGCCCTGAGGGGTGTGGTTGGTCAAGAGTAGAAATCTAAGAGAAGAAAAATAGGAGAGGGAAATTACCTAAGCCCGAGTCAATATTTCAACTTGGCATTAAGAAACCTGACGGAAACGGTTCGTAAGTGTAAAGAGCTATCGCTGTACCGATATCTCACCCCGCGCGCAGAAGAACCATTGTTGTGCACGCGTGCCCTTCGTCAAGCCATTTGAACATTGAGTAAAAAACAAAAAAGTATTTGGAAGAAAGAGGAAATAGACTATATTGCTGAGTTTTCGCATCTTTACGATGTAACGATACGTCAATGCGTCAAGATACAGAAGAGAAAGGGAGGAAGCGAGGGAAGTAAAGAGGAAAATCATTCCTGGAAGAAAAAGAAAAGTGAAATCAAATGCTCGAACCCCCGTCAAGATGTTTTCATTTGAAGATACACATCAGGTAATTCGAAATGAAATGTTCAACTTAAAAACAGAAAATGCGGACGAATTTTCCTCGCAAAAATTCTTGAATGAAACAGACTTATACAAGCATAAGAGTGCAGGAGATTAACATTCGTTCAGAGAATCTTAGAATCGAATTTGAGTGATGATATCGCATCATGTGGAGTATTTGCATGTTGGTTTATTTTTTCCATAGAAATATAAAAATTTTATCGCACGCTATTTAATGTTGGATCATACGCATTACAATTCTTTCTAGTGATCGGTACCATACTTCTCTCCGCGTACTTTTCTCTTGTTCTGGGTTTACCAGGAATGAATGGGTAAGAGAATTACTGAATATTCATTGAAAGAGCAAACATATTTTCATTATTTAATTATTCCAATCGGAACATCTGATCTTTGAACAACGTGAGTATAATTCCTGTATACACTAATACGGTGATATGCATACATACAGGCACAGATTCCATGCAGTCGTGTTTCAAATGCCGAGTAGACGACATGAATAATTTAGTAGGCAAATCATACCTTCTTCTCGCAATAAAATCGTACACGACATACAGGTGCGCTATAATCAACGAAACCCATTAATGCAGCGCAGCGTTCTGAAATTTCTATATCGTACTCATATGATAAGGTGACAACAGCTGCGATATCAAGAGTTTTCATTATTTTTCTCACTCATGAGAATTATCGTAGAATATACATGATGAACGATTTCTTATGACTGATTTCCATGCTTTCTAGTGAAATGAGAACATACATGATTTAATTATTTCTCTTCACAATTACTACACTGTTCACTATTGAAAGATGAGATTCATTCACCCTGCATTTCTCCACAAATTTTCTCCGTACGATCAATGAAATAAAAACCTCATTATTCTTAACAAACTTCAAAATTTGAATAAATATGTTTGTTATACCAACACCCAGAAGACACCTGATAAACGTGAATATCTCAAAGATACATTTGAGATATCTTCACAAAGATATCTTCAAGATATGTCATAAAAGTATCTTCAAAATAACTTGAAGAAATGAAATTAGGATGTCGAATACGAGATGCATACAAGATATCTTGAAAACATCCTAATCAAGATATCTTCAGGATACGTCTCAAAGATCTCTTCCAGATATCTTAAAGTTATGATAATTAAAAATTATTTTTGTTTAGAACATCTTGAATATATCGTGAAAGGATCTTGAAGTTATTTTTGAAGTATCTTGCATATATCTTTGAAATGTTTTGAAAATATCTTGGAGATAACTTTGTGACCTCTCAAAGACAACTCAAAGATGTCTAAAATAAGAGTCTGTACGATGATGTCAATTCCATCCTGCAAAAGAGTCTCAAAAGATATCTCAAAAGACATCTATAAGTTATCAAATGATGTTGCATAAGATATCGTTCATGTATCCTAATGATATTTTTACGAAAAATCTCAAGATATTTCAAGACCCATTCGGATATCTCAAAGATATCTTGAAGATATTTTTTTGCTTATTGGGCATCCAATCGTTTTAGGGAAATGTCCTATCCCATACAGCACACAAAGTCTCAATAATGCGTGAAATATTTCCACGAGATTCCTTGGACATTGCGAATAGAATATTCCATCAAAAATATTCTGGAATCTTTCAATTGGAATATTGCACACAAAATATTTTGCGATGTTCTGAAAATCTATGATTGGAGGATGTCAAATTTATCGCGAATGAAATACGATAAGAACATTTCAATAGCAATATTATAAACACCATCAAAACATTCCAACGTCCTCAATCGGGACTTGATTAAATGTGACAGTGGGAAGTGAAAAAATCCGAAAGTACATCATTTGACGTACAAAATTCAAAACAATTCAACGTAGTCAAATCGACACCCTGAGGCATTCCAGTGTTAATCTGATCAAGCACTTAGTGGAACTCGTAACCGCACTTTTCAAAAAACATTATTGAGAACTATTCATTTCTCGTTTCAGAAGATCCTCGATCGATTAATCTGTATCTCACGGAGACAAATTTTTAAATTTTTTTCCATCGATCTTACTCAGCACTTTATAAAATTTTGAAATCGAGGTCTAGAGAAACCTCCCTCTCACGTCATACTGGTTTTTTATTCTGGAAAATTCTGAATTGATTGGTCTGTATTCCACAGAAACAAATTCTTCAAACTCCCATCACGATGATTACAATGAATGGAACTTTGAGAGTTAAATGTACTATGGAATCATTGGAATGGAGGGACATACTGATTCCACGATGGAATTTACTATGATGTAGTGAAGTTTACTATGGCATAACAATAGAAAACCGATCAAATTAACAATGTTTTACAGTGGATTCCATCAGGAGTCGGTATAGGAATGGTTCCCCCATTCCTATGATTCCATAATAAATTTAACTCTAAATTTGTCTCAGTGTAATGTGATAAAAGCGTTGATTCTCACTCGCAAGACCCGGGTTCCAATCCCCATCGAGGGAACTTTCTAATAAACGACTTTCAATGCAGGTTCCCCACAAACAACGATCACTGGAGCTTCAATGGGCCGCTGATGGTCCTACGATGCTGGTGAAGAGCCGCCCCTGGCCCTTTGAAACGCCAGCAGTTGTGTTGGCTGGGTTTCCTTCCATTCGAAGTTCCCTGGTCCATCTCATCCAACGTTTGTAGGAGTAAACTCTGAAGGAAGTTTTTTTAACCCGCAGTAATATTTTGTACATTTTTCAATGTGTGATTGTTACATTCTGTTCCGTATAGAATATCGCTGAAATAATCTTAGCCATATTTCAAAATGTTTCCAGAATGTGGCCTTAATGATTTGAGCAATATTTCAGAATATCTCCAGAATGTCACAATTATGGTGACATGGAGACATTTTGACAATTTTCTTGAGACATTCTCCAGAATATTGCACATTTCAAATGTAATATGTTGGCAATATCAACGACACATTCGGTGCTGTGTGGGATTGTATTCGCTGCTAGCACGACGGAATCACTCCATCATAACACACGAAAAAAACCCTAATTATCAATGTTTGGGAAAATGACTGCGAGTTCAGAGACGAAAAGCATCGCTGAAGAATATTCTTAGTGAGTTTACCAAAAATTCATGGTATGAGAAATAGTAATAGGATATGAATTTCCAGGATTTTCGCTATCAATTTTTGATGAATTTGCATCAAATATTCTTCAACGACGCTATATGAATATTCTTCTTCTCTAAACTGACAGTCATACACCCCACACACTTTATTACAGCAACGTAACAACGATACCCAAGCGTGCATGGCCTATAATGACAATGGGCTGCGGGCTGGGTCCATCCCCTTTAACCCAGTATTGGGGAATGACGATGGAGCCCATGTTGGCTCAATCTTGGCCCTGTTGTGCTTTCCCATACAATTATGGTTGGTAGAAAATGAAAATAATGAAACTTAGTGCAGGCACATTTGAACTTGGCCTCAATTTTGACCAGCGTTAGACCAAAATTGGGGTGAATTTATATCCCGAGCATGTGCGTACAATCCTCAGCGTGTATGAATTCATGTCCCATTTTGGTCCAGCCTTGGGCCCATATAGGCGGGATAGGGCTCAAAACTAGGCCCAAGACTGGGCCAAAGTGGGCCTGAAGTTCATGCCCGCTGAGGTAGAATTCAAAGCAATTTTCCAATTTCAAAAAAAAAGGAAGGGGCAGTATTGATTACCTAGTCTGGGTTCATGCTGTGCCCATGGTGTTACCAATCCTCGGGTAAAGCAATACAGCCAAGCTGGGAACGATGTTATCATCACAGGGTTGGCCCTATTTGTCTGCCCAGCTTGGCCCCACGTTAGGCAGCATGGGCACCCACCTTGGACGAAGAATAGACCCGCCGTTAATACACACTTGGGTATATACAAATTCAACTGTTTCTTCGATTCTGGAATTTATAATTATTTGGTTTCAACTTATTTGATTCAAATAAATTTCAATCCAGTCAAGTAATTATCTTTTGTTTCTAATAATCGACGCTGTTTGAAAATTTGTATTCAAATATCCCGATTTAAACAATTAAATATATTATATTATTGTTTTGAATTGAAAAAATTGGAAACATATTAGGTAGATTCAAAAGTGAATATATTTTCACTTTGAGTCAAATGAATATTTGTTTGAATGATTTTAGGAATAATTCACTCCAAATAATCATGAGTTCAATCGAAAACCACCTATCATTGTGTATCGCTCCATGGTTTCCATCAATCATTTGTACTTCATTAAGCCAGGGAAGCGTATTGTCGTCACTGTTTACCAGCTATTCTAGATTTTTGATTTCTAAATCATATGGGGTCTGGCAAACCCATTAAGGCGATTCACCACAAGCCAAGTTACTAGATCTCTTCCCCCAGTTTTCTCAGTAATCAATTAATAGAATCAATTTTAATGAGCAGGTGCATCTTCTTAGGCTATTGAAAAAAATGCAGCTACTCATTATTTTTCATTTTGTGTGTTCGTTTCTGAGAAAACTTGGGGGAGAAATTTGGAATCTAGTAACTTTTGCAGGGAGTAATGAATCTCCTTAACCTAGTCTTGGTGAAATTAGTCAAGACAAGTTTCAGGAGATATTGCGCCAAGCTTGATTCATATATACATGGAAATGAACTGTACAGAATGAAGGGCAAAAATTCTAATCACGCAAAACTCGTGGAACAATTTTTTACTCGCTGCATTGATAGTTGAGGAAGAGTTCCCACGAGAGTGAAGCTAGCAGCCGATTGATGTAACTTTTGATAGAATTGTTTCATTCAATAATCAAGTAGCCATCCTGTATGGCTCAAAGCCACTGGATCAATTTTTGATACGAAAGACTTGTCAATTGATGCGAATTAAAATTCACATCAATCGGCTGCTAGTTTCATTTACATTTTATTAATTCTACTAATGAAAACCAATAGTCCAACAAACACAACGCCTACACTGCAAAAATTGCCGTTGAAGCTATGTCTCAAAATAAGATATGATGAAGAAGTGTTTGATAATTGAAATCAAACACTTGACTGTTTTAACTGGAAACATGAGTATGTTTTATCTTATGTTGCGACAATGACGTTCATATATCCCGTGTGGAAATTAATTTTTGGCGGCAGTTGGGGCCAAACTAGGCGTCCTCGTTTTATTTCAGGCCTTGTTTTGGTGACCTTTATAGGGGCTAGACAGGATTGTCACGCACTCATCTTTAGGACCTGCATAGTATTCCCAACTTGGGCCCATGATGAAGCTAGTGTAAGCGATGAAACTACACGGAAAGAACTCTGAAGCTACCGTAGTATGTGAGCCCGTCGCACTATAGTAGCTTGGCTGCCCACATATGAGCGTAGTGCCGCTGTGTACCAAAGTTGATTCGACAGTCAGCCAATATGGTATGACGAAGCGCCGAACTGAATTTGCTCCCGTGTAATACCACGATGGTATGGCTCAGGAGCAAATTCAGTTCGGCGCTTCGTCATACCACATTGGCTGACTGTCGAATCAACTTTGGTACACAGCGGCACTACGCTCGTATGTAGGCAGCCAAGCTACTATAGTGCGACAGGCTCACATACTACGGTAGCTTCAGAGTTCTCTCCGTGTAGGGATGGGGCCCGAATCAACGAAGGGACAAATCAACGAAACCATTGGTTGAAAAGGAAGAGATGTATAATGTATGATGTCTTATTCTTTCCAACTAACAGTTTCGTTGATTTGGCCCCCATCCGAAACTAGGACCTTTGAAAGGATAATGAATTGTTGCGAATATCATCAAATTGAATACATATTGCAAGCAGGAAACTTCCTCGATTGAAACTTGGGCTATCCGAGGCCCTATTTGTACCCAGACCACTCCGACTTGAGTCCAAACAGGGCCTGGAATGAGCCGATTGCAATTTCTACACGGAGAAAAAAGAACAGTGAATGATTGCTAGAAATACGAGGGATCATTGCTAAAAAAGGTTAGCAAATTGGTGACAACTGAACTTTTCTATCAACAGTTCTTTATGCGGGGAGTAGTAATAGTTCCTATCTTCAGATGAAGATCACTGCTAATTCATTTAGTTTCTATTACAATATTAACCAAACGAATATACTTCCTATTCCTCACAAAATTTAGTGATCAATACCATCATCCAAAAGAAAGATGCCGTGAATTATCCTAAAATATTACGCAAAAAAAATTAATTCTTTTAGAACTCATACTTCCACGACGGTTTCTCGTCCAATTGATCCGGGATGCAAAGCTGTGATAGAAAGAATTTTTTTCTTAGTAATGGGGATTCGATCCTACCTACCTCATCAACCTGACTTAACCGAAGTAACGCTCATACCGACTTAGCTCTACCGCACGATTGAGATTTTCAACTCACTGAAAGTTTATGAATCGTTCGTATATTCGTGCTTCCACCTCAGCAACTTACTTTATGAATAATCTTAGTGATGTACGGCACACAATGCTTGAGAATCATTACCTCGAAATGTTATGAATGATTCCACACCGTGTAATGGTTCTATTCTTTTTTTCTGTGTTGGAATCTACTATGTACATTGCTTGGCAATCATTGCCTGAAAATATTATGAATCACTCTCCACGCCGGGCAATACAACGTTTCATATTCAATTTCATGACGTTTTTGTAATGACTGAGGGAACCATCGCTAACTCCGTTTGTCGCTGAATGCTCCACAGCATAGGCATGATTGATACAATTTTTCATTACTATACACGTCAGTACCCTTTGCTATTTTTCTATTATTCATTCCTATCATCACAAGCAATCATTGCTTATTTTCCAAAAATTGGCTTCAATCCTAGGCAAGATAGTGATCATCGCTACGAATTTCAAAATCATTTTTCTCCGTGTATTCGGGTATTCCACCCAACATTACTTTATTCATACATTATCAGACTGTACCAAAAAAAAAGAGCAGCCCCATTCGGTCTTGGAATAATCAGCAACCCGACCAGGCCCCTTAGTGGCTGAGGTTAGGACATCCTAAGTTTGGATACCCGATATCAGCCCATACGGGGTCTATATTCAATACAGGACGCCCGGAAAAATTTCCACAGGGGATGTTTGTTTCCAAAGCAGATCATAGAAGTGTGATTTATGACATTCAACTTGAAGAAATGGATTAAATTGATGATTTTTCATCATACAGTTAATTAGAATCTCGTTTAGTTTCGTTTCAAAATGGTACAATATACATTTCGTATACATTGTTCCTGTTCTTCACTTTGACGTTGACGTAATAGTAATTCGAGGTCATGTTCCTACATACAGCTTTCAAACATTTTTGTTTGCCAATCAAACACGTCATGTTTTGAATGAAAACGTAGTTTTGTGTTTTGAATATGATTACAGTAACATTTTGAAATGTTTGAAAAGTCACTAAGAAAGTATCTTAGAGTAAGATATCAGTTTTTGCAGTGTGAAACTTGACGAAAAATGTTGCATGAGACGTCTTTTAGATATCTGTTAGATAGCTTCCAGACAATGCTGTGAAACAACAACCCGAAAAATCAATAAAAACCTATTGGTTTCAATGGAATTGCACCTACTGGTTTTTATTGAAGTTCATCTATAGAGCAGACTCACTTAGATAATCTCCAGATATTTTAACCTGAACTAATTGTGATACTCTTCAAATGGCTACATCCATAGTCCACGCGTCATTCCTATCAGAGCTTGAAGCGATACGTCGTATTACGATTAACTTTGCCAGGTTCTTATCAAATACCCACTGAAACTGATGCCAACTTTCAGTCGAAGAAGAGCATCCGATTAAAATTCATTGCGAAGAAATGCGTTTAATTGAGAATTTTCAATAATTTATTGAGGAAACAAGTAAAATATCTTTCAGTTGTATTGAATCTGATGAAACCGTTTAGAATCAATCAATTAGTCACGCAACGAATGCTTTCCATTCGGGTATTTCGCGTGGAACCGATTATCAAGGGACATATAAAGCCTTGTACTGTTGTATTACTGTTTGGAACAATTCTGTTTGCAATAACGTATTGTCATTGAATGTTACAATCGGGAATTTTAGTGATTTGTTCTGTGGTCCTTGCGTGAAATTGAAATCTTTGTAACCACATCGATATAACCTCAATACTTCGAACGTCATTCCAATAATTCTTATTGATAATCAACAATTTATGAAAAAGTGTTTGTAACATCTATGTTATTGGGTGATTTTTCATGTTTTAATCATGTACAAAATTATGGAAGTTATACAAAAACATTGACGTTAGGGTAGACTGGGTAAGGTTGTGACAGTACGAATAACTGACGATGGAATTGTGATGAGTGATGCCAGAAATTTTTAGATCCAACGGCCTTGATCCAATCAAATATTGCTGCCAATTGAAATGACCAATATATTCCGGTCTCGGGACAATTGTTCTTTTGTTTCTGGCAACACAGATTGTGATAGTTCAAAAATTTGGAATTTTGCAACAGAAAGTGAGTATTCAATGATGAACAATATTTAATTTCTTTCTATCCTCTGTCTTCAGAATTGTATCTTCTAGTCCATTCTAGTCGTTTTTCGATCAATGAATGGTTCAAATTGATTATTTGTTGTCTGTAGCGATCAGTATTAACAGTTTCACCAGGTTTTAGAAACTCATGATACACCACACCTTTTTGGTCCCACCAAACATAGAGAATTGCCTTTTTGCCGGATCGATCTGGTTTCTTGTATGGTTGGAACCCATGATTTTCTCCGTTTAGAATTATTGGAATAGATCCATTTCTCATCGCCAGTAACAATTCAATGCAAAACTGATTTTCTTTCGTGTCTTTGAAACAACATGTCATAAGTGTTTTTTCGGTTTTCCATCTGTCTTTCATTCAATTCATGTAGGACCCATTTTCCACACATTTGGTTCTTTCCCATAGCTTTAAAACGGTCAGAAATTGTTTGTTGTGCAACATTCAACATTGCTGCCATTTGCTTTTGACTCATTTATCACATCGAAATCATTATCTCTGAACCGTTGAAGCTATCCTTTGCATGTTGCTTCCGATAGAGCATGATCACCAAACGCCTCGACAAGCATTCGATGCGACTCTGCAGCACTTTTCTTCAAATGGAAACAAAAAACTAATGCTTTTCGCAAATCATCACTTTCTGGTACAAAATTCGACATTTTCAACACGATGGAAAAATATGATGTTGTTCGTTCAATGACTTGATGTCCATTAAATATGTTTGACAGATGTCATACCAACCAAACAGAACAAAAATCAAGGCTCGTTCACGACAAACGTACCCTATCGACACATTTGTATCTTGACGATCACTGCATACCGGTACACCTGGCAGATGAAAAGAATGTGTTGAAAACGTTATTCAGGAGTATCCAAAATGCAGGTACTCTAAACGTTTGGAGAACCTACTTTCTGGAGACCAAAACACGCAGAACCAAGTGCATGATTTCAAAACGTTCACAGAACTCTCTGTGCTGTCTAGGTTATCTTCGAGCTCAAAAAGAAACTCATATGCTTCTTATAAGGCATGCAACTGTGATATTAACATTGAATCGGGGACGCAATTTCTAAACTAACACATCACGACCCATCAACATCAAAAACAATGCAAATCCTTGGCAAAACAACCAGCGTTGCTCTCTCTTCCTTCATTGAATTCAACGAGCAAATTAGCAACAAATACAAAAGATGGAGGGATTCGTTTGGCGGCTTTTATTACTGATCATGGATCATTTGGAACCTTTGATACAAAGCATCTGTAGTAATTGTGACATTGCTAAACGTTCAGCTCGTGCGAGGACAAAAACAATCGCGGTTGTCGAACACGTTCTTGGTGCTCGAAGTCAATCGATTTTGATTAATAAGATGGAAGAAACCAGGGTTGGAAAAAACCCGGGTTTTTTCGGAATTTTGTGGGGTTCTTCGGGTTTTTTCGGGTTATTCATAGTTTTCGAACATCTTCGTCTTTTTCCTTATCATCTCTTATATTTTAAAAATGTTTACAGTCTTTTGAGCATTATATCTGTTTCATGAGTTGAAACATCATGGAAAAAGTATAGGATCAGTATGTTCAAACCAGTCATTACGTTGGAAGAAATTCGGGAATAAGAATTACTGGTTCTTATTCCCAAATAGGGAATAATATACTTGACAACAGATGAAAAAATGTTGAGAGAGACCATTGATCTTTCATAATGTTATTTTAACTGCAAAAAATGTTCCCATCACCAGCGTCGCACATGATTTTTTGTGATCGAGAATCTTACTTCTTTCCCTAAAGCCAAAGATCATTCTTGACAATATTAAGGTTTTCACTTTGTATCAACTTGATCAATTGGAAGGTTCTCTCCCAAATTTGCATCATAAGCAATCTATTCCAGACATCACCAGATTTCCCGTTTATAGCTCCAATTATGCGACTTGCAATGAGTTTAATATAAATTCAAACTGAACTTTTCATGAACAAGATAATATTCAGCAAGAACTCATATTGAGACTCCATAATAAATTCTCCGGGCATTCAGTGAGTGGTCATTTTGAATTCATTGAATTTATACTGAACTCATTGTTAGTCGCATAAAGGAGACTATTCGAAAGGTATTTGAGAAGTTTTCATGATTTCAAATTGATAATTTGTGTTAGCTGCGCTGTTTTGGATGAATTCGCATTAGTTTCGATTTTCAAACTTCTAAGTATGGGAAAGTACTGCTTTTTTGCAACAATTTGTGTTTTCATGTCAAGTATATCCCTCATCTAATGAAAAAAACCAGTAATTTTTAGGAGCAATGATCGCGTTCAAGATCGAAGATGATAATTTATATCCTACTTCAATGTTTCGAGCAGAAGTTAGAAAATTATATGAAAACACTCCCAATAAATGGTGGAAACTGATGGGAGCCAGAACTAATACTACACATAAACTCCCGAACGGATTTTGTGAATTTTGGTACCAACTGTTGAGTATTCCACCGAGTTCAGCGGGACTAGGAAGAGTTTTTTCAACTTTCGGACACGTATGGTCCAATGTACGGTATAGATCAGGTGTAGAAAAAGCTACCAAATTAGTTCAATTGTATAGGTATCATAATACTCCTACTGATCAAAATGAATGGTGAGATAGACATATCAAGTATATAAGCACACTTTTTAGGTTGTATATTCAATAAAAAAATTTAATGCTGTTCAGGGAATTTCATTTTATTGTTCTTTAAGTCATCGATCAATAATTATTTTCAGTGGGTTTTTGACTGGGTTTTTTCGGGTTTTTTCGAGTGGGTTTCACTTGAAAAAACCCGGTGGGTAAAACCGGGTCGGGTTTTTTCGGACCAACCCTGGAAGAAACATTATTCAGCATCATCTTTGATTAATCTACTGACATATCGTCGACCAAAAAACTGTGCATCATTGTTAGATTACCATCAGATAATTTTCCGAGAATCGAGGATAATTTTTTTCCTCTTATTCCGGTAACTAATGCCGATGCAGACACTCTATATAAACTCATTACTTCTACAATAGACGAATTTGAGATACGTTAGCGAAAACACTTGATTGGCTGCGCAGCGGATGGAGCGAATGTTATGATGGGAAAGAATCATTCATTACAATCACAATTTCGTGGAGAAATTCTAGATTTATTTGTAATGAAATGTATTTGCCATAGTTTCCATTTACGTGCTTCCAATGCATGCAGTCATTCTCCTCGTGGAATAGAAGATTTAGCATGAAACTTTGAAACTTTTTTTCATTGATGGCGTTGCAAATGACCATTTATGGATCGCAGACGAAATTCTCAAACAACTCAATGACCCTCAAACCAACTTGTTCTTAGAATTTTTATCTTTCGTGTTGTTAATTTTGAATAATTTGACTCTAATCATGCAATCCAAAAAAACCTGAAATCCATCAGTCGACAACTCATATAACTACTGTTTCAAGAAAATTGATGGAATGTTATTCAAAATCCGAATATTTGAATTCTCATTCCCTAAAGAATATCAATTACAGAGATCCAAGGAATTTCTTACTTTTAGAAGAGATTTATTTTGGAGCACACGGAGAAAAATTATAATGTAAAATTAACATCAGTGCATAGATAAAACTTTGAATGTAATTTCTACATTAATTTTGATGAAACTCACATGATACATATATGATCATTGCTTTGGAAGATTGTAAAAATTACGCCAATCCAAAAATATATTTATTATGATATTATTGACCACGAACAATGTAAATTTTCCATTACACTCGACTGAATCTACTCTTCACGAACGTGATGCCATAAGGCATGCTCAACTACGTTTCCACTCATTCAATTCTACAAACATCTAATGTACATGCAACAAATACAGTTGCTGATGTTACCTATGCTTTTTTAAATGATAATCTGATTTATTTCCCAGGAATTTTGTTCTCATTCTCAAATATACAATTACCGCACTTTGATGTGTATTCAACAATTTTTCCTGCAAAAACCACTCGTCTGTCTGTGTTGGTAATGCTACTGAGGAACGTTGTAACACTCCTTTCAACTCAAAATTATTAAAATCGCGTCACAAAGATGGCGCAAACAGTTTGAACAGTTTTCCGCAAGTATCAGTTTGTTCCTACATTTGATATATATTAAAAAATTGACTCCACTCATAGCGTACGGTTGGTGATAATGATAGAATAAAGCGACATAACATTGTATTGTATCTTATTGTAACATGTGATATGTGAGATGTAAGATGTAAGATTTATGTTAAGGTAATGAACTCAAGCTGATTGATTAAAGTAATTCATTTTACTGCTCAAAAATGCATTTGTATATATTGTCTCATTGCAAATTCAACAAAAAACACAACGGCAAGAATTAATTGGGAAGATACAAGTTTTTTTATTCCAATTGTCAGTGAAAATTCATAAAAATACAGCGCAAATAATGTAAAATTTTATCCCCATCTTCGTGGCATTTGGAAAATTACCAAAAATTGTTGTAGTTATTATCGTAGTTCTCGCGTATGCATAAAATATATAAATGAGTGATTGAAATTTTATTCAAAAATCCTAAAATGTATTTTACATCAGATTGATGTACAAAGTTCATAAGTTCGAAGTAAATATCGCTTGTCATACCGTTTATATTTCATTCATTACGACAATAGAATTCACATTCGATATATGTAATAGTTATGAAGTGCGTATGTTGAAATTACAACAGATTGCGGTAGAATTGCGATGTTTTCAATTTACAACAAAAATAATGTAGAATTCCCACCGCAGAAATGGTATCCCTATATTTACATGTAGATTTTGTCAAATTTATTGCAATTGTTGGATCTGCTACCCCAAATTTTTCTCCGTGCAAAGTTTGTGGCGACTACGAATAAAGATTCCACTTTAGATCCCAAATTGGTACATTCTTCCCGATTACATTGTTTAGACTTTTATATTGAAGGTGTGGATCAAATTTTTAGTCGCCTGCCAATGAATGATTTCATTTTAGAACGTATAAATTTCTTTGATCCCAAGAGCGCCCCAACAACACCAAAAATCCTTTATATTGCGGTGGAATTCACGTTTTCCTCCACCATATTACTCGAAACTGAATTGACATACACGATGGGCAGGAAAATCCGTGAAGCCATAGAAATACAAAAACAACTTGATAACATCAACTGTGACGCCCAGGTAGGGCGTGCTTGGCAAAATACTGGGCTGCCAAGCATCGCGAACCAATATTGGTGCAATGTACAACCGTTGTTCATTCTAGAAACCATACTGGGTTTCATAGGAAATGCCAATATGACAACTGGTGCAAGCTTGGCAAAGTATTGGGCTGCCAAACATGGCAAACCAATATCAACCCAATATAAAACCGTTTGTTATATGAGAACCCACGCCATGTTTCATAAGGAATGTCTATACAACAAGTAGTTCAAGATTGGCAAAACATCAAGCTGCCCAGCATGGCGAACCAATATCGGCCCAATATCAAACCATTTGTTATCTGAGAATCTATACCACGTTTTGTAGGGAATGTCATTACAACAAGTGGTTGAAGCTTGGCAAAACATTCAACTCTCAAGCATGGTGAACCAATATTGGGCGACTGAACAACGAATGTTCATTTGAGAACCTATGCCACATCTCCATGTTTGTGATTTTTACAGAGTTGTACCGATATCCTTGCTGAAAATCTTATCGTTTTCTATGGGAAATTTTTAGCAGGGATGGCATGAAAGATGACATCATTTTTTTCTCAAGGAGTATGTTTGAAGAATCAGGTTGAAGCATGGCAAAAGTTGATATGCACAACTCGGGCCAGGTCCGGTTCAATCGTATAAGCCAAGCTCCAAAATACTCATAATACATATATCATGAGACATTGGGCCATGCTTGGCATTGCATTCTGGCCCAATATTGAGTACCAAGCCTGGCACGAGGTTATCATCCCAAGCTTTCACCAAGCTTGGGCCATTCTTTCTCATGGACTCTGGCTCAACATAAGTCATAATTGGGCTACGATCGGGGCAAGCTTGGGCCATTTGTTAATTCCTACCTGGGCGGTGGAGTGTATACATGAACCCAATATAGACCACAGTTCTAGGATGAACACACCCTTACGGTTCCATAAATATTACTTAGATAAGTAACAAACATTGTAACAACGATTGTAACACAAAAAATGAACAATAAGGAATCACATACTCCACGATCCCCTCCCCTTCCCATAGTGGTCATTGGTGACTGAACGGCTCAGTCACGCAAGACCACCCCCGCTTACCCTGTATAAGAATCTTTGGGATGGAACGCAAGCTCATACCGCCCTTAAGAAACCAGCTGGAATCATGGCGAAACGTTGGCAATTAACCGATACAAGACGCGGCTCAAATTTATTTAATTTTGCAAGCCGTGGAAGACCGCACAGCGAATCTGCGCTGGAGCAACTAACTGGAGGTTAGATTGTTTTTGATGATTCAAATATGAAAGAATAATTCTTCTGTCTGATATGAATACCTGCTTTTTCTAAATGTCGTGATTGTATGATATCAATGAACAGTCTTCAAAGAAAACGTAAATGTTTTTCTCAAGAGAAATATATATATATATTCCTTTATTGTAGGTATTTGAATTAACAAGAAGGTTCATTTTTTCACAATTCATGGAATGAATTTAGTTTTGTTGATAAGAATATTTTATTAACGAGATTTTGATTGTTTTTTTCTAAATTTCTCTCATATTGTAATTTTTTAGTACATTCTGAGGATATTTTGAATCAAATACTGACTAATGCAAAAACTGACATAATAATTGACCTCTCAAACCTTCTTAAAAGATGTTATTTGGGAATTGAAGTTGAAATATTCTCATTTCCTCGGTTCACGAATGAACGTGGAAATTTATTCGACCAAATTCCTGTCTCTGTGTTATTGCCGCATTCCTCATGCATTTTTTTGTGAAGGTTTTTTCCTGTTCATACGATCTCTTTGTCGATCGATGTCCCAAGTTTTGATGCAGTTGCATGTTGTACGTGGGAAAAGTTCGTCTTCGCCGTTTGTTGGAAATCCGCGACAACATTCTACCTTTGAAATCATCTTTGGCTTATCACCCGAATTCACGATTACTTTCAACCTTGAATCTGGTGAATCAATAATATTTCATGAGAAGAAATGACCAAACGAGTGAAGATCTCATACCCGAATGTAAAACTTCGTAAATTGTGGTTATACATTAAAATCACACCGTGTTGGCAAGTTTTTATGGAGTTCAAAGTATTCTGAAATATGAAAAGCCTTCACTATAATATTTTATCATGAATTATATTCATACGGCACTTTACTGAAATCATAAATAAAATAATGTTGAATTTCATATAAGTGGGAGAAAAATATAAGAATCAATCAACATTCAGAACGAAATGTATGTTTTCATATCGATTGTAATGATTCAGCAAAAATAATGCAAGACCATAACTATGAATTTTGGATGCAATTTTCAGTTCAAGATTTCACGTCGTTATTTATTGATCATCGTTTATTTTTCACTTTTTATATAAAATAGCGTGAATTCACTATTGACAGAATACTATCGGGTTTTCTCCGACTTTTCAATACTATCCAATACAGCACCGGGAGGTTTTTTGAAGGTTCCGAAAACGTACTTGGTTACAAAAGGAACGTGCAAATAACATCCCAGGATGTTCTAAGAACGTCACATGTATGTCCCAGGGACATGCAAATGTCCCGTTTAGTTCCATTCATGTCCACCGTGTGATTTTGTGTTTTTGAAGGGTAATTTTCATGAAAGGACGTTTGAAAGACATGGCGAGAATATCCCGTGGTAGATAAAAAAAAACATCTTCAGAACTCAATCAGAAGCATCAAAAGGGAAGATACTTCAAATGTTTGGAAAACCTATTCCATGGAGACCAAAACACGCAGAACCAAGAGTACGTTTCTGAAACATACAGAGAACTTCCTGTGCTGTCTGGGATATGTCCCGATTTAAATTTTCGTGGTTTGGCTCACTGGTCATAAGGTTTTCCACGTATATCAATTATAACAGAACTCATGAATTCATTCTCTCAGTGCAAGAACATTCAAAATGATGACTTTTGATAAAGCTTATGGATTTTATAAAACCAGAACACACTATAAAATTTGTTTCCTTCAAGGGAGAATAACAGTGTCGTAATATTTGAATACACTGTGAAAAAACACTTGTATCAATTTTAATATCAAAGTTTAGAAGCATTGACACACATATTTTTGTATTCCCAGCGTGTATTGCCTATAATGACAATGGGCCACAGGCTGGGTCTATCCTCTTCGACCCAGTATTGACGACGGGGCCCATGTTGGCTCAATTTTGGCCCTGTTATGCTTTCCCATACAATTATGGTTGTTAGAAAATGGAAATAATGAATCTTAGTGCCGGCACATTTGAACTTGGCCCCAATTTGGACCAGCGTTGGGCCAAGATTGGGGTGAATTCATATCCCGAGCATGTGTGTACAATCCTCAGCGTGTATGAATTTTGGTCTCACTTTGGTCCAGTCTTGGGCCCATGTAGGCAGGATGGGGCTCAACACTAGGCCCAAGTGGGGCTGACATTCATGCCCGCTGGGGTAGGATTCAAAGCAATTTCTCCAACTTCAAAAAGAAAAGGGAAGGGCAGTACAGTCAAACCCCGTTATTCGCGGATTTCGTATTCGCGGTTTTGAATGTACCCTTGCTTTGTGATTCGCGCATATTTGCTTCGCGTATTCGCGGTTTCGTAGCTACATTCACTATTTCGATGCACATTTGTTTGTCAGAATTCGTTAACTTTTTATTTGAGGTTGTCAACATTTTTCGTAAAACTATGGCTGCGGATAAAAACAATCCCATTAAAAAACGCGACAAATCTTACCACCAAACACTCCATCTTTAATCCAACCTATGGATCAAACAGTTATAGGCACCTTCAAGTTTTGTGATTTAAGAAGAGTATTAAAGCAAATATTGGAAGTCATGAATCATTCGCTTTCACTCGGCGTCAGCAACCCTGCAAATGAAATAAAAACATTCTCGCACAATTTCACGATTGCAGATTCTATAGGACTTGTAGAAGAATCGTGGGCTGAAATACGAGAATCTACGATTAATAAAAGCTGGAGAAAATTATTGCCGGAGCTTGTTGTGCATGAGCAAACGACAGATCCAGCAGTTTTTGAAATTGTTCAAAATGTTGTTCAAATAGCGAGAGATGTTGGTGATGAAGGTTTTCAGGATGTTGATACTGACGAAATTTCGGAACTCATTTTACCTAACAAATCTAAGAAATGCTGGAGCGTTCTGTGGAATCGGATGACACTGAAATTTCTGAGATTCAAGAACCAACTTTCCCGGCGAAATCGATTATAAAAATAATAAAAACGATACAAGAAGGAATCGATGAAGCTGTTGAAAAAGATCCAATCATGTCACGTAGTTTGAAATTCAAACATGAAGTGAATGCAGCGTTGAGCTGCTACCACGAGCTGTATGAAGACGTTCTTCGAGATGCAAGACAAACGAAAATTACGCAGTTTCTCAAATCTAATAATGAATAATTTGTTAAACAAATCGAAATCGATGCACTACTTCTAATAATCAGTCAAAAATGTAAGGAAGTAGCCTTTTTCTCTATCACGGAATGCATCCCCTCTTTTTCCATAAGCGTAATGCTTCCGTATTCGCGGGATCCTTCGGGAACGCATCCCCCGCGAATACCGGGGGTTGACTGTATTAATTGCCTAGTCTGGGTTCATGCTAGACCCATGGTTTTACCAATCCTCGGGCAAAGCAATACAACCAAGCTGAGAACGATGTTATCATCTCAGGGCTGGTCCCATTTGTCTGCCCTGCTTGGCCCCACGTTGGGCAGCATGGGCACCCACCCTGGACGAAGAATGGACCTGCCGTTAGTACTGAATTAAATTCGAACATAATATATTATCTTGAGATGGTTTTCGTACCAAAATTGCTTTGAATCTCATAAAATCCGTGGTGAGTTTGATACAAAAAAGTATATAATAATTGCTTCAAAATCTTATGTGTTATTTTGTTAACAGTGTAGAATATACGATTTCTGTTCTGAATCATTATTTTCATTCATTTCAATCAATGAATTCTTCTTCGATAATGTAATATTGGAAAAATTTGAATGGGAAATTTTCAATCGTTACAAAGTTTTGATCTATTTGAAAATTTTGAAATTTCATCCAATTATTCTTGCCACAAATAACGCTATTGGAAAAATCACACATGCGCGTGATGTATACAGGTTTGATATTCCTCTTTATTATACGTGTTGAAGTCAATTAATGAGTGATCAATAACAAGTATTTATTTCATTCATAATAATTCAGTTCAAACAAAAAACCGATAGTATCCTATCATGCTCGAAGACCTCGTCCATTTTACATACTGTAAGTGAATCCAATACATGCATTTGTTGTTTTTGATGAACGATTTGATCCTTCTCCCTGCTTTGTTTTTTCCTTATTTCATAACTCTCTATGTTATTCATAGAAATCATCAGAGGAGGGTTTGTAGAAAGTGGTCCAAAAGTAAAGGAGGATGTGGAATTTTCTTGTTAATTAACTCGGAGAGGCCTTAAAACTTGTTTCATTCTTCAGAGAGAAATACAGAGTAACATCTATTTATGCGACAAGAATTGTATCTTGGGTTACTTTTTCAATTTTACTGAATATCCATCTATGGTGAATGGGGGTGCATTCCAAACGAGACGAGACGATATTTCAGAAAATATCGTTGAGCTTGAATATCGTCTCGGTATCGTGTAATATCGTTGGACTGGTATCGATATCGTCTCGATACAAGAAATTCTGCATTCATGATTTAAAATTTGTACTAGTATTCCACATTAAATATCAGCTCATTTCAAGGTGCAACTAAAGCTAGCCCTGTCTCCACTAAAATTGAGCATGAAAAACAAATGCTGACACAATGGAAGAGACTGAATTTCAGTGAAATTTCAAAGTAAGTTGCAACCACATTCAGTCTGACTTTTTACAGTATTCATTTTGTTTTCAATCGAATTTTCCATATAAGAATGTTTCATATTATACAGAAAATTTCACATATTTGAAAAATATGGATACTAAATCATAGATATCCCCGGGAAAAAATGAAAATCGACTTATTCAAGACCGTGTTCGACCCCAAGGTGGAATGGTTTGTATCCAGACAGGGTCTTGGACCCTAGTAGATATTACTCTGGTAACTTCTTAGAGTATCACGAGGTTTTGCTAGGACTCGCAAGACTCTCTTATGAGCTTCGTGAAGCCTTGCGAGGCCCAAAGAATCACTGGAGTAATTCCTACTACAGAGGAAAATATGTAGTGGACATTTGCATCAGATATATGGTACTATTTGGGGCATACAATTTTCCTAAACTGTACCTAATACTTGAATCTATGAAGAATTTGTAAAATACACATATCATCATTACATTGAAATTTTTGTCTTCTTCTGAAAAAATTATCTTTTAATAGAATAAAGTGAGATTATAAAATTCTTGTGAAACAATAAAAATCATGTTCGAAATGGAAAATTTCCTGCTGTAAAATTGAATATGATCGGATAAAATCAAAGCAGTCCTATTCTACTCCAGTGCCTTGAGAACAAACTCATTTTTATATTTTTTTGCATGTTGCTTTTTTTTCGAGAATGAGGCCAATTAGGGCTGAACACTATCTTACTCAAGTTTGAAGTTTCAGGACTCATCCCTCTGCCGTACAGCACAAAAACGTGGATAACTCAATTCTTCATCAAAATGTGATTCTGGTATCATTCGATTCGAGAAATTTCCCTGAATGAGGTGACCCGAGTAAAAAAATGTGGATCATAAATTGATAAAAAAAATATCATTCGGCGATCACGTTCAAAGTGATCACCAAGTGATGTGAACGGTGAGACTGCAGGATCTTTGTTTCATCATACTGAGATCAATACAGTAGGTTGTGCAGATGAAATGATCATTTTTTCATCATTGTCAGATCAACAGAGTAGTTTGTGCTGATGAAATCTTAATGTGTGTGAATGATCATTTCCAAATCTGATCAGGATCATTCGTTAACCGTTTGTATCAAGTTCTGATCTACGAACAATCTGGACATGATTATCCCAAGATCACTGTAATATTCATAATCAAAAAACACGTCTCACAGACACATGATGCTGTTAGGGTGATGAAAAAGTAAAAATTGAGAACTCAATTACATGTATTGGAATTCTCAATTCAAACAATTACAAAGAATATTATATTTTCAAATAAACTTGAAACTGTTAATGCACTATATACATCTTATGAATCCGATAGTAAATAGATAATCGGGTTCTCGATTTGCAATATAAATGATCAGATAACTTTGTGATTTGGAATGTACTTACAACTTGTGAAAAATGATACATTCAAAAGTGTTACGTTCATGGAGCTTTTCGAGTAGACATACATTTAATTTTCTTTGGTCTTAACTTCATGCATTCTGTACTGTTTATAACCTGAAGATGTGACATGTTCCAATAGATCATCAGTTATATTCAGGTTCATAGATGAACCTCCACCGCTGTACCTATTGCACCGTGTAAAATAGTGTCACCAATTTTTTGAACTTGTGAAAAATTGATGATTCAAAAGTGTTACTTTCATGGAGCTTCTTTCCCTAGTCTTCGGAAAGATTAAGCAGATTAGGGTTATCAACACCAAGTTCAAATGTTTTTCCTATCGACCTAAATCGATTCCACGGAATTCATCTATGAACCTGAATATAACTGATGATCTATTGGAACATGTCACATCTTCAGGTTATAAACAGTACAGAATGCATGAAGTTAAGACCAAAGAAAATTAAATGTATGTCTATTCGAAAAGCTCCATGAACGTAACACTTTTGAATGTATCATTTTTCACAAGTTGTAAGTACATTCCAAATCACAAAGTTATCTGATCATTTATATTGCAAATCGAGAACCCGATTATCTATTTACTATCGGATTCATAAGATGTATATAGTGCATTAACAGTTTCAAGTTTATTTGAAAATATAATATTCTTTGTAATTGTTTGAATTGAGAATTCCAATACATGTAATTGAGTTCTCAATTTTTACTTTTTCATCACCCTAACAGTATCATGTGTCTGTGAGACGTGTTTTTTGATTATGAATATTACAGTGATCTTGGGATAATCATGTCCAGATTGTTCGTAGATCAGAACTTGATACAAACGGTTAACGAATGATCCTGATCAGATTTGGAAATGATCATTCACACACATTAAGATTTCATCAGCACAACCTACTGTATTGATCTCACAATGATGAAACAAAGATCCTGCAGTGTCACCGTTCACATCACTTGGTGATCACTTTGAATGTGATCGCCGAGTGATATTTTTTTGATCAATTTGTGATCCACATTTTTTTACTCGGGGAGATAAAAATATAATTTCAAAAAAAAACTGAGTTGACTATTTTCTGGCCCAGTATTACAGCCTTATTGCTGCTATGTCATTTTGATTCTAAAAGCTTTTTTGGAGAGTCCGGTCCACTTGAGAATTTCCAGTAAAATAGCGATGGAAATTTGTAGCAATATGAACGGAGGGGGAAAATGATGAGGCTCACGGACATATTTTCGCTGGTTGTAAAAATTCCCATCGGTTCTCAGGTGGTCGGATCATGAAAGTAAATTCACTGGAATTCCATTTTTTGATAGCAAAAAACGGCGCATCCTTTTCGTATTATTTCCGATACAAATAAACTTCAATCAAATATTGACAGTGAATGCATATGATATTTTCCATCATGAATAATATGAATTGAAAATTGAGAGGAGGGGTTGATAGATGTGTCCCCTTGTTCCATCCGATACTAGGGTACTTCAATATTCCTTGATTGAAGGAAACCAATACAATCTACTTAAATCAAATTTACCGGGATTCACGCGAGAACATTATATACTTCCCAATGAGTTTTTGTAAAATGCAGTGGGTTTTCCATTGAAGAAGTCTATTGGATCTACGTTGAGAAAAAAGAATAGTGGAGCTAACCTCGTGAGAGTTTGGATACGGTGAATTCCACCCCGCAGTTGAGTCAACTGAATATCGATTAAAATAAATCCCCGCTCAGTCATTTCAATCGGTATTCAGTTGATTCAACCGCGCGCTAAGATTCGCCGTATGCAGATTCTTACAGGGTGAAGGCAAACCTGGTGTTTTCCCAGTGTAACCATATCTAATGAAAAATTATCAAATTGACTTCAATTAGAACATTGTGGTAGATTCTATGAAATTTGGCAAGAGGCTATCCATAAATGACTTCATATAAAATGAGCACAATTCCAGTACCCCTTTTTCTCCTGTAATGCATTGGTGACGGAATCTCAAAAGGTGTCTTTGAGGAACTTCTAAGAGATTTCTTGAAACGTTCTTGAAGATATCTTTTAGAAGTGAGAACATTGTAAGAGTTCTAAAAGATATCTTCTCGTGTTGCACAAAACTTCTCGCATTGTTCTCAATCATTTCTGAAAATATCTTTTAGATACCCTGGCTGAAAGGTCGGATAGATTCCCATAAATCCCCATCCACCATAGAAACCGATAGAATGTTTTATTCCTATCAGTATTTATCAGGGTTTGTAGATTATACCGATAGAAACCCATAGAACATCGGATTCCTCATAGAATCTTATGGAAACCATCAAATTTTGGTACACTAACCAGCTCAGAAATCGATAGTATATCATTGATTCCGATAGGATTCGGCCTGTCGGTTTCTATTGATCTTCTTGCACAGGGTAAAGAGTGCTATGTACAGAATGACATTGACATGGTTTATAGTTTTGAAAAACAAACCGTTTACAACAAGAATTCAAAAGGAAGTCTGTAATGATCTGAAGCATTCCCTAAGAATTCTCTATAATTCTTGGATGATATGGGGATCAATTGGGATGAGTTGGTGCACATTGAATTGCGCAATCCAAACGTGGCAACGTCGATGCTATGGATACTTCAGAGAACATACACATTTTTCAATTATCCAAAATATCGCCGATATTCTCGAGTCTGGAATGCGTCAATATCAATATCGTCTTGATTTTGATTATAGAAATATCGTCCCGATATCGTCTCGGATAGTTGAGACGATACAAAACGATATCGATACTGGTCTCGTACTCTCGTGCAGCCCTAATGGTAAATTCAATTTCTGAACGTAGTACATGTTTTGATTCAACTTTTGCTTATCAAAACATTCATTCTGAATTTTGTTATCATAATGAGCACAAATGTCTCAGTAATATCCCCAGGATATTCTCACGATATTACAATGTCTCCAGAAAGTTACAGAATATTCTGAAGATATGACTGAGACATTTGTGCTATGTGGGATTCTA
The DNA here is from genome assembly GCA_018340375.1 of Gonatopus flavifemur. NCBI lineage: Eukaryota > Metazoa > Arthropoda > Insecta > Hymenoptera > Dryinidae > Gonatopus > Gonatopus flavifemur. Next base: position 23,634,587 of record JAFFJZ010000004.1, read on the forward strand.
TGGCACAATTAGTCTTGGAAATCAAAACTCTGTCGAACTTGAATAAGAATTTACCATTGATTCCAGGATGGCGCAACGTAGCCCTCAACGTCAAGTAACGGCTAATAATCATTAGTGCTATAAAAGAGTATTAATGCAATAATAGCTCATCCCGGTGCTTTTTCGTCCCAGCGTCATTTGTATACATATATAGGGTGAAAGATGATAACATCGGCCACCGTGAATCTTCTTTGACTCCGTGATCTCAGCTGACTGGAGGAGAGTGGGGACACTTGCACCACTTTTTTGCTAGATTGTCATGACTTGCATGATTAAGTTCATTCGATACATTACTTATAGGATTCTTACAGAGCAAACATTCCTCTTCAAGTTGCGAATGATTGTTGCAAGGTCAAATCTGACGTTCTCTCAATGATACGAGTGTTCTCCAGAAACATTGCGATGGGTGCAATTTTCCCCACATTGCGGGAGACTTGCACCACCCTGAGAATTTGCTCTTTATCTTCCTCTGCGAGTAACTAATACCTTAATTTAAATAATAACGACTACTTTTGAATCAATTTATAAATATTCATTTGAAATTAATGATCAAACACAAATGATACAAAAATGAAGTGATTTTGAGAGTGCCAAAACTTTTGCTGGAAATCAAAAGAAGAGGATCATTCCACATTCCTGTGGACACGTGTGGAGTTAAGTTATCCATACAGCCAACGACATGTGTAGAAACGGCTTGGAAATCTCTGTAAGATCAGGAGATATCTGCTGTGGTGCATGTCACCCCGTGCTGCAAGTGTACCCACTCTGCCCTAAGCGTCGGTATTGTAGTGAAGACGATCGTCACTTACATATTCCACATACGCGCGTGCTTATATTCTTCATAGCTTGACAACTCACCGCGATCTCTAGGATAAAAGTCTACAAACGATATATTCAGTAGATTCCTTGAATCTTTTGTTCTCGTCATTTTAACAAAATTTTTGTTATGTTAACAAAATTCCCTCGTTGAAATAACAACAACTTTTCATTATTATAATGAAAAATTTTATTATCCTAACGGGAAAATTTTGTTGAAATCACACAAAATTTTGTTGGTACAATAAAATCCTTCGGTTGATCACATTATAACAAAATAATTTTTCCTTCTCAAATTTACGAGGAAAACGAAATGGCGATCAACTGGGCTCAACCAGAGAGCTTCATGGAAGGAATTCACATTCCTCCTTCACAAGTAGTACAAGTCAAAGGTTTGTCAAACATGTAATTGAGATGGAATAAGAATAATTAGAATCAGTACCCACATGAAAATTCGAAAATTCGACAAAAACATGATATGAAATTTGCCTCTAGAGAACACAGAAAATAAAGAATACAGGTTGGTTGAAAAGTTTCTGCGCTCGAAACGAAAGAATACTGTTTTTGTTACGAAATATATTTTTTTATTCAATATAATCTCCTAGAAGCTCAATACACTTGTTCCAATGATCTTCCAATAATTTTATCCCATCCTTATAATGGTTTTCCGGAAGCTCTGCAAAATAACCGTCTACGGCTGCTATGGCCTCTTCATTCGACGAAAAATGCTTTCCACGAAGGAATTGTTTGAGATTTCTGAAGAGATAGTAGTCGCTAGGAGCCAAATCTGGCGAATACGGTGGATGTTCAAGCAATTCGTACTTGAGTTCTTTGAATTTAGCCATCGTCAAAACACTTTTGTGAGTAGGTGCATTATCTTGATGAAAAATGATTTTTTTCTTCTTTAAACCAGGTCTTTTCTCACGAATTTTTTCATCCAGCTGATCCAAAAGGCTGCAGTAATATTCGGAGTTGATTGTTTTACCTTTCTGAAGATAATCAATGAACAAAATTCCTTTTGCATCCCAAAAAACTGATGCCATAACCTTCTTTGCTGATCGTTGTGACTTCACCTGCTTCGGAGCTGAACAACCAGCTTCAGTCCACTGTAAACGTTCTTGTTTCAATTTAGGATCATGGTGGTAGATCCAAGTCTCATCCATAGTTATAAAATGACGCAAGAAGTCGGTTTTATTCTGCTTAAAACGCTCCAAATTACGCTGAGAAATTTGTTTTCGATCCAGTTTTTGTTGAATTGTTAACGTGTGCGGCACTAACTTTCCAAACAGTTTTTTCGTACGTAATTCTTCATGTAAAATATGGAGTACTCGTTCGTCTGAGATGCCTATGGCATTAGCAATTTCACGCTTAGTCAAACTTGGATCTTCACTAACCATATTATGTACATGCTCAATGATTTCTGCTGTGTTTGCAGTTTTTGGTCGTCCTTCGCGTGGATCGTCTTCAAGGCTAGTACGACCACGTTTAAATTCACCAGCCCAAAATTCAACGGTGCGTTTTGAAGGTGAGGACTCCTTATACACTTCTAACAATTGTTCATGAATTTCCTTTGCTTTTAAACCCTTCAAAACAAAGAATCTAATGACTGCACGATATTCAATTTTTTCCATATTAAGAAAAATCAATGACACGTCAACTTCAAATGGTTTGTAAACAAAGAATGAATTGACAGAATGACTTGTAACTTTGCATGTGTTCTCAGGACAGATATACCAACTTGAGAAAAAAAAAGTTTTGAGCTAGCAGTGCTATCTCTTGGTGAGCGCAGGAACTTTTCAACCAACCTGTAATAATATGTTACATGGAGCCTATAATTATGAGGTCCCACGAATCTGAATCTGAAGAGGTATCGCAGAAATGGTTGATTTCAAGTCAAAACTGGTGAAATTTTCGAGGGTTGTAAGAGGGGAAGCAGAATTGTTTTCTAAAAAAACATATAACTGACCATCCATGGTGAAAAATTGTCAGACGCATCACCTAAATTTTTACAATTACAACTGAACATTCCAGCACTCACTAAACATCCAAACAACAGGGGCTGATACACTGACTCAGCACTATCGTCAGAGTTCCAGGAGCATTAATGGTAAATCCACTAAGGCTTTAGCAATCGAACAATAGCTGTGATATCTAAATAATAACTCTCGTAGGCCATTTATAGCTATCCAGATATTTGTTCCGTGTGAAATGTCGCTGAAGTTGGAATCCTCAATGAAAACGAATTGATAATCAGATAACGAAATACTCAGTCGTTGAAGACCTCAAACCTGAAGTATATTCGTAAAATTATGTTGCTAGTTCCTAGGAATTAATTTTAGAAGATAAAAATCGTTGATTTATCTGATTTGGTGAGTTTGAATTTTCGTTCCGTTTATATAAAGAATGCAAATTTCAAGACAGTCCGTGTGAAATCAACCATATATTTCACCCCATGTGTGTATGAACCAATGGCCCAATGATGGACCAACCCTGGTACAAGACCTGCCGAGGCTTGTCTTGAACAATTTACCAAACTTGACCCAGGCTTGGGAATGATAAGATCAGGACAAGCTTGGGCCAGTGGTTTTGCCAGGCCCGGTCCGATTCATTTACCAAACATCAACTAATGCTTCTTTAACCGCAGATATGAATGAAAAAAGTAATTGATTCATATTTCATGATTTTCATGACTTTCTCCCTCCTTAAAACGATCGTTTTGAGATGATTCATGTACGGTATTCTAGAAGAGAAAGTCATGAACTCAAATATGAATCAATTACTTTTTTCATCTATATCTGCGATCAAAGAAGTATTGGTTGATGCTTGGTAAATGAATTATAGTGTGTAAGATTAATTATGACAGGAAGATCGGGCCAGCCCTGGGCATTAATCATCATGATCAACTACAAACACACTACGTCACATTAAATTTTGTGAAATTCCACACTGCATAATCAATGAATTATATTACATAGCTCATTGTATTGACAATATATAGAAATATTCATTACTTCATGAAGTAGAGAACTGTAGTATTTTACAACGGGACTCTTTTCTAAGAATATAATGTATATCGTGGAAAAATAGAGTAAAGCAGGACGATATGGGGTAAAGTAGAGAATTCATTTTTAATGCACCAATCGATATTTTTTACTTAATAGATGCTGCATGCGAACATCCACTTTGCCCCACTCTACTCCATTTTACGATACTCTACATGTTCAACTAAATCCTCCACCTATTCCTTCACATGAACATCTTTCTCCTTGATTCGTGATTTTGGTATTCTGAAATGATTCAGTCTGAATTCAATAGAACGATACTTATATTATTTTGGAATTCCCTTCCTACAGTTTGTACATGTTTTATGTAATCTGAATATTCAATTCACATATTATTTTTTCACATTTTCTTCCCCATTTATCCAACATAATTTGTTTGATTTCTCTTTTCATTACTTTACACGGTCTCCTTTGTTGTGTCTTTTCACCTAATTTCTTTCATTTCTTAGCCTCTTTTTCACGATCACCGCTCCATATATTCTCTGTTTCAGCTCGTTGCACAGCGATTTCACGTTCTCTCCGTAATATGATTTATTATTTTCAGCTTTTTTGTAAATTTCTATAGTTTCTCGAGTTCACACTGTTGTCTCGTGTGGCTTATATCATGTGGAATCATGAAAAATTTATGTTTCAGAGGCTCAAGTGAGGTCGGTTAACGTAACAAACTTCTTTTCATTCCATTTTGTTCCCATTATTATAATCACATTTTCCAAGTGCTATACACGCAAAGTTTATGAGTGAAGTTTCACGCGATGACGATGAAAGTCAATTTAGATTTGACTGGATCCAGATTGAATCTATTATTTAAGGGGTTTGATCGATAAACAGGGTGTCCAGCACAATATGATTTTGGAATTCCCGACTTTTTCCGGGATTTTTGGGAAATTCCCGGATCAAAAATAAAATGCACATACATCAATTTCAATCAACATTTGCTATGGCATAATACAATCTGATAAGAAAAATTAATTCGAAATCGAAATGTTCCGAATGATCATTATTCCGAAAACTTTTAATTGGTTCTTCTAGTGTAATTTACAAGTAAGGAACACTCATCATTCGTCTATTAACAATTCGGAATATTGAACTTTCGGAGTAATAAAGTTTCGAAAAAATAATCTTCGACCTAGTGATCGTTCGGAGTATAAAGCTGAGATTTCATGCTGGCGTTTTTGATGCAGCGATCATTGGATAATAGAGCAAAAATGACAGGATCTCTTCTTTTAACTAAGTGCCGCTGCGTCAAAAACGCCATCATCGAATCTCAGCTCAAGGTATTTGATCTATTGACGAGCTACCGAAATGTCTAGCAGGTTCATATTCAAGTAAATCATTTTTCTGGGCATGGAGGGAAATTCAAAACTATATGCATTTACTTTTTGCGTAAGTCATATATTGAATATAAATTGAAGCATGAAAAATTAATTTCACGATATATATTCAACAATGAATGCTTCCGACATCTGTGCAAATTTTACAAACTCAATAAGAAGAAAAAAGACATAAGTATTAAAGTTTACACAAATGTCGGAAGCATTTAATTACAAGTGAATACAATCATTCATCCAAGTAGAACGTTCATGAATACTTGAAATGGATGAAAAGTATTAAATAATCATTTTTAGCATTTATGAATAGATATAATCACATGATTTATCGTATTCACTTGTATTCGTTGAATGTATATCGTGAAATTCATTTTTCATGCTCTGCTTTATATTTAATATATGAATTCATGCAAAAATGAATTCACATGATTTTGAATTATTGAGCACAAAATTCAACTATTGTGAATTCAATTATAGACATCTTAAAGAAGTCAGAAACAGACTATTTCACGAACATTTGGGGATTCTTTCGAAAATTTTTGGAACAGTCGCAAGACCTCTGAGAGAATATTCGGAATAACTCTCAAACCTCCCCCAGGTAGGAATATTCTATTAAATCCTATTAAAAATGGTGAAATTTCTGATCAAATATCATTGAATTCCATTGAAACCTAATCATTTTCCCATTCGTCAAGGAGATTTTATAGATTATTTGTAACAGGGCCGTGAAATAGGAATTTTCGAGTTGTGTAAGGTTTCTGGAATTCTATAAGAATTCAAAAAGAATTTTTTTTCGAGAATTCCTTAGTGAATCACCCATTGCTGTCTAGGCCTGGCTGGAGAAATTATTCTGAAAGTATCCGAGAATCTTTGCATAACTCTCAGAATCATAACAAAAAATATCAATATTCAATACAATATAATCAATTATTCGTCGATGGGAAAAACTGTTCTAAGTTTAAGAATTCTGCATACACAAATATAAAAATATGACTGAAATTTTCCCGGAATTTTTTTCATTTCCTGACGTTTTCCCAACTTTTCCCCACGGAAGTACCATTCCTGACTGATTCCCGACTGCTAGACACCCTGAATAAATGATTCAAGTTAATCTTGAATCTTCTCAGGTCGAAAAATAATAGATTTGTGTTGAAACCTGCCCATTTAGAAAAAATGTCCAAAAATGTATACAATTGTACAAAAATTGTATACAAATCGTATACAAATTGTGTACAATTGTATACAGTTTTGGATATTTTTCCCACATGGTTGTTCACGTAGTTTATTATCCTGATCTTGTACTTTTTGAACTGATGTGATGTTTTTTCGATTGTCGTGGGTTGAGTGCTGTGAATGGAGTCTCAAAAATTCGGAACCACATAGTAACAAATGAAAATGAAGTTTCCTGTACCCATGCAGGTATTGCCAAGACTGAAAAAGACCCAAGCTTGTCCCAAGATTAGCACATGTGTCAGAAACAAACCTCCGTGGAGAATAATTAGCCCAATATTGTTCCATGATTGTCCCGTTGTTCCCAGTGGATAATCAGTCATGGTACATTTGTTAATATTTTTGAAATGGTCTACATTTGGTGCAAGCTTGGCACAAGTGTAAGAATCGAGCATTCGTTGAGAACAATTGTGCCAATATTGCCCACATGAGTGGCACAATGTTTATAAATATTGACTGAATTTTGGATTTACAAAGGCTGAAGACTTGGGATAACCATCGGGCCAGGGCTGGTCCGATCTTCCTGCCGTAATTGATCCTACACACATAGATTGATCTCTGGACACGAGACTTCTCGAGTGATTTTCATGAAGGAAGCTGGGACCGTTAATTCAGATGTACACATGAAGAAAGCACTACATCCCTTGTGTGCACAAATATTGGGGCAAGCTTGGGTGAGGGCTACCCGCTCTGGGGCAGGCTCGGGTCAGGCCTGGGTCGATAGTTATGCTCACTAGGGATGATATACACGTGAAAATAAACCATCAGTTTTTCGGGTGACTCGGGGGATTCCAATGTTGGCTTCCGTACGGGATCAGATCATTGTAAGATTTATGTTATGGTATTTCAGTAGGATCTTATTAGTTGAGTTTGAGCATAATTCAACAATAGAATCAAAATTGATTGAAATATCAAAGAACGCAAATTTTCCAATGATCATACAAGCTTATCCCAGTCTTGTCGCATTTTTTCTATCGTTTTAAGATAATTCATGTACGGTATTCTGAGGGAGAAATTCATGAACTGAAATATGAATCAATTACTTTTTTCATCCATATCTGAGATCAAAGAAGCATTGGTTGATGCTTGGTGAATGAATTGGACCGGGCCTGGCAAAACTACTGGCCCAAGCTTGTCCTGGTTTTATCATTCCCAAGCCTGGGCCAAGTTTGGTGAATTGTTCAAGACAAATCTTGGCAGGTCTTGTGCCAGGCTTGATCCATCATTGGGCCAATGGTCCATACATACAAGGGTAACTCTAGTGGCCGCAAAAATCCCCACACATGGAACATTCATCCCTCCTGTATTTCCGAGCCATTCTCGTCCATTTGGAAGAAAATTTATCTCCAAATGGAAAAAAATTTCCCCCAGAATATGGGGGAATGAATTAACTTCGTGTGAGGGATTTTTCCACTGAATTGGGAGGAAATTCTACATTTACTTTTTACAACACAATATCGGTACTACAGTTGCGTGAACAAAATTAAATCAGTACACGCGCAATTGGATTTGAGCCTGTTCCAAAACCATACTTGTATCGTGACTCGGCTCACCTGAAACATTCGTTTATTTACTCTTTGGGGCTTTTTTTATTTTACATTCCAACAACAACACTTGAGAATAAGCATTTATTGCCGAGTACAATGTTCAAGAAGCATCTACATGAACAAAGCAAATAATTGAATCTTCTTTACAGGTGTGCCAAATTATTACTTAGATGTCATCGTTACAATGGTTCCGATTACATTTAAGTACTCAGTAAAAGTAACGATTACATGTAATCATAATCCCACTGTAAAAAATATACTTCCTAAACTGCCAAAGAAGTTTGGCAGTTTTTTACACAAACTTTTTTTGTAAATTACTAAACAAAAGTTCGTAAACATTCAAAAAATGTTGTGATTTCATGAAGATTTTTGAAAATTCACAAACTTTTGTTTGACAATTTACAAAAAAGGTTCGGAAATTATTTTTCCAAACCAAGTTTGTAAATTTCCAAGCATTTTTGTTTGGAATTCAACAAATTTTTTTTACAGTGCAGAATTTTATCATATCATAGTGAGTATAGTTATTTCGAAATTGAATTGGCCCGAATGGTAGTCGATTCGAATCGAAATGAAGCCATGAAATTTTCATTAACTTCAAGTATAACTGGTAACCCATATTGATTTTTCGGCTTTATTTCGATTCGGATCTATTTCATCCAGATCAATTACTATTCAGGCCCACTAATTCCTACCGAGTCTCGAGCGTCGAACGTCAACATTAGAGGAGGAGGGGAGAATTGTAGAATCTCTTTTCCATCCCAACATTGTTGCTCAATGCTCGATGGCCCATGAAATAGTTCCTCTATGGTAATTATGCTCACATTATTTTTTTATGCTAACGCATTGGTAAATAATTATTATTAGGTGTACAAATAAGTTTCCGCGGTTTTTTATAAAAAATTAGGAATTTATTGTAAAGGAAAAGTACATTACGTTTTATTCAAAGTATTTTCCATCATTTGCCACTACTTTTCCCCATCTTTCTGGCAACATTCGGATACCCCGTCGAAAAAACTCTTCATCTTTTGACGCTATCCACAAATCTACCCAATTTTTGGTGTCTTCATATGATGTGAAGCGCTGCTCAGACAGACCATGTGCCATCGACCGGAACAGGTGATAATCAGAAGGGGCTAAGTCTGGTGAATACGGCGGGTGGGGTAAAACTTCCCAGTTGAGTGTTTCCAAGTATGTTTTTACCGGCGCCGCAACATGTGGACGAGCATTATCGTGTAAAAGAATAATTTTGTCGTGTCTGGAGTAGTAATGGGCGCGTTTTTCCTTAAGTGCCCGACTCAATCTCATCAATTGTGTTCGGTAGAGAGCTCCAGTAATGGTTTCGCTTGGTTTCAGCAATTCATAATACACGACACCAAGCTGATCCCACCAAATACACAGCATGAGATTTTCTCCATGAATATTCGGCTTAGCTGTCGATGTTGATGGTTCGCCGGGCTTAACCCATGACTTTCTCTTCTTTGGATTATCGTAGTGAATCCATTTTTCGTCACCAGTGACTATACGATGCAAAAAACTTTTTTTTATTCCTGGCAAGCAGCATTTCACTCATGCATAATCGGCGTTCAACGTCTCTCGGCTTTAGTTCATATGGAACCCAATTTCCTTGTTTTTGAATCATTCCTAACGATTTTAAACGATGTGAAATTGCTTGTTGAGTCACTTGTAGAGTAAGTGCAAGTTCTTTTTGCGTTTGGGACGAATCTTCCTCCAATAGTACTTCTAATTCCATGTCTTCGTACACTTTCGGCCTTCCACTGCGTTCTTTGTCTTTAACGTCAAACTCACCGTTCTTAAACTTTTGAAACCATTCCTGACAACTTCTCACACTTAAAGCAGCTTCACCATATGCTTCTAGAAGCAATCGATGCGCCTCAGCTACAGATTTTTTCACATTAAAGAAGTAAATCAAAAGTTCCCGCAAATGATGCTTATTCGGAATAAAACTTGACATTTTTGCACGAAAAAAATTACGTGATGCTGATACGGAATCACTAGTACTTTCAGGTTATGGTGTTGCCAGATGACTAAACTTGGGATATTACGTTTTACATCTGACAATTTCTCCATAACCTTCTGGTGGGGCCATCTTTTGACAAACCGCGGAAACTTATTTGTACACCTAATAAGTATTTTGCACTGGTTCTAATATGTTCACACTTCCAAGTGTGTACTAACAGTGGGCCCAATCTAAGCTCAGGGTGGGTGCCCATGCTACCCAACGTCGGGCCAACCATGAGATGAAAACATTGTTCCCATCTTGGCTGTATTGCTTTGCCCGAGGATTGGTAACACCATGGACCCAGCATAAACCCAGACTAGGCAATCAATACTGCCCCTTCCTTTTTTCTTTAAATTGGAGAATTGCTTTGAATTCTACCCCACTGGGCATGAATTTCAGCTCCACTTTGACCCAGTCTCAGGCCTAGTGTTGAGCCCCATCCTGCCTATATGGGCCCAAGACTGGACCAAAGTGGGACCAAAATTCATACACGCTGAGGATTGTACGCACATGCTAGGTATAGAAATTCACCCCAATCTTGGCCTAACGCTGGTCCAAATTGAGGCCAAGTTCAAATGTGCCCGCACTGAGATTCATTATTTCCATTTTCTACCAACCATAATTGTATGGGAAAGCACAACAGGGCCAAGATTCAGCCAACATGAGCCCCATCGTCATCCCCCAATACTGGGTTAAAGAGGATGAACCCAGCCTGGGCCCCATTGTCATTATAGGCAATACACGCTTGGGCTTTGAAATCCTCTCTGCAATCGGTTGGGATCTAAAAATTTAGAATTTAGAATACAACGGTGGAGACATGTCCGCTACGAATTCTAAATCTTGTAATTGTATTCAGTACTTTGGGTTTTTGATAACGATTACTTTCGAGACTACCAAGAAGTATCCATTACAAAATACTATCATAGTTACAGACATACTGACCCACCTCTAATCCTCTTCACAGCATCACGTACAGTAGAACCTCGATTACCCGAGGTAATGTGGGGAGAGCTTACCTCGGATAACTGAAACCTCGGATAATACAGGAAATATATTTATTTTTTGAGAAATTTTAATCCCTCAAGTGTTTGAAATCTTCATTGCGCAGTTTGAATATATTACATAAATATTATTCAACATATTCCTGATATATTTATATTTTTATAATTTTCATAACATTAAAATATGAATGTGAAAAGAAAATCAATATGTCCTACTTTTTGGTACATCATTTGTACAAACATGCATTGCTACAAATTTTTTTGATTTTAAAAAATCAGTGATTTTATTATTTATGATTTATTTGATGATTCGTATTATTCGAGGATCCAGCTCGGTTAATCCGAAGTGGTCCAGGCCTCGGATAACGCGGAGCGTCGGTTGATCGGAGCTCGGATAATCGAGGTTCTACTGTATATCACGAAGTTATAGTTTTGAACTGCTATTATAGTTGTATATGGAAATGACAGTGAATATTATAATCACTTGGAATCCATGCAAAAAATGCACTGAATTCATTGGAGACTCAATATCGTTAAACTTGATCTGACAAAGAAATCAAGAAGTTTTGATCGATAAGAATTTCTGTGATCATTCACCGAGACATTGGAACTGTTGAGTATTTCATAAACACCTCGCAAATCTCTGCAACGATAAAAGATAAATAAAAGAACACCTCGGAAGATAGTTTCGAGTTCAATAACGCAGGAATTTTCAAACATCGCCATAGAATAACGTCGGAGACATTGGGATAGCAACGTTGGTAGTTTAGCCACCGATAAGCGGCTACTGCGACAATGATGACCTAAAAAAGGAGGACGATAAAGCAAAGTCGACAATAGCGAAGAAAAATCTTCAACTCCACGAGGTAGCAAGTGTTAGCGCTTATCAGATTCGAGTCCAAGAATTTAGGGTGTCTCGTACAATAGGCTATGAAGGAATATGTATGAACTTATGAGAAAGGATAGGAACGTGAAAAATCGATGTAAATTTAGAGTCTTTTGATATTTATCGCATTTTACTATAAAAAGAAGGCATGCAAACTCATAATGAATCCTGGCATTCCGTAAGTATCTTGTAGACTGTTGGTTCAAATAATGAACACGGGTGATCACCACGAATTGAAAAATTATTCTTGTCATACGATGATGTGTATAAAACAACAATCGTCGATGACGATTTCTTTCATTTATCACAAGTTGTATCCAGCGTGTTCAATTCATTCAACCATCGACATTTTATGGGGATATGAAATAATGTATGTGAAGAAAATACACACAAGAAATGATGCATGCTCCCCACTGTTATTAAGAAACTTTGCCATAATTTCTGTAGAATCAGCCGCGGTGGATATAATTGGACATGAATTGCATTATTCGTTGAGATTCGTTGAGATAAACTACTTCTGAATTGAATTTCAAACTGACGTCTATTACAACAGTAGCTTAATAATGAAAAGAATGATGGATTTCCTGTATCGTATACACGAAGAAAAATGAGGTTGGAAAATAAAGCAATTTTCGAGAGAATTTCAAAGTATCTAGTAGATTTTCAGTAAATATAAAATGGTTCAGATTTTTATTGAATTTTGCTCATGAGGAATGAAAAATCATCAATACATAACAAAAATCAGAAGAAAAATGAAATTTTTGAATACCAAGCATGAAATTCCACTATTAATTTCCTAAAATACATGAACCTTTTCTAATGAACTTTTTGAAAACAATTTTGTTGGAGAAGATTCCACAAAAACGCGAACCGTCTCAACATCATTGATAAATTATAAAATATTCTCGAATCCTTCTAAAAATTAGTTTATTTTCGGGCAACGTTCTTCTCCGTGTATTAATTCCCAGACAGCACCACAGTCCCTTTTGAATTCGCCGAGAATTCACAGAAAAAAATGCTTTGAGAACTCTTTTTTGGGAATTCAATATGTAATTTGAAAGAATACATGCAGTACCAAGAGGCTTCCAAAAGAATCCTCATTGAGCGCATATCAGAACTCGCAAAACATTCATCAACACTACAGACAGTGTTCCAAAAGAACACCCGTTATGTGACAAAACATGAATCCCCACGGAAGTTCAAGATGTATTCTCGATTTGCCCAAATGAACACAAAATGAAAGCAAAAACTTGAATTCTTTCAGAAGTCAGTTGATATTCATTGAAATGTCAGAAATTTAAAATGAGTAAAAATATTCAGATTCAAAGCTTGGAATCTTTGAATTAATTTGATTTATCCAAGTATGAAAGCTAATGGATCATAAGACACCATAGTGTAGTGGTGGTTGATTTTATTACAATAACATGCAATAAATAAAATAATTCCATAATTATTGACATCAACCCATCAACGCCCAAACGGACACAAACGGATACTAGACGGACGCTTTTTTGAGCGACAGATTTAATTTGTTTATAGGTGATGAAAACATTTTGGAAGAAGATTTAATTGTGTCTTTTGATTCCGTCCCTAGTTTTTCGATCAAACGAACGCCCGAATTGTTATAGACAATCAATTGAAAAAAATCATGAAACTTCGAGTCCAATTTTTTTTTCTTTTGACTGTAAAATATGGAAACCGTTCGCAATGAGCCTCGGAAAGTGAATTTCCAGCGTCCATGATGTCTGAGCTGAAAAATGATGTGATTATGAATGTTCAATTTATTTTTGGAAGGTCCAAAATGGCGGCCTAAAGGGACAATTCTATCATCAAACTGGACTTTTTTTGTCTCGAAAACTAAAGATCAAATCAAAAAGTTCCTTGGAAGAAAGAAGTCTTAAATCCACTCAAAGAACACTCTCAAATTTTTTCAGAATTTTTAAAGCAATTTTTTTTTGTCTTTGAAAATTTGAAGAATCGAAATTTTGAAAAATTCCATCAAGAACTTCTGAAAAAACTGAGAGTGTTCTTCGAGTGATTTTAAGACTTTTTTATTCACAAAAATTTTTCTCTTCCATCTATGGTTTTTGAAAAAAAAAAAAATGAAGTTATTTTTCAGAAATTTTTTTACCCGTTTCTTCGCCAGCAAAAGTATGGCTGTTGCTCGACTCCACCACGAGGAGGTGAACGATAATTCGAAGTAATTTTTTTTTTTCATATTTTATGTTTTCTTTAATTTTTTTGAGATGTTCCATCTTCCACTTCTACATTGAACATGTCATTACAATTCCGCTTTGCTCTTTCTGATCTAGACATACTTTTGCACTTGATGATGAGGATGAAAGAGGAATATACTCAACGTTTTAGAGAAAAAATATTACTGAAAACAAGATAAACGAAAGCGTTTGGAAACAATGATATATCACAATAATTATTATGATGTACAAGCTGTAAGCCCTATATAATGTTTCCTCTTGCAAGTTATCCTAGCAATGAATGAAAAAATTTTATCATATGTAGGGATTTGACATCGTGCGAGTGCCACACATCCACTGTCAGAAATGAAACTTTTGTCAATTTTATTTTTAGGTTCAATTTATACGTAAAAATGGTCTGAATGGTTTTTGTTATCAGAGCCATCTGCAATTTGATCGGAAAAATCATTGAATCTCATAGTCTAGTATTCTTGGAATCTAGGAATCCACTTCTCAGGTTTCATTCGAACAATTTTCATATTTTACAGTCGATGCCAAGTAAAACGATTCAAAATTTCTGAAGAATAACTTCATTACTTTTTGTTTTCAAAAACTATAGATGGAATAAAAAAATTTTTGAGAATAACAAAGTCTTCAAATCATTCAAAGAACACTCTTGAATTTTTTCAGAAAATTTTGATGACATTTTTCAAAATTTTGATTTTGCAAATTTTTAAAAACAGAAAAAAATTGCTTTGTAAATTCTGAAAAAATTTGAGAGTGTTCTTTGAGTGATTTTGAGACTCCTTTGTTCCAAGGAACTTCTCGATTTGACCTTTAGTTTTCGAGAAAAAAAAGTCCAGTTTGATGATAGAATTTTTCCTTCAGGCCGTCATTTTGGATCTTCCAAGAATAAATTGAACATCCATAATCACATCATTTTTCAGCTCATACATCATGGACGCTGGAAATTCACTTTCCGAAGCTCATTGCGAACGGTTTCCATATTTTACAGTCAAAAGAAAAAAAAATTGGACTCGAAGTTTCACGATTTTTTTCAATTGATTGTCCATAACAATTCGGGCGTTTATTTCATCGAAAATCTAGTGACAGGATCGAAAAACTGGCAAAATTTTATCCAATAAAATCTCCTTCCCAAATGTTTTCAACACCTATAAACAAATTAAATCTGTCGCTCAAAAAAGCGTCCGTCTAGTGTCCGTTTGGGCGCTAATGGGATAATGGAATAACATACAAACCCACATACAATACTATGATGAAATATTTTGAGATCAAGATTAACTGTGGGTAAAAAAGATGAATGCGATTTCCAAATTGGATCAAAATTTTTAATAATAGATCAGATAATAATCAGATTCTTTCATTGTAACATGATTTTGAAAGATTAGTAGCTATGACATTTTGATTCTAGCCTTCCTTTTTCTTTCAATCGTACATCATAAATTGAGATTGAATATGCACTCTCTAATTTCATGTATAAATATATATTAATATTTGAATGAAATTCAATACAAAAAAGTGAATATTTCCCACTGTAGTTCTCTTGTAAAACGATTATCACTTGAATCAACGGTATTAAGTTTTCATTGAATGCAACAAATAAAACAAAACAAACGAAACGAAACAAAACACAGTTATAAAAGTATATTCAATTCAATTGCGTTTATAACGATGATAATAATTTTCCTTTTGTTAAACGCTCCAACTAATCATCATAAACTTCATTGAAGTGGATATTGCAATGATTTTTTAAATAACTTGTAGATAATACAATAGTAAAAGTGACAAATAAGTTAACAATGCTAATTTCGTTTGAGTTTCTATTTTCTTTCAAAGTGACTCTCATAATTTTTCAATTGTATTGTTTCAATTTTTTCCATAACTAACCTTTGAAAATGAAATGCATTATTTTTTGAAGAAAAAGTTTTTCAAACCGTTGAGTCTGCTTTTTTTAAATATCAAAGTAACTATTTGATTCATTTATTTGTTTATTCAACGAGCATTAAAAACTGATACCATGATGCACGCAAAATAGATTCAAAATTGAGTACGTTATGTGTCCATAATGGCGTTCAATATGAGTTCTTTTGGGTGGACTAGGTATTCTTTTTGTCCTTCCATATGTTTTCATGTTTAGTCTGGGGATACAAAATGAATTCTCCCAAAAACTGAGGTGTTCTAAATGTCTTCTTCAAGAATTCTTTGTGAAGTGGTGGTGCTGTCTGGGAATATAATACAATCTTGTAAGAAATAATCATAAAAACCAGCAAAAATCAGGTTCCTGTACCACAAAGCGATTCTTCCAATTCCTTCTTATAACAAATAAGAAAGATTTTATTCGACATAAGTTCGACCGCAGAACTTGACTCCATATGTTCAAGTGGTTGAGAGGAATTCTCCTTTTCAACTTTCTTTTTTTCCTCTTCAGTTTTTATTCTCATAAGTTGTTGAACCCGCTGTTGCTTTATTAAAACAAACTGAACGTTACACCACCACGTACCACCTGGCTAGAGAACGTGAACAACCAAAGTTTCCATCATTTCATGTTCACGGCGCAGTCGATACTTCACTGCAACAAGATTTCAATTTCAATTCACGAATTTTGAACGCAATTTCTTCAAATAGATAGGAAAATTTTCTCATCTTAATTATCAACTTCAATTACTTGACATAAGATTTAGAGAGGAAATCCTCAACGTACTTATTTTCCACACAGCATATGTTGGAAGTTCATAAGGATATGTGAAATACGGTAACAATTCATAAAATATCATTGAGAGCACAACACAGTTGAACTTTTGTAGCTCCATTGAAACATCTAACGTACAATTCGAGAAGATTCATGGATTTTGATATCCTTTACTTTTATAATGCACCACATCGATGATTGACTATCTCAAAATCATCCTGACGAGATTCTCTAAAGAATAAACCAATGTTTATACCGAAGAATGACCTCATTCTCATCCATCTATGATATTCTAGAACTATTGAAAAGAACTGATATTTGATTATTGAAGAATCAATACATATTAATGTGTGAGAAGGGTGAACGAATATTGAAATATCACTCCATATCTGGAAATATAATCAGAATGATCTATTTTTTTCGTATACTAACAAAATTTCCTCATCATTCAATCAATAAAGTTCAATAATCAACAACGATGTTTTGCGGATGAGAAATCTAGATTCGAGAAACAAAACAAATGAAAATGAAATCGATTCGGATTTCATACAGTTTTATAGTGGATGACATTACTCAATTGGAAGATCTTTAAAAAGTACACACATGCGAGAAATAATTGATGATAGAAATGATTTATAGATATTCAAAGGGAACAAAAATAACTTTATATGCAGCGAAAACTGAAGCACATTGACCGTCACTTTTCCATTTGTTCTTCAATTTTTGTTCTTTGATTTCTCAACGGTTTTGTGAAATCTCCTAGTGAGTTTTCAATGGTAAACGCACCGACTGTGAAAGACCTGATATCCTGTGAAGAATATGTTTAGAAAGTCACTGAAGTTTCTTGGGAATTTAATAAAAAAAATGTGTGGGAAGAACCTTCCAAACTTCTCAGAGAGTTTTTTCCCAGTATACATAGCTCTCTAGGATCAAAGGACATTCAACATCTTAGCTGTGTTCCATCCACGTCATAGTTGACGAAAAAAAAAGCTTGTTTTAAAAAGAATTCCTTCCAAAAAGGTTCACCTGCGTCAAGCTACTCAGTTATGTTCACTAATGTGCCACATCAATTATCTGGCTTGGAAATATAGTGAAAAATAGAAAGTGACCTTTCAGCAGCAGACATTTAATAATTAGTAGAACAAGATGTATACATCCAATCCAGATTTAACAAAATACTCAAGAAATGAAATAAACTTCATTACCTCCATGTGGAATATTCATACAATCTCCACCAAATTTATAGATGATTCTCAGTTAAGAGGTATAAAATTCACTGTTTTATGACAAACGAAGAAATATATATTCGATTTATGATATTTCATATTAAGGAGTTCATTAAGTGGTGACTTATTCATGTCTTGGAGATGAGCATTCTACGCCGCGGATTTGGATTGACTAAATGTGGACTATGAATTTACATTACAAAAGAATTTATATCACAAAATATAATACACAACCCCAAAATGTGATTTTGTCCCTACTTTGCTGCGAAGTATAGTAATTTTTTAGGTAACTTTTTTCTGCGTGTAGGATTTTTCTAGAGGAACGATGATGGAATCAATGGATATTTATTGAAATTTTCCCAAAATTAAGCAATCAGAGTGAATGAGAATCACTCAGTCTGGGCTGGTTGAACATTTTCATTCATTTCCATTCCAAACAATTCAATGGGAATGAATTGGGGTTTTCCCAAGGGTCGCTATTCAGAAAAATCTGATTCAGAATCATTAGAAGTATCAATCGGATCAATGGGAAATCCGATGAAAAAAAACAGAATAATGTTCCAAGAAAATTTCTGGCAACATCGTGATTGGTTGTTAACACCCAATGTGCAGTTCCAGTCACATATCTCATTGATTCAACTATTCCATATGACAAATCATTGCTGGAAGAAATCCAAACGATACATTATGTGTTATCAGCATGGTGATCACCCATCCCACGTTGTCCCGCAGTCGTCGTTGCTAAACCTAGAAGATCGATCTGGCACTCCCTCTTGCTCGATACCGCGATTCGCTTCCTACCAATGTGGTTCAAATGACTTTCTTATGGAAAGGGCTATAATGATGGGATTCAATTGGTAATAGTTCATTGAATATATGAGAGGTTTCATCGGTATTAGTAAGAGCATGGTAGAGAATGAGTGTCGACAGAAAGTTCCCCATATTAACTCCTATAAGGTTAAATGAGGAAAAACTACAAGAAGCACGGTGGATGAGTTTGTATGGGAAATTTCTACTTCAATCCGATGCAGTCTTCCTCCTAGCTTTCGGAACAGGTTTCCATGGGAAATTTCTGGAACCGAATTCTATGGGCAGGAATAGGTTGTTTCTGGAACATAGGGAATGAATGAAGTCCCTTTGGGAAGTAACCAATTTTAATTACTGTTGGTTCCAAGCGAATAGTTCATAGGTAGCATCAGGGAATTTCCCATGCAGTCTGATGAAAATGAATAGGAAAATTTCACGAGATCAGTGTTGAATGAGTTTGTATACATTGTAAGAAATGATTGTGGAATTTCACCCCAAAAAATGGTGGCAGCAAAGTTCCTCCACAGGTAGGGAATTTTTCACTATAATTTGGTGAAATTTTCCTTCATTCGTGGATGATTCAATATCCAAAAAACAGAATGGCTTCTCAAAGTGGTGGAAAAATTCCTCATTTTTGCTGGAAAAACAATTCCCTCACGATCAGGGGACGAAATCCACCAACAGTGTGAGAAAAAACTACTCACATTCTTTAGAGTGTAGGGAATTTCCATTTGAATTTGTCGCAACCTTTCATATGTTCTGAATGAGAAATTTTCGACATCGAATTATATGGGCAGGAATAGATTGTTCCTAGATTATAGGTAATGAATAAGTTCCTTTTGAGAATATCCATCATCATCATCATCATCATCATCATGAAGTAATCAGTCTTATGATTGGTTTGATGAAATCCTCCAACCCTGTCTATTATCCGCTAACCGCATAATTTCTACATATCTACGACAAACCTTATCTTGTATAATTTGCTTCATATAACTTAATCTAGGTCTACCTTTGCGGGTTTTACCATTCATTTTTCCTCCCAATATTGTTCTCAATGAACTATCATGCCTTAACGCGTGTCCTATCAGATTACTTCTTCTTTTCACGACATGTTTCAAAAGACTTCTTTTTTTATTTACCTTCTCAAGTACTTCTTCATTTTTCACTTTCTTCATCCACTTTATTCTAAGCATCCTTCTATAACACCACATTTCAAAAGCTTGAAGTCTTCGTTGGTCCGTTTTTCCAATTGTCCAAGTTTCGCAACCGCATAATGCTGTGCTCCAAACGTAACTCTTCAAGAATTTCTTCCTGACTTCTAAGTGAATATCCTTTGAACATAGTAATTGTTTCTTTTGGGGGAGAGCCCGTTTTTCTTGTGCTATTCTTGCTCTTATATCTCTTTCGCTCTGACCGTTTTCTGTAATCATGCTTCCTAGATATTTAAATTCTTTCACTTGCTGAATTGTCTCTGCATCTATTTTGATTTTCGTTCTTCTTGATGTTCTCGCTGTTGTACAAATCATGAATTTTGTTTTATCCTTATTTATATTCATACAATAGTTTTCTACACCGAAAAAAATAATTTATTCGACCGAATGACCTGAAGTTAGTTGTGAAACTTAGTTCCGAGTAATAAAAGAATAGAAGCGGGTGATAAAAGCGGTAGTAAAGGCAACTTCGAATCAGTAACAGCAACTCAAGTCAGAGAAATTAAATTTGAATTCAGTTGAGCTCACGAATTATTTTTACTGTATTAAAGGATCATCTTTTTGACTTCTGTCAAGAACATTGTTTAGCATGATCGGATCAAGTACATCATTGAACGAGCATTGACTGTTAACAAAATTTCAAAATGATTCAACATTCTTTTGAATGTTGATTCCAACTTGGAAAATATAATTCGAATGGAGAGTATGGGAAGAAATAATTCACATTCGGCACGTAACATTCTTCAATAAAATACCGAACATTGTATTACAAATATCGCAAACTACCAGATTGAACCTCTTCGAACGAATATTCAAGTAAATAGAATTTTTCGCAATCCATACCACGATAAATTCATGTTTTTCCGTGTTTGCGAAATATTTTAGAATCTCCTAGATCACGAAATAAAAAGATAGTCTCTAAAATGGCCGTGTAACATATCTCACCGTGGAATGTGTAAAAATGTATGAACTGTATCTGTTACGTTGAGAGGATTCACTGAACTAAAATTCAGATCAGATGCATTTTGGAGTTGGGGGAGTTTCCGCACTCAACAGAGCGGAACGAAGGAAGATCTTATTTTCGGAGAATTCGTCTTTGAAGGAGTTCTACGATAAAAATTGGAAGGATAAGACAACATTAAAAAATAAATGCGTATTCGTAACCAACCCTTAGAATATGCATTTGGTGTATGGTAACTACCATAAATTTTATCGATTGTAGTATATGATTGCTATAAAAATTCATTATGCAAACAAAAATTTTCTATCTCCCACAGCT
The DNA here is from genome assembly GCA_018340375.1 of Gonatopus flavifemur. Lineage (NCBI taxonomy): Eukaryota > Metazoa > Arthropoda > Insecta > Hymenoptera > Dryinidae > Gonatopus > Gonatopus flavifemur. Next base: position 23,655,947 of record JAFFJZ010000004.1, read on the forward strand.
TTACTACATAGGTAACGCGTCACTGTCATTGATGAATTATTATCATTGTAAATGAGTTCTACGTGTAGCTGGAACACGTATACAACACAGTTGTGGAATAAACAATCATGGCTATGAGAATTGTGGCTTTCTCAACCATACTGAGAATCATGGTTGAATCCTCGATACGTTCGAAAGTGAAAAGTGAGAAAAGAAATGATATAGATACAACCGAGGTAGGAATTAACAAATGGCCCAAGCTTGACCCGATCTTAGCCCAATTATAACTTATATTGGGCCAGAGTCCATGAGAAAAAATGGCCCAAGCTTGGTGAAAGCTTGGGATAATAACCTCGTGCCAGGATTGGTACTCAATATTGGGCCAGAATGCAATGCCAACCATGGCCCAATGTCTCATGATATATGTATTATGAGTATTTTGGAGCTTGGCTCATACGATTAAACCGGACCTGGCCCGAGTTGTGTATATCAACTTTTGCCATGCTTCAACTTGATTCTTCACACATATTCCTTGGAGAAAAAAATGACGTCATTTTTCATGCCATCCCTGCTAAAAATTTCCCATAGAAAACGATAAGATTTGTAGCAGGGATATCGGTACAACTCTGCAAAAATCACAAACATGGAGATGTGGCATAGGTTCTCAAATGAACATTCATTGTTCAGTGGCCCAATATTGGTTCACCATGCTTGACAGTTGAATGTTTAGCCAAGCTTCAACCACTTGTTGTAATGACATTCCCTACAAAACGTGGTATAGATTCTCAAATAACAAATGGTTTAATATTGGGCTGGTATTGGTTCGCCATGCTGGGCAGCTTAATGTTTTGCCAATCTTGAACCACTTGTTGTATAGACATTCCTTATGAAACATGGTGTGAGTTCTCATATAACAAACGGTTTTATACTGGGTTGATATTGGTTTGTCATGTGTGGCAGCCCAATATTTTGCCAAGCTTGCACCAGTTGTCATATTGGCATTTCCTATGAAACCCGGTATGGTTTCTAGAATGAACAACGGTTGTATATTGGACCAATATTGGTTCGCGATGCCTGGCAGCCCAGTATTTTGCCAAGCATGGGCCGGTTGTCAATATTGGCATTTCCTACCCGGATTTACTTACTCGCCGCATGGACTCTAAAGGCTAATCATGAACGTTGGAACATGATATAGAATAAGATTTTCATTTTATCTTCCTCAGTGATAAATCGGACAGAGTTGGGTAGAAAATTATCTTCCATAGTGAAGAATAAATAAATATTTCATTTGACATCATGTACATACTTTTGAACATAAAATGTTTCGTCAAAGGGAAAGGAGAAAAGATCCTTTGTTAATGCCAAGTCGATTGCCGAACGAAAGAAGCGTTTATTGTTCCATGTTGTCGATCAACGTTTCGGGTAGATCCTATCCGTCTTCACGATACAAAGTTTCGAAATCGTAGAGGTGAAGAATGAAATGAATTCCGAACTCATCAACACGGATGTGGGTGATTTTTAATATAGGTTGGATCATTTTTCATCTTAACGGATAGAATCTATCCGAAACGTCGATCAACAACCTGGAACAATAAACGCTTACTTCGTTCGACAATCTACAGTAGCCTCTCGTTATAAGCGTAAGCTGTGTCCTTATTCCACTCAGTACCAAATCTTATGTGAGAGAAAGACGCAGATAGCTGTCAGCGACGCTTATAACGAGAGCCTACTGTACTTGGCATCAAAAAAGGATATTTTTTTCAATTCCCTTTAACAATTCTTGTCCCTTGCGCCGAGGATTGATCTAACCTATAATAAAATGTTTCATTTGTTCGAAAAATTATACTTTTGCAAATAGAATATTTCATTTGTTCGGAGGATTTATAATTTCGAAATAAAATATTTCATTTATTGTGGGAATCATTTGTAAATAGTATTTCAATTGAAAAATACGAAAGAAGTCCATGGTGAAAGTTGCAAACTATTTTTTCTTTTGACTGTAAATATACATAATATATATATATATACAGGGTGGGGCATTTAAAGTGTCACGGGCGTTTTTTCCAAAAATAAAGTGAGATACGAGAAAATTTTTCGGACAAAAATTGTAGGGTATCGAGGGGAACATCCGATGGTGGCCTTGGCTTTGACCTCAAATCTCATCTTCAAGGGCATTCTGTGGTCAACTCTTGTTTTTTAAATAGCATCTCATATTTTTTACTGCAGATTTGGATTCTAGGTCAAAAACCAAGAAACTTTTGTCTGAACCATTTTCCTGAAATCCGCAAAAATGGCGCTCTAATCGATATTGTTCCATTTTGAATCTGACATTCGAATAACTCGAAAACGAAGGGTCTTGCAAAAGAATGTTTCGTACAAAAGTTGTCAATACACAACACATTTCAATCGTCTACATTACCACCATTCAGAGCTCACGCGATGTAAACAAACGACGGGGTTCAGTGAAAATTCACGATTTTGAAAGTCAGTTTGTCAGTGACATTTGATTATTACTTGGTTTATGACAAATTGAAAATCATGGATATCCGATACACGGTTTCTGAAAAGATCGATATGATCTACATTTACGGTGAAGTGCATAAGAACCCCAGACCAGCATATGACTTGTATGCAGAACGATTTCCTGAAAGAACAACGCCATCCATTAGGTATTTTCAACGCATTACAAAATTATTCTCAGAAACGGGAAGTGTTACAAGGGAAAAACGACATCGAATGAGAACTGTTAGCGGAGAAAATGCGGAAGTTAATGTACTAGCTGCAGTAGCCAATAATCCACACGTGAGCTCTCGTGAAATTGAACTCCATTCGGGAATTTCTCGAAGAAGTGTTCTTCGAATACTGAAACGTCACAAATTCCATCCGTATCACATTTGTTTGCATCAAGACCTTCACGGTGATGATTTCGAAAATCGTGTACAGTTTTGTCGATGGGGTCTAGCGCAAATGCACGATAACAACTTCATCAACATATTATTTTCTGATGAGTCGACGTTCACCAATCATGGTCAAGTAAATCGACATAATATGCATTACTGGGCGACAGAAAATCCAAGATGGTTACGTCAAGTAGAGCATCAAAGACAATGGGCTGTGAATGTTTGGTGTGGTATTTTTCGATCTCCAGTAATTGGACCGTACTTCATTGCAGATACGCTAAATGGAGAGAAGTACAGACATTTCTTAGATCGAGTACTTCCAACATTACTTGAAGACATACCTATTCAGGAACGATTGAATATGTGGTATCAACACGATGGTTGTCCATCCCATTATGCAGTCACAGCTCGAGAAATATTGGACAGAGATTATCCTGGACGATGGATAGGACGTCGTGGACCAGTTCATTGGCCTGTCCGTTCTCCGGATCTTACTTCACCAGATTTTTTTTTATGGGGATACATAAAAGATACAGTTTATCAACAAGCACCGACTACACCTGAGAATATGCGTCAACGAATCATCAATGCATGCGCGAGCATCAATGGAGATATTTTACCACGAGTTCAGCAATCTTTTGTAAAACGTTTTGAAATGTGTATTGAAGTCGAAGGCCATCATTTTGAGCATCTACTGCATTAAAATTATCCAAGTGATGTAGACGATTGAAATGTGTTGTGTTTTGTCTGTTATACCCCATCACCTCCGTTTCAGTTCAAGGGGTCCCCCTTGGAATCAGACAACTTTTGTCCGAAACATTCTCCTCCAAGACCTTTCGTTTTCGAGTTATTCTAATGTCAGATTCAGTATGGAACAATATCGATTAGAGTGCCATCTTTGCGGATTTCAGGAAAATGGTTCAGACAAAAGTTTCTTGGTTTTTGACCTAGAATCCAAATCTGCAGTAAAAAATATGAGATGCTATTTAAAAAACAAGAGTTGACCACAGAATGCCCTTGAAGATGAGATTTGAGGTCAAAGCCAAGGCCACCATCGGATGTCCCCCTCGATACCCTACAATTTTTGTCCGAAAAATTTTCTCGTATCTCATTTTATTTTTGGAAAAAACGCCCGCGACACTTTAAATACCCCACCCTGTATATATATATATATATATATATATATAATGCTTCATAGAGTTGGTTATCAGAAGGGATCATACAATTCCTGAGAAATACCTTCCCAATTCGTGTAAAGTGAACTGCCCGAATACCGTGAGAGTGCCAATACCATGAATTGCATCTTTAAACATAAATAATAGGCAAAATAGCGTATTCGAGTAATAATAGCATTGAAAAGCCCATAGAAAAAATATATTCAAGTGATTTTATATGCTTCCGGTGATGTTACTTTTTATTATTCGTGTTCAAAGATAAAATTTATGATATTAGGCGGTAACACTCATGTCATTTAGGCAGTTTAGCATAAGTATGTTGAAGCATGAGAGGTTTTAATCGATTATTGAAACGAATTAGGACTCAACACAATATTCAACTATTATAAAGACCAAGAATCTTGCACTGCATCTTTAAACTGTGTTTTCAATTCCAAGGAGTTGGATCCAGGAGATAAATAACGATAATTTATCAAATTTTGTGAGTTTGAATTTTCGTTTCGTTTGTATAAACGATTTAAACTTCCACAACATGCATAAGTGGCTTATGTGTACACATATTTCGGATCTCTCTATAAATCCGATTATTTATATTTTACGAAATATTGATCTTACGCGTTTGTATTTAATGAACAAACGTACCCTAGTAAAAATGATTCATATAAGACCACATATAAACCATATACGATCATATATGGATAGACCCAGACAACACTGAGAGTTCTAAGAGAATCCGCAAAGAGTTCTCGGATGTTCGAAAGAATTCTTCAGGAGCACCAAAAGTAATCGGAAGAATCCTGGTAGAATATATTCAGAACTTTGAAATGTCCAACCAAAAGAGCATTCTTGGTGTCCTTTTTCCATCACATGAGAATTAATTATGAACTCACTAGAGAATTCTTTGAGAACATTGAAAGTATAAGTAAAGAGCAAATTAAGACTTTTTAAGAAACTCGTTTCTTGATTGAGAGGAGTTATTTTGAATTTCAAACGTATCTGTTAATTGGAGAGTTTCATAAATTGGATAATATAAAATTAGTTTACATTGGGTAGATTGAAATCAATAAACCGTTTTATTCAAGTATTCAAACGATTTTTTATTCGTTTGTTATTGAATATTTTTTCCTGCCTGCACATAAGAAGAATTTATATCTGACATTAGAATTTGGAAGGATTCAACGTACATTCTGATGTATGAGAGTTGAGTTTTGAATTTGGATAAATTTTTGTTTCAAAATTATTCTTCAAAGAAGTGTGATTGCAATCCCTATAAAACTATCGTCAATTTTAGATGTCAGTTATTTTCGGAATATTAATATTTTGAATAACACAAATCTCTATAGAAAACATTTCAGGATCTCTCAGTATACTGATGAAATCACCCCCGGAACGTTTTATTTGAGGTTTTTTAATATTCATCCAATTTTTCGTATTGATAACGATGATTCATTACAATTCTTCATAAAAGCATGAACATTAGCGTGGCAAGAGAACATAAATTACTTGAATCTTAGGGTGGAAAAAAGAAATTCCAAGAAGATATTGAAAACTTCCGCCAATAAGTTGGTTTAGCGTGTATACGAACTGGAAAGCATATGATCTCATTAGCGCCATCTACTTTTTCAACGAATCCGCAAATAATCCTTTCGGATTGAATAGAGAACACCGCACGAGTCAATATCAGTGGACATTTGAGAGTTCTTAAATCGCATTGTAAAAGTTGTTTTCGAACATTTTCCAAACTCCCTAAATCATTCAGAAGAATTCTCTGAGAACCCCATCCCAGACCATATATGGTTTATATGTGGTCTTATATGGGTCATTTTTACTAGGATGAGTCATCTCATTTGTACATTACCGGTAAATTCGATTCATTTACATAATTATTATACAATTAATTATTCACAAAAATATGAAACGGTCAGAAGGTTAGGATGATGGTCGGTAATAAGGTATTTTGCATTACTCTGCAACTGGCTTCATCAGGTGGTATGGTCTCATCGCCAGTTTGATGGTTTGGTGTAGTAATGGTACTACTTTAACTCTATTATGCTGCAGTCCACCAAGAACAAAAGAAAATGTACTTCCCTCGACTTTTTGCAGCAGTAACTGTTTAGGTCAGACTACAAACTGCTGGAAATATAATACTGGATCGAAACTCAGGAGCGTTTTGTTTTATATTTTTCATTAACAAAATCAAGTATTCATTTTACTTTATGCTTCAGCTTTAGATTATCAAGATAAGATATTTTATTTACTGACATTTCGTTTCTGATTTTGTTGAAACTTGAATATCATACATAAGTACAGACAGGCCGATGCGTCTATCGCAACTCTATTAGTTTTGCCTTGCCAAAATCACTCACTGAGGAAGCGTCTCCGAGGGCAAAGGGCCTACGTGACTTCTGTCCCGTGAGTTCGATACATTCACTATCATTCAACGCAAAATGTATATATATATATGTGTATGCAAATTAGTCTATAAGATTGACTGTGCACGGCAGTTCCGCCTGCACCGTGATACAATAAAGACGTGTCTTCTATGGTAGTTTTTGATTTGGAACCGACACGTGTTTCAGTTATTACCATACCTTCCCGTTTTCTTTGGATAAGAGTGCTTAGTTCGTACTCCTTTGATAGTGGTGGATTAAAAATGATGAAATCAAAGCTGTCATTGTGCTAACTCGCTAAACAGAATTCTAAACCTATTTTATTCCAATTCCACTGAATCTTTCAATTGAAATACCTAATAAACAAAAAGATATCTTGAAAATATCTTTGAGAGATCTGAATGAATCCTGAGATATCTTGAGATTTTTTCTTAAAGTTATCTTTGAGATTCATAAAAGTCGTCTTATGCAACGTAATCGGATAACTTATAGATGTCTTTTGAGATATCTTTCAAGAATCATCCGCAAGATGAAATTAAGAACATCGTACAGACTCTCGTTTTAGAAATCTTCGAGATATCTTCAAGACAACTTCAAGACAAAGTTATCTCCAAAAAAACGTTCAAGATCCTTTTACGATATATTCAAGATACCATGAATAATAATAATGCGAATAATTCTCATGTAACATGAAAAAAAAGATCCTTCCCGGAATTTTATTGTACTTTCTGTTGGTTAGTATTTGGGGTATGCTTTTCCTGTCTGAGAAATTTTCGTTTCTTGAAAGGGGATTCGAACCTAACTACTTAACCTATCACCTCCCTGGCGAAAAAGTTTCACATAATTCCTCATATGTTTCAGTATTTTTTCATATAATTTCTCATATATTTTCATAAATGTCATAAATTTTCATAATTTCTCAAGGAATTGGAACATTTAGTATGAGAAATGTTTTCTCATAATAAGTCATAATTTCTCATGAATGAAATCATATTATTTCATATATTTTCATAATTTCTCATAAAATTACAGAAAATTTTTCATAAATATAATGATAACTATGAGATATGGTTTTTCATAAGAAGTCATGATTTTTCATAAAAACTCATAATTTCTGATCAAAAAAGTTACAATTATTCATAAATAAAAGTGTATCGTCATATAATTTCCTAATTTTTCAAAAGAATTGCATATATGTCTTAATTTCTTGAAAATTTCATACAGTCTCTTCTCGCATCCGTAAAGACGAGGAGGATAATATGAAATATCAACACATATGAAAACATAGAAGCCTGCTGAAGTAACTGATCCAAGTGATCCGGATCACTTGGATTAGCTACTTTGGAAGGTTCCATAGCGTCTTATCAAAACAATAAATGATAAATCTTATTTGACTTTATGAACATATGTTTTGGAGAGATTATAAAAAATTTGGAAATTTCAAAAGGAAATTGTTTTTCTTATAACAGCACCTCTTTTTTTGAAAAATTGTGAGATTTTGTTCAAAATTTATGAGAATTTATGAAAAAATATGAAAAATTATGAGAAAAGCATTTCTCATAAGAGTGTTCAAACTCCTTCAGAAATTATAGAATTTTATGCAAAAATTATGAGAAAATATGAAACTTTTATGAGAAAAGTATGGAAAATTATGAAAACATTATATCCCATAATGATGTTCCAAATCCTTGAGAAATTATGGGATTTCATGAATAAATTATGAAAAAAAAATGATGAAAAAATATGAGAAATTATGAAAAATTTTTTCGCCAGGGCTACCCGAAGAAGCGGTCTTAACACGTTGAGCTGACGCGCTATATGATGATATAGTGACTTATTAGCTCTCAACGTGATAATGTTATACAACTGATAAAATTGTCGTTTGTGTAAAATTCCTCAGAATGTATTTCATAAAAAGGTCTTGAATTTTCGAGTAATGAATCCAATATTTCGTCTAATGTCGCCATGGGATATACTTTATTATGGTGGAAAGAACCATGAGTTCGCGACAGAATACCACAACTCTTCTTGAAGTCAATATGCGGAGTAATATTAGGACCTTGAATAAGTTCTCGCTGTTTCGTCACAGACGGCACTAGCAGTAATCCGTGCTTGAAATTCCGAATGGTAACGCACTTGCAAGGAAGTATTGTATCTAACCTAAAATTTGAGTGTATGATAGTTCACTTTAATATAAACAAAGTAATTGTTCATTAGTTTTGAAAATGTCTACTTTTGTGCCAACAAAAGTGGATTTGCGGGGAATTTTATTGCCCTACTTTGATCAAAAGAAATCTGCAGCTAAAGCACATAGAATTCTTATTGAGACTTATGGTGACAATGCTCTGTCCAATATGACATGCAGAGACTGGTTTCGACGCTTCAAAAATAATGATTCTGAACTTGAGGATAAAGAACGTTCTGGCGCACCAAAAAAATTTGAAGACAGAGAATTCGAGGAATTACTCGTTGAAGACCGATCTCAGACGCTAGCAGAGCTTGGAAAACAATTACAAGTTGATGAGCCAACTGTTTCAAAACGTTTGAAAATGTTAGGAATGATCCAGAAGCGAGGACATTGGGTGCCGTATGAATTGAAGCCAAGAGACATCGAACGGTGTTTTGTCACGTGTGAACTATTGCTTCAACGGCAGAAAAGAAAAGGTTTTTTGCATCGTATCGTGACTGGCGATGAAAAATGAATACACTATGATAATCCAAAGCGTAGAACATCATGGGGTAAGCCTGGCCATGCATCAACATCGTCCGCCAAACCAAATATCCATGGTTCGAAGCTTCTTTTCTGTATTTGGTGGGATCAGCAAGGTGTAATTTATTATGAGCTGCTTGAACCGAATGAGATTATCACCGGGGATCGCTATCGACTTCAATCGATGCGTTTGAATCGAGCCCTGAAAGAAAAACGGCCGCTATACGAGAAGAGACACGACAAAGTGATTTTGTTACATGACAACGCCCGGCCTCATGTTGCAAAACCAGTGAAAACCTACCTGGAAACGCTTCGATGGGAAGTCCTACCCCACCCACCGTATTCACCTGACATAATCCCTTCTAATTTTCACCTATTCCGTTCGATGGCACATGGCTTAGCTGACCAGCGTTTTCATTCTTACGAAGGAGCTAAAAAATCGGTCGATTCTTGGATAGCCTCAAAAGACATGTCATTTTTTCACCGTCCTCGGAGAGAAATAGATACTAATGGGTATAAGAAATTTACTAGTGGTTAGTATACGAGGACAAGTATCCAGATTGTACAAATTTATTCTTGTCCTTAGTATCCATATGCTAAGGAGTATTAAATATATTATACCCCTTAGCATATGGATACTAGGGACAAGAATAAATTTGTACAATCTGGATACTTGTCCTCGTATTCTAACCATTAGTATCTATTTCTCTCCGTATGGTATTCATATACTGCCAGAAAGATGGGAGAAAGTGGTCTCTAGTGATGGGACTTTGAATAAAACGTTTTTGTTCCTTATATTTTAAATAAAGTTTTCATTTTGTGAAATAACAGCGAGAACTTATTCAAGGTCCTAATAAGAACATACAAAGTTGGAGTTCCTATCGTCATAATCGGATACTTTGTCTAGAAGATAAGAAGAAGAAGATAAGAAGATAAGAATCTTTGATATCACCTTTTCTCTGGGCAAGCTTGGCACAATTCGAATACTGCTCCACTGTTGAATGTGGTGGCACCAGAGATTGACCGAAAATTTTTACCGAAAATGACTAACATTAAAATTGTGACTATCGGTTCCGAAGAAAACTCGGAATTGGTAGTCAGGAGTGTCGACAAACTCCCTAATATCGCAATTATCATACTTATGTTCACATATCAACGTAATTAACAAAACAATCCCGAGTCTCGGCTTAAAATTTCGGCCGACGAGCATCAGCCACAAATATGAGTTGAAAATCTCAATTATTTTTTTAATTACATTGATATGTAATCGTAAGTATGAGAATTCCATTATTAGGGAGCTTTTCTACACTGTCAACTGCCAATCCCAGATTTTCTTATAAATCAATCACTAGTCACAATTTCAATTTTAGTCATTTTCGTTGAAATCATCAACAACAATGATCAACTGATTGTCAAGAACCATTGTTCCAAATATTTTGATCCAGGCATTGTATGGTTTTAGCACAACCCCAATATTTATGAGATAGCCTTCCAAACAATGTTGAGAAAACTCATTCATTCCAGATATTTGAAATAATTTCATTCTGCATCAGGTAAACAGAATGGATCCAAATGATATTTCTGATAATCTGTTTGATCCCAATATTTTATATTGATCTTTGAATTGTTGAACATACGATAATTAGATATGCATGTAATGAGAACACGGGGCACCATCAGTTCTCCAGGCGACTCCCTAGAGGGGAATCAGATCATTACAAGATTACATTATGATCCTTCAGCGGAGACTCATTTGTTTGCGCATAATTCAATGTTGAAAGCGAATTGAAATATCCAAGAACTCGAATTTGCCAGTGATAGTACAAACCTGTTCCAGCTTGGCACATTTGTCCCATAGTTATAACTTGATTCCCGTACGTTAAACTGAGGAATTCACGAACTGCAAAAACGGATTGGTTGATATTTAGTGAATCACTAGGACCAAGTCTGACATAATCAACAGCCCAAGCCTGGTCTTGATCTTGGTCATTCGCAAGATTGAACTAAATTTGGAGGAAATGTTCATGACGAGTTTCGGTAGGTGTTGTGCCAGACTTGGTCCACGATTGGGCCATTGATCATTACATGCATGGGTAGTTATAAGACTAATTACTTCATAATGATAATGATGATTTGAGAGCTAGAGGAGTTTTAGTAACGGAACCAATGGGCCTTTTTCCGACTTGGCGCATAATGTGGTTACTAGAGCGCTGGGAGTAGCCCGTTCTCGAGAGTTTGGAATTTTCCGAAGAAATTCAAAATGCTCACAACTTGAAAGCCAAGCCGCGGATCAATATCCTCTTCATATTCACGAAAGTATCCCCATGTGAGGAAATTTTATAGAAATTATATATAATACGACGTATACAAATTCGATCGTGCACAAGGTATATGAATTGTGTATAAGTCCGTTATATGAAAAATCTATCGCATATTTGATGGATGCATAATTTCCACATACTGTATATAATAAAATCTGGATGGAATGTATTATTCACTATATACTATATCATTATTACATAAATCTTACATATGAAATTACCTGATAGTACATGTGAAAACTGTGTCAATTGAGTGTTAGAACAAACGGCTTCGCTTCGATTACGAAAAAATCAGTATTTATGAAGTAGACGAATGAGAAAAACATTTCAACCTAACTGTGCACAATCATTTACTTCTTCTTTGGCAGATGTTCCAACGAATACATTCTTCATATGCGTATTCACTTCACAGGCATGGTAAATAAACTGCGGGAAGCAGCTCTGTATTCCGCGCATGTACTCAAACAAATTCGAAGAAGTTTGAAACTCCCAAAAAGTACCCGTTTGTGAGATTTGTTTCAGAGAGTGAGAGGGTTTTCATATGGAGGAAGGAAACACTTTGATGTGACGCTCTTTCAGCGAGAACAATCCCTCTGAGAATCTTCAATTGTTCAGCCACTCCTTGAGATGTGAGAGGAACGTCAACAGCATGTGACAGAAGTTTTCGAGAATTTGCAATTTTCAATATATATTATAATTTTCCTTATTGCTATCCTTATCAAACGTTTAATTAGAATCCTTCCTGGAACTGCTTTGTATTCAGAACTCGTCCATTCATCAATGATGACCTACAATACACGTATAGAATTCTACTTGATTAATAGATTCTCCACCATCTCCAGTAACAATAGAATATAAAGTGAAGACGCGATACATGATTCGAAAAGGAATTTCACATCTAGATGTAAAATATGAGTCATCAGAGAATACTCATTCGATATTGGCGCTGTAATGCATGAAGGCTGGATTCAATTATATACTCCAAATGATAGATTCGTTTGGTGGGAATATTATAATATTGAGATCATGATTGGTTCTTTTTTCTAAAGAATACGGAACAATCCCCCATAGGTGTATGGACCAATGGCCCAATGATGGACCAAGCCTGGCACAAGACCTGCCGAGACTTGTCTTGAACAATTCATCAAACTTGGCTCAGGCTTGGGAATGATAAGATCAGGACAAGCTTGCGCCAGTGGTTTTGCCAGGCCCGGTTCAATTCATTTACTAAGCATCAATCAATGCTTCTTTGATCGCAGATATGGATGAAAAAAGTAATTGACCCATGTTTCAATTCATGACTTTCTCCCTCAGAATACCGTACATGAATTATCTTAAAACGATAGAAAAAATGTGACAAGAGACTGGGACAAGCTTGTATGATCGTTGGAAAATTTGTGTTCTCTGATATTTCAATCAATACCGATGGTCTTCAAAATGAGCCAGACATCCTAAAATTCTGTTGAGAGTTCTTCAAAATCAGTTGATCTCCGTGTATGATTACATTTGAAAGTATCCTATTACTATTAAGTGAAGTTCTATCCTTACTTAGATCAATAAAATCCAGCTGGGTGTGTAAAACTAGTATGTAGGATTAATCATGGCAGTAAGATCAGGCCAGCCCTGGCCCGATGGTTATCCCCAAGTCTTCAGCCATTGTAAATTCAAAATTCAGTCAATATTTATAAACATTGTGCTACTCATGTGGGCAATATTGGCACAATTGTTCTCAACGAATGTTCGATTTTTACACTTGTGCCAATTGTTCTTCACGGAGGTTTGTTTCTGACACATGTGCCAACCTTGGAACAAGCTTGGGTTTTTTTCAGTCTTGGCAATACTTGCATGGGCCAGTTCCCTGGATTTGGATTATTGAATTGCCATGATATCTTCATTATGATGATGAGGCCAAACATCGATTGGGATTGGAATGAGTGAGATTTAGTACACATGTGACTGAATTGAATGAATTCCTCGACTGGATATAACCTATTCGTAATCGGTCAAAAAATCGTTCAGATCTGATTAGGTGTGTGCAGGCCTAATCATGGACATTTTTCGGCAAAATCATTCGTTCGCACGTAGTTGGGCCTAACTACGCCTGGTCATTCATTTTTCAGCTTCGTCATCACCAAAAAGGCTTCAATTTTGTACCCACGCGAAAACCCCTGATCAAGCTTAATCGCCTGCGATCATACCGGACAAACCATACTCGCATGTGATCATGCAAAATCTCACCGACTGAGAAGTATTTATACAAAATGACGCTGTGTTGATTTCTTCATCACGAATACACATGCTTTATCGTGCCAAATCGGCCCCGAACGCATGCGCGTACGCCTGATCACGCGTGATCATGACAGAGACCTGGAAACTAGAAAATAGAAACGGCATAAGCATAATAAGTAGAAATGATTGACAATAAATGAGTGTTCGATAAAATTGTCAGTTTCATCCCTTCCAGAAAACTTGTTGATCTTGTATGAATTCCTTATGCACAATGGAGCATAATCAAGCCTGATTGGGCGTGATTGAGCATGATCAGTCCTCATCATGTGGGTACAAAATTGAGGCCTGACCACGGCTGATCACGCCTATGCATGAAGCCTGATCAGGCGTAGACAATTTTTCCACGGGAAGACTGAGTATCGATTAAGGTATGGACGGTTTTTACAGACGTCTGCGGTACTTGATCGGTTGAAAGAAAACAAAAAGTTCATCTTCGTGTCTTATTTGATGCTGAATTATGTATATCTCTCTATGATTGAGTAGTTTGTCAGATAAGTGTGTATTGAATCAACCTAATATTCATTCAATTGATCTAATATCTAATATTTTACAACGAATTTTGTCAGTGACAATTCAAATTTCATTCATTCATCAAAAAAATGAGGCTCACAATCACCTGTTTTTGCATCTTGAATTTTGAAGAAAAAAACCGGACAGTATTTTATTCTGAACATCCAATTAGTCTTGAAGATGCAGAAGGTTGAATTAGAATGAATCAGTTTCTGCGGCAGCGAAAAAAAAATATTGTACATTGAACATTATATTGTTCCAAAAGAGGTAATGTAATATAATCTATGAGATACATTGTTTTAGTGAGAAAATTCCAATAGCGTTTCTGAAATTGAGGATAGAATGTCAGAAATTCATCTTCCCTGCCTGTCCTTTTTTCGTTTGTCATACAAAATCATAACAAACAAGATATTATTCTGATCATACGGTTAAAATACTTAATGTATATGTACTCTCATCGATATATGATCGTGTGTGTTGTAGGGTGGAAACTACCAACATATTTTTCGGAAGTGATTTTTTTCAGTTTAAATTATGTCCCTCAATTGTGATGTATCCTTCCCTGGTATATTTTTACACTCATAAATAATCATCGAATGTTCCACGAAAGTTCCCATCCAACTGTGAAAGGTGAGGAGTAATGTTAATTCAGCAACAAACGTTGATTAAATCGGTCAGCGAACTTCATTGATTACTTTTTCCGATGTGTCAACGAGGTTTGTATACTTGGTTAGGTGATCACGGTATCTCCCCTGGTGGATTGTTTTCCACGAGGAATGGTTGATTCGTCATTGTCGTCATGTGCGATACACTATAATGAGTTGAGTGTTCAATTTTTCAAATTTTCAAGTGAGTCAAAAGTCTAATTTTCCTTCAATCGCCAAATTTCTTCCGAAAAGTATCTCCCCTGATCATGTTTCCCCTGGCCAACTGAATAACTGCCAGGGAAAACATGAAATATCCAGGGGAGATACGAAGTGTGCACAAGAAATTTCACGCAATACGTTCAGCATTATTTCATACAAATTGACATGCAACTATGGATTTCAACACTTAACTTGATTGCAGATCATGTCCATATCGAAAAAATTGAGTAGCTCAGAAAGTTTGTATCTTGTATCTCCCCTGGTCTCTTGTGAAATCATAAAGAAAAGGATGAATTGGTTGGCCATCTTCCGGACATGAATAAATTACCAATCAATAAACTACTCAATACGACCCGTGTGGAAATTAATTCTGTGCGGCACACAGTGGGAAATTTTGGTACATTCATGGACAAAAATCAGCCTACAACTCAATTTTCATCCGATGCTGATGAATTTCATTTCAGAATACTCAGAGAGGGTTCCCCTTGAACGTATCACTGCGGCATTTCCGTAATATTGAACTGAATTAGAGAAGAATTTGAATCAAAATTGAAAAAGAAGATTTGGTGAACGAGTGAATCATTATTTGTCTGAATAGAAACGTTTTTCCTGTTTTACGTGACGAAACATATATTTCTTCACAAGAAAGTACCAATACTTGTGATGGAGAAGCACAAAATGCTATAAAAATCTGATAGGAATGACATAATCCACCCGAAGATCAAGAATTTTTGTGAATAGAAATAACTTCCTCAAAATCAAAGTTGGTTATTAGATAGCAGAAAAGACTCAAGAAAACCGGGACAACTTTATATAGCTCCTGACTATTGTAAATTCGAGAATTTTCATCACTAAAAAGCGATGTTTTGCAATATCGATGTTTTTTTTATTGAAAATTTATTGAGTTTCTGTTGAATTGTATAAATATCGGATTGGTCCAAACAAAAATGCCACAGTGATACGGCAAAGTGGAACTCTTTCTGAGTATTTTAGAAGGAAATTCATCAGTGTCGGATGAAAATCGGGTTGTAGGTTGATTTTTGTCAATAAATACACCAAAATTTTCCACTGTGTGGCAGTTTGGGCCAAACTAGATGTCATCGTTTTGTTCCAGGCCTTATTTTGATTACCCTCATAGGGCCCAGACAGGATTGTCACACACTCGTCTTCAGGGCCTGTATAGTATTCCCAACTTAGGCCTATGTAGGACACCCATGATGAAGCTAGTGTAAGCGATGAAACTGGGACCTTTAAAAGGATAATAAATTGTTGCGAATATCATCAAATTGGATAAATATTGCAAGGAGAAAACTTCCTCAATTGAAAATTGGGCTATCCGAGGCCCTATCTGTACCCAAACCACTCCGACTTGAGTCCAGACAGGGCCTGGAATGAGCCGATTCCAATTTCTATCCGAGTATTCAACCCAACATTACTTTGTTCATACATTATCGGACTGTATCCAAAAACAGAACAGCCTCATTCAGTCTCGAACTGAACCATACAGTGATGTTTTTTCCGATTTTTCGACATTGTTCACCGATATTGTGAACACAGTAATCATGGATGAAATATTTTTTTCTGAGACATACACCGCAAAAAGTCGAAATTACCGATACGATTTCAGTAAATTTGCTTTTCAAAGTAGGTTTATATTCAAAGAAGGAATTAATATAAGGGCAAGGCCCTATGCAGGCTGTAGTTGGGTGCATTCAGATTTTCGGAACGGGAAAAACGTTGGAAATACAGCTTGGCCCTACGTGGGTGGTATACAGGTATGCCTAAATCAAGATCTTCGGGAGAATACGGGAAGCCTTCCAAGGCCCTATTGAGGCTGCAGTTGTTGTGCCTAGATTTTTAAAACCGGGGGAAAAATGGTAATGCAGCGTGGCCCCATATGGGCTTCACATGGGTGTCCCTAACTTAGAGAAATCAGGCTGAGTATCAGCGAACCGACTAGGCCCCTCAATGGCTAAGGTTAGGACGTCCTAAGTTTGGATACCCAATATAAGCCCATACGGGGCCTATATTCAAAACAGGACATATCGTGAATCCAATATATTTCCTTGTTTGCCATAAGACCGTGGATTTCACACCTTTTAACTGAGAATCACCCATGTATGAAATAAGAGAAAAAATTACCAATTTCGAAATCACTTTGTTTTTCTAGATAAATCAAGCGTTTCCTTAAGAATATTCAATTAAATATTCTATTGGTCTCAGAAATTCTCTCTTTCACGGTGTAACAAAAAAATATCAACTCATTTCATTATGAAGTTGTTTTCAACCAATTTTTTAAAGTATTCCTCCTTGATATTGCATACGTAATTGCATACGCAATTCACACATAATCTTACCCACTTACATCATTTTATCTGTAGGTGTCACCCAAGCTACGGGTAAAATGTTTATTGATTATTCAAATAATTGGATAATTTTATTGAATATTTGATCAAATTAGATCTTTTTTACTGTAGATAACAATGGCATCTGAATCAGCGAAACCAAAGAAGCGTAAAAGATCTGCAGCTTCAACAATAGAGGAAGCTGTTGCTGATGTGATCGAGAAAGGGCAGTCCATGAATAAATCTGCCCTCTTCTTTAAGATATCAAGAACTCACTTGACTAGAATAGTTAAGAAAGTAAAGTTCTCTAACGAGTCATCATACAAACATGACTCTAATATAAGTGAGAAACGTATTTTTACTGTGGAACAAGAAGTCATGCTCGCGAATTATTTAAAAACTGCATGTGTTATTATTGTTGCCACGAGCCGCAAAACGAGCCGTAACGAATTTTAGATTTAAAATTATCTGGATTGAAAGTGAACTCAAACGGACGTCAGTCGTTGATTTCATAACGTTGATTTTTAGTTGAAATTTGATAGAGAAATAGACGACCAGAAATTACGTTTTGATGACGTGTAATTTAGACTAATATCCAAAAATAACCATGAAACGACGTCTTCAAAAAACGTGTTTTGAACGGGTTTGAATCACGCGTTTAAAATGTGTTTACAACACCTCGTGTTTGAACTTCAATTGAAGATATTCTGCTAAAAATGTCGAACGAAACTGAACAATGGTTAAAATTTCAACAAAGAACAAGATAGTAAATGGTGTGGCATACTTTCCAAATTCTATCATAGTCAGAAATACTGTTGTTCTCGATATTGAATGAAAAGTTCCCAAAATAATTTGTTGGATTCAATTCACGTTTTAGAACCATAATTAGGATATGTCAATATTTTACGTCTTTCAAACGATGTTCAAACCGTCGATATGACGTTATTTTATGGTTGAAAAACACGTGATCTGCCGCGACATTTTTACGTTGAATCAACGAAAGAATATTACTAATTCACAACGTGTGGTTATTGACTGCTTTTGACGTTTTTGAAACGTGCGTGTGTTTACTGGGATAGACCCTCAACTGAATTCCAAGGTGTGAACTGGAATATAACTTTATGGATAAGAGTTTTCAATTAGTTTATATTCGAGCCGATTTCGAGCCGACATTTCGAGCTGGACCTATACTGTTTGATGTATGAATCGGTTGAAAATTCAAATCCACGGAACTGTGCATTATTATGAACTCCCAAACCAAAGTATAGGAACATTCAACCAAGTATTGAGACAATTTTTACGTCTTATAGTCCTAACTAAATCCAGTGGAAATCTAAAGCTCGTTACAGCTCGTTTTGCGGCTCGCGGCAACACTATGTGTTATGGATTTACAAGACAGCAAACCAAAACCTGGCATTTGATTATGCAAAAGCGAATTCTATCTGTCCAAGTAAATGGGAGGACTCTCAAAGTGCTGAAAGTACTTCACTTTCCAGAGCAACTAGTTTTAATGAAACTAATGTAAGTGAGTTTTTTGAGGAGCTTACTGATGTTTTTACAAGATTTGATTTTCCGGCGCACATGATATTCAATGTAGATGGAACAGGCTGCAGCACTGTGACCAATCCTCCTAAGATTATTGCTGAAAAAAAATCAAAACAAGTCGGACAAGTAACATCAGGTGAACGAGGAACTTTGGTGACAACTTTATTTTCCATCAATGCTGCTGGTACTTTTTTACCATCAATTTTTGTCCTCTCGCGAGTGAACTACAAAGACATCATGTTGAATAATGGTCACTGAGAATATCTATCGAACTGAAAACAATACATATATATTTGTTGCATAGTTTGAATACGTACATCGAGCGAAGTGACGAAACGTACCGCTAGGCGGCTGTGTGTATGCGTGCCTTCTCAAGAATCAATTCATATTTAAGCCTTATATGTGTATTTTTGTGTCGCTTCAAACTTTCACATGTACATATTTGAAACTAATGATGGAGACTGGATTCAGTGTCAAAATTGTGAAGAATGGGATCATGAGGCGTGTGCGGATGTTCCTGAATGCTCTGACAATTATATTTGTGATCGCTACGAGATTAGATAATTTTAAAAATTACTTTTCTTCTTTTTTTCTATAAGCGTCCGGTACTAGGTGCCACTTTCCAAACTCGTCAATTTGTAGTATTAAATATAAATATATTATTATTATCACTTATTGTATTACTAAAAACTGTCAAAAGTTTATTATAAAAATAAAAATATTGAAGTTCTTATGTATTTTATTTTTTTATGAACCGTCAGCCTTGAGTGTCCGGTACTGGGAGACTTCCCCCTATCTATCAGCTTTCACTCCTCACAATATCACACAAGGCTTTCTCAAAACAGGCATTCATCCCTTGAACTTAAATATATTCAAAGATGAATATTTCCTATCATCATTTGTGATTGATATATCTGAACCATCTGCAGGAGTCGATAGTGATGAAGGAAATAATAATAGCAATGTGGATGAAACAGAAGAGGATTTGCTTCCTACGCCTTCACCTCTAATTTCTGGAACTTCCAAGACACAAACTATTTTTGCCGAAAATGTTTCTGTGTTTTTTAAATTATTTATTTTCATTTTTAATGGTTAATTATTCTGTTTTATTTTCATTAATATTATATTAGTTCTTGTGAAGAATAATTAGCATTACATGAGTTCCTTTAAAGATACCTAGTCATTTTACAAAGACTCAAACGGCTGAGTGTATAAGTTTCTTAGATTTAAGAAAATATTTACCCAGAGTTTCCATTATATGAACGATTTATAATTATATAAGATATAAAATTATATCTTGAGATTATATCTTTGTTAATTTGGAATTCTAGTTCTGTACGAAAAAAACTGGCTCTCTCAAGGCCTATGTGTTATGAAAGAGCCGAATTTCATAATTTTCATAAATCATTACAAATCAAAAAATATCTTTTATTTTGGAGAATATGCCATGTTGTAAGAAAGGGAAGCTAAATCAATCGAAATTGAAATTCGAATTGAACTGCAGGTGAATTGAGTCGAGAAGGAAGTTACAATTCGAAACAAAGGTTTCGGATTAGGCTCTTCAATAATCTGTTCAAAGCAGCTTTGTTTAAATAACTACAATTAATAATCAATGAATTTTTTAACACTACTATTCTTACAAAACTTCACTAAAATAATCACTCTCACTCTTGCATTCAAAAAATTATAATGTTTGCTGCAGTGAAACTTAGAGGCAACGAGCCGTTGCCAAGCGCTCGCGGAGACACGAGGAGCAAGAATCAAAGAAACTCTTTGAAACAAAGGAATTAGTACGAATTCAATATTCTCTTGATGAGAATCACGCGAGTATACAAATACTGCACCTATGCAGTCTTCCACGAGTGTATGATAAGAAAATTTATGCGAAAATAAATCATGAGTAAGATTTCACTAATCGAACTTAGTTCTATATAGAAAGTGCACAAGCGTTTCCGAGCGCTTCGCAACGACTGGTGTTACCAAGCCAATTCAACATTATCTTGCCCTTTAAAAAGAAGAGTAAACATGAAGAGGCATAGAAATATGAAGAAAGTATACAAATTAGCAAGAAGTACTGTCGATCATGACATACTCCGAAACAGAAGTAGAATTCGCGACTCATTGAAATTTGCATACTTTTGATGATGAATATTTTTTTTCCGGAACACATGTCATTACTCACATCAATGAATAAAAAAATACTCACTACACTGATTTCCTCATTTATTCATTTACTTTAATATTCTTTGTCCCTTTTTTTAAAACTGGCTCTTTCATGCCACCCGTCCCCTACTAATCTATCTAAAATCAAAGCTGGAAATCCGCATGTATTGAAAATACATTTGATTTGAGGTGATCCTATTTTCATTGCTATAAATAAAAACAGAAAGATCACAGGTTCAATTGCTCTAAACCTCTGTGATAGAGGCTGGATACGGTTTGATTAGGTCGGACCATTGGAACTCCTTCCCAAGTAGCATCGGAATATACTATGAATGTTCTGTGAATATTCGAAGTATATTCTATGCACATTCCAATGAGACCGTTTTATAGATACTATGCACATTCATCGAACGTATGTAATCGAATATACGATGGTACGTCAATCGAACGTCGATTGAATGAATATCGTACATTCCGAATGTACTATGTACGTACTAAGTATATTTCAAACAGTCTCATTCGAATATTCTATGAACGTTCACTATATGTTCTTCGTATCTCATTCGTACATTCTATGAACGTTTCTATTTCGTATATACTTTGAACTTCTGT
This sequence comes from Gonatopus flavifemur, assembly GCA_018340375.1. Lineage (NCBI taxonomy): Eukaryota > Metazoa > Arthropoda > Insecta > Hymenoptera > Dryinidae > Gonatopus > Gonatopus flavifemur. The sequence continues at coordinate 23,677,752 of JAFFJZ010000004.1, forward strand.
TGCTGCTTGGGTTTACTACTTCCATCGGAAGGAACTTTTAGAAGATACATCCCTTGAAGACTGGATGTATTGTACCCAGTAACAGTTTTATTAAGTATATATAAATTCTAGAAGAATCAATGGGTGTTCTACAACCATGGATCATGATTGAATTCTCACCTGTCTGAAAAAGATAACATTACTTCAATGCGCGTACATGTCGATGCATTCAAAAATGAGATATTCCATGAAAGTTGTATGATGATCGAATACAGACAATAGAACAAGATCTATCATTCAATCGTTTACGTGCAATTTTAGACAATTGTTAATATATTGTATTTATCAACGGTATGTACAGTGTGTCCCAGAATTCATCATTCGTATCCCTGTGGCATATTTTGCAGTCAAAATGCAATTTCCTGTTCGGAAACATTCAATTTGGAACTTAGTTCTTGATATATAAGCATTTTGAATCTTATTCCCTTCAGATCCAGATCACTGCGAAGCATACTTGAGCTGGGCACCATTGGCTGAGTTGGAAAACGGCGGATTTCTAGATAAAAGTATCCCATCATTTTTCAATTCTTTCTAGAGATCCCCCTGGTGAAAGGGAAGCGTGCCATGAAGAGTAACGGAAGCGTAAGAATGTTTCAAGTGACTTTTCTAATACTTTTTACACACTTCCTATTCACTCTCCAATTACGCTTCCGTGTGTAAAGCCCGGTTTCTATGAAATTGGTGTTCCTTCCCATACGCTTTGCACATTTCAAATATACGTTAGAATTACTCTCAGTGTCCCACTTGACGCTCGGTATACGCTCAAATCCACGTTCCAAATACTTTCCAACTACACTGAGAGAAAAAATTTCCGGGAACAATAAAACATTTAGTTGAATAGTCGCCATAAGATACTTAATTGATTTGAATAAACTTTCATTGACTCAATTAAATAACTGTTTCAATTGTTAAAATATTTCATACCAGTCATAAGACTGATTACTTCAAGATGATGATGATGATGATGAATCGGATTGGCATGATTCTCAACGTATCTGTCATTGAAAATTTCAAGAATCGCGATGGCGTTTTTACATCAGCGATCAATTTCTTCTCTATGCGCACGATGATACAACTTCTATTAGGTGTATAATTTAATTTTTCACTTTTCTCCACAAAAAATATCTTATATCATAAAATAAATAAAAACCGGGTCTATCCTCAAGTTCAAAACGTCCAACCACGTTTTAATTATTTCAGTTTTGGACAAGTGAAAGGTGCATGCAAAAATAAATAACTATGCATGAATTGTGGTCAAGATTACCAGCTGAAAAATTCCAAAGATCCAAATAGAGCCAAACCCAGATGCGAGTGTAAAATGACATCTATAAATTATGGCGGGAACCATTGACCGATCTCAATGGATTACAGCAAATACAAGAACAATAAAATCGTAATGGAAAAAAAGTGCACACTATGATGTTTATAATCATATGAGATGAAGAAGCAATTCAAAGTATTCAGAGAGTGCGATAGACCAACTCAAAACAATGCTAATGAGGAGGTAATTCACCGTAATACATCAGAGATAACTACTCCATCAAGGTTTATGTCAGATAAAAATACAACGCACCCAACAGGATCACGCTTGCACTCTCGTCGCGACCCAACGTTTCATTTTCACCAGGGTGCTGTTAGAGGTGTCTTTTAGAGAATTTTGCTCCAAGGCTCTCTTATTTGTGGAGGGAAAGAAATCCGTAACTCGAAAAAATAAAGATGAAGGCTTCAATCATGAAGCTATCCGTTGTTATTACAATCCTACGCGGATAGTTTACACAACAAGAAAACCGTTTTGACATGAAATGATTTCCACTCTATTTCATTATCATACCCGTTGTCGGTAGCTATTTGACATGACTGGGAGAGGGTTCAACAGAATAATATTCCTCTTCGAATGCATTATGCAATGTTTATTCATAACCCAACCCTTTGTATACAACATTATCAACGACTTCATCAAAGTTATAAATGTTAGATCAATAAATGATTTACTAATTCGACGAAATTTCATTTTTGCCTGGAAAAATATGATAAGTCAACATGAGTTTTCCAATTTTCTTCAACTGAAATTTCGTAGATTATGAAGAATGTAAACAATTATTATCAAATTTACATAGTCAAATACTATAACGTCAGTCTAATATCCCAGTACGTGTCTCCTATTGTTTTGCTGATTGTACATCGCAGTAAACCCTAACCTATTTATTCTCACAGCTGGTGAATTGCGCTAACAGCTCTGTTTAACTATTCCAAGAACGTGTCTCGCTGGAAACTAGAGAGGAGTGAAGAGGCTGAGATCTGCAGTGGGAGGAGGAAGGATAAGGTCAGTCAGGTCGACAGCAATTCGATTTTAAAGTGATGTAACAATGAATGTCGCTCAAGCCTTAAAGATCACGAATCTCGAATTTGATGGCAGGTCATATAAAATGGTATTCGTTTTCGAAATGGATTAAATTTATGAAAATATTCGTTGTAATTATACAATACACTTTTAGAATAATTTGTCAGATAATTTTTCATATATGTATATATGCATATGAAGAAAATATGGTCCAAAGTTGCACGTAAGAGATAGAATATGAGAGATTCAACGTTATTGTCTGTGTTTAATCTTCTGAGAGTTATTCACGACGAAAGTAGTAAAAGAATTCCAATGGTCAGACGTAATCAAACTGTATCGGGGTTCCGTTTCTGCTGCTATTTTCAGGTTTCTAGCCTCTTTTGTCTTCCCTTGCGTTCTTGCACTAGCTATTAAGAGGATACCAGAGTTACCATCTGATCATATTGGTTAGAAGAAGACAAACCTATACAATAGAAAAAGAGGTCTGAAGCAAACGCTGGTATCCTCTTTTAATATTTAAACATTCATCCAAGATCTCTGTGAATTCGGTTCAATAACTAAATTTGGTATTCGCATTATTAACGAAATACACTGTTGAAAAAACTGAACACCGGATTGATGGACTTATATATACACACACCGAGATTGTGTAGAGATTATACTTAATTCGGCGTTAATTTCCAAAATGCAAAACAAGTCTGAGTGAAGTCAACACAAATCAGGAATAAAATTTCAACACAGAATTGATGGGCGCACATATACACACTGAAAAGTGATCATAGGAGGTGAAATTTCTAACGTGTATGGGTCATTCCATATAAAAACACCAGACCGCTAAAGCTGCACTATTTTAGATTTTCGTCGTACTTGGTAGAAAATCTTCTCTGAGGTGTAAGAAAAGAAACTTCACGGCCATTTGATTTTTATATTTTGTCAGATCCATTTCAAACCAATGAACACACTTCGAAAGTGCTGTTTTTGAGCCCTTGTGTTTTTGACTGCCAATTTTTCTAAATGAGAGATATTTCAACGTTCAGGGTGGCATTTTGAAGCTGAAAGATAGCAATTGCTCTGAAAAGTATCAAAAGTGACTCCTCACACAGCACAGAAAGTTCTTCGAACGTTTTGAAAACGTGCTCTTGGTTTTGCGTGTTTTGGTCCCGCTGAAGCAAGCTTTACAAACGTTTAGAGTACCTTCCTATTTGATATCCTTGAATACGTTCTAAGCACGTTCTTTTGATCTACTACCAGACGTTCTCATCATGTCTTCTAAACGTACTTTCATGAAAACTAACCTTGAAAAACCACAAAGTCACACGGGGACATAGATAGAACTAACCGAGACATTTGCATGTCCCTGGGACATACATGCGACGTTTTTAGAACATCCTGAGACGTTATTTGCACGTTCTCTGTGAAATCAAGCACGTCTTCTGAACGTTCAGGAAACCTCCCGGTGCTGTATGGGTCAATAGGTACCCCCAAAAAATAGCAGTGTCGCAAATTAACTTATTCACGATCATCAGAGTTGATAAGTGCGAATGAACTAAATGATAGGGGAGAGTGGCCTAACTCGGACCCCCTTTTCTTTTTATTGCATTAAACTCTCCAATGTTGACCAATCGGCTTGTATTATATGCCGTTGGTAAGATTTTTTAGTTCCTCTAATTTGTCCAAAAAGCTTTTGACATATCTCTTATCGTTTCTGAGTTATGGCTGGAAATAGAAAATGGTGATAAATCGTCTGAACACAAACAATGGTTCCAACTCGGACCACCCCCTGTCCCAACCCGGACCGCCCATTTTTTGAGCTTTTTATTGCAAATTTCGAACTTTTAAAAGTGTGCGTGTGGTTTTTTTTTTAAATAATTCATAAACAGCAGTGAGTTGTGATGAAAAATAATCAAGTTTTATCACACATGTTGGTCACAATTCTCACTAAGAAAAATAATATACATCATCGTCGAAATAGAGAGGAAACTGACATTCAACAAGAAAAAACGTGAGGAAAATTATTCTGAATCCGATGACTCATGATATGAAACTGGAACACTAATACGGGCCGATCATCTGCCTTTGCTTGTGCTGGGTTGATTTTTAGTGGTTGTAAATGTTGGTGTTTCCGCTATGTGCCTCTTTATCAATTTTTTGAAGGTTGTGGATGCTTCTCTTTTCTTGGCTCCCATCGCAATCTCGCTCATCGAAAATGCTGAAAAAATTCATAAAGGAACTGGGATACAGAAAAGGTAAATTTCACTAGATAGTCTAAACTTCTAGAGCATTCTCGACTATGGATGCTCTTATCTTAACACATTTGCGTTTTGATATGATGAAAAATGAGAAAAAATAGGGCGTGGGAGTTGGAACAGAGGTTCTCTTCGAATTTTGCATCAAATATCACTAAACTCACGAAATGAATCACTAAAATGAATATATCCCCAAAAAGAGTGATGAATACCGATCTGCAAAACATTCAATACTTCATTTGAATCAATAATAAAAAACACAATTTTCACGGATTTTTCGAAGATAGAAAATTTTTCGCAGCAATGCTGAAAACACATTGTTGTTTGTAAAAAATCGTAATAATAATTGATATTCGTCAACTTGCGGACAAATTATCAGTACCAGATAATGTATTTAGGGATGCATCGGGCGAGCTGATTGAGTTTGAAGTCTTCAAGAAACATAAGGGGGTCCGACTTAGAACATCGTCCAAGTTAGACCACTCTCCCCTACTGATAAACAGTTATTGACAAAACGATTGTACATCGATTCTATTACCAATATTTGTACATATCATCATCGTAAATATGCGCAAAAGTTTTTCCATCTGTTTGGTAACAAATGTTGTGATCCGTTTACACTGGGAAAAAAAATTCTTTGAATTATTGAAATTGATTTCATTGATTCCCATTTCATTGCATCAAATGAATGTCTTTTTGACACTAAAATAATTTCATAACCATAAAAAGTCGTTTCATTCATACTATCAGATCAGCTCATTGAAATTTATTTCTTGAAATTAAAAACGCACTCTATTGACTGAGTGACTAATTATTTTTGTCAATATCATCTTTCATCCGATTTACAACTCTCATTTGATGAATTCCAAAGTGAAAATCAATGAAATACAACTTCAATCTTATAACGTAAAGTTTCGTATGGAAATCGAGGTTAATGATACTTAGTATTTGAAATTCTTAACAATCAAGTATTTGATGTGATACTTGTTTTCTGCACCAGAATAATTATTGACTCCAAATGAAAATATATTTCATAAAATGAATAGACATGGCTTACAAATGATGAACGTCTCCCATCATGAGAAAAACGACACGAGAGCAGGTTAATAAAATAATTATTATATTCAAGAACATGAAGTTATAGCACCAAGAATACTGTTATTCATAAACCGGTACAGTTGAGAGTATAATAATCTCATTCATTCCAATACAAGTGGTTTTGTTCAGATAATAAAATCAAATCATGTACTGAATAGTTGTGAATTTTGATTCCGAAAATTCTTTTTTTTCAACAGAAAATTAAATTCATGATCACAATGAGATACTTTTTCAATTCAAACGTCAGAGAAATTTCTTCGGATAAAATATATTTTATAAAAGAGATTTCATATGGCCAATGATAGTTTGGATAGTTTTGAAATCAATAGAATGAAGTATTATAACCCATGATTTGGGGATTCAAATCGAATGAAGCTATTTTATCTATGCTAATAAATGTGTTCTCGAAGTTTGAATCGTTGATAGGAACACAACGAAAATTAAGACTCACGAAATCTGATAAATCATCGTTACATATCTTTTCGAATCACCTCTTTGCCACTGGAAACATCGTTCGAATAATGTACTGCAAGCTTTTGGGCTTTAATAGTTGAATATTATCTTATTCGATGGTTAATTAGTTTCAATAAACGATCCAAACTTCAGCAACATCTGAAAAATTACCTCATTAAAAATTTTCATTCATGATTGAAGAAGGATTCTAGTCATTAAACTGCCAACCTGATTATTCTTGTCAATACTACGTTTGATGAGGTCAAAATTTTATACATTCTGCAAAATTCCAGTGCTTTTTGCAAATAAAGGTTCCATCGGGTCCATAAAATGGATACATCGATCGAATTTATGAATTCATGGAAACAAAGGAAGATGTTTTTGAAATAAAAATGTATTTAATTCACTCCGACAAATTGCGTTTACTTCTCAGAAGGTGGCAATACTTTCTCACAAGCTATCTTCCTGCAGTGCAGTTCGCATATGAAAAACTAATTCACCGTAAACCTATAGTAAGTAATGTTCCGTCCTAATAAATATTTCTGTCAGGTTTCGACACCGAACATCATCAACGGATATGACTGGATCGCAGAGAAAAACAGTTTCCTCGAACTTCTTGATCATATTGATCATCTGATCGAATAATCCAATTGTTTCAAATGAATTACAGATCACACAGGAACTAGGAAGGTCGGCTCCGCCCTTGCGCGAATGCTCTGACTCCTGCTTATTTCTTTTTATTCTGAAAATTTTTTAAAATATCGTTCATCCAATCAAAATGAATTTCATTGATTCGAAAAAAGATTTATTTATATCGATAAGTCTTCTGAAGGATTAGAAAATCTCTTTGTACATTCTATGAAATAATTTCTTAGATAGGAAAGAATATTCATTGTTTCAAATATTGATTCATTTACCAAAAATTTTCATTTCATATTCATGAAAACATTTTATTTCGAATGCAAGAAATATTTATATTATTTATATTGATATTTCCCTATTTTGAAACTTTTTTATTCAAATAATCAAATATTTTATTGAGAGGAGAAATTATCATTTTGGCACTGCAGTTGACTATCATTGTGTTATGAATGGCTTCTGCCCATCAAATGCATAATTCATTGAATCAAATTATATTCCATGAATTCGGAAATCAAAATCTTCCATCCAATAACTTTTTCATCAATCCCAAGTACCTCATATTCCAATTAATGATCCCATCATTTCCGTGTGAATTACATATCACATGAAGTTGGTGCAATAACTCCACAAATACCATTGGATGAATTCATTTCTTAGACTCAAAGAAAAATTCATCGGTTCAAAACATTTTTTCTCAGTGTAATATTCACTAAAAACTCATTCATAAATCTTTGAAAGAAATCACAATAGAGTTGAGTTCTACAAATGAGAATCTACATCTTGCACCTGGCCACGCAATTTGTTCAAGGTGTATCAATATTTTAAATGATAAGAATATCAATGGTGATAATACTAGTGAAGATACTTATGAAGTATGTTCTCAAGATTCAGTTGAGCTTGATGCATTATTTGAACCCAAGTCTGTTGTAATAGAATCTCTCAATAGTGTGGGCGGAATTTTAAACGGACCACCCATTTCCCGTATCCAAAAACTGAGCAAATCAAACAGAAAAAGACAAATAAATGCAAAAAGTGGAAGAAATCTCAAATAAGATGCGAAAACAGTTAGAAACTGCTTCTGAAGTTGTAGAATGTGAAAAAACTCAAAATGAATGTGATTCTTTTGATGATGATTCGGAATATAGTATTCAAGGTTGATCGATGAGATGAAAAATAAATTTGAATCTGCAGATACATTTGTGGAAAAATATCAAATCCTGAGTTTATTACCAAAAAAGTGGACAATCCCTAAAATACAGGCGGAATTTAATTGCAGCAAGTATCTGATCACAAACGCAAGAAAGTTAAGAGGGAAATATGGTATATTAACAAAAGTACAAAGGAAAGAAAGTGGGTGGGAATTAACTGTAGAAATCACAAATACAGTTCGAAATTTTCATCGAGATGATGAAATTAGTAGGTTGATGCCAGGTCAAAAAGATTGTATATCCGTACGTGATGAAAACGGTATGAAGTCTAAGGAACAAAAATGTTTCATACTTTTGAATCCGAAAGAAATTTACATAAAATTTAACCAAAGTTATCCACACTCACGTATAGGCTTCTCACTATTTGCTCCATTACGACCGAAGAGCTGTGTTTTAGCAAGTGCAAGTGGCACACATTCAGTGTGTGTTTGCTCAAATCATCGAAACCTAAAATTGATGCTATCAGGGTGCCAAACTAAATTAACATACAAAGAATTACTGGGAAAAATTGTTTGTGATGATTCCAATGAAGACTGCATGTTATCTTATTGTGATGAATGTCCAGAAGTAGATGTGATTGATTCTAAAATATGTGATGGAAGTGAGTTACCATTTGAGATAATTTTCAAGCAATGGGTGTCTAATGATCGTTGCAATTTAATTACAGTAGTGAAGCCAATCGACGAATTTATGAATGATTTTAAAGAACAATTGATTGCCTTGAAGTCTCATCATTCATTCACAAAAAAACAATCAGAATACCTGAGGAATCTTAAAGAAGAGTTGACAGACGATACAGAATGTATAACATTGGTTGATTTTTCAGAGAATTACACTTTCATAGTGCAAGATGAAGCACAGTCATTCCACTGGACGAATAATCAAGCAACTCCACATCCTTTTGTAATTCATTCCAAAAAGATGATTCAATCAGGACACAAACATTGTGCGTAAATTAGTGATTGTCTAACTCATAATACTGTGTCTTTTTATTCATATCAAATTGAGTTTGTTCATTATCTCGAACAAGACTATCCAACCTTGAAGAAAATTCATTACTTCAGTGATAGAGCGGCAGCTCAATACAAAAGTAAGGAAAATTTTGGGAACATATGTCATCATAATGATGATTTTGAATTGAAAGCAGGGTAGAATTTTTTCGCTACATCCGACGGAAAAAGTCCACGTGATGGTGCAGGAGGTACAATCAAACGGATCGTAAGAAAGGCCGGTTCACAGTGAACTGACAATCATCATATATTGACTCCTGAAGCAATGTTCAGTTTCTGTTGCAATGAAATTCCTGGTATAAAGTTTCTTTTTGTATCGAATTCTGAAGTCACTGAAAACTCTTTATCTCGAAGCTTCAGGAATGCGAATACTATTCAAAATACAAGAACGGATCACAGTTTTGTTCCTCTTTCTCCCGCTTTCAATTAAAAGTCTGCAGATATTCAACTTCCGGTAAATTTGGAATTGTTGATGAGGCGAGTTCATCAAAAACAGGAGTATCAAAGGAAAAGTAATACAGAATTGAATAACTTCAAATTCAATTGATTTCAATTATATTATATTGAAACTTTTATCTTTTCATCTAACATTGTTGTGTTATATGAAATCATGATTAACAATAAATTGTGAAATAAACATCTTTCATTGGAAATCACTTTTTCTTTATTCTTATCAGATGTCATGATATCACAAAAACTAATTGCTCAAACATGATAGTTTTTGAAAGAAATCGGTCTTCCGGAGGTATTCAGATTCAAAATTCTTTATTCACGATGTCAATGTCGGGGTATGTTATGTGTATATATATATTCACGTATTGTTCATGATTAATTGGTGAATGATGAGGGTGAATTTCAAAGTTTAAGCCAAGAACAAATTTTCCGGCAAGTTTCAGATTTTCATCACTTACCCCACATCTCAAGTTTGAACCGTAAAATATGCTGTTTTCAAATATTTACAAATTTCAAGTCGAAAATTTTCTTATAAAGAGCAGGCAAAAGGGTCCAATGGCATCTTTTCTTGTTCATTTCATGTATGTTTTAGATATGGAAAATAAGATTATTACTTCACATCGAATAGGACAAGCACACAAGTAACTTGAAAATTATGAAAAATAGTAAAAAAAACACATTTCTTCAGTACACCGCTATTTTTTGGGGGTATCTATTGAAGCACTTTTGATATTTTTCAGATTATCTGCTATCTTTCAGGTTGAAAATGCCACCCTGAACGTTAAAATATCTTTCATTTTTCAAAATTGGCAGTCACAAACATAAGGGCTCCAAAACAAGTGTGTTCTTTGGTCTGGAATGGATCTGACGAAATATAAAATAGTGCGGCACCCAATTTTTCATTTTTCTGGTGATTTTATATGGAATGACTCGTATTAGTATATTCATCGTTATGTATACTGGCAACAGAATAGAATAGGATTTCAATTCCACTAGGAAAAGTATATGATATTGGTTACGAAGAAGGACAGTAATTTCAACACAAGTCATGGAGGTATGAATATCTGGAGGGAACCTAGTGACAAATCTTTCGCTAAAAAGACGGAAGAGGGGAACAGCTACCGCCATGTTTTTCTACTCCTTTGATGATTGGTTCTCCCAATTTAGCCAATAATAAACAATATGATCGAAATATTACACATATAAACATTGACAAACATTACCCTTCCAAATTATTTATTATATTCTAATTCTGATGTATCGTGTAATTTCATTATTATACCTGGTTAAATAAACCTATAAAACCTAATCAAGTTGGTTGAATAAGATTTGGCAAGAAGTTAATACACTTTTCAATGGGATTTTATAACCCGCTTTGGAGTTTTAATTGAAAAAGTTTATCAAATGTAACTTAACCTGATTCGAAACGTTTCAACTGACTCCAACTTGAAGATTATAAAAGATTCCACGATATACGGTAAGATTCAATGAGTTTTTTTAACTAGCGCTGTCGTTGTCCTGGTGAAAATGGAAGCGGGAAAGAAGAGCAAACGAAGCGTATGCTGGAGGGTAACAAAAACGTTAATGAAAAGTATACAGAGCTTGGATGGAGAGGATACAAAGAGTATGCGAAGCGGGAGTTGAAACAGAAGAAGCGTATGAAATTCAAGAAATGTAATCCAAAAAATTGAACCCCATAGCGGGGATCGAACCCGAAACTTTTACAATGGTAGCCGAGGGTCTTATCCACTCAGCCATTGATCGTCGTTGGGATCGATCGCATAAAGATATTATTTGAAATCAGAATAGGTATGATTCGCAAACGTTTAATATAACTCACTATTACTTCACATGAAGAGTGTGTGAAACGGGATCGAAAGCTTATGAAGCGTATATGGAACGTATGATTTCTATACTTCACAGTAAGGAGGCATTACACGTTTCATGAAGAGAGAATTGAAACATTTTTCCCTTCGTATATGCTTCCTCCGCGCTTTGTGTATACGCTTCATTTTCACCAGGGTGTGAGTTCGTATTATTACAAAGAAACTCATCTAAAAGTAGCACAATAGAATTCACGAATCATCATTTTGAGACCTACATTAGGGCTTACGCCAAGTAGTAGAATTAAAATTGATGAGCCTTATTGCATCAGTTACAAATAATTTGAACGAAACAAATTCTTTTGCTTGAGTCTTAGTTTCAATATCTCCTCAATTTTTCTAGTTTATTTTACACTTGCGATAAGTTTTTGAATTGAAAACCCCTTGTTTTCAGTATTTTATTGGCTTTTCTGTTTTTTTAAATTGAATTTTCCGAGAATACATCAAGAAATAACCAAAAATGTTGGTTCATGATCAAATCATATTTCAAAATTCCTCACATTTATTCAATATCCAATTAACGCCGGAGCAGATAAATATGGCTGCCCTACGATCCCCTTTCGTCTCTCATTATGAGTATTTGAGGATTTTTCCAAAAATTCAAAGATCTTGGGAATCGAATACTTCACAGCTTGGGCAACCACATCATTTGCTACCTCGAAAGAAGGTAATTTAATTGATCTCGAAACTTGTAAACTTATCCAACTCTCAAACATTAGCGATTTGAAATTTTCAGTATTTCAACCAATCCTAATCTTTCACTCTCAAATTGCAGGCATGATACTGGTTCGGCACATCAAAAACAGTGAGAAGAGTGACAAGTTGTCAGGAAAAAGCGACGCAAAAGTAACGGAAAAAGTGACCTACAAATAAAAAACCAAATAAAATAAGACGAGAAAAGAAAACGTTTTTGTTTTATTATTAGGGATTATCACATCCGATTGAATCAGTGAATATACATCATTGAGAAAAACTTTGCCAATTGGCACATGGTTTTCTAATTTGTGCGGGACAAAAATATCGTCAAATGCAGATTGCTAAAACCTGGTTATGAAATTCATTGATTCTTGCCAAATCTCATTGATTTTTACCCAATCCCATTGAATCTTGTACAATGTTTTGACCAAATCCCATGGAATTTCCTTTGTCAGATTCAATGGATTCTCTTAACCAGGGAAGACTCTTTTTCCACTGTTCTCAATCAATTGGGAAAGAACTTACATGGAAACAGAAAAGAATCGTAGTATAAATTTCATTTTATTCGGATAACAGAAAGCGAAGACTCGCTTTGTCGCAAAATCACAATTTTCGGTAAGATGTTTCCTTTCCCTTACTCGTTTTTTTGTCAGGCTCAGATTGAAAACTTGTATGGGATCATTATCGACACTGCATAAAACTGTAGTGAAAATTTCATGACAATCGGATGATAGAAATGGAAGATATCCGGCAAAATAGCGATATTTACGAAATTTTCAAATTTTGTTTCAAAGAAATCTTACAAACATAATGTTTATTCAGATGGTATGCTGATATCTCTCCAATAATATAATTATAGAAGAACAGATTCAAAATGACAAAAAAAAGATTACGCAATGCAGGAAAGTGATTTTAAGACTAAGGAACACGGGGGAAAATTTTCTTTAATTTTCGAAAATGAAAAAAAAAAAGTGATAACATAATGCCACGATCTATTTGAGCTTAGAATTTGTGAAATTGATAAAAGTCCACCATCAAAAGTCATCAAAAAAATTGAAGAGTACATACAGTTTGAAAAATGAGACTTGAATTTTGAAAATTGAAAATCGCATATTGGAACGCGTTGAAAATTGTTCTCATATTTTTTTCTTGGAAGTACACAAAAGAACAAAAGTTTTGAGACTGAACAGTTTGAATTCGGACCATTTTTGGGGAAGTCATAAGTATAGAACTGAAAAAAATCGATATCTTTTGAATGGTTCATGAAAAAAAAATCTCGAAATTCACCAGGCAAGGTGCTTTGATGGGTACTAAAAAATGTCAAAAAATTGAGGAAATCAAAAATCAAAATTTCTCAAAGTGTTAGATTTGTCATGAAAAGTCGAATGCTCTATATACACTCATATATAGATATATTCTGCATGCAATTTCAGTGAATCGTAATCAATTGCGAATTTACGATGCGAAAATACAATTCATTTTGGAAATTTGTTTACAGGGTCGCATTAGCAAAAGTAAAATATACTGGATTTTCTGTTTGATGATTCAATTGCTTACTGCTAAAATTATTCAATCAAATTAGTGAAAATTTTCGAAAAAAGCGGGATGCCAATCGATTCTACAGGAAAAATCACTGGAGGAAATATATTCACTTCATTTAAGAAAAAAATTGTTTGGCAATAAAATTATTACAAGCAATGATCATGAGAGAAAAAGCGTCTTGTTCCAGGGGCACGCTATTGTTAATCACGGATCCTCGAGTGAGGGATAAGACACCGAGCTTCAGACTTTGCGCCACACTGAGAAAAAAAAGTCATGACCGTAATGAATATTTCTTCCGGCCAAGGAAATGAATTCATCCAATAGTGACAATGAAATCATTTCATGGGACTTATCAATCTGAGTATTCATGCAAACAATGTATTCAAATCTGAAATTCTTGAGCCTGAAGAAACATTCCTTTGAATCAAATACCCTTTCTTCAGTGAAAATAAACCTACTCTGATTCAATTAATTATTTCTTCGGAGGAATGAAAGCACTTAAACATTCAAAAAAGAAAGTTTTTGAATCAATTAGGAAAATTTTCAATCCATCGAAATAAATCATCAACTTCAAGATGTTCTTTTTTGACTTCGTGAAGTCCATCCTGATTGAATAAATGATGTTTCAGAAGTCATTGAGCACAATATCAGATTTTTTCTGTAAAAAAAAAATTATCACACTTGTAAAGCTTTCATAGTCCACTCTGTTGTTCCTTTAATCTGTTGATAACCGGGAATTCTGAGCACTTTGGATCAAATGAGACTTCATTGATCGTTCAGTCATGCCGTCTGTTAGGCGAATAGTGCCTATCACTCCATGCGGGACCTGTAATTCAATGCCATAATCTGAAAGAAATATTTATTTGGATGAAGTAATACTTACTAAGAAGACAGAGTGATTAATTCTTTATATACAAACCATACTGTCGAAAGAGAACTTGTGAGAAAGTGACTACACCTTGCGAGAACCAACCGAAAGTCGTCTAAGTAACTAAAACGTAACGTGATTTCGAAAATCCATTTCTTTATCTTACTGAATTTTCTTTAGAATCAATTGCACATACTTTCATATCGATGAATGAAATCATTTGAATATAAAAATCATTCTGTGGATTTGAAGAAATACAAAATCATGTTTACCGAATATTACTTTCATTCCAAGCAGTAAAGTATTGATTCGAAAACGTTGTTATTAACAAATTTTTACACCTTGAATTGAAAATTCGAGCTTTTCCTACAAAACGTGACGTAATAAAATTGAAGAAATAAGTTATTGAATTTTCAATCGTTTTTGAATGAAATTAGAATCATGCCTTGCATTTCGCGGTCTGACTAATCCAAAGAATTAATTTTTGTGTCAATAAAATGTTTCTTGGATTGGAGGAAACTTGATTCAATAAAATAATATCTTTCATTTAACGAAAGAATTCATTATTTCTATTGAATCATCATTGTTTGAAAGGACATGTATTCAGTTCAATGAGGGCCAGATTCAAAAAAATGTATTTGTTTGATGTAATGACTTTTTTTTCTCAGTGCATTAATGGGATACGGGTTAGTTTACGTGTCATTCAATGAATAAAAATGAATTATTCATTTAGAGTATAGCAGAGCAATGGGATTTATGATATATTTTCAATAGATTACTCAGTTTCATTATTTAGATAACGCACAAATTGAGTATGTATTTCTTGGTTATCTCTTTAACGGTGGCCTGTTGTTTCATCCCTCACTTAAGGATCCCTATTGTTAATAGGTTCAAATCAACAACGTCATCGATTGAATTGGCGAAGAACAAGAAATACGTGTTAATTTCATTGGATGATACGATTGTTCAATGCTCTAATTGTGTAAACAACTTAGTTGAAACTTTCGAATTTTAAAAAACGAAGGGTGCCAATCGACTGTACGGGAAAAATCATAAGAGAGAATATTTTCATCTGAGATTGCAAAAAATTGTTCTGCAATGAAATTATTATGAACAATGATAATTGGAAAAATAGCGTGTTGTAACTAATTTTAGCAATAAATAATAGATTGATTAAATGAGGAGAATATACCTCATTTTTCGCTAATACAATCGATGACGTTGTTAGTTTGAACCTACCAACGAAAGCGTGCCTATGGGATGAACGCTTTTTCTTCTATTATCATTGTTTATAAGTACATTGCAAAACAATTGTTTTCTTTAGATAGAATGAATATCTTTCTTCCTATGATGTTTCCCATAGAATCGGTGGCACTCTTCGTTTTCGAAAGTAGAAACTTTCAATTGATTTTTTCAAACAATTTCAGGAATAAGAAATCGAATCGTCAAACAAAAAACAAGTATATCTTAGTTTCTACTAATACAATCAATGGCATCGATGGTTTGGCGCTATTTGTGCTGCACGGAGAAAAAAGATTTCGTTATTTTAACGAATCCGTCTTCGCTGAACGGATTGAATAACCTAACGATGACATTTCGCTGTGTTAATGAGCTAATTCGCTGTATTTACTAACTGATTCGTTATAATTATCAGTCCTTCGCTAATTTTCCGAAGCTTGATTCGCTGAAACAACGAATCACCGTTCACTTCAGCGGACTTGCTTGCTATCCATATAATAACAAGCGAGTTCCGTTAAGACAACGAAATTCTTACTATTCCAACGAATTTTTTTTCTCCGTGTGTACCAGCGACGGGACTTGATGGCTTAATCCCAATTAACCCGTTAAAAGAAGAACCCAGGAAAAAACAAATCAGATCTACATGGATCTGAAGAATGGAAAAATTCTTTCTGTGCAGGTCAATTTAGATCTAAGAAGATGAGTTAATTCTCCGTAAAAATACGTCTTAGACACCATCTAATAGTAGAGGAAATGTGCAGTTGATGCACGCAAATTGTGATTAATTACCGTGAAATTCTTGTCAATTTAGGTCCAAATCGAACTATTTAGATCTAACCAGAGCTACATTTTCCACTTTTGAGATCCAAAAAGATCTAATTAGATCCACTTAGATGTAAATTATTTTTTCTCGGGAAGGAGAAGTGACGCGAAGTGAAATAACTTTTTTTCTCATTGATGCATTCTTGTTAAAAAAGTGATAATAAGTGACAAATTTAGGAAAAAGTGACATTGCAAAAGAAAGTGAGAAAAAATTGAAAAAGTGACATTGTACAATGTCTGAAATTGCTGCAATATGGAATTTGAAGAAAATGTTGG
Organism: Gonatopus flavifemur; assembly: GCA_018340375.1. NCBI lineage: Eukaryota > Metazoa > Arthropoda > Insecta > Hymenoptera > Dryinidae > Gonatopus > Gonatopus flavifemur. The sequence continues at coordinate 23,694,568 of JAFFJZ010000004.1, forward strand.
GATATTCCATTGTCATGGCAGAACCAATATGGCCTAATATTAACATGATCAACTAGGACGCGGAAGGCACTATGTTATCATCTCAAAGTTACATCAAACTCGCCCAAGCTTCAGCAATGTTGCCCCATTCCTGCACCAATAACCAATAGGATTTGGAACAGAGGATTGGGAATAGAATTTCAAAATTCAAGTGAATCCTCAATTAACCAGCGAATGTCATAATTTATAATAAGAAATTTTTCTTCGTGCAAATATCGACTGAATGTGAGTGAGATATTTTTACTGTGGCAGTTACATATTTCGCTGTTACATTTCAACATTTGGTTTTACTCCCTTGTTCTTTTATAAGGAAACGGAAGGATTGTGATACCAATAAAAACTCGAGTCCAAAATCATGGCAAGTTTTGCTTTCAAAACCTCCAAAAAGTCGAGAAAAGTCGATTCCTGAGAATATGTGTGCATTTGTGTGTCTTTACATCCACCGTCTGTGGAGATTTTTCGTTTCACGGTAACTTCTTTCAGAATGCATTCGACTAATCTTTCCTTCCATATATTCGTCTCGAAGAGGACTCGAGGCGATTGGTATCGATCGGATAACGCGTTTCAAAAATATGTTAGAGGAAAGAATTTCATCAGTATTGATGATTTGTGATTTGATTCGTCATATAACTCTCATAAAAATACACTGATCCAAATGATCTCCTCTTGAAAAATGTTGATCTGAATGAGAACTCGAGATATAGAAGTTTCAGTATTGACCTGCACAATCGTTCTGACAATGTCGAAAGAGGAAAGCCTTCGCCAGTTTTCGTTATTTTCGAATAACTCACGATAACTCTGAAAATTGCACGGATATGTACTGGGTTCTGTGAAGCTATCAAATGGCAGGGTTCCCTGGATATACGAGTTGATCACAAGATACGATGTTCTCCCAATTTCAATGCTGTGCGTCATTTTCGATGGAACTCTGATTCCTACGAACGAATTTAATAATGTAAATGATGCAGAAAGTCAGGTCATGAAGAAAACAAGGTCTATGGGTTATAAGACTCGTTTCGTGAATTTTTCACACGTCTCTTCCTCACTTTTGAGAGCAAAGGTCAGTGATCAATTGGTTACCTTGGCAAATTTCTTTTTAGTATCATAAACAGCATGGAAGTAATGTATGGCTCTCCACATGGATTTTTCCACTCATCTGAAGGAATGCAAAAGATTATATTCCAACAGTGATATCCCTTGGGAGAACTCGTCCCACTTCGACCAAAATGCCACATTGTTTCTGCAATTTTTTAGAGAGAGAATGAGGCGTTCTGATGAAATTGGGGTAAATTTTCCTAAAGGATTTCAACGATCACCGTTATTTATCAAATAATAACGATCAATTGATTTTATATACTCATTGAGATAGGGACTGCTATACCTACAATTGCATGTACAGAAAAAAAGAGTTCTTTTCGTACCTAGGTACAAATAGTGACGATATTGTCTAGGTGTTCTGAGTGAGATTAGTCAAGTGAACAAAAAAAAACCCTCATTTCATCTTATTCACAGTTGTGGTGCTCAGGGCTCCCACTGGTCCTACTTCTCCTACTTTTCCCACTTTTTGGTAAAATTTCCTACTTTATCCTACTATTCCTACTTTTTCGTAAAGTCCCTGACGAAAATTATCTCATAATCAGGGACGTTTTTACATTTTTGCCACTCAGGGCCTAATAATACTTTGCCGCTCCCAATCTGAACTGGATTAATATTTTCAATTATTTCATCAAGTATATCATAACAAAATTCTTATAATTTCTCTGAGAATTGTGGCTTTATCAAAAATTATGAAAAAATATGAGTTTTGTGACGAATTATAAAGACTTACGAGAATATTTTCGTCATGGGTGTCATAATTTGTTCCATTCTTTTGCCATTTAGTCAGCATTTTTATTTTTTGAAGTTCACTCACATCGTATACTGTTCTTCTCGCTGCGATAATCAAACGTCAATCCTCAGATGATATGTTTGAAAGAATAAATAGAACAAGTCAGTAATTTTATGATGTTGATTTCAAAGTTCAAACCAGACAATCACACGAAAAGTTGGTTATAACAGCTATTTAAATAGTTGATTTTCGACTATATACCGGATAATTGCTGTAGTTGTTGATTAGTCGCTACATCTATTTTGGTGGATGATTGAAATACGTGATCATTCTCTAAATTTGAAAGAATAAGAAGTCTATGGCTCCACTCCATTAAATTTCAGAAGTGAACTTGTCCAGTTTGAGTGATATTTTCAACTGTTCCGAGGGAAATTCCTCTTCAAAAGTGAAAAATTCCCTTCCAAATCAAAGTGATCTAAGAAGTCCAACTTCGAGAGAATTGAAAAAAAACGATTTTATAATTGTGGCTTATTTTTGAAAATATATTTTATATCAAAATTGCTACTCATTCTAATAGACTATTGAAGAAAATAATCTATGATAATTGCAAATTTTTATTCTAATAAACGTGATATAGATGTAACGTTTAATAAAACTATGGTGATCGATTTTATTCCATATTTTTTGTTAATTTCGTAATTCTGTCATGAAATTTCTTTACATAAATGTTTTATTTCTATTTTGGGAATTATTTACCTTTTTTTCGGGTTGTCCTTTTCTTTTAAATGTCCTACTTTTTTATGGAAGCTCAGTGGGAGCCCTGGGTGCAATTTCTGTTGTGTCAACCCATTATATTCACAAAGAAGACAAAGTATGGTCATATATGGCCCATATATGAATTATATAGGGGTCATATATGATTCGTTTTCACGAGAGATCGACTCAATCCTGCCATGATATCCCAATTATTCCAGTTCCAAACACGAAATAAAGTAACTCCAGCAGATCTCAATTGCAAAACAAAGAAATATGTAATGATACGGATTATGCGAGAAAAACATAACTAGATGTAATAATATGAAATGAGATTCAAATAGAATCGTTCCAAGTATCTTATTCGACATTCAGGGTGGAAGTAGTCTTTGTATGATTTGACCTGTCTGTAGTGAATGTCGACTTGCTTAGAGCGTCGTTGTGGAAATTAGGATTGGAGACAAGTCGCAAGCACGTGAGCAGCAAAGCAATCATAGTGCAGTTGAGGATATTATTAACCGGATGAGACGAAGAATCTTCTATGTGTACTTGCAATAAGAAAAAATTTACAAGACGGTGGAAAAAAATTCGCACATAGAGAACTCTTCATAATTATATGATGAAGTTGTGAACTTTTATCCGCATAGGATTAAGGGTTAAAATGCAGTATGATCCAAGTTACTCATAATGGATTCTTTCGCGTAAGCACGTATGGTCACGTGTGCACTGGAAAAAAAAGGACACTAGGGAATCAGCTAAGAGAGGTTTAAATTCCAAACGATAAACCATGTGGGAATAGCCAGAGTTGACCAATGACACGCTACTGGCCACGTTGCACTTGCCACCTTCGACAAAAATAACTGTGCCCATTCAAAATCATTACCGTTTTTCAACTGGCGCCAAATGTTTGTTGGATTTCAGACAGTACTGGCTGGCATGGTCAGACGGTCTTGGGCCAGTATCGAATTAATAATGTTCGGAGAATACCCAGACGATATAGAAACGGAACCGTGCCAGTACCGAATCAGAGTGAGTTGAATGGTAAAATGCGAAAAGAAACGATGCTGCACCAGTATCAATGCAACATTGTTCTAATACGGAATAGATAGTGGATAGGAATTTCACTGATCTTTCAATAACACGGTTACTTTGACGAGACAATACTGCGCCAGTACTGAGCCAGAGTAAGTGTTAGCATTCAATATGTTCCATAGATGACAATGTGACAGTATTGATGAGACTCTGATTGATTACGACAACTGTAGTCGACTGGCGTTCAAGTCACAATCTTAACAACTTGGCTGTTGTAGTGAGCCGAAGTCTTGCCAGCATTAGCCCAGAGTTGGTATGATCATCCAATATGTTTGAAAGACAGCGATGTGCCAGTATTGATAGGACTTTGACTTTCTACAGAATCAGTGGTCGAATGATATTAAAATCAGGACCTTACACTGAGGGGAAAAACTCGTAAAATGTACATCTCATTAGATAAATATATGGATGATTGAGGATTGAGTGCAAGCGACCACAATTTTAGTTGATTTCACACACTGAGAAAAAAGATCGTGGAGCCAACTACATGATGGGGTTGGATATGGCGAACGACCGGATGTAGTTGGGTCAACAGAATATTCAGTAGACTCAACTATACTTCATTCACTTCAATAATACTTCCTTGAGTCAATCGAATATTCTGTTGACTCAACTACATCATGTAGTTGGTTCCACAATCTTTTTTCTCAGTGCAACAACGCATGTGAAATATACCAAAGCTGATGCGAAATATACTATAGCTGAAGTGCGTCCTACTTTCTCTGCGGTGAAATTAGCTGAAATTGTAGTAGCTCGCAATAAATTTTTAAATCGTTCATATATTTACTTAACAAGAGGTAAATTTGACAACTTTGTTTTCTCGGTGTAGTAACCCGGCTGTTGTATTGAGCCGAAGTCGCGCCAGCATTAGTTAGTATCATCATTCAATATGTTCGAGATACGACAATGTACCAGTATTGGTAGGACTTTTTTCCTCTATGGAATCTATGGTAAATTGTGTGACTTCAAGGGTCCTGTTACAATAAATGGCAATTTAAGGGATTCGTCGTCAACTCGGAGATCGGCTAATGTGATAGGACTAGGTTTCTCACTCGCAGGACTCGGGTTCAATCCTCACTCAGTGAACTCTCAAGGTATCATTTCCAAAGTGCTTTTCTCCGATGACAATAATAGGAACAATGAATTCTTCAGACTTTCAAAGTTCAAATTCAATGTTTTTTTTTAAATTGAAATATGATCACTCCTGGTAACTTCGGTTGCCGGTACTGTGCTAGTACTGGGTCGGGTTTGAATTTCTACATAGGATGTAATCATTTCGACTTTTCGTCATTCTTCATCTAGCTTTGGTAAAACAACTGGTCCTGTTGCAATGCCAGAGTTTCACCGTAGTTGAATCACATTTAATATCTTTACCGACGAGGTGGTGAATGTATACTGGCCCTTACATTCAATGACGTTATCATTTCGACTCTTTGCCCGTACCTTCTATTCAACCACGCCCATAATGTCAGGTCTGGAATCGCCAGTATGGGCAACTCTGATAACAGTACTCAGCCAGTAGCGGCGCGTGTTTACATTTACACATGGGAAACCAACGTGATGAAAATACCAACTGAATCAGACATGTTGAATTTCAAGAATCGATGGAAAGGATTAAATATTCAGTATTGATATTCAATCCATTTATAAATAATGTAGACATTTTTCTTCTACAAATCATGCGAAAACGAAACGATATGATCAACATATCGCTGTTTACAGACCATTGTGGTTTGAAGAAAATCTACATGAGGCGATATTGTGATCACGGGTGCTAAACGGGAACGTTGATACCAACGAGATACGGTTGGATGATGAACAACGTCTGACTTGAACGCGCTGCAAATACTAGCGGCTGCAGCTCTTGCAGAATGCCCCTTGTAAAAATTCGTAATAAGCGATTGCTCGAAGTGCACTTTGTTCCATTTTTGCTCGTACTGACAACGCAGAACAACTGACTGGTTTACAAACACTGCGGTATGGAAGGTTCTAGACTAATCTCGCATAGACGACTCTCGAATGTTCTCGAACTTTGTTATTAGAAAAAATAGATCAATTGGAAAAAAAATGTCGCAAGGTTTTCTTACCAACCTAATATAAAACAAAAAACATCTGTATTTAAAAGAATAGAGATTTGTGGAAATGAAGATTTTTATGAATAGGGATATTTAGAATTATTCATATTTGGGAGTGAACTTACTTGAGAATACAGTTATGTGAAAGTATAGAAATGAAGAATCGAGTTCTTGTTCTGCCAAAAAATTTAAAACAAAAGAGTATAAAAATAAGCCTCTTGACGTGGTTGTTCCCCTTAGAAATTTTGTTGGATTTTTTCGAATAGCACATGATACTCATATGGTATAATTGGAATATTATCCCGCAATTTTCGTGGAATATTGTTGTGTTCAGTCGAGTGAATATTGGAATCATCTGATTTTTTCTTCATAATAATATAAAGTGGACGAAGTTTTTATTGGATATTCATTTTTAATCCAATTTTTTTATCAGTCTTGAAATCTCCCAACACAGTTAAAAGAATTCCTGAGTTGGATAGAAGATCTTCTTTGTCATATTCCATATTCATATATTGAACCTTCACGGACTACTTAAAATTTCGTCGCTTAGTCAGTCTCCCTAGGTCTCTCAGGAATCATTGAATTTTTCAGAGGGATAATGGAGTTTTGAAACATTTAGAAAATCTGTGTTATTTCCTCTAAAAATTCAGGAACAAAGTTTTTGAATAACAATGTTGGCATAGTATTTATACTTTTTTTATATTCGCATCGAATTCAAAAACAATTTCAGGAGTAAAAAATTATCTGGGTTTTTGAATCCTCAGGTAGTCTGTGGAGGCTTGAATGCATTAAAGTTTTCAAATTAATTATCAATTATGGAATTGAAAAAATTCCTTATTAAAATGTAATATATGATTTATCATTATGTTTACAAATATATTATTCAAGCTCAGAAGAAAATTATCGAATGTGAGGATTATATCATTGAAATTATTAATATATTGTGAAATTTAATGAATTGTTTATGTAAAAATCTTGATTGTATTTGTATGAAGTTTGAGACAGATTTTTTACAGTTAATTCATGTGGGGCAGTGCGTGGGATGGATCAATAGGGAGTGAGACGTTCAGTGTGAGGGAGGTTGATAAATTGAAGAAATTGCTAAGTGAAAAAAAGGAGGCGGATAGAAAAAATAATATAATAATAAAAGGGTTGAAACCAAAAGATAGGAATTATAAAGAAGAAACAGTGAAGTGGATTGAGGATAAACTAGGGGTTGAAATAGAGGTGATAGGAGCAAGAATAAGTGGGCATATGATTGTACTTAGCTTGAAAAACTTCGAAGATAAAATGAAGGTGATGAAAAACAAATACAAAATAGGGCAAGAAAATGTTTCTATAGAAAATGATTTCACGTGGGAAGAAAGGAAAATACAGGAGAATATCAGACAATGGGCTAAGAAACGAAGACAAGAAAGAATAAAAGTAAAAATAGGATTTGGGAAAGTGGAGGTGGGGGGAGTATGGAAAAACTGGAGAGAAATTGAGCAAATAGAAAAAGAGAAGGAGCAGAGGTTGGAGGACCGGGAAGAAATGGAAGGGATAGAAAAGGCAAGAGGAGATGAAGATAAGGATTTTTAAGAGAATGGAAGTGGAGTGGGGATGAAAGGGAATATAGGGTGAAAAAAGGAAGGGAGAAGGGTGAAAAGGGAAAAAGAAAGGAAAAAGAGGAATCAGAAAATGAAATCAAGCTCATTTTTTGGAATATAGCAGTACCTAAAAATAAGGAGGGGGATGTATGGAAATTTTTGAAAGACTTCGATTTTATAGGATTGATGGAGACATGGGTTGAGGAAAAAGGATGGGCGGGGTTGAAAGATAAATTACCGGATTCGCATACATCACCCTGCTAAAAATGTCGAAAATATCTGGAAGAAAGTGGGACTAAACCTGCTACGGAAGGGGAAAAAACGGCTAGTTTTTTCCGTTGCGTGGCGGTTTTTGTCCTAATTCCTTTCCGAACATTTCCGACAATTTTTAATACATAAAGAGAAAAAATTTCCTCGAACAATAAAATATTCAATCGAATAGAAAATAATGAGGTGATTTGAATGAAATGTTATTGAATCAATTAAATGCCTATTCTTATCGACAAAATATTTTCTAGAATATCGAATGACTGAATGAATAGTTTATTTATTCGATAAAACTTTATTTGAATCGACGGAGTATTCTGTTGCGACTATTTAACTATTTATCATTAATTTCTCTAATAATGGAGTCTCATTTTTGAAAAATATGATAATTCTTAGCAGTTTTCATCTGGACATTTTTTCTCAATCACCTCTCAATTTTTCATTTCTCAGTATTTCAGCTAGAACTAGTTGCAATAAGCGAGCTTACGTAGCCTATTGCTTTTATTTGAGATAGCACGGAACATTATGTTTGTGACCACTATAGGAGCAATTTAAAATAATGATCCGTCTTTTGGGTTCAACATAAGAACTTGTTATTGTTCCATCATAATTATTATTGAAAATACAAAAGATTCTTGGTTTTTATATTCTCAACGATGTGGATGTGATAAGTTTCATATTTACAACTATTATAGCTATCTGGTCTGTTTTTTTATCGAATGATGAAAAATAATTGGTACATGAGAAAAGAAAATGTTGGCTGTCCAAAATTAGGGAAGAATTTTGAAAGCGAGGAGTTTCGAAATTCCTAAAATTCCTATGTTTTTGTAGCTTGATTCTGTTGCAAATACATATTTGAGAATATTTTGGAAATAATGCCCGACACTAGGGAACTCTCCTCCCTCTCAATTACAGTACCAATATGAGATTCTTCGAAAAACCAACTGCTTCCCATAGGAATTGATCTATGAAAGCATTATCGGTTATAAGAAACGTATTAGATTATTATCCTTCGGTACTTCTTGGATGAAGAACACAATCACTAATTTCATAGTAGACTTCCCCATAGTGGAGCTGACGAGGAAAAAATGTTGTGATATTTCATTCAGTGTATATTCATTGCATTCCTTTCACAAATTCTGTTGGATTCTATATACGAGGATGCAGATTTCAGGTTTGGAGACTGTAATATATCTTCATTCTATCTTGAATCATTCTTCTCCATGAGCGAAATCAATATAGAAAGAGTGTTTGTATTCACACTTGAACATTCCTCCGAGGGAAATGAAAGGAAAAAACAAAAATTGAATGTCACATAGCTTTTAGAATATAACTTGCGGAGAGTTGAGTTCGATCAAAGTGGAATCCTCTTTACGATCTGTAGTGCTAGAATTTGTTTTGCTCATACTGTTTTCTTTCAAATTGTATTTGAAAATTTTCAATGTAACAAATACAACTTGTTTTCGTAACGCGAGATCTTGTTAAGAGGAATTGAATTTTCTGAAGGAAAAAACTTTTCATCGATTATTTTGGAGTAATCAGCGCGACCAAAACAATTACCTGATAGGGGGCATCATTAATAAATCGATTCTTTTGATGGAAAAATATATTGGAATTTCATGAATAGTTCAGTTCATGAGAAAATCTACATGAATTGGTTACTTCTTCTATCGAAGAAAAAGAGAATTAGTTTTGTCGAAGAGCGCTCATCGTTAGATATCCGTATTGTTTGACCGATTGTTTTACTCGATTATCGGAATACTTCAATGATATCTCAGCAGTATTGCAATATCGCCGGTCATCAATACGATATTTTGAATTGATAAATACTCGAAAAATTATGCTGAAATTCAGAAATGTTTGAGAATATTCGATTAAAAAGTTGACTCTTCTTCTTTGAGATATAATTTTCAATTTTACATAAAAAAGAATGTAATGATCAAATCGGATGATGTTATATTACGGTAAAAATGTAGAGCATTCTAAAATGTTGCAAACTTCCGAATTCCTGTTTTTCTTGTCTCTAGTATTTTATTCACCCGCCAACCAATCAATATTCACGAAAACATCCAAATATCTGGAACAATGAAAATTCAGTTTCAACCTTGAACCAAGGTCTTCTTCGAATCTCAAATAGTTTGGTAATCGATCTTCCAATTGTATTAAATGATAATAGATAAAGTTGACTTGAACGTTCTCCCGTTGAGTTTCCTAAGAATACCCTCCAATTCAGGAATTTATGTATTGGAAAAGTAAAGTTTGAATGACTAATATTTCGAAAATATTTTATTTTTTATTCAATTATTAACTTTATTACAAGGAGGGTTCATATCAAACAAATCCTTACACTGTAAAAAAACTTCCAAAAACAGGTTTGGAAGTTGTTTTACCTAACATTTTTTGGTAAGTTCACAAACATAGTGGGTGAAATTAGAAACAATTTTTGTCAATTGACAAATATTTTCTGGGAAATCACAAAAATTGTTTGGAATTTACCAATCTGTAAGTTTTTCACCATACTTTTCTGCTTGGAAATTCACGAATATTTTTTTTACAGTGTATAATAGGATGAAACCCGTAAGATAAAAGGAAAATAGATGTTGAAGCTAGAGAACATGATTATGCTATTTGGATCAGTGATACCACCATTATTCCAGTGATGCCAACATTCGAATATTCAGAAAGCGAACACGGAGAGAAAAAATTTGCTGACGCAGCAAATCGAGGTATTATATATAGAATAGCAAAATTTTTTGCTGACCTAGCTAAAAATTCGCTATAACAGCAATCGTGTTAGCTACGACAGCAATTTTTAGCTGTGGCAGCAAAAAATGTTTGCTCCGCCAGCAAATTTTCAGTATTATATACAGAATAGCAAACAAATTTTGCTGGGATAGCAAACATTTTTTGCTGCTACAGCTAAAAATTCGCTGTCGCAGCTAAAAAGATTGCTGGAACAGCAAATAGTTTGCTGTCACAGCAAAAAATTTGCTGCTCTGGCAAAAGGAACCCAGCAAAAGTAGATTTCGCTGCCACAGCGAATTCCTTCCTCTCCGTGAAAGCAGGGTGGGTGGGCACAAATAACTGAGATTCATCCAATGCCCAATTGTTTTTGATTTAAGTAGACTCTCGCAAAAATCTTGCTCTTAATAAAAAGAAACAAGATTCTGATCAGGGGTCAGGATTATTTTTTGAATATTCAGAAAGTGGAAGCAGGGTGGGTGCCCACCCTCAGTTATTTGTCTTAAGATAAAATTCTCCGAATTTCAGGGAAGAGTCGGTTTTTAAATGGGAGGGAGGTAGGGCCTCCAAACCCTTAATCCGATCCTGGATACGTGAATATATTGTTAACAATGTCAAAATCATATGTATAATCGTCCAATATCTACGGACACACAATACACGGAGAGAAAAAAGTTGCTGACGCAGCAAATCGAGGTATCATATATAGAATAGCAAAATTTTTTGCTGGGATAGCAAACATTTTTTGCTGCCACAGCTAAAAATTCGCTGTCGCAGCTAACAAGATTGCTGGAACAGCAAATAGTTTGCTGTCAAAGCAAAAAATTTGCTGCTCTGGCAAAAGGCATCCAGCAAAAGTAGATTTCGCTGCCACAGCAAATTCCTTTTTCTCCGTGTAGTTGTTTCTTGAAAATGAGCTACTTCAAGGGAGTATGATCCTTTTGAATCTCCCTGTACATCAAGCGATCATCATCATCATGAAGTAATCAGTCTTACGACTGGTTTGATGAAACCCTCCACTCCTGTCTATTATCCGCCAAACGTTCAATTTCTACATATCTACTACATCCCTTGTCTTGTACGATTTGCTTCATATAACTTGCTCTAGGTCTACCTTTACCAGTTTTACCATTCATTTTCCCTTCCAATATTGTTTTCAATAAACTCTCATGCCGTAATGTGTGTCCTATAAGATTGCTTCTCCTTCTCACGATGTGTTTCAAAAGATTTCTTTCTTCATTTATCTGCTCGAGTACTTCTTCATTTTTGACTTTGTCTATCCATTTTATTCTGAGCATCCTCCTATAACACCACATTTCAAAAGCTTCAAGTCTTCGTTGATCAGTTTTCCCCATTGTCCAAGTTTCGCAACCATATAATGCTGTGCTCCAAACGTCACTTTTCAAGAATTTCTTCCTTACTTCCAAGCTTATATTTTTTGAGCATAATAACTGTCTCTTTTGATAAAAAGCCTGTTTCCCTTGTGCTATTCTTGCTCTCATATCTCTTTCGCTTTTGCCGTTCTCTGTAATTATGCTTCCTAGATATTTGAATTCTTTCACCTGTTCAATTGTCTCGGTATCTATTTTGATTCTCGTTCTTCTAGCTGTTTTCGCTGCTGTACACATCATGAATTTTGTTTTGTCTTTATTTATATTCATACAATAGTTTTCCAATAATATTGTTCTCATGGTGTTGAGAATATTTTCTAACTCAGTACTACTCGTGGCCAATATAGCTATGTCATCCGCGAATCTCAACATACTTATATTTTCTCCCTGAATCTGTAATTTCGATTGAATTTCCTCCTTCACTTCGTTCATTGCTTCTTCTATGTATAAATTGAACATCAGTGGCGATAATGAGCATCCTTGTCTCACCCCTCTTCTTATTTGTGCTTCCCCTTCCTGACCCTCTATGTCTATTATTGCACTTTGATTCTTATATAATTTGTATATTATTCTTCTATCTTTATAATTTATTCCCACCTTCTTCAGGATCGCAAACATCTTCTCCCAGTCCACATTATCGAAAGCCTTTTGTATATCTACAAAACCTATGTACACAGATTTCTTCAGCGCTATCCTTTTCTCTATTACTGCCCTGAGTGCTAAGATTGCTTCTCGCGTTCCCCTATTTTTTCTAAAACCAAACTGATCCTCTGCCAATCTACTCTCTATTTTATTTTCCATCCTCCTGTATATAATTTTGGTCAGTATTTTCGAAGCATGTGAAGTTAAACTGATCGTTCTGTAGTTCTCGCATTTGTCTGCCCCTTGTTTTTTCGGGATAGCGACAATTTTATTCTTTTGGAAATCTTCCGGTACTTCTCCTTTTTCGTACATATCTCTAATCAATTCAAACAGTGCGTCGCGAGTTCCTTCACTGGAGGCTTTCATAAGGTCCGCACTTATGCCATCTATGCCTGGCGCTTTATTATTTTTCAATTCTTTCAAAGCCTTGTCGAATTCTGATCTCAATATCGAATCTCCCAATTCTTCCTCATCTACATCCTCCTCTTTCTCTAATAATGCTATATCATCGTTTCCTCTATACAAGTCTTCCAAATGATTGATCCACTGTTCTATGTTCTCTTCCGTTTTTATTAATTGTCGTCCTAGAGAGTTTCTAATCTTATTGCTTCTAGATTTCATTTGTCCGCAAAATCTTTTAATAATCCTATATGCTTCATCTATTTTTCCTAAATGCAATCTTATTTCTATTTCCTGACATTTCTCTTCTAACCACTGTTCTTTTGCTTTCCTTGATTCTCTTATTATTTTATTTCTCAATGATTTGTATCGTTGCTGGCCTTCTTGGCTATCATTATTCTTGTATTTTCTTCTGTCATTTATCAATTCTAAAATTTCTTCCGTTATCCATGGGTTTTTAGCTTCTACTCCATCATTCTTCAAAATCTTATCCGCACATTCTCTTATATTCCCCTTCATCTTTGTCCATCTCCTCTCTATTCCCAAGTCTTTCTCTTTTTGATCTCCCAATTTTTCATCCAACATTTTCTCGAATGCCTCATGTGTTTGTTTTTGCTTGAGGTTCTTCAAATTCCATTTTTTTTTTGCATTTTCCTTTCCTTCTTCAGAGATTTGAATTTCAGAGAACATTTCATCATCAACATATTATGATCACTATCTATATCTGCACCGGGATAAGTTTTACAGTTTTTCACTTGGTTACATCAAGCGATACAAAATATTAATGACTCCAAATTGGAATTATATTGATGAGAATGAAACTAAACCAATGAATGGCTTGAACTTATCCGTATTAAATACATCGTGTGTGAAAGTAGCCTCCAAATCCATCGTTTTTACGGAATTTCCTGTATTTTTTAAAAAAGTCGATTTTTAATTGGAGATGGGGGGAGGCAAAAATTCACTATTCTCGTCGTCGAATATGATAGGTGGTACTTCGGACATAGTAGAAAAACAAAGCCTGCTCCGTTTTAATTTACACCTTTGACCGATAATGCATTTTGTTTAGAACCCTTATTTTGGTCAAAAATGTGGTTGAAAGCCGGGAGAAAAAAATTTCTACAGCTTTCCTGAGGAACAGAATCTGGATGTTTTTTTTCACAATCCTCATAGTTTGATTGACGATCCCTGAAATTTTTGTTCGATTTCGTTAAAAAATGTGGAAGTTATGAGTTATTGTCTGCGATGCGAGACGTTGTAGTCGCTACCTCGGAGAAAACGAAATTGGCATTTTCACCGTAACTTTGAATACTCATAATTCTGGAACCCTTTAAGATATCTCAAAAAAATTTGGTATGCTTTTATATATATGTGGTAAGATGAAATGTACCGAGTTTCATCAAAATCTGAAACCATGGGTATAATGGCTTGGTCGAACTGACGTGGAATGACCCAAATCCAAAATACCTTGCAAAATCTGTTTTGAAACTATATTTCGCGATTGTAAAATATCAAATACCTTGAAAAATACACTCTATGAACAAAATACTAAAAGAAATGTATCGTGAATTCAAAATACAAAGTACCGATTTTATTTCCAATACCTTTTTCGCATAGTTGTGTTCCAAATACTGGCCAAGCCCTGATGAATATTGCCTTTACTGGCAGTATTGTATCCCTAGTAGTGGGCCTTATGTAAAACGTTTTTATCATTTCGACTCCGGATCAGTACTGTCCAATCAACTCGCCCTGTACTGGTTATTTATATTTTCCAGCCCTAATAACTTCGGCAACGGTACTACGCCAGTATTCAAGCCCAAGTGTGTATTAACAGCGGGCCCAATCTGAGCCCAGGGTGGGTGCCCATGTTGCCCAACGTGGGGCTAAGCTGGTCAGACAAATGGGGCCAACCCTGAGATGATAACATCGTTCCCAGCTTGGCTGTATTGCTTTGCCCGAGGATTGGTAACGCTATGGGCCCAAATGAACCCAGACTAGGCAATCAATACAGCCCCTTCCTTTTTCTAAAATTAGAAAATTTCTTTGAATTCTATCCCAGTGAGCATGAATTCCAGCCCCACTTTGGCCCAGTCTTAGGCCTAGTGTTGAGCCCCATCGTGCCTATATGGACCCAAGACTGGACCAAAATGGAACCAAAATTGATACACGCTGAGGATTGTGTTGACACGCACATGCTCGGGATATAAATTCACCTCAATCTTGGCCTCACGCTGGTCCAAATTGGAGCCAGGTCCAAATGTGCCCGCACCAAGATTCATCATTTCCATTTTCTACCAACCGCAATTCTATGGGAAAGCACAACAGGGCCAAGATTGAGCCAACATGGGCTCCATTGTCATCTCCCAAAATTAGGTTAAAGAGGATGGACCCAGTCTAGGGCCCATTGCTATTATAGGCAATACACGCTTGGGAGGCGTCAAGGGGCCAGATTTCAATTTCCACATGGGCGGTGTTTTTGGGTGATTTGAAAAAAAAATCTAAAAATAACCATATCTCAAAAACAAAGCCTCAAAAAAATGTTCTGCTACTTAGCAAAGTTTTTGCAGAATGTGCTCTTGAAATATAATCTACACGACTTGGGTCACCCTGTACATGAATAAAGGAAGCATAGAATTTGGATATAATCATTTCCAATATGCATTCATTCCTAGACTGAAGAATACTGTTTTTTTTTCTTCTTTTTGTGGGAAGAGACAACTGATGCGAATACTCATCGGAAAAACAACAAAGGACGAAGAAAGTCGTCATATAATCAAGACTAAGTATTTTCTTTCCTTCCCTTAAACTAATCAATAATGTCCCTCATCGATATATTTCGCAGATAAAGAATATGCCACGGACTTTTCAAATGTAACAATACAACTGCATATTGGGAAGACTCGTGGCATGAGGCATAACTATGGCAAGGTATGAAATATATTAAAAGCAAGACAAGGAAGGCCCAGACAAATGGACTCTGTTGCCACTCCCTCCCCTTTTCCCCTGTCTCAACAATATATATTACAAGATAATAACCGCGAAGAATTAGTACAAAACTGCAAAATTATGGATTCATCAATGACGGAATAAATGAATGTATGAAGAAATTATTAAACGAATATCACTTCAGTCGATGTTCCAATACGATTTGAAATATTACAATATTATTCAATGATTCATAATCTGATCGAAAAGTTGAAATCTTCAGTTGAAGGTTCATAGTATATTACGGAATTCGGTGAAATTGTAACATTGTTACAACATTATTTGATGGTTTCAAACATTATGTACATTTGCATATAATGCATGCCAAATATATCTAATAATGAATTGAAGTTGAACAATTTTCATGTGAGGAACAAATTGATTCAATGAGGGTGTTGTTGATGGAAAGAAGATGCACACATTATAGATCTTGACAGAGTTCGTTTTATTAATGATCTCGATCGGAATTCGATGAAAATCGATGAAAATAAAAAAAAAAACGAATCGATTCTGTCAAGCGTGCTCATCGCTAGCACATACAATATATTTGTTGTTGTTGTTGTTGTTGTTGTTAAATATAAATAATATCGATCAAAAGAATATTCTTATTTTTGGATGGATTTGAAACATGTTTTCCATTTTTCCAGATACATATTCTAATACCGAAAGTTCCAAGAAAGCCAATCAAATAACTTTTACAATACAGCTCTCAAAAAAGAATCATTTTCAAGTTTCTCGATTTAGGCTGGAATTCTTTTCTTCATTGAATCAATCATTCAATGATTTATTTACAGGAGGGTGAAGGAATAGACGATCAACTGAATGTATAAATAATATGAAACGGAAAATTATGTCAAACACTAAGATATTAGAGAGCAAAAGGAAGTTTTCTGAACGTTCAGAAAACGTGCTTGGCCATAAACGAGACATTCCAAAGAGTTATGAGAACGTCGTATAAACATATTGAGAATCTCTAAAATCCAATAATGTTTTACTCACGTTTCCCTTGCCGCGTTCCGGGAACGTATTCAAAGGGGTTGAAAGAATACCAGGGGGGTGGGAGGGGGGTACGTTTTTCATGAAGTCTAGTTTCCATGATGAGTTTCAAGCACATGACAAGAACGTTTTGGGATAAATGAAAAGAACGTGCTTAGAACTTGTTCAGTTGCATCTAAAGTGGAGGTACCCTCAATGTTTGGAGTACGTGTTCTTGGGTAACCAAATCTTGTAGAACTACGGATGTGGTTCTAAAACGCTCTAAACCCTTTTAGTATTATCTGGAATTAAGAATGGATTATATTAATGGGACATAGTATCTATTTTCTATCGAAATTAAACATTTTTTTCATAAAAAAAACATCGATATTTTAAACATTACCACTGCAACATACAAATAGGAGCTCTACATAAAGAGTCAACATATACGAATAAGAATATATGTTATCATACGCAGGATGTGAAATGATTCAAGCGGATTCCACAAGTGTATTCTGCAGCCAAAATGAAATAATTTCCCGTTTCGGAAATTTTTTTGAAGCTTAGTTTTTGAGATATAAGCATGTTAAGATTTTTCTCCACTCCAGATCATTCGAAACCACTGTGCGTTACGTACTTAAGCTTGACATCATTGGGAAAAAATTGAACTATTATATTAGGTGTATAACTTTGCTTCCGCCGTTTTGCAATAGATGGCTGTAGCGGTGAGTGGGAGTTGGAATAAATGGATCATAGATGTCATACAATCAGCTTAGGTATTTGTAAACATAAGGCCTTCGAAATATTAGTCGATTTGTTTCTGCATCATAAAGTTATTCTCGATTAAACATGTCAGCTTACGAGCCAAATTCTCGTCATTTGCGGGAGGTTTTAATTTTCTGCTTTAATATGAAGAAAGTCTGCGGCTGAGGCTCATCGAATGCTCTCAAATCCTCACCTATGGTGAAGCCGCTATTAGTGGAAGAGCGTGCCGAGAGTGGTTTCAACGCTTCAAGAACGGTGATTTTAACGTCGAAGACGGCGGTGGAAGAGAGAAGGTTTTCGAAAATGCAGAATCGGAGGCATTACTTGATCAAGACTCGTGTCAAACGCAACAAGAATTGGCAGGATCATTGGGAGTGACGCAACCAGCCATTTCAAAACGCCTGAAAGCCATGGGAATGATTCAGAAACAAGGAAATTGGGTGCCGTACGAGTTGAAGCCGAGAGATGTTGAACGGCGTTTGTGTGTTTGTAAACAGATGCTTGCAAGGCAAAGACAGAAGGGATTTCTGCATCGCATTGTGACTGGGGACGAAAAATAGGTTCATCACGATAATCCCAAGCGCAGAAAATCATGGGGATATCCCGGCCGTGCTTCCACGTCGACGGCCAAACCGAATATTCACGGTTCCTAAGGTTATGCTCGGTATTTGGTGGGACCAGCTCGGCGTAGTGTATTATGAGTTGTTAAAACTGACTGAAACAATCACAGACGATCGTTATCGAACGCAATTAATGCGTTTGAGCCGAGCATTGAAAGACAAACGGCCGTAATACAACGAGAGACATGATAAAGTGATTTTACAGCATGACAATGCTCGACCCGATGTTGCGAAAGTAGTCAGACATACTTGGAAACTTTGAAATGAGAAGTCCTACCCCACCCGCCGTATTCTTCAGACGTTGCTCCCTCGGACTATCACTTGTTTCGATCAATGCCACACGGTCTAGCTGACCAGCACTTCCGGTCTCATGAAGAAGTAAAAAATTGGATCGATTCGTGGATCGCTTCAAAAGATGACCAGTTTTTTCAACGCGGGATTCGTATGCTGCCCGAAAGATGGGAGAAAGTAGTGGCCAGCGATGGACAATATTTTGAATCATAAATGTATAATCAGATTTGTACAATAAAGCCTCGAATTTCGGAAAAAAACGGCGGGAGCAAAGTTATACACCTAATATCATTCTTCCTTTTGGGACTATAATAATTTAAGATTGCTGAATTGTCATTAGCTGTCAGCTTCACCAGAGGGCTCTGCCCTCTGACTGCTTCGCTTCGCTCAGCAGTCCGATCCCCTTTAAATCGTGGCCTACATATGCTCGCTTCGCCCGCATCTTCAACAATTCAGATATCCGGGTATATATGGAAAGGCACTCATCAGTTTTTTGCTCGACTGGAAATATTTTTTATGTAACATTCAGGAAACCTGAAACTAATCGCCTACCATTCTTTATACCATGTTCAAATGATTAAGAAACATGTTTCTAAACAATTGCAGAATCAGGACAACTGTCCCGGTGGAAATGGAGCGTGGAAGTGCAAAGAGAGCGTGAGTTGAGAGTCAATTGAGCGTAACGGAGAATCATCTGGGCATGATTTGAAAAGGAATTGAAATGACTACTTTCTTCACTTTTAGGTTCCCACTGAAGTGGAGTTGTCATAATGTCAACCAGCTTTTGAAGAGTGTTCGGATACAAGAAGGCGTACAAGGAAAGATCGAAACTCTGATTTCCCCTGGACATTTGATCCCAGATTTGGATTCAGTACCCCCGGAAACCTGCAGAACCCATGTTCCTCATAAATCTGTCCACGAATGCAAAAATTACTCAATTAACGTTCGCCTATTGGATTCACCATTTTGAATTGGTTCTCTGACTACAGATTTGGATTCAGAACCCCCGACAACCCCTAGAAACCATTGTTACGTTTGAGTTGCCTCAAACATAGCATTAGGAAAGGATATAGCAATGTAACTTGTTATACACTTGATTAGAAAGGAGGGAGAGGGAAATCTCGTTTCAGGATTAACAAAAATGAGTTCATTAGATCTCATATATAATTACAAATTTATGCAAAGAAGCATGCAAAATGGTATTTCACATCACATTCTTCAACATACAAGTTGAAAAGACTCTTCGAACTCTTCACGACACATAACTTCTCTCAATCCGATGCAATTCATTAGAATAAATTCTTGGAATGATTTCATTTTTGATGAACATGATTGACATTTTTCTTTTCTCTTTATTAGTTGAATTTGATTTTGATAGTCCATCATGTGATGAACTTGCATAAAAGTATAAAAAGTCTTCACAAATTCCGCATTTAAAATATTCTATTTGAAGGTCAGTACACAAAATACACCTTCGGGGTAGAGGATATGAATTATTTTCATACTTATTGGTCTGATTACACTAGTTTACAGCCATTTTGTAAATTCGATGCGACTATTTTTTTCTCATGCACTTTGGCTCGCTGAACTTGAAAATCACAGTAACAAATTTTTTCATGTATAGGTTTTCGAATTATGAATTTTTTTCAATTTAAAAAATTTTTTTCCGATCATAGTTTTACTATTTGAGGTATATCTCGAGCCAGAAATGGCCAATCTGGTTGCATGAGGTCTCAAATTGAAGATAATTGAATTGCCAATGAATATCATTACCGTTCTCACTAATCAATTGGGTAGTTTAAGTGCAACGAACCGAAATATGTGGAAAAATTCAAGTTTTTTAAGAAAAATGAAAATGAAAAAGTCCCTTTTTTGCCGAGGAAAAATAGAAATCATGTAGGGGAGAGTGGGGACACTTGCACCATGGGGTGATATGCACCACAGCAGATATCTCTTAATTTTCCAAAATTTCTGTACTGTTCTTGCACGTGGCGTTTGCTGAATGGATGACCTAACTCCACACGAGTTCACAGGAATGTGGAATGAATCTCTGTTTTTTTATTGATATCAAAAGGTTTGGCACTCTCAAAATCGTTTGATTTGTGTCTCCTTAGTTTTTCAGAAAAAGTTTCCCATGATCTGTAAGTGATCCCAAACACCACGAAACCAATCTCAATCGAAAGTACAATCGTTGCAATATTTTCATGATCCACTTTTTGACTGAAAATATCTGGAATTTTTTTGCGAGCATCAGTAGTCTGTTGATGCCGTGAGGGGTGCAATGCACCACAAATTGCGGGGATACTTGCACCACTTCCGATGTTTCATTTTTTTTTATAGAAACAGGTATTCAGAATGATCCGTACACTCGGATGTTCGAATCTGAATGTTCTTCCGAAGAACAGAAGAGAGAAGGAGAGGAAGGAGAGAGAGAGAGAAAGATTCTTTTGTTTGATAAAATACTCTGTGAAACTCTTTGCTATTTCCATGAATGATCTCACTTCATATAAGTCAGGGGGGATAAACTCAATGAGAGAATTTTCATAATGAACTTCAGCGCCGCCAAGGGGAAGACTACTGGAACTAACCTCACATGGATACATTTACACAAATGCTCAACAAATCATAAAAGTTTGTGACACAGTATCAGTGCCTTCATGTGAGATTAGTTCAAGTACCCTTCCTCTTGGCGGCGCTGAAATCAGTCTCAAGAACGTTCAATTGCGTTTATGCCTCCTGATATGAGTTGGTAGGAGTGACAAATTTCACTTGTTTCCTCCGTTCATAGCAAACACTCTTGTGCAATTAGTTTTCAATAAAAGGTTGTTGCTAGTATCAAACTCTAAACTGCATAAAGTCCATCTTGATCGTTAGTTCAGCTATTCACTTGTATATCTGATTATTCATTTCAAATAAATACTGATAAATAGATTTGAAAATAGTGGTTATTATTCCAATTAGCCCTTCTAATTTCTCCCCATAAAGAACGATACAAAACGATAAATTTTTTCTATAGTTTTCAATGAGGTTTCTGAATACGGAATTTACGAAGTTATATCGTTATCAAACGATAGAACTCTATCGTTCCTTACCGTTTTCTATAAAAATTTAACAGATTGTATAGGGTTTTATCGTGAAATTCGTATTGGAAAAGTACTACTTATTCTAGAACACATAACTATTTTTTTCCAAATAACTGATACTTCTCCTATACGAATTTCACGATAAAACCCTATACAATCTGTTAAATTTTTATAGAAAACGATAAAGAACGATAGAGTTCTATCGTTTGATAACGATATAACTTCGTAAATTCCGTATTCAGAAACCTCATTGAAAACTATAGAAAACATTTATCGTTTTGTATCGGTCCTTATTGGGAAAATTTAGCAGGGAGAGGATCAATTACTCAGGGAGAGAGAAAGAGAGAGAGAGAGAGAGAGAGAGAGAGAGAGAGAGGGAGAAAGAGCTAATTCGCAGGGTGGTGCAAATATCCCCACAGGGTGGTGCAAGTCTCCCGCCATGTGGGGAGAGTTGCACCAAACGCAATGTTTTTGAAGAACACTTATATCATTGATAGGATGTTAGATTCGATCTTGCTATCATTTGCAACTTAGAAAGGAATGTTTGCTCTGTCAAAATCCCATAAATAATATATCGAATGAAGTTAACCACGGAAGTTATAACAATGTAAAAAAAAAGTGGTGCGAGTGTCCCCACTCTCCCCTAAATATATTCAGTTACGAATTCTCTACGTGAAATTCGTACTCTTACGAAGAAAACCACGTATTTACAAAAGAAAATTCATGGGACATTGACGAAGTTACAATCGTTTATGTACAAGTATCAAAATTCAGCTTTCTTTATCCTTGGACTCCTATCTTATTCATAGCGTATACTCAAGTTTAATCGATTCGAATCATTCTTATTATGATATTTTGATACAACATGGATGAATCAGAAATAATTTCAGCTTGTTAATCGTCTTTTGTGTTTTTTGCGGCATTTGTTCCTCTGACATCTCACATCTGTGTGTTATTAGATCCCCTCAAAATGTTTGAATCGATGTTCTGTGTTGTGACATTAGGATTTTATTTTTCAATTTATTTTATCTATCATGAGTGGAAGGAAACGAGATTTTGAGTGCGTAAATCATCCAGACAATTTTTGCCACGTATGCGGTAATTATGTCGTGGAAAAGATTCGCCAAAAATTCACCAACCCTCTTCAAGATCATTATCTGCAATATTTCAAAATGAAAGCTGGAAATCTTGATGAACCATGGACACCAAATATTGTATGCTTTCCATACCGTATGAATCTCGTAGGATGGGCTTCTGGCTCGACAGGGTATGTATTGAGTAATACGTGGATGTCAAATCTACAGCTTGAGTACACTGTTAGAAAAGTTCTTTAATTTAATATGAAAATTCTTATGAAATTCTATAAGTACATCTTAAAATTAATAATATTCTGTGATTCACAACATGTTTATGAATTTTCACATTAAATGCATGAAAATTAATAACCGGTTATGAAAATTCAAAATATATTATTAAATTCCATGCAAACTTCCTAATTCTAATAATCTATAATGAAAAATAACAATAATACATGTTGAAATGTTAAAGATGGCTTCTATGCGCATAATTCACTGCGCACTTTGTTTTTGGGAGCATATAATAGTATATACATGTATACATATGATAGAATCCATAACCTCTTAATTATCACTAATGGTCAATAACTCATGGGTATGTATACCATGATTATATGTCCTAATTCAATTAGCTTTAGTTACATGTGAACAAATTCCCGAAGTTTTTATACACATATAGTTGATAACAAGATAACTTTGAAATATGGGTAAGTCTTGTTCTTTTCTCTTTCATATTTTTATCAATGCAACTCTATTTACGGAATCAAAATTGAATACTTTTATGAATGTATGTATATATGTGTGTGTGTGCAGAGCATATGTGATATCTGAAACTGTATCGTATTTTACAGTCGATTCCTTCAATCGTGATGTAGTCAAGCTGGTTGAGGCGTGAAGTCGTAGGTTAGGTTTGGTAGGAAAGCAGGTTCGATCCCCCGTTGGGCCCCCAAAACTTTCCGCTCCAATTGACTTTGACTACATTCACAATTACGTACTCACTTCGGGAGAGTTTCGAGGATTCCAAAATATGAAGGAAATTCCCAATGATTTGTGTTGAGAACTTCAAGATTTTTTTCTGTTAATTCATAATTCAGAATTATGAATTTTAATATGTAACACATTATTGGATTTCATAGGAATTCCATGTATATAAATTTATAATAATTGTTATTAAATTTAATACTCAGTTTTTAATATACAATACAGTATTAAATTTAATAATAATATTATGTAAAAAACTTCATAATAATTATTATTAAATTTAAGACAGATTTTTCTAACAGTATATAGTATATACTAATTTACAATGAGAAAAATGTTCATGTATAATTTTCCATCATTCATAGTAAATTGAGAATATCTTAACCTGAAAATATGCTGTTGAACGTGCATGAACTATGCAGCAATTGAAGCTATCTTCACGCACTTCCGTTCTAAATGTTACTCGTTTGTATTGTGGATTCAACCAAATGACAGTTAAATTTATCAGCTCCGACAACACATTTGTGGTTTCCAGGTCATAACCTTGATTTCTCATCAATTATGGGAAATTATACAACCAAATTTTTCTCAGTGTATATAATTATTTCATGGATTTTAGTTTCGTTTTTGACTTAAGCGGCTAATGAGATTCGGTGTACCAATGATGTGGAAAAAACCGTTTTGTCATGCAACCGATTGCTATTTTTGTCTAAGCAAACAGACAGATTTTGGAAAAAATATGTGATGGGATTACGCAAATTTACAATCTGCCACGTTTCCAATACCACACTCGGATACACTTTTCATTCCAAAATGCCCCAAATCACCTACCCTTGAAATTGGTAACGATTTATGACACGATACGAAAACGAATAGTGATAGCGATTTTGATGCTACTGAGAAGCATCATCTTTTAACTCAAGGTGAGTTGAATGATTGGGTGAGAGATTTGAACCTTTCAGAAGATGCAGCAGAATTGCATGCATCTCGAATGAAACAATATAACTTTTTGGCTGCAAATGTTAGGATAACGTATTACAGAGACCGTGACAACCCAATCAGAATTTAACAACTGGCGCAGTACTGCACCAGTACCGGCTAACACTGGCGGGGTACTGGCGGTCTGCACTGCAGCAGTACTGGCATTTGCCCGAAATGATAACGCTTTTCCGTACTGGGTACTTGGTACTGGCACAGTACTGGTAACCGGTAATGGTCTTCAGTACCGGCGCAATACGCCCAATCAGAATTCCACAACTAGCGCTGTACTGCGCCAATACCGGCTAAGACTGGTGGGGTACTGGTGGTCTGTACTGCAACAGTACTGGCATTTGGCCGAAATGATAACGCTTTTCCATACTGGGTACGTGCTAGCTGACTCTTGGAGGTCGAATACTGGCACTGTACTCCGCCTGTTGTCAACATTGGCATACTTCGGGTTTTCTGATTGGGTGATTTCCTATTTGCAATCACTGCAGTGCCTGTATTGTATCAGTACTTGCTCAACATCAAGCTTTCAGTACTGGTGTATCAGTACTGGCGTAGTATTGTATCAGTACTTGGTCGACATCAAGCTTTCAGTACTGGTGTATCAGTACTGGCATAGTACTGTATCAATACTTGGTCGAAATCAAACTTTCAATACTGGTGTATCAGTACTGGTATAGTACTGTATTTCTATGTATCCAGTACTAAATCCGTACGTGCTAGCCGACTCTTGGGGGCCCAATACTGGCACTGTACTCCGCCTGTTGTCAACATTGGCATACTTCGGTTTTTTCTGATTGGGAAGCTTAAACAGTCATATCATGCAAAAGAGTGGCGGTTATTCATTGACAACAATAAAATCAGCTTAAAAGCAGTTTTTTCACTCAACGAAAACGAAAAACCATCGATACCCATTGCACATGCTGTTAATACTAAAGAATCCTATGAGACAATGGTCAAATTATTGGAATTCATCGAGTACGAAAAGCACGATTGGAAGATTTGTTCTGATTTAAAAGTAGAGGGCATGCTATCTGGAATACCGCAAGGATACACAAGATATTGTTGTTTCCTATGTCTCTGGGATAGTTGTGATCGCGAACATCGTTATGAAAAAAAAACAATGGCCAAAAAGAAAAAAACATACGTTGGGTGAGAATAATGTCAAATATGTGGCTCTCGTAAAGAGAGAAAACATTATTCTTCCACCATTACACATCAAACTGGGGCTTCTAAAAAAACTTCGTGAGAGCGTTGAAGTCATCTAAGAACCCTGTTCGAAAATCTCTCTACCGCGAAAATCAAAGAAGGTGTTCCCGATGGTCCACAAATGAGAGAACTGATGGAAGATGAAAAATTTCTGACATATTTGCCCCCTGATGAAACTGCAGCTTATAATTTGTTCAAGTCAGTTGTTTCTGGTCTCCTTGGAAATAATAAGGATCCGAAGTACAAAATGATCATGGCCAATTTACTTAAGAATTATGCAAAAATAGGTATACTATACCGCTCTTCTATTCCATCTTTTGTCATATGTCCTGTATCCCTTCACTTTTCCTAACAGGAGTGAATATGTCTCTCAAGATCCCTTTTTTACATTCCCACTTGGATTTTTTCCCGGGGAATCTCGTCGACGTGAGTGACGAGCATGGTGAGAGATTCCACCAACAACTCAAGTCCATGAAGCAGCGTTACCAGGGATTTCGGAATGAGAGAATGATGAAGGATTATATTTGGTTTCTCATAAGAGAAACAGATATAACAAAAAATAAACGACAATTGAGGAGTGAAAATTATTTCCAATGAAGTCATATTATATCTATGTATTGAAATGAAGATGAATCAAATCAATCGAACTCGGGAATACGCTATGAATAAGATAAGAGTCCAAGGATGAAGGAAAAGCTGAATTTCGGTAGTTGTACATAAATAATTGTAACTTCGTTAATGTTTCATGAATTTCCTTTTGTTACTACGTGGTTTTCTCCGTAAGAGTACGAACTTCACGTGGAAAATTCGTAACTGAACATATTTCCGTGATTTCTATTTTTCTTCGGCAAAAAAGTGACTGTTTTATTTTCATTTTTCTTAAAAAACATGATTTCTTCTACATATTTCGGTTCGTTGCACTCAAACTACCTAATTGATCAGTAAGAACGGTAACGATATTCATTGGCAATTCAATTATGTTCAATTTGAGACCTCATGCAACTAGATTGACCATTTCTAGCTCGAGATATACCTCAAATAGTGAAACTATCATCGGAAAAAAAATTTTTAAATTGAAAAACACTCATAACTTGAAAACCTATCCATAAAAAAATTTTGTACTGTGATTTCCAAGTTCAGCCAATCAAAATGCATAACAAAAAAATAATAGCATTCAATGTACAGACAATTTTTTTCCTCTTGTGAACTAGTGTTATTAATGATACGCTCAATAATTTCTTCAAACTGATCCGATTAACCGGATCTTCAACCTCATTAATGAATATAGTGATAAGGTTGATTTCTTTTCTAGATCAGTTGTGTGCTTTCGGAATACTAGAATCAAGGTGTGTACGATATATCGGGTGAATGTAATATGATATAATATGATTGTTATAACGATAATTTCATCTCTTTATTTTATTTTCTCTTTTCTTTTATTCCTTCTCAATTTCTTTGGTATTTTCTTCCTGTGAAATATTTTAGGTTTGTACCGCCATGTATTAATCTATAAACGACTGTACCTAAAGGGCACATGCCCGGGTGAATAAATAAATAAATAAATAATAGTGTCCTGACTTCATTCTAATTTCTTCAATTCAATGATATTAATTGTGTGCAGATTATTCCTCCATTCGTTTCTTCCCTATTACGTTTCAAGCTATTTATTTCTATTCAAAATTTCTTATCTTTTTCTAAATCCTGATCTTGGTTAGCTTTGAATCGTTCACATTTTTGCGATCTGGGATGAATTTTTCCTTGCTTGATTCTTCGAATTCTTTCCTGAATTCTTCTCCTTGTGTAGTATAATTTTTCTTTCAATCCTTTAATATTTCCCAATAGGAATTCAAAAACAACAATCATATGAAACTGAACATTGGATATTGATATTTAAAAAAAAAAATGAATGATAAATGAAGTATATAATTACTTGTTTCGTGGTATTGTGTGAGGACTTTTGAAAATAATGTTTTTAAAGTACCCAGTAACAACTTGGAAATTCGAGTGAGGACTTGAAAAAGAACTAAAGATCTCTGTCAGAACTGAAGAATTCTTTCCGAATCAAGCTGAAGAACTAAGACAGGAGAGAACCTCAAGAATGGGGTCCTTATATACAAATTTTTTCCAATATGGTGGTAAAGGGTTGTAAAAGAGTACTTAGGGTTTTTCCTCCAACGGTACATTCAATACAGCCAGTAGGGATGTTCGATTCTCTTTGAAGAATCGATCCCTCAATCGATTCTCCTACAAAATCGAAACCAAAGAATCGATTCCTGAAAAATCAATTGAAAATTTTTTTGAAATTACATCCAAATTTGCAGAGATAATGACGATCCTTGAATCACCATGATATTGGGTGATAGCAAATTATATTAAAGGCATTTAAGCATCAGAAGAAGCGAGTCAAATGTTGTGCCAACTGTTTCTACAAATTTTAAGTTCACTGGAATTCTTAAATGCGTAATACTGAAATCCACAACTAGAATTAGACTCTGAATGTGAATTTTAGTTTTTTTTTACCGATTCCTGGTAAGCATAAGAGAATTTTCAGAATAATAAATTCCTGCATAAACGTTCTCTGACGAGAGCCTACTTCTTTCATCGGTTAGAATATTTCCAACTCTCGAAAAAAGGCGTTCAGACGGTACCGATATTGCAACACTTGCCAAATATTTTTTCGCAATAACTCTGAGTTGGATATATTTGTGTTTCAACCATACTGTATTGGATTTACTTTCTGAGTAATTAGAGGTTGATCTAAATAATGCTTGAGGCCTGTAGGCATCTCATTTTTATTATCTTTAACGGAATTTTGTGATCCAACTTGAATGAGAGTATCATGGAAAGACCATAAATCATCTTCAACAATTCCTTGTGTTGCAATTTCTTGTTGAGGATAATCTATGCTCGTCATTCGATCAGTATCTTTTATCCAGTTTGTGAACCGGTCAATCAAACTGGAATATGCTGAGGGGTCATTGAAATGAATGTTTTTTAAATCTAGGATCTGATATCTAGAAATGGCCATAATAGGATTTTGTTCAATTTGCCCAAAGCTTATACGAACAAAATCTTGCAGACGGTCAGTCGAGGCAACAGCAGTTTGTGTTCAGAGTTGTTCATGGATCCGTTTCTCGAGGCTTGATTGGTTGAGAACGTCAAGATGACGCCACAAAAAAACTATTCACGACCCGTTGATAGGGAAAATTTACAATCATATTGAAATTGAAGTTTTATGGATGCCCGAAATTGTACTTGATATCATCTGATGAAAATCGTTTCAAATAAAAAGAAAGTATTGAAGTCCAATCATAATAGATGTAGTTGAAAAAAAAGAAAAAATGAACAGATGCAAAGAATCGATTTTCAAAAAAAATCGGTTGGTAAAGAATCGATTCAGAATCGCGATTTTTTTAAAAAAGAATCGATTTTCTCAAGAATCGAATCGGAATCGAACATCCCTAACAGCCAGGTGAGAGTATACACTTGCCGATGCCCATGATTCATTCACTGGGGCGGGAAAGACGGAGTATTTGTTCCTGAAGACGCCATATTGTCGGTCCCCATTATTCCCTTACATACTTTACGTTCGATTCACTTAGTGCAGGTGAAAAAAAGGAAATGAATCATTCCAGAACTTTCTTCTACGATAAATTCGTCAAGTAACGCAAGGCTGAAATGATATAAAGTTTTAAAAGAAAAATACGAATTCATACGTGTAGGGGAGACTGGGGAGTTGTGAGACGGGTTTTGTTTTTGTGGCAAAAATACTATAAAAATAATGTTTTTTTACATTTGAGCGGTTTTAATCTTCAATGCAACTCCTGATACAACTTCTGGCTGAAGGAGTTCAAAGAATTCTAAATGGTTGGGAAATCATGACGGTTTTTCAAAAAGACGCGATACCAGCATTTTCCAAAGCATCGGGGGGTTGTGAGACACACCTATAAATGAAAGAAAGTGGCGTATTTTAATGAAACCTCTACATTCCAACAATAAAATATGACAAAATAAGTAGATGTCTCTTCCTTCCACTTGAAAAAATTGAAGGAGAAATTATTTAAATAAGAAGAATGTGAAAAATTTGAAAAAAAAAATCGAAAAACAGCTCAATTATTCCGACTTGTAATGGATGCAAGTGTAATAGCCTGCTCCTAAATTGATGTTCCGTATGAAGCGGTTGCGGGATCTATGTTGGCCATTTTCAGCTCCGAAATGTAACGTGACAATTTCGATTTATCGATGTTGTATGCGGTACCAACGGTTCTTAGCGGCTTGTTTTGGATGATAATCTCTTCAATGGCAGGCACAAAGGCAGGAACATTAATTGATCGTTTGTCATCCGGATCATACTTATGACGCGGCATGATTAAAGAAATTACAAGAAATCATAGAAAAATCTTGAGAAACACTCAGCTCACAAAAGACGAACATTGAAATTGCATGGAACATTCAAAGTATCCACAAAAAATGCGACATACGTATATAAAGCACGATTCTAAATGCCTTGTCTCACAACCCCCCGAAAATGTTGTCTCGCAACACCCCATTCCCTATATTCTCAAAATGGTTACTGCATCATGGCTACATCAAATATTTATGCAAAAATTCTTTTACGTCTTGAGAGCCTGTTTTCCAAGGCATACTCTGTATACATTCACCTTTGTGAAAAGCTTGGAAAACTAATTGAAGATACCACAAAAACGAACGCCCAAAAAAACTTTTTCCAACGGCAATCAAATCTCTACTTGGAGAGACTATGCATGCGTGTCGATATTAACAAATGTCAATTGAAAAGTGACATCTGAACGAGAAAAACAATTAACAGTGGTCCCTAGATGTCGGATTTTAGAAATATAGGTGCCGTGAGTGTGTCTCATGACTCCCCATGTCTCATAACTCCCCGGTCTCCCCTACTAAAAGAAAAGATCTCGCGATCTCTTCACACCATGTTTCATATGAATCTGTCCAAAAATGCGAAAATGACTAGATTCACGTCCGCCATATGGGATCCGTCATCTTGGATTCGTTTTCTGACTGCAGATCCGAGTTCAGCACCCTCGAAAACCCCTAGAAACCATGTTTCATATGAATCTGTCCACAAATGCGGAAATGGCTGAGTTTACGTCTGCTATATTGTACCCTCCATCTTGGATTCGCCCCTGACTGCAGGTTCGGATTCCGCACCCTCGAAAACCCCTGAAACCTATCTTCCATAATAATCCGTTGATTCAAGCCAGCACAGCGAATATTCAAAGCCTGCGGAGAGAATGACATATCCCTTGTTGACCACACTTCACAGAAATCACATACTTGCCACACTGGGGTGATATCCACCCCAGCGATAAAAATTATTATAACAAATGAACTGTTGATTACTGTCACTTGTCAATTCTTTCAGAACTCATCTAGAGTCTACTTTGAAAGATCTTATAGATTATACAGCCGAGAATCAAATACAAGTACACTAAGAGAATGAAGTGTGAGAAGAAAAATGGAAAAGTGACTGTTTTCAAAATAAAATTCATTATATCATTATTTTGCAATATTTTGAGCTGAAAATTTGACATCATACTTTGGAATGTTATTCTTTGAGAAAGAAGTTAGTCTCCATTCGGATTGTTGCCGATAGAAAAATATTTATACTGAGGAATGAAGGGAAGAAATTTCTGAAAAAATGAACTATACATATGTTTTCATCAAAAATTTTCAGTTCACAACTTCCAACAACTAGTGTGGTCAGACTGATGGTCCACCGGAATGTGACTGCGCCACAAAGCAATCCTTTGGCTATCGACAGATGTCGCTTTGAACCCCGTGCCTTTGGATGAAGACATTTGAAATTGAGGTAGAATGGGGCTGGGGTGGATTTGACCCCAGTGTGGTAAACAAGGGATATCTATGTTTACAGCGGAGAAAATTTTCTCGGAGATCACCTATTTTTTTGGAAAAACATTCTTAAAATAATAGAAGGACTTTTCCGATTTCAATAAGAATTGGATGGTCTCTGGGGAAGAGTTTGAAGAAGGTCCCCTATAAATTTCAGTCTATTTGGTCCACTTGGTCCAACACTGTAAAAAGGAAGTCTTAAATTCAGCTCATTTCAGGGCTGAATCTATGATGCAAACAAATTAAGCCGAAAAAACAATCACCGACACAATGAAAAAGCATTGTCTGAAACTAAGATGCAAACAGAGTAAGACTTTCTTTTTACAGTGAAAATTATCCCGACCACAAACACACTGCCGACAGACAGACAGACACACAGACAACCCCACGGATTATCAATCAGTAGTGCATGAAATGAAAAACTATCCAAATCCCAATTGGATTACTCAAATATTTTAGAAGATACTATTTTAAAAAAAATCTAAAAATGCGCAAAACTAAGCTTCCAAAAATTCTCCAAACGGGAAATTATTGCATTTTAGTAGCAGAATACACCTGTGAAATCCGGATCGCGAATTATATTACACTCCGTGTGCCTATAAACGCCCTACATAAATTTCAATAATTATACACAGCACATATATGATGGCTTCTTACTAAAATCATCAAGTTCATATTAAATATCTCAAAACCATTTTGAGCAGGCCTTATTGAAATCATATCGAAAACTCTTATCATAATCAACGATGGAAGGAGGAAGAGAACGAGCATGGAATCTCAGAGGCTTTTGAAAAAGTCGAGTTTAGGCCTGTGATTCTTTCGTGATAAGGAATTTTCCCATCATTCACACCTCCACAGAGGTACCCTACATGAAGATGAGCTCCGGGCTTCAATACAAACTCTCAACAGTTCTGGGAGGATTATCTCGTGCAGTGTACTGATATCGGTTTCAGTATCTCTGCTGTTGAAGCAAGATACCCCTTCATTTTCATAGAGAATATATCGAATTTTTATCGATAGCTCATTGAAACCTATAAAAACTAGATCTCTCTTCTATAAGAAAGGATGAATTCTGTTTGAAAATAGATATCGCTATCTTGCACTACACAAAGCAGTTGGACATTGCTGTTCCAGAGAGAGGAAGGTAGATAAGCGGACAAGAATAAAACAGTTTTGCGGTTTTATGACACACCTAAAACTATCTTCAAGAAAAACCGGAGCAACATGCTTACTATGCTTAGGTTGCACGAACACCTTCAATCGCGCAAATGTTAGAGCGCGTTTTACACTCTCCCAAGAAATTTGGAAGGAAATAGAATTTCCAGCACACAACATCTGATACGTCGATGAAACCAGCTTGGCTATAGGGAAAGTTTCGAAAACAGTCATCAAAGCGAGGAGGGTGAAAACAAGCGGAGGAAGGTAACCTTCATTCACCAATGCTCTCAACTCTTTCGACCACTGGTATTCGAACCCTACCATATTTTGTATTTGCCAAATTCCACTTCGCACCCCAGTATCTGAACGGTCAGCTTTCAAGTTGGATAGGAGGTGCACATGAAACTGAAACGAGCATTCGTACACCGTAAAAAATGATTGTGCTAGGCTATAAATTTCTGATTGAATTTTCAATCACGAGTAATGGAAGCAATTTCCACTCACGTAAAGGAAAAATAATGTACAGTAGTACTGAAAATCCGATAACCAGTTCTTCAAATTGTTCATGGTGCACATGTTCATGGTTGTTGAGAGAAATCATGATTGAGAATTCAATAACAAGTTTTTTAAATTTCGTGCAGATGTTCATGATTGTTGGAAAAAAATCACTTCCACAAGATTTGAACGCGGAGCGTTGAGTCCGGACGCCGAAGCTCTATCACTCGAGCCACCGCCACTCATGTGGTTGGAAGCATTTTTCTGCGTATATAAAAGGGTGCTTCAAAAATTACCCTCTCAAATGTTTCTATTTGATATAAAAAAAATTCTCACCAAAGATGGGCGCTGTAGCTCAACTTTTAGAGGTCGCTTTTAGAAGTTTTATTTTAGTTTTCCAATTGATCAACACAGGAAAAATTTTTCTTTTATTCAAATTCAATTTACACATGATTAACTCAATTTTTCATAAATAAACATTATATATTCTTCAAGTTGAGTCTTCGAGCTTTCAAAAACTTAGTAACAACTTATGATTATCATAACTAACAGATTAGTTACAGCCATTTGAAAATTGCTAAATTTAATTGAATTCAATGAACACGGGAAAAAATGTTTTTTGAATCAAATTCAATTTACACATAATTAACTTAATTTTTCACAAATAACCATTGTATATTCCTCAAGTTGAGTCTTCAAGCTTTCCAAAACTCAATGACAACGTATGATTATCATAACTAACAGATTAGTTACAGCCATTTGAAAATTGCTAGATTTTGAACTATCCCCACGTAGAAATTCCGGTACTGAGCCGATGGTGACGAACGGGTCGGTACTGCAAAGGTATGGGCCACCAACGGTTGTCTGCCGATTGCGGATCGGTACTCTCTAAATTCCTTGGAGTGAAAATTCACTCTTGCCGCGTGAAAATACTGCAACTCCGAAAGAGTGAAAAATTTCACTCTTAAAGAGTGAATTTTCACTCTATAATTATATATATAAGTATGGAAATCAACTCTGGTGTTTGGAGTGAAAAACTCACTCTTAGGAAGAAGAGTGAATATTGACTCTTAAAGAGTGAAATTTCACTCTTCAAGAGTTGAGCTCCCACTCCATTCTAGAGTTGCAGTATTTTGACTCTTTGAAGAGTGAATATTCACTCCAAAGAATTTAGAGAGTACTTAACCGATTTTATTCTAAGTTCGTCTCAGTACGGGTTCGATATTTGAACCAAACGTTATTGACCACTTTTCTACCAATGTTGGATTAACAACGGCACAATTTTTGAACGCAAGCGTTGGCCTCCAACGTTGATTCGGCACCGAACCAATGTGAATAAAAATCTTTGAGAGGACTTGATTGGCCATGGCCATGTGCACATAGAAATTGACAAATGGTCCAATACCGGCTTGATACAGGCTGCTAGTTTGCAACCGTTGGCGGTCATCCTATGATCCAATAGTAAATTTCACTCTAAATTCCCCCTAGTGCAGAAATTTTGATAATGCATTCAAAACCTTCCAAAGTTACAATAGCGCAAATAACGGTTGAGTAACAGTCGTTGGTACTTGAATACCGATCAATACTAGTAGTATTAGTTCTCAATGTCGGAACTACACTGATTTCCAGTACTGAATTGATGTTGGTAGAGATTGACCGAAAATTTTTGCCGAAAACGATTAAAATTGAAGTTGTGATTATTGGTTTCGAAAAAAACTTAGGACTGGACGTTGGAAGTGTAGACGAGCTCCTTAATAATCCAATTATCATACTTACGATCACATTTCATTGTAATTAACAAAATACTTGCGATTTTCGGTTTACAATTTCGGCCGACAAGCATTAGCCGAAAATTTAAACCGAAAATCGAAATTATTTCATTAATCACATTGATATGTGATCTTAAGTATGATAATTGCATTATTAAGGAGCTTATCTACACTTCCAACGTCCAATACCAAGTTTTTTCCCAAACCAATAATCAGAGCTTCAATTTTAGTCAGTTTCGGCAGAAAATTTCGGTCGATCTCTAGATGTTGGTAACCGGTACCGGATCAGAGTTATTTGGCGTTATCATTCCGTAGTCCGACCGACACCGGCCGCCAACGGTTGCACGCTGGCAGCCTGTATTGAGCCGGTACTGGACCATCCGTCAATTCCTACGTGGGTCGAGACATTGCTTGAAATGATTTTTTATTCGCATAATTTCTCGAATGTTTCATCTTAATTGTGACTAGTGTATTTTTATGCATTACAAGTTTCAAAAATGATTGTCAGTACATATTGTGGGTGGCATTGGTGGTAATGGTATTGCAATGTTAGAGCGGCGCTGGAATGATTGCGTTGTTCTTGATGGAGATGACGTTGATGAATAAAGCTAATTGTGAACAAAAAAAAAACATTTTTTCATTCGTTAGGCCCGGGACTTTCCAGCCCATCCCAATAAACACACACACGTTATTTCAACGTTGAAAGAACGTTAGACTGTCAAACGGACGTCAGTCGTTGATTTCATAACGTTGATTTTTAGTTGAAATTTGATAGGGAAATAGACGACCAGAAATTACGTTTTGATGACGTGTAATTCAAATTAATATTCAAAAATAACCATCAAACGACGTCCTCAAAAAACGTGTTTTGAACGGGTTTGAATCACGCGTTCAAAATGTGTTCATAACATCTTGTGTTTGAACTTCAATTGAAGATATTCTGCTAAAAATGTCGAACGAAACCAAACAATGATTAAAATTTCAACAAAGAGCAAGATAGTAAATGGTGTGGCATACTTTCCAAATTCTATCATACTCAGAAATACTATTGTTCTTGCTATTGAATAAAAAGTTTTCAAAATAATTTGTTGGATTCAATTCACGTTTTAGAACCAACATTAGGATACGTCAATATTCGACGTCTTTTGAACGATGTTCAAACCGTTGATATGACGTTATTTTATGGTTGAGAAACACGTGATCTGCCGCGACATTTTTACGTTGAATCAACGCAAGAATATTACTCATTCACAACGTGTGGTTATTGACTATTTTTGACGTTTTCAAAACGTGCGTGTGTTCACTGGGATGTGTTATAAAATGAAATATGAGTGTCGAAGAAAAAAAAATTGTCTGCTGATGCAGGTGATTCCGCCTGTCCTAGTGATCTGAAACAGGAAAACGAAGAAGTCTCTTGATGTATGTGTCGCTCCTATCGTCTCTACCTCGACTATTTGGTTCCACCGAAAATTGATCAGGTAAAATAATACCTGAAATTATAATTAAAATCAAAATATTAACAAGTTTGAGGTACGGACGATAGCCATGATAGTACTGAATATGGTGTTAAAATTTGAAGCCTTCACGCTCGGTCATTTTTCAGAAATCACCTGCGCTAGGTAATCCATAAAATTGTTCCAAAACTCGAGCGCGCGCAGTTTGAACCTCTCTCTTGAAGCGTTACAAGACAGAAAACACCCCTACCGACTGTACGATATCAATTTTGTCCGTAAAAACTATCGAAAAATGCACCAAAAAAATTCAAATTTTTGACCCGTCAAATTGGAATGTCCCCTCAAAGCGCGTTTAGCATAAATTGAAGTGTACGATATTCTTCCCCGTAAAATACGAACACTGCTAATTCGATTTTGTTCAAATATTACACACAACTCTCAAATCTCATATGAGAAAATATGAATCTGATTATGAAAATTGCAGAAAAGCAGTTGAAAAATAGTAATTTCGAACTTTTTATCATTCATTTTGAAAAAATGCATAATTCTTGCATCAACTAGATTAATGTTCATGTCGAAAAAAAATGTTAATTTTTAGAAAGTATCATGTTTTCTGTTTTAGATAGGACTCACGGCTGTCATTTTCTACGCAAACTCAGGAAATGATCTTGATAATCGCCTTGTGGGGTCAGGAAATAATCAATTGAAACATTTTTTTATAAATTTGAATGTTTTACAAATAAATTTGGGGAGTCTGAAGAAATTTTTACATTATTTCTACTCCAAAAAATTCATCAACATTCTTATTGATATGCTTTCCTCCATTCAACAGATTGTTAATTCCTCAATTACTGGTTTCCATATCTGACCTTCAATCAGAAAATATTAATTTTAATTGGACTCAACTCGATTCAATCAGATCTGTTCATTCGAAGTACGTCATTCTTCAGATCTATTGATTGTTCTTTTCAGATACATTAAAATATCATACACGAGATATAATCAGAGCTATCTAGAACTCCTAAGAGCTGGAAAACAGTTCCTTGGTGTGAAAGAACCAGATTTAATCCAGTAAATTTCAACAACGTTCAATCTTCTTATGCTTGGTTTTGTTTTGTATTTCCTGTTCACATTCGGATTTGGTTTTGCTTCTAAAGTTCTGGTATGGAATTCCCAATCAAATCCTAATTAGTCTCTCCTGATAAGCTTCTCTTGACCGTGAAGCGAGATCTGACTTATCAGATTCTGATTAAAGAACCTCATTAAGATCTGGGTTAGATCAAGGTTTACCTGATCTGATCCAAGGGATAAATTTCCAGTTGAAAATGCTTTAATGAGATAAGAATATCATTCTGATCGGCATTTCTACATGCACTGGAGATATTTTAATTTTATCGAAGAATTTTCGAATGGTTTTGAATAACGATTTGGTTCCTACTTCGGCCCGGTGGGAAAATTTCACTTTTACTGATAAATTTGTAGAGATTTCCAGGGAAGATTCTCTCAAAGGGTTTTGGAGATGTTCACAGATATTCGGAAACATTGCCAGTGCATGAAGGTGTCCCACAAACAAGAGTTTTTCAAAATTTTTCTGAGATTTTCAGAGTTTTTGGATGTTTTCAAAGTTTTGCAGTGGAATTCAAAGAAATTCCCAGAAATTTTTTCACCAGGGTGGTTCTATCGCCCTCTTAAGCGATACCAAAATATTTCTCTCAAATTTCTAAAACAATTTTTCAGACAGATGTTTGCGCGATACTGAAAAGACATCTTTCAAACAAACACTTTTTAAACATCCCGCACAAAGAAAAGAGAGTAATGATAATCACCAACTAGGGATGGGCGATGTTACATCGATGTATCGATACTTTTACATGAAAACATCGGAAAATTTATTGGATGTTTGACTTAGCACACAAGCTACGTAAACGTGAACCTAACGAATGAGAGAAAATAAAGTAATAAGAAAAATAAATAATGAGATAGATTCTGAACTAAACGACAATCAGAACGAGGCGCCAGTCGATGAACATGTTTCGTGTGATGAATCTGCTGCTGATAAGTTTTGGGCGATTCATAAGAGTATTGTTGCAGTCCAAGCCGAACTAAAAGATCCTGATGAAGAAAACGTTAAGTTAAAACAATTTTTAAGCCAATCCGTGGTAGAAAGATCGACTGATCCGCTTCAATATTGGAATAAGATGAGAAACGCATACCCCAAATTATACCCAATTACGATCAAATATCTCTCAATCGTAGCAACTCCTGTTCCAGCTGGACGCTTGTTTTCGAAAGCAGAAGTCGTGGAAAACCAATTGAGAAACAGATTAACAGGAAAAAGATTATTAAAACTTTTATTCCTCGGTTCGTTAGATGAGGAAATGTGGAATTTAATATAAGATTGAACCTTTATGATTAAAAGTTACCAAACTTCACCAAAGTTGATGTGACTAGTGAATAAATTATTATCGTTACATATATGTAACGGAAAAAAAGAAATAGTTGCAGCAACTCCTTGAATAGTCGATTTTCGACCATCTACTTAAGTAGTTGTTGCAGCTACTTAGTAGTCAGGACAAGTAACTCGATAGTTGCACTAACTAACGTAAATACCTGAAGTATTTTGAATTAGTTGAGACAACTAACGTTTTACTTGTCCTGCCTACTAAGTAGCTGCAGCAACTACTTAATTAGATGGTCGAAAATCGACTATTTAAGTAGTTGCTGCAACTATTCTTTTTTTTCCACGTACAGATAAATTAAAAAACTGATGTAAATTATTATGAAGATGAAAAAATATAAAGCCAAAAATATAATACATGAATGTGAAGACATAAATTTTCACTTTTGATACATATATGTTGTCGTTTCTTCCGCTACATATTATTCATTTACATTGAAAATTTTGTGTAAATGTGTTAAAAAATCCGTGTGTTATGAATTTTCTGTTAAATATTCAACACGAACACGTGTAACTTCTACAGACAGTCCTTGTGTAATCGGGTCTGAACTGATTTATAATGTGAAATCATTCAAACAATTGGAAAGAAGTGTCAAAATGACACAAATTTTATTCAACTCCAGATTGAACATGAAAATTGTGTTATTCTCATTTACCAAGGGAAGATCGCCAGTGGTGGGAATTATTTTTTTATGAAAGTTCCATGTGCGTGTAACTTTGGTAGTCTCCGGAAGAACTATTCATCCATTTTCATTCATTTTGGTTTTGGCTTTCATTCTAATGGGAATTGGTTTTCTAGATATGTAAATTTGGAGATCGAGTGTAAGTTGATATACGCAAAGAAAGTACCCTTAACCAAAGGACCGTCAGTGGCTTGAGTGTAGAGATGGGCTTGAGGGTGATTTTCAAATCACAGTGATAGCAAAGAACAGTCAGAAAGAAGAGCAACTTATTTAGCAGTGATTCAATCACTTTTAAGGTTGAAATTAATCAGTTTTCTCGTATATAAATATTTGCACCTTTTTTTTCTTAAAATCAACATGAAAAATTATGATTGGAATAACATCTTTGAATAATCAGATTTGAATTGAAATTAACATGAAATAAAATATACGAGGGTGGATCGATAAGTTTCCGGCCTGACCAAGAGATGGCGCCACTAGGCCCACCTTGAGGTGGCGTTCTATAGTACCATCCTTAGATAGCTTGTAGCTATAGTTTCAGTCCGATCGCCATGTTAGTTTAGTTTTGAGAGCACGCTGACCAAGACGCCTCTGTGTTTTTCGTAAAAATGGAAAAGCTGGAAAATCGTGCTGTCATCAAATACTTTTATTTGAAGGGGTTAACGCCGAAGGAAATTAAAGAAGAGATGGACTCAACACTGGGGACATCCTCCCCATCATATTCAACCGTTAAGCAGTGGGTTTCCGAGTTTGAAAAGGGTCGTGTGAGCACCTCTGATGAGCCTCGCTCAGGACGCCCCATTGAGGTCACAACTCCAGATATGATCGAAAAAATCCATCAAATAGTGCTGAAAGATCGCAGATTAAAAGTTCGTGAGATAGCTGAGACCTGTAAGATGTCATATGGACGTGTACAAAATATTTTGCACCAACATTTGTATATGGAAAAGCTCTGTGCAAGATGGGTGCCGCGTTTGCTAACAGTCGACCAAAAATTGATTCGAAAGAACATTTCTACCGCCAATTTGGCGTTGTATAAGCGTAATCCAAGCGAATTTTTGCGTCGATTCGTAACCGTTGACGAAACTTGGGTCCACCACTACACTCCTGAAACCAAAGAACAGTCTAAACAGTGGATTGGACCAGGGGAACCAACTCCAAAGAAGGCAAATACAATTTTTTCGGCGAACAAGGTTATGGCTACTGTTTTTTGGGATGCAAGAGGTATTATATACATTGATTACCTTGAAAAGGGTAAAACTATCACTGGTCAATACTATGCAGACTTATTGCAACGTTTGAGCCACGAAGTGAAAATTAAACGACCTCATCTGGCGAAGAAAAAAATCTTGTTTCATCACGATAACGCACCAGCGCACACGTCAATCGTTGCGATGGCTAAAATCAACGATCTGAAGTTTGAATTAATGCCGCACCCTCCCTACTCTCCAGACCTAGCCCCGAGTGACTATTATCTGTTTCCTAACCTCAAAAAATGGCTTGGCGGTAAGAGATTTGCGGACAATGAAGAAGTAATCGAAGCTGTAAATGGGTATTTTGAGGAGCTTGACGAATCAGTCTATAGAGATGGCATTACTAGACTAGAACACCGCTATGAGAAATGTATCAGCCTTGGAGGAGATTATGTTGAGAAATAAAAAAAAAAAAAATTCTTAAAAACGTTGTTTTTCTTGGTCAGGCCGGAAACTTATCAATCCACCCTCGTATATCATCGCATACACATATTCTGTCACATACGTATATTTCTGATACTATACCCTGGTGAAAACTCCAATTTTGAGAGTTTCTCAGAAATGTGCAGAAAATTTTCAGCATCACTCTGGAAGTTCACAGAGATTTACAGAGAATGTTAGAATTTTTAAATTTTTTCAAAGATTCTCGCAAATTCTCAGAGAAATATTTCCGCCAGGAATAAGCATTAGGGATTCTCGAACACCTAGAAAAGTATTGTTCAAGCCATGACGTCACACACCAAAATTCAAAGTTGGAATTTCGAAAATCGAAAAATACTGGGTGATAGGTCTTGCAAAATCAATGCAAGTATCAGTTTACGATTTTTTTCTATGATTGATAGTTTTCGAGATAAAGAATAAAAACTACTTGTTTTTGCGTAACCACAATCAATCGTAAACGGATACTTGCATTGATTTTTCAAGACCTATCACCCAGTATTTTTCAATTTTCGAAATTCCAACTTTTAATTTCGGTGTGTGACGTCACGGTTCGGACAATACTTTTCTAGGTGTTCGAGCACTGGGCGAGTTTTTCGATCCAGGGGCTCAATTGGCCAATCAATGCCGTGTACGATAATTTTGTTGACAACCCTGCATTCTGCACACATACCTCAGAGCGGTTCTTATTGAGCAGTCATATGGAAGAACAATCGCAAGTGTTCCTGCTCAGTACAAAGAACAGGGTGATTGGTAGCAGTGATCGCTATCACAGTCCCATCTTTACTTGAGTGATACAGCATTAACATTCGGTCCCGACGATCCGTGTTCAATTCTCATTGAAGTGCTATTTTTTCAATGTATTCTTATGCATTGTTTCAACACGAAAAAAGTGTGATTTTCACATTCGATTCATGTAAAAAAATTCATAAATTACACTTGTGAGCTGTATTGATTCACTACTTATTTTGGATTTCATTTGACAGTCCTAATGTGTTTAATTTACATGTAAATATCGTGCACGATCGGAGATTCCAATCAAAACTTTATCGGTATCCTTTTGTGTTGTATTATTTACATCAAACTTGAGTGACTAGCTAACACAAACACATTATGTAATATCGACACAAAAATATGTGTAGACCGTTTGGGACAGGAGGAATGTGTTGAATTCAACACAAAATTTCCAACTGTGCAGCTCATTTGGAAAAAAGACAAAAAACATCGATTTTTTTTAAATCGATGTTTTTTTTGTCGATTAATCGATTTATTAAAATCGAAAATAAAATTATCGATGTTTTAGCATCGATGTTTTTTTCCAAAATCGCCCATCCCTATCACTAACAAATCAATAAAATATGGACAAACGAAGAACTAAACGAATCAATCAACATTACAATACGCTGAATTACACTACCGATACGTCGAGTAACAATAAAAATCCGATCAATTGTAGTGTATGCTATAGTGTCCTGACATATTTCATTGTATCAATTTTCTCAATGATGAAAAATACCTTTTGTGCATCTTTTCATAGCAAAAACTGCTTTAGACATGCATTACAAAAACATGTGTTTCCACTCGACAGATTTGCAGTAATATATAAAACGTTGCAAAACATCTTCACTTTCAACGCATGGAGCGTGTTTGATTAATTTGCTCTTGTTTTGTTATAAGATATTCTTCACGTGTTACCATTCTGAGGTTGGATGAATTTTGTTTCTGAAGACGTTTTATAACATTCAAGTTTTTATAATGTGTGAATGCATGGAATGAACTGCTATATGTGGATAATTTTCATACGAAATTAACTTCATCTACACAAACCCACATCGCTGTGCGCTTCTGTTCTTGGATTCACATGATGCGACGTTTTAAATTTTCGAAATGCTAAGAATGCCACAAATTACAGTTTAATCAATCCACGTTATACATGCAGGCGCACACATTTTTACATTTTATGTACACAACTATTTGTTCACGAAGGTATGCTCAATTTGGTAAAAAACCGTGTTTGCTAACAAATAATTATATTCCAAATTTAATTCAATTTCATTTCATGTTCAACATGACACACATTCTGTTTTAAGAAAAAACTGATGCTGGAAGCATTTTCTTTTCTTCGTTCTGTAAAATCTTTATGAGGATATTAATATCCCACACTTGCGGGTACTACAAATCTTCTCTCTATCTAATTCTGTGGATATAAGTTGATGACCTGTATTTTACATTTCTAGATTTTTGTCAACCCTGTTTTCCATAACAATGTTCTGTTACGTTTCCCGGTTTCCGGAGATGTATAAACACATTTCGTAATCATTTCATTCTTTGGACATTGTATTTTCAAATATTTCCTCCCTCCCCCTTCGGTCTTCAGGTTTGAAATGCGTTTGAGCGCAAAAACGTGTAAATTTTTTAGATGATTGTTTATACATGATTCGTCGCTATTTTATTATTTTTTTTCAACATAACAATTTTGTCAGTTCCAGAGATGATTACAATGCTTTCCGTATTTCACAGCAATGGAGAAACAATCAAATAATATTATTTAAATTCGATTCTTGTTTTGGAAAAGCACATCTGAAAGAAATCAAACCATTTATTACTACGAGAGATCTCTCACGATACCATACATAATATTTTCCCACATGGAAGTAAAAAAAAAGTACGGTTATCAGAATAAATATCATATTGAAGCAAAAATTATTGAAATGAATACAGAATAAATAGCAGAGTCGTTACCCGTTCATAAAATAATTTCAAATATAATTTTTTCTCATCGCATAAACGTTTTTGCATCGAATGGAGCCGCGGAGAGAAGACTGTTACAAGAATCACTACATTTCTACTAACATAGCAGGATAACACATGGGCTGAAAAGTCCAAGGCCTAACATATGGATGGCGCGAATTTTGCTGCATTCACCTGTTTTTCAGTTAGTA
This sequence comes from Gonatopus flavifemur, assembly GCA_018340375.1. Classification (NCBI taxonomy): domain Eukaryota; kingdom Metazoa; phylum Arthropoda; class Insecta; order Hymenoptera; family Dryinidae; genus Gonatopus; species Gonatopus flavifemur. The sequence goes on from JAFFJZ010000004.1 coordinate 23,738,896, forward strand.
CTAACCTTTAAAAGACAGCTGTCAACATTTCATGATATTCTATTCATTAGTTTGTGAGTTATTGTACTAAGAGTGACGCTATTTTTCTTATTTTTGAAACGATGGATCAAAAACAATTTCGTGTTTTAATTCTACACTGCTTCTTGATGGGAAAAAATGCCGTTTAAGCGGAGCAATGGCTTGAAAAGTGTTATGGGGACTTTGCTCCATCAGAAACTACAATAAAACCTTGGTTTGCTGACTTCAAACGTGGTCGTAGAGACACCGATGATACAGAACGCAGTTGACGTCCAAATGAGGCGCTACCACCAGGAAACATAAAAAAAATCCACAAAATCTGTGCTGTTAGCTGATATTGTGAAAATATCGAAAGAACCTGTTGGCTTCATATTGCATGAGCATTCAACTATGAAAAAGCCCTGTTCAAAGTGGATGCCGCGTTTGCTCATTGTTGACCAAAAAGAAGAACGCGTTGATGCTTCTGAGCAGTGTTTGGCCATGTTTGAACGTCACAAGCCGGAATTTTTGCGTCGATATGTTACAATGGATAAAGCATGGATACATCACTTCACTCCGGAATCAAAACGATCGTCATCTGAGTGGACAGTCACTGGTGAACCTCGTCCAAAGCGCCCGGAAGCACAACAATCGGCTGGAAAAGTTATGGCCTCGGTATTTTGGGATGTGCGTGGTGTAATATTCATCGACTATCTTGAGAAGGGAAATACCATCAACAGTGAAAATTATATCGCATTGTTGGAGCGTTTGGAGGCCGAAATTGCAAAGAAACGACCGCATATGGTGGAGAAGAAAATGTTATTTCATCAAAACAACGCACCATGCCACAAGTCAAACAAAACAATGGCAAAACTACATGAATTGAACTTCAAGTTGCTTCCACATCTGCCGTATTCGCCAGATTTGGCCCCCCAGCGACTACTGGCTGTTCGCAGACCTACAAAAAATGCTCGCCGGTGAGAAATTTCGCTCGAATGAAGAGGTGATCGCTGAAACTGAGGCCTATTTTGAGGCGAGAGATAAATCGTTCTACAAAAGTGGTATTGAAATGTTAGAGCGGCGGTGGAATGATTGCGTTGTTCTTGATGGAGATTACGTTGATGAATGAAGTTAATTTTGAACAAAAACAACCATGTTTCCTCTGTTGGGCCCGGAACTTTTCAGCCCATGTGTTAAGTGGAAATACCCCTGTTATTGTCAGACATTGTAGTGAAAATGTACATTTTGTCATATAAAAGAGGTTGTAAACAATATCTGGTAAATCACATATGTTTACCATGCTGTCTGATAACAACATCGATATTTCCACTCATCTTGCTGATGTAGGCATTTCTCAAAAGTTCTTCTCCTCTATGTAGTTTATTTGTTCTCTCTCCACAAAATATTCCTTGGAATTATAATAAAATATGTAGTTGAATCACATGAACCAATATTCTATTGGTTTTTATCGGTTGATACCGATAGAAAATAGTTTCCTATTGGAAAACCCCGCCGTTTTGTCACGGAATCTGCGGAAATCTATTGGAATTTTCCAACAAGGTATTTAATTCTTTGGAGAGGGAACAAATGGATATTCTCACCAATGTGAATGACTCTTATCAAATACAATTGCTCGCGTACAAAAGATTAACACAACAATGATGTCAGAGAAATCTGGTAGAAAATTCGGCATCACGCTTGCAAAGATACTTCATTCATTGAAAAGAGATTTGGCAAAAGTTTTCGCACAATGTATGGTATTTAGAACTCTACCATGCTCTAAACGGACTGACAGAAGTATCTTAGAAGTATGGGGAAATTCTGAACCCCCATATTTTGTAAACAAGAATTTGTGCAGATCTCTTTCAAGCGAATCCAGTATCCTTGACGCCAGATTTCTCCAAGATTGTTGTCTGACCAATTTTTTCTACGTGGGTTGTTATTAATATTACCATATTCTCCACTTTGCTTTCTCCTCAATTCTGCATTCCTAATCTATCCTATTCCTCATATTTTTTTCCAATTTGGAAGTATTTCTTATATCATTGCAAACTCTCGAAATGTTTCTAAGAAAACACATCCCATACAGCGCACAGATATCCATTAGATGTTCATTGGATATCCAGGATATTTGAGATATCCAATGGAGGTCTAATGGATATTGGACGATATTTGGATGTCTGATGTATGCCATATTCAAGTGTGCTGTATGAAATTTCTCTTACGGAATTGTTTAGACACCAGTTTTAGGTCAGATACTGGTTTTAATAAAAAAACAACGTGATTCCAATCTATTTGATCTTAATAGAAATCATTTTAGTCATTCTCTAGGCCTCGCACATCTTCACCAGGTCCTTGTGAGGGACTTGCCATGTCCTATAAAGCCTTATAATAATTCAGGGAATGACCAACATAATTTCCGCTAGGGTAATCAATTATGAAAGAAAACACTGTGGAAGAATTTACAATTCACACATGCAGGACATTCACAGTAAAAGGTGTAATGAACTTGATTCAATCGTTGCAGCTATGCTCTTTTCATTGAGTTCGTCTACATAAAATGATCAGACTTTGGTAACCAATTGATAAATCATTTCAATTAATTACCTTCTCCTGTCCACAAATTCATTCCCAAAACAATAAAATAACAAAGTTCAGATTCAATGTGAATTCAATTTCACATTTATCGTAAACAAATCAACAAATAGAAACACGTGTTAAATACACGAATATGGCAACAATAGATCGCTACACATGTTTTCTCTGAATCTTTATTCGAAAACTTGAGTGATAACGGAAAGAAAGAAGAGAAAAGGAGAAAACACTGTACAAATTAGCGCGAAACGTTACCGAGTTACGTGAAATGCTTTGTTGGGTATGAAGTTTTGCATACTCGTTATACATTCCTGTACACGGGATTACATTTCAGGGTGAAATAGGAATGAGATTCTCATACATCTATATGCACACACATATTCTTCGCAGACATAAACGAATGGTTGCGAGTTTGAAACTTGACCAACTTGTCAGAGGAAGTTTGTAGAGTATACGACATTCGTCGAGATACTGCTAGATGCATATCACCAGCTTTGTTTAAAACTTTTAACGGTTGAAGTTTCACTGTCAAGAAAAGTGGATCGTGGACCAATCACGTTCGATCGGTCGCGAATTTATGACTCATAATCCTAAACAGCGTTGAATGAAAAACACAAATATAAACGAATATCATCTTTGACAAAAACAACGATTCATAATTCCAGGAAATTTGTATTCCGATCAAGAAAGTAAACACACGAAGAACAAGTTATCGCAACTAGGTTAACCACGACACACGAGCGCATAAATCGAATTCCTTCGTGGTCCTTGGAATATCAACTATTGTAAGACAAAGAACAAATGACAACGGAATTTATTCGACTCACCCTTGTCGTGTCAGCAGATGATGACAAAATATCATTTATCAATGTCACAAAAGAATTGTATAACCTTAAAATTCCAACGGTTGATTGGGAGACTACAACAGATGATCAGAGTCGAAGGATCAGTACACACACGTTTGAAAAAAAAAATGAAAAGTTGACGATGATGATTAATGTTTTACGTATTGTCGTCAAATTACGATTAACATCACGATCGCGGTGTATTACATTGATGACAAGCAACGATTAGCCCGCTTCGTACCGCATAACCACGATGACGACCACGAGATTTACGTTAACAACGAGAAGTAGAGCATCGTCTGCTTCTTTGATACCACTTCGACACCGCCCTCCTCGCGCATCTCCTCGACGACACATATCGGGCGCGGCATCAAAGCGCCGTCGCCGTCCTAAGCCACGCCAACCAAATACGCAAGCTCCAAACAACCCTCGATTAACTCCCGCCAGCCACCCTTTTAGCAATTCTCGCGTTCGTCACAATGCTTAACGACAGGTGGAACCACTAACATTCTTTTTTCATTGTCGTTCAAAGCTGGCGGGAAAGGAACAACTGTGGATGATTTATTTGGAATTTACTGTGCTTTCAATTTAAACAAAACCTCGAAACGGCAGATGAAATCATTGTTTTGATGTTCTTTCATATAGAAAAGTTGTACAAGCAAGACAATAATCAGATAATTTACTTTTGGTAACACTAGTTATAATGTTATGATCACTTTTTCACTTAAATAGTTGTATGAGGAATAATAAAATATTATTGACTTTATATAAGAAATTTAAGGGGAAAATTCCATGTATATAGTCATAATCCATACATGCTCTGTTGAAAACACCCGGCATGGTCCAATATGGAACCAACCTGGTCCCAGCTGGACCAACTTGGTTCCACCATACTGACCATGATGGGTGGCTCAATAACCAACGTGGGACTAACTTGGTTTCAATTGGACCAACTTGGTCCCAACTGAACCAAGTTGGTTGCATCATACAGACCATGATGGATGGCCCAACAACCAATAAGAGACCAATTTGGTTCCAGCCGATGCCAGTTACAGACCATGAGGGCAGTTAAGTCAGATTCAACGAGATCACCCCTTCCATCACGATCTATATAGAAAAATAAATCTCGAAATACCAGTGAGATGAAGCTCACTTATTGTTATCAGAGTTTATATCGAACAAGGTCTGACTTATGTAGGTATTAAGTCAATGAAGTTAGGTATAACCATGCAGGATAGTGCCGACCTGGGTGGAACCATACTGGGTAACACTAACCTAGGTAAAACCATGCTGAGTAGGACCTATCTATAGGGGACCTAGGTGGGACCATGTTGGTCCCATATGGGTAGGCCCTACCCAGCATGGTCTCACTTTCCATGGTTCAACCATGTAACCAAATTCCTACTGGTCCTACCCAGCATGGCCAAAAATACGATTGAATCTAATAGTGAAAAGTTCTATAGTAATGAATTGTTCCTGGTGTTAGTGAACTCAATTTGATCGATTATCCTTAGTGAAATAAGAGCATGCGTGAAGCAGTTTAGTTGCTCTTGTAGAAAATGACTTTCTCATTCCTGTTGTAAAATCCTGATCAATATAGACATAACTTCATTGATCTTCCTTCGAATGCACACATCACTTATTGATGGTTTTTAAACCACATAAACTCCTGAGTTTTCTCCGTTTCAGTGGGATTGATACCGAAGGCTGTGGGAACCAGATTGAATTCAATCAAATTTCGAAAGCCTTGTAAAGTCTCATAGATATTGTTTACAAGTATACTCATCAATCATCGAAGTATCCGATGTACTTGTCTTCTAAATGATCCACTTATTTTGTTTCAACTTTAGAACTTGAGCATTTACTACCCTGTAAATCCGAATCAGTGAAAAGTCCTGAAAACTAGTGAATTTTCCTCATTCGGATTTAGAGGAATACAGGATAAAGTGTCTTGCTTCTGGCTTCTGGATCACTTCTTGGAAAAAACGTAATATTCCCCGGAATGTGATAAGTTTTTCTATAACACATAACAACAAAATAATATTTTTTCCTGTATCCTGAGATTTGCGAAGTGATTCGAAGTACTTTCGGTGTGCTAAATACTAAAAGAATTTCAGTATTGAATTCAATTTTTATAATTATTTGCATATGATAATTATTCACATTTTGTATAATTTCTATATAATCGATCAATTTTATATAAAAAATACTATAAAAAAACGAACTGATTCAAGAAATCTAACTTTATTTTAGTATTCTCGACATGATATTCACTTCGAATGTGTGTTTAAATCTTGAGATAACGAATGACTGTTGACCAATGTGATCAGATATACACATACGAAAATATGACAATTCACGGTCATATTTCTCCCATTCTCCATTCAGTTTCTTCAAATAAATTGAGCTGAAACTCATATAGAACCACTATCCTGAGTGGAAAAATTTGCAAAATTACATGCAATTCTTATGTATTGTATAATTACACGTAGTTTATACACGAGTGATACATAATTAAACATAAATTATACATGATTTTGCAAATTTTTCCACTCGCACAGTGGTTTAAAAACCCTAAAACGTGGCCAAAACTATAAGGAGTCCTTGAATCCGCTTGAGACTCGGAGGTTTTCGGGGTCACTGAATCCGAATCCGTTGTCAAAATTCTGAAATTCAAAATGGCGGATCCAAGATGGCAGATCGAAACTCGAAAATTCATCAGATTTCTGTGAAATTTGTTGCTCAAGACTTTTTTGGGATCGCTGAATACGAATCCCTTGTCAAAACTCCGAAATTCAAAATGACGGATCAAAACTCAAGATGTGATGGAAACAACTTATTCCGTTGAGTTCATTCAGGAACTAGTGGAGGCGTGATGGAAAATTATATATGTATATGAATAATGGTCCCCAAAGGTGGCCAAGTCCGTTGTTCAGCGAGGCCCGGACATTCAGACTGCCCTGCATCCTAGGGGATTGCATGTAAGCGCGGGCACTGGGGCCCTGGTGCTCGGAGGTTCCGAAAAGGGGCCCCTTGTACCGGAGGACTTCGGTGCTGGCAGTGATCCATGCAAGAATACCGGTTGTGGGTGTAGTCGCGTTGCAGGTAGCTTCGCTGGTAATGCGATTCTCCACTATATGCCTATCTCCACCTCCATGGTGGGGGGGGGGGGGACCGGGCAACGTTGTGGCGCCAGCATTCCGGAGTGCGAAGTGGCTAACGGAGGAGGCTGTGAGCTACCCTCGAGGTGCCACGCAGGGCTGCAATGGCAGTTTGCATCTCATGAGCCTAATTGGGAGCATGATGGGCTAGCCCCTGATCCCCCTGCATGCGGCCGAGCTTTGTTGGCATCCCACCTCCACGTGGTCCCCGCTGGACAACACCTGCCCGACTCACATGTGGGTTGGTCAGGTGGCTAGTTGAGATGCTTCCTCGCGAGGGGACGGTCTATTCCATTTGATGATGCGACTAATTTAGTGAACTCAGGAGCTGAGAATGGGGCTTTTTCCAAGTCTGTCATCGAACGTAAGACCTGAGTCGGTGCCCTTTGCAACCGTGGTTTAACAGTTCGCAAGCTGAACGAGGGGATTTCGGTGTCACCGGTCTCCGGCGACTGAACTGCGCGTTGTACAGTTCAGGTACCTCGCCTGCATAGCGAGGTAGGGTTTAGAAAGGCCCCGCCGCAACCAGTAGGGGAACTGAACTAAGGATACTTAGAAAGGGCTGAACTGGTAGGTCGACCAAAGGGGTCAGCCGCATTGGCTGGGCGTATCCCGGCTCCAAACTCTATGGGGAGTCGGTGCGGGTAGGTCCTAGGACAGGTATCGCACCGATAACTTATAGAAAGGGGTGTCTCACCCTTTTCACGGCATGTATATGGATAATATTCAAGGTATTGGTGTATATGTCCTTTTATAAAAATAATCAAAGATACAAGGGCCATACAAAGAGTTAGAATTCCAACTCGACCCACAAGCCGGATCGGGTAGCCTTTTGAAAAAACGGATTACTTATCCTAATCAGCGGCGATGGGTGCATCTGCGTGGTCATCCCCGTGTCCGTTTCCTCGTGGAAACGACAGAGAAGAAGAGAGTTGATCTATCCCCAAATGAGACAGTGAGTTCTACAATTTGCGAACTTTCACGTACGTGTTAATATTTATCTTTGTACAGGCCCTAGCTGTCGTTGAATCTACTTCTTCGTACTTGCCCGACTAATTTCTAAAATCGTACAATATGGCTTCCCTCGCATATCTTTCCCACCATTTCTCTCTTGCCTCCCTCTCTCCACGACATATTGGTTCTCATACACATTATTACAAAGGAATCCATTGGATTTCATTGCAACGAGTTACCCTAAAATTTTTGGGCCTGCTGAATACAAATTTGGAGATAGAATTCCAAATTCGGAATGGCAGTTCCAATATGATTTGAAGATGATGCGAGAATTAAACTCACTGTATCCGCCATTCAATTCACCTACAATTTTGCCAATGCTTCCCTTGACTTCAATATGGTGGGGGAGGAATAGTCCGAACCTAACGTGATTGAATGTGAATTTGATTTATTATACTTAGTGAACCCGCGAGACGAAACAAGACCAGAATAAACTATTTTCGTCTCGTTTCGATGTTTTGGTAAACTATCACGTCTCACCTCGACATCTTGAAATTTTTCTTTGGTAATACCATAAATCACTCCTTTGAACTGAATTTCTGTTTCTCGTCAAATCATTCTCGTCTCGTCTTGACTTTCTCGATTCTCGCAGCATTACGAATTATGTTCAAGAAATATGCGAGTCTCGACGAATCGAATCTTTTTGTATAAAAAAATATGTTTAGTTTCTATTGAATTCTATAAAATTTTCATCAGAAATTGATGAATATTTCATACAAAAAATTCGAACCATAAAAATTTGCACATCATTATTGAATTTTCCAATTTTATCTTTTCTCTCAGAATTATATTCGAATGAAATCTTGCTCAATAGAAAGGCTTCAGAAATGTCAGAAGACAATGTCAAATACAAGAAGTTTTTACAATTGTCTAGATTGAAAGACCGAAAACATTAATATTGACAAAAATGTCGGTCAATTCTGGGAGAAAGAGCATCGCTGGCGGATATTAATACGGAGTTGACTGAAAATTGGTCGTCAATTGAACATAAGTTGATAGTTTTCTAGGACAGAAAAACAAAGAGAAACATGACGGAGAAAAATGTGTATGGTAGAACCAGCAATATAAGAATTGTCAACATTTTATTGCTGGTTATGCGATAAGTTGTTCGTACAGCAACAGCAGATTGTTTCGTTAACAAGAATTGTATTGCTGAAAATCACTGGTTAAAATGACAATATGAGTTGTCATTTCAACTCACAATAAACATCGTTGATTTGACGAAACAAACAATAAGTATCACAGAATTAACAGAAAAAATTGTCGTAACGGAATCCATTTACTGTCAAAACAGTTATATATTCTGAACGTATAAAGCGGTATCATAATTCCCGTGAGAAATTGATTTGAATCCACTTCAGGAGACAATCAAAAATAATATCCAAGTGATATACATTCTTCTACAAACCCTTCACAGTAAAAAGTAAATCTTAATTCCATGATCGACTGATTTTCAGATGAGGCTCAAAATCAGCAATGTTACGATTTCAGCCGTAATATGGGATGAAAAACACAGTTATGGCCGTATTAAATTCAATTAAACCGGATAATATGCTGATTATCAGCAATGCATATCTTATAGGCAGCCATGTAGAGTTTGATGGATAATTCAGTAAAAAATATCTGAAAATAAGATTAGAATTCTTTCATTTTCAGTGTTACAATTGTTTATACGTACACATATATATTTGCATATAATTAATGACAGTTTCAATTCAGTCAAATTATTTCAGGTTTTTTATTTATTATTCAAGGTGTCTAACAAATTCGGTAGCAGTTTGTAATATCACTTTCGTAAAAGCTTGTTATTGGATTTTCCGCACTGTCAATGGATTTTTTATGTCGACACTTTCACTTCAACATTACAACACAAATTGGAATTAATTCAAACTTTCGGGGGTATTCACATTTTCACTAATTCTCAGTTCCCGTGAAATGTTTTCCAAATTTATCTTCGACTCCACACTACACATACCATCAAATTATACTATTATTAAATTATTTATCACATGCGTCGATCGAAACGGTACCGTGGCGAAGTGGGTAAACGCAAAGGACTAGGACAGGTTATTCCAGCAACAATGTGGGTTCGAATCTCCCGATGAGGGTTAAAGATGTTCAATCTTCAAAAACTACGATCATGATATAATTGAATAGTCAACAAGTGAAGTGAATAAATTCACACAACAGGGAACTTTCATTTTGCATTCTCCGAATAAACACAAACAACGTCCTCGTCGTCGATAGGTAACGTTATGTTGAGAAGAACAAAACAAAAAACAATGGACGAACCCATTTATCAGGAACAATTTGCTTTGAATTTCAGTTCAAAATCAGTTTTAATTTCAGTTCAATAGGGATCAATGTAAGCTGTATTCTTGTTTGAGTTTGAGAAGGTTTTCCAGTAGCTGACTTTAAGTCTGATGAGTCTTCTTTCGGCTGCATCTTAAATTCAGCTTATATTTTAACTGGAATCAAGTTTTTCTTTTTACCCTGTTCTTCAATGGAGTTTTTCTTGAACTCACAAACATAAAAACCAATCCCCATTTCTGATTAACTAACAAACCTTACATGAGTTTAACAAAAAAATTTGACGAGTTTCATTCGTTTCTAAAAAAATTCCTGTGGTTCAAATCCTAATTCATTCCCGGGTCAAAAAATTGGAACGGTTTTTGTCCTCTTGTTTCATTTTTAGACTGATTTTGTCCTGATGGTTGAATAATGCGGACAAAAACAGGACTTTTTCAAGATTTCAGTCTGAATTTGCCCTCAATCACTTTTACTCGCTGAAGGAAAATTTCAGACTAAAATCTTGAAAAAGTACTGTTTTTGTCCGCAATAATCAACCATCAGGACAAGATCAGTCTAAAAATGAAATAAGAGGCCAAAAACCGTCCAAATTTTTCAACTCGGGGATTTATTCAATGTGCACAATTTTATGTTTGTTTTGAATGTATGTTCATCGTTGACTCTGAACAAAGTCGAGGATTATCATAAATGGCGATTCAAGTACTCAGTTGTCAACTTGGAGATCTGCTGATGTGAGAAATGCTTTGTTTCCCACTCGGAGGACCCAGGTTCGAATCTCGCTAAGGCAACTTTCCAACATTGGAACTTACAATCGCTTTTTCTTCATACATGAATCAAACCACATCGTGATAGAATATTTGTGGAGATAATTTCGGATGAGAAATTTTTTTCCTCATTCAAAAAGTAATATTTTTCGAATAGGTAAATATAAATTATCGATATAAACACATGATATTGCGAAATTGAATATTTGAATTGTGATTAATGTTGACAATATAATATTGTTGCCAGTTCAGCAATAGTGCCGGTCATGTTTTTACGATATTTATTGTGGGTTGATATATAACAATATTTTATTGTCAATTCAGCAATATTATTGTTAGCTTTTTTCTCTGTGATAAATGAATACAAAGAGTTCGGATATAATTTGTTTGAATTTTGAATAAAATTAAACAATTTTTCGGGCACTTTGGTCGAGGTTCACCAGTGACTGTCCACTCAGATGACGATCGTTTCGATTCCGGAGTGAAGGGATAGATCCATGTTTCATCCACTGTAACATATCGACGCGAAAATTCCGGCTTTTTACGTTCAAACCTGGCCAAACGCTGCTCAGAAGCATCAACGCGTTCTTCTTTTCGATCAACAGTGAGCAAACGCGGCACCCACTTTGATCGAAATCTATAAAAACCAGGTAGTTGTCCCATAAAAAAGGATGATTTTCAGTCCAAGAACGGTATGACTAATCGCTAAATGGATAGTACCCAAGGGGAGAAATCAAAAAAATTATATATAACACATTATATAGTATAATGTTGAATTTCGCCTACAAGTTGTTTTTTTACTAGTCACACTCGGAACTTATTATGTGATGTCTTATATTCAATTCTGAAAATATTTAGTAGGAGTATAAATATACAAGTTTTATGAATTCCTCATAAGATATCTTTTGGAACTCAATACATATCGTTAACAAAAATATTGGGATCATCAATATATCCTATTTATTCCCGATGAATCACGTTCTTCGTTCTGAGTTCTTTTCAATCTCACTTAATTAACTCTGTTTCACCCTCCTTGTGTGAATTATATTGTAATGATAAAGTGCTTTTTCCTATTTCCCATTTTAAGCTAAAACACATATTCATTCTCGTCATTGTTTTTTTATCGAAACATAATAGTTGAAAGACCATTTGTGCTATTGCACTCGGGAATTGTGTTGTTCCTATGTTATCATGCATTCGGACTTTTTATACAAAACTGCAATCAAATATGAAATCAGATCTTATTCTTTGATTGTTCTCAATTCATACGGCACCAGAGTATCGGTTTGATTCTATAAAATACTACCACTATGACTATGTAACGATGAAAATAATGAATCCATGAAAATGTAGAGGATAATGACCCTTTAACGATCAAACAACGCATGGAATTCACTTCGTTCTTGTACAACAGTCTGTGTCTGTGCTGTTTTTCTTGCCAACCAAGTGTCAAAATTTGAAGCTTTGAATTGGTTATTAGCGAATCCAGTGGTTCAACAGTCGATATATTATCAATGAATATATTATGATAATGAAATTATCAATAAGTTGTGAATCAAGTACAAGGAAACTTCAAACAAAGTAGAGTGATATACTGTGGTACGGTATTGTATTATACATCTTGTTTACCAATTGATGTATCTCATCAAAACATTCTTTTGTGTGTACATCGTAATGATTCTATGAAACATACAACATCAGTACACAGCGAAGGTAATTAAATCTAAAGAATTGATGAGAACGGTAAATGAATTACTTACTTCGTTTCAGAGATTCTTGAATGATGACGTTTGGTTGTTGTACAGGAACTAAAAATCAACCCAGGGAAAAAAGTTTAGATCTAATTAGGTCTCATCAGGTCTGATTAGATCCGGATTTTGGCCGACAAAATCTCAATAGATCTGACTAGATTTGGAAAGATTTGGTTAGATCTGTGTAGATCTGGTTGGATCCGAATTCAAAATCACATTCAATCTCAAAGAGCAATTAATTGTTCAATTAACAAACATTTTCTGATATTTTACCATGTATGAAATCAAATTTGAACACGTGTGTTGACAAATATAAGCTAAAATGGCAGTGTTTCAGATCTAAACTTCTTTCCCCGGAAAGTGATGGCATCTAAAAATTATAATTCAATATGATACCGATTTCTTTTTTCTTCATATTCGATTGAATCAAATATGAATTAAGCGAATACTAGTGTTACTATGCGAAAATGTTTTTTCCAATGAAATTGCTCGAAATTGAACGCATAAGATAATCTGAAATTTTTCAGGGTCCTTTGTTTGAGACTTCATCTACGTCTGAAAAGAGTCCAAAGGATGGATTTCAGAAAAATTTTTTCCTCCAAAACGGTATAGTTCATCGATTAACAATTTGATTTTAGATGGTGAAAATTATATATAATTCAACATATTTTGTGTATAAATTATATTTAAATTATATTAACCCGTGAAAAAATCGTTTAGGTCTAATTATGCGTGTTCAGGCCTAACACAGGTCTACAATGATTTTGGTGCCGCTAAAACTAAAGCAGATTGTGAGTATATTCGATACCCTGACTCTGGAAATATACTTATTTTTTTAATGCTACGTGTAGTTTTCAAGAAATCGCAGGTGTAAAATAAAATGAAAATGCACGATTTTGAAACGTTTTATTCAATTATTCCACACGTTAACAACATTTTATCAAATTATTCTTCAAATTATCTCAAAATATGAGTCATTCTCTTCCAAATGCGATTAGGTTTGTTCAAATATCTTTTTTTTTCTCTGAGATACGACAGTTTGAAAATTGTGTTATTTCACCTATTCACTAAATCCATGAACACACAAATTTCAAATTGTCGTGTCACAGTAAAAAAAAAGATATTCGAGCAAACTCAACGGCATTCGGAAGGGGATGGATTATATTTTGAGGTGCATCTACTAGTTTCATGAGAAAAAATTACATTCTGACGTCACGTAATCTCAAATATGTCGAAAAACGGTGTTTTTCACACTTTGACGTTAAAATATCTCAAAAACCACACGTAATAATGCAATTTTGAAGCCAGATTCGGATTCAGCGCGCCAAAATACTTCGGAAAAGTATGATACAGTTGTTGCACCAAACAAAAAGTTCAATTTTGTAGGCCTGTGTAATTAATCATGGACATTTTTCGGCAAAATTATTCGTGTTCAATACTAACTGCACGTGAGTGAGCCAGATTACACCTGGTCGTTCATTTTTGAGCTTTGTCATCGCTTCAACACGGAAAAAATCAGTGATCCAAATTTTCGTTGACTAGTATGTCACTTTTGGACGGAGCACAATTTGGAGAAGAATTCGTACACCGGATTTTAATAATTCGTTTACTCTTTCCATTATTTCGATGATGAAAATAAAAAGTGAATTCCATTGTTCGAATAGTGAACACAGTTAACGAATTATTAAAATCCAGTATACGAATTCTTTCCAAACTTGTGCTCCGTCCAAAATTGGTATACTTGTCAACGAAAATTTGGACTACTTATTTTTTCCGTAAAAGGCTTCAATTTTGTACCCACGTGGAAACCCGTGACCAAGCTTAATGATCATGCCTGACAAACCATTCTCCCTCGTGATCATGCAAAATTTCACCAACTGAGGAATATCCATACAAGATAACAAAATAGATAATGGAGCATAATCAAACGTGTTTGGGCGTGATTGGGCATGATTAGTCCTCATCACGTGGGTACAAAATTGAGGCCTGATCACGCCTGATTAGGCTTCAGTTATCAGCCCTGATCAGGCATGAGCAAGCGTGAAAAATTTTTTCACGGGAAAATTTGAAAATTTTCTCATTCGAGTTGGTTTGATTCATGGTTACATTTTTTCATCGCGCAAATTCAGATGCAATTCCAAAATAGAACACCTGAGGCATATTCTAGAATCGTCTCTAAATTCTATACAAATCCCACTAAATTATCTTCTAACCCGAATCAAAGTGTGGAGATAACTGAAAAAAGAATTTATAAAGAATAAAGAATTAATAGTTCACATCAAAATTCACGATTCATTTCATATAATCGGATGATCTGTTCATTGACAGTGAACAACGGCAAAAAAGTACATAACAAAAACAATGTCGACATTCGAAAAAACTCTCTCTTCCAAATTTTCTCCTATCGAACGAGCTGCTATGTCACTTGTATTGGAAGAATGTACGAATGCATTAATGATTCATCTGTGCACATTGAATTTACTATGGAAGAAAAACAAATTCAATTCTTTGGATTACGTCATTCCAGAAAATGAGTATGTTTCTTTGGAATATTCCCTCAAAGTATTAACTATTATATCTATGTTTCATATAATTTTCAGGAATTCAGAAGCTCCAGACATACCGATAATTAGCGAGGAAGTGAGACTAGCAATGAAGCAATCACAAGATCAAGCGATTTATGAAAAATTACAAAGAGATAGGTTAGTTTCCACAAATCATGATGTTATGCTAGTTATTTGAATCGTTCATAGAAAAGAAACGAAAGTTCCAACTCGCAGAATCTGATGAATCATTGGTGTTTATCTTCTCAAATTACCTGTTTAGAAATGGTAACATCGCACTGAGTGAAGAGTTTATTTGTGTTTAATGAATCTTGTTTTGGATACGGCGGAGTGAATATTTACTACATACAAACATGACTTATTATCCTCAGATGAGGTTTATTACCAGTTGAAAGATGGCATATGAGGTTGTTCAACGGTCAATAAACTTTATTTATAGTTGATAAGCCGAGTGGAAAAAATATTTATCTCGCCGTATCCAAAGTGAGCTTTATTAAATACAAATAAACTCTTCTCTCAGTGCGTTTGGAGAAAATACTGCAAGATTTTACATCCAGAAGAAAAAGTTGTAAAATTTACATCTTGTGAAATCAATATTTGGACAATTTCAGAAAATAGTTCGAGCTACCACAATTTCAGCCGATTAAATAGCCGAGAATGTAAGATTTACATCAGCTGTAGTATATCTTACATTCGCTATTGTAAAATCAACTTAAATTGTGGTCAAACGGAGATGATAGTCCTTGCCCGTGTGGAAATTAATTCTTGACAGCAGTTTGGGCCAAATTAGGCGTGCTGATTTTATTTCGGGCTCTGTTTTGGTTACCTCATAGGCCCTAGACAGGATTGTCAAGCACTCATCTTCAGGGCCTGCATAGTATTCCCAACTTGGGCTTATGTAGGACACCCATGATGAAGCCAATGCAGGCGCTGAAACTAGGACCTTTGAAGGGATAATAAATTGTTGCGAGTATTATCAAATTGAATAAATATTGCGAAGAGAGAATTCCAGGTGAAAACTTCCTCGATTGAAGATCAGACTATCTAAGGCACTATCTGTACTCAGACCACTCCGACTTTTAACCCGGACAGGGCCTGGAATGGGCCGATTTCAATTTCTACAACAAAACAGAACAGCCTCATTCAGTCTTGGAATTAACCATACAGTGATGTTTTTTCCGATTTTTTGACATTGTTCACCGATAGTGTGAACACAGTAATCATGGATGAAATATTCTTTTGGAGGAGGTCTTGTGAGGCCCTTTTAAGGCTGTAGTTGGTGTACCTAGATTTTGAAAACCTGGGGAGAAATTGGTAACGCAGCTTGACCCCATATGGGCATTATATGGGTGTTCCTGAGTTAGAGAAATCAGGCTGAATATCAGCAACCCGACTAGGCTCCGTAGTGGCCAAGACTAGGCCTGGGTCGAGGGGGTCTAGAGGGGGCTATAGCTTTGGGCCCCGTTTACCGGGGGGCATAGATCTAAACAAGACATTTGTATGTATCTGGGCCATACATGTTTGGAACCGCGAATTATTAAATCCTCCTCAGTTGTTATTTTCCTGACGGGTCTGTGTAACCAAGCGCGTTGTCTGAACATTCAGGAAACGTTCCTCTGCTGTATGGGAACGTTTCTTTCACCGTTCTCTCTTCTCCCCCATCCCACACAGCACTTTTGGTCTTCAAGATATCTTGAGAAACTGTTCAAAAAAGTTTATGAAGTCTTATGCAACATGAAAAGATATCCTTAAGATGTCTGGAACAGTTCCTACTTCTGAAAGACATCTAAAGGATATCTTTCAGAAGATCTGAAACTTTTCTTCCGAGATTATATCCTTTAGACATCTTATAGAAATCTTTTGGAAGTGAGAACTGTTTTAGATCTCTTAAAGATATCTTCTCATGTTGCATAAGACTTCTTAAATTTGGCTTGAGATATCTTTTAGAACTGAAATGCTGTGTGAGACAGTTTTCGATTCCGCTTCATTTCAGTTTCATTACGTTTTCACTGAGTTTCAATCGAATAATTAGTTACGTTTCCCTTGAAAAATCTTCTCGAGAGTTTAATCGCTTATAAAAACAAAACGAAAATACAAACCCACAAAATCAGATTAATCGTTTTAATTTATCTTCTCGAATTAACTCCTTGGAACTGGAAACATCGTTCAAAGGATGTACTGCGAGATTTGTTATTTGATTACCATTTCGTTCCAATAAACGATTCAAACGTTAGCAACGTTAGCCTGAAAATCGGTTTGCTACCCAGACACTACCGTAGTCTTTGATGTATTCATAACGCCTTGTTTATAGACTCTTACAACTCCCGAGGAACTTGAACAAGGTCCATGAACTTATCCTAAACTGTTATCCGGTTATAATTGGGGGAAAATGTTTCAGTTTTTGCACCAAGAACCA
The DNA here is from genome assembly GCA_018340375.1 of Gonatopus flavifemur. NCBI lineage: Eukaryota > Metazoa > Arthropoda > Insecta > Hymenoptera > Dryinidae > Gonatopus > Gonatopus flavifemur. The sequence continues at coordinate 23,756,313 of JAFFJZ010000004.1, forward strand.
AATAATAAACCGGTTATTTCGAAAATCGGTAACCGATTCGAGTGTCTAGTCGTGCAACCGAGCGGAGATAACGCACAACATTAGTCGTGAAGGTCTTACAGCCTCATTGCATCTTTCTACGATCGCTTTCGTTCTTCAACAGTTCCTTGATCCCTGCATTGTAATCGGGGTGTAAGGATTTCCAGAATTATATTCGCCTACACGGTGCAGGGTGAACGTATGAAGAGGGTCGACTGTTTCTAGAATTATGATTCAAGATGACGTGTTGCATTTCATTTTTTTGAGTGGAAAAAGAGTGGTGGAGAAATAAAAATTTATGAATTATAGAATTTTTGAATCCATATCCTTTTTTCCCACAGTCTGTACGTGAACAAACTTATGGAAGAATTGAAAAAACAAATCCAACAATACAACCGTTTCAATGTACTATCAAATGAAATACGAGAAAACATATTTCAACAAAACGAGGAAAATTCTTTACTTCGACAGAGCGAAGAGATGAAAATGACCATCTCAAACCTGCATGACACAATTGTAACTGAGCATAGCTCAAATGAAGAAAAACGGGAAGAATTATTAACCCAGCTGGATAAAATACAGGTAGGTCACGAATCTCTCTGAACGATCACATTCAATCACATTCATACATATTTTATCTCTATTCTTCGAAATGTTCGGCATAAAGACGCTACTGAATATTAATGTTGAGAATTTGTATATCACATTCATGAAATCGACCGAATTCTGATCATTTAATGTTCGAAAATGTGATCAAAATGCAGGACAAAATTTCAACAATGGATCGCTCAAAAAAAGATTGATATCAAAACAAGACTATTCCTCTCATTTTGATGCAACTTTTCCTCTGATGTATGGTGTTAAAAGTATTCCTTTATATTTGTGAGGAGCGGTCTTTGTGGTCACAGAATTTTTATTTGTTCCAAATATTCTCAATCGTAGTGGCATATTCTCAATTGGAGAAGTGAAATATCTTTCTTTTATGATGGAGGTGGTTTATTGTGTATACTCTATTGTGCACGAGAACAGTTGCAGCCCCGATAGATTCCCATACAGAAAATTGCCATTGGCAACCAAGCATGGCACAACACTGAAATGATAACATCATTTTATGATTTATCAATGTGTTTTTCCAATGGAGCCCCATCATTGGTGCAGAAATGGCAATGAAATAGATCATCATTGGCAAACAAAAGAAAAATTTGTTTATCAATGTTGCGCCAATGATAAAACTTTGAAAAATAATTAACCCAAAAATATATAAAAAGTATACGCATTTCACAATTCCCAATATATGTTATTTGCGATTTTATTGTGTTTCCTTCATTTATCTGTAAATATCTCGGTGTTTTTCGTCGCTCAAGTTTGCCATAAGAAGTATACGCAATTCGGATCAGCGATAGGAGCCCTCTGGTGTCACCTGTAACAAAGAACGATTGACTGTTCTTCCAGAGTTATTTAAGTCTTATATATTCCTTGTATGCATCTCTCACTACTCGCGAGGAACACTCGATCGGTAACTCAGCTAGAAATTCAACTATAAAGAGTTGAAATTAAGGAGCCTTCCAATATTGAGCCAAGCTATGACCAATGATCGGCGCTACATTGGAGACTAATTTTCCTCCATACTAGACCAAAGTTTGTGGCAATATTCAACCACGTTTCAAATGATCCTCACTTTCGATAGAATCTATCGTTCGGTCAATGTTGAACCAAGGATGAGCCTAGCAAGCGCCAAGCCTGGCAGAATTGTGTAACATTATATTTGTTGTTGATCAACATTGAATATTTATAGATTGCCAAGCCTTGCCTGTCAACATTGCACCAAGCTATATTCTATCGTCAGCATTGGCGGAACCTACAAATTTTCATATGGGTTACAATTTTGTGTTCAAAACGGCCCACGTTTTGATCGAAATCAGTCCGGAATGTCCATGGATGTCCATTTGTTTGAAATTTTGGATCGACGTGAGTTGACCTGTTCATTACTTATCCCATGGGTGTCCGCAGATGTCCATGTCCGAAACCTGTCCGAAGTTGTCCACGATTTCAGGGCTGACAAATGACATAATTGATAACTGTTTGAGGCTCGTCCTAAGAAGTCCATGACCGAAACATTCGATTTGGAACTCTGTCCCGGGGTCGTCAAGGTTTTCCAATACACAAATGATTGTAGTTCGTCCACGATCTACCCGTAAATATCCCCGATCGAAATACCGGGGTTGAAATTGTGTCACAATGTTGTCTAGATTTGTCTATAACAGAAATAATGTTTTCTCCTGCGTACTCGGTCCAAACCAGTCCTAATTTGTCCATAGTAATGATACGAAATTTTCAGCTGTATGATGACCTCATAGCCAGAAGAATTCAAGGAGAATCCTCTGAGGATTCTACAGGAAATTTTTTCTTGATTCGAAAGAACTCTAAAAAAATTCCAAAACAGTTCGCAAAGAAATCCAAAAGAGATCATCAATAATCCTAAGAGAATTCATAAAAAATCCTCAAAGAGTTAATAAGTAATCCTAAAAGATGTCTCAAAGAATTCTGTAAGGGGTATGGTCTTGAAGTTTGAATCGTTGATAGGAACGAACCGAAAATCAAAACATCCAAAATCTAATGGATCATTGTTTCCTGTCCTTTCGAATTGACCCCTTCTCTGACAGCGAAGTGCTAGAAAAGTTCGCGACAACTTTCGTCCGTAGGTTGTCTATAGTTGTCCATATTTGTTCATAGCCAAAATGTGAAACTTTGAACTATATCCCGAAGTTGTCTACATGTTTCCATGGCAGAACTGGGCCTCTCTTGTCACCGCAGAACAGAATCAGACGCATGTAGATGTAACGCAGATCGGTTCAAAAATCGGGTCAAATGAATTCGGACAGGAATGGATGTGATTGGGACGTAGAAATAAGCATCGTGGACATCTCTGGACATTGTACGTATGTGTATCCTATGGCCCCCTAGACATCTGTGGACATCCGTAGACAAGTTTCTGAAATCACGAATCCGCCTGATGATCACGAAACAAGGTCTGGCTATCCAAGCCCCTATCTGTACCCAGACCATTTCGACTTGTTTTCAGACAGGGCCTGGAATGAACCGATAGTATTCTACCCAACATTACTTTGTTCATGCATTATCGGACTGTATCAATAAACAGAACAGCCTTATTCAGTCTTGGAATTAACCATACATTGGCGTTTTTTCCATTTTTTCAACATCGTTCACCGATAGTGTGAACACAGTAATCATGGATGAAATATTTTTTTGGGGGTATACACCGCAAAAAGTCGAAATTACCAATACGATTTCAGTAAATTTGTTTTTTCACGTGGGTTTATATTCAAAGAAGGAATCAGTATAAGGATGAGGCCCTATGCAGGCTGTATTTGGGTGCATTCAGATTTTCAAAACGGGGAAAACGTTGGAAAAACAGCTTGGCCCTACATGGGTTGTATACAGGTATGCTTAAATCAAGATCCTCGGGAGAATACGGGAAGCCTTGCAAGGCCCTATTAAGGCTGTAGTTGGTGTGCCTAGATTTTTAAAACCAGGGAAAAAATTGGTAATGCAGTGTGACCCCATATGAACTTTATATGGGTGTTCCTGACATAGAGAAATCAGGCTGAATATCAGCAACCCGACTAGGCCCCTTAGTAGCTAAGGTTAGGACATCCTAAGTTTGAATACCCAATATAAGCATACAGAGCCTACATTCAATACAGGACGCCCGGAAAAATTTCCATACGGGAAGATTCCACTGTTCCAAATTCAAAGAGTCGAACTGATCAGAACATCCATTAAACATAACTTCTCGAGTGGTCCAAAATGTGAAACAAACGAACCAAGTTTTTTTGGTCCCAATCTTGTCTAAAACACGTCCCTCTGGAGATACTATTTCATGTCCAGAACTCGTTCAACGGAGGAAATCTGTGGGTGGAAAAAGAACATCAAGAAAAGAGCATGGAGGAAAAAGGTGTGGCTATTTAAAAAAATCCGTCTTGTCTAATTGAATAACCTAACGATGATAATACCCTATTTTTACAAACTCATTCGTTATAATTATCTGTTCTTCACTAGTCTGGTGAGATGGATTCGTTCAGAAAGCAATTCCCCTCAATCCCAGCAGATTTTTTTCCTGACCATATAACAACAACCGAATTCCACTGGAACAATGCTGCCGTACAAAGCAAAAAAGCCGTCACTCAATTTTTTGTCGAAAATGAGATTCATGTACCATTCAATTCAAAAACTTTCACTGCATCGAATGACATGAAAAAATTTCTCCCAAAAAACTTTTTTACTTTGTACGGCAGAATGAAATTCCCCCAACGTGTACTGCCCATAATGACAATGGGCCCCAGGCTGGGTTCATCCTCTAAAACCCAGTATTGGGGAATGACGATGGGGCCCATGTTGGCTCAATCTTGGCCCTATTGTGCTTTCCAATACAATTATCTCGGTCCCAATTTGGCCCAGCGTTAGGCCAAGATTGGGATGAAGTTGTATGCCAAGCATGTGTGTACAATCTTCAGCGTGTATGAATTTTGGTCCCACTTTGGTCCAATCTTGGGCCCATATAGATAGGATGGGGCTCAACACTAGGCCTAAGAGTGGGCCAAAGTGGGGCTGAAATTCATGCCCGCTGGGGTAGAATTCAAAGAAATTTTCCAATTTCAAAAAAAAAGGGAGGGGCAGTATTGATTGCCTAGTCTGGATTCATGCTGGTCCCATGGTGTTATCAATCCTCGGGCAAAGCAATACTGCCAAGCTGGGAACGATGTTATCATCTCAGGGTTGGCTCCATTTGTCTACCCAGCTTGGCCCCACGTTGGGCAGCATGAGCACCTACCATGGGCTTAGATTGGACCCATCGTTAATAAACACTAGGGTCTGACTATTCCAGCGAATTCTTTCTCTCATGAAAGACAACAACAATATTCAAGTTTCATCCCTGCCAATTGAACGAAGGTTGTCGCAGAATTTTGATATGTCTTCCTCTTGTTATCAGCATCTCACGTTTTCGATCCATTCCTCCCCACATCCTTGTTTTTCCACACTGAAGGAAAAAAGTATTGGAGCCAACCCTGCGGCGAGTTCGAATATGGCGAATCTCGCCGCGTGGTCAAGTCAACTGGATGTAGATTGAAATAAATGCTTATTTGTTCATTTCAATCGATATTCAGGTGAGTTAACTGCGCAACAGGATTTGTCGTATCAATTGCCGCCACGCCGCTAGGATCACCATAATCGGAATATCAAAAGTATTGAAAAGTATATTATTGTGAATATAAAATCTCATTCGTACTCTCTCATGTGGAAATTGCCGGAGTTGACAAATCGCCCAGTACTGGAAAGGTTGTATTTGCCAGACTTCGGCAAAAACGACTGTTCCTGTTCAGGCCCATTATTGTTTTTCAACTGGCTGTACATGTTTGACGGAGTTGAGACGGTATCGGTTGACGTGGACAGACAGTGTTGGGCCAGTAATGAATCAATACTGGCCGGAAAATACACGGATCGTAGTGTAACGGAGCCGCGCCAGTACTGTGCCAGAGTTGGGATGATCATTCAATATATCTAATCGACAATGAAGGGCCAGGATCGGTAGGGCAATGGCTAACTACAAAATCGGTAGTCGAACTACGTTAAAACTGGCCAAGACTGGCAGGGTACTGGCATTTGTCTGGAATGATAACGCTTTTCAGTACTGGGGATTGAGTACTGATGCCATTATTCGCAATCAGTGCAGGGCCAGTACTGGGTTAGTACCTGGCCGGTATCGAGTTCTCAGTACTGGTTTATCAGTACAGGCATATTACTGTATTTTTATGTATCCAGTACTGATCCCGTACTTGTTGACCAAGTGTTGGAGACCCAATACTGGCACTTCACTGCACCTGTTGTCAACATTGGCATATTACGGATTTTTCTGATTGGGTTATGATCTTGGCAACTCGGGTGTTGTGGTCAGCCGGAGTCGCGCCAGTATTGAGCCAGCGTTGGTATTATGATTCAATATGTTCGATAGACGACATGGTACCAGTATTGGTGGGACTCTGGTTGACTACGGAATCGATAGTCGATTGACATTAAAATCACGATCTTGGCAACTTGGATTTTGTAGTGAGCCGGAGTCGCGCCAGTATCAAGACAGAGTTGGTATGACCATTCAATACGTTCGATAGAGAACAATGAAGCAGTATTGGTAGAATCTTGTTTCACTACGGAGTCTATGGTAAATTGCGTGACTTCGAGGGAATTGGTGCAATAAATGGGAATTTAAGTGGTCCGTTGTCAACTCGGAGATTAGCTGATGTGATAGAGACTCTGTTTCTCACTCGCAGGTCCCGGGTTCAATCCTTGACCAGTGAACTTCCATGAAACCACTTCCAAAGCGTCTTTCTCAGATAACGGTGATGAGAAAAATAGATTCACAAAGTTTCGAAAGTTCAAATTCAATGTATTTTTGTTTTTTACTTGAAATATAACTCCGGGGATCTCTAATTATCAGCACTGTGCCAGTACTGGGTCGGGTCTGAATTCCTACGTAGGATGTATTATTTTGACCCTCTACCACTTCTCATCCAGGTGTGGTAAAACAATTGGTTCTGTTGCAATGCCAGAGTTCCACCATAGTAGGCACACACCAAATATCGCTACCGACGGGGTGGTAAATGTTTTACTGGCCCTTATGTAAAATGATGTTATCATTCCGACTCCTTGCCAGTACCGTCCAAACCACTGGCCCCATAAGGGCAAGGTTGGATTTGCCAGTACTGGCAACTCTGGCAACAGTACCGTGCCAGTGGCGGCCCGCGTGTACATTTCCACATGGGCTGATTCATTCTCTGAAATCATTTTGTCATTAGTTATTACAAATCACCAGAAATTTCCCTATCACTTTTCAACCACCATGTAACGAAAGATAACTATCCTCATCTCATGTTTTCTTACATGTTAGTTGAACAAAAAGCAGAGAATTTTCATAGACATTCATGTACAGGGAAAGAAAATTTCCGAGAACAATAAAATATTCGATTAAATAGTCGCAACAAAATATTTAATCGATTTTAGGAAAGTTTTATTGAACCATTTGAACATCCTGTGTCATTGAAGAAATATTTTAGAGCATATTAAATATTTGCTTGATCAGATATATATTTAGTTGTGTCGATAAAAGTTCATCCTAATCAATCAAGTACTTTCAGATCGGTATTGTATTCTTCCTGGAAATTTCTTCTTTCGGTGTAAGAATGACTATCTTCAGGTCATGTTTGGAACCTTAGAGCAAAGCAAAATCTTGAAGGAATGACTTTTAAAACCGCATAGCACGTATATAAAATGTTCCCCACATCAAACTGATAATGACGAAGTGAATTCGAATATTTCAATGGTTATTTTTGTATAATAATCAATAAGTGTCGGCGTCGCGATCATACCGAAAAAAAATCACAATGTTTTGACCTCAATTCGAGATTTTACTCGGTCATCTGATTTTGAAATGAATCCATACAATCATGTGCTATTGGAAGGACATTTGTTCAAATGATTTCAACAATACCACCAAAACCATGATTCTCCGAAATAAATGTCGAAATCAAACAGCCCAATCCGGATGTTTTATTAACTTATCGTATATTCTTATACAATATCGTAGATGTTGCTGAGCACTGATTCTATGAATCACCTTATTTACATATACATATTACACAGGACAATAAAAAACATTATTTCTCTGGTGCCCGGAATATAGGAAGTGATGTGGAGTGATTTTAGTATGTTGAACGCAAAACCAATATCAGATTTCTTGAATTGGCTCAATTTCATTTGATATATTCATGAAGGCTTCTTTATGAATTCTCCTAGTTCCAAATGTATTCATCATGAACTCATCCTGAACTGTTGTGCTGTTTGGGTTTATTCTGTGTCATACACAAATTTTATATGATCAATAAATTTTACATAAAAAATACATACAAATTTTTCCTATACATAAGAAATTATAAAAATTGAGCTGATACAATAAATCTGATGTTGTTTTCGTATTCAGCTCTTCAAAATTATTCCGAATCAGTTCCTAAACCTCAGGGATCAGAATGGCGGTTGACCAGTGTTATCCCAAGCAAAACTGTGATAACATCGTGACGCCGTTGTGACTGAGTGTGTTGCTTGGGATAACTTATGTAAATTGTTATTAGAATTTCCCTTTACCTTCTGAAAAATAAGCCCATATACGGAAGTAAAAAATTATTACGTTGCGAAAACAGAAGTTTCATTGATCGAAATTATAAGCAGCCTCAGAAATTATTAGCATAACTGGGCATGTAGCTAGAGCTCCGAGCGTTTAAGAGGGGCCTCTTTAATTGAATATATGAAAAAATATACTTGAACTTCTGGAAATCTTCTCAATGGTCCCCTCAAAAGATAGTAGGAAATTAAGGAACACTTTGAAAATTTGTTACCTAAAACAACGATTGACCCTCAGTTACCCCAGAAAGGAACAACACTGGAACGTTTTTATTTGTTCGATTCATCGATTCTAACGTATCTAAATCGTTTAATTGTTAATTATTATTAATTATATAAATATTCAAGGGTGGATATAAATAAACTACAAGAATGAATCCCAATAATACAATATATTCAATGAAAATAAGAATCTTACACAAAACTCAGAGTGTTTTTGAGAGAATCAATTTATCTTTCCTTGTGAATAGATGGAAATTGACTGTAATATTCAAATTTCAATTTACAAGTGGAATTGACCATCAACGGCCACATGGGGGAACTCATTACCCCACGCTAAAAAACCCGGTCAGACAACCTGTGTAGATGTTTTGAGACTTCTAACTAATTGTGTCATGTTCGTTGACTAGTTGTTCAATATTTCTGATGGTTTAACTTGGTTAATTTATAGATGGCGTTCTAAAAACTGGTCATATAAGTCAAAATTAAGGAAAAATTGCAAAAAATTCACTACTCCGCCATTTTACAATATTAACGACTGAAACTCCAGGGTCGTCCGCAAAATATATACCACTACCATAAAAAAATAACAGTATCCACGAATTAGTCAAAAAGTATATTTATTTTGCAAAATTACTGGAAAGCAAAATGAAAAAAATTACAAATCATGAAATTGGCTTTTTTTACGTTTTATTAGATTTTAAATACATATTCATGGTTAGGAACGGGAAAATACTATGTAGGCTTCTTATTCAGTGAAGTCACACCTCATACATGTCTGTCACCGACAGATGCGGTTTGTTGTATTTATTTGAAAGGTTTGAGACCTCTAATTCCACTTGTCTCAAGCCTGGGGGAACTAGTCACCCCGTGTGGCTGTTGCCTTAGTAGAAATATCATAAGTTCTTCCTCATGACTCATGAGTTATTCGCACACTGAAAAAAAAATTTATTCCAGTCAAATAAATATTTATTTGTCCTGTACCAAAGAAATATTTATTAGAATTAACAAAATATTCTTTGGAACCAAAATAATTTATTGGAATCAAATAAACGATTAAAACTATCTATTTAATTCAAATAAATTATTTTGGTTCCAAAGAATATTTTGTTAATTCTAATAAATATTTCTTTGGTACAGGACAAATAAATATTTATTTGACTGGAATAAATTTTTTTTCCAGTGCAGGGAAAAACTCATTAAAATGGACTAGTGAGCAACTAATGAATCACTCGTAAACCTTATCTGACTAGTGATCTGTGGATGAAACTTGTGAATTCTTGCAAGGTTAATCCAAACATTACTGAGATTAGATTTATACATTATGAACTAAAATCATTAATAAGCAGTTCTATTTATTAGATCAATATTATTCATTAGATTTTTCTGGATGACTGGTGAAAGAATGTTTCGTGCACGTACGCTGACAAAAATAATTAATCAAATTGAAAACATCTCTCTTTATTCCGAAAATAGAATCATCTCCAGACAGTGTTCTTTTGATGCATGAGAACAGTGTTACTACCATAAAACAAAATTCTCAAACGAAAACATTCTCTGAGTTGAAGCAAATTTGTTCAAACTGAGAACATATCTGACTAAATTATAAATTCAATAATAAGTTTTTATTTTTACCCTAATTATTCCCACAGGTGCCATGTTAGTTTCTAATAAGTTTCTCGTTAGATAATGATGACCGTTTTACTGGTTTTGATAAATGGAATCTGGGTAGTTGGAGTGTTACATTCTAGTGAGTGCCTTGTGAGTTTTCCTCACTAGTGCCTCATAAGTAGAAGAGATAAACTCATAAGTGCCTCATAAGTAGAAGAGATAAACTCATAAGTGCCTCATTATTCACTAGCAAAAATTTCTACCAGGGTGAGGGTTAAATGATTCATTACAATATGTGAATTTTAGTCTTTCAATAATTTATCATGAATAATATTTTATCAAAATAAAATTCCTAATATCTATTTTTGTTCGTCCAACTCAGCTCGGCCATGAACGATAGATGCAATTGCCACACCCGCGTAACCAGAACTGGATTCAATGGAATTCCAACAGAATCTCTAATTTTCTAATTGACTTCAGTATTTACAATAATTAGGGATGCGAGGGTACCCGAAAAACTCAGGTACCTGACCCGAATGTCGGGTTTTCGTCGGGTCGGGTAATCATCACTACCCGATTTTGCCGGGTTACCCGATGCGATTGGGTTACCCGATGCAATCGGGTTACTCGACTTTTCCGAATCACTCGATGGTATTGAACTACTTGAATGTAATGCAATAAATCGACTTCCGAGTAGCACAAGAACTTTGTAAACATCCTGCACTTATTCTGTGATCATGCATAGAATGTTCAGATGGGACTGTTTTGGAGAAATACAAACAAAAAAATTCTTTGTACTGAGAATTCATATTCCGAACGCTAATAGACTGGAAGTCCGTTATGCCGTAAGCAATCAGATCCCTCATTCTTGTAGGATTCCCAAGAAATTGCAGTTTTCATCCAACCAATTACATTCGGCATAATAACCCTTCGGTATATCAGCGTTTGGAATATGAATTTTCTGTATAATAAGCATTCGATGCAAAGACAGAGATGAGTTGGAGAGATTGCTAACGATATAGGAGAACCATGGTCCAGTTTCTGATTGGTGGTATCATGTTTTTCGTTTATCCTTCGATGCTGATTGACTTAGAAGACAAATTCACCCAATCTTATAATTTTAGCAATCTCTGCAATTCATCTCTGGTGAACAGAATTCGGTATATTGAGGGCCCACCTCCATTGCACTGCGTGGGCCAAAGTTGGAGGGAGGGAGTCCATGCTCTATGTCTATGGCCTAGACCTTTAGGCATAAAGAAAATTAGGTAAGAAAATTCTTTGCAAGGTCTCATTGATGAAGAAATAAATAAATATATGAATCATAAGGTGTCGTCTTCAACGACAAATCGTTTAGCGTGGTGAAGAGAAAATCATGATAGTTATCCTAAAATTACTGAGTCGGTCCCCTTGTACATGATGTTGCCTGCTATTCAGGTTGGAAGTGACAGAATTTTCTCAACAGCGGGCAACATTGTTAGTTCTACGCGTACGAAACTACTCACAAAACATGTCGAAGAATTATGTTTCCTTCATGCAAATTTGAAAATTTAGAAGAATTTGCATTCAGTTCCATCACGAGTAATATAATGTTGTTTTGTTTTCTCATTTTATATTGATGTTTATTTTTTTCCATGTCAAGATGATAGAAATCTGATTTTATCATTTGAAAAATAGTATAGGAGAAGATACCCACAAATGTATTCAAACTTTTGATAAAGTCCCACTACTTTTTAAGTTCTCCATTTGCTTGTCTGGCTGGAGGAATTATTTCAAGATTCATTGAATTGCAATGTAAATATATCTATGATTGCGGCAATAAAAATGATCATAAATTACAAAAAAATGGTTATTTATTAAAAACAATTTATCAAATCAAATGCATAAGAGAAATCTTTTCTTCTTTCATTATGAAGATTCAAGAGCTTCAGTAATTTGATAGAATTAAATGACTCCATTGATTTCGAATACCAAGGTGTTTCGGTAATCCTACAATCTTAGCATGCTCGAAAATTGCGGGTAACCCGCTGATATTCAAGTATTTGGAAACTTCGGGTAACCTGAAAATTTCGGGTACCCGACCCGATCCGAGAAAATCCCATACCCGCGCACCCCTAACAATAATAATCTTAAAAATTTCTACTTCAAATTTCAAACAAACTGTTCCTTCTTTCAAATTGCAAATTTCTTGTATTCAATGATGATTCATTTCATTCAACCCGACCATGAAGGATTGGCGCAATTGCCACACCCGCGTAGAAGACTCATATCAAACCCTTCGAGAATTGTCAACATCATCGGGAGTTGACTTATCAACGGTAAGAAAACGTCTGAAAAGTTTGGGCATGATCCAGAAGGAAGGACGTTGGATCCCATATGAATCGAAACCAAGGGACACTGAGAGGCGTTTTTTTGACGTGTGAACTGCTGCTTCAACGGCAAAAAGAAAAGGTTTCTTGCATAGAATTGTCACTGGTGATGAGAAATGGATCCATTACGACAATCCGAAGCGCAGAAAGTCATGGGTTAAGCCCGGCCAACCATCACAATCAGTGGCAAAGCCAAATATCCATGGGTCTAAACTCCTGCTTTGTATTTGGTGGGATTAGATGAGTGTGATTGATTATGAACTGTTGAAACCGAATGAAACCATAACTGGCGATCGTTACCGACTACAAATGATGCGCTTAAGCTGTACATTGAGAGAAAAACGACCGGAATACTCCAAAAGACATGCCGAAGTCATTTTGCTGCACGACAATGCTCGTCCGCACGTCGCAAACCCGGTGAAAACATATCTCGAAACACTTAAATAGGAAGTTCTACCCCACTCGCCGTATTATCCAGATATTGTGCAATCCGATTACCATTTGTTCCGTTCGATAGCTCATAGCTTGTCTGAGCAAAAATTCACTCCTCGCGGAGATCGCCAAAAATGGGTCGATTCGTGGATTGCGTCCAAAGATGATGCGTTCTCCCGACACCTTACCCGAAAGATGGTCGAAAGTGGTCGAAAGCGATTGACAATACTTTGATGAATGTATTCTCTGATTTCCATTCGAATTAAATAATTTTTTTTAATTAAAAAAACGCTACGAATTAATTCCAATTCCTCATAATTAATTTACATGAATTTGACATAAACAAGGTCTTCAGGACTCTTTACGCTATCACCGAGCCTAAGCAGAGCTTGTAGTGCTTGGTAGCCAGGAAAAGAGTCTAACTGCTGACGTCTAACTGCTCGCAATCCACCTCATATACCCACGAGAAGCCTTCCCTTCCACCGCGAATCACATCTCTCTCCATCTCTAAACTCGGTTCCTTCGCTCGCATTCATTTTGACCACCGCTAATGACCTACATAACTGGCTGTTTCGTTCTCTTAATCGCATTATATACTGGGTGATTCAAAATTGCCGTACACTTTTCTGCAAGCAGATTCTTGGTAAAATTCTGAAGAGGTTTGGTCCGGAATATTCAGATCTGATCCTTCTCACATAAAAATTCATGTCTCGCGATATCTTTTAGATAAGTTTGAGATGTCTTGCGCAACACATTTACATGTCTTTTAGATGTCTAAAACTCTTCTTTGGTCCAAAAGATATCTGAATGTGTTGCGCATATCATCTTAAACTTATCGAAAAGACATCGCAAGACATGAATTGTTTGTTTGTATGCGGGTTTGATCTGGAGATATGAGAATTTTTCAATTTTTTGAAAAATCAAAATACTTCGGAAATACCATGTTTCTGACTTTTGAATCCAAAACCACTCTTTAAGTCAGATCACGGGGTATCCCTGAAAAAAAAATCTCATTCAGCTTCCTTCGTTGTGGAGTTATAGCGGTTTGACATTTTTTGCATTCCAACCAATCAGAATTCAACAACTTTGAATCGCTATAACTCCACAACGAAGGAAGCTAAATTAGATTCAACTTAGACTTTGACTTACTTCCGAGGTATTTGGATTTTTCAAAAAATTAAAAAAGGCTCATATATCCGGATCTAAGGATCAGATCTGAATACTCCGGACTAGAATCTTTTCAGAATTTCGTCAGAAATCTGCTCTCAGAAGAGTGTACGGCAATTTTCAATCACCCAGTATATATATATATATGTATACAAACTATTGACGATTGTTAATACCATCTTCACAAGTATTTTCACAATAATTTCCAATAGTTGAATAACCGTTATATGAATGTTTGATTCAAAAGAAACAGTGAAAATGAGTAGTCCGACGCCATTGCGATTTTTGTTGTTTTTCACGACTTTGAGGATCTCTAACCATCTATATTCTATCAAACACACATTTTTCCATCCAAAATATGTAGAGTCAACATACAATTATGTGTTTGGTTGAAATTATAAACAATTTGAAATGTGTTTTGATACAGAATCTCGTTCAAAATCGATTTTACTTTGCCGTTGGATAGAATCAATATGATTTATCGTTTTTTAACATGATTTATTTGTTAACAAATTATGATTCACGATATTTTGGATCGTTTATATTATGTTTTCATGTATCATCGGTTATGTTTTCCAATATGAAGTCAGAATAAATGATTGTAATCACAGTGGAAACGCATGCTAGCAAAGCTGTCGAAATCATCCATTTCCTACCTCGAAGAATTGTATTTCAATTCCATCCCAGGATATATAATGATTCAAAACTGATTTTTCAGACAAACTTCAGACTATTGAGAACTCGAATTGATATATTCATTTCAATCACTCTCCAAATACTGGAATTTTATAGCGACATGAAATTCGACAGGTTTACTAACCTCGTTTGCGTGTTTTCTCCAATACAACTTTGAAAAAACCTCATGAATCTCTACCTACATGTAATATCTTATCGAATATTGTTATAAATGTTGAGATAATCTCAATGGTTGTGAAATTTGAAGGAAAAACATTCCAATAAGCAAATGTTTGAAGATTAAATGAAAATTCTATACAAATTTGATATGAATTTCATAGAATTTCTATCAAACGTCTCTATCTTATCCATCTTTATATTTTGAGTGAAAATCTATCTGTTTCACATATTTTCACAATATTTTTAAATAAGATTATGCAGTCATTCATTTTTAACCATTGCAAAACATTTTCGAAAATCTGATCTTTTGTTCATAGGGGTGAAGACCCCAAGGGAACCAAAACCTGCGAACGTTCGTGGAAAGTTCACGGACATTTGATGAATTTTCCTTGAACGTGAAAGGGTCCGCACCTCCATCGAATGTTTATTTAATGTTCATTGAACGTTTGGCAGCCATATTGTTATCTTGGGGGATGTATAATTTGAAACCAGAAGACGCATCAAGTTCAAGAACAATAGTACATTTTTGATCATGGAAAAAGTTTCATTTAGTTGATTGCAAGGCACAACGGAAGCTTAAGGAAAAGGTGTGGGAATACTCGGGGTGATTAAGGGTTAATTATTCCCTATGATCCACACTTTATCGTAAAAAATTTTACTTCCACATAGTAAAATGTTGCTGAAGTGTGAATCATTTATTGGAACGGATTAGTAACCAAATAACGGAATACTCAGGTGTGAAAGACCTGAACTCTTGCTATACATTTTTCAAGAGATGTTTCCAATTCCAAGGAGTTGATTTGGAGGAATGAACAACGATGATTCGTCAAATTTTATGAGTTTGAATTTTCGTTTTGTTTCAATCAACGATATTCAAACTTCAACGACGTATAGTAAATCCATTGTTGAAATGACGTGATTCGTTGTTTTATCCCCACCAATGTGTAAAAGCCACCTCATAATTATCCACAGCAATAAATCTAAGAGAAACAATTTTCGCAGTGTGCCTTAATTATCTTTTCCAAAATAATTATCACAGGAAGAAAAAGTGGAACTGAGAATCACTTCATCAATAAAACTCAATTATCTAGAAGCACGAGAGAAATCAAAAACGGAACAGAAGGCTTTATACTACAATGATGAATTGAATCATCTCAAAGCATCTCTGGAGAAATACAAAATCATCGAAAAGAACGAAAATCGTATAACCACAGAAATATTGGATTATTCAACACAAAACATTGAGGTAATATTCATTTGGATTCATGTGCAGAATGCTTAGACGATTCCACAATTCGCTAACTACTTTACAGAATTGGAGGAGGATCAGATCCAAGGGCAAATGCTTGTATGGACTAGATAAGATTTAAGGAAATACCGTAATGCCGTAAGATTAGCTGTTTTCTTGGCGAGATTTTGCAAAAAACATGAAATATGAACTAAAATCTCTTGGAGTGAAAAATTTATTCTACAGAGCACTAACTTTCAAGAGAGTCACTACCCAGATAGCAATTTAACCTTGCTGCAATGTTGTCAGGCAAGCTTGTGACAAGGTTGATTTAAGCCTCCTAGTTGACACACGACAAGGGTACAAGCTTACAAAACCCTTGCAGCAGGGCTGTAGCAGCCTTACATTGACAAGGTTGTCAAGAACAAGCCAAAAACAATCGAATGACAAGTGTGACAGGGTTATGACAAGCCTACATGTTATCTGGGTAGATTTTTCTGCCCGACCAGTCAGAGATAATTAAATGAAATGGAAAATATCCACCAGCCAGACCTTGTTCCATGGTTGCTTCATTCCATTTTATTAAGCCATCCATGAATAATATAATTTCTGATATCAGGCGATTCATAAATTGATGCTCTGTAAATAGACTCAGAGTTAATCCATCTAAGACGCAATGCATGATTGCAGGTTCTGCTCGTTACTTGAATACCATAGATCCCGCAACTCTGCCTTCTATCATTGATCTCAACGAGCGTATTCCTTATGCTATGAGTGTGAAATCATTGGGCGTTATTTTGTCTCCTACATTGAGCTGGAACGACCAGGCCGTTCAGATCTGCAATGGAGCTTTCAAAATCTTATGCCAACTCAGGCGCAATCAGGCTCTGCTATCAACGAAATCGAAAACTAAACTTGTTTCTACACTTATATTACCATACTTTGATTATTGTTGCCTGGCCTTTTTGGACATCAATTTCACTGACAACATTAGATTGCAGCGTGTACTGAATGCGTGTGTTAGATTTATCTTGCATGTTCGCAGGGACGAGCACATTACGCCGTATTATCAGATCTTGCGATAGCTGAAACTCCACGGAAGAAGGAAATATATACTCGGGTGTTTTTTATTTCAACTCTCTATTACTCACTCGCCTTATTTCTTATACGGGCGTATATTCCTTCCAAGGAATCAGGGTGTTGGAGTAACACACAGCGCTGAGGCTAGTAGCCTCCAAATTCCGCAACATCGGACAAATTGCTTCCAAAACTCCTTTACGGTTATTGGTATTAAGTTCTGGAACTCCCTTCCATCTTATATTAAAAACGCACATTCGTCTAGAATGTTTAAGAGAGCGTTATATCAATACCTCCTCAACGATGGATCGGGATCTCTCTAGCGCCTGACACTCTTCATATGGAGAGTTGAGCTTCCCTTAGATTCTGATCTGAGTGCTCGTATTATTATATGTCTCTTTTATTGTTAATAATGTTTTTATTGTATCCCTGGTAGAAATTTGCCACTGGCCAGCTACTAGTCGGTAACTAGCCAGAAACTGACCAGAAACCATGTAACGCTTTCCACCAGTGATATTATTTTTCATTTTATTTTATTTTATTTCATTGTACTTTATGTACTCTATACAGTGTACACATTAAATTGTATGACTTGCTGCTCCAACAGGGTTTGGCTCTTCAGCATTCAATGAATGTTATCTATTTATCTATCTATCTATCTATCTATCACTCAGTATTTTCACTCTTCAGGAGTGGATTTTCATTCCAAGAGATTTACAGAGTCCCAAGGTGCCTCAAGTTTTTTATTGGTGAGAATAACAAAATCAGCTAATTCCACGGCACTGTTATTCATCCTGATCAGCATCATCATTGATTCATTGTAGAGATTAGTATTGTTCACTTGATGATATTGATCAAATTTTAGGTTATCGAGGAAAAAACAGAAGAATGGAAAAAAACTTATGAACAGGAAACGAAAATCTTTGAAGAAAAGATTTCCCATATACGCAATGAAATAGAGATTCACCGAAATTCGTTGGAAGAACTCATTGAAGAGGTATATTGAACAAATATTTTTGGTGTTCTACACCTTCAAAATCATAAAATCTGCCATCAAGAATATACAGTGATCGAGCGGATATAAACTTGGTCATTCAACTTGTTATGTCATGTCTTGTGGTTGAGGCTCTAAAAATGAACGTAGAATATCAGTTTCTCCATCCTCTCCGTTGAGATCTTTTACAATAGATGTAACTGAATATGCATTCATGATCATGAAAAATTTGTATCATCAGAGTAGTCGTCAGGCGAAATGATTCTTCGAATCGCAAGTAATATACTCATATGATTCTGGTTTGGTATAGGATTCAACTTTTAGAAGAAAACATGACATTTCTGTTACGAGCACAAGGGGGTCATACCTGCTTGCAATCTGAAAAAGGCTTGTTCTGTACAGCACTCGTAGAAGAGTTTTTCCTATTCATTCCCATGAACTTGCCAAATTCCCATGTTCTTTTCCATGTTTCGAGAAAAAAATAGGGAAAAGAACAAGGAATTCTGGCAGGAACGAGGAAAACTATTCTGAGAGCGATTGTTAAAGTATCAAAGATTACCTCTTGGAAATTTCAGAGGATGCTTCCGATTGCAGGCAGGGGCTAGCTCCTAGGGCTAGAATACTAGATTCCCATTGGTTGAATCATGGCCCCTGGGGCCAAGAGCTCTCGCAATCGGAAGCATCAGACTGTTCCATAAATCAGTTCAGAGAAACCTTGTAGACAAAATCTTTACTCGGATGGGACGCTCGTATCCCGTTGAGACCCAAACATTTGAAATATCCACTGAATCCCAATTCCTAACACAAACTCTGCAGCAGTGAATGATCATTTAAATCCGTTCAAACTACACTGTAAAAAATGTGGGGCGTTCGTCTTCACACTAGTGGTGGATTTCGTCCCCTTATTCTAGGGAAATTGTTTCCCCATAAAAAATGAGTTCTCCCATTTCTCAACCACGATCGTATATACAAGTCTGGAAACTTATCGAAATTTCAATGATGGGGAAGGTTCTCTCATTGGAGAATTTTTTGCCGCATCTTGTGGTGGCGCTGTAATCCGAGTGTGGATTTTCAACTGTAGAGCAATAAAGAGAAGTGAACAGTAGATATTTCCATCTCTCGTGCACAAAAAGAAACAATCACATTGCGTTTACAACGCCGCTATAAGTTGGCACCATTGTGTGTAAAAAATTTCATCCTTAAGGGCATTCATCACAGGCAAAGTTACTAGATCTCTCCCCCCAGTTTTCTCAACGATTAATGAATATAATCGATTTTAATGAGCAGGTGCATCTTCTTAGCATATCAAAGAAAGTGCAGCTACTCTTTATTTTTCATTTTATTTGTTCGTTTCTGAGAAAACTGGGGAGCGATTTTGGAATCTAGTAAATTTTTGGGAAGGTAGTGAATGCCGTTAAGAGAACCATCCCCACCCTAGGAGTTCCCAGACCTATGTGTTGGTAACAAGGTGGAGAAGTTGCGTGTTTTTTGTTATAAACAAGACGGAATAGAAGAAATTGCAATGAGTCAACGTTTGTGGTCATATACTACTGTGGGCAAAAAATAGTAAGACTTTGTTCATAATGTTTAAATTCTCAATTTATTCTTCCAAATCTATTCCGTCCCCCTCAAAGTAATCCCCCTGGCCCCAATACACTTGTGCCAACGTTTTTTCCAATCCTCCAAACAGTTGTTGACTCAAAACGGTTTCCCTGGAGCGGTCGTTTGAGTTTGCTGAATAGCCAGAAATCACACGGAGCTGAATCGGGCGAATACGGTGGCTGCGGCACGGTATTGGTTGAAAATTTGGCGAACAACTCACGGAGAATCAATGCAGTATGCGAAGGTACATTATCATGGTGCAAAAACCAAGAGTTGTTGGCCCATAATTCCGGCCTCCTTTATATAATAGCTTCGCGCAAAAGACGTATAACACTCAAATAGTATTCCTTGTCGACGGTTTGGCCGGTTGGAAGGAATTCGGAGTGCACCACACCTCGATAGTCGAAGAAAACTGTCAACATAACCTTGATTTTTGACCTGCTTTGACGTGGTTTTTTCGGCTTCGGCTCACTGTATATATTATCCCAGATAGAAAAGCATGCTCTGAATGTTTTGTAACATAACGTGCCGTAAACATACTATCATGAACTCCGCTCAGCTTGCAATGATGCATAGAATGTAAACATTATGTTTCAATTATGGTGCCATCACCTCGTTTTGCTACCAATAACAATGCTTTATGCGGAAACACCTTGGCACCATGATGCGAACATTTCTTGGCGTGCATGTCACCATTATGATGGCATTGTGGAGACATTTTTCTATCTGGGTATGATTGTCTGTTGCGATCATCACTATCTCATCCATCCACGTGAATCCATAATATTGCTAACAATTCATGATTACAGGTGTTTAATGATCAAAAAAATTGATTATGAAGTAGTTTTCGGTGACATGCAGAAGTTTATATTGACGGGAATTTTTATTTTAACGGCATTTTTTCCTAATATTCCCACGATATTCGTGGCAATATATTCTGAGAATATTTGAAACAGTCCCATTCAAACATTCTGAGAATGTACGTAGAATATATTTGCACGTAATAAGAATCTCCATAGAATATTCGAATATCTTCAACGTATATTCTCACAACATTCTCAGAATGTCCGTGGGCTACCTGGGTGTTGATCATCAGTTGATATTGATGGCCGTCCTGAACGTGGTTCGTCGTCAACGCGTTCTCGACCCTCATTGAATAATTTGTACCAATCAAAAACACTTGCTCGCGACGAACAATTATCACCGAAGGCCTTTTGCAACATCCTGAACGTTTCGGCACCAGAAATTTGATGGAGCTCCTTTGTTGAATAATTTAACTCATTGTAAAAATTGCCGAATGCACTTTTTGCACTGATCTATAGTATACGCTGGATAGTGCATAGCTCACCGAACGTGTTCCACTTAGAAAGCTATATATATCGGTGGAATTCCCCCTATCCAACAAAAAGTAATAGAATCAATCAATCCTGCGCGGCTATTGATCAGGAAGGCGGTGCAATTGACCGTATATGGCGGCGCCTTGATGGGAACCAAGCTCGCATACGGGAAGGCTATGCTATGCACTATCCAGTGTATACTATAGATCAGTGACTTTTTGTATTCCAGAAAGACAAGCGTATACTAAACACTAATGATTATTTTAATGTGGCATTTGGCACAGATGTCACTGACAGTCATACCAACCTAGAAAAAAAATATTTCGACGAATTGGTTTTCGCGCGAAATTCAAATTAAAAAGTCTGACTATTTCTTGCCCACAGTAGTATGATAGTCAAGACAGTATTTCGACGGGATAAGCATCGCAGAAGTACAAAGTGGACAGCTCTAGGCTCGCTGCAGTAACCCAGAACACCACGGGACGCTGGCTGCACAGGGTATTGTATCCTCGACCGACCTAATTGACCATCCGAAAGTGACGAACTGTCGAAGATGTCATGATTATTCATGTGTTGTCATGAGGGAAGATTTACCCTGGTAAAAATGGAAGGGAGAGTGAACGAAGCGTATGTTGGAGAGTAACCGAAAAGTTAATAGAAAGTATACGAAGCTTGAATGTGAGGGATACAAAAAGTATGTAAGGAGGAAATTGAAGCGAAGGAAGCGTATAAAATTCGTAAAACCCAAATAAAAAAATTGCACCCCGAAGCGAGGATCGAACCGATGACTTTCAATAATGGCAGACGAGGATTTTATCTACTGAGCCATGAATCGTCGTTGGGATCAACCGCTTCAAGATCTGATTTGAAGTTAGAATAGGAATGGTTCACACACGCTCAATGTAACTCATTATCGCTCTACATGGAGCGTGTGTAAAACGGGATCGAGAGCTTATGAAGCGTATATGGAACGTATGATTTCATCGCTTCACAGTAAGCAGGCATCACACGCTCGAGGAAGAGGGAAATGAGACATTTTTCGCTTCCTCCGCGCTTCGTGTATACGCTCCATTTTCACCAGGGTAGCTGTGTTACCAAATCGCGGTATAATTTTTTCGAACTTGAGAATGGATCGGGTGAATTCATTGTTACTGTCAGCTTCGCAGACTCCGTCAAACTACATGCACCTCTCTCTGGCGTGTGTCTGGTAAGTGAGATGTACCACATTCTACTTAGGTACATCACTGGTCATAATGAGAGAATCCGAGAATTCCTCACTACCTCACTTTTAGAATAAGAAGTAGAGGAAAAAGTCAACAGGTGCTCCAATGCTTCAGGGCACACTCATCTGTGAGTTGAATATTAATCGAATCTGAGTAATTAGATTCCTAGAGTGCATGTGAGTTCAGATTTTGAGGTAATCCTGGGCACCAAGATTCAGGTTAAGATATCGATAGATTTAAAGGGTAGTTGAATTTGGTATCCTTTGTAGATCCTTCTCTGTATATGTACGTATTCTCTATAATTGGTTATAATTTGTCCTATATTTTTGTTCGAAGATGCCAGTGATAGAGATTTCTACACATTCATCGCATTCGCAGAGACAAATAGTTCTCTAACCTGTGTAATCCAATTATATGTTTTATTTTGCTTCCGTGAATTTGCTAATATTTCTAACCTTGTGGAGCAAAGTTTCAGTAGACGGTGTTCAGGCATCCAGGGCCGTGGAGAGAAAATCCGGGCCCGGGGGGAAGCGACTTATGGACCCCAATTCTCTTGAAATTGGGTTGAAAAAGGGTTGAAAAACTTCATTCTCATCAAGGAATAATAAAAAGTTCCTTGATTTCGGAATCAACAATATATACCTCATCATATATCTTTCGTTCCATTTGAGTTGGAAACCGTTTAACAAAAACGGAAGGAGATGAAATACTTAAGAAAAATCCGGGCCCCAAGGGAACTCCTGGCCCGGGTGAAACACCCTGGCAGGCCCCCCCTCTCGTCAGGCCTGCAGGTATCTCATATTTTTTCTCCTAATCAGGTCAGAACTCGTGTGAAAATATGTGCAGCTAGCGGAAGTGTATCCACTTCATTTCTGACAGCATAATTTGGAGTATTGACAGGTAGTTGTAATATTTTTTTCAAAAACTGACTTCGAACTTTTTCAATTTGGTCTAGGTATCTAAGGCTCTAGGTTTGAGCCCCATACACAATGCTTCTAACAAGGGATTCAAAGAGTGTATTTGAGGTGGACCAGGAGTCTGTATTCGTTGCCCTTATCAAGGAGACTGTGGCACTTATAGCGTTATTGGTTTTTGTTAACGTAGAGTGAAGCGATCTCATAAAAATTGCCGAGTTTGTAAAGATAAATCCAAGGTACTCACGCTGCCAAGTTACATCTATCTGTAATTCACCATAATGGAATGAAGGGTATTTTCTTGATTGGGAGTGTCCAGCCGTTTTGAAAATAAGTATTCCAGTTTTCTTCGTGTTGACATCAAGACTAAATGTATTGCAGTAATATTTCAGAGCTGCAATCAGTTCTTCCATATTTATAAACGTATCTGCAAGAAGCACGAGGTCATCCGCATAAGCTAACAAGAGTAGATCGGTTTTGTGGTTTATTGAAACTCCTGTAATTCCCTTTTTCCGGGGAAATTCTTCAAGGTCAGCTATAAATGAAGCAAATAAAATGGGACTCCAAATTTCTCCTTGAAGAAATCGTTCAGTTATATCAACGGGTTTGATGTTACCAGACTGGAGTTTTGCAGATGCTGTGGCTTTCGAGTATAAGCTGATTAACAAATTTATGAACTTGGTACCGGTGCCAAGCGAGTACAATTTGTGCCATAGTAAGGATTTGTGCCATTGTAACTGAGTCAAAGGCTTTGCGGAAACCAACAAAATCAACAAAAAAAGCAAAAATTTCCCCCTTTGATCGATGAAGGTGAATTTGAATGATAGAATTTAATATAAAAAGATTATCAATAGCGTCTCTTCCTGATCGAAATCCAGACTGCCACTCAGGCATCAGACCCTCTCTATCAGCCCATCGTGATAAACGTATGTATATGTGTGTATTCATTTATTTATATTTCACCGGCGCCTACTCACATAGCTTATAGGCGTCGCTCCTCTACATCTCCTATCTCCCTCTCTCTAACTTACACACGGAGAGAAAAAATTTGCTGACGCAGCAGATCGAGGTATTAAATATAGAATAGCAAAATTTTTTGCTGACCTAGCTAAAAATTTGCTATAACAGCAATCGTGTCAGCTACGACTGCAATTTTTTAGCTGTGGCAGCAAAAAATGTTTGCTCCGCCAGCAAATTTTCAGTATTATATACAGAATAGCAAACAAATTTTGCTGGGATAGCAAACATTTTTTGCTGCCACAGCTGAAAATTCGCTGTCGTA
This sequence comes from Gonatopus flavifemur, assembly GCA_018340375.1. NCBI lineage: Eukaryota > Metazoa > Arthropoda > Insecta > Hymenoptera > Dryinidae > Gonatopus > Gonatopus flavifemur. Next base: position 23,780,888 of record JAFFJZ010000004.1, read on the forward strand.
GCTAACAAGATTGCTGGAACAGCAAATAGTTTGCTGTCACAGCAAAGAATTTGCTGCTCTGGCAAAAGGAACTCAGCGAAAGTAGATTTCGCTGCCACAGCGAATTCCTTTTTCTCCGTGCAAACTTTCCTCTAAGATACAAAATAAAATCAAAATAAACCAGAAAGAAAAAAAGGTAAAACCAAAATAGACCAAAAATAAACTGTTTCTTCTTTTGCTTCTTCTTTCTCCACTCTATCGTCGTCTTCCTTTCCTTTCCCGGTTCCCTTCCCCTCAGCTCCTGTTCTTATGTACTCTCCCTTCACTCCTTTTCCTTTCTCCCTCCGCGTCTGTCCTCTCTCATTAAATCTCTATCCACCACATATATCCCAAATTTCCTCAGCACATCTTTCTTCTCCCACACATCCTTTACCGTCTCTTCACTTTCCCACCTTATCCACACGTCCTTTCCTTTCGCCCCGATTCTCCTTATTTCTTTCGCCCTCAACTCCAAGCCCATCTCCTCCTCCATTACTTCTAACAGCTTTGCCGTGACTTTTATCTCCCTCGCTCCCCATCCTCTCACGATCACGTTCTTCTTCCTCCATCTTCTGTCCTTTTCCTTCCATTCTTCCCCCCTCTTCGTATGCTCCCTCCTTTCCATCGTGGATTCTCCATCCTCCTCTCTCCTTTTCCCCCCGCTCTCCCGCCTCCTCTAATTTCTTCCGGCAGACGGCTCTCCTCCTTTCACCCCTCCGGCTCCTTTTTCCTCACCGCTTTCCTCCGTCACTCGCCCCTCTCTTTCTTCCTTGTCGTCCTCCTTGACCTCAACAGATGGCAGCACCTCTCCTTCTTGCACGCTTTCTCTATCTCCCTCCAACTCACCTACTACTTTTCTCATCACCTCCATTATGCTCTCCTGCAACATTACCTTCCGTGTTTTTTTTAATTCTCCCCTAATCTTCTCCATCCTCCTCTCCCATTCTTCTCTCTTCTGCTTCATCTTCCTCTCCACCTCTTCTTCCACGGGCTCCTTCATTTCTTCCCTCTCCATCTCATTCACCACGTGTCACACCATCTCGTTTGGCCACTTTCCACCTCTTTTTCCCTTTTTCACCACGAACTTTATCCCGAAATAAAGCCTTGCCTTCTTCACTACCTGCACACACTTCAAAAAACACCCAATACTAGTCTTTCCTCCGCCGGGTTACAGGTTACAGTACTCAAGGAGACGGTCGATATCAGGGTTCATTCATTGTGGATACATAGAAGAGAGATATTTTTCCCAAGTATCGCTCCCTATACAGTCATTCACTTGAACTCGAAATCTATACTTGTTTACTAATTTCCAAAAGGTGGCTAAATCTGTTGTAGATGCAAGTTGGAATTATAAGACTCCTTCCGTATTCCGTACACTTGGATTGAAGCAGTTTCTTGTGTAGATCCTTATTTTCCAGATATATTCCAAGGGTGTCAGTTGAAAAATGATGTTTCTTGCAAATTCCTAAAAGAGAATCTACCCTCGATTTAGAGCGTTTACATTCACTATCATACCACGGTTTGGTGCCTTTTCTCTTTTTAACTCCTGGGGTAAACATTCCTAAGTCACGAGACACATTAATGATAGTTTTCGATAAATTATTATTGATTTCATCAACAGAGGCGTAGATCCGTGAAACGGTTGGGGAGGAACGCATGGATTTTTGATAATTCGAAATATAATTAGTTTTCCAAACTGAGCGGAATTTCGGTTTGGATCAGTGTTGCTGATAGGAACCGCTGAAGTGAGAGCGGCTGGGAAGTGATCAGACATCGTATATATATATGTAATACCTCCAAATTTTCAATGCTTTTCAAACCAGTAAAATTGCTCCACACCAAATCGATTACCGGTGAACCTCTATAATTGTGGAAGGTGAATTGCGCGGGAGAATCTTTAGGAGATCTACCATTGAGGAGAACGAAATCGTTACTCTCCATAACATCCACCAGTCCCCGGCCCCTAGTGTTGATCACTGGGTCAAGGGAAGATCTTTCCGCGGTAATGTGGAAGATATCAGGTAATATGCTATTGTCTACCTGATTTGCGTCGGAAATCCTAGCGTTAAAATCACCGCCTGAAACAATCATTGATTGAGGGTATTTGGCCATAATGGAGTTCAAAATATCGGATAAATGCTCTGAGAATTGAACGAAGTTCGAGGTTGGACTGAAGTAAATAACACCAATTATGAAACCAAATGATTTGTGTATGAATCTAGCGAAAATGTAATCAGTCGATAAAAACAAGGTTTCACCTTGAAACAAATAACCATTATATAAATAATCAAGCTAACACAGCTAAATTCTATCTCACAGCAACATATGAATAATCATGAAATCTTTCACAGTTCGTCACTTTCGGATGGTTAATTAGGTTGGTCGAGGATACAACACCCTATGCAGCCAGCGTCCCGTGATGTTGTGAGTTACTGCAGCGAGCCTAGAGCTGTCCACTTTGTACTTTTGCAATGCTCACGCGGTTGACATACTGTTTTGACCATCATATATGACCACATTCTCACGAGGTATTCGACGAAAACAGTCATTTTTTAAGAAATTACAAAAGTTAATAAAATCCTGTGAATTGTTGAAACCGTAACCGTGATGTGCAAGGGTCAAACGTTGACCGATTGTAATTTTTTTTATTTCGTTTTGTTTGTCATCGCAAAACGAAACTTTCCCATACTGTTACGTTCCGAATTTGGAAAATTTTTCATTTTTGGCCCACCTCACTGTATGTGAGCCTGTGTCCTCAACTAATGTTGGACGTTCTTTTCACTATATTCCAAAGCTGCAAGATTAGGGGGCTTCCAAGGGGAATCTTTCAATGAATTGGCTTTATTGGATGAAATGACCAATGAAGAGACCCTAGTCCCACTTGACCTGAAAACAATGTCGCAGTCTCAGACGACAGGTTGTTGTACTGTACAGGAATATAAGGGAATATTTTCAATTGAAAAACTATTCTACAAATATTCACATAATATTTCGGTCATTCTTATTCGATTTGCGTATGATTGTGATAATTTAAAAATTGTGCTTCCCACAAAAATCTTAAAAAATTCGCAGACGAAAATGACATTTGAGTCAACTATAGCATGTATGTACAATGGGGCCTGCATCGGTCTAGCATAAGGCCCAACCTGCCAATATAGGCTTAAGCTTAGGTTAAACTGGGGCCAAAATGCTTACACACCGGGGAACTTTATTCTCAAAAATAATTTTTGAAGATTCTCAAGCGATAGGTATCGTAACCACATGAATAGGTTCTGAAGGAAATATTAAATTTTGAATTTCAAAATTCCTGATTTTATCCATCAAATTTTTCTGAAAGTTCAATGTCAGAATCGATTCTCTGTGGGAAACTACCCAATCAGAATTTCATCAAAGAAATAGAATTTTCATGATCGAAATAATTCCTTTTATTATAAATTGTGGGTACTGGAACTTCAATATTTTCATGTTCTGATCACACAATAATATTCCAGTATCACGCGAAACAAAAATTCATCGATACTCATTTCATGGAAAAAGAAATTGCATTAAGAAAAAAGCAACATGAAGAAAATCAGCAAAGATGTGCAACTTTGATTGAAGCTTGGTGGCGAGGAGTAATGGTGCGTCAAAAACTAGGACCTTATCGACCAGAAGAAAAAAAGAAGAAACGAACAAATAAAGCAAAAAAATGATAAAATATGTGTATCGTTCATGAAAACATTGTAAAATTCATCCCATCCATCATATTTTTGACACTTCAGTTCTCACATGTGTTCTCACATCTCCTTTGGGAACAGTTTGTTGCCATGCAAATAATTGCGAAGATAATTTGAATATTATTGTACAAATGTATTCAAAATTAAATAAAATTCAAAACAGTACGTTCGAATTTATCATTCTCATAATTATTCGAATGTATTACCGAACATCAAATAATTTAAGTTTCTTAAAATGTGTCCCCTATTCAAAATGTCCGACAGTTCCAGACAAAAAATTGTTTGTCAGGTTTCTTGTCTGTTTTTGGCCCGTAAAATTCCAGATGATACTGACAAAATATATTTCCGCGGCCCCTGATGGGTTCGGCACTTGCTTGATATGTCCGACAAATCCAGATAGAAAAATTCTTCACCAGGTTTTATCAGGTTCTTGGTCGGTTTTTGTCCCGTTAAACCCTTGACAATACTGACAAAATATTTCGTGACAGCTTTTCTCCGGTTTGGCACGCTATGTGAATCAAATCGAAACTGCATGGATAACCCGAGGGTTTTTTCCATCGGATAGTGACTAGCTTTTCGGCCTGTAAAATCCGAGTGACATCAATGAAAAAATATTTTGTCCGCTATTAACCGGTTTTCCATACTGCGAAATACAGCTTGGATGAAATATTCAAGAACACTTTCGGTCGGATTGTAACTGGTTTTTTGGCTTGTGAAACCTGAGTGAGATCTACCAAAAAATATTTTGTCCGGCTTGGACCGGTTTTCCCTACTGTAAAATACAGCTTGGATGGAATATTCGAGGACAATTTCCGTCGAATTGTGACTGGTTTTTCGGCTTTTAAAATCCCAGTGAGATCACTCAAAAAATATTTAGTTCGCTATTTTGGTCAGATTGTGATTGGTATTTCGGCTTTTAAAATCCGAGTGAGATCCATCGAAAAATATTCTGTCTGCTATTGACCGGTTGTTAGATAGTGAGCATTTACCATTCCTATTAATCACATAATCAGTTATGACTCTGTTCAACATCTTTTCTGCGTGATCCTATTCACCTTAAAATGATCCTGTTCATCCCGTTTTACGGTACCCATCTAGCACACGAAGAATGCTTTGTGAAGAACAAGCAAAGAATTCTTGAGAACTATTTTCGAACCAATGAATTCATAAAGAGCTCTGGATGAGTTCAATGTTTCAATTGAACGCACGCTCTTCCCTACTCCTCGATGCCCCTTCCTTATCTTACTTCTTCCACATATTTTGATATGCTTCGTTACAACACTTATCAACTGTTAATTTAGTACTCATCTTGAATTTTATTTGACAGTACTTATGTGTTCAATTTACACGATCGGAAATTCCAATCAAAACTTGATCAGTATTCTTTTGTGTCATATTATTCACATCAAGTTTGACTTACTAGCTAACACAAACATATTATGTTTAATCGAAACAAAAATTTGTGTGGACATGTGAAATGTGTTGAATTTAACACAAAATTTCCAACCGTGCAGTGTACATTCACTTGCAATTTAACCAACAGTTCGTTGACACTTCATTTCCGCCAGGGAGAATATGAAAACCATTATTGAGGCTTTGAAACAATGAATATATCGCGTTTTCCCTAGTAAAAACTTTCATTTTGGTGCGCCAAACGGGCGAAACTAAATACAGATATACAAACATGTTTGGGTGTCATCGACTTTTTACATAATTCTACAAAATTCATTCTCATCATGAAAGAAATTCAAGGTTTCAAGGTGAACAATTTCAGAGAAATTTCCTTAAAGCTTTTGAAAATAGTTCTACAACTTTAGAAGAGTTTAGTTTCTAAAAACTCAAATTTGAAAAAGAAGTTCCTGTGAAAAATTACAGAAACGTCTTGTGAATTTTCAGTCTAACCCTGAAAAAATCATATACTAGAATTGAGAGTATTTCTCTAAAATATAAACTCATACTAGCCTAGGCTAGTACAGTTTCAGAAGATTCATGTAGGAGTTACTCTGAATGTTGGAAGAATTTGCATTTACATCAAAGGGAAGATGTAGTCGCTCATATTATAGAAGAGACTCTAATTTTTAGAATACGATTTTTGGGTGAAATTTTTTTACAGTGTTGCCCATTGGGTACGTGTATAAACATTCTATACACATCAGAAATGAATTCGAGGATGCACCTTAGATTTAATTTCTCACAACCTAATTTATCCTTACCCTCAACCATAGGTAGAACCCACCGTGCGAACAGCATTGAGAGTCGTGCATTTTTCTTCATAAGAAATTTACGAGGAGCCCACAAGGTTCAACCTACTCTGTTTAAAAGCACGCGAAAGTCTCGATGGTTGGTTGGTTGGTTGCTTGCTTGCTTGCTTGATTTCATGACCGAGAGCACGGCCAGCCACCTCTTTAGATTACGATATAAGGAACAGTTAACGTGATGTAGCAGGGGCACGCACCTAACATACATATGTACATATACATATACCTATATGAATATTGTAGATAGGAACATCTATTCCTGACCCAGCTTTCGATTTGAACTCATAATGATGCAAAAAGAACAATACAGGTGAGAAAACGATGAATTTTTGAGAAAAGATGAATAAACATGCAGATTTTCGATTTATCCATGGTCCAAGTGAATATGAAAGAGGGATATTGGTTTGACACCAGAGAAAGACCGAATTTCGCTATGTGTGGGTATCTAATATGGAATATTATATAAGTGTTCGATGCACTTAATCGAATCAACCTAATTGATTTAATGAACAATACTACACTGAGAAAAAGGATTAGTGAACTGAACGAGAACGTAGTTGACTCAACTACGCGAGGAGGTTAAATACGTTCAACCAACTCTGGAGGTTGCATTGAATCATTCCCCAGGTTGGCCGCCTCTGTTGAGTCAACTACGTGAATGATTGGGACAATGAAAAATAGTTTCCGTCAAGTATCCATATACATTTATTATTACATTAATATTTTATATTTTATTATAAAATATTATATTAGTATTTTGAAGTGATTCAAAGTTCTATAGTATATATCAATCAATAACGAATGATTGGTCAATTTTCGATCATTCTCAAACCAAAATAATTTTCCAATAATTGCCCAATTATGGGTCACATTATTTCACAGCTGATGGAAGCACCTATCCCTGGTGAAAATGAAGCGTATACACAAAGCGAGAAGGAAACGTAAACGAATCGAAAAACGTTTCAACTCCCTCTTTCTGGAGTGTACACGGAGAAAAAGGTATATTGAAAAGTACCATAATTTATGGATTTTCTGCGCTGGTCTGACCGAGTCTAAATATTTACCTGAAAAAACCTCTAAAAGTACCATAATGTCTTGGACTTTTATACGGAAGGTACCATACTTATTTCAAAAAGTCCAAGAAATTATGGTACTTTTAGAGATTCATGCAAGTGAATATTCCGACTCGGGTCAGACCAGCGCTGAAAATCCATAAATTATGGTATTTTTCAAGATATCTCTTTTCTCAGTGTATGATACCCGCTCGCTGGAAAGTCATCAAATCATACGTTCTGTATACGTTTTATAAACTTCCGATCCCGTTTCGCATACGCTTCACGTAACGTAATAGTAGGTTATATGAAGCGTATGCGAGTCATACCTATTCTGACTTCAAATAACATCTTTTAGCAATTGATGTCAATGAGGATCCATGGCTCAGTGGATAAGACCCTACCACAGTGAAGGTCACCGGTTCGATTCTCACCCCAGGGTTCAATTTTTTTGTCTAGATTTCTTGAATTTTTTCCGCTCTCTTCGTTTCAATTCCCGTTTTACATACTCTTTGTATCCTTTCCATTCGAGCTTCGCATACTTTCCATTAACGTTTCTGTTACCGCTTCGTTTACTCTTTGTTCTCGCTCCCATTTTCACCAGGGCAGGGCGAAATATTGAGTCCCCTACTGTTTACAATATTTATATCAGATCTTGAAGACTATTCACACAAGAGAGGAATTCGAGGGGTCTCGATCTCCCATCTCACAGGAATACTTTTACTTGCTTACGCGGACGATTTAGTCTCATTCGCGGACTCGATGATGGGGATGAAAAAATTACTCACCGCACTGTTAGCCTATTGCTGTGCTTTTGGTCTAGATGTGAATGTTGATAAAACCAAAATCGTTATCTTTACCTGAAGAGAACATGAAGCTTCAGCAAACGTTCAGATTAGATCTGTATAGATCGGATCGAAGGTTCATTAGAGCTAACTTTTAGATTCACAAACGTTTGACAAAGGTTCTACGAACGTTGAAATGTCCGCCTCGAAATACGTTCAGGAAACATAGATGAAACGTTCGCTGAAGGTCCATCGAAGGTTTGAGGAAGCTCCACAAAAATATCTACACTTAGATTAATTTATAATAATTTATGTTTATTAATTAATTTATTTTTCATATAAATTGATCAAAATTAATATAAGTATAGATATTTTTGTGAAGCTTCGTTAAACCATCGTTGAACCTTCAGCGAACGTTTCATCTATGTTTCCTGAACGTATTTCGAGGCGGACATTTCAACGTTCGTAGAACCTTTGTCAAACGTTTGTGAATCTAAAAGTTAGCTCTAATGAACCTTCGATCCGATCTATACACATCTAATCTGAACGTTCGCTGAAGCTTCATGTTCTCTTCGGGTAGGAAGGGTGGGCACATGCACTCCAAGAAATACCCCCCGTTTGAGTATGGAGACCAACACATCGAAATAACGAATCAGTACAAGTATCTAGGCATGATATACCTTGTCACCTTCTAACTTGTTTAACAAAAATTCGCATACCGCGTGAAGTAAATCCAACCAAGCTTTGAGCTTTACTGTAAACTCCTTGAACTTAGATTCCTGGAGACTTGTAAATAAAGTTTTTGATAGTTTAGTAAAGAGTATTCTATTGTACGGCTCACCCATTTGGGATTTGAGATTTTTAGATGAAATTGAAATTCTCCAAACATCTCACTACAAGAAAGTCTTGAAACTTCCTAGATGCACTCCAAACTACACAGTTAGACTTGAGGTTGGCAGACTCCCTCTGTCTAAATTTGTCTTCGAACAGACTATAAAATGGTTGGAGAAAATCCTGAAGATGCCTGAACATCGGTACCCTAAAATGTGTTTGCTCAAACTGAGGAAGCTAGCCGAAACCAACTCTGCCTCGAAAAAAATACAAGCGGATGCATCAAGTCAAAGACCTCATACAAATGGTAAATGCCCTTGACCTCTGGGAATCACTCACGCTGGACTCAATTGCAAGCAATAGGGAGAGAGTTAGTGGAGCCTTTGGCAAAGCCTTATATGAATAACACATGAACAGAGTGACTTGCTCCTCAACTTTACAGATATACCCACAACTCGCGTTTATACAACCCTGGTAAAAAAATCTCTCTGAATCTCTCTGGAAATTTCACGTTTCAGAGAGATTCAGAAAGAATTGGAGAAATTCAGAGCAATTCAGGGTGGTTCAAAGGATTTCAGAGACTAGTGGATTGAGAGAACTTGTGCTTTGAATTTTTCAGAAGGATTCAGAAAAATTCAGAGGCACTCAGAAAGATGCAGGGAAATTATAGGAAATTCAGAGAGGAACAAATTCAGTGAAATTCTTGGTCCTGCATTTCAGAGGCGTTCAAGGAGTGTCAGACACTTTCAGAGATAGATGAATCCAGAAAGATTGTGCGTAGAACTTTTCAGAAATATTCAGAGGAATTTAGAAAGATTCAGAGTAATTCAGAGAGATTCAGAGGAATTCAGAGAGGAATTAATTCAGCTAAATTTTCGGTTCAGGATTCCAGAGGTATTCAGGGAGTGTCAGAGACTCACAGAGACAGGTGAATTAGGAAAAATTGTGCGAGGGATTTTTCAGAAAGATTCAGAGAGATTCAGAGGCATTTAGAGTGATCCGGGGGGGTCTGGGAAATTCAGAGAGGAATGGGTTCAGTACAATTCTTGGCCTCGCATTTCAGAGGCTTTCTGGAAGTTTCAGAGACTTCCAGAGGAAGATAAATTAAGAAAAACTGTGCGTGGAATTTTTTAGAAATATTCAGAGGAATTTAGAAAGATTCGGAGTAATCCAGAGAGATTCAGAGAAACTCACAGAAATTCAGAGGAATTCAGAGGGAGGTTTGGAATCTGAATACATTAAATTCCGAAATATTTAGAGGAATTCAGAGAGATTCAGAGAAAATCAGAGAGATTCAGAGGAACTCAGAGGAAGCTTTGAAATCTGAATACATTAAATTCCCGGAGATTTAGACGAATTCAGAGAGATTCAGAGAAATTCAGAGGAATTCAGAGGAAGTCAGAGGAATTCAGAGGGAGCTTTGAAATCTGAATACATCAGATTCCGGGAGATTTAGAGAAATGTATAGATATTCAGGTAAATCCAGAGGAAGCTCTGAGATTTAAAAATATTTACAATTCTGAGGGGTTCAGTGATATGCAGAGAGATTCGGAGGAAGTTGAAGAATTCAGAACGTATCATTATCGGAAAAGTCTCTAACTGCCTCTGAATTACTCTGGAATTACTCTGAATCTCTCTGAAATTTGTCCCAAAATATAGAGAGGTTCAGAGAGATTCAGAGAGATTTTTTTTACCAGGGAAGGCGAGCAGAAGTATTTCAAACTTAGAATAGCCGCATCATTAAGGTGCTTCATGGTACAGCTACGCCTAATTAATAAGATATGCCCCAGACTTATTCGCACCGTGCAAGTGAGATAGTTTTTTCGTAATTATCTCACTCGCACCTTGCGATGATGAGAGAAGAAGGACAAGTATGGTCTAGGATGCATGCGCACTAATTGTAAAAGTTATTCCATTTGACGAAGCTGGCCTTTTTGATCCGGCAAAGTGTATCAGTTTCTGAAAATGCATCCAATGGAGTTATGTCTCCTCACTATTACTTCGTGGTAGAGAACTACCACGTCTAGTAACTTCGACTTCTACGAGATACCCTCAATTCCAGCGGGAAAGGCATTTTCAGAAGAAATATGTCACTAGAGGGGTATATAGACATAAACTCGAATCCCGTACAGCACAACCACCGATCCTCCACCTAGGACTTCGGTGGACTGGAGGTGGAGAATTGGTGGAGAAATGGGAGCCGTGGAAATAAGGGAGAAATAGGGGAGAGTCTCCGTTGAGGCAACGGAGAGGCGACGTGGATTTGTCCGCCCTCTTTATTTTCAATTAAATTCATATCTGTCGATTTACACAACCAAATTTCAATGAGTGAATCCACTAACATAAATTTTATTGAAAATAAAGGGGGTGGACAAATCCACGTCGCCTCTTCATTGCCTCAACGGAGACTCTCCCTTATTTCTCCCTTATTTCCACGGCTCTCATTTCCCCAGACAAAAATTCCCGGATGGGCGGGATTCCCAAATCCGCATGTGGACTCAGGTTCCTGGCCGGGACCCGCCAGGTCCTGTCCGAGATCAGCCAGGTCATGCCTGGAAACCCTCTGGTTCCTGCTCGGGACCTGTCAGGTTCCCGCCCGGGACCCGGCAGCCGGGTTAGGTTCCCGCTCGAGGACCACTTGGCTGGTCCCGGGCGGGAACCTGACCGGCCCCGAGCGGGAACCAGAGGGATTCCAGGCAGGACCTGGCTCGTCCTGGGCAGAACCTGGTGGGTCCCGGCCAGGAACCTGAATCCACATGCGAATTTGGGAATCCCCCCCACCCGGGAATTTTTGTCTGGATCTCCACTGATTCTCCATCTCCAGTCCACCGAAGTCCTGGGTGGAGAATCGGTGGTTGTGCTGTACGGGTAAGCGTAACGTGATGGCGATGTCATGTCAATACTAAAGAATCATATAATCATCACATAAAAATTCCAATTCTTCCATGATCACATCCCAGCAAATACTGAACGTAACATTGATGTAACTACTACGTACCCAGGTAACAACACAACATGTTGAAGTGCTTTGAAAGCACGTTGCTACTTGGATTGGTTATGAAACATATGGTAATAGGTTACTTTCGATATTCACTAAATATGTACCTGAAAAGAAACTCTTCTGAACACCCAACTATACATAAATAGTTGGACATTTCCCAACTTACCCGACACTCCCCTAACTAATGCATAAAGCTGCCAATTCATGGGGCGTCGAGCATCGAGCGTCCAATTATTTCCCCAAATTTTTTCGACGCTGAATTGCGAAATACCACAGGTACCTTTTCATGGAGCGTCAAGCATCGAGCATCAAAATAGTAAATTCCAATTCCAACATTGACACATAACCTCATATGCCAGAAAGGAATTAATTTATATGCTCATTTGATGTATTGCTGTTATTAAGCAATAAAGTAAATTACTACTAAAAAGTAATTAATTTAACCAGGACCAGGAATAAAACTCGGTATTTATGGAAATCAATTTTAACGTTGGAAATGATGAAAGTTGGAAGAAACGACCCTACAAACAATGATTACTGGCGTTTCAATGGGCCGCTGATGGTCCTGCGATGCCGGCAAAGGGCCGTCAATGGTCCTTTGAATGGCCTGCATTCGTGTTTGCTGCCCGAAGAGAACATGAAACTTCAGCGAACGTTCAGATCAGATGTGTATAGATCGGGCCGAAGGTTCATTAGAGCTAACTTTTAGATTCACAAACGTTTGACGAAGGTTCTACGGACGTTGAAATGTCCTCCTCGAAATACGTTCGGGAAACATAGATGGAACGTTCGCTGAAGGTTCATCGAAGGTTTCAGGAAGCTCCACAAAAATATCTACACTTAGATTAATTTATAATAATTTATGTTTATTAATTAATTTATTTTTCATATAAATTGATCAAAATTAATATAAGTATAGATATTTTTGTGAAGCTTCGTTAAACCATCGTTGAACCTTCAACGAACGTTTCATCTATGTTTCCTGAACGTATTTCGAGGCGGACATTTCAACGTTCGTAGAACCTTTGTCAAACGTTTGTGAATCTAAAAGTTAGCTCTAATGAACCTTCGGCCCGATCTATACACATCTGATCTGAACGTTCGCTGGAGCTTCATGTTCTCTTCGGGTGGGGAACTTCACAAATTTCAACGCTGGAGCGTCGAAAAAATCTGGGGAAATAATTGGACGCTCGATGCTCGACGCCTCATGAATTGGCAGCTTAACATAAAAATTGCAAGTTATGTTTTCCTAAAGTCACTTGCTTATGTAACTGATGCATAACATAGAAGTAACAAATTGCTACGAAATATAAGCATAAAATATTATATAATTGTTACATCACATATACGTGACAGAGTTACGTCACTTGTGATTTCTGTGTTATGTAACATTTACATATGGTGTTCACTGGGTTTATAGGTGACTTGTGGAATATACCCATAGAACACACCGATTCAGAAAGAATTCATTAGGAGTTCAACTGGGATTCAAAGAATTCATTATGAATCCTTAAGAATTCTTTTCGAACTTCTGTGCTGTGTGGGTATACGTCTCTGAAGTAAGTACTTCCATATTCAATCAACAATTGAATAATTTCCATCAACATTGTAATAATAATTCATTATTGTCGATTGAATATGGGACTACTTACTTCAGGGACGTATATATTCCATAAGTCACCTATAAATACGATTAAAAAATAAAATCAATCAATACATAAAAGCTGGCTATGGACTGAATGAATAATAATTGAAAGAATAACAGAAATACTCACATTAATATAGGTTATGCCAGCAACTTGGCACACATCACATACATATATTTTCATTCACAAATGTACGAGTATAAACAATTCAATGTGTTATACAGGGCGTCCCATTTAAAACAGGACAGCTGAATAACTCTTCAGGGAATGGAGGGGGAAAAAATTGTTCAGATGAAAGTTGTAGGGTTCGAAGGGGGCCATAAGATGGTGACCTTGAATTTGACCTTGAGGTCAATTTTGAGCATAATTGATGGTCAAAGTATGTTCTTTCGAATGGAAAACCCTACGTTCGACCTCAGAAATGGAAAGAGCGGAAAATTTCACGTCCGAATATGTTAACATATCAGGTCATTTAGAGGTCATTTGAAAGTCAAAAAACCATTTTCTATGGATTTTCACGGAAAAGCCTCAAACGAGTTGTTTCTCTGACCAAAGTTATCAAAGTTAAAGTGAAACCCCACGTTTCGACCTTGAATTCGACCTTGAGAACGATAATGAATGCCAAATTTGAAACAATAATTAAAAAATTATTTATTTTTCCAGTTCGTCGTTTTATAATTACAGATGGCACAAATCCGTTGACGGGTAAGACACACTTATTGCAGGAGATGTTCGAATTGACCGCCATTTACTTCAATACATAACTCCAGTCGGCGTCGAAAGTTTCCAAGAACAGACTGAAAAACTTCTGCACGAATATTCGCAATTGCGTATCTGATGCGTTGTTGTAGATTCACAGGTGTTGTTGGTCGGTTGGTATAAACGACATTTTTTACGTAACCCCACAAATAGAGGTCTAGAAGGGTGAGATCAGGAGATCTTGCCGGCCACAGTACAAATCCACCTCGACCATTCCAACGATTGGGGAAAAGGATATTTAGATAATCCCTCACACATCGAGCAAAGTGTGGTGGTGTACCGTCTTGCTGATACCACATCCTCTGCCTAGTTGCTAATGTCACATCTTCCATGAGAACTGGTAATTCATTCTGTAAAAACTGTAGATAATTAGGACCGTTAACAGTTCCATCAAAAAAATACGGCCCAATAACTTGATTGTCTAGAATTCCACACCAAACATTTATACTCCACCGATGCTGATGATCAACTTGTTGAGTCCAGTGCGGGTTTTGCGCTGACCAATAGTGGCTATTGTGACGATTTAACAAGCCAGTACTTTGAAACGTTGATTCATCACTGAAAAGAACATATCGAAAGAAATCGGGCGCTTCGTTCAACCTCTGTAAAGCCCAATGGCAAAAGTTAACCCGATTCTGCATATCTTGTTGAGATAATTCTTGGGTCAGTGTGATGTGGTACGGATGATATTGAGCAGCTTGTAGAATTCTGTGTGCCGTACTGCGTGGAATACCCAAATCGCGTTCAATATCACGTAAACTAACATGAGGATTCATGTGTATTATTGCTAAAACAGCAACGCATCGAGGGTCGTTAAAGTTGAAACCTTGATTGTTTCGGCGTTGACCAATCCTTCCTTGTCGACAATTTCTTTCAACTTGGCGAATGACTTCTGGAGAAGGATGATGCTGCCGATCTCCAAACCGCTCTCTGTACAATCGTGACGCTCTTTGGTACACTCCGCGACACTCACCCAAGATCATTAAAATATCAACACATTCTTTAGGTGAATAAACCATTTAGAACCCGCACTTACACCGTAAACGATGAAAACTTCTTAATGATCATTTTCGTACTGATATGAAGAATAAACTCTGAAGGTTGGTTCTGTTTACTTTCAATTCAAGGTCGAAACGTGGGGTTTCACTTTAACTTTAATAACTGTGGTCAGAGAAACAACTCGTTTGAGGCTTTTCCGTGAAAATCCATAGAAAATGGTTTTTTGACTTTCAAATGACCTCTAAATGACCTGATATGTTAACATATTCGGACGTAAAATTTTCCGCTCTTTCCATTTCTGAGGTCGAACGTAGGGTTTTCCATTTGAAAAAACATACTTTGACCATCAATTATGCTCAAAATTGACCTCAAGGTCAAATTCAAGGTCACCATCTTATGGCCCCCTTCGAACCCTACAACTTTCACCTGAACAATTTTTCCCCCTCCATTCCCTGAAGAGTTATTCAGCTGTCCTGTTTCAAATGGGACGCCCTGTATACATAGAAGGGGATTCCCATTTAGTTCCTGCGCTGTACTCAGGTGGCGCTGAATATCGTTCTCAAGATTATTCTTTTGAGCTGATGCCCCCTGGATAGACCACGATTGTCCCGAAAGCCTCTTGGCCCGAAATTTCCTGATTCCTTGAAAACTGGTGCTTTTTAGGGGAATCACTAGAAATCACTAGTTTTCAACCAATCAGAAAATTTCGGGCCAACAGGCTCCCAGGACAATCACGGTCTACCCCAGGGGGCATAATCTCAAATGCAACATTCTCAAACGGATTTCAGCGCTGCCGTACGGTAGTACAGTGAATTATTCGCCATAGATTCAACTAACACAAACAATGAACAAATCACACCGATTTTCGAATTGGTGTTAGTGTATACATGTAAAATAGTTCACTGTACTACCGTATAACAGCGCTGAAATCCGTTTGAAAATTTTCTATCCGAGATTATGCCCCCTGGTCTACCCTTGTATCTTGTTAACTTCAGTCAGGTCTATTTCACTGATCTATAGTATACATTGGATAGTGCATAGCTCCATTTAGAAAGCTATATATATATATATATATATCATGGAGAATAGAGGAAAGGAGTACGATCACAATAGGTTCTACGTGCCTTGAGTTGCTCCAACTTGTACCAAACCAATCATTTCGTTGCTTAAACTGGAAGTAGCGAATCCAAAATACTTGGAGCGAGTTGGGGTAACTTGGGACATCGGTAAACGAACTTAGCTAATACTTTTGAAGTGTCCTCGAGAACGTGACCTAGATTGGTCTAAAAATTGGCGCTGTCGTACGTGTGTACCAGTATATACTACTAGTAACCATGGAAACCATGTGTTTGACCAATAAGACTCCGGTTTTTACCGTCGCAAGCGCCATCAGTGGTAAAATTATGAACTATCTGGATCATAATTTCACGGACACTTTCCGTTGGAGAAACTACGCTTTGAGCGTACCCCTGTTCTCTATTCTCCATGATATATATCGGTGGAATTGCCCCTATTCAACGGAATGTGATAGAATCAACCAATCCTGCGCAACTGTTGATCAGAAAGACAGTGAAATTGCCCCTTCATGGCGGCGCCCTGATGGGAAGCAAACTCGCATACGGGAAGGCTATGCTATGCAATATCCAGTGTATATTATAGATCCAGTGGTCTATTTTCTCTCAGGTCAACAGCCCATTCGGGCTTGTTCACATACGGGCCAATTGAGCCCTACCCCTCATTCCTACTTGAGAACCAACCTTTCAATCTTCAAAGTAGTCACACAACTTGTTATGAGGCGCTGTATTCAATCATTTTTTTCAACATATTTCTAATTTTATTTGGTACATAGTTCAAAAAAATGCATCCAAATGTTGACAAAATCCTTCTATTATGAATACATAATAATGAAATAATAATACTTATATCAGTACATCAATACACCCACCATATCAATACCTTCTTGATTGTGAAATTCTGTTAGGAATGGCGCCAAAGGTGTCGCCATTTTCATTAGATTCCAGCCTGTCCATAAATCAAGAAGTCCGTGTCACAGAAAGAATCTATGTGATCTTAGTTTTTTCATCACAAGATCCCACACAAAGTTCGATAATAGGCAGAGTAATGTATCCATCATAAGTAAGTTATCTTCAAATTTTACTCTTCCACTTATCCGAATCATTTCGGCTGTGATATATGGAACCTATGGCATGGGACTTCCGTTTAATGAACAGGAACAGGAAGTTCCTCACAATCTGAGATGGCAAAATAAAAACATCCTGTAACAAAGAAAATTTTGAAAAATCAACGTGTCTTGTTTTCAAGATGGATGTATATCTCAAAAATGCTACAGTGCCATTTCTACTCAATAGAATGATGGTTTCAGTATTTATACGACCTACTTTCAATTCTAGTTTTTCAAGGTCGAACAATAACTATTTACGCTTTTTAATGAATTGTTTGTACTGTATTTTATATCGTTCGAAAAATTCAATCTTGCTTTCTATCCTTATGAATAGTTGTATTTCAGTTTCATGTGCTGTACGAATAATTGAGTTTCATGCACGAAAAAGATGCAAGCTGAAAACATTTGCACTAATGATATTGAAGGGTTAGACGATGACACCCTTATACCTGTGAGTAAATTGAATATATTTGTCTAAACAAATTTATATATCATTGAAATATGATCACTCCATTGGCTTCTAGGTGGAAATACTTTCTTGCGACGTTTCCCATCGTACACGTTCTCAAGATGCCTTATCGATCGTAGAATTAGGCAAACAATTATTGCTCAGTGCAAAAAATGGCGATACTGAAACTGTCAGAGATCTTATGTGTCGTGGTGCCCCTTTCACAACAGATTGGGTAAGTGTAATCGTATATTACTAACAGTATATTACTAATTACTTGATGTTTAACGTTATATCAGTTATTACTGTTGATACTAGACGATAAGAATTGATCTAGAATGTTCTACATTTTGTCAGGTTTCAGGATAAAATATATCCAAATAATAAAAATGAAGTCATAAGATACAGAATTATAATATTTATCAAGGACATATAAATTCTAATAATGATTTAAAATTAGTTACCAAAAACAGCTTCTTATATCACATCTATGTAGAATATCAGCATGAAATATGTTGTCCACCAACGAAACAGTGTTGTTACAATTAATTAATGATTGATATAATGCTAGAAATATTTTATCTTGTAATTTTCATAGTATTTGTGTAAGAATGAGTATTGGGTCAGTTGCTTGCACGAAGAAGGTTTATTAGATGTATTTGATCCAATGAAAACAAAGTCACCAGATCTGTGAATCTCATTTTTTTCAAAATGATTGGTAGATATGCAGTCTGATCAATGCGTGCATCTTCTTGTTGTGTTAAAGGAAATACATTTCCTACTTCTTTTCTATTCAGATGAAAATTTTTATGAAAACTTGGATTTAGTGAGTTTATAAAAGAGTGAAGGATTTTTTTTAGGTACCAGTTCTCTGCCTTTGTTCCCCTGCTAACCTATATCCATGTATTTTATTTGAATTTTAATTCCAACATCTGAGTTTGGCATTCATTGTATACGAAATTCCTCAAAAAAAATTCTGTTGCGCATTACTTTAGAAACGCACACAATGCAAAATGAAGATATCAACATATATTTAAAGGGATAAGAGTCACGTAATGCCAGTTGAATCATTGATGTAAAATTTCGCGAACCTTCTTTAATAATATCAAAATATGGCTCTATACAGTGTTCCTTGGTTACCTATAGAAATACTGCATAAGGTAATAATATTGAGATTATTAAAGGATATTCGGGAAATCATAGATGAAAGATTTGGCCAATGCCACACCGCTTCTGTTTCCTTATCACACATTATTTGAAAAAAAATAAGCACATATTTCAAGAAGTATTCATGGATAATGTGAATTTTGTAATTCAATCTGTAATTATGTTTTATATTAATACTTTCTAAAGCTTCCTACTGTTTATTGTAACATACATTGAAAATTAACTCTGATTTTCAGCTGGGCACCAGTGCTCTGCATTTAGCAGCACAAAACAACCATGGTCAAACTGCAGAGGTTTTGCTCAGGGCTGGCATTTCCAGAGATGCACGAACAAAAGTGGATAGAACACCTTTACACATGGCTGCATATGAAGGTCATCATCAAATGGCTCAATTATTAATAAATTATGGAGCGGATGTTGATAGCAGAGACATGGTAAATCACAATTTGGAGTATGATTTGGATTTAAACAAAAACAAATTGATCTCACCAATAAATTAATATAAATGAATTATATTTACAGCTTAAAATGACTCCGCTCCATTGGGCAGTAGAGAGAGAACATATAGAGGTGATACAGATTTTATTAGAACATGGCGCTGATCCAAATGCAACTAGCAAGTTTGATAAAACTCCTATTAGTCTTGCATTAGAGCATGATAGGTTGGACTTAGTAGACATATTACAACAGGAAAGAGAAATCCTGAATAACGCGATTAATCAACAGAATCAGTCAAGCTCAGCTGAACTTGAAGCTGCGACACAAAATTTAATTCACCTGAGCTCAGAAAAAGAAGAACAACCACAAAGTTTTGAGTTCCAGCATCAAATGTCACAACAAACGGAACAGACAAATAAGCAAAAAATATCTCAAAGTGAGTGAATGGTTGATATTAACATGTACCTGGTCTTATGATTATTATTATTATTATTATCATCACGCATTAATTTTTCATAAAATTTCTAGTTCACCTTGGAAAAAAGCCAAAAATGGTTTTTCAACGAATTCATGTTTCTTCAGCCCCAAATGGCAAACAAGATAGTGAAATGAAACACGTGGATGAGATCATCAACGCCAACAATCTCAAAAAACACAAGGATGCAACATCAATTGGTGGAGTGAACAAGCAGTTTAGATTATTAGAAGCTCATGGGATTAGAATGATTCCAGTTGATGATGATTCATCAATTGTGGAAAATGCTATGGAGAGTGGTAGGACGGTAGTTTTAACAGGTGGATCAATGAACCAAAGCAATGTATTCTTTTTGTGCTTGGATTATTTCACTATGTAATAACATTTTTTTTCTGCATTATAGAAGCTGGAAAACTTGCTCTTAATCTAACAAAAGGATCCTCGATAGGTGTTAAACGCCTTCAAGTAGCATCTAGAAGGGGAACTCCAAGAAAAGTCATTGCCATTAGGGCAGATCAAATTTTGAATCAGAATAACCCCCTCACATCCCGAGGTCCTAATATACTAAAGAGGACATCTATAGAAAATAAGGGTGGGAAGTTATATGTATCTTCCATATCAAACACCACATCTATTCCCACCCTCACACAATCTAAAAATTTTATCTCTTCACAGGTATATAATAGTAATAAGGTAAGAGACCCTATACCTGATCAGTGAACATATACACGATCAGTCCTTATATTCTAGGTTTTTGGAGTTTAGTTGTGCAAAAACTCTTCAACCAAAACATTTTTTATAATTAATGCATCGGAAATTAACTTTTTCATTTGAAACTTCTAGCTAAATTATTTCGTAAATTCGTATAATAATGAAAATGATCGGGTATAGGGTATCTTACCTTGAATATCTTTTGATGTAAAATTATTTTAATAATTTTTTTAATAATTTCTTTTTTTTCACAGAATAAAATTATTAGTTCTTCGAAAAAAATGAATGAACCGATTATTTTACAATTAGATGACGACATTGAAGAAGTTATAGAAGAGAACAGCAGAGATGAACAAGAACCAATCACTGATATCGCAGTTCTTAATAGACAATTAGCAGAAGCAAGAAGAGAAATAAGTGAATGTCGTAAACTGTTACAGAAAAAAGAAGAGGAAGCAGAATTGTATAAACAACAGCTTAGAAACATCACTGCGCAAAAAGCATTTAAGTGATTATGAATAGGTAAATTAATTTACACTGAAATTAAATGTCATATTCTTTTAAAGCTTAGTGCAAAATGATATAATATATGTGATAATATGTTTACAAAGAGATGATATTCAAATTTTTTGCAAATGATAACAGGAATTTTTCAAAGATGTTAAGTATTGTTTGTTGACTTTTTGCACTTGGCTTTTGAATTGTTTTTTTTTCTGATGAAAAAACAATTGTCCCACTAAAATTTGTAAATAGATAAAGATTCATCATTTTATTCAGCTTTGTTTCGTTTATTTTGTTTTACGGAAAATTTATGATTAATAATGATATTAGAATGATGTAGTTACAATCAACTATGCAATTTACTTGGAAAAAGTTTTTCCATTAGATGATTATTTCATATTTGTAACAGCACATGTATTCCTGACGTTGTTTTGATGTTTGACTATCAAATAGCGATATAAAACCAGAATTGAATGACATACAATTATTCGTTTGATCTAAGTTTGTATATTGAGTTATTCTACTTTTTCTCACAGACCAGTCCCAAGATGATAGCTTGATTCTAATTCAGCTTCTCAAGGACTCGAAAGTGTTCGAAAAACGAGGGAAATTTGGTACCATTTTAGATGGACCGGTTAGCTACATTCAAACACAATTAATCAGTAAATCGAGTTCAGGGGGCATAAACTTAATTGGAAAATTTTTAGATTCATTTCAGCGCTGCCCTACGGAAGAACACTTGAAACAATTCCACATGGATACATTGACACAAATAATAAACGAATCACAAAATTTCTTGAAGTAGTATTAGTGCATTCGTGTGAAATTAGTTCAAGTGTTCTTCCCTATGGCAGCGCTCAAATTAGTCTCAGAATTTTCCAATTGAGTTTATGCCCCTTATTCAATATCTAGCTTTTTCGACCCTGCATAGTAGAGTCAATTGCATACTTGAATTGATTCGTTTATTAATTGTATTTGAACATATCCATCTTTCTCACGTAGCTGAGTGTGCTTTCATTGTTTCCAGTGTAGTAAAGAGATGTCGTTAAAGTTTGAATTGTTTATTGAAACGAATTCAGTGTGGAATGTGACAACATCTAATTTGAACTCTATGAAAATTTGTAAAACTCAATTCTTTTCAATGATAAACTCTAGTTAAACACGATCCGAAAATAATTGAAGGCATGTACATTTCATTATTTTTGTATTTAATCACAAATTCGTTTCGATAAACGATTCAAGATTCAATAATTTAGTAAAAAGAACAATATTGAATCCTTCAAAGGCTGAAATGCACGCTATTTCAACCTTGAGAAGCAGCTGATGTATTTATTCCCAGTATCTAGTGGACTCATAGAGATATAAGAATAGAGGAGGTGAGTGGGCCAAAAACGTGTACCACTGTGTGAAAAGAGAGAATAGAGGAGTTCTGTGACAACTTCGCTGATTGGCTAGCCAGAGAACTCCTGTATCTCTCTTTTATCCGATGTCACTTCTCCACTCACAGATTTCATCTGAATTCCCTCCTCTATTCTTATATCTCTGTGAGTGGACTCTACGCGTTAACATTAATGACAAATTTTGGAAAACAATCACTTGTATAGTTTTGTGGAATACTTGATAAATATGAATTTTTGTTTCAATGTACAATCATATGAATTGATAACATCACAATGAATTTTAGGAATTAAGTTTTCAAATAATTGTGTTTTGATCATTGCAATATTCTCTTATTTTTTATAATTATTATTACTATTTGACGTACATTTTCGTTAATCAAATTTGAACATGTAAAATTATTTTCTCAACTTCTGTGCATCATAAATGAGTCAATATTAAATATTATGTTCTCAAACAGATTAATTTAAAGTCATTTTTGGATAACATCAAATTTCCAGAGTCAATAAATTGTGTAAAAATACAATGATTATTTTTAAAGAAATCTTACCACATGTTACTCTACTATTTGATAATATCAATTCATATAATTATTCAAATAATTAAACAGCAATACATATTTGTGAAGTATACAGTCCGTTCTCCGAATACTGCGGAATGGTGTGTTCCTCACTCGATCAAGACTAGACGTTTGAAGAGGTTCCCAGCAGTATTCAGAGAGCGCACTGTACAATACGGTAAGTGTGAACAATAGCCACAATTTCTAATACATGAATAAAGATTTGAAAGCTTCTTATGTTTATCGTCAAACATGGGCCATTTAATTTATCGAAAAAAAAAAGGAGAATGACTTTTTACTTTATTGATTTTTAATTTTTGCTACATATCTTTCGAAAATTTATTTCTATTTAAAGAACAATATATTATAGTTTCAATTTTTAAGTTTCTTTCTATTTAATATTCCCCCTGTACAAAATTGTATATGTATAAGAATTACAACTCTTAATCTCATTACATGCTATAATGTATATATATATATTTCTCCAATGCTATAAAAAAGTGTTGCTATTCTGGCAATACATATTACATTTATACATATGTAACATTTTGTATCCCAATTCAGAGCAATCGTATTTCGAACATACTATATCGCATTCATTAAAATATTTTTATAAAGTATTTGAAAATGAGATGATAATTTATTGTATTATACACAAGAATGTATCATAGACAAATCTTGTAAATGAAAGATGTAAAATATGATATGAACCTCGAACATTTATTGGAAAAAAGAGATCTTGCATTCAAGTATTGTTTGTTATACATATTACAAACAATTCCCGTTAATTAAGAAATTCACAAATGACTCGTATGACTGAAATGTGATTTTTATGATCGATCTTGTTTTCTAATGTAAAGTTTATGCACAGTTATTGAACATTGTTTTCACCATCGAATTCAATTTATGAATAAGTTTACTACAATTGCATATTTTACTATCTTTTAAGAATACAAACATGGAGCCACAGTCTGTTTTTCCAACACGAACCAGGATATATCCATAAATTCATTTGAAATGAATCAAGCGTGAAATGGAAATTAGTAATATGGTACAAAATATAACATTCTTGAATGTATAAAACAAAGATTTTTTTTGTAAATAAATAAGGAGTAGAATGTTTATCAGTTTAAAAAATGAGCAATTCAGAATTCAGTTGGAAATTGAATAAATTGGATGATATCTAATGTTATATGAAAGAGATGATGTGGAAAATAATTAAATATAATTTTTATTAATAAAAATAGCTTATACGTTCAGCTAATAAATTTACATGCAATGTGATGTATGAATTGTGTTATCATTTCTGTTTTGAGGACCATGTGGAAATATTATTATTCTTGTAATTATTAGAATGATTCTTGTTTAATCTAGTAAGGTAGATGACCCCATTTACGAACGCGACCCCTTTAATGAACGTTTTGGTTTTTGATTCATAGTACTTTTCATTTAGTGCTTTAATTTCATCCAAGCATGGCTGACTGGATACTAAATCAACCGCTGTTATGTAAATACATTCAGAATAATATGCCATAGGAAAGATATAATAGATAAACGATTGTTCGCTAATGGGGGTTAAGGTGTTCATTAATGGGGCCTGTCACCTTACATTTTTTTCATATTAAATTCCTATAAACAACAAATGAAGAAGAAAAGAAAGATTTTTTATTTCAGATCATTGTCTGAAAACAATTGTATCGAGACTATATTCAATTAGATTCATGATATTTAAATACAATTCATATCGTTTCATCAAAAGTTTGTTCAGAAATTCTCTTCGGCTTTATGTACAGTGAGTGAATATTTTTGTCTTCAAAAATTGAAGAGGCATTGATTAGGAAATGACCTAATTTTTCAGCTGAAAATCATCGCAATTGAGAGATTTTCATTGAAAATTCACATCAATTCGATGAGAAAGTTTTATACTTTTTATGTGGAATAAATTTTATTTAAAAAAAACAATTAACAATGTATATATTTATTCGAACACCAATCGTTTCATGAATTTTTAATTACGTACTTGATGACTGCCAAATCTATAGATTTGGAGAATTTTCTTAATCCCAACTCTAACACTGCTATTGGGAAAATGTGTTTTTCCAAATAAAAAATGTGTCACATTTTTCCCCAGCAGTGGGGAATTATCCGAGATAACATGCCCTCACGGAGCGGCGTACGTGGATAATCTTCTGCATGCAAATTGCACGGAAACCTAGCGGGGGGCGGGAGGCTTCAAAATGTTATCTGGGATGTGACATCATATGGGATGAAGTGTGACAATTTATGAATTAATTGAGAGAATGGGGACCAAATCAAGGAAAGAACAAATCAACGAAACCATTGTTTGAGAAGGTGGGGTATGATGTTTCATTATTTCTAACGAACGGTTTTGTTGATTTGGCCGTTATCCAATACGAAACAGTGTATCATCATCATCATCATGAAAGAATCAGTCTTATACCCCAAATAACACAAGAAGTTCTAAGAAGGTGCTGGACCATTCTTAGAATGTTCGAGCACATTCTCAGAACTTCTTGTGTTACTTGGGACTGTTCAAGATAAACGAAAATCAAAATAGATGCTGAGACAATTCAACAAGTGAAAAAATTCAAATATCCAGGAAGCATAATTACAGAAAAAGGTGAAAGCGAAAGAGATATAAGAGCAAGAACAGCACGAGGAAAACACTGTTCACCACCCTGATAAAAAAAACCGGATGAAACCCGGATAATAATCCTGATGGTAATTCGGATGATAATTCGACTCAAACCTGAATGAAATTTCTGGGATTCTACCCAGTGAACACAGTTACGTAAATATTACACAAAAACTACATAACGTCAAGTAACTGGTTACGTAACTTGGGAGTCACATGTGACTCACAATTTCCTACTCATTTACGTAACCATGTGAGGAACAATTTTACATTGCAGTTACTTACATAAAGAAGTAGGATCTTTACGTAACCAATATATAACTACAATGTAATGCCGATGGCAGAACGCTGTATTGGGAAACAAAATTTGTATTACATGAAAATTCAATTTCCCTATCCTCTCAGCAATAACGCTGAACGTAACATTGACGTAACTTTTACGTACCCAAGTACTCTGTTGATTGTACACTCTTATTTTGGTAACTCAAATACATAACTAATACATAACATCAACTTTCAAAATCATGTTTTCTTCAGGTCCCTTGCATATGAAGTAAATAAAACGTAACATAGAAATAACAAATTGTGACTTAATATGAGCGTAAATTGTTATGTAATTATTACATCATATATACGTAACAGAGTTATGTAACTTGTGATTTCAGTGTTATGTAACATTTACATATGGTGTTCACTGGGTATGCGGGTGTATCCGGGCACGTATATGAGCTTTGCGGTGATTCTTTATCCGGTTCCATTCGGATCCTATCCGGGTTTTAGGACGAGATGATATTTTTTGGAATCCCAAATAAAACTCGAAAAAGGAGACGAATGAATTCTATCCAAATTTCGTGTGGGATTTCGAGAAATATTCAGTATTAAAATCCAGATAGGGTCCTGATGAAACCGGATAAGGAATCACCGCAAAACCCGTATACGCGCTCGGATACACCCGGAGATTTCATCCGGGTTTGAGTCAGGTTCCCTTCCGGCTTTTTTACCAGGACACAAGAAACAGTTACTATGCTCAACGAATATTAGCTTAGTAGTAAGAAAGAAATTCTTGAAGAGTTATGTTTGGAGCACAGCATTATACGGTTGCGAAACTTGGACAATCGGAGAAACTGACCAACGAAGACTTGAACACTAGACCTGGATTAAGTTATATGAAGCGAAGTATACAATATATCAGGGCTGTCCGTAGATATGTAGAAATTGAGCGTTTAGCGGATACTAGACAGGGTTGGAGGATTACATCAAACCAGTCATAACCCTGTTTAAAATACCTAAAAGATCCCAAAGATTTTTGAAGTGAATGTTTTCAAATTACTTAGGAACTCTTCCGACTACTTCCGAACCAAGATTTGACACACGTTTCAAACCACTTGGAATTTTGTTCCACATCACATTTGATTCCGCCGACTTCCGCAAATCAGATGAAAAGAGTTGAGGTTCACTTACAAATTACCTGAAGTACATTACAAATTCCGTTCACTTAGAAACAAGTGGAAGAAAACTATGTCAGTGCTTTTCCACTCTATTTCCGCACCAATGAGCTTAGGAACAATTGAGGCCGCGGATGCAATAACAGCCTCAGCGCTCAAACGCATTTCAAAGTTGATTCAAGCGACCAGTGGAATAATGAAAAAAAAAGTTCGTCAAAATAGAAAATAAAAAATACAGCATTTTAGAGCTCATCAAACCACACATTTTTCCTATGAACAATTTTTTTCTACCATCAATAGTTTATAAGATAAAAATTGAAAAGTGAAAATTTTCATTTCTTCAAAATCAATCAAATTTAAAACATATTTTGCGATTACTCAACGAAAAGTCACAGGCATCTTCGGGGATCAATGATAAAGCCGTGTACCAAATTTCAAGTCAATCCAGTGACTTGTCGTTGAGTAATCGCAAAGTATGTTTTGAATTTGATTGATTTTGAAGAAATGAAAATTTTCACTTTTCAATTTTTATCTTATAAACTATTGATGGTAGAAAAAAATTGTTCATGGGAAAAATGTGTGGTTTGATGAGCTCTAAAAGGCTGTATTTTTTATTTTCCATTTTGACGAACTTTTTTTTTTTATTATTCCACTGGTCGCTTGAATCAACTTTGAAATGCGTTCAAGCGCTGAGGCTGTTATTGCATCCGCGGCCTCAATTACGAATGGTAAGCACATAATGACTTCAAATTACTTGGGCGCATTTTGGGTGTCGATCTACTTCCGCTTACTTATGAAAAATCGGAAACAAAATTTTGACAAATGTTACCGCATCTTGTCACTAGATCGACTTCCGCGAGTTCACGTTAAAACCTTAACTAAATACTTCCGTACATTTCAACTCTATTTCCGTACCAATGAGTTTAGCAACAGTTACGAATAGTATGCACATAATTACTTCAAATTACTTGGGGGTATTTTGGGTTTTGGTGTGCTTCGGTTTCCTTGCGAAGAAACAAAACTAAAACTTTGACAAATGTTTCCGCATTTTGTCACTTGATCCACTTCCGCGAGTCTATGTTGGAACTTAAACAAAATACTTCCATGCATTTGAATCTATTTCCGCGCCTATCATTTTGGGAACAGTTACGATTAGTATACGTTCAATGACCCTGCTTGAAATATCTCATAGAATCTCATAGAGTCTCATTCAAATTGAATGAGATTGAACGGAACCAATGAGAAAGATCAAAGTATCAAATTGGCGAAAAAATTTCTCATAATTTCTCATATTTTTTCATAATTTTCTCATAAAATCCCATAATTTCTCAAGGATTTGGAACATCATTATGAGATATGATGTTTTCATAATTTTCCATAACTTTCTCATAGAATTCTCATATTTTCTCATAATTTTTGCATAAAATTCTATAATTTCTGAAGGAGTTTGAACACTCTTATAAGAAATGCTTTTCTCATAATTTTTCATATTTCTTCATAAATTCTCCTACACGGAAAAAAGAAAACAGCAATGGTTACTGTAAATCACAAAAATAAATTGAAACTCAAATTCATTCTATGCAGTACTGCGTTTCCCAGTCCTCATTACTGTCCAGTCAGCGTTGACGCATTTCATTACAGTATCCATCACTGTGATCGCGCTAATCCTCATTATCCAAGCGTGTTTTCATTTGTTTTTCAACCGATCGCTGTCATTCACAGTAACCAGTAGTGTTTTCTTTTTTCCGTGTAAATTTTGGATAAAATCCCACCATTTTTCAGAAAAAGAGGTGCTGTTATAAACAAAACAATTACCTTTTGGAATTTCCAAATTTTTTATAATCTCTCCAAAACATATGTTCATAAAGTCACATAAGATTTATCATTTATTGTTTTGATAAGACGCTATGGAACCTTCCAAAGTAGCTAATCCAAGTGATCCGGATCACTTGGATCAGTTACTTCAGTAGGCTTCTATATTTTCATAAGTGTTAATATTTCATATTATCCTTCTCGTCTTTACGGATGCGAAAAGAAACTGTATGAAATTTTTACATCTTACTTATCACAAAAAATAAGGCGAAATTGTATTTGATATTTTATTTGAATAAATCATTACTGTTCAGTAATTGATTTCTCATTTCTATTAATTTCTAAATATAACAGATATGTAAAAAAATGCGGCTAAGTGTAGTCTTTTCATGTACAGCAATTTAAGGTGTATATACAGGGGCTTATATACTCACCCTAGTGAAAATGGAGAATAGGAATGGATTGGAATGGATTGGAATTCTATCCAACTGAATCCATTCAAATTCATTTCTATGACGCCTATGCCAAGAGGAATAAAAAGTCTATCCAACACAATCCAAATTTCATTCTAATATAATCGTATTCATGGGATTGTAAAGAAATTCAATATATTTTCATCCATTTGAATCTGTAATCCATCTCAATGTTGAATTCAGTATATAATTTCTATCGCATGTTATGAATTTCCAAGTCATGGTCATTCAATTCATTTTTATACTGATTACGATATAGACATATTGAATCCGTTTTAATAATTTTTTATTCCCTATCCATTTCAATCTTCGATTCGGAATACGATTCTTTTTCAATTGGATTCCTCAAAACCGATGATCTGCATGGATTCCCAGTGAAGAGAAAATCCTATCCAATTCAATTCGAATTTCATTCCAATATAACTCTTTATTCATGAACGTGTAACAAAATTTAATACATTTTCATCCATTTGAATCTTTATAATATAAAAATTTTTATTTTATTTTTATTCCATTTTTTTCGGAGAATTGAATGTTAAATTTTGAAATCAACTTATCCCCAAAATGCGGAACTGGACCTGAAACATGCAATGTTTGAATTGCGGAAGTATGATGAAATAATTTGTTTCATAAAAACTAGAATTTGTCATAAGCAAGTCAATTCATGAAATATGGAAACAATACTAAAGTCATTGTTTGCGTTCATTCGCAAATTATCCATGTAATTAATGTTTAAGTTTATTTCCGAAATTAATGAGACAAAAACACATAGTAGGTCGGAAGTAGTCCTAAAGAGAACTTTTTGTTTGGGTTTGTTTAGTTTTTTTGATCAGGGATGGCAGCACCTAGGCCCATGCCATTGACCAAAGATTGCCCTGCAATTGGGAAATCCAATGGTCCACTGAAATTGATCGGTTATTGGTCAATTGGTGGTATCCCGTTCAATCTCATTGGGTAATAATTAACCAGTTATTTATCAGCTTTGGTTAGTTGGGAAGAAAAAAAAGACGTCAGAATTTTTTTGGTGCCTTTATTCAAGCTCCTTCCAAGACATCTTTAAGAAATCTTGAAGAACTCTCTTAGAGTTCTTAATTTCTTCTCAAAGATATCTTTGAGAAGTCTCTGAAAGATCTTTTAGAAATCCATTGATGTTACATAAGACATCTTTTTGAATACACGGAAAAAAGTTTAGGACTGAGAATTCGAAATTTATATAACTCTAACAGTTCAATTATTTTTGGTTATGCAAGTTCAAAATTCGAATCTTCAGAGTTGAAAACAACATTGAACTCGTATAGTCACACGATCCACGCCATTAAATCCAATAGTTTGGCGCGAGAGAGTGCGGTGCTGCGTCGAACTGCGAGAGCTCAAGCGATCGGACTCTCAGAGTCCGAGATTTCGTACTCTGACCAGGGTTGGCACGTAATATACTTCTAAGTATTTTACATAGTTTACGACACGTAAGAAACCGAGTATCTTACGCATAAAACCAACCCCTTGCTTTTGGGGGGACAGGAGGGTTCAAATATCTTACATATATTACGTGTCAGAAACCAAGTATGATACGTAAGAAATTGAAAGATCACGTAATAAACCCAACCCTGACTCTGACTACTCTGAGAGTCCGAACACTTGAGCTCTCGCAGTTCGACGCAGCGCCGCACTCTCTCACGCAAAACTATTGGATTTAATGGCCCGCATCGTGTGACTATAAGAGTTCGATGTTGTTTTGAACTTTTACCCCTAGTAACACACAATCTTCGTCAAACGCTCTGAGAATGTTTGCAAGACGTTTGAATATTCTATTGCATTACTTGAATATGCCGAAGGGTTTAAGTATTTGAAATCCAAAACATCTCATAAATCAATTTCAAAGAATGAACATCTTATTTATAGGATACGATTTGTGTGAAGAATTTTAGGTGTTACAAAAGCAATAATCTCCACGATTTTCGCGCCATTTCATCAATCACCTGTTCATATAAAAATGCAGAAACTGTATAAGAATTTCAAGAGATTCGATCAGTCAAATGGGAAAATCTCATAAAACCATATGAAATCAAGTTTATATACTAGATTTCATCTGGTTTCTGTCCTAGAAATAACTACCCAATGAGAACAGCTTGCCAAAGTGACATCAATTTGACGGCATTTTGACTGAGTTGTTCTTATAGGGTAGAATCCATTCGAATTTATGAGACCTTCTCAACTGCTAAGTAACACACAAATATCCGTAGTATGTTCTGCGAACCCTCTTAGCACATTAAACGTCCTGTTCATGTATTATGAACATTCTAAGTATCCTGTACGAATCCTGTATTACTAGGATATCTGGGTATTCATTGCTGGTCAAATATTTTAATTTATTTATTGAAAGGGAAAGAATTTCACAAAGTTGCATAGTTCAGTGAAAATCTATGGTAAGAAAAATCCAAAAACCAATTCGAAAAACAAAATATGAATTTTTGAATTACATTCAAATCTCTTATCTACTCTCTAAATCTGGAAGACTGAAAAACCACACGTTTCACTCCACTAAATTTCAGAAGTGAGTTTGTCCGACTTGAATGAGATTTTCACTCGTTTCGAGTGAACTCATTCTTTTGAAGTAGAAAATTCATTTTACAATTGAAATGGTTGAGAGCTTTGAACCTAAAACTTTGGACTACCACTCTGACAGAGTGAACATTTCACCTAAAAATTTGACAAGCACACTTTTGGCTGGCTAAATAGTGCAATCTCACTCTGAAAATTTCATAGAGTTCTACAGTATGTTACCAATTTCTGATAGGGATTCCCTGGCGAAAAAATTTCTCATAATTTCTCATATTTTTCCATCATTTTTTTCCATAATTTTCTCATAAAATCTCATAATTTCTCAAGGATTTGGAACATCATTATGAGATATAATGTTTCCATAATTTTCTCATAAAATTTGCATATTTTTCCATCATTTTTGCATAAAATTCCATAATTTCTGGAGGAGTTTGAACACTCTTATGAGGGATGCTTTTCTCATTATTTTTCATACTTTGTCATAATCCTCATACTATTTGATAATTTCTTATAATTTTTCATAAATTCTCATAAATTTTGAATAAAATCTCACCATTTTTCACAAAAAGTGGTGGTGTTTAAAAAAAAAACAATTCCCTTCTAAAATTTCCAAATTTTTTATAATCCCTCCAAAACATATGTTCATAAAGTCACATAAGATTTATCATTTATTTTTGTGATGAGACGCTATGGAACCTTCCGAAGTAGCTAATCCAGGTGATCCGGATCACTTTTCAACCAATCAAACAGCTTGAAAATTGATCCGGATCACTTGAATCAGTTACTTCAGCAGGCTTCTATGTTTTCATATGAGTTGATATTTCATATTATCCTTCTCGTCTTTACGGATGCGAGAAGAAACTGTATGAAATTTTTAAGAAATTAAGACATATATGCAATTTTTTTGATAAATTAGGAAATCATGTGATGATACACTTTTATTTATGAATAATTGTAACTTTTTTGGTCAGAAATTATGACTTTTTATGAAAAACCATATCTCATAGTCATCATCATATTTATGAAAAATTTTATGTAATTTTATGAGAAATTATGACTTATTATGAGGAAATATTTCTCATACTAAATGTTCCAATTCCTTGAGAAATTATGAAAATTTATGACATTTATGAAAATATATGAGA
This sequence comes from Gonatopus flavifemur, assembly GCA_018340375.1. Taxonomy (NCBI): domain Eukaryota; kingdom Metazoa; phylum Arthropoda; class Insecta; order Hymenoptera; family Dryinidae; genus Gonatopus; species Gonatopus flavifemur. The sequence continues at coordinate 23,813,922 of JAFFJZ010000004.1, forward strand.
AATTATAAGAAATATGAAAAAATACTGAAACATATGAGAAATTATGTAAAACTCTTTCGCCAGGGTTTCGGTTTTTGTGAAGATATTCAGTACAGCACTTTCTTGCGGAAAGAATATCTTCCCGAATGTTTGGTTGTATTATTTCGTACGATTCATGTTGATGATTCTTGGTTGAAGTGTGAAAATTTGTAAGGCTCTTTCTCTTTAAAGGAGTGGATTTGGTTTTTTGACCGGTAGTTGATATATATATGAAATATGAATTGGGGGGGGGGTCCGGACCCCCCCCCCTGGATACGTCCTTGTTACAATATCTCGCTCAGAAGATTCTGTGTTAAATTATTATACAAGATTCTATAGATATTGCAGATACGATATTTCGTTGAAAATGTTCTGAGAATTTTCCTAATGGAACATTGCACATATAATGATCTGTAATGTTTTGAAAATATACGATGAGGAATATGCTAAATTTGTCGCAAATGAAATATTCTGAGAATATGACAGTAGCAATATTTTATGAAGCAAAATGAATTTTCATACACCTGATCCAGGACTTAGTAAAATTTACAATTTAAGATTGAAAAAAACGCCTCTCCTACGGCCTATTCACTTTCCATTTCAGAAGATTCTGAATCGATTAGTCTATATCCCACGGCAACAAATTTTCAAAGTTTTTCCATCGATCTTGCTCAACCCTTTGCAAAATTTCAAAGTCGAGGTCGAAAAAAACCTCTTTCCCACGACCTACTGATTTTTTGTATTAGAAGATTCTGAATCGATTGTTCTTTATTCCACGGAAATGGATTCTTCAAACTCCCATCACGCTGATTACAATAAATACCCAATCAGAATTTAACAACTGGCGCAGTACTGCGCCAGTACCGGCTAACACTGGCGGGGTACTGGCGGTCTGCACTGCAGCAGTACTGGCATTTGTCCGAAATGATAACGCTTTTCCGTACTGGGTACTTGGTACTGGCACAGTACTTGTAATCGGTAATGGTCTTCAGTACCGGTGCAATACGCCCAATCAGAATTTCACAACTAGCGCTGTACTGCGCCAGTACCGGCTAAGACTGGCGGGGTACTGGTGGTCTGTACTGCAGCAGTACTGACATTTGTCCGAAATGATAACGCTTTTCCATACTGGGTACATGCTAGCTGACTCTTGGGGGCCCAATACTGGCACTGTACTCCGCCTGTTGTCAACATTGGCATACTTCGGTTTTTTGATTGGGTGGCACTTTGAGAGTGATACCGTCATCTCGGAGATTTGCTGAAGTGATAGAAGCCTTGACCCTCACTCGCCAAACCCGGGTTCAATCCTCACTGGGAGAACTTGCTAATAATCGCCTTCGGAGCAGGTTTTCCTCCACTCAAAGTGATTCTGGCCAAGCTCATTCAACATTTATAGGAGTAAATTCTGAAGAAATTTCTTTTCAACCCAAAGTAATATTTTGTAAGCTTTTTAATATATGTGATTGTGACATTTTTTTCCGTACAGAATATCGCTGACATGATCACAGCAATATTTCAGAATGTCTCCAGAATGTTACCTCAATGTTTTAAACAATTTTTCAGAATATCTTCAGAATGTGACAAAGGTGGTGACATGAGACATCCTGCAGACATTCTGACAATCTTCTTGAGATGTTTTCCAGGATATTACACATTCCAAATGTAATATTCTGACAACATTGCTGGGACATTCGGTGCTGTATGGGCGATGACTATGAGATATGGTTTTTCATAAAAAGTCATAATTTTCCATAAAAACTCATAATTTTTGACCAAAAAAGTTACAATCATTCATGAATAAAAGTGTATCATCATATAATTGTCTAATTTCTCAAAAAAATCGCATATATGTCTTAATTTCTTAAAAATTTCATACAGTTTCTTCTCGCATCCGTGAAGACGAGAAGGATAATATGAAATATCAACACATATGAAAACATAGAAGCCTGCTGAAGTAACTGCTCCAAGTGATTCGGATCAATTTCCAAGCTTTTTGATTGGGTGAAAAGTGATCCGGATCACTTGGATTAGCTACTTCGGAAGGTGCCATAGCATCTTATCAAAAGAATAAATGATAAATTTTATGTGACTTTATGAACATATGTTTTGGAGAGATTATAAAAAATTTGGAAATTTTAAAAGGGACTTGTTTTTTTTATAACAGCACCTCTTTTTTTCAAAATGGTGAGATTTTGTTCAAAATTCATGAGAATTTATGAAAAATTATGAGAAATTATCAAATAGTATGAGGATTATTAGAAAGTGTTGAAAAATTATGAGAAAAGCATTTCTCATGAAAGTGTTCAAACTCCTCCAGAAATTATGGAATTTTATGCAAAAATTATGAGAAAATATGAAAATTTTATGAGAAAATTATGGAAAATTATGAAAACATTATATCTCATGATGATGTTCCAAAGCCTTGAGAAATTATGGGATTTTATGAGGAAATGATGAAAAAAAATGATGGACAAATATGAGAAATCATGAGAAATTTTTCCGCCAGGGCGCCGTTGTCGATAGTACACAGTCGATAGTAATTTTTTTTAATTTATCTCCCTCCGGAAGTCCCTGAAACTTCCAAGAAGCCTCTGAAATGCAGGACCGAGAATTGTACTGAATTCATTCCTCTCTGAATTTCTCAGACCCCCCCTGGATCTCTCTAAATTCCTCTGAACCGCTCTGAATTTTTCTAAAAAATCCCACGCACAATTTTTCCTGATTCACCTGTCTCTGTGAGTCTCTGACATTCCCTGAATACTTCTGAAATCCTGAACCAGAAATTCCACTGAATTAATTTCTCTCTGAATTACGCTGAACCTTTCCACTGTTCTGAGTATTCCTGAAAAGCTCTACGCACATATTTTCCCTAATTCACCTGTCTCCGTGAGTCTCTGACATTCCCTGAGTACTTCTGAAATCCTGAACCAAAAATTTCACTGAATTAATACCACTCTGAATTTCTCTGAATTTCTCTGACTCTTTCTGAATTACTTTGAATCTTTCTAAATTCCTCTGGATATTTATAAAAAGTTCAACGCACAATTTTTCCGAATGTATCTGTCTCTGGAAGTCTCTAAAACCTCCAGAAAACCTCTGAAATGTAGGACTAACATTTTACTGAATTCATTCCTCTCTGAATTTCCCAGACTTCCCCCGCATCTCTCTGAATTCTGCTGCATCTCTCTGAATCTTTCTGGAAAATCCCACGCACAATTTCTCCTAATTCACCTGTCTCTGTGAGTTCCTGACACTCCCTGAATACCTCTGAAATCCTGAACCAAAAATTTAGCTGAATTAATTTCTCTCTGAATTCCTCTGAATTACGCTAAACCTTTCCACTGTTCTGAATATTCCTGAAAAGCTCTACGCACATATTTTCCCTAATTCACCTGTCTCTGCGAGTCTCTGACATTCCCTGAGTACTTCTGAAATCCTGAACCAAAAATTCCACTGAATTAATACCTCTCTGAATTTCTTTGAATTTCTGTGACTCTCTCTCTCTGAATTACTCTGAATCTTTCTAAATTCCTCTGAATATTTATAAAAAGTTCAACGCACAATTTTTCCGAATGTATCTGTCTCTGAAAGTCTCTAAAACCTCCAGAAAGCCTCTGAAATGTAGGACTAACATTTTACTGAATTCATTCCTCTCTGAATTTCCCAGACTTCCCCCGCATCTCTCTGAATTCTGCTGAATCTTTCTGAAAAATCCCACGCACAGTTTCTCCTAATTCACCTGTCTCTGTGAGTCTCTGACACTCCCTGAATACCTCTGGAATCCTGAACCAAAAATATATCTGAATTAATTCCTCTCTGAATTTCTCTGAATTCCTCTGAATCTCTCTGAATTACTCTGAATCTTTCTAAATTCCTCTGAATATTTCTGAAAAGTTCTACGCACAATCTTTCTGAATTCATCTATCTCTGAAAGTGTCTGACACTCCTTGAACGCCTCTGAAATGCAGGACCAAGAATTTTACTGAATTTGTTCCTCTCTGAATTTCTCAGAATTTCCCTGCATCTCTCTGAGTGCCTCCGAATTTTTCTGAATCCTTCTGAAAAATTCAAAGCACAAGTTCTCTCAATCCACTAGTCTCTGAAATCCTCTGAACCACGCTGAATTGCTCTGAATTTCTCAAATTCTTCCTAAATCCCTCTGAAACGTGAAATTTTCAGAGAGATTCAGTGAGGTTTTTTTACCAGGGATCCGAGAGAAAACTCGATAATTTTTTCTCTTCCATTCAAGTAATATTCTCTAGTAATAAGATTCTGTGCATAAATTATGTATATTTTTGTACACATTCTATACATAAACATAGTTTCATAAATTTCATGTATAACTGTGCAAGTTTTTACGTGCACAACCTATGCATATAAGGAAATTAATGAAATACATATGGTACAGAAAAAAAGGATTTCGTGATAAAGCGACTCACTTATCAATAATAAATTTGTTTCCGATCGTGTTTTTTATCTCTTGCAGACTCAAAACTTCTTTCCTAAGGAATTATAGATTCAATGTCTTACAACTATATAAGAATTCCCTCATTTTCTGTACACAAGATTTTCTAAATCTGCATACACCGCACATTTATAAACAATCTTTAATAAAGAATTATTTCAAACACATTTCTATCTTGTTTCAAATACATCAATATTCATATTTAACACTTTTGCGGTTTGGAGAAAAATGAAAAAATTGTCTCCGGGTACCATATAATCCTAGAGCCGACACTGCCGATAACGATCCACTTTGAATCAAAGGTTGAGAATCCCTAACTCTACATTGAAACCGAAAATATTCTCTCAATTCTTTTTATTTTACCGTACCGCGGTACTTTGATCATTCTCTTCACTGCGATACTATTCTAGATTGTATCATAGTACAATAAACAGCAATACATTGAAATTGTTCTGGTAAAGTCACAAAATTATCGACGCGGAGTATACACACAAAGTTGAAAACCCTTTGTCAGTGTTTCCTGGCTCAGACTTAACAGACTATACATTACATTCGAGATGAACAAATATTATATGTTCTCATATAATGGGTTTATCTTTGTATCGTAACATTCATTTGATCGTCAATCAAATGATATCAAAGTGTTTTTCTTTTTCATCTCAATAAAGAATTATCGAATCTACAAAATGATTATTTCTCGAGTTTGAATTTTATACTTGAGGAAAATGCTAGAAGACAGCAGTTTACTTTTTTTGTTGTTGTTGTTGTTGTTCGTTTCGCATGATTTCATAGCACAAAAATATAGAAAAAAATATTCATAGGGGTCTACATTTCTTTTTACATTTCAAAGGAGGAATCAATGAAATCCTCCTTAAACGAGTATGTGGAAAAAAGTGACGAAATCATGGTGGAGAACCCCTGATCGATGTGTTTCGTAGCGCTCGCGGACCCGAAGGCGATGTCCAGTACAAGCTCGCACTATACGCTGTACTATGAGAGGGAAGCCGTGTTCTTTCACTCAGTGTATTACAATAGTGGGGTACAATTTTCATCGCAATTACATGCGTTTTTCTGTGTTCAATTCAACGATGGATTATAAATATTTTTAATATTTGAAGTTGATGTAATGGAACAGTGAAAGGTTTTTCAAAACAAACACATCGCCATTCAATAGTGTTTAATATATACATTCACATTCAGATGTATGTATATACATATTTTGTTACGAGTGCGCGCGTTCGTAATCGTGCGGAATAGAATTGTGGAAAGGACGAAACGTGTAGTGTATATTATTTTATCATACCGACTGTGCAGTAAGATATGTTTGGATATGAAGAAAGCCGATAGATGAACCGACCGATATCATTCTTTTTTCTTAGGTGTTAAATCTCTTGTGTAGCAATGTAATAAAATCAAAACTGTAGTGAGAACCATATATACGTTCACATGTATGTATAATATAATATATATACATATATATATATGGCTATGTTGGATGTAAGGTCGTTTAACGTAGTGTAAGCGGCATCTCTAAAGAGAAAAAGAAAAGAACTGATTCAACAATGTAACGTGATTTCACATCAATTGACTTACTATGGGCTGTCAAAATCAACAAATAATCAAATATTAATTCGATTGTGAGTGATCGTGATTGAGTAATATGATTTCTCAAACGGCGAATCCCAGGAGAAGTGTTGAATTTGAAAATATCATACTCCATAATCCCACTATGTGTAATCGCATTAGACGTCTCGAAATATTGAACGATCGAGGTTAGAATCAACCTTTGGAATATTTCATTTTCCAATGGAGGATCAATTATTCGAAAATAATGTGATGATTGCTTCTCTTATTGTTTTTTCTTTCTTTTTGAATGACGCGGCTTAAAAAAAGTGAGTCTTGTGCACAACAGAATGATTTGAGAAAGTTGTTGGGTTGTTTAACGTAGTATATCGGCATCAAAAGAAAGAGAAAGAGAGTGAGTGAGTGAACAGTGTGCGCATTGTGGGGGGAAGCGCGGCGGAAAAATGGCGTCCGATAACGAAGCCTCTTGCGCGAGTGACCCAAATTTTGCTGTGATCTGTTCGTTTCTTGAGTGTTTTGGCAAGCCTTGTGGCATTGTTTATCCAGCTATTTCGCGTCTACAGGAAATGATTGAAAATACCCAAGAAGGTAAGCTGAAATATTACGAAGAGTGTACAAGAGAATGACCCGCCCCCCAGAGAAGTGAGAGAGGGAAGAGACTAACAACTATCGCGCGTACTATTAGTTTCTCTTTGGGTACCTTTTTATTTACAAAAATTATGAATTATATTGTGTTGTAGAACTCTTTGTATATTCTACATCCCTTCGTTTCAGATCCTGTATCCGTTTTGTGATCCTTTCGTGAATCGAATACGCGTGTTCTTTGCCTCTGTTTTCATCCTTTTTTTCGTCTATCTTCATAGATCGTGCATATAGTCGCGCAGTTCTCTGCATCTATATTGACAGACACATTTTATATTTTTTGTTGTCTTTATTATCATTATAAGGCGGCATGCTACCGACTCCCCTGTCAGTTATAATCGTACACGTGATCTTTTTTTTTTTTTAATCAAAATACAAGTTCAAAGATTTAGAAATTTCCATGTCTACTTATATATATATATTTTTTTTTTTTAAAGATGCTATGGTACTTGTACAAGATATTCATATACTTGTTGAATTTATATATAAATTTGTTTATCATTGTGTATATTTATTTCAGCCATAAATTTGATTGAATTTCCATGTTGATCAAAGGCATTGTTGATTGATCGAGTTGAAATGTACAAACTGTGGTAGATAAGAAATCTTGAGCTTGAAAATTGTTCTCCAACTCAGAACTTGAGACAACCGTTATTCAAATTTTTCTCCATTCCTTGGATTATTTATCAAGCAAACCATATTTTTGGAGATTGATTTTCCTTTATACTGTAATTCTTTGACTTTGAACAAAAGTTTGTTCCAATAATAGTGAAAAACTACTATACAAACATGGATAGTAGAATTTATTAAACTTCAAGTTGATATTTATCGTTCTAGGTAATGACAGATCATTATTCACCGTCTAGTATTTACAATAGAAAGTATATTTTCGATATTTTTTCTCATATGTATAGTTGTCGAATGTGAATGAGAACAACACACTGTAAACAAAATTTATGGAATATTACCAAGCCGAGCATGGGATATTCCTTGTATTCTGCGTGGGTTTTTTACAACAAAATTTTCATTTTACCACCGTCTGTGATTTGATCATGCTCAGTGTAGGTAACTTTATTACCTACACTGAGCATCCCATCTTTACAACTCTGTAATAAATACAATTTGGAAATGATGTGTACAGATTTTGTTCAAGTTTCTTCACCAATGTAGTACAATTTCACACTCTTAAAATTGTCATCCCACTATGCTTAGCATAGTAATATTACAAAAATGTTCTCTATCATAATACAATCAGAATTTGTAAAGTTCGTTTGATTTTTTACAGTGCCAGAAAGATCTAAAACTTCAGTTATATCACTAGGTGAATCAGTAGAGGCCCTGGATCGTCAAAAGAAACCAACAGAACTTTGCCATAACCTCCTTGAATAATTAAGCGATAAATGAATTTAGTATTGACCAGTTCATTTGAAAGCTCAGTTTCTGAATAGTCTGAAAAGTCTGAAAATCGTGAAGAATCTCAATTTGGGACTTGGTTTGTATGAATTTATTCAATAGTTTTTGCACAAACTGAGCAATGCAAAATGGCTAGCGTCCCAGCGCTATTATTCCCTCAATGTAAAGGCTAAAGCATTTTGCCGAGATGAAACTCTGAATATTAATTCAAAAAATCATAAATCCAATAATTTTCAATCATTGCTTGACTGCTCAAAAAGTGCATAGTGACGTTTCATTGATTCCTTTTGACGGTTGAGACCTCTTAAGTAATTGTGGATTTTTATATTAACTGTATTCTCATCAGGGTAAGAATCTATAATTGATTGATCGTTCACCGAATACTCTGAAGAGAAGTATCTTAAAAATTAACAAAACTCTGCTGTCCCACACAAAAATTGAAAAACGCCTATCTCACACGTATAGACTTCTGGGTTTTATTTGTTTGAATGGGATTTGACGAGGGAAGCTGGTTGAATTTCATCAAACCCTATAAAAGCCCTATAAAATCCTATAAAATGTCAGATATTGTTTAAAATCCGCATATCAATAAAAACCTCATCACAGCTGATGAAACTGAATCAAAATCTATAAAATCAATCTATGCGGTCTTATGGGAATTTCATAAGAGGGCGGGAGCAGTGTTGAAATACAAGTGGAGGAGGGTTTTCAATGAACACTCTGCAGACAATATTCAAGAATTGCAATGAAATCTGCTTTTCGAAAAAATATTCTCATTGAAACATTTCAAAAAATTTCATGTCACAATAATATCTTCATTCTTTCCAAGAAACTGATCCAAGAACAGAATTTTTTCTTTGCAGGTTTCAAAATTTCTCTGTGTATACAAACAGTTTGAATATGTGGCACATTTGTTTTAATCGAACAAAATAATTTGTGTAGTGTTCATATCCTTGACAATGTTTGAAGATATAAATACAGATGATATGTGAATCAATGTAAATAAAATTGGTAAAGATAGTTAAAATATAAATTGAGAGGTGTTCTCAGGACTTTTTCATTATTTCACATTTCATTCTTGATTGCAATGGATGGTGCTCAATTTATAAATACATTGTATATTTCAAATATCGGTATAAGTTCATTTCTTGTCTTTTCCTGCAAATTTTGATTTTATTTGGATACGAAATACATATGTTCGTACAATTTATAGCTGTTTTAGGCAATTTGAGAGAAGAAAAGAAATTGATTTATAAACGTTTGATTCACAACTGAGTGTAGTCAATCCACAAAAAAGTGCCAAATGTTAGTGTTTTTTCTTTTTCCTTTTTAGATGATCTTTAGAGGGAAAAATTTTAATCTGGTGTTACAAAATCTAAACAAAAAGGTGTCATCGTGTGACCATAATACTAGTTTATTTCAGCAATTTCATGTTGAATCCTGTATCATATCAATGCCATGCACAAATGGAAGTTTCTAAAATAAGAATAGACTGTGTATACTGAGATTGAGGCTTTAAAGAAGACACAGATATAAATATATATAGTGATTAAATTGAAAATTACAGCAGTTGGTTGATAATTTCAGTCTTAGCCAAATCTTATCATTCCCGCGTTGAATGGTTTTCATCAGGAAGGAATGGCAAAAGGAACTGTTGCAACTTCTAACTAACAGCTTTGTTCTTAGGCTAATCGGAATAAAAATATCCGTTCTGATCTGAATGGGTTAAGAAATTTTGTAGACAGAAGATCCAGCGAAGGATGAAATGTATTCACATTGAATTATTAAATATTTTATGAATCTAATTTGTTCTAGATACTTCAAGCTTTATACTTCCTTCCTCATTTTATATTTAACATGATTTATTCGAAAGAATAAGAAATGAAATGAGCCAAGGATTATAGCTGGGGCTTTATTTTTTCCACTTCAATAGATTGACACTTCAGGGCTCCTAGTTAGTTATTTTTTCAACTAGAAGTTACGTTTTTTTTTCTCGAGATCACTTTTCTTGTTATAAGTTAATTCAAGTTTTTTTTAAGTTATAAGAGTTCCTATCTCTATTAATCGACTTGCCCCAGGAAATCAACTTTCTATGAGGTGAAAAATATATTTGCAAACGGCACCACAAATCTCAATGTATTGATAAAGAATTTTTCATCAATTCCCCGAGTTTTAAAAGTATTTAATAGGCCATCCTATCGAAATATACCATTATATTATTTTATTTTGAACATTTTAGTATTTTCTCTCCCGTTGTATATTATATTCATTGGAGTTTTAAGGTGATACTAGTAGCGGCGTTGCAGCAGCCAAATCATTCATGAGAAATTACAGGCAAACGATTCGATTAAATCAAAATATCGCTCTGTACAGCACTTCTACTCTCTAAATTTGAAAGATTGAAAAATCGCACGTTTCACTCCACTAAGTGTCAGAAGTGAGCCTGTCCGCTTCGAGTGGAATTTTCACTCTTTTAGAGTGAAAAATTCACTCTAGCGTCGAAGTGGTTCCGAATTTCTAACCTCAAACCTTAGAATATCACTCTAAAAGAGTGGAAATTTCACTCGAAAATTCGACAGGCTCACTTCTGGCTGGCTAAAGAGTGAAATTTCACCCCAAAGATTTTAGAGAGTACTTGAGTCAAAGAAGTGCTGTGCAGAGTGATATTTTGGTTTAATCGAAGCGTTTGCCCGTAGTTTGTCATAAACAATTTAGCTGCTGTCCCGTCACTAGTATTCCCTCAAAGGCATCCCGTAGAGCCTTGAGTTACCAGATCTCTCTGCCCAAAACACTCAAAGTTGACTTGATAATATGGAATCAAACAACCAGCCAGACGTTCTATTCGTATGGAACAAGGTCTGGCTGGTTGATATTTTTCATTTCACTCTATGATCTTTGAGTATTTTGAGTAGAGAAATCTAGTAATTCGCTTCTACGGGATGAAACTGAAACTGGTGGCCGTGAAATTAGCAGCCGATTATCATAACTTTTCACACAAAACTTTTAGCAAGGATTTGAGTATCTCAAACGTTTAGCGGAATGCTACTTATTCGATTTCCGTTGTGAACAAAGCTGCAACCACGTTTAATCATAAATTAGAATAATCGGCTGCTAGTTTTAGGCTGCTGATTTAAACTCGATTTCTACGGGACGCTCTTGAAGAAGGTACGAGCCTTACCATCAGAGAAAAGGACACGTCTATACGATAGAAAAAGAGGTATGAATAGACGTTGGTATCCCCCTAAGAGGATACGAGCGCATAGGTGGCGCGTAGGCAGACTCCATCTGGTGGCATTTTTTCCGACCAAAATACTCGAAACTGAACGCATAAAAAAATCTGAAATTTTCAGGAATGAATCTTAGAAGGTTTATCTAGGTCTCTTAGAGACATGATTGGAATTTTTCAATCTAATAGAAATCAATATTTGAAGACGAAGTGACGGCCGTGAGATTTTATTTCTGGCTGCACTAAAAGTAAACAAAACTAAATTTTTCCGCGTTTTATCGAAATAATATTTGTCTACTTTTAGTGCAGTCAGAAAGAAAATCTCACGGCCGTCACTTCGTCTTCAAATGTTGATTTCTATTAGATCGAAAAATTTCAATCATGTCTAAATTAAAGGAACTGATCTAAATTACCATGGCTATTTTGAATTGTCATTCAAACATTGATCAAATTGTGCGGATGTCAATTTTTTCTACAGTTTTTTTTCTCATTTTTTCATGCAAAAATATTTAAAGTGATTTTGTTGAGTATAGCTGAATTCTGGTTTAATTTTATCAATTTTCGTGTGGAAATTAATTCTTGGCGGCAGTTTGGGGCAAACTAGGCGTCCTCGTTTTTTTTATTCCATGCTCTGTTTTGGTTACCCTTATAGGGCCTAGACAGGATTGTCACGCACTCATCTTCAGGGCCTGCATAGTATTCCCAACTTGGGCCTATGTAGGACACCCATGATGAAGCTGATGTAGGCGATGAAACTAGGACATTCAAGAGGATAATGAGTGTATTCAGTGTGATATGTAACAAAGTTTGGATACTCTAACTTCATTGAACGCGTGGAAATAAGGAGACGCCAGGTTGATGATCACTGCCACTCAACCTCTGCTACACAGCGCTCCCTGAAATCGAGCGATTGACAAATTTCGTCTCTGTTCAGTGTCGAGACTGAGTCAGAGAAAGCAGAGAGAGATCATTTGAAAAGAACGTTCGATGCTTCGGACCCCACCTCCTTTAAAAGGATAATAAATTGTTGCGAATATCATCAAATTGAATAAATATTGCGGGGAGGAAACTTCTTCGATTGAAAATTGGGCTATCCAAGGCCCTATCTGTACTCAGACCACTTAGATTCGAGTCCAGACAGAGCCTGGAATGAGCCGATTCCAATTTCTATTCGCGTATTCCACCCAACATTACTTTGTTCATACATTATCGGACTGTATCAAAAAGCAGAACAGCTTCATTCAGTCTTGGAATTAACCATACAGCGATGTTTTTTCCGATTTTTTGACATTGTTCACCGATAGTGTGAACACAGTAATCATGGATGAAATATTTTTTTTGGGGCATACACCGCAAAAAGTCGAAATTACCAATACGATTTCAGGAAATTTGCTTTTTAAAGTAGGTTTATATTCAAAAAAGGAATTAATATAAGGGCAAGGCCTTATGCAGGCTGTAGTTGGGTGCATTCCGATTTTCAAAACGGGGAAAACTTTGGAAATACAGCTTGGCCCTACATGGGTTGTATACAGGTATGCTTGAATCAAGATTTTCGGGAGAATACGGGAAGCCTTGCAAGGCCTTATCAAGGCTGTAGTTGGTGTGCCTAGATTTTTAAAACCGGGGAAAAAATTGGTAATGCAACGGGGCCCCATATGGGCTTCATATGGGTGTCCCTGACTTAAGGAAATCAGGCTGAATATCAGCAACCCGACTAGGCCCCTTAGTGACTGAGGTTAGGACATCCTAAGTTTGGATACCCAATATAAGACCATACGGGGCCTATATTCAATACAGAACGCCCGGAAAATTTTCCACACGGGATGCCTTGTGAAATGAGTTTTTTAATTTTATGAATAGATGATTTTCATGTAACGGTTGTGAGTACTGTGTTATGATTGTGAATATATCGAAAGAATCCCCATTCAATTTCATAATTAATCAATAAATTAAGTGATGCCATGAAGGGAGGGAGGGAGGGGGGGGTTACTCGTGTGGAAATCAATCCTGGGCATCCTTATCTTAGGCATCCAATATAAGGTTGCCTACTCAGGGCCCATGTAGGCTTCGGTTGGGGTTGCCAGTATATCCCAGGAATATTTCAATCCAGGAATGTCCACCCACAGCCCTTATAGGGCCCGAGTTGATCACCATTGTTTTGCCTGGATATTTGATACCATTATGGAGCCTAGATTGAAAAGCGTAACATTCCAAGTTGGGGCCACTTTCCAGTGTCTGAGCCCAGGAGAAATTTCCACACGGATATACGCAGTCAGAATTTTCAAAAAATGGATTTTTGTTTTACATATTCACGTGTACAAACAGAAATCAGTCCGACAAATATTTTCAAGTTACATGGATGCGTGTAAAAAATGTTGTACTATGCGTAATGAGCTTTTGAAACTGCCCTAGTAGAAATGTTGTAGTCATTGACGAGTTTTTTAACGCTTCACTAGCAGGAATAGTTCGAAAAAATACAACCCAGTTCGAACCACTGGGTCTTTTTCATCAAAAACCCACTTGAACAAACCCTAAAAAACTCCCATATCAAGAACCCGGTAACAAATTTGACTCAGGATCAGGTAAATTTTAAAACGATTTATTATAGCCTAGAAAATGATGAATTATTATATTTTCCTCAACCCAGTGTGGCGTGAGATATCAAGTGTGGGGCATTATACACTCTTCAAATCTGGAGGAGTGAAAAATCATCCGTTCCAATCCATCGAGTGTCAGAAGTAAGTTGGTCAGCTTCTAGTGGGATTTCCACTCGTTTCGAGTGACCTCTCACTCCTTTAGAGTGAAAAATTCCTTTTAGAATTGGAGTGATTGTGAGTTTCCAACTTCAAAATCTTAGATTATCACTGTAAAAGAGTGAAAATTTCACTCGAAATTTGGACAAGTTCACTTCTGACTGGCTGAAGAGTGAAATTTCATTCTGTAGATCTTAGACGGGAAAAATTTTGTAGTAAAAATAAATTTATTTATATCGTAGCCGTGGGATATACTTTATTGTGACGGGAAGAACCGTGAGTATGCGACAGATTGCCATAACTCTTCTTGTAGTCAATATGTGGAGTATTAAGAAAGTACAAGGTTATAGTTCCTATCGTCATAATCGCACTGAGAGAAGAGCGATTTTTCAAAATTAGCTTTATTCATCAACGTATAATCTCCATCAAGAACAACGCAATCGTTCCAGCGCGGCTCTAACATTTCAATACCACTTTTGTAGGACGATTTACCTGTTGCCTCAAAATAGGCCTCAGTTTTAGCGATAACCTCTTCATTCGAGCGAGATTTCTTACTGGCGAGCACTTTTTTAGGTCTGCGAACAGCCAGTAGTCGTTGGAAGCCAAATCTGGCGAATACCCAACCAGAAATTTACAACAGGCGCAGTACTGCACCAGTACTAGCCAAGACTGGCAGGGTACTGGCATTTGTCTGGAATGATAACGCTTTTCATTACTGGGGATTGAGTACTGATGCCATTATTCGCAATCAGTGCAGGGCCAGTACTGGGTTAGTACCTGGCCGGTATTAAGTTCTCAGTACTGGTTTATCAGTACAGGCATAGTACCTTTTTTTTATGTACCCAGTACTGATCCCGTACGTGTTGACCAAGTGTTGGAGAGCTAATACTGGCACTGTACTGCACCTGTTGTCAACATTGGCATATTACGGATTTTTCTGATTGGGTACGGTGAATGTGAAAGCAATTCGAAGTTCAATTCATGTAGTTTTGCCATTGTTACGATTGACTTGTGACATGCTGCGTTATCTTGATGGAATGAAATTTTTTTCTTTGCCATATGCGGTCGTGTCTTTGCAATGTCGGCCCCCAAATGCTCCAATAATGCGATATAATATTCAATGTTGATGGTATCTCCCTTCTCAAGATAGTCGATGAATATTACACCACGCACACCCCAAAATACCGAGGCCATAACCTTTCCAGCCGATTGTTATGCTTTCGGGCGCTTTAAACGAGGTTCACCAGTGGCTGTCCCCTCAGGTGACGATCGTTTTGATTCCGGAGTGAAGTGATGGATCCATGTTTCATCCATTGTAACATATCAACGCAAAAATTCCGGCGTGTTACGTTTAAACGTGGCCAAACACTGCTCAGAAGCATCAACGCGTTCTTGTTTTTGGTCAACAGTGAGCAAACGCGGCACCCACTTTGAACAGAGCTTTCTCATAGTTGAATGCTCATGCAATATAAAGCCAACACGTTCTTTCGATATTTTTACGATGTCAGCTAACTCACGCAACTTCACTTTTCGATCATTCAAAACGATTTTGTGGATTTTTTTTATGTTTTCTGGTATTACCGCCTCATTTGGACGTCCACTGCGTTCTGCATCATCGATCTCTCTACGACCACGTGAGAAGTCAGCAAATCAACGTTTTATTGTGGTTTCTGATGGAGCGGAGTCCCCATAACACTTTTCAAGCCATTGCTCCGCTTGAACGGTATTTTTTCCCATCAAGAACCAGTGTAGAATTGAAACACGAAATTGTTTTTGATCCATTGTTTTAAAAATAACAAAAGTAGCGTCACTCTTAGTACAAAAACTCACAAACCAATGAATAGAATATCATGAAATTTTGACAGCTGTCTTTTGAAGGTTTAGTACTAACTGAAAAACAGGTGGATCTAGTAAAATTCGCGCCATCTATGTGTTAGGCCCGGGACTTTTCAGCCCATATGTTAGTAGGAAACTGGACCTTTGGAAGTTTCTAGTGATGTACTTGCAAATATCCACTTTCTGGCTAGTTGAGTGTCAAAAAACTTGTCAATGACTACTTTTCATTTCCACATGGGTTTGAGCGCATTTTTCTCAAAACTGTTTTCAAAGTCGGGGACCAAGATTTCTGCAGAACGGCTGAATCGATCAGTCCCAAATTTTTACACAAGCTTTATAAATATATTCTTTAGTAATTGATTGAAGGTTCGTCTCACCGATAAATATCTCCCATTTTATAAACAATTCAAACCCAAAATTTTCATCGAAAATTGAAATTGTTTTTCTGAGAAGCTGCCATTTCGTTAAAAATCCATATTTTACTTATTCCTCCGATTAAGTACTAGATACCTTTTATTAACGGAATTTTTTTGGTTCTCCTATCGTGAAGTATCCAGTCCAGAGATGTTGAGGTCACCACAAGACGCCTTTTTTTACAGGAGCTTCCGAAGATCGGCTATAGCTGCTTGGAAAATCATTATTTTTACAAATGAAAAATATGAAGATAGAGTTGAAAGTTATCACAATACACTGAAAAAAACGGTGTTGTGCGACGAAGACGCGGTATGATTGAGACGAGTAGTCGAAAGAAACAATGAACGGTGGCGTTGTGGCAACTGTAATATAGTTGATAGAATCATCTGATATCCGTCCTAACCGGCACCAATGAGATTTTTTAATCACAATCTCTGAAAATATGTATTCTAAAAAAATTCAAATTCTCATTAGTTCAGTTTATAATCGCGGTCAGATAGTTCACGTCTGTTAGTTTCAGTTTCATGCGTGACAGTCGTGAACCTATAAAATAAAGAACTGTCAAGTAACTCAAAAATTAGAACTGAAATTAAACCACTGACATAACTTACAACATGTGCACTGCATTTACAAACAACGAACTCATTACGTTTTCTAGACAGCTAATATTACCAGTCGTGCATTCTAATAGCGAGTTACTGAATTAATTTGTAATAGTGACGATCGTGAGGTAAAAATTGGTTACAAACGCAAACGCCCCTACTTCAAATCATTTCAACAATTATAAATACTTTGAATGAGCGAAAGTGCTTGAAACAACGTTCTGGAAACATTTAAAGTGATAGATACACACATTTCCTACCAAACGTTTTGCAAAAGACAGTGTAATTTCTCTTCTACTAGCTGGTTACAAGTGATGGTCATGAGTTTGGAAACCTTATCGTCGCTCTGAAGGAATAATATTACAAATTATCATGTTTGATTGAGTTTGAATAACTTGAAAAGAGTCTGTTGAGGGTTTCAAATCAACTCTAATTCAAAGGTTTCCGCGTTAAAGAGTAATACCTGTTTGAAAGGTCCTCCACGGCTGGTAGTAGGTGTCACACATCTGCATTCACGCCGAAAAAATACGAGTTGAAATGAAGCTGAAGCTAGCAGATTTGAGCCAGCAGACTTGAACTCTAGCTCATCGTAGAATTGTCTTAGAATAATAGAACCGGCACCAATGAGATGTTTGAACCACAATCTCTGATAATATGTATTAGATGCGCAACTAAGTTCTCGCTGTTTGTCAATAGATGGCTCCAGCAGTAAGTGCTGGTCGATTTTGACATATCCAAACCGTCATGAACGAAGCTTAGACATATGGTAAACAAACCGCGTTGAGACGTTAGGGATTTTGTTTCGGCGTCATATACTTGTGATTATGTGAAAATGTCTGATTCTGCGCCAAATAATCGTCATTTGCGGGAAGTGTTGATTTTTTTATTTCATTCGAAAAAAAAACGGCGGCTGATGCGCATAATAAGCGAAACAACGTGATGTGATTGGTTTGGTCGATTCAAAGACTGTGCTTTCGATGTTGACGACGTCCTTGTAAAGGAAAGCCAAAAACATTCGAAGACGCTGAATTGGAGGTGTTGCTCGATGAGGATCCGTGCCAAACTCAAACAAAGCTTGCTTCAGCATCAGGAGTTACCCGCCAAGTCATTTCCAAGCGATTGCATGCGTTGGGAATGATTCAAAAGCAATGAACTTGGATTCTTTATGAGTTGAAGCCAAGGGACGTGGTGCGTCGTTTATTCACCTGTGAACAACTGCCCCAGCGGCAAAAAAAAGAAAGATTTTGATGAAAAATGGATCTATTACAGCAACGCAAAAGAAAGAAAGTCATGGGGACTGCCCGGTCATGATTCTACGCCATTGGCTCGACCAAATATTCACGCTGCGAAAGTTATGCTGTGTATTTGGTGGGGCCAGATCGGTGTTATTTATTACGAGTTGTTGAAACTGAACAAAACCATCACTGGGGAACGGTATCGAACTCAATTGATGCGACTGAGCTGAGCACTGCGCGAAAAACGGTCACAAAGTGATTCTACTCCATGACAATGCTCGGCCTCATGTTGCCAAACCCGTTGAAACCTACGTGGAAACGCTCGAATGAGAAGTCGTACCCCACCCGCCATGTTCCCTAAATATTGCGCCGTTCGATGGCACATGGTCTGACTGATCAGCAGCTCCACTCATATTAAGACATCAAAAAATGGCTCGATTCGTGGATAGCCTGAAAAGACGAACAATTTTATCGTAACAGTATTCGAGCTCTGCCAGAAGGATAGGCAAAACTTGTAGCTAGCGATGATGATGCATTTGTAACCATTTTTTCACAATAACGTTGCATTTTCACCAAAAAAAACAGCGAGAACCTAATATTTATAAAAAATTCAAATTTACATTAGCTCAGTTTATAAAAGCGACCTGCTAGTTTCATAAAAAACGCCAGCTTCATAAAATTTACACATTGAAAAAAAAATTATCGTTCTCAATACAAAACTGTATGTCATTCGCAAAGAGTCGTGTAGATAGAGAAGGGATGCGTATCGTTGTAGGACGGATACCAATTCGTTCTACCAACTATATGGTATTACAGTTGTCTCAACCATACCGCGTCTTCGTAAGCACTAGACTTTTTTCTCAGTGCATCTTGTGGAGTCAATACTTGGACAATTTCAAAAAATAGTTCCAGCTATTACAATTCTCGTTGATTTTACAGCGGGCAAGATGAGATTTACATCAGATGTAGTGCACGGAGGGAAAAGTATTGCTGGCATAACAAGCAGGTCTGTTACTATAGCGCCTACAAAAAAGATTAGCTGTGAGAACAAGAAAAATGATTGACACAACTGAACTTTTTTGCTGACATAGACACATTCGTTAATAGAACTAACGTCTCAGCTGCTGTAGTGAATATTTTTGCAAGGGCAACAAATTTCTTTGTAGGCGCTATAGTAGCAAACCATTTCTTCTCCGTGTGTATCTTACATTTGCTGTTGTAAAGTCAACTTAAATTGTGGTAGTGTGCACTACTTTTGAAATGGTTCAAATATTGACTTAGCAAAATGTAAATTTTACAACTTCTTTTTTCTCAATGTAAAGCACAGCAGGAAATCTCCTCATCGTCTGAATGCTAGCCGCGAGTGAAATACATATGAATTTGAAAAAAAATAGCACACGTTTGAAAAAGGCTTCAAATTTTGTTAATTCACTCATAGATTCTCCTATAATTTGTGATGTACTTGATTCGATGGAATCGGTTGAGCATTCGATTATCTGATGAAACTGTAGATTGATATGAAATTCAAACAATGAGCGTTTTTATTCAACTTTTGATAGATATTTCGTCAATTATTCTAGTAGATAAAACATCCCCTAGATCGACTGCTGACGTGAAATATATTAACATAACATTCAGCTGCTCTTCTTCAGTCGTTGCCTTTAGTTTCGTGGAATCCAGATGAAATCATAACTGACAAAGGGTAACAATGTTGACTAAATATCAAGAATTCCACTTTAGAATCACAGTAAAATTTAATTACCAAGTTCTAAAATTGTCAGGAAGAACAACGTTTTGATTGGTAGGAAAAGCATTCTCATGGATGGAAAATGACTGAATTTGTTCATACAGGGCAACCTTAACATACGCAAGTGAAAATTATCGAAATGAAAAATTGTATAATACAAACATGTCCATTGATCCTTTATATAAATCAAGTTGATACTCCAGAGAAGATATTTTTTCAATTTTGCTGCACATTTTGGATGGATTTTGGGTGGCGCGGAAATACTTTGATCTTTCCAAAACATGAAGTTTTTTTTTTTCAAATTTATCATGTTAAAATTCTTTATTGTCATATACGATACATTAAAAATCAAATTCCTAAAGAAAATATCTTGACCACGGTTGTCAACACCAACAATTATTGAATGAATATAAAATGATGAAAATGAATACAAAATTGTACAAATTGTGCGTTTTTACATGAAAATTTGTTTGTCTCATTCTAGTGCCACAAGAGTTGATAGATCTGCACATTAAATTATTACGCAAGGTACGAAGGGCAGTAACTCTGGAAAAATGGGAGAAAGCTTTGGTGAAATTCTGTCATTCATACTCTAATCAAGATGGATGGGAGTTGGAGCGTTTTGGTTATAAGAAAGCACGCATCGCTGTGAAACTGCGATTATTAAAAGTACGGAAATTTAGAAAATTTACCATTCAAATAAATTGATGTCTCTTTACATTTTGTCTTTTTTCCTGGTCATGTAATATTATCTGATGATTGTCATTTAAGAATCGAATTTGTATTTCAGGTATTATTGGAAACACAGTTTGATTTGAATCACAAATTTAAAAACGAAGTCAACAAATTTGCAGCCAAAGAATTGCGTTTAGAGCCCTTAGGTAAAGATAAATCGGGTTTGGTGTATTGGTGTCAATTTGACGAAGAATGTAACATTAGGGTCTACAAAGAAGACATAGATGAAGAAAATTGGGAACTCGTGGCCAAGTAAGTTCTCTTATAATTTTCTATTTATTATAGATACATTATGTGTTCCTTATTGTACGTTGTTAATAGGGACAGAGAAGGTGTTGTTGGTCTCATAAATATTTTGACTGATGGAGAAATACAATCGATACCGATCAACGAAGACAGTAATAGCCTAGAAATTTCTGAGAAACCCATCACAGATACTGGTCAGGTATCAACATCACCGAGTCTTATGGAAGAGAATAATACACAACAAAATGGATTGACTAACGGAGAAATCAAATCTATTGATGATAAGGTGGAAGATGTGAAGGATCAACAAGAGACTGAGCAGCAAAATGTTCAGAATGAAAAGAACGAAGCAGAAAACATGAAAGCGAAAGATTCGAAACCTAAACAAAATAATGAAGAGGATAAAGATACAAAAATAACGCAACCTCCGATAACTGAGACTCTCAAGATTGAGCCTTCAGTAACATCTGCTGATACAAAATCTGTTGTATCTTCCTCTGCGATGGAAATTTCAAATCCTCCGGTGGTTCCATCTTCGCCGGTCTCGACAACCGACACTCTGAATTCTCAGACAAAAATTGAATCTTCAATTGGCGAATCTTCAACATCATTATCTGAAGAATCTTCAAAAATTCCTGAGACTGACCAACAGAAAACTGTCTCTTCAAAAATTGAAATATCGAAAATTTCAACAAGCGAATCATCCAAGTTCTCTTCAATGGTTGAAGCGTCTACTGTTCCTCTTACACATGAAACAGCGGAAACATCGAAATCTCCAAAGGGTGAATCCTCAAAGACTATTAAAGCTGAAACATCGAAGTCTCAGCTAGTAACTGGAATACCAGAACCTGTGAAAGCAGAAACATCGAAACTTCTCTTGACAACCGAAATATCAAAAGCTGTAAAGAATGAGACAACAAAATCCTCTCCAGGAATTGAAATAACAAAGACTGTGAAGAATGAGGCAGTCAAACCCATTCCAACGGCTGAACCTACGAAGTCGTCTGAATCCTTGAAGCCTTCTACAACAATCGAAGCTGTAAAGTTCTCGAAAGTTGAGCCATCAAAATCTTCAACTGAATCAACCTCAACTTCGACTGTTTTGCTGAAAACAATTAATGGTAAACATGATTTACCTCCAGAAATCACACTTGAAAGAACAATCAAACCTAAAGAGTCCTCCAATGTAGCAATATCTATAGAACCTGCTAGACCCACTATGGAATTAGAGCCGAAAAAACTGAAAACTACTACTAAAGAAGAATTAACTCTTGTGAAATCTATTGAAACGCCTGTTATAACATCTCCTTTGAAATTAGTGAATATCGCTGAATTGAAACAATCTTTGGAAGAGAAAAGTATGAAACTCAAAAAGTCAAATATTATCAACGAAAGTACAGATTCTGTCATGAAATCACTTGAGAAGTTGTCTGGAAAAAATAGTATTTCAATATCTACTGTGCCTGTGAAATCAAAACCGAAATCTTTGGAGAAAATAGCTGAGAGCTTAGCAAGATCTGGGACTGCCCTAGGGAATGTTACGAACGGGGAAGATGACGACAGACCAGCTCAAGATTTTTCATCTAGAAGTCAAGCTCAATTGAGAAGTCATAGAGGTATGTATGTTGTTATATATTATTATTATTTACTTGTGGAATCAAATTTTCAGTCATTTTTTATATTGCAGTTAATTGATATTTCTCAATGTCTCAGGTATGGATTTATCAACATCTCCTCGAGGTTGGGAAAGCATCAATGAACAAAGCAGACCAGTTGATTTTTCTGGAATCGATCTGTCTAGTCGGAAATCAACAAAATCCGCGGATGTAGGATATAGATCTCAAGACATTCAGCATCGAGAAATGGATTTAAGTACAAGAAGACAATCTAAACCGGATGTAACTTACGATGCTCGTTCCGTGATGATGAGGAATCATGCGATGGTAGCTGATTTGAGTAAAAGACAAATGCCATTCACTGCTTATGAAATGTCGTCTGCTACTTATCATAATACATCGAGAATGCCCAGTAAAGAGGAACAAAGATTACCAAGTTATACGATACTCCCTGATCCAAGCAAATTAACATCTCGTAGAATGGCAGGCAGTACAGCGGCAGTAAAGCGTACAATGGAAAGCGATAAAGTACCACATGAGATGTTGAAAAGAATAAGAGCAGATGTGATTCCCATCAGAGGATCTATTGATAAGAGAACCGTAAGAAATAATAGTTGGAAAGAAGTGGTTAGTGAAGCGATCGAAGAACCAGTGATGATGGTACAGGGGGAAGGTTCCGGTAGTGATTGCGATGCTATAAATCCTGTGATTGGCGAAGCTATAGAGGAACCTATGATGTATTTTTATGGTGAAGGATCGGGTACAGAGTGTAATACAGGTAATCCTGGAGATGAAAAATCATCTGAAAATACAGAAGGTACTGAATCAAAAAATGACATTGATAGTGCAGCATCGAACAAACTTTTATCGGAGGGTAGTCTTATTAATGATGTATCAACTGTTAAATTTAATAGTACTTATCCTCAAGCTAGTATAAACGAGAAGTGCTACGTGCCGGAGAAATCAAAATTCAAACCAACTTTGGGTGTTCAGATTATACCTAAAACTGCAGGTGGAATTTCAAAAAAATCATCAAGGTGGGATGTAGGTAAACCTGAAGAAAAAGTTAATTGTGAAAGTAGTAGTATATCGAATGAAAATGATGAGATAGAACATCATTCACACATGGAGCAAAAAGAAGAGGACGTTTCGAGTATGAACGAAGAATTGGAAGTCGACTTGAAAGATTCTAGGACCACAGTACGTTCCAACGATGAGCCAGAAGAAAACGTTCCCGATGTTAAATCTTCTTCGTATTGTAACGATTCCACCGATGTACAATGTAATTCATCAACTGATGCAGTTGACACATCTCACATAGTTGATTCTTCTACGGAAGATCAATCAAATATTGTGAATGATGAAGCTGGAATGGATCTTGAGCAACCATCAAACAATTCGGGCACTACGGAAACTGTTGATAATGAATGTAATTCGGTAGCTGATTCTGTTCCAAGATTTTTTTTTGGTCCAAATTGTGTTTCGTATGATGCTAAATCAGATGAGGTTCAACCAGATCAAACTGTAGGTCCATCTGATCCTAATTCTGTACAATACGAAGATGTTTCCTCTTCTAAATCTTTGGACAGTACGATCCTTTCGAAGGAATTAAATACAGAAGAGAATGTACCAGAAACGACGACTTGCATTTCAGAATCTGAAAATACTTCTCAGGAGACAGATAAAATCATAGAATCAACTAGCGAAGAAAAGGAAGAAGAAGAGGGTAATTCAGATGATCATGAAATACCGCAGGAATCCATAGGTATTGATTCAAACAATAAAAACATGGAAAAAATGGACGAACAACCAAATGAATCTGTTGGAAATGACGAATCACTGCGAAATGAAGATTTACAACAAAACATGGATGATGCTGATATTGTTTCGCAATCTCACGATCCTCAAAATTACATTTCTTCTACTAATACAGAAGATTCATTCGTAACTGAGAATGTTAGTGGCCAGGATTTGAGTTTACAAGAAAATGATTTGAGTTCCCAAGACGATCATCAACCAACAAAAAGCGAAGACGATTTTATAAGTGAAAAAGACATTCAAACGTCAAATGTTCAGGAACATTCAAACAACCCTCGAATTGGGATTCCTAAAGAAAATGAAGTTAGCGAAGCATTAGAAGATCCCGAATATTCATCTGATCATTCTAAAGAAAGTTTGGAAGTTTTAGAAAACAAGGAAGAAAATCATAATATCAGACCTTGCAGCCCCGTAGCTGAATCCAGTCAACAACAAGATACGGAAGAGTTTGAAAGAAATGTAGATTCTTCTGGAAGTTCAAATCAACCGAAAGATGATGAATGTTTACATTCTTCCGATATTTCAAAATCATTACCAGATGATGCAGATTCTTCGCAAGTATCAAATCATTCGATACCTCAAGAGAGCAAAAACATTGATAGCTCGATTGCAGGAGAATCAGAAAATAATGAATTTTATGAAGAGAATGATGTGGAAATTTTTGAAGCTCAAAATAAGACTAGATGTGATACTGATATGGAATTAGTGAAAAATGCGAACGATTTGGATATTGATCCTCCAATGGAAGAGCCCGTGGCTGAAAATTTCGAAATGAGAGATGAACATTCTGGAGAAGTAGAAGATAACCAAGGTGCTACTAAAAGTGGTTCAATCGACGAATTAGAACCTCCAGATTCCACAGAAAAAGAAACCTTTACTATTAGTGAATCCATTCAAGATTCAAATGTCGCGCCTGTTGTCAGCAGCGTTGATGAAAATTATGCACAAAACACCCTTCCTCAAGAAAAAGGTGACCAAGAAGATACAACCTTACCAATAAGCAGTAGTACGGATGAAATTGATCCTCAAGCGAATAACGAGGAAGTAAATGATGTTACATTGTCTAAGGACGAAATATCGGAGAGTGAAACAAATTTTCAAACGCCAATTGTTGAACCATCCTCTGAAGGTCCTGCATTCTCTACTTCGAATATATCATCTTCGATCGATCCAGAACATGTGGACTCGACTGATTTAGAAACTCAACAACATACACCTGATAACAGCTCACAAGAGAAAGACAATGCTGTGAAGATCAGTGAAGATACGTCAGAGATCAGTACCGATCATTTATGCATACAACCAAGTCCATCCATAATTGAAGAACAACCAAATAATACGCATCCGGATACTTCTACGGACGATACGAATGATGCCGGAAATTCTTCAACTACACAAACACATGAAAACCCATCTCCCACAAATGATACCCCAAATGAAGAATTGTTTACCGAACCAGTTACTGAAACATGCCGTGAAGATACTTTAAAAGAAAATTCTACAGAATGTGTTGAAGATGAGCACGAAAGCGAAACGTTGATTGAAGATAACACAGAAGTTTCAACACACAAAGAATCTGTAACGTCCGACAAAAGTGATTCTGATAAATTAGTAGATTCGAGTTCCGAAGCATTAACTATTGATGAAACGGAGAGTGATGCAAATCAAAATCGAACGTCGAAAAACAATTTGGAAGAGAATCAAATTGTTATTGATGATGAAAAATCGAAGAAGCAGAAATTGAATTTAGAAAATTCATCGGACAATCAAACGTCTTTGGTAGCCAATTATGATAGCGACGGCAGTGTTTCGGAATGTGAAGTAAATGATATTTCTGCCGCAGATGCCTCCAGCGATTCACTAAAAATACATGACACAGCTAGTGAAGAAGCTGAAAAATCTATTAATGTGAAAGATGATAACAAGTCCAGTACTGATTCTATTCCAAAAACAGATAAAGATGATGAAGGTTTGTGCAAAGTCGATACCGAAAAACCTTGCTCGGATGAAATCTCAGATGATGCTAAACTGAATGAAGTTCTAGACGAAGTCGAAGCAGATGAGATTTTAAATAAAGTAGAAATCAATGAAATTTTAGAAACGAAACCAAGTGAAGGAAATTCTGAATCCACTGATTCCAGTGAGATCAAGTCATCTAAATTAAAGCAAAAGAAAGGAAAGGTACACAATGAAGTTATAAAATTAAATTCTGAAATCGAATTGATTCCTAGATCGGCATCAAATTTCGAAGGTGAGAAAAGAAAAACGCGACAAAATGCAACGAAAAACAAAGAAATGGATATTAAATCATCTTTGATTAGAGAATGTGTTGTTGAAATCAATGACGTTAGACTTATGCACATGCAAAAATTGAAAGAAGATAAGAAATCTGTTGGTAAGAACATTGGAACGGAACTAAATAAAAAATCGTCAAGTGTGGAGAACGTGAACAGTATTAAGGATTCTAGGAATATTTTGGAAGAAATCTCGATAGTACAATTATCTAAAAACTCTAAAGAAAATTCAGCAGAGAATCAATCTGAAAATATTAAATCAATTACGAAAAATAATCAAGAGTCGACAGAGATATCAAAAAAAGAAGTACCGAACTGTGCATCAAGCTCCACCGATAAATTGATGGAAACATTATCGCGTGAAAATGAATGTAAAAGCAATGATTTTGTGAATAAACCACTCTTATCCAATTCTTTACCTAGTGAAGAAAGGGATGTTTCTTCAAATGCCGCGTCTGAAACAGTTGCTGGTGAATCTGAAAAAGCCTCTGTTCAAATGAACGATTCTGCAGCAGTTGTGACTACGCAAGACACAATTATCACTAAAATTGATTCCAAAAAAGAAGCAAACAAAAGATTGGGCGATTCATCGGACGTTCAAGATGTTCCTCCAATTAAATCTAAACCATTTGTTCTAGAGTCAGAACAAAATGCAGATAATTCAACTTCAATTGTGGAAAAACAAACCATTAATGACGAACCTTCAATATCCACCAATAAAAATGAATCCTGTGCTGTGAAAAATGTCATGAATGATATTCAAAATCAATCTAAAATCGATAGCGATGAGAAAATTGCAGAAAAAATACATAGTGAGGAGAGAACATGTTCGGAAATTCAAAATATGGAAATTAATACTATCACGATAGATTCTGATGATTCGATGGGAGCTGATAATATTTCTTATCAAGAATCGGATCCTTTAGCATGCGCAGAAGAAGAACATCCCCTGGAAGAGGAAATGCCTTCTGAAGAAACGATAAATGATGCACAGGAGAAAGAATCGGATAAAGTGACTGAAAAAACTGAGAAAAAAATGGAAGAATCAACGCACGATGCAATGCCTAGAATGAGTATTCGTGTAAAATCAGTATCTGAGCTTACTTATGGCGGTGGTGGTGGTTGGAAATTAGATCCCACGGAAGAACCTGAGAAAATTGAAAAATCTCGTGTTCCAACACCACCACCCCCAAGTCCGGCTCCCAAAGCGTCACGAAAACGACGCTCGAGTACACATGAATCCAATTCTGAGGATTCTATGGTCAAGAATAATACTGATGATGCGACCAGTTTGAAGAGAATGAAATTACGTGGAAGACGAATTCCGGATAAACAGTTGAGAAAAACTGTTGAGGAGAGTAGAGTAGTGACTTTGAGCTCGGAAGACGAGGCTGTGGCGAAAGAGAATTCGGAGCAAAGCGTACCCGTAGAAAAAACTAACAAATTGAACGATGATGAACCAGTGATCATAGATATGGTACCAGCTTCGAATAATAAACAAAGGGGAAGACCAAAAGGTAGAAAGAAGCGAGGTTTCAAAGGACGCAATTCGAGAAGTTCTACAGCTACAAAATTGTCTGCTGAGGAACCCCAAATAATTGAGATATCAGAAGAAACCCAGGATCCAGAACCTGCAAGTACACCAGTACCTGCTTCCGATGTTAATCCTGAACCTGAACTTGAACCTGATCAAGCATCCGACCAAGTACCTGATCAAGCACCGGATCAAGTACCTGGTCAAGGGTCTGACCAAACACCTGATCAAGCACCTGAGCTGGAACCCGAAACTGTTAAAACAAGAAAATCCAATCACAGCTCCACAGACTCGAGTCAGAAAAAAAGGAAAAAGAGTAAGTTGAGGATGAGAAAATATGATCAAATAATTGTTGAATTTTTGTTTTGATGAATTCTATTATTTTCCTTTTTTCATAAGGAAAAATGGTTTTGGGATTGGAAATCGGAAGAGATATCCAAGCAGAAGGAGAATCTATTCCAGAGGAACCTCCAGTTAGACAGTCTAGAAGGATAGCTCAATTGAAAATTAAAGAAGAAGCTGACAGGAGAAGAATAGAGGAAGAAACTCTAGGGGAATTGAAGCAGAAGAAGGAAAGTACAGACAAAAAGAAGAGAAGAAAATACAACAAAGTGAGTATATCTTGTTCGATATCGTGTTTCAAATCACACTATTATATATAAATTCATGTACATTATTTCATAGGCTGAGAGCGACGAGGAGGTTGTGATAAAAGAAGTTGAGAAAGAATTGAAAGCCAAGAAAAAACGTAAAAAAAGAAAGAAGAAAAAATTAGCCAAGTTCAACGAATCGAATCCATGGCAAAGTTCTTCTGGATCCAGTAGTGACGAAGATAATGACAATGAAGAAGAAGATGAAGACGATATGGAGACTGAAGAATCTCTACTGTTCAGAAGCGATCATGAATTCTCTCCTGAAAGTGATCTTGAAAAAGATACAGAAGTTGAACCCTTGAAACGGGCTAGAACAGCTCAAAAAGGTAGGTATGAGAACAAAGAAAATTAGAAGAAGGTTGGAATTATTCTTATCGTCAATTCATGAAATATTAATATTCCTATTATTTACAGCAAAAAGTGATGATGAAGAGGCAGATGATGAATACGCTTGTCAAAAGTGTGGGAAGGTTGATCACCCTGAATGGATTCTGTTATGCGATAGTTGTGATAAAGGATGGCATTGTAGTTGTCTCAGACCCGCTCTTATGTTGATACCCGAGGGTGATTGGTTTTGTCCTCCATGTCAGCATGTAAATATTATTATTTCACGTATTTATATATAATTATTTTCAAAATTTTGTATTTACTGAATTTATTGGGTTTTAGAATTTATTGGTCGTCAAATTACGTGACAGTTTGAAAACTTTCGATCAATTAACCAAACGGCATGAGAATGAAGTCTTGCGGAAAAAAAGACTTGCGTTTGTTGGTATCAGTTTAGATAACGTAATTCATAAAAGCGAACAACGTTCTCATAAAGATTCAAAAGCGTCTAGTCAAGAATCTGAAGACAATGGTAATCATTATTCATTATCTACGATGCATTTTAATCTTATTAAATCATACGTATTTACCTGTTGATTTATTTTTGTCTCAGAAACAACAACTTCCGAATCAAGTTCGGGTACAACAAGTAGCGATGAAAGTGAGCCTGTGTATCAACTACGCGAAAGACGTTGTGCCAATACATATAAATTCAACGAATATGACGATATGATTAATGCTGCTATTCAAGATGAAGTAGAAGCTGTTCAGGGAGCTGGAAATCAAGGAAGAGGGAAAGATATTGCTACTATAGTTAATGCTGAAAAAGAAGAAGCACAAGTGAGTAGATTCAACATTTACATTCATTTTCACAACACTTTTTATTTCCAAAATTTGTATGTAAAAGCCATACTTGGTAGAATGATTATTCACGTGAGAAACAATAATTTTTAACTCAAATTTGTTGTATATCAACTAGGCTGAAGCATTAAAACAAATGCAAGAAGAGGAAGATGATGAAGATGAAGACAAAGATGCGGAAAAATCTGAAAAAGAAAGTGATGAAGAATACAAAGTAGAGAAAGACATTGACTTTGATGAAGATGGGGAAGATCAACCAGTTAGAAAAGTCACTGCCAGGAGATTGTTGGCTCGTAAGAAACATCGTAAGTTGAATAGTCTGGATATAAGCAGTGAAGATGATCCAGAAAGTGATGAGGACTTTAAAGGTAGTAGTTCAGAAGAGGAAGAAGATTTCGATGAACATATCACATCTTCTGACGATAGTAGTTACGATCACAGAAGGCGAGGCAGAAAAGATCCACGTCCAGTTAGAAGATCTACTAGACCTAGAATGACCCGTTATGACAGAGATTTCAGTAAGCATTTTGATTATTGTATTATCATCATTTATCCGTAGTTTATTCAACTTGATTTATTTTTCTATCTAGTTAATGATGATAGTGATGAAAGTGATCGTCCGAAACGTAAAAAATCTAGATCTGCTTGGGGTGGAAATTCAGATAGCGAGGACAGTGATAATTCTTGGAAGCAGAGAAAAAAGAGGTAAATTATCGTTATATTGTTATAATATCGAGGAGTTAAAGGGACACCAGCATACCAATTGAGTAAACATTTTCCCTGTCAAATTACTTTTGAAATTTTCAGAGCTGAATCTTTGGTACTGCATTTACGTTAAGGTATAAAAGATTCATCTTCGAAAATTTCAGAACTTTTCATAAATTCAATTTGGAGTAATTTGTCAGGAAAATTTCTACTCGGTCGATATCCCTTTGAGAATTTTGGAGTGCTAACTTGTTCAAGTCGAATCGAGTATGACATAATTTTACACAGAAGTTCTTCGCGAATACAAAAATATTCAAAAAATTTTTTATGAGGAAATAAATAAAAAGTACACAAATTTTTGAAGAAAAATGCTTTCAATGATATTCAGAAAAATTCTAATATTGATCTCATAACAAAGAATGAGTTCTTCCGTTGGTAATTTTTTGGTGGATGACTAACCAATTCAGTTTATGGTTGTATTTACATCACATTGAAAAGTATTCAGGTCCATTTATTTTCAAAACTCAATGATTAAGAAATTCTCACTGTATCACTCGAGAGAATACTGAACATGTGAGATGCCAGGCGAATCGTTCGTGTAGCATATTCTAAAACTACTCGAAGGTTCTCAATTTTATGCAAATCATTCGGCTAACATCCCCGCGTTAGTGTTCCTTTGATTAAAACCATGCTTCATTCAAGTTTATTGTTTATTTTCAGAAGTAAAACCTTATCGATATCATCAAGGCATAAAATTACACCAAAGGTTAAGGGTAAAAAGAAGAAAAAGAGAAAACGCATCATAGAAGAAGAAGATTCTGATAATCAGAGTGATAATGATGAAATAGACGAATCTGTAATTCGAAATCATGATGAATCTCAAGAACAAGATGTGAGCTTTCCTGAAAACCCACCATCTTTAGAAGAAAGTAAAAATCAAGAAACAGAAAGAACAAATGAAAACAACCCTGCAGAACCAATAGAACCTCAAAATCCAGTACCAGAGAGTGTAAATTCAGAAATTCCTCAAGTTCCTCAAGTTGAAGAAGAAGCTTTTCAGAAGAAGAGAAGAGTAAATAAACATTGATTATCTTTATGTGGATTGTGAAAAGTAATACCACTTGAGGGGATTTAAAGTCGAGACTTGAGGGAGTATTTTAGGGAGACTTTAGTATTGACCAGTTTATTTCAAAATAACCAAATCAAATTGAATGAATTAAATAAACTGGCTAATACAACGAACATTTCTTTGAGTATATGAGCCATGTGGCATTCAAATATTTTGGTGTACTTTCATTGATTTGAATTTTTAACGGAATTTGTCAATCATGTATTCATTTTTTGCAAATCAGACAGTAGAAGTAAATCTGGATATTTTAATTGCACTTTATTGTTATTGCAAAATCTCACGAAAAAAAAACTAAGCTCAAGTTATTTTGCTGATATAGTTTCATTTTGGAGTGATTTTATATTGTCCAGTTCACGTAAGAACGATCAGGTAAAATCAAATGAATCAAGTTTCAAAATATTCCTTGCGGTTCACGCAATATTGGGAAACCCAGTTCGCATCATCCTATCAGATCATTTTCAAATGAACCTTTTTATAACATCACTTCTTTTCTAAATATTCTGTGAAACATAAAGAATGTCTAGACACTTTGTTGAATAGTTGTCAAATGAGTTGGTCGATATGCCCTGGGTAGCGCGCGGGCGCTAGTATCCCTCATGAATAAAGAATCATATAATAATTTCAATCATGTTTTCAGGATGTGGAAAAACCACCTAAACAAAAGAAAATTAGAAGAAAGGTAAACTCTTTTATATCCTCTATGAATTCAATTTGTAATTCTTGAGGTATTATCATTCACAAATTTTCAATTTTAGATCATTTATGGCGGTCTTCGAGACGAAAGTTTTACGCAGGAAGAGGAAACACCAGGAAGGCGTACGCGTGGTCGAAAAATCAATTATCAAGAAGTTATAGCATCAGATAGCGAGGAGGTATTATATTTGAGGGAATACAATTTTAATTGCAATTTTAGCATATTTTGATTTCAATTGATATTATTAGGAATTAAAAAAAGCTTTGAGGAAAACTGGAGAGAGTGAAGATGAATTCGTAGTAAATGACGCACAAGAACTGAACGCAGATGGGGAAAATTTTTCAGGTTCAGGTAAATAAATTGATTTTTTTTGTTCGAAACCACAAATTATAGCATAACTTTTATGAGTTATTTCATTACAGATGATGTTTATATCCCCAAGAATATTGCTTTAAAAATGAAAAATAAGTCTCCAAAAAGTCGGAAGTTGAAAAAAAGTCGTAGTCCTGGTGCGAAGCGTGGTGCATTCACAGAAACTGGTGAACCGAAACAAAGAAAAAAGCCTGGTCCAAAACCCGGAAGTAAAAACAAACCACGACAATATAAATTGGGAATGATGGATCCCATGATCGGAACGCATGACCATGAAGGTGATTTAATACCTTTGACTATTGGTAATAATCTTGTTGGTGATAATCATCCTTTGGACGAAAGCAATCCAATGGATGAGTCAAGAATCGATGAAAGTCTATCCGAAAATGTAGGTTTATCTGGAACAGCAATGTCTGTGACGGATTCCTTTACAGGAGATGTTACAGAAGGTTCGTTGACGGGGCTTGGCTCGGGAGAGTTGGGAGAATTCGATGACGAACAATTGGAACAGATAATGATGGAAGACGAAGAATATGGTAGGCGACAATTAGAACTCGCTGCTATTGAAATTGCGAAAAAGAAGAAGAAAGAAGAAAGGGAAGCGAAAAAATTGGAGAAAGCACGATTGAAAGCTCTTGAAATATTAGCTGCGGAACAACGAAGGGATCTGAATGCTCCTGAAGGTACAGATGGAGAGATACCAAAAAAGAAAAAACGCGGTCGTCGTAGTAAAGCTGAGATATTAGCCGAACAGATGAGAAGGGATGGTGCGTCTGTTGGACTGTGTGCTACAGGAATACCTGGTATTCCCCCAGTAAATGCCATTGGTACTCCTGATGTTACAGTTAATAGTGCTATAGTGAGCCCTACTATGGCTGGTTCTATGGCTACATCTCCGATATTGAATCCTAACCTTCCTGAAATGGAGAGATTAGATGTTCCATTAGTGACGGGTCCAGATGGACAACTCTTCAATCCAGATGGTTCACCGATGAAACCTAAAAGACGTGGGCGAGGTAAGAGAGGTATATTATCACCGACATTCACAAATTTCTAAATTTAAGTGCATTTTTCCATCACCATGAACATTTAAATTATTTGATAATTTAAATGTTGAAAGAAAGCCATTGACAAACATCTCGAATACTTTGACATATGATTTATCTCGTTTTTGACATATTTTTTATCGCTTCACTACTTGATGTGACAAAATTTTTGAGTAAATGATTATCTCAATTGCTAACTACAAACATCGATTTCTTTTGCAGTAAAAAAATGTTAACAATATATCCACCATGAATAACTTTTCATTGAATTCGATATCCAAGTCGAAGAAAATCGACACACCTATAATCAGCCTTCAGTAATTCATCATCATTTGAAATGTTCGATCAGGGTTCTCAGCGAGCGAGAATTGTTTGAAAACCTGGGTTTGTTATCCTTCTGCCGGAGAAATTTTATAAAGTTCATGATTGTCGAACAATTGCGTCCAAAATTGATTCTACTTCGAAACATGCAGTTTATTACAACAAATTTCACTTGATAAAAATTGAATGTTTTCTGTGCATACCTTGGTAAAAATATCTTCGTCATTTTTTTTCGTGTAGCCTGCTGTATCATCAGATATATTCTTTGCAACAATATTTGGTCAAACGAGGGAAAGGAATGATTATTCTTTGAAAATATGCGATTGTTTGATGTGTAGGGTGATGGATAGAAAAAATAGACTCAGGACAGAGGGGTTGATTCGTGGATTCAAATCCCATATATCATCATACAGGGAGGATTCCTTTTGCTTTCCTTTGTCATTGTTAAATTCGTGTATGTGCATAAAGTTTATCAAGTTTTCCTAACTGAAGCTTACATTACCGATAATCGTCTAACGATAAGAAGTTCGATTATTTCCTGTTGGTTTGACAATTTTTGTTTCATCCTGTGCAGAATATAAATAATTCATAATTGAAGTCGCATGTGACCAATAACCATTCGTACGCTTACCATTTGCACCCTCATTTGTATACCGCACTATTCCAGAATACTCAGTAAAATTATATTCCATAAAACACCGATACGATTTACGATTCATATGCCTTGATTGAACACTGAGTTGAATAATATTAGAATTTCATTTTTCGAATTGGATATTAATTGAATTATCTCCTTTTATCATTTCAGCCAAGTAAGGAATGGATTGTAAAAATTGATAGGATATCAATATTTCAAAATCTTTTCTTGACATTTCTAGAAAATCTAACAAATCTGAGGACAATATCTGTTGAAATCAGCATTTTCTATGCATTCAACTTCGTTTTCCAACTCCAATACTAAGAGCATCTTTTAAATGACGTCTCGACTTGATCTGTTGTATGATAGTATTTGATGACTCGTTCTTACATTGGAAACTGCTAATCACGTAGACCCATCTACTTGAAATAGATGTTCAGTACATATATGGGGGCGATTTCCCTCGTATAAATCAGTTGATATTCTGAAGGATTTTATTTGTTTACATGCATTTCCAAGTGATACAATTTTATAAGTACGCGGTTTTGAAGGAGATATTTCAAAGTCAAACGCTGTTTGGAAAAAATGTATTTATCCATGTGGAAATGCATCTCGTATCGCTCACATTTCATTGTCATAGGCTCTATGCATAAAAGGTTAAATATAAGTTGCTTTTATAAGAAAAACTGGCAAAGATAATATTTTAAAAGTGAAAGAAACAAACATTTCGTTACTCAACGTTTTCTAAATTCATTCGAACATTGTATCGATTTCTAGATGATTTTCATTTGTAGAATGTACAGTATACATTCATTACAATATTACATGACATACCTTTTTTTTTCAACAGAAAAATCCAAAATTATTTACGGAAATCTTCACGTTCAGTATTCTAGAGCAGTTACCTTGTTCTTGCATTGTCCCAGTTGTTGTTCATTACAGATTAATTGAGACAAAACAAAATGAACAAAAAGGAAAAAAACAAAGAAAATTTCAACAATCTTTCCTTTATACGAATATTGAAACTATAATAACTCATACGCATGTTTTTCTGACGATCAAAATCAATGTGTTAGCGTGGTAGAGTTGACAAGTTATAAATCTCATCTTGTATCATTGAATTCGGACGTTTGTCCGACGCTTGTTCCCTAATTTTCAAATCAAATATTTTTGAAGTTTGGTCGAAGTATTGGTGCATATTTTTTCACGGGAGATTTGCGTGAATTTCCAAAAGATTACTCAAGAATCAGGAAACCGTCGATGAATTTTCTTTTCTACCTCGTTGCTGAGAACCTTGATCGCCAAATGATATTTTCATATGCTTTATTATCACAATAATCGAGTCTGTTTTAATCTATCCTGAGTTTGAAATCAAAATACAGAATGACGTGTACGTATTGCAATCATTTATGAAGAGGATTTGTACGGAATCTACTCCGTTGATTCGATTGAGAGTGTCGTGTCCAATCAATCAGACATACAATTCACTTAAACGAAATGAAAAAAAGAGATATCGGAGCCAAAAACGAGAACTTTAAAATTACCTAAATTACCTTTTTAGGTAAAGGTAAAAAAACATTGGCAATGGAGGCGGCCAGAGCTGCGGCCGAAGCAGCAAAGGCCGCGGCTGAGGCTGGCCTCATGGTAATGGGAGGAGATTCTAATCCGGAGATGAAATCGACTGGCGATATACCTGGTGTACTTCCTACTCCAGGTAGCAGTACTTCGGGTTCTGCTCCATCGACTCCACCTGGCGTGGGTGTAAGCGCCGGTCAAGGACCACAAGGGACTCCATCTTCCAATCCCTATTCGAATCTATCTGGGGGACAGCAGTCTTCAGTGATAACAAGGATGCTTCAATCACAACCTGTGACTGGTGGACCTCAATCCTTCACCGCTGCTGCCACTGCCATGGGTCATAAATATTTCGGGAGTCCAACTGCAGGTGCTGGAGGGCAAATGATGGCTGGGCCACGAACGGGTTACGAAATGCAGCCGCGGGGGAGAATCCCTTCTCCTTATAGACAAGCAGGTCAAACGGGAGCTATGCCACCTCATTTCGCAGCGGTTAGGTCGGGAACTCCTCCCATACGAATGAGAGTCGCAGGTCCACAAATGTATCATTCATCTCATCATCCCATGGATCCTTCTCCATCTGGTGGTGGACCAATCGCTATCAATAACAGGGACAGAAGCTCACCTCTCGGTCCTGGGCCAGCTATGATATCACCATCCGCGGGTAGTCCTCTTGCTAAAGGTGGACCTACGCCTCCACCTCCACCGTATGTGAGAAGTGGGCCACCACTCGGCAGGTTAGTGTCATTTGGATTCTCATTCGAGAATATTAACTATCAATTATACAATAATACAAAAATACAATAGAGGTGGCTTAAAGCTTCTGGAATTAAGAATTCCGTCGACAGGTTCCTCGTTGAGATTCAAACGTATCAATTGGTTATTCAATACTTACTAATTATTAACGGAATTTTTTGACCCAATGAATCGATTTGTTGTCTTCGGGAATGAAGGACAATATCGAATACCAAATTTCAAATTATTTCGATCATATTTCGATAAGTATTTGCAAAATACATCATGGAAGTGCCCCGACCTTTCCTTTCATCGATCGAATCGTATTCCGATACGCGTTCGAGCGTCGTATGTCCATTATTCCATTCGAACTGAATGACTCTGTGCTCGCGAGCGTGATTAAAATTAAACCAATTGAACCTTATATGTTTTTCGGCCGAAAATCGAAACCAAAATTGAAAAATTCCATCAGGTTCATTAACTTTCCCATACTGATGAGTTCACAACTTTCGGGTGGAATTCAGAAAAAATGAATAATATAATAATAATTCTCAATATATTCAAAGAAAAATGTCCACATTAACAACTTATTCTGGAGGATTAAATTGGTTCACAGTGAGAATAGAACAATTCCTTTCACAAAAGATTGAAACGAAACGAGACTTTTCCGAACTTCAGTCCATTTTCAATGACCCTCATTGTTTAAAATCAAGGTGATATAGATCTGGAGATGCAGATAGCACAACAGTTCTAAAAGAGTTCATAATGAATACAATGTATTCATGAAGAATTCTTCCAGAACTCTTGTGCTATCAGAATTGCTTTCAAAATTCTTCCTGAATTTGATGTAAGTTTCAAAAGAATGGAAACACTGTATCGATATTATTATTTCACAAACTTGTTTCTAATTATTCAAAGAATGTACCAGAGATTTTTGAACGTTTGAAAATTTCATCATGCCTACGAAGAATTTAGTAATTCCAAAGAAGTTTATTTAGTGAGAGACCCTGGTGGTTTGATTCAGCAGCGAAATTCAGGGTATCTGTGGAGGGTTGAGGGGATACCAGCATACCATCCAAGTAAAGATTTTGTCGGCAAAATTTCTCCGAACTGAATTTATGAAACTAACTGAAATTTTCAGGGAATAATCTTTGATATTTTGTAAAGAACATATTTTCTCTCAGTTGGTTAAAAACATTTTTTTTCGAAATTTGCAATTTGAGCTCTGTACATCAGTTGACAAAGTATCCAAGATTATTCCCTGAAAATTCCAGACAGTTTCATAAGTTCAGTTCGGAGGAATCTCTCTCTCTCTCTATTCATTCAAATGTGCAGGTTAGTGAAAGACCGCACCAGAAGGGTTCGTTCCTAATTCAATCCTTCACTAATATGCACGTTTGAATGGACAGAAAGAGAGACAGAGAAGTTGATGAAGACAGCACTGCTCGAAAGTTCATCTAAGTCTGTACAGAGCAGTCATTTGAAATTGCGAAAAAAGTTTTTGAAAAAGATTCTTTCCTCTGAGAATTCATTTCTAAAAATTTCAGACTTTATGATAAGTTTAGTTCCAAGTGATTTTGGACGAAAGCGAATACGGTAGAACAAGAACTGTATTCTTTATTACTGTATTCCTAAAGAACTATATCCTTGAATATCTGTACACTGAGAAAAAAAGTCATTCAAACAAAGCAACCATTTTTCCAATAGTGACGAAGAAATATTATTTTGATTTGATGCACATTCTATTGTTCCAATGACCATTGATTTAGGTCGATGAAATATAATTTGGAATAAAGAAAACATGCATTTGAATAAAATAAATATTTCTTTGTCAGGATGAATTTTCCCTCAGTATATTCTCAAAGAACTGTCTTCTTAACGAATTTTATAGATACCTGTATTCTGAAAAAACTGTATTTTTAAACATCTCCATCCTTGGATATCTGTATTCTCGAAGAACTATCTTTCTAAAGGACTGTATTGTTGGAGAATAGTATTCTCAAACATCTCCATTCTTGGATATCTGTATTTTCAGAGAACTGTCTTGTTAAGGGAACGTCCTTAACCCTTAAGGAGGTATGCAACCTTTGCATACAAAAAATTTATGTCTTCTTTCGGAATTTTTTTTAAAAAAGCATGTTTCTCAATCGTTTTGAAATTTAACATCTTTATTATACACATTGTGAGGTATACAAAAAAATTTTTTTTAATGTTATTTGCACTGTTTTGTACGCACTATAGATGGCGCTCGCAGAGGTACGAAAAAGTGGCGTTGACAGGATATCTCCAGCTGGGAACGTCTGAAATTAAAATTTCAAAAAGATTATTAAAATATAGC
The DNA here is from genome assembly GCA_018340375.1 of Gonatopus flavifemur. Taxonomy (NCBI): domain Eukaryota; kingdom Metazoa; phylum Arthropoda; class Insecta; order Hymenoptera; family Dryinidae; genus Gonatopus; species Gonatopus flavifemur. The sequence continues at coordinate 23,853,493 of JAFFJZ010000004.1, forward strand.
TCATTGGCTATTACGGCATCGTACCGATTTTCTTTAAATTGCATATTTTTTTGTTAATTGACAATTTACTGAGCAATTTTCCCGAAAAAATCGTTTTTTTTTTTTCAAACGGCCGCCATTTTTTTTCTAATCAAAATTTCAAAATTTCGTACGATGCCGTAATAGTCAATGAGCTATATTTTAATAATCTTTTTGAAATTTTGATTTCAGACGTTTCCAGCTGGAGATATCCTGTCAACGCCACTTTTTCGTACCTCTGCGAGCGCCATCTATAGTGCGTACAAAATAGTGCAAATAACAATAAAAAAAATTTTTTTGTATACCTCACAATGTTTATAATAAAGATGTTAAATTTCAAAACGGTTGAGAAACATGCTTTTTTACAAAAAATTCCGAAAGAAGACATCAATTTTTTGTATGCAAAGGTTGCATACCCCCTTAAGCTGCCACGCTTCTGCCGAATAACATACCTGCCACACTGGGGTCCTTTCGTACCCCAGCGTTAAAACAATAGATTGCGAAGCGTATATTGTTTTTTTTTCTTGAAAAGTTTTTCTGATATTCGTTGATACTTACTTTAAGATAGTTCTCCGGGAGAATTCAGGATCAAATTAGAAAAATTATTGTCAAGCAGCGCACCAAGGTCGAAGGAATTCGATAATCATATTCGTTAGGACTTATATTCTTATTCATGACAAAAAAAGAACCAACTCGAATTATAAATAAACAACCTTGTAACAACAACGCGAAATTTGATATGGTTTTTTTCTTAAAAAATTTTTATTTTTTATCCGTTTATGACTTAAAACCTTTAACGTGGGGATTTTTTTATATGAGTCATCATGACACAGTCACACGCTTTTGTTTATTAATAGTAAAATACATCCCATAAACAAAAGCGTGTGACAGTGTCATGATGACTCATATAAAAAAATCCCCATGGTAAAGGTTTTTTAAATCTCACAAGAAACAAAATGAGCCCTCATAAACGGATCAAAAATAAAAATTTTTGAAGAAAAAAACCATGTCAAATTTCGCGTTGTTGTTACAAGGTTGTTTATTTATACTTTGAGTTGGTTCTTTTTTTGTTATAAATAAGAATATAAGTCCCAACGAATATGATTATCGAATTCCTTCGACCTTGGTGCTCTGCTTGACAATAATTTTTCTAATTTGATCCTGAATTCTCCCGGAGAACTACCTTAAAATAGGGGATGGTTGTTTATATGAAAAAATAAATTTTAGTATTAAAAAAAAATTGTTATTCGATGAATAATTGTAGTTGCCAGAGCTACAGTAACGTGTTTTAATACTCGATTTAGGCTCGAGGGGTTTGGGGGCACTCTTACTTTAGAATATAGAATGAAAAAATGATTTTTAGTATTGAAAAAAAATTGTTATTCGATGAATAATTGTAGCTGCCACACTGGGGTCTTTTACAGCACCACACACTTCCAACGACTGTCAAAATGATACTAGCGCGCATATCGTCGTGCTATGGGTTTTAGGGGGAAGAGGTAACCCTCAACTAATAACAAATGACGCCATAATTTAAATGTTTCGAAAGTTAGTAGTATGTTTTAATATAACTTAATTAGCGCTGGGGTATCCAGCGGCACACAAGTGCAGCTAAGGGTTAAGAAATTGGCCTTACAAACCACTTCAACCATTTTTATCCGATTGACTTGAAATTTCAACAGCATCTGTCTGATAAAATTTTGCAAAGAAACACATACGGATTTTTAACAATATGAATTTTCCTAAAGATGGCGGGAATTTGAAGTCGAAGGTCGAAACTTGAATGAAAATTCCGTACGTGTTTCTCTGCCGCATAGTATTAGAAAGATGCTGGTAAAATTTGAGGTCATTCGGACAAAAATTGTTGAAGCAATTTGTAAGGCCAATTTAAAAAGTGGTTTCGAGAAAGACGCGTTGAAAGTTTCACACATGATTTTTTGTTGTTGGAAAAAAAGGTTATATATAATACCTTTTATCAATAAATAATTTTTTTCATAAAAAAAATTATGAATATGCACCTCATTTTGAGCCTTATGTGCAGTGACTATACTGCTTAAAGAACTGTATTCTTAATACCCATATCCAGGCGGATGAGTAGTGAGTTGTCAATTATTGCCATTGAACTATATAATTATTGTTGCAACAAGCGATTTTCACTATCGATTTTCATTTTATCATTCACATCTCAATAGTCATTCGCCTGAATGTGGGTAATTAGAATACAGTTCTTTAGGAAAACAGTTTTTGTAGAATGCAGATATTTAAGAACACAGTTCTTTGCGAATACGGATATTTGGGAATACACTTTTCTAAAAAGACAGTTCTTTGAAAATGGAGATATTCAAGGATACAGTTGTTTAGGAATACAGAGATAAAGAATACAGTTCCTGTTCTGTCGGATAATCCACTAGAACGCAAAGTTTTGCGTATGCGCTTGTATGGACTTGAAATAGTGCTGGCCGATGTTGTCCCTGAAAAACTGACAACAACCAGTCACAATTGTTTCACATCAACAATATTTAATTAATTACATTACACTTTAGATTCAACAAAAAAAAAATCACAATTAAGTGTAAAATTGAGCCCACGGAGAGCGTAACCGACGATACGCTCGAATAAGTTTAATAATAAACAAATACTGTAGAGAACGCCCGCTTGGCAGTTGTTTCCACAAAAAAAAGTACCGAGGAAATTTTCGATTTGGAAAAACTCAAAGCGACAAAGTTGTTCGTCAATTTTCGAAAAAGTTTTCTTGAAATTTTCAAATCAATCGAGTGAAAAAAGTAGGAGATATTGAATAACATTTACGATAACCTGACTCACTTATGAACCATCGAGGATATAGCGTTATGTGCCGTAGTTTAATAACTAGAGATAGTAACTTTAAGCTTGAAGCATAAAAGCATAAATTCAGATAATGCGATTTGAGTTCAATATTGCTATTATCCTGGACTACGCAATTGAATTGAGACCGAAATTCGCAAGCATAACAAAGCATAATCTCCGATTATCCAGCATATATGCTGCATAATCATCTGAGAAGTGGCAGAATTTTGCAATTTTTAGTTAATCCTATAATTTGAAGAATTTTGTCATATTTTTCAGCGATTATGGATTGTTTATAGTGATTACTTCTTTCATATTTGCGTACTTTATTGCGATTCCGGAGAATTCAGAGACAGGTGTATTGGAGTAGATTGTGCGTTAAACTTTTTAGAGGGATTTAAAAACATTCAAGAAAACTCAAAGAGAAATTTCTGGGAACTGTTTGAAACTCAGTCCGACTGATTTGGAAAAAATCAAAGAAATTGAGACAAATTCAGAGAGCTTCGAAGTCCGAGTGAATTAAATTCTGAGGGAGCCAGGGAAATTTAGAGAAATTCAGAGGAATGTGAAAAGATTCAGACAAATTCAGAGAGAACTGTGAAATTTGTATAAACAGAATTCTGAGCCATTCAGAAGAATTTACAGAAACTGAGACGAATCCAAAGAAAGCTTTGAATCCTACATACTTGAAATTCCGAGAGATTCAGAATAATTCACAAAGATTACGAGGAATCCCAAAACAAATCCTTAAATCTTATTGAGAAAAATTGCAAGGGATCGAAAAAAATTCAAAGAAAGTTTGAGGAATAGATTCAGAATTCATGACTATGTCACAAGTTTTTCACCTTCCTCTGACGCATTCTAAATCTCTTAAAACAATGTCCTAAAATATCGAGAAATTCAAAAAGATTCCTCCATCAGAAATGCCAAAGAGATTCGGGAAAATACGATTCAGAAAAACTTGAAGAAATCTTGAGGATTTAGATAAAATGGAATTTTGAAGGTTTTAGGCCGATTTAAAGAGATTTAGGAAAATTCACCAGGATTCGAAGAGTGCTTTAGACTCAAAATAAATCAAATTCTGAGGGACTCAGTTGGATTCAAAGACATTCAGAAGGATTCAAACTCGGAGAAGTCTTTGAAATCGAAATAATTTAAATTCTGAGCAATTCAGAGAGGTTTAGAAAGATTTCGAAGAATTCCGAGAAATTTTTAGATCTCGCCATGAATTCAAAGAGAATAAGAATACCTGGCAAGACTCAATTTTTCTGAATTACTTGAAATTGCTCTGAATCTCTCAAAAAAAATTCTCTTCGACATTAATATCAGCCTTTTGCCTGAAAAGCTCCAAACAAAGTAAAGTTGGGGGTGAATGAAATAGGTGATGATATGCCGTGACAATCAGTGTGAAAATGGAAATACCATTCTGATCGAAAATTACAGAGCAAGTATGAGCATAATTTTAGACAACCAAGAACATAATTGGAGCATAAAAGACTGTATTTTTGAAGCATAAATCACTCTTCAAAAAAGCATAAAGTTCCCATCTCTATCGGAAGCGAGACAAGCCATTGTAAACAACGTTCAACATCTCCCACATTTTTCACTCGATTAATCTAAAAATTTCAGGAAAAATTCTTCGAACTTTGAAAAACAACTCTATCGCTTTGAGTTTTTCCAAATCGAAAATTCCCTCGATACTTCATCCCGTGGAAACTCCCAAGCACGTGTTCTCAACAGCACTGTATTTATATATTACATATTAAATATTAAATAAAAACGAAGTCTATGTGACGGGCAATGACTCGAAATGTATTTCAAATTACTGTGAGTTTCATGACACTTCATGATGTGAGTTCACTCACAGTAATTTGAAATACGTTCCGACTCTTTGCTCGTCACATAGACTTTGTTTTTATTGAATTTTTCAACCTACAACGAGCACGAATCTCTAACTTAGATTATTAAATATTCATTGAAAGATGAGATACAAATTCAACTCACTAGTTGTCTTGGGTGTGATTTGATGAAACTATCCCAAATTTCGAGTCATTCCAATGAATTCTCCCTGAGTAATCACACGATATAATTGGAATTGCATTGATTTTGAGGAAATTGAAATTTCCATCTTTTGATTTTTATTTCAAAAACTACTTCACTGATGGTAGAAAAAAATGTTTTCTGAGAAAAATGTGTGTTGTGATGAGTTCTATCATAGGGTATTTATTTGATTTTTCATTTTGACAATTTTTTTTTCTCTTTGTACCGGTCGCTTGGATCAATTCTGAAACGTGTTCGAGTGCATCGTCGGTTACGCTTTCCATGAGCTCAATTTGTCCTTCATCGCTTTGTCATATGATAAAGTGCTTATTATCAACGAAGAGGATACAAGTGAATAGGCGGCTGCATCCGATGAAATCTTTTTCTGACCAAATTACTTGGGACTGAATTCATCAAAAGTTTTGAAATTTTCACGAATGATGCCTCGAAACTTTATCTACGTCTGTAAAAAATCCAAATTTTGAATAAAAAAAAATAAATAAACTGAAATTAGAAGAAGAAAGAACTATTAGATGAAGCCATCTATGCGCTCGTTTACTCTTACAATTAAATTTTGTTATAAGCCAGTGACAGTGGTTCGCTATTCAAATTTTTCGATATTATTATGTTGAGCATAACCTATCTTCAAGCGGATACAAGCTTTTAAACTTTATGTATTGTTAACTTCAACAATAAAGTTAATTACCGCTACTACTACTAGATATGAGCTTTTGAACAGAGAATCTGTTTGAAATCTGAATAACACTTGAACCCCCCCCGAATAATTCCAGTCCAGAGCCAGATTCTTTGATTAACTTCTAGTCTTTTGACCCGATGTTTGATGTAATTGATTCATTGCTACTGACTGAACACGGTTGGAACTAACAAAGTGAGTTAGATAGAAGAATGTGGTAAACGCTGTGAATGACTATTTTGCAAAGGCTTTATTGCAATTTCTTTGGATTCCGGATATGGAAAAGATCTTAAACCAGAGATGCTGGGTTATTCAAAGCAATAGGTTGCTGCATGCAACCATTTGACCAACGAGTCTTGTGTTACTCTTGGTGGAAAAATTTCTGTAAATTTTGTTGTAAAACTCTGAATAAATCTCAGTTATTTTTTTGAAGATCCCTGGGTAGCTCTGAATTCCTTTTATGTAGAACCACTCTGGAAACCTGAACGTTTTTTGCCATATGAAACTTGATTTCTCTGAAGATCTTCAAGGGGCACCACTAGTGTGAACGCCGAAACAAAAGATGATTTTTGGGAATTTTTTCAAAGAAAAGTATTGTATCGAATGTTTCAAAATTTCGAAGGTATATGTCTGGATAATTAATGTATGCATGGTCATTTTTTTGAATGAGAATATGAGTTCCCCCACTACTAAAGTTCTAACTCGATGACAGATCATCCGATCGACTGGAATTTTGTTTTGCCATATTAAGGAGATAATAACGCCGGGACTTTAGCCAAATCTTCCGTGTAATATTTCTCCACAAAACTTTCAAAATATCGCTCTATACAGCATTTCTTGAATGCTGTATATTCAAGTATTGTGGAGATATCTTACATGAAAGATTTGGCTCAAGTCCCGACGCTAGTATCTCCTTAAGGGGATACCGGCGATCCCCGCTGACGCAACCCACCGAACAAGCGTACCGACTGAGTAAACATTTCTTCGACAAGACTACTCTGGACTGAATTTATGAAGGAGGATGAAATTTTCAGGAATCAATCTTCAATCTTTTATCACTCGCTGTACATCGCCCGAATTTTGAATTTCGGAAAAACATGTTTTTCTCACTCGGTAACACCAACTTTTTTTTTTCGAAATTCAAAATTCGGGTGATATACAGCAGTAGATGAAGGATTGAAGATTGATTCCTGAAAATTTCATCCTCCTTCGTGAATTCAGTTCGAAGTGTTTTTGCCGAGAAAATGTTTATTACTCAGTCGGTAATCTTGTATGGTGGGTTACATCAGCGGGGATCGCTGGTATCCCCTCAACATGCCAAAACAAAAATCCAGTAGATCAGATGATTTGTCATCGAGTTAGAACTGCAATAGCGGAGGAACTCTTTTTCTAGGAGATGTCGAATAACTCGTTTTAATTTATTACTTTAATGGCCAAATGTGCTGAAATTTTACCTCGATTTCAATCTCGTGCCATTTGAAGAAGAAAAATGCACCAGAATTGGGGAATCGATATCTTATAGTTTTGAGGTCGTTCTTTCGAATGGTGTTAACGAGATTTCCGGCAAATAACATAAAAAAATGGGGTTTTGCAGAAACGAATTTTTTTTTTCTAATAGTATTTTACTATGATCCCGCTATTTTGGCATCTCCTAAAGTGTCAGGAACATGTTCCCGATACTTTGACTTGAAAAATATGGTCAAACAATTTTGATTCTTATCGTTTTTTGAATTCAAAATGGCGTCTGAACGCCAAAATTTATTGAAATCTCTCAATTTTTTGATGTTTCACGTGTTTTCATGACCAAATCAGAAGAAATGAATTATTCGAAGTTATGGGCCATTAATTCTGCTGGAAGAGAACAATATCAGCTGATGTGATGGTATTTTAAGATGGCAGCACCTACATGGGAAGACAAAATAGCTTACGTTTCCAGCTTTATTACAGATCAGAGAGGTGCAGTACTTGTCAATCGTTATTATACCCTTCATTTGGGATGAGAGTACATTTTTCAAACGTTTTTTGGAGTGCTGAATACGAAAATGCGGTCGCCCTGGCTCCAATATGTCAGTATTTTGGAATAATTGAGGATTATAGATCAAAAAAGTCCCCTCTGTTCTCAGCACCCTGGATCTGGAATAAGGGTGCACTCTTCGAACGTTCTGCGTGTCACTGAATACGAAAATGTGGTCGCTGTTGCCCCATCACATAAGAATTTTGGGATAGTTGAGAATTATGGGTCAAAAAAGCCCTCTATTCTCGCAGTACCTTGTATCTGGGATGAGAGTTGACTTTGCCAACGTTTTTGGGGTTGCTGAATACGAAGATGTGGTCGCTCTTCCCCCATCACGTCTCAATTTTGGAATGATTGAGGATGATGGGTTTTCCAAGTGGAGAAAAAAATCTTTTCCGCCCCATAATTCTCAATTATTTCAAAATCCTGACATGATGGCGCGAGATTGACCACATCTTCGTATTCAGCACCCTAAAAAACGTTCGAAAAACGTGCTTTGATCCCAAATGCAGAATACTAAAAAAAAAGAGGGATTTTTTACGCCATAATCCTCAATTATCTCAAAATATTGACATATCAAAGCAAGAACGACCACATTTTCACACTCAGTACCCCAAAAAACGTTGAACCAGTGTATTCTTATCTCATTTTTTGAAAAATCCATTTCAAATTTGCATTCAGTTTTGTTCCAAACCATATATAATAGCGATTGGCAAGTGCTGCACCTCTTCGATCTATGATAAAGCTGAAAATGTAAGCTATTTTGTCTTCCCATGTAGGTGCTGCCATCTTAGAATACCATCGCATGAGCTGATATTGTTCTCCTCAAGCAGAATTGATGGCCCATAACTTCAAATAATTCATTTCTTCTGATTTGGTCATGAAAACACGTGAAACATAAAAAAATTGAGAGATTTCAATAAATTTTGGCGTTCAGACGCCATTTGGAATTCAAAAAACGATATAAATCAAAATTGTACAGTATTGGGAACACGTTTCTGATCCTTTAGGAGATGCCAAAATAGCGGGATCATAGTGAAAAATTCGATTAAAAAAGAAATCGTTTCTGAAAAATCTCATTTTTTTGTTTAAATTCTCGCAAACAAAGGGGGGAAGATGTTGTTTGCCGGAAATCTGGTTCACACCATTCGAAAGAGCGACCTTAAAACTATAAAATACCGATTCCCCAATTCTGGTGCATTCTTTTTCTTCAAATGGCACGAGATTGAAATTGAGGTACAATTTCAGTACATTTGGTCGTTAAAGGGTTGAGTATTCTTTCCTTCATACAATGACTCACCGGTTTGACGATTAGATTAAAAATGTAATTTTTCCATGTCAAGAACCATCAGATTTTTCAGTGAAATTTTGGATGCTTTTTTTTTCAAAATTTCGCCATTTTGTTAAATTTCAATTTCTTTCTCACAACCGTAGGTCATTGTACAGGCAATACCTTGTTTGAAAAACTTTTTGTTGTTTTTCATTCCATGTCCTGTGAAGTGCATTGTGAAGTGACTCGAGGAATGGCGAATAACTGGCTGCACAGTCAAAAATTTAGCGTCATTTTTCCATGATACAGATTTTTGTGTAAAATATTCAACAGTTTTACACAATGGTGTCTATTTAACACTCAAAACTGTTGAATATTTTACATAAAAATGTGTGTTATGGAAATGTCACGCAAAATTTTTTACTGTGTGGGGATTGAATGGTTTCTTTCGAAAAAAATTACTGCAGTTACATCATTTATGCACAAATATATCCTCAAAACTTGAAAACATTCGATACAATACTTTTCTTTCAAAAATTCCCGAAAATCACCCCCCATGTGTGTTTGGACCAATGGCCCAATGATGGACCAAGCCTGGCACAAGACCTGCCGAGACTTGTCTTGAACAATTTACCAAACTTGGCCCAGGCTTGGGAATGATGAGATCAGGACCAGCTTGGGCCAGTGGTCTTGCTAGGCCTGGTCCAATTCATTTACCAAGCATCAACCAATGCTTCTTTGATCGCAGATATGGATGAAAACAGTAATTGATTCATATTTCAGTCCATGACTTTCTCCCTCAGAATACCGTACATGAATTATCTCAAAACGATAGAAAAAATGTGACAAGGATGGGACAAGCTTGTATGATCATTGGAAAATTTGAGTTCTTTGATATTTCAATCAATTTTGATTCTATTGTTGAATTATGCTCAAACTAAACTAATAAGATCTTACTGAAATACCATAACATAAATCTTATAATGATCCTTTCCTATTACCATTAAGTGAAATTCTATCCTTACTTAGATGAATAAAATCTAGCTTCGTGTGTAACACTAGTGTGTAGGATTATTTGTGGTAGGAAGATCGGGCCAGCCCTGGCCCGATGGTTATCCCCAAGTTTTCAGCTATTGTAAATTCAAAATTCAGTCAATATTTATAAACATTGTGCCACTGATGTGGGGAATATTGGCACAATTTTTCTCAACGAATACTCGATTTTTACACTTGTGCCAAGCTTGTACCAAATGTAGTGACCATTTCAAAAATATCAACAAATGTACCATGACTGACTATTGGGAACAACGGGACAATCATGGAACAATATATACAATATTGGGCCAATTGTTCTTCACGGAGGTTTGTTTCTGACATATGTGCCAACCTTGGAACAAGTTTGGGTTTTTTTCAGTCTTGGCAATACCTGCATCCTGGGCTTCCAATTATTCTGAAATTTTCGTGTGAGGTAACGAAATAAATCAAATTATCGACCTTGGAGCGTCAGACAACGGATAAAACTTTGCTACGTACTTTTTAAACAACTAAACAATGATCACAAATTCTAAATGTGCAGTAATAAAGTGTACTGCTAGGATTACGCTCCAAATATAAATTCAAAGCCCAAAGCCTATTCCTAAACATGAAAAAACAAGTTATAAAAGTTGTTGGTTGATATGGTAATAATCGTTTGTAATAATGGTTCTGAGGAATCATTTGCAGTCACAATTTGATGTTCAAAATTCAATTTTAGCGATGTACTTCGCTCACTCGCACAGCTCCCTTGTTCAGGAACTAAACCTAAACGAGGATAGCTAATGTTATATGTCGATATCTCAGCTCTACATGGATGGAATGTTTTCAAAGACATTACAATTCAAAGTTGATTTTCATATTACTTGATCCAATTTATTATTAAACTTTGAATATATTCGATAAATTTCGAGATGTTCGTGAATTGAAGTTCCTTCGGGGTTAGGTATTTCGTTGGTCGTTATGTGAAAAACCAAGACATCGCGAATCATGGAAAAATTAGTTGTGGAAGTTTGAATCGTTTATACAAACGAAACGAAAATTCAAACTCGCAAAATTTGATAAAATTGGAAAAAATTCCTCTAAAAAGTTTAATTTTCGCCCATTCCGATATTCGTGTATTCCCTCGAAATTGGAATGTTCGTATGGATTCAGAACCATGAACATTCGGGACTACACTGAATACGAGCAGTGGAACTTTCACCATTTTTTTCGAGATCAACTATGCGGAAATGCGTACATTGATTGGAAATATTTCTGTGTATAGCATTTGTTGAGTGTTCAAAGAAATGCTGTACAGAGAAAAATTTTGAAGAAATAAACGCATTTCCGCATAGTTTATCCCGAAAAAATTGGCTGTAGTCCTGCCTAACCACTCATCTCTTCTTAAGGGGATACTAGCGTACTGAACTTATGAAACTATCTGAAATTTCCAGGAAATAATCTTTGACACTTCATCAATTTCCGTACAGAGCCCGAATTCAAAATTTTGGAAAAAAAGTTCCTCTTCTCAGTCGTTGGAAAAGAATTTTTTTCGGAATTCCAAATTCGAGTTATGTACTGCAATTTGTAAAGTTCGAAGATTATTCCCTGGAAATTTCAGACCCGTTCCATAAGTTCAGTTCGGAGAAAACTTTCAGACAAAATTTTCACTCGGATAGTACACTGGTATCCCCCCCACAAGGTTTCGAATCTTTTCATATTTCAAATCCTTTTCGTGCGCTCAAATTTCTGAATTCCATTTATTGATCACAAAGCATTTGAATCGTGAAAATGACCGAACGTTTAATTTTGTCAGTTCAAAAAGAATTCGACGAAACACCGAATTAAACATATGAACATAATTCGAAAAATGGAAATTGAAACCACAGGATGTTTCGTTGCTCAAACACTTCCGAAAATATGAAAATCAATTATGAAAATCATAAAAATTTCGGATTCTCATATTTTTGGATCTCTTTCAGTAAAGTATTTTGTAACTTGTGAACTTTATAAAACGTTCCAAGTATTCTATATTTATCGAACTGCTTGAATTTCCATTTTTGGGAGCATGCAGTGTTTTAAGAACTTTTTCGAAGTCGAGGATTGATAAGAAATAATATGGATCTTCGACAATTATAAATTAAGCTACGTGACTTGGTTCAAATTTGTCATTCAATTACTATTCGGTGTTGAGGCATCATATGATTTTTTCCACTCTTGATTTCCAAAAAAGTCTCATAAGACCGCGTGTCCAGGAGGGATAAGGCACAGACACGATCTAACGCGTGTCAATTTTTCAATTTTGGGTCTATTATATTGGATCAACAATCTTAGGTTTGATACCTTCAATTGTAGATTCGTAATTCTCGATTTCAAAAACCTCCGAATAACAATTTTCAGGTGAATTAAAGAATTTTCTGTACCGTTAAGAGGATACTAGCGACGTTCGAGACCTCTGTTTCCAACTTATAGCCGTGTCTTTTTCGAACCAATGATTTTTGGTTGTATCTTCAGGAGTCGCTGGTATCACCTTAACGCACTTTCTAAGATTTATATTTCTAAATAATTCTCGACTTGCTTTAAGTGTGAACATTCTCGCAGAGTTTGAAACCATGAAATGCACGCATTTACTAGCATTCAGTATTATGCATTATTTTCTAAAGGAAAATTATCATTTGTAACAGATTCAATGAAAATCCAATGGCTGGACCCAGACATCAAATTCCGTTTCCTAATACTTCTCCAGGAATACAACAGCCTTCACCGCCACCTAATCGACCTTCGCCAGGTAATTTTTCACCGTATCATCCCCCACCCCCTCCCAATTATCATTATGGTGCTTATCCACCACCGCCTCCTATGTCAACGGCGGATGATGCAGCAGCTTATCAAGGATCACCGTATTCTTCGGAACATTTTTCGTCTCCTGCGGATACTCCAGCTCCAATTCAAGCACCTCCGCCACAACCTCAACCATCACCACAAAATCCTCAAACACAATCTCAGACAGCTCAACCGCCACCACCGTCACAGCAACCAGCGCCGCAAGCACCACAGCCTCCTCCACAACATCCCTCTGATGGCGTTGTTGTCGGTCCCAGTAACAAACAATACGACGAAGAAGGAACCGGAGAATTTGGCGGTTTGGTTTCTTACTTCAGTAGTCAAAGAGAAGATGATCTTGATTCGTAGCATGAGTGAGATTAAACTGGTATTTAAGTAAGATCAAAGGTAACAGCATAATTTTTATTTGGAAGGAAGGGGGTGTATCAATTTTGAGTATCGTTGATTTCTAGGCAAATTAAATAACCTTTTACTTATTTGATGTGAACAATTCGCGCAGTGACTCCGATAACACGCTGGTTAACAAATTGTTATCGCAAGTTGTTACCGGACTTGGGGCGCGCACCGAACTTTAGAATTCACAAGATTTTAAGATAATTGAACATTAAAAATTTTTCATTGCCTGTAATTTTGCTCTCGACAATTTGAAATATGATCTCTTATCATTTAAGTTACTTATGGAGATACAACGCATGTTTTTCCAAATACGTGTTATGCTTTGAATAATAATGAAGGTAATTGGATCGAATAATTTTATTGATAAGATGCAAATTTAGACGAAATGAGTGTTTGTTATTTGTAAATATGTAAATATAAAATAAGAACCTTAGATTATATTATTATTATATGTATTATAAACACATAGTCATTGCAGAATATTATTACTTGAGAATAAAAGTGAATTCGTGCAACAGGGCACAAATGTAATATTTAAATCCAATCAAGAAATGGCATCTGATTATAATTATTATATTATAGTAAATTAACAAATGGTGTGAAGACTATTATCTATAATTATTTATAAAAACAAGAAGGATTAAGAATTTATATTAGGCAGTACATTGTATTTTACAAATTTTACTTGGTAACATAATGAAGGAATCTTCATATATATTATATCCAAATCGAAGAACAGGAGGCTGTTACCGGTTTTGAAGAGAGCTAAAAAAAAGGAATTTGTTTCATTGATTATTAGTGTTAATTGAAGAAATGGGATATTTCAATTCCTATTATACATACAATCATGTGCAATGAGTTACATATGTTTTACGTATGTAAAATAATTATAAGATAGCATGTGCAAGAGTTTTTGTGAACAAATCATACCGAACTGTTCCTCCAATTCCTTTCATTTTCAATCATTGAATCAATTTGAATAAACTCATTTTCATATTCAATCGTATCAATTGTTCTTCTAATTCATTGTAATTTTATAACTCGAAATATCCATTTTTTCACAATTCAATTCTCCGAAGAATAGCAATGTGATATCTATTTTGTTACACAATTGTAATATCGAATCTGTAGATTCCTGATATTGTATTGTTGTTTTTCCAAGCATGTTATTGCGAGTTGTGATAATGTGGATATAATTGGAATGAAAATTGCAACGTGCTCGGTAGAGTACATATGATGGTATTATCATAATTAATTAATTCGACATCTAAAATGTTTTTTTGGTTTTACATACATAAAACACTTACTTTTCGAAGAGAGTATATATTGTTTTCCGATATTATTATATCTTGTAACATAAAAGGACGTCATTTCATCGATGAATAGTTGAATATTTGACAATTTTTAAATCTTATGATATCTAAATAAAGAGTAAAATGAGATGATCGTCATATTTTTTGTCAACATTTTCTTAACCAATTTGTATAAATTAGTATCTAAATAATATTGAATGTAGAGGATTTTGTTGAACAGAGGGAAGTACATGTAAATGTATATCAAAGAGAAATATTAGTGTTCTAATCGATAATTTTATCCTCAAAAACAGCTTCCTGATCTTTGAAAGTGCTTTAGGAAGCCAATGAATGGCTTGTTGCACTGAAAAAAGAAAAGAAAAAAAGATCCGTGTATCTGTTTAGTTATCACATGTAATATCGAATAGAAACACTATAAAAAAAATATATATATATATATATAAAAATGTGTAATTGTGTGTATATATGCAGTTTGTCTACTTATAATTATTCCATTGGTTATCCTGTTAATTTCCTTACATGATTCGTCATGAATGAGTACATATAACAAGACAATTCATGGGAATGAAATAATTTTCAATGGACATACTGTATATTTATATGCTGAAATATTATCTTATATATAGAATTAGTTGCTTGGGATAGTTTCCTTTAACTTCGAATGTTTACTAAACATTAAACGTTTGTACACTCATTATATTACATATAAAAACACAACCATTCACCATCATCGTCGTTATCGCAACTATCACTGATGATGTAATGTAACAAAGGGGTGAAACTACCGCCAATTTTATTATTTTTACACAAGTGCGATGTATTTCCATTGTATGAGGTTTCGATGTACATTTCCTCTGCCGTCTTCATTAAATCATAAAAAAACCAAGAATCATTTTAAAAATGTCTTCGAGCCATTCGTTCTCACGGTGAGTTTCAAGGAAACTAGATTTTTCATGCATTCTTTATTTCACAAATACTTTTATTTGTTGTCTGTGAATGACGAATGGTGCGGGTATCGTGTTTTTGCCAAATTTTACATTTTTTATATTGGATTTGTAATATTTTTAAGAAAAAATGAGAAACATACGATACAGCGATAACTCAGTCGTTCACTTGACATCAAGGTGCAAATAATTGGAAAAATGCTGTAACTGATATTGCAATTTTATAAAAGTACTCATTACTTGAGCGGATTTCAATTTCTCCTCAAAATGCAAAGCTGTTGACATTGTCCTGCTTCTTAAATAAAAAAAAAAACAAATACAATGGTTTTTTCAAACATAATATCAAGATTTCAGACTTGTTGTTACATGATTTTTATGAATAAGTAGTGAATTGTTCTCTTTTTTTGTTAAAATCTCAATAACCATTGGCTTTCCACAGTAATTGTTTACAAATTTTTAATTACCGATTTCGTTTTAACAACATATTGATGATTCGATTGTTTCTATTGGCAAAGTAAAGTAGTATCTGAATCATACAAATCACCATAGTTTGCATTCTCTGAACACCCAATGAATGGCTTACTATGTGCTTACAATCAATGTATTCAGTTTCAAACTAATGAATGTGTATATTGATAATTTATTATTGCATTTATAATATTGCTTGTTTGTTTCCTTGAAATGTTGACCGATGAAACGCGTCTTGCTTATAGCAGATGTGGTGAAATTTAGCTTTTCTTTTGGTAAAGGTCTAGACCAAACGCAATTATTATATTACATGTTGTAGCCTAAATACAAACATTTTGTAATAAAAGTTCAACATATTGAAATAAGTTTAGTGTAGGTGATATTTTTCAATCGGTCAGATCTTATTGAATTTTCAGGGTGTTTTTGAATCGTTTCAGAGCATTGGATCTTTATAGATACCGATTATGCAATACCTAAATTCAAGCGGTCAGATAGTCCCTAGTAATTGCTGTGTCAATCAATGTGTTGGTATAGATGGACGTAAAAGGATGAGTGATAGTTATGTGCAAAAATCCTAGTTTTTATCAAATTCTATAAAATATCGATAGAAACTAGATACTTCTTCTATAGAAAACATTGAGCAAGGCAGGTCTTTTTCCTGAATCTATGCAGATTTCACAACAGGGTTCTTCTATGTTCAAGAAACTTGGACTGGAAATTTATATGCCACGACACCTCGTGAAACTCTATTTGTATACAACAATCCAACTGGTCGTTGGATATTTGTCCATTACCCTTATATCGCTTCTTTGTTCTTTCACCGTGTATCCAAGTTTCAAAATTATTCCCCCCCATCTTCACGGATGTGCAACATGAACGTCGGTGGGTGCTGTGCAGAAGATGGAGTATGGATCAACCAGTGCATGCAATAACTTGCTAAACATATTTTCCTCATATGCATCTAACAAAATACTGCCCCGAAGAGAACCTGAAGAGAAACGACAGATGTTCAGAATAGATCAACATAAATCAGCCTAAAGCTCCGTTGGATCTCAAGTTTAGATTCAGAAACATTTGACGAAGGTCTGATGAACGTTATAGTGTCGCACAGTGGGAAATTTTGGTGCATTCATGGACAAAAATCAGCCTACAACTCAATTTTCATCCGATGCTGATGAATTTCATTTCAGAATACTCAAAAAGGGTTCCCCTTGAACGTATTACTGCGGCATTTCCGTAATATTGAACTGAATTAGAGGAGAATTCGGAGCAAGATTGAAAAAGAAGATTTGGTGAACGAGTGAATCATTATTTATCTAAAAAGAAACGTTTTTCCTGTTTTACGTGACGAAACATATTTCTTCACATGGAAGTACTAATACTTGTGATAGAGAAGCACAAAAATGCTATAAAAATCTGATAGAAATTACATAATCCATCCAAAGATCAAAAATTTGTGTGAATATAAATAATTTCCTCCAAATCAAAGTTGGTTATTGGATAGCAGAAAAGACTCAAGAAAACTGGGACAACTTTATATAGCTCCTAACTACACAGGCCTGCGGAATTTGACTTTTTTTTTCCCCCTCAAACAATAATATCTTTTTCCGAAGCATTTTGATCCGCTGAATCCGAATCTGGCTGCAGAATTGCTCTATCACGTCAGGTTTTTGAGATATTTCGACCTAAAAATGTGAAAAACACTGTTTTTCGACATATTTGGGGTTACGTAAAGTCGAAGGGTAATTTTTTTTCTCAAAACCAATACATGCACCTCAAAGTATAAGTCCTCCTCTTCCAAATGCCGTTGAGTTTGCTCAGATACCTTTTTTTTTCATTGAGATACGACAGTTTGAAAATTGTGTCTCCACCTATTTATTGAGTACATGAGCGCACAAATTTAAAATTGTCGTATCTCAATGTAAAAAAAAGATATTTCAGCAAACTCAACGGCATTTGGAAGAGGATGACTGATACTTTGAAGTGCATCTATTGGGTTTGTGAAAAAAATTACCTTTCGACTTTACGGAACCTCAAATATGCCAAGAAACAGTGTTTTCCACATTTTTAGGTCGGAATATCCCAAATACCTGACGTGATATAGCAATTCTGGAGCCATATGCGGATTCAGCGCACCAAAATGCTTCAGAAAAATGTTGAATGAATGAAGGGGATTGACTTTGGATTGTATTCTACATGAAACACCTTGAGTAGGCCAGGCGCATCACAACGATACGCTAAATTTTTTTCTTGAGCGAAATACGGTAGAAAATGCTTATAGCATATCACATAAATATATATTTATGCAATATGCTACACTATTATAATCGGACGCCTACAAAATTCACGCGCCGGGCGGTAATATCCTTCGAGCCAGCACTGCTGAGATCGTAGATTGTTTGTTGCTATGTTCAGACATTATTCCACTAATTCACTCGGAATGTACTGATTGTTGTTCTAATTTTTTCCTCCGTGTACAAGTATCGAGTGTCCAGTAATTGTTGTGAATTTCGTGTATTTAAAAAAAAGTTTCACAAATGGCTTCTCGAAAATGTATCAATGCTCCAGATAACTTCTGCTACATATGTGGAAATTATGTAATAAAGAGACAGCAACAAATAATTTCTAAATGTATTGAAGAACTATACGATAGCTATTTCAAAATCAACATAAAAAACCAAGACAAACAATGGGCGCCTCATAAAGTGTGTTCGACATGTGTACGTGAACTTCGGAAATGGTCAAGAGGAGAAAAACATTGTTTTGTTTACAGACTCCAATGATTTGGATGGAACCGCAAAATCATATCAACGATTGTTACTTCTGCTGTTCAAGCATAAAAGGATTTAATTCTAAAAATAAAGCAGCGATAAGTTATCCTGATATTCGTTCTGTGATTTTACCTACGTATAAAGATCCTGATAGCAAAGAGTTATGCCATCCTGCCCAACCATTTTCATCTGATCCTAGTTTATTTCAAGAGGCTATAATGAATACTTCAGATCCTGACGATGAATATTACGAGTGCAACGAAACACCACCACTGTTTTCTCAAAGTGAATTGAATGATTTGACAAGAGATCTTAATCTTCCGAAAGATGCTGCGGAATTACTCGGTTCCAGATTGAAAGAAAAACATGCTGGATCGTACAACGAACTTTTATTGGTATAGAAATAGAGAGAAGGATTTTCTACCGTATTTTGCTCAAGAAAAAATTTAGTGTATTGTTGTGATGTGCCTGGCCTACTCAAAATGTTTGATGTAGAATACAATCCAAATGATTGGAGACTTTTTATAGATTCTTCGAAACGGAGCCTCAAAGTAGTATTGTTACATAATGGTAATAAATTTGCTTCTTTGCCTATTGGACATTCTACTCATTTGAAAGAATGTTATGAAAATTTGGATTTCGTCCTCAAAAATAAATTACTCCAATCATAACTGGACTATATGTGGTGATCTCAAAATATTAACTATGTTGCTTGGTCAACAAGGAGGGTATACAAAATACCCTGTTTTCTATGTGAATGGGATAGTAGGAATAGAGCACGACATTGGATCCAGAAAGATTGGCCACAGAGAGCATCATTGAACCCTGGAAGTAAAAATGTTGTACACGAAACACTAGTTGACCGCTCCAAAATTCTGCTACCTCCGCTTCATATCAAATTAGGCATTATGAAGCAATTCGTAAAGGCATTGCCTAAAGATGGTCTTTGTTTCAAATATTTATGTGATAAATTCAAGCATTTATCGGATGCGAAGATAAAAGAAGGCGTTTTTGTTGGTCCAGACATAAGGAAATTGATGCAAGATCCTGACTTTGAAAAAACTATGAATAAAACCGAGAAGCTCGCTTGGAAGTCATTTAAGGAAGTCGTACAACATTTTTTAGGGAACAGAAAAAGCCCTGATTATGAAAATATAGTCAACAGCATGCTTAACAATATCAAAATCCTGGGTTGTAATATGAGTATAAAACTCCATTATTTGCATTCCCATATTGACTTTTTCCCCGAGAATCTTGGTGCTGTCAGTGAAGAGCAAGGGGAGAGATTTCATCAAGACCTTAAGGTTATGGAGACCAGATATCAAGGAAGGTGGGACGTTAGAATGATGGCTGACTATTGCTGGATGTTAAAGAGAGATGAACCGAATCATGAGTACAACAGAAACATCAAACAGAAGTTTTGAAGAAACTAGAAAAAGATATCATAAGTCCTTTTGATTTATCTAGTCTCTTAGGTCTTGTGTGAAACCAGTGCAGCCCCATGTCTGAATTTTATATAAAACGTATATATTTTTCGTTCATACAAATTGTTTAAAAAACTGTAAATATTCATATCTCACATAAAAATGAATCCCGATGTGCTGTAAAAAACTGGCGTTATATTTTAGTTCCACAATCTGAATACCTGGAAAGGAACCATTATTGTTCGAAGGAAAATAAAAACTTATGTTCCGCAGGTCTGTGAATTATCAACCCTTTGGGGAACCCATTGTTTTGAAGGGAAATTTTCCTTGAATATGTGAACATATAAGTTTTTGGGTCGCTGAATAAGAATATCATATTAGAAAATTAGAATTTTCATTCCCATACATCCTGGCAGCACCCTCAGGAGATCGTAGAAATATTATAATCTTGGGGATATATTTCACAACTTGGAATACTCGTAACTCTGCAAGGAGAAATTGTAGGTCACCGATTAATAGCTTATCTTGAAGAGTAAGAGTAGTACTGGATGATGCAATTAGAAGAAAAGACTAAAAAAAATTGTGCACTCAGTACATGAATTCCAAAGTAATCAAAAAACCCATTTTTCGTGGACCTAATCTTAAATATCTTGAAATCCTTACGCGATGGCCCAATCCTGACTCCGGATTTGGATTCTACGCAGAAAATTACTTCAGAAAAGAGAATTTCATTTGAAGGAGAATTTCATTGTCGATCAGTGTAATAAATGCGAATACTCATTCTGTTGTTGGGACATATTACACAACTTAGAATGGTCGTAACTTTGCGAGAAAAAATCGTACATGAACGTTCAATAGCTCATTTTAAACGGGAAGAGTAGTGCAAATTGATGAAGTTGAGAGAAAAGATCAAAAAAATTTTATGCGTCCTGTACATAACCTCAAAAGTAGCGAAAAACCGCATTTTTTGCGTATTTACCCTCAGATATCTCAAAATCCTGACGTGATAGCCCAATTCTGGCTCCGGATTCGGATTCTACGCAGCAAATTACTTCGGAAAATGGTCACCAGTTCCAAGGGGGAAAAACCTCGCAGGCCTGTGCTATCGAAAATTCGAGAATTTTCATGATTAGAAAGCGATATTTGGCAGTATCGATGTTTTTTCATTGAAAATTGATCGAGTTTCTGTTGAATTGTATGAATATCGGATTGCTCCAAACAAAAATGCCGCAGTGATACGTTAAAGTGGAACTTTTTCTGAGTATCTTAAGGGGATACGAGCGGCGTGGCAGCAGCCAAATCGTTTGTAACAAACTATGGACAAACGATTTGGCTGCTGCCACGCCGCTCGTATCCCCTTAACCCGCATCCGTCCCTCATTTTTTCAACTAAATTGAACTAAAATGAACTGTTTTTTGTATTATACTTGGATAGTATCATGATTGGATGAACAGAATCGTTGGTATAGATATGAACAAAATTGCATTTTGTATCAAATTGATACGAGAGACGGATGCGGGTTAAAAGGAAATTCATCAGCATCGGATGAAAATTGGGTTGTAGGTTGATTTTTGTCAATAAATACACAAAAATTTCCCACTGTGCGTCGGCTTGAGAATAATTTCAAGGAAAGTTCACAGAACGTTCATTGAAGATTTACCAAAGATTCACTCGAGTTACAATTTTTCGATTCAAGTTTTTTTGAATACCAGAATGAATGATGGAGGAAATTACGATTCCAAATTCTCTCCAAAACATACTCAACTGAAACTCGAATGAATCTTCGGAGTATCTTTGATAAACGTGCTATGAACCTTCCTTGAAACCATTCTTGAGGGGATACTAGCGGCCTGGCAGCAGCCCAATCGTTTATGACAAAATACGGCCCAACGCTTCATTTTAATTGAAATATTACTCTGTACAGCACTTCTCCGATTTGAATATAAATGCTGTACAGAGCTTTATTTGAATTAACCCTTAGTGTGCACATGGGTCATTTTGATCCCAAAATTTCAATCTACTATGACTATTTTTCCTTTATGCAGCTTTAATTTCAGACATGTCTTTCAGAGGGAAACAATTTCTCTGTTCTGAAATATCACAAAGCAACTAACCAATTTCCCAACAAAAGTACATAGCTATTCAGATATCCGATGATAAAGATAGCTAGGGGCCAAATTGACCCCATGTGCACTTCATGTTCTGCTACAGAAGTGTGCACACCAAGGGTTAATATGAAATCTTTGCCCGTAGTTTGTTATTACCGATTTGGCTACTGCCACCCCTTATGAAAAAATCCCATAAGGAAATTCTCATAATTTTTCAAGGAATTGGGACTTTGATGAGAAATTACAAAAAATTATGAGATCATCTTCGCCAGGGGTATAGGGTAACGTCATTGCGTGTACTGTTAGTACATTTTAACCCATTAGCGCCCAAACGGACACTAGACGGACGCTTTCTTGAGCGACAGATTTAATTTGTTCATAGGTGTTGAAAACATTTGGGAAGAAAATTTTCTTGTGTAGAGAAAACAAAATCATGAAATTTCGAGTCCAATGTTTTTTTCTTTCGACTGTAAAATATGGAAACCGTTCGCAATGAACCTCGGAAAATGAATTTCTAGCGCCCATGATGTCTGAGCTGAAAGATGATGTGGTTATGAATGTTTAATTTATTTTTGAAAGATCCCAAATGGCGACCTAAAGGACAAATTCTATCATCACAATGGACTTTTTTCACTCGAAAACTATAGATCAAATCAAAATATTCCTTGGAGAAAAAAGACTTAAGGGGTAATATCACCTTGTATACACTAAATTTCACGTGATTTTCTGAGATGTACCATTAACGATAGGTAAGGGATAGAGATATGAGGTTTTAAGCATATGGAAGTACTAGTCTTTAACTACAAAATACATGTTCCATTTTAATTTTACGATACAAAATGGCGGCACAGCACCGCAGCGAGGAAAATATAAAAATCTTGGATGGTTGAAACGGGCGTACCGCTACAAGTCACAATTTTCAATCTGGAACAAAAAATCGAAAAGTTTCTTAAAATATAGTCCAAAATCTAGTGAACGTCGGGGCATTTTGTCAAAAAAGTGATTTAAAAAAAAATGGCGTCAGTTTGAACTTTTTTTCTCGTTTTTTCGAAAAAATCGGCCGAAAATCGCTTGTAGAATCTATGAAAATCAATTTATCAAAAAACTGCCCCGGCGTTCACTAGAAAATATTGTTTTGAAGTTACAGTACGAATTCCAAGTCAATCGGATAAAAATTGAGGGAGCTACTGGTACGCCCAGTTTGAAAAACATGAAACCGAGATATTTGAAGTTGAAGTTTCAAGTAATTGTAAGTCCTTTCTGATTGACAGAGCGTCCTTGCGAGCGGTTTTAGCCTTTTCTGTGAGGGATCGTTCAGAAAGCGAGATGCGCGTCGCATCAGCTTCGGTGCAGAAGTCATAGCAATTCAATCCAATTTTCAAGCCCAATAGATCCGTAACTTGCATTAATCCATTAAAACCATCATTGAAGTATAAAACAGAAATATATACTGCTATATCAAGAACAGATTTGCCACTGGACATGTTCTTTCACTGGAGTTCTGCGTGAATCCACCTAAACAACGGGTGAGAAGATTGTCGCTACTTAACTCTTCATAAATTGGCTTCACGGCTTCGAATACCATCATTGGCATGGCAGGTTCATGCTTGAAATTAGCCATGTTACCACCAGCTGCCTTTTCTACTTGCCAAGAGCACCACGATGTCGGTCCTTCTGGGGACAAGTGATGTTGTGGCTCCTTGTCGGTTGATATTTTGTGGTATACAGTGGCCCAAATAGCATTTCTCATATCGTTGACAGAGTGACAATGACGTCTTATAGCGAGACCATAATAAATCGAGAGCTTGTCAATAAATTGAAGGGTCGACGGTCTAAACCTGTTAACTGATATTTCAGAAATTTTACACGGCGAAGAAAAAACGTTGGCATTTCTTTAATTTTTGATATTTTCCTAGTCTATGAAGAGTTTTTTCTTCGGGTTACAAGGGTGAATGATACTTCCAAATTTCAGATCATTTGAATGAAAATTGAAAGATCTGGATCAAATTTTCTTCGCCGTGTAAAATTTCTGAAATGTCAGTTAAGGATGGGGGCCAAATCAACGAAATCAGTGTTTGAAAAGAGAGAGTGTGACGTATCTCTCTTCTCAACCAACTTTTCGTTAATTTGGCCCCCATCCTCAGTTAACAGGTTTAGACCGTCGACCCTTCAATTTACCTGTCAGTTTGCCTCTGCCTCTCAGTCCTTTTGTTTTTTTCACTAGATTCCTCAAACGTGTACCTAATCTTTTTTGAGTGTGATCTATGCACTCTTTTTTTTAACATCTGGATTACTTTCTACTATATACTTGAACGTTTTGCTGTCGCCATCTCCAACATAGTAAATATACTTGACACCATTGATATCTTCTGCTCGAGCAAACATTTCAGCAGCAGCAGGAGATACCTCCATTTTTCCTGCTAACCCTTCGTGGTTGGTTTCGCATTCTTTCTCATGCGTTTCTTTCCAACTTTCATATTCAGCAGAGTCCTCTCTTGATTTCCAATGCGTGCTTTGCAGAGCTTACCTTTAATGTCAATATCAACAACCTTTCCTGTGTACCAAGCGATTAATGAAAAAATGCCGAATAGAGAAGAAAAGCCACGACGCCGCCAGGATCCATCTCCCGATACAGGTATACCTCGATTCTCTCCTTCTTCTAAAGTTTTTACTTTTTCTTCCTGTGCTGCTTTTCTCATTGACATAGAACAAACGGATTTCGCAATGTCACGAATAGAACCCACTATGGCTTTGTAACTTTTTTGATGAACCGGGTGCGGTAAATCCATGAGTGCGCAGAATTTTCGTATTCCGTTGATCCCAATGCCTAGTACACGCATTGCCAAGATCATTCTCCTATTCACTTCATAAGCTTTATCTTTGATTTTCGGAGAACTATCTATGTGAACAGGATTTTCACAACTAACGACCAATCTAAATCCCAATCCTTGTCTGCTCGACTCCGTAAATTTCACTCGTTTTTTACACATTGAACACACTAAAATTTCCGATAAAATTGAAAAAACCGTTGTGAATGATATCAAACGTTAGCTGAAAGAAGCATCAAATTCGATCTCATAGTTCTTATCCGATAACTTCAATTTTTTCGACGACGTACCAACGTTTTCAGCCACATGCGAGGTTTCGGGACGAGAAACTTCCTTTTGGATATTTGTTGGCCATGTTGTTTTCCTTTTCGCGATTTCTTTTAATTGGGATTCATTTTTCGTGTATTTTTAACAGGGATGTAGAGCAAAAGTTTTGATCTTTTCGAGTTCGCATCGTAGAGCGAGCGGCCCTCGAAATTCATAATGATGATCCGCTCGGGATAGGAGCAGGTAACAAGTACTAAGGATTGAATCCGAGTGAGAGTCGAAGCAGGTTCTAATACAATGAATCCGCTCCCGAGTTGTACCTGAGAGCGGTCGGATACTTTAGATCCTTGAGCGATCGAATCCTAAGACCATGCGAGCGGCTCGAATCACGAGTTAAACTCTTCAACGAGTTGGGACTTTAACTCAACTCGGGAGTCGAGCCGAAGAGCGAGCGGATACTTTAACTCCTTAAGCGATCGAATCGTTGAAAGATCGAAGGATTCGATCAAGGAGTTAAACTCCTGATCGAAAAAGAGTTTTACTCGTGTCAGAGAATAGTCCATCAGCTGAATATGAGAGTGCGTATGGAAATTATGTCCGTGGGTTCTGTGGATGGGGGTTTGAATTTTTTTGGTCGTAGAATCCGAATTTGAAATTATTGTCGTAAGATTCGTGATCTGAACAATTCAATTGTTTATAACAAAACACGGGCTATGAATTCCCAAAAAGTCATCCAATAATCTGGATTCTCCGACCAATTACACTCAAACCGCCGTTGAAAGATCCAGTTCCGGTGACCTAATTATTTATTCAAAAAATGCATTTGGATAAACAATTGAGAAATCGAAGAAATAGTTCAGACAAAGTGTATTCTCCGATGAGAAATGAATAATTGTCGTCTGAACAATTTTCCGATAAAAACAATAGTTTGACCGTCGATGCGTTATAAACAATTTAATTGTTTATAACAAAACACGGGCCATGAATTCCCAAAAAGGCATCCAATAATCTAGATTCTCCGACCAATTACACTCAAACCGCCGTTGAAAGATCCAGTTCCGGCGACCTAATTATTTATTTCAAAAATGCATTCGAATAAACAATCGAGAAATTGAAAAAATAGTTCAGATAAAGTGTATTCTCCGATGAGAAATGAATAATTGTCGTCTGAACAATTTTCCGATAACAACAATAGTTTGACCGTCGATGCGTTATAAACAATTTAATTGTTTATAACAAAACACAGATCACGAATCTTACGACAATAGTTTCAAATTCGGATTCTACGACCAAAAAAATTCAGACTCCCATTCACAGAACCCACGGACATAATTTCCATACGCACTCTCATATTCAGCTGGTGGACTATTCTCTGACACGAGTAAAACTCCTTTTCGATCAGGAGTTTAACCCCTTGATCGAATCCTTCGCTCTTTCTACGATTCGATCGCTCAAGGAGTTAAAGTATGCGAGAGCCCGGAGGTTTAACTCCTCAAAAGAGTTGCTCGCTCGGGATCTAAAGTGTCCTCGCTCTTCGAGGGATCGCTCTTTGGAGTATCCAGCAGGTATGAATCCTCACACATTCAGAACGCAGAAAGAGCGATCCTTTGTGTGAGTTCAGGTAACCAGCTCTTCATATGATTAGCTCTACATACGAGCAAACATACAGCACTCTTCGCAAATCCTCATCCCGCAGGTATCGAATACTTAAAGAGCCAGAAACCTTTGACTCATCGACCGAAAGTTCTTCTTACGATCGATACGTGTTTTGATCGCGAGCGATTCAGGAGTTATATTGCCGCTCGGATTTAATCCTCATCCCTGATTTTTAATGTACACAGCACGATTTACACCACGATTTTTACCGGAGCACTGATACACTCGTGAAAAAGCCAAACGCTAAGTATTGCTCGTTCTAACGTACTTTCTATGAATAGCTGTTTGCTCAGCTTTAAAATTTGCGTAGGAAAGATATCTGCAAGTCAAAATCAAAAGCTGGGAACTGATATGGGTCGGGATAATTCATGTAAAGGAAGAAAAAGACCCAGAACGCAAGCTTCTCCGCGCCCTCGAAAAACCACTAATTTCGCTTCACGACTCCGCTCGGAAAAACGACTTTTTGAACCACTTCCAAAAAAAAACGTGCAAAAAACAGTCACAAGGTGATATTACCCCTTAAAATCACTCAAAGAACAGTCTCAAATTTCTTCAGAATTTTCTGAGCAATTTTGGATGTTGAAAATTTGAAAAATTTCATCAAAAATTTATGAAAAAATTCGAGAGTGTTCCTTGAGTGATTTGAAGACTTTTTTTATTCTCAAAAAGTTTTTCATTTCATCTATAGTTTTTGAAATAAAAAATTATGAAGTTATCCTTCAGAAATTTTGCTTCCATGAAAACTAACCTTTTAAAAACATATGTGCAGCGCCGCGGAACGTCGTGAAAACCTTTCCTTGAATACGTCCCAAGAACATTGCAAGAAGACATGAATACCCGAAGAGAACATGAAGCTTCAGCGAACGTTCAGATCAGGTGTGTATAGATCGGACAGGAGGTTCATTAGAGCTGACTTTTAGATTCACAAACCTTTGACAAAGGTTCTACGGACGTTGAAATTTCCGCCTCGAAATACGTCCAGGAAACATAGATGAAACGTTAGCTGAAGGTTCATTGAAGGTTTGACGAAGCTTCGCAACAATATGTATACTTATATTAATTTCGATCAATTTATATGAAAAATGAATTAATTAATAAACACAAATTATTATAAATTGATCGAAGTATAGATATTTTTGTGAAGCTTCCTCAAACCTTCGATGAACGTTCCATTTATGTTTCCTGAAAGTATTTTGAGGCGGACATTTCAACGTTCGTAGTACTTTTGACAAACGTTTGTGAATCTAAAAGTTAGCTTTCATGAACCTTCGATCCGATCTATACAGATCTAATATGAACGTTCGTTGAAGCTTCATGTTCTCTTCGGGTAGCAATGAATAGAACTAAACAGGACATTTGCATGTTCCTGCGAAATACATGCGACGATTTTAGAACATCATGAGACGTTATTTGCACGTTCTCTGTGTAACCAAGCACGTTTTCGGAACGTCCAGAAAACCTCCCGGTGCTGTATGGGATACTACCCGAAGAGAACATGAAGCTTCAGCGAACGTTCAGATTAGATCTGTATAGATCGGCTCGAATGTTTATGCAAGCTAACTTTTAGATTCATAAACGTTCGTCAAAGGTACTACGAACGTTGAGATGTCCATCTCGAAATACGTTGAGGAAACATGGATGAAACGTTCGCTGAAGGTTCATCGAAGGTTTAACGAAGCCCCACAAAAATATCTATACTTATATTAATTTTGATCAATTTATATGAAAAATAAATTGATTAACAAACATAAATTATTATGAATTAATCTAAGTATAGATATTTTTGTGGGGCTTCGTTAAACCTTCGATGAACCTTCAGCGAACGTTCTATCTATGTTTCCTGAACATATTTCGAGGCGGACATTTCAACGTCCGTACAACCCTTGTCAAACGTTTGTGAATCTAAAAGTCAGCTGTAATGAACCTCCAGTCCGATCTATACACACCTGATCCCCTAACAGCACAATCCCGTACAGCACAACCACCGATCCTCCACCTAAGACTTCGGTGGACTAGAGGTGGAGGATTGGTGGAGAAATGGGAGCCGTGGAAATAAGGGAGAAATAAGGGAGAGTCTCCGTTGAGGCAACGGAGAGGCGACGGAGAAATGTCCGCCCCCTGTATTTTCAGTAAAACTTGAATTCGTGAATTCATACATTCAGATTTGGTTACGTAAATGCACCAATAAGAATTATATCGAAAATACAGGGGGCGGACATTTCTCCGTCGCCTCTCCGTTGCCTCAACGGAGACTCTCCCTTATTTCTCCCTTATTTCCACGGCTCCCATTTCTCCACCAATCCTCCACCTCTGGTCCACCGAAGTCCTAGGTGGAGGATCGGTGGTTGTGCTGTACGGGATGTGTCTCTGGGACGTTTTCTGAACGTTCTGAAAACCTCTCCTACGTTCTATAAACCTTCCATAAACGTTCCAGTGGCACGTTGTGCTGTCTGGGTCTGAACGTTCGCTGAAGCTTCATGTTCTCTTCGGGTAGCAATAAATAAAGTTGGCCGTGACATAAATATCACATGTAAATTACATACAATCAATGATTTCTCAGCTAGATATGCGAAATAGTATTTTTTGGAGCTATGTGAGTACTATTTTGTATACCCATACAGCACCGGGAGGTTTTTTTGGACATTTCGAAAACGTGCTTGGTTACACAGAGAACGTGCAAATAACGTCTCATGATGTTCTGAAAACGTCGCATGTATGTCGCAGGAACATGCAAATGTCCCGTTTAGTTCTATTCATGTCTTCTTGCAATGTTCTTGGGACGTATTCAAGGAAAGGTTTTCACAACGTTCCGCAGCGCTGCACGTATGTTTTTAAAAGGTTAGTTTTCATGGAAGCACGTTCAGAAAAAACGCGGAAAGAACGTCCCGTAGTATATGAAAAGAACGTGCTCAGTACGTATTCATGTGTATCAGAAGCGAAGGTACTCTAAACATTTGGAAAATATCATTGAACTCTATACATACTGGAATGCGTGCTCCCTAGATTTAAGCGATCAGACTGGTATAGTTTGTTGCATGACCAAGAAAGAATAAGACGCCCCCAACATATTTCCTTTCTCTCTTTAAAATACATATATTGAAAGCAGATACCATCTCCCAACATACTTTTCTCTCCCTCTGACCGGCCGATACTATAGAAAAAGTGGAGCTTGCTCATTCCAGTATAATATTGAGTTCAGTGGAAAATATGTGCCTTGGGCACCAACACACGAGGAACCAAGATTATGTTTGTAGAACATCCAAAGAACTTTCTGTGCTCTCTGGGTAATTAGCTGAGAAATCATCTATTGTATGTAGTTTACATGTGATATTTATATTACGGCCAACTCTATTTATTCACTTGGAGAAGATCTCGTTCAGATGATATTTGAAAGTCTTCTGAAAATGCAATTCAGAAGATATCTTATAGGTGGCCTTAGACGACAAGTTGAGTAGTAGTAGTAATTGACTTTATTGCTCTTTTAGCAATACATAAATATACCGACAAGTTGAAGTCCTCTTGAGGTTAACGGGATACTAGCGATGGTAACAAACCTCTCTCTCTCTCTATCGTATAGGCGTGTCCTTTTCTATCCAACGTGCTCTGTTGGTAAGCGCTAGTAACCCGTTAAGGGGATACCAGCGATCCTCGCAGATGCAACCCGCCATACAAGTGTACCGGCTGAGTGAACATTTTCTCGGCAAGAATACTCTGACAGAGATGAATAGCAGAGATTGCTAACGCAATGTTAAAATCATCATCCGTATCACCTTTTCTTCTTTTGAAGAATAATATATGATTGGTCGAATTTTTCTCCTAAGCCAACCAGCATGAAGAGATGAACGGAAAACGTGATACTGCCAATCATAAATTGGACTATGGTTTTCATATCTCGTTAGCAACCTCTCCAACTCATCTCTGTATATATCAATCAATAACGAGTGATTGGTCAATTTTCGATCATTCTCAAACCAAAATAATTGTCCAACAATTGCCAAATTATGGGTCACATTATTTCACAGTTGATGGCAGCACCTATGCCCATGCCATTGATTAAAGATTGCCCTGCAATTGGGAAATCCAATGGTCCACTGAAATTGATCAATTATTGGTCGCCAATGTGGGCACAAACATGGACAATCATTGATTCATCCCACCCAATCTCATTGGGTAATAATTGATCAGTTAGTCATTAGCTTTGGTTAACTGGACAGATTCGAGGCATAAATCGTTCCTTCCCCCTCCATCGAGACACTCTCCTCCCCCCCACCATGTGCACCAAGCCAAGTGAGCGAGAGAAAAAGTAATTCACTTTCTCCCTCGTTCGCCCGGCTTGATTCGCAAGGGCGGGGGAAAGGAGAGTGGCTCGATAGAGGGGGAAGGAACGGTGTATGCCTCGAATCTGGCAGCATTGTTCACAGGGATGGGTTCTGTGCGCGTGCGACAAGTAATATGCGTTAACGCAGAGAATGCAGAAAATGCATAAAACAAAGTAAAATTAATTCCGACCTGAAATTCAAAATTCAGAATATATGAAATAGATATTTATGAGTGTTGAAATGGTAAACAATTCATAGTTTTAAAATTATAACACAACTTGACCATGAAAAAAAATTATGCAGAAAACCCTCTTTGGTTATCTGCATTATCTGCATGAGTTTTATGCGCACATTATTCCTTGCATAATACGGTAGGTTTTATGCAAGGAATATTAGCTAAGTTCGTTTACCGATGTCCCAAGTTGCCCCAACTCGCTCCAAGTATTTTGGATTCGCTACTTCCAGTTTAAGCAACGAAATGATTGGTTTGGTACTAGTTGGAGCAACTCAGAGCACGTAGAACGAACGAACCTATTGTGCGCATAAAACTCATGCAGATAATGCAGATAACTAAAGGGGGTTTTCTGCATCATATTTTTTCATGGTCAAGTTGAGTTATAATTTTCAAATTATGAATTGTTTACCATTTCGACATTCATAAATATCTATTTCATATATTTTGAATTTTGAATTTCAAGTCGGAATTAATTGTACAATGTTTTATGCATTTTCTGTATTTTCTGCGTATTCTACATGTTTTTTGCATAATCTGCGCATAGTTAACGCATATTACTTATCGTACGCGCACAGAACCCATCCCTGTTCATGATGCCGCTGCCAGATCTGTGTTGCCAGAAACAAAGGAACAAGAGCGCCGAGACCGGAATACATTGGTCATTTCGATCAACGAAAGTATTTGATTGGATGTAGGCCGTTGGATCTCAAAATTCCTGGCATCAGTGCTGCCAGTGGGGCGGTGATGTGAATCAGGGTACACAACATATATACCTGTATGTACCCATATATACCTACTACACCCACCAATGGCTACAATGTGTAAATTGTTGAAAACAAATTGATGTCAATAAAGATAGATTAATAAAATAAGCAATTCGTGACTTATTCAGACTGAATAACAATTGAAGAAATGGAAGTGATTCACCAATTTGAACCAATCGATGAAAGGTACGTATTGAAATTAATCAATTATATATTTTCCAAAGCAAAAGTTTCCAATGTTTGTATTTATTCCCTCTGTTTATTAAGAACGTAGTAGTTCGAAAATATGAAAAGTATTTCATGGATATACATAAAAAATTTCCATTCGTTTTAAATGTTGTATGAAGTCACCTGAAATATATTTTTACACATGAAAACGTTCAATGGATATTCACAGAACATTTCAAATATCTTTGTGTTATGTGAGAAGGCACAAGTTATTAGTCAATAACAAACAAATATTAATCAACACTTCATGAAAGTAAATCCATTTAATGTTCCCGAAGTTTGAATCGTTTACAGAAACGAAAGAAAAAACTGATAAATTATTGGTGTTTATCTTTTCGAATCAACTCCTTGCAGCTGAAAATATCATTTACAAAATAATATGCAGTATACTGCGAGAATTGGAATATTTAACAGTTGAGTATTTCGTTATTCGATTACCAATTCGTTTTAATAAACGATTCAAACTTCAGCAACATATTAAAGTGAACAAACTGAAATATTTACCAAAATTGGTTGTCTTTACGAAATACAAGTGGCATAATACTAGCTCAGTGATTTATTCTAAACCATCCAAAGATATTTGAATAAAACCATACATATTACATCCATGATAATTTGATATAACTGTGTGTATTTTGTACAAGTGATATGCACAAAAACATATATGATTCATACATAGAATCAGTTTACTATTTTACATTGATTGTTTCTCATGTCATCATATAACTCACAATGTTTGGAATATATTTTTTTTCAAGATGAGTTTGATATACTTTTATATATATTAAATAATGCATTTCAAAATGTTTTCTAAACTGTTTCAATCTTCTTACTGAAAGTTCATTTTCTTACTTTCATAGTGCGGAAGAAAGCAGAGAAGGACAAATGAAAGTAATTCTAGAAGATGCAGAAGTTGTAGAGTGCGAAGGAGACGCAGAAGGAGTGTCCGAAGAAGAAGACGTTCAATATCATTTATGTGAGATTGCTGACACCAATGACAAAACTGTTGCCTATCGTGTAGTTAGAGTTGGTAACGATTGTGAAAATCATTCTATATCAGCATCAACCATCGATCCTGCAACAGTACAAGTTTTAACATCACATTTGAATGATCAATTTTATGTATTGAGTGATGGAAGTAGTATTCTTCCCACTGAAACTCAAAAGTCTGAAATACCAAGAGTCGCGAGATTTCAAATGGAAACAACACATGAATCTAATCCTGGAGTCAAAAAGGTTTGTTGTATGTAATATGTTCTTGAAATTTCAATCATTTATAGAAACCAAACAAGGATTTGAATTCACAAAATCTGATATATCATTTTCATTCATCTTCTCAAATTATTGTTCGTGTCACTATCATACGACAGTGCATGTAGCTACTGATGAGAAAAATTATTCTGAATCTAATGACTCGTGATGTAAAACAGAAACAGTGATATAGGCTGATTGTGTGCTTGTGCTTATGTTAGGTTGATTTTAAATCAGTACACTGAGAGAAAAAAATAGTAAATTCATAGTAATGCACGCAGAGAAAAGTTTCCTAAAAAATTACCACACTTCGCAGTGAAGTAGAGACAAAATTAGATTGTCGGATTATCTATCATATATTGTCATTAGAATTACTGTAATTTCGAGTGAAGAGTGATGGAATTCTGTTATTTATTGACAGAGAGTATAGTAACTTTAATGACAAAACATAATACATAACCTCACCAGCTGATTCAATTCAAAGTCTTCAAGGAACATAAGAGGTTTCTACTCAGAACACGCTCCGAGGTTGGACCAATTCCTACTACTGGAGCCCATACTTTTTTTAAGAGGCATATTTCGATGTTTTTCACATTATTGTGTTTCAAACAATTATATTCAGTGTGAAGAGTTGAAGTGAACTATGGATTGTGATTTCAACTCACTGAAGTAAGGGGTAGGGGACGAATTCGCCGGAAAAACATTTCACCAA
This sequence comes from Gonatopus flavifemur, assembly GCA_018340375.1. Classification (NCBI taxonomy): domain Eukaryota; kingdom Metazoa; phylum Arthropoda; class Insecta; order Hymenoptera; family Dryinidae; genus Gonatopus; species Gonatopus flavifemur. The sequence goes on from JAFFJZ010000004.1 coordinate 23,887,897, forward strand.
ATTGACAAGAATTGACATGAAAATATACATAGACATTCCATCGAGTTGACAATTGCTAGTCATTTCTAGTGATTACTGAAAAGCGACTAGCGATTTTAAAATTATGTTTATTTGACGGAACGTTAGTTCAGCGAATTCAGCCTCTACCCAATTAATCGGCGCCCTGATTAATCGATTGACCGACTGATTAGTGGCTTCCCAGCCAACAAGATGAAGACAGTGCTTCCAGCACTGATGGAAGCGACTTAGTAGTATTGTACTAGGAGCACCTGTTGGTAGCGCTCCCTGATAATGCTGGTAGCGCTGAGGTAGTGCCACGTTATAAATTGAATCATATATATGCTATGGTGCATTGAGAGAAAAAGCATGTTCTAAATGCAAGGGAGCCCTTCACGCTTCTAACGCTGTTGTTATAACGTGCTTTTAACGCATGTCAGAATGCTTAGAAGGCATCGGGCTCATACTCAAAAAGCATGGGCTCGTGCGTTTAGCGCACGTTATAACAAATGCGTTAGAAGTGTGAAGTGCTCCCTTGCATTTAGAGCATTCTTTTTCTTTCGGTGTAGCATGCAGTCTCAAGGCAATGGAAAAGCTACTCGGTTGCTACCGCTAGCGCTATTAGTAGCGAAAACGTGAATTTGGACGCACTTTGCTGACTGAGTTCTGATGATTATCTGTTTTTGATTGATCCATCAATTAAATAACGATCAATTGGAATAAAAAAAACTGCCAATTGGCACACGGCTTCTTTGTTCCTAATCAACCAATTAAGATGAAACTTTTGAAAATATCGTCAAACGATACTGATTGCTAAAAGCTCTTTTTCCACATTCCTTAACCGATTGTGATGAAACTTATATGGGACCACTATGGGATCAGCACTGAACCGTGCTGTGAATTTGATTGCAATCGGATAACAGGAAGTGAAAACATGCCCAGTCCCCAAATCACAATTTTTGATAATAACATGTTTTCTTTCTGTCTCCCGTTTTCTTGTTAAGATCAGGTTGCAACTTAAGGCCTGAGCACACAAACGCATAATTATAAAACATAACGCATAAGAGTTTATGCAGCCAATCTTAGTACGAGCATAACACCTTATGCGCTATGCTTTATGGTTATGCGTTTGTGTGCTCAGGCCCTTATATGGAACCACTATCGGCACCGCATCAAGGAGTATCAGGAGGGAACATAGCGGTGGTTGAGACGGAACGGAAACTCACACCCCAAGATCAACTTTCTGATGGGTCCAATCAATGAGAGCCCAATTCTAAAAATAATAAGTGGATTATACTTTTGGAAACAGAACTTCCGTTGGTTGGAGCCATAAGAAAGTTGGTCTTGAGGGTGTGAGTTTTCGTTTCAATAATTTCTACCCCTTCCACCGTTATGTTTCCTCCTGATGCTCCTTGCACCACATAGAACTGTGGTGAAAATTTTATTACGATCGGATGCTTTGACTATATAAGTCAGTGATGCCAGGAAATACGGTGTGGACCTAAAAATCAGCCCCTCTACCGTGCGCACGATAAAACTTTCGTATACATGTGAGTCACACATATACGAACGTGTCATTGTGTGAACAATGGAGGGGTTGATTTTTCGGTCCGCACCGTTTTTCCTGGCATCACTGATATAAGTATGGACTGCTAGTTGCTAACTTCAGACAGAGATGAATAGCAGAGATTGCTAACGCAATGTTGATATCATGGTCCGTATCACGTTTTTTTCTTTTGAAGAAAAATATATGATTGGTTGAATTTTTCTTCTAAGCCAACCAGCGTGAAGAGATAAACGGAAACGTAATACTGCCAATCAGAAACTGGACTATGGTTTTCATATCTCGTTAGCAATCTCTTCAACTCATCTTTGCTTCAGACCAGACCCCTCCGACTCATGCATTTTCCCCTAGAAATCCTGTTCACGTATTGACCAAGAAATCCCCAAGAAATCCAGATGGCGATTTCATCTAGTGGACCGAATCATAACCGCAAAATATCAACGTTGCGAAGTTTGGTTCCTTGTAGGTTAAAAATTTATAAATGCATTAGTATGATCTGTAATTATTGGTCATTTTCTCACTATTCATCTTGAATTTTCGCGATAAATGATTCATTCTACAGAATCGATAGCCCCACTGACACGCGGAGCCCTCTACAACTTTCTGATCAGTATATGAACAAAAGTTCTAGACAGTCGGAGGGGTCTGCTTCAGACCAGTGATGCCAGATTCGAGACCAAGACCGTTTTTACTCACCCCATTGACCGCTTCCCCTCCCTCCCCCCATGCGGAATAAATCAGGGGCGACAGGGAAACAGTGACTATCATTCTCTCGCTCGCCCAACTTATTCTACATGGTGGGAGAAAGGGGAAACGGTCGATGGAGAGGGTAAAAGCGGTCTCGGTCTCGAATCTGGCATCACTGCTTCACACCTGTAGCCAATATTGAACTGCGCTAGCAGCGCCTCTACTAACCACAAACTAAAATTGTCCAATCAGCTGTTCATTGTTGTGTTGAAATACAATCTAACCTGTAAGTTGTAAACAGATAAAATAGTTCTTACTGAAATCTTCTAATTTTAATGAAACAAAGAAATGGTGGTGTTTTGTTTTGTGCGAGGGTGTAATCATACCCGATATAAATATAAAAATTAAGAAAATCAATCGCCTGTACCATTGTATACGTGAGTCGAATGTTTTAGTATAAAATTGTCGATACATATTCCCTCAGCAGTTTATGTGAAAAGACTTGGAATATTATGCAAGGAGTATAAGGAACAAGTCTATATCAGATAATTAAAAAAGATGAATTGCAACCTCTAATCTTTCTCGCATCATTGGATTTTTTTACGATTATTCAATGCATATTTTGAATTCCCGCGTTTTTGGTTATTGGGGCGGAGCTTAAATATCGAAAAATATCGTTCAATGTTGGATACACGTTTCTCATAGCGTTTATATGGGGAAAGTGGGGGTACTAGTAGTCCATACTTATATAGTCAAAGATCGGATGATACCCTAACAGCACACCCACCGATATCTCCGTTGCCTCCACGTAGACTCCACGGAGTAAGACCTTATCCACGTGGAGACCACGGAGATGCGACGGAGACATCGGTGGGTGTGTTGTACGGGTAGGAACCGAAGATATCCGCATCCCTGTTGGAAAAACCCAGCATGGCCCAACAAGCAACCAACTTGGTTCAGTTGGACAGACTTGGCATCAGCTGGTGCCAGTTACAGATCATGATGGTTGGCCCAACAGCCAATATGGGACTAACTTGGTTCCAACCGGTGTCCAGATGATTCGAGCTTATTCCAATTGAGGTGCCAGGAAGAAAAACTGGCTTAGCGCTCGGAACGCATCACATATTTATTTCAAACGGCCCCGTCGGAGGTCGGAAAAAAAAGTCCGAATTTTGAAAATTAAAAAATACTAGGTCATAGAGCTTGGTAAAACATGGTCAGTGTCCCTTCACCATTTTTTTCTAGGATGAATAGTTTTCGAGAAAAAAAATAAAAACTTCACATTTTTTCATACCAAAAATCAATGCTTTCCAACATTAAACTCGTTGGATCTCATTCATTTTTCGGCGAATCGGAATAACACTTACAGATTCTAATTTGTGAGACTTCACCGAAGACGACAATGTCGAAAAGATTTGTGAAAATTGATAATAAATTAATTAATTTTTTATTCGAAGTAAAAATCACGTGTTTTATGTTTTGCATTAAAAACGTGTCGGGGGAAGTATGAGCTACAAAAAACTTCCAGCGACAAAATTGTTCGCTAAGTTATGGACAAACTTTTTGGAAAGTTCCCTGTATTTTGTAAACTAATAATCTAATCGATCTGGAACTTTCCAAAAAGTTTGTCCATAACTTAGCGAACAATTTTGTCGCTGGAAGTTTTTTGTAGCTCATACTTCCCCCGACACGTTTTTAATGCAAAACATAAAACACGTGATTTTTACTTCGAATAAAAAATTAATTAATTTATCATCAATTTTCACAAATCTTTTCGACATTGTCGTCTTCGGCGAAGTCTCACAAATCAGAATCTGTAAGTGTTATTCCGATTCGCCGAAAAATGAATGAGATCCAACGAGTTTAATGTTGGAAAGCATTGATTTTTGGTATGAAAAAATGTGAAGTTTTTATTTTTTTTCTCGAAAACTATTCATCCTAGAAAAAAATGGTGAAGGGACACTGACCTTGTTCTTCCAAGCTCTATGACCTAGTATTTTTTAATTTTCAAAATTCGGACTTTTTTTTCCGACCTCCGACGGGGCCGTTTGAAACAAATATGTGATGCGTTCCGAGCGCTAAGCGAGTCATTCTTCCCGGCACCTCAATTTTACTAACTCAAACTTGACTCATTTCAAGTGCACTAATATCAGAGTGATTTTGAAAAATCAACATGATACACGTTTTTTTTTATACCAGGATTAATTGAAGAACGTGATAAGACAAATATCAACAAATACAAGTGTATTGTAAATGTAAACAGCCTGACAATCTTATGACCAAATCGTAAAATCTGCCTGATTGCAAAATTCAAAGAAACGATAGCTTTCAAATTAATCATAAAAAAGAAAAATCTCGAAATGCCAGTGGAACAAAACTGTGACGCAATTTGATAAAAATTTCAAAACTCTGGATGAATTGTACAGAAGTTCTGGTATACTGGAATTTTCAAGATTCATTTATCACTATCTGAGATTATATCAAGCATGTTTCTCCCCAGGTTGATATTAGGACTAAATAGAACCACTCAGGGTAGTACCGACCCCTAGGTAGACTCTTATTAGGTAGTACCAGCTTAGGTAGGATCAACCTGATCCCATGTAGGTTTATCCTACGGAGCATGTTCCTACCTAACGTGGTTCTATCATGTAACCAAATTCTTACTGGCCCTACCTAGCATGGTCGAACCTAGATGGAACCCAGCTTGGTTTTTTCAACAGGGATAATAACGGTATTTTCGAGATTTTCAAATTCTGTTTCGAGGCTTAATGCTTGACATTTTCTTCCCTCGCGTCCGATTTGCTTGAAATTTATACCGCATAACCAACACCTCGTGAATTGAATATGTTCAAAATTCCATGGCATTCGGATGATACGAACATAGGGAAGGCATGCTTTCAAAATATTGTCAAACAACGCGGATCTCAAAGAAAAATTTTCCACGGTTTGCAACTGATTGGGATGAAACTCATATGGGACTACAAGTGGATCACACTTAGCACGTGATATAAGTTTCATCAGAATTGGATGATGGGAAGCGGAGATATGCGCGGTCGCAAAATCACGATTTTTTTCCTACATTTTTCCTCACCCCTCCGGTTCTTCCTGCAACAATCAGGTTGAAACTTATGTGGGGTCATTATTAATACTACATGTAACCGTGAGAAAAATTTCATGCCGATCGAGTAATAGGAACGGAAAATATCTTTGGTCGCAAAATGACACACGCGCGCGCAGAGAGAGAGAGAGAGAGAGCGACAGACAGACAGACAGACAGACAGACATGAGACCAAAATTTTTCCCCGAGTTTGGAGGAATATTTTGGTTTAAAAGATTTTGAGTTTGGGGAAACAAAATTTTCTGTCCCTGTAAACGATCACAAAGGTTTCCTCTAACAAGGAAGCATTTATTCGATTATTCGAAGAAACTGAACAATTGATTAATGAATCGATGATTGGAAAAAACGATTATTCAAAATCAAAGAGTTCATCAATTAATTAATTGGGAATAATTATTCGTTTTATTGATTAATTCCCTAACAATAAAATGTATCACAAGGACATTTTCTGAACGTTCAGAAAACCTCTCCTACGTTCTATAAACCTTCCATAAACGTTTCAGTGACACGTTGTTCTATCTGGATCGCATAGCTGTAACATGGAGTACAATGAAATGCTTGTGGAGTACAAAAATTAATTCAACTCCTGTATGTGTACATACATATGCATACTTGAGCAATTTATTGCAAAGCATTTTTCTGCTCATAAACCTCCCGCCTCACATGCCGCCTAAGGGCCCCACTACCAGGTGTACCGGTATGAAGTGAACGTTAAGATACAAGTGTATCGATAGTGAACATTTGTTGTGAACGAGCCTCAATTTGTGTTCTGTTCGTTTGGTATAACATCTGTCAAACATATTTAATAAATATCAAGTCATTGAACAAACATCATATTTTTCCATCGTGTTGAAAATGTCTAATTTTGTACCAGAAAGTGATGATTTGCGGAAAGCATTAATTTTTTGTTTCCATTTGAAGAAAAGTGATGCAGAGTCGCATTGAATGCTTGTCAAGGCATATGGCGATCATGCTCTATCAGAAGCAACATGCAAAAAATGGTTTCAACGGTTCAAAGATAATGATTTTGATGTGAGAAATGAAGAACGTGGAAGACCACCAAAAAAGTTCAAGACGCCGAACTGCAAGCAATATTGGATGAAGATGATACTTTGAGTCAAAAGCAAATGGCAGCAATGTTGAATGTTGCAGAACAAACAATTTCTCACCGTTTGAAAGCTATGGGAAAGATCCAAAAATGTGGAAAATGGGTGCCACATGAATTGAATGAAAGATAGATGAAAAGCCGAGAAAACACTTGTGACATTTTGCTTTGAAGACACGAAAATCAGTTTTGTATCGAATTGTTACTGGCGATGAAAAATGGATTTATTTCAAGAATCCTAAACGGAGAAAATCATGGGTTAATCCGGGACAACCATCAACGCCGACTGCAAAACCAGATCGATTCGGCAAGAAGGCAAAGCTTTGTGTTTGGTGGGACCAAAAAGGTGTGGTGTTTCATGAATAGGGGTGCACACGATATTCTCGTCGAGACTGAAAAAGAATACATCATCTTAATTTAAACGTGTTCCAATGAGGTATCCACCGCACAGAATTCCGACTTCGTATCTAATGAAACGGAATAATCGATCATTCCGATCTCATAAACAAGATCAACCAAGATATGCTTCCGGTTTCGTTTGTCAGTCTCGTCTCGTCTCGGTGCAACGCTCAATGCAGATCTCGATATAGATCTTGATCATTTTCATTTGCAAGATCAAAACCCGTCACGAATTTGTTCCGTCTGATGCGAAGCTTCAATTGAGTTTAGTAAACCATGTCTTAAAAACAGTAGAATGATGAATATAGATCATTTTCCAAGTTCTTGACGCGAGTCTCGTGTGCACCCCTATTCATGAATTTCTAAAACCTGGTGAAACTGTTAATACTAATCGCTACAGACAACAAATGATCAATTTGAGCCATTCATTGATCGAAAAACGACCAGAATGGGCCAGGAGACACAACGAAGTAAGTTTATTACACGACAATGCACCTGCATACAAAGCGAAACCGGTTCAAGATACAATCAAAGCACTCGGCTGGGAGCTGCTACCCCACTCGCCGTATTCACCAGACTTGGCCCCTTCCGATTGGCTGAGCAGCACTTCGATTCCTACGAAAATTGGATGTCTGATTGGTTTGCTCCAAAAGACGAACATTTCTATTGGTGTGGTATCCCCAAATTGCCAGAAAGGTGGTCAAAATGTGTAGAAAGCAGTGGTCGATACTTTGAATAAATTGTTTTTACTTTCCCATTCGCAATCATTTTCACAAAAAAACGCTCATTTCATACCGGTGCACCTGTTATGGTCAAATGCGGCACTGGATACTTTGTTGCTTATTTGACAAATATTCCGGATTCGGCATCAAGTTACGAAGGCATAATGGTAAACCATAACCCGAAGTGCAAGAGCTTCGAATTGCAGTAAACCCGAAGTCAGTAATTCTGAACGAGATATTCCTGAAAGATAACACTTTGTTACTAGCCGCATGCGAATGAAATAAAATATGACTAAAAATTTTTCGGGATTACTGACTTCGGGTGTACTGCACTTCCAGATAGCACAAGAGTCCTAAGAGAATTCTTTATGAATACGTTGTGTTCAGTATGAGCTCTTTTAGAATCCTTGTGCTATCTGGGCTTCGGGTCTCTTGCACATCGGATTTACTATAGTTTACCGGCTTAATAATTTTTAGTTATAAAATAATTTAAATTTATTTCCTCCTATTCTTTCAATGAAACTGAAAACTCGTATCGCCTGCAGCGAGGAAACATAATGCGCTAATCGCTACTAAAATTTATAATTCTTTTGAATGTTGCTTCAACAGAGGATATTTCACATAAATGACCGAGAATTTATTGCAAAGAGAGCGGGAATTCAAAAACCCACAGGGTTGCGACAGGTCAGGGAAGTCAGGGAAATCAGGGAAAAGTCAGGGAATTAAAAAATGGTCAGGAAAATCAGGGATAAGTCAGGGAAACTCATTGCAAGGTCAGGGAATTCCGCTCCAAGATTTTTATAATTACGCCCAAAAATGAAATTTGTTAAATAAGTAAATTTTTGTGAGGTATGTCTTTTGTTTCCAATATTTTCACCAGTACGTTCATACGAACACTCCAGATATGCATCCTGGCTGTATAATTGAAGATTCAATTCATCCATTTGACAAAAAATATACTTTCAATCAGTCATAGGTCTGTACAGTATTCTATTTCTTAATTCCCTGACCGAATTATATTTTTCTTGTATTATTTTATTATATATATTGTTACTATATTAATTATTATCCATCTAAGTACGCTAGCATTCTTCTGAGTACATCCGTTGTACACTGCTAAAAAAAATTGTAATTTTCCGGTACCATGGAACTGGAAAATTTCGGTTCATAATGAATTTTTCCGTCTACGTACAGGGAAATCTCTGTTGTACTGAAATTTTTCCGTATTTTACGGAGAACAATGTCGCTGCACGGAAAAAAATGTGTATGTTAGAACCAGCAATACAAGAATTGTTAACATTTTATTGCTGGTTATACAATAATTTGTTGCTCTTACAGCAACAGCACATTGTTTCAGTAACAAGAATTGTATTGTTGAAAATCACTGGTTAAAATGACAATATGAGTTGCCATTTCAACTCACAATACATATTGCTGATTTGACGAAACAAAATTAAGCAGCGAGAACAATGAGTATCACTGAATTAACAAAACAAATTGTCGTAACAAAATCCATTCATTGTCAAAACAGCTATATATTTTGAACATATAAAACAATATAATTATTCCCTTGAGAAATTAATTATAAACCATTACGGGAGGTGGTTAAAAATGATATCCAAGTGATATACATTTTTCTGCTAACCCTTTTTTGATCAAGTTTTTCTTGAATTCACAAACACAAAAATTAATTCCAATTTTTGATTGAGCAACAAATTTTACATGCGTTTAATTGAAAAAAAAAAACAAAATTGAAAAGTTTTATTCGTTCCTGAAAAAATTCCTGTGATTCAAATCCTAATTCATCCATTCAATATGCACAATTTTATGTTTCTCTTGAATGTATTTTTATCGTAAACTCTAAACATAGTCGAGGATTACAACATATGGCAGTTTGAGTACTCAATTGTCATCTTGGAGATCAGCTGATGTGACAAAGGCTGATTCCTACTCGGAGGACCCGGGTTCGAATCTCGCTAAGACAACTTCGCAACATTGGAACTTGAAATCACCTTTTCTTCACAAATGGATTAGCGCGAATCGTAATAGAATGTTCGTGAAGATAAGTTCGGACGAAAAATTTTTTTCCTCGGCCAAAAGTGGTATTTTTTTAAGTATATAAATACAAATTTTGTATATAACTACACTGAGAAAAAAAAATGCTTTGAATCAATGAATTTTCCTTTGAGTCTAAGAAATGGATTCATCCAATGGTATCTGTGGACTTATTGCATCAACTTCATGTAATATATGATTCACGCAGAAGTGGTAGGATCATTGACTGAAATATGAGATACTTAGAATTGATAAAAAAATCATTGCATGAAAAATTTTGATTTTAGAATCAAAGAAATACTATATGATTCAATGAATTATGTATTTGATAGACAGAAGCCATTCGTAACACTTATACACCCAATTGTAGTGCCAAAATGATACATTTTCCGTTCAATAGAATATGTCATTATTTGAATATAACAATTTTTAGAATAGGAGAATATCAATTCAAATGATATGAAGATTTCTTAAATTTGAAGTGAAATTCCATTATGAGTATAAAATGAAAATTTGGTTCGAATAAATAAATATTTGAGACAATGAATATTTTTTCCAATCTAAAAAGTCTATTTTATAGACTGTATGAAATCAGTTATCGTTATTGGTAACAAAGTTGTTGTAAAATCACCTCAATCCAAAAGATCTTCAAAACATTCAGAAAAGCTATTTATATTAATATATCTTTCTTTAAATCACTGAATTGTGTTTTGATTGGATGAATTATGTTTTAAAAAATTTTCAAAATAAAAAGGGATCAGTGCAGCTTTACAAGGGCGGGGGTGCCTTTCTAGTTCTTGTGATCTGTAATTCATTTGAAACAATTGGATTATTCGATCGGATGATTATTGTGTTAGAGAAGTCCGAAGAAACTGCTTTCCTCCTATGCGATGAAGTTTTATCCACTGATGATATTCAATGCTGTAATCTGGAAGAAATATTTATTTGGACGAAACATTACTCACTATAGGTTCAGGGTGAATCTAATTTTTTATTTTGATTTTCATAATCTATTTTGTGAGTTCGATATTTATTTAGGTAGATAATGTGCACAGTTACATAGTTACAATTATATGATAAATTTCATTTCATGTAATTGTAACTATTTAACTATGCACATTGAATACTAAAAAACCTTCCCTCTAACGGGAGAGTGGGCAATATTGAACTCATAAAACAGATTGTATCCATAATGAGCTCTTCTACATCTTTTGTGCTATCTGGGATAAAACTTGGAAGCTCTCATACATATTCTTTTATTGAATTTAAAAATCTAAATATCCGATACATACATAGATGCATAGTAAAGTTGGCTTTATATACACTGTAAAAAATTTTTTTCTGTGTTCACAAAAAAATTTGACAGTTTTGTACACAAACATTTCCTTTGGTGGATTTTCAAACAAAATTTGGAGGAAATCAAAAGTTTTGGGCAACTAACAAAAATGTTTGATTTTCTCCAAATTTTGTTTGAACCCCATTAAGAGAAATGTCTGTGTAGAAAACTCAATTTTTTTACAGTGTAAAGTTATTGGATTGAATATGTAAACGTTTATGGAATCCACGAATATAATAACTAACAGTAAACTTTCGTGCAAATTTTGTTTTTCTCAATTAGCATACCTTTATTACAGATTGAATTGTATTTTCAATTCTTCGAATATCAAACAAATATTTTTATCAAGCTGCAGAAATTATTATTTGTAATCGAAGGTTTATCTTTTCAACATATAATTACATATTCTACTTGCGATATGATTCATAACAGTTCAGCAAATACAACGGTAGATATTTTACAGGATTGACAGCTCTTCACTGACATGACATCATCATCAGTGCACCATTCAAACGTCAGTAATCATTGTGCGTAGGTGGTCTCCAAAAGAGTCAGGGAAAACAGTTGTCTTAGTCAGGGAAAAGTCAGGGAATTTCAACTTTATGGTTTTGTCGCAACCCTGACCCAGTTCTCAGTGACCACCCTGCCAGCGTCATGTCGCTAATGTCCTAGTGGACTGTTTCGGAAGAATCTTTCAAATCAATATACATACTTTGGATTTAATGATATACAATATTTTTTTGTTTGTTTTTCTTTTAGAAAGATGAAAGACGAAGGATGACTCACAACGAAGTAGAAAGACGGCGACGAGATAAAATAAACAACTGGATCTCCAAACTCGGGAAATTATTGCCAGACTGCGATCAAAACGTCAGTGCAGAAGGCGATATGAAAGTGAATTCTACTTTACAAATTTGAATCTCAAAGCTGATTAATCTATTTTGAAAAATGGCAGAAAGTAGACTGACTTACTGATATGCATCCAACAGAATTCAAAAATATGTGTTGAATTTTGACTCAAATTGGTAACTAATAGAATATGATTATTTTTATTTATAATTTTTAGAATTGAGATGTATAAATTCAGCTTTGATATCTCACGTTCAAGACACACAAGTGAGGAGATTTTGATATTCTGTACTGTCTTTGGTATGAAAAATTGAAAATTCAAATTCTTAATGAAATTGAGGGCACTCCAGCACCAAGAGAAGCGAGTCGAATTTTGCGTCAACTTTTTTCATAAATTATGCGTTCAATGGGAATTTCTAGTGAATAATAATGAAATACACGACTAGGATTGGGCTGAATATGAGTTTCAGTTTGTCCATGATTTTCTGACGGGTATAAGAGGATTTTAAAAGTATTAACCTCCAACTGTCGACAATTTCTTGTAATTTCATTTTCCAATATCTGCAAACCTTGAAGAGATCCAGATTGGTATTCAAAGTCCAATCTCTGGTATGTACTCAATTATTATCGATTTCAAATTTGAATTTATCAAGTAATTTATGAGAAAAAGTGGAGTAAAATTTTACCCGCTTCTCCTGATGCTCGATTACCCTTAATATCATCAACATTCATCATACTAGTTATGTGATAGTACTTCTTTTGTGTAGTTTTATTAGAATGCAATTCGAAAAAACTGAATTTACAAATATTTCATATAATCTTATGGAAAAAGATTAGTCAGGATTTTCGGTTAAAGAATGAAGCCTCTCTGAAATTTCAGAAATTTTTTTCACTTCCAAATTAAGGTGCTACTAGTGCAGTGACGCTACAAATCGGTATTGGGGAATCATTCGAATATAGAATACGAACCAAAATATCGGTCTGTACAGATCTGTAAAGGGACTCGAGCATGGGGAAATGGGGGAGGGGAAAAGTCAAATTTTGCTCAAACTTTCTTAAAAGTCACGTAATTAACATAAATGTTGAATGAATATTAATGAATTATGTACTTGGGATTGCGTTGAATTCCCCAATCATTTCTGAAGGCTAAAAAATAAAATTGTAAAATCTGTTGACATTTAGAGGTTAAAACTTTCCAATTTCATTTTTTAGCCTTCAGAGTGCACAATCCCAAGGACGTTATTCATTATTATTAGGTTTAAATTCGTGTTAATTACGTACCTTTCAATAAAAGTTCGCGCAAAATTTGACGTTTCCCCTCCCCCAATTCCCTATGCTTGAGTTTCCTTAATCAATCACAATAGTCTGAACTAAATGATACTTGTATGATATTTTTACAAATTCGAATAACTTGTGAAAATCAATTTGGACTGAAGAATTTGGCTACATCAATACAGTGATGCCAGATTCGAGACCGCTTTTACCCTCTCCATCGACCGCTTCCCCTTTCTCCCACCATGCGGAATAAGTCGGGCGAGCGATAAAGAAAGAGTGACTATCACTCTCTCTCTCTCTATCGCCTGACTTATTCCGCATGGTGGGAGAAAGGGGAAGCGGTTGGGAGAGGGTAGAAGCGGTCTCGAATCTGACATCACTGCACAGGGTGTCTAGCAGTCGGGAATTCCGGGGAAGTCGGGGATTAGTCAGGAATTGTACTTTCATCGGGAAAAGTCGGGAAAACGTCAGGAAATGAACAGAATTCCGGGAATTTTCCAATTATATTTTGAATTTTTGTGTGTGCAGAATTTTTGAACTTAGAAAAGTTTTCCCCATCGACGAATAATTGATTATATTGAATCTTAATCAGAATGAATATTGATTATATTCAATATTAATATTCTTTGTTATAATTCTGAGAGTTATGCAAAGATTCTCAGATATTTTCATGATAATTTCTTCAGCCAGGTCTAGACAGCAATTAATTATTCACTAAAGAATTCTCGAAAAAAAATTCTTTTTGAATTCTTATAGAATTCCAGAAACCTTACACAACTCAAGAAGTCCTATTTCACGGCCCTGTTACAAATAATCTATAAAATCTCATTGCCGAATGGGAAAATGAATAGGTTTCAATGGAATTCAATGATATTTAATCAGAGATTTCACCATTTGTAATAGGATTTAATAGAATATTCCTACCTGGGGGAGATTTGAGAGTTGCTTCAAATATTCTCTCAGAGGTCTTGCGACGGTTTCAAGAATTTTCGAAAGAATTCCCAAATGTTCGTGAAATAGTCTGTTTCTGACTCCTTTAAAATGTATTGAATATACTTGATTTCATTTTCAAAACGCATCATAATTAAATGAAGCCGAGTTGGATATGAATGATTTGGATTATTGATTGAAAACATGTCCATTTGAAATGATCAATATTTAAATATTCAATTTCGAATTCATTTTTCTTATTAGATTTTATTATGCCATCGAAAATGTTAATTGAAATGTGTGTGCATTTCATTTTCGATCCGGGAATTTCCCAAAAAATCCTGAAAAAAGTCGGGAATTGGTCGGGAATTCCAAAATCATATTTTGCTAGACACCCTGACTGCATCAATACCGCTCTTATCCTTTTGAAAGGTTAATTCAAAGTGTTGGGAATGAGATTGAATAGGGTTTCTATCGGAGAAAAATCTTGAAAGGTCCGTTAGTTTCTTGAACTCTATATCATACTGAAGTGCGCGCTTCCTACTTGTTTTATAGTATAGCTGAGTAAAAACTGTCGCCATCAATGTTCTCAGATGGAACTCAGTGCTGCCAGATTCGACATATACACCGTTCCTTCCCCTACCATGCGAATCAAAGTAAGTTACTTTCTCTCTCGCTCGCCCAAGGAGTATCAGGAGGGAACATAGCGGTGGTAGGGTTGAAACGGAAACCCATACCCTTAAGATCTACTTTCTGATGGGTCCAATCAATGGGAGCACAATTCCAGAAGTAATGAGTGAATTTTACTTTTGGAAACGGAACCTCCGTTGGTTGGAGGGTGGCTCGATGGAGGGAGAAGGAACTAGAGAGCCTCAAGGGAGAGAGTGGGCATCGGAGGTTTGCTGTGATTGGCCAAGGCCTTAAGAAGCCATATTGATGGAGTATTCCTATTATGATTGTGATTATAAGCCAAACATAATCATAATCATAATAGGAATACTCCATCAATATGGCTTCTTCAGGCCTTGGCCAATCACAGCAAACCTCCGATGTCCACTCTCTCCCTTGAGGCTCTCTAGAAGGAACGGTGTATGCCTTGAATCTGGCAGCACGGATTGGACTCGCAAACGTTACACACCCACAAATGTGACTGTACGTCCGTGTGGAAAAAGAGATGGTACAGTTGCGCGCGCAATCTAGCATACTTTCTCCCTTTCTCGTGGATATTTGACGGACAAGCGAAGGAGAAAGCATGCTAGGTTGCGCGCGCAACCGTACCCTCTCTTTCTTTACACGGACGTACAATCACATCTGTGTGTGCAACGTTTGCGAGCCCAATCTGAGGACACTGGTCGCTGCCAAATCGTTAGATCCAACGCTATTTCCCAATCAGGATTCCTTTTTAATAAACATAATCAATTAAAAGAAAAAAAACAAAACCGCTAGGTGCTATGAAGCATCTTGTGAAGCCGAAGAGAGTATGAAGCTTGAGCAAATGTTCAGATTAGATCTGCATACGCTCATTTGCATCCGTTTAGATTAGGAATCCATTAATGAGGGATCGGACAATCGGCGCCCATTAATGGGATGCCTTGATTTTCAATACCGGTAGTAGGAAATGAACTAAATAAAAACTCGGGGTCAATTGAATGAAGAGATTTCTAATGTTTTTTCTTACTGCATACTGCAAATGTACTTATCAAATGCATGCTACTTTCTTCGCTAAAAACTCGGGTTATAAAATTTGAACGGTTTTGTCTGCCTATTTGAGTTTTAGATTGATTTTGTCTTGATTTATGAATATCGCGGACAGAATGAGACTCGAACGAGATTTTTGTTGGAGGATAAATTCTAGAGTATATCTTATTCAAGTCTCATTCTGTCCGCGATATTCATAAATCAGGATAAAATGTTCCTAAAAATCAAATAGGAGAACCAAAAACGTTCTGATTTTTCGACTTCGGAACTTTATTCTACCAGCTCCAGTGGGTATCAGAGTATCAGAGTACTTGGGACAGGGAACTTCAACTCAATACGAAATACTACTACGAGTTAGTTTTAATCCTTTAGTGCGGTAGCGCTGTGTTTCTCCTATGTTTCTTCATGGGGAACTGTAGCGCCATTACACTAAAGAATTGGAACTAGACTAAAAAAATCGTAACATTATTGCTGGTAGAGTTGGAGCTCGGCGCAACTTCATCGGAAATAATGTTGTTACGAATTTAGTTCAATTTGAAATTTTTTTAGTGCCAGGGCGCAATGATCGCGCATAGCTCGTCGAATTAAATTTATTATTGTACAAAATGATTTTTCATTGGATGATCAATGATCCATGGTATTTGAACAGTTTGAAATGCAAATCGATGGTTCCGAGCTGGAATAATTTAATTACAATTCCGCTTGACAACAGAAGAAGGTATGTTCGTGTGAATAACAATGGAGCTATGCTGATTTGATTCCAAAACAAATTGTAGTCGCGTTATTCTAGATCGGAGTTATCGAAATGTCCACTTTCGAGACAATCCTCAAATGATTTTCAAACAATGGTCATATCGTAGAACAGTCTTTGAGTAGTATCTGAATGTAATGGCTGCTGAATAGGAAAGCGACATAGAAATGTCTGCATGAAAATCGAGACTGAATATTTCTCTGTCGCTCTACGTCGCTGTTCCATTCAGCTACCGTTCCTCCATCGATCGTCCACGGTGGAGCCTTCCAAAGTAGCTGATCAGACTAGATGATCAGCTACTCCGGAAGGCTCCCGAAATTCTACGGTGACGGTACTGTCCGGAAGTATGAATATTCGAATTCATGTGTTAGATTGGCAACTAACTACGAATTTCTATATTCATTATATTTTCCCTATCAAAGTCAAATACCAAATTTACAAATGTGGATTCCTGTACTTAATTTCTTCTCTTGATTTATCAATCCGAAATGTGGGTTCAACATTTTGAATGATAAATATTCTACATTCTGGCTGAAGTTATTCGTAATCACTTACTTCTTAACCCGACAAGATCTCAACGCTCGAAAATTTTTTCAGAATTTTTCAAATTTGAACAAATCCTATATTGATAATCTTAATTTTTTCATGGGACGCTATTGTTATGATTTTTCCAAACGTTTTAAGATATATTTATTTCTTCATTTACAATACCAAGTTGTTAGAATTGATGGAATTTTATATTTTCAGTGACAAAATAAATTAATCGGCTTTTCATTAAGAATATATCACTTTTTAATACTAATATCGTCTCACAAGATTGAAAGCGTTCATTATTTCGTGTATTTTTCTTTCCAGAGCAAAGGTGGAATCTTGGCACGTGCTTGTGAACACATCACGGAATTAAAAGAAGCACGTGAAAATTTGACACAAAGTTTAGATGAGAATGCTCAATTGATGGAAGAAGCTAAAAATTTACGAAGGCTCGTGACCGAATTGAAGAAAGAGAATGCTCAGCTAAAAACACAAATTCCTATGTCTTCTACACCTTATATATTAGGTACTTGAATTTTATGTTAAATTTGTATCATTGAAGTATGTATTGTGAATGTGATGGAATAAATATTATATATATCATCGAGCTATCAGAGACTATAATTGTTCATGAAAAGAATTAACCATTGGATAGCCATGTTAATACATGGTTGCGACAGGTCGGGGAAGTCAGGGAAAAGTCAGAGAATTCATTAGAAGGTCAGGGAATTTCCCTGCCATAACTAACAGTTTCGTATTTACTTGAAGTATTGAAATAGTCACGAGTCACAATGGAATGTTTTATTTCACTAAACTTCTTAAGTCATATCCTTTATTTTCAGAGAATTTTCACGCATTTGTCGATACAGATACTATAGATATTAGAAATAAAAATTCAATTGAAACATGAAATGCAAATCCACTTATTCGTAAATATGAAAAAGTAAATACCACGGCAAATCGTCATCTTTTATATCAAATTAATTTTATTATTCATAAAAATTAGAATTATTTTTTATGAATTTTTCAATTCATTAACAGATTCTTTTCAAAATTTGGCTAATTTTGAAAATTCAACATTTGCATGAGGCAAAATAGATTATCATGGATATAAGGAATATTATACCAGTTAGTATATTTTTTTATTAAGCATGAGGACAAGCATCTAGATTAAACCCTTTACTATCTAGATACCAGTCAATAATAACTTCCAACACTGAAAAAAACGGAAACGAAATTTCTGTTCGAAATTGTAAATCTACACTAAGAATATTTTGTAGTGCTACCGTTCTGAATATAGGAAAAATACAATGTATTGGGAGTACAAATTAGTTCGGTCCGGTTTGAGAAGATGACTCTCGCTCTCATGAATGTTTCATAGCCACAACCGATTTCAATTGTTTCACAGAGGTTAGACACCTGTGAATAATATTCAGTTGATATCACTCCGAGTTCCTTCTAGAATCCCGATTTTTACTCAGTGAAGTATGTCAAATTTCGTCCTAACCAAGCAGCATTTGCGGGAGGTGCTAGTTTTCTGTTTTAATTGGAAAAAAAGTGCAGCTGTAGCCCATCGAATGCTTGTGGAAGTTTATGGTGACAATGCTCCAACTGATGAATTATTGAGGGAATGATTTCGACGTTCTAAGAATGGCAATTTCGGTGTCGAAGACAGGCCTTGCTCAAGACAACCACAAAAATTCGAAAACGAGGAATTGGAGGCTTGACTCGACGAAGATCCGAGTCAAACGCAACAGGAGCTTGCGGAATCATTAGGAATCACGCAACAAGCAGTTTCCGTACGATTACAATTCATGGGCACGATTCAAGAGCAAGGCAATTGGGTGCCTTATGACTTAAAGCCTAGAGACATTGAACGGCGATTTTTCACTTGCGAGCAGCTGATTCAAAGACAACGGAGAAAGGGGTCCTTACATCGGATTGTGACAGGAGATGAGAAATGGATATTCTACGATAACCCCAAGAAAAGAAAATACTATGCTATGCCCGGTCAATCGTTGCCATCGACTTCAACATCGACACCAAAGAGGAATATTATGAAGCTGAAGCTACCGAACGAGAGCTAGCAGACGTACGACTACACTTTTGGAAGGGACTGTACTTTTGAGTTTTCTGATATTGAAATCCAACTAGCGGACGAACCAAGACTACTATCGGAATGGAAATGATCGATCTTTGTAGATTTTGATGCGCTGAATCGAATGAGGTAGGTCTGGAAACACTTGAATGCATTTTGAACGGGATATTTGAGTTTTGAGTGCGGGAAGAAGTGGAAATATATCATGATTTAGAAGTTTTTCGATGCCTTCTACCATTCAGAAAAATAATTCGCGATTCGGTGATAGGTTTTCTTACAGCTTTTTTGATGCCGAATCGAATGGTATAGGTCTCGATGTGTTACGCGGCCATTTTAGAGGGGTAAATGGGGGTTAAAGTCTGGAATCTTGCGAATCACAGGAAAATCGAGTGATCCAATGTTCATTCCATGCGTTCTACCTTTCAGAAAAAAGATTTGGTGTTCGGTGATGGGTTTTCTTAGAGCTTTTTCGATGCCGGAGCGAATGGTATAGGTCTCGATGTGTTACGCGGCCATTTTAGAGGAGTAAATGGGGGTTGAAGTCTGGAATCTCGCGAATCACAGGAAAATCGAGGATAACAATATTCGTTCCCTGCTTTCTGCCATTCAGAAAAATAATCCGCGGTTCGCTGATGGGTTTTCTTATAGTTCTTCCAATGCCGAATCGAATGGTATAGGTCTCTATGTGTTACGCGGCCGTTTGAGAGAGTTACATGGGGGTTGAAGGCTGGGATCTTGCAAATGAGAGGGAAATCGACAAGTCCAATGTTCGTTCCATGCCTTCTACGATTCAGAAAAATAATTCGCGGTTCGATGATGGGTTCTCCCATAGCTCTTTCAATGCCGAATCGGATGGTATAGGACTCTATGTGTTACGCGGCCGTTTAAGAGGGTTACATGGGGGTTGAAGTCTGAAAGTCTTGCGGATGAGAGGAAAATCGAGGATTACAATATTCGTTCCCTGCTTTCTGCCATTCAGAAAAATGATCCGTGGTTCGATGATGGGTTTTCTTATAGTTCTTCCAATGCCGAATCGAATGGTATAGGTCTCTATGTGTTACGCGGCCGTTTGAGAGAGTTACATGGGGGAGCAAGGCTGGAATCTTGCGAATGAGAGGAAAATCGACAAGTCCAATGTTCGTTCCATGCCTTCTACCATTCAGAAAAATAATTCGCGGTTCGATGATAGGTTTTCTCATAGCTTTTTCATTGCTGAATCGAACCGTGAATTATTTTTCTGAATGACAGAAAGCAGGAGACGAATATCGCAATTCTGTATCTTCCTTTCATTCGCAAGATTCCAGCCTTCAACCCCCCTTTCCATCTCTAAAACGGCCGCGTAACACATAGAGACCCATATCATTCGATTCGGCATTGAAAGAGCTCAAAGGAAACTCCGTTATCGAACCGCGAATTATTTTTCTGAATGGTAAAAGGCATGGAACGAACATTGGAATTCTCGATTTTCCTCTCATTCGCAAGATTTCCAGACTTCAACCCCCTTTTTTACCCCTTCCAAATGGCCGCGTAACAGCACAATGTGTCTCTAGGACGTTTTCTGAACGTTCAGAAAACCTCTCCTACGTTCTATAAACCTTCCATAAACGTTCCAGTGGCACGTTGTGCTGTCTGGGGCAAGGAAAGACATGAAAAACTTATTCTTCTACACGATAACGCTCGGCCTCATGTCGTAAAAGTAGTGAAAACTTATCTGGCAACGTTGAAGTGGGATATTCTACCGCAACCCGCCGTACTCGCCGGACATTGCGCCTTCTGATCACTGGTTATTCCGACAGATGCAGCACGAATTGGCAGGCCCCCGGTTCACTTCGTTCGAAGAAATCGAAAAAAGGCTCCTAACTTGGATCGCCTCGAAAGACGAGACGTTTTTCCGTAACGGGATTCGAAAATTACCCGAAAGATGGGAAAGTGAAGGTTTCATCTTTTGTGCGAGTCACACATAGGACTTAGACCCGAAAAACGGTGAAAAGGGCGAAAAATGCATGTTTTCGGGAGAGGAATCGTTTGTGCTTTTTCGCCGTCACTCGAAACTGATTTTATACCTATTAGGTATTCTTCAGGAATGTCGAGAGAATTATTCTATGCAGGTTTCATCGTTTTTGCGAGTCACAAATATGACTTAGACCCGAAAAACGGTTTATCTCCCAAAAACATGCATTTTTCGCCTTTTTCACCGTTTTTCGGGTCTAAGTCCTATGTGTGACTCGCACAAACGATGAAACCTGCACAGAATTACTCTCTGGAACCTCCTGAAGAATATCTAATAGGTATAAAATCAGTTTCGAGTGACGGCGAAAAAGCACAAACGATTTATCTCCCGAAAACTTGCATTTTCCGCCTTTTCCAGCGTTTTCTGGGTCTAAGTCCTATGTGTGACTCGCACAAATGATGAAACCTGCATAGAATTATTCTCTGGACATTGCTCAAGAATATTTCACACTTATACAAACGATCCCGGTTCATGTCGCATTGACACATACGGTCATGTATCCGGGAACGTACTCTTTTCGCGTATTTTTCCAGGGGATTTCAGTGTTACTCGCGTAGATCGATATCTCCCAACCACAAACCAGTGGTATGGTATTCCCCTTGCTTCCGGTATCCCCCACCCTTTATCGACTGCTCATTGTCACTTTCAGAATCCGCTCGCTGATTATTTGTCATAACCTCATCCGCGCTTTCCGTTTTTTTCATGTTCCCCACATTTTCCTCTGTAACTTTTTTCCCTTAGGTTTTAATCGAAAACTGTTTAGCGCACAATCATCTACGCGTCGAGCCCTTTCCAATGAGCATATGATCATTGAAATCGGAGCAAGTCACCGACGCACAGTGCGTCGAATTAATGGATAGGATAGACAAAAATGAAAATTCATGTTTTTTCGCACCCAGAATCATTTAATTACTTCATTTCAGATTCATGTACCTCATTTTATGTCACATTCACACTGAAACAAAAATTCGAATCCAAATTAGGAAAAATGTTAATCAGAATAATCTGAATTTGAATAATTTAGATTCTCTGCATCTGAATCCTGCGATATATTCTCTATATTGGTAGTCGAAGACT
The DNA here is from genome assembly GCA_018340375.1 of Gonatopus flavifemur. Taxonomy (NCBI): domain Eukaryota; kingdom Metazoa; phylum Arthropoda; class Insecta; order Hymenoptera; family Dryinidae; genus Gonatopus; species Gonatopus flavifemur. The sequence continues at coordinate 23,910,100 of JAFFJZ010000004.1, forward strand.
GATGAGATGTCTCCAGATAATCTTCAACTTCCCTGTTGAGGTTCCTTTTTTTGGTAGTAGTCTTTCTTTTCGACGAAATCAATGGATCTGACATAAGAAGTATATTATTCAACAAGTCTGTACATGTATTCTTTTTGGATGATTTCCGTGTGCGATTTAATCTTTTGTGACGAAACACCTTGCGCATTGCTTCTAAAGCTTCTTCCGATAATTGTCCTATTGGCAGTTGGTCGAAATATTGAATCACATCAATCCCATGAACCAGCAATTTATGCATGCTACTTGGCATATAGTACCATCCATATAATTGTAAATATAATTCCCGAGTTTCGGTAATTAATGTATTGAACTTATCAAGATCTATGTTCCTGCCACTGGCAATCACTGTAAGAATTAGGGAAAATTTTTTAATTGGTGTCTCGTCAATTCCAGTTATTTGAGAACTGAGTTCTGGATTCGCAAAGGACCTTCTAGCCGTATTTCCGTCATTGCTTGATCCGAAACCTTGCTTAGGTTGGTCTACGATTAGGCCCATTTTTTATTTAAATTCCGATTGGATCCTTTTTTTTTTTTCTGAGGAGTTCTTTCTTTTCAGTTCCCCTCCCTGGTTAAACAATCCGATTGAATCCGATAAAAAAAAATTTTATCGGAATGAATTGAGTTTCTGCATCGGAAATTTCCTATTGATACCAATAAGATAATTTTTAATTGGCTTTAATCGGTCTTTCCCCTGGTTAAAAAATCCGATTGAATCCGATAAAAAAACATTTCATCGGAATGGATTGAGTTTCTGCATCGGAAATTTCCCATTGATACCAATAAAATAATTTTTAACTGGATTTAATCGGCATTTTCCCTGGTGAAAAAATCCGATTGAATCCGATAAAAAAAACTTATCGGAATGAATTGATTCCTGCATCGCGATTTTCTTATTGAATTTTATTGGTTGTTAACCCAACCAACGAACGGTTTATATACATTATATACGCGCATTTTATATCAATTAAACAAAGACATATATCATTTATTCAATCATTACGTATGACAAATTATTGCTGAAATAAATTCAAACGATCATTTATGTGTTATTAACATGGTGATCACCCATCCACCTTGTACCGCAGTTGTCGTTGCTTAACTAGAAGATCGATCTGGAACACCCGCTCGCTCGATGCCGTGGTTCGCTTCCTATCAATGTGAACTAAATGACTGTCTTATGTCAGGGATGGGTGTCCTATAGTAATAAGATTCAATTGGTAATAGTCCATTGGACATATGAGGGATTGTATCGGTCTTAATGAGAGCATGGGAGTTCATTAATAATAAAAATCCCAATGAAGACCAAGAGAATATTTTCCAATTGGATTCAATCGGTATTTTATGATGGATGGAAAATTCCGATTGATATCAATACAATATTTTTCAATTTGATTCAATCGGTATTTTATCAATTATGAAAATTCTAATTGATACGAGTCAAATATTTTCCATTGGGATCCAATAGGTATTGTATCAATAATAAGAATTCCGATTGATATCAATGAAATATTGTGCAATTGGATTCACTTGGTATTTTATGATCCATGAAAATTCCGATTGACGCCAATACAATATTTTTCAATTGGATTGAATCGGTATGTTATTAATTATGAAGATTCTAATTGATACCAGTCAAATATTTTTCAATGGCATCCAATAGGTATTTTATCAATAATAAGAATTCCTATTGATACCAAGAAAATATTTTTCATTTGATTAAATAGGTATTTTATTGATCATTAAAATTCTAATTGATATCAGTGAAATATTTTTCAATAGAATTCAATGGGTATGTCATTAATCATAAAAATTCCAATTGATACCAAGAAAATATTTTCTCATTAGATTCAATGGGTATTTTATGATTGATAAAAAATTCCGATGGATACCAATAAAATATTTTTTAATTGGATTGAATCGGTATTTCATCAATCATGAAAATTTCAATTGATACCAGTCAAATATTTTTCAATGGGATCCAATTGATATTTTATCAATAATAATTATTCCGATTGATATCAATGAAATATTGTGTAATTGCATTCACTTGGTATTTTATGACCAATGAAAATTCCGATTGATGCCAATACAATATTTTCCAATTGGATTCAATTGGTATGTTATTAATCACGAAGATTCTAATTGATACCAGTCAAATATTTTTCAATGGCATCCAATAGGTATTTTATCAATAATAAAAATTCCAATTCGTACGAACACAATATTTTTTAATTTAATTTAATCGGCATTTTATTAATCATTACAATTATAATTGGTACCAGTAACATATTTTTCAGTGGGATCCAATGGATATTCCATCACTGATAAAAATCCCGATTGATACCAATGAAATATTTTCTAATTGGATTCTATTGGTATTCTATGATTATAGTTTCCTATTCCAGCAATTTTCCCATTAGTTCCAATACATCGAGGTCACCAGGGATTCTGATAAAAACCAATGATTTGATGCAATGAAAGAAATTTCAGAACTGAATCGGTTATTGCCGGTACATACCTATAGGACTTTAGAATCTGTAAACTTGCCTATTATTTTCAATAAATTTGAATGTTGGAATAATCCAATTAAAACCCATTGATCAATGAAATCGATACATCCTTAAATGCAGTCAGAAATCTCCCATAAGAAACCCATTCGTCATTCAATTTCACAAATTTTCCCATTAGTTCCAATAGATTGAAATTGTGGAAACTTCCGATAAAAACCGTTTGCCTGATGGAATGGAGAAAATTTCAATCATCCAATCAGATATCTCTTATACAGACCAATAGATTATGTGAAGTTTGATTAATTCCCATAAAATGCAGATTTTTTAATTGGTGAATCCCCGATTGAAACCTATAGAGAAGAGATTCCGATAAACTCTTATTAATTTTGAATCGGGGATTGAACTGTTCCGATTGATCCTATGCAGTCCGATTAATTCTGAATCGGTTTCTATCGGATCTTATCGGATTTTTTAACCAGGGCTAATGCGGTGGAATAAAGTCTAAAATTGAATTGGACATTTCTCATTCAATGCTATTGAATATTCAATCCCGTAAATATTCCTTTTATTTCCCATAAATTGCACTGAAAAAAAAATTTCATCGAAAATCAATTATATTTTGTTGTTAGGGTAACTGAATATCATAGTCAAGTCAACGAATATATGATCAGATTGACAGTATAATCGTTGACTTGACACCATGATGGTTGATTCAACTGCATGTAGTTGAGTCAACAGTGTATGTAGTTGAGGCAACAGTCAGATTCAGTTGGATATATCCAATCGTATTCTACTGTTGAATCAACTATATCACCGTTGTCTGTACCCACCTTTTTTCAGTGTGGGATGATCGAATAATCCAATTGAAACCTATTGACCAATAAAATAAACAAACTCAAATCGAATTGGATATTCTGGATAGAAACCCAGTAAGTCTTGAATTTTGTACAATTTTCCCATTGGTTCCGATAGACCGAAATCACCGAAAATTCTGATAAAAAACGATAATTTAATCCGCTGAAAGGAATTCTGAATTCGAATTGGATATTTCTCATTCAATCCTATTCAATTTTCAGATCCGTAAATGGTCCTATTATTCCCCATGAATTCGGATAGTGGAATAATCCGATTAAAACCTACAGACCGATCAAATCTGTACGAACTCTAATCGAATTGGACATTCTTCATAAAAACCGATTAAATTTCCCATTACGTAACATTTACGATCGGTTCCAATAGCTTTAGGTCATGGAAATTTCCGATAAAAACCATTTGCCGCATGAAATGGAGAAATTTTCATATTCTCAATCAGATATCTCTCATACAAACCGATTGATCACTGAAAGTCATATTAATTCCAATAAAACAAATATTTTTCTATCGGTAAATCCTCGATTCAATCCTATATATACCACGTTCCAATTAATTCCTATTCATCTTGAATCGGTAGTTGAGCCTCTCCGATTGACCCTATTCATTCCGATTAATTTTGAATCGGTTTTTATCGGTTTCTATTGGACCTTTTAACCAGGGCTGGCTTGCCATGATTTAAAAGGTGAATGGTATGCTATATTTAACAGGCACTCAAAAGTTCTAATCCAAGAGTGAAGAGAAGATAACCCGAAGCGAAAGTTTTCGGTATTCGGTGGTTTGTGAGAAAGATTCAACGAGTTCATCTTTGTAGGTTTGGCCCCGCAAATGAAGCATTTTGCAGTCGCATTTGTTTCTGTCAGAATGTTGCATACAGCCCCATCAACCATCGTCAAATGTAAATCAAGAATCACATCCAAAGTATAATCCCCTACACACAGTGTATATTTAGCAAGATTCTGAATTTGGGCTTTCATCTCAGCTTCTTTTAGAATAAGCTGTGGACACTCTTTATTCAATATAAATTTTATAGGCCTGCAATGCCTTGTAGACGCGGTACGCTTGTTCATCCATAAGTTTTCACCTGAGTGTAAATCGATCAATTTCAAAGGAACAAACGCAATGAAGAACATGTATTCGTCAGTATTTTCGGTATTAGTAAATTTCTGTTTATGAGTGCTATGGCCACCATTGCTTTCGAACCCCCATTTGCAAATTAATTTTGCTGATGTATTTTTATTTGTGCAAATCAATTTTGAAATACTTTCAACTGTTTTGATTAAAATTTTTGGCAAATTTACTTGAGCAGATATTTCTGTCACCAAAATAGACTTAGGCAAAAATTGTTTTGGAAACAAAAATGATAATTTTTCATCCATATTTTGAATGAAAATTATTGTTTTGTTCTCTCAGTGTAGGGGAGGTGTTTCTTCCGATTTTGAATTGTAAATCTCACCAAGTCCTAGGTCAAGTGTATGAAAATTCATTTTGCTTCATAAAATATTGCTACAGTCATATGCTCAGAATATTTCATTTTCGACAAATTCAGCATATTCCGCATCGTAGATTTCCAGAACATCAAAGATCATTGTATGTGCAATGTTTCAATTGGAAGATTCTCAGAACATTCTCAACGGAATATTGTATCTGCAATATCTATAGGATCTTGTACGAATATTTTACACAGAATGTTCTGAGCGAAACATTGTAATATTCTAAAAATATTACTGAGACATTGGGTGCTGTGTGGGCATGCATTTAACGCACGTTATAACAAATGCGTTGAAAGCGTGAAGTGTTCCCTTGCGTTTAGAGCATGCTTTTTCCCTCGGTGGAGGTATCAAATATTCATTTGGATCGATGATTCAGTTTAGTTTGCAAACTTCAATAGCATATTCCAAAGAAAGGATTTCCCCAGGTGTCATACATTTCGTAAATAATCGATTAATCATAACGAAAGAACGATCGAGCAAATAGGGTATTTATTTATTATAAAATCAAACAATCAAATGTACAAATATACAAATCAGCTACCATTGTAATCGACACAACATTATAATATTTGCCCTAACTAAAAGTGATTTAGGTCCATTTAATCAATTACTATAATGTGCAGCATAAATATATGCTAGCTATCGAGTATTATATATTTACAGTTTCAAGTTATAGCCATGATATATCTTATTATTTACAAATTAAATCATTGAATTAATTCATTTTTTTCGGTATTGTGATTGTGGGATATCATAATATGCGTACGGAACATTTTGTATCGAGTATGTTTGCATTCATATCGATTTTGCATGAGAATACTTGTGGAAGGATTTTACATGTTAAGATTATTCATTAGTTCGGAGAAGTTATAAACATTTAACAACGTTGTAGGAATAACTAACAATTATTTTTCTTACAGATCCATTATGAACAACATTTGTTTCAATGCGAAGAAAAAAAACATTAGTTCTTGACAATATTATTGCTTCAAAGGACATTATTGTTTCTCAGCAATTTATTCATCAAATTCTGATAGACGTAGTTCAAAACAAAAGTAAATTTCATCTTTCATTCTCGATCGTTTTATTCCTCTAAGACTTATTCCCTAACTTGTATAATGACATTCATTTCGGTAATGAAGAGGTATTCTCTGTTTTGTGCTACAATTATCATCCCCGTCATCTAAAAGGATATAAATATTGTATCAGATTGCATATCAAGCTCCTATAAAAATAACTTCTGATCAAGTATGAGATTCAGCAATAGGTTATTTTCTACCATCACTTCTAATCTAAACATCAACCAGATTAATTATACAGCCATTATATCTGTACAGTTGAAATAGGAATCCTGCTTATCATTTTTATAGTTTATATTATATTGTCCTCGTCATCTTTCAATAAATATAATTCGAAAAGAACATGAGAAAAGTGTTGTTGGCTTTGTTTATGAATCACATAAGTGGTAATCTGCGATTTTCAAGACTGACTCATAAAGATACATTGAAATTATAGTTGGTTGTTCCTGTTGTTGGTACAAAAATAAAAATGCACGAATTTTCATTTATAAATCTTTTGAGAGATATCGTTTTCAACAAATATTGGCAGTGTTTGAAACTTTCATAGATCGTGGATGTTGAAAAGAGAACAAGACAAATACCAATTATGAGCCATTTGATAGTATTTCTGAAATAATTTTTGTTTTCCGCAGATTTGAAAATAAATTCGAGACGAGTCTGCGTTTGTTTCTTTGTTTTTGTAAATAAATGTCAGATTATGAGGAATGATTCATGTCGAATAACGTTTAATCGTTAATTATGAAATCCGTAAAAGAAAATCTACTCTATCGACTGCTATACATAAGCATAAACGCAATAGAGACCGATTTGACGTTGCTGTGGAGTTTTTGTCAAATAGATTCGGTAAAAGAACTGCTTTGGTCGATATCTATTTTCAGTGCTCTTAAAGCGTGTGGGATATTGACTTTATTACATCATTTAATATTCAACACTTCAATATCAAACTATTCTATCGTAATTTAATAACATGCTTTCTAACAAATTCAGAATATCCACGATTTTGTTAGTCCAAGCTGAGTAAAGGATGTGTATATCCCTTTTTATACTCGATTATTTCGTTGCAAATTTTTATTTTGTTAGCGTGAAAACAGCGGTGGAAAGACTGGGCTTTCTCTATCAAAGCATCCCGAAGAGAACATGAAGCTTCAGCGAACATTCAAATTAGATCTGTATAGATTGGGTCGAAGGTTCATGAAAGCTAACTTTTAGATTCACAAACGTTTGACGAAGGCTCTACGGACGTTGAAATGTCCGCCTCGAAATACTTTTAGGAAACATAGATGGAACGTTCATTGAAGGCTCATCGAAGGTTTGAGGAACCTTCACAAAAATATCTATACTTGGATTAATTTATAATAATTTATGTTTATTAATTAGTTTATTTTTCACATAAATTGATCAAAATTAATATAAGTATAGATATTTTTATGAAGCTTCCATAAACCTTCGATGAACCTTCAGCGAACGTTCCATCTATGTTTCCTGAACATATTCCGAGGCGGACATTTCAACGTCCGTAGAACCTTTGTCAAACGTTGGTGAATATAAAAGTTAGCTATAATGAACCTTCGGCCCGATCTATATACATCTGATCTGAACGTTCGCTGAAGCTTCATGTTCCCTTCGGGATCAAATATAACTACATGTGAAAATTGAATTTATTTCATTTTATATCATCTGAAAAATGAATAAGCTAATGATGAAAACGTTATGATTTGATCTGGTCTTATGTTCTTCAAATTTCTAAATTTTGTGTATTCATTCTAATCAACAATAATTTCGCAATAACATCGTTCCTTCTATGAAAGATAATAGTTGTGTCTTCTTTTTTCATTCATTCATTCATTCATTCACATATCCGATCAGGAAATAGACAGCCCTATTGTATATCCTGTACAGCACAACCACCGATTCTCCATCTAATACTTCGATAGAACATTTATGGAGATAAAAGAAGAATAAGGGTCTCCGTTGAGGCGACGAGGGAATGTCCGCTCCCTGTATTTTCAATAAAATCCATCAATATGAATCCGGCGGTTGTGCTACACGGTATATTTCCTTTCTGCGGTTTTACTTTATCATTTTCATCTTTTCGAACCTCTATGTTTTTAGACCAAATTTCAAAATATCTTTTTGTGTTTTTAAGAAGTACGATACATTTTTCTGAATCGAAATGCGTATGAATCTATCCCGTACATTACTGCTGCGAATGAGGTGAATCGCCTTGGTAAAAATCGAACGTGCTTGAAACACCGTCAAAGCGTGCAATAAAGTGACAGAAGCGTTTGTGAAAAGTTTCGACCGCCAAATGACTCTAAAGCAAATTTGGTTGAGCGTGCTATCACATTTCATTGAACGTCCAACGCACCCTTCTTACTGAACACTCTTCTCCAACTCTTCAATAACTCTTTCCTGATGTTTACGATGTTTCGGTAGTGAAGGTTTTCAACACGCTTATAGGACTTCCCTTGTGTATATGTTTTGATTGATTGAGAATTATATGATTTTGAGGTTAGAATGTTCAGAGGGTATTCTTTATCTTTTATACCAGTCGTTAAGCTAAAAAATTTTATTCGTATTCAAGATACATTTACCAATATAATTACTAAACAACAATTGTTTCGAATTATCGAACTGTAATTAGATGATGTTTGATATGTGCGAGTTAATTAAATTCTTTTGCACATTTAATGATTACACATGGGATATTGAAATTGATTTGTAAACTTTCAGGATGAAAAATCATTTTAATTCAATGAGAAAGATTGAATTTAAAGCACATGACACAGTTCATCAGGGAAATAAAGTTCCAATTTTTCAATCACCGATGTTAGCCTAGCGGTAAAGGACTTTCTCCCGAGTTCAGAAGTTCTTAGTTCGATTCCCCTTTGCAAATTCTTTTTTTTTTACTTTCTTTGGGCTCACTTTCATGCACGCTTCACATCCGCCAAATGACTCCTCCGAAACGCTTCTGATACTTTGAATTGACCCTTCGATTACTCTTATAGGACTCTCTAATAACGTCTTTGTAACTCTTCGCAGAACGCTCCATTTTCACCAGGGCGTCCCCACGTGAGATCCAGGAGGAAAATTCGCAGCACGATACAGGAGCAACGTAGAAATTCCCAGTTTTGATTTCTACATTTTTCATGCATCGAGCCACAATTTCTCCAGCGATTCATACCATCCATGGACTTCCTTTATGAACTATACATGTTCCACTTATTTCTTGGGAATAATCAGCATGCATATAATTCTCATAAAATTCAATTTTGATGATTTTTTTTTTTTCAAATTTGGAATGCACAATTCTAAGATATTTCATTTTTCATAAACTTGAGATAATTTTATCGTCAAGATTTTTTTTCCCCAATTTGGTTTTTATCTAAGTTTTAAACATGAATAATTCATGTCGTTCAAGTTTGAACCAACTCAATTCCGATCATGTTCAACCAGAAGTCGTTATTGAGAAGAACTGAATTCCAAACATTGTTATCTACCTCGAAGGAGATGTTATATCCCACACAAAAAAACTACCAATAGGGTTGGTCGCCTTGACGTGAAAATTAGGTGGAAAATTAGTGGATGAACGGTTGCTCGTCAGAGAAGCGACATAAAGGCAATGAAAAATCTTCATCGTCCTGTTTATATACCGATTCTCCATTTAAATTTTACGTCGAGACAACGAACCGCAAATCGGTGGTTGTTTTGTCTGAAATTGTATTCTAAATTCGTATCAATTACCAATTCAAACTTCAACAACATAATTTGTTCTGTAATCCTTCAAATAGCGCAAGTATCTCTACAAATAGTTCCATGAAAAACACACCAGAAACATGTAGAGAACGTGTTTTATAAATGCTACATTTCTGAAGGTCTTTCAGTAGTATTGAAATACATTGGATACATCTTTCGAAATGCATCTTGAAATCTTTACTAACAAATCCTTAATCCTTAAAAACGATATTGAAAGCTTTTTTGGTTACGTGGAAAGAGGTACATATACATGAAGAATTGAGGATCTTCTAAACAAACTTGACTGAAAGAACTTTCTTCCAGAGCTCACAACTTTTGCTTCGTAAAAATTGTCATCTTTTCAAATGTTATCTGATCATTTGGTGAATATTAACAAATAGAATATGTGAAATATTCCACAGATATCCATAGAAGGCATTCTTATGTGCAAAAATATTCTATGCACGTTTATAGAATATTTGTAAGGTATCAGATATTCTTGTCCCACGTAGCACAAGGACATTTTAATAGCCCGTACAGCACTGTCAATGAGAAGATATTTCGCGATCTCTAATGGGGTGGGTGGGCATTCATAATCGGCAATGTTTGACGATATCAATATTGTTTATACGAAGTTTCGATGGATATTCTATAAAATTCAACATAAACTCGACCAAATTTCTGAAAAACATATAGGTATTGTCAAATATCGCGTGTCACTCGCCCCTTGTCTGTATATTTTATCCACCCATCTCATTCTTCCACTTCAAATCCCCTAGTGATGTTAGAGAAGTTTCTGACTCATGAGATCCTTTATCAACCCTGGTAAAAAAATTTCTCTGAATCTCTCTGAAAATTTCACGTTTCAGAGAAATTCAGAGAGATTTGGGAAGATTCAGAGGAATCCGGAGCAATTCATCGTGATTCAAAGAAATTCAGAAGGATTCAGGAACGGGCAGATGAGGCAAAATTGTGCGTTGAACTCTTCAGAAAGATCCAGAGGAATTCAGAGAGAGATACATTGAGTGGAATTTTTTGTGTGAGATCTCAGAGGCATTAAGGAAGATTCAAGGAAAATCAGAGAAACGGAAATTAAGAAAAATTGAGCACGGAACTTTACGGAAGGATTCGAAGAAATTCAGAGAGATTCAGAGAGATTCAGGGAAATTCAGAAAGATCCAGATATATGAAATTCTGACACATTTGCAGAGATTCAGAGGAATTCAGAGAGATTCAGAGGAATTCAGCATGAGCTTTGAACTGTTAATAAATGAAATTCTGGAGAATCCGGAAAGATTTAGAAAGATTCTGAAGAATTCCCAGAATTCCATAAAAAAATTAAGAGAGATTCAAAGAAAGTTGGTGGGATTCAGAATGTATGACTATCTGACAAGTCTCTAACTTTCTCTGAATTACTCTGAAATTGCTCTGAATCTCTCTGGAAAATGTCCGAAAATATAGAGAGATTCAGAGAGATTTTTTTCACCAGGGAAGAATTTCGAGGAAATGGAAGTTGCACGGATAAAGAATGAAAGAGGGATCTGTTGATGCAATTGTGAGGCGATCGAAAAACGTCTGCGTACTGTATGCATTTAAAAAATGATGTATACTTGGAATTTAAGTTTTGTCATTCTTGCAAATCCGTTGCATCAACGAATACTCTTTCCCATCTTTTCCTCATTCCCACTCCTATCATTTCTCCACCAACACTCTATATGCACTGACAGAAGAACGACCTGGTTGAAACATTCGTGGTCGCAGTAACTTGAAATCTGGTTCGATTCACCAGGAAATGTGATTGTGATGTCTAGAAAAAGTGGTTGAAGCAAAAATTAACTACATTCTTCAGGTCAAAAACACCAAATTCTTTTCTTAATGTAATAACCAGAATAAGTAGTTAAGTTTGGCTTCAACCACTTTTTTTGGCCATCACAATCACATTTCCTGGTGAATCCAACCAGATTTCAAGTTATTGCTACCACGAATGCTTCAACCAGGTCGTTTTTCTGTCGGTGTGTATTCAATTGGTAATTGTGCTATACGGGGAGTTACCACTAGGGACGAGCGATATAGTGCGACCTCCCAAACAGACACAAAGATGTCTTTTGGAATTCTAAAAGATATATTCCAAAGGTACAAGAAGTCTTACCCGTACAGCACAACCACCGATCCTCCACCTACTAGGACTCCGGTGGACTGGAGGTGGAGGTGGAGAATTGGTGGAGGAATGGGAGCCGTGGAAATGAGGGAGAGTCTCCGTTGATGCAACGGAGAGGCGATGGAGAAATATCCGCCTCCTATATTTTCGATAAAATTCATGTTGGTGGATTAATACATTCAGATTTGGTCATGTAAATGCCCTGATATGAATTATATCGAAAATACAGGGGGTGGACATTTCTCCGTCGCCTCTCCGTTGCCTTAACGGAGATTTCTACGGCTCCCATTTCTCCACCAATTCTCCACCTCCAGTCCACCGAAGTCCTAGATGGAGGATCGGTGGTTGCGCTGTACGGGTAAAGAATTTTCTAGAAGATATCTTTTCGTATTCGAAGAGATGTCTTATGCAACATGAATAGATTGCTAAAAGATCTCTCGGAAACTCCTTAAAGATATCTTCAAGAAGAAATTAAGCAATCTGAAAGAGTTCTTCAAGATTTCTCAAAGATGTCTTGAAAAATTCATAAAAGTGTCTTGGAAGAAGCTTGAATTTATTCACAAAAAAAATGCCAACGTTTTCTTTTTTCTCCTCCTCCCTGTCTGTCTTTGTCGCTCTCACACTCCTATTGAGTTCACTTCATCTCGATCCTTGAGGTTGCGGGAATCGAACCCGCGAATATCACGATGGACTTAGGTTTCAGTGACCTGAGCTATACAGACAGTTTAATTTTGATGCTTATAATTGTCAACATGATGTAGTAAAATAGTGTCAGTGGTGTACATTTTCAGAGTGAAAGTGATCTTTTGAAAAAACTGTTATTATATAAACAATTGTCAGATAAGTTGGCCGTAGATACCACAGATTCTTCTTAAATGATTTCCATCTCATCGTTATTGAAGAATAACTTATTTACTTAGAGGCTGCACATAAAATTGAGCGTGAAAAGTTCAGTAATTTGTAAAATATTTGTGTCTTGAAGATTCTTTAATTCCAGCGCGGGTATGAAAAGGTTACAAAATCGTACTTTTTGCAGACTTTAATTACTCTAAAAATCCCGGAATTTAATGTATTCACATTTCAAAGCTTCCTCTGAATCCCTCTGAATTTCTCTGAATCTCTCTGGATTACTCTGAATCTTTCTAAATTCCTCTGAATATTTCCAAAAAATTTCCACGCACAATTTTTCTTAATTCATCTTCCTCTGGGAGTCTCTGAAACTTCCAGAAAGCCTCTGAAATGTAGGACCAAGATTTTACTGAATTTATTCATCTCTGAATTTCCCAGAATTTCCCTGCATCTCTCTGAATTCCGCTGAATCTCTCTGAATCTTTCTGAAAAATCCCACGCACAATTTTTCCTAATTCACCTGTCTCTGTGAGTCTCTGACACTCCCTGAATACCTCTGGAATCCTGAACCAAAAATTTAGCTGAATTAATTCCTCTTTGAATTTCTCTGACTTTCTCTGAATTCCTCTGAATTCCTCTGAATTCCTCTGAATCTCTCTGAATCCCTCTGAATCCCTCTGAATTAATCTGAATCCTTCTAAATTCCTCTGAATATTTCTGAAAAGTTCTACGCACAATCTTTCTGAATTCATCTATCTCTGAAAGTGTCTGGCACTCCTTGAACGCCTCTGAAATGCAGGACCAAGAATTTTACTGAATTTTTTCCTCTCTGAATTTCCCAGAATTTCCCTGCATCTCTCTAAGTTCCTCTGAATTTTTCTGAATCCTTCTGAAAAATTCAAAGCACAAGTTCTCTTAATCCACTAGTCTCTGAAATCCTCTGAACCACGCTGAATTGCTCTGAATTTCTCTGATTCTTTCTGAATCTCTCTGAAACGTGAAATTTTCAGAGAGATTCAGAGAGATTTGTTTACCAGGGAAACCTGCTGACAATCTATCTTCTTGAACATATCTTGTTGAAGTCTTCCAAGAAGATATCTTTCAAACGCTTCTAAAAGATATCTTTAAAATATCTTGCATGGTCGTCTTGGAGATGTTATTAATCAAGACATCTTTTAGAATTATTTTACACCATGCCTTTCCAACACTTCTGAAAGATATCTTTGAGAACTGTTCAAGAACGTTCTTGAAGATCTCTCAATTGAGTATTCTTTTAGATATCTTCAAGAACTGCGTGCTGTGTGGGTCGAGCTTTTGATAAGAATGCTTGCTTTCTTTCCCTGGTGAAAATGAAAGCGTATGTTGGAAGGTAACCGGAATGTTAATGGAAAGTACACGGAGCTTGAATGGGAGGGATACAAAGAGTATGTGAAGAAGGAATCGAAGCGAAGGAAGCGTATAAAATTCATGAAACCTAAATAAAAAAATCACACACCATAGCGAGAATCGAACCGATGACTTTCACCATGGTGGACGAGAATTTTATCCACTGCGCCATGAATCGTCGTTGGGATAAACCGCTTGAAGATCTGATTTGAAGTCAGAATAGGTATGATTCGCATACACTTAATGTAACTCACTATTACTTTACATGAAGCGTGTGTGAAACGGGATCGAGAGATTACGGAAGCGTATATGGAAGGTAGGATTTCATCATTTTACAGCAAGCGGGCATCACGCGCTTCACGAAGAGGGAATTGAAACATTTTCCGCTTCGTGTATACGCTTCATTTTCACTGGGGTTCTCATTCGAACGGTTCTTGCCAGATGTTTGGGGGAGAAAGTGGGTGTTCTTATTGGGAGGTCGCTCTGTACTTACGATATCGATATTTTTGTATGCAATATGTGTGTGGTCCCTATGAAAATTTCATAGATATTGATAAGATTTGGATCCATATTGTATACAAAAATATCGATATCGTAAAAATCGCTCATCCCTAGTTACCACGTGAGTCTCAAAGAATATTTGGAATATTCCTGTACTGTGTGGGTCCAAGAGGTTTGACTCCAAGATAAGCCAGAAGGAATGGGGAGTCCACATCATGATCATTTATCATTGTTCCCATATCGTTCAAGATATCTCCAAGAAAAATTATTTTGTGCATGATTCACTGAGGCTGATGTAAGTACTATATAACAGGCGCGAATCTAAAGAACTAACAATCGATCCGATCGCCTTCCCTGCAGAAGTTTTATAATGTCGTATAACATGTCTATCTTGAAGATCTTTTGGATCTGAACAATATTACACGGAGAAAAAGGTATCTTAAAAAGTATCATAATTTATGGATTTTTAGCGCTGGTCTGACCCGAGTCTCAATATTTACCTGAACAAATCTCTAAAAGTACCATAATATCTATAAGGAAGGTACCATACTTATTCTGAAAAGTCCAAGAAATTATGGTACTTTTAGATATTCGTGCAAGTAAATATTCCGACTCGGGTCAGACCAGCGCTGAAAATCCATAAATTATGGTAATTTTCAGGATATCTGTTTTCTCAGTGTATGCAATAGCTCTTTCTGTTAAAAATGTCAGACCCCTGATTGAAAAAACCTATTAATTCCTATTAAAAATGCAACATTCGGATTTCAATTGAATCGGTTTTAATCGAATTTTGCATTTTTAATAGAAATGAATAGGTTTTTCTTAACCAGGGGCAGAAACGGGCGAAAAATTATTCTCAAGTTTTGAACGGTTTTGTCCCATAAAATTTGGTCAGAAATCGAAGGGGCTCCAAGAGGAAAGAGAAGGAATTCTCTGTGGACTAGAAATATTTGATCTTTCAAATGAGTTTTTTCTAATTGGTCTCCACGATATCTTGAAAAAGTTTTGCAAAATCTGGATGAAAACCAGTAGATTCTGTGAAGAAAATTTGGATAAGTTTCTTCTCGGTTTTTTTTCTCAGGATGTGCTGGTTTTCATCTGGATTTCCCTAGCATTCTCCTCAAGGATAATAGCGCCACTAATGAGATAATTTGCTTAGCCGTAAAATTTAGGCGAATGAGATAGGCCGGTGGTTTGATGAAAAAGCGAGGTTCTTTACTTCAATCTGACATCGCAGGGAAGGAGACCCTACCAGTAACAGCGCCGTACGGGCAGTTACTTAATTGTCAATCTAATAAACCTAATACATAGCATTTTCAATTTTTTACAACCTTGTCCAGTGAACTTTATTGAAAGATCGATACAGAAGTTCCTATCCATTGTAGCGCAAGAACTTTTCAAACAGTCTAAAGTTATTCACTAGTTATGCTTAGAATAATTGCTCACTAGATGAATATGATAAATCCTTGTATTCCTTTAAATATGACTTTTGGCCGATTCTCATACTTTTGATCACGGAATAATAAATGCGGATCCACTTCACGTTGATCTGCATTATCCAAGTTCCTTCAAATGACAAAACATTCCATCATCCATTCAAATACCCAATGCTGCGATAAATTCACTTGTTTAAAATATTTGAGCGCTGTCAAAATTCACAATGTATATAAAAATAAAGTTCTTCAAATTAATGTTCATGTAAAATCCCTGACAAACGTCTCTACCCAAATGTGAAATATTCCAAAAAATATCCCAGTTCAAAACAAACTCTGCACATCTTCAATAGGAAACAATACATAACAACAAGGAAAAGTGGAAAATCTTGTCCTATGCATTATGTGTATATAGAATGAATGTTGTTACAATAAATTCTCTTACATATATTAAAATTTACTGTAACAGCAATATAGTCTTTCTCAATAATTAAATAACGGTTTATAATAATGATAAACTGTTGTCTTTCAATCCTTTAGATAGTTTTTTCCCCAGATTATGAATTATATGTAGATATGCAAAATGTCCCAAAAATATCTGGAATGGTTCTTTTTGTTGTCATATACCAAGATTGATCATTCATACGATTCAATGATTTGTTATATTCCAAAACGTGATAAAACTGTTCGTTTAATTTGTGAGACATTTGGTACATTGATCTTGATGTTCGTCATAACGTATATGCTACATCCCCGTATATAGCAGAAGAGACCAGGGCTATGATACATTTCATATCAATCAGATGTTACGACTTCAGCTTTTTTCGGGAATTTATAAAAATGCAGACTCTGGCATCTATATCCATTGTTATTCCATAATTACGGAAGATGAGATCATCATTATAATAAATAATGTAATTAATGAATATGAATGCTGATGCAAATGATCATGATCTATTAAATCCAATCGAATTAAATTGAATGGGATTTAGTAAGGACCCAATTGTAAATTCTCGGATGCACGGTATTTCTCGCATGTGGACTCAGATCCCCGCTTGGGACCAGCAAGGTTCCATTCGAATCATTCGGGTTCCCGCTTGGTAGGTCCCAGGTGGAAACCTCAGCGATCTCAAGTGGGAACAGGGGATAAGAACTGGCTGATCTCGGACGGGACCTGGCAGGTTTCGGGCAAGGAATGAGTCCGCATGCGAATTGGGGAAACTTATCTGAAAATTTTTCCACCAGGGCACTGTGCAAGATTTAGCGAGATTCACAAAGATTTGATAGATTTCTTTACCCAGGGAATTGATGATGAATTGAATGAGGTATATTTTATAAATAAGAATATATATACGATGACTGAAGACACATGAGAACGAATATGGTTAATGTATTCTTCATTATGTGGACACATGATCTCATGAATTTATTGATCTTATAAACCGACTGATGTGAATAGGTTGAAAAATTGATTCATTAATCTCTTGAGGGATCAACGATAGTATAAATTTCATAGCCCCGGTCTTTCTTATTATATATATCCATATGCTTCATGTAAAATTCTATGTTATATTCAACATGTTCTATTAGGAGTTTCGTATCATGATAAATATTATTGAATTTGAGAATAAATGTACATAAATTCACCTTCGCACCGTATTTGAAAAGTTTTCATCAAACCAGAGGACTTTTATAATCATCTCAATATTCCTATTATTCACAGGTCGATGTACGGTACGAAGGTAGGCCTGGCTCAGGATTGTTGTAGCCTTGCGGTTTTCTTATTACTGCCAAACGTAAACCAAGTACCAACTTTACGACCCAATGAATTCGTTCCCACCTGCTGTGCTACCATAGCAGACATTTCATACGATGATTCTCTCTTGTATGTTTTATTACCTGGAAAAAATAATGAAGTGTGGAATTAAAATCCAGACAACTTTTCAACCGCATTCTCACAGTCATATGTTTTTATATGATTTGAGTTCACATTTACTTCGAGGTTTGATAGGAGGACAATCCCTTTGTCTCCTCGCTGCAATTCTGGCGAGTTGTCTAGCCGCTGACGGGAATTCAAGACCATCGTTTCTATCTTGCGCGACCAACCGACGTTCTTCCGCCATCGCTTCGAGCCATCGGCGTTTTTCCTCAGCCGACCGACAGCAGAAAAGTAGCCATTTGTCGCGAACACAACTGTACACTTTGAGACCATGTCTGACAGTCACTCCAAGTTGATGATCTAATAAGAAGAAGCAGTGGTTGTAATGTCAAGTTGGAAACAAGCTGCAAATTTGATATCTTTTACTGAATTCTTTTGAATTATATTTGAAAAGGAAACCATCCCCTTTGGGTTTTATATTGGAAATATGAAAGGATTCAATGGAAAATTCATCGGGATCTAGCCATTTGGAGATCTAATGAATTACCTTTTCCATCAGGAACGTCGATGACTTCACTGGTATCAAGATAAATTCGACCTTTGTACACGTAGGTGTTACGTTTTAAAATATCCTTCTTACAATACACAAGTTGATGATCGAATAGAAATAATGTAATATTACTAGTCCACATTCCTGTAGTAACGCGTATTGCCTCGCCTTGGTAGATCAGTTGAGAAGAAACTTCAATGAGATCTTCACCCTGTAAGAAATCAATTTTATCGTTGAATTTTCCAAGGAAAATATAATCCAATGTGTGTATGAAATCTCTTTACATTCTTACCTCCCATCCTTCAACCCTGAGTTGCCAAGCCGCTAATTTCTCAAGGCTTTCCATTCTTCTTTTCCTCTCATTTATTAAAACCGCAACATCGCGCATTGCTCCTAAGGCTTCTTGTATCCTGTGATAATCCGAATGATCGGCTTTTGTATATTTCAACAATTCTGCCAACTGTAATGGATATTTGCATATCCGTTGAACTGGCGTTAGAAGATAACCGTCGAGAGGTATTTGAATGAGACCACGCATTAATCGACATGCTTCGAAAAATTCGCTGTAACGATTGTGTTGATAGAGTTCCTGTAGGGTCGCGATAGCCATTGGGTGACTGTTACAATATTCGGAATACATTCGAAAACCTGCTCTCTGTGTAAACAAAAATAAATATTGAAGGATAAGTGCCGTACATATGAATACATTAAACTTAGTGGAAATGAAGGATTTTTAAAGGGAAGTTTCAGAAGGGTACGAGTAGCCCAAGTTGAAAATTCCCGAATGCATTTCCAGACAGCAGGTTAATAACAATTCGATCTTAAATTGATATCTAGCTGATCAAGATTACAGCAACAAAATTTGGGTGGCTAATTCAAGATCGGCATTCTGTATTTTTCGACTTATTCTCGATATCTTTTTGGAGCACACTGTATACGACAGAATCCCCTTCTCAAACACAGTTTGAGAATATTTTTATCGAAAAAAATGTTCAAAGGTGATGTAATATTCAATATCAAGATGATATTGAATTGACACCCAATCGAGATCGTCGTTATTTTTTCTTGCAACGTGTAGAAAACGATACACTGTATTATCCAACCGTATTTCTCTGTTGTTGTGTAGCAAATTTAGCGTTCTTTGAGTTGTAACACATGAGCTGAAAAGTCCCGGGCCTAACACATAGATGGCACGAATTTGACTGCATTCACCTGTTTTTCAGTTAGTACTAACCTTCAAAAGACAGCTGTCAAAATTTCATGATATTCTATTCATTACCCACATAGCACAAATCTCAGTAATATCTCCAGAATATTCTGGAGACATTGTAATATTGTCAGAATATTCTGGAGATATTACTGAGACATTTGTGCTATATGGGTAATTTGTGAATTATTGTACTAAGAGTGACGCTACTTTTGTTATTTTTTGAACAATGGATCAAAAACAATTTCGTGTTTTGATTTTACACTGCTTCTTGATGGGAAAAAATACCGTTCAAGCGAAGCGATGGCTTGAAAAGTGGTATGGGGACTCCGCTCCATCAGAAACCACAATAAAATGTTGGTTTGCTGACTTCAAACGTGGTCGTAGAGACACCGATGATGCAGAACGCAGTGGACGTCCAAATAAGGCGGTAACACCAGAAAACAGAAAAAAAATCCAAAAAAACCGTTTTGAATGATCGAAAAGTGAAGTTGCGTGAGTTAGCTGACACACAGTGGCCCAAAATCCGAAAAAGCTGATCAAAAGTACAAGAACCCTTTTGATTTGCTTGCAACTCGTTACTGCGTATATTTGCGGGGTCGCTGAATACGAATCTGAAGTTATAAATACGAAATTCAAAATGGCGGATCCAATATGGCGGGCGATAAATTTGAAAATTCATTCGATTCGCTTGAAATTTGTCATGTAGGGGGTTTTTCGGGTCGCTGAATACGAATCTGAAGATATAAATTCGAAATGGCGGATCCAATATGGCGGACGATAATTTCAAAACTCGTCCGATTCGTTTCAAATTGATCTTGGTTTGATTGTCATGGACAGTTTCTGGAACGATGAAAGAAAGTATTGGATAACAAATAGGATAAAACTTGGATCCACTATGTTCTCACTGATAATTAATTCACTACTTTTTTACAGCTCTCCCTTCATAATTGCTGGACACTTAACACGACCCCCACCCGCCACCCCCCATTGCTTGATAAGCGGTTAATTAGGAACATAAGTTCCATTTTCTAAATTGGAAATTGAAGTTTTTATAATATTGACCATCACGTCACGCCACGGATGAGCCCCCCCCCCCCTCATGTGATAAATCGTCAAGATAACCTCAACCACCCTCTATCCATCACGTAATTTATGTATGACTCTTAATTTGGTCTCAATGGAAAATATCTCCCTATATTAGCAAAGATGTTGGTATTGGAAATCTCTTATATGGGCTATTTTTAACATTAACGTGAACTGAAGCCACATTCGCAAGTATTCGCAGCTAATTTTTACATATGTTTTATCTGAATGCACGACAAACATATCAGCGATGGAAACATGACCGGATCTATCAAGCCTTTTTTGCATTCTCTCATTTTCTAAGTGTTGTACATGGTTTTGTTTTATGATTCGACAATCCATGAATTTTCCATTTATTGTGATGGTTGATGTTTGACAAAAAATCCACAAACTTATTCAAAATTTACGCCCCTTCACGAATAGATTCCATTTTCCCAAATTGAAATCGATCCATCCGTTGGAAAGTTATGGATTCATAAAGATGATGAATTAATTTCGCGTTTCGTGCACGGAGTCAGTCGATTCAAACAGCTCTGAATGGAGGAACAGAAAAAGAGTCACAAACGACATCTGCTATAAGTTCACGATGTCAACTGAAGCTGGGAGCATTATTCCAACTATTTCACGTGTGAGAAGCTAGGAAAAAACAACTTCATTATTTGACTTTTGATCAGCTTTTTCGAATTTTGTACCACTAGTGGTATCGTAAAAATATCAAAAGAACGCGTTGGCTTTATATTGCATGAGCATTCAACTATGAGGAAGCTCCGTTCAAAGTGAGTCCCACGTTTGCTCACTGTTGACCAAGAACAGGAACGCGTTGATGCTTCTGAGTAGTGTTTGGCCATGTTGAAACGTAACAAGCCGGAATTTTTGCGTCGATATAGGTGTATAATTTTGCTTCCGCCGTTTTGCAATAGATGGCTGTAGCGGTAAGTGGTAGTTGAAATAAATAGATCATAGATGTCATACAATAAGCTTAGGTATTTGTAAACATAACGCCATCGAAATATTAGTCGATTTGTGTGTGCATCATAAAGTTATTCTCGATTAAACATGTCGATTAAACGTCGAAGACCAGCATGGCGGTGGAAGAGAGAAGGTTTTCGAAGATGCAGAACTGGAGGCATTACTTGATCAAGACTCGTGTCGAACGCAACAAGAATTGGCAGGATCATTGGGAGTGATGCAACCAGCCATTTCAAAACACCTGAAAGTCATGGGAATGATTCAGAAACAAGGAAATTGGGTGCCGTACGAGTTGAAGCCGAGAGATGTTGAACGGCGTATGTGTGTTTGTAAACAGCTGCTTGCAAGGCAAAGACGGAAGGGATTTCTGCATCGCATTGTGACTGGAGACGAAAAATGGGGCCATTACGATAATCCCAAGCGCAGAAAATTATGGGGATATCCCGGCCATGCTTCCACGTCGACGGCCAAACCGAATATTCACGGTTCCAAGGTTATGCTCAGTATTTGGTGGGAACAGCTCAGCGTAACATATTATGAGTTGTTGAAACAGACTGAAACAATCACAGGTGATCGTTATCGAACGCAATTAATGCGTTTGAGCCGAGCATTGAAAGACAAACGGCCGTAATACAACGAGAGACATGATAAAGTGATTTTACAGCATGACAATGCTCGACCCCATGTTGCAAAAGTGGTCAAGTCATACTTGGAAACTTTGAAATGGGAAGTCCTACCCCACCCGCTGTATTCTCCAGACGTTGCTCCCTCGGACTATCACTTGTTCCGATCAATGGCACACGGCCCAGCTGACCAGCACTCCCGGTCTTATGAAGAAGTAAAAAATGGGATCGATTTGTGGATCGCTTCAAAAGATGACCAGTTTTTTCAACGCGGGATTCGTATGCTGCCCGAAAGATGGGAGAAAGTAGTGGCCAGCGATGGACAATACTCTGAATCATAAATGTATAACCAGTTCTTTACAATAAAGCCTCGAATTTCGGAAAAACGGCGGAAGCAAAGTTATACACCTAATATTACAATGGATGAAACATGGATCCATCGCTTCACTCCGGAATCAAAACGATCGTCATCCGAGTGGACAGCCACTGGTGAATCTCGTCCAAAGCGTCCGAAAGCACAACAATCGGCTAGAATGGTCATAGTCTCGGTATTTTGGGATGTGCGTGGTGTAATATTCATCGACTATCTTGAGAAGGGAAATCCCATCAAGAGTGAATATTATATCGCATTATTGGAACGTTTGAAGGCCGAAATTGCAAAGAAACGACTGCATGTGACAAAGAAAAAAACTTTATTTCATCAAGACAACGCACCATGTCACAAGTCAATCGAAACAATGGCGAAACTACATGGATTGAACTTCGAATTGCTTCCACATCCACCGTATTCGCCAGATTTGGCTCCCAGCGACTACTGGCTGTTCGCAGACCTAAGAACAATGCTCGCCGGTCAGAAATTTCGCTCGAATGAAGAGGTTTTCACTGAAACTGAGGCCTATTTTGAGGCAAAAGATAAATCGTTCTACAAAAGTGGTATTGAAATGTTAAAGCGACGCTGGAATAATTACGTTGTTCTTGATGGAGATTACGGTGATGAATAAAGCTAATCTTGAACAAAAAAAACGTGTTTTCTTTGTTAGGCCCGGGACTTTTCAGCCCATGTGTTATATCTCATGATGATCTTCAATACAATATTCATGGCATTCATGAAGAACATTTGCAAAAAATAAATACTCAGGAACGACCCACATAGCACCCAATGTCTCAGTAATATTTCTAGAATATCACAATGTCTCGCTAAGAACATTCTGTGTGAAATATTTATACAACGTTCTGTAGATCTCGCAAATACAATATTTCGTTCAAAATGTCCCTGGTGAAAATATATGCTCGTAGGAAACGCATTCGAAGCTGAGAAGAAACGTGAAAAGGTTCCAATCTTCTCTTGCCGAAGCGTATAATAATTGCTTGTTGTAGAGCACTAAAATTATACGTTATCAATACGCTTTATAAACGTTCAATGTCACTTTGGGGAGAGCACTGTTACGTTCCATGAAAAGTAATGCGAATCATTTCATACAGACTTTGAGTATCGGTTTTAAACTGTCAGGAATCATAGCGTTCCATGGCTGAATAGGTAAGACGCTGGATTGCAATGATGGAAATCATGGGTTCGAATCTCGCCGAATGGTCAACATTTTTATCTTCTTATATTGTTCATACTCTTCATGGAGCGCTGATTTTTATACGCTTTTTTTGTTGCAAACACGTTTCAAGTACTCTTCGAAACCGTTCTATTTACTCTTTGTTCACTTTTCATTACACGTTTCTGTTACGCTCCATCATACTATTCATCTGCGCTCCATTTCAGTTTCCATTTTCACCAGGGGTTCTGAGAATCTTCCACTTGAAACATTGCACATATAATGTTTAGTAATGTTCTGGGCATTCACGATGGGGAATATGCTGAATTTGTCGCAAATTAAATATCCGGAGAATATGACAGTACCCATACTTTATATAGAACAATGAATTCCATACATCTGACTTGGGACTTGGTAAAATTCACAAGTCAAGATCGAAAAAACCTCTCCTACGACCTATTCGCTTTTCGTTTCAGAAGATTCTGAATCGATTGGTCTTCATCCCACGAAGATAAATTTTCTCATCAATTCGATCCAGCACTTAGTGAAATTTCGAGGTACATTTAAAGAAAAAACGAATTTCTATGCAACGGGAATCTTTCCTGATAAAATAGCTCTCCTGATATTGGAGCTAATTTACCAAAAAACAAAAACCGATTGTATTTTGGAATCTCGAAATTTTCATCGTTGATCGAGCTCAAAATGACCTCGGAATATTGACCACTGTACGATCGGATCGATCTTGTTTTCGAGATTACTTTGATATTCCCATACTGATATCGAATTGACATCTTTTCGACTATTCATTTCTGCCTGGGACAGGATCGCCAAATTCACATGGGGATTCGAATTCCCACACAGGATCCACGTTATCCCTCCAGGGTGTCGTTTGGGGCCTTTAGGTTCCTATCAAACGGGAGCTCGATCGGTCCTAGAAGGGAACCTATGGGATCTCACAAGAGACTCTAAAAAGTCCCACGCAGGACCTGAAAGGATACCGCGGTGGAAAAGGGGTGGAAACAAATGCATCAAATGTGGCAACAAAAATTGTAGAATCAATATCCCACAAAATCTCGTTTTCGTCTAGCAAATCAAGTTACAAATGATCTTACTGGATACTGTGGAAGTTTATATTAGGACCCACACTTCCTCAATTTGATATTGGTTGGAATTACTCCCAGTTTGATCTGACGTTTGTTTCCACTCTTCCTGTATCGGTTTCACCACCTTGATGTGGGTTTTGGGTAGGAACCCGACTGGTTGGGGGTTGAAATCTGAGTTTGTATTCAAATTTTGCTGTCCTGTCCATCCGAGAATTTTCAACTGGAGGATTTCCGCTCACATTTGGATGATCTGAATAATTTTCACTTATATGCTAGATATTGCACGTTATGTGCTTTAGACATCTCATACAGAGTCGCTACCGATCCCACACAGGACACTACGTCGCTTTCCCGTGGAATTCAGAGAGGAGAAGTGGATCGATAGACACAGCGTGCAGGCGACAGAGAAATGTCCGCACGAAAAATTGGCCCGGACATTTCTCCGTCATGCGACGTTATATGCCCTATTCCCTTTCTCCCTCCTCAATTCCACAAAGAGGTGACGTGAGTTCATCGGCGACTCTCCTGGTATGGGTCCCGTCCTGTACGTCACTCCCACGCAGTGATGCCAGATTCAAGACCGAGATTTTTCTTACCCTCTCCATTGACCGTTTCCCCTTTCCCCCACCATGCGGATTTAGTCGGGCGAGCGAGAGAGAAGGAGTAACTATCACTCTCTCGCTCGTCCGACTTGAACCGCATGGTTGGAGAAAGGGGAAGCGGTCGATGGGGAGAGTAAAAACGGTATTGGTCTCGAATCTGGCATCACTGCTCCCACCTAGAACTTATATAGAGAATTGGTCAATGGGGCAGATCGGAGGAGGAATAGTGGTTCGATGGAGAAGGGGCGTAAAATAGGGTTGCCAGATATAAACCAGGACAGTTTGATCATTGGTTCCGTCTTTTAGAATCTGGAATATGAATGGTTAGATACATTAGAATTATCCAATCATCGACTGTCCTGGTTTTTATCTGGCAAACCTACGTAAAAGCAACGGAGAAATATTCATGTTGTTGCTAGCGATAAAACTAGAGATTTCTAAGGGCTTTGCTAAACATCTAGCATTTGGAGAGACGCTTGAGAGTCCCTAGTTCTTTGCTAACGCAAGTGTTACAAAATCGTAAGCGTTTCTACTGGGGCGTGATGATCGATCTTATAGTTGAATTTTAATATTCCTAACATGTATGTTGACCGCATTGATTTTTACTCACATGTTTGAGGAAACATTCACCGACGCAGCTTTTGTAAGGAGCATTCCAATCAATTCTTGATTCCAAGTCTTTAAGAAAGTCCGATTGGAAGTCTAGAAGATCTTCAAGATTGATAAATATAGTTTCAATCTGTTCTTCCGTAAACATATCTGTACGTCTTCGACATTCTGCTACATAACCCTCAGCTACATCACGCAGAATCTTGACAAAATCGCGTTCGGTTTGTACAAGTTCTCGAACCACACTTGTTCTGACTTGTTCGTTTGACAGTAAGGATATGCTGGTACGTCTTCTTATTTGTTTATTTGAATTACCTCCGGAAGCCAAAGCAGCTAGACAGTCTTCAACCGTATCTTCTTGGCTAACACGTAACTAGAAAAGAGAAGAAATCGAGTCATCGAATTGAATGGATATTGTACTTGTTTACATGACATCCATATTGAATCTCA
Source organism: Gonatopus flavifemur (assembly GCA_018340375.1). Taxonomy (NCBI): domain Eukaryota; kingdom Metazoa; phylum Arthropoda; class Insecta; order Hymenoptera; family Dryinidae; genus Gonatopus; species Gonatopus flavifemur. The sequence continues at coordinate 23,936,775 of JAFFJZ010000004.1, forward strand.
TCTCCAGCGTGTATGAACCCTGGCCCCACTCTGGCCCAGTCTTGGGCCCATATTGGCAGGATGGGACCCTCGCTGGACCAGGGTGAGCCAATAAATCCAGGCATCCTATCAGAAATGATTTTAGCAACCTTCCGGTCCATGTGAAAGCTTTTTCTAGTGATTACCCTGGTTAAAGTGTCCCAGCGATGCATAGAAGTTATTTCGTATTATTCATCCACACAGGACATCTACGTCACCTCTCCGTAGATTCAAGGGAGGAGAAAGGGATTGCTGAATAAAGCGTGGTACGACGGAGAAAGGGCGTAGAGACAATGGAGAAATGTCCGCCCAAAAAAAAGGCCCGGAGATTTCTCCGTCATCTCTACGTTGCTTCTCCATCGTACCACGTTACATTCCCTGCACGTTTTCTTCTTCCTCGAATCTATGGAGATGCGACGTAATTGTTCGGCGACTGTCTTGTGTGGGCATGTACTCTCATAAATGATTACATATGACTGATATTGAACTTCTATGAATCGCTATGACGCTTTAACCAGAGTAGCTTCACTTCACAGGTCTTGGAAGGTACTAGGCAAACGCTATAATCATTTTGACCAAGGTAGACTCGTTCCATGGGAATCCACATGGGAAGTCCTGGGAATCCATGCACGGAAGAAAATGACCTGTAATTTTACCGGAATACGGATTATTATATGCACAGCAAAGAACATCTGTCTCCTTTACCGGAATTCTTGTAAAATTTACCAAAAACTTGGTCAGTTAAACAAGAATTCCGGTAAACGTGACAGATGTCCCTTGTTGTCCGTATAGTCACCGGAGTTCCGGTAAAATTAACGGTCCATTTTTCCCGTGTGGGGATTTACTCATTTTCTTACAGGTTATTATCATTCCTAGATAGAAACATTTCTCACTAATGCCATCATCCCGGGATATTTGAAGGAGAACAAGGGTGTCAAGTGGACAAGGAGGATTGCGAGGTTTAGGTTGGGAAACGAGATGAGGGGGAGAGGGATATTGGGAAGAGGAAGATGAGAGGATGTGGAGAGGAAGTAGAAGAGTAGGAGTAAGTTTTGGAGAGATGAACGGGAGGGGAAGGGGTGGGGTTAGACGGAAGGGAGAGAGAAATATTGGGAGAGGATGGAAGGGAAGAGGGGTGGATGAGGGAATTGGGGGAGAGAAGGAGAAGAGATGAGGAGGGGGGTTAGGGGGGGGGAGGATGAATGATTTGAGGAGTGGAAGGATGAGCGATCTCTCTCTCTCTCTCTGTCTGACATGGATGGATGCTCAGGTTAAGGCTCAGTTTTCAAGTGTAAATTAGAATAAGGTAGTTGTAAGTAGAGTAAGTGGGGAGCATTTGTACGGGAGGGCGGCGCTCACAAGTAATGTAAGTGGGCGACGACGAAGAATAAACAAAGGAATACATACAATAATGCCATCATAATGGTGAAAGAATGGGCAAGAAATGTTTGCATCGTGGTACCAAGGTGTTTCCGCGTAAAGCATTGTTGTTGGCAGCAAAACGAGCTGATGGCACCATATTGGAGACATAATGTTTACATTTTATGCATCATTGCAAGCTGAGCGAGGTTTATGATAGTATGTTTACGGCACATTATGTTACAAAATATTTAGAGCATGTTTTTCTATCTGGGATTAGTTCCTATAAAGTCTCTCAATTGTAAACAATTATTAATTGGCGAACTGCCGCTCTTTGCACTGTGTGGATTCAAGGTGGATGAGCGAGATTGGTGGACAGTGCATAGATGTGACGTATTATTCATTTTCCATCGATCTCATGTAACGGCGACGTGTCTCACCAATAGCAATGCTTTACGCGAGAAACTTTAAATAGGAAAACTGAAATTTATGTGACTTAATTAGTGATCACAGGTTTGAAATTCACTCACCCTCACAAAAGCAGCTGGAAACCATCCATGTTCGCCTCCACAACTACCCCACCACCAGTTCTCATCTAAAGTTTCTAATACATCTATCACATCACCGGCACGAAAAGCTAATTCTTCAGGTTCCATAGCAATATGATCCCAAACAGCTTCCGCAAGAATCACAGGTATCTCGTCCATCGTTTGTTCATAAGATTTTTTCCTTTCCGTTAACGAGGTGATGGAGGATTCCGAATCGGACATCATTTCGTCGTCTGATGTACAGCCTCTTCCATCTTGTTCGTCTTCGGATAAGATATTTCCACCGGGGATCTTCACACCTAGTATTTGGAATACAATTATTTGGAATTTGTTTTCGAAATATAATGAGCGGGATTTTAAGTAACATATCAATATCTTGAATTCCATAAGATTTCTTGACGAGACATCGAATCGAGATATTGCCCAAGTAATACGTATGTAGCTGTATTCGCTGGGGAGGGCTGACCAAAATATTCGGATAATGTATTTGAAGTACAAAATGCGAAATATTCAGCAAAACTCTGCTCAAAATGCAGGGCGAAACCAGACAAAAAATTGTTGTCAGACTTTGAACAGTTTTTTTCCCACGAAATCCGGGCAAAAATTGACAAACTTTTCACTCGGTTTTGCCTGGAATTATCAAACTGGAACACCTTGTCATAAACCAACTGCAACTTTTTGGAACGGTTCTGTTTGGAATTCACAAACTATGTTAATCCAGACAAAAACTGACGGAAATTTCTTTGCCAGAGTTTGTGAGGATGTTCTAATTCGATAATGTTTGAATAATGTTGAAGTTTAATTCGTTTATTGGAACGAATTAGTATCGAAATATTCAGCAATTGAGAACCCAAAATTTTGCAGTATATTTATCAAACGATGTTTTCAATTCTCAACAGTTAATTGAGAATCTCGAATCTTCGTTCCGTTTTTATCAATGATCCAAACTTTGAAAACATAATTCCGAACAAAACGGGGGAGAAAATTTGTCAGTCTTTGCCTAGATTTCGCGTGAAAACCCCGTTTGAAACCTGATAATAATTCTCTGTCCACTTCTGTGTGTGATTTTCAGTAGGAAAATGAAGTACAGGATGTCAGATAATTCTTGAAGATATGCATTCTAGATGCAACATATTCAGGTCAATGTATTCCAAATGAGAAAAGGAATATCAAGTACTGATTATATTCCAAAAATAAGAATTATGAATGTATTTCAAATGTCTAATATTGGTACTCAACGAGAACAAATTAGTATGTGTCGTCAGATTGAGTTACAACTGAAGATGTCATTCTACCTAATTACATCAGAATAGAATCAAAATTATATCACGAACTAACTAGTCAATTCCTGATTGACTTAAACTTTAAAAATTCTAATTCACGAGAAGATTGTCATTGGTGTTTTCATCAGACATTTTTTAAGATTCTTCTGGATATATTTTAGAACTTATCATCAACACTATTATATTCAGTGATTTTGTTGCTATATGAATAAACATTCTAATTGAAAAGATCTTAGGCATTCATGAGTAATGCTGCACTAGAAAAAAAGTGGATTCTTAAAAGTGAATCATTGAATAATTGCGAAGAACTTCACTAAAAAAAATGTTACTGTAAAAAGTCCCATGATTGTGAGCAAGTTCAGGATACTCTTGAAATCCAACTACACTGAGAAAATTTTATGACAAACTCCATCAGACTAGTATCGTAATTGCGACATATACTTCCACTATGAGATTAGGCACTACACTTATGTTCATTGTTATCATGAGTATATGAAGTACTCACATATTTATCATAACAATAAACATAAGTATAGTGCCTAACCTCATAGTGGGAGTATATGTCGCAATTACGATACTAGTTTGATGGAGTTTGCCATAAAATTTTTCCAGTGTGAATGTAGGTTCAATTTTATGGAGGTTTCCTGTCATGATAGTACATTATCAGCACTGTAAAAAATTTCTATGGGAAACTTCGCATAAATATTCGGAAGTAATTAACACATACATGCGTTAGGAATTTTCCGTATTTTACAGGAAATTTACTGGAAAATGATGGTGAAAATTCCATAAAGTTGGGAATTTTCAGCTGAATTCATAGGAAATTTCACATACATTTATTGGAAATTGATTTCCTACCACATGATCGGAATTTTCCGATTGCCGCGTGTACGGAAATTCCGATTATTTTTCACAGTGAGGTTATCATAGTATCTCACACAGCACCACAGTCCCAGAAGAATTTGTGTTGAACTGACTGGATTCCTTACGAATTCTTAAAGAATTCTTCTGGGACTGTGGTACTGTTAAGGATGTTTGCCCATGAACAATAGCTTTTCATAAAATTGAACCTACATTCAGTTAGATTTCAAGGGTATCATGAACTCGCTCACAATCATGGGACTTTTTACAGTAACATTTTTGAGTGCCTAGTTTTTGTTTAGCGCAATTTTACAAAACTCGTGCGTACCTACCCAGCTGAAAATCCCTAGGGAAGACTTGAACAATCAACATGGGAATCAGGACGGGACTTGACCGAGTAGCATAGGAACCAAGGGTAGAACTAGGTTAGGTGGTGTGGCAAATCATCAGCAATTCAACCAAACCTTGGGACAATTTATTCTTGTTCTCGTTTTGGCGCGAGAGAGGCAAGTAAGATGAAATCATTTCCTAAAAAGTCTTCACGTTCAGTCTCGCACAAGTCTCGTTACAAATGGATAATGATGAATTAAATATACAATAAACAGTAAATTATTTTGCTTTACCTGTAATTTTGGTGCGCATCAACGGGGACAGCTGATTGATACCCAGTGGTTGGCTGAGAGAACGTCTCAGATTTGTCCGAGAACTCCTCCCTTTCGCGTTACTAAGGATCAATACAAAAGATAAATCATTTATGGAATGAACTGAACATTATTTTGGACATTACAGGAGCGCATATGTATAACAGGGTTCAACAAGCGTGTGCCAAAGCTTGATAACAACATTTACAACAAAGATTTACTAGTAGGGTTTGTTTATATGTATATTTCATACATATCCTGTGTTTTTTCAAATATTTTTGTAACGTTTTATTGATAATGTCAGTGAAAATTGAAGAAAATAGATTGTACTAAATAAGAAAAAAGTGGAATAATAACGATCCTCCGTTAAACTTCTTTGATCTGACGATTGAACTATGAATTAGTTAGGTTCTTTTACTGAGAGAACTCTTGATAGTTAGATCAATAATAGTTGGATCTGTTTTTTTTTGTCGAATACGATGTAATTAATTAATTTTCTTCTTATACAAAAGTAGCACAGCTAGTAAAAAATGTCTTACGAAGACTCAGCACGGCTTGTAGCTAGGTTTGGAAGTCCGAGTCGAGATGGTCTTTATAAGAATTTTACGATGAGCTGTGTTTATGAAAAATTCTCAAAAGTATATACAATATTCACACATAATTCGATATAATTTATGTGAGTTACATATAAATTATATATTGGGTTGTGTTCATTTGTTGTTTCGACACCAAATATTGGGATGAATTCCTATAAAATTCGTGCGATGGTAATTTTCATACCGTTTTGTTTTACAGCGTAAAAAAACTATTTAGTTTTTATCAACACACTGGTCAAAACCCATTCTCTATCTTGAGGCTTGGTCACTGATTCAGAGTGATTGTGATGTGCTGAATAGGAGAATGAAGTCAGATTTCTTAAATCAGTCTATTTTTTGTGATGATTTATGGGTATAGAATTTGTTAAATCATGTATATACGTTTCACATAAAAATGATATGTGAACAAATACACAAATTCCACTAATTCGAGAAATTTTGACATTGTTTCAGTATTCAACACACAGAAACCACTCAAATTCAGTTCCCAAATCTCAGAATACAAGAAACAACTTTTTTGTTGTTGTCCTGTAATATTTTTCCAGGGCGCTAAAAAGGGGGCAGGTAGGGTAGGTGTGTTTTTGTGTCTTCTGAATACTTGAACACGGGACGCCTTTGAAATTTCACGTTCAGCGCGTTTCATTCCTCGATCTGGATATGTTATTTTATAAAAAAAAGTCGACGGTCTCAAGCATCGTCCATCCCTGTTACAGACTTGTTTAACGGAAGATTGATTATCCAATCAGTAAAATAAATTTTTGTGTTCTCTATTGTCGGTGAACTTCATGGTATTGTTCCCTTATGACATTTTCGAGTTTTGCACATTCAATGTAGATGCGATGTACATAAATTTCACATTCCTCATAAAATTTACATATATCGTAACCTCGATAGCAATTTAACTTGGCGGCAAGGTTATCGGAAAGGTCCCTAGTTGACTCATGGCATGGGTGCAAGTTCAAATACCCCTCGTAAGGGAGTTATAGCAATCTTAAACTGACCAGGTTGTCAATAACAAGTCAAAAGCAAACGAATAGAATGACAAGTCTGACAAGCTTTTGACAGGCTTAAATGACAAGCAAGAAATAGGATGTGCGCAATTCATAAATGTTATAAGGGATGAGATATTTTATTTTGAAGATTTAATTTATCAACTAAATAATTTACATATATTTTTTATGTAATTATGTGCTTTAGATTTACATGAAATTTTATTTTTGGCATCAGATATTAATTCATACTCTTCTCACAAAAATATTAGAAGTAATTTGGTATTTGATCATATAAAATATATTTATGGATCAATAAATTATTTAATGAATCATCGATTCTATAATGAGCTAGAATACATACCCATGTGGAAATAGTCAGAGTTGACAAATGGCGCGGTACTGGCCAAGTTGCACTTGCCAGACTTCGGCAGAAATAACTGCGCCCATTCAGAATCAACTGGCGCCAAATGTTTGCCGGATTTCAGACAGTACTGGCTGGCACGGTCAGACGGTCTTGAGCCAGTATCGAGAATACCCAGACGATATAGAAACGGAACCGTGCCAGTATCGAATCAGAGTTAGTTGGATGGTGAAATGCGAAAAAAAGACGATACTGCGCCAGTATCGATGCAACGTTGTTCTAATACGGAATAGATAGTGGATAGGAATTTCACTGATCTTTCCAATAACACGGTTGCTTTGACGAGACAATACTGCGCCAGTACTGACCCAGAGTTAGTATTAGCATTCAATATGTTTCATAGACGACAATGTGCCAGTATTGATTAGACTCTGACTGATTACGAAATCGGTAGTCGACTGGCGTTAAAATCACGATCTCAGCAACTTGGCTGTTGTAGTACGCTGAAGTCTTGCCAGCATTAAGCCACAGTTGGTATGATCATTCAATATGTTTGAAAGACAGCAATGTGCCAGTATTGATAGGATTTCGACTTTCTACAGAATCGGTGGTCGAATGACATTAAAATCACGACCTTACACTGAAAGAAGAAACTTGTAAAATTTACATCTTATTGAATAAATATATGGATGATTGAGGATTTAGTGCAAGCGACCACAATTTTAGTCGATTTTACAACAACGCATGTGAAATATACCACAGCTAATGCGAAATATACCATAGTTGAAGTGCATCCTACTCTCCCTGCAGTGAAATTAGCTAAAATTGTAGTAGCTCGCACTACATTTTCGAATCGTCCATATATTTACTTAACAAGAGGTAAATTTGACAACTTTTTTTTCTCGGTGTAGTAACTCGGCTGTTGTAGTGAGCCGAAGTCGCGCCAACACTAGGCCAGAGTTGGTATCATCATTCAATATGTTCAAGAGACGATAATGTGCCAGTATTGGTAGGACTTTATTCCTCTACGGAATCTATGGTGAATTGTATGTCTTCAACCGTCCCATTAAAATAAATGTCAATTTGAGTGATTCGTTGTCAACTCGGAGATCAGCTGATATGAAAGAGACTAGATTTCTCACTCGCAGGACCTGGGTTCAATCTTCACTCAGTGAACTTTCAAGGAATCATTTCCAAAGTGCCTTTCTCCGATGACAATAATAGGAACAATGAATTCTTCAGACTTTCAAAGTTCAAATTCAATATTTTTTTTTGATTGAAATATGATCACTCCTGGTAACTTCGGTTACCGGTACTGTGCCGGTGCTGGGTCGGGTTTGAATTTCTACATAGGATGTCATCATTCCGACTCCTTGTCATTTTTCATCCAGCTCTGACAAAACAACTGATCCTGTTGCAATGCCAGAGTTTCACCAGTAGTTGGATCACATTTAATATCTGTAAATGTATACTGGCCCTTACGTTTAATGATGTTATCATTTCGACTCTTTGCCAGTACCGTCTATTCAACTACGCCCATAATGGGTAGGTCTGGAATTGCTAGTACTGGCAACTCTGGTAACAGTACTCAATAGCGACGCTTGTTTCCATCTCCACATGGGTATCTGCTATCTCCAATCTGCTAGTTTCAGCTTCGTTGAGAAATTTCCCATCCAAATTTGGGACTTGGTTGAATTTGGAATTCGTCAGATGGGATTCGATGAGATTTAGCATGTAAATTTCCTACATGAGAGTTGCATCCGTGTTAGAACAATCTTATTACCATTCATTGACAAAACTTGAACGAAATTAATTCGGATTTTTCATCTGAAATTTCTTATTAATTCAATTCTTATTCAATATCACTGATTTCTTATTCCAAGGATGCTTTTGATTGAGATATTTTCAAACTGGTCACTTCAAACATGCATCTTGTTCGTCTCTAGTGTTTTTTTTATTCACAGTGAATAAAAAGTTTTAGGCACCCGATTACTTTCTAATATTCACCATTTTTCCATTCGGAATTATCAAATCAGTTGACAAAAGTTTAGATTAGACTTCTGAGATGAGGATAAGTCACCCTGAATAACCGTGTAAATGCTTCTCCTGGAAAATGAAACCCTTGCAAATGCTGGCTTGCAGGGAGAAGAATTTAGAGCTGAATTTACCATTTGCTTGTAGTAATGGAGCAACTCACCGATTTTTCAATAAAATTCACTATAAAAAACTAGTGAATTTCCTTATAATGAGTCAATAGAGGCAAAGGTGGTATAATGGGCTCCTGATGGTAATATGGGCTCCCTCGGTATCTGATTATCTAGGTCACGAATTCTAGCAGTGAACACTAAAACTACCAGAACAAGTTCCCAAACGACACTGTAGATCGCGCTGACCGCTCAGCTGTTATCATTTGCAGCGATGCCATTATTCCCTAGAAAAATCTGTAGCATCTGATGATTGGTCATTTCTTGTACAACCAGCCAATCATGTTTCCAATTCGGAAAGAAATGACCAAGCACAAAAAATCTATGGATTTTTCTAGGGAACAATGGCATTGCTGATGATTTGTAATATATCAAGCAGTGAATTTTGTCGTCTTCATCAAAAGTCTGAAAGGTAAGAGTTTGACTTGATAATACCACGGTTTTCCATTTCAACTGGTGAAACCAAGTTCAGGTATGTATTTAGTATGCTATAAAGATTGTGTTCCACATGAGGTGATGTCAGTTTACTTATCAAGTTGAGTGTAAGAAACTTCCATTTTTCCAAGATGGGCAAGGTTATACGGGCTACTTGCACTGCGTATTATGGGCCCCGGGCCATATTTTGTGGAGAGGCGTTTTCTGAAAACACCAGAGGTGAACTGTGGGTTAAGTGTATGATTTGTGGAGACCACGGAGATGCGAAGGAGTGTGCTGTTAGGGTGTGATATGTGGGCTCACAATGATTGTGCTGGTTGCGAAAAAGATGTATACATTTGTAACTTCTGTAAATGAATTAAAACGAAAAAAATTGCCAGTTGGTTTATAATGAGCTACTTTCTTTTATTTTAATGCGGTATACAAGCGGACCTCCAATATATATCTAGATATTGATGTTGAAACAATGGTAGACCCAACTCTATTTTATATGAATTTATGAATAAATGAACATTTTTTTCTCAATTGTTGTCCTGTTGTTTTACATAAATATCTTGGGGCCCATATTACTCGCATAAAAAATGGTGATGGAAAAATGGTAAACTTTAGAAAAACCATTATATTCCTCTGAGGGCTGCGAAGAATACATCGGGATATAATGCAATTAGTGTTAGATAGTTCAGACAAGTATTCTGATTTATTTCCAATTTTTACACTGAAAATAAAAAAAGTTATTATAAAAAACCAAGTGGGGGCCCATATATCCACCCTTTCCCCCTATGTTTTTCAGTTACAAAGCACCATAGCAAATTAAACTTCAAATTCTTCTCATGGTATCAAATATTTTTGCTCCAGAGTAGAAGTGATAGTAGTTCTCACGTGAATAAAACGATTTTATCAAGATTTTTCCTTTCCAAGTCGTTAACTCAATTTGGCTCAGTTAGAACAACGTGGGATGATATAATGTTATCTCATCTCCAATGAGATTAAGTCGTTCCATTCGAACCAAATTGGTTTACCGATGAAATAAACTCTCCGCAAAAAAATTGGTAACGAATTTTCAAAATATTAATACATAGGGTAACAGTGAAATTTCATCATGATCTCTTTTTGGCCAATCATGGTTTTACAGCTCATCTGAATATAACTGAAATGAAATTTACATTAGAACCAATGTTGTGTGTATACTGCTACTGAAGTCAGCTAGATTAGAAAAAATTTGAATCCAACAGTCCCTACTAAGTTTTCATGATTGTGGTGATCGAAAAAATAATTTGGGTTACTGAAAAATAGTTGGATCAATTGAAAAAGTGGTTGGGAACTTTTGTTTACCATTGTGTAGAAACACTGATCAATATTTCTCTCAGTGTGGACTTCTTAATTTGTCACTTGGTAAACCGAAAGGATAGCACAGTTGATAAAAAATTATTCATTACAAATCCAATAAAGTTCACCTTTGAAGCAAGAATATCCTTGAAGTTGATTCAACGAGTGAGTTGTGACAACTTTTACATAATAAAATTGCAAAGTACAATCCAATTATCTTCGACTCGATATTCGGTATTCTTATTGTCATGTGATGTGTTCAAAAAAACACATGGCATATATATTTATGTACATGTAAATGGAGCGTGTTTCTAGAGAGTCGATGTAAAACGCTACAACATTTCTCGGTTTGATTTCTTGAGAAATCAATGAATGAAAACTCATTCAAATATGCATCAACTCTATAGATTTTTACTTAGTATAAGAAAAGGTGATGGAATCAAACATATAATGACAATGATTGAGTTTTTGATTGGGTTTTCTATAATTCAAAGAAAAATACAAGTGATAGTGAATATTCAACCAACGATTCGATTCATATGTTTCTGTTCAGAGAACGTTTCTCCATATAGCATCCATTGTTGAAGTACAATTCTTCATCCTCAACACTATCATCAATATCATTCTTTCATTTTCATTTCTCTGTTTTATTTTGTATTTTTGGAAACTTAGCAATTATAATATCATACATGATTCAGATGGGAGATTTGATATCTTCTTTAATTGAAAGTATACTTTTTGAAGATACAGGAATATGTCTTGCGATATCTTTTTGACAGGCGGGACATCACGATCACTCGCGTAACATTTTGAAATGAGTTTTAGGCAAATTTTCGTTGAAAATTCGTGTTTTAGATTGTTATTTGCATACCTTAAACTAAGTTACTTTATGAGCGCACGGGATCACTTTGTGACATGTATATTCACATATATTTTGTTTTATAATAATTCAAAAATAATTTTCCCTGGGAAAAAGAAACGACAAAAACTGATTGGGAAAGTCAAAATCCGCATAGAAAACGTTTCAAAATTTAAGACATATTCTAGAATATTTTAAATGATTCTGGACGTAAGAATGTTCTTGGATATTCATTGAATTGGTCAAATATCATCGAGCTGCACAAACTATTTTCAACATGTCTCGCATCTAAAACTTGTCTTCAAGGTATCTTTCAGGTGAAACATCTTTTCAGAATATATCTTGTAATAGTTTCAAGCAATAATTGGTTCAAACCTTATTTAAAAGTGTATTGCAAGGCATCTAAAGTCTGTCTAAAGATTTTCCCGTGAAAAAATTGTCTATTTTTGCTCACGCATGATCAGGACTGATGACTAAAGCCTGATCAGGCGTGATCAGGTCTCAATTTTGTACCCACCTGATGAGGATTAATCATACCTAATTACGCCCAAACACGCTTGAGTATGCTCCATGAGAAATTCATACAAAATCAATAAGGTTTTTGTAAGGAATGAAACTATAATAATGTTATCGAACACTAATTGATTGTTAATCATTTGTACTTATTGTGCTTATGCAGCTCCCATTTTCTAGTTTCCAGTTTTCAGGCATGATCATGCGCGATCAGCCATACGCGCCTGCGTTTGGGGCCAATTTAGCATGATCAAGCATATATATTTGTGATAAAAAAATAAACACAGAGTCATTTTGTATGAATATTCCTCAGTTGGTGAAATTTTGCATGATCACGAGCAGGGATGATTTGTCAGGCATGATCGCTGATGGTTAGGCTTGATCACGGGTTTCAACGTGGGTACAAAATTGAAGCTTTCGAAGTGATGGCAAAGCTCAAAAATGAACAACCAGGTGTAATCAAGCCCACTCACGTGTAGTCAGTATTGAACACGCATAATCAGACCTGAACGATGTTTTCACGGGTTAAAATTATAATGTACCTTGAAATTAAGAGTGATATATATATTTTTTTTTTCATTAGTGATTATAAACTTCACATCTAGTATTTTTGTGCAACTACTGTACTTTATTAAGATGTTTGTTTCAACCTTTCAATTTTTATCGGAAAAAATGAATGAATTGGAATGTGGAGGAGGATTTCTGCAATCTCTGAGAATATGGAAATGAAAATAGAACATGAAAATACAGAAAAGTATAAGCAACAAACTAGAAGATGAAATTTTTATATGCTACAAATATCAGTTTCTGAGCTATAAGAATTTTTCGCATACATGTATACAAAGCATTAGTAACTCAATGAACAGGGTTTTTAGGTGTAGTAAATAAAAGCAGAACTAGGAGGCATTCAAGATGGGGTTCTACGACAAAATGTTCTAAGTAAGACGGATCAATGATGAAATCAGTGACCAAAAATTGACGAAATAGTATAAAAAATGAGATGTGTGAGGCATGTTTATAGTCAAACTGGGGCGTAATAAGATAATATTACTGTGCATTGTGAGAGCATTCCATCATCAGGACGTTGCAAATTCAATTCTTCGATATCTTCTGAAATCTTATATACTCCATATATTCAATATCACTTGAATATTATATCACTCTTTTATCATTTCAATAGATTTGAATGATTCATTAATTTTCAAAACCAATATTTGTTTGATTTCCATCACAATATTTTTCTAACGATCATGAACAAAGTCAGGTGTACTGATATATACAGTATGTAGAAACACACAAGTATGTTAAATATACACAAGAATTACATGTAAATACGCGGAGAAAAAACTAAATTCAATTACGAGGAAGAATAGTTTTACAATAGAAGAGAGGTGGATATAACTTTTGTATATATATATTCATTTGGTTATTTGGTTTTTAATATAAAATATAACCCGATTACCTACCACTAGACTCCCTTGATTTACTGGAAAGGTTCGAACAAAAAATATAAAAATTTCACCCAACGACATTTTATCGGGGTTGTGATTTGATGATTGGATGAAGATTTATAAATATATATATACACTTACACGCGCGTCAAAAAAAATAAGAATCATTGCATAAATACATTTATGAGAGAAGACGTGATTTGGTGCCTTGAAAATTGATTAATAAGAATATATCTTCGTATAACATAAAGCAATTGCAATATAAAAGTGATTATCTGAAGTGGCAACAATTAGGGTAAAGAGAGTTTTAAAATATCAAAGATTCATGCCGAGACCAGATCTTTATTATTCTTAAGAACCTGTTATTCATACTTTGTTGATAGAAATTTAGTATTCTTAACGAGGATTGCTAAAAATGAAATGAAAATTTTAAGCCACGGATTGATCAACCCCATTTTTGCCAATCTGTCAATTATATTAACGAGAAAAAAGGCACTCAAGCAAATACCAGAAATGTCTAGAAGCTCCTGGTCTAGAAATCTAGAAGCAAGAGGGTCTAGAATATTTTTTCGCATTACAAAACCTGATTCAATTTTTATGATCATCTTTATTCCAATACAATTGCCTATAATTTCTTCCTACACAGGAAAAAAGTATTTCGATGAAGGGATAGTTGACTCATGATACATTGAATTAATTACTCTTGGGTTGATTTCAAATCAATCCATTTTGTCTCAAATGACTAACAGTTTTTCTGAATTTTCGAGGTTCTACCTCTTGATGTAAACCACTCAGAAATAAATAACACGGTAACATTTTCGATTACCTCAAATCTCTTCTTTTGAATCCCATAGTTCAAATTGACTCGTGTATTGATCATGGAAAGTAACAGCGAGTTTGGTTTTCCAAAATGTGGGAAAATTCGTCATTATTCCTTTCAAATACCGTAATCCCAACCCGTCCTTTCAACATAGTTATTAAACCATTGCATTTGGTATGAATTGCGTTTACCAAAGATCTGCTTTTTCAAACTGTGATGAAATTTTTCGAAAATTTCGATAGGAAGTAAAAGAATTGCAAGAAATTATGTAATTCTTGATTCCAAGTTTCTCTCTCTTGTTGTTTTTTCTGTTGGACTGTTGAGAAAGTGAATTATTCCTGTTCGTGGATTTATAACTATCATCATATCGTACAATGAATATGGATGATACACTATAAAAAATTTTTATGGGAAATTTCACATAAATGTTCAGAAGTAATTAACACACACATGGGTCATTATACTTCTAAGGTTCCCTCGAATTTGGGACTTTCCCTAAACGTGCATATTGAATGAAACAATGAATCGATGTATCTAATGGAAAATGACTTGAATAATCAAAAATAGTACAAATTGAATAATGCGAAACGATTTTTGTATTACTGAACGAAATTTTTTTTACTCCCCAAATCCAAGATCAAAGTTAACATACTGTTCTAAAACATCATGTCACACGCATATTTTCATAGTAAAACCTTGGATCTATTCATGATTTTTCCAACAACCAGGAGTTTGCAGACCGGAATTGAGTACAAAACTAATAGTTCTTTCCAACACTATTGACAAAATTGATGAAATATTTTCCGATAAATTTTTCAAGTTCAACTTTGTCCACATATTTGGAGTCCTGTCCGTTACGACGTTCTTAAGTCAGTGCCATTTTCCTATGGCACGTTAAATACCCAAGATTTACATATCAATAAACATCTCGGTGCCTATTAACTCAGAATTGAAGCGCATGATGGCGCTGTAGTCAATGATTGCGTCATGGTGTTTGTCACCATTACGGGGGTTTACTCGGTAAGTATTTGATATATTGGGTTGGCCATTTTTTGTATGGTACATCAATTGGTTATGATAAAATTAACGTAGCAATAATGTGAGAATATTGCACGAATTCGATGTGAGAATTGTTATTGTAAGAAATGTCCTCTGCATGAAACACCACTCCGTTATGGTAATCCACAAAAGCTGCCGAAAACCATGAAGCGATTGCTGATTTATATAGAAGCTTGTGTCTAAGGGTTTTTGAGGTCGCTGATCACGAATCTGAGGTGAGATTTTCAAAATTCAATATGGCGGAACCAATATGGCTGATCAAAATCTCAGAATTCAACAAATTTCCTTCAAACTTTGTACTTGGGGGTTTTTGGGATTGCTAATTACGAATCTGGAATCAGATTTAGCAAATTCAATATGGTGGATCCAATATGGCGGGCTTGGATCCAAAAGTTCCTTGAATTTCCTCTCAATTCTGTTAAAAGTTAGGCAAAATGATCCGTTGGGGGGAGGGGGCAATTTGATGAGTTTGAGAATCAAGTCAAATGTATGTCAGTGATTGGTTCGTCTTTTCAAAAATGGTTTTCTATTGGTGGGTTCTCAAACTCATCAAAATAACCCTCCAACGGAGTACTTTGACTCACTGTGGTTGAGGGTTTTTGGGGTTGCTGATTACGAATCTGGAGTCAGATTTCATGAAATTCAATATGGCGGACTTTAATTTAAAAATTAAACAAATTCTCTCGAAATTTTGCAGTCCAGCGTTTTTGGGAGCGTTGATCACAAAAATGGTTTCAGATTGATTGTCAGTTGGAACGTAATGAAGGGGGCCAGAATGCGATAAACAGAATTATTTTTGTGCAATACATAAATTCTCATTCCATTTGTTCATGTTAAACTACAATGGACAATCACTAATTCATTGGTATATATGCGGTCAATTGGATATTACATTGAAACTTTTTCGTACTGCAGAGATAGATTGAAAAAAAAAATACTCAAAATGATATTTCGGGGGGAAATATCTATAACTTTTCCGAATCGAGTTCCACGTTGAATCACTCAACGGCATTCGAAATAGGAGGCTTTGAACTATCAAAACTGCTATAGTGAAAATTTTCTCCATAATTTTTTTTCATAAAAAATTATGAAATCAAAACTTGAGTAAGAATTGGCATTCGAATTCAAGAAGAAGGGTTGGAAAAAACACTTCTGTTGGCAAAACTGTACTGCTGAAAGTCTCATACACATATATTTGAGTGCATCTAAACCAATATCACATGAAATGTGAAAAAAATCAAGTTTCATTTTTTTCACACGTTTGTACCTTAGAAGTAAAATGACCCACATGACAATGATAGTAAAAATCCCATGAAGGTTGGAATTTTTAGTCGAATTTATGGGAAATTTCATATACATTTACCAGACATTGATTTTCTACCCGGGAAAAAACCATCCACGCCTGCTCACGTCTGATCAGGTCTCATTCATCAGGCGTGATCAGGCCTCAATTTTGTACCCACGTAATCAGGACTAATCACACTCAATTACGCCTGATCCTGCTTGATTATGCTCTATTATGCATGAAAAATTCATACAGAATTAATAAGTTGTATAATTTGACAAAAAGAAGAGTTCCTTTCATCGCTTTTTTTCTAATTTGATGGAAGACTAATGTATTGTCAATCATTTCTACTCATTATGCTTATACAGGAGCCTTCCGAAGTAGCTGACCTGATCATATGGTCATGACCAGACCACCTTTGATTGGTTGAGGAGTGATCAAATCATGACCAGATGATCAGATCAGCTACTTCGGAAGGCTCCACAGTTTCCATTTTCTAGTTTCCAGTTTTCAGGCATGATTGCGCGTACTTGGGCGTACGTGAATGTGTTCGGGGCCGATTTGACATGATTAAGCATGTGCATTCGTGATAAAGAAATCAACACAGTCATTTGGTATGAATGCTTCTCATTTGGTACGATTTTGCATGATCATGGGCGAGAATAGTCTGTCTGGCATGATTGCACGCGGTCAAGCTTGATCACGGGTTTCCACATGGGTACAAAATTGAAGCCTTTTTAATTACGATTGAGCTAAACAATGAATAATCAGGCGTAGTCAGGCCTAACCACGTGGAATCAGTGTTGAGCACGATAAATTTTGCCAAAAAATGTTCATGATCAGGCCTGAACACGCCTAATAAGACCTGAACGATTTTTTCACGGGTATTGCATGATCGGAATTTTCCGGCTGTTGCGTATAACAAAATTCCGATTATTCTTTACGGTGTAGCTAATAATTGTCATGAAATTTGAGGGAAACCCAAATCTCGCGTTTCTTTAGCCTCCGAACTTTTCTGACATTGTCCAACTTTTATCAGGTGAATATTGTGAACAAGAAGTAAGGTGAAATTGTCATTAAAAACTCCCGGGAATTAGGCGGGCAGGTAAATTTTTTTTTCTTAGGTTGGTAGGACAGTTTATAACATTTGCCAAGCGTCTGTTTGTCAAATGGCTTAATTATCTCCGAGTGACACGTGTTTTTGTGAACCACCGAAAGTAAATTTTTTGATTTTTACAATGGGTGATTTTGTTGAGCAAAGAACTTGCATCAAATTTTGTTTGTGGAACGAATATTCTTGTGCGGACACGTTGAAAATGTTGCGGAAGGCCTTTGGTGATCAAACTATGGCACAATAAAACGTTTATAAGTGGTACAACGAGTTCGAAGCGGGCCGAGAACGCGTTGAAGACGAACCGCGCTCTGGACGACCATCAAAGTCTACCGACGTACATAGGGCCGAAACTGCCATTTACGACGACAAAATTCAAAAAATGAAGTTTGTAGTTGGGGATATTTGAACATTGAGATGAGTAAAGTAATGTCTCAAGTATTAGAATTCAGATATGAGAAGATCTGATTCCTTCCCCCTGCCCTTTTGTACCAGTTCAAAATTATCCTTCCCTGAGGTATCATTCGCATGACCAGAGACAGTAAAATAACGACTATGTTCAAAGAGAAAAGTCTGTGTCTCGAAAAGTGAACTGATTGAACTTTTCAAAAATGGAATCTACTACTGAAAGTATATAGAATATACTAAAAATCAGTGGAATATCAATTCATTGAGTAACAAATTATGACGGAGCAATGATTGCATGTGATTTTCATACCTCTGTATCTTAAAATTCGTTTGGTTTTTGAGGAAAAAGTGAAAAGAGCGCCTGGTTCCATCACCTTACATATTGAAGGTTGCAGATGAAAGCCTCACCTACAAAATGGAACAAAAAGCGGCGCCACCCGTCTCCACCTAAAGAATTCTCTCAATTTTTTGTGAAGGAAGGTCTCTCAGATCACATAGTAGCAATCACGAAAAATTTGTTAGAATCATAAGGCATTATCTAATTCGCTCGGAATTTGTTTCTCGGGGGTTTTCAGGGTCGCTGATTAGGAATCTGTTATCGACATTCCCCAATTCAAAATGGCGGATCCGATATGGCAAACCAAACGTCTGAAATCCATCGGTTTCACCTTTGCCAGTGGGTCAACTATCAGAAGATGTACTTGAGACGGGCCATAAAGAGTATAAAAGATTGGGACGTTATTATTCCAGAAGAACTTCGAGAATTAATACGAATAGTAACATATTGAACTGGATCCTGGTCAGGCCCGGATTACGATATCAGGCGCCCCTATGCCAACAAGAGGTCCACCGCCCACTTAAGGAATTCAAAATCACAAAAAATACACTTTATCAGAAATAAATTTTTTCCCAAGCTTATGCCCCCCCCCCCCCTCCCAAAGACCTGGCGCCCTGCGCCATGGCGTAGTTGGCGTATTGGGTAATCCGGGCTTGATCCTGGTATCCTCAGATCCTATTGTGACAAATGAGCGAGAAAAACCCCAAAAACATACAGCCCACTTTAATAGCATTGTATTGAGCGTGTTGAAACCACCTACTTTCTGTTGTGCTGATGATCAAACGTTCGATAATGATGGTGATAATAATCAGGAGTGTGATAATGATGATGAAAATGTGGATTCAGCATAATAAGTTGGTTGAAGTTATATATGATGTCCTTATTTGAATGATTGAAAATACAAGAATGATTTCAAATGAAATTGTTTTGTTTATTTTGAATTATATAGGCACTTGAGTCTGAATGAGCCTAGGCAGGCATTTTTTGACTGTTCAGACCCGAGTTTGAAGGGAATCCGGAGAATTTTCGGAATTTCGTCTGTCATATTGGATACGCCATTTTGGGTTCTGGAATTTTGATAACGGATTTGTAATCAGCGACGTAAAATACCCCCCAGTACTGAGTTTCAGGGAAATCTGATGACTTTTTATAATTTTCGTCCGTCATATCGAATCCGCAATCTTAAATTTCGGTTTTGTGACAACAAATTCTTTATTAGCGATCCCCAAAATCATTCCTACACGAGTTTGAAGGAAATCCGAACAATTTTCGAACTTTTGTCCGCCATATTGGATACGCCATTTTGAATTCCGGAGTTTTGATAACAGATTTGTAATCAGCAACCAAAAAAAAACCCAAGTATGGAGTTTTAAGGAAATTTGATGGCTCCTGATATTTTTGTCGTCGTAATTGGCAATTTCAGCCCTATGTGCGACGAGAGCCACGTCTAAAAAGATTTGGTGCTTGAAAATCGTCGATTGACAATTAGAGACCTCGCTGATAGTGTTGGAATATCATTTGGCTCAGCCCACACCATTTTGAAGGATGCTTTGTGTCTCAAACGCGTCAAGTCTCGATTGGTGCCAAAATCGCTCAATTTTTTGCAAAAACAGCGTCGGGTTGATGTGTGTGAAACTTTGCTGTCTGACTATCAGGACCACTTGGAATGCATCATTACTGGAGACGAAATTTGAATTTACGCATACGACCCTGAAACTACCGACCAATCCAGCGAATATCGTGCAAGAGGTAAAGCAAGACCAAAAAGACGACGGCAAAGTCGATCGAAAATCAAGGTTATGTTGACAGTTTGCTTTGATTGTCGTGGTGTGGTGCACTATGAATTCCTTCCACCGGGCCAAACTGTCAACAAAGAATATTATTTGAGCGTTATGCGTCGTTTGCGTGAAGCTATTTGTCTAAAACGGCCGGAATTATGGGCGAACAACTCTTGATTCCTTCATCACAATAATGCACCGGCTCACACTGCATTGGTTCTTCGCGATTTTTTTGCCAAAAATTCGATTCATATCGTTCCGCAACCACCGTATTCGCCTGATTTGGCTTTGTGCGATTTCTGGCTATTCAGCAAACTCGAAAGGCTAATGCGGGGACGCCGTTTTGACACGATTCAGGAAATAAAAACCGAATCGAAGAAGGTCTTGAAGGCTATACCGAAAGAAGACTATTCCGACTGTTCTGAGGACTGGAAAAAGCGTTGGCGAAAATGCGAATTACTTTGAAGGGGATGAAATTGATTTGGAAGAATAAATAAAGAATTTACATCTTATAAACAAATTCACCTTACTCTTCGATCACAGTATTACAGTGATCCCAGGATGCGAGAACACGGAGAAAAAGGAATAGTTGCAGCAGCTACTGAAATAGTTGCTGCAGCCACTCAGTATTCAGGACAAGCAACACGTTAGCTGCCTTAACTTACTCAAAATACCTTAGGTATTTACGTTAGTTACTGCAACTATCTAGTGAAATGAGGCAGCTCCCGTGTTCCTTCTCCTGATTATTGAGTAGCTGCAGAAACTACTTAAGTAGATGGTCGCAAATCGATTATTCAAGTAGTCGCTGCAACTATTTCTTTTTTTCCGTGTGGGAAATGCAGTTTTTCATGGCATAAATTTGATTCTCAGTGGCTTATCGTCATTCACAGTTAAAGCCAGGTCTACTTTTCAAACTCTTCATGTCCTCTTTATTGACTTTACAGACACTTCTACTGCACGCTTAGTTGTCCCCTCTATTTTCATCAAAGATTCTTTTAGTTTCAAAAGAATTTATTAAAGTCTCTTTGTGGACTGCTATACTGAGAGGCACTATTATAGTGTTCTTCCAATTAAAGTGGCTTCGAGATGAATTATGGGAGTTTTTATATAAAATTGAGAACTTTCTTGGAATACAACAATAATTTCGTGTAAGGCAACCAATTGGAATATTTTATCATCCACTGCAGATTGACTTTTCTCTCCTGGATTTTCGAAATATCGATCAAAAATTTTGTCGAAGATAAAAAGCTTCCCATTACTCCGTAACGAGGGAGCAAAAAGGTATTCATGAAGATTTTAGCGCCATGTAATTTTTACCCTTATCACCAAAATATATATAAAATAGATTGAGGATGAAACTTCTTTTTTCCTGTGTGGAAGGATTATTGACTGTATATCCAAGCATATGTGTGATATACGTTATGAATGAATACTTAGTTAAGTTGAGTGAACATATAAAACTCATCCGAAAGAAAAATATCCGTTCCTCGTTTAGAAATGAACATATGAGCACTGACGAGATAAAATCATAAAAGATAATATTCTGATAGAATTTATCAGTCTATCGTTATCCACGGATTATCGTAGATCGATCTTTCCTCCGTTCGGATGAATATTCATCTGTCGTACTCAAAATAACTATCAGACTCGGGATGGGAATGCAAATGACGCGAATCGATGATTACCTTTTTAGTGTAACGATGTCGTGAGAGGAGTGGCGCGGACTTAGACGTGGTGGTCTTGTCTTTATCGGAGAAGGCGTCGACAACATCCTTTTGTAATTATGCACGTGACTGTATCCTGACCTGGTGTCCCACTGGAGGAGCCTTTGACCACCGAGGTCACTGTTTGTTCGGCGCACATGTTGGTGCCGAGATGCGCGGCTTTGTAAATCTGCCTGAAAATCATGATATTGATAAGAATCAATAAGCTATTAACGACCTTTATTATGAGATATTGGGAACTCTCTGTACCCACAGATAAACCTCTGTTAGTTGATTCCAAGGAATGCGTGGTATTTTATATATACAATGAATTCTTTCATGATATATCGGCGAGAGATAGGTATTATTAAAGATGCATATACTATACGATAATCGAAGAATCATCATTTTGAAAGATCTCCACGTCAGAGTTAACTTGACACCATTGCGTTGATTGTAAAAATTTGCAATGTCAATGTAGGCGATCAATTTCGCATGATTCGTTGCCAACGGAAAATTTCCAATCGTGTGCAACACTTGCATTATATTTTAACTGTGATTCAAATACATTGGCCCACAGGATAATGTTTTTATTATATTTTGCGTACTAGTTTATATGGAATTTCGAGATATATCTTTATGTACACAAACTGAATAATCATTCGAGATATAACACATTCCAGAAAGAAGAAACACTATATCTATATATTGATGTATGTATCTGGTGGAGTGCCTTTGATCTGAACACGTGTGTCAAAATTATATATACAAAGCGTACGTAATTAGGAGCTGGAGTGGTTTTGATACAAATATCTGTGCAGAATATTTTAACTAAATGTATTTTTTTTTATAACGTTGAAGAAAATGTGTTGTGTTTTTATAGCACGAAAAAATAAGAATGCCATGCAAGTAGATCAATTTTCGTCAATGTGTTTCAATCTGTGTGAGGCGGGAAATGGAAACAAAAATATTATTTCTAGATAGTTTGAACTGAGAAAACATTGATTTCCAAGAATGCAGTACAGGGTACTTTTTATAACATTATGTTTTGGGGATATGAAAAACTTGAAGTACGAATACTATTATACTTCACAAAAAGCAGTCATGTGTAACTGAAACTTCATTCATTATTTCAACCTTGCCTGGTTGTTCTAAGAACAGAGCCTAATTACGCTATAGTGTGTTACACATGAATGAGAACTGGTTAACATAACTGGTGTTCATATTTGTATCTAAATTACACAATTATTGTACCAAACAAATTTAAACTATTAGGTGTACAAATAAGTTTCCGCGGTTTGTCAAAAGATGGCCCCACCAGAAGGTTATGGAGAAATTGTCAGATGTAAAACGTAATATCCCAAGTTTAGTCATCTGGCAACACCATAACCTTAAAGTACTAGTGATTCCGTATCAGCATCACGTAATTTTTTTCGTGCAAAAATGTCAAGTTTTATTCCGAATAAGCATCATTTGCGGAAACTTTTGATTTACTTCTTGATTGTGAAAAAATCTGCAGCTGAGGCGCATCGATTGCTTCTAGAAGCATATGGTGAAGCTGCTTTAAGTGAGAGAAGTTGTCAGGAATGGTTTCAAAAGTTTAAGAACGGTGAGTTTGACGTTAAAGACAAAGAACGCAGTGGAAGGCCGAAAGTGTACGAAGACATGGAATTAGAAGTACTATTGGAGGAAGATTCGTCCCAAACGCAAAAAGAACTTGCACTTACTCTACAAGTGACTCAACAAGCAATTTCACATCGTTTAAAATCGTTAGGAATGATTCAAAAACAAGGAAATTGGGTTCCATATGAACTAAAGCCGAGAGACGTTGAACGCCGATTATGCATGAGTGAAATGCTGCTTGCCAGGAATAAAAGAAAGAGTTTTTTGCATCGTATAGTCACTGGTGACGAAAAATGGATTCACTACGATAATCCAAAGAAGAGAAAGTCATGGGTTAAGCCCGGCGAACCATCAACATCGACAGCTAAGCCGAATATTCATGGAAAACACTCATGCTGTGTATTTGGTGGGATCAGCTTGGTGTCGTGTATTATGAATTGCTGAAACCAAGCGAAACCATTACTGGAGCTCTCTACCGAACACAATTGATGAGATTGAGTCGGGCACTTAAGGAAAAACGCGCCCATTACTACTCCAGACACGACAAAATTATTCTTTTACACGATAATGCTCGTCCACATGTTGCGGCGCCGGTAAAAACATACTTGGAAACACTCAACTGGGAAGTTTTACCCCACCCGCCGTATTCACCAGACTTAGCCCCTTCTGATTATCACCTGTTCCGGTCGATGGCACATGGTCTGTCTGAGCAGCGCTTCACATCATATGAAGACACCAAAAATTGGGTAGATTTGTGGATAGCGTCAACAGATGAAGAGTTTTTTCGACGGGGTATCCGAATGTTGCCAGAAAGATGGGGAAAAGTAGTGGCAAATGATGGAAAATACTTTGAATAAAACGTAATGTACTTTTCCTTTACAATAAATTCCTAACTTTTTATAAAAAACCGCGGAAACTTATTTGTACACCTAATACATAGCAAATGAATGATTGAGGTATATGCACCAAAAATCATTCATTCTTTTCTGAAGAACAAAATTCCAAAGAATTAGCTTCTTCCCCCATTCTAACGTAGATTTTCTCTTATGAAGGGCTCACTTAAGGGGTAACACCACAGTAACCTCTCCAAAAATAACGCTTTTTCAGACTTTTTTTTTCGAAAATTAGAAAGTTCCTATTCAAATTGAACTACATGAAAGTGTCCCGCTACTATTAACGTACAAAATAATTTTATAGTGGAATTTTATTGTGAAAAATGGCGGCTTGACAGGTGAATGACTGGAGCACTATGAAAATTCATGGTCGTGCGTGGGATAAATAACTCAGTCCAGAATTGACGTAGAACACAGAACCAAAAATAATTATTTTCTGTAATCCAAAAGCTAGTGAAATACGTATCCGTTTTGAAAAATGTGCATTTTCCACGAAATGGCATCGGTTTGAAGAAAAAAGTACACTGAGAGAAATCATCTATTATAAATTACTCGACTCGCTAGTATATTGAGGATATACTTGCATTTTAAGGTTATATACCAAACGCTCTCATCAAAAGCATCAGACTTTCTATTATAAAATGTCATTATTCTACCATTAACTCCCAGAAAGTCTGGTACTTTTGAAGAGAATGTTTGGTATATAACTTCAAAATGCAAGTATATCCGCAATATACTAGCGAGTCTAGTAATTTATAATAGACAATTTTTCTCCGTGTAAAATTATTAGTCGAACCTATGTTTGTAGTTTACGGTATATCATTTTCGGGTCCTCAAAGAGTACTTTAAGCCAAAAACAAATTTTTTGATTTTTTTAAAATTCCACTGTGTTGTTACCCCTTAACAATCCACGGAACCACCAAAAGATACCTTTTAGCCCTGATATAAAGAATCCATTAAATCCCATTAGTGAATCAGAATATTGAATCAAATCCAATGGGATTCCTGTTACTTTCAATTCAATCCTGTTCAATGTTCTGATTCACTAATGGGATTTGATGGATCTTTTCATCAGGGAGATGTCTAAAACAGATCTAAGTTTTGAAAGTATATTTTAGTGGATCTAAAATCAATCTTTCGGCAAAATGTCTTTAAATTATCGTGAGGTGCATTTTTAGAACATGGATTGCTCTGTGAGGGATAGGGATGCCGGACCTCTAGTCGGCCTATCCTTCTCAAATTATTCGGGACTGGACTAATAAGAGTTCCTCATTTCCATTCAGCAGTCCAGCATATGGGTCGACGTGGGTTCCTAAATGAAAATGACTCAATTACATGATGCCCTTTTCAAATAATTTGTGAAACACAGTTTGGTTCGTGCACGTTTGCTAGAATCACCTTGTTTTCAACTGACAGAATTCATTATAATATTAATTCAATAAACCACGAGAAATATGGCTATGAATGGATGGGAGTTCAACTAGTCAACTGCGAGAAATCTGGATCCGCATGCAAATTTGGAGATTTTACTCGCAACGGGATAATATAGAGTACACACCACAGTTATCAACATACATATATTAATTATTATTAGCGTGTCTGCAATGAAAGTTGTGGTCAAAATTTATATTTTTTCCGCGCTTGGATAATCAGTGGGCAAACATCAGGGGTCTGTGGTCTATGTTTCTCAAGTAAAGTAAAAAAGATAGGGCATTGATTCGGTTTCTGGAAATTCGGTATTCTGTAAGTTTGTCATGGTTTCGAAATCATTCTCGAAATCACCCACAAAGTAGAAAGATTTTGTTCCTTTTTTAATTCAATCTGAATAAACGAGAAATAATTTTCGTGACGTACGCGATGGATTTGATTCACAAATGAGATGGAATTTTACTGTGATCAAAGAGTAAGGTGAATTTGTTTATAAAATATAAATTCTTCGTTCATTCTTTCAAATCAATTTCATCCCCTTCAAAGTAATCCCCGTCCGATAAAACGCACTTTTGCCAACGCTTTTTTCAGTCCTCGAAACAGTGAAATAGTCTTTTTTCGGTATAGCCTTCAAGACCTTCTTCGATTCGATTTTTATCTCCTCAATCGTGTCAAAACGGCGTCCCCGCATTGGCCTTTTGAGTTTGCTGAATAGCCAGAAGTCGGGAGGAGCCAAATCAGGTTGCGGAACGATGTGAATCGAGTTTTTGGCAAAAAAGTCGCGAAGAACCAATGTAGTGTGAGCCGGTGCATTATCGTGATGAAGGAACCAAGAGTTGTGCGCCGATAATTCCGGCCGTTTCAGACGAAGAGCTTCAGCTTTGACGCTGAAATAATATTCTTTGTTGACAGTTTGGCCCGGTGGAAGGAATTCATAGTGCACCACACCACGACAATCAAAGCAAACTGTCAACATAACCTTGATTTTCGATCGACTTTGCCGTGGTTTTTTCGGTTTTGCTTTACCTTTTGCACGATATTCGCTGGATTGGTCGGTGGTTTCAGGATCGCATGCGTAAATTCAAATTTCATCTCCAGTAATGATGCATTTCAACTGGTCCTGATAGTCAGACAGCAAAGTTTCGCACACATCAACGCGACGCTTTTTTTGCAAAAAAACTGAGCGATGTTGGCACCAATCAAGACTTGACGCGTTTGAGACACAAAGCATCCTTCAAAATGGTTTGGGCTGAGCCAAATGATATTCCAACCCTATCAGCGAGGTCTCTAATTGTCAATCGACGATTTTCAAGCACTAAATCTTTGATTTTTTGGACGTGGCCCTCATCGGTAGACGTTGATGGCCGTCCAGAGTGCGGTTCGTCTTCAACGCGTTCTCGGCCCGCTTTGAACTGGTTGTACCACTTATAAACGCTTTTTGGGCCATAGTTTGATCACCAAAGGCCTTCCACAACATTTCCAACGTGTCCGCACAAGAATATTCGTTCCGCAAAACAAAATTTGATGCAAGTTCTTTGCTCAACAAAATCATCCATTGTAAAAATCGGAAAATTCACTTTTGGTTGCTTAAAAAAAACACGTGTAACTCGGAAATAATGAAATCTTTTGACAAACAGACGCTTGGCAAATGTTATAGACAGTCCTACCAACCTAGGAACAAAAATTTACCTGCCTTCCTAATGCCCGGGAGTTTTGAATGACAATTGCATCTTACTTTTTGATCACAGTAGTACATTCGAAGACTGGTCGGTGTGAGGTATAATAACCATGCGTTTAAAAATTTCTGCGTGTACGTAACATTTCCAGACCTCGACATTTATGCAGATATATAAAAACTTTACTTGAATGATTTATTACTGCAATTGATAACTTCAATTATATTTTTTACCTTAAACTTGTCGATTAACAATTGATTGATGAGTTCAGATTTGGGTCGTAATTTATCGGCAACTCGCCTACGAGGGGCTGGTGGACTGTCCGTTTCATCAGGAACGTCTGTGTCGTGGGATTCAGAACTGTCACCGCCCCCAATTAAACCGCCCCCGCTGCCGCCAGTTAATGTACTACCAGATACCTTCCATGGCGAAACATAAAAGTTGATTTATTAATGATTTTACGAATAACTCATGTGAATTTGATTATGCTAATGAAAAAGATTCAAAATTCTTCTACCATCTTCGAATTTTGAGAAGATATCTTGTATCTCATAGTCTTGGGTCCAAAAACTTCCTAACCCAGGTTTGACAGCACAATTTACGGATTCTAATCATTTCCATACAGCATGTTCAGAACTTCCAAGAACATTCTTAGCATTTCCAACCTCTTGCGCTACTCAAGTGGTCAAATTAATTCGCTCTTCAATTGGCATAACATGTTAGCAATGATTGGTAACATCTTGCAATACTTAAGGGAAGGTTCTCATCAACGAAAAATAAGGTGAATTTTATGATAATTTTTTTCTCATGTACGATGAAGATTACGATGATTCAGTTTATAACCTTGGTTTGGTCTGGATACTGATTTGTACGCTGTTACCGAGTAGGAACATACTCTACCTGCCTACAACGTATTCAAATTCTGTTCATGGTATAAAACTATTGAAAATGACTTGATAATATAGGGGTATTCGTTTTATAATTCATTTCCATACTGACATTCCATCCATCATTCATTTACTGACTGCCTCATTAGCAACTACATCAAAGAACGTATGAATTCAATGTATGTGATTTTGAATGAGATAAGGTAACTGCGGGTTGTATCGACCTCGTTGGTTATAACGGCCGCCTGAACTTGGTTTCATATCGGCCACTATTTTCATATATTTTTCTTG
Source organism: Gonatopus flavifemur (assembly GCA_018340375.1). Lineage (NCBI taxonomy): Eukaryota > Metazoa > Arthropoda > Insecta > Hymenoptera > Dryinidae > Gonatopus > Gonatopus flavifemur. The sequence continues at coordinate 23,965,521 of JAFFJZ010000004.1, forward strand.
AATACTACGAACTTCGCATAACGAACTACACAACGCAGGATAACTCTTCGATGTTTCAAGAACATAAAAGTAAAAGTTATAAATGGCTTGTATTCCTGCTTAAATAGAAAATTGTTTTTGCCAAGAAGGTGACTTGCGCCCCCAAACATAAAAATTTGTCAACACAAGCAGCAGTCTTAACCTCGAACACTGGAAAGTCAGTACGTTTGAATAAGATATTATGATCGCTTTTGGCAATTCTTCAAATCAACATACGATGAAAGTTTCGCATTAATGAAAAAATGTTTGAGTTCGCAAAACTGACAAACCCGTTGAGTGTATCGGCCAGTTGATTTACATTTTCAACTTCAAAACGTATGTTTTTTTGGCAATTAATAAACATCAAAACAGATAATAAAACATGTATGTTTTGAAGGAAATGGCATCTAGATCATAATATTCTATGGACGATTTGAAGAAAGCTATTACTGCTGTACAAAATGGATTATCCATACGACAAGCAATCAAATCATTCAATGTTCCACGATCAACCCTACAAGATACAAAATTTTGATGAAATTGATTGATTTTATTATGATTAAAAAAATTAAAATGCTAATGAAAAATAGAAATATACAGCCAAATAATTCATCCTGCATTGATAAAGTTCATAATACTATTCCAATAAGAAATGTATTTATCAATTGCCGGCTGAAAACCCCATCTTATGGTGGCTGGAATGATCAGCAACCGGCCGATATACGCATCATCGAAGAACTTTTTATTTTGGCGATTACTAAAAATAAATCTGTGTATTCAGAGTTCATTTAAATGGATATTCTGTTATGATAATATATAAGAAATCACGGTATTCTTGTGGTATACGGTCTACGTAGGTCCTTGGATTGTCGTATGCGGTCTACCGGGGTAGACCGCATGCTGCAGTGCATACGGTTGCTGTATGCGGTCTACCCCGGTAGACCGCAAGCTGCTTACTATATGCTTCTTGTATGGGGTCTACCCTGAGCAGAGTGCATACGATAAGGGTAAGGATTGTATTATGCGGTCTACCCCGGTGGGTGGGAAACGACCTCGATAAACTGCAGCATGCGTAATGAAAAGCAGTTCAAGTGCAGGTAAAAATGCAGAGAAATAACAGTCTGGTACTTATGTGGAAACACCGAGACTTGCTGAATTGCTTATTCATGCAATTAATGATTCTTCGCTGCACTCGATGTCTTCATGCGATTACTGATTTGATCATGGAATCCTAAGTTTGTTTACGGAATCGTGAATTCAATTATGCAATTGTTTATTCTTTTATATATTCCTTGATTCATTCATGCTGCAAATGCTGCGCACATGAAATTAATGATTTGAACGTACAATTAATAGTTTTCTCGTTGAATCAACGATTTGTGCATGCAATCAACAGTTTGCTCGTAGAACTAGTAATTTGCACATGCAGTTAATGACTTGGTCACGCAGTTGATGTTTTTTTCATGCGATTAAGGTTTTTCTCATGCCGTTGTTCATTTGCTTTGTACTCCCTCTGTGATGAGCACATTCTCAAGCAGCTCTTTCGCACGTAATTGCAAACAATAAATGGTGTTGAACGATCACGGTGCATTACTATTATTATTATTTCTTTCCTTTGCTTTCCACGCTCACTTTTCAGTTACCGCATTTACTACTCCGTTTACTTGTGCTTTTTCCTTCACTTTTTTCATTTCAGTTCCTGCAGTTCGTTTTCTGTACTACTTGCCTGCTTCTTTTCCTATGCTTTGCCGCTTTCTCACGGTAGACCCCATACAACAGTCGTTACGGAAGCACCTTGCGGTCTGCCCAAGTAGACCCCATACTGCAACCGTCACCGTTGTCGTATGCACTCTACTTAGGGTAGACCTCATGCAAGAAGCATATAGTGAGCACCTCGCGGTCTACCGCAGTAGACCGCATACTGCGACCTTATGTGGGGCAGTATGCGGTCTACTCCGGTAGACCACCAGTCTCCGGTAGACCGCATACGACAAGAATACCGAAATCACACTATAATCTTGAATGATTGAAATATTTAACTGAGTATTCAAAATTCTTGATGGACGAGGAAGTATCCTTAAGTGGCCGATACAATCCACAGTTACCTTACGAAATGGGGGACGGAAAAAAATATCAGTTGAAATAACTATTCAACTTGTAAGCGCATATGGTCCCACTTTTTTTGTTAAACTGACAAATTAATCCATTGATTCGACCAATTTGAAATAATTCACTAAAAAAATTGGTTGAATCAACGGAAAAATTTGTTATTCCAACGAAGAGAGATGGGTTCATATGCTCTCTTATACAAGCTAAATAGTTATTTCAATCTTTTTTCTCCGTGAACTGGAAACACTTTTTTTGGCATTCATTTGAAATTCAACAAAATTTATGAAGTTTCATCAATGTTTGATATAATTTTGTCCAAATGGAGAATGAAATTCAATACAGTTTCAACGAAACTTTCGACCAGAGGAAAGAAGAAATACTTTTGAACATGTACTTTTGTGAGCCACCATCAAAGAGTCAGAATATTCAATTACCTACACGGAGAGAAGTATATAGGATTGATTGCCATTCGCCCTAGTTTTCTTCGCGACTTTAGAATAAAAATTGAGTCACGACTCGCGATTTGGTGATCATTCCGATGTTAACCTGTTGTTTCCATAGTAACGTGAACAGTTTACTGCACCCACTCCGGTTTTGGGTGGTACTTATTACAATTTTGAAATATCTGTCACCGAATTACTATTCTTCATAGTCACCGTTACTGTATATTTTTTCCCGTGTATACACATCGAATCAATATATATATATATATATATATATATTTGATATATCAAATCAAATGTAGTACAGATGAAAAAAAAATAATAAGATGTCATGTAATGTATCTTCACATTACTGATCAAATTTTGTCAAATTTGCATAGTTGTCCACTTAGAGAATGGACAAATACTAGGATAGTTTTCTTATTGGCATTCAAGCTTGATTAAATATAATATATTCCGGAATATTGGATTTCGACACAGCCACTTTAGTCTAAATAGCACAAGAGTTCTAAAAGAGTTCAGAACTAATGGAATGGATTCATAAAGAACTCTTGCAGGACGTTTGTACTATCTGGGAAGACGTTGAGTGGATACCCGTATTTGAGCTGACGAACATTCAGGCGTATAATCTTTCAAGTTTCTGAAATGCCAATAAAGTCCAAGTCCATGTCATGTGGCTATATCCAGGCTTACGGCGAGCCAAGTGTCGATTAAAGCTTGGTTGACGGAAAATAAATCGAATGCAGCAAAATATGCTTAATTCTAGCATTGATCTCTGAGGTGCTATTGAGGGTTGGTTAGCTGTGACGGGCCAAGCATCAGTCGAGACTTGGTTGACGAAAATTCAATCAAATACGGCAAAATATGCTCGGTCCTAACATTGGTATCCAAGGCTCTATCAACGCTTAGTCAGCTACGGTGGGCCAAGCATTGGCCAAGGCTAGGCTAACGAGACTTGGCATACCAAGCTTGACGCCGGTCATGGTCCAATTGTCAGTTTGGGTATGACTTGCCTGGGTAGGTGTTTCGTTAGTCTGCGATCAAAATTTCTCGTATTCAAAAATTCCCTTTGAGCCTCAATTTGTGAGATATAAGCATTTTTATAGATATTTTTAAATCCAAATCACTCAGAAGCACTGTATGCTACATACTTGAGTCTGATACCGTTCGCTAAGTTACACTGGGAAAAGTGAACTGTAACCATTACCATGCAAAAATGGTAGTTGAATGACAAAATCTCCAAGTTGATGATGACGACTACGTTATTTGGTATTCATCTTCATGTAAATGGTAACCATTCCCATGTGCATGAATATGGCTAAGATTCTTCATAGTATCCGGAACCAAATTCGCAAAGCTGTCCTCCGATTACTATTTGTACATGGTAATCATTGCATATATTTTTCTTGAATACTACGAACTTCACATAACGAACTACACAACGCAGGATAACTCTTCGATGTTTCAAGAACATAAAAGTAAAAGTTATAAATGGCTTGTATTCCTGCTTAAATAGAAAATTGTTTTTGCCAAGAAGGTGACTTGCGCCCCTGAACATAAAAATTTGTCAACACAAGCAGTCTTAACCTCGAACACTGGAAAGTCAGTACGTTTGAATAAGATATTATGATCATTTTTGGCAACTCTTCAAATCAACATACGATGAAGAATTACTCAGTGTAGAGTGTACTCTCAGTGTAGAGAACGGTGGATCTCTGGAGAAAAATGGAAGTATCCTACCATATTTCAATCCAAAATTATAGCGTTTTAAAATTTTTAGGCTTCATGCCAATCAGAATCCAGGAACTTTAAATCATTATAGCTCCCAAATAAAGAATACCTGGATAGTTCACTTTTTTTTCAACGGATCCATCGCTTTCCACAACGAAAAAAATGTTTTGTTGAAATGTGATCAACCAAACGTTTTGTTGAAAACCATATTATTTCTTTGTTGCACACCTTTGGTTTCTAGGTAAATACATTTTGCTTGGGAAACCAAATCATATCGTCTGCAGACTGAAAATGTTTTGACCTGATGAGAAACCCATGGGTCAGATTGAAAAAAAAAATCACCACCAGCAGACTAGAACACAGGTCTTCGGGACTGGAGGCGGAGGCTCTATCACTGAAGCCACTGGCGATCACTTGGATAGGGGACCTTCTTTGCATATATCAAGTTGTGTTCATGTTTCAAACTCGAACTTCAAGTACTAAGCCGTGTTAGGATTGGAGTGAGGATGATTTTCATCACGAATATCTATGGTACACGTACACATGACTTTCATTGAAAAGTAACTCCGGGCTCTTGCGACATTTCCATGTAAGATTCAATTAACAATGCATCTCAGTGCACTAGTTTATATGATTGTAATGAATCAAAGTATTCTTCCATGCAGGAATGTATTATTTTATTAACGACACAAAACTTTTCATGTGCATTTACGTTTCAGAAATGCAAAAGAATATTTTCACTACAAAGATGAAGTCATTATGAAGTGACAAAATTATTTTGTTTGTGGAACAAAACCGCGTGAGTTTTGTGAAAACAACCAAATAATATTAGGTGTACAAATAAGTTTCCGCGGTTTGTCAAAAGATGGCCCCACCAGAAGGTTATGGAGAAATTGTCAGATGTAAAACGTAATATCCCAAGTTTAGTCATCCGGTAACACCATAACCTTAAAGTACTAGTGATTCCGTATCAGCATCACGTAATTTTTTTCGTGCAAAAATGTCAAGTTTTATTCCGAATAAGCATCATTTGCGGGAACTTTTGATTTACTTCTTGATTGTGAAAAAATCTGCAGCTGAGGCGCATCGATTGCTTCTAGAAGCATATGGTGAAGCTGCTTTAAGTGAGAGAAGTTGTCAGGAATGGTTTCAAAAGTTTAAGAACGGTGAGTTTGACGTTAAAGACAAAGAACGCAGTGGAAGGCCGAAAGTGTACGAAGACATGGAATTAGAAGTACTATTGGAGGAAGATTCGTCCCAAACGCAAAAAGAACTTGCACTTACTCTACGAGTGACTCAACAAGCAATTTCACATCGTTTAAAATCGTTAGGAATGATTCAAAAACAAGGAAATTGGGTTCCATATGAACTAAAGCCGAGAGACGTTGAACGCCGATTATGCATGAGTGAAATGCTGCTTGCCAGGAATAAAAAAGAGGTTTTGCATCGTATAGTCACTGGTGACTAAAAATGGATTCACTACGATAATCCAAAGACGAGAAAGTCATGTGTTTAGCCCGGCGAACCATCAACATCGTCATCTAAGCCGCATATTAATGGAAAAATACTAATGCTTTGTATTTGGTGGGATCAGCTTGGTGTCGTGTATTATGAATTGCTGAAACCAAGCGAAACCATTACTGGAGCTCTCTACCGAACACAATTGATGAGATTGAGTCGGGCACTTAAGGAAAAACGCGCCCATTACTACTCCAGACACGACAAAATTATTCTTTTACACGATAATGCTCGTCCACATGTTGCGGCGCCGGTAAAAACATACTTGGAAACACTCAACTGGGAAGTTTTACCCCACCCGCCGTATTCACCAGACTTAGCCCCTTCTGATTATCACCTGTTCCGGTCGATGGCACATGGTCTGTCTGAGCAGCGCTTCACATCATATGAAGACACCAAAAATTGGGTAGATTTGTGGATAGCGTCAAAAGATGAAGAGTTTTTTCAACGGGGTATCCGAATGTTGCCAGAAAGATGGGGAAAAGTAGTGGCAAATGATGGAAAATACTTTGAATAAAACGTAATGTACTTTTCCTTTACAATAAATTCCTAATTTTTTATAAAAAACCGCGGAAACTTATTTGTACACCTAATATGTTTTTTTCAAAGGATGTGGGTAACCAAGAAATGTACTTGATCTTAACCAAACAATCGAAATCAGTATAGTTCGAGGTACAAAATGATTTATCCTTTCGGTTCCCTTGGCCGAATTATATAGTATGGTCATGAGAAATCAGACAACAAAACACTTTTCTTACCATTACCAAAACTTTTTTTTCAGTGCAACTCAGCGAATGGCGTTATGTTGAAGTATGTACTACACAATTGTTTCGAGTGATTTGGATTTGAAAACAAATCTAAAAATGCTCATATCTCAAAAACTAAGCCTCCAAGAAATGATCTTCAACGCGGAAAATTTACTACAGAATGACGTACATGAAGTTTTTTCAGCGAATTCTGAAACATCCGGTATTTCGACATTGTTACAATTGAAGAGTTGCATGCAATCACTCGACAAGCGCTCGAACACATTTCAGATCCGATCCGGGAGACCAGCGTAACGAGGAAAAAGAATTCATCAAAATGAAAAATAAAAAATATAGCCGGTTAGAACAAATCAGAACACACATTCTTGTCACGAAAAGGTTTCTCCGCGTACCATAAATAGTTTATGAGATAAAAATTAAAAAGTGAAAATTTCAATATCCTCCAAATCAATACAAATGAAATTTTTTTCCAAAAGTTTTTTTTCGAAATTCAAAATTTGGGCTCTGTACAGACCTAGATTAGGTCTCAAAGAATCATCCTTGAAGATTTCAGATTCTTTTATGAGTCCAGTTTCGAGTATCTTGGTGCAAGAAAACGTGCTCCAATGGTAACTTTGGTATCCTTTTAACTTACAGTTCTGTTAAAAACATGAAAAATTCTTAGATGGAATCAAACATTTTCATCTAATTCAATGAAAATATTTAAAACTTGAAAGACACCAAAGCGTGATATAATATTTCTTTGGTTTCAATTATTTATATAATTTTTTAACTACTTGGGCCTCGGAGACCCGAACTATACGTTTACGTCGTTTTGTTTGTTATTCCAACTTCTGCTACACCTGCACGTTGGAAAAACAGCTGTTATCATTTTTCCGAACGTCTTGTGAGCAAGGATGAATGTCACAAACAATCGGTCGACAATAATGAGTATGAATTAATATTGAGACTGCATATGTGATTCCCAGGGCCTAAAAGACCCTATCTGTACGGATAAGGGTTAATTATCTCACAACCCGTGTGGAAAGTTTTCCGGGCGTCCTGTATTGAATATAGGCCTCGTATGGGCTTATATTGGGTACCCATACTTAGAATGTCTCAACCTTAGCCACAAAGGGGCCTAGTCGGGTTGCCGATATTCAGCCTGATTTCTCTACGCCAGGGACACCCATATAAAGCCCAAATGGGGCCACATTGCATTACCAATTCTTTCCCCGGTTTTAAAAATCTAGGCACACCAACTACAGCCTCAATAGGGCCTTGCAAGACTTCCCGTATTCTCCCGAAGATCTTGATTTAAGCATACCTGTATACAACCCATGTAGGGCCAAGTTGTATTTCCAACGTTTTCCCCGTTCGGAGAATCTGAATGCACCCGACTACAGTCTGCATTGGGCCTTGCCCTTATATTAATTCCTTTTTTGAATATAAACCTACTTGAAAAAGCAAATTTACCAAAATCGTATTGGTAATTTCTACTTTTTGCGGTGTATGGCCCCAAAAAAATATTCCATCCATGATCACTGTGTTCACACTATCGGTGAACAATGTCCAAAAATCGGAAAAAACATCACTGCATGGTTAATTCCAAGAATGAATGAGGCTGTTCAGTTTTTTGATACAGTCCGATAATGTATGAACAAAGTAATGTTGGATGGAATACCCGAATAGAAATTGAGATCGGCTCATTCCAGGCCTTGTCTGGACTCAAGTTGAAGTGGTCTGGGTACGGATTGGGCCTTGGATAGCTCAATTTCCAATCGAGGAAGTTCCCTCCTTGCAATATTCATTCAATTTGATGATATTCGCAACAATTTATTATTCTTTTAAAGATCCTAGTCACATCGCCTACATTAGCTTCATCATGGGTGTCCTACATAGGCCCAAGTTGGGAATGCTATGCGGGCCCTGAAGATGAGTGCATGACAATCCTGTCTAGGCCCTATAATGGTAACCAGAACAGGGCTTGACATAAAACGAGAACGCCTAGTTTGGCCCAAACTGCCGCCAAGAATTAATTTCCACACGGGTCATAACAGATCTTCAAATTTCATGTTTCCACAACCATCAGCTGTTCCAGAATTTAATTCGCATTGCAGAAAAAATGAATTGTGCTTCTTTCAGTAAAAAAATCAAATATGCTGGTCTTCGCAAGAAGAATGAAAAATTCTACTTTGCATATGACACATCGATATATTCTTATATTCTTGATCTCAAGCTACTTTGCGGTATTATTACTTTTTCTTCGAAACAAGACAGTCCTTGGAAAAATCACTACCAATAAAACACGTCGCATTCACGTTACACTCCATAGATTTGAGGTGAATGAACGAGTTCGATGAATAGAATGTAGAAGCGTCGTACAAAGAACTTTAAAACAAAAATCCCAATAAACATACAAATCTTAAAGACATCTAAAAGATGTCTAAGAAAAGACATCTTTTCGACATTTCTAAAAGACAACGTATAGACTTCTTTTAGATGTCTCACTGAAGACATTTTTAAGAAGTCTCTTGAAGTTATCTTAAAGATGTCTAATAGATTTTATTTCAAAGATGTCTTTAAAGATTTAATAAAAGACATCTTTTAGATATCTTGGAAATCAAAATTACAATATTAATAATATAATAATATACCGATAATGATTATAGGCCTGAATTACAAAACATATCAATTTTGACATAGAATCAAACAATTGGCGACTTTCATTATAAAAATTTTTATAATCTCATAGTGTGCATTGTTTCTACCAACCAAATTGGATCACGTCGGACCACAATTGATGTTGCACGGATTGAAAACTTAATTCGTTCAAGTACTCCTGCTTAAAGAATTTTATTGAACCAATAGAATCTGCATCGGAATCAGTGGGTTCAATGAGATATTTTGAACAGGCGTACAAGAAAATTCTACGGTCATAGTTTGTAATTAAAAAAAAACACGAAGGTCCAAAGAATATTCAGTGGAGGTGCATTGAACATTCGGACATTGAATGGTCCGAACATTCCTTGAACAAAAATGTACGTATAATGAACGTGAATTTCACCTAAAAGATCTGTGTTTTGGGGAAGTTACAGGGATGGAATATATAATTCGCAAGACATTTTCAGATCATCTGACAGTGTGCTTCAACCGTGGTTAATAAAACCTATTCATTCCTATCGAATGTAATGAATTCACATTAAAATTCTAATTCTGCACGTTTAATAGGGAATAAATGGGTTTTTTTATCTTGGGGTCTTGAAGAAGTCTAAAAGATATCTTCTAGATATCTAGTAAGAGTTCTAAAAGATGTCTTACTCAAGACATGTTTTGGATGTCTAAAACTGTCGCATATGACATCTTTTAGACTTCTTTTAGATATCTTTTAGAACAGTTTGTAAGACATCTTTTAGATTTCGAGAAGATATCTTTTTGTCTATGTGGGATATGTGTTTCCTGCGACTGAATGATAAAATACTGTTCAATAGAGAACAGATACATATATGTCTCAAAAAAGCTGGAAATTATGATCCATTGTTCTACTGTGGAGAACACTGATTTCTTAACTGTAAATTGTCAGTTGAGTTGACGGGAAACATGAATTGATCAATCATTATTTTCAAATGTGTGCGTGCATTTTTTTTCTTCGATGAATTTGCATTCTCTGAAGGGGATGTGAGGAGAATTTGTTTTTAATAATATTCAAGTGAATGTGTTGCGTATCTAATATAACGTGCTATAAAAATTCACAATCCAAATATTTAATTGAAATAGAATTTTGAATTCCTGCTATAAAATGTAATAGTTTTCAAGAGTTTTTCAACTCTTGACAAGTTGGATTAAAATCGATGCAGGAATCGAGGAGTTTTAAAGGAAGTACTAAACTCGAAAAAAAAAAGTCTTATGGGGAACGGCATATGGCGCATGCAATATATTATATATATCATAAAACAGCTGGGTATACAGACGGTGGAAAACATGAGATACATCATGAATTTATGGAATCCTAGAAATATGGTGAATAGCAGAAGTTGATCAACAAAATAACCTGTAGACGGGAACGAAGATTTCAAACCATACATACGCTGTTCAAAAAATTAGGAAACTTTTTTCGATTCACGAATTTAGTTTCATATATATGAATATTATATTGGAGTTACAAGAATATAAAGTTGTCACTTATAAATCCATATTCAAATGCATTAAATTCATACAGAAATCTCTCGTAGAATGCGAAAATACATCACTGATTGTAGCAACAATTCTCATATATTTAAGAGGTTATATCTGTTTGACATTTTTCCTTTTCCCATTTTTTTTATCGGCCTAAATCATGTAAAAACATCTCAAGAATGATATCGAACAGCATGGAAACATTCTTTGAAAATTCCTGAAATATGAATTTTTGAAGCAACTCTGGGTGGTTCGAAATGACAGATTCTGACTTTCTCAATCATGTAGCGATTTTGAATGTTACCAAAAATCGCTAAATCGTCCGAGGAAGAGCTGGAGAAGAGTTATTTGAACTCAAAACCGCAGTTATATGGTGCTGGGATCGCAGACTAAAGTTAAAAAAATCAGCAAGCTTCTTTTCTCAGAATTTCCTATCGTAAACTCATTCTCAAAGTTCAAACGCGTTTTTCTTGAAACCACTTTTTCAAAATCGGTCGACATCAGAACTCGAGTAATTTTTATCCGATTGACTTGAAAATTCAACTGTAGCTTCTCGGATAGATTATCCATCGAAGTACATGGGGTTTCTACGATTGATGAACGATTACGATTTTTATAAACAAATTATGGTCGATTTTTTCGTCGAAAATCCGATTTTTTTCTTCAAATTGATGCAAAAATTTCAAAAATCAATATTTCTCAATAATCCTACGTACTTCTGTGGCAACATTCATGCAGATTAAGAAGAAATTTTGTTTATTGTTCTAGCTGCAGACGTACGAGACTTCCGATGTCGGCCGTGGAGCGCCTTCAAAAAATATGCTTCCTTTGTATATACAAATGAGCCGCCATTTTGTCCTCAATATTAGGATAAAAAATTTTCTTCACCTCAAGATATGTATAATAAATCCTCGGAACCTTATATTGATCGCTCCATCTGCAGAGTCACAAAAAATTCACAGAAATCCCTCCATTTTTAGGCTTCAAACAGATATAACCCCTTAAAATACATTTAGTATATCACGAAAATACAATTGCTGTGAAGTTTTCAACTTATTTGCACATAAAACGTTGTCAAATATATTGTTTGAGTTTGCATTTACACTTTACCACATTTACTAATTCCCTTTCGTAATTTTTGGAACTTTATGGTTTATATCAATTGGATAAAGATGTTTTTATAAATTTTAAATTTCAACCGTTTCATGCGTGTTTTATGGAAATCTGATTAAAGATAAAGCGGTGTCCTTAGAGTCCTTGCAAAAGTGTGTAAGTGGAAAGTTTTACAAAGAAAAATCCCTTGATATACATTTATCAAGGGATATCAAACTAGTTTATAACGAGTAACGAAATATGTTGAGAATTCCATTATCATCTAAATATTAAGGGATATAATCTAGAAGGCTGTCCTTTCATTTAACAAGCAATATAGTACCTGATATCAAATTTCTCAAATTCATTGTGACCCCTTTTTTCTCCGTGTTCATTCACTACCCATCCATGTTATTTCAAAACACTTCAATAAGTGATGATTGATTTTTTCTTGTCAAATGAAATAATGGAATTTGAAATAGTGGCATGCATTTGGTGCTCAAAGTAGGAATTAACTTCTAATAATATACAAAATAATTCAATACTATTCCATATAAACTATATTGTTCTAAATCACATGTTTCACGAATTACTCGTTCGTCGTTCCGAGCATTTGTTATGGTTTCGGAATCAAATTTTTTCACCTTTACCACTTTCTTCATCATTTTTTCACATACTCTGATCTTGTATCCCAAGACGCTACTATCTCGGTACCTGCTTTTTCTCTTCCCTCATTTACATGTGATTTACATTTCCTTTTTAATGGCTTTCTTTTTTAATGGTAGTATTTTTAAATGTATTATTTACATCGAATAAATATTGATTTCTCATGATTCATAGAAACCAACAGGATGCTTCGTGAATTCCTAATTAGTCTGTATTCATATCTCACCTCAATTTGTATTCCACTGTCCCCACTGTTGCACTTTGCGTTGCGTGCGGCTTTATTATTTTTCTTTCTCTCTTTACTACTTCTCCAGATAAGAGGTCCAAATCTACAAACACGAAATACAGTACGTTTGGAAATTATTCTCAATGTGGAATGAAATCATTAATTATTTGTATCTGTTTTTTGTAAGAAATTTATGTGTATGGAGTATATATATAAGTTTTACAAACCGAAATATTTGATCGTTGCTTGGATCATTTTTGTGTTGAGAGGATTGATCCGATGAGGAAGACATAGGAAGAGGTGCCGATCTGTCTTCATCGTCGTCAAGATGAGGGTGATGAGATCTCTCATTGTTATCATCTACTGTACATTGATCGCCTTCCGCGCTTTCTTTGCTGCCTTTCTTGTGAAACCGTAAGGAAAAGCTCTTTCGAAATTTCTGAAGTACACTTTCCTGTTGGGTCTGCGAGCGATTTTGTATACTTTGAGTCGAAGATTGAGAGGATGAGACTACCACATTCGATTGTTGCGTAGTCAATTGTTCTTGGAGGCGAGGGTGGATTACCTTGAATAAGGAGAAAATAACTCATCACGACCTCATGTACATAATAGAATGTTTCGGGTATATATTCTTTCCATTATGTATCATTATATGAAAATGAGTAATTAACATTTGATTTGAATATCCAGATAGCATAGATCATTTTGTGGAATCCTCTAAAAGAATTCACAGTGGGCAGAAATTCAAACAAAGCGGACAACATTCGAAAAATGAAGTTTTGAATTTCAACTTTTTTCCATCATGTCCCACTCATGTAAAACTAAAGAAATAGGCGGGCATCTTTTATACCAATAACTTCTTAGTGTTCTGAAGTGATGCACTTCCCACATAGTACACAATGTCTCACTAATATTCTCAGAATATCACAAATATTTCACTTGAAACATTCTATGTTAAATATTTCTACGAGATTTCATAGATACCCTAGTAGAAATTTGACAGGGAATCCCCTATTAGAAGCATGGCTCTCGTAAGGCTGCAATAGGGAACTTCTTATTAAGGAAAACTTTTAATGACCTTATCAGGTCCTGACATGGCATCCTGTTTAGGAACTTACAACAATGTAATGCGAGGTTGTTGACAGGTCTCAGTCAGATTTCCCTTTCAGTAACTCAGACATGGTATTCCTATCAGAACCTGATCAGGATTGCCTTGCCTCATCCGTATTTCAATCATGTGATAACCGACAAGACAGCCGAATCAGGACCTGATCAATTCAGAACGATGAATGTATCAAACTATTCAGAATGTTCACAGGACTCATTAGCAATCCGCCTGTCTATTTTAAATGTTCAACGTTCAATGTTAGGGGAGTTTCAAAAAATTTTATGAAAAGTGAATTTCATGAAGATTAAATTGAATGTTAGAATATAGCTTAGATAAGGTCGTGATTGGGAATTCCACTACCACCCGGATCAGGTCCTGATTGGGAATTCAATTACTATCCTGATCGGATCTTGATTGGGAAACGTTTGGTTTTCCTGATCAGGACCTTGTCTGTTCCCTGTGTTACATTTTTGGCAGGACCTTATCAGATACTCAAGTCAGGCCCTGAACGGGAATCAGGCATGCCTGATCTGGACCTAATGTTTTCCATATCGAAACTTCTACTAGGGTATTGAGGATAGAATATTTCATTACAAATATTTTGAGAATTTTGCAATTGAAATATTGTAGATATGATATTCTGCAATGTTCTGGGAATCTATGATGAGGGATATTTCATGTTTGTTGCGAATGAACTATTCTGAGAATATTTCAGTAGCAATATTTCATGTGGCAGTAAGAATTCTTATTCATCAGACCCGATACTTAGTAAAATTTACAAGTCGAGGGCGAAAGAAACCTCTCTCCCACGACCTATTCAATTTTATTATAGTTTCAAAGGATTCTGAATTGATTGTTCTACATCCCAAGGAAACGAATTTACCAGAAACACATCATTTTGATGACGAAGAGTGGCACTTTGAGGGCATTGAAGGCATCTCAGTGATTACCTGAGGTGATAGAGGCGTTGTCTATGACTCGAAGAACTGGAGTTCGATCCTCGCTGAGGGAACTTTCCTAATAATCGACCCTTAATGTGTATTATTCTCACAGAGCCATCAAAATCATATTCTATACAACATTTGTAGAAGAATTCACTCTGAAGAAAATTTTTTTTTTCACCAAAAGCAGTATTTTGTACCGTTGTTAATACACGTACTTATGAGATGTTTTTCTGTATTTTTAATATTCCAATTCAACAATTTCACTCTTTTGGATCATTCTGAAAGATATCTTAAAGAATTCGAAAATATGTCTTATGAAACACCAAAAGATATCTTTTGGAAGTCTTCATGTGAAATTTCTTGAAGTTTTTTGGAGTTATCTTTTAGAATTCTTAAAGATATCTTTAAGATGTCTTTAGGTGTTTCATAAGACATATTTGAGAATTTTTCAAGATATCTTTTAGAATGTTCCAGAAGAATTTCTCAAAATTGTTATCTGGAAAATTGGTGGAAGCAAAGATGGGCCAGGTGAGGCTCAATTTCACATGATGCCCCAAAATCGGGTCTTATCTGGCCCATTTTTCATTTCCAAATTTTCGAAACATTTCGTCAAAAAAGTGATCACTTTGGCAAAAATTTGGACGTGATTTTGACTTATTGTTCACGTTGGGATGTTGATAACCCTTGCTGTAATTACGATCTTTTCATCTCGTAAATCAGCTGGGATTAATATTTGATGATTCAAAATTTGAATTCAAACAGACGTAGTATGCATGGTCAACTTTAAAGTTGGCTTGAGAGCTCATTTATCACGTTCAATAAACTTCATTAGTTACGTTACAGAAACTTGTCATGAATGAGAAATGGATCGAAACGACGTTAACAGCAACCGAATGTACTCTCTAAAATTTTTAGAGTGAGCTTCCATTCTTTAGGCAGTCAGAAGTGAGCTTGTCAAAATTTCTAGTGAAATTTCCACTCTTCTAGAGTGGAAGTCTAAGGTTTGAGGTTAGAAACTCTCAGCCACTTCAATTTCAAAGTGAATTTTCCACTCTAAGAGAGTGAGAGTTCACTGAAAACGGGTGAGAATCCCACTCGAAGCGGACTGGCTCACTTCTGAGACTCAGCAGAGTGGAACGCTTGATTTTTCACTCTTCCAGATTCAGAGAGTATATTTTTATTTTGGTACGGCTCCTGTTGTGTGCATATAACAATGTTGAATTTTGATTGAAATTCAAAATGGAAGCTTCACAGAATGAGCAATCCTTTCAAAAGTCCATATTTCAATTCACTCACTAGAGGTATATTAGCTTCCGCCAAAGGGTGTTCTGTAGTAATATGAGCACTCCCTCCACCAGTACCTCCACCTTCATTTGCACTACTGTTGTCTTCTTCTTCGTCATCGCCCGACCATTGTCGACTGTAACAAAAAATGGAGAAAAATGAGATGAGAGATATGAATCAACTCAATTTTTGCTCATATTATACTTTGACTGTAAACAAATTTGGATAAATGTACCGGAATTTGTCAGGAAGCAATTAACCCGATTACATTAGGTGAACATCTTCAAGTTTTTTGGTAAATTTATCGAATTTTTTGGTAGAATCATTGAAAAATTGGTTCATTCATCACATTTACTGTTATAATTCCCAAGATCTCGATCATTTTTCTGAGTCTTTCTTCGGATCAATTACGTCCTGAATTACCGAGGGATTTCTCGGTAAATTGACCGAATTTTTTCACAGTGTACTTTTATAATTTTGATTTTTTTTCCTATGGGCCTTTGAATATTTTTTCCAATCATTTGGTGAATCAGTATTCATTTTAATACAACATTGAAATATATTGACATCATCCTGGGTCGAAAAATTTGAACGATTTTTATCCTCATATTTCGTTTCTAGACTGACTTTGTCCTGATTGTTCAATAATACGGATAAAAACAGTACTTTTTCGTGATTTTGGTCTGAATTTCTCCTCCAATGAATAAAAGTGATTAAGGAGAAATTTTGTCTGCATTATTCAACAATGAGGACAAAATCAGTCTAAACACGAAATATGAGGATAAAAACCGTTCCAATTTTTCGATTCGGGATTTTAATTCATATCCCCGAGCAGTGCAATCCAAACTTTTTTCATTCAGGCATCGGGGACGTTTAGAACGACTATATTCGAAACAAATTCATTGATCAAAAGATACATTCATGAAAAAACAATTGCCTTGTAAATAACTTTGTATGAGATAGCAGCTGTATTATGAGTGTTTTAATCAATAATAAAAGACGAAATAAGTATTTTCGAATGAGAGGAAAATGATTCGGTTCGTACAAAGTCTGAATCATTTACATTGCAATAGGATAGACAAAACGATTCTATATAAAGATACCTACGTAAAAATAATAGACTCGAAATAAAAAACATGTTGATTTGTTTGAATAATCTGTTCTCTTTGCTTCAATTAGAATCTGAAGAAAAAGTTATCGTTATCGACAAAGAGTGTTTTCATGACTCAAAATACTGCTGCAACTGATAATTCTATTAATTCACTTAAAGAACATTGAATCCAGTGTAATTTCAAATCAATTTCATTTTATATAGTTCACAGGCAGCATGCATGCATGGATGTGTGTCATATGAATATCACAAATATTGAACTTGTCGAAGGTATCCCAATAAACATAAATAACTCGAAGGTACATTTGAGATATCTGCACAAAGATATCTTTATGGTGTGTCGTAGAGATATCTTAAAAAGAACTTTAAGAGATGGAATTAAGATGCCGCATTTGAGATGGATACAAGATGTCTTGAAAATATCTTAATTGAAGTATCTTTGGGATACATTTCAAAGATCTCTTTTAGAAATCTTAAAGTTATGAAACGAAGATATCTTCAGCAAGGTACCTGAAAGATGCAGCGGTTCCATATCTTCACAAAGATATCTTCAAGATGTATCGTAAAGATATATCTGAGATACCTTTGAAAACTGAAATTACCCATGTGGAAATAGCCAGAGTTGACAAATAGTGCGGTACTGACGAGGTTGTATTTGCCAAAGTTCGGCAATAACAATTGTGCCTGTTCAGAATCATGACCGTTTTTCAACTGTCGTCGAACATTCACAAGATTTCAGACGGTATTGGCTCGCGTGGACAGACGGTATAGGGTCAGTATCGAATGAATACTGTCTGGACAATACCCAGGATGTAGAGAAACAGTACCGCGCCAGGATTCAGCCAGATGAACCAACTATACTTTCTTGGTTGAATCAACCAAATGTTCAGTAGCTCTCATTAGGAATGTTTAGTTGTTTTAATTACAGTGGCTATAGAAATTTCTCTCAGTATAATGTATCTATTTATTTATTTATTTTTATTTTTACATGTTTAAACTACAATCGTTGGCGACATATTATTGTATTATATCAATTATTCCCCTTGTAATAATTCAAATGAATCTCTGAATTGATAACCTTCGTGCCCGAGTCGAAATTTTGCCCCTGCTTTGTCGATCCAGTCACTGGAATTGCTCCTCCTTCCACGCTACAGAAACTACTTGGTCCTACTTTCCCGCTCCGAATATTTTTTCATTCTATTTCCCTACTCCATAATCTACTGCTCCTACACTGAGAAAAATGAAATGTGAAAATAACCTCTATTTCGTATATTTTTCGCTCTTCAAATATTGAAAACTGAAGCCAGCCTTTCAAAAGTGAAAAGTACCTTCTTAGTGTTGAATTTCACCGTACATTCGGTTTGATTCACGAAAAAGATTGTATTTATCACCTAGCTCATGGTGATAATAACCAAAAAGATAGTATTCATCACCTAACTCATGGTAATAATAACCAAAATAATGTATTTTTCACCGTCAAATACATTACTATAATGAAACATGATTTCTACAATGCAGATTTTCCTCAGTGTACATAGAACCTGATTCTTCTAAACTGGGAGAAAAAATTTTTGGAAACATTAAAATCTTTACTTGAATACTCGTAATGAAATGATTAGTTAATTCAAATGGAATTTCGTTGAATCTATCAAGTATATCCATTTTCATCGACGAAATATTTTGTACAATATTGAATATTTGTTTGCTCGAATGAATATTCTGTTGATTCAATAAAACTTTATTCAAATTAATATTTTGTTGCGACTATTCAATTGAATATTTGATTGTTCCCGAAAATTTTCTCTCTCAGCGTATGTGTTGAATTTTTTGAATAATAATATTACATAGAGCGCATTTTCCATCACTTCGAAAATGTAATTGAAAAACAAAATTTCAATTCAATTCAAATTGTGTCGGTTAAACCAATAAATTTCCCATTCGAATACGAATCTAATAATTTTACTTGATTGAAATGAAATATGCATTTCATTCAAATGAACACTCATTCGTTTTATGGAATGAAATATTTTTGGAATCAAATGAAATTTTTTTACCCAAACGAATATCTATGAGGTTTCTTTTTTGAATGAATGATTTATTTGAGTGTATAAAAATTGGGTACCCAACTAAGATTATAAGAGGAAATCCACAACAAAATTATCAAATTACTCAAGTTCTTTTTTATTGTCTGGCACTGACACATGAGCTTGATTATCAAAATACGACTTTTTAAACATTTTTTCGTAAACCAGGAATAGGACGGTTCGTCAAATGAATTTGTACATAAAAATACGGAAGCTAATTAATACTAAAAAAGCGAAGAAATACGATTACTTTAAACAAACTGTGAGTATGAAATTTCAATCTTACCCATCATATTTTCTACAGCACTCGTAATCTTTCGTATTCTTATGTAAAAATTTATGTTATAAATCTTTTTATACCTAGTTTACTGAAAGAATGATAAAAAGTGATGATATTTTCGGGCTGCATTATTCTTCGTATAGAGGCGGTAGGGTCAAAGTAGGAGGTAAACTTTGCAACTGCTTTGCTCCTACAAGTGGTGAAATAGGAAATTTCTACCACTTTTAGGAACAAAGTGGGAGATGATATCTCATTGAAACAGCTCTCACTTTCCTATCTGATGCTCCTACTGAAAAGACAATTATTAGCAGCAAAGTAGAGGCAATATTTCGACTCGGGTGGCTTTATTTTTGTGGAGCTATTCTTCAAGTGTAGAGAAATCCCATTTTGTTACTTGGGTGGTGACTGATTTCCTGAAACTGTTTATTCAGATATTTGAACAGGACTCTTTTTGAGGTAGCGTGTGTTCAAGTAACAGTAGACCGCACATGAAAAATCTTGCCTTGGTGCTGATCTGTAGATCGGTCTAGCTGTAGATTTATGATAGATACGTTGACCGCCAAAGGGAGAAAATACTTGAAAGAAAACTATCAATCAAAATACCGACAAATACGACAAATGAGCCATAAAAGAATAAAAGATTCACACTTCATTTTGTACAGTATTCTCAAGTATTGTTGGGAAAATCAGTGCGAAACTTTGTAACATGATATCAAGTTTTCTACGTATTACTGTTTGATGAATCTTTATTATTTTATACCAGGGATGGGCAGCCGGGAGTACTTTTTGTCTTTATACGCACCGAGAGAAATTTCTATACACTGTTAGAAAAATCTGTCTTAAACTTAACAATACTCATATGAAGTTTTTTACATAAACATTTTATTAAATTTCATATGAAATTTTGTATGAAATTTCATATTTTCATATTAAATTTCATGTTTTCATATTAAATTTAATAATCGTTCTTAAATTTAATATAGAAATATGAAATTTCATTAAAAATTTCGTACGAAATTTAATAAAATGTTTATGTAAAAAACTCCATAATATTATTGTTAAGTTTAAGACAGATTTTTCTAACAGTGTAGTCACTGTAACTAAAACATCTCAACTAAACATTTTTAATGGGAGCTACTGTAATTTTGGTTGATTCAACGAAGGAAGTATAGTTGGTTCATCGCATAATTGTATCAACTATATACTTTCTTGGTTGAATTAATCAAATTTCCAGTAGCTTTTATTAAGAATTTTTGATTGAGACGTTTTAGTTACAGTAACCTCAAAAATTTCTCTCAATGAGGGGTCAACAGAAAGTACTCTATGCTAAAAATACTCCAGGAGTACAAAATTGCCGATCCCTGTTTTATACATCTGACTGTATCTCTCGATATCAGTTGAAAAAATCAGCCTCAGCTGTGATGCCGAAGATATATTGAATTTTATGGATATTTTACACATTTTATGGATGAAAATTACAGACTAATGAATAAAATAAAGAAACTAAAAATCTATTTCATAAATACAGTGCCCTCTCATTGTAAGAGTGGCTTAGGGGCTGTAGGGGAAGAAAGTAGGAGAAAGCGCACATATCCACTCCTCTGCATGAAGAGGTTTCGAAACTCTCATTATAAGTGTCGTGAGGTATATTATAATTGAGAAATTGTATCAAGTGCAAGTTATAAGTTAACGTTTTTATTTGTAAATAGTTGGAGAGAGTTATAGGTTTTGTAGATATCCAAAAAGCATTCGATAATGTTGATTGAGAGAAAATGTTCACGATTTTGAAAAAGGTAGGAATTAATTTCAAGGATAGGAGAATGATATATGAATTATATAAGAATCAAACCGCAATAATAAAAATAGAGGGTCAAAAAGGAGAAGCACAAATTAAAAGAGGGGTGAGACAAGGATGTCCATTATCACCATTGATTTTCAATTTGTATATAGAAGAAGTGATGAACGAAGTGAAGGAGCAAGTGCAATCGAAATTACAGATTTAAGGAGAAAATGTAAGCATGTCGAGATTTGCGGATGACATAGCTATATTAGCTACGAGTGGTGCTGAGTTAGAAAATATTCTCAACACTATGAAAACGATATTAGTAGAAAACTATTGTATGAATATAAATAAGGACAAAAGAAAAAAATGATTTGTACAACAGCGAAAACATCAAGAAGAACGAAAATCAAAATAGATGCAGAGACAATTCAGCAAGTCAAAGAATTTAAATATCTAGGAAGCATAATTACAGAAAACGGTAAGAGCGAAAGAGATATAAGAGCAAGAATAGCACAAGGAGAACAAGCTTTCCACCAAAAGGAACAGTTTCTATGTTCGAAGAATATTAGCTTAGCAGTAAGGAAGAAATTCTTGAAGAGTTACGTTTGGAGCACAGCATTATATGGTTGCGAAACTTGGACAATTGGAAAAACGGACCAACGAAGACTTAAAGCTTTTGAAATGTGGTGTTATAGAAGGATGCTTATGATAAAGTGGATAGGGAAAGTATAAAATGAAGAAGCACTTGAGAAGATAAATGAAAAAAGAAGTCTTTTGAGACATGTCGTGAAAAGAAGAAGTAAACTGATTGGACCCACATTAAGGCATGATAGCTTATTGAAAACAATATTGGAAGGAAAAGTGAATGGTAAAACTCGAAAAAGTAGACCTAGATTAAGGTACATGAAGCAAATTATACAAGATAAGGGTTGTAAGGATAATCGACAGGGTTGGAGGATTCCATCAAACCAGTCGTGAGACTGATTACTTCATGATGATGATGAGTTGAAGAGGTTTTTAAGGATAGAGGTTAAGGTAGGTTAATAATAGGATTTAAGGGTAGGATGGAGGTATAGGTAAGTTGTTTTGGGTAAACAAAGGTGCGATCATTGGATGTATTTCTGGTATACTGGCGATAAAAGTTGGAAGATGATAGGGTAGGAATTCTGGTAATAGCAGACTTAAGGTACACTGTAAAAAATATTCGGGATTTTCCCATACCTATGTAGAGGAAATTTCCTATACTTGTACGGGAAAAGCGAATTCCCGTGCACGTATAGGAATTTTCACATAAAAATATATTAAAATTGCTGTTTTTATGGGATTTTTACTGTAAATTTATAGGATTTTTCCCAAAATTTACGGGAAATTTCCTATCCATGTATGTGTTAATTACTTCACATACATGTATGTGAAATTTCCTATAAAAATTTTTTACAGTGTAGAATAAGGATAATAGAATAATAGAGGCTTGAATGGAGGTATAATTAAGGTGATGAATGTAAAATATAGCTTATAGAGATTAATGCATATTTTGTATATTTTATGTATTTTGTAGATTTGGAGGAGGATAGAAATAATATAGGATAAGTTGTTAGTAACGTTAGAAACTAAGGTAGGATAAGGTTAGGATTGGAGGTAGAGATGAATGTATGGTTAAGGGAGTTTGTAAAGCAAGTCTACTTTTTGGCTGTACTACTGGCTAAAGTTATTAATTACTAAATTATATAATTATATTTCATCCTCAATAGATCTTTATTTGTCCGGCTTCGGAATAATAAATTCTTACGACGCTCATAACGAGAGGAGAGTTCTAAATTTTGAATCAGCATTAGAGCGGGGGATAGCTCCGTCCTTTGTTATCATCGTTAAACAAAAAGAGATATCCCGAGTTTGCCCCAGTGCAGTAAGCCCAACTCGCTATCAGTCATGCGGAATCAATATTTTCGACGCTTATAACGAGTACTCTTATAACGAAAGGGTACTGTGATAACACCAACCTTCTTCATTCCCAAAACTAATCGTATGCTCAATAAGCAACAGCATCTGGCTTTCTTATGAGATTATAAGGTATCGTTGAACATAAAATTCAGTTAAAAATTTGACGTCTCAAAAGAAGGGATGATGTTTGTGATCAGTCTTTGATATCAAAGTTGATTGTGAAATTGATTATCATTTTTTTCATAAATGCTCAACACAGAATAATGCGACAGCTCTAGTGGAAATGCTCTAGTAATTGACGAGTTTTGTAACGCTCAACCAGCCAAAAACTAGACGCTTGCGAGTGTCTAGTATTTGGCTAGTTAAGCGTTACAAAACTCGTCAATAACTGGAGCATTCCTACTTGGGAGAGTATTTTTCTTTCGGGAGAACACGGAGAAAATGATGTCACAAAAACTTGCGATGTTGTTTTGTGTGGAATAAAAAACTGTTACTTTACGTCATTGCAGAATTGATGCGAATGGATCAATGTCATGATAGATTTCAATTCTTTTATATATGATGCCATTGGATTTGATTGGTGATTTGGATTGCTATCCCAGAAGAATTCTCAAAGAATTCATAACGAACACAATCATTTCAAATGAGAATTCTTCATGAATCCTTCTGAAACTGTGGTGCTGTGTGGGATATATCCGACCCTTTAGCAAATGAATGTTAGTGACGGGGAATATAACCCAAATGCTTGCCATTAATACCTGTTTTTCTCCCTGAACAAGACAAACTCGTTATCAGGGAAGGTTTGATGAATACACGATGACCGTTTCTATTGAGTGCTGAAACGGAACGCACAAAAGAGAAATGGAGAGCATAAATTATTAATCATTATAAATTATTAAAGAGCCGTGTGAGGCCCTATGTTGGTCCAGATCACTCCAACTTGGCCGGAGGTAAGCTTTCCAATCCAAAGAGTTGAATTTCTAGCAGGGGATGTTTAAATGTCATGAAAAAAGTTGATTTTTTCCATTCGAATATGAGAGTTAATTCACATTAATATGAAAAAAATTCAATTCATAAAATATCTGCGAAAATAATTTATATATTACTTATTTCGTGAACCACAAGATAAAAAACAACATGATCAGAATAGTGTTGTTTAGAATGAAGAACACGTATTTCTGTGATATGTATTCGTGAATGTATGTATGTGTGTGTGAAGAATCGATCTGCTGCTAATTGAAAACGACAATGACGTGCACGTGAACAACATATATACACATTTTTTATTCACTAGGAATCATTCAATGACGATGTGACTTTATGAATGAATGAGGACCTTTCAATACTACATGAAACATTGAAATTCTAAAATATGATTCTATTAAATACTGTGGAAGAACAGAAATTTTTATCACAACAGGTTTTCCAACCTCATGAACGGAAAAATAAGTCAATTTTCATCAACCCTGTCGTTCATTTAGTTACTGTAAAATGTGGATTAGCATGTTTTCATATGTAAAAATCAAAATATTTCTAGTAAAAATTATTCACATATCAGCGATACAGGGGGATTCAATACGCCGATACAATATTCTACACACGGATTCTTCATGAAAGTCGAAATGTTCTGCTACTTTGGCAAATTTTCATCTCAGATTCTAGGATATGTGAGCTGTTCTAAATTTTTTGGAAACCCATATGAGATTCAGCTCATCCAATGTTTTTCAATTCCAGGTTACAGCACTTTCAGATTTTCAGCATTTTAGCGAATCAGAATTCAACAATTTCAAACCACTATAACTCCACAACACAAAACACTGGATTGATTCAATTTTTTTCCAGGGATATCCCGTGATCTGACTTGGAGAATGAAGTCAGATTCGAATGTTCAAGATACAACATTTCCGAGATATGGGTTTTTTTTCAAAAAAATTAAAACATGTTCATATCTTAGAATTCAAGGCTCAGATCCAAATTTGTCACAGGAAAAACACGTTTCAAATCTCATGAAGAATCAGTGTGTAGAATATGGTTTTGCTTCTTGAATCACCTTGTATGTCTCATATGTGCCTTTTGGGGAAAATCATATATGAACTATACAAGATCTGAATATGAATCATGTGGGAGCCGTACATGAGCCATATATGGTTCATGGTGTGGTTCGTATAAAGGTTACATAAAATAATTTGAATGAGAATAACAGGAGATGCATGTGTTTTGCATGCGCGGAAATGCAAATTCTGGATAGCGTGTTACAAAATACACTGTAGGATATGTTTGTGAATTTCTAAGCAGAAAAGT
Organism: Gonatopus flavifemur; assembly: GCA_018340375.1. NCBI lineage: Eukaryota > Metazoa > Arthropoda > Insecta > Hymenoptera > Dryinidae > Gonatopus > Gonatopus flavifemur. The sequence continues at coordinate 23,991,082 of JAFFJZ010000004.1, forward strand.
ATGGAAGAAAACTTATGGATTTGCGAATTTTTAGATTATTTGGGGGTCTACAGGTTTTCTGTGAATTTTCAGACAATTTTCTTGACTTCCTAAAGAATTTTTGTTGCCTGACAAAATTTTTTTTTAAATTTACTAAAAAATATTTGGTAGACAATTTCCAACCTTTTTTTTGGAATTTTTCTTATAGGGTAGTATATTGTCCGAGGAAAAGTGGAGAAAATCGGGGATTCTCAACGAATTCGAAATATAACTTAGCCCAACAAGCCAGTGAAAAGAAGACTTTATTTTATCTAATAAATTAAAGAAAAATAAGCGATTTCTCAACTGACGACGTAGTATCCCATGCAGGTATTGCCAAGACTGAAGAAAACCCAAGCTTGTCCCAAGGTTGGCACATGGGTCAGAAACAAACCTCCGTGAATAACAATTGGCCCAATATTGTTCCATGATTGTCCCATTGTTCCCAATGGATAGTCAGTCATGGTACATTTGGCACAAGTGTAAAAATCGAGCATTCGTTGAGAACAGATGTGCCAATATTGCCCACAAGCGTGGCACAATGTTTATAAATATTGACTGAATTTTGAATTTACAATGGCTGAAGACTTAGGGATAACCATCGGGCCACGGCTGGCCCGATCTTCCTGCCATAATTAATCCTACACACTAGTTTTACACACCAAGCTAGATTTTATTGATCTAAGTAAGGATAGAACTTCACACAATGGTAAAAAGATACTTTTAAATATAATCATACACGGAGATCAACTGATTTTGAAGAACTCCTCACAGAATTTTAGGATTTCTGGCTCATTTTGAAGACCATCAGTTTTTCGGGTGCCTCGGTGGATTCCAATGTTGGATTCCGTACGGGATCAGATCATTATAAGATTTATGCTATGGTATGGTATTTCAGTGAAATCTCATTAGTTTAGTTTGAGCATGATTCAACAATAGAATCAAAATTGATTGAAATATCAAAGAACGCAAATTTTCCAATGATCATACAAGCTTGTCCCAGTCTTGTCATATTTTTCCTATCGTTTCAAGATAATTCATGTACAGTATTCTGAGGGAGAAAGTCATGAACTGAAATATGGATCAATTACTTTTTTCATCCATATCTGCGATCAAAGAAGCATTGGTTGATGCTTGGTAAATGGATTGGACCGGGCCTGGCAAAACCCCTGGCCCAAGCTTGTCCTGATCTTATCATTCCCAAGCCTGGGCCAAGTTCGGTGAATTGTTCAAGACAAGTCTCGGCAGGTCTTGTGCCAAGCTTGGTCCATCATTAGGCCATTTGTCCATACACACATGGGATTCAAAAATCATATTCTTTCTCAATGCTACGTAATCAACTAAATGAGGGAAACAAATGGTTGGATCGGATCTAAATAATTGGATTTGACCGGATTTCCATTTTGTTCATATCTGCTTCAACCCGATTGTATCTGATTGGATCCAGTGAAACCCGAATAAGTGGATCATATTCATGATTTTAGAAAGCGTCTCGGAGACATCTCCAAGAAGTTTCGTACAGTGTGGGTCCTTGAATCGATCGAAAATTGTAAATAACTATTTCGAATCTCAAAGTCATATGAGATTTGATTCGCTGAAATTGGATTAGATTTGATTAAATCTCATTAAATCTAGCGGCATATATTCATCCCAAAAAGTATATATTTGTGGGCCTAAAGCTACACTGAAAAAAAGGTATGGCTCTCACAGCTCTACTATTCATGTGTTCTTGCTGTCAGGAGATATAAGGATGCCAGTATAGCTCCCACAGCCGAACGCGTCGCTATCATAGCAATTTGTCGGCTGTGGGAGCTATACTGGCATCCTTATACCTCCTGACAGCAAGAACACATAAATAGTAGAACTGTGAGAGCCATACCTTTTTTTCAGTGTATATACTATCAGATCTTATTACATCTGATTGGATCGAAAAGTCAAATGCGATTGGACCTGATCACATTCAGTGAATCTATCCATACCAACAGTTTTGAATATTTGTGAAGTTAAGTGCACGTCATTTCAGATCTGAACGGATCACATTGGATAAAGTGGCGGATTTAATCGGATCTATTTTGAATCCGATTGGATGTGTTTGGGTCCGATCAGATTCAATTATTTTTTCTCGGATAAAATAATTGGTTCCACCTGCATATTTAATGAATGTGATTTTTCCTAACGCTGTACGAAACTGCTCACTTTGCTCACTGCTTTGCGTCGAGAACAGTGCGATAATGATACTTGACTCCACTGTTACGCACCGTGGTTGGGAAGAATAGTACGTGCACATGGAAAAAATGCAGCTCGAAAGGATAGTAATCTTTAGTAGAAAATTGGAGAATATTTCTTAAAATCTAAGAATTTTTCTTAAGTTCGTAATAAACATAAAACGGTTCAGATTTCTCTTGAATATTGCTCGAAAAACAATGAAAAATGCTCAATACTTAACAAATCATTAAAACAAATATGAAGTTTTCAAAAGTGTGAATTTTATAAAGTGAATAACAAAATTCTGTAATTCGAAGATAAGATTCAAAAATTTTGTTATTTACTTTGTAAAATTTCATGCGTGACTTTTGGAAACTTCATATCGGTGTTTATGATTTGTTAAGTATTGATCATTTTTCATTGTTTTTCGAGCAATATTCAAGAGAAATCTGAACCGTTTTATGTTTATTACAAACTTAAGAAAAATTCTTAGATTTTAAGAAATATTCTCAGATTTTAAGGAATATTCTTCAATTTCCTATTGAAGATTACACTAGTTTCCTACTTGCGTGATTGTTGCGTCGTCTTTTATTGGGCGACAACTTTTATGCTCGTGCGGGTATCACGAACATTCCATCCTGCTTTCACAATGTACTAATATGCACTTTCAACATATATTGTTATTATTTATAATTAGTATACTGTTTGTGACAAAGTGGCGTAACATAGCTATCACTATATTGCATAACAAGATTGTAATTCAAAAACGATTGCCGTGAACAAAAAAACCATCATATGCATCACTGTGGTACACTGTTAAACATTTCTGCATGAATTTTAATGTAAACCTACCGGAAGTTTTTTTCAAGTACGTAACTGAAAATTCATGTACAGGTTCCACAAATTTCAAGTCTACATACATTGAATTTAATGTACATGGAATTGAAATTTAATGTATGAATACATGAAATTTGTATATGAATTTTCATTCGTCCCAGTAAAGATGTGAAATTATAATAATACATCAACAATGATTATTCAGTAAAATATTTATGCTTTGGCCCAAAATGTCTTTGAAAATAAAAAACTGAATTTTAAGCAAAAAACATGTTTCGGAGGAGAACACTTGCAGATTGACGACCACGTTGTTCACTACGTTCTCATGTCATGGAGAGAAAATTGGAAGCCTCGAAGAGAATCGAACCACCTAAATCAATCCCTACCTAATGTTGCGCGATCTACTATCCTAACGCCCTAACGACCTAAGCTAAACCGGTACCTACGTTGTATAATAGAAAAGATTAATGTAAATGACGTGGATATCTGATTCAATCCATCGGTTGAGTATAATAATCTATTAACCTATGTGAAAATTGCAATTCGGTTGATAGATGTGAGGTTAAGTTTATGTGATAATAAACAATGAATGAATTATTTTTGTGAAATGTGTGGTCGTTATTGTTCAATTATTATGTATTAAAAATCTTTTCAAGCGAAAGTTTAAAATGAATTTCCAAAAACTTGGATTATTCACATAAAGCTCGTTGAATGGTTTTACTCTTGAAGAGTACTGTCAAAGTTGACATTTGCAAATTGGAGAAAAAAGTCTTATTTTCTGTCTTGAATTTGTTATTAGAGTAGTGACAAACTTGTAGGAAGAGTTTGAAGGTTGGGTGGAATCCATATTGATCAGGAAAGTCGAAACCGTATTGCAAAACTTGGAAAATCTGTTAACGTAGCTGACAATACTGGGGTATCGAGTCAGCTTTTCCTTACTATATGAAATCTAGGCAGGAGAAATGTATCGAAATTCAGTGAATTCAAGTTGGTGTTGAGTGAGAGAAGACAGAAATATTCATTGGATTTTATTGGTTACTATAAAAATGTCAACAAATAAGGAAAGGCTATGTAGGACTCACTGTATCGTCTTTCATTATTTTTGTTTCAATAATGTTGTATCATGCTGCTACGAATGAATGTTATTATATTTGTGAAACAGGTTCAATACACTTGTTTCTTCAACTTATTAGTAAGAAAATACAAAAATGTCCACAATACAAAATTATTGAAACAAAAATAATGAAAGACGATACAGTGAGTCCTACATAGCCTTTCCTTATTTGTCAACATTTTTATAATAACCAATAAAATCCAATGAATATTTCTATCCTCTCTTACTTGATACCAACTTGAATTCACTGAATTTTGATACATTCCTCCTGCCTAGATTTCATGTAGTAAGGAAAAGCTGACTCGATACCCCAGTATTGTCAGCTACGTTAACAGATTTTCCAAGTTTTGCAATACGGTTTTGACTTTCCTGATCAATATGGATTCCACCCAACCTTCAAACTCTTCCTACAGGTTTGTCACTACTCTAATAACAAATTCAAGACAGAAAATAAGACTTTTTTCTCCAATTTGCAAATGTCAACTTTGACAGTACTCTTCAAGAGTAAAACCATCCAACGAGCTTTATGTGAATAATCCAAGTTTCTGGAAATTTATTTCAAACATTCGCTTAAAATAGTTTTGATTAAATGAGTTCTTCATGACTCATATTACTACAAAAATGATTTGATCTCTGAGTTTTTTCTGAGAAATATTGATGTAAGTATTTGAATAAAACTCATTCTCACTGCATCAACAAATTATGATTTTTCACATATTACAACAGCTATGACTGATTCAATAATTCATGTTGCACTGAATAATAGTTTTTTTTAATACATATTAATTAAGAACTAACGATCACACATTTCACGAAAATAATTAATTTTTATTTTTCAATTCAAAGAAGTCAACCTCATATCCGTAAACTATATTTCAATTGTAAAATACAAACAGATTTGTTACATTTTCTTTCTCATTTATATCACCTGTAATTATATGTAAAAATTAATGGAAAAACCTGTTCAGCTGTTTAAAAATCTTTATGATTTCGAAATACGTGCTGTATGGGTACTGACATTTCCGATATCAAGTGTGAACAATATTTTATTCATTTTAGAATTGAAAAGTTCATTCTTCTCCATTTTATATATATTTTAGTAAGCACTTGTATAATTTTTAGAGATGGTTTTACTCCACATTATCAATTAGTTCAACTTATTACATGCTAATAAGTAACTCACTAGTTTTGACCAACCAACGCTAGTTGGATTCAACTTATCAGTAATTGACCAGTACCTCGCTAGTTTTTTGTGCTCAGTTTTTCCTCTCTAGCGGCTCATCAGTCATAGGAAAAAATTTGTGAAATTTCTACCAGGGGACAGACGAAACATAAGATATTTTTCGCATCCTTCTTTCATAAAATATGTAAGAATTACAAATTTCAAATATGTGATAATAAAATACATGCATGGGATTGCGCACTGTGAATGCAAATTCTCATTCCATATTGGTTCTGAAATATAGGAAGCCAAATTTTCTGAATTATAACCTTCAATCGTAAGAATTTCCCATCGATCCCATAATGTTTCAGAACCACTATGAAATTAAAATCCTCAATCCCAAGCATGTATTTGATCATCGTATTTATAAAATTCGTATTTCTCACGTGGTTCACGAAAATATTTCGCGCAAAATTTCGTACCCTTCCCCAACAGAACCTCAAATTTGTGTACGTCCAGGAAACGCCCAAATACGTTTCTCGGACGTCCTTCGGAGGTTTCTTGGACGTACACAAATTTTAGGTCCTGTTGGGGTTGACTGTCGTTCAAGCACTCTCAACGACAGGACTCGTAGAGTGTAACCTTATGCGATTGAGAATCATAATTTCAAAATTTATAATCACAAAAAGATTATAATTATTCAATTTATTCACTCAATTTCAAACATTATTGATGGTTATGTTATTTTCTTAAATCTCTATCGATTTAGCCCAAGTTAATTTTTAATGTACTGATATTTGAAATTGTAATTCAATTCCACATGATTTGAAAATTAATGTAATAATACTTGAATATCATTTCATGTACCTTCAAGTTGAAATTTCATGTACACTGGTACATTAAGAGTGCATTAAAATTCAAGAAATTTTTAACAGTGTATGAGAAAGTCATGAAAAATCTTCGGATTAAGCCATCATGATTGCAATGTGATGAATCGTTTCTTCTGATAAAAGAGTTGTGTGAAAATTTTGAAACTCTGAACACTCCACGGCCCGTGTTAATTTAGTTATTTGAATGAGAATTTGGCATTGTTTTAGGGAGCGAACCTGGAGGAATTTAGAAACCCCCAAAATAAATCTCCAGTGTAATATATATCTACTCATCCTGGTTTATCAACCTGGTTATCAACTTGAACAATCAATTTCATTGAAATATACAATAATTGGATTTAAGAGAGTGGTGAGAAATAGATAACATTTAGCGGGAAGATATAATTAGGAGGCGAAAAAGTTTTTATTCAACCCAGGTAGAAATCACATTACACAGTTCACTGGCCCATATCAGGCCTAGGAATACGCTTAGTCTGCCTCGAAGGGACCCGGTGAGGGGCGCAGTTGGGCCTAGAATGATTTCTACTAGAGAAGTTGAACCAAATTTGGCATAATGTTTACCACATATCTAAGGACTGCAGAAGTATATTTTTTGTTTTTTTTTCTGTCACAAAATGTCGAACTTAATACGCCAAAATAGGCCGAAATTTTCATTTAAGACAGTCTAGCAAGGAAATTTATGTGCATCAGTGATATAACTCCTGCGTGAACAAATAAAAATGAAGAAAAATAACAGAATAAAAAATTAGCACAAGTTTTTCGACGGAAATTTAAAAAATTTACCAAAAACTTGCGAGTATGTCAAAGAAACCCAGCGTGTCTCAAAATGTTAAAAATGCTATTTTGAGGAAAAAGGTGTTCAAAGTTCTGATTGCCAAGAGATAATATTTACCTTCTAATCGATAATACGTGATACACATACATGCACATACACGTATTCAGTCCTGTTAGGTATTTGAATTTCTCCCACAAATAGCCAAAAGTGAGATAAAATAAAAGAAGTTCCCTCCGTCGATCGTGCGAAAATACTTGCTGCGCACTCCGAAAGACGTCTTTGAAAAATGTCGAAAAAAATAGAATGGCTGCGAATTTCAATTCTGTGACTTCACTATCATATTCCATGAAAAATTTCCTATCTTTTTGGGAAAAAAAGACATTGATTTTTTGGACTTTCTAATTGTACCTCCCCCTTCAAAATACTTCACTTCATGGTGGATTCAAAACCATAAGTCATTTTTTATCGCGAAGGACAGGGAAGAGGGGAGAATGAGTTTTTCATTTCCTGCATGGGAACAAATAGGTTTTTGCTGAGATGATTGGATGATAGATTATATAAGTACATGGGAAGACCGAGTTCATTAATAATAAACAGTTTACTCTCAATATCTAAAAAAAATGACTGTCAGTTAAGGGAAAAAGAGGATCACTGAAAAATATTCGTAGTGAAAATATCAAAGGTTGATCGTTTTGTTCTTCAATGATCCTCTTTTTCCCTGAATTGACAGTCATTCTTCTGAAGATTAATGAACTCTGTCTTTTCGTGTATGACCAATAAGATAATCCCATACGTCAGCTGAACAGAGATTGGAGTGCTTCGAAAAACACTTTCTTCTCAAATTGATTATCCCACCCTCCAAAAAGTTTCCTTTTGGCATAAAGTGAAAGTCCTCAAAAGCTAGGGCCAATGCGATAAAGTTGAAAGGTCGCGCATTCAATTCGAAAATACAATTTTCATGCCTCACCCATGCAGGTATTGACAGGACTGGAAAAAAACCCAAGCTTGTTCCAGGCTTGGCACGTGTATCAGGAACAAACCTCCGTTAAAAATAATTGGACGCATGATGATTGGTTCCATGATTGTCCCGCTGCTTCCAATGGATAGTTAGACATTTGTTCGTATCTTTGGAATGGCTCATTTGGATCACTTGGTGCAAGCTTGGCGCAAGCGTAAAAATTAAGCGTTCGTTAAGATGATTATCCACATAAGTGGCACAGTGTTTTCAATTAGTGACCCAATAATACCGAGTTCACAATGGATAAAGACTTGTGCATAACTATCGGGCCAAGACCAGTCCAATCTCCTTCCCCATGATTCGTCCCTCACTCCAGTGTCACACACTAAGTTATATATATTTAATCTAAATAAGAATAAAACTTGGCTCAATGGTGATGGGCTACTTTTGAATGTGATCATACACGGAAATCAACTAATCTTGAAAAACTCTCTACAGGATTTCAAGATGTAACAAGACTGGGAAAAGCATTGATTGATGCATGGAGAATTATTTGGACTAGGCTGGAACGAACCATTGGGCCAAGCTTGTCCTGATCTTATCATTCATAAGCCTGGGCCAAGTTTATCGAATTGTTCAAGACAAGTCTCGGCAGGTCTTGTGCCAGGCTTGGTCCATGATTGGACCATTGTTCCATACACACATAGGCATATGTACTTCTGTATCTGGAGCTCAGTGGGTTATTTAAAATTATAAGAGCATGATATGTGATGTTTTTGATGTCTTTTTCTAACATTTCCTCATATGAACTGTTTCAAATGAGAGGGATGACATACAGTTCCCTATTTTAGGGGCAGGCTGAATAGAAATTTTCATAATTTCGAAAATACGAACATCAAAATCACCCCTGTGATAAATCGTTATTCCCTAATTTTTCATCGTCCATTATAACCACATTTCTATCTTTCCAATGATCCAGAATAACACAAAACATAAGGATGTTTCAAAACTATTTGTGTATCTACAGCATTAATCCCGTTCGTTCATAAATCGCTCTAAAGCATGCTAATGGTTTATCGCATTAATCCCAGCTTTTGGGGACTGTCATCTCATGCCAAAAGGAACATTTTTGGGGGATGAGACAATCAATTTGAGAAAACAGTGTTTTTTGAAGCACCCTAATGCTGGTGTGACATCGAACCAACACTGAATCAACATTGGTTCTATACTAGCCTAGTCTTGAATCGACTACATTGGTCATCAATGCCAACTGAACTAGTTTATTTTTCTCAGTGCGCAAAGTCGTGAATCGTTTCAACCGTCTCACATAATCGAAATTCCAATTAATCACACTGATTTTGAGACCACGAAAATTCAGACTCAATCGGACCACATTTAAAATAATTATTCACTTCCCTCTCACTTATTGAATTTTCCATAAATTAGATTTTTAGCATACTGCATGCACTCCCACACAACACAGAAGTTCAAAAAGAATTCTTCAAACCTAAATTGAACTCTTTATTGATTCTTTCTGAACTAAGGAGCAGTTTCACCGCAATCCGAGCTAATCCGAGTTTTGAGCATGAGCTCGGCTTGGCTCTTGTTTTTGACAAATAGGCTCGGCTCGCAAACCGGATCGAAGCCCGGTCACGCTCCTACTTCGTTAAAAAAAAAACGCGAATAAAAAATTCTTGCATTCAGGGGTCTCTGGAATACAGCATACAGTACAGGCCATAAGTTTGAATTAACCTGAAGACATTTAACGTTTGTACATCTTCGCTTTCGAAATTGATTTAATTCATATAAACTACATAAATAATAACCAAAAAATGTCTAAACAATATAAAACACAATAAACTTATGTAAATAAAGTAAGTTGATTTCCTGAAACAAACACATCAACTGAAAAAATTGTTTTTCCTTTGGGTGTATTCAAACTTTTGGCCTGTACTGTATTCCTGAAGCTCTTGAAGTTCAAGTATAAAACAACGTTCTCTAAAAATCCCTAAGACTCGGCAAATCAAATTTCATAAATGTTGGTTATAAAAACTCCATGAATGCATCTTCCAATGAATAAATAGATAAATATATCATTAAATCTATCTTCAGAGGATTGGCGATGAAGAAAAAAATCCACTTCATAAACATATTTTCTTAATATCGACTCTGCTACTAATTAAACATTAAACACAACATTATTTCATGAACCGATTCTGACAAATGAAATTTCATGAGATTTGATCAGAACATTGTCCAAGATTCAATGAGATTTTGTGAGATTTGGCGAGAATCAATTGTTTTTCCCTAACCAGGGTCCTTCGTCCGATAGGAAATTTTTTCAGTAACGATCTAGCTCGTCGATCTCATAGTTCTGGCTTGGCTCGAAACTCGAATCGACGGAAATTTTTTCAGCTCTGCTCGAAGATCGAATCGTTGGAAATTATTGAGATCGGCTCGAAATTTCGAGTCGATCCGAGATGATCTTCGATCCGGATCGAAGATCGCGGCAACACTACTGAGGAGCCGTGGAAATTATGCATGATGCAGCATAATCTTCTTCTATGCAAATTGATATCAAATTATGCACATAATGCAGTGTTAGTTACATTGTTTCATATATAGTCACATGTATAACTGTATATGACTATAAATAAATCCCAAAAATACTATATGTAAAAGCCGATAATTATATATAATCTTTTTTTAGGAGGGAGGGCATTGAAATTTGAATATTTCCAGTTTTTTTCTATTATCTTAGTAAGAAATTCGAATTGGAAGAAAAGAAAAAGAATACAATTTCTTATTCTCTCCAATTCTTCTCTACTCAGATTTGGTATTGCACACAGCGGAAAAACACTGGACTTTTAACCGTGGTTCTATGATCCTGAATATCACAATCCTCGGATAAACAATATATTTCTTCTTTCACAGAAGAACCCATGGCTTTCTGTACCAATCTTTTTCATTTCTAGCTGTTTCATAACAACATATAACGATCCTGTAATAACTGCCCAAACAGCACAAAAGTCCCCACGAAGAGCTCCCGTTATGACAGTAAACATGAATTCATTATGAATAGTTTGAATTGAAAATGAATTCTTCCAATCTTCAGAAAGAATTCATATCACGAATTCATAAAGAACTATTCAGGCATTCAACATGTATGCATTTTGAATTCATTGAATTCATATTGAATTCATTCTTACTGCCATAACGGGGACTGTTCGAGAAGTTCTTTCAGAAGGTTTTGTGAATTCAAAATGATTATTTGTGCTGTCTGGGTGAAGAATCTTGATCTTTCTTTTACATACCCAGACAGCACACGAGTCCCTTTCGAGTTCGCAAAGAATTCAGAGTGAAGAATACCTACGGAATTGATTTCTATGAATTCATAGAGTATCCTAAATGAACACATAGAGTATCAAAAGAATTCTTTAAGAGTTCTTGATGAATCCATGTAGGAGCTCTTGAAATACACATAAAAAATGCATGAGGTATTCGCAAAGACTACCCGTTATGACAGTGAATATGAATCTTCGAGGAAGTTCAAAATGTAGTCCTGTTCTGCCCAAAAGAATTTATAACGAATATCATGAACTTCGATCAACAAGAATTCAACACGGAAAACATAATTTAGCTGCTCTCTAAAATCTTTGGAGTGAGATTTCACTCTTTAGCCAGCTAGAAGTGAGCCAGTCGAATTTTCGAGTGAAATTTCCACTCTTTTAGAGTGATATTCTAAGGTTTGAGGTTAGAAACTCACAACCACTCCGATGCTAGAGTGAATTTTTCACTCTAAAAGAGTGAGAGGTCACTCGAAACGAGTGAGAATTCCATTCGAAGCGGACAGGTGCGATTTTTCACTCTTCCAGATTTAGAGAGTACAGGAGCTAAGTAGCTAGCACGGACACGGATAGCCATTAAATTAGCTCCTGCAGCTAAATTTTAGCTGTTACCGCAAATAAATTAACTACAAATGCAAATTTTTTTGCTGTCACAGCTAAAATTTAGCTGCAGGAGCCAATTTAATGGCTGTCCGTGTCCGTGCTAGCTACTTAGCTGCTGCAGCTAAATTATTTTTTCCGTGAATCAGAGTCTTTCCGAATTTTTAAGTCTGTGAATAAAAGTAACGTCCAAAATACAATCAATAGTATATTTTTTCTTATAAATCGATTGAATAGGTGCGTTTACGAGATTTTGAGAGTGCCTCATGAAGTGCAATGAATTACGCAATGTAATAATCAGTTAGCAATTCATTTCGGTGCAAGAAATATATAATATGTGAGAATGAATGACATATCATATGATTTTAAGGTTGAAGTTTTGTATACAACAAAGTGATGTAACTCTAAAGAAGAGAAGTGTATGAAAATTCATGAATTGTTCGTGGATAATGGAGTAAATTATTTATTAACTCAAAGTATGCGAATATTGACTGTAAAAATGCATTCATACAAACGATCTTTCATGTATGGAAGAACTAATCGATTGTATCGAGTGTGGAAAATCCCTCATAAAAAACAATGGAAAAAACTCTGTGATCTCTATCTTTTTCGATAGGAAATTTGTAAAAGATTTGATATATAATTACAAAGGTTTATTGAATTATGAGGGAGTTCAGAATGCCTGTTTTCTCGTGTGATTTATTTATACCTAATAAAATCAGATGTGAATGCATAATGAATTCTTTTGGGCAGTTTACGTGTTCTATCTGAACTTTTATACGTTTTCATTTTTACTGACTCAACGGGCATACTTTTGGAATTATTATTGCATTCAAATGAACGATTGTGCGTATTCTTAAAGAATTCTCTCAAAAAGCGTAGTATTCAAATGGTATTCTCTAAGAACTGTTTGAAAACTAGTTGCGCTGTCTGGGTATTCTATTCTATACGATATCACGCGTGTTCATTGTTACTTACCGAAGCATTTGAAGCTTCTTTTGGCAAATAAGTTCACAATTCACAACCATTGAATTTGATTCCTTTGATCACATTTTCACTTCGAACCATATCAATAATTTATTCCCAAAATATATCACAATCCACCTCATACAAAATCCAAAACATATATTCACAATTCTTCATTACGTCCACCACACTTTGTAATGATGAGATTTCAATGAATATTCCTTTTCATTGAATAAACACCGAATGGAAAGATCCGTACAATTGTTATCTTATCGATAATAACATCTTTGATATAATTTTCACTGGGAAGTTTATTAATTTCAAGAAAAGAATGTAAAAGTGCAAGCGCTCCGAACAAGAAAATGATCCACGTGAATCTTAATAAGAAACTGCATTGGGCAACGATCTGCCGGCGACTGAAGCCGGTCTCGGTAGTTTCAAACTTGGTTACACATCTGAATCGAGCTTGTATGAAATCGAATGTGTGAGAGTATATATGAACAGGCTCTTCCGAGAAAAGATTTCAAGGGTCGCTTCAGGTATAAACCACGGGTTGGCCATGCAGGGGGTTGCTTCGTCTTCGACATCAACCACCCAACTCCACTTTTTTTCATCTTTTCTCATCTTGTTCTGTGTTCCAGAGCAAATAGAGGAAGATAGATAGGGACAGAGAAAAGGAAAGAAATATTGTCCATCGTATTCTAACTTTCTAAGAAGTAGGTAGAAAAGAGGAATATTATCGTACGAGGGCGTTGGTCTTTTTTAACCGGTGTAACGATGAAGAAAATCGTGCCTGTTGTCGCTCTGATGTTATTTATTTTCCTCATTTTCTCCTCAACCGTGCCGTACGTAGACGTTTTTCCGACTGTCTCGTAGTAGACACCTGACGGTATTGCACTCCCGTGCGGTAGGTCACGTTACTTAGAGAGGTGGTTCCACCATTTTCACAGTATTTCAAAAATTTCATTCTCGTGATTCATGTGCCGCATACCACTGAATGAACTTCGAAGATTATTTATGATACAGTGATGTTGATTCTTAATAGTGATGGGGATTCTTGAATGAAATCGATTCTTTTTTATGAAGAAAGTATCAAGGTTTTATAGATTTTGATAGAATATCGATAAAAATTCGATATCTTCTTTGTAAAAGTCTGAATTTCACTCAATTACCCAAGCGATTTTGACACTCGTCATTTATTCATTCCGTGTATCCAGTTTTTCCTTCCTTACATCCGATGTGAGGAAATGATTTAATGTGGATGTTTCTGATATGTAATGGTATGGTACAACTCATGAATAAGCATGAAAGTTATCGTATAATGACAAGTTTCTTCAATTCTCTGTATTTCAACACTTGACAAATATTATTTGGAGATTTTTTAATTTTTTCTGAAATGTTTTTATGCTTCAGAATTCATCACTATTGAAAATGGAAATTCATTATCGAATGGATGCTTCAAGGATGAATAATGACTTTGTCCTTCCTTGGTTAAGAAATCTAAAGAAACCTGAGTATTTTTGAAGTAAATGTTTTCAAGTTATTTAGGATCTGTTTAGACTACTTAGGAACCGAGATTTGACACAAGTAGGGAGTTTCCAATCACTTAGGATTCTCTTCCGACTCACAGTTGATTCCGCCGAATTCCGCACGACACACGTAGAGGCAGTTGAGGTTGACTTAGGTATTATTTGGACCATATTGTGATTCCGTTTATTTCCGTGTGGAAGTAAAAAACTGTTTCCGTACGCTTCCACTCTATTTGCGAACGAATAAGTTCAGGAACGGTTATGAATGCTATGCACATAATGTCTTCCTATTACTTGGGAACATTTAAGGTCCTAAACTACTTCCGTTCACTGATCAAAAATCGGAAAAGAAATTTGGAAAAGTGTTGGCGCGTACTGTGACCTCATTCACTTCCGCCACTTTACGCTGGAACTTGAAGATAACATGTACTTCGGTTTATTTATGCTTTGTTTTCGCACCGATGAACTTGGGAGGAGTTATGAATAATATGCACATGATGTTCTCCTATCACTTGGGGATCATCCATAAAATACGTTCGCTTTCCAATGTCTTCCTTTGTCAGACCTTACTAACTTCACGTGATGTGACAAAGATATCAACAGCGAAAAGCAAACATATTTTATGGATGGTCCCTTCGGAATATGTTAGGTATCAATCTACTTCCGTGCACTTATGAAAAATCAGGAATAAAATTATGAAAAGTGTTTACGCTTACTGTGACCTGATTCACTTTTGGGACTTGACGCTGAGACCTAAACACAATACATCTTTGCGACGTCTTTTTGTTTTATTGGGTCGTTAATACCATTTCCGTTTTTTCCATTATGCACATACAGGTAGAATGTGACACTGCATCATCAAATTGAAAAAAACCAAGAACGATTATTTAGTTACAAAATTCCAAGTGTATTTGATCATAGAATTGCTCCATTTGTAGATGATTATTTTTCTTGCTCCCACACTTTCACAGTGACAATTCCAATGTTTCATTCATTAAAGAAAAGTGTAACAAAATAAACCCGTATATTATCAATTCATTAAAGTCCACCCTGGTTGAAATATCTAAAAGAACCTGAAGATTTTTGAAGTAAATGTTTTCAAATTATTTAGAAGCTCTTCCGACTACTTCCGGACCAAGATTTTACAAATGTAGGGAGTTTCAAATCACTTGAGATTTTGTTAAGCATCACAGTTGATTCCGCCGACTTCCGTAATTCAGATGAAAAGACTTTAGGATCACTTACATATTACCTAAAGTCCATTACAGAACCCGTTCACTTAGAAAAAAGTGGAAGGAAACTATGTCAGTGCCTTCCCATTCTATTTCCGCACCAATGAGCTTAGGAACAGTTACGAATGGTATGCACATAATGGCCTCAAATCACTTGGGCGCACTTTGGGTGCCGATCTACTTCCGCTCACTTATGAAAAATCGGAAACAAAATTTTGACAAATGTTTCCGCATCTTGTCACTTGATCCACTTCCGCGAGTTCGCGTCAAAACTGAAACTAAATACTTCCGTACATTTCAACTCTATGTCTGCATCAATGAGTTCAGGAACAATACGAATAGTATACGTATATAATGATTTGAAATTATTTTGGAACAGTTTGCGTTTTGCTATACTTCGGTTTACCTATTGCGAAAAATCGGAAACAAAACTTTGATAAATGTTTCCGCATCTCGCGGAAGTTGATCAGATCATTCGACGCGTAAACATTTATGAAAATTTGATTTCCGTTTTTTCATAAGTAAACCTAAACAGATTATAACCCAAGTTATGTACGTAAGTCATTGGAAATCATTTATGCGGACATAAAAGTCAATTGTTTCTAAAGCATGTTCCTTCGGAAGTAGATCGAAAATGAATGGAAACACTTTTTTTAGGTCTACGTAGGAATGCATGGAAACCCAATCACGCATGCGTGATTAAATCCTTGAACAGCTGTGCAGTATCTTTGGCAAGATACGTCTTCAGAGTAGCGTGTTAGGATCCCTGGTAAAAAAAATCTCTCTGAATCTCTCTGAAATCTCTCTGAATTTCTCTAAATCTCTCTATATTTTGGGACAAATTTCAGAGGAATTCAGAGTAATTCAGAGGAAGTTAGAGACTTTTCTGATAGTGATACGTTCTGAATTCTTCAACTTTCTCCGAATCTCTCCGCATATCACTGAATCCCTCAGAATTTTATATATTTAAATTTCAAAGCTCCCTCTGAATTTACCTGAATATCTCTAAATTTCTCTAAATCTCCCGGAATCTAATGTATTCAGATTTCAAAGCTTCCTCTGAATTCCTCTGAATCTCTCTGAATTTCTCTGAATTTATCTGGATTACTCTGAATCTTTCTAAATTCCTCTGAATATTTCTAAAAAATTCCACGCACAACTCTCCTTAATTTATCTTCCTCTGGAAGTCTCAGAGACTTCCAGAAAGCCTCTGAAATGCAGGACCAAGAATCGTACTGAATTCATTCCTCTCTGAATTCCCCAGACCCCCCCGGATCTCTCTAAATTCCTCTGAATCTCTCTGAATTTTGCTGAAAAATCCCACGCACAATTTTTGCTAATTCATCTGTCTCTGTGAGTCTCTGACACCCCCTGAATACCACTGAAATCCTGAAACAAAAAGTTAGCTGAATTAATTTCTCTCTGAATTTCTGTGAATTCCTCTGAATTACGCTGAACCTTTCCAAAGTCTTCTGAATATTCCTAAAAAGCTCTACGCACATATTTTCCCTAATTCACTTGTCTCTGTGAGTCTCTGACATTCCCTGAATACTTCTGAAATCCTGAACCAAAAATTTTACTGAATTAATTCCTCTCTGAATTTCTCTGAATTCTTGTGAATCTCTCTGAATTACTCTGAATCTTTCTAAATTCCTCTGAATATTTCTAAAAAGTTCCACGCGCAATTTTTCTTAATGTATCTGTCTCTGGAACTTCCAGGAAGCCTCTGAAATGCAGAACCAAGATTTTACTGAATTCATTCCTCTCTGAATTTCCCAGACTTCCCCCGCATCTCTCTGAATTCCGCTGAATCTCTTTGAACCTTTCTGAAAAATCCCGCGCACAATTTTTCCTAATTCACCTGTCTCTGCGAGTCTCTGACACTCTCTGAATACCTCTGGAATCCAGAACCAAAAATTTTGAATATTTGTGAAAAGTTCTACGCACAATCTTTCTGAATTCATCTATCTCTGAAAGCGTCTGACACTCCTTGAACGCCTCTGAAATGCAGGACCAAGAATTTGACTGAATTTGTTCCTTTCTGAATTTCCCAGAATTTCCCTGCATCTCTCTGAGTTCCTCTGAATTTTCCTGAATCCTTCAAAAAAATTCAAAGCACAAGTTCTCTTAATACACTAGTCTCTGAAATCCTCTGCACAGCACCCAAAAAATCATATTCTAAAAATTAGAATCTACTCTATAATATGAGCCTAGTACATTTTCCTCTTAATATCAGTGGTAATTCTTCTAACGTTCAGAGAACCTCCCACATCAATCCTCTGAAACTCAGAGGAATATGTACTAGCCTCATATTTTAGAGGAATATTCTAAATTCTAGTATACGATTTTTTCAGTGAGAGAGAAATAATTACCATCATCAACAATATATTTTCTTGTTTCAAAGAATTCATTTCTCCAAAAATATTTTCTCTTGGTTCAAGAAAATTTTTCTGAAACCAAGCATAGATTTCTTGAATTGAGAAAATATTTTCTTGATTCAAGAAAATTTCTCTTGTCTCCACACCATATTAGCTGCATTCAAGAATATATATTCTTAAAAATTTTCAAGAATATATTTTCTTGGTACTAGTAATTATTTCTCTCAGTGTGAACCACGCTGAATTGCTCTGAATTTCTCTGATTCTTTCTAAATCTCTCTGAAACGTGAAATTTTCAGAGAGATTCAGAGAGATTTTCTCACCAGGGTATAGCTCAGAGGTTAGGTAGGCAGGTCTTATAAGTAGGTAGGTTCCGTGATATTTCGAATCGTCATTAGGTAGGAATAAATTTCCAAAGTTATATGCGGAATTAGAGGATGAATTCACGAAATGTTCTGAATGTTGAAATAGGTTTGAAAAAACTTTTTAGTTTATTTTTATTTCATTTTTTTCGGAGAATTGAATTTTAAATTTTAAAATCAATTTATTCCCAAAATGTGGAACTGAACCTAAAACATCCAGTGTTTGAATTGCGGAAGTATGATGAAATAATTTGTTTCATAAAGACTAGAATTTGTCATAAGTAAGCCGATGCATGAAATATGGAAACAATACTGAAGTCATTGTTTGCGTTTATTGTGTATTGAATGATGCATGTAATTAATGTTTAGGTTTATTTCCGAAATTACCGAGACAAAAACACATAGTAGGTCGGAAGTAGTCCAAAAGAGAATTTTTTGTTGAGGTTTGTTTGATTTTTTTGACCAGGGTTTAGCGATATTTTTCTAAATACACTTGTTTCAATAAGAAAACAGCCTCACCACAGATCATATTGATATACATTCGTGAATGAAACTATAAAAGTGCGTCATATTGGGTCCTTACATGAAATTTAGTTCTATCGTTCATGTGGTATTATTCATATTGAATCGATATGTCAGGAAAAAGGCTTTTCCAAAGTTTATTCTTTCGAATATGGCGATATGCATGTTGCATTTTATTGGAGTAGTTTATTCAAATTTCACAGAAAATGATACAGTCCGAAAAAGAACATGAAAAAAGAATGATGGGAAGATTCTTTCGGTTACGAGTTATAGGCCTTTTCTCCTTTTTTAGTACGTCATATGCCGCCAAACGTCTTGATATGCGGTACGAAAGAAGTAAAAACAACTTATTCGGAATTATGCGAATTAGCTTTTGATGGAGAATGCCAACATGTGTCTTGAAAGAACAAGCAAGTGATAAATTTCGGCATCATCCCTGACAAAGAAGAATCGATGTTAATGTCAACTCAAGTTCTATCAGATATTATAAAGCCGCTTACGTACTGGAAGTACCGAAAGAGGGATATAATTTAAATTCTCTTGGCTGAAAATTACAAATATTACAATTCAGATGACTGCCTTGATTTCAACGAATTTCTATTCATTACCCTGATAGATGCTTGGAGAAAGGTAAAACAAGTATAGTATAAAAATATTTCACCAAATTGACTGTGACAAGCAGTGAAAGATATTGCTTGGAAATAATATCATGATTGAATTTCTTTGTACGGTGTGCGAAATGTATGTGCCTTTGTAATCGATGTCATTCAAAGTCAAATCATTATTTCCTCCATCCTTTGAGTTCATAACGTACACGAGGATTCAGAGGGACGATTTAAAAGTTATACCTTTTAGCTTGGAGGTGTAAGAGCTCCACTGGTTCTCGAGTGAATGGCCGGAAGTTATGAAAATCGACGTGAGGGGACAAAGGAAAATAAGAATGAAATGAATGAGAGAAAAGAAGAAATCGAAGAGAGAACTATTCCATTCACATTATAATTAGGAGAAAGATTTTGATTTTCTTAAACAGATTTTTTACAAGGTCGTTGGACTCGAGGTAGGTCATCTCGAATAAAGTCTTTATCCCTGAGTTCGTAAACACCCTAGGCACGTCATCAAAAGCACAAAGATCACCGCAGAGAAAAAGGAGGGAGCACTTGAAAGCATCTCTTTGCAAAAGCATCTCTTTTCTCCCCTTCGTGTTGCTGTAACTCGGTGAGAACAGAAAGTCTTTGTTTGGATAGTATTCGATATTTGCCCATTAAACAATCTGAATAAGTCATACGAATTACGAGAACAATCATTTCAAATGCAATGTTTGTATATTTATTTTCGCTGTTCTCACACCTTTGATGAAAGAAATCAATTTGTTATTAATGGAAAATAAATTTACCCTGCTGGGAAAAGATAGAACTTGTAAACCACAGAGAAAGAATGTATATAGTAACAGCAGGAAGGCATGAAAATGGAACAAATTTTCATCTGAAATTTCCTGATTGTACATTTTTACTGCAAATCTTATAAATGCAATTTTAGCACGGAAACCTACGTGACTTTCTAAAATTCCTATCCTGATTTGGCTTGACAGAAATTTAGAAGTTTTACTTTTTTCCTGGGGATATATCATACACATCCTCGTGCAACTAGAGTGAGCCGATTGTTTCTTTTCATTAGCTCTGGTATGTGTACTGTGGTCATTCTCTTGGGAAAAAAAATCAGAAAAAGTCATGTTGTAAGGGGAAATAGAGATGGTCGTAAAATCTTGTGAAGAATGTGATCTCTTGTTTTGTTATTCGAAGCCCAACTCGAATGGATTTGAAATAATTTCTACTAGTTTCCAAGTACTATGTGATATATGCTTGGAAAATTTGATTCTTCGCGGGAATAATAAAATTTATAGTTTTCTGTAAATTGAGAGATTCTCTCCTTCGAGAATAACGATCGTTTTGATGAGATATGAGATTTAGAGTAATGAATGTTTGCATTTGATTACTTAAACAGTATTGAATTACTCAGCATGGAATATGCAAAATTAAAGAAAAAAAATGAGCACTGATATTCTGTACAGATTCATAGGATAAAAACAGGTGGTATGTCTGATTTACATGGTTTGTGAATATTCATAGGATATTCAAATATGCAAATGTTATTTGAATATTCACGTAAGAAGAGTATTTATTCATTAGATCAACGAAAGAAGTCATGAATTCTGTGGAGAATGAGGTGTTCAAAATGTCTTCAGATTGCATGTATTTTTCAATCACACCCCAATCAGAATTTAACAACTGGCGTAGTACTGCGCCAGTACCGGCTAACACTGGCGGGGTACTGGCGGTCTGCACTGCAGCAGTACTGACATTTGTCCGAAATGATAACGCTTTTCCGTACTGGGTACTTGGTACTGTCACAGTACTGGTAATCGGTAATGGTCTTCAGTACCGGCGCAATACGCCCAATCAGAATTTCACAACTAGCGCTGTGCTGCGCCAGTACCACCTAAGACTGGCGGGGTACTGGTGGTCTGTACTGCAGCAGTACTGGCATCTGTCCGAAATGATAACGCTTTTCCATACTGGGTACGTACTAGCCGACTCTTGGGGGCCCAATACTGGCACTGTACTCCGCTTGTTGTCAACATTGGCATACTTCGGTTTTTTCTGATTGGGACGTACGTAGGATATTTTAAGCTCATTAGAAGTATAAATAAAATTGATTGATACCGGCTTGAAATTTCAATTATCCAGTACTGGTAACAGGGCCGTCTTTAAGGCAGGGTACACCGGGCCCGAGCCCAGGGCCTCCTGCAAAAGGGGGGCCTCTTCGTAGAGAATCGTTAAGATTTTTATATATTTTTGTAAAAAGGTTACTCAAACAAAATGGGATCAAGTTATTTTAAAAATGAAACTAATTCTAGATATACAAAAAAGTGGAAATTCAGCTAATACTTATTTTAAGGAAAAATCAATGTTAGAGGGGTTTTTTAAAAATTTCAAGATTTTACGTCTCCTCACATATGGGCCTCCACTCTAAGGGCCTTCAAGCAATGAAAGACGGCCCTGACTGGTAATGATATATTCGCCACATCTCGGCGAAAATGACTGTCCGTTACAAGAACAGTATTGTTTTGCAGCTGATTGGTTGAATGTTTATCAACTAAACATTGGCCCATGATTAATGATTATGCGTCAGTGCTGCATCAAATTCGTTGAATAAATACTGTCGATTTGATTGACAAGGTCTACCCAGATAACACAATAATTCGTGAACCGTTCCAAAAGAGTTCTTGAACTAAATTCTGGAAGAACTATTTTTCCGAACTCTTGACGAGTTCTCAAAGAGTTCTTTGAATTCTAAAAGAATTATTTGACAGCTCTATGATAAATCCCTTGGGTGTTCTATAAGAGTATTGAAAGAACACTTTAAGATGACTTGAAGGACTCTTCAATGCCCGCTTGTTAAAACTCTTATGAAGCTCTGTCCCCGCTAAAGAAGAACGTCCTACGAATTCAATGTACATGTTGAATTTCCACAGATTTCTATGATTGTGAAAAAGCGTTTAGCAAGAATGATTAAGTGATGATGGTTGGTTCGAGTCCATAAAATAAAGAAATATGCAATTAGTAATACTGAATGAGAACAAAAAACTAATCAAATATATTTTGTTTTTCACTCGTGTAAATTACAAGCATTTTGGCATTCATCGATACTAAAAATTTCAATGATTGATTTTAGGGGTGTGCGGGTAGCACTTTTTATCGGGTCGGGTACCCGATTAAATCGGGTTTTCCAAGTCGGGTACCCGAATATAATAAAATCGCTTGAATTTAATATTTTCAACTTCTATTCGAAGTTGCCATTGCCGTTGATATTTTAAGGACAAATTGTCTTGAGCGATTGTAGGAATAAGGGGATTTCATATGAATTCAATTCTAATATGAAGAATGCCATATTCAAGTCTATTAGGGTTGTTACTCCATGTAATTGATTATGCAGCGCATTAGGAAATCTCCAAATTCCTTCATGGAATGTTTATATTTATTTTTTAATTCAATTAAAAAATATAATCACATTTATATCTCATGAATAATATATTATCTATTTTCGTATTTAGTAACCACAATATAGAATCTTGAACATCAATGAAAATAAATATTCTTCTTATGAATATCATTCTTTTTTCATATTTTTAAATTTGAATGGAGGAAGCACAACTCTTCCACATGTTTTGTCAGCAATCTTGATCGAGTTGCTGTCACAATATTTCCTGCCGAGGAAAACGTTTGCTATATTTGAATTACCCGAATGTAATCGGGTACCCGAAAAACTCGGGTAATTGAAAAACCCGACCCGACCCGATAAAAACCCGATGACTCGGGTACCCGCACACCCCTAATTGATTTGGTATGATCAATTTTGTAGGTTATATTTTTAGAAAGTGCCTGAACTCCAATATTTTCTGTTAATTGAATGATCGTTCGATAAATAAAAGCTTGATGAACGTAGAAGATCAGATGAATCAATAATTGAATAATTATCCACATACACATAATATATTGGAATGATTTGTATATTTGATAAACACATGAGTTCCGTGAGAGTTCTTTAATCATTTATGTCAAGAGTTCGCAACGACTTCTGTCAATTAATGGACCGAGCTCGTCAAGAGTTCTATCAACAGGAAATCAACGACTTCTTAGGGTAATTGAGAACAACACTTGTCGATTACTTTAGAATTCTTGATGAATGCTTTTTACAAATGCCGAGTTCTTCAGGAACTCTTCAAGAATTTCTTGTGTTATTTGGGTATGCTAGTATATTGAGCGAATGTTGATAATATTCTTAAACGATATAATCCTGTTGAAAATTCCCTTTAGGATCGATGGGAGAATTTCCGTGAGTTTTTGACCGATTTTTGTATGAAAAAAAATTCTTGAATTCAGATCATTCCATGACTGAATCTAAAACGCAAACAAATTGAGCAAAAAAAACACAGTTGTCGACACAATGGAAAAAGCATTGTATTGAATTGAGATGCAAACAGATGAACAATTTTTAGAATGTGAGGAGTTTACCAAATCGAATAGAAAATTTTCTCTCAATTCTTGACCGCGTTTTCGATGGAATTCTATTTAGCGGCCTCCTGTCGGACTTTTGAATCGACCTGTACAAGCAGAAGCGGATTAGAAAAAATGATAATATCACGACTATCAGAACTAAACAAAAAACGGTGGACAGTATTTCGACGAATTTCGAGACGCTGAATCGATTGCAATAGGTTTCGAGAGGATCTGAGTGCAATAAACAATAGTTTTTACTGTTTAAAAAAAAATATCGCCAGAGGGTTTGATAGTTTTTGTATGCCTCCAATACCGTGGAATTTTTGTTGATTTTTTATACCAGGATATTTTCATACCTACACATGCTATCAACGATTTCGAATAGGATTTGCGAGGGAACGCGATCAACAAACATTGTTTATTTAACAATTACTGCTTGCAATCCGTGAATTTCGCGAAAATATCATCTCCCCGCTACCACAGAATTTTTGTTAATTTTTTATATGGGCATAGAATCGTACCTACATATCCTCTCAACAATTCCGAAGAGGATTTGCGAGGGATCGCGATCAACAAATTTATTTAACAGTTAGTAGGCGAGAACCATATATTACTCACTTTTGCCAGCAGCCTTCTACCTCAGAATTTTTGTGGAATTTTTATTTCGGCATGGAATGGTATCTAAATATCCTCTCAACAATTTCGGAAAGGATTTGTGAGGGATCGCCATCAACAAACATTGTTGATTTAACAATTAGCAGGCAGGGACCGTATACTTCTCAGTTATGCCAGCTGCCTTCCATCTCAAAATTTTCGTGGATTTTTTATTTAGGCATAGAATCGTACCTACATATCCTCTCAACAATTCCGAAGAAGATTTGCGAGGGATCGCCATCAACAAACTTTGTTTATTGAACAATTAGTGGACGAAAACCGTAGATTTCTCACTTATGCCAGCTGCGTTCTATCCCAGAATTTTTGTCAATTTTTCATATTGATGTACATTCATACAAAAAAACAGTGAAGCTCTAAACATGTTGAACAGAATTATGGGTGGAAGATCTTATATGAAAAAGTTGAACGTACCTGGTCAAAACTAGGCATAAAGTGTATATGGAAATGGGAATGCGACAAGTATAAATGTTTAACTCACGCATTTATAGATCCTCTCTTCTAAATGACTCTGGAACTACCAACGGATTCGTAGCAACTGATTCATTTGGACAGTGATTACAGAGCACAGGAATGAATGAAGGGTTGATTCTTGAGTTGCGATCAATTCTATTTCAACTGAACTCTAGCCTGAATAACGTGAGGTGGTTTTTAAACTCAAAGATCACTGCCTTGATCTAATTCTGACGAAGGAGACAGGTGGCATAAGTGAGGAATATACGGTTCTCGCCTAGTAATTGTTAAATAAACAATGTTCGTTGATGACGATCCCTCGCAAATCCTCTTGAAAATTGTTGAGAGGATATGTAGGTACCATTCTATGCCCGAATAAAAAATCCACAAAAATTCTGAGATGGAAGGCAGCTGGCATAAGTAAGGAATGTACGGTTTTCGTCCACTAATTGTTGAATAAACAATGTTCGTTGATGACGATCCCTCGCAAATCCTCTTCGAAATTGTTGGTAGCATCCATAGGTATGAATGTACATCAATATGAAAGATGACCAAAAATTCTGAGATAGAAGGCAGTTGGCATAAGAAAGAAATCTACGGTTTTCGTCCACTAATTGTTAAATAAACAATGTTTGTTGACGACGATCCCTCGCAAATCCTCTTCGGAATTGTTGAGGGGATATGTAGGTACGATTCTATGCCCATATAAAAAATTAACAAAAATTCTGTGGTAGCGGGGAGATGATATTTTCGCGAAATTCACGGATTGCAAGCAGTCATTGTTAAATAAACAATGTTTGTTAATCGCGATCCCTCGCAAATCCTCTTCGAAATCGCATGTGTAGGTATGAAAATATCCTGGTATAAAAAATTAACAAAAATTCCACGGTATTGAAGGCATACAAAAACTATCAACCCTCTGGCGATATTTTTTTTTAAACAATAAAAACTATTGTTTATTGCACTCAGATCCTCTCGAAACCTATTGCAATCGATTCAGCGTCTCGAAATTCGTCGAAATACTGTCCACCGTTTTTTTTTTAGTTCTGATAGTCGTGATATTATCATTTTTTCTAATCCGCTTCTGCTTGTACAGGTCGATTCAAAAGTCCGACAGGAGGCCGCTAAATAGCATTCCATGTACCTTTTAGAACCTTATTGAACCCAGGGGGGTTCCTGACAACTTTGGTCAGCAATTTTGGTGATAAAGAAATTATCAAGCTTTTTTGATCGGTTTCAATGGGTATTTTCAGCAGGGAAGCAGTCAATAGCGTGGCATTGAATTTCACAAAAATGTGTTGGTTCATTCAAACGAAGCTGTCCCATGAGAGTGTAGATAGGGGAGAGTCGGGTATAGTGGGAAAACTTGAAATTTGTGGAAACTTGAAGATGTTATCTTGGAGAGCAGCAATTCAACTTAATGTTGAGATATTGGAACGCACACGAATCTCGAGCTGATGTGCTAGTTTATCAATTTTTCGGAAACCGAAAAGTGCGGGTGAAGCGGGAAATGCAATAAATTTGTTGACAAAAAAAATTCAAATAACGGTATATATTCATTTTGAGCTCATAACTGATGAATATACTGGGTGATTCAAAATTGCCGTACACTTTTCTGAGAACAGATTCTTGATGAAATTCTGAAAAGATTTTGGTCCGGAATATTCAGATCTGATCGTTAGGTCCGGAGATATGAGCATTTTTTAATTTTTTGAACAATCCAAATACCTTGGAAGTACCATATTTCTGACTTCTGAATCCAACACTATTCTCTAAGTCAGGTCACGGGGTATCCCTGGACAAAAATATATCTAATTCAGCTTCCTTCGTTGTGGACTTATAGCGGTTTGAAATTTTCCGCATTCCAGCGAATCAGAATTCAACAACTTTAAATCGCTATAACTCCACAACAAAGGAAGCTAAATTAGATTAATTTTTTCCCAGGGATACCCCGTGATCTGACTTAGAGAATGGTGTTGGATTCAAGAGTCAGAAATATGGTACTTCCGAGGAATTTGGACTTTTCAAAAAATTAAAAAATGCTCATATCTCCGGATCTCAGGATCAGATCTGAATATTCCGGATCAAAACCTTATCAGAATTTCATCAAGAATCTGCTCTCAAAAAAAGTGTACGGGAATTTTGAATCACCCAGTGTTATTTTGAGCATTTTAAATTTTGTCCGTTCAAAATTGAAAAAATTGTTGAATCGTTTATTAAGCTTCACATGAGAAAATACAAAATTCCCAGTAAAGTTCACAATTTATCCCTTTATCTATGATGAAATACTGAAAATACGTACTAATGTGCACCTACTTTTCCGATAACGATGCCCACTCCACCTGATAAGTGATTTCCCACATTACCCGACTAACACCTTACACACGGAAAAAAAGTATGTATAGTTAGGAGAGAAAGTGTCAGTGGCGATATTGCAGCGCTATGGTAACGATATAGATGGTTTAGGCTAACCATCCAGGGCATATTATAAGAGCCAGTTCTTACCAAAAAGTCAGTTCTAAAGAAAAACTGATCAGTTTTAATACGTAAAAACGGTTAGTTCTTAAAAAATTACCCAATTGTCAGTGAAAGGTTTTCCTTTTTCTTTTTTTAAATCGAGTATCCAATATTGCCCTGTTACAGAATGAGCCTTTCGCCTCATATCAAGGGATAGTAAGATGTAGTAAGTTCAGTAATGATATTCATTCTGGAAAAATAAGACATCATGCCAAAAGTAAAATCAAAGAAGTATCAAATAACGTTTTCCTTTTTTTTTTAGAAATTGAGTGCCCAGCGTTACGGTGAGTTCTTAAATTTCCTTAGAACATGCTCCGTAACTATCTATATCCTTTTCCCTATGGGAAAACTAGTCAACTTGAATCATCACATCAAATTCCTAAGCACAATTTCTACCAGGGTGAAAATGCAACTGTTTTGCGGTTATGGTGACACATACAATCCCAGTGATGTTACGTGTTTTATGTCAACGTTCACACGTGTATGTTGCCAGTATCGGCGGTGCAGAAATTTTAAAACTGGACTTCATGTTAGTCGTTGTCATTATATCATTGCGCTAGTGAATCAGTACTTCCACTCGAATTAGTCTCGTGATGATATTTTTGATATGTCAGTATCAGTAACTATGACCAAGTTACTGTCCCAATATACTACTGTGATAGAAAAGTAAGGTGAAATTGTCATTTAAAACTCCCGGGCATTAGGAAGGCGGGTGAATTTTTTTTCCTAGGTTGGTAGGACTGTCTATAACATTTGCTAAGCGTCTGTTTGGCGGAAGGTTCAATTATCTCCGAGTTACACGTGTTTTTGTAAACAACCGAAAGTGCATTTTCCGATTTTTACAATGAGTGATTTAGTTGAGCAAAGAACTTGCATCAAATTTTGTTTGTGGAACGAATATTCTTGTCCGGACATGTTGAAAATGTTGCGGAAGGCCTTTGGTAATCAAACTCTGGCACAAAAAAACGTTTATAAGTGGTACAACGAGTTCAAAGCGGGCCGAGAACGTGTTGAAGACGAACCGTGCTCGGGACGACCATCAACGTCTACTGACGACGGCCACGTCCAAAAAATCAAAGATTTGGTGCTTGAAAATCGTTGATTGACAATGAGAGACCTCGATGATAGTGTTGGAATATCATTTGGCTCAGCCTAAACCATTCTGAAGGATGCTTTGTGTCTCAAACGCGTCAAGTCTCGATTGGTACCAACATCGCTCAGTTTTTTGCAAAGAAGCGTCGCTTTGATGTGTGTGAAACTTTGCTGTCTGACTATCAGGACTACTTGAAATGCAGCATTCCTGGAGACGAGACTTGGATTTACGCATACGACCCTGAAACCACCGACCAATCCAGCGAACATCGTGCAAACGGTGAAGCAAGACCGAAAAGACCACGGCATAGTCGATCGAAAATCAAGGTTATGTTGACAGTTTTCTTTGATTATCGTGGTGTGGTGCACTATAAATTCCTTCCGCCGGGCCAAACTGTCAACAAAGAATATTATTCGAGCGTTATGCGTCGTTTGCGTGAAGCTGTTCGTCTGAAACGGCCGGAATTATCGGCGAATAACTCTTGGTTCCTTCATTGCGATAATGCACCGGCTCACACTGCATTGGTTCTCCGCGACTTTTTTGCCAAAAACTCGATTCATATCGTTCCGCAACCACAGTATTCGCCTGATTTGGCTCCATGCGACTTCTGGCTATTCAGCAAACTCAAAAGGCCAATGCGGGGACGCCGTTTTTACACGATTGAGGAGATAGAAACCGAATCGAAGAAGGTCTTGAAGGCTATATCGAAAAAAGACCATTCCGACCGTTTCGAGGACTGGAAAAAGCGTTGGCAAGAGTGCGTTTTATCGGACGTGGATTACTTCGAAGGGGATGAAATTGATTTGGCAGAATAAATAAAGAATTTACATTTTATGAACAAATTCACCTCACTTTTTGATCACAGTAATAAGCCCACTTTTCAATTCCCACATGAGAATTTCAATATGTATCAAATCTATAATTGTATGCTCTACCTGCTGTTATCCTGTTCTAATAAGGCTGGAGTACTGGATGCTTTGTTACGTCTTTGTGCTCTGCTAAGACCGAGAATCCGTCTTCTTTCTTTTCCAGTCATGGAATGTTGATCGTGCAAGGGCTGGAAATGAAAAAAAAACAGAATTAACATATAAGCAATATATTCGTATCATAAAAATGTATGATGAAGGTACAAATTATAAAAGAATAAATTATTCCCATTATTTAAACTTGATGCCAATGTTTTGATTGTAATGTCATGCAAATGATAAAATTTTCTCTATTTTGTTTGATAATTTCTTCTAAACTAATTACGATTTCCATGATCATGAATTTGGAAGAACAAGCGCGCTAGCAGTCGTTATTTTGAAGAAAATCACTGCATCGGTGTGTATGTACAAGTGTATGTGCACAGTGTTTTACACATTGAACATTTACACAGTTCATTTATATACACACCCTTTCTTTGAAAGAGGATGTGAAATAGGGTGAGAATATCTCGAGGGACAAAACACAGTTACCTCTGGTGTGTTTTCACGTCTTCACAGAGTATAATGGTGCACTAATTTACAGTATTTTCAAGCGAAACGATACAAAATGAATTGTTCCACAACGCTGGAAAAGATTTTTACGCTTTTTCAAAGTGTTTCGAAAGAAAACTTCACAATCTAATGGAAAACTATAAACGCTCCATGAATATGAAAGGAATATAGTCGGTCGAGTATTCAAAAACATCATTCAAATGCATCATCAAAATAAACAGTAACTAAAAATTTTTCCAGTTGATATGATGTTAGTTAGATGAATTGGATATTGCTAAATTAAGGGGTCCTTCTAGTTAAGATTTTCAAACGAAATTTTTTTTTTCAAACATTTTTTTTCATAGAAAAATTGAGATATTGTTTTGAAAATCCGCGGGTATGTTTATTAGACCTTCACCTATTACAAAAATTCTTTTCTTCGTGATACTAATTTAAACAATACAAAACACTAGAAAATGATGGTGGGAGTGATTTGGGACAACCAGATGATCTGAAAAAAAAAACAAACAAAATTATTCCTTGTTAAAGTGGCTATCGCATGAACTAGGATCTTTTTGATTGGTCAAAAATTGTCTGATCTGCATCCTATTCTCCAATTTCGAAGATCGATGTTTTTGGAAAATGGCAGCCATTTTGTTATTTTTTGGTGAAAAGAATATCCTAGTTCATGCAATAGGCACTTCAACAAGGAATGATTTACCATTTTTTGAAATTTTTTCAGATCAGCCTGTCACCTTAACCCTTAGCTGCTACACTTCGCCAGGGTAACATAGCTGCCAAACTGGGGTCGATTAAGGCCCCAAATGTAAACGTATACTGGAACAAAATGTAGTGGAACCAACCTCGCGGTGAGTTTGAATACGGCGAATCTCGCCGCGAAGTTGAGTCAACTGAATACCGATTGAATTGGCCGAATAAGCAATTACTTTAATCGATATTCAGTTGACTCAACTTCGCGGCGAGATTTGCCGTATTCAAGCTCGCCGCGAGGTTGGCTCCACTACATTTTTTTTCAGTGTACACTAAAGTCAAGCTATGCGTACATATGTCTTGGAAAAATTTCACAGAGTACTAAAACCACTCTCAATTTCAATCAAATAATTCCCCTCAAGAGAAAGTCATTTCGAGTCGGTGCAAAAATTATGTGTGCAGCATACATGCGTTGCTCATTTTCATCGATCGATGGGTATATTTTCGCTTCTAAATGATATTATCACTGTTTCATGAAAAAGAATTATATAAAACATGAACGATCATGTCACGGTAGGGTGGGGTGAGGTGAAGAAACTCCGGTCCGGCTTGTGGATTTTGGCTGAATCCAGCTTAACATTGGTATTATTGTGACGTATTGTTCAAGACTGTTAGTCTCATTCGATTAAATTAGATATCTTACAGATATAACATCATTTATCATTGAATTTATTTTAACTTGTACCTTTAGGAATCATTGAAGGTTGACATTTAATATTCATTTGATTGTGATATTTGCGATATTCCATTTCAAAAAGTAGGAATGTCATAGTACACTGTTAGAACAATTCTTGAATTTAATGAACAATTTCCCATAAAATTCGATATTTCCATATTAAATTTAATAAAGTTCTTGAATTTAATATGAGTTACGAAATTCTAGAATTTTTTATTTGAATATAAGAAATGAATTATCAAATTTACAAATATCTTATTAAAATTACGAAGAAAATTCTTAAAATTAGGAATTATGTTGTTCAAACTAATATCATATCACGAGATTGAATACATTGTGTTATGCTAAAAGTTTCATAATATATTCATTATTTTATTTATTTATACATTTATTTATGCACCGGATGTCCGGTTCTGATCCGGTGGCCAGATTACGGCTATGCGTCCGATTTGGTGTCAGCTGATCCGGCCTGATCTGACAAATCATTCTGGATAGGTCGATCCGGTTGTATATCCGGCTGTATCTGGCCGGATCATCAGATTGACCTATCCAGAATGATTTGTCCGATCCAGTTTGTATCACCGGATATAGAATCGGACGCATATCCGGTTCTAATCTGGCCGAATATTCGGTGCATCCCTAATATTTATGAAACCCAAGACAGATTTTTTTCACAGTATAGAAAACTCAACTTTTGAGTAGAAAACGTTCCATCTCTTACTCTGGTGCAAACAAGGCGCGAGCAAGGCATTCTAGGCAATACTAACGTTCACTCTCGCGCCATAGACACGCGCAGAATGATTCTTGCCAGGGATGTTTTCAATTTCTTTCAAACAATAATTATTTGAACAGACCGAGAATCTATTGTTTTTCATAGGTTATTATGGGTGAACGTGTAAAAGATTCGAGAACTTCAGTTGAAAACCAACGTTGAATCTGACTTGTGTTTCTATTTGATATCGATTTACCTATTTTTTACATCTACCCAGTATTTTCTTTTCCCCACATGTTCTGATCTCAGAAGAACAGAGTTCACTTTTGGGAGGATTTCGTAGTATCCACTATCCCATCATCTCTGCTGGTTCACCCATGGGTGGAAATGTACCCAAACAGAAGTGGATCCTGTGTGGAAATTTTTCCGGGCGTCCTGTATTGGATATAGGCCCCGTATGGGCTGATATTGAGTATCCAAACTTAGGATATCCTAACCTTAGTCACTAAGGGGTCTAGTCGGGTTGTTGATACTCAGCCTGATTTCTCCAAGTCGGGGACACCCATATAAAAGCCCATATGAGGCCACGCTGCATTACTCATTTTTTCCCCGGTTTTAGAAATCTAGGCACACCAACTACAGCCTCAATAGAACCTTGCAAGGCTTCCCGTATTCTCCCCAAGATCTTCCTTTTTTGAATATAAACCTACTTTAAAAAGCAAATTTACTGAAATCGTATTGGTAATCTCCACGTTTTGTGGTATATGCCCCCGAAAAAATATTTCATCTATGATTATTGTGTTCACACTATCGGCGAACAATGTCCAAAAATCGGAAAAAACGTCACTGTATGGTTAATTTCAAGACTGAATGAGGCTGTTCTGTTTCTTGATACAGTCCGATTATGTATGAACAAAGTAATGTTGGGTGGAATACCCGAATAGAAATTGGAATCGGCTCATTCCAGGCCCTGTCTGGACTCAAGTCGAAGTGGTCTTGGTACAACAAATAGGACCTTGGATAGCCCAATTTTCAATTGAGCAAGTTTCCTCCTTGCAATATTTATTCAATTGGATGATATTCGCAACAATTTATTATCCTTTTGAAGGTCCTAGTTTCATCGCCTACATTAGCTTCATCATGGATGTCCTACATAGGTCCAAGTTGGGAATACTATGCAGACCCTGAATATGAGTGCGTGACAATCCTGTCTAGGCCCTATAAGGGTAACCAAAACAGGGCCTGAAATAAAACGAGGACGCCTAGTTTAGCCCAAACTGCCACCAAGAATGAATTTCCACACGGGATGGTCGAAAGGATGTCAATTCGATATCAAAATGGGCGCATCGAAACAATGTCAGAATCAAGATCGATTTGATCATGCAGTGGTCATTATTTCTAGCCCATTTTGATCTCAAACAACGGACTATTTCGAGCTTGTTTTAATAATATCTAACTATGAATTTAGAATTAAGTCATGCATTAGCAGACCTCGTTTGTTCTTCTTGCAATAATCAATTCAATATCATTCCGATTTCTGAGAAAAAAGACTCTGAGAAGAAAACTTCCATTATAGTCTTTCGAAATTCAGAGAATTCTTGAAGAGCAGATTCATCGAATAATAACGAGTTCTGTTCAAATCCTTGGATACTTTACGGTAAATTTCAAAAGAATTGTGACAAATCAAAAGGTCTGTCAGACTATCTGAACATTTCCATCTCACTGCAATCGGACTAATTGCATCTGTTTTTGCAATAATTTGCCGTTAGAATCGATTTTTCTGTTTCAACCGTTACCGAGATATCGTGAGTAAGAAAAGTTGGATATTGAGCTATCCAGCAATCAAGAGAACGGCATCACTGATGCCACTTTAGTAACTGTTGTTTTTTTCTCATTGATCATTCTTACCAATGGAGAGGTGTGATTGAACAATTCCGTTGGGTCTAACGACTAGATGGCAACAATGAATGACATAAGAAGACGTTTTGGAGGAAAAGGTTGGCATGGCATTTTTTCGCTATTTTGGTGCTACCACACTGAGAGAAGAGTTTATTTGTTTATTTAATAAGTCTTGTTTTGGATACGGCGAAATGAATATTTATTATACACAAACATGGAAAAAATTATTCAATTAGAACTTGATTCAAGAATTTTCTTCCACTGATTCACAAACTTCTGTGTTATCTGGAATTTTTGTCGTTTTCATTTTATTCTCATCTTCATACTTTTACTTCGATAGATTACAAAACTTAACCCATTTATATTACCTTATTCTTTGTCTCTCTCATCACGAATTAAAATTTCCCTCGGCAAGTATACAAATATGCATATGTTTATCTGAGAAACAAGTTAGCACAGTTTCCACGTACGCGAAACTACGAAGAAGTTCATGCTCGCATTCAAAAATCTTACTTCAAAGCACTCACAAGAAGTCTCATTATTAACGTAATTTTTTTTCCTCATTCGTGTGTTCGAGGTTTCGGATTGCATCTCAGTTTCACATCGCGAAGTTGCCGCAAGTAAGGTCGAGTATTTTCACTTGACTTCTGAAGTATCAGCATTGTCTTCGTTTTATACTCTATATATGTATACGAGCAAAGGCGCGGAGTCCAAAATATCTTGATGTTGTTGCACTAGATTTTTAGTTACATGACACATGCTTGTTATTCTCTCCTGCACTTCATAGTGGAAGGTTTTCGACCTTCTGAGCTTAAATAAGTTTGGTTCATGGCGGAGAGTGTACAAATTCGGCGTATTCAATGATACTATAAATATCATTCAGTTATGGAAGGTCATTTTGAAATCATAAATCGTGAAATTATTTCGTGGTAAGAAAAAGCTGTTCTCTTATGAATTACCAGGTCATATGGTGAATCAATTTCGGATAATCTTCTGCTTTTTTATCAATTACTTCCCAAAAGTGAATTAGATTCCTGGAGCTCGTGTTTGAAGAATTCAAATATGAGGCATTCTTGAGGGCGTTGGAAATTTTTACGCGAATTAATTTTCCAAGATTGTGATTTAATTGTGAGGATGTCAAATACCATGAATTGAACGTCAAACCACATTTGCCGTATTCACTGCAATTTAGATGGAACTGGGAAACGATACACTTTCGAGTAGAATTCCCCGCAATACTGTGAAGAAAAATCTCCATTTGTACTCGGCAGTACAGGAAATTGTACTCGTACTTGATTTTGAAGTGAAATTTCAACCGTAGACTGAACCAACGGCGCACCGGAAGTAATATTTTTGCTATCGATAAATGGGAACATCATTTCGTTAATCTTTTCAGGTCATATGTTGTGATTTTTCGAAAAACAAGATCTGAACAAAATCGAAAAATTGAAAAACAAATAATATAATTTAGGATTAAAAGAAAAACAAAAAACATTCCTTGTATCAATTGAGAATATAAATTTTCTAATAATATTTTATACATGTTTTTTATGCCCCAACTTGAATTGAAAATTTTTTGAGAACTTTTGGTTATTGAATTTTTAATCGTAGCTCATCGAACATTATACTGTGTTACAGTAACCCAGGGTGATAAACTCGTTTGAATAGAGAAGTATAATAGCCTGGAGGTGAATGAAAGACTCTTGAAAACATACAAGACAAACCCATACAAATATAAGAAGAGATTTTGTGATAAGTGATGATCCTCTCAACATTGTGCTTGAATGTTATCACTTCGAGATATATTCTGTTGGGTAGAGAATTTATGTAGAGTCAAATACCCTGTTAATTCTATGGAAAAGCTTGAAGTCATTTGCGTCATATTATATGTTGAGACTGAATTTTCATAGAAAAAGACAAAGAGAATACTCTACCGCGAAAATCTCAACAACAAAAAATGAAGCATTCAAAATGGATCAAGAGATATGATAAGATGCATAAAATCCGTCTATAAAGGTAGAAGTTCAGTACCTTGAAGTAGTGATACATCACGTTCAAACATAATAAGTGAAAAGCTTAGTGTGCACTCCTGGTATTTTCAGTTAATTACAATTTTTCCAATCTGGAATTTTGATTTGCAGAGGTAAGAAATTCAAACTTTTAAGATGCATAATGTTTCTGTTTCTGTTTTCTGTAATTTGTACCAGAATATAAAAAAAAGAAGTTTCAAGGGGTCTTTCTGATTAAGATTTTCGAGAAAAATTTTTATTTCAAACATTTTTTCCTCATAGAAAAAATTGAGGTGTCATTTTGAAATTTGTAACAAATTAAAAAAATTTTCTTTTTGGTTATACTAATTTAAACAAAAAAACACCAAATAATGACGGTGGGAGTGATTTGAGGCGACCGGCTGATCTAAAAAAATTTGAAAAAATGGCAACTCGTTCCTTGTTGAAGTGCCTATCGCATGAACTAGGACATTCTTTTTCATCAAAAAATAACAAAATGGCGGCCATTTTCCGAAAAAATCGATTTTTTAAATTGGAAAATATGATACAAATCGGACAATTCTTGACCAATCAAAAAGATCCTAGTTCATGCGATAGCCACTTCGACAAGGAATAATTTCTTCTATCCTCTTCAGATCATCCGATTGTCCCAAATCACTCCCACCGTCATTTTCTAGCGTTTTGTATTGTTTGAATTAGTATAAAAAAACAAAAATTTGTTTAAATTTGAAAAAGAATTTTTGTAATATTGAAGGTCTAGAAAACATACCTGCGGATTTTCAAAACGATATCTCAATTTTTTCTATGAAAAAAAATGTTTACAAATTTTAAACCGAAAGATCCCTCAAGTTTTGAAATTAATCTGAACCATCCCATTACTAATTCAATCTGACGAGACAATCGAAGTTTGAATTACAAGATGGTTCTAATCTTCGTGTGACACGGGTTGTTTGGTACGAAAGTTGGTTTGATTTTTTCTTCGAATTTGGACTTCAACGGAACAAAAATAACGAAAGAACAACTACGTGGTATATATTCAAAATGTGTGAAGAGTTTTAAAAACAAACCGATTATCAAAAGGAGTTCAAAGACCCTGGTAGATAGTAGCTTCAATCTTCTTGTTACAATCAGAACACTATTCAGTTGTCATAACTAAAAATTTGGTGAAATATTACATCAAATAAAAAATTGAATTGTCTCAACAGAATATTCGTTTCTTGAATCAACAATTTTTATCGCAACAACCAATATTTCAGTTCAGGCAATTCACTTTTTTTAATTTGATACTGTTTTTGGTGATTGTAACTGGAGAGTTTTCTCATTTGTAGGTTTCTGAAGTCAACTAGAGCCTCGCCAGAAAACTTCAGAGCTTGTAATGGTGAGCTATCAAAAGTTGTTCAACCTCCGATAGGAAAAGGAACAATTTGGAATGAGTATTGAAAGAATAAGTGTTAGTAATCATAACAGGATCTTTAAAATAATTATAACTATCTCGTCTATATCATCCTTTTTTTATATTTTTAAATTTAAATTTGTGTGAATTTTTACATTTTTAAATTTGAGTGGATTTTTGATATTTGAAAACGTGATGGATAATCAACAATCCTAAATGCTCACAATATTATTCAAAATTATGTTGAGAATAATATCACTCTCAATGTCACTGAAAGAAATTAATTATTGTTCTCCAGATCATTTGAAATGATAACCTACCGTGACACTCACCGCTTCCACGTCGTATCCCCGTGGATACGAGGTGGAGGAACGGTGAAGCGACAGAGAAATGTCCGGCGATCGGTGGTAGTGCTGTACAGGTATTGAGAATAATATTGGTATCTATATGACGAGAATGACGGTAGGTTAATTATTTGGATTACCTGAATGTCATCGAGTACCCAGGAAAGTTGGGTAATTGAAAAAACCCGACCCGACCCAATAAAAACTCCATGTAGTCGGGGACTCGCACACCCTGAATTATGAATAAATAAAAAAAATCAATGCGGGTATTTCTTTGTGTTTCTATGGTAAATGGAAGTCTGAAAGAACTTTGTTTCACTTATAATTTTTTCTGTTGATTAAAATCTGAAATTCTTTTGTCGCATTCTTCTGTCATGTTTCCTTATAAAATATGTCAAGATTGGTCAGGAAACCGGCTCCATGGCTGAACGGTTAACGCACTAACTTTCAGACATGGATGTCCGGCAGGCTGGGGGGTTCGAATCCCTGACTAATCAATCCGCCTTTCTCCCTAACGGTAATGCCGCGAAAGGGGAAATGGCGGTTGGTGCGTCAACCAAAGTTTATCCCGAAACCGGCTACCACCGTAATAGGGGAACGACGGTTTATAAGTCAGGGAATCTTACCCCTGCCGCGTAGGTTAGGCTGGAAGTACGCTTCCCCCGGTCCAATTGGCTTTGGTCCCTAGTAAAAAGTAAACATATATGACCCATACATGATTCATACATAATACATATATAATCCATATATGGTCCATATATGAAAACGTATGAAATTATATATAATCCATATACAATCCATATAGGACCATACATGATCCATATATAATGCATATATAATCCATGTGTGGAGAATATTCCATACATGACAGAATGTTCTTCATATGTGAAAAAATCTTGCATTCATGGGTCATATATATATTACATATGAATTATATATGGGTCACATATGATTTTTATATGTTCTTATATGATTCATTTTTACTAGGAGTAGCGTAAAGAGACCAGGTTAACAAAAACTGAATAAAAAAAAAGATTGATCAGGATCAAGTAAGTTAGACTGGATATGGTTGTAACATTATGGATAACTGACGAAGGAATTGTGATGGCTCAGATCACCTGACCGGAGAGGAGCCGTTCTTACATGTAGGAATTTGTGTATTAATTATTTATGCCATATCACATATGCTCAGAACGTCAGAAAGGACTTTTGAAATTTTACAACGGAAAGTAAGTATTCAATGCTGAACTATATTTCATGTCTTTCTATCAGTGTGCATGCTATGCATATTTGTGTTATCATTCAACAACAACAGGAAGTCAGAGAATGGATAAATACTGGATTTGTCTCACGAATCTTGTCCATTCTTGTGAAAAATTAAATAAGTTCGAGAAACATTGACTAGGGATGATTTCAATACCTTCCCTGTAGTCAATTTTAACGTTTGAATTGACCTCAAA
This sequence comes from Gonatopus flavifemur, assembly GCA_018340375.1. Classification (NCBI taxonomy): domain Eukaryota; kingdom Metazoa; phylum Arthropoda; class Insecta; order Hymenoptera; family Dryinidae; genus Gonatopus; species Gonatopus flavifemur. Next base: position 24,030,490 of record JAFFJZ010000004.1, read on the forward strand.
CATGCATCCTACTTATACAGGGTGTCCCATTTTAATTTTTATATCGGAATAACTCAAAAACGAGGAGTTTTGGAGGAAAATGTTTCGAACAAAAGTTGTGAGATTCCGAGGGGGACATCTGATGGTGACCTTGACTTTGGCCTCGAATCTCAACTTCAAGGTCATTCAGAGGTCAACTTTTGTTTCTTAAATGAAATCCCCTATTTTTGACTGCAGATTCAGATTTGACGTTGAAAAACAAGAAACTTTTGTCTGAATCATTTTTCCGAATTTCGCACAGATGGCGCTCTAATCGATAAGAAATGAGTTTTATGAAACACTCGTATTGCTTTCTGTGTAAAACGACATTTAACTCTCCAGTGTTTTTTTTTCAGCTTCTGAGGATTACCGTCGCCATTAGAATTACCCAATGTGCACCACGAGGAGGTTGAGCGATCGGATCTTGCACATCTTTGTGGCCCTGAAAATTTGATGAAACCCCATAAGTAAAAATCCAAAGTGGTAAGATCCGGAGACCTAGCTGGGATTTTCTATCGACCAATATTGACAATTATGTCTGTTCGCAGTACCGTTACTGTGAATTGTTGCCAAACACAAGTACACAACAATACTTGTGTTTATCATGAACAAGAAAGTTCATACTAAAGCATTGTTTACAAACATAATTGAAACGGAATGTTTAATATCCTTCATTCATTCACAAATTCTTTTCGATATACGATTCAAACTTGAAGAAGATCTTTGATCAGTGTTGTGAAGGTCTCAATACCATGGATTATCCTTGGGGTGAAATACTTGATATTCTCCTGATACTAGGAGAATGTCAACGTACTTACGCTGCAGCATCAAGATTGTATGGAGAGAGGTATCCAAATAGACGCCAGCCTTCACTTCAGGCGATACGCTCAATAGAAAGACGAGTTAGAAGAATGAATATCCCACGAGTCAGAAGGCGTTATGATGGAGATCGTATGGATGCACGCTCAGTAGCCGTTTTAGGAATGGTGCACCTGAATCCTCACGTTAGTACCAGAGAAATCCAGCACCAATTAGGTATCCCAAGATCAACGGCACACCGCATACTAAGATCTGGTAAATATCATCCTTACCACATTACATTGGTGCAAGCATTGAGTGAAGATGATCTTAGACGTAGGGTTGAATTCGGTCAATGGGCCTCGGAGCAACCGCCTGGTTTTTTCAATTACGTGATGTTTAGTGATGAGGCAACATTTCGCAGTAACGGTGTTATGAACAGACATAATTGTCATTATTGGTGAATTGAAAATCTCAGATGGCATCGACAAGTTGACAGTCAACATCGCTGGACTCTGAATGTGTGGTGTGGGATTTCGAATGGTCAAATCATTGGTCCTTATTTCTTCCAACATACTGTTAGGAAGGAAAATTATCTGCAATTGATTCGGGACAAATTACCAAGGATGTTGGGGGATGTTGATCTCTACACACGGAACAGGATGTGGCTTCAACATGATGGGGCACCACCTCATAACGCTGCAATTGTCAGAAATTTCTTAAACACATCTTACCCACACAGATGGATTGGTCGCGGCGGATACATTGCCTGGCCGGCTAGGTCTCCGGATCTTACCCCTTTGGATTTTCACTTATGGGGTTTCATCAAAGCTGTAGTTTATGAAAGACCACCAACGACCAGAGATGACATGAAACGCCGAATACGAACTGTCTGCCGAACAATTCCACGTCATGTGCTTTTGTCGTTAGAACCACATTTTCGGAGACGAATTAGGTTATGCCAACAGGTCAACGGTGCAAATATCGAACATTTGATACGGTGAATTTTCATACATATTGCAGAGCGTTTGTCGTGAAAAATTACACACCTCTACAGTCCAGACAATCGGCCCTTTTCAGGGCCACATAGATGTGCGAAATCCGATCGCTCAACCTCCTCGTGGTGCACATTGGGTAACTCTAATGGCGACGGTAATCCTCAGAAGCTGAAAAAAATCACTGGAGAGTTGAATGCCGTTTTACACGGAAAGCAATACGAGTGTTTCATAAAACTCATTTTTTATCGATTAGAGCGCCATCTGTGCGGAATTCGGAAAAATAATTCAGACAAAAGTTTCTTGTTTTTCAACGTCAAATCTGAATCTGCAGTCAAAAATAGGGGATTTCATTCAAGAAACAAAAGTTGACCTCTGAATGACCTTGAACTTGAGATCCGAGGCCAAACTCAAGGTCACCATAAGATGTCCCCCTCGGAATCTCACAACTTTTGTTCGAAACATTTTCCTCCAAAACTCCTTGTTTTTGAGTTATTCCGATATAAAAATTGAAATGGGACACCCTGTATATCACATTGGTTACTTCATTTAATTTTATTTTGTAGATGCTGAGTTCACCAAAACGCGTATCGAGAAAAGGAGGACACGACATAACCTTTTACGTGAAGGCGTATGAGCATATACAAAGTGGGTTCCCTGGTTAAACAAACCGATTGATTCCCGCCAAATCTCATTGAATCTTGCATAATGTTCTGACCAAATCCCATTGAATTTCATTTTGTCAGATTCTATGAATTCTTCTAACCAGGGATCAGTGATGCCAGATTTGAGACCGAGAACGTTTTTACTCACCCCATTGACCGCTTCCCCTTCCTCCCACCATGCGGAATGAGTTGGGTGAGCGACAGAGAAAGAGTAACCATCACTCTCTCGCTCGCCCAACTTATTCCGTATGGTGGGAGAAAGGGGAAGCGGTCGATGGAGAGGGTAAAAGCGGTCTCGGTCTCGAATCTGGCATCACTGCCAGGGATATCAATACGGTCTCCCATGTAACACAGAATATTCTGAGAATATTCTTACAACATCCGTAAGATGTACTGGATCGAATATTCTCACAAAAAGCGTAGAAGATTCGCAAATATTCATAGGAGATTCTTAGAAAATTCGAATGAGACTGTTCCCAGACAGCAAGACAGTTTCGAAAGAATGCCATATGAGTTCTCAACATGAAGTTTTCAAGAACTCTCAGCATTGAATTCTTTCAGAATTCATTCAGAACGTATGTGGTTCTCAGAGAATTCTTCTGGATGATTTACGGAGTTTGTAAAATGTTCGAAAACAACTCTTAAAATACGATTTGAGAACTCTTAAATATCCAATGATATCGACTCGTGCGGTTTTCTCTATTCAATCCGAAAGAATTATTTGCGGATTCGTTGTAAATGTAGATGACGCTAATAAGATCATGTTTTTCAGTTCGTACATGCTAAACCAACTTATTGATGGCAGTTTTAAATATCTTTTTTTCACCCTAAGATCCAAGTAATTCATGTTCTCTTATCACGCTAATATTCATGCTTTTATGAAGAATTGCAATAAATAATCGTTATCAATACGAAAAATTGGATAAATATTAAAAAACCTCAAATGCAACGTTCCGGGGAGTGATTTCATCAGTATACTGAGAGATACTGAAATGTTCTCTATAGAGATTTGTGTTATTTAAAATATTATTATTTCGAAAATAAGTGACATCTAAAACTGACGATAGTTTTACAGGGATTGCAATTACACGTCTTTGAAGAATAATTTTGAAACAAAAATTTGTCCAAATTCAAATTTAAACTCTTATACATCGGAATGCACGTTGAATTCTTCCAAATTCCAATGTCAAATATAAATTCTTCTCATGTGCAGGCAGGAAAAAATATTTAATAACAAACGATTCAAAAGTCAATTAAATACTTGGATAAAACTGTTTATTGGTTCCAATGTACCCAACGTAAACTAATTTTATATTATCCAATTTATGAAACTCTCCAATTAACAGATACATTCGAAATTCCAAATAACTCCTTTCATTAAAGAAACGAGTTTCTTGAAAAGTCTTAATTGGCTCTTCATTTATACTTTCAATGTTCTCAAAGCATTCTCTAGTGAGTTCATAATTAATTCTAATGTGATGGAAAAAGAACACTAAGAATGCTCTATTGGTCGAACAATTCAGAGTTCTGAATATATTCGACCAGAATTCTTCCGATTACTTTTAGTACTTCTGAAGAATTCTTCGGAACATCCGAGAATTCTTTGCGCATTTTTTTAGAACTCTCAATGTTGTCTGGATTTCGAATATCCTTGGAACGTTCGTACAATATGCGTACAAAGTTTTTAGGGAGATTGATGAGCAGCGCATGCGCAAGTATCGTGATGACATGAGTTCAGTAATGGCGGATAATGTTGTTGACAGGCTACAGACCCTTGGATAATATATCTTTTAATTTGTATTTGGGGAATAATGAATTTATGAAAGGTGCATTTGAATATCGCAAATGTTCTCTGAGAGTACCATGCGTGGAAAATAATCCTCAAAAGTGTAATAAAATATTAAGAAATGCCGTATGTATTATAATTGCCTGTTACGATCATAAGTATCTCATCCATCCATGTGAATCCATAATGTTGCTAACAATTCATGATCACAGATGTTTAAAGATCGGAAAAATTGACTGTGAAGTAGTTTTCGGTGACATACGGAAGTTTTTTATTGACAGGAATTTTTATTTCAACCGCATGTTCTCCCAATATTCCCACAATATTCGTGGCATCATATTCTGAGAATATTTAAGACAGTCTCATTCAAACATCCTGAGAATGTACGTAGAATATATTTGCACGTAATAAGAATCTCCATAGAATATTCAAATATCCTCAACGTATATTCTCAGAACATTCTCATAACGTGCGTGTGCTACCTGGGCTTTATGTTCATTCTATTGTTATTTAATATATGAGACAACGGAACTCAATTGTTTGCCAATAAATTTTATTTTCTTACCGATTTTTAAATATTTTTTCAAGTGTTACGTTCGATCCCACCTCTTGCTACTACCGTCCTGAGGTTGTGGTCGGTTGTAACATTTGAACAGCCATCATAATTATTCCTGTTCTGAACCCTAATTACATTTCCGCGGAACGAATGCACCTACATTTGATAATCAAATATATGTGCTAATTGAAACACTGTCTAGCTTTTACCTAAGTACAGTGATGAAATTTTTACAAGAGGTTGAAGTCAAAATGTTACAACCGTACCCAGTCTACCCTACAGCAATTTTACAAATTAATTAGAAGCTTGCCATTCTCCGATAAGTGATTATGTAATTTTCATCAAAATTTATTATCAGTTTGTAATATTAAAATTTCTAGACGCAATAATAACTAGATTCATCTTAAGAACAGAAAATCTATCAGCACTGATAATACAATTATTATGTATTAAATTATATTTTTGACTAGGAATTTATGTTTCATCGTGTAAAATTGCAGTGCCGCAAACATGAAAAGTGAACGATGACAGTTTTCATATCATCATCACCATTCCAGATGCCGTTTTTAGAGTGTGCTCATGTGTGAATTTCAAGAGAAACTTCATCGTATGAATTCCTATTTTCGTCCGTAAGTCAGGGACATTCACAGATCCCGACTATAACTGCTCTCGACCCCTAATGATTTTTGCCATCGGCAATAGTGAAAGTTGTTAAAGAGCAGCTGTTTTGTTATCGCTGATGGTAATAATGATAGTAAATCGAGAGTACTTGTAGCCACAATCTTCTAATGTTCCTGGTTTACGAAGAAAAATAGGACTCTATGCGATGAAAATTTTCTCAGGGTAGTGTTCAGTGTAGTATTACGGTCCAAAATGTAAAATGGTCTCAAAACTGGGTTCATTTACTATTTCTACATAAGTTATACTCCTATGGAGCTAGAACGTACTCCAAGACGCCTAGGATTGAGTTTCACACGAGAACATTTGTAGAAAGTTTCTAGAATTTTCTGAAAGATATCTTCCAGAAACTTTTATAAAAGATATCTTCTCGCGATGCATAAGACTTCTTACATTGTTCTGAATCATTCCTGAAGATATATTTTAGACAAAAAGGGCTATGTGGGTTGCGTCTGCAGCTCGAAACTTCACACAAAAGTTAGACGAACCTTAGAAAAATTTACCTCATTCCGATGGAAACGCCTCGTTTTTCATCAATTTTTTGGTAAATTTTCCCACAGCAGTGATGTTTGAGAACTATATTATTCAACATGCATTCAAGAATTCTTTCTAGCTGTATGTTGCAATATACAGTGTATAATTTACAATCAATCTCAGCGCTAATGCTGGAATATATCTGGAATTTTTACTACGAGTATAATAAAATATTAAGGTAAAACAGGGAGAGATGACACACATTTCAAATTTTCCTAACAAAAAAGAAACATTAGGTTTTAAAGGATGTTTGAAAGCTTTGGTATATAGATCGATCCTTTCTTTTCATAACTACGTGGATGATGTATGATTTTTTCAATTTCATTTGAGTTCCCATAATTTATAAAAATATTCTATTTTGAGGGAGAGATGACACACCTGTGGGAGAGATGACACATATACTGGGGGTAAGATGAGCATATGGAATGTAAGAAACAGACTTGCATAAAAGAAGCAGCTTTTTCATTTTATTTCTACATACTTTTGCGAAGTACATTTCGAAACACTCCAATGTAAAGCGTTTCAAAAAAAGGTGTTTTTCGAATATTTTCATTCATGAGAACTGTATATCATTGTTATAAATATGAAAATCAATATGTGTTGATGTGCTTGCAAATTTATGAGAAAAGAAAAAGAGAACACGTGTCATCTTTCCCTTTCTTCCATGTGTCATCATTCCCAAACGACAGGACAGATGACACACCTTCTTATTTGCTCCATGAAGATGAAACAGGACGCTTCTACACATACATAATCTTTTCTCATATGATTACTCGTCTACATTGCGAATTTTGAAGAATTTGCACACTCAAAGTTTTCCTTAATGAGCAATATTTGAAGTTTATGAAAATATTCGCACACGTACCTAGTTATGTTGGCAGAAAAAACAAATAGTATTTCGTGCTGCAACAACGTTGTGATAAGATACACCACGCAATCAACCGTCATCTGATTCCAGCTACTGATCACGTGATGCGTAACAGCTTAGTGCACATTTTTATTGCAATTCAGCAACATGTATCATCTCTCCCTCTGTGTCATCTCACCCTGGTTTACCTTATATCAATCTTGTGGAAATATATATGTGAGAAAATTTCATACATTATTCTAAGCTTCCTATACTGTAGGACTGTAAACATTGCAAAGTGTTTGCACGAACTTAAGGTTGTAAACCTTGGATGGGAATAGCCCAATACGAAAATGTGTCCCTGAGACGTTTACTGAGGGTTCAGAAAACTTCCCATACGTTTCATAAACCTTCCATAAACGTTCACTTGCACGTTTTGCTGTTGGGGTACGTACAAATATCACACTCAGTTATTTCTTCAACTGTTGTCGGAAGTTTACGGTTGTATAGGGAGATTGCATCTACCGTTGTTTTCTGTTTGTCTCGTTAGATGTTCTATACAACAAATGTAACTGATACGCTGATCCATGAGGGAAAACCGGTACTCTTGCAACTCTAGTCGTATCGCAGACGATGACATATCACTACCCACTGCTGTATATTCTTCCATGGAGCTCTGTCTACACTGACAAAGGGGTGTTGGTGAGTTTCGAAACAGCTCTGGTTGAAATATCCGAACAAAGCCAAATATTTTTGAAGTAGATGTTTTCAAATCACTTGGGATCACTTCAGAGTAGTATCAAAAAGAGTGCGAGACAAAATTTTTACTTATGGTGGAGGGGTCGTCGATTCCTCTCTACTTTATCCCCCTACAGCCTCTAAGCGAGCCTTATAACCAGATTGATTGCAGCCATGATTCAATGAAAGCAGCAGTCCCATCAGTTAAAGCAGGACGAAGTGTTAGAAGAGCTGCTTTTGATTTCGGTATATGCTTCGTTACATGTTTTCGGTATTTCCTTTGATGGAATTCAGTGAATTGATTCCTTCTTTTCTTCATACTTTTTCTTCCTTTGCATTTACTTCATTCGTTATGTCTTTCTGGTACATTACATTTATTCCGTATTGTAACTGTTTTCTCAATTCGCGTCGAATAAAATACTCAATTCGTATTGGAACTATAATTTTGTACCTATTTTTGACGATTTTGAATGAGTGAGAAATCTTGCCTTGTATGCGGGGCAAGGTTTACAAGTGACATGACAACAAATAACACTATTTTTTAACCATATGTCTATGAAATCATTAAATTTATTTATACTAGGTTGTAGCGAAAGCTTCGACGAGTAAAATGGTACCTTAAACTTTTTGAAATATGCAACAGGAAAAAATACAAAAATTGCGAAAAAAAAGTGGGAAAACATGCCCTACCCTCCCTTATATTGAAGGAAGGATTTTCGATTCGAAGAAGGTTTCGTTGACTTATCTTCTTTTTATAATAGTGAGTATATTAAATTGTAGTTCAAAGCACTAAAAAATATTCAAGGTTTGAAAATCAAAATGATGTACGATATTCTTCTCTAAAAAATTGATGCATCGTGTTTAAGATGACTGAGATTATTTGTTTTCAATTGAGGGATGCGGAAAAAGCAATGAGATGTAAATGAGTGTTGGAAATGTAGAATTGAAAACATTCAACTTCTTTATGTATCAAAACTTTTAGAAACTCACGAAGTTTTGCATTAGCGAGGAAACATTCAGATTATTCCACCATATGGTGAACAAACTTTTGTTTCATAATTTTCGAATCTACATTCAGATTCAACTCCAATAAGGAAGGAATTATCAAAACAATTCAATTGAGCATGATGATCATCGAAGCCCTCTGGAGAATTTGGTCAATCGATATATGGATCCTGAGCAAAATTGCAAATGATCAGTAATAACCCGTATACGGAGAAAAATGATGTTGTAAATATTATACTACATTTTGTACTAAAGTAGTGCTATAAGTGAAATAGTATAATTTTAATAACCGAATGTAGTAAAAATTCATGCTCTATGATGTGAAGTTGCGTCAAATCGGTCAGATTTTTCAAATCATTATGCATGAACCTCTACGACAGTCAGTTGTAAATATTATACTTCCACTTATAACACCACTCTCGTACAGAATGTAGTGATGTTTAAACCATCATTTTTCTCCGTCTACGTCATTTTCAATTGTAAATAGGATAGATCGAGACGAATCGGATCACTTTTTTTGAAATGAATAAGAATGATCAGAAGGAAAGTTTTTTCAGTGGGTCTGTGGATAAATTCTAATCGTATAAATTTTTGGCTTGAGATTTATGCAAAAGAAGAATATTCAAATACACAGTTCTTTGTTTTACAACGAAATAAACATAAAATGGCAAATATCCGATTTGCCCCAAAATCGGGGACGGAGCGTTCATAAAAATGGAACGTATATTGATGAGAAACGAATTTACACTTCGAATTCTTCTTTGAACCCTAAATACGTTCAATACATAAAATAATTTTATTCAATGCACTTGTGGCAAATCAACAATTCTGTGTGACTTTTCTTGCTGGCACATTTTTTACATCCACTGCTCTAAATCCAGGATTCGTTGGGTGGATGTACGAATTTTTCAGAGCAAAGGGTATCAGTCTCAGTCTGTTGATGCGGAATTATTGTTGCCTTCAAGTCTCATATGATTAAAAAAAAAAACTCATGATCCAAATCATGATCCGAATCACCTCATATACTATTTGAGAGAAAACATTAATCTGCATATGAACCAGATTGGCGTGATTTTCAACGTATCTTGTCAATGAAAATTTCAAGAATCGCGATAGCGTTTTTACATCAGCGATAAAATTCTTCTCTATGTACACGATGCTACAACTTATATCATTGCCCAGAACTAAACGATGTGCGTTAGAGTCATGTTATCTTTCTTTCTAGTAGTTGGTGGGATCATGTAGGCACCCACACGTTAAAAGAGTGTAATTGACAATGAAAATGATCAACAGCAGCGAGGATGCTTATTTTGATCCGATTCGCCTCGGTCTACCCTACACGGAGAAAAATTTATAGTTCAATTCGCTATGGGACTTTGTAACCGAGGAACAGACTGAATTTACGATCAAATTTACTATGACGAGATAATAGAAACATGATTGAATTCAGTATGTTTTACAGTAAATGCCATTGAAAAGTCAGTCTATTCCTCGGACAAAATAATCACATAGTAAATTTAACTACAAATTTCTCTCCGTGTACTAATTTTGAATACGTGAGTTGTGCCATATTCCAGACACGTACACTGAGAATCCGATTTCTTAGCTTCAAAGAAAATTTCTTTGCCCTCATTCTGATAAATCTTGTTTTCAATGGAAAAGATAGTTCATTCCAATGAGAAAATTTTTCATTATATTGAAATTATATTCTTCGAATTCAGGAAGAAATATTTATTTATTTATTTATTTATTTATTTTGTTTATACGGGTATAAAAGACCCTTTGGTACATAGAATATACATTATTTGAACCACATTATATATATCATACATCAAAGCATTAAGCATCATGTTAAGCTCGACTACATGCATCTTATATTACAACAACAGTTAACGTGTATAATTATAGGTGAAAAGGACAATTAGATATTAAATTTGACAAATAAGAGAAAGAGAATTCCTAAGATCAGAATGAGATGAAAATAATTCAAGCACATCACTGTGAGAATTTGCTAGGATAGATATCCGATTTACCGGATCAGAATAACCGTGTCTCGATTTATAAGAAATTGGATTGAACAATTTAGGGCGCCTCAATAAACGAGAAGGGACATTAAAACGTACAAGTCCAAGCAGTTGAGGGCAGCGAATTTTCCCATTAACAATTTTATACAAAAATGAAAAATCATTGAACAAACGACGTGATTCCAAGGGAGGCAAGTTAAGTAGAGCCATAATCAATGAGTAATCATGACAAGTGACGCTCAACGGACGGCCTATCTGATAGGCAATATATTTCTGTCTCAATTTGAAAATTTTTTGTTTCAATCTGATGAAGAATTTGTCCATTGAAAAAAATATTCATTAGAATGAGGGCAAAGGAAACTTTCTTCCAATCTAAAAAATTGGGTTCTGAGTGTATCCATACGTGACAATCATGTATGATTATAGCAATATCACAAACCTGGAAATCATGCGATCTCGAATATACCCTGGAAGAAAATTATCGAATTCTTTCCCCTTTTGGAATCCGATCTTTGAATCTCCTCGTCACTGATTCTGCTCACTTATTTCTGATCTACACCTGTTTTATGTGGAGTACACGGGGAGAAATTTGATGGTTGAAAGTGGTAAAATACGTAGGTAATATCATCATAAAAATTGGTGAACTGAAACTATTGGGAATAGCTTGGAAATAAAACTATTACAATGGTAAACTTCACTTTGTCAAAAATTTCAAAATTTCTACAGGAACTAACTAACAAAGGGAATATTGATGATTCCTGGCAGTGCTAATACTTTTTAACATCAGCGATCGTAATGTTTCTTCACACTTTATTTCAAGATTCTCGCAAGCAAGAGTACTAAAAATCGAAGCAAAGGCAATAATTTTCACCATCAATGATGGTAATATCATTCGCTGAAATGAGAACAAAAAAATTTACTTGCAAAAACATATTTCCAGGCACATTTGTTAGTTCATGTTGTCCAACCTTCGAGTTATTACCACCATTACTTGTTAATTGCAATTATGTTATTTTTAATTCATTCTTGAGTACAGTTTGTGATGAAAAACCCTAATTACGCGAAGGGGATTTGAACTGAAGAATAATGTGCTTATTATATTTACCTATAAACCTCACAATTAAAGCCACTTTGCTACACTCGCACTGATGAATTCGCTGTTTTGAAGTTTCATTGAAAGACTCAACGAGGGAACCTAAACTGGACAACTTGTTGTGTGCGATAATTGTGAGAAAATCTCGAGCGTTGTTGGAAAATATTACCATCAGCGCTTGTATTATACCGACTCGTCATTGGCAGTAAATGTGATTCGTGGCTTTCAAAATTCAGAATAGTTGTTCAAACAAAATCTATTATTGTCAAGTGGTGATAATTTTCTTTAGAAAAAGTATTTATAGTTTTTATTACTAGAATATATTTTCTCACGCTAAATCTTCATTTTTACCATCGCAGACGGTTATTTACTACGTGCGTATAAAATAATGCACTTAGTTTACAAATTACTGTCAATATTTTACAATAATACTAGCTTACGACAAAAAATAGTAATTTCCACAATCAAATTTTTCTCCATGTAGCGACTTCTTAATAGTTGTAAGATATTCATGATTTCAGCACGTATTATTATTAGTTTTGGTTTGTTCAAACGATTTTGTTATTTCCGTTCATACACCAGTCAATTTGTTTCCAAATAATTGAATATATAGACAGTATACACATTAATAATACCTGATTTTGTAATGATTCTTTGTAGAATTGAGGATTAGGAGTCATCATTTTCCCAAGAGTATATAGAATGTTAGATGGAGATTCACTACATAACCATAAAATCATAAATAACTACAGTTATCTTAAATGAAGAGAAACAATTTCATAAATCAGATCATAATTCAGAAAAATAATGACATGGTATCTCACATGCATTTGCTACGTAAATTATGGGTGAATGAATGATATGTAACATTGCGAAAAAGCTGAGAATTAGCCGGAATTAGCTGGGAGTTGGACAGAAATTTTTCCAACTCCAATAGCTCAGTTTTAACTACACTGTTAGGAATTGTTGCATTAATTTTAATGTTTTCGCTGGAAGTTTTTTTCAAGTAAGTGCATGAATTCAGTTTTATACACATTTTACAGTAAATTTAATGTGAACTATAGCATAATCAATAGGCTTTTCATGTTTTTGTACATTAAAATTAATGTAGAATGTGTATGAATCTGATTCCATGTACGTAATTGGAAAAAACTTCCAAATATTTCTGACAGTGTACTGTAGCAAAATTTTTGGCTTCATCAGCGAAATTTTAGCTAATGTTACTAAGAAATGAGCTGTCCTGTGGATGCCAGAATGTTCGGTTATAATAGCTAGAACTTCGCTGATACAGCTAAAAATTTCTTTCCATGTGTATATCTCGGATAAATCTTATAAGTTACGCATTCCGAAATTATCCCAGACAGCAAAGTGCTAGAAGGATTCACAACACCCACCCAAAGCGCCTAGAAAGAAAAGAAATTAAGGAAGAGAACGCGAATATTGAACTTGAGAATTTCATGATCATCAAGAATCCAAACATCACCGTCGAAATTGAAAAAGTGAATACACAATTCATAATTTGATGTATTAAACGTATGAGTGGGGCTACAATCGAGGCATAGCGTCGCGACTTGTGAGTAAAATTTTGCACGGCATTATACCTAGATTTGAACACCACGAAAGATTGCAGAGATTGCACCAGATAACATAGCCTTCAATAGAGACTTCCCTTACCATCGAAGTTTCCAAACTTGTATATCCATGCTTCCGATAGGTGTTTTGAGTAAACAAGAGTCGATATGACCAATTCTAAAATTGTTCAATTTTTTTCATTGGCCATTCTATTTAATTCAATATTCTGATGAATTGATCTCAGGGAAAAAGTGCATAAATTATGCACAGTTGGTCTTTCTGACAAGAGGAAATTTAATCCAAGCTAATGAAAAATTAAAAAATATTTTATTCTTCTGATCAGTTGAAAATTTTTATGAATCCATCACCAAAAAGTATACAGGGTGGGGCATTTGAAGTGTCGCGGGCGTTTTTTCCAAAAATAAAGTGAGATACGAGAAAATTTTTCGGACAAAAGTTGTAGGGTACCGAGGGGGACATCCGATGGTGGCCTTGGCTTTGACCTCAAATCTCATCTTCAAGGGCATTCTGAGATCAACTCTTGTTTTTTAAATAGCATCTCATATTTTTTACTGCAGATTTGGATTCTAGGTCAAAAACCAAGAAACTTTTGTCTGAACCATTTTCCTGAAATCCGCAAAAATGGCGCTCTAATCGATATTGTTCCATTTTGAATCTGACATTCGAATAACTCGAAAACGAAGGGTCTTGCAAAAGAATGTTTCGTACAAAAATTGTCAATACACAACACATTTCAATCGTCTACATTACCACCATTCAGAGCTCACGCGATGTAAACAAACGACGGGGTTCAGTGAAAATTCACGATTTTGAAAGTCAGTTTGTCAGTTACATTTGATTATTACTTGGTTTATGACAAATTGAAAATCATGGATATCCGATACACGGTTTCTGAAAAGATCGATATGATCTACATTTACGGTGAAGTGCATAAGAACCCCAGGCAAGCATATGACTTGTATGCAGAACGATTTCCTGAAAGAACAACGCCATCCATTAGGTATTTTCAACGCATTACAAAATTATTCTCAGAAACGGGAAGTGTTACAAGGGAAAAACGACATCGAATGAGAACTGTTAGCGGAGAAAATGGGGAAGTTAATGTACTAGCTGCAGTAGCCAATAATCCACACGTGAGCTCTCGTGAAATTGAACTCCATTCGGGAATTTCTCGAAGAAGTGTTCTTCGAATACTGAAACGTCACAAATTCCATCCGTATCACATTTGTTTGCATCAAGACCTTCACGGTGATGATTTCGAAAATCGTGTACAGTTTTGTCGATGGGGTCTAGCGCAAATGCACAATAACAACTTCATCAACATATTATTTTCTGATGAGTCGACGTTCACCAATCATGGTCAAGTAAATCGACATAATATGCGTTACTGGGCGACAGAAAATCCAAGATGGTTACGTCAAGTAGAGCATCAAAGACAATGGGCTGTGAATGTTTGGGGTGGTATTTTTCGATCTCGAGTAATTGGACCGTCCTTCATTGCAGATACGCTAAATGGAGAGAAGTACAGACATTTCTTAGATCAAGTACTTCCAACATTACTTGAAGACATACCTATTCAGGAACGATTGAATATGTGGTATCGACACGATGGTTGTCCATCCCATTATGCAGTCACAGCTCGAGAAATATTGGACAGAGATTATCCTGGACGATGGATAGGACGTCGTGGACCAGTTCATTGGCCTGCCCGTTCTCCGGATCTTACTTCTCCAGATTTTTTTTTATGGGGATACATAAAAGATACAGTTTATCAACAAGCACCGACTACACCTGAGAATATGCGTCAACGAATCATCAATGCATGCGCGAGCATCAATGAAGATATTTTAGCACGAGTTCAGCAATCTTTTGTAAAACGTTTTGAAATGTGTATTGAAGTCGAAGGCCATCATTTTGAGCATCTACTGCATTAAAATTATCCAAGTGATGTAGACGATTGAAATGTGTTGTGTTTTGTCTGTTATACCCCATCACCTCCGTTTCAGTTCAAGGGGTCCCCCTTGGGATCAGACAACTTTTGTCCGAAACATTCTCCTCCAAGACCCTTCGTTTTCGAGTTATTCTAATGTCAGATTCAGTATGGAACAATATCGATTAGAGCGCCATCTTTGCGGATTTCAGGAAAATGGTTCAGACAAAAGTTTCTTGGTTTTTGACCTAGAATCCAAATCTGCAGTAAAAAATATGAGATGCTATTCAAAAAACAAGAGTTGACCTCAGAATGCCCTTGAAGATGAGATTTGAGGTCAAAGCCAAGGCCACCATCGGATGTCCCCCTCGATACCCTACAATTTTTGTCCGAAAAATTTTCTCGTATCTCATTTTATTTTTGGAAAAAACGCCTGCGACACTTTAAATGCCCCACCCTGTATATCGAATTTCGATATTTTTAAGGTAAAATATATCGATAATGATATATATCGGACAGAAAAATATCGATATATCAATATCGATATCCACAAATATCGCCCATCACTACTGCACGCCAATTCGCTCCTCAAAAGAGTGACAGCCGCCATCGACCTGCTGCCAAGGCACCATTTTGAATTGAATTTCCAAATAAAAAATACTTTTGTATGCCTCAAAATATGTGTGATAAAGCCACAAAGTTTCATTTTGATCCATTGAATAGTTTCTGAGAAAGAAATTCCTAAAAAAACGGTCATTTTTCATAGCGCCTGGGTAGTATAACCCCCTAAATCATCTCCGAAAAATTTATTTCTTTTAGGGTGAGGCGGGGTAATATGCCCCATTTAATGTTCCAACAACAATATTTTCTAGATGTCAAATATTATAGCAATAAAAATAATACCATTTGAAAGTATAATTATTATTGTGTATTTGATTAGCATCACAGCTTCAGGGTTCTCATAGCTGAGCGGTGAAATCGAAATTCCCAAAAACTCTCCAAAGTGGCGTGTTACCCCCTATGCGTGGGTAAAATGCCATAAGCGTTTGGCTAATGACTTTAATGAGAATGAATGATCGAAAATCTATGGAAATGAATAATTATAAGAAATCCTTAGAAAATATAACATGAATGTATAATATAGACACATATTGTAGAATATTGGTGTGAAAAAGTGAAATTATCGACGATTACAAAAAATATTCAAATGACATTGAAATATCACACTTGGGTGAATTTAACGGTACATTTTTGTTAAATCTGCATTGTATAATTTGTTTCAGGGGTAATTGGCACTAGTGGCATAGTATCATATTACCAAAATTGAAAACTGGCATTTAACCCCTATACACAAAAAAAATCATGATTAGGAATTTTTCTACGCCATTAATGATATTCTTTATGGTTTGTGGAATTATAATATTTGTTAGACGGAAGATTTTATCATCATTCATCTTTCAATTATAAATTAATAAACATTAACGAAAAATTCACTTTTGAGTTACAGCATAAAATTCCATGAAGACATTGTGTTTTCAACTTACGTCAATTTCTCGAATAAACAAAGACATGCAAACAAATAACTGTTGTCATATGGATGCAAGCACTAAAATGAACAAATCAACGTATTCCTTAAAAATATCCGTGTATTGAACATGAAATTATCGAAAAGTGGCATATTACCCGAGGTGGCATATTACCCAACCTTACCCTATAATCTTTTTTTTTTTCAAGGACAGAAGATAATGTGAATTGATTGTTCAAATTGAAATGTGTATGTAACAAAGTACCGAACACAAGTAAATAAAAAATGGATGTCCTCATGCAACATTCAGGCCGCCCACATTCGATCCAAATTCTATGATTTTTTAGCAAAAATGAAATCATTTTTTTAAAATTTTCTTCAAAAGCAGTAATAATTTTATAATCAAACATTATTTGTTTTAGAATAACAAGAAAAAACTGAGTCACTTGTGACTCGATGCCTAATTTACAATATTTGTGTTGAAATCACTTTTTTTCTCATATTTTTGAAGATATTTCCAATCCAAAAACCTTGATCGGATAAAGTCATCCCTCACCTCGGAACCGCATACGTGTCTTTAAACCTCTGTAACCTTTTTAACAATCCTTTCGACTGCTCGGGTATGTGAAGGAATTTTAAACTCTCTTCTCTCATTGACGCCAGTTTTCATTATTTCGTCGAGCTCTTAATTGCTTATCCCGACAACGAGGGGTGGTTCAGTGACGGTTGTGGATTGCCAATCAATGAGATCTATACAGTCTTCTCCATCAACATTGACTTGTGGTGTTTCAAAGACCCTTCTTTTTTTCTTCTTGGTTTGAAGAACTTCTGAGGTAATTTTGCCGACAAGCATTCTAACATGTTTTCGTGGGCCAAACAACATTCCAAAAAGAATATGTTCCTGATGAGCCGTGAAAGCATTTCTTTGAAAAGTTGACTGCACGACGAGCTTCAAATCAGCATCCAAGTATTTGCTGTATTGAACCATCATAGAAGAATTATTCTCAGATGCATGAATGATACTTGGCTGACTTTTTATAGTAAACCAGCAGGGAATATAAACCCTCATCATGAACTCAGCTATTTCACTCAGCTGTGAAGTCCACGATATCGATATTCTTTATACAATCTATATACAATTTCGATCGATGCTCTATAAAATCTCATTTGAACTTGATAAATTTTGTATGAAAAATATCAGTATTGTTCAATATCGTGTATCACTAAAAACAGTTGAAAACAAGTTGCAAAGCAATTTTTGCTGTCTGGGAAGTGCCTTTTGAGGTACTGATGATTGCGTTGTGAAATATTGTTGAGCACTTGCTTAGTTTTTCCAACTAGTATTTGAAATTCTATATATATTCTTCAATGGGCATTTGCGAATTCTCCTCCCTAGTTCCTCACAAGTTAAACAGGCACACTTGTAAGTACCTCATGATTCACAAGAGAAAATGTGTACCAGGGCTTGTTCTAAAGATCAAAATGCATTGGACATTGTGAAAAAATGAAAAGAAATAAAATCACATTCACAATTACGCTTAGAATTATGAAAAATTGAAAAATTCAAACTAGTTGGAAAGAAATATCATTCAAATATAATAACTCGAGGAAAATATCATATCAATGTTGAAAACGAACGTATATGTTGAAGGATTGGATATCCGCAGAATAATATCTTTGATTCTTCATGTTGGAATTTTCATAGCTTTGAAAATATAGGGCATGAAGTTTTGAACTCAATGTTTCATCGATCGATATAGGTATTTCGGTATGTAATGTTATCATTGTTATTCGAGGTGCGAGTATGTAAAAACATTTGTCGAACGCCAGTCATTCAAACAATTAAAACCGCTCTCATGTTATAGGGACGGGTGAGAGGTCGATGATCCAGAAAATGTGTGAGGTCAGTTAATCTTTGATTCGACATTTACCTCTCTATTTTTGAAACACTGGAGGAACATTTCCTTTCAATCTCACAGGCTATATTAGTTGAACGTTGAATTATTCAAATGTTTCAGGGATTTCCATTACTTCAACAAGTGTCCATCAATTCTAAGTATATCAATGAGATATATAGAGTAAAATTCATGAGCATGGTTTATGTGGTTCGCATCCATAAGTTGCCATTAGGCAGACAGTAAATAATTTTACATGGAGAAATTGAATTTGATTGACGGATTGATAGTAGCACACTTTATTGAACATATCTACGTAATTCATTCAATTCAAGCATGCGTGTAATAAATGAATATAAACAGTTTTGTTTAATGCGAAATGAATTATACGATCAAGTTAGTCTGAATGACAAAAGCATATCTTTTTTCATCACTTTTTTTCCTTCTACACGGAAAGACCGGGTCTATTAATATTTAGAAAAATGACGGCCAATTTAGGGACAACGAAGATCGCTGAAAAATATTCGTAGTGAGTCTACTGAAAATTCGTAGTCGATGTATTAACAATTGATAGTCAGGGTTGCCAGCGATTCGTAGGGTTCAAAAAAGTGGCAAAAGTGATTTTACAGATATTGATAGTGACGAAAAAGTGCCTTTCATGCAAAATGGTGACAAAAAAAGTGAATTCAAAAAATCGTATTTCCCAAGACCTTGGGTTCAAGTACTCTTTTGGCCACTGTATGATCGAATCGATCATGATTCTGACATTGTTTCGATGTTCCCATATTGATATCGAATTGACATCCTTTCGACCATGCCGTGTGGAAATTAATTCTTGGTGGCAGTTTGGGCTAAACTAGGCGTTTTATTTCAGGCCCTGTTTTGGTTACCATTATAGGGCCTAGACAGGATTGTCACGCACTTATCTTCAGGGCCTGCATAGTAGTCCCAACTTGGGCCTAGGTAGGACACCCATGATAAAGCTAATGTAGGCGATGAAACTAGGACCTTTGAAAGGATAATAAATTGTTGCGAATATCATCGAATTGAATAAATATTGCAAGAAGGAAACTTCCTCGATTGAAAATTGGGCTATTCAAGGCCCTATCTGTATACAAACCACTTCGACTTGAGTCCAGACAGGGCCTGGAATGAGCCGATCCCAATTTCTATTCGGGTATTCCACCCAACATTACTTTGTTCATACATTATCGGATTGTATCAAAAAACAGAACAGCCTCATTCAGTGTTGGGATTAACCATATTTCAGCCTAGATTTCAAAAACCGGGGGAAAAATTGGTAATGCAGCGTGGCTCCATATGGGCTTTATATGGGTGTCCCTGACTTAGAGAAAGCAGGCTGAATATCAGCAACCTGACTAGGCCCCTTAGTGGCTAAGGGTTTAGGGCATCCTAAGTTTGGATACCCAATATAAGCCCATAAGAGGCCTATATTCAATACAGGACGCCCGGAAAAATTCCCACACGGGAATGAGTAGCTGCATTTTCTTTGATATCGCAAGAAGATGCACCTGCTCATTAAAATCGATTTGATTGATAAATTATTGAGAAAACTGAGGGGAGAGAACTAATAACTTGGCCTCTAGTGAATGCTCTTAATGCCTAGAGCATTTCTACCTAGGGGTAATTTTATTGAGAATTCTTACTTGTCCCTCGATCACTCGAATTTAACAATAATTCTTCAAATAAAATTTTTCCAGAGCGACACAATTGCAGCGCAGAACTCAATGAGATAAAATTAGTAATATGACCTTGACAAATCTGAAAAGATAAATATTTTTAACTCGTCAATATATTTTTTGGATAATACACTCCATCTCATAATATCAATTTTGCTACATTAGTGCCAGGGCCAGCACCAAGAACTTGGCCACTTGCGGGAGCAAATTTCATCGCCCCTTGATAGAGGAAAGACCTCCGTTCTGAATCTCTTAAATCTGCATCGATTTTGACCGCCCCGGTCGGCCGCCCGGATCGCCCTACCCTAACACCGACCCTAATTAGTGCTTATGGTGTTTCAAAAGACACCATATTTTTAAACCTGTTGTAACGATTTCGTTTTGACGAACGATTGAAATATCAACCCTACTGAGAACTCAGAAGGAAGTTCCAACATAGTATCAAGTTTCTACTGATCGGGCGAATATCATATAAGTATATTGAAAATGTACCGAAGATATATTGTGAATATATATTTTATCTGCTCTCCTCCTATTCTGATTGTATGTATACTTTGAAGATATTTCAACAATGAATTGACATATTGTTATTTTACTGCAATGCATTATTATTCCGCTTCCCAGTGAAAACTCTTTCCCCTCAACATTTCAAACATTCATTCATTCTCTAAATGATATTAGAAAGTTCTCTAATACGTCGATTTCGGAACACTTTCAGAGTCTGTCTTATGAACTCCACAAGTTGACAGAAAGTTATCTGAGTCAACATTCTGATAACTTTTACAGCTCAAAAGATAATCGATTTATTAGAGAACTTCCTGATATCATTGAGAAAACATAATGAATGTTTGAGATGTTGAGGGGAAAAACGTTCATTGGGCGATGATCGTAATTACATATAGGAACAATGTATTTTTGATATTGATATTACACCTGGAATCTGTCCCAAAAATACTGCTATAACATTCAGAATACTTCGGGAGTGCATATGAAATAAATTACCCTAGTAGAAATTTGATCAGGCGTTCCCTATTTGTTCCTGATCAGGTTAGAATCCGGAAACCGTGAATAAGAAAATTCTTATTAGGCCCTTACAAGGGGCTCATCTGATTCCTCTAATAGGATAAAAACATTTTTCTGCTAGGTTTTGAAGGGATGTTCCAATTTAGTGATTCCGGATAAAACCGGTTACAAATTTTGCCCAGATTTTTTCCAAAAATTTTGGACCAGATTTCCGGAGACAAAAATCATTCAAAGTCAGACAACAATATTCTGCCCGGTTCTGCCTGGCATTCTCAAAAAAATAGCAACGGTACTGCAGCAATAGCAGAACATTTTGCACTTGATGAATGAGTTCTGATCCTCGAATGAAAAGTGACATAATTGCTGACACATAATTTTCTACAAAATTCAGATTGGACCAAGATGTTCCTTTTGACATATGACCTATATTTTGTGGGGTAGGTCAAGGAGATGAAAAAAGAGGAGAGGAGCGAGAGAAAGGGAGAGAATGAGTGAGAGCAAACATTGATTTGATGCCAAATACGACACTGACAACTATGTCCTGGTAATATCAATGAATCTGCATCCCCCACTGTCACCGCTGTACATGATGTATGTTGAATCATCCAACAGTCGCGCAAATGTATATACGCATACATAGGAACCCCTTGCGATACGCATATGACTTTATATATGCATATACATATGTATCTGTATATTGTACATAAATTACGTAATCAAGTACGTTCGTGGTTCAAATGCATTACCAATCATCGAATATAATACGTTTCATGATTCTACTTCCTGTACACATATTTCGATTAATGTTTATAAATTTTCACTGTATCAGCAATGAGGATTTTAGTGAAACAGCAAAATTTCTATTGTAGCAAAAATTTTCAATTTCCTTTGCTCTTATGACAATAAACTTCATTAATTTGAAAGAGCTCTCACCCTATCAGTAGTACCTATGCTTTTTGATTCTACCCAAGCGTGTATTGCCTATAATGACAATGGGCTGGGTCCATCCTCTTTAACCCAGTATTGGGGAATGGCGATGGGCCCCATGTTGGCTCGATCTTGGCTCTGTTGTGCTTTCCCATACAATTATGGGTGGTAGAAAATGGAAATAATGAATCTTAGTGCCGGCATATTTGAACTTGACCCCAATTTGGATCAGCGTTAGGCCAAGATTACAGTGAATTTATATCCCGAGCATGTGCGTGTACCATCCTCAACGTGTATGAATTTTGGTCCCACTTTGGTCCAATCTTGGGCCCATATAGGCACGATGAGGCTCAACACTAGGCCCAAGACTGGGCCAAAGTGGGGCTGAAATTCATGCCCGCTGGGATAGAATTCAAAGCAATTTTCCAATTTGAAAAAAAAGGAAGGGGCAGTATTGATTGCCTGGTCTGGGTTCATGCTGGACCCATGGTGTTACCAATCCTCGGGCAAAGCAATACAGCCAAGCTGGGAACAATGTTATCATCTCAAGGTTGACTCCATTTGTCTGCCCAGCTTGGCCCCACGTTGGGCCGTATGGGCACCCACCCTGGGCTTAGATTGGGCCCGCCGTTAATACACACTTGGGTATGATTATAGAGCAAGTTGATATAGGAGCCTGACTGTTGTCGGTTTAGACAAATCGTTCACTACCACGATTGATAAATAATCAAATATCTATTTATGTATTATATATATATATTAGGTGTACAAATAAGTTTCCGCGGTTTGTCAAAAGATGGCCCCACCAGAAGGTTATGGAGAAATTGTCAGATGTAAAACGTAATATCCCAAGTGTAGTCATCTGGCAACACCATAACCTTAAAGTACTAGTGATTCCGTATCAGCATCACGTAATTTTTTTCGTGCAAAAATGTCAAGTTTTATTCCGAATAAGCATCATTTGCGGGAACTTTTGATTTACTTCTTTAATGTGAAAAAATCTGCAGCTGAGGCGCATCGATTGCTTCTAGAAGCATATGGTGAAGCTGCTTTAAGTGAGAGAAGTTGTCAGGAATGGTTTCAAAAGTTTAAGAACGGTGAGTTTGACGTTAAAGACAAAGAACGCAGTGGAAGGCCGAAAGTGTACGAAGACATGGAATTAGAAGTACTATTGGAGGAAGATTCGTCCCAAACGCAAAAAGAACTTGCACTTACTCTACAAGTGACTCAACAAGCAATTTCACATCGTTTAAAATCGTTAGGAATGATTCAAAAACAAGGAAATTGGGTTCCATATGAACTAAAGCCGGGAGACGTTGAACGCCGATTATGCATGAGTGAAATGCTGCTTGCCAGGAATAAAAAAAAAGAGTTTTTTGCATCGTATAGTCACTGGTGACGAAAAATGGATTCACTACGATAATCCAAAGAAGAGAAAGTCATGGGTTAAGCCCGGCGAACCATCAACATCGACAGCTAAGCCGAATATTCATGGAAAAAACTCATGCTGTGTATTTGGTGGGATCAGCTTGGTGTCGTGTATTATGAATTGCTGAAACCAAGCGAAACCATTACTGGAGCTCTCTACCGAACACAATTGATGAGATTGAGTCGGGCACTTAAGGAAAAACGCGCCCATTACTACTCCAGACACGACAAAATTATTCTTTTACACGATAATGCTCGTCCACATGTTGCGGCGCCGGTAAAAACATACTTGGAAACACTCAACTGGGAAGTTTTACCCCACCCGCCGTATTCACCAGACTTAGCCCCTTCTGATTATCACCTGTTCCGGTCGATGGCACATGGTCTGTCTGAGCAGCGCTTCACATCATATGAAGACACCAAAAATTGGGTAGATTTGTGGATAGCGTCAAAAGATGAAGAGTTTTTTCGACGGGGTATCCGAATGTTGCCAGAAAGATGGGGAAAAGTAGTGGCAAATGATGGAAAATACTTTGAATAAAACGTAATGTACTTTTCCTTTACAATAAATTCCTAATTTTTTATAAAAAACCGCGGAAACTTATTTGTACACCTAATATATAAATCCAGTATTCTGCTAGAAGAAAAGTTTATCTTTTAGCTTGATATGATGTAATTCCCCCCATCTGTACGATTTTTTTATATTTTGCAAGTTGAGTACCAATGAATTTCATGTAAGATTATAAATTTTTCTGATTCAGCATACTTAGAAAATGATTTTTGATACAAGAAGGCTGATTATACGGAAAAGTTTCATCGGCTTGCCTGAGCATCGGAAAATAGATTAGGAACGCATTATTATACCTCAAAGCGAATTTAGAATCAATTCAATTTCGCCAAGTAATTTTTATCATTGAACTGTTTTCTAGGGTTCTCAAGCAGTGTATACATGACGAATCTGCATATCTTCTCATCATATTCTTCTGATAAAGCTTCTACCAAAAATGATGAATCCCACCGTGTCAAATGAAATCAAATTTCCTGGATGGTAAATGAGAGGAATGGGACATTTCCCCGAGTACAGGAATATACCTGTCACAAATTCTATTTCAAAATCTCGAGGTAAAGGTTTGAAGAAATCAATACCACGGCTGATTAAAATCCATTCGAGAATTCGAAAGACTAATAAAATGAATTATTCCTCACGTTCTAGATTTGATCTCCGTCCCGAGGCAATGAATACTTCATATGACAATCGAGATAATTATTCAAAGCATTTTCTCTTTATTCCTTTAAAACATCCAGAGATTTGTGCAGTTGAGAGGTGATCGATGTGTGTGATTAGGAATAAATGCTTTGAAACAATTGCGTGCTTAACATTAATATTATAATATCATATTTTCACATATCATGGAACATGTAAAACAATTCATGGGAGTGAGAGAATTTTATTTGGGAGGTTCTTCCATGAAGAAAAATTACGATAGTGTTGTCGACCTTTTTTCATACAGAATATATCGAATTTTCATTGGTATCTTATAGAAATCTATAAAAACTAGACAGTTTTTCTATAAAGAAGAATCTATATGTTTTCATGACGAAGAAATTTATCGTAATTTGTATGAAGTTAAAAGAGTATTCGAATAGAAGAAAATATCATTTAGTTCTTATCAACAACGTAAATGAGAATGTTATGCTCCAAGATTGGAAGTTTTGTAAGAATCATAGTACACAACTCCTTCGGAAACGGACTAGTTGAAAGTACCAGCAACGACTGCTTTTCGGTTTGAGACACGTCTAATAAAAGTTTTGAGATGAGAGATGAGTATCAAGATAGGAACAAACGACGAACTCTGCAAGTTAACTTGTGTCAAGAGTGCATTGCCGGTACCTGATCATTATCCCCAACTTTTGATAAATATATACATCTATAATCACGAGGGTTTGGTGTATTTGTTCTTCTACAAAGTTCCAAAAGACGACATTTGAGTTTTCACATGATATGAACTGGAAAGGTTTTTCATAGATTTTCATTCACTTTCTTTTGAAGTGTTAATTATTCCTGCTTTTACTTCACAAATTATCCTAATGAGAATTGAGAAATATGGGAAACCATTGAATCATAGGAAAATATGATACTTTATGCATTGAGAATTATACAAAAAAGTCGACTGGAGATGATAGGAATTGCTGATAATCAGTATCTAGATACTGTTCATAAGATCACCTACCAAGAAGTATTTTGAAATACTGTTGTGCAGAACATTTTCACTGAACTTCAGGAATGTTGCGCGCTGAATTTTAATCCAACATTGAAAATCATTGAGTTGCTGTACATCAATAAGAAAAATACTGTTGATCAGTATCTCGCATTTTGTGTTAAGAAACAAAGTTGTTGGTCTTGGGTATCTACAACTTTCTGATTAAAAGCATTCAATTTACAGATAAGCAGTACATTTTTCTCTTATTTTCGGTAAATTTTCAACTGATTATATGATACCGGGTTACTCATAGGTAATGTCGGTGATAGGAATGAAAGTTTGTACTGTACTTTTTTAACAACCTAGAAATGATCGAGATTTTGAAATATAAGCAGGGACGAAACACGCTGCCTATCTCTTCCGATGAATATAACTTTGCCAGAAGCTTGCATGACAACATTGCAGCAAGGTCAAATTGCTATTTGGGAGAAGTTTTGACTCAATGAAAATCATGGTAAAAAGTTGTTCTTGGTCCTAGTGAGGCTTACGGCGCGTTTAAGCGGGAAGTTTGAACTTGTGAAAGTTCCAGTATTATTGAAATGACAAGATAAGAAAAATTTTAACGTGAAATAAGGAAAACGATATCTATAATGATAATCTAATAAATCTAATGAATAAGACATAAATATCAAGAATTGGGATTACATCCACAATCAGCCATAACTTTATTTGCTGTAAAACGTTATGTTTTGAAAAATTATCCTTGGTGATTTTGAAAATATTCTCATAGGGTATGTGTTGCAACACGTCATATATTATCCATTGAATTTTTTCTAATAAAATATCTTACGTTGATGTTTAGAAACAAATCTTAGTGGAAAAATAATATTTTATACTATGGTTATCAGATGTGTGCCTATACTTGGAACAAAGTTCTCAGATACGGACTCTTTTCCCATGAATTGGCATATGAAAATAAAAATTGAATGCAACTCCAAATCAAAAAAATCGAAAAGTCCATGTTCCAGAAACTCTAACTAAGAATAAAATAGATATTCATAATCGAAACAGGGGCTAAACAGCACAGCCACACAAACAAAAATTTTTTCTGATTTAGGGGTCAGACCATGTTGGTTATCCGTTTCTGGAGTCGCTAAAACCGAATCTCAAGTTCATTCTACTCCATCAAGATACACTTTTTTACATAACCTCAGAGACATCTTACGATCCAAGCCTAATTAGAAACCTGACATGATGGCTCAAAATGGACTCCGGATTCGATTTCAGTGACCTCAAAATCATAATAAACACCCAGACAACACAACAGTTCAGAATGAGTGGACCATTAATATTTTATTATGAATCTTGAAACTTTATGAAGCAACATTTTCTTGTTGTGATGATGGACATTCATGACACTGTGAATACAATATCTTTTCTGATGTGGATTTTAGTAAAATCTTGCTTATGTCAGAGATTAATTGATACCAAAACAACTCCTGTATCCGTACAGCAGATCTACCGATGTCTCCGTTGCCTCCACCTAGACTTGACATGATAACTCCTAGCTACGTGGAGGCAACGTAGACATCGATGGGTGTGCTGAAAGATAGATTTCACAGAAGCTTTTTTCTCGTTTACATTTCAGAAATAGGATTCTATTGATGCGACACTGAAATGCATTTTCTCTGTGAATGGCTTTCTGAATTGTAGGTATTTAGATTCTGCAGATCAGTAACTGAGAGTACGTGAATGAGCATAATGAATTTCTGAATATAATCAGTTTCTCGTCCGACGATGAAATGAAGTATCTTGAATGTTGGTCTTCCGTATGAAAATAGTGATAATCAGCATTTCCTTTTTCGCGTGTACTCGGAAGTATGAGAGATGAAAAATTGGTCGCAGCAGAGTGAACATGCATTAATTAAAGAATCAGTAGAATAAAATACATATAGTCAGACACATATACTTCAATGATGATTAATTTGATGGGGAGGAGTAGTTGAATCTCAGTTCAAAGCGGTACATAAGTTGCTGCAAATAGATGTACACATACTGTAAGGAAATTGTCCAAAGAATGGGGTTGTTTCAAGTCCTCACGGGGTTATTTTGACACCGCATGGTGTAATTCTAACACCATTTGCAATTATTATAACACCAAATTTTGGGGTGGACTTCTATAGAATCTGCGCGGTATTAATTCTGACATCGTTTTTTTAAAGTATTATGATTGTTAATGTCATAACACAGCATCGGTTTAATATTATTACCAAGCGATATATCCGTTACACTTCACTTAGGAACAACTTTTGTTGTATCCTATCGTTATTAAGAGTACTAGGGGTACCTATTCGAGCGGCAATCATTCAGGCCGAATTTAGATTTTTTTGGAACCTTAATTTATGAGAACATTTTTCTTCCACACTTGAGGAGATCAAAGCGTTTTTGATTCACAAAATCAAAATTTCTTACATCAACGGACGTTTCAGTGCTCAAGGCACAAAGTTGACTCTGCCAGCAAAACCGCGTAATATCGTGTGTTTGGTTTTCACCACAGGTTCACCGTTTTTGAGACAGCAGAAGGTAAAGGATGTGACCAGGTTCAAACTCTTGGAAGAAAGATCTGTGGTCTTCCATAGTTGTACCAAAGGGATTCAGCTACATTTTTATCATTATGGCATCCACGTTTATGTTTGGAATCAGGGATGGGCAGCATCACAGAAACATACCCAAAGTTTCATAGGAATTGAAAAAGCAGGAATTGAGATACGCGCATTCGCAAGAATAGCAATTTTCCATTACATACCATGTCCTTTCCTACTCGAACACTCTAAGTCAATCGGACTGGAACTTCTATAGGGCCACTATCGCCACACTCTACGACTGTGGTATAAATTTTATCGGAATCGTATAAGTGGAATGGGACATATCCACGTTCGCAATTTCTTGGCAGACCGAAAGAGATGATGACAGGCAGATACCCAGGCGAGTAATCCCAAGACTAACAATTGGACCATCACTGGCGTCAAGCTCGGTATGCCCAGTCTCGTTAGCCTAGGCTTGACCAATGCTTGGCTCACTGTAGCTGACTAACCGTTGATAGAGCCTTGGATACCAATACTAGGACCGAGCAAATTTTGCTGTGTTTGATTCAATTTTCGTTAACCAAGTCTCGACTGATGCTTGGCCCGTCACAGCTAACCAACCCTCAATAGCACCTCAAACATCAATGCTAGGTCTAAGCATATTTCGCTGCGTTTGATTTATTTTTCGTCAACCAAGCTTCAATCGACACGCGGCTCGCCGTAAGCCTAGATATAGCCACATGACGTGGATTTGGAATTGATTCGCATTTCAGAAACTTGAAAGAGTATACGCCTGAATGTACGTCAGCCCAAATACGGGTACCCTCTCAACGTTCTTCCAGATAGCACAAGAGTCCTAAAAGAGTTCTTTTCAAATTACCCTCTATGAAATCATTTTTCGCGAATTGCTAATGATCTGGAATTACTGCTCAGAAGATACTAGCGGCGTGACGCGAGCCAAATCTTTCTGTACAAATTTGCAAACGTGCATATTTTCCGTTCCACTCATCCGATTCCGATAAAATTTATAGTCGTAGAGTGAGGCGATAGTGGTCCCATAAAAGTTTCAGCCCGATTGACCCAGAGCATTCGGGTAGAGAAGGACAAATGTGTTGAAAAATTGCGATATTTGCGAACGCGCATATCTCCTCTTTCTATCATCCGATTGCGATGAAACTTATACCACGTCCTAGTTATGATCCGATAGTGGTCCTATATCAGTTACATCCGAATCGGTTGAAAACTGTGGGAATTTTTGTTTTTGTAAGCCGCATTGTTTTTCAGTACTTCGAAAGCATGCCTCCCCTATGTTCATATCATCGGAATGCCATCAAACTTCGAGAATATTCAGTTCACCAGGTGTTTGTCGTACGATATTAATTTCAGGCAAATTGGAATTGAGAGTAGGAAATGGTAAGCATTGAACTTTGCAACAAAATTTAAACATTTCGTGAATATCGTCATCATGCGGATATGTTCCGTTCCTATCATCCAATCGTAATGAAGTTTCCACCATAATTTTATGCGGTGTCGATAATAATCCCATAGAAGTTTCAACTTGATCTTTGCAGAAAAACGGGAGAGGAGGAGGAATCATGTTATCGACAATTGTGATTTTGCAACCGTACGTATCTTCGCTTCCCGTCATCCGATTGTAATGAAACGTATACTAAGACGTCGTTCAATAAGTCCCAAGACTAACAACGAAATCAACCATTTTTTTTCAAAAATCATTTTTTTTCATCAATATAATCTCCTTTCAGAGTGATACAATCTTTCCAACGCCTTTTCAACATTTCTATACCATGTTCATAGAAGGATTTATCCTTTGCTTCAAAATAGGCTTCTGTTTCGGCAATGACCTCCTCATTCGAGCCAAATTTTTTTTCCTGGAGCATTCTTTTGAGATCAGCAAAGAGCCAGTAGTCGCTGGGGGCTAAATCTGGCGAATACGGGGGGTGGGGAAGCAAATCAAAGCCCAACTCGTTGAATTTTGTCATTGTTTTCATGGACTTGTGACATGATGCATTGTCTTGATGAAAAAGGATTTTTTTCTCCTTCATGTGCGGTCGTTTTGCTGCGATCTCCTCCTTCAAACGTACCAACAAGTCAATATAAAAATCACTGTTGATCGATTTACCTTTTTCCAGGTGGTCAATGAAAATCCCGCCATGTGTATCCCAAAAACTGCTGCGTTTTTGGATGCTTTGGGCGGCTTTCGCCTGCCATGCACCACTCAGATGATTGCCGATTCGACTCCGGAGTGAAATGATGTATCCATGGTTCATCCATGGTCACGTATCGACGCAGGAAATCCTTTTTATTGCGAGTAAATAGCGATAAACAGCTCTCTGACTCGTCGACTTGTTGCTGTTTTTGTTCTACTGAAAGCAATCGCGGCACCCACTTGGAAAAAACCTTTTTCATGCTCAATTTTTCATGAAGGATTGTGAATACGCTTCCAGATGATATCTATGTCATTTCTGCAATCTCACGGACCTTCACTTTGCGATTTTTCATTACAATTTTCAACACTTCACTCACATTCTCCGGTGTAACGGCTTCCAATGGCCTACCCGAACGTTCCGCATCGTTTATGTCCGTACGACCACGTTTAAACTCAGCATACCAACAACAAATCGTTGGTTTGGATGGAGAGGAGTCCGGGTAGCGTTCTTCAAGCAATTGCTGGGCTTCCACGGTGTTTTTATCTATTAAGAAACAATGTTTCATCAACACGCGGAACTCGCTTTTCTCATTTTTCAAACAAATTACAAAGTGACTCTACTCTAACCTCGATAACTCTGCTGTTCGTGGTCCGATCGACGTGAAATTTTTACACATTTCATGTGAAGGTTCGCACTCTAGGGAAATGTGGTCAGTTTGATACTACTAACACCATCTCTAGGTTAGTCTCGGGACTTATTGAACGATGTGTTACGTTTCATTGATTGCCCTATAGGTGTCCCATCCCACGCAGCACCGAAGATTTCATTAAGATTGCAGAAATCTAACATCTGAAACATTGAAATATTTCTATGAAATTGCTGTATGTCACACCGAGGTTTCAAAGTCTCTTCAGAAATATTGCAATGTCCGCTAATCTTACATTTCAATGCAATATTTCTGAATTATTTCTGCAATGTTCCAAGAATATTTATGAAATATTTCATTCTAATGTTTGTCTCGTAATATATCTGAGACATTGCAAATAGGTAACATTTCAATTGACAGATTTTTGAC
Source organism: Gonatopus flavifemur (assembly GCA_018340375.1). NCBI lineage: Eukaryota > Metazoa > Arthropoda > Insecta > Hymenoptera > Dryinidae > Gonatopus > Gonatopus flavifemur. Next base: position 24,062,277 of record JAFFJZ010000004.1, read on the forward strand.
ATATTTCTGTGAAAGTATACTGAAATGTAATGAAGGTGAAAGATCGAAATGTAATTGAGACATTACTGAGATCTGTGGTGCTGTATGGGATGTAAGTTTCACCCTAATCGGTTGAGATTTGTCTTGACTTTTTTTTTCTTTATTCAAAATAAATTAGTTCAGAAAGAGAATGTATACTCACTTAGTTTGAAGTTGTTCAGCATGATATTGAGAAAATTGTGTGATTCCAAGTATATGTCTTTATGAGGTGAGAAAAAATATTCTTAGAACAATAAAATATGTTCTGATGATTAAGTTGTTTTTTTGTCTCCAATTCTTTTCCTCGGTGTAAATTGCTCTTCATTACAGGGTGGCGACAACCGTGAAGTCTTCTGTTTCTTTTTGTGTACTCTCTTTAAGAGGAGTACCACTAGTAACAGGTGGTGTGTTTTAGGGCATGATTTCATTCGGTAGCATCTCAATGTTCCGAATGGTGTTTGTCCCGAACGAAAATGTCCCATCATGTCACCATCATAAAACCATCATTGAAGCATGGTAAGGTAACTGTGGGTTGTATCGACCCCGTTGGTTATATCGGCCACCCGAAGTTGGTTTCATATCGGTTACTATATTCATATATTTTTCTTGAATACTACGAACTTTATGTAATGAACTACACAACGCAGGATAACTCTTCGATGCACGGAAAAAACTGGTATAGTAAAATATGGATGGATCGAACATTTGGTCACTACAATCAATCGTATCGCTATTCTAACTGATCGCATCGTTAATTTAACTAAACATATCGTAATTTTGATTGCGCAGTTTGGTCTGTCCATATTTTACTATTCGCTTAGTGATTATCACTATTCCTTTTTCTTCGTGTGTTTCAAGAACATAAAAGTAAAAGTTATAAATGGCTTGTATTCCTGCTTGAATAGAAAATTGTTTTTGCCAAGAAGGTGACCTGCGTCTCTGAACATGAAAATTTGTCAACACAAGCGGTCTTAACCTCGAAGACTGGAAAGCAAGTACGTTTGAATAAGATATTATGATCGCTTTTGGCAATTTTTCAAATCAACATACGATGAAATAAGTCAGACCGTTTAACATAATGCATTCTGCAAATCATTTTTTGTCATTGACGGAATGGAAGTTTCACATTAACGAAAAAATGTTTGACTTCGCAAAACTGACAAACCCGTGGAGTGTATCGGCAAGGGGTTGATTTACATTCTCAACTTTGAAACGTATGGTTTTTTGACAATTGATAAAAATTAAAACGATTAATAAACCATGCATGTTTTGAAGGAAATGACATCTAAAAGATTACAGTATTCTGTGGACAATTTGAAAAGGGCTATTGCTGCTCTGCAAAATGGATTATCCATACGACAAGCGAGCAAATCATTCAATGTTCCACGATCGACCCTACAAGATAAAAAATTTTAATGAAATTGATTGATTTTATTATGATCAAAAAAATTTAAATGCCGATGAAAAATGGAAATAGACAGCCAAATAATTCATCCTGCATCAAAAAACTTCATTATATTCCAATAAGAAATGTAGTTATCAATTGCCGGCTGAAAACCCCGTCTCATGGTGGCTGGAATGATCGGCCAACCGACCGATATTCGCTTCATCAAAGAACCTTTTATTTTGGCAATTACTAAAAATAAATCTGTGTATTCAGAGTTCATTTGAATGGATATTCTGTTATAATAATGTATAAAAAATCACATTAAAATCTTAAATGAATCAAATATTCAACTGAGTATTCAAAATTCTTGATTGCCGAGGACGTGTCCTTAAGGGGATAACAGCGATCTCCGCTGATGCAACCCGCCATACAAACGTACCGACTGAGTAAATATTTCCTCGGCAAGAATACTCCGGACTGAATCAATGAAGAAGTATGAAATTTTCAGGAATCAATCTTCAATCCTTTATCTATGCTGTGCATCGCCCGAATTCTGAATTCCTGAAAAATATTTTTTCCTCAGTCGGTAACATAAACTCTTTTTCGAAATTCAGAATTCGGGCGATGTACAGCAGTAGAACATCTCATTCTTCTTCATGAATTCAGTACAGAGTATTCTTGCCGAGGAAATGTTCACTCAGGCGGTAATTTTGTATGGTGGGTTGCATCAGCGGGGATCGCTGGTATTCCCTTAAGGCGATTCACCACAAGCCAAGTTACTAGATCTCTCCCCCGAGTTTTCTCAGTAATCAATGAATAGAATCAATTTTAATGAGCAGGTGCATCTTCTTAGGCTATTGAAAAAAATGCAGCTACTCATTATTTTTCATTTTATGTGTTCGTTTCTGAGAAAACTGGGGAGAGAAATTTGGAATCTAGTAACTTTTTCAGGGAGTAATGAATCCTCTTAAGCGGCCGGTACAACCCACAGTTGAGTTTTTTTTCAATACCAACGAGGAAGCCATGTGCCAATTAGCAGAGTATTTACAGAGTGAACATGATATTTTGCAGTTATGACTCGGCCAACTTGATAAGTACGAGTACATGTATACCTATACACACTTCTGTTATCTGTTATTAAAGCGATGCGGGACAGCTAACACGAGAAAACACAAATGAACGTTGTAAGCGGGTAACCCTCACTTTCAGTGTTCTGTGAAAAGAATCAATTTCGGAATTTTTGGACTTGTTTCCTTTCTGTAGTAATAAATTCAGTCATTCGAATATTATTGTAATAATTAGTAGCGTCGTATTCGCTACTATACGTTTACCAAAAATTACATGACCAGTTTATCTTTTCACCATTTTTAATGGCTCAATGTAGGCAAATTTTGACAAAAACCTTCGTTTTTTCATGACTTCATTGCTCCAATAAAACTTCCGTTCGTCAAAAAGTAATACAATTTGAAAGCTCTTCAAATTATAAACTCAATTTGTTTTTTTAGAATCCAACTTATGTTGCATTTTACTGAAATTCACCGGATTTAAGGACTTGTTTTTCATGTCCATCAGAGATGTGGAAACATTTGGAATGCCTCCCTGTGAAAATTTGGTATTGCCATGAAATTTTGCTGTATATTCCCCGTTTATGCACATTCCCTATGTGTTTTCGTGGTTTTCTTCTGAACATGTTATATTTCATATTTCGTATGGTATGAAAGATTTCTGGAAGCATTTTGCATTTCCCATACAAAATGCAAAATGCATTCCAGAACGTGTGATAAAATATAAAATACGAAATGTGTCATCCTCAGAGATATTTTTTTAAAAAGAAAACTACAAGAACAAACAGCAATTGTGCAGAAATGGGGAATAAACATGAAACGATTTCTAGTTGATCGTTATTATAATAACTATAGTTGTAATAAAATTATAGCGTTCAATAATATTCATAAAGAGGAAATCATTATCAATCCATATTGGATAATGGCAGAGTGGGCATACACCCATATGAAAATAATTGACAATTTAATTTGTTCAGTTGTCAATTTTTTTTAAATTACGAATAGCATAATTCTTGTTTCGATCAGAGGATGATTTCACGAATATATAAACGGGATAAAAATTACAAAAATCTTTTGTGCATTATCAGCCCACAAGCTGGGTCCTTATAGCTATGCACGGTGTTTTCTACACATAAAGAAAATTTAACAATATCTTTTAAAGATATATATATATATATATATAAATAGTTTTTGAACAAATTATTATAATAAGTAAATATACATATCTTTGAAGACCCACGATTATGTGCCCATTATCTCCGATCCTTCAGATCTCTTCGTACTAATTTGGATAGTCGTCAATATTCTTTGTATTTTACAATATGATTTAAATATCATGGAGTCTAATATAAATACTATGAGATACACGTACAAGTATCATTAGATATGTGCTATATCAATTTGATAAGTATCTTATTGCGTCGACTTTTGATATCATTCTGTTCTTCGTGTATCGTCAATCTTTTCTGGACGTCTGTGCTTCCCTCTCTTATCCTACCTCTCTTGTGCTCGATATATACATATATATACATATACATATTATATCTATGTTGAAAACAGCAAAATTTGTGGGCAATACCAAATTTTCGCTGAAAAACATTTCAAATGCCTTCACATCTCTGATTTCCATAATCTTATGATTGAAAATCTCTGAGTTTATATTGTGGTCTCTTATGCCTGGATCGATGATGGAATAATAATATAATATCGGATCTTGTCTTCTCATTCATCGTATCAATGCAAAATGAAATCTTCCAATTTTCTTGCTGTGTATAATTTCAACAACGAACATTGCATTGTCCTGTTCTCTGATATGCATCCAATTGAAATGAGTTCAAACTTGATTTGTCGCCACATTTATCATTTTTTCCTTTTTATATCCAGGTTCTTCCTAGGCGTCAGATAATTCTTCATGCTCGTTATATTCGGTATCTGAGTTTTTAGGTACGATAAAAAATTCATGCATGAATAAATAATTGATATTACTCACGGAAACGGGGGCGGTATGAGGTGCGGCTGCGTCCTGGCTACGACGTGGTCGATTCGGATTCGGGCTCGACCTCCGGGAATCATCCTGCTCTCGTTGCCAGGAACTGGCGTGGTTGTTGCTATAATCAAACCGGAGATAAATTATTGTAATTGTTGTATAGGAGGAAATGAATGTATGGTGTCAATGTAATTTCAAAATTATAGAATCTCGATTGCAAGTCACACTTATAATTTCAAAGTCGTTGGAACGATTTCTTTTGACGTTGTATTCAAATACTTCCAAGTAATGAATAGCGGGGATTCATAATTGCATGTAATGAAAGATTCATTCGATATTTGATTCCAAAAATTTTCTAAGCTGTATGCGAATCAAATTGTAATGTAGTACTAAAATTGTTAAAATTGGAAAAGAAATACAAGTTTATGTGAACAAAACGAAAATCAGTGAATAAGGATATTTAATCACACAATCGCACTTTCATGTACATAATAGTAATCGGATGTAACATGAAACGCATTTCTCCACATATTGAACAAACAAAATTGATATCGGTCGGTTCATATGCTTCAAATCGTTTCGTGAAGGGTTATTCATCTTGTTGCATACTTATCCATTCAAGGATACAACGAATATGCACATATGATATTCAAGTGCCTGGATGAGAAATAGATTGAAAGGTGCGCAAATAATTCACTATAATCACTTGAACAATATATATTAAGAACATTCTTAGTATTTTTCAATTGTTTGATATTGAAATTCATATTTAATTCAATTTGGAATGATTATAACGGACACAGTGGGAAAAACAGGTAAATAAACATTAAAGTTGTTAATTCATATTGACTTCCGATGTTTCAGACCAGAATCATGAATTCATCTTCAGACGTTCCTTGCAAGGAACCCAGATAGTCGCGCTTGTACTTCACATAACTACAAGATGTAATGAACATGATATGAACACACACTGAGAAAAGTTTTCAGTTGCCACAATCAAAAATTCACCTGTAACCAAAAATATATTTTCATCCAGACTTCGAGAAATAATTGAGCAAACTGTATAAATTTAATCAACCTTTCAAGATTGTAGCAACAAAATTTGATTGTTTGAATTCACCATATTTGATTCTGATTTTTACTGAGGAAAAATAGTTGTCTATACTATATTTTTCTATTTGTAACTATAAAAACACTCTCCCCCCTTCCATGAGAAATTCTCTGTGACTCATCGACCGTTATCTCTTTTTATTTCGTCGAATTTGGTCCCGGAGTGATTTCAGCTAAAGCATCAACCGTGATTCTCCCTTGCACGGCGTTACCGCTGTGGAAAAAAGGTACTTAGAGTCAGGGAATCGAACCCTCACGCGTGACGAGTCATCGTGATTAGAAGTCTGCATGTTATCCGTTCAGCCATAGCATGCCATGGGGCTGTTGGAATCATTCTTCATATTTGGTTTACTCAGAAAAATGAATTAGGCAACATCGTTTCCACGTAATTATTTTTCTTTTGTTTATGGCGTCTCTAGCATCAGTTAAAGTGTATGATATTTTGCTACAACTTTTTTCGTAAAATACGGATCCACAAAACGAAGTGATACGATACCTAGCCAGGAACGACATTGGACGAAAAATTTGAGTTGCCACTACTGAATGATACTTGTCGTGACAAAAATTTTTAGTTAGAATAACTAATACTTTTACGAGACGAAAACAGTTTTTGTTCGATGTCGTATTTCATCAAGTTTTCCGCCAGGGCAACTGAACCATTCTTTCAGTGTGATTGAAAGTATAAGTATAATAACATAAAGCATGATAATTAAGATTAATTGATGGGACTTATTAGTTCTGCACTGTAAAATATAATTGTGGAATTTCCTTCCAAAAATGGTGGCAGCAAAGTTCCTCCACAGATGGGGAATCATTCACCATAATTTAGTGGACTTTTCCTTCATTCAAAGAGGATTCAACACCTAAAAAACAAAATAATTCCTCAAAGTAGTGAAAAAGTCCCTCATTTTTTATGAAAAAATAATTCCCCCAAGATGGGAGTACGAAATTCACCAACAGTTTGAAGAAAAACTCCTTATATTTTTCACAGTGTGGTTCTAAAAATGAAACAATTTGCTTTGAAAGTTTTTCATTTCATCAACTAAAATTTTCGTTTTCCCTTACTGTGATGTACTAGTTGATACAACTAACGGATCAAAGTTACATATCTTCAGTGCCATCAATTAAAACGTATAACTAAATATTCTATTATTGTCGGAAATAATTATTTTATAGACATGTGACTTTATTTATAGTTCCTCGAACAAAACAAATTTGTTGCAACAACTATTATAAGACAACTAAAAATTTTTCAGTTGTAGTGACTATTCAGTTTTCTCAGTGAGCATGCGTGACTTCCTACGTCACGTCCCAAGTAGAAATGGTCTACTCATTAACGAATTTTGTAACGCTCAACTAGTCAGATACTAGACACTGGCAAGTACTTCACCAGAACCCTACGAGGCACTTGCAACCGTCTAGTTTTTGGCTAGTTAAGCGTTACGAAACTTGTCAATCACTAGAGCATTTCTACTAGGGGTATAGTACAACACGTCTTGTTGTACAATTGAAGCGCATATGTGCACGGAGAAAAAGGTACCTTGAAAAATACTATAATTTATGGATTTTTGGCGTTGGTCTAACCCGAGTCAAAATATTTACGTAAATATGCCTCTAAAAGTACCATAATGGCTGGGACTTTTATAAGGAAGGTACCATACTTCTTTATAGAAGTCCAAGAAATTATGGGACTGTTAGAGGTTCGTTCACGTAAATATTTTCAATCGGATCAGACCAACGCCAAAAATCTATAAATTATGGTATTTTTCAAGATATTTGTTTTCTCAGTGTGTGACACAAAATTGTAAACTTCCTAACCCGTGAAAAAATTGTCCACGCTTGCTCACGCCTGATCAGGCGTGATCAGATCTCAATTTTGTACTCACGTGATGAGGACTAATCATGCCCAATTACGTCCAATCACGCTTGATCATACTCTATTATACTTGAGAAATTCATACATAATCAATATGTTTTTTTGTGAGGAATGCAACTATAACAATGTTATCGAACACCAATTTTTTGTTAATCATTTGTATAAATTGTGCTTATGCAGCTCCCATTTTCTAGTTTCCAGTTTCCAGGCATGATCATGCGTAATCAGGCATACACGCCTACGTTTGGGGCCGATTTAGCATGATCAAGCATGTGTATTTGTGATAGAAAAATCAACACAGAGTCATTTTGTATGAATATTCCTCAGTTGGTGAGATTTTGCAAGATCACGAGCAAGAATGTCGTGTCAGGCATGATCGCTGGTGGTTAAGCTTGATCATGGGTTTCCACGTGGGTACAAAATTGAAGCCTTCGAAGTGATGACAAAGCTTAAAAATGAAGGAACAGGTGTAATCGAGCTTATTTACGTGCAGTCAGTATTGAACATGAATAATTTTGCCGAAAAATGTCCATGATTAGGCCTGAACACGCATAATCAGAGCTGAACGATCTTTTCACGGGAATCTAAGCGCCACTCAACCACGAGTTGTTAAAAAATCAGAATTCATCACTGTTCGAGCTACAGATGTTCTAAAAATGCAAGTCATATCTGCGTGTTTTCTTGTCGTCAAGGGATGATGCGAATGAAGTACAAATGAGTGTAATGTGGCTATCTGGGGATTGAGCCTACTCCGAATTTGTGAACTTCTCTAATCCTCACTTTTATTAGCTAAACATTCAACTCCAGCATATTTATGACATCCCATTTTGAACATTTTTGTGAAAATCTTCCGAAACACTTTGACAGATGTAACATCATAAGATGCATTCCGATATCTTCTTTCAAGATGTCTTTAAAATATATAAGCTTGTTGTGTGAGACATGTTTTAGATCTCTTTGACATATTCCCTGGGGTGATCCAAAAGAGGTACCCCAAAAATCCCCAAGAGAGATGGCCGCGAAACGTTGAATAAACCATTCAACAAACGTTCGATAAACGTACGCTCATTTTTATGTTCAAGGAACATTCAACGAATGTACGTGAACGTTCCACGAACGTTCGGAGATCCCGGTTCTCTTGGGGATGTTTTTGAGAATTCTTTGTCCTGCGTATTCCTTTTCATGCATTGTGAATCCTCATTGATGGATAAAATTCCCGTTCTGCACTCTTCCTTCTGAGACTTTCTTTAATAATCATCATCATTAAGTAATCAGTCTTACGACTGGTTTGATGAAACCCTCCACCCCTGTCTATTATCCGCCAAACGATTAATTTCTACATATCTACTACATCCCTTGTCTTGTACGATTTGCTTCATATAACTTGATCTAGGTCTACCTTTACCAGTTTTACCATTCATTTTCCCTTCCAATATTGTTTTCAATAAACTCTCATGCCGTAATGTGTGTCCTATAAGATTGCTTCTCCTTTTCACGATGTGTTTCAAAAGATTTCTTTTTTCATTTATCTGCTCGAGTACTTCTCCATTTTTGACTTCGTCTATCCATTTTATTCTGAGCATCCTCCTATAATACCACATTTCAAAAGCTTCAAGTCTTCGTTGATCAGTTTTCCCCATTGTCCAAGTTTCGCAACCATATAATGCTGTGCTCCAAACGTAACTTTTCAAGAATTTCTTCCTTACTTCCAAGCTTATATTTTTTTAGCATAATAACTGTTTCTTTTGGTAAAAAGCCTGTTTCCCTTGTGCTATTCTTGCTCTTATATCTCTTTCGCTTTTGCCGTTTTCTGTAATTATGCTTCCTAGATATTTGAATTCTTTCACCTGTTCAATTGTCTCGGTATCTATTTTGATTTTCGTTCTTCTGGCTGTTTTCGCTGCTGTACACATCATGAATTTTGTTTTGTCTTTATTTATATCGATACAATAGTTTTCCAATAATATTGTTCTCATAGCGTTGAGAATATTTTCTAACTCAGCACTACTCGTGGCCAATATAGCTATGTCATCCGCGAATCTGAACATACTTATATTTTCTCCCTGAATCTGTAATTTCGATTGAATTTCCTCCTTCACTTCGTTCATTGCTTCTTCTATGTACAAATTGAAAATCAGTGGCGATAATGAGCATCCTTGTCTCACCCCTCTTCTTATTTGTACTTCCCCTTCCTGACCCTCTATGTCTATTATTGCACTTTGATTCTTATGTAATTCGTATATTATTCTTCTATCTTTATAATTTATTACCACCTTCTTCAGGATCGCAAACATCTTCTCCCAGTCCATATTATCGAAAGCCTTTTGTATATCTACAAAACCTATGTACACAGATTTCTTCAGCGCTATCCTTTTCTCTATTACTGCCCTAAGTGCTAAAATTGCTTCTCGCGTTCCCCTATTTTTTCTAAAACCAAACTGATCTTCTGCCAATCTACTCTCTATTTTATTTTCCATCCTCCTGTATATAATTTTGGTCAGTATTTTCGAAGCATGTGAAGTTAAACTGATCGTTCTGTAGTTCTCGCATTTGTCTGCCCCTTGTTTTTTCGGGATAGCGACAATTTTATTCTTCTGGAAATCTTCCGGTACTTCTCCTTCTTCGTACATATCTCTAATCAATTCAAACAGTGCGTCGCGAGTTCCTTCACTGGAGGCTTTTATAAGGTCCGCACTTATGCCATCTATGCCTGGCGCTTTATTATTTTTCAATTCTTTCAAAGCTTTGTCGAATTCTGATCTCAATATCGAATCTCCCAATTCTTGCTCATCTACATCCTGCTCCTTCTCTAAAAGTGCTATATCATCGTTTCCTCTATACAAGTCTTCCAAATGATTGATCCACTGTTCTATTTTCTCTTCCGTTTTTATCAATTGTCGTCCTAGAGAGTTTCTAATATTATTGCTTCTAGATTTCATTTGTCCAAAAAATCTTTTAATAATCCTATATGCTTCATCTATTTTTCCTAAATGCAATCTTATTTCTATTTCCTGACATTTCTCTTCTAACCACTGTTCTTTTGCTTTCCTTGATTCTCTTATTATTTTATTTCTCAATGATTTGTATCGTTTCTGGCCTTCTTGGCTATCATTATTCTTGTATTTTCTTCTTTCATTTAATAATATTTAATATCTTTCTTTAATAATATAAAAATATAATGTAATCCCATAAAACAGAAAACACTTCTCAAATACATTCGAACAGTAGTATTTAAAATGTATGCAAAATTCATATTCGATGTATTACAAATACATTTGAAATGTACCAAATGCATTCAAAAAACATTTGTGTTTGTCGAAAAAGGATTCAAAATACTTTTCTGATTGAAAAATGCATTTCAGAAGCTTTTTCTGTTATGTGGGATCCATCAGAAGTTTCTAATATCGTACTTTTCTTATACTTCGAGATATATTAATGTCGTCGTATAATGTACAATTGCACTAATGAATCGATTTCGTCTACTGCGAAAAGTGAATTATCATATCAAATTGAATTGAGATAAGAAACAAACGTTGATTTTTTGTCATGTAATTTTTCTGAAAAATTTCTCACGTTTCTTGCATGCCTTCATACTGTTTCTCTTCTTTTTCTCTAACCTTAACGATTTGATCTCCAATACATTCCTCGAAATCTTTTGTCGGAGTTGAATTAAGTCAAGAGCGATTATGGGCAGTTGCCATAAATTGTTGAGGGTTTCAATATACCTTCTTTTTGCAACCACATGCCTGTGTAAATTCTTTCACGTGGTAGCAAGAAGTACATCACGGTGAAAAAGAATGTGAAGCAGGAGATTTTAGAGCTATCATTCGTGAGAGTATGGCAGACGTTTTCGTCTCCTTTTACGGTCGAGTTTTGAGGATGATATGTTTATTCGTAGGTTTGAAATTCAACTGGTAATGAAACATACGAAACAGAAATTGCGTAAAACTACCATTGTCGATTGAAATTTGAAGTCGTACTCGGAATCCGTACATTATGCGAGATTTCTGTAACATCTGTAGGCGAAGATGAGGAGATTTCGAAATCCGAAAGAGAAACTGAGATAAAAGTTGTCTTTTGGTTTTTTATTGAATGTGTGGTAATGGAAATCTGCTCTTCTTTCGACTCAACAAATGATTCCAGACAACACAATTGTTTCTTTCATGATGCACTTATGAAGAATCTTTCATGAGTTCTCATAGTTCAAAAGTATTCTTGATGAACTCATCTCGAACTGTTGTGCTATGTGGGGTGTTTAATTGAAGTGTGTGAACGTGCCACACAATCTTCTAGATGATGCGTAGCATCTTCCAGATGTTTGGAATTTGAGAAAAAAATTTTTTCAATATTCATATTCCAAAAATTGAATTTCCAACAGAATTTCGTCGACGTGTGTGAATATTGAATATTGAATCGTCCTGTATAATATGCGATCAACTGTACACAGAGAGAACGGGACAATAGTCACCATTATTCTAAGCGATTGGTGACCATTGAATCGCGGAAAATTTTAGGCCGTCCCTTGGTAATTGTTGCGCGTACACTGGTTTTTGATTTCTTATGCAATGGTTACCATTGCGCTGGATAGTTCACCAAACCTTTATTCAATTTTGATAAGATTCAGCAAAATTCAATGGAATTTTCGATTCTTTTTCGAATCACGATAATTATCTCATCTGTGAATAATTTTTGATCAATTAAAGTTCATATAAATTTGTAAGGTCTGCTACGTCCATACAGAATCATAGGCGAGAGGCAAGGAAGTCGAATCTTGGACATGGGAATCCAAGTTCGATTCAAAATGAGCTCAGGTCTTTTTGTCATTCGGAAATGTATTTTTTTATGTGCTGGTCAAATTGTCATCAAAATTGCTGCGAGAATTCAACATTTTGATCACATATCGATCATCAGAATAACATCAAGTTGATGTATTTTTTATTATAGCGTCCCATTTTGGGAGTACACATTAATGTTATCCCAGTGAACAATACGTTATCATCAAGAGCTCTCAAAGATCTCCTAAATATGTGTAAGGTCATAGAGACCTTTCAAGAGGTTGAAATCAAGATATCAGAATGTTATCAAATGCGTCGATTTCTGAGGAAAATAAGAGATCGCCAGAATGTTATCCAAACGAACTCTCTAAGGGCATTCTTTTCTAAGATCTTGGAAGAATGATACCATTCAGATATCAACATGATGACATCGACAGTGCTCTTTCAAAAGACCTCTCAAAGAACTGTTCCTCTCATAAGTGTTCACTGGGATGTGATATGTGGAATGAATTCTGAGACATTTGAGGATTATTTTAGAATTTTTCAAGATTTCTCAAAGACTTTTACAAGAATTCACAAGTGTCTGTTGAATCCCATTTTTTTTAACTCTTGGAGAATTCTCTGGATTCTAACCCTGCTAGAAATGAGACCATTTGGATCTGAGGCCTCTCTTGAGCCAATTTGTGGAATTTTCTCTTAAAAGGGGTTTGATTAATTTTTCTGTCATCTTTTACAGAATTGGACACTCTAAAGGAGGAACGGCTTCTCAAAGTGGAGAAAGAAATCTTGCATTGATAAAATTGGGTAAAAAAAGTAATCCCCCCAAAACTGGAGGAGAAAATCCACCAATAGAGTAGAAAAACCCATCATAATGTCTGCAGTGTATGATTTCAGTATCATAGCTCATATGATAATGTTCTTCCCATGTAAAAACCAAACACCCATTACGCTACGTTCTGGATATCGATATTTGATTTTCCTCGTATCACATGAAGAGCAGTGTTGGTTAAATGTCGATAGTACCAAACATCGAACTCATTTATCTAGATAAAAAATATATCAAATTTTCTAAATATTTTGGAAACATTCACAGTTCGTATTGTTTCGTATTTCCGAAGTGGTATTTATGATATCCGATGATTTTCGGATAATGTCAGAGAGTTCCGGCTTCTAGGGATGGGTTCTGACAGGAATGAGTACTCCTCAGTTGAGAGCTCTCATGATTGACCCCAGAACTTACCGTCTTCGGACTAGAACTGCGGTCAGATCAATTCTCTCCGGAATCAAACCTTATCGAAACCGAATGCGAGCTCTGAGAATTCGCATGACAGTTCTCGCAGCCCACGAGAGATTTGTGTACGATATTCATATTCTCAGATTCGGAACTGTATTCACTGAACTCAGAACTGTCGATATTAGTGTGAGAACTATTGAACGATTCTCCCAAGTCTCAATTCCTAGTGCATCACAACAGTTTTTGCCCCATTGTCGAGAGTTCTCGACCTCTAGGATACAGTTTTGGCAGATTTGAGTGCTTCGCAGGAGGGAACCACCATGAGTGAGCCCTCCACATGAGTTCTGAATTTTCTCGATGCTCTCTAAACCTGAATCAGTGGAATTCGACTGATGCCGCAGTTATAAGTATACCACTAATTTCAATCAGTTGAATTCCATTGCATAATCAATGAATAGTCGCTGATTCTGCAGTTGGATGTTCTTTCCACTGATTACAATTAGTCGTATTTCACTGTGAAAATCAGTGAATACTCACTGATTCGCAGTGTATATGCACTAGTTCGCAGTGGTATACTTATCACTGCAATCCAGTGAAATTCCACTGATTCAGAATTAGAGAGTGGAGTTCTGGACGACAATCATACCCTGGGATGCAAAACTGTCTTGATTTAATCCAGATCTGTTGATATTGCAGTGAGAACTGTCGAACGATTCTTCCCAGTCACAACTTCCAGTGCATTCCAACAGTTCTCGCTCCATTGTCGAGAGTTCTCGACCTTTACGGTACAGTTCTGGCAGATTTGAGTGTTCCGGAGGAGGGAACTACTATGAGTGAGCCCAGAGCTCACAACCATCAGAGCAGAACTGTGGTCAGAATGTTCTGCCCATAATCTAACTCTCTCGGAGTGCTAGGCGAGTTCTGAGAAATTCTATGAGATTTCTCGATCTCTACGATAGAGTTCAAAGGTATATCAACTCTTATTGTCACAGAACTATGTACATTCAATACAGAACTCTCGGTACTCGAGTGAGAATTGTGAACGGAATCATGTTCCCGAGGTTGTGAGGCCTCTTCCCTTAATCTTCTCAGTTCCGTGGAGATTTTCATACTTCCATGACCCTCAAAAGGAGGTTCCAAGATATCCATTTCTCTCAAATCAAGGAATCGACTCCAATGAACCCCGAACTCATATCAGTAGAATGAGGATTGCGGCCACGATGATCATCATAATATTGAGCATTCTCAACATATACGGTGTCGCGTCAATTTAGCATTAGCTCCCCTATTCTTGAAAACAAATTTTTTTTCAACTTTATGAACGCAACTATTTTCGGAGCTGATTGAAAACTGTAGAACTATGCTGGAGGAATCCGAAGAGACCATGAAGCTTCAGCGAACGTTCAGATCAGATGTCTTGTGTATAGATCGGACCGGAAGTTCATTAGAGCTACCTTTTAGATTCACAAGCGTTTGACAAAGGTTCTACGAACGTGGAAATGTCCGCCTCGAAATACGTTCAGGAGACATAGATGGAACGTTCGCTGAAGGTTCATCGAAGGTTTGACGAAGCTTCACAAAAATATTCATACTCATATTAATCTTGATCAATTTATATGAAAAATAAATTAATCAATAAATATAAATTTATTATAAATTAATCCAAGTATTGATAATTTTGTGAAGCTCCCTCAGACCTTCGATGAACCTTCAATGAACGTTCCATCTATGTTTCCTGAAAGTATTTTGAGGCGGACATTTCAACGTTCGTAGTACCTTTGACAAACGTTTGTGAATCCAAAAGTTAGCTTTCATGAACCTTCGATCCGATCTATACAGATCTAATCTGAACGTTCGCTGAAGCTTCATGGTCTCTTCGGGAATACAGAACTCCATTAAAAAATCAATTTTCATAAATATGTGGTGTCAACTTCACAGCGATATAGTGTACTTATTAACTGGTGAAATTCATTTCATACGCATGTACATCACGTTAATGAGTAAGAAGTTGATGATTCCCAATTACTCTCAAGCCCATTTGGCTCGAATATTAACGATCACGTTCATGACCTTTCACAGACTCCTAAGAGACTTCATTGCAATACGATGATATGAAAGAGAAATGGGGATAAATAAGTGGTTACTTGCATTACGATGACTACAAGTGGAAGAACTTTCCAATCAAGACGTTTTTGTCGGATAGGATTAAAACTGATACATCAAAAAGAAACAGATGAGAGCTGAAAAAATGTGAAGAATCCATAGATACGGTGTTAGAAAACTGTGCGAAAATTAATATCGAGTGAGTTTATCGTACGCATGAACCAAGATTACAGACTTTTTTTCTTCATTCTTAAGGAGTACATATTCAAGGTAACTGAGCAAAACTGGTATGACATGGAGAACTTGATTGCGTAGTCTTGTGAAAAAATTAGGTGACTTGAGTAGTCTTTAACGATCTAGAGGAAGTTTCTACTTATAGTTTAATCGAGAGCTTGTTATGACTGAATGTGCTATTCTCATGATGTCTCATCACCTTTGATATTCACTTAGAGATGATTTTGTTTCTTCGTAACTACGGGAGATGCAGGGAGCGATGTAACTAGTTTTAGGACTCGATGAATTCTTGACTTCCCAAACTCAAGGTCTCTTACATCTAAATACGTTTCAGTTTTACGAACCTTCTCATATTGTGTTCTAATAATCCGATTATTCTCAAATTTTTTAGATCGAGAGCGAATAGTTGGGAAGTTCAAAGTAGGCAAAAGAGGTGTCGCCATGTGATGTATTTTGCAAATACGTGTAATTGTTATTCCTGATAATTTGAATTAATTACCCACATAGCACTATATATCTAAGAAATGTTCCCAGAATATCACGAATATCTCATTTGGAACATCCCAGTTGAAATGCTCCCAGAATATTGCATAAATATTATACGTATACAATGTTTTATGGTAAATATTCTGACAATCTTCTCTTTGAAATATCACATATATTACATTTCGAAATGTTCTGACAATGTTATGATTAAAATATTCTATGAATAGAACAATCCTGAAATTTTTCAAAGTCTGGGTTCGGGATAGTTAGAAAGTTGCAGGAACATTATTTTGTTATTCATGCTAATCGATTCGAACTTGATCAAAAGTGTGAATATCTGTCCATCAGAAAGATGTTTTCCTCAGATGGAATTCTTCTTTCAAAGAAAGATGAATAGGGTTTGTGAGAGAGGATTTGTTCGATTTCAAACGCTCACTGAGAAGAGACATTTGTTATTGTGGATGAAAAACTTTGATCAACAAATTTTCTTTGTGAATACAAATGCTTATCTTACAGTGGAAGAAAACTGGTTTGCCTGGAAACAAATCCCATCTTTGACCAGTAATGAAATTATTTTATTCCATTGAAAAATTTGATTTGTTGCGCTAAAAAACACATGATTGATGGAGAAAATACCCACCCAGCCCAACTATTCAAGAAGGTCATCCTAATGAATTTTTAGTATCGTTCATCGTATGGAGACAAATTTTTGAAATTCTTATATCAATTCATTCTGGTACTTGGTGAAATTTGCAAGTGGGCTTTTCAAAAAAAGTAGTATTCATTCAACATTTCAGAAGATTGTGAATCGATTGGTCTATATCTCAGCGAAACAAATTTCTGAAAGTTTTCCATCAATTGACTTGCCAGCACTTGGTAAATTTTGGAGGTGCACTTTTCGAAGAACGTTCCCCTCAAGTGCCATTCATTTTTCATTCCAGAAGATTCTGAATCGATTAGGATTTATCCCACGGAAACAAATTCTCGAGGTTTTCCCATCGATCTTACGCAGCACTTTGTAAAATTTCAAACTCGAGGTCAAAAAAAACCTCTCTCCCACGATCTACTCATTTTTTATGTCAGAAGGATCTGAATCGATTGGTCGATATTTCACGGAAACGAATTCTTGAAACTCTTATCACGATGATTACAATAAATGGTACTTTGAGAGTGGTGTCGGTATCTCGGAGATTCGCTGATGTGATAGAAGCCTTGACTCTCACTCGCAAAACCCGGGTTCAATCCCCACTGGGGGAACTTCCTACTAATTGACTTCGGAACAGGTTTTCTTCCGCTCAAAGTGATTCTGGCCGAGCTCGTTCAACATTTGTAGAAGTAAACTCTAAAGAAATTTTCTTTCAATCCAAAATAATATTTTTTGAGCTTTTTAATGTATGCGATTGTTACAATTTTTTCCGTACCTCAATGATTTCAGCAATGTTTCAGGATATCTCCAGAATTTTACGAAAATGGTGACGTATGACATCCTGCAGACATTTTGACAATCTTCTTGAGACATTTTCCAGAATATTACACATCCCAAATGTAATATTCTGACAATATTCCTGGGAAATCCGATGCTATGTGGGTAGTTCGAGTCAAGGACTTTTTCAAACTTCACAAATTCACACTAAGTCGTTCTGCACTCAGCACATTGTAGTATTGATCTGATAATGATTTCGAACTGATCCCAGTCATGTAAGTTTTGGAAGTGATGGTGAGGTAGGAAAAATGTCAACATAATGTGTTTTGTGCAGGTGGATGCGTCAACTTTGGAGACACATCAGAAAATTTCCTTTCAATTCGAAGCATGTGGCAATGTTTCTCATATCAATTCTCGTATCAAAAGCAAAAGAGATATGAGAGCGAGAATAGCACAAGGAAAACAGGCTTTCCACCAAAAGAAACAGTTGATATGCTCAAAGAATATTGGCTTAGCGGTGAGGAAAAAATTCTTGAAGAGTTACGTTTGGAGCACAGCAGTATATGGTTGCGAAACTTGACAATTGGGAAAATTGGGAAAACGGACCAACGAAAACTTGAAGCTTCTGAAATGTGGTGTTGTAGGAGGACGCTTAGATTGAAGTGGATAGAGAGAGTAAAAAATGAAGAAGTACTTGAGAAGGTAAATTGAAAAAGAAGTATTTTGAAACATGTCATGAAAAGAAGAAGTAATCTGATGGGACACATATTAAGGCATGATAGTTAGCTCAGTGGACAGTGTATCTGGCTCATTATCCGAGCGACCCGGAATCGAAACTCATCGCCGAGTAAGCGTCTTTTCAGGAATGATTGAAATATCACGATCCATCTGTGACTATCAAACCTCGGGAGGGAGACAGGTTCTCTAAGGTGTCTTCCAGTGCAAATGTGTGGAAATAAAATTTGTATTTTTTCAGTTTCAATATTCTCACAGCTGTACGTATTTTTCTATCTAGCTACTGGGTAGTTAATCTGTGTCAGTCACTGGGAGATGTGAGCGTTACATTACTACCATTCCACTGTCTGAGATTACTACTCAGTGGTGAGATAGTACCAAAATCGACTAGTGCATAGCTAAACAGTTCCCACTCGGGAGTCAACATATGAATCTGCATCAATGACATATTTCATTGAGAATATTGGAATAAATATCCATTCCATATGAAAATAATTCGCATAAAGTATATAATAAAATTGAAGTATAGTAATAAATTGACGTAAATTATGCACAAATTATTAGGTGTATAAATAAGTTTTAGGGCACTTTGATTTTGTATCATAATAGCTATTCTAAATTAATTCAAAGGTCCCGCTCGCTTATGATAGATGGCGCTTGATATGCAGTATCGAAACGTGAAGGAGTCATAAACATAACCTAGAAATTTTGTGAATTAAACATGCAGACCGATAAGCTATTTATTAGACACTGCATTCGCTATGAATTCCATAAAGGAAACAGTGTTAGGAAAGCGTGTGAATCGATATATTCTGTTCTTGCAGACAACATTGTATCTAAAGGACATGTGAGTATTGGTATAAGCGATTCAAAGAGGTTGATTTCGACTTTAGTGACCGTGAACGCACCGGGTCTCCTGTAAAGGTGGACGATCAGGAACTGCAAGCGTTGCTGGATGAAAACTCTTATCAGACGGAGAAACAACTTTCGGAACAGCTTGGAGTAACTCAACAAACTGTTTCTCATCGTTCAAAAGCAATGCGTCAGATTCGGAAGGGAACAGAGTGGGTATCACACTTTCTGACTTAAGAAAATGAAAATAGTCGTCTGAACATTTGTTTGAGTTTTTACAACAAGCAACATAGAAAGTCTTTCTTGTGGAAAATTGTAACCGGCGATGAAAAGTGGATTCATTTTAATAATCCGAAACACAAATATCATTGAGTTGACCCCGGCGAGCCGACAACATCCACGCCAAAGCGCAGTGTTCATTGTAACAAAGTCATGCTGTGCATATGGTGGGATATGAAAGGCGTACTGTATTATGAACTCCTCAAACCTGGTCAAACAGTTACTGCCGGTCGCTATTGTCATCAATTGATGCTAGTCGATCAAGAAATTTAGAAGGAACGTCCAGTAAAACTGCTCCATAACAACGCGCGGCCTCATGTGGATAAACCGGTCAAGGATACGTTACTAGCGCTTGGATGGGAAGCTGTACCACACCCGGCGTATTCACCAGACTTAGCCCCATCCGATTATCACTTGTTCCGAAAACTACAGAACGATTTGTCTGGCGTGCGATTCAAAACATTCGAAGGGGTGGAAAAATGGGTCGCTAAATTTCTCACCTCGCAAGACGAAAGTTCCTTTGCGAAAGGCATCCGTGAGTTACCTGAGAGATGGCTGAAGGTCATTCAGTGCAATGGAGATTATTTCGATGAATAATTGTGTTTTACTTCTTTTTTAATCAATCTTGAATTTTTTGAAAATTGTCCTAAAACTTATTTGTACACCTCATAAATCAAATTGTACATTGTTTCAAATTAGGCAGAAAAGATATGTTTAAATCTAACATAATCCGAGATTTGGGATTTGAGTAAATTTCATTCGCATGAAATTAAGGAATAAAATGTTATTGTAAAGGGATTAATTTATTTTCAATAATTTAATATTTTATATATGTATACTTATAAAGTTTCATCGCATTTATGCGTTGAATCAAATCAATTATCATATATTCTCAATGTGAGTTTATGAGTTTGGTTGAATGGGCGTTGTTGCAGTTCGATTCGACTGACTGGAATTTTCACGCCAATATAATTATTCTCAACATTGGATAGTTTTTATTGATTCTTTCCCATGACACGGAAAATATGACCTTTCTTGTGGAATATCTTGTGCATAATACCAATGTACATCGTATAGAAAGTGGAATGAATCGATTAACTTTGGACTCCTATTCGTGACCTACCTACATTCACGTGAGAATATTTATTCACAATGTCCTATCTGTCAAGTCTTGCTCACTGACGTCAGTATTTCTCCTGCTGGAGGTTGGTACGCTATGCACGTTATGTCATAACGAGATATTTTCCTAACCGTGATGTCGGTGCACGTGGAAGCGTGTCAAAAACAAGCTGATTCTCAACGAATTTTGAAACATTTGTCCATCATTTTCACATCATTTGCAATGATAGTTCGTGTAAATAGAGGAATTCATTTGATTAAACTTTCATATCAGGATTTTCAAGCAAAAGATGTATAAATTTGAATGTGAAGGATTTATCACATCATTATTTCTCTTGAGTACTCTGTTTTATATGATTCCAGTCTTGGTTTATTTCTATTGAGTTTGTCCTCTATATTTCTCTCTATAATCTCACTTTCAATGAGTTTTCGTTTCGCAACGTATGACATATCAAGTTATTCTGCTTTTCGATTGTAGCCCTCCAAATCCTCCGAGTACTTTCTCATTTGTAATACTATCCACACATCTTATTGTAAACATCCTTCTGTAAAACCACATTCAAGAAGTTCCTCCTCTGCGTTAGCTTTTTCTACCGTCCACAGCTCACAGCCGTACAACATAGTGCTGTATACGTGACTCTCGGAAACTTCCCGTCTACTATTCTATTCCAGATATCTCTTTCGCTGAACTCCCCGAGGAGGTGAATTATTTATATTGTTCAATTGCTTGTATACTTGATATAAATATAATCCTTATAAACTTTACGTAATCGAATCTGTATAACTGAATCGTGAGATGATTTTGAGGAAATCTCAGTTGGCGTAACAGATTCGTTGAATTGGATACCCTGTAAAAAACCCTCATCAATCATCACATATGAATCTTGTCAATTCATGTAAATTTTGAAGAGTTATTCACACTGAGAACAATTTTTGAGGTTACTGTAACTGAAACGCTTTAACCAAATATTCTTAGTGAAAGCCACTGGAAATTTGAATAATTTAAACAAGAAAAAATAGTTGATACAACTAAGTGAACTATACTTTCTTGGTTGAATCAACCAAATTTTTGATAGTTCTCATTAGGAATATTTAGTTTAAATGTTTCAGTTACAATGACTATAGAAATTTCTCTCAGTGCCGTCCATGTGCGGTTTTTGTCCTAGAACTTGAAGATTTTCATGGTTTCATAAAAGAATGCGAAAATTGTATAAGAACTTCATATGATTCAATCATAGTCATTTGTTAAAGTCCATGAAACCTCATAAATTCAAGTGTGCGTACTAAATTCCATTCGGCTTCTATTCTAGAAATAAATAGAATTAAGTTGATACTAGCGGCGTGGCAACAGCCAAATTGTATATAACAAACTCTGTACAGCATTTCTCTGACTCCAGATTTGGCTGCTACCACGCTGCTAGTATCACCTTAATTGGAATTTATGAGGCCTTTTCAACAGGATGATTTATTAAACTTCTATGCCATGGAAAGTTTATTTTTCATATTCAAACATTCATACACTGAGAAAAAAATAAAAGTGCCATAAACCACCACGCGTAGTTGAAGAATTTATGAATGAATCAATGAATTCTTAGTTGAAATGACTTGGAAATTGTAGACTCAACTACCCACCTTTCACTGTCTCAAACATATCACTTGATTTTATGAACCAAAGCGTGTGAACGTCAACGAATCACAGAAGAAGTTTCATTCAAAATCTCAGGTAGTTGAGTCAACTTCGAAGACAAGAAGTGAATCTACTAACATGAACAGTTGCATGGAAAAAAGAATGTTCTCCACATACAAACTTCAAATCTTTAATGGAATGAAAATAATTGTTTATTCCAGTTGTTTCAATTGTTCGATTCAACAATGAACCTGAAACGAAGCGAGTTTATTCTCAAGTTCAGGGTACTCACATATACAGTCAATTGTTTCTTTTCAATACATTGATGAAAAATGCCCGCAGCATTTATTTGAAAAGAATCAGAGACATAGAGACTGCTCAACAAAATCTATTGATCTGAACATCGTCATGTGTCTCCAATGAAACGACGGAATTCTAATGAAATTGGTGCAAAATATTTTCAAAAACCAAATTTACCAATAAAATACTGATACATTTTGAATAATTTTGTTGATCTCACATATGCTCAGCTATTGTTTGTTTCCAAATCCTTTTATTCGTTTCACTCAACTTTGATATTTCATCATCGCGTCATTTTCATATTGCCTTTCCTGTAGAACATCATACTGAAAAAAGATTCTGATTGAACTAAGCTGTGAAATCATTCTTTCATCCTCTTCTATGCGATCTATATATTTTTTCAATCCAAGTAGAGAGCCCACAAAAATAAATTTCAACCGTGACAGTCAAGAATTTTGTAAAAATATAATTGACATTAGTTTCCATTTCTAACTACAACGAGATACAAGATACTAACAGGGTTAGGAAATCATTTCCATTTTACCTTGCAAGAATCGTAGACCATCGTATAGCTATGCCAGTTAAGACGTGAGTTTGATGATGTTAGGTTAGGTAGGTAGGTAGGTAGGTAAGTTCAATTCTCGATTAGGGCTTCAAACTTTGTGTTTTGACTGACCAGCTATACTTGTATTTCGACCGATGCGTTAAGGAGTACATTAATTGTGGGATACAAATTCAATATTTGTATTTTTTTGAAATCATGGAGATTCTCTTGTTGCTTTCTTTCGATGGCTGTCTTCTTCTTTTTAGACATTAGACATCAGACACTGCGGATTTCACCAAACTTCTTATGATGATTGATTCCAAACGAGTACAGGATTGATTCAATGATACCCAAATAACGATTGAAAGAGAAATTCGGGTTCATTCAGATATTTGGAGACTCGGAATCAATTGTTACATGAATTTGACATAGGAGTGTAAGATAGTACATCAAGCATATAATGAATTTAAGGAGACTCGAGCATGGGGAATTGGTGGAGGGGAAGGGTCGAATTTCGCGCGAACTTCTCTCGAAAGGTACGTCATCAATATCAATTCAAGGTAGTTCTCCGGGAGAATTGAGGATCAAATTAGAAAAATTATTGTCAAGCAGAGCACCAAGGTCGAAGGAATTCGATAATCATATTCGTTGGGACTTATATTCTTATTTATGACAAAAAAAGAACCAACTCGAAGTATAAATAAACAACCTTGTAACAACAACGCGAAATTTGACATGGTTTTTGTCTTAAAAAATTTTTATTTTTGATCCGTTTATGACTCATGAAGGCTCATTTTGTTCCTTTTGAGATTTAAAAAACCTTTACCATGGGGATTTTTTTATATGGGTCATCATGACACTATCACACGCTTATGTTTATTAATAGTAAAATACATTGCCATAATTCTCCATTGTGTCGGCGATTATGTTTTGAGCCCACTTTAGACTTCAAATGGCATCTGAATTAAAAACTCTGTTTTTACAGTGCTTGTAAGGCTGTAATACACTATTTAAATTCCTCACATAACTGCGTATTTTAATTTGCAAGGAGGATTCATGTATTAGCAAAGCTGGAACTCAATCAATGGAAATTCAACTGTTGAATGAATAGAAATATGATGGTTTCAATAAACGATGAACAAAATATCGATTTTGCAGCATTTACCATTTTTTTATTCCACATTTCAGTCAATGTTTCCCCTGATATCCGATCGGATCTTCTCTCTGATTGACATACAAGGGAATTATTCATTCATGATCCATTGTCGAACATTGTATTTCTATAAGAATAAGAAATTGTTCCCCGAACTGAAGAAACAAAACATCCGTAAAACACCTTCTAACGTACTCCGATTCGTTTGATTTTACGATAACGATATTGTTTTCGTAACAACTATGCGTGATCGTTAAACACTAATAGATTGCAAAATTGATTGATTCACCATCAATGGGCTTTCATGTACGTGCTTCATACGATATAAGTACAGCGAGAACAACCGCAATAACACTAGGAAGTTTCTTTAGCGCAATGTGGTTTTAATGACGGTAATACACGTGCCGATCCGGATGTTTATGTTTTATCGTTACCTTAGGTCATCAATCTATATATAAAATATAATGAATTATTTCCTACATTGAGAATGTTAGTACTGCTCGAAGAAAAATTAGTTTTGGATTTTATTTTCATTATTTTATGCAAGACATCATTGTACTGAATATTGGAAATGTGTGAATAATTCAATTCGTTACCAAACACCAGGAATTCGGTTTCTAATCGCAATGGTTCAATTTCAAATTGATAAAACTGCAAACCACTGGAAATTCAAGAGAAAGCCGTTGCGAAAAATCAACATTACATTTTCTGACTCTTCAGAAAGAATTCTTCCGAGCTTTTTTTCCGAATACCAGTCAACGGCTAAGGATGAATTTCGTCGACTAATTCCCCAGTTCCTTCCAGAAGAACGTGGATAAATGTTTGCTTCATGTTTCGCAGTTCCCATACAACACTCGAATGAAGTGATGACGCTCGTAAGTAACATTGTGAAACATTTCTATACACGGAGATAAAAATGGTGAATGAAAATCCCTTGTGTGGTCTCGGTGAAATGAAAGCAAATTCAAGTTCAATCAATTGATTGAGATTAATTCAGTTATATCCAACTCTGACATAAAATCATGCGATGTTGAAGGTTATTTCCTAACGCAGAAATGGGTGATAACACTACCTCCACGCAATCATTCTAATCAATGGTCAACGTATAGGAAAATCTTATGGCTTAGTTGTAATCGTTCTATGGTTACAGTTGAAATGATTGCGTGAAGGTGACGACATGAATTAGTTCGCCATTTTTTTCTCCGTGTGGAAAACTTCACATAAATCCCCTAGCGTGGGTGTACAATGGGGCCTACACTGGTCCAGCATGGGCCTCATCCTTCCAATGTGGGCCCAAGACTGGGCCAGAGTGGGCCAGAGTTCATACACACTAGGATTATAGAATAATTAACCCAACCATGCGTTAGGAATTTTTCGTATTTTACCGTAATTACTGTACAATGATGGTAAAAATACCATGAAATTTGGAATTTCCAGTTACATTTATGGTGAATTTTTCACACATGTACTCATCATCATCATGAAGTAATCAGTCTTACTATGACTGGTATGATGAAATTCTCTAACCCTGTCTATTATCCGCTAAATACATAACCCTCATACGCTCCTTGGATGATTTTCCATTGCAATTGATCGTAAGTTGCTTAATTTGCAAATTCAAACATCAGAATTTGATGTATTTGTTCAATACATTGTATCATGCCAAAAAGCGTCCATTCCAACGGTTTGAAAATAAAATCAAACCATTAAATCAACATGTGACGTGAGCGATCCTTGGGTGAAATTCCACCCATGTCCATTTATTGGTACTATAATCCGCAAATTATATGTATTTATCATCGTACATCGTCAATTTCAATGTCCATAACTTGAATATTCGCGCTTATATCAAGTCAGACGTTATTTTTTTGTTTCTGCTCACCGTTGTTATAGTTGTGTGTTGTTTAGTGAAGAGTGCTAAATCAATTTCTCCGATTCAGAATTCACTTTAGGTTATTACATATGTATAGTACTCTAACTGACATATTACAAGTTTTATGTTCTTATTATACTATTCTTCATCAAGCATAAATCATCCTAAAAATGAACACTCGACAAACAAAAGTAACTAATAACATTCAACTGATATTCATTTTTAGTTATATAAACTCAAAGCTCATTTTTGTGCTTTCTTCACCTGATAGCGTTCGTCTTCAGTGCAAATCTCACAAACAGCGGATAGTGACAGTGATGAAGAAGAGGCTCTCGATGATGTGTCTGAATGGGAAGAAGAAAGTGATTTGGAAACTTTTCAATCAGATGCAAATAGTTATAGTGATAAGAGTATCAATAATGACACTGCAAAAATTGCCGTCGAAGATATATCTCAAAATGAGACATGATATGTTTGATGATTCAAATCAAACACTTGACTGTTTTAACTGAAAACATCAGTATCTTATTCCGCGACACTCACGTTTATATATGTTCGTTTTGATTAGAATCTCGTTTAGTTTTATTTCAAAATGGCACAATATACATTTTGTATACATTGTTCCTGTTCTTCACTTTGATGTTGACGTCATAGTAATTCGAGGTTATGTTCTTACATACAGCTTTCAAACATTTTTGTTTGCCAATCAAACACGTCATGTTTTGAATAAAAACGTAGTTTTGTGTTTTAAATATGATTACAGTAACATTTTGAAATGTTTGGAAAGTCACTACAAAAGTATTTTAGAATGAGATATCAGTTTTTACAGTGGAAGTACCAGAGCCAAATCAATCCCGACAAACAAGCTTTGTATCGAAGGATAAAACTGTCACGTGGACCACAGAAATTCCCAATATACGC
Source organism: Gonatopus flavifemur (assembly GCA_018340375.1). Taxonomy (NCBI): domain Eukaryota; kingdom Metazoa; phylum Arthropoda; class Insecta; order Hymenoptera; family Dryinidae; genus Gonatopus; species Gonatopus flavifemur. The sequence continues at coordinate 24,089,377 of JAFFJZ010000004.1, forward strand.
GGAAAGTTTCAGTCGGAAAATGTGATATCGGAACGATTCGGAATAACACGTATGCGGCGTCTCGACTCACAACCATCAAAGATGCATTTGAGTTATATTTTACTGAATCAATGCAGAAAATTATTGTTACCAACACTAATTTAGAAGGACAGTGTGTATTTGGGGACGATTGAACCAACGTCGATAATGTGGCAATTCAGGCGTGTATTGGAATTCTGATTTTGGCTGGAGTTTATCGATCTCACGGCGAATCTATTGATCATTTATGGGATGAGAAACCTGGTCGTCCAATTTTCCGAACTGTTATGTCTAAGAGAATTTTTAAAATAATCACTCGAGTTATTCGATTCGACGATAAATGTGATCGTCAGGAACGTCGAGCTCAAAATAAACTGGCTGTGGGATGCGTGGATTACTAACATACCCTTGCTATACTATCCCACTGAAAATGTAACAGTTGATGAACAACTGATATCATTTCGTGGAAGGTGTCCATTCAAGCAATGTATGCCTTCAAAGCCTGCCAAGTATGGCATGAAAATTTGGGCATTGTGTGACAGTAAAAATAAGTTTGCTTGGAACATGCAAGTATATACGGGTAAAGAACCAAATGCAGCACCCGGAAGGAATCAAGGCCAACGAGTCGTACTAGATCTAGTGGTAGATCTGAAAAGGCGTAATATTACTTGCATTAATTTTTTTACAACACACAACTCAGCAATGGAACTGTTGAAAAAAAAGAATACTATCATTGGAACAATCCGCGCCAATAAAACATTCCTACACTGTTAAAAATGTTTTGAAATTTCATAACTTTTCCAACTACATCCGTAACTGAAATTTCCAATTCTTGGTATTTGAATTGAGAATTCATTTACACGTGATTGAATTTTCAAATTTTTACTACATTTTATTACGGATTTATGTATATTTTCGTAACTGAAATTTCATACACATGTAACTTAATTTTTCAGTTACGTGATTGGAAATTGCTTCCGTTACGTGTATTTGAAGTTTTGTCCAGAAAGTTTTAACAGTGTACCCCAAACTCCAAAACCAGAAATTCGTAAACGACCAGTATTTTTTAGTCATTTTTATTTTTCTGGTGAAGAAACACTGGTACAATACGTCCCAAAAAATACAGAAATGTCACTGTGTTGAGTACTCTTTATCACGACAAGGCTCTTTCAACGAATGAAAAAAATTTACCCGAAATCATTGATTATTACAATAATACAAAAGCTGGTGTCGATACATTAGACCAACGAGTTGGAACCTATACAATCAGACGAAAAACTAAACGTTGGCCATATTGCTTGTTTTGAAATATGATTGACGTTTCGAGTGTTAATGCATATGTGTTATGGGCTGAAATTAATCCAAACTGGAACAAAAATAAATTGTTCAAAAGGCGATTGTTTCTCGAGGAACTTGGAGCAGAATTGGTAAATGCTGAAATAATCAGAAGAAGTAGAACACCAAGGAGCGACGCAGCCCTTCAGCTTTTCAACGATTTGCGAAAAACTTCTGCTGACGATCCTGTACCATCATGTTCTGCATCGAACATCAAGAAACCTAGAATATCTAATGGTGCTCGATGTCAAGTGTGTGTTAAAAAAGATCGCAAAGCATAGCCAGCTTGTGCCAAGCGTCATAAGTACTGTGGTGAACATAAGGAAGCTTTATATTTTTGTAAGAACTGTAAGCTCTGAATTATTGTAGTTATAAACGAATGAAATCAAACTTTGTACCAGATAGAAAGAAAAGTCACATCGACATATTGAAACTGAATACAATTATTCAAATTTGATATGAAAAAATAGATGGGTGAAATTTTACCCATTAGGATCTCATGTGTGATTCTTTCTAAGGGACGTATAAGGGTTAATTCCTACATTAGATAGGTAGTCGTAGATCGACAACCCTTATCTTGTATAATTTGCTTCATATAACATAATGTAGGTCAACCTTTGCGAGTTTTACCATTCATTTTTCCTTCCAATATTGTTTTCAATAAACTACACAGAAAAAAAATTCTTGTATCAAGAAAACATGGTTGTCTTCGTTATATATGAAACACGGATTGTCTCAGTTCAATGCAATTTGCTTGAATCAAAAAATTTTGTTTTGATGACAAGAATGTTTTTTCTGTGCATCATGCCTTAATGTGTGTCCTATCAGATTACTTCTCCTTTTCATGACATGTTTCGAAAGACTTCTTTTTCCATTCACCATCTCAAGTACTTCTTCATTTTTTACTTTCTTCAAGAGTGAGATTACACTCCTAAAGAATGAGTTTTCACTCGATGAGAGTGAATTTTCACATTTTTGGAGGGAGGATCTCATTCTTATGACATAGTGGAATTTCACTTTCCAATGCGAGTTACAACTTGACTTTGATAGAGTTTTGTATACAGTTGTATACAGTTTTGGACATTTTTTCCACATGGGTAGCCCCTTGGAGTAGATACAAAATTCTCTTACATATTTTTTCCATTCGCTTTTTGTTCTTTTCATTCACGCATCAGTATTTCTCAATGTTTTTGTTACGGTTTCTAGAATCAGTTTTGAAATCATTACTTTCTATATAGAATCACTCAAGCGTCAAATTATTTGATGTTGAATGGAAAAAAATATCTGGTTTATTTGGATTTTTATGAAACACTATCCCTGGTAGAAATTTGCCCAGTTTAGCTGGCCACTGGCCAGCTACTAGCCGGTAACTAGCCAGTGACCGACCAGAAACACCCAGTTTCTGGCTACTAGCCAGAAACTGACCAGAAACCATGTAACACTTTCCACCAGGGATTGGAAGTTCGATTCATTTTTTATTAATAGATTCGTCTATCACTGCTCTTCGATCAATGGAGAGCAGATTTTGCATTCCATTCTTGAACATTAATTGTCGTTTTGAATCACTCAAAATACATACATCTGTATTAAATTGCAAAATGCTCAGCATTCTCAGTTTGTGCTAGAAAAAGTGATGGACTCGCTGATAAATAGCAAATACTCTTAAAAGGAGCAACTTTTTTCATGTAACATAATTATAGTACATGTAGCATAATTCAACGTTCTGTACCATATAACATCCTCCCTAAGCGATGTTACGCAAATTTACTATAATTCCCGCTTCCCGACCGGGCAATGTTGGTTAGAAAAGGACACGGGTACACCGTGAAAAATGTTTGTATTAATTTTAATACAGAAGTTTGAAAGCAATTAACACACATATTTTTGTATTGACCCCCACACTTTTATTGAAATTGGTTGCTGTGGACAGACAGTGTTGGGCCAGTAATGAATCAATACTGGCCGGAAAATACACGGATCGTAGTGTAACGGAGCCGCGCCAGTATTGGGCCAGAGTTGTGATAACCATTCAATATATCCAATAGGCGATCGAGTGCCAGGATCGGTAGGGCAATGGCTAACTACAAAATCGGTAGTCGAACTACGTTAAAATTATGTATATGGAAATTCGGCTGTTATGGTGAACCAAAGCGGCGCCAGTACTGAGCCAGAGTTGGGATTACCATTTCATATATTTGATAGCCGACTATATGCCAGTATCAATATGGCACTGGCTGACTACGAAATCGATGTTGTATTGTCGTTAAAATCGTAGCGATGGGGATCAGGCTATTAGGGTGAGCCGAAGCTTCACCAGTACTGAGCCAGAGTTGGGATGACCATTCAATATATCCAATAGGCGATCGAGTGCCAGGATCGGTAGGGCAATGGCTAACTACAAAATCGGTAGTTGAACTACGTTAAAATTATGTCCATGGAAATCCGGCTGTTATGGTAAACCAAAGCGACGCCAATACTGAGCCAGAGTGCGGATTACTATTTCATGGATTTGATAGCCGACTATATGCCAGTATCAATATGGCACTGGCTGACTACGAAATCGATGTTGTATTGTCGTTAAAATCAATTCATTATGACAAATGGCGTGGTACTGGCGAGGTTGTATTTGCCAAAGTTCGGCAAAAACAACTGTGCCTGTTCAGAATCATTACCGTTTTTCAACTGTCGCCGAACATTCGCAAAATTCCAGCCGGTATTGGCTCACGTGGACAGACGGTATAGGGTGAGTATCGAATGAATACTGTCTGGACAATACCCAGGATTTCGAGAAACGGTACCGCGCCAGTATTCAGCCAGAGTCGGTATTATCATTCCATATGTACAACAGACGGCAATATGCCAGTAATGATATGACTCTGACTGACTACAAAATCGATAGTCGATTGATGTTACAATTATGATCTTGAGAACTCGGCTGTTGTGGTCAGCCGGAGTCGCGCCAGTATTGAGCCAGAGTTGGTATTATGATTTAATATGTTCGATAGACGACATGGTACCAGTGTTGGTGGGACTCTGGTTGCCTACGGAATCGGTAGTCAATTGACATCAAAATCACGATCTCGGCAACTTGATTTTTGTATTGAGCCGGAGTCGCACCAGTATCAAGACAGAGTTGGTATGATTATTCAATACGTTCGAGAGAACAATGAACCAGTATTGGTAGAATCTTGTTTCACTACGGAGTCTATGGTAAATTGCGTGACTTCGAGGGAATTGGTGCAATAAATGGGAATTTAAGTGGTCCGTTGTCAACTCGGAGATTAGCTGATGTGATAGAGACTCTGTTTCTCACTCGCAGGTCCCGGGTTCAATCCTTGCCCAGTGAACTTCCATGAAACCACTTCCAAAGCGTCTTTCTCAGATAACGGTGATGAGAAAAATAGATTCACAAAGTTTTGAAAGTTCAAATTCAATGTATTTTTTTTTACTTGAAATATAACTCCGGGGATCTCTAATTACCAGCACTGTGCCAGTACTGGGTTGGGTCTGAATTCCTACACTTCAAAAAAAATTTGTTGAATTCCAAACAAAAATACTTGGAAATTTACAAACTTGGTTTGGAGAAATAATTTCCGAACCTTTTTTGTAAATTGCCGAACAAAAGTTTGTGAATTCTCATAAATCTTCGTGAAATCACAAAATTTTTTGAATGTTTACAAACTTTTGTTTGGTAATTTACAAAAAAAGTTTGTGTAAAAAACTGCCAAACTTCTTTGGCAGTTTAGGAAGTATATTTTTTACAGTGTACGTAGGATGTATTATTTTGACCCTCTACCACTTCTCATCCAGTACTGGCCGAACAACTGATTCTGTTGCAATGCCAGAGTTCCACCATAGTAGGCACACACCAAATATCGCTACCGACATGGTGGTAAATGTTTTACTGGCCCTTATGTAAAATGATGTTATCATTCCGACTCCTTGCCAGTACCGTCCAAACCACTGGCCCCATAAGGGCAAGGTTGGATTTGCCAGTACTGGCAACTCTGGCAACAGTACCGCGCCAGTAGCGGCCCTTGTGTACATTTCCACATGGGTATATTATCTTGAAATGTTTTTGGGAAATGGAAATTGGTTTGAATTTCATAAAATCTGTAGTGAATTTAATACAGAAAAGTGTGTGTTAATTGCTTCGAAATTTTTTGTGTGAGATTCACAAATTTTTTCAACAGTGTAGGTTGAGATTATAAAAAGAAAGGTTTAATGCTGGAAAAATTGACATTCTCAAGACACAAGTGCTAAAAAAGAGAAAATTCAACAGGTGTACAACTGAACTGTGATGCCAGATTGGACACGAGAACGTTACTGCACACCGATGCAATGGTACGTTCGTGTGGACATGTGATATACGTACGTATAAAGACACTTACGTACCGTCGCGACTGTATGCGTAACATTTCCGTGTTAAATCTGGCATCACTGCAACTGAACGTACTCCTCAACTCCAACTTAACTTCCAAGGCTGCCTATTGGTTCTTGTAAAAACATCGATCAAAACTTGATACATATTTCATAAAACAGAATTAAGATTGTCAAGATCGGGGTGTGATGTTTTTTCAATTACGAAATACTTTTTAATTAATAATCGGAATGATTGTTCAAATTTCAAAATGAATTTTTCTCCGTGCAACCGGAAGGATGTCCATCAAACTGAACTTCAGAATTAATATTATATATGGAGAGGATTATTGATTTTTTAGGACAAATGAAATTCTATGAATAATTAAATCCTTTTGGGTGAATGATTTATTGCGTTACATCAGTATTAGACGGATTGAAATATCCATCCATCAAGTGAACTCTCATTAAATCAGCAGGTACATACGTACACGTACATTGTAGTTTTTTATTAACAATGACTAAATGGATTAATATTTTTCATTATCAACGTTTATTTGTTCAAAGTGTCCTCAAGCTGCTGTTCAGATGGCATATAGTACTGACTCATTTTTCTCACTGTCGATAGACTACACGGTTCTTATCCAGTATTCTTCTTCATCATTTACATGATTATATTCAGTTGCGTAACGAAGAATGATGCAGAATGAATAATCGAATGAAGATGATTGCCATTTAGATATCACATGGAAAGTAGGGTTCTTATTTCAATTTTTGTTTTTTGTCGTGGGCACGCTGGACGTGGGAATGCGAACATTAAATTTACATGGCTTCATGTTGGTTGCAAATTCATTCACGTTATTTTTCATGACTTCTGGTTTCACGTTGAAAATAGAATTTCGAATGACAATTGCATTCGAAGAAGAGAAATGTACATTCTTGTAAAACCAATCAATGCTCAACTCCGTACTAACTGTTTAACAGTAATAACTGTTCATTTCAACTTGATGCTTTTGCTATAAATACATCACGACATCAAAACACAAAAATTGGGATGGAGAACCATACATCACTTCTGTGTTCCTCGTATTTCCCAACGAGCGAATATCCATCGGGAATGATATTTTTATTCGAAATTTGAGGAACCTTGTTCTTTAATTCCTATGTGTGTCTACAAAAATTAAATTCCGCATCATCATTCGCATCATTTGTGTCATGTAATGAGTAGTGAATTCAAAATCTTCATTACCCATCCGTTACTTGCGCCATCAATCACATAGAACAAATAAAACCCCCGCTCTTTTCGCGAAATTCAAGAACAAATTTTTCCTCACATTTCTCTACCCATCAGGAACAAACTGGCGTATGAAACTACTGCAGAGTCGTTTCATTGCAATCGGATGAACAGAAACAGGAATGCCAGCAGTCGCGAAATCAAAATTTCCATTTATGTGTTTCCTTTCCCCCTCCTGTTTTTTCTCTCTGAGAATCAGGTTGAAACTTGTACAGGATATTATAACACATGGGCTTAAAAGTCCCGGGCCTAACATATAGATTAGGGTGGGCCGAAAAAACTCAACTTTTTTTTCTCAAGTCGCTATGACGCGGAAGAGTTGCGATTTGGAATGACAACAAATATAAAAAAAAAATCAATAAAAAATATCGATGTCTTCCGGTCGCGCAAAGCCCCCAAAGTTCATAAAAATAGGTAAAAATCCACTATTTCACGTGAATTTTCGAAATAAGTAGAGATATTATGATTCGCACGCTATAGCTGTAATTAATCAATGATGAAATCATCGTAAACAATTGTGGAAAATCACCGAAATCATTCAATGCATTCAGTTTACCCATTAGCATGAAATTCATGCGGAATATTGAGGAAGCAAGTACGTGCGTGCACTGAAAAAAACAATGTAGCTGTCCGAGTCCATTCTGTAGTTACTGTAACTGTATTATAACCATCAAAATGTGCAATAGATATGACCGAACTCGTGTGGATCCCTCAGAGAGAGAAGAAAAATGGAATTAGTATTACTTTCTTTATTTAATACAATGTATAGAATAAAGAAACCTTTATCAGTCTGAGTGTTTTCTGTTAAAATATTTTATCTCTTTCCTACATGACTCTTTTCATTTCTCTTATTTATTGCCTTTATTTACTCAATTTGAATTGATTGTCTCTGTTCTACGTCTTTATGATTATGAATGTTGCACTAACTTCCACAGTAACCTCAATAAGAACATGACTTCCGCAACTACAAAACTCAAATTCGATTGCATTGTCTTCTCAATGTGTGATTGTCGTGTTTAATAATCTGAAAATTATAAGAAAGGTTAATAACAAAAATGTCAGTTTTTCAAACGTGGCTCATAAAGTAGCTGATAAAATAAAAAGTTTGTTTGAGAAAGCATCTATAGTATAGATCTATAGTATAGATGCTTTCTCAAACAAACTTTTTATTTTATCAGCTACTTTATGAGCCACGTTTGAAAAACTGACACTTTTGTTATTAACCTTTACAGATAAATTATACTGTTCTTGGAAACAGCACCGAATCACGTCTTCATGCGTGGGAAGTATATTTTGCACAAAATGTCTGGGTTTACCAAATATAGGGCACTCAAAGACATTTCTTGTGATCATTTTCTTTGAGGCTGCCATTATGTATCTCAAAAACTTCACAACACAACACTGCACAACACTAAACGTCAAATAACATGAAGATGTGAACGCATGAGAGCTTCAGCAAAAATGGCATAATGATAACAAAAGAAGGTAGGAGCAAGGGCGTTTGTACACTTTTGGCGCTCAGGGGTTAATCGTATTTTACCATCCTCAACCTGAGCTGGGTCAAGATTCTCAATTTTTTCACGTAGTAATATATTTATATTACGTAGTAACAAAACAGGAATTTCTTATAATTTTCAGATTAATAAACACGACAATCACACATTGAGAAGAGAATGCAATCGAATTTGAGTTTTGTAGTTGCGGAAGTCATGTTCTTATTGAGGTTACTGTGGAAGTAAGTGCAACATTCATAATCATAAAGACATAGAACAGAGACAATCAATTAGAATTGAGTAAATGAAGGCAATAAATAAGAGAAATGAAAAGAGTCATGTAGGAAAGAGATAAAATATTTCAACAGAAAACACTCAGAGTAATGAAGGTTCCTTTATTCTATACATTGTATTAAATAAAGGAAGTAATACTAATTCCATTTTTCTTCTCTCTCTGAGGGATCCACACGAGTTCGGTCATATCTATTGCATATTTTTATGGCCACATTGTTTTTTTCAGTGCACGCACGCACTTGCTTCCTCAATATTCCGCATGAATTTCATGCTAATGGGTGAAGTGAATGCATTGAATGATTTCGGTGATTTTCCACAATTGTTTACGATGATTTCATCATTGATTAATCACAGCTATAGCGTTCGAATCATAATATCTCTACTCATTCCGAAAATTCACGTGAAATAGTGGATTTTTACCTATTTTTATGAACTTTGGGGGCTTTGCGCGACCGGAAGACATCGATATTCTTTATTGATTTTTTTAAAATATTTTTCGTCATTCCAAATCGCAACTTTTCCGCGGTATAGCGACTCGAGAAAAAAAAGTTGAGTTTTTTCGACCCACCCTAATATAGATGGCGCAAATTTTACTGCATTCACCTGTTTTTCAGTCAGTACTAACCTTCAAAAGACACCGGTCAAAATTTCATGATATTCTATTCATTAGTTTGTGAGTTATTGTACTAAGAGTGCCGCTACTTCTGCTGTTTTTAAAACAATGGATCAAAAACAATTTCGGGTTTCAATTTCACACTGCTTCTTGATGGGAGAAAATACCGTTCAAGCGGAGCAATGGCTTGAAAAGTGTTATGGGGACTTCGTTTCATCAAAAACCACAATAAAACGTCGGTTTGCTGACTTCAAACGTGGTCGTAGAGACACTGATGATGCAGAACGCAGTGGACGTCTAAAGAGGCGGTAACACCAGAGAATATAAAAAAAATCCACAAAATCGTTTCGAATGATCGAAAAGTGAAGTTGCGTGAGTTAGTTGACATCGTAAAAATATCAAAAGAACGTGTTAGCTTTATATTGCATGAGCATTTATCTATGAGAAAGCTCTATTCAAAGTGGATACCGCGTTTGCTCACTGTTGACCACAAACAAGAACGCCTTGATGCTTCTGACCAGTGTTTTGCCATGTTTAAACGTAACAAGCCGGAATTTTTGCGCCGATATGTTACAATGGATGAAATATGGATTCGTCAATTCACTCCGGAACCAAAACGATCGTCATCTGAGTGGACAGCCACTGGTGAACCTTGTCCAAAGCGCCGAGAGCACAACAATCGGCTGGAAAGATTATGGCCTTAGTATTTTGGGATGTGCGTGGTGTAATATTCATCGACTATTTTGAGAAGGGAAATACCATCAACAATGAATATTATATCGCATTATTGGAGCGTTTGAAGACCGAAATGGCAACGAAACGACTGCATATGGCGAAGAAAAAAATTTTATTCAATCAAGACAACGCACCATGTCACAAGTCAATCAAAAGAATGGCATAACTACATGAATTAAACTTCGAATTCCTTCCACATCTACCGTATTCGCCAGATTTAGCTCCCAGCGACTACTGGCTGTTCGCAGACCTAAAAAACATGCTCGCCGGTAAGAAATTTCGCTCGAACGGAGAGGTTATCGCTGAAACTGAGGCCTATTTTGAGGCAAAAGATAAATCGTTCTACAAAAGTAGTATTGGGATGTTAGAGCGGCGCTGGAATGATTGCGTCGTTCTTGATGGAGATTATGTTGATGAATAAAGCTAATTTTGAACGAAAAAACCTTGTTTTCTTTGTTAGGCCCGGGGCTTTTCAACCCATGTGTTATATAACTGTGCACTGGGAAAAATTATGGTTTTCTCACAAATAGTGAGAGTGACCACCCGTATGGTTGCCACAGCTGTACGGATAGTTGTCATGACCCTATATTCAGGTAATGAAACTATACGGATCGTGATTTCAATTGTCTGTGAGGTTAGCTGTAATCAAAAAACATTTAGATGCTTACAGGGACCAGAGGTTTTTTTTTCAGTGCGGTAGAAATTTCATAAAGATCGAATGATGAGAACGGAACATATCTGCATAATCGCGGCATTTACGCAATTTCGCAATATCCCTGGTAGGAATTTGTCTGGGCGTCCCATTCACTATCCACATACTAGATGAGACCCACGTGGGGGCAACCAGATGACACATTTCAGCCAATTTGACTTCAGTGCCCAAACATATAGTTGGTTTATGTAAATTTTTCATGCGTCAACTTACAGTAACATTGATGGTCCATCAACACGGTCAAAGGAATAAAAGAAAGCCCCAAAGTTTCAATTTGTCACTCGGGATTATTTTATAGAAATAACTTCAAAGGCAACGTTCTTGACTGGAGATCACATGTCAAAATACATTGTTAGGGGCCGTCCATAAACTACGTGGCCCTGTTTTTGCAACTTTTTGACCCCCCCCCCCTGCCCCGTGTAGTTCTACCGTGGCTTTTCTTTGAACCCCTCCTCCCCCCGCCACGTGGGAACGTAGTTTTTCACGTTCAGCTAAATTAATTTCAATCAAATGAATTTTTATTCAAATATGACCTCACTGTAAAAAATATACTTCCTAAACTGCCAAAGAAGTTTGGCAGTTTTTTTGTGAATTACCAAATAAAAGTTTGTATTCAAAAAATTTTGTGATTTCACGAAGATTTTTGAAAATTCACAAACTTTTGTTCGGCAATTTACAAAAAAGGTTCGAAAATTATTTTTCCAAACCAAGTTTGGAAATTTCCAAGCATTTTTGTTTGGAATTCAACAAATTTTTTTTACAGTGCTTAATAAAATTGAAATTAACTGAAATGAAAGATTTATTCCATTGAAATAAAATTTCTCTCATTTTAAATGAGATTTACTTGAACAAAGAAGAATCTTATTTGATCCAATCAAATATATATTTGGGTTATATTCAAATGGATCATTTTTCTGGATATTTATATAGAATTTTCTTCCAAGTACAACATGAATAAAAAAACACGTAGCTTGGAACCGACTCCCCTCCCCCCCTCCCCCATGTAGCCTAACGTAGCATTTCATCTTACCCCTCCCACCCCCTATATTGGCCACGTAGTTTATGGATGACCCCTTACCGGTGATTGTCACAAAGTACATTGTGATTTTACAGAAAACACATGATTTCACATTTCTAATTACCAATTCGAACAACATTCTACACGGAGAAAAATTTCTAGTTGAATTTACCATGGGACTTTGTAACCGAAGAACAGACTGAATATACGATGGAATTTACTATGACGAGACAATAGAAACATGATCAAATTCACTATGTTTTACAGTAAATGCCATTGGAAAGTCAGTCTGTTCCTTGGACACAATAATCACCTAGTAAATTTAACTACAAATTTCTCTCCGTGTAGCAATTCCTTGTGACATCTGAATGGGCACACGCTGGAAAGTGCGTTACAAAACTAGTTATAAACCAACTTAACATCTGGGAAAACTAGCTGGGGCCCATCTAATTCCCAATCATAATTTCTACTAGGGATTCCTCTGGAGTTCAGTGTACATCCTTCCCTTCCCTTAATTTCGATTTGCATATTGGATTCTCAACCCTATCACACGATTCCGTTCCCTGTAAGGATCACGGAAGTAAAACCCTGTAAATATTATTAAAAATATAATCTAATGGTACGAAATAAAGACAAGTTGATGAGCATGCATGCTCATAACAAAGTCTTAGAAAAGGAAAGAAACACGAGGGATTTTATTGCAATATAGAAATGAAAGATTGAACGCCAGTGAATATATCAACGGATTTGCCACACTGAAAGAAAAAGTTCCTCAAAAATCAACCACATTTTGTTGTTGGGGATTTTTTTTCAAACAGATGAATACCACAGTTGAATCCACGAAAATACTGTAAAATTAACAAGAATCGCAGTTGACTAAACTGTACGTAGTTGAGTCAACAGTAGGATTCAGTCGGACATATCCAGCCATATTTTACTGTCGAATCAACTATATTACTGTTGCCTGCACAATCTTTTTTTTCAGTGCACTGTCGAATTGCATAGGAATGCGTATACAACACAATTATCAAACACGACGAATCAATTCAACTAAATCTCTTCCGTTGCACACGTACTTTTGGTTTCTCAACCCTACGTATCGATGAAAATTTGCATCAACGATTCGTGTTGGCAGCTCATAATTTCGATTCAAATTGACCAATTGAAAATTTTAACCACTGTATTTCAAAGGTTGAAATGTCGCTTATAGAATGTCAACGATCAAATTTAAGGAGCAAAACATCCACTAACAATAATAATGATTCGATCGATTTCACGAATGTATTGGAAGTTCAAAATGCGTGATGCGAATTTGCAGCTGAGTGTAACGGAAGGGATTGTGAAGGATTCGATGTACTACGATATTTCGAATTCGAACAACAGTGGAATATGAAAATACTGTCCAAAGAAAATCAAAGTATAATAGAAAACGCTGCATTCGAAAGAGAAGAAAAGAAGTATACTCGGAAAGCAGAATATGTCGCGATTCTTATTTCATTTTCCATCTCCAAGTCATCTGGAAGTTGTCTGTGGGAGATTCGAATTGTTTTGGAACTCAAATCTTCAACATGACATGTAACGGAAATTCTCTACGATCTGAGAAATCGCATATAACAGTTGAAGGTAAACTATAAATGAAGCTGGAACTAGGTATAACTTCTGATACAATTGTTCTACCAAATATTTAAGGAGCCGAACCACATGGTTGAAAGTCACTCGAGCAATTTATGATATGGAAAATATGTGATGGCTGATGTAACCCATAATTCCTAAAGCAGAACGAGAAGTCATATACGCTTGATCCCAAATGAAGAATTCTGCATCTTCCAGATGTTCGCTTTCCTTAGACTGAACTTTGATATTTGATGACTAATCTCGGAATAAAGGGATTGACTGACAGTTCCAAAGTCGCATGGATATTTTTGCTATTAGAGAGTAAAATTGCAGTAATACCAGCAAAAGCCATAGTGCATAAATTTTTCTGTTTGGGGGGGACTGGAGCATGGGGGAGTGGAGAAGAGAAAAAGTCAAATTTTGCGCCAAGTTTTTTCAAAAGGGACGTAATTAATACGCATTTAAAGTGAATAATAATGAATTACATACTTGAGATGGCGCACTGCCACGCACTTTGAATTTCCAAATAATTTCTGAAGGCTAAAAAATAAAATTGTAAAATTGAAGTTGCTTCCATTGCCGTAGCGATTTTGACTGCCTCATCGAAAGTTCAATCTTTTTCACCCAGAAGTGTTCTTTTTGTAGCATCACATCGTATTCCACAGACAAACTGGTCCTGTGAACTCTTCTTCAATTCCGTTCCAAACGAACAATGGATAGATAACTTTTTCAATTGAGCACAATATGATTCAATTGACTCATTTCCCTTCCGCAAACACTTGTTGGAGTTATACCTTGCAGTAATTTCACTGGGTGATGGTTGAAGATGATCTTTCATTAACTCCGTTAACACGCTGAATTCTTTTGTTGATGGCAGATCAGGTTGGCAAAGATTTCTCAATAAGGGATATCCTTTTCTTCCAATTAGCATTCAAAGAAACGATACTTTCTCATCATTTTTGATGTCATTAGCAACAAAAAATTGATCTAATCTTTCAACCCATAACTGCCACTCTTCTTCTTCGTCGAATGCTTCATCGACCGCCCCAATAAGACCATAATTTGACATCTTCGACTTACTTTCTATTTGCCTCAGATTCAATTCTTGACTAGCAAGAGCGATTTGCTTCCTTTGCTCTGCCAATTGTAATTTCTCTTCCTGTAATTTCTTCCGGTCTTCTCGAAGTTTTTCCTTTATGAAATCACGCGTGTGCGTGCGTGTGTGTGGTTGTGTGTGGGTCACACAGGCCCATACGACCGAACCACCTACCCACACCCACTCACACACACACACACACACACACGCGCGCGCACAAGGAATCAGGTTCCCGAAACGTACACGCCGTTGATTCTGGGTAATGCCAAGATTGGTATAAAAAACCTCCGATTCAAAAAACATTTGATCCAATTATCATGCCCCGTTCAAAAGTTATGGGGGTCTTTCCAGACTTTGCCACATCAGAGTATTAAAATTACGATGACTCAACGAAAAATGATCCGATTTCAAAAAACAATAGAACAACACGATTCAGTGGAACAATATTTTACTTGGAAAGTCCGTCGAAGAGTGAGTACATTAGAATTATGAATACAATTAACGAACAAGGTGATGGCAGCACTTACAAACATATGATTTGTCGCGGAATATAAATGTCGAATACATTACACCTTTCATACACGTGAAGGGTGTTCCAGAAAACATTACGCTCCTTTCAAGGGGTGACTCTCAAAGCGGACTGAGATACTGTTTTCCACAGTAAAATATTTGGAAATAATTGGTTTTGGATTTATGAACAAAGTAATTTAATCATTCACGTGGAGAGCACATTGGCAACTTCAATGATCGATGAGTATACTCATGTTGCTTCTACTTGATTGGTTGAATCCAGCTCTGAAACTAAGCATTTTAGAGCTTCTTTATTATTCATAGAATACGGGAAGATAATTCAACTGCAGCAGCCAAGTAGCTGGTACAGACATGTACAGCCATTGCTTAGCTCCTGCAATTGAATGTCACCTGGTACAGAAAATGAATCAGCTGCAGATGCAAATGTTCTGCTTTGATAACTAAAATTTAGGTGCAAGAACTAATTTAATATATCTGTGTTAGCCACTTCTGGCGAATCGTGTGGGTTGAGCAGCGAGTACTACTATCCACTTGAGTAATTTTTGTAATGTGTAATGAATATATCCCCCTTTTCTCCCGCTCCGTTGATATTGATTTCTGTTTTCCTTTCAAATGGTTCATTTCGTTACATTAGGTGAAATCCCGGGAAGAATGAAATTCAAGTTATTAATCTCACACATACACACACACACACACACACACATTAATTTCACTTCGAATTATAAATTGATACTATAACAGAGAACTTAGAGTTTTCAGACCTCGAACAATTCATTACGACTTAATCTTTAGACGAAGTATCTCTCGATTACGAATGTATAATTACTCGAAACTGTGTACAACTGAGTATTCAGAAGAAGTATCCGCTATTTATGTATCTAGTCTCCCTAAGGAAACGATGTCTCATAACATCATAGACAGAGAATGTAGATGAATCAATAAGAACGTTCCATTATCATGAATATCCCTTGTCATAATGATTTGTACTTTCATTTACTTCAGCAAACAACCCCAGGAGAAAATGTTACAAATATTTCCGAAGTGAATGAAATCAAATCTGTCTTGGATTTCATGGAATGAAACAATCACATCAATTCACCTTGGGAACTTTTTCTCCTTCCTTCAATTATATTATGTACGCTAGAAAATTGTTCGACTTTTTATACCACCTCAAAACATCATATCGTCCACGCTCCCCATGACAATGGATTTCTTTCATTCTCGTATCATAGATCATATGTTTGAGAACTGAATGATTTTATGAGTTCATTGCTCTCCAAGTTCAAAGAAAGAACCAGCAGATGCACACATTTTCTTCTATAGTGTACGCGAAACCGGTTTTTTTCGACAGAAAAAGGCGGGAGAAGAAAAAGAAAAATGACCAAATGAAATCGGATTCGGTATTTGATGATCAAAAAATGATGTATCATAAACTATTTCCAGACTAGAATATTTTCATTCTTCCATACGACGGCCACTCCTCACGAATACCACTTGACTTTGGGTATTGGGCATTATGATTTGAAGTTGGAATCGGTTTGATCTGAATACAACGTAAATTCATGTAAGTATATATTATTATATGTGATACCTTGCATTATGTATTATACGAATAAGGGGTTATGTAAATTGAAAAGAGTGAGAATTAATTTGGTTTTCACATTATGGCTCTCCAACATTCATCAGCAGTCCCTTACTCATCATGCACTGTCTGTACAAAGTACAAGTAGATCGATTTGAAAGATAAAAGCGAGAAAATTTGTATTTTCATGTGACACACAATGGGATGAAAATAGATATTTCAGGGGTTTTAAATGATCACTTTATTATTTTTCCAAATTTCCGTCGTGAATCATTATAAATGGGCATGTTAGATCTTCGTTAGTTCGATTCAGTTCATTCACAATGGGAAAAAAGTGAGAAATGATAAATGCTCGTCTATTAGAAAGCTAACAAACGGAACATATTCTAAGCATTATTTATTTGTTTTTGTTTTTGCTGAATGATGTCTATTGAGATCTATCTCTGTTCGTTTTTCATCTCAATATCCTGATGATTTCTTCCCTTTCTATTCATCAACGATGCAGCAAGATTCATGCAGAGGAAAATAACAGAAATGGATTAGTTAGATGGAAAGAATCGTAAGTAGGCCAAAAGTTGCATCAAACCCCTGGTACGTCATTATTATATAATTCAAAGAGACCGCGTGAGCTTTAACGACTTTTATTTTCGTCAAAGTATTGAGCACTGGCTTTTCATGTAAAGAAGAAAGATAGCGTAAATTTACGGTTCTTTCACGTTCTGAAAATCCTCAGTTGAAAGCTCATACACAAAGGAAAACAACTCTCCATTTCGAAAAAAAAACACTAAGTATGGGCTTCAATCATACGCTCTTTTGAAACTAATTAACAATTTTTAAGGGTCTTGGAGCGGCACCCGAAGCGTACGATATTTTGCGTGAACTTTTGAGGAAGCATAGCCGAGAAATGGAAGTTTCAAGTATGTGATGATAAAATACATGCCTGGGATTGCGCACTGAACAGCAATTTTCATGTCTCAATGGTTTTGAAACATTATGAAGCAAGTTTGAAAAATGCTGGCAGTTGAAGATTATAATTGAGGAAAAGAGGTGGTGACAAAAATACTTATTTTTGCCCATCTTTGCCAAAGTGAATGAAGTGTGGATTTTTGTAGTTTCTGAGGTACTAAATTCGATAGGGACAACAAGGAGCTCGGAAATCCATGGAAAAGTGGAAAAAATCTGGGATAATCGTATAAACTTCGTACTCTACACAGAGTTGCAAAAAATCCTGGGTTTTTTTAAAAAACCCGACCCACCTAGGTTTTATTTGGTTTTACTGGTTTTTTTTGGGTGATATGAAATTTATTCGGATTAATTGCGTCAGAATGATTACACTATCAGAAAAATTCTTGAATTAATTACGAAATTTCTTATGAAATGTCACATTTCCACATGAAATTGAATAATAGTTCATATATTCAATGTTAGTGATGAAATTCCAAAATTTATTAGTAGTATTGAAATTGTACTGTTTCATCAAGCCATTAGTTATTCTATTACTATAAAAAAAAAAAACTCTGCTAATGGGACATGGCTTCCTCGTTTGCAAAACTCCTCCAGAAATCTTTCAGAATACAGAGAGTTCTTGACGAGTTCCAAAGAGAACCCGATTCACCAGACATCCACGACTTGTTCTAAAACTTGATGAGACTATTTTGAGAATTTGACTGGAACTTGCGAGAATGTTATGAAAAATTTGCGAAACATGAGTTCAAAGCAAACATGATGAGATGAAAAATGGCAATTAGGAGCAACTTTGGAGACGCGGTGGGGTACGAAAATACCTCAGTACATATTGTGTTCGAGAGTTGAATATCGTATAGTTCATATTGATTCGGATTTCCGTAGTAATGTCTATAATATCCTTTTTTATACTCAGATGAGTAAGTTCGATGTTTTGCACTATCGATGTTTACCGTACACTGTAAAAAAACTTCCAAAAAATAGTTTGGAATAGTGGGTGAATTTTATAATACAATTTGGAAATTCACCAATCTGTAAGTTTTTCACCATACTTTTCTGCTCGGAAATTCACGAATATTTTTTACGGTGTACACTAATTTTTCATAAGGAAAATCGTGAAGCGTTCAGCAAAACATGGTTTCAAAAATTACGTAAAGCTTTCAAACCCCCCCCCCCTTTCAGCGTTACGTAATTTATGGACAGCCCCCTATTGGAATTGTGACTCTAATTTGTCAAAAATGCATTCATAGTAGTGCGTAATTTCTGAAAAAGCATCCTTATCCTGAAAACATGTAAGAAGGAAAATGGAACAGAAATTAGTTTGATCGATTTCATACACTACACGGAGAGAAATGTATGGTAATATTTACCATGCTAACATAGTATTTGTTTTTATTTTATTGAAAATCGTAACTGTTACTATGTTAGAATAGAATCCTTCGCCATTTTTCTGGTAATGATTACTATACTACATAGAAATCAGACAAATAGAACTCAAAGCAATGTAAAATGGTACTGATTACCATGTTACAATAGCTGTCATTCCAGTTAATGAAAATATGCACGCTGTGGGCAATATCGACACGACGTATATAGACATACATATATTATACGTATTATTACGGTAGTCACCCCACTATTAATAATCAAGTAAAAACACAGTTATTATTTAGAAGACTGATATAATTTGTTCCTGACTGTGTGCTCCCTTTTCTTTCTATTAACCATTCCATAACCTAATTTATTTATTTATGTCAATAGTTTAATTTAGGTTATAATCAATGCAAAAATCATGGTCAATATTACTTAGCATTGGATTCATGTTTAGTTGCATAGTACTGTCTCCAATGTAACATGGTAATCATTACTATGTCAACAGGGCTAATGTTACCACATGAAATCGGGAGAATCACTATGTCAAGTAACTCGCACCATCTAAAAATTTTCGTCACCATGTCACATAGTAATCATTCCCATGCTACATTGAGAATATAACTATTCTTTTCTCTCCGTGTAGAACTCTGAATTATTCCAAATCAAACGTGTTGGCCGGTTCAGTTATGTTTTGAAATCCACATCGATGCGGAATCCTTGGCGTGGCCGCTGATGATTTCATGGAATCATATTATTCGAGTTTCTATCTTGATGCCCTTGAGAAATTTTTTGGAATATAATCTACACTGAAAACTCCTACTGTCAGCCACGCCAAGTATTCCGCATCGACGTGGATTTCAAAACATATCTGAACCGACCAACACGTTTGGTTTGGAATAACTCAGAGTTCTAGTGTGTGAAATGGATCAAACTAATTTCTGTTCCATTTTCCTTCGTACTATATGTTTTCAAGATAAGGATGTTTTTTTAGAAATTACGAACTACTATGAATGCATTTTTGACAAATTACAGTTACAATATCCCAAAAATTGTTCACATACCACTTGGATCGTCAAATGTACTTGGTAGCTGTCGTTGATTTCACATCTTTTTATTTCCATGTTACTTTCCTTATATTCAAAGAAACGGAAGTATTGTAATAGGGTCAAAAATCAATGATGCAGGAGGGGGTATTCCACCTTTGCCAAACGCTTCAATTTGAAAAGTTAAATAACGACCATTCATGAGATTTGGTGGGTTTGAATTTTCTTTTCGTTTCTACAAACGATTCAAACTTCAGCGACATGTCAATTTGACATAACTGCTCACGTGAATACAATAAGAGTAAAATTTACATTGGAACTAATGTCACATGTATATTGTTACTGAATTGTATGGAAGCAGTGTTGCTGTGAAGTAACTATTATAGCAATGTAAATCCAACAGGACTGTGTAATAGATTTTACAAGAGATTTATTGTAAGCATGGGAACGCTGAGTGCGCGTAATTCTGCAACACATCTCGACATTGCGGTTGGTCTGATTGCCTATTGACAGGCATTTATGAGAATATATCTACAGTTCGAGGCCCTTCATTGACCATGAAATCGGATTTACAGTGAAATTTTTATTACTCAACTACATTTCATCACAAACTTATCATGAAAACAAAATGAAAGAAAAAAAAACAAAGAAAAAGATGAATTGAAGAGGGTTTTTCTTTACACTGTGGGCAATGTAAAATTTTTAGCTGTACCATCTTAATTTTCGTTGAGTGAATTCTTCTTGACATATTGATTAGTTTGGAAGGAGTTTTCTCGTGATTGTAAAACCTTTGTTATTTTTTCAACAATGAAGACTATTTTCTCATATTAAACCACCAGTTTTATGGATCTCATTTAATAGTAGCACCTTATTTTCAGAATTCGACCCTCCAATCGGCCGATATGTTTTCTTAATTCTCATGGTCCAAATCAAGATTGATCATTGTTTTTCGATGGACCGGCGCAACATGGCCCAAGATTGGGCGGTTTTCGACATTCGGATGGCGCGCAACTGTGAAATTATAACATCATTCCACGGTTTGTTTATTCTTCCTTACCACATAGAATCCACATTGACAAAGCAGTGAATAAACTTTTGGCCAAGACTGCAGTTATGATAACCGTAGCCAAGATTGACTCCAGCTATTGTCAATGCTTGGCGCGACACCTATTTATTTGACCCAGTTTGCATTGAGCCAAGGGTTGACCATAGCTTCCCCCAGAATTAAATGGATACTAAGACAATCGTAGATGAAGAAGACCAATTCACTAAATACCAATAATGGTACAACATCTTGTCATGTTTTGGTTAACATTGACTATAAGTGATTTGCCAACATTTGAGGATCATCCTTGTGCCAAGCTATATACGATTAACAGCTTTGGCTAAAGCATTTGCCAGTTCTCATAGCACAAAGATGAAGTGCAATTTGACAGTGAATTTCAAGTGCAAATATTAGAAGGTTCAAACTTGTCAAATGAAGTTTGTCGAATTTTTATAATCCCGTTTTGTGTTCATATTAGGCCCCGGGTCTGTCAGACTCACCCTAAACTGAATAATTGGCAAAATAATGTTACAGTGAAAGGGTTGAATGCTTTTTCTCCAACATCCATGCGCTACGTGCGTATCAGCTGGTTGTAGTACGCATCTAATGACTTTTCCCATGGCAATTTTGACTCAACGAACGATTTTTTGAAGATTCATCGTCGAACAAATTCTAGAACAATTTTTTTTCTGGAAGTTTTTCATCAAAGGATCTAATTACAAAGTTATGGAAAATAGAATTTTGTTTGCGAACGTAAACATTTTGGAACATATTGTATTGTAAATATTTGTTTCCCATACCATCCGATTATCCATGAAAACGTAATAATTTTTTCCTAATCTCTTTTTAAAACTCATATTTTTTGAGTTGTGGATATTGAAACATGGATAACTATGAATGATTG
The DNA here is from genome assembly GCA_018340375.1 of Gonatopus flavifemur. NCBI lineage: Eukaryota > Metazoa > Arthropoda > Insecta > Hymenoptera > Dryinidae > Gonatopus > Gonatopus flavifemur. The sequence goes on from JAFFJZ010000004.1 coordinate 24,111,400, forward strand.
AAATAGTTAAATTTTTAAAAGTCCACAACTTGAAAAAAAGAGGCCCTAAGAGGCTGTTGGAAATATGAATAATGAAATGCTTTAGGGAACAAATAGTTCAAATGATTAAGTTCCAAAATATTCATATTGGAGAAAAACCATTCCCTCCTAACTCAAAAACTGAGCCCTGCATAAAATTGTTTTAGGAGAGAAATCTTCTTGAAATTCACCCAATAATTGATTTCGATCAGAATAGAACCTTATTTGCAAATAAAATCAAGAACATCTGATCCAAACAGAGATAGTTGGGATACGACATGGCGATACCCTAGGAGCATCAGAATGTTGTATATATACTATGCACGTTCATAGTATATCTAGATATACTATGAACGTTCACAGTACATATACAACGTTCGGTTGCTACTTGGGTAAGGAATGCCTGATCAAACTTCTACCAGAGTATGAATGAGTATCGACACTCAAAAAGTGTAGAAGGGTTGCTGGAAGCATTGAAAGTATTTACCATACCACATAACCTTGATTGAGATGCGCATTTGAACAGACACAAAAATCCTTCGGGCTTTCAGATAATTGACCGAAGGATTAGGGTAATCACTCATCTTTGTCTCTCTACTGGAATCATCACGTCTATCCACGCACTTACGCTCTCGGTAGCCCCAGTCCGCGCGCGCGTTCATCAAAGACTTCGATGGTCCATAACTCGCACCCCAATAGGTGGAAGAGGATCCATGACCAGTGTCTCGTAATGGGTTTAAAACCAGCTTTCAAATGTATGTCATGGTAAAAACATGGAGGCCCGGTTTAAAAAAACCATCTTGACCTCTGAATGACCTTCAAAATGACCTCCGAGGAATTTTTCAAGGTCAGCACCATACTTTCCCCCTGAAGCCCTAAACTTTTCATCCATAACATCGTTTTCCATCTCTACTAGTTCCGGAAATATTTGACTATATCACTTAAAATGGTCCACCCTGTATAAGTGAACATATTCTCAACGATCGTTTCGACTCCGGATGTTTGTTTTCATAGTTTTTTTTTTTAAACAATGGATAAATCAAAACCGAGAAACATCTGTTTGCATATTGAAACTGAAATCAATAAGAATATGTTTCAGTAGTGTTTAGGCAGTTTACCCGGACCTCTTCGGATTGTATTAATGAGACAGCGATATCGCAAATTGAAATTCAATAGCCGTGTAGCAAGAAGGGTCACGCATCTTGCGTCTCGTGTATCGGCTTTCATATGAATACGCGTTCACATTGGTATACATATCCATTCTTGTATATATACAAATGCAAATTATTCAAGTATCCAGGAGGATACCTGGTTCGTGGGTTTGCCGTAAAAAATACTCTGAAAAGTTGGATGAATTTCATGATGAAATGATGTTCTGAATGCATAACGAAGAGATGGAAATAACATCATCAATGATATTTCAAATATTATTCTTTGTTTTACGGTTAACGACAGTTTGAAAACAGAGCCACGTTGAAACGTATCTCTAATATACGGTGCGACCTCACAATAATAACGCTCACTCTCTTTCTCCAATGTATGGCAAACACCGTTCGTGTGAGAAAGAGGGTAAGCTTTATTGTTGAGAGGTCACACTGTACACATTTCTGCAAAAGTATTGAAACATATGAAAACATTTTTATGTTCAGTTTGTCATTTCACACGTTTATGAGTATCGTTTTTTCGAAGACATATCGACTTGAATCAAATTTTAAAATGAAATGTAATAATAATTTGGATGAAAAATTACTAAGATAATACGTGTAATCAATGCGGAGTTTTTGTTGTGATTTTATCTTACATACAAAAAACAGGTGTGCTGAAACATAACATATTTTATAAACATTCAGTTTCCGTTTTGCATAAATCAAATTTTGTATGTGAACAACTTTCTGGAAGTACTATGATGACTTGGACTTCTATAAGGAAGGTACTACATCATTCTTTCATCTGGAATTTCCCCACAGTAATGAATCATATTTTGCTCTGACTACTTGAATGAATGTTATTTGGTTGAATATAATGTTCGCAGCAACAATTAGTTCATTCATGCGACGAAAATCCCACAACTAACATAATATGAAAACATTATGTCGTTTCTTACTGAATTATATTTTGTATTATTGTATGTTGATACTGTTTCGTTGAATGAAACCGTATTCAAAGGGATAGAAGATAGAATCGTCAAATATCGCGTGCTGGAGAAATTACCAAGATTCACTGAGGTAAATTAAAACCTGTAAACTTTTTGAAAGATGTATTTTCCGTGCATGAAGTACCACTTTTCATGGTGGAAGAATTGACATTATTTCTTTCGAGAGGGGGCAGAGAATGGAATTCATTGTTGCCCATTTTTGTTTATCCTGCATGAACAAAATAATCTAATTTATTCCGCTGAAATATTTTTTGCACGAAAAAAAAAAGTTATCAATACTTGAATAACATTTATTAACATTTAGAAAAATGACTGTCAGTTTAGGGGAAAAGAACCCCGCTGTAAAATCTTTGTAGCAAGGTTATCAAAAATTCTTAGTGAAAATACTAAACGTCGATGGTTTTATTGTTATTTTTTACAGTGAATTTATCAACTTTTGATGAATTTACTACGAAAATTCTTCAGCGATACTCTTTTTCCCTAAATTGTCAGTCATTTTTCTGAATAATCATAACCTCTGTCTCTCCGTGTGCGTAACATGTGAATTTGAATCCAAAACCTTAAAAGGTTGACGACCACCCTAGCAAATGCGATCATATTTTGATCATACTGAAATTATCCGGTATGTTTGTGAATTTTCCATACCTCAATTATACTCAAAAAATACTGTTGCCGAAATCTGATTTGATTTATACCAAAAATATACCAAAATTTGAAACGTTTTCAGTAGTCATTGGGTATGGAAGATCCATACCAAATTTATACCAAATTTTTACTGAATAAATACAAAATGATTGAAAATATTGTGGTATACTCCAAGTATATAAATTTCACAAGCATACGTTATGTTTTCAGTTCACTTTTCATCACGATGTGGTATTTTACTGAATGAACATCAGATTCATAATGATTATATACCATACGAAAATGATACTCACGGAATACTGAAAATTTCGGTATGATCAGATTCGCTAGGGCATACTATAGCAAAAATCCCGCATTTCGATAAAGCATTATTGTCGTTTTATTCCTGCTGTGATTGGTGGTTCAGTTGAGTGGCCGATTTCACGTGATGGTTTGTATTTTGATTTGAAAAAAACAACCCAAGTGTGTATTGACGGCGGGCCCCATCTACGCCCAGGGTGGGTGCCCATGCTACCCAACGGGGGGCCAACCCTGGGATGATAACATCGTTCCCAGCTTGGCCGTATCGCTTTGCCCAAGAATTGGTAACACCACGGGCCCAGCATGAACCCAGACTAGGCAATCAATACTGCCCCTTCCTTTTTGTTTTGAAATTGGAAAATCCCTAGCATGTATATACCATGGGGCCCACCCCGGGCCAGCATGGACCCCATCCTGCCAATATGGGCCGAAGACTGGGCCAGAGTGGGACCGAAATTCTTACACGCTGAGGATTGTACACACACGCTCGGGATATAAATTCACCCCAATCTTGGCCTAACGCTGGTCCAAATTGGGGCCAAGTTCAAATGTGCCCGCACTAAGATTCATTATCTCCATTTTTTTTCACCTATAATTGTATGGGAAAGCACAACAGGGCCAAGATTGAGCCAACATGGGCCCCATCGTCATTCCCCAATACTGGGTTAAAGGGGATGGACCCAGCCTGGGGCCCATTGTCATTATAGGCAATACACGCTTGGGAAAATAAATGTTCTGACATTTGATGTGTGAATATATGTATTGATTAGGGGTGTGCGGGTAGCACTTTTTATCGGGTCGGGTCGGGTCGGGTACCCGATTAAATCGGGTTTTCCAAGTCGGGTACCCGAATATAATAAAATCGCTTAAATTTAATATTTTCAACTTCTATTCGAAGTTGCCATTGCCGTTGATATTTTAAGGACAAATTGTCTTGAGCGATTGTAGGAATAAGGGGATTTCATATGAATTCGATTCTGATATGAAGAATGCCATATTCACTACAAGTCTATTAGGGTTGTTACTCCATGTAATTGATTATGCAGCGGATTAAGAAATCTCCAAATTGCTTCATGGAATGTTTATATTTATTTTCTAATTCAATTAAAAAATATAATCACATTTATATCTCATAAATAATATATTATCTATTTTCGTATTTAGTAACCACAATATAGAATCTTGAACATCAATGAAAATAAATATTCTTCTTATAAATATCATTCTTTTTCCATATTTTTAAATTTGAATGGAGGAAGCACAACTCTCCCACATGTTTTGTCAGCAATCTTGATCGAGTTGCTGTCACAATATTTCCTGCTGAGGAAAACGTTTGCTATATTTGAATTACCCGAATGTAATCGGGTACCCGAAAAACTCGGGTAATTGAAAAACCCGACCCGACGGGTACCCGACCCGACCCGACCCGATAAAAACCCGATGACTCGGGTACCCGCACACCCCTAGTATTGATATTATACATTAATTGTAGATGCGAAAATACATTGCGGCTTCTGAAGTTTTTTTAGATGAGTAAGTATATATTCCAGGAATACAAATCATAATATTGGGTGTGTGAATATGACTCCGCCCTTCTCTAACACATGTCGTTGTTAATATTGCTTACGTGTACTGATAGATGGCAACACTTGTATTCGATAGTACTTTTTGTTAGCTGTCAAACGCACTATGCGACATTTGGTTTGGGTTGTGAGCAACAAGTTTTTGCCTCCTCGAACATGTCGGTTTTCGTTCCAAGTAAACATCATTTGTGGGAAGTGTTGTTGTGCTATTTTATTGCAAAGAAAAGTGCAGCGGAAACGTATCGCTTGCTTGTGAAGATTTACGGTGAGCATGCTCAATCTAATACAATTTGCAAGGAATGGTTTTGACGATTTAAAAAAAAACATTCTGGCACTGAGGACAAAGAACATGGAAAACCACCAAAACAATTTCAAGATGCTGATTTGGAAGTAGTATTAACAGAGGATTCTTGCCAAACTCAAGCAGAACTGGCTGCAGCATTGAATGTTGAACGATCAACTGTTGCGAAGCGTTTGAAAGCAATAGGAACAGTTCAAAGACTCAATAACTGGGTTCCCCATGGATTGAAAGAAAGAGACATGAAACGCCGAAAAACAATTTGTGAAATGCTACTTCAAAGGCAGCAACGAAAAGGATCTTTGCATCGAATAGTCACAGGAGATGGAAAATGGATATACTATGAAAATCTGAAACGCCGAAAATCTTGGGTGAAGCCAGGTGAACTGGGACCATCACAGCCAAAGAGAAATATTCACTGTGCAAAGGTTATGCTCTGCATTTGGTGGGATCAGAGAGATGTTGTATATTATGAGTTGCTCGAACCCTCTTAAACTATTAATGGGGAACTTTACCGATGACAACTAACGCATTTAAAGCGAGCCATAGAAGAAAAACGACCAGAATGGGTGAATAGGCACAGTAAATTCATTCTGCAACATGGCAATGCCAAACCGCACACCGCGCAAGTCGTGAAAAAATATTTAGATGGACAGGACTGGGAAGTACTATTCCACTCGCCATATTCACCAGACATAGCTCTGTCGGATTACCACTAATTTCGGACAATGCAGTCAGATTTTACAGGAGAACGGTTCACTTCATACGAAAGTATTAAAATTTGGCTTGATAATTGGATCAGTTCAAAAGATCAGGATTTCTTCAGGCAAGGAATACGTAAATTACCTGAAAGATGGGCAAAGGTTGTAGCTGCAGATGGAGCATACTTTGAATAAACTGTTCTTCAATTTTCTAAACAAACAAATGTGTTTTATTTCAACAAAAAAAGGCAGAGTCATGTTCACAAACCCAATATAATATTCCTTTTGAAGAAAGTTGATGATATAACTTCAGCGGATCCCCGAGCAGAAGTGTGAATCCGGTACCGATCCTATTTACCTTAAGCCAGATCCGGTATGGATATGGGTAATCAGATTGGGGTTGGATGTAATCCGGGGCTTGCTGGATAGGAACTTTTACTCGGTAATGAGGTGGAATGAGGCTTTTCTTATGATGACGCAGATCAGGTTAGTCATATCCGGACCTGATTCAAATTATCTGCATCCGGCTCCAATCAGGAGGACTGATCAGATCCAGATAAGACTGAATGAGGTTTCGCTTATCAGGGCGTGGATGAGGTTAGCCACATTCGGACCTGATTCAAATTGTCCGCATCTGGCCCCAATCAGGAAAACGGATCAGGGCCAGATAGATTTTTATAGGGTCAAACTCATTAGTACTATCATCAGGTTATGCTCCAGGTCAGATCCAGATATGAAGCCTCATATGGGGCATCCCATTTCATAGCCGAATCTGGTCCGGACCACTTTAGGGCTTACCGGATAGGAACTTCTACTCGGGTTATTCTGTTGTCGTTTATAATGATTGGTGTGTCTTTTTATCTTCGTCGTTTGGTCGGCGTATCCATGATGTTCGTATTCTGATTGGTGTGTCATTTTATTCGCGTCGTTATTGATGATTCATTTGAAAGACCGACTTCACGCATTTGCTCGTATATTTTGAATCTTGAATTTGAAAAAAAATGTTTAGATATTTTATGTCATGTTGATAAACGCGAGGTCAATTGTCGGGAAAGAAAAATTTGATCTAAAGGGATACCCAATTGTTTTCATTGTTTCTTTTGTTTCAAAATCTAATGAAATATGATTTGAAGATCTTTTTTCGCCGCGATGAGGGAATTAATTTTTCCCAGCAGTCATTCTGAGAAAAAAAACACACTGATGTGCACTTATTACGTAGTTGTATGATGACTATCTGTCTTTACAGCTACGATGTAATGTAAAAAGTTCTTATTGAGTTTTGCTTTCATGTCGCACATCTTCATTTGCAGAAGACATTAAAATAAAAAATCGTTGATTATTCAGTGACAGAATTTCGATATTTCTACTCAACGAATACTTATTTCGTGACGTGAGACGCTGTTCATCACTGACGTTCAAGCATGAACCAGAAGACTTCCCTTTCTCTTATAATCTGTTCGAAGAACAAGAACAGACACATTGATAATAGAAGAATATTATACACTGGAGTATTGTGATTTAATATTCCATTAATTCTGATTATCACAATTACGACCAAAATTGTTGTAACGTAAAGTATTTTGTAATATACAGATTTTAAAGTGATTATTGTCCATTCACAGAAAAAAGGATTTCTGTGAATTTAAGAAATTGTTATTTTAATAAGCCAATATTTCTCTAGAGAAAATGAATATTTTTTTTTATTGACTGTTTAAATCTGTGGAATTCAACTGATTCAGTTTCAGAGAGCGAACGAATTCGTTACTTGGAAGAAGGGTCGAATAATTAATTTTTTCCAATGAACCAAATATTTATTTTTTTTCGAAGAAATATTTATTTGACCCTTTTCAAATAACAATTTCTTAGATTCAAAGAAATACTTTCTTCTATGTTCAAATTCATTAATAATATAATCATAAATTTGATTTCTGAAAGTCTACATAAGAATAAGGGAATTAATCATTCAAATCATCCTCCTGAAAATGGCGAAAGAAATTATACAGTTTCCCAACTTTGTTTCACTGGAATATCTGACTTATAAATCAGATGTGAACATCCTCATTGTGGATATCCCCAGTCTGACTGACCGGTGATTGGCTTGAAGAATTTGACAATTATCGTTGAAATTGAAAACCATCAGATTTTGTCTCTCCTTGTATTTTGATAATTTCTTTCTTTGCTTTTGGATGCATTCATCCTTTCCCTACAAAATTCAAGTACATAACGATTCCAATAATTGGAATTAATTATGCAGATAATTGCGAACAGACAAAATGATTTCCAGTAAAGGGAAACTATTTTTCAATAAACTACGGGAAGTTTTATTGGGGAATTTTCGTATCGTTTGCTGAAATCGATAAACCGAACGCTTGGCCACGATTCCAAATAATCCACATGTTTCAACATTCTTTTGTTCGAGAGTGAAATCACTCAATATTAAAACTATTCCTCCGTGTTTGTATAAGATATAAACTCAATATTTGGAATCCTAAATGTGTTTTTGTTCGATTTACCGCGAATAACCCAATAGTTCTAGAAATAACGTTAGTATTTGTTATGCCATCATGGAACTTATAACAATTGAGATTTCGAGCAACACGGAGAGAAATGTATAATAAAATTCATCAGATTTCTAATAACCCTAATTAAAAAATATGGTAAAAATAGGGACAGCTGTCTGATATAATACTGAGTACTATAAGCACACGAAAAAGATCAATACCCACATAGCACAAATGTCTCAGTAAAATCTCCAGAATATTCTGGAGACATTGTAATATTGTCAGAATATTCTGGAGATGTGCTATGTGGGTATTGACTTTTTGTACGTTTCATTACAAAATTTATTCCAAATAATTATACAATATAATACACAGTATATACCATGCATTGATGTGTATTAGAACTATCTTGTACAGTTCATCATGATTTTATTATAGAATTGGCAATAAAAGATATTAGAAAACCGAAATGTACCTACGGGAAGAATATTGTATTCAAAATGACTTTTGTAGTTTACTATTCGTGCACCATATTGGAAATTACAGCAGACATTATCGTGTTTTTATCCAATTTTACAGGAAACACTACAATTTCTATTGTAATGTTCAATATGGTAATGCGCAAATAGTCAACTACAATAGTCATTTGGGATGTGATATTCTTTTAATTTACCATGAAAACGAATATGCCCACAATTCAATAGGAGGTGAACAGCTGTATGAAGAATCATAGATTACTCTCATGTTCTCCTCATGTTTCCGTTTTCAAAGAAAATAAACAAAGGTGAAAGATCGAATATTTATCAAATCCCTTCTTCCATAGTTGCAAAATAGCTGATGTCATCTGTACAAAAATGAGACGTTCTCGTTTTCTCACTGAGCTCCACATTGTGACAAGAGAATAATCCAAATTCATTCCAACAGAAGTTATCTTGGATCAAACAAATTTCAAGATCTCAGACAGCCAGACAGACAGACACACAGGGGTATGCAACTTTATAGGATGACCTCAAACCGTATTTCGATTACGGTCATATTTATTCACATGGTGGCGTGTCGATCAGGGGCTAAAACAGCAATGGCGGCCTGGTATAGTGACATAACCTTGATATCAATCTCATCAGTTTGGATTTGGAAAAATCAACAGTATTTCCACAATAAAGCATCAGAAACAACCCTGAAACTGAATGAGTCAAACTGATAATTCGGTTTCAGAATTTTTCAATGCTTTATTGTTGGAATATTTTTGGTGTTCCGAAATACAAACTAACTATAATAATTTTGAGGTTATCCCGGTGTACCAGATCGCCATATTGATTTTTAGTTCGCATGAATATTTATTTAGGAGATGGCACGCAAATAAGGTTTCATTGTAATCATTGGAGTTGCATCCCCCTGCAGACACACGCGGGCACTCTCAGGGATCGCGTTTTTTCGACGTTTTAAAGTGTTTTCCAAAGACCAAACGCCCTTTTCTAGATAATAGATTCTTGACCTTATCACAATATTTCCATTTCCTTATCAGGGTTCAGACAGAACTGGAATTCCGGGAAATTTGGGAAAACTCAGGGAAATAAAAATTTGACTCAAAACACCGGGAATTCTCAGGGAAATGATCAAAAACTCCCAAAAACCTGGAAATCTCAGGGAAATCACTAAAATTTTTTCAAAATGAAAATTTGTTCGTCAATTCTATTTTTCATTTTCTACAACATATTTTCTTCATTTTTAATCGTGGAATCTTAGAAATTATACACTGAGGAAATAACGTTTAGGGACACATTCATGATTTCTGGAAATTAGAATTTTACTCAGGAAAATCACAGGGGAAACTCAGGGAAATTGATTGAACAAAACTTTTCTGAACCCTGCTCATGTATAACGATATAAAGAATATGGAAGTGAAAAATTGGTGATCTCTTCTAGTCTTGGTAAGATTCTGAAATGACAATATAATATGAGAATTGCATTTTAAGGGTCTTGCCAAATTGAATAAGTTCAAAAAACATTGCTGAAAGTTCCAAAGATTGATAATATACAACATCATACGTAATTGAACTCCACAAGTGCTTGGAAATTTTCTCGAATTATGTTATATTATGTCACAGTTGTACAAAATTTGAGACAAATTGCACATTTTCCTACTCTTCTTCGTATTTTTATTGATTATACTTATTATTAATAATAATACATTAATACAGTGCTTATAATGATCATATCTTCCAAAAAATACTGACATATTTTTTATACGGATATTCACTACATATTAAATTTTAGTCTGATGATTTCTCTAACGTTCTATCACGTTCAGAGCGTCATCAACGCCACCTCGCGCCCGTTTAGGAAGTTTTTATCAGATGGTTTTACCAACAGTATTAGAAATTTTCTTTTTATTATATGTTATATTAATATCTGTCATATATTTTATTACATGTTAATATACATGTTTTGATTATAATTTATTATAATTAGTGTGTAAAACTGATTATATTTCTTAGTAAATTTCAATATAATCGTTTTATTATAAAAATATATTAGGTCACATTAGACTGAATTTTGAAACTGATTATATTTTTGTATACATCGTATTAGAAAATTTTTACTGTACGATTTTTATTATACATTTCTCTTCGTGAAGAATTTGTGTCTTTTCGAATTCATTTATGAAAATGGTAGGTACTCTGTCGGTTTTTTGTTATATATATTGATATAATTGTGAAATGATACGAAAACATTTTAAAAACGTACTCCATTGTGACTTTTTAAGGGAATTATTTCTATTTTTGTTGAAGAAATTGTTCTTGATAATTTCATTTTCATGCCTTCGTATGAAAAATGGTGTCAAAAAATTGATTTGCATCAAGAAAAATTTCGGGAATATAGTCATAACTGGTTCATCAATTCAATATTGAAATAATTTGGCACTAGTATGTTTAAACATTATCGTCTACAACCAACATCGAGCGCGTTTTTTATCCACTCTGGCACACGAATGGCACAGTTTTGTTCGATTAAACAAACACATTTGCACAAGATCAATTCAACATTGGTTCTGGGAAAACTCTGAAATAATGAGTATTGTGCGAATAATAGCATCCCATTGATTGTTTATACTGTTGAAGAATATTATGAACGTTGTTGTGTAATCATTCATTGTCATGAGCCAATATTGATTAGTATCCATTGAACGAATGACACCGAATGAAGAAGAATACAGAGATATTCAACCGAAATATATCGAGTATATCCTTGCCAGTACACGGAGAAAAATGAAGTTTTAAAAATCACTATATTTCCATTAAATTGGCGAGATACGAGAAAATACCACTGCTCAGGCAAGTAATACCAAGAGGTGGACTCGAGACTCTTGAGCGAAATTCAAAAATAGTATAAAATATCATTCAATTTTACGATCTTCGAAGATAAACTTCTATATCAAGTGAAGTGTGAGGTTGGAATAGTTGGAAATAACACGTCTGTGAGGCTGGATTTGGTTGCATCCAGGACATGAAGCACTTTTTCTCCACTCAAGACCAAGACAAGACAAGACAAGACCTTTTTCGAGACTGCAAATGCTTTGAATAAACCTTAGTGTTCAAAATCAAAATAATGTTTTCAAAAATTCCCTCCCATTTCATTATTTAAATAATTGTATATTGAACCAACGAATTTTGCATTAGAACTGGTAAAATGGAGTTTTGTTGGTTTTATTCGAGAGTCTCGAGTCCAGCCCTAATTGGACCATGACTGGCGTTAAGCTTGGTATGCCAAGTCTCGTTAGCCTAGTCTTGGCCAATGCTTGGCCCATCGTAGCTGACTGAGAGTTGATAGAGCCGTGGATACCAATGCTAGAGCCGAGCGTATTTTGTCGTATTTGATTCAATTTTCGTTAACCAAGTCTCGACTGATGCTTGGCCTGTCACAGCTAACCAACCCTTGATAGCACTTCAGACATTAATGCTAGGACTAAGCATATTTCGCTGCATTTGATTTATTTTTCATCGACCAAGCTTTAATCGACACTTGGCTCGCCGTAAGCCTAAATATAGCCACATAACGTGGACTTGAACTTTATTCGCATTTCAGAAATTTGAGAGATTATACGCCTAAATGTATATCAGTCCAAATGCGGGTATCCTTTCAATGTCCTGCCAGATAGCACAAGAGCCCTAAGAGAATTCCTTATGAATCCATTTCATTAATTCTGAACTCTGTTAGAACTCTTATGCTATCTAGACTAAAGTGACTGTGTCGAAATCCAATATTCTGAAATTCGAAAGCTGTCGAAATATATTATATTCAATCAAGCTTAGATGCCAATAAGAAAACTACCCTTTTCGTTTAGGTTCATTGTATATCAATCATGGCACCAATATCGATTCAAAACATAAAACCAATATTGAATCTTGATATTGAGCCAAGCTTGGATGCCAAGCGTTGAACATTGTTATCATCCCAGACATTAATCTAATTTGGTGCCAATGTTAATAAGCATGCTGGGCCCAATGTTGACTAGCATTGGCTCAAGCTTGTCACCAAGCTTGATACATTTGTCAACGCATACCTGGGTGTTATTGTCAGACAGTGTAGTAAAAATCAATGATTTACCTAATATTACAACTCAACACACGATCGAGTACACATTTTTCCTACACTGTGTAACAGTCACAGTGGTATTTTCTTGTATCTTGCCAATTTAGTAGAAATGTAGTAATTCTCAAAACTTAATTTTTCTCCGTGTAGTGGGACATGGGGACAATCTCTGTATTCTCCACGTAGGGATCCACAGCTCATAATGACATATAAATGAGGTATTTTCGTTCTTATACGTAACATACCCATGTGGAAGTGATCGTGCCATCACCTTTAGATTTGAAACATTTATGTGATACACTATTTCAAATATTTACATTTTATTTTCTGAGAATTCAATATTATCGGAAATAATTTGAAAGCAAAATATAATGATAAACGCTGCACCTTTCTGTGAGTATTTCACAGAAATCAATCCATCATAGATATGTGGCAGGAAATTGAAATGTATCTGATCCAGTACAATGAGAAACTGCCACAAAAAATTGAAAATTAATGTTTGCATGGAACTTGTATTCAACTCTTCTTTGATATTCATAAAATGTTTATAAAATTCTCATGTAATGGATAAATCTTCTGAATTTGTTTTTAAATCATACAAAAATATTTTTCATACATTTAAATGGTTATTTACAAACATCGAATTTCGAGCAGATTTGTTAATATGGGTGTACAAAAAGAAGTTGTGATCTTCATTTACTTTTTCTTTCCATGTGTGACACAAGAATAATATTCACACAATAACGATATTCTACCACCATTTTTCAGTCGGAAGCATTATCAAGTGAACCGTAAAACGGGTGGAATAGGATCATCCAGAAAATATGTTAAATGAAGTCATAACTAATTATGTGATGAATAGAAATGGTAAATGCGTAGGTACTATTCATCACTTTGATCATTCGGACAATCAATTACGAATTGATTTCATATGTTTTTCCGTTCGTGATCCCATTCACCTTAATGATCCTGTCCACCCCGTTTCATGGAATCGGTTGATTATTTCATTTTTTATCAATCGTTATACGATCGTTTCCATTTCATATTGAGTGAAAAAGAAATTTCAGTTGAAAGAAGAGGACACAGATCCGAAAACTTGTTCACATCTAGAAATTCAGTACAATAAACGTTACATATCTTCTAAATATTTTCAAGAGAAAATCTTGCAAAATCCTATAGACATTTGACTGAGTTTCAGAAAACTTTCTGAAATTTCAAAATTATTTCTTCAAAATGCAATGTGAAAGCTGTGGCTCAAAATTTAGGGAAAAACTTTCACAAAAAAGTATACAAACTTTCTATGAATTTTCAGTAGGAATTTCTTGGATTTTTGTCCAATGCGTTGAATGGTATACAAGAAACACCACTTGGGAAATTTCATTATGCTTATGAATGAAAAAAACTTTCTCGATACCTATTTTATCAGTTTGGTGATTTTTGATCCAATAAAAACGAGATTCATCTTAAACGGGGAATCCGTGTGAACGGGATCTTGGAAAAATCATCTTGTTCAACGAGTCTCCAGTATCGCTGTGCCAATGACACAGGAATTTGCTCAATCTTCTCTTCTGCAGTTGCCCGACCTCTTCTTTCTCTCTTTTTTCTTCGTCTTCGTCATAATTCTTCTCTCGTCTCTTTGACTCTGTTTCTTTTATTTATATTTCTCTCATGCCATCAACCCTTTCCTCAACTTGGAGAGTATTCGTTCCTTTGAGCTTGTCCTTCCAGTTTTTCATTGATATATATTTTTTTCAATGAATTCCTCTATCTTTACCTTATTATGAGTACATTAAAGAGGACCAATCTTGTGATAACGCCTTTCAATCGATTTGAGAATTTGATATTCCCAAAAATGAAGATAATTATCAAAACATACACAAATGAGAAGATCAGAACATATACAGGTATCAATATGAAGTATTGTCTCGAGAGATGGGCAGTCTCAATTACTTTTGACACTTCAAGTATTTTTTCTTGTCAAGTACTTTCAAATTTGATATTGAGAATTTCTGTTTTGTAGAAATCAAAAAGTACTTGGAGTACAAAAAGTAATTGAGGCTGCTTATTTCTGATTGCCTCTGTGGTATTACGCGCGGATGTTAAGCTGATCCTAGCGGCGTAGCAACAGCCAAATCGTTTATAACAAATTACAGGCAAACATGTCACACGGAGAAAAAAAGTAGTTAATTTTACTAGAACTGTAATTCATTCTACTAAAGACGTTCATAGAATACGGGATTATCAAACTCAATAGTAACTCTTACCACTTCAGCTGAGTTGGCCATTTGTTTAAGAGTTACACATATATTTGTGAATAAGGTTTCTGTTTATTGTTTTCATGACCCTACACTCAAGATAAGATGTATAACATTATCTAGTAGAATTCACCAATACATCTTGTATACAATATTTAATGAAATCATAAAAAATATTATCATCATACATCAGTTTTACCAAAATCAATAGTTAGATTTATCCGAAGTACTTAATAAAAAATATATGAAAAAATATATTATATAAAAAAGATTTTTAATATTAGACAATCAAAAATAATTTTCTCAGTTTCTTCCCAAGACCACTTGTTGATGATACTGGGTCAATGTTCTCATTGAGTTGGGGAATCAATTTTTCGACGAAGAAAGGAGATTCGAACCTACCTACCTACGTACCTACCTACGCGATTGAAGCCTAACCTGCACCGACTTGAGCTACACTATGATACAGTAGCGAGAGATCATAGAATTGAATCTTAATGATCAACATGACGTCATCAGAATTCAGGGACAAACGTTGCGGATAAATATGCTTCATATTTATAGGTTATATTGGCATGTAATGCATTGAATGTGCTGTTGATTTTAGTATTAGAGATTTTCATTTTTTTCATAAGTGAGTGGTTTTTAATATTTTGGTTCTCATATATTCTAAACTTCCTATCACTATTTTCACTATTCCATTTTAGTGATAAATCAAATATCCAAGTGCTCCTGTATTTTCAAGGGGAATTCACCTGATAATTAACTACCGATCCAGTTCATGATCTTCACGCCATCAACAATTTTCAAGATTCAGTTAATCGGGAAATGAACGTAATGTTCTATTTCAATTCGTGGATATGAAACAAATAATCGGTAGTGTTTACATGAATATGAAGTACTCTTTACTACAATGTAGAATATAAATATACAACTAATTATATGTTTTGAAATGATTCGATATTCGAGTGAAACTTACATTGAACATGTATTCACTCTACATGAGCTGAGTAGTAAGAAATACTATAGAATTCAGAACTGCTTGTTTTATTAAATCTACTGACTTCAAAGTTATCCGTGACGAAACAATATTCACTGAACATCGACTGTTCCCGCAACTCTACAAACCTATCAAATATACAAGGACACTTGTAGACTTTATTTTGTTTCTAATCAAAGGAATCAGAAAATTTAATTGGAAGTTTATAAACCGGCATTGGTAATTCATATAATATCTTTTTTTTCCGTGCATATTGATTAAAATGAAGCGTTTGACCGTCATTTGTCCCTTTAAAAGGATTTGAACGTCAAGAGGCAGAGAAAGGGAAAAAGTCAAAACTCAAAGTGATGATTAATAAATTACATGCGCGAGATTCCATATTGTCGGAAATTTTGAATTCCCTTCCCACACAGCAGAAAGAGTTCTGGAGGAATTCTCTGAGAATCCTAGGAGAATTCTTAACGGACACCATTACTCGTGCAAAAAAATTCAAAAAAAATTCTTAAAGAATCCCCGAGATGTCAGTTCAGAATGAATTCCAAAGGAAAGTCTTTTTTTGGTCCGGAAGAACTCTTGAAGGATTTCAAAATAGTTCGCAAAGAAATCCAAACCCGTGTAAAGAATGAAGTTGGGCGTCGATGAGGTCCCGATTCTTATTATTCGGGTCCTAATCAGGTTTGGATGAGGGATGTAACGCTCGCTTGATCGGGCCCAAATCTGGTCCAGTGGCTGAGTTTAAGTCAACCGAGTCTACTTTTGGCTGCATCTTGAATTCAGCTCATATTCTAACTGAAATTGAGTTTCTCTTTTCACCGTGTGGCAACAGTGGTTTCTATTCGGACCCTCATTCTTCACATTTGTCATAATTGCAAAACGCAGTTGTTTTAATGTAAAGGTACAGTAGCAGACAATGTTCCAACCATTGATCCAACCATCAGAATTGTTTTTTGCACAAATACTTGAATCTATTTAGACATCCTCTCAAACTACACGGGAAAAAGAGAAACTCAATTTGAGTCAAAATCTGAGCTGAATTCAAAATGCAGCCGAAACAAGACTCGGTTGACTTGAAGTCAACCACTGGGAAATCTTCTCAAACTCAAACAACAATACAGCTTACATCAATTCCTATTGAACTGAAAATAAAACTGATTTTGAAATGAAATTCGAAGCGAATTGTTCCTGATAAATTGGTTCGTTCATTGTTTTTTGTTTTGTTCTACTCAACATAGCGTTACCTATGGAAGATGAGGAAGTTGTTTGTGTTTATTTGGAGGATGCACACAAAAAAGTTTCCCGATGTGTGAATTTATTAACTTCACTTGTTGATTGTTTAATTATATCGTGATCGTAGTTTTTGTTTGAAGATCGAACATCTTTAGCCCTCATCGGGAGATTCGGACCCACGTTGTTGCTGAAATGACCTGTCCTAGTCCTTTGCGTTTAACCACTTCGCCATGGTACCGTTCCGATCGACGCATGTCATAAATAAGTTCATAATAGTATAATTTGATAGTATGTGTAGTGTGAAGTCGAAGATAAATTTGGAAAACATTTTATGGGAACTGAGAATTGGCAAATATTGGCACAATTGTTCTCAACGAATGCTCAATTTTTACACTTGCGCCAAGCTTGTACCAAACTTAGTGACCATTTCAAAAATATTAACAAATGTACCATGACTGACTATTCATTTGGAACAACGGGACAATCATGGAACAATATTGGGCTAATTGTTCTTTACGGAGGTTTGTTTCTGACAGATGTGCCAACCTTGGGACAAGCTTGGGTTTTTTTTCAGCCTTGGCAATACCTGCATGGGTAATTTTATTCATATATATATATATACGTATAAACAATTGTAACACTGAAAATGAAGGAATCTTGTTCCTACTTTCAGATATTTTTGACTGAATTATCCATCAAACTATACACGCACGGAGAAAAAAGATCATGGAATGATCGCTAGAAAAGATAGTAAACTGGTGAAGATAGTAAACTGTGCCCAGTCGTTAACAGGGACGAGTAATGGTTCCTATTTTGGTATATTAAAATACAATATAGTATACCAAAGTAGGAATCATTACTCGTCTCTGTTAGCGACTGTGCACAGAAATTCGTAGTTGTCACCAGTTTACTATCTTTCCTAGCGATCATTCCATGATCTTTTTTCTCCGTGCGGCTGCCTATAAGATATGCTGATTTTGAGCCTCATCTGAAAATCAGGCGATCATGGGATTAAGATTTACTTTTTACTGTGTACTATACACCACGTAAAACCGCTATTTGACGAAACCGGACCTTCATTCTGACTGATGATGATACCATACAATGATGCAATGGAATCCAAACAAAAGCAGCAAAACCTCTGAAAAATTGAGAGACAGGCATGCAACGGGGAAGCAAAAATGTACAGCTACCAGAAATCGTCTGAGCACAAGTACAGGTAGAAGATCGGCTCGTATCTGAGTTCCTGTTTTATATCATGAATCATCAGAATCAGAATAATTCTCCTCACCATTTCTCTCCTTTTGAATGCCAGCTTTCTCAGTATTTCGAAAACTATTTTCCTTTTTATCGTACTGAGGATTGCAACCAAAATGTGCGATGATATTCGACTTTCTTCATCATAAATTGCTTTTTTCAGAAACTACTGAAAACAAAACACACCTACATACTTTGGGAAGTTCGAAATTTGTAATACAAAGTCAAAAAACTGAGCAGTCCGATTTGGAACAGTGGGTGGTTCGAGTTAAGACCAATGTTTCCATTCAAACTGTTTACCACCGTTTTCGATTTTCAGCCATAACTCAGAACTGATGACAGTTATTTCAACAGTTTTTTAGGGAAACTTTGGATAATTCAACAGTCTCTCCAACGGCACATAATACATGCGATGGAAAGAAAATAGGGTTCGGAATTGGCCACTCCCCTACGTCAGACAGATCCGTAAAAATACTATTAGTGAATTTTAAATGTTCCTCTGATCTCTATCATTTAAAAGTACATACCCTAATGAAAATTTCACACCGTGTTTTTCTGGTGTAACTTTCGTATCCGTGCAAATCAAGTGGAAAATGAGTGAGATTTTGGTATTTCACTCGTATTTCACCATGAATACAAGGTGTATTTGTGAATTTCCTACATCAATTTCCTCCATACTTGACAACTACCAAATTTACACCAATTCCACGCTGTTATGATTTCAAGTACTTATTATTTGACGTACACTTAAAACACACAACAATCAAATCAACCCAAGGTAGGTAGTAACATGAACTTCGTACACCACTTTGTACTCAGTTCTGAATCAAATTTGAGAAAAAATTCAATGCCATTGTGGTATTTCTGTTTTCATTATTTCTATTGCTTCAAGTTAGCTGGAGGGAATGAAAGAACAGAGTTACAAGTAGATTGAGAGAAATAATAATTACTAATACCAAGAAAATATATTCTTGAATGCAGCTAATATGGCGTGGAGCCAAGAAAAATTTTTTTGAATCCAGAAAATATTTTCTCAATTCAATAAACCTATGCTTGGTTTCAGAGAAATTTTCTTGAATCAAGAAAAAATATTTGTAGAGAAATGAATTTCTTGGAATAAGAAAATATATTGTTGATGATAGTGATTATTCCTCTCTGTGTAATTCATTTTCATTGATGTTCTAACATTGGACTGGAAATTCCCTGTTTCCCTTGTACAAAAGGAGAGAATTCAGCGCCCAGATAGAAATTGAGAAATGGCCCACGCTTGGCGCGACCTTGCCCCATTTTTTACTTATATAGGACCAGAACCCATCACAAAAAATGATCCAAGCTTGGTAAAAGCTTGGGATGATAACCTCGTGCCAGGCTTGGTACCCAATATTGAACCAAAAAACAATGCTAAGCATGGCCCAAGATATCATGATACATGTATTATGAGTTTTTTGGGGCTTGGCTGATATGACCAAACCGGACCTGGCTCAAGTTGTGAATATCAACTGTTGACAAGCTTCAACCCGGTTCTTCATAATTCTCAGAGGGAAGTACATCATTCTGCATGACATTCCATTCGTGACAATAATTGATATTGGTACAACTCTGTGATAATTACAAGCATGAAGATGCGGGATAGGTTCTCAAATAATCAATGGTTCTGAATTGGCCCAATATTAGTTCGCCATGCTTGGCAGCTTAACGTTCCTCTAAGCTTCAGCCACTTGTTGTATTGGCCTTCCTTATGAAACATGAGATTCGGTCTCAAAAAACGAATGCTGTTGTATTGGGTGGATATTGGTTCACCATGCTCAGCAGCTTCACATTTTGCCAAGCTCACACTAGTTGTCATATTGTTATTACCCGTAAAACACCAGGTTCGCAATTCTTGGCAGCCCAATATTTTGCCAAGGTTGGGCCACTTGTTCGTATTAGCATTCCTTACCTGGGCAGTAACAGGGGGAATCAATACACGTTTGAAGTCGTTCGTACTATGAGCCACAATTCTCTAATACATAGATACATCTGTGAAACTTCTAATGTTCGTGTAAACATCAAATTCATGGTAAAATGTGGAAAGATTTTGTTCTCTTCTTGAGTCCATAATGTGACAACTAATAGCGAGAACATTGACACATCAGAGAAATCCTCGTGTCGGATAACCAAAGTGGAATCACGCAAATTCGATCCCAAATATGTTGGAAGCTTCCAAAGAGAACAGGAAAACGAAACTTCATCATCATCTTTTCCCATTCCACTGTTGGTACCAATACTCAGGGTGATCCATTTATCAAACGACAACTGGAAGAGACGAATCAGGAATGAGAAAAATCTCTCACTGTTTTTCTTCCCTTTCCTCACCTACACATTCATCCTTTTGCCTTTTATCAACTTTTTAGCCATGTCGCAATAACGAGAAAGCAATATACACATCCTCGATCCTGTCGTTTTCAACCTCGATCTCGATCTGTGATAATCGCGAAAGAAGATTGTAACTTTGAAGGGTGAAAGATACTGCATATATGTATGGATTCGTTCGCGGTGGAAATTGCTCCTTTGTGGGCGATATTGACATCGCGAGAGTAAAAAAAGGGACGAGCGAAAAGCTGTGCATGTACGTTTACTAGTATCTTGGTTATATGAATGCTCTTATGTTGGATAGGTTATGTACACATGGTGCTTCAAAATTTCCATGATCCATTGAAATGGTATGTTATCCAAGAGAAATTTGGATGAAGATTCGATGAGAAATAAGAAAGGTTCCGTACTACACATGAAGATTGAAATCATAGAAACCGAAGAATATGAAAGAGTTACATTTGTCACTCAAATATATCAGCAGATTGAATACCATGTTTGTTGCCATTTATTGATGACCTGTCGAGAAATCGTAATTTTTCGAATTTAATTTTCGAAAGAAAATTTCGTCATCATGCATTTTATAACACAAATTCCTGAAGTTTTGACGAAGTTGTTTTGGAATGTAATATCTTCAGTTGTAGATTTGGAATATTTTACAAGTCTAGTGATTTTAAAAAACTAAAGAAAAAAGTGCTTCCTCGATAATTCGAGTTGAATGTTTGACAAAAGAATGCATGACCTCATGGCTGAACAATTCATATTCATCTTTCAGACAAGAATGTCTAACAGACATGAAGTTTGAATTCCTCAAAAACTAATTTCCTCTCGTTTATAATGGTGGTCAATCGGGAGAGATGGGGTCACCGCATCGTTAAGAAGAGCAACTTTTGACAAATAAGCGGATACTACCCTCATCACATGGGTGAAGTTGAGTGGTCAGTTAAAAAAAAATCTCCAACTTGTAGATCGAAGTGGTAACACGAGAGTAATCGGTTCAATAAATTGAAAAAAAAAGTTGTGGTTATCGCCACACAACAATATTCAATGATTATTGATCTCTAGTCCTGACCACTCCAGAATTTGACAAATAAATTCAATAAAGTACCCTATGCTTGATTTGATCAACTAATAACACGGAAAAGAAAATTTTGCTGTGACAGCGAAATTCGATTTTTCTCCGTACCCTTTGTTGTAGCAGCAAATTTTGGCGTTGTGACAACAATCTCGTTAGCTACGACAGGAATTTTTCCAACTGTGGCAATAAGCAATGTTGACTCTGAAGTCGACATAACTCGAGTCAAGAGTGTGTGTGTTAATCTGTACATAACCCTCGAAACGTAACCCCCCTAAAAATCACGTCAACCGTAAACTTCCGGTCTGACAGGCCATTATTGCCATGTTTCGAATGTTCAAAGTTGTTAGAGGTGAGGAAAACATTTCTTTGATTCTCATACAGGTATTGCCAAAACTGAAAAAAACCCAAGCTTGTCCCAAGGTTGGCACATGTGTCAGAAACAAACCTCCGTGAAGAAAAATTGGTCCAATATTGTTCCATGATTGTCCCGTTGTATCAAATGGATAGTCAGTCATGATACATTTGTTAATATTTTTGAAATGGTCACTACATTCGGTACAAGCTTGGCAAAAGTGTGAAAATCGAGCGTTCGTTGAGAACAATTATGCCAATATTGCCCACATGAGTGGCACAATGTTGATAAATATTGACTGAATTCTGAATTTACAATGGCTGAAGACTTGGGGATAACTATCGAGCCAGGGCTGGTCCGATCTTCCTGCCATAATTAATCTTACACACTAGTTTTACACACCAAGCTAGATTTTATTGATCTAAGTAAGGATATAACTTCACCTAATGGTAATAGGATACTTTTAAATGTCATCATACACGGAGATCAACTGATTTTGAAGAACTCTTCACAGAATTTCAGGATGTCTGGCTCATTTCGAAGACCATCGGTATTGATTGAAATATCAAAGAACACAAATTTTCCAATGATCATACAAGCTTGTCACATTTTTTCTGTCGTTTTAAAATAATTCACGTGCGGTATTCTGAGGGAGAAAGTCATGAACTGAAATATGGATCAATTATTCTTTTCATCCATATCTGCAATCAACGGAGCATTGGTTGATGCTTGGTAAATGAATAGGACCGGGCCTGGCAAAACCACTGCCCCAAGCTTGTCCTGATCTTATCATTCCCAAGCCTGGGCCAAGTTTGGTGAATTGTTCAAGACAAGTCTCGGCAGGTCTTGTGCCAGGCTTGGTTTATCATTGGGCCATTGGTCCATACACACATGGGTTATTATGAGTGTCTACGGGGTAGGATAGTGAATTTATATATAAAAATTGCTGAAAAATTCTGTGCAGAATAGGAATAAGATGTCAAACAAATTAATAACAAAAGTTCGAATTATGGGCAAATACAGTTTCAATAACGTTGATGAAGTTTAGATCGTTTATTATAACGAATTGGTGATCAAATAAAGACACCCATATGGAAATGAACGAACGCCCCAGTACTGGTCCAGTACCGCTGCCATAGCTGCCAGTGCTGTCAAATTTGGAATTTAATTACTGGCCCAGGTCATTAGACAGTACTGAACCAATACTGGGATGATAACAACCCAGATAACAATTTAACCTTGCTGCAATGTTGTCAAGCAAGCTTGTGACAAGGTTGATATAAGCCTCCTAGTTGACACACGACAAGGGTACAAGCTTAAAAAACCCTAGCAGCAGGGCTGTAGCAACCTCACACTGACAAGGTTGTCAATAACAAGCCAAAAACAATCGAATGACAAGTGTGACAGGGTTATGACAAGCCTACATGTTATCTGGGAATGTCTGACATAAGGCCCATTATTGGCATCCAAACGTAGACAGTACTGTCATTTCAACCTAGCCAAAATTGATATTTCAATATTACCCGTATTGATCCTCTAATTGTACTTGAATCAGAATTTCAATCTTGCCTGTACTGACATTACAATCCAGCCAACATCGGGATTCCAATTTTCCCTGAACTAGCGTTTCAACCATGTCAGTGTGCGCATTTCAATGTCACCAGTACGACCATTTCAATTCTACCTTTAATGAATTCCACGGGCATTCTCAATGGCGTACTATCGGCATTTTCAATGGCAAGTTTATTGATCCTATGTAGACTCCACGCAGTTACACTGCGTGTGCTGTTACGGTAATTTTTATAACATCAAAAAAGCTTACCAATTTTATTTCATATATGTCCCGATTGTGTTGAAACGAAAAAATTGAATTTTTATAATATAATTTATAATATATGACATATATTTTCCTACTAACCGACAGGTAATTCTGAAACAGATCACTGCAGGGTTAATAGTGGCCTTGGGTGAAATTTTGTTCCAACTTTTTTCATAAAGTACTTGATAAATTCCAATTTTGAATAGATAATAATCGAACTATTCTCTCAGTGCAGCCATTTTGCCGCGAAGGTAAGTTGACACCCAATCCACAATCGCTTTTGTAGTGAGACACTGTTGCATCGATGCTGGCACAGTATTGTCTTTTCGTGGAATTTCAAAAGATTACCAACTCTGAGTCAGTACTGGCGCAGTGTTTGCTCAACAATGTTGCCATGTTTCCGCAGAAATGAGTCGACCCCCGACTCAATACCAATTCTGTCGTGAAACAACGTGGCGTCGATGCTGGCGCTGTACCGTCTCTGTGTAACGCTGCGAAATATTACCAACTCTGAGTCCGTACTGGCACAGTATTGGCTCACTAAAATAACCATGTTCCTGCGGAGATGGGTTGACCCCCGATCCACTACCAATTCTGTCGGAAAACTACGTGGCGTCGATGCTGGCGTAGTACCGTCTCTGCGTAACGTTTGAAAATATTACCAACCCCGGGTCAGTACTGGCACAGTTTCGTTTTTCTACAACCTAGCTGTTCTTCAATCAGTATTGATTCGGTACTGATCCAAGACTGTCTGCGCAAGCAAACCAATACCGTCTGAAAACCGTCAAACAAATAGTGCCAGTTGAAAAAGAGTAATGGCACTGTACGGGGACCAGTTGTTCTGGCCGAAGTATGGCAAATACAAACTTGCCAGTACTGGGCTATTTGTCAACTCTGGCAATTTCCACATGGGCATACTCAGCTGTTAAAGACTCAAGTTCCTGTAATACATTCTTTGGTCTATGTTTTTAATTGCGAAACATTACAAAGAATGCATTCGAGAAGATATATAACGATGATTCATCAGATTTTGTGAGTTCTCATTTTCGTTTCATTTCTATAAACGATTCAAACTCCAAGAACATGTTTTGATAGCGGTCTGTGAGATCGGGATTACGGTTTGAGATGTAATAATTCTATTTGCTAGGTCAACAAGTTCTTTGTTTCCTTGTTAGAGGGAAGCTTTGTGATCGTTTCGAGGGACCGAAAATTTTTCTGCCCCAAACTCAAAATTCCTTATTAAATATTTCTTCGAGCAAATTGGAATCGAGAGAAGGAAAGGATAAGCATTGAGCTTTGTAACAAGATTTGAACATTCCGTGAATATCATAATCATGCGGATATCCACGTCTGCCTTTTATCCACTTTGTCTCCACCGAGATGCAACGTGAAAATCGGTGGGTGTGCTGTTGGGGTGATGTGTTGGGCTGGATAAAAAATAGCAGTCGATTTTCTGATACATTAGAGTGGAATCATTAATCCTACGCATACTGCCGTACTTGGTTATTAATTTTGTCCAGCATGTTAATGTAAGGGATGTGAATCACTCATGCCTTCCAGAGAGTTATCCAAACGGTAGAAGAGCTCCTGGTTAGCAGAAATCGTGCCATCTTTTCCAAAGATAGTCACGGAGTATCCGGGAAACTTTGAAGCTCGATGAAAATCCGAGAGGCAACAATATCGCTGTCATTGTTTCATGTCAGCACTTATTTTACTCCAATAAATAATAATAAGTTACCATGAATCTATGGCATTGAATTAATTACCATATTATTCCTCAATTCGGTTCTTTACTTCTCCGAATCTGGTGTAATCATCTAAAGGACTAGATCTTTTGAAATGCAAACAAAAGAGAATACAACAAGAGAGTTATCAATCATTTTCAATGGTCTAACGGAACAGGTGACGATTAATTGAACTACAAACTGATAATTGAATTCAACTTCAACTGTTATGGAAGTTCAGCTACATTCTGTAAATTGGAATAATTATCTACACTCACTCAGGATTGTTAGCATCGTCTCTGAGTGTTCATATTATTGAAGTACTGATAGTTTACCGAGAAGAACCGATAACTAAGGTTGCTGACTCGACAACCGGCTTTTGTATCGGTTGGTTATTTTTTCCACACGGAAAAAAAAGATTAGTTGAAATAACTTTTTAACTTGTAAGCGCATATGGGTCCACTTTTTTTCGTTAGAATAACAATTTTTTTCGTTAATTTAACTGATTTTTTTAGTAAATCATTTAAAATTGGTTAAATAAATTGATTAATTTGTTATTCTAACGAAAAAAAGTGGGCCCATATGCGCTTACAAGTTAAATAGTTATTTCAACGGATCTTTTTTTTCCGTGCAAAACTGAAAATTTACATTTCGATATTTACAAGAAGTACTCAATTAACAGGAAGGCCGGTTTTGTAGTTGGTAACTGTACTGAACACCGAATATTGCAAGAACTGAGTGGGGGAGAGTCCTGCGGTACTGGCCGGCAAACACCCTATAAATAACGATGACTGGCATTCAAATGAGACGTTGATAGCCCTGCAATGACGGTGAAGAGTCATTACTGGCCATTTAGAACGCCGCAGTGATGCCAGGATTCGGCCAGCTGACCAGTTTTACTCCCTCCATCACGCTGTATGGAATCAAATTTCTTTTGTCGGAGGTTTCATTGTGTATGTGATATTCCTATACAGATGAGTGTAATAGTGAGGGTAAAGCTAATTGGCCGAACGAATGCTCGCGAATGCTTCGCATCGCAGGCCTGCAAAATGTTCAAAAATAAGATAAAAATAGATACCATGTCATTTTTTCAACCTCTTTCATATGATTTTGGTAGATTAGTATCTAGGTTATTTATTATTTTGTTCGAATTTACAAGCCATTTTCACCAGGATTTATAAATCATTCTATCATAGTGTAGCTTACTATTAAAAAGTAGTTGTGAAAAACAGTTGTGTTCACTAAAAAATCAAGTAATTTCGATCCTAACCTTTGGTTACATCGTACAATAAAAATTGGTAAACGATAATAAAAAAATAGTTGTATTACTAAGTTTCTTAGATAATGGCAACTAATACTTTCTCTCAGTGCAATTGGAATTATTTATTTATTTCAATGAAAATTACCAAAAATTCAACAAGAAAATCAAAGTTTCCTAAAAATCATATTGGGAGTTGAGATTGAGTTTAAAGAAACTGCCAATTGATAGATACAAAGCTTCCTCGTTTTATGTATACTTTATCCATACGATTTTTAGTGATTCGGATTCAAAGAGCAAAAATCTCAATCTTCGATCACACTTTTCTTCTCCGAGTAAAAAACTAAGAAATTGTATGAGATATTGGAAAATGTTTTTCTACTCATTGGCAGAATCTCGCTTCTTTCTTAGTACACGCGGGCAAAAGGGATAGTTGCAGCAACTACTTAAATAGTCGATTTTCGACCATCTACACTGTGAAAAATCTGCCGAGTTTTTCTTCACACTGTTGATGGATTTCGTTCCCTCATCGTCAGGGAATTACTTTTCTATCAAATATGAGGGATTTTCCACCACTCTGAGGAATTATTTTGTTTTTTGGGTGTTTGGGTGAAAAATTCCCCATCTATGGAGGAATTTTGCTGCCACCATTTTTTTGGGGAAGGTTCCACAATGATTTTTTACAGGGTACTTAAGTGGTTGCTGCAGCCACTTAATAGTTCGGACAAGTGACACGTTAGCTACCTCAACTAACTCAAAATACCTCACACGGAGGAAAATTTATAGATGAATTTACAATGGAACTTTGTAACCGAGGAACAGACTGAATTTACGATGAAATTTACTATGACGAGACAATAGAAAGATGATCAAATTCACTGTTTTACAGTAAATGCCACTACGAAGTCAGTCTGTTCCTCTGACACAATAATCACATAGTAAATTTAACTAAAAAAAATTCCTCTCCGTGCAGGTATTTGCGTTAGTCAGTGCTACTTTCCGAGTTATTTAAGGCGTGTTTACTTGTCCTGACTACTAAGTAGCTGCATCAACTACTCAAATAAATGATAGAAAATTGACTATTTGTTTTCCCAGTGAAGACATGAGAATCATTATAACATAACTAATCAAAGCCGTCAGAAAATCACTTAAATCATCGTTTTCGAAAAAACAAAATTCCTATCACTTCTCAACCGATTTGGCTGAAACTCATACAGGAATATTATGAACCCATGGCTGAAATGTGGTATGAATTTCATTAAGATCGCACGGATAGAAAATGAGATTTGCGCGTTTGCAAAATGAATCTACGAAAAAAACATCACCACACCAATCCACACTATTCCTGATCCTCCGAACCGATTTACCTGAAATTTATAGAGAACGTTTATTTTCCCAATAATAACATTTGAGCGAAGTTACATGATCCCGAAAGTGAAATTTCCCTCCCCTCTGTATTGATTCAACTGACACTCATATGGGATCATCGCAGAAACATCTCATAAGTTTTATGAGAATTGGAAAAGCAGGAGAAGAGATACGCGCGTTCGCAAAAATCGCGTTTTGGATCACATTTGTCCTTCTGCATCCAACCACTCTGGACCAATTGAGCTCAAACTCATATGAGTCCAGCATTCCCTCGATCTACGAGTGTGGTATGAACTTCATAACGATCGGATGAGTTGAACGGGAGATATTCGCGTTCGCAATTTGTTGACAGACCGACAGAGATGATGCCAGATAGACATTTCATTTCATTTCATTCCATTTCATGCTGTATTATGTCCTAGAGCTGGGTTCTTCAAGAACAATGTATAAGTAGAAATACAAATTAATATCACAAGTAAGAATATAAGTTTAAAAAGAGAGTACCCCAGATACAAAAAATGATACAGAGACTAGGCTTCTACGTGCTACATAAAGTAGAAAACCAGAAATAAATGAAAAGAGCAAAAGAATAATACTCGCAGTTCAAATATCATCACATAGATGCTCATTCTGCACTATCAATTCAAAAACAAAAAGAAAAACATAACTACCAATTGTCTTACAAGTATAATTATAGCATAGATTGAAAATAGTGATTACCAGCAGATGATGAACAGACCAAAAGCACAAATAAACGTAGGTAACCAAGTAAATATAATAACAAAAAGAATTACCTTAGGTAGTCGGAAAGTGTTGGTTTCCGCTGATACAAAGAGTAATAACAAAACAATAGTTCTATTCAATACTTTGATGAATCATAACTCAATCGTAGGAAGTAAGAAATAAGTAGCAGACCGAGCCCAAAATGATTCTGAATGAAGTATAAGCTTATTATAGGCAAGAAAAGAGCAGGAGAAGAGCTGAGCAGCCTGAAGTTCGTATGAGTGTGCAAAAAGCTTAGATCTAAAAGCGCTTTTTGATGGACGACACCTTATCTCCTCTGGTAAGCAATTCCATAATCTACAGCTTCTAATAAAGAATGAGTTGGTAAAGGTCGTAGCACGATGAGTAGGAATTACCAGGGTATAAGGGTCTGATCTGGTGAATCGTGATTGATAAGTTGAGGTATAAGTAAATCGACTGAAAAGATAGCTAGGAGTAGTGAAAATACTAAATAGTAGCATGCCTAGGCAATAATTCCTCCGACCATCAATCCTCAGCCAACCTAGCTTAGACAGACAGATAAATAGAAAGACACAAACCCAAAATTCTTCCCTGACCCAAGAGGAATATTCTGGTCTAAGAAATTTTCATTTTGGAGACTAAAAAAGTTTCAATCCCTTAAAACGATCACATAGCTTCCCTCTAAACGAGTAAACAAACGTGAAGGACGGATTTTTGAGTCAAGACAGTTATATTTAAAAAAAAACATGTCTCATTACCTTGAGATCAAAATAGATATCCTATCTTGATGAATGATAATATGCATTTTTATAATAAATGAATAAATGAAAAATAAAAGCAAAATAAATAATTCTTCCAACATGAGTTTGGAATAGCAAAACTGACTTTTAATGTCTCTTTGAATAGAATTGTTTTGAGAAATATGTTACCATTTCATCAAAAGTATTTTACAAATGCATACCACGAAATCTGAACTGAAATAAGTCCTGGAATTTGGAATGAATCAAACAGCTTTCCTCTTGGGTATATATATGTAATAAAAAAACCATCACGAGCACAAGTCATCATACATCGTTGCTTGTCCTCTCAGTTGTACGCGATGTTTGCTCAAGGCACTGGATTCTTAAAATTCATTCTCATAATCCTCCCAAAGGTGCAGGTTGTTTCTTTAATGAAAAACTTAAGGCAATGTTCAGCACAAAGCTCTCCGTGCGTTACACGACAATATACACTGGAGAGTTTATATGCATTGAAAGGGAGAATAAAATTACACCGATGATCTGTGTTGTTGTACATGCATCGGGTGTGTAACAATAATAACAATCGCTTACAATGCTTTCATGCGGTTCAAATAAAATTCTGTGGGAGTATTTGAATTATGCCTTCAGCCCAAAAGTAATAAATACAATTCTAAAAGAAATAAAAGAGAATTTAATTGAGCCTTCTCTATATACGACACAAGGCTAAGAGTGAATACAAAGGAATACAAAAAAATAACAGAACAAAGTAATGTGGGTTTCTAGACAAATATTCTTATTGCTGTTTTATTTCTCAGACATGAAACATTTCATCGCAATAAAGAACGTTGTTAACAATGTTGAAAACAACATTATCCCCTTTTCTCCGGATTATTTTTATCTTGAATCAAATTTGTTTTAAAGTTATAGAATAAAACCGTGATGAAAGTTTTACAGTTCATTTGTTGTAAAACTCTCCAACAGCTGAACTCAGTCGACGTGGTATCACAGGTACTATAATACAGAACCCTTGTATATTTTCTCACATTTTTAACATAAAATCGGAACTTCAATAATACATAATGCATGATTTTTATATTGTGACTGAACAATAATTGCGGGCTTGCGTGATAACCTTGTAATAAGGTTGAATTCCTATCTGGGATGAAGTGTCAATATACCATCATCACACGAATCTGATACACTTCCTTCCTATCTATGAGGTTGAACGAATCACTCTTCAATAGTTAAAAAAAAGCATAAATGAAAACTTGCAGCTTGAAGACAAAATAAGCTAGGAGAGATCAATTTTTTCCGCTTGAAGAATAATTATTGTAGAAAATGTATCAACATGAAAGATTCTTCAAGGAATTGTTTACATTCAAAATAATGGGGGAAATAGCGAAATGAAGAATTATATTTCTTGAAAAAGGGAAAATACACGGAGAAAAATGTGTATGGTAGAACCAGCAATATAAGAATTGTCAACATTTTATTGCTGGTTATGCAATAAGTTGTTCTTCGTACAGCAACAGCAGATTGTTTCGTTAACAAGGATTGTATTGCTGAAAATCACTGGTTAAAATGACAATATGAGTTGCCATTTCAACTCACAATAAACATTGTCGATTTGACAAAACAATATCAAGCAGCGACAGCAATGAGTATCACAGAATTAACAAAGTTGTCGTGACAAAATTTATTTATTGTCAAAACAGCTATATATTCTGAACGTATTAAGCGGTATTATTATTCCTGTGAGAATTTAATTTTGATCCACTTCAGGAGACAGTTAAAAATGATATCCAAGTGATATACATTCTTCTACAAACCCTTCTTCGATGAGGTTTTTCTTGAATTCACAAACATAAGAATCAATCACAATTTCTGATTGATTAACAAACTTTACATAAGTTTAACAAACAAATTTGACGAGTTTCATTCGTTTCTGAAAAAATTCCTGTGGTTTAAATCCCAATTCATTCTTGGGTCGAAAAATTTGGCCGGTTTTTGTCCTCTTGTCTCATTTTTAGACTGATTTTGTCCTGATGGTTGATTAATACGGACAACAACAGTACTTTTTCAAGATTCCAGTCTGAATTTGTCCTCAATCACTTTTACTCGCTGGAGAAAAATTTAAGATTCAAATCTTGAAAAAGTACTGTTCTTGTCCGCAATAATCAACCATCAGGACAAGATCAGTCTAAAAATGAAATAAGAGGACAAAAACCGTCCAAATTTTTCGACTCGGGAATTTATTCAATGTGCACAATTTTATGTTTGTCTTGAATACATTTTCATCGTTAACTCTGAACAAAGTCGAGGATTACCATAAATGGCAATTCAAGTACTCAGTTGTCATTTTGGAGATCTGCTGATGTGATAAATGCTTTGTTTCTCACTCGGAGGACCCAGGTTCGAATCTCGTTAAGGCGACTTTCCAATATTGGAACTTACAATCGCCTTTTCTTCACATATGAATCAAACACCACATCGTAATAGAATGTTTGTAGGGATAAATTCGGATGAGAAATTGTTTTCCTCAGTCAAAAGTAATATTTTTTGAATAAGTAAATATAAATTATTGATAATAACGGAATATTTGAATTGTTGATAATGTTGAAAATATAAAATTGGTGCCAGTTTAGCAATAGTGACGGTCACATTTTTACGATATTTACTGTGGGTTGATATATAACAATATTTGATTGGCAATTCAACAATATTATTGTTAGTTTTTTTCTCCGTGTACACGGAAAGACCGAGTCTATTAATATTTAGAAAAATGACTGTCAATTTAGGGAAAACGAGGATTGCTGGAAAATATTTGTAGTGAGTCTACTAAAAATGCGTAGTCGATGTATTGACAATTGATAGTTTCACTGTGAAAAATACCAATGAAACTATCAACTGTTGATATTTTGACTACGAATTCTTGGTAGACTCACTACGAATATTTTTCAGCGATCCTCTTTTTCCCTAAATTGACAGTCATTTTCCTAAACGTTGATAAATTCTCCCTAAACATCAATAAACCCGGTTTATCCGTGTAGGTTTAATCGTAATTCATTCTCTTCCTAAGCGGAAATTTTACCGAAAACTTTAGGAATATGACTTCAATAGAGGAGCCTGAGTCATTCAGGATTCAAGTCAGGCTAGCAACGCTGTTCTGAAATAACGGCTGAAATCTCCAGAACAATTTCGTAAGTGTTTCAAACAATTGAATCATTTCTACTTCGTGAGATGTTAAGGAGAGTAAGCAACAACATCAATAATCAGATATTTTCATACACTTTTCTATCCAAAAAACATTATCGACATTATCTCAGGCACAGGTTGTGTGACATAAATGATCAAAGTTGTGCTTCCATTGAATGTTTTGTAGGCATACATACATTCATATTCTGAACAGAAAACGAATACTCACTGGACAAAATGTTGCAAAAATTTTCTGGAACATCCCAGAGACTGTTTATGTCCTACTATTGTAACTTTCGAATGAAATGTTTCAAAAAACATCTCAGGAACATTTATGGAACATGAAACATTCCTGCGACGTTTCAGATATATTCTTCTGAAACATGTAATTCGAAACATCACAATGACAGGACATTAGCAGTCTCTGGGGAGTTTCAGAAACGTTTCGCAATATTCCATACACAGTAAAAAGTTTTGAGTATTTTCAATACACTTGCATGTCCCAAACGGTCCAAAGTTTGTGTTGAGCATTGACACAAAAAATGTGTGAAATTAATACACTGAAGTGTTAAGTTTACATTGAAAATCTGTCAGTTTGACGTTCATCTGTGTTGATTTTCAACACGAACTTTGTAAGGACCGTTTCCAACACAAATCTTTTTACTGTGTACTGAAGAAAATATTTGGAGTTTTACATCTTTGAATATAGGAAAATTCCCAATTCTCACATGGGAAATGAATTCATGTATATCAATTTCCTTATAAAATATATGGAAATACCATTCTCTTCAGTTTTCATGGTAAATGCATGAGAATTTTTGGATGTTCATGGGAAATTTGCCATAGAGATGTATGTGTCAATTACTTCAAATAACAATACGAGACATTTTTTACAGTAAATATTATAATTATATCTGATTTGTATAATTGCCATGAGCCTGGATATAATCAATTCTAACTAAAACTAATGAGTGACACCAAGTTCCACACAATAACAACAAAATTTCCACATGGGTACAATTACTTTCGGCGCGAGAGAAGAAATGGAAAGTCGGAAAGAATACCGTACACAATCACGGAAGATGGTTGAAAAGGCACAGAAGAATTGAGTGGAGTAATTCAAAGTCATTGAAATACTTTTACCTGCTAACCAACAGGTCTTCGTCAGCTCGAGGAACGCGAATGTCTAGTCGGTCAACGAATTGTGCACGAGACGCACCTGCCTCGCAACAGTTTGCCGGCAAAAATATCGAGCAGCTGCGGGAGAATCTCGTAATTGGTCGCGAGTAGTA
The DNA here is from genome assembly GCA_018340375.1 of Gonatopus flavifemur. Classification (NCBI taxonomy): domain Eukaryota; kingdom Metazoa; phylum Arthropoda; class Insecta; order Hymenoptera; family Dryinidae; genus Gonatopus; species Gonatopus flavifemur. Next base: position 24,145,855 of record JAFFJZ010000004.1, read on the forward strand.
TCCGAATGGCCATTGTAGAAAAAGATTAAGAAAAAGTCAGAAACATATTCACACATTATCTGCTACATCAGCCTTCATGGTGCAAAAAACCCGAAAAAGGAATGTTGCTGGAGTTTAAATCGTTCATTGAAACGAGTTGATAATAAAATAACGAAATACTTAGCTGTTAAAGACCCAAAATCTTGCAGTACATTTTTTGATCGATGTTTTCAAATTGCAAAAAATTACAAAGAAGTTTTTCAAGAAGATAAATAACGATGATTCATTAGATTTTGAGAGTTTGCAGTTTCGTTTCGTTTCTATAAACGATTCAAACTTCAAGAACATAAAAAGGATAGGAATTCATCATGATTTCGTTGATTGCAAACATTTCATGTTCTTCATCTTCAATTTGCACGATATTCATTGTGAAAAACATTTAATGCAAGATTGGGTAATGTGGAGATGAAATGTTTATTCCAAATTCATTGTACACTCACAGAAGAGCCCCTTCCAAAAATAGCACGGTTCATTACCCCTCGAAATAACCTCTCGCTGTGTAACTCATCGATCATATAAAATGAAATATCGTAAAGCGTAACGTTATGTGTTGTTTTTGTGATTAACCATTGCCATTAGAGATATCTGGAATTTTCATAATTGATTTTGAATTTTAAGGGCTATATGTCAGAATGTGACAATGTAGTTCACATATTGTGGACGGCTTTGCAACGCATGTTATTGTAATTTCATATTCATATCAGCTTATTCTACTTGGATTTCATATCTATGCTGTCAGTTTTAATGGAGAATACTAGTATTTTGTAATAATTGCGTGATTTTTTTATTGATTTGGAGGCAGAATGATATTTTTTGTGAATATATTGTGAGGTGTTATCAATAATTTATAGAGAATATTGATTTTATAAAGTTGGTTCGGATTTACAAGTTCGTTTGAATGAATTTCCCGAATGAATCAATCCATAGAATTCAGAAACATCAAGTTAAATGTAATTGATACCCTATTAGACTCTGTTGGAAAATTTATGCCTAATTTTTACCGTTTACATCCTCAAGAAATGGAATCAGAAATTGGTAGATTTTTAGTACTTACTGATCTCTGTTATACATTGAATAGAAAATGAACTAAAATCGTCATTTGCATTTTGAATAGGATGGTAAAAAATGGAGAGAAATTTTAAAGAATATGAGTTCATTATTACATAAATTCATATATAACATAAAGTAAAGCATGAGAAATCAATTTCTAGGATGTATCTTAAACAATTGCGAGAGAATACAAGAATTTCTCTACTCAGAACCATTTGTGAGCATTAAAAATGATTCATTCATATGGGTCATGCATTTGTTAAGTATTTTAGAATGTTCTGATGGAATGATCGTATTTATTTTTTTAACCCTCTAACCGTAACTCCGGTCTCACAGACCACTATCAAAATTGTATTTGCTCGTAATTCGAAGTTTTTTGGTTGAATTGTTCGACATTTCATCCCTACTCTGCACAGAATTGCTCAGGAAGTTCAGTACATAGGCCCACTATCCCACCTCGTAGACATTCTCAATGATCGAAAGGATGTTTCCTTCACTCCTAACAACTTTGAATATCTAGAAGAAGGTAATAGCGGTCTGTCAGACCGGGGGTTACGGTTGACGTAATTTTGAGGAGGGTTACGGTTCAAGGGTTAATCATTTTGCCCAAGATACAAATGGTTGTTCGGAGTCTTCTATCATGTTCGATTCAAGTCCTCTTATGGAAGAAGGAAAAAGTGCAATGCGGAATGATCACGATTGGTCAATTTCCAGTTTTATTCGAGGATAATTAATCAATTGTAATTGTTTCGCGTTGTACTTTTTTGCTCCATGGGGGAAAGTGGCCTAAGATAAATAAAGTATTTGTAACATTGAAGAACAGTTCGTGTCAAGTCAAGTTTCATTCATTCTCGTTCTTCTTTTACGTTCATGTTTATGATATTTGTGTAAATAGTCCTTCCTTGTGTTTTCTTGCAACAGATTTTTTTGTATCATGTTCAAAGATCATGAACTCAATAATCAAACTCTCAAACGAAATTTCTTATACTGAACATCATATATATATATATGTCGTTTCCCAATCGTTCGAATTAGAATATATATGTGCATATACATTTTATCCTTTAGGAGAAATATTTTGAAATAGAACCATCACCTTCCCCCGGTCATGCATTAAAGAAGCGTTGTCCCTTCAGGGTTCAAACATTTGGCAACCCAAGACGTTGCGCACGAGATTTAGCATGCTGGAACTCACTAGTGTTTTGATTGATCTTATGTTAATTTTATGTTCTGATGTTATGTTTTGTTAACTCTCATCACTTATATGGGATAAAAATGATCCCAACCTCAACTTGACTCAAATTTAAACCTGAATGACTTATTAAGACCTATGCGGCCATTTGGTGAGAGTTCGAGTTAAAAGAGTCTCTGCTAAATATCCAATATGCTATCGTTAATTATTCCTGCTGTTTGTGTAGTTGAATATCAATTTGACCCCATATAAGTGATATGTCATTTTTGAGAGGTATGAGTGATGAGGGTTAATGTTATGTTATGGTTACATCAATTCACACTATACACTGTCGTTTCATGAGAAATTTTTTTTCCAATGGATTGATTAAAGCAAAAAATTTACAGTGTATCGAAACGAGAATCACAATGAACCAGTGAGCAAAGTACGAAAAGCGTTTTCAGAAAAAATGACAAATCAAACCGGTATTCAAAGTTACACTGAATAACAATATTTCATTAACCTTGTCATGTATCTCGTTGAAGTTTGAATTATTTATGTAAGCGAATGGAAATATCAATCATATTTGCCTTTACAGATTGAATCCGGATCGTGAACGGTATTTATTATTTATCACAATTAATGATCGAATGAATTCGATGATTATCAAGCTTGAAGTGAAATTCGTAAAATTAAATTTCAAATTCGTTTTATTGAACGATTCAAACTTTCCCAACATTACCATATGTATGTTTTACTCATCTTCTTTTCTCACTTTTCTATGTATTCCTTTGATCTTCTCTCTATTTATGATTCATCATTGGCTAATGTGCTCCTTGCTTACCGACACTGTTTGGTTTATAAACGATTCTTTTTTCTCATAAATGTGTTAATGGCAGGGAAGGAGTTAATGATGAGTCGTATATGGAATGCCTATCATGATTCTCGTCTTAATAATCAACACATTACAAAATCAATTTATTTAGAAAATCCAAAATTGTTTCAACAGTGTCTTCTAGTCATAAGTTCTCCAAATACTCACACGGAAAGACCGGATCTATTATTATTAAGAAAAATGACGGTCAATTTAGGGGAAACGAGGATCGCTGAAAAATATTCGTAGTGAGTCTACTAAAAATTCGTAGTCGACCCTTGTGAAAATAAAGTGTTACACTGTAGTTACAGTGCAATGCGCGGTTCATCCGAATGTACCCGGAGTGGTGTTTCGCGCCGTGGAATGCACTGCAAATGTATTTTGTTACACTTCGTTTTTACCAGGGGATGTATTAGAAATTAGAATTAAATCGTATGCCATTGGTTCCCGTGTCTGCGATTAAATTTCAAGATGGATTTAGTTTTTGTTGCAACTAAAAAAATATAATAATGGTTATCAGATAAAGTATACACGGAGAAAAAAGGTCTAATAAGAAGTACCATACTTTATAGTGTCTGAGCATCAGTCTTGTCCAAATCAAATTATTTACGTGAAAATACCTCTAAAAGTACCATACTGGCTTGGACTTTCCTAAAGAAGTATACTACTTTTGTGGATATTTTTATGTAAATAATTTGATCTGGACAAGACTGATGCTTGAACACTATAAAGTATGGTACTTTTTAGTAGATCCTTTTTCTCCGTGTAGTAATCGGAGGACATAATCCATTAGGACGTGAAATACTATACGTATACTATAGGATACTATATCTATCAGTGTTTAGCAGGAGTATAGTAACTGTTACGAGAGTTATGATGAATTGTCATACACCGACTGTCATTTATCGTCATATTGAATCATATCTTCCCGTTACTATATTTGTATGAAAATGTTCATCATATTTTTCCTCCGTGTAATAGATATGAGATTTGTGTGACAGTAATTTGTTACAAGATTATTTTATGTTGTAATTTTCCCCGCGCGGAAATTCAGAGTTTCGCAACGGTTCCACAAATTGTCTCGTGTTGTCTCCCAAGTGTCTGGCCTATGAAACAATCCGATATCTTGATAATCTCGCTTAAAGGCTCACATACCTAATATTGCTTCAGATAACTTCAAATTTTAACTTTTTTGAGCGTATGAAATATTTTGTTTTCTCATTGAATTTTTAGTGATGCATGTATTGATTTTTCATCTTTGACTAATCGATCATGCAATTTTCCGCTATAGGAGAAGCATTTCCTCTAAAATCCATTTCCATTCTTGAATATTACGATAATTTGAATTATATTGTAGTTCTTGAGAAGGTACTATAGGATCGCTAATTCAATACTTTATTGAAGATTTGGAATTACAATAGTGATGGGCGATATTTATCGATATTTGTGGATATCGATATTTTTTAGATGATATATCGATATTTTTCTGTCCGATATATATCGCTATCGATATATTTTACCTTAAAAATATCGAAATTCGATATATACTTTTTGGTGATGAATTCATACAAATTTTCAACTGATCAGCAGAATAAAATATTTTATAATTTCCCATTAGCTTGGAAAATTTTCTCTTGTCAGAGTGACCAACTGTGCATAATTTATGCCCTTTTTCCTTTAGATCGATTCATCAAAATATTCAATTAAATACAATGGCCAATGAAAAAAATTGAACAATTTTAGAATTGGTCATATCGACTCTTGTTTACTCAAAACACCTATCGGAAGCATGGATATACAAGTCTGGAAACTTTGATGGTAAAGGAAGTTTCTATTGAAGGCTATGTTATCTGGTGCAATCTCTGCAATCTTTCGTGGTGTTCAAATCTAGGTATAATGCCGCGGAAAATTTTACTGACAAGTCGCGACGCTATACCTCGATCGTAGCGCCATTCATACATTTAATACATCAAATTATGAATTGTGTATTCACTTTTTCAATTTCGACGGTGATATTTGGATTTTCGACATTCATGAAAATCTACTAGTATTATCTATCCACATTCCCATGCTGGTAGGGGCACTGAGAAAATGATTCAATGATATTTACTAAATGTTTTTTTGAATAGCGCGATTTGATTTTTTTTTTTCAATATAACCAAATTCGATTTTGGTCAATCCACATTTGTTTCCTGTAAATAAATGAGAATTGCGTTTATGTTAATCAGATATTCACTGTTAATGAAAAACAACTTCAGTTCAATGAAACATTATTCATACCAAACAAATATTCAATTCTTTGTATTTTATAAAATATTTTAAAAATATAATTAAACTGTTCTTTCTTCTAACTTATTTCCCGATCATGATTTCAGTGAAGATGATTCCCAGGTCTGCTTTGACAAATGTACCATGCTTGGTGCCAAGTTTGAATCAATGCTAGTCAACAGGGTACCCAAGGTCCCATATAATAAAAAAATACTATATTCACTAGTGCCATCTGAAACTTAGGCGGAACTAAGGATCACACATATAAGTATCTGTGTATTTGAATATGACTGCATGTTCGTGCTAGTAGGAACGGACTATCGTCACCTACATCTCGGGCGGTTTTAACTGAAAAATAATTTCTCCATTAGGACCTTGGGTACCCTGCTAGTCAACATCGGGTCTGGCTTGGTTTCTAACATTGGCACCAAATTACATCAATGTCTGGGATGATAACAATGTTCACTGCTTGGCATCCAAGCTTGGTTCAATATTAAAATTCAATATTGGTTCTATGCTTGCAATCGATATTGTTGCCATTATTGATATACAGTCCTACACGGAGAGAAATGTATTTGGATAAATTACCATTTTATTCGTAAACTAGAACTATTCGGCAAAACCAGACAATAATTCATAATATAACTCCTAATCATTGCCAGTTGTGATGGTAAAAATCGAGATTAATTTGGATTTTTACCATCACAGCTGGCAATGATTAGGAGTTATGCTATAAATTATTGTCTGATTTTTCCGAATAGTTCTAGTTCACGAATAAAATGGTAATCTTTCCAAATAAATTTCTCTACGTGTAGTTTGAGCTGAGTGAGTAGGATAGATTTTTCATTGGCGTCGGAGGTTGATTAAACATTCACATTTGAGTACTTGACCAAACTTTGTGGCAGGTTCGAGTCAATACTAGTCATCCCCGGGTGTAGTTTGATGGCCGACAATATTATCAAGCTAATAAGCCAAGCTGTCATCAATGCTAGTTATCACCGGGTGTAGCCTAATTACCAACAATGTTATTAAGTTAGGTTAATGTTTAGGATAATAATAATGTTCTCTACTGAGCATTTAGCTTTGATCTCAATCAGAAATCCAACACGGCAAAATATGCTTGGTCCTAGCAGTGATGTTCATGACGCTATCAAGGTTTGGTTAGCTACGACGGGCCAAGCATTGATCAAGGCTTGGTTGACGAGAATTCAATCAAACACGAGAAAATATGCTTGGTCCTAACATTAGTGTCCAAGACTCTATGGTCTCAACGCTTAGTCAGCTATGGCGGGCCACACATCGGCCAAGGCTAGGCTAAACAGACTTGATATACCAAGCTTGACGCCAATCATGGTGCAATTGTCAGCCTAGGTATTGAGAGCCTGGGTTATACAACGTTACACAGTCTTCCCAAAAACACCCAACATTCATGCCTTATATTGACATCAAAATAAAATTACAATATCTAAAATTGAACAAGGAATCTATTCCTCAAATTTGGAGAGAAATAAAAAAAACTGAAATTCCAAATACTTCATGAATGTCATTTTGGTTGTTATAGTTTGTGCATCATCTTGAATTCTTTCAAGTTTCCATTGTAATCAAAAGTTGGACTGAAATTCATCTATCATGACGAAAAACTCATGCGAGATTGTACGCTTGACACATAAAATCATACGTTGGTTGAAAAATTGTCGGAAACAAACCTATGTACGTATTTCCCAACGACGGAAGTAATCATGTAGTCGACTTCGACAAATATTTGATCGACTCAACATGTGATTCCATTGGCCATCCTCAGCCGCATACCACCATGAAATGTATGAATATTTTTTCGATATCAAGATACGTACAAACTCCTGATCCGATTCACGTATGAACCTGTTAAACGAATCGATCGATACAGGATTTTCACAGGCTGGTCCCAAGTTTGAACTCCAAACTGAACGAGAAGACATTAAATACCTTATGGGTTTTCACAATGTGCTATATTGATAACATCAAAGAACCAGGAATGAGGATACCGAAAGAATGTTCAAGGAGCCTTTATTAGAAATTCCTTTGACGATCTTTCGGTACGTAAGGTGCTTTGAAGTACTAGTTATTATCCGATACATACTTAATGCGTGCATGAGGTTTGTTTCACGTATGCCATATCTTCTTACTTGAGTCTTTCATTCTTGAAAATGACTTTATCGAAGAGATACTTTCACCTGAAGCTTTTACGGTGCACACGTGATTTCAGCATTGAGATTTGCTGAATGATTTGGTCACGCGCGACTTGAATATTTCATGCTAAGCACGCCGAGTCATTGATAAATACCAGAAAAAGAAGAGAAACAAACAAAATATCGGAGTATACGTGAACGTATTCGTTTGTGTAGTAAACCGCTATGTGACATATTTTCATGAATGTGATCGTAAAAATCCATATTTATCTGGTTTTACGTGACAGTTGACATAGAATTGAGAAAATATTCGTCATGTATTGTTCTAGCAAAATAGCACATGACCGGGACAAAGACGATGTGAGAATTGCGAAGGTACGTCGTGGATGGAATAAATCCTGCATTCTTGAACTATGACAAACTTGCATAGGGATGTGATGTTCTAAAGTTCCATCTCTCTCAAAGTATATTTCAATTTCAGTATCGTTCGAAAAGGAATTTTATTTGTATATTCGAAGGTTTGATTTTTATATTTGCTTCATGTCGAATATTATCGGTTATTTCCAAATTCCTTTGTGAGATTTGTGATATCGAACATTTATTGAATACAAATGTTTTTTCAAATATGAATGAAATCGTTCGGTGAAGATTCAAAGGATTAAATCAAAGGCTCTGGAATGGAATAATAATATCGTATTTCATTCGAGTTTCTATGCTGCTTTGAAATTTTGTATTTTTTTACTTATTAAGATGAAGAAGTACATGTGAGAGGAAATCCAGAACTTCATTACGAGAGCTTTGATTGTAGCAGAAATGATGTTTGGAGTTCTTTCAACTGAATTCCCAGGGTGTAACATACCGGATCAATATCGTATTATGTTCAGACATGTCCAATTTTAGAAGGTTTGCTTGACATCTCCAGATCTCACGAAAGTTTCTTGGCACATTTGGTTTCTCATTACACATTGCACCGGAAAAAGCCTAGAAGAGGAAGCAGCATCGGTCTGAAGGGATACAGCTGTTGTATAGCTATGCTATTGCACACCATCTGCTTTTACCTGCATCTTTTTTCCTCTCATATTCCTTATTATCGTACTTCCTTCTTTCACTACGTTTTTTTGCCCTTCGACATTATTATTCAACGACTTGCCTATAGATTGTTTCTTCTCAACGGAGAAGATTGAGGCATTTCATCGATAAGATCAAAAATATTTTTTTTCGAATCATCATCACTCGCTGGATGATGATGTGAAAGATTAGCAGGTGGCTGTGCGCAATTAATGTGTAGAAAAGTCAGTTGTATGAAATTATTGTGGATTCATTTGTGGTAATGATTATGGTTTGTTGTGATGCGTGGGTACTTGTACAAAAATGTGATATATATATATATATATATATTAATATATATGTATATGTTGTAATTATATATTTTTGTATTCGATGGAAATCTTTGTGTACAGTTTTGAGCGTTTCTTCATATCAGAAACACTTTGGATTTATGTACCAAAATAAGATAAGTAACCCACGTAGAAATTCCGGTACTGAGCCGATGGTGACGAACGGATCGGTACTGCGAAGGTATGGGCTACCAACGGTTGTCTGCCGATTGCGGATTGGTACTTAACCGACTTTATTTTGAGTTCGTATCGGTACGGGTTCGATATTTGAACCAACCGTTATTGACCACTTTTCCACCAATGTTGGATTAACAACGGTACAATTTTAATACGCAAGCGTTGGCCTCCAACGTTGATTCGGCACCGAACCAATGTGAATAAATATCTCGTATACTTTGAGAGAAGACTTGATTGGCCACACTTAAGAAAAGGCAGGTCACAGTTATCAAATGATATTCTTGAATATGACCAATCAAATATTCGATAACATTAATTAAATATCAATAATATCTATTGAATATTCGATAATTATGAACATAATTTATAAACATTATTGAATATTCGATTAATGTCATCGAATATTTGATTGGTCATATTCAAAAATATCATTTGATAACTGTTACTAGCCTTTTTTTCAGTGCACGTAGAAATTGACAATTGGTCCAATACCGGCTTGATACAGGCTGCTAGTTTGCAACCGTTGGCGGTCATCCTATGATCCAACAGTAAATTTCACTCTAAATTCCCCTCAGTGCAGAAATTTTTATAATGCATTCAAAACCTTTCAAAGTTAAAATAGCGCAAATAACGGTTGAGTAACATCCGTTGGTACTTGAATACCGATCAATACTGCCAGTATTAGTTCTTAATGTCGGAACTACACTGATCTCCAGTACTGAATTGATGTTGGTAACCGGTACCGGATCACAGTTATTTGGCGTTATCATTCCGTAGTCCGACCGACACCGACCGCCAACGGTTGCACACTGGCAGCCTGTATTGAGCCGGTACTGGACCATCCGTCAATTTCTACGTGGGAAGGTGGGATGACATCCTAATTCACGATAGTCTTTTTTTGGAAGTATTTGAATCTTTATATTCCGCTAGAAAGATGGTTTTCAAAACCTTTATCCAGGTTTTCGTACAGAAATTTACCATTGGCGCTAGCATGACACAATGTAGATGAAGTATGGGCGAGGCTCGGGAACCAAGCAGGACGCAACACTGAAGTAATAACATCATTTTATGATTTATTAATGTGTTGTTCCAATGGAGTCCGGTCATTGGTGCAGAAATATCGATGAAATAGACCATTATTGGCAAACAACAGAAATATTTGTTCATCAATGTTGCGCTAATGATAGAACTGTAAAAAATAATTAACCCAAAAAATGTATAAACAGTATGCGCATTTCATGATTTACATATTCGGAATCTGATTATGTTCCTCTCATTTGTCTGTAAACAAATCGTTGTTTTTTGTCGCTCAAGTTTGCCATGAGAAGTATAAGGGAGTGTACGGTAGTGTGGGACGGCTTTTGGTTTTACCCTATAATTTTTGATCAAGTCCATTTTATAGAGACTTATGTAGATCATTGGAAAGCTAGAAGGCTCAACTTACTTTTTGCTGAAGTAACTACATTGATTACGTTGAGTAGAAAAATTTTATGGCCATTTTTGTGGAACATCGATTTTTGCACAGAAAAAAATTTGTACGGTAGTGTGGGACACTTTAAGAAATCCACCAAAATTGGCAAACTATGAAGTAAAAACACCAAAAATGTAAAGAAAATCAAATTGCATTTATTTAAAAAACCTTCAATGGCAAAAACAAAAACAAAAAATGGCATTTGAACCATCTTATTCGTCGTCTTTTTCATCACTGTCAGAAGCGCAATGTTTACATGTAAAGTAGCTGGTAGTCATGGCAGCGCACTTTGAATGTACTTAATTTATATACTTACTTCTTTTGGAGCGTAATTTACTGGGGGAGGCAATAAACGAGACGGACAGTTCACTTTTAAACCACTTCTATTGAATAAAACACAATCGATTAATATTACAATGGTGTCCCACACTACCGTACAAACGGTGTCCCGCACTAGGGAATGACAGCCATTTTTATCATTGCAGAAAAAAATTGAGGTGTGCATATTTTGACTTGAATTAATATTTCATCATAAAATATAATGAAAACACTTCCCATACATGCATTACATTCACCTTTTTCACTAGATTTCATTGAAATTATAGCACTCACAAGAACTTGGAAAAAAACTTTGTTTCTAATTTTCACACACGATGTTTGGGCGCAATAAAATTAATGCGACTATTCACTTCAGTGTTAGCTCAAAAACTAGCTCATGTCATAAGAGCAGTTTGACAGTAGTAGGTGTCGCCATATTTGCACTCTGTCAAAAAAAAAACGGGTGTCCCGCACTACCGTACGTCCCACACTACCGTACACTCCCTTACACAATATGGATCAGCGGTAGGAGCCCTCTGATGTAAACTATAGCAAAGAAGGATTTACTGTTCTTCCAGAGATTTATTTACGAGTCTTATATATTTCTTGTATACATTTCTCACTACTCGCGAGAAACACTCGATCGGTAACTCAGCTAGCAATTCAGCTATGAAGAGTTAAAATTAAGGAGCATGCCAGTATTGAGCCATACTATTACCAATGATCGGCGTTACATTGAAAGCTAATTTTTATCAAGACTAGACCAAAGTTTGTGGCAATATGCAACCACGTTTCAAATGATCCTCACTCTCAATAGAATCTATCCTTCGGTCAATTTTGGACCAAGGAAAAGCCTCGCAAACGCCAAGCCTGGCGGAATTGTGAATCAATGGTAGGCTGACAACCGAAACTCATTGAACACCGATATCGGTGCAACATTAAATGTGTTGTTAATCAACATTGAATATTTACAGATTGTCAATTCTTCCCTGTTAACATTGCGTCAAGCTATATTCTGTGGTCAGAATTGGCGGGATCTAACAATTTTTGTATCGGTAATTTCAATTTCATCATCATAAAACGGTGGGAATAGAAACATTTTGAGGTAAATAGGATAGATCACCTAGAAAAAATGGTTAAAGAACTCCCTAAATATGGAAGAGTGAGAATTCCAATCGAACGAAAAGATAGGTTCCCTCCTGGCAGCTCAAAGAGTGAAATTTCACTCTTTTGGAGTGGAAATTCACTCTTTAGTCAGCCAAAAGGGAACCTATTTTTTCATTCGAGTGGAAATCTCACTCTTTCCAATTTAGAGAGAAGTTATAACCAATTATGTGATTAATAGGAATTGTAAATGCTCACTATCTAACACTTTTATCCTTCGAACAATGTATTTAACATTTTTCCCGTTGCTTGATCCTGTTCACCCCCTTTTACGGTATCAGTGATACTTGTATTGCCTTCTAAACAGCATCATGGAAGTTAGAATACGGCGGCATGAACAATAAATTGAAATTTGATTTGGAATGTTTACATACAAATATTTGCACCTTTTTTAAAAATAAATTCTGAACAAAGTAATCAAACAAACCTTTCATAAATGGGCATTTCCACGGAAAGTGGAATATTTCGTTAAGAAAACACGATCAAAAAAATGTTGAGGCACACCATTCAAACTTTTTTCTCATGTTATATACATTTATTGAAGTCGATTCTTCAGTGTGACTCTGAGCTCCCAGCTTACGCTGGGTTTTGACAAATTATTTTAGTTAGATTTTTGAATCTTATTCAACCCTTTGCGGCACACGTGTTCTAAATGAACGGATTTTCCTGGAAATTGGTATACGAAGGTCTTTTGGGTCACTGGTTACGAATCTGACCTCAGATTTTGAAAATTCAAAATGGCAGATCCAAGATGGCGGTCAAAAACTTGAGATGTCACCCGATTCCATTAAGAATCACCACATAAGGGTTTTTGGGGTCACTGACTACAAATTCGAACTCAGATTTTAGAAATTCAAAATGGTGGATCCAATATGGCGGCCAAAAACTTGAAATATCACCGCATTTCATTTAAAACCACCATATAGGGGTTCTTGGAGATGCTGACTACGAATCTGACCTCAGATCTGGAAAATTCAAAATGGCGAATCTAATATGGCGACCAAAAACTTGGAATATCACCGGATTCCATTGAACATCACCTTATAGGGATTTATGAATGATTTATATCAATAAAAAAAACATACCAAATTTTTTTCAAGGAATAATGATTTTTTTTCTTTGAAAATCGCAATTTCAATACCAAAATAATCATCAACGTGTTATTGATTATTCAAAACATGACCTAGTATCATTCCTATGGAATATGTCAATAACAACCAGGGGTTGGAGAATGGAAAATTGTCATAACAAAAAAAAATAATGTATTTTTGAATCACGCTATCAAATTTTCTTAAATACTTCGAAAAATATTTTTAAAACTTCAAATGTTCTGAGAAAAAGTTCCCTGTAAGTTTGTTGTCTTAAATTTGAAAAATAAACGAAATCAAAAGAATAAGGATTTTTATGTAATTTGTGCAGATGAGTGTTTATAACTGTGTGTTTACAAATAACAGGTGTTTGTAACATTCTTCATGATCAATTTCCATGAGTACTATTATAAACGAAATTTTTCTTATGAAAACCTGTTACAATCAGTATTATAAGCGAACCGCATGCAAATTTTCATGTGAGTGCTTCTTGTTTGTTTTGTAAGATGAAGCCAACGATACCATAGAATGAAGTATAATTGAAGACAAATTTGTAATATGATGGTCGGTTTATTCAGTTGATATTGTTTTATCAAGAAGACATAAAATATAAAAAATTTCAGAAAAATACCTTTTTCGGTTGAAAATTTCGATATAAATAATCGGCGCAAAATTTCTATGGTGGTTTTGTAGGAGTTTACTCTGATGGAATCACGTATCGGTTTCTTTATAATGTCATTTATGTACAAAGATCCGATGAAAAACTCATTTTCCTAAAAGTTATAATCTTCGAGTGGGTGTTATTTGTGAAACCATAACTGTCGATGTTTGGAAGTCGAATACTTCAACAATTTTTGAAGCACATCATTGTCCTTCATAGAGTATTTGTCCGAAGCCTGAAACTAATCGAAAATGTAAGGGAATCGACCCTAAGTTGATGCGCGCGATTTCAACCTCTCTGAGTGTTGGAGGGGACATTTTTACTGAAAGATCGGAGGGGACATTTTGGCTCTAAATCTGAAATAACTCCTGCGCGTAACGCAATATTGAAACAAATTTTGGTATACTGCTTCGCTCCAACGTACTATTCAATTTGATGAGATATAGAAAGATGTGTTTTGAAAACTCTTGCGATGAAGTGATATAATGGAAGGGACATTTTTTTTACGAAATCATGATTTTCGATTTTTCGAAGTTGAATACTCCAACAATTTTTGAAGCACATCGTTGTGCTTCACGGAGTGTCTTTCCATAGCCTAAAACTAATAGAAAATCCAAGGAAATTGATCCTAAGTAGATGCGCGCGATTCCTACTTCTAAAAGTGTCGGAGGGGACATTTATAATTTCAAAATCGGGACACAAATTCGCGGTGTTTTTGACAGATATTGGATTGATAGCACAGTGTCATACTCATGTAATTTGAGTAGCTTGAGGTGTAAAGTGTTCGGCTGATTTTTGTTGAAACGTTCCAGTAACGCGCAGAAATGTTGTGAGCAAGCGAAGGAGTCAATTTGTACCCAGGGACAAATCAAAACTCATGTTTTTCGTACTTTGTTCAATCAATATAAGTTATATCCGTTCTTAAGAACTTCTGCGATCATCTTGAGTTATTTTTCCTACATTAGGAAGTCTGAATTGATATTTTCACGCACACAAAATTGGATTTCATCCACAGGATTGGTTATGAATGGAGAGGGACAGAAAAATGACGCTTTCCGTGGAAATGCCCAAATAAGAGAAAATGAGATTTATCGAATGAACAAAAATGTGATGAATTGCAAACGGTGTGAGTGAAATGAAATATTCCTCAACAACCGTATACACAGAATGATTGAATCTGTATTGAAGTGAATGATAATCTTATCAATTGAAGTATGTAATTGCTTAAATCGAGCGTAAGAAATGGATTTACGAAACATTAATGGATGTTATTAATTGAACATAACTTTCGAATATTTCATGATTCATCGGTGAAATTGGCTGGTGTATTGAGTTTCAATGAATTTATTGAAATATTTATTTGATTAGAGAAATCAGAAAATATAGTTTATGAGTTATATCAAATTTGGAATTCGTTTCAATGAAAAAATCTGAAAAACATACGAAATCAATTTAGCAATTAATTAATTTATTCAATTATATAAATGAATAAAACATATTTCCGTATGAATTAATACAAAAATATCACAGAGATCGTGAACGCAGTTTAATCGTTATCTTGAATGTTGAAATCAAGCGAAAATTAGCACTCTATCATCAGTATATATTGATTAATAATAATTTTGCAATCGTTTATAGCGATAATAGTGAATTATATGTAATAAATGAGAATCGAGAATTACACAGAAAAAGAAGGATGAAATGTACGTCATGTATGAAAGAAATTTGAATGCGGTGGAAATTGAAATCCGAACCTGAACTGGCGCAACATCAGTCCCAGTGCTGGAAAATTCAAGCAATAATCACAGGTCCAGTGGATTGAGCAGTACGGACTTGGAGTTCAAATAATAACGCTTCACATAACGTACGGTACTGGAATTACAATACTGCTGGTAGTGGCATTTTGCGTGCGCTTTGTCTGCACTGTAAAATATATACGCAGCAACCGGAAAATTTCGATCATGCGATAGAAAATCAATGTCCTAAAAATGTATCTGAAATTTCCCATAAATTGAACTGGAAATTCCAAACTTCATTCCCCAGTCAATTTCCAGTGAAATACGGGAAATTCCTA
This sequence comes from Gonatopus flavifemur, assembly GCA_018340375.1. Lineage (NCBI taxonomy): Eukaryota > Metazoa > Arthropoda > Insecta > Hymenoptera > Dryinidae > Gonatopus > Gonatopus flavifemur. Next base: position 24,161,775 of record JAFFJZ010000004.1, read on the forward strand.
ACGCATATATATATTAATTACTTCCGAATATTTATGTGAAGTTTCTCGCAGACATTTTTTACAGTGTGACAGCATTCCACGTGATGATAATTGGGGGAACAGTTTTGATTGCATGCAAGTCAAATTTTAGAGTATCCAATATCGATCAACAGCTGTTTTTCAACACTTCACCTTCGTATCATGGAACATCGATACATTTACCCAGACAGCATAACGCGCTCCTCAGATTTTGATGAAATGTTCGACATACAGGTTCTATGAACAATCTATAGACGTTCTCAAGACACATAAGCATAAAGCTGGCGATTTACAAGACCCAGTGTTGTTAAATTTTGCCTTGGTAAAAAAAGTCTATTCAACCCGATTGATTGATGAAATTTAATACAAACTCTGCAACGGTAAATCAACGGTCAAACCTATTGAATTCCGATTGAATCCAGACGGATGCAACTCAATTCGATCCAACTAAAGAGCATGATAATCAATTCGTTCACTCGAAGTATACAGTATACTGTACGAAGCTGAAAGTAGATTTTTTGTCGTAACTGTAAAACTTTATTTGCAATCTTAGTATACCTGCATAATCGATAGCAGTTCTATGCTATCAGCCTATTCTATAGTGTGCAATATTTTTTTCATGCTTGGAAACAATGAAACATTCGAAGGTCCATTGAACATTCCATGAACGTGAATTCACGTACAATGGACGTAAATTTAACGTAGAAGGTTTGTTTTCTCTGGAGTACCAACTGAATTCTAATTTCTGGGACAGAATTTTGTAACGATTATTCATGATTTGTGAATGTTTTCATACAAGAGGAATAATAGAGATTCATAAATATCTGTTGTAACCTAATCTGTGTGTACGAAATTGCTCTTTATGGAGTTTACATGCCTCGGTTTTCCTTATCGAAAGAAAACCAACCAGTATTAGAGAAACCAATTTTCTCAATGTATTTTCTATCAGTTTAACCATCGAACTCAATATCCTTCCACATTGGTTCTCTTGGGAGTGGAAGATTATGTTGTATGGGTACGAGATTTTTGAATGTTGTTGAAGTTTGAATCGTTTATAGAAACGCCATGAAAATTCAAACTCACAAAATCTGATGAATTATAGTTATTAATCTTCTTCAGTTGACTTCTCAGAACTGGAAATGCCGCAAAATTTTGGGCGTTTAACAGCCGAGTAATTCGTTATTCGATTACCAATCCGGCAATATGATTTTGAATGCAATTTCAACGTACATTTTGAATCATTTCATACCGAGTGCACAAGATTCCCCAATTGAATGTGTTATTCCAATAACAATGGTTCATCTATACACTATGAGTATCGATTGAACGCTGGGAGAGACCATTGAACTGCCTTGACCGTACAAATATTGAGCTCCTCACATGATATCAGCTATTACGTCTCCTTTACTTCCAGTTACTGTCGGAAGTATGAATTACGTAAGTCGTTCCTAGGTCAAGGATTGATTCATTACGTGTAGGTTGAATTCAGAGTGAAATGATGAGGCTATTTGTGAAATTTCAGTATTGAATTCAAGGGCTAACAAAACTATAACACTGCTAATATTTTTTTTACTCTTGAAACACGCTGTATGTATTTTATTCATCATAAGTTTCATCAAATATATATCTTTACGGATACCCGATAAAATCTATAAAAAGTTACGACTGGGTGTAATGGTTTTTTTCCAATGACGAATTACGATTCGGTTTCTATTGGTAAAACCGTACTTGACATATCTGAAAAAATCTCATAAATTTTTATGTACATGAATATCGATTTGTTTGAGAATAAAGAGTCATAAGAATCTTATTTATAGGTTCTGATGAGATTTTTTCATGGAATATATTTTTGGAATTCATCAAAAATTCGTTGTCGACAAATTCTGTCAGGATTTTGTTGTATGGATCATTTTTTTTTTTTTTGATCTATTGAATGATATATTCTGCTAAAAATATTGCCGTGATTACTAAGTTTTAGCTACAAAACAATAAATTTCGTTGCCATAGCTAAAGAATAGCTATCATAGCTAATTCCTCCCAATTTGAATATCAATATCATTGTTTTCCTGTGCGCTTTGTTTATTCTTCCAGGGTGTCCAGCGTCGGTGTGTCACTGAATTCCCTGACTTTCCTCTGACTTTTCAGAAATTTTCCCTGAAGGCATATTCCTGAAAGGAATTCAGTTTATTCTTCATTAAATGAATAATTTGTTTGAACTGATCGAAATAATTGAAAATCATACTCATAAGATCAAGAGATTGATTCATTTTTGTAAGTTATAGTGATAATCTGTATACAAATCTTTTAATGTTAATCATCACATCAATCTCTTTGAGAACAGAAATGAATTATATTTTAAAATAACTTCATAAAGTAAAAACAAAAAATTTTTTATAAAAAACAGATGACTCTCATACTGGGATAAGATATGATAACCAGCCTTTGAAATTGTTTGCTGCTATTCATACATGAATATATTTTAGTGAATAATAAATAAATATTATATGATAAAAATGTTTCTTAACCACAAAAGTATCAAAATATAAAGAGAAAACTATGAAAATTTACAAAACATCAAATAAACCATAATTGAGATTGCCTAATGTTTTCTAAGTTTCCTTCAATAGAACAAAATTCCGGCGATGATCTGAATAACATCGTCAGAATATCTCCAGGATGTTTTATATCACCATCTTTTCGACATTCTGCAGACATCCCAGGATATTTCTGAGATCAACTGAACGATATTTTGTACAGAAAAATTCCAATAATCACGTATATAAACAAATTTACAAAATATGACTCGCGGTTGAAAGAAATTTCTTCAGATTTTATTTCCACCAATGTTGTATGAGTCTGACCAGGATGACCTTCTCTCTAAATCTGGAAGAGTGTAAAATCGCACGTTTCACTCCACTAAGTGTCAGAAGTGAACCTGTCCGCTTCGAGTGGAATTTTCACTTGTTTCGAGTGACCTCTCACTCTTTTAGAGTGAAAAATTCACTCTAGCATCGGAGTGGTTGTGAGTTTCTAACCTCAAACCTCAGAATATCACTCTAAAAGAGTGGAAATTTCACTCGAAAATTCGACTGGCTCACTTCTGGCTGGCTAAAGAGTGAAATCTCACTCCAAAGATTTTAGAGAGTTGTGAAAGAAAACCCACATTGAAAGTGTCGATTATTAGAAAACTCCCACACTGAGAATTAAACTCAGCCTCTATCATATCACCGGACCTCCGAGATGATGTGGATACTCTCAAAATATCATTTATTGGAAAAATTGCGACGAAGTTTTGAAAAATTCGCTGAAAGGAAAAATGAGTAGGTCATGGGAGAGTAAATTTTCCCAAGTGCTGGCTCAGATCGATGGAGAATTGTCAGTAATTCGTTCTTGTGAGATATAGATCAATCCACTCAGGATATTTTGAAATGAATTATAAATAAGGCACTGAATTCATGATTTTTTCACCGTTAGTTACCGGATTCTATCAAGTTTCAATTTGGGATGACGAAACATTCTATTTCTGCAAATAATATTGCTACTGAAATATCCTCTTAATACTTCATTTACAACAAACTTTGTATATTTTCCAACATAAATTTTCAGATCATTGCAGAATATCATATGTACAATATTCCAATTGGAAACTCACAGAATATTTGTAAGAAATTGTTTCCAGTGAGATATTGTAATACCCTGGGAATATTACTGAGACATTGAGTACTATGTGTGTTATAAATTTTCATTTGAATGGTTCGATAAATTATACTTTCTCTTAAAAAGGACTTCCCTGACTATTTTGAAAATTTCCTGACATTTCCCTGACTTTTCCATGCCACATGAAATTCCCTAACCGCTGGACACCCTGTTCTTCCATCCTGCTCCCATTTCTACCAGACTAGGGAATCTAGATCATCTAGACTAGGGAAGTTCAACTGAATGTAACCGCATCTCACTTGAAAACTTGAGTAGGATTTAGTGTTTTTCAGAGTTCCAGCATTTGTATTCGGTGCTTACTTCTGATTAAAACAGGGGTAGTTTTGGCTGCACCTTGAAGCAAGCTGATATTCAAGACGGAAATAACTTTTACTTCTCAGTGTTGAATCTTCAATGAACCATTGATGGACCTAATCCAGTGATTCCCTAACCAGCGTTCACTCTTTGACAGTGTGTAACGGTCGACCACCTTCCCTACGCAAAACCTACCTATAAAGCCGCGTACTGGGTACAACGACCTGACTTATCTCACCTTTTTCGAGCAAAGCATCTAATGTTAATAGACTAGCCGGGATCGAGAAGTGACGGTACTCGCGCTGGCACCTCCTTATAATCCCAAGAGGGTTCATTTCTCACGCGGGAGACTGCCACGATCCTAGCGGACGCGAGCGTTTGTCACGATTCTTACCTCTGTCTTGTTCTAAACACAGGCTATCCCGTGTGATTTTCGCGCATGCGTTACGCATGCGATGATTCGATACTTCGATACTGAGATCCAAAATAGTCGCTCGAGAGGTTGTTTACAAACTGTCATCGTACAGCTTGTTCCCGATTCGCGCCGCGTGTTTTATATTAATAATTCGTAAAGTTTATCTCGGGAAGCTTATCGTATCGTTATTTAATTCGCGAGTGTTAAGTGATTTCATAAGCGTGACGCGGAGGATGTCCTTTTCCACGGAGGTTTTCATTCCTAAGGTAATACCTTATTATTATTCCAACCACTTAACTTAAATAACCTGGATTATAATTTATTCACATCTGATTCTCTCTTATTTTACAGGTAATCTATGTTGCGAGATCCAGCCAGGTAGTGTATATAGTTATCGTTTCTCATTTCAGTTCTTATTCCATTTTCATTCATTCCTTATATCCTTACAGGTGAACTATGTTACGAGAACATTGGATATTAGCCAACCTAGAGGAGGGAAACCAGGGCGGAGGAAGTACGTGAACCCCATTCTACGTGGGACGATGTAGGACTCCAATCCTCTACGCTGGCTCGACGACCGGACTTAATGAGCATTGCCTTTGCAATGCTCCCGATGTAATCTTTTTTACTATACGACTTTATGTCGCATAGTTATGCGAAAAATATTCATTACTATCAAAACTACGGTCAATCGAACGGGATAAAAGCGATCATCTGTGGGAATTAAATTCAATTACTTCAATTCAATGCTTGATAAATATCACCAAATACGCATTAGACACAGAATAAATGTATTTGATTTAAATAGATTTTTTAATCGTCCGGGTCCAAAAAACCCGGGTGCGTGGTTAAGGGTTAACCTTGTTGCTTATAAAACGTTGATAACCAAGCGACAATGAACGCTGTTAAAATTCTGAAGCTTAGACTTTCTGATTTTTAGTGGACATTCCATTCTTAAAATTATATAGAAGTGCGAGTAAAATTCATCGCTCATCCCTACTATTCCAATTTGTGGGTCTTGAATGAAGAAACTCAGTTCATAGAAGAAAAACTGCACTGAAAAATTCCAAAACAAACTAAAAAAGGTTTTAAACTCTAATCAAATTGATTGGAGAAATCGAAAAGATCTAATTGACTCCCAGACTTGAAATCAGGGTATCTACCAACCTGGAATTCCAACGGAATCGATCAATCACAACATTTTTTGAATAGAATAGCCGATGAAGTAAATGAAAAGTACCAGGAATGGACACCCCCCTCTAAATCAAACAGTAAAAATAATAATTCGAATGTCTTCAACGTCATACATGACCATAAGAGTTTTTATTTCATTTACTGGAGGCTATACTGGTATCACGTTTTCACGTTCAGCTCATCCAATTAGTTACAACTAATGTTATAAATTAACGTGAGTTACAAGCGCAATTAGAAACATCAAAGTACAACAGTGATGAATGCTCAGAATCCCACGAGAATTTAATTATTCACCTGCAAACATATTCCAGATAAAACAGCATATTACGATATCCTGTGAAATTACGAGCTCAATCAACAACTTGAGAATTCTGTGATAATTAATTATCCTTGACACTGTGGGTGATTGCACTAAACCAACTGGCATGAAACTTCATTTGCGCCAAGAAATATTGAGTATCAAGGTGTATGTATATCGACAGATTTATCATCATTTCAAATTAACTTATTCTGTTCGACCAAGTATAATTTATGATGAGCATGTAAGGAATTTTATTCATAAAAATCATCAATCGTTCCAATAGCGATTTTCGATTTATGCATTCAGAATATCATGCGTGGGTATTTTTGATCATTCCTACAGATCTATGAAAAGTAGTACTGTTCCTGATAAGTGTACACTGAAGCTTTCAAAGAATTGTTACCATGAATGTCAAAACGCACATCTTTAATCTCCATTATATGAAATACGCGAACAAAACAACCTTGATTCTCATCAACCTGATGTCCTTTATTCTACTCTAATCTTGTATGAATGCTCAAATACGATGTGTAAAAGTGATGGATAATATTAACCATTAAAAAAAAGATGTTGAATCAATATCAGCTATCAAGTATGTAGACAATTCCTGGTATATTGTAATTTCAACCCGCCAAAAATGCATTCATAGTAGTTTCCAATTCTCAAAAAATATCCTCATCTCGAAAATATGTATAAAGAACCAGAGGGCTCCGCCCCCTGACTGCTTCGCTTCGCTCAGCAGTCCGACCCCCTTCAAAATTCGCTTCGCTCATTATGAAAAAACCGTAGCCTACATATGCTCGCTTCGCTCGCATCTTGAACAATTCAGATATCCGAGGATATATGAAGAAGCAATCATCGATTTTTCGCTCGACTGAAAATATTTTTGATGTAACATTCAGAAAACCTGAAACCAATTGCCAACCATTCTTTGTACAATGTTCAAATGATTGAGAAACATGGTTCTGAATAACTGCAGAATTCGGACAAGAACTGTCCTGGTGGAAGATAAGCGTGGAAGTGCGACGAGAGCGTGAGATGAGAGTCAATTAAGCGTAACGGAGGACTCTCCGTGGGAGAGCGTGATCAGAGAGAGATCTGGGCGTGGTTTGGGAATAAATTAGAATATTTTTACGCTTGATTTGTTTCAATAACTACTTTCTAGACTTTTGGATTCTCACTGGGGTGGAGTTGTCATAACGTCAACCAGCTTTTGAAGAGTGTTCGGATACAAGAAAGCTGCCAAGGCAAGATCGAAACTCTAATTTTTCTTGAACATTTGATCCTGGATTTGGATTAGGTCCCCCCGACAATCTACAGGATCCATGTGCCATATGAATCTGTCTATAAATGCGAAGACGACTAAATTCATGTCCGTCATGTTGGATCCGCTATCTTGAATCCATTCTCAGACACCAGATTTTAATTCTGCACCCTCGAAAACCCCTAGAACCCATGTTACAAATATGTACCTTTGTTTCATTGATGTATCACTAACATGATCTAAATCCCAGGATTTGGCAAATATTTTCTTTCAACACTACAAGACTCTTGGTCGAAATCAGGTCCTATTCTTGATCTTGTCTCGACTCTTGTGTCCTAAAGTCTTGTCTTGATTTTGAAGACAAGGCAAGATCAAGACAATTCTTAGTCTTGATTCCACCCCTAATTGGTGCACCTGATTCCGCTACATTCGAACGGGATTATTCAAAATGTATTCAGAGTTCATATTCAATGCATGGAGAATACATTTGGAATATACAAAATGTATTAAGAAAAACACCCATATTTTTTAAAACAGAATTCGAAATACTTTCCGTGCTAGGAAGTGCATTTCAGGAGCTTTTTTTTGTTGTATGGAAGCAAGCACCATTTCCAATATTGGATGACGTGCACCGTAATACGCTGGTGAAAGGGAGTATAGCGCATTCATTTTCCCCTTCCTTGAAAATAGTCAATGTTCTTCGCGCTTTAGGGTATTGTTGTTTGGAAACGTTATTTGCTTAAGGAGATACTAGCGACAATATCGGACCTCTCTTTCCATCTTATAGGCATGTCCTTTCCTAACTAATGCCTCGGATTGTATCATCTCAAGAGTGCAATGAGTTAAGTTTGAGAATCCTGGAGTCACAATATATCGAATTTTTTGTGGACTCTATTAATGTACTGAAAATTTTATGCAAAGTTACTGAAGTTCTGTCAAGACAATGCCAATTAGGAATATTGCACCCCCCAGGAAAATGACGCTCGGATTGATTGATAGACTTCTGTTATCCCAATTGAGGAATAATTTTTATCGAAGTGGGATAATTCATGAAATATTCAAAACTACTGGGAGTAGATGCTCCAGAATATTTGATGTGTGTTCCTATAGGGATTAATCATCAGAAACCGTCTTCCTTGAGGGGATATTAGCGATGGTATCTGAACCCTCTTTCTATCGTATAAGAGTGTCCTTTTCTAACCAACATGCTGGAACATAACCGCTAGTAATCCCTTAAATGTATAGTGTATGTCCGAGTTGAAGTGATCCTTCTGTTCCCCTTAGATATGGAAGATTAGGAAATTCCTGCCACTTTGAACAGCAAAGGAAGAGGATATAGCTCCTCTTTGCAAATTTGCTGTTTTTCCATATACAGAGCGAAAGGAGCATTTTGCGATTCGGGTGTTCATGAGTCGTCTTTTGAACGTTTTTTTGTGCCTTGAATTCGATTGGATTCAATTAGTAGGTTGAGAAATATGATTTCTATAATTGAAGACCTCCATAAATGTGTTTGGATGTCAACTTTACATTCATTTTAAACGTATGAATAATGATGGAATTAAGTCCACATACAAATATCTCGAACTCGATTTTGGGTTATAAATTCCTATTCAGAGAAGGGAATCCTCTCAACTAAGTACAAACATGCTTGATAATTGCAATCTATTCCGATGAAATTTAATTAGAGTCCTAATTAATGAGTTTTGATTATTTTCATTCACCTTATAATTAAATTAATCCCTTCTCATCGAGTCCTTCCCCCACTCCCTTCCTCTTCTCCAAGAATAGATCCACCCTGATTCTTCTGTGTCTATTCATTTTATTCTTTGCTCCTCCAGCCTGCAATTTCTCCGAATCATGTGCACAATGATAGGTTTCAAAAGAATAATCATCCAGTCAAAATTTTTCGACGCGTGCGTTTGTTCTGTATGGTGGCAGGTAAAAGATTAGATACGAAAGAGGCGGAGAGAATGGGGCGTGCATGAGTGAGAATCGAGATATGTCCCTCAGGGTAGGACTAATAAGAATTAAAATACAACTGAGCCCTTGAAATAATTCACCGACACCCACGCGCGCGTACGTTTGTATCCAGAAGACCTCCAAGAAACAGGAACAGGTGAGAATTGTGCGAGATATTCAATATTCACTCGCGCGTAAGTTTCCCATGGCATTCGTGGAAGTGTTCCATCAGATGCAGATACTGAGCATATTTTTCAAACCTTTCCTATGTATCATTCAATGAGAATTCGTTTGTATTTCATACATCGAAAACACACGCTGTCGAGAGAAATGAATGTAAGGAATGATTATGCAATGGCGGAAAAATTATACTGTGAAGTATACTGGAGAAATTCAAGTACAATGCTTCCTCTTTTCACGATTTTAGAAGGGGAAAAGTTTGAAACCTAACGGTTTTTAGTGATACTCAGTGCAAAAGCACGTACTTGAAGGAAAATATTTGGAATATTACATCCAGAGGAACATATAAAAAAGTACTGTTTTCGTTTCTAATTTGGAGCTGCACTTGAAGTTAGTATGATAACAGTAATCTTTCATTATAGTGGCATGTCAGACTTCCAGATGGTATGTTGAAAGATTCCCTGCCTCTTGGATTAATTATCACATCAACTTCAAGGTTATTCCCTGCTTAATGACAATCACAATGAACTTGAATAGCATTTTTTTGTAGGATACTGTAGTTTCTATTGAGAAAATTAGATGTGTGAAAATAATATCCTCATTGAAAAGCAGAGGACAAGATATGGATATTGGGAAATTCACGGAATAAATTCAATGTAATATAGAAATGATGTTATGCATGACCGTTTTGAGAATTTTCATACAAAATCTTGATCGACAAAAAATGAATCTTCCGCCTTTGTACATTATAATTTTTTTGTTAGACAAATAATCAATGTTTTATATATATACATATATATATTGCCAATAAAGTAAATGGAAATAATGTTGCTACATGTGATACTGAAAATTTTGCTGCCTCCGCAGATAATTTGCAGCTGTGGCTAAATAACACAAGCCAACAAGCGGCAAGTCACAGGAACTATATTACATTTTTTTCTCAAGTATTGTGGCGCATTGGGTCCAAATCTGGTTTCAAAATTGTTCTATTGCGCCAGGTTTTTGAAATATTTCAACCTAAAAGTGTGAAAAACACTGTTGTTTGACTGATTTGAGGTCACGTAACGGCAAAAGGTTATTTTTCCTCACAAAACCAGTAGGTGCACTTCAAACTATGATTTATTCTCTTTCAAATGCCGTTGTGTTTGCTCACATATCTTATTTTTTCATTGAGATACATAAGATCCAAAGAGTCTGTATTCTAGCAGGAAGATTCTAAGCAGCTTCGTGGGACTTTTCAAATACGTTTTCAGCATTTCCAACCTCTTGTGTTGCTTAGGCTTGTTGTGTTAGTAAGTTGATGATGCCATTCTTGTGAAATTTCTCTCCTGTCTGTTGTGAATGAAGTTCCTCTGAAAATCTCTGAAAATTTCCCTGAATTTCACTGCAAAACTCTAAATTTCACTGAAAAACTCTGGAAAACATTGGAAAAGTCTGGAAGAATCTGAAAAGCTCTGAAAGCTTATGAAAATTATCACTCATCGGGTTCTATTAACCACCTAAAGATATCTTGAAGACATTTTACAAGAAATATCTTTGAGAATTGTAAAAAATACCTTCAACAAACTTCAAGGCATTTAACATGAATCTGAATGAACTTTGAGAAAGAAAAGAAAACTTATTGAGATCTTTCTATCTCCCCATGTGTGTATGGAACCGATGTTCCAATCATGGACCAAGCTTGGCACAAAACCTGCCGAGACTTGTCTTGAACAATTCAATAAACTTGGCCCAGGCTTGGGAATGATAAGATCAAGACAAGCTTTGGCAGGGTTGGCATCTGTGGGTCCAACCCAATTGGACCCAGTGGGTTTTTTCGGGTGGGTACGGATTGAAAAAACCCTCAAAAACCCAGTCAAAAACCCACATGGTGCTCAATTGAATGGTTATTTAATACAATGTATTTTTCCATGTTGTTCTTCTTTCTAAATTTGCATCAGTAGAATTTCATTGATTCTACAGTTATAAGTATCCCACTGGATAGAATTGGATGAATTTTACTACGTTATGAATTAATACTCACTATTCAGTGAGTGAAAGCTTACCTAAAGCTCGAAATGATGATTGATCGAAATGAGTCATATTTCATTGGGAAACTCAACACCGAAAAAAATAATTTATTTGATCGAATGAACTGAAGTTAGTTGTGAAAATGAGTTCCGAGTAATAAAAGAATAGAAGCCGGTCATAAAAGCTGTAGTTAAGGCAACTTCAGATTAGTAACAGCAACTAAAGTCAGAGAAATTAAATTTGAATTCAGTTGAGCCAACGCCCGTTTTAGTTATCCAAATGTCAACAACTGTATCTAGTTGCTGGAACTAATTTGGAGTAAGGGTAACTAATAATTTTTTTCGGTGAGTGGATACTCACCAATGCAGTGCATTGGAGTGAAATACTAATAATCGCGATCCAGTGGAATTCCACTGATCTAAATACGGGAAGTTATTTAATTGAGATTTGTTCAAATGTTGCTCGAATACCGTTGAAAGACTTGTTCATTGAAGTGTGATTTTTTTTATGAAAACGAATCCGTGAAAATTGCCCAGAACTTTTCATGCATATGTGGTACGACTAGCCATTGTTTTGGATCGTCGTTTTGTATTCTCGAAACCTTCCAAAGCATTGCCTAGCCAGATTATAAACGCTCGAGGAATGTTGAAAAATTTCAAAAAACACGTTTCCACTAAAAACCACACCTCCACTTATTAGTCAATAGAATGTGATAACTTCCTTCAAGTATAGAAAAATATGGGAGATGAACATTAATAATTGAAAATGAATTCAATGGAAAACAATTTGTACAATGTAGATTTTGATTATGACGAGACAGCATTTAATATGATTCAATAAAATAGCATAAAATCATAATTTGAATATGAATGTTCATATTTCGGTACAAATACAACGGTACATATTCATTCTTAATATCTACATAATGGATGAGTTTGATAACTCTGTTTATTTTTCATACACTGAGGGAAGAAATTCATTGGGACAAAAAAATATTACATCCAATGGTATCTATAAAATATTTTTTGAGATCAATGAAATTTTACTCCAATGGATGAAATGGTTTTTCAGTTGATGAAATACTTCATGCGGTCAAAAACCATTTCATTCATTCGAATAATATTCAATTGGTTCAAAGAAATATTTTATAGTTACCATTGGATGAAATATTTTCTTGCCTCAATGACTTTTTTCCCTCAGTGTACTTATATGGGGTTTTTGTATTTTTTTTATTCAAAAAAAATATCATAATAAAAATGAGGGTGAACTACCGAGTAAATGAACGATGGCCTAATGGAATAAAGATTCATAAAAGAAGTAACTATTAAAAATTTCTACTACGTTAAAATAATTCGGTTTTTTTCAAAATAGTAACAACTTCTTATGAAAACAATCAAATTACTTTAATGTAGCAGAAATTTTCAATAATTACTTCTTTTATAAATCGTTGATCTACTGGGTAGTGCACCCTATTTTAGAAAGTCTTAGTTGTAGTTAATCATCGTGTTGTTCATTTTGATAAAATTTATATAGTTTAACTAATTTAGTGTCCCTTTCTGGAACTAGTCTATTCCTCAGACTATTCTAAATATGCCCGAATGAGGAAAAAATTCTTTCAATCCCAGCACTGCTAGGTGGACACCTTAACAATTTGGCAAGAAACATGCAAAACCACTTGGTAGATTGTTTTGATGTGCAGTGTGGTCTTGCATCAAAAGTAGAATGGACACAACATACAAGGATTTGTAACGTCCAATTTGAATTGTGGCGATGCTGATCGAATTGCAGTAAAGTGCGTTAACGGTTGGAGTAAATTGCACTTGGAAATTTCACTAGTTTCAAACTTGATTTCAGCTCATGTAAACACAAATCTTGGTCCAATTTCAATCTGATCGAGGCCCAACCTTGAAAGCTCAGGCCAAAGTCGAACAAAAATTTATCCCAGATTGGTGCTCACATGAGAGATTAGATGAAAAGTAACTTTTTAGTTTATTCGGTATTTCCTGGTGACAATATAAAGTAGAATGGAATATAGTAGGGAGTCTTTTGGCAGAATCGACATGATTTGACAATCACTAGTCGCTTTCAGAGAACACTAGAGAATGACTAGCGGTGGTCAAATCATGTTCATTCGGCCAAAAGATCCCTTACCATGGAATATACATATGTAAATGTATTATTCTATATCATCATATACGGAAAATGATAACATAGTACGATAAAAATGAAGATTAGTAGGTCATACTAAGAATCATCAGAGGAAACCAATGCCAATCAGCATTGCCAGTATTCCCTAGAAAAATCTTCAGTATCTAATGATTGGTCATTTCTTGTACAACTGGCCAATCATATTTTCAATTTGGGAAGAAATGACCAATGACAGAAAATCTGGAGATTTCTCTAGGAAATACTGGCATCACTGATGCCAATTTGATAAAACCCGAAAAAACCCGGAAAAGCCCGAAAAAACCCGAAAAAACCCGAAAAAACCTGATTGTACCCAGTGGGGCGGGTTTTGAAGAAAAAACCCGGGTTTTTTCCAACCCTGAGCTTTGGCCAATGGTTCGTTCCAGCCTAGTTCAAATGATTCGCCAAGCATTAATCAATGCTTCTTTCATCACAGATACTGATGAGAAGAGTAATTTGATCCATATTTCACCTCAAAGTCCTTCCTCAGAATACCGTACATGAATCATCTTGGAACGATAGATTTAATGTGCCAAGACTGGGACGAGCTTGGGTTTTTCCCAGTCTTGTGAATCCCTGCATGGGAAAAACATCTCGAAATCCTATAGAGAGTTCTGCAAGATCAGTTGATTTCCGTGTATGATCACATTTCAAAGTAGCCTATCACCATTGAGTCAAGTTTTATTCTTATTTAGATCAAATATATCTATCTTAGTGTTTGAAACTGGAGTGTGGGGCCAATCATGGGGAGGAGATTGGACTGATCTTGGCCCGATAGTTGTGCACAAGTCTTAATCCATTGTAAACTCGGAATTCGGTCACTTATTGAAAACACTGTGCCACTTATGTGGACACCATCGGCTTAAATAATCATCTCAACGAAGGCTTGACTTTCACGCTTTTGCCAAGCTTGTACCAAGTGCAATGGCCATTCCGAAGATACCAACAAATGTCCCACGAGTAACTATCCATTGGAAACAGCAGGACAATCATGGAACAATATTGATCCAATTATTTTTAACGGAGGTTTGTTCCTGATACACGTGCCAATCCTGGGACAAGCTTGGGTTTTTTTCCAGTCCTGTCAATACCTGCATGGGTTAACATGAACTAAATCCCAGGATTTGGCAAAGATTTTCCCTCGACACTACAAGACTCGTTTTTCCACTGAGATTTTTTTGAGTATTTATGAATAGTTCTGAAAAACTCTGAATTTTTCTGAGAATCACTGAGACTCCTTGGGAAAATCCCTGAGAGTTTCAGTGATTTTCCGTGACATTTTTCCACCAGGGTTGAGTATTGTATATTTCATGAATTGGGAAGAAGCTTTTCAGAAGGTACTAGTGCACAGTTCTGCATGGTTGTCGGAAAAGATGAAAATGAAATATTTCAAGGCGTTCGCAATGGAGTGTTACAAAACATTGTCAAGGATGAGGTCGATGGATGAAATTGAGTAAGCAAATTGTATTGAACATTTATTGCACATTTTTGCAAAGAATGGATAACCAAACCGTATTCAATTTGACATACTGTATAATAATGAAACTTTCCTAAAGTGTAATCTCATTGTTTCGTTTGTCTTCTTCTTATCGCGTGAGTTTCTATATTTTCGGAAGACTTGATGGAATCATTCTGACAATCACAACTGAATAATTCAAATTTACTACAACGAGATAAAAGAACTCTAAATCACATGGAAAACTTTAATCAATATCGATTTGTGGCGTGAGCTTGATTTCACATAAATATTCATGTTTGATTTCGAATAGGTACTGTTAAGATTATGTTATCACATTCACTCAAATTATATACTCACATGCTGCTAAATATTCTCCCCTGTTTCCTCTGGGTAAGTACATTCGATATATGAACACTGGACTTACCTGAAACATGAAAAAATACGTATTAATACAATGATATGACATTATGATTGAAGTATTCATACACAGCAGGCAATCCAAAAACATTAATTTTTCATCACTCGTCAAATCTCTTACTTCGAAGAAATTGCACAGAGTGAAATCAAAGTCACGAAGAATTCAGAGTTTCACTTCGTTCCAGCGGAAATTTGCTCAATATGCTCAACGTTTTCTTTTACGACATATGAAATAATGAGAAAAAAATTATCAAGAGGAAGTATGTCTTTTATATTCTCGTTTATTTTATCTGTGTCTAACGATCTCACGTTACGTGTGACGCGTACAATCACGGTTTATTTTCACTTTCGACCCGGCGGCGTACGTGCACTTGAATTTTTATATAGAACGTCAGCAAAATAACCTTTACTTTCGCTACCTGCTGAATGTGGAAGAACGTGATGTGCCCTTTTATGAACTGGATAATATAGGACGAAGGGTTGAAACATGGAAAAGTACATCCTACTGATCTAATTATATACAATATTTCTGATTTTAGCAGTGACTCAAATATCTATTTATCAATTTTGTGATATATATTCTGTTAGAAATATTCGTTTAGGTTTTAGAATGAATTATCAATTCGATTCGTTGATCGAGTTTCATTTGTTCGAAATCAGGAACAATAAATCATTTTTGAATCAAATTTCCGTTTTGTTTATTCTGTGACAAAAACGGAAAAAAGTGTATTATTAGGACCAGTTTCATACACTGATAAAAAATATCATACAATGATTACCGTAAAACGGGGCAATATTCACGGAAAAAAATTGGTTGAAATAATAATTCAACTTGTAAGCGGATATGGACTCACTTTTTGCTTTAAAGTAACCATTTTTTCTATAGATTTAATCAATTTTTCTGAAAAAATTATTCCAAATTCATTTAATCAATCAATACATTTGTTACTCTAACGAAAAAATGGGACCACCTATGTAAGAAAAATTAGATCAACTTGATCAAGTTAGGCATAAATTGTGTATGAAAATTGGCATGCAAAAACTATCAATGTTATTCGAAGAGAAGACCAATGGATGAGTCATTCAAACATGTAGTTTTCCATGCTCATTTTCATACACAATGTATGTCTAGTTTTGACCAAGCGATGTCTAATTTTTTCACATGGGTATATGCGCTTGCAAGTTAAATGGTTACTCAACTAATACACGTAGAGAAACTTATTCGGAAAGATTACCATTTTATTCGTAAACTACACTGTTAAAAATGTTTGTGAATTTAATATACGTTCATAGAAAAAAATACATTAATTTTCAAGGGCGCTATATGAATTTTATTCCATATTTGGATGTTGGAAAATCAATCACATATTTCATGAATTTCAAACAAAAGTTTTGAAATTCATTACAGTTTGTGAAAATTCATAACTGTAGATATTGAATTTCTGTATTTATTTGAATATTGGAAAATCAATCACATATTTCTCAAATTCCAAACAACGTTTTTGATATTCATCACAGTTTATGAAAATTCATAAATGTACATATTGAATTTTCATAATGTACATGAAATCAATGCGCAATTACACTTTGCGCATCTAATTATCACTTGTTCAATATGTACGATAACTCCAATGGTAAAACATAGTATTGAAAAAAGGCACACCCCGTAGGAAAAATTTTCCTAAGCTTTTTCCTAGACTTTTTCCTAGACATTTTCTTAGGTATTTTCCTAGACTATTTCTTAGATAAAATCTGGGAGTTTTTGCCAAGGACAAAAAATATATAAACACGTGTTCATGGTGTTTTCACTTCTAAAAACCCTCATATATGGTGGTTCTCCTCCAAAATGGTACTGATTCAATATCTAATTGAATATGAAAGAAAAAAAATAATAAAATCTCGCAAGATGGAAAAGTTTTTCTTCTGCAGTTTGAATCGAACGTGGGCCTTTTCGGTGTCGAAGCCAAAGATTTACCACTGAGCCATAGACCATGTTCTTATTGAGACATGCAGGAAGAGGGTTTATAATTGGTGTGTGGATCATTCTTATCGCATTGCTGTAATGAGTGAATTCAAAAAGTAAATATCATTGAAAAGATCATGTATGGAAATTTAAGAAATGCGAAACATTTCCCTTGCATCTTGAGAATTGCTTGCGTTATTGATGAAAATTACGTTTCAAGAAATACCAACTTATCATTCGAGTGAATATTTTTTCTGTAAGATCTCTTTGAACTGAATCTATGAAACAGTCTGAAATTTTCAAGGAAGAATCAGTGAAATTCATCGTAAAATCAAATCACCCCTGGTAAAAATTTCACAAATTTTTTCCTATGACTGATGAGGCGCTAGAGAGGAAAAACTGAGCACAAAAAACTAGCGAGGTACTGGTCAATTACTGATAAGTTGAATCCAACTAGCGTTGGTTGGTCAAAACTAGTGAGCTACTTATTAGTATGTAATAAGTTGAACTAATTGATAATGTGGAGTAAAACCATCTCTAATAATTATACAAGTGCTTAGTAAAATATATATAAAATGGAGAAGAATGAATTTTTCAATTCTAAAATGAATAAAATATTGTTCACACTTGATATCGGAAATGTCAGTACCCATACAGCACGTATTGCATAAAGATTTTTAAACAGCTGAACAGGTTTTTTCATTAATTTTTACACATAATTACAGGTGATATAAATGAGAAAGAAGATGTAACAAATCTGTTTGTATTTTAGAATTGAAATATAGTTTACGGATATGAGGTTGACTTCTTTGAATTGAAAAATAAAAATTAATTATTTTCGTGAAATGCGTGATCGTTAGTTCTTAATTAATATGTATTAAAAAAATCTATTATTCAGTGCAACATGAATTATTGAATCAGTCATAGCTGTTGTAATATGTAAAAAATCATAATTTGTTGATGCAGTGAGAATGAGTTTTATTCAAATACTTACATCAATATTTCTCAGAAAAAACTCAAAGATCAAATCATTTTTGTAGTAATATGAGTCATGAAGAACTCATTTAATAAAAAGTATTTTAAGCGAATGTTTAAAATAAATTTCCAAAAACTTGGATTATTCACATAAAGCTCGTTGGATGGTTTTACTCTTGAAGAGTACCGTCAAAGTTGACAGTTGCAAATTGGAGAAAAAAGTCTTATTTTCTGTCTTGAATTTGTTATTAGAGTAGTGACAAACTTGTAGGCAGAGTTTGAAGGTTGGGTGAAATCCATATTGATCAGGAAAGTCAAAACCGTATTGCAAAACTTGGAAAATCTGTTAACGTAGCTGACAATACTGGGGTATCGAGTCAGCTTTTCCTTACTACATGGAATCTAGGCAGGAGAAATGTATCAAAATTCAGTGAATTCAAGTTAGTGTCAAGTAAGAGAGGATAGAAATATTCATTGGATTTTATTGGTTATTATAAAAATGTTGGCAAATAAGGAAAGGCTATGTAGGACTCACTGTATCATCTTTCATTATTTTTGTTTCAATAATTTTGTATTGTGGACATTTTTGTATTTTCTTACTAATAAATTGAAGAAACAAGTGTATTGAACGTGTTTCACAAATATAATAACATTCATTCGTAGCAGCATGATACAACATTATTGAAACAAAAATATTAAAAGACGATACAGTGAGTCCTACATAGCCTTTCCTTATTTGTTGACATTTTTATAGTAACCAATAAAATCCAATGAATATTTCTGTCTTCTCTCACTCAACACCAACTTGAATTCACTGAATTTTGATACATTTCTCCTGCCTAGATTTCATGTAGTAAGGAAAAGCTGACTTGATACCCCAGTATTGTCAGCTACGTTAACAGATTTTCCAAGTTTTGCAATACGGTTTCGACTTTCCTGATCAATATGGATTTCAACCAACCTTCAAACTCTTTCTACAAGTTTATCACTACTCTAATAACAAATTCAAGACAGAAAATAAGACTTTTTTCTCCAATTTGCAAATGTCAACTTTGACAGTACTCTTCAAGAGTAAAACCATCCAACGAGCTTTATGTGAATAATCCAAGTTTTTGGAAATTTATTTTAAACTTCCGCTTGAAAAGATTTTTAATACATAATAATTAAACAATAATGACCACACATTTCACAAAAATAATTCATTCATTGTTTTTTATCACATAAACTTGACCTCACATCTGTCAACCGAATTGCAGTTTTCACATAAGTTAATAGATTATTATACTCAACCGATGGATTGAATCAGATATCCACGTCATTTACATTGATCTTTTCTAATAAACCACGTAGGTACCGGTTTAGCTTAGGTCGTTAGGGCGTTAGGATAGTAGATCGCGCAACATTAGGTAGGGATTGGTTTAGGTGGTTCGATTCTTTTCGAGGTTTCCAATTTTCTCTCCATGACATGAGAACGTAGTGAACAACGTGGTCGACAATCTGCAAGTGTTCTCCTCCGAAACATGATTTTTGATTAAAATTCAGTTTTTTATTTTTAAAGACATTTTGGGCCAAAGCATAAATATTTTACTTAATAATCATTGTTGATGTATTATTGTAATTTCACATCTTTACAACATTTTTTGTATCAATTTCACACCATAACATAATGAAACATTTGGAAGGAATTTTGGAAATTAAGTCATATAGTGTTGAAAATTCATGCATTTTTTTACATCAATTTTTATAATGTTGTGGCTTGAATTTCAAAATTCTGTCTATTATTTTTGGGATACAAAAATGTTTGAAAATTGATACACAATTGTGTGTGTTAATTGCTTCCAAACTTTTTATATTAAATTTCAAACAGATTTTTCTAACAGTGCAAGTACATTTCTTTCCGTGTATTTTTTTTCATCTTGACGTGAATAGAATCATTGAGATGAATGGGATCACGTGACAAGAAAGATGTTAAATGACCTCGTAATTGGTTTTTCGAATGAAGAAAGTGTTAGGTAATGAGCGATTAATATTCACAAAATTAGTTATGACTTCGCTGAACATCTCTTCTGGGTGATCCCATTCACCTCAATATGATCCTATTCGACCCTTTTCCAGTTCAACAATGTAAAATCACGACGACAGATTTTTCGCTCCAAAAATGGATACACATGCATGGAAAGATTTTTCTTCAACAGTAGTAAAATTATGAAATTATTATAAGATTGAAATGAGCCAATTCTGCAGGATATTACCACTAAATACACAGCACTATTTGATTTTGTTCTAGAGAAATCTCAAGGCTATCTTTCTGAGGTGTTTCAACTAAGGGATTTTTTCCAAAAAAGAATGGCGATCCGTGTTTGATATATTCGTATTAATATTTGATTTCAATTCGTAATCCAGTGAATGCACTGAGAGAAAATAAAATAGTACATCCATAGTAATAGTTGGAACTATTTCGTTGTAAACGTAACTGATCCAAATAGTAATTTCTACAATCAATATTGTCATTTGAACTACTACTTATTATCAGTCACAGTTGAGTCCTTCCCCAACTATCTGAATGGTAATTCCGACTATTTTTTTCTCGGAATGTGTTGAAAGTAGTTGAATCGGACTAGTTTTTAACTCTCAACGACTATCCTCAATGTTCTCTAGTTTCGAGAGAGTGCAAATCCCATCGAATTTGAAAGATATATATGTGGAAATAGAAATACGCGCCACTACTGACTGAGTACTGTTACCAGAGTTGTCAGTACTGGCAATTCCAGACCTACCATTATTGGCGTGGTTGAATAGATGGTACTGGCAAAGAGTCGAAATGATAACATCATTGAACGTAAGGGCCAATACCACCTCGTCGGTAAAGATATTAAATGTGATCCAACTACGGTGGAATTCTGGCATTGCAACAAGATCAGTTGTTTTGCTAGAGCTGGATGAAAAATGACAAGGAATCGGAATGATGACATCCTATGTAGAAATTCAAACCCGACCCAGTACTGGCACAGTACCGGTAACCGAAGTTACCAGGAGTGATCATATTTCAATTAAAAAAAAAAAAACATTGAATTTGAACTTTGAAAATCTGAAGAATTCATTGTTCCCATTATTGTCAGCGGAGAAAAGCACTTTGGAAATGATTTCTTGAAAGTTCACTGAGTGAGGAATGAACCCAGGTCCTGCGAGTGAGAAATCTAGTCTCTATCATATCAGCTGATCTCCGAGTTGACGACCAATCATTCAAATGGATATTTATTGTAATAGGACCGTTGAAGTCATATAATTCACCATAGATTCCGTAGAGGGATAAACTCCTACCAATACTGGCACATTGCTGTCTTTCAAACATATTGAATGATCATACCAACTCTGACCTAACGCTGGCAAGACTTCGGCTCACTACAACAGCCAAGTTGCTGAGATCGTGATTTTAACGCCAGTCGACTACCGATCTCGTCATCAGTCAAAGTCTAATCAATACTGGCACATTGTCGTCTATGGAACATACTGAATGCTAATACTAACTCTGGCTCAGTACTGGCGCAGTATTGTCTCGTCAAAGTAACCGTGTTATTGGAAAGATCAGTGAAATTCCTATCTACTATCTATTCCGTATTAGAACAACGTTGCATCGATCCTGGTGCAGTATCGTCTTTTTTTCGCATTTTACCATCCAACTAACTCTGATTCGGTACTGGCACGGTTCCGTTTCTCTCTGGTCTGGGTATTCTCCGAACATTATCAATTCAATACAGGCCCAAGACCGTCTGACCGCGCCAGCCAGTACTGTCTGGAATTCGGCAAACATTTGGCGCCAGTTGAAAAACGGTAATGATTCTGAATGGGCACAGTTATTTCTGCCGAAGTCTGGCAAGTTCAACTTGGCCCGTACCGCGATATTTGTCAACTCTGGCTATGTCCACATAGGGATCCTTTAATGAGGGATCGGACAATCAACTGCTGATTACGGATTGGTCGGCCGCCATTAGTGGGATAGGTACTGATATTTATGAAAATATTCGAGATACATATTTAAAGTCAGCTTATTCATGTATAATACTTACAATTAAGTGAATCTGAAACATTCTTCGAACAAAGCATGTAAATACATTTGAGAAAAATGATTTTAATAAAATAACATACACTATGCATGCTTAACTAAACTATAGAAAAAACCGGAAGTATCCCACTAATGGCGACTGATTGTCCGATCCCTCATTAAAGGATCCCTATGTCCACATGGGTAGGTATTCTTGTGTCTGTGAAGTTGGCATATCAATTGTCAGCATCGCACAAAAAAGCACCAGTTCTAGTCGCATCCACTATAGTTCTACAGTTCTTGATAAGTTACAACAATAGTTCCGGGTAAATTTGTGAAAAAAATCGATTTTGAAAAAATGATATGCTAAGTTCTTCTACAATATGACAGCATCACATGGAAAATGGATGGAAATGGACTGTATCTCGGAGTTCTAGGGATGATTGGGATGCGAGGATGTCAAAACAAGGGAGTTCTAATGCTAGAAGTGCTTGGGAAATTTTTCTCAGGAATTAAATGGAATGATATGCTGAGTTCTTCTACAATATGACAGCATCGCAGGGGTAATGGAAGGAAATTGACTATATCTAGGAGTTCTAAGGATGATTGGGATGCGAGGATGTCAAAACAAGGGAGTTCTGATGCTAGGAGTGCTTAAGGAATTTTTTTCGGGAATTAAATGAAAAGACATGAGGAGTTCTTCTACGATGTAGTAGCAGCGCAGGTGAAACCGCTGGAAGTGGACTATATCTCGGAGTTCTACGGCTGATTGGCATGTGAGGATGTCCAGGAACGAGAGTTCTGATGTTGGGAGTAATCAGGGAGTCAATTGGGAGTCTCAGAGAATCGGGAGTTCCGACCAGCATATCATGGAAAATGGAGAGTTCTGACCAGCATATCATGGGAAATCGATAGTTCTGACCAGCATATCATGGAAAATCAATAGTTCTCACCAGCATATCATAGAAAATCGATAGTTCTGATCGGCATATCATAGAAAATGAATGGGTCTGACCGGCATATCATAGAAGATCGACAGTTCCGACCAGAATATCATAGAAAATCGACAGTTCTGACCAGCATATCATGGAAAATGGAGAGTTCTGACCAGCATATCATGGAAAATGTGGAGTTCTGATGAGCATATCATAGAAAATCGATAGTTCTGACCAGCATATCATAGAAAATCGATAGTTCTGACCAGCATATCATAGAAAATCGATAGTTCTGAGCAGCATATCATGTAAAATGGAGAGTTCTGATGAGCATATCATATAAAATCGATAGTTCTGATTGGCATATCATGGAAAATCGATAGTTCTGACCAGCATATCATAGAAAATCGACAGTTCTGACCAGCATATGATGGAAAATCGATAGTTCTGACCAGCATATCATGGAAAATGGAGAGTTCTGACCAGCATATCATGGAAAATCGATAGTTCTGATCGGCATATCATAGAAAATCGATAGTTCTGACCAGCATATCATGGAAAATCAATAGTTCTGACCAGCATATCATAGAAAATCGATATTTCTGATCGGCATATCATAGAAAATCGATAGTTCTGACCAGCATATCATAGACAATGAATAGTTCTGACCAGCATATCATACGAAATGGAGAGTTCTGACCAGCATATCATAGAAAATCGACAGTTCTGACCAGCATATCATAGAAAATCGATAGTTCTGACCAGCATATCATGGAAAATGGAGAGTTCTGACCAGCATATCATGGAAAATCGATAGTTCTGACCAGCATATCATAGAAAATCGATAGTTCTGATCGACATATCATAGAAAATCGATAGTTCTGACCAGCATATCATAGAAAATCGACAGTTCTGACCAGCATATCATAGAAAATCGATAGTTCTGACCAGCATATCATGGAAAATGGAGAGTTCTGACCAGCATATCATGGAAAATCAATAGTTCTGACCAGCATATCATAGAAAATCGATAGTTCTGATCGACATATCATAGAAAATCGATAGTTCTGACCAGCATATCATGGAAAATCGACAGTTCTGACCAGCATATCATAGAAAATCGATAGTTCTGACCAGCATATCATAGAAAATCGATAGTTCTGACCAGCATATCATAGAAAATCGATAGTTCTGACCAGCATATCATAGAAAATCGATAGTTCTGGGCAGCATATCATAGAAAATCGATAGTTCTGAGCAGCATATCATGGAAAATGGAGAGTTCTGATGAGCACATCATATAAAATCGATAGTTCTGACCAGCATAGCATGGGAAATCGATAGTTCTGTCCAGCATATCATGGAAAATCAATAGTTCTGATCGGCATACCATAGAAAATCGATAGTTCTGACCAGCATATCATAGAAAATCGATAGTCCTGACAAGCATATCATAGAAAATCGATAGTTCTGACCAGCATATCATAGAAAATCGATAGTTCTGACCAGCATATCATAGAAAATCGACAGTTCTGACCAGCATATCATAGAAAATCGATAGTTCTGACCAGCATATCATAGAAAATCGATAGTTCTGACCAGCATATCATAGAAAATGGAGAGTTCTGACCAGCATATCATGGAAAATCGATAGTTCTGACCAGCATATCATGGAAAATGGAGAGTTCTGACCAGCATATCATGGAAAATCGATAGTTCTGACCAGCATATCATAGAAAATCGATAGTTCTGATCGACATATCATAGAAAATCGATAGTTCTGACCAGCATATCATAGAAAATCGACAGTTCTGACCAGCATATCATAGAAAATCGATAGTTCTGACCAGCATATCATGGAAAATGGAGAGTTCTGACCAGCATATCATGGAAAATGGAGAGTTCTGACCAGCATATCGTGGAAAATCGATAGTTCTGACAAGCATATCATGGAGAATCGATAGTCCTGACCAGCATATCATAGAAAATCGATAGTTCTGACCAACATATCATGGAGAATCGGTAGTCCTGATCAGCATATCATAGAAAATTGATAGTTCTGATCGGCATATCATAGAAAATCGACTATCGAAAAAAACTATCGATTTTCTATGATATGCTGGTCAGAACTATTGATTTTCCATGATATGCTGGTCAGAACTATCGATTATCTATGATATGCTCATCAGAACTCTCCACTTTCTATGATTTGCTGGTCGGAACTGTCGATTGCCTATGATATGCTGGTGAGAACTATCGATTTTCTATAATATGCCGATCAGAACTATCGCTTCTCTATGATATGCTGGTCAGGACTATTGATTCTCCATGATATGCTGGTCAGAACTCTCCATTTTCCATGATATGCTGGTAAGAACTATCGATTTTCTATGATATGCTGGTCAGAACTTCCGATTTTCCATGATATGCTGGTCAGAACTCTCCATTTTCCATGATATGCTGGTCAGAACTATCGATTTTCTATGATATGCTGGTCAGAACTATCGATTTTCTATGATATGCTCATCAGAACTCCCTATTCTACATGATATGCTGGTCAGAACTCTCCATTTTCCATGATATGCTGGTCAGAACTATCGATTTTCCATGATATGCTGGTCAGAACTCTCCATTTTCCATGATATGCTGGTCAGAACTTCCGATTTTCCATGATATGCTGGTCAGAACTCTCCATTTTCCATGATATGCTGGTCAGAACTATCGATTTTCTATGATATGCTCATCAGAACTCCCCATTTTCCATGATATGCTCGTCAGAACTCTCCATTTTCCATGATATGCTGGTCAGAACTATCGATTTCCTATGATATGCTCATCAGAACTCCCCATTTTCCATGATATGCTGGTCAGAACCATCGATTTTCCATGATATGCTGGTCAAAACTCTCCATTTTCCATGATATGCTGGTCAGAACTATCGATTTTCTATGATATGCCGATCAGAACTATCGATTCTCTATGATATGCTGGTCAGAACTATCGATTTTCTATGATATGCTGGTCAGAACTATTGATTTCCCATGATATGCTGGTCAGAACTATCGATTTTCTAGGATATGCTCTTCAGAACTCTCCATTCTCCATGATATGCTGGTCAGAACTATCGATTTTCCATGAGATGCTGGTCAGAACTATCGATTTTCTTTGATATGCTCATCAGAACTCCCCATTTTCCATGATATGCTGGTCAGAACTCTCCATTTTCCATGATATGCCGGTCAGAACTATCGATTTTCTATGATATGCTGGTCAGAACTGTCGATTTTCTATGATATGCTGGTCAGAACTCTCCATTTTCCATTATATGCTGGTCAGAACTATCGATTCCCTATGATATGCTGGTCAGAACTATCGATTTTCTATGATATGCTGCTCAGAACTATCGATTTTCTATGATATGCTCATCAGAACTCCCCATTTTCCATGATATGCTGGTCAGAACTCTCCATTTTCCATGATATGCTGGTCAGAACTATCGATTTCCTATGATATGCTCATCAGAACTCCCCATTTTCCATGATATGCTGGTCAGAACCATCGATTTTCTATGATATGCTGGTCAGAACTGTCGATTTTCTATGATATGCTGGTCAGAACTATCGATTTTCTATGATATGCCGATCAGAACTATCCATTTTCCATGATATGCTGGTCAGAACTATCGATTTTCCATGATATGCTGGTCAGAACTCTCCATTTTCCATGATATGCTGGTCGGAACTCCTGATTCTCTGAGACTCCCAATTGACTCCCTGATTACTCCCAACATCAGAACTCTTGTTCCTTGACATCCTCACATGCCAATCAGCCGTAGAACTCCGAGATATAGTCCACTTCCAGCGGTTCCACCTGCGCTGCTACTACATCGTAGAAGAACTCCTCATGTCTTTTCATTTAATTCCCGAAAAAAATTCCTTAAGCACTCCTAGCATCAGAACTCCCTTGTTTTGACATCCTCGCATCCCAATCATCCTTAGAACTCCTAGATATAGTCAATTTCCTTCCATTACCTCTGCGATGCTGTCATATTGTAGAAGAACTCAGCATATCATTCCATTTAATTCCTGAAAAAAATTTCCCAAGCACTTCTAGCATTAGAACTCCCTTGTTTTGACATCCTCGCATCCCAATCATCCCTAGAACTCCGAGATACAGTCCATTTCCATCCATTTTCCCTGCGATGCTGTCATATTGTAGAAGAACTTAGCATATCATTTTTTCAAAATCGATTTTTTTCACAA
Organism: Gonatopus flavifemur; assembly: GCA_018340375.1. Lineage (NCBI taxonomy): Eukaryota > Metazoa > Arthropoda > Insecta > Hymenoptera > Dryinidae > Gonatopus > Gonatopus flavifemur. The sequence continues at coordinate 24,189,367 of JAFFJZ010000004.1, forward strand.
ATTTACCCGGAACTATTGTTGTAACTTATCAAGAACTGTAGAACTATAGTGGATGCGACTAGAACTGGTGCTTTTTTGTGCGATGCTGACATTTGATATGCCAACTTCACAGACACGGTATTCTTCTGGTTTTTTAAAAAGTGAATCATCACTCCAATAGAATGGAATTTCACTTCTGAGGCAGTCAAAAGGAAACCTATCTGTTTGTTGTTCCAGTACACAGTGAGAAGTTTTGTGTATTTTCAACACACGTGTGTGTTCTTTAGGAGGTCGCAATTTATGTCAAATATTAATACAAAAAATGCATCAACTCAACACGAAAATGTTGAATTCACCCTGAAAATCTGTCAATTTGAGAATTTTATATGTTGGTCTCAACACAACCTCTGAGTGGACCTTCTGTGACACCAAAGTTTCGGCTGTGTAGAATTTAGCTATTACATATGAGAGAGGTGATGGTGTAAACAAATCCATGATGATGGTGTTGGAATGATGGTTTGAACAAACCTCTCAGTGTTTCCTTTTCTGTTGTTTGATTCACAAATTGCCCTGCAAATTTTATATTTCGAAGAATAAGATGTTGAAGAACTGAAACATTGGAATTCTGGGGAATTTAACATAATCCTCAAAGAATTCCAGCTCGCTGAGCAACACAGAATTATAAATTTCAAAAGTAGTAAAAATTCTGAGGCGAAGGAACAAACTTGGATTACGAAGTACAGTGGTAACGTAAGGATCAAGTCGAATATGTCAAAAGGAGTGTCGCGAGGGTTCCTGAGTCGAAGTGCAAAACCTCCTTTTTCCCTACATATCAGAAATCAGGGAATTTCTGCCACTCTGAGGGACAAGGGAGGAGGATATAATGTTCTTAGAGTTTGAATGGTGTATAGAAACGAAGCGGAAATTCAAACTCATAAAATCCGATAAATCATTGATATTCAACTTCTCGTATTAACTCCTTGGAACTTGTAACATCATATGAAGGATGTATTGCACACAGTAAAAAGTAAAACTTACTTTCATCCTGAATATCAGCTTACTTTAAGATGCAGCCGAAACTAGCCCTATTTTACTGAAAGTAAGCACCAAAAACAAATGCCGACACAATGGAAAAGACTGAATTTCAGTCAAATTTCAAAGTAAGATGCAGCCACTTTCAGTCGGACTTTTTACAGTGCAAGATTCCAGATCTTCAACAGCTGAGTATTTCGTTATTCGACTACTAATTCGTTTCAATAAACGATTCAAACTTCAACAACATGATTTTTAATGTAATTTCAACGTGAATTTTGAATAATTTCATACAGAGTGCACAAGATTCCATAGGAACATAGGATAATCTCAACATAGCTCTTCCTTTGCCCCTAAAGTAGTGCAAATTTTCTGATCTCTCATGTGTAGGAGGAAAGAAGGTTTTAAATTTCGATTCGGGATTTTGTAGAAGTTGCAGTACTGCAGGTAGAATACTTCAACACGACACTAGAAACAGATGGAAAAATTTTGTGTCACAGAAGGTTCACTCAGAGTTTGTGTTGAAAGCAACATATCCAATTCTGAAATTCACAGATTTTCAGTGTGAATTTAACATTTTTGTGTTAATTTGATACATTTTTTTTGTTAATATTTAACATGAATTGTGAGTGGACGTCCTGGGACATACACGTGTGTGAAAAATACACAAAATTTCTCACTGTGTGAGGATCAGGTCTTTGATTTGGATTTATAGTCTTGATACACTGCTGGGAATTTCTGCATCAATTTCAATGTTTTTGCTACGTGTTATTTCCAAGAATGTGGATGAATTCAGTTTCATACACACTTTACATTGAATTTGTTGTAAACTATAGCATTATCTATAGTCGTTTCATGTTTTTATCCATTAAATGTGATGTGGAATGTGTGTGAATCTGATTCAAGGACGTGATTGAAAAAAACTTGCAAATATTTCTGTTAATGTACACCTGTTGCTTTGTTGGCGAAATTGCATCCCATTAAACATTTTTGAATGACCTCTTGAAATCATTCTAAAACACATCTTGGAGGAATTTGAAATATTTGTTACACAATAGAAATAGATTTATGAAAGACATTCTATGATGGATATCTTAAAGAAGGAACAGAATATTCTAAGGAAATTATGAGAAACCTCAAAAAAATATGTATAGAAGACATGATTTGGTTTTGAATGAGATATCTCATTCAAGATCTTTTGAAATATATGCAAAAATGTTTTGAATTACTTTGAGTTATTTATCCAGATCTTGTTGCGCAACAGTAGGAAAGATTCAAAGTTAGAGTTCAACAGGCGAATGCTAATATTCACATCGATTATCCCGAAGTTAGAGGAGCGGAAGCACTGTGACATGCTGTTAAGAAGGACATCGTGATAAGTGAATCAACGGTTGAAGTTTAATTTCAGTACGTGGTTGACCATAAGCCAAATTTTGCGGGCGTAACATTTCCCATTTTCTAACGAGCAACTTGATGCTTCCAAATTTATGCTCATTTGAAATCGGGGATGGATATGAGTACTGGGTGTTAGCAATGTCAACAGATGTGTGCTGCTTTATCGATAACATCATCAGCAGTTTCCAGTTTTTCACGTTGAGCAAGCAAGGGCCAAAATTCATGCGGTATTTCATCAGAAATCAATAAATTCATTGAATGATAGAAGAAATTATTCGAACATATAGATCAACAGAGTAAACTGCATCAACCTTCTCATCGCTGACATAAATCCAAGTGACACGTGGTTCATGGTTAGAGACGCGCAATGTTTGCAATATTACCTCAAAATATGCGAATCATTTGAAGCTCATTAAACAAAACGAATCAATGAAAATCCCAGTCATTCGATGTATTCCACTTGACGGGTGAGTCAATTGTAAGAGAAGATTTTATGTATGTTTGATGAATCTTGTTTCGAATACGGTGAAATAAATATTTACAACACATAACTATCGCTCATTAGCCTCAAAGAAGTTTTATTGAAAGTTGAGAAATATTGTACGAGATTTTTGAACGCTTAATAAACCTTATTTCAAAGTAACGAGCCATGTTCGAGTCAAGCAAATATTCACTTTGTCGAATCTGAACCAATATTCATTGAATACAAATGAATTCTTGTATCGGCGAATGAGCATGAAAAAAGTACTCTACAAAGTTCACAAAAAGCTGAAGGTATGTAATAAGCGAAAAATCTTGAAATGCAATTACCGAGTATCTACTGCATTCTCCTCTCACAACTTTTGATTCTGATTCCTGTTCTTGGAAAGATGCCAGAATAGGAGTCGAGGTCTTTATCATTAAAAATAATCATCTTATTACCAGAGACTATCAAGATACATCAACATTGATACAGAATGCTGATTCGATGCAATGGAAGGAGCGTATGAGAATTACTGTCTAATAAAAGCAATCCTTCAGTTATATGAAATTAAACAGTGATGAGCGGAGTTTTTGGTCAAAATTAGGGATATAACATCAAGACAGAATTCTACACTGTACAAAATGATTGTGGGATTTGCTCCCAAAAAATGTTGGCAGCAAAGTTCCTCTATGGGAAATTTTTCATCATAATCTAGTGGACTTTCCCTCCAATTGTAGAGAATTCGACCCCCAGAAAACAAAACAATTCCTCAAAGTGGTGGAAAAATCCCTCACTTTTGAAGGAAAAACAATTCCCCCACGATGAGGCGACGAAATCCACCAACAGTGTGAAGAAAAACTTTGCACATTTTTTACAGCTCATAAAACAGAAAACACTTTTCAAATACATTCGAACAGAAGTATTTAAAATGTATACAAAATTCATATTTGATGTATCACAAATACATTTGAAATGTACCAAATGCATTCAAAAAACCTTCCTGTTTGTCGAAAAAGGATTCAAAATACTTTTCTGACTGGAAAATGCATTTCAGAAGCTTTTTCTGTTACATGGGAGTGTACCACATGTCACCAAGTCCTAATTAGGGACGATGAGAAATTTCGATGCTATACATGTATAATATTGCTATTGAAATGCTATCATATTTCATTTACGACACTCAACGTACCTCACCATAGATTTTCAGAACATCGCAGAATATCCAATGTGTAATATTTTAATTGGGAAATTCTCAGAATATTTGTAATGGAATATTGTATCTCGTAGAGATATTTCACCCAAAATGTTCCGACCGAGGCATTGTGATATTCTGAAAATATTACTGAGACATTGTCTACTGTGTGGGACGATTGCCGCATGTGATACAACCGGTGAAATTAACGAAATCAGAAACCGATTCACTAGTTTGGTTCAACTGGGTGCGGGTTAAATCGATTAAACGAAGAAAAAAAAACAGCGAACAAATGTTTTGTCGTACAAATCTCCATTATCCGTCGGTATTTTCACTTGTTTTTTAATCGATTTCTATCGTCTTTTGTGATCAGTATTGTTTTTTTTCCCCGTGAACGTTCATTCCGTGGCTCTCTTTGCTCAAATGATTGCACATTTCTTTCATACATCCAGTTCTTCCTTTCGGAAGATCTACATTGTAGTTCCAATCCATATCATTATATTTTAAAATTCTTCATCACTCTCTATTTCCTACTCACATGTTTTTCAGAATAAAATTGGATTCTCAACTTTGTTGGAGCGTCAGTAGTTACGCGTATTAACAACTGCAAGCACATCATTCTATTCGATCTTCCCTCTTAGAGTATGAATGACCAATTGATCCCTCGGAGAATTGATAATTACAATAAATGATTGTTCGTTCCGAATATCACGCTCTGTAATCATGTACATCGAAAATAGAAATCGTAGGTTGTATGGTATTATACTGTTGTGTCTTGTCGACGAGATTGTCGAGTGAGTCTTTAAAATTTTCCAAGAATCGAATGATCTTTGGAAGACTGAATGACTCTTGTTAAAACGAACTCATTCAGCCTGATTCAAGACTTCCCCCGATAATTTTGGCAAGATTTTTTATTTTTCTCTCTGCTCTCCTTCATATGATGCTTATCAAAGACCTCTCATTTCATATTTTATTCTTGACGTAGCCAATGAAATAGATTCCATTAGATTTTTACATACTGAAGAAAATCACATGCATCAAGTTTAAATGATAGATCAAGATAATACTTGTTCACAAATAATTCATACCTCGTTCTGAAGTATTCATCATTATAACTATAATTTCGATACAGATTGTATTCACAATCTCGGTTATCATCTATGATTCCGTAATCTCACACGTGGTAGAAAATCATAATAAGTTTTCAAAAATTTCATTGAATACAGAGAAATTTCAATATGTGAAGTCTTATTTTCGTTCGTGAGCCAGAGATATTGGAAGATTTGGACAAACACTTATTTGAATTTTGGATGATATTTATGATGGGAGTAAGAGTTATTAGAGTGTAGGTTTGTTTTACTATTGCCGGTGATGAAAACAATAATGAATCGAGAGCAGTTACAGTCAATACCCAAGTGTGTATGGACCAATGGCCCAATGATGGACCAAGCCTGGCACAAGATCTGCCGAGACTTGTCTTGAACAATTCACCAAACTTGGCCCAGGCTTGGGAATGATGAGATTAGAACAAACTTGGGCCAGTGGTTTTGCCAGGCCCAGTCCAATTCATTTACCAAGCATCGACCAATGTTCCTTTGATCGCAAATATGGATGAAGAAAGTAATTGATTCATATTTCAGTTCATGACTTTCTCCCTCAGAATACCGTACATGAATTATCTTGAAACAATAGAAAAAATCTGACGAGACTGGGACAAGCTTGTATGATTATTGGAAGATTTTCGTTCATTGATATTTCAATTAATTTTGATTCTATCGTTGAATCATGCTCAAACTAAACTAATAAGATCTCACTGAAATACCATGACATGAATGTTATAGTGACCTGATTCCGTACGGAATCCAACATTGGAATCCCCCGAATCACCTGAAAAACTGACGGTTCATCTTCACGTGTGTATCATCCCTAGTGAGCATAACTATCGGCCCAGGCCCAACCTGAGCCTGCCCTAGAGTGGGGCAGCCTTTGCCAAAGCTTGCCCCAATAGTTATGCACGTAAGGGATGTGGTGCTTCCTTCACGTGTATATCTGAATCAACGGTTCCAGCTCCCTTTATGAAGGGTCTAGGGCAGCCGATCCCGAACAAAAATATCCTCATACAAAAATATCCCCAAAAAAAACGTCCCCGTACAAAAAAATCCCCGTCTAAAATATCCACGGCTAAAATATCCCCGACAAAAATTTCTCCGATCAACATATCCCACGCGAAGAACATCCCAGTGCTGGAACAACACTGTTTCGCCCCGAAACAGAAAGAGGGAGAAAATAAGTACATCAATCACTGAAACATTCGGTTTCGACACTGAAACATTTCGTGGTACTCACAAAATCTCAAAACGATATGAAATTTATACATAATTACACATAATTACACATGAATTGTACAAAAACTACATTCAATTTTATAAAAATTACATACAAACTATATAGAATTTTAAAACAATTTTCTACACACAAAACCACTAAACCATCATCACTACTCTTGAATGATTTATGTGAAACAAACTACATTGAATTAAATACAAATTACAATAATACTCTCTGACTCTCTTATGTATTTTTGTACGTAGATTACGGTTCTGCAACTCAATTTTGTCGGTCACCCTTACTCTTCAAATTAGAGTCACTTTTTTGCTTGTTTTTTACATTTTACCGGTATTTCTCTTGAGCGGGTCTTGGAACAATTGAAGCATGGAAATGTTTCAATTCCTTCCTGAATTACGCTTAGATGACTCTTTGTTACGCTCAACTCAAAGATACTTTTATACACTGTTTTCGCATTCTTGTCCCACCACGTGACCGGGAGGGACATTTCTTCGAATGAATACTTTCCAAACTTAGTGCTCATCTTTCAGTCAACACAGAAAAACAACTTCTAGATCGACAAATTAACCTTCTTATTTTTTTCGCTTTGCACAATAATGACTTAATTCTTTTATATTCGGGCCCCCCCCCCCCGAACCCCCCTCAGCCAGGGGCTTCACCCCGGGACCCGGGCATGGGCTCCGCCCCTGCACCCCGCCAGGGGCTTCGCCCCTGGACCCCGCTCCTTCTACTATATATGCGTTGTCCTCAGCGAGCTTCGCCCGCTGACGAATAGCCACGTTTGTATGATGCACACTTCTGTTGGTAGGGTTTTTTCCATTTTTCGACAAAGTATCCATTCGAGAAAATGTACAGAAAATCAAAACAGTTCCACGCCTATAAGCCATGTGGTACCTAAAAAAATGCTGAAAAAGTCACTGTAGTCCAAAAACTAAGGATGATCGAAAAAATTGGATTGCAGATTTGAAATTTACGCACAAAGATACATAAGGTTAGTGAGTGGACATTTTGTCTGGAATATACTGCCTAGGATATTTTTTACATAATATTTGAATTCGGGGTATTTCAGACGGGGATATTTTGTCCGGGGATCAAACATACTGGGGGCACCCGACCGCGCCCCCTTTATGAAAACTACTCCTGGTGAGAAATATCGTACCCAGAGATTAGAACAAATGACACTCTTGAATTATGTTGAAAATTTTTCAACTTCTGAAACTAGTGTGTAGGATTAATTATGGCAGGAAGATTGGGCCAGCCCTGGCTCGATGGTTATCCCCAAGTCTTCAGCCATTGTAAATTCAAAATTTAGTCAATATTCAAAAACATTGTGCCACTCACGTGGGCAATATTGGCACATTGTTCTCAACGGATGCTCGATTTTTACACTTGTGCCAAGCTTGTACCAAATGTAGTGACCATTTCAAAAATAATAACAAATGTACCATGACTGACTATCCATTGGGAACAACGGGACAATCGTGGAACAATATTCGGCCAATTGTTCTTCACGGAGGTTTGTTTCTGACACATGTGCCAACCTTGGGACAAGCTTGGGTTTTTTTTTTCAGTCTTCTCGATACCTGCATGGGACACTTTCCGTTGAGGCAGCTAATCAAGATCAACTAGGAAGAGACATCGTCCTGACTCATATAGCTGTTTCACTCGACATATCTCGAACCACTTTTTTGGTTAGATGCTTGCTCCAGTAGTATGTGAAGGTTCAAACGAATCATCAATCATAACGTGAATGAAACGACAACAATGCTTTATCGGAATTCGAGATCTTCGCCATAGTATGGTCACCAACTTTTTCAGATTGGAGACACGAAGTATATTCTCTGAGGAAATTTGGCATGAATATTTGAATATATTTTAGAAAAATATGACATAGTAACTCCCATATAGAAATTTACAGTTGGCGCTAGCATGGTGCAACGTAGATAAAGTATGGCTGAGGCTTGGCAACCAAGCATGGCACAAACCTGGAATGATAACATCATTTTATAATTTACCTATGTGTTTTTCCAATGAAGTGCCATCATCGATGAAACAATGGCAATTAAATATACCATTATTGGCAAACAATTGGGAATTTTGTTTGTCAATGCTGCGCCAGTGATCAAAGTAAAAAATATTTAACCCAGAAATATATAAAAAGTATGCGCATTTCGCAATTACTGACATATGTTGTTTGAAGTCTTATTGTTTTCCTCTCATTTGTTTGTGAACAACTCGGCGTCTTTTGTCGTTAAGTTTTGACATGAGAAGTAGACACAAGGTATGTTAGCTCAGCGGTAGGAGCGGTCTGGTGTGACTCATAGTAAAGAGCGATTGCCTGTTCTTCCAAAGACTTACTTAAGCCTTATATATTCTTCGTATAAGCGTTTCACCACTCGTGGGAAACACTTGATTAGTAACATAGCAAAAATATTATATAGGTTGCTAATATTGAGCCATGCTATTACCAATAATCGGCGTTACATTGAAAGTTAATTTCTACCGAAACTAGGCGAAAGTTTGGGACAATATTGAACCACTTTTTAAATGATCCTGGCGTTGAATGGAATCTATCGTTTAGTCAATATTGGGCCAAGGATGAGCCAAGCAAGAGCCAAGCTTGGCGCAATTGTGCCACAATAATAAGCTGACAAACGAAATCCGTCGAACACCGACATCGGTGCAACATTGTATTTATTGTTAATCAACATTGAAGATTTATAGATTGTCAAGCCTTGTCTGTCAACATTGCGCCAAGCTATATTTTATTGTCAGCATTGGCGAAGCCCAAAAATTTTGTATGGGCTATTGTTATTAGTAATGAATGCACTGAAAAAAGAACCTAGTTATAGTGATCGAATTGATTTGGTTGCCTCAAATATGTGATTGGTTTATTATTACCAAGATTTGGTAACTATTACCAGGATTTAGTAATAATAACTCAAGTTTGGTAACTAAAACGAAAGGTCCTAGTTGTGAATCTGTATGTCAGTAATTATAACAAAATATTTATTCCGCCGTATTCAACTATGAGATTTGGTAACTGTTACTAAATGCTGGTAACTATAACTAAATTCTTTTCTCAGTGTGGATACGTGGGAAAATCTTGTAATAACAGCGGTCTATCAGGTCCTGTTAAATCAATAGATCATTCTCATCATTTTCATCTCACAGCACAACCATCGATTTTCACGTCGCATCTTTGTGGACTCTACGTGGATAAATGGTGGACGTGGAAGCGAGGTGGATGGACGAAGATTTTACGTAGAGGCAAAGTAGAAATGTTCGGTGCTGTACGGACAAAAGTTGCTGTTATAAAATTGTATTTGATGTTTTTTCTCAACACTTTCTTCTAATTTGTCATTCATCATTGAGTCCGGATTCAGAAAAAGCTTTCCTGATGAAGTTTTGATAACATAAAAACTTAAGCATCAATCGGATTGAATTTAGAGAATAAATTCCTGCTAAATTGATTTATCGATCCAATCCTAATATTATGAAACGCAAATGCGATATTATAAGATTTCCAACCCATAGAATGGATGGGGAATGTCAACCAACTCATTGAACTTATCAATGGAATTGCTGTATCTACTGAAATCAATATTCTACTAAACCGCAATCATTTCCATGACGATAGGTATGCAAAATTTTGGTTCACGAAACCTCGTAATCCATGAATTGTTAATAACGATTGCGAGATTACCTGTTGTTCGTCAATTATTACCGAAACTGAGCTAATCGAAATTCCATACGAATCAGTATCAATCCAAACCCCAAACCTATGATTCTTGATTCACAAATCAATATATACCCGACCTTGTAATTACACCATTATATGCAAATACGCGAAATATATTATAAGATTAATTCTTATACAATTTCTTGATAACTAATCTAACAATCAAATAACAACAAGAGAGTCACGTTTGAAATCAAATCGATGGAATAGAAAAATGTGCATTTTTTTCGTCTCGGAAATTCTCCACGTATTTATACCTATATTGACTGAATGTGAATTGAATATTCTGGTTCAAATATAAAAGTATGTGTGAGAAAAAAATGGTGAAACTTGGGTATGAAGTTTACTGCATACCATTCGAATAGCAGTTGATTCTTGATTGATTTTCCTCTACATGATTTCAATTTTCTTTGAAAACATGTTACCTCATTGCTATCCAACGTCTTAGTAGATTCGTTTCGATGAAATATCTCCTTTCTCTGACTGCAGTGATCAAGTGACGCAAATGTAAATGAACTTTTTAATCAGGCTATATGCCTTGGAGTGTAATCTAATTTCCTATCCAAACAAACAGCAAGAATTGAATAGGCAGGTTTGAGGGGAAAAAAAGACTTTCATTTCATTTGACACCAAGTCCCAATGAATCTTTCCAATCAAGTGAATTCGTTGACTCACTCTTGATTACAAATGAAAACTAACGAGTCTATCCATATATCTATCTATCTATCTATGTAATCATGCCTCGTTCATTGAAAAGCGCGAATCTTGATTTGAAATTGCATTACAGATACCTCGATTGATTGATGTGTAGGATTCTCAAACTATGTTCACGGAAAAAAATGTTTAGCTGTATCAGCTATATTTTAGCTATCATAGCTAGATATTTCGCTGCAGCAGCTAAAATTTAGCTGGTACAGCTAAATATTTTTTCCCGTGTTCCATTGATATCTAGGAGTCAATATCAATTAAATGATCATAATTATGATTACCAGAAGGAAGCGTAAATTTTATGTACTCACTACACTTATTTGTCGATCTACTCCTAAATGTCGCTATCTGGATGTTATAAAGTATGCAAAAGTCCTCAATCACTCTCAAGTAAACAATACTAGCATTTTCATTCGTATATATCAAATATGGCTTTTATAAATTCGTAATTAGATACGACATTATTTGTTTCCTGATATCATGCCTACCAAATTACTGGATATTGATCGAACGAATCGGATACTGCATTGTGATTTCATGAGGGAACATCGAATCGAATCAAAAAACTTTGGCAACAAACTTTTCCCACACATGCCTCATCCTCTTCCATTCTGTTGCTCCCTACAATCTTTTTTTAATCGTTTAATTCTGTTATATCGTGCCGAGGAATTATTCAAGGAACTCTTTCCAGGAACCCGATTGAAGGAGAATAGAAGGTAGGAGATATTTTTATCTATCCTCCTCCTTTGACACTATTCACTGCCCTTCTCTTATGCCCTTTCATCCTGTCGAATTCAATTTCCTTCTATTACTGCTTCGAGAGACCTACTCAGATACGAATCACTTTGACGAAAAGCGTCTGACAGATATCTGGTTCACATTCACTGATCATTCGACCACGTGAAAGAAGGAAAAAAACTCATCCAATCAGGAGAGACGATAAACTTTGATTTTTCGTACCTACAGACTGGTTCATATAAAGTGATACTGATGTTATAGATTTGAAGAAATTCATGCTAAAAAGAATATTTTCGAGACATCTTGATAAGATGCAAAAAAAAGTTTCTAGAACGTTTTCGGAAAAATTTTAGAAAATTTGCAAAAAGAATCCATAGACTTTTGCAGTGAAACGGTTTTGAATATACAATGAAGGGGCAATTTTTCACTGTAATTTAGTGAACGTTTCTCCCGGTTTTCGGAGGACTCAATACCCAAACGGCAGGATAATTTCTTAAGTTTTTTTAAATTAATCCCATGATCGAGTAACGAAATCCACAGAATCAAGTGAGGAGCAATTCCCCACACATAAATTGACAAACAACCAGAACCGAGTAATAGAATATTTTTGTTTGGCAGTCCACTCAACTCTTGGCAAATAACGATTGCATCAGATTGAGATGATAACACCGATCAATACCAGCATGATATACCAATCCAGATTTAATATCAATCTTGAATCATCAATATCCAATTCGAATTATTTATTTCATGCCGAACTTGATGATTGATCTTAGTATGGTGATGGTAATCAATTTAATTAGTAAAATGTACCCCGACAAAACTAGTGAAACAACATTCAATAACGTTCTTCCTAAAGGCAAAGGATTTGATATTGTTGGAGACTTGAATGTTCAGCACTTCCGAGACAGGAAGTATTACCTTTGTTACTTTGAGGAAAAGTAACTCGAGTAAAATTCAGTGCTAATTAAATCATATCGTAGCCAGCGACGGATAAGGGGGCAGGTGCCCTCCCTCCCCATTAGAAACTAGGTTTTTCGTTCGATTTTAACTTTCCCTCCACCCTCTTAATGTCAACTGGTATGATGTCTGCTCCCCTATTTCGGATCCTGGGTATGCCCTTGGATGAAAAATATCGGTTTTTATTGAAATATTCTGAATATATATGTAAACTGACTGGGAGAAAATAGTTTAGGACTGATAAGAGTTCACCTAAAACTTTCCATGGGAAAAAGGAAATGTGGGCTGATATCGACTGACGAGGAAACCCCACTATAGGTTACATCGATTGAGCATCCCGGTGTAGGGTGAATGGGGTGAGATGACGCACTTTCCCGCTCCTCAACAGCATAAAATAATATATCAAACCTCGTTCACGCAAGAGAAATAGGAAAATTCAATTACAATCTTGGAGTTTTCCTTGAGTAAATGAGGTTTGATGTATTATTCCGTGCTGCAGTGGAGCGGGAAAGTGCGTCATCTTACACTGATTGACTCTGTGCCATTTTGTAGTCCTCTCAAAAAGAAACAAAACTGCTATCACAATTCTTCCTCATGCTATACAAACTTTTCAGATTGAATGGTAAATTGGATATTCTTAGGTAAGATGGTATTCTGAATTGAAAGTGAGGAATTGGAGTTTTCTGGCATGAGATAACCGAATCTGAAGTTTATCCTCCAAGAAAATTGAGTCCTGATGCCCTTCCGATTACGAACAGTATAAGGAAAGCCGATGGTTGATCATGTACTTAGGAAGCATAAATCGAGCAATTTTTCATCCATGCTCCATGTGTTTTAATGATATACTCATTACAGCTTCTGTTGCAGCCAGCATTTTATGGAATTGCTGGAGACACGTGAGTAGCACTCACCAGCATAGAACTTCAATAGCTGAACCAAATAATGGCATCCAACGCTCGAACACGTCTCGGAATAGTACAATGCGTTCGATGAAACGGAATTCTGTCTAAAATGTATTTTACGATTACTCATCGAAAACTGATCGGATTGATTTGAAATTTAAGTCAAGTTATTTTCATCCATTCTTGAGAACAATAAATCGATTAATCTAGTCGAAAAATTCCGTGAATTATTGATGAATACTGCGTAACAAACTTATAATGTTAATACCATGTGCATTTGAGTTTCAACGGAAAAAACTATCGAGGGCACTTTCGATTCCGACGAACTACAAGCAACGAAGATGTTTCCAATCAGAAAAATCCGAAATATGCCAATGTTGACAACAGGTGCAGTACAGTGCCAGTATTGGGTCTTCAACACTTGGCCAACACGTACGGGTCAGTACTGGATACATAAAAATACAGTACTATGCCTGTACTGATAAACCAGTACTGAGAACTTAATACCGGCCAGGTACTAATTCAGTACTGGTCCTGCACTGATTGCGAATCATAGTATTAGTACTCAATCCCCAGTACTGAAAAGCGTTATCATTCCAGACAAATGCCAGTACCCTGCCAGTCTTGACCAGTACTGGTGCAGTACTGCGCCTGTTGTAAATTTCTGGTTGGGTTGCTCTATATTAGAAGAAGTTTCTTGAAATTCCTAGATATTTCACTCTAATGTGGAATGAAATACATGGTGGAGGGTCCGCATAGTACACAATGTCTCAATAACGTCTCAAAACATTCATTCCAATATGACACATCCCAAGTGTGTATTAACGGCAGGCCCCATCTACGCCCAGGGTGGGTGCCCATGGTACCCAACGTGGGGCCAAGCTGGGCAGACAAATGGGGCCAACCCTGGGATGATAACATCGTTCCCAGCTTGGCCGTATTGCTTTGCCCGAGAATTGGTAACACCACGGGCCCAGCATAAATCCAGACTGAGCAATCAATACTACCCCTTCCTTTTTGTTTTGAAATTGGAAAATTGCTTTGAATTCTACCCCAGCGGGCATGAATTTCAGCCCCACTTTGGCCCAGTCTTGGGCCCAGTGTTGAGCTCCATCCTGCCCATATGGGCCCAAGACTGGACCAAAGTGGAGCCAAAATTCATACACGCTGAGGATTGTACACACATGCTCGGGATATAAATTCACCCCAACCTTGGCCGAACACTGGACCAAATTGGGGCCCAGTTCAAATGTGCCCGCACTAAGATTCATTATTTCCATTTTCTACCAACAATAATTGTATGGGAAAACACAACAGAGCCAAGATTGAGCCAACATGGGCCCCATCGTCATTCCCCAAGACTGGGTTAAAGAGGATGGACCCAGCCTGGGGCCCATTATCATTAAAGGCAATACACGCTTGGGATGTCTCAATAATATTTTAGGGATGTTCCAAGACATTATTGAGACTTTTTTTGGTATGTGGGAGGGCGTCTCGTATGATATACAGGGTGTCCCATTTTTGCTGTTGAAGAATTCTTCGTGTGCTATCTGGGTGTATACAGGGTGGACCATTCTAAGTGATGTAGTCAATTTTCTCCTAAACTAGTGAAGATGGACGAAAATGTTACAGATAAAAAGTTTAGGGTTACATGGGAAGTATGATGCTGACCTTTAAAAATCCCTCAGAAGTCATTGTGAAGATCATTTACAGGTCAAAACGGTTTTATTGAACAGCAGCCCCATTTTTTTACCATAGCATTTGGAAGCTGGTTTCAAACCCTTCACAAAAAACTGGTCAGGGACCCCCTTCCGCCCATTAGGATGCAACTTATGGACCGTCGAAGTCATTGATGACCACGTGCGCGGACTGGGACTACCGAGAACGTGGGTGAGTGGATAGGCCTGATGATTCCAGTAGAGAGACAAAAATTAGTGATTACCCTAATCCTTCGGTCAATTATCTGAAAGCCCGAAGGATTTTTGTGTCTGTTCGAATGCGCATCTCAATCAAGTTTATGTGGTATGGTAAATACTTTCAATGCTTCCAGCAACCCTTCAACACTTTTTGAGAGTCGAGACTCATTCATACTCTGGTAGAAGTTTGATCAGGCATTCCGTGTTCTCAATAAGGTACTCATCAGGTTAGAATCCAAGAACTGTAAATAAGGAAAATCTTATGAGACCCTCACAAGGACCTTACCTGATTTCCCTAATAGGATTCAGATAGGTTTGTAATGCAAGGGTACAATAGGGTTCGGATAAGATTTCCATAAAATCGAGCGAAAAAGGAAAAACCGTAACGAAACCTGATGAGGACCTGATAGGAAATCAGGCATGCCTCATCAAGCTCTCTTATTTTCCTATCCAAAATTTCTACTAGGGAAACTCTGATTGAATCAAATGGAATGATTCAAAGGATTTCAAATGCAATAGCGAATCGCAATAAACCGAACACATAACTGCTACTCATGATGAGCAGAGGTTCGATGTTTCCATTTATTTATGGATTTTTCTTCTTCGCTCTCTTCCGAAGATTGTGACCGATTCCAATGGACCCATATAAAAATTTTTAGGTTTCACCAATGCTGACAATAGAATATAGCTTGGCGCAATGTTGACAGGCGAGGCTTGGCAATCTATGAATATTCAATGTTGATTAACAACAAATAAAATGTTGCGCCGATATCGGTGTTCAACGAATTTCGGTTGTCAGCCTACCATTGATCCACAATTCCGCCAGGCTTGGCGCTTGCTAGGCTCATCCTTGGCCCAACATTGACTGAACGATAGATTCTATTGAAAATTAGGATCATTTGAAACGTGGTCGAATATTGCCACAACGATTGATCTAGTCTGGGTAAAAATGAGTTTTCAATGTAGCGCCAATCATTGGTAATAACATGGCTCAATATTGGCATGCTCCTTAATTTCAACATTTGATGGCTGAATTGCTAACTACAAGTTACTGATCAAGTGTTTCTCGCGAGTAGTGAGAGATGTGTACGAGGAATATATAAGACTCAAATAATTCTCTGGAAGAACAGTTAATCGTTCTTTGTTACAGGTTACACCAGAGGGCTCCTACTGCTGATCCATACTGTGTATACTTCTCATGACAAACTTTGACGACAAAAAACACCGAGTTGTTTACAGATAAATAAGGAAAACATAATAAGATCCCAAATAACATATATTGGAAATTGTGAAATGCGCATACTTTTTACATATTTTGGGGTTGATTATTTTTTAAAGTTTTATCGTCGGCGCAACATTGATAAACAAATTTTTCTATTGTTTGCCAATGATGGTCTATTTCATTGCCACTTCTGCACCAATGATGGGGCTACATTGGAAAAACACATTGATAAATCATAAAATGATGTTATCATTTCAGTGTTGCGCCATGCTTGGTTGCCAAGCCTCGGCCATACTTTATCTACATTGCGCCATGCTAGCGCCAATGGTAAATTTCTGCATGGGGAGATGAAAGTTGGCTCATTTTGAAGAAAAACATAAACATAAACGAACGGGAACATTGAGTCTGTGCTTATCATGAGTGGCAGTTATGGATTCGGTTTATCACGATTCGCTATTGCATTTGAAATCCGTTGGATTATTCCATCCGATTCAATCAGGGTTATGGATGAGTATCGACTCTCGACAATTGTTGAAGGGTTGCTCGAAACATTGAAAGTATTTACCATACCACATAACGTTGTTTGAGATGAGCATTCGAACAGACACGAACATCCTTCGAGTTTTCAGATAATTCCCCGAAAGATTAGGCTTGTCACTAATCTTTGTCTCTCTACTGGAATCATCACGCCTATCCACGCACTCACGCTCTCGGTAGCCCCAGTCCGCGCGCGCGGTCATCAAAGACTTCGACGGTCCATAACTTGCACCCCATGAACATAAGGGGGTACATGACCAGTGTTTCGTGAAGGGTTTGAAACCAGCTTTCAAATGCCATGGTGAAAAAATGGGAGTCTGGTTCAAGAAAACCCTCTTGACCTTCATATGACTCTCAAAATTATCTCTAAGGGATTTTCCAAGGTCAGCACCATACTCCCCCCATGTAACCCTGAACTTTTTGCTTGTAACATTTTTTTCCATCTCTACTAGTTTCGGAGATATTTGACTACATCACTTGAAATGGTCCACCCTGTATGAACGACTGGAGGTTTAAGTACGGACCACATATGAATTGTGGTAACTAAAATGGTGGCTATAATATGATGAACCCTTAGATAACCAGTTACATCATGAGGAACAATTCTTGATGAATTGAATTCCTATTTTTGATAATTGTCATACAATTCATCACCTGAATGGAACATAAAGTAACTGTGGGTGGTATCGACCTCGTTGGTTAAATCGGCCAACCGAAGTTGGTGTCATATCGGCCACTATTTTCATATATTTTTCTTGAATACTACAAACTTCACATAACGAAATACACAACGCAGGATAACTCTTCGATGTTTCAAGAACATAAAAGTAAAAGTTATAAATGGCTCGTATTCCTGCTTGGATGGAAAATTGTTTTTGTCAAGAATGTGACTTGCGTCACCTGGACATAAAAATTTGTCAACACAAGCGGTTTCAACATCGGAGACTGGAAAGTAAGGACGTTTGAATAGGATATTATTATCAATTTTGGCAATTTTTCAAATCAACATACGATTAAATAAGTCAGGCCGTTGAACATGATGCATTCCGCAAATCATTTTTTGTCAATGACGAAATGAAAGTTTCACATTAATGAAAAAATGTTTGAGTTCGCAAAGCTGACAACCCCATTGAGTGTATCGGCCAGGTGGTGATTTACATTTTCAACTTTAAAAAGTATGTTTTTTTGGCAATTAATAGAATCCAAGAGGATAATAAAACATGTATGTTTTGAAGGAAATGGCATCTAAAAGATTACAATATTCTATGGACGATTTAAAAAAAGCTGTTGCTGCTGTACAAAATGGATTATTCATACGACAAGCAAGCAAATCATTCAATGTTCCACCTTACGACCCTACAAGATGAACAATCTTAATGAAATTGATTGATTTTATTATGATTAAAAAAATTCAAATGCTAATGAAAAATGGAAATAGACAGCCAAATAATTCATCCTGCATCAATAAATTTCATTATATTTCAATCAGAAATGTATTTACCAAGTGTCGGCTGAAAACCCCATCTCATAGTGACTGGAATGATCAGCAATCGACCGATATTCGCATCATCAAAGAACCTTTTATTTTGGCGATTACTAAAAATAAATCTGTGTATTCAGAGTTCATTTAAATGAATATTCTATTATAATAATGTATAACAAATCCAACTATAATCTCAAATGATTAAAATATCCAACTGAGTATTCAAAATTCTTGATGGACGAGGAAGTGTCCTTAAGTGGCCGATACAACCCACAGTTACCTTATAGGTGGCACAATTATTTTGTTCAATTATTCTGAGAATGTTAGCAGTATATTCAATTATGCTCAAGAACATGCGGAGAATATTTAACGTACGTTAATGTTATTTGGAATAGTTGATCTAAGAATTTAATTGTTTCAAAATTACTCATTAATCACCTGTTACCGTGGATACTAAAACAAGATCATTATTTTGAATCTGTGAATTAATAACTGCATGAAGGTTAAATACTCATTGGAAGTTATAAATCGTGAGAAAAGAACGAAGACATCAAAATTTGGAATACTGTGGCTTGAGACTGGGAAAAATATATTCGTCAAACTAAAATTTGTTCATTCACGAGCATTATTTGTTTGTATTTTTTCTTTTTTTAATTAAATATCAGTCGTTCTAGGATTTGCGCATCATGCTTTTGTCTCGCACATGTGTATACTACTTTATAGCTTTCTTTCGTATCGTAAAACTGTCTGCATTCATGCTCTACTGAGTAACATATTCTCTCCTATACTGTTTTTATACACATAATTTCGTGGACTCAAAAGAAGTTCATAACAGAATAAACCACTCGCATGAATAACGTGCAATTTCATTCCCAAATCAAATTTGTAGTTTCATTGGGATACAAAGGAAGATGAAAAGTAATTGCCACTCTGCAGACATTGAACAATAAAAGACAATATCTTCACGTCAAAAAAGTTGATTCTTTGACACGAGGGGAAAGAATACAAAAAACGATATCTATATTCCATTGCTTACGTACATGAAATCTGATAGTGTCAGTGAGGAACATTAACGGTGTCTAACAGAGTATCCGGTGCCATTTGAAACTCGACTGTAAGGGCGATATTGGACACCGTAAGCTATATAATTAATACGTTATTGTTTTGCAAACCAACTTCTTTGCGTTTATGACTCGATTGTTATGTCGTTACAGGGATATTCACGTTGAAATACAGCAAAGCTGTTTCAGCGGTTTTGAAAATGAGAATATTATGAGTGTGGGAACATGGTGTAGATGAAGCGTGCTGCTTATTTGGTTTTGTTTTCTGCTTACATCAAAGGTTACATAGGTTTAATTGTCGTATTCTTGAAAATGAATGTTCCCTAGCAGAAATGCTTTAGTAATTCACGAGACTTGTAACGCACTGAAAAAAATTTTTTGGTATGATAACAAAATTTTTGTTATTTTAACAAGAGGTTTTTCTTGAAATGTGATAAACAAAGTTCTCTGGTTGAAACAAACACAATTTTGTTCAGTCTAAAAAATTTTGAAAATCATAACGAAATATTTTAACCCTTAGCTGCCACACTGCGCCAGTATAACATAGCTGCCACACTGGGGTCGATTATGACCCCAACTGCAAACGTACACCAAAGCCAAGCTATATGCGTACATATGTCTTGAAAAAATTTTAGATAGTACTAAAACTATCCCTGTTTTCAATCAAATCATTTGCCTAAAGAAAAATCCATTCCGAATTTGTGAAAAAATTATTTCTGCAGCACACATGCATCGCTTGTTCTCATCAATCGATGGGTACACTTTCGCTTCTAAATGGCATTATCACTGTATCATGAAGAAGAATCATATGAAACATGGAAAATCTGTCACATTAGGGTGGAGTGAGGTGAAGAAGCTCTAAAGTGGCACCAGATTGCGCGGAGAGTTCGGATTATCGAGTTTTTTTTATGGTAATTCAAGATTGAATCATGTTGGGGTCAGTTTGACTCCAGTGTGGCAGCTAAGGGTTAATAATGGTAAGAAAACTATATGATTGATGACATATTCTGAAAATTTTTTTCAGCATGCTGTTTTAGGGGAAAACTTGAGGCGAAACCGGTTGAAACCGGTTCTCCTTCAAACTAGCGTTGTCTCTGGTTTCATTACAAATCAGGAGAAATCTTTACGTTCTTGGAATAGTGTTCACGAACTTCATTCACGCGATATCTCCATCATTTGTCAACCACCAGTAACCAGCAGTGTTGGAATGATGTTTTTCCGTGACACGAGCCAATCTTGTCGGCTACAGTACTCAGTATTGTAGGATTTTCTCCGTGTACCCAGCACAGAATGCTGATTGCACCCTCTATCGTACCCTCTGATCGTATCTTCTGAAATATTTGAGTAATCCAATTGGGAGTTGGATAGTTTTTCATTTCATTGAATACTGATTGATGATGGGGTTGTCTGTTTGTCTGTCGCTCTGTCTGTCTGTGTTCGGAATAACTCTGGACTGGGTGGACCAAATTGGTTGAAATTCACAGGGAACTTTCCTCAAACCCCTCCCGAAGGACTATTTAATTTTTATTGAAATCGGACGAGTCCTTCTATTTTTTTCTCAAAAAATAGGTAATCTCGGAGGAAATTTTCTCCGCAGTATACATATATATATGAATCCTTTTCTCCTCAAGGCTTTAAATATTCGTTATTCTGGCTTGAATCAACGGATTATCATGAAATATGAATTTAAAGGGTTTTCGAGGGTGCTGAATCCGAGTCTGCTGTCAGAAAACGAATCCAAGATGGCGCATCCAATATGGCGGACGTGAATTGAGTCATTTTCGCATTTGTGGACAGATTTACATCGAACCCCTCGTGAAAATCCCAAATTTGAGAGTTTTTCAGAAATGCTCAGAATATTCTCAGAGATTTTCAGAATTATTCTGAATTTTATAGAGACTTGCAGAGATTTGTAGGAAGTGTTTGAATTTTGAGAGTTTTTCAGAGATTCTCAGAAATTCTCAGAGAAATATTTCCACCAGGGACATGGGCTCTGTAAGTTTTCGGGGGTACTTAATCCAAATCTGGAATCGAATTTTCCGGAAAAATAAGAGTTTCAATCTCCCCTCGTACGCTTTCTTGTATCTGAACACTCTTCAAAAGTTGGTTGACGTTATGACAACTCCACTCCAGTGAGAATTCAGAAGTAAAGGAAGTAGTCATTGAAACAAATCAAGCGTGAGAATATTCCAATCCCTTTTCAAATCACGTCAAGATGACTCTCCATCACGCTTAATTGACTCTCAACTCACGCTCTTGTCGCACTTTCACGCTTCATTTCCACCAGGACAGTTGTCCGAATTCTGCAGCTGTTCAGAAACATGTTTCTCAATCATTTGAACGTGGTATGAAGGATGATAGGCAATGAGTTTCAGGTTTTCTCAATGTTCAAAAATATTTTCAGTCAAGCGAAAAACCGATGAGTGCCTTTGCATTTATCCCCGGATATCTGAATTGTTGAAGATGCAAGCAAAGCAACACTGTAAAAGATAATCGGAATCTTCTTGCGTACATCAACCGGAAAATTCAAATCACTGATTAGGAAATCAATTTCATTTATCTGAAAATTCCAAACTCTATGGGATTTTTGCCAACATTTCACAGTAAATCTTCGGACAAGTTGGGAAAATTCCTAACGCATGTATGTGTTAATTACTTCACATAAATATATAGGAATTTTCCGATAAAATTTTTCACAGTGAAGCATATGTAGGCCACGATTTGTTCAAAATGAGCGAAGCGAATTTTGAAGGCGGTCGGACTGCGGAGCGAAGCGAATCCCCTGGTTTTTAATCCCAGTATATTAAAATCATATGCTCTTGCATATAAGATTGCCTATCCTATGCTTTGTAATTCCACTTCATTCAAAGTGAGAAAAGAGATTTGGTCTTCAAGCTGAGAACTGATAGCAAATACAGAGTTTAAAAGAGTTACACTGTAAAAAATAATCGGAATTTTCCTGTGTGCATCAACCGGAAAATTCCAATCACTGATTAGGAAATCAGTTTCCGGTACATTCATAGGAAATTTCCTATACATTTATCTGAAAATTCCAAACTTTATGGGATTTTCGCCAACATTTCACAGTGAATTTCTGGACAAGTTGGAAAAATTCCTAACGCATGTACGTGTTAATTACTTCACATAAATATATCGGGATTTTTCGATAAAATTTCTTACAGTGTACATCAATGAGGATCCAATTTCCTTGTTCTCAATTTTAATTGTAACCCTTCGTTTTGTTTTATGTTATTCGTTATTGTGGTCAATAGTCTGGGATAATTACGAACAGGTTCGATCAAACAGATGTGATCACTTGATTTGACCATATATCGATATCTTTTGCCTTGAAACATCACTTCACATTCATTATCGTTGATGTTTATTCCTTGGAACATCAATCATGAATCGGAATCGAAAATCCTGTAAAAATGAGATATTGTGTGTTCATTTCGTTGTTTGTGCCAAATAGTGACCGCAAAAATCACCTGTTCGTTTGGAACCGCGAGTTTCAGGTTGAAACGCGTTATGAAAAATCTCGTATGTTGATCATTTGCGAGGGAATACTATTTCCCGGTGAGCATAACATTGGTTTAGGGGTAAAGAAATCAACGATATCGATAGATTCTTCGTAGAATTGGTTCTTTTCTATAAAGGAAATTTGATACTCCTTTTCCTCAAAAACCTGTGCTATGCTCACTAGGAAATGATACTCCTTCGCAAATGATGAGTATGGAGCATTCTTTAGAATGCATTTCCATCTGAGACCGACGGTCCCAAAAAATAAGCGAAAGAGTGAAATTTACTCGGTGAGGTTTTGTTTTTTTTATGAGATCATCATCATGATCATTCACACATGGAAACACACCAATAATGATTCGGAACACCATTCGTTATCACCTCATACGATTCGAATAAATCCGAATGTCAAAGGTTTCCATTTCTTTTCAAGACGCATTCCAATTTGAAAATTCCTCAGGAAAACTTTGATTGAACTAAAAGTTGATAAATCAAACTTTAATTTGTAATGCGAAGATATTTCACATTGAGAGAATTTTTTTGTGCTTTTTGCAATCTTTCTTAGGTGTTCGTGATTGTCCGATTCTTTCCTACACTAGCTACTTCGCTTCGTTCGATAGTCCAACATCATTTCCGAACTTCGCTTTCTTCACTTCAGATCGATTATACGTTTCTTATGTACTTGATTTATTTGCATCCAATTGAGCAGCATGGACTTTTTCACAATAAAAAATTTTCTTATTGTAATAGAATTTAAGTACTCAGAAGTGTTTGAAGAATCATTCATGAAACATTGTAATGGTCCTGTTTATGACTATCCACTCTGTTCATTCCACTTGTACTCTCCTGATTTATGTGTTGCTCATTTTGCTTCCGTACTGACGTTTCAAATGATGTTCATCTTGCTCACACTCGTGAGAGAAGCGTTTGCTTCTGTTTCTACCACTGAAGAGTTACATGCATATGCATGTGAACAGGCACTCATGGATCGATTATAGTGAAAACCTCATGACTTTGATTTGTATTCATAGTTCCACCATTTGAATGGTTTGCATTTCATTGGTGTGGAAAAATGAGATAAGCACTCTGGCACTATGAGAAACGTATTCAATGAAAAGTACAAATATCGATGAAATTATACGCGTTAAGAATTTATCGTTCAATCTGATTGAACTGATTATGCTTATAATAAGTTTTATCAAATATGAAAGATCCCTGATCAAATAGCATACACTGCCTCTGTTGAGTTTATATATTGAGAATACATACATTTTTGATCTGTTTGCATCTATCCGTAGATTTTGTATGAAATTTGTGAATGGTTATGATCCTGCATATCTACTTCATTTTTTACAGTGACCCTTATAGAAAATTTATAGGTTCCACCAATGTTGACAATAGAATATAGCTTGGCATGATGTTGAAAGGCAAGGCTTGGCAATCTATAAATATTCAATGTTGATTAATAACAAATCTAATGTTGCACTGAAATCGTTGTTCAACGAATTTCGGTTGTCAGCCTACCATTGATTCACAATTCCACCAAGCTTGGTGCTTACTAGGTTCATACTTGGTCTAACATCGAATGAACGATATATTCTATTGAAAGTAAGGATCATTTGAAACGTGGTTGTTGAATAGTGCCACAAACTTTGGTCTAGTCTGGATAAAAATTAGGTTTCAATGGCTCACTATTGGCATGCTCCTTAATTTCAACTTTTCAAAGCTGAATTGCTAGCTGAGTTGACGATCGAGTGTTTCTCGCGAGTAGGGAGAAATGTATAAAAGGAATATATAAGACTCAAATAATTCTCTGGAAGAACAGTCAATCGTTCTTTGCTGCAGTTTACATCAGAGGGCCCCTACCGCTGATCCATATTGTGTATACTTGTCGTGGCAAACTTGAGCAACAGAAAACAACGATTTGTTCACAGATAAATGAGAGAAACATAATCAGATTCCGAATATGTAAATCATGAAATGCGCATACTTTTTACATATTTCTGGGTTAGCTATTTTCTACAGCTTTATTATTGACGCAACATTGATGAACAAATTTGTCCACTGTTTGCCAATGATGGTCTATTCCATTGTCATTTCTGCACCAATGATAGTGCTCCATTGGAAAAACACATTGATAAATCATAAAATGATATTTTCATTTCAGTGCTGCGCCATGCTAGCGCCATTGGTAAATTTCTGTACGAGGAGGCAAATCAGTATTCTCTCGTGTGAAGTTTTTTATAAGTTACATAAAAATTGCATATAGTGGGAAAAAATTTATGTTTAATTCTGTCTTGACAAACGATTTTCTAGGATTGATACACAATTCGTATATAAGTTTGATGAATTGGGTACATATTGTATACTAAAAGTTTTTATAAATCCCGTTTCACTTTTTAAAACGGGATTGTATACACAATTGATGTACAGTAGAGTGCGCCGAAAAAAATTTTCGTTTCCACATTCAAAACGGAGGGGGTTTGAGAGTTCCTTCAGAGTGATAGTAAGTTACTGTAAAGATTTCAAGTTTTTAAAAAAATATTTATCGTACCCTCATCGACGATAGAGCCCGAAAAGTAAGAACTCCAAAGTATAAATTAGAATATTCATTGACAAGTTATACCAGGTGCAATATACCTCAACAATCGAAAAATGTGCTTTGAAACAATTCTTCCTCTCTATTTTGGGATAATTATCGCAGATTTCTTCAAAATCTCGTTGAATATGCGTTCATAATCAGTTTTTTGAACAGTTAAGTACTTCATTTGATATTTATAATTGGCAAATATATCCTGCATTGGCACTCTCTAAATTCTTTGGAGTGAATATTCACTCTTCAAAGAGTCAAAATACTGCAACTCTAGAACGGAGTGGGAGCTCAACTCTTGAAGAGTGAAATTTCACTCTTTAAGAGTCAATATTCACTCTTTTTCCTAAGAGTGAGTTTTTTACTCCAAACACCAGAGTTGATTTCCACTCTTATAGAGTGAAAATTCACTCTTTGAAAGTGAAATTTTTCACTCTTTCGGAGTTGCAGTATTTTCACTCGGCAAGAGTGAATTTTCACTCCAAGGAATTTAGAGAGCATTAATCGGCGTGGGAACACGTATCATCACTTTCCGGGCTTCATCGTCGATGAGGGTACGATAAATACTCTTTCAAAAATCTGAAATTTTTACAGTAACTTACTACCACTCTGGAGGAACTCTCAAAGCCCCTCCGTTCGAATGGAAAGAGAAAAATTTCGTCTCACCCCCCCCCCTCCCTTAATGTACAGGGTGTATAGATTTCTATATACAAGGGACCACCCTGCGAAACAACCCTTTCTATGTTTTTCAAGAGTCATTTGATGTTCTGTATAAGGAAAAAATGGTAAAAAAATTTCCAAGGGTTCCCATCCTCTAAAGATTATTCTCTAAAGACATTATTGTCGCAAATATGGCGACAACGGAGTAAAAAGGGTTAATATGCATAGACTTTTGAACCTCACTGTACTTCCAGAATCAGTTCAAATTGTCTCATTTATCAATCAAGAATTTTCAAGTGTCAAATGCAGTATACTTTTTTACATCAACATGAAATTTATAATTGACAAACGAGTAATGGAAATTCTTTCCATAATCTGAAACTTCGACTCTGCTCCACTGATTTCAACAGAAACTTTGAAGCAACATGCATTTGGAAAATGAAGAATTTCGCTGGGTACAACATTCTCAAATATTTTGACAATATTTCAGTGAATACTAATCTTATGTAGACGCACGTTCAAAACATGCCAGAAAACCGTGTCAACAACACGGTTTGATACACTCCTTGATATATTCAACAAACGATTTTCCGAGAAATTTCATTCAAAACGTAACGCAAGGTGTAAATCAAGTTATCAATATTCTCCGAGACGCATGATCTAGGGGGAAAAGAATTTTGCTGGTCCATTTTAAACAACAGTAAATATGAAAAAGTGCACCGGCGATTTATATGAATTTGGTGTCGAAAAAGTGTTGAATCAACGAACATTTAATTTCTGAATCATAAATATTGAATACAAAGGTGCTGTTATATTGAATGCTGCAAGCTCTCAAATGAATTCCACTGATTCTGAATGATATAAAAGAGTTTTATGACCTCCAGATATTCAATGAAACTGAAAATCTATTGACGGAGAATAGTGGTGAAACAACCAAGATCTTACTTGTTCTTGCTGCGAGCCATGTTTTCCAAACTTCGAACTGGCCCTGCGAGTCTGACGAGGGACAATTCTCTTGTAAGGTAGGCGGAGCAGTGCCAGCTGTGTCTCCAGAAAGTACTTCCGCTCACCCTTTCACGATTCTTCACTGACGACCGTATTACACCTCTTTCACTCATTTCACTCTAAATTTATAAATTATAATTGCAGCTTGAACTCGTTTTTTAAAAGCTCGATGTTGTCAACTTCTCCAGCTGTCTTTGCGATCTACATTTTAATTTAGAATGATTTACGACGAATGTAGTTCTATTCCTCCATTTTCGAGAGAGTTATTTGACACACTTTATTTCACAAGAATCGAATCATTTCATTAGATTCAGAACTCAAAAGATTTTTGAAGAATGTTTGCAATGTTCTGCATGTCACTGAAATCTGTAAAAGCATAGAACAAAATGTACCTGGTAAAAGGGAAGCGTGTATTAAAAAGTGTCAGGAACGTCATGTGACGAAATCGTTTTTTTTCTATATATTCTCATATTTTATATATGTATATATAAAGTATATACATATATACATATACATATCTACATCCTTTCATTCTTTTTTAAATATAATTGAATGAACATACTTTTTTAAATGAATAAATCATAACCCAAAGTTCTTTTTTCTTCTTCACAGTTGTAATAATTACAGTAACTTCATTAATTAATTCAAACCATAGAATGTTCAATCAATATTCTCTGACAGATGAATTTAATTCATTCTAAATCATAGTTGGAACTTCAACTCCACTGTGAACCCACAGATATCTATTCACGTGATAGATGAAACGCCAACACATGATCACATAGATTTGCTATGTGAAGTAAGACGACGTGCACGAAGATATTATCTATGGAATCAGAGTGCATTTTTCTAATCTATCGAAATATATCCACCATGATGGATTGTGACAGTATAAAAACCCATGCACCTAGCATAAGATTCGCGATTTTTCATCAAGATTCAACCTTCTATTACCGAAGTGTTGAAAATTACTAAGTGTCGAAATCTTTCAAGTGTTAATTCTTTTTGAGTGTGTTCGATTTATATACAAATTTCATCCTATACTGTGTTGGTTTTTAAAGAATATGCACACACTGGGTTAGAGTAATCCTGCTTGTTTTTTGAACTTGCCGCATTCGGAAGGGTGAAGGAGTGGGGAGATGAGGCTCGGGGGGAAAAAACTTACGTACGCCCGTTTGACATTCTTACAATCCTGTAAACAGCTGACCTAAAAGATTCGTATTTCAGTAATAGGGTTAGTTTCACCCAGTGTGTGTAGATAGGAAGAAAATCATCAAATTGTAGAAACTAAAAATGCGAATGGAAATGTGTAATTGAATCATTATTTGTTGTTCACTTGTATGTATTTCATGAAAAGTGAAGTATGTTGATATAATTGTATTGTTTTTGGCAGATAACGAGATGAGAGTTAAAAATATGAAACGATGATGAGAATTCGACTTCCATCTCGATAGTGGTCATTTTGAGATCCACTATTCCTTATGGATATAAAAATGATTCTGATGACTAAAAATGGCAAAAACTGATTATCAACATTATTACATTCATTATTCATGATGATAAAAGCACTGTGTTTATATTTTCCAACTACATTTTTATTATAAGAACATTTTTCATCAAAACTCCGCTTTTAACCAAATTGAAAAATCGTTCAGTTCCATCTAGCCGAACAAATATTTGTTTTCAAACGGATTATGATATGAATGATATTTTATCAGATTTGAACTTTTCAGTTGTTCATCTATCATGTTTCAAATGGCTGTATCTTCTCTTATTCTTCAAACGTGACATTTTTCAAAACACACAATTATCGAAGAATTTTTTAACAATATATTCTCTTATTGTGAAATATCTTTTGTCGGGGGGTATTTCAGGCTTTCTCATTCGGATTTTCTTCTTCCTTGAGTCTTTTCGTACAAATTGAAAAAAAACCCGTTCAAATCGATGAATTTGAAGCTGAAAAACAAGTGAAAGAACATGCAGGGTTACGCTCACCCTTGTGTATGTGAATGAGGACAAATTTGGAGTGTATGCACTCAGAGTTGAGTGTATTATATGTTGAATTCATTAGATTAACCAGGATTATTCTACTCATCTTCTTGGATTTGAACTCTATGAGTTACAAAATTGTAACAACTTGTAAGAAGCAAAGGTGTTTTACTCCATTATGAACGAAATTCATGGTGTTCTATAACTCCTAGAGTCAATAATTGAGTCCTCGTGGAATTGTCGACACCGAGGATCTTATAAGTGTTATTTAAAGACAAGCAATTGAATATTTGTAAGAAACATCGACTCCGAGGATGTTACAAAGTTCAATTCAATTAAGATTCGAACTGAAGTAATTAAACATTGAATAATTGTGGAAAACAACGACTTCGAGGATTCTTCAGGTGTTCGATTGGAGATGAAACAATTGAATTTAATGAATCTTGAACAACATGTAATAAGAACCAAATATGAGAAGAAATACAAAATTTGACATCTATTATTGATTGTATACTGAGAAAAGTGAACTGTAATCATTACCATGCGAAAATAGTAGTTGAATGACAGAATCAGGTTATTTGGTATCCATCTTCATGTAAATGGTAACCATTCCCATGTACACGAACATTGCTACGATTCTCTATAGTATCCGAAACCAAATTCGCGAAGTTGTCCCTCAATTACTATTTGTACATGGTAATCATTACATTCCACTTCTCTCAGTGTGAAGAGACACTTTTACTTCAGAACAAATTGGATTCTAAAATACAGTACAGTGTTTGGGAAAGTGTGACAAGATCTCGCAACAAGTTGAATGAACTCGAATCCACATTTCCTCGATTGAATTCAGTCACTGAATGTAAGGATTGTTGAAAAAATGGAATCGAATTTTATAAATTGTAAACGCTGTATAAATATTCTCGGAAAGTACACCGAATTAAATTCAATGAATTTGAATGATTCTGAATTAATGCAAATTTATATCAACGAACAACTGTTTTGAGCTCTCTTTATCATTCCCAATGTTCAATTTCGGAATTTTGAGCAGAATTGTTTTCTTAAGCAGGGTCCCCCTGATATTGTAAGAGTCATTCTCCCTGACTTTTCCCGACTTTCATTGACCATGTTCAAAATTTTCCCTGACTTTCGAATGTGTATACCCAGATAGCACACGTAGAATCCTAGTGGAAAAATTCTATGGAATCCCATGTTGAGATATGGCTCTATGCAAACTGTATGAAATTTCTGTAGAAAAATCCCAAAAAAGTAATGGAAAAAAAATTTATTCGTCGAAGTTCTATAGAAATTTCACATAATTTGCATACAGCTAAATCTTGACATGGAGTTCTATGAAATTTTTTCACTAGGGAATCCTTCCTCAAGAACAGGCATATGATTCTTCAAGAACTCTCTTTGAACTGATGAATTCATGAACAATTGATTGATGAAGCCTGTTAAAGGAGGAAATATGATTCAATGAGAAAATTCTAACTCAGAACAAGTTAGATGAAGAATCGTTGAGTGATGTTAACCAATCACTCGGAAGGAATGTTAATAGGTTGAATCAACTGAAAGAACATGTGCATTCTCAAATCCAAAAACTAGAAAATTATCAAGTCCAATGAATAAAAAATTTCAATAAAATTAATACATGTCAAAATTGTGGAGTAGATGAAATAGAATTTGTCAAGTGTTCAATTTGTATTGGTCTCTCAGAAAATTATGTTGAAATTTCCGATACTGATCTAGAATTATTAACTCTGAAGACAAACTGTCTCATATTGAATTATACAAAACTTTGATGTAATAAACTTCATATTTTATAAATTCAATGTTTTTATTCAACTTTCCTTCTCTGATTGCTCTGTTTCTACACATCCTTGTCCATGACACAAAATAGGGGAACTTATATTTCAAGGTGTCAATATTCATATTAATTCCTATCCTGTTGTCACTGAAGGAAATATTCTTTGAATATCCCTGGACGTGACAGTAATCATGAAGTATTTGAAACGTGGTTTTGAACGTATATCGAGCGTCAAGTGAAACATTAAGAGGAATCCGAACGTACATTTAAAGCGCGCAAAACGTATCGGGAATAACACCAATTCTATAGAAACCAGGTTTCATATATGGAAGTGTGATTGAAGAGTGGACAGGGAGGATGAAAGAGTAGTAGAAAAGTCATTCGCCACATTCTTACGCTTCCATTACTCTTTATGACACGTTTCCCTTCCACCAGGGATATTCTTCAATGTAAAGAAAAATAAAATTTCGATTGTCCAGGTTGCGTTTTAGAAGATTAAATTATTCTGTGCATAAAGGATGGAACAAAATTGGTAATCTAGGTTTCATAACACAGGTCAATTCGATATTATTCCATAACACATTCAGTTTTAGGTTTCTGAATTGGATCTAAATGGGAGATGAATTGCACTAATATAAATTTTCCATAGTCTTTCATCTTTGATCGAGTTGGTATTCATTTGAATCTCACTAATCTGAATTCAAACAACATTCTCAGAACAGTGTTAGCACTCTCTCCCAATACATTCCTGACAATACTGATGTTTTTCGACAAAATATATGCTATGTAAAAGTCTCTTCTGGGATCTCTGAAACAAGGCACCAACCTTCCATTCTTTAGAGCATCTCATCATCACAATTCGCATGACTTTCCTGATTATTTTATAATGTTGTGTTTTCGATAATACTACTACGTCTATTTCTTTGTATACATGGTCTGGAATATTCGAAACCCAAAATATTATATTAGAATTTGAAAAAACCCGATAATAGAATTGAAATTGATTCTATTGTATTAGAAGTAAATGATTCTGTAATTGGATCTCAATTAGCGTATCCAAATTCTCACGTTATGTACGTATGTCAGAATAAATGAGATATTTTTTTTTCATTCGCTCCTTCATTTTCCCCACAATCCTGATTGATTTTCAGTTTCGCTGGAAGCTCAGTATCAGCTTAGAATTTTCATTCGATTTTGACGTGATCAGAGGCGTGGATCGAAAATTTTCCTCCATGTGGATACCACATATCAGTTTCTCCGTTGCGTCCACGTAGCTGCAACGTGGAGATGGCGTGGATGAGAACCTCGCCACCACGTAGATACAACCCAAATTCTACCTAGATGGCTCCACGCTCACCACGTTCATGATTTTCAATACGGCTGTCCTTCCACGTCGCCTCTCCGTTTCCTCCAATTTTGCTCCGCATTGCAGCTACGTTGTGCAAGACGGACATATCTCCGGCGCCTCCATGGAGACTCCCCCTTATTTCTCCCTAACGGCTACGTGGCCTCGACGTTCCTCAGATGGAAGATCCACCGTTGTTTTACGTGGTCTCCACAGAGGTGTGCTGTACGGGATCTGTTAATATCCTGATATATCCACCAATGCCGTCAAAAAATTCAATACACGGAGAGAAAGTAATGGTGATATTTACCATGCTCACATAGTATTCCGTCTTATTTGATCCCTAACAGCACACTCCTTCGCATCCCCGTGGTCTCCACGTAGATACCACCTATCTCCGTGGAGACCACGGAGATGCGACGAAGTGTGCTGTTAGGGATATTAAATCGTGATTGTTACTATGTAAGAATTGAATTCTCTACCATTTTTCTGGTAATAATATATATGTAGCATAGTAATTAATACCAGTAAAATGGCGAAGATTTTTATCCTCACTCGGTAACAATCACGATTTTATATAAAACAAGACCGAATACTATGTTAGCATGATAAATATTACAATTTCTTTCTCTTCATGTACTATTATAATATAAATCGAAGGAATTTGTGACGGAAAATAGCACTGGTATGCAAGAATAAAACTTGAAAATTATCGGTTTTTATTTTTTGTATCTAAATACTACCTTCGTGGCTTAATGGTATTTCCCATAAGAGATGGGAAGCTATTGAAATTTTACAATGTTTTTCAAGGAAGATTTTACAATGCACCCTACACCACTCTTCCTACGCAACCGTGGTAATCCACTTTTGCCATACATATCACTGCCTCTCTAATACCGTGTGCTATAAAAAATACATGTTCGTTCTTGTACTTCCGTGTGTACAACTGGGAAGTATCCAATATTTCGGGTGTAGCAGAATTTTTATAACTCCCTTCTCTTGTTCGTATTCAATACGTCCATCAACAAGGACTTTCAAAGAGGTGATATAACATTGCGGAACTGTTATAATCTTACCTTAAGCAGACAGCGTAATGGAGTATCAGGATAACCAAAATATAACCGCAGGGGTAAATGTCAGAACCGTGACCATCATTTCTCTTTAAATTTCTCTGTTACTCATTTCTCACTTCCCATCCAATATTATTGTTCGTACTAGGTACTTAAATTTTCACACCTCCATCTGAATTCGTATATGTTCATATAGGTCTGTAGAAAAGATGAAGCAACACGGCTATATTCTCAACATGAATCATTTGCCACGAGTATTCGATTACAATCGAATATGGACGGGAACTCAAAGTATTAATAAATGGTACTGGAAATATGTTTAATGTCCAATGACAAACTTAGAATATACTGATCAATATTTCCTTGCATCAGTTCCAATTCTAGAAGTAAATATTGATAGAATAAAATTGGAATTGAATTGAACTTTCACTCATTGCGGATTGAAATACGGATTATATTTGTAATGTGTAGAACAAGGATGATATTTTGTTTCTTGAACACGTGAGTTCTCCTCAAGTGTGAAATAAAATCAAAGACTTTATTGTCCGATCCTCTTTTGTGAGAAACTTAAGAAAAACTCATTTGAAAAAAAGTTGATCTAGTGGGAACCATTTTGAGCTGTCTTGAATCCCTCATGATTTCTTACTGAAGCCTTGCAAGGTCTTGTCAAAGTCTCAAATCCTAGAAAATCTATCAAGTCACTTCTCCTACACTGTCGGAAAATTTTTTAATTTAATACGAAATCCTTTATGAAATATCATTTCCATATTGAATTCAATAATAGTTCCTAAATTCAATATTGATGATAGAATAAAAAAATTTCTATCTGAAATGTAACAATTGTTGATTAAATTTGACAAATATGGTATTGAAATTAAGAAGAAAACCTCACAACATTGAGAATTATATTATTGAATTCAATATTTTATTATGAAATTGATCAAACTTTTTACGTGAAAAACTCCATAATATTCATATGAAGTTTCAGACAGATTTGTCTAATAGTGTAGGATGAATAACTCAATGAGTATTGTAACGTATATGGAGAGGAATTTGGAGTCGAATTTACTATGGAATTTTAGTGATGGGGGAACATATCGATTGCCCAAAAAAATTCACTATGAAACATCATAAATTTGATCAGGATTTTACATTTAGAGAAATTCCTATTACATGCATAATACAAATAGGAATAGTTGATAAATATATTATAATAAGAGATATTATATATCCAGTTGAACTTATTATATGTACAATCAAAT
Source organism: Gonatopus flavifemur (assembly GCA_018340375.1). Lineage (NCBI taxonomy): Eukaryota > Metazoa > Arthropoda > Insecta > Hymenoptera > Dryinidae > Gonatopus > Gonatopus flavifemur. The sequence goes on from JAFFJZ010000004.1 coordinate 24,224,290, forward strand.
TAATTATATTATATAATCTAATAAGTACATTATCTGTACATATAATCTTTCCCATGTGGAAATTTTCCTGGGCGTCCTGTATTGCATATAGCCCCTGCATGGGCTTATATTGGGCATACAAACTTAGGGTTGCCTAGCCTCAGCCACTAAGGGGCCTAGTCGGGTTGCTGATATTCAGCCTGATTTTTCTAAATTATGGTCACCCATATAAGGCCCATGAGGGGCCAAGCTGCATTACCAACGTTCCCCCCTGTTTCGAAAATCTACACGGAGAAAAAGGAATGGTGATGATCACTAAGCGAATAGTAAAATATGGACGGACCAAACTGCGCAATCAAATTAACTAAACGGGTCAATCGGAATTACGATACGCTTAGTTAAACCAACGATACGTTCAGTTAGATAACGATGCGATTGATTACAGGGACCAAATGTTTGGTGCGTCCATATTTTACTATACCAGTTTTCTCCGTGTAGGTGCACCCAACTACAGTCCGCTTAGGGTCTTGCCCTTATATTAATTTTTTCTCTAATATAAGCCAACGTTAACAACAAGTGTACTCGAATCATATTGGTGATTGACTTGTGTCCCTGTTCCACTGATTATAACGTTAATGTACGGCAGAATACATTGCATGTTAGTATGAATACACGTAGGACAATATATGGAAAACTGTTTCTTCAACACAAAGTGTGAAAATTCTTGAGTCATCGATTTTTCACGTTACATGCATACACAAAAATATTCCATCCATGATTACTGTGTTCTCACTATCCGTGAAGTATGTCAAATAATCGAAAAAACATGACTATATGGTTAATTGCAAGACATAATGATGCTTTTCTGCCTTCAATACAGTCCGGTCATGTGTAACAAAGTAATATTGGTTGTGATAACTGAGTAGAAATGGGAATCGGTCCATTCTAGGCCCTGTTCGGGCCCAAATTGGAGTGGTCTGGGCACAGATACGGCCCAATTTTCAATCGAGGAAATTTTCACCTGGGATGCTTTGCTTGCAATATTTAGTCGATTTAATAATATTCGCAACCATTCCCCACGTGAAAATTTCTTGCTTGCGCCAATACTGACGATGGAAAATAGATAGGCGCAATGCTGACATCCAAGGCTTGAAAATTTATATCGAGCCAACGTTGACTGACAAGTGGCACAATGTTGTACCAATGTTGGGAATCATAATTTCCATTGATTAACCCATCATTGGTTCAACATTGTGCCAATCATGGTTAATCGTTGTCTCAATATCGTTTGGACAAAAGGAATTAATTTCATACGTACAATTTCATAGCACGGCTGAATATTAATCCAAACGTTGACAACGTTTAGAAGAAATGAGTACCCAATGCAGTACCAAGCCTGGTCAAAGCTTGGCTCAGGCTAGCCACGATCCTCACTTATACGTCTCCATGCAAAAATTCCCGCGTCCAATGTCAAAGCGCCACCCTTCGGTATTGTTTCCAACGCTCGGTTCGTTTCTCGCAAGCGCTCAACGAACTATGCGGTAGATATATAAGCATCATATAACCTTCTGATTTGAAAATTGTTGTCTTCATCAAAGGTCCTTCATCGAAGGAGAGATTTTAGCTGTGCAGACCCATGGACTCGTGGACATCAGAATTTGAATTATACTTGATGTAATTGATTTGTGAGGTAACCAGTAATCATTGAGTTATATTAAACTTCTAAACACATCTTGTATTGGATTAATCAAATAAGTTTCTTCGTTTCAATGTATACAGAGATTCTCTAGCCCTGGTTGTATAAAATATTTCAGGTTCGGGCTGTACTTCTACTAAACCCGCATCCGTCCCTCATTTTTTCAATCAAATTTTATTTTTAAAGTATAAATTGATACATAAGTCGCAGCCGTCCTGACACCGTGAAAAATTAATCTATGAACTGTTTTTTGTAACATATTTTAATAGTATAATAATTGGATCAATATTCCTTGATATAGACGCGAACAAATTTTGAATTTGTATCATATTGATACGAGGGACGGATGCGGGTTAACATGTGTGGAGGGGAAGCAATCGATGTCGGGAATATATATGACTCTGAATTTTTATTATATTTTTGCAATCATTCAACATAGAGTTGAACATTGACACAACATTGGCTCAACGTTGGCGCGGGATTGTCGCAACGTTGAATCAATTTTGGCCGAATATTGACTCAGTACTGTTATAGTATTGACTCAAATTTAGCAGTCAACATCATTTATGTGTAATAAATGATGGTACCTCCTTTAAATGCATAAAACATCTGACCATTGGCAGACCATAAAAAAATACAAGCATGATCCAATCTTGGATTTAGATCGAACGACAAATTTTTTCATAGGTTGCCAATGATGGCTGATTTGACTACCATAATCGTACCAATGTTGGTCCGTGATTGGCAGAATACATCAATGGAGCCTGTAACGATGTTATCATTTCAAGCTTGCAGCTTGCTAACCGCCAAGGCTCGGCCAATCTTTGTCAGTGTTGCGCTATCCTGGTGCCAATCGTCAATTTTCACCTAGGTTATTATGCTTTCAAAGGTCCTTAGTTTCAGGACCTGCATTAGCCCCATCGAAGGTGTCCTAGACAGGCCCAAGTAAGGAATATTGTGCAGGCCCTGAAGATGAGTGCGTGACAATCCTATCTAGGCTCTACTACTGTGATGAAAAGTAAGATGACATTGTCATTTAAAACTTCCGGGCATTAGGAAGGCAAGTAAATTTTTCCTTTCTAGGCTGGTAGGACTGTCTAAAACATTCGCCAACCGTCTGCTTGTCGAAAGATTTAATTATTTCTGAGTCACACGTGTTTTTGTAAACAACCAAAAGTGAATTTTCCGATTTTTACAATAGGTAATTTTGTTGAGCAAAGAACTTGCAACAAATTTTGTTTGCAGCACGAATATTCTTGTGCGGACACATTGAAAATGTTGCGGAGGGCCTTTGGTGATTAAACTATGGCACAAAAAAACGTTTATGAGTGGTACAACGAGTTAAAAGCAAGCCGAGAACGCGTTGAAGACGAACCGCGCTCTGGACGACCATCAACGTCCACCAACGAGCGCCACGTCCAAAAAATGAAAGATTTGGTGCTTGAAAATCGTCGATTGACAATTGAAGACCTCACTGATAGTGTTGGAATATCATTCGGCTCAGCCCAAACTCGGAACGACCGGAATTATGGGCAAACAATTCTTGATTCCTTCATCACGATAATGCACTGGCTCCCACTGCATTGGTTCTTCGCGACTTTCTCGCCAAAAACTCGATTCATCTCGTTCCGCAACCACCGTATTCGCCTGATTTGGCTCTGTGCGACTTCTGGCTAGTCAGCAAACTCAAAAGGCCAATGCGGGGACGCCGTTTTGACACGATTGAGGAGATAAAAACTGAATCGAAGAAGGTCTTGAAGGCTATACCGAAAAAAAGACTATTCCCACTGTTTCGAGGACTGGAAAAAGCGTTGTCAAAAGTGCGTTTTATCGGACGGGGATTACTTTGAAGGGGATGGAATTGATTTGGAAGAATAAATAAAGAATTTACATTTTATAAACAAATTCACCTTACTCTTCGATCACAGTAGTATAAGAGTAAACAAGACAAGGCTTGAAATAAAATAAAGACGCCTAGTTTGGCCCGAACTGCCACTAAGAATTAATTTTCACACGGGTTATTATGTAATTGATTGCTGCCTTTACTTTTATTGAACACTTCTTCCTGTGTAAGTCATTTTCTAGTAAACTTCATTGTGGGGTCAGCCTGTTCCCGATTTCCAACTACCATTAGAATGGTTCTTATTTGACTCAAAAAAGTTTCTTTCAGTTTGTTTTCATTTTCTGTTGTCAACAAAAAAGTTTTTTTTTTGTATGGGGCACCCTGTAATTTTGTTCTACATTATGAGGGAGTCCTGCAATATTTTTTACATAATTTCCAAAAAAGATTTAGGGGTCGCTACCGACGTTTTCAATACACTGAGAGAAGAGCGATTTGGAGGTTCAGTAAATAGTATTATATTTGATCGATAAATCTGAATATTACTGAACTTTCAGCGACGTTTCACGAAATTTCAAGAAACATTATTGAAATTTTGCTTTACATTACTCAGTGATCTACAATCGTTATTATATAATACAATATTCACGACCAAATTCGCTGTGTGTCATTTTATTCCTAAACGTATAGTAATTGAGTGTTACACAGCAAATTTGGTTATGGATATTGTATTATATAATAACGATTGTAAAACACTGAGTAATGTAAAGCAAAATTTCAGTAATGTTTCTTGAAATTTCGTGAAATATCGCTGAAAGTTCGGTAATATTCAGATTTATCGATCAAATATAATACTATTTACTGAACCTCCAAATCGCTCTTCTCTCAGTGTAGGCATTTTTGATCCCTATTTCAAAGATCGGTCACGACCCCTGAATCTCTATTGAAAATTATGTGAAAAATATTGTAGGACTTTTTCATAATGTAGAACAAAATTAGAGGGTGCTCCGTATAAAAACAAAACTTTTTGTTGACCACAGAAAATGAAAACAAACTAAAACAAATTGTTTTGAGTGAAATAAATACCACCCTAACTACCATAGTAATTTCAATTTTCGTATCAAAAGAATATTATAAAATATATTATTTTCAAATAATCCATCACATCGCTACAATTTAATTTTGAAAATTCCAGTTCGAAGATTTGATACTGAATTATTATGTTGTTGAAGTTTGAATCGTTTATTGAAACGAATTCATAAACCACTAGCGACATATTCAGCTGTTAAAGGCGCAAAATCTTGTAGTACATCCTTCAAACGATGTTTTTCATTCCGAGGAATTGATTTGAGAAGATGAATAATGATAAATCATCAGATTTTGTGAATTTAAATTTTCGTTTCGTTTCTATAAACGATTCAAACTTCAGCAATATGAATTATCAATGAATAAAATCTATCTGAAGTATCAAAACACAAAAAATTACATTTGGTTGTACCTAAAAAGGTGCTAGAGACAATAAAATATTTTGGTTCTTATAACCAATCCAAAACTTTGATTTTTCCAAGCAAAATTTTATGATGACAACCAAACACTTCTTTTCAGTGGCCGAATCACCTAGAATTCAATTATCGACCTCAGTTTCTTTCAGTAAAAAATCTTTCAACTAGTACCTTGGAATTTTTTTACATGAAGAAATTTCATTCGGTTTAGATACAAATTATTGACAAGATTTGTTCATCGAAATGCTATTTCATTATGTTTATCTCTAGTAAAAGTTCTGTATACACAAAAAGAAACAATAAATTCGTATTGTATTCATAGCTAATAAAATATTTAATGAGTATAAGAAGGCTTACGTGTAATCAGAATGTTTGTTATACGTCGATGAGAATCATTGATATCGAGGGATTAATTATTGGTACTATAAGATTGCTTACCCTAGGGCAGGAATAAAGAAATAAGAGAGACGGGAGAAATGGAAAATGAATGATGTATCTCGGATCATTAGTGGGGACACAGAAGAAACGAGAAGAGGAAGAAAGCTTAGAATATAATGAACAAAAACATGCTGAAGAATGGGTAAAGTGCTTTGATTATATAGACGGCAATACGGCGATCAACGACATGAAAAAAAAATCATCTTTCCATTCATTTCTATGTACATAACAGGAAATCGAAGTAATAAAGTTGTTGTCATATTTCTTTTGAGAAGATCTGAGATTATTGATTTAATATCGTAATTTCGATTAGAGTTACTCTGAAGTTGGAGATTTGTCAGGCACTTGTGACGACATTTGACAAAATAATACTATTTTACTGAATTATTTTTCTCCGGGTGGAATTCAGAATTCAGGGGGATGTAAATCATAAGTCTTTTGTAGAATTATCTGTTCATTGCTGAGATTTAAAAGTTGAAACAAAGGATGGGATTTATTCGAACTGGAAGAAAATGGCAAACTTCCGGATCGATAAGCATTTGAGAGCATAAGAAAAAAATGAACGTTTCACAGCACTCTCAAACAAGCAGCCAAATACTTGAAGAGAATGAGTATTTGCATGAGATAAAAATTGCTGCTAGCACTTTTCTAATCACTGAAGGAAGTTCCTAAGTGATTAAACATTGTATAAGTGCCATACATAATTATTGAAGTTTATAAAGATGTTGTTGAATCAATATAAAAACACATGTCTGCACTGAGAAAACAACCAGCATATCGACTAACTAAACATTTTATCCGATACGTTATCTACTCCTCCAATTTTGAATTTTCGTAGACAGCAAAATTTCGTAGATAATTTCAGTGATTGAATTAATGTTCATTACGAATCATTTGGAAAGACAGCCTAATTTGAGGGGTATGTAAGGTAAAACAAAAATTTCTCTGCAATTGTTGAAGTTTTTTGTTTTAGGAGAAAAAGATTCAGTCATAACTAATCAAATTTCTATCAGAGCAAACAAATTTCTGTCACAGTGGAAAAAATCGCTATCTCAGCAAATGGTACACAGCAAAATCAGATTTCGCTTCTGTAGTGAATTTTTTTCTTCGTATCCCATATGGGCACAGACATTGGTCCAGCTTCCATCCGATCGAAGCCTCAACTTGGTAACTTGGGCCAAAATCGGCCTGAAACTGATCTAAAGTTGTGCTCACATGGGATATAATCCATCACTCACAAGATATAGTTGATTAAAGTCGAGTTCCAGATAATGATTTTTTTCCATTCTCCTACTAACAGAATAAAATTACTCTATCATGTGCAGTATGGAAAAGGAATTAATAAAGATTCACCGACAAACTATATAAACATGTCTACGTATCAAAGGCCAATTTATTGAAGAGAGACAGTGTACAGAAATCGATATATTTATTTATGTTCGTTCAGGCGAAGAAATCAAATGAGTGGATATCAAGGATCATCCGCGTAGAAGCGTAAATCACAGACGAACGAATGCGGTCGATGCTATAACGTATATTATATTCGCCTTCAAATTCAGCGGCAAAAGCCAGAATAAAAAACTCGTACTGAAAATAAGACGACGAAAGCATACATATTTTCTGAATATACTTGACACAACAGATTTCTTTTGAAGAAACTGAAGATGTGTGAAAAAATTTCCTACGGTTTTTGAGTTATCGAATGAATAGCTTGCTATTCTTGCAAGATGTTTTTCATATTTCAGAAGAAATGAAAATCAAAGTATCCACGATAAAGATGAATTCGAAATATAACGAGCAATTGTATTGGAGAAAAACTTTGATGAAGTTGCATTTATTCTGAGAGTAAATTGTGGAATAACATTGAAGAATTTCAAAATATGTTGAGAAATTGTGACATTGAAAAAAATTTTCAGAAATGGTCATCAATCATATATTTTTGTTATTATTATTGAAATATTTCGTTGTTTTGACCAAATTTCTGTGGAAAGAACAAAATTTCGGTTGTTCTAACCTAAGAATTTGGTTGATCACATTTCAACAAAAACCTTCTGCTGGAACAACAAAAATTTTGTTACCACAACAAAAGCTTTTTGTCAGTGTGTGGAATTCTTTCTCACCGATTATGATGGATGGCAATAATGGGTCCATGCGATACCAGTTGAATCCAATAATTATTCCAAAAACAAATAACAATACAATAAAAATTATCCTTTTGATAAACGACGTTTACAATCGATCACGCTACTAATGCGAATGTTAACGACACACTACATTTGCAGGAGACAGGAGTAACAGTAACTCCAATATCAATGCATCTCATTTGTTGCATGCAAGCTTCGCTCTGAAGTTCCGTACGTGATTGAGATTCCGAAGGGTATGTTCATTATGTTTACACTCTGAATAAATACAGTAATAATATACGATGAACCAAAGATTGGGCGTCGATACAGAAGAGATACAATTTGTTATTCTCCAGTAAAAGATACCTAATTCACAAAATTTCTCAAGCGGATCGTAAAGTACTTCCTAATTGGTTAGTATAACTTTACCTGTGAAGGAACAATAAAAACAATTAATTCAAGAGTGCTTTGCGAGGAATGTAATGCTCTAACTCACTGTATAATAATTGGGAAAATCAACAAAGTGCTGAGCAGTAACTTGATCGTTCCTAGCTAGTGCTCTGTTAGTTATTCGAGAAGAAACGCGCTTCTCGAGTTGACGATGTTTTTCTATGTATGGAAAAGAGACTGTTCATCGCAATTTGGCATGGAGTTGAAAGATTATGAAAATAATACACACAGAAAAATAAAGTATTGAAAATTACTCGGTTTCCATTAAATTGGCAAGATAAGAGAACACACCACTGTTTTCGTTAGAAAGTGTAGTGAAATTGATGATTCATCAGACATCCCTTGAGCGTGCACCTTCACACATAATCAAGTTCACATTTGTGTTATACTGCCTAATAATAATAGTGACCTGAGTGGAAATCAGAACTAATTACTGTCTAGGTATGGGCTAGCGAACTTTGGTACTATCTTACTACTGAATAACAATTTTAGATACATGGAAAAAAATATTGTCATCATTGGGTCAATCCATACAAAATCAGCAAGCACTAGTTGCTCGACCACCTCAGAAATTTTTCATCTTTATTTCTATAATACCCCTAAAAATTCCCATAATTAGATGTATTTTGATGTAGAGTCAGAGTCCAAAAACCCCGATTTGTAATTTTTTATTCTTACACTCCTGAAAACCACAGACGTGTTTGTGATGAAGAAACTGTCGTTTTCAGCCTTCGGAAGGGTTCAGGAAAACTGAAATATCTCAGCTCTGGGTTATGTTAGGGAGTTGAGGTTGATACCATCTTTTAGAGCAGGTTTCAGGCTATATTTTCGCTGTATTAAAGGTTCTTCTAGCCTCCACCTTGTTGGTGCAATGCAAGCTCACGTTTTTACTGTGGCAAGTGGCGAAGAAATTCCATTCGGCATCAAGTCCGAAATCATCAAAGGGATTCGAAATCAATACAAGAATAGGAAAAACTTCATTAACATTTGCAAGCATTTTGATGATTTCGGACTTGATGCCGAATGGAATTCCTTCGCTACTTGCCACGGTAAAAACGTTACTGATGGAATAGGGAGTGTCAAAAAACGGAAAGTTGCAAAGAGTAGTTTGCAAAGGACATCTACGGATCAAATTTTGACGCCTCCGGACATGTACGAATTCTGTTCTGAAAAAGTTACTGGCATCACATACACTTATGTGCTAACTCGTAAGGTGGAATTAAACAACGTGGCACTCGAATCAAGATTTCTTAACAGCGAAACAGTGAAGAACACAAGGGAATATCATCGAATAGTTCCTCTAGAATCAGCTAAAATAAGGTGCTACAACACATCAAAATCAACGGCATTCCGAGATGCACTGTTATCTTCTCACACTATCGATACCACAAAAAAACGAAGAAACCACGGCAAACATTTGAGTGCCTAATTTATAAAAAATTATCAATACAATAATTTTGTATTTCATAATAGAATGAAAACATCTATTGAGAAAAAATCGGAGTGTTTTGGGAACGTATTTCGACGTCAATGCTTAATTTCTTTACGTGGGTCTTCGCAATATTCAGAAAACACTTGTACTGATTCAACGAATCAATGAGATGCATCGATTTACAACAATTTGTACCGAGAAAGTTGAGCGGATCCGCGCGGAGCAGGTGTTACCATTTTATTTGGTCACGGTTTTTGGCATGTATTGAAAGGGCTATAACTTTGGTCTTCTTGCGAAATACAACGGTTTTTTTTTTTAATTTGTAGGGTATAAAATGCACTTCAAATCTAGATGAAATCCAGATTTTCAACCCCAATCCCATCAGAGATATTCAACCTTGAAAACAGGTGGAAATCGCAAAACTGACATTTTTTAGAGGCTCTACGGTCTGAGGGAGGAGAGTATCTGGCTTGGCGATTTTTTTACAGAGACTACTAACCAACCTATAGTGACTTCCCTTTCAAAGGATCAGATAATCATCCCCTTGATGAGAAAAAAATCCCTCAAAAGCTAACTTTTTCGTATTTTTCAACCGTTCCTTGAGCTTGCATTCCAGCAACAAGACGGAGGCTAGAAGAACCTTTAATACAACGAAAATGTAGCCTGAAACCTGCTCTAAAAAATGGTATCAACCTCAACTCCCTAACATAACCCAGAACTGAGATATTTGAGTTTTCCTGAACCCTTCCGAAGGCTAATATCAACCAACCTATGATGAAATGATTACCAGGCAAAGTTTTTCTCGTGATATAGCGACGTCTATGAACATGACGAGCGTTCCAGTGGTTGAAGAGTGGCTGTATAACAAAGACTGTACGGAAATGTTAGGTAGTGATGAATCAATGCTCATACAGAATGATGGAGCTAGCCGTGACAAGATAGTCACTAGTACATAACTCAGATAGGCTAGTTCAATTATTACTCGAGGAGGAACGAAAGTGGGCTTCGAAAAGCGTTTGACAGAAGTTTACTGAATTTCCAACATTTTTCGAACTACTGAAGAGAATTTTCGAATGTCTAAACACTTTTTCAACACATGATATTCGAATGAAACACGTGAATGTATTTATAGAATTTGAAAATTTTTCAATATTCAGAAAACTGCTGGTAATTCATTGGAGTTTCGTCAGCTGTTTTTTTAAAGCGCAATGTCGATCCTATTTGTTTGAAGAAATGAAAAAATTCCCCATCAACTCTGAAAAAAAGTGTACAAAATGTTCCAAATGTGATAGATTTTCCATTCAAATTTCAGAGATGCTCAGAGTTTATCAGAGTTCGATTTTCTTCCGTCTGACCTCTCTTTTCAATTCTCTTCCCTCTCGTCCTTCAGAAGAAGAGATGAGGTAGAAGAAAATCAAACGCTTACCGTATCTTGCCAATTCAGTGGAAGTGTAGTAATTTTTGAAACATTATTTTCCTTCGTGTTCAACAACACGGAAAAAAATTGATTGATAATGTGACCGGAGCTGCGGTTACTATGTAGACAGCAAGAAATATCTATCCTCTGCACCACAATTCTTGTTAAATTCACCAGAGGTTTGGTCAATTTAACAAGACTTTCGGTGTGGTTAACAGATATTTCTGGCTGTTCGTATAGAACCAGAGCTCCGGTAACATCAACAGTTCATTCTCTTCCGTGTACCAAGTTCCAATTTTATAGCAAACACTTTCCTAGTAGGAACGGAAAAGTGCGTAAGAAAGTGAGCGAGAGCGTACTTGAAAGTATTGGAAGCGTGTAACGAAAATTCTAGCCGCCATCTGACCCTCCATACAAGTACGGTGAACGTTTCATAACTTTTGTTAGGAAGTGTAATTGATGCTTTGGACACTGCTCCCTGTCAACGGTTGAAGCATGGTTTCAAAATACTCCATTGTAATATGCTTTTATAAAACTTCCCCAATTATCCTAACATATTTCTAGAAATTCATTGGAGAATTTTGAGAATTCCAATACTTTTCACTTGGAATATCCACAGCTACATATACGGTGAAAAGAAAAACTTAATTTCAGTTAGAATATGAACTGAATTTAAGATGCAGCCGAAAGAAGACTCATTAGACTTGAAGTCAGCCACTGGAAAACCTTCTCAAACTCAAACAAGAATACAGGTTGCATTAATCTCTATTCAACTGAAATTAAAATTGATTTTGAACTGAAACTCGAAGCGAATCGTTTCTGATAAATAGGTTCGTCCATTGTTGTTGGCTTTGTTCTACTCAACATGGCGTTACCTATCGACGACGAGGAATATGTTCGTGTTTATCCGGAGGATACAAAAAAAAATTACCATGTTGTGTGAATTTATTCACTCCACATTGAAGATTGAACATCTTTAACCCTCATCGGGAGATTCAAAGCCACGTTGTTGCTGGAATAACCTGTCCTAGTCCTTTGCGTTCAATCACTTCGCCATGGCACCGTTTCGATTGACGCATGTGATAAATCATTTCATAATAGTATAATTTGATAATATGTGTAGTGTGAAGTCAAAGATGAATTTGGGAAACATTTTACGGGAACTGAGAATTAGTGCAAATGTGAATACCCCCGAAAGTTTGAATTCATTCCAAGTGGTGTTGTAATGTTGAAGTGAAAGTGTTGAAATAAAAAATCCATCAACAGTGCGGAAAATCCAATAACAAACTTTTGAGAAGTTGGCATTACAAATTGTTACCGAATTTGGTAGGCACCTTGAATAATAAATGAAAAACCTGAAATAATTTGACTCAATTGAAACTGTAATTAATAATATGCACATATATATGTGTACTTATAAACAATTGTAATACATAAACTGAAAGAATTCTAATCTTATTTTCAGATATTTTTGACTGAATTATTCATCAAACTCTACATGGCTGACTATAAGATATGCATCGCTGACAATCAGCACATTATCCGATTTAATTGAATTTGATACGGCCACAACTCTTTTTCATCCCATATTACGGCTGAAATTGTAAGATTGCTGATTTTCAGCCTCATCTGAAAATCAGTTGATCATGGAATTAAGATTTACTCTTTACTGTGTATGACAGTGGAAAGGAAGTCTTGAATTCAGTTCATCTCATGACTGAATCTAAGACGCAGTCAGAAGTAGCCCATTTTGAGTGTAAAGTGAGTACAAAGAACGATCACTGACATAATGTGAGAAGCTGAATTTCAGTCAGTTTTCAAATCAAGACGTAGCCAATTCAAGTCACCTTTTATACAGCGATGAAGTTTGTGATGGGTCAAATTCCAAATCCATTCTGTAGTAATATAGTTGCTGGTGTAAGATGAGACTGTGCCAATAGTGAATCAGGGTTGAAAACACTGAGGAATACATGAAGAGATAATATTCTATCAGCATCGATACAATGTTGTCTTACTACTGAATCAGTAATTTCCGTTGGGCCCGCATAACAGATGCTACGCTTTGAAAGCCAATTCTGTGAAATCTTGTTCGTGAAGATAAGAATTGAATTTGGTACACCGAAAAAAACAATTAGTCACCCTTACTCCAAATTAGTTCCATCAACTAGATACAGTTGTTGATATTTGGATAACTAAAACGGGCTTTGGCTCAATTAAATTCAAATTTAATTTCTCTGACTTTAGTTGCTGTTAGTAATTTGAAGTCATCTCTACTACAGCTTATATTACCGGCTTCCATTCTTTTATTACTCGGAACTAATTTTAACAACTAGCTTCAGTTCATTCGGTTAAATAAATTATTTTTTCGGTGTAGTACTGGGAATTCTGGCAACAGTGCTGCGTCGATATCGGCCCGTGTTCCTAGTTTTACATGTGCAGTTTCTTACTATTAGTTTTGAGTTCATATTCAGAAGAAATTGCGAGTACACAATTCCTTGGAGGCAATGTACATTAGATATTTCAAAACAAGTACTTGGAGCACTCGAATACCAAATAATCACTCCCAGTTTGAATTTGCAGTATCATCCTCATATTACTTGGACAGATTCGGACAGCCTCAACTAAATACTCCCTCGATTTGGAAGATAAATAATTCCAGTCGCGTCGGTTGAAAGAATAGGTCCCCTTTTGGATGCTTAAAGAGTGAATTCTGCGGAACTCTCACTTTTTTAGATTTAAAGGCCAAGAGGAGAATATTTTGATTTCAACCTTCCAACTATTAGTATGTAGTTCAAAGAATCATTATGTGTTTTTTTTATGCCAAATCAGCCATTTTATGTGCAATCCATATAATGCACATATATTGTATTATATGTGATTTGGCTGACTTTACATGGATTTCAATTCAGTTCGCATGATTGTCCTACAGCGGTACAGAGATTCTACATGGATTTAGTCGCTTTATACATCTCTTGGCGACACGATTCGGAATTTAGAGTAGAGATGACACACATTACGCAGGGAATATGCGAATCAATTGAAACGTATGAGTGATATTTTAACTCTTCAATAAACAATTTAGAACCAATTTTTAATAGAATAATGAGAAGATCCGCGGAATGGGAAGTTTGCAAAAAGGACTGAGAAACCCATTCCTCTCACCATTCCGCGTATGTTCACACAAATCGTATTGCTACAAAAAAACACGTGCGAAAATTTATGAAGAAATAGAAAGAGATATGAAGAATTCCACGCTCAATCGAATGGTGTACCAGCAAAAAGGATAACACAACATCTCAACCCCCTTCACTCGATTAAACTTGAAAGACAATCAGATAAACCAAGATACATAAAATGTATATTGTATAAAAGATTATGATCTTTGAACAGACGTATGTACGTACCGCAGGAAAGAAGAAGATCGGACTTCCTTTTTAAATTACAGTTCTATTAATAATTGAACTGATTTTTACACGACTGAACGAAAGATGGACCGATTAGATTTCTAGCAGGCATTTAAGCAGGAGAGTTCGAGCATCATCACCATCATCATTACCATTATCATTATCGAATGGATGTACGAAGGTCAACAACTCTTGTCTCTTTTATTTGTGTGAAAAAAATCATCACACCTTCGAGGCAGAGTCGACTGGCTGCTTTCATTCTTCGATGTAGACGAGTTTCAAACGATGTTCAAGGTCGGTTGTAGGAAATTCTCTCTTTGATCTGCGATGAACATTGCACACCATCACTATAGTTATGCATCGACAGGAAACTTTTTTTCCCTCATATTTTATAAAATGGAGGTGTATGTTTAGGCAAATCTATGCTTCGAGCACGTCCCGATCGTTACACAGGTACGCACACATGTACCGTGGCACTATGTACATCGGTCACGCTTCATGGTGATCACCTGCACAAAGATCTTGAAGCCGCTTTTAGGACGATGTTGTGAGAGATATCGACACCATATACTTTGAAGGATATGAAAACGCACTCAAGATTTATAGAGGAATCAGTTTCCTCTAAAGGTTAACGACTGTTCAGTTTGAATGTACAGTTCAATGTGATGTGCATTTGTGTGGAAGAAAATATGACAAGGTGAAAAGATTGAGGGATGAAAATCAAGATTCGTTGTAGTAGATATAAGTGCATATATATGCATAATGTGGAAGATGAGACAAGTTTTTGATGTATCGAGATTTATCTTCTTTTTTTTACCCATTCTTAATCATTGTTCGTTTCGATGAATTTGTTTTGCTCATCTAATCTTGACTGTATATATCATAATTGGCTGCATTAATCAATTTTTGACTTCATTACTTGGATTGTGAGAATATTTGTGGCGATATTGAGTCAATTCAGCCAATTCGCGGAAGAAATGATGATGTAAATTCAGACAACGTACCATTTATGTCACGAATTATATTTTCATGTGTAACAGCTCATGCAGCATATCTTGTTGATGGACTTTCCAAGTGATTACTCCAAGTTGATTCTTTTGCGAATACTATTTAAAACCTCTCTTTCCATCTTATGATTGCGTCTTCTTCTAACGAATGATGCGAGTTACCGACGCTAGTATTCCATCAAGAGATTACCTCTCCATATATGAATGGATAATCTTACTTCACCTCTGTCTATTGAAATTTTTCTGTAAAACCACATAGGCAAATTTTCCAAGTTTTTAAGGAATTCATCTATTCTAATGAGTATTTTGACGTGGATATTCAAAACTAGACCCACAAAACATTATGAAATTTCATATGATCCAAGAAGTTTGATGAACTTTTAGGAGATGTATGGTTTGGTCATCAAATCTCACCTCTATTCATCCACTCTGTGTAAACGAAACGTTGGATGAATGTGTGACGTTTCGTTTTGAGTTACGCGTTGACGAGTTCAGTCGACCCTGATTGAATCAATAATTAGCCCCCTCTTATGCCTCCTGCTCGGCGGTTCCAGGGTTCAAGAGTGGGGGAACGCGGATCACAGACTATTGAATTTATGAGTCAGAAATAAAGCGAAAAACAATAAATGATTTATTATAAAAGAACAATGAACTGGATCGAAGAATTGTTACAGAAGTGATAATCTTACAACTACATATAAAACCTTTTATATCCTAAGATTAAGTATCAAATTGAATGACCCCAATCGCGGGTATAGTAGAAAAGCCTATAGCGTTTTGAGGTATGACGGAAAATGGTCGCAGACCAATGATACGGTTGACTCTGTACCACCGAGGGTAATAGACAAAGATCAAACTATAATTCTACATGAAAATAATTATACCGACGATATATCCTTTGAGAACATCGTAATTAGTTAATAAACTAGGGTATAACGGGAAGCGATATGAATGGCCCAATCGTAAAACGCAAACAACGGTAATTTGAACGGAATACTATTTAATTTTCACTTTAAAGGGATTGGGCGATTCTTTTAGATACGCGAGGGTTATTCGCGAACCCACGGAATAGCTAATTAATTTTATGGGTGCGTGACAGTCATTGGCTACCTATCCAAGTTGTTTCCCCAATGCTTCGGAAGGTTCGCCCGTTCCGTCACTCCCCTAACCAGCTTTAATCTCCGGAAGGTTCACCCGTTCCGCCCCTTTCCCTATTCAACCCTCTTCAGGATGGGACGATTCACCTTGTCCAGACCCCGTGGTCCTAACTAATTACCAATAGCCGGAACAACAGCTGATTGATTTGTGAAGGAGCCGTGACAACAGCTGCTTTGCCAGGAGAAAGTATCCTGGACATTCGGAAGAGGACTGCAAGCGATCCTGACCTCTTCTAGGTGTTCTTACATTATGCTTGTGTGCATGCAAAGAACTGACTCTACCATCTCCAGGCATCCCTATCTATACCCGGCTGCGGTTATTTCCCACTAAGCGCGAGAACATTGCCGCAGCACTCCGCACGGAAAGAAGTAGGAACTAATATTTTAGGGCAGACTTACACGTATCGCTGCCTTGAGGCATTGTTCGGTCGCGCTTATCGTAGGTCTCTCTCTTTCTACTACAGTCAGCCGATCACAGTGGCCTGATGTGTCATAAGTGGTTTAACGGCGCTGGAGGTAGATGTCGCCACTGAATCTAATGTCACGCACCCGTGGATTATTATTTTTTGATGACTTGTCACAAATGTACAGCAGCTAGCCGAGCCGAACCAATGTTCGAAACTTGACTTGAGTTGCCCTTCACTAGTGATTCGTGGTCCCAGTAGTTAAGGGAGGCATACCAATTGCAATCATCAAGAAGATCTTTTTTGTAACACGTGCCTTGAAAGTAACCCTTTTCCCCCTCGTTCTTGGAGACGAAAATTGTCAATTGCATACGAGTAGGTTGAAAACTAACTCGCGCATGCGCGTAAGAAGAATGATACTTTCAACCCTTGGGGAACTGCTTGACGGGAAGAAAGCGAGTGAATAGTGGCGTCTTCACGCATCATCGGTCAGAAACCTCGATAACAGAACCTTGTGATGGTTACTCAGGGATGAATTCATTTTGTCTCCAAAAACGAGGCAGAAAAGAGGTCCTTTGAAAGCACTTGTTACAAAAAGTACTATGTGCAACTCGCCGCAATCACTAAATTTCGTCCCTCGTCGCACAATCTACTACTTCTTTCAACTATCAACTTTTCCCCTCCAAAGTGATAGAAAAACATATCGAAAATATCTGTGCAAAGTTTTAAAGCGAAATTCAGACTCGTTTCAGTGCTACGCGCATTTTGGAGTTGCATGCGCGTACATCGTCAAAACTGTCATTCGTATCTCGCATCAAGAGAAGCTCGACAAGCACGGAAAGAGAAAATTTCCAATTATAACCAACTGTACGAGAGAGCTGAAGGTCTATTTCATGATCTCGGAATCGCAGATTAATTGGTAAGTTTCTTAATTCAAAGAGCTCCTACATTTCATTCGTTTTTTTTGTATTTTGGATTTTATTATTTGTAAATTACATTTTCTCAAGTTGCGAAGAAAACTACGCGGAAACTATCGATTCAATTTCGGTCAGATTTTGCACACAACTTTTTGATATCATACGAAAAAATATGAACACAATTGATTTTGAAAATTGTAATAAGAAAGTATTTGCTGATTGCACAAGTGAGAAATGGTTATTTTTCAACCTCTCATTATTCATTTTAGAGAAATGCATAATTTTGGTCAGAATGAGGTTCATATCGAGGGAAATGATGTGAATTTAAAGAAAATATTTCGTTCTTTTGTTTCAGATAAGAAAAGCGACCATCATTCTCTACGCAGGCTTGGAAAATAGTTTCAAAGATCGCCTTGCAGTTCCGTCACTTTTGAACACAAATTAATAAAATGAAATCTTTTTATGAACGGGAATGTTTTACTATACTATAGAATGTATACTATAGTATAGAATGTTTTACTATAATAAGTTTGAAGAGTATCAAAAGAATGTTCACATTATTCCTACCATACAAAAATTCATGAAATCCCGCTGTGTCGATTGACATGCCCCCCTTACGAAAAGGCCTCAACATTGGAAGCATGAAATTATATGCACACACTAGAATAGTGTAAAATTTGATGCCGATAGATGTTGAATTAACACAAATGGGAAATAAAATTCTAATACCGAATTAATGAATGTAAATACACAATAAGAAGAGGTTAAGGGAGGATACATTTCTAATTGTATAACGCTATTAACACGACCTCAACGATTTTCCTCGCGCCTTTGTTAAGCCTCTCTACACTAAAACCGATTATCTGATGTATTGTCTCACTATTCAAAGGTCCAGGGTGATGGGTACATATGTATTATGTGTGCAAATCATGGAACTCAGATACATTGATATCGCTTGTTCTGACAAATTAGGACGCATCGTGTACAAGCAGTATGGTTGAAATAATCATGAGAGAGGATTATCTCTCCGGGAGATATAATGAAATAATTCAGTTCAAAAAAATTGATAGATATGAGTAGATTACGTGAGACTTTTTTGAAACTTATTCTGAATTTTTGTTCAGCTGTAGGTGTGATTTTTCATGCTGATTTCAACTCTTGTAATTACTCCAAATGATGTCAAAGTTTTGTGAAACTTTATGAATCATTGAGTATATTTTCGAGTCTCAGGAAACATTCACCTCTATCGAGAAAAAATGTGGCCCGAAATTAAAATTAAAAACAACTTATACATAATAATTGTATAAAACTTTTCGTAAATTCATAAACAATTTTGGTGAAATCTTGAGCGATTTTCGTCAGTTAGCAAACATTTTTTGGAGTCACAAAAATTGTTTGGAAACTCACAGAAAATCTTTGGATTCCCGAATAATCTGGAAATTCACAAATCCATATGTTTTTCACCATACTTTACTTCTTGGAAATTTACGGATATTCTTCACAGTGCACATATCCAAACAGTAGTTCAAATAGTAACACGTAAGATGGATTACTCTTTAATTACAAGCAACATTGAACAATCATTCTGATTATATATTTATCAGTACCAGAGTTCATATTAGGCACCTACAACACACAAGCCCACAAAAAAGTGTTTTTCTCTGGTGTTGAATGTGAAACGAATGTCAGATTTCTTAGATGAGCTCACTTCCTATTATCTTTTATGCACAATTTTCATATACAATCTGTATAATTGATGAATTTTATACACAAAAAATGATAAAAAACGAGCTGATCCAACAAATCTGATGTTGTTTTCGTATTGGGTGCTCTAAAAATACTCTGAATCCTTCCTCAAGTCTCATGCATTACTTTAGCTGTTGACCAGTGTAGTAATACAGTACATCACACATTCCTTCTAATATCGGAAGGAATAAAAAAACAACACGGGAATGAAATGTTTAGGAAATCATTTTATAACAAATTCGATGTAATTTTGTTGATTTATATCTACATGATTTAAAAAATTTATACATACCGATGAAAAATAAAAAGAGAAATATACATCAATGAATTTACTCTGCTTATAAAATCACTAGTGAATCTCGATAAATTTTTTCCTGCGATTATCTTGAATTCACGTTCGAACATTAATCGAAAAATACTTGAAGAAGAAATACTGAATGAACGGGAAGTTCCCTTTCCTTCCTCACGTTCCATTCATTCACCACCGCCGTTCTTTCAAACAATCCTTTGTTTGCAGTGATGAACAAGGGATCATTCTTGATTTCAATATTTCAATGAAAACAAACAATTATCTACATGCAATTCCTCCATTCAATACTGGTTTGAATTCATTTGTATCTGTTACGCAATTGCTTTCTTTCTGCTTTTTCATTGATAAAAAAAATACGTATACGTATTATGCGAGTTATATTCTTGAATTCAAAAATATCGATACTTTTTCTGATAATTGTGAATTCACGTGGTATCTAGATAAAAGTTGTATTGATGGTTATGGAGAATCAGAAGTTTCTTGAAACCGCATGAACATCGATTTTCCCTCAAATTCATGATAATTAACAGAAATAATGATGTTCGAATTATTCATTGCTTCGATTTACTCTCAGAGGAATGGATTTGTTTCATGCAATTATGAATTAATGTGTTTTGGGCTAATTGCAAATCAGTGTTTCAATTCCAGATTGTATAAAGGTGCCTACCTATGCATGTGAGAGTGCTTCCAATATTTTCCAAATGGTCAATCTTTCGTAAACTGCACGAAGAAAACTGGTATAGTAAAATATGGACGGACCAAACGTTTGGTCAATACAATTAATCGCATTGTTATTCTAACTGAACCTATCGTTAGTTTAACTCAGCGTATGGTAATTTCGATTGCGCCGTCCAGTTCTTATGATTGCAACAGTTTGGTCTGTCCATATTTTACTATTCACTTAGTGATTATCATTATTCCCTTTTCTCTTTCATCGTATATAAACGATGACTGGTGGATGAATTTTTCCTTTCCAATAGCAACAATAATTACTAAGGATGGGCCTTCATCCAACAGAAACTTGGATATGGTCATTCTATTTCGACAACATCAGAAGCACCCAATGAAATTATTCATCCTTCTTAACGGAATATCAGCGGTATGGTATTAGTCATCTTGTTCATATCAAAATATTTACAAGCACTTAGAAAAAATCATGCTGCTTATAAATATGCTGCACTTATGATATATAATTCTTATTTTCATCTTCACCCATTATTGTATTGTAACAATTAATCTTCAAGGTATATATGTACATCCTGTGCCTCATGAAAATATATATAAACATATTTCTGATTGCGGAAAAACGTGAGAATAGATATATTTCCTTTTCTCTATAAGCGTACGAACGTGAATCTACATAAAATCTTCACTGAACGTATGCATACTTATCAACCATAAATATCAAATACCCGCTCAAGACATACTATGTGTATATATATATATATGATTTCTTCTTTTTCATACTTGAGAGGAAGGAAAAAATGACCTCAGCCTCCGTCATCCCCTTGTCATTTTCTTAGCGCCACAGAAATGGTATAAATCAAGAAATGATAAATTAGAGGGAGAAGATGAAACTCCTCTCACGTTATGTACGAAATAAATCACAAACCGCACATAGATGTTTAGTGCTTGGATTATAGTTCAACTCGAGAGGATGTGGTATCCCTACCTCCCTTCTCTTGGGCCTCACCTATATGCATCGTCAAGATGAGAAAACCCGGGAGGGAAAATATCTTGACTTTGCATACCGGTCATGCGGATGCATTCCAAACAATAGAGAAAAGCTCACCCTTTTCAGAATGAAACTTCGTGCGATCACAGCACATGAAATGACAAAAAAGAAACTACTTTCGCGATTCTAGTGCATAAATACTTGGCTTTGATCTGACAAAAAGGAATGAATTCTAAGATTTTTAAGGAAGGATCTATTACACAGGTCTACAATGATTTTGGTGCCGCTAAAACTAAAGCAGATTTTGAGTATATTCGATACCCTGACTCTGGAAATATACTTATTTTTTTAATGCTACGTGTAGTTTTCAAGAAATCGCAGGTGTAAAATAAAATGAAAATGCACGATTTTGAAACGTTTTATTCAATTATTCCACACTTTAAGAACATTTTATCAAATTATTCTTCAAATTATCTCAAAATATGAGTCATTCTCTTCCAAATGCGATTAAGTTTGTTCAAATATCTTTTTTTTTCTCTGAGATACGACAGTTTGAAAATTGTGTTATTTCACCTATTCACTAAATCCATGAACACACAAATTTCAAATTGTCGTGTCACAGTAAAAAAAAAGATATTCGAGCAAACTCAACGGCATTCGGAAGGGGATGGATTATATTTTGAGGTGCATCTACTAGTTTCATGAGAAAAAATTACATTCTGACGTCACGTAATCTCAAATATGTCGAAAAACGGTGTTTTTCACACTTTGACGTTAAAATATCTCAAAAACCACACGTAATAATGCAATTTTGAAGCCAGATTCGGATTCAGCGCGCCAAAATACTTCGGAAAAGTATGATACAGTTGTTGCACCAAACAAAAAGTTCAATTTTGTAGGCCTGTGTTATTTATCTATCATTTTCCCAATTGACATATATTGATCAAATGAAAAACCCTGTTAAAAAAGAATTATTGAAAAGGATTCATTGAAATTAAAATTCAATTCAATCCAATCTATCTCAATTCCCCCAATTCGCTTCAATTTCATCAACTCGCCTAAGGATTGTGATTCATCCTTTTCAATTCACAGCGAAATGGAATATGTGCGTTCATATAAATTTGCTGCAATTCATTGCGATTCCAATCCTTCTGAATTCTAAGACTAAAATGATTCCAATCCTCTTCAATTTCAAACATTGGAACAAGAGAACGCATTCAATTCGATTGAATTTTTCCAATTCATTTCAATTCCCGTTTCTCAGCAGGAAATTTGAATTCTGTGTCGTGGAGATATTCTTTTACGTTTCTTTCCCGTTTTTTTTTTCATTGTAACGTTACGGTCAACCGGTCGTGCATCCTTTATGACAAACATCCTGTGAAATCCTTTATGGTTCAGAACGATATCAGGTGCCCAGCACTTTGGGGAAATTTTTTTGTTCCTTACGTCACAAATCTTTGTTTTGGTTTCTCACTCATTTGAATTCGTGATAGCTCATGACGATGTTCCTCTTTTATTTTCTTCTCTCTAATTATTTGAGATTAACATCGTTTCCTTGATATCAACGAATGTTGAATTCATTACAGTTTGCTTTTCTTCAAATCAATCACAACCCGCATCAAAATTTTCTAGAAAGGTTATTAACCTTACAATTTTGTCTCTTTCGATTCATGTTTCACTGTTCAGGGAAAACATGGAATATGTGGATTATCTTCAAGGCTCTATAAGATGCAAATTTGTACTTCGTTGCCATTTAAGTATTCAATACATATGCATATAATCTTCCAATATATGTACGCTAATTGGATTGAACGTATTTGAGGTTAAACTCTAAAGGCACTTGTTTTCAATTTAATACTTCACGTTTCCGAGAATAGCTTAGATTCTTGAATATAAATGTTTGTATATCGAGCCAATATCAGATCCATCTTGGTCTATTGTTTGAGAATTAAAACAAAGGTAAAACCATGTAGGTTGAATGGCTTTGCACAATTCAAATGCCAAGAGCAAGGGAAAGTGATAACAGATTGACCTATTTTTTGTTCCAAAAGTTTCTGAACATTCGTCAAAAAAATGATCACTTTGGCAAAAATTTTGACGTGACTTTGAATTATTGTTCCTGCTGGGTTTTGGATAAGAAGAATTAAAAAATCCACATCCCTAGTGAAACTGATTCATATAAACCACACACGATCATATATGAAACCTCTATCCATATATGACCATATGTGGTTCATACGTGGTCTCATATGGATCATTATTTTTTCTAGAGATTAAAATGCGCTTCAATTTTGACGTGAAATACCTTTCCCAATCCCTGATGGGTTCAAATTTCAAAAAATTTGTTTTGGGTTCATTACTGTTACTCTACGTTGCTGTGAGTAGTTTAGCGTAGAAATTGTGCGTTAATTGACGTGGTTCTGCGTTGAATTATTTCCGTCAGGATACTCACAGTGCATCAAAAAGTTAGTGATCAATTATTTCGTATGATGCATACATTGAAGATTCCACGTGATTACTCTTTTCCTTATAATGGAAAATGTTTCAGAGTTCGTATAGTATCTTGAAGTCAATCTATTTTATTCCTCTATAATGTCATGATAGATCAATCACACTGTTTATGTTTCATGTGTAATACAGGTCCTGCTTCTATATTTGTATATGCTTAATATTACAAACGGGCGTAGGTAGTATTGAACATGTTGGAAGTTGATGAAAGATACACTTTTAATCGACTATGATTGTATCTTTGGGTTTTTACATCAATCGTTGGAATGTAAAAGGAATGAATAATATACACGATAAATCATCAAAGCAGGAAATTATGTTAAAAGTTTAACAGGAAAAGATTTCAAAAGATGAAGTGGAAAACGTAATGAGTTCTGTTCTTTTCAACACCGCGAACGTTACAAAATTTGGAAACTTGCCGGCCGGTTAATTCATTCGATTTCATCCTGGTGATAGTCCTTGTCGACGTGTCGTACATCAACAAAGTGCGCGATGCGGAATGCGCAAACGAGACATAACGCACAACCAACACATACAACACTTTTCAATTTGTAACACTAGCACATCACAAGCAGAAAAACGTTTACGAGAACTTGTCTCGTGTTATTAGTGCATGCGTACTTGCGATGTAAAGGACAGGGACATGCTTTCAGTTCGACAGCGCGCGGTGTACTGACGTTAGCGATTGCAGCGCCGCGAAACGACAGTGCACCATATACCTACATACATACACACACATTAAAAACTTATTTCACCCGGTTTTAATACACAGGTGCACGTGCATACATACATAAGGCTACCTGCAATTCATTGCACACAGTTGTTCATCCGCGGCTAACCAGAGATTAAATTTCAGTATTTACGATTCTTCTTCTTTCATGTGAGACATTTTTTCCTCCTTCATTCAATGAGATAGGACCTTGGTAAGGAACAAAAATATTTTTTGTTCTCGTATCAATATTTGGGTTGATGTTTCTCTCAACTTCGATATCTAACGTATTAATGATTTGGTTGTAACTATGAATTACTATGCGGAATAACATAATTTCAGCTCCAAACATATGAGATTAATCTATTTCTCTCGAAAGCGAATTTTTCAAAACTTCGTTGTGATTTTTCCAATAAATGATATTTTGAAAGTATCCACATCATCTCGGAAATCCACTGATGTGATAGAGGCTGAGTTCAATTCTGAATGTGGGGATTTTCTAATAATCGACACTTCCAATGTGGGTTTTCTTTCACAAGGTCATCCTGGTCAGACTCGTACAACATTGGTGGAAATAAAATCTGAAGAAATTTTTTTCAACCGAAAGTCATATTTTGTAAATTTGTTGATATACGTAATTATTGGAATTTTTTTGTACAAAATATCGTTCAGTTGATCTCAGAAATATTCTGGAATGTCTGCAGAATGTCAAAAAGATGGTGATATAAAACATCCTGGAGATATTCTGACGATGTTATTCAGATCATCGCCGGAATATTACATATTTCACCCATAATATTCTTGTAATGTTAAATCCCTGTTAAAACTGCCAGTTCGAAACATATTCGATTTTGATCTGTTTCCATTACTTTGGATGTGGTTTCTTTCCCATGTCGGAACTTTGAGATGGAAACGTATTGAAATTGGACCTGTCTTTGTATGTTTCTATGCGATTTCTTTCCACATTCTAGAATGGATCTTTGGTGTTATGTTATCACATCGTATCTCAGTATAAGAGTCATCTGTTTTTATAAAAAATTATTAGTTTTCAATATATGAAATTATTTTAAAATATAACTCATTTCTGTTTTCAAAGAGATTGATGTGATGATTGACATTAAAAGATTTATATCCAGAATATCACTATAACTTACAGAAATAAATGAATCTTCTGATCTTATGAGTATGATTTTCAATTATTTCAATCAGTTCAAACAAATCATTCATTCAATGAAGAATAAACTGAATTCCTTTCAGGAATATGCCTGTTGAAAAATATCCATATTTTTCATCCATATATTGTATGATTTGACTCAATGTAAACGCTCTTATCAAATGTATTACGTTGCGTGGTATGGACATTTTCTACGGAGTATATCTTATACCATAAGCGGAAATGAGCTCAAAAATTTCTTAACCTTCAAACTGTAATATTGGTCTCACAGACCGTTACCGAAACTCCATTTGTTCACAATTTTAACTTTTCCGGTTGATTTGTGTGAAATTTCACTTGTATTCTGCAAAGAATTGTTAACTAATCCCTATGTATAAACACAATTTCCTACTCATTAGATATGAATAATAGCAGAAAAATTGCGTCCCCCACTTCTAACAACTTTGAAGATCAAAAAAAAGGTATAGCGATTTGTCAGACCGAGGTTTACAGTTGACGTGATTTTGAGGAGCTTCACAGTTCAGGGTTTAATATATGTTAAGTGTTTGAACGGTGTCAAATTTATTACGAAGCCTTCAATGCACTTTTCCAATAGAATCAATTTCATTAGCCTGGGTGAAAGTACCTATTGAATTTCATGAAATCTTATCAAAAATTGTCCAATGTTCTAAGGAAGTCTTAGTCAATAGCTTTGGTTCCATTCGATTAGTTTTTCAGTCAAATATAGCATATGTCTTCCATGCTTTGTGGAATCTGAAATTTTTGACAAGTATTCCATGAGGGAAAAGATTGGAAAGGGATTTTTTTCATTATTTTTTCTTGTATTTACACTGTATAGGCAAGCATTAGGAGTCATTATGAAATTTTTTCTTGAGGTATAAGAGGTATAATTTTTGACTCCAAAAGAATTTTTCATTCAAATACACGGAGAAAGTGTGTATGGTAGAACTAGCAATATAAGAATTGTCAAGATTTCATTGCTGGTTATGCAATCATTTGTTGTTCGTACAGCCACAGCACGTTGCTCCGTAAACAAGAATTTCATTGCTGAAAATCACTTGTTAAAATGACAATATGAGTCGCTATTTCAATTCACGATAAACATTGTTGCTGTGATAAAACAATATCAAACATCGACAACCATAAGGATCACAGAATTGACAAAGGAATTGTGGTAACGAAATCCATTCATTATCAAGACAGCTATACAGGGTGGCGCAAAAGTCTGGAAACACCCCCATAACTTTTGAACGGGGCATGATAATTGGATCAAATTTTTTTTTAATTGAAGGAGGGGTTAAGGGCTATCTCAACGGGGGACTTTGAGTTCCCAAGCCCTGTAGGGGACGATGAGAGGGGGAAGGGGCCAAAATCTCAAATGAGACGGGAGGGCTTGTGATACGTCATTCGATAGGGGCTTTCAACCCGAATCCAGCGGTTCTTTGTTTTTTGGAATTGGATCATTTTTCGCTGAGTTATTGTAATTTTAATACTCCGATGTGGCGAAGTCTGGAAACACCCCCATAACTTCTGAACGGGGCATGATAATTGCATCAAATTTTTTTTAATCGGAGGTTTTCTCATCCCAATCTTCGCATTACCCAGAATCAACGGCGTGGACGTGGTGGGAACCTGATTCCTTGTGTGTGTGTGTGCATGTGTGTGTGTGAGGAGGGGAGTGTAGGTGGGTGTCGGTGTGTATGGTTGTGTGTGGGATTGTGTGTGTGTGAGGGTGGGTGGGTGGTTCGGTTGTATGGGCCTGTGCGACCCACACACACCGACGTCCACACGGAACCACACACACACCCCCACAATCACACACAACCACCCACACATACCTACTCACACACACACACACACACACACACACACACACACACACACACAAGGAATCAGATTCCCGACACGTCCACGCCGTTGATTCTGGGTAATGCCAAGATTGGGATAGAAATAACCTCCGATTCGAAAAAAATTTGATCCAATTATCATGCCCCGTTCAAAAGTTATGGGGGTGTTTCCAGACTTTTGCGCCACCCTGTATATTTCGAACGTATAAAGCGGTATAATAATTCCCGTGAGAAATTGATTTTGATCCACTTCAGGAGACAGTTAAAAATGATATCCAAGTGACATACATTCTCCTACAAACCCTTCTTCGATGCAGTTCTTCTTGAACTCACAAACATAAAAATCAATCGCTGTAGAAGAAGGCAGGTTTGACTAAACACTGATATGTGTAAAACCCTCCTCTTATTTTCTCTTGTTGTTTCACATAATTATTACTTCCTTCAATAGCTGTATTCAGCGGGACCGATAGGGTAAACAAAAATGCGTGTGCGAACTTTGAGCTCATGGGCAAGACTGGTTAACCCTAGCGTATAGATATGAACGATAAACTATATTGTATAATAGATGGCGTCAGCTGTCGTATTTCAAACGAAACGAACCAATCGCAATTGCTGATTTATTAACAAACCTTACATGAGTTCAACAAACAAATTTGACGAGTTTCATTTGTTTCTGAGAGAATTCCTGTGATTCAAATCCCAGTTCATTTATTTAATGTGCGCAATTTTATGTTTGTCTTGAATATATTCTCA
Source organism: Gonatopus flavifemur (assembly GCA_018340375.1). NCBI lineage: Eukaryota > Metazoa > Arthropoda > Insecta > Hymenoptera > Dryinidae > Gonatopus > Gonatopus flavifemur. The sequence continues at coordinate 24,252,778 of JAFFJZ010000004.1, forward strand.
TCGTTAACTCTCAAAAAAGTCGAGGATTACCATAAATGGCAATTGAAGTCCTCAGTTGTCACCTTGGGGATCTGCTGATTCGATGAAAGCTTCGATTCCCACTCGGAGGACCCGGGTTCGAATCTCGCTGAAGCGACTCTCTAATATTTGAACTTACAATCAGCTTTTCTCCACATATTGATCAAACCACATCGTAATAGAATGTTTGTAGGAATAAATTCCGATGAGAAATTTTTTTTCCCCGCTCAAAAGTAATATTTTTCAAACAGGTGAATATAAATTATTGATATAACCATAATATATTGTGAAATTGAGTATTTGAATTCTTAATAATGTTGACAATATAATATTGTTGCAAGTTTAGCAAAAATGACGGTCATATTCTTACGATATCCATTGTGGGTTGATATATAACAATATTTGATTGTCAATTCAGCAGTATTATTGTTAGTTTTTTCCTCCGTGTAATCCTTTTGAATATAAAGATAACATAAAAGATCAGAAAGTTATAATTGAAAAAATTTTCGAACTTTAAAATAGTCAGGGAAAATTTCTGAAAAGTCAGGGAATTCAGTGACACACCGACGCTGGACATTCTGCCATACCTCTCACAAAGATCACGATACACACTGATGAGGAATGACATGAGAATAGTATCTGTTGACATAATGAAACATTTCTCCTTCAGTTACAATACTGTATGTGATTCTCTACCACATTGATTTCCTCCGTGTACAATTTAATGTACAGATTTCGTAGATTTCTTCAGATGTAAAAACATTCGATTGATTAAGACCTGGTCTGGCAAATTTCACAAAAAGCCTTTATCCATAAGAAATATAATCAATAAATATCCCTGCAAAGAATATCGTTGGGAGCCAGATAAAATTGGACAAAAATTCAATACGATCGAATCAATTTCTCTCTGTTTGAATGCGGTTTTTGTAACTTTTTTGTCCGAATCTATCAGATATTCTTAACATGGCTCGTATAGTTTTGAATGCAGTACTTATTATTAACTCCTTTTGGACAGTCTTAGAATACGCATACTCTGATAACTTCTCTTACATGAAAAAGCTAACCATTTCTCACTATCTCCCCTGAGGAGGGAACAAGTCCAGTTCCGAAACATTGGGCTCTAAATTTGAATGAACAGCATATTCGGATATCGTATTCCTCGATTTCATGGAATTTCATTCATTGTAACTGCTGCTCACATAGGAATGATCCCAGATAACATTTTGAAGCTCCCCCCTAGGTTTGCGTGCAGAAGCTTATCCATGTGCGTCGCTTCGTGAGCGTACAAGCATATTGTGCGTGAATCCTTATCCATGTGCGCCGCTTCGTGAGAGCATGTTATCTGCTTTGTTGATTATATACAAATCATTTCATTATATTCTCATATCCCAGCTAACCATAGGTTCCAATCATTGGTCAATTTGATTGATTCCAATGGCATTTGCTAATAATTGATCAGTAATTTGGGAATTATGTGGGATCTCTATGCGCATGTCCATTTATTGGATAATGGTTCATCGAGAATTGATCATTTTTTGAGGACTAATTGTTGTTCGCTAATGCGGACAGAGAAATGGACAATTATTGATCGAAAATTGATATAATTGACCAAAAAGTGATCAGTCAATTGATACGTCGTAATCGAAAATCTGACAATGAAAAAAAGCACTTATTTTCTATCGATAATATGGAATTTCGCATTGTTGATGTCATGTTAATAGGATAGATATTCCCAGAAAACAAAACGAACGAGTCCACGATCACTCAATCTGATGGACATAATGATGCATGAACAATTGACCAATGGTTGTACTATCAGAATGGCTAATGCGTGAATACTATCAATTATTGTACAATTATTGATGCACAATAGTTGCAGTAGTCTTCAGTGCATGCATTATTGGTCAATAATGTGTTAACTTAGTATGTCCCAGGAAGATACAAATGTTTCGTAAAGTTCCATTCATCTTCATCAAGCGGCATTTTGGGGACGTATTCGATGAAGGTATCAATGACGTTTGGCGATGCTACGCATATGTTTGTGAAAGTTAGTGTTCATGAAAGTACAATTGGAAAACACAATAAGAACGGGGAACGTATTCGGGTGCATTAAAAATGAAGGTTCACTGAACATATCGAAACCTACTTCCCGGAGACCAAGACGCGCAGAAGTAAGATTATGTTGCTAAAACGTCCAGAAGACTTTCGATGTTATCTGGGATAATTGATTCCTCATTTGAAATTCATATAATATCGACTTCAAGGAATACAAAAATAAGTAGAATTGATGTGCTAAAAGTTCTTCTTTTGTCTAAGTTTCGAGATGCGGGATACAGCAGCTTCCTGTACTAAAACGTATTAAAACGTTTTCCTTGATCCTGTAACTCGATGTTTGTATTTGTAGAAATTACTTTGATGGTATCAGCGTATTTTATCTCAATTCAAAAATAAATGCAGTCAATGAACATCAGTAAAGTCGAATGAAGTGATATAGTCCACAAGTGTTATGTAGTATAAATGTCGGCAATGAATAAATGAAACTTGTTCCACAGTAATGTACAAGAAACATCTTTAATAGATAATTGTAAGGGAGAATATGAAACAAGAACAATGTTTTTATTGACGTCAAGGGCTTCGAATTGTTGAAAATTCAGATGAGAGTTGATTTATCATGTTACTATTTTTCCATTTCCTTTTGAAATAAATTTGGATCATGTACAAAAAATTTCCATTCTTGAATTTTGGTCACTGTGCCCCGGGAATATTTTTGTGATTTTGTCATTATCTGAAGAATTCAAATCTTTTGCTTTCATAATCAGGGTAATAAAAGCGTTTACTGTTTATTATGTGCCCGAAGTGTACAAACATCATCAGTAACGACGAACTCACAAAAATTTTCCTGCGAGATCGAAACCGTTTAATCTTCTACTCTTTGCGTATTTCAATTCTTTCGTTCATTGCAATATCGACTACTTCATTATCCGATCGATATTTTTCACCCAACTTCATTTTTTAATGCGTAAAATCAACTATTCAAATTCTATTAGGTTTCACTGAATTCATCTTCACTTTTTTATTTGAAAATACTTGCAATGGTGGACAAATGGCAGAATTTGAGTAGATTTTCTGTCTTAATTCAATCATGATCTCACAAAAGAATGATCAAAACGTCAGTAGAATGAAGCTCTTGCAGAATCCAATGAAAACTCCGGAACTTTAAATGAATTTTCAACAAGTTCTGTTCCACTGACATTTTGAAAATTCATTCATCTTCGTTTAAAATTATATCTAGTACGTTCTTACTTCGGAAATTAAATTCATCCTGGGCTTTTTAACACGCTGTAGCCTAGCGGGACAGAGAAAATGGCTTTGTTGTGCGTACTAAAATATTTTGTTACTATACTGTCAATCAAATGTTTTTGTTGACATGAGTGTGAGTTCAGTGGTTTCCTCAAAATTTGACTACGCTGAGCAAATTATCTTCCTAAAAAAACGTGTGACTCCTCGAACTGAAGATGGTTTGGTAGGATCTTTTTGGTTGGAGGCACCAAACCTTCCATTCTGTCGATACAAACATTCGGTTGGGTTGATTAAATTTCATTTGATTATGGCAAATTAGATGGATGCAAACCAATCTATTAGTATTTTATAATGATTAAATTCTGCAATGAAGGTTCAAGTATTCATTGGTGCGAAAATTTCTGGCTGATGAACTGAGAAGAAGGCTGATTCTGGCTGATTTGTTCCATTGAATGTTAGATAGCTAGGAGATTTCACTATTTTAAACGCAAGTTGAATTGAACTGAATAAATTCCATTTGGCGTAACCAAATTCTGGATTTCCGTTAAATAAACTGTTCTTTTCATATTCCCAACAATTATAGATTTTAATTTACGCTAGTTACAATTCAGTTGGGACAAATAAATTTTATTTGCCGCAGCTAGGTTCTTCCCCTCAGTATACATATACATTCAACAAAATGTATTTGTTGGAATAACTAAAAGTTTAGTGGTTTCAACTGAAATTTGGTTACGCTACTCAAAAAACTCCTACGAAATCACTTTTAGTTCAGGTGAGGGAACACGTTTTAATAAGATCCTGTGATTAGCGTGATCAAATGTTGCTAAAATCCATCAAACTTCTAGTTATGCTAACAAAAAAATTGAGTCGAGTGTATGATACCAAAATGTTATAGTAGGCACAACAAGATATGTTCCTCCAGTTTTTCTCTGCCACTTATCCATGCAGTAAAGTCCGTTTTTGGTACATCATCGCTCGTGCTTTTCCAGCGTATAATGCGTCCTCCCCTGTGCAATCGCGAGGAAGATGTGAATAACCTGCTTCTAAGACATCAATGCAACTCTCTTCAATCCATTGAAAAGATAGAGAGAATCAATACAAGGGTAAAGTGTATGCTGCATTGGAATCCGTCCAAAAAGTATGGCCAAAATTCAATCTAGAATTGAAATTACAAAAGTTATATGAACTTGATGAGATCATAAAATGTGCCATATTTTTGATCGTAGAAAAATTTCAAAAGCTTGTATCATAACATTGCGTGGATGAAGAAAGTTTGTAGATGAGTGATCGGAAAAGTATATTCGAATTATATGTATGGTGAAAATACAATAAATTTATAGGGACTTTCAATGTATTATGAATTGTTTTTCATAATTTTTCTAACGATTTGTATCTCAAATTTGATACGACGGTGAAGAGGTATGCTATCTGAAACGCAGATGGTTTTTTTCAACAAAAAAAGTCTCAAGGAAAGCGTGGAAACGATGCTTGGACTTGAGGTTCTTGGAATCCGATCAACTTTATAATTAACTAATAAATTTGGTACAAAAATTGTCCTAACTATTTTTCAAAGAACTAATCATGAGAGATGATGGCATTGGATTTCATTCACTAAATTGTGGCAAAAGTGGAGAAAGATTTGTAACTCAAAGTTGTGATTTTGTGGAATTTTATTTGTGCTCCAGTGAAATTGAAAAAACTGGTCATTTTTTATCACAGAACAGTCGAACTTTCATTAAAAATTTTATTATTGGTATGATAGTGAAGCAGTGGTGGATTGAGATCTTCTATATCTTCCTCCAACATACGCGAAATGAAGGACGAAAAGCGGGAGATTTTATCCCGCCTCTTATCCTCTTTTTCGCGTGAGTTGAAGATGGACAGAGACATTCTCAGTTCGCCACTGTAATGAAAGAATTCCCTAATGAAAACACTCCTGTGAAAATTGCAGACATTTTCAGTGAACTAATCATCTTCAAATCTTAACAATAGCTGTATTATATACTTTGGATGTCATAAGCTATGTTAAGACAGAAAATTATATGTTGAAACCTGCTGAAGAATGAATGAAGACTACTTCTCAACGTCGGTAATAGAAAATAAGAGAACGAGCAGGCGGGACAGTCCCGGTGTTGTACTGTTTATTCAAGCCACTCGATGCACATAGGGCCGAAAATGCCAAATAGGACGACAAAATTCCGAAAATAAAGTTTGTAGTTAGGAATATTTGATCATTGAGGTGAGTAAAGTAATGTTCCAAATGTGAGAATTCACATGTAGGAGGGTCCAATCCCCTTTCTCTGCCCTTGTATACCAGTTCAAAGTACCTTCCTCGAGGTATAATCCACGTGACCAACAGATGGTAAGATGACAACCATGTTCAAAAAGACGTCTTGTCTGTAAAAATGAACCGATTGAACTTTTCAAACATCGAATCTACCACTGAAAGTATACAGAATACACTGAAACTTAGTGGAATATCAATTCAATGAGTAGCAAATAAGAACAGAGCAATGATTGCATGTGATTTGTATACCTCTGTATAATGAAATTTGTTTAGTTTTCAAACAAAAAGTGGTGTGGTACCCCTTGGTTCCGTCACTTTGTTTATTGAGAGTTGTAGATCAAAGTCTTATCTACAAGATGGAACAAAAACTAGCTCTACATCTTTCCACCTGAAGAATTCTGCCAATATTTTGTGCAGGAAGTGTCTTTCAGACCGCATATTGGCATTCACGAAAAATTTGTCTGAATTATAAGAAGTTCTCAATTTTACTCGGAGGTTTTTTGGGTCGCTGATTACGAATCCAGTGTCAAAAAACCGAAATTCAAAATGGCGGATTGAATATGGCGGACGGAAATTCGAAAATTCATCGGATTCCCTTCAAACTCTTGAATGACAATTTTCTTCAACTTTCTAAATTTCAATCCACCACACATACGACCACACAACTCAGTTACGATGGCAAAAATAAATTCAAGTATTTTCTTCAAGTATTCAATTCAAGTATTTAATTCAAGTATTTTCTTCTCTTGAATTTCGGTTTTTTGTCAACAGATTCGTAATGAATGGCTCCGAAAATTCATTATGTGCCGAGTTTGAAGGAAATCTGATGAATTTTCAAATTTCTGTCCGCCATTTTGAATTTTTGAATTTTTACAACGGGTTCGTAATCAGCGACCTCAAGAATCTTCGGATACCGAGTTTGGAGGAAATCCGATGAATTTACGAATTTCGTCCACCATTTTGAATTTTGGTCTGTTGACATTGGATTCGTAATCAGCGATCCAAAAAACCCCCGAGTACCGGGTTTCAAGCAAATCTGATGACTGGTTTTAATTTTGTCCGACTATTTTGGCATTTCGGCCCTGTGCGCGATGGTGAAAAGCTCTCACAGCCCTAACAGCACATCCACCGATTTCTACGTCGCATCTCCGTGGACTTCACGTAGATCGATGGTGGACGTGGATAGAGCGTGGATGAACGGAGATTCCACGTGGAAGTAACATAGAAGCAACGTAGAAATGTCCGGGGCTGTACGGGAGCTGAATTGATGCATCTAGAGTATGAATCTAAGCAATCTTTGGGAAATATGCATCATACCCGGGAAAAAAAATTGCATATATGGACCCATATATGGATTCATATATGCATTCATATATGAGCATATATGGATTTTGGCCTCGGTTTGCCACCCATAACAATGCTTTATGCGGGAACACCTTGACAACATGATGCGAACATTTCTTCGCATGCATGTCATTATTACGATGGCATTATCGAGGAATTTTTCTATCTGTGCTAAACAGAAAATCAAGAGTGTTGTTGATCCAGAAATTCTGTACATTGAAAAAACAGTATGGTTCCTGTCACCATCTGAATGTATTTCAATTACAGCTAACCTCACAAATAGTTTGAGTGACGATCCGTATGGTTTCATAACCTGATCATAGGCTTATGACAACAATCCGTATAGCTGAGACAATCATACGGGAGGTCACTCTGACTATCTGTGAGGTTAGCTGTGGTTAAAATACGTTTAGATGGTTACAGAGACCATACTTTTTTGCCATTGTAAGAATACTGTTTTTGAAAATTAGAGACAATATATTTCCATTCTTGTGGAATTCCTGTTACAAATAACGGGATGCTATACTGGTCAGGTACTTTTAAAATGACCTAGCCTAGGTTGTTGGTCTGGTCGAATACAACACAAAACCATGTTTGAAACATTTTTTACACCCCCAAATTTTCAAGTTATCGTTAAAAAAACTGATTTTTGGGGATTTTGTACATTTGAAAATTTCTAACTCGGCCATTTTTTGACCAATTTCAAAATTCCAAACGGGTTCTGAAAGGGAAATGTTGGCACTTTCGAGACATATACAGGGTGGGGCATTTAAAGTGTCGCGGGCGTTTTTTCCAAAAATAAAATGAGATACGAGAAAATTTCTCGGACAAAAATTGTAGGGTATCGAGGGAGACATCCGATGGTGGCCTTGGCTTTGACCTCAAATCTCATCTTCAAGGGCATTCTGAGGTCAACTCTTGTTTTTTAAATAGCATCTCATATTTTTTACTGCAGATTTGGATTCTAGGTCAAAAACCAAGAAACTTTTGTCTGAACCATTTTCCTGAAATCCGCAAAGATGGCGCTCTAATCGATATTGTTCCATACTGAATCTGACATTAGAATAACTCGAAAACGAAGGGTCTTGGAGGAGAATGTTTCGGACAAAAGTTGTCTGATTCCAAGGGGGACCCCTTGAACTGAAACGGAGGTGATGGGGTATAACAGACAAAACACAACACATTTCAATCGTCTACATCACTTGGATAATTTTAATGCAGTGGATGCTCAAAATGATGGCCTTCGACTTCAATACACATTTCAAAACGTTTTACAAAAGATTGCTGAACTCGTGCTAAAATATCTTCATTGATGCTCGCGCATGCATTGATGATTCGTTGACGCATATTCTCAGGTGTAGTCGGTGCTTGTTGATAAACTGTATCTTTTATGTATCCCCATAAAAAAAAATCTGGAGAAGTAAGATCCGGAGAACGGGCAGGCCAATGAGCTGGTCCACGACGTCGCGTCCTATCCATCGTCCAGGATAATCTCTGTCCAATTTTTCTCGAGCTGTGACTGCATAATGGGATGGACAACCATCGTGTTGATACCACATATTCAATCGTTCCTGAATAGGTATGTCTTCAAGTAATGTTGGAAGTACTTGATCTAAGAAATGTCTGTACTTCTCTCCATTTAGCGTATCTGCAATGAAGTACGGTCCAATTACTCGAGATCGAAAAATACCACACCATACATTCACAGCCCATTGTCTTTGATGCTCTACTTGACGTAACCATCTTGGATTTTCTGTCGCCCAGTAATGCATATTATATCGATTTACTTGACCATGATTGGTGAACGTCGACTCATCAGAAAATAATATGTTGATGAAGTTGTTATCGTGCATTTGCGCTAGACCCCATCGACAAAACTGTACACGATTTTCGAAATCATCACCGTGAAGGTCTTGATGCAAACAAATGTGATACGGATGGAATTTGTGACGTTTCAGTATTCGAAGAACACTTCTTCGAGAAATTCCCGAATGGAGTTCAATTTCACGAGAGCTCACGTGTGGATTATTGGCTACTGCAGCTAGTACATTAACTTCCGCATTTCCTCCGCTAACAGTTCTCATTCGATGTCGTTTTTCCCTTGTAACACTTCCCGTTTCTGAGAATAATTTTGTAATGCGTTGAAAATACCTAATGGATGGCGTTGTTCTTTCAGGAAATCGTTCTGCATACAAGTCATATGCTTGTCTGGTGTTCTTATGCACTTCACCGTAAATGTAGATCATATCGATCTTTTCAGAAACCGTGTATCGGATATCCATGATTTTCAATTTGTCATAAACCAAGTAATAATCAAATGTAACTGACAAACTGACTTTCAAAATCGTGAATTTTCACTGAACCCCGTCGTTTGTTTACATCGCGTGAGCTCTGAATGGTGGTAATGTAGACGATTGAAATGTGTTGTGTATGGACAACTTTTGTACGAAACATTCTTTTGCAAGACCCTTCGTTTTCGAGTTATTCGAATGTCAGATTCAAAATGGAACAATATCGATTAGAGCGCCATTTTTGCGGATTTCAGGAAAATGGTTCAGACAAAAGTTTCTTGGTTTTTGACCTAGAATCCAAATCTGCAGTAAAAAATATGAGATGCTATTTAAAAAACAAGAGTTGATCTCAGAATGCCCTTGAGGATGAGATTTGAGGTCAAAGCCAAGGCCACCATCGGATGTCCCCCTCGATACCCTACAATTTTTGTCCGAAAAATTTTCTCGTATCTCACTTTATTTTTGGAAAAAACGCCCGCGACACTTTAAATGCCCCACCCTGTATATGGTTTTGAGGAATCAATAGAACTTAGTGGAAATTTTTCCCTAAGAATTTGAAATTTTCACCTATTCTTTTCTCTTTTTCTAGTTCAAAAGCATTTTTTTGCAACTATACTCCAAGGACAAAAAGTTGATCATATATGGTATTGAAATGTGTTCAATTCTGTGTGAAATAAGTTGTTGTTCATTGAAATCGATCAAGAATTGTCGGAGTCATACAATTTTTCTCTAAAAAAGGAAATTTCGATCTCATACGAAAATATAATTATATTGGCCTGAGTTGTACCTATTTGGCCTTTTGTATTTTCTCAGCGTAATGATAGAACAAGTCAACATCATATTCGGTATCATAATACGTCATATGATGCATAGAATATTATTAATTGAACTCCACATCAATTTCCGTATGAGACCGAAATTTCCTTTTTTGGAAAAAATTGTATAACTCCGACAATTCTTGATCGATTTCAATGAACAACGACTTATTTCACACAGAATTGAACACACTTCAATACCATATATGGTACACCATTGGTTCTTGGAGTATAATTGCAAAAAAATGCTTTTGAAATAGAAAAAATGAAAAAAACAGGTGAAATTTTCAAATTCTTGAGGGAAAATTTCCACTAAGTTCTGTTGATTACTCAAAACCATATATATGTCTCGAAAGTGCCAACATTCCCCTTTCAGAACCTTTTTGGAATTTTGAAATTGGTCAAAAAATGGCCTAGTTAGAAATTTTCAAATGTACTAAATCTCCAAAAATCAGTTTTTTGACCATAACTTGAAAATTTGAGGGTGTAAAAAATTTGTCAAATATGGTTTTTTGTTGTACTCAACCACACCAACAACCTACACTAGGTTATTTGAGAAGTGTCTTCAATTTTTTCTTTCTTGTAGCACTGTGTAATCTATAAAATCTGATTAACAAATGGGAGAATGAATAGGTTTCAATGAAATTCAATCAGAAATTTCACCATCTGTGATAGGATTCAATAGAATATTTCTACCTGGGATTTAATTGAGATTAATCGAATGGCTGGATCGAATAATCGGTTGTACGCTTTAACTCTCGAAAGTACGCCTGCAAATATGCAGCCGTCGTGGAACACGTTACGTATCATTCGTATCAACAATGGATTAGGTATGTACCTATTAGGTAATAATGATTTATAATTCAGTCTTCTCTCGTTTATTCATTGCATTTGTTTATCCTAGCCAAGGTAATGGGACATAACGTGTCACATTACGATAACCATTCAATTTAGCGGAGTGAAAAGAATTACGTTGTTTTTCAAATGACTTATTTTTCGAATAAACGTGTGCTTGAGTATCAGATATCTCCATTGAATGTCCTTGAAACATTATTTAACTCCCTGGAATCATTACAACAACCTTCATCATGCTGTTACGAAACCGACAAAAGTATTGAGAGATTCCGAGGTTATTAAGTGAAGTTTAATTAAAATTGAGGGTTCATAAATTCCAACGCGACCTAAGGTTGGAGAGTTTTTCTCTTATGCATATCAATGTATGGAATTTTGTGAAAATTATCTTTGGTAATGATTCGTGTAATTCATGATTCCTTGTGTGAAATCAAAATCTTTGCTCCATCAGAGTACAGTTTCAAATTTTGCTTCGAAGATAATGGAAATCCGAGAAGAGACTCCCGATCATTTTTTCTCATTTCTTTCCCATTCTTCATAACCTTCTGCAATTTTTAATTGATTCAGTGACTCGGTGGAAAAAGATATTCACCATTTCTCAAAATGCTTTCTCATAGTTTTGCTTTATCATTTATTATGGTATCACGTCATATTTTATAATTTCTCCAGGACTTACAGTGATAGTAGAAACAATATTTCCTTGAGCCAAAAAGTTATCAGCAAGTTATCGCATTTGAAAAAAATTTTATTATAACGTTTACTTGATGGAAGTTGATCTAAAGACTCTTGGTATGTGAATTTTATGCTCTGAGAACGCGTTTCTATTATATATTTTGTATATCATAGAGTATCTGCTCTCTAAAATTTTCCACTATTTTGCCAGCCAGAAGTAGACTTGTCAAATTTTCGAGTGAAATTTCCACTCTTTTGGAAGGATAATTTGAGGTGTAAAGTTAGAAGCACACAATCACTCCATTTCTGAAGTGGATTTTCCATTCTAAAAGAGTGAAAGTTTTCTCGGAATGAGTAAAAATCCCACTGGAAGCTGAAAACCTCAGTTTCCAGAGTTCCCAAGGAACACACACACTTGTTATTTCTATGTTGAAAAGACGTTGCAATGTTGGACGACTGTCAGTAGTCAATTTCATATTGTTGATTGTTTAAGTTGGCTTAAGTTCGTTGGGGCAATGTACTCAAGCAGCAACAGACGTTCAACGTATATACGAAATAGAAACCTTCGTAGAATGTACAAATGAGAAGCACATATATTGAACGTTCACGGAATATTCGAATCAGTCTGTATTGAATATACTTAGAACGTACGTAGTACCTTCGAAATGTCCAATAATTAATTAAATCGACGTTCGATTGACGTACCGTCGTACTGTGATGGACAAAATAAATCACACACTACTCAAAACCATGTCGTAGACAATGAATTGCTTCGCCCAATTAAGCATATTGTTCGTCATTCGTTTGAATACCTTTGATGAATATGCATAGCACAAGTGGAATAGTCTCGTTGGAATGTCAAGGTTCCCACCAATCAGGGAAAAGTCAGGGAATCTGTTTCCCATCTAAAAGTCAGGGAAATATCAGGGAATCCCGTGAGGAAAAACACAAATTTTTCATTTTTCATTTTTCTAAGAAAACATGGGAGTAAATGATTTTCTTTCCACACTTTTTTCAAAACAACCTGAATTTTCAACAATGTTGGAGAAACAAAGTAGATATTCAAAGAAAAACAAAATTATGACGATTTATGATATTATGAACTCTTCATGTCAATCGAATCAAGCGATCTGCATTTCAAAAATAATCATAAAACTAAATGATATCTATAAGAATTGATCCACTGAGAAAAGAATTTGGTTACATGAAATAAATGCATTTATTCGTCACTTAGTGAGAAATATTCATTTACTGTCAACAAATGTAGTAACTATTAACAAATATCACAGTTGGGACACGTAGGATCTATTTTATACAGCATTTGAAATGAAAAAACCATTCATTTGGTACGTTTATTTCATATTAAGAATTCCATACTTCTTTTAAGTAACGAATGATTCTTATTTCATAACAAAGTCATTTGATATCTCTGATTTTTTCATATAATAAATCACAGTTGAGTATGAGTCCACACAAAATACAAATCATTCAAATCGAATTTGACACTTACAATTTCGCTGGTTAAAAAAATCCATACAATCTGACAAAATGAAACTTAATGGGATTTGGTCAGAACATTGCGCGGGACTCAATCAGATTTGGCAAGATTCGATCAGAATTACATTGCGAAAACATATTCATCTAATTGAATCTCATCGAAAATGGTTGAATAAGATTTGTCAGAACATTGTGTAAGATTCAATGGGATTTGGCAAGAATCAATGGATTTGTTTTACCAGGGTTACCTTTGGATTTATAATTTTTGATAATTCATACAGTTTTGAATGAGAAAAGGACTGTGTTGGGACAACAGCTTGTAATAACGTAGATTAAAATCCACCATATGAAACTATTAGGAGCCATTATAGAATACCAGTTTCTGATATTCAACTGTATTTTTAATTAACGCTATTATAAACTATCATTTTGATAAAGTTCCTCATTCAAAACTACATGAAGTATGAATATTAAAAACGGTAGAGTCAATAATAAATTATAGGTTCAAAACACTTATTCAAAACTATTCCCATTCACAATGGTTTTTTACAGTAAATTTTAAGCAAGCAGTGATGTTTATCAACTGAGTGAAATAGTTATATCCTTGAGTCGTGATGTGAGTTCAACTTCATTATAATCTTCCTTCAAATTAAATTATTCTCCAATTGATTAATTCTTTAATATTGGCCCAAATAATGTGAAATTATTCTAAAATTTATATTGTCCTCAGAGAATTTCATAGTAGTTTTGAATTCGATTGTTCAATTTTTCAATCAACTGAAAATCAATTCCATACAAAAATATGATTCATCAATAGTTAACGAATGTTGAAGTTATCTAAAGAGCATCGCACAAATATGCGACTTAGTGATAATAATTTTATATTTATTCCACCATAAGCAAATATGGGGTTCGTTTACTATAAAATAATCTTGTTAACTATAAATAAATCTTTTTCTCAGTGTGGTTGCATGATCTAGAAGAAGAGTTGGAATAATTTTAGGAATCACAACGATTCTGATGATTTTCACACCTTTGTAGAGCGTGTTAGAACTTATATAATAATTAATAAGAACAAAAGAATGCACATTTTCTTTTATTTTCTAATCATCAGGGAAAAGTGTGAATTCCATCAGGGAAATCAGGGGGAAATCAGGGAATTTTGAAAAGGCATCCCAGCGGGAACCCTGAATGTGCATAGAAGATATTTCGAATATTCGGAGAACGTTCATAGTCTATTCTGGTGCTACTTGGGTATGTTCGGAAAAGACCTTTTGATGAAGTATGACTTAAATTAACCTTCTAACCGTAACCCCGGTCTCACAGACCGCAATCAAAATTGTATTTGCTCGTAATTCGAACTCTTTTGGTTAAATTGCTGAAAAAATGTGTTTTGAATGTAATTTAATCAACCGCTTAAGGAATAGTCTCATCACCAAAGGCTCTCTGCACCATCCTCAACGAATCAGCAGCAGAAAATTCATTTCGCGAATAAAATTTGATGCAAATTCTTGCTCAGCAAATGCAGACATTATAAAAATTGAAAAATTCACTTTCAGCAGCTTACGAAACGAACCCTGTTGAAAAGATCTCATAAATTCTGATGAATTATAGTTATTTCGAGGACAGAAACCGCATGAAATCTAGTACACATACTTGATTTTATACGGTTTTATGAGATTTTGCAAATGGTTCTAACTGAATCTCATAAAGTTCTCATATAATTTTTGCATTCTTATATGAAATCATATAAAACCCATAAGTTCTAGGACAGAAACCGCATATAGACTGATAAAAACTTGTCGAAATTCATATAAACTAATAAGATTTATATATAAGAATGTATGGGACTTATTCAACAGGGAAGCGTATCTCGAACACTAATGAATATTTTGATGTGACCCTTGGCACGGATATCAAAGACAGTCTTACTAACCTACACATAAGAGCACTTCCCCGAATACATTTGTGCACAGAGTTCAAACGGAATCTACCAATCGTGTATTTACAATCAACAGAAGCATCAATGAGAATGAAAGAAAATTCCCGGTTTAGCAGCCATATATCGATATTGAAAAAATATCGATACCAACTTGATATATCTTGTATACACAAAAGCGAGCCTGTAAAATAGATAAGAGAGTATCTACTCGTGCATGAATGTCGATGTAAAGGGTTCCGATGAACTATTAGCAACAAAGTTTTTATACGTTTCCCAAGTGTGTATCGCCGGTATTGATAATGGGCCCAAGCAGGGTCCATTTGCTTGAATCCAGTATTCGGAAATGTCAATGGAATCTATCTTGGACTAATCTTGGCCCTATTGTTTGTTCCCATACAATTATAGTCCGTAGAAAATGGAAATATTGAACTTTGGTGCGGGCCCGGCCCTAAGTTGAGCCAAGATCGGCTTAGGTCAGGGCCCATTGTATCACCTAGTCCTCGGGCAAAGCAATACAGCCAGGCTGGAAACGATGTTATCATCCCAGAGTTGGTCCCACGTTAGGTAGCATGGGCACCCACTTTGGCCTCCCATTGGACCCGTAGTAAATACACGCTTGGGTTACGATTCTTATGAGATTTTCATTTTCCATGTTTTGTTTTTATTAAGAATATGCATATCAATTCGATGAAAATTTCTGAATCAAAACCTTTTTCTCATTATTTCAATCAAATTTGAGAAGATGACAAATTTTTTAGGCTGTACTTCCCTTTCCAACTTTTCCTTATCCTTAATCCACACCACAACTTCTTGCAATTTCCATACAGAATGAAGTAGTTTTCTGGAAATACGATGGTTAAAAACGTATCTCCATGTGAATCTGCATATGATTGTAGAAAGAATACGTACAATAGAAAGGCTTATACAAAGATTATACTACTGTGGGCAAAAATAGTGAGACTTTTTAATTTAAATTTCGCACGAAAACCCATTCGTTGAAATATTTTTTTTCTAGGTTGGTATGACTGTCAGTGACATCTGTGTCAAATGTCACATCAAAATAATCATTAGTGTTTAGTATACGCTTGTCTTTCTGAAATACAAAAGGTGGATTCGGCGATTTTTACAATAAGTGAAATTATTCAAAAAAAGAGGCCCATTGAATTTTGTGTGCGGAATCAAATTTCTGGTGCCGAAACGTTTAGAATGTTGCAAAAGGCCTTCGGTGATAATTGTTCGTCGCGAGCAAGTGTTTTTGATTGATACAAATTATTCAAAGAGGGTTAAGAACGCGTTGACGACGAACCACGTCTAGGTCGGCCATCAACATCAACTGATGATCAACACGTCAATAAAATCAAGGAATTGGTGCTTGAGAATCGACGATTAACAGTCGGAGAGCTTACTGACATTGTTGGAATATCGGATGGGTCAGTGAAAACCATTTTGAAAGATCATTTGGGCCTAAGAAAAGTGAAAGCACAATTGGTTCCAAAATCACTCATTGATTCTTCGTGAGTTTTTCGCCAAATTTTCAACCAATATCGTGCCGCAACCACCGTATTCGCCTGATTTAGCTCCGTGTCACTTCTGGCTATCCAGCAAACTCAAATGACCGCTCCGGGGGAACCGTTTTGGGTCAATTGAAGACATTGAACGTGAATCGCTACGCGCATTGAAGGCTATTCTGGAAGTTGACTTCAACAACTGTTTCGAGGATTTGGAAGAATAAATTGAGAATTTTTTAATTATGAACAAAATCTTGCTATTTTTTGCCCACAGTAGTTGAAAATAATGCAAGAAATTTGAACATGCATATGTACACATGTACTAACAGAGAGACAAAGTTTATTGATGTTTTGATCCGGTTTCTCATTACACCATCAAAAATGTCAACATACTTGAACGCGTCTTGGGAACCAAAGACTTGAAGCGGATCAATAACTCAATCAATTTTGGAATAATGGGTAAAATTTCTCAAATGTACGTGCCTAAAATTCTTTTCCTCCGATTTTCTTGTGAGTTCACTAGAACTGAATTCCAGTGGGTTTTCTTGTCCCCTGTGAAAGGAATTGGCTTGTCCGTCTGGTTGCCGTAGCACAGGAAATTCACCAAGTTTTCACGTTTTACTCTAACCAATAATTTGTATTCATTCGTAACGTTTCCTGTACTTGTTACATGGAGGTTTGATCACAGGTCTGTGTATTGATTTTAATTAGAAGAATAATTTCTTATCTTTACCAAAATGTGACCGTTTTCGATTCTCTTCTAACTGAGATCGGAAGGATGTTTAATTCTTTTCCTTCGAAATCATTCTCAAATGGAACAAGGGCGGATCCAGAATTCCTGTTGGGAGGCGACTACGATACAAATGTACATCTATATATATGAAATTACAAATAAATAAAGACGACAAATTATGAATTTGGTGGGGGGGACGGGCTCCCAAAACCCCTCCCCTCGATACGCTCATTGGAATGGACACAAAATGACAGTAATTATAGGAGAGATCATTGATATAATTATTTTTCTTCTTGCTCAAATATATACGGACACAATTTTTTTTAGCAATGCAGTTTATAATCGTTAGTCTGTAATAGCGTGGTGAACTCTACTTCATTAGATTGAAAATTATAGTTGAATTGTGGAAGGTTTGAGTAAGAACAGAGATTATACATTTGAGAACAAATATTATTTCAGTCCGATAACTCTCTCGACGTCTCAAAGCATGAGTAGCTCTATTCTCAAGAGACAAAATTTCTTCAGGATAAATTGTGAAAATAAAAATTAAAGATGTTGAGACGAAAACCATGAAAATAACCAAAATTCAAAACATATATTATAATTCCTATTTAATCTTTTCTGACCTCAAACATCTTCAGCGATGAAAAGGAAATATGGTATTTTGTAAGAATATCACTATAAAAGGTTTTAGATGGACATAACGAAACCTTTTGACGTGACGTTAGAACACATGTGACATTCTTCTATAAATGATGCGCTTTAAAATGAATTCTTTGTGAACTTACTATGCTGTCCTCACACAGCGTTTGCATCTCTTCCAAGGTATGAATTGATACACTTGAATGTGAGATGCTCCCCCAGGCAAAATGAACCATATAAGGGGCCGTACATAAACTATGTAGCCCTGTTTTTGCGATTTTTTAACCCCTCTCTCCCCATGTGGCTCTATCGTGGCTTTTCTTTGAACACCTCTCCCGCTCACCCCGTTGGAACGTAGTTTTTTACGTTCAACTGAATTAATTCCAATCGAATGAATTTCTGTTCAAATATGATCCCAATGAAATTTTAAGTATCTGAAATGAGAGATTCATTGTATTAAAATGAAATTCCTCTCATTTCAAATGAAATTTATTTGAATCGACAAGAATTGCGTTTGATTCAATCACATATCTATCCAGGTTATATTCAAATGGATCGATTTTCTGGATATTCATGTGGAATTTTCTTCCAAATACAAGATGAATGAAAAAACCACGTAGCTCGTGGAACCGAACTCAATGTTCGGTTTTGTTTCAATGTCTGCCCATGTCACCCTGCGTAGCATTTTATCTTACCCCTCCCTTCCCCTAATCACCAACGTAGTTTATAGACGATCTCTAAGACCCCTATATGATTCATATATGGGACATATATAGCCATATCATCATCATCATGAAGTAATCAGTCTTATGACTGGTCTGATGAAATCCTCCAACCCTGTCCATTATCCGCTAAACGCCTAGTTTCTTCATATCTAAGACAACCCTTATCTTGTATAATTTGCTTCATATAACTTAATCTGGGTCTACACGGAAAAAAATACTCCGGTCAATATATGGACAGCAAGAATTACTGCTATTTTAACCGGAATTCTAGTTAAATGAATCAAGTCTCCGGCAAATTTAACAAGGGCTCCGGTAAATTTAACAAGAATTCCAGTAGAAGTCACAGATATTCCTTGCTGTCCATATAGTAACCGGAATTCTGGGAAAATTAACAGTTCATTTTTTTCTGTATACCTTTTCGAGTTTTACCATTCATTTTTCCTTCTAATATTGTTTTCGATAAAATATCATGCCTTCACGGAGAGAAAAAATTTGCTGATGCAGCGAATCGAGGTATTATATATAGAATAGCAAAATTTTTTGCTGACGTAGCTAAAAATTTGCTATAACAGCAATCGTGTTAGCTACGACAGCAATTTTTTTAGCTGTGGCAGCAAAAAATGTTGGCTCCATCAGCAAATTTTCAGTATTATATATAGAATAGCAAACAAATTTTGCTGGGATAGCAAACATTTTTTGCTGCCGCAGCCAAAAATTCGCTTTCGCAGCTAACAAGATTGCTGGAACAGCAAATAGTTTGCTGTCACAGCAAAAAATTCGCGGCTCTGGCAAAAGGAACCCAGCAAAAGTAGATTTCGCTGCCACAGCGAATTCCTTTTTCTCCGTGTTGATGTGTGTCCTATCAGATTACTCCTTCTTTTCATGACATGTTTCAAAAGACATCTTTTTCCATTTATCTTCTCAAGTACTTCTTCATTTTTCACTTTCTCCATCCACTTTATCCTAAGCATCCTTCTATAACACCCCATTTCAACAGCGTCAAGTCTTCGTTGGTTCGTGTTTCCAATTGTCCAAGTTTCGCAACCATTTAATGCTGTGCTCCAAACGTAATTGTTCAAGAATTTCTTCCTTACTGCTAAGCCAATATTCTTTGAGCACAGTAACTGTTTCTTTTGGTGGGAAGCCTGTTTCCCTTGTGCTATTCGTACTCTTATATCTCTTTCGCTTTTACCGTTTTCTGTAATTATGCTTCCTAGATATTTAAATTCTCTGACTTGCTGAATTGTCTCTGCATTTATTTTGATTTTCGTTCTTCTTGACGTTTTCGCTGTTGTACAAATCATGAATTTTGTTCTGTCCTTATTTATATTTATACAATACTTTCTTAGTAATATTGTTTTCATAGTCTTGAGAACATTTTCTAACACAGCACCACTCGTAACTAATATAGCTATGTAATCCGCGAATCTCAACATGTTTACATTTTTTCCCTGAATCTGTAACTTCAGTTGCACTTGCTCCTCCATTTCATTCATCGCTCCTCCCGTCTACCATTGTAATTCTATCGATATGAAAAGTGAAATTGACACTATAATGTATATGTAAATTCAGCAATGGAGAAGGGTTAAGAGCATTTACTCTGGAACCATTGTAATTTTATCGATGTGAAAGGTAAAATTAACACCATACTGTTCACGTAAATTTACCAATCGGGGAGAGTAATCCGCATTCACCGTTGAGATAATTGCAACTTGCCATTACATTGAGTGATATCACTTGTATATGATATTAGTAACTTCACATCTATTATTTACAGTGTATTCTCTACTATGGAGATGTGACTGATGTGACTGATTCGTGTTGTCACAGTAACCAATAGTGTTGAAATTATTTTTTTGCATAACACGAGTCAGTCGTGTGGGTTACACTAACCATTTGTGTAGGATTTCCTCCGTGTATGTGAAGTGTATTGAAAGAAACAACAATTTTATAGAAATTGGACTTTACGCGCAGATGTGTAATTGAAGAGTAGATAAGAAGGATGTACGATAAAAGTGATCTGAAACATTTTCACGCTTCCTTTTCACCAGGGTAGCGTTGCTCATCCTATATATGGATTATGTCTGGTCCTTAAATGGATTGAACAATCGTATATGAGTTTTATGGGGTCATAGACGTCCTCTACATGAATTATATATGATTTTTATATGACCATTTATTGATAAAGTTCATATATGAATTAGATACGATTCATGGATGGATCGTATATGAATTGTTTTTAAAAAGGTTCTTTTTCATGGTGATGTGATGGGGAGAACAATAAGATATTGGCATAAACAAGGAAGAAGGAGCGAGGGATGGAATTAAGAAAAGTTGATTCCACACACTGTAAAAAATAGTCTGAAATTTCCTATATCAGATGAATAGGCAAATTCTCAAATTTGTAATTGAAATCAAGTTCAATCATGAATACATGAAATTGGCTACAAAATGTACTGAAATTTGTATAAGATTGCATGAAAATTCATAATTCTGTATGAGATATAAAACTTCATATGAAGAGTCAGGGGAGTTTTGAAAATGAATACAAAATTTTTATGTGACGAAAGTAGTCCAATTCGCCGAGTAGTAAGTCGAGCCTTTTTATTCCAATTTTTCAGCCGACGTTCCGGGTTGATTCAACCCATTATCAAGGTACAAAAATTCGGAGTGTTGAAAAATTATTAATATCATCGTGCGGACCCATCACGCTTGGAAAGGGTAAAAAATCACTAACTGCTTGGGAAGTAAGCGGATCGGGAATCAAAATGTGACGTAATTTTTCAACGCTCCGAATTTTTGTACCTTGATAATGGGTTGAATCAACCCGAAACGTCGGCTGAAAAATTGGAATAAGAAGGCTCGACTTACTACTCGGCAAATTGGACTCCTTTCGTCACATTTTGATTCCCGATCCGAGTACTTCCCAAGCAGTTAGTGACAAAATTTTTATGTTCATTGCTCCACATAAATTTATATAAAATTTGGGAAGCAATTTTTTACAGAGCAGGTGAGGATGCTTAACAGGAAAACATTTTCATTTATATGTTTTCATTAAAATGTAGAATCGCGTTTACACTGACCCTGGTATTAATTGAAATATAACGATCACGTAATAAGCCTAGTTACGTGTGCGAAAACCGGTTTGGTGCGCCAGTAATATCTTATATCTCTGAGAGATGCAGGAGCGAGTGTCAAGTTTAAAGACAGCTTCCCACATACAATTGTAACTGGCATGCACTTTCTCTTTGATTGCATTTCTAAGAGTACAGTGGCGCCACCATAAAGGTCGTCAATGATCAACCTACTTTGCGGATATGTGAGTATGCAGGTGTGTGGGTGCTCGTCACGCGAGTGCATACGTATAGGAGTAATGAATTATTGAGAAGAACGCCGGAGAAGATGATTAATGTTATGATTTAGTGGGATTTATAATCTATATTGATAGGATCACTGTTCGGGATATCATTTTTTGTTCTCACGTTTTTACGTATACAAATTGAGATATAAGTGGAGTTAATCTAAGATTATAGAATATATCAAATATTAATATTAGGTGTATAACTTTGCTCCCGCCGTTTTGCAATAGATGGCTGTAGCGGTGAATGGTAGTTGGAATAAATAGATCATAGATGTCATACAATCAGCTTAGGTATTTGTAAACATAACGCCATCGAAATATTAGTCGTGTTGTGTCTGTATCATAAAGTTATTCTCGATTAAACATGTCAGCTGACGAGCCAAATTCTCGTCATTTGCGGGAGGTTTCAATTTACTGCTTTAATATGGAGAAATCTACGGCTGAGGTTCATCGAATGCTCTCAAATACTTATGGTGAGGCCGCTACCCATACAGCACTGACACGTTTTGTGAACATCCACAAAACGTACTTCCTTACAAGGGAAATGTTTCAGAAACGTTTTGTAAGGTTTTAAAAAGGTCGCATGTATGTTTTTGAAACATAAAAATGTCCGGGTTCGTTTTATCCACATTTCCACAAAACGTTATTAGCACATGTTGAATCGGTTCTTATAGATTATTGAATGGATTAAATTTCTGTAGAATTCTTATTTGAAACAGATCCTGAATCATATATATTGAAGTAAAATAATCCTAAGTGTAGTAAATTACATGTATAAGCTTATGAATTGCTAGATAGAGTGAAGAATAGGTCACCTCTAAAACGCATTCTAATTGCTTTGTTTTACTCTCTACAGTACGTGTATTTTTATGTTTTCCAGTGGGATTGATTTGATTATGTGAAGAACAAAGTGGTTTCACTATTGTTTGATGGATCAGTCGTGTGTCAAACTTTGAAAATGCATGATTAATGAGTTAGCAAAGATTACCGACAAAATGAGGAATTTTCATGGATCAAATACATACTTTCACAGTGTAGGTTTTGAAAATGCTTCGAAAACGTAGTTGTTGCAATCATACACGCAGAGAAAAATTCTTGCTGAAAAAGCGATTTCGAAAAATCTGCTTTGCTAAATTAGCAAAACGGTTGCTGTTACAGCAAAAATTCTGCTATTTTAGCAAGATATTAGCTAATTCAGCAAAAATTCCTAGTTGTCTGTATATCTAGAATCTCGGATTGCTGAATGGCAAGCGCTTGTTAAAAGAGCAAGATTTTTGCTGTGACAGCAAATTATTTGCTAATTCAGCAACAAGTTTTGCCATATCGGCAAAGCAAATCTTCGAGGTTTGCTGTTTCAGCAACTTTTTTCCTCTGAGTGTAGATCGCAAAACAACGGAAACGTTTCTAAAACATTTTGACAACTTAAGGTGCTGTCTGGGTGTGAAGAAATGTGAAGAAATTTGCGGCTGAGGCTCATCAAATGCTCTCAAATACCTATGGTGAGGCCGCTATTAGTGGAAGAACGTGCCGAGAGTGGTTTCAACGCGTTAAGAACGGTGATTTTAACGTCGAAGGCCAGCATGGCGGTGGGAGAGAGAAGGTTTTCAAAGATGCAGAATTGGAGGCATTACTTGATCAAGACTCGTGTCAAACGCAACAAGAATTCGCAGGATCATTGGGAGTGACGCAACCAGCCATTCTAAACGCCTGGAAGTCATGGGAATGATTCAGAAACAAAGCAATTGGGTGCCGTACGAGTTGAAGCCGAGAGATGTTGAACGGCGTCTATGTGTTTGTGAACAGCTGCTTGCAAGGCAAAGACGGAAGGGATTTCTGCATCGCATTGTGACTGGGGACGAAAAGTGGGTTCATTACGATAATTCCAAGCACAGAAAATCATGGGGATATCCCGGCTATGCTTCCACGTCGACGGCCAAACCGAATATTCACGGTTCCAAGTTTATGCTCAGTATTTGGTGGGACCAGCTCGGCGTAGTGTGTTATGAGTTGTTAAAACCGACTGAAACAATCACAGGCGATCGTTATCGAACACAATTAATGCGTTTGAGCCGAGAATTGAAAGACAAACGGCCGCAATACAACGAGAGACATGATAAAGTGATTTT
The DNA here is from genome assembly GCA_018340375.1 of Gonatopus flavifemur. Classification (NCBI taxonomy): domain Eukaryota; kingdom Metazoa; phylum Arthropoda; class Insecta; order Hymenoptera; family Dryinidae; genus Gonatopus; species Gonatopus flavifemur. The sequence goes on from JAFFJZ010000004.1 coordinate 24,276,891, forward strand.
ACAGCATGACAATGCTCGACCCCATGTTGCGAAAGTGGTCAAGACATACTTGGAAACTTTGAAATGGGAAGTCCTACCCCACCCGCCGTATTCTCCAGACGTTGCTCCCTTGGATTATCACTTGTTTCGATCAATGGCACACGGCCTAGCTGACCAGCACTTCCGGTCTTATGAAGAAGTGAAAAATTGGATCGATTCGTGGATCGCTTCAAAAGATGACCAGTTTTTGGGGTGAACAAAATTTGGTTCGCAATAATTAAGGCTTCCATACAGACAAATAAATTTCGTTTATCCTAAATAAATTTTATTTCAGTCAACCAAAAAGTTTCTTTGCGTTCATTTCAAACAAAATTTTGTTTCGCCGAAACAAACGTTTTCTCAGTGTGTGGAAATATCGGGCATGCAAATCCATTCAGGAAAAAAACATCCATTTCTGATCTTGTGAAAACTGGAATGACAAATTTCCCTGAAACAAAAACAAAAAAGTGTTTTGGGTCACACTTAACCACTTATTTGAACTAATACTGGACCGATTATTCTGAAACGCAGTCATATCACCATTGGATATCATTATTATGATGTCCCAGTAATCTGCCATTGATGGCTGACATTCGGACATTATCCCGAAATTTCTGGCCATAAATTGGGATCATCCAGCCCCATTACTGGGCCAATCAATAATTTTATACAGGGTCCATTATTTATTGCCATTGCTGCACACACGTTATCATCTAGCGATTAACTATTGATGAGCCATCAATAGGTGCCATTAACGGGCAAAGAACGCCGTTTGTGGTCCAGTAATGTGCCATTATTGGGCCAATTGATAAACCCTGTATGGGTTACCACAGATTTTATCAAGATAATATTGTGTTTAAATTTCAATAAAAATGTGGAACACCCAATTCGAAAATATGTGTGATCATTGCTTCCATATTTTTGTATCAAAATCAATATAAATATTTTTTTCCCACACCAGCATTGGCTCAAGCTTGGTACATTTGTCAACGCATAACTGGGAATCATAAGTGAACAAATGCAAGTGTATGTTAAATTTTGTGTGCGAAAGAGTAGGTCAATTCAAAGTTTGTAGGTTGAGGATTGAATCCATAACTGTTGGCTACACAAATCAACATCCACGCACATCGCATTTTCTATCTTGAGCATCAATTTCCGATCAGGAATCGGTCATTCTCTAAGCGATATGAGAAAATCAACGTTCATGGGGATTCTCTCATTTTGTAATGAAATTGCTTTTTCCTTTGTAACTTTCAGTGAGAATTGATTTGATTTTGCCACTTTCACTTTTTCGATGGTTGTTTCCGTTTTATATCCATTCCTTCCTTTATTTTGAAATTCATTATAAAATGTTCGCTCGCAAGTAATAATGCTACAGATATATATTGAATTCCGAATGCAGAGTTGATCACACGTGAATTGGAAAATCCTGATTTTCAAATATCGCAAATCGTTCACGTGCACACGTATAACTGTGTACTTCTATTGTGTAACTGTGTATTGTAACTTGTATTGAGTACGTTTTTTATTCTCTCGTTTTACTCAGTCGATATGTCATTTTGTATTTCAGAAGAGATTCTGTCTGAAGAGACGAGATAAAACCATATTCTATATAGCACACGATCGTGAAAACACATGATGCTCGTGTGCTTATTTGGGGATTTTGTGTACGTGTATGAACATACATACACGTAATATGTTCAACTTGGAAGATCATTGTGGCACAGATTCATTCTTGTCGCTGTTTAAGAAGTTATCCTGAACGATCATCTTTCACAGACTTGAAGGGAGTCCACCCTCGAACAAAATTCCAGGAAGGTATACACGTATACAAGCCTTTGAACCTCTATTTGGTTTAGAGAATCCGTGTTTTTGATATAAATACTCAAGCTATTCAAAAAAGTGTGAGGGACAACGATGGAGTATTCGAATGAGTTTGAAGATGATGCGCAGTGGGCCAACGAAAATATGTATTTAATAATGGTATATTTTTAGAGATTAGTGAGATACAGGATTTCAATGCTAATGAATTATCCCGATAAAGAATTCCATATATGAACCCATATATGGATTCATAGACCCGAAAAAAAATTATTATCAAAATAAGAGTATTCCTCTCCGTTTGATGCAACTTCTCCTCTAATATATGGTATCAAAAGTATTCCTCTCCGTTTGAGAGGATTAGTCTTTGTGTGGAAGAATTTTCATTTGTTCGAACTCGTAGAGGGATGTTCTCAATTGAAGAAGAAAACAAAAGTGAAATATGTTTTCTGATTGAGAGGGATTTCTCCTCTCATTTCCAAATTACTTTCTTTTGGGTGTATATGCATCCGTATATGAAATCTATCAGCGTTCATCCCACTTCTCTCTCCTTTGGTTTTTCATAGCATTCCATTAAACATTGTGAAATATTTTTGTTCATATTAGGGGGGCGCGGGTATTGGATTTTCTCAGGTCGGGTCGGGTAATTTGATGTGAATGTCACGTCGGGTACCCGAAGTTTCCCAGGACTCGAATATCAGCGAGTTACTCGAAATTTTCGAATCCGCTGAGATTGTAGTATTCTCGAGAAGTCTTTATATTCGGGATCAATGGGTTATTTAGTTTTATCAAATTACTGGAGTACTTGAATCCTCAAAATAAAAGGAGGAACGATTCCTCTCATGCATCTGACTTGGAATTTGTTTCAATAAATATCCATTATTTTGTGATTGACTCCAGTATGTATATAGAGCTCAATGGACCAGCACTATCCAACTCTCTGACTAAACCATAGCAAATGAGGTGTTCTTATTGTAGTTGAATACATTAAATTGGTAGATAGCGCTAATACATGGGCTGAAAAGTCCCGGGCCTAGCGAAGGAAACACGGTTTCTTTGTTCAAAATTAGCTGTATTCATCAACGTAATCGCCATCAAGAACAATGCAATCATTCCAGCGCCGCTCTGATATTTCAATACCACTTTTGTAGAACGATCTATCTTCTGCTTTGGAATAGGCCTCAGTTTCAGCGATAACCTCTTCATTCGAGCGAAATTTCTTACCGGTGAGCATTTTTTTCAGGTCTGTGAACAGCCAGTAATCGCTGGGAGCCAAATCTGGCGAATACGGTGGATGTGGAGGCAATTGGAAGTTCAATTCATGGAGTTTTGTCATTGTTTTGATTGACTTTTGACATGGTGCGTTGTCTCGATGAAATACAATTTTCCTCTTCGCCATATGTGGTTGTTTCTTTGCAATTTCGGCTTTCAAACGCCCCAATAATGCGATATAATATTCAGTGTTGATGGTATTTCCCTTCTCAAGATAGTCGATGAATATTACACCACGCACATCCCAAAATACCGGGGCCATAACCTTTCCAGCTGATTGTTGTGCTCTTGGGCACTTTGGACGAGGTTCACCAGTGGCTGTCCACTCAGATGACGATCGTTTTTATCTCGAAGTGGAGTGATGGATCCATGTTTCATCCATTGTAACATATCGACGCAAAAATTCCGGCTTGTTACGTTTAAACATGGCCAAACACTGCTCAGAAGCATCGACGCGTTCTTGTTTTTGGTCAACAGTGAGCAAACGCGACAGCCACTTTGAACAAAGCTTTCTCATATATGCTCATGCGATATAAAGCTAACACGTTCTTTTGATATTTTTACGATGTCAGTCAACTCACGCAACTTCACTTTTTGATCATTCAAAACGGTTTTGTGGATTTTTCTTATGTTTTCTGGTGTTACCGCCTCATTTGGACGTCCACTGCGTTCTGCATCATCGGTGTCTCTACGACCATGTTTGAAGTCAGCAAACCAAACGTTTCATCGTGGTTTCTGATGGAGCGGAGTCCCCATAACACTTTTCAAGCCATTACTTTGCTTGAACGGTATTTTTCCCCATTAAGAAGCAGTGTAAAATCAGAACACGAAATTGTTTTAAAAGTAACGAAAGTAGCGTCACTCTTAGTACAATAACTCACAAACTAATGAATAGAATATCATGAAATTTTGGCAGCTGTCTTTTTAAGGTTAGTACTAACTGAAAAACAGGTGAATGCAGTACAATTCGCGTCATCTATGTGTTAGGCCCGAGACTTTACAGTCCATGTGTTAGTTGTGTAGGTACCCAATGAATATTCCATGTCTCAAAATATTTTTCCGAAAAGTCTAAGATGTCTGATGCAACACTTTTAGATATCATTCAGATCTTTTCAACTGTTCTCACATCTGGAAGATATCTATAAGATGACTACGAGATCTCTTTCAAGATATCTTCCAAGATATCAGGAGAAAGATCTGATAGTTACCTTATACACGGAAAAAAGTCCCATGTAAATTGTACATTGGTTGTTGTTAATTCAACATAATGGCTCACATGAATGCAATTGGATTAAAATTTACATTCGAACCAATGTTATATTTCCACTGTTACCGAAGTCAACAGGAGTGGCGTTGCTGTGAAGTAACTATGATAACAATGTAAATCCAACAGGACTGTACAGTAAATTTTACATGAGATCCACACTGTAATCGTTACCTCACTTTTTATATCATTTTCACATAGGTATTTTTTTCTATGTAGATATACTATATCTTAGATGTGAGAACCATTAAAGAGATCTAAAAGATATCTTAGAGTGTTGTATCAGACATCTTAGATTTTTCGTAAATATATCTCGAGACTCGGAATGTTGATTGGGTAGGCTATTCCTCCTCATCTGATTGGATTACTGAGCGATAGGTATATTTTATGCAGCACACCAAAATCATCAACGTTGTACTGAGGATTAGTTCAAATGACGACAATGAGAAATCTCCAAAGTGGATGAAGTGGACAGGGCTGAGCACGGCGGTTGTACCGGATAAGTATTTTCTGTGCACATTTTTTGTTCATTCTGATCATTTTTGTATGATCACAGAATAAGTACAGGGTGTTTACAAAGTTCTCGTGCTACTTGGGAATCAATTTACTGCATTACATTAAAGTGATTCAATACCACACTGAGAGGAGGATTTAGTTATGGTTACCAGCATTTCCCGTGAAAAAATTGCCCACGTTTGCTTACGCCTGATCGGGGCTGATGACTCAAGCCTGATCAGGCGTGATCAGGGCTCAATTTTGCACCCACGTGATGAGGACTAATCATGCCCAATTACGCCCAATCACGCTTGATTATGCTGCATGATACATGAGAGATTAATACATAATCAATATGTTTTTTGTGAGGAATGAAACTATAACAATGTTATCAAACACCAATTTATTGTTGATCATTTATACTTATTGTGCTTATGCAGCTCCCATTTTCTAGTTCCCAGTTTTCAGGCATGATCATGCGTGATCAGGCGTACACGCCCGCATTTAGGGCTGATTTAGCATGATCAACCATGTGTATTTGTGATAGAAGAATCAACACAGAGTCATTTTGTATGAATATTCCTCACTTGGTGAGATTTTGCATGATCACGATCGAGAATGGTTTATCAGGCATGATCGCTGGTGGTTGAGCTTGATCACGAGTGTCCACGTAGGTATAAAATTGAAGCCTTTGAAGTGATGACAAAGCTCACAAATGAACAACCAGATGTAATCAGGCTCACTCACGTGCAGTCGGTATTGAACACGAATAATTTTGCCGAAAAATGTCCATGATTAGGCCTGAACACGCATAATCAGACCTGAACGATTTTTTCACGGGTTGGTAATAGTTACCAAATCTCATAGTTGGATATAGCGAAATAGATGTTTAATTATAATTATTGACATACAGATTCACAAGTAAGACTTCTGGTTATAATTACCAAACTTTGGTTATTATTACAAAATCCTGGTGGAAGTCATTCAAATTTGGTAATGACTCATTTGATTAGAAAAGTATTTTTCGCCCGCTTCATCATTACCCACCAGTGATAACTCACTTTGCACCCGTGAAATGTTTTCAAAATTTATCTTTGACTTTACACTACACATCCTATAAAATTATACTAATATGAAGTGATTTATCACATCAGTCGATAGCAACCGTACCATGGTGGAGGGGTTGAACGCAAAGGATTAGGGCAGATTATTCCAGCAATGACATGGGTTTAAATCTCCCGATGAAGGTTATGAGATTTTCAATCTTCAACAACTCCGATCGCGATATAATTGAACAGCCAATAAGCGAAGTAAATAAACTTACGAAGTAGGGAAATTGTTTTGTATCCTCCGAAGAAACATTAACATATTTCTCATCGTCGATAGGTAACGCCATTCTCAGCAAAGCAAAACGAACAACAATGGACGAATCCATTCATCAGGAGCAATTCCCTTAAATTCCAGTTCAAAATCGATTTCAATTTCAGTTCAATTGAAATTGATGTAAGCTGTATTCTTGTTTCAATTTGAGAAGTGGCTAACTTTGAATCTACCGAGTCTTCTTTTGGCTGCATCTTAAAATTAGCTCATATTCTAACTGGAATCAAGTTTCTCTTTTTACCGTATGGGATGCTGTTAGTTTATAAGAAGATTACAAAATATTTCTACATGTATCATGTTTGAACGTCGTTACATGACACCAGGATCATGAAGACATAACGGAACAACGCTCTAAAAATCACTCGATTCATCGATTCCGGGAAAACAAAATTCTTAGCACTTCCCAACCCATTCGGCTGAAACTCGTTTAGGACTATTATGAGACCATCGCTGGGATCTGGTATGAATTTTATTGAGATCGAATGAATGGAGAATAAGATATGTGCATTTGCAAAATGGAGCTACGGAAAAAACGAAAAAACATCGCCCACAATAATTCAAACTATCTCTGATCCTCCGAATCGATTGACTTGAAATCCATACGGAACATTTATCTCTGCGATATCCATACTCGGGCAAGGGTTTCATACATTCAGATTATAACAATATAACCAAGGCATGCTCCTGAAAAGTTTTCAAAAATCTCAAATCCGAAAAGCAAATTTTTTCTTCTCCCTCAACCAATTTAATTGAAATTTAATGGAATTATCTCAGAGAAATACTAGTGTGTACAGTCCAAATTTCCACTAAGGTTTGTAGTTTGACTAGCAGAACTTAACATACTGCGAGACACCGTCACAATGCGGGTGAAATAGGAAACAGCGTTTCATTACTTTCTTTTTTTTTTGGGAACCGCAGTTCCGCTCGCTCCATCGTGATAGTGTACGAATCAAAACTTTATTTTCAGCGAACATCCCCAAAATCATACTCACTCGAGTTTCACGGGAATCCTTGTATTGCCACCTGGTTCAGGTTTTCGTCCCAGATGACATGGATTCTGAGTAAAACTATCCCTTAGTGTGAATCGTGAATGTCTTGGACGAAATCTGAGTGGTTCCGGATGGAGGCTCAAGTTATCTTGTCCGGGAACTTACTGGGCCCCATAGGTCTTTGGAATGAACTCTAGTATTTCCGAGTGCCGAACGGGAACCTGCCCATACAGCACCGGGAGGTACCATCATCAACATTCTTGGAACGTCTTCTGAAACATTGGGATGTTCTAACAATGCTTCGGGACGTTCAGAAAACATCGTATGTATAATACCAGGGATGTACGAATGTCCGGTATAGTCTTATTTAGGTTTTTCCATGGAACGTTTATGAGACATTCAAAATGAGAACTCGTTAATGATCAAACTTGTCCCAAATCTTTTAATATTCTTCATTTCGAGGAGGTGCAAATGAACTGCGGTGGAGCCTGTATCGATAGATTTGATAAATTAAATTTGCATCTCTTCAATACATTACATGTAGTGAAATTTTGTTTCGCATCAATTTTGAGGTTATGCGAATCTGAATATACCGACTCAATGATTTTTGATAATTCACATTCTGCTTATCGTTCTGAACTTCTGGGATAAAATATTTTCGAATATTCAATACAAAACATATTTTCATAGTTGTTTGTTACTTTTGTCTCTAGTGAAACTATAAATATACAAACGTGTCCTCCAGCACATTGAATGAATGTTTTCATGACGCTTGAAAAACGTGCTTTTGGAAACCAACATCTCGAGGACTATTGACACGCTTTCAAAACATTTTGAGAACTTTCGGTGCTGTTTGGGTGGGTTGATATATAAATTTGAGAATTCCAACCATGTGGAAATTTTCAGCTGGGTGGATGCGGTGCTGTATAAAAAAAGTTCCTGACGGGATCCAGGACATATTTTATTGTTACAAGAAACTCAATTCTTCAAGACTGAGACCCTTCTTGAAGAAAAATTCAACACAAATACTTAAGTGTTTCATTAGAAATCGCGAATAACCATGCTTGTCGCAGATACCTCGACCGATGCGAATCCTGAAAAACAAGATATAGTACAGCAGATGTAGATAAAACCAGATGATGTAGTCAGTTTATGAAACCAAATACTATTAGCTTCCCTCATTGTGAATGGATAAAAACAATGTGCAATGCGAGCCTCGATGCGTACAACAATTATTGATGTCAATACAAAAGAAACAATCGTTGCGCCGCCGAACATACAAACGAACACTCGTTCCATCTGGCATCGTACTTAATGGTAGAACTTATGATTCCACAGGATAATTGAAGTATGTCCAATGCGTGGCGACGTATCAAATTTTTATCTCAAATTACGTGAATGACTTGGTGTTTGAGAACTATAAAATTGATTAAAAAAAGAGTAGGTAATATCAACGCCACAATGTTCTAAAATGAACCATAGACGACATATTACTGTCTAACAAACTTGAAGAAGTATATTGCAGGGCTTTTAAGTGAGTTCATAGAAAACTTAACTTTCCAAAGGATACGCCTCTATTCGAGTTGAAACACATTTCCGGTTATTTAAATGAATTCATTTGACTGCATAGTGCATTTGCACATGAATAATCTGTTCAGCAATGGAACGTTCCCATTTTGAAATCTTTGAGTTTCCATGCGCTTCTAACTATAATAAAATTATCTCTCGTGTGACCCTTTCTTCTTCTTCTTCTCCTTCTTCTCTTTTACGAATACTTGTGAGATCGTTAGTCAGTAGTTTTTGGTTGGTTGCACCAAGTTGGGTTGTGTCATTTTGTGATTTGATCTTCACGACGGCGTAGGTAGAGGGCGTGGGTGTTAATTCAAACACATGTCTAACCGGTTTGGCAGGCTTGATTATGTCGCATTACACATGATTTGCTCATCGTTTCTTGCTTCAGATTCAAAGGAAAGAATGGTTTAATATTTTCTGTCACTTCTTTTCATGTAAACAAAAGGATATACATGGGTGACGTATGGATTGTATACAGATTATATGGAGAAATCGTTCTCTATGAACAATATGTGAACGCCGTATGGATTCTGTATGAAAAGCACATTATTATTAAGATTAAAGAATAAGAAGCTCACTGCATAATCTGAATTCAACATGACACGGAGTTGAATAACCGTAAATTCTATATACAATCAGGAATGGAATATAAATATGATTTATATAAATCTGTTTTTTGAAGGGTGTTCCAGAATGGATGGACCATTTTATATTTAGAGATACGCCATTCTTGCAGAATCGATTGTTTTTTTTAATACAAAATATATCAAATTTCTATTGATATTTTATCGAAATCAGGAACTTGAGAACTTAACAAATTGAAAACTCAGCATATTTTTGATTAGGAAGAATCGATTCCGTGAAAATTTGGCATTTCTACTACACAGGTTCATTTTACGGCCAAAATGGAGCAACCTTTTGCCGTAATGAAATTTTATCTAGGTTGAAGTTTAGATATATAAACATCTTCCAATTGTCTGAAAAATCCAAGTATTTCGAGAATTTTACGATTTGAACTTCTTAATCTAATATCATTCATCAAGTTGGAAGGAAGTCGAATTTCGAATATAACCGTCGAATTATCCTAATGTTCTTTGTTTCAGAGTCATAGTGATTCAAAGTACCAAACACTGATAGGCTGGAACCGGAGGAATTATAAATGGTTATCGTTTTAACTCCAGATTGCGGAAGGCTGGAGAATGATTCGATTATTATTCTAAAAATCCTCACACAGCACAGGATGCCCACATGAACACTATGAGAAATTTTTATGGAAAACAATCATAGCATATACAATATACATTTATATGGAGTAATTTAAATATGTACAATGGATAGAAAAAGATTCTATGAATTTATCAGACATTCCTCATCTATGTATGGAAAAAATGCTGAGAAAATGTGAATTTCTATATAAAAATTCCTACACATGTCACGGGAAATTCATTTCTCATAAAGAAGTTGGGGAATTCAAATGCTGTGTGTGTAAGAAAAATCCGAATATTTATTGGAGTGCAATAGATGAATCCTTGGATTTTAAGTATTGACATTTTCATGCATACACTTTAATTTATTCCGCAAATGCCTCTGGGCCTGGCAAGGTGTTTTGCTTCTAGGTCTTGCACGGGATACTTCACGGTTTGGTTCAAGGTCTCTCAAGTTACGGGCTAGGACTACTCGGGTGTCCGCTTGACAGGACCCTCAGTGGTCCTGGCTGAGGATTTAAGGGACCCTGAACGCGATCTTGGAGGGTCCCGGGCACCTGCGGGATCCTGGGTCGGAATCTGGGCCTACTTGTGAATTTTGCGATCCCGTACATCTGGGAATTTTCAACTGTGCTGAAGCAAATCATATTTCAATTGATGGAAACGGAGATTTCACGGAGCTGTGACACAAAAAAGAAAAAGATCAAAATGTTGCAAGACAACTGTAACTGAATAACACGTGTCTCTGATTGAAAAGCCGGGTTCTGAATTATTTGGCCACACGTGTGGAAATTAATTCTTGGTAGCAACAAGGGCCAAACAAGGCGTTCTCATTTTATTTCAGGCCTATTTTCGGTGACTCTTTTGGGCCTCAGACAGGGTGGCATGCATTGATTGTCGAGGGCTGCGCTATACTTCTAGCTTGGGCTCATGTAAGATATTCACGATGGGGCTAATTCAGGCTCTGAAACTAGCACTTTTGGAAGTATGACAAACCCTAGAAGCACAGAACGTTCAAACATTTTCAAACTGTTTTTAGAACGTTGGCATATTCTAGAAACATTTGGACAATATTTTACGCATATTGGTGTTGCTTGGGAATTATTATGAGAATTGAAAAATTCAACAAATATTACGAGGAGAAGATATTCTATTCAGCATTACTTTGTTCACACATTATCGGACTGTATCAAAAACGGAAACTATTCACTTGTATCTAATATTAAATGGGAAATGATTTCAATTTCACTTCTATGCTCGTTCAGAACGAGAGAAATTTGCGTATAAATTTTATAAATTGAAGGCTATCCACTTCCAATTTTCACTCACCACGGTACAATAACTATTGCTAGTGCAGTGTTTGGGCACTTCTAGATTCAAATATCGGAGCAAAATATTGCTAGTTTCAATTGAGTGTATGTGTGAGAATGCGGAAAGGCTGTCAAGGCTTTATGCGGGCTGGAGTTGAGCGCACCCAGGATTTTATAACAGGGCGCAGTATTGGTAATGCAGCTTGGCCTCACATGGGCCGTATTTGAGTAATCCCGAGTGAAAAAAATCGGGGCTAATATTAGCAACCCGACTAGGCCCCTTCGGTGATGAAGGTTACTTGATGCGGTCAAAATTGGTTGATCCATAACCCCTTGATTCAAGTTTTTATAAAAAGATCATTAACAAATTTAATTGTTGGTAATGATTACAACTTGACATTTTCTACGTGAATATCGCAAAAGTGCAATTATTATTCACTTAAGGCGTATCATAGTTTATAAACAATTTAATCAATATTTTGATCCCTTTCCTAACCTAAAAAAAATTTGTCTATAATACAGTATCGCGATTTACACACTACGCATGAATGGTTGAGTCAGGTTTACTATACATATCAACGAATAGACACAACCAAAACTCGCGAAAAACCTCATTCATTCATTGTCGTATCAAAAATTTGATGGTATTCCGGAGTTTATCAGTGGAAGAAGATTGAAATTTGTATAATTCTAGGGACATTTTGAGAAAATTTACTTGATCAGATTTTAAAAAGCTTGCCTTGTTGGAGCCGAAATAAGGTTCACCTCTTCCGAATTGGATCATGATTTCCCTAATCTGTGCCTCGTCTCCCAAGTAGGAGTTCCCATCCAGTAAGCCCTAAAGTAGTCCGGACCGGATAGGAACTTCTCCTCGGGAATGAGGTTGAATAAGGCTTTTCTTATGAAGATGCAGATCAGGTTAGTCATATCCGGACCTGATTCAAATTATCTGCATCCGGCTCCAATCAGGAGAACTGATCAGACTCGGATGAGACTGAATGAAGTTTCGCTTATCAGGGCGTGACCTAGGTTAGTCACATCCGAACTTGATTAAAATTATCCGCATCCGGTCCCAATCAGGAAAACGGATCAGGGCCGGATAGATTTCCATAGGGTCAACCTCATTAGAACTATCATCAAGGCATCTTCATCGGTGCCGGATCTGGAATTTCCGATAGGTTTTTATCTACACGGACCTGGTCAGGCCCAGATATGAAGCCCCATTTGGGGCATCCCATTTCACAGCCGGATCCGATCCGCACTACTTTAGGGCTCACCGGATAGGAACTTCAACTTGGGTCAATAGTATAGAAGTAATTGGCTGCGATAGTGTAGTTGTTAATACAAGGGTAAACAATGGAGTGATTTCCTTGAGAGGACACCGGAGCTATCATCGGAACAAGTTCTTTTGCAACAAAATACTCGAAACTGAATTCATGAGAAAATCTGAAATTTTTAGAAATGATTCTTTGAGCCTTCATTTACGTTGAAATTTTGAATTTTGGAAAAAACATCTCGAAAAAAATTGCATTGCGAAGACTACTGCAATTGTTGATTGGTTCATTCCATGTAAATGAACTGTCTTGGTGTCATCACTCCTGTTTCTTAGATGGAAAAATTGTAGGACCTGATAAGGTTGACGTGTGAATCGAGAAGAAGCTAACTATCTTGAATACTTCGATTATATGTGGCAACAGAAGATCCATCTGAAACTCTTCAAATACTATTTGGTTGAACATGAACATAATTATTAGGTGTATAACTTTGCTTCCGCGGTTTTGCAATAGATGGCTGTAACGGTAAGTGATAGTTGGAATAAATAGATCATAGATGTCATACAATAGGCTTAGGTATTTGTAAACATAACGCCATCGAAATATTAGTCGTTTTGTGTTTGCATCATAAAGTTATTCTCGATTAAACATGTCAGCTTAAGAGCCAAGTTCTCATCATTTGCGGGGGGTTTTAATTTCCTGCTTTAATGTGAAGAAATCTGCGGCTAAGGCTCATCAAATGCTCTCAAATACCTATGGTGAGGCCGCTATTAGTGGAAGAACGTGCCGAGAGTGGTTTCAATGCTTCAAAAACGGTGATTTTAACGTCGAAGACCAGCATGGAGAGAAGGTTTTCGAAGATGCAGAATTGGAGGCATTACTTGATCAAGACTCGTGTCAAACGCAACAAGAATTGGCAGGATCATTGGGAGTGGCACAACCAGCCATTTCAAAACGCCTGAAAGTCATAGGAATGATTCAGAAACAAGGAAATTGGGTGCCGTACGAGTTGAAGCCGAGAGATGTTGAACGGCGTTTATGTGTTTGTGAACAGCTGCTTGCAAGGCAAAGACGAAAGGGATTTCGGCATCGCATTGTGACTGGGGACGAAAAGTGGGTTCATTACGATAATTTCAAGCACAGAAAATCATGGGGATATCCCGGCTATGCTTCCACGTCGACGGCCAAACCGAATATTCACGGTTCCAAGGTTATGCTCAGTATTTGGTGGGACCAGCTCGGCGTAGTGTGTTATGAGTTGTTAAAACCGACTGAAACAATCACAGGCGATCGTTATCGAACGCAATTAATGCGTTTCAGTCGAGAATTGAAAGACAAATGGCCGCAATACAACAAGAGACATGATAAAGTGATTTTACAGCATGACAATGCTCGATCCCATGTTGCGAAAGTGGTCAAGACATACTTGGAAACTTTAAAATGGGAAGTCCTACCCTACTCGCCGTATTCTCCAGACGTTGCTCCCTCGGACTATCACTTGTTCCGATCAATGGCACACGGCCTAGCTGACCAGCCCTTCCGGTCTTATGAAGACGTCAAAAATGGGATCAATTCGTGGATCGCTTCAAAAGATGACCAGTTTTTTCAACGCGGGATTCGTATGCTGCCTGAAAGATGGGAGAAAATAGTGGCCAGCGATGGACAATACTCTGAATCATAAATGTGTAACCAGGTTTTTTACAATAAAGCCTTGAATTTCGGCAAAAAACGGCGGAAGCAAAGTTATACACCTAATATATTACAGCCTCCTTGTATCCATGGTTCAAAACACTCACGGTGACTCATGAACTATTCATGTTGACTCAGAAAGGATTTTCTAAAGATAATTGATACAGTTATACAAAAGAACGGATACTTTGCCGCTTCAGAGAGTTTTCTTCTTTGTATGATCCTTGATGATTGCAGATATTTGAGAGATTACACTGGCTACCCAGAGCAATAACAGCAAGTGAATCTGGACAAAGTATGAAAAAGTTGACTATCCAAAAAATAAATTCTGATCCTGTTTAAGAAACAAATAATTGTATCTGAATCTTGAAACAAAGTTGAACATTACCTTCTTACATCTCATTGGGATTCAGGAAGAATGATTTCCAATCGTTTGAGAAATATTATAATAAAATAATATTTTACCACCCTGGTTTGTCATATTTCTCTTACTCCACGACTCCTCCTATATATAGATACTCGCAGTAGTTATTGAGATAACAAAATGACGGCCATTGCCTCTTGACCGGGATTATTCTTTCTTCCCCTACACGTAATTATAGCGATTTAGAAATGGAGAGTTCTAAGTATATTATTCAGAATTTTTGATATATTCGTTATTCCTCAAACAGTTCGTATGTCAAGAATGATGCTACGGATCAGATTTCGTTTGCACAGCAATTTTTGTTTCCACTTTTAAATTACCCTCAAATATAATATATTTTTCACACTATGCATACACCTTGTATACAGGAAAAAGATGTTTCATATCACAAAAGAAATGTTGATGGAGTCAAACATCTTCGATATTCAAGGACGCTCGTGTTCTATTTCGAATTCTCAGGAAATACAGAATTTCCTATCCTATGCGAATACTCGAATCACACAGCATTTTATGTACTCAACTACGATTGAATTCGATGGAAGTATCAAGTATCTGTCTTTGTAGTAAACTGCTCATGCGAGAAACTGCTCGAATGTCGCCAATTCGATGAAAATTTATCTTGAATGGATCTAGATTTCCTTTCAATGAGAGAAGTATCCAATTTCAGAATCTGAAATGAAGAAAAACATTGTCCTATCAAATGAAGATGATGAGTTAATCATTGAATGAGAAATCATAAATTTTTGACACTTATCAGTCTGAAATTTGAAATGCAATTTCCCATACAAAAATTTTTGGGTTTCGCCAATGTTGACAATAAAATATAGCTTGGCTCAATGTTGACAGACAAGGCTTGGCAATCTATAAATCTTCAATTTGATGACCAATAAATACAATGTTACACCGATGTCGGTGTTCAACGGATTTCGTTTGTCAGCCTATCATTGTGGCGCAATTGCGCCCAGCTTGGCTCTTGCTTGGCTCATCCTTGGCCCAACATTGACTAAACGATAGATTCCATTCAACGCCAGGATCATTTGAAATGTGGTTCAATGTTGCCCCAAACTTTGACCCAGTTTCGGTAGAAATTAGCTTTCAATGTAGCGCCGATCATTGGTAATAGCATGGCTCAATAATGGCAACCTATATATTATTCTCGCTACGTTACTAATCAAGTGTTTTTCGCGGGTGGTGAAACGCGTATACAAAGAATATATAAGGCTTAAGTAAGTCTTTGGTTCGCTCTTTACTATGAGTCACACTAGAGGCTCCTACCGCTGAGTTAACATACATTGTGTCTACTTCTCATGGCAAAATTTACCGACACAAGACGCCGAGTTGTTCACAAACAAATGAAGGGAAAACAATAAGACTTCAAACAACATATGTCAGAAATTGCGAAATGCGCACACTTTTAATATATTTCTGGATTAAATATTTTTTACTTTGATAATTGGCGCAGCATTGACAAACAAAATTTCCAATTGTTTGCCAATGATGATATATTTCATTATCATTGTTTCATCGATGATGGGACTTCATTGGAAAAACACGTAGATGAATCATGAAATGATGATATCATTCCAGGTTTGCGCCATGCTTGGTTGTCAAGCCTCGGCCATCCTTTATATACGTTGCACCATGCTAGCGCCAATTGTAAATTTCTATATGGGTTGAAATTGAAATTTTCGTTCTTCAGAAACGATTATAAAGCTTGCCGTTACCTTGTGATGAGAAAGCAAGGAACTCAATGGAATAAAAACAGCCCTAATATATTTCTTCTATTTCTTTGAAAACAACCTCTTGGAGGAAGGCCCATTTTTCAAAAGAACACTATGCTTCTCTCAGAGCTATAATAAAATCGTGAAAATACAGTCACAACTGTATATTAATACTATCGATCTATTATTTCAAGTTGACCCAATGAAAATGATGATAATGATAAGAACTCTGCTAATTAGCACATTGCTTCCTCCTTTGTTTCGAAATAGAACTCAAGAAGAATTATTTTTCACGTTCAACTCATCGCTCAACCAATGCATCTGAGCCTCATATAAGACCATTTTGGTACTCATCATGAGGCATCTACCTCTCCGGTGATCATATTTGAACGTAGTTACATGACCATTCCAGTGGAACATAACACAACAAGGCCTTCAGAAAATCACTCAAATCATCGATTTCGGAACGAAATTTCCAAGTCTTCTCCCCCGATTTGGGTGGGACTCATTCAGGACTATTATAAGACCATCGCTGAGATCTGGTATGAATTGCATCAGCGCGTTATGCGCTTTTGCAAAATGGCTCTACGGAAAGAGCAGAAAAAACATCACCACATCAATCCAAACCATCTCTAATCCCCCGAATCGATTGAGATGAAAATCATATGGAGCATTTATCTCTTCGATAGTCATATTTGAGCAAGGTTTCATGTCATTCGGATCATAACAATATAACGAATGCATGCTCCCGAAAAATTTATAAAAATATCGATTCCAGGAGAAGAAGTTTTTCTCTCCTCACAATTGATACAACTGGAACTCATGTGGGACTATCATGGGACCATCACTGGAACATACTAAAAGTTTCATGGGAGTCAAAAAATCAGAGAATAAGATCACATTTGTCATTTCTCACCCGCATGAGCTAGATCCGTTTGGCTGAAACTTGTATGGGACTATCATGGGATCATCACTGGAACATACTAAAAGTTTCATGGGAGTCAAAAAATCAGAGAATAAGATCACATTTGTCATTTCTCACCCGCATGAGCTAGATCCGTTTGGCTGAAACTTGTATGGGACTGCTATCGCTTCATTCAACGACTCTGGTATAAATTTCATTGGAATCGGATAAGTGGGGATACCCGTGTTCCCAGTTTGTTGACAGGTGGAGCACCAATGGTCAGAGACCTGCCTGTATATTATTTCAAACCTACCTACACGGGATAAACAAACACCGCTGACTCGACTGAAAATGACGAGTAGATGAACATAGATGGCTCATGTGAACGTGTTTGTGTTGATTTAACCAAAGTTATACCATTGAATCAACAGTATAGATTGATGTTGATTGATTCAAATGATTCACATTATAAGTTTTTGTCAAAATGCTTTTTTCTCAACATTTGATTTGTACACTAGTTCAAATTGAAGATTTTGTTCAATAATGAAATTCAATAAGTGACTTGACACGATTTTGAACTAATCTCGTAATTGACTGTGATTAACGGTGACTGAACTGTACCAAACGATTTCCACGATTTTACTACACTTTTTCCAAATCAAGGTTCCCCAATGAACATTTCTCCCAAAAATCCACAGCTTCCAAAACAATTTTTCCCAAAAAAGCTCATTCCCAATGAATATATTTCCAAAAAATTCCATTCTCCACTTCCTAAAACGGCGAATTTTTCTGATTACTTTGATGAATCTTCTTCCTATCTTACTTCGAAGAATGGAACACACTTCATGCAGCAAACTCCATCGCAAATTTTGTTATTGTCAGTTGTAACCAAATTTTATGCTGTCATAAAATCACTTTCGAAATTTGATTTCGAAATTTTCAAGTCATGGCTGAACTCATAATATCGAAGAAAGGAGTCTTCTTAAATATTGAAAATCATTTATATTACAAACATTCTGGGACATGGGGTAGTAAAATTTATTGGAATTGCCGAAGAAAAGGCGAATGTGTACACTGAACATTGTGTTTTGTGAAAGAGTCTCAAAATTTGAGTTTCATTTAAAGAGGTTTCAGCAGAACGTCCTGATCGTGTTAACCTGAGCAAGGCTCTCACTCGGGAACGTCTAAGAAAATGACCGTCAAATCCCACGAGAATTAGGGATTTAGATGAAATTCCAGATCGTTATAAACATTCCCTTGGTAGTACGAATTTTTCATTATACGATTCTGTTGACGACGATACTCGAAGATAGTCGAAGAAAGAATTCTGGTTTTCGCTACAGAAGAAAACATACGCCGTTTATTTGACAGTAAGATATGGTTTGTAGACGGTACGTTCAGCACAGCGCCAAACATTTTCTTTTGGATGTCCGCTATCCTTGGACCTATCACACAGAGGGATAACAAAGGGAATGAGCACGATATTGCATTGCTTCATGTGTATGCACTTTTGGAATCTAAGGCAGAAGAGTCGTATACGCAAGTTTTGGATGTTGCAATGGAGAAGGCACATGAACTAGGATTGAAAGGCTCACCTGATGTCGTAATGACAGATTTGGAGGTTGCAATTCTAAACGCGATAAAGAGAATGATAGGGGATGAAGATGAAATCGAATGTTGTTTTTTTCATCTCAGTCAATCTGTTTATCGTCACATTCAAGCAGAAGATTTACAAGCTCTGTACAACAATCCTTCGAGTTCGGTGAAGAAAAGGGCACAAATGATATGTGCATTAGCTTTCGTTCCTGCAGATGACATCCCAGATGTATTCAAAACCTTGCAAACCAACCTCGTCGAAGAATTGGAACCGATATATTATTATTTTGAAAGAATCTACGTATCCGGAACACTTGGACGAGGACGTAGACGAGCTGTGCCAAGATTGTGGGCCCAGTACGACTCTGTTTTGCGAAGAAGAGCTCGTACCAACAACGCCTCAGAAGAGTGGCACAACAGATTTCAATTGGCCGTGAGCAAAAAACACCCCAGCTTGTATACTTTTTTGACAGAGTTGGCAAAGGAACAAACAGGTACACGGAAAAAAATGTATGGTTATGCTACACTGGAATTTGGTTTCTGCAACCAAATACGTTGGGCTATATTTGGCTCAGCCAAATGCTTGGTTGTGAGAACCAAATAGAATAGTATAGGCTCACTTAGTTCAAGATACAACTTTCGGTTGGTTGTGGAAACCAAACGCTTTTAGAAGCATTCATTCACCCTCGAGCATTTGGTTGTGGTGACTAAACGAGTGGTGATGAGAGTCCGCAGCAAAACCTCAATGTTTCGCTTTTTTTCATATATAAATGTTGGTGAATAATGAATCAGAAAAAAAATAAAGTGAAAATATTTATTCACGTTGAAATAGAAAAAATTTTTCAACGTGATTTCGGCTGATTATAGAAACTTCACAGTGATCGAAGACACAATCGTGAAGTGTTAGTCAAATTGATCGTGTCGATACCGGGATTCGAACCTGCCTACACCTACCTAATTCTACCTATCTAGAGCCTAACACCTAACCACGCGCCTATACTACCGTATATGATTGCTGTGCATAATATAATACATATTGCGCAACAAAATCAGAATCTCAAGTGATGATTTCGTTTCATTGAATATTACATTTCGTAATGCATAGTTTCTGGTGAAAAATAATTCTTTAAACTTCAACATTGAGACTTGGATTGTTTTTGTATAATTATTACGTTCAACAAAATGTGTCAAGTGAAGTTTAAATTAGGTTGAAACCGAAACCACAAACGGCACAAACAGTTGAGCCAATGAAACGTTTGTATCAAGGAATATTGCTTTGGAATAATCATGAACACGTTGATTTTCTATTTGCAATTACAAATTAAATTCATTCAGGTTCCTTAAAAGAACTCAGGGTATTAAAATACAAAGACAGGTTTTCTTTCACATTTTCCATAAATTATATTCATGAATACAAATTTTCAATTCACAAAGAAGTATATTCCAGCTTTACTTTTCTCATGTGAGGTGATAATGTTGGTTTAGAAATATTCCAATGATTGCAATCAGAACTACACTATAATTTAATTAGGTATGTAACTCACATACGAACTCAAGAAATACTCTCAGATCTTAACAAATATTCACAGATTTTAAGAAATACTCTCCAATTTTCTATCAAAGATTACTATATTCCTGAACTGCAGTTTTCTCCATGTAGATTTTATCCCAGAAAAAGTCTAAGAAGTTTTTCCTACGAGATGTCTTCTTTATTTCTAATCAAATTTATAAAAACAGCTGAAAATCTCATAAATGAATCCACATTGAGATGGCGAAATTAATTTGGTTACTATAACCAACCATTTGGTTATCATATCCGAACAAGTCTTACCATATTATATCAATACCATAACCAAATCTATCGAGATTCAGTGACCATACAAAAGTTGTCTCGCCTGAACGAATAGTTCTCACAACCAACCCGTCAATAGCCAATTGTTTTCAGTTATCCTAACTATATCATTTTTTTCCGTGTACAGAAATTATGCTAAGACAGTTAGAGTTGGGTCAGAGAGTTAGAAGAGGCAGAGACGAGAGGATAAGAAGGGAGAACCAAATTTCTAATATCGCAGTACCGTATGGTGATTATCGTGACAGAAACGATTTGACCGGTTACTTACAACTCATCGAATTTAATGTTAAATTTAATTTGAATGCATTTTTTCTTACCAATTTATGATATGAAGTTTCTACGATTGCATGATTGTATGTTTCAATCAATTTTGATATGTCCTTTTGGTAGGTTCATTTTTTTCTTGTACACGAAGAGAAGTATACGGTAACCATTACTAGGAAGAGTAGGAATTCGGTGACAGATATTTCAAAATTGTAATAAGTACTATTCAAAATCGAAGTGAGTGCGATAAAATGTTTACGTTACCATGGGAACGATATGTTAACATCGTAATGATCACCAAATCGCGAGTCAGCACTCAATTCGTATCCTAAAGTCGCGATGAGAACTAGAGCGAATAGTAATCAATCTCATACACTTTTCTCAGTGTATAGAAATTGTAATGAATGTTTTTGATGCTTTTGATAAATGTTTTTGTTTGATAATCTTTGGAAAGAAGTATTTTGGGAAATGGTTGTGTTTGGGAATAGGATATTTTGAGAAATGGTGTTCTTTGGGGATAGTCTTTTTTAGGAAAAACGGCCCTTGGGACGAATGGATTGAGGAAAGTGACCCCAAGATCAAAGCCATACAAATGAGTCACATGTAGAAGCTAGAATGTTACAAACTTTGAAATTAGATATTTCGTTGAAATAACCTCAAAAAGTAACATCAACATAAAATCAACATTCAACGTAAGATTCAAAGAATTCTGGAATTTGTTTTATATATCATACTTATATGAATGTTTCAAATCATATTCCACTATAAATCAACGGAACTTTTGCGAAGTATAGAATGTCAGTACATTAGGAGGGATAAGAAATTGATAAAATGAACTCAAAATTCTATATTCAAACTGTTATAGCAAGACTTACCTTCAAATTGTGGAATCAGATTCTTTAATCCAAATTCATGCAGTTTTTCGATCACGTATTGATTCATTTCAAATTATGGATATATTCTACCTCCACGACCACTGATTGATGAGTATCCGCCATTACTACACGGCAGTCCACCCTGGTAAAAAAATCTCTCTGAATCTCTCTGAAAATTTCACGTTTCAGAGAGATTCAGAGGAATTCAGAGGAATTCAGAGAGGAATCAATTCAGTAAAATTTTTGGTTCAGGATTTCAGAAGTATTCAAGAAGTGTCAGAGACTCACAGAGACAGGTGAATTAGGGAAAATTGTGCGTGGGATTTTTCAGAGAAATTCAGAGGAATTTAGAAAGATTCAGAGTAATCCAGAGAGATTCAGAGAAATTCAGAGAAATTCAAAGGAAGCTTTGAAATCTGAATACATTAGATTCCGGGAGATTTAGAGAAATTTAGAGATATTCAGGTGAGTTCAGAGGGAGCTTTGAAATTTAAATATACAAAATTCTGAGGGATTCAGTGATATGCGGAGAGGTTCAGAAACAGTTGAAGAATTCAGAACGTATCACTATCGGAAAAGTCTCTAACTTCCTCTGAACTACTCTGGAATTACTCTCAATCTGTCTGAAATTTGTCCCAAAATATAGAGAGATTCGGAGAAATTCAGAGAAATTCAGAGAGATTTCAGAGAGATTCAGAGAGATTTCAGAGAGATTCAGAGAGATTTTTTTTACCAGGGCACAGTTCCATCAGCATCATTTTCATATTGGCACCACGGTTTTTGTGGGATTCCATGAACATGAAATCGGAATGTTGATTCAACAAGGAGGTTTTAGATAGGCTAACAGTGATTCGTCTAGATTAGTGAGCCATGTTGAATTGATTTAGATTTTTTTCCTAGGTAATCTATGCCCTGACGATCGCAGCTGAATTGACAGCGCAGGTGATTTGTTTGGAGAAGGCTTACGTATATGTTTGTACTCGTTTGCATCTTCTACATTTATGTACCAGGAATTTGCCTTTTCGTCTAAACATTGATGAATTCATGTTACAATGGTCATTTTACCGATGTAGGAGGTAAAATTACAAGTACACTGTATATGTAAATTTACCCGTGGAGAAGGGTAATGAGTATTTATTCTGGTACCATTGTAATTTCACCGATGTGAGAGGTAGAATTAACACTACCCGTGTGGAAATTTTTCCGGAAGTCCTGTATTGAATATAGGTCCCGTATGGTTTCCTATTGGGTGTCCAAACTTAGAATGCCTCAACCTTAGCTACTAAGGGGCCTAGTCGGGTTGCTGATATTCAGCCTGATTTCTCTAACTCAGGGACACCCATATAAGGCCCACATGGGGCCAAGCTGCATGTCAATGTTTTCCCCTATTTTGAAAGTCTGGGCACACGAACTACAGCCTGCATAAAGCCTTGCTAGCCTCCCTGCATTCTCCCGGAGATTCTAATTTGAGCATACCTGTACATGACCCACGTAGGGCCAAGCTGCATTTCCAACATTTCCCCTTGTTTTGAAAATCTGAATGCACCCAAGGGCCTTCCCGGGGGAAAAAATTCAGATCTGGATTTTGATCAGATCTGAAAAGATCTATTTAGATCTGAAAAACTGCAATTTCAGCTTATATTTGTCAACACACGTGTTCAAATTTGAATTCATACATGGGAAAATATCAGAAAACGTTTGTCAATTGAACAATCAATTGTTCATTAAGATTGAATGTGATTTTGAATTTGGATCTAACCAGATCTACACAGATCTAACCGGATCTAAATCAAATCTTATCGGCCAAAATTCGGATCCTATCAGATCTGATGAGATCTGATTAGATTTGAACTTTTTCCCACGAGTTGCCCTTATATTGATACTTTTTTTTTTTATATATGCCTACGTTAAAAACCTCGTTGAAAAAATCTCATAGATGTCCAAATACCGCTATAGAATCCCATATCTTCTCATAAGATTTTATCAGGTTCAATAGTGGTATTCGGACACTTTTATCAGATTTTGATAAACCGTATGAGTTTCTATGATATTTCAATAATTATAACACTGATGTGTGGCAGTATACATTACATGTCAATGGGAATATACGTATAGCAATATATAAAAAACTGTTTCTTCAACAAAGAGTGTTAAAATGCAGGGTGATCAATTTTTTGCGATATATGCAGACAAAAAAATATTCTATCCATGATTACTGTGTTCACAATATCGGTGAAAAATGTCAAAAAATCGAAAAAAAAATGACTGCATGATTAATTGCGAGACATAATGAGGCTGTTCTGTTTTTTGATACAGTCCGATAATGTATGAACAGAGTAATGTTGGGTGGAATACCTGAGTAGAAATCGAAATCGGCCCATTCCAGGTCCTGCCCGAGCTCAATTTGAAGTGGTCAGGGTACAGATAGGGCCTTGGATAGCCCAATTTTCAATCGAGGAAGTTTCCACCTGGGATTCTTTTCTTGCAATATTTATTCAATTTGATAATATTCACAAGAATTCATTATCCTCTCAAGGGTCCTAGTTTCAGCGCTTGCGTTGGCTTCAACATGGGTGTCCTACATAGGCCCAAGTTGGGAATACTATGCAAGCCCTGAAGATGAGTGCGTGACAATCCTATCTAGGCCCTATAAGGGTAACCAGAACAGGGCCTGAAATGAAATTAGAACGCCTAGTTTGGCCCAAATTGCCACCAAGAATTAAATTCCACATGGATATACTGTATATGCAAATTTACCGATCGAGAAGAGTAATCAGCATTCACTCTTACACTGTCAGGTAATTACGAGTTACCATTATATTTTTGTGATATGACTTGTATATGACATCAGTAAATTTACATCTATTTTTTACAGTGTACAAGTGAGAGTCGACAACCTTTACCAAGACAACGCAGAATTTTTAAGTGATATTTAGGTCCATTGTACGCCTACGTACGTATGTTCACCCGAGCCAAAAAGTAAAACCTGATTCAGCTCTGATTCGCTGCGTATTATAGAGTAAATCAGGTTGGATTTCATTTCTCACTCTGTTCTCAACTTGGTCTTATTGTCCAAAATTCTCATTCGACCTGATTCAATTCTGGATCGTTGCGTATTACGGAGTTGACCAGGTTTTGAGGAGTATCACAATTTTTCGACTTGGGTACATTCATGTTCGTGGAATATTCTGTGAACCATCAAATGTCCGGACGTCCAATGCACCTCCATCAAACATTCTTTGGATCTTTGTATCCTCTGGAGGTTCAATGTCTTCAGTATTTTAACAGTGCACGGAGATGAATTTGTGGTGGCATAGCTGGCGTTTGAGCGAAGGTTCTCATATTGTACGTGTATTACTAAAAACAACGATCATATTTTCATCATGGTCGTATTTAGGGGGAGCCTTAGGGGGGCTATAGCCCCTGGACCCCGTCAGCAGGGAGTCATTTTCTTTCAGATCATAATCCAAAATACTTCTCATTTTCTTCGTCACACTTCACTTTATAATTCCAGATGATTAGAATCCTGAGGTTTCTCTTAATATGTGTGAATTTCATGCAAACTTGAGCGTTTTGTTTGCGAAACACTTAATTTTCGAGATATTTTCTTTTAGGGGAGAGATGAAATCTCATTCTCATCGTTGTTTGTGTGGATAGATATATACGTGCAGTTCATAACTCTCATTTTTTAAGGAATATTCTTTTACTTTTGGGACTTTGTCAGCGTAGAAACATTAGTGTTTCTTCACTGGGATAACAATGACAATTGTAGGTAACGACTCACTAGAGACGGCTTTGGTAAACCCCCTCCCATCTTCTCTCTCCTTTTCTTAGCCAGGCGAGAGTTTTCATGAACTGAAGGGATCATGCTAACGTTCTTGAGTCATCGTCATCAGGAAGAAATAAAGGTTTTATAAGTACCTCAGCTAGCAAAGCAGCGCTATAATGGCGCGTTTATTGTACATTGTTTGAGATAAGCGCCTGAGAAATGCGCTGAAGTTTGCAGTTTTATGCGCATCAATTTTCAATGAAAGTGCATGAAACAGGCCTATATTCAGTGCATTTTTTAGGCGCTTATGGCAATGTACAACAAACGCGCGTTTGACAAAACTGCGTTGCTACTTGGGATCTGTATTCTATTGGCAATCTCATGTATGACGAATGGAAAAATCACCATGGTGATATTTACTTTCAAAGGAACTTAATCTAATACCAGTGTTTCACACCATGCGAATTCAATTGTGAGTGTATTTTGACTCTTGTTTGCCACACTGGGATGAAATACACCCCAGCCCCATTCTACCTCAATTTTGAATATTTTGATCTAAGAGCACGGGGTTCATAGCGACATCTGTCGATAGCCAGAGGATGCCATTTCTTTGTAGCACAATAGCATGGCGGTGGACCCATTAGTCTGTCTGCATCATTTATTGAAAGTTGAAAATTGGGAATTTTTTATGGTAACACATAGTTTATTTTCTGAAATTTGTTCCCTTCATTTTTCAGAATAAACATTTTTCCATCATCAGTCACTGGAGGACTGATTTCTTTCTCAAAGGATAACATTTCAAAAGTATGATGTTCAACTTTCAGCTCAAAATATCGAAAAATAATGAAACTATGACTTTTTTTGTGAAAACAGCCGCTCTTGCATTTTTCTTTTCATGCGTCATTTTTTTTGTATACTGAAACTTGATTCTCGACTGTATAACCTATCTTTCAAGGTAAATTCAAATGAGTCTTGAAAAAATTGACAAGTAAAAATATTCAATAGTTCATTTGTTCTAACAATTTTTGTCGCTGAGAAATAAATCACCTCAGTGTGGTAAGTATGTGGTTCCTGTGAAGTGTGGTAAACAAGGGTGAAAAATAATCACAAAGTTTCACGCACCACCTCCCTTTTGTATATTATACACCAAAAAGAATAATTCATTTGATCGAATGAACTGAAGTTAGTTGTGGAAATTGAACTAACCCCCGTTTCAGTTATGCAAATACCAACAACTATATCTAGTTGCTGGAACTAATTTGAAGTAAGGGTAGCGAATTATTTTTTTTCGTAGTTTCAATCACCGTGTCCCTAAATTATGGGACATTCATCAGATTTTCTATTTTCAGGAATAAGAAATAGATATGAAGAAGAAAAAAAAAACCCAAAAATATTCGAACATAAATGGAAAATTTCATCACAAAATAAGTATTCAGAATAACAAAAAAATAGGTCTTCCGCATTTTGTATCCTTAATTCGAGTGGAACCATTTGAAATAATGTACAGTTTTCATCATTAGTAACGGAGGACATTTGAAAACTCACCTTTCCGCAGCGTTGTGAGCCAGGAAGGATTTCGGTAATGAAAGTGAACGTTGTTGAGGATCCAAAGATACGTCAGGAGCTAGAGAATCTTCTCTTTTAGTGGGAGCACTTCCTGGTCTGGAAGGTGTTCCATTCGTAGGTGGTTCCATAAATTTTTTCAAAGAACCAATTACCGCATCTTCCATTGGCGTTGAAGCACCCGAAGTACTTTTTGCATTTCGAGGACTCTTCGTTACCGTGCGATCGGATGTCGTAATCCATATATCACTACTAGACGATGATGATGTCATGGTTGACGACGACTGTGGAATCGAACGATCGGTTGACGGTCTACAACCTACGTTCTTTCCCGAATGAATCGGTGAAACTCTTCTATCTTGAAAATCAGATCCATCAAAACTATTTGCCAATTCAGATTTGCGGTAAATCCGCTGATGAGGAGGGTCCCTCCTTTCTGTACTGCTACTACTGTTGCTCGTTTCCAAAGGTGACCATCGATTGCTCTTCTGGTTCAGAAAAATGAAACATACATGAAAGTTCGTATGAATTTTGTTTATCGAAAACAAAATTTAATTACAAACTAAAAATGTGCATACCTTGAGGACTCCTTTTGGTGGTCTATCTTGATATTTGTTGATATTTCCGCTATTGCTCTTATTTTTTTTGGTGCTATCTTGACGGTCGCGATAATCACGATCGTCCATTCGTTCGAGAGATCCTGGAGAAGAGCAAGCACTACTGCGACCAGCTTGATTGGTAGCAACAGATTCTGTAGACAATTTATGATGCGCTGGATAACTTTGAGAAAGTTTCATAAGAACTGGCACTGAAGTTTGGTTTTGATTTGGTGGAAAAATCAAACTGTCGCGTTGTAAACAATGTGGCCAAAAATCACATGTACTACTGTTGCAACGTGATTTAGTATCCGGACTGACGGTAAAATCATAATTTGTAGAAGTTTGATTGGCGTTTGGCATTGTGGCCCCTCGTTGCAATGTTTTAGGCCGACGATTGAATTGCTGAGATTGCTGCTGCTGCTGTTGTTGTTGTTGTTGTTGTTGTTGTTGTTGTTGCTGCTGTTGATGAACAGATAACGATGAACTAGACTTGGACGACAGCAGTTGTTGTTTCGAAGAAATGAAATATACGTCGTAAGGGTTAGAATTATTACCACTACGAAGATCTTGATTTTCAAGACGAGTTGCTAATAAATTTCTCGCTGCGGCCCGACTTCTAGTGCCATATAAGAATTCCGTGACAACTTCAGCCTCTCGTAAAAGCTCTTCATTCAGGGCATCTTCTGTTGATTGAGCTCTTCCTGGACATTTCGAAAAAAATGACTTCATATGATTTGAGCGTTGAAAAAATATCTCAGTGACTGAAATGAGTAGAAAGATATTAAAATTAAGGGATAAAATAAATTGTGACACCTCATACTCTTGAGAATTTTTGCAAGATTGTTGATGTAATGGACTAAATTTACATACGAGATCAATTTATCGATATAAATATTATATACATAGATATGTTTTTGTTTTATTATTTCAATAGGATAGACCGAAGCGAATCGGATCAAAATAAGCATATTCGCTGTTGTCGGTCATTTTTATTGTCAATTACGCTCTTTCAACGTGAAAGTGCTTACATAATCCCACCAACTACTGGAAACAAAATAATATGACCATAATAGACATCGTTCAGTTGTCCGTTTAGTTGGCAATGATATAAGTTGTAGCATGATAATGAGTGAATTATTCAGACAATATTATCACGTCTTCCATGAGCAGATGAATGATTCTTCCGAAATAGTATATGGGTGATTCGAATCACGATTTGGATCATGAGTTTTTTTTCAGTCATATGAGAATAAGAGGCAACAGTTGTGTATCAAAAGGCTGGTAGTGGTATCTTTTGCTCTGAAAAATTCTTACATCCAGCTAACAATCCCCACATAGCACACAATGTTCCAGCAATATTCCCAGAATATTACAAATATCTCATGACATTTTACTAAACCGATTGGTCTGTATCTCACAGAAACGAATTTTTCAAACTCTCATCACGGTGATTACAATAACTGGCACTTTGAGAGGATTGTCATCATCTCGGCGATTCGCTGATATGATAGAGGCTTTGACCGTCACTCGCAGGACCTGGGTTCGATCTCCATTGTGGGAACTGTCTCATAATGGGCTTTGAATGCAGGTTTTCTCCTACAAAAAGCCGTTCTGATCAAGCTCACTTCACTTTTGTAGAGGTAAACTGAAGAAATTTTGTTCCGACTGAAAATATTATGTTTGAATATGTTGATATAAGTAATTTTTGAATCTTTTTCGGTACAGAATATCCCTGAAATGATCTCAGCAAGATTTCAGAATATCTCCAGAATATTGCAAAGTAGATGACATGAGACATTGTGGGGATATTCTGACAATATCTCTGAGATGATCTCTAAAATATTGCAAATTACAAATGTAATATTCTGGAGATATTGCTAGAATATTTTGTGCTATATGGGGGAG
The DNA here is from genome assembly GCA_018340375.1 of Gonatopus flavifemur. Taxonomy (NCBI): domain Eukaryota; kingdom Metazoa; phylum Arthropoda; class Insecta; order Hymenoptera; family Dryinidae; genus Gonatopus; species Gonatopus flavifemur. The sequence goes on from JAFFJZ010000004.1 coordinate 24,306,652, forward strand.
ACTGGATTCAACGCAGTGGATTTAAAGACTGGTCTTGTAAAAATTGTGCCGGCAAGAGAAGTCCCACAAAATCGTTGATTTGCCACGAGTGCATGGAATGAAATTCTTCTATTTATTGAACGTATTTAGGGTTCAGAAAAGAGTTTCAAAGTGTGAATGCGTTTTTAATCAATATACGTTCCTTTTTTTATTAAGGATCCTCTTCACCCTTGATTTTGGGGTGAATCGGATATTTGCCATTTTATCCTCATTTCGTTGTAAAACAAAGAACTGTGTATTTGAACATTCTTTTTTTGATGTGTTCAATCACAATTTATTCACAGACCCACTGGAAAAATTCTTCTTCTGATCATTTTTATTCATTGAAAAAAAGTGATCCAATCCACCTCGGTCTACCCTACTACCCATGTGTCACAAGAACATTCTATGGATATTCTATGAATATTTTGTCAACATGCATAGAATACAGAGAAAAAAAGGATAGTTGCAGCAACTACTTGAATAGTCGATTTTTGATCATCTACTTAAGTAGTTGCTGCAACTACTTAGTAGTCAGGACAAGGAACACGTTAGCTCTCTCGACTAATTCAAAATACCTCAGATATTTATGTTAGTTGATGCAACTATCGAGTTACTTGTCCTGACTGCTAAATAGCTGCAGCAACTACTCAAGTAAATCGTCGGAAATCGACTATTTGAGTAGTTGCTGCAACTATTTCTTTTTTTCCATGTATTAGGAAGAAATAGTTCCGGACATCCTACGAACGTTTATAGATATACTACAGAATATTCTGAAGATTTTCGATAGATGCTCTGTAAAACATTGTGGACGTTGTGAGAATGTTCTATGGATATTCTATGGATATTTCTATCTTACTCGAGCATTCTATGAACATTTTTTATATATACTTCACATTTTATCAGAATATTTGGGTATGTTACATGGGCATCCTCAAAGTTTAGCTATTAGATTGGGATCTTTGGAAAAAAAATTGATGAAGTTTCAAAAAATCAGGTTTGAAAATTTCAAAAATTCAGTTTGAAGTGAAGTGGTTCAAAATCCGTGCTCGGTAGGTAAACCATATCCTCTTGAGAGTTGAGTGTATTGAACTGTCATGATAGTTTCATGAACTTTCGGAGTTCAGTCAAAAGGGTCAGCCTTGTTTGCGTTCAAATTTATCGAACCACTTGAGTTGAAGTGATAAGGCTGCCTACAGATGTAAATTAGTTGAGAGATTCCTAAATATGTGACTGAAGTTTGAATCGTTTATTTGAGCGAGATAGTACTCGAATAACGCTATATTCAACTGTTAGAGAGCAAAAATCTTGCAGTGCATCTTGAAACGGTGTTTCCAGTTCCAAGGAGTCAAATCGAGAAGATAAATGACGGTAATTTATCAGATTTTGTGAGTTTGAATTTTCGTTTGGTTTTTATAAACGATTCAAACTTCCACACCATTTCCTAAATGGCTTGCATTTATTATTTAATTCGCTCCCAAGTAACACGGAAGTGCTGGTAAAGTATTATGAACATGCCACTTCACGGAGAAAAAGGAATAGTTGTAGGGACTACTTAAATAGTCGATTTTCGATCATCTACTTAAATAGTTGCTGCAGCTACTTAGTAGTCAGGACAAGTATCACTTTAGCTGCCTCAACTAACTAAAATACTTCGTAAGTTGCCAGGTATTTACGTTAGTTGATGCAACTATCGAGTTAGTTGAGGCAGCTAACGTGATACTTGTCCTGACTACTAAGTAGTTGCAGGAACTATTCAAATAGATGGTCGAAAATCGACTATTTAAGTAGTTACTACAACTATTCCTTTTTCTCCGTGTTGTTTACATTCATTTGGTACAGCAAAAAACATTCCATGGCACGTTCATAGTACGTTCATTTTCGTTAACGTGCGAAGAAGATAGTTTAAACGTGTTTAGTTGTACTAAATGCATGTTATAAAAATATTCTATGAATCTTCTATGTACGTGGTTGTGCTGCTTGGGCTGTACACATTGTTGATAATGACGAACCAAAATTCTCAACAATACTGGACAAATGATTTCTATTATGCACTAACAATAATTCCTGGCATTACGCTGAAGAAAAGAATGTCAGAAAATGTGAATAATCATGTTTCACAAACAATGCCCCAACAGCATACCCACTGATCCGTGTGGAAATTAGTTCTTGGCGGCAGTTTGGGCCAAACTAGGCGTCCTCGTCTTATTTCAGGCCCTGTTCTGATTATCCTGATAGGGCCTAGACAGGATTTTCACGCACTCACCTTCAGGGCCTGCATGGCATTCTCAACTTGAGCCTATGTAGGACACCGATGATGAAGCTAATGTAGTCGATGAAACTAGGACCTTTGAAAGGATAATAAATTGTTGCGAATATCATCAAATTGAATAAATATTGCAAGGAGGAAATTTCCTCGATTGAAAATTGGGCTATCCAAGGCTCTATCTGTACCCTGACCACTTCGAATTGAGCTCGGACAGAGCCTGGAATGGGCCGATTTCAATTTCTACTCAGGTATTCCACCCAACATTACTCTGTTCATACGTTATCGGACTGTATCAAAAAAACAGAACACCCTCATCCAGTCTTGGAATTAACCATACAGTGATGTTTTTTTTTATTTTTTGACATTGTTCACCGATAGTGTGAACACAGTAATCACGGATGAAATATTTTTTTGTGGGCATACACCGCCAAAAGTCGAAATTACCAATACGATTTCAGTAAATTTGCTTTTTAAAGTAGGTTCATATTCAAAAAAGGAAATAATATAAGGGCGAGGCCCTATACAGGCTGTAGTTGAGTCTTAAAAACGGGGAAAACGTTGGGAATACAGCTTGGCTGTATGTGGCTTGTATATAGGTACACTTGAATCAAGATCTTCGGGAGAATGCGGGACGCCTTGCAAGGCCCCATTGAGGCTGCAGTTGGTGTGCCTAGATTTTTAAAGGCGGGGACCAAATTGGCAATGCAGCGTGGCCCCATATGGGCTTTATATGGGTGTCCCTGACTTAGAGAAATCAGGCTGAATATCAGGAACCTAGGGCCCTTAGTGACTAAGGTTGGGAAATTCCTAAGTTTGGATACCCAATATAAGCCCATACGGGGCCTATATTCAATACAGGACGCCCGGGAAAAATTCCACACGAGTATCCACGTCGCGTTTCTGTGCAGGTGAGGTGGATAAAAGGCAGACGTGAGTACAAGGTGGTGGAACGGAGAAGCGACTTAAAGGCAACGGAGAAATGTCTGGCGATCGGTGAGAGTGTTGTACGGGTGATTATTGGCGTATTAATGGGCTGCTAATGACCCTACAATGCCAATGAAGGATCATCACCAGGCCTTAAAAACGCCGGCAGTCGTATTTGCTGGTTAGAGTTATGTTACCGTGATCAAGATATTTTGTTAAAATCACAATATTTGTATCAACTTGACAGGGATTTCATTGTTTAAACTATAGAATTTTGTTGATCCCATCTAAAGAAACCTTCTTGATTGAAACAACGAAAGTTTTGTCAAAACAATCGAACATTTTTTGCTTTGTTCCGCATCAAACACCTGTGAAATTTAATCGATTCTCCTACGGGTTGAAATAATTATTGAGGTATGACGAAATATGAAGGACAATTGATTGTAATGAATATCATTTTTATATAAAATGAATGATTTGTTTGATCAAATCACCATTTAGTTCTGTCAACTATATCTGTAGCTGATGTGAATTAATCTTCACAAACGTATGATGTAGTTGATGGAATTATTCGGCGAGGTTTGCTACATTCAAGCCCACGGTGTAGTGAAGACAAATAAATCTCGTCTGAGCTCACTATTTCTTTTCTCAGTGTTATATGCATGTTTCATTTGAATTGTATACATTTTTGGTATGCAATCAATATGATTTCCAATGAAATCTTTCTGATCCACGTAGATCTAATTAGATCTTGATAGATTTAGAAAATTGAAAATTTAGATCTATTTAAATCTAGATAGACCTAGTTAAATCAACGTAGATCTGAATCAACACACTGAAAAAACATTTCTTCCAACCAAATAAATAGTTTATTTGTCCTCTCTCCATAAAATATTTCTTAGGATTAATTAGATATTTAATCAAATCAAATAATAGAATGCTTGCCTCGAATAAATTGGTCTTCTAAATAAATAATTCATTCGCCACAAGTAATCGGTTTTTGCATTCAATTGAATATTTAATTCCTACAAATAAATATTTTATGGAGAGAGGACAAATGAATATTTTTTTCAGTGCAGTAATTTCACGATAATTAATTTCAATTTTCGTGCACCAACTGCCTATTCCACTTTTCGATTGTTTTTAAGAATTGAGCATTTTTAGAGAGAAATAATTAATTCTCCATAAATTCAAATAGATCTAAGTCGACCCTAAGAGCATTAATTCTCATTTATTTAAATCTACTTACATGTAATCCATGAGATATCAATTAATTTTCCCCGAGTTATCATTTGACTTTCAATCTCGTTTGGTCCGTACATTGAGAAAAGTGAGGTGCAACCATTACCATGCGAAAATGGTAGTTGAATGACAGAATCTCTTAGTTGATGATGTCGACTATGTTATTTGGTATCCATCTTCATGTAAATGGTAACCATTCCCATGTGCATGAACATTGCTACGATTCTCCATAGTATCCGAAACCAAATTCGCGAAGCTGTCCCCCAATCACTATTTGTACATGGTAATCATTACATTCCATTCCTCTCAGTGTAACTACACGGAGGAAGAAGTGAGCCTACAAAAAAAATTAACTTAAAGAGCAAGAAAAATGATCGACACAACTGAATTCCTTTGCTGACATAAAAGGAATTGTGAACAGAACTAACGTCTTAGCTACTGGAGTGAATATTTCTGCAATGACAGCAAATTACTTTGAAGTGCAATAGTAGCAAACCGTTTCTCTCCGCGATAGTTATGGCTAGGAGAAAGTTTCGATTCCATCGTGGAAAGGATCAATTTTACAGATTTTAATGTAGCAGGAATGCAAAGATATTCTGCAATCCGAGGTGCGAACCACTCTAGAATCATGATTTTTTCCTAATTCAAACTCTGTAGATAGTGTTCAAGTACCCGTGTAGAAATTTTTCCGGGCGTCCTGTATTGAATATAGGCCCCGTATGTGCTTATATTGGGTATCTAAACTTAGGATGTCCTAACCTTAGCCACTAAAGAGCGTAGTGAGTTGCTGATATTCAGGCTGATTTCTCTAAGTCACGGACACCCATATAAAGCCCATATTTTCCCGAGGATCTTGATATCAGCATACCTGTATACAACCCATGTGGGGCCAAGCTGTTTTCCTCGTTTTCAAAATCTGAATGCACCCAACTACAGCCTGCATAGAGCCTTGTCCTTATATTAATTCCTTTTTTGAATATAAACCTCCTTTAAAAAGCAAATTTACTGAAATCGTATTGGTCATTTCGACTTTTTGCGATGTATGCCTCCAAAAAAATATTTCATCCATGATTACTTTGTTCACACTATCGGTGGACAATGTCAGAAAATCGGAAAAAAATCACTGTATGGTGAATTCCAAGACTGAATGAGGATGTTCTGTTTTTTGATACAGCCCGATAATGTATGAATGAAGTGATGTTGGGTGGAATACCCGAATAGAAATTGGAATCGGCTCATCCCAGGCCCTATCTGGACTTAAGTGGAAGTGGTCTGGGTACGGATAGGGCCTTGGATGGCCCAATTTTCAATCGAGGAAGTTTCCTCCTTGCAATATTTATTCAATTTGATGATATTCGTAACAATGGATTATTCTTTGAAAAGTCCTAGTTTCATCGCCTACATTAGCTTCATCATGGATGTCCCACATAGGCCCAAGTTGGGAATACTATGCAGGCCCCAAAGATGAGTGCGTGACAATCATGTCTAGGCCCCAGAAGGGTAACCAAAACAGGACCTGAAATAAAATGAGGACACCTGGTTTGGCCCAAACTGCCGCCAAGAATCAATTCTCACACGGGTACGCGTAGCTCTTTTCTGCTTAATGCAGTGTTACTGTGGATTAAACCATTATAACAGACTCATAAGACTGATTCTAGTTATGGATAACGAAAAATTCAAGGCATAACGTCCGTATAAGATTGAACGTTATCTTGGTGATTTTAGAGCAGTTTGGCCCTTGCTAGAATCCCATAAAATCAGTATAAAATTCAGTAATTGACCATTATTCATGAGACGATGGACTTCATAAATCCCCCTAATATGTATCCTTGCTTTGATTCCGTGTGACATTTAAACATATTGAGGACATATCCAATGTTTTTATACGCGAATCTTATGAAAAAAATGAATACAGAAAGTTTCACATTTTTGCGAACATCAAGTGTTTATAAAAGTATTGAAGCTCGCGTGTAAAACCTACACACAATCTCTTTTAGTTGAAATGAAGATTGTCGTGGGCTCAAATATGTTTCGAGAAAATATAGGTAGGTATATGAATGAATGGATATAGGAAAATGATTATGATGAAACAACAGTTATTCGCCAGCAACAAAGATGAGTATGAAGTATCACTTAGGATTTCGAACAATATAAAACATGAGGATGAAGAAGTACAAGTAACGGAGGATGAAACCACATGATCCGAATTCCTTTATTAAATTCATAGGACCTCCGCATCTTACTTTAAACATTGTTTTCAATGATATGGAAATTTCATTCAACATTATGCACAAGTTGGAGCATATTTCATTTCACAACGTCCGAGAAATGTAATACCTATAACCTGTGAATTCATTTGACTTTTCGATAGCTTCCTACTCACGAGTTATAGTAAATTCCGGAATGTCGAAACTTTTTGAAGTTACGTGGAAGAGTTGTGAGAACCATATAATGTGGTAATACGCGGAGACAAATTTTTGGTCGAGTTGATGAGATACTTTATTCTCGTATTTTAGCAAGTAAATTCATCGAATAATATTCCTCCATTACGGAGTTGAGAACAAAATTTAATTCATAAAAATTCTTGGACATTATGGGTGAAATATATACGAATTATAATTCATTAGTAAAATGTACTTCATATATCTGTATTATTGGAACGACACCACTCATGACATCGAAATTCAATTAAGACCACGTTGGTGGGAGTGAAATATTGGAAAATATGTACACAGGTTTGTGATTTCCGAAAAGAATTATTTCATGAATACTGCATATCTGTATACCGAATAATTCATTAATTCGTTTCAAAGAACCATATTTTCTAGACTATGGAATGATAATGTTGGGAAAAAGGGAAGACCGAATAATATATCACAAGTATATATCACTAAAGTCTATATTGAATCGAATATCCTTATGGATATTGAGGGGAAGATTGAAAGGAGAGATATAAGTACGAAAAATGATGTAGAAAATCAGAGAGTTTTCGATAGGGGAAAAATATGTTGATCCACATGAATATACCATCAACTTGATCAGTGTATAAAATTATGAAATACTTACGATTCGGCAACATGTGTCGTTTTGATCTTTCTTGATTCCGATCGTTGCCAACTTTCATAATGATTCTTTGATAATCGTTAGTTTCTCTCAGATGCCCAGGTGATCTTTTTTCCGGTAACTGTAGACTTCTCGATCTTCTTACATGGGACTGATGTGACTCTGGAGATATGTTTGCAGTCCTTGCACCTTGGTTATGTCGACCGACGGTATTACCACGTCTGAAATTTGGCGTGGGTGATCGGCCTTGACGTTCAACTCCACTGGTTGAGGAAGAACTGGAAGACGTTGTGGAAGATTTCGATGGAGATGATTTGGATGAAGACGAATTAGAATTAAAGGACATCTGTTTGCCCGATTCTGAAGATCCTGGTGATCTTCTGAGACCCTGTTGTGAATTCCTATGATGACGTGTTTGTCTACTGGAAGGGGATATTCTTTCTCCATTCGCTCTAATCGATTCTGTCGATGAATGCAATTTTTTAACCCCAGCAATCGGAACGAGAGCCAACTGATTTGAGGCTGGATTATCATCTTCGTCATCACCATCATCGTATCCTTCGATCGAGGAATCTGTATTTTCAGCTAGTCGAGGCATTGCGGATCTATTAACGCAACTGTCTAAGCTTCGAAAACCCATCGACGAGGAAGAGGACGAGGAGGATTCCATATACCTCTGAACGAATTGAGTTCTCCTCGATGGAGGGGGTTGATCTTCTAACGATTTTGCTTGAACTATTCTATGTTGTTGCTGTTGTTGTCGGCGCACCATTCTAGTGGACGACAAACCACTCGATACAGATTTCTTCGAGGAAGACGGTAGTGAGCTCCAATTCATTTGCGGCGGGGATGGTGGTGGACTAATGATATCACTGTCAATCGCGTTGGAACGTGGCAAAAATGGAGATTTTCCATAGGTGTTACGGCTGTGACGAGTTGTTGACGATTTTCTACCGATGGCATCCTGCATTGGATAAGAATACAGAAAATTGTGAAATTCCTTGTTTCTTAAGAATTCCATAAAAGTTAGCATTGTTCCCATACAGCACAGAACGTCTCAATGATGTCTCAGAATATTTCTGCAACGTTGTGATGTCTCTGTAATGTCGCAGCGATATTCTGAGATGTTCTGGAGAGATGATTGCTGTGTGGGTTATGATTACTTAATTAGAGTGAAATATCGAAGTCGCAAACTTCAGTGATTTTTTGTAATCTGTTCTCTCTTCCCGAGATTTTCAGTGCCTTATCCCAATTGTACTCGGAATTATCCTAATCGGGTCAAATTGTGAGATTTCGTTATAGAATCGCGTTGGTGATATTCAAATATCATCTACAATCACAAGTTAAAATGACAGTCTCGAAATTGTCCCTTTCTCCTTGATTCCAGGGTTTCCCAAGTTGAGAAACGCGGATCACAGATTATTAAATGTTTAGATGGACTAAATTCCATAAATTTGAATGAAATGACGATCATACTTGGATTTAAAGATATGATTTGTTTCAGCAAAATATCTTACTCAATAAATATAAAATGAATCAAATATATAATTGGATGTTATAATGAATATCTCTTGGGTTGGAAAAAGAGCAGTTATTGACAAAAATCTTCCAGCACAATCTTAGCGTGGCTGAGTTTAACAGAACATCGGATTATAAATCTTTGATTAATGAAGAAATTGAGAATATGTTGGGTACAAAAGACACCGGATCTAATAGAGAACGTTATGTTTACGATAAACAAAAAATTTGATTGATTAGTATCCTGAATTATACAATTATTCAAACGTGAAGCGGCGCGGTGCAAATATTCTCAGGAGGAATGACTCCTCACTCTTCTCCTACCCAACCCCACTATCCAGTGGGGATAATCTACGCTGAAGAAAATTGGCAGGCTCAATTTGCCATAAATGCCATGAATAGCGTTCCTAACGAATTAGCGTGTTTGTTTTCCCACTTCGGGTAGCCAAATTCTCAAAAATTGGAAAACACGGGAGATAACAAACTTCGAGACAGCTGATTACCTGAATGTGCGGAGCCGTTGTTCTCCAATCTTGGAGACTTTGGGTAATCAAAGTGGACAAACAGACACCCCAATTTGTTAGGAGCGCTATTGGCATTTTTGGAAAGCTGAGCCTTCCAATTTTTTCCAACGTAGCAGAGATCCAATGCTATCGTTGAAAGAATACCAGAGATAGCCCACTGGTTCATCGAAAAAATTGTCGTGGAAACGACTGGACTCTATCTCAGTGAAGTGATTCTCTTGCCAATGTGAGGCTAAACGGGACAGAATGAATATGCCTGTTACGTAGTGATACCAAACAGTGTTCATACGAACTCCGACCCAACTTTATACAATTTCCCCTAAATTCAAAATGGAACCCCCAGATACATGGGTGTAAACAATTCCTCAACAAAAGCCATCATACACTGAACCAGACGACTCTAATCCTGACTGCTTTGCTTCATTCAGCAGTCCTCCCCCCCTCCCTTCAAAATTCGCCTGACTCATTTTGAACACATCATAACCCACATATGCCCGCTCCGCTCGCATCTCAAAGGAAAGTAGCTTCGAAACTATTGCACAATTCAGATATCCGGGATTCAGATCTACTCAGATCTATTGAGATCTTGACAAATATGGTGAGATCTGTGTAGATCTCGTTAGATCTGGATTGAAGATCACATTCGATCTTGATGAGCAATCGATTGTTCAATTATCATAAATTTTCTGATATTTCCCCACGTTTGCATTCAAATTTGAACATGTGTGTTACCAAACACAAGCTAAGATTGCAGTTTTCCAGATCTCAATAGATCTGGTCAGATCTAATCTTTATTTCCCGGGGATTTGCTATCCGTCCTACGTTGATACGAATCCTTTCTATATTGATAGTTGCATTGACTATGCTCTTGCTGCCACAGCGATGCGTTGCCAATAGTTCCATAATGAGAACGATAATTTTTTTACAGTGTTCTTTATACCATTTCCAAATAGTTCAGGAATATGTTTCTAAACAACTGCAGTTGTCATTATGTCAACCAGCTTCCGAAAACTGTTTCAATGCAAGAATTTCCATATGTTTTCCCTTGTTCTAAGGGGAGAAAAATAACGGAGTTTGGCAAGGATCGGGGAAACTTTCCTGAGGGTAATAAACATTCATAGAAAATACGCCAAGAGTTAGTAGTTACATTGTGAACAAAAGTTGGTGGTTACATGATGAAGAAATCCGCTCCCCTATCAGTACCCTTGTAAACACGTATCAAATATACTTCAGTTAGTCATTTGCAATAGATCAGTTTCAAATATGCGATTGGAACACATCTGAAATGTGTTTGCAACGAGGGTGTCCATAGAGTTTTTCGGAGGGAAATATTGTGAAAGAATAACTGAAATAATTTTTGAATAATTCTCAAGATCCTATTGACGATTTTCAAATGAATATCAACAGATGGATATCAACTATTTCGAAGCAACCTTGAAATATTGCGGGATTAGAACTAAAAGACACTGTCGTGATAGTATTGTTGTATAGTCATCAAAATATTATATGATTTCCCAAGTTCTTTCAACAAAACAAATCATTTAGAATTTGGAATTCATCATTCATTATTATTAGGGACATCAAAATAGTACCGCGTTCCTTGAAAACCATGAAGGCACCTCAACCTACTTGGTATAAGTAAGATGTATGAAAATATATGTGCTCATAAATTCATAAACTCATCAACCATTTTTCAATTGGCAACTTCTCATAAAATCAAAAATATGATCGGCACTTTCATGCGAGTTAACAATTAACCAATCAACGTGATGGTACAATCTTCTTGATCCCACACAGTACTTGGGAGGAAAGTGATTTGCAGGGAAAAATATTCAGAGTTTATTTTCAGAAAGTTTGATTAGAATTATTGATTGATCGGGCATTAGGGTGAGACAAAAAAGTAACTTATCGAATTTATGGGTTTGAATGGATCTATATACCGAGAAAAGAGATCTCCCGTTTGGCAGAATTTTCAGCTCAATTTCAAAAAGTGTCGGTGAGCATGTGAAATTTCCCATTGAAATAACACGTACAAGAATAGTTTTCCATTGAAAATGCGATAACTTTTAGAGCATTTGAGATAAAAATTTCTTCCAGGCAGATTCTTATAGGGCGTTAAATTTTCTAAAGAATCATCTCCGAGTTGAATTTTTTAAATCAAAAATTTGTCCATTTATGGGCTATGAGAGTGATTGTTTTTTTTTTACTTTCATGGTCCGTAAATATACAAATTTTTGACTTTGCAACATCAACTCAGGAATGATTTTTTAGAGAATTTGATGCCTCACAAGAATCCGACTGGGAAAAAATTTCATCTCAACCGCTCCAAAATTTATAGCATTTTTAATGCAAAAAATATTCTTACGTGCTATTTAAATGGGAAATTTCAAATGCCCACCGAAACCTTTTAAAATTGAGCTAAAAATTTTCCAAAACGAGGGAATTTTTTTCTCGGTATGAATCTATTTTAACCCATAAATTCGATAGGTTAGTTTTTTTGGCTCACCTTACTGGTTATGACCAGTCAGATGATTATTTGACGGTTATTTTGACTCACAAATGATGAAAAATCTGACCGTCAATGACGGTCAAAATAACCATGACGTGACTGAATTTGTTATGACCGGTCATTTTACATCACTGCATGTGGGGCGTACTTTGAGATACAATGTTGTCCCCAAAAAGAGAACATATCGATTCATACCTTTTCCCTAACACGTTTTCCTTGATATCCATACAACGCACGTGGCAAAAAGCATATCCCAATAAATACACACACGTTATTTCAACGTTGAAAGAACGTTAGACTGTCAAACGGATGTCAGTCGTTGATCTCATAACGTTGATTTTCAGTTGAAATTTGATGGGGAAATAGACGACCAGAAATTACGTTTTGATGACGTGTAATTTAAACTAATATTCGAAAATAACCATCAAATGACGTCCTCAAAAAAGGTGTTTTGAACGGGTTTGAATCACGCGTTTAAAATGTGTTTATAACACCTTATGTTTGAACTTCAATTGAAGATATTTTGCTAAAAATGTCGAACGAAATCGAACAATGGTTAAATTTTCAACAAAGAGCAAGATAGTTAATAGTGTGGCATACTTTCCAAATTCTATCATACTCAGAAATACTGTTGTTCTCGATATTGAATGCAAAGTTTTCAAAATAATTTGTTGGATTCAATTCACGTTTCAAAACCATCATTAGGACACGTCAATATTTGACGTCTTTTAAACGATGTTCAAACCGTTGATATGACGTTATGTCATGGTTGAAAAACACGTGATCTGCCGCAACATTTTTACGTTGAATCAACGCAAGAATATTACTAATTCACAACGTGTGGTTATTGACTGTTTTTGACGTTTTTGAAACGTGCGTGTGTTTACTGGGATATCTAGAGCATGAATGGCACGTTTGCGGTCATTTTCATCTCCTTCTCATCTTCTTGCTACATGAAAATATGTTTGAATATGCCAAGTACAGAGATGCGAAAGCATTTGAAATGCTTTTTTATAATATGAAATTTTGGTATTGCCCAGAAATTTCGCTGAATATTCCTCGCTCCTGCAAATTTCCTATGTGTTTCCGTGGTTTTCTTCTGGAAAAAATTTGTCTGAACATGATATATTTCACATTTCGTATTTTATAATACATTTCCGAAATCATTTTGCATTTTACACACAAAACGCAAAATGCATTTCAAAATATAGGTTTAAATACAAAATACGGAATATGTCATCTTCAGGGAAATTTTTAAAAAGAAAATTACAAAAACAAACAGAAAATATGCAAAAATAGGAAAAAACAGAAAAATTTGTTGGCAACATCAAATTTTCGCTGAAAAGCATTTTAAACGCTTTCACATTCCTGGCTGGGTGGGTGGAAACCATGTTCTTTCGTCACATGCGCTGTATGGATGGAATTTATAGCGAATACAGTGTCTACTAAATAGCTTATGGGTCTGCATGTGTCATTCACAGAATTTCTAGGTTATGTTAATGATTCTCTTATATTTCATTACTAAATAGCAACCCACACAGCACCACAGCCCCGGAGGAATTCATAAAGAATTCTTATTGAAGTGATTGTGTTCTTCATGAATTCTTTGAAAATTCTTCTGGGACTATGGTGCTGTATGTGAAGTGCCATCTATCATAAATGAGCGGTACCTTCGAATTACTTTTGAGTAGCTGTTAAAATATGGAATCAAAGTGTCCTAAAAGTGATTTGCATACACTCAATAATGGCTTAAAAGGATATAAACTTCATGAGTGAGTTTTAGATTAATCCTAGACAGTACAAAGCTCTTAAAGATCCCGTACAGCATCGGACATTTCTACGTTGCCTCCACGTGGAATCTTCGTTCATCCACGTGGAGTCTACGGAGATGCGACGTAGAATTCGGTGGATGTGCTGTTAGGGATAACATATGAGTTATTTTTGAGAGGTTTGTGCTGTCTTGGATTCAAAGAAGATGTGCATTCTAAGGAGGGTTGTTTTTGTTTAAATATGTTTACCCTTCATCTACGTTCACTGAACGTTAATCAGACTTTCGTGCTCTCTCAGGTTAATTATGATCAAATGGAATTTTACCTGGAAAGCTGGTGGTGGCGATATGATGGGCGTTATGAGCGGTGGAGAGAAAGATTCTGGAATACTGTGAGGTGAAGTACCAGCACTGCTGTTTGTAGGCTCATAATCTTGACTGTGCAAGGCCAGAAAATCCGGTCGATGACCATCCGAAAAGGCTGTTTGAAACAATCCAAGATTGCGATTCTGTATTATTATCACCAGATTTAAATTTCGCTGAGGCTCTTTATAAAGCTTTCCCTAGGGATACTCGATCTCTAATCAAGTCGTAGTCAGAATTTTATTGCCCAAGTAACACGAATATATGGAGAATTTTTTATGGATGTGCATGAAATGTTTGATATGTTAGGAACATTTCTAGAACGTTTTATGAATATTCTATGTTACTACGGTGAGTATGTGACGCATGTACTCAATCAGATCTACTCAGACTCATTTAACGGAAGTTTATTTGTTTTGGAAATTCTAGCCCATGCAGCACCGGGAGGTACTATCTGTGTTCTAGCAGTATTTTGGGGTGTTCAGAAAACAATTCATGTATACACCACGGATGTGCAAATATCCGGTGTAGTCTTATTCAGGTTCTTATGGAATGTTTGTGAGATATTCGAAATAAGAATTCGTTATGATCAAACTTGTGCCAAATTTTTTAATATTTTTCATTCAGAAAATATTAAAATGGACTGCGTTGGACCCTGTAAAAATAGATTTGATAAATTACATTTGCATCTCTTTGATACATTGCATGTAGTGAAATTTTGTTTTGCGTCAACTTTGAGGTTATGTGAATCTTGATACATAACTTCATTCTTGATCATTTTTATTTTGCCAATAATTTTGAACTTCTGAAATGAAATCTTCTCAAATATTCAAGATGAAACGTATTCTTATCGTTGTTTGATATTTTTGTCCCTAGTAAAACTATGAATACACATTGGTATGGGTTAGAAAAGAATACTTGTATACGTTCCAATATAACGTTTCGAGGACTTTCTGAAAACGTACCATAGCATGCGTCAACGATGTCCTAAAGACGTGTTTCCCAGCACAATGAATGGATGTTTTCAAAACGTTTGAAAACGTGGTTTTGAGAACTAAAATCTGTGGGATTATTCCCATACAAGAAAAGTTGTTGTGCAATCGTTGCTCTTAAGTTGTTTAATTGTGTAATCGGTTTCTCAAATAATCGATTTATCGGTGAATTGTTTGATTCCGATTAATCGTTTTTGCGAATAATCGATTAATTGTTTGCTTGTGATTTATCGTTTTTCCGAATAATCGATGAATCGATCAATTGTTTCATTCAGATTAATCATCATTTGATTGATGGAGAAATCAAAAACAGAATAACCATCGGAAACCGCTGAACAGTCGGTAAATCGATTAATTGGGACGCCGATTAGTTGCAAACAAATAATTAATCGATTACTCGATTATTCGAAGGAACGATCAATCGGAAACAAACAATTGATCGATCAATTGGGACGCTGATCAATTCACGGAGAAAAATGGATACTAATGGGTATAAGAAATATTATACAGATTGGTATATGGTGACAAACATCTAGATTATACCATTGGAATACTAGTCTTTAATAACTTTTCATTACTCTTATAATTTGCATTAAATTCCTCATAATCCGGATCATACTCCTGAGCATATGAGTATTAGGGACTAGGTAAAATTGGTATAATCCAGATGCTTGTCATTAGTATCTGTTTTTCTCCGTGTTGAAAACAAATAATTACTTGATTAATCGGAATCAAACAATAAATCGATTGATCGATTATTTGAAAAATCGATTAATTTTCACTCTCTGAGCGAGTGGTAAAATATGGACAGACCAAGCTGCGCAATCATAAGAACTAAATGGCTCAATCGAAAATCCCATACGCTTAGTTGAACTAACCCCACCCAACACATCACAGTCTTTGTAACGAGAACGCTGCTGCAACAAGCTGATTGCGAGTAATTTCACACTTAAACATGTAACAGATTACATTACATCTGTTATATGACTATAATATTGCCCTTACATTCGTGATATAGTCACCACAGAATGTTGATATAACACATTCAATGTAACCTGTTATATGCTTGAGTGTGAAATTACTCGTAAACAGCTCATTCCAGCAATACTCTGGTTACGAAGACTGTGATGATGTGCTGGGTGGAACGATGCGTTGAGTTAGAACAATAACAATGCGATTAATTGTAGTGACCAAACGTTTGGTCCGTTCATATTTTACTATACCAGTTTTCTCCGTGTCTGCTGTATGGGCGAATTTTCGTTATCTCCCCAAAAGAACACAGACCTTCTAAGTGACATTTAGATTCATGATACGTACATCCACGTTCATGGAATGTTCAGTGGACTATCAAATGTCTAGACGTTCAATAGACCTCTGTTGAACATTCTTCGGACCTTCGAGTTCTCTTGGGGCTGATATTCCGTACCAATGATTTCGAGGATCTACATTACGCTGGCCAGACTTGATTCTTCTCAATAGCATGTTGGTTAGGCCTTGCTTTTGGCATGCCTGACAAATATTTTATAAGAACTCGGTAAGACATAGGTTTGACCAAATTAGATTCCTGTTCGAGGATACGATGAATATGTATATGACACAAGGATTGTATGTTCTGTGGAATCAATATGTGTAGTACATTTCAGAGAACGTTTCCAATTGTTGAATGAAATTCATGCTTCAAAACGAATTCACTCACACGACGTGGAAGTATAAGTGTGACTTTGTTTTACATGGCATCGCCGGATTAGCCAAATTAGCTTCCATAGAACTTGGCATATCTTTGTTTCTCTTCTCTTCCCATTACCAATTTATCACTTCACATCAAAAGTCTTTCACGCTTATTTGAGGGGTTACTAGCGCTTACCAACAGAGCACGTTGGATAGAAAAGGACACGCCTATACGATAGAAAGAGAGGTTTCGTACCATCGCTAGTATCCCGTTACAACAAGTCTGCAAATTATAGTTTGGTCTTACCATCAAGCCTCGAAGGAAGATCTTGAGGGCATTTCCCAGGTTCGCTGTTACAGTGGTAATCCGCTAATTTAATAGCTCCTCTCCTCGATAGAGGCATAGTGCCGAGATTAGTAGCACCAGGAGAATTGGAACACTCGTAGCTGATTCTACGATTTTCGTCCAAAGAACGTTGTTGTACTTGAACCCAACCGGATCGACCCAAATAAACGCCGTCCACTTCACGATCACACCATCTGACTGGTGATAATTCTCTGCTGCAGGAACCAGTAACGAAAAGTTCACCGGAAGTCCCTCCACTTCCCGAAAGAAAAGAATTCGTTGCATCACGTCGACGAGATCCACTTCCCTATTTAACAAAAAATATATTCGGTTGAATGATTAAATGATTATCATTTTTTCATATAACGAGATCCAACTATTTTCATTATTTTATTCCCTAGTGAAAATGAATCATATAACATATAAAAATGATATGTGATCCATATAAAATTCATATATGGTCATGTATGGCCTCATATAATCCGTACATAATCCATATTGAATCCATGTATCGCCCATATGAGGCACATATATAATTCATATGTAATCCATATATGACCCATGATTTTTCACATTTGTAAAAAAATTCTGCCATATATGAAATATTCTCCATGCATGGATTTCACACGTTTTCATGTATGGATCATATATGGAATATATATGTATTATATATGAATTATGTGTGGGTCATATATGTTTACTTCTTACTAGGGTTACAAAACATCAATTTGATCTTCAAATGATTATGAAAATGGGTTTTGCAGAATCTGTTAAGATACCATCTATCATGATACTCTTCATAAACCTCGTGTAGGAAACTTGACTTTTCATGCCTGTAGAGCGAGAGACAAGTATGTACGTTTTCCTAACATTCGCACAAAAAGTGCTTGTGAAATGGAAGGAAAGTACGCCCCCCTCCTAGGGAGGAAAAGTGAGCAACTCTCTTCTCGATTTCAAGGAGGACAGAGAGATAAATAAAATTGATAATTTATGTATTATAAAGGTCCAAGCATCATAAAGTGCAGATTAGGGAAGAGAGAGAGAGAGAGAGAGAGAAAGAGAGAGAGAAATATGGCACAATCAAGTGGCTTGGATTGACAAACATTGAATCGTCGAACATTGGCAATCGATGTTGACCCAATCTACAGCCAATAATGGTTGTTCAAAACCCATACTAATAGCCACTATACCTATAATGGTTACAGCATGTAATACGCTCACTCCAGCATGCATATGGAGTTGAATGTGTATAATAACTCTGATATTTAAAGTTTCATGGTGATTATGTCCTATATGACAGGAAGTCGTAGGGCTTTGAATTCGAATATTCAAAAATTCATTAAGAAAAGACCACTAGTCGTGATGGAATAAAAATTGGTATACGTTCTTGGAACCTAAATGTGAGCAAAAGACTGTTTCAAAAAAATAGAAATTTTTTTTTCCTCCGAAACCCGTACATAAAAACTTTCGAGGAGGTGTGAAAAGATACCTGTGAACAGCAGAGCTCTTAATACTTAGATGTCGCGCATCGCACTTTTTCAATTCCCATTTAAATAACACGAGAAAAATGTTTTTAAAGTTTGGAATTTTCCAACTGCTTAATGAGATACCAGCGGCGTGGCATTAGCCAAATCTTGTCTTACAAATTATGCAAAAATTAAGCAATATAATCGAAAAATCGCTCTGTACAGACTTTTTCAATCAATACAGATGGTCTGGATGACATTCTCTTGGAATGTCGAGATGATCAAGATAACCAGAGAGTACAAATGGAATCCACGGAATGGGGCGGAACCTTGATCAGTCAAACAAAATTAGCAGAGATATATGTTGAAATACGCAACGAGACCTACACCGAGACCGATACCGAGACTAGTTTCGAGACTGAGGGAATATTTTCGTTATCCTCTGCAATGAAATCGGAATTCCATGTGATTTTGTTATACCTCAGGTAGGAGCTTGATTCCGTCCTTACGAAATTTTCGATAATCCTACTCCTTCAAAAGTTATTCAAGGTCAAAGTTGAACCTGCAAAGAAATTCATGGCCTCACTAATAAGTGATCAAATAATGGAATACCCAGCTGTTGAAGACCCAAAATGTTGCAGTACACATTTCAAACAATCTTCCCAGTTCTAAGGGGCCAATTCGACAAAATAAATAACAATGATTTCACAAATTTTGTGAGTTTGAATTCTCGTTTCATTTTTATAAACGATTCAAACTTCAACAACATTCTCAGAACTACAAAAATACTTCAAAAAATATTAATCAAAGCTGAATTTTGCAAGGAGATAGATATAGATTTTTTGATGGATCTGCCAAAAAGTGGAAAAAGCAATGAATTTCTTTGTAGGTTCAACTTTGACCATGAATAACTTTTGAAGGAGTAGGATTATCAAAAATTTCGTGAGGACCTTTTTTATAGAGCGTTCAATTCTCTATAAGAATATGTTATTGTCTCAGCGGTTCAGTGAATTGTTGAGGAGGTCAAATATTCCAAACTTTAAAAACATTTTTTCCCGTGTTATTCAAATGGGAAATGAAAAAGTGCGATGCGCCAGCTCTCATTATTATTATTAAGAGCTCTGCTCTTCACAAGTGTCCTTTTACATCTCCTCAAAAGTTTTTATTCACGGGTTTCGAAGAAAAGAAAAATTTTCGAATTTTTTGAAACAGTCTAGTGAGCAAATGTATCATCAAGTTTCGTCGGAATCTGAGGTGGTGGGCTTCGTCGACCTGACGTGGAATGAGCCAAAAGTATGCTGCTTTGAGAAGAAAATATAATGGTGTAAAATGTCATTTCTTCCACGTCTGTTCCGAATATAATGACAGGAAAATGCGAGAGAAGTCGTTCATCGAAATGTTGCAAAATTATCGGTGAATTGATGATAATATGCAATAGATCAGAGCATTGATTCTACATTGTAAAGAACATTGAAATTCAGACGATATAAAAACGGGGTATTCAACTATTAAATTATTCAGGTCATAATGGAAAGAACTTCGATGAATGAAAAATAGTTGAATCAAGTTTATGAGGGTCTTGAGCAAACTAGAGGGTGTCCAAAGGAATTCCTAAAGGAAAACGCAAGAATTTTACCTGGCTATGTTTATCTGAGCGGTGTGACTTCAAGCTTGATGTAGTAGTTGTCGTCGATGTTGTTTGCGTTGATATGGGAGTATCATGCCGCTTTGAGGACGGTATGAAGTTACCACGTGCGTAAGAACCACGTGCTGCACTTCCAGTTGATTTACTCTTATTACCTGCTTGACTTCGACTACTGCTACTGGCACTGTAAGTGGAGCCTTGTGAACCAATTTCCCACGGATCAGATGTATTACGTAAATGCAAGACCGATACGTTCGATTCTCTGGAAAATCAAATATTAATTATATGTGTATGAGTGTATGATATTTCAACAGATGACCATAATGATCATTTGATAATTTGGAATATTGGATAGCAGGAATGATGTGAAGCTTATGTGGAACTTTGGATTCTCGAAAATCTTGGTGCAAAGTTTTCAGCAAAAGCCGACGAAAATGTCGAAAATGTGACAAAAACGGATATCCACGGATAGATGTGATACTTGTTGTTATCCGTTTCGAATGTGTCTTTGTCATTCTTGGCCGCCTTTGTCCCAAATTCATACAGGAATTGCTTTGAACCAGGGAAACGTTTTTGCTGGTTTGAAGAAATATTGTTTGAATGTACGAGGTGTGTTCAAAAAGTAAGGTGACTTTTCAAATTTCGCGGGCAACGTACTTTCGATTATCGATTTTTTTGTTTTGTTATGTTGGCACACTCTTCCCGAACATCTGTACCAAGTTTCAAGTGTATAGCATTTTTTGTTTGGTTGTGAGAGGCGTGAAGGTTATAAGTGTTTTGCGTGCTCGGCGATTTCTTGCTATCGAAAAATATGGATCAAAGGATTTGCATCAAATTTTGTGTAAAAAATGAAATAAAGTGCTCCGAAAAACTTAAAATGTTGACAGTAGCATACGGTGAAACTGTTCTGAGTAAAAAAAATGTTTACAAGTGGTACAAACTCTTCCAAGATGGCCGGGAAGATGCCAATGACGAGCCTCGCTCTGGACGCCCAAGCACGTCAACAACTGATGAAAACGTTCAAGCAGTGAAGAAAATTGTTTTGGAAAATCGTCGAATCACTATCAGAGAAGTTGCTGAGGATGTTGGTTTATCGCTTGGCTCGTGCCATGAAATTTTTTCTAACGTTTTGGGCATGAGACGTGTGTCAGCGAAGTTTGTTCCGAAATTGCTAAATTTTGACCAAAAGAACCGTCGCATGAGCATCGCTCAAGAACTGTTGAATGACGTCAACGACGACCCAGATTTACTCAAAAGGGTCATAACTGGTGACGAATCATGGGTATATGGTTATGATGTCGAAACCAAAGTCCAATCGTCCCAATGGAAGACCCCAGATGAGCCAAGACCGAAAAAAGCGCGCCAAGTTTGATCAAATGTCAAAGTTTTGCTCACTGTTTTCTTCGATTACCATGGCGTGGTGCATCAGGAGTTCTTACCATATGGTCGTACGGTCAATAAACAGTATTATCTTGAAGTTATGCGCCGTTTGCGAGAAGCAATACGAAGAAAACGTCCAGAATTGTGGAAAAATAATTCATGGCTTTTGCATCACGATAATGCCCCTGCTCACTCATCTTTGCTTGTGAGAGATTTTTTGGCCAAAAACAACACCACAATCATGCCTCAGCCACCATATTCACCGGATTTGGCCCCATGTGACTTTTTCTTGTTCCCAAAACTGAAGAGACCTATGAAAGGACGGAGATTTGCAACGATTGAAGAGATAAAGACTGCATCGCTGGAAGAGCTCAAGGCTATACCGAAAAGTGCTTATGAGAAGTGCTTTGAGGATTGGAAAAACCGTTGGCCTAAGTGTATTGTATCTGAGGGGGATTACTTTGAAGGGGACAACATAAATATTGATAAATAAATAAATATTTTTTCTTAAAAATACAAAGTCACCTCACTTTTTGAACACACCTCGTATATTTAATGTATATTGGTATTCTTTGTCACTATACTGCACTTACAGAAATTATTTCTTCTGACTGGAAAAATAGCTTTGTCCTACCGTAAAAAAACTCCCCCCGATTCTCATAGTATTTTATTAGGAGCATTCCGTACACCCTAGAGTTACTTTATCTCTCTACCCAAAATACTTGAAGAGGATAACATACAATGGAATAAAATAAACAGCCAGACCTTGTTCCATACAGATAGAATGTCTGGCTGGTTGTTTTATCCCATTTTGGTTTGAACCATGGTTTTAACCACGGTTTGAACTGAGCTGGTTCAAACGAAACAACCTTGCGCATAAGAGAAACGGATGCTACGAAGATCAAAAGACAATGAAGGGGACAAAATTACTTTTGATAGTCATTTTTTGTTAATATATTGGGATAAAAATGATTCAAGTCAATGGGACTCAGGTACAAGTTATCAATAACTAAAAACCTAAAAATGTAGAAAATGTTGAATTTTGATACTTGTATCAGGTTTACAAATAAGTTTTGAGACAATTTTCAAAAAACTCAAGATTTATTGAAAAAGAAGTAAAACACAGTTATCCATCGAAAGAATCACCATTGCACTAAATGACCTTCAGCCATCTCTCACGTAACTCGCGGATGCCTTTCGCAAAGAAACTTTCGTCTTGCGAGATGAGAAATTTAGCGACCCATTTTTCCACTTTCTCAAATCTTTTGAATCGCACGTCAGACAAATCGTTCTGCATGTTGCAGAAAAAGTGATAATCGGATGGGACTAAGTCTTGTTAATACGCCAAATGTGGTACACCTTCCCATCGAAGCGCTAGTAACGTATCCTTGACCGTTTTACCCACATAAGGCCGCGCGTTGTCATGGAGCAGTTTTACTGGACGTTTACCTTTGCCAGAAAATGGATGTTTCTTCCCAATTTCTTGATTCACTTGCATCAATTGATGACAATAGCGATCGGCAATAAATGTTTCACCAGGTTTCAGAAGTTCATAATACAGTACGCCTTTCATATCCCACCATATGCACAGCATGACTTATTTACAATGAACTTTGCGCTTTGGCATGAATGTTTTCGGCTCGCCGGTGTCAACCCAATGATACTTGCGTTCCGAATTATCAAAATGAATCCACTTTTCATCGCTGCTCACAATTTTTCTACAAGAAAGACCTTCTATGTTGCTTGTTGTGAAGACTTACACAAATGTTAAGACCACTGTTTTTATTTTCTTGAGTCAGAAAGTGTGATTCCCACTTTCTTCCCTCCTGAATCTGACCCATTGCTTTTGAATGATGAGAAACAGTTCGCTGAGTTACTCCAAGCTGTTCCAAAAGTTGTTCCTCCGTCTGACAAGAGTTTTCATCCAGCAATGCTTGCAGTTCCTGATCGTCCACCTTCACAGGAGACGCAGTCCGTTTACGGTCATTAACGTCTAAATCCTCCTCTTTGAATCGCTCATTTCCGGAAATGACAAATCATCTCGACATGAACACAAGTCATCTCGACACCGTCGAAATACTGTTGTTTTAATGCACCCCAAAACAACGTGCAAACACTTCGGATCGGCGTGCGAGCATGGTATAGTACCATGTGTATATACACCGTGAAAGACGGTGCGCGCGCACCATACAACACGAGGCAACCTTGTTATTTTACAATGCAGACTAGCATTGAGTTTTGTAACGATAGGTAGCGCTGTCTTTCAACGTGATTTTTTTTCCCGTGTACCAATACTCACATGTACAGCATGGCGCAAAAGTCTGGAAACACCCCCATAACTTTTGAACAGGGCATGATAACTGGATCAAATTTCTTCTTGATTAACGGAGGGACTATCTTAACAATGGACTTCGAGTCCCCCAGCCCTGTAGGGGACGATGGGGGAGGGGGCCAAAATCTCGAATGAGATGGGGGGGGGGGGGCTTGTGATACGTCATTCGATAGGGTTTTTCAACCCGAATCCAGCGTTTTTTGTTTTTTGAAATCGGATCATTTTTCGCTGAGCTATCGTAATTTTAATACTCTGATGTGGCAAAGTCTGGAAACACCCCCATGGCTTCTGAACGGGACATGATAATTGGATCAAATTTTTTTTGAATCAGAGGTTTTTTTATCCCAATCTTGGCATTACCCAGAATCAACGGCGTGAACGTATCGGGAACCTGATTCCCTGCGTGTGGGTGTCGGTGTGTGTGTGTGTGTGTGGTTGTGTGTGGTTCTCGGTGTGTGTGGGTGTCGGTATGGTGGGGGGAGTGTGTGCGTGAGTGTGGGTGGGTGGGTGTTCGGTCGTACATGGACAGACCGGGTCTAATCATATTTAGAAAGAATTCATGAACGTTCAGAAAAATTTCAATTTAGGGAAAAAGAGGATCGCTGAAGAATATTCGTAGTGAGTCTACCAAAAATTCGTAATCAAAATATTGACCGTTGATAGTTTAATTGATATTTTCCACAGTGAAACTATCAATTGTTAATACATCGACTACCAATTTCACGTAGACTCACTACGAATATTTTTCAGTGATCCTCGTTTCCCCTGAATTGACAGTTATTTTTTTAAATATTAATAGACCTGGTCTTTCCGTGTATGGGCCTGTGTGGGCCCACACACAACCACCCACACACACCTACTCACACACACACAAGAAATCAGGTTCTCGACACGTTCACGCCGTTGATTCTCGGTGATGCCACGATTGGGATGAAAAAACCTCCGATTCAAAAAAAATTTTATCCAATTATCATGCCCCGTTCCGAAGTTATGGGGGTGTTGCCAGACTCTGCCACATCAGAGTATTGAAATAACGATAACTCAGCGGAAAATGATCCGATTCCAAAAAACAAAAAACTGCTGGATTCGGGTTGGAAAATCCTATCGAATGACGTATCACAAGCGCCCCATCTCATTTGAGATTTTGACCCCCTCCCCCCCACCATCGTCCCCTACAGGGCTAAGGAACTCAGAGTCCCCCCTTAAGATAGCCCCTGATCCCTCCTTTGATTGAAAACAAATTTGATCCAATTATCATGCCCCGTTCAAAAGTTATGGGGTTGTTCCCAGACTTGTGCGCCACCCTGCATGTTTAGATACAATGTTGTCTCCAAGAACAGAACATATCGATTCACACGCTTTCCTAACACTTTTCCCTTGATGGAATTCATAGCGAATGTAGTCTAATAAATAGCTTATCGGTCTGCATGGTTGATTCACAGAATTTCTGGGTGATGTTTATGACTCCTTTACGTTTCGATACTACATATCAAGCGCGATCTACCATGAGTGAGTGGGACCTTTGGATTGTTTCAGAATAGCTGTTATGATACAAAACCGAAGTATCCTAAAACCTATTTGTACACCTAATACATTAATGGTCGTAACTTCGGTACTTTTTCTTGAATTTCCCTTCGTGAATATTGTTTATTATTTTCTCCGTCAAAGTGTGTTTATACTACGCGTAGAAAATTTGAAACGGGAGATATTTCCATGGTTTTTCTATTCTTCTTTGGCGACAAAGTCACTTTTGTTCCATCATTTTTGTCAAAAAACAGTACTTTTCTCAAATATTTCGATTCCTTGCACTCAAACCACCCAAGCAATCATGGATGGTGATGGTGATATTTGTTGGCAATTTGATTATGTACAATTTGACCCGTTTTGAAGTTAGATTGGTCGCTTAGGAATTGGAATATACTCAAATTGATGAAACTACGATCGAAAAATTCTCTCCTTAATTCCACAACTTCATATCCCGAAAATTTATCCGTAAAAGAATTTTTTCGCAATTTTCAAATTCAGCGAGCTAAAATGCATAAGAAAAACATACACTGAGAAAAAAGGTCTATTCAAATATTCGACAGCTAGGAAATTTAGTAACTGTGAATAAAAATTTAGTTGTGCTAGCTAAATTTTATTTGTCACAACTATATTTTTTATTCCCGTTGGATAAACCATTTTATTCATATTTCAGACAGCTAGCCTTTTATTTACCCCAACTACAGTCTAGCTGGCGTAAATGAAAGTCTAGCTGCAGCAACTAACATTTAGTTGTCCCAACTAGGTACCTTTCTCTCAGTGTAGTGGTGTCGAATGTACAAAAGAGTCCTCTCATTTTGTAGACTAGTGTTTTGATCAATTCTCATTAATCTTAAATGGACAGTTCAAGCATTGCGAAAACCCACATTCAATCCGATTGAATTTGAATTGACTTCTATTCCTCTCGGCTGGATTCTATTGAATGACCAATAGAATCTCATGATCATCATCATCATGAAGTAATCAGTCTTATGACTGGTTTGATGAAATCCTCCAACTCTGTCTATTATCCGCTAACCGCTTAATTTCTGAATATCTACGACAACCCTTATCTTGTATGATTTGCTTCAAATAACTTAATCTAGGCCTACCTCTTCGAGTTTTACCATTCATTTTTCCTTCCAATATTGTTTTCAATAAGCTATCATGCCTTGATGTGTGTCCTATCACTTCTTCTTTTCACGACCTGTCTCAAAAGACTTCTTTTTTCATTTACCTTCTCAAGTGATTCTTCATTTTTTACTTTCTCTATCCACTTTATTCTAAGCATCCTTCTATAACACCACATTTCAAAAGCTTCGAGTCTTCGTTGGTCCGTTTTCCCAATTGTTCAAGTTTCACAATCACATAATGCTGTGCTTCAAACGTAACTCTTCAAGAATTTCTTCCTTACTGCTAAACTAATATTCTTCGAACATAGTAACTGTTTCTTTTGGTGAAAAGCCTGTTTTCCTTGTACTATTCTTGCTCTTATATCTCTTTCGCTCTTACCATTTTCTGTAATTATGCTTCCTAGATATTCAAATTCTTTCACTTACTGAATCGCCTCTGCAACTATTTTGATTTTCGTTCTCCTTGATGTTCTCGCTGTTGTACAAATCATGAATTTTGTTTTATTCTTATTTATATTCATACAATAGTTTTCTAGTAATATTGTTTCCATAGTGTTGAGAGTATTTTCTAACTCAGCAATAAAATCTACACATTCTAAAATCGAATTGGATATTTCCCATAAAAACCTAATGAATCTCAAATCAAATCAAGTTTAACATTTGTTCCGATAGATCGAGATTACAGGAAATTCCGAAAAGAACCGCTTGTCCAATGGAATAGAAAAATTCTGAAATCTAATTGCATATTCCCCATAGCGACTCATAGAATATTAGAACCTGAGAATTTTTCTATTATTCCTGATAAATTGGAATTATTCAACCAATTGATCTATAGCATCCATACATTCTGAAAGTCGATTGGATATACCTTATAGAAACCCACAAAATCTCAAATTCCGTTGACTTTCCCATGAATTCCAGTGAATTGAGGTTACCAAAAATTCCGATAAAAACTGATTTTTCCAATGAAATAGAAGACATTTCAAACCTGAATTGGATATCCATCATACACCCCTATCGAATATTCAGATATGTAAACAGTCCTATTATTTTGAATAAATTCGAATGTTGAAGTAATCCAACCGAAACCCATTGAATAATGAAATCCATAGATCCTAGAATTGAATTGGATATTCCACATACAAATCCATTACCGATGAAAAAATTTCCCCTTCAGTTCCAATAGATCAAGGTTCAAGAAACTTCTGCAAAAACCGTTTGCCTCATGAGATGAAAAAAATGTCAAAGTTCCAACCAGATATTTGTTATACAAACCGATAGATCGCAGTAAGTTCTATTAATTCCCATGGAACACATATTTTTCAACCGGTGAATTCTCGATTCAATCCTATAGATAAAAAGTGCCAATTTCGTCCTATTCATTTTGAATCGTTTCTTGAGGTTTTCCAATTGACCCTATCCATTCTGATTAATTTTGGATCGGTTTCTATCGGATCCTATAGGATTTTTCAACCAGGACAGAAAAAAACACTGAGAAGCCACCATTTTGTCATTCACAGCTCCCAAAAAATTGAAACACCCACTTAAGTAGTTATATACGAGGGTGGATTGATAAGTTTCCGGCCTGACCAAGAAAAACAACGTTTTTAAGAATTTTTTTTTTTTTATTCCTCAACATAATCTCCTCCAAGGCTGATACATTTCTCATAGCGGTGTTCTAGTCTAGTAATGCCATCTCTATAGACTGATTCGTCAAGCTCCTCAAAATACCCATTCACAGCTTCGATTACTTCTTCATTGTCCGCAAATCTCTTACCGCCAAGCCATTTTTTGAGGTTAGGAAACAGATAATAGTCACTCGAGGCTAGGCCTGGAGAGTAGGGAGGACGCGGCATTAATTCAAACTTCAGATCGTTGATTTTAGCCATCGCAACGATTGACGTGTGCGCTGGTGCGTTATCGTGATGAAACAAGATTTTTTTCTTCGCCAGATGAGGTCGTTTAATTTTCATTTCGTGGCTCAAACGTTGCAATAAGTCTGCGTAGTATTGACCAGTGATAGTTTTACCCTTTTCAAGGTAATCAATGTATATAATACCTCTTGCATCCCAAAAAACAGTAGCCATAACCTTGTTCGCCGAAAAAATTGTTTTTGCCTTCTTTGGAGTTGGTTCCCCTGGTCCAATCCACTGTTTAGACTGTTCTTTGGTTTCAGGAGTGTAGTGGTGGACCCAAGTTTCGTCAACGGTTACGAATCGACGCAAAAATTCGCTTGGATTACGCTTATACAACGCCAAATTGGCGGTAGAAATGTTCTTTCGAATCAATTTTTGGTCGACTGTTAGCAAACGCGGCACCCATCTTGCACAGAGCTTTTCCATATACAAATGTTGGTGCAAAATATTTTGTACACGTTCATATGACATCTTACAGGTCTCAGCTATCTCACGAACTTTTAATCTGCGATCTTTCAGCACTATTTGATGGATTTTTCGATCATATCTGGAGTTGTGACCTCAATGGGGCGTCCTGAGCGAGGCTCATCAGAGGTGCTCACACGACCCTTTTTAAACTCGGAAACCCACTGCTTAACGGTTGAATATGATGGGGAGGATGTCCCCAGTGTTGAGTCCATCTCTTCTTTAATTTCCTTCGGCGTTAACCCCTTCAAATAAAAGTATTTGATGACAGCACGATTTTCCAGCTTTTCCATTTTTACGAGAAACACAGAGGCGTCTTGGTCAGCGTGCTCTCAAAACTAAACTAACATGGCGATCGGACTGAAACTATAGCTACAAGCTATCTAAGGATGGTACTATAGAACGCCACCTCAAGGTAGGCCTAGTGGCGCCATCTCTTGGTCAGGCCGGAAACTTATCAATCCACTCTCGTAATAAAGAAATCCCTACCAAATTTCGCTATGCTGTTCAGTTTTTTCGAAAAAGATTCCCAAAATTTCGTTTTTTTGTGCCCTCTGGAGTGTTTTGATCCCTCAACGTTCTCAGAATTTAATTGAAATTTGAAGAATAATTAATTTTTTGGTGCGTCAAAGCGTAGGAATTGGACGAAAACACGGACTTGGGTAAATGTACCCAAGGAGAACAAAAACTTCGCGTGATGTATGCACTGAAAGTTCATTGAACGCTTAAACGTCCACCCTCGGATTCTACGTTCATTCAACGTTCTTCAGAGCTTGGTGTTCTCGCAGGGTATTGAACTCTCAAGTGTTGAATGTACGTTTACATTACGTGATATTTTCAATATGTGGAATTCTCTCCATCTGATACATCCCCAAATAGCACAATAATTCAAGAAGAAGTTATGCTGAATACCATTGGAACTATGTGAACCCTAGTGAAAGAGGATTATATATGCCCTATACTACATACAATTATTGGATTCATATGATTATCATTGGAATTCATACATAGCCATATATATATTTATGTATGTGACTATATATGAAAAGTTATTTTCACTATATATAGTGGCTTCCAATTTTATATATACCTCCATATATGACTATATATGAATTTCAACAATACTTATATCAAATCCGACAATCATATATATGGCATACATAACCCTTTTTTAATAGGGACCCTAGTAGAAAAGGATTATATATGGTCCATATATGATTATTGAAGTTTATATAAGTATTATTGAAATTTATATATGCACATATATAGTTATATATAGTGGTTTATATGGAATTTGAGATAATTATATATGAGAAGAATTATTCAGATTTTTTACAATATATAACAATTCAAGTTTTTATATATAGCTCCATATATAACTATATATGTGCTTATATGAATCCTAATAATACTTATATAAACTTCAGTAATTATATATAGACCATATATAATCCCTTTTGACTAGGGGGAGCGATAACAAATTTTCGATTGCCCTAGTAAAAATGGATTATATATGATCTTTATATAATTATTGAAGTTTATATAAGTGGTATTGAAATCTATGTATGGACATATATAGTTATATATGGTGGTATATATGGAATTAGAAATAATTATATATGATGAAAATTGTATAAATTTCTTATTATACATGATAATTCAAGTTTTTGTATATAGCTCCATATATAACCATATATGTCCTCATATAAATCTCATTAATACTTATATAAACTTGAATGATTATATATGGACCATATATAATCCTTTTTTACTAGGGGAATCATACAAGGTGCTTATATGATAATATAGATGCATACATGATTTATACATAATCCGTATATAGCTTTATTATATACATGTATGGATGAGATTTGGTCTTTATATGGAATATTTTAGTCATAGATGGATCATATATGGTCATATGCGTTCTATATATAGATCATATATGATTTATATCTTAGTATATACGACCATATATGATTTCTTTTGTTTCAATCATATATGAATTGCATATGGTTTATATATGAACCCTGTATGAATCACTTTTACTAGAGATAAACACATTAGGAACTGTTGTGTTGTCTGGGTTCACTACCCACACAACATTAGATGCTATGATAAGTTAATATTAAAGTTCATATAGAATATCATATAAATCCAAGCCTGAGGTCACTTCATATCTTCTACACAAATATATTCGTTTTTTTTTTACTTTGAACCTATTGAAGAAGAAAAAGATGAAGATTTCTCTATATCTCGAAATTTGACATAAAATTCATTCATTATTATATCGTAAGTATTGATAATATATATTTTATGTCAATATTTACCTATTAACTGGCATGGTCTTGCGCTTCCTGTTTCACGCACTCTCATAGATTCACCATTTAAGAATCCTATTTCTTGCTGACTGAATAACACTAATCAAGGAATGAATTATGATTTTATCAAATTCATGATTCTTCCAATCATTATAAATCCCACGGTCCTTGATTTCACGTGAATGAAAATCAATCCTCTTACGGAAACTGCTTGCATCACTCCTATTAGTCTTCATGAATCGTACACTGTACCGGCAAATAAAAACTCGTATAACCAGAAAAGTGAACGTCAAGAATCAGAAAAGGAGAGCTCTAGACGACGAAAGATTGCTCTGAAAATCACTCTGAAATTTCACTGTGACTGCTTATATACAAACGTCAAATTTCTCTTCTCCAACACTGTGGAAAAACTTTGCACAAGTCACGTCATTTGATATAGTTAGTCACTGAACTCAATACACAATTCTTCTCCACAACCTTGAGGTACATGATAAATCACAGGGACTGATAACGCGCACAGATGGGGTTGTAATTTGCGTGCTTCAAAACGACATTATATGAAAATGATAAACCGCTTATATACAATTATCGACCGGCAACGCTTTCGATAAAGTCACTCATATGGAAATATGTTGTTGAATTGGAGTATTATTTATGTAATATATAATCCACTACTGACATTCAATGTTACCTTTCAATACGTGAACCAGAAACAGTGCCAGGATTGCTGGTGTCGTTCGAATCCGTAGCTGAACTGACTCGTCGTGGCGGCAGGGCAGGGGGACCCTGTTGTCCTCCTATTGAGGAGATAGAGTTGGGTCCTCCTAAAACGCCCACCTGACCCCCACGCACCCCGTCTTCAGTTGAATGTTGTCTGGAAGATTGTTGCTGCTGTGGACCCTGTGATAACCGACAGCGACGGCTCGATGACGACGAAGACGTCAAATTACCACGTTTTGATGCCGTTGTCGTAGTGGATGACGTTGTGGTTGACACTGTTGTTGAACTAATTACTCTACTACTCGTATTGTCTGCGAATATGTTCTGTGAACAAATAAATGATCCACACATTTTATAAATCCCAATGATATGTAACATTTCGTTTTCGTTTTAGAAAAAAACAAACGTAATTCACGGTTTGCAATTCGAAGTAGGAAAGGACAATTTCGATCATTTCTGTTCTAGCGCATGTAAATATTCGATCAACCCAGGTCCAATCTTAGTGTAAGATTTGTGAGATTCCAGTCACTTTCACAAAAAAGCATATTGAATTATTACTTTGATTTGATTGCGGGACTGCCATTACGCAAGTACCGTCTTTAGAAATCCTGCTTGAATGAAAATGATGAACGATCAAATCCTATTCATACTTTGATCTTAGACAGAAGCCGCGTCGCAAAGATTTCCCCTGAGTTCTGCACCTGCTGCGATGTATTCTATTTGACAAAGTTCATTTTATAAAGATGTAGTGAAAAAAATATAATTACTGTACACAGTGAAAATTGAAGCTCAACGTAAACAATTTGTATCGAAAGGAAGAATGGTCAAGTGTCAAAGTCGATACCATTGAATGTATTTTTCAACATCCATTTATGTTCATCTGATGACATACTCTAGTGTAAGCATTCAAAAACGTTCAAAATCCAGTGACCGGTAGAAGTAGAAAAAACGCACATCTGTGTAGATTAGGGTGACCCTTATTTTGGAAATTTTCGAAATCTTCTGGTTTCACCCGCTAAAAAGGTTCTGAGTCTCATCAAAATGGAATACGTAGAATCTCAGTTTGATTGGAACATGCTAATACATGCCACAAAGAGCTCAAAGTTTTGGAAATGTGTGTTTTTTTTCAAAATTTCTTACTGTATCTCAAAAACGACGAGATTCATCGGAACGCTTGATAGTCCAATCGGAAGAACAGGAAATTTCCTCCAATTCCCACACAGCAACTTTATTGTCACAATCCATGATTATAGAAATGAGCGCGATTGAGCGCTCCACGAGGGTGTGTATCCATGAGGGTCTGGACATCCCCTAAATTCATAATTTTTCTCTCTTCTTATATAAACATATATATAGTTTTTATATAGAATCTATACATATATAACAAATTTTGAGCTCTTTGCGGCACGTGTTAACATAGTTCAATCGAACTGAGGTTTTACGCACATCATTTTGATAGAAATCGGAACATTTTTAGGGGATGAGACAAGAAGAATTCAGAACTTCCCAAAATAAAGGCCACCCTAGTGTAGATCTACATGAATCATTTCGATTGTTGAATGTCGCACTCGATTCCTCTCTGTGTATGAAAGTAATAAATTCAACTACAAGTCACTGGATATTTCACATTCTCATGGTGGAATATGAAGTCCTATTGAAATTGAATTTATAGGAAACAAAATTATTTGGTTACTCCAATCAGTCTTTGTTGACGCTCTGATTGTCATTCTAAATGATCACGGATTGTTTCGTTTCCTCAATATAAAATCTATTTCACTCACTCAATTATTATATAAAATAAACTGATTGCATCAAATACAAGATTGCAGAAGAATACAATGGAAGTTGTGACTTTAACAGGAGCTTGAAGAAAACCATCTCTTTCAATTTACTGGAGATAAAAGATAATTAGATGAATCTTGACCTAACACGATTTTCGTCTCTCCTGTCAGTCACAATGCAATGATCTGTTCCTTTGAAGTATTCAACTTGTCAAGTTGTTAACAAGGTTGGACGAAAATCATGGAAATTTGTAGATTTTATTTTATTCTCAAGTATATAGGATGAGTCAAAAAGTATGGATAGCCCTCGGCAAGCATAATTCTGAAACCATTCTGAGTTGATTTTTTGTCGGACAAATTTTGATGTGAGAGTTTGATTTTGAGATATGAGTATTTGAAAATTTTTCAATACAGCCTGATTTATTGGGAATACTGTATCTTGGACATTTGAATCCAACACCATTTGATGAGACAAATCGAGGCATATACCTGGAAAACATCAAATCAATCTACTGTTTCTCGCTCCTAAGTTACAACAGTTTGTAATTTTTGGTATTCTAGTCACTTAAGATTCAACGACTTTCATCCTTCGTTACTCATATTGAGGTTATTATTATTTCCAATATCATTTTGAATGACATTGTTTTTAATACCACGATGAATATTTAGAATAGTTGATTATTTATTACGATTTGAAAAATAAAAAACCGGCACCGCGCTCATAACGCGAGTAACGAAGGGTGAATCATTATGGTGTTGTACTCAAATTTTCAGGATGCCTTATTCCCGAGATATGAGATAAGTTTTGAGCTGAAATCTTCATACGGAATTTTAAACAATTTCTATACATGATTCTATATCAAATTTTACAAAAGAACGCGTACTTTGATCCATTGCATAATATCTTCGAAAATTTCTTTCCCACGCGCAAAGAAAAAAATGTTTCTGAAATAACAAGCTCGGTAGGAATCAATCTACATAGAAAAAAAGGAAAGTACACTGAACTACGTGAAACTTTTGGATGCCTTCAAATAAAATTAGTTAACTGAATCAATTCAAATATGTAGTTGACTTAACAACATAGAATTGAAACAACTAGACTTCTGTTCCTAAACCTTGCTCTCGTATTCCAAAGTATAAGTGCAGCTCATTTTTTCAATTCATCAGGAAGATAGAGAAAACCGATGAGAAAATACCCCAGAGTACGAGAATAAGGTTTTGGAATATGAACTAGGTATTGGACTCGATATAGTGATTCATTGTATTTGAACGTGATGTTCATGAAGCGTGAATCATTGATTGGATAACGAAATACTCAGCCGTTGAGAGCCCAAAATCTTACAACTTGTTCTTTCAAAGATGTTTCCAGTCTCAAGAAGTTGATAGGAGAAGGTACCCGAGTGGGATTGAAACTCATCGCTGTTTAGCTATGGGCTAGTTGGTTTCGGTACTATCTCACCACTGACTAGTAATCTCAGACAGTGGAGTGATAGTAATGTAACGCTCACATCTCCCAGTGACTAACACAGATCAATTATCCAGTAGCCAGATAGAAAAATATGCATCAAAATTGAGAGGATAAAAATTTTATTTCCACTCATTTGCACTGACTACCTTGGAGAACCTGTCTCCCTTTGGAAGTTTGATAGTCACAGACAGTGATGCCAGCATTTGGTCGACCGAGTCGATTTTCCCTCTCCATCACATCTGTCTGTATAGAAATGTCACACACACAATCAAACCTCCGACAAAAGAAATTTGATTGTATACAGCGTGATGGAGGGGGAAAATCGACTCGGTCGACCAAATGCTGGCATCACTGGTCACAGATGGATTGTGATACTTCAATCATTCCTGAAAAAAACGCTTACTCGGCGATGAGCTTCGATCCCGGGTCCCTCGGATGATGAGCCAGATACGCTGTCCACTTAGCCAACTCCACGTCGACATGTAACTGAGCGTAATTCCCTATTTTGTACGTATACTGTGAAGATGAGGTCACATTTCCGGTATTAATACGAATCAGAATCAAGTAAACGGTGTGAACACGAAAAAACTACGTTGCTTGGATAGTTTGAGAAACATTAGTCGGTGACATAACATGATTTCACGTTTCATCTGTTATCAATATTTACTAGATAGCTGATATTCGTGCTGACTAGATGGTATATTTGTGACAGCGAAGTAACTTCTATACTTTTCACTAACTTTCTAATCAATATCTAGTTATTGACGAAAAATTACTTGAATGACCCACCCTTGATTTCTCCACGGATGAAATTAAAATTCCCAGTGACCAGTCCATTACTAGATGATATCTTCAATGCAACATCCCTGGTAAAAATGAATCATATAAGAACATAAAGCATATAAAAACCATACATGGTCATATATGACCATATATAATTCATACGCAATTCATATTGAATCCGTATATGATCATATATGGCTCATACAGAATCCATATATGACCTTTCGATGCAAGACTTTCCCTTACATGTGAAAAAATTCTGTCACATATGAAATATTTTTCGTATATGGATTTTATATGGATTATATATGAGTCATATTTGATTATATATGGATCACTTCTGGATCAAATATGGATTGTATATGATTCTATGCATTTCCATATATGAATCATATATGAACCTATAACCTCCTTTTTTCATGGGCATTGAATATGAACTAGCCCATGACTTGATTACTTGGCAATATTCTTCTCGTGATACAGTTCTGTTCCTAATGTTCACGTTTACGTATCTTGTGTGTTCAGGCCTTCACCAATAAATAATTTCGATAACGCATGGTGAATTACTTCTGATGACTATACTATATCAAAAATATAGTTTCCCTGCGAATTAAATTCTATGTTTATTGTTGGATATTTTATTCATTTAGAATCGGTTTATTTTCGTCTTGGCTTGAGAATTTATTTTATCAGTGCAATAATAATTATGTATATATGTATACATATTTGACGTTTACAATCGTAATCTATAAAATCGATAATCGCATCTCTGATCTTTGCTGAATTATCCCATTTTCATTCCCCATTAAACATAATTGTGAGGTGAGAGTTTCGCGGGTGAGTCTCAAGCCCAAAACTTCATTAATAAAATCCCGCAAGATTTTTCCCGTCGCAATACATTCAACTTTGAAATCCATTTCACTTAGTAATAGACCATATTCCAGCCAGTAACGGGGAATCAATTGTTGGTCGTTTACCATAGCCGTACATCGGCTGATTATCGGCTGTTTTCATTGCTGGCCTTTCTTATCAGCCAGTGGTGGGCCACACTTGTGCCAATGATGTGAATCCATTGTTGGCCATTTAATGGTAGCCATACATGGGCCGATTATTGGTTGTGTTTACAATAT
Source organism: Gonatopus flavifemur (assembly GCA_018340375.1). Classification (NCBI taxonomy): domain Eukaryota; kingdom Metazoa; phylum Arthropoda; class Insecta; order Hymenoptera; family Dryinidae; genus Gonatopus; species Gonatopus flavifemur. The sequence goes on from JAFFJZ010000004.1 coordinate 24,343,917, forward strand.
CGGGGTTTCCTGTATGGGTGGGTGGCAGCACGGCATAAGCATTGACGATGAGACCCGTGAAATCACATGACCACGGATCTTATCGAATTCCATCGGTGTTTTGCTGACTAACATTATCATCGAAAATGTCAAATTTTTATCAGGCATATGCTATTGTCATTTTTCGCATTGGATTTGATAAGTATAATCCAGAAAGGATTCATCGAGATTCCTTCGGGCGTTCGTCAATGTATCGTATCAGCCTTTGGGGAGGAAAGGAGGAAGGATATGATTGCTTGCAATGGGATTGATTTGAACTTGTGATGATTCCATCGGATTATATGGGTGTTTCTCCGACCAATATCGTTGTCAGGAGTATTGGAATTGATGATGTATCCGCTGTCATTCTGCATCAGATTTGACCAGCGCAATCCCGAACAGATTCAATAAAGTTCATTCGGGCATTCAATCTTGGTATTCTGATTGGTGTGTCATTTTATTCGTCCTGTGATTATTGATTCGTTTGAACGACCGACTTCACGCTTTTGTTTGTATACTATGGATTTTTGATTTGAGGGAAGATGTTTTGATATCTTCTGTAACCGTAGTGATAAATGCGAGGTTATTTGTGAGAAACGGAGAAATTAAACTTCCGTGGTGAAGCGAAATAGTACATTGTGTACCAAGGAGGTGAAGAGCGCTTTTCAACGACGAGCGTGATGTTTCCAATACGAGTCGTCGGCGTGTGCGCCGAAGGGGCGCGAGCCGAAGACGAGTAATGAAAACATCGCGCGAGGCGTTGAAGGCTCTGCCTCTGTGGTGCACACAGTAGAGTAGTTTCGGGTATTATGGCATAGTCGGCCAATATGGCATACATTATTTTCTCCGAAACTAACCAACACTAGCGGCGCTCGTATCTGTCACATTGTCGCATCCCTTCCCTCGATCCTCTCAGTCGATCCCTGCGTCGCAGCGAGTGTGCGTGTGTCCAGAGCGTGCGACGATTGAAATTTATCGAATTTGATGTTATTTTTTGGTAAGTTGTACTCATTCTATTTCGTCAAATAATCTTTGTTTTTGTATTAATAGTGCACGGTGTTATAGGCTAACTATTAGATTACAGTGTGGTTATATTTTAGAAGCACATTATTCACTACTTTGTAGGTTAGTTTTATTTATATCAAATACGTGCTTGAGGCCAATATGGCTCACTAGGTAGGCGGCCAATATGACCTACTAGGCCATGTTGGCCGCCTGTAACATATGTTTTTTGAAAGTAATTTTTTTTTCTTTTAAGGCAATGGCTCCACGAAAACCAATTCCACAAAGACAACGGCAAACTTGGTGCGAGGAGTCAATGAAAAAAGCCATCGAAGATGTGCGAAATAAGAAAATGGGCTCATTAAAAGCTTCCAAACTGTACAAAGTATCCCGAACAACTTTAAGACGTTTGGCAGCTAAAGTAGATGTATCAGCTGAAGAAGCGACTTGTGCGAAGCTGGGAAGAAAACCAACGTTGCCACAAGAACTAGAGAAACAATTAGTGCAATACGTTTTTACAACGGAAGCTAAGTTATTTGGCTTAGTCCGAAAGGATGTTATGAGTTTAGCCTATCAGTTAGCAATAAAAAATAATATCATTCATACATTTTCGGCAAAAAATAAAAGCGCCGGTAAAGATTGGCTTAAGTCATTTTCAGAAAGACACCCAGAACTTTCTTTTCGCCGTCCAACAGGAACTTCTTTTGCTAGAGCTAAGGGGTTTAATAAAGAAAGTGTGAACCATTTCTCTGATCTCTATGAGAAACTGATAGATAACTACAAATTTTCTACAGAAAAAATTTATAACGTGGACGAGACTGGCATCAGTGTGGTTCCATCCCAAATGCTCCAAGTCCTAAGTCAAAAAGGAAAACGGCAAATTGGTTGTTTAACATCAGCTGAAAGGGGGTCTTCAATAACTTGCGTGTTAAGTATGAGCGCTGGAGGTTCATTCGTTCCACCCATGATTATATTCCCCAGGAAAAGGAGTCATCCACTTTTAATGAAAGGTGCACCTCCTCGTGCCATACATGAATGTCACCCTTCAGGCTGGATTCAAACCAACTTATTTACAAAGTGGTTTCAACATTTTATTCAGCACGTGAAACCCTCAGAAGAATCTCCAGTATTGCTTATTTTAGATGGCCATACCAGTCACACCAGAAACCTTGAATTGATAGATCTCGCAAGAAACAATCATGTCCACTTACTATCGATTCCTCCACATTCTAGCCACAAAATACAACCTTTAGATAAATCATTTATGGGTCCACTAAAAAAACATGTTTCTGATGAAATTAAATCATGGGTGAGGAACAATACACGGCCCTTAACACAATATGATATGATGGAAGTATTTGTACGCGCGTATCTACGCACTCAAAGCGGCGAGATAGCTGTCAATGGTTTTCGAGCAACAGGTCTATATCCGATAGACAGAAATGTTTTCAAAGATTATGATTTCATTGATATGGATGACGACGAATACAGAATCTCCAATCAAGAAAACATCATACCCGAACCAACTACTTCGTCTATTCCCGCAATAAAAAATGATACTTTCGACGTAACACATTCCATAAATGAACCTGATATGAGTAATGCGACAGCTAATGATGCTACCTTGGCTGTAAGAAACCAGAGCAAAGCTCCGCCTGGAAGTTTCGAAAAAGATGTAGCTCCCGTTGCGACATCGTCACAGTCATCAACTTCAAAAGATAATAACTTTATAACGCCATTCCAATTATCTCCGATACCAGAAATAGCTCCTAGGAAAGCTACTAACCGAGGTAGAAGGGCTACGAAGTCGACATTGCTTACTTCATCCCCGTACAAGAATGAATTGCTAGACTCATTGAAAAAGAAACAAGACCGAATCGAAAAGACTATGAATAAAGCCAAGAAAGGAAAAGGCAAGGGCAAAAAGACAAAGTCCAAATCTAAGGAGGTACAAATGTCTAGCTCAGAGGAAGAAGATGAATCTTTGTACGACGACAGTTCTGATGAAAGTCCTGATAGGAGCAATGTTTCTGATGCAAAGTGTCTGTATTGTGAGGGTCTTCATTCTATGGATAACAGAGGCGAACCATGGATTCAATGCTTATGTTGTAAATTATGGGCTCACGAAGACTGCTCAGGAGTGGAAACCGATGTTTTCTTTTGCGAATTTTGTTCCGCAAAGTAATGCAAGATTTATTTCTTTCAGTTTTTTATTTTATTTGTTACAATTGGACAATATGGCTCATTTCAGTTGTGGTTAATACGGCCTTAGGCCATATTGACCTCCCATGTTTAAATTTTATAGATTCCTGAAGTTTCGGAAAAATATTTATTTAAGCTATGTTTCGATGTTATTAATCTTAAAATTATAATGGTTGATTACTATTAAGTTCAAAGAACTGATTTCACCAATAAAGACTGTCTGATCTCATAAAACACGTATTTTATTTCCAAACAAGCTTATGATGTGCCATAATACCCGAAATCACTCTACTTTATGTAACAAAGTACGATTTGTGAGTATTTTGTATGTAATTGCATAACCAGCGATAAAATCTTGACGATTCTTATATTGCTAGTCCTACCATACACATTTTTCTTCGAGTAGTTTCAATATTATGAAAGAAGGAAATCTGCAAGAATACTCTCAGACTATCACGGTGTTCCAAATTATTCTTGGTGCTTTTGTAGAGTTCTTTCGTAAATTCGAATGCTTTCAAGAAATCTTGGCGGGTTTTTTGAAAACTTTCGATGTTGTCTGCGTATTGACTGACGAGCATGAAAATGCCGGGTGAGAATACCCACATAATAAGAGCTCAACTCAGATCCTCCGTATTGCACTCAGTGATAAGAATTTGCTCTGCTGATGTGACAAATTCTTCCGCTGAATGAGCGAACAATCTTAATCTTTCAGCGATCGTTTGCTAATCTAGCAATTCGGCATTGTAGATATACAGACTGATGCACTCTAAAAAATAATATGTTTCTTGCAAAAAGTTCAGCTTCTTTGATTCATTCTATTTACACGGAAAACAACTCTTCTTGTATCGAGATTATCACGTACTGAGTTCAAAAATACTTAATTCAGACTTGAGAGTATTATTCACTTGATCTTGATGTGACTCACGATCCTCTCTCCCTAAGTGGATTTCCAATTATGCCCAATTTCTATATTCTGTCAAATTCACGTTATTGTAATTTCAAACATCACGTTTGAAAATCAATAAGTGAGGTTAAGTTACTATTATTGTGTGATTAATACGATATAGCATACATAAAACAAAGTTGTGTTAACGATTTTTTACTCCTGCACGGTAAAAAGGGAAACTTACTTCCAACCTAAACATCAGCTGATTTTAAGATGCAGCCAAAAGTGTCCCTGTTTCAACTGAAAGGGAGCACCGAAAACAAATGCCGACACAATGGAAAAGACTGAATTTCAGTCAAGTTTTCAAGTAAGATGCAGCCACATTCAGTCGGAATTTTCACCGTGTATTTTTGGAAATTACAGAATTCTAGTGCACATTGTTATGCATCAATTTTCCCATTTCATGAAACATGAATTTTCTGGAAGATTCAGCTTCAAACTTAGATTAAGATTAAATTAAATTAAGATAGAATTCTATCTTGATTTCCAAAGTGAGATGGAATTGACTGAAATTCAGTCTTTTTCATTGCTTACTTTCAGTTCGAATAGGCGCTACTTTTGGCTGCATTTTTAAGCTGATATGCGGGATTACTTTAGGTTTTACTTTTTACTGTGAAGTACTTCATCTCTCCCCACAGCAATGTGTCTGCCATAGTATGTTGAAAAAGTTACTAGATCAGCGAGGGTGTTATTAATGTTATCAATGTTCCATAAAACCTATTGTAACAGCCAGAAGTTCCATTGCAAGGACAAAAATAATGTAGTGAAATAATATTATTTCATCTAATGTCGTTACAGTTACTTGACGGTCTCAGAGGCTTTCTTACATAATAGAGTGAAAATTATTGCAGTTGTTGTATTCTATCCCAGATTTAAGGCAGTGGCGTAGGGGAAGCCCCCGCAGCCCCCGTATTGCGGGAGAGCCCTAACAAAAATCCCATGGATTACATGCATCATTTTTTTGGATCAGAAGGGCCCCGTCTCTAGCACTTGCGGGGGCCCCAAATTCTCCAGTACGCCACTGATTTAAGGAATGCTTCTCAATGGATGAGACATATAGTACTAATTCACTAGAAAATCTAATTTTCATTGTATTTTTTCTCTCTGTGTGGATCAACAATTTTTGTTACCAATCTTTACGTAGGTGAAGCTATTGTTATTCTACAAGATTTTTTTTCACGTGCATAATGTTTCAAGTTTGTTTTGAATTATGCAATATGGTATCTCTTCACCGTTAAGAAAGAGAGCCTGGGGACGTGGGTGGCTCCACCACTGGCTATCATACACGTATTATGCATATTTCATGTTTGATCGCAAGAGATATTGGTGTCCAAAAATTTCGCACAAGATATTCTGTACATCTCTATTAGTACACATATGATAGAAGTTTGAAGGATATCTTACACGAAGTTTTTGGATATCAATGTTTTACTGACTGAATACTAGGATTGAGGGTCCGGATGCAAGAACCGACGATACGCTCGAACTGCGGGATAAGTATTGTCCAAGCCGTGACGTCAGGAGTCCAAAAAAAAAAATCGGAATTCCGAAAATCTGAAAATACTGGGTGATAGGGTTTGAAAAATCAATACAAGTCTTCCTTTCCAATTTTTTCCTATGATCAATAGTTTTTGAGAAAAAAAATGAAAACTACCTTTTTTTTGCAACCGAAATTAATGTTTTTCAATATTAAACTCGTCATAACTCGGTCATTTTTTTATGTATCTGAGTGAATCTTACGGATTCTGATTCGTAAGACTTCCCCGATGACGAAAATGTTGAATAAGTTTGTAAAAATTCATAACAAATTTATAATTTTTTAATCCGAAGTGAAAAGCATGTTTTCTATGCTTTGGAATCAAAAAGTGGTGGGGGAAATGTGAGGCACAAAAAACTCCCAGCGACAAAGTTGTTCGTTAGTATATGGATAAACTTTTTGGAAAGTTTCAGATCGACCGGATTATTAGTTTGCAAAATCCAGCGATTTTCTCATGAGCGTGCAACGGTTATTTTGCATGCCTCTACGACGTGTACCCGCTGAACATCGACATCTGTGAGAAAAATTGTGTTTGTTTGATTCCCCAACGTAGATTTATATTTTTGGGTCAGAGAATTCAAATAGCGAACTATTCTTCCAAGCCTCCTCACCAATTCGTTTTTTATAAATAACTTTATTGCAAAAAACTTACACACTAATGTGAAGAAAAATATTTATATAAAGTATTTTTATACTTTTTTACATAATTTACCTTCATATATCATAAGAGATACTATTTTTTTGTAACATTATAGTTCCGTGTCTTACAGAATAATCAGAGTTATCAATCAATCAATCAAGTGAATTGTAAGTAATACTGAACATTATACCTCATATCACAGTTTTCGATAATGCAAGTACTCATCGAATTCGTGGACTGTATTTTCTCTCGTTTCACTCTTTGGTGTTTTTACTTTTCACACTCATTTCTGTCATGTATTTTTAAAAATATTCTTTCGTTTCAGGAGTTAAAAACACAAAGCCTTCAAATCTTTTATTTTTTTCTGCACTTATTCCTATTTGTTCGGCGGGTGGAGCATTTCTCAAATCATCATATATAACTGACTTGTCAATACGATACGTCTTTGGAGTGCCCTTATAATTTCCATAAACATCAACATTACCGTTTGGATAATACTCAATTATCACAGCTTTTGTAATCGTGAGGTCTTTCGGAACTTTATATCTACCCTACTCTCTCTCTCAGTTTCAATAGTTTCTACCATTTTTACCTTTCGACCGTACATGCCGAAATTCCTATCACACTGACAATATGAGTAATTAACAATAAACCCGTTAAACTCAAATGACTATCACGAAAAAATTCAATTCCGAAGTCGTATAATGCGATTTTGAATGAGAAAGACTTTGGCAGTGCTGAAGAATAAGCCTTTTCAGATCATTGGTTAATGTTGTAAAATGATCGAAAGTTTTCCCACGCATATCCTGAAGGCCTTCATCATTTTTCAGTTTATTTTGGACCGTTATTAATCGAGCTCTTTTGATACCAATGACTGCGAGTAAAAAACTTTGACAAATTTCGAATTCACCATGAGCTTTAAACAGATGAGAAAAATAGTAATGCCATCGTACATATTTTACTGAGTCATTACCAGCAGCAGACTCTGTCTTCTTCATCAGTGTGCTTAAAAAAACATTTTGTGACGCATAATCCCCAAGTTTCCAAAAAGTGTCGTGCATTTTTTTCTGGTGCTGGCTCTCAATTTTCAAGAAGCATTTTCTTCCACAGCAAAGGACGATATCCCGAAATTCTCTCGCAGGCACGGTTTTTCCCGTTGATGAAGATTTGTGTTCTTTTCCCTACAGAAGTCAAAAGCAACAGTATAAATCTATCAAAACATCCATACAGCACTAATGTCTCACAGAATATCACAGAAATATTCTGGGAATATTGAAACGTCTCAGTACCCATAAGCACACCAGTTCAAAAAGAGTTTGTAACAAATTCATTTGGGACTATGAAAATCCGAAATGCACGCATTGAAAACTTTTTCTGAACTTCAGTCCTGTGTCGGTAATACTTCAAAAATATTACAGAGATATTCTGAAGACATTGAGGCTTCATATACTGAAAAACATACTTTTCTGAAATGGGATCAACAGAAAATTTTGTTATTCCAACAAGATTTTTGTTTTCTCAACTAAACCTTTGGTATTGAAAATAAAAATGATTCCTGGAAAAGAAGGTCAACCAAATTCTTTTGTTCGAACCACAAAAGTTCTGCTGGGATAACAACATTATTGTTTTTATGACATTTCGGAAACATTATTTTGTTGTTTTTTACAAAACATTCTTTCAAGTGTAGTGCACCTGATGCAATGAACACAACAAATCACATTTCTTTTGTACAGATAATTTCTTGTAGCTGCATTTACTGAATGAGTATCGTTATATAATAACATTGTAGTTATTTTGAGTAATTATCTACACGGCACATGTCCCAAATGAACTCCCGTTATGTTAGTTCCGAAAGAATTCGTGATGAATTCTTGAGAATTCTCAAAAAATTCTTTTTGAATACCAGAGATTCATAAAGCATTCATTCTAAGCTATCATAACAGAGACTTTTGGAGAATCTCACAATGGATTCATAAAGGATTCTTCACGACCACATCGAGGCAAGCGTTCTGTGTCGGCATTGATAAAACTCGTATAGGCAGCTACTTTTGAATGTTAGCATAATTCGATGTCTAATCTAGTTAAATGTATGTTCTGCAGATTTGATTGGAATTTACACTTTCGACATGAGGCATTATAAACAGGACTTCAATACCAAAACATTAAGTAGGGGGTATTTTGATTATCACGTTTTATTTGGGGTTCAAAATTTTTAATCAGATACATACTTGGTTTCGAGATGGCTTTGCGATATTACATTTCCATGAACTTTCATTCCTTGTTCTTTTTCGGCTTTTTTGTGATTTTTTCGGACTTTGCATTTTCTCATCACACATATTTATACGTTACTGAATGATGAATTATCGATTACTTCAGAAGCATCATAAAGAAAAAAACAACACTACAAATTCTTCCTTGTTCATAAATGTTCATGCACGTTGAGGGATGAATATCATGAATGCTGAGTTCTGCCGTGCCAGGAAAAAAAGTTGTTAACTCAATTTTTGTCGAAAATGAGTTTTTTATATCATTCGATTCAGAGAATCAAGGTGCATTTAACTGTGTTTACAAGAATCTGTTATTGCTCTTAATTTTTAAATAATTAACATTTTCCCTCTCTGAAAACGAAGTGAAAATCGAGCAATCATCAGAAAAAAGCCGTAACTCACATGAAAATGAGAGAAACGATCGAATACGTCACCACTTTGCCAGGTGGAAAGACTGTAATTTGAGTCACGGTCTTTTTGCTTAGTAAATTCAGTGAGGATCAAGCCTCTTGTACTATTTCAAAGAATCTCTTCGGAGTTGAGGTTTTCTTGGCTTGTAAATTGCGTGTGTCTGGAGCCCGTTTACTAGGGAAGAAAACCGTAAGTCCGGTTGTATATCTTCGGCACAATTCGGAAATCTTCGTGATAGACGCTTCAAGATATCATTGTGTACGTAAAGGGAATTGTCAAAAGTGAACATAAACGAGACAAAAATTTCATTTCATTCTGTCGGAAATCAACAAATTTGTCGAGGCATTCCGCTAGATAAAAAAACGGACATCTTGGAGAAATTAGTACCTTTGATGCCCTCTAGTAGAAAACAATTTTGGCTCAAATTGCCCACGTTGAAAGTCAATGACTTAATCACTCATTACGACAACGAGGAGACCGAAAAGTCCTGATGCAGTCGTACAAGTATTTATATTGTAATGATTACTTTTCTTGAAGACTTAATTCATTTTTTCCTGTTTATTTGAAGACTGAGATTACATGTGAAGCGAAAAAAAGTACCTATACGGATTTGTTCAAATTTTTTATTTGTTTTCTGAAGAAAAATATCGAGAATTTTATTTCAGTTCTTATGTAAAAGATTGTTTATTTTTTCTTGTTGTTGCTTCAAATATATTGAATAAAAAAGCTATTGACTCTGTGTTGTACTTTGCTGTATTTGATTTTTATTATTATATTGACACGTTTGATAGGGTTAATATTCTTGTCCGCTCCAAAAAACACTTCCACCTCAGGAATGATTACAAAACTTGTTCCTTCCATTGCATGTCACACAGTATGAACAAAGTTTGTACTCGATTGAAAACCTAAAAATTTCTGCAATCAAAAGTAAATCCTTTTTTTCTACCAATATTATTATTTCACGTGAGAGAAATGTCAATTTTTGAGATATCGAATCCATAGATTTGGTAATCAAATCTTAAACTATGCTCATGTTATGCATAGCTGATTATATACTAATGTTTGTAAACGTCGCTGCACGGATACTGAGTTAACATGTTTCTTAGCTTGTAAAGCAAACGATCAAAGCATAATGTTCGAGAGCTGTTACACGGAAAAAGACCGTAACCCGAGTTATGGTTCTTTTGGTCAGTGTTTCTGCCCAACGGAAAACCTTAACTCATTTTTTCATTGGTTGTTATTAAAAATATCGATTTTTTTTCAAATAATTGAAAAGAGCACCCCTTATTCACCCCAGAACCGCTTCAATAATCTCGAAATATTGATTACATCATACGATTATAATGTGGAATAGTTTTTCTCGGTTTTCTCTATTCGAGCAGATTTGGAGTTAATAACTTTCTTGCCTGGTACGGCAGAGTTTTGATACTAAGTGATCAAAACACAAGAAAATAGAACAACCACGAAGATGGCTGGAGATTATTATAATAAATGGAAAACGTTTTCCAACGCGCAACTTTCAAAAATAGGATAGATTGTATTTCATCAGTGGCAGTTTTCATCAAGAATAAATTCATTAGATTTTCAATTATAATTTGTGTATACATACACGAAACATGGATTTCTCAATTATCAATTCACCTAAAAGAATCATGGAAAAAGAAAACAATGAAATTGAAATTTATCGACATGAGTCGCAAAATCGTATGAAAAGAGAAAAGTATCTGACTTCAAATTTTGAATCTCGAAAAAACCTTCGATCTTCCTAATTCCATGTAATCAGTATATTTTTCAGTACTTCTTCATCTCACTTACAAGCAGATACCCATGGTTTTCCTTCACTGAAATAATTCTATTGCTCGCACTAGACGATCTGACGTCGTTGATAATTCAGTTTTTGGATCTCATTAGAATTGTTCGATTTTCCAATTTCTCAACCTAAGGAATCTCAATCTATGTGAAGAAACCAAATTATGAGAATTATTTTTATCTCTATTTAAATATCATAATTATATTTAAATAAAAAATTCGGATACTGAAAAATGATATGTACAAAATTGATGAGTTACAGGATAAGAAATATTTTTTGTTCCAATACTTTTTTCATGAAATCAATATTTTGTAGATGTCATTGTTTTGAACCAATCGATTGTTTATTATAAAATTGAATGAGCAACCTTGCCAAAATAGTTTGATTCCCGGATATAAAACTTCTTCCCTACAAGGAAAAGAAACTTCATTAATTGGGACAAGTTTTCTTCAAAGTCAATAGTTCGACCATAAAAACGTTATAAACAATGAAATTGTTGATAAAAAAAAAGAGAATTTTGAATCTAGCAAATATAGTTCGATATTCGAATGTTATGACTCAAAAAACATAAATCCACATTGAAAAATCGAACGGATAAAATTTCCCCGCGGACTCTGATATTTAACCGGTACACATCGTAGAGGAATGCAAAATAACCGTTGCGCGCTCATGAAAAAATCGCTGGATTTTGCAAACTAATAATCCGATCGATCTGAAACTTTCCAAAAAGTTTGTCCATATACTAATGAACAACTTTGTCGCTGGAAGTTTTTTGTACCTCACATTTCCCCCACCACTTTTTGATTCCAAAGCATAGAAAACATGCTTTTCACTCCGGATTAAAAAATTATAAATTTGTTATAAATGTTCACAAATTTGTTCAACATTTTCGTCATCGGGGAAGTCTTACGAATCAGAATCTGTAAGATTCACTAAGATACATAAAAAAATGACCGAGTTATGACGAGTTTAATATTGAAAAACATTAATGTCGGTTTCAAAAATTAGGTAGTTTTCATTCTTTTTCTCAAAAACTATTGATTATAGGAAAAAATTGTAAGGGATCTATCACCCAGTATTTTCAGATTTTTGGAATTCCAATTTTTTTTTCGACCCCTGACGCCACCGCTTGGACAATACTTATCCCGCAGTTCGAGCGTATCGTCGGTTCTTGCATCCGGACCCTCGATTCGCTATCAATGCCTTGACTATTTTAATATTTTTCTTTCTTATTGAATGATTACAGAACTATTGAATATGTTCAGTATATATTACTGACTCGAAAGCATTCCACAGCTTCTACAAAGAAGGGCACATTCATCGTTATATGGATTTGCATACAAAATTGATTGTTCATAACACACGCAACCAAGGGGGACCGTCAAAACCTCATATAACTCTTCAGAGCATTGGATAGTTGAGAATTTTCATTAGTAACGGATGATGTTAGACAGTACCGACATCTTTTTAATCAACATCCATGTAAACAATGCTCTGTAAGGTGCATAATACACATCTGAAAGATTTTCCTGCGCAACACTTTTGGACAAAATTTAGATATTATATTTATTGAGTACTCTAGTAACTGAACTTTCATTCATATGTAATTGAAATTTCAAGAAATTCCTCAATCACTGGGATGGAAATTGCTTCTATCATATGTGATTTAAGTTTCACATTGAAACACGTAACAGTACTGTGGTAGTAATATTGAATAAAATCCTTTCCTCCGTGTAAACATCGTTGGTGGAATATTCAAACATGTGATATTTTTCTTCTAATTGACAAAACTATGAACTTCAATCCACTAGGGGAAAGTTATCATATCTAATTTGATTCTCTTGTGGACATCGAAATCTAACTTTTTTATTCTTTGATTCCTTCATTGACTTCACATATTCAACCATCATTGTACCCTGGTGGAAAAATTTCACTGAAAAGTACTGAAATTTTCAGAGATTTTCAGTGAAGAGTTTTTCAAAGGATTCGAGAAATGTTCATAATTTCTCAGAGAGTTTCAGTGGTTTTCAGAAACATTCGGAGTTTTTTTGAGGTATTCATAGATATTCAGAAAAATATATATTCAGTCAAATTACGTGCCCGATAAATGAGTTTTTCAAGATTTCTCAGAGATTTTCAGAATTTGAGGAAATTATCATGAGTTTCCAGAGTTTTTCAGATTATCTCAGGTTTTTTCAGAGTTCTTAATAGTTTTTGTTGCAGTGGAACTCAGTGAAATTTTCATAGACCTTCGGAAAAATTTTTTCCACCAGGGTACTTATGGGGCAGTTATTAGGTGAGTACAAAATATTCGAACCCTGTCTTCAGCAGAATGCTGCCTCGATGAAGATTGTTGAGAACCTTGAGATAACCAGCGACGGCTTGAGATTTTTGTTGATGTCGAATTTCCACGTGTAGAAGTCACAGCTGTAGTTGTTCTTATGGATCCTGCGGGGCCAGAGAGATGTCCTAAAACACCGCCTCCGCTATCTAACGAAGTGCTCTGTAAAATGAAATAAGAACTCACTATGTTAAAAATTTCACTGATGGATGATTTAGGTAAAAGACTGTGTTTTGATATTATGTATTATGAGTCATCTATCGAAATTTCAATCAGGGCTACATTAACGTTAAATGATTATCAATCCATAACAATCTCAATGGAACACTTTGATTTCCATCATTAGAGCGTGAGATTATTATGCATTAATTACATATCTGTGCTCGTATGTGCATGCACACAACATGTATGATATCCCATCGACAAGTCTCAATTTTTTTTGACTTAAGTTATGTGTATCTAACGATACACAAGGGTTCTTCGCGTCACAACGAAAATTAATGGAAAGAAAGAACAGCCTTTCAATGAGAGAACTGTTGTGCAACCAGTCTCTCGACTCAGGTACGAGCTTCTCCCGTATTTGGAAGTAGAAATGATAGCGCAGCAAACTTTTCTCATGCCTTGATGGCTAAGTCTGAGTTCTTCAGAGCACGATGCATGTTACGTTAGTGGCGTCTTTGATTATTGTTTATATCGTAACATGGATATTCGCTCATAATTGATGTGATTCATGGAATAAAAAATATGAAATACGAGAAAAAAGTATACTAATTATACATAATGGCCTATATGAAGAATTGATCGGATGACCTATTGAATATAGTGGTAAAATCTTTCATACAAAAATTTCGATTCTGTCATTGGAATAGCTATGGATTGTAGCTGGAAAAATGACTCAATGGATTCTTGCAGTTGTGAGAGTGTTCTGGAAATATTGCATCACCAGCATGGCTAGACTAACCTCAACTATAAATATTATCTGCAATAGCCAATTCTTCAATCTTATAATGAAAATGAATTCATATCCATTGTCAATAGAAAAAATTATGTCGCTGCGGTGTTTTATTATGCAGGCCTTACAAGGGAAAATTCACGAACAACATCTCTAGCATAAATGACTCTAGCTCCCTTATAGTTCATGTCAAGCCCCTTTCTAGTAACTAGCCCCACTGCAAACGCCTTGGAAGGTGCTCGAAATCGCTATAATCATTTTCACTACACTGTAAAAAATTTTTGTATGAAATTCAATAGAGAAGTATGTGCAGCAATTAATACATACATTTGGTTGTGAATTTTCAAAGAAACAATTTATTAAAATTCAAGAAGAGGTTTTGAAAATGTGTGAATCATTTGATGTTAGTATGAAATTTCAAAACGATTGTTGATTTTTCAATGAAATCGTTTTGAAAATTAATTATGAATAGGTATCAAAATTTCAAATGATTATCGTAAATTTTATAACCTATTAATTGAACTTTCATATACTGGGAAGTATGAAAAATCAAAATATCAATTTTCATATTCAGTATTGATTTTTTGACTATCGTATTTTCAATACAATTCGCATATCTGTATTATAGATATGTAAGATTATTTCTAAATTAAGGAATAAAATTCCGGAATTCAGGGATTGTGAAATCTCGATTCGAGCTTCCTTCATATTATTGTACATCTTTCTTATATATATTTATATATTTATATATAAGGAAGATACAAAGATCATATTGAAAACATTGTAGTTCAAAAGTTAATATTGGAGATGAAATTCAGTTTATGGTTCTCATGTGGATATACATCAATATATCAATCCAAAACTTTGTAATTGAATTCTGAAAAATATTTAGCATCTTAGTGAACTTGATTATCATCAAAACAGATGATTGTCAATTAACAAATTATCACCACGTGATTTATCAATTTTGCCGAAGAACGTTTTATCATTTTGCAGGTACGATTATAAAGCGTGGATCTGCAGAAGACATGCGCAGTGACTTCGGCGCACAGTGAATTCATACACTTGTGTATTATTTTTCAACAAAACTATTGAAATTTCATGAATGAAATTTTGAATATTCAAAATGTGTTTGAAATTTCACAAAAATGATTTGAATTTTTCACATTCATTTAGAATTTTCATATGGTTGTTATTGAAATTTCATACTACACTGCAAAATTCAACCATGTAAAAGAAAATTCAAAGTGTAGAACTGAATCTTACAAAGCATGTTGGAATTTTAATTTTAATAAAGAATTTTAATACAAAATATTTTGAATTATAATAATACTGATCAAAATTCAAATACGTTTGTGAACATTAAAATAGTAACATGAAATATTAGTGCTATTTTATATTGAATACGATTCAACTTGCATTTATTTGGAATTTCATAACCAATTTTATATTAGAATTCAAACCTTTTTTTACAGTGTAGGCATAATAATAGTATCAACGCTACATGTTATTCGTAGTTGAATAAAAATAAGAAATGTCATCACAACAACGGACTTCAATACTATAATATTCCAACAATTCTAATGATATTTTCCGGAAATCGTACGTAATTCTACCAGTTTTTAGGTGTTTATATTGAGTCATTATCATCGATTCCCAGAATGATGTTGATTTGCAATTATAATCATATGGATTACAAATTTTTCATTGATTAATTATCTTCATATGCATACTGGGTGATTCAAAATTGTCGTACACTTTCCTGAGAGCAGATTCTTGATGAAATTCTGAGAAGACTTTGGTCCGGCATATTCAGATCTGATCCTTAGATCCGGAGAAATGAACATTTTTTTATTTTTTGAGAAATCCAAATACCTCGAAAGTACCATATTTCTGACTTTTGAATCCAACACCATTCTCTGAATCAGATCACGGGGTATCCCTGGAAAAAAATGAATCTAATTCAGCTTCCTTTGTTGTGGAGTTATAGCGATTTAAAGTTGTTGAATTCTGATTGGCTGGAATGCAAAAAATTCCCAACCACTACAACTCCACAAGGAAGGGAGGTGAATTAGATTCCTTTTTTCCCAGGGATACGTCGTGATCTGACTCAGTGTATGGTGTTGAATTCAAAAGTCAGAAATATGGTACTTTCGAGGTATTTGGATTTTTTAAAAAATAAAAAAATGCTCATTTCTCCGGGTCTAAGGATCAGATCTGAATATGCCGGACCAAAATCTTCTCAGAATTTCATCAAGAATCTACTCTCAGGAAATTGTACGACAATTTCGAACCACCCAGTATAATATATCTGTAAGGAAACTGCACGGGTTCATTCAATTCATTCGAATATTGGATTACTAGTTATTGATTTTTCTTAACATTCATACAAATTATTTCTTTGGGGAACGAATGTAAGTATGGGAATAATTCGTAACTTCAGTCCAATATTCTAAATTGCCAATGATAAGCATTGAGCTTAATACATACTCGAGTGAGCGCGCTAATGGAAACGCGCGGACACAGAGATAGGTGCGGTGGGTGGGCCTGTGTCTTTGTTCATTCACTCAAAATGGCGAGAGAGAGGATTGATCAGTATTGACTAACAAGCCATGTGAATTACAATATTTCTTAAGAACTAGGAGTATTTTGCGCATCATTATCAACGAGTCCACGAAGAACACAAGATCATCCGCGTATGCTAGTGATAAAATTTCTTCCAAGTGATTGATAAATACACCTCTCATGCCCTCTTCATAAGGAACTCTTCTAAGTCCGCTATGAATAGCGCAAATAGAATTGAGCTCAAGATCTCGCCCTGGAGGACCTCTTCAGATATTTGAATGGACTGTGGAAGACCGACACTATTCTTCACAGTAGCTGTAGCTTTCTCATATAAACTACTCAAAATATTGAGGAATTTTGATCCAACACCTAACCTTGAAAGTTCCCGCCAAAGTAAGGCATGACGGATTGAATCAAATGCTCGACGAAAGTCAACAAATAGAGTGAAAAGTTGACCCTTATCACGCTCTAAATGTATTTGAATGATAGAGTTGAGAACGAAAACGTTATCAATAATGCCACGTTCCGATTTTAAACCAGATTGGTGTTCAGGTAGCAAGCTAAAATTTTTAGCCCAGTTAATGAGTCGCGTATATAGCACATTTGTGAATATTTTGCTGGTGATATTGACAAGTGCGATTGGTCGATAATCAGCTGGATTATTTCAACCTCCTGCTTTGTATATCATTCTAATGAGCACTCAGGTCCAAATATTATTTCTACCAGTCTGAAGAAATGGTAGTAGCGAAGAAGACGGGAGACAACCTTTCTTTGTTTTGTTTCCATTTGGTTCCGTCGAGTTGTTCTTTCGTCCTCTCTTGCAACTTGATGTTGATATATTAGAGTGTTGTGAACTTTTACTATGCACACTGGCACCGTCATCACTCTCAGTATCAAATTCTTCGATTTTCTCAAGGTCTCCTATATACATTCTGTCAAAAAAGTGCGGCTAACGGGTTATCAACATCATTTTTGTTGTTATGTTGGTACATTCGTTCTGTATATTGACACGGAGTTCGACTGTCATCTGTCATTTGGTTTGTTTACAGTGCTCGATCTTTTCAGTTCTCTCAAGTGTATCTCGCGATTGTCACAATGGATACAAAGATTGAACAAAGAATTCGTTTTAAATTTTGCGTTGCAAATGGAATTTCGTGTGCCGAATCGCTGAAAATGTTGGAGAAGGCTTACGGTGAACTGACTCTATCAAAAACACGTGCATATGAGTGGTACAATGCATTCAAAAGTGGTCGAGATGTGGTGGAAGATTTGTCTCGCTCTGGTCGTTCATCAACGTCTTCCACTGAAGTTAATATCGATAAAGTGAAGGTGACTGGAAATCGTCACTTAAGCTTGAGAGAGATAGCCGGTGAACTTTCTGTGTCTTACGAATCAGTTCGTACTATTTTACATGATTGTTTGGGCATGAAACGCGTTGCCGCTCGATTAGTTCCGAAAGACTTGAATTTGCTCCAAAAACTGAATCGCGTACAGGTCGCTGAAGACATGCTAGAACGAGTCAATTCCGACCCCACATTCATAACACCCATTATAACAGGTGATGAGACATGGGTTTACGAATATGACATGCAAACCAGTCAACAAGCTCCGGAGTGGTGGCTTCCAGCTGAGCCGAAACCGAAAAAGCCACGCCGAAGCCGATCAAAAGTTAAGGTAATGTTGACTGTGTTTTTTGATAATCGTGGTGTTGTACATTCGGAATTCTTGCCAGAGGGTCAGACGGTGAATAAAGAATATCATCTAAGCGTTATGCGGCGTTTAAGAGAACAAATTCGTCGAAAAAGGCCAGATTTGTGGAAAGAAAATTCATGGATTTTGCATCACGATAATGCACCATCTCACAAGGCTTTCATTGTGAACCAATTTTTGGCCAAAAACTTAACAAATATCATTGAACAGCTACCACATTCACCTGATCTGGCTCCAGTCGACTTTTTTTTGTTTCCAAAACTTGGATCACCACTTCGAGGCACCCGTTTTGAATCGATAGAAGATATTGAAGAGAATTCGCGGCGAGAACTGAAATCGATTCCGGAAAAAGCGTATAAAAAATGTTTTGATGATTGGATTGTCGTTGGCATAAATGTATGATTTCGGGAGGGGACTACTTTGAAAGCGATACAATAGATTTGGAAGAATGAAAAATATTTTGTGTTTTATTCAAGAATTCCCTGTACTTTTTTGACACAATGTACTTCCCGATTTTCTCCAGATTATAAGAGGCATTATCGATGAACAGTTTGAAACCTTTCAGAGTAGATTTTTTACCCGAAGACTCCAGATGTTCTTGTGCTTCTCTCAATTGATTCCTCATTAGAGGTTGTTTCTTCGTGTAGTCATCAGATATGCTCAAATTTGAAGAACGAAAATTCTTTGAGGATTTTTTTTTGGAGATTTTGCGTTTCACATGTAAACTTGTGAAAGATACTGGAATCGGTCAACTTTCTATTGCTCGGCCGATACGCTTGACGAAGTCGATGTTGTGAGAAGAAATGTCAATATTCACGTTCTTGATTATGTTCAACACATGTGACATAAGTTCATCGGTCGTTTGATCTGAGTCCGAACAATGGAAAATTAATGAATTTTGAGAACGGTCCTGATTATGTGAATGATCTCGACTTTCCATTGTCGATATCCCATTTTCAAGGAGTTGAATTTGTTGATTCAGTACCGAGTCTGAAGACGAACCCATCATCTTAGTTAATCAGAGCTTCTGTGAGTTTTCTTCCCATTGTCCCGTATATATCATTATTTCACGTGTTTTTTCATCTGATTATTTCATTCGTTGAATTATTATACCCTGTCCATCACTTACTCATTTACTTTTTGCACTTACATATTGACTTACTTCTTTTGTTACATATTCCTTCATACATGTTTTGGAAATTTAATTTCATATTAGTCTATTTCATAATTCTCTTTTCTATTTGTTCGTCATGAATCCACGCGAAGATATGGATCACGGTGAACGAAAGAATTACCCGAAAAAATTCAATCCTCGTAAGGTCTCCGATAATCCTGATTTTGTTAAATTCATCATTGCAATTGACGGAATCGGAGATGGGTTTCGTTGTACTCCGTGCTTAAGGAATTATTCAGGTGGCAATTCCGAAGCTGAAAAGCTCCTTCCATCTAAAGACCGCACGAAAAAGGCGAATCCCCCCCGGAGATAGATTGAAGTGTTGAGACAAAGGAGCGAAAACTTCATCTTGAACAATTTTCTCATGCTTTAGTTACGGATGAACGCTTTCATGCATATTTGCAGGTCGTACAAGGTAAACCCAATCATTTTCGTTGCGCCCCATGTTCTCAAACGTATTGAGGTGGGGTATACGAAGTCAATCTACATTTCAAACGTTTGAAGCATTTCGTAAACGTTGAAAAATTCGAGTCCGAAAAAATAAATTTCAATTTCATCAATTCACGTATCATCAACCTCAAGTTCCAGAACCTGTTTTGACTGTATGAATTTGTTTGTCACTCTCATCCACTCAATTCACTATCATCATTCCGTGAAGTGAAAACCATTTGTTCCAAATCTGTGCCAAAAATTGATGATGCAGTAAGTTTATGAGCAGTTGGATCATTGAACAAATCCGATTCACGTATTTTGTACACATACAATAGTCCTTTGGAGACATACCAGTCCTCTTCTTCACTTAGACGGGCACTTATTAAATGGGCACCAAAGCCCAATGATTCAACTGTAAGTGAATCTGTTTCATCAAAGAACAATAATTTCCCGGAAGTTGATAGTTCATATGATTCCCACGTGGTGGAAGAGACAATTCTTGATGAAGACGTTGCTCGTGTTGGAATTTTATTATCAACCTTCGCCGCGGAACACAATATCTCTGTTCATGCGGCCTCCGCTTTGGTCGGTACGTTGAGAGCTGCTTTTGAAGATGCTCGAATTGCCCAAGAACTACAGTCAAAACGTGATAAAATCACCGGAATCATTGTCAATAATGTCGCGGTCGTTGAGACGGAGAAATCAGTTGAGAAACTTCAAAGGACCCCTTCTGGTCTTCATGCTTACGGGTCTGTGGATGTCGCGAATAAAAAAAACTTGGCTGTTTGCGTGCGTTTTATCGATGAAGACTTGGGTACACCGATCAGCAAATTTTGCAAATAATATGAATGAGGGCGGTTGATTGTTCTTATAAGAAACTTTTCGCTGCACTTGAGATGTGCTCACAGTCCCATCGAATCCCTTTTCGAAATATCAGCTCATTATCCACAGATAACGAGCCGATTATAACGGGAGAGAACGATCCACCGGCCACTTCACTTATAAATTAATGTCCTGCCTTCTTTTCCCGCTGTGTCACATAAGTTCATTGGCGGCAATGCATGCAGGTAAATTTTTTTCAATTATCATTCCAAATTTGATCCAAGATGTAGCCACTTTCTGCCGCAAAAGTGCAAAGCGTGATAACATTGCCATTGATGTAGCCAATGACTTAGGCATCGTACCCAAACGAATTTTATCCTTGTCCGGCACGCGATGGCTGCAATTGCAGCACTGCACTCGGAGGATTCTGGAAGAGTGGGAAAGAATTGAGGAAGCCTTATCTCGTTGCGCGAAAGAGAGGAACAAGAATCACAAGCAAGTCTGTGTCGTTGACATTGTAACGGAAGCACATGAAATCTGTCGCAGTTGCACGCCGTGCAAAAAAATCACCGGCCACGAACTTGTTTATGATTAGGAACAATGATGAGTTAAAGGCTTACTCCCTTTTTTTGGGAGATGCTCGCCGAAATTTCAATACGTCCAATGCATCATTCCAAACGAAGAGCACAAAAATCCAAGATGTGTATCATGATACATTGGATCTGATACACAAACTTGCCGAGAGATTTGTTCGAAAACCTCTCCCAGAAATCCCGGAGCAAATCCTGAACCTGGATTTGTTCGATGAAGGTAATTTGCGGATCGATGATGAATTCATAGATCTTGGATGGAAGTGCGAAAATTCTATTTCCCAGTCCCTGAAGGGAATAAAAATGTTGGCAGGTCTTATTTCTACTTTGGAGGTAAATGAGGACGACCGCCAAGATCAATTACCTCCTCTCGAAGCACGGTAGAGGAACCATCTCCATTCCGAGGTTGTTACTGATATTCGGAACAACTGTCTCAATTGTTGTCATACAGCAATTCTTCAATTGTCTGAACGACTGAATTTGATATCAGATTCCTTTTACCGACACCTTTCCGTATTGAAAGCGGAATCCGCGCTATTTGGAGATCGGGAAGAGTCCTTCGAATCTGTGGCTTTTGTTGCGGAACGTTTTCGGAGCTTTCGAAATGTGGTGTTATAGAAGGATGCTTAGAATAAAGTGGATAGAGGAAGTAAAAACTGAAGAAGTACTTGAGAAGGTGAATGAAAAAATGAGTCTTTTGGGACATGTCGTGAAAAGAAGAAGTAATCTGATAGGACACACATCTAGGCACGATAGCTTATTGAAGAGAATATTGGAAGGAAAAATGAATGGTAAAACTCGCAAAGGTAGACCTACACTGTAAAAAGAAAGTCTTAATCTGTTTGCATCTTAATTTCAGACAATGCTTTTTCCATTGTGTCGGCGATTATTTTTTCGGCTTAATTTGTTTGCATCATAGATTCAGCCATGAAATAAGCTGAATTTAAGACTTTCTTTTCACAGTGTAGATTGAGTTATATGAAGCAAATTATACAAGATAAGGGTTGTCGTAGATATGTAGAAATTAAGGGTCTAGCGGATGATAGACAGGGTTGGAGGATTTCATCAAACCAGTCATAAGACTGATTACTTCATGATGATGACTGTCAACTGGTTTAGCTTCATTTTGAGTTCCATTGAATTGAACTTCTAGATAAAAAACGAAACAAGGAATTATTATTATTTTTCTTCCATACTGAAAATTCACTGGAACTCAAAATGATGTTAAGACCGGCAAAACATCAGGGTCTGAAAGACTGTTTATTCGTACTGGGAGAAAGGGTCTAGTTAAATATTCGACAGCTTGGAAATTTAGGCACTGCAAATAAAAACTTAGTTGCGTCGACTAAATTTTATTTGGCACAACTCAATTTTTTATTCCCATTGGATAGACCATTTTATTCGTATTTCAGACAACTAGACTTTTATTTACCCCAGCTATAATCTAGCTGACGTGAATGAAAATCTAGCTGTGGGAATTAACATTTAATTGCCCTACCTAGGTACCTTTCTTTCAGTGGATGTACCCAATCGTAATCACGGAAAACGTAATGTGTAATCTTTACATGCTTGAAGATTTCTTCAAATTCAGTGCATTTCCGGGTAGATTTCCAATTGGAATTTTCAGTTTCTTATGATCGAATAAAGGATTCACTCCAGTGTTCTTGGATTTTCAATTCTTGCTACATCATATGACTATTTAATTAATGTATAAACGGGAAGGATAAATTTGCTAACACAGTGAATGGAAGTATCAAATATAGAAAAACTAATTATTTCGCTTTGCTCTCTCAGCAACCAGGTGGCTGCACGCTACACACGGTACACCAAAAAAAAAATGTAGTGGAGCCAACCTCGCGGCGAGTTGAAATTCGGCGAATCTCACCGCGAAGTTGAGTTGACTGAATATCAATTGAAGTGAATGCTTATTCGGTCAATTCAATCAATATTCAGTTGACTCAACTTCGTGGCGAGATTCGCCGTATTTAAACTCACCTCGAGGTTGGCTCCACTACATTTTTTTTCAGTGTACACTTGACATTTCTGCCACATGTAACAGCAAATTTTTGGCTGGTTCAACGAAAACGTTTGCTGTTCTATACTTAGTACCTGGATTTGCTGCGTCAGCAAATTTTTCTTCTCCGTTTATTCGGGTGAAAATAAATCAAACTGCCAGTGATCACTGGATGCAAATAATTCGAGTGTGGCCAAAAGAACAATCCATACGTCAACCAGATAGAAACATGTCAAATACAAATATAGCACACGTATGGCTCAATCGACATACACAATCCGACAGTTTCAAGTCGTTGTGACCATACATGGGTCATATTTATTCGCGACTTGCCTCTGTATCGCCAACGTATATGTAGATTCCTAAGTCCTGACAAGGCCTAAGAAATACCACAAATCATTCTACGCAGGTTCTTTAAGACAAAGTGTACAAAAACATCTACATGGAAGAAAGCGCGTGATCATATATATATATATGTATGAGCAATTATCCACCTGTGTTTGAAAGGGAACGTCGAATCGGAACGTTGAAATTCTCTTCCGTTTTTTTATTTGATTGAGCGGCATCAATAATTTTTGTTCTCCCATTTATATCATCCAGATGGATTCGGACGAATTCATCTGCTCTCAGTCGGCGATCAGTTGTCTTCAAAAGATTGTTTTTAATCTTATTAAATTCACCTTCCACGGGCGCACTAGAGGCTGGAATACGGCCGTAGCCAAATTTCTCGTGACATATACAAGACCATACGGGTAATATTTTAAGATCATTTTGCAACAGTCTTTTTGCCAAAGGCGGAAAATAGTGTGCGTTATCGCGATCTCCGTTTTGTGTCAAGAATGGTTCGACCTCTTCTTCATTCAGTTTTTGAGCCCATTGTTTCCACAAACTCGCATCTTCTCGGCTTTTATTTCCGGTTTTCACTGCATCCCACTGTTCAGGTTTTTCAATTTCATTTTCTTCATCTGTCCTTTCATTTTCATATTCCAATAACATTGTCTCATATTCAGTGGTAACATCTACAAATTTACAAATTCAGGTGTTGATCTTTTTTTTCTCAATCCACTACTATGCTAAATGAATTGATATCCCATTAGAAATCCCTACACCGTAAAAAATATTCGAACTTTTTCTATGCACTTTGTACATGAATTCTCTCACTTCTGCATAGGAAAAGAATTTTCCATGACGTATATAGGAATTCGCATACAACAATATTCATTTAAGACTTCATATATGTGTGAATGAAGTTTCTCATGAAAATTTCTCATATTGTACTTGAGGAAACTAATAATTTGTTCCTGAAAATTCTTCAACTGTAGAACGTTTGCAAAATGATGTAATTAATTTTCTCAGTTCGCAAAGACCACCTCAACAGAAACGATTACATCTACACGAAGAGAAAAATACAGTTGGAATTACTGTGGTACACGGAAAAAAATGTGTATGGTAGAACCAACAATATAAGAATTGTTAACATTTTATTGTTGGTTATACAATCATTTGCTGTCCTCACAGCAACAGCACATTGTTTTTTTAACAAGAATTGTATTGTCGAAAATCTCTGGTTAAAATGACAATATGAGTTGCCGTTTGAATTCACAATAAACATTGTTGATTTGACAAAACAATATCAAGCAGCGAGCACGATAAGTATCATTGAATTAACAAAAGAAATTGTCATAACGAAATCCATTCATTGTCGAAGCTATATATTTTGAACATATAAAACGGAATAATTAATCCCATGAGGAATTAATTTTGACCCATCACGGGAGACGGTTGAAAATAATATCCAAGTGATATACATTTTCCCATTAACCTTTCTTTGAGGAAGTTTTTCTTGAATCCACAAACACGAAAATCAATTCCAATTTCTGATTGATCAACAAACTTTACATGAGTTTCATAAACAAATTTGACAAGTTTAATTCATTCCTGAAAAAATTCCTGTGATTCAAACACTAATTCATTCTTTTAACTCGCACAATTCTATGTTTGCCTTGAATATATTTTCATCGTAAACTCTGAACAAAGTCGAGGATTACAATAAATGGCAATTCAAATACTCAGTTGTCATCTTGGGGATCTGCTAATATAATAAAGGCTTTGTTTCCTACTCAGAGGACCCGGGTTCAAATCTCGTTCTGGGGCAACTCTCCAATTGTGCACCTTAAAATCCGCTTTCCTTCACAAACGAATCAAGACAAATCGTGATAGAATGTTTGTAGAAATAAATTCGGACGAAAAATGTTTTTCCTCAATCAGAAGTAGTATTTTTTAAATATTTAGATATAAATTATTCATATAACTATATAATATTGCAAAATTGAATATTTGAATTGTTAATACTCTTGACAATATAATATTGTTGCCAGTTGAGCAATAGTGACGGTCATATTTTTACGATATTTATTGTAGGTTGATATATTACAATAGTTTTTTCCCCGTGTACATCAGTATCCACAGACAAGATTGGAATTGACAGGAGAAATTACGGCATTTTCATCTAATTCTATGTAAGCCCACAGTAATTTATTATGATTTCCAGCACAATATTTATTAAGTAATGAATTTTCCTAAAAAACCATGAATTCCTGAATTTGAATGGCAGGAATTCTTACTGTGTGAATCAGGAAACGTACATATGATTTCTCTTTCTTTCCCGGGATTATAGTCTCTCGTTTTCTTAAAGAAACTATTTTACTGTGTGAAAATATAAATTTTCATGAAAATCCAAACTCGGTCCGGCGTTAATATGAAGCACAGTAAGAACAATTGTATTTTACATGGAAAATTCTCTCCGTGTATCTAGAGCGAAGAAATATCGGTATTGCTTCAATAACTGAACCAAACGGATTGTCCTAGGAACGATGCAGTATTGCTGCTATCTGTTCTAACCACACTTCAGATCCTTACAATAACCTTACATTTTTTCAGTATACTGAGAGAAGGATTTGGTTATAGTGACCAGGATTTAGTAATACTTACCAAATCTCAAGATTGGATATGGCGGAACAAATGTTTAGTTATATATACCATATCGTTTATTTGAAAAGGACCTTGAGAAGGGGACCAATATTTGGTCATAGTTACTAAATCAATGGTTCCACGAAATCTAGCATTGATTTGGAAGCGACAACGCATTTCAATATTTGAAGATGACATAACCTCAAAATCAATGTACCGTACAGAAGAGAATAGGCTATATACTTCCCAGCTAATCTTGAACAATTATTTATACCGTACAGAAATTTCAAGTTGACATAATACGGTGATATGTATTCGAAATCATACACAATATGCAAGAAGAATAGCTCTTGGTGTGCCGTCGTTTTCTCATCAATTTTAGTATCACTCGTACACCCATTTTTTGTTGAACTTGAGTTTTATAGTGCCACATCAAATGGGGAATCAAGAATTATTCTTCAAACTTGGAAATCACTCATGACTTAATTGTGACAGTATCGAATTCAACTTCAGTAAAATGTGTTAACAAATCACAATTTTAACTACAGGATGACGAAATTGGCTCATGGTACCAACGTCGAGAGTTTTTGAGTTTTTGAATTTTGTTTGCAAATACTGATGTAAAAGCGTGGTTTTTTAGGGAAAGAGGGGAAGAAGGAAATATATAAATATATATATGTATAATAAAAAAAGAATATGGTAATTGAAAATCTTACTATTAGCGCTACAAGGCAAACTCATAAATGATTTACATGGAAGTTTATTGAAAACCCCCAATGAGGAATGCAAAAAAAATGTGAGCGTTATGAAATTCCTAACTTTTCCCTTTCCCTTTCTGACGGTTCAGTACAGAGAACAATAAAAATAGAAATATATTCTGCATCCAACTTGTAAGGGAGATGTACATGATTAAATATGAAAAATCTATTCTTCAACACTGATTCATTTTCTTTATTAACAATTTGGTGTCATTAAAGCATAAATTATTTGAGTGTCACATAGTTATCATAGAAGAACACTTGATCAACCATATTTGAAAATTTTCCACTGATTCCTCCATTACATAGAAGTATAAATCAAGACGATAATATTGCTATTGAAAAACAAGATTGTCAACATTTAGATAGTTCCAAAGTTGGTGATTATATTATCGACTTCATTTTCACAAATAACAATATATGGGTTTCGATCTAAATTATTTTCCTCGGGAACAAGGAGATATTTTAAATGCGATTTCTGAAATATGATGAGCAATGTAATGAAAAAATGACACGTTTATACGTGTTTTGATTTCATATTTGAACTATGTTTCTTTTACCTTAAGAATTATTCTATAACAAAGTTATTGATTGCAAAACAAAGATTAGAAATTAATGCTATTTTTTTATTATGTAGTACACAATAGTTATAATTCAAATCATATCTCTACGGGATATGACAAGACATCCATTCGCTAATGTATGGATTTTCATAGGTCTTACGTATTTATGAAAATCAAATGTAAAGAATTTTTCTCTTGTTTGCCCATTCCTCGGTAATACGAGTTCATATCCTTTTTGATGATTATTGAAGCCGATAGTGGTGGATTCAATATATGCGAATAGAAAAATGTGCTTATTGGAAATTACACGTGAAATGATTCCAAATATCGGATGATTTTCTTGGTCATTTCGCAAATGTATTGCGTATTGTGCTTTGTAAATGGTACCATTTACTTTAACATAAGAAAATTCAAAGAAATGAGAATTAGTGATTATTATAGTATTCTCATGAGCCTTGTTACGTTGAACTTCGATTCTACGACCGAATTCCACATTATTTTCGAAACCTTCTTTTTTAAAGAATGTATAACTCAATTCCAATTGAATTCTACTTGCTAAGGTGAATAAAATGTTCCTCACAGACGCAGTTATTTCAGCATACTTTTTGGGTTTCCTGTGAAAAGCTTCGAACTTTGAACACGACATGTATTTGAGTGGGCCCATACTTTTGATACAGTTGGGATAATGGGTTAAAATATGGAATTTTGGTTTCAGAGGTTCATTGAATAATTCAATGTAAAAAGCATTGTGTGATTTGATCAATTGCTGTAAATAAATTATATCTTGCTCTGTGATACTCGAGGCAGTTACAATATCTACAATTTCAAATCAGATTAAGTACAGCTCCCAGACATCATCATTTTCATCAACAAGATCACCGATAATTATACCTAAATACAAGATCAACGATGACATTTCTGCAGCGGAAATAATAATGTATCCATCATGAATGTGTTTAGGATTGATTGCAGAGACTTTATTGCCACGGTCTGTTTCGCAATAATCGAAATATTTCAAATGATCATTTAAAAGATCCACTGTAAAATATTTTTTTGTTATGCAATGATGAAGGATTTTTGCAATATCGTAACGACAAACACCCAAATACAAATCATGCATCAGGTCACAAGAAACGTTCGTTACGTAATGAAAATATGGAATTTTATCGAATAAACAATTTCCTTTCACACCATGACTGAGAGTTTCTAAATCTTTTTCATAATTATTTTTATTTTGGAGCAATTTTTCATTTTCTATGCAAAGTTTATGTGTCTCTTTTTTAGCTGCGCGACAAAATCGACAAAAATAGTTACTAACAAAACTTTCATTGTAACCCTGCAGGCTGTTGAGCGCTAAATTATCACCCAATAAGCCCATTAATACAAAATGTACTTTATAATTCTGTTGGTGAACCGATATTGTGATTCCTTCTTCATATAAATACGTAAATTCATCAATGATCTCCCTGAAACATCTGTCACTCCTGAATTCTTTGAGGTCGTTGCTATAAATGAATTGTGTTAAAAAGACACTACTCACATTTGGAAAAAATTCCGGTGGTAAAGCTGCAATTGAAAAGTAGAGGCCGCCAATTTTATGTATTCCAGCAGCAGTCGAGAGGGGATCACTGATTTCAAAATCATCGTAGTAAAGATTTAATGGTATAACTATTTTGCCA
The DNA here is from genome assembly GCA_018340375.1 of Gonatopus flavifemur. Classification (NCBI taxonomy): domain Eukaryota; kingdom Metazoa; phylum Arthropoda; class Insecta; order Hymenoptera; family Dryinidae; genus Gonatopus; species Gonatopus flavifemur. The sequence goes on from JAFFJZ010000004.1 coordinate 24,373,320, forward strand.
TTGAAGTTTTTGGAAATTTCCCTCCAAACTGTTCCTTGAAATAAACTACTATAAACTTCTGTTCCATATTTTTCAGACACAGAAAGTTCATTTCGAATAAACTTCATTATTTGATCATACACATTAGGCAATTCTGAATATATTTTGAGTATTTCACGTAAAGGAACAAATTGACCAGTACATTCCTTTTTTGTCCACACTGTAGTATTGCCTAATCTTGTGTCATCGCTTATTTCTCCAATTACGAATGAATCAGGCGCAATAAAACAATTGGATGCTCCTATAGATTTCAATCGTTTCCATTCAGAATTTAAATGTCCAAAATGATCAATTTGAATAGTACTTTCTACATATTTATGGAACTCTGCAGGAATGGTTGTTTTCAGTTTTTGTGACCATTCGACCGTTATATCTCTCATTAATCCTGTAAACTCGGATATAATTTCTTGTACAATTGATTGAGAAATACAATTATTACTATAAAGTTTCAACACAAAATTGAATATGCTATTATTGATATTGATATTGTTAGATTTAGTACAATGAACGTCGCATTGTTGCAGCAAAATATTTTCTCCGCTCGTTGAAGTTAACATTATTGAATTATTATAATTGATCTCAGTGGAATCAGAGTTTTTGTTTCGGTACGTAACACTGTTATCACATATTTTTTTAGGCTTTCAATAGAATTTTCAGAAATTGGAAAAACACCAGAAATATTAGGTGGTCGATTGTTTCCTTCGAGCTTCGCATCTGGAGTACACTGATGAACGTGTTTCTTCAAAGTGACAATAGATACAAATTTACGTTTACAATCAGTGTGAATGCAAGTATATGATCGTTGCATTGGATGTAGAATTTTGATGTGTTGTAAAACATCATTGATGGTACTGAAAAACTTATTACAAAATTTGCAATGCATTTTTGAGCTTTTCAAATCTTAAATTACACAATAAGTTATTTATGTTTAACCAATTTGTTCACACGATTCAAGGTATTATAAATGAATGGTATTTGAACATCTGAGGGAGTTTTGATATCATAAACACCCCACTGAAGAAAATACCAAATATTTTCGCTCTTCAACGGATATGCGATGTTAAATGTTAAAAATAGTTTGAAGAGAATATCGAGTCCTTTTAAAAATGTTGGGGCCTCGTACATAACAGAATCAACTCTGACGTATATCTTGTCTATGTGTTGTAAATCTGATCCCACGATGATTATAAAAGGTTGAAGAGTACATCCAAGTCCCAATATTTTATTGGTCTTTTGTTGGACTTCATTTTCAATTTCCCCTGGAATCTGTTAATAGATGTATGAAGTATGAGGAAACAAATTCTAATGACAAAAGAAACATAAAATTTTTCATACCTTTACGTGGATAAAAATACCTTCTCGTGCCTCAATGCGAGATGGTTTCCAATTAGCATTCCCTTTTTTCGACTTTTTCATCACAACTTTTGTGGATTTTGGAGCTAGCAAACTTGCAAGAATTTGTAGTTGGGTACTGTGTTTTGTATCTACAATAGCATTCATTAGATGTAAATTTTACATGAATCATAACTTGACTTTGTGAACGGAGATATCTGAATATACCCTGTGGTAAATTTCCACCACCAGCTTCCAGTAATTTGATGTCGATTTCATCCTCGGTTCCCAATTTACTTTTGTATAAATCAAAAACTTTTGAAAAAATGTCATCCCATTTTAAAATCAGTTTATCAGTTGTATTCGGGGATTGTTTCGAAAAATCTTTTTCAATCTGTGAAAATCCATTGGCTGTCAAGTGGTTACAGGGAAAATACTGTTCATATGACATAGAAATAAATTATTAGGGAAATACCAATTCATAGCCTTTGAAATCTTTGAGAATTGGCCAATTGTTAAAAATATCTGAAACACGAGGGTATTTATTTGCTCTAATTTCATTTGTACGCGAATCATAAGATGAATTCCAATGAAATTCTATTCCCGATTCTTCTCTGTTGTATCTCAACCAAGCTTTACTTTTACAAGCTTGATCACTTGCTAAATGGGATATGATAAGATTATGTTCAGTATAAATGAAAAACGGTAACAATAAATGAGAAAATCAAAAGTTTACCTTCTGGACATCCCCTGTCAACTGTACCGTTTTGTTCAGTTCCAATTTTTTTCAATATCAGTGCCTGACGAAGGAACTTCACTTTATTCCGAAATTTATCAACTAATTTCCCTTTTGAAATATCGGATTTATGGATCTTCGATTGTGATTTTTTACATGGTGATACGTAGTAGGTTTGAGTACATTCGTTGAGAAATAATTCAATAATTTTTAATGATGATTCTTCGAAATCCTCATTTGTTAATGAACTAGGAAGTGAATTATATATATATATTATCTAATCAGCAAAATATTAAGGAGAATTGAGCTAATACGTACTCAATATTATTCTTCAGAAAATATAAAGTGATCATGTCACAAATGTATCCTTGACATTGAGTACAGAGGGTTTGTTTGTATTTATAGATTGTCAAGATAGTTGAACCATACGGATGATCCTCTAAAACACAGCACAAGTCTAAATCCGCAAAACGGCTATATTCCCTTCTCTTCACTGGTTGCTCATTAGATATATCGAACTCTTTATGTATCGTGTTTTGACTTGTCATTAACGTTGCACTCACTAATTCCGGACAACCCTGAGTTGGATTTAGAAGATGCACAAGTGAGTTGTCATCATAACATTCTACGACATTTTCAAATCGCATATCTTGTTGATCATTATTAGAATTCTTGTTTGTTTCATCAACATCAATTGGAAATGATGAAATGGGTATAACTGTAACAGAATTCTTACTTTCAACCTGTGGAAAAAAATTGGAGCGTTATGTGTTTGTGAAATTCCATTAAATGAAATCAGTTTAAAAAACGATTGATACATCAAAAGACTGAACTTCTAAAAGCATTGAAATGTGAAATCTCTAAGTATCATGATTGAGAAAATTTCTTATGGTATAATTGAATCTGCGCTGAAAAAACTATTCACTTGTCGGGATTGAAAATTATGGTGAATACGACCTCAACTAAAGAATTTAGTCGCCTCAATTGAATATTAGTAGTTACAGTTTCTTCAACTGGGTATTTTTAGTACCAAGAAACAATATTTTGATTCAGGCAACTTGAATTTCCTGTTTGATATCGTTTTCAGTTACTACGACTGCAGAATTTTTATCAGCGTGAGTGAAATTCTGAAATGAGAAGTGAGAATAATTGCATAAACATATGTATATCATGTATAAGATTCATTCCAATGCCGATGAAAATCTATCTTATAAATATTCGAAGATTCCATGAACATTCTCGAAAAATTCTACATGTTTGATTCGTTAGAATTTTTCCCAGGTCCTTGGGAGTCTGTGAATTACAAATATACTGATTATTTTTGAAATTCAAAACTTCATACAGAATCATAGAAAATTATGATTTTCTTGGGAAATTATGAAATATTATAAATAATATGTTTTAACCAGGCATCATCACAAGCAAACAAAAAGTTGAATTCTATAAACCAGCAAAAAATCTTGAATTGAAAAGAATAGAAAAGAATTGAGATTGGAGAATCTGAATTCAAATTTTGGAGTCATAGAATTCATTTTGAAGAAATTCTATTCTGACGTATTCCAAGTGAAATCTTATTCCAAATCTGCTATTCAATTTTAATTTTCCTAGTGTCAAATTCAGAATGCAACTCCTATGTTGTGAATGGATGTTGTTGAGCAAATTGATATCGCGATTTTCAATTCTAGGACAAGACTTTAAAGAAGAATAGCAACTGAATTCCAGACACAGAATTAAAATCCAAACATTTCTGTTTCTTTCTATTCTTTTGATACAAACTTCGAATTGAAAAGAATTGGAAATAGGATTTTCCTATTCCCTTCCAATTCTTTTCTATTCCAGATTTTTTGCTGGGAATTCAATGAGGTCAGGATTTTTGAATTCAGAATAGAAAATTAGCATTCACATTGTTACGAAATGTTCAACTTTATCAATAACCATGACCAAAAAGCATTCGAAACAAGGTTTTATTCAATAAGGAAAGATGATCAGAATAGTACAGGATTTATGAGGAATAAACACATACATGTTGTCTGTATTTTTTTTGTAATCGTAGCCGCTGACCCAAACTCTTTATTATTTCTTTTTTGATCTCTTCTGGACTGGTTTCTATAAACTCACCAAGAGTCTCTATGTCCGTGATATCATTTGCTAAGGGCAAGGAAGTAATTTCGAAAAGCCGATGTAGTTAGACGTATACGGTTCATGCACCAGTGACGGAAGATATATAGAGGAAAAAGAGACAAAAAAATGAATATAGAGGAGAATTGTTACAGTCAATTATTGAGCATCATTCAAATCTTGCATGGAATTGATATCATAATAGAGTTACTGGATAACGATCTGATATCGAAGTAAAAAAAACCAGAAGTATACACATTCGTTCATGTAAAATGTGCACTTTCGGGCATACTTTATTCATAAATCACAAGCCGCTGGACAAAAATCATGGATTACAAGTTGTTGCAAAGGACGCTTCAAAGTATAGGTTATGTAAGCCAAGCTGCTATGTTATCTAATGTCACATCCATGTTTATGAATTCATTCGTAAAATATAAAAATGCTTGAAGATAATAATTGTACTCACCTTCAAAGATAGGAAATAGTTCCCCCAAATCCCATGAACGTAAGAACTGTTCCATACTAAACGTATCGATAAGATTACACTTGTAACACGGTCGTCCTCAAGCACGCCAGTTTCGTGAATGTGAACGTGAGTATAGATGGGAGCGCGAAAACAAACTGAAGTTATGAGCTCTGTTGTGAAGCCCATACATACAAGCTACGTAAACATAAGAACGGATGCGCAGAAATCGTATATGAAATCTACGCAGTCTTCCGTTTCTTACGTTCACGTCTACGAGACTTGTGTAGATAGACCTTCATTGGTCTGTCTAACATACACGCAAGGTACGCAAGGATGCGTAGAGTTCATGTACAGTTTCTGCGCATCGCGTCCTTATGTTTGCGTCAGCTGTGTAGTAGACCTTATATTTTGTTCTCATGTACATCTAGATCGGCGAAAATAATACAAGTTCCGTAAACGTAAACATAACACACGTCAGAATGATAACAAATTACAAACAGCAGATTTGGTAATAGTTACCAAATTCATATTTGACATAAAACAGTGATAATATTTGTTACAACTCCTTTGAAAACGAAGATGAAGTTGCAACAAATTCTTTCTTAAGTCTCATTTACGAAATTATGGTAACCTTGAACAAATCATTTGATAACTCTTCAAACAAATCGATGTGGTAACTATAACTAAATGCTTCCCTCAGTGTATAATAATCTTTTCTAAAATTGAATATCAGTTCCCGAAATTATCAATCTATCCGGTTTTCTTATCAATTGTGAGTCATAAGACTGCCAGTACAGACAAAAATTTAGCTGACAGTCGTATTAGAGCAGTTTCTTAGAAAGAAACAAAAAACAATTCGTCAAGACAGCAAAATCTGTTGCAGATATACAGGGTGTCCTAGAATTCGCGGACCGGATTTCACAGGTATATTCTGCAGCCAAAATGCAATAATTTCCCGTTTGGAAAAATTTCTTCCGACGCTTAGTTTCAGAAAACGACGCTTAGGAAAAAAAAAATTAAACTATTTTATCATTAATAGTTCCGAAGCTATAGCGATTTGAATTTGCTGAATTCTGATTGGCTGAAAGCTGAAAAATTTCCAATCGCTATAGCTCCGGAACTCTCAATGATAGAATAGTTCCGTTTTTTTCACAGATCCGCCATTTTCCAACTTAGCGAATGGTATTCAGCCCAAGTATGTAGCATACAGTGCCTTTGAATGATTTAGATTTGAACAAAAATCTAAAAATGCTCATCTCCAAAACTAAGCATCAGAAAAATTTTTTTCAAACGAGAAATTATTGCATTTTGGCTGCAAAATATACCTGTAAAATCCGGTCCACGATTCCTGGAACAACCTGTATACACGGTCAAAAAAACGTTGTTTTATCAACAAAAGGTTTCAAAACTGCGACGAGAATCTTTCTGAACACGCAAACACAATGCTGCATCAGCAAATCCACTCATAAAACCTAGTATAAGTAGATTGTTCGACCTAGACCATGCTAGTATGGACTGAACAAAACAAACATGACATATAATTGAAAATAACTCACCTGTGATTAAATACTTTAATTTAATTTTTTCTTTCTCGCATTCCGTCGGTTCTCCACTTGGTAACGAACCTTCCATCTCACATTGGGATATGATCAAAATCCCCCTCACAATATTTTCCGCAGCAGCAATAGAAGTACATCTGATCAATTGCCCTATGACCGCTACATAAAAAACTTTATGCCTGTGGGTGAGATCTTTTAAGAAACGAGCATACACCTTCAACCAATGTGCTACATCAATGCGTATGTAACACTGGGGTGAATCACTACTATACAACGCATGACAATACATTAGAATGGAAGGTAATGGTGTGAAAGTCTGGATTGCTCCTGTTAGCAAAGCTAGACTGCAGTCGGTAACAATCTCATCGGGATATGGGGCACCCGCTTTTTTCCATTTACGGAGCCAACTCGCGATCGATTCTGCGTCATGGGATTCGGTAATCATCTGTATAACGGAAAATTGGTTTCCTTCCCAATTGACAACACCGATGTACAAAAAAATGTGTTTGGAAAGTGTTTTATCTGGCTTCGTAATTCTAGCAACGACACAGCCTGTGGCATCAAGGCAGAGACAGGTTTTGCCTGCTGCAGCGTATTTTTTATGAACTTGGAGCTGATGATTAGTGTAATAATACACAGCAAGAGGGTAAAAACTAATATGATGGATGCTGTTCGGATTTAATCTTTGACCGATGAAATAAAGCGAATCAAAAATATTACTATCGACATATCGTGATTTTACTTTTTCATGCTTAATTTTCCGAAGTACATTTCCCTTATATAAAATTGGAGCCTCATCATCTCCTATGTCCATCAATTCTTTGGTCTTCGCATTCCTGTATGCGTCTACAGATTTCCCTACCGAATCCTCCCCAATTTTTTCTCTAATCGGTTTTCTGGCATATCTTTTGCCACATCTTTCACCGGTTTCACCCGTTCCTTTTGAAATCGAGCATTTAAAATACACTATTTCATCATCAATATCGCCTTGAATCAGGCATCGTATTTGACTGCCACAATTACAACATCCTGTAACAAAGAAATAGTTTTGTGACAAACTGAATTTTCATTCCCACTAAATCAGAAATTACGTTTTGCGTTAAGCGGTTAACAGGGTGCCCAGCGATATGTGGTTCAAAAATTCCCTGAATTTTCCCTGATTTCCCTGACCAGTATCCTAAATTTTCCCTGATATTCCGAAAAGACCTTAAAATGTGCTCAAAGAAAAAATTCATTGGATAAACAATGATTATGAGAGTGATTGCATCGTCCAAAAAGAAGAAATTGATATTAGTGATAATTGTAATGATGAAGATGTATGAATATGTATGTAAAAAAATGCATAAAAGTGTAATACGGTAAGATGACCTCTAAATGAGAATGCTCACTCTCTTCCTTCACCGCAAAGCAAAAGACCGTTCAAACGAGAAATAGGGTAATCGTTCTTATTGAGAGGTCTTCCTAAGCAGAAATTGATTTAAGGTCCACATCAGGCCTGATATGGACCTTTTATCAATTCCTGCTCGTTTTACTTAATACCACGGGGCATAAACCTGAATGAATAATCTTGAAACGGATATCAGTGCTGAAACTAGCAGCCGATTGTTATAGCTTTTGATACAATATTATTGGAACTTTGTTTCCATCAAGAATTGATTAAGTATAGACTGTTAAAAAAAATTATAAAGTTTTTTTCTTAAACAATTTAATAAACAGAATTCATGATAAGATATTGAATTCAATAATATCATTCTTAATTGATGATAATATCGTTCCCACATTGATTTTCACAATTGTCAAAAGCATGACTTAGAGTTTGAGATAAATTGACGTGGTTTCTGTAGTTACAACAAGAATTCTAAAATGATTCCAATGTGAAAACGTGAGATAAAGAAAAAAAAAGTTTGAAAATTCGCTTTTTTTCCCAAAACCCTAGGATATCTTGCCACAGGGACATTCTATGAAAAAACCGATGGCAGATTCTGAAAGACGAGTCAATTTTACATTCTACAATTTTTCAGGAGTTTTTTTCTCAGAAAGTACAAGCGTTGAAAAACGCAACGAAAAAATGTCATTTTGGGATTTGATGGGTTAATATGCGTTATGGGATTTTAGAATTTCTTATTAAAATTGAAAAGAAAATTTTCAGAATTGAGAATTATATTATTGAAATCAATATCATATTATGAAATTCAATAGATTGTGTTATGTTAAAAGTTTCATAACATGTTCATGAAACTCGAGGCAGATTTTTTTCACAGTGAAACCTATCTTTCCGTTCGAATGAAAATGTTACTCTTTTCAATGTAGAGTGGAATGTATCTAATGATGGGACTCGAATTCAATTTTTTCATTCGAGTGATTCGGTTTATTTTGAGAACCAACTTGAGTCAAATTCGAGTTACATGAAAAGTCGAATTGGTTTTTGGCCTTGAGTGAATCAGTTCATTTTGAAAATCACCACCCCAAGAGAATACGAATCTTCAAAAATATTCACACGGAGAAAAAAGTAAAGCTCAGATAACTAAACACTCCCGCAGTTTTTGTACACGTTCCTGCAGCACCAGTCATAGGACAATTTTAGTTGAGTTAATCACGCAGTTCCTCTGAAGCACCCAGCAGTTTCAGCGGAAGTTTTCTGATAAAACTGCTGGAGAGTCCCGCAGTTTTAGCATACCAGTAACAGGCTGAATTCTGCTCGCTATTATACAGTACAACTTGATTTTCCTCTCCGTGTAAGGAACGTTCGCGAACGTCCACACTGGGAGCCCAATTTTTTAGATTGGAAGTAATTTTTCTTTGTCCTCTTTCCAATAAATATTTTGTTCAATTAAAAAAACCTCAGTTGGAAGGAAAAAGTTTTCATCAAACTGAAACAAAGAATTTCCAAATTGGAACAAAAATGCATTCCTTCCTAAATTTGAAAAAAATTACTTCAATCCAATCAAAAATTTCTTCATTGAAATGAATTATTTTTCCCATTGAAAACAAGATTTCCCAGAATGAGAGCAAAGAAATTCTCTTCCGATCTAAGGAATTGGGTTCTCGGTGCACGAACATTCAGTCAATGGTTCTAAAAGTTTGTGTTTTCTTAGGGCATCTAAGTATGTTTTTCGTCCACCAAATTATTCGAAATTGAAACCATAAAGAGATCTGAAAATTTCAGGGACGATTTTCGCAATTTCATCTACGTTTGTGAAGAACCAAAATTTTTGATTTTGAAACAATTTTCGTCTTAATCACATAGATCGGTCATATGAGGAATAACCTCAATATGAGCTCCGATCTAGCCCGCACTTCACACTTCATAAAGTATGCTCTGACATTCTATTGCATTTTGAACTGTATATCAGAATGAGTTGATATATAGTGTTGAAAAATTTTAATGAATCGGATAATACATCAACTACGTTATAGAAGATGTTTCAGAAATCATTTAGGTTCTTGTGGGTCCTGATGGCATGTAAAATCTCAAAGGAAACCAATATGCTCTCCGAAAGGTCTAGAAAATACCATAGATAATTGTCATAGAGCAATCAAACTTTCAGTCCTGTATACAATGGATCCAGAAAAAATTTAATATTTCCTCTTGGAAATTCCCTTACTTTTCCCGTAGCAAATCCCTGACTCCTCCCTGATTTCCCTGATTCGCTGGGCACCCCGGGTTAAATATTGTTCACTGACAAAACAGAATAATTATATTAGTGGATCATTTTTTTCAATTCGATGGAGGGTTGGTCAAGTATAGTCTAATTGGATTCTTAGCATCTGATGCTTATTGACTGGGAATCGCATCCGAAATAATTAGATGGCATTACCAAAAATCAATCACAAAAATCGCATATGACTTGAGAATTTTAGAATAAAATTGAAGTTGAATATTTTGAAAAATAATACATATTTCAATAAAAAATCAGCAGGCGATAGCTGAAATATAGATGAGAATTCGAATTCAACAGTGGAAAAACATAGAATGTATGGATCTATTCGGGAGTATGTATGTAATGCAGCGAAATCCTTTCTCTTGACAGGAATATACAAATAAGAACATGGAAGTTATGCACGATTTTGTGTGATCATTTTTTAATTAGATAACTCTGCTTTAATTTTATAGAGAAGTGAATTAGGACTATAAAAATTATAACCACTCCATTGAACCCTTTTCTGATCATCTTCGTAAGGTGCGTATTTTTACGATTTTTTGTGAAACTAGAAATTTCATTAGAACTCTGATTGTATGAGTAAGTTCTTTTTACAAGAGATTCAAAATTCCGATCGGATTTGACTGATACCTTGAGCGGCTCGCAGAGTATACATACAGTCATTTGAATCCACATTTATCGATCCAAATTTATTCATAACTATATTTTAATTGTTTTAAGAAAAGGAACTTATTGTGCTCAAGTCTTTCATCAAATCAGAACAATACTTTTTGTTTGTCAAATTCAATTTCATCTTTTGCAAAAAATGCCAAATACTATGACTTTGAGGAGAAAAAAAGTTTACTACCACAGCAGAGCCAGATGATCGATACAGATTAACGAATTTTCCCGCTAGGCCAATTAGAATTTCCTGCCACAGCGAACTTGATTGCTGAGAAAGCAGAGTAATTAACTAAAATAGTGCTCCGGGAGAAATCAATTTATATCTAGTGGATGAAATCTACGTAGATCCAAAAAATGGGAAGATTAATGCGCTCCAAGTGGTCTTGAATCTATTTAGATCTGTGAAGATCTAATTAATTTTTCTCAAAAATACTTGATACTCAGAAAATATCTCAAAGTGGAAGGAATAAGCAATTGATGCAAGCAAATTGCAATTAATTACGTGAAATTTTTGTTGATTCAGATCTATGTAAATGTGACTAGATCTAACTAGACCTATCCACTGACAAATAGATCTACATTCTCCATTTTTCGGATCTAACAAGATCTGATTAGTTCTACGTACATCTAAATCACTTTTTCCCGGAAACTTTTTCGCTAGGATAGGAAACAAAACTCACTATTCTATACATAATAACTCAATTTGCTGCATCAGCAAATTTTTTCCTCTATTCGTCTCAGAATAAAATGGATAGACAAAGTCAAAAATGAAGAAGTACTCGAGCAGATAAATGAAAAAAAGAAATCTTTTGAAACACATCGTGGAAAGGAGAAGCAATCTTATAGGACACACATTACGGCATGGTAGTTCATTGAAAACAATATTGGAAGGAAAAATGAATGGTAAAACTGGTAAAGGTAAACCTAGATCAAGTTATATGAAGCAAATCGTACAAGACAAGGGATGTAGTAGATATGTAGAAATTAAACGTTTGGCGGATAATAAACAGGGGTGGAAGGTTTCATCATACCAGTCGTAAGACTGATTACTTGATGATGATGATTCGTCTGCTAAGTTTGAAAAACCAAGTGAAAACTACTCGCCATTGATGGTACCACTTTTGGCATCAGAAGATATATAGTGACTTTTGGAATTTAAGCCACACTTTGAACCTGTGCAGTGCCAAATCTTCTCAGAAATACTCTCTTGCCATATTCCAGGCTTCAACACTTTCCACATTTTTTCACGTTTGCCTTCTTATACTGACGTTTGTAAACTCTTTCGGTAATTAGCTTATTGAATTCGTTCTTTGACATACTGAACATGAATTCTCTGATACATCTGCTTTCCTGTTCACTAACATTCATAGAACTATCTGGCGAGGGTTCATCTTCGGTGGGATTCGAATGATTTGATTCGTCCAATTCATTTTCGAATAGCAAAGACCTCAATCCACGACGATTTTGAGATATCAAAGAATAAATTGCTCCAGGTTTTAATTTATTCTCTGAATCTTCAGAAATATTTATCCACGCATCTGCCGATTTGGACACTAATTTATTTTGTCCTGCTATGATTTCACACTTGTACCTCTCTATCACTTTCTTTACTTGATCGTAATCCACTTGCGGGGGACGACCTGCCATCGTTATTGAATTATGGAGCACTGATCGATAGGAGCGATCTAGGACGAATGTGAAATAGTTGAGACGACTTAACCCTCCGTTACTCGCGTGCCTCTGCCGGACATCGTTACTCGCGCCGCGGCGATCCGCCGCAATGTTAATTTTTTTGCAGCGTTGCCAAACGTATTGCAAATTATAGCGCCATTTTCAAATGCAGAATCTTCATTTATCACTGTACCCATTATATCTAGATGAATGAATTTGGAAAATCCATTAAATAAATATAATGATCACAAATTTTAATATTCAGCAATTCAACATGTACAAAATATCTAAATTGTTCATAAACATGTATATCATAAGTCGTTCAATGGATTCCCATACCGCACAAGTCTTCGCAGAGCTTCCGTTATTCATCATGAATATTTTGAATTCAAAATGAACTCCTAATGAATGACTTAATGTTGAAAAAAAAACTCATAACAACACTTCATAATGAATTCTTCGGGCATTCAGTACGTTTTCATTTTTAATTTCATTGAATTCATTATCAATCGCATAACGGGGAATCTTCTAGAGGTCTTAGGGAAGTTCCTATGAATTCAAATTGAGCATTTGTGCTGACTGTGTTATTAATATTCTGATGAAGATTGAAAATGAATCAATTTCATTTGATTGAAATGGATATGATGATGATTTTACACAACATGAAATATTCATGCACATACGTTTTTATTAAAAAAAATTATGTAGGAAGTTTTCCAGTACAGGTTAATTTGAAACAAAAAAATATTCACTGGATTAGAAGAAATTTTATCTTGAAGAAAAAAATTGCAAGTTTTATTCTCAATATTGGTCATTCGATTTTCAGAAAAAAAATATTTTGCACTATGTGAAGTTTTTTCAAACTCAATCAACCCATATCTTTGACGTAAGTTTTAAATTATTCTATCTCAATAACTATAATATCACAATATAATTATAATACCACAATATCACAAATTCTTCGCAGTCTTTTAATAATAGTACATTCAAACACGTTATAATTTTTTATAATTATTGAAAACAGAAACCCATACAAATCTACGTACGTTTGAGAGAGATTTTATTATTCTTGAAAAAAATTTGGGAATTTTGCTTTTCCTTTTCCGATTTGCAAAAGAATATTTTTCATCATTTAAAGATATTTAGAACTTGATATTCAAAGGTTCTTGAGTGAAAAGCTCCATATTATCACATGTTGATAATCATAATATCACAAACTTGCATAATGAAAATTACGAGACTTATTAAAATTTAACTATAACTATAATAGTTTTATATAACTATAAAACCTTGTATATGGAACACATAACTTCCCTCATCTGCTCGCCATGATTTCTCTGACAGTTGATCAATTGAATACGAAGTATGGCAACGTCGCATAGGAAAAACACTACCGTATCTGCACGCACTGTGAGCGGCGCGCCGCTTTTTCTAATGACCTCAACATTAAAATGAAAATTTCTCGTACTTGAATGTAATAAATATGATTAAAACCCTTACTGTTGTGTACTAGAGACTATCAACTAAGAATTCCTTGATCAGCGTTAACCTATTTTCGATGGTTGAATATGCACAAGGATTTAAAATGAAAAGCCGGCGTCGCGCTCATAGCGCGAGTAACGGAGGGTTAACTACGAGACGCATCAAGAAAAAATGAAGCAATAACAAGAAAGACGAGGATTGGAAGTCTTTAGAGTCTATTAGTAGCGCGCATTGTTTATATCTATTGAGAGGCAAGACCGCGCGTGAATTCGACAGCATAAAAAAACACGCCGCTCAATGGACGTAAACATTGTGCGCCTCCACGGCGGTAACATCGAAGAACAAAAACTAGTGTGTTCAATCAGCTCACAATGTTGGGGAATTTGCAAATTCCTGTGAAGATTATTTTGATGGAATTGAGCCTTTGAATAAAAAAACTGAGGCGTCGCATGCAATAACCAGACGTGCGCTCGAAAACACGTGAAACTATTGTCCAAGCCGTGACATCACATGCCAAAATCAAAATGTGGAATTTCGAGAATTGAAAAGTACTGGATGATAGGTATTGGAAAACCAATCTAAGTCTCTTGATACCATTTTTTGCTATCATCAATAGTTATTAAGTCAACAAATGAAAACTTCACTTTTTTCAGATCAAAAATCAATGTTTTTCAACTTTCAACTCGGTCATTTTTCGACGGATCAAGATAAATCTTATGGATTCTGATTTGTAAGACTTCCCCAAAGACAAAAGTGTCGTGAAAGTTTGTGAAAATTGATAGCAAGTCAATGAATTTTTATTTCTAAGTAAAAAATCACGTTTTCCATGCTCCGCATTGAAAAGTTGATGGGGAAAGTATGAGCTACAGAAAACTTCCAGCGACGAAGTTGTTTGTTACTGTATGACAAAACTTTTCGAGAATTTTCAGATCGATTGGATGGTTGGATGACAAAATACAACAATTTATTCATCAACGCACAAGGGAAATTTTTCACGACCTTGCATCGTTTACCGACTGAATTCAGTGTCCATAAAGATAACCATGTCCACTCAATTTTTCAACCTGGGTTCATATTTTTTGGATCAGAGAATTCGAATATCGACCCATTATTGCAAGATTCGTTATTCGCTATTGTTGAAGAAGAATGTCAATTGTTTACAACCTTGTTATGGACAAAATTACAGAAAAATTGACTTAACAAAAATAAGTATCTTGTCTTGTTAGGCATAAGTTCTGTACGAAACATTCCTGCGATTTCTCAATTATTTATTTGCACACACTGAGAGAAATAATTACTATTACGAACAACATATTGTCATGTTCCGAGAAATTCATTCCTTGAAAAATATATATCGCTGATACAATAAAATTTTTCCCAGATTGAGAATGTAATTCTTGAATGGAGGAAATAATTTCTCGGTTTAAGAAGGTTTTTCTTGGGCCTACGACACATTCAAGAATACATCTCTTTGGAGTGAGTAATTATTTCTTCCAGTCTATTATTATTGTATTTCATAAAAATTATTCGCTCAAATTATCGGTATTATGGGGAAATTGTTCGGATAAAAAAGTGTCTTTTCTTGAAATTAAAAAATTTCGGACACATCACTGTTCATTAAAATAATCATATCTCAGGATATGTATTAATCATATTCGAACAAACAATTGAGAAATTGCAGAAATTTTTCGTACAGAACTTATTCCCAATAAGATGAGTAACTTTTTTTTGTTGATACAATTTTTCTCTAATTTTGTCCATAACAAAATCACTGTTGGACATTCTTGCATTTAATTTAATGTTTTTGCTGGAAGTTACTTTCAAGGACGTTCATGAATCCAGTTCCAGATGCATTAGAAATTAAATTTAATGTGAACTGTAGTATCATCTACAGTTGTTTCATGCTCTTGTACTTTAGATGTGATGTAGAATGTGTATAAACCTGAATTCATGTACATGATTGGAAAAAACTTCCAAATATATCTAACATTGAGAGTTATGAACTATCCACATCATTATTTAACAAGCATGAATGGGGAATCTTGCAATAATGGGTCGAAATTCGAAATCCCTGGCCCAAAAAACAAGGACCGAGTTGAAGAATTAAGTGAATATCCTTCTTTCTACGGAATCTGATATTTAGCCGTTTGAAGACGGATTATCCTGATGAATTTCCCTTGCGCGTTGATGAATAAATCGCTGTACTTTGTGAACCAACAATCCAATCGGTCTGAAACTGTTTAAAGAGTTTGTCAAAACGATAACGAACAACTTTGTCGCTGGAAGTTTTTTGTGGGCCATACTTCCCGCACCACTTTCTCGATGCGAAGCGTGATGAAGGTGATTTTTGCTACGAATGAGGAATTTATTGACTGATTATTGATTTTTACAAACTTTCACATTTTCGTTTTTGGGGGAGTCTTACGAATCGGAATCTATAAGATTGATCCTGATTCGTCGGAAAATGACTGAGTTAAAATGAAGTTGAAAATTGAAAACATTGATTGTTGATCTCAAAAAAGTGAAGTATTTCTTTCTTGTCTCAATAACTCCATTGATGATAGCATGAAATGGTATCAAGAAACTTAAATTGGTTTTCCCATACCTATCTGCGAGTACTTTTGGATGTTCGCTACCAGAAACACGTTGCATAGAATTTGTCGCTCGACTGTTTCTGGTCGTCCGAATTCAACACAATCTGTGGATACGTATAGAAAAGCGATCCCTGCAATTTCCGCCAGCACAATTGCATTTGAATTGACTCAGATTCATGGAATTCATGATTTCTCGTGGATCTGAATTCGTCGCTCCCAGAAAACCTTGCATAGAATTTGTCGCTCGACTGTTTCTGATCCTCCGGAGTGCACACAATTCGTAAATACGTATATAAGGGCGATTCGCGGAATTTCCGCCAGCACAATCGCATCTAAATCGATCTAGTGTCATGAAATTCGCGATTTTCCGTGGATTTGAATTTGTCGCTACCAGAAAAACCTCGCATAGAATTTGTCGCTCGACTGTTTCTGGTCCTCCGGATTCCACACACTCTGTCAACACGTACATAAGAGTGATCTTTGCAATTTCCGCCAGCACAATCGCATTTGAATTGACTCAGATTCATGGAATTCATGATTTCTCGTGGATCTGAATTTGTCGCTCCCAGGAAACCTTGCATAGAATTTGTCGCTCGACTGTTCCTGGTCCTCCGGAGTCCACACAATCCGTAAATACGTATATAAGTGCGATTCGCGGAATTTCCGCCAGCACAATCGCATCTCAATCGATTCAGTGTCATGAAATTCGCGGTTTTCCGTGGATTTGAATTCGTCGCTCCCAGAAAACCTTGCATAGAATTCGTCGCTCGACTGTTTCTGGTCCTCCGGATTTCAAACAATCCGTAAATACGTATATAAGGGCGATTCGCGGAATCTCCGCCAGCACAATCGCATCCAAATCGATCTAGTGTCTTGAAATGAGAAAGTGACTATCCTTCAAACACTCAATTTCATCGCAACAAGGAAAAAAATTCAAAAATAAAAAAAAATCAATTTCGATTTCTCAAAATTTTTTCGAATATTCAGCAACTGTTTAGGACTTTCTCCTGAGCTAATCTTCGGAGAGAACTTCTCAAAACATGAACAACTCACATATTTCCATAAGAGACAGGTAAACAAAGAATGTTCAATTTTTTCCCGTGACTCTTATATATAACATATATATCAGTGGCAGAAAATCCTGTAAACCAGCCTATTACCTGTATGTGACATGATTGTGACATATGGAATATATCCTCCAAATTCATTCACAATTGTCATATTGTTCCTCGTATCGTCAGGTGCATCAGTTGGAAATCCTGACGGCATTTGATTACCGTGTTACGTAATTTCCATTTTACGTTTCGTAATCTCGATGTAACATTCATGTAACCGTTTTCTTCGGATTGTAGTCCCAACGTCATCCCCTGCACATCTGTTCGCATTTTGTATTGCGTCAATATGCCTTTGACCATCATATTCTTCCACCGAATTTCGCTGGAATTCAATATTTCAATCCTCAAACTTAAAATATTAAATATCTCAGCAACCAATGAACGAATTCAATTCTTTCCAACGTATATCGAGAGCGA
This sequence comes from Gonatopus flavifemur, assembly GCA_018340375.1. Taxonomy (NCBI): domain Eukaryota; kingdom Metazoa; phylum Arthropoda; class Insecta; order Hymenoptera; family Dryinidae; genus Gonatopus; species Gonatopus flavifemur. Next base: position 24,391,174 of record JAFFJZ010000004.1, read on the forward strand.
CAAAAAAGCGACAAATTCCTATACAATTCTTTTTTTCTTCTCATCCCTCTGAACCGAGATCGTGCTAGCGGAACGGTTCCGTTAGCACGACCTCTATTATTTCGGAATCGCAAAGAGCCACAAATTCGGGATTGGTGTTACAAATTAGCGACAAATTCCTCTGTAGGTGTTTTTCGATTTTGCTCATTTGGTTGTTCCAGCGTAACGGACGTCATTTTCTGTCGTGACCGATGTTGAAACTAAAAAAAGAAGTGTGAAAGATGAGTGTAAAATTATTGGATGCAATTCTCATGAAGAGAATCTCATCATGGGAAGATGACCACTTAGGTCTTGTACAAGGAAAGGGGGAACTCACCCTGAAGGTACTCATACACCAATTCATATAAACATTAGTTCAGGAGCAGGTTTAGGGTCATTGAATACAGGGGGAGTGATGAACCTTGGGGTCCCAATCTCCTAAACTGTTACACATCGTCATTCAAAGTATTTTTCATTTCCAGAGTAGAGTCCACTGTTGTTATATGATTATTATCTGATCATCGAAAAAACAGCGGATTTTTGGAATCACTAGTCGTTATCAAATGCATAGTAAATTTCCTATCCTGTTCGCTAATTTGTAGGGAAGCTCAGATTCAACACAAATCCGAGATCTATGTTATCGAATATTTTGATTGAGCCGTGAGTAACAATGCATGAAAAGAACACGCCTGAATTGAATTTTTAACTAGTCTCATCTGAAATTGCATGAAATATTTCCCACGCGGTTTTTGAATTTGATCGGGTTTGCTCATGTGTGACCTTTTTTTGCTGAATATTGAGAATATGTGAGATTGTCCACACTGCGATTATTGAATGAATTACAAATTTAGGTACAGCAAAATTTCGCTCTGCGTTGAGGAAAAGGACAGAATAGTTCATAAATGTAGCTGGCTTAACTGTTTCGACTTACACCATTATTTACGATATATGAAGTCTTCAGAATAACTTGAATGATTGTAAGGGAATTTGAATGTATGTGATGACAGTACATATTGCGGGAGTTTGGATTGTTTATCAGGAAGAATCAGTCATCGAATAGCGAAATGTTCAACTGCTATAGATCGAAAATATTGGCATATATCCTTTGAACGGAGTTTTGCATATCGAGAAATTAATTCGAGGAGTGACACATCAATTCCTCAGATTTTTAGATAGAATTTTCGTTTTGTTTCTATGAACGAATCAAACTTCAAGGATACGTCGTCAGCACTTCTTTTCAAGTCACTTGATGTGGTTTGATTCAAGATTTTACAGGGCTCAAGTACGGTAGGAGGAATGTTTCCTCCTTTCGTCAGGTTTAGTATGAGTTATACTTCACTACTATTCATCCGCACATATGTATATATCTTCGGTTTTCACCAACCACTGAAGAGTTGCGCAGATTTCTACCTAACTAATATTACATTTTTACTCATTTACTTTGAACGAAATGATAGAATTGGTCCAATTATTTCTGTAACATTATGAAAATCAAGGCATACGCAGGGAGTGTAATACCATCAATCAGAAATTTGTCCATGCTTTCTTTATAGCGTGAGCAATATTTTCAAATCAATCATGGTTCCAGAAACCAACATCACTACAGTCCACGACAGTCATTACAATCAGTAATTGTCCGATCTACGATATATTGTACGAGCGGCCCAATGATGATAAATTCATCTCGCCCGTCAGTTACTCAACATTCATATAACTGATAAAGGGAACATGAGTACAGTCCACGGTCAATAATTGAATTCACAATACTCAAGCGATTCAGTTGTGACAAAATTATTTAGTTCATCGATTAGTGAAGATTGATATAAATTGGGACATTACCATCTTGTGTAGCAACAAATGATGGATGTTTCCAAGGTCATCGAATAAACCATTACGCTCGGAACGAACATCTCATTGGTGATCACATCACATGTTTGTGATCGTCACAATTGGAGTGTTCAAAAAGGGATATCCGAAAATCTCATCATCTTGATCAATGCAGCCGTGAGATTCTTCAATGGTGACTGTACAACACGCTCAGATAGCGTTCATCTGAAGGATTCGTTGTAATTAGGTCGGAGGAATTCAAATTGCTTGAACTTCTATGGAAATTATCACACTTGGGTCATTGATCTCAAATTTGAGCTCACAACAAAACGTTTCGGAGTGTCCGACACCGATTTGGTCTGAATTGAGATATGTTATACGGCTGATGATTCCAAGAGACACGGATTTTTTCACATCGGCCTAATCCTTTCTCAAGGTGGTGTAACATCCCTTCAAAGTATCACGGAAGAATTGAAAAATTTTCAATTTCACATGGATAATTCCATTCAATTTTTATACGTGTTTGCATAGGAATAGCATTTGAATAGACACAACATACTAGGTGGTCACCCCGTGAAAAGAACACCCCCCCCTCCCTACCAAGGGGGAGAGAGAATAGACCTGGGAGGAGGTGGTTGATCAATGTTCCTCAATGGGTTCTGAGCGGGTTTTTGCATATCACTCCTATTCCACATTGAGGGGGCTAACCTCCCTCACATGCAAAAACTTCAGAAGAGTGACAAAAAAATTCTCAATTGAGCTGAAAATCACTACTCGGAGGTTTTTGAGGTCGTTGTTCACACATCTGACACGGAGAGTGTTGAATTCAGAATTGCGAATCCAATATGGCGACCCCAGTGTAGATAATTGAGTGGATTCACCTTGTGCTCGAGGTTGAGGGATTTTTGAGACCGAAAATAATAAATATAGGATCCACAATTCAGAATTCACGATGGTGACTCGAGTAGTGCGAGCTCGAGTCTCAGATTACCCTGAATCGGCTCGAGATTATTATATAGAAAATATAATATACTATAATATAATATAATACAATAACGAATATGATATAATAATACGTTACGATACGACAGAATACGACACGACACAACATAATACAATCCAATATAGGGAAGTTTAATTCAATCACCATTGAATATCTTCTACATTTGTTATTCGACAGCCACTCGTGATTTTACGGTGATGGCTTCAATACAGGTGTGAACTGTCAGTTCTCTCTACGATGAGTTTTTGGTTCAAGATAAAAATGCATATCTGTCTTGATATGAGGACCTCGTATTCAATTAGTGGTTCAATTCATGAGCCGTGGTCATAAATCTAGCACACTAATTCATTGAGATTGAAAAGTAGAACAAATACAGGCCAATACTTGACGGCATAAATAGTTCCGATATATTTTTGAAATCAATATTTATTTTGATCAATCAGAATCCCAAGGCGACGTTCCGTTTCTTCGGCTCATGGTGTCTAGAATCGGTTCCTTCTCATTTGATATTCCATACCCAAACAGACACGAAGATATCTTTTAGAATTCTAAAAGATATCTTCCAAAAGTACAAGAAATCTTGAAGAATTTTCTAAAAGATATCTTTTCGTATTTGGGAAGATGTCTTATGCAACATGAATAGATTTCTAAAAGATGTCTCGGAGACTTCTTCAAGATATCTTCAAGAAGAGATTAAGAAATCTAAAAGAGTTCTTCAAGATTTCTTAAAGATGTCTTGCAAAATTCATAAAAATGTCTTGGAAGAAGCTTGAATTTATTCACGAAAAAAAATTCTAACACCTCTTCTTTTTCCTTCTCCTCCTTCCCCTCATATTCGTCTTTGTCGCTCTCGCACTCCTATGAAGTCCACTTTATTTCAATCCTTGAGGTTGCGGGAATCGAACCCGCGCATCTTACGATGTACTTACGCTTCAGTGACCTGAGCTATAGAGACAGTTCGGTTTTGATGCTTATGATTGTCAATATAACACAGTGGAATCGTGTCAGTGGTGTACATTTTCAGAGTAGAAGTGATCTTCTGAAAAAAACTGTTATTATATAAACAAATGTTAGATAAGTTGGTCGTGGATACCACAGATTTTTTCTAAATTATTTCTATCCCAACGTTATTGAAGAATAACTTATTAATGAGTATGAATGAGAATTTTTGTGAATTTACTTGTAGGCTGTACATACAATTGAGCGTAAAAAGTTCAGTAATTTGTAAAATACTTGTGTCTCGGTGATTCGTTAATCCCAGTGCAGGTATTAAAAGGTTACAAAATCGTAATTTTCGCACAATTTAAAATCTCTTGGCATGTTTATAGATTCTTCAAGCTTTCGATTTGTGACCGAATTTATCACATGTGTAATTCGATTATAATTAAAGGCACATTCCGAGTGTTATTCATGTCAATTCATATATGATCAGGTATTTATAGCCTAAACATGCTGACAATCTATCTTCTCAAACATATTTTGTTAAAGTCTTCCAGGAAAATACCTTTCAAACGCTTCTCAAAGATATCTTTAAGATATTTCGCATGGTCGTCTTGGAGATGTCTTGAATCCAGACATCTTTTAGAAATCTTTCACAAGATGTCTTTCCAACACTTCTGAAAGATATCTTTAAGAACTCTTCAAGAATGTTTTTGAAGATCTCTCAATTGAGTATTCTTTCAGATATCCTCAAGAACTGCGTGCTGTGTGGGTAGCGACATCTTCCTTGAAGTTTGGATGAATGATTTGATTCCTCATTGGATCTTCTTGATTTCAGATTACTTTCTATTTCATATATCAGGCGTGTAAGAATACAGTGGAAACTCATAATCGTGTTACTCTATCAAAACTTGAGTATTCGTGTCTGACTGAATGCCGTTAAATGCTTCTGAGGATCTGTCTTCCTCCCACTCGTTACCCAACCACCTCTCAACACTCATCTCTTGCATTTTGCCCTGTTGTCGTATGTATTTCTTATCGAAGCAAACAAGTGCGAAATAAAACGTGATCCGTCACGGTGATAGTACTGTTTGTGAGCATGCTTGAACCACCCGTCCAATATTCCACCCGTGACAGATATTTGTCACGAGCTAATTCGTATGTCACCATCAATGCACACAACAGTTTATTCGTATGAAATGCGTGTGAAACCGTTCTTCATCAGTATTTCCGATAACTTTCTCCACTTGATTCAGCATGGGTTCGAAGAATTCGTTACTGATGAGCATGTCAGATGCTGATCGTTCAAACAAACATGAATAAATGCTCGTGTTCGCACGAATAACAAATGAATCCCAGGGGAGGCAATCAATATTTTCGAATTGTCAGCTTCAATTGCAAAGATAAACTCCAAAAGGAAAAAATACACGGAAACTAATAAACCTGTTTACGCTCAAAGTCACTCTGATGTTTCGTATCGAAGAAATTTTGTCGACGAGATATAAAAACCCGAGATATAAAAGTCCTGAGTTTTATTGAGCAATCCATGACAATCCTGTATCAAGAGGTAAGAAAAAGTTCCACTCACGACACAGTTCATTAGTGAAACACCAAAGTGGAAATAATGATCGTAAATCCCTTGGCTGTGGTAAAGCTCCTAGATGAAGCTGTTCGGTCTATGTACTTGGCCGAAACGCCTGTCAATAATCTTGAAATTGAATTCAGAAAATATATGATGAATTCGCTGTTTGAAAGTGTTTCCAATTATAATTCATTTGAAGTAGAAGATGGAACATCTCTGGATGGTAAGCACGATTTTTACCATTTGATGTCAATGTAATTCACGCTGACGACGCACCATGGGTTGGTGAGAAGGAGAATTTCGAGGAAGGCACAGACGAAAACGTCCAATATGACTTGAATGATGAAGAAAAGGGTCGTTAAATTTTGGAGGGACGTCTGTAGTGGACAATCAGGAGTAACTTCACGCAAAAAAAGTCGTTCCTCTCCGGCAGCTCAATACCGACTCAAGTCAAAAACGAATGGGAATGAAGAAGATGGGAGAAGCAGATGGAAAACCGGTGAAACTCGATTGAATAAATTGGGACAGATATCTCAATACACATGCGAGAGATTCGATACTGCTATGCGAAGAGAAATCATGGTTTATGATGTAGATCTGCAGAAATGGGCTCTAGAAGCGTATGAAGGGATAAGAGTACTGAATCTTCCGTTCAAGGCGACACTCACATAGATAAGAAACTCCAAGCTCATCGAGCTCATCGGATAGTTTCAAGGGAAGTTACGAAATTCATCACCAGAGAAACGTTGGGAGATTCCGCTGAATTACAACAGGAATCACAGGATTTCCTCGCACGTGTCAAAACACTTATTCAACAGTTTGAAACATCTCATGCTCATAATTATGATCAAAGTGGATTCCAGTTAGGAATGCATTCCGAAAGGACATTGGGACCACAAGGAACCGAAAAAGTTGAAATTGCAGCACAATCGGTCTCAGCTATAACGCGTAGTATACCAGTCAATCCCTAATTAACTATGACGGGAAGCTCCTATCACCTGTAGTTCCCCTATCAGAACCGAACATACCAATGATGTTTAACAAAGCTTTTCATAAACCAATGATATAACAAAAGCATCCAAATATCCGCTTGAAACAGGGAGCAGTTACATCACAGGCCTTTTAAAGTACTCATGATGTAGGAATTATGTATAAAGCTATATGTTGTAAATGGTACGTGTTCGAAGCGGACGTTTGGATATCCATGATATATCATTGTTATGTAACTGGCCTATGTTCTAACAGAGTCTTGTACTGAAAGGAGCTCCTGACACGTTTGGACCCACAGTCGGAAAGACTCTTTTCAGACCGAGAAATGTTTTCACCGCGGCATTGAACTCTGGGGAACTAACAGGAGGTATGTACTTCAGAATGCTGTCATTCCACAGCAGTAATGATTATACTATACTATCAAAATAACATCTCCTATATGAAATGTGTTCTTCTCAATAGATCTATACAAAATATGGCTCACTGAAGGATTGTGTCCAAATGTGGGCCGAACGATTATTCTCTTGCTCGATTCTAGGACTGGACATTGTGTGACTACTCTGAATGAGATGAAACCTGAAGATAAAGGGATTACTACACTAATAATTCCAAGAGGAATAACTGGACGTCTACAACCGCTGGATACCCGAGTAAAAAAATGTAGATCAGAAATTGTTAAAAAGAAAATCTCTCATTGATAACGAATCAAGTGATCATTGTGAGATACGCCAAGTGAGATTTTAGGATCTCTCCCTCATCATCGGGACGTTATCAATTCTGATCTGATGTCAAAACAGATGATCATTTTCTGATCAATGTTGCATTATTTCCGACTGATTCCCATAGCCTCGTACAATTTTCTAAAATCGTTCGAATGTGATCACAATCATATCTACGGTTGATGCGTAAAAGATCTTTGTTTGATATATATCGGGAAATTGTCATCCAATTGTCAGATGATCATTCTTTCATCGGTTCTCAATTGATAATTGATTCGAGATATACATGTCAGTGACAAACTTCAGATCCAAACTCGACCAAAAGAAATTGAAAATCGCTGCAAGATCAATTGAATATCTATTCCTGATGTGAACACACTAAGTGTAATACACTAAGTGTCATAAAATGAGCATCCCTGGAGACCCAAAGCTTTTTTACAGGAAATTTCAGATTGCCGATCACTAAAATCATACACGGAAAAAAATATTGTTATCATAACGATGCTGGTTATCTCTTATGACTATCCGAAGTTCAGGGATCTCCGCATGGCTGTGATACGCATCGTTCTAGAGAAGACAGAGATGGCTACCGTAGCCAGGCATATGATTACTACAGCGATACACCATTCGCTGAGTGGGAAAACGGCGGATCGCCAGGAAAAAATTGAATGATCCTGTCATCCTTGTTTTCAGAGCTAAAATTTGAGGTTGCTGAATTCTGGTTGAATATAATTCTGAATTGAATGATAACAGGATAATTCAATTTTCTTCCAGAGTTACGCCATTTTTCAATTTACGGAATGCTTCCGAACTCAAAAATTTCATTGAATTATCAGATCATTTGAATTTGAAGAAACAATTTTAAAATGATAATATGGTCATATGGTTTCATATTCCAAAAATTGAGCCTCAAATAAAATTTTTCCAATTGAAAAATTATTGCCCGTTGGCTGCGGAATACATGTGTACAATTCGTTCCGCGAATTCTGGGACCTTTTGTGAAAGAATAAATGAGTAAAAAAGACAAATATTATCAAAAAAATGAACAAAAAACTATCAACGACTTTATAAATTTTGAATTGAACCAAAAAATAATCTTTGCTCGGGCTGCTTCCTCAAACTAATTTCAGCATCGTTAATGCATCGGAGTAGGAGCTAGAATATTTTCTACCAGGGTATACAATGCATATTTGATTTTTTTAGGGTCTGTTCAAGTTCTCCTAGAAAATCTGAAAATGACTGTTGTCTTGAAATTGGAGAAGGGGGAGGGTGACCTCTCATACAACTTTCCCGAGAGAACAGGAACATTCAACAAACGTTCATTGAACTTAGAATAAATGTGTAAACATTAGGAGGTGTACTGAACATTAGTGGGGTGTCAATTTGTCCAGAAACAATCTAAAATTTATTTATGTGACTCGTGTTCCCTTGGGGTTCAAATACCATTTACTCGAAATCACTATTTTCAACCTGGTTGACGGCACAACTCAGAAAGTTTTTGTTCAATTGACTTGATCCAAAATGGATTTTGTTGAGAAAACATGTCTTCATGATCTGACGTAGCCATTTTTTTTCATTCCTCACTTTTTTTTTATAAATCTTTCCTCTATTAAAAATTTTGTAAAAATTGCGATTTTTTCACTTCAAATGATAGTCATATTTTTCAAAAATCGATACTTTCAAAATTCTCTACGTCAAACCATCGCTATTCACATATATGTCAAGATTTTTTCTTGTTTTCTGCTCTCAGAAGTTTGTTTCTGTTGGAAAGCTGTCAACCAGAATGGGATCATATCAAAAAGACATATTTGGAGTGTGTATTTTTCCCCTCGATTATCCGTAAATTGCATGGTCAATAATCTTAGGCATGATCAGCCCATAGAAAAATTTTCCCTATCCTTTCCCATAAATTTCCACATTGCTTTCCATGTTTTGAGGGAAAAATGGGACCCCTAGGCGCTCTCCTCACATGGACCTCTATTACATGCGTGCGTTTGTCGCATGCGTCATCATTAGAATGAGAATACCTAGGGGTGCATTCAGGGCCGGATTGAGGCTGGTAAGGGCCTCTCTATAAATAAAATCAATATCATTTTTTTTAAAGAAGAGGTATCAGTTGTTAAACTCCCAAAGCGTTCGTGGAAAATTCTTGAAAAAAGACTGGTAAAGGCCCTCTGGTGATTTTTGGATCTATTGATGGTGCTGCGTGACAAGTTTTCGACCTGTTGGGAGGGTCACAAAAGTTGTGCATATAACATTGTTACAAAAATGTGATTTCCATTAAGTCTCTAAAACACTTCCTTATTATTAACATACGAAAATAATATTTATATCGATTTGATAGTTTCACGGAACTGAGATAGAATTTGCGCAGTGTTGATCCTGATATCATTGTTTTCCTAATGCACGTTGATTCCTGAGAACTTCTATCAAAATTTTATGATTATTTAACCCGTAAGTACGCGCGCGGGGTGTCTCAGACACCCCAGTATTTCTCGTTGAGTATCACTTTCTCATGGAAGAGCAAAATACAATTTCCTTTTTCATTTTTCATCGTCAATATATTTGAAATTTCTCAAATGCAATTGATGAATCTGTAAGAGGATGAGTTGGAGTATAGTGGAGAATTTTATATTATTCAAAATTATGAGAATTTCAACGCTCCCTAAGCAATTATTTCTTGGGATGTCTGAGACACCCCGCGCGCGTGCTTACGAAAAATGAAACCAAGCGCGTACTTTCGGGTTAAATAAATGAAAATTGTTTTACCTGTGAGAGTCATGCGAATTCTTGAAAATGTGTTCAGATAATAAAATATTTTTATTGAGGTTCCAATTCACATTTTCTTTGCGCAAGTCTTTATCTCTTTCATCAATTCGAATCTTTCCCATTCGAAGAGGTGCATTCCATAGAGTTCCTGAATTATTTTTATCCGTACCAAGTCTCTGAGCCAAGGGTTGGAGATGTTGTTTTTCAGCTGAGTAAAATAGATGATAATGAATGAGAATCATAACGATAGCCAACGGATTGTCTCATTGTGTGATTTCAAGAGAACGAAACTATTCATCACAATAATTTGTACTCACAATCTTTATCGATAAGGTTTGCAGGATACCAGGTAGGATCGCATTTTTCTTCCATTTTCTTCCCAATAATTCGAATTTAGTTTTATTTTGTTTTTCAGTGATGCTGCAAGAACGAAGTTTAGAATTGAGCCACAATCATAAATGTAACATATTCCATTTATCTATTTTAAAATTCTCCTTGTCCGTGTAATTCATTCGTTTTTTGTGTTCTTCATTTGACATCTCCGATATAAAGCTGCATAGAAACGAGATCATAACAAATTTCAAACAACCTCCAAAAGTAACAGGAATGAATTGGAGCTGCAGTTCCTATATATCGATAAATTTCGATTACTTGCTCTTATTTCTTGTGATATACAATTGAAAAGTCATTAAAATTCACGGATTGCAAACAGCATTGTCCGATAATTGAGATCTAGTGAAACATGTTATATTTAATATTGTGGCTCAATTGTGAACCTCGTTCTTGAAGCATTGTTAAAGAAAATGAAATTCGTATAGTTGGAAAGAAAACGGAAGCGAAATGGGGACATTCCTGGTATCCTGCAACCCTTATTGAGAAAAATTGTGAGTACAAATTATTGTAATAAATAGTTTCATCCCTTACAATCGAACAACAATTCATTTCATTTCATATGATTCTGACTTTCATGGTTCTGATTCATTATCATACATATTTTTCAGCTGAAAAACAGTATCTTGAATATTTGGCGTAGACACTTGACACGGACGGAAATATCAAGGGAAATCCACTAAATGAACCTCTTCAAATGAGAAAAATTGGAATTGACGAAAGAGATAAGGAGTTGCAGAAAGAGAATGTGAATTGGAACCTTAATAAGGAAATTTTATCATCCGAAAACATTTTTGAGAATCCCCACAACTGTCGCAAGTAAATCAATCATCATCCACTAGGTAGACCATATAATTTTAACCACGCGAATTATATAAAACTCAGTCCCGAAATTTGATGTTCAAATATATTTTATAATCATATGATGTCATGTCGATTACATAACTTAACCTAAAATAAACCTATGGTGCTTCTGTTCTCTTAGAGGATGACAACTCTAATCTAACTCAAAGATTTTTCAGTTCCGAATCAGATTTAGACCCAGTTATTGCGGAGAACCAATCTGAGATTCCTACATCGCTGAGGGAGAATGTCGTGGAATCAAATATTCGGGTCAATCAACCAAATTCCCCGAAATTGCCTGAAAGTAAGATATTCCCATACAGCACCAGTAACACATCAATAATATTTCACACTGTAAAAAACAAATTCGGTAAATTGACCGAAATTTGTCGGGAATCAATTAACCCGAAGAAAAGTCGTGAAATTTACCGAGTTTTTGGTAATTACACCGATAAAATCGATATATCTACCGAAAAATTCGGTAAATGTACCAAAATCTCGATGAGTTTCCCGACTTTGTTTTTCGAGTTAATTGCTTCCCGACGATTTTCGGTGAATTTACCGAAAGTTCTTTTACAGTGTAGAAAAGCGAATATCAAAATGTGTTTGAAAAGTGTTCGAAAACTTTCTGAAACGTGTCTGTGTTCGTTTTCATAACGGAAACATTCTTAATATATCACTGGAAATCTTGGTGCCGTACATATTGCTGAAATATTACTATGCAGGGTCTCAAATAATCAGCAGTCCGAATTTGACAGGGGTATCCTGCAGCCAAATGCAATTCCCGTGTAGAGATTTTAACTCTTAACTCTGTTCCATCTTACCTTGGTCTTCTTTATATAGCACAAAATGCTTTCATGTGATTTGGATTTGAAAAAGTCTAAAAATGCTTATATCTCAAAAAGTAACCCTCCAAAAAAATTTCCAAACGGGGAATTGTTGCATTTTGGCTACAAAATACACCTATCAAATTCGGTCCGCTAATTATTTTACGCCCTTGAAAAAATGAAAAAATTTCCAAATGAACAAGGACTCCAATTTGAGAATATTGGATGGAGAATTCTCTCAATATAACTGGCTTAATTTCTATTTGTAGTGAACGAAAAAAATATTGCATTCCTCTCAGCATTAATTGATCCTGAAAATTAACAGTTTATACGTCGGTTACTTGATCACCATTGTCCAAATACTAATGAATTGCAAGAAAAATTTTCCCAAGCAGAATGTGCTTCCGAATCATCTTCAGGCATGGTATGTATCGTTTTCATATGAAACATTCTGTAAATGTCGGAAAGATTCCGAAAAAAGTGGGACAAAAAAAAGAACAGCCGTTTCTTTCCGTCTTGTGGCCGTTTTTGTCCCGATTTCTGTCCGAACCTTTCCCAACCAATCCGAATCAATTTAGAACCGATGAAAGAATGATCATCTGACAATTGGATGACAATTTCCCGATATATATCAAACAAAGATCTTTTACGCATCAACCGTAGATATGATTGTGATCACATTTGAACGATTTTAGAAAATTGTACGAGGCTATGGGAATCAGTCGGAAATAATGCAACATTGATCAGAAAATGATCATCTGTTTTGACATCAGATCAGAATTGATAACGTCCCAATGATGAGGGAGAGATCCTAAAATCTCACTTGGCGTATCTCACAATGATCACTTGATTCGTGATCAATGTGAGATTTTTTTTTTATCAATTTCTGATCTACATTTTTTTATTCGGATACTTGTACATTCGGAACATGGAAGGACTTCCTTCGGCACTCTTCAGGTGCCATCACATTGATGAAATATTATATCGATCTCAATTCTCGAAATTATATAATCAAAATACAATCCTTGACACATAATCAAATCTGCAGTACAAAGCAAAAAAGCCATAACTCAATTTCTTGTCGAAAATGAGATTCATGTACCATTCGATTCCGAACATTCCACTGCTTCAAATGACATAAGAAAATTTAACAAAAAAATCGAGTTACGGCTTTCTTGCTTTGTACGGCAGAAATGTCCAGTCCCATATACACGAACTTCTTCAAATATTCTTGGTTTCAGAGTGGGTAGATCGACGGAAGACCTGGCCCATTTGACGATCCAGTTGCTTCCAGTTCAGGAGAATATTCGCTCCCAAAAGATTACATTGAACGTTGTAAAAAAACCACATTCATTTGGTACTTATGACGTAGGAAATCGTTATGCTCCCAACATACTTTGAAGCCTGTTATTACTGTGGAGAATACAATGAATAAGAAAAGAAGCCAGCGAACTTGGTACATAACACTTTCCTTCTCACCCACTTATTGGTACCAGTGCTTATGTCCTGTTAATTGTGTCTTTATGCCCCGCGTACTATGGGGTACAATATGTACTGGATATCCATAAAATCGTTTCCAGCATTTTTCGGATTTGCATTAATGATTTCAATTCTCCAAACTCACCATTCCTGAGCTGACGATATCTCAATTATCATCGTTAATTTCGAATTCTGAATGATATTCATTATTCTCGGCTTCAGAAATCCCCTAATCTCGAGCGTCAGGCAAATCCACTAAATTATATATTGGGATCTTCGTATTGGATCCGCCATTCCGAATCCCAAACTTTTCGTGTCAGATTCGTAATGAGCGACTCAAAAAACCCCCGAGTAGTGATTTTCAACGAATTGAAAATTTTTTCGTTACTCTTCCGAAGTTTTTGCATTTGAGGGAGGTTTGCCCCCTCAATGTGGAATGAGAGCGATATGCCAAAATATATGTTTCCTCATTTTGAGAGCTCTACAAAATAGCGCAATATCGGCGAATTCGGCTCAAAACCAATTGAGGAATATCGACCAACTACTTCCTTCCAAGTATATCGTCTTCCCTCCTTTGGATAGGGAAGGCTTTTTACACAGGGCGACCACCTGGTATGTTTTTTCTCTCCAAATGCTATTCCCATCCAAACCCGTATGAATATCGAATGGAATTATCTATGTGGAATTTTTCAATTTTCCTGTAATTCTTCGAAGGGATGTTCCACCCTCTTGAAGAGAGATTGGGCGGATATGGGAAAATATGTGTTTCCTGAAATCATGGGCTATAACATCATATCTCAATTTGGCCCAAATCGGTAACAGACACTTCGGAACGTTTCCTCGTCAGATCTCTGGAATCACAGAGAGTAAATCCAATACGGCGTGAAAAAATGTCAGAATCACTTGATTCGGTAGGAAATCATTGTACCAGGGTTTTTGGGGCCGCTGACTTGGATGAATTCCATTGAACGACAATTCAATTTTACAGTCAACGCGTCAGAGTTACTTGAATTTTGCGGAGGATCGTCATACGGGAGTTTTTGAGACCATCAATTACATATTCGAACCGAGATTTCGAAGATTCTGAATAGTGGGTCCATTGTGTCGGTCTGAATATCAGAAACCATCTGGATTCTGAATTAAATCTTCCCCTGAAGTGATTCCGTTCGTTGATTATGAATCTGAGCTTAGATTTTAGGAAATTGGGATATGTATGACCCATACAATGATCGATCCGAGTAATTTTGAATATATCAAACCACCATATTAGATTCAGTATTTGTAATTTCGGAAATTTGAGTCCAAACTCGAGATCAGCGACTCCAACACCTTCAGTGTGACAATGTTCTTACGAATTCAGATGGTTTGGAATTCTTCTAACTACCATATTGGATTCGCCATTTGTAATTCCTGAAATCTGCGTTCGAATATGTGTTCAGCGACCCCAAAAACCTCAGTATGACGATTTCCTCACAAATTCAAGCAAGTTTGAATGTTTTCGATCGCCATATCGGACTCACCATTGGTGATTCCAGAAATCTGAGTTCGGGTACATGATCAGCGATTCGAGAAACCCTTCTCCTCACGTTTTGGAAAATTCAAAGTGTTACTGAAATTTCGGACACCATATTACAGTCGCCTTTTGCAATCTAAAAATCCTAACCGTATGGACTCAATCCAGGATGTTTGAATCACATGTTCCAATCAATTGAGTCATCCAACACACACGTTCCGTGAGCCTATGACCAGTATGATCATTATTCAAAGTCCACTCTCCGATTGGGCCACCACATTGGCGCACTGGTCGTCTCATTCCAAAAAAACCATTTGACATTGAGGAATGGACATTTCAACGAAAATGTTGGGTGACCCCTGTGATCTCTATCTGCAAAACTGGAATGTCCAAGTTTGGTGGTCGATTTGACAAAGAATGCTCCATAGATATAGAGAAAAGAATGTATTTGCAAACAAAGCTACTAGAAAAACTGTTCTCACAAGTGAAGCAACTTGTTTCTTCAAGTACAACAATGTTGAAGAAGAAAAGAAACAACTCTCCCACGATGAGTGATACGATATAAGATTGAAAAAACAATCTTTTTGGATGAATTGGAGAAAAAAAGAATTCATTTCCCAAAAATTCGAATGCGGGTTGTCGAGACTGCACGCCGACGCATTACCAACCAAGCCACCGCCGTGCCGGTCTCTTAGATAGAGGCGCTTCGTGTGTCCAAACAACTCGTGATCAGACTTGAAACCCAAGTATCTCGAAAACTAAGCCGCGTTGAGACCGAAGTCAAAAGGGTTTTTCTTACGGGTACTTGAGGTACACGTTCGTGGAATTTTTATCGAAAAGTAACTGCAATCTCTGGCGCCCTTCCCTGGTAAAAATCCGTCATTACAGATGTGTAATGATTAGAAACATTGATTGCGGATTAGTTTCCGGGTACATCTGAGAGATATATTGACGGGAATTTCCATTTCAACAGCTTTTGTTCCCAACTTTCCCACAATATTCGTGGGATCATATTCTGAAGATATTTGAAACAGTCTCATTCAAACATTCTGAGAACGTCCGTATAATATATTTGATGATGAAACTCGTTATCAGACGATTATCTCGTTGATGAAACTTTCTGATATCAGAATCAAAACTTTGTCCCCCTTACGAAATCTTGTAGAGTTCTTCGTGTTGTGTAGGGAGTCATCTGTGAGTGAAATGGAAAGGTTTGAGACGGTTGCTGTCTCGTTATAAGATGGATTTCCGTCTGGAAGTATTTTAAAACGAGATCATCTTATAATTATGCAGCCTGATCTCGTCATTGGATTGTATTTTTTTGAATGTATCATAAAATGTCTCTTGAAAATTCATAGAAAACTGAGGAAGATCTGGAAGTAGGAAAATCACTTCCCTTGAACAAACTGGAAGAAAGATCATTCGAGTATGGGATGACTGAGGAATTAAAGTACATAATTGAATAACAATGATACTGATTATTTCCTAGATTGCACAGAGGTGCGGGTTGGAACAAGGGAAAATTCAACTTCTCCGTCTCCTCCTAGCAATTCTCGTCGCGATGACTCTCCTCTACGTTGTTCACGTATATTTCATTCAGTAACTGTAGGCAAAGTCTGCTTTCTTACCGATATCAGCTTTTTTACCGATTCTATAGCCTATTTTCGGACGATTTTTTCCGGAAAAATCGGAAAAAAAATCCCAAAATGATGCCATTTTCTTCGAAATCTGTTTTTCGAAAAAATCCTATTTAGATAGCTGAATGTTGAGCTATATTCTGAGGAACTTTTTTATTTTTCGTTCTAGATTGACAATTGTGACTTGCAGCGGTACGCCCGTTTCGACCATGAGAAAAAAAAATGTTTTTCTGACCTTACTACCATGCCGCCATTTTGAATTAAAAAACTTGAATGAAAAGTGTTTTTTGCACCCAAAAACTAGTACTTTTATATGCAAGAGACCCTATACATTTTTGAATTCTTTTTGACTTCATGGCAACACTCTGAAAATAACGTCAATTTTTCCTTGCACAAAGTGATATTACCCCCTAAGGCTGGCCTCCCATGGACCGGAATTCGTTCCGGCGGAATGAAAATTGAACCAACGTACGATCGCTTATAGATTTCTTGTGGAGCGATCTAAAAGAAATTGTGAATGCGATTGGTTTAAAGTCATTCCGCCGGAACGAATTCCGATCCATGGGAAGGTTCCCGTACACTTGATCCTCGTGAGAAAGATCCCGGCCCAAAAGACCCTGCAAAAAGATCCTAGTCAAAAACATCCTCGGGACAAATGATCCTTGCACAAAAGAACCTTGTAAACAACATCCCCCGAACCAGCTAATCAACGAATACATTCTCGAAAAAAACTTTCCCGAAACGGGAACACAGCAAAAACAACTAATTAATTCTTCAATCACAATAACCACATAACACAGTTCAACACAGGTACCCATAATCAACACTTCCCTCAATTGAACATAACACAAAACGCAGTAATCGAAACAATCTTGTAATACACTACCGGCCGACTTCCTAATACAATTCAGGTACACACACTCATCCCAAAAGAGAACATACCATGCCTCTCAGATTCATTAAAAGTCAACAAAACAAACTATTATTACTGCATGACGGATATTTATACTCAAAACATTCCGACGGTGCAGGAAAAGTGATTTGGCGATGTCTCGACTACAAAAAGAAAGCATGCACCAGCCGATGCCACACAACATCAGCAGAAAAAACAGGTACCACTTATCATGCACAAATACGCATATACTCTCGCGAAACAAAACAAAACCTACTCACTAATAACTTATCACATTCACATATTCACACACGCTCAAATCAACACTGAATTACCACTCCTTTGCTATCACTAAACTGACACTTACTCCTCCAACATCATACTCCTCCCTCCATCCTCATTACTCACAAAAAGAATCGAATCCAAGTTTTGAGAATTCACTATGATTCCAAACTCCACGGAGCATATCCACAGGGACAAAATTATCAAGGACCAAATTACCCGAGGATATTTTTTCCCCGGGATCATTTGGACCCGGATCAATTTTCAGGATCAAATTGCCAAGGACCAAATAACCCAGGATCAACAGACCGGACACCCATGGGAGACCAGCCTAATGGTAGCGACTAATGTGAGTCGTTACTTTTCGTTTCGAACTTTACTTATTCATATGTCAGGTAGTGATTCTGATAATTTTGTATATATATATATATTCATAGAGTCAAGTATAACAAGTTTGAAAGATTTTGAGGTGGTAGGGTAGCAACTTCTCTAGTCGGACACCACCCAATAGTCGGACATGTCATTTATTTAATGCTCCCATTAGATTTAGCTGAAAATATCCCATTTTTACAATGATTTTACATATTCGTTGAAGTTATCACCACAAGTTAAAACAATTGAATATAGTCTAGCTATATTCATGGAGCTGCAATTTATTTTATAATCCTGCGATACATCAAAACGTGTCCGAAAGTTGAGCTCAGTCGAACAAACCACCGAATTTTGGTTACATCGTATTTAATTTTTGTCCCCAACAGTCGGTCAATCATCTATGTAAAAAATTATCCGTTCAGAGGAGTTGGAAATTCCAATGGAAACGAATACGATATCTGAATTTCTGTGGAGGAATGAAAATAAGAATCGATTTCCGAAATTAGCTGTTCTAACTGAAAACATAACTCGAAAACTCTTTGTATTCGGATGGAACAATAGATTTAGTCATTTGAATTCCAAATAATATAACTTTTTCAACCAATCGCACAGGAATCAAGAGATACGAAATGAAATTACAATAGAATGGTAAAAGAGGTTACGAATTGACAAGAATTGGAATACACATATCTCAATGCGTCAAAAAAATTTCGGAGGAATTGACGATTGAGAAGAATTCACAAACGACAGTTTGAATCTTGAAGAAGGAATTGGAGAAAATTAAAATTGGAAGGTATTCACACTGAATGTTTTCAATCGTAAAATATACAAAAATCGTATTCACATATTTGATTGTCAATTCCTTTGAATGGAATATTTTTTATAGAGATCTCAAGACACGAAATGTTCACTGGGCACGTTATTATATTCAACTTTTCATTTACCGATTGTAGCAAGATCATGGCTGGAAAGAAAAACCTTGAGAAGGAAAAGCGTACATACCACAATTACAGTGAAGAGAACGTTCGAGAAGCTGTATTGAAAATTCTTGAACATTAGGGGTGTGCGGTCACCCGAGTCATCGGGTTTTTATCGGGTCGGGTCGGGTTTCTCAATTACCCGAGTTTTTCGGGTACCCGATTACATTCAGGTAATTCAAATATAGCAAACGCTTTCCTCAGCAGGAAATATTGTGACAGCAACTCGATCAAGATTGCTGACAAAACATGTGGAAGAGTTGTGCTTCCTCCATTCAAATTTAAAAATATGAAAAAAGAATGATATTTATGAGAAGAATATTTATTTTCATTGATGTTCAAGATTCTATATTGTGGTTACTAAATACGAAAATAGATAATATATTATTTATGAGATATAAATGTGATTATATTTTTTGATTGAATTAAAAAATAAACATAAACATTCCATGAAGCAATTCGGAGATTTCTTGATGCGCTGCATAATCAATTACGTGAAGTAACAACCCTAATAGACTTGTAGTGAATATGGCATTCTTCATATTAGAATTGAATTCATATGAAATCCCCTTATTCCTACAATCGCTCAAGACAATTTGTCCTTGAAATATCAACGGCAATGGCAACTTCGAATACAAGTTGAAAATATCAAATTCAAGCGATTTTATTATATTCGGGTAACCGACTTGTAAAACCCGATTTAATCGGGTACCCGACCCGACCCGACCCGAAAAGAAATACAAATACCCGAACCCGACCCGATAAAAAGTACTACCCGCACACCCCTATTAAACATGAGATGAGTATCAGGAAGGCAAGTCTCCAATACAATGTGCCGAAAAGCACGCTCAGTGATATTTTACGTGGGCGTGTACCAGAAAACTCTCGTAGAATGGGTCGGGACACTTATTTGACTGAGGCTGAGGAAAAAAAATTGGTTGAATGGTGCATTTCTCTAGCAAAATGTGGGTTCCCCAGAAGGGATGAAGATTTACTAAACACGGTTCAAAAAATAATCAAGGAAGATAATAGGGTAACTCCATTTGTAAACGATAGACCTGGGAAAAAGTGGCTCTCTTCATTTTTCCGTCGACATCCTGAGCTTTCTCAAAGAACAACTGAATCAATTAGAAAGGGGCGTGCCATTGTCACAGAGCAAACAATTAGAAAATGGTTCTCTGAATTGAAATTATACTTGGAAGAAAATAATCATGAAGATATTCTCTTAGATCCAAATTCTTTGGGTATTCTTTGACCAATTTTAAGACGTTTTTGTTCCTAGGAAATTTGTCTTAAAGTCCTCAGAAATCGAGAAAAAAATTGCTGAGAATTGAAAGTAAAATTTATTGTTTCGGACGCCTTTTTGTATGGATAAACATTTTTTGTTATTAATCTTAAGCAGATAACTTCAAGTTGACGGTCCATGGACGCGATATTTATCGGTATCAAGTATGTAGAAAAATGCAAAAGCAAACAAAAACATGATCTTGAAAAATTTTTTTCTCGAACAACAGTGCTTTTTTTTAATTTGCAATTTTCACTCAAAAAACTCATTTTAGGAACTTTTGAACATCACCATTCGAAAGAGCGGCCTTCAAAACATAAGACACAGGGACTCAAAAATTTTTCTTCGACCAAATTCATTGTACAATGAATCTCTGAAATTTGGTGTCCAAAAGTGTCCGTTCAGGCGCTAGTGGGTTAATAAATCGCAGGGGGTTCTCGAATAACAAAAATCTATCTTTGGTCCAAACGCAAAGCTTCCCAATTGACGGGACTCTGCTATTTTGTGTTTAGTCCACGGTTTGGGAAAACTCAGAGGATGGAATTCAAATTTCTTAAAATTTGTTGAATGATTCAATTCCCGTTTGCTCGCTTCTAGAAGGGAAAGATCTCTGTTATCCTCATCTCTATTTGCCTCGAACTTCTTCCGGGTTTTTCCGTCCAGGAACAGGAGTCCGTTTTCTTCGTTTAGGTTGCGCGTTCCTACTGGTATTCTACCCTTGATCACATGGATTCTTTCCTCTACTTTTTCGGGGTCAAAATTATTCACGTTCTGCGCTTAATCAAAGAGGAAATGAATTGTAATTACCACTTTAAATTACTCGCGATAATTGATTAGCAAAATGTGTGTACGTTCAAATATGGGAAAACTGATTGTCGATGTCGCTTGATTCCAGAGGGAACTAAGGAAGTTTGTTCCAATAAAAATTACGAATTTACAAAAGAGAAGGAGAATATCTTCATCCGTCGTATTTGAATTTCCATTCAAGAGGAATTAATCGAGTGTCAAGAGGCTACAGAGCTTGTGAATCTGGATCGATTCACAGTTTCGATCTATAATGAATCAGTCATGAATACAGATGTATTTCTGATTTGTTGAAGATTTTCAACTGATTTGCGATACATTTGGGCGCATATGGTTGGAAAGCAACACTGATTGAGGATCCATTCCAAGTTATTTCAAATAAAATACTGACTTTTGGATTATATTTTGTCGCGGAGTGACGATGTTTGCGATGAACTTTAATTTGAAATTCGATTCACAATACGCGTTCTACGAGAGATGTTGATCAAAATATTCGAGGTTGAACTTCAAATTCGTGTTTAGAAGTTTATAGAAGAAGTCCCTCTATTGAGATCGACAGTTTGGAAAGTTTTCCCATTTGAACTATTCAGCTCTACGAAAATTTGAGTAGTGAGTTCCTTGGCATTTATGGCCTGTATTTAAGGGCTTTCCTTCTCCCTGGATTTTCCTTCTGGTGGACGCGTCCTAATCTTTGTTTCCTCTGAGTTTCTACGACCGTTCGTTTGGGGAAGCGTACACGTGAACCAAGTTTCGATTATCGATACTTGGTTCCCTCGCCTCCCAGGGTAGCTTGACGCGTCGAATCTTTGCGGGTGCGAGAGAGACATATGGATAGATAACCACACGGAGAAAATTTTATGATAAACGTTCGCAGACACTGTATTGTAATTCTGGGATATAGTTGGAATATGAGGTTAGGGACTATGTTTCTATGTTTTCTTATCATAATTGTGATAATGTATGTTGTCCCAAGTAATTTAGATTTCATAAAACGGTATACTGAATTTTATGTACAAATTTCATTACACACTTGTGTAATACTCACTCATCATAATATAAGTATCAACAGATGTCTACAAAAATCCCATGTATAGCACTGTAATTACAACACACTGGGAGTTTTGATACTTAGAATACACAGTATAAACCTTTGTCATCGTCATATTCTAATATGAAAACTCATATTTACTAGAATATTCATCATATTTTGGATAGAACTTCACATACCGGCAGTAAGCCTTTCATGAACGTAACAGATAAAACAAGAGACTAGTCATCACGTACATTCATATACGCGTTTTGAAATGTGTCGTTATTCAAATAGTTCGGCGCGATATATCGGTATGCGAACATCTGACATACGACCTGTTATTTCGCCGGTGACGCTGTTTGAAGACATTTGAAGGTGGCGCGGTACGGATAGTGTAGTGTATCTAACACGTGGTATTACCAATCATTGGTATAATGTACATCGACAATCAACAAATATCCACAAAATTTTGAACAGGATCTTCAATTTTGTGTTTTTCGGTCAACGTTTGCAGCATTGTTCCTCAGTTTGATTAGATACCATCACCTACCGAAATATGAAAAAATCCGACGTTTAATACATTATTCTGTATTTCACGATGAAAATCCCTCATGGATTTTCAATTACCGTAGCTGATCTCGTCTTCCATCTTGTTCCTGATATTTTATACCACACGCTTCTTCATTTGAAATGACATTACTCTGAAGTAATCCGATGTGCCATGAAGAAAAATCTCTTATAGAATAGTATACATGATTCAAACTGATAACAAAAGTTTTATAAACTAATGACATTACTCTTGTATTTATTTATGGATCAAAAAGATTGTAAAATAAGTATTAAAATACAAATTGATACTCATCTGATATTTTCATTTTCATGGATTACATATATTGAGCTGATAAGTATTTCATAAGCTAACCTGATTCTGTAAAATATCTATAATATAAATCAATATTTAATTCATTCTCACGTGAACTGTGTATGAACATAAATTGTTTCAAAATGTATATATGACAGGAAGAACCATAGACGTTGATAATGTCTTGAACAGATCTAACCTCAAATTTACAAATCTTCTCACAGGTAGAGACATAAACATAAATCCATTGGTCTCACTTAACTGACGAGTAGATCTGTTGATCACACCGCGAACGACGTGTATATTGAGTACACAAACATGCACATCTGTATAACATTTGATTTGATCTTCATTCACTCATTTTCTTCCATTTTCTCTCAGATACGCGCATAATTTGAAGTTCAAGCCACCCCACCAATACATCGCAATTTAGGTAAATCGGTTAGGGCTTAGGATTTAGGTATTAGGTAGGTCTGTTGTAGGTAGGTTCGATTCCCTGTCCAGGCAGAATAAATGTTTCCAAATCTCGTTCATGAATAGCTTGATTCTAAGTTATATCATATGACCATGAATCAAGCCCCGTGACTCGGAAATCGAATTTTTTTTTTTTCATTTTCTCAGCACATATTGAATAATATTCTCATTTGTCATACAATCACTTCTGAACAACAAATTGGAAAAAGCGATTCCTCCCAACACTCTCAACAATCCTGAAATATGTATAATATGTATTTCGAGAATATATGTGCCGTAATACTCCGTGTTATTTTAAGTCAAATACAACAGCATATATATATATAGTCATACCGTCCAATACGGGTGACAAGGCAGTATACAAGGTTCTTTAATACTATATATTGATTGCGGTAAACTACGGAAACATATATGGTCATACCAACAGATACGTGTGACGAGGCAGTATAAGAGGTTCTGTTATACCGTATATTATTTGCTTCAAACTAAACGTTCACATATAGCGTAAGAAAACGTGATATATTTCTGATATATCCGTAAACTACAATACTGTATGATGGCTCGTATGATATTTTTTGAGGAGGCATTATCATAAAATTTTCTCCGTGCATATACGTGTATATACAGGGTGTCCCAATTTAATCTTTCAATGCAAATATCTCAAAAACATGCATCTTGAACCAAAAGTACTTCATACCAAAGTTGTGATACAAAGAGGGGGCCACAAAACTACGATAACAGTTTCATCATAGATGGCGTTATGATCGATTAAAATGGGGTCAACATCATTTTTTTTAACGGGAACCCCCACTTTTTATTGCATATCTTGATTCTACGCAAAAAACTGAGTAACTTTTGCTTGAAACGTGTTTCTAAATTTTTGAAGATGGTGCCACAATCGATGAAAAATAAAGCCTATGAAACAATATGCGGATATCTTGTGGAATGCATCCAACAGCCGAAATATCTCATTCAAATGTTGTTGTGAAGAGAGGGGACGACACAATGGCGATATCAGTTCCATAGTAGATGGCGCTGTGGTCGGTAAAAATGATGTCAACTTCAATTTTTCAAATGGAAACTCTTACTTTTTATCACATATCATGATTCTACGCGAAAAAATGAGGAAGTTTTGTTTGAAACATGTTTCCTAAATTCTTGAAGATGGAAACGGTGGGAAATGAGGTTGATGAGAAAGTTCTACTGTATTATGTGTGAAGGAACGTTCAACTCTCGAAGGTTTTGTTTTCATCTTCCGAGGATTGTGGTGTAACAAATTCCCATATTACCCCTTTCTCCTCCTCCTCCACTCATCAGTAGGCTGTCGGCATGAGCGTTACCCAATGTGCACCCCGAGGAGGTTGCGCGATAAAGTGAAGGAAATGGTGACTGAAAATCGTCACTCAAGTTTGAGAGAGATACCCGGTTAACTTTCTGTATCTCACGAATCAGATCGTACTATTTTACATGATTGTTTGGGCATGAAACGCGTTGCCGCTCGATTAGTTCCGAAAGACTTGAATTTTCTCCAAAAACTGAATCGCGTACAGGTCGCTGAAGACATGCTAGAACGAGTCCATTCCGACCTCACATTCAGCATTATAACAGGCGATGAGACATGGGTTCACGAATATGACATGCAAACCAGTCAAAAAGCTTCGGAGTGGCGGCTTCCAACTGCGGCTCATGAGCCGAAACCGAAAAAGCCACGCCAAAGCCGATCAAAAGTGAAGGTAATGTTGACTTTGTTCTTTGATCATCGCGGTGTTATACATTCGGAATTTTTGCCAGAGGGTCAGACGGTGAATAAAGAATATTATCTAAGCGTTATGCGGCGGTCGAGAGAGCAAATTCGTCGAAAAAAGCCAGATTTTTGGCAAGAAAATTCATGGATTTTGCATCACGATAATGCACCATCTCACAAGGCTTTCATTGTGAACCAATTTTTGGCCAAAAACTCAACAAATATCATCGAACAGCCACCACATTCACCTGATCTGGCTTCAGCCGACTTTTTTCTGTTTCTAAAACGTCAATTATCACTCCGAGGCACCTGTTTTGAATCGATAGGACATATTAAAGAGAATTCGCGGCGAGAACTGAAATCGATTCCGGAAAAAGCGTATGAAAAATGTTTTGATGATTGGATTTTTCGTTGGCATAAATGTATCATTTCGGAAGGGGACTACTTTTAAGGCGATACAATAGATTTGACAGAATAGAAAATGTTTTGTGTTTTATTCAAAAATTCCCGGTACTTTTTTGACAGAATGTACTCCCGTCTCCCTATATATAAGGAACATGGAAGTGAAAATGATGTTGATAAACGAATGAATTGTTCATTTATGAGATATAAATGCTATGAAAAGTAATTTTTTCTTGATCTCTCTATTCTTAGTTATCACAAAAGTAGATATTATAAGTTAGAATTATTGGTTCAAGGAGTTCTGAGAAGTTATCAATTTGGGTATTGTCAATGAGATTGAGTTGCAGAATTTATTGAATACTGGACAAAGTTCTTGTTGAATCCCATCTTATTTCATTTTTTTTCATTCTTTGATTTCAGACTATGTCAGCTGAGCCATCTGTACGCAAAACTCGAGTCGCAGTCGAAAATTCGGATGATGGGAGTAGTAATTATCTAACTCGTTGAGGTTAGATCTTAACTCCACATTGAGTTACGGTAACCGTTCTGTATTTTTCGTTACCAAACTTCTGTTCAACCAAGGTATTGAATGAAGCTAAAGTAAAAGACATGAGGATCAAAATAAGGGTGAGTATGAATTATAATTAGTCGTTGATTATGGTGAATACTACTCAAGACTTTGATTCTGGCATTAAGTCTTGAATTTCTACTATCAAAAACACATTGTACACTGAGAAAAAAGCAACGTGGTTACAGGAACTATGTTCGCATGGTCAAAGATCCACGGTTGCAGTGACGTGAAATTTGGTTATGATGACGCGAAAAACAAGACAAAATCACATGAATGTGGTTGTAGCAACTACATAAGATGGTCAAGGCAAAAATCAACGACGTGCTGTGGTTGTGCCGGCCAGATTTTTCTCTGAGTGTAAATTACACTTGGTAAAATTTATACGTGAAGTAACCTTGTAAGATTTTCGAATTTTTCCCATTCTATGTACTTGCAATGCATGTAAATTTCCCATCGAATATGAAATTCATATACATTGTCTCCACATTGAATGTGCAATATTCAAAAATGTATAGGGGTATGATACCCACCCAACCCTGGATGCAATTGATATCTTTTAATAATTTCCATGAATACTAAACTTCATTCTATAAAACGACTCATCGAACTTTCGAAAAATCTGTAATAGATTATTTATGACGAATCAAATAAAAAAATTCCTGTTTTTTTTCGTCTGTTTAGCATCAAGTGATAGATCCGCAGCTAATTTATCGCTTTCTGACCCAATATTCATTACAATGGACATTCCTATAAAACTTCCAGACACCTGTAGTTCCAAAAACATTGGATTTAATGAATGTGCAAAACATTGAATCAATATTTCATCACTTGCTGAACTGTTCGATCACTCATAATAGCTGAATATTAATGACGCCAATCTATGGTGGGAAAAATGTTTTTCTATATGATATGTATCTAGTTTGTATCTATTCCGACACAATTCCGATATCCTTTTGATGAAATAAATCGATTCTCTCCAGAATTACTATCACGCATGGAACTTCATATACTTGACAGAACGTGACAAAATGTGACCTCAGAGTAGGTATTTCATCGCTCGAAATAATACATGCCAGAAAGGTTTAATAAACAAAAGAAGCGGTTCGCTTGTTTGCACTGAAAACAAGCTGGGGACCGTTGGAATGATATGTCGTGGGGTTGTTTTTTTCATCAGAGTGAAGATCATACACCACTGATGTGAGATATCGTGTTCACTTTCCCTGTCGAATTTTTCATGTTAAAAATGCCCAAGAACCGACTAGAATACGTAAATGTATCTAACTAGTTTGATTTCATGGTATCACTACAGAGTAAATATGGCCTTCGAAGATGAAATTATGTACTGAAATGAGAGTTGGGATGTTTGAATATTTTTATTCAAATACTTTTGTATTTCATTCACACATCTTGTAACTCCTATTAAATTATGTCATTATATCCCTTATTATATCCCTTCTTGGTCACCAGTGAAATTCTTATTTCACAGAAATATTCTCTAGATGTGTATCAATATATTCTGACGTGTAATCAAATACTCAGGTTGGTCTGTATCTATGTTTCGTGAGTATTTGCATGAGGGGATAGTGAACATAAGACGCAAGATATTCGTGTCATGTGCGGGATAATAACCACGTCACGTACTAAACCAGAAGATTCGGATGGAATTTCACAGATTTTTTCACTTGCTTTATGAAGCCGACTGTTGGGGGAAGAAAAGGAAAAGCAAAGTAAACCCAAAGCACAATACGATCATAAAACGTTGTCTCGATTAGTCTCAAGAGGAGCAGATGATTTTTATGTTTGTTTCTCAAACTGCTCTTGAGAGCTATATCGTTGAAGGGTCAAGAGGATAAAAGTAAATATGTGTAATAACGAAGAGGTCAGAAAATACTTACGTTTAGGTGATTTTTCCTGGATGTAATAGATGAATCCTGTGAAGATCCCCGGGAATAATGCCTAGTGAAAACCTCAACGAGTCTGGATCTCCCGGAGCCTGCGGTAGCATTGGCCTTGGACTTGTTCGGTGGCGAGCCATCGATCGGATTTGTGAGATTTGGATTACTGCTCTTACGTTCCGGGAAAACCAGATGTTCTATATTATGTGTGTAGCCGGGATCATTCCTGACGATGTCTTGGAGAGTACACACGCGAGGCGTATTACTCGATCCTCCATTGCTACAATGAAAATCATTCCTCACATGAATTTCTACGTTCAATCATCCTATTCGACGTTGTGATATATATGAGGGAGTTGGAAAAATATTCAATCATCGAAATCATGGCATTGTCAAGTTCTCGCTGGAACAGTTTTTGAGGAAATATCATCACATGATTTCCATGCTCGAGAAATTTTCACATGTCCGTGAAGAAAACATGATGAAAAATTGGAATCATCCTCCATCTACGTTTTCCGGTATCATTATGTTCGAACTGGACATATCACTCTTAGCTCTAGCTCCTGTATACGGATATGTAAAGAACATTATGTATCATCCACAATGTTTCTCCTAGATCTCAGATTTGCTCATCAATTTGAGCTGTGGTCCTAGAAAAGGATTTTTTTCCCGTCTGATTCATCATCTTATTCAATGAATATGCATGATTGATCAATTCTCCTGAAGGACAGGAATTGTTGGCAACGCAGCTGCACAGTTCCCCATGGATAATAATGAAAAATACAAATTCCCAGAGAATTCATGAAATACGATTAAGGTTGGCAAGAATTTCTTAGCGTAAATCTCTACTATCATAAGCGTTCACGTGAGAAAGTTTTATGTGAATTCCATACCATTCGCTGTATACAGATTCGAATGCATATCATGCACATGAATTATGTATGTATTGGATCCTCAATACACTTGACGCATCTATGAAGTACATGTATCGTATAAAACCGAATCTGTGAACAGTAGACCATATAGAATTTGAATAAAATTCCTCCATATGGATATGAATCAATAACAATATTATGAATTTGATGTGAAATTAGTGTTTATGATATAATCAGTGCAATGTTCAATACATCTCCGTGATTCATGCACAAGGGTATATTCGACGTTTTTTCATTTGTTTATGATCTTTTCTAGGACGAATCTGGGAATATGTAGAATTGACGAGAGAAAAATATCAAAAATTTGAGGCAATTTCTGAAGAGTTGGCTCAATGTGATCTTAGAAACCTGAGGAATATTGTATATAATGTCTTCCCATTATCATACAATGGAAAACTTTTTATCAAGGGGCCTAAAACATGAGGAAGTGGGAGAGGGGGAAAGTCAAATTTTGGGCGAAATTCTTTCGAAAGGTCAGTAATTATTACATATTCAAAGTGATCAATTATGATTTACATTATGATTTCATATATGATTTACATATTTGGAATTGTGCGCTGCTGCGCACTTTGGATTTTCAAATGATTTCCGAGGGCTAAAGAATAAAATCGTGAAGTTTGTTGGAGCTCAAAGGTCGAAATGGTCTGTTCTGTCCGGGCTCAAGTCGAAGTGGTTCGGGTGCAGATAGGGCCTTGGGTAGCCCAATTTTCAATCAAGGAAGTTTCCACCTGCGATTCTTTCCTTGCAATATTGATTCTATTTGATAATATTCGTAACAATTGATTATACTTTCGGAGGTCCTAGTTCAAGCGCCTGCATTGGCTTCACGATGGGTGTCCTACATAGGTCCAAGTTGAGAATAATATACAAGCCGTGGAGATGAGTGCGACAATCCTGTCTGGGCCCTATAAAAGTAACCAAAACAGGCCCTCAAATGAGATAAGCACGCCCAGTTTGGTCTAAACTGCCTCCAAGGATCAATTTCCACACGAGATCGAATGTATATGGAAACAAGAGTCGAAGAAACTTGTATTTTCCGTATTTTCGAAGCTAGTAGATCGCTGTATCATAAATCAACAGCAGGTTGAAGATGTATAACTCCCAATAAAATCTACCGAGGACAAAATCAATTTAACATTGACACAAAATATTTAGAAGAGATTTATTTGATTTCCGCTTCCCCTTTCCTGAAAATTTAATTTTCATACTAGATCTCCTTTCATTGTGAATTACTCAATGATGTATTATTTTTGTTTCATTTCAGTTCTGGAATGTGATTTTCACATTCAAGAGTTTCCTAATCGTGGATCACATCGTGATTTTTGTATTTTTGTTTCTCCCCCATATTTTGGCACTCAAAGAGAATTTCAGTGATATCAACCTGGCGAAATGGTTGCAAGATTGTCTATTGTCTCAAACACACATGCAGTTCAGTTAACCGCACGTTCTGCCGGCTAACGTAACTGTTTTCGTTGGTGCAACTTCAACACATAGTTGGAATAATTGTGCGGATGTTTGAATGAATCAGACAAATCTATCGATTCAATTTTCAGATGAGTTGAACGAATAAAGATGGGGCAACATCAACTGCTCGAAGAATTTCAGTTTTGAATATTGTGCCAATTATATATCCGGTAGAGTCAAGCACATGATCCTTTATATCCCTTTTGATTACATTTTCATAAGGAATAATTCATATAACCTGTAAGATTTGAGTAGATTTGCGTCAAATGCAGGGTGTTGTTGTAAACGCACCTTTGAGCGTGCGCAAGGAAACTGTGTTCGAAGTGATTTCTGATTCAAACAAAAATTTTTTCATTGAAAGAAATGAATGAATTAAGTGTGTCACTCTGCTTATATATGAATGAGATAGATACGATTCAGTTCGCAACGACAGAAAGTGAAAAAAGAAAAGTTGAAAAAAGTAATGATTGAAAAAACATGTAGTTGAGTAGAGTGAAAAATTAGGTTGAACCATCTAAAATACTAGAAACAACTGAGAATTATTTGAAACCAAAGGCGTTGATCGTTTCTGAAAGGTTTTGAAGTGCATGCCAATGCGTAACACTTGGCGTGGCCAATGGAGATTTCATGATCCAAGTTTCAATTTGATAATGAAAGCTAGAAATTCACAATTGGCCACGCGAAGTGTTCCGCATTGGCATGCACTTCAAAACCTTTTGGAAACGACCAACGCCTTTGGTTTCAAATAATTCTCAGTTGTTCCTAGTATTTTAAATGGTTCAACCTAATTTCCACTCTACTCAACTTCATGTTTTTTCAATCATTATTTTTTTCAACTTTTCTTTTCTAATTTTCTGTCGTTGCAAACTGAATCGTATCTATTTCATTCATATATAAGCAGAGTGACACACTTAATTCATTCATTTCTTCCAATACAAAAATTTTTTTTCAAATCAGAAATCACTTCGAACACAGTTTCAACAAAGTAAAGTCACAATATACCAAAAATCGTTTACATACTATTTGGATAACTAAATGTATGTACTTGGCAGCTTATATTGATTTCACATCTTTTTTTTTCAGATGGAGCACACCCTGTTATATCTCATCGAAATTTTGAATGTAGTAGAAATTTTGTTTGAAATTTTCTTTGATTTTTTTTCTTTTTTTTTGTGGGTATTGAGGACGTTTTCGTGTACTAGGCGTAATTTTTTTACTCTTTTGAAGTTTTTCTTATTGGGTTTCCACTTCTTTTTTTTCAATGAGCCTTGAATGACCACGATAAGAAATTAAATTTTCCTTCGAACCTGTGGTTGGATTATTTTTCCTCCTCTTCGTAGGTATTGAAGACGTTTTCATATACTTGGCGTGATTTTTTTTTACTTTTTCGGAGTTTTTTTTATTTGGATTCAACTTCTCTCCCTTTTAATGTACATTGAATTGAACACAAAGAGAAATTTATGTCGAGTTTCATAGCGAACATAGTGATGAAAATGTACAGAAATGTCCTCAGATAATTTAGGTGATATAAAAACCCATTTAGGTTCCCATCAGTCATTTCATCATTGGACAGCAGGAGATTATCGAGATGAAGAACGAAGAATAGAAGGGGAAAGAAGTGAATTCCTATAAACAAATATAAATATGAATAATTCTGAACATCAAGTGTTAGTTGACCAATCAGTTGGTGCACAAAGGAGCTTACAGCGCTCAAAGCAGCTAACGGCTTTCAACGCAGCCTGATCTTGTTTCAAACATGTCTTGTGTACAAATTCCCAGTGTTCGCAAGACATCACTGTGAGGAAATCGAAACGATATAGATTTTAAAAACAGAAGAAACTTGAATGCAATATGTTCAAGGCATGTAAAAAAAATTTTGTTGATGGAATAGAATGTGTACTATTTGGTATCAAGTTAAAAATAGCTTCCTATCAAAAATTTTTCGATCATTCTTTTGGACTATTGTAAAAGGCATCCTACAGATGTCAAATATTAATAATGCGACAAACACATATCTTCAAAAAGTTTGATTAAAGATATTTTCCAGTGCTGTACGAGATACATTTCAGCTTTTTGTGAAATATTCGTTGCAATCATTCGAAAAAATTCTTCAAGAATCTGTGGTCAGTTATGGTATCAAAAAGTATTCTATTTCCTTCGTTACCATTCATACAGAATTATAATTATTGAATTCTCATTCCATGATCAAGTGAAATTATTGCTTCTTTGAGAAATATGTATGAGTCTTTAGCATTACGTGGCCAATGTCGTTCTTCGATTGCAGATCTTGAATAAATATCCACTTCGTCCCTCTACTTCGTACCATGCACGTGAAATTATCTCTAGAAATACTTTTACTCTGATGAAAAACAACAGCTATAACTTCATAAGAGTGTTTTGCAATTTGTATTTTTGAGGTTGGCACTGCTTTAATATTCACATTTTCTACCTTCGTTGCTTCGACATTATTGTGATTGAATACCATGAATTGTACGATTAGAAACTGCTCTGATGCTGTGATATCTGATTTTCCAGATTTATGCAAGTTATTACAATCACTACAAGAATCTTCGAAACTTTTCCATGTTGGAAAATTGAACTTGAGAACTTCTTGGAAATCAAATGATTTGTTGGAAATTGGAGGTAGCGCGAGACGTATAACACAATTTGTACGAATAATATTTTTGGTATATTCACATTTTGTACACCGTGTAGTTATTTGGTAGTTATATATATGGTAGTTATTTGGTGCTCCACTAAATTTCAAATAGCCATTGAATTTTCACAAATGAAAGTGATGAATTTTCCTGCATCTTCTGAGTGCAGGATAATTATGCAAATATTGTAAACCCGCGAGCTCTTTCAAAGCTGTGGTATCAAGGTTTCAATGCGAATTACAGTTCTCAATTGAAATATTTATGATGTCATTCGGTTCAGATGAAAGTAACTGTTTTGTCATAGAAGCACAGTACAATATACACTGCATTGCCGCGTTCACATCAGAAGAAACCCCGTCAACATTGGGGAGACCCATTACGTTCAACGCATGGGTTTCTGTTGATTTGTCATCAGTACTTTGGCCCATGGATACTTCAAGAGGTATGGCCCGAATACTATCACGTACTTTGCGAAAATGTGGTTTCGAAATTTTTATGGTCATAAGATCTGGTCCATTTACTTTTCGAAATCGGTGGTATTCTATTATAGCTGATTCTTGCGCTCTTACAGAAGATGGATCAGAATTGATGAGATGTAATCCTTGTAACGTGGTTACTTGCGAAAGAGCAACGTATACCTGACCACAAGCAAATATTGAATTCCCAGCTTCAATGATCGCATGTTCTAAACTCAATCCTTGACTTTTGTGAATAGTCATACCGTGACTGAGACATATTGGGAATTGTTTTCTTATGACGAACGCTTTATCCATTACTTCAAATTTAACGCTAACACGTTCTATTGTATGTTCGCTTCCTGTATTCAAAATAATTCTCAAGTGTTCAATCTCGTTATTAGCGCCTCGTAGAACGCTCACAATTTTCCCCAGTGTACCGTGAACAAGCCCTAAAGTAACATCAATATTTCTGCTGATCATGATTTTTACTCCTAATTTGACAATCATACTTCTTGCCAGTCCTGCTGTGCGAGAAGTATCCTCGTCATTTGAAGATAATGTTTTCAATCCCTCCTTTTTCAAATAAGGTGGACAATTTGTGATATCTTGAGCTATTCAATGAATTTCTTCCGAAGGTAGTCAGCTAAGTATTGCTGTGTTTAGAACATCACATTGCACACATGTAGGGAACAAACAAACTGCGTTCGGAACATTATTAAGCGAATAATCACAAAGTTCATTGAATCGCTGTTCACAGCTTGTGGTTTTGTAATTTATTTTTCTAGACTGTAAGGCTTCAATATCCAAGTCATTAAGTACTCCTATGCGGATTCTCGATAGCATATCTTTGTGAGAAGTGTCATTCTGTTAACGCATGTTAATTCCCAATTCATCATCGCTGAACAAACCACTCCATAAATCATAAGAACACAGAGCTCCAGTGTGTTTTTCAATATTCTTAGTAGATAATTGTATGAAAGCAGGATCTTCATGAACTGGTGGCAGCTGTAGTAAATCACCGATCAATAAAATATGTTTTTTCCCAAACCAACCATCATCACAATCTAATGTATTGAATATTTCTGCCAATCGAAGATGTACATACAGAAAAGTTACTTTAGAAACCATTGAAACCTCATCAATTATTATCAACGCAACATTTTTAAGTTGATCACGGATAATCTTGAGAGCTGCATCAGAAAGTTGTCTATATTGGGCAGTATGCCCGTGCTTCACTGGTAACTGAATAAGGCGATGCAAAGTGAGACCCTCAATATTAAAAGCTGCTATTCCAGTGGGAGCAGTCACTGCAGTATCTTTGCCAATAATTTGTTGGATTCAGCATCTAATAGTTTTGATGAGGGAGCTTTTGCCAGTGCCACCTTCCCCGCTCACATAAAGTCTGAGAATTGTATTCTCAGAACTCAAGGTACTGGTAACTTTATCGAATATACGTTTTTGATCGCTATTCAACTTCGAAATCATTTGAGGTAGATCGACAATCTCAATCTTATTTTCTACATCTTTGAAATCTTCCATGGCGCCAGCTGTTTCAATGGGCACACACTCCAAGAGTTGATTGTCAAATGTATCTTCTTCCTGATTTGAGTTATGTAATAGGTTTTGTTCAATTTGCTCCTTGATGTGGTCACGTGCTTTTTGAATATCACTTATTCGCTCATGGTATTGCATTACGTCTATTAATTGTGATTGTAAAGACGAAAATGCTTCTGCATATGTCTCACATCCGTTTTTTAATCCACAGACGTCTCTCCAAGGTTTAAACAATAACACTAATGGAAAATAATAATTTTCGGATTCTAATTGAACGTTATATCGGTAATGATTGATGAGATATTCACGTGGACGCTTTTTCAAATTCAAAGATACCTATAATATAGTATTTAGATTCTTCGCTATCAGATGGTCTAATTTTCGTGATATCATACCATTTCGCGGAATCATAAAGAGACATGGATTCCAATTCTTTGGGTCTGTTTGGAGAATGGTTATCTATGAGCGATGGGCAAAAAATATCTGTGGATTCAGCTTGTAAATCCCCGATTTCTCTTCGAGTTTTTGATTTTCTACTTCTAATTATATTTACTAGGGGTGTGCGGGTACCCGAGTCATCGGGTTTTTATCGAGTCGGATCGGGTCGGGTACCCGTCGGGTGGGGTTTTTCAGTTACCCGAGTTTTAAGGGTACCCGATTACATTCGGAGAATTCGAATATAGCAAACGTTTTCCTCAGCAGGAAATATTGTAACAGCAACTCCATCAAGATTGCTGACAAAACATGGGGAAGAGTTGTGCTTCCTCCATTCGAATTTAAGAATATGAAAAAAGAATATTTATTTTCATTGCTGTTCAAGATTCTATATTGTGATTACTGAATACGAAAATAGATAATATATTATTTATGAGATATGAATGTGATTATATTTTTTAATTGAATTAAAAAATAAATATAAACATTCCATGAAGCAATTTGGAGATTTCTTAATGCGCTGCATAATCAATTACATGGAGTAACAACCCTAATAGACTTGTAGTGAATATGGCATTCTTCATATTAGAATTGGATTCATATGAAATCCCCTTATTCCTACAATCGCTTAGGACAATTTGTCCTTAAAATATCAACGGCAATGGCAACTTCGGATAGAAGTTGAAAATATTAAATTCAAGCGATTCCATTATATTCGGGTACCCGACTCAGGAAACCCGATTTAATCGGGTACCTAACCCGACCCGACCCGAAAAGAAATACAGATACCCGAACCCGACCTGACCCGATGAAAAGTGCTACCCGCACACCCCTGATATTTCGTTTGACCATCTAATAGTTGTATTCGGATCAGTACCAAGCGATGGAATCCCCAAAAGCGTATCAGCAGCCTCAAGGGCACCACATTTCCTATGATTCAACATATGCATTCCCACGTTCCAAAGACGGCTACGCAATGGCTTAGAAGAATTTATTGCTTCAAATGTATCTCCAGCATCACTTTTCTCAGCCTCAGATACATACTTAGTGCAATATAGAGTTAACAATGTCGAGTGTTCTCCAACAAATTGAATGTCCATGTCACCTTCCCAAGCTGTAAGAATAGCAGGATTATAATTATTTATGGGTTTCCTCTTTCGCACAAGGTAGATCATATAGTCTTTTTCCAGTTTTCAGCTGTCTTTTGGCAGCCATGGAAACTCCCACGTCTCTTATTATCAAAGTATCTGTAACTGAACGTGGAAATCCAAAGCTGCAGACTTTGGTGAACGATTTCTTAGTTCTTTTGTTACGTAAACAATAGCTGTTATGTGCATGTTTCTGATGCGTGTTCACACGTCGATGCAATTGTGGGGACACTTCTTTTGACGGATGCGAAAAACGAAATCACAAAGGAAGTGTCAAAGGAAAATGTGAAATCACAAATCAGGATCCCCCCAAAAAAGGCAGTTATGGGGATGAACGGTATTTATCAACACACGTAATGAATTCAGATCGTAAATGATGTAACTGAAAGAGTCTGTTATTAGGAATTCATCGAGACATAGATACACGAGAAACGATGCAAGTGCTGTGTAACGCCGAGGAGAATGGGAACGAGGGAGGGACGCGTGGGAAAAGTGCAGGTAGTGGAAGGATATATAGAGCAGCGAGGTTTGACGGAGGAGAGGGTAACACGTGACCGTCGTCATCCCACTGAGCACTATTAAGATTGAGCACGTCAATGATTTGTCGACTTTGTCGTTGAAAAAAAGGATATTCCGAACCTCTGTTGTCACAGCAAATAGGAGAATTTCAAACATACTCTTACTCCGGGTATGAAGAAATAAAAATGAGATCGAAAAAAATGGATGTGATGAAATACCGAACCAGTGCGAGAATCAAAATGATGGTTCGATGATTTCATGAACGAATGGTCATTGGATCGTGAATAAAATACCAGTCGCTTGTGGCAATTCCCATATGTAGTTGGAAAGTTATGTGAAGGTGAGCATCTTCGACATGTTTACATGGCAATGTAACGGAAGCAGATGTATTCGTTCAAGAGTGGGATGATAACTTGTGATTAGGGATATAGTCATTGATAAAAAAGCACTTGGAAAAATTTAAAAAAATTCCATGGCAGTTTTTATAGGCAATCTTCGAGAAAGACTTGGAATATCCGAATTCCTCTCGTTTGGATTGTTAATAAATATCAGGTGACGATCGCGATAATTGATGAAAAGTGTCTTGAATGTTCGCTAGGGTTATAATCTCCGATAAAAATGCATTTGGAAGAATTTACAAAAATTCCATTGCAGTTTCTACAAGCAATCTTCGAGAAAGACTTGGAATATCCGAATTCCTCCCGTTTCAATTGTCAATAAACATTACTTGACGGTCGCGATGATTGATGAAAAGTGTCTTGAATGTTCGCTAGGGTTATAATCTTTGATAGGAATGCACTTGGAAAAATTTACGAAAATTCCACGGCAGTTTTTACAGGCAATCTCTGAGGAAGACTTGGAATACCCGAATTCTTCCCGTTTCAATCGTTAATAAATATCAGTTAACGATCGCGATAAATGATGGAAGGTGTCTTGAATGTTTGCTAGGGTTATATTCTTCGATAAAAATGCATTTGGAAAAATTTACAAGAATTCCACTGCAGTTTCTACAAGCAATCTTCGAGAAAGACTTGGAATATCCGGATTCCTCCCGTTTCAATTGTTGATAAATATGAGTTAACGATCGCGATACCTGATGGAAAGTGTCTTGAATGTTTGCTAGGGTTATATTCTTTGATCGAAATGCACTTGGGAAAATTTACAAGAATTCCACGGCAGTTTTTACAGGCAATCTTCGAGAAAAACTCGGATTATTGTGCTTCCTCCCGTTTTAATTGTTATTAAACATTAGTTAACAGTCGCGATAATTGCTGAAATGTCTTTCGAATGTTCGCTGAAGTTATGATCTGTGATAAAAATGCATTTGGACAATTTTACAAGAATTCTTGGCCATCCAGTGTAGACGAAACCTCCGGCTGCCTCCCTTACTCCTCT
This sequence comes from Gonatopus flavifemur, assembly GCA_018340375.1. NCBI lineage: Eukaryota > Metazoa > Arthropoda > Insecta > Hymenoptera > Dryinidae > Gonatopus > Gonatopus flavifemur. The sequence goes on from JAFFJZ010000004.1 coordinate 24,429,865, forward strand.
TCTTTCGTTAAATAAATAATCGTTAACTTTGTGATTTAATCTTGGATTGTATCAATTAATCCACACACTACTGTTCCTAGTATCCAACATTACATGTATAAACATTTCCTCAAGCCAAAGTCCCCGCAATATGCTAATTTTCCTGTTGAAATCAATCTTCCCCCCTTGGCACAGTGCGTTCTAATAATGATGAAAGTCACCGCTAGCAAACTCACCGCCAGATACCATCACATTACCACGCATCAGATCGTTCTTTTTGGGTTAATAAAGCAGCTTTATTACTATCACAAACATCAAGAAACACATGCTGTTCTGCTTTCACTTGGTCATCCGATTCACTATTGTTTACTATCATAGATTCTTCTTCTTGAAAGAGTACATCTGGTCACTCGCGATTCAGCAATGAATTATGTCATTCAGGTGAAATAATCTCCGAATACAAAGGATTATTTTCTTTCAACTATAGTATCGCGTCCAAAACCTTCTTAATGTCAACTACTTTCTCCCAAATTATTTTGGAGTTAGTTGGAATGCTGCTCATCAAGATGTAAAATTCATCATTCAAATTTGAAGGTTCTGTCGTAGGACAAACCTTTTCCAAAGTTTCTTGTAATGGTAAGGGAAGATGGAATGTTCTACCTTTGGATTTTGATACCATGTGTTTATGAGGCATATTCTTATTCATGACTGTACCCATCTTTTGTATTGTTTGAAATGTCTTCGCTCTTTGAATAACAATTCTCTCATAATCTTTGAGTCGTGTCATTTGTGGAATCGCACTTACATGGAGGTTATTCAAAATACAAGTTGATGAAATAGAATTTGTACGAATTTTGTGATGACAATATTCACAGATAAAGAACATTTCATTGTCTTTCAAATTGATCAAATGCATAATTTGGTCCCAAACATTTCCACTGTATGAATGTTTATCAACTCTTTTCTTCATTCTATCCCTTCCAAGACATAATTTTTCACAGGAAATACATGCAAAACGCGGTGTATCCATAGACCGTTTCAATAAAGCTTCAAAAGTCAAGTTATTTTCAGATATTATCTGTTCTTCGTTTAGATTGAATTTAGCATTATTTTCCGCTAATGCTGCAGCTTCTTCTTGAGCTTTGCGAGATATCTCTTGGAGTGTTTCAAGATCGGTGTCGTTCAAAGCTTTATCTGAATTATTTATATACTCGTGGGACCTAGTGATTTTATATACAACTCTTTTTATATTCCGTAAATCTGGAGAATGAGACGATAAAATTTCGAGAGCTGTGGATTTTGAATGACAACAACCAATGTCTATATAACAAGCATGAGAATGGCCAAGTTTTCCAGCATTTACCCTATCACAACAACTATGCACTTGAGAATATAATTGCTGTGTTTTCTTCAGGTGAACAATTCAGCAATTGTTGAGGAAAACTTCGTAAATCATTCAAAACGTCGAGATTTTTCGTCGTGCAAAGATAATTACAAGACCACGTTTTATTTGTTTTATTTTTCGATTTCAAAAGGGGTAAAATATCCGTACTTTGACCTTTTGAATTTATTACAATTGAATCTGAACATTTTAGAGGATTATACGCAGTCCCTAAAAAATATGATTCCGATGAAGAAGTGTGCATTGATTTGCCACATAGAGCATTGATTTTATCATCAAGTTTTGAACATTCTACTACGCGGGTTAAAGCAACTTCCACCTTTTGTTTCACCTCTTCCAATAATCTTTTGATTCTCGGAGTGTATATCTCTCTAACATGGGAGCATCACTTAACTATACGTTCAGCTTCTAATCGACTCGCCGCCAAAGATGATTTCAAAAGAAATTTGGATGAGTTCCTAATATACGTTTCTTGAGAATTCTTAGTCGGTATCTTATTACACAGGCCTGCGAGGTTTTTCCCCCTTGGAACTGGTGACCATTTTCCGAAGTAATTTGCTGCGTAGAATCCGAATCCGGAGCCAGAATTGGGCTATCACGTCAGGATTTTGAGATATCTGAGGGTAAATACGCAAAAAATGCGGTTTTTCGCTACTTTTGAGGTTATGTACAGGACGCATAAAATTTTTTTGATCTTTTCTCTCAACTTCATCAATTTGCACTACTCTTCCCGTTTAAAATGAGCTATTGAACGTTCATGTACGATTTCTTCTCGCAAAGTTACGACCATTCTAAGTTGTGTAATATGTCCCAACAACAGAATGAGTATTCGCATTTATTACACTGATCGACAATGAAATTCTCCTTCACATGAAATTCTCTTTTCTGAAGTAATTTTCTGCGTAGAATCCAAATCCGGAGTCAGGATTGGGCCATCGCGTAAGCATTTCAAGATATTTAAGATTAGGTCCACGAAAAATGGGTTTTTTGATTACTTTGGAATTCATGTACTGAGTGCACAATTTTTTTTAGTCTTTTCTTCTAATTGCATCATCCAGTACTACTCTTACTCTTCAAGATAAGCTATTAATCGGTGACCTACAATTTCTCCTTGCAGAGTTACGAGTATTCCAAGTTGTGAAATATATCCCCAAGATTATAATATTTCTAGGATCTCCTGAGGGTGCTGCCAGGATGTATGGGAATGAAAATTCTAATTTTCTAATATGATATTCTTATTCAGCGACCCAAAAACTTATATGTTCACATATTCAAGGAAAATTTCCCTTCAAAACAATGGGTTCCCCAAAGGGTTGATAATTCACAGACCTGCGGAATATAAGTTGTTATTTTCCCTTCGAACAATAATGGTTCCTTTCCAGGTATTCAGATTGTGGAACTAAAATATAACGCCAGTTTTTTTACAGCACATCGGGATTCATTTTTATGTGAGATATGAATATTTACAGTTTTTTAAACAATTTGTATGAACGAAAAATATATACGTTTGATATAAAATTCAGACATGGGGCTGCACTGGTTTCACACAAGACCTAAGATACTAGATAAATCAAAAGGACTTATGATATCTTTTTCTAGTTTCTTCAAAACTTCTGTTTGATGTTTCTGTTGTACTCATGGTTCATCTCTCTTTAACATCCAGCAATAGTCAGCCATCATTCTAACGTCCCACCTTCCTTGATATCTGGTCTCCATAACCTTAAGGTCTTGATGAAATCTCTCCCCTTGCTCTTCACTGACAGCACCAAGATTCTCGGGGAAAAAGTCAATATGGGAATGCAAATAATGGAGTTTTATACTCATATTACAACCCAGGATTTTGAAATTGTTAAGCATGCTGTTGACTATATTTTCATAATCAGGGCTTTCTCTGTTCCCTAAAAAATGTTGTACGACTTCCTTAAATGACTTCCAAGCGAGCTTCTCGGTTTTATTCATAGTTTTTTCAAAGTCAGGATCTTGCATCAATTTCCTTATGTCTGGACCAACAAAAACGCCTTCTTTTATCTTCGCATCCGATAAATGCTTGAATTTATCACATAAATATTTGAAACAAAGACCATCTTTAGGCAATGCCTTTACGAATTGCTTCATAATGCCTAATTTGATATGAAGCGGAGGTAGCAGAATTTTGGAGCGGTCAACTAGTGTTTCGTGTACAACATTTTTACTTCCAGGGTTCAATGATGCTCTCTGTGGCCAATCTTTCTGGATCCAATGTCGTGCTCTATTCCTACTATCCCATTCACATAGAAAACAGGGGTATTTTGTATACCCTCCTTGTTGACCAAGCAACATAGTTAATATTTTGAGATCACCACATATAGTCCAGTTATGATTGGAGTAATTCATTTTTTTGAGGACGAAATCCAAATTTTCATAACATTCTTTCAAATGAGTAGAATGTCCAATAGGCAAAGAAGCAAATTTATTACCATTATGTAACAATACTACTTTGAGGCTCCGTTTCGAAGAATCTATAAAAAGTCTCCAATCATTCGGATTGTATTCTACATCAAACATTTTGAGTAGGCCAGGCACATCACAACAATACACTAAATTTTTTTCTTGAGCAAAATACGGTGGAAAATCCTTCTCTCTATTTCTATACCAATAAAAGTTCGTTGTACGATCCAGCATGTTTTTTTCTTTCAATCTGGAACCGAGTAATTCCGCAGCATCTTTCGGAAGATTAAGATCTCTTGTCAAATCATTCAATTCACTTTGAGAAAACAGTGGTGGTGTTTCGTTGCACTCGTAATATTCATCGTCAGGATCTGAAGTATTCATTATAGCCTCTTGAAATAAACTAGGATCAGATGAAAATGGTTGGGCAGGATGGCATAACTCTTTGCTATCAGGATCTTTATACGTAGGTAAAATCACAGAACGAATATCAGGATAACTTATCGCTGCTTTATTTTTAGAATTAAATCCTTTTATGCTTGAACAGCAGAAGTAACAATCGTTGATATGATTTTGCGGTTCCATCCAAATCATTGGAGTCTGTAAACTAAAACAATGTTTTTCTCCTCTTGACCATTTCCGAAGTTCACGTACACATGTCGAACACACTTTATGAGGCGCCCATTGTTTGTCTTGGTTTTTTATGTTGATTTTGAAATAGCTATCGTATAGTTCTTCAATACATTTAGAAATCATTTGTTGCTGTCTCTTTATTACATAATTTCCACATATGTAGCAGAAGTTATCTGGAGCATTGATACATTTTCGAGAAGCCATTTGTGAAACTTTTTTTTAAATACACGAAATTCACAACAATTACTGGACACTCGATACTTGTACACGGAGGAAAAAATTAGAACAACAATCAGTACATTCCGAGTGAATTAGTGGAATAATGTCTGAACATAGCAACGAACAATCTACGATCTCAGCAGTGCTGGCTCGAAGGATATTACCGCCCGGCGCGTGAATTTTGTAGGCGTCCGATTATAATAGTGTAGCATATTGCATAAATATATATTTATGTGATATGCTATAAGCATTTTCTACCGTATTTCGCTCAAGAAAAAAATTTAGCGTATCGTTGTGATGCGCCTGGCCTACTCAAGGTGTTTCATGTAGAATACAATCCAAAGTCAATCCCCTTCATTCATTCAACATTTTTCTGAAGCATTTTGGTGCGCTGAATCCGCATATGGCTCCAGAATTGCTATATCACGTCAGGTATTTGGGATATTCCGACCTAAAAATGTGGAAAACACTGTTTCTTGGCATATTTGAGGTTCCGTAAAGTCGAAAGGTAATTTTTTTCACAAAACCAATAGATGCACCTCAAAGTATCAGTCATCCTGTTCCAAATGCCGTTGAGTTTGCTGGAATATCTTTTTTTTTCATTGAGATACGACAATTTTAAATTTGTGCGCTCATGTACTCAATAAATAGGTGGAGACACAATTTTCAAACTGTCGTATCTCAATGAAAAAAAAAGGTATCTGAGCAAACTCAACGGCATTTGGAAGAGGAGGACTTATACTTTGAGGTGCATGTATTGGTTTTGAGAAAAAAAATTACCCTTCGACTTTACGTAACCCCAAATATGTCGAAAAACAGTGTTTTTCACATTTTTAGGTCGAAATATCTCAAAAACCTGACGTGATAGAGCAATTCTGCAGCCAGATTCGGATTCAGCGGATCAAAATGCTTCGGAAAAAGATATTATTGTTTGAGGGGGAAAAAAAAAGTCAAATTTCGCAGGCCTGTGTTATTTATAAGAGCAATACGATGATACTCTCCGATCATAGACTTCTTTTTGTTTACGTGCTTTACAATATTTTTCATTTTCCAAAACTGAGTTGGATATTTTTCGTTTGCGATCACTTGTTCCATGCACATGGTCAGTTTTTGTTGGTTCAATAGTTGTAGAGTGTTTCATTTCAGAAACTGTTGTATCGTGTAGAATTTCATCATTTCCAAGAGAATGAATATCGTACTGCCACTTTTGATGCTTACTATCAACGACTTGGAAAGAATCAGCTGATTGCAAATGGACAGGAGAAATGCAAGAGACTGAATCTTTTGAAGACAAGGTTATCTGATTGACATTTTCATCACCTACATTCAATCCAATTTTCTTCTGTTTGTGACCTTTTTTTTCATAGGCAGATTTTCTTTTTCGACAAATTTCTTCTTTGTTTTTCTCATATTGACTTTTGTTATGTAGTCTTCTCTCATCTGGATCTCTACTTCTTTCACCACAAATATTGTTTACGTTGTGCTGCGAACATTTTTTAGGATCAATTTCGCATGAAGAAGGTACTTTGAATTGAGAAACAGTAGCAGCAGATGGATTCGTACTCGATGTTTTAGTGTCTTGAGTAGGATTTGTATAATTTATACAATCATAATCTTTTTTGGAATTCCCATCAGATGGAAGTTCATTTATCCCCTGTTTGGAATCGTTTTGCTTGATGTTATTTACATTATTAACATGTACCTGCGAATGTGTTCCATTAAATTTTACGTTTCGAGTTTTGACCTCACTCCTATTAGATGAATCAATCATTTTTTTCGAAGAACCAACACAACACATTGAATGTTGACTATTTTTCACAAGATCATGATTTGCCTCTCATCTGTTCATTGAAGTGCAATGAACTGGTTGATCACTCCTGAACCCTGATAGTATGCTGGATTCAAATTTAGCTTTTTTTCAAATATCCGCAGCCTTACAATTTTTCCCATTAACTTGTATCTTTCCTTTCCCATTCTCTGTATATGATTCACATGATTTATTCAACTTTGTGTCAGGGAGAGTAATAAATGGATCTTCAATTCAAATTACACATGGGAAATGTTCAATACGATTTGTTGAAAACATCTTTATGAAATGAGGACGCATCAATGAAACATCGTACGTAATATTTTCTGAACGTTTGTGAAACAATAATGATACTGCGAAATCGATTGCAAATACTCCGCAGTCTTGACCGTTCGGTTGGGTTCGGACTTGTGGAAACTTGACCTTTTCTTCCAACGAAAACGAGTGGGAGGGATATAATTTTTTTGAAAAAGTTCCATAATGTCCATGTAACTGTTTCGAATTCAGGGAATCATAAATATAAATATTTTGTGTATCGTAATAACTGCAAACCCAATGTCCACCCGCATTAGTCTTGAAATCGTCACTTTTATGCAAAATCTGAATATGCTCTCAATTCTCCAGGACAGGCTCGATTGTGTCAGGTAATTGAATTCTCCGAGTTTCTCGAGGTTTATAATCCGAATACTGTCCTAGCAATTCATGAAAATGCTCTATATGTTCATCTGTCAACCAATTACCTGTAGTTATAATTTGAATATTGTATGTACTCAACACACAATTATTATTCATCTTGGATGGTAATGCAATGAATGTTTCGATTTTTCCTTAATATTTATTGTTATCGTTTTGTATCGTCATATAATGAATGAGCAGCTTGAAAAATGACGAGAACACAAATATCCTCAATCATACAGCGCATTAGCAGCCGTTGGCGCTTTTCAATTTTTGAGCACTCTCAAATGTCAATCAATGATCTAGTAACTCAGAGTACTGAGAATATATAAGCAAGAAAAAGAAGAAGTACTGAAGTGAGAGGAAAAATCAAGAGAAAGCAAGAAAGGTAGAGACGGCAGTAGAGACGGGGAAACAGGACAGCTCCTTTCCTCAACACATATGGAGTATAGGATTTTCAACCTGTAAATGAATTCATGAGTCAATATTGATCAGTTTTCATTATGGTAAAAATAGGTAGCACATACATAACACAAGATGAAAATTGAAATATAAATTACTCAGTTCGAAATGCCATGACAACTACAATCTTGCCTAAAGAACTAAGCATATGAACGAATAAGCATGAACATGAGCACAGGTGAAATGCGCACATCTTCAAAAATAAGCTCTGCACATTCACTTATTCTCATTATTATGCTATTCTGCGTCTTAGTACCTTAAGACCTAGACACACAAACACATAAGCGCAATGCATAAGCATGAGCGGAATGCGTGGAGACAATATGGTGGGTCCTGCGCATTTCGCTCATGCTTATGTATCACACCTATGCGTTCGTGTCCACTCCTTGAACTAGAATGGCATGGCATTTCTTTGAAATAATATCGAAGATGAATTATTTCAAGATGAAGTACACATTATTGAAATCTTCAGTGCAATTGGGCCCAATTGCTTGTTTATCGAATTATATAAACAATTTTTTTCATGTAAGACTGAAAAGAGTGTATTACGTGGATTTATATTGAATCAGTGCATACAGAAGAATATTGAATCTTGGATGAAATAACATAGCATCGGATCTCAGAATGTATGTATTGAATTTTTACGAAAAAAATGGATTTTATTGAGATTTTGAAACAGTAATAATAAAATTTATCTTATGAATTAAAAAATGGAAGAGCATGGTGAAAAGTGTTGGATACGAACATTTCAACTTCAGGGTTGAATATGGATAAGAATTTTCCGAGTTGGCAGCAGTGGAAATGAAAAATTGTGTACGATATTTTATTACTCTCATAATTGAAAAAGTGGTTCAAAGTGTCGGCGAAGAATGTGGAGTTAATTGAAAATTGCTCCACACGGATATTTCTTTGTCGTAATTAAAATCAATTATTCCAAAAATATTCTCCAGGTAAGTAGACGTTCCGGTATTATGATGATTGTAAAACTATCCCTAATTTCATATCATTATGAAACTTGAGAAAATAACACACCATAGTCAGTAATGGATTCTGATAGAATCCTGAACACAATATGGGATCTTTGAAATTATATATCACATACTAAAATTTTGAAACATTCAGAGAAATTTCCTGAAAAAAGTAATTTCAGTATTTTATCAACCCTGGAGTGGTCGCGTGGCTGACATATGTCACCCATGCATTTTGAAGTTTCCACAATATTTCATCTTTGCTGATTAAAATGAATTATGAAAATACATGAGTAGGACTATTTAGAGACCCTCTAGGTGGAGATAGGCCAAAGAGTGAGCGATTTTTGATTGGGGCCCTAGGCTGATAGGGGCCCCCAACTCTTTGGACTACCATTTTTTTTTGATTTTACGAAAAAAAGGATTTTTTGAAAGGTAAAATAATCAAAGAAGTGAAAAATGATACGAATTTTTTCTATTCACAAATAATTTTATTTCTTACTTTTTCAAGAGAAAAGTCAGTTATCACTGATTCAACATCAATACAATCCAGTACATCACATTCAATAAACATTAATGACAAACTATTTAATCTCTGTTCTGTCATTGTACTGCGAAGGTCATTCAATGAAAATTTCAAAGACGAAGAAGATCGTTCCCCTTCACAGTTCGTCACCATCACACATAAAAATATGCGGAAGCAAATCTCAAGATTTGGAAATGTTGATGATATTAATATATTACTCTCTCTCTCTCTATATATATATATATATAAGCAAAAAGATTCCCTTACATGGGCCCCCAAGCATTTCGGGCCTAGGGCCCCTTGACTATGAAAGCCAGCCCTGTAGAAAAGGACGTAGTTTATCTTCCATTGCCCCCTCCAAAACAAGATATTTCCGGTTTTCCCGGAGCAGCACAATATGGCGGGGTGTTGGCCGATCTCAACCTAGAGGGTCTCCAGGACTATTGAATAGTTCTCGAGACATACGCGCGAGGTTTTAAACGAAAATATTGTTCATCTTCGAAATATTGGAGGTTGTAAAATACCTTCATTTTCGACGCGATCACTCCAGGGTTAAAGTTTCATAAAAAAATTTGGAACTATATTCAACAAATTGTCATACCTCTATCCACATCAAACATTCAAAAAAATCAATCATTGCAGTGTTTATGTTCATCCATATTACTATCACCGTCATTTTTTATGATATGAAATCATCTTCACTATAATATGTATATCTTTTTCATTATAATCAAATTGGCGTACCACTTCTACCTTCATAATAATACCCTATTCAAAATGTCTATCAGATCCGGTCAAAAAATAGTGATCAGGTTCTGAGTGGGTTTCATCTGTGGGAATTTGATTAGAAATTGAGAAATTTTTTACTCGGTTTTGTCCGGAATTGCCAAATTGGGATACTGACAAAAGTTCTTCTACTAGCTTTTGACAGGATATTCCAATTTAGCAATTCCAGATAAAATCACGTAAAAAGTTTGTCAGTATTTAAACGGATTCCTAGGAACAAAGACGGCCCATCAAAATTTGACAACTACTTTTTGACCGAATCTAACAACCATTTTCAACAGAGTATGTATTAACATACATTATGGAGTAACATAACTCACATCATCCTTTGATTATGCTAGGAATGAAGAAGATTACATTTTGTAAATACCCACACAGTACAAAGAGTTCTAGAAGATATCGTGCAAATAAGCATTCTAAAAGATATCTTATAGTATTCTAAAGAATGTCTTATGCAACACAAAAGGAACAGTTGGAGAACTTCATTATTCTTGAGGAATGACGGGTTTTTGAGGGAACATTTGTGCTCTGTGGGTATAGTTATTGGTCTGACAACACTCATGTTTTGTCTTTTTTTTTGACAGATTATCAATATGTATAAAAGCCCTTGTAAAAAGCCTGCTTTATCTGATCAAATGTACTCAAATAGAACCTCCATCATCAATCTCTTCATTTGCTTACAAATCTGTTTTAAGAAATTGTCAATGAATATTCTCGGGAATAAGTATCAATGAAGTTGAAATTGTTTATTCGAATGAACTCATAGTTGAATAATGGTGAACACAAACATTTTTGACTTCTTGATGCGATTTATGAATGACATGCCCCATACAAACTGAGAGAAACGAAATCATCCTGATGCCAGGAACATCGGCAAAAACGGGAGGAAAGCAAGGGGAAACTACCTTCCTTGACATGTTTCAATACTTCCCGAAGAAATGAAACCTTTTCCAAACCTGGAATATTATATTCGTGAAACAAAAACAAACGAACAAATTAATAAGTACATGATGGCGCTTCCATCATCATCATCATCATGAAGTAATCAGTCTTACGACTGGTTTGATGAAACCCTCCACCCCTGTCTATTATCTGCCAAACGTTCAATTTCTACATATCTACTACATCCCTTGTCTTGTACGATTTGCTTCATATAACTTGATCTAGGTCTACCTTCACCAGTTTTACCATTCATTTTCCCTTCCAATATTGTTTTCAATGAACTCTCATGCCGTAATGTGTGTCCTATAAGATTGCTTCTCCTTTTCACGATGTGTTTCAAAAGATTTCTTTTTTCATTCATCTGCTCGAGTACTTCTTCATTCTTGACTTTATCTATCCATTTTATTCTGAGCATCCTCCTATAACACCACATTTCAAAAGCTCCAAGTCTTCGTTGATCAGTTTTCCCCATTGTCCAAGTTTCACAACCATATAATGCTGTGCTCCAAACGTCACTTTTTAAGAATTTCTTCCTTACTTCCAAGCTTATATCTTTTGGGCAGATCCGTCTCTTTTGGTAAAAAGCCTGTTCCCCTTGTGCTATTCTTGCTCTTATATCTCTATCGCTTTTGCCGTTTTCTGTAATTATGCTTCCTAGATATTTGAATTCTTTCACCCGTTCAATTGTCTCGGTATCTATTTTGATTTTCGTTTTTCTAGCTGTTTTCGCTGCTGTACACATCATGAATTTTGTTTTGTCTTCATTTATATTCATACAATAGTTTTCCAATAATATTGTTCTCATAGTGTTGAGAATATTTTCTAACTCAGTATTACTCGTGGCAAATATAGCTATGTCATCCGCGAATCTCAACATACTTATATTTGAATCTGTGATTTCGATTGAATTTCCTCCTTCACTTCATTCATTGCTTCTTCCATATATGAATTGAAAATCAGTGGCGATCATGAGCATCCTTGTCTCACCCCTCTTCTTATTTGTACTTCCCCTTCCTGACCCTCTATGTCTATTATTGCATTTTGATTCTCATATAATTCGTATATCTTTCTTCTATCTTCATAATTTATTCCCACCTTGTTCAGGATCGCAAACATCTTCTCCCAGTCCACATCATCGGAAGCTTTTTGTATATCTACAAAACCTATGTACACAGATTTCTTCAGCTCTATCCTTCTCTCTATTACTGCCCTAAGTGCTAGAATTGCTTCTCGCGTTCCGGGGACGTTATGGGGATCAGCGAAATGAGATGGCCACAAGAGGGTGATTTCTGGAGTGGGGATCATAGAATAATTCATACAGGATCAAAGAACGGTCAAGCAGGTGTAGGAATTGTTATGCATAGAAGAGTAGGAAATAGAATAGGGAATTATTTGCAACATATAGGCCAGTCAAATTAGAGCAAAAAAAGGCTTTAGGGTGAACTAATTAAAGCCAGGATCAAACCTGGTGGAATCGATAGTGGAGATGGTTCAGATGAAGGGAAATAAAATTTGCAACTCTTACTTGTTGTGGGGGATAAATTATTAGCAATAAACAATTTTTCAACTCCGTCTTTTTTCCTATTCCGATGGATATCCCGGTAACGGTTCGAGATATCGAAACATTGTAGTGGACCTTCTTTGTAGGGGAATGAATCCTCTAACAGTTGAGCCATATTCATTTGTGCCGTAACTGTCTTCGTTTCGATGCTACGGTGTCTCAAAGTTGGAATTTTTTATGTAAAATTTGACCCGTTTCTCGGTGAATCTACTCTCATAAACAAATTTAAAACAACGAACTTAGAGTTGCTGAATCGATTCGGCAAAATTTTGGGGATAACTAGACACCTGAAGGATCATTTTTATATGGATAAAATAGTATTCAGAGGCGTCCTCTTGAGCGCAACTCTAATTTTTTTATCAACGTCGTTGATATAATATTTTCAGAAATTGAATGAGAATCAGATTGCATTGAGCATCAGTAGTTGCGCAGATTCTCAATCCCGTCCATATAGATCTATTTCCGTTTACGTCACGAGCGATCATTGGATGTATTCGAATTCAATCAAACGTAATCATTCGTAATCAAAACACATGGTTGGCAAGAGTCACATTATACGGTATCTTCAAATAATCTATTATTAATACATATAAGTACATATCCAAAGTTGATTCATTATTTTGAACTGGGGATACTTGAAAGTTCTAGTTGATGTTGCGTTCAGAAATATGAGTTTACTTTAGATATATATTTATTGAAATAGAAATGCACCAATATTGAGGTTACATGAAAAATTATTCCTGACCTAAAATTCGTATAAACGCATCGTTAACTGGATTTTGTAATTATATTTGTATGGATTGCATTTTTTGGACATTGTGTTTATGTTAAGAGTTGAATTAAAATACACGAATAAAGAATTCCATAAATGTGTATGACAATACACAGTGGTAAAAGTGATTTCTGACACAATTGTAACCTTCTATTTTTCGAGAAAATTTTCAATTATGGCTGATGAAGAAACCAAGGCTTACTTGGTTCAATGGAAATTACCAGAGTTGGTTGACACTCTCAAAGGTGAGACATAACTGACATAATTTATTGTCATGAATATTTCTTATTGATAAATTCACATGTGTGAATTTATTTATTCAATGTTTGTTGACATTGTGAGTGTGTATCCTTTCCTTCTTACAGACCACAATATCACAGTCAATCGTTTCAAAGTATGACAGAGAGATGTTATAGCAGAGTTGATTCCTGTGATTGGTGTGAGGATATTCAAAAGAGGATTGAGACAAGGATGCTCACTATCACCATTGATATTGAATTTGTATATAGGAGAAGCGATGAACGGAGTGAAGGAGCAAGTGCAATTGAAATTACAGATTCAGGGAGGAAATGTGAGCATGCTGAGATTTGTGGATGATGTAGTTATATTAGCTACGAGTGGTGCTGATCATCATCATCATCATCATCATCATCATCATCATCATCATCATGAAGTCATCAGTCTCATGACTGGTCTGATGAAATCCTCCAACCCTGTCTACACGGAGAAAAGTATATGGGATTGATTACCATTCGCCTCAGTTCTCATCGCGACTTGAGAATAGGAAGTGAGGGATGGCTCGCGATTTGGTGATCATTACGGGGTTAATCTATTGTTTCCATGGCAACGTAAACAGTTTATCGTACTCAATTCGATTCCACATGGCACTTATTACAATTTTGAAATATCTGTCACCAAATTACTATCCTTCATGGTAACCGTTACCGTATACTTCTCTCCGTGTATTATCTGCTAGACGCTTAATTTCTACATATCTACGACAACCCTAATCTTGTATAATTTGCTTCATATAACTTCATCTAGGTCTATCTTTTCGAGTTTCACCATTTATTTTCCCTTCCAATATCGTTTTCAATAAGCTATCATGTCTTAATGTGCGTCCCTATCAGATTATTTCTTCTTTTCACGACATGTCTCGAAAGACTTCTATTTTCATTTACCTTCTCAAGTACTTCATCAGGCACTCATCGGTATACATACTAAACCAAGCACAGAGTGCCTATTGCACCCGCTATCGTGCCGTGTGACAGTATCTTTTGGAATATTTGAACAGTCCAATTGAGGGTCCCCATGCAATAACCACGTAGGCGCTCGAGAAGCGGCATAAGTATTGTCCAAGCCGTGACGTCAAGGGTTGAAAAAAAAATTCGGAATTTCGAAAATCTAGAAATACTGGACAATAGGGCTTGAGAAATGAATATGAGTCTCCGTTGACGATTTTTTTCTAGGATCAGTAGTCTTCGAGAAAAAAAATAAAAACTATCTATTCTTTCGCACCACAAATCAATGTTTTCCAATATTAAACTCGTTCAAACTCGGTCATTTTTCGATGTATCTTGATGAATCTTCCGGATTCTGATTCATAAGACTCCCCCGAAGACAACAGTGTATAAAAAATTCATAAAAGTTGATAATAAATCACCAATTTTTCAATCCGAAGTGAAAACCCTGTTTTCCATGCTTTGCATCGAAAAAGTGTCAGGGGAAGTATGAGCTACAAAAAACTTCCAGCGACAAAGTTGTTCACTAGTATATGGACAAACTTTGTGGAGAGTTTCAGATCGATTGGACTCTTAGTTCGCGAAATACAGCGGTTTATTTATTAACGCGCGACCGAAATTTTTCACCATTTTGCGTCATTCTTCAATCAAATATCAAGGTCCGTAGGAAAGATTGCGTTCGCTCAATATTTGAACCTGGGTTTATGTTTTTGGGGTCAGAAAATTCGAATATCGAACTATTTTCGCAAAATTCTGTATTCATTTCTCTTAAATGAACAATTCAATTGTTTATAACGTTATTATGGAAATACTATTGACCAAAGAGAAACATTTTCTTGACAACAAAAGTTTCTTATCCTGCGATAATTAGATTTTGAACACAAACATTTTTATCAAAACACTTGTATTTTCATGAGTATCATGAGTATATTTGAATAAATTCACATGGCCTGTATTACATAAAGTATCAAATTTTTTAAACAACACATTATACAACAAACAAACAATACATTTTATAATACATTTTCCTAATACGTTTGCAATTAACTTTGTAATGTTGTGCCTTTCACAAATCGATTATTTTTACACCTTTTCCCCAACTTTAGCTATTAATGCATCAAAAAATTCTTTCCCCTTTGGAGAGAGATATTTCATGAGATAATTTAAATCATTCTGTTTCTCTTTAGGAATGCCCACTGGTTCAGTGGTGCTTCGTCTAAATTCTGTACGGTTAATGATTGTTCTATGAAAAATGTTGTACCGTCCCGATTTTCATGATAATTATGTTGAAACTTTTCTTGTCAAGCAAATGTTTCTCTTTGGTTAATAGTATTTCCATAATAATTATGAAAATCGGGACGGTACAACATTTTTCATAGAACAATCATTAACCATACAGCATTTAGACGGAGCACCACTCACTGAACCAGTGGGCATTCCTAAAGAGAAACGGAATGACTCAAATTATCTCATGAAATATCTCTCTCCAAAGGGGAAAGAATTTTATTGATGCATTAATAGCTAAAGTTGGGGAAAAGGTGTAAAAATAATCGATTTGTGAAAGGCACAACATTACAAAGTTAATTGCAAACGTATTAGGAAAATGTATTATAAAATGTATTGTTTGTTTGTTGTATAATGTGTTGTTTAAAAAATTTGATACTTTATGTAATACAGGCCATGTGAATTTATTCAAATATACTCATGATACTCATGAAAATACAAGTGTTTTGATAAAAATTTTTGTGTTCAAAATCTAATTATCACAGGATAAGAAACTTTTGTTGTCAAGAAAATGTTTCTCTTTGGTCAATAGTATTTCCATAATAACGTTATAAACAATTGAATTGTTCATTTAAGAGAAATGAATACAGAATTTTGCGAAAATAGTTCGATATTCGAATTTTCTGACCCCAAAAACATAAACCCAGGTTCAAATATTGAGCAAACACAATCTTCCCTACGGACCTTGATATCTAATTGATGAATGACGCAAAATGGTGAAAAATTTCGGTCGCGCGTTAATAAATAAACCGCTGTATTTCACGAACTAAGAGTCCAATCGATCTGAAACTTTCCACAAAGTTTGTCCATATTCTAGTGAACAACTTTGTCGCTGGAAGTTTTTTGTAGCTCATACTTCCCCTGACACTTTTTCAATGCAAAGCATGGAAAACAGGGTTTTCACTTCGGATTAAAAAATTGGTGCTTTATTATCAACTTTTATGAATTTTTTATACACTGTTGTCTTCGAGGAAGTCTTATGAATCAGAATCCGGAAGATTCATCAAGATACATCGAAAAATGACCGAGTTTGAACGAGTTTAATATTGGAAAACATTGATTTGTGGTGCGAAAGAATAGATAGTTTTTATTTTTTTTCTCGAAAACTACTGATCCTAGAAAAAAATCGTCAACGGAGACTCATATTCATTTTTCAAGCCCTATTGTCCAGTATTTCTAGATTTTCGAAATTCCGAATTCTTTTTTCGACCCTTAACGTCATGGCTTGGACAATACTTATGCCGCTTCTCGAGCGCCTACGTGGTTATTGCATGGGGACCCTCAATTGGAAGTTGCACAGTTTTTCATTTCATGCATTACTGACTGATAATCCGTGGGGTTGTATGTGTGTCTGTCTGTCTGTATATGGGATAGCTCTGGAGGAAGTAGACGAAATGGATTGAAGTTTATACGGGACTTTCCTGAAATCGTTTCCGAGAGACCGTGTTTTTTTATTGGAATTGGACAAGTCCTTCTATTTTCTTTTATTTCTTCCGTTGAGAATAGGTGATCGCGGAGAAAATTTTCTCCGCTGTATACATATATACAGGGTGACCCAAGTCGGATAGATTATATTTAGGAAGCATATTCTGCAGCCAAAATGCAACAACTTTTGTGTTTGGCAAACTTTTTTTGAGGCTCAGTTTTAGAGGTATAAGCATTTTTAGATTTTTTTTCAAATCCAAATCACTCGAAAGCACGATATGCTACGTACTTGAGGTTGGGACCAATGGCTAAGTTGGAAAACGGGGGATCTCTGGAAAAAAATTCAACTATCCTATCATTGTTTGTTCCGGAGCTATAACGATTTAAAGTTTATATCTCGAAAACTAAGCCTCAAAAAAAATTTTGCCAAACACAAAAGTTGTTGCATTTTGGCTGCAGAATATGCTGTCCAAATATAATCTATCCGACTTGGGTCACCCTGTATATACATGAGTCATTTTCTCCGCAATCTTTGAATATTCATCATTTTGGCTTGAATCGATAAATTATTGTGGAACATGGGTTCTAGGGGTTTTCGAAGGTGATGGATCCGAATCTGGAGTCAAATCCCGAATTCATAATAGCGGATCTAAGATGGCGGACGTGAATTAGTCAACTTCGCATTTGTGGACAGATTCATATGAAACATGGGTCCTAGGAGTTTTGGAGGGTGAGGAATCCAAATCTGACATCAAAAAACGAATTCAAGATGGCGAATCCAATATGGCATACATGAATATAGTTGTTCTGGTTTTAATGAACAAAATTCTATTGTTATATGTAACATGGGTTATAAGGATTTTCAAGGGTGCTGAATCAAAATCTGGGCTCAAATGTTGAAAGAAAATAATAATTTCGATCATCCCGTGTAAGCTCTACTGCATCCGAACACTCTTCAAGAGCTGGTTGACGTCATGACAACTGCGCAATAGTGAGAATCCAAGAGTGAAGGAAGTAGCTATTTAAACAAACGAAGCCTGAAAATATTCCGATTCATTCCTAAATTACGCCTAAATAACTGTTCGTTACGCTTATTACGCTTGAATGACCTTTAGCTTACGCTTTCGTTGCGCTTCCAGGCTTTATTTTCACCAGGACAGTTGAAATTCTGCAGTTTTCCAGGTACATGTTTCTGAATCATTTGGAGATGGTATAAAGGATGGTAGGCAATAATTTTCAGGCTTTCTGAATATTTACAAAGTTTCTCACTTGAGTGCAAAACCGATGGGTGCCTTCTCATATATCCCCGGATATCTGAATTGTTCAGAATGCGAGCGAAGCGAGCATATGTGGCCTACGATCTGTTCAAAATGAGCGGAGCGAAAGGGGTCGGACTGCTAAGCGAAGCGAACCAGTCAGGATGCGGAGTCCTCTGGTTTTTTACTTTCTCTATCCACTTTATTCTAAGCATCCTTCTATAACACCACATTTCGAAAGCTTCAAGTCTTCGTTGGTCCGTTTATCCAATTGTCCAAGTTTCGCAACCGTATAATGCTGTGCTCCAAACGTAACTCTTCAAGAATTTCTACCTCACTGCTAAGCTAATATTGTTCGAACATAGTAACTGTTCCTTTTGGTGGATCGCACGTTTCCCTTGTGCTATTCTTGCTCTTATATCTCTCCCGTTTCTACCATTTTCTGTGATTATGCTCCCTAGATATTTGAATTCTCTGACTTGCTGAATTGTCTCTGCATCTATTTTGATTCCCGTTCTCCTTGATGTTTTTGCTGTTGTACAAATCATGAATCTTGTTTTGTCCTCATTTATATTCATACAATAGTTTTCCAGTCATATTGTTTTCATAGTGTTGAGAATATTTTCTAACTCAGCACTACTCGTAGCTAATATAGCTATGTCATCCGCAGATCTCAACATGCTTACATATCGTCCTCGAATCTGTGATTTCAGTATAATTGAATCTGTAAAATTGAGGGACATATACCATCGGAACCTTTGGTGCTTTTGCAGTTTGAAAATTAGGAGTTCTGATTGACGGAATTAGTAATCGCTGTAGCTTTGGAATTGACAATCTTACAATGAATTTGAAATATTGATTCCAATACGTTTTTCTCCTGCTCAATTCAATAGGGGACGCAAAGAATTTTCCATCACTAAAAGCTTTTGGAATATTTCAATTTTCGAAGAAAAATTACAGAATTCATGTGACGCATGTTTTCAGAGACATTTTGTACATATGAGTCTATGTATATATGCTATAACTCAAATAGATTCGTGAATACACACTATAGTATTTACGGAACGAATTATTTAAAGTAAGAGTAAAATATTTATACATTTTTCCAAGTCAACAGTTATCAAACTGAAAACTGATTCTCGCAGATAGTGAATTCTCTAGGGAGTTCATTAATGGATGTGAAAACGGACATGCATAATTGGGATAAATAGACCTAAAACGAGAAGAGGATGAGAATTGAAAGTGAGAAATAGTGAAAAGAATATTGTGAAAGATGCCACGTCTGATGCATGGCATAAGAGGGTTAATTACACAGGGCCGTTTGCGTTCAAGACTCATTCATTGCTCATAGATGTATGTGTATGCTTGCGTACATATACTTGTTGAGACTTCATTCATTTCCTTGATGATGAATGCCAGTTCTCATATGGAAAGATACAATTACACAAAAATAAGAGCATTCAATTATGCATTGAGTGGAGTAGTACATGTGATGCGTCTTGGTTCGTTGGAGAAATATGTTGACTTTCCGGTGAATCATCTTTCACTACCTCTGGTTTAATCGGATCAAAAGCGAGGGATATTTCGTGATTGAAGTTTGATCATTTGAATGATGATGCGATTGAAGAATTAATCAATTATAGACCTGAAAGAAATGTGCACTTTCCATCCCTTCTTCAATATTTCTCAAGTAGAATACCAAAATATCTCAGGAAATGTCGAGAATATTCATTACGCCTGATTCCAGTGGATGATGGTCTATATATATATCCACTGAGAAGAATGCATGATTTCTACAATCCATTCTTGTCTAAGTATAAGCCAACCGATACAGCGAAAATTTTGCTTGATTTCTGCTGGATGTCTAAAAGATTTCTTATGCAACAGTTTTCATTGTCAGATGTCTTCGTTCAAGAAATTCGAAAGATGTCTTCAGATCTCTTTTAGATGTGTTTTAGATTTCTCAAATGAAGACGTCTTAAAGACAGTGAAAACTGTTGCATAAGAAATTTTTTAGACAAGACAAAAATTTGCTGTATGGCAATTTACTGATTGGTTATTGGAATATATTAGTAAATAACATATCCAACACTGGTTGTTGGAACTGGTCAAAAATAGCCAGTTGATCGAGTGAAAATAGTCATCACAAAACAGTAAACAATTTGATTTGGTTCGATTCAAGTTTTCACGGTTAAAAATAAATTATCTCATGAAACGCTTGATGTCAATGATCTCTATGAAAACTTTTCATGTTATTCATTATTACCGCCAAGGAGTTCATGAGGAATTCTGATTGAACACCGAAAAAATCATACTTCAAAAATTAGAATCTGGTGTATAATATGAGCCTAGTGCATCTTCCTCTCAATATCAGTGGTGATTTTCCTAAGGTTCACAGGAACTCCTATATCAATCCTCTAAAACTCAAAGGAATATATGTACTATCCTCATATTTCAGGGGAATATCCTCAATTCTAGTATACGATTTTTCCAGATTATATCAGAAGTTCTTAAATATTTCGTTCTGCTTCATCATAACAGAAGTTCTTCAAGAATATCATATTCTGCTGAAGTTCTGAAGTCTTCTTTATCAATATATTGTAGCTGCTGTGCAGTATGGAGTATTACTCTGGCCGTAATTGACTTGGAAATCAAAAGAAGTTTCGAAGTGAAGTTTCGATAATAACTTTCATATATGGGGCATTCTTTTACACATCGTACACTTTTCAGAAGAACCCTTTTGGATTTACCCGGCAATTTTTTTGTGAGTTCTATATGTAGAATAAAGGTACCCATGTGGAAATTAACGAACGCCCCAGTACTGGCAGTGATGCCAGATTCGAGACCGAGACCGTTTTTACTCACCCCATTGACCGCTTCCCCTTTCTCCCACTATGCGGAATAACACGGGTGAACGACAGAGAAAGAGTGACTATCACTCTCTCGCTTGCCCAACTTGTTCCGCATGGTGGGAGAAAGGGGAAGCGGTCGATGGAGAGGGTAAGAGCGGTCTCGGTCTCGAATCTGGCATCACTGAGTACTGGTTCAGTACCGCTGCCATAGCTGCTAGTGCTGTCGGATTTGGAATGCCATTACTGACCCAGGTCGTTTGACAGTTCTGAACGCCATTATTGGCGTTCAATTTTGTCGGTACTGGCATTTGGACGTTAACAGTACTGGCATTCAAACGTAGACAGTACTGTCATTTCAACCTAGCCAAAACTGATATTTCAATATTACTCGTATTGATATTTCAATTGTACTTGAATCAGAATTACAATCTGTACTGGCATTCCAATCCAGCCAACATTGGGATTTCAATTTCTCCTGAACTGGCATTTCAACCGTGTCAGTGTGGGCATTTCAATCTCACCAGTACGACCATTTCAATTCTATCTTCAATGCATTCCACTGGGATTCTCTATGGCGTACTATTGGCACTTTCAATGGCAAGGCTATTGATCCCATGTAGACTCCACGCAGCCACACTGCGTGTGCTGTTACGGTAATTTCTGTAACATCAAAAAAGCTTACCAATTTTATCTCATGTATGTCCCGATTGTGTTGAAATGAAAAAATTTAATTTTTATAATATAGTTTATAATATATAATATATAATTTCCTACTAACCGACAGGCAATTCTGAAATAGATCGCTGCAGGGTTGATAGTGGCCTTGGGTGAAATTTTGCGCCAACTTTTTTCATAAATTACTTGATGAATTTTAATTTAAAATAGATAATCAAACTATTCTCTCAGTGTAGCCATGTTGCCGCGAAGGTAAGTTGACACTCAATCCACAACCGCTTTTGTAGTGAAACACTGTTACATCGATGCTGCCACAGTATTGTCTTTTCGTGGAATTTCAGAAGATTACCAACTCTGAGTCAGTACTGGCGCAGTGTTCGCTCACCAAAGTAGCCATGTTTCCGCAGAAATGAGTCGATCCCCGACTCACTACCAATTCTTTCGTGAAACAATTTGGCGTCGATGCTGGTGCTGTACCGTATCTGTGTAACGCTTTAAAATATCAGCAACTCTGAGTCAGTACTGGTACAGTATTGGCTTACTAAAATAATCATGTTTCCGCGGAGATGAGTTGACCCCCGATCCACTACCAATTCTGTCGTAAAATGGCTACATGGCGTCGATGCTGACGTAGTACCGTCTCTGCGTAACGTTTGAAAATATTACCAACTCCGGGTCAGTACTGGCACAGTTCCGTTCTTCTACAAGCTAGGTGTTCCTCAATTAATATTAATTCGGTACTGACCCAAGACTGTCTGCCCAAGCAAACTAATACCGTCTGAAAACCGTCAAACAACTAGTGCCAGATGAAAAAGAGTAATGGCACTGTACGGGGGCCAGTTGTTTTGGCCGAAGTAAGGCAAATACAAACTTGTCAGTACTGGGCCATTTGTCAACTCTGGCAATTTCCACATGAGTACACGTGCATCGGAATTTGTTTGTGTTTTCCCTATCTTCAGAAATACACGAATTCGAAATTTTACCCACTTTCCAATGAGATCAATTTGCAAACGATCATAAGTCTCGTTGTATTCATGGTGGAGACTTAATTTTTTCTTCGATTTGAAGGTGATAGAACGAACTCTACTCACGGAGAGGTACCAGTCCCAAAAAATTGCAAATTTGTGTACTGAAGAACAATTTGTTTTTTATAGCAATTCATCAGTTTTTGTCAAGTTATATTCAGTTGAATCCATTTTCTTTTGAAATGTAGATATTGGGAATCTATTTCAATCTTCCCCTCTATTTCCATACTTCAATTCGAATTATTATTTTTTTTATTATCCTTCTATTCCATCCTCATTGGAAGATTGTTTCCCCTCCTTCCTACCCAGATAGCATTGAAAGTCCTCTGGACGTTTTAGAAACATAACCTTAGTTCTGCGCGCTTCATCTCCGGGGAGTAGGTTTAAGTACGTTCAGAGGACGTTCATTTTTGATGCACCTGAATACGTTCCCAGTACGTATTTTTCATTTACCACGGGACGTTCTCGTTACGTTTCCCAAACGTACTTTCATGAAAACTAACCTTTACAAACACATGTGTAGTATCGCAGAACGTCATTGACACCTTTATTGAACACATCCCCAAAACGTCGCTTGGTGAAGATAAATAGAACATTACGGAACATTTGTATGTCCCTGGGACGTACATGCGACGTTCTTAGAACGTCCTGGGATCTCATTTGAACGTTCTCTGCGTGAGCAAGTACGTTTTTTGAATGTTTAGAAAAACTCCCGATGTGGAATGCATTGTGGAAACATAAAATATATATTCACGCCTTATCATGCCAAAAAGTATCACAAAATTACATCAGAAAGTATAGCGAAACTATCTCTAAAACCACGCCTGGGCACGCGGTTTGGAACACTTCTATAGAAGAACGTGAAGAACTACATTAGTTCATGTCCCAGTCGGTCACAAGATATCCTCGATACAGATAGACAGACACACAGCAATAGTGTTGCCGCAATCTTCGATTCGGAT
Source organism: Gonatopus flavifemur (assembly GCA_018340375.1). Classification (NCBI taxonomy): domain Eukaryota; kingdom Metazoa; phylum Arthropoda; class Insecta; order Hymenoptera; family Dryinidae; genus Gonatopus; species Gonatopus flavifemur. The sequence goes on from JAFFJZ010000004.1 coordinate 24,453,744, forward strand.
CGAAGATCGTCTCGGATTGGCTTAAAATTTCGAGCTGATCTCAATAATTTCAAACGATCCGATCTTCGAGCAGAACTGGAAAAATCTCAGTCGATCCGAGTTTCGAGCTGAGCCAGAACTATGAGATCGACTAGTTATATCGTTACTGAGAAAATTTCCTATCAGACGAAGGACTTTGGTTAAGAAAAACCATTGATTCTTGCCAAATCTCACTGAATTTCGCAAAATCTCATCTTGGACAATGTTCTAATCAAATGTCATGAAATTTCATTTGTCAGAATCGGCTTATGAAACAATACTGTGTTTAATGTTTAATCAGTAGCAGAGTCGATATTGAGAAAATATGTTTATAAAGTGGATTTTTCTTCATCGCCAATTCTCTGAAGATAGATTGAATGATATATTTATCTATTTATTCATTGGAAAATGCATTTATGGAGTTTTTATAACTAACGTTTATGAAATTTGATTTGTCGAGTCATAAAAATTTTAAGAAAACGTTGCTTTATACTTAAACTTCAAAAGCTTCAGATGCACAGCGCAGGCCAAAGGTTTGAATACACCCAAAGGAAAAACAATTTTTCCAGGTGATGTGTTTGTTTCAGGGAATCAACTTACTTCATTTACATAAGTTTATTGTGTTTTATATTGTTTAGACATTTTTTGATTATTATTTATGTAATTTATATGAATTAAATCAATTTCGAACAGCGAAGATGTAAGAATGTTAAATGTCTTTAGGTTAATTCAAACTTATGGCCTATATATACTGTATGCTCTATTCCAAGGAGACCCTGGATGCAAGAATTTTTTATTCGCGTTTGTTTTGAACGAAGTAGCATCGTGAGATCTTCGATTTAGCTCGACGATCTTCGAGCCAATCCGAGCTCCGATCCGATTTGCGAGCCGAGCCTATTTGTCAGAAATAAGAGCCAAGTCGAGCTGATGCTCAAAACTCAGATTAGCTCGGATCACGGCAACACTACACAGCAACCCCACGGATTATCAAACAGTATCGAATGAAATGAAAAATTATCCAACTCCCAATTGGATTACTCAAATATTCTAGAAGATACGATAGCGAGTGCAATAGGCACTCCGTACTGAGTATACTACATATACGGATGAGTACCTAAAAAATCAAATTTCATCGCACATTTTGGTCACATTCTCCAGTATAAAAACTAATATGAATTATCTTTGGAATAGAGGGAAAACTGACTTGTAAAAGTGAAAAAATGGCGAGAAAAATCATTGTGTATCCGATGACTCGCAATTGTTACGTCCGAAATGTAAATGAGGTTTCATCGACAGTTAATTTTTAATTTATTTCGTCTAATTCCAAATCAGGCGGGAACGTTCGTTTGCTTATTGAGGAACTAAAGTGGACCTTGGTGAATAGGAATTTATAGAGAATAATTTACTCAATTGAATGATTTATGAACCAACAACTTTATTCATTAATTAAAATTGTTCACTTTTCATCAAAAATAGTTAGTTGTTCAAGGCTCGTATAATTCACTAGATGTTTATAAAGTCCTGTTCACAATAATCACAATGTATTTTTGCGTTTATAGTTTGAGTTATAAGTTCACCAAAATATAAAGTTTCAATGTTGAAATCAACAAAAACGAAGTCCAACTTTTGTTAAATCTGCAGAGATTGAAAATTCTTCTTCAATCTCCAAATTCGGTCACCGAGGACCCCCTATTTATAAGAGCTACAAGTTGCAGAACATTCGATTTATCCTTCAATTTCCCATGTCTTTTGCTATAGTTTCTGTCATGAATCATGAAGGTAAATCCAATGTTGTAATGAACGAACGTTCTAGAATCTTCTATCCATATGAATAGATATACGTTATACACAATTATCATTCGTTACATAAATTTTCTTTTGTCGAATTATGAATATAGATTTGAATGTTCAGAAAAATCAGAAAACACAAATATCTTAATCATATGAAGTTTGCACTGTTGAACAATTCGTTTACACTGATTAGAAACAATAAAAATTCTACTAATTTAAAAGATATAACAATGAAAATATCCTATCGCAACGAACTTCGTTTATAAATTTATTATTTACATTTGATTTAATTACACATTCAATTAAAATCATCATATTTACAAGGCTCATAAAAAAATATTCATAAATTTAATAATTTTGAATTCATAATCACTTCAAAAGATTGCGCCACCAAATAATTCAGTATAGATTTCGTTTTCATCTCGTCCCACTGATGGTGCGGATGTTACATAATATAAATCAGAAACAGTGATACCGACTGATTGGTTGGCTGATTTCAAATCAGTAGCTGCGAATTCTGGTTTCTCCGCTGCAGGCCTTTTTCTCACTCTTTTAGAGGTTTTGCTTGTGACGCTTTTTTTTAGAAATTATTTAAATTTCGCACATCGTCTCATTGTCAGACAGAATGAAGGTTGGGTCTCAATGAGTGGAGGTTTCATGTAGTGCAGCTTTAGAAAATGCTCCAATCAATTCGAGTATCACGTTCAAAGGAAATTCTGAAATCTGTGAACTGATAGTATCGATGGCTGGAACATGGTCGACTATTATGTTTTGACGTCAACAATTCGTGATAAATCACTCTAGGTTCCACTAGTGACACTATTTTATGGTTGGTTGAAGAATTGACGTATTATTCATTACTTGTTTCAAACTTGCCACCAAATTATCAATATTTGAATAATACACAAAAAAATTCATCTGAAAATAAGAGTATCCCTCTCATTCTGATGTAACTTCCCCCTAGTATATGGGATAAAAAATATCCCTCTTTATTTGAGAGAATTTATCTTTGTGGTGAAAGAATGTTCATCTGTTCGAAATATTCTCAATCGTAGGGGCATACATTCTCAATTGAAAAAGGAAACAGAAATGGAATATTTTTCCTGATTGTGAGGAATTTTTCTTCTCATTTCCAGATCACTTTTTTTTGGATGTAGTCGGTGCAACATTTGAAAACAAAGGAAAATTTATCTGCACTCGATTTTGAAATAAACCAGGTATATATAATTTGTCATGGGCTGAAACATTGTAGAATATTCCCCCAGTAACACAAAATCTTCGTCAAACGTCCTAAGAATGTTTGCAGGAATTTCAAATATTCTAAGAACGTTCGGAGGATATTTTACGCACATTGGTGTCACTGAAGTTATTGCATAATGCCTCAGAACATCTTCGTATATTTTTTCACAACGAAAAATGTTACTATGTGTATATAAATCAGAATAGATTCATTGATTTGCCTTATATTGTTACGTTAGCCCCGTGTGGTTGATAATACAACTACATCAATGAAGATTATAATCACACACGTAGCATAATTCAGGAGCACAGCGACGATCATAGTCACGGTGAGAAATAGTCTGAAATTTCCTGTATCAGATCAGTGAGAAAATTCTGAAACTTGTAATTGAAATTCAAAGTTCAATCATGAATTCATGAAATTTACTGCAAAATGTATTAAAATTCATATAAAAATGCATGAAAAATCATAACTCTGTCTAAGATATCATAAAATTTGATTTAAAACGTCAGAAAAGTTTTGAAAATCAATACAAAATTTATATGTTAATCGCTTCCCATACAGTTATATGAAATTTAGGAAGCAATTGCTCCTTCCTGTTTAGAAACAGTGCTCCACTCTTCACGAACGGTAATCACTTCGATAAGCAAATTCAGTATGAAATCCATTGAATCTTTTACGTTCTAGTAAAATTTTGTACAGCTTTTTGGGTGAAGCCAATCGGAATATAATCAACATTAAATCAAATTCGATAAGTTTTTTCAACGAAAAACTTGTGAAGTTCTCTCAAACATGATCGTGAAATGGACAAACTTTCTTCCGAAATTGCAATCGATTTGATTCGATCCAATTTTGAACGTTTCTCCTCCGGAATGTCCATAATATTTTGAATTTAATTGATGAAGTTCCATGATATCCCCGATTAGAAATTTGTCCGATTACCCATAAGGGCATGGTCGGGTCATCTTAAGGTACGCCTTACTAGGGCTTGCCTGATTATAGATGAGTCAAGATCAGATAAAGTTGTCTTTTATGGCACTCCCGATTAGAGTTCGATAGGATTATGGAATCAGGATTTGGAAAATCTCTCGTATCAGACTATCGAATATTAGAAAAACGAAGAAGATGAGATCAATTGCATTTAAGAGATTTTATCGTCTCATCCATCTATTGATAATCTAAAAATAATGACTTCACATAATGTTATCAAACTTAGCGTTGGGTTTTTGAGAGCGGGATAAAAATGCTCATTTGATGCTTCGTTAGAGAAAAGCTCTATGATCGCGGATTTGCAGATTTTCCGTCTCCAAAATGAAAATTTCGCATACTAAAATTTTTTTCTGAGCTCGAGAACAAATCCTGATTCCATATATGTCTATTTGGGTGTCTGTATGGTTAGATAGACGGATGGACCCGACTAGAAGTCCAATCGGGTTAATCCGGCGTTTGATTAGGACCCGAACAGGTCCTGATCGGGTTGACCTGATCAAATTCGACTGAATTTTGACTGAAACAAGATGATTCATCATTCCGTTTTATTATGTACAAAGTTAAAAATCCATACGATAAATATTTCATTGGAACATGTGAGAATTGAAATAATCGATTATTTTTCAGTCTCTACGAGGATTTTGATAGCATTACTACAGTGATGTCAAAATAATATTCAAATCCAGCGAATTTATAATCCACTGGAGGAAAAAGATCTTGAAACAAGGAAATATCGGATTGACCGAGTCAAATCCAATATTTTTTTGAGTCAAGAAAACTTCCTTCAAAAGAAGAAAAAATTCATTCTGTTTGAAGCTGTGCAGCGTGATATGGAAAAAATTTTCTTGACAAGCACACATCTTCTTGAAATAAGAAAATGAGTTCTCAGGAATGAAACAGTTTTTTTCAGCCTGACTAAAGAATAATGTTCCCCAGATTACCCAATAATTGAAAGGTTCTCGATATGACTCTGAGGTTAGTTTGATATGATTACTTAAAATCACATCAAAATGACATCAAAGTGAATTAATTCTCAGTCAATCCAAAGTACCATTTCCCAATCATTGAGTGATTACGGTATTCTGATGTCTGGTTACCATTGGGTGGGTTTGTATTATCTGAATGTCATATACTATAATTATTTATGAATTGATGATTGTATTGAATACGTTTCAGGACCATCGAAACACGGAGAGGAAACCAATGAAGGTGCAATTATAAGCGTGCAATTGGTGCATACGATAAAATATTCCGAATGAGAAAAAAAAAGAGGGCTGAGGTACCTCTCTTTCCTTCTCACGGTTATCGTGTGCGACAGTCGGGCGCATGTAATAGGCCCCTGAGGATTCAACTTGAAAAAACATTGCGGGATGTCGTAGATGCGACTATTACGTGAATATTTCCCGTTGAGATAATCTGATTAGGGTCAACGTTTTGTTACAGTTATACGAAATAGAAACAAGAAAGCAGTCGTGAACTATTAGCCGAATATACTTGATTCCTTCAACATAGTTCAACAGTACATGGTACGAATTAAAAACTAAACGAAAGAGGCATGTTACTGCGGAACCTTTTCGTAAAACCTTAAATTTTCCACAAAAATGGCTTCTGGATAAGTCAGAAAAAAATGTTTTATATGGAAAGTAAGGGAAAAACAATCCCCGAAAAATGTGAAAAAATCACAGAAGAAACTTTTTTCCACATTTTTTCTCCTGAAGGTAATCAGTAGATTTGCTTCGGATACCGACTTCGTTATGTACAGGGTGAACCATTTTAAGTGATATAATCAAATATCTCCAAAACTAGTAGAGATAAAAAAAAATGTTACGGATAAAAAGTTTAGGGTTACAGGGGGAAATATGGTGCTGACCTTGAAAAATCCCTCAGAGGTCATTGTGAAAGTCATTTAGAAGGCAAGATGGTTTTATTTCAACCGGACCGCCATTTTTTTACCATGGCATTTGAAAGCTGCTTTCAAACCCTTTATGAAACACTGTCATGAACCTCCTTCCGCTCATTGGGGTGCAAGTTATGGAACGTCGAAGTCACTCACGACCACGCGCGCGCCCAGGGCTATCGAGAGCGTGATTGCGTGGATAGGCGTGATGATTCCAATAGAGAGACAAAGATTAGCGATAACCTTAACCTTTCGGTGAATTATCTGAGAGCCTGAAGGATTTTTGTGTCTGTTTGAAAGCGCATCTCAATCAACATCATGTGGTATGGTGAATACTTTCAATGCTTCAAGCAACCCTTCAAAAATTTTTGAGAGTCGATACTCATTCACAACCCTGATTGAATCGAATGGAATGATTCAAAGGATTTCAAATGCAATAGTGAATCGTAATAAACCGAACAAATGTTTCACAAACCTAAAATAAAGCTATGGACATTTGAAGATTCATTGAACGTTCGTGGAATGTTAATGTAGCTAAAATCGACCTAAAATCAATTTATTTGACCTGTATTTTCTTGGGGTGTTGATCAGAAACACGGTGGAATTGCCCCGTCATGGCGGCACCCTGATGGAAACCAAACTCACATACGAGGAGGCTAAGCTATGCACTATTCAGAGTATATTCTGCATCAGTGATTTTGTGAGTTTGAATTTTCGTTTCGTTTTTATAAACGATTCAAACTTCCCGGTCAAAAACTGACAGAATATCTACCTGGTGTCGTCAAGAATTACTGACCATGAAACGTCCTGTCAAAAAGTGACATACAGCATGGTGAGTTTTTCTTACAGAATATTTGATATTCAATAATGAATCATAATCAGTAATAGAGTATCGTCAAAGTTCAAATATGGTTTGTGGGAACATTGATGGAAATGTTGAACAGGTTCGTAACAAAAGGGTACAAGAACCGCATTTAAATGGATGAGACTGAATGCAATCGTATTGAATGTCCGTATAGTTTTATACAACATTTACAGCAAGGAACAAAATCCGAATACAGAGTAAAAAATCTTTTGTAGCATGTTTGAAATGAAAAAATATATCGAAAAAAAATATTGATGAATAAGAAACGCATATATTCTTGAATATGGCAATTCTAATTCAAATTTCAACGATACATATTAAGGATTGTCCACATAATACGTCAAACTTTTTTCCTGTTTTGCCCTGTCGTACCAACTTCAGACATGATGAACGAGATAGAGAAGGGAATATTAAACCATATGACGGAACATAACACATGGGCTGAAAAGTCCTGGGCGTAACACATAGATGGCGCGAATTGTACTGCATTCACCTGTTTTTCAGTTAGTACTGAACTTCAAAACACAGCTGTCAAAATTGCATGATATTCTATTCATTAGTTTGTGAGTTATTGTACTATGAGTGACATTACTTTTGTTATTTTCGAAAAAATGGATCAAAAACAATTTCGTGTTTCAATTTTACACTGTTTCTTGATGGAAAGAAATACCGTTCAACCGAAGCAATGGCTTGAAAAGTGTTATGGGGACTCCGCTCCATCAGAACCCACAATGAAACGTTGGTTTGCTGACTTCAAACGTGGTCGTAGAGACACCGATGATGCAGAACGCAGTGGACATCCAAATGAGGCGGTAACATCAGAAAACATAAAACAAATCCACAAAATCGTTCTGAATGATCGAAAAGTGAAGTTGCGTGAGTTAGCTGACATCGTAAAAATATCAAAAGAACGTTTTGGCTTTTTATTGCATGAGCATTTAACTATAAGGAAGCTCTGTTCAAAGTGGGTGCTGCGCTTGCTCATTGTTGACCAAAAACAAGAACGCGCTGATGCTTCTGAGCAATGTTTGGCCATGTTTAAACGGAACAAACCGGGATTTTTGCGTCGATATATTACGATGGATGAAACATGGATCCATCACTTCACTTCGGAATCAAAACGATCGTCATCTGAGTGGATAATCAATGGTGAACCTCATCCAAAGCGCCCGAAAGCACAACAATCGGCTGGAAAGGTTATGGCCTCGATATTTTGGGATGTGCGTGATGTAATATTCATCGACTATTTTGAGGAATACCATCAACAGTGAATAATTAGTCGCATCATTGGAGCGTTTGAAGGCCGAAATTGAAAAGAAAAGACCGCATATGACGAAGAAAAAAATTTTGTTTCATCAAGAAAACGCACCATCCCAATAAACACACGCACGTTTTAAAAACGTCAAAAACAGTCGATAACCACACGTTGTGAATTAGTAATATTCTTGCGTTGATTCAACGTAAAAATGTCACCGCAGATCACGTGTTTTTCAACCATAAAATAACGTCATATCAACGGCGCACATCGTTTAAAAGACGTCAGGTATTGACGTGTCCTAATGATGGTTCTAAAACGCGAAGTGAATCCAACAAATTATTTTGAAAACTTTTCATTCAATATCAAGAACAATAGTATTTCTGAGTATGACAGAGTTTGGAAAGTATGCCACACTATTTACTATCTTGCTCTTTGTTGAAATTTTAACCTATGTTCGGTTTCGTTCGACATTTTCAGCAGAACATCTTCAATTGAAGTTCAAACACAAGGTATTATAAACACATTCTAAACGCGTGATTCAAACCCGTTCAAAACACGTTTTTTGAGGACGTCGTTTAATGGTTACTTTTGAATATTACTTTAAATTACACGTCATCAAAACGTAATTTCTGGTCGTCTATTTCCCTATCAAATCTCAACTAAAAATCAACGTTATGAAATCAACGACTGACGTCCGTTTGACAGTCCAACGATCTTTCAACGTTGAAATAACGTGTGTGCGTTGATTGGGATGTCACAAGTCAATCAAAACTACATGAATTGAACTTCGAATTGCTTCCACATCCACCGTATTCGCCAGATTTGGCTCCCAGGGACTACTGACTGTTCGCAGACCTAAGAAAAATGCTGGCCGGTAAGAAATTCCGCTCGAATTAAGAGGTTATCGCTGAAACTGAGGCCTATTTTGAGGCAAAAGATAAATCGTTCTACAAAAGTGGTATTGAAATGTTAGAGCGGCGCTGTAATGATTGCGTTTTTCTTGTTGGAAATTACGTTGATGAATAAAGCTAATTTTGAACAAAAAAAACCATGTTTTCTTTATCAGGCCCGGGACTTTCCAGCCTATGTGTTCTGGACGGTCCCTTATGAAGGAATTGAAAGAGAATCTGTTACTTATGCCCGATAAGAGGGCTTCGAGAAGAAAATTAATCTCTGTTCTGATTGCAAAGAATGTGACAAGCGTCTCCCTAATTAGTTCTTTCCTGATCTGAACCAAAAGACAAATATGATGGAGCATTGTGTTTATGTACTGATAAATATCGTATATATTACATAACTTTAGAATGGAACATCATAACATGATCCTTACCCAGAACCAAATCCATGGGAAGTTCGTTGATTACGTCTCTTCCCACTACCTCGACCATGCTTGATATTTGTTGTCTCAGCCAGTTGCAGCAATCGATTGTGATGTTGCCGAAGGAGAGGGTCCTCCTTCCGATTCATTTTATCCGAGGCACGAGTAATCTTGCTATTGTGGCATTCTGAAACAATTAAAATCATGTATCAAACTGAACTGTGTATCAAATTCACAATATTTGAGATGACATATGTATATTTGGAAGAAATCTTATCTCAGACAATTGAAAGGAACCTACAGAATCATTCCAGACAGCATGAATATGGGAACCCACATAGCAAACAGTTCTTGTAGATATTTAGAAGAATACCTAATTCAGAGATCCTCAAGAATGTTCGTGTAGAGTTTTTGAATATATCTTTTAGAACATATATCTTCTTATAGAAATGCATAGAGATACAAGAATAGAGGAGGTGAGTGGACCGAAAACGTGTACCACCTTGTGAAAAGAGAGAAGAATAAAGGAGTTCTGTAACAACTTCGCTGATCGGCTAGCCAGAGAACTCCTGTCCCACACCGCACCGGATGTTCCAGCAATATTGTCAGAATATTACATTTTGAATGTGTAATATTCTGGAAAATATCTCAAGAAGATTGTCAGAATGTCTGCAGGATATCTCATGTCACCATCTTTGTAACATTCTTGAGATGTTCTGAAACATTGCTGAAATCATTGAGGTAACATTCTGGAGACATTCTGAAATATTGATGTGATCATTTCAGCGATATTCTGTACGGAGAAAAATGTATAATAAAGATCTTACAAAATATTACTTTGGGTTGAAAAAAAATTTCTTCAGAGTTTACTTCCACAAATGTTGAATGAGCTTGGCCAGAAACACTTTAAGTGGAAGAAAACTTGCTTCGAAGTCGATTATTAGAAGGTTCCCCCCGTGGGGATTGAACCTGGGTTCTGCGAGTGAAAGTCAACGCTTTTATCACATCAGCCAATCTCCGAGATGACGACACCACCCTCAAAGTGCTATGAATTGTAATCATCGTGATGGGAGTTTGAAAAATTCGTTCCCGTGAAACATAAACCAATCGATCAAGAATCTTCTGACACAAAAAATGAGTAGATCGTGGGAGAGAGGTATTTTTCGACCTCAAATTTGAAATTTTACAAAGTGCTGAGTAAGATCGATGGAAAAACTTCGAAAACTTGTCGCCGTGGGATATAGACTAATTGATTCAGAATCTTCTGAAATGAAGAATGAATAGCACTTGAGAGAAACATTTTTTAAAAACTGCACCTCCAAAATTTACAAAAGTGCTGGAGCAAATTGATGGAAAAATTTCAAAAATTTCTGTCTGTGGGATATAGACCAATCGATTCAGATTCTTCTGAAACGAAAAGTGGATAGGTCGTACACTGAGAGGGAAGAATAACAAAAATTACAATCTTTATTCACATAACGAGGATATCGCTGTAAAAAGTAGATAATCATCAACAAAAATCTACGAAATTAAAATACGATGTTTGAAGATAGTGAACATCGTTTATATGAATTACAATCTATAATTAGAATATCCATATTTATTGGAAAATATATAAATGAATCCAATAAATCACTAGTTCCAATCACAATATTATATTGATCCCAACCATTCTTTAAATAAAAGATACTTGAAATTCGGACTTTTAAACTGTATTGTTTTATCAAACTTCTGATGTGTCATTATTAACAGTATTTTTAACACAATTCATTATCATAGATTGTGATTTTCAGTAACTCGTGTGTGATTGGTCGAACCACAGAATCCATTCAAAATGAGCGCAACAAAATGCTTAATGCGTCACGTGGTGTTCAATCGTACTTCATTGTTTTCGACTTGTTACCGGCGAGATCTACATATGACAAGAATGGAAGAAGACATTGGACACGTAATAAATCAATCCTCTCTCGGAACTCATCATATCTTCATCGGACAATTTTTAAACTCAGATACAACCACGAAATACTTCTTAGGATTGATTAAATTGAAGATTTTTCATGTGATAATAACATATTGTAATCGCTAAATGTACCCATGCAGGTATTGCCAAGACTGAAACAAACCCAAGCTTGTCCCAAGGTTGGCACATGTGTCAAAAACAAACCTCCGTGAAGAACAATTGGCCCAATATTGTTCTATGATTGTCCCGTTGTTCCCAATGGATAGTCAGTCATGGTACATTTGTTAATATTTTTGAAATGGTCACTACATTTGGTACAAGCTTGGCATAAGTGTAAAAATCGAGCATTCGTTGAGAACAATTGTGCCAATATTGTCCACATGAGTGGCACAATGTTTATGAACATTGACTTAATTTCGATCAAAATTATAATTCAACAATAGAATCAAAATTGATTGAAGTATCAAAGAACGCAAATTTTCCAATGATTATACAAGCTTGTCCCAGTCTTGTCACTTTCTTTCTATCGTTTCAAGATAATTCATGTACGCTATTCTGATGGAGAAAGTCATGAACTGAAATATGAATCAATTGCTTCTTTCATCCATATCTGCGATCAAAGAAGCATTGGTTGATGCTTTGTAAATGAATTGGATCGGGCCTGGCAAAACCACTGGGCCAAGCTTGTGCTGATCTTATCATTCCCAAGCCTGGGCCAAGTTTGGTAAATTGTTCAAGACAAGTCTCGGTAGGTCTCGTGCCAGGCTTGGTCCATCATTGGGCCATTGGTCCATACACACATGGGTATTGGAAAATGTTACATCTCAGGTTATTATGAATATTCTGTTCTGAAAAATATTTAAGGGCACTTTATCGGAAGAAGCGGGTAAAATTTTCGTTGATTTGTTTCATCAGTTACTTGATAAATCCGAATTTGAAATAGGTGGTTATTTCAGGAACTTGCACACCTAACATTGAACTTCAAATATCAGATTAGGTTTACTCTTGGTTTGCAGGTATTAGAAAACATAAACGTTTTGATATTTGTAGGTTATTACTTTTCAACCCCTCTTATACTCGCCAGGAATCAGTGAAAGACTGAAACTTATATTTAGAAACTGATCTCCATCGTGGATTTCATTTTTATGCAGTTGAAATTTCCCGTAAATGCATAATTTATGGAAAAAAATGGCGCAACATTTGACTCGCTTCTTCTGATGCTTGAATGCCTTCAAGTGTCGTCCAAAACTCCCCAATCTCACAGCGGTGAATTGGCTCAGCGGTTCGCGTGTTGTCTTTCAATCACTTGCGTGAAATCAGAGTTCGTGTCTTCCTGGGAAGCAAAATTTTCTACGAAATGTTAGTGTCCAAATTCTGTCAATAATCCAGGTTAATTCAATAGTATAATTGAAAAACGTATAGTTTGTAAGACTTTAAATCCGTGAATATGGTATACTAAGTAGGTGTTAAGGCGTTGTCTGTAACCTGATATGAATTTCCGAATAATTAGAGTCCAGTAAAATAACTACAACAAGTTCACTTATTTATATTATTTTTTGAATCCCTAAGATGAAATGAAAATTACAATCTTCGATTCCAAAATCTCAACCCTCTGAAGTTGAGTCAATTGAATAAAAATTACTATCTACAATTGCAAAATGTTAATCTTTTTCCAATAGAAATCCTGTATTATAAATTCTGCGGTCAGAAATTCAGATTGCTACTATTATGACTGTAATTTTCAGACTTGATCCGCGATGTCTCTGTTTTGGAAACAAAAATAATAATTTTTCATCCATATTTTGAATGAAAATTATTGTTTTTTTCTCTCAGTGTAGGGGAGGCGTTTTTTTCGATCTTGAATTCTGAATTTTACCAAGTCCTAGGTCAAGTGTATGAAAATTCATTTTGCTTCATAAAATATTGCTGCAGTCATATGCTCAGAATATTTCATTTTCGACAAATTCAGCATATTCCCCATCATAGATTTCCAGAACATCACGGATCATTGTATGTGCCATGTGTCAATTGGAAGATTCTCAGAACATCCTCATCGGAATATTGTATCTGCAATATCTATAGGATCTTGTATGAATATTTCACACAGAATGTTCTGAGCGAGACATTGTGATATTCTAAAAATATTACTGAGACATTGGGTGCTGTGTGGAGTATTGTTCTCTCTCTTTTATCCGATGTTACTTCTCCACTCACAGATTTCGCTTGACTTCCCTCTATTTTCATATCTCTATAAGAAAATGTTTCTAATGCACTCGCAAGTAAGGAAGCTTGAGTGTTTTTACCCGTCTCATCACTAGAAAGAAGCCCTTCTTGTCATTAAACGAGTTCCATTTGACTAAAAGAAGAAACCACCTGTTGGTGAAATGGAATCGTTTAAGACGGTGCCCATCTTGTTATAGGACGGATCTTCATCTGAGAGTATTTTGAAACGGGACCACCTCATGATCATGCGGCTTCGTCTCATCATTGAATGGTATTTTTTTGAGTGTCACATCTAAAAGTGGTCTAAAAGTGTTGCGTCCCACTGAACAAAATGTTGCGAAACGTTTCTGACACGTTCCAGAGATTGTTGAAGTCATACCATTGTAACGTTTCGAATGGAATTTCTCAAAATAACATCTCTGAAACCTCGCAGGGACTTTTTATGTTCCGAAAACGTTTCAGAGATGTTATTTTAGAATATTTTATTCGTAACATTGCAATTGTATGACATTAGCAGTATCTGGGATGTTTCAGAAACATTCCGCTACATTTTGTTCAATGGGGTAGAACATTTTTTAGACACCCGTTGGATATCTTCTAGACAATGCTCTGATATTTATCTAGATATCCGATAGATATCTAAAGGATGTCTTACGTAACATTTCAAGACAAGTTCTAGATGTTATATTCATCGGGAGATTTGTTTAAGAAGATATATTTGTCAACAGTTTCGAGGTTATAAATACATAATCATGAATGAAACTTTGAATGTGCTGGTTATTATTAGGTGTATAGTCAATTTTTCCCTGTTTCCACAAAAAATATTTTGAATTATAAAATACATAAACCTCAGATCAATCCTTAGAATATTGCCCGTCGTTTTCAATGACCCTGTGCCATCGATCGGGCAACATACAAACACCATCGCGAGAAAAACTTGCAGGCTTTGGGGCGATAAATTCATCGACGAATTTTTACACATCGTTCAGAGTTTGGAAGCGGTTATCTTCCTAGTCAGGTTGCATAGACTGGAAGGAATAGTAATCTGATGGAGCTAAGTCCGGTGAATATAACGCGTGGGGAAGAACTTCTCAGCCCCTGTTTAAAATAGTTCGTTGAATCACGCGAGCAACATGAGGTTGAGCGTTATCATTGAGCAACATAACTTTTTGGCTTTCTTGCCCAGTAAATGGTCTCTTCACATTAAGGATGTCGTGCGATTTGTTTGATTGTCGGCTATAGCGTTCTGCAGTAACTGTTTGACCTGTTTCCAAAAGTTCGTAATAGAGTACACCCTTCACATCCCACCAGATGCAGAGGAGACCCACATATCACACCAGTTCCTCTTGAATGCCAAGAGAATTCATATTCGAGAACACTAATAGAATCCATCATCATTAATGCATTCAGTGTTTCAAAGGAATACATGCAACACCTAAAGACGTCTTCAAGACTTCTTCAAGGATACAAAGTGTCATTCATAAAGTGTTCATGATAATTTCATAATGTATTTCAGAAGAGCACAGGTGTGTCATGACAGTGGATATGATTCCTTTTGGACGTTCATGTAGTAGTTTTGATCTACCCGAAAGAATTCATAACAAGGTCTGTGAGTGGATTCTTAATGAATTGAATCAGACTTCTATAAAATCCACAATGAAAACTCAAAATGGTAGATTCAAAGATTGAGAAATAAATATATTATATATATTCAAATACAAATAAAAGGGTGTATGCTCGTATGTATAAGTTTTCAATCTCAGTTAAAATGTATGAAATTAATTACGACTGATATGGGAAGGATTAATCGAAACAAGAGACTGCTAAGAAATTTCTGTACGTTTGTGAGAAAAATTTTGAATTATATTTGTTAACAGGTTTTTCTACTGAAATATTTTTTTGCATAAAATTAAATAAACAACCGCATGGAATCAAATATTTGGAAATTATCCCTTAATATGACTGATGGAAATTCCAAAATAGAAGTAAAACTCAGTGTGTTTTATATAGAATACATAATATAACATTTATTTTCCAATTACATTTCATTTTAACTTCAACTTCAATTTTTCTACTCATGTTTTTCTGAATTTTTAGATGAATTTCGCCAAATTTTGATGAATATTGTTGGATTTTCCGAATAAGATATAATTATAATTCATATGAAAGTTCTTATAATTCGATAAAACTTGTTCTCTTCTTCATCTTGTTTGGGGGTAGGTGATTATTTCACCAAGAAAGTTTTTGGCCGAAAATTTGTTCATTAGCAGATTCAATAAAAGTATCTCCAAATCCCTAGGAAATACTAGTTATTCTCCAATGCAGAAAATTCGGCCAAAGTTACCGGCTAAAAGGACTCCTTTTGGAATATAAATTTTCACCTATAAGAACTCTTCACGTGTTTCATCCGTTGCAGAACGAAACATAATGAGGTTAGCCGGAAGCGGAAACGAGGGTGTGGTCATGGATGGCGCGAGGCTGGGGATGTGTCCTGGTAGCTGTTTTTTGGTTATTTTCTGGACTCTGAACGTTGTGGCATCTAGTGTATGGCGGAGCATAATATACATTGTGATTTGTAATCTCGAAGAACGAGGCTTGAAATATAATGTATCATATGGTCATTGATATAAGTATAGATCCCGATCTGTCAACAATAGCTTCGTTCGTTCTGACGTGTTCTGAGTCACTCCAATCTGCTCCAGACATTTTTGATTCGCTCTTCCAGTTATAGGAATGAAAATTGATTGGTTTGGTGCAGGTTGGGACAACTCAGAACACGTGAAAACGAACAAAGCTATTGTGTTGACATGTTATATGAATGAATTTAAGTTATATAACGAATGATACAATAAACGATGTAAGTCGAATTGCATTGAATTTTCCATTCATTCTTATAAGATGAAACATGAATAAATAATGTTGATCTACAGGTAAATCATTTCTCATTTATAACGTATTGACAAGTTATTTTGTTTGTGTTCCATAAATTACACAGAAAAATTAATGAATGTGGAGATTATCTGTAGGAAGAAACATAAATGAAGTTTGAGAAAGTTATAAATCTATCTGCTGAATTCGGAAAATTGAGATATACGAAAAAGTCAGCTGTGCATGATGTATTATTCATGAAATACAATATTCCTTCACATGCAAAAGCAAAGCAGATATACCATAATCCCTGACGGACAGTCTGCTACCATTGGTTCTTTAAGCCAGAACCGCAGGCTAATAAGGTTAAAACAAAGCATGCAAGGTATAGTCGGGAAAAATAATTCAAATTTATACATTACTTCTCAGGTGATAGTACATCGGATATGTCATAATCCCCTCAAGGACAGTATACTACACTCAGGTTCCCCGACTCGAGTCGTTGGCAAATGATCAGATGGATCATATCGACAGTATTGCCAGGAAATCCCGGAATCCATCGGAATTAGCCAGTTCCGTTGATTTATTAAAAAGACTGACCAATCACAGAATGACGGAATTCCCGGAATGGTAACGTTGCATATCGAGCATGCTCAAGGGAAAATATTTTAGTTTATTCGCGATTTTTTTACATACCAAAAGGTAAGGGATATATCATATATCAGTTCTGACGGATAGTCAACTACTGTCGATTCCGCCAATTAGAATCGTAGGCAATTGATGGAAAATATCATACCGTGCCTGCTCAAGGATGATTATTGGAGTTTATTTGCTATTTCTTTTCAGGCAAAAGCATACTGGATATACCCTAATCCCTAATGGACAGTCTGCTAGTATCTCCTATTCTGTAACCAGAACCGTGATCGAATTATGAAACGGAAATGGATAAAATATTATCCTGCTTTTATACCCTGATCGATAATGATCACACTCAAACCTGACCAAAGCGACTGGAGATGTAGTTCATTCTAAAATAAATGTTCCAAATCTCCCTCAGAAAGATCTTTGTCTTCAGAAAGGAAACCATGAAGAGATGTCTAATAAGGAATGGTACGTTCACTATGATTTTATTGTTTGTGTAGTTTTGATGAAAAGTATTTTTTTAATCACAATTTCTTTGTAAACAGAATCATAGTGCATACGCTAAACATCCTTGCATCCAGTGGAATGTTGTTTCTCCATTCAGAATCGTAACCAAATGTAGAGCAGACTATATAAAGTCTGTTTGAAGAAAATCGCGCATATGAAATTATTATTCCCCAATATAGAGACTGATTTATAACTAAAAAAGAATCATTGTAGTTCAGCTCAACCAAAGTGACTGGACATATGACTGATACTTGGAACTAACTCCATATCTGGAATCAAGGCTCTAAGTCACGATGTATTCAGAGGTCGTCTAAATTGAAATTATAAAATATTTTCGTTTTTTGATATCTTGAGCCTACTATTATGAATGCTCGGGGTGTCTTCTAGCATAACCTGAAACTTGATATGATTCATACATCAGTGAAATGTTATTGTGTTGTTTTACACACATTCATTCAGGTCATTTTAATATAGGTCGTGTCCCCAGTCACTTTAGTCAGACTGAAATATAATTAATCTTAACTAGTTTCTATGAAGAGAATATTGTTCCGTGCTTTCGGTTTGTCCTTGAGGAGATTCTATATAATCTGCTCCGCTTTTGACTGCAAATCATGAAGGAAACATCAACGGCAGAGCACTCGACACTGAAAATTTTAGGATATCTGCCATACTTCTGTTTGTACAGAAATTGTAAATCGACCCATGCAGGTATTGCCACCCGTACAGCACAACCACCGATTCTCCACCCAGGACTTCGGTGGACTGGAGGTGGAGAATCAGTGGAGAAATGAAAGCCGTGGGAATAAGGGAGAAATAATGGAAAGTCTCCGCTGAGGCAACGGAGAGGCGACGTGGATTTGTCTGCCCCCTTTATTTTCAACGAAATTCATATCTGTCAATTTACACAACCAAATTTCAATGAATGAATCCACTAACATAAATTTTATTGAAAATAAAGGGGGTGGACAAATCCACGTCACCTCTCCGTTGCTTCAACGGAGACTCTCCCTTATTTCTCCCTTATTTCCACGGCTCTCATTTCTCCACTGATTCTCCACCTCCAGTCCACCGAAGTCCTGGGGGGAGAATCGGTGGTTGTGCTGTACGGGCAAGACTGAAAAAAAACCCAAGGTTGGCACATGTGTCAGAAACAAACCTTCGTAAAGAACAATTGGCCCAATATTGTTCCATGATTGTCCCGTTGTTTCCAATGGATCTTCAGTCATTGTACATTTGTTAATATTTTTGAAATGATCACTACATTTGGTACAAGCTTGGCACAAGTGTAGAAATCGAGCATTCGTTGAGAACAATTGTGCCAACATTGCCCACATGAGTGGCACAATGTTTATAAATATTGAGTGAATTTTGAATTTACAATGGCTGAAGACTTGGGGATAACCATCGGGCCAGGGCTGGCCCGATCTTTCTGCCATAATTAATCCTACACACTAGTTTTATACACCAAGCTAGATTTTATTGATCTCAGTAAGGATAGAACTTCACTTAATGGTAATAGGAGACTTTTAAATGTAATCACACACAGAGATCAACTGATTTTGAAGAATTCTTCACAGAATTTCAGGATGTCTGGCTTATTTTGAAGACCATCGATTTTGATGAAAGATTGCAGTTTTTTGAGGCCTAATATCGAACCAAAAACCTTCGAACCATTCGTCCAGATGAACAGCCGTCTTTCAGGTATAAGCATTTCAAACATCTGACGTTGTTATTTATATGATCATCAAATAATAACCTCAAAACTACTGACAATATATCTTCTCAAACATATCCTTATGCTCCTAAAAGGCGTCTTTAAGAAATCTTGCATGGTGTTTTTGGAAATGTATCGAATCAAGATATCTTTTGAAAATCTTTCACAAGATGTTTTTTCAGCACTTCTGAAATGTATCCTCAAGAACAGAAGAATGCTCTTAAACATCTTTTGATAGAGTATTCTTTTGGATATCTTCAAAAACTGCTTGCTGCGTGGGCATGATTTTGAAGAATTCACACTTATTATTTATATTGTGAACTTTTTTTGCGCACTCGGCATTGAGGCGCAAATAGATCTGTCCATTTGGTTCCATATAAGGAGTTCATTACCAAAATTCATATGAGAAGCTTTCAGATATTGTGTGAATATTTATGTCCCCAGGAATAGAATATTCAGTCCATATAGCAAATTAAATTTCATCACAACAGATTCATCTGATTTACATAATTTGATCAATGTGCTCTGAAATGCGGTTCAAAAAAGAAGAACAAATTTTTCATTTCCTCGACATCTTTTTAACCGTAAGACTATGTTCCTTGAATTAAACCTGCATATAATCAATTATCAATCATTCCATTTGTATGCATTGTATTCATCTCCACTCCATGCAAGAGGATGTTTTCTACTCATCCCTCGAATTAATTCTCATTTCTCGCAAATAAGTAGAGGATGAAAGTGCATCTTACACGGAAAAGAGGTTGGTGAACATAGGCAGAGAAATTTCAATTGCTCTCATTTGTTCTCTTTCCTCGTATTGAGGCGAAGACCAGTGTTCTACTGAAGATTTAATGTGATTATATGAGTAGAAAGGGATACATTATACTGCTTTTATTCCATGATATTTCAATTTAATTTGCCATTGAAACGGATGATTCCTTCGGACCACGAAAGATTATGGGCACTTTCATTTAAAGCCCTACCTTGTACATTCAATTTGCATACAAACGTGGGTAACCCAGGAGGACTAAAGTGAGATCCAAATATCATCGTGATTGTGGGTAAAATAAATTTCTTGACGAAATCTACTAAGCAGCGTATGAGGTAGTTCCCAAGTAGTAAAAGAAATTCAAAGTATATACGAAATAGAAACGTTCGTAGAATGTATGAATAAGATACGAAGAACGTATCTTGAACGTTCATGGAGTATTCAAATGAGAATCCTTTAAATATACTAAGGATGTACATAGAATATTCGAAATGTACGATATTGATTCAATCGACGTTCGATTGACGTACCGTCATATATTCAATTGCATATGTTGGATGAATATGCATAGCACCTATAAAACGACCTCATTGGAATGTGCATATACGATACTTCAAATATTCGAAAAACGTTCCTAGTATTCAAGAGTAATCACTGAATTATGACCTTTCAAAAAGTGATAAAAATTAAAATCTATCGTTGGAGGAAATTTTTGTATAAAAGGTTGCATCTTTTCACTGTTGTCCGTTGACGGAATAATTTAATTTTGTATCTTGTTTCTTTGATTAACACCACCTTTGTTCATTTTATGATGTATTTGATCTGTGATAGATTTTTTGATAAAATTGTACTTTTTATATTGTATATTACACTAAATGCTTTACTTATGTCCGCACGTTAAAAGGGATAGTTTTTCTTTTATATAAACGTAGATTCCCTAAAGGAAACCACTTAGAAGAGTGAAACGTTGAAAATAAGATGTCTATTGGAATATCAGAAGTGCCTGTTTTTCATTTGTGCTCACACGGACGATGGAAAGTCACTTGATGGTAATCGTCACTTATGAATCACAATAATTCACTAAAGAATGCATGTATTCTATGCAGTACTGCAGTTTGCAGTACTCATTAATGTTCTGCGAGTAATGACGAACTCCATTTGAGCACTGATGACTGTGATCACAAAAATCCCTCCTATTCGGTTGTCCTTTCGTTTGTTTTTCACATCGATTGCTGTCTTTCGCAGTAACTGGTACTGTTTCCTTCCCTCAGTAAGCACCCTGAGAAACTGCTCCTCAATACTATCTGGAATCTACTGAAGTTCACTTATTAGAATACATTCTTAAAGCTGTGATGATTTTCAGTATATCGTCCATTATTTATTTTCAAAATCATCTATATGAGTTCCATATGAAATGGTGGAATGAAATCCCATTATCGAATTATGTATACATTTTATTCTATTCTGTCAATAATCAATTTAAGATAGTTTAATACACAACTGTATATTAAAATTATTTTGAGATCATGTTGGATAATAATATTTGGGAAGAACAATTGTGTTAATACATAATTGATTATTCTTCATCTAAGCATCTTTTGTGTTGTTTCAATGCATTCATCAGTAATCAGTGGAAAAGCGTATAATTCCAGTTTGACGTTCGAGTGACTGAAAATAACTTCAACTGCATATGTTTGCATTATAAAGATACATACGCCATTCGATTCGTTCCGTTGGAGCGTTGTGGGTTTTTCATTTCAATGAAATAATTGTTATTTACATGTTACATTTGTGAATTCGAAGATTGAAGATTGATCAATACTTTCCCACACAACACAGAATATTGCAGTAATATCGCAGTAATATTATTCTGTGATATTGTGATATGGCAGGGAAATATTATTGCGATATTGCCGTAATATTTTATGTCCGCGCAGATTGATTGCAGTAATGTTGCAGTAATATCACAGTAATATTGTAATATTACGCCAATATTACAGCAATATTTCAGTGATGTCACAGTAATATTTCACACCTGTCGATATTATATATTTTCGTGATATTGTGGCAATATTTCAAGGGGACATTAATTGCACGCAGTTGACAATATGGCAGTATATGGACTCGACAAACATTTCCTCGGTAAGAATTATCTGAACTGAATTGAGGCGGTAGCTATAAGAAGGGCACATAGCTAAAAACTCAAATTCCAGAAACAGCAGTTGAAGTTTCAAAATGTAATCAAAATGTGTTAAGCATTGTTTCAAGATTCTGAAATGTTCAAACCAACCAGATTCATTCTTTTTGTTCGAGATTTGACCGTGAAATGACGTAAAACGTGCCATTAAAGGTTGAATAATACAATTCTTTGAAAATAGTAAGTGTGGAATTATTAAAATAAAAACTTATTATTACACTAAAAGAAGATATTTTAATCAACATTGATGGATTAGTATCAAAAAATTGCACATATTTGATATAACTCGAGAAGAAAAAGTATTTATATTCATTGAAGCTTTTAGCCTTGTAGATGTCGTCAGTCATTCGTCGTCAGACTCTTCATCACTAATCTCTTCCACGGTTTCACAAAGTGTTTCTTCCGCAGCCATTTCTTCAAAAAGCATGTGTATCCAAGCTACGCTCTCTTCATCTATCAACTTGTTGACCAACCATCAGTGAACAAACTGAAATTGTCAAGTGAGGCAGCTAGACGAGCGGAGCACAGAAATCAAACAGACTCATCGAAACAAAAACAGGTATACCAACCCCAAGACGCAAGATGTCGAAACCAAATTTTCAGGGTATGTTCAGAAAGGAATAGTGGTTGATTTTCAACGTTCTCTGCAAAAAGGGCACATAGCGGTAAGTGCCCTTATTATAGCTACCACTTCAATTCATGAATGTATCTGAAGTTTTCAGGGAATAATCGTTAATACTTTATTTGCGATACAAAGCCCGAATTCTCAAATTCCAAAAAATTCTTTCCCAACATCTGTGGGAAAGTTTGAAATTCAGAATTTGGATTCTGAATCGGATTGGCGATGAAGTACTGAAGATTATTTCTTGAAAATTTCATCTATTTCTATGAATTTAGTTCAGAGAATTCTTACCAAGAGAATGTTTGCTCAGAGGGTACACTGGTATCCCTTTACAGCATGTGATACTAATACCAGGACCTTAGCCATTTTATTTACAACAAACTGGATAGAATCAATTCAATAGAATCAAAATATCTCTCCGTGCAAAGTAATTTTCAAAATTTATTGAAGGACTGCTGTACACAGCGTTATTTTGATTTTATTAAAAGATATTTTGAATGTCATAAACAAGATAGCTAGCGTCCCGGCCCTCGTATTCCTCTAAGTGAATTATTCATATGAGGTTTCTAGAATATTCTTCACAAGTTTTAGAATATCGCTCTGTGAAGTATTTCTTCGCAATAATATAAGTATTCAACGATTGAGGCATAGAACAATATTCTGAGGATGAATTGCAAGGTATTCGAAAAGTCTCGTATGAACAATTTGGTTAGGATCAGGGTGCTATAGCACCCTCACTATAGTATCCTTTCCAAGAAATACGAACGGCAGTGTTCCTAGACAAATGTAATCTGGAACTTGAAGAAAAACGAAACATTGTGATTAAGCAGATACCAGTGCCATGAGAGCAGCTGATTATTTTTCTGGAAATTTCGCAAAGGTGGTGAACAGGGAAGTGCTTCAACTGGGAATTCTAACGAAATTGATCAATGATGCATTTCTTTCAGATAGAATAACCAATCAAAAAGAGGAAAATTCCCGGTTGTCACAAGCCTGGTGAAATATAATAGATATTTTGATGTAGCTCCGTTTGATTGGTAAAGAATAAAGGTACATCAAGATATTTCAATTGTACCCGATATTTCACCCATTTCAGAAAACCTTACAGACAAAATCAGCTGATCTCATGGCACTGGTGTCGTCTCAAAGTCTTGTAATTTATATAACAACTGTAACTTTTGTGGGTTTCAAGGAATATGAAATTTTTTGGATCACAAAAAACATCCTCATTTCTTTCAGTTTATATTGCTCGGTGGTGAAATTGGAAAAATCCTGATTTTTGAAGACAAATGTGAGTTCAGGCATATTTTTTCTACTTCTCATGGCATTCAAAAGTCCTACAGAGGAGAAAACTATTCTCCTATTTTTTATATATTTTAGGACCCGAATTAGGGACAGTATTATAGTTTGAAATAATGTTTTTATAATATTTCATAAAATATCCCATCTCCGAAGAAAAATGAAACTGTGGGAGGGGTATTGGTTTTGCATTTCGAAGAATTTTGAAACGATTGCAATGAACCGGAATTAGAAGGAACCCGTTTTTTCACTACTGAAGTTTACTACACAACAAATGTTCATTTTCATTTATTGTTCACGTCCACTCATGAATACAAAAAAAACAATATCAAACCGTTTTGGACTAATTTTCACATGGAAATCGGCCAGGATTCAAGTTTAGGCATGTATTAAAAATTCCTGTTTGCAAAATATTACCGCAATATTTCAGTGTGATTCATGATATATTATCGACACTGTAATATTGCGGTGCTATTACATTGCAATATATAATATTGTAATATTGCTGCAATATTACATTATGATTTGTAATATTACGTCAATATTGTAATATTGCTGCAACATTATGTGCTGTGTGGGTTCTGATACAGAGATTTGCTTCTTGTGTATCTGAGTTATTGAACAATTCTTTTCATAACCGTGATAAAAGTACGCTGTCACAAAAATTTATTATTTTCATTATTAAAAATCCAGTATATGAATATAGAAATTAATCTTAAACGTACAAAAATCGAAAGAAATATTCTAAAAACTTACTTTGTATTGCATTTTTATGACATTGTTGATATAAAGCACATCTCAAATATATGCCAAAGATTCTTCGATCCCAGGATATCTTTGAAAAATAATCACTTTCTGTCACTCAGGTGTGTTCATTTCTGTTTAAATCAAACTTCTCTGTTCAATTGCAGTCTACTATGAATCGTTTCAACAAAACTGTGGGGTAAGAGATCATCATTCAAAGTTTTTATAATCTTACAAAAGGTTTCCTGTACACACATTTGAATTTGAATAGAGTTTGAGTAGTTGATTGACACGAAGCTGAAGTTACCCAAGCAGCAACAGAAGTTCGAAATATATACGAAATAGAAACGTTCGTAGAATGTACGAATGGGATACGAAGAACATATAATGATTGTTCATAGAATATTCGAATGAGACTGTTTTAAATATACTCAGAACGTACATAGTACATCCAAAATGTACGATACTCATTCAATCGACGTTCGATTGACGTAGCGTCGTATATTCAATATACGTTCGATGATAATGCATAGCACTTAGGAAATAATCTCATTGGAATGTGCATAGGACATACTTCGAATATTCGAGGAACGTTCATAGTATATTCTAGTGCTACTTGGATAGCGAATATAGCTTGCAAACGTGCAATTGAATTCTTTGTACAATTTCTGTAGGGTCATGAAACTTGTATCTATGCAATCAGTCGATTATGGACTATAGAAACATGTATACACGCTAAAAGATTTCAAGCGTACAACAGATCATCTCAATATGAACTCCAGCTCAATTTCTTGATCCTAATCATCATAGATCCGGTCTTCATTCCTAGTCCAAAAATTCCATCTCAAAAATGCTTTTTTGAATTTCAACAATTTTCGAGAAATTCAATTCGACTCAAAAAATTTCAATCTAAATGTTATTTCAATTTCAATCTAATTAGGTATATTCTGAATGATTAGATTCTCAGATAGTTCCTTTCAATATGATTTAGCGAGTTCTTTACGGATGCAACCCACAAATTCACAGCTTTTGGATTGACAAAAACTCAAGATTCAAATATTGTTACACTATATCTCTAATCTTCCTTCTTTGCCAAATCTTTATGGCAGTAATGTTTAAAATCTCATTGAAATATGCATAGCGCATATTTCGAATATTCGAAGAACGTTCATAATATATTCTGGTGCTACTTGGGTTGTAAATTCATTGTAAATTCATTGTATTCGAGGCCCTTTGACAAGTAGTACACTTCATTTACTAGTAGTACATTCTGCTCATATATTCCCTCTGTACTGAATCGCACCTCCCATAGTATAATAGTAGAGCAGTAGAACATCTGAGCGGATTGATTTATTCAAAACGTTGATGTTCGTGTTGCATTGAAAATTCTTGGCACCTATCCGATCGTGCATCCTCTTTATCTTTTTCTATCATCGATCCATCGCTATTGCTTCACGGCGATCATATGTCACAGGTAGCATGCTTGTACCGTTCCAAAACAGTGTTAAAGGATTGACATCCTCAAGTGCCGTATTCCACATAGCACACAATGTATCAGTAATATTCTCAGAATATCACAAATATCTCACTCGAAATATTCTATGTTAAATATTTTCACGAGATTCCATAGGTATTGCGGATAGAATATTTCATTAAAAATATTATAAGAATCTTGCAATTGAAATATTGCACATATGATATTCTGCAATGTTCTGGGAATCTATAATGAGGGATATTTCATGTTTGTCGCAAGTGAAATATTCTGAGAATATTTCAGTTGCAATATTTTATGTGGCAGTAAGAATTTTTATTCATCAGACCCGGTACTTACTTGTTAGTAAAATTTAGAAGTTAAGGGCGTAAGAAACCTCTCTCCCACGGCCTATTCAATTTCAATTTCAGAGGATTCTGAATTGATTGGTCTTCATTCCACGGAAACGAATTTATCAGACACACATTATTATGATGGGGAAGAGTAGCACTTTGAGGACGTTGAAGTCATCTCAGTGATTAGCTGAGGTGATGGAGGCTTTGTCTATGACTCGGAGAAGTGGGGTTCGATCCTCACTGAATGAACTTCCCTAATAATCGACTTTCAATGTTTATTTCTCTCACAAAGCCATCCAAATCATATTCTATACATCATTTATAGAGAAATTCACTCTGGAGAACATTTTTTGTTCATCAGAAGCAGTATTTTGTACTACATTATTACTACACGTCAGTATGAGATGTTTTCCTGTATAAAATATCCCTGAGATGATCTTGACAATATTTCAGAATATCTCCAGGATGTCTCTATTACAACAATCATTTCAGTGATATTATTGCAGAATGTCTCCAGAATGTCACAAAGATTGTCATAAGATATTCTGGAGACATTCTGACAATATTCTTGAAATGCTCGCCAGAATATTGCATATTTCAAATATAATATTCTGGCAATGTCATTGAGACATTTTGTGCTATGTGGGGTATTGTTCGCAAAGTATTCAAGCTGGAGACTTATCCCAACTAGTTTTCCCTTGCTAACCTCTCATGGGTGATCGGGAAAAGATTCGTGATATTTCTACCAGGGTATATGGTCAAGAATGAAGATCTGTGAGAGTAGGAATATCTCACATAGTATTACAGTCTTGAAGAATTCATGAAGAACAAAATGAGTTCAATAAGAATTCTTTTGAGACTACGGTGCTGTGTGGGATGTGAGGATATTCATCATCTTTGATATTCAAGAGAAGAATTATCAGAAATTGAACAGAATTGAAAATACGGATATCCAATGAAAAATGAAGTATTCAAAAGTAAGGGTATTCCGGAATATCATGGATCCTTCTGGTTGCAAAAGTCCTTGACCCCAGAGACCATGAATTAGCCAATAGGAATTCATTCTCAAAGCCTTCGGGGCTATGAATGAACATTTGTGGGACTTTGGACACGTTTTGAAAACGTTTTGAGAACTTTCGGTGCTGTTCAGGGTGTGTGCACTGGGTCATATAGGGAACATGACCCAATGTACACACCATGTTTCGGAAAACAAGTGTACACACGTGTGACCGAACAAAGGGTTTTGAATAAACCGTTGCTTTGCAAGCTCTGTTTGATTTATTTAATAACGGTCGCCACTCAATTTTATTAAAATTGGGAAAACAATATTACCTCATGATTGCTCCAATCTAATCAATTGGTAATGCTGTAGACAGTTTATAATGTCTTCGCGGTTAGTCACGGACAAAACGATTTCATTTGAAACATGAAATCTAATTGTGATTCCAACTGTCACATTTATCGATGACCATCTTTCACTCGAAAAATGACAACCGAAAGTCATCCTAACTATCAGTATCATTATTAGGAACTTTCACTAGGAACTTCATATAATTGTGATTTTGATCGTTTGATGCTCCATCAACGAAGTTCGTCAGATTCCTCAACCGTCATATTCACTTGAAAGTAATAGAATGAAGATTTTCACCGTCAGATTCTTCAACTAACAAATTTCACTCGTAAGTAGAATAAAGAAGATTTTAACCGTCAGATTCTTCAACTGACAAGGAAGGATTATTCAATTACAACCCCATATATTGATATATGTGTGTGCTTTATTCAAGCTTTCGTGCCTGCGCATTACATCTACCCTCTTCGAGCTCTGGAACGCCAGTCAACCCGTCGATGCCTCGCCTCTATTTATATGGCTATCTCCCCACTCTCATCTTACATTCCATATTCTCCTTGCACATTTCTCTCAACTTATTAACAAAAAAATATTTATTAACTTCCTTAGTCCTACTCTCTGAGGGAGATGATTGAAAAATAAATATCAAAATTATTATTTTTCTATTTGAACATATATTTTAATGCGCGTTACTTCCGTCATGCAGAGGGTACGGTCACACACGCAGGGTTGAGACATGATCTGAGACTTGGTTGTGGGATGAATATTCGGAGAATGCATACACGCGATGACGACCTCTTCTTTCCCAATTTTCGTACGGCAACTCATAGATATAGAAACTCTTTCTCATTTTTCTCCGACTTTCCCCACTCACGACATAAACCATGCCTTCCCTATTCCTTTATACTGTTCCTATAACATAACCATGTGAAATTAAAAAAAGTTGAGCCATATCAATTGTTTCAGAGCTCGCATATTTTCTTCTAACATTTGTTTGTCTTCCGCTTCTGTTCCTTCCTTGAATTTATCCCTATCTGCCTCATCTTCTATCTCCTTACTCCTTGCCTATGTTTTTCCTTCTCCGCCTTCTCCCCCACGTTCTTTACTGATAAGATCAATCACGCAAAGAAACACATAAAATCTTATATGATTCATTTTAACACTCCACATTAGTCGCACGAAAAAAAACTGGCGTTTCTGTTCGTCCCGTATCTTCTCTTGGGGGATATCATGTTAAGATGTTTGTTGTAGATAAGTACATACAATTCAAAAAAGGATATCGGAATATTTATCAGTTTAAACATCAGCAATTGAACTTATTCATTCATGAGAATTGGTATTCAACAAGACGTATCAAAAATTGCCTTTGTAACTTACTCGAGGGATAGACAATAGAGGGATTGAATCCATGCACACGCCTGCCAGCTATGACGGAAATAAGAAATATTCTATCCGTCAGACACCGCGCGACTAATGCAGTGTTGAATTCGTATTCAACAGCCTTGAAAAAATTAAAATACGAAGTTCCAGATGTATTCATTTTACGGTTACTGAGAGAATAAGTTTTGATCGGTTTTGAAATGTTTGAAACCACTGTGCTGTATGTTACCTCAAAAGTATTGGAACATTCTTTCTCTGTAACGTTCGGTCCGTATTTTAGGAAAAATATCAGATCATCGAGTCTGATACTCCCTAGTATAACCCCACTTCAGCTAGAAATATCAGTCCAGACAAGGACTGGGGAGAGGATATCGTCAAATGAAAATTACTTCGTTTTGGTGCTGAAATGTACAAAACATATATTCTAAAACTTTATGGGATACATTCAGAACGGGGACCTTAGGACTTAATTTTCTATTAACTTTATTCGAATATAGTGTCCAATAGTTATCAAGGTTATTTTACTTTATTAGATGAATTTATCCTTTACATTTTAGTTTCTCGAGAAGTAAAAATTTGTGAATTACAATTAATTTGAAAAGAGAAAGAGAAGTTGGGTGGGCAATTTGGTTGTCAATTTTATTCCTCAAGATTTTTAGAATGAGTTAGTTGAAATACGAAGAGTTAGTTTGATGTGAAAAGAGAGGAAACTTCACAGGCATATCCTCTGGGGGTTTCTCAGGAGGAATTTGGTGTGAAAGTTGTCATTGACATGCATGAAAAGGGTTGTTCTGCATAACTAGATAGAAGAAATAATTCATAAAATATAGAAGGAGAAGAAGAAGGTTATGAAATATAGCTCTGGGGGTTAACAAATGTGCTTCAATATTGGTAAAAAAAAAATGATAGTTTTATGCTTTCAATCACTTTTGACTCATTTCTGTCATTTTCTGTTAATTTCTGACATCAAATAAGGGATTTTGGAAAGGAGAATGAACATTCAGTTCTACGATGAATTCTTTCAGCAGGAATAGAAATTCATTAATCATCGCTTTTCATCATCATGTTCAGATAGGAAAAGGAAATCAGGATAGGTAGGGTGTTTAAGGTGAATCTATTTGAATTGATTAGGGTTTGAATCTAGTTTTGCAATTTGAACATTTGACATCTTCATACAAGGTTTCGCAAGGGATTTCTTCCTCTGTAGGGGATCGAGGGTTGCCAATTAAGTTACTTCTAATTTTTGAAGATTCAGGGAACAACTTCGAATGTTTCAATTTTTCAGAAGATTCCTAGAGGGTGTTTTTGTCCTTTCTTAAGTTTTTAAAAAATGTATTTCTCTTTCTTCCTGGAGGAGGAAGAGTATCTACACTTATGTGCTGAGACTTCAATTTTAACCTTTCCTAAAATTTATCTAGCGACCTCAACATCCACTGAAAGAAGGACAGAGAAAAGGGTATATCAAAACTCTGGTTAATCAATTTAATTAAAAGAACTAAACAATTTGAATTCTCCCACTACACAAAAATAATTCTATAATTTGTACTAAATTTTGGAAATTGTCAAATTAAACTCACTGAAGTGTCAAAAAAAACGGTAATCTAAGAGACTGAGAGGAAAAACACAATAACTCACTTTTAAAATATTTGAATATACTCAAATTTCAAGGTTTCGCAAGGTTACGCTGTCAAATTTTTTTCATAAATTTTTCCTTCAAAGAGGGAGTTGTTTGTTTGAAAATTGTTTTTCAGTGTTGTTGCTTTGCAAGGGTTCATTGACAGATGTAGTACCTGTCAGTTTAGAGTTCCTTGCAAAGATGTTGAAATTCTGATTTGTTCTCAAGGAACGTCGAAGAGTAAGTGATTTTGAAAATGAATCTCTTCCAGAGCTAAACTCGGTTTTCAGTTTGGAAGGAGAAAAATTAGGAGGTGCTGGAAGGGTGGGTGCACGCAGAAAAATCTATGGGTGTGCAAAAATTATAGATTGGTTGAAGATTTTATTTGAGGGTGGTCTAAGCATGGATTCGTGCATTACCTGAGGGTAGGCCTGTCCTTGAGGAGGAAATTCTCCATTTCCTTCAATTAGGACAACGCACTTACCCTTTCTCCTGAGCATAATGCCTAACTTATGCTCTCTTTTCAATTTGTATATATATCTCTTTCCAAATGTACAATTTTAAAGAATTCTTATTTTTGGTTTAAAATCAAATATTAATTAGAAAATTTGATATTTATCAATGATTACCTATATTATTCACTAAAAGAACATTTGAAAATAATGATTCTCTATTCAATTTATTATAAAAAGCATTTCAACATTTATATTCAATTTACCTACCTTCAACTTACCAAAACTTACCATTTCAAAGATGTAAAACTTTCATCATTTCAAATAATGCTTTATCCTGGTTTAAACTCAGAATTTCGCATTATATAAATGCTAGATTGGGCCAGCATCGGCAGCCAATCTTCAATTCCAAAACCAATGGTTAGATTGGTGTCAAAATTTGAATTCACATGTGTATTAACACAGTCAAGGCTGAATTTAACCAGAATCGATGAAGATCGGCAACTGATACTTCGCCAACCCTGGACCAACCTTGGCCCAATGAGGAATATTGAGGCTTTTCAATTGTAAAAAAAACAAATTGAATGTCTTTCATATTCTCAACAGTGAATTTATTGAGAAATTTTAAAACAGTTGGCGACACGATTCTTCGCTCTAATCCTCTGCTGTCTATATTTTCAATGAGTTTTCTATTGCAGGGTAGTTTGGAACGTGCTTCTATTTAAAAAAGGAAGCAATAAAAGATGAAGAAAGGGGTCTCTGGTTCTCCAGATTTACTTGTCCCTTTGAGATATGGTGGAAACATAACGTTGTTCTCAACTTGGTTCAAAAGGAAGATTTCTTTTTCTCTATAATTAGAGTGTACAGAAATCTTCCTTAACCATATGCGTATATTCCCTAGGATGAATTTGTGGATAGGGCAACAGGTTTCTGTTGTACCCTTATAGACAATTCATCCATAGAAATTCAACAGAAGGGAAAGATTGAGAGAGCAAATAGGAAAGAGAAAGAAAAAGGAAATAAAATTTGAAGGAAATTTTACGTTCTCGTTACATGTAGTACGTTGCGATACCCTCTTCTATTTCCCGCTTGAGTTTATTGGTGCAGTAGGCATGGGTGTCAAGGTGTGCGTGCTCTCGTGATAACGTTGTGAAGCTCAGGACTGCTCGCGGGGGGGGGGGGGGGTTAAGGAATACACACATCACGCATCGCGTTGGTTTATTACGTGATCTTTCAATTTCTTACGTATCATACTTGGTTTCTGACACGTAATATATGTAAGATATTTGAACCCTCCTGTCCCCCCAAAAGCAAGGGGTTGGTTTTATGCGTAAAATACTCGGTTTCTTACGTGTCGTAAGCTATGTAAAATACTTAGAAGTATATTACGTGCCAGCCCTGGTCGCTGGTATCCCCTTAGAAAACGAGCACGGACTCTACATAAGCATACACATAGGTTAAGTGGGATGTGCAGAAGCTGCCATGTTGTTTCTGTGCATTCCGCTTATATTTGGGTTTATGCTTACGTGAAGTCTGTACTTACGTCTTCAGACACGTTGTCTTGGGGTGGCGTCAAATGGAGCTAAAAGAGGGCGCGAAGCGGAACACGGAACCCCTGGTTGGAGAGAGAGACAAATATTCACCTTTCTCTTCAACCAAGAGTTCCGCGTTCCACTTTCCGCCCTTTCTTATCTCCATGTGACGCCATCCTTACGGTACTCGTTGTGTATTGGCAAACATCCACTACTGTGAACGCGATGTTCTACGCTCCCTTGTCATAGATTCGACAAAATTTTTCATCAAGTATTTTGTGCAAAATTTTGTTGCGGGTTATTGAACATCGTCGTGTTTTTATATAAAAATTCGTTGATAATTATTCTCATTTGTCGTAAATTGTATGCAGTTTCATGAAATGAGCATGATTCAATGAATATCAATATATTTCAGTGAAATTCTACCATCAATTGTAGGGGAAAGTCGGCTGGGTTGAGAAAAGTATAGGTTGCCCCTGGTGAGAATAGAAGCGGAAAGGAAGAGTAACAGGATCGAATGATGGAGCGTAACAGAAACAATAATGAAAAGTATACAAAACTTGAATTAAAGGGATACAAAGGGTATGTGAAGCGGGAATCTAAACAAAAGGAGCGTATAAAATTCATAAGAATCTAAATAAAAAAATTGAACCGCTTTGTGAGAATTGAATCGGTGACTTCCACCATGGGAGATAAGAGTCTTCTCCACTGAGCCATGGATAGTCGTGTATATTGACTGCTGGAAAAAGAATATTATTTGAAGTCAAAAGAGATATGATTCGCACACGCTTGGTGTAAAGTATTAGTACGTTACATGAAGCGTGTGTAAAATGGGATCGAAAGCTGGTGAAGAGTACATGGAACGTATGATTTTATTACTTTATAGCACGCGGGGATTACACGCTTCAAGAAGAGGGAAGTGAAACATTTTTCGCTCCGTATGCGTTTTTTTTCGCGCTTGGTGTATACGCTTTATTTTCACCGGGGGCGATAGTGGAAAGTATTAGAAAATGGTTGACATGGGAATTCTGAAAATCCCTCACACATTGTATCATCGTATTGTGTTTATAGTTAAATTTTATTATTTTTCGAATTAAGAATGTAAGTCACTCTTGTGGTAACTGAAGTAAAATTAAACGGCTTCATTGTCAATGAATTTATCCAATTTCAGTTCCATATTTACGTAATGAAATGTACATCATTTTGTACGTTTTTTTATGCTGAAAAATGATTCGGAAACAAAAAATTGGATTGCTTCATCTAGGGGACGGAAGAAAGTTGATCTGCAATGCGCATATAGTGCGTCTACTTCGGAACAGCCCCCATATTATTTCCATCTTCATAGAAATTGATCAATCAGCGAAGTCTGGTAGAAATTTGTAGGCCACGCTGGCAATGAACGAGCTTTTTCCATGAATTTTCCCGATTCTCATGTGAACCTCCCCCTATTTCACGGAGAAAACATTTCAGTAAAATGTTTCAAATACTTCAGACACTTCCAACAATGATCAGAAAATCACAGGCTATTTGTTGCTCTCTCTAACTGGAACCTTCAATAAATTTTTCTGAGAAAAAATCACAGACTGTAGTTGATCCAAGAAGACAATGACCTTCCCAACCTTGAAGAAGTATATATATGTTAACCGGACCACTATATTTCAACTTCAATCCAACATTTTGTGATACCAAATTTTTGTCTTTTTTACCCCAATAATATATCGACGAACCTCAATCGCACGCTCACTGTATAAGAGTTTCCAATTGACATTGAGAAATTGCTATCACAATGAATGTGGGCTGTTACGGCATAGAACGAGAAACATCGGCAACATTTCAAGATAAAGAACCGATTCCCGATTGTCAAGTTTCCAACGTTTAGATGGTTCGTAACAGTCTTATATTCACGTATACGCCCTAATAACACGAGAATATTCACAATATGCAATGGATATAAATGAAACATATTGATATTTTTTGTAGATTTTATCACGTGCTTGGAACATTTCGATGCGTACAAAGATTTTATGTGTTTCTGTGAAATATTCTGAATATTCTTATGATACATGGATAATATCGATTTTATGCTGATAAAAACTGATAAGAATTGTCAGACTTATGAAATATGAGAAAAAACTCATGAGTATCGATCAATCAACTTCATTAGCGAATACCGATTGTAGG
Source organism: Gonatopus flavifemur (assembly GCA_018340375.1). Taxonomy (NCBI): domain Eukaryota; kingdom Metazoa; phylum Arthropoda; class Insecta; order Hymenoptera; family Dryinidae; genus Gonatopus; species Gonatopus flavifemur. The sequence goes on from JAFFJZ010000004.1 coordinate 24,489,001, forward strand.
TGTGAAAGTATTACGTGTGAAAATTTCATCTGAGAGCTTTTTTAGTATGATTGCATATATTATCTCAATAATTTTGCAATACCATATGTTTTATACGTGTTCATAAGTATGTTGTTGAATTTTGAATCGTTCATTAAAACGAATTAATCATCTCATAACGAAATATTCAGCTGTTAAAGACCCAAATTCATGCAATACATCTTTCAAATACAGTTCCCAGTTCCAAAGAGTTAATTCGAGATGATGAATAACGATAATCCAGCAGAGTTTATGCACTGTGAAAAGAGAGTCACAATCTGTTTGCATCTCAATTTCAGGCAATGCTTTGTCCATTGTGTCGGCGATTGTTTTTTGGCTCGATTCGTTTGCATCATAGATTCAGTCATGAAATGAGCTGGATTCAAGACTTTCTTTTCACAGTGTGAGTTTGAATTTTCGTTTCATTTCTATTACCGATTCAAATTTCAGCAACATTTCATGACTTCTCTAGGACGATTCGCAGATGAGCACAGAATGGTGGTCATGTCAGATAAAGTCCTGTAGATTCTTGATCCGACAGTTTATTATTGTAGATAGACATCATAGAAATCGAGAGATTATTGCTTGTCGGGCAACTTGTGATCCTCTTGATTCTTTCGGACGGGATGTACGTGTTTACGAATAATTCTACAGCATATCTAGAACGGAGACTTGGAGCTTCCGGAAGGTGGTGTTATAGAAGGATGCTCAGAAGGAAATGGATAGGGGAAGTAAAAAAAATGAAGGAATATTTGAGGAGGTCAATGAAAAAAGAAATCTTCTGAAACATGTCGATAAAAGAAGGAGTAATCTGATGGGATACAGATTAGGGCATGATAGTTGATTAAAAACTATATTAGGAAGAAAAACGAATTAGACCAGGGCTAAAGTTTTTGAAAATGGTGAAAAGTGAAAAAAAACTATAGTAGGATGAAACCCATTGAGAAAGGAAGAGAATATAACAAGAATGAAAGGAAAAATAATGTACGGGCGATCTGAGGTCGGGAAGTGGGAGGGGGTGAGTTTTTAAGGGTGAAAAACGGTTTATCTCGATTTGCGGCAAACCTACAAGTCCTATGGGGAAAAGTTGGATGACAAAGTTGTAGGGAATAAAAAGATCTACAACTTTGGTATTCACGCATTTTCGCATAACCTCAAAATTTATGTGAAAAATTCAAATAACCAAGTTTTTGGATTTTTATTTGTATCTTTTACAGAAAAATTTTTTTTCTCACGAAATTCAGTGAAAACTTACCTTTTTATGTCCCAAACACATTGTGATTTTTTTTATCCAAAATATTTATTTCTTTACCTTTCATGGACTTAATATCGAAAAAAACACCCTAATTTTCAATCGAAAATTCTCACGTCGAAATATCTGCTTTTTCAAAAAAGTCGGTGGGTTTTTTGTTCGTTGAAATGTTACGTCAAAACTGTCGTTCCCTTCAGTTTTTTCATAACTCACGATAGAAGTTATTAAGGAAAACACCAAATCGTTTAGTTTGATGCTCCCTTCGAAACTCCACTTGAGCTAGGATAAAAACCTAGACAAGGACTGAGGAAAGGATATCGTTCAAAGTGAATCTCAACTCAGAATTTATGCTGAAATGTATGAGGGTATATTCTGTATATAATGTTTTTATAATATGTAGTGTGAGTGTGTTGTGGGTAATGATCTAAATAATCTTATTAAATGTCAATCTTAACAATCTTCAAGAGGAAAGAGAGTATTTTGAATGAACTCAATTTGAAATAAACTGGAATTCAACCTGAAAAACATGAAATTTAAATGTCAGCGGTAGAAATGCATTCTGGGGTTCGCCCAGTAATACTATTTTCTATCACTGCACTCATAATTTTTTTTTTTTTACAAAGAAAGACAGAGAAAGTGTGCCAATTAGAATTTTAAAAAATGCTTGAAATGTTTGGAATACGAGGGGATTTTGAGGAGGAAAGAGATCTCTCAGATTTCGCGATTAATTCTTTTATCAAGAATAAGAATTTATTCCAACACGATTTTCATCATTTGTGGTCGAAAGGAAAAATAAGGATCGGAGTTTTGGGGAAGGTTTAGAGAATCTCGATGAGGTTTGCTGAAAAAGAAAATAGGATGAGAACATTAATTTGTGATTTCTCTTAAGAAAGCAAGGAAGAGAAAAATTTTAGAAGAGAGGGAAAAAGAGAAAAAACAAGATCTTACTTAATTTTGATTTGGAGATCTAAAATTCAATGTTTCTCTTAAAGATCTTAAATTTCCCAATTCCTTGACAGTATGCTCGAGAATCTTCTCATCATACTCCCAATTCTTGGAAAATTTGTTTCTATTGGGGCCCGGATCTGGCAGATGGGGGCCAAATTAACGAAAAACCAAATCAACGAAAAGTTGGTTGAAAAGAGAGATACGTCACACTCTCTCTTTTCAAACACTGATTTCGTTGATTTGTCTTTTCGTTGATTTGGCCCCTATCCGATCTGGCAAGGTGTCTGAACGCACCTTTTGAATTTTTATTTGGATCCTCTTACGAATCCTATCAACTTTAGTGGTAAGAATTGTAATTTTTCCTTCCACTATATTCTCCACTAAAATGAAAAAGGAATTTTATTAAAACAAAAATTAAATCTCCTGTTAAAAACGAATATGTAAACACAAAAATTGATCAAAAATGTGAGAAAATTGAAAATAACACTCAAAATGAATTTACACAATCCGAACTACAGATTTTCCACTAATTCAAGACTGAATTTTATTGGAAAATCTGTTTCGTATACACTTTCATTGTTAAACACATAAACCAAAAAAAGGAAGAACCTTTAACTCACTTCTCAATTAGAACTCTGTAGAGAATTAGAATCTTTACTAAAAAAGGTTTCTGAATAAAAGATATATGTTTTTCTTTGTGAAATGTCGTTGCTCCACAGGAGTCCTATTTGTACCTCTTTGTGAGTGTACAAATAATAGAGTCCTTAGTGGAGATTTTTGCGAAGTGTTGAGGGAGTTGATTGTTTTTTAAAGAAGGTCCATCAGAAGACTGAATTTCCAAGGATTTTGAGGTTGAACATCACCTCGGTTTCTTTGCTGGAGTAGGAAAAATCTTTGGTGGTGGAAGGAATAGGGTTTGGCTGAAAATTTGTAAATTTCATGGTGGGAAAAAGTGAAGCCTTCAGGGTGGTCCTTGGATCATATCGATTAGGATTTGTAGATCATTAGGAGAAGGGGTTTGTCCTTAGGAAAATCCTCCATTTTCTTCCTAATTGGCAACACCCTCTATCCCTTCTTCAATTACTCTATTGCTATCTCTTCCTACATGTTTTCTCTCTCTTTCTACAAGGGTGTATTATTTTCGCTAGGGGGTTTTTCTATAATGAGGAAATGTTATGAATTTCAACATTGTTTTATAATGATTTGATAGCTTGATGTTTACATGTTTTTATTTATTCCAACAAATGGGCATGTTTTCAATAATGTTAATTGCAAGACTTATTATTCTATTATTGTTTACTCAAATTTTTAATCGGTGCATGTCCTAAATTAGATTTTTAAATGATTGGTTAGTTATCATACAATATTTGGTTCATCTTTCTCTCATTCGTCAAGCACAAATTTGTTGATACGCAAAGATTTTTATAGAAAATATAGGAAGAAGAGAAAGATAAGAGAAGAAAGAAAGAAAGTTATAGTTTGATAGATATTCACTGATTGAATCATTTATTAATGATCAATCAAGGTATGATAGGTCAGTGTTGTCCTATGACCGATGTCAACGATCAATCAACCAATTGCCAACGGTGGGCTGATCAAGGCCCGACCTTCGAAAAATGGAGGAGGAACAGGATTATATGTTTTACGCAATTGATGAATTGCCAATATTTTGCCAACCATGAACCAACGGTGGGCCGATCGTGGCCCAACCTTCGAGAAATAGTGGTAAAATAGAAATATGAATATCTTTCACGTAATTGATGTTGGATAGCAATTGATCAGTTGTCAATATTTTGCGAACCATGAACCAACGGTGGGCCGTTCGTGGCTCAACCTTCGAGAAATAGTGGCAGAATATAAATATGAATATCTTGTACGTAATCGATGTTGGATGGTAATTGGTCAGTCGCCAATGTTTTGCCAACCATTTGCCGGCCGAGCTTGACCCATGACTTTCTGCGCTTCGGATTGTCGTAATGGATTCATTCCTCATCGCCAGTGACAATTCTATGCGAGGAACCTTTTCTTTCTCGCCGTTGGAGCAGCAGTTCACACGTCAAAAAACGCCTCTCAATGTCCCTTGGTTTCAATTCATATGGGATCCAACGTCCTTCCTTCTGGATCATGCCCAAACTTTTCAGACTCTTTCCTACCGTTGATAAGTCAACTCCCAATGATGTCGACAATTCTTGAAGGGTTTGACGTGAGCCTTCATTGAGCAAAGTTCCCAAATCAAAATCACCAAATTTTTTTGGCTGGCCAGGTCGCTCCTTATCATCCAAGTAGAAATCTCCGGCTTTGAAACGTGCAAACAATTCTCGACACGTTTGCTCAGCTAGACCATGTTCACCATACACTTCTACTGAAATACGATGGGCTCCAGCAGCACTTTTGTTCATATTGAAGTAATGGAGTAAGACTCTCCGCAAAAACATCTTACTCGGTATTAATTTTGACATGTTCAATGAGTTATGGAGTGTTGTTATTTACGTTTCAAAAGGAGGTCATGTACTACTGTGGGCAAAAAATAGTAACACTTTGTTCATAACTTAAAAATTCTCAATTTATTCTTCCAAATCTATTTCGTCCCCCTCAAAGTAATCCCCCCTGGCCCCGATACACTTGTGCCAAGGTTTTTTCCAATCCTTGAAACAGTTGTTGAAGTCAATTTCCAGAATAGCCTCCAATGCGCGTAGCGGTTCACGTTCAATGTCTTCAATTGACCCAAAACGGTTCCCCCGGAGCGGTCGTTTGAGTTTCCTGCATAGCCAGAAGTCACACGGAGCTAAATCAGGCGAATACGGTGGTTGCGGCACGATATTGGTTGAAAATTCGGCGAAAAACTCACGAAGAGTCAATGAGTGATTCTGGAACCAATCGTGCTTTCACTTTTCTTAGACCCAAATGATCTTTCGAAACGGTTTTCACTGATCCTTCCGATATTCCAACGATGCCAGTAAGATCTCTGACTGTTAATCGTCGATTCTCAAGCACCAATTCCTTGATTGTATTGACGTCTTGATCATCAGTTGATGTTGATGCCCATCCTGGACGTAGTTCGTCATCAACGCTTTCTCGACCCTCTTTGAATGATTTGTACCAATCGGAAACACTTGCTTGCGACGAATAATTATCACCGAAGGCTTTTTGCAACATTCTGAACATTTCGGCACCAAAAATTTGATTCCACACACAAAATTTAATGGAACTTCTTTGCTGAATAAGTTCACTCCGAGGAGTAAACCACTCAAAAATCATGATTTTTCGAAATCTAAAATCCTCAGATAGTGTTAGTTGGCCAAAAAGCCATCTCCCTTCGGTTGAAAGCCATGGGAAAGGTACAAAAGGTGGGGAAATGGGTTCCACATGAACTCAACGAAAGACAGCAGGAAAACCGCAACACATCATGCGAAATGCTGCTCGCCAGGTTCCAAAGAAAGTCATTTCTCCATCGAATTGTGACTGGCGATGAAGAGTGGATATATTTCAAGAATCCTAAGCGCAAAAAGTCATGGGTTACTCCGGGTGAACCATCAACATCGGTGGCAGGACCAAACCGCTACGGACGGAAGACAATGCTGTGTGTTTGGTGGGATCAGAAGGGCGTAATCTACTACGAGCTGCTGAAACCTGGGGAAACTGTCAATACTCAATGCTACCGACAACAAATGATCGATTTGGATCGAATTTTGCGTGAAAAACGACCAGGATACCAACAAAGACAACACAAGGTGATTTTCTCACTAGTAACGAACGGTTCTGCTGCATTGTCAATAATTACCTGCACCACTTCTTTTGTTGGTTCGAATATTTGTATGTATCTTGAATAGTTTTGCTCTTTGACCTTTTCTAAATTTTTCCTCATCAAACCCAAATCTCGTAGATGGTTGATTATTCGAATGAAATCGTGATACCCTCCTTCATAATTCTCGGCTTGTTCAACTAATCGCATTAGAAGGGAAACCACATTAGAAGGCTCATTTCCATTCTTTTCAATTTTTTCAAATGATTTGGGTCAAAAATAATGGAGTTACACCTTGTTGTCCGCTAAAGATCGTAACTGATTTTCTCCGACTGCGGGACATGTAGTGATTCTAATTTCCATCTGAAATTAAGAGGGTTTCTATTCCACATAATAACATATTTCCTGAGAATATGAACTTCAATGCAGGTGAAAATAATAAAAATTCAAAATTTTGCCGGTGCTGGAACAATTTTTTCCGATTTCCACCACTTTTTTTCACTAATTATGCAACAAAAAACCCTGTCAAATATATTCTTATTCCCTTGAATACATTCTTTGTAATTCCATCAAGAATGATACTACCAAATTTGATAATGATCGGTGCATTACCTTTTGAGTGAGAACTCCCGCAAATGTGAAAAAAGTCATTTTGAGGAAAACGCGTTTAAAAAAAAAATTCTCAAAAACCAGAAATTCAAGAAACTTAACAAGAATATGAAGTGCTTCCCGATTGATCAGTCAACCCAGAACCATACATCAACCTTTCTCCTTCTCCGTATGCTTCACTTTGCGCTTGCAGTAGTGTTTTTCGAGCTTTTAGACCTCCCTTCGACTCCAATGAATCACGTCATTTCTGTCGGATCACGCGCTGGTTATCCATTTGCTCGGCGTAATTAAGGCCAGCTTACTCCAAAAAACGTAATTTTCTTCAATACATTTTATTTATAGTACAAAACATGTTAAGTAATCAATTTTTTTACATATGAAAGTACATATATATGAAATTACTTGAAAACATTTTTTGTTTTTTTTTTTGGCGGTCCTGAAAATGGCTACTGAAACTCATCTGATTCGTAGATGGATGACACTCTCATTTCAAAACTATTGCACTTATCGATATGAACCAAACGGCATTTTACTCTTGAGATGTCTGGCTATGGCCTCAAGCAGAACCAGGAATATTTATTATTATTCAAAAAAGTTATAAACAATTAAAAGTGAAAAAAAGGGTTAGAAAAATTCAAAAGTCTGCCATTTTGTTTTTTTTTCATTGAAAATGTTTCATTCTGCTTGAGGCCATAGCCAGACATCTAAAGAGTAAAATGCCGTTGGGTTCATATCGATAAGTGCAATAGTTTTGAAATGAGAGTGTCATCCATCTACGAATCAGATGAGTTTCAGCAGCCATTTTCAGGACCGCAAAAAAAAAAAATGCTTTCAAGTAATTTCATATATGTACTTGCATATGTAAAAAAATTGATTACTCAACATGTTTTGTACTATAAATAAAATGTATTGAAGAAAATTACGTTTTTTGGAGTAAGCTGGCCTTAAAGCTTTGCCTACTACCATCTCTGTCTCGTCCATGACCATCAGAAGGGATGAATTTCCTTCGTTCAATAAGCGCGTTGCTAAATACGACGCCAATTTAATGACTTTTAGTCCGGAGTGCGAATGTTTGGGAGCTAATTGCCAAACCGTGGAATTAAAACATTAATTCGCATCTTGCGTGTGTCCACCCAAACATCCTCCCAATAATTCATCCCGTGAGAAATCTTCATATACTGGAAGAATTTTTCCTGTACGTCGAGGTACAATGTAGTAGGGTGTGGTTTAGGTTCAATTCCAAAGGCTGCTCGTTTTTGCCAGTCGCACCAGCTGTCTCCTCTTCCTGGGCAATACTCGTGCCGAGGATTTTTTTTGTGGAAATCATATGATAATATGTCGCCATGATTGCTTTGTTAATGTTTTGCACTCACAATAGGTGCTGAGCTTTTTCATTAATGACTCCGTGAGTTTACCTTCTCCACATAGCTGTTTGGTTTTGCGAATGTTTCGCAGTGGAGTTCCAATTCTTTTTTGGACGTGAGGTATACATTCGCTTTTTAAAACTTGATAATCATCACCCATCAGGGTTCAAATTGAGAATTGCTGCAAATGTTTGAGAATCTCCGTCGCCAATGTAATTTCTGTATTTTACCCCATGCATTTCTTCTTATCTCGAAAATATGTTTCCCATAGACTCCACTTCCATGCCCCCTGCAGGACCTTCATGATTTTTGTTGCATTCTTTGTTGCTATGGTTTTCTTCCCTTTCTAAATATCCTGGAGAATTCTTTGATCCATTCTGCCATTTCACACAAGCATGACAGTCACTGCTTCGCACATCTCGATCTATGACTCTGCCATAATAATACGCTATGGAAGTTGTTACTCTGAACAAAGATTTGAATCCTCTCTTTTTCCAAGTACCGTCTCTAGACACCTTGAAATTTAAAATGGATCTTCCCATTTTTTCATTCTCTTTTTTCTCTCTCGCGATAGCTTTTTCACAACAATAATTGAAAACTCTCTTCGCAACATCGTGAATGTGCCTAAGAATCCTATTATACGTTTCTTCAGCTATGCCACTGCTAATGTCCATATAACGGCAGAATGAATTCAAACCCTGTCTACCAACGCCTAAGAGTCGCATGACGAACACTATTCTGCGATCTATCTCGAATCCAGTATTTATTAGAGGACTTGAATTGATATATCTAGATCCACAGTTACACTTGACAACGAGTTTGAAACCAAGGCCTCTGATTCCCCTTCCTTCAAATTCCGCATTTTGCTCGCAATATCGACGAATTAATATATTCGATTATGCGGTAAACAAAGTGAGAAATTCAACAAACCGATGAAAATGCAACGGATTCACAGTAACATTTTCACTAGTAGAACTTTTGAGCTTTCTTGCATTAGCATTTTGATTTTGATTATTATCACTCTGTTTCTTGTCGTGCTGGTTCCCATAGAACTTCCTTTTACGCGGCTTACTGCGGCGTTCGTTGATCTCATGTCCACTTTTTGGGTACGAAGACATTTCTCACCCTCAATTATGAATGCACTCGTACATGGAGAAAAAATAATGGATTAATCCTCCGCCAATTTAATGTAGTTATTCTAACTGATGTAACCACAGAGCAATAGCAAGGAACGAATGAGATCTTTCTATGCGTTGGTTAGAATGGTTACCTGAAGGCCCTGCTATCAACTGTTGCTGTGTTGGGAAATAACCTTCAAGATTTCACCGAAACCTCGCAAGGGATTAGCCTACCATTTTTCTCTGTGTGTTTAGAAGCCGGAAACAATATTTCACCTTGTATGACTTTCCCTTGTATCGTTTGAATGTTACACATGAATCGAACAAATAAAAAGTATATTGATATATATATTGATGTACATTGATGTTGTGCAAAACGCAGGAATGCTACAAAACAAAAGATCACACATGCCACCTTCATGAATCCACATCCACAATAATTTCACAATTCACGTCTCTTACACTCAACGAGTATAAAAATATGACCATACATTGTTGTTGTTCAAACCAATCACGTGGAATATCTCCCCATCGCCATTTGTGAATGTACATTTTTCAAACACTCAAACAAAATAAAGGTATATGGGCGTCAGAGAGGATATGAAATTTAACATTGAGGTCTTTCATGTATTCCAAAAACCATGAAAACATTTCAAGTATTTTCCGCCATATAAAAAACTTATCCATGTTTTTTATCACATACAGACACACATGCATTCGAGTGTTTCTTGGCTTGAAGCTTGAAATCATTTATCTCTCCGTAGCCGACGATGTTCATAAAGTATGAAAAAGAAACACGAAAAGACCAGACAAAAATGAGAGCGGTAACTTGGAACACTTAACAAACAGCAGTACTTATCTTCGCACTCTGATGATAAACGTCTTTACTTTTCGTGCTCATATTATACATCTTATGCAGAGTACTTTTTTCTACATTCGAGTATATCATCGTTTATGGAAACCTATTGTAAATTTATTTCATTTTCTACTTGAGATATTTTGAATGATACATTCTTCCTAACACCTCTTTTCTGTCTTCCTTATCGATTTAATATCTCGAAGGTGAGTCAATGACATCTTGTATTCATACTTCCAGCCTGCATTCATATTTTCATAGGAAATTTGTAGCTGATGGATTTAGAATAGCATGATCCGCATGATTTTAAGAAATTTAATTATGATAGAATTATGCTTTTATCCTTCGAAATGTCTCTGATGTTCTTGAAGTTTAAATAATTCAAAAAATGAAACACAAATTCAAACTTACAAAATCTCATGCGTTTCATTATTCACCTTCTCGAATTAGGTCTTTGGGATTGGAAATATAGTTTAAAAAATGTACTGCAAGATTTTGTATCTTCAACAGTTCAGTGCCTCATTATTCGATTGCCAAGTTGTTTCAATAAATGATTGAAATTTCAATAACATTGACTCTGACGACTTACAAATCATTACATGTAGCTGATTCGTAAAAATATCCCAAACCTATATTGAGACAATTTCTACAGTACCAATATTCTTGTATCAAATATATATCAAGCTTCAATTGAAATTTTTTTCACTCCATATGAGCTGTATATTTTGAATAGAAAAATGTATCGATTCTGTCAAGTATCGTTTATTTCTGATTCAAGAAGGATCAATAGGAGTCTGCTATTAGAAAAGATATTTCATCAATGTATAAAGTAAAAAACTTTCCCACTTGGAGGTAACTTTGCTCGCAACACAGATCTGAATCAACATATTGAGAACAGCAAATGCTAGATTTACAATTTATGGATGTCCACATACCATTTTGTGTCTTGAAGATATCTTGAGGAATAATTGAGAAATGAAAATCAAAAAGAGATTAATAAACTTCAAGAGGATCGAATCATTATCAACATGGACAATCTCAAGAGAAATCTTTTTTCAATGCAGTTAAGTAAATTTTGTAGATAAAATCCTCCACGTTCCATCGAGATTGGAAGAAATTATAATTGAATGTCACCGCATGGTACTCATGTCACATGTGAAGTTATGGACGAGCACCACGACGATTGAAACAAACTTTGAGTAACAAGCTCAGGTTCTACTTCATTACTTTCACTATCTGGACTACTGAATCATCTTCCGAGCTGATAATTCGATCCTCAATGTCCCATCTGAAGGGATTCAATGGTACTTAAAACTAACGGCTGTTGAAATGGTTTCTCAACACATTGTCTGCGCAAGAAGAATATAAAATAAAAGAATGATCATGCGATAGAGTTTTTTTGTAATTTATAGTACACTCCCCAAGAAAACCTAAATCTCCAAACGTTCGTGGGAGTTTTGTATTCGTTGAATGTTCCTTGAACGTTAAAATGTCCGTGCGCTTATTGGATGTTTGTTCAATGTTCATTGATCGTTTGACAGCAATCTTAATTTTTTAATACACCAAAGGAGGTGAGGCTTAGAGAATGAATGTTTACTCGAATATATTGAAGATTATGAGTGAAAAGCGGGAAGTCACAAACACGGTTGAAACTTACAACGCTTAATATTGAAAAGTATATTATAAAATATATATTAGGTGTTGGTATTAATTCGTAGCGTTATACAAAAGCTGACGTAGGTAGTACAGTATTCCGTTGTTACCTACAATAATCTATTCACCGTGAAACAGCCATTATTGGACGTCATTTGTTTTACATAACTTTTTTTTGGAACGTCAATAACAACACTTCATAACTTATTGAACATGTCAAAATTTATACCGAATAAAGTGTTTTTGCGGAGACTCTTACTCCATTACTTCAATATGAACAAAAGTGTTGCTGAAGCCCATTGTATTTTAGTGGAAGTGTTTGGTGAACATGGTCTTGCCGAGCAAACGTGTCGAAAATGGTTTGCACGTTTCAAAGCTGGTGATTTTGACTTGGATGATAAGGAGCGACCTGGCCAGCCAAAAAAGTTTGAAAATACTGATTTGGAGACGTTGCTCAATGAAGACTCAGAATGTCAACCCCTTCAAGAATTGTCGACATCATTGGGAGTTGACTTATCAACGATAGGAAAACGTCTGAAAAGTTTGGGCATGACCCAGAAGGAAGGACGTTGGATCCCATATGAATAGAAACCAAGGGACATTGAGAGGCGTTTTTGACGTGTGAACTGCTGCTTCAACGACAGAGAAGGAAAGGTTTCTTGCATAGAATTACCACTGATGATGAGGAATGGATCCATCACAACAATCCGAAGCGCAGAAAGTCATGGGTTGAGCCCGGCCAACCATCACAATCAGTGGCAAGGCCAAATATCCATGGGTCTAAGCTCCTGCTCTGTATTTGGTGGGATCAGATGGGTGTGATTTATTATGAACTGTTGAAATCGAATGAAACCATAACTGCGGATCGTTACCGACTACACTCTCTAAATCTGAATCAGTAAAAAACCACTGATTCACAGTGAAATTTCACTGATTCCATCAGTCCTAAGGCGTCCACTGAGAATCAGTTGAAAATCACTGATTCAATCAGTGCAAACCACTGGTTCAATCAGTGAAACCAGTGACCTGATCAGAAAAGAAAAATATCATGGTAAAAAAATTATCTTTTCTGGGACCTGAACCCAGACCCGCAGCGTCACAGTCGTTCACCGTAACCGCTCAGCTACCGAATCTCACTTGGATAAGGTAGAATTACAGATGTACTTGAAGAACGTCAGATCTTTGAAATACTTATATCTCAAAAACGGTTGCTTATGTGGACGAATAGCTTGAAGGTTTTCAGTTTGTTGAAACCATGCGGATCTGTATTGTTTATAATTATTTCAAACACCTTGTACAAGCGACTATATGCATATTATTTCTCTTATATGAATGTTGGCATTATAATTTGAAAATGTATTTTTTCGAGTATATTTTTTCAGAGTATATATAACGTAATAATGTAATTCTTAATTAAAATGTACACATTTCAAAAAATTTTATTCACATACCACAAAGTTTCATTTTATTTTTCGAATATACTTTGAAAGAAACTGCAATTCATTGGCTTACTGATCAATCAGTGAAATGACATCTTACTGATTATGTCAGTAGTTATTTTACTGATTCTCAGTGCTTTTCACTATCAAACCAGTGAAATATACTGAAATCTCAGTGGTTACAAAAATCACTGATTCAAACAGTGGTTTTTTCACTGATTCAGATTTAGAGAGCAATTGATGCCCTCAACCCGTGCATTGAAAGAAAAACGACCAGAATACTCCAAAAGACACGACAAAGTCATTTTGCCGAAAATGGGTCGATTCGTGGATTGCATCAGAAGATGATGCGTTCTTCCGACACGGTATTCATTCCTTACTCGAAAGATGGTCGAAAGCAGTCGAAGGCGCTGGACAATACTTTGATTAATGTATTCTTTGATTTTCATTCGAAATGAATAATTTTTTTTCCAATCAAAACACGCTACGAATCAATTTCAATTCCTCATATATTAGTATAAAACTCGTATGTATTTTGGTGATCCGGCGTTTTGAATTTCAACCGTGTTCATTACTTTTCACTTCGTATTTGGGTAATTCTCAGTTGAGAGGTCATTTCTGCGGCAATAAAAAAAAATACTGACAATTGGATATTATATTGTTCCAAAAGAGTTAACCCTTACAGTTTAACCCTTACAGTGCACACTAAAAAATGGTACTATCATCAGTACGCACATGGGTCATTCATTCCTGGCCATTACAGCAGGTAGTAAAAGTGATTCAAAAAATCTGCCAAAATTCATGAACATACTATCCAATATGTAGAACCAATTCATGTACTGAGAATTAGACAACGATTAGATCTTGTATGGTTTGAAAATGGAAAATTCACCACGAAATTGGTCTTGAGAGAAATCACCTGGCCAAAAATGACCCATGCCCTGAAAGGGTTAATATAACACATAACTTTGTAACCTATGATACACGTCATTTTTTGGTAATAGAGTTTTAATGATGTTCTTGGAATTTAGGATAATGTGTGAGAAATGCATTCTCCCAGGCCAATCTCTTCCTGGTTTGTCGTCCGAGATCACTGATAAACAACTCTATGAATCTGAACCAGTAAAAAACCACTGATTCACAGTTAAATTCCACTAATCCCATTAGTCCTAAGGCTGCCACTGAAAAACAGGGGGGAACTACTGTTTCGATCAGTGCGAAGCACTGTTTCAATCAATGAAATTGGAGTGAACTTAACATTCAGTGATTTTCACTGATTCAATCAGAGGTAAAGAATGTTTGGAAATGAATTGATGAAAAGTGACTTGATCGAGCATTGAACGCAAGTCTTCGGGATCGGACATCAAAGCTCTATAGCTCAAAACACTGTCAGTTGCTTGGATCGATGTACTTTCTTTACGTGTGTGGAATTTAGTTTATTTCTCAAACTTGAAGATTTCGAAAACTAAGATGCATCAAAATAAAAACCAAAGCGTTCCTCCTCAAGGATGCCTGAAGTGTATACGTGCAAGTACTTTTCATTGAAAACTAACTCTCGCAACCTCTCATTCTTATAACCATGCAGATCTCCTATTCTCTATGATTATTTTCAACACCGTCGTACAAGCGTCCACTTGTACTATTTCTCATATACTTATACAGGGTGACCCAAGTCGGACAGATTATATTTGAGGAGCGTGTTCTGCAGCAAAAATGCAACAACTTTTGTATTTGGCAAAATTGTTTTTGAGGCTTAGTTTTTGAGATATGAGCATTTTTAGATTTTTTTTTCAAATCCAAATCACTCAAGGCACTATGTGCTACAGACTTGAGCTTCACGCCATTCGCTAAGTTGGAAAACGGCGGATCTCTGGAAAAAAAAATTCAACTATCCTATCATTATTTGTTTCGGAGCTACAACGATTTGAGATTTTTGGGAGATTTGGGATTTCTAGCCAATCAGCATTCAGCAACTTTGAATCGCTGTAGCTCCGAAACAAATAATGATAGGATAGTTGAATTTTTTCTCCAGACATCCACCATTTTCCAACTTAGCGAATGGCGTGAAGCTCAAGACTGTAGCACATAGTGCCTTTGAGTGATTTGGATTTGAAAAAAAATCTAAAAATGCTCATATCTCAAAAACTAAGCCTCAAAACCAATTTTGCCAAATAGAAAAGTTGTTGCATTTTTGCTGCAGAATACGCTCCTCAAATATAATCTGTCCGACTTGGGTCACCCTGTATATTAGCATTCACTCTAAAATTTATTTTTTCGAGTTCATGTTTTCAAAGTATACATAACGTGATGATATAATAATTGATAATTTCAATGCCCCATGCCATCCGTGCTCACCATTAAAGGGTACGCTGGATGACCGTTTGAAATTCCCTCATAGCAATACTCAGACATGTGTAAACAGAATATTACATTTCATAGCCTAAATTTTGAAAAGATTTCATTCACATGTCACAGAATTTTGTGAGGGTGGGCCCTATGGTACATACATGCTAGGGTACGTATACCGATGAGTGCCTGAAAATGAATGATATACTTGTGAAGGTGGACCTAGATTAGGTTATATGAAGCAAATTATACATGATAAGAGCTGTCGTAGATATGTAGAAATTGAGCGTTTAGCGGATAATAGACAGGGTTGGAGGATTTCATCAAACCAGTCATAAGACTAACTACTTCATGATGATAACGTACAGTGAGTAAAGAAAATCCGTGTCAGTTCTAACGGGAAGATTTTCAGGATTTCGTTGTAGTTTGTAATATTGTCACCTTCATGTATGATCGGAGCATTATACCTCATTACTTAATTATTAAAAGCAAGATATGAGCATTTCTTAAATAATGAGAGAATATCAAAAACTTTTCAGTTGGAACCGACGCGAACTTTTTTCACTCAGCGTACAAATAGGATTGCCACCTCGAACCGAATCATGACTCGGAGCCGGAGAGTATAAAAGCGGGGGGGGAGGTAATCACGTTGACAAATTTCTGAAAATCACCCTATGTCTATGTGCTAAGGCAACATAGTTGATAATATTGTATTAAGAACGGTCCACTCAAAATTCGTGTTGAAAATAGGCACAATTGAATATCAAATTTACAGATTTTCAATATAAACTCAACGTTTTTGTGCTAATTCAACACATTCTTTGTGGCTATATTTGACAAACTTTGAGGACCATCTGGAACATGTACGTGTGTTGAAGGCACAACATTTTTATCTGTGTCTTGAATCGGGAAGGATACACGGAGAAAACGATTTGCTGAAAAGTACCAAACTTTATAGAGTTCTAGCATTACTCTTGTCCAGATTAAATTATTTACGTGAAAATACCTCCAAAAATACCATATTGGCTTGGACTCTCCTGAAGAAGTACAGTACTTTTGTAGATATTTTCACGTAAATAATTTAATGTAGACAAGAGTAAAAAGTTTGGAACAGTAAAAACAACAATATATTTGCAATTATTTCATTTGAACTTGAACGAATATTTTTTATTATTCATTGTACAATCCAACAGTTGTTTTCGTTCAGACTTCTTCAAGTAATCCAAAAACTCAGAACATGTTATATCATAGTTGATTTTGATGCGTAATTCAGCTTTCACTAATTCCACTGCCATTCGGTTTCTTTCATCCGTCCAGATATTGCCCATCAACGAAAATATACTTTCGACAAAAGATTTGCTAACAGGTATAGCTAAAATATGCGAAACGTTTTTTGGTAATTCGCTGAAATCTGATTCCGTAAGGATATATGTCCACTTTTCATGAACAGATGTCGCAGAAAGATGGCTTACTATGTCAGGTAGAAATGTATTCAAAGTATGTATTTCATCGAAAAGTATGGCCTCGTCAATTTTTATATGTAGAATATTAATTATTTTAACTACTTCCGTATAATCCAAATGTGAGCTCTTCAAATTCAGAACTGTGAAATTTTGAAATACGTTATTTTCGAAATCATACCACTTCGTCAAATATTCAATATGTTTTTCATATACTTTAACAGCTTCTTTCGTGGATATTTCACTTCATTTTGAGAGTGATGTTTGAGCGCTTGATTCACGTTACTGCCGAAGAATGATTCTATTATTCTACTTTCTAATTTTGTTTTCAAGGTTTGCATCACTTCATCAATTTCTGTACAAGTTATAGTATGCTGTTCAAGGGTTAATAAGGTTTGAATAATCAAATTCATGTAGTGGTGAACAAAATAAAGATATGTTTCCGGTATACTCAAATACGAAGAGAGGTCATTTTCCATTCCATCTTCTCGGCCTTTGATGAACTTCCATATTGCTTTGTGACAATTATCTTCACCAAGTTCTAGAAAATAAGATTTGACCGCTGGCCATGAAGAGATCAGTCTCTCTACTGCTTCAAATAAAGATAGCCATCTTGTTGGTGCATGTTTACGAATATTTTGATATTCTAAATCCATAGATTCAAAACACTGCCTCAGCTGTTCGGTTTTTTTAGCACTGTTATAAAATTCAGCGAATACTTTTTGCACCAAGTCTTCTACATCATATGTGAGGCACTTACATGCTTTTCTTGCAGCATTGTGGATCATGTGACAGTTGCAATTACTTTTCAATAAATTACTATTCAGTTCCAAAAGTTTCTGAAACACTGAGTTATTTTTACCATAATTAACTGAGGCATTGTCTGCAGTGTATGAAACTAAATTGTTTGTATTTATATTACGATCCTGTGAGCATTTCTTTATGTTTCCGGCGATACCAAAAGATGATTCATCCGAGTCTTCATAAAAATCCAAGATTTAATTCTGAATGCCTCTTTTAGGATGAAAATATCTGACAACAATTGGGAAAAATTTCCTGTTGCTTTTATTTGAAGCATCCGTAGCAATAGAGAATGGGAGTTGGAAAAAACATTCTTCATTACACATGTCCTGTAACACTATCTCAATAGATTTCGGTGCCAACACATTCTTCACTATTTCTTCTGATTTTGTTCGGCCACAATGTATTTTCTTGGATAGTTTTGAATCTTCATATATTTTAGAATTCAGTTTAGTCCCACAATCCATGCTTAAATAACTATAGTGATGATTAATGCCGTGATGAATTAAGAATATCCTTGCAATAGCGATTTTCTGGTGTTCAGTCGAATTTTGTTGTGGTAAAAATGTTGTCAATAACTTATTTGAATTAATGTTTTGAATCATTTGTTTATGTTTTCGACTATTCATATGAACTTTAACAGCCTTCTCTCCGTCGTGTTTGGTTGTAAATGTGACGTAACATAGTTTGCATTCACCAGTTTCTTCATCAACTTTAATTAACCAATTTTTATACTCCACATTTTCAAGCCATAAGTTTTGGAAATGAGATACATAACCTTTCTTCCGAATTTTCGCTTCAGATGGCCCGGAACTCATTCTTAGATAAATATTTAGTACTGAAAAACTGATTTGAGAAAAAGATGTTTCGAAATTATAAGACTTCTAAATCAAATTTATATTGTATCCACATAAACTTCATAAAAATACACTAAAACGTGCATAAAATGTGTATATACATCCTGTTATAGCCTTCAGACTGAAGATACATAAATGTGAACGTGAGAAACGGAAGAATGCGCCGACTTCGTATACAGTTACTGCGCAGTCTTTCCCCAATAAATATTCCGTATCTAAAAGATATTTTTTAGATCATTTTTAGACAATACATTCATAATGCTCTGTACTTTGAAAGTATTACCATTTCATAATTGCGCATGTGTGAAGTATCAATAACAAGAACATGGCGGATCCAATCAAAATCGTCGACCGATTGGGTGATCCGTAGATATAGATCATGGACTGCTAACTCAATGTGTAAAACATGACGCGTATTGAACCGAAAGAAAGAACGCATATGGTGTCCTACATAATAATAATTTTCGAAAATTCATGTGCCGAATACTGATAGACCGGAGAATTTTTATGCTGATAATCTGAACAACCATTGCATCTTGGGCTAAATAATTAAAAATGGAGAGAAATTCAACACCATGTGGATTGATTTTTGTATAAATTCCTACGTTAAATATAAAGTCACGCACGAAAAGTTAATTTCACCATGTATATCTATCAAACATAAGTAAATACAATACTTCGTTTAATAAAAAATATTCATAAATACTAAAAATGATTATTTAATGTGTTTTTTATTCATTTCAAGTATTCACGAACATTATGATTGGATCAAAAGTAATCTTCATTTGTAATTGTTAGATGTTCATCGTGACATCGATTTTTTATACTGCACCTTATATTTAATATATGATTCAATTATGCGACAATAAATTCACATAGTTTTGAATTTCCCTCTATTTTTAACCATTGTACCCAAGATGCAAATGACGATTCAGGTTTTCTAATCGTCACAGCGTTTTTCGTTCCCTTTGTATTCAGTGTATTGCAGAGATCAGTGGTGTAACAACTATATAAACTGCGCTGAAAAAAAAAGTCATTCAAACAAAAAAACCATGTCATCCAGTAGTGATAATGAAGTATTTTTTTGATTTGATGAATATTTTTTTATTTCAAAGTACATTTCATCAACCCAATTGAATGATCTTCGGAATAATAGAATATTCATCAAATCAAAAAACATTTCATTGTCACTATTGGATGATATGGTTTTTTGTCTGGATGACTTTTTTCCCTCAATGTGTGGTATTGTATCCGTTCACCATGAGATGATAATCATAGATGCGTTCGAAATGATAGACTGAAGAAAACGAATTGAGCCCGAACCAATCGAAGTCACACAACTTTTTGTTTATGGACTCTTGGAATCGTGAAAATCCACTGTTTATTCATAACATATTAGAATCATAAGGGAAACCCGGAGAAAATTTTGTTCAACCCGGAATCCAGAGAAGTTCGGCGAAACCCGGAGAGGTGGCAACTCTGCGTACAAAACTTGTAACATTTTCACGTTTTGTATATATTTTACATCAAACTCGTTGGCATAAACGTCCATAGCGTACAGAATCGCATAAATTACAATGCATCATCCATTTTTGTTAGTTGAATGGGATGGTTGCCACCAATACACCGAAAAACATCATTCATTTTACCGAATGAACTCAAATTAGTTGTGAGAATTAGTTCCGAGTAATAAAAGAATAGAAGCCGGTAATAAACGCTGTAGTAAAGGCAACTTCAAATTAGTAACAGCAACTTAAGTCAGAGAAATTAAATTTGAATTCAGTTGGGCCAAATTAGTTACGCCCATTTTGGTCATCCAAATGTCAACAACTGTATCTAGTTGCTGGAACTAATTTGGAGTAAGGGTAACGAATTATTTTTTTCGGTATACTCCTCCTTTTCTATGTGGCAGGTGTGTAATTATCCATATACTTTTCTGAACAAAATGTTCTTAGAAAAATTCGTATGTTACGATCCAAAACATGATATGTGTTCTATCAAAGAACGAGGATCTTTTGAAAGACATGTTCAATTTCTTTCATGTTTGAATACCAAGTAATGTTGTAGAATATTGAGATATTCATGATAATTTGATCATCCACTGAATGTACGGCGTTATTGATTATTAACATACCACGTACAGGTTGGTTGAAAAGTTCCTGCGCTCACCAAGAGATAGCACTGCTAGCTCAAAACTTTTTTTTTCTCAAGTTGGTATATCTGTCCTGAGAACACATGCAAAGTTACAAGTCATTCTGTCAATTCATTCTTTGTTTACAAGCCATTTGAAGTTGACGTGTCATTGATTTTTCTTAATATGGAAAAAATTGAATATCGTGCAGTCATTAGATTCTTTGTTTTGAAGGGTTTAAAAGCAAAGGAAATTTATGAACAATTGTTAGAAGTGTATAAGGATTCCTCACCTTCAAAACGCACCGTTGAATTTTGGGCTGGTGAATTTAAACGTGGTCGTGCTAGCCTTGAAGACGATCCACGCGAAGGACGACCAAAAACTGCAACCACAGCAGAAATCATTGAGCATGTACATAATATGGTTGGTGAAGATCCAAGTTTGACTAAGCGTGAAATTGCTCATGCCATAGGCATCTCAGACGAACGAGTACTCCATATTTTACATGAAGAATTACGTATGAAAAAACTGTTTGGAAAGTTAGTGCCGCACACGTTAACGATTCAACAAAAACTGGATCGAAAACAAATTTCTCAGCGTAATTTGGAGCGTTTTAAGCAGAATAAAACCGCCTTCTTGCGTCGTTTTATAACTATGGATGAGACTTGGATCTACCACCATGATCCTAAATTGCAACAAGAACGTTTACAGTGGACTGAAGCTGGTTGTTCAGCTCCAAAGCAGGTGAAGTCACAACGATCAGCAAAGAAGGTTATGGCATCAGCTTTTTGGGATGCAAAAGGAATTTTGTTCATTGATTATCTTCAGAAAGGTAAAACAATCGACTCCGAATATTACTGCAGCCTTTTGGATCAGCTGGATGAAAAAATTCGTGAGAAAAGACCTGGTTTAAAGAAGAAAAAAATCATTTTTCATCAAGATAATGCACCTGCTCACAAAAGTGTTTTGACGATGGCTAAATTCAAAGAACTCAAGTACGAATTGCTTGAACATCCACCGTATTCACCAGATTTGGCTCCTAGCGACTACTATCTCTTCGGAAATCTCAAACAATTCCTTCGTGAAAAGCATTTTCCGTCGAATGAAGAGGCCATAGCAGCCGTAGACGGTTATTTTGCAGAGCTTCCGGAAAACCATTATAAGGATGGGATAAAATTATTGGAAGATCATCGGAACAAGTGTATTGAGCTTCTAGGAGATTATATTGAATAAAAAAATATATTTCGTAACAAAAACAGTATTCTTTCATTTCGAGCGCAGAAACTTTTCAACCAACCTGTAATACCTCGCGTAGACGTTATTGTGTTCTATCATCTCTAATGACCAACCAAGTTTTTTTATACATTTTGTTTTTCCCACGAATAGGGGTATTGTATCCTTTCATCGATGAGTTCATGTACAACATTTCAATAACGAGATATCGACCCTCGGAGGTTATTGCTCTCGCATAGAAGAAAAAATTATAATCCAACAAGTAATCACTTTAGTCTATATTTACGGATGGGAAAATTCACATTTCCTCTACGGAATCAGGAGCATCTTTGGTGCTGGTGATTTATTTTATTTTCTCACACCAAGATGAGCGAAAAATGTTTAATGGGTTTGGATTATAGATGCAGTTAGCAATCTACTCTCAATCTGCAGAGGCAATTCTACTCTCACATCCGCTGTATTAGGGACATGCGAGGGAATTAATGCAACTCACAGCATTCTAGTAACTTGCGTTTATAGTATTCCGAAAATAAAACTTGAAACACATTTCGCCCTCGTGTTTTCACGATTTATTATTCCTCTTGAATTTTTCATAGCAAAATCTTGGAGCTCGTTACAAATTCCATGTAGGACATGGGAAGTATAAAACGATGCAATCCATAACGTGACAGCGTGATCCTAACAAATTGGCCATTTTCGGTAGAAAGTGCGACAATCATCCATGAAAAGTCTAAGCACGCTTTAATCCTACCCTTTGTAAACGTCCTAGGAATAGAACGTTCAAATTTACGTTACATTTTTGTAAGAACGTTTCGTTCACGCTTTCTGCGTGTCACGAATTTGCATGATGCATGCTTCAAAGCGCCAAATTACACTCTCCAAACTTTTTATATTCTCCTCATAGACTCTTCTAACACTTTTCATGCACTCTTATTTGCACATTTCATTTTTCCCAATTGTAGGATCCATTCAAGTGAAATCGAATTAGATTTGGGAAGAGAGTATTGTACAGTGAGGTCGTCCTTATTTTTGGAGGTCGGAGTATTTCATATTGTACCCCATGAAATGGTCCTCCAACATGAAAAAATAACCTGTGCTAAATGTCAGCTCCTTGTGACAACATTAACCCGTGCCACCGAGCAATTGCAGTTTAGAGAACGTTTGATGTATTTTGAATGTATATAGGGGAGTATCCAAAATGTTATACATATAACGTATTCGGCTCGATGACACGTAATTACATTTAAGGACATCCTAAAGTCTCAGAAGTCAATACTCAATTTCTCCTTTCAGTTTTGTTGGAAATGGGCAGATGAAGTCAAAGAACTTAGTACTTGCATCTTCTTGATTGATAGGAAGAAGATGAATTTTTGAGCTTTTCTCATTTTAATCAGTGATTGTCGGAGAATCTCAGGCGAGAAACGGAATATTCCTGCGACTTTGAAATGCTCTTCACGCGAAGGAGCACTTCACGCTTCTAACGCATTTGTTATAACGTGCGTTAAACACATGAGCCCATGCTTTTTGAGTATGAGTCCCATGCCTTCTAAGCATCTTGCCATGCGTTAAAAGTACGTTATAACAGCGTTAGGAGCGTGAAGAACTCCCTTGCGTTCAGAGCATGTTTTTTCCCTCGGTGTGAGTATAACATACAATTATCAAAAAATCTAAAACTACCAATACCTAAAGAACTCAGCCTCAAAAAAATGATCCAAACAGGAAATCATCTACGGCACATGGAAGGAAGCGACGCGTCTCTCCCCCTGTAGTTTGAGTCTGAACGCCCTTCGTTAAAAGTGATACCAGCGACTCCTGAAGATGCGACCAGACTCATTGGTTAGAGAAAGACACAACCGAAACCATTCTGATGAATTATGCGTAAATGAAGCAATAAAATCGAAATATCGAGGTCTATTAAGCTATCTGACCATTTCCATCTAACTGCAATCGGACCAATTGCATCTTTTTTTGCTATTTTTTCGCAATATTTTGCCGTGAGGATCAATTTTCTTGCTCCAGCCGTTACCAAGATACAGTGAGTGAGATAGGTTAAGTATTAAGCTATCTAGAAATCGGAAAAATGGCATGAAGGGGGCGTTGTAGGGGAAAGAGCATAACATGGTATTTTTTTGCTTTTTTTTTGCTGTCAGATAGGATATGTCATTTTTTTTCAAATTTAAAAAAAAAATTTCCAAAAGAATTTTTCAGAAAAAATTTTTTGTTCTCCGGAATTTTTTTGGAACTTCCCTCTTCATATGGCGGGGTGTTGGGAGAGGTGTAGGCTGATCATTAGAGGACATGGAATGAGGGGACCATTGATAATTTGCGAGGAAAACGATTTTTTTGCTACAACCGTTATCAAAGTGCGGTGGGTTGGAGGAGGTAGGTATTGATGTCTTTGGAAATCAGGTGGCAGGCATAAGGGGACTGAGTACAGGGAACGTTTTGATGAGATTTTCTTGCTTATTTCCTGCCACCGGATAGCGTGTGCGATTTTGTGTTTAGATTTGAGAATTTCATTTTCGGAATTTTGTCACTCTAGGGATCCAAGACGCTATCAAGACCGATGACCGGATATTTCGCGGGCGATTGGATAAGCTTTTGAGTTTCCTGCTTCCAATAAGTTGACACTGGGACTTCCAGGACCACCTAGTTCACTCTAGAATCTTTCGCTAACATCCGGGATTTTTTTGCTACCATCTAGTTGACTCTTCGATTTCTTTGCTCCCATCTAGTTCACTCTCCGATTTTTTCGCTACTCCTAGTTGACTCTTCGATTTTTTGCTACCATCTGGTTGAGTCTAGAATTTTTCGCTACCATCTAGTTCACTCTCCGATTTTTTTGTTACCATCTAGTTGACTCTTCGATTTTTTTGCTACCATCTAGTTGAATCTAGAATTTTTTGCTACCATTTAGTTTACTCTCCGATTTTTTTGCTACCACCTAGTTCAGTCTAGGATTTTTCGCTATCATCTAATTCAGTCTCCGATTTTTTTGCTACCATCTAGTTGACTCTCCGATTTTTTTACTACCATCTAGTTCAGTCTAGGATTCTTTGCTACCATCCAGTTGACTCTTCGATCCCTTTGCTACCATCTAGTTCAGTCTAGAATTTTTTGCTACCATCTAGTTGACTCTTCGATTTTTTTTCCTACCATCTAGTTCACTCTCCGATTTTTTTGCTACTCTTAGTTGACTCTTCGATTTTTTTCCTACCATCTATTTGACTCCTCGGTTTTTTGCTACCATCTAGTTGAGTCTAAAATTTTTTGCTATCATGTAGTTCCCTCTCAGATTTTTTTGCTACCATCTAGTTGACTCTTCGATTTTTTTTCCTACCATCTAGTTGACTCTCCGATTTTTTTGCTACCATCTAGTTAAGTCTAGAATTTTTTGCTACCATCTAGTTCACTCCCCGATTTTTTTGCTACCATCTAGTTGACTCTTCGATTTTTTTGCTACCATCTAGTTAAGTCTAGAATTTTCCGCTACCATCTAGTTCACTCCCCGATTTTTTTTCTACCATCTACCAGGTGTGTAAGTATGACACCGGAATTTTCGTACAGAAAAAACACGTTCATTGTAATGATATGATACAAAGTAACTTATTCAAAGTATTGTCCGTCGCTATCTATACATTTTTCCCATCTTTCTGGCAATTTGTGGATTCCGCGCCAAAAGAACTGTTGCTCTTCTGAGGCAAACCAGTCATCGAGCCATTTTCGTACATCTTCGTAAGAAGTAAAGCGCTGCTCAGCAAGTGCGTGTCCCATCGATGCAAACAAGTAGTAATCGGATGGGGTAAGGTCCGGTGAGTAAGGCGCGTGCTGGAGAATCTCCCAACGGAACGACTCTGTCGTCTCCTGGACCTGTTTTGCTTTGTGTGCTGGTGCATTATCATGTAGCAAAATCACCTTGTGTTGTCTTTGTTGGTATTCTGGTCGTTTTTCACGCAAAACTCGATCCAAATCGATCATCTTTTGTCGTTAGCGTTGAGTATTGACAGTTTCCTCAGGTTTCAGCAGCTCGTAGTAGATTACGCCCTTCTGATCCCACCAAACACACAGCATTGTCTTTCGTCCGTAGCGGTTTGGTCTTGCCGTCGATGTTGATGGTTCACCCGGAGTAACCCATGACTTTTTGCGCTTAGGATTCTCGAAATATATCCGCTTTTCATCGCTTGTCACAATTCGATGGAGAAATGACTTTCTTTGGAACCCGGCGAGCAGCATTTCGCATGATGTTTTGCGGTTTTCCTGCTGTCTTGCGTTGAGTTCATGTGGAACCCATTTCCCCACCTTTTGTATCCTTCCCATGGCTTTCAACCGAAGGGAGATGGCTTCTTGGGTCACCTTGGACTGATCCGCCAGTTGTTGTTGTGTTTGAGCGTCGTCTCCGTCCAACAAGGCTTGCAGGTCAGCGTCTTCGAATCTTTTCGGTGGTCTTCCACGTTCTTCGTTCCTGACGTCGAAGTCGCCACTTTTGAACCGGTGGAACCACTCGGAACACTGTGTTCTACCGAGAGCATGCTTACCAAACGCCTCCACAAGCATTCGATGCGAGTCGGCTGCGGTTTTCTTCAGAAGAAAACAAAAAAGTAGTGCTGTCCGCAAATCGTAATTTGTTGGCACAAAACTTGACATGTTTATCTCTAATAAACTAATGCTACTGAATGAAACTCGTGTTATTGTGAGTTTGAAATCTTTGTCGGATATGAATACAATAACAAGACACCGCTGACGTGATGTGTCGGTAACTGCATCGACATCTAGTGCCACCTATGGGCAAATTCCGGTTTCATACTTACACACCTGGTAGTTGACTCTTCGATTTTTTTGCTACCATCCAGTTGACTTTTCGATTTTTTTGCTTCCATCTAGTTCAGTCTAGAATTTTTTGCTTCCATCTAGTTTACTCTCCGATTTTTTTGCTACTCTAAAGAAATCGGAGAGTGAACTAGATGGGAGCAAAGAAATCGAAGAGTCAACTTGATGGTAGCAAAAAAATCCCGGATGTTAGCGAAAGATTCTAGAGTGAACTAGGTGGTCCTGGAAGTCCCAGTGTCAACTTATTGGAAGCAGGAAACTCAAAAGCTTATCCAATCGCACACGCTATCCGGTGGCAGGAAATAAGCGAGAAAATCTCATCAAAACGTTCCCTGTACTCAGTCCCCTTATGCCTTCCACCTAATTTCCAAAGACCTCAATACCTACCTCCTCCAACCCACCGCACTTTGATAACGGTTGTAGCAAAACAATCGTTTTCCTCGCAAATTATCAATGGTCCCCTCATTCCATGTCCTCTAATGATCAGCCTACACCTCTCCCAACACCCTGCCATATGAAGAGGGAAGTTCCATAAAAATTCCGAAAAACAAAAAATTTTTTCTGAAAAATTTTTTTGGAAATTTTTTTTTGAATTTAAAAAAAAATGACATATCCTATCTGACAGCAAAAAAAAAGCAAAAAAATTACCATGTTATCCTCTTTCCCCTACAACGCCCCCTTCATGCCATTTTTCCGATTTCTAGATAGCTTAATACTTAACCTATCTAACTCACTGTATCTTGGTAACGGCTGGAGCAAGACAATTGATCCTCACGGCAAAATATTGCAAAAAAAATCGCAAAAAAGATGCAATTGGTCCGATTGCAGTTAGATGGAAATGGTCAGGTCGCTTAATAGACCTGAAATATCGCTCTGTACAGACCTTCTTCAATCAATAAAGATGGTCTGTGCGGAGCGATATTTTCCTTTTATTGCTTCATTTCCTAATAATTTTTCAGAAAAGATTTGGCTCGGGTTGCATCGTCAGGGGCCGCTGGTATCCCCTTAATACAGCTTCAACCGCTCATCAACTCGCGTCGTTGTACTTCATCTCTGTGCGTAAGAACCTCCGTTTTCCTTCTCTCGTTCTAATCGCTGCCTACGCGTAAGTTAGTTTCGATTACTGTTCCTTGGGATAGAATTATAAGCTGTACTATAACCGAGATAAAGATCGAACTATTTGTTTGTAATGATTGAATCATATTGTGAACTATGACAATGAATTGTTTATTATTTTTTTTTATACCAAATGGAAGTGACTTAACACACAAGTGATACATGTTTTTGGAACGATTTTTTCCGTAGAATCGAATGGTGCAATCAGTTTTCACAAAAGATCATTTTTACAAATGATTGTCCAAACAATTTGTCCACCATGTTTTGTATTCCGAAATTAGTTTCGCGTCGCCATCAGAAACTCCCGTATGTTACCTGAACCAAAACCACTTTGTACGTGGCATATACCAGACTTTATTTGTTTGAGTTATGAAGTACCTTCAGGAAAAATCTGAGAAGGATGTATGTCGAAGGAGATAGTCTGAGGATTATTTTAAAAAATAATTGGTAGGCATATAATTACAAGATAACCTCACAAAAATTCAGTGAGAATGAACAATAATTCTTTCCACCCATATTTTTCATCCAAATTTCTTCTACTTTTTTTCTTCTTCGAGTGGTCTTATTGGAAACTATAACATATAATTTTTCCATCAGAATTGCATCGGGTGTTTTTGAGAAAATTAATTTTCTTCATCCAACTTTTTTGTACAAACAAAATTGTATTTTATACCCGTAGTTATCAATGGTGTGAATTTGAACTCGATACAGCAGAAACACCCTCCTGTATCTTTGTACTCTCAGTGGCACGGGTCAAAGTCATCACATAGGACTTGGGTTTCACCCACACCATTCTTTCATGGAGGAGAGACGTACCAAGGAGCCCCCTCGAAAAAATGTTGAGAAAAATTGTTTCTATACAGATAAGGACCACTCTATTATACACTGAGAGAAATTCATAGTTAAATTTACTATGGAATTATAGGAATGGGGAACATACTGACTTCTAATGGAATTTGCTATAATGTAATGGAATCTCTTATGGCATAACAATAGTAATCTGATAAATTCCTCTCACTGTACAGTCTCCAATTGGATTGGATAAGATACAGTGAGGTATTCATAGAAGATGCACAATCCCACATAACATATAAGCTTGTCATAAGCTGGTCAGACTTGTCATTCGATTTTTTTGGACTTGTTATTGACAACCTTGTCAGTGTAAGGTTGCTACAACTCTGTTGCAAGGGTTTTGTAAGCTTATACCCTTGTCGTGTGTCAACTAGGAGGCTTATGTCAACCTTGTCACAGGCTAGCCTGATAGCATTGCAGCAAGGCTAAATTGCTATCTGGGATGAATCTCACCACATCGGGTTCAAAATTTTCAATAGGGTAGCGAGTGCCCGAAAAGCCATTCACCCGAAAGCGTTAGTCTGTGGCTATTCGAGAAGGACTAGGACCTTCTAGTAATTATTCTCGGATCCACAAATGATTGCATGCAATTTCGGGCACTCACTACCTTGAAAAAATTTTCAAATCTCTCTCAACTAAAACCTTCTACAAGATTCTATGGGGTTTGAAAAAATTCAATAAGTTTTTGGAACCAGGTCGAATTGACAACCAGATCAAAAATGACCAATCAGGAGCGCAGGATTTGCAGGTTCTACATAACCTGTTCATTAGAATTTCAAATGTTTGATTCACATAAAGCCAATGTGAGAGATTTCCAATCCAATATGACGAATATATGTGTCTTCGATTTGAACACTCGTTTCAATTAAACAGATCATGTGAATTCGAAACAATTCCATATAAACTTTTCCACTGTGGTCAAACAATATATAAATCTTATTGAATTCCGGAGATAAGGAATATCATCAAATCGTTTTTAGTAAAAAATTTGTGGAGTACGGTTACTGTTTCCAATTATTAGGCTCCTCAGAACTTCTTAAATCAAATTAGTTGAGAGGAATCTGGATTTTTCCATTATCCTTTTTGTTGTAATTGTTATCATCTCAGATTGGCGGACAAAAACACGCTGAGGTTGTGTACTGCTATAAATGGTAATACATGTATGCTTGTCGTCTGCGGGTCATTGTACACTGGATGATTGAAAAACTGTAACAGACATAGATGTACATAATATACACGCATAGTAACAGTACGATTATCAGTCTAGACGTCAAATGCAAAGAAAATCGATACATATGTACCTGATACATCTCATCGTCTGTTTCATTAGTATGAACAATTTATGACCCTTATGAATAGACGTTATCGGTTACGATTATAATTCAGATATTACTATTGAGTACTGTTATTAAACACAAACTTTTTCTGTTGGAAAGTATGTTCTCATGAAAAAAACATTGTTCAATGAGAATGGAATCCAAAACATCCTTCAATATTATGAGTTCCACATAAAACAAACCATTTGAAGTTATTCCCAGTAATCAATTCTCCGACCAACATTGGAAACTGTCATAATGTCATCTGAAAGATTTCGGACTGTTCTCTAATGCGTCGGTTTCTGCCATTTTCCTGATGTCTTTTTAAAATTTCTGAGTACTATGTAAAAGTTACCCGTGATATCTTTTAGATAGCATTTAGAACTCTTGAGAAAGACACTAAAAAGTTGGCAGAAATTAACGCAGTTTCGAACGAATACTTACTGTGGTTTCAATTGAATGTTTACTAAGGAGTCGAGAGGTACCCACCTAACACACCACAGTTTTTGTAACGAGAACGTTACTGCAACGAGCTGCCAAATGATTGACAACAATGCAAGAAGTCTTATGCAACATGAATAGACATCTTTTAGAAGTCTCAAACTCGTTTTACTCCTCAAAGATATCTCCAAGAACGTTTTCAGAAACCGTTTCGAATTTTCTAAAAGACATCTTCCAGAAATTTCTGACAGAGAAAGAGTGACTATCACTCTCTCGCTCGCCCGACTTATTCCGCATGGTGGGAGAAAGGGGAAGCGGTCGATGGAGAGGGAAAAAGCGGTCTCGGTCTCGAATCTGCCATCACTGGCATCACTGCTTGCAACCGACTTGCTGCAGTCACGTTCTCGTTACAAATACTGTGATGTGGTAGGCGAGTACTGATCTCGCCATGTTGAAGTCACAAAAATTCACCTTGGAAGGGAGAATCTTCAACGTACTTTTGAGTATAATGCGAATTATTCAAATCCGTGAAGTAATTGGTTACCCCTGAGTGTTTCATTACTGAAAGTGGATCTTTGCATAGGGAGGGGCGAGGGGCGTCTCTTCAGAAACGGAAAAAGAACATAACCTCTCGAAGCCAAAGTCGGCATATATGGCGGATATGGAAGCGTTCTCACGTAGAAAAGTGTCTCCTTGAAAAATAATACTGTTTACCATTTGATATCTTTTGATGGAGGCATAATTACAGAGAACGGTGAAAGCGAAAGAGACATAAGAGCAAGAATAGCACAAGGAAAACAGGCTTTCCATAAAAAAAACAGTTACTATGTTCGAAGAATGTTAGCTTAGCAGTGAAGAAGAAATTCTTGAAGAGTTACGTTTGAAGCACAGCATTATATGGTTATGCGATATTGAGATCAGAATTCGACAAGGCTTTGAAAGAATTGAAAAATAATAAAGCGCCAGGCATAGATGGCATAAGTGCGGACCTTATAAAAGCCTCCAGTGAAGGAACTCGTGGCGCACTGTTTGAATTGATTAGAGATATGTACGGAAAAGGAGAAGTACCGGAAGATTTCCAAAAGAATAAAATTGTCGCTATCCCGAAAAAACAAGGGGCAGACAAATGCGAGAACTACAGAACGATCAGTTTATCTCTTAGAGCATATCTCTTAGAGCAAATGTGGTGTTATAGGAGGATGCTCAGAATAAAATGGATAGACAAAGTCAGAAATGAAGAAGTACTCGAGCAGATAAATGAAAAAAGAAATCTTTTGAAACACATCGTGAAAAGGAGAAGCAATCTTATAGGACACACATGACGGCATGAGAGTTTATTGAAAACAATATTGGAAGGGAAAATGAATGGTAAAACTGGTAAAGGTAGACCTAGATCGAGTTATATGAAGCAAATCGTACAAGACAAGGGATGTAGTGGATATGTAGAAATTAAACGTTCGGCGGATAATAGACAGGGGTGGAAGGTTTCATAAAACCAGTCGTAAGACTGATTATTTCATGATGATGATGATGAAAGTATTAATCGTATATCCAGTCACTTTTGTTGAGATGAACTAAAATTGATCTTCACTAGTTATGAATTAGTCTCAAAAGGACTTCACAGTCTGCTTTATATTCAGTTAGAATTCTGAATGGTGGAACAGCATTCCTCTGGACGCAAAAATGTTGAGCACACCCACTATGATTTTGCCCACAAAGAAATTGTGATCAGATGTAATATTATTCTTCGTCAAAACTACACATCCAATAAAATCATATCAAACCTACTTTCATTTACTAAACATTTCCTCATAGTCTTATTTCTGAAGGGAGATGGAAAAAACGTAGAACAGTTCGTTTAGAATAAGACACATCTCCAGTGGCTTCAATCAGCCTTGAATGTGGTCATTATGGATCAGGGTATGAAAAGAGGATAATGTTTCATCCATTCACTTTTTTTGGGAAGCTGTCTTATTATTTGCTCATGGTTCTGGTTGGAGAATAGTAGATACTAGTAGACTTTCCATCAAGGGTTATGGTATATTCGTTATACTTTTGCCTGTAAAGAAACAGCAAATGAACTTGAATAATCATCTTCGAGCAGGGTTGATATGATCTTTCTTATCAAATGCCTACGATCCTAATTTGGAAAATCAACAGTAGCTGGCTGTCCGTCAGAAATTATGATATATTTGTTACATTCTGAACAGTAGAGAGATTACAAATAAACTTGAATCTTTTTCCTTGAGCATGCTTGATATGATCTATTTGATCATTTATAACATTGATGTATGTTGTATGTGACATGTATGTCCCCAATGTGCAAACAAAATCCATGCATGTTCTATGTATATCTCTTTCAGTACATGCTATGAGTATTCTTTTGTATACATGACATGAGCCCGCGGAAAGCAAAACCGACGATGCGTTCGAAAAGCGGTAAAAGTATTGTCCAAGCCGCCACGTGAAGGTTCGAAAAAAAAATCGGAATTTTGAAAATCTAAAAATACTGGGTGATAGGGCTTGAAAAATCAATCTGAGTCTCCGTTCACAATTTTTTTCTATGGTCGATAGTTTTCAAGAAAAGAAATAAAAAGCACCTATTTTTTTAAATCGAAAATCAATTTTTTTTTAACATTAAACTCGTCGTAATTCGGCCATTTTTTCATGTATCGTAATGAATCTTGCGTAATCCGATTTGTAAGACTTTCCTGATGATGTATATGTTGGAAAAATTTGTGAAAGTTGATGGAAAATTCTAAATTTTTTAATCCGGAGTGAAAACCATGTTTTTCATGCTTTGCGTTGAAAAAGTGTCGGGGGAAGTATGGGCTACGAAAAACTTCCAGCGACAAAGTTGTTCGTTAGTGTATGGAGAAACTTTGTGGAAATTTTTAGATCGATTGAACTATTAGTTTTGAAAATACAGCGATTTCAATATGAACGCGCAACGAGAATTTTTCATCATTTCGCGTCGTGTTACCGGCTGAATATTGGAGTCCATAGGAAAGATTGTATTCATTTGATTTTTCAATGCGTGTTTATGTTTTTTGAGTTAGGGAATCCAAATATTGAACTATTTTCGCAAGATTCGTTATTTGTTTTCTTTACAAATAAATTCATTGTTTATAATGTTTTTATGGATAAACCATTCACTTTGAAGAAAAATTGTCCTTCGAACAAGAGAGGTTCCTTTATTCTATGAAACAAAAAACTTTGTACAGATTATTTTTTACAGAATAAGAAAAGTTTTGTTGAAATAATTTTTCCATAAAACCAATATTTTGAATACGAAATCGTTTCAAATAAATACAATTTACGATTACTCAGCCAAAACCGCTCGAAACTCCTTGAAAATTTGCATACATATCCTGTATGCATTGACGAAGTCATTGGGTTGGTTATAACGATGGGAATATTGAGTATATTATTCAATCATGTTTAATAATAAATTAATACTAATCAAAATCGTGCTGTGCTAATTTTGTTGCGTATACTTTCCGTGTGATACTGCTCCTAGACACAGAGCTAGCGCTTTGTTCAATATCTTCTGCATTTTTTACAGAATAATTTCAAGTTTCGTACAAAACCTCTTCAAAGATGAAGGAACAAATTTGCCGCTTGAAACTTTGTGAACTTGGAAGTTTCCTCGATACTTTTTCTCCATGGAATGGCACAGCACGATTTTGATTAGTATTAATTTATTATTAAACATGATTGAATAATATACTTAATATTCCCATTGTTATCACCAACCCAATGAGTTTGTCAATGCATACAGGATACGTATGCAAATTTTCAAGGAGTTTCGAGCGGTTTTGGCTGAGTAATCGTAAATTGTATTTATTTGAAACGATTTCATATTCAAAATATTGGTTTTATGGAAAAATTATTTCAACAAAACTTTTCTTATTCTGTAAAAAATAATCTGTACAAAGTTTTTTGTTTCATAGAATAAAGGAACCTCTCTTGTTCGAAGGACAATTTTTCTTCAAAGTGAATGGTTTATCCATAAAAACATTATAAACAATGAATTTATTTGTAAAGAAAACAAATAACGAATCTTGCGAAAATAGTTCAATATTTGGATTCCCTAACTCAAAAAACATAAACACGCATTGAAAAATCAAATGAATACAATCTTTGTGAAATGTACACATTTTTTCATTTTTCACCTCCTCTTCTTGTTGCAGTAAAATTCATTACCTAAAAAAGTAGCAAAAATAGCCTTGGTAAAAAAAGTGATTAAACCTGAACAAAAAATTCTACGACTACTTCCGACCTACTACATCTACTATGTATTTTTGTC
Organism: Gonatopus flavifemur; assembly: GCA_018340375.1. NCBI lineage: Eukaryota > Metazoa > Arthropoda > Insecta > Hymenoptera > Dryinidae > Gonatopus > Gonatopus flavifemur. Next base: position 24,523,689 of record JAFFJZ010000004.1, read on the forward strand.
TCGCAAATTTCGGAAATAAAACTAAACACGATTTATATGCATCATTTACAAACAGGCCCCTGACAATCCTGTATTTCACCTGTTCAAGACTTGTTTCGGGGGCGTTGGATGTGCCATCGCTAATCTGGCAGAGAACTTTCAATACATTCAATGAACACTTCTCACATAAGCGTATGAAATTGCGTACGAGTTCGATGGAGTATCTGCACTGAGAACCCAATTTTTTAGATTGAAAGAAAATTTTCTTTGCCCTCATTCTAATGAATATTTTTTTCAATGGAAAAATTCTTCATCCGATTGAAACAAACAATTTTCAAATTAAGACAGAGATATATTCTTCCTTGAATTCGAAGAATATAATTTCAATCCAATGAAAAATTCTCTCATTGGAATGAACTATCTTTGCCATTGAAAACAAGATTTATCAGAATGAGGGCAAAGAAATTTCCTTCAAATCTAAGAAATCAGGTTCTCAGTGTGCGCATTGATTAATTCTCACGTTTCTTCCAAATTTGCCAACATGCCATCCAGCGCTCCTAGCGAATAAAGGTCATTTAATGGATATGAATCTAGTGAAAAATCATTGAAGTGTCAGGAGCGTGTTTCCGAATAAATGCATTCAATGACTTCGGTATCGTTTCCATATTTCATTAATCGACTCACTTAGGTCAACTTCAAGCTGGAATGAAACAAACGATTCCATCAATTTTCCGCAATTCGAAAATTGGATTTTTTAGGTTCCATTCCGCATTTGGAAAAACAATTCACTTGGAATTCAATATCCGATTCACCAACAACTGGATCAAAAATAAAATGAAGATTATTTCGAATTAATTCAAACATTCGATACATTCTATGAATTTGTGAACACCTATGTTTTGTATTCCATTTGGAAATCAGGATAAATCTGTTCCCACTTGAAGGGGATTTGAACTCTTACTGAAGCCATCGACCTACAACATCTACCTCCTCAACCTGTGGGCTATCCTAATACGCTGTTCCAAGAGCAAATATTGTCACTGATATTGCAGAGGTGATCGGAAAGTTTGATTACGCATGCGCGATTCTGTTTCGTTCATTTCCATGTACATGCAAGAAAACTGTTTCCATGCATTCCCGACTCATTTCCGCTCTAATATACTTTGCAGTAGTTACGTTTAGTGACCGCGTAGATGACTTCCCATTACTTAGGTACATCTTGAGTACCAATTTGTTTAAGTTTACTCATGAAAAATCGGGAATGGAATTTTGAGAAATGGTTACAGTGTCATATGACCCGATCAACATCCACGGACTTCCGTGCAGACCTAAAAACACAGTTTCCATGAATCTCTAGGCTGTGGACACTCTGTGTTCATAAATTCTGGGCGACGTTGGAAAATAAATATTTCGGACTGTAACTTTCAGTTACTATTTTTTAGGTACTCAATTTTACCTCAACGAGAAAAAAATCTTTTTGGCGATTTTCGGATCCCATCTCGGAATAAAGATGCATTTTTTGAGGCGATCCACGAATCGATCCATTCTTCAACTTCTTCATAAGAATGGAAATGCTGATCACTCAGGCTGTGTGCCATCGATCGAAATGAAATGGTAGTTGAAAGGAGCAATGCCTGGAGAGTACGGCGGATGGGGTAAGACTTCCCATTCTAGTGTTTCCAAATATGTCTCGACCGGTTTTGAGACATGTAACCGAGCATTATCGTGCTGGAGGATAACTTTATCGTGTCTTTCTTGGTACTGTGGCCGTTTCTCTTTCAATGCTCGACTCAAACGAATGAACCGCGTTCTATATCGATCCCCCGTGATGGTTTCCCTCGGTTTCAATAGCTCATAATAGACGACACTGAGCTGATCCCACCAAATGCAGAGCATAACCTTGGCACCATGGATATTTGGTTTAGCCGTCGCCGTGGGGACAAGTCCGAGCGTCCCCCAAGATTTTCTGCGCTTGGGATTATCGTAGTGGACCCATTTTTCGTCGCCGGTCACAATGCGGTGTGAAAACCCCTTCCGATTCGGTCTTTGAAGCAGCTGTTCGCAAGTAAAGAAATGTCGTTCAACATCTCTTGGCTTCAATTCGTAAGGAAACCCAATTCCCGTGTTTCGTCATTCACATGGCTCTGAGGCGTTTCAGAATGGTTTGTTGTCTGCTAATTCTCCTTGCGTTTGGCACGAGTCTTCATCAAGTAATGCCTCCAATTCGGAATCTTCAAAAATTTTCTCTCTTCCACCACCATGTCGGTCCTCGACATTGAAATCACCCTTCTTGAAACGTTGGAACCATCCACGACACGTTCTTTCGCTCAAAGCAGCCTAACCGTAAGTATTTCAGAGCATTTGATGCGCCTCAGCCGCAGTTTTTTTCAAATGACGAGAATTCGGCTCAAAAACTGATGTCTTCGATCGAGTAAGAATTTATGATGTCATAAAAAATTCACTAATACGACGATGTTGTTATGTTGACACATGTCCAACTTTACTGTGTGACATTCATTACCTAACCTATTTCGATCGCCACCTATCGACGATGTATTGTAAACAGCAGAACCAAAGTTGTACACCTAATATGTATTTTTATAGCGATCTAAAAAGCGATAGTGGAAAATCAGTCCCAAAACTTCGTAAGCCCGTCATCTTATAAATTTTCTACTTTTCATTCATATTGTTGATATAAGCTACAATAAATATCGTATATTTCATAGAAATTTCTGCAGTGTTCATTTCAGACAACTTTTATAATTGTTAGAGTAGCCGCTGATTAGACACCCCTTGTAAAAATGATTCATATTAGGTGTACAAATAAGTTTCCGCGGTTTGTCAAAAGATGGCCCCACCAGAAGGTTATGGAGAAATTGTCAGATGTAAAACGTAATATCCCAAGTTTAGTCATCTGGCAACACCATAACCTTAAAGTACTAGTGATTCCGTATCAGCATCACGTAATTTTTTTCGTGCAAAAATGTCAAGTTTTATTCCGAATAAGCATCATTTGCGGGAACTTTTGATTTACTTCTTTAATGTGAAAAAATCTGCAGCTGAGGCGCATCGATTGCTTCTAGAAGCATATGGTGAAGCTGCTTCAAGTGAGAGAAGTTGTCAGGAATGGTTTCAAAAGTTTAAGAACGGTGAGTTTGACGTTAAAGACAAAGAACGCAGTGGAAGGCCGAAAGTGTACGAAGACATGGAATTAGAAGTACTATTGGAGGAAGATTCGTCCCAAACGCAAAAAGAACTTGCACTTACTCTACAAGTGACTCAACAAGCAATTTCACATCGTTTAAAATCGTTAGGAATGATTCAAAAACAAGGAAATTGGGTTCCATCTGAACTAAAGCCGAGAGACGTTGAACGCCGATTATGCATGAGTGAAATGCTGCTTGCCAGGAATAAAAAAAAGAGTTTTTTGCATCGTATAGTCACTGGTGACGAGAAATGGATTCACTACGATAATCCAAAGAAGAGAAAGTCATGGGTTAAGCCCGGCGAACCATCAACATCGACAGCTAAGCCGAATATTCATGGAAAAAAACTCATGCTGTGGATTTGGTGGGATCAGCTTGGTGTCGTGTATTATGAATTGCTGAAACCAAGCGAAACCATTACTGGAGCTCTCTACCGAACACAATTGATGAGATTGAGTCGGGCAGTTGAGGAAAAACGCGCCCATTACTACTCCAGACACGACAAAATTATTCTTTTACACGATAATGCTCGTCCACATGTTGCGGCGCCGGTAAAAACATACTTGGAAACACTCAACTGGGAAGTTTTACCCCACCCGCCGTATTCACCAGACTTAGCCCCTTCTGATTATCACCTGTTCCGGTCGATGGCACATGGTCTGTCTGAGCAGCGCTTCACATCATATGAAGACACCAAAAATTGGGTAGATTTGTGGATAGCGTCAAAAGATGAAGAGTTTTTTCGACGGGGTATCCGAATGTTGCCAGAAAGATGGGGAAAAGTAGTGGCAAATGATGGAAAATACTTTGAATAAAACGTAATGTACTTTTCCTTTACAATAAATTCCTAATTTTTTATAAAAAACCGCGGAAACTTATTTGTACACCTAATATATGGCCCATATATAAACTGTATTTGATTCATATATGGACTTGGTACGAATCATATATGGTCATATATAAATCATATGTAATTCATATACGATTGTTCAATCCATATAAGGACCAAACATGACCCATATATAGGGAACATAACGCCATATATGAAATATATATGGCCCATATATGAATGTCTGAGATCATATATGGCCCATATATGAATTATATAGGGGTCATATATGAATCTGTGTAATCATATATGTACCATGTGCCGCATATATGATTCATTTTTACAAGGGACCTTTTCATTTGGACGATCACATGCGTCCCTTGAAACATTTTCAAATTCTGCACATCCAGTGTAGATACGATGTACATAAATTCCATGTTTAATGTGAAATTCACATATACTGGAAGTAAGTAGTTTGCAAAATCTGTTAAAATTTGGAAAAAAATTTTATGAACGCATTACAGCACGTGTAATAAATTTTTGAGAAATCATTTTTTATCAAAATTAATTCTTTCTTGTATCTCAAGAAAGTATGTCAAAAACCTTTCTTGCCTGTATTAGAAAAAAAATCAAGAAAATCAATACGGTGGGTCCCCAATACACCGAATGCAGTGATGCCATGTTTGACACGAAAACTTTGCTCAAACAGACGCAATTATACGTCCATGTCAAGACACGTGCGTATCACATGTTCACACGTACGTACCGTTGCATCGGTGTGCAGCAACGTTATTGTGTCGAATCTTGCATCACAAACCGAGTGTTCAACATCTGCAAGAACAATCCGTACAGCACCGGACATTTCTACGTTGCTTCCACGTGGAATCTTCGTTCATCCACGTTCTATCCACGTAGAGTTCACAGAGATGCAACGTAGAAATCGGTGGATGTGCTGTTCGGGAATGGATTTCTAGCAATAATATCTAGAGTGTTCTGGAAGCGACTAGGCGTGCAGTTTTTTGTTTGACTGTCACTGAATACCATCACTGGAATTTTTAAATGTTGAATGCATCGCCAAAAATCTCTATTTCGAATGCTGATGAACCGGAAGATTATTATGCCGAATGTATCAGATTGGATCAAAACGATGATGTCTTGTAGATTATACAAGAATGACAAATTTGACCGTTTCCGGCATAATGAACTTTCGGTATATTAGCTTTTTGAATATGGGTTTTCGACGCAAGAACTACTCGGTATATTATGGCCCTAACAGCACATCCACCGACTTCCACGTCACATCCCCGTGGACTCCACGTGGATAAATGGTGGACGTGGATAGAACGTGGATGAATGGAGATTCCACGCGGAGGCAACGTATAAATGTCCGGTACTGTACAGGGGGTTCACCAGGACCTACCGCTCGCTAACCGCTCCCTCCGGGACGGATAGAATTTTCCACATATATATTTGCAATGCATGTAAATTAAACATTAAATCTCAAATTCCTGTGCATGCTGGCTATACGGAATATGCAAAAAGCGAATGAAAAGTAATGTATGTGCTATGCATATAAAACTGTGAAAACCAAATACTCCACTCATGCACAGAACGTTTAGGAACTGGAAAAGTTCAAAAAATACATATTCATGTATGTACTTACAATATATGTCAATATAACATGTATGAGCATGTGCAAAGGATATAAATAGTAGCTGAAACCCTGGGACAACATATCCAGTGTACATATATTTCATCAAATTTCCACATGCAATGGATTTGTTTGCATATTCATTTACCACATACCTGAATATTCATTCACCACAAATGGACATTCATTTCATCTACTTTGCATATCAGAATGTTATAAAAGGGAATGACTCTAATAGGAAAATCTGACTGTCTGTGAAGGGATTATGGTATATCCGATACGCTTTTACCTAAAAATTGATGTATACATTTGAATCATTTCCCTTGACTATATCTTCCCAGTAAACCCTGAGTTCTTAAAGATGAATATAGGTAAGATATCCGATGAAAGAAACCTTCAAAATGTGTCTAAAAGATGTCTCATAGATGTATATCAGCAATCTCTAGAAAGATGTCTTATAGATGCTTGTATAAGATATCTGAAATATATCTGAAATATATCTGAAAAATTTATTGCATCGGAGTTCTCGAAATATCATCAATAAGACATCTTTTAGAACTTCAATTTCTGAAAAGATGGCGTCTACCGACTTTGCCTTTCGCATCACTTTTCTGTCTCTCAGGATGAATATTAGGATTGAAACACGCGAATTGATAATATCCCCGGTACTTTTGAATTTTTTGAGACGATACATTGATACTTTGCAAAAAAATCTATTGAATGTCATGAACTTCAAAAGACGTTCATCAAAATCTTATTGTCCTTCACATGATTACTAGCTTCTCCTTGTGTATTGTAAGGTCAAGAATTTGTTGTCATATTCTGATGTTTCTAATAACCAAATTTTTTTTATTCATATAGAAGAACAAGATAGTGTTCAATAATTACGTGAAGAAGAAAATACTCGTCTGAATGGAACAAATTCTGTTGAGAAATTGTTGCAAGAAAAGCTGTTGGGATGTGAACTCAGTACCTTATATCGTGAATCGAAAGTACCTGATAGAGCAAAATTAGCCACTTCACTGATTGAATCAGAATTGCGAAAAGACCCAAATACGAGGTGAAATTCTTTGCTTATAAAAACTTAAAAATAGACTGAATCTATTAAAAGAATTTGTAAACGTATTCTTATTGAAATCACTGTCAATGATAAAACAAAAGATACCCACACAACATATTTCTGTAACTGATGTTACTCAGAGCTTCCATTTATGACATGCTTTTGACAATTCATGAGATCTTCAAAAGATATCTAAAAGAGCCCTTTAGATATGTTCAAAAGATATCTACAAATTTACTCTTAAAAATTTCTACCGAACGCAATCAGAGATCTTTTTGATGAAACTTTCTAATATCAGAATGGAATTAATGTATTTTTCAGGAAATTATGTAGACTTCTTTGTGTTGTGTGGGTAATTGATTTGGATGATATAATATTTCACATAAGTATTATTTTAATCAAATGGTTCGAATTTAATGAGTTCGTAAATTGGTATATTAAATTCATAACTCAGTCCAAAATCTTCAACATTATTCATTATTGATAATTGTACTACAAACGAATACAAAATTCTTATATAGGATTCCCACAACGACTTTCTCAAAATGGGCCTCGGAAATTGTAAAAATATATCCTACAGGAAGAGCAGGAACTTATTATACTCCTTTCCGAAAAACTACTGACGGCTGCCTTACTGCGAGAGGTATACTGTATGATAAGTATAATAATAGACGAAGAGTATTGAAAAAAATTGGTATCATTGATGATGAAAAAGCTAATTCATCCTCCAATGCGAAATCACGCGGGCATGAATCCTAATTATTGCGTTTATATATTTAGACATCTCATCGGTGGAATTTTTACATAGAGTTGTAGGGATTGCGGAATGTTTTCCAATCTTTTGAAAATTAATTCGTATCAAAATAGAAATTGAAAATAATGAATACACGACATTGAGTCAAATGTAAAGAATGGCATATTTAGTTCATTCAATTTGACAGATATAAATATTTTATGTTGATATAATTTCCCTTTCAAACAATATTATCATGAGGTTAGAAAGTTGACATGTTTTTTGTTTCACACAACTCGAGATCCAGCATAAACAAAGATTCATATGAAAGTCACATCTATTTTCATCACAATCAATTCTTGAATTCAATCAATCCAATCTGGATTGGTTAACGTGTGTCATGTACTCTTTCAGGATTTCGTATGAGGCATTTTAGATTGATATTTATTTGCAATCAATTTCGGACTGTCAGCTTCTGAAATACCAGCTTCAGGAATGCACAATTCCCAAATTAATCTTTATTATTCCATGAACATTTCTTTAGGATTTTCTTCGACATATTTTGAAATAGGTAGCGTAAAGTACTAGCAGAAAATTTACATGAAACATGATGTCACTTAGAATGATGTGCTTCTCTGCATTATTTTCACGTTATTTTTTACATCTCTGAAAAGAAAAATTAATGAATAAGCAATATAAAGAGAACGGGGTTACTTGGGTAAACTGTAGTCGGAACACAAACACACTGAAACTTCATTTTAGTTATTTATTATAGATTCATTTAATTAGTTATAATATATATACTGTGTATATACTTGTATATATATTTACACGTGGTTCGATAATCGAAGCAGCTCAAATCTGCTGTGCGTCTTTATCAATTGATCTCTATCATACGACTGACTGTAGCATGCGCATTGATAAGAAAAATTTGTACTACACATCAGCATGAATAATACAGAGACAGCAGACATACATTTGCTCTTTCTCAACAATCTCACCTCTAACCTTTTCAGCGGTTGGTTTTTGGAACAAAACCACACCATTTTTTCTCAATCCTGATTTGTATTCTCAAATTCACAACGTTTTCTCATTGGAAGTCCATTTTATTTTCAGATGTTTTGAGGGAGCAAATTATTATACTATTAGTGCTTCATCATACACGGAAAGATAGAATTAATTGATATCAAAATGTTGTTAATTTAAGGGGGAAAAACAACGCTGGTGAGCAGTTGTAACGAATTTGCTAAAAATTACTAGTCAAATTATGACGGGGTACACAGCGGGCAGGAAAGTCTAACAGAATTGACCAATCACATGTTCCTGTTGAACAGTATGACTAATGAGAGAAAAGAGAAATTCCAGGACTGTGAACCCTGTCTGACAAACTGATGGTCAAATCTTAAAAGTGACCCTGGTGAAAATGAAACGTGTCATAAAAGAAAACGAAAGCGTGAGAATGTTTCAGATTACTTTCCTTTTATGTCTTGCATCCTTCCTGTCCACCCTTCAATCCACGTTCCAAATACTCCATGATCACATTCCTGAAACTTCTAATACGCTTCTTTTTACCAGTTTTTATTTCATTACAACTAATTGTCTTTTTCTAATGAATTTTTGGACATTTTCATTTGAAGCCCTATGACTCAATCGAGCACGTTCACGGAAAACCATACTGTTTCATGAAATAAATCATTTCTCTTCCTGCGATGGTAATGGCAGTGTATGGGTTTATAACTGTTATTTTCACGTATCTTTCCTACTCATAATAATTTTGTAGTTTCCGTGAAATGAAAACCCAAATTCGTACTAAATGGATAGAATTATACTTTTGTTTCTAATAGGTGAAACCATTTTATTCATAAGCCTCACTGCTAAGGAGTGGAGGTTACCTCGTCAACTCTTGCGAGTCGTATGTACTGAAAACATAAGATTGCATCGCAAAATTGAATTCTATCAATTTCATATTTCCTACTATATATGGGTCACTCCACTGAAAATTTACAATTGGAAAATGAAATCGTGTGAAATATTTTCTTCTTGTATCGAATACAAAAAAAATCGACCCACATTTTTTTATCTCATCATGATACGGAGGATTTTGGCGTGGGAAATTTTGGAAGTTCGAAAATCGGAAACTTCCAACTTCCTCCAAATGCTCCTCGTTTATGAACCATCCCATGAAAAAAAAACGAAATTTTCAGGAAAAGTCTACAATTGGTCAACTTTTACATACAGCAATGAATGAAATATTTACTCAGTTCATTTACGCAACAAATATGACATTTTACTCCCATGTTCCTTATATATAAGGGAATGGAAGTATTGTGATCGTGTAAAAAATCCATGGTCCAGAAGGGGGTGTTTCGTCTTTGCTAAACGTATCAACACGTCGAAAAAATGCGATCCCCCAAAATGTGTGTGCGTGTATGTATGTATGTGTGTGTGTACATACCTGATTCTTTGGCGCACGATAACTCTCCTCAGAATGCACCGATTAGAATATAGTACATTACGATACGAGTGCGCAAAGTAGGTCGTTCCCGGCAGTCAGACCAGTGCGGGAATCACTCACTTTGCGCATGCAACACAGGCTTGGGAAACCGAATTTTGCACACGCTGTTAGGAAAAATAGTATACGATACTCGTGCACACGTAGGTCATCCCGCACTCGTATCGTAATGTACTATCCCCGTATGTTCGTTTAAGAGAGGACTCAAGGCCTATTGATTTTGGTATCGATCAGATAATGCGTTTAAAAATATCGCAGAATATTGATGGGAAAATTGTGATTTTGGAATCTTGTATATCTTCGCTCTTTGTTATTCGATTGCGATGAAATTCATAACAGGTTCTAGTTGTGATCCGATAGTGTTCCCACATGAGTTTCATTCTAATCGATTGAAAAATGGGAGTAACTTTTTTGCGATTCGTATAAACTGTGAAAAATGTTTATGGGAAATTTCACATACATGTATGTGAAGTAATTAACACATACATTGATAGGAAATTTCCCGTAAATTTTGGGAAAATCCAATAAATTCACAGTAAAAATCCCATAAAGACTGCAATTTTAATATATTTTTATATGAAAATAACGTGTACGAGAATTTGCTTCTCCCGTACAAGTATAGAAAATTTCTTTTATATAGGTATGGGAAAATCCCGAATATTGTTCACAGTGTACTTTAATGATATTTTGAAAGCATGCCTTCCCTGTTTTTGTGTCATCCGAATGAAATAGAAATCTGAGCAAAGTCGATCCATAATTCAGGAAAATCATAATTGAGAGAAGGAAAGGTTGAACACTGAACCTCAAAAGAAAATTCCGAAATTTCGTTAATGCCGCTATTATGCGGATATCTTCCGTTTTCATTACTCGATGGCTCGGTCGATCCGACGTGGAATGACCCGACACTGGGAAAAATGAATGTTTTGGAAATTAGCTTCCAATATCGCAACGCATTTCACGATAGAATATACATTATTTAATTGGTTGTCATGGTAACTGAGGGAATAAATATCATCCGATTGTCCAACAAAACCAAACAGGTGAAAAATAAGTTCATCATAGGTTAATAGGACAGCCCCCTGGTGAAAAAGACCCCTTAAATCCTATTAGAAAAAAATTAGGTAATAGGGAATAAGGTGTGCCTTCGTCAGTTACCTCATTATTTCCTATTACCTTCATCAGAATCAAATGTTTGAAATCCAATAGGAAAATATGTGGAAGCTCATTGAATCCCATTAGTTATTTCATCACTCAACCTCTCTCTATGAAATATGAATTTCGAGTATTCGGCGATGAATAATTTCATTTATTAATGTCCCAAGAAACATCAATGTCAATGATTGACGATTTCTATGGAAATACAATGTGTATCCTATGATGCAAAAAAATTATCAAAAAATCAAGGTCCAATTTTGCAGTTCAAAACTTTGACAAGAACCCTTCATTTCAAATTGAGTCAGTGATGGTCATTCAAACACGGAAAGAAGCCCCATGTAAATTCTACATTGGTTGTTGTTGATTTAACATATCTGCTCACATAAATACAATCGGAGTAAAATTTACATCGAAACTAATGTTATATTTACATTGTTACCGAAGTAAATGGGAGTAGTGTTGCTGTGAATTAACTACGATAACAATGTGAATCCAACAGGACTGTGCAGTAAATTTTACAAGAGATGCACACTGTAACCGTAACCTTACTTTTTATGTAATTTTTACATAGGCATTTTTTTCCGTGAACCCTTTCATAATTCCTGGATTCATTATTTTCATTTTGACTCATGAATTGTCAAAAGTGCCATCTCCAGAACTGCGGAAAAAGTGCTTGTTTATTTTCATCCGTTTCTATGGGACTCACTTTATTAAGGATATGAACATTATGAAGGATTATACTCATTTCCAAGAGTCTCGGCACCATAGAAAGGGATGAAAACAACCGACGCCTTCTCTCATCGATTAAAAGATGTCGCTTCTTTTACAATACATGCGTTAGAAAATAATAGTTCTCAGGATTATGAGGGAGCCTAAGTAGGTATTGATTCATTAATTTCAAATGATAGGTCTTCATTGCAGTGTTTTAACTGTAATAGTAAACCTTTATTTCGTGGAGCGACACGAGATATTTGAGAGTCCATTTCAAGTGAATTGGTCAAGATTCAAAGTACAACGATTTTGGAAAAATATTGATGAAAATGTTATTTGAGTGTGAATCTAATGAGATTTAGATGCATTCCTGAAATAGGTGAAATGGAAGATATTTCAACGTTCGTGGTGTTATTTCGGAGCTGGAAAATAGCAGTTGCTCTAAAAAGTATCAGAAGTCGCTCAATAGGTACCATCAAAAAATACCAATGTACTGAAAAAATGTGCTTTTTTACTGTTTTTCGTGATTTTTAAATCACTTTTGTGCCTATCCCATTTGATGCGAGGGGACAATCTTTTTTTTCCATATTATGAGCGTGCACTGAATGAACCAAAAAACATGTCATTGGACCCTCCAGCCGGGTTTCTATAAAAAAACGTTCAGCTTCAAATCTGTGAATTCTTGGAAACAGCATATTTGAGGGTGCAAACTTGGTATGTGGAGTACACTGTAAAAAATGTGCGGAGTTTTCCTTCACACCGTTGGTGAATTTGGTCCCCTCATCGTGGTGGAATTGTTTTTCCATCAAATATGAGGGATTTTTCCCCCACTTTGAGAAATTTTGTTTTTTGGGTGTTGAATCCTCTATAAATGGAGGGAAAGTTCACCAAATTATGATGAAGAATTCCGCATCTATAGAGGAACTTTGCTGTCACCATTTTTTGGGGGAAAATTACACAATCATTTTCTACAGTGCAAGTGATAAAAATCTGAAACTTTCGGGGGAATTTGTTCTCGGCTTGAACTTCGGAAATATCAAGCACTTGTTCTTTGATTCTCATCAGTGTCGTAATTATAGTCAGTCAAAGACGACCCAAATCACTAGGATTCATTCGCATTACGCATCAAGCAAAACTCCATCACAATCATATTTATACATGTACATTCACACACACATACATACACAACATACACAAACACGCGCGCACGCGATACCTCACTACCCAGTAAATAATGTGTTATCCTTCAGAGCTCTTGAAGATCTCTCAAATATGTCTAAGAGGTCAGATAGACCTTTCAGACGGTTAACATAAAGATATCAAAATGTTGTCAGATGCGTCGATTCCTGAGAAAGATAAAACATTGCCAGAATATTATCCGAACGAAATCTTTGAAAGCATGGTTCTCTGAGTTCTCAGAAAAATGATACTATTCAGACATGAATATGATAACATCAACAGAGGTTTTTCAAAAGACCTCTTAAAGGGCTCTTCCTCTCATAAGTGGTCACTGGGTATTCGATTATACTTTGAAATACTTCCAAGAGGACATGGAAATTATCGAGAATGATTAATCAAACAACTTCCCGGACGAAAATAAAAAAAACCGACCCATCTCAAGCCTCGATCGAGTCTGAGTTGGAGTGTCAAAAACCAAAAACTGACATACAAGATCCCTGAAAAAAAGAAGATTCAGACCTAGGAGATCTCGTCAAACCTTGAAAATAAGATGACTGACATGTGTTCAGATCTTCTTAGATCCACATAGGTTAATGTAAATCTAACCTGATCCTTCCAAATATCCCCGTTCAGGAATCGTCTGAAAAAAGTACAAACTGATCATCTATTCATCCATATCTTTGTCGAATTCAGTGGAATTTTCATCTTGTAGATATGCTTAGATCTCAATTGATATATTCAAATCTAACTGGGATTCCATGATTCTACTCTTTCAAATCTACCAACACCCTACTATTGTGATAAAAAAAGTAAGATGAATTTGTTTATAAAATGTAAATTCTTTATTCATTCTTCCAAATCAATTTCATCCCCTTCAAAGTAATCCCCGTCCGATAAAACGCACTTTTGCCAACGCTTTTTCCGATCCTCGAAACAGTCGGAATAGTCTTTTTTCGGTATGGACTTCAAGACCTTCTTCGATTGAGTTTTTATCTCCTCAATCGTGTCAAAACGGCATCTCCGCATTGGCCTCTTAAGTTTGCTGAACAGCCAGTAGTTGCACGGAGCCAAATCAGGCGAATACGGTGGTTGCGGAACGATATGAATCGAGTTTTTGGCAAAAAAAGTCGCGATGAACCAATGCAGTGTGAACCGGTGCATTATCGCGATGAAGGAACCAAGAGTTGTTCTCCCATAATTCCGGCGGTTCCAGGTTTGGGCTGAGCCAAATGATATTCTAACACTATCAACAAGGTCTTTAATTGTCAATCGACGATTTCCAAGCACCAAATCTTTGATTTTTTGGACGTGCCCCTCGTCGGTAGACGTTGATAGTCGTTCAGAGCGTGGTTCGTCTTCAACGCGTTCTCGGCCCACTTTGAACTCGTTGTACCACTTATAAACGTTCTTTTGTGCCATAGTTTGATCACCAAAGGCCTTCTGCAACATTTTCAACGTGTCCGCACAAGAATATTCGTTCCGCAAACAAAATTTGATGCAAGTTCTTTGCTCAACAAAATCATCCATTGTAAAACTCGAAAAATCCACTTTTGGTTGTTTACAAAAACACGTGTAACTCGGAGATTTTCAGTCTGATCCATTTTTCCTTGAGATTCTTCCTAAGAGGCTAATACATCTGACAATCTGGGTAGGGATATTGCCAATTGAAAATCAGGTCATCCAAGGCACCGTCTTGACTCAGACCACTCCAACTTGCAACTAAACGAGATTTTGAACAAGTGGATTTTTTTTTATTTGTGTACGTATGAAAATATGTGTTAAGTATGATGTTGATGGAGTTTTGCTTGATGCATAATGAGAATGAATTTTAGTGATTTTGGTCGTCTTCAAATAACTAAAATTACGACACTGATGAAAATCATGGAACAAGTGCTTGATATTTTCAAAGTTCAAGCAGAGGACAAATTTTCCTGCAAGTTTCAGATTTTTATAACTTACGCCAACTACCAAGTTTGAACCCACAAATATACTGTTTTCAAAAATTCGCGGAGTTGGGATTTTCTTTATAAACAGCAGGCCGAAGGGTCCAGAAGCATGTATTTTCCTATTCATTCTATGCATGTTAGCGATATGAAAAAAAAGATTATTCCCTCACATCGAATAGGACAGGCACACAAGTGACATGTAAGTGACGAAAAAAAGTCAAAAAACAAATTTTTTCAGTATATTGTTATCTTTCGGGGATAATCATTGGGTAACTTCTGATATTTTTCAGAGCAACTGCTATTTTCTGCTGAATCTGCGTGAGTGCTGAATCGTTTTCACATTCTTGACAATTCACACATGAAATAATTATGCCTCCATCTCTTCCATGTATAACACAGTGGAAAATATTCTAATCCGTCTGAATGTTTCCAAATCGAAAGATTCAAATGAAATTCATCAACTCACGTAAATTAATTCCCAACTTCCCATTTAGAAATCGCCGGAGTTGATAAATGCTCTGGTATTGGCAAAATTATTATAAATCAGGCAGACTTAGGCAGAAACAACTGTTTCTATTCAGGGGCATATCACTGTTTCACCACTGATATAAACTGTTGCATGGATTTCGAAGGATATTGGGTTGTATGGACAGTTACCTTGGGTCAGCATTGAATCAATACTGCTTGGATAAGGTTGGAGTGCCAGAGTTTTACCATAACAGGTGCACATGAATCGGCACTACTGACACGATTGCGAATGTTATACTGGTGTTTATGTGAAAGAATTCATCATTTCGAGTCTTTGTCAGCTTTGATAGCTTCTGTAGTTTTAAATTCGCCTGTACTAACAACTCTGGCAGAACTACTGACACAGTATTAGTCAATATATTTCTTTCTGTATGGGTTCTCTCATTATAATAACTCATAAGTGAAGGGAAATAAAGAATTTGTTTGTTGGTTTGATTCATACCTCTAAATGTTCAAAAGTTACATAAAAATCTATCACTAACGAGGAACATCTCGTTGCTTTTAAATTGATTTGTGTTCCCAGATATATATCAGATAGAATGGATCTCCGTTATGAAAAAATACCATCAGTTCCAATTCTCATCGCGAAAATAGTATTGAGAATTATGGGATTTCAATACCTCAATCAAAGTTGACCTCTGTTGCTAGAGTAGTGCAGCGTAGCCCAAATTGGGCAATTCTCGACATTAGGACTGTAGAACTGCGAAATGATAACATCATTTTTCGCTCCGCCAATCCGTTTTCCCAACACTAGTGAAACAGCGAACCAAGCTCGTGCCAAGAGTAACGGCCGCAGTCACGATTGAGCCTACACGCAGAGAAAAATTACCAAAAAATTACTATAATTTACAGCAAGTAGGGACAGAATCACATTTTGGGGTTATGTATTATATTTTGTCATCAAAACTACTATACTTTTTAGTGAAGAGTAACAGAATTCTATTATTCATTGATAGACAGTATAGTAATTTCAATAATAAAATATGATACAGGACCCGAAAATGTGATGTTGTCCCTACTTTAGAGTATAGTAATTTTCAAGGTGACTTTTTTTCTCCGTGTAGCTATTGTTAATGCTTAGCGCAACACTCATCTATTCCATATTCAGTCTATATTGGGCTGAAGATTGGCAATAGCTTGCCTCAAGTGTATATTAGTACTGAAACCATCATAGATTGACGAAAGTAATTCCCTAATTACCAACAATGGTATATCATTTTTTCATGTTGTAATCATCATTGAATAAACATAAATTGTTAAAATTTGGCAGTCAGCCTTGCATCAAGCTATATCCTATTGCCAGCATTGGCGAAAGGAAGATATTTTTATATGGGTACTCTGCAGTATTCAGGAAGGATCCAAAAATACCGGAACTAGTACTATTTTTTCATACACAGTTGAAAATTTTGTGTAAATGTGTTAAAAAATCCGTGTGTCATGAATTTTCTGGTCAATATTCAACACAACCACGTGTAACTTCTACAGACAGTCCTTGTGTAATCAGGTCTCAACTGATTTATAATGTGAAATCATTCAAACAAGTGAAAAAAAGTGTCGAAATGACACAAATCTTATTCAACTCAAGATTGAACATAAAAATTGTGTTATTCTCAACTACCAAGGGGAGATTGCTAGTGGTGGGAGCTATTTTTTTATGAAACTTCTATGTACGTGTAACTTTAGTAGTCGTCGGAAGAACTATTCATTCATTTTGGTTTTAGCTTTCATTCTAATGGAAATTCGTTTTCTATATATGTGAATTTGAAGATAGAGTGCGAGTTGATATACGCAAAGAAAGTACACTCAATCAAAGGACCGGCAGTGGCTTGGGTGATACAGCTTCAACATTCGGTCCCGCCGATCCATGTTCAATGCTCACTGAAGGACTGTTTTTTTCAATTTATTCTTATGCATTGTTTCAACATGAAAAAAGTGCGATTCTCACATTTGATTGATGTAAAAAATCCATACATTACACTTGTGAACTGTTGATTCATTCCTTATTTTGGATTTCATTTGACAGTACTTATGTGTTGAATTTACACGATCGGAAATTCCAATCAAAATTTTATCAACATCTTTTTGTGTTATATTATTTACATCGAGCTTGAGTTATTAGCTAACACAAATACATTATGTGATATCGACACAAAAATATGTGTGGACCGTTTGGGACATGTGAAATGTGTTGAATTTAACACAAAATTTCCAACTGTGTAAGAGGCAATTGAGATTTTTATGTTGAAACTCACCCTTGCATAGAGAAAAAAAATAAGCTCTAGAAGCATGAAATTTCACGTTTTAACAGTGATGTTATAAGGTTTTTTCAATCGCATAAGGCCATGTTCAGAAGGCTGGGACTCATGCTCCCACTGAGAGGAAAAACAAGCTCTAGAAGCATGGCGACTTAACGCCTTCACGCATTTGTCATATTGTGCTTTCAACGTACGAGTCCACGCTCTACAAGCATGAGCCTTGTGCGTTGAAAGCACGTTCTGACAAATGCGCAAAGGCGTGAAGTGCGTCATACTTTTGGAGCTCATCTTTTCCTTTTTTGTGGCAGAAGAAATTTAAGTTCCTATAAATGAAACAGAAATCCATATCATGTAAATCTTTTCTTTCCTCCCAATCGACGCAATCAAATTATTCCTTATCGTTCGCCTTATATGGAATTGACCCTTTTCAACATGACCAAGAATTTGTCACCCCACGATTTGTTTTGATGAAATTGTAACCCCACGGCGTATTGAGATTCATTTCGATTCCTTATCGTGTGAGAATAGGTGTTTATCACCTCTTGTTCTGATACTATTACTCTGGTGCAAAGTAATCTGACATATGGATTAAGTTACGATATAGTGATTCTCGCCCTCTTTGTTTCCTTCCCTTCTTCTCTTTTCTACATCTTTTCTTTTTCATCGTGTTACTCTTTAGTTTCGAGTGTAACTCTTCATACTTGCATAAAGAACACTTCAAAGCTCTCCATGCGTGTACAAGCACTATGTGAAATCGTAGGGCTTAAACATCTTTCAACCAGACTGAGATTTGCTTTATATTACATGTATTCATCACAATATAACAATTAGGATCATTGACATGCACAATCGCATGCAAATTTTGCTACAAGAAACAATGAAACTTCATGAAATCAAACAGAAAACAGAAGTGAATGATATAATCATTACAAGAATCAAGATAATATTAAGAAGAGAGTTCACAACGATGAGTACCCAAGCAGCAACAGGATTTCAAAGTATATACAAAATAGGAACGTTCATAGAGTGTACGAATGAGATACGAAGAATATTTAATGAACGTTCATAGAATATTCGAATGAGACTGTTTTAAATATACTCAGAATGTATATAGTACATTCGAAATGTACGTTATTCATTCAATCGACATTCGATTGACGTACCGTCCTATATCCGTTCACATACGTTCGATGAATATACATAGTATCTATGAAACGGTCTCATTGGAATATGCATAGAACATATTTCAAATATTCGAAGAACGTTCATAGTATATTCTGGTACTGCTTGGGTAGAAAGCTTGTGAATATAAATTTCAAATAGTCGTACAAGAATGAATCAGAGAAATTTAGGGCATTGCAAGCTCTATCAAAATATGTACAATCAATCTGTTCCGCTAGGGAAATAAAGCTACTGTCTGAGAGCAAAACTCTGGAAACATCCAGCAGGACATTGTGTTTGAGCCCCTTTTCAGATGAGTACACCGAGAAAACTGTTTGGTTAAAACAACAAAACATTTTGGTTGATATGTGAACGACAAAAAACTTTTGTTCCTTCAACGCAACTTTTGTGCTTTCAACAAAATTATTTTGTTCCGAAATGTGTTAATGAAAATATTTTGTGTCTAACATAAAATGTTTTGTTGCAACAACGAAAATTTGGTTAGCATAACTAAACTTTTTGGTTGTTCACATTTCAAAAAAACTTTTTTTTCGGTGTATGGTGTATTGCGTGTAGGAGGTCGTCATAAGAACTCTGATTTGACTTATCAATCCAAATATCCGATATTATCACCTAAACAGTATCGTTTTACTGAGCTTTTGATTCGAGCCGAGTACGTCAGAAACTTGCATGCTGATGTGCAATAAACTATATCTTCATTGAGGCAGAGATTTTGGCCTATTTCGGCCCGCTCGATTACTCGTAAGATCATACGAGGTTGTGTCGTTTATTTCAAGGTTAAACCTAATGCCTCCGTAGCCGTAATGGGCCAATTGCCTGAACCTAGAATTATACCCTCTAGACCCTTCCCTCACTGTGGGGTTGATTACGTGGGCCCTTTATTGATGCGTGACAGTAAGCGCCGTAATGCTCACAAAATTAAGAGTTACGTCGCCATATTTGTGTGCTTCTCCACCAAGGCCGTCCATATCGAATTGGTGAGCGGTCTTACAACATCGGCCTTTCTGGGAGCATTCAAATGATTTCTATCTCGCAGGGGAAAGGTAGTCGCGATGCACTCAGATAACGGAACATCATTTACCGGGGCTCATAGAGAGCTGAAAGAGTTTTTTGAGTGTTCCAAATAGAAATGAATACAGGATGATTTGAATCAGTATTCCACGGAACGAGAAATAACTTGGGAATTTATTCCCCCCAATGCTCTGCACTTCTGGGGGCCTGTAGGAGGCGGCGGTGAAATTGACGAAGCTGCATTTATACAGAATTTATGGTAACGCTTCTTTAACATTAGAAGAGCTCCAAACAGTTTTATGTCAGATCGAGGCTGTTATGAACTAGCGTCCTATTCCACCTTTATCCAAAGATCCGAGTGACTATTCTGCACCTGAGCCAGGGCATTTTTTTTGATCGGCGACGCCTCAAACAATTTCCCTTGCTTCGATCCAATAGGATTCAAATAGGGTTGTAACGCAAGGGTACAATAGAGTTCGGATGAGATTTACATGAAATCCAGTAAGAAAAGGGAAAACCGTCACGAAACTTGATAAGGACCTGATAGGGAATCAGGCGTGCCTCATCATGCCCTCGTATTTTCCCGTCCAACACTTCTACTAGAGAAATTTCGACTACCAGCTTCAAGATGTGCGGAGGTACAAGGAAACGAAGAAAATTATAGTATTTCTCTGTATTGTAACATAATATTATAAAAACAATATTTCCAGATAATTTCATTTGCATATTACTCATATTCCTTCCCGTGGATGATTGCGGGTCTTCCAGGGGGATATTCATGATACCTGTCCTTGATATCCTTTTTATCCATCCCTGGTAGTATCTGCTTCCTTCACGTGGTGGGAAGGATAAGTATTTCAGAGTTGGATCTGTTTTTTGAGTGGAATGAACTACTCAGGAGGAAGAATACAAACTGAGAGAAACGAAATCATCCTAATGCCAGAAACATCGGCAAAAACGGAAGGAAAGCAAGGGGAAACTACCTTCCTCGACATGTTTCAATACTTCCCGAGGAAATGAAACCTTTTCCAAAGCTGGCATGTTATACTCGTGAAACAAAAAGTGAGTACATGATGGCGCTTTCTCGGGTAAAATATTCCGGAGGTAAACTAGTCTCCTGTCCGGATCTCCGGGTGGAGGCTGCTCGAGGAAGCACCATCAGGGAAGAACGAAAACCGAAGAATAGGATAGGGAAAAGAAACAACATTCTTCGAGTCGGAGCGTGGAATGTTAGATCACTGAGGCAAGCGGGAAAATTAGAAAATTTGAAATTAGAAATGAATAGGTTGAATATAGACGTAATGGGGATTAGCGAAATGAGACGGCCACACTGAGAAAAAGGATTCGTTGAATCAAATGAGATTTGTTTACAGTAAATAAATCGTATATTTGGATACGAGCAAAGAAATATTTACTAACATTCATTTTATCACATAGTTGTTGAATACACTACATATTTCTTTGAGTCAATTTCATATCGATGATGATTCGATAGATCTGAATTTGACAAGAATTCATATTCATTCACATCAACCTCAATCACTTTGAATCAAATGCATGATTTGGTTATAGTTAATAAATATGAATTTCTTGACTCAACACAATGTTTGGTTATAATCAATATGTCTTATTTGTATAAAATGATACTTGAGAATGCTGAACCAAATGCGTTGATTTGTCAGAAGCAAACCTTTTTCTCAGTGCACAAGAGGGCGATTTCTGGAGTGGGGATTATAGAATAATTCATACAGGATCAAAGAACGGTCAAGCAGGTGTAGGAATTGTGATGCATAAAAGAGTAGGAAATAGAATAGAAAATTATTTGCAACATAATGAACGTGTGATGGTGGTTAGAATCAGAACAAAACCGGTAGACACAGTCATAGTCCAAGTATACATGCCCACATCTGCATATTCGGAGGAAGGTATTGAAAAAACGTACGAAGAAATAGAAGGAGTGATAGAATATGTGAAGGGAAAAGAGCATCAGTGTGAGAAGTCAAATATATGGTGCATATATCGCCGATGGAAAGTGAAATTTCAAAGATTCAAGTACTTGGAAAACTTGGATCGCGATTTGGTAATTATGCAGAAGTACGATTCCCAGAGGAAACGTGTTTTTTTCACTTTATTTGCATGAATGCCTTCCTTCGGGCCCCAAAATAATATTCGAATGGGGAGCTAGGAAATATTCATGAACAACGTTCACTTCACCTTGACACGGGACTTTCCAACACATTTTTTTCATAAATGCCTTTCTTCCAGCCCACGAAGTAATATCGCCAGAAAAAAAATTCATGTCCGTGACTACACCTATGTACATACTAATGGGTTATGAATGAACCTCCCAAAAAAACAAAATGAAGAAACAAAATAATGGAAGAAAATTACCAACAAACAAAACTAACAACAAACCAAACGAAACAAACCCAACAAAACGAAACAACAAAAAATGAAACAAAACAATAAAAAACAAAACATAACAGATCAACAAAATAACGAACAAAACTGAATTTAAAAAACAAGAAAACAAACAGAACGAAATAAAAACGACAAACAACATAACAGATAGTAAAAACAAAAAACAAAAAAAAAAGAATGTTAAAGAATGTACACAACACCACTACCGATGGGGATCAACATGTGTTCAACTTGTATTGCTTGTGTACAATGAACTGAAACTATGATTTCAATTACGGATCGAAGAATTTGTGCTCACACTCCTCCCACAAAGCTGCATACTTTGTGATATACACAATAGCATGTGTAAAAATTTATGAATTTCGGATTTTTCCACTGATCGTTAGCTTTAACTGAGCTGCTCATGAACTTTTCCGAGTTTTTCCCATTTGAATGTTATTTCGGGGCCCGAAGGAAGGTATCCATGCAAAGAAGAGAAAAAACCGTTCCTCCCAGAAACGGTACTTCTGCCTGATCATCTTTCAATAGTAGCTTTAATCACATCCCCTATCGAACCCGTTTCTTCATTCGATGTAAATTTTGTTTGACAAACAATTTTCTCTCCTCATGAGTGCACCATCTCTACGAGAATCGATCTAAACCCCTCTCCAATCAATTCAGTGAAAAAAATTCTACAGCCAATAATGTAGATTGAGGAATTTTTTGATTTCTTGTTCCAGATCTCAAGCTTGACGAGAATTTCTGACCACTTGTGAAGGAGTTTAAAGAACAAGACGATTTTGAACATGAACCGCGTCGACATATTTGATGAGCCCTCTTAAAAAAATTATATTCTTTCTTCCATACTTCCAAAAATTGTTTTCACAATTTTTCTCCGAAATCCAAAATTCGGGCTCTGTACAGACCTAGATGAAGTCTCGAAGAATCATCCCTGAAAATTTCAGATTTTCTTATTTATTCAGTTTCGAGTATTTTAGTGCAGAAAAACGTGTTCCGATGGTAACTCTTTTATCCTCCTCAAGTGGTGGAGGAGAATTTGTATTCGGAGGAATACAAACACACAGATGAATCAATCAGGTCGGGATCTTCTCTCAATAAATTCCTGAGTCCACTGACAACGATGACAAAGAGTGAATACTTTGGATGAGAAAATTCAAGTTTGAAGAAATTTTGAAGACGTACGCTTTGGAAGATCCTTGAAATTTGATGGATTCGATAGAACATTAGACAAGGATGAAACGATGTGATCAGGATTCCCTTAGTACATTTCAAGTCTACTGAAAGTGATGATGAAAAGTAAGTACTGTCAAGACGATGATTCGAGTTTAAATGAATGTAGGAAACCTTGTATACAAACCTAAGGTTGTATAAAATACTGTCTACACTATACTGATTTAACGTGTATCATTTATATTGCAAATCGAGAACCCGATTATTCATTTACTATCGGATTCATAAGATGTATATAGTGCATTAACAGTTTCAAGTTTATTTGAGAATATAATATTCTTTGTAATTCTTTGAATTGAAAATTCCAATACATGTAATTGAGTTCTCAATTTTTACTTTTTCATCACCCTAACAGTATAATGTGTCTGTGGGACGTGTTTTTTGATTATGAATATTACAGTGATCTTAGGATAATCATGTCCAGATTGTTCGTAGATCAGAACTTGATACAAACGGTTAACGAATGATCATGATCAGATTTGGAAATGATCATTCACACACATTAAGATTTCATCAGCACAAGCTACTCTGTTGATCTGACAATGATCAAAAAATGATCATTTCATCAGCACAACCTACTGTATTGATCTCACAATGATGAAACAAAGATCCTGCAGTCTCACCGTTCACATCACTTGGTGATCACTTTGAACGTGATCGCCGAGTGAAATTTTTTTTATCAATTTATGATCCACATTTTTTTACTCGGGAATTTCTTCCAAAAATATTTTTCTGAGAATTCATTTCAAAATTACTTCTCTCAGAACGTGTAATTCATTTCCTGTGGAGTATCAATTGATCATTTCCATTGAACTTGCCAGATCTAACCTGAATGATCACAAGGACAAAGAATGTGTGTATTAACTTGGAGCATAAATCGATGGAACCATAAAATTTTGAGCATCGAATTTAGAAAAAAAAATTCAGTTCCCACAAGAACAGATACTTTTGCCTCAGATTTCATATTCCCCAGGTTATATAGAAATATTTGTTGTATTCTGTGTGATGGTCTTTATTAAATTTGTATTCAACACCGATTGAACAACATCAAATTTATTTATCAAAAACAAGTATATGAAATGTGGTGTATGAAAATTACTTCCATATTTCTTTTCTCCGCGCACTACAATTTATTGGTGTTCCTGCTGTTGTTATATTATCAATACGGTATTGAAAGCTATAACGGACGACATTGTATTTTCAGTGTCCAGGTTTATACACAACTCGCCTTTGTTACGAGCTGGGTATATTAATCAATGTGCCATAACACGCTGTTTCTCCCACCGTTTGATATTTCACCGCAAGGTATTTTATTATGTGACATTCACTTTTCTTTTCTTGTTATATAAAAATACCAGTGGTACGCTTGAAGACCACATGATATTTGATATGCCTAACATTAAGACATTTGAGAATGGAATTCTATGAATTGGAGATCCAATCGATAAAAAAATGAATGAAATGTCGACCTCTGAATTTGAGTGTTCGATTTACGGGATTCTTATTTCGTTCATTACGTCTGATAAAATTCATACACAGGCAAAAATTCGTTGATTCAACAAATTCAGGTATTGTATACATGATAGCAAATTGTTTTGCTAGGTCATTTGAGAAATTTCCTGCTACCTAGGTTGTTGAGAAAGCAAGGTAATACTGATCGTATCTACCATTGATAGTTGTCACTAGAGTGATTTCACCAATTGGAAGACTTTTTTTCATGCTGTTTTCTACTCTGCAGCTTCATTTCATTTTACTGTAACAGACTCGTATGCTGTCATTCTTATTCTTCACAATTGGGTTCTTCGTCCTCACAAGCTTACCATTCACTGTCATCATTACTCTCAGACTGTTATAAGATCTCGAAATATCACTCGGAGATCACACCTAAATATGTGATAGTGAGTTATTCGCATAGACATTTGGTTCCACTCACAAATTCAATGAAGCAGTTTATTAGAATAATTACGGACATCTCGACAGTAAACGTACAGTTCTGGTTTTTCACGAGGAAAGATAGAATCCACGGAATTCTTCACAGCAATCCGTGGGATCTCTTGAAAGCCATTCAAAGATCAAAGCGTTTTTCACCGAAGCGTGGCACGGTCGTGAGTATTTTGAAACAAATGTATTCTTCGTATGGTCTGGAAATTTTTCGCTTGGTGCAGAAGCATATTCTATCCCTTTCATGTGAGGAAGTATTTTCTAAGAAATCCTGAAAGCTCAAAAGGAGGTGCGAATGAGATACAGAGTGGCTTCAACGTTCAATTCTTTGGGGCGAGACTATAC
The DNA here is from genome assembly GCA_018340375.1 of Gonatopus flavifemur. Classification (NCBI taxonomy): domain Eukaryota; kingdom Metazoa; phylum Arthropoda; class Insecta; order Hymenoptera; family Dryinidae; genus Gonatopus; species Gonatopus flavifemur. Next base: position 24,549,563 of record JAFFJZ010000004.1, read on the forward strand.
GAGAATGCTTGATTGAAAATATAGTGAGACCCCCATAAAAGCACCTCTCATTAGGGTGACCCTTATTTTGAAAATTTTCGAAATCTTCTAGTCTCACCCCCTAAAAAGGTTCCGATTCTCATCAAAATGGAGTACGTGAAATCTCACTTCGATTGAACTATGTTAACACGTGCCGCAAACAGCTCAAAGTTTCGGAATTTTGTGTTTTTTCCCAAATTTCTCACTGTACCTCAAAACCGGCGAGATTCATCGGAACGCTCGATAGTCCAATCGAAAGAACGCGAAATTGCCTCCAGTTTTCACACAGCAACTCTATTATCACAAGCCATGATTATCGAAATAGGCGCGATCAAATAACGAAAAAATTAAATAATGTAGGAACGTGAATTCTATATCAAATACGAGAATATGACCAAAACAATTCAACATACCGCAAATTGATCAGATCAAACAAGACCGTATCCAGGAGGGTCCGGACATCCCCCAAATTTATAATTTTTCTCTCTTTTTATATAAATATATATATAGTTTTTATATAGAATCTATATATACAACGAAACTTCGAACTCTTTGCGACACGTGTTAACATAGTTCAATCGAACTGAGATTTTACGTGGTTGATTTTGATAGGAATCAGAACATTTTAGAAAAATTCGAAACTTCCCGAAATAAGGGCCACCCTAACCTCTCATACTTCAGAATGTAATAAAGTAATAATCAAGAAAGTCACTGACAAACTTCGTTGAGGCAATTGGGTTATTTCAGAACTGAACTTCAGTACATTTTTGTATTGCACAGTTGGTAAGAGCACTGCAGGCTGTTGAACTTTTTGTTGAATTATATCGAAATATATGGGATGGTCCACATTTAGTCAATTCTATTCCTCAGGCAAACCTACACATTTGGCTGGTTATCATCATCATTGTTCTTCATGATCGTTAGTCATTAGCACTGAGATTAAATCATAGCGGTTAGATAGGAGGTTTCCTCAACGTTAGTGAGTTTTAGGTTTTTCGTTATTCAAATGTGAAAAGAGGTCCACAAGTATGAAATTCTACATGAATAATCGTATGTTTAGTTCCATTCTTTTCCTTTCTTCAAACACAGTTTGTGCTCCATGCAGCACTTGAACTTGACTTCCACGTATTTTTTGATGACTCTTCATGATTATTATCTCATAGTTCCTGATCCAAAATGCTTCAAATTCATATATAAAGTATTGATTGAATGTAATTTCCAAAATATTGTATCTACACTTCCAAGTTCTGTGTGTTACATTCATGCAGGATTCAGCAGAAAAACTGATATAACAGTACATTTTTCCGATTGAACTATTCATCATGATTTGGGAATAAATTTCTCCCTCATCGTGAGGTTTTCCCTTTGATACTGATTTCTTCATGGAAGAATTCCAGTTCGAATCAACAAGCCTAAGTTCATCGGAATTAATGCGTTCTTATCGATTCTTCATGTTATTTTGTCGAAGCTACTATAGAATTTCTGTTAAATCGTATGTAAAAGTTGGTATTATATTTGTCATCATGGCTAAAATCCGGGAACGCATATAAGTACCGATAAAAACAAATTTTCATTGGAAAACCATGTTGTTTCGTCACAATTTTGTTTTGTGCAGGATCTATGCGAATTTAAGAGAATACATTTGATTTTCTTCAATTGGGTGGTCTTCGGGAATTCTAAATCAAAACTACGGCCCTTCATTTCACCTATTTTACTCAACATCCTTGAGAAGTCATGTTCCTTTTGGATTATGTAATTTGAATGATTAATTCATCACAGATTGAATTCCATCCAATATTCACATAATTCAATGGAGTTTTGAACTTTCGAATGGATTCAAAGATCATGTGGTTGTGGGGTCTTCAAAATGAAATCCGTCATAAAGAATCAACGACGGTGGAAAAAGATGAGAAGGATATATTTTGGAGTGGAGTAAAAGTCATTCTCATAGACAAAATGTGAAAGTCGCATGGTTTTGTTCTACACTGGCACAGTAAGAAGAAAAAACTTAATATCAGTCAGGATATGAGCTGAATTTAAGGTAGTAGTCTGGTAACTTGAGTTGGAAAATCGAATTTTTTCTTTTGATCATAAATTAGGACTATGAAGGGGTGGAGGCTCAGTATACGCACCAGGGATAGACCATTGATGTAAATATGATTTTTTTTGTCTCATCAATCCATAAGAATTTTAAACGCGATCCTCTCGAAACATCGTTTGTACGATTGGCCAACTTCATGAAAAATTGTGTATGCAACCGAATGGGCTGACATTTCGATATGTTATTCTACTTCTTAACACATTTCGCAGAAACTAGGAACTTTCTTTTCTACCCCTAACTTTCCATTCTACAGCCCTATTCCCACTTCAAAAGAAGTCACCTTTTTTCAAAGTCCTCCATTTTATTATCCTTCAACGAAATTGTTAGATCCTAGTTCCAATCATAATAACAAGCTTCCCGAACAATAATGTTTTGGAGTTTCTCATTTCAAATGTCCTAGGACAGCACAATCATGTGAGCCAGGCACCCACCTTTCTTTGGAGGGCTCACTTTGATGCTAAGAACCGTTTACAATAAATCATTAGGAAAAACAAAAAAATCCTTTCGCTTCTCCGTTAGAGGAACTATTCTGTGATCGCGCATATCTTTCGTTCCTATTATCCGATCGTCATGGAATTTTTACCACAGTTGGAACCCAAGCTGATAGTGGCCCCATGTACGTTTCAACCGGATTCTTACAGAAGAACGACAGGGGTGAAGAAAAATGTCGTGGAAAAATCATAATTTTGCGACCGCGTATATTTCCGCTTCCTATTATCCGATTGCGATGAAACTTATACCACGTTCTAGTGATGATCCGATAGTGGTCCCATATGACTTTCATCCTAATCGATTGAAAACTGTGGGAAATTTTTGTTCCGCGATTCACAATATTTGACAATATTTTGAAAGCATGCCTCCCCCATGTCGGTATCATCCAAATGCCATGACACTTGTAGTATAATCAGTGTACGGGGGGTTAGTTGTATGTTGTGAATTTCAAACAAATCGAAATTGAAGGGAGGAAGTGGTAAGCGCTGAGTTTTGAAACAAAATTCGAGAATTTCATAAACATCGTTATCATGCGGACAACTTCCGTTCCTATGATCCAATTTTCATGAAGTTTTCACCACAGCTTTATGCAGTGTGGATCGCAGTCCTATACGAATTTCAGCCTGATTCTCTGAGAAAGATGGGAGAGGGAAAGGAAACATATTATTGAAAATTGTGATTTTGCGACCGAGCTTGTCTTCGCATCCTGTTATTCGGTTGGAATGAAATTTTCTAATTGTGATTCGATAGTGTTCCCACATGAGTTCCATCCCGATGGGTTGAGAACTGGGGGAAATTTTCGTTTGCGATCCGCATTATTTGACAATATTTTGAAAACATGCTTTCCCTATGTTCCTATCATCCAAATGCCATGTAATCTTGAACATATCCACTCTCGGAGGCATTAGTTGTACGGTGTGAATTTCAAGCAAATCGGAAGCGAAGGAAGGACAGGATAAGCATCAAGCTTTGAAACGAGGAAGCTATGTGCCAATTGGCAGAGTTTTGTATACAATCAACTATACTTGATAATATATCAAAATATCAAACCGATTGAATTTCATTTTCCCCAAAAAAAACATCTCCGAAAGAAGTCTGAAAAGACGTGCAAGTTACCAAAATACTACCTTGAGATGCAGCCAAAAGGAGACTCGTTGGATTTGGAATCAGCCACTCGAAAACCTTCTCAAACTCGAACAAAAATATAGCTCTTGTTAATCCCTATTGAACTGAAATTGTAATTGATTTTGAACTGTAATACAAAGCGAATGGTTCATGACGATTGGGTTTGTCCATTGTTTTTTGTTTTGCTTCATTCAACATGGCGTTACCTATCACGATAATAAATATATTCATGTTTATTCGGAAGATACGAAAAAAGTTCCACTTATATTACGATCGTAGTTGTTGAAGATTGAAAATCTCTAACCCTCATCGAAAGATTCGAACCTACGTAGTTGCTGAGATACTGTGTCCTAATCCTTCGCATTCAACCACTTCACCATGATACAGATGCGATCGACTGAAGTGATTTTGTCATAGGGTAATTTTGTTGTATGTGTAGTGTGAAGTCAAAGATGGATTTTAAAAAAATTTTACGGGAACTGAGAATTAGTACGGATGGTAGATATTATAACTGTGTTATAATCTTCAAGTGACAGGGTCAAAATAAAAAATCCATTACCAATGCGGAAAATCCAGTAACAAGCTTTCCTGAAGTTGATATTACATACTTTTACCGACACCCTGGACATGAATGACAAACCTTAAATAATTTGATTGAATTGTAACTGTGATTAATAATATGCACATATATATATATATATATATATATATATACGTATGAACAATTCTAACCCTGACTATGAAAGAATTCTAACCTCATTTTCAGGTATTTTTGACTGAATTATCCACCAAATTCTACATGGCTGACCATAAGATATGAATTGCTGATAGTCAGCACATTATCCGAATCAATTGTATTTGAAATACTGTCATAACTCATTCCCATCTCATATTACGACTAAAATCGTGAGATTGCTGATTCGAAGCCTTATCCGATAATCAGTTGATCATGGAATTGGGATTGACTTTTTACTGTGAGCACTAATCAATGATCAAATAATTTGAGTTCTGAATTATTCATAGCAATAATTAAAGGTTTGAAAAAGTACTTTAATGTGTGGTACTTAATACTCCTTGATGAAATCACCGGAATACGATCGAATTCATATTCCCATGTGGGATATCATATCCGATCCACAGCTCAACCTGTCACCCCCTATGCTGATGGAATAGAATCTAGCGATTGAAGAAATTTCAGAGCGTAAATGAAATTTGGCAGCGGGGAAGAACTATATCATAAAGCATATCACGGTGAATCGATCACATACTGAACTCACAAATCAAACTGCTTTACTGCTCATGTATGTTGGAGGGATTTCACGATCGACTCTGTTGACAAGCAAGCTTACATTTCATGTACTTGAATGCAGAAGTCAAGCAGATTTTGATATTCCAAGGTGTTTGTGTAATGTAAAGAGTGGGACTGTGAGAAAAATCGGAGAAACCAATGAATGTATCTAAATCCATTTCGTGCACCTATATCGTGTACCTATTTTGTATGTAATAGACCGTTCAATAATTCAGTACCTACCCTTTATCCGCTACACTTATTGAAACTTATTGAGCAGGAGAAAGAAGGGTTTAAGTTTATTATTCCAATACCACTGATCCGAACACAAAATTCACTTCTCATTGTTTCAGTCATACTTGTAGATATTGAATTCTCACTGTTATTGTACAGAATTATTGTGATTTATCAACCTTAGTCACTTTATTAATAAAGTTTGGTGAGAAAAAAAATCGCTGATGTAATTATCGTTGATGCTTCCATGCAAAAAGAGGAATGTCTACGAATTCCATTGTTTGGTGTACCAGTGATATTAAAAAACACTGCACATGATACTGGAATTCGAGGGAGCAGTTGACCGAATATAGGTGCAATAATTTTCTTCCATTCCTCGGAAAGGATGTAGATTGCTTTTGTAATGAATTCTTTCGCTCTGTTTCCTCTCCTGAAAAAGGCTTTTGAAAAAACGTCAGATTAATAGACTGATAACAGAGACCCCCAAGTTCAGTCTTTTACACACTCTCAATGAAATCGATTATCGGAAAAATGACTCCTATACAAAACATTTCATGATGGAGAGTAGTCTTGAATAGGAACTCTGATAACTCGTTGAGAACAAGCTAACGCCACGAGAACGGAGGAGGTCATTGTCCCCAAAAAGGTGCTTCGTTTAACATAGATGATGGATGCAGTGTGAAAGAGGAAGAGATATCGCAGAATGCACACGTTCGTGTGATCAGTCTCCAGCAGGTGCAATGATGTACAATTGACACTAGAAAAAAAGAAACAAAAATTCACACAAAAGTTGATCCGCAATCACGTTTTCGAACTGTGCGCAACGAAAAGAATGAGAAACCAAAGTGGAGAAATGTTGTCCAACGGTACTTTGAATCAACGTACGCTGCGTTTTGCATTTGGTTCAAATGATTAACAACTGAATCACTTTGACACCTCGATGAACTCCGACAACACGCATACATATCTCTCCATTATTGTCACGTTTTCTTCTTCCACTCATCATTCTTTATTATTGCAGTTAGGGTAGGGAAACATAGGACCATTCCTCTGTTATTTTTTTCTCATTGGGAAATGAACACACGAGGGGGATTTACCGCGTGCGTCTTTTAGATTTGCCGGCTCGACGTTGACTGCACCACCGAGGAGGTATTATGGTGATGCTCGTATTGCTGGTATTACTGGTGCTGCTGCTGCTTGGTGTTCTTCACCACCACCACATCCTCTTCGCCCCTATCGATTTTTCCGCGCAGCCTCCTCGCGCGTATATACTACGAAAAACTAGATTGGAGCATAGCACACGGTGGTTGGCACCGTATCATCTCAAAATTTGTATACTACTCTTTTATTACCATCAATCGAATGGAAAAACAACCTTCCTGCATGCTCCCTTCGAGAGCATATCGGAACCATAGATACATTCCAACTTTATCCAGGAAGGTTGGATGAATCATTCACTTCTGTAGGTACGCATCGAATGTAGATGTTTCGTAGAAGATACTTACTAATGACTTGACTCGTTTCTCATAAAGATGGGATGAATTTATGAGTGGAAGGTATCAAAAGTTTCTTCCGTGTGCTTGTTAGCATTTCAACCCCAGAGATCAGGCCTGAGGGAATAAAATAGAGGAACACTCACATGAAGACTATTCTCCACGACTATATCCAAACTATATCCATCTGATATCATACCATCCTCCCCTTTTCCTTTTATTCAATGTATCCCAAAAAGGTTCAAATTATGAGTAGTTCTTCTGGTGCTTTGATCACCAACTAAATCTGGAAACTTTTGTCACAGCCAACTCGGAATATCTAGATTGGTGGAATGGAAGATTTAATCTTTTGAAAATAAAATTCAAACTTCGATCGGTTATGAAGTATCATTCGTTGACTTCGAAGTAACATTCATAGTATTGTAAGAATTCGCTTTAACATGACTGTTCAATTGAAGGATTACATATGAGATATTATGGTACTATGGAGCTTAGGGGTGGCCACAAGACAAGACAAGACGAGATCATACAACTTCTTGTCTTGGTCTCGAAAATATGCAAATTTCGAGTCTCGTCTCGATCTTGCTAACCCCAGTCTTGGTCTTGTCTTGGTCTTGTCTTAATCTCGACGGCGATAATGATAAGAAAATTTGCTTGATATACACGCTCTGATCATTTTAATATATTTGAGCATTATTCTACTATTTCTGAGTGCTTGTTGAATGAAAAACAATCATATTCGCACATCAAGATCATATTGATTTAAGATTGTTTTATAGAATAAAATAATCCCCTATTTTAGCATATATGCTAATGCATAACCCTGTTATAGGTGAAATATTGTACAGGATTTTTCATGAACTGCTACACTCTCACACATAAAAATGAGTATTGAAAAAAAAAGTCAAACCTATGCTATGGTGGAAAACTTATATAAAGCATGTGTAAAATATACACTGAGAAGAGAAATAAACGATCACACTCCTCAATCGGAATCGATCCTTGAATCTCTATGTTACTATTCCTACCCCTTACTTCTGATCTACACATACTTTATGTGAAATAATTACTTTTTGATAGTTATAAGGTATTCATAGTTTCAGCACGTTTCAATATTTCACTAATTTCAGTTTGGTTGAATGTTTTTGTTGATGTTCGAGTCTATTTGTTTTTGAATACTTGAAAATATAAAAAATATACACATTGGTAATATCTCATCGTGTGCTAAATTTCATCAAATAAAAAATGAAAAATTTTTTAGGATGAGGAGGAATAAGGGATAATTTTCGTAGAAGTAAACACAATGTTTACTTGAAATTCACTGCATAACCGCAAGAGCATGAATAATCGCAGTTATATTCAATTGATATTAAAGAATGAAATTTCATAAATTAGGTTATAATTTATAAAAATGATGATATGATATTTTAATATTCTTGAAGTTTGAATCGTTCATCGAAACGAAACGAAAGTTCACACACGGAGAGAAATTCGGAGGCATAATGACGTGAAACTAGACACGTGTTCGAAGTATGGATTATAACACGAAACAACTGCGTAGTTTTATGCCTTTGAAGGTTAGCGCATTGCGATCAACGCTCGGGACCACGCGATTATCCCGTGATACTTTGAGCGATGGAAACATGGAAAATTTTTACGCCATAAGCCCTCGAAATTTCTCTCCGTGCACTCACAAAATCTGATGGATCATCGTTATTCATTTTCTCATATTAATTCCTCGCAACTGGAAACGTCGTTTAAAAAATGTACTGCAAGATTTTGGAACTTCAACATTCAAGTATTTTATTATTCGATTATCAATTCGTTCCAATACACGATTCAAACTTCAACAACATATATTTTACATGTATTTGCGACGAGAGTGATAGGTTAATGAACAGAGCCGTAGCTTGGAATTTTCGCGCCCGGGGCGAAACCCTGGTTTTTGCGATCTTTCATATATCATAGTACCCCAATAACAATAGGTCCCTCAAAGATTATCTGAATATCTAAAAAAAGACCTTGGCCTCCGATTCTGCCCCCCCCCCCCTCAAGGCTTCCGCCCTTGGCTCAGGCCCCTTCTGCCCTACCCTAGATACGGCGCTGTTAATGAACAGTACATTGCATATTTAAGACACATCTCATAAGTTATGTATTCCAAAACCATTGAGTAATCAAAGTATGAAATACATCAAATTTGAAATAAAATACAATACACGGAAAAAAAACCTTGTTGGATTTACAATGTATAATGTGAATGCAACATTGATATGTGTCTGATACATGTTTGAAATCTAAGATGCCGTGTGGACTTGTTCGGTCAAAAGAAGAATGGACAGTCAGCATCAGTATTGCATGTTTTCGCTGCTTGTGAAAATTCCATCAGTCTGATGGCAGCTGGATCATGAAAGTAGACCCCACTCCGATTTTATTTTTCAACAACATGAACTTGTGCATTTCTTCATGCTTCTATCTTTCAATCTTATTCCTCTAATTCAAAACTATTATCGCGCAATATTTTCATCCGAGTTCAACTCTCAGTAATTTTATGGGTATAAAGAATTTTTGTTTTCCATCAAGCTTGACATACTTCCTGAATCTAAATGAATCTTCAGACATTTTGTAAATGACAGTCGTTGAAAAACTAAAAGTTATTGAGATCATTCATATCAAATTTTTTGAATCAACCAACCACTGAAGTGACTAAATGGTCAAATATTAATGTATTATTAATATAAACTGAATTTCAGCGTTTTGACCAAGATTTTCTCTCGAGACTACAAGACTCTTGGTCGAGACTAGATCCCAGTCTTGGTCTTGTCTCAACTCTTGAACACTTAAGTCTTGTCTTGGTCTCGGCTTGATTTTCAGGACAATGAAGCTACATATTTTGCACAAATACATACAATATTCAAATGCGAATCATGTTTACATCAAGTGGGTGCACATCGCACGGCTCGAACACTTTCTCAATTGTTGATATATCTTGATAACAACATACTGTACCGCAACAAAACAGTTGGGGGGTCATGTACGCTTGTGAATTTAGCCGGCGACTTTGAGGGAGAATTTTTTTTTCCATCCCAAAATGTAGTCCATTGTTTGTACCCCAATGTACCGTAACGATTTTCGTTTGTACCCTGAAGGAAAAAAAGTTATAGGGGGTTGAAAAAGAAGTTTGCCGGCGACTTTCTCCGATTTCAATGATCTTGGGCTCATTGGAAAGGAAATGGCGCGTAGATGATTGTACCGATGAGGATTTTTGATTTCACCCCCCGGGAAAAAAGTTCGGGGCGATATTTCCGTTTTGAAGAGAGATGGGGTAATTTTGACGGCGGAATCGGATTCCGGGGCGGGCGCCGTTCAAGAATCACATGTCATATACTCGATTCATTGAGAAGGGGGGAATTAGGGGGTCCCTTGATTTCAGGGCATAACAGAGGTATCACAAACCCGCAATCTGATTCCGGAGTAGGCGCCATTCAACAGCCACGAATCATGTACCCTTATCATCAACGAGGAGGGGCATCAGGGAGGGGGGGATTCGTTTCAGAGACTGACAGAGGCACTCTGACGCGAAACCTGAGTTCAAAGAGTGCACCATACGACAATCATAGGTAATGTGGCCAGTGCATGGAGGAGAATGGAATTTGAGGGATGATAGACTGCGTTTGATGGATTTGCGAATTCATGACGAACAATTTTGTGGGTGAGGAAGGAGGAGATTGCTTCATTTGGGGTCGCGATAAGGGTATTCCAAGTACAGAAACCAATAACGAAGAGATCAATATTCAAATGACATGTGATTTTTCACATTCCAACGAAGTCGGTTGGGGAGGGTGAATGAGAATATCTCCAAGAATGTGAGCCGGTATGTGGGGGAGATATCAGGATGCTGGAGAGTAGGCGGACGAAGTTTTGCGACTCTTTCGAAATGAGATGAAGCCAAATGAGATCCAGCACTTTGAAACTGAAAAGCTTGTGGTTTCGTAACTCCCGGGAGCTATGAAATGACACAGGAGATTCCGGCGAAAATTCTGCGTGAATAGAAATGTTCCCCACATGCAGAGTATGATTTCACCATGGATCATCGTTTGTACCCTGAACCCGGATGAGATAGGGCACTTTGAAACAGGAAAACTTGGAATTTCGTAACTTTCGGGAGCTATAAATTGTCTCGGGAGATTCCGGCACAGATTCTGCGTGGATCGGGATGTGCCCGACATGCCGGAGTATAATTTCACAAAGTATTATCGTTTGTACCCTGGAGCCGAATGAGATAGAGCACTTCGAAACTCGTAATGTACAATGAATGAAAACCGAATATGTACTTATTTCAGATGGAACTACGAGAGCACTTCGAAAGTAAAGAGCTTGTAATTTAGTAACTTTCTGGAGCTATAAATTGACTCATGAGAATCCGGCAAGAATTATGCGTGGATGGGGATATGCCCCACATGCCGGGGTATAATTTCACGAAGTATTATCGTTTGTACCCTCAAAGCGCATAGGATGGGGCACTTTGAACCTGAAAAGCTTGTGATTTCGTTACTTTTGGGAGCTATAAATTGACTGGGGAGATTCCGGCAAAAATTCTGCGTGGATAGGAATGTTCCCCACATGCTAGAGTATCATTGTACCCAGTTCCATCGTTTGTACCCTGGACTCGGATGAGATAGGGCACTTTGGAACTGGAAAACTTGCAATTTCGTATCTTCCGGGAGCTATAAAATGATTCTGGGGATTCCGGCAAAAATTCTGCGTGGATGGAGATGTGCCCCACATGCCAGAGTATGATTCCACCGAGTATCATTGTTTGTACCCTAAACCCGAATGAGGTAGAGCATTTTGAAACTGGAAATCTTGGAATTTCGTTACTTTTGGGAGCTATAAATTAACTGGGGAGATTCCGACAAAAATTCTGCGTGGATAGGAATGTTCCCCACATGCTAGAGTATCATTTTACTCAGTTCCATCGTTTGTACCCTGGACCCGGATGAGATAGGGCACTTTGGAACTGGAAAACTTGCAATTTCGTAACTTTCGGGAGCTATAAAATGATTCGGGGGATTCCGGCAAAAATTCTGCGTGGATGGGAATGTGCCACACATACCGGGGTATAATTCCACCAATTATTATCGTTTGTACCCTAAAGTTGAATGAGATAGAGCACTTTGAGACTAAAAAGCTTGTAATCTCGTAACATTCGGGAGCTATAGAATGACTCGGGAGATTCCGGCAAAGATTCTGCGTGGATACGGACGTGCCCCACATGTCAGAGTATGATTCCACCAAGTATCATCGTTTGTCCCCTGAACCCGGATGAGATAGGGCACTTTGAAACTGCAAAACTCGCAATTTCGTAACTTTCGGGAGTTATAAAATGATTCAGGAGATTCCGGCAAAAATTCTGCGTGGATGGGGATGTGCCCCACATGCCAGAGTATGATTTCACCAAGTATCATCGTTTGTACCCTAAACCCGAATGAGGTAGAGCATTTTGAAACTGGAAATCTTGGAATTTCGTTACTTTCGGGAGCTATAAATTCACTGGGGAGATTCCGGCAAAAATTCTGCGTGGATAGGAATGTTCCCCACATGCTAGAGTATCATTTTACCCAGTTCCATCGTTTGTACCCTGGACCCGGATGAGATAGGGCACTTTGGAACTGGAAAACTTGCAATTTCGTAACTTTCGGGAGCTATAAAATGATTCGGGGGATTCCGGCAAAAATTCTGCGTGGATGGAAATGTGCCCCACATACCGGAGTATGATTCCACCGAGTATCATTGTTTGTACCCTAAACCCGAATGAGGTAGAGCATTTTGAAACTGGAAATCTTGGAATTTCGTTACTTTTGGGAGCTATAAATTGACTGGGGAGATTCCGGCAAAAATTCTGCGTGGATGGGAATGTGGCCACACATACCGGGGTATAATTTCACCAATTATTATCGTTTGTACCCTAAAGCTGAATGAGATAGAGCACTTTAAGACTAAAAAGCTTGTAATCTCGTAACATTCGGGAGCTATAGAATGACTCGGGAGATTCCGGCAAAGATTCTGCGTGGATGCGGACGTGCCCCACATGTCAGAGTATGATTTCACCAAGTATCATCGTTTGTACCCTGGACCCGGATGAGATAGGGCACTTTGGAACTGGAAAACTTGCAATTTCGTATCTTCCGGGAGCTATAGAATGATTCTGGGGATTCCGGCAAAAATTCTGCGTGGATGGAGATGTGCCCCACATGCCGGAGTATGATTCCACCGAGTATCATTGTTTGTACCCTAAACCCGAATGAGGTAGAGCATTTTGAAACTGGAAATCTTGGAATTTTGCAACTTTCGGAAGCTATAAAATGACTTCGGGGATTCCGGCAAAAATTCTGCGTTGATGGAAATATTCCGCACATGCCAAAGTATATTTCTACCAGGTATTGTCGTTTGTCCCCAAATCCGGACGAGATACAGCATCTCAAGTTCCTGATAAAACAACCAAGACCCATCATACCCCGTTTTCGTATGATCTCGAACTCCCAAACGTTCCCTCATCGTTCCCGGAATTTTCTGATCTGTTGGAGGTTCTATCCTTCATCGTGGTTAAGAATGTCTTTTGTGTCCATGGAATCCCCCCTATTCATTGCCGTTGCCAGAGATCCACTATTCTTTTCTAGTCGACCTTCAACCACGGAAAACTTACGGGGTTTGGACCCCTCGGTTTTCCTTTGTCATACGTCGATCGGAGAAGGATGGTGAATCCGTGGATCCTCCGCGGATACTCCCTTTTTCATATGTTTCAATCTTTTCAAGTACAGTAACCCAAGCTTATTTGGTCCGACGTTAATCACTGAAGGAAGAAATCGAAATGTGGAGGTGTGAGACGCAAAAAATTTCCCAATATGTTTTGAGATAATTTTATTCTCACTACGTTTCAAATCATAATCCATATACACGTTAATCCCATCAGCTGTTACACACATTTGCTTCATTCGGCGTGAATGCTGACTTTCAGTTCCTCTCCTCTCCCTCTCTGTTACGATCGTCACCACCACCCAAGACCAATGTCTCGTCGTTCCAGTGGACTCCCTGATATCTGCAACATCATTACAGTTGCAGATACGTAACGTAAGTGATCCTATACTTATCTCTCATTCATCCAAAGTAGAACTCACCGATCTACTAGTATCCACATGCATGGGTCCCACATCTTGCTGACTTCCCCTTACTGTCGAATTGGCTCCTGCTCCTTGATCCCCAAGTGAGGACGTCCCTCCTTCCGCAAAACATCAGAGCTATGACACTCCATCAAAAATTATATTCCAAATGCTTCTTGATTGACTTGTGCCCCACTTCTCCCAATACTTCGGTTGCACATTTTATCGTCGTTCGTGGGCGAGATTACGATGCTGATTTGTCATTCCATAATCAATCGGCTTTTCAGCTTCAGAATAAACTCCGCTGACGAACGAAAAGTATTACCACCTAAAAGCGGGAAGTGACAGGAACGTGGGGATTCGCAAACATTTTATACACATTAAACACGCAGGGAGAATAGAAAGCGTCAAACTCTTGCTAAAGATTATGAATTCCACGAATAATGCAATATTCCATCACATGATCTCCAAATCATCCGGTGTTCCCGGTCCCGATTATGAATCGTGTGATTGTTATATAACGTTGTTCTCCCGTAGGTGAAAGACGAAAAATCCCGTTATATACGTAAAAGAAAATGAAGTACTTTCCCAACCGGAGTGACTCGATTGGAAAAGCGAGTGGGTACCCGCTCCTGGTTTCAAGCTCTCGATAAGATATAAATTCTCTTATCTTGCACTCCCAGTGTAGTGGTTAAAGGTTAAAGTGAAAGAAATTTAGATGTGGAGGAATTCGTTTAACAAATGCTCCATTCCATTCAAAGAATCCATGGAAAACATGAAACAGATGAGATTTTGTTTATAAACATACATATGAGAATTTCCGAAAAATGATCTGAATGTACAGTGAGTAAAACAGGTATAATCTTGGTTTATTGATGTTTCTACAAGAGTTCCCGAAGAGGAACTCGTAATGTACAAAAGGTGAGCATATATAATTCTATTACAGATGATTCTAAGAGAGTTTTCGAGAGGAAACTCGTAATGTACAAAGATTGAAAGTATATAATTTTATCCCAGATGATTCTGCAAGAGTTTTCGGAACGAAACTCGTAATGTACAATGAATGAAAACCGAATATGTACTTATTTCAGATGGAACTACGAGAGTTTTTTTCAGAAAGAACCTCGTAATGTACAAATATTGAAAGTATATAATTTTATTCCAGATGATTCTGCAAGAGTTTTCGGAACGAAACTCGTAATGTACAATGAATGAAAACCGAATATGTACTTATTTCAGATGGAACTACGAGAGTTTTTTTCAGAAAGAACCTCGTAATGTACAAATATTGAAAGTATATAATTTGATGATAGATGTTTCTAACGAGAGTTTTTCGGGACGAAACTCGTAATGTACACTGAATGAAAACCGAATGTGTACTTATTTCAGATGGAACTACGAGAGTTTTTCAGAAAGAAACTCGTAATGTACAATGAATGAAAACCAAGAAAATTCCCTTGGAGTCGTGTATACCGTGTGTATAGAGGAGGAGGAAGAAAGAACTAATATATTTTTCTTTTCTCTTTTTGCTCTTGACTCACCGTGGTGGGAAAGACGAGTACACGTTAGGTACTTCTTCCCGATCAAAAGGCAACGAGGTGCTGGTTACTTCTGATGGTCCTCCTGTCTCTCTCTCTCTCTTTTGGACGAAGATTGCAGACGTGCTGGTTCACGATTAAAAGTTTTGAGCCATTTGAATGCCAAAAAAAATTAGTCGATTACACTGAATTTCACTGATTTTATTATAACAGAAAAAAAAAACTGATTCAATTCGCGAATCTCGGTTGGAGTATAAACTTATTCTACAAAGTCACGTTTCACTAAGTGGCAATCGTGGCTAAGGCAAAAGGAATGATTTTTTTGAGAAAAGTTGCGTTGGAAAAAATTATTGAGCATGAGTTTCCTACAAAAGACGCCGTGGAACCTTCCAAAGGGACACACTTTTACGATTTATTGCGAACTTGAAGTATGTAATCGTCAACTTGGCCTCAATCGTATCCTCGTTTCTACCCTCTTGCGGAAAAGGACGGACTTGTCTTCGCGTATGGAAAATCGGCTGTTCAACAAAACTTTCGCGTAAGGAATCTCCCGATTTTCCATTGACCGTCCTATTTACGTGTTTTCCATCTGGCCGATGGAACACGCCAGATCCTGGCAAGAGGGGTTTTTCTGCCGACTCAACTGCCTGATCAGCAGTGATTAGTCAACTTGGTATTCGTGAAGAGAGAGAGACACGAGTATATGGGTACCGTGAACAAAGATAGCGAATTCGCGGGCCTCGAAAATATGCATCGATGTGGACATCGATGCGAGCTCTGACCTAGATTTCTTTCTTCCTGCTCAGCGTTTTGTTTGAGCGTACATTTATTTTTTACGTGCTATGGGTCGATATATGTATATGTTCAAATATATCTATTTCAAATAATGTTTGCGACCCGACTTCCCTTTGATTCGAAATAGGCCACGCACCGGAATACAGGCGGGAATAGGGGTTGTATTCTTCTGTATTCCGGGAGCGAGATTCATCGTCACGTAACATGATGATCAGGATGTCTTATGCTCAAAATCTAATTTTCCTTCCTGAATTTATCCATGCGAAACGCAGGGTACCCAAGGTATGATGGTGAAGACAAAACACGAGTTCCAGCGCCGCCGGGAAGTTGTCTCGGAACTATGAGTAATATATTCTAGGGTGGTTCGGAAAAAAAAATTTTTCTTCTTTTCCCTTGCAAACAGGCTCAGAAGTTCCATTCGGGTATAAAAAGGAAACTGCTGAAAGATGAGCTCCTAATATTAACATTAGGATGGTCCTCATCGCACTTTTAGATTTTCCATAAGAATAACATGGGGAGAATCATTTTCACGCCTTCAGACTCCTATAACTTGCAAGGGACCAATCACACAGAGAAGCTCTATACATATTTTTGTAGAGAATTGAACGCTCTACAAGAAAGGTCCCGAGTGATTTTTGGATAGGTCTATTCGTTCAAAAGTTATTGACTGTCGAAGTTCGATTTTTCGTAGATCCGACCGATTTTTGTATATTACACCGGAACTGTTGGTTCAATCAATGAGGTAGGGATTGAATTTCACGTCAAACGTAAATTGAACTCTCGAAAAATGTCAACCAATAGTTTGTTTTATGATGATGAAAAATAACGCTTTCAGAAAATGTTTTAGCAGAAGTTAGCTTGGAAATTCGAGTCGTTTTTGGTTACCAAGGTAAAGAATGATTCTTCGGTAGGTTTGATAATTTACGCAAGAGATAAACCGGGAAATAAAAAATTTTATTCGATCGAGCTCTTCATCTACCTTATATTTATAATCAACGTCTCAACATTTTATCACAGAAGATTTTTTTCATGGCAATTTGGATGTCGTTGCCGATGGTCGCGAACTACTTGTAGCAAATATTGTAATTGCTGTTCATCTTTCGTAAGGTGATTGTTGTATTCTTCGATTAATGCGATTCCTCGCTCAGCTACGTCATTGGTTACTTTCAATGTTGTAAAGAATTCTGAACATTCTTTGTGAGTATCATTACTGGGCCATGTTAAAATATTTTCTTCTAAAAAATCGTAAGGTAAATCAAATTTTCTAAACAGGTCTAATGATTTTTCTGAAACAAAGTCGCCTAAATCTTTTTCTAATAACGCTCCCAAATGTTCGTCGTCCACATGATACCGCTGATCCATTAATGTGGAGCCTTCTCGATTATTAATGCCATCAACTATTTTTTTCTCAACGTCTACCGGAACATTGTCATTGAATAATGAGATTGTAACTAATTCTTCATTTAAATACTACAAATGCTCCATCATTTTTTTACAAGCCCCTCATGACACCGTCGGGTTGATATTTTTGTATAAAATTAATTTTTTCATCAACTCTAAATCATTGTTAGGTGCCAAAATAGCAGATGTTGAAGTATACCATGCTTTGATATAAAATAAAATTACCAAAATACAAACTTCTCGTAAACTTCTTTTATCATGAGACGAAAGATCAAATTGAGCTCGAAAAATAAAAATTTTCAAGCTGTAGATGGCTTTTGACACCCATCGCGCATGATGCATGGCGCCAGGACGCTTGAAAGTAAATGTATCTGCTGGACAAATACCGAGGAAAACTAAAGATAATAGTAAAACCTCCCGGTAATCATCTCGGGGCTGAGACGTCTGAAAAAAATCGATAATTATGAGTTGAGAATAATAGTTTCCATTGTAATGATGAAGTACAATAAACAATTTTCACCTGTAAGCAACCGTTGATGAAAATGATTATTTCAATTCTTTCTTTTGTTAAAACGTTCGCTACAGTTTCATCCTCCATTCCACTTTTATATCTAGTTTGATCAATTTCGTCCCATTTTTTTTTTAAACGAAGGAAAATTGGGACATTTGGACCAGATGTCGTTTGCCAAAATGTTTCAAAAAATCCCCGTAGAATGATTCCCATTATCTGATGGCGACAAGGAAGCCATACTAGTTTTCTGTCCAATGCTTTTCCAATTTTTTTGTAATTTTTCCACTTCTTCTAATAATTTTGAGAGTTTTTTCTGCGCGTATACTTCGCCACACGTTGGAATGCCAGCTTCAGACCATTTTTCTCGGACCTTATCAATCGTTTTACCGATACTGTGTCTGTGCTGAAATTTTAGAACTTTTTACTGATAGAGGAATACTGACATAACCTCTTTCACAGAAGGAAGCTTACGCCCACCGAAATTTTCTTTCGGATCACCGACAACACTACCTAAATAATCCATTATTAGAATAAAATTATTATCGTGCTCAAATAATAACTGCTTGACCCATACTTATCTCTTAACTGATCTCTACTCCATCCTGAATAGATGCCACATTGGTTCAAGTGTGTTACCGGTTGGTACCGCCACAAACTCGTCTCATAACTATACGTTCGAGTCCATGTCCTCTGAGCGATGTTGATCTTGATTTGTAGCATTATCATTCTGAAGTATCAGTAATCTTGTTGGATATTACATAAGTATGGGTCAAGCAGTTATTATTTGAGCACGATAATAATTTTATTCTGACAATGGATTGTTTAGGTAGTGTTGTCGGTGATCCGAAAGGAAATTTCGGTGGGCGTAAGCTTCCTTCTGTGAAAGAGGTTACGTCAGGATTGCTCTATCAGGAAAAAGTTCTAAAATTCCAGCACAGACACAGTATCGGTAAGACGATTGATAAGGTCCGAGAAAAATAGTCTGAAGCTGGCATTCCAACGTGTGGTGAAGTATACGCGCAGAAAAAACTTTCAAAATTATTAGAAGAAGTGAAAAAATTACAAAAAAATTCTATGCGAAAGAGATCAGTGGCACAAAAGAAGGAAGAGTCAGTTTTTCTGAAAAATTGAATACTTTATTTGATATTGTCAAGTCACATGTCGAAAATTACATTGACAATGATAAAAAATTATTCTTGGTGGGTCGAAGATCGAAAAATCGATTCGGGTTGATTGACCGTAGTAAATCATCACAATCAGAATATCAAGATGAAGTCATGGTTGTAGATTCCGCTGGTAAGTTTTTATTATAATTTATAATCACTTTTTCAATTGAATATGATCATTCGTTTAACATAACTCGATATTCATCTTTTTAAATATAGATGAGCCTGCTGATAATATGATGCTGGTTACTCCAAAATCGGACTTATTACAATCTGATTTATCAGCGACAAGATCTAGTCGAACATCAAATTCAGTCTCTGACTTTGAAAATCAGTTGAGTCAGCCACATCAAACGAAGAAAATTGATATCATGACACCTGAATTATCTGCAGCACTTGATCGAGCAAAAATCACAAACAGAAATGCTACTTTTATTTTAGCTGCTGCTTATAAAAGTGTAGGAATCGATCTTTCCACTCTCAATCTGAGCTATAGTACGATTCAACGAGGGCGTATCAAATTTAGGACAAACATCGCGCAAGATTTGGGAAGAGAATTTCATTTGGAAGACCGTTATGTTGTGCATTGGGACGGTAAAATTCTGTGTGATATTGCTGATTCACAATCTGTTGATCGTATTGCCGTTGTTCTATCTGTTTCTGGGGTTGACCAACTTCTTGGAGTTCCAAAAGCTGATGATGGAACTGCAAATCAACATGCTTTAGCTGTTATCACCACGTTAAAGCGATGGAACGTTGCTCCTTACGTGAAAGCAATGTGTTTTGATACGCCACATGTCAATACTGGTGAGGTTGATAAAATGACTGCAATCACTAACGCAATTTTTACATTTGATCTGATTTGTATATTCCTTATTTTTATTTTAGGCATCCATAAAGGTACATGTGTCCTAATTGGAAAAGCATTGGACAGAAAACTAGTGTGGCTCCCTTGTTGCCATCACATGCTGGAAATCATTCTACGGGGAGTTTTTGAAACATTTTGGCAAACGACATCTGGTCTAAATGTCCCAATTTTCCTCCGTTTAAAAAAAAAATGGGACGAAATTGATCAAACTAGATATAAAAGTGGAATGGAGGATGAAACTGTAGCGAACGTTTTAACAAAAGAAAGAATTGAAATAATCATTTTCATCAACGGTTGCTTACAGGTAAAAATTGTTTATTGTACTTCATCATTACAATGAAAACTATTATTCTCAACTTATAATTATCGATTTTTTTCAGACGTCTCAGCCCCGAGATGATTACCGGGAGCTTTTACTATTATTTTTAGTTTTCCTCGGTATTTGTCCAGCAGATACATTTACTTTCAAGCGTCCTGGCGCCATGCATCATGCGCGATGGGTGTCAAAAGCCATCTACAGCTTGAAAATTTTTATTTTTCGAGATCAATTTGATCTTTCGTCTCATGATAAAAGAAGTTTACGAGAAGTTTGTATTTTGGTAATTTTATTTTATATCAAAGCATGGTATACTTCAACATCTGCTATTTTGGCGCCTAACAATGATTTAGAGTTGATGAAAAAATTAATTTTATACAAAAATATCAACCCGACGGTGTCACGAGGAGCTTGTAAAAAAATGATGGAGCATTTGTGGTATTTAAATAGAGAATCAGTTACAATCTCATTATTCAATGACAATGTTTCGGTAGACGTTGAGAAAAAAATAGTTGATGCCATTAATAATCGAGAAGGCTCCACATTAATGGATCAGCGGTATCATGTGGACGACGAACATTTGGGAGCGTTATTAGAAAAAGATTTAAGCGACTTTGTTTCAAAAAAATCATTTGACCTGTTTAGAAAATTTGATTTACCTTACGATTTTTTAGAAGAAAATATTTTAACATGGCCCAGTAATGATACTTACAAAGAATGTTCAGAATTTTTCACAACATTGAAAGTAACCAATGACGTAGCTGAGCGAGGAATCGCATTAATCGAAGAATACAACAATCACCTTACGAAAGATGAACAGCAATTACAATATTTGTTACAAGTAGTTTGCGACCATCGGCAACGACATCCAAATTGCCATAAAAAAAATCTTCTGTGATAAAATGTTGAGACGTTGATTATAAATATAAGGTAGATGAAGAGCTGGATCAAATAAGATTTTTTATTTCCCGGTTTATCTCTTGCGTAAATTATCAAACCTACCGAAGAATCATTCTTTACCTTGGTAACAAAAAACAACTCGAATTTCCAAGCTAACTTCTGCTAAAACATTTTCTGAAAGCGTTTTATTTTTCATCATCATAAAACAAACTATTGGTTGACATTTCTCGAGAGTTCAATTCACGTTTGACGTGAAATTCAATCCCTACCTCATTGATTGAACCAATAGTTCCGGTGTAATATACAAAAATCAGATCCACGAAAACTCGAACTTTGACAGTCAATAACTTTTGAACGAATAGACCTATCAAAAAATCATTTGGGACCTTTCTTGTAGAGCGTTCAATTCTCTACAAAGATATGTATAGAGCTCCTCTGTGTGATTGGTCCCTTGCAAGTTATAGGAGTCTGAAGGCGTGAAAATGATTCTTCCCATGTTATTCTTATGGAAAATCTAAAAGTGCGATGAGGACCATCCTAATGTTAATATTAGGAGCTCATCTTCTAGCAGTTTTCTTTTTATACCCGAATGAAACTTCTGAGCCTGTTTGCAAGGGAAAAGAAGAAAAATTTTTTTTTTCGAACCACCCTAATATATATATGTATATTTATACATATATATATGAAGTATATCACGTGACCATATTTCCTGTATACCACGTGACCATATGAGATATTTGAAAATTTGCAGCAATGATTTGATACATTCCGATACGTATTCGTATCATGAGGATAAGTATGAATGAAAAATGTAATTTCCATTCATATTGAAAAAATCATTAATTGATGCAAATGATGAATTGTTCTTCTTAAAATCAAATTATCCCCGAGAGCAAAGTGGAATACGATTTAAATATCGCGTATCCGAATGCGAACTGAGCATATATGTAGATATTCATGAAGTTTGAATCATTTTCTTCATGAGAAAAAACTGAAACATGTATTTTCATATTTTTCAAGAGGATACTTCATAGGTATATTCAATTCAATAGAGTGCATGAGATTTTCCCATGTTCAATTGAAAATTCGTTCCAATGAACGATTTACACTTTATCGATATACATGAAGAGTGAAATTTGGAATAAAGTACTTCTAGAGTACAGTTTATTCCTGAATTGGTGTGATTTCGAATCGAATGGCCTCTTTTGACAAAT
Source organism: Gonatopus flavifemur (assembly GCA_018340375.1). NCBI lineage: Eukaryota > Metazoa > Arthropoda > Insecta > Hymenoptera > Dryinidae > Gonatopus > Gonatopus flavifemur. Next base: position 24,572,180 of record JAFFJZ010000004.1, read on the forward strand.
TTTTGAAGTAATTTTTGACAATAAATCTTTGTGAAGTATCTATCGTACCGATAGTTCACGATAATCACAGTAGAAAAAACTCACTGCGGTCCCAATATATCAGTCAATCTCTCTATCGAATAAAGTTTTGTGGATGTCTACTACTTATTCGCAGGAAATTCATTCCACAAAGTGCCTAGTTATTTCTCGGATGCTGATTTCAGGTTCTCTCCCAACAGCATGTAGAATCTGTTCTTCGTTGCGAATATTCCTGGCTTCGCGGGCTCTACCCGCATCCGGTCGAATGACATGAACACTTCCGGTATCCCTCAATCGTTGTGCCGTTCTGAGAATGACATTTCTGTCGGGATGCCGTCGATCGGGGAATTTTTCGCGATACCGCCGTTCTGCAGCTACCACGGATTCACCGCATTCACCGTAGGTGATCAACATATCGTAATACTCCGCAAACGTATATTCACCCATAATCGCAGGTGATTTCGGAAAACTTGAGATGCGAATGATGAGGAATCCAAAAAAGGGTCAATATTTTTATATTTTGAGTGCTGAAGATCACGACCAATCATGAGCGTTGATCCACCGTTTGCCGATCGTCATTTTTGGAAAAACATCGGTCCACGCGGTGATTGGTCGTGATCTTCAGCACTCAAAATATATAAATATTGACCCTTTCAGTCCTTTAATCGAAACAATCATTCAATTCCAGATGCATGAAAGGAATTTTGTATCATTTCTCCATTATAAAGATTTTATCTTCATACACAAAATTTATTGATCGATCAAAAGTAAGTATATTCAATCGATTATTCTATCTGTGTCTGATTTTCAATCAAATGAAATTCATATGAATGTGAAAGAGTGGCTACATTCGTATAGGTGTATGGGTCAGCGGTAGCGGCGTCAACCCATACATTCGGAGACCTAAGTTCGATTCCGCTGAGAACAATTTTTTTCCCCTTTTGTAAACAGCTAACCGTTCTTTTGAGAACGACCAATTTATTCAATACGTGTGGACAACTTCATTTGCAGATAGTGGATTTTTTATGATAAACAAGAGTGATGCAATGAATTGACATCAACATCTCAAATGGTCATGTTCAATATCTTCGAGGAGAAATGTAATTGACCTGTACTAGCGTTCATTAGACATCGGTGGAAAAAAGTACTGAACTTTCTGAATGTTGTACAAATTTTCACAGTTCATAGACAACGAAGTTCGATGTTTTGTTCTATCGATATTTATTAGTAAACACCAACCTATAACAAGGAATCGTCGCATCAAGATTTGACCGTGAGAAATGTACAATTTTGTTTATCTACAATTCTCGGAATCCAGCTATGTGCTGATTGGCCAATCAATTTTATCAAAAAAATGCATAAATAAGAGTGAAGAAGCGGGCGCGCCCCCTATTTAGCATCAAGCTGGCGAAGAATCAACACGCGACGCACGCGCTGTCCAGACATTGCTATCGCCGAAGATACTCCCGTGACTGGATACACGATGCTTCACGCATCCGAAAGCTGCCGTACGAAGTTGACAGCGAAGACATTCACCATTGGAACGGGGAAAGATATGAACACCGGTCCAATTTCAAAACATTTCCAAGATCCAAATCATCTGGAAATGTCAACGTGGGAAAGGAATCGCATTCAGACGAACAGCAACAGCAGTTGAAAATTGAACGTGTTCCCAACTGGAAATATTCATAGGCCAACGCCACTAAACATTTCGCTCTGTTCATATTCACTAAAACATGAATCCGTTCTTTTGAGAACGACCAAATATATCAATACGCGTGAACAAGCTCATTCACCCAAACAAACTTTATCTTTCTTCTTAATATTTCAGGTGATATAAAAAAAATGAATCCGTTCTTTTAAGAACGCCAAAATATTTCAATATGTGTGAACAACCCCATTTTCCTGAAGAAAATTTCTTTTTATTAATATTCCAGGTTAACCTTCTGCCATCGCGAGATGATTCCCTATTGTTATAATTTTTACGGGCATACATACTCTAATTCAAATAACAAGATCAACGGATGAACATAAGTATTCACGTTCAGAACGGACAATTTTACAGATTTCATTCAACATCATTCAGATAATGAATCCAATGAGACATCGTCCCAAGTGAAAATTCATTTTATCGCTCTGCGAAGGCCCGATTTTTAGTAACGTAGAATGAGTGCAGTTGATTAACATGAATATCTCAAGCGGTTCGCTGCTCGTATGAATGTCTCGTATACGTTTCGACCAATCAGGTAACAAATCTTGGTCAACGTTAAATATTTAGAAAATGAATTGGATTTGAAACATGTTCTTCAGTGAGGAACTATTCTATCGCTCTGGAAAGAGCAAATTTCCTTTTCAGCGTGGAGAATTCATGAATTTTTACAGGAATGCGAGTTGATCCGATCAAAACAGTGTGACAGTCAAAAAGTCGACGAAGCAACAAGAGGAACGAATGAACGAAATACTCACTGAGACAGTGTAATTTCATACATTTGATTGAATGTGAATTGATTGAGGAGTTATTCCCGGTGAAGATTCATTTTATCGCTCTGAAAAGAGCGGATTTTTTGGAATGTGAGACCGATGCGATTGATTGGCATCGATATTCCAAGTGGTCTGATACTCGCATGCATTCCTCGGAAACGTTTCGACCAATCAGATAACGACTCTTAGTCAATGTTGAATACTATGAAAACGAAACGTGGTCCGTGATCGATATAACTACTTTCTTGCTTTGTAAAGGGTGGATTTCTTCGTCAACTTGCAGAATCCATCAATTTTGACGAAAATTTAAGGTGTGACATCGTGAACGACCCAATCATTGCACTTGATTGACATCGTAATCACATACGGTTTGTTTAGCTTAAATCAACCATTCGTGATACGAATCAACCAATCAGATGACAGCTCGAAACAGTTTCATTTAAAGCACATATGACTTCAAAGGGCATACTGTTATGGCAAATGGAAAAAGAATTGTCTTTGAAGATTAATCAAATCCGTCCTTTTTAGGACGAATACATTTTCTAAACGTAGAAACGCGCTCGAACTTGCACACAATTTGAATTAGATTTTGATTTAAACATGAATGATCTTGAGTGATCTCAAGTGAGTTATTAACGTTCGATAAACCCTTTATAATCATCGAATGATGTAAAAAGGGTGAATTCGAATAAATTCATCATTGTTCAATGTTGTGGTTGGGATAAGTCGAAAACACATTCTTCAGAAGAATCATTTGAAACGGCCGAGGATTGATCTAACATACATTGATTCTCGACCAATCAGAATACAGGATTCGGAATCCAATCTCTTGTGTTAAACTTACTAATCAAACCGTTCGAATTGGGTATCGGATGAATGAAAATTCTCATGTTTTCTTCTTTACATGAAAATTCTGATTGAAAACGAGTAGTTATACTTTTTTCTCCCACTTGAATCCCTATCCCTACGAAATAACACTATTTTACATTTGTCTGCGTAATAAAAATCATTACTGGAATTACAACTTTCACCTACAGCATATCGTGATAAGAATTCATGACAATAATCAATTTTTCCACAGTGTCGACGAATTCAATCGTTCTACATAGAAAAATTACCAATTTGTATGTTGGTAAATCGTATCGATTATACCGATCAGCTGATCGTATGAGCGCCCTCTGCAAGCACCTTCCTCTCTTGTTCTGTTATGACGCTCCTGAATGACCGATGGATCCACCTCATAATTAGTCAACTTTAATTAATTATATCTCGGAAATTATGCGTCGGAGAACATTGTGCAAAAGGACAAATCGTTTTAGAATTCCATCAGGAATCTACTCCCAAAAAAGAGTGCGGGAATTTTGAATCACCCTGTATATATATATATATATATGTGACTTTGATTTTTATAGAACAATTGATTTGATTCGGAATTTACGATGAGAATCTGTTTTATGTTGTGGTGAATGCAATACGATTTTATACGATTTTATGTTGTGGTGAATGTAATACGATTATTTAGAATATTGAAATATTTTTCGAATCGTTACTTTGAACTGAATTTTTTTTTACATCAGAATTTGTATTTACATATATATATATTCACTAGGGTGATTTCATGGATGTTAATTCTTATGATTACGAGTATTCATTATATATTTAATCATCTTTTATCAAGGCTTCTCTAGGTTTTTATTCTGTTAAATCGTGTCACTTGAAAGGGTGAGAGAGAGAGGATCACACATATATATACATATACACATGTATCAACATGACGTTGAATTCTTTGATTATATGGTTCAGGGTCTTTTGGTTGATCTTCATTTAGATTATTTAATCATAATTCATCCAATGGATTGAGAGAAATCAGCGTAGCTGAATTTCATCGGTTTCTGTGAGTGAAATGAGGAAAGAGTGTGAGAGACAGTGACATTCGAAGTTACTAAATTCATCGAACTCTTATTCGTTGATAGTTTATATAGAATTATCTGTTTGTAGATCCACAAGGGCAGGATTATTTAATTGAATTTATCCGTTTCATTTATCAATAACCCTATTCAAGGTTGTTGGTGAAAGGGAGCTCAAAAAGAGTTCTTCGGTAATATTTGTGAAAGATAATGATTTACTATCATGGAATATGTGATGATTTATACAAATTCGATAATATTTGAAGGGATGGGAAAACAATTCACATAGTTTCAGAAGATCATAAAGAGTTCCAAAAGTTTGATGAAATTTACTGGAAGTTTGAGAATACTATGAAAATTTACTGGAAATCAGAAAGGGACGAGGGAAAAAGGATTCCTCTATAATTCAGAAAGAGTTTATAAAGAATTCATATGAACAGTTGATTTGAGATTATCAAAAGAAATTATACTCAATCATACTCATCCAATGACAAGAGAGAGAGAGAGAGACACACAAAGATAGAGAGAGGGACAGTGTTCCTAAAAGATAAATTCATCTTCATATAATTTGAAATTTGATCAAAGTTGTTGATTAATATTGAAATATTTTATAAGAATGTTCACTAAGCTGAATATCTGTGGTGAAAATTTTACAGAAGTTTTTATGCATAGTATTGGAATTGAGATATATTTCTTCGGTTGCAAGGAGAGTTGACCATGCGTCTATACCGTTCCTTTATGGTAGGGTTGTTTATGGTAGGTCGTGTTCTCTTTCGTCTGTCGATTCGTTTATATGAAAAAATCGAGAAGAAAAGAGGCTCTGTCTTAGGTATGTTTGATGTTTAATATATGGTTGTAGTGGGTGAGTATTGATTTCAAAAGAATTTTCGTCAAGTCGGTTATTCCAGTGGACTCGTTCTGTCTCATGTTTTCCTTGTCTGTTCGTCAGTGGCGAAGAAGAGGAACCGTTTCATAGTGGGGTATCGTATGGTATCATGAATTTCGATAGGGTCTAGGGAGAACTGTATTGTCTGCAGTGGTCATTTTAGGAAATAGAATAAGAGAACTGTTATATCGATATCGATATTTTCTATGAGGGTAAAAGAGTTCGTGGAGAGATTTTTCATTCGATCGATTACCTACATGAAAATTCTCATGTGCGCACGTATCGGGCCTTACGTTTCGTAAGCTTACGTTTACGTGTACACATATGAGAAGTAGGACTTGTATAGGTGTATGTGTATATACGTATGTCGTGAGACGTATGTATATAGTATGTCTTTAGGGGTTTAAAATATATCGAAAATTTCAACGTATGTTACACCTCCCCCCTTTTTTTGACGAAAGCTAGAAGAGGTTTCGGCAAGATATACATGAGTCGAATAGGTCATGTTCAGAGGCGTTTGTTCAGAAGAGACGAATGCATAAGATAGAAAGAGAGAGAAAAGTCCGATTTTCACGCTGATATTTCCCTAAGAAAACTTGGTAAAAGATGAAATTTTCGATTCATGCAAAAGATATGTTCTATATACTTATGTTTATATATGTATATATATATATATATATCTATATATTATAAAAAATAGATTTTATACATTGAGGCCATAAGGGCGTTTAGCAGATTCTGTGGGTGGATTTTTCCTATCTTCCTTGTTGTCCTCCAGTTGTTGTAGAGGGTATAGTTGCACTTGTCTATCGTTGTGGTCATCATCGTCGTCGTCATTGTCATCGGTTTGAGTTGTGGCGGATTCAGTCTTTTTACTCTTAATCATCCGCTCTCTTTCACTCAGATGTAATAAAAGATTAGTAGCGGAATCCCATAGTGCTACCAGTAAGAAGGGAGACCAACCGTATACAGTGTGGAGTGCGAATACGTGTATAACGGTGTCTATAAGCATTTTGACAATTTTCATTGTCATTATTACGCCTAGAATTCCAGCACTGGAAGTACCAAAGGTATTGAAACCAATCCAGAGTTTGTTCCACGTTAACTGTGCAATGTGTTCTAGGGTTTTTTCATCAAGTATTGAATTCCAGCTTAGACCGTGTAAATCAGTGGGTTCTCCAGTGGCTGCGCGTATGATATTGTTGATTATTGAAGGCTGATCGAAAGGAGACATAATGTATTTATTCAATCTTTCGACATCTCTTTCCGTATAAATTCCTTGTTCTGCTGAATTTCCTGGGTTTTTGTAGGTCCAGGTGGGTGTGCTGAGTGGTGTCATCATATATGGTGTTGTAGTTTCCGAAAGAAATTGTAATATTTTGTACCAGATTCCATCTATTTCATACATGGGTGGAATCAGATTATTGGAATCTCAAGATATGAGTTTTTGGCATCAAGAAGTAGTTGGTGTTTCCTCTCTTCACGGGTAATTCTTGGTAACAACGTTTGGATGATATTATTTTTACTTCTACTGGAATGCATTTCATCAGTCTTATCACTTCTCCAGTGATAATGGCGGTGAAGCCAGGTCCCTTTTGGAAGTTGAAAGCAAACTCTTCCGGTTTGATGAGAGCAAGAGTTTGAGCATTTTGTAAGATTTCTCTTTCGAGTTTGCATCTCTGTAGCATAACATCCTCATGAAGTCCGTTGATTTGTGTGCGTATGTATTGCTCAACGTACACAAATTTACTATTGACATAGGTGAATAGATCCAAGTTTTGTGTTTCTACTGGTTTCGGACGAGATAAGAAGGTTTCCTTCCTGCCTTCAAGGATGTAGAGTTTGGGGTGTTGGGTTTTTATCAAGTGTGTCCACACAGAAGTTGTGATCGTTCGGGTGTCAATGCAAATGTGATATCCTCAGTTTTTACAGTGTAGACGGTTTCCGGATAGTGTTGTGATAAGTCCTGGAGTTTTGTTGAGTATCCTTCATATAGAACTCCGTAACGATTGGAATGACAAGTTTCTTGAGGTATAATGTTCCAATATGCGTATGCGCCCAGAACGTCTATACAGTAGGGTGGAGTAAAAAACAAAAAAGTCTCTGAATCGAATCGTAATAGTGCGGAAAAGTTGCTACTCTTCAAGACGGACACAGGGAAAAAAAATTTTGGAATCGGATAAGATCTTCAACTCGCGCATTTCGTTTAAAGTTTTTGAATTTCATCGAAAATTCAAGGATATTTCGAAATATTCGAGTTCGCTCGATTATTGTCCGATCAAGCTGATTTTTGGTTTGTGGTATTATATTGAGGTTTTTGTTGGAGAAAAATATACCCCCTCCCCTCCTTGATGAAGCTTGAAGCGAATCAGAAAGTCCATTTTTCCCTCAAATCGCCCTAAATAACTCTGTCGACACCGTCTCGTTATATCGCAATAATTCCCACTGTATAGAATAATATCATTACTTCAATTGAATCCCCCTTCCAAATAACGGCGAAGGGGGTAGAAAGGAGGGGAGGGCAGGGGCGGATCCAGAGATCTGTCTCGGGGGGGGGGGCGAAAAGTACTTATTTGAACTTTAAAAAAAATAAAGATCGTAGGAATACAAAAACTCCCCATTGCCGGAACATATTTGGTTGGCTTAGGAGGGGTAATTGCCCCTACCGCCCCCCCTCTGAATTCGCGCCTGGGGGAGGGGTTATATCCATGTTTTATTACAGTATGCAATATATGCAGCTCTTCGCCCGTCACACTTGTCACGACTCAGAACTCACCACGGGAAGGTGGCTGTACCGCGAGTTCCACCCACGCCCTACCCAACCAACCAACCAAATATGGGCATGGACTCTATTTGAAGTCAGATTTTGTTTCGAATTGTGGCATTTCTGCTTGAGAGTTAGGAGTTGCTCGAATGTAGCCATCTCTACTGTCGTGTCCATATACTTCTTCACTGGCTCTCGTTACCAGTTTTACACACCGTTCTACTGCCTGAGTGTGACAAGGGACTTTTTTCAGGTCTATTTCTAGTGTTGGTTTCTGTTTCTCCTTAATTAGCATCGAAATTTGCTGTGCGGAAAGAGAAGACAAGAGTGGGGGACAGGTAAGTGTAACCTTAGACCAATTGATGATGTCAAAGTACTCTTGCGCTTCAAAATTAAATTCAGGTACTTTAAAAGTCCTTACAAAAGCTTTTTTTGTCACAGGTTTTTCTTTTGTTTCGAGGACTCGCCTGAGACCTAATTCTCTAATGCGCTCATCGTTATCCATTACCATAGACAGCAGAACATTTTCTGGATGGGCGAAGAAGCCGTTTGTCTGAATAACTTTATGTACAATATTCCTTACTTTAGGAGGTAACTTTCGACATCTTTTGATACAATCAAAAATGTGTTTTGGTCCTTCAAGAATAGAAGATTTTGTCTTAATTTGGAACCACAGTGGTGCGTATATGTGTAATATGTATGTCACTATAAGCTGCAGGGTTTCTGACGGGTTTGCAGTGGGAATATATAACCTAAGAATTCTGTTAGCTGTGGTCAACCAACGAGCATGTGCTATTGGTCCCGGGTCACGGTTGGCTAGATCTGTTGAACAGGATCCTGAATCAATGCTGAGAGCAATCTCGTGTAAATATCTTTGATTTTTACTGAGGATTTTGAAATCAATCTATGGCAGAACGCAGCTGATCGGCTGAAAATCAACCACAGGCAACGACTCACATTCTGCGAATTGTTTGCAGATAGCACCTGTGAATGAATGAGGACCACTTGTTCCCCCATCAAGATCTTCGATGAGATGCCGCAAAGGCAATTCGTTAAAGTGCATGAGGCAGATAACCCATTGTAAGGGTTTTTGTAATTTCATCTCAATATGTTTAATGGCTCCATTTTTCCAGCCAGTATTTGTTGCTGTACCATCGCAACCGATAACTGCAATACCAGATGTATCTATAGCATTGTCTTCGAAGTACCTCACAATGCTGAGGGCTGTATCCTTTCCGGTCTTTGAATCTGGTACTATATGGCAAACATATTTTGAGCCAGGTTCCTCAATAACAGAAATATGTTCTTCTTTTTTCTCTGTTTGGTAGCGTTTACCGTTTCTTTCTTCTAAGTACAGTGTGTTATTTGATCTGCCGTCAAAGTACAAACACTTCGGACCCTCTGCTTGTCGCTCAATAAGCTGCGCTTCAACTAAACTAGCTCTGCATTTTTCTTTCTCACGTCTAATCTTGCTTCGATCAATAATCATAGATGAATTTTCATTAGTGACTAATCCCACATCTTTCAGCACGCTTGAAGCTATGGCTGCTGCTGCTCTGTCAGAAACCCCATACCGATCACATATCCCCCCAGTTGCTGGCAATGACAGACGCATTTGTTTTTTTTTCAGAAACGAAAGACGTTGAGCGTGGGAACTGAAAGGTTGCATCGTGCTGTTCATTGTCACTTTCTTCAAAATGTTTATTTTCTGTTTCAGGAATAGTGCTGAAAGAAGACGAACCTGCAGCAATTTCTATAGAGGAGTGCTGCAGAAGATTACTACGTTCTTTCCTCTGCATTTGTTTTGTCAATCTTTTGATTTCTGTCAAATCTTTGGCTCCAATTTTCCCCTTCCTCAAATACCTTTGTGCATACAGAAACTTGAGTTCTATTACAGGTATTTTTCTGTCTTCAGGGCACCTGCATTGAATGACAACAGGATTGGAGCAAATGCATGCACTAAAAGATTGTGAAATCAATGTGATGATTTTTCCAGTTAAAAAACTTATTTACAACATATGGTACATAATAAAACTGTATGTATACAGAAATCGAACCCGCAATTCGTAGACCAGATTTCAAAAGTGTATTCAGCAGCCAAAATGCAATGATTTTCCATTTATAATATTTTGTTTAAGGTTCAGTTTCTAGATATGAGTATTTTTTAATTTTTTTCAAATCCGAATCATTCAACAGCATGGTGCGCTACATACTTGAGAATCACTACATTCGTCAAATTGGAAAACGGTGAATCTCTAGAAAAAAATTCAACTATCCAATCATTGTTCGTTTCGAAGCTACAATAGTTTGAATTGGTGCATTTCGATTAGCTGTAAGCCCAAAAATTTGAATACTGCTATAATTTCGAATTGAAAAATAACAGAACAGTTGAAATTCTTTTCCAGAGATCCGCTGCTTTCCGACTTGGCGAATGGTATCAGGCGCAAGTACGTAGCACATAGAGCTGTTTAATGATTTGGATTTTTATACAGAATCCAAAAACGCTGATATCTCAAAAATCAAACCTCAACAAAACTTTTCTCCAAACAGAAAATTATTGCATTGTGCCTGCAGCATCATGCCTATAAAGTTCTTCCAGTAAATGATAAAACAATCGGGATACACACAACTCCTTTGGCAGTGTGTATAATTTCATTAAAATCTATGTTACCTTAAAAACTATTCAGTTCATGTTGAAAATAATAAATTATTAATTAACATCAAAGTGATTCGATGATCAGAATAAACGAGCCATCCTTGCGCCAACTTCTCCCATAAATTGTGCGTTCCGCGGACATTTTCAATGCTCAGTATAATAACAACAACAACCAAGATTAAATTTTATATAAGTTTCAGTATTTTAAGCACGGTTGTACTGCCAAGGAACAGCTCCTTCACCCATAAAAAACTCACGGAATTCATCTCTTACAGCTACTGCATATCGGCTACTATTATGATTGTCATTGACCTTGATTTCTTCAAGTGCTGAATCTTCTAGTTCTTGTCTGTAGAATCCAGAAATTGAAATATCTTGATCATCCACATTTCCCACGTTCGCGATGTCTTCTTTTTGCGGGTCATGTTTTCGAAGCCAATTAGGTAAACAGATGATTGCTTGGATCATGGATGTAGTGTTCTCAACCGTTGCTTCAATTGGCTTTTTTAAAATTCTCCACTGACTTACCAGAATACCAAAAGCATTTCCCATGGTTCTACGAGCACAGCTAAGACGGTAATTGAAAATGCTTTTTTCATTATCAAGACCCCTCTTCCAGGATACGGTCGGAGTAGATAATCACTCAATTGGAACGCTTCGTCGCCTACAAGAACGTAGGGTAAAGGTGATCCGTCAACGATCAATGGCTCCGGTTTTGGCAAGTTCATTTGTCTTTTATTGAATTTCTGACCGATTTGGGAATCTCTAAAAATTCCACCATCGCTTCGTCGACCATACGCTCCTATGTCCACAAATGTGAACACATAATTCGCATCGCAGATTGCCATCAATACAACGCTGTGAGTATTTTTATAATTAAAATATGTTGAACCAGCTTCATCAGGACACTGCAATATATATCTTCATGAGGTTCATTTATTCTACATGTCCCAAATGATCTCACCCCAGACAGCACAATGTGCCACTGGAATGTTTATGAAAGGTTTATAAAACCTGGGGGAGGTTTTCTGGACGTTCAGAAAACATCCCAAGAACAATTTTTTGGTGTTAGGAAAGTTGCTCCAATATAAGAATATAAGAACCACTCATTTCAATGATTTATTTTTACAGGGTCATTATGTATTGAACAAACGTTAGGTATACCTAACGTTTACTCTACACTGTGCACAGTGTACTGTTATATGTGAATCAATATTTCTACGAGATATCAATATTTACACGTACCGTGATTACGACATGTTTCCCATCAACAGCACCTATACAATGATTAAAATTCCACTTGTTCTCGAATTCTTTTGCAATATTCAACCAATCCGATGGCCTTAGAGGGTATGGTAATACTTTTCTAAACAGACATGTCCAAATTGCTTTGCATGTTTCTGCAATTATATTACTCGCTGTCGTCACTCCAACAAGATATTGGTAAGATATAGATGTGATGGAGTCCCCCGTTGCTGAAAATCTGTAAGCAGAATATTTTTCAGTTTTCTTCACAGTAATGCAAAGCGTTACCGAAATATATTTTATGAATAGTGGTTTACAATGAAACAAATGGTTTACATGATGCTACCGAGGAGTGCTCCTAGAACAATCCCAAATCCCCCCCCCCCCCCCGATCTAAGTCGCTCCCATTTCAAGACAATCATGAAGCCGTATGTATACAAGGAACTGTTAAATATATGAGTGGATCGTAGCGCTGCTGCCAGAAATGCTCCCTTAATTTTGTTGGCTGGGGTGTATCATCGCAAGCTGAAGAAAGTTCATGATCGTATGTTTGAGGCGCATTATGTTACAAAATATTTAGAGCATGCTTTTTTATTCTCTCTGGAAATATTTTTTTTTAATACCAAGTATTATTACCGTGTCTAATAATATTCGTTCAGAAATTTTGGATTTTTATATGAAAAATGCATTTTTGCGTTGCATGATGCATTATATCCTTTGAAGAACGTATATTATTGATACCATGTAAACCATTGAATGGCTGCAAGAAAAATATATTGGAGTCACTCTTTGCGTGACATTATACATAATATTAGTTTTTATGGTTATGAATTTGCAATTGATGAATAAAAATATAAATACTCACCTCAAAGTCATAGCCAATCGTGCTGTAGCGGATATAGGCTCTCTGATAAAATTTTGTTTAGAAATCGAAGGCCCAACTAAACACAATAGTTGTTCAAATTGAACTGTTGTCATACGTAGATAATTTTCAAATTTTTCTTCATGCGAAGAAAGTGTTGGGAAAACAGCTTCGTAGAATCCATGAACAGGTCGCAATTGATACAACGGATGCACCCAGAAACGTTTTTTTTCATAACTTCTACTCTGTACTCTGATAGATTGATCCAGAAGTAAAGTTGTTATTATCCTGTTTCGCAGAGTTCTTCGTTTCTTCTCTCTTCGAATGATTTTTTCACATTCAGTGATCCACGCCTGGTATTTTTGGATACTACAAATTTTTGTTCACGTATCACGGAACCATTCAAAATGTTAAATTCTGTAAAATTATAAAATTATTCAACACTATACTTAAAATTGTATTATTCAACATAAATTCAATTTTACACAAATATCTATATGATCCTATTCACATTAGTTTACATACCTATTTTAATTTAATTAATAGTGCAAGAGGTTGAATATTATTCAGTGTTGACTAAACAAAAAAATATTCACAATTAGTATTCATTGTTATTAATAATTTGGAATAAAAAGCACAATTGCAGCGATATTTGTGGTTGTTTTTCCGTTTGAACGAGAAATAGTTGGAAATAGTTTCCATGAACAGCTTTAACTCTCAAATCTAGCGTCGTCATGAAGCTTTGACGCTGAATTCTAGAACCTATGAAAATCGCTCGACGCTCAACGCTAGATGCTCGTATGAAATTACAACTTGACGGGCGAAGAGCTGCATATATTGCAGATGTCTTTCAGACGTCTTTTGGACGACTAACTGAAGAATCTTAGAGACAGTGAAGACTGCTGCATAAGATACCTCCAAGATATCCGGTGGAAATCTCTTAGACAATGACAAATTTTTGCTTGTCTGAGCAGTTACACGCATAATAAACATTCACAAATCGAAATCTTGTATTCTTTCATCAATTGTGTTGTCATTTTCATAAGGTAGTTTGTTTTTTTGCACTCTTTATTATCATGCATTTGATTCAACACAGGGGCAGATGGAGATTATTAAATTTCACAAAAAACATCAATATCTTGGTGATACATTTAAGATATCTTCACGAAGATATCGCTGAGGTGTATTGTAAAGATATCTTGGAGAGAAGTTCAAGAAATGAAATTGAGATTTCGAATTTGAGATCGGTGCAAGATGTTTTGAAAACATCCTAATTGGGATATCTCCAGGATACATTTCGCAGATCTCTTTCAGGAATCTTGAAGTTATGAGATGAAGATACTTGAAAGATGCAGCGGTTCCATCCCAGACAACAGAAATTTTTGATTGTCTCAAAGATTTCCACTGGATATCTTGACAGTGTTTTATGTAACCATTTTCACTGTTTCTACGATATCTTTGGTTAAGATATCTAAAAGATGCCTTCAGATGTCTTTTAGACGGCTTTTGGATTACCTACTGTAGATATCTTGGAGACAGTGAAAACTGTTGCATGAGACATCTTTAAAATATCCAGTGAACATCTACTAGACAATGACAAACTTTTGCTTGTCTGGGATATCTTCAAAAAGATATATTCAAGATGTATTGTAGATATATATCTTCGAGATGATTCTCGAGAATGAAATTGAGGTCCCAAATTTAGGATTCATAAAAGATACCTTGATAACATCTCAAGTGAGATATCTTCAGGATACATCTAAGGGATCTCTTTCAAGTATCTTGAGATCATGGAATTCAAATATCTTGCGCAAGATACTGGAAAGATGCAACGGTTTCATATCTGCACAAAGATATCTTCCAGTTGTATCGTAAAGATATCTTCAAGTTAATTTCCAGAGATGAAATTGGGATGCCGAATTTGAGACACACGAGAGTGGTCTTGAAAACATCCGAATTGAGATATCTTTGACACACATTTCAAAGATTTCTTTCAGAAATCTTCAAGTTATGGAACGAAGATATTTTCCGTAAGATACTTGCAATATGCAGCATTTCCATATCTTTACAGAAATATCTTCAAGATGTATCGTGAAGATATCTTTGATATGACTTCGAGAACTGAAATTAGGATGCTAAATTTGAGATGGATACGAGATGTCTTCAAAACTCCTTAATCGAGATATCTGAGGGATACATCTTCAAGATCTGTTCCTGATATCTGAAACTTATGAAGTCGAGATATTTTCCATAAGAAAATTTTGCAGATAATTCTTCTCTGAAATTCGGATCCTGGATGACATTAGATGAAATATTGGATTTATTGCTTGAAAACTCCAGATCTTTTCGTGAAATACATTCTGAGGAGTTTTATACAAACGAAAATTTGGCCATTAGTATAACGTTATAACCGTAAGTGATAATACCCCAATAATATCATCATATGACGCGTTAGCTCAAGCTGTTAAAACCGGTTCTTCGTTATTGTTTACGGCATCTTGAATATATCTGAAAGGGATTTTGAACATAATGATAATAATAATAATAAAGCTTTATTTACATCCTTTACAGAACAAAAGCCGCTCCTTTCGGTGGTAATTGAAGGTTGGCAAAACATTGTTCACTATGTACATTTTTATCAAAACTATTCACAGAATATCTACAAATAAAGTCCATTCAGTAAAGAGTGAATTATAATTTCGGAATTATTTTAGTCCATAATTTTCTGTCTTTTGCTGAAGCACACCAAGCATATCCCACTCTTTGAATAATCTCGTCGATCTTGAACATACCTTTGAGATAATTTTGAGATGTATCGAAGGTATCTTGGATATAACTTTGAGATATATTCAAGATATCATAAAGATTTCCCCACGATGTCTAAAATTAGAATCTGTACGATGTTCTTAATTCCATACAGCAAAAGATTCTTGAAAGATTTATCTCAAAAGACATATTTGAGTTATCCGATTATGTTGCATGAGACACCTTTTATGTATCTTGGAGATAACTTTCCGAAGAAATCTCAAGATATCTCAAGACCCATTCAGATATCTTTAAGATATCTTGAGGACATTTTTTGTTTATTGGGTTGATCTTGTTCTTTTCTCGATATGTACTTTTTTAATATACTTTCTCAACCTCAACAAATGTAAAAACAATAGGGAATTTGAATGGTGGTTCAAAACACTCATTAAGAAAAATTCATTTTTTTTTCAATAGTTTTTAGAGTATAATATCAAACACTTCGCTTGAGACCACTGATACAAATGAAGCATTGGGATTAGGGGTTCGTTTGCGATCACGTGGTACTCTTCGCGCTGGTGTGGGGTTGAAATCATATCTCGTCGACAGTTCACTGGACCACTAGGGAGATTTACTGATGAATCAGTAAAACATATTTTTACTGGTCGAAACAGTGACATTTTCACTAATTCAGATGTAGAGAACAGAATTTGATCCATTTAAGAAATAATCCCTGGTGAAAATGAAGCGTTGAAGCGCAACGAACACGCAAGCGAAGAGTCATCTAAACTTAACAAAGAGTCACCTGAAAGTGAACGTAATTTAGGAGGGAATTGGAACATTCCCACGTTTCATTTGTTTCAATATCTACTTCCTCCGCTTCACCAGAGATTGTAGTAATTCTCTAGTTTTTTCAAGCGCCCGCCAGGCCTTTGCGAGGGATTTTTGAGGCCTGGCAAGCTCTTGCGATTGCCTAGAGAATCACTAGACTGATTTCCACGGGGCCCCATATGAGCTTTATATGGGTGTCCTTGACTCAGAGAAATCAGGCTGAATATCAGCAACCCGACCGGCCCCTTAGTGACTAAGTTTAGGACATCCTAAGTTTGGATACCCAGTGTAAGCCCATACTGGGCCTATATTCAATACAGGATGCCCGGAAAAGTTTCCACATGGGGTGTTTTTATGAATTTAATTCCGAACACTTTGTTGCAAAGAAGTATACTCAGATGGGAATTCTCGTATACTTCTTAGGATTGCCAAAAATCCTAGATGAAAGTAGATCTCGGAATACCGTATCCACCAGTTTACTAACCAGACAGAACAATTTTCTTATTGCCTCAAAGATTTCCACTGGATGTCTCAGAGATGACTTATGCCATGATATTCACTGTCTTTAAGATATCTCCGGATCAGGAATCTAAAAGATGCCTTCTGTAATAAAACATGGATATAACCCCTCCCCCAGGCGCGAATTCAGAGGGGGGGCGGTAGGGGCAATAACCCCTCCCAAGCCAATCAAATATGTTCCGGCAATGGGGAGTTTTTGTATTCCTACGATCTTTATTTTTCTCAAAGTTCAAATAAGTACTTTTCGCCTCCCCCCCCCCCCCAAGACAGATCTCTGGGTCCGCCCCTGCCCTCCCCTCCTCTCTACCCCCTTCGCCGTTATTCGGAAGGGGGATTCAATTGAAGTAATGATATTATTCTATACAGTGGGAATTATTGCGATATAACGGGACGGTGTCGACAGATTTATTTAGGGCGATTTGAGGGAAAAATGGACTTTCTGATTCGCTTCAAGCTATATCAAGGAGGGGAGGGGGTATATTTTTCTCCAATAAAAACCTCAATATAATACCACAAACCAAAAATCAGCTTGATCGGACAATAATCGAGCGAACTCGAATATTTTGAAATATCCTTGAATTTTCGATGAAATTCAAAAACTTTAAACGAAATGCGCGAGTTGAAGATCTTATCCGATTTCAAAATTTTTTTTTTTCCTGAGTTCGTCTTGAAGAGTAGCAACTTTTCCGCACTATTACGATTCGATTCAGAGACTTTTTTGTTTTTTACTCCACCCTAATATACACACCATTGGCCATGTCTATTCGCGATATATATCCTTCGTCATAATCTGTATTTTTTAATTGAATTTTAATGATTTGTTGAGTGCGAGGATAGATCATGTATGTTTGAGCGGTTTGAATGAAGGGTATTTTTAATTCGTTCAATTCTAAGCAATTTTCTTCCCAAATAATTCTTGTTTTTCGTTTCGGTAGAAAAGGTACTCCGATTATACCGTCGTTTCCAATAGGAAAGTCATCGGGTACTACGTGAAAGTTCGTTACATATCCAATAAATTTCATATCGAATTTCCCTATGGTAGGGACCGTTTCTGGAGAAATTCTGGATAAGTGGAGGACTTCCTCGGTATTTATGAGAGTGAGGTCTTTTATTACATTTTCTTCAATTAAACATACTCCTGCTCCCGAATCTAATAAGAAGGTGACGATTCGCGAACCTATTTTCACTTTGATAGCTGGGGAGTGTTGTTCTAAGGCTAGTTTGAAATTGGCTGTTCCACAATGTCTTCTGCGTGGATCATCGCGTAGTGAACATTCTGATGCGGACGCGTGGTGTTTGAATTGTGAGAAGGAATTTGGTTTCGATTTCCAGCCTCCCTCTGAGGGAGGCTCTGGGAGTTTCCCGAGCTCCTTATATTTTGAGCGTCTCTTCGGACACTACATTCGTCAATTGTGTGAGAATTATTCTTACAGGAGGGGCAAAATTTTCCACTAGTATTTGGTGATTTTAATTTAAAACAAGTTTCCATGGAGTGACCCATTCTCTTGCAGAATCGACATTGCATCGTGTTTCTCGTATTTCGTGTGATAATCTCTGGACAATTTTTTGCTTCATGTCCTTTTCTTTCGCAATATTGACATGAAGTAGAATTTCTCCATTCTTTAGCAAAATGTCCCATTTGGTTACATTTTGGACATGGTCTATGCAAAGGGCAACGTTCAGTTGTATGATCAATTGAATTACATTTCTGGCATCTTCTCGGCTGCACCGCTCGGATAGGTGCATAATATCTACACTCGTCCGCTCGATGTCCGATTTTCTTACAAATTTGACAGGTGTCTGCGTTCCTTCGGACAGAATCTCGACATTCCCGTGCGGTATGTCCTCGTTTGTTGCAATTTGTGCATCTCGAGGCGTCACGACTTCTACATACGTTGGCTTCGTGTCCATATTTTTTGCATATTTGACACTGTAGTTGAGTGTTATCATTTGATTTCCTGTATTCATTACATTGAATCGCAGTATGACCGTCACGACTACAAATTTGATATCGCGTAAATTTTTCATTTTTGTCTCTGTTCAAAATCGGACAATCATCTGATTTGTGTCCGAATTTATCACGGAGTACACATTCTTCTTCTTTGAGTGATAGAGTTCTTAATTGTTTTTGAACTGCAATTCCTTTTTCAAGGGCTTTTGGTCCGGCGACGTTGAGATTTTCTCTTTCAGTCATCAGAGCGAAGATTTCTTGTTTCAACCCTCGCACGAAAGGTTTACAGACGGCGGTTGCAAATTCTTCTGTTTTTTCAGCAGATATAGCGTTGTCATTTTCATTTTTATACGCTTCTATTATTCTCGAACCCAATTTCCTAGTTCGACTGAAATAAGAAGCTGCATCTTCGTGTGTTTTTTGACATAGAGTTCCCAATTTGCCAATGAGTTCTATACTCGGTTCACGGGTGGGATAAATTCCTTTCAATACGTTGAGTAATTCCTCGATCGTCACAGGATTTGGACTGCGAACAATATGTAATGCTCCATCTGTTAATTTTGAGCCAATCAATGTGGTTAGATTTCTCTCCATTGCAGGATTGATGAGTAATCTTGCATCATTGCAGGCGGCAGCGAACTCGCTGAAGTTACATCCATCTCGAGTTCCAGAGAAGAGAGGGATCAACGATACCGCGTTTTGAATTTTAATATACTGGTCTCCCATTTTGTCTGGTGAATTTGTAGTCCTTTGGAGTACAATAAGTTTTCCTTGACGTTTTTTTGCAGTTTTCACAACAATTTTCCTTGTAGTATTTCTGATAAGTCGCTTTATAGTTCCTTTGGTGATTCCCCTAGTGAGTTTTCTTATAGATCGTTCATTAGGTTTTTCGATTTCTTCCTTAGTTTTTTCAGTCTCTAAGAACGTAGAGATTGAATTTACATTGGTTCCACCAGTAGCTTCGTTTTCTTTGAGAAGAGTACTACTTAGAAACTGGTTTGGTATTTCTTTTTCGTTCTCGATAGAAGTTCCACTCAATTGGCCAGCGAGAATTGTATTTTCAAAATCGCTTCCGTTCGAACTATCTTCTTCCTTTTTGTTTGCAGTTTTGTTCTCGGTAGTTCCTTTTTTTTCTGGAGTATGCGCGTGTTTGCAAGATGATGAAAGAGGGTCTTCAATATTGTCAAACTCGTCTTTCTTCTCTCCTCCTTCTATTGGGTCTAAGGTTTTTTGGTTCAAAGATTAATGCCTGACATTTACCTTGTTCAAGGTGAAGAAAAGAGAATTTATAATCCTTTGTTAATGGAATTGTTTATTCGCGATAGCTCGGTTGTTTGCGAAGAGATTTATTTATTTGAGAAATTCGATTGGTTCCTTGTTAAGGGATCGCGTTAGTCTAGTGTTATCTAGTAAGTTACTAGATTTTACTTGATTACCAAATCGTAATTGGTTTATCCTCCAAAATATGTGCATATATATATATGCGTAATCATTTACCGTTTCGTATTATTCACTCTTTATTCTCAGCACACAAGCGAAATATTAGCATTCAACACTTCAAAATTGTTCGGAATACTCATCAATAATTCCTCGTAATGTGATTGACTTTTCGCTAGCAATTTACTGGATTTTCCAAGACGCGTGGACACGTAACGCAATGCGAACGCACCACTCTTGAACACGTGCGTTCTCAAGTCTCGTGGACTCGGAAAGCAGACGAAAACAAACTGGCAGCGTCTATTGTTTAGACACGTGAAACAAACCGGCAACGTAACCGCGTATCAAAATATTGATATCGAGGATCGCGAATGATGAAATGTGTTAAAAGTGAGTGTGTTTCAACCTAAAAGTACAACGATTCCAGGGTTACATCACAGGACCGTGTTTTTCGTCGCAAGGCAGCTGACATCAGATAAGTATCAGAATTTTTGAAAATGATAATAAGAACTATTTCTTTGTTTGAAAATTTTGAACTCTTTTCACAGCAACTCGGACGCAGGAAGGATGTCGAGGTACTTCAATGTTTTGAGAAAATCTTCTACTTGCCTCAAATCCAGTAAGTTCAACTAAAAACAGTATACAAGGTGAGTATTGATATGCATGTAAAACTATCAAATAGACTCCAACGTTGAATTTTTCAAAGAATTTACCAACTATGTATTTCATTAAAATCAAAAATTTCATTCCACTATTGATAAAAATGTGAAGAATTCATTTCACGATAGTAGTTGTATACGCAATACTCTCATTTAATGGTATTGCGAGTATAGAAAAGGTAGTGTAGTAGAATCTCATGAATTGTGTACACTCACCTTCACTTAAAAACCATCTTTCGTCAACTAATATATCAATGCAATGTAATACAATGTATGTTTATCGTCCACAGCATTTAGGATCAGAATACCAAAGAGCCAGAGGACAATTGGTGAAGAAACGTCCAAGAACAGGGTCGTTCAAGATGAGAGACGACTAAAGCGCATCAGAAATATGAAGTTCTAGATGTCTAGCGACAAGTATAGAAGGAATTTCTGGTTATCCGTCCACAATCCAAGTTACATATTCTTATCGTAAGTCAACTTCCATCAGGATGACCTTCGGAGGAGGAATTTAGTCTAAATTCATTCAAGAACATTCAAAATCTATGTTATTGGTAACGATAAGGGTTTGAAAATGGTGAGAATAAGGAATGAATTATCTATTTATGTCTTGTTACAAGGTATTTAGTTTTTGAGAATGATTTCATTTAGTTTAGTTTCATGTGTTGTTGTTTATACACATGTACTTGAACAAGAGGTTCAAGACGATGATTTTTCTGATGGAATTTGAGTAGTTGAACTTTTTATAAATGTTGTTTATATAAGTTTTTCAAAAGTATTCACGGTTTTTAAACAGGTTTTACTCATACATTCTCCTTACAGGGTTCCGTCAAGCTCACGATAACTCTTTGGTACCTTGGAAGTACTATATCAGAGGTTATCGAGCATCAGGGAAAGATTTTAATTCAGATTGGCTTCGGATAGGAGTAAACTCTCTATCTCCTTCAGCGCACTTCCTGTTCTAGGTTCAGGAACACTAAAGTTTCTATCCTACAAGATGGAAAAGTGCACGTTATTCCAGGAGGATTATTCTGTTGACGCTAAGTGCTTCAAAAACAACAGCAAAAGTGTATCGGAGTGTTAATTTGAAAAGAAAATCCAGTGATCTGTGCTTCGAGTGAAATGTGGTTTGTGATTGTGAAGTAACGAATAGTGGGAATCATTTAGGAGTGAGATTTCTCTTCGAACTTGTAGCTTATGTGACGAAATCGTTTTTTTTTATTATTTCTTATACTTATGTGAACGTCTCATATCTATGTTTCACACATAAATACCATGCTCGATATGTATATTCGTGCGTATATCTCACATGCATATTTTATGCATGATTATCCCATGAGTATTCCATATTATATCATATATGCATATTCATGTAAGTATCTCATATATGAGTATTCGATGTAATATTCAATATGCATGTTCATGTGAACATCCTACATGCATTCCATATAATATCCTATATGTGTATTCATATGAGTGTCTTATACATGAATATTCTATGGATCTCGTGTGCATGTTTTATGTACAATGTCCAATAAGCATATTCATGTGAATATCTTGCATGCACTGCATGTAGTATTCAATATGCATATTGTTACGAATATATCGTACATAAATATTCTATATAATGTTCAAAATATATATATATTCATACAAATATCTCGTATGTGTATTCATAATATTCAATGTGCATACTCATGTGAATGCCTCCTGCATGAATGTCTTATATAATATTCAATGTGCATATTTATACAAGTATCTCGTATGCTTATGTTCTTATTCCCTTTATTATATGCATGTGATTGAACATTCTATATAACATCATCTAAATTAAGCATTAAATATCAAGAAACTAAAAGAATTTTCAATCAGAAATCAAAGATCCAAATTCATATGAAGGCATACTTCGATTATATGTTTCAAGATTCAATTCGTAATTTTGTACAAATATCATGGTAAGAGAAATGCACTGTAACTCCATAGATATCTTTTCAACATGATCGACGCAAGTTAGAACGTGTCCACCATAGAGTCGCAATGCGTCATGAGTTCACTAAGCGAACCTATTATCTATAATGCCAAAGTGCATTTTTCTAATCTACCAAAACAAGTCCACCATGATGGATTTTCATGGTATAAAAACCCATGCATTGGGCCTAAAAGTCAGTCTCTGCTCCAGCTATCAACTCGTCGCTCAACTTCTAACTTCGTGTTCAAATTCAAAGTGTTTTCAATTCAAAGTGTTTAAAATTATTTCAATGCAAGGTGTTTCAAGTTATTTCGATCTGAAGTGTTTGAGTCTTCAAGTGTTCCAGTTTTAAGTATATTTACGAACTTTATTAAGTTTCAAACCTCATTCAACTTTCTGTGCTTCATCATTTTGGGAACTTTTACTCTCGTAAGTTATTCGTTAAACTTGTGAATAGCTGCACTAAAAGTTCATTCCAGATGAATATTCGTATACATATGTGCATATACTGACCTCCGATTTTCACCCAAGTGTCAAAGATTAATGGTTCGTGGGAAACATCATTGGTTGAGAATTTCACAAACATTAATTGGAGACAGTTAAATTACCCTTTGTGAAAAACATCATTGGTTGAGGATTTCACATGCATCAATAAATTTATTCAATTGATATTTGTGGGAAACATCATTGGTTGAGAATCCCACAAGTATTAATGAATTTGTTTATGTTGATTGTTTATGGAAAACATCATTGGTTGAGGATTCCATAAATAATCATAATATTCCAAATTTTACACTTGTAATAGATCATTTTTCTTGCAAGTTTAAATTGGAAGACCCGATAACCCTGATATTATAAGATGAGGTCAATATATGTACACTAGTGAAATATGACTGACATAGAACAAAAAATAAATTATTTAAAAGGTGTTATTGAAATAAAATAGAAAGTCCTACTAGAAAACAAATTAGATTCAAAGAAGCAATTTAACGTGTGGAAGAATTTGAAGCAGGCACAAGAGAAATTAAATGAACTATTAATAGAAAAAGAGAGTGAGAATTCAAAACCCATTGATAAACAGGAATCAATAGTCAAATGCAGGAATTGTGAAATCAATAAAGTTGAATTCTTTAATTGCAAACGTTGTGTGAAACATCTGGATAAATATATCCAACTCCATAGTGATGAATTAGAACAAAGAGATCTGACCTATGAGGAATTGATGTACATTTACGTGAATAAAGCCCTGTTTTGAATTCTCTCTTCCAATTATTCCTCCATGTCGGATTTAGAGATATTCAGGAGATTTATCTTTGTAAATGGAAAAATTAAATTCAACCAAAACCTATTGAAGGAAAATAAATTAGACAACCAAACATTGTACAATATTCGCCTATCGCTCGAGAGAAATATCTCCAGATCCAACAGACTCCAAGAGTATTTATATTCAAAAATTGAGAAGTTGGTGAACTACCGAATTAAGTTCATCAAAAGGTTCAACCAAATCAATTGTTTAGCTGCAATAGATTTCCCAGAAGTCGAAACATATTCTCGTCCCTGTAATACTAAATGATCGCGTTATACAATTCGATATTCCAAACACTATCCAAGTTCTCAACATTGAATAATTATTTTTAAGTATTAATTTTGTATCGACTGTAACACACTATTTAAAAATCATTTCAGTAATGTATCAATTGTATTTCATTCTTTCATCTTCATTACATTTCAATATTGTTCCACAAGAATATATCAAAAATCTGTCAACTGAAATGTTACCTATTTGCAATGTCTCAGATATATTACAAAAGAAACATTACAATGAAATATTTCATAAATGTTCTTGAAATATTTCAAAAATAATTCAGAAATCTTGTATTGCAATGTGAGATTAGTGGACATTGCAATATTTGTGAGAGGACTTTGAAATCTCAGTACGACATGCAGCAATATTACAAGGATATTCCAATATCTCGAACGTTAGATTTCTGCGGTCGTAATGAAATCTCCGATGCTCTATGGGTTGGATGACTGTTGGATACAGAAATATTTATACATCGGTGACTGCGAAAATACAATGTATTATGTCTCAGTTATGCATGGAAAATCGAGAAATTTGTTGACAGCACCATTCCATTGCACACTGTATTATACTAAATATATATTATTATTATTATGATTATTATTAATATAATGTATTTTAGGTAACATACCTATTACATGGAAGATGTCTATTATATGACTTCATATAATAATTGTTCCTTAATTGCTAATTTGTTTTTGTTTTACACATATATCGCAAATAGCTTGAATCAGTTTCTTTGAGTTCTGACAGTCTATACGTTTGTAACTATAGTATATTCTTATGCTCTTATAATCCCAACTATTTTAGTACGGTTCTTAATTTATTCGTTCAGATAAAGATCTCTTATCTTTACTATTTTCGAAATGTGGTGCGCCACTAACAAATAATTGTTTATTCCCTTTACATTTAATATTTCCTGAACAGTGAGTGCATCAAAATTCTCTGGTCTGCAAGGTTTGTAGATAGGACATTTTTTTAGTAAGTGCTCTAGTGATTCTGGTTCTTCCAAGTTACAAATTAGACATTCATTCGTTCCTAAAATTTTGTTAAAGTTGTTCTCTTTATCTGTTATTAGTAGTGTTTGTTTACCCGCAAGCCTGATTTGCGCTAATGACCTTTTAACATACATGGGAGTGTTAAGTAATTCCTATTAAGTAATTTTCGGTTTCATGTTTTCCTAAATTTTTGATTTCTCTATACATAGGTGAATAGCCAGAGCACATTGCCCGTTCCATATCTTTCACCCAATTCTTGATGTTCACTACTTCTAAGATTTCGTTCAATTTGCCTCTTATATCCGTTGGGTTTGAATTTAACCAAAGGTCTTCAAATCCTAGGTCAACTAACCATACTCTCAACTGTGTGCACCAATTATATTTGATATTGCCTTCCCCTTCCTCGTCTGAAAGTCGTAATTCATTATAGCATTTCTTTGGGAATCTCATTTCGTCCATGTTGATGATTTTCAACCAGTAAGTAATTGTTCTTTTTAACACTAAGTTTTCTAAGCTCGTTCTTCCCGTTTCCAATCTGATGAGATATCCCGGAGTGCATTTTGGAACCCGTAAGAGTGCTTTGAAGAAATATGTTTGGGCTTTTTCTATTGTGTCTAACTGTCGCTGACCCCAAATCTCTGATGCGTACAGTAAGGTTGATAAAGCTATTGATTCGAAGAGTTTTTATCTTCTCATCCCACCCTTGACTTTGAGCTTTTATTAGCAATTTCCAAATTACTCCAATAGCTATTTTAGTTTTTGTTAATAGTTGATCTGCCGTAGTTCTAAATCTACCTGATGGCGTAAATGTCATTCCTAAATACGTATATTTATTTACAATTTCGATTGGTTTACCGCGGTATCTGATTTTCCTCAATTGTTTTAGTTTACCCCCTTTCCTAAAGATCATGATCTTAGATTTCTCCGTGTTGACTTCAATATGATTTTCTTCACAAAACTCCGATAAGGTGTCCATCATCCTTTGTAATTCGAGTATATGATCTGATATGAGCACCAAATCATCTGCGAACATCAATGATTCCATTTTGTCTATTATTTTATTGTGTCCCTTTCCCAGAAAGTAAGTATCGATGTCACTTAGCAGCAGTGAAAAGAGGGTGGGGCTTAATGGGTCGCCCTGCAATACTCCCTCATTTACTCTCATTTCTTTAGTATAACCTTGATTATGTTTCACCCTTATTGTTGCCCTATCATAATAGTTTTTTACAATTTCAATTCAATTTGCACTTAAACCTGCGTTATACAGTTTATGCCAAAGTACTTCATGGTTAATGAGGTCAAAAGCTTTCCTAAAATCAATAAATGCCACGAATAATTTGCCTTTGTTTTTAGTCAAAGCATGGTTAATTTTAGTTCGAATAATGAACAAATTATCTTGACATGACCTTTGGGTCTGAATCCCATCTGTCCCTCAGGTAGTATATTATTCATTTCTGACCATTTAATAATTCTGTTATTGAGAATTGAAGTAAATATTTTGGCAATCGTATTGATCGAACCGATACCTCTATAATTAATTATGTCCTTCGAATCACCTTTCTTATGAAATAGTAGTATTTTTGTACTGCTCCAGGAATCAGGAGTTTGTTTCTCCTCAAATGATCGATTAAGAAAATTCAGCAAATAGGGCATACATTCTTGTGGCAGATTTTTGTAGACACTGTTCGGTATGCCATCCAACCCTGGGGCTTTATTAGATTTTGTTCTGGTTATTGCTGATATCAATTCGCTCTTTTCAATCTGTCTATCTGAAAACGGATGCCGCACATCATGAAAAGTTATCTCCTTGCGCAATGTGCTTCTATAGAAATCTGTATAATATTTTTCAATGCTCGAGGTTTCTATGTTCATTCCGCTTTGACTAGAACCTCTGAGTTCTTTAATTAGCTTCCAGAATTCTCGGCTGTCCCTAACGTTCCCTATTTTCATACTCAATTCCTTATTATATTCCTCTTTTTCCTTTTCAATTAAATTAGTGAGTTTTTTCTTTTGAGCCAGATATTTTTCCTTGAGAAACATTTTGTCACTTTCCGATTTACGCCATTCTTTATATGTTGACTTTATATTTTTTCTCAACTCGTAGCAATTTTTGTCGAACCATGGTTTATTTCTAATCTGTGAATTTTTTCGTTTCGTATTTATTTGAATCATATTGAGTTTATTTGCAGCATCAGATATTAATTCCGTAATTTCAAATTTATGATTTTCTTCACTTCCATCTAAATCCCATATCATGTCCCTTACAACTCTTTTATAATCTTCAGTTCTATCCCTTGACCACAAAAATCTCAAGTCAGGCGTTATATTTGAGTTTTCTAGAAGTATCCAATCCTGCTCAGAAGGAGCGCGTTCAGTGAATAATAATTGTGTTGCCAAGTGATCCGAATTCCCAATATCAATAATTCTGAAGTCTTTCAGTGCTTGCAATGTATTTATCCCCGTCCATATGAGGTCAATAGTACTACTTCCCCTCTTGTTTATAAAAGTAAAATTCCCTGCCTCATCACTAGGGCTTCTTCCGTTCAGAACAACGAATCCCAGCCCTTCCATTATCTCTATAAGTATCCTGCCTTGTTTATTTATTGTTTTATCTTTATTATTTCTAATATCACTGAAATTCGTATCATTCATAGTCTCATTGTCAACTTGATTTAGATCTCCTATTCTGCAGTTGAAGTCTCCCTCTATGATATAATGATAGTCATATTCTTCTTTTAAGCTAATCAATACTTCGTTTAACGCTAGCAGTCTTCCTTCACAGTAATTATCTCTAATGTAAACATTTGCTATGATGAATTTGTTATTGTTTATATTACATTTCATGACTATCCACGAGACATCTTTGGTTAGTATAATTACATCAGTTATTATTGTTTCGTTTATTAGCATAAACAACCCTCCACTCGCTCTTCCTAACAATTTTTTTTTGGTTGCTTGGCTACATATAATCTCATATTCTTTGAATAAGTTTGGGACATAAAGATTTTCCCCCGTAACCCACGATTCACATCTACAAATAATAGCTTCGTTTTTCATTGCCTCGAAATCTGCTTCACCCATTTCAGTTAGATTTTTCATCCCATGTAAATTCCAAAGAATTATACTCACATTAGGATTATCCTCACTACTCTTACTTATTTTGTTGACTTCCGCGAATTCACTTAGAGTTCCTAAATTAACTAGATTTACGTTATTGGCTTCCTCTTCCATTCCTTCCTCTCCTTTGTGTAGATTTTTTTCAATCCTCGGTCGATCTCATGTCCGTTCCCACGTTTTCCTCTGACGATCTTCAAAAGAACCTCCTATTTTCCTGCTCGATTAAACCGCCGTTTTTCCAAATCCAGCACTTATCTCCCGCATAGAGTTTTCTAATTGCAATCTTGGTTTTTTGTCCTTCATGTTTTTCTTCATTGGCTTTTTCTGTGGTCTTTCTTTGAATTTTTACTTCTTTTTTAGTCAAGTCATTATTTATAAAAATCTTTTCTTCTCCCAACAGCTTCTTGTTCTTCATTATTTCACATTTGGAATCCCACGTATCCAGTTCCGCTATATATAAAGTCTCGCCTTTGAATTTTGATATTTCCCCCGATTCTTTAACTTTGCATGTTACTTTAACCTTGTCCTTTAAGAAATTTTCTAATTTTTCCGTCACGCTCCCATTGATGTCATTGAGCCCTTTCATTATGATGTTATTTTTTCTCAAATTCATCTCCGTCGTATCAGCGATTGCAACTTATCTGAATTTCATATTATCCGTGGCGCGGTAAAATTGTCGCGATGAATTCAGGTTATTCACAGCCTCAATTTTGGTTTGAATTTCAATTTCTGAGCATGTATGCAAATTCCTATTATTATTATAACTGAGTAGACCGATTGAACTCCATTCCAATCAGGAAGTGTGATTTCGGGTTATGATTTCTATTCAAATTAGCAATACGCAAATCGCAGATAATTATATATTATAGTGTCAAATACACGGATTCAGTTTCAAAGTGCCGTCATCACAGTTTTCAAATGCAAAAATCGGAAACAAATTTGGAAAAAATTCTTTTATACTGAAGTTATTATATTAGTATTTTGAAGTGATTCGAAGTTTTACAATACATATCACTCAATAACGAGTTATTGGTCAATTTTCGATCATTCTCAAACCAAAATAATTGTCCAATAATTGCCAAACTGAGGGTCACATTATTTCACAGCTGATGGCAGCACCTGTGTCCATATCATCGACCTGCAATTGGAAAATCCAATGGTCCACTGAAATTGATCAATTATTGGTCGCCAATGTGGACAGAAGCATGGACAAATATTGATCAATTCCACCGAATCTCATTGTGTGATGACTGACCAGTTATTTATCAGCTTTGGTTGGCTGGGTATATTATTCGTGCCCATATCATTGCTACAGTGGGAATTGAATTCTATCCGACATACTCAATTTAGAGCTTTATGAACAATGTTCCAATGTATTGTAGCGAATCAGGATATGAACCAGCCTGTGGGGGATGCAGGGGAGATCGAAGACGTTGAGATGGATGAAGCAGGTGAGATATTGGGGGCAATGCAAAAGGTTGCTACAATCGTGGAATTCCAGCGAGATCTACCAATCATATGTCTACATTAGATGGAATGGAGGGAAATACCTGATGTAGCAACCATGATGTGATGACATGAACCATTGCTTCAGAGCGATGACAATTTTAATGATAATTAATTCTTCTGCAGACGCAGGACCTGCTCGACCACGAGCTCCTCGGAGGTTCAGGGGGCAGGGATATCACAGGGGCGTGGATCGAGCGAAGCGCGGTTTGCTGGAATTATTCCAGATCATGAATGAGGTGTGTGAGGACACGGCGAGGAGGAGGTTCAGGAACAGTAGGGGTGGGAGAAGAGGTAATGGGGGAAGGAGGAATAGGCGGAATGTATAGAAGGAAGTGTGGGGGACATGGAAATGTTTGATGATATGCATGTAAAGTTGATTCAAAATATATATCCTTGAAAAAATGTGACTAGACGTACAACGTATTTATTCATGGAACCATTGATATGCACACGTATGCAGGTTACCTACATTCCTCCATGGAAAATAATAACAGAGGATTGAACATCAGAAGTGAATCTGCGGAAGGTCGATACTTGGGAACCTGAAAGAATGATGGACCATGATATGGGAGGTTTTGACTGATGACCAGGGAGCACAAACTGCCTTGAAAGGGCTACTTCGAAAGTTGGATTCTCCAGCTGTTTGACTGAACGTTGACAGTTTTGTACAACTCAGTTCTTTTCATGGTCAGCGAAACGATGGAATATGGATGACATTGAGCTTTGCTCAACCCAGATGGATGGAGCATAGATATATTGAAGACTTCGGGTGACACCTGAAAGGACAAACGATTTATCTCGAGGGAACATGCACAATTTGCCTTTTTTTGTCATTTGGAAGCTCCCGAAATTTGAAAAATTACAGGATCAGGAGTTTCAAAATGCTCTATCTCATCCGGATTTAGGGTACAAACGATGATACTCGGTGAAATCATACTCTGGCATGTGGGGATCATTGTCATCCACGCAGAATTTTTGCCGGACTCTCCTAAGTCATTTTATAGCTCCCGAAAGTTGAAAAATTACACGATTAGGAGTTTCAAAATGCTGTATCTCATCTGGATTTAGGGTACAAACGATGATACTCGGTGAAATCCTACTCTGGCATGTGGGGATCATTGTGATCCAGGCAGAATTTTTGCCGGACTCTCCTAAGTCATTTTATAGCACCCGAAAGTTACGAAATTACAACTTTTTTGACTTCAAATGCTGTATCTCATCTGGATTTAGAGTACAAACGATGATACTCGCTGAAATCATACTCTGGCATGTGGGGATCATTGTGATCCAGGCAGAATTTTTGCCGGACTCTCCTAAGTCATTTTATAGCTCCCGAAAGTTGAAAAATTACAGGATTAGGAGTTTCAAAATGCTGTATCTCATCTGGATTTAGGTCACAAACGATGATACTCGGTGAAATAATACTCTGGCATGTGGGGATCATTGTCATCCACGCAGAATTTTTGCCGGACTCTCCTAAGTCATTTTATAGCACCCGAAAGTTCAAAAATCACAGGATTAGGAGTTTCAAAATGCTCTATCTCATCTGGATTTAGGGTACAAACGATGATACTTGGTGAAATCATACACTGGCATGTGGGGATCATTGTGATCCAGGCAGAATTTTTGCCGGACTCTCCTAAGTCATTCTATAGCTCCCGAAAGTTGAAAAATTACACGATTAGGAGTTTCAAAATGCTGTATCTCATCTGGATTTAGGGTACAAACGATGATACTCGGTGAAATAATACTCTGGCATGTGGGGATCATTGTCATCCACGCAGAATTTTTGCCGGACTCTCCTAAGTCATTTTATAGCTCCCGAAAGTTGAAAAATTACAGGATTAGGAGTTTCAAAATGCTCTATCTCATCCGGATTTAGGGTACAAACGATGATACTTGGTCAAATCATACTCTGGCATGTGGGGGTCATCGTCATCCACGCAGAATTTTTGCCGGACTCTCCTAAGTCATTTTATAGCACCCGAAAGTTACGAAATTACAACTTTTTTGACTTCAAATGCTGTATCTCATCTGGATTTAGAGTACAAACGATGATACTCGCTGAAATCATACTCTGGCATGTGGGGATCATTGTGACTCAGGCAGAATTTTTGCCGGACTCTCCTAAGTCATTTTATAGCTCCCGAAAGTTAGAAATTACACGATTAGGAGTTTCAAAATGCTGTATCTCATCTGGATTTGGGGTACAAACGATGATACTCGCTGAAATCATACTCTGGCATGTGGGGATCATTGTGATCCAGGCAGAATTTTGCCGGACTCTCCTAAGTCATTTTATAGCTCCCGAAAGTTAGAAATTACACGATTAGGAGTTTCAAAATGCTGTATCTCATCTGGATTTAGGGTACAAACGATGATACTCGGTGAAATAATACTCTGGCATGTGGGGATCATTGTCATCCACGCAGAATTTTTGCCGGACTCTCCTAAGTCATTTTATAGCTCCCGAAAGTTGAAAAATTACACGATTAGGAGTTTCAAAATGCTGTATCTCATCTGGATTTAGGGTACAAACGATGATACTCGGTGAAATAATACTCTGGCATGTGGGGATCATTGTGATTCACGCCGAATTTTTGCCGGACTCTCCTAAGTCATTTTATAGCTCCCGAAAGTTGAAAAATTACAGGATTAGGAGTTTCAAAATGCTGTATCTCATCTGGACTTACGGTACAAACGATGATACTCGCTGAAATCATACTCTGGCATGTGGGGATCATTGTGATCCAGGCAGAATTTTTGCCGGACTCTCCTAAGTCATTTTATAGCTCCCGAAAGTTAGAAATTACACGATTAGGAGTTTCAAAATGCTGTATCTCATCTGGATTTAGGGTACAAACGATGATACTCGGTGAAATAATACTCTGGCATGTGGGGATCATTGTCATCCACGCAGAATTTTTGCCGGACTCTCCTAAGTCATTTTATAGCTCCCGAAAGTTGAAAAATTACACGATTAGGAGTTTCAAAATGCTGTATCTCATCTGGATTTAGGGTACAAACGATGATACTCGGTGAAATAATACTCTGGCATGTGGGGATCATTGTGATTCACGCCGAATTTTTGCCGGACTCTCCTAAGTCATTTTATAGCTCCCGAAAGTTGAAAAATTACAGGATTAGGAGTTTCAAAATGCTGTATCTCATCTGGATTTAGGTCACAAACGATGATACTCGGTGAAATAATACTCTGGCATGTGGGGATCATTGTCATCCACGCAGAATTTTTGCCGGACTCTCCTAAGTCATTTTATAGCACCCGAAAGTTCAAAAATCACAGGATTAGGAGTTTCAAAATGCTCTATCTCATCTGGATTTAGGGTACAAACGATGATACTTGGTGAAATCATACACTGGCATGTGGGGATCATTGTGATCCAGGCAGAATTTTTGCCGGACTCTCCTAAGTCATTCTATAGCTCCCGAAAGTTGAAAAATTACACGATTAGGAGTTTCAAAATGCTGTATCTCATCTGGATTTAGGGTACAAACGATGATACTCGGTGAAATAATACTCTGGCATGTGGGGATCATTGTCATCCACGCAGAATTTTTGCCGGACTCTCCTAAGTCATTTTATAGCACCCGAAAGTTACGAAATTACAACTTTTTTGACTTCAAATGCTGTATCTCATCTGGATTTAGAGTACAAACGATGATACTCGCTGAAATCATACTCTGGCATGTGGGGATCATTGTGACTCAGGCAGAATTTTTGCCGGACTCTCCTAAGTCATTTTATAGCTCCCGAAAGTTAGAAATTACACGATTAGGAGTTTCAAAATGCTGTATCTCATCTGGATTTGGGGTACAAACGATGATACTCGCTGAAATCATACTCTGGCATGTGGGGATCATTGTGATCCAGGCAGAATTTTTGCCGGACTCTCCTAAGTCATTTTATAGCTCCCGAAAGTTAGAAATTACACGATTAGGAGTTTCAAAATGCTGTATCTCATCTGGATTTAGGGTACAAACGATGATACTCGGTGAAATAATACTCTGGCATGTGGGGATCATTGTCATCCACGCAGAATTTTGCCGGACTCTCCTAAGTCATTTTATAGCTCCCGAAAGTTGAAAAATTACACGATTAGGAGTTTCAAAATGCTGTATCTCATCTGGATTTAGGGTACAAACGATGATACTCGGTGAAATAATACTCTGGCATGTGGGGATCATTGTGATTCACGCCGAATTTTTGCCGGACTCTCCTAAGTCATTTTATAGCTCCCGAAAGTTGAAAAATTACAGGATTAGGAGTTTCAAAATGCTGTATCTCATCTGGACTTACGGTACAAACGATGATACTCGCTGAAATCATACTCTGGCATGTGGGGATCATTGTGATCCAGGCAGAATTTTTGCCGGACTCTCCTAAGTCATTTTATAGCTCACGAAAGTTGAAAAATTACAGGATTAGGAGTTTCAAAATGCTGTATCTAATATGTATTTAGGTGACAAAAGATGATACTAGTTGAAATAATACTATGGAATGTGGGGATCATTGTCATCCAGGCAGAATTTTTGCCGGACTCTCCTAAGTCATTTTATAGCACCCGAAAGTTGAAAAATTACAGGATTAGGAGTTTCAAAATGCTCTTTCACATCTGGATTTAGGGTACAAACGATGATACTCGGTGAAATCATACTCTGGCATGTGGGGATCATTGTGATCCAGGCAGAATTTTTGCCGGACTCTCCTAAGTCATTTTATAGCTCCCGAAAGTTGAAAAATTACAGGATTAGGAGTTTCAAAATGCTGTATCTCATCTGGATTTAGGGTACAAACGATGATACTCGGTGAAATAATACTCTGGCATGTGGGGATCATTGTCATCCACGCAGAATTTTTGCCGGACTCTCCTAAGTCATTTTATAGCACCCGAAAGTTGAAAAATGACACGATTAGGAGTTTCAAAATGCTCTATCTCATCTGGATTTAGGGTACAAACGATGATACTTGGTGAAATCATACACTGGCATGTGGGGATCATTGTGATCCAGGCAGAATTTTTGCCGGACTCTCCTAAGTCATTCTATAGCTCCCGAAAGTTGAAAAATTACACGATTAGGAGTTTCAAAATGCTGTATCTCATCTGGATTTAGGGTACAAACGATGATACTCGGTGAAATAATACTCTGGCATGTGGGGATCATTGTCATCCACGCAGAATTTTTGCCGGACTCTCCTAAGTCATTTTATAGCTCCCGAAAGTTGAAAAATTACACGATTAGGAGTTTCAAAATGCTGTATCTCATCTGGATTTAGGGTACAAACGATGATACTCGGTGAAATCATACTCTGGCATGTGGGGATCATTGTGATCCAGGCAGAATTTTTGCCGGACTCTCCTAAGTCATTTTATAGCATCCGAAAGTTGAAAAATTACACGATTAGGAGTTTCAAAATGCTGTATCTCATCTGGATTTAGGGTACAAACGATGATACTTGGTGAAATCATACACTGGCATGTGGGGATCATTGTGATCCAGGCAGAATTTTGCCGGACTCTCCTAAGTCATTCTATAGCTCCCGAAAGTTGAAAAATTACACGATTAGGAGTTTCAAAATGCTGTATCTCATCTGGATTTAGGGTACAAACGATGATACTCGGTGAAATAATACTCTGGCATGTGGGGATCATTGTCATCCACGCAGAATTTTTGCCGGACTCTCCTAAGTCATTTTATAGCTCCCGAAAGTTAGAAATTACACGATTAGGAGTTTCAAAATGCTGTATCTCATCTGGATTTGGGGTACAAACGATGATACTTGCTGAAATCATACTCTGGCATGTGGGGATCATTGTGATCCAGGCAGAATTTTTGCCGGACTCTCCTAAGTCATTTTATAGCTCCCGAAAGTTAGAAATTACACGATTAGGAGTTTCAAAATGCTGTATCTCATCTGGATTTAGGGTACAAACGATGATACTCGGTGAAATAATACTCTGGCATGTGGGGATCATTGTCATCCACGCAGAATTTTTGCCGGACTCTCCTAAGTCATTTTATAGCTCCCGAAAGTTGAAGAATTACAGGATTAGGAGTTTCAAAATGCTCTATCTCATCTGGATTTGGGGTACAAACGATGATACTCGGTGAAATCATACACTGGCATGTGGGGATCATTGTGATCCAGGCAGAATTTTTGCCGGACTCTCCTAAGTCATTCTATAGCTCCCGAAAGTTGAAAAATTACACGATTAGGAGTTTCAAAATGCTGTATCTCATCTGGATTTAGGGTACAAACGATGATACTCGGTGAAATAATACTCTGGCATGTGGGGATCATTGTCATCCACGCAGAATTTTTGCCGGACTCTCCTAAGTCATTTTATAGATCCCGAAAGTTGAAAAATTACAGGATTAGGAGTTTCAAAATGCTCTATCTCATCCGGATTTAGGGTACAAACGATGATACTTGGTCAAATCATACTCTGGCATGTGGGGGTCATCGTCATCCACGCAGAATTTTCGCCGGACTCTCCTAAGTCATTTTATAGCTCCCGAAAGTTGAAAAATTACACGATTAGGAGTTTCAAAATGCTGTATCTCATCTGGATTTAGGGTACAAACGATGATACTCGGTGGAATCATACTCTGGCATGTGGGGATCATTGTGATCCAGGCAGAATTTTTGCCGGACTCTCCTAAGTCATTTTATAGCATCCGAAAGTTGAAAAATTACACGATTAGGAGTTTCAAAATGCTGTATCTCATCTGGATTTGAGGTACAAACGATGATACTCGGTGAAATCGTACTCTAGCATGTGGGGATCATTGTGATCCAGGCAGAATTTTTGCCGGACTCTCCTAAGTCATTTTATAGCACCCGAAAGTTCAAAAATCACAGGATTAGGAGTTTCAAAATGCTGTATCTCATCTGGATTTAGGGTACAAACGATGATACTCGGTGAAATAATACTCTGGCATGTGGGGATCATTGTCATCCACGCAGAATTTTTGCCGGACTCTCCTAAGTCATTTTATAGCTCCCGAAAGTTGAAAAATTACAGGATTAGGAGTTTCAAAATGCTGTATCTCATCTGGATTTAGGTCACAAACGATGATACTCGGTGAAATAATACTCTGGCATGTGGGGATCATTGTCATCCACGCAGAATTTTTGCCGGACTCTCCTAAGTCATTTTATAGCACCCGAAAGTTCAAAAATCACAGGATTAGGAGTTTCAAAATGCTCTATCTCATCTGGATTTAGGGTACAAACGATGATACTTGGTGAAATCATACACTGGCATGTGGGGATCATTGTGATCCAGGCAGAATTTTTGCCGGACTCTCCTAAGTCATTCTATAGCTCCCGAAAGTTGAAAAATTACACGATTAGGAGTTTCAAAATGCTGTATCTCATCTGGATTTAGGGTACAAACGATGATACTCGGTGAAATAATACTCTGGCATGTGGGGATCATTGTCATCCACGCAGAATTTTGCCGGACTCTCCTAAGTCATTTTATAGCACCCGAAAGTTACGAAATTACAACTTTTTTGACTTCAAATGCTGTATCTCATCTGGATTTAGAGTACAAACGATGATACTCGCTGAAATCATACTCTGGCATGTGGGGATCATTGTGACTCAGGCAGAATTTTTGCCGGACTCTCCTAAGTCATTTTATAGCTCCCGAAAGTTAGAAATTACACGATTAGGAGTTTCAAAATGCTGTATCTCATCTGGATTTGGGGTACAAACGATGATACTCGCTGAAATCATACTCTGGCATGTGGGGATCATTGTGATCCAGGCAGAATTTTTGCCGGACTCTCCTAAGTCATTTTATAGCTCCCGAAAGTTAGAAATTACACGATTAGGAGTTTCAAAATGCTGTATCTCATCTGGATTTAGGGTACAAACGATGATACTCGGTGAAATAATACTCTGGCATGTGGGGATCATTGTCATCCACGCAGAATTTTTGCCGGACTCTCCTAAGTCATTTTATAGCTCCCGAAAGTTGAAAAATTACACGATTAGGAGTTTCAAAATGCTGTATCTCATCTGGATTTAGGGTACAAACGATGATACTCGGTGAAATAATACTCTGGCATGTGGGGATCATTGTGATTCACGCCGAATTTTTGCCGGACTCTCCTAAGTCATTTTATAGCTCCCGAAAGTTGAAAAATTACAGGATTAGGAGTTTCAAAATGCTGTATCTCATCTGGACTTACGGTACAAACGATGATACTCGCTGAAATCATACTCTGGCATGTGGGGATCATTGTGATCCAGGCAGAATTTTGCCGGACTCTCCTAAGTCATTTTATAGCTCCCGAAAGTTGAAAAATTACAGGATTAGGAGTTTCAAAATGCTGTATCTCATCTGGATTTAGGTCACAAACGATGATACTCGGTGAAATAATACTCTGGCATGTGGGGATCATTGTCATCCACGCAGAATTTTTGCCGGACTCTCCTAAGTCATTTTATAGCACCCGAAAGTTCAAAAATCACAGGATTAGGAGTTTCAAAATGCTCTATCTCATCTGGATTTAGGGTACAAACGATGATACTTGGTGAAATCATACACTGGCATGTGAGGATCATTGTGATCCAGGCAGAATTTTTGCCGGACTCTCCTAAGTCATTCTATAGCTCCCGAAAGTTGAAAAATTACACGATTAGGAGTTTCAAAATGCTGTATCTCATCTGGATTTAGGGTACAAACGATGATACTCGGTGAAATAATACTCTGGCATGTGGGGATCATTGTCATCCACGCAGAATTTTTGCCGGACTCTCCTAAGTCATTTTATAGCTCCCGAAAGTTAGAAATTACACGATTAGGAGTTTCAAAATGCTGTATCTCATCTGGATTTGGGGTACAAACGATGATACTTGCTGAAATCATACTCTGGCATGTGGGGATCATTGTGATCCAGGCAGAATTTTTGCCGGACTCTCCTAAGTCATTTATAGCTCCCGAAAGTTAGAAATTACACGATTAGGAGTTTCAAAATGCTGTATCTCATCTGGATTTAGGGTACAAACGATGATACTCGGTGAAATAATACTCTGGCATGTGGGGATCATTGTCATCCACGCAGAATTTTTGCCGGACTCTCCTAAGTCATTTTATAGCTCCCGAAAGTTGAAAAATTACACGATTAGGAGTTTCAAAATGCTGTATCTCATCTGGATTTAGGGTACAAACGATGATACTCGGTGAAATAATACTCTGGCATGTGGGGATCATTGTGATTCACGCCGAATTTTTGCCGGACTCTCCTAAGTCATTTTATAGCTCCCGAAAGTTGAAAAATTACAGGATTAGGAGTTTCAAAATGCTGTATCTCAT
Source organism: Gonatopus flavifemur (assembly GCA_018340375.1). Lineage (NCBI taxonomy): Eukaryota > Metazoa > Arthropoda > Insecta > Hymenoptera > Dryinidae > Gonatopus > Gonatopus flavifemur. Next base: position 24,611,666 of record JAFFJZ010000004.1, read on the forward strand.
CTGGACTTACGGTACAAACGATGATACTCGCTGAAATCATACTCTGGCATGTGGGGATCATTGTGATCCAGGCAGAATTTTTGCCGGACTCTCCTAAGTCATTTTATAGCTCCCGAAAGTTGAAAAATTACAGGATTAGGGGATTCAAAATGCTGTATCTCATCTGGATTTAGGTCACAAACGATGATACTCGGTGAAATAATACTCTGGCATGTGGGGATCATTGTCATCCACGCAGAATTTTTGCCGGACTCTCCTAAGTCATTTTATAGCACCCGAAAGTTCAAAAATCACAGGATTAGGAGTTTCAAAATGCTCTATCTCATCTGGATTTAGGGTACAAACGATGATACTTGGTGAAATCATACACTGGCATGTGGGGATCATTGTGATCCAGGCAGAATTTTTGCCGGACTCTCCTAAGTCATTCTATAGCTCCCGAAAGTTGAAAAATTACACGATTAGGAGTTTCAAAATGCTGTATCTCATCTGGATTTAGGGTACAAACGATGATACTCGGTGAAATAATACTCTGGCATGTGGGGATCATTGTCATCCACGCAGAATTTTTGCCGGACTCTCCTAAGTCATTTTATAGATCCGAAAGTTGAAAAATTACAGGATTAGGAGTTTCAAAATGCTGTATCTCATCTGGATTTAGGTAAAAACGGTGATACTTGCTGAAATCATACGCTGGCATGTGGGGATCATTGTCATCCACGCAGAATTTTTGCCGGACTCTCCTAAGTCATTTTATAGCTCCCGAAAGTTGAAAAATTACACGATTAGGAGTTTCAAAATGCTGTATCTCATCTGGATTTAGGGTACAAACGATGATACTCGGTGAAATAATACTCTGGCATGTGGGGATCATTGTGATCCAGGCAGAATTTTTGCCGGACTCTCCTAAGTCATTTTATAGCTCCGAAAGTTGAAAAATTACAGGATTAGGAGTTTCAAAATGCTGTATCTCATCTGGATTTAGGTCACAAACGATGATACTCGGTGAAATAATACTCTGGCATGTGGGGATCATTGTCATCCACGCAGAATTTTTGCCGGACTCTCCTAAGTCATTTTATAGCACCCGAAAGTTCAAAAATCACAGGATTAGGAGTTTCAAAATGCTCTATCTCATCTGGATTTAGGGTACAAACGATGATACTTGGTGAAATCATACACTGGCATGTGGGGATCATTGTGATCCAGGCAGAATTTTTGCCGGACTCTCCTAAGTCATTTTATAGCACCCGAAAGTTCAAAAATCACAGGATTAGGAGTTTCAAAATGCTGTATCTCATCTGGATTTAGGGTACAAACGATGATACTCGGTGAAATAATACTCTGGCATGTGGGGATCATTGTCATCCACGCAGAATTTTTGCCGGACTCTCCTAAGTCATTTTATAGCACCCGAAAGTTACGAAATTACAACTTTTTTGACTTCAAATGCTGTATCTCATCTGGATTTAGAGTACAAACGATGATACTCGCTGAAATCATACTCTGGCATGTGGGGATCATTGTGACTCAGGCAGAATTTTTGCCGGACTCTCCTAAGTCATTTTATAGCTCCCGAAAGTTAGAAATTACACGATTAGGAGTTTCAAAATGCTGTATCTCATCTGGATTTGGGGTACAAACGATGATACTCGCTGAAATCATACTCTGGCATGTGGGGATCATTGTGATCCAGGCAGAATTTTTGCCGGACTCTCCTAAGTCATTTTATAGCTCCCGAAAGTTAGAAATTACACGATTAGGAGTTTCAAAATGCTGTATCTCATCTGGATTTAGGGTACAAACGATGATACTCGGTGAAATAATACTCTGGCATGTGGGGATCATTGTCATCCACGCAGAATTTTTGCCGGACTCTCCTAAGTCATTTTATAGCTCCCGAAAGTTGAAAAATTACACGATTAGGAGTTTCAAAATGCTGTATCTCATCTGGATTTAGGGTACAAACGATGATACTCGGTGAAATAATACTCTGGCATGTGGGGATCATTGTGATTCACGCCGAATTTTTGCCGGACTCTCCTAAGTCATTTTATAGCTCCCGAAAGTTGAAAAATTACAGGATTAGGAGTTTCAAAATGCTGTATCTCATCTGGACTTACGGTACAAACGATGATACTCGCTGAAATCATACTCTGGCATGTGGGGATCATTGTGATCCAGGCAGAATTTTTGCCGGACTCTCCTAAGTCATTTTATAGCTCCCGAAAGTTGAAAAATTACAGGATTAGGAGTTTCAAAATGCTGTATCTCATCTGGATTTAGGTCACAAACGATGATACTCGGTGAAATAATACTCTGGCATGTGGGGATCATTGTCATCCACGCAGAATTTTTGCCGGACTCTCCTAAGTCATTTTATAGCACCCGAAAGTTCAAAAATCACAGGATTAGGAGTTTCAAAATGCTCTATCTCATCTGGATTTAGGGTACAAACGATGATACTTGGTGAAATCATACACTGGCATGTGGGGATCATTGTGATCCAGGCAGAATTTTTGCCGGACTCTCCTAAGTCATTCTATAGCTCCCGAAAGTTGAAAAATTACACGATTAGGAGTTTCAAAATGCTGTATCTCATCTGGATTTAGGGTACAAACGATGATACTCGGTGAAATAATACTCTGGCATGTGGGGATCATTGTCATCCACGCAGAATTTTTGCCGGACTCTCCTAAGTCATTTTATAGATCCCGAAAGTTGAAAAATTACAGGATTAGGAGTTTCAAAATGCTCTATCTCATCCGGATTTAGGGTACAAACGATGATACTTGGTCAAATCATACTCTGGCATGTGGGGGTCATCGTCATCCACGCAGAATTTTCGCCGGACTCTCCTAAGTCATTTTATAGCTCCCGAAAGTTGAAAAATTACACGATTAGGAGTTTCAAAATGCTGTATCTCATCTGGATTTAGGGTACAAACGATGATACTCGGTGGAATCATACTCTGGCATGTGGGGATCATTGTGATCCAGGCAGAATTTCGCCGGACTCTCCTAAGTCATTTTATAGCATCCGAAAGTTGAAAAATTACACGATTAGGAGTTTCAAAATGCTGTATCTCATCTGGATTTGAGGTACAAACGATGATACTCGGTGAAATCGTACTCTAGCATGTGGGGATCATTGTGATCCAGGCAGAATTTTTGCCGGACTCTCCTAAGTCATTTTATAGCTCCCGAAAGTTGAAAAATCACAGGATTAGGAGTTTCAAAATGCTGTATCTCATCTGGATTTAGGGTACAAACGATGATACTCGGTGAAATAATACTCTGGCATGTGGGGATCATTGTCATCCACGCAGAATTTTTGCCGGACTCTCCTAAGTCATTTTATAGCACCCGAAAGTTACGAAATTACACGATTAGGAGTTTCAAAATGCTGTATCTCATCTGGATTTAGAGTACAAACGATGATACTCGCTGAAATCATACTCTGGCATGTGGGGATCATTGTGATCCAGGCAGAATTTTTGCCGGACTCTCCTAAGTCATTTTATAGCTCCCGAAAGTTAGAAATTACACGATTAGGAGTTTCAAAATGCTGTATCTCATCTGGATTTAGGGTACAAACGATGATACTCGGTGAAATAATACTCTGGCATGTGGGGATCATTGTCATCCACGCAGAATTTTTGCCGGACTCTCCTAAGTCATTTTATAGCTCCCGAAAGTTGAAAAATTACACGATTAGGAGTTTCAAAATGCTGTATCTCATCTGGATTTAGGGTACAAACGATGATACTCGGTGAAATAATACTCTGGCATGTGGGGATCATTGTGATTCACGCCGAATTTTTGCCGGACTCTCCTAAGTCATTTTATAGCTCCCGAAAGTTGAAAAATTACAGGATTAGGAGTTTCAAAATGCTGTATCTCATCTGGACTTACGGTACAAACGATGATACTCGCTGAAATCATACTCTGGCATGTGGGGATCATTGTGATCCAGGCAGAATTTTTGCCGGACTCTCCTAAGTCATTTTATAGCTCCCGAAAGTTGAAAAATTACAGGATTAGGAGTTTCAAAATGCTGTATCTCATCTGGATTTAGGTCACAAACGATGATACTCGGTGAAATAATACTCTGGCATGTGGGGATCATTGTCATCCACGCAGAATTTTTGCCGGACTCTCCTAAGTCATTTTATAGCACCCGAAAGTTCAAAAATCACAGGATTAGGAGTTTCAAAATGCTCTATCTCATCTGGATTTAGGGTACAAACGATGATACTTGGTGAAATCATACACTGGCATGTGGGGATCATTGTGATCCAGGCAGAATTTTGCCGGACTCTCCTAAGTCATTCTATAGCTCCTGAAAGTTGAAAAATTACACGATTAGGAGTTTCAAAATGCTGTATCTCATCTGGATTTAGGGTACAAACGATGATACTCGGTGAAATAATACTCTGGCATGTGGGGATCATTGTCATCCACGCAGAATTTTTGCCGGACTCTCCTAAGTCATTTTATAGATCCCGAAAGTTGAAAAATTACAGGATTAGGAGTTTCAAAATGCTCTATCTCATCCGGATTTAGGGTACAAACGATGATACTTGGTCAAATCATACTCTGGCATGTGGGGGTCATCGTCATCCACGCAGAATTTTAGCCGGACTCTCCTAAGTCATTTTATAGCACCCGAAAGGTGAAAAGTTAAACGATTAGGAGTTTCAAAATGCTGTATCTCATCTGGATTTAGGGTACAAACGATGATACTCGGTGGAATCATACTCTGGCATGTGGGGATCATTGTGATCCAGGCAGAATTTTTGCCGGACTCTCCTAAGTCATTTTATAGCATCCGAAAGTTGAAAAATTACAACTTTTTGACTTCAAATGCTGTATCTCATCTGGATTTAGAGTACAAACGATGATACTCGCTGAAATCATACTCTGGCATGTGGGGATCATTGTGATCCAGGCAGAATTTTTGCCGGACTCTCCTAAGTCATTTTATAGCTCCCGAAAGTTAGAAATCACACGATTAGGAGTTTCAAAATGCTGTATCTCATCTGGATTTAGGGTACAAACGATGATACTCGGTGAAATAATACTCTGGCATGTGGGGATCATTGTCATCCACGCAGAATTTTTGCCGGACTCTCCTAAGTCATTTTATAGCATCCGAAAGTTGAAAAATTACACGATTAGGAGTTTCAAAATGCTGTATCTCATCTGGATTTAGGGTACAAACGATGATACTCGGTGAAATAATACTCTGGCATGTGGGGATCATTGTCATCCACGCAGAATTTTTGCCGGACTCTCCTAAGTCATTTTATAGCTCCCGAAAGTTGAAAAATTACAGGATTGGGAGTTTCAAAATGCTCTATCTCATCCGGATTTAGGGTACAAACGATGATACTTGGTGAAATCATACTCTGGCATGTGGGGATCATTGTCATCCACGCAGAGTTTTTGCCGGACTCTCCTAAGTCATTTTATAGCTCCCGAAAGTTGAAAAATTACACGATTAGGAGTTCCAAAATGCTGTATCTCATCTGGATCTAGGGTACAAACGATGATACTCGGTGAAATCATACTCTGGCATGTGGGGATCATTGTGATCCACGCAGAATTTTTGCCGGACTCTCCTAAGTCATTTTATAGCTCCCGAAAGTTGAAAAATTACACGATTAGGAGTTTCAAAACGCTGTATCTCATCTGGATTTAGGGGACAAACGATGATACTGGGTGAAATCATACTCTGGCATGTGGGGATCATTGTGATCCACGCAGAATTTTTGCCGGACTCCCCTAAGTCATTTTATAGCTCCCGAAAGTTGAAAAATTACAGGATTAGGAGTTTCAAAATGCTCTATCTCATCCGGATTTAGGGTACAAACGATGATACTTGGTGAAATCATACTCTGGCATGTGGGGATCATTGTCATCCACGCAGAATTTTCGCCGGACTCTCCTAAGTCATTTTATAGCACCCGAAAGTTACGAAATTACAACTTTTTTGACTTCAAATGCTCTATCTCATCCGGATTTAGGGTACAAACGATGATACTCGGTGAAATCATACTCTGGCATGTGGGGATCATTGTGATCCAGGCAGAATTTTTGCCGGACTCTCCGAAGTCATGTTATAGCTCCCGAAAGTTAGAAATTACACGATTAGGAGTTTCAAAATGCTGTATCTCATCTGGATTTAGGGTACAAACGATGATACTCGGTGAAATCATACTCTGGCATGTGGGGATCATTGTGATCCAGGCAGAATTTTTGCCGGACTCTCCTAAGTCATTTTATAGCTCCCGAAAGTTGAAAAATTACACGATGAGGAGTTTCAAAATGCTGTATCTCATCTGGATTTAGGGTACAAACGATGATACTCGGTGAAATCATACTCTGGCATGTGGGGATCATTGTGATCCAGGCAGAATTTTTGCCGGAATCTCCTAAGTCATTTTATAGCACCCGAAAGTTCAAAAATCACAGGATTAGGAGTTTCAAAATGCTCTATCTCATCTGGATTTAGGGTACAAACGATGATACTTGGTGAAATCATACTCTGGCATGTAACTGTTCGTAAGACAATCTCCCACTTCTCCATTCCCATCCTCCGTGATGCACTGGCCACATCACCCGTCATCGTCGTATGGCGCTCTCCTTGAAATCAGGTTTTGCGTAAGGGTAGTCCCGTCAAGCTTCGGAACGAATCACCCCCCCCCCTCCCCACCCAATTCCCCTCCTCGTTGATGAAACGTGGGTACATGAATTGTGATTGTTGAATGGCGCCTCCTCCGAAGTCAGATTGCGCTCTCGGGATGCCTTTGTTATGCTTTGAAATCAAGTTACCCCCCCTAATTCTCTCCCTCCGTGATAAAATGGGCATATGACCCATGATTCCTCAATGGCGCCCACCCCGGAATCGGATTCCGCAGTCAAAATTATTCCATCTCTCTTCAAAACGGAAATATCGCCCCTAACTTTTTTCCCTGGGGGTGAAATCAAAAATCCTTATCGGTACAAACATCTACGCGTCATCCTCTTTCCAATGAGCCCAAGATCATTAAAATCGGAAAAAGTCGCCGGCAAACTTTTTTTTCAACCCCCTATAACTTATTTTCCTTTGAGGTACAAACAAAAATCGTTACGGTACATTGGAGTACAAACGATGGACTACATTTTGGCATGGAAAAAAAATTTTTCCTCAAAGTTGCCGGCTAAGTTCACAGGGGTACCTCAAATCCTTTAAAAATCTAAATACACTTTGTCATCATACTATACAGTCAAATGAAACTATTAGGAAAATTCTCCACAACAGAAATTATGCGGATATGTCAAATTCAAATTGCAATTCATTGAGTCGTAGATCAAAAATATAGTTTCCTTCAAAACTACCACTTCAAACCTTTTAGGATTTGATGTAAGAGTCACATTTACTCTAAATGAACGAAGAAACCCACTATAAGATGATTCACTGCACTAGAATATAAAGACACGAAAATAAGTTTGCGGTTTTCACTAAGTTGCAGAACAAAAATCCACTTTCTTCATAAGGTACCACCTTAAATCTTCTAACACTTGATACACATGTTATAAGCACTCAATACAACCGAATAAAACTGCTGAAACTACTCTATAATATTAAAACTATGAGAACCTGGAAAATTTAGCTCAACGATTCAAGAATCGCAGAATGGAAATACAGTTTCCTCACAAACTGTCACTCCAAAACCATCACATGTTGAAAATACTATTATGATATAATCAACACACACGTGTATATACATACAAACTACAAATTATTTTTCTATCAAACATAGAATTAGATACTGCTAAATTGGTCCCCATAACCTTTATGGAGAAACAACAACAAATGTAATTAACTATAATTATAAGTGAGAAGCGTTAGGAATGACAATAATACTGAAATTCGATAATGAAAACCAATAATTATACTAAATTGAAGAAAATACAAATAGAAATAAGTCCTACGTGTAAGGAATGGATATCCCTATCTCTCTCTTACACACAGCAACCCCATGCACACATTTTCCAACGAACACAGGGATGCGCGTATCGATAATCGAAACTTGGAGAACCCGTATCCTTTCCCCTGAACGAAAAGACAGAGAAACTCTAGGAAAACAGGATTAGGAAGCGTTCATCGGGAAGGAAAATCAGAGAGGCGGACAGCCCTTAAATATAGGCCCAAAAGGCTGAGCAGAGCAATTCAGCTCCAGTTCAGACTTCAATCACAACTAAAACCATCTCCTCTTGTGGAAATCTTGAAATACTCCATAGTTTTCAACACTATCGCAAACCTTCAAAAATAATTGTTCGAATTCGATCGAAAGTATTCGTGTAATTTGAACTCGAGCTTCAAAATTCGTGTGTTCGACAACAGTTCTTTCTTTTATTCTTTTAAAAAAAAATATATATAATACCAGTAAGTATTCTCTATTGAATTCAAAATTATCCGCGTTCGTGTGTGTTTTTGTTTTGATCAGCGACCAAGTGTATCGCAAAAATCAAGACGAGATTCGTAACAAATCCGAGTGAATCTATATTTGCGGTGGATTCATTGTGAATTATGTCTTGTGAGTTGATTAACTCTGAAATACTTGTGTAGTATTCCCAGATATAATCAAGTCTTTCAAGTGAACCAGTTTACCGTGAAAAATTATCCCTTTTTGTGTTACATGCACTTACTTTCCGCGCAACAATTTGAATTCCGTTTAAATCCTTTCTTACCGTCGATATCGAGCGATCGAGTGTAGTTATTTAAATCAAGTTTTCATGTTTTCCTTTTCTTTCTTTTAGTGCAGAATATAAAGTCCCTCGATTTAGAGGAAGTGGAGGATCGAATCAAAATAATCTGCGAGAGGGTCCGAAATCGGCAAATATACGAGGAGAACGGGCGAAGAAGAAATTCGCCACCAACCAAGCTAGGGACAAAAGAGATCCGAATTTATTAGAAGCTAGGCGACGCGAGATTAATTATCCATCAAATTTCGTAAAGTTTAGATCTACTCCTCTCCGTCCTCCTTCTCCTTGGACGAGGCAGAGGATCGCCGAGTATAGGGAAATAGGAAATGGTACATCTCAGCCAGGTTTTTGTATTTCAAGGATCCCGTGTGAATTATTAGCAGGGAATGTAAATCGATGTCCTCAATGCCAAAGGATAGTCGATGGTAACTTAGAATCCCTATAATCCATGTAATTCTATGTAGGTGTATATGTGTGTACGGTTTCAATTTCCTGTAATCAAAAATAGATTAAATTATAATCATGTTCATAATCTAAATCAAATATTGTGAAAAAATAATTAATAATAAATTTACCCTTAAGACGAGGTATCATCCTCCACACAGGGAAACCAAAAATCAGTTCACATTTCCTTCACGAATACTCAATCCTGAAACACCTGTCATCGCTACACGAGAACCTAAAAAACACAGAAGTTAGTTCACGGTTATCTGTTACTGCACCTCATGAATCATCTTATAATACAATTGTCATTTCAAGCTCATTTGAATCGCCTAAACTACTCGAGAATATCACTATCAACCAGTTCAAATCAATTATAAACACATCACTCCACTAAGACACTAAACTTGTAGGAAGAAGTTCACGGTTTTTCAATTGTTATATGACGGGGTTTTCCGTAGGTGGAAGACGAAAAATCTCGTTATATACGTGAAAGAAAATGAAGCACTTTCCCAACCGGAGTGGCTCGATTGGAAAAGCGAGTGGGTACCCGCTCCTGGTTTTAAGCTCTCGATAAGATATAGATTCTCTTATGTTGCACCCCCAGTGTGATGGTTAGGGTTAAAGTGAAAGAAATTTAGATGTGGAGGAATTCGTTCAGCAAATGCTTTATGACGTTCAAAGAATCTATGGAAACATGAAACAGATGAGATTTCGTTTATAAACCTCTCTATGAGAATTTCCGAAAATGATCTGAATGTACAGTGAGTGAATCAGATATAATCTTGATTTACTGAGATTTCTCCAAAGAGTTCCCGAAGAGGAATTCGTAATGTACAAAGGTGAACGTATATAATTCGATTACGTATGTTTCTACGAGAGTTTTTCGGAAAGAAACTCGTAATGTACAATGAATGAAAAACCAAATATGTACTTATTTCAGATGATTCTGCGAGAGTTTTTGAAAGGAAACTCGTAATGTACAATGAATGGAAAACCAAATATGTACTTTTTACAGATGATTCTACGAGAGTTTTTGAACAGAAAAACTCGTAATGTACAAAGATTGAACGTATATAATTTGATTACGGATGTTTCTACGAGAGTTTTTCGGGAAGAAACTCGCAATGTACAATGAATGAAAAACCAAATATGTACTTTTTACAGATGATTCTACGAGAGTTTTTAAACAGCAAACTCGTAATCTACAATGAATGAAAAACCAAATATGTACTTTTTACAGATGATTCTACAAGAGTTTTTGAACAGAAAACTCGTAATGTACAATGGGAAAAAGAAAGAAAATTCCCTTTGAGTCGTCTTTACCGTGGGTATAGAGGAGGAGGAAGAAAGAACTAATATATTTTTTTCTCTTTTGCTCTTAACTCACCGTGGTGGAAAAGAAGAGTACACGTTGGGTACTTCTTTCCGAACAAAAAGACAACGAGGTGATGGTTGCTTCTGATGGTCCTCCTGTCTCTCTCTCTCTTTCTCTCTCTCTTGGACGAAGATTGAAGACGTGCTGGTTCACGATTAATTTTTAACGCGATTCGAATGCCAAAATTGATTAATTACACTGAATTTCACTGATTTCATTATAACAAAAAAAAACTGATTCTATTCGCGAATCTCGGTTGGAGTATAGACTTATTCTACAAAGTCACGTTTCACTAAGCTGCAATCGTGACTGAGGCGAAAGGAATAATTTTTGAGAAACGTTGCATTGGAAAAAGATTATCGAAACGTAAATTTCCTACAAAAGACGCCGTGGAACCTTCCAAAGGGACACACTTTTACGATTTATTGCAAACTTGAAGTATGTAATCGTCAACTTGGCTTCAATCGTATCTTCGTTTCTACCCTCTTGCGGAAAAGGACGGACTTGTCTTCGCGTATGGAAAATCGGCTGTTCAACAAAACTTTCGCGTAACGAATCTCCCGATTTTCCATTGTCCGTCCTATTTACGTGTTCTTCATCTGGGTGATGGAACACGCCAGATCCTGGCAAGAGGGGTTTTTCTGCCGACTCAACTGCCTGATTAGCAGCGATTAGTCAATTCGGTATTCGGGAAGAGAGAGAGAGAGACACGGGCACTTGGGTACCGTGAACAAAGACAGCGAATCCGCGGGCGTTGGACTTTGGTTCCGCGTTGGTATGTTCCCTCACGGTGCCTCGAAAATATGCATCGATGTGGACATCGATGCGAGCTCTGACCTAGATTTCTTTCTTCCTGCTCAGCGTTTTGTTTGAGCGTACGTTTATTTCTCACATACTATGGGTCGATATATGTATATATCTAAACATATATATTTTAAATAATGTTTGGGACCCGACTTCCCTTTGATTTGAAATAGTCCACGCACGGGAATACAGGCGGGAATAGGGGTTGTATTCTTCTGTATTCCGGGAGCGAAATTCTCCGTCACGTAACACAATAACCGCAAACATAGAACTGAACTTCTAAACAGTTCTGTCACTTCAAACTTCTTCAAACTTCACAACTACACAAAACATCACTCCACGGTACAGAATAAATCATTAAAAAACACTATACATCCCTAGAACACAAAACTTGAAAATTAAAGTTCTCGTCTTTTGAAAAATCTCAATTTAAAATGTACTCAGGGACGGAACTGTCACTTCGAATTGTCTATAATTTGGTGAGCAACTTTGTTTTAGCCCTACAGGCTTAACAAAACCACTCGCGAATACCACACGCACTCAATTCATTAACTTGAAAAAATAACTTCTCGGTTCTTGTATAATCGCAATTTAAAACTCCCTTTGCGACAAAACTGTCACTTCAAATTGTCTATAATTTGGTATAATAGTTCATTCTGATGCCACAGTCTCAACCAAATCATTTGCAAACACTACACACGCTCAATTCATTAAACCCGAGAACATACTACTTGAAATTTTTGTTATTGCAACCTCAAAAGCGATTTATGACATCTTTCACAACCTCAAAACTTCTTCAAACTTCACAACTACACCAAACATCACTCCATTGTATAGAATAAGTCTTTATAAATCACTACACATCCGTAGAACACAAAACTTGAAAATTGATGTTCTCGTCTTTCGAAAAATTACAATTTAAAATGTACTCAGTGACAAAACTGTCACTTCGAATTGTCTATAATTTGGTCAACAACTCTGTTTTAGCCCTACAGGCTTAACAAAATCACTTATAACCACTTCACACACCTAATTCATTAAACTTGAAAACACACTACTTTATTTTTCTTGTTGTCGCAACCTCGAAAGCGATTTATGACATTTTCCACCACTCCAAAACTTCTTAAATCCGGTACACAAACTAGAATCATTCCACAGAATCGAACTAAATCGCCACATCCATAGAAAAATCACTCTTAAGACGTTTAAATCAATATCCGGAAGGTTAATACTGACCACTATAAACTCAAAACTTATGAATTCACTTTAATTTTAGATCTAGCACTTGTACACATCTAAAACCTCTCGCATTTATCATTAACAACACAAAAGATTATAAGAAATCACAAAAGGATAATACACTACACTAGAACACTGAATTCACAAAACTATGTGTAACGACTCAAGAGAGTCGCTGTTGGAAAATCACACTTCACTCAATTTTCAACACATAAGAATGTAAACTCTTATATACACCAACACTGAACTAGAAGTCCTAATTTCCAGGAGTACAGATAGATATATGAATCTATCGATACCAATAAACCACCCTGGAGAACATCCTGTCAAGGCAGAAGGAAGAGTTGACATTCCAATTGAGTTCTTCAAAGAGGAAGGAGGTTGGAATTCAACAGCTCTATCCAAACCTTCTCAGAGGGAGAGACTCTCCCTGACCGATGATGCATGAATCCCAGCATCGTAGAATCCAATATCTGAAAAATAATTCACATTAGAGTTTTATCACAAAAAAGTTACATGGAATGTTATAATTGATACCCTTTTACCTATCTGGAGGTTGCACATTTTATCACACAAGAACTTGGTGACGCTGGATGTTCTTCAAGTTAGTAAGGGCAGAAGGCAGAACCGAAGTCAGTTGATGAAATAATTCTCCAGGAAACTGAAACAATCATCAAATTATAATACAATATAAAACTCTCACAACATATGAAACTTTCTACAACTGAAACAAACCAATTTACTCAATACTAGCATAATATAATCATACTTATCTGCTTCGATGATATCAACTTGATGACTCTTATTGCTACTCGCTGGTACAAATCCAAAGGGAGCAGGGAACGAGTCAAGAAAAGTTCATCTTACAGCAACTGAAAAACCCAATAGTAATCAGAATTAAAGTCAAAGACATACAAAATATACAAGACAAGTATTTCGACCACCCCCCTTTTAAGAATAAGTATTAAAACTATATAATACTCTATAGAACCCAATAAGTGGATGCAATGCATTCATGTGATTCTATTAAAATAGGAAGTTGAGATGTACATGTTACATTAAGACTTACCTTGGAACAGATTCCTACGCAGAACTCCATTGAAGAAGACTTTTCCTATCTCAAGGTTGACTTCTTCGTTAAGGTATCCACATTCACTCCTCACCTTTTGACATCTGAATAGAAAGGGAACAAATATAGATTTGGATCCATTACTCAAATCTTGATTAAAATTACTTACCTTAATATTTGAATTACTTACCCTACACTTTCATATACACACACGTACACACAAATGTTATGACATTTCTATCACAACATTAGGTTAGCGTACACACAGGGTACACACCGTTATCACCCTAAAACAATCGCACCAATCAATCTGCGGATTGCGATCTACGTCAATAGATCGACCCGCGGGATTCAAGTTGAAATACAAAACCAATGAATCATTGAATGCCAGCAACGTGAAAATTCAACAAACATCCACGTATACATATTGACATCGTCTCAGAATCTCTAAATCCCCGGTCCTTGCATAATCACTGAAACGGGGAACTTTACAAACAAAGGGTTTTAGAAATCAAATTTTGAATTCTATGATCCTTTAACCCCACAGTAACGTCAAGGACTTTCAAAAGTTCTACACGTGACAATCTGAATGTGGCCATCTGCAGTGCCCCATGGCTCATAACAGAATGTGTTTCAACTTCAGGGTAATTTTTTGATCATCATGCAAATGTGATACTACGTGTATCCTAATAAACGAAATTCTTGGAGCATGATAGAATTGAAAAGTTCGGAAAAACACAGCTACTTTGGTAAAAATTTTGAGCACGGAAATACCAGAGCCTGACGAGACATGCCTGATTTTACCAGGTCTCTATCAGATTCCGTTACGAGTTCGCTTATTTCGCTATTATCACTCTATCTGATTCTCTTTGATTCAGTAGAGCAGGGTCGTAAATTGCGCGGTTTGGAAAGTTGGGTGAAAATTTGAATCATCAGAAATATAAATGGATGTATATGTATACACTCATAATTTACATTATAATGAGTCCTTCCTCGAATAGATTTTTATGAGTGAATTCGCAAATACTTTGGTATATTATTGATGCTATATATGATTAGATTCCAAACAAAATTCACCTCACGTGAATTATCTTTTCAACGTAGAAACGATTAAATAGGAAAAAGCATTTCTTAGAATCTAAGAAATTGTTATTTGCATAAGTCCAAAAAGATGTCTTTGAAGGAAATGAATATTTCTTCGATACAAACAAATTTGTTATTTTGAAAAAGAATTGAATGAAAAATTTGTTTGAATGAACATTATTCCGAACTCCTTATTTTCTTATTTATTCCTGTCGAAGAAATATTTATTTGGACCTATTCAAATAACAATTTGTTAGATTCGAAGGAATACTTCTTCTTGTGTTAGGTACTAAATCGAATGAAAGATGATGAATTGTTACACTAAGATTAATCAAAAAAACTAGTTTGAGTTGATTTTCTGCAAACCCCCTTTAGTTTTAGTCTGATATCGTAGTTTGTCATCGAATAATAGAAACGGGGTTTTTTTGGTAGAAATATGGGTTTTTTCAGCTGGGTTTTATTGAAAAAACCCGGGTAGGTTTTTTTTTGGGTTGGGGAAAATCGTTGCAACTCTGACACCGTCACTGTAAAATATCTGTATTCCAACACAATTCCGTTCTAAAATACCTTAATTTCCAAATATGTTCATTTTTCAATATCTCAAATTGCCACTGTATCGATTGGTGAATATCTGTCATTTTGAATAACTTGAGTTGCGAATAACTCAGTTTCCAAACATCTCTACTGCGAGACATCTGTAGCGCCAAGTGATTTTTCTGAAAAAATGATCATCGACAATGATGTAACAAGTAAATTTGCATTGTCGTTAGTCATTTTTTTCAGAAAAAACACTGGGCGGTAGGGATGTGTCGCAGTGAAGATGTTTGGAAACTGAAGTTATTTAAAATGGCAGATATTCACCAATCAATACAGTGGCAATTGAAGATATTGAAAAATAAACATATTTGGGGCAGAAGGTATTTTAGAACGGAATTATGTTGGAATACAAATATTTTACAATGAAGGTGTTTGACAGTAGAGTTGTGTCAAAACGGAGATATTCAAATAGTATAATCTGATGTTCTATGAAGAACTTGGAACATACTAATTACATGATAATATTCTGATTCGAAAAGAACACTTTCTTACACAATTTGTTGATACATAACTTATGAGTACCACCAGGTACCACAATCGTCTTCATCCCAATCTAATGTTTCAAGTCGGTGTTTCATGATATCAATAAATAGAATTGCAATCCGCTGCTTCTGCTGAAAATCAATTTCAGAAAAGTACAAGTTCAGAACAACATTGGAAATCAGTCAATTAATACTGAATTCAGTTGACGTTCGATTGACAATGAAATTTTTTTTCAAGTAAAATATACAAGAAAAACAAAAGGAAAACAGAAGAACCAATCCATCATTGATTGATCTTGCATCCATGAAATTGATTTATTGATTTCAAAAAATGTTAATCATTGATTGAAAGTTAATTGAATGTTACAATTGAATAATTTCCAACCCTGGTTCAGAACTGTTGAATCTTGAAAAATGACAGTAAGTTGCAATTCTATCTATTCATATTATAAAACATTGACTTGAAACATTAGGTTCAGATGAAAAGGATCGTGGTACTCATAAGTTATGTAAGCATAGTGGAACTGCATTTTGAAAATAGTAAAATTGTGCTTCGTTGTGGGAACTTGCACAAAATTTGTGCATAAGCCTCCACAAATTGCATTTATTGTATGCTCAGCACATACATTCCACATAGACGTTGTAAAAATGTCACGTTCAACGTAGACAATGGATTACCTATGCTGAACATCAACAAACTCACATGCAGAGATAAAATCACAAATTGTGGTGCAAAAGCCCAACCAATGATATTCATATTCTCACGCTGAACACAGGGAATGTCCTATGCTGAACGTAAGTCATTTTATGACATACATTGAATGTATAAAAATTAAAAATATATGTTTCACAGTGTAGAATTGTGGGGAAAATTGAATATTATTATCGATATAATCATTATATTTTATTATTTGAACCGATATAAGATGTAAAATACTATACGTAATTGATTCTCACCACCATAGTAAAGCATAGTGATCGGTTTCATTTTTCGTCCGACTCGCATGTATAGCTCTGAATTTTGTACATCGTCCAAAGCTGTAACGGTGTATACACCATGTGGTGATTTCACAGAGATCGAATTGCATGACACAATCGATTCTTCACCCGTTTCTTTTTATACTACCAAACATCGAGTCTGACTCTCCGTTGTAATCTAAACACAAAAAAGACAAGAACAAATTTATTAGTTACCAAGAAATGCAGTTAGAGGAATGCAAAATAAAATATAGTTTGGGCGAAAATATAGCAGGGTTCGAAAGTATTGCAGGCTTGAACGTAGAAATTTTCTAAGGGAAAGAAACTGAAGTGTAAATCGATGGATTAGTATTACTCCAACTGATTTGAAAATGCACGTTTATGTCGAATCTTGTACGCGTGAATCTAGATCGATTTGAAGTCTACTCTGAGGGTTTCTCAGGTAGAAAATCCTTCAAGTTTTCATTGATTTAAATTTATACGTCAGATCGCGTGTTCGGTTGCACATGTTGGTTATGTCCATCGCATGAACGATGCATTCAGAATGAAAATAAATATTGATAATCATCAAATGTACATACCTTCCAGTGTGTGTAGAATTGGTTATCAAATCGGGGATGATGAAATTCGAGAGGAGCCCCGTGGAGCACCGTTACCCGCCGTTAACCCATTAATGCCCATGGCGGAACTGCTGGGCCTACGGGAAGAGTAACTATTAGAGATGAGATATCTGGGTGGAGGATGAACATCCACGGAGAAAAGAAATTTTCACGATTTTTTCAAACAATTATTGTTTGAACAATTTGTTGAAAATATCAATTCAAGTGGATGAGAGCCCCGAGATCGTGTTCCACGGGAAATTCGACATAAGAATAGGTGGTTCGGAAAGTTTTCAACCATCGCATTCGTTTGTAAATAACAATTATCAACAATTTCGAATACTCCATACCCGTTCGTGCCCACGGTGAAACTGCTGGGCCTACGGGGAGAGTAACTATTGGGAATAGGATTTCTGGGTGGAGGATGAACATCCACAGAGAAGAGAAATTTTCACAATTTGTTCAAACAATTCGTTGAGAATATCAATTAACGTGGATGAAAACCCCGGGATCGTGTTCTATGGAAAATTTCATATAAGAATAGGTGGTTTGGAAAGTTTTCAACCATCGCATTTGTTCGTAAATAAAAATTATAAACAATTTCGAATACTCCATACCCGTTGGTGCCCCCGTTGAAACTGCTGGGCCTACGGGGGAAGTAACTTTTGGGAATAGGATATCTGGGTGGAGGCTGAACATCCACGGACGAAAAAAATTTTTACAATTCGTTCAAACAATCATTGTTTTCGTATCTAAGATTCTCTCAGAAAAACGTAATAACTGCGTCGGGGGTCTGAGTCTGGGGGATACAAGTTCGCTCGCGCGTATGTACATATGTGTTGATGCATGTGTGTGTCAGCAGGTGAGTGTGGTTCTGGGTGTATATACTTATAAATATCGGAACCCAGCAGCTCGTCACTTCTGCTGTATTTTGTGACTCTAAATCCGGTCTATAAGCTTGCATGTGTGTGTGTGCATTTTGTTTCAGGTAATCAGCCTTTGTGGAGATTAGGCCCCCGTAGCTCATCACTCCTGCGGTATTTTTTGACTCCGCACCCTCTCCGTGACTTCATGTGTGTGAGTATGAATATTTGGTCAATAATTTGTATAATTCAAAATTTCTTCAAGTCACGTGTTCGATGATATGATTGTGACACAAATATATTTCGCAACCTTCACAATAACGATCTGTCTGGTGTCACATACGCCTTCTGAGACAGATTTCGCACTGCAACGCTTTTTCGGTCCGAATTTCACTACATGTTCGTTCTCAGGGTGTTCAAGATATTCAGATGAACTTTTCTCTTCACATTTTCTCTTCACATTCACTTCGTCGGAGTAATTTTCACATACTCCTTCAGCTATATCTTTTGTTCCTTTCTTTTCTAGTGGAGCTGCCAAATTGTACAGTACAGTCGCATTAGTCAATGATGCCTGAATTCTCCTCAAAAAAAGACACCATGTCCATTTCTTTCCTCGGATAGATGGTTAAAGAGCATTGCAATGCTGATCGTGTGAATCCACACCTCCCATACCCTTATTGTACTTGGAAAATGCCTGAGGAAATTGTATCGATTGTTCACATTTATCAACCCTCCTATTCATTGAAACCTCTGGTTCATCTGTATGAATTGTGAATAGTATAGAGACTTGTTCAGAATCCATAACGGTAATATAATTGATTTTAGAACACTCATCATGTAAGCAAATGGACGTTCCTCGTGCACATTCCTTGGTTATTGAGTAGTGTTGCTTTCAACCCTATTTTGGCGTACTGTACCCGTGGCGCACAATCCAATTTTTTTCAGATGAACCATAAGATCTGTAGAGGTGGAGAAATATATATTATATTTGTGCAATTCTTCTTGGGGGCTGTTGCTAAAAGCTTCTTCAACATTTTCATCACCACTCTAGAACCTAATGTCACGGATTGTAATTCGTATTCATTCTCTGCACTATTCTTGCCGGTGTAGATTTCCAAATCAAAAATAGATCCTTCTTTCGAACATATGGCCCATTGCTTAATACCGAATCTTATTGGTTTCTGTCTTATACATTGTTTTATGCCGAGTCTACCGAAGTATTTCACCATAACCTCGTCTATTGATGAATTATAACTGAGCCAACCAAACCGTATAATATTTCTCCGAAATATTTCATAAAGATTTCTGACTTTCCAAACCTTGTCTGCTTCATTTTTTCCCTGGATTTTATGAAATTCGATTTCGCGTTTTATATTGTCGAAATCATTACGAGTTATATACTTTTGTACTATTTCGCAACGTAGTATTGCTTCAGAGGACCAATAATCACGATAATGTTGGCGTGAATTGGATATCGAAAGAATAATTATAGCCAGAAATGTGTGGAGAGAATGTTTTGATAATTCCAAGCCGTTCTCACGGGTGCACTCAATGATGTATTGCTGTAACTCGTCAGAGCAGAATAGTTCGAATAACTGACGAGAACTTTTTGTTTGTATGTCTGCTGAAGTGGCTTGATCTAAGCTGATATCGTATTCTGAATATTCTAAATCTGTCGTAGCACCAGCTTGCCAATTGAAAACATGATTGGGTTCGAGTATTATCGTATGAACTTCGAACTTGTTCATAAGAGCCACATGGCAAAAATGTTGAAGAGTAAACATCGTTTTCTACATCGGAATTATCAGGATCCCCATCATCATGATTACTATCGGGTATAAACGCGATATCAATATAATTTTCATTGACAACAGCTTTCTCAACAAAATCAGCCGAGTCGGCTACACGTGATCTCCTTGATTTTTTCATAACAGAATGAGTATGGATTATATGAAGAAGAAATGGAGAGGACAATGAACTGTGGCCACCTGTCGAAACAGCTGTAGCTGTATGTAATACTAATTATCTGTAGGATTGGTAGATGAGCTTAATGAGGAGATGTTGCAGATGCAGATCAAGCAGTGTGAGGAGGAGTAGTTGGGAAATTGGAGAATATATAACGAAATTTGATTCAGAGTGGTAATTTATGCGAATAATAAATTATAATGCCCAAGCAACTGATTGTGGATGAGAAGGAACATTTGATTGAAATGGTAAGAGGAAATGATGGATGAAGATTGCGGTGAGTATTGATGAACGGAGTTTACTGGATGGTGGAATTGATTAAACAAGGCAATATCATAGAATGTGTGAAAATCGGAATATGAGGGACTGCGTTGGGAGCGATTTTCAGTGAAAGAAATGCCCAATCAAATTTCTTATTTATAACAATTGCGATATCTAAGAATTTTCCGAACCAACGATTGTTACATGAAATTTCCCGTATACCCATCACCATCGAGAAAGGGAGCAAGACGACGAATCCGACTGTTTTTTCTCACTTCTCCACCGCGCACCAACAACTCAATTTCGTTGGGGAATAACCGTCGCTGAACGGCCTTAATTGAAACTGCTTCGGCCTTCTGAAACTCGGCCGCAGAGATCTGACTTTGGGGCGGCTGAGACGGCCGCCGCGCTCTAGGCACTATGCGCAGACAATACGCTACCACACGAATCAACCTGGACCATCGGCCAACTCTATCCATCACTTTCCATTCGTCATCCTCACAAGTGCCGGCCGTCACAACATCGGAACTCTTCGCTTCCAAATTAGCGGCACACGAGAATTCAATTTCCCGATTTGGCCGGCTGTCCGACGGCTCCAGTATGCATAGTGGACCGGACCACCAAAAGTCATGGTCGCGCAATTCAGCCGGAGATAACCCTCGGGGGGCGGAGTTGGCCGGATTTTCGGCACTGACCACATGACCCCATTCGGCGTCAGGAAGCGCGGATTGGATTTCTGTCACCCTATTGGCCACGAAAACCTTTTACGTTGACGCATGCTTATTTAGCCAGTTCAGCACCACCGCAGAATCACTCCAACAGAAGGTCGAAATTGGCCTTCCACCTAAACTAGGAATCACTGTTCCAATACACCTAACCAAAAGAACGGCAGCGCAGAGCTCCAACCTTGGAATGCTTTTGGTTTCAACTGGCGCCACTTTGGATTTCGCCAATGCCAACGAACTCCTAGACCTTCCATACCTATTTACTATGACTACGTACACGCCAGCGGCGTATGCACGCGACGAAGCGTCAGCGAACCCATGCACTTCTGCATGGCAACTCCTGGCAATACTGGTTCCATAAAATCTGCATAGGTTCAGGAATCTTGTCGTCCCAGCCTACCTGGGCCAACCACAAATCTCGGACAATCAATTTTGCCCGAATAATGACAGGCGAATACCATCCCAAAGGGTCAAAATACCGCGCGATCACGGACAACACCGCCCGTTTAGTGAACTCAATCCGAGGTGCCTCAGCCACGCGACTCATAAAGGAATCGGACTGGGGGTCCCAGACCAAACCCAACACCTTAGCCTGCTCTTCTTTCTGCAACACAACGGCGCTCAACTTCTCGCGATCGTTCTCTGGGATTCCTGCAAGTGAACGCGAGTCACTCGCCAGCCATTTTCGCAAATGGAACATAGAATCTGCCAACAATGATCGGACTTCTTCTCGCCGCTGAAACGCCTCGTCAACGGAATCCGTGCCAAGAAGGACATCATCTACGTACGCCCTTTTTCCCAATATTTCTGCTCCGAGAGGAAACCGAGCCTGGCCCTGCGTGGCCGCCTGCTTTATGACACGCAATGCTAGATAGGGAGCACATGAAGTGCCATACGTCACGGTCAGCAATTTGTACACACCTACCGGCTCTTCGGTGGAAAAGCGCCACAGGACACACTGATACTCTGCATCCGCAGCGTCGACCCAGACCTGCCGATACATCTTCCCGATGTCGGCCGCCAGAACAAACTGATCTCGGCGCCACAAATTGAGGACATGGATAATGTCAGCCTGTAACCTAGGCCCAGTAGACAAATGATCGTTCAACGACGTCTTATTGCTGGATTTACATGCGGCGTTGAAAACCACTCGAAGCTTTGTCGTACTGCTGTGCAATCGAATCACAGGATGGTGCGGCAGAATCACCCGCTGCAATCCTGGCGCTACCTCATCGTCGGCGAGTGCCATGTGCCCTCAATCCAGATATTGCTGCATGAAAGCATGGTACGCCGACCTCAGTTCAGGATCCAACTCTAATCGCCGCTCCAACCTGCGGAATATGGACGCCGCAATAGCCGACGTTTCTCCTATGGGAATAGGCAGCGGACTTTTGAAAGGCAACCGAACCTGGGACCTGCCGTCAGAACGGCGTGAATACGAAGCCTGAAAGAACTCGCACAACGTTCTTCTTCAGCCGTTAGCAACGGTTTTACAGGAAGCTCCTCGATTTCCCAGAATCTCTTAATGGATTTGTTCAAATCTTCCATGGGCATGGTATGATGCGCCGACAACGACGGCCCGGAATCAGCCTCATGATTAGCAACGGTGGACCCAAGAAGCATCCATCCCAACACGCTGTTCTAAGCAATAAGCCCAGTATTTGTATTCCGCCGAACACCCTCCAGTGGGACTGACGCGTGAACATCGGCCCCTAACAACACATGAATCGGCTCACAGCCGGAAGGCGTCGGATCGACTACGAACTCACTTTGAAATAATTTCAAAAATTCATCTTGAACAATTTGAGGCGGGGTATAATTACTTACGACATTCACGATGAATGCGCCAACTGACACATTCGGTCCATTGCCGATCCTTGCGCCGACATACATAGTCGTTCGAAACTTAACCCTATTTGATCGGAGATTGTTAATGCCTGCGAAGGTAATGTTCGTGTGAAACCGAGGTAGGCACAGACTTTGGGCAACGGCTTCAGATACCAAAGTCGATTGCGAACACGGATCGACGAGAGCGCGGACTATCATGCCATGTCCGTTCGGTCCTGATACTTTAACCCATGCCGTTGCCAAGAGTATGACTTTTGGTGCTGCACTAAGGTCACCAGCATTGTGTACACTACCCGTAGCCGCCGACTCTCGCACAGTCGGGGCACCTGGCGCGCTGAAAACTCCGGAAGCCGGAGCGCGTGGTCCTTGCTCGCTGACCGGATTGTTGAAAGCCACGTGCAGCAATTCATGATGCTTTTGATGACAATTCGAACACACTTTGCGTACATTGAATCTCCGCGGAGAATGTCCACCTTTAAGGCAGTTGGAGCATAATTTCTTCTCTCGAGCGAAATCACGCCGAGCTTCCGAAGTTTTCCCAAGAAACGCGTTACAACGTTCTAACACATGATTCGACTTACATAACGAACATCCGGACGCGGTAGTAACATAAGCTCGTCCGATCGTCGGCTTAGAGTGCGGCTGGCTATTCTCCCTACTGAGCGGTTTGGATTGTGCTCTTGCAGATGCAAACGATTCTAAGTCAGTGATTCGACCTGCCAGAAACTCATCGAATTTTTCATGCGTAGGTAATTCACGCTCATTTCCCAAGAACAAATCCGGATCTTTGAGAGTCTCTGAATCCAGCTTCATGCTCAACATCGCTACAAGAAACTTACCTAACTCTGCGAGTGAGAAACCATGACTTGCAAGAGCGTCGAGATTTTCGTTGATTCCATCGCCTAACTTCTTCAATTCTCTGACATCGTCTGTTTTAGGTGATTCTCACGTTAAGAGTCGACGTATCACAGCCGTCGTAATGAGTCGCGGGTTATAATAGTGGTCTTTCACGCGACACCACGCTCGATCGTTAATTAGCCGCGGTCTGTTGCATCGACTCGATAATTAGCGCGGCCTCTCCGGAGAGACTTGTTTTCAGATGGTGGAACTTTTCAATTTCGCGTCACGACTCATTACTATGAATTAACGACACATACAAGTCACGAAAACATTCCCAATTCACATAGTCTCCGTTGAACGTCGGTAGACTAATCTTCGGTAAACACCCGTTGAACCGAAAGCCCGTTAGGCCGAAAGACCGTTGGACCGAAATTTATTTTACCGAATGACAATAATCCGAAATATTACTATACGTTACTAGTCGTGTGCGAATAAGATAGAATGTCACCAAAACTTTTTCGGATTATTGTCATTCGGTAAAATAAATTTCGGTCCAACGGTCTTTCGGCCTAACGGGCTTTCGGTCCAACGGGTGTTTACCTAATCTTCGGCAAGCGCATAACTCTACGATGCGTGATTCCAAACGTGCACGCAAGGAACAAAGGAATACCTTACTACGATCATTGACAGTTCGTCTAAGCGCACTGAGTCACTGTGAATTGTCAACGTGCGTCGCATACACCGCGACGACTGGCGTGAGTGTCGATGAACTTGGAAGATAATTATTATTTCCGGTACAAGAAAACCTCACAACTGAACAATATAACTTGATGACATGCAAGACATTCGTTGTGTAATCCAAATCAAATTACTTTGACGAGACATCAGTTACCTCCTAAGCGATCGAACAATACGGTGAAATGTTTCGTTTTGAAAACTTTCGCATGCACTAACCGATTCGTCACAGATGACTTTCAATAGTTAGATTCTACTTTTTTCGCGGTAAACATGAATTGTCATTGAATGCTCTCTTTGATTTTAACATCTGAACCTCAATTAAACCAATCCGCATTCCACGCGAATGACGTCGAATTGTAAGTTATAGGAAACGGCAACAAATTCTCGAAAGGAAATTTTTCGTATACACGAATTGTTCAGTACTCACAACCTCTACGAAACATGGGTAGTGATTCTCGCTTCCACGCATTCGTCGATCGACGTCAAGGAGAGAAGCTAACGGAGAGCGGCAGAGGAGGAGATACCAAGTCCACCGTTGTCGAAGATGCCTGTCGCGATGAGCGCAAGAGGAGAAGCGTCGCTATCATGTACATGCTGGCTGTAGTATCGATGTATGTGTGTGGCGTGACGACACCGTATCAATGCGTGTGTATCACATACAGGTGAACACGAAAACTCTCCGTGATAACGTATCACTTTCGCACTTGGCGCGTGTCTATCGTAGTCCACGCTAGACGTCCGCTTAAACTTCGGCCAACTCACGAAGAAGAGCGAGATCTTCGCACGTGCCCGAACGATTACGGCAAAGCTCGATTGTAGTCGAATATCGTTTCACTCTCCTCTGCTACGATTTCAGATCTATACGGATGCACAAGACCGAATTTACAAATTTTCTCACATGCGCGAACAATATCAAAAAAAGAGTGTATTGGGCATGTACAAAAAACGTATGGGTACAAGGCTCAGAAACTTGAAAAAGCAGACGAAAAACCTTGGTGGCAGAGGCAAGCTCACTGGTAAGCTCATAGATGAATTAACGATTTATTATGGACTATCAATCCGCAGAAATTCAGACTCCGTAGAAAAAATGCGAAATGACATCTGGGCTACCTTATACCACAAAATTTCTACGGACAGCGACCCTCAACACGAAAAATGTCCAGTCGGCGAGGACTCGTGGTGTTCGTGGCAGCGAGCATAAGCTTCCAACACTCTTGACATTGACACACATAAGCCGCCCATGCTCATGGAAGTTTTCCATGCCGTGAGAGAAATATACGAGGATCTTACTTCCGACGATCTCCTTCCACGGTGTTTGGGAGGATTCACTCAGAATACTAACGGAAGTTTCAATTCGGTTGTATGGACGATCGCTCCAAAGACTATATCAAGCGGAAAAATGATTCTCGATATCGCTACAAATAAAGCGGTAGTCTCGTATAATGATGGTTTTAAAGGTCGTGACGTCCCTCAGCCTTTTTGTATTAGAAACCTGAAAAGGAAAATGAATAAGAGTCTTGATTTAATCAAAATAAGAGGAACGATCTCTCTTACCTGGGTAATACTGCTTACGTGGTACCTCATGTGAGTCGGAACCAGGGTTGGAAAAAAACCGGGTTTTTTCTTCAAAACCCGCCCCACTGGGTACAATCAGGTTTTTTCGGGTTTTTTCGGGTTTTTTCGGGCTTTTCCGGGTTTTTTCGGGTTTTATCAAATTGGCATCAGTGATGCCAGTATTTCCTAGAGAAATCTTCAGATTTTCTGTCATTGGTCATTTCTTCCCAAATTGAAAATATGATTGGCCAGTTGTACAAGAAATGACCAATCATTAGATGCTGAAGATTTTTCTAGGGAATACTGGCAATGCTGATTGGCATTGGTTTCCTCTGATGATTCTTAGTATGACCTACTAATCTTCATTTTTATCGTACTATGTTATCATTTTCCGTATATGATGATATAGAATAATACATTTACATATGTATATTCCATGGTAAGGGATCTTTTGGCCGAATGAACATGATTCGACCACCGCTAGTCATTCCCTAGTGTTCTCTGAAAGCGACTAGTGATTGTCAAATCATGTCGATTCTGCCAAAAGACTCCCTACCATATTCCATTCTACTTTATATTGTCACCAGGAAATACCGAATAAACTAAAAGTTACTTTTCATCTAATCTCTCATGTGAGCACCAATCTGGGATAAATTTTTGTTCGACTTTGGCCTGAGCTTTCAAGGTTGGGCCTCGATCAGATTGAAATTGGACCAAGATTTGTGTTTACATGAGCTGAAATCAAGTTTGAAACTAGTGAAATTTCCAAGTGCAATTTACTCCAACCGTTAACGCACTTTACTGCAATTCGATCAGCATCGCCACAATTCAAATTGGACGTTACAAATCCTTGTATTTTGTGTCCATTCTACTTTTGATGCAAGACCACACTGCACATCAAAACAATCTACCAAGTGGTTTTGCATGTTTCTTGCCAAATTGTTAAGGTGTCCACCTAGCAGTGCTGGGATTGAAAGAATTTTTCCTCATTCGGGCATATTTAGAATAGTCTGAGGAATAGACTAGTTCCAGAAAGGGGCACTAAATTAGTTAAACTATATAAATTTTATCAAAATGAACAACACGATGATTAACTACAACTAAGACTTTCTAAAATAGGGTGCACTACCCAGTAGATCAACGATTTATAAAAGAAGTAATTATTAAAAATTTCTGCTACATTAAAGTAATTTGATTGTTTTCATAAGAAGTTGTTACTATTTTGAAAAAAACCGAATTATTTTAACGTAGTAGAAATTTTTAATAGTTACTTCTTTTATGAATCTTTATTCCATTAGGCCATCGTTCATTTACTCGGTAGTTCACCCTCATTTTTATTATGATATTTTTTGAATAAAAAAATACAAAAACCCCATATAAGTACACTGAGGGAAAAAAGTCATTGAGGCAAGAAAATATTTCATCCAATGGTAACTATAAAATATTTCTTTGAACCAATTGAATATTATTCGAATGAATGAAATGGTTTTTGACCGCATGAAGTATTTCATCAACTGAAAAACCATTTCATCCATTGGAGTAAAATTTCATTGATCTCAAGAAATATTTTATAGATACCATTGGATGTAATATTTTTTTGTCCCAATGAATTTATTCCGTCAGAGTATGAAAAATAAACAGAGTTATCAAACTCATCCATTATGTAGATATTAAGAATGAATATGTACCATTGTATTTGTACCGAAATATGAACATTCATATTCAAATTATGATTTTATGCTATTTTATTGAATCATATTAAATGCTGTCTCGTCATAATCAAAATCTACATTGTACAAATTGTTTTCCATTGAATTCATTTTCAATTATTAATGTTTATCTCCCATATTTTTCTATACTTGAAGGAAGTTATCACATTCTATTGACTAATAAGTGGAGGTGTGGTTTTTAGAGGAAACGTGTTTTTTGAAATTTTTCAACATTCCTCAAGCGTTTATAATCTGGCTAGGCAATGCTTTGGAAGGTTTCGAGAATACAAAACGACGATCCAAAACAATGGCTAGTCGTACCACATATGCATGAAAAGTTCTGGGCAATTTTCACGGATTCGTTTTCATAAAAAAAATCACACTTCAATGAACAAGTCTTTCAACGGTATTCGAGCAACATTTGAAAAAATCTCAATTAAATAACTTCCTGTATTTAGATCAGTGGAATTCCACTGGATCGCGATTATTAGTATTTCACTCCAATGCACTGCATTGGTGAGTATCCACTCACCGAAAAAAATTATTAGTTACCCTTACTCCAAATTAGTTCCAGCAACTAGATACAGTTGTTGACATTTGGATAACTAAAACGGGCGTTGGCTCAACTGAATTCAAATTTAATTTCTCTGACTTTAGTTGCTGTTACTAATCTGAAGTTGCCTTAACTACAGCTTTTATGACCGGCTTCTATTCTTTTATTACTCGGAACTCATTTTCACAACTAACTTCAGTTCATTCGATCAAATAAATTATTTTTTTCGGTGTTGAGTTTCCCAATGAAATATGACTCATTTCGATCAATCATCATTTCGAGCTTTAGGTAAGCTTTCACTCACTGAATAGTGAGTATTAATTCATAACGTAGTAAAATTCATCCAATTCTATCCAGTGGGATACTTATAACTGTAGAATCAATGAAATTCTACTGATGCAAATTTAGAAAGAAGAACAACATGGAAAAATACATTGTATTAAATAACCATTCAATTGAGCACCATGTGGGTTTTTGACTGGGTTTTTGAGGGTTTTTTCAATCCGTACCCACCCGAAAAAACCCACTGGGTCCAATTGGGTTGGACCCACAGATGCCAACCCTGGTCGGAACCCTCCTCCTTGGAAAATAACCCTCCGTCCCATCGACTCGAGGAAGCCAACCTGGGTAATATAGGGTTCGGCAGGCTGAAAACAGCTAACAAACAGCCCAAGACGTGAACGACTCGCCTGAGTCGTCAATTCACGGCAACATCCCTTTGTTGCAATGTACCTGTAAAAATATATTGATAAATATATGGGGAAACGGTATCAAGGGAAGGAACGATACGATGGTCGTCTTACCCGAACGTACTCCCCATACAAACCTGTAGCAGATAGAAAAGGAGGACGTTGGTTATATTGTTTATAATAATGTTAATGAATAGAGTTAAGTATAAATTATAAAATCTTACCTCACCGACTCCAAAGAGTCACCGCATAGAAATATCCCTTACTGGACCGAACGTACACGACACTCGCGAAAACCGTAAATAAAAGAATCAAAAACGACACCCGTCACACGCGTAACTCAACCTACGGTCGCGAAAGGGTTTTCACGAACCGAACATAACCATGCAAACTCGCGAACGCGAAATATGACAGGTTATAAACAAACTCGTCAACCATTTTGGAAATCTCGCGCGCAACGCGCAAGCGCGAAAATAACACGGGCGAGCTATATCAAAAGACAAAGACACAGCCATGATCGGTGGTTGAATTTCGAACCACCAGATGGCTTGTCGCAATACCGCGTTATCCACGAGCAAAAGTAAGCCTCTGGGTTTTATAAGAGGCTGAAACGGAGGCATAATCATCTTCTTTCCCGACTCGTCTGCTTACAACAGACATCTTTTGGAAAAGGTAAGAGCTTGCTCTACGCCTAGGGGAAGAAGGTCTAATCGTAGTGCGCAGCACTCGATTAAATCGTAGCTAGGTTTTCCTAGGGAAGTGGGGGCAGTGGCTGGCAATTAACCGCTACTGAAGCGTCAAAAAGGGTTAGGGCAATTTCTGGACGAAGACGGTAATAGTCCTCTTCGGGCCATAGGGCCACTCTCTCACGGCCACCACGGGTTAGATAGAGCCACCTTCTGACGGCTTGTCCCATTGGGTCAACCTCTCACGGCTCCATGGGACATAGGAAATAACATCTGTATAGTCCAACCAATCGGGGACTTTTATTAGAGCCAACCCTTAGGTCAAGATCATTTCGACCAATCACGACTCGCGATTCCGCGCATGTAGAATAATCCTTACGATTATTACTTTTCTCGTCACGAACGGACCCACGGGGGTCCCTTTCACTCGGAACTGTTCATTCACGCGTTACTTTCAGTTGGATTCATCCGAAATAACGATATAATCGGGTTCTACGACTGACTGACATAAAATTTCCGTGTGCACACGAAGTAGGGTCATATAGTCCGGACTAATAAGTTCACTTTCCGTTAGATCTTACTGTTGCAATCTGTCTATAGCTTCTGCGCAAGCTCTTAAACGTTTAATATTCCTTTAAGTTTAATTTGAGGTATTCCTCCAATCAGTGACTTGTTACGGGTAACTAACCCGAATTGTAATCATTTTTACTTTATTCTGTTTATAATGAAAATTTGTTCAAAAACTTGGATTAACTTGAATTGTCTGTCTGTTAATAATCTGTGACACGCGTTCCCCAACCCATCGAACCCTGGGTTCCGACGAGCCAGAGGCATTAACTGGGGGCTAACTGGTCAAGTTAGCGATAATTAACATTTATCAACGCGAGTAATGGTTTGAAAAGTCACACATTATGCAAGTATTACAGATGAAAGTTGGATATGAAACATACAACTTTTGCAACGGAGTAGATGAACGTCGTGTAGCAGCCGCCAACCGTTCGTCATCGAAAACAAGGAAACTCTCGTAGAAACATCAGTAATCAAATTATATCTGTTCACTCTTTGTACATTACGAGTTCCTTTTCGAAAACCCTCGTAGAAACATCGTTAATCAAATTATATTTGTTCACTGTTTGTACATCACGAGTTTCTTTTCGAAAATTCTCGTAGAAAAATCGATCATCAAATTATATCTGTTCACTCTTTGTACATTACAAGTTTCTTTTCAAAAACTCTCGTAGAAATATCTGTAATAAGCATATATTTGGTTTTCCATTCTGTGTACATTACGAGTTTCTTTTCGAAAACTCTCGTAAAACATCAGTAATCAAATTATATCTGTTCACTCTCTGTACATTACGAGTTTCTTCTCAAAAACTCTCGTAGAAATATCTGTAATAAGCATATATTTGGTTTTCCATTCTTTGTACATCATGAGTTTCTTTTCGAAAATTCTCGTAGAAACATCGGTAATCAAATTATATCTGATTTGATTTGATTTGATTTGATTTATTTTACGGGCTAAGACGCCCTTTAGGTACGAAAGTATGTAAACAATATCATGGCGGTTAACAAAAGAGAATTTTCAAATAAAGTACTAAAAAGTAAATTACAATAAGACACGGTGTAAATTATCACGAACCTCAAAGTATAGATATGGAATAATACATAAATTATAATCTAACACTCTTCTTAGAGAAAGCCTTCCGGGCCGATTTTTTAAAGATTGATACTGACCCCGAAAAGAAATCAAGATCATCTTTATATGAGTTTGCCAAGCAACAGATGCGGTTGACTGGATCAGAATAAAAATAATGTGAAGTGGACATCAGAATATTGAAAAGCGAAGGCTTTCGTAGAGTTCTAGATGGTATATTGAAGTTTAAAAGGAAGAGTAGTTCAGGACAGCTGATTTGACCATCAATGATTTTGAAAATGAAAACGAGATCGTCAACCAACCTGAGAGCTTCAAGCGTGGTCATGTCAAACGATCTCATGAACGGTCCATAATCATGGCAGGACACGGCCATGGGAGTGAAATTTTTAAAAGCTAAGAAACGCAAAAACTTGTGCTGAACTCTCTCAATCAGTTTACAATATTTATCTTGTTGAGGCGGCCAGATCTGGGACGCATATTCTAAATTAGGTCTGACAAGAGCATTGTATAGTGTCAAGAGTGTTGAGGGTTCTTTGAAGTCTTTAGACATACGCTTCAGGAATCCGAGTTGCTTCATAGCCGTATTAACCATATTTTGATAATGCATAGTGAAATTGAATTTAGAATCAATTATAGTCCCTAAATCATGCATACTCTGAACAACCTCTAAGCTAGACTCGTTCAATTCATATGAGAACATGACTGGTTGCATCTTACGCGAAAGTCTCATTACTTTACACTTCGATATATTCAGTTGCAGTTTATTCAAGGCACACCATGATTCCAACCTATGCAAATCGGATTGAAATGCGATGACATCAGCGTATGATAAGATTCTCAAGAATAATTTCAAATCATCCGCGAAAAGTAAAAATTTAACATGCTTAGAATTGTCACCAATATCATTAATAAACAAAATAAATAGCAATGGGCCTAAATGCGACCCTTGCGGAACACCTGATTGTACATTGATAGACCTTGAGATGAAATTCTTAACCTTAACAGTTTGAGTTCTATTCGTAAGATAGCTTCTCATCCAATTAAGAATATTTCCACGGAAACCAAGGCGGTATAATTTAGATAAGAGAATATTATGATCTACAGTATCAAGGCTTTTGTGAAATCAGTATAAACTGTATCTACCTGACCGTTATTATCCAAAACTCTTGATACATAGTTACAATGAATAGCCAAGTTGGTGATAGTTGAACAACCAGGCATAAAACCATGTTGCATATCCGAAATGACGCCAGAAAACAGTGGAGATATTATATCAGTTACCAAGCTTTCAAATAGTTTGGGAATTGCACTTATGATAGATATTGGCCTGTAATTTTTCACATCTGCTCTGCAACCAGCCTTAAAAATCGGCGAGACCAAACTATTTTTCCAGCGGGTAGGAAAATGACCAGAAGATAAGGAGGCGTTGAAAATCAACCACAGTGGTCGTGATAATATGTAGCTGCAGGATTTCAAAAACAAAGGGGGAATCCCATCATCGCCAGGACCCTTATTGATATCCAAAGAGTTGATTCCCATAAGCACCGTTCCAATGTTGATATAGAGATCAGAGATATCCAAATCAGAATTGGATTCTAAATTAGGAGTCAGATCATTGTGAGAAACATAAACAGATTCAAAGTGAGCAGCGAACAAGTCAGCAATTTCACGCCCAGAGGTAACTGAGATTCCATCCATAACCATTTTACCCGGAATACCATTGTCGGATCGACGAGAATTGACATAGTTCCAAAAGCCTTTGATACTATGAGGAATTTGCAATTCCGTTGAGCGAACATAATCATTATAACACTTATCCACTAATTTTTCACATTGAGCACGCAAATCAGAGAAAACATGATAATCTTGTATCCGATTATATTTCTTATACATACAATGTGCTTCTTCCTTGGCACGTATCAGATCGATCAACTGTTTAGAAAACCATCTAGGGTATTTGGAATCACGAGAATAACATTTAGGAACGTACAAATCAATTGCGTGATTCATAATCTCATACAAGCACTCAACCGCATCATCAATAGTCAAAACACTAAGTAATGAATCCTAAGAGATTTGATTGAAAAAATTTCGAATTGCAGTATAATCACCCAAATTGAAATTGTAACGAAAAATATTATCTCGCGGAAGATAATTAATTGAAACCACATCCAGTATAGAAAGAAGAGGTGGATGATATTTATCACAGGTGAGAAGAGACTCAGCAGGTAATGTTGTCACTACAGAACTGTCATTTGTAAATAACAGATCAAGCATAATACCAAAATCATTACATATATCATTCTTCAAGGATAAATTTAAGAAGTTAAAATATTCACAGACAAATTGTATCGACAGCATTTCATTACACGTTGCACCGGGAATTATGTCACATGATAAATTTGCACTAGTTAAACGCCAAGAAGCATGTGGTAGATTATAATCACCATATAGATAAAAAGAGAGATCCTGATTGGCACTCAAAATAGCTTCCACACTCTTACAATGATCTTCATAAAGATGCGCAGATGATGATGGCGGAATATAGACGGCTCCAAAAATCGATTCCGAAGAACCCATCCTAACTTTTATAAACAAATGTTCAACATTTGAGTGCTCATCGATTAATTCAGAACTCGAGATGCCATGTTTCACTGCTATCAAGACTCCTCCTCCCCTCTCACAATGACTATTCAGTAGAGATCTATCCTTTCTGTATACAGTGTAACTGTGCAAGCCGATTTCCGTTGATAAAATTTTATCAGAAAGCCAAGTTTCCGATAAAATGATGATGTCATAGCGATCGACAGAGGCTGCGACTGCACAATGAAGCGCATTTAGTTTAGTACGAAGGTCGCGGACATTTTGATAGTACACTAGAGGGCGGGTTACAGGTTTTTTTGTGATGATGAGTGACGAGTCTTATTTAATGGAACAATTTTCGGGACACCATTTACATATCTAATCGTCTGAGATGGATCGTTTAGGTCTTTCAGACGATCCCGGAGACTGTTTAAGTGAGCCCGTTGACGAGGAGTACGATCAAGAGAAAATTTCACCGGACCCCTGTAGGCAGACTTCCCTCTGATGATATCCAACGGTGTACTGCTGGAGGGGAAAGTCACACATAAGGGACGATTTTTGTTTTTATCACTATTGGGTCTGCCTATACGACGAATATGTATACCGTCATAGGAGTCAGGTTTAATTTCCGCTAGGACTTTTTTAACCTCAGCAGTCTCAGAAGGCCCCGATGAGCCCTTCTCAGAAATATTAAACACAATGATATTGAATGACCGACTCCGCCGATCCTCCAGTTCACTGGAAAATTCTTCTTCGTCAAGTGAAGTCTTTGGAAGATCATAGCTATTAGATCTACCAGTTTCAAGCATAGAAACTCTCGTATTCAAATTAGAAACTGTGGTCGTCAATTCATCGATCCTAGCATTGAATTTATTTAATTTGTCATTTGAAACAGAAATTTCACTTTTGATAATCGCACGAATGTTTGACAACAACACAGAGTCACATTCCTCGCTTTGTAGAGATGACAGAGCGGGTGTTCTCAACGTCTCACAATCTAATGAAATTCCAGTATGCCATGGATGATTAGTTCTGATGAAACACATATCTGTTCACTCTTTGTACATTACGAGAAACTCTCGTAGAAACATCTGTAATGAGTATATATTTGGTTTTCCATTCTTTGTACATTACGAGTTTCTTCTCAAAAACTGTTGTAGAAACATCGGTCATCAAATTATATCTGTTCACTCTTTGTACATTACGAGTTTCTTCTCAAAAACTCTTGTAGAAACATCGGTCATCAAATTATATCTGTTCACTCTTTGTACATTACGAGTTTCTTTTCGAAAATTCTCGTAGAAACATCTGTAATGAGCATATATTTGGTTTTCCATTCTTTGTACATTACGAGTTTCTTCTCGAAAATTCTCGTAGAAACATCGGTCATCAAATTATATTTGTGCACTCTTTGTACATTACGAGTTTCTCCTCAGAAACTCTCGTAGAAACATCTGTAATGAGTATATATTTAGTTTGCCATTCTTTGCACATTCGAAAACTCTCGTAGAAAGATCAGTAATCAAATTATATTTGTTCACTCTTGGTACATCACGAGTTTCTTTTCGAAAATTCTCGTAGAAATATCTGTAATAAGCATATATTTAGTTTTCCATTCTTTGTACATTACGAGTTTCTTTCCGAAAACTCTTGTAGAAACATCATTAATCGAATTATATCTGTTCACTCTTTGTACATTACAAGTTTCTTTTCAAAAATTCTCGTGGAAATATCTGTAATAAGCATATATTTGGTTCCCCATTCTTTGTACATTACGAGTTTCTGTTCGAAAACTCTCGTAGAAACAACAGTAATCAAATTATATCTGTTCACTCTTTGTACATTACGAGTTTCTTCTCAGAAACTCTCGTAGAAACATCTGTAATGAGTATATATTTGGTTTTCCATTCTTTGTACATTGCGAGTTTCTTCTCAAAAACTGTTGTAGAAACATCGGTCATCAAATTATATCTGTTCACTCTTTGTACATTACGAGTTTCTTCTCAAAAACTCTTGTAGAAACATCGGTCATCAAATTATATTTGTTCACTCTTTGTACATTACGAGTTCCTTTTCGAAAATTCTCGTAGAAAAATCGGTCATCAAATTATATCTGTTCACTCTTTGTACATTACAAATCTCTTTTCAAAAGCTCTCGTAGAAACATCTGTAATGAGCATATATTTGGTTCTCCATTCTTTGTACATTACGAGTTTCTTTCCGAAAACTCTTGTAGAAACATCAGTAATCGAATTATATCTGTTCACTCTTTGTACATTACAAGTTTCTCCTCAGAAACTCTCGTAGAAACATCTGTAATGAGTATATATTTGGTTTTCCATTCTTTGTACATTACGAGTTTCTTTTCGAAAACTCTTGTAGAAACATCAGTAATCGAATTATATCTGTTCACTCTTAGTACATTACAAGTTTCTCCTCAGAAACTCTCGTAGAAAAATCGGTCAACAAATTATATCTGTTCACTCTTTGTACATCACGAGTTTCTTTTCGAAAATTCTCGTAGAAACATCTGTAATGAGCATATATTTGGTTCTCCATCCTTTGTACATTACGAGTTTCTTTTCGAAAACTCTGGTAGAAAGATCAGTAATCAAATTATATTTGTTAACTCTTTGTACATTACAAGTTTCTTTTCAAAAACTCTCGTGGAAATATCTGTAATAAGCATATATTTGATTCCCCATTCTTTGTACATTACGAGTTTCTTCTCGAAAATTCTCGTAGAAACATCGGTCATCAAATTGTATTTGTTCACTCTTTGTACATCACGAGTTTCTTTTCAAAAACTCTCGTAGAAATATCTGTAATGAGCATATATTTGGTTTTCCATTCTCTGTACATTACGAGTTCCTTCTCGAAAATTCTCGTAGAAAAATCGGTCTACAAATTATATCTGTTCACTCTTTGTACATTACGAGTTTCTTTTCGAGAATTCTCGTAGAAACATCTGTAATGAGCATATATTTGGTTTTCCATTCTCTGTACATTACGAGTTCCTTCTCGAAAATTCTCGTAGAAAAATCGGTCTACAAATTATATCTGTTCACTCTTTGTACATTACAAGTTTCTTTTCAAAAACTCTCGTGGAAATATCTGTAATAAGCATATATTTGGTTCCCCATTCTTTGTACATTACGAGTTTCTTTCCGAAAACTCTCGTAGAAACATCTGTAATGAGTATATATTTGGTTTTCCATTCTTTGTACATTACGAGTTTCTTCTCAAAAACTGTTGTAGAAACATCGGTCATCAAATTATATCTGTTCACTCTTTGTACATTACGAGTTTCTTCTCAAAAACTCTTGTAGAAACATCGGTCATCAAATTATATTTGTTCACTCTTTGTACATTACGAGTTCCTTTTCGAAAATTCTGGTAGAAAAATCGGTCATCAAATTATATCTGTTCACTCTTTGTACATTACAAATCTCTTTTCAAAAGCTCTCGTAGAAACATCTGTAATGAGCATATATTTGGTTCTCCATTCTTTGTACATTACGAGTTTCTTCCCGAAAACTCTTGTAGAAACATCAGTAATCGAACTATATCTGTTCACTCTTTGTACATTACAAGTTTCTCCTCAGAAACTCTCGTAGAAACATCTGTAATGAGTATATATTTGGTTTTCCATTCTTTGTACATTACGAGTTTCTTTCCGAAAACTCTTGTAGAAACATCAGTAATCGAATTATATCTGTTCACTCTTAGTACATTACAAGTTTCTCCTCAGAAACTCTCGTAGAAACATCTGTAATGCGTATATATTTGGTTTTCCATTCTTTGTACATTGCGAGTTTCTTCTCAAAAACTGTTGTAGAAACATCGGTCATCAAATTATATCTGTTCACTCTTTGTACATTACGAGTTTCTTCTCAAAAACTCTTGTAGAAACATCGGTCATCAAATTATATTTGTTCACTCTTTGTACATTACGAGTTCCTTTTCGAAAATTCTCGTAGAAAAATCGGTCATCAAATTATATCTGTTCACTCTTTGTACATTACAAATCTCTTTTCAAAAGCTCTCGTAGAAACATCTGTAATGAGCATATATTTGGTTCTCCATTCTTTGTACATTACGAGTTTCTTTCCGAAAACTCTTGTAGAAACATCAGTAATCGAATTATATCTGTTCACTCTTTGTACATTACAAGTTTCTCCTCAGAAACTCTCGTAGAAACATCTGTAATGAGTATATATTTGGTTTTCCATTCTTTGTACATTACGAGTTTCTTTCCGAAAACTCTTGTAGAAACATCAGTAATCGAATTATATCTGTTCACTCTTAGTACATTACAAGTTTCTCCTCAGAAACTCTCGTAGAAAAATCGGTCAACAAATTATATCTGTTCACTCTTTGTACATCACGAGTTTCTTTTCGAAAATTCTCGTAGAAACATCTGTAATGAGCATATATTTGGTTCTCCATCCTTTGTACATTACGAGTTTCTTTTCGAAAACTCTCGTAGAAAGATCAGTAATCAAATTATATTTGTTAACTCTTTGTACATTACAAGTTTCTTTTCAAAACTCTCGTGGAAATATCTGTAATAAGCATATATTTGATTCCCCATTCTTTGTACATTACGAGTTTCTTCTCGAAAATTCTCGTAGAAACATCGGTCATCAAATTGTATTTGTTCACTCTTTGTACATCACGAGTTTCTTTTCAAAACTCTCGTAGAAATATCTGTAATGAGCATATATTTGGTTTCCCATTCTTTGTACATTACGAGTTTCTTTTCGAAAACTCTTGTAGAAAGATCAGTACTCAAATTATATTTGTTCACTCTTTGTTCATCACGAGTTCCTTCTCGAAAATTCTCGTAGAAACATCGGTCATCAAATTATATCTGTTCACTCTTTGTACATTACGAGTTTCTTTTCGAGAATTCTCGTAGAAACATCTGTAATGAGCATATATTTGGTTTTCCATTCTCTGTACATTACGAGTTCCTTCTCGAAAATTCTCGTAGAAAAATCGGTCTACAAATTATATCTGTTCACTCTTTGTACATTACAAGTTTCTTTTCAAAAACTCTCGTGGAAATATCTGTAATAAGCATATATTTGGTTCCCCATTCTTTGTACATTACGAGTTTCTTTCCGAAAACTCTCGTAGAAACATCTGTAATGAGTATATATTTGGTTTTCCATTCTTTGTACATTACGAGTTTCTTCTCAAAAACTGTTGTAGAAACATCGGTCATCAAATTATATCTGTTCACTCTTTGTACATTACGAGTTTCTTCTCAAAAACTCTTGTAGAAACATCGGTCATCAAATTATATTTGTTCACTCTTTGTACATTACGAGTTCCTTTTCGAAAATTCTGGTAGAAAAATCGGTCATCAAATTATATCTGTTCACTCTTTGTACATTACAAATCTCTTTTCAAAAGCTCTCGTAGAAACATCTGTAATGAGCATATATTTGGTTCTCCATTCTTTGTACATTACGAGTTTCTTCCCGAAAACTCTTGTAGAAACATCAGTAATCGAACTATATCTGTTCACTCTTTGTCCATTACAAGTTTCTCCTCAGAAACTCTCGTAGAAACATCTGTAATGAGTATATATTTGGTTTTCCATTCTTTGTACATTACGAGTTTCTTTCCGAAAACTCTTGTAGAAACATCAGTAATCGAATTATATCTGTTCACTCTTAGTACATTACAAGTTTCTCCTCAGAAACTCTCGTAGAAACATCTGTAATGCGTATATATTTGGTTTTCCATTCTTTGTACATTGCGAGTTTCTTCTCAAAAACTGTTGTAGAAACATCGGTCATCAAATTATATCTGTTCACTCTTTGTACATTACGAGTTTCTTCTCAAAAACTCTTGTAGAAACATCGGTCATCAAATTATATTTGTTCACTCTTTGTACATTACGAGTTCCTTTTCGAAAATTCTCGTAGAAAAATCGGTCATCAAATTATATCTGTTCACTCTTTGTACATTACAAATCTCTTTTCAAAAGCTCTCGTAGAAACATCTGTAATGAGCATATATTTGGTTCTCCATTCTTTGTACATTACGAGTTTCTTTCCGAAAACTCTTGTAGAAACATCAGTAATCGAATTATATCTGTTCACTCTTTGTACATTACAAGTTTCTCCTCAGAAACTCTCGTAGAAACATCTGTAATGAGTATATATTTGGTTTTCCATTCTTTGTACATTACGAGTTTCTTTCCGAAAACTCTTGTAGAAACATCAGTAATCGAATTATATCTGTTCACTCTTAGTACATTACAAGTTTCTCCTCAGAAACTCTCGTAGAAAAATCGGTCAACAAATTATATCTGTTCACTCTTTGTACATCACGAGTTTCTTTTCGAAAATTCTCGTAGAAACATCTGTAATGAGCATATATTTGGTTCTCCATCCTTTGTACATTACGAGTTTCTTTTCGAAAACTCTCGTAGAAAGATCAGTAATCAAATTATATTTGTTAACTCTTTGTACATTACAAGTTTCTTTTCAAAAACTCTCGTGGAAATATCTGTAATAAGCATATATTTGATTCCCCATTCTTTGTACATTACGAGTTTCTTCTCGAAAATTCTCGTAGAAACATCGGTCATCAAATTGTATTTGTTCACTCTTTGTACATCACGAGTTTCTTTTCAAAAACTCTCGTAGAAATATCTGTAATGAGCATATATTTGGTTTCCCATTCTTTGTACATTACGAGTTTCTTTTCGAAAATTCTCGTAGAAACATCGGTCATCAAATTATATCTGTTCACTCTTTGTACATTACGAGTTTCTTTTCGAGAATTCTCGTAGAAACATCTGTAATGAGCATATATTTGGTTTTCCATTCTCTGTACATTACGAGTTCCTTCTCGAAAATTCTCGTAGAAAAATCGGTCTACAAATTATATCTGTTCACTCTTTGTACATTACGAGTTTCTTTTCGAGAATTCTCGTAGAAACATCTGTAATGAGCATATATTTGGTTTTCCATTCTCTGTACATTACGAGTTCCTTCTCGAAAATTCTCGTAGAAAAATCGGTCTACAAATTATATCTGTTCACTCTTTGTACATTACAAGTTTCTTTTCAAAAACTCTCGTGGAAATATCTGTAATAAGCATATATTTGGTTCCCCATTCTTTGTACATTACGAGTTTCTTTCCGAAAACTCTCGTAGAAACATCTGTAATGAGTATATATTTGGTTTTCCATTCTTTGTACATTACGAGTTTCTTCTCAAAAACTGTTGTAGAAACATCGGTCATCAAATTATATCTGTTCACTCTTTGTACATTACGAGTTTCTTCTCAAAAACTCTTGTAGAAACATCGGTCATCAAATTATATTTGTTCACTCTTTGTACATTACGAGTTCCTTTTCGAAAATTCTGGTAGAAAAATCGGTCATCAAATTATATCTGTTCACTCTTTGTACATTACAAATCTCTTTTCAAAAGCTCGTAGAAACATCTGTAATGAGCATATATTTGGTTCTCCATTCTTTGTACATTACGAGTTTCTTCCCGAAAACTCTTGTAGAAACATCAGTAATCGAACTATATCTGTTCACTCTTTGTACATTACAAGTTTCTCCTCAGAAACTCTCGTAGAAACATCTGTAATGAGTATATATTTGGTTTTCCATTCTTTGTACATTACGAGTTTCTTTCCGAAAACTCTTGTAGAAACATCAGTAATCGAATTATATCTGTTCACTCTTAGTACATTACAAGTTTCTCCTCAGAAACTCTCGTAGAAACATCTGTAATGCGTATATATTTGGTTTTCCATTCTTTGTACATTGCGAGTTTCTTCTCAAAAACTGTTGTAGAAACATCGGTCATCAAATTATATCTGTTCACTCTTTGTACATTACGAGTTTCTTCTCAAAAACTCTTGTAGAAACATCGGTCATCAAATTATATTTGTTCACTCTTTGTACATTACGAGTTCCTTTTCGAAAATTCTCGTAGAAAAATCGGTCATCAAATTATATCTGTTCACTCTTTGTACATTACAAATCTCTTTTCAAAAGCTCTCGTAGAAACATCTGTAATGAGCATATATTTGGTTCTCCATTCTTTGTACATTACGAGTTTCTTTCCGAAAACTCTTGTAGAAACATCAGTAATCGAATTATATCTGTTCACTCTTTGTACATTACAAGTTTCTCCTCAGAAACTCTCGTAGAAACATCTGTAATGAGTATATATTTGGTTTTCCATTCTTTGTACATTACGAGTTTCTTTCCGAAAACTCTTGTAGAAACATCAGTAATCGAATTATATCTGTTCACTCTTAGTACATTACAAGTTTCTCCTCAGAAACTCTCGTAGAAAAATCGGTCAACAAATTATATCTGTTCACTCTTTGTACATCACGAGTTTCTTTTCGAAAATTCTCGTAGAAACATCTGTAATGAGCATATATTTGGTTCTCCATCCTTTGTACATTACGAGTTTCTTTTCGAAAACTCTCGTAGAAAGATCAGTAATCAAATTATATTTGTTAACTCTTTGTACATTACAAGTTTCTTTTCAAAAACTCTCGTGGAAATATCTGTAATAAGCATATATTTGATTCCCCATTCTTTGTACATTACGAGTTTCTTCTCGAAAATTCTCGTAGAAACATCGGTCATCAAATTATATCTGTTCACTCTTTGTACATGACGAGTTTCTTTTCGAGAATTCTCGTAGAAACATCTGTAATGAGCATATATTTGGTTTTCCATTCTCTGTACATTACGAGTTCCTTCTCGAAAATTCTCGTAGAAAAATCGGTCTACAAATTATATCTGTTCACTCTTTGTACATTACAAGTTTCTCCTCAGAAACTCTCGTAGAAACATCTGTAATGAGTATATATTTGGTTTTCCATTCTTTGTACATTACGAGTTTCTTTCCGAAAACTCTTGTAGAAACATCAGTAATCGAATTATATCTGTTCACTCTTAGTACATTACAAGTTTCTCCTCAGAAACTCTCGTAGAAACATCTGTAATGCGTATATATTTGGTTTTCCATTCTTTGTACATTGCGAGTTTCTTCTCAAAAACTGTTGTAGAAACATCGGTCATCAAATTATATCTGTTCACTCTTTGTACATTACGAGTTTCTTCTCAAAAACTCTTGTAGAAACATCGGTCATCAAATTATATTTGTTCACTCTTTGTACATTACGAGTTCCTTTTCGAAAATTCTCGTAGAAAAATCGGTCATCAAATTATATCTGTTCACTCTTTGTACATTACAAATCTCTTTTCAAAAGCTCTCGTAGAAACATCTGTAATGAGCATATATTTGGTTCTCCATTCTTTGTACATTACGAGTTTCTTTCCGAAAACTCTTGTAGAAACATCAGTAATCGAATTATATCTGTTCACTCTTTGTACATTACAAGTTTCTCCTCAGAAACTCTCGTAGAAACATCTGTAATGAGTATATATTTGGTTTTCCATTCTTTGTACATTACGAGTTTCTTTCCGAAAACTCTTGTAGAAACATCAGTAATCGAATTATATCTGTTCACTCTTAGTACATTACAAGTTTCTCCTCAGAAACTCTCGTAGAAAAATCGGTCAACAAATTATATCTGTTCACTCTTTGTACATCACGAGTTTCTTTTCGAAAATTCTCGTAGAAACATCTGTAATGAGCATATATTTGGTTCTCCATCCTTTGTACATTACGAGTTTCTTTTCGAAAACTCTCGTAGAAAGATCAGTAATCAAATTATATTTGTTAACTCTTTGTACATTACAAGTTTCTTTTCAAAAACTCTCGTGGAAATATCTGTAATAAGCATATATTTGATTCCCCATTCTTTGTACATTACGAGTTTCTTCTCGAAAATTCTCGTAGAAACATCGGTCATCAAATTATATCTGTTCACTCTTTGTACATGACGAGTTTCTTTTCGAGAATT
Source organism: Gonatopus flavifemur (assembly GCA_018340375.1). Taxonomy (NCBI): domain Eukaryota; kingdom Metazoa; phylum Arthropoda; class Insecta; order Hymenoptera; family Dryinidae; genus Gonatopus; species Gonatopus flavifemur. Next base: position 24,655,687 of record JAFFJZ010000004.1, read on the forward strand.
CTCGTAGAAACATCTGTAATGAGCATATATTTGGTTTTCCATTCTCTGTACATTACGAGTTCCTTCTCGAAAATTCTCGTAGAAAAATCGGTCTACAAATTATATCTGTTCACTCTTTGTACATTACAAGTTTCTTTTCAAAAACTCTCGTGGAAATATCTGTAATAAGCATATATTTGGTTCCCCATTCTTTGTACATTACGAGTTTCTTTCCGAAAACTCTCGTAGAAACATCTGTAATGAGTATATATTTGGTTTTCCATTCTTTGTACATTACGAGTTTCTTCTCAAAAACTGTTGTAGAAACATCGGTCATCAAATTATATCTGTTCACTCTTTGTACATTACGAGTTTCTTCTCAAAAACTCTTGTAGAAACATCGGTCATCAAATTATATTTGTTCACTCTTTGTACATTACGAGTTCCTTTTCGAAAATTCTGGTAGAAAAATCGGTCATCAAATTATATCTGTTCACTCTTTGTACATTACAAATCTCTTTTCAAAAGCTCTCGTAGAAACATCTGTAATGAGCATATATTTGGTTCTCCATTCTTTGTACATTACGAGTTTCTTCCCGAAAACTCTTGTAGAAACATCAGTAATCGAACTATATCTGTTCACTCTTTGTACATTACAAGTTTCTCCTCAGAAACTCTCGTAGAAACATCTGTAATGAGTATATATTTGGTTTTCCATTCTTTGTACATTACGAGTTTCTTTCCGAAAACTCTTGTAGAAACATCAGTAATCGAATTATATCTGTTCACTCTTAGTACATTACAAGTTTCTCCTCAGAAACTCTCGTAGAAACATCTGTAATGCGTATATATTTGGTTTTCCATTCTTTGTACATTGCGAGTTTCTTCTCAAAAACTGTTGTAGAAACATCGGTCATCAAATTATATCTGTTCACTCTTTGTACATTACGAGTTTCTTCTCAAAAACTCTTGTAGAAACATCGGTCATCAAATTATATTTGTTCACTCTTTGTACATTACGAGTTCCTTTTCGAAAATTCTCGTAGAAAAATCGGTCATCAAATTATATCTGTTCACTCTTTGTACATTACAAATCTCTTTTCAAAAGCTCTCGTAGAAACATCTGTAATGAGCATATATTTGGTTCTCCATTCTTTGTACATTACGAGTTTCTTTCCGAAAACTCTTGTAGAAACATCAGTAATCGAATTATATCTGTTCACTCTTTGTACATTACAAGTTTCTCCTCAGAAACTCTCGTAGAAACATCTGTAATGAGTATATATTTGGTTTTCCATTCTTTGTACATTACGAGTTTCTTTCCGAAAACTCTTGTAGAAACATCAGTAATCGAATTATATCTGTTCACTCTTAGTACATTACAAGTTTCTCCTCAGAAACTCTCGTAGAAACATCTGTAATGAGTATATATTTGGTTTTCCATTCTTTGTACATTACGAGTTTCTTTCCGAAAACTCTTGTAGAAACATCAGTAATCGAATTATATCTGTTCACTCTTAGTACATTACAAGTTTCTCCTCAGAAACTCTCGTAGAAAAATCGGTCAACAAATTATATCTGTTCACTCTTTGTACATCACGAGTTTCTTTTCGAAAATTCTCGTAGAAACATCTGTAATGAGCATATATTTGGTTCTCCATCCTTTGTACATTACGAGTTTCTTTTCGAAAACTCTCGTAGAAAGATCAGTAATCAAATTATATTTGTTAACTCTTTGTACATTACAAGTTTCTTTTCAAAAACTCTCGTGGAAATATCTGTAATAAGCATATATTTGATTCCCCATTCTTTGTACATTACGAGTTTCTTCTCGAAAATTCTCGTAGAAACATCGGTCATCAAATTATATCTGTTCACTCTTTGTACATGACGAGTTTCTTTTCGAGAATTCTCGTAGAAACATCTGTAATGAGCATATATTTGGTTTTCCATTCTCTGTACATTACGAGTTCCTTCTCGAAAATTCTCGTAGAAAAATCGGTCTACAAATTATATCTGTTCACTCTTTGTACATTACAAGTTTCTTTTCAAAAACTCTCGTGGAAATATCTGTAATAAGCATATATTTGGTTCCCCATTCTTTGTACATTACGAGTTTCTTTCCGAAAACTCTCGTAGAAACATCTGTAATGAGTATATATTTGGTTTTCCATTCTTTGTACATTACGAGTTTCTTCTCAAAACTGTTGTAGAAACATCGGTCATCAAATTATATCTGTTCACTCTTTGTACATTACGAGTTTCTTCTCAAAAACTCTTGTAGAAACATCGGTCATCAAATTATATTTGTTCACTCTTTGTACATTACGAGTTCCTTTTCGAAAATTCTGGTAGAAAAATCGGTCATCAAATTATATCTGTTCACTCTTTGTACATTACAAATCTCTTTTCAAAAGCTCTCGTAGAAACATCTGTAATGAGCATATATTTGGTTCTCCATTCTTTGTACATTACGAGTTTCTTCCGAAAACTCTTGTAGAAACATCAGTAATCGAACTATATCTGTTCACTCTTTGTACATTACAAGTTTCTCCTCAGAAACTCTCGTAGAAACATCTGTAATGAGTATATATTTGGTTTTCCATTCTTTGTACATTACGAGTTTCTTTCCGAAAACTCTTGTAGAAACATCAGTAATCGAATTATATCTGTTCACTCTTAGTACATTACAAGTTTCTCCTCAGAAACTCTCGTAGAAACATCTGTAATGCGTATATATTTGGTTTTCCATTCTTTGTACATTGCGAGTTTCTTCTCAAAACTGTTGTAGAAACATCGGTCATCAAATTATATCTGTTCACTCTTTGTACATTACGAGTTTCTTCTCAAAAACTCTTGTAGAAACATCGGTCATCAAATTATATTTGTTCACTCTTTGTACATTACGAGTTCCTTTTCGAAAATTCTCGTAGAAAAATCGGTCATCAAATTATATCTGTTCACTCTTTGTACATTACAAATCTCTTTTCAAAAGCTCTCGTAGAAACATCTGTAATGAGCATATATTTGGTTCTCCATTCTTTGTACATTACGAGTTTCTTTCCGAAAACTCTTGTAGAAACATCAGTAATCGAATTATATCTGTTCACTCTTTGTACATTACAAGTTTCTCCTCAGAAACTCTCGTAGAAACATCTGTAATGAGTATATATTTGGTTTTCCATTCTTTGTACATTACGAGTTTCTTTCCGAAAACTCTTGTAGAAACATCAGTAATCGAATTATATCTGTTCACTCTTAGTACATTACAAGTTTCTCCTCAGAAACTCTCGTAGAAAAATCGGTCAACAAATTATATCTGTTCACTCTTTGTACATCACGAGTTTCTTTTCGAAAATTCTCGTAGAAACATCTGTAATGAGCATATATTTGGTTCTCCATCCTTTGTACATTACGAGTTTCTTTTCGAAAACTCTCGTAGAAAGATCAGTAATCAAATTATATTTGTTAACTCTTTGTACATTACAAGTTTCTTTTCAAAACTCTCGTGGAAATATCTGTAATAAGCATATATTTGATTCCCCATTCTTTGTACATTACGAGTTTCTTCTCGAAAATTCTCGTAGAAACATCGGTCATCAAATTGTATTTGTTCACTCTTTGTACATCACGAGTTTCTTTTCAAAACTCTCGTAGAAATATCTGTAATGAGCATATATTTGGTTTCCCATTCTTTGTACATTACGAGTTTCTTTTCGAAAACTCTTGTAGAAAGATCAGTACTCAAATTATATTTGTTCACTCTTTGTTCATCACGAGTTCCTTCTCGAAAATTCTCGTAGAAACATCGGTCATCAAATTATATCTGTTCACTCTTTGTACATTACGAGTTGCTTTTCGAGAATTCTCGTAGAAACATCTGTAATGAGCATATATTTGGTTTTCCATTCTCTGTACATTACGAGTTCCTTCTCGAAAATTCTCGTAGAAAAATCGGTCTACAAATTATATCTGTTCACTCTTTGTACATTACAAGTTTCTTTTCAAAAACTCTCGTGGAAATATCTGTAATAAGCATATATTTGGTTCCCCATTCTTTGTACATTACGAGTTTCTTTCCGAAAACTCTCGTAGAAACATCTGTAATGAGTATATATTTGGTTTTCCATTCTTTGTACATTACGAGTTTCTTCTCAAAACTGTTGTAGAAACATCGGTCATCAAATTATATCTGTTCACTCTTTGTACATTACGAGTTTCTTCTCAAAACTCTTGTAGAAACATCGGTCATCAAATTATATTTGTTCACTCTTTGTACATTACGAGTTCCTTTTCGAAAATTCTGGTAGAAAAATCGGTCATCAAATTATATCTGTTCACTCTTTGTACATTACAAATCTCTTTTCAAAAGCTCTCGTAGAAACATCTGTAATGAGCATATATTTGGTTCTCCATTCTTTGTACATTACGAGTTTCTTTCCGAAAACTCTTGTAGAAACATCAGTAATCGAATTATATCTGTTCACTCTTTGTACATTACAAGTTTCTCCTCAGAAACTCTCGTAGAAACATCTGTAATGAGTATATATTTGGTTTTCCATTCTTTGTACATTACGAGTTTCTTTCCGAAAACTCTTGTAGAAACATCAGTAATCGAATTATATCTGTTCACTCTTAGTACATTACAAGTTTCTCCTCAGAAACTCTCGTAGAAAAATCGGTCAACAAATTATATCTGTTCACTCTTTGTACATCACGAGTTTCTTTTCGAAAATTCTCGTAGAAACATCTGTAATGAGCATATATTTGGTTCTCCATCCTTTGTACATTACGAGTTTCTTTTCGAAAACTCTCGTAGAAAGATCAGTAATCAAATTATATTTGTTAACTCTTTGTACATTACAAGTTTCTTTTCAAAAACTCTCGTGGAAATATCTGTAATAAGCATATATTTGATTCCCCATTCTTTGTACATTACGAGTTTCTTCTCGAAAATTCTCGTAGAAACATCGGTCATCAAATTGTATTTGTTCACTCTTTGTACATCACGAGTTTCTTTTCAAAAACTCTCGTAGAAATATCTGTAATGAGCATATATTTGGTTTCCCATTCTTTGTACATTACGAGTTTCTTTTCGAAAACTCTTGTAGAAAGATCAGTACTCAAATTATATTTGTTCACTCTTTGTTCATCACGAGTTCCTTCTCGAAAATTCTCGTAGAAACATCGGTCATCAAATTATATCTGTTCACTCTTTGTACATTACGAGTTGCTTTTCGAGAATTCTCGTAGAAACATCTGTAATGAGCATATATTTGGTTTTCCATTCTCTGTACATTACGAGTTCCTTCTCGAAAATTCTCGTAGAAAAATCGGTCTACAAATTATATCTGTTCACTCTTTGTACATTACAAGTTTCTTTTCAAAAACTCTCGTGGAAATATCTGTAATAAGCATATATTTGGTTCCCCATTCTTTGTACATTACGAGTTTCTTTCCGAAAACTCTCGTAGAAACATCTGTAATGAGTATATATTTGGTTTTCCATTCTTTGTACATTACGAGTTTCTTCTCAAAAACTGTTGTAGAAACATCGGTCATCAAATTATATCTGTTCACTCTTTGTACATTACGAGTTTCTTCTCAAAAACTCTTGTAGAAACATCGGTCATCAAATTATATTTGTTCACTCTTTGTACATTACGAGTTCCTTTTCGAAAATTCTGGTAGAAAAATCGGTCATCAAATTATATCTGTTCACTCTTTGTACATTACAAATCTCTTTTCAAAAGCTCTCGTAGAAACATCTGTAATGAGCATATATTTGGTTCTCAATTCTTTGTACATTACGAGTTTCTTCCCGAAAACTCTTGTAGAAACATCAGTAATCGAACTATATCTGTTCACTCTTTGTACATTACAAGTTTCTCCTCAGAAACTCTCGTAGAAACATCTGTAATGAGTATATATTTGGTTTTCCATTCTTTGTACATTACGAGTTTCTTTCCGAAAACTCTTGTAGAAACATCAGTAATCGAATTATATCTGTTCACTCTTAGTACATTACAAGTTTCTCCTCAGAAACTCTCGTAGAAACATCTGTAATGCGTATATATTTGGTTTTCCATTCTTTGTACATTGCGAGTTTCTTGTCTAAAACTGTTGTAGAAACATCGGTCATCAAATTATATCTGTTCACTCTTTGTACATTACGAGTTTCTTCTCAAAAACTCTTGTAGAAACATCGGTCATCAAATTATATTTGTTCACTCTTTGTACATTACGAGTTCCTTTTCGAAAATTCTCGTAGAAAAATCGGTCATCAAATTATATCTGTTCACTCTTTGTACATTACAAATCTCTTTTCAAAAGCTCTCGTAGAAACATCTGTAATGAGCATATATTTGGTTCTCCATTCTTTGTACATTACGAGTTTCTTTCCGAAAACTCTTGTAGAAACATCAGTAATCGAATTATATCTGTTCACTCTTTGTACATTACAAGTTTCTCCTCAGAAACTCTCGTAGAAACATCTGTAATGAGTATATATTTGGTTTTCCATTCTTTGTACATTACGAGTTTCTTTCCGAAAACTCTTGTAGAAACATCAGTAATCGAATTATATCTGTTCACTCTTAGTACATTACAAGTTTCTCCTCAGAAACTCTCGTAGAAAAATCGGTCAACAAATTATATCTGTTCACTCTTTGTACATCACGAGTTTCTTTTCGAAAATTCTCGTAGAAACATCTGTAATGAGCATATATTTGGTTCTCCATCCTTTGTACATTACGAGTTTCTTTTCGAAAACTCTCGTAGAAAGATCAGTAATCAAATTATATTTGTTAACTCTTTGTACATTACAAGTTTCTTTTCAAAACTCTCGTGGAAATATCTGTAATAAGCATATATTTGATTCCCCATTCTTTGTACATTACGAGTTTCTTCTCGAAAATTCTCGTAGAAACATCGGTCATCAAATTGTATTTGTTCACTCTTTGTACATCACGAGTTTCTTTTCAAAACTCTCGTAGAAATATCTGTAATGAGCATATATTTGGTTTCCCATTCTTTGTACATTACGAGTTTCTTTTCGAAAACTCTTGTAGAAAGATCAGTACTCAAATTATATTTGTTCACTCTTTGTTCATCACGAGTTCCTTCTCGAAAATTCTCGTAGAAACATCGGTCATCAAATTATATCTGTTCACTCTTTGTACATTACGAGTTGCTTTTCGAGAATTCTCGTAGAAACATCTGTAATGAGCATATATTTGGTTTTCCATTCTCTGTACATTACGAGTTCCTTCTCGAAAATTCTCGTAGAAAAATCGGTCTACAAATTATATCTGTTCACTCTTTGTACATTACAAGTTTCTTTTCAAAAACTCTCGTGGAAATATCTGTAATAAGCATATATTTGGTTCCCCATTCTTTGTACATTACGAGTTTCTTTCCGAAAACTCTCGTAGAAACATCTGTAATGAGTATATATTTGGTTTTCCATTCTTTGTACATTACGAGTTTCTTCTCAAAAACTGTTGTAGAAACATCGGTCATCAAATTATATCTGTTCACTCTTTGTACATTACGAGTTTCTTCTCAAAAACTCTTGTAGAAACATCGGTCATCAAATTATATTTGTTCACTCTTTGTACATTACGAGTTCCTTTTCGAAAATTCTGGTAGAAAAATCGGTCATCAAATTATATCTGTTCACTCTTTGTACATTACGAGTTTCTTCTCAAAAACTCTTGTAGAAACATCGGTCATCAAATTATATTTGTGCACTCTTTGTACATTACGAGTTTCTCCTCAGAAACTCTCGTAGAAACATCTGTAATGAGTATATATTTAGTTTGCCATTCTTTGCACATTCGAAAACTCTCGTAGAAAGATCAGTAATCAAATTATATTTGTTCACTCTTGGTACATCACGAGTTTCTTTTCGAAAATTCTCGTAGAAATATCTGTAATAAGCATATATTTAGTTTTCCATTCTTTGTACATTACGAGTTTCTTTCCGAAAACTCTTGTAGAAACATCATTAATCGAATTATATCTGTTCACTCTTTGTACATTACAAGTTTCTTTTCAAAAATTCTCGTGGAAATATCTGTAATAAGCATATATTTGGTTCCCCATTCTTTGTACATTACGAGTTTCTGTTCGAAAACTCTCGTAGAAACAACAGTAATCAAATTATATCTGTTCACTCTTTGTACATTACGAGTTTCTTCTCAGAAACTCTCGTAGAAACATCTGTAATGAGTATATATTTGGTTTTCCATTCTTTGTACATTGCGAGTTTCTTCTCAAAAACTGTTGTAGAAACATCGGTCATCAAATTATATCTGTTCACTCTTTGTACATTACGAGTTTCTTCTCAAAAACTCTTGTAGAAACATCGGTCATCAAATTATATTTGTTCACTCTTTGTACATTACGAGTTCCTTTTCGAAAATTCTCGTAGAAAAATCGGTCATCAAATTATATCTGTTCACTCTTTGTACATTACAAATCTCTTTTCAAAAGCTCTCGTAGAAACATCTGTAATGAGCATATATTTGGTTCTCCATTCTTTGTACATTACGAGTTTCTTCCCGAAAACTCTTGTAGAAACATCAGTAATCGAACTATATCTGTTCACTCTTTGTACATTACAAGTTTCTCCTCAGAAACTCTCGTAGAAACATCTGTAATGAGTATATATTTGGTTTTCCATTCTTTGTACATTACGAGTTTCTTTCCGAAAACTCTTGTAGAAACATCAGTAATCGAATTATATCTGTTCACTCTTAGTACATTACAAGTTTCTCCTCAGAAACTCTCGTAGAAACATCTGTAATGCGTATATATTTGGTTTTCCATTCTTTGTACATTGCGAGTTTCTTCTCAAAACTGTTGTAGAAACATCGGTCATCAAATTATATCTGTTCACTCTTTGTACATTACGAGTTTCTTCTCAAAACTCTTGTAGAAACATCGGTCATCAAATTATATTTGTTCACTCTTTGTACATTACGAGTTCCTTTTCGAAAATTCTCGTAGAAAAATCGGTCATCAAATTATATCTGTTCACTCTTTGTACATTACAAATCTCTTTTCAAAAGCTCTCGTAGAAACATCTGTAATGAGCATATATTTGGTTCTCCATTCTTTGTACATTACGAGTTTCTTTCCGAAAACTCTTGTAGAAACATCAGTAATCGAATTATATCTGTTCACTCTTTGTACATTACAAGTTTCTCCTCAGAAACTCTCGTAGAAACATCTGTAATGAGTATATATTTGGTTTTCCATTCTTTGTACATTACGAGTTTCTTTCCGAAAACTCTTGTAGAAACATCAGTAATCGAATTATATCTGTTCACTCTTAGTACATTACAAGTTTCTCCTCAGAAACTCTCGTAGAAAAATCGGTCAACAAATTATATCTGTTCACTCTTTGTACATCACGAGTTTCTTTTCGAAAATTCTCGTAGAAACATCTGTAATGAGCATATATTTGGTTCTCCATCCTTTGTACATTACGAGTTTCTTTTCGAAAACTCTCGTAGAAAGATCAGTAATCAAATTATATTTGTTAACTCTTTGTACATTACAAGTTTCTTTTCAAAACTCTCGTGGAAATATCTGGAATAAGCATATATTTGATTCCCCATTCTTTGTACATTACGAGTTTCTTCTCGAAAATTCTCGTAGAAACATCGGTCATCAAATTGTATTTGTTCACTCTTTGTACATCACGAGTTTCTTTTCAAAACTCTCGTAGAAATATCTGTAATGAGCATATATTTGGTTTCCCATTCTTTGTACATTACGAGTTTCTTTTCGAAAACTCTTGTAGAAAGATCAGTACTCAAATTATATTTGTTCACTCTTTGTTCATCACGAGTTCCTTCTCGAAAATTCTCGTAGAAACATCGGTCATCAAATTATATCTGTTCACTCTTTGTACATTACGAGTTGCTTTTCGAGAATTCTCGTAGAAACATCTGTAATGAGCATATATTTGGTTTTCCATTCTCTGTACATTACGAGTTCCTTCTCGAAAATTCTCGTAGAAAAATCGGTCTACAAATTATATCTGTTCACTCTTTGTACATTACAAGTTTCTTTTCAAAAACTCTCGTGGAAATATCTGTAATAAGCATATATTTGGTTCCCCATTCTTTGTACATTACGAGTTTCTTTCCGAAAACTCTCGTAGAAACATCTGTAATGAGTATATATTTGGTTTTCCATTCTTTGTACATTACGAGTTTCTTCTCAAAAACTGTTGTAGAAACATCGGTCATCAAATTATATCTGTTCACTCTTTGTACATTACGAGTTTCTTCTCAAAAACTCTTGTAGAAACATCGGTCATCAAATTATATTTGTTCACTCTTTGTACATTACGAGTTCCTTTTCGAAAATTCTGGTAGAAAAATCGGTCATCAAATTATATCTGTTCACTCTTTGTACATTACAAATCTCTTTTCAAAAGCTCTCGTAGAAACATCTGTAATGAGCATATATTTGGTTCTCCATTCTTTGTACATTACGAGTTTCTTTCCGAAAACTCTTGTAGAAACATCAGTAATCGAATTATATCTGTTCACTCTTTGTACATTACAAGTTTCTCCTCAGAAACTCTCGTAGAAACATCTGTAATGAGTATATATTTGGTTTTCCATTCTTTGTACATTACGAGTTTCTTTCCGAAAACTCTTGTAGAAACATCAGTAATCGAATTATATCTGTTCACTCTTAGTACATTACAAGTTTCTCCTCAGAAACTCTCGTAGAAAAATCGGTCAACAAATTATATCTGTTCACTCTTTGTACATCACGAGTTTCTTTTCGAAAATTCTCGTAGAAACATCTGTAATGAGCATATATTTGGTTCTCCATCCTTTGTACATTACGAGTTTCTTTTCGAAAACTCTCGTAGAAAGATCAGTAATCAAATTATATTTGTTAACTCTTTGTACATTACAAGTTTCTTTTCAAAAACTCTCGTAGAAATATCTGTAATGAGCATATATTTAGTTTCCCATTCTTTGTACATTACGAGTTTCTTTTCGAAAACTCTTGTAGAAAGATCAGTACTCAAATTATATTTGTTCACTCTTTGTTCATCACGAGTTCCTTCTCGAAAATTCTCGTAGAAACATCGGTCATCAAATTATATCTGTTCACTCTTTGTACATTACGAGTTGCTTTTCGAGAATTCTCGTAGAAACATCTGTAATGAGCATATATTTGGTTTTCCATTCTCTGTACATTACGAGTTCCTTCTCGAAAATTCTCGTAGAAAAATCGGTCTACAAATTATATCTGTTCACTCTTTGTACATTACAAGTTTCTTTTCAAAAACTCTCGTGGAAATATCTGTAATAAGCATATATTTGGTTCCCCATTCTTTGTACATTACGAGTTTCTTTCCGAAAACTCTCGTAGAAACATCTGTAATGAGTATATATTTGGTTTTCCATTCTTTGTACATTACGAGTTTCTTCTCAAAAACTGTTGTAGAAACATCGGTCATCAAATTATATCTGTTCACTCTTTGTACATTACGAGTTTCTTCTCAAAAACTCTTGTAGAAACATCGGTCATCAAATTATATTTGTTCACTCTTTGTACATTACGAGTTCCTTTTCGAAAATTCTGGTAGAAAAATCGGTCATCAAATTATATCTGTTCACTCTTTGTACATTACGAGTTTCTTCTCAAAAACTCTTGTAGAAACATCGGTCATCAAATTATATTTGTGCACTCTTTGTACATTACGAGTTTCTCCTCAGAAACTCTCGTAGAAACATCTGTAATGAGTATATATTTAGTTTGCCATTCTTTGCACATTCTGAAAACTCTCGTAGAAAGATCAGTAATCAAATTATATTTGTTCACTCTTGGTACATCACGAGTTTCTTTTCGAAAATTCTCGTAGAAATATCTGTAATAAGCATATATTTAGTTTTCCATTCTTTGTACATTACGAGTTTCTTTCCGAAAACTCTTGTAGAAACATCATTAATCGAATTATATCTGTTCACTCTTTGTACATTACAAGTTTCTTTTCAAAAATTCTCGTGGAAATATCTGTAATAAGCATATATTTGGTTCCCATTCTTTGTACATTACGAGTTTCTGTTCGAAAACTCTCGTAGAAACAACAGTAATCAAATTATATCTGTTCACTCTTTGTACATTACGAGTTTCTTCTCAGAAACTCTCGTAGAAACATCTGTAATGAGTATATATTTGGTTTTCCATTCTTTGTACATTGCGAGTTTCTTCTCAAAACTGTTGTAGAAACATCGGTCATCAAATTATATCTGTTCACTCTTTGTACATTACGAGTTTCTTCTCAAAAACTCTTGTAGAAACATCGGTCATCAAATTATATTTGTTCACTCTTTGTACATTACGAGTTCCTTTTCGAAAATTCTCGTAGAAAAATCGGTCATCAAATTATATCTGTTCACTCTTTGTACATTACAAATCTCTTTTCAAAAGCTCTCGTAGAAACATCTGTAATGAGCATATATTTGGTTCTCCATTCTTTGTACATTACGAGTTTCTTTCCGAAAACTCTTGTAGAAACATCAGTAATCGAATTATATCTGTTCACTCTTTGTACATTACAAGTTTCTCCTCAGAAACTCTCGTAGAAACATCTGTAATGAGTATATATTTGGTTTTCCATTCTTTGTACATTACGAGTTTCTTTCCGAAAACTCTTGTAGAAACATCAGTAATCGAATTATATCTGTTCACTCTTAGTACATTACAAGTTTCTCCTCAGAAACTCTCGTAGAAAAATCGGTCAACAAATTATATCTGTTCACTCTTTGTACATCACGAGTTTCTTTTCGAAAATTCTCGTAGAAACATCTGTAATGAGCATATATTTGGTTCTCCATCCTTTGTACATTACGAGTTTCTTTTCGAAAACTCTCGTAGAAAGATCAGTAATCAAATTATATTTGTTAACTCTTTGTACATTACAAGTTTCTTTCCAAAAACTCTCGTGGAAATATCTGTAATAAGCATATATTTGATTCCCCATTCTTTGTACATTACGAGTTTCTTCTCGAAAATTCTCGTAGAAACATCGGTCATCAAATTGTATTTGTTCACTCTTTGTACATCACGAGTTTCTTTTCAAAAACTCTCGTAGAAATATCTGTAATGAGCATATATTTGGTTTCCCATTCTTTGTACATTACGAGTTTCTTTTCGAAAACTCTTGTAGAAAGATCAGTACTCAAATTATATTTGTTCACTCTTTGTTCATCACGAGTTCCTTCTCGAAAATTCTCGTAGAAACATCGGTCATCAAATTATATCTGTTCACTCTTTGTACATTACGAGTTGCTTTTCGAGAATTCTCGTAGAAACATCTGTAATGAGCATATATTTGGTTTTCCATTCTCTGTACATTACGAGTTCCTTCTCGAAAATTCTCGTAGAAAAATCGGTCTACAAATTATATCTGTTCACTCTTTGTACATTACAAGTTTCTTTTCAAAAACTCTCGTGGAAATATCTGTAATAAGCATATATTTGGTTCCCCATTCTTTGTACATTACGAGTTTCTTTCCGAAAACTCTCGTAGAAACATCTGTAATGAGTATATATTTGGTTTTCCATTCTTTGTACATTACGAGTTTCTTCTCAAAAACTGTTGTAGAAACATCGGTCATCAAATTATATCTGTTCACTCTTTGTACATTACGAGTTTCTTCTCAAAAACTCTTGTAGAAACATCGGTCATCAAATTATATTTGTTCACTCTTTGTACATTACGAGTTCCTTTTCGAAAATTCTGGTAGAAAAATCGGTCATCAAATTATATCTGTTCACTCTTTGTACATTACGAGTTTCTTCTCAAAAACTCTTGTAGAAACATCGGTCATCAAATTATATTTGTGCACTCTTTGTACATTACGAGTTTCTCCTCAGAAACTCTCGTAGAAACATCTGTAATGAGTATATATTTAGTTTGCCATTCTTTGCACATTCGAAAACTCTCGTAGAAAGATCAGTAATCAAATTATATTTGTTCACTCTTGGTACATCACGAGTTTCTTTTCGAAAATTCTCGTAGAAATATCTGTAATAAGCATATATTTAGTTTTCCATTCTTTGTACATTACGAGTTTCTTTCCGAAAACTCTTGTAGAAACATCATTAATCGAATTATATCTGTTCACTCTTTGTACATTACAAGTTTCTTTTCAAAAATTCTCGTGGAAATATCTGTAATAAGCATATATTTGGTTCCCCATTCTTTGTACATTACGAGTTTCTGTTCGAAAACTCTCGTAGAAACAACAGTAATCAAATTATATCTGTTCACTCTTTGTACATTACGAGTTTCTTCTCAGAAACTCTCGTAGAAACATCTGTAATGAGTATATATTTGGTTTTCCATTCTTTGTACATTGCGAGTTTCTTCTCAAAAACTGTTGTAGAAACATCGGTCATCAAATTATATCTGTTCACTCTTTGTACATTACGAGTTTCTTCTCAAAAACTCTTGTAGAAACATCGGTCATCAAATTATATTTGTTCACTCTTTGTACATTACGAGTTCCTTTTCGAAAATTCTCGTAGAAAAATCGGTCATCAAATTATATCTGTTCACTCTTTGTACATTACAAATCTCTTTTCAAAAGCTCTCGTAGAAACATCTGTAATGAGCATATATTTGGTTCTCCATTCTTTGTACATTACGAGTTTCTTTCCGAAAACTCTTGTAGAAACATCAGTAATCGAATTATATCTGTTCACTCTTTGTACATTACAAGTTTCTCCTCAGAAACTCTCGTAGAAACATCTGTAATGAGTATATATTTGGTTTTCCATTCTTTGTACATTACGAGTTTCTTTCCGAAAACTCTTGTAGAAACATCAGTAATCGAATTATATCTGTTCACTCTTAGTACATTACAAGTTTCTCCTCAGAAACTCTCGTAGAAAAATCGGTCAACAAATTATATCTGTTCACTCTTTGTACATCACGAGTTTCTTTTCGAAAATTCTCGTAGAAACATCTGTAATGAGCATATATTTGGTTCTCCATCCTTTGTACATTACGAGTTTCTTTTCGAAAACTCTGGTAGAAAGATCAGTAATCAAATTATATTTGTTAACTCTTTGTACATTACAAGTTTCTTTTCAAAAACTCTCGTGGAAATATCTGTAATAAGCATATATTTGATTCCCCATTCTTTGTACATTACGAGTTTCTTCTCGAAAATTCTCGTAGAAACATCGGTCATCAAATTGTATTTGTTCACTCTTTGTACATCACGAGTTTCTTTTCAAAAACTCTCGTAGAAATATCTGTAATGAGCATATATTTGGTTTCCCATTCTTTGTACATTACGAGTTTCTTTTCGAAAACTCTTGTAGAAAGATCAGTACTCAAATTATATTTGTTCACTCTTTGTTCATCACGAGTTCCTTCTCGAAAATTCTCGTAGAAACATCGGTCATCAAATTATATCTGTTCACTCTTTGTACATTACGAGTTGCTTTTCGAGAATTCTCGTAGAAACATCTGTAATGAGCATATATTTGGTTTTCCATTCTCTGTACATTACGAGTTCCTTCTCGAAAATTCTCGTAGAAAAATCGGTCTACAAATTATATCTGTTCACTCTTTGTACATTACAAGTTTCTTTTCAAAAACTCTCGTGGAAATATCTGTAATAAGCATATATTTGGTTCCCCATTCTTTGTACATTACGAGTTTCTTTCCGAAAACTCTCGTAGAAACATCAGTAATCAAATTATATCTGTTCACTCTTTGTACATTACGAGTTTCTTCTCAGAAACTCTCGTAGAAACATCTGTAATGAGTATATATTTGGTTTTCCATCCTTTGTACATTACGAGTTTCTTCTCAAAAACTGTTGTAGAAACATCGGTCATCAAATTATATCTGTTCACTCTTTGTACATTACGAGTTTCTTCTCAAAAACTCTTGTAGAAACATCGGTCATCAAATTATATTTGTTCACTCTTTGTACATTACGAGTTCCTTTTCGAAAATTCTGGTAGAAAAATCGGTCATCAAATTATATCTGTTCACTCTTTGTACATTACGAGTTGCTTTTCGAGAATTCTCGTAGAAACATCTGTAATGAGCATATATTTGGTTTTCCATTCTCTGTACATTACGAGTTCCTTCTCGAAAATTCTCGTAGAAAAATCGGTCTACAAATTATATCTGTTCACTCTTTGTACATTACAAGTTTCTTTTCAAAAACTCTCGTGGAAATATCTGTAATAAGCATATATTTGGTTCCCCATTCTTTGTACATTACGAGTTTCTTTCCGAAAACTCTCGTAGAAACATCAGTAATCAAATTATATCTGTTCACTCTTTGTACATTACGAGTTTCTTCTCAGAAACTCTCGTAGAAACATCTGTAATGAGTATATATTTGGTTTTCCATTCTTTGTACATTACGAGTTTCTTCTCAAAAACTGTTGTAGAAACATCGGTCATCAAATTATATCTGTTCACTCTTTGTACATTACGAGTTTCTTCTCAAAAACTCTTGTAGAAACATCGGTCATCAAATTATATTTGTTCACTCTTTGTACATTACGAGTTTCTTTCCGAAAACTCTTGTAGAAACATCAGTAATCGAATTATATCTGTTCACTCTTAGTACATTACAAGTTTCTCCTCAGAAACTCTCGTAGAAACATCTGTAATGAGTATATATTGGGTTTTCCATTCTTTGTACATTACGAGTTTCTTTTCGAAAACTCTCGTAGAAAAATCGGTCAACAAATTATATCTGTTCACTCTTTGTACATCACGAGTTTCTTTTCGAAAATTCTCGTAGAAACATCTGTAATGAGCATATATTTGGTTCTCCATCCTTTGTACATTACGAGTTTCTTTTCGAAAACTCTCGTAGAAAGATCAGTAATCAAATTATATTTGTTAACTCTTTGTACATTACAAGTTTCTTTTCAAAAACTCTCGTGGAAATATCTGTGATAAGCATATATTTGGTTTCCCATTCTTTGTACATTACGAGTTTCTTTTCGAAAACTCTTGTAGAAAGATCAGTAATCAAATTATATCTGTTCACTCTTTGTACATTACGAGTTTCTTCTCAGAAACTCTCGTAGAAACATCTGTAATGAGCATATATTTGGTTTTCCATTCTCTGTACATTACGAGTTCCTTCTCGAAAATTCTCGTAGAAAAATCGGTCAACAAATTATATCTGTTCACTCTTTGTACATTACAAGTTTCTTTTCAAAAACTCTCGTGGAAATATCTGTAATAAGCATATATTTGGTTCCCCATTCTTTGTACATTACGAGTTTCTGTTCGAAAACTCTCGTAGAAACATCAGTAATCGAATTATATCTGTTCACTCTTTGTACATTACTAGTTTCTCCTCAGAAACTCTCGTAGAAACATCTGTAATGAGTATATATTTGGTTTTCCATTCTTTGTACATTACGAGTTTCTTTTCAAAAACTCTCATAGAAATATCTGTAATAAGCATATATTCAGTTGTCCATTCTTTGTACATTACGAGTTCCTTCTCGAAAATTCTCGTAGAAACATCGGTCATCAAATTATATTTGTTCACTCTTTGTACATTACGAGTTTCTTTTCAAAAACTCTCGTAGAAACATCTGTAATGAGCATATATTTGGTTTTCCATTCTTTGTACATTACGAGTTTCTTTCCCCAAACTCTTGTAGAAACATCAGTAATCAAATTATATTTGTTCACTCTTTGTACATCACGAGTTTCTTTTCAAAAACTCTCGTAGAAATATCTGTAATAAGCATATATTTGGTTTTCCATTCTTTGCACATCACGAGTTCCTTTTCGAAAACTCTCGTAGAAACATCGGGCATCAAATTATATTTGTCCATTCTTTGTACATTACGAGTTTCTTCTCGAAAATTCTCGTAGAAACGTCGGTAATCAAATTATATTTGTTCACTCTTTGTACATCACGAGTCCCTTTTTGAAAACTCTCGTAGAAATATCTGTAATAAAAATGATATCTGATTTACTCATTGTACATTCGGACCCTTTTCGAAAATTCTCATAGAAAGGTTCATAAGCAAAATCATATCTGTTTTCATGTTTCGTATAGTTTCTTTGAACGGAATAAAGTATTTGTTAAACGAATTCCTCCACATCTAAATTCCTTTCATGTTCACCTTAACCACTACACGAGAACATCAGTAACACAGAAAACACTTATGACAAATCACTGGGAAGATAATGATTCTCTATTCAACCTGAAACATATAATATTCTGTTTATTTGTAGTTTCGATGAAGCAAATATTATGTTGTCCCTGAGATGATGGTAGCATCTGCAGCAAAGAAGTTCAAGTTTTACATCCAGTGGTAACTTGATGTGACAATAACTTTATTCATTTGAATAAATCTTTTCTTTACTCCAATATCAATAATTTTTATGCTTGATATTGATACAATTTCTCACCATTATGCATGAGCATTAATCAGAGCGAATGGAGTTTCGGTTTCCTGTTCTTTGCTGCAGATGCTACCATCATCTCAGGGACAACATAATATTTGCTTCATCGAAACTACAAATAAACAGAATATTATATGTTTCAGGTTGAATAGAGAATCATTATCTTCCCAGTGATTTGTCATAAGTATTTTCTATGTTACTGATGTTCTCATTATCTGAAGGACGCCACATCAATTTTGATTCATCGATCATGGAAATTAACACGATGATATGTACACCTTGCAGATTGAATAGACAAACAGTGCATGCTCGATTATTTGTTCTAAATGAGTTGTCATGGTGTCTACTGAATTTTGGAAATGAAATTCCCGACCTATTCCCGACTTTTTCAAGAATTCTCCAAGATTTTCCCGACATATCAGCGATTGATCATTTTGTGCACAAAAAAACATGTAAACAACACTGAGAGGAATGATCTTTGATGAATTATGATATTTGTTCGTCAGTCAGGGACATTGAAGAATTCAAAGTTTGAGCTCACTCGACTCTCGAGCACTTTCGACTCTCAATAATTCTTACCATGAAGGATAGTAACTCGCTATACAATGAAACCACTAACATTTAGCAAGTCCACCATTACTGATGGTGAAAATTGCTGAGAATCGAGAGTACTCGTAGTTAGAATTTTTCAATATCCTTGGCTTACGAGCAAAGATAGTCATTAATCAAAAAAGTTTCTCACAGTACATTATTTACTAGATTTGTACAAGATCAGCAACGCAAATACTCGAAGGCTTTCGAACATCAGGAAAAATGATATCAAATCCTACGCAGTTTTTTTTCATAAATCATGCGTTCACTGGAAATTTTACACGCATAATAATCAATCGTATGACTAGAATTAGACCCTGAATATGAGTTTCCGCTCTTTCAGTGATCTCTGGTGGTTATGAGAGAATTTTCAGAATAACTACCCCAAGTGTTACAAATTTTTCATAATTTAGATTCTTCATATCAACAGATCATGAAGAAACTCAAATTCATATCCAGAGCTAAATTTCAGATATGCCCTAATCATTACTCAATACAGCACGAATACTCTTGCAGACAAAGAAGTTTTGAAGGTACCTTGTAATTTGAAGGGTGAAACGATGTCTTATACAACACAATCAGAACAATTCGAGAACTCCGTTATTCTTGAAAAATAATGGAGTTCTTCAATTGTTCTGATTGTGTCGCATGGGACATCTTCTAGACAACGGTAGGATATCTTTAACCCTCATCCTGACTGTAGAGTCTTCGAGACTCACTTTGAATGAGAAATGAACATCACATCGTTTTAATGATATGTTCAGGGCAAACTAACTATGCGCATTTTTGAAGACCCAATCAATGAGATTCGAGATCATAGTCTCAGGATTTTAGTAATGAAATATTTAGAAAAATACACTGTCAAAAAAAATACAAAAATGTGTTGTCAGGATGAGGGTTAAGAATTCTGATTTGCAAGATATTTTCACATACCTCCCAGGTGTCTGTGTGCTATATGGACGGTATGCATTTTGAATTCTTATTGATCAAATAATTTAAGAAAAAAGTCGGCACATAATTACTCGCCCCTTTTGATGCTTGAGTCCGTATCATTCTTGACAGCTCTAGATAAAAGCATTAATAGTAAAGCCATGCAGCACAACAGCTCAGGATTATTTCATAATGAATACTTTCTGAACTTTGAGAGTTCGCGGAAAGTTTTTGATGAATACATTAGACGGACAAAAATGAAGGAGTATATTTCACTTCATAGAATTAGTGAAAATTTTTTGGTAGCTTCTACGGTATTTTTAGTACGGCTAATTCCTCACAAAGTGAATTTTTCTGGAACATTGGTACACAGTACTCCAATAAAAGAACGTTTACTCCGAGAATAGTCATCCATATATTGACTAGGCGCTAGAGTAAAACCTACCGCGATTTCAATAGGGATTACTCCTTATTTTTCTTCGGGTATGCATTCCCCAAGAGAACATAAACCTTAACAAACGTTCAAGGAAAGTTCAGAAACCTCCAGGAACATTCAATGAACGTTCCTAAAGCTTCATGTTCTCGAGGTTGTAGTGTTGGCTGGAGTATGACTTATTGGTTGAGATGGAAAATTTGTTTCCATCTGAATAGCCACTGACCAAATAAATAATCTTCTAAAAGCATTCAACTGATGCTTCTTCTATCTTTATCTAACGTTAAGTGTAATATTTTTTGAATGAATGAAGTCAGAAAAAACTGAACCCTGCATCACTTAAATACCCTTGAATCAGTTGACAAATTCCGTTGATAGTAAAAAGAGGAATTATCATCGAAACTTGAACAAATGGATGCACAAAATCAGGACTGGAATTAAAATTATCGAAAATTATCGTAGGGATATTTATAAAAATAACACAGCTTGAAGTCATTTTCATGAAACATTCAATAAACGCACATAGTAGTAATATGATCTCTGATTCAATTGAACAGGAACACTTCCAACTGTACAACCAGTGCCGTGCTGAAAATTTCCCACAGACAACGATAAAATTTTTCCATCGGTTTCAATGAGATTTCTGAACCGAAAATTCACGATGGTGTATTGTGAATTTACGATAGAACTCTATCGGTTCTCATCGTATTCTATAGAATTCAAGAGAAATATATGTGGTTTTATCATAAAATTCCTATAGAAGAAGTATCAATTATATGGAAAAATATGAACCGTTTTTCTTCGGATAACTGATATTCCTTGTGTGAAAATTTTACGATAAAACCAGACACATTCCTCTCAAGTTCTATAATATCAACCGGTAGAGCTTTACCGCATCCCGGAGAGAAATGCAGGTCGAAAGGATAGTAGTCTTTGACAGGAAATTGGAGAGTATTTCTTAGAATCTGAGAATATTTCTCAAAATCTAAGGATATTTCTCAAGTTCGTAGGAAATTTTTAGCAGGGTTATTATTCTCTGATATTCCATTGATTCCTCAAGGGTTCTCGAGAACTCTTTTCGAATGCTTTCAGAGTCATTGTGCTATCTAGGAAACCTCAAACAATAAAGATCCATATGAAACATACGAGGAATTCAAGAAAGGTGGACTCACTCACAAAAAAAATCAAAAACTTCAAGCTCATCTGAATAATTAGAATGATCGGTTATTTTTGGAAATCGAAATTTCAAGAAAAAGGAGATACGCTTTAGAAATTCATTACTCATTCCCGACTTTTTCCCGACCTATTCCCGAATTCCCGACTTTTCCCGACCAGTAGACACCATGGTTGTACGTTACTGATTTCATCATTATTTCAGGGACGACAAAATTGTATTGTAATCCCTTCTGCTCTCTAAATTTCCAAGAGTGGAATACCCACTCACAATTTGGGGTGGATTGTGCGTCCACTCTTTAAGATGTAACGAGAACGTGAAATTTCTTTAAATTTTATTCCTTTTCTCTTTCTCTTCCCCATTTGCTCCTTCAATCTCTCCCTTCTGTTCAATTTCTATGGATGAATCGTCTATAAGGGTAAAGCAGAAACCTGTTGCCCTGTCGACAAATTCATCCTAGGAAATGTGCGCATACGGTAAGGGAAGATTTCTGTACATTCTGATTATAGAGGAAAATAAATCTCCCTTTAAAAGACAAGTTGGGAACAACTTGTGTTCCCGTTATGTTTCCACCATATCTACAAGGGACAAGTAAATTTGGAAAACCAGAGACCCCTTCTCTTATCCTTTATTGCTTCCTTCTTCAGATAGAAGCACGTTCCAAACTACCCCGCAATAAAAAACTCATTAAAAACATAGACAGTAGAGGATTAGAGCGAAGAATCGTGTCGCCAATTCTGTTTTAAAATTTCTCAATATATTCACAGTTGGGAATATGAAAAACATGCAATTTGTTTCTTTTTCACAATTACAAAGCCCCAATATTCCTTATTGGGCCAGGGCTGGTCCAGGGTTGGCGAAGTATCGGTTGCCGATCTTCGTCGATCCTGGTTAAATTCAGCCTTGACTGTGTTAATACACATGAAAATTCCAATTTCAACACCAATTTAACCATTGGTTTTGAAATTGAAGATTGGCTGCCAATCCTGGCCCAATCTAGCATTTATATAATGCAAAATTCTGAGTTTAAACCAGAATTAAGCATTATTTGAAATAATGAAAGTTTTCCATCTTCGAAATGGTAAGTTTTGGTAAGTTGAAGGTTGGTAAACTCAATATAAATGTGAAAATTCTTTTTTATAATAATTTAAATAGAGAATCATTATTTTTCAAATGTTCTTCTAGTGAATAATATAGGTAATCGTTAATAAGTATCAAATTTTTCTAATTAATAATTGATTTCAAACTAAAAATAAGAATTCTTTTCAATTGTACATATGGAAAGAGATATGTATATGAGAATTTCCCTCTCAAGGACAGGCCTACCTTCAGGTCATGCACGAATCCATGCTTCTTCAACCTATCTGAATCCCATCTTTTTCTCCCAAAATTCTGTTGTTCCCACCCACATTTCCCAACTACTAAAATTCTCCTCTCACTACCACAAAACCGAGCTGACAATTGAGCAAAAATGCATCAACTATTGACTCTTGTTTGATCATTTTTACAGAAAGGTTGTATTCACTAGTGAAAAGTTTCAAGTATCTGTGAAATCTTTTAGTTAAAAGATATATAAGTTCCAGTGAAACTTTCAAATTGAAGTTAAAAGTTCTAAATAGTTAAAATCAGTGAAAATTCAGTGCCCCTACAATCCTGCTAAGAGTCCATCTCAACAATTCATCAAAAGTAAGTGGATTCGTTCCATCTTATGAAATTGACATTTTTTTTTATTATTCTTCTTTTTTTTTTCATTGTTGTGGAAAGAGATATCCAAAAATGAAATCAGAGCTTTGCAAGCTCGAACTCCGATTTAAAAAAGATTCAACTAATCAAATATAATCTTCTTTTCGATTTGATATTCCCTTCTTCAATTCCTTCTTCAATTCCTTTTTTCAATTCGTTTTTCAATTCTTACTGAGAAACCCTCAGAATAAACAATTATTAAATTTCTTAGATCTATAGACTTCTATTATAGAAAATTTACACTCCATTATCTCTAATTTTATGAAGAAAATTACATTAAAATAACACGATAACCCCAACTCCTTCCTCACACAACAATTGTAAAACATTGAAATTAGAATATAAATTGTATACATTTCAGCACAAACATTTAGTATTTTTAAATCGATATCCCTTCCCCAGTCCTTGTCTAGATCCTATTCTAGCTCGAATGGGGTAATAAAGAGAACATCGGACTAGATGATTCGATGCTTTCCTTGAGCTACCGTGGGTTGCGAAGAAACTAAAATTCCCAATAGTTTGGACGTAACAGATAGTTGAAAATTTTGGCGCAGTCGGTAGGACGTACGAGGATATCGTTTCAAAACTGTTCTAAAACTCTGCTCCTCTCAAGGTTTTTGACAAAATAATACAATACACAAACACTTATCAAAAGAATAAAGGTTAGAATAATCATTGTTCCGAAGAATAAAATTGAACAAATTTCTTTCACAAACACAAAGAACATCTTATAAAAGACGTATCACTCCAAATCTTCTGAGATTTGATTTAAACACACTTGATAACACACACAATCAAATAAAAGACTGATCACAGTTCATAAAAGCAGAATCACAAAGTTCTTAAAAATAAGTTTAGCGACTTTGACAATCGCAAACCACAAAACACACTCTATACAAAATCGAACATTTTGGTTGCCACTGGCCAATGTCATGTCAGTACACAATAAACCCGTTCGAACCAATAACACGACAGAGAATTTTCATTTAATTGTGGGTAAAAAGATGGGAAATCGTCCTAATGTTTGGAAAATGTTGGGTATGTCATTAAGTTTTCTGATGGAACATTGAATTCTTCCAATTGAGAATTTTACTATTGTCAACATCTGTGTGATATTATCAATGATAGGAAGTATGAATAAGATCATGGCGACAGTGGCTGACAATTTCAAGAAAGTAGAAGATGGACGTCGCGTTAGTGCACAGAGGCCTAGAGATCTGCAGGTGGCTGATTTGGCAATTTCAAATGCAGAAATGAATTTGAGAACTGAACGGTACGTATCAAAGAGCTAATTTAGTTGAACCAAATAAATTTGATTTGTCACAGCTAAATACTTCATTCCATTGAGTGAACTTTTTTATTCCTATTCCACTCTTAGGAAAGTTTACTACATTTAAGACCAAAACACCCCATTTTCACTCCAAATTTTTGGCGTAAAAATGGAGTGTTTTGGTCCTGAATGTAGTAAATTTTCTCAAGAGCAGACAACTAGATTTTTATTTACGCCAACTCAAATTTAGCTGTGAGAACCAAATTTTAGTTACCGCAGCGAGGTGCCTTTCTCTTAGTATAACACTAAACTTATATTTTTCAAAATAATATTTCCAGATACAGTGTTGAGGAATTCCTTATGAACGTGGCTAGTCTAAGGCGATTGGAGTTCGCAAGAGGTCAGTTGTCTGAAATATATATATTTATAGATTTAAGACATGTTAATAAATGATATGCGTGTCACTGACTGGCAATTATGCATTGTACTCACTCAAAAACAGCCAATTATTGGATTTTGTATTGCTAATTGTATTGTACATCCTCAAAAATAATCAATTGTCCTTTCCAGTTTTCATCGGTAATGAGTCAGTAGCCCGAGAGAACGGCGATGAGACAAGTGAAAATGATACTGAAAACGAAGACTTCACAGGAGACGTCGACCAAGTTCTTGATGAAGAGCCCATCAAATTTCTTATTGAAAATCTCAATCCAGATGCTGGAGCAGGTTATTAAAATGCACAAAAATATTTCAGTTTTGAAGCACTTGAATTAGTCGTGAAATGAGTTAAGGGGTCTATCCCAATTGGAATTTTCAAGAAAAAGTTCGTTTCAGATTTTTTCAAACAGTTTTGTCATATAAATATTGATATGAAAGTAATTATACTGTATTGAGGCCCATGGAGCTCCAGAAAAATGGGCAAAATTTTGCTACGTACTTTTCCAAAACCTAAGCAATGAATGGAGATTTTTCATATGCAGTGATGGAGCATATTGCCAAGATTAGCCTTTGAATACTTGAGTGAATCTGGAAAATATTTCTGAAAATTATGCAAAGAATTATGAACATAATAATCTACAAATGTCAATAATTTTCATGACTTGTCTTCTTTCATGTTCAGATATTACTTTTGACTTTTAATTCATATTCAAAGTCTAATCTTGACAATATGCTCCATCATTGCATATTTAACATTTTCATTTATCGTTTAGTTTTACGAGAAAAACGTAGCAAAGTTCTTCCCGCTTTTTCAGAGCTCCATGGCCGCCCAATAAGGAATTCCAGTAATTTGCCAACGGTAGAGATAAATCCAACATTACCTCATTGCTGGAAACCAACAATTGGTTTCTATTTTAGAAACAGTACTGAAAAGTTTTGAACGTTGGCTACCAACGTCATTCCAACGTTGGATTTGTCCAAAATTTCTCATTGGACGTTAATACACTATCAAAATAGGTACATGGAAACAATTTTTTTGGTAAATTTCAGTAAGTTTTTATACATGAAACGCGGTCTTCGCAAAACAACGTCTTACGATGCCCTATTAATAAAATTTCCGAAACTACGCGAACAATCCTTGTGAAATTTTCACCACATATATTTCACCCCTATAGGTATAGCGCATATCAAGCGATTTTTGATTCTCTAAAAACTGACGAAATGCCGGACATTTTTGGAAAAAAAAGTATTTTCTATTGTTTTTGGCAAACAAAGGGTTAAAATCAAAATTTCAAAAAACCCTCGATTTGCGCTATAGCTATAGGTGTGAAAAATATGTGGTAAAAATTCCATGGGGATCGGTCGCGTAGTTTCAGAAATTTTATCAACAGGGCATCGGAAAACGTTGTTTTGCGAAAACCGCGTTTCATGTATAAAAACTTACTAAAATTTATCGAAAAATTTTTTTTTATGTAGAGTCATTTGGGGTAAACGTGCGCAGTGGGTAAGTGTGCGCACCCGCTTCATCCTGGAAAGTGTGCGGAGGAAGTCGTGAAATGCACAGTTGACCTGTAGATATGCGAGAGGAGAAATAGCTCATGCAGAATAAAGCGGCCTAATGCAGTCAGTCTGTTGGAAAAGAAGAAAAATAAGAATTAGTCGTTCCAAAAATAGTTTTAGCCTTTACGGCAAAGATTGTCACAACGTATTGCTGTAAGCTACGAAGGTGAATTAATTTTTTTTTATGATGCCAATGTATTTTCCATCATAATATTTGAGATATAGTTCAGCTTCGGTAGAAATATGTGACAAATCATAGAATAAGTCCTTTCGGGGTAAGTGTGCGCATGCAAACAATATCATTCGTTTTTCTGGGACCCCTGTTGAGATGATTTGTCATCAAGTTCGTATCAACTAATTCGATTTCAAGTCAGTTTGCATACTACTGACCCTGTAAGATACTATATCAGTAAATCGATCTCTAATCACCTATGGATCTGGTTCCACATAACTTTGTCTCATCATTCCGATTTTCTCAAAAAAATAATGACCTAGTGAGATTTATGCGTGATATTGAGCTAATTCGCTTTTATGATGTTCAAAACTATGATCAAAAAGAGTAAGCACACTTTCTGCGAATGCGTACACTTACCCGGTACGAGTGCGCACACTTACCCGCAACAGAGGTCAAGTGTACGCATTATGGATTTCCTTGAAATAACCTTTTTTCTTCGAAGTTTCGAGGTTTTGTGTATCATTATCAAATCCACTTAGTACTTGAATGACCACTTTCTCAAACACACGGTTTCATTTTCCTTCATTCCTTATCATTCAATTTTGGCATCTCTTTAAATGTTGAAGTGCGCACACTCGCTCCAAATGACTCTATTTCGATAGTGTATTAATACAGTGTAGTAACTTTCATATCCATATTTGTATTACAAAACTGTTTAAAAAATTCTGAAACACAATTTCTTTTTTGAAAATTCTAATTAGGATAGACCCCTCGATGGCTCTAAAGCTGATCGAAAAAAGTAATAAAGTCGGTGAAATGAATGCTATATTGTGTAAAAATATGAATATCACATGAAATGCATGATTTATCATGGCTTACAGGCGGGGAGTTCGAAAATGAACGGGTTTTGCGCCGGCGACGTCGAAGTATCTCAAGTATGTATTATTTTTGCGTTAATTAAAGTTCATGAAAATAAAATTATAATTTATCAAATAGATAAATTAGTTTTTATGTAAAATAAAGAAATGTACAATTTTTGTCTCATATATTAGTTAGAGACGAACAATTGATGCTCCATCAAGAACATCAATATCCTGTTCCCGTTCGTCGTGCAGGAAGACCTCGTCGAGCTTCTCCTAACGCTTGTGACGCTGGGACTGTGCCCGAACCAGTGCCCCAAGATAGGTCAAATACCCTCAACGACGTAGATGCCGAAGAAAATGTTCTTCCAGTTCGACGTGTGGGTAGGCCTCGTCGGGCTGCTGCACGTGCTACTGGCAGTAGAGGTCTACCTGCACAAGTCCCCCGAAATAGGCCAAATGCTCCTCACAATGTAGACGCCGAAGAAAATGTTTCTCCACTTCGACGTGTGGGTAGGCCTCGTCGGGCTGCTGCACGTGCTACTGGCACCAGAGATCTACCTGTTCAAGTGCCTCCCGGTAGGCCGAATGACTTGAACCCATTGGAACCCAAGTCGAATTCTGATTATTAACTCTACGGCAAAAAGTATGAGAGAAGCCTATGGGAGAATAATAAGGAGCAATAGAGAATAATGGGTAGTAATGGGGGATAATGGGGAGTGATAGGGAATAATAGAGAATAATGAAAGAAAAGCTTCCCTATAACGAGGAAGCAATAGTGGGGAGTAGAGATATACGTAATCGCAATATTACGATTTTGGGAACATTTTTCTTTTCCCCTCCCGTTTTTCTGTAAGAATCAAGTCGAAATTCAAATGGGAATATGACCGACATCGCATATAACTCTGGTAAAACTTTTATGATGATCGGATGAATAGAACCAAACTTGCTCTCGAGTTCAAAGAAACATTTTGGTGTAGGGAATTTTCGTTTTGAAAAAAAAATTTTGCAATCCTCTGAAACGATCTTAAAGCTCCCTCTTAAGAGCATTTATCACCTTTGGAAATACCGGATCGGCTCCCCCCAGTTTTCTCGAAAACTACTGGATGAAATGATTTAAAATTTGCACACGTGATTTGTAATTAACTTTGGAAGATGCTCCTACTTTTGAAATTTGTTTATTCATAAAAAAAATGTCAATAATTACCTACTCTCCCCCCACTTTTCTCAGAAATGAATTCACAGAATGGGGTGAAATTTCACACAGTGATTTTCCATAGCTCAAAGATGATGCAGCTACTCTTACAATTATGAAATTCGTTTAGAAAAATTTTGATTATAAACACTGTATTATCTTATAAATCATTCCTGGTAGTTCATTCACAATCTGTTGTTGAGAAGTGGCGCTGATTTCAATATGCAGGGATCAGGGATGTTGAATCTATTATGTATCCCTAAGCTTTACTGTTCCGTATAAATTAATTTATCCAAAGAATTTTACTTATCTGGATTATCTTACATGATGGGTTGATCAGTTGAATACAATTCATTGAATTCAGGGAATCAATCTTCAAACGATGTATGTGTGAGGGTGGGAGAAAATCCCGAGGAAAGCATCATTCATTATAAGAATCTTTATTTATAAACAGCACTGCCAAAGGCACTCGGGATCCAACGGAATTCACCAATCAACAAGGTTCACCGATTGGAAAGACCAATGCTGGTGCTGGCTATAAACATACTGCGCCATTGCATTGTTGTTGATGAAGTAATAGACTCAAAAGTACAGCAGTCGATAATTTTCAGATTATTTTCAAAACATTTCTGGTCAATTCTTGCAATTACAAGATTAACTCCCCAAATTCAATTTTAATTATTCTTTACATTTTATGATAAATTTTGGGTTTCTGCAAAAATTCATTTTCGAGAAGAATAGAAACAATGCCTAGTAATGAAGATGTCAATTCTAACCTAGAAATTTCGATCGTCGGAAGGACATATTTGTATTTGTTCCAACGATTGTTAGTTTTGTCTGAGTAAATTTTATATATTTCAAAATTCTCATGGAATCACGTGCCATTATCATGTGAAATCTTTTATGTATTCATCAACAATTACTCGCAAATATGATTCAACCAAACATAACCTAGCTGTGAAACCTTGAGGTTAAGGATGGGTTCTGTGCGCGCCCATTAATTAGTATGCATCAACTATGAGCAGATTATGCATAAAATATATAGAATACGCGGAAAATGCATGGAACGCATAGTAAATTGTAGAATTAATTCCAACTTGACATTCAAAATGTAGAATTCATAAAATGTATCTTTAGAAGTGTTATAATGGTGAGAAAATCCTAGTTCTAAAATTATAACCCGACTTGACCATGAAAAAACTTGGTGCAAAAACTCCCCTTAGTTTTCTGCATGAGTTTTATGCGCACATTATTTCTTGAATAAAATCTCACGTATTATGCGTACCCAACCCTGCTTGAGGTAGACATCACAGAGGCGTATCTAGGAATGAATTAGGGACAGGGGGGCACGGGCATCAGAAGAACTTATTTCAGGTTGAATTCAGATGGATCTAAAATTCAATTCTGAAGATTTCTAGATTATTGATGAGGAACAGGAGGATTCATAGGGAATTTATTGGAGGAATTCTGAAAACAGGATGAGGAATACTTATTATTGTAGGTTCAACACAAATAATACAACTTGAAGTTTTGGAAAATATGTTGTTGTTATGAATGACAAATGTAATTGATGACAGATATTGAACATTGCCAGAAAGCGAAGACCACATTACCATCAGTAAAAAACGAACAGTGTAAAATCACAGACGAAACTTCACAGAACATACATTTTGTTCCTAAGTATTGAATGTTAGAAATTCGCGTGTTGTCCCATCAAAGGTCGAGACTTAAAACAAAAGAGAAATCAAACCCCGCTTCTCCACTATTGTTTGTGACCGCACAAACCATCACTAAAATGCTCATAATTATTTTTATTATGAAATCTTCATTAAGAATAATATGATAAGAATGAAGAAATACAATAGATTTCGATCAAGTATGCTCTGAACTTGCAGTCTTATGTTTTTTTCAGGCTGGTAATATCAAGATTATTAATTACAACGCTTTTATATACAAAAAGGACTGGTAAACATTGGGTTCGTTCGTTTTACGTGCTCTGAGTTGCTCCAACTTGTACCTAACCAATCATCTCGTTGCTTAAACTGGAAGTAGCGAATCCAAAATACTTGGAGCGAGTTGGGGTAACTGTGGACATCGGTAAACGAACTTAGCTATTGATGGCAACACGGTGTTGTAATCAGGCCCTCGCATCTTCTGTATAAATCATGACCCTGTTGATAACTAGAGCCAAACGAAGCCACCAAGGGCACTGGATTTCATTATAACCGGTATTATACACGGCGTTCTCGATATTTCGTAATAATTCATCATTTTCACAACCATGAAAGTTGTCGAAAGTCGTGGATATCGATGGATATTGGTTATTAAGTTATTATAATTTTGGTTAGGATTACATTGAGCGCCCCTGATGGTTTCGTTCAGCCCTAGTTACTCACGTGGTCATGATTTATGTGGAAGATACGAGGGCCTGGTTTTAATCAACAAACCACATCATTACCATTGGTACAAAACGAACAGTTTGAAGTCACAAACGAAACTTCAGAGAACATATATATTTGTTCTGAATATCGAATGTTAAAAATTCGCGTTCTGTCTTATCAAAGGTAGAGAATTGAAACAAAAAAGAAATGAAACCCCGCTTTCCCACCATTGTTTGCGACCGCGCAAACCACTACCAAAATGCTCATAATTTTCTTCATTATGACATGTACATAAACAATAATAAAATATTAATAAAGATATACAATAAATTATTAATAATGTAAAAGTGGCGTAGAATCATCGGGACCATCAAGAAGAAAATAAGAGAAATCCAAAGAATATACATTCCCAGGGCTTGAATAAGAACTGTCTCTGAAAGTACGGGGACGGTTTCAACTAAGTAATCTCGAAACATGCCTTCTCAAGTTTTGTTAGGCTATTGATATCATCTTTACTGATTACAACGTTTTTTTTATATTAAAAGTACTGGTAAACATTGATGGCGAGACAGTGTTGTAATCAGGCCCTCACATCTTCTGTATAAATCAGGGGATGGGGGCCAAATTAACGAAAAACCAAATCAACGAAAAGTTGGTTGAATGGAGAGATACGTCACACTGTCTCTTTTCAAACACTGATTCCGTTGATTTGTCTTTTTGTTGATTCGGCCCTCATCCAAATCAGGAACCCTGTTAGTAACTAGAGCCAAACGACACCACCAGGAGCGCTGGATGTCATTCTAACCGGTATTATATACGGCGTCCTCCATATTTCGTAATAGTTCATCATTTTCACAACCATGAAAGTTGTCTAAAGTCGTGGATATCGATCGACATCGGTTATCAAGTTACCATAATTTTTGTTAGGATTACATTGAACGCCCCTGATGGTTTCGTTCAGCCCTAGTTACTAACGTGGTCATGATTTATGTGGAAGATGCGAGGGCCTGGTTTCAATCAACAAACCACATCATTACCATTGGTAAAAAACGAACAGTTTGAAATTACAAACGAAACTTCAGGGAACATATATATTTGTTCTGAGTATCGAATGTTGAAAATTCGCGTGTTGTCCCATCAAAGATCGAGACTTAAAACAAAAGAGAAATCAAACCCTGCTTTTCCACTATTGTTTGTGACCGCACAAACCATCACTAAATTGCTCATAATTATTTTCATTATAAAATCTTCATTAAGGATAATGAAATATTAATGACGAAATACAATAAACCATGATGAACGTAGAAGTGGCGTGAAAACTTTGAGATCATCAAGGAGAAGAGAAGAGATCCAAAGAATACATATTTCCAGGTGTTAAATAAGAACTGTCTCCGAAAGTACGGAAACGGTTTCGACTAAGTATGCTCCGTACGTGCGTTCTTGAGTTTCTTTAGGCTATTGATATCATCTTTAATGATTGCAACGCTTTTTTAAAGAAAAAGTACTGGTAAACATTGATGGCAACACAGTGTTTAATCAGGCCCTCGCGTCTTCTGTATAAATCAGGACTCTGGTAGTAACTAGAGCCAAATGAAACCACCAAGGGCGCTGGATGTCATTCCAACCGGTATTATATACGGCGTTCTCGGGATTTTGTAATAATTCATAACTTTCACCACCATGAAAATTCTCGAAAGTCGTGGATATCGATCGATACCGGTTATCAAGTTATCATAATTTTGGTTAAGATGACATTCAGCGCCCATGATGGTTTCGTTTAGCCAAAGTTACTGAGGGGGTCATGATTTATGTGGAAGATGCGATGGATATGTTCCGAACGTGCATTCTTATGTTCGATGAAGCTATTAATATCATCTTCATTGATTACAACGCCTTTGTATAGAAAAAGTACTGGTAAACATTGATGGCAACACAGTGTTGTGATCAACGGGATGATATCAATAGCCTAACAAAACATAACTATGCCTGTTCGATTTTTGTTTGGAGCATACTTTATCAAAATCGTGTCCGTATTGTCCGACACAGTTCTTAGTGGGAAAAAACATTTCGTTTTATTGGAGGCGAAAGACTGATAAAGCGGAAATTGAAAAATCAAACCCTATTTCATTAATGCCTCTTACCACGCCAATCATTGTAACGCTTATACGGTAAATAATTCCTATAAGTCATATCTCTTTCCAGTTTTCTTTGTTCTTCTTTCTCATGTCGCTCTTTTTCGATCTCTTCCCGAACTGCTGCTTTCATCTTCTCTTCTCTTTCTCGTTCCCTTTCCTTAGCACGCTCTTCTTCTTCCAACTGTCTCTTTGCAATTTCTAGGGCTCGATCTCTTTCTCGTTTCTTCCTTATTTCTTTATTTCGGCGTCTTTGTTGGTCCCTGATCTCTCTTTCCCTAAGTCTTTCTTGTACTTTCCTCTCTCTTTCGCGTTCCATTCGTTCTTGATACCGCATTTCCATTTCTTGTTTCTGCATGTCTAGTAGTGTTTTGATGGAATCTTCCAATTTCTGAAAAAAGTATTGATTATAAATCCCAATTGGCATGTGAACATTTATATATCGAATTGTACGTTATATGAAATATAAATGAATTAAGATATTGTACGTACTGCCGTCTTATGCCATAAGGCCGTATCTCTAGAAGAACAATGTTTTTCTTAGATATTTATATTTATATAAATTTCGTACATGCCCAAGTAGAAACATACTATTAAATCCCATTACGAACGGTGGAATTTCTGACTAAATACATTGAATCTCATTGAAACCTATTCGTGTTTCCATTCGTTCACGAGATTTTATCGCATATTTGTAATAGGGTGTGTTTCAGAGCAACAAATTTCAACCACTTGTCGACCGATTTGGCTGAAACCCATTCAGGACCATCATGAGACTATCCTACAAATCTGGTATGAATTAGACTTGTGTAACTCATGAACTAGTCGTTCAAAAGAACGGCTTACTTGCCTGAGCCGAATGAAGTAGTTCAGAGATAACATGTTATACCATTTACCATTTCATACTCTCAATGGTGGAGGTGAAGAAATATCGAAATCAACCCCTCGGATCATATCCACGTAGTCTGTTGCTTAGAAGTAGAGATTTTCTCATGAAATCTCGAGTAATTTTCCTCTCGCAAGGTGATCTAGATCCTGACACTCAACGGATTTCTAAAAAAAATCTCTTTGTTCACCGAATAGCCGGCATCAAAAATGTTCCAATTTTGTTTGCGCCTACTTGTTGGGAAGTTGTACCAACCCGATAATACATGGGAAGACTAATTTCATCAATATTTTGGAAAATTACAATGAATATAGAGGAAAAGAGCATTCCTGAAGAACCTTCGTAGTAAATTCACCAAATATTTGTGGTGGAAATCGTGAAAGTTGATAATCTCATTGGTATTTTTCACATTCAAATTGTCATCTGGAAAAACAACCAAGCGAAAATTCCCAAACCTCACCCCATTGATTGGTGGCTCCAAAATCAGGATTCAGAATTGTCATTCCTTGGAAATTTTCCGCTGCAGGCAGCTACCTTGTTTCCCTATATGGCGCACCCACTCTGTATCTATGAATAAAGACCTCCACTAGAGAATTTCGATAGTGAGTCTTCCAAAATTTTGCAAATGAGAAACTATTGTTTTCCAAGTTTTATCCTTTAGATTTGGTATTTCATTCGTTCAGAACCAATTGTTTCATTACATAAAATATGAGCAATGGATCTATCTACATTTCACCAACTGCAGCTCGAATTTCAATTAGTTTTCCCTAATTCGGCTCAGTCAAGTAAGCCGTTCTTTTGAACAACTCGTTCATGAGTTACACAAGTCTATATGGTACCATCATGGGACTATCACTGGAACATACACTTGAACCTCGCGATAACGCAGCTCTCCTTCTTTCTCATTCGAACGGTTTTTGTTTGAGTTGAAATGAGAGGACAAGCATCTTTATCGCGAGGTTCCAGTGTACTATAAGTTTTATGAGAATAGGAAAATCAGGAGATGAGATACGATGGCGTGCTATTTAGCGGCCTCTTGTCGAACTTCTGACTCGACCTGTACAAGCTGAAGCGGATTAGAAAAAATGATAATATCACGACTATCAGAGCTGAAAAGAAGGTGGACAGTATTTCGATAGATTTCGAGACGCTAAATCGATTGCAATAAGTTTTGAGAGGATCTGAGTGAACTAAATAATAGTTTCTATTGTTTAAAAAAAAATATCGCCAAAGGGCCTTCTAACAATTTCAAAAAGGTTCCGTGAGGGATCGCGATTAACAAACATTGTTAATTAGTGGACGAAAACCGTGCATTTCTCAAACGTGCCAGCTGCCTTCCATCTCCTAATTTTTTTTTATTTCTTATATCGGGTTATTTTCATACCTATGGATCACACCAACAATCTGGAAGACAATTTGCAAGGGATCGTGATACAAAAAATTGTTTATTCAACAATTAGTGCTTGGAATCCGTGAATTTCCCAGATATGTCATCTTCTGGTTACCTTAAAGTGTTTTGGAATTTGTTATATGCGCCCAAGGTGATACCCACATATCCCCCCAAAAATTTCAAAAACGTTCCGCGAGGGATCGCAATCAACGACCACTGTTCACTCAACATTTAGTGCTTGAAGTCCGCGAATTTTGCAAATATGTCATATTGTCGCTACCACAGAATTTTTGTGAATTTTTTATATAGGCATAAAATTGCTCCTACATATCCTCCTAACAATTCCG
The DNA here is from genome assembly GCA_018340375.1 of Gonatopus flavifemur. Lineage (NCBI taxonomy): Eukaryota > Metazoa > Arthropoda > Insecta > Hymenoptera > Dryinidae > Gonatopus > Gonatopus flavifemur. The sequence continues at coordinate 24,691,628 of JAFFJZ010000004.1, forward strand.
AGAAAATTCCGTGAGGGTCAATGAACATTGTTTACTCAACAATTAGTAGACGAGAACCGTATATTCATCAGTTATGTCAGCTGCCTCCTATCCCAGAATTTTTGTTCATTTTCTATACCGGGATATTTTCATACCCACATATGTTATCAACGATTTCGAAAAGGATTTGCGAGGGATCGCGACCAACAAACATTGTTTCTTCAATAATTAGTGCTTGGAATTAGTGAATCTCCCAAAACCGTCATTTTCTCGCTACATCAGAATTGATTTACCGGTATCATTCTATGCCCATATAAAAAATTCCCACAAATTCAGAGGTAGCGGGAAGATGACATATCTGGGCAATTCACAGATACTAAGCAGTAATTGTTAAATAAACAATGTTTGTTGAATGCGAGCTCTCGTAAATTCTCTCCGAGATTGTTGGGAAGATACCCTCGTATGTATGGCAATATCAGGGTATAAGAAAATTAACAACAATTCTGAGATAGAAGGCAGCTGGCATAAGTGAGGACTTCACGGTTTTCGTCTACTAATTGTTGAATAAACAATCATCGTTAATCGCGATCCCTCGCCAAACTTCTTTGAAATTGTTAGGAGGATATGTAGGAACGATTTCATGCTCATTTAAAGAATTCACAACTCTGTGGTAGCAAGATGACATACTTGCGAAATTCGCGGATTCCAAGCAGTAATTGATACAAAAAAAGGTTTATTGATGGTGATCCCTCGCAAATCCTCTTCGACATTGTTAGTGGGATCCACACGTATAGAAAAACAACAATATAAGAAAGCAACGAAAATTCTGAGATAGGAAGCAACTGGCATGATCGAGGAATTTACAGTTTCCGTCCATTAATTGTTAAATGAACAATGTTTGTTAATCGTGGTCCCTCACGAAACCGTTCTGAAATTGCCAGGGGGATATGTGGGTACGGTTCTATGCCCATATAGAAAATTCGAAAAAATTCTAAGGTAGTGGGAGGATGACATATCTGGGAAATTTACGGATTCCAAGCACTAATTTTTGAATAAACAATGTTTGTTGATCGCGACCACTCGCAAATCCTCTTCGAGATTTTTGGTTTTAGAATGCATAGGTATAAAAGTATCACGGTATAAAAAATTAACAAAAATTCTGAGATAGGAGGCAGCTGGCATGATTGAGAAATTTACGGTTTGCGTCTACTAATTGGTCAATGAACAATTTTTGTTAATCGCGATCCCTTACAGAACCTTTTCGAAATTGTTAGGAGGAGATGTATGTACGATTTTATTAGGTAACGGTAAGATGTCATATTCGCGAAATTCACGGATTCCAAGCACTAATTGTTGAATAAACAATGTTTGTTGATCGCGACCACTCGCAAATCTTGTTCAAAATCGTTGGCAGCCTATGTGGGTATGAAAATATGCTGGGATAAAAAAGTAAGAAGAATTGCACGGTATAGAAGCAATACACTGTAAAAAATTCGCAGTGTTGAAAAACACACACCACACAGTGTTCTTTCAACACCACATGGTGTCATTCTAACACCGTTTGGAGTTATTTTGACACCGATTTGGTGTGGACTTCTATAGAATCTGCATGGTGTTAATTTTGTATTGATTCTGACACCGTTCTGACACCGCTTTTTTTACAGTGTACAAACACTATCAAACCTTTGGCGATATTTTTTTTAAACAATGAAAACTATTGTTTATTGCACTCGGATCTGGTCGCAACCTATTGCAATCGATTCAGCGTCTCGAAATCTATCGAAATGCTGTCCATCTCTTCTTTTGTAGCCTTGATAGTCGTGATATTATCAATTTTTCTAATCCGCTTCAGTTTGTACAGCTCGATTCAAAAGTCCGACAAGAGACCTCTAGATCGAAGGCCGCTTAATAGCACTCCATTGAGATACACGCGTTCGGAAAATTAGAAAATTGTCAGCCCCTCGAAATGATTTTGAAACTTCTAAACGAGGAAGCAATAAAGATGAAAAATCTCTGCACCGGAGCTCATTAGTGTTCATCAAATGGAACTTATTTAAGACCCTAGGAAACATGCGGCGTTCATAGAAATATTTTCAAGGAAACTTCAATTACTCACTCTTTCATGACTGAATCTGGCTCGATTTTCTCTTTGTTCGAATCTATCTGTTCTAATAATTTTATTTTGAATGTTTGGATCAGGATTTCCATTATCATCTTCATGTATTTTTTCATTTCCTGAGATCTGCGACTTCGGGATGTTGTGGTTCTCTTTTTCGAATATTATTTGTTTCAAAATTGCAATTTCATTGCTTTGTTGCAGCACTAGAACTTTCAATTCTGCAATTTCTCGACTTCGTTTTTGCTCGGTTTCTTGATCTTGTTGATTTTTGATTTCTTGATCTCGTGGATTTTGAATTCCTTGATTCTATGGGTGTTGGTTCTCTTGAGGCTGAACTTCGAGCGGCATCTGTGCAATTTGGGGTGCTTTTCCTTCCTGATCTTCACGATCTTGACCTGATGGTGTCCCAAAACTTTCTCGCAATAGGTCGACTTGTTCGACAATTTTACTCGATCTTCTTCGAACTTTTTGTGCGGGTTGGGGTTTAGATTTGATTTTATCATTTAAAATGACAGGTGTCCTCGTTTTACTCTGGAGCGAGAAATTATCATTTACTCATATGAAAAATCTTAGACCTCAATGTTATTTATGACAGTTCCCGAAATCCTTACGCTCTGAAGCACAAAAAGTAGGTTGTTCAATCGGTGGGCCTTCAATACACCGAATCGTTTTTGCATCGAATGTTCATTATACCGAAAATTCATGTGCCAAACGTTGATAGACCGAAGAATTATTATGCCGAATGTATCTGATTGGATGAAAACTACAATTTCTTGTGGATTATATAAGAATGAGGAATCTGATTGCTTTCGGCAAAACGAACTTTCGGTCTATCAACGTTCGAAACATGAATTTTCGGTATAATGAACATTCGGTGCAAAAACGATTCGGTGTATTGAAGGCCCACCTGTTCAATCTACAATTCATAGTAAATTTCCGAACAAGTTTGAGAAATTCGTAACGCATACATGTTAGTTTCTTTACATGAATGACAAGGAATCTACACAAACAAATATTTCACAGCGTAATCCTTTGCCCATTTCAATATTTTGAGGTATATGAAGTGATCTAGGCATTTTTATCTAACTGCACTGGGAGTTAGTGCGTATTTTTTTGCTATTTTTTTGCCATTTTTTGCCGTAGGAAAAAATTTTTTTGCTTTGGCCGTTCCAAAGATACGGCGAGTTAGATAGCTTAAGATTAAGGTATCTAGCAATCGGAATAGACTGAGAACGAAAGGACTGTGCGGAAAAAGAACTACAGCATAATTTTTTGCTATTTTTTTGCTGCAAGATAGGATATGTAAAAAAAAAAATTTCGATTCCAATTTTTTTTTTTTCCTCTATGTCGTATACGCAGAACATAAGTATGCGAAAATGGGATTCACATATGGAGCATGTTATGTTGGGAACAAAAGATATAAATCAGATGAATTTGGTGAGAAACATATACGAGCCGGATGAGGTTGATAAATTGAGCATGTATGGGTCATACATGACCCATATAAGGGATGTGTGAGATGTATCTGATGAATCATGTATGGGTCATGGGGCATCCTCTCAGATTGTTATCCTGACATCTGACGACCTCTGTGAGCTGTTTTTGTTCCATTTTTTGCCTTAGGGAAAAATTTTTTTGCTTTGGCCGTTCCAAAGATACGGCGAGTTAGATAGCTGAAGATTAAGGTATCTAGCAATCGACATAGACTGAGAACGTGAGGACTATGCGGAGGAAGAACTACACCATAATTTTCTGCTAACTTTTTGCTGCAAGATAGGATATGTGGAAAAAAAAAATTCGATCCCAATTTTTTTTTCTCCTCTGGATCGTATACTGAGAAGATAAGTACGCGAAGATAGGATTCACATATGAAGCATGTTGTGTTGAGAACGGAAGATATAAATCAGATGGACTTGGTAAGAAACATATACGAGCCGGATGAGGTTCATGAATTGAGCATGTATGGGTCATACATGACCCATATAGAGGATGTGTGAGATGTATCTGATGGATCATGTATGGATCATGCAGCATCCTCTCAAATTGTTATCCTGACATCTAACAACCTCTGTGATACTTTGCTATCATATAGCACCAGAGGAGATTTTTTTGTTAATGTCTAGCAACCTCTGGGCTGATTTCCATACCATCCGGGGACCTGATTGATATTTATGCTACCACTGAGCACCGACTTGGGATTTTTTGCTACCATCTAGCAACCATTCTGGATTTTTTGCTACCATCTAGCAACGTTTTGGAATTATTTGCTACCATCTAGCATCGACTTGGAATTATTTGCTACCATCTAGCAACCATTCTGAAGTTTTTGCTACCATCTAGCATCAACTTGGAATTCTTTGCTACCATCTAGCATCGACTTAGAATTATTTGCTGTCATCTAGCAACGTTTTGGAATTATTTGCTACCATCTAGCAACCATTCTGAATTTTTTGCTACCATCTAGGATCGACTTAGAATTATTTGCTGGCATCTAGCAACGTTTTGAAATAATTTGCTACCATCTAGCAACCATTCTGAATTTTTTGCTACCATCTAGCATCGACTTAGAATTTTTTGCTGGCATCTAGCAACGTTTTGAAATTATTTGCTACCATCTAGCAACCATTCTGAATTTTTTGCTACCATCTAGCATCGACTCAGAATTTTTGGCTGTCATCTAGCAACATTTTGGAATTATTTGCTACCATCTAGCAACCATTCTGAATTTTTTGCTACCATCTAGCATCGACTTAGAATTATTTGCTGGCATCTAGCAACGTTTTGGAATTATTTGCTACCATCTAGCAACGTTTTGGAATTATTTGCTACCATCTAGCATCGACTTAGAATTATTTGCTGTCATCTAGCAACGTTTTGGAATTATTTGCTACCATCTAGCAGCCATTCTGAAGTTTTTGCTACCATCTAGCATCAACTTGGAATTCTTTGCTACCATCTAGCATCGACTTAGAATTATTTGCTGTCATCTAGCAACGTTTTGGAATTATTTGCTACCATCTAGCAGCCATTCTGAAGTTTTTGCTACCATCTAGCATCAACTTGGAATTCTTTGCTACCATCTAGCATCGACTTAGAATTATTTGCTGTCATCTAGCAACGTTTTGGAATAATTTGCAACCATCTAGCAACCATCCTGAATTTTTTGCTACCATCTAGCATCGACTTAGAATTCTTTGCTACCATCTAGCATCGACTTAGAATTCTTTGCTACCATCTAGCATCGACTTAGAATTTTTTGCTGGCATCTAGCAACGTTTTGAAATTATTTGCTACCATCTAGCAACCATTCTGAATTTTTTGCTACCATCTAGCATCGACTCAGAATTTTTTGCTGTCATCTAGCAACATTTTGGAATTATTTGCTACCATCTAGCAACCATTCTGAATTTTTCGCTACCATCTAGCATCGACTTAGAATTATTTGCTGGCATCTAGCAACGTTTTGGAATTATTTGCTACCATCTAGCAACCATTCTGAATTTTTTGCTACCATCTAGCATCGACTTAGAATTATTTGCTGTCATCTAGCAACGTTTTGGAATTATTTGCTACCATCTAGCAACCATTCTGAAGTTTTTGCTACCATCTAGCATCAACTTGGAATTCTTTGCTACCATCTAGCATCGACTTAGAATTATTTGCTGTCATCTAGCAACGTTTTGGAATAATTTGCAACCATCTAGCAACCATCCTGAATTTTTTGCTACCATCTAGCATCGACTTAGAATTCTTTGCTACCATCTAGCATCGACTTAGAATTCTTTGCTACCATCTAGCATCGACTTAGAATTTTTTGCTGGCATCTAGCAACGTTTTGGAACAGTTTCCGGCCATCTAGCGACCATTCTGAATTTCTGCTACCAAAATTCAGAATGGTTGCTAGATGGTAGCAAATGATTCCAAAACGTTGCTAGATGACAGCAAAAAATTCTAAGTCGATGCTAGATGGTAGCAAAAAATTGAGAATGGTTGCTAGATGGTAGCAAATAATTCCAAAACGTTGCTAGCTGACAGCAAATAATTCTAAGTCGATGCTAGATGGGAGCAAAGAATTCAGAATGGTTGCTAGATTGTAGCAAAAAATTCCGAGTCGATGCTAGATGGTAGCAAAAAATCCAGAATGGTTGCTAGATGGTAGCAAATAATTCCAAAACGTTGCTAGATGACAGCAAATAATTCTAAGTCGATGCTAGATGGTAGCAAAGAATTCCAAGTTGATGCTAGATGGTAGCAAAAACTTCAGAATGGTTGCTAGATCGTAGCATATAATTCCAAAACGTTGCTAGATGACAGCAAATGATTCTAAGTCGATGCTAGATGGTAGCAAAGAATTCTAAGTCGATGCTAGATGGTAGCAAAAAATTCAGAATGGTTGCTAGATGATAGCAAATAATTCCAAAACGTTGCTGGATGACAGCAAATAATCCCAAGTCGATGCTAGATGGTAGCGAAAATTTCAGAATGGTTGCGAGATGGTAGCAAATTATTCCAAAACGTGGCTAGATGCCAGCAAATAATTCTAAGTCGGTGCTAGATGGGAGCAAAAAATTCAGAAGGGTTGCTAGATGGTAGCGAATAATTCCCAAACGTTGCTAGATGCCAGCAAATAATTCTAAGTCGATGCTAGATGGTAGTAAAAAATTCAGAATGGTTGCTAGATGGTAGCAAATAATTCCAAAACGTTGCTAGATGCCAGCAAATAATTCACTTCGATGCTAGATGGTAGCAAAAAATTCAGAATGGTTGCTAGATGGTAGCAAAAAATTCCAAGTCGATGCTAGATGGTAGCAAATAATTCCAAAACGTTGCTAGATGGTAGCAAAAAATCCAGAATGGTTGCTAGATGGTAGCAAAAAATCCCAAGTCGGTGCTCAGTGGTAGCATAAATATCAATCAGGTCCCCGGATGGTATGGAAATCAGCCCAGAGGTTGCTAGACATTAACAAAAAAATCTCCTCTGGTGCTATATGATAGCAAAGTATCACAGAGGTTGTTAGATGTCAGGATAACAATTTGAGAGGATGCTGCATGATCCATACATGATCCATCAGATACATCTCACACATCCTCTATATGGGTCATGTATGACCCATACATGCTCAATTCATGAACCTCATCCGGCTCGTATATGTTTCTTACCAAGTCCATCTGATTTATATCTTCCGTTCTCAACACAACATGCTTCATATGTGAATCCTATCTTCGCGTACTTATCTTCTCAGTATACGATCCAGAGGAAAAAAAAAATTGGGATCGAATTTTTTTTTTCCACATATCCTATCTTGCAGCAAAAAGTTAGCAAAAAATTATGGTGTAGTTCTTCCTCCGCATAGTCCTCACGTTCTCAGTCTATGTCGATTGCTAGATACCTTAATCTTCAGCTATCTAACTCGCCGTATCTTTGGAACGGCCAAAGCAAAAAAATTTTTTCCTCGGCAAAAATGGAACAAAAACAGCTCACAGAGGTCGTCAGATGTCAGGATAACAATCTGAGAGGATGCCCCATGACCCATACATGATTCATCAGATACATCTCACACATCCCTTATATGGGTCATGTATGACCCATACATGCTCAATTTATCAACCTCATCCGGCTCGTATATGTTTCTCACCAAATTCATCTGATTTATATCTTTTGTTCCCAACATAACATGCTCCATATGTGAATCCCATTTTCGCATACTTATGTTCTGCGTATACGACATAGAGGAAAAAAAAAAAAAATTGGAATCGAAATTTTTTTTTTTACATATCCTATCTTGCAGCAAAAAAATAGCAAGAACTTATGCTGTAGTTCTTTTTCCGCACAGTCCTTTCGTTCTCAGTCTATTCCGATTGCTAGATACCTTAATCTTAAGCTATCTAACTCGCCGTATCTTTGGAACGGCCAAAGCAAAAAAATTTTTTCCACGGCAAAAAATGGCAAAAAAATAGCAAAAAAATACGCACTAACTGCACTGGGAGTTAGTGCGTATTTTTTTGCTTTTTTTTTTTGCAGTTAGATAAAAATGCCTAGATCACTTAATATACCTGGTTCGGAGATATCCCGAACACAGACACGAACGATATGTATATTTCAAGAACTCCCACATGTATTCATTAAGGACTCTTGAAGAATTCTTTTGATACTCTATGTATTCATTTGAAATACTCCATGAATTCCTAGAAATGATTTCCGTAGGTATTCTTTACTCTGAATTCTCTGCGAACGCAAAAGGGACTTGTGTGCTGTCTGTACAGGATGTTCCGAATTTGTTGTATTTTTTATCGAAAGGTGTATCGCACGGAGAAAAAGCTGTTGCTCGCATAACAAACAGGTCTGTTACTATAGCGCATACAAAAAAAATTAAGCTAACAAAACAAGGAGAATAATTAGCAAGACTGAATTTTTTGCTGACACTAACAAATTTGACAATAGAACCAACGTCTCAGTTGCTGGAATAAATATTTTCGCAAGGACAACAAATTCGTTTGTAGGCGCTATAGTAGCAAACCATTTTTTCTCCGTGCGGGTTAGATGTATATTCGACAATGAAAATATTATTATAATCAATGAAATCCTTCGTGACTTTTGTGAGAGTTCTCTTTTTAGGATGCGAAAAGGCTTATTTATATAGAAAAAATTTTCCTCAAGAAGTTCGCCTAGAGTTTTGCGGGATTGTAAAACGAATACTTGAAGAATTCAATCATTGTGACATAAACGAGTATGTTACACATTCCAAAGGGATACATGTCAATCATTTCAGTTATTCTTAAAGAATTCTATTCCACGTTCGTGAGTTCCTATGGAACTCTTTCAGAATTCGATTTGCCATCTGCCCATACAGCACCACAGATCTCAGTAATGTCTCAATTACATTTCGATCTTTCACCTTCATTACATTTCAGTATACTTTCACAGAAATGTTGCCTATTTGCAATGTCTCAGATATGTTACGAGACAAACATTACAATGAAATATTTCATAAATATTCTTGGAATATTGCAGAAATAATTCAGAAATATTGCATTGAAATGTAAGATTAGCGGACATTGCAATATCTCTGAAGAGACTTTGAAACCTCGGTGTGACATACAGCAATGTCATAGAAATATTCCAATGTTTCAGATATTAGATTTCTGCAATCTTAATGAAATCTTCGGTGCTGTGTGGATGGGTACATAGACATAGACATTCAGATTATAAAGAAATTTTTCAGAAATTTGTCATATTAGGCCATTCGATTCAAAATTACATTAAATAAGGAATGAACTGTACTCTAGAAGTACTTTGTTCCTAATTTCATTTTTCATGTATATCGATAAACTGTGAATACCTATCAAGTATCCTCTGAAAAATATGAAAATATATGTTTTAGTTTTTTCTCATATGAAAAAATGATTCAAACTTCATGAATAGTTTCATTTATGCTCAGTTCGCATTCGGATACGCGATATTTGGATCATATTCCACTTTGGTCTTGTGGATAATTTGACTTTAAGAAGAACAAGACAAAATTCATTAATTCTGGAAGGGCCCCTTGAATTTCAACTTCCTCAGGGCTTCATCAATTTTTTGATCCGGTCCTGCGTCATATTAAATGGAGCTATTCTCCCCACTATCCATACTCGACAATATGTACAACATTTTTGTTCTCATGAATTACAAGTCGGTGTGGGTTAGGTCGTTAGGTGGTTAGGTTGCGATTATAGGCGGTAGGTAGGATCCAGGTTCAAATCTCTTCTGTACTTCAAAAATTTTATCTTTGCAAGTTCATAAGAGATTTGATGTGCGTCGCCGATGATGGCTGATTCCTAAACGGCAATCAAGACCCCGCATAACCTGAACGACGAAATTAATTTTTTTGAATGAAAATAATTTCGTCGATTTCATGTGTTACTGATGTTTTTCACGTTATGTTTACAAATACCCAAGCTTATTGTATGACATCTATGATCTATTTATTTCAACTACCATTTACCGCTACAGCCATCTATTGCAAAACGGCGGAAGCAAAGTTATACACCTAATAGTAACGGTGATATTTGTTGGCAATTCAAATGTGTACATTTCAACACCTCCTGGAATTAGATTGGTCGCTTCTGAATCAAGATATACCCCAATCAGAAAAACTATGATCTGAAAATTCTTTTGTCAATTTCAAAAATTTATCCATAAAAAATTTTTTTATTTCGATTTTCGAATTCAGCGGGTCAGAATACAGAAGAGAAAGAATAGTGGCGTCGAATGCACAAAATCGCTGTGAACTAGTGTTATTATCCATATCAAATTTGAATCCATCATGTGATGTATGAAAAAAGCCGAGACAAAATTTCACCACCTTTTCTCTATGCTTGAGTGCTCTTGAATTCGAATTGAACAGCAAAAATTACAATATTTCAGAACATTCTCACTGGAAACGGTTCAATTACAAACTATATGTATGTACAGGAAAACATGGAGATGAGAAAATTCACATGAAATTATCTAACAGATGTACTTGAAACAGTTGAATGCAAATCAGTATGAGTTTTCTTATAGATCATAATTACAATGATGATAACTGATCCATCGATTGAAAATATCAAGAGTCAGTAAATAATCTTTGGTGATTACCATCATCGTAGAGATCAATATTGTTTGTGTACACATGTTCATATGATTTTCATAATCCTGGAGAACAGCGTTAAAAGTACAAGAACTGACACGCCCACGTTTGATCCGTACGTAATCTACAATTTATCAACCAGCAAATCTTCAACTGGAATAATTATAGTTTATTTGCATCAAGAGCATCTAATAACCTTCTTTTCTGTCAGTTATACGTGTATGAAAAGGAAGAATATTGCAGATGAAACCATTTGAATAGGGAATGCACTCACGTAAATAATTTAGTTCATCAGATTGAGATCTAGGCTCGGGAGAGAATATTTGATTTGAACTGATGAACTGAGGTGAGATGTGGGAATCAGTTCGGAGTAATTGAAGAATACAAGCTGGTGATGAAAACTATAGTGAACATCACTTCAAAGTAGTGACAGCAATCGAATTTAGCGGAACTGAATTTGAATGTAGTTGAGCCAACACTCATTTCAGTTATCTGAATATTGATAACTGTACGTAGTTATTAGGATTAATTTCGAGCAAGGATAACTAATTACTATTTTCGGTATTTGACTCAAAACTGATGAAGAGGTGACGTATTCATGACAACTGCCATGAAATATGATTTCACTGGCATGAAGGAAAATAAAGAACTACAACTTACTTTATGGAACTAGTAAAATTTTCTGAGTAGCTCCTACGTTATTTCCAGTATAATTTATTTCACAGATTCATTATTCTGTCAAAAATTAGTAAAAACTAGTCCACCTCCTTGATCATTTGTTTCTAGTCACTTTGACTCCAAACATGATGTATAGTAAACCCTCACTGAAAGACCACTGAAGTGGCAGGAAAATGGCTGGTTGCGTCGCTCCCAATGATCCTGCCAATTCTTGTTGCGTTTCACACGAGTCTTGATCAAGGTATGCCTCCAATTCTGCATCTTCGAAAACGTTCTCTCTTCAACCGCCATGCTGGTCTTTGACGTTAAAATCACCGTTCTCGAAGCGCTGAAACCACTCTCGGCACGTTCTTTCACTAATAGCGGCCTCACCATAGGTATTCGAGAGCATTCGATGAGCCTCAGCCGCAGATTTCTTCATATTAAAGCAGCAAATTAAAACCTTCCGCAAATGACGAGAATTTGGCTCGTAAGCTGACATGTTTAATCGAGAATAACTTTATGATGCAGACACAAATCGACTAATATTTCGATGGCGTTATGTTTACAAAGACCTGAGCTTATTGTATGACATCTATGATCTATTTATTTCAACTGCCACTTACCGCTACAGCCATCTATTGCAAAACAGCGGAAGCAAAGTTATACACCTGATACATCCAGCATTAATTTACAATTCTGATAAATCGTACACACGCACACTTAGTGCGTTCCCCTTGCTCCAGCTGATATACAATTTAGTGGTCGCAGCTTTGCGAGAGCGCTGAAACTAACTACACGGAGAAAATATTTCATCAAATATTACAGTGTATTACCGAATCAGGGCGCCATATCAGTTACTTCGACAAAAATTCCTGTGTGATTCCGTATATGTAGGAGAATATACTCTATACAATACTTGTTTTCTGTTGGCTTCTACAGAATCACACAGTAATTTTTGTCGAAGAAACCGATATGGCGCCATGGTCCGGTAGTACACTGTAATATATGATGAAATATTTTCTCCGTGTAGATAATCAGAGTAAGATTTTTTGAACATCGTTCAAGATTCAGATCTATCAGCAACAGATGTTTTTGGATGTTAATACGACTGCCATTCACTTTAATTGAGCAAGTATCCTCAACCCCTGGCATTATTCTACTAATAGCGTCGTCATTGTATAAATCAATAATTTTCTCAATGGTGGAATCTGAAAAGGTTCTACCAGCTTTGGCAGTGACTTCGGCCTAAACTCCATAAGAAGATCTTAGTTCTTCAGCTTTCTGAGCTAAGTATCTACAGGCACCGAACTCGTTTGAAATTTGTCTGGCACTCAAAGATTCTGGCGCAATGGTCAAGATTTCAAGTTTTATTGGATCATTACTTTTCAAGCTGGCAAATTCATCTTTTAATCCCTGCAGAAGTTCTTCTAATGCGAGTAATCGCGTTGATGAACATTCTTCTGATATTCGAAGTAGAGTTGAAAAGACTAGAATTGTAACCAGATAAGTCAACTTCGTATTCCATATCACTTGTACTGTCACAGAACTTGAGTACAGGCGTACTGGTATGATACCGTTCTATCGGACGTCTCAATCTACAATCATTACATACCATGGCGTTTTTCGGCAAATTTGGGTTCTCTTGTAAGAGAGCAATCGATATTCTTCTCAGATTTGAGCCCTGGTGATGAGGTACGCCGTCTCCCTTGTAAGGATCGATGCATTTATCATGACGAATTTGATCAGACATAATTACTGGATGAAAATGTCCAAAACCCTTTTATGAATCGAATTTTGGGCGTTGAAGGAACAAAATCATCAAACAGAATGATGTGATAATAGTCGTGTTCGAGTTAGCGATGTGAATCCTGCTAACTATGTTGAGAAGGACTTTGAGGCCAGTCAATACCTACTAGGAGGATGTTCTCGCTAACTATCCTGGAAAGGACTCTTGGAGATATGGAAGCGCAAAATGTAAGTTCTTGCGAACTATCCTGAAATGGGCTGTTTGAGGAACAGAAGTGGAAAAGATAAGTTATCGCTAACTATCCTGGAAATGACTGTTGGAGATACGAAAGCGCGAAATGTAGGTCCTCGGGGACTGTCCTGAAATGGACTGTTCAAGATACGGAAGTGGAAAAGATAAGTTCTCTCTAATCATCCTGAAAAGGACTGATGCAGAGACAACAGCTGGAAACGACCTAAGTTGGCTTTAGGAGTTACCCGCCAAGCCATTTACAAGCGATTGCATACGTTTAAAATGATTCAAAAGCAAGGAACTTGAATCCTTCATGAGTTAGAGCCAAGCGACGTGGAACGTCGTTTTTTCACTTGTGAACAATTGCTCCAGCGGCGAAAAAGCGCGGCGGGTTTTCTCCATCGCCTCGTGACGGCTAATAAAAAATGGATTCATTCCAGCAATCCAAAGAAAAGAAAGTCATGGGGACTGCCCGGGCATGCTCCTACGTCATCGGCACGGCCGAATGTTCACGCTGCAAAGGTTATACTGTGTATTTGATGGGACCAGGTCGGTTAAAAGTTGTTGAAACCGAACGGAACTATCACTGGGGAACGGTATCAAACTCAATTGATGCGACTGAGCCGAGCACTGCGCAAAAAACAGTCACAATACGAGCAGAGGCACGGCACGGTGATCCAACTGCATGACAAGGCTCGGCTTCATGTTGCCAAACCCATAAAACTTACGTGGAAACGCTCAAATGGGAAGTCCTACCCACCCGTCATATTCCTCAGATATTGCGCCGTCCGACCATCACTTGTTCCGTCCGATGGCGCATGGTCTGGCTGATCAGCAGTTCGGCTCATATGAAGACATTAAAAAATGGCTTGATTCGTGGATAGTCTCAAGAAACGTACATTTTCATCGTAACGGTATTCGAGCTCTGCCAGGAAGATGGGCAATACTTCGAATTATTTGTCATCATTTTTTCACAATCAAGTTGCATTTTCACAAAAAAACAGCGGGTACTTAGTTGTATACCTAATAATTTTTTCTACCGATCTGCAGAGACGTTCGAAACTGCGGAAATGTTGTTGCCGCTTGATATTGGTTCACGAAATAAACGACCTTCATTAAGAATTGAAATGACAAACACACATTGTCGTTTCGACCAATGATTATTAGGAATACAGTCCCTCTTAGTAAGGCGATGTGATGTTCCTACAAGAACAATAAATTATTCCATAACCAGCAATAAAATTTCAACTTTTTTTATCTTGCTAGTTCTACCATGCACACTTTTTCTGTGAATATACGAGGAAACTTACATAGGAGCCTTCCGAAGTAACTGATCCAAGTGATCCGGATCACTTCACGGAGAGAAAAAATTTGCTGACGCAGCAAATCGAGGTATTATATATAGAATAGCAAAATTTTTTGCTGACCTAGCTGAAAATTTGCTATAACAGCAATCGTGTTAGCTACGACAGCAATTTTTTAGCTGTGGCAACAAAAAATGTTGGCTCCGCCAGCAAATTTTCAGTATTATATACAGAATAGCAAACAAATTTCGCTGGGATAGCAAACATTTTTTGCTGCCACAGCTAAAAATTCGCTGTTGCAGCTAACAAGATTGCTGGAACAGCAAAAAATTTGCCGCTTTGGCAAAAGGAACCCAGCAAAAGTAGATTTCGCTGCCACAGCGAATTCCTTTTTCTCCGTGTTGGATCAGTTACTTCGGAAAGCTCCATAGATAAAATTAAATAATAACTATTATCGGTAGGATCTTTTTCAAAATTGATTATGTTATTCGACAAACGATCACTTTTTATTCTATATTGAACTTGTCTAGAATTAAATGAAAAAGAAACAATCCCCATTTTTGACATCCTCTACACCGGTTTTTATGTGAGCACATTTTTATCTGAAATGAGGTATCAAAGGGATTGTCAGCCGATAATTTGCCCATTCCTTCAATCAGTCATACGGTTTTTATGAATGGTGGAATTTGAATGCAACAGCATCAATTCCTGTACACCCTGGCGAAAAAGTCCTCTCGAATTCTATTAGATAACCAAAGAAGTGGTGAAAAATAGTAGGAATTAATACGGCAATGACAAAAGCACACTTTTTTCCAATTTTTTTCCTATTGCTTTTTTGTTTCATAATAGGATTTAAGAGAACATTTTCGTCAGGGCATCCCCAAATTTCTTCGTGTATTTAATGGATGATATGTGTATCAACTCTCATTACTGAACGTAGTGGTCTGGATTTTCGATAAGTCTTGTGCCCAATTGTATGCGATCAATGTTTCTATGGCTTCACACGATTGAGCATTATATATTGACATGTCAACGATCGCTCCACAAATATCTTGTGTCATAGGGTGAGAGGAGAGAAAAATTACGATCATCACTGGTGCGGAACTCGAGAGATATCAATCCGCCGACAACGCGAAACAATAAATCCAATAGTCCAATGAGTGAATGTCACGGCATGACGTGTTGTACCGACTATAATCGAATTGAATGGGTAACCTTGGCATTCCTAACACTGCGAGATCAAGATTGGCGATAACGATTCCTTTCGAATGATCCAATGATTCCATCGAGATCACATCGTTTCGGAAATTTCGAATGATACATTTTCGTTGGAAAATTTTCTAATTGATCATAAACATTCATTCATCGTGGCTGAATGCCTTTCACCTCTTTCAAATCAATTGATTCACATTTGTATTTTCTGAGGAATCTTCATAATGTTTGAAGTGTTCAAGTGTATTATGAAAAAAATACGCTGGGAGAAATTTAAAGTTGAATTTGCTATGGGATTATTGAATGGAGTAATACACTGACTTGTAACGAAACTTACTGTGAAACATTGTGTTGACGGACTTTTATTGTTATGCCGTAGTGAATTTCACTGTATTATATCCCTTTTCATTGAGAAATCGGTATGTTCCTCTGTCCGTATAATTCCATAGTGAATTCTCAGTGTAGAAATGTGGGTCACTCTACCGAACTAAGTGTTTATTGTAGAACCATACTCAAACACCACCACCAATTTGCAAAACATTATCAAAGGAAACATTCATAACACCACAGTTTTTTAGAGAATTCATTTTGAATCCTGAGAAGCATTGAAATCAATTCTGAAAGATAACAAAATGCACACCTGTTATGAGATAAAATATGATAACATATGAAACTCCACAAAGACTACCTAATCTACTCAAAATAATTCATAATGAATGCAATTATGAACCCGGAAAAAAAATTCCATGTATAAACCCATACATGGATTCATATATGGTCATATATGAAAGTGGGGAATCTATCAGCATTGATCTCACTTCTCTCTCCTTTGGTTTTCCATCACGTTCCATAACAAATTTTGACATTTTTTGTCCATATATGGCCATGTACAGTCTCATTCATACATGATCATATATGGCCAAAATCCACATATGCTCATATATGATCTCATATATGTTTATATATGTTCATATGTATTTCATATATGTTCATACATGATCCATATACGCTCATGTACAACCATATATGAATTATTTTTTCCGCGAATACATTTCAAACGCAAGAAGAATTCAAGTTTGAATACAGTCAGAGCACGTTGTGATTCTAATTTTGAAAACATTCCACATAGATAATCACATTGTGATCAACAATAAATCATCACCTTGAAATATTTCATTTTTGTACTGTTCCCTTCATTGCATTTTATCACAATTGAATACTACGACATTGTGGTATTTCATCATTTATCACTTCTCGTATGTGAACATATAAATTTGATCCAACGATTCCAGACTTTGAATATGGATATTTCTAGGTATCTTGTGACAGTCCAATTGATCTTACATGATTTCGAAACGAATTCAGGATACAGTTCTGATTTTGTCTCCATTCACCCGTATAGCACATGGCGTGTCAGGCTCATGGCAGGAACGTATTTTTGGAAACATAGGAACATGCCATACATGTGCGAGATCATGCGATCCATATTCTAGGCACAATCATGCACATAGAAATATCCGTCTAAATGGGTAATAGGGTCTTCTGGCCGATTTCTTTGTATTGGAGGATAACTAGTATTTGCTAGGAATTTGTAGTTACTTCTATTGGATCTGACAATGAACAACTTTCGGATGGACCTCCTACCCCCAAATGACCTGGATTGGAGAATGTGTGAGGCATGTTCTGTTGGTCATCTCATACGCATCTAGTTTTTGTGTCACTAAAGAGGTTATGTACTTCTAAAAGACTTCTGTCAATATATTCAAGATTTAATGTAGTATCAGAAGCGTAAGTCATTCACAATTCTTTCTGAAAGAAGAATCATTGCTGAATGGCTTTGCTCATGTTGCATAAAACATCTTCCAAAAACGTTTTGGACCTCTATAACCTCTAACCTCTAAAGTTGTGTCGGCTCATAATAACTGACAAAAAGCACTTCGCGTCACTCTGATTGCAGTGTCATAAATACCCCCAAAAAATAAAATATTGAAACATGAAGTCGAATCCCACAAAACATACAAATGTCTCACAAAAACCCCTAAAAATTCTAAAAAAGTACAAAATAAACGTTTCACGATACACTTGAAAAGAAATCCTTGAAAACAATACTTCACTCTTTCCAAAAGATCACTTGATATAACAAATATAACATTAGAAAAAAAAAAGATGTGGAATCAATATGCGCTACCAAGTACATTTGGTTAACTGAATAATATTTGAAAATTTCTCTAAATGGTATGAGAAGTACAAAAGAAGAGCATTCAAAGTGGTGCATGATTTTTAAAAAACACCTTCGTTTTGAACAAATATATAAAAGGGAGTAGAACAAGAAGTAGATTTATCCATCTCACATACCAGAAACGTCTCTAAGTGATTTGAAACCAAATCCGCTGATTGGTTTTCATCATTATTTGGAACAGGGCCGACCTTTGACCGCGCGAGGTTCGATTGCCAATATTCTTTCGGGGCTCTTGAGTACAGACAAAGTGCCACTGGATGGACGAGAATTATTATAATCATTATATTGTTTTCAAGGATTGCTTTTCAAGTGTGTTGTGAAACGTTTATTTTGTACTTTCTTAGAATTTTTAGGGGTTTTTGTCAGACATTTGTATGTTTTGTGGGATTTGACTTCATGTTTTAATATTTTATCTTTTGGGGGTGTTCATGTACTTGGCGTTATTTTTTTACGTTTTTGAAGTTTTGTTTGGGGATTTCACTTCTCTCTCTGCATATACCTTACATTGAAAATAAATAGGAACCAAATATACTGATTTCGAGTTCATTAGCAATTGTAGGAATGGAGAAAATATCCTCAGACGATTTCTGTGATATAAGAAACCGTGAGTTTCCATCACTCATCTCATCATTGGACCGTAATAAATTATCGGAATAAAGAATGAGGAACGAAAGGGAAGAAAAGCGGATCCCCATAAACATATATAAGGACCTCGAAAATTCCAAAAACTGAACATTAGTTGACCGATAAGTTGACGCTGAAAGCGGCTCACAGCGCTCAAAGCAGCTTATAGCGCTCGAAGCAGCTGATGATTTTAAACAGTTTATGAAAATAAGCAAAAGACAAACGAAAATTTGGACATACTATAATGTCCTATTTGTTCCCTTGTTCTCATTCAGATATAATTTCCACTAATTTATTGTTATACCGAACTCACGTGTTCAATGATATATATTTGTAGCACACAATATTGTGAATAGTGTTGTACAAATTCACCCAGATGCTGAAGAATTGTTCCGGGATATCCTACCCACACAGCACATAATATTGCAGCAATATTACAATATTGATGTGATATTACAATATGATATATTGCAATGTAATATCACTGCGGTCCCGAGTCGAAATTTTGCCCCTACTTTGCTGCTTATAATGCTGTTTTCAGTAGGGGGGTCGGATAGTAAAGTGGGAGCAGTTTCAATGAGATATTTTCTCCTACTTTGCCCCTACTAGTGGTAGATATTCCCTATTCCACCACTTGTAGGAGCAAAGGAGGTGCAAGATTTATCCTCTACTTTGACCCTACTACTCCTACACGGAGAATAATGCCGCTCGAAAAGATGGCTTTTTTCATTTTTTCAGTGAACCAGTAACAGCAAGATTTATGAAATGAATTTTTTCCATGAGAATACAAAAGATCACGGGTGCTGCAGAAAACGTAATGGTTAGGATTCAGATTTTCAACCCGTAATTTTTCTACAGTATTCGTAAGCTTCCGTATTTTCATATAAAAATCCATTTTACAAACCTCTGTTTCTGGTTGACTACAAAAATTTTCAAAAAGTCATATTTTCCAGCGGCATTGTTTCCGTGTATTCAGTCGATTGCAATCTCTGAAGAAACGATTAGTTCATAGTGGAAATAGATATTTTTGTATATGAGAGAAGGCTTATTCAAATTAATTCAACGATAATATATTGATAATCATTTTCTCCGTCATATTCAAATATGGACATTGACACTATAAATATATTTCATATTGAATATAAGAAAGTTGTGATACGAAAAGAAACCATATATATTATCTCACTTTGTATTTACGATACAGTTTAGAAGCATAAGCATTTGTTACGTGCTTATAGGACAGTTAGAGTGTGGTTTTCTGTTGATGAACGGGAATCGTCTGACTCGAAGTGTTGAAGTCTTAGCTGAGATGGCACAGTAGTAACTGAAACATTGGCGGAAACCATGATCTTATTAATAATTAAAATTGGAAAGAATTATTCAAAGGAGTAAAAATTACCATATGTAGAAGGCTTTTCATTATTCTCGCGGTTTTCTTTGGCTGTAGCTTCCTGCAAGTGTGGTTCAATTTGTTTCGAACACCGACGTTTACCTGTTGTTTGTGAACGTTTCTCTTTCCGATATTTCCTTTTATTTGATGCAATTTCGCTGATCAATTCGACAAGTTCTTTCTTCTCAACTATGGGATATTTTTGATTCACCCAGTCGGTGAAAAAAATACAAAATTACGTTATCTTACTCTGAGAAATGTGGCAGCTAAATCAAATTCGAATGTTTAAAATGGTAAATGTTACCATGAAATCCATTGAAAAGCTTTATATCGATTAGCGGACGATGGGTCGCTTTACCCGTCGCTGAATAATCTGCTATACTAGACCCGTATATGTCAAGTAGTGTTTCGCGGACCATGACCTTCCAGTCTTTTTGTCGTTCTGCCTGCATTTCTGAATAGCATTTCTTATCTTTTGATAAGTAAGAACCACAGTTCGGCGATAGCTCTTCCTATACGATACAGAAGGTAAGTGATTATGATTAGTGTTAATAAATTAGATCAAATTAATGTTCACGAATTATTTTAAATAATGATTGATTTACCATTTTATCTTCTGGTTCAAAATGACAAGCTGGTACTGGAACTGTTTTCTTTGACTGAATATTCATTTTCATTTGATTTTCATAAGGACGTTTCATTGCATTCAATAACTGCTCCTGGATGAAAATATCTCGCTGCGTAACTACATAACGGATGAGAAAACAACCGTAATTTCACTGAACATAAAAAAACGTAATCGAAATGCTTCTCATCATGAAGTAATCAGTCTTATGACTGGTTTGATGAAATCCTCCAACCCTGTCTATTATCCGCTGACCGCTTAGTTTCTGCATACCTACGGCAACCCTTATCTTGTATAATTTGCTTCATATAACTCAATCTAGGTCTACCTCTCCGAGTTTTACCATTCATTTTTCCTTCCAATATTGTTTTCAATAAGCTATCATGCCTTAATGTGTGTCCTATCAGATTACTTCTTCTTTTCACGACCTGTCTCAAGGACTTCTTTTTTCATTGACCTTCTTAAGTACTTCATCATTTCTTACTTTCTCTATCCACTTTATTCTAAGCATCTTTCTATAACACCACATTTCAGAAGCTCCAAGTCTTCGTTGGTCAGTTTTCCCCATTGTCCAAGTTTCGCAACCATATAATGCTGTGCTCCAAACGTAACTTTTCAAGAATTTCTTCCTTACTGCTGAGCTAATATTCTTCGAACATAGTAACTGTTTCTTTTGGTGGAAAGCCTGTTTCCCTTGTGCTATTCTTGCTCTTATATCTCTTCCGCTTTTACCATTTTCTGTAATTATGCTCCCTAGATATTCAAATTCTTTGACTTGCTGAATTGTCTCTGCATCTTTTTTGATTTTCGTTCTTCTTGATGTTTTCGCTGTTGTACGAATCATGAATTTTGTTTTGTCCTTATTTATATTCATACAATATTTGTCTAGTAATATTTTTTTCATAGTGTTGAGAGTATTTTCTAACTCAGCACTACTCGTAGCTAATATAGCTATGTCATCCGCAAATCTCAACATGCTTATATACATGCGATTATTGCATGCTTATATGCATGCGACAAAATATTTCATATGAGAAGAAAAAAGAGGTCCGAGGTACCTCTTTGTGCCCCTTACGGTTGTCGCATGCAACAGCCCCACGCATGTAATAGGCCCTTAAGGCCGGAGACTTATGCTAGCGACTGTCGCGCGCGACATCAGTAGAAGAAAAAAGAGATCCGAGTTGAAAACATCTTCCCTCTGCTTTCTTCTAATGGTGTCACGCGCAACAGTCGCTAGCATGAGTCTCCGGCCTAATGCCGAATTTCTCTGATTGTTTCGAAACTAGTAACTTCCAGTAAAGTTACTCAATAGCCCTATTTGTGAACAAATGAGGAAAACTCGGCCCCAGGCTGGTCTCCCACATGAACCTATAGAATGTGGACCGCGCATGTGAGAGAGAGGCAAAATGTGAGGATGCGCAAATTCTTTGCGCATTCATTCACTCTCATTCTATTTTATACGCATATGGATGCGCTGTGGGTTTTGCGCATCCTCAAATTTGGCCCCTCTCTCACATGTACGGTCCATATATTATAGGTCCATGGTCTCCCATGGACCGGAATACGTTCCGGCGGAATGAAAATTGAACCAATGCACAATCTTTTATAGATTTCTTATATATCGCTCTAAAAGAAATTGTAAATACGATTGGTCTAAAGTCATTCCGCCGCAACGGATTCCGGTCCATGAGAGACGGGCCTTAAGCCCGCGTCACATGGAGCTAAAATCGGGCGGAAAGTGCAACGCGGAATCATTGATCGAAAAGAGAGGCAAATAGTCACCTCTCCTTTCAACTAGGGGTTCCGCGTTGCGCTTTCCGCTCTTTTTTAGCTCCATGTGACACGGGCCTTACGGTCATGCGGTCTCATGGTATACTATACTTTTAACCAATTAAAGAAAAGGAAATCTTCTCCCAATTTTTCAATTGGTTCCAAGATAACCCACTCCACTCTACTCCCTCGGTGTCGGAAGCACCCTCTGCTGGGGTTATTGAACATTCAGTACATTGATAATTGGGACTATTTGGGGAGTTACCGAAGTGCTTTTTTCAGAACACAAGTAGTGCTTTTTTTCGTACACAAGAAGTTTAAAATGTAAATCATCGCTTATTTCGTTATGAGTAGATTGTTTAAGTAAAAATAGTTTTTTCTGAATGCTAATGTCCGACCGTAAATGAAGTGATAGGAAATGGATTTATTTCTCCAAATTTCTAATGACTAATCTCTAATGTCCGACCGTAAATGAAGTGATAGGAAATGGATTTATTCCTTCAAATTCCACGTACAATGAAAGTTTTCATGAATCTTATCGAAAACTTTCAAAACTATTGCCATCTATCAATATCGATATGCATTTAGGTGATCGTCGATCGATAAAATTGTCATTTGCGCTGTGTATCGCAAGCACGATGTAAGAAGAATAGGTGTGTTATATTTTGTATGTGTTGTGAGATTTTTCTGTCCTAGTTCTTGATTTTGCCACTACGAAATTCGAGTAGCTAAGGCCAAAAAAAAGCGGTCAATTCAAATTAGATGTTGGAAATACTAATCCAAATTGATAATGAAAGAAATTAAAATCGTATTAAAATACATAACATTTACAGAGGGAAGTTAGTTTTCATTTAAACTTGATTTTATTTTAAAAAATCGAAATTTATTTGGCTTTCACGACACTTTCGCCAACTGGTGGCGAAATTGGAACTAGGACAAAGCCTGCATCAAAGAATGTTCACACCGACAGGGAAGATAACACACCTATTCTTCTTACATCGTGGTCGCAAGAGAGTCCTTGTTTACAATATACATCTCTAACTAAACAATCAATTTTTCATTACATCATCGATCTTTTAGTACTTCCTACGATTGAAAAATTAATTCTATCAATTGGCTCATTTGTAATACGAAAAACGTGATAAGTTTCATTTTATTAACACGACGTATAGCATCAAATCCCAAAACAAACGATGTCATAAAAACAAATCCAATTTCTCTCACAGGGGAATGTTGATAAGCGTATAGATCTCATACTTTTGATTTTATTGAATACTCGACGTCACAACCATGTCACGTAAATCTTTGCAAGATGTTGGTGATAAACAGTACCATGTTCGATTGACTGGTATTTTAGAAAAAAATCAAAACCTGCAACCACATCAAAATCCTCCAGAACTTGATAATTTTAGGTGAGTGTGTAATTTATAAATATAACATATACGTGTATATGTAGTCCAATGGTGTTAGTGAAGAGATTATCCGTAAAAAGGGACAATGCCTTTTTAAAAGTTTTCCTCGTCCTTTAAAGTTTTCTTGTTCTTTTCAATGACTTTTCTCTTTTTTTCTCACTTTTTCCTCAAAATGTGGGCAAAAATATAGAAATTTTGCAAACCTGAGGAAATGGATAGGGAAAACTTTACTACAAATGAAAAATAAACTTTAAACAGCGTTTTATACATTCAATTATACTTATTATCATTAGATTACTGGATCAATTTTTTTAACTTTTTAATTTTCCCTAGTGTCATTATAATTCTTCTCATAAACACAGAATCCAAGACTTACCAAACGAAAGAAGACAAGAAATTCCGAGAAATGAAAACTTGATGAAAGATCAGTAAGTAATAACCCCACATCGATGATATGATAATTGATATCGCATATGTTTCAAAAGATGAAAATCCACTATTTTTCTCCCATTAAAGATACATGAGAGATCTTGTGTTTGAAAATGATAATATCGATTACTCCAGCGAAAGTAGTGACAACTCTGCTGATGACGATTCATATTTGACGAGTGAAGAAGATCATGACGATAAAGATGATGAATCTACGACCGACAATGAAGAGGATAATAACAGAGAAGAAAGAGAGAGATTGATCGATCATGGTTATCGTAATCGACCTCTGTACCGCGGTGCACAAATTTCGGTTGCAGAAAGCATGATACTGATTTTGTCACTCCTTTTACATCATAATCTCACAATGGAATGCATTGCAGATATCATAACAGTTTTAGAATTCCATTGTTTAGGTGAAAATTTAATGAAAAATAGTTTATATAAATTCCAAAAGTTTTTCAACCTCAGTGATAATAACATAATTAAACATTATTATCGCACAATTTGCCATAGACAATTGCAATCACTGAATGATATCTGTCCAGTATGCAATAAGCATAAGAATTCATATTTCGTCCAATTGTCATGTATTGATCAGCTGAGAGAAATGTATGCAAGAAGCGGATTTTATGATAAACTCCAATCGCGGTTTAATAGACCTTGCAAAGAGCCAAATGTCTTATCAGATATATATGATGGTTTATTGTATCAGGCATGGGTGAATAACGGTTTTCTTGCGAATCCTTGTAACATTTCATTTTCTTGGTATACTGATGGAGTACCTGTTTTCAAATCGGCTAAAATCAGCATGTGGCCTGTATATTCGAGTATGAATGAATTACCATTTGAAGAAAGAAAAAAACGAGAGAATACTCTGCTCTTCGGTTATTGGTTTGGCGATAAAAAGCCAGATATGAATATGCTCATCTATACATTTGAGCAAGAATTGCAAGAAATTTTTAATGGAATTCTAATTCGTATTTCTCATAATATTGAAATTACAATTACAGGAGTACTTTTAATGGGGATATGTGATCTTCCAGCGAAATGTCAATGTTTAAATTTCATACAATTCAATGGTAATTATGGATGCAGTATGTGTCTATGTAAAGGTGAAAATGTTCAGTTGCAATCCGAGGGTTATACCCACGTTTATCCATACGCAGAACAATTATTGTTGAGAACTTCTCAACAAAGTATTGAGTATGCGGAAATAGCAACTCCAAATCAGCCCGTGATGGGAGTAAAAGGTTATTCAGTATTTTCAAAGCTAATGCCAGATTTCGTGAAAGGTATTGGAATTGACCGTATGCATGGTGTCGATGGTGGTGTTTTCAAGAAAATGATGACGTTATTTTTCGAACCAAAGTATAGAAATACTCCATATTCACTATATAATGTGATCGAGGTAATAAATTCTCGATTAATGAGTAGAAAACCTCCAAAATTTATTCACCGCATGCCTCGAACGGTCATAGATTTGACTCATTGGAAAGCATCAGAATTAAAACATTTTTTCTTTTACTACTCTATTCCTATCTTTGAAGGGGTTATGCGTTTGGATTGTTTTGAGAATTATTTACGTTTAGTTTTAGCATTCTCAATTCTAAGCTCTGAACGAATAACTTTGCAAATGATAGAAACAGCTAGCGACTTGTTATGTAGATTTGTTAGAGAATTTCAACTATTGTATGGAATTCAGTTTTGTACAATGAATATACATCAATTACTGCATTATGTGGGTTGTGTAAGATACTTAGGGCCATTATGGGCCTATACGTGTTATGAGTATGAAAATTTAAACGGTCAATTTTTGAAACTGATACATGGTACCCATCACATAGACACACAAATTGCCAGATCACAAAATCAATTCATAAAAATGATTAGAATAATTGAATCAGTAACAAACGACAATATTCGAAATTTTTGTTTAAAAAAGAAAAAACAAGTTAAAATCAATGAGCAACTGCAAAGACATTGTTACAGTGTTGGTACTCACAGCGTATTATCAGAAGTACCAGATATTATCAGAAACGCTATGATTAATAGTGGTATATTACTGCATGACGCTTCTCTGTATCAATACTTTCGGTTGCTGAAAAATGATAATTTATATGTATCTGAAATGTATGGTCGGGCATTTTTCAGGGGCAAAATTTCGACTCGGGGTATTACAGTGTCGATAATATATCATGAATCACACTGAAATATTGCGGTAATATTTTGCGAACAGGAATTTGTAATACATGCCTAAACTTGAATCCTGGCCAATTTCCATGTGAAAATTAGTCCAAAACGGTTTGATATTGTTTTTTTTTCGTATTCATGAGTGGACGTGGAAAATGAATGAAAATGGAAATGTGTGATGTGTAGTGAATTTTGGTAGTGAAAAAACAGGTTCCTTCTGATTCCGGTTCATTGCAACCGTTCCAAAATCCTTCGGAATGCAAAACCAATACCCCTCCCACAGTTTCATCTTTCAGTTTTTTCTCGAAGATGGGATATTTTGTAAAATATTATAAAAACATTATTTTCAACGACAATACTGTCCCTAATACGGGTCCTAAAATATAAAAAACATAGAAGAATAGTTTTCTCTTCTGCAGGACTTTTGAATGCAATATGAAGAGAAAAAAATTACGATTTTTTTCATGAGCCAAAAACTTCCATGTTTCTTAAAACCCACAAAAGTTACAGTTGTTATATTAATTACAAGACTTTGAGACGATACCAGTGCCATGAGATCAGTTGATTTTGTCTGTAAGGTTTTCTGAAACGGGTGAAATACAATTGACATATCTTGATGTACCTTTATTCTTCACCAATCAAACGAAGCTGCATCGAATTATCTATCATATTTTACCAGGCTTGTGACAACCGGGAATTTTGCTCTTTTTGATCGGTTATTTTTTTTTTTAAGAAACGCAACATTGATCAATTTCGTTAGAATTCCCAGTTGAAGCACTTCTCTATTCACCCCCTTTGCGAAATTTCCAAAAAAAAATCTGCTGCTCTCATGGCACTGGTATCTGCTTAATCACCATGTTTCGTTTTTCTTCAAGTTTCAAATTACATTTGTTTCGAAACACTGCCGCTCGTATTCCTTGGAAAGGATACTATAGTGAGGGTGCTATAGCACCCTGATGTTAACCAAATCGTTCATACGAGACTCTTCGAATACCTTGTAATTCATTCTCAGAATATTGTTCTATGCCTCAATCGTTGAATACTCATATGATTGCAAAGAAATACTTTACAATACGATATTCTAAAACTTGTGAAGGATATTCTAGAAACCTCTCATGAAAAATTCACTTAGAGGGATGCTAGGGCCGAGACGCTAGCTATTTTGTTGATAACGTTCAAAAAATCTTTTAATAAAATCAAAATAACGCTGTGTACAGCAGTTGCTCAATGAATTTTGAAAATTACTGTGTACGGAGAGATATTTTGATTCTATCGAATTGATTCTATCCAGTTTGTTGCAAATAAAATGGCTAAGGTCGTGGTATTGGTATCACATGCTGTAAGGGGATACCAGTGTACCCTCTGAGCAAACATTCTCTTGGTAAGAACTCTCTGAACTAAATTCATAGAAATAGATGAAATTTTCGAGAAATAATCTTCAGTACTTTATCGCAGTGCAGAATCCAAATTCTGAATTTCAAACTTTCTCACAGATGTTGGAAAAGAATTTTTTGGAATTTGAAAATTTGGGCTTTGTATCGCAAATAAAGTATCAACGATTATTTCCTGAAAACTTCAGATACATTCATGAATTCAGTTCAGATAATTCTTACCGAGGAAATGTTTGTCGAGTCCATATACTGTTATATTTTCAACTGCGTGCAATCAGTGTCCCCTTGAAATATTGCCACAATATTATTCAAATATATGATATCGACAGGGGTGAAATATTACTGTGACATCACTGAAATATTGCTGTAATATTCACGTAATATTACAATATTGGTGTGATATTACTGCAATATTACTGCAATCAATCTGCGCGGACATGAAATATTACGGCAATATCGCAGTAATATTTCCGTGCAATATCACAATTTCACAAAATAATATTACTCCGATATTACTGCAATATTCTGTACTGTGTGGAAAATTATATTACCCTTCACTCATTGGTCAATGCTCATAGAATTGAAGATATGATTGGTACTATGATTTTGTTGGGAATCCTGTTGGAAATGCTGTTTTTATCAAACTTTGAAGAGATACCCATTCGCCAAATTTGACATACAAAAATTGCCCAATTCGAAATTCAAAATTTGGGTGATGTACTACAGCATGTAGTACAGCAGTAGATGAAGGATTGAAGATTGATTCCTGAAGATTTCATACTTCTTCATGGATCCAATTCAGAGTATTCTTGCCGAGAAAATGTTTACTCAGTCGGGAAGCTTGTATGGCGGGTTGCGTTAGCGAGGATCGCTGGTTTCCCCTCAACGCCTTAGATGGTTGAAAAATTACGTTCAGATTAGACTCATGTCATTTGCAGGCACTACAAAGATACGAATCCAAAAATGTCCATCCTTATTTCATTGAGGTCGTTTTTTCGATCGAAAAGGTCAGAATTACATTTTCGCCACTCTGAAAACCAATATGGTGGATTCGGCTAGAAAAACTTGCCAAAAAATTCCGAATCTCAGAATTGATGATTTTTTTCACGATGAAAGTGTGATCGGAATAATTCCTGAAGCCAACTGGGGGTACACTAAATAGCTCAATTTCAAGAATTCTTCCGTCCAGATTCATTAACCCTAACAAATTGAAAGAAAAAAAATGGAGAATTAAAAAAAAAACGTTTTTTTTTATCAGTCGGTAAAAGAGAAATTTTTCCGAAATTTTCAATTTGGGGTTATTTTAGATTGTTTCATCAATGCACGATGATGTGAAGAAGTCATCAGTAGTTCCAAAATCTGCGATATCGATGTCAGTTGTCCTGTATGACCGTGATGATAAGAATCTCTCGGCATGACACTTTCAGTGTCACTCGAGTGTCCTAATACACTGTTGAAAAAAATTAACATTGAATTAATGAACCTATATAGACATCGAAATTGTTTACAGATTATAGTCAAATCAATGTTAATTTCCAAACACAATACGGATCCGAGTGGAGTCAATACAAATTGGAAATAAAATTTCACTATGGAATTGACGAACTTATTATCGCTTCTCCAGAATTTTGTAAATGCGTCAATTCCCAGGGGGCATAAACTCAAATGAAAAATTTTCAGACGGATTTCAGCGCCGCCGTACGGTACCTCCATTGAAGTAATTTTCATAGATACACCAACACTACTTCAACAATTTTTATGATTTATCAATCATTTGTGTTGGCCTGTCCATGTAAATTTACTTCAATGGAGGGCGCGTAAGACGGCGCTGAAACTCATCTGAAAATTTTTCATTTGAGTCTATGCCCTCTGTCAATTCCCTCAACGCTATTTCCTCTTCATGCAATTATCTTAAAGAAACTTTGAGATATTTCAAGCACAAATATATGAAAGGAATTTTTCAGTACTGACTCAGACATCGTTCACAATATTTTGATATGTTTTTGAGGATATTTCAGAAAAGTGTCTGCGAAATGTTCATCGAGATGTATATATGAAATTTATCGATATTCATATGACTCACAAGGTCATAAGGTCTGAATAAAATTACTTTTTTCGGAGTCATCATAATTATCAATATTTTTGCACTTCATTCTATGTTCAATGTTCTTAATTGATTCAGTGATGATTTCAATCATCTGCGAAACTCGCTGTGAGAATTTGTGTCATTCATAACTGACGTTCGGGAAAAAAATCGTGAATGTAAACGATGAATAATAGGATACACATAAATGTATGTATTTTCCTCATTTCTCATGCGAATGATAAATCATTATTCCTCGCGAGTTGTACATTTTATGTAACACACGCCAGCGTGCGATGCGTCTGCGTATGAAAATACTTTTTCCTTAGAAGATATCGTAGGCTAATCCAGTTTTCCTTTCTATGAATATAGATTACGTGGGACGAGTCATTGACTGTCGGGGAATTTGTGAATCATGTTGATTTCAAGACAATTGAAAAGGAAAAGAGAACAACGTACATAGTTTTCGCAGAATGCACAAGTTCTTCAGGGATCCGTATGAGCTGTGTGAAAATGCTAATATTTCTTCAGAATCACCACTCACGCGAACTTTTTCCTAACAATCATATTACTCTTGGGAATTATCTGAACGTCGATGTTTGGAGAAAAACTTCGACGGCAATTGATTAAGCACTCATTAGAAACGAACAATCATCATAAATCTTTTCACGCAAATTGTTGATTTGAATCATACGTGAAGAAAACCAGTTCGTCGTTTCAATATTTTCCGGTTTGATATAAACTAGATTGCTACGCACATTGATAAGGATCAGAACGATTGATCAAATTCAAATTCCAATTACGATTGAATCGTTTTTAAATAGCACTGTTTCAATGAAATAAAACGCCCAATTTATAATTCTCAATGGCAGAAAAGATTAGTGATTTTAGCATTTTTGTGGAATTCATCCAATTCATGCAATGAACTTTGTGAAAAATATTTGATTGAAAGGAATGGAGAACAGAATGTCTGAATACGAGTTTTTTTTATTCAATCGTTCGGAACCGAAGTTCGAGTTCTTTCCAATTTCTAATCCTTTTTCATTGCTGCACTGTGAAAAACAATCGGAATTTTCCTACACGCAGCAACCAGAAAATTCTGATCATGGGTTAGAAAATCAATTTCCGATAAATGTATGTGAGAATTTCCATAAATTGACCTAAAACTTCATGGGATTTTCACTATCATTTTCCAGTAAATTTCCGGTTGAATACGGAAAATTCCTAACGCGTGTATGTGTTGATTACTTCCCACCATTTATGTGAAGTTTCCCATAGAAATTTTGTGCAGTATGTTTGAAGGTTTATGACACGAAAGATGAGTTGTTTGCAGTTTTGAATTTCTTTTAATCCCTGGAATGTCATCGATTTTTCAAAGAATTTACCCCTAGTGAAAATGAATCATATATGGACCATTCACGGATTTTGTGGTAATCAAATATGATCAATATGAAATATGACACTCTTATGATGCATATATGGCCCAGTGATGCCAAAATACAGGGCGAGGACCGTCGAGACTACCCTCTCTCCGTTCCATTTCCCCTACGGTCCTCAGGGGAAATCTAACGGAGAGAGGATAGCCTCGACAGCCTCGCCCTCCAGTGATATAACCCATATATGCCTTATATGGGAGCCACATTCAAGCAATGTATGGGCCATATATCGTGAACACTGAGAAATGTTCATGTACACTGTGAAAAATCATTTGAATTTTCCCATACGCAGTAACCGGAAAGTTCTGGTAATGAGATAGAAAATAAACTTCTGATACATGTATATTGAATTTTCCATGAATTCAACTGAAAACTCCAAATTATATGGGATTTTTACTGTCATTTTCCAGTAAATTTCCGGTGAAATATGAGAAATTCCTAATGCATATATATGTTAAGAACTTCCGAACATTTATGCGAAGTTTCCCTTAGAAATTTTTTAAATGTATGGATAATATATGGCTAATGCATGTTTCAACGGAAGCATATATGAGGTATGAGATTCATTTCCACTAGGGACCGTAATTTACGATGCTTATGTTATTGAATCTCTCCATGAAGATTGATGATATTGGATGAGCATATATATTCTTTGCATATACGTGAGAAATCAATGGGCATTACGATTCTAAATCCCATTCAATCGTCTCGAAATAAATCTTCTCACAGGCAATAATCCAGAGAGCAGAAGAGTCTCCACAAAAACTCAATTTATGATAGTGAAAGTGAACTTTGAATTCAAATTGACTTCCTCATGAATATGTTCATGTTCAGAGAGAATTCGTATTGTGAGTTCATGGAAAATGATCAGGGAATTCAAAATGTATTCAATTTGGATCCATTGAATTCATATTGGAATCATTTTTACCATTATAACGAGAGCTGGTTCAAAATCCCGCAAGAATTCAAATAGACCATTTATGCTATGTAAGTATCTTGGATTGAATGAATTATTACGAATAATTGGATATGAACATTTTACGGATATCATTAATAGCTTATGAAGTATATTACTTGTGAAACAAAATCAAATACATGTAGAATTCAAGGTATAGTATTCAAGGTGTTTGCAATCTAATCAATGGGCTGGCTTGTATTCATTCAATAGAATGATCGCTACGGCAATGAGTTTTTTTCAGTTGAGCAGTCTCCTTCGTACAAAATTATAAGGTACCCCCATTTCTTTCATTGAAAATATCAGTAAAAAATTAATTTTACATCATGAAAACAAAAAGGCAAGCACAAATTTTCAGCAAATAGATTATTTTGCAAGAATAGGAATAACAATGCGTTAAGTGCATCAGGATTTTCTTTTCGAATTATTCTTTAGAACTGATTGAAATGAATAATACATTATTCTCTTAAAAGTACCCCAGATAGCCACATGACGCTCATTCGTACTCCATTCATAGTCAAGACACCACACAGATGTGACGTGCATTTGTACTACACATGTAGCTTAAACTGTGATGAAGCCCGAATTTTTAACAACTTGTGGTTGAGTTGCGCTCAGATTATGTGAATTTTATGTGACACTTATGCGTTTGATTGTACAACGAGATTTCTTGTACAATCGTGATGTAGGAAATCATGCGTGCTTGTGTTCATATTATGTTTATCATATCTTTTAGTTTTGTGGAGTACCAGCGTGGCTATCTGCCCTGGTGCTATGAAATAATGAAATCAAACGTTCCATATACTTCTCATCAGCTGTCGGTCCTATTTTACACACGCTGGATGTAACGTACTAATGAGTTACACCAAGCGTGTACGAATCATATCTATTTCGACTTCAAATAATATTTTTATGCAGTCAATATCAACGACCACCCATGGCTCAATGGATAAGACTCTGCCATGGTGGAGGTTGCCGGTTCAATTCTCACAAAGCGGTTCAATTTTTTTATTTAGATTCTTATGAATTTTATACACTTCTTTTGTTTAAATTCCCGCTTCACATATAGGTGCATGCAGAAGATTCGGAACCTTGGATAGGAAAAGAAGTCAGGTGCTGTGTCTCTTTTCAACTATGGTTCCGAATCTTTTGCATTTTGAATCTCCTGCATGCACCCTCACATACTCTTTGTATCCCTTTCATTCAAGCTTTGTATACTTGTCATTATTGTTTCTGTTACGCTCCACCATTCGCTTCAGTTACTCTTCCTTTTCGCTTCCATTTTCACCAGGGTGGGAATGCAAGATACGTACCCATAGTGCAGCGTAGAAACCCTATACTTGGGGTCTGGTCAACAGATTTTAGAAATTAAAGCATTGTGATTGGTCCGCTACATTTCCTCTAAACAGGAACAGGGAGTGGTGAAAAATTGGAACTTTTAGGCGAATGCAATGTCAAATGAGTGTTAATATTTAGAAATGGTCAGAGTAATAAACTTACTTATATTCATATTTTCTTATTCATCTATCATTATGAGAATGATCATGATGATCATAGTAATATTATAACAATGTGTATTGATGTATAAGAGTTTATCAAGTGTCAAAAACATGTTTGTTGGTGAACGAAAGATATTCAATTTGGGGAGTAAGGAACACTTGAAGAATAAAAGAATACGTAGCTATATAGGGGAGAGTATCGTAAGCCCAAGTTTCATGAGCCCTGAAAATCATACGCCCGAATTTTATAAACCCGAGAGGCTATATGCCTGAATGTCCGTAAGCCCGAAGTCGCATAACCCTAGGGCTGTCAACCGGATTCCCCCGGATTAGTACCAGTTTGGAGGGTGTCCGGGGTACGTCCGAGCGAGTTTTGCAGCGTCGTCCAGATATTTCCAGTGCGTTATAGAAACTTTAATTTTTAAGATCCCGTAGATCTTGGAGTTGATAAATCTCTCTCCATGAAATACTGAAAAATAATCGAATCAAAAGGAAAAAATCAACCATTCAGACCATGTTCCACACCAATAGAAAGTCCGGCTGGTTGATTTGTTCTATTCTATCAAGTTACCTTTGAATACAGAGATCTACTAACCCTAGGGTCTACAGCATGCTCACGATACACAACAGTGTTCGAATATCTGAACCCAGTACGCTACTCATTTTATACAACCCGGGAAAAAAAATTGCATGTATGGACCCATATATGGATTCATATATGAGCATATATGGATTTTGGCCATATATGTTCATATATAGTCATATATGAAAGTGGGGAATCTATCAGCATTGATCTCACTTCTCTCTCCTTTGGTTTTTCATCACATTCCATGTAAAATTGTGACATTTTTTGTCTATATATGGATGTATATGATAATGTATGATTGAATATGATCACATATGGCCATATACAGTCTCATTCATACATGATCATATATGGCCGAAATCCATATATGATCTCATATATGTTTATATATGTTCATATGTATTTCATATATGTTCATATATGATTCATATACGCTCATATACGACCATATATGAATTTTTTTTCCCGGGAAGCAGTGATGCCAGATTCGAGGCCGTTCTTACTCACCCCATTGGCGCTTCCCCTTCCTCCTACTATGCGGAATAAGTCGGATGAGCGACAGAGAAAGAGTGGCTATCACTCTCGCGCTCGCCCAACTTATTCCGCATGGTGGGGGGAAGGGGAAGCGGTCAATGGAGAGGGTAAAAGCGGTCTCGAATCTGGCATCAATGTATACAAGTGGCATATCTGTGTGGAGGGAGAGAGGATATGGTTGCGCGCGCAACCTAGTATGCCTGCTCCATTGCTCTCTTGTCAACTATCCAATGGGCAACAGAAAAAGCATATCAGGTTGCGCGCACAACCATATCCTCTTTCTCTCTTTACAAGGACATGCCGCTTGCAGTGTGATATGCGCACTCGGTTCAGATATCCGACCACTGATACAGAACTAAAAAATTCCTATAATTAAGGTATTTTAAAAAATGTCCTGACTTCAAGCCGGAAATCCGGGGTTTCTGAACTTCTTGTACTGGATTGGTGAGTTTGTAGACAGCAGCCCTACATAACCCCGAATGGGACATTATGAGTTTTGGTATACATCAATTATTAGATACTTCCATATCATCTACAAGTAGAATATGCCTCTGTTGATGAATTATCGATGCTCCAAGTCATATAAAAGTATCTGAGAATAGATTTCTACGGAAATCCATAATTCTTTGTTCACGGTGATGCAACTTCGGGCGTGTGATTTTGAGGGCTCACGATACAAATGAAGGTAACGTATTTGAGCATTTAGTCCCTAACGGCACGTCCACCGATTTCTACGTCGCATCTCCGTGGACTCCACGTCGATCAATGGTGGACGTGGATGAACGGAGATCCCACGTGAAGGCAACATGGAGGCAACGTAGAAATGTCCGGTGTTGTACGGGTGAATTCACGAGATGATTGAATCAGGGAATTATCACTCAATTACGGAACCCGACTATTCCCAAAACTCACAGACGCATACCTCTCTAGTCGAAATAATCGGCCCTTTTCAGGGCCACAGTGATGTGCAAAGTCCGATTGCGCAACCTCATTGTGGTGCACATTAGGTAACGCTAATGCCGACGGCAGTTCCCCGAAGGTTGGGAACCAGGGCCGAATTAAGGCATGTGGGGGCCATTGGCCCTTAATCCGGCCCTGTTGGGAAGAAATAACTGAAAAGGTGAGTGTCGTTTTGCACAGAAAGCGGTAAGAGTGTTTCTTGAATTGTCTTGAATCTCCTTTCTTTCTTTATCGATTAGATCGCCACCTTCGCAAATTTCAGGTAACTAGTTCAGACAGAAGTTTCTTGGTTTTCAACGCACATTCTAAGGATGTAGTCAAAAATAGGAGGTCTTATTTGAAAAACACAAGTGGACCTCAAAATGACCTTGAAGATGGAGTCTGAGGTCGAAGTCCAGGTTACCATCAAATGTCCCCCTCAGAACTCTGCAACTTTCTTCTGAGACTTTTTCTTCCAGCCCCATTACTTTGGGAGATATAAGCCCTGGCTATTCAAAATGGGACACTCTGTATATTCCATCCCTGTAACTTCCCCAAGAAGTTCTTTCAGGTTTTACAGATCTTTGAGGTGAAATTTACGTTCATTATACGTACATTTATGTTCAAGGAATGTTCGGACCATCCAATGTCTGGACGTTCAATGCACCTCCGCTGAATATTCTTTGGACCTTCATGTTTTTTTGGAATTACAAACTATGACCGTGGAATTTTCTTGTACGCCTGTTCGAAATATCTCATTGAATCCACTGATTCCGATGCAGATTCTATTGGTTCAATAAAATTCTGTAAGCAGGAGTACTTGAACGAATTAAGTTTTCAATCCGTGCAACATCAATCGTGGTCTGACGTGATCCAGTTTGGTCAGTAGAAACAATGCACACTATGAGATTCGTTTATTTTGCTTTATGTTTAATCGGATGCATGTAGAAGATTCGAAATGCAAAAGATTCGAAACCTTGGATGGAGAAAGAGGTCAGATGCCGTGTCTCTTTTCAACTAAGAATTCGAATCTCCTGCATGCACCCAATAATTGAAGAGTATAAAAACATTCTCTACAAGTTTATTATTTCAAATTGGAATTTTTCTTTTGAAAGAAGTTTCATTGATAGAAACAAGTCTTGGCAGAAAACCAGAAAGGACAGAGAAATTTTTTTCTTTGAAAGTATGTAAATATACTCAAACCTCCAAGTGTGTTCATAATTAACAAAGTATTAATCCAAATTCAAGCAAATGTGCGTTTGGGATACGATAATCAGTAAATAAGTTCAATACATGATGGAAGAACCTAATTGCAACAGTCCTGCTGGAAATGCCAAGCAAAACCTGATGAAAACCTATGAATCCTATGAAAGATGCAAGACCCGCAAGGTTTCATAAGGTTCTGTCGGGCAATCGCCACAGGAATCCAAAAAATGAAAAATATAAATATAATATATTGAATTTTCATATATTATACAAAAGGTTGATTATACGTAGAGAAAGGTATCTTTTAATTGAAACAATATTTGTTTTGAAATATTCATTAATTTAATATTATTCAACAACAAATGGTTCACAAATTGAATGAAAGGATTTAATATAGAAACCAAATCATAACACATTCTTGAAGGTGTAAAGGGTGTAACTACCTGAGACTTAATAAACTATTCTCCCATAACAAACATGTGGAAAATTCGTTGAAGACAACTATGGAATAAGACGTCTCGAAACACCGTACACACCTGAGGGAAAAAGGCAGAAATCATGATAATGAATCGGGCAAAAAACACTGCACTGAATTGATTTGTCTGAAAAGTTAATTGTTTCTTCAAGAATTCTACCGAAGAACTAGTATATACTATCATAATTTAATAATTAAAAACTTTGTTTTTGTAAACCGGTACATAGCCCCACGTGATAATGCGAATAGGTTATATTTCCCAAGAGATGCTTTATACGAATTTACAATTTCGATCGAATGGATTGTGATAAAATTTTCAAAAGATATTACATGAAATAAAATTGAAACTTACCTTAGGATTTACAGGAAGTTGAAGAACCGTTATCTTGGATATTCTTAAGCTGACATTTTATGGGGCGTCGAGCGGCAGCGTCAACATTGGAAGAAAAGGGAGGTCCGATCGGTTCTCTTTTTTCTTCTAATGTTGACGCTGCCGCTCGACGCCCCATGAAATGTCAGCTTTATTGAGTAACAATTCCACATGCTTCATGAACGCCACCGTATAATATAACGTGTTTGAACGCGGTAAACGGTAGTGAAGCCTGTTGATTCATGGGAATATTCACGTGCTCGGTAACTACCAATAGAAACAATAGGAATCCGACTAATACTTCATGGAAGCGGAAAACAAAAAAGAGAGAATTAACATGAGAGATCTCAACATCTTATTTGAGAAAAATTTTGCAATAATTTGAAGAATGTCATGAATTATAGGAAAATTACGAAAAAACTGTAATGATTAAAATTACTATATCCCGAATGTGCATATAGTTCCGGATAAAAATTAATTGTTTCCCCGTGGTATGCGCCAATAAATACTTTTTCATAATGAAAGTCGCCAATTACTTGATTTTATATCAAAATTGATGTCAGTTTCATCGTGGATGAGGTTGTAATCACTTAAAACCAGATTTACCTTATATTTCATGGGAATCCCCCTTCCTTAACTGCATACAACCATTCTGCGCTAAAAACTAAGGAACTCTTGTCTGACACATTTTTTTGGAATCCTCAAAAATGCCGCTTTCCGATATGCTCCCCCTTTCCTAACAGCAAACTGGTTGCGTACATGTATCAGATATGTTGCAAATACGTGATTGAAACCTTTTTGACATCTGTTTGCCACCAGTGTGGTGTTAGGGCCCCCTTCCTCTCAAGAACAGGTCATCAGCATCAGCGTTATTCAATGTGCATCACAACGCTTTTTTTCCAGGTGAATTTTATTATATAATTCACCAATGAATATCTCATCCACTCCATCTATCCTTGCTCACCTCTTTCTTTGTAGCACAGAGTATGCATCAAACATTCTGAGAATGTTCATGGATTATTGAATATTCGATGCATATCCATAAAACGTTCTCTGTATGTTCGTGTGATACTTGAGTTCCGCGTTCATTTCTTGAAAAGCATCTCTCAATTTTTGAGACTTTGTTTTTACACATAGGGTAAATCAGGGTGAAATGACACTTTCCCGCTTCACTACAGCGTGGAATGATACATCAAACCTCATTTCCACGAGGGAGATTTGGAGACTGCAATTGAATCTTCATATTTTTCTGGAGTGAACAAGTTCTGATATAGTATTTTATGCTGTAGAAGAGCGGAAAAGTGTGTCATTTCATCTCACATTAATCTACATTTTCCATCAACTGAACATTTGCGACCACACATACCGAATAAAGATTTTTGAACTTTGTGGAGAAATGAATCCCTCACTCTCATGGCAACATGGTTCTGCTGTGACGATCAGGGCTTTTTTCCACATAGCCATCGTTTTTGTGGAACTTTCTCAATTTTCGAATCGACGAACTCCAATTTTCATCATGAAGTGAGACTTTGGTCCAAATCCAGAAACTTTTCTTACACATCATTCCCTGAATTTTGTGGAAATTGAGGGAATTATGCAAATCTGAGCATTTTGGAAACATAGAGAATCTTGAAAAACCATTCGGGAAAAATGGAGGGATTTTCGTTAGCACATACACAATTCGGAAGTTTTCGGAAAATCCAAACCAACCTCAATTCAGAGTGACAATTTTGATCTATTGAGTCATCAACAAGTGCTTTATACATGAATTCAGGGAGCCAAGCCGCCTGGAGTCTAAGACGCCTAAGATTCCTGGATAGACTTGGCGTTTCCAGGATCACCGCGTGGAGGTGCTCCTCATGATCTCTTTTTCCTTTTTTTGTTTCTTTATATTTTTTTGTAGTTTTCATAATTTGTTGTATTGTTTGTACGTTCAATTTTTCTTTAAATTCTCTCATTCCTATCATGGCCAATGTTTGAGTTACAGTAGGACGTTGTCCCCACTCGCATGTCGACCCTCATGAAGTTTTTCAATTTTAATCAAAAGTCCTATGCAGGGTGCAAATCTCCTCCGCCAAGTTCGGGTGAGCACGGCAAAACTTGCTCACAAAATTTCTTTCAACCGCCAACAACTTAAACCTTGAACGTGATGATTTCTCAGTCCAAACCACTGAGATTCGGAGTGGATCAGTATATGCGGTCTCGTTGGAGCATGGGTGGATCAGGTTGAACGTTTTGTAAATATAGTGCCTTGTGTGAACTGACCTAGCGGAATACAAGACACACGGAGAAAAGAGATCTTCGAAAAATAGTAAAGTTCGCTGTCATACGTAGCACAGTCACCCCCGATATCTGGAATAGTAAATTATGTCACGTCGCATTTTGATTTCTAGACACATAAAATTTGAATCCAGGGATGGAAATCACAGAACTTGCTAATCCTCATAGTGATTCACAAAAATACTACGTGGCATTACACTTTTTAATCCTTCGCATCACATAATCAGTAAATTATGTAGCTCATTCTGCTGAGAATATATTAAAAACATTTATTGCGATATCGAATAGTGAACTCTGCTATTTTCCAAAGAGGCACTTTTCCGCGTGCAGCACTGTCGTCGGTCTGCTTATACTGGTCGACAGTGGTTCCCGGCTTGGTGGTACGTCGGTGACGAACTGGTCGTTCCTTCACGAGTGGAGAAGGCGCACGGACCTCCTCAAGAATAACCACGTCAGGGTCATCCACAGTGTTGACCTCCTGTTCACGAAGACGTTCATCCGGGATGTGGACATCAGATTGAACGACCTCGCGTTTAGGAGGACAATCTTCCCCGATTATACAAATGATTCGAATTATTAGGGCCTTCTTCGGGGAGAACATGATCCTCCAGGGTCATGACGTCATCATAATCGATTTCCTTTCCACGAGGAAGGGAATCTTCTAGGATGATAGAGTCCAGGGTACCCAAGCTATTATGTAGAAACCAAAACACGAGTTTCAGCGCTGCCTACCGCAACTCTGCGAACCAAAAGTCACAAACACAAGTACACCATGTATACTTATATATGGTGTACTTGTGTATGTGAACTTGTGTGGGTAAACTGGTGTATAAGTATACATGGTGCATTTGTGTATGTGACCTTTGGTTCGCAGAGTTGCGGTAGGCGGCGCTGGAACCTGTGTTTTAGTTTCTACATTGTAGCTTGGGTACCCTGATAGAGTCGTCATCTTCTTCAGAAATCAACGGAGTAATCGCGATAGACCCATCGACGACCGACACCAAGGCATCTTTGGGTAGATCCACGACCCCCACGAGATCCGGCTGAATTGTTCTCACAGTTGAAACGAACGGTACCACCTCCACCGTTCTCCCCGCACCACAATACTCTGAATCTCTCCAGAAGGAAAGAAGGGGTAAGGAGAATTCTCCTCGACGATTCCTCAATGAATCGAAATAAAGCCATAAAATCACTATGAGTGACTAGTCATTCTTTGACTTCAGTAATGGGTACTGAATATTTCTCGGCTTTATTTCGATTCAGATCTATTCGGTATTACTCGGGCCAATTTCATTTCCAAATTATTATATATACGGTGATGCGATAAAATCCGGATTATGATCACATGTAATCGTTATTGTTACTAATCACTTAAATGTAACCAGAACAATTCTAACGATAACATGTGGGTAATCATTTAGCACATCTCCTGATACCTACAATGCCGGATTGCTGGATTGGCAACGGCTGGCTAAAAGAACGGGGTTTTTGCTGCGATAGCAAATTTTCTCGCGAATTCAGCGAAAGGATTCGTCATATCCACAAAGCAAATTTTCTATATCCGCTGTTTCAGCATATATTTATATATATATTTTCTCTCAGTGTGGAAAGAACTCAGAGCTATAACGTTCCAGCACATTCTCCGTCAGAAGTCGACTCTGGATCAAAGTAGAATCGATAAGCGAACCCTCTAAAAGATAGACGGCGGCTCTTCGACCGCATGAAAATGGCCCAACCTGAAGTAATGTCATCAATAGTTCTGGGCTAGGTTCGAGATATGGAGAGAGAATTTCAATGGGTAGACTGCAGCAAGCAATTACAAAACGCTAGCCGCAGGAGTCCCATACACCGAGGAGCCTCTCTGCTCTCTGAGGCTGGGATCCCATGCAACCGGATCGTTCAGAACGGAAAGATCTCAATTGTTAGAATACTAGTCTCCTTTGAATATGAATATAACAATATTAGATATCCACCAATTATGAGCGTTCTGTACCGAACAATCTGGCTGCATGGGAGCCCAGCTTAATGGTGGCTGCAACCCAGAGTGGTAGCTTCTATAAGAAAGAATTGAATTCCCTAGCTGTATCATATTCAAATAATCCTCCTTAGTCTGATTGAGGACACAATTTTGCGTAGTTTTGACATTTTGTAAGTTTTGCATTGATCTGTTAATAACATTTTGTGATATGAGAAGATGTTTGTCTGTCCAATGAATTCATATATCAACCTCACTACTATACGTTTCCATAAACCAGCAATTATCATTTGCCGTCAACTGATGGTCGCCGGATCATGCTCAATGGGGCGATACCAGTGTTTTGATATTCGCCGAACTGGGAAATCGCAGCTTGGTCACGTGACTACATTTCGCACTGACACATGTGAGCACTCTTGTCGGTGAGAGGTTCACCGAAAAGGGTGCTGACATGTGTTAGTGCGAAATTTAGTCACGTGACCGAGCTGCGATTTCCCAGCTCGACAAATATCGGCACACTGAGTGATATGCGGTAGTGAATTGTAGATCGGCCGCAGCCTCCTATAAGAACTGACCTGAATCGGATTTACATTTCCGTCTGGTTGTATTAACAATCACTATGCCATCATTCGACCAGGAAACAGCTGATGTTGTTGTGTTCGCATAGTATGTCAACGAAAGATGACTTCAACTTCTGTTTCTCAATGTATTGGAATGACTTTGGTACTGTATAACGTAAATTTCAGAAAGTAATAGCACCCGATACTTCCAAGTAGTTGCCACGTCGTTATGTTGGATCTTTTGTGAACGAACAATATCTATTCTTATATTTTCTGAGCAAATGGATCTCTAATAGGCGAATGTTTATAAGATGAATCTTCCTTCTAAGTGTGAGAATCAGCAATTATTTGGTTTGTAATGTTCTTGTTATTGTTCTATTTGGAATTTATGTCTTGGAGACATCTTCAACCACAAAGATAGAATGGTAGGGAATTTCCTCTCTGGTTATTTGAAAATTCATCTATTGCATGTGATTTGGACAAGTACATTTCTTCAATTAGCGAGGGTTGATTGACTTGCCGGATAGTGAACGACAACTTATGATACTGATTCGTGAGGATTGGTATCGGTTAAGGCATTTGAAATGAACAGAATAGTGTACAGGAAAATCTCTCATATTTTTACTCAAGAATGACGAACATGCCTTAGATAAAAGATCTTCTGTTTCATTTCTTTTCTAAAGATAAATTACAAAGGTTCACTAGTGGATATTTACAAAAATTCAATGTAACCTAGGTAGTATTTACGATAGAATATTTAGGGAACGTGAAACATACCTCTCTAAATTCACACGTAAGCGACGGTATGCATAACTT
Organism: Gonatopus flavifemur; assembly: GCA_018340375.1. Taxonomy (NCBI): domain Eukaryota; kingdom Metazoa; phylum Arthropoda; class Insecta; order Hymenoptera; family Dryinidae; genus Gonatopus; species Gonatopus flavifemur. Next base: position 24,735,279 of record JAFFJZ010000004.1, read on the forward strand.
GCAGTAAGTGTACTTGACATGTTGTTGTTCTTTCTACACGGGTTTGATCGACAAATCTTTCACACGTAATTCTCACATGGATACATTAGATTTTCGACGCGAATGCATTGATTTTGACTATCGTGCGGGGCCTTGTGACCACACGAATGTTTCATTCCACATTCGTACTGTTACGGCGAAGGGCTATTCACTTGTGAGCCCATGAATTTCTACACGAGCAATCATTTTCGAATGAAGAACTGAATCAAAGAGAATGATCATTCAACGGTGGGAGTCACATAGAAATCACTAGCGAGTTAGTGTGAGTCACTTGAGAGTCAATGGGAGTCAGTGCGAGTCATTCAAGAGTCAGTGGGAGTCACTCAACTCCCAAGTGACTTGCACTGACTCACATTGACTCGCAAGTGATTCCAACTGCTGAATCATCCAGAGTCACTCTCAAATACGGAGAATCATTGAATCAGATGACATGACTTCAATGCATCCGTTTCATGACTCGCAGTGAACAGCCCCCCGGTTACAGATTTCCAATTCGATAGCACAGTTTCAATACTCATTATTACCTATGACAATGAATCAATCCTCATCTCATCAGATACAATTCGCATTCCGCAACCTATCACTCAAAAAAGAGAGACCTCTGAAAATTTTCAAGGTTACTAAAAGACACCTTGACAAAATTCCAAAAATGTATCAAGGGAACATCTTTTAGCGTTGCATAAAATGTCCCTCACAATTTTACAAGAAATTCTTCAGAAAGTCCCAAAAGGATCGTTAAAAATTGTTATCCAAGTTAGGCCCCTCGATAAGTGCAACATTCGAGAAAATTGGCATCAGGATTAGTGAGAAATTCAATCAATCTTTCTCATCTTTGTCGATATAAATGAAGTAATGTCATATAACCATCTTTTTCTCTAATAATCTGACATGGTCTCGTTGAATGAACATTATCATGATCGAAACGGTACTTTTATATCCTGTTTCTAATGAAATAACAATTTTCACTTGGAGTATTCTTGTGTTTGTTTATGTGCATAAGAAAATAATTGTTTTCTAAGTACACGATTCTATACACGTGTTCACATCTTGTTCAATTCTTTGTCGCATTTGTATTCAACTTGTTTTTATCGTTTGGAGGTTTCACTGCTCGAGGCACCCACTGATTATGACAATTTTATGCAACGCTGCATTTATCTTCCTTCTTTCGCTTCAAATAAAAACTGAAAACTACTAATAACTAATGAGCACAAGGAAACAACTCCAATTGAAAAATATATCCCAAACATCCGCAAACGTATAATTGAATGAATTCTCCATCCCATTCTTATATCCGTCAATATTTTTTTCAAGGCATGACGTGTGTCACAAAATGGAGGGAATGATGATTTCAACCAGAGAGTGAGAACCTAAGAGACCACTCGAGATAAACAGGGTGATTTAGAACTCACGCGCCGTACTTCATAGGCATATTCTTCCGCCAAAATGCAATGATTTCCCGTATGAAAAACATGTTTTTGAGGCTCAATTTTTGAGATACGAGCATCTTTGGATTTTTTTCAAATCCAAATAATCAAAAAACATTGTGTGCTACAAACTTCAAATTGATACCACCAGCTGAGTTGAAAAACGGTGGATCTCTGGATAACATTGAGCTATCCTGTCATTCCTTGTTTCGGAGCTATGGAAATTTAAAGTTGCTGGATTCTGATTGACTGAAGCGGATTAGCGGAAGTCAGAGAATTCCAAATGTCTGTGACTTTGAATTGCAAGATGACAGGAAAGTTCAATTTTCTTCAAAGATCCGTCGTTTTCCAACTTAGCAGGTGGTATCAAGTTGAAGTTTGTAGCACACAATTTTTTTCACTTATTTGGATTTGAAAAACAATCTAAAAATTCTCGTATCTGAAAAACTGAGCCTCAAAGAAATTTTTTTCGTTGTAATATTATTGGATTTTGGCTGAAGAATATGCCTATGAAGTACGGTGTGCGAGTTCTGAATCAGCTTGTATATTCACACAGTTATACAATTCACTGTTAGAGATCGTTCACATATTACATCACACTTTCTTTTGTCTTGCCTTGTCGTACCAATTTCCGACATGACGAGTGAGATAAGAAAGGGAATAGTTAATCGTATGACGTAATATATGGACGGTCCCTGATCCATTTCAATTTACTGCCACCAGAAATAATTTCTTCTACATTCATTTCCAGTACAAAAAATATTTATTGTTATTCTTCCCATCGCAAGAATTTGGAACCAGAATTCGACCATGAATTACGTAAGATAATTTGTGTTTGTTTCTCTTCCTCAAAAAATCCAGAGGAACTGACAATGACAGAGGCAAATAGTAAAATATCTTACGTAATTTATGGATAATCCCCCAAACGTAGTTTTTGGGCGATCTGTCCAGGCGGCATAATCTCAAATCTGAAATTTATAGACGCTTCCAAGTTAAGGACACTTGAACTATTCCGTACATGTATACGAATGTGGAAAAAAGATCAATTTGTGTACAATTGTATAGAGTTTTGAACATTTTTTCCACATGGATACTTACACTTATTTACAGATGATGATTTCTGTCTTACGTGTAACGTTTGTTCAGATGTCCTTAATTTGAACGGCTCCACAAGCGCTTCTTCAAACTTCACATCTGAGTTTATACCTCCTGAATCTGTGGTAGTCACGATTTCCACTTTCCATTTACCTCCCAATCAATTCACCTCCATGCCCTCCTCTCCATCATTTCATACTACTCATTGTGAACTGACAGGTAAATGAAGAAGCGGCAAATCCACTGACCAACCGATATCATACTTCCAAAATTCATTTCCGGTACATAAAGACCCCATCAGAATCAAGATTGAATTGCTACATATCCGTTGACTATCTTTCTTTGTAAAGGGATATCCAATCGAAGAACAATTATAAGCCCTAACAAAATCAAATTCATCTAACTTATTCCTTACCCAATATTCAATATCCGATCTTGATGAGATTTGTACCACGTTTACATGTGGGGTTGATAGTGGCCACGTTCACACCGAAGGACCAAATTGCCTTACAGCACGCGGGCAAAACAAACTCACTACAATTCATGTAACACAAACTGCATCCAAATTATTTGCTCCACACCCGGGAAGAAATAATTCATATATGGTTGTATATGAGCGTATATGAATCATATATGAACATGAACATATATGAAATACATATGGACATCATCATGAAGTAATCAGTTTCCGACTGGTTTGATGAAACCCTCCACCCCTGTCTATTATCCGCCAAACGTTTAATTTCTACATATCTACTACATCCCTTGTCTTGTACGATTTGCTTCATATAACTTGATCTGGGTCTACCTTTACCAGTTTTACCATTCATTTTCCCTTCCAATATTGTTTTCAATGAACTCTCATGCCGTAATGTGTGTCCTATGAGATTGCTTCTCCTTGTCACGATGTGTCTCAAAAGATTTCTTTTTTCATTCATCTGCTCGAGTACTTCTTCATTTTCGACTTTGTCTATCCATTTTATTCTGAGCATGCTCCTATAACAGCACATTTCGAAAGCTTCAAGTCTTCGTTGTTCTGTTTTCCCCATTGTCCAAGTTTCGCAACCATATAATGCTGTGCTCCAAACGTAACTTTTCAAGAATTTCTTCCTTACTTCCAAGCTTATATTTTTTTAGCATAATAACTGTTTCTTTTGGTAAAAAGCCTGTTTCCCTTGTGCTATTCCTGCTCTTATATCTCTTTCGCTTCTGCCGTTTTCTGTAATTATGCTTCCTAGATATTTGAATTCTTTCACCTGTTCAATTGTCTCGGTATCTATTTTGATTTTCGTTCCTCTAGCTGTTTTCCCTGCCGTACACATTATGAATTTGGTTTTGTCTTTATTTATATTCATACAATAGTTTCCCAATAATATTGTTCTCATAGTGTTGAGAATATTTTCTAACTCAGTACTACTCGTGGCAAATATAGCTATGTCATCTGCGAATCTCAACATGCTTATATTTTCTCCCTGAATCTGTAATTTCGATTGAATTTCCTCCTTCACTTCTTTCATTGCTTCTTCTATATATAAATTGAAAATCAGTGGCGATAATGAGCATCCTTGTCTCACCCCTCTTCTTATTTGTGCTTCCCCTTCCTGACCCTCTATGTCTATTATTGCACTTTGATTTTATATAATTCGTATATTATTCTTCTATCTTTATAATTTATTCCCACCTTCTTCAGGATCGCAAACATCTTCTCCCAGTCCACATTATTGAAAGCCTTTTGTATATTTACAAAACCTATGTACACAGATTTCTTCAGCGCTATCCTTTTCTCTATTACTGCCCTAAGTGCTAAAATTGCTTCTCGCGTTCCCCTTTTTTTTCTAAAACCAAACTGATCTTCTGCCAATCTACTCTCTATTTTATTTTCCATCCTCCTGTATATAATTTTGGTCAGTATTTTCGAAGCATGTGAAGTTAAACTGATCGTTCTGTAGTTCTCGCATTTGTCTGCCCCTTGTCTTTTCGGGATAGCGACAATTTTGTTCTTTTGGAAATCTTCCGGTACTTCTCCTTTTTCATACATATCTCTAATCAATTCGAACAGTGCGTCACGAGTTCCTTCACTGGAGGCTTTCATAAGGTCCACACTTATGCCATCTATGCCTGGCGCTTTATTATTTTTCAATTCTTTCAAAGCCTTGTCGAATTCTGATCTCAATATCGAATCTCCCAATTCTTCCTCATCTACATCCTCCTCCTTCTCCAAAAGTGCTATATCATCGTTTCCTCTATACAAGTCTTCCAAATGATTGATCCACTGTTCTATTTTCTCTTCCGTTTTTATCAATTGTCGTCCTAAAGAGTTTCTAATCTTATTGCTTCTAGATTTTATTTGTCCGGAAAATCTTTTAATAATGCTATATGCTTCATCTATTTTTCCTAAATGCAACCTTATTTCTATTTCCTGACATTTCTCTTCTAACCACTGTTCTTTTGCTTTCCTCGATTCTCTTATTATTTTATTTCTCAATGATTTGTATCGTTGCTGGCCTTCTTGGCTATCATTATTCTTGTATTTTCTTCTTTCATTTATCAATTCTAAAATTTCTCCCGTTATCCATGGGTTTTGTAGGTTCTACCCCATTATTCTTCAAAATCTTATCGGCACATTCTCCTATCTTCCCCTTCATCTTTGTCCATCTCCTCTCTATTCCCAAGTCTTTCTCTTTTTGATCTCCCAATTTTTCATCCAACATTTTCTCGAATGCCTCATGTGTTTGTTTTTGCTTGAGGTTCTTCAAATTCCATCTTTTCTGCATTTTCCTTTTCTCCTTCAGAGATTTGAATTTCAGAGAACATTTCATCATCAACATGTTATGATCACTATCTATATCTGCACTGGGATAAGTTTTACAGTTTTTCACTTGGTTTCTAAATCTTTGTTTCACTAATATGTAATCAATTTGGTATCTTCCTGTATCTCCTGGCATTTCCCAAGTGTAGATTCTTCTTGGATGATTTTCAAATGGAGTGTTTGTGATAATCATCTTATGATTTTCACAAAATTCGACTAAACGTTGTCCTCTATCGTTCCTCCTCCCTAACGCAAAATATCCTACTATGTTGCCCTCTTTTCCTTGTCCTACTACCGCATTCCAATCCCCCATCACTATCAAATTCTCTGCTCCCTTCACATATCCTATCGCTTCTTCTATTTCTTCGTACGTTTTTTCAATATCTTCCTTCGAATATGCAGATGTGGGCATGTATACTTGGTATATGACTGTGTCTACCGGTTTTGTTCTGATTCTAACCATCATCACACGTTCATTATGTTGCAAATAATTTTCTATTTTATTTCCTACTCTTTTACGCATCACAATTCCTACACCTGCTTGACCGTTCTTTGATCCTGTATGGATTATTCTATAATCCCCACTCCAGAAATTGCCCTCTCGTGGTCATCTCATTTCGCTAATCCCCATTACGTCTATATTCAACCTATTTATTTCTAATTTAAAATTTTCTAATTCTCCCGCTTGCCTCAGTGATCTAACATTCCACGCTCCGACTCGGAGAATGTTATTTCTTTTCCCAATCCTATTCTTAGGTTTTCGTTCTTTGCTGATGAAGCTTCCTCGAGCAGCCTCCACCCGGAGATCCGAACGGGAGACTAGTTTACCTCCGGAATATTTTATCCGAGAAAGCGCCATCATGTACTTCTCAATTTGTTCGTTTGTTTTTGTTTCACGAGTATAATATTCCAGGTTTGAAAAAGGTTTCATTTCCTCGGGAAGTATTGAAACATGTCAAGGAAGGTAGTTCCCCCTTGATTTCCTCCCGTTTTTGCCGATGTTTCTGGCATTAGGATGATTTCGTTTCTCTCAGTTTGTATTCTTTCTCTTGAGTAGTTCATTCCACTGAAAAAAAAGATCCAACTCTGAGATACTCATCCTCCCCACCGCGTAAAGGAAGCGGATACTACCAGGGATGGATCAAAAGGATATCAAGGAGAGGTATCATGAATATCCCCCTGGACACCCGCAATCATCCACGGGGAGGATATGGACATATATAAACATATATGAGCATATATGGATTTTGGCTATATATGATCATGTATGAATGAGACTGCACATGGCCATATGTGATCATATTCAATCTTACATTGTCATATACATCATATATATGGACAAAGAAATGTCACAATTTTTTATGGAACCTGATGAAAAACCAAAGGAGAGAGAAGTGAGATCAATACTGATAGATTCTCCACTTTTATATATGACCATATATGAGCATATATGAATGCATATATGAATCCATATATGGGTCCATATATGGAATTTTTTCCCGGGCATACCGTTCGATGCTCCGGTGTCTCCTGGCCCAGCAGTTCCATATCATTTTTGTCTCAATCTGTTCAAAGGAGCAGAATCAGCGAAGGAAAGTGAGATAGAAAATTGTGGTTTTCACTTTCTCAATCCGAATAGGTAAAAAGTACTGAGAATCAAGGGTTTTCACTGTCTAATCTTCGCTCAGTCTTTCACTGATCCAACCAGTAGGACACTTGGGACTCATATCACCGTAGTACTATTGGAATGTTGGATATATAATATGCTCGTTTATAGTATATCTAAAGAGCCTTCCGAAGTAGCTGATCTTTCTAAGTGATCATCCGCACCTTTTAAACCTTATAGATTGGTTGAGGAGTGAATACTGCTCGGACAGAAATGAGAGCTTCATGACAATCAATTGGCGGAGTGTTTTTTTTCAATTTTCATTTTTGTTATGATGTTTCATTTTTTTCATTAGCCATACATTATTTTCCTTATTTTCACATATTTTTCTGATACTATTTATGTTTTATATTGACTCATCCATTTCATTCATAAACTATACTTCATTTACCATTATTGTGTTCCATTCTTTATTATTTCATATTGATTTAATTACCTTCCAACCTTTAATCAGTATTGTTATTTTTGTGGGTTGTTTTCGAATTTTGATAGTTTAGTTATAATTAATTCCACAGTATCACGTCCACCTCAGAGAGACGGAGACGTACTAAATGCGGTGATATATGGATATACAATGTCCTTAAACCCAGTTGAGTGTGATATTTGAAGCATTGAAATGTTTCTCTCAGCGGTATCACAGACGGGGCACCTTCGATCCCACAGTAACCGATCCTACAAAATGAGGATTATGTTAAGATGCTTGAGCCTATAAAAGAGAATTCTATCAAGAATGTTGAGCAACCCGATCTTACAGAATGGAAAATGCTTACGAGGAAACATCCAAGTGACTCGAGCCAGTAGGAAGCATACGTTACACAATCAATTCTATTCCAAAGCTCTTTCTCTTTCCAGAAAGAAAAGTTCAAAATAAATTTGCTCTGAACGGAATTTTGGTGAAAAACCTGCTTAATTGCAACATATGAAATTGGATTCTTCTACAGACAGAAAAGATATCAAGGAACCGTGTCTGAAGATTTTTGATCCTTTTATGATCCTTTTAATCTCAATACTGAAAGATATGATGCACCGGAAAACAAAATTTGCATCAAATAAATATTCATTTGTCCTCTATACAATGAATATTTAGTTGAATAGCTGGATATTATAAGTCAATTCAAACCTTGTTTATTTATTTCACATAAGGTGATTTCATTGATGAAATATTTCATTGGGATAACCAAATATTCATTGGATACAGGACAAACAATTATTTATTCCGAGCAAATAAATTTCGTTTCTTGGTGCTGATAATCACTTGATATTGAAATTCATGAAATGATAAAAAATCTTCAGACACGGTTTTTCGATAATTCTTGTTTGTGTATAGAAACAAAATTTTACATGTTGCGAGTGAGCAGGTTTTTTTACCAAAATCTTATTTACGGTAAGTTTATTAACCTTTTCTTTTCAGAAAGGGAAAAAACTTTGGAATAGAATCCATTGTGTAGTATTCCCATCCTACTGGCTCGAGTTATTTGGATGTTTTCTCATAAGCATCCTTCATTTTGTAGGATCGCTTAACCTAATTCGTATGAATTCTCGATCTGTAGGATCGGGGCGCTTTACATGACCTGTATAATTTCTCATTCTGTAGGACCTGATGAGAACACTTTTTTCCAGTTACACATGTGTGACACTTAAGTGATACACCATCTAAAGCTCCATAATAATGAAACTGACGAATATCTAAAATTTTTACAGACTGTTCAAAACATAGTTTATATTTCTATTTACACGAAGCAACTGTCACGCCGATATTCAGATTTGTGCACATTGATGGCCAATGTGCAGGGAAAGAAATTTTTTTCGCATTGATTTTCAATGCGTGGAAATAGGTAGTCACATGTTTACACATCGGTATTCAGTACGTAAAAATGTAAGACCTATGTTCATGCATTGAAGATCGATGTGAGAAAAATTCTGTCCCTTGCACATTGACCATCAATGTGCACGAACCTGAATATTGGCGTGACAGTTTCACCGTGCATGAGATTCATGTCTTTCTTGAGAGCAGAAATCAAAATTGATTTTTTTCAACGATTTTTTGGCCATTCAAATAATGGAAGGGCAGTTGTGAGAAAATTCGTTCAAAAGAATGAAATTTAGTTTCTGCTCTCAAAAAGAAGATGACTCTCATGAATAGAAATACAAACTACCTTTTGAACATTAGAAATATTCGTCAGTTTCGTTATCATGAATCTGTAGATGGTGCATCACTTCAGTGCAAGAATTTCTCTGAAGATACAGGAATTATTGAATCAGAGTTTGATTACTGATAGTGACCACTTCACATTGAATTGTATGAACTCAAATTTCATGATCCAGTGGGAAATGGGGAGTCCACTCGAGGTGATCCTCCTCACCTGCATTAGATACAGTTCGACCTCTCAATAATAACGCAAAAGCCCCCAAGGGGGAGAGTTTTCCCTAGAATTCGGGTACCTCAATCAGGCGCGTGCTACGTGCTGTTTGACACTTGCTGTCTCTGCCCCTCTTTGCGTCATGCAATCCTCTCAATTAAAATGCTTAAATGAGTGTCAATTTTTCCATGGCAGCCATGTGGACAAGTCCTAGGATTGTATACTGTTTCATGCAATGCATATAGTTGATGTACATATTATTCTTAGGATTTTTAGGGATATTCATTGTATATCGCTTGATTTCCTGTATTTAGAAGGAAATGTTCAAGAATAGGGTGGGCCGAAAACCCGAGTTTTCGAATTCCGGAATCTAATAGTGCGCAAAAGTTGCCTTGGAGGAATACAAATCGAGTCTAAAAAAAAATTCAAATCGGTCAAGATTTGGGTTAGCGCATCGAATGTGAAAATCCTCATTTCTCACATTTTTCGGCGATTAACATGTATTTTCTTAAATATGTGTATATTTCACTATTCATTATCAAGAAATAATTGTTGAGCATATGAGGAATAGAATAAATTGAGGAGAGAAAAAGCACGTTTGAGATCGAACTTACAGAAAAGTACTAATATTATTGTTCGAGGATTATACTTTGATGGCAGGAAAAATGATAGTCTGGTTGTTCAAACTATACATTCAAAAAACTTTCGCAGAGTGGTGAAAGAGGAACAAATTTCATTGATTCAAGAGCCAGGGTTCAATTACATCAGTCATGTGTCTCCAACATTAGGCTCTGCGAGAAACATTTCGGATAGCATTATCTCAATGTTGCTGAAGTTTGAATCGTTCATCGAAACGAATTGGTAATCGAACAAAGGAATTCTCAGCTTTTGAAGACCCAAAATTTTGCAGTGAATCCTTGGAATGATACCTCCAGTTCCAAGGAATTAATCTCAAAAGATAGACACTCATGATTTCTCAGATTTGATGAGTTTGAATTTTCGTTTCGTTTCTATAAACGATCCAAATTTCAACAATATATTATCTCACATCTAAAAGAGTTGGAAATGTCCCTTGAGGACTTAGATGTAATTGGTTGTGATGGAACAGCAACTAATACTGGATGGAAGGGTGGTGTAATTCACAATGTAGAAATGATTCTTAGAAAACCACTCCAATGGATCATTTGCTTGTTACACTTCAATGAACTTCCATTCAGATATTTATTTGAACATTTAGATGGCCAAACTACAGGTCCAAAATCATTTCCTGGTCCAATTGGTAAGCGTCTTTCGGGTTGCGAAAGTTTACCGTCGATGAGGAAATTTTCAAAAACCTTAGCAAGGATCAGGAGTATATGCTGAATATCGTTTCAACGATCAAATCAGGATGCTGTCCTCCAGATCAAGCTGTTTCAAATCCTGTCATGCTCGGTGGCTGACAGCTGCAAATCGAATTCTCAGGTTATATATATCAACAATCAATCCTTCCAATGAACTGATACAGATAGTGGAGTTCATACTTACTTGCTATGTGCCTGTATGGTTTGTCATAAACAAAAATAGTTCTATTAAACGGAGAAAAAAAATTTGCTGACGCAGCAAATCGAGGTATTATATATAGAATAGCAAAATTTTTTGCTGACCTAGCTACAAATTTGCTATAACAGCAATCGTGTTAGCTACGACAGCAATTTTTTAGCTGTGGCAGCGAAAAATGTTTGCTCCGCCAGCAAATTTTCAGTATTATATATAGAACAGCAAACAAATTTTGCTGGGATAGCAAACATTTTTTGCTGCCACAGCTAAAAATTCGCTGTCGCAGCTAGCAAGATTGCTGGAACAGCAAATAGTTTGCTGTCACAGCAAAAAATTTGCTGCTCTGGCAAAAGGAACCCAGCAAAAGTAGATTCCGCTGCCACAGCGAATTCCTTTTTCTCCGTGTATAGATGGACCTAAACACGTGTTCAAAGTTGTCGAAACCTCAAGGTACTTATCTAGAAACCTCCTTGATATTACACGGAGAAAAAGGAATTCGCTATGGCAGCGAAATCTCCTTTTGCTGGGTTCCTTTTGCCAGAGCAGCAAATTTTTTGCTGTGACAGCAAACTATTTGCTGTTCAAGCAATCTTGTTAGCTGCGACAGCGAATTTTTAGCTGTGGCAGCAAAAAATGTTTGCTATCCCAGCGAAATTTGTTTGCTATTCTATATATAGTACTGAAAATTTGCTGGCGGAGTAAACATTTTTTGCTGCCACAGCTAAAAAATTGCTGTCGTAGCTAACACGATTGCTGTTATAGCAAATTTTTAGCTAGGTCAGCAAAAAATTTTGCTATTCTATATATAATACCTCGATTTGCTGCGTCAGCAAATTTTTTCTCTCCGTGTATAGATCCTGTTATTCAGCGAAATGCGTACTTTGCTCATCCGGAGAATATACTCTTGTCAATGGCAATGGATAATAGAAGAGATGTAAGAGAACTTGGCCTGAACAAAATAATTGAAGCGAGAAAATCAAACTCTGAAGGAGAAGAAACCAGTTCGTAACTTCGTGATTCCAAAAATTAACTTTGCTGCGATGGAATATTCACAGTGTATCGACTGGAATTCCACTAAACCGTCTTTGCCACCCCTTTTACGTCATGTCTTGACTGAACACATAGCTTCGCTGATTGAAACTAGATCTATTCTGGAGCAGGAGATTACTTTTCCATGATAATAGAAAAGTACATACTCAATAATATGTATGTTATCTATGCCCCATTTGGATGGTTGGTTGGGAAGGGCGTGGGCGGAACTCGAAGTGCAGCCACCTTCTCATGGTGAGTTCTGAGTCGCGTTACATATTTAAGTCGAGCCAAGAGCTGCACCGGCAAGGCACTTTTTAAATCCGTGTATATTGTATATATAATATATATGTACATGTACTCTATTTATATGTTCAACAATTATTTTTTTGATAATGAATAGTGGAATATACACATATTTGAGAAAATACATGTTAATCATCGAAAATTGTGAAAAATGAGGATTTTCACATTCGATGCGCTAACCCAAATCTTGTCCGAAGTGAATTTTTCTTTTTGAGCTCGATTTGTATTCCTTCAAGGCAACTTTTGCGCACTATTAGATTCCGGAATTCGAAAACTCAGGTTTTTCGGCCCACCTTATTGAAGAATCCATTTGCCTGAGGCTTCATCTTCAGTGGAAGAATTTGGTTCCCTTGAAAATACTCTACCTGCAGTTAGATGCGTGGTGAATCAAAATAACATTCGAACACACGAAAATAATTTCAATCATTTGTCTGAACCCTTGGGAAAGTTTTCCTCGTTCATGCAAAATTTCCTTATTCTTCTCCTCATTTTTTTCTTCAAACATGGAAAATGATATGGAAATTTTGCAAGTTTATGGGAATGGGCAGGGAAAACTTTCCTATGGGTATCCTTCCTCCTTTCCTTTGGCTATTCCATACGAAAATTTTCAAATACACACATATTCGTCAGATATGTAGAGGAATAAAATTTATGCAATTGATTTCGGAAACAACGGAACGGGATTGAACCCTTTGAGAGATTTCGAAACGAATTCTGAAATACATCTTATGAAGCACGTATAGGATTCGAAAAGAGTTCTGCGAGACATTTTCAAGATTTCTCAAAGATTCCTTAAAGATGTCTCAAAGAATTCATAAAAATATCTTGGAAGAATCTTGGATTTGTTCATTAAAAAAATCCTAACCTCTTCTTCTTCTTCCTTCACCCTCTTTCTGCTTACTATCGCTCTTGCACTCTTTTGAATTTTGTTAGATCTCGATCTTTGAGGTTGCCGCATTCGAAACCAGTCATTTCACAACGTACCTACGCTTCAGTGATTTGAGCTATACGGACAGACTGATTCTGTTTGGAATTCACAGACTGTGATATCCAGTCAAAAACATGTTGCTAAAGTTTGAATCGTGTATATTGAAACGAATTGATAATCTAATAACGGAATATTCAAATGTTGAAGATTCAAATTCTCGCGCAAACTTTTTCAACGACGTTTTCAGTTCCAAGGCGTTGATTCGAGAACAGAAATACCGTTGATTTTTCAGATTTTTTCAGATTTTGAGATATTTCAATTTTCGTTTCGTTTTTGTAAACGATTAAAACTTCGAGAACTTGTCAAAAACTGACAAAATTTTTCCTGCCAGGTTTTGACAGAATGTCACAAATTAGTGATTCCGGACAAAATCGGGTAGAATATTTCTCAGTTTTTGTTACGATTACCTGGGAAAAAACCGTTCAGAGCCTCATAACAATTTTCTGTCTGGTTCTGCCCGGCATTTCCAACAGGCTGTTGATGAATGTACATTCAACAAAGATTTCATCAACAAGAACCAATATATAAGAATTTCATTGACAAGAGGTGTTATAGAAAAATTCTAAAACTTGATGTAATCAAATTCACCATTGTTCAGGGTGTCTACTGCCTGGAAATTCTAACGGAATTGAACAATCACAAATTCTCATTGGATAGAATGACTAATGAGACGCATGTAATTTCAAGGCGATAGACCCCCTGTTGTTCCAAAATCCAAAACGATCCGAAAAATTCTGACTTTTAACTGGAAAACTCTGCATTCTTTTCTACAGCTTTACCTCGAATCATCAATAGATTCGTTCTATTTTCAATTCATTATTAATATTCATGAGAAGGGTTTATTAGCCCGTAGATATAAGCAATGAAAATGATAAGTTTTCATATCAAATACATCAAGGAATACATTTTATTGAATATTATTTAAAACTATCATTACAGATATGGAATCAAGAAAAATTTATCTCGAAATTGGTGGAATGGGTTGCAGTTAAATATCTTCCTCTGCACTTTTTTGATGATGAGCTAACTCAAGAACTATTCGATGGAATAAATCCTCAATTGAAACCGCCACGTCGTACATTATTGACAACAGCGGTCTGTGATACTTATTTCAAAGCAAGAGATATCGTGATAAACAAGTTGGAAAAAATACCTCAAGAATATCATACACAGTCAATGGTTGGACCTCAATTCGCACAAAATCGTATTATGGCATAATTGGTCATTTTATCGATGAAAATTGGGAGATGTATTCATTGGCGATTGATTTTATTCCATGCCAAGGGCTTCACGCTGGAGTTAACATTGCTCAATTTTTTGTCGATCCTTTTTGAGAAGCAGGGCTTCAAAACAGCATTCAAGACATTACCGTGGACAATCCCTCGGTGAATCGAGTTTTCATTGAAAAGTGAAAGAAAAATGGAAGAAGAAAGATGTTGACTTCCAGGCTGACTTACAGCGTTTCCGTTATTTTTCGCACGTTTGGAATTTAGCCACATAAGATGTCCTCAAAGAATTGCACGTTGATGAAGTGCCGGACAAAGATTTTTATGATTAATACGACGAGGGTAGTGAGGAGGAAACCGTCGATGATGATCAGAGGCAAAACGAGACACTTTCACCATTAGTTTAACTGCAGAATATTTGCAAAAAATTGAAAAAATCTCAGCGAATGAGCGAAAAACTCGAAAATTATTGTCACGTTCATGAAGAAAAAACAGTTCACTTGCTTTTGGACGTATCCACAAGATGGGATAGCACTCACGCCTTAATTGTCGCTGGATGCAAAATGGAAGAATTAATCGCTTCACTTACATCAGATAAAAGTTTTAACATTCAGCATTTGGACATCACTGATACAGAATAGCGTTTACTTCAAACGATTCAAAAATTCTTGAGAAATTTCAAAAAGCTCTCTGATAGTCTCAGTGGTGATCAGTATGCAACACTCCCTTCAGTAGTAGTTGGAATCAACATATTAATGGATAATATCGAAAAACAATGTCATGATCTGGATATGAAACCTGACAGAACAAGCATTGATGAGACTCTGATTCGTGCTTTTCTTGCTGGACGAGATCAAATATTGAAACATTATCACAAAACGAATTGGATTCATTGTGCAGTGCTCATTCTCGATCCCAGACACAAGTTAGAGATATTTGATAGGGCTCCATGGGGAAAAGAATTGAAACAAAATTGATCCGAAACGTTCCGGAATATTTATAAAAAAAAATATACTGATCCAATCAATGAAGATGACGAGACCATTGGAGAGACAGTTGACGGTGACTCGGATGACGAATATTCCAAAAGTATAGATAATTTGTATAGCGCTGGTAGAAAAAGTACCCAAGACTGGGAATCAGGGTTGAAAACTTATCTCCAATTACCAAGGGCTGTTCAGGGAGTCGATATTTTGAACTGGTGGAAAGTAAATGAAAACAATTTTCCAAGGTTAGCAAAAATGGCTCGAGATTCACTAACCATAGGCTGTGGTATTGAACTAACCCCATCAAGGGTGGAACTGATGCCACGGGTTCTTATGTCGCATCTCCGTGGACTCTACGTGGATAAATTGTGGACGTGGATAGAACGAGGATGAACGAAGAATCCACGTGGAGGCAACGTAGGAATGTCGGGTGCTGTAAGGGTTGAACTCCATTTCATACTGCTGATTTTCTTCAGTGTGTTATCCAAGTATTTTCTGTCTGAAATGATGACTGATATAATGTTTCTCAACATTTATTCTTGCATTCTAAAAATACATTTCATATTTGAATAATTACCTATTTATCGTATGGAACCCCTCCAAAATCACGTATGCAAAATATTCCACTTTTTCGTTCCTACTCTGAGGGCCTATATGAGTCTTGAAAATGATATAAAACAAAGGTCTCCTTCAATCAAATCAGGTTCAGAGTACTGCTTGTATCTTGTCTCAGAAAGTCATATTCACAACATACTGTGCGTATAATGAAACGGAAATTAATTCTTTTCTCTCTCATTGTGATTCATTGAAACTCCAGCTGAAATTTTCAAGCCACTTGTCCTAATAGTATGGGATAATTAGAACGGATCTCCAATTGTTCAATATTCTCAATATTACCTTTGTATATTCTGTTTGAAAGGTGTTGTACATAATATTTGCATCTGATTCAATAACGTCCTCGTTACGATAAAGAAATGATATTATAATGATATAAGCAACAATATGCGCGAATAACGTAATTGATCTCAACGATTTAATTACCGATTTAATTCCACATTCTCGTATCAGTGAGAAATGTATGGAACGATTTCTCGATCCTTTTTGTATTGTGCGTTACATGCTTATATACTATTAATATCAATTTGTGCTATAATCGATTCGTGATATAAGGTCTCTAGAACATAATGTGATACCCATTCGTAGTTGGTACTGAAGTCTTTATCAGATTCCAATAAATCATGTCTATAGATGTTATTCATATTTACTATTATCTCTAGAATATACAGTATTGAATAATGGAAATTACAGTATCGGACAAAATGAATCATAAACTGCTTACGAAATTGCAATTATTTAGACGACTGAACGAAATGTCAAGTACCGACACTGTAAAAACAAGAGTTTGAATTTCACACATTTCGATGTTCCTGTTCTCAATGCACATGAAGTGATTGATTTGAATTTCTTACAGTGCATGTTCTCAATGCACTTCAAGTAATTGTGCATTGGTTGAATGCGTTGGAACGAATGCAAGCCAAGACCCCATGGGCATTGAAAAGAAGCATATCAAAACGTGTAACATCCAAACTCTTGTTTTTACAATGGACAAAAGGACACGATGAGGATTTATCCAGTTGCAGGTATTCAGATATGACGAAGAACATACTGATTTCAGCAAAGAACAATTTATTGTATACTCATATAGTTGTGAGTGAAGTATGATTTATTTCGTTCGTCACTGTACCCATACAGCACCGTAGGTTTATATCTCAATCACATTTCAATCTTTCACCATCATTACGTTTCAATATCCACTCATAGATATATGTCGAACATGTATCAACTGAAATGTTAGCTGTTTGCAATGTCTCAGATACATCACCAGAGAAATATTACGATTGAATATTTTATAATTGTGTTTGAAATATTCCAGAAATAATTTGAGAATGCTGTGTGGAATGCAGAGATATGAATTATTTGGAATGGTTCTATCTCAAATGGATATACAAAATGGAAAATACCCATTTTCATTTCGTATTTGAAATGCTTATTTTGTGATAGCATTTCCTATTCGCATTTGAATAGTTTTTTGTACCCATTTTCTATTTTAAAATAAAGAATCAAATAATCATTGCCCTGTGATTTGAAGAGAGAATGCACTTACAGAAAGAATTTCTTGAGATGAGAAAATTTTTCTTGTCGCTGGCACAAAACTCATTTTTGTCTTGAGGCTAGAAAATTTCACTTGAATCAAGAAAAGTTCGTTTTGACTTCAAAAAAAATTTTCTTAGTTTAAGTGAAATTTTCTAGGCTCAAGAAAAAAAAGAGCTTCATCACAAAACTTTTGTCCCAGGGACAAGAAAAATTTCCTCATTTCAAGAAATCCTTTCTGTGAGTGTGATTAGGACGGTAATAATAATAAAGCGCTACATGCAATTTCGTAATTATTTCTACATTCCTGTTGGATTAGCCTTTAGAACAGTAATTCCGGTCCATGATTTTCCCATTCGTAGAGTGGGTTCTTTTAGAACGCATAAAGTGCTCCCTCTACTGATCGACAGACTCAAAAATAACGAATGAGAGCACCTATATATTTAGACCTTTGCTTAGGTTAATTGTTCCATACTCGTGGGAACATTATTCGTCACTACGGTAAATGCTCTTATTGTCATCCTTTAGTACAGGTTATTGATAAAAATTTTAGTCGACGTTTCAAAAAATTCCTGTTACTGGAATCTTTAGTGAATGATGCGATATTAGCCTCAGTATCTCATCCACTTTTTAAACTGAAATGGGCACCAAAAGACAAGCGAGAATGTGTGAAAGCACTAATATCAACAGAAGTTCGAAACATGAAGCATGTGGAGAAACAAAATTTAGAAAAAGATAGCACCTCTACAAAGCAAAGAGAAAAAGACGAATCGTACTACTTTCAAGAGGTTTTTTAGACTTTAGAATCACTTTAGACAAGAGGACTTTACGAATCATACTGTTTCAAGAGGACTCAAACTCATAATTTGCTGATGTCGATACTAATGAGAGCGATCTGCAAGTTCTTCAATATCTTCAAGACGTGAACACTTCTCTTGAAATGCTACATGCTTGACTCACAATCAAGAAAATATTCTTAAGATTCAATACTTGTCTACCTAGCTCTGTGCCCGTGGAACGCCTGTTTTCATTCAGAGCTATGATTATGAGACCTCATAGGAGAACAATGAGTGACGAATTATTTGAAAAATTAGCCCTATTAAAATCAAACAAATTTCAATTAAAAAACAAATAAAATTATTTTTATTCATTCTTCAATTAACTATAGTATACTTATTTTATTATGATGAATTAATCCAACACTCGGTAATGATGTAGCTTCAAATTCTCCATGAAAACCTGAAATTCTATTTCAAATAAAACCATTTTCAAAATACACATTTTGCATTCTCCATATGTCTTCCAAAACAATTTTCCATTTTGCATTTGAAATGGGAAATAATTAGGCATTTTATATTTTCTATTTCAAATGCATTACAAGACCCATTTTGAACATCTCTGGTGGAATGTAAGATTGGGGGACATTGCAATGTTTCTGAAGGGACTTTGAGATCTCAGTGTGACATACAGCAATATTACAAAGATATTTCAATGTTTCAAATGTTAGATTTCTGCAATCTTGATGAAATCTTCGGTGCTGTATGGGTATACAGGGTGTCCCAGAATTCGCGGACCGGATTCCGCAGGTATATTCTGCAGCCAAAATGCAATAATTTCCCTTTTGAAAAAAATTTTTTCGACGCTTAGTTTTGGAGATAAAAGCATTTTTAGATTTGTTTTCAAATCCAAATCATTCAAAGGCACTGTATGCTACATACTTGAGCTCAACATCATTCGCTAAGTTGGAAAACGGCGGATCTATGGAGAAAAAAAATTAAACTATTTTATCATTGATAGTTCCGGAGCTACAGCGATTTGAAGTTGCTGAATTCTGATTGGCTGAAAGCTAAAAAATTCCAAATCGCTATAGCTCCGCAACTATCAATGATAAAATAGTTTAATTTTTTTTCTCCATAGATTCGCCGTTTTCCAACTCAGCGAATGGTGTTAAGCTCAAGTATGTAGCATACAGTGCCTTTGAATGATTTGGATTTGAAAACAAATCCAAAAATGCTTTCATCTCCAAAACTAAGCGTCGAAAAAATTTTTTTCAAACGGGAAATTATTGCATTTTGGCTGCAGAATATACCTGTGGAATCCGCGAATTCTGGGACACCCTGTATAAACCAATTCCACAACGTATGCAGAAAATTCATTGCCCGAATGAATTTTATGGTTTTTTAATGGTATAAATGAACTATATTTAATCTCAAGCACTCCGATTCAGGTAGCATGATGAGTTCTGCATTATTTGATTGGATTCAAAGAAGTGCTGTAGTTCCCGCTACAGTATTAGAACAGTTGCTGAACAACTGTTAATACAACTTCTATCAAATATAAGTGAAATGACCTACAGTACTGAATATTTGTGAAAACTGTCTTCAAACGTGATTCCTCAATAGTTATTACAGTGCGTTTTCAATCGAAATTTTTGTCCATAAATCGAAAACTATCCCAATTACTTTGGAATTACTTTTCAGTATTTTGAACGTATCAAATCAGAAAGTATACGAACTTTTTTCTCCATTCTCAATAAGAGCAAATAATGTGCTATAGAATATTTTTCAGGGCTTCGCACGAGACTCGCGTCAAAGGAAGATAAATTAATAGTTACTAATAATTATTCCAATCTCTTGAAATATCAAATGATCAAGGTAATTTGAAAGTAAAAATGGAATCAACGAAATGGGGTGGAACCTTGATCATTCAAACAAAATTAGCAGAGATATATGTCGAAATATGCAACGAGATCTGCACCGAGACCGATACTGAGACTAGTTCCGGGACTGAGAGAATATCTTCGTTATCCTCTGCGATGAAATCGGAATTCCATGTGATTTTGTTACACCTTAGGTAGAAGCTTGATTCCGTTGAAAATTTTTATGTCTCAAATTTTCAGAACAATGAATATAGATCATTTTTCAATTTGGGACGAGAGTCTCGTGCGAAGCCCTAATATTTTTAATCTGATGAAATAAGAACAGGAAACTGGAACATTTTAGGGTCACGGGTTACCAGAGTATACTCGAATATGTCCGGGATTTGTACCGTTCTAGGATTGAAGACCAAAGTCTTTACACACTCTCCATTAGATCATATCTTGATCGATTATCAAACAATAATTCTGGATCGCACTATCATAATTATTATTGTCATCTGAACAAGAACGCATCAGTCACAAAACGGTCATATTGGTGTCATTTTGACAAAAATCTACCACGTATCAGTCAACGTCAACATTTGTATCAGGAATAATTAAATTTTGATATATGATTTTTTGGTTTGAGAAATTTATGGATTCCAACAACCAATAACATTTTATACAACCATATGAGGGGAGTGTTCAATCTCATTCTATATTCAGGACTGAATGGACGGCCTTTCAAAATTATGTTTGACATCATTTTCATATTTCAAATGTAATCATTATTATGTCTTAAGACGAAAGTAAGTTCTAGTTAAATTCATATTAAATGAAATTACAATCAAGTGCTATTTTGATGACTCAAGAATTACGTCAAAATAACTTTATTTTTTACTAATATATTTCACTTGGAATTGAATATTGATTATACTCAATGTTTTTATAAAAGTTTTTCTTAGTCAGTACTCACTTTCTGTCTAAGAGGACGCAGTTCTACACGAAAGCGTTTCAGATGCTTGATGTATACCTCCTTGTGATACTCCACAAACGTTACTAAAAAGGTTGCTTCCAGAGAATTTGCCTTGAATCTTCACGATATGTAATCATCAATTCCATGTGAAATTTACTTATAAATATTCCCAGAAGGGTTTCTCTGAAAAATTTTTGTCTGAAATTCCAAGATAAACCCAAATTGCATCCCATGTGGGATCATACATATGCACAGAGGAAAAGGTTCATTTATAATTAACGACTGTATATTCGGTTATGGCGAAATAAATATTTATTTCACGCAAATCTAGCATAATTCTCATAAACGGAAAAAAATTTCTGAAGTAAGCCCATGATTTTCGATGTTGTGAGGAAAATTGGAACAAAGTATCGGGAGTTAACCTGCTGGGTATTAATAACTTACCTCATGAATATTTTGGAGGAAATTCCACTTGTTCAGTTATGTAATGATATAAAAAATGTCCACGTCTCTTTATTGTAAAATATTGTGAAATGTGGATGAACCTAATCTTTTCTTTATTTTCCTTCATGCATACTTTCAAGGCGAGGATGTTTTTGAGAGATAACATACCACTATGAATGCATTTTCGACAAATTAAAATTACAATACGCCTGGAACTGTTCATATATCATTTGGATCACTAAATGCACTTGGTAACTGATATTGGTTCCACATCTTTTTCTCTCAAATTATATATATTCGCTGGTTCAAGTAAAATTCTGGACAGAGGGAAGTTTTCGTCCCAAGAATTTTTTGTCAGTTGTTATTGTCAGAGATTGACATGTTTTCATCAACTTGGTGTTGTTCTTTACTTTTTTGGAGTCTCATTGAATACTCTGAAGTTTTCGAGTACTCAACTCGATCCGACTTGACTGAAAAAACCACTCCTTGCAGACCACTAATCATAATTGATAATAACATTCATTGATATTCGATGAATGTGAAAATTGCGTTTGATAATCTAATTGAGATATTTCATATACAGGATGGACCATTTCAAGTGATATAGTCAAATATCTCCGGAACTAGTCGAGATGGACAAGAATGATACAGATAAAAAGTTTGGGGTTTCACGGGGGAAGTATAACGCTGACCTCGAAAAATTCCTCAGGGGTCATTTCAAAGGTCATTCGGAGGTCATGATGGTTTTTTTTAACCGGACCCGCATTTTTCCAACATGTCATTTGAAAGCTGGTTTCAAACCCATTACGAAGCACTGATCATGGACCCCCTTCCGCCCATTGGGGTGCAAGTTATGGACCGTCAAAGTTATTGATGACCGCGCGGTGAACTAGGGCTACCAAGAACGTGAGTACGTGGATAGGCGTGATGATTCCAATAGAGAGACAAAGATCAGTGATTATCCTAATCCTCCGATGGATTATCTGGAAATCCAAAGGATTTTTGTGTTTGTTCGAATGCGCATCCCAATCACCGTTATGTGGTATGGTAAATACTAGGGGTGTGCGGGTACCCGAGTCATCGGGTTTTTATCGGGTCGGGTCGGGTCGGGTACCCGTCGGGTCGGGTTTTTCAATTACCCGAGTTTTTCGGGTACCCGATTACATTCGGGTAATTCAAATATAGCGAACGTTTTCCTCAGCAGGAAATATTGTGACAGCAACTCGATCAAGATTGCTGACAAAACATGTGGAAGAGTTGTGCTTCCTCCATTCAAATTTAGAAATATGAAAAAAGAATGATATTTATAAGAAGAATGTTTATTTTCATTGATGTTCAAGATTCTATATTGCGGTTACTAAATACGAAAATAGATAACATATTATTTATGAGATATAAATGTGATTATATTTTTTAATTGAATCAAAAAATAAATATAAACATTCCATGAAGCAATTTGGAGATTTCTTAATGCGCTGCATAATCAATTACATGGAGTAACAACCCTAATAGACTTGTAGTGAATATGGCATTCTTCATATTAGAATTGAATTCATATGAAATGCCCTTATTCCTACAATCGCTCAAGACAATTTGTCCTCAAAATATCAACGGCAATGGCAACTTCGAATAGAAGTTGAAAATATTAAATTCAAGCGATTTTATTATATTCGGGTACCCGACTTGAAGAACCCGATTTAATCGGGTACCCGACCCGACCCGACCCGAAAAGAAATACAAATACCCGAACCCGACCCGACCCGATAAAAAGTGCTACCCGCACACCCCTAGTAAATACTTTCAATGCTTCAAGCAACCCTTCAACAATTTTTAAGAGTCGATACTCATTCATAACCCTGATTGAATCAAATGTAATAATTCAACGGATTTCAAATGCAATAATGAATCATAATAAACTGAATACATAACTGCCACTCATGATAAGCAGAGATTCGATGTTCCCATTCGTTTATGGATTCTTCTTCGCTCTCCTCCGAAGATTGTGACTGATTCCAATGGAGATTAGAGTTGATTCCATTGTCAAGAAAACCTTAAACATAAACAAACGGGAACACCGAGTCTCTGCTTATCATCAGTTGCAGTCATGTGTTCGGTTTATCACGATTCACTATTGCATTTGAAATCCGTTGAATTATTCCATTTGATTCAATCAGAGTTATGGATGAGTATTGACTCTCAAAAATTGTTGAAGGGTTGCTCGAAACATTGAAAGCATTTACCACACCACATGACGTTGATTGAAATGCGCATTCGAACAGATACAAACAGTTTTCAGATCCTCCCAGTTTTTAGATAATTCACCGCAAGATTAGGGTTATCACTAATCTTTGTCTCTCTACTGGAATCATTACACCTATTCACGCACTTGCGCTCTCGGTAATCCCAGTCCACGCGCGCGGTCATCAATGACTTCGACGGTCCATAACTTGCACCCCAATGGGTGGAAGGGGGTCCATGATCAGTGCTTCGTAATGGGTTTGGAACCAGCTTCCAAATGTCATGTTGAAAACATGGGGGTCCGGTTTAAAATAACCATTTTTCAAGGTCAGCACCATACTTCTTTCCTGAAATTCTGAATTTTTTATGTGTAACATCCTTGTCCATCTCTACTAGTTTCGGAGATATTTGACTATATCACTTGAAATGGTTCACCCTGTATATCATAATTATGAATAGAATATTCCACGACACATGAAATACTATAGGCTCGAAAGAGTAGGACAATTCTTCCGGAACGTCAAAGTTTCTTGAATGCACGGAAAAAAAGATGATGTTGGATTTACAACATTTCGTTCGATCACCATAGAAACCCCTAATGTTTCTATGGTGATCGAACGAAACATTGTAAATCCAACATCATCTTTTTTTCCGTGTGTCCAGATGAGTTAATACTCTGATTGAATGAATATTTGAATGAAAGTAGAATGAGTCAAAAAAAGGGTCAATATTTTAAATGAAATAAATCGCACTGAAGCCTGATAAAAATGTCTTTCTTTTCAATACACCAGGGTTATCAAAAAGTTCGGATGAAATTCTGCACAATGAAAGCGGGCGAAACCCGGATTTCAAGGATAAGAGGGAATTCTCATGATAATGTAGTGACACAGCCTGAAGAAAGGAAAACACCGAAGAATAAACTGAACGGATTGCTCACCATATTCCAAAATAACCATGAAATGCAAAAAATAATACTTCACGAGATTTCTTAGCGTCGATGATCCACTACCTCTATTACTTTGGATTGGAAACCTACATTGTAATATTTTCAAGAGCCGCAGTGAGGTTCGAAGTGAGAATTGACGGAAGGTTACTGCGTGCGAAATCTGCACCAGCAGCCAGCAAAATCATTCTCTAACATAACAGCCGACTGTATCCAGCAGGAGAATTACAATTTGATGTGTGACATCCATTTGGTGGATGAATTTTTTCACGGAATTTTCAATACCCGAAACATAATCCTTGATAATTACACGAAACAGGAAGATTCGTTTCGGATTCGCTTCGAAACATTTACGATTAGCTTCGAAAATTCGATTTATACGAAAATCCCACTCTGCCCACCAGTACTGTAGAAGAATATTGTATTTTATGAATAATTAGGGGTGGACACAAGACAAGACAAGACGAGATCATACAACTTCTTGTCTTGGTCTCGAAAATATGCAAATTTCGAGTCTCGTCTCGATCTTGTCTCGATCTTGCTAACCCCAGTCTTGGTCTTGTCTTGGTCTTGTCTTGGTCTTATCTTGGTCTTATCTTGATCTTGTCTTGTCTTGGTCTTGTCTTGTCATGGTCTTGTCTTGTCATGGTCTTGTCTTGGTCTTGTCTTGGTCTTGTCTTGATCTCGACGGCGATAATAATAAGAAAATTTGCTTGATATACACGCTTTGATCATTTTAATATATTTGAGCATCATTCTACTATTTCTGAGTGCTTATTGAATGAAAAACAATCATATTCGCACATCAAGATCATATTAATTTAAGATTATTTTATAGAATAAAATAATCTCCTATTTTAGCATATATGCTAATGCATAACCCTGTTATAGGTGAAATATTGTACAGGATTTTTTATGAACTGCTACACTCTCACACATAAAAATGAGTATTGAAAAAAAAAGTCAAACCTATGCTATGGTAGAAACCTTATATAAAGCATGTGTAAAATATACACTGAGAAAAGAAATAAACGACCACACTCCTCAATCGGAATCGATCCTTGAATCTCTATGTTACTATTCCTACCCCTTACTTCTGATCTACACATACTTTATGTGAAATGATTACTTTTTGATAGTTATAAGGTATTCATAGTTTCAGCACGTTTCAATGTTTCACTAATTTCAGTTTGGTTAAATGTTTTTGTTGATTTTCGAGTCTATTTGTTTTTGAATACTTGAAAATATAAAAAATACACACATTGGTAATATCTCATCGTGTGCTAAATTTCATCAAATAAAAAATGAATAATTTCTTAGGATGAGGAGGAATAAGGGAGACTCTCCGTTGAGGCGACGGGAAGAAATTCCGTCCCTAGTATTTTTAACAGACTTCGTATCAGCGGGTCCACATATTTGAATATAATTTCCTCCATCGCTCTCCTTTGCCGCGATGGAGACTTTCCCTTATTTCTTCCTTAATTCTACGGCTCCTATTTCTCCACCAATACTCCACCTCTATTCTTCCGAAGTTCTAGGTAGAGAATCGGTAGTTGTGTTAGACGAGTATGTTATGTAATATATATAGTATATTATGGAAATATCATTCAACTCAGGACTCCATCTCACAATATACAATTAATAAAATTTTTGTCTGAAGCAGTGAATTTTATCTAATCAAAATGCTTCTATCTTTCAATCTCATTCCTCTAATTCAAAACTATTATTGCGCAATATTTTCATCTGAGTTCAACTCTCAGTAATTTTATGGGTATAAAGAATTTTTGTTTTCCATCAAGCTTGACACACTTCCTGAATCTAAATGAATCTTCAGACATTTTGTAAATGACAGTCGTTGAAAAACTAAAAGTTATTGAGATCATTCATGTCAAATTTTTTGAATCAACCAACCACTGGAGTGACTAAATGGTCAAATATTAATGTATTATTAATATAAACTGAATCTCAGCATTTTGACCAAGATTTTCTCTCGAGACTACAAGACTCTTGGTCGAGACTAGATCCCAGTCTTGGTCTTGTCTCGACTCTTGAGCACTAAAGTCTTGTCTTGATCTCGTCTTGATTTTCAAGACAAGACGAGACAAGATCAAGACAATTCTTGGTCTTGGGTCCACCCCTATGAATAATACATCATACAGGGCTTACCTTTTTATATCTTCCAATTTTCCAAATTGAGCAGGTAGATTTATACTTTTCTCAAACTTTTTCAATGTTCTTCTCTTACAGATAACCTCTTTATTCATTCATTTTTTCATTAATTTTTCTATGTGATGTATATTCACAATCATTTCATTCCATAGGTGTTCTAAATTACATATACCGTAACAACCTGTAATCCATTCTTTCTTAATTATTGTTTCTTTGAATATTATAATCACCTGTCCGTTCATCGCTTCACTGGAATCAGTTGGACGCAAGTCCATTAATTTCAATAAATTGCTTCACTGACAGATTATTTGTTTACGTTTTCATAATGTGTACCGTATCATACTGAAATGCATGCTGTTGGAAGTCGGAAGAGGAAGGAAGAGACAGACTACGTGTATACGTTTGGCTGTTAGAGGAAAGAAAAAGACAAGGAAAACCTGTTGGTTGGAAACCCACCCGACTTCGATTGTGAAAATCTATCCTAAGTAGAGAAGAATCCATGATATTTTGATCGCATAAAAATTCGAAACGTTCATGTTTCGGTATCGAATGAACCGGTCAAGTTCGTAGTGTGCCTAATTGCAAATGTATAGTCGAATTATATAGTAAAAGTGTAGTTATTTTTTCATGACATACAGTATTTGTTGAGTTATTGTGGGTTGAAGATTTTTTTACTATGGAATACGAGGGTGGATTGATAAGTTTCCGGCCTGACCAAGAAAAACAACGTTTTTAAGAATTTTTTTTTTTTTATGTCTCAACATAATCTCCTCCAAGGCTGATACATTTCTCATAGCGGTGTTCTAGTCTAGTAATGCCATCTCTATAGACTGATTCGTCAAGCTCCTCAAAATACCCATTTACAGCTTCGATTACTTCTTCATTGTCCGCAAATCTCTTACTGCCAAGCCATTTTTTGAGGTTAGGAAACAGATAATAGTCACTCGGGGCTAGGTCTGGAGAGTAGGGAGGGTGCGGCATTAATTCAAACTTCAGATCGTTGATTTTAGCCATCGCAACGATTGACGTGTGCGCTGGTGCGTTATCGTGATGAAACAAGATTTTTTTCTTCGCCAGATGAGGTCGTTTAATTTTCACTTCGTGGCTCAAACGTTGCAATAAGTCTGCGTAGTATTGACCAGTGATAGTTTTACCCTTTTCAAGGTAATCAATGTATATAATACCTCTTGCATCCCAAAAAACAGTAGCCATAACCTTGTTCGCCGAAAAAATTGTTTTTGCCTTCTTTGGAGTTGGTTCCCCTGGTCCAATCCACTGTTTAGACTGTTCTTTGGTTTCAGGAGTGTAGTGGTGGACCCAAGTTTCGTCAACGGTTACGAATCGACGCAAAAATTCGCTTGGATTACGCTTATACAACGCCAAATTGGCGGTAGAAATGTTCTTTCGAATCAATTTTTGGTCGACTGTTAGCAAACGCGGCACCCATCTTGCACAGAGCTTTTCCATATACAAATGTTGGTGCAAAATATTTTGTACACGTTCATATGACATCTTACAGGTCACGAACTTTTAATCTGCGATCTTTCAGCACTATTTGATGGATTTTTTCGATCATATCTGGAGTTGTGACCTCAATGGGGCGTCCTGAGCGAGGCTCATCAGAGGTGCTCATACGACCCTTTTTAAACTCGGAAACCCACTGCTTAACGGTTGAATATGATGGGGAGGATGTCCCCAGTGTTGAGTCCATCTCTTCTTTAATTTCCTTCGGCGTTAACCCCTTCAAATAAAAGTATTTGATGACAGCACGATTTTCCAGCTTTTCCATTTTTACGAAAAACACAGAGGCGTCTTGGTCAGCGTGCTCTCAAAACTAAACTAACATGGCGATCGGACTGAAACTATAGCCACAAGCTATCTAAGGATGGTACTATAGAACGCCACCTCAAGGTAGGCCTAGTGGCGCCATCTCTTGGTCAGGCCGGAAACTTATCAACCCACCCTCGTATATTGGTTTTCGCGTGCGAATACACGGTAACGCCCGACTTTTGCTCTTTCGCTTACATGTTTTTTTTCATAAAACATGAGCCTTGGGATCTCAGCAGATGGACGGGATTCCCAAATTCGCATGCGGACTCAGATTCCCGCCTGGACCCTGCCAGGTCCTACGTGAAACCAGAAAGGTCCCTATCGGGATCACACGAGTGCCTGGCCGCCGGGTAGGGAAGGATCACCAGGAATCTTCCTGATTCCGCGCAGGACCTACCGTGTCCTAGTCGGGAATCTGAGTCCGCATGCAAATTTGGAAATCCTGTCCATCCGGGAACTTCTAGCTGAGGTCGAAACACTACCGTGTCTCTTGAAAGCAGAACACGAGGAAAAAATGATAAATCATTTAATTTGCTCATCAAATGACGCATTTGAAGAGTCATCTTTGTTGAAATTACAATCGACGATTTGATTCATGATGCACTCCAACATCATCACTAATCATGATGATATCAATTTGTGTAGCATCTATATTCAAGCTCATCATGTGTCATTCCACTGTAAGGAGAATTCGGATTGTTCCTGCATGGGAATATATGTATGAAAGCTTGTACTTATTTATAGAAATTTCATTTTAGATACGCTCCTTTGAAATTTCCTATGAAAATATATAGATTATTCCATGTCAGATTACAATGAGTTCCTGAATATTTTCGAATTCTTTGTTTCCATTCGCTCCTTTTTTTCATTGTCTTTTCTGGTTTGGTTTGAAAATTTGCAGTCTTGACAATTCCAGTATCTTTTTTTCAGATTCCTGTATTTCGAAAAGCTTTTGACATAAAGAATCATTACCTAAATAAAATTCATAAATTCAGGATTTTTTATGAGCTTTTGAAAACTCAGACTGAATATTTGTTTTAGAATTCGTGTCTGGTAGTAATTTCACGATCGCGAAATGAAGGAGGTATGTTATTCGAATTTGGACATTTTTAATTTCCAAATTTCTCATAAATCTGTAGAACTTAGCGATGTTTTTGGTCCGTCTCCACAATGGATACTCCATGACATTCAAGCGATATGGACAAAACAAGACAAAAATATGACTCATTGATTCGAAATCACACATTAATTCCTCAATGAGAAGTTAGGTATTTAGCCTCCATTACAGGTGAATGATCGAACACACAAAATTCCCACTCCGCTCTTATTTTGGCTATATTTCTTGAGTTCCACGGATTACCATTTTTGGGAATGTACAAAAACTATCGTCATGTTCTACAGATTGATTGTGTTTGTGAAGTTCGGATAAAATGCCTTTTTTACTTGTATCGTCGGGTTACTACAAGACATAAATTGAAAAATAAATTTTTGAAAAGCTCAGGAAATATTCTAACTATTATGCCTTGGTAATAATCTTCTGTGTCGAAAGCAGGGATGGGCATTTTTGTATACTGGGAGTACTTTCAGTGAAAGTACTTTTTTTTGTGAAATCCGTCTTTAAAGTTAAATATGACGTCAAAACAAAGTATTCCCTAAGTACTAAAAGTACTTCCGGAGTCCAAAAATGCTCACACTGGTCGAAAGCTTCTTGAGATACAGGCATTTGAAAAAGACTGGATTTGTCACAACTGAGAACTTTGACACCAATGTGTAAATTGAGAATGACAATGAAAAGACAGTGCAAATGATACGCATCTAAAATTTTTCAACAAAGAATTCGAAAATATTCAGAAACTAATTGTAATCTGACATCTCAACCAGAAATTTACAACAGGTACAGTACTGCACCAGTACCAGCCAAGACTGGCAGGGTACTGGCATTTGTCTGAAATGATAACGCCTTTCAGTACTGGGGATTGAGTACTGATGCCATTATTCGCAATCAGTGCAGGGCCAGTACTGGGTTAGTACCTGGCCGGTATTAAGTTCTCAGTACTGGTTTATTAGCACAAGCATATTACTGTATTTTTATGTGTCCAGTACTGATCCCGTACGTGAAGACCAAGTGTTCGAGACCCAATACTGGCACTGTACTTCACCTGTTGTCAACATTGGCATATTACGGGTTTTTCTGATTGGGATGGAATAACCCATATGGAATCCCCCATACTTTCACTGCTCGTATTGTAACCTTAAGCGAAATTTGGAATAAATTCATAGAAATATTTCCACACAAATATAGATAATTCCTGAACTGTACACTGAGAGATAAAAAATCTTAAACCAAGAAAATATTGGATTGACCGAGTCCAATCCGATATTTTCTTGAATCAAGAAAACTTTATTCAAACGAAGAAAACATTCACTCAGTTTGAAGCTATACAACGTGATGTGGAGAAAATTTTCTCACCCCAAGTACGTATTTTACTTAGGTAAGGAAAAAATTCATACTCTTAGACCAAGAAAATATGTTCTTAGGATTAAGCTACTTTTTCTCTCAGTGTAAGTACGCGCGCGGGGTGTGTGGAACACTCCAACACTCACTTTCTTTTGTTTATGACTTATATGTGTACGTCCCAAAGTGGTCCCAAATTTGAGGAAGGGTTTTCGAGGGTGTTGAATCTGATTCTGATGCCAAAAATCGAATTCAAGATGGCAGATCCAAGATGGTGGACGAGAATTTAGTCATTTTCACATTTATGCACAGATTCATATGAAACATGGGTTCCAGGGGTCGCAGAGGGTGCTGAATCCGATTTTAAAGTCAAAACTGGAATACAGGATGACGGATCCAAGATGGTGGACGTGAACTTAGTCATTCTCGCATTTATGCTCGGATTCATGTGAGACATGAGTTGTAGGGGTTTTCGAGGGTGCTGAATTCGATTTTGAAGCAGAAACTGGAATTCAAGATGGCGGATGGGCCCAAGTAGCACAAGAATATACTATGAACGTTCTTAGAATATTCGGAATATGTTCTATGTGAATTCCAAAAGACCGTTTCATAGGTGCTATGTACATTTATCGAACGTATGTAATCGACTATACGACGTTACGTCAATCGAACGTCGATTCGTACATTTCGAATGTATACTATGCACGTTGTAAGTATGTTTAGAACAGTCTCATTCGAATATTCCATGAACTTTCATCATATGTTCTTCGTATCTCATTCGTACATTCGACGAACGTTTGTATTTCGTATACTTTGAACTTTTGCTGCTTTTTGGGTGCACAGATTCATATTAAACATGGGTTCCAGAGGTTTTCGAGGGTGCTGGATCCGAATCTGAAGTCAAAACCCGAACTCAAGATGGTGAATTCAAGATGGCGAACGTGAATGTAGTGATTTCCGCATTCATGGATAGATTTATACGAGACATGGGATGTAGGGGTTCAGGAGGGTGTTAGATTCGGATATGGAGTGAAATCTTGAATTCACACGGAGAAAAAAACTAGCAATACTATATAAAAATATCGTTTAAGATTGTTGAATTGGCAATTTTATTGTCAACAAGACAACTATGTGTTGTTGGCAGAACAAAAATTATTGTGTATCCAACAATAAAATTCCAACAATTCACTTATTGCTAGTCCTATGAAATACATGTTTCTCAGTGCATGATAACGAGTTGAAGATGGCGGACGTGAATTTTGTCATTTTTGTGTTCATGGCCGGATTTGGATGTAACATGGGTTCTAGAGGTTGTCGAGGGTGAGGATTCCAAATCTGACGTCAAAGCACGGATTCAAGATGGCGGATCCAATGTGGAGTACGTGTATTTAGTCTTTTTTGCGTTTGTGGACAACTTCATATGAAACGGGGGTTATAGGGGTTTTCGAGGGTGCTGAATTCAAATCTAGAGTCCAAAAATGAATCCATGATGGCAAATCCGATATTACGGATTTGGATTCAGTCATTTTCACATTTGTTGACAGATTTTTATGGGACATGGGTTCTAGGGTTTTTCGTGTGTGCTGAAACCAAATCTGGGATTAAATTTTCAAAAAAAAAAGATTCCAATTTTTCTGTGTAAACTTTCTTGCGTCTGAACACGCCCCAAAAGCTGGTTGACGTTATGACAACTGCAGACTAGTGAGAATCCAAAAGTGAAGAGAGGAGTTATTGGAACAAATGAAGCGAGGGAATGTTCTAATTCATTCCTAAATCACGCCTAGATGACTCAACTCTACGCTTCAATGACTCCTATCTTACGCTTTCGTCACGCTTCCACGCTTCATTTTAATCAGGCCAGTTGTCCGAATTTCGTAGTTATTCAGAAACATGTGTCGATACCATTTGGAGACGCTATAAAGAATGTTAGGCAATTACTTTCAAGCTTTTTGAATATTACAGTCAAAAATTTCTCCAGTTGAGTGGAAAATCGATGAGTGCCTGTTTATATATCCCTTGATTTCTGAATTGTTCGAGGGGTTATATACAGTTAAGAGGCGCAAAAAAGCGGTTTTTCAAGAATTTTTCCTGAAAAGACAGTTGAATTGATTAATGTAAAAATTTGTAAGGTAACTGACCCCATTAGCGAACGCGACCCCTTTAGTGAACCTCGAGATAATAAAACCTCTTTGACGAACAAGAAGTGTTTACCTATTACGTGCTGTGAAGATTATTCCAATCTTCAAACATTATTGTTCGTGATTAATGCGAAAACAAATGGAAGAAAGAAAAATGTAATTCACGAAATAAATAAAGATTCATGCCGAGTGTCACAACGAGCTTTGCCTTCGTGAATCTTACAAGGTGAGTTAAGAATGGACATTTTTCAATTGTGCATTTTCATAGTATTAATGCGACCATTGAACTATTTGACTATTTTATGTATCCAATCTATTGATGTCATTCAAATTGAGATAATATAGGGTTATTTTCAATAACTGTCAGTCGCTAACCTGGAAAATTGCGCGTTCAGAGATACACACACGAAAATGATCGGTGAATCTATTACTGAACGAATAAACGTAACAATTCATATCATAGGTATCTACTCTAGGAAAATTTTTTCATGAATTCTCATAATGCGCATAATTTTTCAATCAATCTATAAATTTTTCCAAGGATTGGAATAAACATGTAAAATTATAATCTCTACTTGAAATTCTCAATTTTTTTCGCCAAAGTAACTCAAGCAGCAACAGAAGTTCAAAGTATATATGAAATAAAAACGTTGGTAGAATTTGAGAAAGAGATACGAAGAACATATCATCAAGGTTCATAGAATATACGAATGAGACTGAAACGTACATAGTACATTTGAAATGTACGATATTCATTCAATCGACGTTCGACTGACGTCCCGTCATATATTCGATTACATACGTTCGATGAATATGCATAGCACCTATGAAAAGGTCTCATTAGAATGTGTGGAGGATATATTTCGAATATCATCAGGAAAGTGATAATAACTCATCTGAGCAGCCTCAGATTCTACGCGTTCAGTAATGGGGTCAATCAGCGTTCACTAATTCATGCGACCCGTTCATTAATGGGGGTATTGTTAACATTTCATTAATTTCATTATTTTCATTGTTATCACTTAGAAAATGAATAAAAAATCACGGTAAGAGAAAATTGAAATACTCAATCTACCTTATTTACTAGTGTAAATTCATTTTAAAGAAATTATTCATGAAATAATTCATATTTAGAGTGCTTGTGTTCTTAAATGTTCACTAATGGGGTCAGTTACCTTACATATATTAAGATAACTTTTAACTGGATTTGAACATTTTTTTATTTGTGAGAATAATAATTTTGAGAGCTGTTATAGCTGATCTCCAGGAGCTCCTCTAAAAAAAAGCACTCTGTCGCTTTCAGTTTTTTCAAATTGAAAATTCCTCGACACTGTTTTCCGTGGAACCCTGCGAGCGTGTTCTGGAGATTATTCGTTCATTATTGAATATTCATTGGATGATGAAATATTTTGACAACTTTCACTCGCTAGTTGTCTTCGGAGATCAATGATAAAGGCATATAACAAAGTTCACGTGATTCCCATGACTTCTCGCTGAGTAATCGCAAAATATAATTTGAATTGAATTGGTTTTGAGGAAATTTTCATTCTTCAATTTCTATCTCATAAACTATTGAAAGTAGAAAAGAAATTTCCATGGGCAAAACGTGTGTTTTGATGAGTTCTAGCAGGCTATATTTTTTGTTTTTCATTTTGACGAGTTTTTTTTCTCGTTCTGTTGGTCTCCCTGATCAGATCTAGAATGTGTTCGAGCTGGCTGTTATTGCATGGGTGTCCTCAATCGCGATGGAATTCATATAAACTGTCCATTCAAGTTCATTCAACTATGTTTTAATTCATATTTTAAATACAAATTAATAAATCATATGATTATTTTTCATGTAATCATTTGAATCATGAATTTGTTTGTAATGATTGGAAGTGATTATAACCAGAGTCCAAGTAGAAATGCCCCAGTCATTGACGAGATTTGTTATACTTAACTAGCGCTTGCGAGTATCTCACCAGAAACTTGCGCTTTTACAGCAAAAGCTTTTCTTCTAACAAATTAGCGCATTTGGTTGAACATTTTCAAGGGGTATCTTTTCACACAAATGAGAGTTATTTATTATAACCAAACATTGTGTTGAGTCAAGAAATTCATATTTATTAACTATAACCAAACCATTTATTCAATTCAAACTGATTGAAATTGATTTGCATGAATATGACTTCTGGTCAAATTTAGATTTATCCAATCATCATTATCAGTTAACAGTCTCAAAACATCTACACATCTTGTCCGACCGAATTTTTCAGCGTGGGGTAATGAGTGACCCCATGTGGCCGTTATGTGGCCTGGGTAAGGTGTGGCCAATAAGGGTTGATAACTATTTCTTTGGCCTTATCCAACAATACCATTTATTTGCTATAAAAAGATCTTATTTGACAACGGATCTTTTTTCTCAGTGTGGGAACGAAATTTTCAATTTTTAGTAATTGAATTAAGAATTAAGTTACGAGGGACTGATTTTTCAATGTTTACTGTATTATCTTGAAGTATATTATCATATCATAGATTATAATTAGACGTTAATCAATTAACTTCCAAAATATTTAATTCTAAATTGTTCTCAGCGAACGATTCGGATTTCATCCTCATATCACGGAATAAATATCATTCGATATTCCAAATGGAGAAAAAAAACCGTTTCTAAATTATCATATATAGTTCAACGATGTTTGTCTTTTTTATCATAACATATTGTATCTGTTATCGTTGAATCAATAAACACTCAATTATTTCGTTCGAACTTTTTTTCCCTCCCCACACAATGGGAAACACCGATCCGTCACGACTGTTTCCTAGATCTTGTTATTAACGACATTATCTCCGTATGAGAGTGTCCTTCGAACTGATCACGTTCATGCATTCACACATTTATGTGTTACAAGAATTCACTCACGGGCAAAAGGATCTACAATCGCATGCTGACTAGGAATCTATCATGTAAAGACAGTAATAAAAATCAGTGGGAGTGCATATAAACCTATTCGATCATTCGTTGTTCAACCCACCACTCGCCCTCAACTTGAAGTTTTCTGTGGGGGATAAAAGTTCTCGCACTTCGTAGACTGCAGAAGGAAATTGTAAATCGCGGTTGCATATGAAACACTCGCTCGTGTAGTGCAATTTCGTCTCTTCGTGATCGTTCCACTCTCCGGAAATCAAGTGATCAGAATACAGTGTTGAAATATTCAAACAGTAAGACACAGTTCATTCAAAATGATCCAATTTTGTTCAATTCCATTGTGGTTGTTCTTTATCGTCATTTTCAACGGAGTTAATAGTGAGATGAAATTGAAGATGCTGCACGTGGTAAATGACATCATTTTTTTCTTGCTTAATGCTTTTGGAAGTTTTGTTAAGAAATGTGTTTAGAATTATTTGCGCGGAATAGAACTGAATTCCCCGAACTTTTAGATGACAACGAGAGTTATGATGATCACACATGTCCGAAGTGATTTTGAATAGTGAAATCACTCGCTTTTATGTATCCGTGTCATGAGTGTTTTTGAAGAAGAATTGATCGAAGAATAGTAATGTTTTTCATACATTTGCGAAAATTAGTCATGCCAAAGAAGATCCATCCTTTTTTATGAGAAAATCATTCAGTTTTTATACATTTTTTCCAACCTTCTAACCGTAACCCCGATCTCACAGACAGCTATCAAAATTGCATTTGCTCGTAATTCGATTTTTTTTGGAAATTGTTTCACATGTCATTCCTACTCTGCATTTCATTGCTCACTAAGTTCTGTACATGAGTCCACTATCCTACCTCGTGGGCTTCATAATGATTGGAAAAATGTTTCCTTCATTTCTAACAACTTTGAATATCTAGAAGAAGATGATAGCGGTCTGTCAGACCGGGGGTTCCGGTTGACGTGATTTTGAGGAGGGTTGCAGTTTAAGGGTTGAGTATCGATGAAAATTGATATTTTTTCGATGCTCTTCATCATCACCAGTGGAAATCATCAATACGAGCACCGATGTTCCACTTGGATGATTCATCCAAGTTTTTTTCGTTGTTTGAACAGTGTTATAAGTGTTGCCCAGCCAACAAAATCAAGGCAGCGCTTCTGGCAGTGGTGCTACCATTCACTTATACAGTTAAAAATCTTCTGTACATATATGGCTTCATTTATGTATGGAAATAGGAGCGACTTGGTAGTATTTTTACTAGAAGCACTACTTGGTAGCGCTTCCTGATAATACTGGTAGCGCTGAGGTAGTGCTACGTTATAAATTGAATCATATATATGTTATGGTAGCATGCAGTCTCACGGTAATGGAAAAGCTACTACGTTGCTCCCACTAGCACTGCTAGTAGCGGAAACGTGAATTTGGGAGCACTTTGCTGGCTGGGTGGACACTCTCATTAATGGAGGAGCCTCATGTGAAATTAAATTTTCATGCATTCTTTTTTCATTGCTTTGAAAATGTACTTACTATCTGAAGAATATATTCCCAAAGTCTCAAGCCCGAACAAAAGTTTTAAACATCCTCAAGAAGTCATCAAAGTGATACGATCAAAAGGTACCGAGAGGAGGTAAAGAAGATCGAACATCATTAAATTCGTCGAGACAGGCAAGGCTACTCTAAAACAAAAATAAATAGCACACGAGTAGAGAAAAGTTATGCTATAAATTATTATTTTGCTAATGCATACGGGACAGACTTACCTATATAATATCAATTTGTCAGACATTTCCTAAAAAATACTATATTTGATAGTACCTAATGGAAGAATTCTTCCATATTGTACTATCAAATACAGTAATTATTTCCTCCATAGAGGGACCCGGCGCAGAACCAAGGAGCTCACTTCCAACACTTGCAGTGCAGCCATTTTTTTCATCATGATAAAATTTTTTTCCGCCTTCAAACTTGAAATATATTATGTGCTTTGGATCAATCCAATAACCCCTCTCAGTTCTTTGTAATAAATCATTGAATGAAGCTCCCCCCTTCAGTTTCAGATGTTTATTGTGCATGTATTTTTCAAAATGCGGGCTTTGTAAGCTAGGAAAATTTCTCATAATAGCTTAGACCCTATTAGTACCCCTGATGAATACATAAGTACATATCATAGATACATAAAAAGCGCTTCTTATCATTCAAAAATTGCGATTTTGGGATACCATGTTCTTATGAATGAACGCAAATGAATCGATCAATTCTACTCATAAAACTACGCCATTCCTAGTAGGAATCAGTCATCCTGTAGGCCTTGTAAAAGCTCAGAGAATGAGTGAAATGATTCTTACCAGGAATTCTCTCAATATCTCACATCCTTAACAATAGTGTTTGGGTTTGAAAAGTTACCAAATTACGAGGGTGAAAAACCCCTGATATGGTGTAATCATCACCCTGGTGGGAATCCAAAAGTGAAAGGAGCAGCTATTGAAACAATTGAAGCCTAAAAATGTTCCAGTTTCCTTCTAAATCACGCCTACATGACTCTTTGTTACGCTTAGATGACTCTTACTTTACACTTTCGTCGCGCTTGAATGCTTCATTTTCCCCACGGTAGACCGAACTGATTTATAATGTACAATATGCATCTAATCATAGTGAATTTTATGTGAGTTTTTGTATCTGAGGGAACATTGAATAGAGCAGAAGAGAGTGAGCAAACTGTGTAAATGTGCGAGTAAGAGGTACTGGCCAAGTGATTTGATTTAAGCTGATATTTCGTCTGGCTTGAAAACAGTGAAGGGCGATACTTGACGTCACCGATATTTTTTTATAATATTTGTATACAGTTTGGATCGTTATTTTATAAGATTCAATTTGAACTCAACGAATTTTGTGAGAAAAAAATATCGATACCGTCAAATACCGTCTATCACCTCTCAAAGATAAGTTTCAGAGGGAGCAGTTGGTAGAATAATATTCATCTATACGAAGATCCATATAAATTACGCACACTTGTCTGCATACAGATTTGATTTCGTACGATGTTAATAATGCGTCGAATGTGTGAGAAATTCAGCACATGCTTCATGCATATTTATTCCATAGCCTGTGTTGTGTACAGCCAACTTTCAATTCGATGGGTCAAAAACGTATCGTCCAATGTGAGTTTTGATATAATTGTTCGACAATTAGGCATAATGGAAGTATCCCAATGATCGTGATATCTAAAACTCGTATAAGAGTGTCGCGTAATACATCTTTCCGGCAAGTTTCAGAAGTTATGTTTATTGGAGGTATATATCATCCACATATAATTCTATCTTGAGGAATGATGTAATAATGATTAACTTGTAATGAAGAAGGAAAATGAAGAGAAAATAATGATAAATAATAATATGGAAATCAAAAGATCAGAATAGGGAGAAATAGAAAATAAAATAAGATTATGAATTGTACAACATCACACTTTGAGTTACAAGTTTGTATAATGCTCATAAGATTCATATATGGCTGAAAATTTCTGAAGTGAGCCCATGATTTTCGATGTTGCGAGGTGAATTGAACAAAACCATCGGTAGTTAATCTATTGAATAGTAGTAAGTTACCTCACGAATATTTTGAAGAAATTTCATTTGTTTATTCATAAAATGAAATTGAAAATTTCCATATCTTTTTATTGACAAATAATAATGATTATCATTTTCTCCTAGGCTATTCGTTGGAAGTTGATGAAAATTTAGGAGGATAGTAAAGAAATGCAATCGACTATAAAATTCTCGTAAAAGTACTATAATTAATTGTTGCTAATTTTTCATTAATTTTCAATAAACACATGTTGATTTGACCCTGTTCTGGGTACAATAGTTCAAATTCGATTCCAGAAATAGAATCTTTGAAGCTTCAATATCAAAAAACCGTGGAAAAAGAGTGACTGCGGAAATTACTTGTGTTTTTGGGACTGCGAGTGATAGGTTGAAATGCATTCTGAAAAATACCCTGTGTCGATCATTTGCGAGAGAATACCATTTCCCGTTGAGCGTAACATTGGTTTTGGTGATAAAGAAATCGACGAACTCGATAGATTCTTGACAGGACCGATTCTCCTCTTATGAAAAATTTATCGAGGATTAACGATTTTTATAAAATCTTGATCGAAATTTGATACTACATCACCTCCAAAATCAGTGTTATGCTCACCGGGAAAAGATATACCCTCCGAAATGAATAACAGAATATTTTTCAGAATGCATTTTAACCTGAAACTCGCAGTCCCAAAACAAAGGTGAAAAAATAATCTGTGTTGCGGTCACTTTGTTTGTGCTCGCTCTTTGGGTTCATGAAAATTAACATTATTTGCCATCACGGACAGTGGAGTTGAATGGCAAAAAGTTGGATAAAACTGTGAGGAGTCCTCTTTGCTTGAAACCCAGTACTTGAGGGTTTTTTGGGTTGCTGATCACGGGTCTGTTGTCAAAATTCAAAAATTCTAAACGGCAGATGCAGTTTGGTGAACAACAACGCGAGAAAAAAGTTTAGATCTGATGAGATCCGAGTGGAAGAATTGTTTCAATTGTATATGATTTATATATAAGTTATCGATAAATTTGGTTGAATTGTATACAAATTGTATACAATTTTGAAAAGTTTTCTACTTGGAATATGATCAGATCCAAAATTTGTCCCTATCTGTTCATATATGATATTGAGTGTACTGAGAAAATTTAAATGTGAAAATAACCTCTATTTCGTATATTTTTCATCCGTCAAATAATGGAAACTGAAGCCAGCCTTTCAAAAGTGAAAAGTACCTTTTCAGTGTTGAATTTCACCGTACATTCGGTTTGATTCACCAAAAAGATGGTATTTATCACCTAACTCATGGGAATAATAACCAAAATAATATATTTTTCACCGTCAAATACATTACTATATTGAAACATGATTTCTACAATGCAGATTTTCCTCAGTGTGTAACTTTCATATGTGAACAAGTATGATTATATCTGTTGATGCATGATAGTATATGATCAGATATGGATATTATGAGCATTCATGATTCAACCAATTTATGAATGCCAAAAGTATTCAGAACTAATCATACATCATTATATATGATCACATATCATCATACCTGTTCATATTTGAAAGAGACACAAAATTTCATACAAGATCAGACCGCGACAAATTTTGGATCTGAATATACCTGAACAGATCTAATCAAATCTAAACTTTTCCTCCCGGGAATCAAAATTCAATGGGTTTGCTTCAAGGGAATTGATTGATTTCTTCAAACATGACATCTTCCGCAGGAAGTATATACTGAAAATTAATAGAATATCAACTCAACCAGGGCAAATAATTGCAGAGTAATGATTGGGAATGTTTATCATACTTCTGAAATTTGAAGTTTGTTTGGGTTTCGAGAAAAAAGTTTTCTACTCAGAATGCCAAAGAGTTTCTACTTCAAAATTTCTGCTGGAATCTATGTGGTTCTTTTATGGTACAACACGGTTTGAAACTGACAAATTTTCTACCAGTTTTTATCTGGTTTTCCTGCTTGGGTACTCATCAAACGCTGGGTTAATCCGATTGAATTCCTAGTCGGCAAGTACCTGACATGTTCTCTAAATTGAAAAGGAAACCTGTGGCTCTTCGGATTATGGATAGTTGGTTGGCCTGAATCAGTCTCCTCGCTCACGAAGAAATGTTTTCAATCAAAATAATTCCTTGCGATTAAAAAATAATGTCCTCGACATGTTGGCACATTTTTTTCTATGCTTTCGAATTTCCCTGTTAGTACCAAAAAGAATTTTCCATATATTTCCTTTACTTTTCTCAGAAATAGTTCTAAAGATAGCATATTTCTACGTCAAAAAAATCAAATTCTTCCTTCAAAGAACCCTGGTAAAGACGTACTGCGATCATTCTGCTTACTTGTGCAACAATGTTGTAAACATAGTGCGGATACCAGAATAAACCGGCCCGCACTAGGCATGTATGCAATACCGCGAGGTATATATTATTGATATTTCAATATGAAATCTGCATCTGATTTTCAAACAATCTTATAAGAATCGGATTGCAATAAGACGCATATTCTGAATGAAAGTATCAATATTGTAAATGTTAGTGGTTTCAAAAAGGATCGATCCTTTTTCATGAAAAAATATTTATTTTCTACAGATTCTGTTGAATTATTGATCAGAATTTGATAAACTGTCTATAAGAAAGGATCAATCTTTTCGCAAATCTTTTTTCCTCTGAAATCCATAGTTTGAAAACATCGATGTATTTTATAGGAAAATATTTGGTGTTTATTGAATTTTATGGAATATCAATGGAAATTTCCCTATCAATCACGTTTGCATCACATTCGATAGACAGCATCGATGTTTTTTTTTTAATAAAATTTGTATCAACTTATAATCGACATCTGTGAACCCAGCAGAAACTTATTAATTCTTTTATATAACATATCGGTACTGCCAAACACTACCCGTCACTAGTACTGCACGTCTGTACGTTTTTTTCAAACTATGTCATTGAAATTTCAATAGTTTACCGGAATCAAATACAAACCTTCTACCATATACATAGCGTCAATAAACCTAGGCCGTGTTAGGGATGGACGGTACTTGACGGCGTCGATACTTCTTCATAATAGAAATATATCGTCCACTCAACTAGAAATTGATCTTCTGAACCTGATGAGATTAACTTCGATCCTGCTCGGGTTCTAACATAGATTGTCACGCTTCTCTACCATCAGAATCTTGTTAGGAAGACCTCGATTAAATCAGAGACCAATAAGAGTTTGCAATTTGAAAAATCGAGAAAATTGAGAAATTAAATTAGATTCATTAGGTGTAGTAGTGATATGCCTGTTTTAACGAATTAGATTTTTAGTTCCGATATATCCGATAAAATAGCAATGCTCCGATGACTGAGTTCGTTTCCTTGTCTATAATAGATGACAGTGGTGGAAATTGTCATTTGGTCGTTGTTCCAGTGGAAACCCTGAGCAGCATTCTGGGCTATAAACTCATAATTTTCCGCGAAATTGCATAAAACTAAAAATTATCCTTCAAATTTCTCAGAACAGATGACTGCTGTTTCGCAACGCATGAATGGAATTTGAGTTTCTAAAGGCAACGAGAAAGTTCTTCTAAAAAATCTTCTGCATCTGCAACTTTAGTACGCAAAGTGCTACGATCAGTCTGTTGCCAAATTTGATATTCGAGTTTTTCGATGCAATTGTCTTCGAAAACTGTTTGTAAATCATTCTGGAAACCCTCTTTGCCAGGACATAATAAACATTCATCGAGATAACATTCGGCACATGGATTCTGACATAAAAACATTTTGACAGCATCATGATAAGTGGTGATTGGATTATTCGTACCGAATGTTAATTTTTGAATACCTATCGCCTCAAGCATTAAATTGACATTCTCGTGATGGACACAAACGCAAACAGTATGCGTTCCACTAGCACCAGCGAGTACGCAATCACGAGGTCTAAGCTGCGAGAATGTAGAGAGACTGACCGGAACAGTAGGATTCTGATCTTTGAAAGCAAAATATAATTCTGAAAGATTGCACAGAATCAATCTCTTTTGTACGTGCTCTCGTGATACGTCTTCTTTTTTAACTGAAACAAAATCTTTCATGCCCGGCATTATACGATTATTTTCGTCATCATTATAAGAACTTATGATCTTGTTTTTTATTTCAAAAGCTAAAGCATGACCCTTTCTTGTGGATGGTGACGTTAAAATACCATCTTCTTTTACCAGTTTGATAGCTTTCCTAGCTTGGCGTTCAGAAGTCTCGAACTCGTCAGCAAGTCTCTTCCTCTCCCAGGATTTTGGCGCAAGCGTGAGGAGTAATACTTTTTCCGAAGCACACGAGGAAGTTTTATATTTCTGCTTAATTTGATCAAGAACCTCCATAGCCGATTCATGTCCCTCAATATTACAATATCTTCGTTTCTTCTCTAATGGCTGGTGATCATCGTCATTACCATGTTCATCAATACTATCATCATCGTCATCCTGAATTATGTGAAACATATCGTAG
Source organism: Gonatopus flavifemur (assembly GCA_018340375.1). Lineage (NCBI taxonomy): Eukaryota > Metazoa > Arthropoda > Insecta > Hymenoptera > Dryinidae > Gonatopus > Gonatopus flavifemur. Next base: position 24,779,726 of record JAFFJZ010000004.1, read on the forward strand.
TAATTAATTGTCATTCCCATAGATGTATTGTTCATTTTCATTGATGTACAAATTGTCTTTTTCGCAATTGAAAATATGATATTAATACCTCGAGTGAAACATGACCGAATGAATCATCTTGTGCATCAATTGGAGGCTTCTCTCCAGAACAAGCAGCAGCTTCTTTTCTACATAACCCACACACTTTTGCATCGGGGAGGATACTGGTATACTTTTTTTTGTAGATTTGAAGAAATAGTTCTCAAATCTCTTGATTTGAATTTGTGATGGATTTTGTGCAAACGGTTACAACAACGATCAACGAAACTTTGAGTTGCAGACATTCTTGAGAATCAAGAAATGTTGTGTCAATAATGCTGAATTCAATCTAATAATTGAATTGCCTACAAACAAACAAAATCAAACAGTTGGAAAACAAATTGATTTTCATCACGAATTGCGAATCATATTTGGAATTGAAACAATTTTACCTACAATTCAAGATCGTGTCATGCGATGCAATTTTTCGTGTGCATTAAGTTGTATGAAGTATGCGTATAAACAAGGAACAACGAATGAACATCGTCATTGTTTGATGGATCGAAGATGTTTACAGAATTTCAATTGTTCATCGACGTGAGAAAAATCGATCACAAATTCAAATGAGTAGATTTGAGAACTATTTTTCCGAATCTACAACAACAGTTTCCCACAAGGAGAGAAATGGATTCTAAGGGGTATAACAAATATTATAAAGACAAGAATATTTTATACTAAGCATGAGGACAAGGATCTAGATTCTAACCACAAGTATACATTTATTATAAAGATGTTTACTTCGAGGTAGTAAATGTATTTTTTACCCAGTAATATACTATTTCATTGAAGGCAAGAAAAAAGTTCTCATTGTAATATAGGATTCTTACAACTACTATCTCCGGATGCTTACAGTAAGGGAACAATATTATGAAAAAAAAAAAAAATTATTTCGCCGGATATGAACTCGGGCTTATAATGTCACAGTCGGTCACCTTGACCGCTCAGCTACCGACGCTCGCTTGAGTACATAAGAATTGTAGCTGTACTTGAAGTACATCAGATCTTCAAACGATGTAAATTTCAAGAAACTTATGGTTTGCACTTGATTTTCGTTGAAAAGGGAGATTATAATGATGAATGAAAGATGGTTATTCATCGTAACTATATATTTTGTTGGTCCTTATGATACTATTGATCGAATATCCATTTGATCACTGCAAGTAACCGAGATTCTTATGTATAAAATATGGATTCTAATGATAACTATATATTTTGTTGGTCAATATAATACTATTTTTAAGATCTGCATTTCATTACTGTAAATAACAGAGATTCTTACGATCAAAATACAGATTTCAACGGTAATTATATTACTTTTATAATAGACATATTTTGACTGTAAGAATCTTGTATTTTAGGACTAAAGAAATAGTTAATACCTCTAAGCATACAGATATTAACAGTTAGTATCCACACTTCTATAATACGATTTGTATAATCCATTTCTCTCCGTGCAACATTGTTCCCGATGCAGAAGTGTGTGGGTTATGCAGGGAAGGAGCCAGTGTATTTTCTAGAGAGCAGAATTATTCCATATTCATTATATTATGTATATTTATTCATTATTATGTTCCATAATTTCAAAAGCTGTTATTGATGAAGTTTGATAATATAATGGTACGGTAACACTGTATGGAATCATTGGCATGATTAAAAAATCATATTTTATTGAAAAACAGTTCGTTCCACATGAGTTCCACGTCAACGGTATGATGAGTCGTGTCAGAACGTTCAGTAGCTGATAGGAATATGCGACACGCGCGCTTCAAACCGTTGCGAATGCCAGATAAAATTTTCTCCCCATAATTTCTCCTACACGATTCCAAAGCTGGAGAATCCAGCTTTCAGATGAGCTAACTTAAAAGATTTTCAAAATTGAAAAAAAATGCAAAAATAACTTTAACCCTCGTCCAGCGGCATAATTTTACAACGTTAACAGGCGGCAAAGGTACAATTGTACCTTCATATACTTTATAAGAAAATTATAACTCGGAATATAATTTTTGTACTATGAATGTATAATATCCAATATCCACAAATTTTGTGGACCTTATTTGATGACATTCTGCTCATATCTGGGAGTATCTAGATGATTTTCTACAATATACTTCGCCTGTGGAAAAGATCTCATAAGGTCTGGTTTATGAATCTTATTAGTCCGTATAAGTTTTCAGAAGTATACATCAGCTCGTATGGGGTTCCTGTGTGAGGATTGATGGGTTTGCACCGAATTTTTATGAAAATTCGCGAATTTTATAAGAAGATCATCAGGTTGGATGAGAACAATTTGCAAAGTCTTACAGAATCTGATGAAATCAAAATTGGATATAAGATTTCATGCGATTCCTATCCTCGACATAATCAGAGCTCGTCAGAGTTCATAGGACCTCTTCAACAACTAGAAGAACATTAAATATTTGCGTTGAAGAAAGAAATATTGAATAAGAAATATATTCGATGCGTATTCAATTTTTCGCGTGCCCTTGTGCAATCAACAAAAATCGATAATTCGATATAGATGAGAAAATTCGCTTCATCAGATCAGAATGATCGTAAATTCATTTAGACTCACATAATAAATTGATTCTCTTCTTTCTAAATGAGTATTAGAAAGTGCTCAGAGTCATAAATATTTAGACAACTAAACTCGGTATTGTTCAAGTATACATCGTTCCCACCGGTAGCCGAGTGAAGTTGCGAATATTGTGTTCCGATTATCTCCACACGGAAAGAAGAATGACGCACTCATCCCTTGCGAGGTTCCGATGGAATGAAAGCATGCGATGTTGAAGGTTATTTTCTAACGCCGAAACATGACGAAATGCGTGACAACGCCACCTTCACGCAATCATTCTAACCAACGCATGGAGAAATCCTATGCGTTGCTTGCAATCGCTTCATGCTTACTGGTTCGAATGACTCCTGGAAGATGGCAGTAGGGATTAGTCCACCATTTTTTCCTCCGTGCAGTCATTTGTTTTATTACTCTAAGACAATTTCTGCTGATAGCTCTGTTTCATTGAGGTTAATCAACTATTTTTCTTGGTGTACTGAATCATCATGAGTAATAATAAAGCTAAGACTAGTGTTCGACGTAATCCAAGACGATTGTGCAGGTGAGTGGAATATTTTAATATGTCTTCAATGTAGTATCATTTTATGAGGAAAATTTCATCAACGCATTTGAATTTTCCCATACATTCGCAGGAATACGTCCGAGGAAATAAGGCGAATGATTGAAGAATCTGATTCTGAATATGAAAACGAAAACTATGTACCACAAGAAAATGTTTCATCTGACGAAGCGTCAGACATTGAACAAGAAATGGTTATAGAGTCGGAAGATGAATATGACTCAGACGGAAGTGTTGAGAATGAACCCGTGTCTCAAAGTGAGGTTGACATTTGGATTGCCGAAGATGGAACTCAATGGCGTAGTAGTTCATTGCCAAGTGCTTTGACAAGGTCTCCTAATGTTTTACGACAAAGAGGTGGACCAAGAGCGGATAGCAATCTACATACGGCAAGAGAGCTTTTCAAGTTAATCATGTCTCCAGAGTTGTGTGATATTATATTGCGAGAAACAAATCGAAAGTTCAAGAGAGCTTGTGAGACTCACAACAATCGACTCATACAAGAGTTTCCTGCTTGTTCCAAACGGCCACCAGAAAAGACATTCGAACCATTCACTGAAACTGACCTCGATGCATTTTTTGGAATACTGATTGCAGCTGGTGTGCACTGAAACAATGAAGAAAATCTGGACGATATATGGAAAGCTGATGGTCTGCCTCTTATACGCGGAGCTATGTCCCGTGATCGCTTCAAGATGATGCTCAGGTACATCAGATTTGACAATGAAAACACACGCACAGAACGAGTGCAAACGGACAGAACTGCACCAATACGAGACATTTGGACAATGCTCAATAAGAATTTGGAGAAAGCCTATAAACCTTATGAATGTATCACTATCGACGAGCAGTTGTTTCCATTTCGAGCCCGCACTAAATTTACGCAATATATACCCTCTAAACCTGCTAAATATGGCATAAAGATTTTCTGGGCTTGTGACGCAACAACGGCTTACCCGTTGCAAGGTCAGATTTATACTGGAAAATCAACTGATGGCGTTCGACAAATGAATGTGGGTGAACGAACAGTATTGGAACTGGTGAGTTTGTATAAAGGCTCTGGGAGAAATGTCACCACCGATAACTTTTTTACTACTATGGAACTAGCCAGGGTATTGAACTCGTGGGACATGACACTCGTTGGTACAGTGAGGAAAAACAGAAAGTTCCTGCCAAACAATATGCAGCCTGCTAAAGAAGGACCTGTGAATTCAACTAATTTCGCTTATAATCAGGATGCTACAGTCTGTTCATATGTGCCAAAAAAGAACAAATCGGTCGTGCTTCTATCATCCATGCACATGACGGAAGAAATTGAAGATACACATGCAGCCAAGCCAGAGATAATCAAATACTACAATCAAACCAAAGGTGGAGTAGACCTGATGGATAAAATGTTGAGAGAATACACTGTGAAACGACGAACTCTGCGTAGGCCTTTGGCGTTTTTTTACAATGTGATTGACGTCACTGGGTTAGCATCCTATATCATCTACATCACACATAATTCACGATTCAGGACAAAAGATCAGCGCAGAAAGTTCCTGAAAGATCTTGCCCGCCAGTTGTGTATGCCTGCAGTCGAAGCTCGTAGCAAAAATCGAATGATCATCGGAAATTATTTCTTACGAAGTGCAATAGAAATGGTGCTTGGACGGCAAATTATAAGGGAATCAGAAGGAGCACCTAAGCCTCAAGTACTCCATGGTAGTCGTGGAGCCTCTCCTGTCATTGGTAATTGTTATGTCTGCCGAAACCTTGAGCGGAAACAACGTAAAACTAGAAAGTCATGCGTGGTTTTCGTTCAACCCGTTTGCGATGAACATTCGATAATGAAGACCACATGTATGAGTTGTCAAGAAAATCAATGAAGATTAATGCGAGAACTTCCTACAATGTTATTATAGAATGTGAATGAACTATTTTTTAATTTATAAAGAAATGAATTTAATTCATAAAGACATGAAATTTCAATTCAGAGAACATGTTTTCATTCTGTTCCTTGCGTTATGTTTGCACAAAGTACGTATAGGTACAATTGTACCTATGCCGCCTTTTATAGATGTAAGAATAAAATGACCCCATATCTCAGCAGGGGGTGACGATTTTTTTCTCAACCTTTATCTATATCATCTAAAACAAGAATGTAGAGATGTCAAAAAGTTTGAGCGGGCTACGGTTCCTAGAAATGAAATTATCACCATTATAAAATGCAAAAGTTACAATTGTACCTGTTCCGCCTGACAAGGGTTAAGCTCGCTAAATTTGTTAGAAAACATTTTTTCTCGCAAAAACAGATTACGCCATTGTAAAGAACAGAAAAAAAGCTACGAGAAACAATATCGAAAATAATTTTATGAAAAAATATAATTTGACAAATTTCATCTTCAAAAGAGCTGATTAAACGAAATCTGTGAATTTTGGACCCCTGTAGTTTGATAAGCAGAGGTACCAGAGCAAAATCGTTTATAGGATAGAAAGTCACTAACTAGTACTACATTTTAGTGAAATTTTAGAAAGATTGAAGAGGTAAACATTTTTGAGCTGGTACGCTTGAGAAATTTTGCCCCATATATCAAAATCAAGAAATTTTCTAATAGTGTTTCTACTTCGTTTACACGTTGGATTGTCTGATGTCGTCATGAACTGATGAAGAGAATCTTTTGCGATTAATGTTTTTTTTTCCACAGTTATTCCGTCACGGGGATAAAGTGCCACACAAGGAGTATCAGAATTATCCAAACGATCCACATGGCAACCATTCATATTTTCCTCTTGAGAGCGGAGATCTTACTAATGTACGTATGAATTATTAAGAAGGCGAAAAAGGAAACGATATGGATTCTCAAGCCATCATAGCATATTTGAATAATTCATGATTTCTTCTCATATAATTCTACAATTATTCTCTTGTTAACTGCAACTCACGAGCATTGAATGAAGGTTCCATACAGTGTCCTCAGATTTTACTCGCAAACGTTGCACACACAGATGCGACTGTACATCCGTGTGAAGGAAGAGAGAGTATGGTTGCGCGGGCATCCTAGCATGCTTTCTCCTTCGCTCTCCCATCAAATATTCTATGAGCAATAGAGGAGGCATGCTAGGTTGCGCGCGCAACCGTACCTTCCCTTTTTCACACGGATGTACAGTCGCATCTGTGTGTTCAACGGTTGCGAGTCAAATCTGAGGACACTGGTTCCATATTGAAAATAAATTAATGAAACATTTTGAATGAGGTGATTTGACCTACAATGAATTAATCTTCGTTGACTCAAAATAGTTTTTTGCTACTGGGATTCATATCAATTCTACGTCATTATATATTTTATATATTTTAATACGATATTCTAAATGTCACCCGAAGATGTTCATCGGTATCGCAACGGAATTTAACATGTGAGTGAAATGTTACAATTCCACTAAAACGTCAATCTTGTAATTCCTATTCATATCATTCGTTTGAACAATGAACAAAAATAAACATGAACTTATACTCGTTTTGAGTATATTCAAATGAATGCAAGAGAGATATGAATGACAGCTACTTTGTCGTGATTTGAATTCTGTCTTATATTTGTGAGAGTATCATTTATAAGAATAGATACGCATACAAATGGTTTTCTATCAAGTCTCTTTTTCCAAAGGAAATCTTAGATTTACCGAATAGGTAATATTACAAAATGAGTGTTTGTAAGATGTATAATTTTAAAGAAGGAATATTCCTGTTGCTGTAGGAGTATGCTGTTAAAATTTCTTCATTTGCCCTACCTTGCAAAATAGGTGTTATAGGTATTATAATTGTGAGCAACATTCAACAGAATCTCTCAAAAATCATTGTCAATCACTGAAATATGCTTTCAATAATAGCAAAATAAGATTGATTCGGAGATTTGTTGTTTAATTCTTCAAAAAGGAGAATAGTTCTTGAATATTTTGCACGTTGAATATAAATCATAAGAATTTGATGTGACCAGTTATGTCCAACAAAACTCGTATCTTTTTTTCATATACGCGATGGATTTCGAAAATATTTGTAGTATGGTTTGGATCAAATAAACTTCATGAAAACACCTCTTGTACATGAATTGAATTCTCCAAATTCTAGGTTGATGAATATTTTTGCAATCGTGAACATATTCAATGGTATTTTTTTTATATGAAAACTGATTCAAATTTGATTTCCGAACTTTTCGATTCTATTGACAGGAAGGGAAAATGAGAGAATACAAAATTGGCAAGTTGTTACGAGACAGATACGATGAGTATTTTGGTCCATATTACTGGCCTACAATGATCGATGCACGTTCGACGTCTGTACCTAGAACTCAGTTATCTCTCCAACTTGTTCTAGCCGGATTATTCCCACCTGCTAAAGAACAGATTTGGAATCCAAATCTCCCCTGGATTCCTGCAAGAACATCCTTCCTGCCTGCGGAAAATGACTATATTCTATTTCCGACAACTTGTCCACGGTATGTATGTTGGTACTCCATATACACGCTCTGTGATCTTATGTTCCTGAGATTTGAATCATTTATAGAAATGAAGCAAACATTCAAACTCACAAAATCTGATAAATCATTGGTGTTCATCTTTTCGAATTAACTGCTTACAACTGAAAATATAATTCAAAAGATAATATGCAGATGACTGCAAGAATTGGGATCTTTAACAGTTGAGTACTTCGTTATTCGATTACCAGTTCGTTTCAATAAACGATTCAAACTTCAGCAACATTGTGGTGTTTTGGTAATTTTATGCATTCCATCAAAAGAATTTGCTATCACTCACATTCAGTTCTCAGTAGGAATGGCAACTATATACATATATTTTCATGAACAATAAATCTACGAGGTGTGTTCAAAAAGTAAGGTGACTTTTCAAATTTCGCGGGCAACGTACTTTCGATTATCGATTTTTTTGTTTTGTTATGTTGGCACACTCTTCCCGAACATCTGTACCAAGTTTCAAGTGTATAGCATTGTTTGTTCGGTTGTGAGAGGCGTAAAGGTTATAAGTGTTTTGCGTGCTCGGCGATTTCTTGCTATCGAAAAATATGGATCAAAGGATTTGCATCAAATTTTGTGTAAAAAATAAAATAAAGTGCTCCGAAACACTTAGAATGTTGACAGTAGCATACGGTGAAACTGTTCTGAGTAAAAAAAATGTTTACAAGTGGTACAAACTCTTCCAAGATGGCCGGGAAGATGCCAATGACGAGCCTCGCTCTGGACGCCCAAGCATGTCAACAACTGATGAAAACGTTCAAGCAGTGGAGAAAATTGTTTTGGAAAATCGTCGAATCACTATCAGAGAAGTTGCTGAGGATGTTGGTTTATCGCTTGGCTCGTGCCATGGAATTTTTTCTAACGTTTTGGGCATGAGACGTGTGTCAGCGAAGTTTGTTCCGAAATTGCTAAATTTTGACCAAAAGAACCGTCGCATGAGCATCGCTCAAGAACTGTTGAATGATGTCAACGACGACCCAGATTTACTCAAAAGGGTCATAACTGGTGACGAATCATGGGTATATGGTTATGATGTCGAAACCAAAGTCCAATCGTCCCAATGGAAGACCCCAGATGAGCCAAGACCGAAAAAAGCACGCCAAGTTCGATCAAATGTCAAAGTTTTGCTCACTGTTTTCTTCGATTACCATGGCGTGGTGCATCAGGAGTTCTTACCATATGGTCGTACGGTCAATAAACAGTATTATCTTGAAGTTATGCGATGTTTGCGAGAAGCAATACGAAGAAAACGTCCAGAATTGTGGAAAAATAATTCATGGCTTTTGCATCACGATAATGCCCCTGCTCACTCATCTTTGCTTGTGAGAGATTTTTTGGCCAAAAACAACACCACAATCATGCCTCAGCCACCATATTCACCGGATTTGGCCCCATGTGACTTTTTCTTGTTCCCAAAACTAAAAAGACCTATGAAAGGACGGAGATTTGCAACGATTGAAGAGATGAAGACTGCATCGCTGGAAGAGCTCAAGGCTATACCGAAAAGTGCTTATGAGAAGTGCTTTGAGGATTGGAAAAACCGTTGGCATGAGTGTATTGTATCTGAGGGGGATTACTTTGAAGGGGACAACATAAATATTGATAAATAAATAAATATTTTCTCTTAAAAATACAAAGTCACCTTACTTTTTGAACACACCTCGTATAATTCCTTGACCTCATGATTTCACCAATAACAATAATCAATCCTTTTAGCGTGGAAAGATACAAGTAAGTAAGATACAAGCTCATTTCTTGACTGAATCTATGATGCCAATAAATTAAGCCCAAAAAACAATCGTCGACACAATGGAAAAGGCATTGTCTGAAATTAAGATGCAAAGAGATTAAGGTTCTCTTCTTACAGTGATGAGACGGTATTGAATTCACTGTTGCTTTTTGGAAAACAGAGTCAAAATGCTCACTTTTAGTTTTTGCAACATAACTGAAAAACTAAGCGAAATACGGACATGTGGCTGCGAAACTTCTTGGTACGAAATTGAATACCCATGTGTGTATGGACCAATGGCCCAATAATAGACCAAGCTTGGCACAAGACCTGCCGACACTTGTCTTGAACAATTCACCAAACTTGGCCCAGGCTTGGGAATGATAAGATCAGGGCGGGCTCCGGCCAGTGGTTTTGCAGGCCCGGTCCAATTCATTTACCAAGTATCAACCAATGCTTCTTTGATCGCAGATATGGATGAAAAAAGTAATTGATTCATATTTCAGTTCATGACTTTCTCCCTCAGAATACCGTACATGAATTATCATGTGAATCTCAACACGCTTACATTTTCTCCCTGAATCTATGATTTCAATTGCACTTGCTCCTTCACTCAGTTCATCGCTTCTTCACATTTACATTTGAATAAACCTGAAAAGTCACATTGTATTTGCATTTGCAGGTATGTTATGATGTATCAGAAATTTCTTCAACGAGAGGATATAAGGAAAATGGTCAATAAATACAAAAACGTGATGGACTACTTGACGGATCATACCGGAAAAGTTGTAAATTCTACGTCAGCAGTGTATCATTTGTATAACTTATTCAAAGAACAGGTAAATATTTTCCGTATTGCATTTTTGAATCAAGTTTCTCATTGAGTATAGATGGAGTCAATAACCATTTCTCCATTGAAAGAGTTGAAAGCTAAATACATATAAAAGAAGCATCATTCACAAGTATATTATCCCCATGTAACACAGAATATTCTGAGAATAATCTCACAACATCCGTAAAATGTACTCGATCGAATATTCTTACAAAAAGCATAGAAGATTCGTAAATATTCATAGAAGATTCTTAGAACATTTGAATGAGACTGTTTCGAATATTCTAGGAACGTTCGTACAATATGTGTACAAGGTTTGTAGGGAGAATGATGAGCAACGCATGCGCAAGTGTCATAATGGCATGAATTCAGTAATGGCGGATAATATTGTTGACAGGCTACAGACCCTTGGATAATATATTATTTTAATTTGTATTTGGGGAATAATAAATTTATGAAAGGTGGATTTTAATATCGCAAACGTTCTTTGAGTGCCATGTGTGAAAAATAATCCTCAAAAGTGTAACAAGATATTGAGAAATGCCGTATATATTATGATTGCCTGTTGCGATCATAAGTATCTCATCCATCCATGTGAACCCATAATATTGCTAACAATTGATCAGAAAAATTGATTGTGAAGTAGTTTATGGTGACATACAGATATTCATATTGACGGGAATTTTTCCCAAGCAGCAACAGAATTTCAAAGTATATACGGAATAGAAACGTTCGTGGAATTGACGGATGAGATATGAAGGACATATAATGAATGTTCATAGGATGTTCGAATGAGACTGTTTTGAATATACTTAGAACGTACATAGTATATTCGACATGTACGATATACATTCAATCAACGTACTGTCGTATGTTCGATTACATACGTTCGATGAATATGCATAGCACCTATAAAACGGTCTCATTCGAATGTGCATTAAACGTATTTCGAATATTCGAAGAACGTTCATAGTATATTCTGGTGCTGCTTGGGTTATTTCAACAGCATTTTTTTCTAATATTCCCTCAATATTCGTGGCATCATATTCCGAGAATATTTGAAACAGCCTCAGTCAAATATTCTGAGAATGTGTGTGGAATATATTCGCACATGATAAGAATATCCCTAGAATATTCGAATATCCTCAACGTATATTCTTAGAGCATTCTCAGAACGTGCGTGTGCTACCTGGGTTAGGATTTTCTCCATTTCAATGCAAGAGTTGTTATGAAATTTCCAGAACCATAGTTAGAAATTCCTACTATTTGGGTAAGCTAATCAGAATCCAGAACTCTAAATCGCTGTATCTCCATGACGGAAAACACTAGGATGATTCCACTGTTTTCTGTTTCGGAAATCCACCTTTCAATCCAGTGGATAGGATCAAATTAAAAGATGCAGATTGTAGCGTTTTCAAATTATTTGGATTTTAGAAAATCCTGAAAAATGACATCTTGAAAATTGAACCTCAAGTGAAATTTTGTTCCATTTTGACCGTAGAATCCGTCTGTAGAGTACGTTGTTGAAACATATATTCACCCCGTGTATGTATACACTGCAAGAAATTTTCATGTAAGATTCTGCCGTTTATTGTTGGGTATAATAAGACTCGTGTTAAATGGTGTGATATTTCATGGATTTTAGAAATTAAATGCAGAATGTATGCATATTCAGTATATAATGAAGAATTTCCCTCATTTACGGCGGAATTATTCATTGTTTTTTTTTTAAATTTACATTGTCACTAACAACAAAATCACGACTCCTTGATAATTCTATTTGAATACCTAGGTGAATTTGTTAATATTCATGATGTAGTTTCACACGCATTTTTTACAGTGATACTGGAAAAAAACAAAAGACTTTTTAAATATGTGAATGAAATTCGGAAATTCTTCATGAAACTGAAGAAATTTATTAGTAGAATTGAGAAAGTCTACACGGAGAAAAATTGTCTATTATAAATTACTAGACTCGCTAGTATCTCATACAAAAATTTTTGGGCTTCACCAATGTTGACAATAAAATATAGCTTGGCGCAATGTTGACAGACAAGGGTTGGCAATCTATAAATCTTCAATGTTGATTAACAATAAATACAATGTTGCACCGATGTCGATGTTCGACGGATTTCGTTCATCAGCCTATTATTGTGGCACAATTGCGCCAAGCTTGGCTCTTGCTCGGTTCATCCTTGGCCCAACATTGACTAAACGATAGATTCCATTCAACGCCAGGATCATTTAAAATGCGGTTCATAATTGCTCCAAACTTTCGCCTAGTTTCGGTAGAAATTAGCTTTCAATGTAGCACCGATCATTGGTAATAGCATGGCTCAATATTGGCAACCTATATAATATTTTTGCTACGTTACTAATCAAGTGTTTCTTGCGAGTGGTGAAACGCGTATACAAAGAATATATAAGGCTTAAGTAAGTCTTTGGAAGAACCGTCAATCGCTCTTTACTATGAGAGTCACACTAAAGGGCTCCTACCGCTGAGCTAACATACATTGTGTCTACTTCTCATGGAAAAATTTACCGACAAAAGGCGCCGAGTTGTTCACAAGCAAATGAGGGTAAAACAATAAGACTTCGAACAACATATGTCAGAAATTGCGAAATGCGCATACTTTTTATATATTTCTTGGTTAAATATTTTTTACTTTGATCATTGGCGCAGCATTGACAAACAAAGTTTCCAATTGTTTGCCAATGATGGTATACTTCATTGCCATTGTTTCATCGATGATGGGACTTCATTGGAAAAACACGTAGGTGAATCATAAAATGATGTTATCATCCCAGGTTTGCGCCATGCTTGGTTACCACGCCTTGGCCATACTTTATCTACGTTGCAGCATGCCAGCCAATTGTAAATTTCTATATGGGATATTGCGGATATACTTGCATTTTGCAGTTATATACCAAACATTCTTTTCAAAAGTCCCAGACTTTCTAGGAGTTAATTGTAGGATAATGACATTTTATAATAGAAAGTCTGATGCTTTTGATGAGAATGTTTGGTATATAACCTTAAAATGCAAGTATATCCTCAATATATTAACAAGTCTAGTAATTTATGATAGATAATTTTTCTCAGTGTATTCAAAATAATATAAGTTCATAGAATTCAAGAACAGTACCCATGTGAATGATTTTATGAAGTTTTCGTTGAATTTTTCCAACGGTTTATATATAGAAAAGTATACTATGTATGGAGAATGAAATCCATACACTTCATAGATATACCCAAGCAGCAACAGAATTTCAAAGTATATACGAAGTAGAAACGTTCGTAGAATGTACGGATGAGATACGAAGAACACATAATGAATGTTCATAGAATGTTCGAATGAGACTGTTTTAAATATACTTAGAACGTACGCAGTACATTCGAAATCTACGATATACATTCAATCGACGTTCAATTGACGTGCTGTCGTTGATTCGGTTACATACGTTCGATGAATATGCATAGCACCTATAGAACGGTCTCATTCGAATGTGCATAGAACATATTTCGAATATTCGAAGACCGTTCATAGTATATTCTGGTGCTGCTTGGGTAGAGACGCGTATTCAGTGCAATCGAGAACATCGGAATATGGTATGGATAAAACATATACCTCATGTTTGGATGATGTGTGAATAACTTCATGTGGTGCAATTCAAGATATATTAAGATTTTGCAATTCATTGAATTTTACAGGTGGCTCAAAATCTGACGCTACCAAAGTGGACCATCAATGTCTATCCTATTCCAATGAAAGAAATCTTAGCTCTAGACTTCAAATTACGTTCTTATACAGATGATTTGAAACGACTCAATGGAGGTGAGTGAAACATGGAACAATATTTTTATGCACGAGACATAGTATTTGCAGTAAAACAAGATTTCATCCGACTTCAGTAAAGTATTTCACAATTCTAGTTTTTTTCATGTATAACTTCAACGTTACCGATCGCATGCATAAATCACTCTACCTGATCCCAATAACTATTCACGTAAAAACTGTTGTTGATCTCACGCTTGATTTGAAAAAAAAAGTCTAAACCGCATAAGTGTTTCAGTTGTCATATGAACTAATATTCTCGGTCAGATGAGAAAATTTCTCAATAATGCCATCATGATAGTGATATGCATGTGAAGAAATCTTCACATTATGTTGTCAAGGTGTTTCCGTGTGAAGCATTGTTATTAGTGACAAACCGAGGTGATGACACCGTATTCAGGGATGCACGAGACGATATTCTCACCAATACTTTGAAGGTATTGCCTCGGTATCGAGAAATATTGTCAGAAGTGAATATCCTCTCGTTAGTATCGGGATCACCTAATATTCTTAGTAAAAAGAGCGATACTTCACTCTCATATTCTGCAATATCAGTGCAGCGGTATGAGCTGGTCAAATGATCGAGGCAGTTTTTATTGATTGATCAAACCCACAGAGAAAACGGATACTCCAGAGTACGGAAACAAAGTTTTGGAATGTAGGCCTGGTTATACTGGAAATGAAATTCTGGAACGGTTAACGTTTGGACATAAACAGTTGATGTCCGTGAAAAAATGAAATTAGTATATTAGTTTATTCAGGAGTAGGATCTTCGTCTCGGTGATGAACTCTGCGGTACCTCAAGAATAGTATAAGATTTCTTCGGCAAGAATTTATGAAACATTCTCAAATTGTGAAGCAATGATCTTTGATATTTCATGTATTGCGTTACAGATATAGAGATATAAGAATACACGAAAAAAAAGAAATAGTTGCAGCAACTACTTAAATATTCGATTTTCGATCATCTACTTAAGTAGTTGCTGCAGCTGCTTAGTAGTCAGGACAAGTAACTCGATAGTTGCACTAACTCACGTAAATACTTGAGGTATTTTGAATTAGTTGAGACAGCTAACGTGTTACTCGTCCTGAATACTAAGTAGCTGCAGCAACTACTTAAGTAGATGGTCGAAAATCAACTATTTAAGTAGTTGCTGCGACTATTCTTTCTTTTCCGTTTAGAGGAGGTGAGTTGGCCGAAAACGTCCCAGGCAAGTCATACCAAGACTGACAATTGGACCATGACTGGCGTCAAGCTTGGTATGCCAAGTCTCGTTAGCCTAGCCTTGGCCAATGCTTGGCCCACCGTAGCTCACTGAGCGTTGATAGAACCTTAGATACCAATGCTAGGATCGAGCATATTTTGCCATGTTCAATCCAATTTCCGTTAACCAAGTCTCGACTGATGCTTGGCCCGTCACAGTTCACCAACCCTCAATAGCACCTCAGACATCAATGCTATGATCAAGCATATTTCACTGCGTTTGATTTATCTTTCGCCAACTAAGCTTGAATCGACACTTGGCTCGTCATAAGCCGAGATATATACACGGAAAGAAGAAAACAGCACTGGTTACTGTCCATAACAGCAATCACTTGAAAAACAAATGAAAACACGTTTGGATGATAGAGGTTAGCGCGATCACAGTGATGTGTACTGCAGTGAAATTCGTCTATGCTGCTTGGACATTAACGGTTACTGGGAGACGCAGTAATGAACGGCGTGAATTTGATTTTTCATTATTCCTCAATGAATGACTGCGATTCACAGTAACCATTGCTGTTTTCTTTTTTCCGTGTAGCCACATAACGTGGACTTGGAATTTATTCGTATTTCAGAAATTTGAAAGATTATACGCCTCAATGTACGTCAACCCAAATACGGGTATCCTCCCAACGTTTTCCCAGATAGCACAAGAGTCCTAAAAGAGTTCTTTGTGAATCTATTCCATTAATTCTATATCAATCATGGTAACAATATCGATTCAAAACATAAAACCAATATTGAATCTTGATATTGAACCAAGCTTGGATGCCAAGCGTTGAACATTGTTACCATCCCAGACATTGATCTAATTTGGTGCCAATGTTGGTAACCATGCGAGGCCCAATGTTGACTAGCATTGGCTCAAGCTTGGCACCAAGCTTGGTACATTTGTTAATGCATACCTGGGGTGTACCACCGCGTGAAAAGAGAAAGGAATAGAGGAGTTCTGTGACAACTTCACCGATTGGTTATCCAGAGAACTCCTGTATTGTTCTGTCTTTTATCCCATGTTACTTTTCCCCTCACAGATTTCGCTTGACTCCCCCCCCCCCCCCCATATTCTCATATCTCTATGGTTGCAGAGCCCGAATTTCAAATTTAATAAAAAATTCTATTTTTCCGATTGAGAAAAAAATTTTCTTCCGAAATTCGGAATTCTTACTCTATATTGCAATGGACGGGGTATCAAAGGATATAACCTGGGAATTCCAGAACGAATTACGAACGAATTATGAAACATGCTTTACAAATTCAATTCAGAGAAATCTTACAGACAAAATATTCACGCGGATGGTACGCTTGAATCTTCTTATGACCTAAATTGCATTTTCTCTAATAGCAGATGATATTCATATGATATTACTAGGATATTATCCACGATTTTTGAGGAATATTATTGCACCCAGAATAATATTCCTCGAGTAAATCGAATAAATGCCAGAGTTACCATCCGAGCAAAATAACTCGAAACTGGATTTATTTGAAAAACAGAAATTTTCAGGGATGATCTTTCGAAACTTTATCTACGTCTGTATTGAATTAGGATTTTGAATTTCGGAAAATATTTTTTTCTCAAACAAATTTTCGTCGGAAATAAAAATTCGGATTCTCTGCAGACATGAATAAAGTTTCGAAGAATCATCGCTGGAAATTTCAAATGTTTTTATGAATTTAGTTTCGAATATTTTGTCGAATGTATTTGGGAATCTCTGTAGTCGATTCGTAAAACTCGAGACCCGAGGCGATCGATTCAATTTATTTGTAGTTTCAATACTCACGAATTTCCTTACAATACACTGAAATAAATCATAAAGTTGTAACAAAACGAGTCTAGATGAAAATAATTCCTCTCATGTAAACAAATATTCCATTGATTTGATCCCATTTTCATTGGGAAAAAATACTTGAAATGTGTGACTGCAAATATACATTTATTTCCCTGATAAATAAATAAACGTTCCAGCTATAGCGTAATTACAATTTAGTCATGTCGCCGGGGTTATTTTATTGACCATATAAAATGAGATTCAAACATGTTATTCTATGGGAGGAATAATCGCATACCATCAAAGATTTAATATATTCTTGAGATATGTATACTGCACCATTCACATGCATATGATATACATCAAATCTTTGAAGATGAGACCATATACATATGATATATTTAAAAGAAATATGCGACTCTTTTTGAAGATGAATTTTGTCACATCACTGCACAAACTAATGTCTTATTCTAATACGTTCCTGTATTCATTCTTAAAACATTCCGTTCGAATTTCAAACATAACGTTCGAAAAGTGAATACAGAAACGTCTCAAAATGAGATATTAGTTTTGCAGTGATGTATCATTTTGTAATACTTTTTTTTTATTCTTCCCACATGAAGGAGAATCAATACTATTGATGATATTTTCGAGTGTCAAATCTCCATTCTTAATTTTGTTTGAATTCCGAAATGATACCGATGTTAATCTCGTGTTTTCATGCACTCCCAGTATCGACGATATTCTCGAGTATCGAATCTTCGGTCTCAGTATAGTCTCGACTCTAAATCTGAGAGTACCGTCTCGTGATGTCAGGCGATACCGGGACGATAGCGATACTAGTCTCGTGCATTCCTAGTTACTCTTTTTATAACCAACTATCCGAATTGTGATATCTGAAAGAATCACCTAATTAACGGAGAGGCCGCTCACGGAGTTCGCAACCTTACGTGTGGAAGAAACACTCGCACAATTTCATTGATGTTTGAATGACATAACAATAATTTCCCATAGATAGAGCCTGAATTATGTTTATGAATCAATATTTCCATATGCCATTTGTGTTATTTTCATTCAACCGATTCAGTTGCAATTGAGAAAAAAAAAAAATATATATATATATATATACACGCAGAAAACAGATGTGTTGGAAAGTTCCATAATTTATTGAGGATCAGCGCCAGTCTCTGACAGATAGAGTTTCCACTTGAATTTACTTTTAAAAAGTCCCGTAATTAGACGTATTTCTTCAAGGAATAATGGTACTTTTGAAGCCATATTCAGATAAATAATTTCATCCGTCACAGACTAGCGCTGATCCTCAATAAATTCATCATCATCATCATCATCATCATGAAGTAATCAGTCTTACGACGGGTTTGATGAAACCCTCCACCCCTGTCTATTATCCGCCAAATGTTTAATTTCTACATATCTACTACATCCCTTGTCTTGTACGATTCGCTTCATATAACTTGATCTAGGTCTACCTTTACCAGTTTTACCATTCATTTTCCCTTCCAATATTGTTTTCAATAAACTCTCATGCCGTAATGTGTGTCTTACAAGATTGCTTCTCCTTTTCACGATGTGTCTCAAAAGATTTCTTTTTTCATTTATCTGCTCGAGTACTTCTTCATTTTCGACTTTGTCTATCCATTTTATTCTGAGCATCCTCCTATAACAGCACATTTCGAAAGCTTCAAGTCTTCGTTGTTCAGTTTTCCCCATTGTCCAAGTTTCGCAACCATATAATGCTGTGCTCCAAACGTAACTTTTCAATAATTTCTTCCTCACTCCCAAGCTGATATTTTTTGAGCATAATAACTGTTTTTTTTGGTAGAAAGCCTGTTTCTTTTGTGCTATTCTTGCTCACATATCTCTTTCGCTTCTGCCGTTTTCTGTAATTATGCTTCCTAGATATTTGAATTCTTTCACCTGTTCAATTGTCTCGGTATCTATTTTGATTTTCGTTCTTCTAGCTGTTTTCGCTGCTGTACACATCATGAATTTTGTTTTGTCCTTATTTATATGCATACAATAGTTTCCCAATAATATTGTTCTCATAGTGTTGAAAATATTTTCTAACTCAGTACTACTCGTGGCATATATAGCTATGTCATCCGCGAATCTCAACATACTTATATTTTCTCCCTGAATCTGTAATTTCGATTGAATTTCCTCCTTCACTTCTTTCATTGCTTCTTCTATATATAAATTGAAAATCAGTGGCGATAATGAGCATCCTTGTCTCACCCCTCTTCTTATTTGTGCTTCCCCTTCCTGACCCTCTATGTCTATCATTGCACTTTGATTCTCATATAATTCGTATATTATTCTTCTATCTTTATAATTTATTCCCACCTTTTTCAGGATCGCAAACATCTTCTCCCAGTCCACATTATCGAAAGCCTTTTGTATATCTGAAAAACCTATGTACACAGATTTCTTCAGCGCTATCCTTTTCTGTATTACTGCCCCAAGTGCTGAAATTGCTTCTCGCGTTCCCCTATTCTTTCTAAAACCAAACTGATTCTCTGCCAATCTACTCTCTATTTCATTTTCCATCCTCCTGTATATAATTTTGGTCAGTATTTTCGAAGCATGTGAAGTTGAACTGATTGTTCTGTAGTTCTCGCATTTGTCTGCCCCTTGTTTTTTCGGGATAGCGAAAATTTTATTCTTTTGGAAATGTTCCGGTACTTCTCCTTTTTCGTACATATCTCTAATCAATTCAAACAGTGCGTCACGAGTTCCTTCACTGGAGGCTTTTATACGGTCTGCACTTCTGCCATCTATGCCTGGCGCTTCATTATTTTTCAATTCTTCCAAAGCCTTGTCGAATTCTGATCTCAATATCGAATCTCCCAATTCTTCCTCATCTACATCCTCCTCCTTCTCTAAAAGTGCTATATCATCGTTTCCTCTATAGAAGTCTTCCAGATGATTGATCCACTGTTCTATTTTCTCTTCCGTTTTTATCAATTGTCGTCCTAGAGAGTTTCTAATCTTATTGCTTCTAGATTCCATTTGTCCGAAAAATCTTTTGATAATCCTATATGCTTCATCTATTTTTCCTAAATGCAATCTTATTTCTATTTCCTGACATTTCTCTTCTAACCACTGTTCTTTTGCTTTCCTTGATTCTCTTATTATTTTATTTCTCAATGATTTGTATCGTCGCTGGCCTTCTTGGCTATCATTATTCTTGTATTTTCTTCTTTTATTTATCAATTCTAAAATTTCTCCCGTTATCCATGGGTTTTTAGGTTCTACCCCATTATTCTTCAAAATCTTATCGGCACATTCTCCTATCTTCCCCTTCATCTTTGTCCATCTCCTCTCTATTCCCAAGTCTTTCTCTTTTTGATCTCCCAATTTTTCATCCAACATTTTCTCGAATGCCTCATGCGTTTGTTTTTGCTTGAGGTTCTTCAAATTCCATCTTTTCTGCATTTTCCTTTTCTCCTTCAGAGATTTGAATTTCAGAGAACATTTCATCATCAACATATTATGATCACTATCTATATCTGCACTGGGATAAGTTTTACAGTTTTTCACTTGGTTTCTAAATCTTTGTTTCACTAATATGTAATCAATTTGGTATCTTGCTGTACCTCCCGGCGTTTTCCAAATGTAGATTCTTCTTGGATGATTTTCAAATAACGTGTTTGTGATAACGATCTTATGGTTTTCACAAAATTCGACTAAACGTTGTCCTCTATCGTTCCTCCTCCCTAACGCAAAATCTCCTACTATGTTGCCCTCTTTTCCTTGTCCTACTACCGCATTCCAATCACCCATCACTATCAAATTCTCTCACTTCTCCTATTTCTTCGTACGTTTTTTCAATATCTCCCTCCGAATATGCAGATGTGGGCATGGATACTTGGACTATGACTGTGTCTACCGGTTTTGTTCTGATTCTAACCATCATCACACATTCATTATGTTGCAAATAATTTTCTATTCTATTTCCTACTCTTTTATGCATTACAATTCCTACACCTGCTTGACCGTTCTTTGATCCTGTATGAATTATTCTATAATCCCCACTCCAGAAATCGCCCTCTTTAGGCCATCTCATTTCGCTAATCCCCATTACGTCTATATTCAACCTATTCATTTCTCATTTCAAATTATCTAATTTTCCCGCTTGCCTCAGTGATCTAACATTCCACGCTCCGACTCGGAGAATGTTGTTTTTTTTCCCTATTCTATTCTTCGGTTTTCGTTCTCTGCTGATGAAGCTTCCTCGAGCAGCTTCCACCCGGGGTTCCGAACGGGAGACTAGTTTACCTCCGGAATATTTCACCCGAGAAAGCACCATCTTATACTTATTAATTTGTTCGTTTGCGTTTGTCTCACGAGTATAATATTCCAGGTTTGGAAAAGGTTTCATTTCCTCGGGAAGTATTGAAACATGTCAAGGAAGGTAGTTCCCCCTCGCTTTCCTTCGGTTTTTGCCGATGTTTCTGGCATTAGGATGATTTTGTTCCTCTCAGTTTGTATTCTTTCTCTTGAGTAGTACATTCCACTCAAAAAAAAGATCCAACTCTGAGATACTTATCCTCTCCACCACGTAAAGGAACCAGATACTACCAGGGATGGATAAAAAGGATATCAAGGACAGGTATCATGAATATCCCCCTGGAAGACCTGCAATCATCCACGGGGAGGCCTCAATAAATCATGGGAATTTTAAAAATATATTTGTCTACGTGTATATATGTATATATATATGTATATACTCATTTTCATTCAGTCCAATAGAAACAGACAAAATCTATGCAGGAATTATTGATTATGCATATAATTCCGCCTCTGCTAATAGAAATTAATATTTGAAGACAAAGCGACGGTCGTGAGATTTTCTTATGACTCTACTCAGTGAATCATTGATACTCCGGTGAAATACGGAAACTTCTTTGGCCCCTCTAAGGATTCAACCCAAGCAAACAAGAGGATTTCAAAGTATATACGAAATAGAAGCATTCGTAGAATGTAAGAATGACATACGAAGAACATATAATGAACGTTCATAGAATGTTCGAATGAGACTGTTTCGAATATACTTAGAACGTACGAAATGTACGATATTCATTCAATCAACGTTCAATTAACGTATCGTCGTATATTCGATTACATACGTTCGATGAATATGCATAGCACCTATGAAACGGTCTCATTCGAATGTGCATAGAAAATATTTCGAATATTCGAAGAACGTTCATAGTATATTCTGGTGCTGCTTGGGAATGGATATTATATATAAAGAAAGAGAAAATACTATCATATTCAATAAAGAAGATGTGTCGAATAATAATGATAAAACTGAAATAATAACAGATTCCGTTAAAATGGCCCACTTTCATCTTTTCCGACATATATAACTCAAATATCTGATTCTGACCACGATAGTCTAGGGAGTACTCATCCCAGTATCTTATAGAGTTCAACGTCGTCAAGACTTCACTAAATTTTGAATGATAGGTGAATAGGTGAATCATTCACAATTTGAAATTTTATTTTCCATTCAGTTGATAATTTCCATGGAGATATGATCCTTCAATATTTTTGCCATTGGATAATAGCGCGTTGTGTCACGACACAGCAGTCCATATGTTTGATGTCTGTGGCCAAAGTTCACTGTGGAGTGACTGACGACGTTCAATGCAGAGTCGAAAGCACGGTTGGTTTCTTGGAAATAGTAGGGGAGAGTGGTTTAACTCGGATCATGTTCTAAGTCGCACCCCCTTATGTTTCTTGAAGATTTCAAACTCAATCAGCTTGCCCGATGCATCCCTAGATACATTATTTGGTACTGATCATTTGTCCGCAAGTTGACGAATATCAATTCATATCACGATTTTTTACAAACAATAATGTGTGTACAGCATCGCTGCAAAAAAGTTTCTATTTCCGAAAAATCCGTGAAAATTGTGTTTTTTACTATCGATTCGAATAGAGTGTTGAATGTTTTCAAATCAGTATTCATCACTCTTTTTGGGGATATATTCATTTCAGTGATTCATTCTGTAAGTTCAGTGATATTTGAAGCAAAATTCGGAGAGAACCTCTGTTCCAACTCGGACCGCCAACAGTGGTTCCAACTCGGACCCCTATTTTTTCGCATTTTTCATCATATCAAAACGCAAATGTGTTAAGGTAAGAGCATCAACAGTCGGTAGTCGGCGAATGCTCTAGAAGTTTAGACTATCTAGTGAACTTCACTTTCTCTGTTGAAAATTTTGGAACAATTCGGGAAAAAGTAGGACGAAAACCGCCACAAAATGGAAAGACCCGAATGTTTTGTCCGTTTCGAGGCGATTTTTATTCCGGTTTCTTTATGAATTTTTTCGACATTTTCAACAGGATTAAGACGATATTAGCATCAGTACACGGAAAAAAATTTACTGTTGCTGCAATAGGGAAAAATCCTGTTACAGCAACGGGAATTTCCTGCCGCTGCAACAGGAGGCAGCCATGTTGCAGCAATAGGAGTAGTTTTGTAGCTGCGGCGATGTTACAAAATCTTTCATTATGGGATAAATAGGCTTTGTAAAATGAATAAAATACATAGCTTTTATTGACTTTTTTCATGACCTCATTAAACTCTCAAATGTTCCAATATTGAATTACAGTGAACGTCTTGTCGCAATGTAATCTAATCCCTTTTTTCTCACAAGAAGACAAGGCCCAATATGAGGTAACAGGTTTTGTTTGTTCACATAATTACGATTATTATCAATTCGAACATTCCACGCATGGTAATGTTGATCAACACAGTAGGTATATAATTCAAAACAAAGTAAACATCATTTGCTAAGTTGTGAATTTTATAAATTTTCCCAAATTGAGGTCCTTAGTGTTCATCAATATCTACTACTACTACAGATATCTAATTGATATCTATATCTATCATATTCGATGTATTTCAAAGCTCGGATATCGGATATTTTAGTATTAGGGAAGTATTTCATTTTGTCTCCGTCACATTCTCCGCATTTTTCTTTGATAATATTATTTCCAAAGTTTTTGGAAATCGATACATGAATCATTCTTAATTGGTCTTGAATAGCTATAGTGACTAATAAATTTTTGGTAGAAGATGTCGTCACTGCAGGCATTCTTATAACTTTTTTTTTGACTCACATCTCATGCACCAAAAGTGAACTGCAGGTCCATTTTGAAGCATAAGTACGTCGTAATGAATCATAAAGTGCAATTTAAAAGTTAAATTTACTATTGAGTCGCAACAACAGTAGTAATCCTGTTGCTGCCTCCTGTTGCAACTGCAGGAAAATCCTGTTCCTGCAACATGACTGCCTCCTGTTGCAGCAACAGTAAATTTTTTTCCGTGTATGAACTCTCTCTACCTATTTCACGATTACGTCTCTTCTTAAACAATGATATGAGTTATCGACGCTAGAATTCCTAAGTCAAATACGACAGATTCATCAGATTCAGAATAATTTTTCTCACCAGTTTTTTCTTGTTGAATGTCAGTTTCCTCTCTATTTCGACGATGATGTATATTATTTTTCTTAGTGAGAATTGTGACCAACATGTGCATTAAAACTGGTTTCTTTTTTCATCACAAATCACTGCTGTCTATGAATTATTGAAAAAAACCACACGCATACTTTCAAAAGTTCGAAATTTGCAATGAAAAGCTCAAAAAATGGGCGGTCCGAGTTGGAACAGGGAGTGGTCCGAGTTCGAACCATTGTTTCTATTCAGACGATTTATCGCCATTTCTTATTTCCAGCCACAACTCAGAAACGATAAGAGATAGGTCAAAAGCTTTTTGGACAACTTTGAGAAACTAAAAAATCTTATCAACGGCATATAATACAAGCCGATCGGTCAACATTGGAGAGTTTGATGCAACAAGAAGGAAAGGGGGTCCGAGTTAGGCGACTCTTCCTTAACCCGAGCAGCACCAGAATATACTATGAACGTTCTTCGAATGTTCGAAATATGTTCTATGCACATTCGAATGAGACCGTTTCATAGGTGCGATGCATATTCATCGAACGTATGTAATCGAACATACGACGGTACGTTAGTTGAACGTCGATTGAATGAATATCGTACATTTCGTACGTTGTAAGTATATTTGAAACAGTTTCATTTGAACATTCTATGAACGTTCATTATATGTTTTTCGTATCTCATTCTTACATTCTACGAACGTTTCTATTTCGTATATACTTTGAAATTGGTGATTGGCATGCAAGGCTCATTTTTTGGAAACTGCGAAATATTCCAATTTTGAATAACTTTGTTGAGGTGGATATTAGGGTGGAGCAAATTTGGTCGAAATTCGAATTTAAGTATTTTATAGCACGGAAAATGTGTTTTCCAGCCTTGGTGTTCAGAGTGCAAGAGTAAATTTTTTCTATTGTCCCAATTGCTTCGGATATTTGGGAATTTTGTGGGAAATATCACTTACAACCCCTTGTTGAACGCACTTAGATGCGATGGCAAACAAAATTCTTTTCCCTATGAACCTATGTTGTGAAGAGTGATTAAGATGATACTAGCAGCGTTGCAGCAGACAAGTCGTTCATGACAAACTACGGGCAAATGCGTCATATTCATTCAAACATCGCTCTGTACAGCACCTACTTGCATCAGAGAAGTGCTGCACAGAGCGATATTTTGATAATGATGAAGCACTTGGACCTAGCTTGTCATAAACGATTTGGCTGCTGCCACGCCGCTAATATCTCCTCAATGAATATGCGAAGAAGACTCGAACATTTCTTTAGGTTTTTTGGTAAATTCCAGTTTGTATCACATATGATACCTCCAGCACCGGAATTAGAAATTTTGTTTCCCTCTTCAATGAACGTGTGATAGAAAATAAACACTAGGCCGCCGCCTATTACTCATCCTTTTTTATTCATGTGTTGGCAATTTCTAAATCCGGCTCTAGATACATCATGCAATGAGGGCATAACCAACATTTATTTCAAAAATGATATTTTTTTGGAACAGCATATTGTTCATCAAGGGGGAAAAGTACGTCCTTCAGGATGAGTGTGAATTTGGCTTCCTCCGAGTTGGAGATGAACAGAAATGATCACATAAGTCAGAATCACAGTGTCTCCGCAAGGTGAATACACTATTCTTTTGCACATCTGCACATATGTACGCAAATATTGGTTTTATGGAAAAATTATTTCAACAAAACTTTTCTTATTCTGTGAAAAATAATCTGTACAAAGTTTTTTGTTTCATAGAATAAAGGAACCTCTCTTGTTCGAAGGACAATTTTTATTCAAAGTGAATGGTTTATCCATAAAAACATTATGAACAATGAATTTATTTGTAAAGAAAACAAATAACGAATCTTGCGAAAATAGTTCAATATTTGAATTCCCTAACTCAAAAAACATAAGCACGCATTGGAAAATCAAATGAATACAATCTTTCCTATGGACTCCAATATTCAGCCGGTAACACTACGCGAAATGATGAAAAGTTCTCGTTGCGCGTTCATATTACAATCGCTGTATTTTCAAAACTAATAGTTCAATCGATCTAAAAATTTCCACAAAGTTTCTCCATACACTAACGAACAACTTTGTCGCTGGAAGTTTTTGGTAGCTCATACTTCCCCCGACACTTCTTCAACGCAAAGCATGAAAAACATGGTTTTCACTTCGGATTGAAAAATTTAGAATTTTTTATCAACTTTCACAAATTTTTCCAACATATACGTCATCAGGAAAGTATTACGATTCGGATTACGCAGGATTCATTACGATATATGAAAAAATGGCCGAGTTACGACGAGTTTAATGTTGAAAAACATTGATTCTCGATTTAAAAAAATAGGTGCTTTTTATTTTTTTTCTTGAAAACTATCGACCATAGAAAAAAATTGTAAACGGAGACTCAGATTGATTTTTCAAGCCCTATCACCCAGTATTTTTAGATTTTCAAAATTCCGATTCTTTTTCGAACCTTCACGTGGTGGCTTGGACAATACTTTTAACGCTTTTCAAAGGCATCGTCGGTTATGCTTTCCGTGGGCTCAATTGTGCTCCACGCACGCGATACGGTATCGTGCTCTCACCATTACGTCGCATGGCGAAACGTGTTTGGGGAGACAAATATTTTACAACGCAACATTTGGATTGCCGTATTGCGGCGCGCGTGTGACTTCCAACACGAGTGTAGCCACAAGAAACTTCATATCTCGAAAACTATGATATTCACTATTATGGAAAGAAATGCTAAATTTTCGTCATGGTTCACAGATCGTTCTGTCAGAATACAAAGAAAATCAAAGTTACCTGTTATTGAAAAATTTCAGTTTTCATTGGAGAAATTTTCAATGAACGCTAAATATATTAATTATGAAACTTGAATTGAAAACTAGGGGACAAATGTTAACTTTCATGTTTTTGAAAGTTTCCGATGTTTCAAAAATTTCAAGTAACAAGCGCTCGAAACTCAGATTTCAAAAACATCAGATTTCCGAGCAATCATGTTTTCGGAGAAAAAGCCTTCAAAACCCAAAAACATATATCAAATGTTTTCCGACCGAAAATCGGAAAAAATCACTCCATTGAATTCTAAAATGTGGGTGTGAAATATTTCGTGATTCTGAATCACTCACGCGAAATGTAGGAATTGTGCGACTTTGCGGAAACTATTTGTTTCAAATGATGAACTTTCTCTTCGATTTTCGGTCAAAAAAATTGGATTCTTTGGCCGGAAACCGAAAAGTGGGTTCATGGCCGAAAATTGTCGGAAACCAAAACCAAATTTTGTTCGATCTCTCAAATCATCTCTTCCTACATATAAGTTGTAAGAGTACAGATTAATGAACTCCTAAACGACATGTAGTCGGAATATGTGATTAGCATCATTTGTATAAAATCCATACACCTATGTAAAGCCACATGATTTTTTCAGGGATGGTCATACGAAAAATGACAGATGATATCAAAGCTCTCCGCATGGGAAATCCGGAGGTACAAGGAAGAAAAGCGTTCTTTTTCTCTGCTCATGAAGTAAATGTGGCAGGTCTGGTCATGGCTCTTGGAACAGGGGAACCGGCAATTCCAGCTTATGGTTCCACAATTATCATCGAAACTCATACAGATGAAAATGAAAAATATTATGTTCGCGTAAGTAAAGTTTCATCATGCATTTAAAGCAACTTTCAGGAATGTCAGAATTCTAAAACATTCAGTATTCGTCATTTATATGGATATTATCAGACATTATTCTATCGTGACAAGAAGCGCGTTTCTGAAAGAGAGGCGCCACTCGAGATACAATCCTTGTGGCCCCTGCCTTGGGCCAATACGAACTTGGAAACATAGACCAGAGCAGAGACAGGTTTTGGCAAAATTTGACCACTCCGTCCGTCCAGAGTACACAGAGTTTGACCTTTCCTTCCGTCGTCTGCTTTCTTCTTCATCTCCGTGGTCCGTTCGTCAACTCATTGACATCCAATCTCGTTGGTTTTTAGGCTGCCAGTGGTCGGTGCCGTTGAGCAATAGTGATGACCAATCGAAGGGTGCTTTCGTCCACCTGGGGGTGTTGATCCACCCAGCCGTATCTGATCAGGCTCCTCGTCCAGAGAAAACCTTCGTGATGGACTCTGAGGCTAGGGTGGTCCTAGTAATTTTCTAGGATCGGTGAAATCGGATCAGCGGATGACTCCAGGGCTCGTTTCCCGTGCTCAGGAGCATTATTGACGTTCACTGAGCTGAATTTACTGTGAGGGGTGGCAGTTGTGATGAGGGGGAAGCTGCATGCTGGGCTAGAAAGGCTGAGTCTTATGCTGTGCAGGTGGTGGTAATTTCACTGACGATCCAGTCCAGTAGTTCCAGATCCGAAACGCCGACCCTTATTCATACAGACACATGTATATACTGTTACGTCTGTCTAGGTGTTTCCACACGACGTACGTTTGCGGCAGCGGTACTCTGATGCGCCTCGCAGGATACCACTGCGCAGATTGTTTATTTGTTCAATATCCTGTGCTATGGTATTCTGCGACGTGCATCGAAGTACCGCTGCTGCAACCGCACGTTGTGTAGAAGCACCTTATGGCGCCTCCTGGGCCAAGCTAGTCTTCTTGGTGCGTCATTATTGGTATGGGGGGACCTCGGGAAGAAGTGAAATGCATGAACAAAACAAATTGAGTGCTATAGTGTGCCCCCCGAGGGACTTCGCTGAACAAACGTCGTCGCATCCTTCTATCCCTTCCTACTGAGAAACTCGACCCACACTCTCATGATAGGTGGCGGCCATTTTCCTTTGTGCGTGATTTGTCACATCACAATACAAACAGAATCACTGTATATGTTTGGTTCCAAGTTTGGTGCATAGGTTTATTTAACACGGTATGATTTTCGCTCGTGTCGATTACAGTTTCTTAAAAATCTAAAGAATTCGTCTTTGGAAAGAGAACGTGTTGATTCAAATTGCGGCTCTGAAGTTTTCAAGAATGGGCTTCATTCGAAGAGAAGGTTTCATGGTAAATTCTCTACCCTCGTCCCCTTCGAAAAGAGCAAGATTGTACCGTCTCCGATTCAACTCCACAATTCTCAAGCTAATCTGAATTTGCATTCTAACAACAGACTTGAATATCTTCACTCTTGAAAAGCCGAACCAAGCTGCTCTGATGGAAATTATTCTACACATTCTTCAGGCCTCGCAAGGTCTTACTGGGCCATTGTGGAGGAATTTCAAGGCCTGATGAAGCTTCATAATGGTCTAAAGAACTGCTTGCCTTTTCTACTATGGTGATACTTGAAATTCAGCTAGGACCGCGGTAATAATGAAACAAGCTGTGTATGCGTCAGTATGGGGCCAAGTTTCAATTTTCACATGAGCATATATATGCAGGATGTTTCAGAATTCATAATTCACATTTCTGTGGCATATTCTGCAGCCAAAATGCAATGATTCCCCGTATGAAAAAAATTTTATTGAGGCTTAGTTTTTGAGATATGAGCATTTAACATTTTTTTTCGAATTCAAATCACTCAAAAACACTATATACCAGATACCTGAACTTGAAGTCAAACGCCAAGTTGGAAAACGGCGAATGTTTGGAGAAAAATTGAACTATCCTATTATTGTTTGTTTTGGAGCTATGATATTTCGAAGTTGTTGAATGCTGGTTGGCTAAGAGCTAAGAAATTCAAATTCTCGGGAATGCAGTATAATTTAATATCAACTCAAAAACGCGTGGTTTGTAGTTTCAATTTGAATGATTTCATCTGAATATCTTCAGCATATGTCTCAAGTTCCACGGGGTGGCAAAAACTGTGACTTTGCGTAGGAATTCGTAGTTTTCATGCAATGCGCTTGATATTTGCGTAATGTCGTGAAAAGTTAGATGAGGTTCCAATGATTTCCCACGTCGACGGATCCTTTTTGTTTTTGATACCCTGCGCAATCACTGCTTGAGGTGAATAACACATGATATTTTGAATGACGAATGGATATCAAAATAATACGTGAGAGATATTCAAATGATATCCGCGTTGAACTCTGTTATATAATCCAGTCTCTCAACAACCCCTATAATTCATTTTAAATTCAATGTCTGAAATATAATGAAAAAGTTTTATGGTGGATTTGAACTGATGAATGAGAAGGAATTAGTTTCAGAATTTAAATTGATTCTGTGTGAAGTTTTAATGCTACGTGATGCGAAGGATGATATTATTCACCTGAGATTTTCCTAATCAAAAATATTTTTCTCTTCCAGGTTCTCTTGTGGACAGGAGTGACAGAAGAATTGATAATTCAAAAAATTCCTCTTTGTGAAGAATATTGCCCGTTCGATAAATTTTTAGGACTTCTACGAAATGTGATTCCTGGTGATGAAGATTATAATTGTGGTGTTCCGAAAGAAAATGAAAAAGAAACGACTTTCCAGTATTCTTCGGCGATAAACTTCACGAATGATCAAATTCGGTATTATTTGTTTGGGTTGATGTTGATAGTGTGGAGTTTTCAACACGCATTATATTTGAGATGATTCATTCATTGTAAAATTTGAATGGACGCATAAAATGTGTCCTAGTGAGTTAATATTGAGTCCATCTCGATATTATAAACATTACGTATAGCCTACACGAAGAGAATTAAATAATACTCATAACGATGTGAACATGGTGCTCATTAGGTTGCCGTCATAAACAATCGCATTCAATTCATACTACTGGGTCCGAAAAATAAGGTGGCATTTGACATATATTTGGAGAAGTGCTCTCATTTTTAGGCTAGTAAGACTGTCTTTGATATTCATGCCAAGAGTCACATCAAAATATTCATTAAAGTTCGAGATACGCTTCGTTTTGTACACTGAGAGAAAGGTGCCTAGTTGGGACAACTAAATGTTAGTTGTCGCAGCTAGATTTTTATTTACGCTAGCTAGACTCTAGTTGGGGTAAATAAAAGGCTAACTGTCTGAAATATGAATAAACCGGTTTATTCAATGGAAATAAAAAATATAGTTGTGATAAATAAAATTTAGCTAGCACAACTCAATTTTTATTTACGGTTACTCAAGTTCCTAGCGGTCGAATATTTGAATAGACCCTTTTTCTCAGTGTAAGCTGCTGAAAGTGAATGTTTCGATTTTTATAATCTCTGCATTTGTTGAGCAAAGAATTTGTATTAAATTTTGTTTGCGAAATGAATTTTCTGCTGCTGATTTGTTGAGAATGGCGCAGAAAGTCTTTGATGATGAGGCTATGTCGGAAAAAAGTGTTTACAAGTGATATAAAGAGTTCCAAGAAGGTTGAGAACGTGTCGAAGACGAAAAACGGCCCGGTCGACCATCATCAACTTCAACTGACGAAGTTCACGTCCAAAAAATTGAAGATTTGGTGCTTGTAAAACGTCGATCAACAATTGGAGATCTTGCTAATGATATTGGCATTTCAAAAGGATCAGTCAATACCATTTTCAACTCTTGGTTTTTGCACCACGACAATGCACTGGCTCACACTGCATTGATTCTTCGTGACTATTTCGCAAAAAACTCAACCCAAATCGTTCCACGACCACCATATTCACCTGCTCCAGCACCGTGCGATTTCTGGCCATTCAACAAACTCAAAAGACTGCTCCAGGGACATCGTTTGGAGTCGATAGAGGAGATCCAAGCCGAATCGAAGAGAGAGCTGAAGGCCATCCCGGGAACCGACTTTAATAACTGTTTTGAAGATTGGAAAATGCGTTGGCATAAGTGCATCGTATTCGAGGGGGGTTACTTTGAGGGCGATGAAGTTCATTTGGGAGAATGAATAAAGATTTTTGAAAATAAATGCCATGTCGTCTTATTTTTTGGACAAAGTAGTATACATTACTTGTCATTACTTGTTTTTAAGACAGTTAGCGTTACGATTTACTCCCCTTCAAATATATAACATCGGAATAATGATTTGAATCCTCTTTATGTCAAGACTTGAATAATTGATTGAAATTGATGGAGCCATAATTGTCATGGCATCATAATGATTCAGTTTCATCCATCGCAATTCTTCTTCCAATTCACGGAACGAGGTAGATGACTTTATAAAATAATTTTTCTTCCCCACTTCGTATCTATTCACATACATTCCGTGATTTGAACTATTACACATTGGCTGTTGACTAGTGATATTACTAATTCAAATACAGTATTGCTGGAATATGTGAATATTGTGAATCATTATGCAAGATTGCATCGCCATCTAACAAGTATAAAAATACTTTACTCAAAAATCCCCAGAATATATATCAGATATTCAATAGAAAAGAAGTTTCCTAACAGTATTATTGGTTTTTTCTTTGGAGGAGGATCAAATTTTTCTACCCCAAGCTATCAGGTTTTTTATTCAAAGAAAATTATCCCAAGTTCAGGAAAAGGAACTTGAAACATTCAGATGAAACATGTAGATTTGCATTTTTCCTTGATGGCATCTTCAGAAAGTACTGTAAATCTTAGAATTTCAGACAGCCGAATTTCGGGAGAGAAAATGTGATGAGAAATAGCGGAAACTCAACGAAAATAGGAGAAAATCTTATCAGCGGATCAAATGAAAAGTAACAAATTGCTCTTTCTTGCTAACAACGCTCTGAACCATAACCATGTTCAGCACTATGAAGAATAGTAATTTGGTGACAGATATTTCAAAATTGTAATGAGTCCCATTCAGAATTGAAGTGAGTACGATGAACTGTTTAGGTTACCATGGAAATGATAGGTTAACATCGTAATGATCGCTGAATCGTGACTCATCACTCATTTCCGATCCTAAGGTCGCAATGAGAAATATGGCGAATGGTAATCAGTCCCATATACTTTTCTCCGTGTAGTATACTTTTTGTTGAGAATAGTGTCAATTAGGATGGTTCTTGCGCCAAAATGTTTGTCTTGATGAGGACATCGGTATCCCTTTTGCAGGTAGAAATTGTATTGGGAATTTTGAAAGTATGAGCAAAAAAATGATTATGTGAATATTGATCATGTATCGTTAAGGATAATTTTAGATAGGGTTTGTCACTACTTTTTGCAAATCTCTCATGTAGATGAGAGGATCAAGATGTATAATTTTTGTGTAAATCACATAAGAGATTTAGGTGCTACAGAGGAAACAAGAATCTGATACTGAATATTCTATGGTGTAGGATGATTTCCATCAAAATAAATGAATTGGGATGATCCTCGTCGCGAAATGTTTGTCTTGATGAGAAGAATCAACTAATTTTTCAGAAAATATGGAGGAGAAATAGAATTTGGTTAATTTTGTATTTGTTCGGAGCCTCAAACGTGATAGAAGCATGGAAATAAAGTATGGTCCTCCATACAGGTTTTTATTATCTCTTGGAGATGAGAAAATTCACAATGGCATACAGGTGACATCTCTAAACACAGCGTGAAGTCAGATTTAGTCTTAGACCTGAACGCAAAAGATAAATAATCCATACTTATAATACTCGATAAAAGTGATAAGATCTTATGTTTGAAAATGCTAATGCAACAAATATTGGGACTATTTCAATATTTTTGTCACAACGCGATTTCTATCATTTGCTGCTAAATATAAGAATATACACAACTAATGATATTCAGAAATGTTCATACTGATTGAGATATGATTGATTGTGATCGTACAATGTCACCTTTTTAATTCTGTGTTGGTTTTTCCAACATTTTGATTTCGAGTGATTTGGTTAATCAATACATGAATGGAAATATCAATTTTTCTTATGATAAATGTACATGCAAAAACTGAATAATGAATATTCACTGTACTACGTTTTGATGTTCCCCAAAAGTCCCATTTTCTGTGGCTAATCTCACGGAAAAAAAACTGTTTCCCGATGAGAAATTATCATAATTTTTCAAAGGAATCGAAACATCTTGAGATTTTTCATAAACATTTCAGCACTACAAATATTTGAGAGATTTATGACAAGTTAGAAACAATTCTGAGTTCATATGACAACAAAAAGTGGCCAACTTATATAGGAATTATATACAAATTTGGTCATCATCTACTCTCTGATTCCGATAGCTATGTAGCAGAGAAAATGTGACACATTGGGAATTTTATTTCGAATTTGTGAGTATTCACTTGAATATAATATATTATAACAGAAATCAAGCAGCATCTGTGGACAAGTTGATTTCCTGATTATTTATTAATTTTAAGAGTTAGGATCATAGGCTTAGATTTTCAAAGATTCTCTTGATTTAATTCTAATACTAGTATATATTCGTTTTTGGTATACTCCAAACCCAAAGTTATATAATTCAAAAAAATATTGAATGATTGAGAACGCCTTTGGTCTAAAATGAACGTCTTAGAGAATGGAAAGTATTGTTGTTAAACAATCATGTTTTTGAATTAATTTTTATTTTCATATGGAATGAATGAGATGTTATTCACATGTATAAGTATTTGAAATAAATATATGAGTTATAATGAGATATACGTTCAAGATGAATGTATGTGTATGTATTATGACATCAATGCATTTGAATTTTATATTCTTTCCCTAACGTCGTGCGCAAAGTGCCTACTCTACACACTGTTTCGTGTGTGCAAAGTGCCACATTCCTGCACGGTCGAGAGCGTATAGTAATGTTACCTCATCTCACTTCCCCGCACGGCTGTTAGGAATAGTATATTACACACCCAGGGCAGTAAAATGAGAAATGGCTGTGATCACATGTAATTGTCGGCCGAGACGAAGCTCAGCCCGACAAACATGTGATCTTAGCCTCTCTTCTTTACTGCCCGAGGTGTGTATACTATTTTTCTCTCCGACGGAGCCGGAGTTACTTTACCGCACGCTTATTGCTTTACCGCACTGGTCTGACTGCCGTGTGGGAATCACTCACTTTGCGCACGCAACACAGGCTTGGAAAATCTAATTTTGCACACGCTGTTAGGAAAAAATAGTATGTGCAACTCGTGCGTAAAATCCGTGATACCCGTACTTCTGCAAAGCCAGTCGCCCTCGATCCGCTCGGGCAACAGGCTTCGCAAGGGTACGGGGATCACCCACTCCACGCACTTGTTGCTCAATGTACTATTTTCTACATCTTTGAAACATGTTCAAAGTACATTCAACTGAAATACAGAAGATACTGTGGTTTACTTCAGTGAACTTGGAAGAATAAAATTCCATGAATCAATTTTGTTATGTATACCATGGAGCCTTCCGAAGTAGCTGATCCAAGTGATTCGGATCACTTTTCAAGCAATTCGATTGATTGGAAAGTAATCCGGATCATTCGGATCAGCTACTTCGGAAGGCTCTCATGTATTCTGAGGGAAGAATCAAAGTGCTTACTTCGCACACTGTTTTGCGTGTGCAAAGTGGCATATTCCCGCATGGTTTCTCCACGTCACTTTTCCGCACGTTGTTAAGGAATAGTACATTGTGCAACAAGTGCCTGGAGTGGGTGATTCCTGCATCACCGATTTTATGCACGAGCTGCACATACCATTTTTCCCAACAGCCGTGCGGAAAAGTGAAATTAGGTAACATTCCTGCACGCTCTCGACCGTGCGAGAATGTGGCACTTTGCAACACGCAAAACAGTGTATAAAGTACGCACTTTGCGCACGGCCTGAGGAAAAATAGTCCCAGACAGCACACTTGTTCCTTCGGACTCCTCGAAGAATCCAGATTTAAGGAGACTTTGAGAATTCTCATTTTTGAATTCAAACCGAGCTCTGATAGAATACATCCTGTGCTATAAGAGTCCATGGAGAAATCAGTGGGAGTTCCAAACGAACGCCCGTTATGCGAGTAAAAGTGAACTCCTATGGAAATTCACGAAGAGTGCTGTTTTTCTTCTCAAAAATTCATGTTGAGCTCCTTGAGTTGAACCAATATTGGATTCAGATGAATTGTAGGGGAGATCGGGGGGTTATGAGACACGGGGGGTCATGAGACACGCTCACGACATCTATATTTCAAAAGGTAGACATCTAGAAAACGCTGTCAATTGTTTTTCTCGTTCAGATGTCACTTTTCAATCAAATTTGTTGGCGTTGACACGCATTCCCAACATTTCTATAGAGGGTGGTGTCAATGCCGTTGGGATAAGTTTTTTTGAACGTTCGTTTTTGTGATATCTTCAGTCAGTTTTCAAAGCTATTCACGAAGGTAAGTGTATACAAAATATTCCTTGGAGAATAGCCTTTCGACATACAGAAGGAAATTTGCCGAAACATTTGATGTATGCATGACGCGGTGACCATTTTGAAAATATAGCAATCGGGGTGTTGTGAGACAAAATTTTCAGGGGGTTGTGAGACACGTCATATTTTACAGCTATTGATCTAAAATCGTGTTTTACATACGTATGGCGCTTTTTTTCGTGAATATTTCGAATGTTTCATACAATATTTCAATGAACGTCTATTGTAAGTTGACTGTTTGTCAAGATTTTGTCATGATTTTTCGTAATTTCTTTAGTCATGCCGCGTCATAAGTATAATGCGAGTAGCAAACAACCGATTGAAGTTCATGCCCTTGTGGCTGCCATTGAAGAAATAACCATTGGCAAAAGGCCACTAAGGACCGTTGGCACAGCATATAACATCGATAAGTCGAAACTGTCACGTTACATTTCGAAGCTGAAAATGGCTGACATAGATCCCACAACCACTCCGTATGGAACATTAGTCAATTTTGTTTCCATGCTGAGCTGTCAAACTGGTGGAAAAAAGGTTTGTTTCATTTTAAGGGGATACTAGTGACGCCTCAAAGTATAGGCAGTCACTGGTTCGAACACAAAAAATTAAAATTCATACAAAATATGCGAAGAAGGGTTCTTCACCAGGATGACTAAATATTTCAGCTATAATTTCATCCAAACGACATCCCCAAAAATTCTAGATACATCAAAATATGGAATCTTGAATACATTACGTTCAATTTCCACCCCAATTTTCGAAGTGTATCGTATATTCGTTATTTTGACATGCATGCAGGGATTTCGAGGGTGTTTGTTGGCTACAATGTTAGCTGAAACATCAAACTATCCTGGTGCAAAGCCCTCGTTATCGTTTTTTGTTCGAATCATGATTTTCTTGTTTGGAAGATGACGAACATTTCGGCTGGGTTCCCTATTCTTAGGAGTCGCTAGTGCCCTTAATTCAATATTTTCCAACATTTTGTTCATGAATTCTTTATTCCTTTTTCTTTGTTAGATTTTCAGCGCAGAACAAGAGCAAGAGTTGATAAAATATCTCCTCAACGCCAGCTCGATTTACTATGGATTAACCATCGATGAGTTGGAGACGATGGCCTATGAGTTTGCAAAGAAGATTGGCATTGAATATCCAGCGGAATGGGACACTCATGGCAAAGCGTCGTGGGACTGGTATAATGCATTTATGCAGTTAGTGCTTCCATTCACAAAATCACGCAAATAATGTTCCACTGAAAATGGCTTTGAATCGCCGCTGAAAATCGCCACTATAAAAGGTTTGCATACATACTTCTTATTATAAATTTTGCAAGCTATCGGCCAAATTTGATGTTTCGAGTTTTTATATGTACTTATTCCATCAATAAAAATTAAAACTTCTATGACTTCTTCTTGAGGAATTTTTGGATCAATTCTGTTTTCCAAACCATTTAAAATCCCGATGCATAGATATTGGCCCACAGTATTACGTTTTGTTGACATTGGAATTGCCTTAATAGAATGTTTGAATCCGAGAAACGGATGAGCCGTGGATGGGAAACTTTCATATCCCTCACTCTTGAGAATCTTTGAAAGTCCAGTTAGTGTTGATAAATCCATTTTTTCGATATTGTCCACCGCCCATTCGTGAATTTTGGTATACAAATTTTGTTTTGAAGTAAGCGAATTCTGTCGTGCCTGACATTCTGAACTCTCTGGTAGAGAATTTTCACAGTTGTTTTCTAGGTCACTATTTTGTGGATCACATGAATTATTGCTGAAACTATCTTCAATTTCAAAGTCACCAAAAGTCGTATGAATACTTGAATCAACTATTCCCTCATTCGATATTGAATTGTTGTCTATGTTTACTTGATTATCATGATCATCACTATTATGATGAAATTCTGTATTGGAATTTATTTTTTGTTCGAAAATATGATTTTCACTATTAGAACTTGCTTCACCGATTTGTGATTCAATTTTCTTCATAAACCGTGTTTTTCTAACCCTATTATATGAACTTGTGTTTCTTCGCTTCATTTTATGTTGTTAAAAAACCGCACTCAAAATTGTTTTCTCACCAGAAAGAAAACATTCATGATACACTGATCTAAGAATATCGTCATGTCACCTGTGATTGAGAAAACATAAACACGAAGATATTAAAAAGAATTCATATGACGTTTATTCTTCAAAAGACAAAAGCTGAAGAATGAGCTGGAGGAGATTGGTCACGCGATTGCAAAATATTGAAGGGTGCAACTTTTTTCATTAGAGAAGTCGAAAATTGATTTCTTCCAGATGTATCGATCAATAGCACAATCCTATCAGGAATCAGGACCCATGACCTTAGTATGAGACGTTCAGAACAGTTTACAGCACTCCAAGCGAGAAGTCGCGGAACTATGGAGTTTTCTAACCAACGAAAGAGCTCTTGGAATATTGTTAGTATACAGGGCGTCCCATTTGAAACAGGACAGCTGAATAACTCTTCAGGGAATGGAGGGGGAAAAAATTGTTCAGATGAAAGTTGTAGGGTTCGAAAGGGGCCATAAGATGGTGACCTTGAATTTGACCTTGAGATCAATTTTGAGCATAATTGATGGTCAAAGTATGTTTTTTCAAATGGAAAACCCTACGTTCGACCTCAGAAATGGAAAGAGCGGAAAATTTTACGTCCGAATATGTTAACATATCAGGTCATTTGGAGGTCAAAAAACCATTTTCTATGGATTTTCACGGAAAAGCCTCAAACGAGTTGTTTCTCTGACCAAAGTTATCAAAGGTAAAGTGAAACCCCACGTTTCGGCCTTGAATTCGACCTTGAGAACGATAATGAATGCCAAATTTGAAACAATAATTAAAAAATTATTTATTTTTCCAGTTCGTCGTTTTATAATTACAGATGGCACAAATCCGTTGACGGGTAAGACACGCTTATTGCAGGAGATGTTCGAATTGACCGCCATTTACTTCAATACATAACTCCAGCCGGCGTCGAAAGTTTCCAAGAACAGACTGAAAAACTTCTGCACGAATATTCGCAATTGCGTATCTGATGCGTTGTTGTAGATCCACAGGTGTTGTTGGTCGGTTGGTATAAACGACATTTTTTACGTAACCCCACAAATAAAAATCTAGAGGGGTGAGATCAGGAGATCTTGCCGGCCACAGTACAAATCCACCTCGATCAATCCAACGATTGGGGAAAAGGATATTTAGATAATCCCTCACACATCGAGCAAAGTGTGGTGCACCGTCTTGCTGATACCACATCCTCTGCCTAGTTGCTAATGTCACATCTTCCATGAGAACTGGTAATTCATTCTGTAAGAACTGTAGATAATTAGGACCGTCAACAGTTCCATCAAAAAAATACGGCCCAATAACTTGATTGTCTAGAATTCCACACCAAACATTTATACTCCACCGATGCTGATGATCAACTTGTTGAGTCCAGTGCGGGTTTTGCGCTGACCAATAGTGGCTATTGTGACGATTTAACAAGCCAGTACTTTGAAACGTTGATTCATCACTGAAAAGAACATATCGAAAGAAATCGGGCGCTTCGTTCAACCCCTGTAAAGCCCAATGGCAAAAGTTAACCCGATTCTGCATATCTTGTTGAGATAATTCTTGGGTCAGTGTGATGTGGTACGGATGATATTGAGCAGCTTGTAGAATTCTGTGTGCCGTACTGCGTGGAATACCCAAATCGCGTTCAATATCACGTAAACTAACATGAGGATTCATGTGTATTATTGCTAAAACAGCAACGCATCGAGGGTCGTTAAAGTTGAAACCTTGATTGTTTCGGCATTGACCAATCCTTCCTTGTCGACAATTTCTTTCAACTTGGCGAATGACTTCTGGAGAAGGATGATGCTGCCGATCTTCAAACCGCTCTATGTACAATCGTGACGCTCTTTGATACACTCCGCGACACTCACCCAAGATCATTAAAATATCAACACATTCGTTAGGTGAATAAACCATTTTGAACCCGCACTTACACCGTAAACGATGAAAACTTCTTAATGATCATTTTCGTACTGATATGAAGAATAAACTCTGAAGGTTAGTTCTGTTTACTTTCAATTCGAGGTCGAAACGTGGGGTTTCACTTTAACTTTAATAACTTTGGTCAGAGAAACAACGCGTTTGAGGCTTTTCCGTGAAAATCCATAGAAAATGGTTTTTTGACCTTCAAATGACCTCTAAATGACCTGATATGTTAACATCTTCGGACGTAAAATTTCCCGCTTTTTCCATTTCTGAGGTCGAACGTAGGGTTTTCCATTTGAAAAAACATACTTTGACCATCAATTATGCTCAAAATTGACCTCAAGGTCAAATTCAAGGTCACCATCTTATGGCCCCTTTCGAACCCTACAACTTTTATCTGAACAATTTTTTTCACCCTCCATTCCCTGAAGAGTTATTCAGCTGTCCTGTTTCAAATGGGACGCCCTGTATATCATACCATGCATGTGTCTTATTGTTGGTGTTAGTGTGCATATGTCGGATACTCTCACGACCTTACGCTTGGAGCGTTACGAACAATTCTTTCTACAGAGTGTCCCATTGAGTTTATGGGCCCTGGCTATGACCAAACTTTTTTCGAGACTATTCCCATTCGGAATTTTGAACTTCAGGTCTACTGTCCCACACAGCACCACAGTTCAGAAAGAGTTCTCAATGCATTCATTTTGAACTCTTATAGTTCAACGGTAGTGCTACGGGATTGTTTGTATTCGGGTTGATTCTGAGTTACCGAGTGATATTTCAATGTCACAAAGGTTCCATATTTCAAAGTAACTTTTTCTCGGAATTGATTGTGCCGAAATTTTATGCCTCGGAGTGTTATATCCTGAAATTCTATATTCCGAAATTTGATGTCTCTGATATATGGTTTGTGACATGAAATTTCAGGATATAATATATTCCGACACATCAAATTTCGAAATATTAGATTTCGACACAGTCACTTCAAAGATAGCACAAGGGTTCTAAAAGATTTCAGAATTAATGAAACGGATTCATAAAGAACTCTTTTAGGACTCCCGTGTTATCTGGGAGGACATTGAGAGGATACCCGTTTTTGGGCTGACGCACATTCAGGCGTATAACCTTTCAAGTTTCTGAAATGCGAATAAAGTCCAAGTTCACGTCATGTGGCTATATCTAGGCTTACGGCGAGCCAAGTATCGATTAAAGCTTAGTTGACGAAAAATAAATCAAACGCAGCGAGATATGCTGAGTCCTAACATTGGTGTGTGAGGTGCCATCAAGGGTTGGTTAGCTGTGACGGGCCGAGCATCAGTTGAGACTTGGTTAACGAAAATTGAGTCAAATACGGCAAAATATGCTCGGTCCTAGCATTGGTATCCAAGACTGTATCAACGCTTAGTCAGCTACGGTGGGCCACACATTGGCCAAGGCTAGGCTAACGAGACTTGGCATACCAAGCTTGACGCGAGTCATGGTCCAATTGTCAGTCTTGGTATTACTTGCCTGGGTCGTAACAGCACTTGATCGCACCCAAACCAGCGATAGAAATGCGATGTATATTATAGCAGCTGTTATTAACAGCCTGAATCTAGATATCGATGAATACAATTTAAGCTATTCCTCTATTCGTAACGCTCGCATTTCGAAACGAGAAGAAATTGTTGATAAGATAAAACTGAAAAAGGAAGACGATGAATCCTTCGTAGTTCACTGGGATGGCAAGTCGCTTCTACAGGACAGGGTACATTGAAAGCGGAACGACTAGCAATACTGATTTCAGGAACAAATATTTCAAGATTCCTTAAAGCTCCATTACTTCCTGATGGAACTGGATTCAGTCAAGCTTCAGCAATATTTGAAACTTTGACTGAATGGAATCTTTGTGATCAAATCAAAGCCATGTGTTTCGATACAACTAGTTCAAATACTGGTAAACTATCATTTTTTGAAAATAATTTCTTCAATTATCATCTTCATAAAGTGTTTTAACCCAAGAATATAATTTTCTTACGTTTGTGAAAAGCTCTCTTTGAGATTGTAAACTCGATTCCAATAAATCAAATATATTTCAATTTTCAAAAAGTTAATAAACGACTTCCTTATTCGTCAAGAAATATGACAACAAAGTTTAACTAAGTTTCTTCTAGTTGCAACGATAATTGAAATGCGTACAGAGAATTGAAGCAACAATGAATAATAATAACGGAAAAGTTTTCAAAAATCAACATATTCGAAAATTAAATTTTTTATTTCATTGATAAATTCAAATTCAATAAGAATAATGATAATAATGATTTTTTTTTTTTTTTTTGTAGAGGGGGAAATGCGTTACGCACCATCAGGGAGCTGAGTTGCTCCCCGGTGTGTGGGACTCCTGCAGTGGCTGACGATGGTTGTTGCCTATCGCAGTCTACCCACTAAAACCCCCTCTTCACAGGCATTGATTCCCCCCCGGAACTGTTTATCACATTACTTCGG
The DNA here is from genome assembly GCA_018340375.1 of Gonatopus flavifemur. NCBI lineage: Eukaryota > Metazoa > Arthropoda > Insecta > Hymenoptera > Dryinidae > Gonatopus > Gonatopus flavifemur. The sequence continues at coordinate 24,823,061 of JAFFJZ010000004.1, forward strand.
GGGGGATGCCCTGGCCTACGGGCCGTTTTCACCTGGCCCTTCTGCCTCCTATGGGGCCTCTGTTGTTGTGAGGCCCTCTCCTTATCCTGGACTCTGCTCGAGACCGTTCGTCTTTGTCGTGAATACATAAAAAGAACAGATGAAATAAAACAAGGACGTCACAGAACACAAAGAAAAGGTGTAGTCAATAATAAAATAGAATAAATACATAAATAAATCTGGTCAGCAAATAAAAACGTTGTAAAGATAAAATGGGTGTATAACTAAAAAACAATGTATGAGTAAAAACGATGTATAAATAAAAGCAATGTAAAGATAAAAGTGGTGTATAAATAAATAAAAACTGTGTATAAATAAAATTGGTTAAAAGTCTCGACCCTAGCGGTGGTATCACAGGTGATGTCACAGATGATGGAGTCATGAAAGTTAAAAAAGAGACACACTAGGGTCTTCGTCGGATGTGATTAAAAGAAAATAAATAGGTGAATGAATAAATAAATAAATGAATAAATAAATAAATAAATAAGTCAACACGTGAATAAATAACGTCCCCATTAAATTGACCCGTCTCCTTCATTCATCCAGGGCCCTCCCGTCGAGAGTCCTCTTCTTCCGTCGCAGGACTGACTCCACGAATCGGGCGACATCGGTCCATGCGTCCTGGCCTAGCAGCATGACCCCAACGATGTTCTCTGGGGTCACGCAGCCGTATGTCTCTTCGAGACGTCTCCTTTCCGCCCTCCACTCTTCACCTTCAAAAAACGTGTGGAGGGCATCATCTCGTTGGGAGTCGCAGAAAGCACAGTCTGGTTCCGCCACTTCACCCATTTTGTGTAGGTAAGCTTGGAACAGACCCTGCGCCGCCAGCAGTTGGGTGATGAAGTAATTAACTTCCCCATGCTGACGGCTGAGCCAGGGTTCGAGGCTAGGGATCAACCTCGCCGTCCACCTGGCTCGCGACTGTCCTTCCCACCATTCTTGCCAGGCGCGCATGGACACATCTCTTGCTTTGCCCCTCGTTTCTTCTCTTCCTACGGCGGAAGCGCCGTGGTGGACGAACTTCCGCTCCTGGGCGAGGAGGTCGATCGGAATGACCCCCGCGACGACCAACGCTGCTGGCTCCGAGACCATGCGGTAGGAGCAGGCGATGCGGAGGGCCCCTCTCCGCTGCACTGCGGCCATGCGCTTTCGGTATTTTTCGTACCGCAGCGCGTCAGCCCTGACTTCGGCACCGTAGAGCATGATGGACTTGGCGGTTCGTAGGAGTAACCTTCTTCTTGATGGTCGGGGGCCGCCAATATTGGCCATGACCCTGCTCAACAACGTGGTTACTCCAGCCGCCTTGTCCGCTCTCCTCCTTATCTCCTCCCAGAAGGTGGGCCTGGAGTCTAGGCACACCCCCAGGTACTTTACCGATGCCTTCGTCTGGACCGTCGCCTCTCCTACCTGCATATCCCTGATGAGCGGGATATGCTTTTTCGTGAGTAGCACGATCTCGGTCTTCGCCAATGCCAGCTGCAAGCCGTGGTCGTCCATCCAGGAGCGGACGCGACGCATGGTCTGGTTGAGCAGCATCTGCGCCTCATCCACAGTTCTAGCAATGATGACGGCGCCAACGTCATCCGCATACCCAACCAGAAAAGCCCCCTTCGGCAGCTCCATATGAAGGATCCCGTCGTACGTGGCGTTCCAAATGTCGGGACCCAGTATGGAGCCTTGAGCCGCACCAGAGGTTAACTCTTTTACAAACGGGCCATCCTCGGTCTCGTATCTTATTGAGCGGGATCTCAAGTAGTCGTCTAGTACCCGAATGAGGTATTCGGGTACTTGAAAATCCCGCTCCAGCGCGCTCACGGCGTCGCTCCACCTGACCGAGTTGAAGGCGTTGCGCACATCCAACGTGACCAGCAGACAGACGGAGCGGGAGTAGTGATTCCCCCGCTCCGTGCCCCTGGCAGCCTCGGCAACCTCCTGGATCGCGTGTATCGTCGACCTCCCTCTCCGGAAGCCAAACTGCTTCTCGGAGAGGTCTCCAGCGGTTTTGATGGCCGCGTGGAGGCGAGGTTTCAGGAGCTTCTCCAGGAGCTTGCCGGCAGTATCCAGCATGCACAGGGGCCTGTAAGATGACGGGTCGTCTGCTGGCCCCTTGCCCTTGCTCACCAAAGCCAGTCTCGCTAGTTTCCAGCGGGCAGGGAAAATCCCTGCACGCAAGCTGGCGTTATACATGTCGAGCAAGAGCCTTGGATGACTCTGCGCAACTGCCTTCAGCACCTCTGCTGGTAAGCCGTCCGGACCCGGAGCTTTCTTGTTTTTGAGCGAGCGAGCGGTGCTCGCTAACTCCGCCCCTGTGAAGGGAGGGATCTCCGGGACTTCAGATGTTAAAGGACGGCGTGGGCGCTTCGGGTGTTGGGGGAATAGGGTGTCAACGATGTTCTTGACGGTCTCCGCGTCTCTGGGGGCACAGTTGTTGTACGTACCCAGTTTGCGGAGCACTATCTTGTACCCTAATCCCCAAGGATCCTCGTTGAGATCCTCTCCGAGCGCCTTCCAGCAGCGGTGCTTGCTCTCCGTGATGGCCCGGCGTAACCTGTTTCTTGCCGCTTGATAGGCGGCGACTTTGGGGGCTACGTCGCTTCGATCGCGGAGTCTTGAGCGCTGAGCGATACGTCTGCGTCTGAGACTCTTGCTCCTCAACTCCGCGATCTTATCCGCCCACCAGTAAACGGGTCGTCTATTCTCTCTTCTCCGACGCCTCGGCACTCCGTCCCGACAGGCGTGTTGGATGTGGCGCACGACCACATCAACCACCATTTCCGCGTGCTCGGGGGATGGCGGCACTTGTCCGCGCGTTAAGGCCGGAGAAAGTCTCTCGGGGCGCATCTTCGCGACGTTCCATCTGGGCATCTGGTCATGTCATGCCGCTCGGACTGGAGCTACATCACGCACGGTGAACGTGATGTATTGGTGATCGCTGGCTGTATAGTCCTCGATCACCCTCCAGTCCCTGACGCGTGGCACCAGATCTTCCGTCGCGAAGGAGATGTCCAAAATCGTTTGTCTATAGCCAGGCCTCCGGAAGGTGGACGTTGAACCGGTGTTCAACACTGCAAGTCGGAGTCTGGATACCATATCCATGACTCGTCCACCCCGGGAATCTGGCCTGGCTTCGCCCCACTCGAGAGACTTTGCGTTGAAGTCTCCGGCCACTATTTTGTGTCCCTCCATGTCCCGGACAGTGTCCTCGAGGCCTTCAAGTTTGGCCTCAAAATCTCGTATATGTTCATTTGGGGTGAGGTAGCAGCTGAAGTATGTTACGTCTCTGCACTTCACCCACACAAAGCCACTGCCGGAACCATGGGCTGCCACGGGATTGCGCCGCATATCCGGGATCCATATTGCCGCCGTGCCGAGGGCGTCGGAGAACCATCCTGGCCCTTCCCTGTCGCGATACTGTTCGCCGATCAGGGCGAGGTCTGCTCTCTTCTCGAGGCAGATCTGGGCCAGGAGGTCATGGGCCACCCTACTTCTGTTGAGGTTGCACTGCAGAACCACCGCCATTTTTGTTGTCGCTGCCTTTCGCCTGGGCGAGGGCCCTGCGGGAAGCGTCGCACTTGCCGGAACCTGCTAAGTGGGTTCCAGGCTTCCCCGCCGCAGTGCAGAGGTAGCAGTTGGGCTCCTTCTTACATCCCGCTGCCTTGTGGTCCTCTGCACCGCACCGGAAGCAGTTCTTGCTCCGGTCAGGCTCTTGGCAGCCGCGGCTTTGATGGCCGTAACCGAGGCATTTGTAACACCTCGGCACGACCGCCCTCTCTCGGATCCTGCAGTTCTCGATCCAGCCCACTCTCACGTGACCCGTGAATAATAATAATAATGAAAATAATAATAATAATAATAATAATAATAACAATATGAACTTCTTAGGTGATATAAAAGGCGCTTGTACTATATTAGAAAAAAAAATTGGTCGTGATTTACTGTATCCTGCTTGTCGCCATCATACATCGGAATTAATGTTGAGAAACGTCGCAGAAGTTGCTTGGCCAGTTACGAACGGTCCGAGTGTACCAATTTTCAAAAGGTTGCGAGAAAATTGGGCAAATATTGATACCTCAACGTATGAAAATGGCATAGATGACGAACTTATTGCAGATATTTTGAACGAAAAAAAACAGAATGTGCTTGATTTTATCGAAGATCAGTTGAAGGTATGTTTATGAACAATTCTTCAAGTTGAGGATATTTTATTGAATCTTGCACAATCAGGGCTGTTGAAGTAATTTTTTGGTATGCATTCCCAACATACAATTTTTCAAGTTTTCAATCGGCTGACTTCGGATCCTAGGAATGTTTTTTTTTTATACAGTTTTTTTTATACAGATTTGACAGTTTTTCAAACGATCAATTTTTTTACTGTGAATTAATTTTCAATTATTTCTCCTTTTACCTAATTAGAATCATCATGGGTGGTGTGGATAGTCATGAAGTCAAATTTACAGCTCCTGGTGCTTGTCATCACGCAAGATGGCTTTCAAAAGCTCTCTACTGCCTCAAAATATACATGTTTCGCAGCCAGTTCAAATTTCAATGGAAGAAGTGAACGTTTTACGTAAAATATGTGTTTTTATCGTATTGTTTCATGTTAAAATATGGTTCACTGCTCCAAGTGCAATAAAAGCACCCAATTCAGATTTGCAATCAGTGAAAAGTCTTATACAATATAGAGAAATTCATCCTGATATTGCAAATGCAGCACTCGATAAATTATGCAAACATTTATGGTATTTACATGAGCAGCTAGCTTTCTTGGCTCTTTTTGATGAAACGGTGTTGCAAGAAGGAAAATTAAAAATTTCACAAAAAATGAGTAGCAAAGCAGTCGTTGAAAAGTCGAGTAAACGTTATGCAGTGGCCTACAGTGCAATAACTTCATTCACAGAAAAAAACATGTGATTTTGTGACGACAAATTGATTATTTATTTTTGAAAAATTTAATCTTCCCTATGGATTTTTACATTCGGAACCAAATACATGGGAAACTAACCTGGAGTATCAACAATGTCTGGAAAAATTCACCAACTTGAAGGTAGTGAATGATACGGCCGAGCGAGGAGTAGCACTCACTGCAAACTTCAATGAAGCTTTGACGCAAAATGAAGATGAGAGACACAAAATTTTTCAAAGTGTTCAGAATCATCGCTCAAAGTACTCATCTTGTAAAAAATCACGATACAGTGAGACCAAAGAAAAATAAGAAATTTTTTGACATTATATTAAAACATATTGTTTGTCGTGAGAACCAAATCAGAATAAAACCTTTCAGTTCATCTGTTTCTTCAATTTTAACTCACATATTTCAATTTATTCATCCTTTTCCCATCTCCCAAATCACGAAAAAAGTTGTTCACTAAAGAAAGTAGTAATGAGTAATGGAAAAATATTATTTTCCAATAATTTGACCGATAATTTGCACAAATTTGAAACTACAAGAACTTTGAAACTCAATATTTCGAGAAATATCGATGTCAACGATCTAATGCTCCAGACCCTCCTTGAAGGAAATTCAATTTCTTACAAGATTTTCATATACATTTTTCCTTCAGCTCTTGTCATTGACGAGAAAAACGAGAATTAGTGGCAGAAAAACGAGAATTTCATGCAAAAATGAGGTTCAGCGCCCCGCACTACCTCGCCGGTGTGAGTTACGATTATTCCACACCAGACACTTTTGCAGAGCATTTAATTCTGAGGAAATCCCATCTTTGAGCGAGATGATACCATAAAAAGCGGCTGAGATATAGGAATTTGAAGAATAAAAATCAAATTTCACGTGTATTTCATATGGGAAATCTTCCCACGCCTAGGGCGAGTACTTAACATTTTCATTCAGGGCTCAAATTTTTAAGGAATTTTTTTCTAGTGATGTCCAACAAAATTTCACTATGGGACCGAGAAAAAAAAACATAGTCGCAAAAAAAAGCACCGTAATAAACATTCCAATGAAATTGGATAATAACGGAATACGGAAACAATTGTTTAGGCTATATCTACCATCATTTCATATGAACAATGAGTATTCAAATCAATAATATTCCATGAATGTGATTTTCAATCATTTAAAATTTCTCACACTACCTAATGGAAAATATTTTGAAAATATTGCCAATCCAGTAGTGAATAACTGTTGTTTGGGCAATATGAATTTTCGAAATCGTTTTGAAACTCAAACATTAGGGGAAAGTAGGGACCCTTCGTACGGTTTTTACATTTTTCATGTTTTCGAATCAATTATTTTATCGGAAATTCAAGTGATTGTATTTATCAATAGTACATGTATGTAGGTTAAATGCGAAAGAATTATCAGTTGATTACATCTCATATTTATCCATTGATCACAACCTGAAGTCAATTCGAAATTCGTATGAATGTTCTCCACTCATCGGGTACTTTCGGACACTATGGAATAATATTGTACAATGAATTCAAACTACAGATGAATCATGAAAAATTTTCATTTGACAATAAAACTAACATTTATATTCATTAATGCAATGTAATACTACAATTATTGGATATCCACAACTTTGTTACGTGGTCTTTGTTGTGTAATTGCGTCCCATGCTCCTGTTAAAGAAATTTTGATAAATAAATGGTCAATATAGCAGAATGAAAATATAGAAACATTGGTTTGTCATCAATGAGATACAAAATCAACCGTTAGCAATTTACCGTTCACCTATTGTGTCTGCAGGGGTACTTCCGTACGTGTCTGAATGTGTCCTTCCTGGTTCTGTACGAATGTGCCCCATTAACGAAACAACAATAAAACATGACTTTCTCACTATATTGATATGCAAACTGAAGAAATTGATTATTAAAATTATGTTTCAGGAATGTACTTCGTGACTGAGAACATATGGTTTAGAAAAACATAACATAACAAGAGTAAACATAGCTGGAAGCATCGATGAAGAAATTACTTACGAAATGCAAAAATGCAATGCTATCTATAACTTCACTCTCACTGCTACGAATGACCTAAAACTGCACAGTCATCATGGTTACTACTCAGCTCACTCGTACATGAGCATTCATGTGAGCACAACTTTTCATTCGTATTTTATAACTACTGTATGAATGTGCCCCGCGTACGAAGGGTCCTGATTCTCCCCTATTTGATGAATGTTACAAAAGTCTATGATATAGATTTCCTCGAGAACGAATTTTCAAAATAATCGTTCTTTCACCTACACTATTATTATCACCAAATAAATTCAAGAAATCAAATTGGGATTGTCATATGAAATTCAACATAGATGGTTTGAAGGGAATTTTATTAACATCCCTAAATATTGAATATATAGATATATCTTAATTCATATACGTATACATATGTTTGGTTCTCATATTTCACATGTGAACGAAAATAAAATATACAATATTCATTTCGATGTTCATCACAACTAATATACAGGGTGGTGCAAAAGTCTGGATATACCCTAATAACTTCTGAACGGGATAATTTTTTTTTAAATTCAACAGGGGAACGAAATCTACCATACTAGGAGGGTGAGAAGTCCTCAATCTTGAAGGGGGTGATGGGGGAGGCTAGGGGGGGGGGCGAAAATCTTGAATAAGGTGGGGGACATGCGATAGCTCATCCAATGGGAATTTTCAGCCCGAATACAGCCGTTTTTTGTTTTTTGGAATCGGTCAATTTTTCGCCGAATTATGATCACTCGAACTCTGTTCTAGGAGCAGTCAGAGCCGGTGTGGACCTTCCTAACTCCCCATCGGATGAAGATCTTTGGATGTCTTGTTTAATCAAATGGGGAGGGCGCATGATGTATCATTCTAGGGAAGTGGATTCCCGGAAACAATCGGGAAGAATGAATAACAATGGATCCATCAACAAATGAAGATGAATAAGAAATAAGTGAAGAAGGATTGTACACATTGCGTAGCCCCTAGCCAAAGTAAATTGTTAATGAACATTAGGTAACAATCGGGATCATTGATGAGATGTGTCTTGAATTGTTGGTAGGGTTATCACCTTGCATCAGAATGCATTAGGAAAAATTAACAAACATTCCTGATTAGTTTTCATAACCTTTTACTGAGGAACACTTGGTATATTGCTATTCCAACTCAAGAAATCATTAGTAGACATGAGTGACCAATCGCGATAATTGATAAATTGTGTCTGGAATTGTATTTTCCCATGGGAGTGAGAATTCATAACTCCGGATGGGGGCTATGGGATTTGTAGCGAAGAAACAAATCTCGAATCAAATTGGGAGCTTGCGACACATCTGTGAATGGTGTTTTTTGAACCCGAATCCAACCGTCTTTGACTTCATGAAATCGGTCGATCCTTCGCCGCGACATAGCAATTTCTATATTCCAGATGTGGTTTTCCTCCATTCCCAAATAATACCCATGTTTGGGCGAATACGCGCTTTAGTGTGGGACTTGAATGAGGTGTCCAAAATGGTTGTCTAAACATTCGATGCAGTGAGCGAGACGATTATAACAACTCTTACCTACGTTCCGGAGAATTTCAGGAGTGATGAGTGCCACTTCTTGTATTATTCTTTCACGCAACCCTTCCAAATCTTGTGCTCGATTTTGATAAACCCGATCTTCCATATGTCCCCAAAGGAAAAAGTCTAATGGGGTCGAATCAGGAGATCGGGGGGGGGGGGGGGCATTCGATCGCTCCTCGCCTCCCAATCCATCTACCAACAGAACTTTGGTGCAAAACATGTCGTACTCCTGATCCGAAATGTGCGGGTGCACCATCCTGCTGAAGCCGAACGGCATCGAAATTTGGTCCTGCAAGTCTATGGATATTGGGAACAATGTCCTCAATCAGCATGACCCTATATTTTTCTGCGGTCAGATTTCCCTCGATAAAACATGGACCTATGATATGCGTATCCAATATTCCTGCCCAAACATTCAATATTTGTGGGTATTGGTTTTTCGATTCGGACTTCCAGTGAACATTGCTGTCACTCCAGTATCTACAATTGTGTCTATTCACATTCCTATTCAACATGAATCTAGCTTCGTCAGAAAAGACTATATTCTGCATAAAATCAGGATCTTCATCAACTTTTTGCATAATGGTTTCGCGATATTCTAGGCGTCGATCGAAATCATCTTTGTTTAATTCTTGGACTAAATGTGTCCTGTGAGGATGAAATTTATTTCGTCTGAGAATCCTCAAAACCGAATGATGGGCAATGTCATGGTCACGAGAAATTTGTCTTGCGCAGGTAATTGGAGTATCTACAACTGTTTGTAAAATATCTAACGCGACTTCATCAGACGTCGCTGTCTTACGTCTGCCCGATTGCGGCAGATCTTCAACACTCCCTGTCTCCCGGTACCGTTTGACAGTCTTTGAAACTGTTGTTGCCGGAATACTCGGCTGGCCCACTCTTAATTCAGCATTGAATAAGCCCGCAACTTCTCTGCATGAGCGTTCTCGATCACCATATCCCTTCATCATTAGGACGGCAATCCTTTCTTTTTCCGAAAGAGATATTGAAATGGATTCATGGAGGATATAAAAAATAATCCAATTTATTCAAGAATGTTCGAAAATATCCAAAATAAACAAAGTTATTCGGGAATGGTCGAGAATTATCATGAATGTCGAAAATAATCGAATTTATCCGAGAATATTCAAGGATTATCGAAAATGTTTGAGAACTATCGGGAACATCGAAAAGAAGCAGAATTATCAGAAAATGTTCAAGAATTATCGAGCATATGAAAAATAAGCAAAATTATCCGAAGATGTTTGAGAATTATCAAGAATGTCGAAAACAATCAAATTTGTCCGAGAATATTCAAGAATTATCGAAAATATCGGAAATGAGAAAAGTTATCCGAAAATATTCCAGGATTATCGAAAATATCGGAAAGGAGCGGAGTTATTCGAAGATGTTTGAGAATTATCGAAAATATCGCAAATAAGCGAATTTATCCGGAAATGTTCGAGATTTATCAGGAATGTCGGAAGTAATCGAATTTGTCCGAGGATATTAAAAAATTATCGAAAATTTCGAAAATGTGCAAAGTTATCCGAAAATCTTCAAGAATTGTCGAAAGTATCGTAAAATGATGGGAAATGATCGAAAGTAGCCAGAAATGGTGAAGAACACAAAAAACAATGAAAATTATGACTCGAATGAACAGGTGAGAAAAACTTGTGAAAAATCCTGAATCCACAGTTTCAGAGACGTTATAAGGTGATTACGGCGTGGGAGGCTGGTATGGGAGAGTTGGAGGGGAAACTTCGGCTAGGGGGCTACGTAATGCGTGCAATCCTTCTACACTTATGTCTTATTCATCTTGATTTGTTGATGGATCCATTGTTATTCATTATTTCCGATTGTCTTCGGGGATCCACTTCCCTAGAATGATACATCATGCACCCCCCCACCTCATTTGATTTGAAGAGACATCCAAAGATCTTCATCCGATGGGGAGTTAGGAAGGTCTACACCGGCCCTGGTTGCTCCCAGAACAATGTTCAAGTGGTCATAATTCGGCGAAAAATTGACCGATTTCAAAAAACAAAAAACGGCCGTATTCGGGCTGGAAATACTGATCAAATGAGCTATCGCAAGTCCCCCCACCTCATTCAAGATTTTCGCCCCCCTCGCCTCCCCCATCACCCCCTTCAAGATTGAGCCTTCTCACCCTCCTAGTATGGTATCCTGTTCCCCCGTTGGAAAAAAAAAATTATCCCATTATCTCCACCCGTTCAGGAGTTATTAGGGTGTATTCAGACTCTTGCATCACCTTGTATATCTTTCTTTGGCATTTCTGCATTCAAACGAAAATAAAATATACAATACCGTTTTTGTTGTCTTGCCAAATCTTATTATAGGTACGAAATAAATATTTGATGCTTTCATCAGCGAAACACTCAGTTTCCCACATTTTCGTGAAAAAACTCACAACCCTTGCATTTTCTTCAGACAATCATATACAAAATATCGGAATACCAATATTTGTCAAGCATTTTTCAACAGTCTTCCAGTTTATGAGGATTGTTTGCTTTCATTTTAGATCATTGGTTACAGAATGTACCCCTTTTTTCATGATTGTCATAAACGATTTCAGGAATCCTTCGAAGTTTATTCATATTCTCATGAGGAGAATATTCCATACCTATTGATATGAAATAAAATGAAAAATTTCTGACACACTCTGGAAGGGAGTTTGTAAATAATATTCAGAGAGCTTCTTCCCTTATTTTGTGTGATAAAAATAACAAGAAATTTAATCAAAGACGGAAAAGTTTGTTGAGTTCCTTACGATAATACTTATCTTATTATCTAATACTAGCTAATAATGCCAATTTGTGATCAGTGTTGCGAAAAAGCGGTCTGATTCACTGTTTAACTTTGGATGCTTGTGCGAATGGTCCTTTCCTTTGCCCAAATCTAGTTTCTATTTTTCTCAAAGACGCTTCCAGTACTATGATTGATTTGAAAAATTTTGAAAATTTGCAAACTTGGATTGATATTCCATCCGGTTCTGGAAATATCAGTGACATGCCCCACGTGGAAATTGCCGGAGTTGACAAGTCGCCCAGTACTGGAAAGGTTGTATTTGCCAGACTTCGGCAAAAACAACTGTTTCTGTTCAGGCCCATTACTGTTTTTCAACTGGCTGTACATGTTCGACGGAGTTGAGACGGTATTGGTTGGCGTGGACAGACAGTGTTGGGCCAGTAATGAATCAATACTGGCCGGAAAATACACGGATCGTAGTGTAACGGAGCCGCGGCAGGACTGTGCCAGAGTTGGGATGATCATTCAATATATCAAATCGACAATGAAGGGCCAGGATCGGTAGGGCAATCGCTAACTACAAAATCGGTAGTCGAACTACGTTAAAATTATGTCCATGGAAATCCGGCTGTTATGGTAAACCAAAGTGGCGCCTGTACTGAGCCAAAGTTGGGATTACTATTTCATGGATTTGATAGCCGACTATATGCCAGTATCAATATGGCACTGGCTGACTACGAAATCGATGTTGTATTGTCGTTAAAATCGTAGCGATGGGAATCAGGCTATTAGGGTGAGCCGAAGCTTCACCAGTACTGAGCCAGAGTTGGGATGACCATTCAATATATCCAATAGGCGATCGAGTGCCAGGATCGGTAGGGCAATGCCTAATGGAGATTTTGCGTTAGGGAGGAGGAACGATAGAGGACAACGTTTAGTCGAATTTTGTGAAAATCATAAGATGGTTATCACAAACACTTTATCTGAAAATCATCCAAGAAGAATCTACACTTGGAAAATGCCAGGAGATACAGCTAGATACCAAATTGATTACATATTAGTGAAACAAAGATTTAGAAACCAAGTGAAAAACTGTAAAACTTATCCCAGTGCAGATATAGATAGTGATCATAGTATGTTGATGATGAAATTTTTCTGAAATTCAAATCTCTGAAGGAGAAAAGGAAAATGCAGAAAAGATGGAATTTGGATAACCTCAAGCAAAAACAAACACATGAGGCATTCGAGAAAATGTTGGATGAAAAATTGGGAGATCAAAAAGAGAAAGACTTGGGAATAGAGAGGGGATGGACAAAGATGAAGGGGAATATAGGAGAACGTGCAGATAAGATTTTGAAGAATAATGGGGTAGAACCTAAAAACCCATGGATAACGGGAGAAATTTTAGAATTGATAAATGAAAGAAGAAAATACAAGAATAATGATAGCCAAGAAGGCCAGCAACGATACAAATAATTGAGAAATAAAATAATAAGAGAATCAAGGAAAGCAAAAGAACAGTGGTTAGAAGAGAAATGTCAGGAAATAGAAGTAAGATTGCATTTAGGGAAAATAGATGAAGCATATAGGATTATTAAAAGATTTTTCGGACATGTGAAAACTAGAAGCAATGAGATTAGAAACTCTCTCGGACGACAATTGATAAAAACGGAAGAGAAAATAGAACAGTGGATCAATCATTTGGAAGACTTGTATAGAGGGAACGATGATATAGCACTCTTAGAGAAGGAGGAGGATGTAGATGAGGAAGAATTGGGAGATTCGATATTGAGATCAGAATTCGACAAGGCTTTGGAGGAATTGAAAAATATTAAAGCGCCAGGCATAGATGGCATGAGTGCAGACCTTATGAAAGCCTCCAATAAAGGAACTCGTGACGCACTGTTTGAATTGATTAGAGATACGTACGAAAAAGGAGAAGTACCGGAGGATTTCCAAAAGAATAAAATTGTCGCTATCCCGAAAAAACAAGGGGCAGACAAATGCGAGGACTACAGAACGATCAGTTTAACTTCACATGCTTCGAAAATACTGACCAAAATTATATACAGGAGGATGGAAAATAAAATAGAGAGTAGATTGGCAGAAGATCAGTTTGGTTTTAGAAAAAATAGGGGAACGCGAGAAGCAATTTTAGCACTTAGGGCAGTAATAGAGAAAAGGATAGCGCTGAAGAAATCTGTGTACATAGGTTTTGTAGACAACAAAAGGCTTCCGATAATGTGGACTGGGAGAAGATGTTTGCGATCCTGAAGAAGGTGGGAATAAATTATGAAGATAGAAGAATAATATACGAATTAAATAAGAATCCAAGTGCAATAAGAGACATAGAGCGTCAGGAAGGGGAAGCACGAATAAGAAGAGGGGTGAGACGAGGATGCTCATTATCGCCACTGATATCCAATTTATATACAGAAGAAGCAATGAGCGAAGTGAAGGAGCAAGTGCAATCGAAATTACAGATTCAAGGAGAAAATATAAGTACGTTGAGATTCGCGGATGACATAGCTATATTTGCCACGAGTAGTACTGAGTTAGAAAATATTCTCAACACTATGAGAACAATATTATTGGAAAACTATCGTATGGATATAAATAAAGACAAAACAAAATTCATGATGTGTACAGCAGCGAAAACAGCTAGAAGAACGAAAATCAAAATAGATACCGAGACAATTGAACAGGTGAAAGAATCCAAATATCTAGGAAGCATAATTACAGAAAACGGCAAAAGCGGAAGAGATATAAGAGCAAGAATAGCACAAGGGAAACAGGCTTTTTAACAAAAGAAACAGTTATTATGCTCAAAAAATATAAGCTTGGAAGTAAGGAAGAAGTTCTTGAAAAGTTACGTTTTGAGCACAGCATTATATGGTTGCGAAACTTGGACAATGGGGAAAACTGATCAACGGAGACTTGAAGCTTTTAAAATGTAGTGTTATAGGAGGATGCTCAGAATAAAATGGATAGACAAAGTCGAAAATGAGGAAGTACTCGAGCAGATAAATGGAAAAAGAAATCTTTTGAAACACATCGTGAAAAGGAGATGCAATCTTATAAGACACACATTACGGCATGAGAGTTTATTGAAAACAATATTGGAAGGGAAAATGAATGGTAAAACTGGTAAAGGTAGACCTAGATCAAGTTATATGAAGCAAATCGTACAAGACAAGGGATGTAGTAGATATGTAGAAATTAAACGTTTGGCGGATAACAGACAGGGGTGGAGGGTTTCATCAAACCAGTCGTAAGACTGATTACTTCATGATGATGATTAGTAAGACGCAGATTCAGAAACCAAGTGGAAAGCTGTAAAACTGATCCAAGCGCGGATATAGATAGTGAGCACAATATGTTGCTGATGAAATGTTCTCTGAAATTCGGAGCTCTGAAGAAGAGAAAGAAAATGCAAAAAAGATGGAATTTGAAGAATCTCAAACGAGGAAAAACACAGGAGGCATTCAAAGTGATGTTGGACGAAAAATTGAAGGATTGACAAGAGAAAGACTTGGAAATAGAGAGCAGATGGACAAAGATGAAGGGGAACATAGAGCAATGCGCAGATGAAATTTTGAAGAACGATGGGATAGAGCCTAAGAAACCATGGATAACGGGAGAAATTCTCGTTTTAATGAATGAAAGGAGGAAATACAAGAATAAGAATAGTGAACAAGACCAGCAGACATAGACACTGACACTGGGACAAGGCACTGAGGAATAAAATAATCAGAGAATCAAGGAAAGCAAAAGAACAATGGTTAGAGGGAAAATGTCAAGATATAGGAATAAGATTACGTTTGGGGGAAATTGATGAGGCATATAGGATCGTGAAGAGATTTTTTGGACAAATGAAATCTGGAAGCAGTAAGATTAAAAATTCTTTAGGGAGACAATTGATAAGAACGGAAGAAAGAATAGAACAATGGATTAATCATTTCGAAGATCTATATAAAGGAAGCGATAATATAGGATTTTCAGAGAGGGAGGAAGATGTCGATGAAGAAGAATTGGGAGATTCAATTCTGAGATCAGAATTCGACAGAGCTTTGAAAGAATTGAAAAGTAATAAAGCGCCAGGAATACATGGCATAGGTGCGGATCTTATCGAAGCCTCCAGTCAGAGAACTCGTGACGCACTGTTTGAATTGGTCAGAGATATGTACGAAATAGGCGGAGTACCGAAAGATTTCCAGAAGAATAAAATTGTCGTCATTCCAAAAAAACAAGGAGCAGACAAATACGAGAACTGCAGAACGATTAGTTGAACTTCACATGCCTCGAAAATACTGAAGAAAATCATATACAGGAGAACAGAGAATAAAATAGAGAGTAGATTAGCAGAAGATCAGTTCGGTTTTAGGAAAAATAGGGGACCGCGGGAACCAATATTAGCACTTCGAACAGTAGTAGAGAAAAGTCTAGAGTTCAAAAAGTCTGTGTATATAGTTTTTGTAGATATACAAACAGCATTCGATAATGTTGATCGGGAGAACATGTTCACGATTTTGAAAGGGTTAGGAATTAATTTCAGGGATAGGAGAAAAATATATGAATTATGTAAGGATCAAACCGCAATAATAGAAATAGAGGTCAAAAAAGAGAAGCACAAATTAGAAGAGGGGTGAGACAAGGATGCTCACTATTGCCATTGATTTTCAACTTGTATATAGAAGAAGCGATGAACGAAGTGAAGGAGCAAGTGCAATTGAAACGACAGATTCAAGGTGAAAATGTAAGTATGTTGAGATTTGCGGATGACATAGCTATATCAGCTACGAGTGGCAGTGAGTCAGAAAATACTCTCAACGCTATGAAAACAATATTACTAGACAAATATTGTATGAATATCATTGAACTATATAACATACTGGAAAGAGCACTGGCGAAATTTCCTATAGGATGATAGAAGAGATCTTTTGTCAGTGTGAAATGCAAAATGAAATAGCGTTGTTTCTTTTCAATACATGCATCTTAAAAAGGGATGATGAGTGTGAATAGTATCTGCTCCTTTTTCTCGCACAGTGTACTCGACTGTCTCTCTTTGACGAAAGATTTTTGAATGGTGCTCATTCCAGTATATTATACAGTTCAATGATAAATATAAGTGAGGACAAAACAAAATTCATGATTTGTACAACAGCGAAAACATCAAGGAGAACGAAAATCAAAATAGATGCAGATTCAATTCAAAGAATTCAAATATCAAGGAAGCATAATTACAGAAAACGGTGGAAGCGAAAGAGATATAAGAGCGAGAATAGCACATGGGAAACAGGCTCTCCACCAAAAGAAACAGTTACTATGTTCGAAGAATATTAGTTTAGCAGTAAGGAAGAAATTCTGGAAGAGTTACGTTTGGGGCACAGCATTATATGGTTGCGAAACTTGGACAATTGGATAAACGGACCAACGAAGACTCGAAGCTTTTGGAATGTGGTATTATAGAATGATGCTCAGAATAGGGTGGATAGAGAAAGTACAAAATGAAGAAGTACTCGAGAAGGTAAATGAAAAAAGAGGTCTTTTGAGACAGGTCGTGAAAAGAAGAAGTAATCTGATAGAGCACACATTGAGGCATGATAGCTTATTGAAAACAATATCGGAAGGAAAAATGAATGGTAAAACTCGCAGAGGTAGACCTAGATTAAGTTATATGGAGCAAATTATACAAGATAAGGGTTGTCGTAGATATGCAGAAATTAAGCGGTTAGCGGATAATAGACGGAGTTGGAGGATTTCATCAAACCAGTCACAACACTGATTACTTCATGATGATGATGATGTCAACAGTCATCCGGTATCCCAAGATTTGGACACTGATTTGAAGTGAGTTTGATGTGCTGAATACGAAAATAACATCGGATTTCTTGAATTAGTTTTTTTTTCTTATTATGTTTTGTGCATAAACTTCATGAATTATGTAGAAATTATATTAAAATTACATGTAACTATTATGAAAATTGGACTGTTTCAAGAAATCTGACATTGATTCTGTATTCAGCACACCGAAACCACTCTGACTCATTCCCCAAAGTCCGGGATACAGAAAGAATCATTATTTTTGTTGTTCAGTGTTTTCTTTCAAATTCCTTATTCTTCTCCTCATTTTTCCTTTGAAACATGGACAATAATAAGGAAATTCTACAAATCTGTGGAAATACACAGGGAGAACTGTTCTACGAGATATGTAGGGACAGTTCTATCCTTACGTATCACTGTAACATTTTTGTTTGCGGTGATCAGTATTTTATCAAATTAAATAAGAACTCGATGAATTTTGAGAGGTGAAACATCAACACTGTCTACCTATCGATTCACCAAGATCCTTTGTTCAACATTGATTCAAATTCTTCTCAATATAGGTTGAGTATCAAAAAAATGATGGAGTATTACGTTAAACCGGAACCCCGTAATCAGTAAACATTTTTCCTCTCAACATTCCAAACATTACCATGTTCTCTAAATGATATCAGAAATTTCTCCAATGCGTCGATTTCGGCAATTTTTTCGATCAGTGCTCAAAATATCTCACAAATTCTCATTCAAATTGAATAAGACTGAACGAGACCAATGGAAAAGATCAATGTGTCTGTAACATTCCATTGAAACTGAATGAGAATGAATCAGAAATCAGTATACAATGAGAGCCAATCGGTTATCTTTCAATAAATACGTACAATATGAAATTAGAAATGATAGAACAGTTCTTAATGTAAAGAGTTGAATGACTATTTGTAGAGAAATGCTCGTTCAATTTCATTTTTTTGTCTGTACCAACCGTCGATCGGTTCCAATAGGAATTTTCTGGTGTGGAGTCTATAAGAAATGATGAGAAATTTCTGGAGTAAAACTTCTCAATCGGTTTTCATCAGGGACTGTAACGTTATTCACTTTCTTCACTCATTCTATATAAAATATATATAATATATATATATATATATATATATATATATTGTGCACAAATGATATATTTTTTATATAGATTTTATATATAATGAGTAACGAAAGTGAATAAAGTTACAGTCCCTGGTTCTTATGAAGAATGTCTAATATAATTTCGGAGGATTTTCGAGGACGAGGAATTTATAGGATCCGAATGTTCAATAAGTTTCTGTGAAGAAATTCTGATATAATGACTCATTATTTTCAATGTCAATGTTCAATCGATGCCAATCAAAATTTTCCGGAAATACGTTCTATGAGAATTCATGGAAAATTTCGGAAATACTAGTTTTTAGGAGGTCTTCATTAGGGATGCACTGGATATCCGCTTCTGATCCGGCCGAATATGCGTCCGATCCGGTGTGATCCGGACAGATCGGACAAATCATTCTGGACAGGTCGACATCGGCATCGTATATCGGATTGGACACATATCCGGTATCTGGTAGTCGAATCAGAATTGGATATCCGGTGCACCCCTAGTCTTCGTCAGAATAGTTTTTCCAATGTATCCCAATTAATCTGTGAAATGGAACATTCTATACAAATCCATTGTTCCTTTGCATAGAAAATTCATGGCTCCAAAGTCAAGAAAAACCAATATATATTGTATATCCAATCTCCTGTTGTAAGGAAAACTGAATACAACCGCATTACTGTAATGTAAGAAAAATCCAACACAAACCCATTGGTCTCATGACAGAAAAATCCAATACAATCTCATTGGTCTCATGACAGGAAAATCGGATACAAACTCATCAATTCAATGTCATTCAATTTATGCATCTGTAAGGTGACCATCAGCAAAGTCGCGCAGTAGCTCAACGTTTTGGGTATTAGATTTCAATCGGTAGGCAGGTAGGAATGTCCAAACCCCGTTAGGTAGGATATAATTTCTTCTTCCCCTACATGAATTATCAAGTTTCTGGATGACCTTCTGACATAAAGAATGTACAGAATCACTACTACAAAATCTCTATAAAAGAAAGAAAAAAAATTATAATTACAATTTTTTAATTTCAGCAACAACCTCACTGGAATTTTTCGGTGAATTTTTACAGTGTAGAAAAATGTGATTGAAACCGATTGATTCAATCGACATTGTTTTTCAATTTTTCTCCCAAAGTATGTAGGATAATGCCGATTGATTCACAACGGAAAATTCAATGTGAAATCAGCTCACTCAATAAGAAATTCCTGATGCAGAAACTTCATCTTAAAGACATCTAAAAGATGTCTAAGAAAAGACATCTTTTCGACATTTCTAAAAGACAACTTATAGACTTCTGTTAGATGTCTCAATGAAGACATTTCTAAGAAGTCTCTTGAAGTTATCTTGAAGATGTCTCATAGATTTTATTTCAAAGATGTCTTCAAAGATTTAATAAAAGACATCTTTTAGATATCTTGGAAATCAAAATCACAATATTAATAATATAATAATATACCGATCATGATTATAGACCTGAATTAAAAAAAATATCAATTTTGATATAAAATCGAATAATTGGCGACTTTCATTATAAACATTTGTATAATCTCATAGTGTGCATTGTTTCTACTGACCAAATTGGATCACGTCGGATCACAATTGATGTTGCACGGATTGAAAACTTAATTCGTTCAAGTACCTGAGTGGAAAAATTTTCTAAATTATATATAATTTATATCGAATTATAGCTGAGTTATATAGAAATTATATCGAATTATATGAAAATTATATGAAATTTTGAAAATCTTTCCACTCGGGTACTCCTGCTTAAAGAATTTTATTGAACCAATAGAATCTGCATCGGAATCAGTGGGTTCAATGAGATATTTTGAACATGCGTACAAGAAAATTCTACGGTCATAGTTTTTAATTCCAAAAAAACACGAATGTCAAAAAAATATTCAGTGGAGGTCGATTGAACGTCCGGACTTGGATGGTCCGAACATTCCTTGAACATAAATGTACGTATAATGAACGTGAATTTCACCTAAAAGATCTGTGTCTTGGGGAAGTTACAGGGATGGAATATATAATTCGCAAGACATTTTCAGATCATCTGAAAGTGTGCTTCAACCGTGGTTAATAAAACCTATTCATTCCTATTGAATGCAATAAATTCACATTGAAATTCGAATTCTGCACGTTTAATAGGAATAAATGAGTTTTTCATCAATCAGGAAAGAGGTCCCAAGAAAAATTTGCGTCATATCTAAAACTCGCCTTGAAGAAATCTAAAAGATATCTTCTAGATATCTAGTAAGAGATCTGAAAGATGTCTTACTCAAGACATGTTTTGGATGTCTAAAACTGTTGCATAAGACATCTTTTAGATATCTTTTAGAACAGTTTGTAAGACATCTTGCGAAGTCGCAAGACATGTTTTAGATTTCGAAAAGATATCTTTTTGTCTATGTGAGTATTTTTATGTACATTTCGTGTTATGAAATGTATATATAATTTGTACATAATCTACGTATAAGATGTAATAATTTCGTTCACAGATTTACATAAATTTTATAAAAATACCTCTCAAAACGGGATCTTATATAATTTTTATATAACTCATCTAATCTATACCCGAGTGGAAAAATTTTCAAAATTATATATAATTTTTATATAATTCAATATAATTTATATATAATTCAGATATAATTCGATATAAATTCTATACAATTTTGGAAATTTTTCCACTCGGGTATCAACCTTTTGTGAATGAGTTCCGACATGCGCAAAAATATTTGAAATCTAGTATTAGATTCATATTTATGTTCCAATTGAACTCGAGATTGTCCCACGTGATGGCGTTGCATCCCCTTAATTTATGTTCTACTCTTGGAATCAAACAACAGATGGGGCGAACATCACTCATAATAATAGAAAGACATTATCGACTCACTAAAAAAATAGATGAGTTCCCACCGGTTCGCACGTCTTACCGTTGATGTTTCTTTTACTCGATCAGAGATGGCGATACTAGTACCATATTAAATAAGGCAACTATGCGCACTGTAACATTTTCTCTCGCCATCGAGTACGTTTTAACGTTTACCGAGAATGTTTGACGTGCATTGACGTAGTTCCATTCATGTTATCGACCATCTCTTCCGTGACGTTTGGAGGTAGTGAGGAGTGAATTGATTTGATCTCAGAGGAGGTTTCAATAAGGACCACTTTGAGACAGGAAAAATGAAAGAAGTGTCTAAGTTTTTCGCTTGGATATTCATCGTGTATTATGCAAATGTTGTTCAATGCGATGACAGAGAAGAGTATTCTTTACTTATGCCAAATGTCAAACCGAATAAGGTAAGAAGATTTTATCTTTATTTTTCGTGTAATTACCACAGTATCCTGTTCAACATTGCAACAAGTGGGAATCATTGAATCCGATTTTTTAAAACGATTTATTCCCGACTCTTTTGATATAATTAGGGGAAAATTATCTCTGAATAACTGAAAATTTCAAAAAAATTTGGTAGGGTATTTTTTTTGACTCTCTTCAGAATGTTTCAAAGATATCAAACGTGTTTCAGAGGAATTCCGAGATTTCCAGAATTGTTACCAGAAACTCAGAATAGATTTCCAGAAATATTAGTTAATCGATAAGCGAAATTTCCTCAAGTTCATTCAAAGATTTCAGAATTTTTTCTTTTAAATTCGTCAGAAAACACAACGTAGATATAGCACTGGACTAATTCGCAGGGATATTCTAATTGATTTTTGTGCATGAATGATTCCCAAAAACTATATTTTCTGTCCAACATTGTATACTTCAATCACATGTTTTTGAATGTTTTTATCATTCTCGTGATATTATCAAATCTTCACGTAATGAATACAAGTCACACATGATATCGAATGAAATATTCAACTCTTGGAACTGAATTAAATTCAATTGTTTTATGTGGCGAAGGATGTCGATTAAATATTTGATAGTTTGTGAATAAATAGTACATCATCTCATATGGAATTCTTTACTTTGAAAACTTTTATATGATATGTTCACTTGGAATTGTTCTTTCCTCAAATATTCAAGGCCGATACTAAACAAGTGAATTATATGCTCTCCTGGAGTACAAAAACATTTCGATTATTTTATGAATATATATATGATATCTTATCTCTCTTTTGTACCACATTCCATCTGTTCCTTACCAATCCTCTATAACGTTTTATGAACTCAACACTACTGATTTTTGAAAGAATTTCAAAACTTTTCCCTCCTGTGAAGTATCTTATGCATATGTTTCAAGTGATTCTAATTGATAAACATACAAATATCCAATCAAAATGATCATCATTTTAGGAATTATTTGCGGGAATCGTTTCTCGGCACTAAAAACAGATCTTTTACAACAACAAAATCTTCCTGTATTTGTAAATTCAGGATTAATTCAATGAGAATGTTTTGCTTCTTGTTCCTTAATATATAAATAAAAGTGATCAGAGGTGAAAAAAAATTTCATGATGATAGCATAGCTTCTAAATTATTCTAATAGCAGTTACATTTTGAATAAGTAAACAATTATCCACGAATATTGCTCGGAATGAATTGCTGTTTGTTGTATCACCCTCATTCAATGTATGTTTGAGAAACTATTACAGAAAATACTTGATGTCTCATGAACAGTTTTCAATTTGGGTATAGATATATTTTTATCACCCACAAGGCGCTTTCACAATGCTTCAGAGTTCCATCAATTGATTCGGAAATGAATTGTTACTTTGCCTCCCTTGTTGCTAACCGAACCAAAACCTTATGCTATAAAGGACGATTCTGATATATTCTTTCATTTTTTTCAGCCTGAATTATATTTATGTACCCCAGTGAAAATACAGTATGAGACGTATTATATAACAGGATTCAAACCAAATGCAACTATGCATTCGGCACATCATTTACTCTTATACGGTTGTACAAAACCAGGGAGTGCTAAATCTGTTTGGAATTGTGGAGAGATGACCAGTGAAGAGAGCAATCAAACTACCGCTCCTCCATGCAACGAAGGATCCGAGGTATTGACTATAATTAAGTAATGAAAGACTTCACCTTGAAGTATCTACAATAGAAGTTAGTAGCCGTATTTATGCATTGGAGATATCAATCTCTTATTATGATTTGAAGGGAGGTCTTGGTAAAACGAAACGATAGACACCCATTGAAAAAGCACAAAACTGCGTAGAAACCGATTCTTAGTGTATCTATTGCTATACGGTTTCCGACCCTTCCAATCGGGTTTTACATATGTCGTTGAAGTTTGAATCCTTTATTGGAACGAATTTGTGATTAAATACACAAAAATCCTGTCAATTTATAGGTACAAAGCTTTTTTGTTTCTGAAAACATTGTCAAATATTACAAAACCATTGTTTCTACATCTCTGAACCAATTCAGACGGAACTCGTATATGCCCACTATGAGATCGTGAATAAAACTTGGTATAAGTTACGTTGCAATCAGATAACCAAGGACATGGATATAAACGGTGACGAAGTCACAATTTCCGATAAAATATTTCCTTTCCTACTCCCGTGCTTTTGTAAGCTTGAGGTTGAAACTTATATGGGATTACTATTGACACTTCGTATAATTGTGGTAAAAAGTCCATAAAGATCGAATGATAAGAGCAGAAGATATCCGCCTAATAGTGGCATTCACGGAATCTTCACATTTTCTCTGGAAGTTTATCGCTCACCGATTATTTTACCTCAATTCTAATTTGCCTGAACTTTATATCGTACAATTGACACGTCGTGAATGCGTATGCTCAAAGTTCTGAGACATTCGGATGATATGGACATACGGAAGGCATGTTTCCAAAATATTGTCGAACAATGCGAATCGCTAAAAA
Organism: Gonatopus flavifemur; assembly: GCA_018340375.1. NCBI lineage: Eukaryota > Metazoa > Arthropoda > Insecta > Hymenoptera > Dryinidae > Gonatopus > Gonatopus flavifemur. The sequence goes on from JAFFJZ010000004.1 coordinate 24,847,180, forward strand.
ATTTTCGGATCATAACTAGAGCATGTTAAAAGTTTTATTACAATCGGATAATAGGGAGCGGAGATATGCGCGCAAAACTGACAAATTTTTGCCACACTTGGTCTTCTTCATCAAGTTTTTGTGCACGCATCGAGCTGAAACAAATGTGCGACCATCATCAATCTTGCCTGCAACTGTGATAAAAATATAATGACGATTGGATCATTCGAACGCAAAATAAGCATGGTCGCGTAAATGTTGACGTACAGACGCCAGACAGACAGACGGACATCGGATACGAAACCAAAATTTTCGAGTCTCCACAACGATCCCTAAGCTCCCTATTTTTGAGGAAGGAATACCGATACATATGTTGGCTTCACTTCCTTCATACCAGGTTCAATCACTACCTGCTATTTGGAAGAAGTAAGTCTGAAACATTATCATGAATTTTGAATGTGATTTGGTCATATTCTATCTTAAACTCTTCTCAATAAACGATTTGAACTTCAACAACATGTTCTATGTATCGTTTTCTTTTCCCATGGTGGTCTGAGAGTAAAAATAATATTTTCGGAGCTCTTTTTGGGATCTGTTTAATCTGTTTCAGAACTCTTACTGCCATTAGTCGAAATGCATTAGAACTGTATAAAATATAAATCCTTTCAGTACTTAGCTTGAAAAAAAACTTCAAGATTAATCATTCAGAAAGATGTTCAAACATCCCGGATTTAAAACCGTGGAAGTTTGTAAAAATCAATAACAGATTAATGAATTTTGAATTCGGAGTCAACATCACTGGTTTCATGCTTTGCATTGAAAAAGTTGTTCGCTAGAACGTGGATAATACTTTTTGGGAAGTTCCAGATCGATTGGACAGTTGTTTATCCCAAATAAATTACTCACGAATCTTGCAAAATAGTCTGATATCCGAATTCTCCGCCCCAAAAAATGTCAACCCTGTTTGAAATATTGGACGAATACAATTTTTCCTACGGTTCTTGATATTCAGCCGCAGAGTGGCGCAAAATTGTGATGAATTTCTGTTACGCGCTGATAAATACCTTCTGATCAAAAGGTACCCGGAATTCTCTATTCAAACAAACCGCGGTTGAGATATTTTCGGAATCTTTTGTTTTCCATGTTATTTCATCTGTTATTTAGCGCTCAAATGTCTGCTTGCGCCTCATTCGTCAGAAGTTAGTGCGTGTTGCCTTGTAAGCGAGTCAGTGTTTGTTGTGTTCTGCGAATTTCGCAATGTCGAATTTGGTTGAGCAAAGAGTTTGTCTAAAATTTTGTGTTTGTAACAAAATTTCATGTGCGGAAGCGTTGAAGATGTTAACAGAAACCTACGGGGACTCGACGATGTCAAAAACACAAGCGTACGAGTGGTACAAAGAGTTAAAAGCAGGTCGTATTGTGGTTGATGATTCGCCTCGTTCCGGTCGTCCATCCACCAGTATCACTGGCGAAAATATTGATAGAATTAAAGAAATCGTCCTCGCAAATCGTTGTGTGAGCATTAGGGAGATAGCATCTTGGTGTCTCGTTCGGATTGGTGTAGAACGTTATACACAATATTTTGGTCATGAGACAAGTTGAAGCACGGCTTGTGCCGAGAGTGTTGAATTTGTTGCAGAAACAGCATCGCATCGATGTTGCTAAAGAAATGCTTTCTTTGGGCCAAAATGTTATCGAAGGCATCATTACCGGTGACGAAACATGGGTCTATGAATATGACATCGAAACTAACCAACAATCATCGGAATGGCGCTTTTCAGACGAGTCAAAACCTAAAAAACCGCGACGGAGTCGATCTAAAATCAAAGTTTTGTTCACTGTTTTCTTTGATTGCCGTGGTGTGGTCCACTCCGAATTTCTCCCACCAGGTCAGACAGTGAATAAGGAATATTACGTGAGTGTATTGGAGCGTTTGAGGGGAAACATTCGTCGCAAGAGAACAGAATTGTGGAGAGATAACTCGTGGTTTCTTCATCACGATAACGCACCGGCACACACATCTCATCTTGTACGCGATTATTTGACTGAAAACAATGTTCATACCGTTCCTCAAGCTCCATAATCACCTGATATGGCTCCTTGTGATTTTTTCCTATTCCTACGACTCAAGTTACCACTTCGCGGAAAGCGTTTTGAGACGGTTGAGGCAATAAAGTGAAATTCGCAGAAGGAACTGAAGGCGATTCCAAAATCGGCCTATGCAAAATGTTTTGAAGATTAGAAGAAACGTTGGAATATGTGTATTGTTTGCAATGGAGATAACTTCGAAGGAAATGAAGTGAATTTTGATGAATAATTGAACCGTTTTCGTTTCATTAAGAAATTTCGGGTACTTTTTGATCAGAAGGTAAATCGTTTCATCTTGCGAACCAATAGTCCAATCGATCTGAAACTTCCCAGACAGTTTGTCCACACCTTAGCGAACAACTTTTTCATAATGCGAAGCATGAAAACAGTGATTCTCACTCCGAATTCAAAGTGCATCAATTTGTTATTGATTTTTACAAACTTCCACGACATTGTTGTTTTCGAGGAAGTATACGAATCTAAATCAGCGAGGTTTATCTCGATAAATCGAAGAATAACCGAGTGAGAACGAGTTTGATGTTGAAAAATATTGATTTTTGGTGCCAAAAAATAGGGAGTTTTCATATTTTTCCTCGAAAACTATTGATCGTAGAAAAAAAATGGTAAACAGATACTTACATACACATACTGTATATACAATTTCAAGCCCTATCGTCCAGTCTTTTTAGATTTCCGAAATTCCAACTGTTTGTTTCGACCCACGATGTTACCGCTTTCACTACTACTTTAAATTTTGTTAGAAACAAGGACGTATCCAGGGAAAGGTTCCAGAGAACCCGAATCCCCTCTCCCTCAATTCAAAATTGAATATTGGATTGCTTCAAAAAACAGTTTTTTTCTCAAAATGATTGTATCACCCCCCCTCCCCCATTTCCTTTGGCATGAAATGAAAGGCCCCAAAAACTGGGTCTGATATGATATAGTTTAGAGATCGCGCATCTACTTCGAGGTTCCAATTTTGATGCCTCCTCTGTACTTCTCTATCTACAGCTTAGTGAATTATTAAAAATTACATAAACATGAAAAGTGTTGTTTTTAATGTTTTCTATCAACATTCCATCATATGCACTGTTTCAAATAAAAGTGACGGCATACGGTTGCCTATTTCAAGAGGGAGGCTGAACAAAAATTTTCATAATTTTGAGAATACAAACATAAAAATTACCACTGTGGGAAATCATGTTTTCCTAGTTTCCATCGTCCATTATACCCAGATTCTCACCTTTTCTGATGGTTCAGAATAATACAAAATATTAGGATGCTTTGAAGCTATTTGTGTACAAACAGCATTAGTCCCGTTTGTTCATAAATAGCTCTGAAGCACCCTTATAGCAACCATGTAATTAAAAAATTCGAAATCAATTTACTATATCGATGTTGTAATCAATGAGGTTGATATCATATTCGGACTCCACGATATTTCCCGATATCAATACGATATTTTGAGAAATATCGTATCGTATCGTATCGTATCGTATCGTATCTTGTGCTCCTCTGGACATGATTAACTTCGATGAGAAATCATTCTGTTACCCTGTTATTACAGAGAAAATGTTGATGAATCAACACTATTCTCAGGTTTTCTGTAGTGTTGATTAGATACTTCAGTCCTTGTCTCAAATTTGCCACTCCATCATCAGTATTGGAATACAAGTCGCTACAATAGAATATCTGGACAAATCTGGAATCTGAGACAGGAACAACCTTATGTGCACTGAATTCTACAATGAAGCATATATAGATTATATACAGTCATATATGTACGCCCTATTCATGCACTCTCGCAAATAATATAAAATCTTGTGTCCAAAATAGTATTGAATCCTATAACAAGCGGAAATGTGGCATTCCGTATCAGAAATAATCCTAAATTTTGTAACAATTATATTAACAGATAAGGCCACACACAGGAGAAAATTTTGTGTTAGAAACGGTCTACTCAAAATTCGTGTTGAAAATTGACACATTTTCAATATAAGTTTAACACTTTTGTGTTAATTTCACACATTCTCCGTGTCAATGTTCAACAAAAATTTTGAGTGGACCGTTTGGGATATGTACGTGTGTTAAAAATACACAAAATTGTAGGAGATTTGAAATAAATGAAACACCAAAATACACCAAAATAAGTCAATATATTTCAAAATAGCAATATTCGGTTAACACGTTTGATTGATGGCTCTTTGTAACAACTTTTAAACAACTCGACCGACCCGACACATTCAATGGCAATTCGGCAAATCTAATCAGTGCACACTTCAATTTGTATTCACCCTAAAACATATACTAGAATGTTCGACTTATTCGAGAAACTTCGAATCACAAAGAATCTGGATTAACCTCATCTCAACACCACTTTTGTCTCCTTTTTTAAACATAATATCGATTATTGACAACACACTCGTCCTCGTAATGAAATAAGATACCGCTCATTCACATATCCCACAAAATTTTCTACTGTGCATGTTCATATAATAGGAAGTCTTGTAACACAAAAAAAGCTTCATGCTCATTCTATAACGTTCTGCACCGAGTTTTATAGATGGTGGATTAAATTTAGTAATATATACCGCTTATATGGATTATGTTCAAATCCATCACAGCATAGAATGTCATCATAATGTTTCATAACATTTTTGCAAATTACAATGTTTCAGTGATGTTACAGTAATATTTTGAACTATTTTGGACCCATTAACACTGCGGAAGGATATGGAACATGAATGAATGATTTTCATCGTGAAATGATAATTTATCGTATATATCAGCTTTAATTATCCGTTAGTTTTATTGTGCTTTTCCTCTGTGCAACACAACATAGGCGTACTGTGCCATAAATAGAGTTTTCATTGATCGTCAACGCTCACTCAGAGCAAGGAAAAAATCTGTGTCCATCATCCATTTATGCTCTTATTTGTCGGTATGAAAGTGCTGCAAATAAAGCTGAATACTGATTCAAATGTATAACAATTCTATACGTGTAAATCAGACTCATACTTCTGACTTATTCATTTTCAGTTCTTTCAACATAGCTCAGAAACTAGACGAAATTCCACTGGGTTACCACGGAACTTTTCTATGTTAAATTGAATTTCCCATAGAAATGATTCATTTGGAGAATAGTTAAAAAAATTGTTTGTATAAGAAGCAAAGTAGAAAATCATGGAAAAAATGTTGGATTCGTATATTTTTGCTTCAGCTCTTCTCTGAGCAAAAATAGGAACAAAAGTCTCTTCAAAGAAAAGAAAACGGAGATAACGGCTATAAAAGTTCATACGATCAAAGTTGACTGAGATATTGGGAATTGGTTATTTTCTTCCTCATATACGCTGTCGTTCACTGTTTTTGCACTGTTAAAAATTGTTTGAAATTTCAAACGTTTTTCAGTCACATTTGTAACTGAAATTACATATTTTTGGTGTTTGAATTAGGAATTCATTTACAAGTAATTGAATTTTCAAATTTTTACTATATCATATCGCACATTTATGTATATTTTCGCAACTTGAATTTCATATACATGTGCCTTAAATTTTCAGTTACATAACTGGAAATCGCAGGGAAATCGCTGGAAAGTTTAGTCCAGAAATTTTTAACAGGGCGGATGAATAACTCCATTCTTATTGAGTATAATTATAGTAAAACTGCTTCTAAAAATACAGAACATGTGCATCAGAGTGACGTAGAGTTTTAATACTGTAAGATACCCGTGTTTTCACTTGTCGTAAACTATGCAAAATACTTCGAAGAATATTACGTGCCAACCCTGCTCTTCACAGTAAAATACTTCCTTCACGTGTTGATCGTTTGGAAATTCTGAAACTATGTACATTTGTAAATGAACATGCTTTATTCTTCATTTATAATCACAATCAAACATTATCACAATTCTATGAAGTGGATGAATACATGAGTGGCCGTACGAGAATTTCATTTACTATGCTAATCAGTACCGAATTTTATATTTTTGAACACTTGTTTGATTCTTAGAATCAAGATATTGTTTTCTATAAGTGGAAACAACGTTCAAAAGTAACTCCTTCTGATCTCCCTGTATGGTCAGTTTTTCATTATATTCTTCAATAAATTTCACTCCTCTCATTGCCGTATCATTCGTCACTTTAATAGCGTCAATGATTTTTCCCTTATTGATAACTTTTGATATGATTCAATTCCGACGGTTTTTCGTTCGAAAAAGATGTGTGTATTCAATGACGGGTGAAAAATGTTCTGGTCTCTGCACGGAGAAAATCTTACACTAGTGGTTACTGTAGCCCACACGACTGACTCGTCTGATGCAAAAAAATCATTTTCACACTACTGGTTGCTGTGGTAACACGAATCAGTCGTGTCTCCATAGTAGAGAATAGTGTAGAAAAACGACTCTCTAGTGCGGAGACACGACAGATTCGTAAAACCACGGTAACCAGTAGTGTTGAAATGATTTTTTTGTATAACACGAGCCAGTCGTGTGGGCTACAGTAATCACTAGTGTAGAATCTCCTCCGTGTGAACACATGAATTATTCCAAATCTCGATTAACCATAGATATATCTTCAAGTTCTGATTGGTTCAAAGGAATTCTTCTGCATGAAACGAAGTCCTTGTTATTCATGAGTTGAATATTATTGTTTACGAAATGTGGGAGACGTGAATTTATAAATCATCTTCACAAAAATTAATGAATTGGAGCCAGCTGTTCAATATTACATTCTTTCTTAAATGTATCCTGGAGTTCCTACAAGTCCTAAATCCCTCCTCACCTTTTCTCGAAAATGACTGAATAAAATAGAAGATAATTAGTTCATGCATTTTCTTCAGAACTGAACAAAAAATGAATCAATTAATTATTTCAGTTCATAGTTATAGTTCAGGCATATCTGAGAGCAGTAGGAAGACAGATTTGAGATTTCTGAGGACTTCGGCAAGTCCACCTGTAGTTCAGGGGGGCTCCTGGGCATGCTACTTCACGGAGCCCTTCTTCCAGTAAAAATATAATGTACTCAAGAAATAGAACTCTCTAATCGATGATTCAATTCTCTTGAAACAGCAGTGTTTTTTCAACACATTATAACATAGTACAAACTCATTTATGCGAGCTTATGAGGGAAATGCTGATTTCGAATAACTAAGAATTGAGGATAACACTGAAAATCTAGACCACAGAAGGTTCTTTTATATTTTGGCTTGTTGAAATTATCAGCAAGTAATTTGAATGCATAAACGTTCGAACATTAGGGCTGAGAAAGATCAACTCTACGAAACTTCTCACACTTATTTATAACGTTATACTTGATCTGCATCATTTGCAAACATTTCGATTAATACAGACGACTCGATGAATTGAAAATCTCGGATACCACACTTGATCGAACACCGAATCAATAACGAGGTGCTACTGTAGGTCAAGATTTATAGAAGAACTCTTGGAGAATTAGAAAGTCTATAAAAAAAATCGTGAATTCATTAGAAATAACATGATAGTGACCCATAAAGGAAAGAATGCTTTAAATATTCTGTAACACAATGTGCCGTAAACATACTATCCAAACTTCGCTCAGCTTACAATGATGTATGGAATGCAAACATTATGTCTTCATTATGGTGCCGTCGCTTCGTTTTGCTACCAATAACAATGTTTTATGCGGAAACACCGTGGTACTATAATGGGAACATTTATTGGCGTGCATGTCACTACTATGATGGCATTATTAAGACATTTTTCTATCTGGGGAAGGTGACACAAGAAGAATGATTCCACCAGGGATCTTCCGAAATTGAGTCAAATAAAAATATAGTAAGCTCTATTGCATTTGTTATACTCGATTGTAAATGATCCATTGGAATGTTCTTCACTATATTGTCGGTCAGGCCTGGATCAAGGGATGAGGGCTAGGAGGAGGACTATATCTCCGGGTCCCGTTTGAGGAAGAAAATTAACGTGAAAGGCCCGGAGGACATTCCTACCTCCCGCTTGTTACCCTAATGGGGACCTCGAATTGTTTCATAGCCCAAGGTCTCGACTCCCCTCAATCGTATGAATTAATTGTATGACGCTAAAACTAGCAGCCGTGAAGTCACTGGCCGATTCTTGATTGAACGTCGTTGAAGCTTTGTTCGCTTTAGAAACCGATTGAGCAACATCCCACCAAACGTTTCGGGTGCCTCAATTCTTGATAGAAATTTTGGATGAAACGGTATAACAATCTGCTGCTAACTTTCAGTCAGTTCCAGTTTCATCGAATTGTTACTTGTCAGTGGGGGCCCTTGATAGATGAGAGCCCCTGGACACTGCCCGGGTATGCCCATAGCTGAAGACGGCTCTAGACTACGGAATTCTCTTGAGGGCATTTCAGAGTCCCAGAAGTACTACGTTGCTCTTCCCCCCCCCCCCTTCCCCCCAGATTTATCGAAAATCAGGGATTGAAATCAGAAAACCTTGATACATCCATCTTCTTTGTAGAAATGTGGAACTTCTGAGACTGCAGAATGTCCTTAAATGTAAATACGCGTCATCGGGTCGAACACAAATGTTATACGTATAACATTTTGGATACTGCCCTGTATCTCAAATACATCCTGGGAAAAAAGTTTTCCATAGGATCAGATCTCATGATGCATCATATTTAGTGTAACTCTCATATATGAGCAAGTATGATCAAATATGTTTATGGATGATGATACAGGGTGGCGCAAAAGTCTGGAAATACCCCCATAACTTTTGAACGGGGCATGATAATTGGATCAAATTTTTTTCTGAATCAGAGGAGAGATCAAGGGCTATCTTAACGGGGGACTTTAAGTTCCCAAGCCCTGTAGGGGACGATGAGTGGGGAAAGGGGGCCAAAATCTCAAATGAGACGGAGGCGCTTATGATACGTCATTCGATAGGGGTTTTCAACCCGAATCCAACGGTTTTTTGTTTTTTGGAATCGGATAATTTTTCGCTGAGTCACATGGAAAGACCGGGTCTATTAATATTTAGAAAAATGACTCTCAATTGAGGGAAAATGAGAATCGCTGGATTATATTTGTAGTGAGTCTATTAAAAATTCGTATTCAATGTATTAACAATTGATAGTTTCACTGTGAAAAATACCAATGAAACTATCCACTGTCAATATTTTGACTACGAATTTTTGGTAGACTCACTACGAATATTTTTCAGCGATCCTCTTTTTCCCTAAATTGACAGTCATTTTTCTGAACGCTGATAAATTCTTTCTGAACATTAATAGACCCGGTCTTTCCGTGTATCGTAATTTCAATACTCTGATGTGGCAAAGTCTGGAAACACCCCCATAACTTTTGAACGGGACATGATAATTGGATCAAATTTTTTTTGAATCGGAGGTTTTCTCATCCTAATCTTGACATTATCCAGGATCAACAGCGTGGACGTGTCAGGAACCTGATTCCCACACACAACCACACACACCTACTCACACACACTCACGCACACACACGCGCGAGGAATCAGGTCCCTCACACGTCCACGCCATTGATTCTGGGTGATGCCAAGATTGAGATAAAAAAATCTCCGATTCAAAAAACATTGGATCCAATTATCATGCCCCGTTCAGGAGTTATGGGGGTGTTTCCAGACTTTGTCACATCAGAGTATGAAAATCACGATAACTCAGCGAAAAATGATCCGATTTCAAAAGACAACAAACCGCTGGATTCAGGTTGGAAAACCCTATCGCATGACGTATCACAAGCGCCCGCGTCTCGTTTGAAATTTTGGCACCTTCCCCCCCCCCCCTCCATCGCCCCCTACAGGGCTGGGAAACTCAAAGTCCCCCATCAAGATAGCCCTTGATCTCTCCTCTGATTCAAATAAAATTTGATCCAATCATCATGCCCCGTTCAAAAGTTATTAGGGTGTTTCCAGACTTTTGCACCACCCTGCATATGATCAGATATGAATATTATCAGCATCCATGACTCAACTAATTTATGAACCCCGAAAGTGTTCAGAACTAATCATACATCATGATGTAAGATCATATATGATCATACCTGTTCATAGATAGAGATACCAAATTCCATACTCAATTGAATATAGACAAATTTTGGATCTGAATATACCTGAACAAATCCAATCACATTTGATCAAATCTTAACTGTTTCCCTGTGATCAGAGGTTTTCTGAACTTCAACTGCTCGATGGCACGGCTCAATGTTGTTACAAGCTGTCGTTGACCACAGGTTATTTTCTCCATATTGGAGAACCATTTCATGGGGTCGCATGCGAATACGGAGAAAATTTAAATAGTAACCGTTACTGCGACTGGCAGTAATCGGTTGAAAAACAAATGAAGATACAGTTGGATAGTGAAGATTATCGCGATCACCGTCATAGGTACTGTCATGAAATTTGTCATTACTGGCTGGACAGTACCCAAGTAACACAAGAAGTTCTGAGAATGTGCTCGAACATTCTGAGGAGGTTCCAGGACATTCTCAGAATGTTCGAGCACATTCTTAGAACTTCTTGTGTTACTTGGGTAACGAGCACTGCGAAACGCACACGGAGAGAAAAAATTTGCTGACGCAGCAAATCGAGGTATTATATATAGAATAGCAAAATTTTTTGCTAACCTAGCTAAAAATTTGCTACAACAGCAATCGTGTTAGCTACGACAGCAATTTTTTAGCTGTGGCAGCAAAAAATGTTTGCTCCGCCAGCAAATTTTCAGTATTATATACAGAATAGCAAGCAAATTTTGCTGGGATAGCAAACATTTTTTGTTGCCACAGCTAAAAATTTGCTGTCGCAACTAACAAGATTGCTGGAACAGCAAATAGTTTGCTGTCACAGCAAAAAATTTGCTGCTCTGGCAAAAGGAACCCAGCAAGAGTAGATTTCGCTGCCGCAGCGAATTCCTTTTTCTCCGTGCAATATTGTATAACCACCTTTAATTTTTTGATAATTACCGTCAGTGGCTACCGGTTACTGTTCACTTTACTCTGTGCAATATTCCGATTTCAAAAAATACAGATCTCCCCGATGTCCATCTGGAATTTGAAAGGTTAAATAGATACTAACATTTTAACACACATTATTTCATACGCCTTTATTCATTGAAAAGCAGTTGGATAGCATTATACAACGTAGATCAATACTGTACGTTTGAGAGATTCTTCACTCTTATCAGTAGTTCAGTTGAACTATAACACTGTTTAGATGTGTCATCAAATTATTATGAAATGCATGATGAAATATACAACAGTTTGAATTATGATGCACACATTGGAATTTAATTTTCTTTTAAATTATAAAAAAAATATGTCCACGCAGAACGCCCCATACGATGATCCTATTTTTGTTCAAAAATAACAATAAAAAAGAGAAATTGATACATAATGTAGGATTTTGCGAAGATTTCATAAGAACTGTGTTCTTCATTATGTACCGATATTACTTCTAAACCCGAAGAGAGCACAAACGTGAAAACAGATATTTTGACATTCTACAAAAATTCGTGGAACGTTGGAGGTTTCATGAATGTTTGGGGAACGTTGGAGTGGCCGTTTTCACGTTTCTTTTCTCTCAGGAAAAGAAGCCAAAAATTAGTTGCCGTATCAATTTCTCTAATGTTTTGGAATGAATCTACAATTTTCAATTGAATATTATCCTATTGTTGAATTCATTCTTAGAAACCTAGATATTCATGTTGATTTTAAGAAGACTTATCTTTACCATCCGTTTGACTCCCAAATTCTACGAACATTCGCGATTTTGGTTTCGGATACTATGGAGAATTGTAGTAATGGTTATGCACATGGGAATGGTTACCATTTACATGAAGATGGATACCAAATAACGTAGTCACCATCATTAACTGAGAGATTCTGTCATTCAACTACCATTTTCGCATGGTAATGGTTACAGTTCAATTTTCTCAGTGTACGGAGAAGAAAGATCATGGAATGATAACTAGAAATGAGAGTAAATTGGTGACAACTACGGATTTTGTACACAATCGCTATCAGAGACGAGTTATGGTTCCTATTTTAGTATATGCAAATACAGTGTAGTATACCAAAATTGGAATCATTACTCGTCTCTGTGAGCGACCGTGTACAGAAATCCGGAGTTGTCACCAGTCTACCATCATTTCTAGTGACCAATGCTAGGTTTTTGAAAATCTTTTTTCTCCGTGTAGTTTATCAATAATGTATTTTGTTCGTGTATCGGGGAGAAATATCAACCAGCAAACGGTATGCTTGAATTCTAGTGAGTTTCTATTCTATTGCTTTAAATATCACTACAGCTGTTCCAAGTATTATTCTGTTTGGTACATACGTAATATGCTTATCATAAAGATAATTACACTCATTGCAAGAAGGATTACCCTTAAGGGCGGGGTATGGTTATTTCGACGGAAAAAGGGCATGTTTTTTGTGTCTGTCTGTTCGCGCACGTGTGTGGGTGTGTCCGTAAACTTCTGCGACCAGGGATATCTCCCGTTCCCATCATCCGATCGTCATGAAATTTTGATCACGTTTAGATGTAGTGTTGATAGTGGTCCCACACCAATTCCAACCTGATTCTCACAGAAAAATGGGAGGGGTGAGGGAAAATGTGAAAAAAATCGTAATTATGCGACCGCGCAGATTTAAGCCTCCTATCATCCGATTGCAATGAAACTTATATCGCGTTATAGTTATGGTCCGATAGTGGTCCCATATGAGTTTCATTTCAATCAGTTTTTTTTTGCGATCTGCATTTTTTGGCAATATCTTGAAAGCATGCCTTCTCTATGTTCGTATCATCCAAATGTTATGGAATTTGGAGCATATTCAATCCACGAGGTGTTAGTTGTACGGTATAGATTTCAAGCGAATCGGAGGTGTGAGGGAAGAAAATGGTAAGCACTAAGCTTCGAAACGAAATTTGAGAATCTCGTACATACTGATATCATGTGGATATATTTCGTTCCTATGATCCGATCGTTATGAAATTCCCACCATAGTTCCATGCAGTGTCGATAGTGGTCCCATATAAGTTTCAATTTGATCCTCACAAAAAACGGGAAAGGAATTGTGTCGTCGAAAATTGTGATTTTGTGACCCAGCATGTTTTCGCTTCCTGTTATTCGATTGCAATAGAATTTATACCACGGTTCAGTTATGGTACTATAGTGGTCTCATATGAATTTCATCCCAATCGGTTGAGGGGTATGGGAAGAGAGCCTTTAGCAATTTGCATTGTTTTTCCAACAATAACGAGGAAGCCATGTGCCAATTGGCAGAGTTTTTGATAACATGTTTCTTTTCCGTCTTCCGTTTCCTTGTGCAGATCAGGTTGAAACTTATATAAGACCACTATCGGCACTACATAAAACTGAGGTGAAATTTCATAACGATCGGATGATAGGAACGAAAGATATTCACATGATAGCGACATTCATGAGATTTTAAAATTTTGTTTTAAAGCTTAGTGCTTACCATTTTTTCCCTCACTTCCGATTTCCTTGAAATTCATACTGTGCAACTAACTACTCGAAATGGATATGCTCAAAGTCCCATTGCATTCGGATGATCCGAACATAGGGAAGGCATGCTTTCAAAAAATGGCCGAAAACGCGAATCGCAGAAAAAATTTTCCACCGTTTCCAACCGATTGGGATGAAAGTCATATGGGACCACTAGTGGATCATACTCAGAACGTGATATAAGTTTCATCACAATCGGATGATGGAAAACAGAGATATGGGCGTTCGTAAAATCACAATTTTTTTTCACATTTTCCCTCACCCCTTCGGTTCTTCTGTAACAATCAGGTTGAAACTTATATGGGACACCATCATCGATACTACATGTAACCGTGGTTCAAATTTCAAGATGATCGAATAATAGGAACGGAAGATATGCGCGTTCGCAAAATGTGCGCGCACACACACACACACACACAGACAGACACGAAACCAAAAATTTTCCTCAAGTTTGGAGGAACATTTTGGCCTAAGAGATTTCGAGTTTGGAGACCAAAAAATTTTCGGTCCCCGAAAACGATCACAAAGCTTCCCTGTAACGAGGAAGCAAAAATTATTTCGAATTATGGATATTTCCATTCACACCCATTTTATTTTTCTTTCCGTGTGGGATAATTTTTTCAAAATGTCAGAGTTTTGCTGATTTCAAAATAAAATTGAAGTGAAGCGAATGAAAGGAAATGTTGATATTTCAAATGAAAGAAGTCAACCTGAAAACTGGTGAAAATTTTCTTTGTAAACACAATCATACCTAAGTAGCAACCGAATGTTGTATATGTACTATGAACGTGCATAGGATTATATTATACAACATTCTAATGCTACTAGGGGAGGGGAAAAATTTTTTTGAAACTTGAGTTCGATTTTAAATAAAAGGATATAAAATATAAAAAGAAATATTTTCTATTTATTAACTCAAGAATTTTCCTAACAGTGTTTCCAGATGTCAAGACTGACAGGAAAATTAATTATACATTCATATTGAATTCAAACTTCAACTAATTGATATCAATACAAAAATAATAGATCATTCGAACATTCATTCGGCTGTACACAATAATATCCCACGAGAAATTGTGGATAATATTCCAGTAACATCATATGAATATCATCAGTTGTTAAGACAAATTCAACATAGGTCTCAAGGAGATACACGGAGAAAAAAATATACTACTTCTTCTCCTTTTGCTTGCTAAACCAGAAACAGGAAGGTTTGTAAAATGGAGTTTTACATAAAAATAAGGACGATTACGAATCAATAACTGAATTTTACTATATGCTGTATAAAATCTAACGTTCAGCGTTTAAAACTTCAATCCTACCTATGACTTTTCCTACGATATTTGTAATCTCCCGTATTTTTATGTGAAAATTCATATCAAAAATATTATATTCCTGTTTCTAGTTCACTAAGAAAAATAACAAGAACTCTTATGTTTTCGAGCGGCATTTTTCTCCGTATACCAGTGTAAAAAACATTTTGTCTGTGAAACTTCTCTGTACTGAATTCATGGAACAGTCTACGATTTTCAAAGAATAATCTTCGATAGCGCAATATATAGAGTATCAAATAATAACTTCCTGAACATTTCAGACTGTCCCTGGTGAAAAATGTTGAAACAGATGAAGCGTAAAAACCTTTCAATTCCCGCTTCTTTTGCGCTTGGATACTATTCCATTTATTCTTCCGCGTCGCTCTATCCGCTTCATTTTCACCAGGGGTTTCATAAATTCTGTTTGGAGAAATCTTACAATACTCTCTAAATCTGAATCAGTGGAATTTCACTGGATTGCAGTGATAAGTATACCTCTGCGAACCAGCGCTGTAAAAAGTCCGACTGAAAGTGGCTGCATTTTACTTGAAAACTTAACTGAAATTCAGTCTTTTCCATTGTGTCGGCATTTGTTTTCGATTCTTACTTTCAGCTGAAATAGGGCTAGTTTTGGCTGCATCTAAAAATGAGCTGATATTAAGGTTGAAAGTGAGTTTTACTTTTCACTGTGAGTGCATATACACTGCGAATCAGTGAGTATTCACTGATTTTCACAGTAAAATACGACTAATTTTAATCAGTGAAAATAACATCCAACTGCAGAATCAGCGACTATTCACTGATTATGCAGTGGGATTCAACTGATTGAAATTAGTGGTATACTTATAACTGCGGAATCAGTCGAATTCCACTGATTCAGATTTAGAGAGTAGAATGTTCATTCGGATAATACGCTGTTATCTCCTTAATGAACTCTGATGAAATGTTTCTATTAGAGAATTCACTTTCAACTTGAAAATTTCTCGAAATTGTATACCATTTTGGAAAAATTTCAGAGTTCCTCGCTGAAATGGAGACCCCACTGCTGAATGAAGTGATTATATACAACTAGGCTTTTGTTTCAAAACTTTGCTCCCGTACTCTGGAATATCGGGTTTCTATGTCTTTGTGCTCAACTAAACAAAGCTGTGCTGCTCATTTGACCAGCTGAAACTGCCACACTGATATTTAGAGTATAATGGTGGAGTGTTGTTACTTTCATCAGAAATATTAGGGCATACCGTGACCAACGATACCGAAACGATACTCGCATCTGATAGTATTCCTTGATACCGAGAGGAGATTTTTTACATATTTTTGGTACTGCCAAAAGAGTGAACAAAGTCCACTAAATGATGGTGAACAGTTCTCATTCGTGGAAAAACTTTGCTGCTGTTTTGGAGAGAAATCCAAGAGTTATTCTCTAGAGCGTGATTGAACCCAACCAGAAATTTACAACAGGCGCAGTACTGCACCAGTACTGGCCAAGACTGGCACGGTACTGGCATTTGTCTGGAATGATAAAGCTTTTCTGTACTGGGGATTCAGTACTAATACTATTATTCGCAATCAGTGCAGTGCCTGTACTGGATCAGTACCTGGCCGCTATTAAGCTCCCAGTACTGGTTCATCAGTACAGGTATAGTACTGTATTCTTATGTATCCAGTATTGATTCCGTACGTGTTGACCAAATGTTGAAGACCCAATACTGGCACTGTACTGTACCTGTCGTCAACATTGGCACAATTCGAATTTCTCTGATTGGAAAACCCCTATCACGTGGAATTTGTCACACTGTTCAGATCACAAGCATTTAGATGTATTATGAAATAGATTTAGTGAAATTCAATCAACCTGTTGAATCAAATACTCATTGAACATTATTAAATCCCATTCGACTTGATTAAAGGTATAAGCTTTTGTCTGAGATGTGTTTCTATTTTTCTCCACAGATCCTTTATGCTTGGGCCAGAGACGCACCTACGTTGATTCTACCAGACGGTGTTGGTTTCAAAGTCGGCGCAAATTCTAAAATCCAGTATTTAGTTCTGCAAGTACATTATGCACATGTGGATATGTTCGAAGGTGGTAACACGGATGATACAGGTGTAGTTCTTTATTACACACAACGTCCACTCTCTAAGTTGGCTGGTGTCTTTTTATTGGGAACTGCTGGCGCAATTCCCCCCAATAGTACAGAGTACATGGAATCGGCTTGCCTGATAAGAGAAAATAAAGTCATTCATCCTATAGCATATAGAGTTCATACTCATTCATTGGGTAAAGTGGTTTCTGGATACGTAATTAAGCCTAACAATGAATGGATTGAACTTGGCAAAAGAAATCCATTGACACCTCAAATGTTTTATCCCGTGCACCACAATGTGTCGATAACGAAGAATGATAAATTAGCAGCTCGTTGTACTATGGTGAGTCACCGTAATAGATGGACCATGATAGGAGCCACTAATAAAGACGAGATGTGTAACTTTTATTTAATGTATTACGTTGAGAACGATGAACCTTTGAATCTGCATTACTGCTTCACTAGAGGTCCTCCTTCATATCATTGGCAAGATTCAGGTTTAGTAAACATTCCAGAGCAAGAAGCATCTAGTTTATGAATTAACCAATAACAAGTCTGATGTCACATTTCTGAGGAATGATTTCCGATGACGATTCTTCATAATTGATCAGCTCATCTCTCATATTTATGGATTTGATATACGCGTGCAAGAAAACCATCAATCACGGATATCCCCCTGTTTCATATGGATACAGCGTCTACACAGAGTTTTCATTATTTTACTTTTCTTAACCATCACGTGGAATTCATCCTGTTAAAACGTAGATTCCCGTGGTTTTCTTGTAGGAAGGTCGTAATTGAAGAACAGATATTTTGAAGTTGCACTATGTTTCAATCTGTGATTTTCCCTGCTGATAGATTCATTCGAATTTGAATGTATTTGCCCGTACAGCACCACCACCGATGATACTCGTCGTATCCATGTTGCACTGCATGGATTGCAGGTGCGTGAATGAGAACAGTGGATTAGACGTAAAAACAACGGAGAAATGTCGGCTGTTAAGATAGATTGAACATTTCTCCATTGCCTTCACGTTGCATATGTTTCGCCGCCTACGTCCCATCTATCGATGTTGCTGATCCACCCCAATCAATGGGAGGCAACGTATTTCATCGGTGGCGGGGTTGTATAGGTGGATACTCGGGGAGTTTATTCGAAATTCACTTTCTCGGGACAGATTTTCGTATGGCAATTTATACATTTTTTTGTATTCAAAATATTTTATTATTATTTTTTCGTTCGAGGTTTTGGAACGTGAATTGAACTTGATGATATATTTTTAGGAATGGGAATGTTTCTTTCACTGATTCTTATACATTATGTAAACTGCGAACATGATATAATTTGGAACGTTTTCGAGCAAGACCAAAACAGCAATATATAGGTAAAAACCCAGGTGGTAATGCAGCGCTTTGAATGCGCGTTTGATGTACATTGCCATTATGACATTCAATGCGCTGCGTTACTCTCTGGGCATGCATTGAAGAAAAATAGTAGAGTGAACCTTGCGACGATTTTGGATACGGCAAATCCTGTGACAGAGTTAAATGAAGTGAATATCGATCTAACCCAGATAACATGCTCTCACGAAGCGACGCACATGGATAAACTTCTGTACGTGAATTGCACGCAAACCCAGGGGGAGCTCCAAAATGTTATCTGGAAAGTCACTCCCTGTTGGGTCACATTCAACTCAATTTCGCAGCGGGATTCAACATATTCAACCTCTCCGTGCAGTTGGCTCCACTATTTTTTTTGGCGTGTGTTTGGAGTACGAATATTTCATGAGTTAGTGGGCGCTATTTGTCATTAGGTACACGCTGACATTGTTTCTGAGATTGTATTTACAAAATTCTTACCATGGAGGAATGAGAATCAGAAAAGAGCATAGTAATCCGTAGAAATGTGTCATAACCAGATAAGCAAAAGACTTTTAGGTTAGATAACACACTGATATTTATTCAACATTGGATGTGTCACGTTCTCAATTTCGTGTCTACCTGAAAGAATGATGGCGGGATTTCCAGCTTCATAAAATCTCGCCCCTTCACGTGCTTCGCTCTTTCCTGATTCTCATTTTTCCGTGATTCATACCTAATGATGAATAGACACCATTCACACTCCTACACACTTTGGTCTCACTTTTGGAATACATAGTTCGCAGTTTTGGTAATGTATAGAAATATGTGGTTCTTGTGCTATTAGGAAATTTTTGTATAATTTGATTTTTATTTCCATAAATTTCGAAACAAACTGTACTTACATTCCTCTAGAATATGTAAATAATGATGTGATGATAAAGCGTTTTCTCAATTATTCCTATTTATTTATTTATTTATTTTTTTGAGGACATATTTTGAGATGTACTTAATTTTACGCTTCGGAAAGAATTCTAATATGATCATTCGATTACACATTCTTAAGAATGAAAAATGATATGGGAAATGTAGAATAAAGAAGTGATGTTAATTTGAATTGATTTCTCACACTTCTTTTGCTTATTGCAACATAAAAATACAAAGGTTTGTTCATTGCACGATGAAGATAAAACATTTTATAAAATGTTTCCAAATACCACAACGTTTCACAATAGACGCGGAAACACAAATATTTGTCGTATTGAAAACATTCAGTATCTTCTTTTTGGACAAATAACTAGATCCCGCATGTCTCAGCCAGTTTCCACAAAGATTGATTAACAAAATTGGTAAGAATGGTCATATCAAGGAGCAGGAACTATGAGTCGAGATGAATTCTGTTCGTATTAGATAAAGCAGTTGCTTAATCCGTAGAAAGAGATTTGTGGTAAAACTTGGAATCATTTGGAGTATTATATTCAATTAATTGAGTTTCTTCAATTTGATTCACTCATTTTCGGAAAAAAAAATTGTAGAAGTGATTCAGTACCTTCTGAGTTGCCTTCAAAGGTTATATCAAGGAAGAAATATTTACGGTGTATATGAGAATGATGATTCAAGCATTTTTTTAGGATCAAATAACTTGACCAACTATTTGAAGTTTGATTCAAATAGAAGAAATTTTAGACTGAATGTGACATTCGTATCATTATGAAAGTTCACAAAGTAATACCTTTCGGAGGTTGGTAAATATCCATTTGCAGAAAGATTATTTTCTAGATATCTAAAACAAAAGTCTTCCCAAACAGCACAACAGTTCAAGATAAGTTTCTAGTGGAAGGTTTCTGTATCATAAAAGTTAATGGTATTCCTAAAAGGACTCTTTATGAATACTTCATGAACTATTGTGCTGCGTCGGTTTGTACAACCTCATTCACATCTGAAGAGTTATGACTATTGATGAATTTATTAGAATTATCTAAAACTATAAAGACAGAAATGAAGTAATGATTTTCATACTATTAATGTTGTCTATTCAGGATCAAGGAAATTGTTATTCTGATTAAATTTGATACAATATATTTTGAGAGATACGTAGACACACGAGACATACTTATAGACAGTCAAGCGTTGGGTCGTTCGATTTTTTTTCATTCGATTCATTTAGAGTATGCAACTTTGAGTTGATCAAATTTGAAATCAGTACTTAGAAACGACTTTCACTTGTGAGATGATTTTTGAGGTTCAGTCTTTGCATTATAATTTTAACTAAAAAGGAACTCGAAACTTCGGAATTTGTGGAAATGCTCAATAGGATGGGAGTCAAAAAGTGAACAGCAAGATCTTCAGATCTTTCAGAGCCCATCACTTTGGATTTTTCAAATTCCGACTGATTGTCTCCCATTCGACAAGCATCAGTTAATAATTTGATGGTATTTCGTATGGATCATGAGGCGAATCCAGCGTTAACCAGTATGGGATGAAGTGACATAAACAACTGAAATAATTTTTCTTTCGAATCAAAACAAGACAAGAGCTTGTATGAAATTGATTTCTCAAAATTCCCTGCTACCTTTACATTGGATTACAATTTTGAATGAATTTCTGATGAATACTACTATACTATGAAACTATACTGTCATTCTAATCCAATACGACATAAGTAAAGAAGAATCATCTTATTTTTCCACCCATTTGTATTCTCATAGTCTTTTTTCTATTGCGAATAAGTGAAAGAACAAGATGATTATTCGCAGCATACGGCCTTTTGCTTTAGAAGAATATTATATGAATCTATGAAAAACACTGAAACGCACGAGGAAAGAGAATTTTATGACACAACAGATTACTTACTACAATTACATACGAGGTATTACCTTATTTGTAGCAAACAGAACAGAGTAGAGTAGCAAATTTTTCTACCACAGCTAACTGGGTTGCTGAAAAAACAATAAGATTAACTGAAACAACAAATTTTTCGCTGGGCTGGCAAAAACATTCGCTATTTTCTACATAATACTCAAATGTGCTGCATCAGGAAAGTTTCGAGTTCACTAATGAATTTTGGGTCAAAACAAACACCATATGAATTTTTCTCAAATTCATCATCCTGACTGACAGTGCATCATTTAAAATATGACTAACCTGTAATTGGAAGCAGAATATACAAACAAAATAATGTTGAACAATGTAAAACAGAAAATCGACTGTGAACATCTGGATTTTCATGCCCATGAGAAATGTTATCATAAACCTCAACGGAAGTGAGAATAATGGTGGGAAAAACGTGCAGTCATTGAAAATTCGGTCACTTTCAATACCATATTTTATTAAAAACATTCAAAAGAATATCTCTCACAGTATTACAGTCCCGGAAGAATTCTTGAAGAATTCATAAAAAACACAATGAGGCCAACAAGAATTCTTTATGAATTCTTTTGGGACCGTCTGATGGGAAATTATTCCTTACGAAACTATTTGAAACTGAATTTATAAGAAAGTCTGAAGTTTTTGGGAATGGATATTCGAGGAAAGATTCAGAGTTGATATAAAACCGAACCTTAGAATCATGAACAATAACTTTATTCGAAAACAAAGACCTCTTGAATGGTCCCCGCTCTGCGACCAATCATCAATTCAATAAGGATTGAATGAATTCAAAATATGTCCGCGGGCGTATTGAATGCCCGTAGAATTCATTATGAAACCCCGATATGAATTCTTTCTGAACATTGAGTTGTTCATTAAGAGTTCATTTTGAATTTAAAATATTCATGATGAATACATATTGATTAGCATAACGGGAGCTCTTTGCGAGAACTCTTGTACCGTATAGGAAGTCCGGTAACCACTTGCAATGGCCATTTGGTAGCAACCGGACTTGTTGCACGCACTTGAAAGATGTACTATATATAATCCTTTCATCTTTGAAAATTCTAGAATGTTTATAAATTCAGTTACAAGTAGTTTTGTCTGAGAAAAACTATCATGCAAATTATATCATGATTGTCCTCAACGTCCTCATAAATGTAGTCATTCATAGTATTTACGGGTCTGAGCCACCTGGGATGAACGCTAAAGATATTGAAATGAAATAATTTGGAACTGACTTTACCTTGAACGCAGTTCAACAAATTCATAGTATATCATTTACTCCACCATCTTGCTGATGACTGCGAATCCAAATATCCTGATAGCTCAGAGAAGCTTTAGAATTTTATTTAGATTGAATGTTTTTAAAAATCGTTTTTCACGGCTGTTAACCGTCTTTATTGGCACTTTTGGCACATCTACGGCCCATTGAAATACGTTTGTGGGGGTTCCAAATGCATTGAGAGATAAGCGATTTGAAAGTTCGGTAAATAGTAATACTTGTTTGATGAATTTAAATAGTGCTGAACTTTCAGCGATGTTTCATGAAATTTCAAGGGTTACTGAAATTTTGCTCCACATTACTTAGGGTCCTTCAATCGTTATTATATAATACAATATCCATGACCAAATTTGCCGTGTGCCACTCAATTACTAAACGTTTAGAAATTGATTGACACATAGCGAATTTAGTCGTGAATATTGTATTATATAATAACGATTGAAGGACACTGAGTAATTTAAAGCAAGATTTCAGTAATCCTTCTTGAAATTTCATGAAACATCGCTGAGAGTTCAGTAGTATTCAGATTCATCGATCAAATATAACTGTACTGTTCACCGAACCTCCAAATCGCTCTTCTCTCAGTGTCGGTTACGAAAATGAGCAACTCTCCGTATGAGGGAATTACGGATTCACAACAGGATTACAAAAAAGTTGTCAATTTTATTGTGATTCTGGTTTCTAAAATTGAATTTCTAAAAGTAATATGCCCACGTTTATTGTCTGAATCCAATCAGTGGCCTTGAAAAGAACCATTTTTAATTTTCAAGGGGAAATTGAAATGTCCATTTTATTTTTGAAGCTTGCGGATTGAAACTAATTCATTTGGAGTTTGTTTGCCCAATGAATGAATGGTTTATAGTAAAGGGGAATACTATAAATGATATTAATGTATAATTATTATTATTATCATTTTTATTATTATTATTACTATTGAACATTATTGAGGCGTTCGTAGGCATATTTATCTACTTATTTATTTATTTATTCGCTATCATCCATGCGTTGACAAGTGGAATAGAATGATTTAATTAATAATTATGACATGCTCAAGTTGTATCGAATTAGTGCATTGGATTTAATATCCAGGTCTGTCAATTGAATCATCCTACATCTATACATTTTTACCAAGCACAGTATTATGACTTGAACGTAATATTCATATAATTATGCAACAAGGGTGACATAATTGTGTTCTATTTTAGCTGTATAACAATGGTATAATATAATATGGCATAAAATTACATTTGAGTGAATGTTATGAAAAAAATGTGTTGCATAACCACGACATTTTTGAATGTGGAATAAGACATTATAATTCACTACAACGTTGAAGGTTATATCGTTATATTCAATTTTGAGCAACAACTGTTTTCCAACTTTCATTGAATTCGTAGGAAACGTTTATTATTGGCTTCTACATTATCAACTGATGTATTTGATGTAGGATTACCCTATTCAAGAATTCCAATAGAAACCGATAAGTGTAATTTTATCGGAATCAATAGGTTTCTATCGATTTCACATGTTGTTTGTCATAGCCGCTATATGTTCCTATTGCATTTCACATGGAATTCAATATTCTCTGGGTGTTTATTGGTAAGATCGGTAAAACATCATGAACACCGATGGAAAATAATTTCCTATTGGAAAACCATGTCGTTTTGTCACAGGATCTACGAGAATCTATTGGAATGTATTGGAATTTTTCAACAGGGTATAAATATTATGCAGATTGACAGGTTTCCCTGGTGAAAAATGAAATATCCAAGTGCAATATGTGTTTCATCTAAATTTATACGGTATTTCGTGCTTGAAAGTGTATAGAATGCGATTCGTGTCACAAACGGACGTCAAGATCTCTATTACGTAACTATCAAATTTGAGAAGAAATTTATTACATATTATGAAATGGTTCATAAAACTTTGTATTCACAATGGCTTGAGTAGTTTTTGATGACTTTAGAAGATAATATTTGTATAAAGAAAAGGAAATAGGTATTGGATCTCAAAAGTTTCTTTTGAATATTCTTGACTTAATATAATTCCGCAAACTGATATATCATCGTCAACAATTCTTATTGATAACAGATTCTTGGGCAGAAGATTTCATAGCTTCAGAAACCGTAAAATCCTTCAAACATTGCAAAGTTCTAGGCATCCACTTTGATCAGAACTCTATTGATTTGAGGAGGAAAGGATTACATTATTCATGAGGCAATGGTTTCACCTTTGTTTCTTCTCGAATAGTAGTCTTTTCCACACAAAAACTGTCAACGAGTAGGAAAAGAAGTCTTATGTCAATTTTGCATAAATTGCTATGAAATGAAACTTATTACATGGATGCAGCTCAAGTGAAACCTGTCTTGAGTGGATTCCATGTGAAGCTCACACTGTATAGTATGTAATTTGAACATAACCATTCTGCTCCGTCCAGCGAGAAAGTTTTGACAAACATAAGAAGTTTGGTAAAAGTATGTGATAAAATTGCTTATTATGTGGGTTCTTGTCCTAACCCGTACAGCACAACCACCGATCCTCCACCTAGAACTTCGGTGGGATGGATGTGAGGAAATGGGAGCCGTGGAAATGAGGGAGAAATCAGGGAGAGTCTTCGTTGAGGCAACGGAGAGGCGACGGAGAAATATCTGCCCTCTGTATTTTCAATGAAATTCATAATAGTGCATTTACATAACCAAATCTGAATGTATGGATTCACGAATTTGAGTTTTATTGAAAATACAGGGGGTGGACATTTCTTCGTTGCCTCAACGGAGATTCTCCCTGATTTCTCCCTTACTCCCACGATTCACGTTTCTCCACCAATTCTCCACCTCCATTCCACCGAAGTCCCACTCCTCCAAGGTGGAGGAACGGTGGTTGTGCTGTACGAGAATAATGTTCGATACTTTTCATATATTTTTTGGCATCGACATTCAATTCAATTTCAAATATAATATGAAAGTACAATATGATGAATCGCAATTCAATCTTTCAGCAAATCCTTTACTCATTGTGATATGTTATAAACTCTCAGGATTCTTGACTAAAATATCTCCGGGAATAAATTGAATTCGTCATAATAAAGAAAATGATGAATCTAATAGGACTCCGAACACGATCAATATTCTTGAAGATTCCCTGGTGGAAGCAATGAATGTATACATTTTTAATAAGTAGATGACGCAAATATTTGGTATATGTTACGAATATGTTTCTACACTGTCAAAAATTTCTCCTGGAAAACTTCAGTATTGCATTGGAAGTCATTAATCAGTGAATTAAACTGAAAATTTTAGTACGTTTGCATAAAATATTCCAGCACATTCAGTAGAATTTCACTGTAAAAACTTGCATTTTTCAGCGCAAAATGTGTAAAGTTTCAGTAAATGTACTGGAAAATGAATTCCCAGTATTTCCTCCATTGAGTATTTACTTTTCTAATGGATTCCGAAGGGAAATTGATTTCTTTTGCTTTGATGTTCTTGTTTATTTGTTTCTTAAATGAAAGACATCAGCTTGATCATGCAATATTGAATGAAACATCTGCATACATCATGCAATTCGGACATGGAAAAAATAATTGAATTCATTTTCATTCAATTTGCATGAGAATGATGTTATGACATGAATTTTCATTGCACGTATTAAATTCGATGTCTAGAACTTCATACCAGATTTTAATCAGCTAACGCACAATCATACTGAAAGTACAAACTATAAACTAATTATTCTTTTGAAGGTAAAGGAAAAGTAGTTATGCTGTATTTTGAATAATTGTAACTCTAACAACAGATGAATTATTTCCAGTTTCTATGTTTATAATGAAATCTATTGTATCCGTTGTGAATTTCCTAATGAAAGTGAAGTGTGTATTTGAAAAGTGCTCATAATAAGAAAACCATAAGAATAGCGTTTGCCGCATTTTAATGTTTCAAAGCGTACAAGGTATATTTTCTTGTATTACTGTACTAATAATTTATACCAGAGCGCAGTTTTGTCTATAATAGTTACATATCGACCAGTTAAAAAATACGCTCCATTTTGATTAGAATTGTACAACATAATATTCGAGAGATGTTTTTCCAACTATATTAAGTCATAAAGAGTTAAATCATTGAATGACAAGATCGGTTGTGATTGAAGATGATCTTATTTTACGTGGAATATCTTCTTATTTCTCATGTTCCTCAGGTATCAATCTAATCTATAAGTGATCATTGTATTTTATGATGTGTATATGTATATTTTGTGAATTTTATTTTGTTTCCTACATTCAAATTTAACAGTTATTTCTGATAAATTTTATAAATGACATATCTGATTTGATGTTCATAGATGTGAATTATTAATTCAAATTCAATGTACATTTATTGATATTTGTTCACAATGTATTCAGGTGCTATTGAAACTTGATACTCAATCATCTTTTTGAAATACATGGAGAGAGGAGAATGGTAATATTTACCATTCTCCGTGTAGTGAAATATGAAATTACTAATCATGTCAGAATGTACGATAATAATGAAACATAAAAAAATGGTTATGAATGATTTGATTTTGGTTGATATTGTATCCAAATTCGTATGGCAAATTGATATACAATCTCACATGATTTATTTTCTATCTGGTGGTGAAGTGATTTTCAAAACATTCAAATCAATTCAATCTGAAGTCGAGTTGTTGAACACTTATTGTATGTAGTTATATTATTTTACTCTAAGGAATTATTATTGTATTTTCTCATCGTTATCGTCAATATATGGCAGAGAAGTTATCTTGGATAACACATGGATCAATTATGGTGCTTGCGAACTTCTTTAGATGTACGTAAGGATGTATTTACTATTGAAAGTGAATTTGAATGTTTCATGTACATTCATAAAAGTTCAAATCATCTGTGTGCTATTCGACTATAATGTAAGGACAAATGATCTATTTCAAATGTAAATTTAACAATAAGAATCAACAAGAATGGATTTGAATAAATTATTTGTGCATAATTGAAGTAATGTTTTTTTACATACCCTTGATATATTGATAACACTGAGGGTGGTATGCACAGTCAGGTCTGAGAGTAAACCTGGTCCCAGCCTATGAGCTTATACATTGCGTAGGACCGGTCTTGGTCTTAGACCTGACTCTGTATATCTTCCTTGAACATAATAACGCGGCGACATAATGACTAAATCGTATACATTCTTCTTTATTTACGACCCTCTTCAGAGTGCATTTAAATGAGATATATGTCCACTAATTGAATATCAACTGGATTTTCCCCTACTTTGTGATTTGTAATTTTTGAAAAATCCATTGTCGCGGAATATCGACTAAAGTTCTTATTAACTGAGAGGAAAACAGTATAGGATTCCTAAGCAATAAAAGAGGTTGGAAATACTAATGACGTCTTCGGAGAATCTTACGAACATGGTTATCACCTCCAAAAAGAACTTCAGTTGCTTCAGCAAAGATTCGCTGTGCGGTCTTCGGTGGCTTGCAAAATTAAATAAATTTTGAGCTTCCGGAGTGGAGCAGCGTCTTGTAACGGTTGGTTGCCGACGTCTCACTGTCATTGCAGCTGGCTTCTGAAATACCGCCCTGAAGACGCCCAGCTACAATGATAGCGTAACGTCGGCAACCAACCGATACAAGACGCGGCTCCACTCCGGAAGTTCAAAATTCATCCCAACAAAACTGTTTCGAATAATTATGTGCTATGCATCTCCATAGAATGTGTTGATGAATCCATTCAAAATAATCTAATTTGCACATTCACAGAACAATCACAGCATATTTGACCAATTCCTTATGCTACTCGAGTAGGAATTATACTTTCGGGTATAATTAAGGATTCATGATCCCAGCAACTTAAAATCTTACTATGATTACTAGAGCAACAAGGAAAAATGTAGTTCTGAGGAGCGAACCAAATTTTCAAAGCCAAAAATACTTATATGTTCCTAAATTTTCCTGTAATTCTATTACCTTGTTATGAGAACCATATTTTTGTGTTATTCTGGTGATCATAACCAGATTTCAAGTTACTGAAACCATGCTGCTTTTTGTTTGGCGTCGATTAATTGAAATACCATTGAAATCTGTGTAGCATCTTCATTGATTTTGTATAAAGAGCTTGGACCCGGGAATATCGTTGGATATGAGGTGGATCAATGAGGGAACCACGTAGAAATCATAGAGGAATCCTCGGAAACGATTATTATCTCATCTTGATAAGTTTTTTAATTTGCATTGGAGAGGAATTAGATGGAGATTCACTTACTTGTTAGTAAGGACTTGAGTTTGAAATTATTATTGTAGATCCATGTGTCGTTTGGCATTCTACAGCGTTTCACAGCATTTTAGTTTTACGGAATCAAATATTCCACAGCGTTTTACCAGCATGAAGTTACTTGGTTTTGCGTCAAACAATAATAAAGTCATTTGGTTCTCATAAAAAGTCAAGAATATATTGTATATTGATAATCATTCTAGTGACTTCCTTTCCTTCTTGATCCTCAGAACTACGAGTTGTTTGATAGGATTCAGTACAGGGATAGTATTGTATTTCTATGTATTTTGTATTAAACTCGTACATACAAGCCCATTCTCGGAAAACCAATACTGGTACTGTATTGCACCTGTTGTCAACATTGGCATGATACGAAGTTTTCCGGTTGGGCGTTATAAATGAAAATCTCCTCCCACATTTGTGGTAAGGTACTATCTCTCTCCAAATTCACTGAGACTACGAACTATATATTTCAGGTTCGAATTTCGAACCACATCAGAACCTATTCCTTTGGCTCCCGTATGGAGGGAGAGATTTCTTCCTCTTTACCGCCTGAAGTATTTTCCTCAAAATTTATGTAGAACTTTTGTGAAACTCCCTTAACGTTGGAACTCGCAGCAGAGACCGCCAGAACCACCATGTAAGCAGAGACCGCCTTAGTGCAAGTTCATGAGAGGAAAAAAGGATTAGGTTATAGACAGAACACGATAGTCAAAATTTACGCAATGTTTTCCTTGTTTAATGCATTAATAGATCATGAAAATTCCTTATGAAGAGATGTAGAGGTCGGAAGAAAACAAAAATGAAAATGGACATGAATTTGATGTTCTGTTCCGTAATGCAGGAGTATTCTTGTGTTTAATTATATTGAATATTGTAGATGGGAGGGAGGGAGAGATGGGGGGAGGGGTTGATCGAAGAGGGGAAAGAAATTAGATACCTAGGCTACACTTTTATGAACAACGGAAGGCAGCAGGCGCAGCTGAAAGGTAGGGTGAGGAAGGCCGGAGAAGTGATGAGGATAGTATGAAGAATAGGGGAGAGGGTTTTCAAGGGAGATTAGGGGGGGGGGGTGGATGTGGATATGGGATAGATTGGTAGGGAGTGTGGTAAAGTATGGCGCGGGAATATGGGGATGGGAGGAAAGGGAGGAAGTGGAAAGGCTGTAAGAGAGGTACATAAAATGGATGTTGAAATTGGATGGGGGGACGCCGGGATATATGATCAGGGAAGAACTGAAGAGAGATGAGATGAGAGTGAGGATGAGGAAAAGGGCTATGGCTCTCGAAAGAAGATCAAGAAAAGGGAAGGGCAGGAGCAGTTGCGGTGAAATGCTGGAAAGGGATGGAGAGGGACAGAATAATGTCAAGATGGGGATAGGGGATAAAATAATGTCTAGAAAGCCTGGGCCTAATAGATGCAGGGACAGGGGAAATGAGACAAAGAGAATAGGAGGGAAATGAGGGGATGGAAAAGAACAGGGGATAGCAGAAGACAGAGAGATGGAAAATGGAAATAGAGTCGACGTACAATAGGTGATACAGAGAGGTGATGGTGGAAGAAATCCCGGGATATTTGAGAGAGGGTGGGATGATGGGGAGGGGGAGAAGGATAGCAAGATTCAGATTGGGAAATGAGATAAGAGGAGTGAGGTACTGGGTGAACAGTGAGGAAAAGAAAAGGTGCAGGGTGTGCGGAGTGGAGGAAGAAACGTGGGAACATGTATTAGAAGTGTGTATGGGGGGAGGTGGTAGACCGATGGGAGAGTCGCTCAGGGAGATACTGAGAGAGGATGGGAGCGGGGGAGGAATGGATGTGCAGGCTGGAGGGAAGGGGGAAAGATGGTTATTAAGGGGGGGGGGAGAGAATGTGTGGAAGACGGATGGAAGGATGGATACCCACATAGCACACAATGTCTCAGTAATGTCTCGAAATATCCTTAGAATATAACTGAGACATTTGAAACATTGCAGCAATATTTCGAGACATTACTGAGACATTGTGTGCTATGTGGATGAGGTCTCTCTCTCTCCCTCTCTCTCTCTCTCTCTCTCTAAAGTGGCGAAGAATGAAAGTGAAGTAGGATAAGTCTTAGGTTAAGTCAGGTTTGAGTAGAAATAAGGAATGGAGAAGATGGAGGAATTGTAAGAAGGTGTGTAAGTGGGAGGCGCTTGCAAGCGGTGTAAGTAGGTGCCGATTATTGCAAATAAAATATATACATACATGCATAACCCCCTTACGGACGGTCTACTGCTATTAGGTTCTCCTACTAGAGTCATGGGGAAATGATCAAATTGATCATATCGAGCATGCTCAGGTGAGAAGATTCAAATTTATTTGCAATCTCTCCACATACTGGAATGTCAGGGATACATCATGAGTTCTGACGGACATTCGACTATTGTCGATTTTCCCGATTAGGATCGTAGGCAATTGATGAAAAATATCATGCCGAGCCTGCTCAAGGATGATTATTGAAGTTCATTTGCTATTCCTTTACAGGCAAAAGTATAATGGATATATCATAATCCCTAATAGACAGTCTGCTAGTATTTATCATTCTGCAACCAGAATCGTTAACAAATAATAAAACAGATGATATCAAGCCTGTTCAAAGAATAGTGAATTGATAAAATATTATCCCCCTCACATACCCTGATCGATGATGACTACACTTAAGCCTGAGTAAAGCGACTGGGAATGTAATTCCATTTATTCTGAAATAACTGTTCCAAATCTTTTCCATCTCTCTTCAAAAAGAAAAGTATGGAGAGATGTCTGATAAGAAGAGGTAGGTTTAATGTTCCATTGTTTGTGTAGTTTTGATGAAGAGTATTATATCTAATCACAATTTCTTTGTAAACAGAATCATACTGGATACGCTAAACATCTTTGCATCCAGCGGAATGTTGTTTCTCCATTCAAAATCGTAACCAAATATGCCTTCTGTATATAGCCTAGTTTATAACTAGTAAAGAATAATTGTAGTTCATCTCAACCAAAGTGATTGGACAGATGACTGAAACTTGGAACTAATGCTTCATCTGAAATCAAGGCTTCAAGTGACAATGTATTCCGAGGTCGTCTGAATTGAAATTATAAAACACTTTGTTTCTTGACATCTTGAGTCTACTATTATGAATGCTGAGAATATCTTTTGGCACAACCTGAAACTTGACATGATTTATCCATCAGCAAGATGTTATTCAGGATATCACAGCTGTTTCGAATATTCGCCATCTGAAACGGTAGAGGGGAATACTGTCGCCACTAACACATACCACTTTTCACATTCATGTGCACACAACAAAGAGGTATGTGTTGGTAGCTATAGTATTGCCCTCTCCAGTTTCAGATGGTGAACATTGTTGGCTTGGGTACCCTGATGTTATTGTGTTGTTTTACACGCACTGATTTATTCAGGTCATTTCAATATAGATCGTGTCCTCAGTCACTTGAATCTTGAAAAACTGTGGGATATCTGCCATACTTCTGTTACTACAGAAAATGTGAATGGGGATAATGATTAACTATATGCCCCATGAATTCCAAACACTCCACGAACTATATAGTCATCCAAACTCCACCTTTTTCACTTGAAACTGGTGACAGGATCTCAATAATTCCTTCCTGAAGGTACCTTTCGTCAGTTTCTTGACCAAGATGGATTCAAAATCTATTTTTATTTGTTATAATTCCAAATTGATAAAGGAAGGAATAAGCATGTGGAGAGAAGAGTATTGGTTGAGAAAACAAATCAAATTTTGCATAGTAAACTGAGAGAAATAATTACTAATACCAAGAAAACATATTCTCAGATATTTCAAGAATACATATTCTTGATTACAGCTGATATATTGCAAGTTCAAATGGAATTTCCTTGGATCAAGAAAATATTTTCTCGATTCAAGAAATACATTCTTAATTCTAAGGAAATTTTTTTGTATCAAGAGTACTGATTTTTCAAGAAATGGATTTCTTGAAACATCGCAATATGTTATTGGTGATAATTGTTGTGAGTAGTAGATAATTGATTTCTTCAATATTTTGATTTTCATAAAATACCAGGTGTACCGGTATGAAGTGAGAGTTAAAATACAAATGTGTCGATAGGGAACATTTGTTGTGAACGAGCCTTAATTTTTGTTCTGTTTGGTTGGTATGACACTTGTCAAACATATTTAATCAACATCGAGTCATTGAACAAACAGCATCATATTTTTCCATTGTGTTGAAAATGTCGAATTTTGTACCAGAAAGTGATGATTGTCGCATCAAATGCTTCTCGAGGCATATGGTGATCATGCTCCATCACAAGCTAGTTTGGTCTCGTTTGTCAAAATGAAATAGAGAGAGAGGAAGTAATTTCAGACTGACGCTCCTCCCCCGGTGAGCGGCGAGAGATTGAGCCCATCCGCGCTAGGTACGTCTGCCCACTCGAGGACCAGAGGATGATTTTTAAGAACACTCAGGGGAGCGAAGGATCGCTACCACCAATTTGTTCTTCCAATCCTTGATTCGCTTGGAGCAAGATGCGGGAGCGGTGTGAATGCACCCAATACTTCGCGCCACCACGGTTCAAGTTCCTCAGCCTAGAGTTCCAGATAACTAGAGCGGATTCACGCTAGCAGCAACCTAAGAACTCTCCGGGTCACGAATGGGCGACAATGGAGCCGGAATATCCCACGCCACCGGCTCGTCGTAGACGATCGCCCTGAAAAGGGCCACTGCCACGATTTCATCGGGATCCTCTCCAGGGTTGGAGACGGCCTGCTCAAGCGTCTGTGACGATCGAATTGTCGGAGGACGCGCTGGTCGTGTTAGTTGTCGACACTGGTTTGGTGGAACGGAGACTGTCGCTGATATTGTGGAGCGAACCACCGGCTTCGTTACCGGTGGCGTGATCACCGATGCTTGTTCATCCTCGTTCCTCTTCCGCTCTTCTTCCAGCCGCTTCCTCCTCGCCTGGAGCCATTACGTCGTCGAATACCCCTTCCATGGGAATAGACGTCTCTCTTATGGTATGACACGGACCATGAAGAGACGCCCCCCCCCCCCAAATAAGGGCACCATAGACATATATATATTGTGTTCTTACAGCCAAATAAATCTTACAAAAATAATTGTTTGAAATCTAGTATAAAATAGATTAAGGTAAAGATGAGGGGCTTGAGATGCTTAATAAATATACTCTTGAAGTACATGAAGAAAATTGTTTTAATTTATTTTATACATTTTTCATACATGTAAGTAAACGTTGCCGTGGTCGTAAAATCTTGCCGACGGATGGTCTGAAACCAAAAAATGAAATAGTTTTATGTTCAGTATGGCTCCAGGAACCGATCTCACTAGAATATTTTATGTATGTGCAAAATCAACAAAATGGCGGCTAAAATACGAAAGAAAAAAAATTGCGTTTTTGTCAAAAATGCCTTCATAGTAGTTAGTAATTTTCACAAAAAAAGCTTATCTTGAAGATATGTATGAACGAAAATACAACAAAAATCAGATTGATCTATTTCACACACTAGAAATCAGAGCTGCGGAGTCGAAGCTTTCACACAGCCGACTCCGGACCACTTAAAATTTCCGACTCCGGCTCCGGCTCTAGTGTTTATTCCCATGAATAAAAATTTCAAAAGAACCAAACTTGGACATAAGATAGACATCATTCGTTATCGAGGTTTTTCGACCTGTGTTTCAATATTTTATTTATTGATATATTATTCAAGTTCGATTCGCTAAATATGTCGAGGCTAAAATGCAAAAAATTAACAGACTTCCAAGTCGTAACTAATTTAAAGTTCTATTACAAAATTGTATGCATGAATTATTTCTCCCATCAACATTGTTCGACAGATATAAATATTCCAAATGTTAGGAGAAAACTTCGTCAACAACTTTCGACAAACAATTTTCTCTAAAACTTTCATTCATGAACCGTTGATCTGATGCGGTACATAAATTTGTATGTTTTTATATGCAGCAGCTCATTGAACAATTAGAACCAACAGGGTGGATGAAAAAGCACGTTTCTTGATTATTTCAAAATATAATAAACACAAGAATCAATAAATGAAAAATATTTTGCTTCTGAATGTTTTCATTATTCATTGTAAAAAATAAATGTGGGGTATTTAACCAAAAATATTCCACCATGAATAGGGAAGTTGACATCCTGATTTGGTAGAGTTTGCCCTTACTTTTTGAAGGATTCAACACCCAAAAAACGGAATAGTTCCTCAAAATGGAGGAAAAATCCCCTATTTTTTATGGAAAAATAATTCTCCCACGACCAGGGGATGGAATCCACCATTAAGGTGAGGATTAACTCCCCATATTTCCTCTAGTGTTTGTAAATCTGTCACATTTCTGATAACATCAGTAAATCAACACAATCTGCGAATGATTCTCAAACAACTCCAAAACGATTTCCGTTCTGGTGATAAGAATAAGTGCAATATAAATCTATCAAGCAAATTAGCATGGAGTGATAGCAAGATTCGTTGGAAACGAGCAGTATGGAGCTTTTTGAATAATTAGGTAATAATTAAGAACTTATCTTTTATTTGAAACTTGGAATTAAATGGGCGGTATTGGTGCACAGTTCACAAGCAGAACTAGGCTAGGGTTTCATCCGTAGGAATATAAGAATACGCAGAGGGAAATACATAATAAAAGAATAGAAATAGCCATAGATTCATATAATAAAACCTATGAGATATATGTATACTGAAGATTATTGTATAGATTACACACTTACTCACTACACAAAAAAAAGTATTTCTTTGGATCTAACAAATTGTTATTTGAATAGGTTCAAAAAATATTTCTTTGACGGAAATGAATATTTTTTTCATCAAAAAAATGTATTATTTGATTTTTGACATTTGGACGTATTCAAATAACAATTTCTTAGATTAAAAAAAATGCTTTTTTCTGTGTATATAATGTAATGAATTTGTTTGAAGGCATAATAAGTTCAACTACATACATGATATTTCCTACTATTTATTATAGCTATTCCTATTTGTATTATGCATGTAATAAAAACTTCTCTCAGTGTAAAGGAGGGGAGTGGATTGCAAACTTGTCATACTGATAAAAAGAGAGATAAATCCCACACAGCAAATCAGTTCAGAAAGAGTGCAAAGAGAATTCAATTTGAATTCAATATGAATTCTGAAGAATTCTTTTTCTACTCCTATGCCGTATACCTGTATGGGATTTCAGTGCTGCAACGACCTTAGCTCTCCCTGCAGAAACGAAATCATTCAGAACGATTGATAGTGCAAATCTGTGATGAAAAATGATTTGAACTCATATAGAATCATTTGAGTCTGAAACGGGAAATTTGAGTCTGAAATGAGGAATGTACTAATTCAAAATTTGTACATTTCTCATTGGAAAAACTTAATTTTCAATTTAAGTTTATTGATTTAGAATCAACTCAGCAAAAAATCTGGAATGGAAAAGAATTGGAAAAGAATAGGAAAATCCTATTTTGAATTCTTTTCAATTCGAAGTTTGTATCAAAAGAATAGAAAGAAATAGAAATATTTGGATTGTAATTCTGTGTCTGGAATTCAGTTGCTATTCTTCTTTGAAGTCTTGCCCTAGAATTGAAAATCGCGATACCAGTGTCATCAACAACATATTCATTCACAACATAGCAGTTGTATTCTGAATTTGACATTAGAAAAATTAAAATTGAATGGTACGTTTGGAATAAGATTTCACTTGGAATATATTAGAATAGACAAGAATAGAATTTTTTCAAAATGAATTCTATGACTTCAAAAATCGAATTCAAATTCTTCAATCTCAATTCTTTTCTATTCTTTTGAATTCAAGATTTTTTGCTGGGAATTCTTTGAATGATCTCAGTTTTACGGGGACGTGACATTCCCACTTAGAGATGTTCTATGACTCTCTTTCTCCATTCTCATACCTTTATATTTCCATTGATATGAAGAATTATAGCACCTTCTCACCGAACAGATCATGAAAACAAACACATCAATTCCTACTCTCATTTCTTGATTTATCTTATTAATGTCAACAGAGAATTCTATGCATTTGATTTCGAAACATGAACTTACACTTTGAACTTCGAATCAACGTGTGGAAATACATTGTCCATAAATTCACATATGGATTCCTCGTTTGTGTTGGAGAAAAATTGAAAAAATTTTTTGCATGCAAATTTCATCTCTCAACTGATGCACCTGAGATCCATAAGAGTTCATTATGGAACCACTGTTGGAATCTATTACACTGAGAAAAAGATTAGCTTAATCAGAAGAACATATTTTTTTGATCTAAGAATATTTTTTTTTTCTTATCTCAAGAGAATGTGTACTTGAAGTAAGAAAATTTTGTCTATATCACACTGTATAGTTTCAAACTGAGTAATTTCTTCTTTCGAAGAAAGTTTTCTTGAATCAAGAAAATATCGGATCGGACTCGGTCAGACCAATATTTTCTTAGTTTAAGATTTTTGTCCTCTCAATGTAATATGAGTTTATTACAATTGAATGATCAGAAGATTGAATATGTGTATTTTCAAGAATGAGTCAAAGAAATGAAAATATATTCCAAAGAGCACACGAAGTTCTCTGAATGTTTTAAAAACATAGCCTAGGTTCTGCGAGTCTTAACCTCCAAAAGCACATATTTTTACAGCATTTTCACTTTCAATGCAGCAAAACACGTTCTGAAAACGTTCTTTTCATATACTACAGGACGTTCTCGTAATATTTTTCTAACGTACTTTCATGAAAACTAACTTTTTTCATAAAGAGTCGAAAGTGGAGTCGGAAGTGGAGTCGGAGTCGAATGTTATTTCATCGACTCCGACTCCCCTTTCGACTCCATCCATCATTCCACGACTCCTCGACTCCGACTCCGACTCCGCAGCCCTGCTAGGAATAACTCTGAGTCATTCTAAACCAAACGTGTTGGTCGTCTCAGAAGTGTTTTGAAATCCACGTCCATGCGGAATACTCGGCGCGCCTGATAGCGGGAATTCTTAGTCTAGATTATATTGAAAAAAATTACTGAAGGGCATCAAGATAGAAACTTGGATAATATGATTCCACGGAATCATCACCGGCCACGCCAAATATTCCGCATCGACGCGGGTTTAAAAACACATCTGAAACGACCAACACGTTTAGTTTAGAATAACTCTTTTATTTCTTAGAGTTATTTCTAATGTGTGGAATGGACCGATGTCATTTTCGCTCTATTTTCCTTCATACACATCTTCAAGACAGGCTTTTTATGTAGAAATCACAATTTGTATTTTTGACAAATGACGGTTAGTTGAAAAATTGTTCACATATTATTTGGATCACTAAATGTACTTGGTAGCTGTTGTTGATTTCACATCTTTTTTTCTTTGAAATGTTACATTTGGCACTTCAAGTAGAATTCTGGGCGGAGTGAAGGTTTTGTTTCGAGAATTTTTCGTCAATTTTTATTGTGAGAGATTGATTTTTTCATGAACTTGGCGTTGTTCTTCACTTTCTTCCTTATAATCCTCATATAAAATCCGATAATTATGTATAGGGCGTATAAAACCCCTGTTCACCAGGGTCATGGAATATTCTTCGTACGTGGATGATATATGGATTATATAAGAGTCATAGATGGTCACATACGGATTATATATGGTTTATATTCAATGCCATACGCGTATTCATGTACACCGGAAATAATAACT
Organism: Gonatopus flavifemur; assembly: GCA_018340375.1. NCBI lineage: Eukaryota > Metazoa > Arthropoda > Insecta > Hymenoptera > Dryinidae > Gonatopus > Gonatopus flavifemur. The sequence continues at coordinate 24,885,700 of JAFFJZ010000004.1, forward strand.
TATTTGACCGAATTAACTGAAGTTAGTTGTGAAAATGAGTTCAGAGTGATAATAGAATAGAAGCCAGTAATCAAAGCTGTAGTAAAGGCAACTTCAAGTTAGTAACAGCAACTGAAGTGAGAGAAATTGAATTTGAATTTAGTTGAACTGTATTCAATTGCTGGAACTAATTTGGAGTGAGGGTAACTAATTATTTTTTTCGGTGTATGGATTAAATATGGGCCATACATGTCAGAATTTTTACTGGTTATGTTGATAGTTTTATAACATGTGATTGAATTCCAGTTGAATTTTTCCAACAGCATGAATCAAACAAACAAACCGCAAACAACAAACTTGTTTGGTGTTCCAACAAACTTTTTTCCCCGTTATTGTAAGGGCGAGAAACATTGTTTGAAAACGTCTGTCTGTTTCTGTTCTCTTCTAGGGTCAACTATCCAGTAGGTGAACGATTCATAAGAGGAGTGATTATTGAGAATTTCTTCTACATTCAAAGGATTTGATTGTTTTTATAAAAAGTTACTTCTATTGTGAGCACGATCGAATTATTCGAAAGGGATATCGCAACTGCAGAAGGCTCAAAATCATATGCACTTCATCAATTTTCTTCCTCAAAGAAATCATTTATTTGAAAAAGTGATTCCGGGTTGAAAAATTTGAACAGTTTTTCTCCTCTTATTCCATTTTTAGGCTGATTTCATCCTGATTGTTGAATAATGCGGACAAAAACAGTACTTCTTTATGATTTTAGTCTGAATTCCTCCTCGATCAGTTTCATTCGTTGGAGGAAAAATTCAGACTAAAATCATGCAAAAGTACTGTTTTTGTTCGCATTATTCAACAATCAGAACAAAGTCAGCCTGAAAATAGAATAAGAGGACAAAAACCGTCCAAATTTTTCAACTCGAGATTGTACACAAATTTAGTGCACATGTCAAAGTAACAAAAAACATTTTTTGTGACAACAACAAAATCACATGTGAAACTTTAATTGCGTTTTTCTGGGAACCACTTTTGAAATTGGCCGCACAAATCGCTCCGATAATTTTTGTCCGATTGACTTCAAGTTTCAACAGCATCTTTCTAATACAATTCCGCAGATCAACGCGTACGAAATGTTCGATAAATTAAAATATTTTTATTTTATGGGCACTTTAATACGAAATTTTTCATTGGAAAATTCGACCTTTAATTTCAAATGACCGCCATTTTCAGGAAAATCAATATTTTTCGAATTTCGCACGTGTTTTTCTGCGACATTGTATTCGAAAGGTGCTGTTTGAATGTGGAATCAATCAGACAAAAATTGTCGAAGCGATTTGACAGGCCAATTTGAAAAATGGTTTTGAGAATTATAATTTTTTGGTTGCTAAACAAATGTTTTTTGTTACTTAGACATGTGCAGTAAATTCATATATCACTCAAATGTTCAGGTTATGTGTTTGTATTCATCACTTCTTCAAATGAATAATTATTTCATAAAAAGAATATGCACCTCATTTTGAGCCTTTTATAGTGACCCTTAATGTAGCAGAAATTTTTAATAATTACTTCTCTTAGGAATCGTTCATTTACTGGATAGTTCACCCACCAGCATGAATTTTTGCTTACGTTTCCAAATACTGTTCCATTTAAGATTCCAACTCACGTTAATCTCATTCCTTGATTCAACATCATTGTTCAACAAAAAAAATTCTCATCAAAATCCTGCTGAACATAGTTAGAAGTTTTATTCAAGCCTAGTGACCCTGATAGTTTCAACACATACTCCAAACCGTCATATTTCAGTTAGATTGTACGGCGATGGGAACAATAATTCATGTCGAATAAATAAGGTGTTGGTTAAGAGAATATAAATTCAGAGAAAAAAAGTTGCTGAAACAGCAGACCTCGAAAATTCGCTTTGCTGATATGGCAAAACTTGTTGCTGAATCAGCAAAAATCTTGCTCTTATAACTAGCGCTTGCCATTCAGCAATCTGAAATTGTAGATACGCAGACGACTAGAAAATTTGGCTGAATTAGCAAATATCTTGCTAAAATAGCAACATTGTTGCTGCAACAGCAACCGTTCTGCTAATTTAGCAAAGCAGATTTTTTGGAATCGCTTTTTCAGCAAGAATTTTTCTCTGCGTGTAGTTTATTGAATATAATCACGATATATTCGTCTCAAACTTAAATTTATTAACTGTGATATAAAAGTTATTTGGTGTGAACATTATTTCTCAATGTGTCGTGAAAAAATCATAAGACCTCTGAATGGACGAAAAAATCCGAATGACTTCTTAATAAGTGAAAAATAGTCCACTCGAAAATGAGATCACTTTGATGTCATTTTGATGTGATTTCCACTGATCATATCAAATTACCAATCATTGGTCAATCTGGTACGTCATTTTTCAGTCATTATGAAGTGAACGAATGTTCACGACATTTCGACATCACTGTGATCAAATTTTTCTCATTGAGTCGAATGCAGAGCGTTCACCACAGTCAGTTCCTTTGATTATATCCCTACAGTTTGATATATGTTTTCTAATCAAGGGTATATAAATAGAAAATAACACATTTGGTAGCAAAAACATTCATCGCACGTTGTGCGTTTAATTATATGAACACACAATAAGAAAGTAAAATCAGCACACGACCTCAGTGCTATTCGTTTCGATGTCCCATCGTAGTCAAGAATGTACTTCCGGTTTCCAATGTACCTGTTCTTCATTCAGATGATTACGACTGAGAACTCGTCTTTACATACACATCGCTTTCGTCGAAGACATTGGTGGCCCGAGGTCAGTGTCTGAGAGCGACGACGACAACGACTTGGGTCAGTTAGAAAGTAGAAGGACTGTGTAGTAATGATTTTTCGATCTGAGACCTTGCATTATAATCAAGGGAGCTTACTTGTTACCTCATTTTCCAGGTTTCTTAGGAATGAAAGAAAAAATCAGTGTTCAACAAGAATCATACTGATGGTTAGAATTTATTTGTAGAAACTTGAATTTCCTTGAATCTAAGATGTATATCCATTTTTCACTTCATTGCCTCGTGATTTCACTTCAATTGAACTTTATTGAACTCGCATGAAGTATGGCAAATCATTAAATGAGCAGAATCTGAAATCAATTGAGGTTGCTTCCTCAAATCAATGCAGTTGAGAGTTAACTGCAATTATTATTCAATTCCAGAAAGTCGTCACGTCATTTTCATTATATTTCGATTAAATTTTCAAAGAGAACCCGACAACATATAATAATATAATGATATGCCTAATTAGCGTATCATAAGATTCATTAAAATATCTCGACGGAAAGGATTATTGTTAGTTTTTCTTTTTAACACATGGGCCGAAAAGTCCCGGGCTCAACACATAGATGGCGCGAATTTTACTGCATTCACCCGTTTGTGAGTTATTGTACTAAGAGTGACGCTACTTTTGTTATTTTTAAAACAATGGATCAAGAATAATTTCGTGTTCTAATTTTGCACTGCTTCTTGATGGGAAAAAATACCTTTGAAGCGCAGTAATGGCTTGAAAAGTATTATGGGGAATCGTTTCGAATGATTGAAAAGTGAAGTTGCGTGAGTTAGCTGACATCGTAAAAATATCAAAAGAACGTGTTGGGTTTATATTGCATGAGCATTTGACCATGAGAACTTTGTTTGTTACGGTCTCCTGTTCTCTGGATTCATAAGTTATCTGCGAGCTAATGTAACAAGTGACCAAGAGTCCATTGAAGTCTGAGTAAAGTTAGTGGCTATCTGAGAAGTGGTAAGAACTTTTAAGTTGGAAGAAGTGGTAAGAACTTTTAATTTTAGGTTGGATTAGATGCTAGCAAAAAGACCCTAAAGTGAACTACAAAGAAGTAAAGAAATCAAAGGTTGGTCTAAATAACAGCAAAAGAGCCTAGACCAAACTAGATGGTAGCAAGAGAATCCTGAAGTGACCTAGATAGTAGCAAACAATTTTAGAGTGGACTAGATGGTAGCAAAGAAATCCTTGAGTGAACCAGATGGTAGCGAAAAAATCCTCAAGTGAACTAGAGGGAAGCATAAAGTCAGAATGTGATCTAGATAGCAGCGAGAAATTCTAGAGTGAACCAGATGGTAGCAACCAATTCTGGGGTAGACTAGATGGGAGCACAGAAATCCTTGAGTGAACTAGATGGTAACAAAAATTCCCAAAATGAACTCGATGGTAGCAGAAAGTCAGAAGTTGATCCACACAGCAGCGGAAAATTCTAGAGTGAACTAGATGGTAGCTAACAATTCTAGAGTGGACTAGATGGTAGCGAAAAAATCCTTGAGTGGACTAGATGTTAGCAAAAAAATTCTGAAGAGAAACAGATGGTAGCAAGTGATTCTAGACCGAACTAGATGGTAGTAAATAATTCTAGACCGAACTAGATGATGGCAAAAAATCCTCAAGTGAAGTAGATGGGAGCAAAGAGTCAGAAGTTGATCTAAATAGCAGCAAAAAATTCTAAGGTGAACTAGATGGCAGCAAAAAAATCTTATAGTCATTAGATGGTAGCAAAATATTCTAGACCGAACTAAATGGTAGCGAAAAAATCCTAGGGTCAACTAGATGGTAGCAAAAAATTCTAGACTGAACTAGATGCTAGCAACAAAACCCTAAATTCAACTCCGTGGAAGCAAAGAAATCAGAGGTTGATCTAAGTAGCAGCAAAAACTCCCAGAGTGGACTAGATGGTAGCGAAAAAATCCTGAAGTGAACTAGATGGGAACAGAAAAATTCGAAGTTGATCTAGATAACTTGGAAAAATGCAAGAGTGGACTAGATGATACCGGTCAATCCTATAGTGAACTAGATGTTAGCAAAAAATTCTAGACCAAAGTAGATGGTAGTAGAAAGAATCCTAACGTGAACTAGATGGAAGAAAAGAATCAGAAGTTGATCTAGATGGCAGCAAAAAATTTTAGATTGAACTATATGGTAACAAACAAACCCTAGAGGTAACTGTATGGTCGCAGAAAATTCTAGACCGAACTAGGTGTCAGCGAAACACCCCTGAAGTGAACTAGATGTGAGCAAAGAATCAGAAGTCGATCTAGATAGCAGCAAGAATTTTTAGAGTGCACTAGATGATAGAAATTAAGCGGTTAGCGGGTAATGGACAGGATTGGAGGATTTCATCAAACCAGTCATAAGACTGATTACTTCATGATGATGACTAGATGATAGCAGAAAAATCATAGGTGAGTTTAGATGGCAGCAGAAATTCTGGAGATGGGTCTTGATGGTAGCAAAAAATTCACTGTACCTCCAAGGAGCGAAGCTTAGTCAGAGCAGGTATTTCCACAGATCCAGCTAATTTATTCATTGTCTTGATCATTCTGAACCCCCTGCACCATATTGTCACGTCAAAATCGAATTTAAAAAATTTTTCTTGAAATTTGAAAAAACAATTCCGACATTTCAAAACAAAAACACATATGCCATCAGGTATCATACAAATAACTGAAAAATCCCACGTAAACTTTCTTTCCCCACAACGTCCCCTTCATGCCATTTTCTCGATTTCTAGATAGCTCAAAACCTAACCTTTCTAACTCACCGTACCTCGGTAACCGCTAAAGCAAGACCTCTGACATAATGTTTTATGAAATGGATGAAAATTCATATCGAATTTGTAAATAGAAGTGAATTCTATAATACTGTTCTACATGAATTCACGTTTTTTTTTTATATGGACAGGAAATAATTCCGTATTCAATGAACATTTTCCTGTATCTGTATCAATTGTTTTGGGTTTGAATGTATTCAATGCCACATCAATAGCGATCGCATTGATGAGATTGTTTCGAACCCGCCAATTTTCAGTCAAACTTATCGAATATTCGTTCAATTAACTAATTCACTGGAAGCAATTGAATGAGTATGTTATCCCAAACGTTCATTGTTTCCAATCACATCTGCATGCATTTCAATCACCTCAATATATGATTGAAACATTTGCTAGAAAAGATAAGTTCAAAATTCTTTGTGTTTCCATTAATGACGCAGTGATTGACTGGAACGCGCATCTTATTTAGTTCCAATATTGTTGCGAGATTGATCCAACCAAAAGTGTATATTTGTACCGAATGACGGGAAATTTATGTCAAGCGTTATAATTCTGTTGATTCAACCGAATACCTGCCAAACTCCCGGCGGGGTTGACAAAAACAAATTTTTTTCTCGGTGCAGGAATAACAGCAAAGAATGACACAGCTGACATTTCAGACAAGAAAAATTGACTTCGAACTCTGGGATATAACATTTTTTTTTATTTATATCTGTGTGATCATGCTGCAGGAAAACAAACAGATATTTTGAATTTTTGTCGAATGCAAATTCCAGTTTTGAAAGTCATCAAGAGCGACCAGAAGTGACTGGAAATTTCAGGAAAACATTTTTTTGCGTTCCTTCCAGATTAACCAGTATATTTTGACCATGAATAGGTTTTGGAGAACAATCTCTTGCCGAACTTAAACATACGTACATGTTGGTGATGTTTATTTGAAATTTAAGCCTGAATTTCTGTGCAGACCTCCAATTGAATTATGCCTCGTCAAAATCGTTATTTCATTTTCATAAAGAAATTTGAATTTGCACCTCAGCAGACAATTGAATGCGTTGCATGATTCATTGTCATCAATTCTAAATGACAAGTGAGATCACAAAATGTGAAAACGTGAGTCTGTAATACCTAAGAAACAAGGATGGTAAAATTTCACATATTAGTCATTGTCAATTGCGCGTGGTGTAGATCTTCCTTCGATATATTTCATTCCCTCAGAGAGTGCTTTTTATTTTGAAGACTTCGTACCGATATCCTACGTAGGTCATTTCCTGACAGTGTCTCCAATCGATAATATCCGATAAAAAAGGCACGTCACGCATCCGTTGAGAAGTATCGTTGTCGTTTTATAATGGTGAAAAGTATAAAACAGGACTTCTTGTGTATCGTTGTAAAAGCGACTGTGACTGACTGACTTTGAAAGTGAGGCCTCGATCACGTTCGTTCGATGATGCCACCTCGATACACACACACGGACATAGATACAACTACTTATTCTCGTCCGTTGATGATACATTAGTTTGAATTTTATTGTGTTTTCTTCTTTTATACTTTTGAATAATTTTTCTAATGAAATTTCACTTATTACTTTGTAATCCTTATTCATACATCATTTTTCCCATTCTCACTCAAGGATGGTGTGATTTTCCCTTTCCCCAACTGATCTGATCAAATTCCTCGTTCTATAAACAATGATCCATTTGAGTTCATCGTATGATTTGGTTCTTTAATTGAATAGTTTCGCTAACGTGTGCTATACAAGTGAAGAAACGATAATATTGACAATTAGTCGGTGTAAGGAATAACGAATTTCAGGAATGTGTCATAGAAAGACGGAATGGAGGAGTAGTTGACTTGAATCTGTTTTGCGATTATCAATTTTTCTCAGATTTTGGAGTGAAATTACTTTGAATTTACTGCAGATCTGTATCTGGAACAACAATACTCCAGCGATGATGTAATGATTATTATTGGATTGCATAACAGATATCGCATCGATTCCTCTTTGGATCAATCACATAACAATGACATGATTACTAATGACAAGATATATAGCATGAATTTGATTCCCCATGAAAAAATAATCATTCATGATCATGTATGAGCATGCACGATTGATGTTCGGGTATGAATCATCCATACATGCACATGCTAAACTCATGCATGGTCCCTGATCAACGGTTTTCATTCAAATTCTATGTTGAACATAATATTGAATGATCATGTGTCAACATGTATGATTCATGTAAGATGATTTATGAATCATACATGATCGTGCAAAATTATGTGGAATATGGAATTTTCAAGTTCGCCTGGAGAAAAATCATAGATGATCATGCAAGATCATGTGGAACATAGAATTTTTAATTTCACCTGAGGAAAAAACCATTCATGACCATGTATGATCATACGTGATTAAGTGAGATCATGTGGAACATAGAATTTTACAGTCCGACTTGGGAAAAACTCGTTCATGATCATGCATCGTCCAATCTGGGTCATCCTCATGCATGAGAACTTATTTACTATAGCTAGCCTTCTGTTCTTCTTTTCCGAAGAACAGCCCAATTGAACCGATGGAAGTCATGGGAAGAGTGTTTGAAGTTTCTAAAGAAAACTCAACAGTTCGACTCATGTCACATGTAACATAAATAATGAATTTTTCCATCCGCTTTCAAGTCCATGGCCATAGGTCTGTTGAACGCACTGGTTCTCAGCCAAATACCGAAGCTAAGCAGGGTCAGTACTTGAATAGGTGACCGCACGGGAATACACCGTGATCGTATCTAGCCAATTCTCATGTATGATCATGCATGATTTTTTTCTGGGTCCTCAATTCAGATCTGTATCGGTGATGCCAGCAATTCTGAGATCCAACGGCCTACACCCAATCAAATACTCCTGTTAACCCCTTGACGCTCGTGTGGGGTGTCAAATATACCCCAGATACCCTCTTTTCATTACCACAGTGACGTGAAGTTAACTCTTCCAGCAAGGAACGTCCAGAGGTGTCTACATGTGACCTGAGATCGTGTGCGTAATTTAGCTGCGCACGCAAAAATTCATTGGTGTGGTGCGTGAGCGTGTGCACGTATGTTATGCATCAACATTCACATCTTTGGTGCCATTCACCGGTAACTTCAACGTGCTTGCTAAAAGACTTTAATCGAATTGCTACAAATTTCAGTACCTTCCTAGAACGCTCTTGTAAAACAATTCCACAAATTGGTATGTACGCAAATGTATTTTCTGGTTAGGAGTTGAACATCAAAGTTGATTGAAGTATAATTTACACCCCACGCGACTATTTGTGTCCCGGTCTTTAGTATCATTTCAATTGACCCATATGAAGGGATTTTTCAATTGTTTCAGAGGTTCTTTGGCTTGACTGCGCTTGTTTCTTCATGGAATAATAACCCAACTTCAACTCACACCAAATTTGATAGATGTTTTGATCAATAAATGAAGGATACATATTGCTCTTTGCACTGAATAATGGTGTGATCATTTTTGACAATTTGAATAAGATTGTTTAGATTCTTACATCGTATCCACGGGAAGATGTTGAAAGGATACAGGAAAGATAATTCCATGTATTTTGAGGATATGTTATCATTCGAGGAAAATATTTTGTGTGCAAATTTTCTTATTTTCACTGAGCATTTCCAGTTGAATTTGTCGAACCCAGAATGAGTATCAGATGCGATAAATTTGATTCCTTATACTTAATTTGCCTTTTGAATATCTTTTGTTCAAGAAACAACCCTCGTAAGACAGAGCTTTTTAACCGAAAATTTCAGATAAGTCTTATTATTTTGACATGTATATTGAATTTTTTCATATCATCTATTACATTACTTTGTTTATCATTGGAAGGAGTTGAAAATTTTTCGGCACATTCAGATCTGCAAATATAACCGATGTACTCAGTATAGTAAGACTGCTTCAAGCTTCCAACCATCGCAATGATTCAATTATTCCAAGTCTCAGCATAATGTATAAGAAATAGATAAAAACTAGAGAATTTAAAATGGTAGATTCAACTTGGTGAAATTTTCAAATTTTCAATTTGAAATTTTCAACCCAGGAAATAGGAGGATGTGATGAATTTTCTGGGATGGAAATTTGAAAATTTTAATCAACCAAGCTGGATTTTCCATTTTGAATGCTCAAGTTTTTACTTCATATACATTATGCTGAGATTTGGAATAATCAAATCATCGAGATAGTGGAAAACTCCAAACAGTCTTACCATACTGGGTACATCATTCATGATTGTGAATTCTGATGCGACGAAGCATGCAAACGTTTGTGAATGTGGAGTTGACTTGTAATATATTCATGTTTGGACTCTTCTCTCTACATGGATTCTTCCCCGGCTTACTCCGTTATTCTCTTGTGAAAGAGAAATAGATGAGGATATACAATTATAATTACCCATGTGGAAATTGTTTGTATCTGCCGGAGTTCGGCAAAAACACCGATTTCTGGTATTATGACTGTTCCCCCGCTGGTACCAATCGTTGGACGGATTTCAGAAGGTATTGGTCCCATAGACAGATAGTTGAGCGCCAGTACTCAGTCTTCACCGCTGAGCAAGTTTTGGGAAAACGGAACTGTGCCATTATCGAACATGCGTTGGTGGAATTGTGGGTAAAATATACAAATACAATATCGAGCTGGTATTCATACAACAATGTCTCACTATGAAATCGGTTGTGGATCAGAATTCAAATCAATTTCATTGTAACACCGTCAGTCCTGAACCAGAGTTAATTACACTCACCGTGAATCATTCCTACGGGAAATTTTACATAATTGTTCAAAAGTAATTAACACATATATACGCGTTAGGAATTTTCCGTATCCCACCGGAAATTTACTGGAAAATAATAGTGAAAATCCCATGAAGTTTGGAAGTTTTAGTTGAATTTATGGGAAATCTCATATACATTTATCAGAAATTGATTTCCTATTACATAATCGGAATTTACCGGTTGCTGCGTATAAGAAAATTCTGATTATTTTTCACAGTGTCGTGAAATATATGAGAACTCGATACTCTACCAGTATTGCTGTAACGTTGTCTCAATACAGAGTTGGTAGGGGGCCAGAATTTGAACAGCTGCTATGGTAATCCGAGATTGGGCCAGTAGCAAACCAGAACTGTTAACACTGTGGAACACCTGAAACAACATTGTACTGGTACCGATGCAACGTTGTCTTACCACGGAATGAGTGGTAAATTTGTGTTAAAATCAAGTCCGTAGTGACAAATTTTCTTTGGTGAAACACAACAGTGCCAGTATCGAACCAGAGTTGATAACAGTGTAGACCACACTGTGAAAAAAAACTGGAAATTTACTGTGCACGGAGAAAAAGGAATTCGCTGTGGCAGCCAAATCTACTTTTGCTGTGTTCCTTTTGCCAGAGCAGCAAATTTTTTGCTGTAACAGCAAACTATTGGCTATTTTGTTAGCTGCGACAGCAAATTTTTAGCTGTGACAGCAAAAAATGTTGGCTATCCCAGCAAAATTTGTTTGCTATTCTATATATAATACTGAAAATTTGCTGGCGGAGCCAACATTTTTTGCTGTCACAGCTAAAAAATTGCTGTCGTAGCTAACACGATTGCTGTTATAGCAAATTTTTAGCTAGGTCAGCAAAAAAATTTGCTATTCTATATATAAACCTCGATTTGCTGCGTCAGCAAATTTTTTCTCTCCGTGTGTAACTGGACTGGAAATTTCCAATGCTAGTACTGGAATATGGATATCCCAGAACATGTACAGAGATTTTGTTGGTACGGTACTGAAAATTTAGCAAGCATAACTGAAAATTCAGTCTATGTACTGGAATTTTCAAGTTTGGGATTGTGTACTGAACTTTTGCCATGATTTCGCGGAAATTTTACTGGCTTGTACTAGAACTTTATAGTTCTTGTGCAACGAAAAAAAAGTATCCCCTCAAAAAGGACTTGGGAAAAATTTCGAATTTAGAAGAAAAAAACCTAATCGTTGGTATACTGGAATTATACAGGTATTTAACTGCAATTTTCAGGTTTTGTGATGGAATTTTCCAGTTGCCATGCAATTGAATTATACAGGTTTTGAACTGCAATTTTCAGGTCATGTAATGGAATTTTCCAGTTGCTATGCAACGGAATTTTCCAGTTATGCTGGAATGTAATCACTGTTGCACTGAAATCCTCCACTTCTATTGGACTTTGTCATTTCTGGCAGGAAAAATTTCAAGTCTTTATATCAAAAATTTCCTGATTGAAATTCTGAATAATAATTGTCGCAGATAAAATTGATGTATGAGGTTCTTCGAAGACTTATTCTCTTGTGTATTCTAGATATGAAGCATATGTAGTAACATACACTGTAAAAAAATTTCACCGGAAAATTCCAGTACATGTACTGGAAGTCATTAACCTGTACATGTACCGGAAAATTTCAGCACATTTGTACTGCAAAAATTCAGTGCAAACGTTATGGAATTTCCGCATCAAAACTGGAAATTTTCTGAGCCTCGGTACTGGAATTTTTCAGTACACGAGCTGGACTTTTCCAGGACATGTACTGGAAAATTAATGCTGAAAATATCCATGAAAATTGAAAAAAAATTGCTCGCGCAAAGTGATTTTGCAGGGTCCTTGTGTTCCAAGATGATTGAGAAACTTTTGATCGTTCATTTGGATGGACAGAAACTCATGTCTACCTAACAGGATTTGAACCCACACTTTTCTACCTGCCTACCAACTGAAACCTAAGACCTAACCGATGAGCTATAGCGCGACATGTTGGAAGGCCAGCTTGGGTTACTACATATGCTTCATATCTAGAACACAAGAGGATAAGTCTTGGAAAAACCTCATATATCAATTTCATTGGCTACAATTACAATTATTATTCAAAATCTCAATCAGGAAATTTTTAATATAAAGACTTGAAATTTTTCCTGCCAGAAATGACGAAGTCCAATAGAAGTGGAAAATTTCAGTGCAACAGTGATTAAATTCCGTTGCATAGCAACTGGAAAATTCCATCACACGACCTGAAAATTGCAGTTCAAAACCTGTATAATTCAATTGCATAGTAACTGGAAAATTCCATCATAAAACCTGAGAATTGCAGTTAAAAACCTGTATAATTCCAGTATACCAACGATTAGGTTTTTTTTTCTAAATTCCAAATTTTTTCTCAAGTCCTTTTTGAGGGAATATTTTTTTTTGGTGCACAAGAACTATAAAATTGTAGTACGAGCCGGTAAAATTTTCGCGAAATCATGGCAAAATTTCAGTACATCATCTCAAACTTGAAAATTCCAGTACAATGACTGAATTTTCAGTTATGCTTGGTAAATTTTCAGTAACGTCACAACAAAATCTCTGTACATGTACTGGAATATCCATATTCCAGTACTAGCACTGGAAATTTCCAGTCCAGTTGCACAGTAAATTTCCAGTTTTTTTTTACAGTGTAAGCTGGCCTTCCAACATGTCCACATTTTCAGCATTAATTTTCTAGTACACGAACTGGACTTTTCCAGGAAAAAGTTCAGTACTGAGGCTCAGGAAATTTCCAGTTTTGATGCTGAAATTCCATAACATTTGTACTGAATTTTTGCAGTACAAATGTGCTAAAATTTCCCGGTACATGTACAGGTTAATTGCCTCCAGTACATGTACTGGAATTTTCCGGTGAAATTTTTTTACAGTGCACTGAAAAGATATGAGACTGTACCGGTATTGATGTGAGTTTTTCTTCCTATGCACTCGATGGCGAAGCAGAATTCCAATCAATGGTCCAGGAATACGGCTGTTTTCGTGAGACAGAAATGGGCTAGTACTAAGCCAGACTCCGCAACAACCTAGAATACCGTAAAGAACCAGCACTGTCCCAGTATTGATTAGACTTTGTTTCACTTCGGAATCTATGATGAATCGTAGGCCTTCAACGGGATTATTACAATAATTAGCAGTTTAAGTGATCCATCGCCAACTCGGAGATTGGCTGATGTGATATAGACTCAGTTCCCCACTCGCAGGGACCGTGTTTAATCTTCACTGCGTGAACTTGCAAGAAATCACTTCTGAAATACTTGTCTTCAATAATGATAATGAGGAAAATGTAATTTTAAGATTTTTAAAGTGCAAATTTGGCGTATTTTTTTTTTATTACCTTGGATATGATAACACGGACAACATTGATCACCGGTACTGTATCAGTATTATGGGTCAGGTTTGAATTTCCACGTAGGATGTTATTATTCTTTCTTCCTCCCATCCCTTAATCAGGTCTCGCAAACAAACCGGCCCTTTTGAAACACCAGATATCCCCCATCACGGGCCCTCATAAGACACCAGTACTGACACAATCCCTAGTAGGAATATAATCAGTTTTCCTTATCACTGATGAGGCACTGATGAGGAAAAACTAATCAGGAGAAACTGATCACTAACTTATTGGGATCTGATTTGTCTAATATGATTATTGAAATTCATATAAAACTGATCAAATTCTGACAAGTTATTGTTATTGCCTTCATTTACAAGGAACATCAATAGCGTAAATGCTTATAGAAAATATTCGGTTTAAAGATTCACTTTTCTCCGTGAATCATTGAACCACTTTGTTTTCTGGGAAGTGATATATTTCAATTGAAAAAGTACACCTACTTCAGATATATGTCTTAACCAAAATTCGAAGTATTTTAATGGAATTGAATTCAATTGGTTCGAATTATTTTATCCTGATTTTGCTGTATCAAATCAATAAAACGTAACCTCAATAATCATAAAGAGTATATGCACATAACAAAGCTATCTTGGAAATTATTAGATTTTGTAAAGTTGTATGGTATAAAAGAAGATGGGTCGTAATATGTATATATTCTTCCTTGTTGTGGAATAATATAGTTTTGTTATTTATTATGGGAAAGTATAGTAACTTGAATATTTACACATTTGGTTTTATATATTTTTTGTCCTTGGCAAAACCTCCTACATTTTATCTGAGAAAAAGTGTAGGGAAATTTTTCTAACGGGTTTTTCTAAAAATGTAGATACTTTTTAATCCTTGGAAATCTCCAACAAAAACGTAAATTATAATTTGAGTAAAAAATCATCAACTTATTATCATCATTTCACATCTCCATCGACATAACCTGCATTTTTGTGGGTAATAAATGTTTCGTTAGTTACTCACAAATACCTCATCAACTACTGATCAGTGCCTCATCAGTTACTCGCTCATATCTGCTCAGTTTTTCCAAACAGTTTCTGAGTAGTCGGAGCGTTACACCCCTTGTCGGAAACTTGTCAGTTTTCTGATCAGTCTCTGATCAGAAGAATGGAAAACTGATCAGTGCCTCATCATTTCCGAGAGAAAATTTCTACTAGGGATGGTGAATTTTATACTGGCCCTTATGTGAAATCATCTTATCATTTCGACTCCGAGTTAATACCGCCAATTCAACTGGCTCTGTACAGGTGAAACTTATAAGTGTAAATTTGCCAGGACTGACATCTCTGACAACAGTATTCAGTCAGTATCTGTCCGTATTTCCATTTCTACATGGGAAAGTGACTTTGCTATGACATCCTTGTTACGCACCGGTTGTGGTTACTTGAAATTTATATTTTTTGCTCATGTAACTGCAATGTAACATCGTTCCTCATGTCTTTGTATAAATGAATAGAGTAACATAAATCATATATCACACGTGACTTCAATCCAGAATAAGGTAGTACTTCACGTTACCTTGTTTTTATATGACATTCATGTAACCGTGTTCGAGAGAATAGACTTGATCTCATCAATTTTCCATGACTTTGTGACAGCGGTCACGTCTCATTTCTCTTTTTGTAGGAGTATGTTTGTGAAACGTTTCGAAAAATCCCAATTTCACCTGGAATTGAGTACATCGACGTGTCATTTTCGTGAATCCAGTCACACTCTAATTTTCTAGTCATTCCATCAATAGTACTTTATAACTCTTCCAAGAGAACATGGACTAAAGAGATCGGCTTTTGAGTCATTTTGAATAAATTTTCACTCAACGAACTGTCAATGAACCTTCTCATCACCATAGCTTCATTTTAGGTTGAAATAATTTCCATTGGAAGTTTCTGTTCTTTTTAGTTTGTAACGATTTTCAGGCATTTCGAACAGGGTCACATTCCTTCAAGTGTTCGCAAATTTCAATTCTAATATTCGGAAAATTCGTTTCTGTGAGATATAGACCAATCGGTTTTGAGCCTTCTGAAATGAAAAATGAATAAAGCGTGGAAAAGGGGTTTTTTCGACCTGGACTTTTAAATTTTACGAGGTGTTGGGTCAGATCGATGACAATTTTTGAAAAATTCATTTCCGTAAGATATAGAACAATCAGTTCAGAATCTTTTTGAACGAAGAATGAATAGGTCATGAGAGAGAGAATGTGATAAATAATTGATCCAAAGCAATCTCCATATATTTGGAATAATATTCTGAATTAAAATTGTGAGTTTCTTCAAATCATTGTAAACTGAATGACTAAGAATTTTCTGAGACGAAAAAAAACGGGTCGTTGAAGTAACGTTTTTTTCGTAGTCAACTTATGAATTTTATCGGATACTGGTGCGGGTTACCGAACAATTTTTGGAAAATCCGTTTCTGTGCAATATAAACTAGTAGATTGAGAATCTTTTGAAACCACATTTTTGAAATCACGTTTTTTCTTGACTCTTATGTTTCTTAACTTCCATAGCGAAACTGCTTAGCCTTCGGAAATGTGACTATTGGAAAAAGGATATCTAGTTGGAGGATAAACATCAACAGGAAAAAAATTTTTCCATAATTTAAACAATTATTGTTTCAACAATTCGTTGAAAATATCAATTCAGGGGAACGAAAACTCCGGGACCGTATTCTACAGAAAATTTCATGCAAGAATCGGTAATTCGGAAAATTTTTAGCCATCGCGATTGTTTTAAACAAAAAATTAGATTTTGCCCTTTTTTCACTCAAAATTATCCTCAACACAATCACTCATATTTTGATCTTCTCGTATCATCTGATACTTCCTCGTTCAATCAATTCCACCATCCAGTAAAATATCCTGATTCAACCAGTTACTTTGCCCATGAATTAAGAACTTTCGCCGTGGGTGCAAACGGTGATGAAGGATTTGAAATCATTTATACTTTTTATTCACAGCAATCGCGATGGACAAAAATCTTCTGGACCACCGATTCTTACATGAAATTTTTCGTAGAATATTATTCCAGGATTTTCATCAACGTGAATTGATATTTTCCACAAATTGTTTGAAAAATAATTGTTCACTGAGAGAAAAAATTTCCGGGAACAATAAAACATTTAGTTGAATAGTTGTCATAAAATATTTGATTGATTTGAATAAACTTTCATTGACTCGATTAAATATTCATTCAATCAAACAGATATTTAATATGCTATGAAATATTTCATCAATTGAAGCAGTTATTTGATTGAGTCAATGACAATTTATTCAAATCAATTAAATATTTTATGGCGACTATTCAACTAAATGTTTTATTGTTCCCGGAAATTTTTCCTCTCAGTGTTGAAAACAATTGTAGGAAGTTTTTCCTGCGGATGTTTACCTTCCAACTAGATATCCTATTTTCAATAATTACTTCTTCTGTGAGCCGAGCAGTTTCGCCGTGTATGAAGAATTCAAAATTGTTTATAATTTTTATTTACAACAATTGCGATGGCTAAAAATTTTCCGAACCATCGTTTCTTGCATAAAATTTTCTGTAGAATACGATTCAGGGGTTTTCGTTCACGTAAATTGATATTTCCAACAAATTGTTTTTTTATGCGGATGTTCATCCTGCAACTAGATATACTGTTCCCAATAATTACTTTTTCCTAACAGCGTGTGCAAAATTCGGTTTTCCAAGCCTGTGTTGCGTGCGCAGAGTGAGTGATTCCTACAAGGCAGTCGGACCAGTGCGGTAAAGTAATAAGCGTGCGGTAAAGTAACTTTATAACTTAAAGTCGCACTGATCCGACTGCCTTGTAGGAATCACTCACTCTGCGCACGCAACACAGGCTTGGAGAACCGAAGTTCGCGCACCTTGTTGGGAAAAATAGTATGTGTAACTCGTGCGCATTGATGATCCCCCCACCCGCGAGCTTCACGCTCGTGCGGGAATCAACAACTTTGCGCCCTTGTTACACAATGTACTATTTCCGTAGGCCAAGCAGTTTCGCAAAGGGCATTAAGGGGATTCATTACTCCCTGCAAAAGTTACTAGATTCCAAATTTCTCCCCCCTAGTTTTCTCAGAAACGAACACATAAAATGAAAAATAATGAGTAGCTGCATTTTTGTCAATAGCGTAAGAAGATGCACCTGCTCATTAAAATTGATTCTATTCATTGATTACTGAGAAAACTGGGGGGAGAGATCTAGTAACTTGGCTTGTGGTGAATCACCTTAATGGGTTAAATGACTGATATGACTATTCAAATATTCCCACAATATTTCATTTGCGACGAAGTTTACACATTTCTCATCGAACATTCTGAGAACATTGCAAAATATCAAATATACAATGTTTCAATTGGGAGATTGTTAGAATATGTTTCACGAAATATTGTACACACAATGTTCATATAATATCGTAGAAATATTCCAAACAGAATCTTTCAAATCAGAAATTTGTCATATTCTGAGAATATTGCTGAGACATTGTGTGCTATGTGGGAAAATTACTTACAGATTAATCTGCGACATCAGATCTCAGTTCAGCTATTGTAGCTGTTCCATAAAAAAAAACACACACACACACAATCGATTTTTCCATCATCATGCATGTATTCTCTGAATTTGAAACAGTGGAATCTTACCAATTGCAATCAAAAGTCGACCAATGAGATGTCGATCTTCGCAGTGAAATGTCATTGATTCTATCAATGAGAAGGACTTGCAATTGCATAACCAGTGGCTATTCAGTGATTATGCGGTGAAATCTCACTGATTCAATTCACTGGTCAACTAACAACTGCAGGAATAGTGAGATTTCACTGATTCAAATTCAGGGAGTATATATTTCCTTAAATGGGACACAATTAAATCAAAAATGTTCAGTCGGACCATTTTCTGTATTTGTATATTCAACGGCTACATTTTCTAAGATGGTCTTCAACACTCAATGTGAAGAATTGAACCCTGTCACAGCTGAGTGCATGTTTTGAGTACACTAAAATCCATCAATAAAATTTTCACAACTTTTGATTTTCTTTGGAACGGATTGGATTCTGGATTTGCATTTATATCTACCAAGTCTTAAGTGATATATCGCATAGAATATGTATCACCTGTCTTGCGCTCAACGTGGTTTTCAAAATGATGGTGTTGGGGAAAGAAAGTTATTATTATATCCTGTGCAATATCCGAGAGTGCAGAAAAAAGCGAGGAAGAAGGGAATGATAAAGGGAGAGAGGAAGAAAGGACCTCTGTGTAGGGGTGATAATGGTCACCGGGTCATTGCGGTCAGTGAAAGTTTATCCACAGTTGAGAAGATTTATTGATTTAGAAGAGGCTTATTATTTTCTTGAACTTTGAGAGATCACACAATCTGTTCAATTTCATTATTTTATTATTGGGGCAGAACCCATATTTTACAAAATATAGCGGCCTCGTTCAGATATGAATAACAACACTGAGAAAGAAGTTTATTTATAGTTAACAAACGCATATTTGCTTATAAGGGAATAAATATTTATTTCGTGCAAATCTATCATGATTCTGTCAAATATAATTCATTAATCATTAATAAAGGTTTATTTCCACTATATATCACTTGTTCATTATTAACAGAATATATTTGAGTTGAAGGAATATTTATTTCCTCATAAGCAAATATACGTCTGTTAAAAAATACTATGAATAAACCTTTTTCTCAGTAAAGGAAAAGGTTACTTAGAGTATAACTCAAACATTCCGAAACCGTTTCAATTGACTTTTGAAGAATTCAAAATTTGAACATATGGTTTTTTGCTTCGTTGTTATGAAGTAGAGAGAGGCTTTGTGATTGTTCCATGAATTCAGAAAATATTTGGTCTCCGAGATTAAAATTTTCTCACGCTGAAATGTTTGTCCAGACTCGGAGCATACAGTTAGTTCCGTGTTTGTTTGTGTGTCTCTTTGTTGACTGATCTATCTAGAACACTCATGACTTCTAATTTCATTATCCAGGGTGTCTACTCGTCGGGAATTTCAATCGAATCAATCAATCAAAAAAGCGGGTTGAATAGGAAAGCCAATGAAACACATGAAAGATTCCCGGAGTAGGCAGCCTGTTATCAGATCATCAAAAAATGTTTACCGCAGTTATATGTAGAATTGTTGGTGATCTGTTATGGCCCCGATTCGATTCATCCCAAAGGATTGTATGAAAGGGGAGAATGTGACTAAAAGTTGTGATTTCTGCAAATATGCATATCTTTTTTTTAGCATCTGTGTGCAACCCATGCAGATATTGCCAAGACTGAAAAAAACCCAAGCTTGTCCCAAGGTTGGCACATGTGTCAGAAACAAACCTTCGTGAAGAACATTTGGCCCAATATTGTTCCATGATTGTCCCGTTGTTCCCAATCAATAGTCAGCCATGGTACATTTGTTAATATTTTTAAAATGATCACTACATTTGCCCATGTGTGTTACGAGTATCATTTGAACATCGAATAGATGTTTCGCGAGTATCGAAAAAATATTGGGAATGATAACCTCATATGGATATTCAACATGCATTCGTTGTGAATATTCAATTACAATATTCAGCAAATGAGAAAATGATATGAATTTTTGACATAAATGATATAAATGAGATTCAGACGGAATTTGGAAACCATGGAAATAACAAACGTGATGTTATGAATCACCGCATGTCAAAGGGTTATATTGATTATTATTCATAAGAAAACGGGCAGAGGCGTTGATTAATTATAGGGGAGAATTAAGCCACCTGTATAACGTAGTAGTACGGAAAATAAAAAGCAACAGATTTTTCTCATCTCTGGTATGAACAGAACATTATTAGGTCCCATTGAGACGGCAATATTCGAAAACAGTTGCAGTCAAGGTTATTTCGGTGATCGATTCTAATTTAAATTCCCGGATATTCTCATCGGAACAAAATTCACAATTCTAAATGAAAAAAAATTCATTTTGTTATGAATCGAACTTGGATCCTTGGGATCACGCAGTCAACTTCAGCACCACCCTGCTACGAATCTGTATAAATGTAATCGCCCTTCCATATTTATATGAACTTCATCCTGATTAAAACACCTGCTGAACCTCGCCAAATCTAATTGCGATTGAACAACGTTCATGTTGACGGCACTTTATTACAAATAAATATTTCGCTCTGTTCATGAAGTTGCACCCATTGATTCCTTTAATTCCTTCAGAAAAAGATAACATCATGCTTTTTTCATTGATCATCATTTAAGCTTCAAGGTACAATTACACGAGTGGATTTGTTGCATGTAATGGCGTCAGGAGAAGGAGAACTGAAGTGTTTTCTCTATAAGACTTCTTTTTCCATCTAAAACTATCGCATGCGACCAACGCACGGATTTGATTTTGCTTCAATGCATTCCATTGCGCTGCAGCTGATGAAATAACATTTGTGTTGAATCATTCGATTTTTGGATTCAATTGAGTAATAAACATTCAAGAGGACATAAAAAACTACATTTTATGTGTACAAAGAGAGTAAAATATGGGCTTTCAATAGAATTCCGCGTACTGAAATTTATGTGTGGGTCTAAGGAATCTACCCATTAGTACACTGTGAAAAATAATCGAAATTTTCCTGTGTACATCAACCGGAAAATTCCAATCACTGATTAGGAAATCAATTTCCGGTAAATTTGTATGAAATTTCCCATACATTTATCTGAGAATTCCAAACTTTATGGTATTTTTCCCAACATCTCACAGTAAATTTCCGGACAAGTTGGGAAAATTCCTAACGCATGTATGTGTTAATTACTTCACATAAATACATAGGAATTTTCCGATAAAATTTTTTACAGTGTAAAAAAATATTATTTTGAATTGGTTATTCTACATTCGAATAATTGATGATTATTCAAGGTTCATTTGATATATAAGGACGGTGACGTTCATACAGATCCGTAACAGAGTGGCGCTGAAGTTGACTCCGTAATACCAAGAATCCAAGTTCGATTCCTAACGAACTGAACTTTTTTTCATTTAGAATTGTGAATTTTGTTCCGATGAGAATATTCGGGAATTTAAATTAGAATCGATCACCGAAATAACCCTGACTGCAACTGTTTTCGAATATTGCTGTCTAAATGGGACCTAATAATGTTCCGTTTATAACAAGGATGAGTAAAATCTACTGCTTTTTATTTTTCTTACTATTTATGTACGTTATGCAGGTGGCTTAATTCTCCCCTAATTAATCAACGCCTCTGCCTGTTTTCTTATGAATACGAGGGTGGATTGATAAGTTTCCGGCCTGGCCAAGAGATGGCGCCACTAGGCCTACCTTGAGGTGGCGTTCTATAGTACCATCCTTAGATAGCTTGTAGCTATAGTTTCAGTCCGATCGCCATGTTAGTTTAGTTTTGAGAGCACGCTGACCAAGACGCCTCTGTGTTTTTCGTAAAAATGGAAAAGCTGGAAAATCGTGCTGTCATCAAATACTTTTATTTGAAGGGGTTAACGCCGAAGGAAATTAAAGAAGAGATGGACTCAACACTGGGGACATCCTCCCCATCATATTCAACCGTTAAGCAGTGGGTTTCCGAGTTTAAAAAGGGTCGTGTGAGCACCTCTGATGAGCCTTGCTCAGGACGCCCCATTGAGGTCACAACTCCAGATATGATCGAAAAAATCCATCAAATAGTGCTGAAAGATCGCAGATTAAAAGTTCGTGAGATAGCTGAGACCTGTAAGATGTCATATGAACGTGTACAAAATATTTTGCACCAACATTTGTATATGGAAAAGCTCTGTGCAAGATGGGTGCCGCGTTTGCTAACAGTCGACCAAAAATTGATTCGAAAGAACATTTCTACCGCCAATTTGGCGTTGTATAAGCGTAATCCAAGCGAATTTTTGCGTCGATTCGTAACCGTTGACGAAACTTGGGTCCACCACTACACTCCTGAAACCAAAGAACAGTCTAAACAGTGGATTGGACCAGGGAACCAACTCCAAAGAAGGCAAAACAATTTTTCGGCGAACAAGGTTATGGCTACTGTTTTTTGGGATGCAAGAGGTATTATATACATTGATTACCTTGAAAAGGGTAAAACTATCACTGGTCAATACTACGCAGACTTATTGCAACGTTTGAGCCACGAAGTGAAAATTAAACGACCTCATCTGGCGAAGAAAAAAATCTTGTTTCATCACGATAACGCACCAGCGCACACGTCAATCGTTGCGATGGCTAAAATCAACGATCTGAAGTTTGAATTAATGCCGCACCCTCCCTACTCTCCAGACCTAGCCCCGAGTGACTATTATCTGTTTCCTAACCTCAAAAAATGGCTTGGCGGTAAGAGATTTGCGGACAATGAAGAAGTAATCGAAGCTGTGAATGGGTATTTTGAGGAGCTTGACGAATCAGTCTATAGAGATGGCATTACTAGACTAGAACACCGCTATGAGAAATGTATCAGCCTTGGAGGAGATTATGTTGAGAAATAAAAAAAAAAAATTCTCAAAAACGTTGTTTTTCTTGGTCAGGCCGGAAACTTATCAATCCACCCTCGTAATAATCAATATAACCCTTTGACATGCGGTGATTCATAACATCACGTTTGTTATTTCCATGGTTTCCAAATTCCGTCTGAATCTCATCTATATCATTTATATCAAAAATTCATATCATTTTGTCATTTGCTGAATATTGTAATTGAATATCCACAACGAATGCATGTTGGATATCCATATGAGGGTATCATTTCCAATATTTTTTCGATACTCGCGAAACATCTATCCGATGTTCAAATGATACTCGTAACACCCATGGGTGGTACAAGCTTGGCGCAAATATAAAAATCGAGCATTCGTTGAGAACAATTGTGCCAATATTGCCCACATGAGTGGCACAATGTTTATAAACATTGACTGAATTCTGAATTTACAATGGCTGAAGACTTGGGGATAACCATCGGGCCAGGCCTGGCCCGATCCTCCGGCCATAATCAATTCTAAACACTAGCTTTATCTTTATCGATGCGGAACACTTGGCGTGGCCAATAAAGATTTTATGATAAAAGTGTTTAATAATGAGAGCTAACAATTTTCCACTAGCCACGTCAAGCTTTTTGTATGGACATGAATTTCAAAACTGTTCAGAAATGACCAACACGTTCGTTTCAAGATAACTCAGAGTTCTTCCTAGTAGGTATGCCAAATGATTGAACCTAATTTTTCTTCTACTCCAGTTTATATTCATTTTCAATACAATAATGTTTGTCAAAGATCATAAATCACTTTGAATAGAATTGAAAAACCTTGAAGTTACAATATACAAAAGATCGTTTACATACCATTTGGATAACCAAATGTACTTGGCAGCTCATATTGATTTCATATCTTTTTTTTTAGACGGGGCATATACTGTCGTACTGCATCGAAATTTTAAATGCAATGAAATTTCTGTTGAGAATAGGTTTATAGATGTTCTTTTTGTAGATATTGATAACTTAATCTTCAGAAAGAATTCATATCACGAATTCATAAAGAACTATTCAGGCATTCAACATGTATGCATTTTGAATTCATTGAGTTCAT
Organism: Gonatopus flavifemur; assembly: GCA_018340375.1. NCBI lineage: Eukaryota > Metazoa > Arthropoda > Insecta > Hymenoptera > Dryinidae > Gonatopus > Gonatopus flavifemur. Next base: position 24,910,111 of record JAFFJZ010000004.1, read on the forward strand.
ATTGAATTCATTTTTATTGTCATAACGGGGACTGTTCAACAAGTTCTTTCAGAAGTTGTGGTGAATTCGAAATGATAATTTGTGCTGTCTGGGAATAAAATCCTCTAGGAAGTAATCGATTTTGATTACTGTTTGTTCCCAGCGAATAGTTCGTAGGTAGCATTAGGGGATTGTGTGTACTCATTTACTAAAAAATCTGAACATAATAGAAAGTTAACACAGCTGACTGTTGAAAGCTAATCCTGTATCTCACAGATACGGCGCGAGTAAAAATGTAATGTTTTTTGCGCGAATAACCCTGGTAAAAACGAAGTGTAACAAAATACATTTGCGATGCATTCCACGGCGCGAAACACCACTCCGGGTACATTCGGATGAACCTCGCATTGCACTGTAACTACAGTGTAACACTTCATTTTCACTAGGGAATGCAGCGTTGAAGATCAAATTAAGGTTCACACGTTCATTCAGTTCGTGAATGCAGGTTTCCAAAGTATATATATATCACTTTATTTTCTGTTTATAACAATCAACTTTTTTCCAAGAACGAGTCCAAAAAAAAAGATCATTTGGATCATCGTGTGTTCGAAATTTTAAAACATTTGAGCTGAGGAAATGGTTTAGGGAATACACATCTTTTCCGCTCATTGATTCTATCAAAAAATTCTTGAATGTGAACATCCGTTTGCAACTTACAGTCAATTTCGCTCAGTTGTTCGCTATCCCTCGTTCGTACCTACAAAAAGATTGTACATACTGCAGCTTTTCAGTTATAAGGGGGTTGCGGTAGTCGAGCATACGAGACAGTTTCGTAGATACGGGTAACGTACAAGAGTGACTGAGAAAAAGAGAAGATCAAACGGAAGAAGCGCACGTGAGGTAAAAGGGGAGAGAGTACAGCGATTGGTTAGACTGGCTGGAAAAGCCTCGCGCCTGACACATCGGCCGGCCGGCACATTGCTCAGTTCTCTCCTGCGCTTTGTACGAAGTAGTACTTCTGTCGAATTGGTAATCGATGATCATCAATCACAAGTGCACATTGACGTGTTTTGAGTTCTCAAGTGGAATCGTTTCTCATTTCTAGACGCTTCGAGTGTTTCTTATTGTTTTTCTTCTAAGAAAATCAACTCAGAGGGAACAACCTTCGTAAAGTGTTATAAATATTGTTTTTGCATTCAATAATGATGATAACGATGATGAATTCAAGCAATGATGTCTAGCATGATAATAGTGATAATATTCAGTGATACAAATCGATCATCATTATCAGCAATTTGAAGAAATTTTATTCTGAACGACTGCTTGTGCTATACGAGAACGTGACTTTTCATCTTGCAATTCCAAGTGAACAAAAAGTGATTTTTCAATAAATAATAAGCTGCTAAAATGGAATTGGTGCGTATAGTTTGATTGATTTTTATGTGAGTTTTGCTGGCAAAGAATTGATTCATTCCTTGAATGTATTAAAATTTATCATCAGTATCACATAAGGGTACTGAAATTCGACTACACTTTTTTCCATGAACATTGACCTGTTCAAAATCTCAGGAGGACTGTTCCCAAGCAGCAACAGAAGCTCAAAGTATATACGAAATAGAAACGTTCGTAGGATGTACGAATGAGATACGAAGAACATACAATCAACGTTCATAGAATATTCGAATGAGACTGTTGCAAATATACTTGGAACGTACATAGTACATTTGAATTGCACGATATTCGTTCGATCGACGTTCGATTGACGTTTCTGTTCCGTATATATTAGGTGTGCAAGTTGAAACTCAGCTTTTTTTTGTCAAATTCAATTTCATTAAAAAAATACTTTTTTCAAGAATTTTCAATTAAAATATTCGCCGTTATTATCTACAGTCTTGTGTCATTTATCGGATAGTGGATAAATGTTTTCACGATAGAAACTTGGTGGTTTTGAAACAAAATAATCATCCAGCCATTTCCGGACATGTTCGATATTCATGAAGTGCTGCTCCTTCAAATATGAGGGCATTGATCTAAATAAGTGATGATCAGAAGGAACTAAGTCTGGTGAATATGCCGCATGAGGTACAACTTCCCAGCCTAAATTGAAGATGAGTTCCTGGGTTGGTTTTGCTGTATGTGGACGTGCATTATCATGCATCAGCATCACTTTTCGCCTTCCTTGCCCTACAAATGGTCTCTTTTTCCTCCAGAGCATCAACTTACTTTGATCAGCTGGGCCCGGTAACGCTCAGCTGTAATAGTTTGGCCAGGTTCGAGAACCTCGTAGTAAATGATTCCTTTCCAATTCCATCAGACACAGAGTAAAACTTTCTTTGCATGAATATTCGGTTCTTCAACTGATGTAGATGGCTGGCCCGGATGAACCCATGCTTTCCTACTTTTAGGATTGTCGTACAAAATCCATTTTTCATCACTCGTAATGATTTTGATGCAGAAAATTCTTCTGCTTGAACCGAGAAAGCAAATTCATGCAAATGGCAACTCTTTGTCTTTTATTTTCTTTCGTCAGTTTATGAGAAACCCATTTTCCTTCCTTCTGTATCATTCCCAATGCATGCAATTGAAGTGAAATTGCTTGACGAGTAACTCCTAACTGTTCTGCAAGCTCTTCTTGAGTTTTATATGGAGTTTCATTCAGTAAAACTTTAAGTTCTTCATCCTCAAATTTTTTGATTGCACCTGGACGTGGATCGTCCTGAAGACTGAAATTTCCATTAAGGAATCTTGTAAACCACTTTTTCATCGTTGAATGGCTCACAGAATGTTGACTCAATGTCGTATCAATCAATTCCATAGCTTGATCAGCATTTTTATCCATTTGAAAACAGAATAGAATACTGCCGTCCAAAGCAAGGAGACCGTAAGTACATTTTACTTGAATTCGAGAAAATCAAGAAAAACTGTTTTCTTTTAAAATCAATAGAACAACTCATCATTTTCCAATGGCAAACCATTTCTAGGGTATATGGGGGGTGCTCTGTCTGATTTAGTGAAAAAAAATTAGGATTTTTCATATCAACCATTAGTTCATGCACTTACGGTTGTTTCTCGACCAAAAATACTTGTCAAGAAGGCCGTAACTAACTTCACGGTCCTTTACTAAGGAACTCCGACCAAGCCCCAGGCCACTTTCCAAAGCATGAAGATGGTTAACTACATCCGAGTGTCAGAACTGATGCACAAAGGTAGTTACGGTTTTTTTATCAGGAAACTGGGCAATCGACTCATGGGATTTACAAGAGAAGAGAACCGTAATTACATAGAGGTGATTCTAATTTGTATTTGGGAGTCTGCTTCGAAACTTTTGCCAGAGAGAAAGACCGTAAGTGCACTTACGGTGTTGTTATCTGGCAAGATGTTGACGTATTCGAATAACTTCCCATTTTTGTGTTAGTTACGGCTTTTTTTTCTATAAACGTTTCAAATTTGATTAATTTTTTCGTACTTTGAACTGCTATTATCAAAAAAGTAATACGTTTTTTTTCAAAATAAAAAACACAGTAAAATGCAGAATTTCTTTACGATTAAAATGATATGAAAAACTCATTTTCGTCAAAAATGCGACTTACGTTCTTCTTGGTTTGGACGGCAGAATACAATGGCGTGAATGTTGCTTATCGAAATCCATCTCATAAAATTGATGCACAGGAAATTACTACTTGAAAATGACTGACATGGCAACTGCAATGTCCACGCTACATATATCCAAAATGGCGGACGAATTGGATGCGTTCAAATATTTTGTTTCATGCAACCAACTTAAAGCCGAGTTTCAACTTGCACAACTAATAATATTTAATTTAATGAATGTGTGAATTATTGAATGACTTTTTCGTGAGGTACCGGATCCTGTTTTTAGCTTGATGAGAAAGATTTTTCCTCTCGGAATACATATTCTGTTTCCATTGATTCATATACAATTTTGAACGGAACCTGAGATATTTCGTTTTTCGTGTTAGGACGAAACAAAATGAAATTGATTCTGTTCAAAATCGCTACTACAGGCTGAATTTTACATTCATAGCAAAAGATATTCTTTTAAGAATATGGACTTGAAATATCGAAAGGATTGCCTGAAATAGTTCAGGTTTGAAAAAATTACACTGAATTTATACATTTTGTATACACAATCTATGCATATAATTCGCAATGAGGTAAATGATATACATAAAGTATGATAACACATGCATAAATTTATACAAACTGAAGGAAATATTGGTTTAATCATAAGAACACATTGTTTTGTCTTAACAATATATTTCATGTAACGCGGTACGATTTGCGCGCGTTTTCACGTGCGGTCCCACGCATGAAAATGGTGTTTTTGGCGACTGGGGAGAAATCAGTGGTGGGAATGCCACACTGTCAACAAATGTATTCATTATTGTACTAGGAGTTAAAAGTCCCACACGCTTGGAAGTTGCTCTTCCATACAAAACACTTACAAATCGTACTTTGATACATGAAGTGCTGTGTGCACCACGGAGACAGAGCCTTTAAGGCCTCGCGCGATGTTTTCATCACTCGTCTTCGGTGCACGCGCCTACGACTCGTATTGGAAACATTACGTTCGCCGTTGAAAGACGCTCTTTACCTCCTTGGTACACAATGTACTATTTCTTCTTATCCCAATGAGATGTGTACTTGGGGTAAGAAAATTTTCTCGGTATCATGATGTATAGCTCCAAAGTGAGAAAGTAATCTCTGGAGAAACTTTTCTTGAATCAAACAAATATCGGATTGGACTCGGTTAATCCAAGATTTCTTCTCTCTCAGTGCATGATCAATCTAGGTTTATTGCCATTCTCAAGTTTGAGGTAGATTATATCAATAATTCTCACACAAATCCGTTCATTCATTCTGAAATATAAACTCGTGAACAACAAGTCTGGGAAGTTCTTTTCAATCTTTTGTCGCTTCCATTATTCATCGTAAATTTCATTTGACCTGAGAGGGACAAGTGTTCAATACAAATCAACTCTTATGAGCTGGGACAAATATCATCTTCTATAGTCACACTGCAGGAATCAATTTGTCACAGATATTTGAAAATGAAACATTATTGACCGATGTTGCTGAAGTTTGAATCATTTATTGGAACGAATTGGTAATCGAATACCGAAATACTTAGTTCTTAGAGCTCAAAAATTTTCAAACGAAGTTTCTAGTTTCAAAGAGGTCATTCGAGAACATGAACATCGATGATTAATCAAATGTTGTCAGTTTTAATTTTTGTTTCGTTTCTATGAACAATTCAAATGTCAAGAATGTATGGTCTTAAAAAGTGTCATTAGTATCTTTTTATGAGACACTTATTGTGTGAAAGTAAATAATTTATGTTGCATACTCATACATCGATACATCATTTTTGAACACTTGTTACAGATCAGTTCTTGCAGTGTGAAAAATCTGAAGATCTTATAAAAGAACTGTCTTTCACGTTTTTGTGCTCATAGGACATTGAATTCAATTGATGGTAATACTAATGAAGGTTGACATCAACAGTGCGAATGCTACTTTTCAAATGATAATTTCAAACAATTAGATATACCTAATCGGAGATGAGTAGCCTCAAATTCTTCTGTGCTTATTTTGTTTCAATACTTATTTCAGAACCAAATATGAAATACACGTCTCCTCGTTACTTATTAGACAATCAAATGAAAATAAATTCTTTATGATGCAGACCGTTGTATATATTAGAAGTAGAAATGTACTTAATATTTGAGCTGAGGATGAGTATCAAGTCCTTTCTGAAAGTGATGTAAATCAGAGAAAGTTATGTATATCTGTCATTGAATACAAATGTACTTTGTACTTGCACCACGAATGAGTAGAAAGTAGAAATATACTTCTTACTCAGACTACGAATGAGTACATACTGAGAATGTATTTTGTACCTAATGTCACTTGGAAGTATCAAGCTCACATATGACTCGTACTTAATACTTCTGGATTTACTTCCTCACTTGTGCGCACGACACGCATACTAGTCGAGGTGATTCCAAATGTTATAAGTTGATCCATGAGTCTATTAAATCACAGGAATTAAAAAGTATTGAGGACTGTCAAGAATTTACTTTTCACATCTTGAACCATCAAGTAGGAATTGGAAATTTGAATCGAATGTTTTGAATCGTCAAATGCAAGAAAACCGTGTGTAAAAGCATCTGTGCGAATCATAATGGATGAAACATTTTTTGCAGGAATGTTAATCAAGGTATACGGTCCGTCGATACTCTGATTTGATTACATGTTTTCAACCGCACAATCTGCACTGTGAAAAGTATTTGGGAATTTCAAGAGGGAAAAGTATGATTAAAAAAATAGATTTGTGAATTTTCAGGTTGTTGATCAGGTTGATCATTTTTTGACAAAATGTTCAGAATTTGGTGGCAGGAAAAATGGGCCACGTAAGGCCCTATTTCTCATGATGTCCCAAAATCTGGTTTTCTCTAGTTTCCATGTTTCATTTCAAAAGTTTCTGAACATTTTGTCAAAGAAAAATGATCACTTTTGCAAAAATATTGACACGATTTTGTCTTATTGTTCCCGTTGGAAGAAAAGGTACACGGAGAACAAAATATGATAACAATTGTCATACAAATATAGTAATCGGAGGATATGATTCATTATGAAGATAAATGACAGTCGATGTATGACAAGTCATCATAACCCTCGTAACAGTTACTATATTTCTGCTGAACATTGATAGATGTATAGTATTTAACGTCATAATGAATCATGTCCTTCGATTACTATACTTTGTCTTGGTCAATTTAATTGTTCATGCAAAAAGAATACTGTTCTTGAATATATTGCAAAAAGGCTGAGGAAAAATGCTGATTTTCATATCTGATAACATTCTCATCAGAATGTCAGAATCACAAATTGTTTTCTGGGCTGATGTGGTCACAACTGCACATGAGATGTTATTGATGCTCATGGCTATGAAATTCTATAGATTTTATTATCATGATGATCCTCAGTGTCTTCGATTTTTGGAGAAATTTACAACTCGTAATATTATTAGCTCCATTTTCGTGAAAATGTAGAATTGAAAAGAAAAAATTCAGAACAATTTGGGCGATGTTCAATTTACATTTAAAATACACAACAAAATTGCGACTCCTACATTTTTGTGCAAAACAAAGTTATAACAACTGCCAGTAATAGGATCTTGGAACTGAGCTGAGAAGAATACGGTAAGCTGTTCGAGGCGTAGTATTCTTATGATTCACAAGCGGGATAGTGGTTGTATAATTGATGTCACAGGTCACTTTGAGAACAGGTTTACAATTTGGTTGTTACAAGAATCCATTACTATACTTCGATACAAATAAAACTACTCAGGGGTTGTCCATAAATTACGTAAGATATCTTATTATTTGTCCCTTTTTGTCACTCTAAAACTTCGAAACAAACATAAAATTGTCTTACGTAATTTATGGACGAGCCCTTATCTCTCGCAAAAATTCATTCGTTCATTCATGAACCCATAAATATTTTTTTTGATGATATTTTTTTTCATTAGACTGAAACATTTTTCCTCAGTGTGAATGTGAAATTCATTTGATATTCAGAATGAGGAAGGATTGCTGTCAATTAAAGCAAAAAACTTTATGAAAACTGGGATTATTTTGTTGTTGTCTATGTGTTGATTTTAATACATCTCGGTCATTCCAATGTTCACGTTTTTGGATAACAGTGATATTGCTGCGATTATCAAGAATGTGAGGAATATCGCAGCAATACCACTGTGATCCAAAAACGCTGACGTTCCCAGATAGCAAAGTACTAGAAATAGAAGAATTTGCATTAACTTCCCAACAACACGGAGCAACTATTGTTGAGAAATTGCTGCGAGGGTATGTCACCATATGTGCAGCAACATGCAGGAAACTTGATAGTTGTCATGATGCTGCGAAAATGTTTGAATACCTACATGAAACTATGACACATGAAATCAAACAATCCCCCCACATCAAAATGCAAACTGGTGCAAGAACACTGAAGCCGCAGTTACACTGCTGTTTATCCTCTGAAAGCACATCAACAATTGCCTTCTTCAACTTTTCACAAAATTATTCTACACATATCCGATCTCATAAAATTGTGTCGAGATGCTGGATTTTGCGCGGAATCTTTGCTATGCTATTCTGATTGTCTACAAACAATTTCAAAGAGTTGTGTCTCCCACAAAGTCTTCTCGATACGATTTCGTTCCTACGCGAGATGAATCAATTGAAATCTCAGGTAGTGATATTCTACATACGACTTCTTTCTTACAATTTTGATTTTATTCGTTATTATTTTAGATACGAACAGATTCCATAGAATCGTCCCTATGTGTTCTATTTGTAACGAACTCGCTTTTTTCTATGTATATGTATACTTCAATTTTTTATATAAATCTAATAAGATTGAATGAACATATCTTTTTCAAATGAATAGACCACAATATAGTGATTTCGATGTTCTTTTAAATTCAAGAATGTTCGATCAATATTCTCTTATAGATAAATTTCATTCTACAACTTCTGAATCATAGTTCAAACTTCATGTAAAAACTGCACTGTGAAGCCATAGATATCTGTTCACGTGATAGATAAAATGCCAACGCATGATCACCATAAATTTGTTATGCGAAGTAAGAAGAAGTGCATGAAGATATTATCTATGGAGTCAAAATGCATTTTTCTAATCGAACAAAACAAGTCCACCATGATGGATTTCGATGGTATAAAAACCCGTGCACCAAGCATAGTATCCAGTATTGCTCGTGATTTTTCTCCAAGTTTCGATCTTCCATCGCACAAAGTATTCAACACGGAGAGAAATCTGTAGTTAAATTTACTATGTTATTATTGTTTCCGAGGAACAGACTGAATTCTGTCGGATTTTACTATGAAGGGCATATTTTTACTATGGTACAACAATAGAATGCTGATCATATTTACTATGTTTCATGGGGGAACCCGTCATAGTTCAGTCTGTTCCTCGGGAACAATAATAACATAGTAAATTTACTACAAATTTCTCTCCGTGAAGTGTTCAATTCTATCCTGAGTGCTAAATTCTTCTAAGTGTCGAAATCTTACAAGTGTTTGATTCTTTTCTCTCAAGTGTAAATTTCTACACTGAAAGAAACCATTTCGTTGAAATTTGATCAACAAAAGAATTTTGTTATCCTAACAAAATTTTTGTTGTTTCAACAAAATTATTTCGTTGGGATGATAACATTTCTTTGTTATTACAACAAGTAGATGAAGTAATTGAATATTTGTGAGAAACATCGACTTTGAGGATCTTGTAAAATTCAATTCAACTAAGATTCGAATTGGAGTAATCAAACATTGAATATCTGTGGAAGAAGTCAACTTCGAGAATACTTCAGATGTTCAATTGAAAATGGAACAATTGAATCTGACAAATCCAGAACAACATGTATTTGTCCAAAATATGACTGATATTGAAAGAAACCGAATAATTGGAAGCCATTGTTGGTTCAAAAGAAACACTTTTGATGCAGAATGAATTAGATTCTCGAATACAATATAATGTCTGGAAGAATAGTGAAACTTCTGATTGAGATTTGGAATTGTTGAAGCTGTCTAAGAATGAATTGTCTTACAATGGTTCATTCAACTCTTAAATATAATGAATATGATATTTTTATCATGAATTCAATGTTCTTATTCAACTTCCCTTCTCTAATTGCCTTGTTCCTCCCCATCCTTGTCCATGACACAAAATAGGGGACATTATATTCCAAAGTGTTGATATTCATATTAATTGCTATCCTGTTGTTACTGTAGGAAATATTCTTTGAATATCTCTGGGAGTAACATATTCCACAAAACACTTTTCTTACACGGAGAAAATATTTCATCAAATACTACAGTGTACTACCGAACCAGGGCGCCATATCAGTTACTTCGACAAAAATCACTGTGTGATTCCGTATATGTAGGAGAATATACTCTATAGAATACTTATTTTCTGTTGGCTTCTACAGAATCACACAGTAATTTTTGTCGAAGAAACCGATATGGCGCCATGATCCGGTAGTACACTGTAATATATAATGAAATATTTCTCCGTGTACAAAATCTCAATTCCTCGCTAGAACAAGATTATTCACATGCTCTGTTTCATACAAGATTCCTCCTGAATAATTCAGGAATGGGTGATACTCTGGTTAAAAAAACCCATCGATCCTGACCGAATCTCATCAAATGTTTAGAGAATACTTGAAAGCACCGATACCTGAGGATTGGGCGTTGATAGAATTTGGTTGGATTCAATGAGAAGCAGTAGAGTGGATTTTATTAATAAAATGAAATCAGTAATATAAAAGTTGGATACACAATACTCATACGAAAATAGGAGAGGAGGGAAGAATGAGGCAAATTTATCTTATGGCTTTTCAAACAATGGGTTCTTTTGTTCAAAGGATCACAACAACCATCATTGAATTTTGTTACAATCATTTGCAAAAAGCACGTTGCCACTGACGAAATATATGGTGGTGATAACAATAGTACAGAGGTTACAACCAGAGCTCAGGCTGTGATACCTAATCGAGCAGAAAAATGTTATGGCCAGCCTCACGTTCGATATTGGCCCGATAGGACACACCCCATCCCGACCAAACAGATCTGGACTTGTTGAGGCCATAATTTGACACGCCTGATTTGGGTTAACCAGATCTGGTCCTGATAGGTTTGTAATTTCGCGTGCCCTATCATAGTTTGTTACCTCGGGCTCCAATCCAATGGAGCGTTACATTCCATATCCAGACTCGATTTAGGATAAGGTTACCTAGATCTGGACCTGACCGAACCCCTTTACACCTTTTGCACTGAGTTTGGATCATACAATGCTTGCAAAGACGCTCCAATCAGTTGGCGCTGTACAATCTGTACTATTCCCTTTTGTTCTGCGTATTGTCTAAAACTTACGTTGATCAATCATCAGACGTAAAAAAATTACCAAACGTTCTCCAATGCTCAGTATTTCCTCGTTCATTTCTGTATAACCAATATTTCCCAAGATATACTATATTAGATTAGATGAATGTTTTTGATATAATTCTCAGATACCAAACCGCAACCTGATCCTTTGAAGAATATTTTTGGTTCTTCCGGAGTTTTTCATACAAGTTCCCATAATTATTGTGTTCTGTACGTTTGAAATATCATTTCTCGATCACATCACCCATAAGGTTGAGGCCTTTTTTTGTATCTTGTGCCTTTTTCGTGAATAGATTTTGGCTATGGCTGTCCACTTAACAAGGTTGCAACAAAAATGTTCAATCCTCGGCGATCCTAATCTCCTTCTATCGAAATCATCTTGTCTCCCTACTGGCGGTGCTGTTTTGAGACACGTTGAGTGGATGAGGTTTGAATGCCTTGAGGAAAATAAACAAAATCCATCCATCAAAGACATCATAAAAGAAGTTGCTTCTCTCTTGATAACAATATTGTAAAGAGCATCAATCCCTGTTGTTAGCCATCAGCGAATAGAAGTAATAATTAAAAAATATCACGATCAATGCTTGGAACTCAGGAAACTCGTATCTCTGGAACCCGACATCCCTAGCACGAAAGAAAAAATCCAAAAATTTAGAGGAGAAACGGGGAAGCTTTTGGATATTTCGTCATGCAAATGTTCGACTTTGGAATCCTGTACTTACCCAACAGATAGAAAAGTTCCAGTGATAGAACAAGCATTTCCATCAGATCAAAGGACTGACAGAAAAATGTTCATCTACTGTAGATAAGGAAACAACTTTGAAGTACTTTTAACGGGCTGAGAGGAAAAGAGAGTGGTTGAAGAGGCTTGAGAGCCAATGTCATATGAGTCAAAATATCTCCGGTTCTTCCGAAAAGTCGGACTTTCAGCCGATAATTTCAGACGATGATAGTGATTCCCAACTTCCTGATGACACCAAAGATCTTGATTTCATTTCCTCAGCTCCTACCGATGAATCTGGGATCATATTACCTTCATTCTCACGGGCTTGTGACCGACGTATGTTGTCAGATCGAGTAGCTGCTGAATTAGCTTCGTCGCTAATGCACGATTCATCGAATGCACAAAACATGGATATTCAAAAACCCAGTTCGATTATTGATAGGAACAAAGTCCGACGATCACGTCACCATGCACGTTCTGAACTGGAAATAGATGCTCACCAAGACGATGGAACTATATGGGGAATTTACTTTGATGGACGGAAGTACAGAACAACAGTGATTTCTAAAGATGAGCGCGGTAATTCACATCCTTCTATCACCCTTCAAGAACATATTTTTCTCCTGCAAGAACCAGGATCTATATTCATCAGTCACGTTATACCTGTGACTGAAGGAGGAGTTAGAATAAAAAACGCAATCTTGGCGTACTTGCATGAAAATGATATTATTATCACGTACATGGCGGCTGTTGGTTCTGATGGTACAGTAGTGAATACTGGAAATATAAAAAGTGTAATTACACTATTAGAAGGGTCACTTCGAAAGACTTCACAATGGCTCATCCGTCTGCTGGATTTTAATGAACTTCCTTCTCGGCATCTTAATACAAAACTTGATGGAGCAACTTCTCCAGTCTCGCTCTCAGAAATCCTGGAAATATTTCTCATGCGCGATGGCTTACAACAGCCAACAGGATTTTGAGACTATACATATCATCAGAATATCCTTTCAATCGAATTAAACATATAGTTCAGTACATTCTGAAGGTCTATGCGGCATCATGGTTTCGCATCAAAGTGATGAATTCATCAACGGGCCTCTTCATGTGCGTTAACTCATGCAGTCATCTCGATACCTTGATGATAGTTTGAAGAATGTCATTGACCCTGTCATTCAGAGAAATGCATTCTTTGCTCATCCAGAAAATTTACTATTCGCAATGTTATGAGACGAACGTTCTTCTGTTAGAAAGATCGCTATTGGACGGATTCAAGATGCAAGAAAACGACCAAACAAATCCTTCGAAAATTAGTTATTCCAAAACTCAACTTTGAAGCTGTTGATTATGTCGACATAATATATTGGAACCAAACAACTGTGACAGAACCCTCATTAGTACGCCACATATCGAATGAAGATCTTTCACTTCTTGAAGGCAATCTCGAAAACCTTCCTCCTCATCTTGAAGATCTATCACGCTTTCCTAACCATACACAGAGTGTGGAAAGGTGTGTCAAATTGATAACGGAATTGTCGGTAGGGGGAGTGAATGAAAAAGAGAGAGATGGATATGCCAGAACCGCTTCAAAACAACGACGAATCTCACTATATTTTGGAACTCAATCAGATTTTCAACAATAAGAAGTGAGCTAAAGTGGTAGGGTAGTTGGGCTGGGCTCAGGGCGGGACTCAATGGACGGCCACCTCCTTGTGGTGAGTTCTGGGTAGTTTGTGAAGTGAAATTAGCTGAGAGCCGTCGAAAATAGAACAAGGAAGAATTATGATGCGTACAGTAATCATATAAACATGCTCAGTCCGTAAGTATCCGAAAGGGCCTCATTGGTTATCCATATCAAATCTCAATCATCCTGTTTGAGATGTATTACGAATCCAGTGCAAAAGAGGTATTTTTGGGTTTTGTATCTTGATAGAAATGTCTCAACACCAACGACAAAGAAGACGGATACTACCTACTGAAAATCGGTCGAGAAATGAACATTTTCTGAAACTTCAAAGCAAAGTTGCTGACCAAAGATATTATCCCACCGGATCAGGGTTCTGCACACGTATTTTGTGTCACATTTCGCAACTTTTCCGCACTATGACGTTACAAGATTCCAGAAAATAACATTTTCGTTCCACCCTATTGAACAGTCCTTCAGTTCTGTGGAGAGTTCTTCGAAATCAGTTGATCTGCGTGTATGATTACATTGTAAAGTCTCCTATTACCATCAAGTGAAGTTCTATCCTTACTGAGATCAATAAAATCTAGCTTGGTGTGCAAAACTAGTGTGTAGGATTAATTATGGCAGGAATATCGGGCCAGCCCTGGCCCGATGATTATCTCCGAGTCTTCAGCCATTTTAGATTCAAAATTCAATCAATATTCATAAGTATTGTGCCACTCATGTGGGGAATATTAGCACAATTTTTCTCAACGAATGCTCGATTTTGACACTTGTGCCAAGCTTGTTCCAAATGGAGTGACCATTTCAAAAATATTAATGAATGTACCATGGCTGACTATCCATTGGGACCAACGGGGCAATCATGGAACAATATTGGGCCGATTGTTCTTCACGGAGGTTTGTTTCTGATACATGTACCAACCTTGGGACAAGCTTGGGTTTTCTTCAGTCTTGGCAATACCTGCATGGGAATATTTGAATAAGATTATTGTGAATGCCAATTGAATATCCACAAAAGATGCAAAATATTTTAATCAGCATATATCGTAGGGATGTATTGGATTGCTCACATTCGAAGGTTCATTTATTCATTGCATAAATCTTATGATCCAATTATTCATTGATTGTGAGTATAATAGACATGATATTGACAAATGAACATTGTTACCAAATTGGTTCGAAAATACTTGTAAATTTAATTTTATTGAAATAAAATTTCTCTCATTTCGAATGAAATTCACTCGACTCAAGCAGAAAGAAATGTGCAAATGAGACTATTTGTGATTAATTCGTTAAGATATTTTACGCAGGTGCATATCACACAATTATTCGAAACAGTCTTATTTTGAGGTTCTAAGAATGTTCATAGGATTTTCCGAACACGTTCATTTTCAGACAAATTCTTAGATTGATTACGGAATTCTTTATTGAATATCATATTTTCATAATGAATTCAATAATAGTTCTCAACTTTAACATTGATGCACTGAAAGAATGAACTGGTAAAAGTTATCGAATATATTCTTAAATAGGACGAGTCGAATAGTCGATAACATTGACCAAATATCAATAATATTTATGAAATAGTTGATAATTATGAACATATATAATATACATGATATTTGTCATCAATTATTTTATGAAGATCATTGAACGCTTGATTGACATTATCGAATATTTGATTGGTCATATTTAAGAATATATTTCATAACTGTTACCAGCTTTTTTTTTCAGTGAGATGAAATTTTGAAATTTCTTTCAGAAATGTAGCAATTGGTTACTGAATTTCACAAATATGTTATCAGAATTAAGGAAAAAATTCTCAACATTGAGAATTATATTTTTGAATCGAATATTTTCGTATGAAATTTGGTGAACTGTTTATGTAAGAAACCTCATAATATTCTCAAGATGTTTCAGGCAGATTTTCTCAACAGTGTTTTGAGCATTTCTGACCTCTTGTGTTACTTGGGGTATATCAATACTCTAAAAGCTGTGAGGTCACAATGAATTCCGCCGTATGAGCTATCAATAAATGACGTCTTGTTCAAAGGTGAGAGAAAATGTTGGATTTTTCGTAACGGAAAGTGACATGAGGGAAGAGGAACTTCAAGAACTCGTGACGTCACATTCCTCATCCTCACTGAGTAAAAATTTTGATATACCGTTCACTTCCTATCGGTATTGGATTTCTGTGTTCCATTCTTCATTTCGGAAATCCATTGTTATGCTTTCATTTTTATCAGAATATGAATTTCTTAGTTAAGTTCACTTCAATGGAATGTGAGCAGAGATGGATTGCAGAGATCGCTATCACAACGATGAGCTTGTTATCCTATTCCAGACAGTACGTGTCTCTGGAACGTTTTTCGAACATTTTGAAAGAAGTATCAGGGGTTGTTTTGCATGTTTTAAAAACGTCCCGGGTTGAAAAGTCTCCACAGTTTTTGTCCTCTTCCCAATCGAATTTCAGACTAATTTTTTTTTTATCGTCAAATATCATGGACAAAATCACTCCAAAACTCCAAGAACTGTCGTGCTGTTCGGGGTTTCGCGTTTATTTCCACTGACCAAAATGATCCGATTGAAATATTTTCAGGAGCTGATTAGAATTAAAAAATATGAGGAAGGAATGAATAATCGTTGAAATTTCCTGGATGTTATTCATGAATGAACTTAATTGGATTCCCTTATGACCAATCATACTTCATTCGAACAAAATAAAACACACTCGTCCTCTAATTTCAAAATTATGCATCCCATAATCACGGTGTACAAATTCACTGATTCCTTCTCACCTTAAGAAGATACTAGTGCGATAAGATCGGCTAATGTTATAATAAAATTACTCACAAGAAGAAAACTACGTAGTACGAATTAATATATTTATGTTGGAAGATTATGAGTATATGATAGTTTACAACAACTATTATAAACTTCAAGATAAACACTGATAAGAACGTACAGGATTATATTATCTGTCAACATAAATAAGTGCATCCTACAAGTATTATTTTGTCTAATGAAGTTTCATATGAACTTCTATCCCTGGGCATTCCTTAAATTCCAATAACGGTAATGAAAATTACAGAGATTAAATCATCTTAGATTATCTTCTTCATTAATTGATTCACTGTTTATACTCCAAATATATAACTATAACTACGGATAACTTCTGCTGCACCTGTTCGAAGCAAACTGCAGTGCATAATTACTTCAGATGGAGTATATCTCAGAAGGTTAGTATTTTTGTGCATTTGAACCGTGATCATTCACATTGAAGAAGGATTTTCAATGTTCACGAATGTGCGATTCCATTGAAGATTCTATGTTATGTTCTTGAGTAATTATGTCTTCGAGCTACATGAAATATTGGGAGGTTTTCATGAATGCACGACGTTGAGAATTTCTACACGGAATTCACATTAAAGATTTAACAAAAGGTTTCGCTACTTGTCGCGTGCTAATTGAGAAGAATGATCCAAAGGAAGGATAGGTGAGAAATCTTGATTTTTTGCTATTAACGCAAACACACAAAAAATTACTGGTCCACAATATTTACCACAATATGGAATAAAATTTGATACAGGGACAATTTCAGAGTATAACCAGGGAAAAAATAATTCATATATGAATCATATATGAACCTATATGAAATACGTATGAACATATATAAACATATATGAGATCATATATGAGCATATATGGATTTTGGCCATATATGATCATGTATGAATGAGACTGTATATTCAATCATACATTATCATATACATCCATATATGGACAAAAAATGTCATAATTTTACATGGGATGTGATGAAAAACCAAAGGAGAGAGAAGTCAGATCAATGCTGATAGATTTCCCACTTTCATATATGACCATATATGAATCCATATATGGGCCCATATATGGAATTTTTTTCCCGGGAATTCACTGCAACTGCCATGACATCTACTCCAATTTAGTTGGAATTGCCAAACTTTGTTCTAAATGGTAATAGGAATTGTCTCCGTCCCAAAATGTCTTGCAAATCATCTTCCGTGAGGGTTTGAAAATAAAACATCAATATTTTAAAATATGTCACCAAATATCTTATTATGAAACACTAATCGTGTTGAGGTGAGTTATTGATGTTTCATACTCATAAATTCCTGTTTTATTTTAAAACACTTGTTACAGATGAACAGTTTTGCAGTGTAACCGTGTAAATTATTATCGTATGGAATTCGGGGTCCACATGAATCTCACTCACGAAGTAGTGAATATCATTATGTTGTCAATAATGGAACAAAGAATTCTGAAGTCTACAACACAGAATACACAGTTGGAATAGTGAAGCAAATTTTTGTTGAATTTTGTGTAATGTGATCAAACGGAAAAAGACGCAACTTTCAGAAACCCCAGATCGTATCCCACGTGGTAAAGAAATAACAAAAAAAAAAACAAAGGTGAAATGCTAAAGTTAGGCTTTGAGAGCTCTGTGTGCGCTGGAACCCGAGTGAATTCTGAAAATCATCATAAAGGTTATATGGTTGAGGGAAAATTTAATTGTTGATTTTACATTTCTTTTATTAACTTTTTAATCATGAAAAAATAATTCTTTAGCATTAACATAATTTTTATGTGCATGAATAGAGTGCTGATGAGAACCATGATGTCTCCTCTGATGTCTGTCTGATGGAAATGATTTATTTTTTTCTAAAAAGTAAAGGATTACAGAAGTTTGAACTTGAGTATGCAATTTGAAAAAAATGGTGTTAAATAAGTGATAAAAAAATTGTTTGAATATTAAAATAAAAACACTTCTCACCATACTATATAAAAAAAATTATCAAGAATAAAAAAATGGGAAAATATAAACAATTGACAGAGTTATCGTACTGGCACCATCTGATAACATTCTTAATAGCAAGATATATCCCTGGGGCGTTTTCTGACTGTTCAGAAAACCTCTCCTATGTTTTATAAACCTTTCATACAGGCTCCAGTCGCATGTTGTGATGTTTAAAATAGTTCTGTTAGGGTGTTCAGAATTTCTGTTAGATACGACGTGAACTTACGACTAATTTTCCATTTCAGCTCCGGACTGTTCATTCATTTGCATCATGTATCTTCGTGTTTTTTATAGTATTTTCGGAATCGATTTTTTTTCAAATTTCGGAGGTATATGAAGCCTTAACTTGTTTGTCTTTTATTTACAATTATAGCCATCATGGAGTTTGTTGGAAAAAACATGATGTCATGACATGCTATCTCAAAAATATAGTTGACGAGTAAGCTTTTGAACCATGAATCAAGAATTTTTTTCAATACATTTTCGTTCACTCGAACGATGCTCGAAACTGGTGGAAAGAGGTTCAACCGAATACTACTGCATATTTGTGTATATGTTGGTGGAATTTTACTTTCCCTCGCGATCACTCACTACAGTAACGCAATTATCTGGTTTTTGCTACATACCTATAGGAAGAGGAATTTCTTGAATGAAATGACTACTACTTTTCAAAAGAAGTAAGATAAATATTCGGGTGATTAGTAGGTTGAGCCGTACATTAAATCACTTACGATGTTTTCTAATCCCATTAGATACCAAACAATCAGATAATTTGGATAATTATACGTTGAGAATCATAGTATTATCATTTCTCTCAAGGTATGCTACACTGGAAGAAAAATCTGTGTATTCTTTCTTTTTTGCTCTCGTCTGAAGAGTTTCCACCATTATTTGAATATCTTTCAGAATAGTACAACCTCGACATTTATTTAACCCTATCACATCGATCTATTCTTTCATTGCAATAATAGACTAGAGTCAACCAATGTACCAAACAATCGCTTGAGTTTCAGAAAATGTTCACCGACGTGCCAATATTTTTACACGAAAAGGAATTCTTAATTCTGTCGTACAAAGCAAAAAAGGCGTAACTCAATTTTTTGTCGAAAATGAGATGCATGTACCATTCCATTCAGAAAATTTAACTGCATCGAATGACATGAAAAAATTTTTTTTGAAAAAAAATTGACTTACGGCTTCCTTGCTTTGTACGACAGAATTCAACTCACTATGTTATCATTGTAGTGAACACATTGTAGGTGCCATGGGGAATTTTATTTCAATGATTCATTACTCTATGGAAATTCATTATCAGGATTTTTCACTCTATGGAAATGATATTGAATGTTTGAAGCACAGTTCAATAAAATTGATTCAGAAATTGTGAGCGTATTGTACACAACTATTTTCCAATAAAGTATTCTATATACAGGGAAAATTTTATGTTGCAAATTATTAAATCAAATATATTCTATTAGGACCGAACATACCAATAATGTAGCAAAGCCTTTTATGTACCAATGACATTTGTGTACCTTTTATGTGTGTGTAAAAGAGGCAACCAAATGTCGGCAATCATATCACATGAGTTTTGATATATATCAGTTAGTGGTGGGCAAAATTTATCAATATTTGTGAGTATTGATATTTTTGATACCTCAAAACTATCGAAGTTCGATGAATATTTAGATACATATGTATCTAATTGTGATGAAAATGATATTAATCACTTATCTCTTTATTATCTTCGAAAATAATATTTATAATATAATTCACCGTTATTTCCCGAAATAAGGTTGCCAAGTATCTTTTCCGTATCTATTTATAATCAAGAGACACGGTAGCGTCTCGACGCCAAGTGCATGAAAAAAAACACTACAAACGAACATGTGAGTGAAAAAACAGAAGTCGCGCGCTACCGTGTATCTTCACTCCTAAACCGAGATTTATCCTTCTGAAAAAATTTTCAATGCACAATGACTTGTCACACATTGAATGTCACGGAAAAATAATCACACTTTGAATATATAATTCGACTACACACTTTCGTTTGAGCATACTCCGAACTTGATCAGTTTACGTGATCCTAAGATATAAAACGTTTTAAAATTTCATGCGATCAAAACATCAAAAGTCTGGTTCAGATGAATCGATTTCTTTTATCACGATAAATCTCACTATCTAAAGGTGTAGACACATAGGCTATGTTAACGTAAGAAACGTGTGCGCAGGAACCACATACGAGATTTACGCAGGCTTCCGTTCCGCAGATTCACGTTTACCCCAGACAAAAATTCCCGGGTGCGCGGGATTCCCAAATTCGCATGTGGACTCAGGTTCCTGGCCGGGACCCGCCAGGTCCCATTGGTTCTTGCTCGGGACGTGTCAGGTTCCCGCTCGAGTCACCACCTGGCTAGTCCCGGGCGGGAACCTGACCGGCCCCGAGCGGGAACCAGAGGGGTTCCAGGCAGGACCTGGCTCGTCCTGGGCAGAATCTGGCCAGGACCTGGCGGGTCCCGGCCAGGAACCTGAGTCCACATGCGAATTTGGGAATCCCACCCACCAGGGAATTTTTGTCTGGGACGTAGCTTGTGTATTTAGGCCTTTAAGGTGGGTTTCCAATTTTCGCAATAGTATAGATGTATCTATCTTTTTCTTTTTTTCCAACATTCATTCCAGTATAGTATGGTCTATACATTGTCAAAACATAGACAAATAATCTGTCAGTGAGGCGTTATGTTGATAGGTTATCATAATATTGAAAGAATGATCAAAAAATGAATGAATTAAAGGTTACTACATTACAGGTTACTACAGGTTGTTCAGAACAACAATTAAAGACAAATAACTTGGAATTATATATACTTTTATATATCACTTAGAAAAATTCATGAATGAATGAATGATTGAATGATGAGGAGGTTATTTATGAAAAAAACAGAAAAATTTTGAGAAAGGTATGAATAAATCTATTCGCTACATTCAGAAGACTGTAATATACACACGTAAGCTCTGTATGATGGATTAATTATATAATGCATGATTCCTTCACAGGCAAAAGCATAGCAGATATACCATAATCCCTGACGGACAGTTTGCTCCTGTTGGTTCCTCTAACCGGAACCAGAGACGAATAATAGGAAATAATACGAGGTTTAGTCAAGGAAAATAATTCATATTTACAAATTTTGAGGCAAAAGCATATCGGATATATCATAATCCCTCCACGGACAGTCCGCTACTGTCCTATCCTCCTACTAGAGTCGTTGGCAGATGATCAAATGGATCATACGAAGTATGCTCAAGGGGGATGATTCAAATTGATTCGCAATCTTTTTATAGGTCAAAACATAACGGATACATCATAACTTCTGACGGGCAGCCGGGAACTGTCAATTTCTCATATTAGGACCATAGACAATTGATGGAAAAGATTATACCAAGCTTACTTGAGAATCATTCAAGTTCATTCTTTACCGATGAAATTATAGTGGATATACCAACCATACCCTTGATGGAAAGTCCACTGGTCTATACTATTAGGTTGGTAAGAAAATCTTGCGACACTTTTTCTTTCAATTAATCTATTTTTCCCAATAACAAAGTTCGAGAACATTCGAGAGTTGCCTATGTGAGATTAGTCTAGAACCTTCCATACCGCAGTGTTTATAAACCAGTCAGTTGTTCCGCGCAGTCAGTATGAGCCAAAATGGAACAAAGTTCACTTCGAGCAATCACTCATTACGGATTTTTACAAGGGCATTCTGCAAGAGCTGCAGCCGCTAGTATTTGCAGCGCGTTCCAGTCAGACGTTGTTCATCATCCAACTGTATCTCGTTGGTATCAACGTTTCCGTTTAGGCGAGACATCTTTTGCAGACAAACCCAGGTCCGGCAGGGAATCAGCTGTTAAAGATGAAAACTGCGTGCACTTATAAAGGTAAAGCCTAATACGTCGGCACGAGATTTAGCCAACAAACTCGGGTGTAGCCACCCCACGATTCTCCAACATTTACAAGAAATGGGATAAAGAAAAGTTGTGTCGTCTTGGGTACCACACGATCTCAGCGAATCAAACGAAGCGTCACGGGTGTCTATATGTCTTTCACTCCCGCATTGTCCAAACAGAAAGGATTTTCCCCGAGAAATCGTCACTGGAGATGAAAGTTGGGTGCTATATGTTAACCACACACGTAAGCGACAGTGGCCACCGAAAGGAAAAAAACCACAGCCAACCCTCAAATTGCCTCGCGGAGTACAGAGAGTATTACTCTGTTGTTGGTGGGACTCTGAGGGCTTGCTCTATTACGAATTGCTACCAGCTTAAACTAGGATATCGGCGGAGACTCACACTAAACAACTGCCAAAACTGGCTGAAATTATCAAACTGAAAAGGCGTAGACGTGTCCAAGTTCGATTTCTCCATGACAACGATCGACCCCACGTAGCTAAGATGACACAAGACTGTATTCCGCAGCTGGGTTGGGAAATTTTACCACATCCACCGTATTCACCAGACTTGGCTCCCACCGACTACCATCTTCTCCGACGATTGAAAAATTATCTACAGGATGAGGAATTTGATGATCTCGCCGATCTCGAAAATGCGCTGAACGACTTCTTTAACTGACGACCAGAACAATTTTGGACGGAGAGCGTGCGAAGTTTACCAGGGCGTTGGAAGCAATTAACCCGAACTTTCGGTAAAATTGCAAATTGGTATCGGGAGTAATTTTAAATGTATTCGATAATGTCACCGAATACTTTCGGGAATGATATGAACTCGAGTAACTTGAAATTACCGAAATAGGATGGTAATTTTACCGGTTATCCTCGGGAAAAATATGGAATCGAATGGCTCAAAATTGCCGAAATAGTATGGTGAAATTACCGGAATTCATGAATTTTCTGCACTTTTGTATCACAATTTACATGTACTGGAAAATTATTGCTCAAAATATTCATAAAAATTGAAAAAAAATTTTACTACGCGAACTGATTTCGCATATTCATTGTGTTCCAAGATCACTGAGGAACTTGTTCACTCATCTAGATGAAGAGAAAACCATACCTACCTAGCAGGGTTCGAACCTACATTCCTACCTGCCTACCGACTGAAACCTAAGACCTAACCGCTGAGCTATGGCGCGACATGCTGGATAATCACCTTGGAAGTCCACATATGTTTCATATTTAGAAGACACAAAAAGATAAACGAGATGTGAATTTTCAGTTACATTTGGCAAATTTTCAGGATCGTGCTAACAAAATTGTCCCTGCCAGTACGTTTTTTTTCAAAACTCGAAATTCTTTCCAAGTCCATGGAAATCTCATGGATTACCAAAACTTTTCCCACAAACTTTGGTAAATTTACCAAAGTTGTTTGGGGAAACTCCACCTGGAAATTTTTTTCAAGTCCTGATCCGAAATAAAGGGAGAAGTGGAAAAAAATTGTTTTTCCCATATGGACCATTCGATTCCAAATCTGTTCAATCGGATAAGAAACTTGTTTCTGCCAGTACGTTTTTTCTTTAAAACTCGGAATTTTTTCTTTAAGTCCTGGTTTGAGATAAAACGAAACATGAAAAAAAAATGCTTTCCTCGTATGATCCATTTGATTCGAAATTTTCTGGAATGATTAAAAAACCTGTCATTACGAGTAGTTTTTTTCCACCTCGAAATTTTTTCTAATTCCACATATCATGGACAAAAATTTTCCCGAACAACATCGGTAAAATCATGGTACCTGAGTTTTACCGAACTATCTTCGGTAAAACTCTTTACCGAACCAGTTTTGGACGATGCCCGAAGGAAAGTTCGGTAAATTTACCGATTTTTTTTACAGTGTATAGTTCCACAAGCGATTTATCAAAACATTCAGCTTTCTTATAGGTTGGAGCCTTCAGATATCAGTGTTTTCCCAAATACATACTACTGTGGGCAAAAAGTAAGGTGATTTTTTAATTTAAACTTCGTGGGCTTGACATTTCAGGCTATTTCTTTTTTTCTTGAGTTGGCAGGACTGTTAATGACATCTGTGCCAAATTTCATGTCAATGTCATTATCAGTAATACATTTACGCTTGTGTTTACCAAACGACCAAGAGTGCATTTTTCGATTTTTACAATGTCTGATTTAATTGAGCAGAGAAGTGCAATCAAATTTTGTTTGCGGAATGAAATTTTGGCTGTGGAAACTCTGAGGATGTTGCGGAAGGCCTTTGGTGATTCTACTATGTCACAGAAAAATGTTTATAAGAAGTACAAAGACTTCAAAGAGGGTCGAGAATGCGTTGACGACGAACCACGTCCAGGACGGTCATCAACATCAACTGATGATCAACACGTCAATACATTCAAGGAATTGGTGCTTGAGAATCGATGATTAACAGTCAGAGACCTTACTGGCGTCGTTGGAATATCGGAAGGATCAGTGAAAACCATTTTGAAACATCATTTGGGCCCAAGAAAAGTGAAAGCACGATTGGTTCCAAAATCACTCATTGACCCTTCGTGAATTTTTCGCCAAATTTTCAACCAATATCGTGCCGCAACCACCGTATTCGCCTGATTTGGCTCCGTGTGACTTCTGGCTATTCCCAAAACTCAAGAGACCACTCCGGGGAAAGCGTTTCGAGTCGATTGTCGAGATAAAAGCTGAATCGAAGAAGGCGCTGATGGCTATACCGGAAAGGGACTATTTAGCATGTTTCGATGATTGGAAAAAACGTTGGCATAAGTGTATTTTATCGAGAGGGGATTACTTTGAAGGGGATGAAATTGATGTAGAAGAATAAATGAAGATTTTTCATTTTACAAACAAATTCACCTTACTTTTTGCCCACAGTAGTACATTTTGTTCGAAAATGATAAAATTAGAAGAAGAAAATTGTCGTCCATTTGTTTTCATCAACTTCCGGTCCTTCATATATTTCTTTGTTACGCTTTCGTCGCAGTTCAACGCTTCATTCTCATCAGAGGTACACTATCTCTTTAACATAGAAACGATTGAGCACAAAAGAAATCAATGACAATGAATTATCATATTCAAAATAATATATCAAAAGTTTAACTCGATTTTCTGAAAAAAACACTGTAGTTTTAATCCGTTTATCATAGCGTATCAGCGAATAATAGAAACTGGGTTATTTAGGGTGATAATATGGGTTTTATTGAACAAACCTGGGTGGGTTTTTTTGTGGGCAGGGAAAATCGTCACAACCCTGATATATGGCCATATATGAATTTTATATGGATCAGATATAAATTTTCTATATTTCTATGATTCATTTTCACTTTGGATGTGAATAACTGAAATCAGTGGGGAGTAAACTATATTCCAATTAACTTTGGCTGACCTTCGCTGCTGATCGTGATTCCATGTTGCCTTCACTACAGTTCTTATTACCGACTTCCATTCTTTCGGTAGTTGGTATTGATTCCCATAATTAAGAAGATACCAGCGTACCATCCGAGTGAAGCTTTTGTGTGCAAGATTTCTTCGCACTGAACTTATGAAACTGTCTGAAATTTCCAGGTAATAATCTTTGATACTTCATCAATTCTTATACAGAGCTCCAATTTGAGATTTCGGAAAAAAAACTTTTCCTCGAAATCTAAAATTCGAGCTCTGTACAGTAATTGATAAAGTATCAAAGATTTCAGATAGTTCCATACGTTCAATTTGGAGAGATCTTGCATTGAAAATCTTTACTCGGATGGTACACTGGTATCCTCTCAACTCGAGTTTATTAGTTTAATTGAATTCTATTTTTTTGTGCAAAACATTTTCAAACTTTCATCAATTACTTCCTCAAGTTACGAATGACGTATACAATTGATTCCTGTAGTATATATCAAATGTAACTTCAAATATCTCCAAAACTGAACGATGAAATATTGTTCACTCCAAAAAATATAGTGGATAAAACTGCAAGAATTCTAAACCACTGATGATCAATGATTAGTTATCATAAAATGGATTCAAATTCTTGATTCGCGAATGAAAATCATCATAAGTCATCAAACATTACAACACAATAACAACTATGCTGCACCCATAGAATAAGAACTCAGATTTCCTACAATAGATGTTCATTCTCCGATGTTTGCAATTGAGAAAGAGTAGAAGAAATCAATTCAAATGAAAAAAAGAATATCCTACTAGCAGCGTTCATTCGTTATTGAATCCATCTACCACATCTCATCGAGCTTATCCATCATCATGCTGGTTATATTTTTAAGAATCAATTTATGATTCCGATATCGATATGCCCAGAGTATGTATCTTCTAAATACCTTTCCATCCAAGCAAATAATATATATGATATGAGAAAATATATTACACATCGATAACTCTAACTCAGTGTCAGTCAGTTTTGAAAATCAACATTCTGAGAATAACCGGTTTCTCGTGCCATTTTTTTGTGCTACAAAATAGCTTGGAAGTAGTGGATTCTTATTTGTAAACTCCGTAGACCTTCAATTTTTCATTTCAACGTTTCAAATATCGAAATTTTCCCAATTCAATTATACCCAAATAGCATACGCCCATTTTGAGAATGTTCTGAGAAGACGTTGGGGATGTGCGAATATTCTATGAAGATGTTTATGATTTCCGAATTTATTCGACATGTTAGGTTTTTCTTCTCGACTAAAGGAAATTCCCTTAATATGGCATTCACATTAAGAATTTATCGTCGATTTGTGATACATGATCATCACCCAGACTCTTAGTTAACGTTGTTCTTTGTTCATTCCTATAGTGTGATTCTCTACTGCTTACGAACAGATACATTGAACATATTACAGTTTGAATTTTGATATTAAAAGGATGTGTGACCGCATGAGATTCATAATTACGCGTGCGATGTTTCGACACGACGTCTACGTACGAACTGAACAGGAACTGTTAAACTCATTTGCGCATACTCGGAGAGCAAGGCAATGGGGACTTCGCAAGATAAGACTTCTGTGAGTAATTGAACGTGATAGAAGACTCTGGGGTCGCCATTTGTTTGTGGGCTGAATGGTTAATTTTGGTGGTAAATTTGAATGCTATCTAAGTATTTTGTGCAGTATATCAATAATAATCCAATCCTGATACCCAATATTGTGTAACATGATGGGAAATTCGGGAGAATCATGATTGATTACAGTTTGAATGGTTTGGAACGTTTTTATAATTGAAAATATACATTTTTTTGTCAAATTTACAAAAACTCAACAATAAGCAGAATCTCATGCTTGTTTGTATTAGGAACTAAAATTTAGATGACATGGGAAAGGAGAATGAAAAATTTGTCAATTACGTGAAAATATAATGTAGATTTTGTTGGAAATACGTTGATACAGTTCAAATTTACCGCTAAAAAATGACCATTCATCCCACAACAAAATGGCGGCTCAAGTCTTCAATTCGTCCCAAGAAATTTTTAGTATCCGCTATCCACTGTATAATAGAGATCAGTGGCGCGGAGTAATACAATGACTGAAGTTATATGGAGTTGACACAGATGGCACCAACATCCCGTCCCCCATTGAAACTTGAGGTTTCAATCAATAGAAAAATAATGCCCGATGACATTCAAATGTTGAAAATCACTGAATAACCATCTTAAGAGTAAGTAAAACGAAAAGAAGTATGTGTGTAAATTATCTCAAAAAACGAATAACATTAGTATGGAATTATTGTGACTCGGACGAATGGGAGGGTAAAATTGCTCATTTTGTACAGGGCCTAGTATATTCTCCCTTAGCAGTCTCAATCATTGCGGATCGAACTTCACCATCACTTGCGGTGAATATAGTTTTAACACGACCGATAAGCCAATTCAACAGTGGCAAACCAGGCTGAGAAATAAGTACTAAGTGACCAACTTGTAATTGCAAACCTTTATCAACCTCCCATCTGTCTTAGCCTGAAGACAATTGAGGTATTCAACAGCCCACCGCTTCCAAGAATGCTGGCGCAATTGCTCAATGCGCTGCCAACGCGACAATCTATTCATTGATAAATCGGTAATATCTGGATATGATGTGCTTCTTAGGGTGTCACCAATTGAAAAATGACCAGGAGACAGATATCTAAAATCGTTCGGATCTTCAGAGAGAGAAACAAGTGGCCGAGAATTTCATATAGACTCCACCTCACAAAGAACCGTATACATCACATCGAAGTTAAGCGCAGATTCTCTCCACACCTTTCGTCGATGGCACTTAACAGATTTCATGGCCTTTGCCCAGAGGCCTCCCATGTGCGGAGCTCCTGGTGGAATAAATGCCCATTCAATACGCTCTTCTAGAAAATATTTGTTCAACTTTGTCTTAATCGATTCGTTACTCAATGTAGTTCCTGAAGCTCGCGATTGGCACCAACGAAATTTGTGCCATTATCCGAGAACATGGCATTTACTTTACCTCGTTGGGCCATTAGTCACTCAAAGGCTGCTATAAAAAAACTCGGCTGACAAGTCGGATAACAATTCGAGATGGAGCGCTTTCGTAGATAGACACACAAATAAAGCCATGTAAGATTCCACAATTTTCGAATTTCGCCTGCGTCCATCGCGAATCTGCATCGGACCGCCGTAGTCCACGCCGCAGAAGCTAAATGATCATGCTGGTTGCAACCTATGAGAGGAAGATTTCCCATGATTGTTTCAGATATTATCGGTTCAGCTTTGAAGCACGTCACGCAGTCTCTCACTATTTTGCGCAGCACTCCACGAGCAGCGACCGGCCAAAACCTATCTTCGACCAATGCCAATGTTAATGAACCGCCAGCGTGCATGTTCTTTTCATGTTCGTGTCTAATAATAAGCGTAGTGAAAATATGATCTCGAGGAATTAAATTCAGATGACTGCGCTGCTCATTAATATTCCTACAAACTTGATACGCATATTCTATGAATGTTCCTAAAATATTCGGAAGTCTCATGCGAATGTTCTAAGAATCTTCTATTAATATTCACGAATCTTCTACGCTATTTGTGAGAATATTCGATACAGTACGTCTTACCGATGTTGTGAGAGTATTCTCAAAATATTCTGTGTCATTTGGGAAGTGAAGATACCAGCAAGTCAATCCCAAGCAGCATCAGAATATACTAAGACGTTTTTCGAATATTCGGAATATGTTCTATGGACATTCTAATGAGACCGTTTCATAGCTGCTATGCATGTTCATCGAACGTATGTAATTGAATATACCACGGTACGCCAATCGAATGTCGATTGAATGAATATCGTACATTTCGGAAGTACTATGAACGTCCTCAGTATATTTAAAACAGTCTATCTGTTCTTCGTATCTTATTTCTACATTTGACGAATGTTTTTATTCTGTATGTGATTTGAACTTCTGTTTGAATTGAATAAATATTGAATTTGAAACTCAAGCTTGAATTATAAATTATTTTCCAGTAAGAAAAGCATTGAAATGAATGATTTTTTTGCAATTAAATCCAATTAATCACAATTACATGCTGAATCACTCATGCATGAATACATTTCACATGCAATTTCAGTGAATCGTATTGAATTGTGAATTGACGATGCAACAGTCCAATTTATTTCGATAATTTGTTTACAAAGTATGTAGAGATCCTCAAGTTTTTTCAGTAATCATTACAATTTATTTGTCATTTCAAATGATTTGACGAAAAATGGTAGACGGAGTTCCAATCTCCTCTATGCATAAAAAGCGTAGGATACAACTGCACTGTTGAGAATTTTTTGGAATTTCATCCATTCTGTGAGTACCCTTGTAAATATGTTAACATATCCAATTTTCGGTGATTGGATTAGAAATTTATTCACATGTAATTAGATTTCCAATTTTTGCCCTATTATATTGCTCATAATAATACAGTTCATTAACTGAATTCCCATTCAATTGGGATGGTAATTTCAAGAACTTTTCCAATCACGTGATTGGAAATTGCTCCCATCGCATGTGTTTCCATGCTCTATCATGATATAATTTTTTTTGAAATATATCGATCGTTCAATATCGTATTAATTGATGAGCAATGGCAATCCTGAAATTTCAGTATTGCATTAAAATGAAGGCAGAGAAGTTGCTGTGCTGTGAAACTACAAGATTAGGTGGGAGAAAGCTTGAAAAGTGATTATATAAATTATCATGTACATTTTGAAAGAAGAAAAAAACTCGACACAGCGCAAGACCATTGAAATCTCAATATCTTTAATCCGATAAGTACGGATATATTATATGATTATCTAGGAGCAGAACTAAAATCATATCCACCACAGAACTCATAATAAATGGCCATATATGTACATAAAGACATATGGAATGTATGCACGTTTGGTAAGATCACAAGCCGGTATCTTGTCCAACTATCACGAACATTCAACAACGAGAATTAACCAGGTTGAAAAACGCTTTGATTCGCTTTGTACGCAAATGTACCGACAAGAGAGCTTTCCACTCTCGCACCTCCTCGGTGTTTAACGTTTGGCACTCTATACCTTGACTTTGTGAATAATCGTGCGTGAAGTTACTCAGTTTTTCTCTTCTCTTTTGAATCATACCATAGCTGTCGAACCATAGCTGTTGCTTTTTCCCTCGATGTGATATATATTATATATACATATGGAATTGAAATCATGTGTATGAGATGATGTGAATATTTTGAACTACATGGATTGATTGTAAGTCATTGAGTTGAGACCATAGATGAAGCTGAAACTAGCAGATTTGAGCTAGCAGACTTGAACTGTAGCTCATTGTAGAATTGCCGTGGAATGATGAAACCGGAACCAATGAAATTTGTATTTTTAAAAAAATTCAAATTCACATGACTCCAGTTGATGAACGCGGTCTGCTAGTTTGCGTCTGCCAGCTCCAGCTTCATAAATCATAGGAATATCAGATTAAGAAAGCAATTCTGTTGATTGCGAGAGACTGTTTTTATTCGGATGCTGTATAGAGAAACATAAAGCATTACAACAAAACAACAATCCCTTTATGTTTACCAAAAAATATAATTCAGATGGCTTGAAATGAAATTTCTAGTCATTTCAGCTACGAATATCATGATTATGACTATAAATATGTTATTGAGAACTAAATTCACTAAGAAATTCTGTTCGAAAATTCCCAGTTGCCATGATGAACTGATTCGCTCAATCATCACCTGATAGAAGATTGGGGCGTTTCATTTCTGGGCAAGATTTTTGTTCCCTCTGTCCTCCCTAAGAATTTGATATTTTCTAGAGGAAAAAATATATTCCCGTTGGAAAAAAAATTCCAAGTGAATAAGAGGCTCAGCTCATCCAAAAATTAGGTTCCCCATTTAAACAACACAGGAAACTCTGTAACAGCGAAATCTACTTTTCCTGGGTTATCTTTTGCCAGAGCAGCAAAGTTTTTGCTGTGACAGCAAACTATTTGCTGTTCCAGCAATCTTGTTAGCTGCGACAGCGAATTTTTATATGCACGCTCTAGGAAAAATGCATCGAATAAATTCATTGTGTACAAATATCTCTGAGAAAGTATCAAAATTCGATTCACGAGACAAAATGATATTAAGTGTTTTCTCGTCTCGATTTTGTGGTACGTTGTATCTTCTCGTCTCGTTTCAACATTTTCAACACCCAATCTCGTCTCGCCTTATCTCGTCATTTCAAAATTGTTTTTTGCGAGACTGCCAAAATATCATTCAATATTATTTAGTATTATCTCTCATCCCTTCATACTGAATTTTCTTTCCTTGTGAAA
This sequence comes from Gonatopus flavifemur, assembly GCA_018340375.1. Taxonomy (NCBI): domain Eukaryota; kingdom Metazoa; phylum Arthropoda; class Insecta; order Hymenoptera; family Dryinidae; genus Gonatopus; species Gonatopus flavifemur. Next base: position 24,942,080 of record JAFFJZ010000004.1, read on the forward strand.
TCATTCTCATCTTGTCTCGTAAATTTCTCGGATAGGGTCTTTCTCGTTTCGTCTTCTTTGACGTGGCCTTCTCATCTCGTTTCAACTCCCTCGTTCCTCGGGGCATCACTACTTTCGTCACAAGATTATATGATATGGAGGTATTTTGTTACGGAATTGTTTTACGGAAGAAGATATCTGTTGAAATACATCTTCAAGACATGTTGAAAAGATGTTTTTGAGATATCTTGTTGATATGTCTTTGAGATGCCTTTCAAAGGATATCTTCAAGATGTCTTTTGCGCGTCTTCAGTGCATGGTATATGCACCCATTCGCAGTGGTAGACTTCTCACTGCAATCAGTGAGATTCCACTGTGTCAAATTTAGAGAGTGGAATTTTCCAACGAATTTATGGGGAATTTTATATATTTGTACTAGAAATTGATTTCTCATCCAATGGTTGGAATTTTCTGGTCCCTGTATGCTGGAAAATTCTGATTATCTTTTACAGTGTAATCGACTATTGGTTGAAAATATTTTCTGATGAATAATACGAAAATATAATTTATCCTTTGTTTCTGGAATTGAATATTTCGTGAATATAACATGGGTATGTTAATATCACTAGAAATAACTGAAGAATGTTGAATCAAAATCGATTACACTGTCAGCGTGAATGACAGTGTTGTTATCTGAAATGTGAATAAAACAATTATTCCCACGAGATTCAAAAATTCAGGTATGGCAAATAACATTTATTTTCTTCAACTAAATTTTCATTCAGAATGACTAAATTTCATAGTTGTCTAATATTTAACTAAACCCTTCTTCTCAGTGAATCACAGAAGCTGTCTCAAGACTAATCCATATTGAGTGGTTCATTATAATGTTCAGTGTTGATCCTGTTGACCACTAGAATTGCTAATGTGAGATTTTCCAACCTTCTCTTAAAAACAGCTACTAACTGTTAGCAGATTTTTTATAAATTTCCATAACCAATTACATCTTTTCCTAAATCAACAGTGATTCTTCTAAATATTTATGAAATATCCAGAAGAAATATTCGAGGTTCGTGTGTGTAAGCTTTATCGGATCCGAACACTCTTTGGAAACTGGTTGCCATTAGATTTCACTAGTCAACTGAAAAACCGATGAGTGCCTTTCCATATATCCCCGGATATCTGAATTTTATAATAATTTCGAGTTACAGCATGCGAACGAAACGAGCATATATGGATTAAAATTTGTTCAAAATGAGCGAAGCGAATTTTGGAGGGGGTTGGACTGCTGAGCGAAGCGAAGCATGCAGGCGGGGTAGCCCTCTGGTTGGCTTCTGAAACCTATGTCACCCTTCAAATCTCAATACACTGAAATAACAAGATATTTATATTGACATGTACACAATCATAAAATTTGTCATTTCAATGAACTTCTTAATTTCTCAGCAAAATCATTTTTTCCCTGAATTATTATGGAAAATATATCGTACTCCATATTTCATTTGATTATTTCTCTCATTTGTAACAATGTTGTTAGTCCTTTGGAGGATATTAGTCGCCAAATCCAGGGAATTCAGGGAAGATTGTGACGAAAGGAAGGAATATAGTTTGGAATTTTCAGATGGACCGCATGTTGCATCTATGAAAATGATATTCGAATTCCATCAATTTTCATCCACCATACAATAAACGAAGGAAAGACATACGGTGCACTCAAAATAACAGGTGGATACGTTCAGACACAATTAGTAATTGAGTTAATTGCCAAATACATTGTTGATTCAACTACTTCACGGAGAAAAAGGAATTCGCTGTGGCAGCGAAATCTACTTTTGCTGGGTTCCTTTTGCCAAAGCAGCAAATTTTTTGCTGTGACAGCAAACTATTTGCTGTTCCAGCAATCTTGTTAACTGCGACAACGAATTTTTAGCTGTGGCAGCAAAAAATGTTTGCTATCCCAGCAAAATTTGTTTGCTATTCTATATATAATACTGAAAATTTGCTGGCGGAGCAAACATTTTTTGCTGTCACAGCTAAAAAACTGCTGATGTAGCTAACACGATTGCTGTTATAGCAAATTTTTAGCTAGGTCAGCAAAAAATTTTGCTATTCTATATATAATACCTCGATTTGCTGCGTCAGCAAATTTTTTCTCCCCGTGTTATATTCAAAACAACCAAGTATTGAACTTGATTGAGTGATTAATTTTGTTCCAACATTTTGGTCGTCTGTAATTGGGTAAATCATTCTTTTTCTTAGTATAATTTGACATGATGAATCCAAAGAATTTCTTGGTGTGTATTATTTCTTCTATGATTTTTCTACTAACAAGAGCATTCATTTTGTTCGTCATTTTATCGTGATTAATTAACGTGCAAGAGATCTTCGCATGAGTCTCATAATCCCACGCTGCTAACACGTCATGGATCATCGGCTTATCTATCAATGCTTCTCATAATCCAATCAAGTTAATTGCCGAGTAATGATGGTAAATCTCGTAGGAAGCTAGGTGGGATTCGCTTATCCAGTCCCCCTACCGTCTAAAAGTGGATTCATGTAATTAAAATTGATCTTATTGATTTATGCTTTCGAATCGTTCGTATCAGAATGTGGATTTTCGAAAAAACAAAAATATACCCAAAAATGCATAATCATAAAATATGCACAATCTTCGATTGAATAAAATTTTACAAAAAAGAAACAATAATACTTATAATTATTTCGTTTTAGCAAATCTATTTCTATATACATATATTTCTTTCTCGTACATCCAACTATTTCATTGATTGAGAAATGTTATTTCTTCACTTGGATATATTCATCCATCTATGATTATCTCATGATCTGAAAACTCAATCCGTCGGTTTCGATTTGTGAAAGAAAACCAAAAATTATTGCATTCTCAAAGTTTCCACAACAAATTATAAGTTTTCGAGAGAGGAAAAGGCAAAAAGAGGGCTAATATCATGCCCTCCCAGTAAAAAATTCCCAGCACAAGAATAATACGTATAATCCTTCCTCTAAATTTGTGTACACTCATCTATCTTCCCCAACACATCATGATTTTTCCTATCCCCAGTAAAAATGATTATAGCGGTTGTCTAGCACCTTTCAAGGCACTAACAGTGAAGCTTGTCACTAGACAGGGCCTTGACATTAACTATGAGGTGGCTAGAGTCATTTCTGCTAGGGATCTTTCAAACCAATCGCAATTCGTACTTTGTTTAACTATCACAGAAAATTTCGGTATCCCTCTATACTCTGTGACGTATGTATAAACTATAAATTGTTATAAACTATAATTATGATTATATGTATGTAACTATAAATTGTTTACACTCCGTATGGCGTTGAGATGATTACCATCTTCTAATCTCGTGAATTACAATTTTTCACCTTTTCTTGCCAATACGAACTCATGGTTCCGCAGTCCAGAGCTATGAATGTAATAACTACTATATGTACAATACTATTTTCGTTTGATTTCCAAAGGAAGGTCAAGTTTATGCACATGATTGGCTTCCATATACATGGGCCCCTATTCCTGCTGATGATTGTGGGGCTTTGATTGCGCGCACGTAGCGATTTTATCCATCCCTACATTCGTGAGGATATAAATCTTTGAGCCCTCAATTCCCTCATTGTATGTCACCGCCACTGCGACCTTTTTATCTTTCTGAATTGCCCGCAGTGTGTGCTGATCCAGCGCGGAGAATGGGTCTTCTGGGTTGATGTGAATGTGCATCCACCCCAGCAGCAGTAAACGGTCATTCGCGGAGAACTCCAAGAAGGCAGGATGAAACAGATCTTTTCGTGCATGTTTCGGTTTCTTCGATATAAAGGTGAGATGCCACGTAGGCTCGCTCATCTCTATATCCAATCAGAAACCCAACTGTTTTTGAACCTTTGGCCAACACTTTGAATTTGGCTTCACATTCCGAGGGTATCCAGAGATCCCTGATTTCATTGATTTGTGGCAGTCGCTCTTGTGGCGATTGAGTGTTTTTGGTGCTGGTCGTGTTTTCCGTGTCTTCCTTTTCTCCTGCAATGGTCGAATCTAAATTTTGAGCGGGCAAGTCCGTACTCCGCTCTGGACTCTCTTGTGATGATTGAGTGTTTTTGATGCTGGTCGTGTTTTCTGTGTCTTCCTTTTCTTTTTCCATGGTCGAATCTAAATTTTGAGCGGGCGGGTCCGTACTTTGCTCCGGAACCTCTTGTGGTGATTGAGTGTTTTTCGTGCTTGTTGTGTTTTCCTTTTTTTTCCGGGGTCGGATCTAAATTTACAGCGGTCGAGTCCGAGTTCGCTTTGGACCTAAAATATAGAACGAATCGTTCTCCTCGTTCACTAATCGGCGTTTTAAAGTACACTCCTTGATGGGAAGGTTCTTCATTGGAGAATCCTCCTAACCTGACGATTGTGGAGAGTGCGGGTCACAACCGTCGGGCCCCGACCACCTCTCTTCTGCCGTTGGCAAGCCCTCTCCCCTATGAGTCTGTTTACCGATGCGTTCTTGTAGCTTAGGCATAATACCCTGGATCTTTTCCCGGATCTTGACGAGATTCTCCTCAAAATATTGCCCAATTCTGTGGGTTGTGATCGGGGAATCTTCCTCGGCGTAGAAGTCAGAGACGACCAAGGCCGCCAGATGGTTGGCCGTGATCGTCTCTGACATCACTCCGCTCGCCAGTTGTTTCGCCTTCACAAATCTCCGCATATACCGGAGTACTTCTTTTCTGGTTGCCCCCAGTGGATCATCGAAGGTATCCAAAATCTTTCTTCCGTGCCTTCCCGAACTGGGAGTAGTGCATCCACTTTTATTCCTCCGCCTGGAATTTGATGGCCCTTATTTTGACTGTCGTTGTTTTTGACCTCCCTGAGGTAAAAGACATCGCTCTCATGTCTTCCTTGTTTCGAAATTTCGGCAAGTCGCCCGAGGAGAAGTGAATATCTTTCAAGAGAATTATTGCCAGGAACGTCACATAATCCCGGTATCTTAGGATTGTTGTATGAGCGACGCTGAAAGTCCCAACGAAGCCCAATTTCTGCGACAGTATATGCGCTATTTTTAGCATTTCGGAGCCATTCACAAATCGCTTGCCAAGGGCGATGGCGCACGTCAACAGTACGTACACGATCTTGTTGAGTGGTTCTTTCACGTTCTCAGGCATCTTTTTTTTGGAAATCAATAAAGAAATCCAGATCCAGATCCGTTGTGTGCTCTGGTCATTCACGTTTTCTTCAGAAGAGGTTTCTAGGAGAGAAGGTGGCTAGAAGAGAAGGTGTTCAGCAATTAATTCAAATTGATCCAATTACATCTTAATGAGAATTCGATCGATTGGGCGGTCTAAAGTTGAATGATGGAGGATCACTTCCATTGAATTATCATCAAATTCAATATTCATTGATCAAAGAACGCGGTGGCGTCTCGACGCCAAGTACATGAAGGAGAATCTTGAAAAAAACGTGTGAGTGAAAAAGCAGAAGTCGTGCGGTGCCGTATATCTTTCCGCGTAAACCAAGATTTGGTATAGCCGCAAAATCTTCAGCCTACAATAACTCAGTACACATTGTATGTCACGAAAAAATAATTACACTCTTAGTATGTAATTCGACTACACACTTTTCAAACACACTACGAACTTTTTCATGAATGTTTCTTTCCTCCGAAATTCGAAATTCCGGCTCTGTACAGATCTAGATAAACCTTCAGAAATTCATCCCTGAAAATTTCAGACTTCTTTATGCGTCCAGTTCCGAGCGTTTTGGTCGGAAAAAATGCCTCCAGTTGGAACCACCTTTGCGTTCGTATCCACTTGATGTGTAGTCTATGCGAAAAAATGTGACAGGAATTTATCCTCTTTCTCCAATAAATAATTAGTTTCAGGCTTCTTTGCAAAATTTGAGAATATTCAATGCTTCAAAGAGAGCATTTTCTTCTGAAGGTACTTCTGAAATCGTACTAGTATTTTGGCTTTGGTACATACCCTGATGAAAATGAAGCGTATGTTGGAATTAATTCGTAGCGTTATAAAAAATCTGACGTAGGTAGTACAGTATTCCGTTGTTACCTACAATAATCTATTCACCGTGAAACAGCTATTATTGGATGTCATTTGTTTTACATAACCTTTTTTTGAATCGTAAATAACAACACTTCATCACTTTGGACATGTCAAAATTTATACCGAATGAAGTGTTTTTGCGGGGAATTTTCAATATGAACAAAAGTACTGCTGACGCCCATCGTGTTCAGTGGAAGTGTATGGTGAACATAGTCCAGCTGAACAAAAGTGTCGAAAATGGTTTGCACGTTGCAAAGCTGGGGATTTCGACTTTGATGATTAAACTTGACTTTGAAAAATTTTCAACCTATGTAATTTTCTGACCTCAATAATGTTGGATTACGTTTTATTACGAAATTGATTCAAAATTATCATTGGACTTGTCCAATTTTGAATGAAGTCAAATGTTGAGAAATTACAAAAAGGTTTTTTGAAAGATTGAATTAAAAATAATTTTATGAAATTGGAAGATCTACAGTTACTCAATTTTGTAATTAAATTGAACATTGAGGTTTACATATGCAGTCCAACACTACTTAAATGTAATCTTCTACAAGGATACGTAGTATCCATTACCCAGATAGCACAAGAGTTTTGAAAGAGCTCTTCATGTACATATTGTATTGATTATGAGCTCTTTTAAAATAGTTATTTCATCCTCTTGAGAATTTATAGAATTTGCATATTCAAAGTTATGGTATAGATCTGAAATACTTTTGGTTCTACGATATCAGTAATGCTTAGTGTAATTACTTGATACTACATATCTGTATGCACTAGAACTATCATCTGATTCCATTTATCGATAAAGAGTACTGGATGTAGTTGATTGATACCATGTATCTATGAACAATATTGGAAATAGTTGATCGATGCCATGCATCGATAGACAATATTGAATGACTATGTATTGCTGAACAGTTTTGAGTATAGTTACCCAGGTAGCACAAGAGTTCTGAAAGAGCTCTTCATTAACATATTGTATTGATTATGAGCTCTTTTAGAACTCTTGTGTTACCCTATACTCAAAACTGTTCAGCAATACATAGTCATCCAATATTGTCTATTGATGCATGGCATCGATCAACTATTTCCAATATTGTTCATCGATACATGGTATCAATCAACTACATCCAGTACTCTTTATCGATTCATGGAATCAGAGAATAGTTCTAGTGCACACAGATATGAGGTATCGACTAATTACACTCAGCATTACTGGTATCGTAGAACCAAAGGTATTTCAGATCTATACCATCACTTTTAATATGAAAATTCTATAAATTCTCAAGAAGATAAAATAAATATCTCAAAAGTAAACAAAGCCCTTGATAAAAATTCAAATCCATGCATTGAAATCTTTGTGATTGTATGTAACATTGGAATATTTTTTTATTAAAAAACATTTTCTGGCTCCTGAGAATATTGATAGCTTCTTTATTGATTCCTTGAAGAGTGAAAAATTTCATCATACGTATCTGAGTCATGGAGTGTTTCTTATAGAATACCAACAGAATAATACATACATGTGAGATATTGAAATATATTGAAAGATATAAGCTAAGCAATCTTATTTAATAAATGAATATGATTATCAGTTTGAAATTTCTCATGATTGAATAAATTATTTGAAATTGTTGTGTCTAGGTGCATAGGATCCGAGTACCGAATTTTTTTTCTAAACACGGCCTTCGCTGGTGAAGCAAAACGATAGAAACCGATTGAATATTTAAGATTATAATTATAATTCCATATAAAAATTGAGGTTATGTTATCAATGTATACGTATCAGAATAAAAAAACGTAAACTCAATTATTAATCACGTCTTGAATAGATTTTTTGATTTGAATTATATATTCCTCACGTTGTCACTCAAAAGACGTTGAGTTTTCAAATAGTTTTGAAGCATCGATTGAATATGAATAAACTTGGATATTTCACTCTAAGGAAGGTGGTATTTCAATCTTGAAACGGGTGAAATATAAATCACTCTTTAATCACGAGTGACACTTTTCATCCTAGTTGAAAAAGTGAAGAGATTCACTCTATTAGAGTGATTTTATCACTCTTAAAGAGTGAGAGCACAATCCACCCCAAATTGTGAGTGGGAATTTCACTCTTAGAAATTTAGAGAGTAGGATCGGACCAATGTCGCAACGAACTTTGTAGGATCTAACTTATGTAGCATTGGACTTATGAAGGAACGAACTTATGTAGTATTGAATTCATGTAGGTTCGAACCAATGTAGCATCGAATCTGATCAACAATTGATGTAGGATAGAACCAATGTAGCATCAAACTTATGTGCGATCGAATTTGTTCGACAACTGATGTAGGATCGGAACAATGTAGCATTGAACGTATGTAGGATCGAACATCTTCGACAACTGATGTAGGATCGAACTTATGCAATATCTCACTTATGTAGGATCGAACTTATGTAGTATTGAACTCACGTAGTATCGAATTTATGGACCATTCAATTTATGTAGAATCGAACTTATGCAGATTCGAACCAATGTAGCATTGGACTTGTTCGACAACTGACGTAGGATCGAACCAATGTAGCATCGAACTTATGTAGGATCGAATCTGTTCGACAACTGATGCAGGATCGAGTCTCTTCGGAAAACCGATCCAGGATCGAACTTATGCAGCATCTAACTCATGTGGGATCGGAAGAATGCAGCATAGAATGTATGAAGGATCGAACCGATGTAGCATCGATCAATTCGACATTTTATCGAATAGTTTGGATGTAGGATCGAACCGATGTAGCATCGGACTTGTGCAGGGTCGGTGCGGCCAACAATTTATCGTACTTATGTAGGATCGGTCTCATGTAGCGAAGATCTACCCAACATTTTGCGAATGTAGGATCGAATGGATGTCGCATCGAATTTATGTAGCATCGGTCAATTCAACATTTTATTGAAAAATTTGGATGTAGCATCGAACTTATGTAACATTGGTCAATTCAATATTTTTATTAAAAAATTTAGATGCAGGATCGGATGGGTGTAGCATCGAACTTATGTGAAATCGAATCTATGTAGAATCGAACTTATGCAGGATCGAATTTATGTGGGATCGAACATCCCCCCCCCCCCCCCCCCAATTTATGTAGGATCGCACCGATGTAGCATTGAATTTATGTAGCATCGAGGGCAACTCGCACTTCAAAGACTTTTTCTCAATGTACATAATTCTTTCCTATCAGGGCCATTAAGGTGACGCATGATATACTTCCGTGAAGTCTGTAATTTCATTAATCAACAGAAACATATCTGTTCCGGTACTTGAGAATTCCTTATCATGACCAATTTAATGGGGCCATAGTGTTTGAAAATTTTTGTTATTTCAGTCAAGTAAAGATGTTGATCTTCAGTTGCTATAACTCCCCGACTGAGAATGATAATAGAATTTCGAAATACCGAAATCGATGTGCTTCTTCCAGTTTAATCGAATGACGAAGCTAACGAAGTTGTTCCACGAAGGGTTGAAACATCATTAGATTTATCGAAGTTCTCCTACTGCTCTTCCGCATCGGATTTGATTTAATGGAGAAATCTGTTCAAGTTTTAAATACAGGAAATTAATGTTTCGAATATTGACAGACAAAAATGCCAACAATTTCAAATCCAATGTTGAAAGGAGGAGAATTCGATAGATTTCAAATGTATGCGATGTGGGAACATGATATTTTTGGTCGTCAAAATAGGGAACATCAAAAACCCATTATGGTTCAGTTACGGAGATGACATGAAAAATCCTGAATTGTCGAGAAATAGTAACTGAATTCAATAAAAATGAATGGAAAAAATTTGAATGCCTGATCAATTCTAAATTGTATGTTTCTTCCAATTCCATATAGATTATTCCACAATACAAATATCAATAACAATAACAATCAATCTGGATATCAAGAAAAAAAATGCGGCAAAAAGAAAATGGCAAAGTATTGTCTGATGTTGGAAAGGAATGAAACATAAATGGAAAAAAGAAGAAAAAGAATGCTATGTCGCACTCTGATTCAAATAAACCTGTAGGGTTAATAAAATCGAATCGAATAGCATCTAGCAAAAATATTGTTCAGCTTTGTTCGTTCTTTTTCCGTTTTGCTGCTCCAACTTGTACTAAACCAATCAATTGGTTTTTATAACTGCAAATAACGAATCCGAATCACTTGGAATAAGTTGGGATAACTTCTTGAGGCACACTAAAACAACTCAGTTTTCAGTTTTCCATGGGATTTGAAAAGATCCAGTTCCTTTTTTTCAGACGTATCAGTTGAATTCCATCCAATTTTTCATAAAAAATTGTCCGGTTCACTTCTAATAAAACCTTGAACAATTCTGGTAAGAATCACGAGTCTTTCACCTGGGCTTGGTGATGTTTACGAACTTGAAGAATGGCTAGATTGACTATTACCACCGAAGAGGATATGAGATTTGATGAACTTCAGTGAGTTTTTCTTTCACTGAGATAGGTCTCTGGCACGTGAAAGCGGTAACACAGCAATGTGAAAAAATGATCATTTATTATAAGTTATGAAATAAAATATAAGAAAAATGTTCGAAATATCTGAAAGAAATTTGAATGAAACTTCTATAAATTTTCACACAAATGAGATCTATGGCTGATTTTCAGAAAAAATACAAAAATGACATATAATAATATAAAATAAAAAAAATATAAAAATGGGAAATCGAACTACTTGAAGCACGTCATGCCAAGCATAGAGTTGTTCATCTTCGATTGTGGGCCATTTCCACCATTTTAATCCTTCTTTTGTGCATTCCATCAAAGCACCATCCTCGCATACTGAAAGAACTTCACCCGGATACACCTTGTTATCCTATGTTATGATAACATGATCGCCAACTTTATATTGAAGGGTAACCTTTGCGGGAGAACTGCTTTTCAAAATTTGTGCATCACTTGCTACCTCAAAGTTTCTCCTTTTACGTCGCTCCGATACTGGAAGTGTGTTTACATTCAAAGCTTTAGATGTTTTGTAATGTTCGGGGTGAAAATGTTGACATTTTCAAACGCAGTCGAGGCAGGAAAGCGTTCTAAATTTAAGCGTATCATTCGAGAAGATGAATTATTGCCGTATTTTTCGAGTGCCGCGAAGAGTAAAAAAAGGACTGGATCCTTTAACTAAATTCTTCATTCTATCGATTTCTGCTGTACTTACTTCAATAAGCATTATTGAAGAACATTCCGAATCCAGAACATTTTTCAATATATTTTGATCTGTTGTCTCTTCCTTCAGCTACAGTTTGATCGGCAGACCTTTTTAAGGTGCCACCTACAGCATTTATGGCTCCTTTGCCATGACCAGGTTTTGAATACTCCCAAGAAGAATGAGTTACATCCGGAAAGAAATATCTCATCATGGAACAGAAATTTGTTTCCCAACTGTTCAACTGGATTGTCGCTTAGGAGGTAAAATTTGTATACGAGTATAATGTGGATATTCGGTCTTTGATTCTTAAGCCAATCGAATATTGGTTTGAAATGAGCCCACACTGCCATTGAATCATGTCAATTATCAGTGAAAAGAGTACAGAAAGATTGCGCTTTGACGGCATTATTGAAGTCTTTTAATGTTGTGGAAATTTGAATCGTTTATAGAAACGAAACGAAAATTCAAACTCACAAAACCTGACAAATTATCGGTATTTATCCCCAGATTTCAACTTCTTGACATTGCAAACATAGTTTAAAGTTGCACTGCAAGATTTTTTGGTCTATAATATCTGAATATTGTGTTATTCGAGTACTAATTCGTTTCAATAAACGATTCAAACTTCAGCAACATAGTCTTTTAAATATAATACACCAGTATGGAACGTGCCCTGTTACCTACTGCCACCAAAATGAACTGCTTGTATGTCTTCTCCATATTTACACGAGTAATTTTCGCTGAACCAATGTGGGTCAGTACGTCGTTTTTTGATGAATTTGTTTTCAACTATGTCATCGTTTGATATTGATCCGTGATATTTCCAACATGTATAAAAAATGATTTCAATGTCTCTTCTAATGTTAAAACTAGTTCTTTGAGAGCAATAGTGATTCCTTTCTTGACAGGTTCCCGTGTGGAAATCAATCCTGGGCATTCTAAAGTATGTCCACGCTCCGTAAGGGTATAACTTGGGCATCCAATATAAGAGTTTCTCACTCACGGTCCATGTGGGCCCCAGTTGGGGCTGCTAGTGTACTCCCCGGATATTCTAATCCAGGGATGCCCATCCACCGCCCATATGGGCCCTGGAAAAGCCACCGTTGTCTCGCCCAGGTATTGTGATTTGAGCATGCCCAGTCAGACCCCATATAGGCCCTGGGCGGGCCCATTGTCTTGCTCAAGTATTGTAATTTCAGCATATCAAGCCACACCCTATAGAGGTCCTGGGTTGGCTATCGTTGTTTCACCTATTAAAAACATTTGACAGAACCGGACGACATTTTGACCCAGATCTGACAGGTTTGTCTGACATTGTTTGGTTTGTACAACAGTTTGAGCACTCATGGAACTGCCAGATAGAGCCAAACAGAACCTGTCAGATCCGGGTCAAAATCCTGTCTGGTTTAACATTTTATTTCATTATTTCGTGTATCAAAAGCTTTTTTTTCGTTCAATTTTCTTCAAACATTGCGAGGAGGTAATAAACAAAGAATAATTTTTTCTGGTGTTATTAACCTATATACCACTGTGGGCAAAAAGTAAGGTGAATTTTTAATTTAAACTTCGCGGGCTTGACATTTCAGGCTAGTTCTCTTTTTCTTAAGTTGGCAGGACTGTTAATGACATCTGTGCCAAATTTCATGTCAATGTCATTATTAGTAATACATTTACACTTGTGTTTACCAAACGACCAAGAGTGCATTTTTCGATTTTTATAATGTCTGATTGAATTGAGCAGAGAAGTGCAATCAAATTTTGTTTGCGGAATGAAATTTTGGCTGCGGAAACTTTGAGGATGTTGCGCAAGGCCTTTGGTGATTCTACCATGTCGCAGAAAAATGTTTATAAGTGGTACAAAGACTTCAAAGAGGGTCGAGAACGTGTTGATGACTTGAAGCGCTCCGGACGACCATCGACGTCAACAGATGACCAACACGTCGATGAAGTGAAGGAATTAGTGCTCAAAAATCGTCGGTTGATTGTTAGAGACCTTACTGATATGATCGGAATATCAAAAGGATATTAAGACCAGAATTATGGGCCAACAACTCTTGGTTTTTGCATCACGATAATGCACCGTCTCATACTGCACTTGTTCTTCGTGACCATTTCGCCAAAAATTCGACACATATTGTTCCGCAACCACCGTATTCACCTGATTCGGCTCCGTGTGACTTCTGGCTATTCCCAAAACTGAAGAGACCACTCCGGGGAGAGCGTTTCGAGTCGATTGAGGAGATAAAAGCTGAATCGAAGAAGGCGCTGATGGCTATACCGGAAAGGGACTATTTAGCATGCTTCGATGATTGGAAAAAACGTTGGCATAAGTGTATTCTATCGAGAGGGGATTACTTTGAAGGGGATGAAATTGATGTAGAAGAATAAATGAAGATTTCTCATTTTACAAACAAATTCACCTTACTTTTTGCCCACAGTAGTACATGCAACAACGAAATACTTCATATCAACGTTGGTAGAATTGTCAGAGTATTTCAAAATAGTCGACAGGATTTTCACCGGATTTTCACAGGATTTTACTTCGGATTTGAGTTCTCGTATCCTCTTAAGTGAAAATCAAAGCGGACGTACATTCAGAGCGGGCTCAATGTTGTTAGGTCAAAATTGCATTGTCTTTCATTTCTACTAAGGGAATCTCTGACGCTAAATGAATTAAAACGTATCTTGATTTCTATTTTTTTGAAAGTTATTCTTCCAGTGCTCTTAGTTTCCAGATTATAACAATTGGAATGAATTTCAAACAACCTATGAGCTCGAAATTGAAATTCAAAAAATTTGATACGCCTTTGGCTGACTGGAAAAAATATTTTGATTACCTCTCTGGAAATTCACACACAAGAGCGGATGGGAATTTTGATTTGTTTCTGATTTGATGGTAATTTTACATATAGCATAGATCTATCAAAAGCTAACCCTCAAAGAACATTTTGCTGGAGCAAATTCATTCGTCTCTTATCTGAGGAATATTACCCAAATATCCTGGGGCCCAGCGCAGGATGCAATTTGAAAATTCATATGGGCTCAAATGAACTCCCTAAGTTGGCCCAAGTTGAATTCTTGTCGTGGGCCAAATTTAGGAACCATTACGGGGCCTAGATTGAAAAGCGTAACACCCCAAGTTGGGGCCGGTCCAGGTCTCATAAGCAGGGCCACATTTCAAGTAGGAATCATAAATCGGGCCCAGTTCTAAGTCTGGAAAAATTTTCACACGGGTTTACGCACTGTTATATCCACACATGGGAACAAAAGAAATATGTTTGCAGAATGACGTTAGATTACATCAAATAAAGAAGTCTGTTCCGACCTAACTACATTGAAGTGAAGGGTTTAGTTGGATATCAGACAACTGGAGAATTTGGTCATTGTAAATAAAAATTTAGTTGAACCAAACAAATGTAATTTGTCATAACTAAACTTTTTATGCCCTGTGAATGAATTTGTTTTCAATATTTTGAATGTTGTGTCTACTCTGAATGAATTTCATTTGAAAAATTACCGTGAAATTCCAGTGATTGAGAGACAAGTAGGAATTTTTTAAAATATTACTACGCATTCCGTAAGACTTATAGAAAATATCATTCTCAACTGTTTGGAATTTCACTTATTTTGATGAGCTGCACAATCATTTTTTGAAAAATTTTTACTTGTTCTTCGATCACTCAATTTTTACGATAATTTTCACAACAAAATTCTTCCAGTGTACCTTGCTTTTAAGGAAACTAAAATGTTCAAGATTCTAGTGATATACATAATGTTCCAATAGTTCTAACTTGTTGTTAGACCCAAGCGCGTATTTACTACGGGTCCCATGGGGGCCCGAAGTGGGTGCCCATGCTACCTAACGTGAGACCAACTCTGGGATGATAACATCATTTCCAGCCTGGCTGTATTGCTTTGTCCGAGGACTAGGTGATACAATGGGCCCTGACTTAAGCCGATCTTGGCTCAACTTAGGGCCGGGCCCGCACCAAAGTTCAATACTTTCATTTTCTACGAACTATAATTATATGGGAACAAACAATAGGGCCAAGATTAGTCCACAATGGGTCCCATTGTCATTTCCCAATACTGGATTCAAGCAAACGGTCCCTGCTTAGGCCCATTGTCAATATCGGCAATACACACTTGGGGATGAATGAAGTTTGTTATTATTCTCAAAATCCACGAAGTAAGATTAGGGAGGAGAACAATCTTTGTACAACTAACCTGACACATTGTTTTGGGAAATAATAGAAGTCAAATATTGCCACTTGTGGCGCTGTTGTTTCAGGTAATACGACGAAAATATACATTATATATATATATATATTTTCGTCGTATTACCTGAAACAATAGCGCCACGAGTGGCGATATTTGACTTGTATTATTTCTCAAAGGAATGTGCCACTTTTTCAATTGAATCCCGTAAGAGATGTGTCTCCTTATATCTTCCTTCGTGTCAAAATCAAAGATTCATATCTAAGTTCTACATATAACAAAATTATCGAAGAATGCCTATCCCAGCGGCGATCCAGCAATTTTTCTATCTCTCTCTTCATCCATTCAAAGATGCAGAATAAAAGAAAGAATGTTTGAATAGACAGAGAGGGAAATAGACAAGTTGCTAGATCCGCCACTGGCCTGTCACACCTCAAATTGCATTGAGGGACACCTCAAATTGCAAAGTCACTCTTTCATATATTGCTCATAATTAGACATCGGATTATATGCACTATCAAAATGCCAAAATATGCATGCAAATATGCGCGAAAAAAAACAAAATATGCACCAAATATGCACTAATGAAAAAGTCACAATTTGATTTGAAATCAACATTTTATTGCTCAAATATTAAATCTAAGCTTTGTAAATCAAATAAATCTCCGCAAATTGCACAATATACTTTAGAAAATAAAAATTCAACAATACAATTGTTTCCAGAGCATCAATCTCAAATTATGAATTATAATTCATATAAAAATATACTACTATATATCTTTCCAAATTTTCTATTCGGAATTTGTGACGCTTGTCGTTAAGTATCAATTTATAAGCTGGAAATGAGCGTTCTACATCTACCGATGTCACCAGACAGAATTTAAAATATGGTGCCATTTCCATAGAAATCATTTCAGGCAGAATTCACTCGTTCGAGCACTTTGAAACTTGGATTTTTTGAAAACACAGCGTCTAATTCATTTCGGATTTCAATCGAGAATGATTCTGGAAGTGCGCGTATCAATCGTGCAACTTCTTTTATTATTTTCATTACGATAATTCAGTTGAAGACCCTGTTGTATCGAAATCTTGGGGTCTGACAGTAAAGTTTCCAGAATACAACTATGAAGAATCTCTTAGGAAAAGAATTTGATGATACCTCAAAGTTGAAAATTCCGTTTATCGTTCAAATCCACTGTTCATTTCTCCAAATTCGGAAACTCTTGACATTTCACACTAAAATATGCACTATAAACGAAAAAATACCATTATATGCAAAATTGTATGAAAAAGTCATTATATGCGTTTTACATATGCACATATGCAAATGTATATAATCCGATGTCTACTCATAATGTATTAACGGTATCCCCCCCCCCCCCCCTCTGATATATCCTAGTGTCGAAAACAGCATAAAATCTGGAGCTTATTCGCCTTTAATTCTCCTGATTTCATATACCAAAATTAAGAGTTGTTTACGGTCGATAATGATCAATTCCAAGATTTCACGAGTATATACCATTTTAATTTGCTGAAAATATATTTTGATTCATATACTGTTTCTAACATCGTACTCATAATATAATGCGAGTAATAAGTCATAAGTGGAGTGCAATGTGATTTAATTTTTCTCATCGAATGCTAATTATTGAGATGATAATCTCAAATCTCACTCTCCTATCGCATGTCAAAGGAAATTTCAAAGGTTCTTCTTGTGTTTGATCGAAACTTTCAATTGAAATCATTAATTCATGAGGTTGACTATCAGGCTGTCCTTTTACTTTGATAACATTGTTCGATTCTGTACTTTCATCGTAGGGAAACTGTACACAATTTTCGAATTAGATCCAACGTTAATAATGTACTCATATCAAATATACGGAATCAAAATATGCAAAAAAACCATAAATTTAAAATCTGTTATACTGAGAAACAATTAATAAATTGTGAATCACCTCAATGGAAAATTCTGTTCTCTGATCCTGAGACCATTATTTTATGAATGAACACTTTTTAAAACACTTGACGCAATCGTGAACATCACCTTGGAATTTTTCAAATCATGCATTATAATGGAAATAAAACCGATTGTGATAACCCGTACGACACTACCACCGAAGAGATACGTCGCACAACATGGATTTGAGGTTCATCAATCTCGCTTATCCGAAATATGAATCGAACATGGGCTCTGTATCGTTCCTTAGTTGCTGATACATTCTGTCCACCGATCTTCGTTATGTACCTCAAATTCACGTAGTGCGATGTGGAGGTGACATAAGGGTGGGCAGAGAATCCTGAAATTCGAAATTTGATACAGCAAATACTTTGGAAAAGTTGTTATGTCACATAAAAAAAATGTGTGTACAAGATAGTGAATGCACGGAAAAAAATGAACTGTTAATTTTACCAGAATTCCGGTTACTATATGGACAGCAAGGAATATCTGTGACTTTTACTGGAATTCTTGTTAAATTTACCTGAGCCCTTGTTAAATTTGCCGGAGACTTGATTCATTCAACCAGAATTCCGGTTAGAATAGCAGTAATTCTTGCTGTCCATATATCAACCGGAGTATTTTTTTCAGTGTGTGCACTGAGAGAAGTGGAATGTAATGATCACCATGTACAAATAGTAATTGGGGGACAACTTCGCGAATTTGGTTCCGGATACTATAGAGAATCGTAGCAATGTTCATGCACATGGGAATGGTTACCATTTACATGAAGATGGATTCTGTCATTCAACTACTATTTTCGCATGGTAATGGTTACAGTTCACTTTTCTCAGTGTGGAGTTGGCATATCAAATGCTGGCATTGCACGAAAAAGTGACAGTTCCAGTAGCATTCACCACAGTTCTATAGCTCTTGATAATTTGGAACGATAGTTCTATTCATATTACTCATAAAAATTGAATTTTAAAAAATGGAATGACAAGTTCTACAATGATATGATAGCATCCCAGCGATAAGAGGTTGGAACGATCAGAACTCGAGAGTTCTGGGATTGTGAGCATGCGAGAAAGTGAGAAATGGGGAGTTCCAATCATTAAAAGCGAAATATGAAATTTTTTTCAGTATTTATGGGAATGACATGCTAGATTCTATGACGAATCCATAGCATTGCAAGCAATATTGAAGGGAGCGATCAATATCTCCAAGTATTGGGAATACGTACACACGGAGGAGTTGGGAATGCAGAGTTCTAACATCAACAATGGGTGAATTCGTTTTTGCTTTCATGTTAAGCTGAGTTTGGATATGGCGCGAGGAGACGAAATATTTTTTTATGTTGAGAATCGGGGTTTTGTTACAGCAGAACAATTGATACAGCTTGGACGAAGACTTGGATTAACTGACAGCCTGTCTGGTTACCTGTCCGACTTTCTGTCTGAACTACAGTTCTGACCAGCATTGCATGGGATTCGAAAGTTCTGACCAGCATTGCACGAAATTCGAATAGTTCTGGCCAGCATAACACGAAATTCAAATAGTTCTGGCCGGCATTGCCCCGATTTCGAACAATTCCGGCCAGCATTGTACGGAATTCGAATAGTTCTGGCCAGCATTGCCCCGATTTCAACCAGTTCTGGCCAGCATTGCACGGAATTCGAATAGTTCTGGCCGGCATTGCCCCGATTTCGAACAATTCCGGCCAGCATTGTACGGAATTCGAATAGTTCTGGCCAGCATTGCCCCGATTTCAACCAGTTCCGGCCAGCATTGCACGGAGTTCGAATAGTCATGACAAGCATTGCATGGAATTCGGATAGTTCTGGCCACCATTGCATGGAATTCGAATAGTTCTAACAAGCATTTCCTCGATAACGGGGAGTTCTGGCCAGTATTGCACAGAATTTGAACAGTTCTGCACATCATTGCACGAAACTCGAATAGTTCTACCCAGCTTCGCCACGATTTCAATCAGTTCTGAGTAGCATTACACGGAATTCGAATAGTTCTGGCCTGCATTGCCCCGATTTCGAACAATTCCGACCAGCATTGTACGGAATTCGAATAGTTCTGGCCAGCATTGCCCCGATTTCAACCAGTTCCGGCCAGCATTGCACGGAGTTCGAATAGTCATGACAAGCATTGCATTCACGCACACAAGCGGAACTTCACATTCACTACAAGATGGGCGGATTTAGTTGATGTTTAGGTAGTGCGTAAATATGTGGGAGTTTCAAATTCCCAAAAATACCTCAAAACTCATGGCTGCTGGATATTACACATCTGTGAGTCACAATTCTTCTAATAATTCTCAGTTATTCAGCCTTTATTTCTCAAATACACTTCAATAAATTCGGATCCGCTAAATTGAGTTGTACGAAGAGCAAAATGCTTTGGTACCACGGAAGTTAACCCGAGAGTTGTCGGGGTTATTGGATCCCTTCCATTTTTGTAGCATTGGGCTTATTCTTACGATATTATGGGCCATTCCATAAGCAAAGTTCCCTAAGCTCACCAAGGGAGGGTAACTGCGATCCCAGCTCTGATTGTTCCACATAAAAAGTGACCACAAGATTCAAACACTCTGAACGAATCGGAATAATACACTTGAATTTAAAGTGTCAACTTCCTACCCATGTGGACATACTCTCTAGCGGGATATCTTCCTAAAAATACACTGTGTTACAATCTGACTTCAGTTTCATCAAAATATTATGACACTTTTTACATAACACAATCTGTTGAATTTCAACAATATAATTTCTGATTTCAAAAATGTTTTTCTTACATTCAATAAGAAATTCTAAAATTTCATAATTGATATTAACGTGAAGAATTTTTCTAATAGTCTAGTTATGGAAATTATAATATGAAATCAGATTCCGTTTCGAAACGTAGCATTATTGATCTGCTCCTCAATTCTTGTAGAATGTGCAAGTGTTTTGTCTAACTTTTTCACACATGTTATAGCACATACAGACAATTTCATCCCAAACAATGCTAAAATTTCCAACGTAGGGTACATCAAGATAAGTTGTCGCATTTTCCCGTTTCATTACAGCATGAAATAATCTATACAACCTCACTTACTCAAGGGAGATTAGAAGATAGTAATCTAACCTTTCTTTCTTCCCTCGAGTGGAAGAGGTTTAATGTATTACTTGATGCTGTAGAGGAGCGGGGAAGTGCGGGCTCTCACCCCAGTTTACCCTATTTATTTGATATTTTAGCCATTCTGATGTTGTGGTTTCTTTTGAATTCAAGCATCATTGAAGCTTATGTGATTGATTCATTGATTTATTCCCGAAATAAAATGGACAAATTCAAAACATTGATACGGATCAATTAACCTTATACCATTTTCAAATTTTGCACATTCTATGTACTTGGAATGTATGTAAATTTCACATTGAACATGGAATTTATATACATTGCATGTGTAGAATTTGAAAATGTCTTAATCTCAAGAGTAATTGAGGGGGGTTCATGCGGTGAAGTTTTCTAGCAGTCAAAGCGTGTCATGAATTTTTCAATCATGTCCAAGCAGCAACGGAAGTTCAAAGTATGTACGAAATAGAAACGTTCGTAGAATTTACGAATGAGATACGAAGAACATATGATGAAGGTTCATGGAATTTTCGAATGAGACTGTTTTAAATATACTTAGAACGTACATAGTACATTCGAAATGTACGATATTCATTCAATGGACGTTCGATTGACCTACCGTCGTATATTCGATTACATACGTTCGATGAACATACATAGCACCTATGAAACGGTCTTCTGGACCGTACATAGAACATATTTCGAATATTCTAAGAACGTTCATAGTATATTCTGGTGCTACTTGGGTGGTGTGTTGAGTTTTGTTGTTCATGTATATTGTTTTTGCGACTGTGTCAAGTTTTAGACACTCTTCGGTATACATAGTAACACATGGGCTGAAAATTCCCAGGCCTAACACATAGATGGCACGAATTTTACTGCATTCACCTGTTTTTCAGTTAGAACTAACCTTCAAAAAACAGCTGTCAAAATTTCATGATGTTCTATTCATTAGTTTGTGAGTTATTGTACTAAGAGTGACGCTACTTTTGTCATTTTTGAAACAATGGATCGGACACAATTTCGTGTTTCAATTTTACACTGCTTCTTGATGGGAAAAAAATACCGTTCAAGCGAAGCAATGGCCTGGAAAGTGTTATGGGGACTACGCTCTATCAGAAACCACAATAAAACGTTGGTTTGCTGACTTCAAACGTGGTCGTAGAGACACCGATGATGCAGAACGCAGTGGACGTCCAAATAGGACTGTAACACCAGAAAACATCAATAAAATCCACAAAATCGTTTTGAATGATCGAAAAGTGAAGTTGCGTAAGTTAGCTGACATCGTAAAAATGTCAAAAGAACGTGTTGGTTTTATATTGCATGAGCATGTAACTATAAGAAAGCTCTATTCAAAGTGGGTGTCGCGTTTGCTCACTATTGACCAAAAACAAGAACACGTTGATGCTTCTGAACAGTGTTCAACTATGCTCAAACGTCACAAGCCGGAATTTTTCTGTCGATATGTTACAATGGATGAAACATGGATCCATCACTTCACTCCGGAATCAAAACGATCATCATCTGAGCAGTGCTGCCAGATCGTACCTTTTGATTTTCAATGATTGGTCATGCTATTTAATGGAAACGTATGATTGGTTGATTCTGTTGGAACTCGTACCTTTCTGGCAACACTGCATCTGAGTGGACAGCCACTGTTGAACCTCGTCGTGAAAGCACAACAATCAGCTGGGAAGGTTATGGCCTCGATATTTCGGGAGGTGCGTGGTGTAATATTCATCGCCTATTTTGAGAATGGGAATACCACCAACAGTGAATATTATATCGCATTATTGGAGTGTTTGAAGGCCGAAATTGCAAAGAAACGACCGCATATGGCGAAGAAAAAAATTTTGTTTCATCAACACAACGCACCATGTCACATGTCAATCAAAACTGTTCCCTAGTAGAAATATAATCAGTTTTCCCTATTACTGATGAGGCACTGATGAGG
Source organism: Gonatopus flavifemur (assembly GCA_018340375.1). Lineage (NCBI taxonomy): Eukaryota > Metazoa > Arthropoda > Insecta > Hymenoptera > Dryinidae > Gonatopus > Gonatopus flavifemur. Next base: position 24,964,552 of record JAFFJZ010000004.1, read on the forward strand.
AAACGCTAATCAGGAAAAACTTATCACCAACTTATTGGGAACTGATTTGTTTTGTGAGTTACTCGCTCATATCTGCTCAGTTTCTTCAATCACTTTCTCATTTGTCAGAGCGTTACACCTCTTGTCGGAAACATGTAAGTTTCCTGATCAGTCCCTGATCAGTAAAATAGAAAACTGATCAGTGCCTCATCATTTGCTAGAGAAAATTTCTACTAGGGTTAGAGCGGCGCTGGAATGATTGCGTTGTTCTTGATTGAGATTGCGTCGATGAATGAAGCTAATTTTGAACAAAAAAGACCATGTTTTCTTTGTTAGGCCCGGGATTTTTCAGCCCATGTGTTATACCTTGCACGCGCTATCGTACCCTCTGACCGTATCATCTGAAATATTTGAGTAATCCAATTGGGAGTTGGATATATTCATTTCATGCAATACTGATTGATAATCCTTTGAATTGGCTGTGTGTCTGTCTGCCTGTATGAAGGACATCTCTGAACCAAGTGGACCGAATGGATTGAGATCTATAGTGCAGCTCCTTCAAACCCTTCTCCAAGGACCATTCAATATTATTGAAATCGGACAAGTCCTTCTATTTTTTAAAAATTTTCTTCTCAAAAAATAGATGACCTCGGAGAAAATTTTCTCCATATACATATGTACACAAGTCATTTCCTCCGCAATCTTTGAATATTCGTTCTTTTGGCTTGCATCGACGAATTATTAAGGAACATGGAATTGAAGGATTTTCGAGGGTACTCGATCCGAATCTGAGGTTAGCAAACGAATCCAAAACGGCGGATGTGAATTTAATCATGTTCGCATTTGTGGACAAATTTATATGAAACATGCGTTCCAGGTGTTTTCGAGAGTGCTGAATCCGAATCTGCAGTCAGAAAACGAATTCCAAATTAGCGGATCCAAGATGCTGAACTTGGATGTAGTCATTTTCGCATTTGTGGACAGATTTATATATAACATGGGTTCTAGGAGTTCTCGAGGGTGCTAAATCCGAATCCGAGATGGCCGATTCAATGTAGCGGACGAGAATTCGGTGATTCTTGCATTTGTGAATAGATTTATATGGACCATGGGTTCTAGGGGTTTTCGAAAGTGCTGAATCCAAATATGGAGTCGAAAAACGAATTCAAGACAGCGGTTTCTAAATGGCGGATGTAAATTTAGTCATTTTCGCATTTGTGGACTGATGTATATGAGCTATGGGTTTTAGTAGTTTTTGAAGGTGCTGAATCCGAATTTGAAGTCAGGAAACGAATCTAAGATGCCAGATCGGATGTGGCAGACGTGAATTAGGTCATCTTCGCATTTGTAGACGAATTTCTATGAAACACATGGGTTCTAGGAGTTTTTGACGGTGCTGAATCCAAATTTCGAATCAGAAACCGATTTATGATGGTGTATCCAAGATGACGGAACTGAATATACACAGAGAAAAATGATACAATTTCCATCACGAATCTCTTCTCCTTTCTGAATATTCATTGAGTGTTTGAAAGAAAATGAGGAGTAAGAGATACGTGTGTGTAAGCATTATCGAATCTGAACACTCTTTGGCAACCTGTGGACATTATAACAACTGCATCTAAATCTTTTGAAGATTGTATAAAAATTGGTGGACAATTAATTTCAGGTTATCTGAATATTATATCTGAAATTTTTCTAGTCAACTGGAAACCCAATGAGTGTATTTTCATATATTCCGGAATATCTGGATTTTATAATAATTTCGAGGTACAGCATTCTGAAGTGCGAGCGAAACGAGCTCTTGTGGGTAAAAATGGGCGGAGAAAATTTTGAAAGGCTTCGAACTACTGAGCGAAGCGATGCTGTCAGGGAACGGAGCCCTCTGGTTCATTCCTTGTATGAGGGTTTCATATTCATTTTCGAATATATCTACACCATTGATTTGGGAGAGTTTTCGATATTCCAGCAGAATTGAAAGGAAGTATCTTACGTACATATTGATAGCTCTGAATTAGGGTCAAGTAACTGCAATTTCGCTATAGATAGGAGAAGGTATATTCGTATGAAAAACAACGACGTTACAATGCTTTGATTGTGACACGAATTGCAATCAATTCATTTTGATTAGGGGCCATCGGTTTAACAACCCGGGTGGAAAAATTTGGACGGTTTTGTCCTCTTGTTTCATTTTTGGACTGATTTTGTCCTAATGGTTGATTGATGCGGACAAAAACAGTACTTTGTCAAGATTTTGGTCTGAATTTCTTCTCCAGCGAATAGAAGTGATTGAGGAGCAACTCAGACTAAAATCTTGAAAAAGTACTGTTCTTATCCGCACCAATCAACCATTAGGACAAAATCAGTCTCAAAATGAAATAAGAGGGCGAAAACCGTCAAAATTTTCCGACTCGGGAATGTATTTCAAAATCCACAAATTTAATAATCTTTTCAAGTTTTTTTGGGGTCAATTTCCGTGATTCAGAATTATTCCCCTTGCCATAAGGAAAATACATATCACTCAATTTGGCAGTTTTTAATGTATTGGAGTATATTTGAGAGATGTGAGCCTAAATAATTTACTGATATCCAAAGGATTGTGAATCACAGGTGTGAGATTTCGGAAAACCATGAGTTTCGAGGTATTTTTAAAATTTGAAAACTCCAAAATATTTGTGTACTACCTAAACATCATCTCAATCAGCTCATCTTACACATGTTCTTCTCGTGTGACATAACAACTTTTCTCAGACATTGTCATATGAAATTCCGAATTTCGATTTTTTCGGCCCACCTTTGTCGACAATCTGTGAATATGAAAGAGTGAGAGTTAACTTCTTAAGCAGTCAGAAGAAGACCTTACATATCTTTTCGTTGGAGTGGAATTCTCACTCTTCCATATTCAAAGAATAGTCCATCGATAGCGATGGACGGGTAATTGGACCAAAATTTGTGAAAGAGCTTATTTTCATCGTTGTTTACGGATAATCGCTCAACAATTCATCTGGTACCTTATATTTGGAACAATTGAGGTGCCGGGAAGAATAACTCGCTTAGCGCTTGGAACGCATCACAAATTTGATCCAAACGGTCCCGTCGAACGTCGAAAAAAAAAGTCGGAATTTTGAAAATTAAAAAATACTAGGTCATAGAGCTTGAAAAAACAAGGTCAGTGTTCCCGTACCATTTTTTTCTAGGATGAATAGTTTTTGAGAAAAAAAATAAAAAATACACATTTTTTCATACCAAAAATCAATGTTTTCCAACATTGAACTCGTTGGATCTCTTTCATTTTTCGGCGAATCGGAATAAAACTTACAGATTCTGATTTGTGAGACTTCACCGAAGACGACAATGTCGAAGAAATTTGTAAAAATCAATAATAAATTGATTAATTTTTCATTCGAAATAAAAATCACGTGTTTTATGCTTTGCATTAAAAAAGTGTCGGGGGGAGTATAAGCTACAAAAAACTTCCAGCGACAAAGTTGTTCGCTGAGGTATGGACAAACTTTTTGGAAAGTTCCAGATCGATTGGATTATTAGTTTGCAAAATACAGGGATTTATTTATTAGCGTGCAACAAAAATCTATCACGATCATGCGTCTTTTACCGGGTGACTATCAGGGTCCGTAGGAAAGATTGTATTCACTCACTTTTTCAACTTGAGATGTTTTTTTGGGTCGGAGAATTCGAATATCCAACTATTCTCACGAGGTTTCATTTCCTTAATCCATGTTTTTGTTATTAAAAAAGTCATATTCGACGCTGGTGACGATAGGGGGTTTTTCGGTTAAAATAAGTTTATGAAGAATTACGGGGATTTCCTGTTAATTCGTATCCTCATGTCAAGTATGTCCCCTTTTGAATAACAAAAACGACTAACTTTAAATAATAAATTTCTCTCAGTATAGGGGTGTTGGATTGATATCCATAAAGAAATTAATGAAAATGAATCTAACACTTTAATTTTCTTCCTGTTTCAGGTATGTGTTTCACAATTCTTCATTGCATAATGCTGACTGATTGTGAGTAATAATATTTATTACGAAGTTTTGTTTCGAAGTGTTTTGTATATAACTGCGATGTGCATAGGGAAAGTGAATATACGAAAGAAATTAACTATAGATTTGAACATTTCCATATTGTTACATTCAAATTATACATTATATGCCTAGTTTGCCGCGCTGAAAAAGAATGATTGAAAAGGATTCATTAGAATCAAAATTTAATCCACCTCAATTCTTAATTTATCCTTAATTCTGATTATTCGCCTCAATTCGCCTTAATTCTAATAAGTCCGAATATTATATCTAAAATTCTTCTAGTCAATTAAAAAACCGATAAGTGCCTCTTCATATATCCCCGGATATCTGAATTTCACAATAGTTTCTAGGTACAGCATTCTGAAATGCGAGCCAAGCGAGCATATGTAGGTTACAATTTATTCAAAATGAGCGAAGCGAGTTCTGAAGGGGGTCGCACTGTTGAGCGGAGCGAAGTAGTTAGGGGGCGGAGCCCTCTGGGTCCTGTTCCAGGATGTATTAAAAAATGCGGACCTGTTATATTACATTCAACACTGAAGATATAGTGTTTGAGAAAAGGATTTTCTGAAAATGAACAGACATAAAAATATGAATATTCCATGAAAAATCAAGTACTTGGAAGGATATTTTGGAACATTATGTACATCACAAGTGAAATTATAAACATAAAAATCATTGTAGAATAACTATGAGTCAAGCTGATTCGTTTTACTGGAGATATGTAGACCAAAAGTTCTATTTCTCCTGTTGTTACATTCAAGCTGAATGATATTTCTATTCTCATAAATCTCCACTGGGCATTCCACGTCAGATCGGTCGAGGGAAAAGTGACATGTCTCCGATTCAGACCAAATTTGGAGGGGTCGAAGAGGTACTCAAATAATGACGAGACCTCAAATTGTAGCCTTCCTCATGCAGTTTTATGGATTTTACCGTATGAACGAAAAAAAAATTACATCTTCATTCATTTTAAATGATCTCAACAGGGAGTTGAGATGAAATTCTGAGAAAATTCAGACATCTTGTCAACTAAATTCTCTCTTTGGGAAAAAACTATCAAATACATTGTTCATGAAAATGTTGGAATTACAACCCTTGAACGGCTTCTTGTTCAGCAAATACGGAATTTTCTGAAATATCAAGCGTCACCACGAATTCGCCTAGTTTTCAATTTTCTTTGATATTTTTGAAGTGTCGAGATTCTTCTGTAGCGACGACATCATGTAATCTTGGTTTTGTCAATTTCTCCACGAGCGATGAAATACATTTTTTCTCACCGTTTATCATAATTTTCAAAGCGCATCTAAAATGTTCCCTTCGGCTGCGATGTGACCCGGAACTGAGGATAACGACCAAGCGACGACAATTCCAATTGTTGTTATGCGCGATTTGTATGTCGATTCAACTAAGGTTAGTTTGTTTGAACCGCTATCGCTTCGTTTTCAGCTGATGTTAAGTTTTGTTCCAAATTTTTTTGGAAATCTTTGAATTTTCATTGCTGATTTGTGCTTGATATTCGAATCATTTCACTTTATTCGTGAATCGACATGAGTCCGCCAAAGAAAAAGCTTTGCTGGGATCCATACGAAACACCTGCAGTGGCCGTAAGTTCTCGCCTTTCAGTAGTCTTTTTTCACGCTCTTGACATCCAAACTGCTGAATAATGCTCTTTTGCGTTATAGACGGAGCACTCCTTAGCTGGTTTGGCTAGTATTGTGATCTCTTCATATTTTCGTAAGTAATAAAACAGACTTGAGAAGATTGTCGGAAGAAAATCAACAGAAATTCCAATCAGTACTTGATAATGCAGTAGTTTGTACCAAATGTGGGATCAAAATCAATAGGATCGAACCGGAACAAGCTCCCCAACCAAACTTAGAATTGAGCTCATCGGACAGCGACGATAAGACAGGAGAATTTATAGAACAGAATCTACTTGAAGAAAAAAAAACTCAATACCGCATTTGCTGCTTTAGACAAAAGCAGAATTGACGATAGCAAGTATTTAAATTCATTACATACCCTAGCAGAAATTATTCTAGGCATTCTCTAGTCATCTCGAGGCCCTCGCAAGTTTTTCTTAAGGCGAAACTAGTCTGGTTGAACTTGCAAGTTAACAGTCAGTTCCTCACAAGTTTGACTGGTAGATACTTTAGCAAAAATCACTCTAGCCATTCTCTAGGCCTCACAAAGGCCTTACTGGTCTCACAAAGGCCTTACTGTATTGAGGTTATGTTTACCGCAAAATGAAGAAATCTCTCACATGTTCATGAAATCTTTGTAATGCTTCTCAATATAACAATCATGTTTCCAATTTTTGATAACAATGCAAGCACTGCTTATGAATCAATATGCATATTGAGTTCAATGCATATACGTGAAGACAAGATACCGCTATCAACGTTTTGGTTAATATAATTGGCGCAAGTATAATTTTTTATTGCACATGTTAAAAGAAGAGCAACATTTTCGCCAGATCTTGCGTAGAATTTCCGAGATTGAAAAGATTTCAGAGTTTTACGTGATTCAGTGATAAAAATGTATAGAAACCGAATGGCTCGGAAGAGAATGAGAAAGTACCGAAGAAAACGTGAACTTCATGTTAAGTGTTATGATTTGTTTTTTATTTAAACAGTAAATAAAATGTGAACTGAATTATTCAATGATAACTTAAGGATTGTATACGATTTTTTGCAATACGGGTATTGTATGCATAACCCAGATTAGACACAAGAATCACTTATGAATTCTGAGAAAAAAAACTTTTCCTCAACTCTTTTGGAATTCAAAGAATTCTTTTGAAAACTCTGTGAGAATTTTCTGAATTGTAAAAGAGTTAAGAAGAAGTTCTTTTTTCAAAAGTCATGAGTAATTCTTGTATGTTATCTGGACAGTAATTTCTTTCTGAAAAATGCCAAAGAGAATAGAATTATTTGAAAACTTTTCGGAGCGTTGAAAATTTAGGTATGGATTTTCACTTAAAAATATGAAATGCTATGAATGCAAAGCAAAATGTAACAGATCTGATTGGAACTCAAGTCACTCAACAGTCAAATTTCAGTACGCATTTTGTTTTGTAATTTTTTCAGCATCTTAAATGTTAGTCATATTTGTTACTTTTTGATTCGTATTTGAGTTCTTTCGTACGTTCAACTCAACATTCATTTTCTGAACCTTACTGTTTCAGGTTTATCCAAATCTATCAAGGAAACTGTAAAAAAGTTACAAAAAAAAAGTTGGAGTTAAAGTTAGTATTTATATGAAATTCCCAAATAGCACAAGAGTTTCAAAAGAGGTCTATATGAATACATTGTATTCATTACAAACTCTTTTAGAACTCTTGTGCTATCTGGGATGACTACATCTTTGACTGGCATTTTTTCCGTGTAACTTTTTCATGTATAGTTTTTTCCAAGTTTTTAACTATTTTTTGATGAGTAACTAGTCAGTAGAACTAGCGGGTCCCTCATCATTCCAAGCGTTGCATGCCTCACAAGGTACTTGTTTCACTTGCAAGGCTCTTACTGTGGAAAAAGTTGGACTTGCTAGTGCCCCGAATTCTACTTGAGAAAATTTCTACTAGGGTAATTTTGATTCCGTTTAAGAACACGTCTTATATATAAGACGAATCTTATCCCAAGTGTGTATTAACGGCGGGCCCAATATAAACCCAGGATGGGTGCCCATGCTGCCCAACGTGGGGCTAAGCTGGGCAGACAAATGGGACTAACATGGTTCCCAGCTTGGCTGTATTGCTTTACCCGAGGATTGGTAACACCATGGGCCCAACATGAACCTAGACTAGGCAATCAATACTGCCCCTCCGTGTTTTTTTTTAAATTGGAAGTTTGCTTTGAATTCTACTCTAGCAGGCATGAATTTCAGCCCCACTTCGGCCCAGTCTTGGGCCTAGTGTTAATCCCCATTGTGCCTAAATGGGACCAAGACTGGACCAAAGCGGGACCAAGATGCATACACGCTGAGGATTGTACACACATGTTCGGGATATAAATTCACCCCAATCCTAGCCTAACGCTGGTCTAAATTGGGGCCAAGTTCAAATGTGCCCGCACTAAGACTCATTATTCCCATTTTCTATCAACCATAATTGTATGGGAAAGCATAACAGGACCAAGAGCCAACATGGACCCCATCGTCATTACCCAATACTGGGTTGAAGAGGATGGACCTAGCCTGGGGCCCATTATAGGCAATACACGCTTGGGATATATAAGTGTACACACTAAGAGAAATTCTTATGGTTACCGTAACTAAAACGTCTCAACCAAATATTCTTAGAACAATGGATTGACAATACGTTTTCGGTTGAATCAATCAAAGTTTTAGTAGCTCCTATCAAGAATCTTCAGTTCAGATGTTTTAGTTACAGTATATATATGTGAATATCTTTCGACGTAATCGTTATTATTATTCATCAATAATTTTTCCATCACGATAGACTTTTCCAACAAAAATATATGATTGAAAAAGTAGAATCTGCACAAACTACTATGAAGCAAAAATTCGAAGAAATCACAAATGTGAAAATTACTACCGGCTATGACGATAAAGTAAAAGCTTACGAATAAGTCATGACCATGTACCAAGAGAAGTTTCGGGCCGAAGATACATCCCGGTGATATTTCAAAGCTGAAAGTTTCAAATATTTTTGAACGATAATTACATGAAATGGTAATGTATCGGATCTCAATGTTTTGCTTGACTATGTAGGTACGTATATTTGTGATTCGACAGTTTGATCAATAAAATAAACTGTGACTATTTCAGAGATGATAAGTTCCGAATTTTGACATCTCTGCCATCTTTTTTCAAATTCACTGATATGACAAAACAATTCAACTGTTCTTAATACACGGCCAATCAAGCGATAAAATTAGGAGATGAAAAAGGAGTGCTTTCTGTGCCTGACGCACAAACCGGAAAAAGACTTCCAAGTGAAACGACCAAAACTCAAGAGAACTACCAGGAATGGAAGATTATGTCTTGATTAAACATAGTCATGGTATCAAACAAAAAACTCATGAAAGACTCCTTTATTGTAACTTACAAGAATTATACCAGTGCTTCAAACTTGAGTTTCCGGATTCACAAGTCGGATTTTCCAGCCGAACTCCGCCCAAACGAATGCATTTTAGTAGGAGCTAGTGGTACTCACATTGTTTTTCTTCGCATCATCCATCAACACGTTAAACTCATGATCGAAGATGAATTATACACATTTTCTGACGGTGCACCACAGCAATATAAGAATAAGAAAAACTTTTCCAATTTAAGTCATCATCAAAAAGATTTTAACGTAGAAGCGGAATGGAATTTCTCCGCTACTGCACATGGAAAAGGAGTTTGTGATGGTATTGGTGGTACATTAAAATACTCAGCAAGGCGACACTGTCTGGAGAAGAGGACATGGAATGAAATTCTAACAGCTGACAAACTTTATCAGTGAGCTTCAGATAGTTTGAAGAATCATAATCCATGCTTCGGTTCTCAGGGCGACTACAAAGTTGCAACAGAATATTTGGAAGCCAGACATGAAAAGTGCAAAACTGTAGAAGGCACGCTTTCCACCATGCATCCCTGATCGGTGGAAATGTTATTGCATTCAAGACGACCTCAAATTGGGCAAAATCGAAAATAAAGAAGTTGTAACTCCGACATTTTTATAAACAACGTATTTGGTAGTTATACAGTTTTATTGGTATGCCCTTGAATCATAATTCACGCAACAACAAGCTGGGAAAAACAATCGCAAAATGATTATCCAAAAGCGAACTGAAAATTGTATAATTTTCCCGCAGGATGAAATTCTAGTCTCGCGCAAAATCATCCATAACGCGAATTGCTTCACTAAAACGTTCATAACTTCTACAATTTTGAAGGCTCCACAAATTTAGAGAATGGGGAATGTTCGTGGAGAATGCAGCTGAAACATATATTTTCCCCAAAAAAATCGAAGACCGGGTCTTGTGAGATAAATTGATTATTTTTGAAAAGAATAATTTTTTTCACAGAAAATTTGAGAAACAAAAATTTTGGAAAATTTTCCCAAAGAGAGAATTAAGTTGGAAAGATGTGTGAATTTTCTCAGAATTTCATCTCAACTCCCTGTTGAGATAATTGAAAATGAATGAAAATGTGATTTTCTTTGATACGGTAAAATTTATCAAACTGCATAAAAAGGGCTACAATTTGAACTTTCGTCATTGTTCGATTACCTCTTCGATCCCTCCAAATTTGGTCTGAATCGGAAACATGTCACTTTTCTCCCGGCCAATCTGACGTGGAATGCACTCTATTCTTGTGTATAATCACATCTCTTTTTTTGTTGTTTATTTTATTTGTTCCCAAGTGTGTAATGACGGCGGGACCAATCTAAGCCCAGAGTGGGTGCCCATGCTGTCCAACGTGGGGTAAAGCTGGGCAGACGAATGGGGCCAACCCTGAGATGATAACATCGTCCCCAGCTTGACTGCATTGCTTTGCCCGAGGATGGATAACACCATGGGCCCAGCATGAACCCAGACCGAGTAATCAATACCACCCCTCCCTTTTTTTTGAAATTGGAAAATTGCTTTGAATTCTACCCCAGCGGGCATGAATCTCAGCCCCACTTTGGCCCAGTCTTGGGCCCAGTGTTGAGCTCCATCCTGCCTATATGGGCCCAAGACTGACCCAAAGCGGGACCAAAATGAATACACGCTGAGGATTGTACACGCATGCTCGGGATATAAATTCACCCTAATCTCGGCCTAACGCTGGTCCAAATTGGGGCCAAGTTCAAATGTGCCCACACTAAGATGTATTATTTTCATTTTTTATCAACCATAATTGTATGGGAAAGCACAACAGGGCCGAGATGGAGCCAACATAGGCCTCATCGTCATTCCCCAATACTGGGTTAAAGAGGATAAACCCGGCCTAGGGCCCATTGTCATTACAGGCAATACACGCTTGGGTTGTTCTCAAATCACAGATCATATGAAGTTAGTGAAGAATCCTCAAAAAATTTCATCTCAACTCTCAAGTTCTCAAAAATCTTGGTGAAAAACATTTCTTTGGAAATCTCTGAAGATTTCTCTGAATTTCCTTACAAAACCCTGAATCTCACTGAAAACTCCGGAAAACACTGAAAAAATCCTAAAAGAATCTGAAAAACCCATCAAAATACAAAAAACTGTGAGAATCTCTGAAAACCTTTGAAAAACCGTCCCTTATCGGGCACGTTTGACCACTGAGAAATTTTCTGTATATTTCTGAATATCTCTTACAACCTCTGGTTTTTTCTGAAAATCACTGAGATTCTCTGATGAACTATACATACCTCTGAAGTCCTCTGAAAAACTCTTCACTGAAAATCTCTGGAAATTTCAGTGATTTTCAGAGAAATTTCCCCACCAGGGGAGTTTTTAAGGATTCATCAATGAACTCTGTGCTACCTGGGATATTATCAATGTTGAATGACTTTATTCTCACATATTCGCCCTCTCACAGATCTTTATGTGTCAATATGTATTGAGAATGAAAACAATTTTATCCAACAGCATATTTCTCTCATCCTTTCGGAATATGTTTAAGAGTGAGGATCTGTGAGGGTAGAAATATGTAAGATAGATATATTCATTATCATTGATATTCCAGAGAAGAATTATCTGAAACTGAGGAGAATTGAGAATATGAATACTCATCAAAGAATATAGTAATTGGAGAGTATACATATTGCGGAATATTCTAAAATACAGTGAAAAAAACAACGCCAAGTACATGAAAATGTGTTCAAGACTTACGAGGAAAATGTAAAAAGAACATAATCAGGTGTGCCTCATTTGAACAAAAAAAAGATGTGAAATCAATTGAGTCACCTAGTACATTCGGTTATCACATGTTATCATGTCGCTGAAGTTTGAATCGTTCATTGAAATGAATTACTAATTGAAAAACAAAATGCTAAATTGTTGAGAACTCAAAATCTCGCAGGGCATTTTTTAAATCAGAGTTATCAAATTGAATGTGAAATAAATATGGGCGAGAATACAATGAAAGTAACTTTCCCGTCCCCATTGATCTGAATCCACAGCCTAACTTTTTCTATTTGTTTCTATGCAGTTTCAAAAGGTTGAGAATCTCGTGGCAAGTGAAAGATTTGGATAAATTGAATTACTTCGGATCAAAACCATTCGAGAGATTTGTTGTTTGGAATGTATATCAATCGTTGATTGAATACTGACATGACCTAGGCTCATCAGAACGGCGGCATGGGTTTGCCAAAGTTCAGTATCGCAACGAATCTGGCCATTCTGAAGACCCAGTGTTGTGTGATGTGTAACAGATGAATGACAACAATTGAAAAACAGTGATGGTACAGTAACGGCTCAACTGTTTTTGTCAGAGTCTAGCAAATAAATTCCCGCCAATGTTGGACCGTTGGTTAACTCCTTGAAATTTCCATATGGATTTTCATGCAGGTATTGCCAAGACTGAAAAAAACCCAAGCTTGTCCCAAAGTTGGCACATGTGTCAGAACCAAACCTTCGTGAAAAACAATTGGCCCGATATTGTTCCATGATTGTCCCGTTATTCCCAATGGATAGTCAGTCATGGTACATTTGTTGATATTTTTGAAATGGTCACTATATTTGGGACAAGCTTGGCACAAGTGTAAAAATCGAGCATTCGTTGAGAACAATTGTGTTAATATTGCCCACATGAGTGGCACAATGTTATAAATATTGACTGAATTTTGAATTTACAATGGCTGAAGACTTGGGGATAACCATCAGGCTAGGGCTGGCCCGATCTTCCTGCCATAATTAATCCTACACAATAGTTTTACACACCAAGCTAGATTTCATTGATCTAAGTAAGGATAGAACTCCACTTAGTGGTAATAGGATCTATTCTATTGATAGAATCAAAATTAATTGAAATATCAAAGAACGCAAATTTCCCAATGATCATACAAGCTTGTCCCAGTCTTGTCACATTTTTTCTATCTTTTCAAGATAATTCATGTACGGTATTCTGAGGGAGAAAGTCATGAACTGAAATATGAATCAACTACTTTTTTCATCTATATCTGCGATCAAAGAAGTATTGGTTGATGCTTGGTAAATGAATTGGACCGGGCCTGGCTCTTATCATTCCCAAGCCTGGGCCAAGTTCGGTAAATTGTTCAAGACAAGTCTCGGCAGGTGTTGTGCCAGGCTTGGTCCATCATTGGGCCATTGGTCCACACACACATGGGTTGTTACTAGTACGTGAAATGAATAAATCTAATTGTTGTTCTACTCCAGTCTATAATTCCAAGAAAAAATGTTCATAAAAATAAATATAATCTGAGAATATACCAAAAATAGTTCAAATACCATGTGAAAACCGAATGTACTTGGTGGCTCAATTGATTTCACATCCTTTTTTTTTCAAATGTGGTACACCTTGTTGTATGTTTTTTAGGTTTTTTTCGTGAATCTTGACCATATTTTCACATACTTGGCGTTGTTTTTTTCATAAATTATTCATGATTATTTGTGTGAACATTTTGCATTTATATTATAAAAATCAAGCTACTCACGCTCTCTTCTTGTATTATGTGAGCATGATTGAATTCAAGCTATCGACTCCTTTGATTTTGACGCGCAAAAACTGTATGGATTGTCCTCCAGTGTGTTTCAAGTTAACAATAAAGATATGAAGCTCACTAAAACCTTGCCTGAAGCTCGCAACAACCTCACGGCGACCAGTTTGTCATTAACCAGCCAAAAGCAATCGAATGATGGGACTGATATTGTATAACCTACTGCAATGCTGTCTGGAAAATATGTGAACGAAAATTATTGCAATGAATTTCGAAACCATGATGTACATTTTTATTGTTGTGAATTTGATGATTCTAAATTCAGTATGATTCATACGGGTATATTGTGAAATTTCTACGAAGTATCTCACAAATGTTGTTCGGGCCTAGATGTTTATCTTGCGAATTTCAAAAGTAATCTTTGTAGAGTTGATAACTTTACTTATGGCCCACTCGAAGACCTATAATCGAGATATAAGTTATTGAGAGTCTTTCTATCACACATTTCAAGTCATCTTTCTCCTCTTCTCAAGCGTAACACGGGTGAATGCATCATGCTTTTCATAATTAAATTTTAATTTCATGAGGTTCATGAACTACACAGCATAACAAAATGTAGATATCTTGTTTCGAATCGAATAATGTGTGCATATTCATACCTTATTGAAAAAAATTGACATTATTTCAGAATGATTTATGCCGATGATGTCTCATGCGACATTATCTTAATATTTTGATGAAATCATTATTGAGAATGGCTAGCCGTTAGAAATTTCCCTACAATAAAATGCCAGCTTAGAAAAAATGAAGAACAAAAAGAGAGACGTTCACAATGCCTCAAGGGACATGGATAAAATAAAAAGCAGGAAGATGAGTAAAGAGATACATAATTTGCCGACTTCTAATAACTTTCTCTCATCAAAGGTCGGAAGAACTCAGGAATTGAATCGATTAAATTAGTTTGTACACCCATCAGTCGAGTAGGTTTCATTGACTCGTGAATTGAAGAACACTGAGTAAGTCGCTTGATATTCATAGTAGATATGAACCGATAAGTGGATTGAGTGTGGGATTCAATGTCGATGAGATGATATAGATCAATAGGATATGCCGGATCATGTTTTCCTTGAGGCTATTTATTAGACTACAGATATTTCAGTTACAAATACAGAACTCCACAGCACATTATTCGTTTGAAAACAAAGATTCAAGTATGTTGAAAAAAATGTCTCGGGCCCCGAAAGAATTGTTTCTTCAAAATTTTAGTTCAAGGGTATATTTTTCTAAAATGAGAATCTTGTTGAATTTTTCTTGCACTGCAGTTTGTATTCAAGTTTGTGTTTAATTTTATATTTTTCAAACTTGTATACACTGACTATATACACTGTAAAAAGAAAGTCTTAATCTGTTTGCATCTCAATTTCAGACAATGCTTTTTCCATTGTGTCGGTGATTGTTTTTTCGGCTTAATTTGTTTGCATCATAGATTCAGCTATGAAATGAGCTGAATTCAAGACTTTCTTTTTACAGTGTATATTATATGTCTTCCTTAGTCATTGCTTTTCTTCCACAGTGGAATTACGTATCTTTAGTTATACGAAAAAGAAGAGCTAATTGATGAATCAATGAAAAATGATAATTCAACGACAAAACTTCGAGTTTGATTCGATATCTGCATACTTCTGATTCACGTGAACATTCGGAAGAAGTTCGCTTCATTTCATTTCTCCATTCCGAGGATTGTAATAGGTGGATGAAGCCAAAATTTACGGAACGTTACTTGGACAGAGGAAGATACATCGCACCTTCTCTTCTGAAACACGGATTTCGTGGATTCGTTCTTTTATTGATACGGTACCTATCCAGAATGATCCAGTTCCGTGCAAACACATCTTTGACAAGTAACTTCGAATTTATTCCGGAAAGGGCAAATAATACTCCATTCCGGAATTGATATGTTTTTGAAACAACTAAATTCAAGACTCATGAGATCTGTCACATTTTCCCTCAACTCTGTTGAGAAATCGGCAAATTTTTCATAGATTTCCAATCTGTTCAGTCCCTTGAATCGGCAGGTGCTCTATTTTAATCCCACAATGCCTTGACATATGCTCGATATTCAATTTCTGCAGTGACAAAAATTGTTTAGTTCCTGTGGAATATTTTCAATATGAAATCAACATCCAAGAAGGCCCAAAATTAAAATACTGACAGAACTCATCGAATTCTGTTTAATCCCTCTACAAAGTAGATTACAATGGACTCACAGCAAAACCAATTCCAAGCGTTTCAAGGGGACAATGATGAATCTTACTCGGCATTTGCAGGGCTATCAGCGGTGCGTTGGAATTCCAGTTCGTAAAACTGGTTTGCTATACACAATTTTTCGAGAAATTCTCGGATTTGTGCATTTTTCACTCAAATTCCATTCAACCAATGCCATATCGAATCCGCAACATATCGAAATGACACGGAATAGTGTTGCATATAAAATTATACCATTTAAAGCTTATTTGTGCATTCATGAGAAGAATATTCATTCCCGTATTCCGGAACGTGGCAATTATCACTTTCCTGAACTTCCAAACGTTTTCACGAAGATTCTCTCTCGCTAATAACGAACACATACCTTCATTCACATTCAACACAGTATTTTCTCATCTATTTTATTTAATTGTTTCTCACTCATTCGAAATCTAATGAGTTCACGTATTGTCTAATTTTTTTGTAGAACACGTTCGTTATTTATCCCGCCTCTCATTTATTCTGACGCTCTTTTGAGCGTTTCAAAAGTGCCTACGTGATTCAAGCACTTTGAACGCATGAAAAAGAAACACTTGAATTTAGAGTAAATTCAAGTTGCATCAATGGGAATTTTTTTTCGTGTCACTTAATCATCCTGCGATTAATTCAAATGAATATATTGTTTAGAACTTGAATCACTGAAACTCTTGATTCGCCCAAATGTGAAAGTTACGTTTTTAATTGGAGTACACAGAAAAAAGTATTTTTATATTTAAATAAATATGTTACTTCGATAGAACCAAATGAGCATATCAATTCAAATGAACGACATCTTCGTGCATCATCATCATCATCATCACAAAGCAGTCACTGTTATAACTGGTTTGATAAAATCCTCCAACTCTGTTGTCTGCCAAAAATTCAATCTGTGTATATTCGCAACAGCCTTTGTCTTGTATAATTTGTTTCATATAACTTAATCTACGTCTACTTCAACAAGTCTTGTGATTTATTTTCCCTTTCAATAGTGTTTTCAATAAATTAGCATGCCGCAACGTTCCTCTTATCAGATTACGTCTTCTTGTAACGACATCACTATAAACTCAAGTGTTTTATTTTGATGCATTCAGAGTGTTTAAATCGTGTAGTCACTTTCTAAACGCTTGAGAGTGTGTGAATATGCCCATAAAATAAATAAAATGTTTTATTATAAATCACTTATTCTGGGTTATTGACATATTCACACAGTTTTAAAAGTGACTACAGAATTTCAACACTCTGAATGCATTGAAAAAAAAAACTTGGATTTGCAGTGATGTTTCAAGAGCTGTTTTTTTCTTTTATCTCCTCAAGTACTTCTTCATTTTTGACTTGGTCTATCCATTTTATTTATCTATAACACCGCATTTCGACAGCCTCAAGTCTTCGTTGGTCAGTTTTTCTCATTGTCCAAGTTTCGTAACCATATAATGCTGCTCTCCAAGTTCAAATCAATGGAATCCCACTATTTCTGCAGTTAAGAGTCGACCACTGAATGAAATCAGTGAAATATCAGTGAATTGTGACTGGTTTTGAAGTTAGAAGGGTTCCTAACTCATTGAATCAGTGAGATTTCACTGCAAAGATCAGTTGATATTCATTGATTGTATATTGTATTCATTCGCAGTGGTGGATTCACTGTTTCAAATTTAGAGAATCTGCTCCAAACGTGACTCTTCAAGAGGAAGGATTTCTTTTTGTATCTTACTGGGTGCAATTGATTGAAATTGTTTATTTACTTCTACGTTATTTTTGCACGGCTTATTCTTTTCACGGTCAATCTCCCTCGAACATTGATAAAAACTACTTCAATTTGAAAACAATTAACCCTACATGGAAAGAAAAATATTGTCATTATAAGCAACCAAAATATCGTCAAAAGTGTGTCGTTGATACAAAGAATCGGATTGGCGTGGAGACGATATGTTATTTCGTTTTAACCTGAAGATATCGTTGTGTTGAATACCATGCAGTATGTTTACACTATACTAAGCCCTCTCAATAGTGCCAGATGGTGTATTTCTCACTCTATCTGAGGAGGACATTTGACCCTTTTCTTCCCAAATAACACTAATTTTTGTCAAACTTTCAGCCTTATATCTCTCAATGAAAAAATCATGTCAAAAATGTATGAAACATGATTTCTTACAGCTTTTGACCTTCTCTTCCAAATAGCGTTGAGGAAATTTTCCTAAATCGTAAGCCGGAAAAGTTATATGCCGTTTTTCCGAAGAATTGAAGAATTTTTCAAATTTTTTTCAAAAAAAAGTTCATTTTGGAATAGAAACACATTTTCAAAGACATTTGTACCACTGTAAACAATGTTATAGATGTCCGATCTATGAAATCTCGTTGGTTCTATTTCGAAATTCAAAATAGCAGATACAAAATGGCATCCGAAAGGGAAAATTTTTTTTTCAACTTTGCGAATTTTTTTCTCAAAAAGTATTTAGTTTGGTGAAGAATTCTCAGAAATTGAAATGTGTTGAAATTAGCCAAAGAATACCTCAAAATTCGTTCAGCATGATTTTACAACATTTTTGAAATTTTTTTTTTCCACCCCTTCAGAAAAATCAAAAATTATCTCCAAAAATTATGAAGAAATTCAAGAGTAATGCTAATGCTGTGCGCCCAGAAGAAACTGAAAAATCAACTGTTAAAGATTTTGCAATCAATATTGCACAAAATTATTTGTCGAAATCAAAATTAGTAAATCATAATTATCACAAAACTAATATTCATACACGGAAAGACAGAGGTTATGATTATTTAGAAAAGTGACTGACAATTTAGGGAAAAAGAGTATCGTTGAAGAATTGTCTTAGTAAATTCATCAGAAGTTGATAAATTCACTGTAAACAATAACAATAAAACTATCAACGTTTAGTATTTTCACTACGAATTTTTGATAACCTTACTACAAAGATTTTTCAGCGATGCTCTTTTTCCCTAAATTGACAGTCATTTTTCTAAATGTTAATAAATGTTATTCAAGTATTGATAACTTTTTTCTTTCCGTGTAGAAAGTGCTTATACGACTGTGGCCAACGTAGTTCCTGGTATTGCAATGAATGCAATAAATACATATTTGTCAAACATCCTGAAGTGAATCTGGATGCTGTATAATAACTAGAGACCGGATTATATGCAACTGCATATTTGCATATGCAAATTGCATATTTTGCCCATATTCAAACTTTTGCATATTCCGCTAATCCTTTGTTATGAAATGCATATTTCTCACAAATTTTCTAGGAAAAAATCAGATTTTCAACAAGAAATGTTCTTGACCATAGAAAAATGATTTGTAATCAGTTGATAATTCATTAGATATAGTGAAATGATTACTTATTCCACACAATTATGATTAATGATCGTCGAATTGATCTTCAACCATACAGCACCAGGAGGTTCTATCAACATCCTCGGAACGTCTTCTGAAAGATTGGAATGTTCTGAAAATGTTTCGGGACGTTCAGGAAACATCGCATGTATATACCAGGGATCATCCCTGAGGGATGTACGGATGTCTGGTACAGTTTTATTTAGGTTTCCACGGAACGTTTATGAGACATTGAAAAAGAGAATTCTCAAACTTGTGTCAAATCTTCCAATATTCTGCATTTGGAGCCGATGCAAATGAACTGCGGTGGAGCCTGTATCGATAGATCTGACAAATTACATTTGCATCCTTTTGATACATTGCATATAATGAAATTTTATTCCGCAACAATTTTGAGGTTATGTGAATCGTAATATATTGACTTAATTCTTGATAATTTATATTCTGCCAATAGTTTCAAACTTCTGAAATGAAATCCTTTCAAATATTCAATACAAAACATACTTTCATTGTTGTTTGATACTTTTGTCCTTGGTAAAACTATAAATATAAATTTGTGTAGGTTAGAGATGAAATATTTATATAACGTTTCGAAAACGTTCTGAAAACGTACCATAGCAGTTGTCAACAATGTCTCCAAAACGTGTTTTCCAGCGCATTGAATGAATGTTCTCAGAATGTTTAGAAAATATACTTTTGGGAGCCAACATCTGTGGGATTGAGGACACGTTTTTGAAACCTTTTGAGAACTTTTGGTGCTGTTTGGGCATTAATGAATCATGAATCATATTGGCAACACATATGTGTTCGTATCAAATGGATCAGTGGATGTGAAACGTTCGTTTGCTGCATCCAAACGCATTCTGAACGACAGACGATATAATTTCACTATGGAAAACTTGGAGCAGTATATCGTAGTATACTTTTTTCAAAATAATGATAAAAATGAGTAAATGAGTCATTCTGTTTTATTTCTGATTTTTTTATGAATAAAAACTCGTTACAATTTTTTGATATTTTGTTGCATATGTTTGCCGTTTTACTGCATATTTTGAGATTTTTTCATGCATATTTGCATGCATATTTTGCACTTTTATTGCTGTATATAATCCGGTCTCTAATAATAACATTTCCAATTTTGAAAGCCTTTTATTACAATCATATAACACAGAAAAAAATGTCATAAATTTGAATAAATCTAAAAAAATCTGAAAATTTTTCAAAAAAATAGAAAAAATTTGGAAAATCACGAAAAATATTTGGAAAAAATAAGAAAGACTCCTCGATTCATGCTCACCTCTGCGCGGTGAGGGTCGGGCAACGATGAAAACCTTTTGTCGGCAAAAGGCGTGCCATCCATGATGTCAAACGTTTGCCTGAAGGGGCAGAAAAAAATTTTTTAAATGCGGAATCATGCCAAACGAATTTTGAGGTATCCTTTGACTAATTTTAACACATTTTAATCGGTGAGAATTTTTCACCAAACTAAATACTTTTTGAGAAAAAAATTCGCAAAGTTGAACCAAAAATTTTCCTTTTTGGACGCCATTTTGTATGCGCTATTTCGAATTTCGGAATAAAACCAACGAGATTTGATAGATTAGACATCTATAACACCGTTTACAGTGGTAAAAATGTCTTGAAACATTTTTTTCATTCCAAAATAAACTTTTTCTCGAAATCAACGTGAAAAATTCTTTAATTCTTCGGAAAAACAGCATATAACTTTTCCCGCTTACGATTTTGGAAAATTTCCTCAACGCCATTCGAAAGAGAAAGTCAAAAACTGTGAAAAATCATGTTTCATACATTTTTTACATGATTTTTTCATTGAGAGATATAAGGCGGAAAGTTTGACGAAAATCAGTGTCATTTGGGAGGAAAAGGGTTAAGAAAGACGAGAGAGGAGTCCTGCGGCACTATAGAGAGAGTTTAGTGTACAACCTTCCTTCGCTGCGCATATTGTGTATGATTATGGTAACGAGACTGCAAAGTGATTATGACAATATGTTTGTTTCCGTGTAGTGAAAATGGAACATATATGGGCCATATTAGACCTATATATGGGAAATATATGAGCCATACATGATTCTAACCTTGTGAAAAGGAGTTATACAGCGTGTCCCAGAATTCGCGGACCGGATTTCAGAGGTATATTCTGCAGCCAAAATTTTTTCGACGCTTAGTTTTGGGGATATGAGTATTTGGAGATTTTTTTTCGAATCCAAATCATTCAAAAACACTGTATGCTACATACTTGAGCTTGACATCATTCGCTGAGTTGAAGAACGGCGGATCTGTGATAAAAAAATTGAACTATTTTATCATTGATAGTTCCGGAGCTATAGCGATTTGAAATTTTTTAGCTTTCAGCCAATAAGAATTCAGCAACTTCAAATCGCTCTCACTCCGGAACTATCAATGCTAAAATAGTTCAATTTCTTTCTCACAAATCCGCCGTCTTCCAACTTAGCGAATGGAGTTAAACTCAAGTATGTAGCATACAGTGTTTTTGAATCATTTGGATTTGAAAAAAAAATCTAAAAATGCTCTTATCTCCAAAACTAAGCGTCGGAAAAATTTTTTTCAAACGGGAAATTATTGCATTTTGGCTGCAGAATATACCTCTGAAATCCGGTCCGCGAATTCTGGGACACCCCGACTAGAAATTTACCCCATGGACCAGATCAGGTAAACCTTGATCCAGATCAGGTCCTGATAAGGCAACCTAATCAGGACCTAACAAGTCATGTCACGCTGCACTATTATGAGGACCCCATCAGGAAAGACTAATTAGGATTTTGTGAGGAATTCCTTACTAAAACCTCAAAAATAAATCAAAACTAATCTATGAGCCTGTGTGAAAATTGCAGTTCGGTTGACAGATGTGAGGTTAACTTTATGTGATCAACAAATGGATGAATTATTTTTCTGAAATGTGTGGTGGTTATTTCTTGAATAATGTGTATCAAAAAGTCTGTTAGTAAGTGCAAAATGATTAAGTAAATCAATCATAGCTGTTGTAACGTGTCAAAAAATCGTAATTTGTTGATGCAGTGAAAATGAATTTTCTTCAAATACTTACATCAGCACTTCTAGGCAAAAACTCAGAGATCATATTGATTTTGTAAGAAATATGAGTCATGAAGAACTAATTTGATCAAAAATATGTCAAAAGAATGTTCAAAATGAATAACAAAAAACTTGAATTATTCACTTGCAGCTCGTCGGATGGTTTTATTTTTCAAATTGAAGAGCACTCTTGGAGTTGAAATTTTCAAATTTGAGAAAAAAGCCTTATCTTCTGAGTTGAATTTGTTGTTAGGGTGATGATAAACTTGTAGGAAGAGTTTGAAAGTTGAGTGGAATCTATATTGATCAGGAAAGTCCAAATCGTGTGGCAAAAGTTAGAAAATCTGTCAACTTAGCTGACAGCGCATGGGTATTCTATCAGCTTTTCTTTACTAAACCAAATGCTGGCAGGAGAAATTCATCAAAATATAGTGAATTCAAAGTGATGTGAAGTAAGAGAGGACAGATACATGCATTGAATTTTATTAGTTATTATAAAAATGTTGATAAATATGGTAAGGCTATGTATGACTCAATGTATCGTCTCTCAATATTTTTGTTTCAATGATTTGCATTTTTGAGCGTGCATTTTCGTATCTTTTCACCAGTAACTAGTGTTAGGTTGAGAAAACATGTGTATTGAACCTGTTTCATAAATATAATAACATTTATTTGTAGGAACATGACACAACATTATTGGAACAAAAATATGGGAAGACGACACTTTGGATCTTCTATAGTCTTTTCTTATTTTTTAGAACGTTTATAAGAACGAATAAAATCTAATGAATATTTCGGTCCTCTCTTACTTCACATCATTTTGAATCCACTATATTTTGATGAATTTCTCCTGCCAGCATTTGGTTGAGTGAAGAAAAGCCCATGCGCCGTGAGCTAAGTTGACAGATTTTCTAACTTTTGCCACACGATTTGGACTTTCCTGATCAATATAGATTCCACTCAACTTTCAAACTCTTCTTACAAGTTTATCATCACCCTAACAACAAATTCAACTCAGAAAATGAGGCTTTTTTCTGAAATTAACAAATTTCAACTTCAAGAGTACTCTTTAATTTGAAAAGTAAAACCATTCGTCGAGCTGAAAGTGAATAATTCAAGTTTGTTGCATTTCATTTTGAACATTCGCTTGAAATATTTTTGATCGAATGAGTTCTTCATGACCTTTATTATTACAAAATGATTGGGATTTCTGAGTTTTTTCCGAGAAATACTGATGTAAATTAATATTGATATAGATATTGTCGTTGTTGATATTATCGTATATTTGAATAGATATAATTGTCACCACATCAGCAACTTATGATTTTTTACATATTACAGCAGTGATAACTGATTCAATAATTCATTTTGCACTCAATAACAGATTTTTTTATGCGTATTAATCAAGAAATAACGAAAGAAGAGTACTTGTTCGAAACTTATATTTGATTATGACGAAACACATATTCATTCAGTTCATATATACTCTTTGAATAATACTCAGATGATGTGATGTGTAGGAAAGAAAAATGATGCTGAATAGTCAATAAATCAACCTTATGAGAATTGTGATAAGTTAAATGAAATACTTATTTCGCTGGTGATGGTTGAACGTTTGCTAAGTTTTTTTCGCTGTATGCATAACGTGGAAAATCTTGTGAAATTTTCATAAGTTCCGCCTAATTAAAACCCAAATAGTTAGTTTTCAATTCACATTGAGAATACAGATTCAGAGAACAAATTGTTCAACAGCTTTCAGAAGTAGGTAATGTGTTCGGAATGAAGGGATTGAATTTAAAAACAGGCACAGTTGAAAATCGTTCAAACATGTTCTTCTTATTGAAGGAAAATTTGTTTAATCAAAGAGTGTACAATCTGAAATCAAGTCTGTACATTCTTGTATTCAGTTTATCAAACTATGTCCATGATCTTAGGATGACCGAACGAGGTCCTGATGCGGATACAGCGAGGAAAACCTACTTCGACCTTTTCAGGATAATTTGAGGAAATCCTGACTAGGACCAAATGAGGTCATCCATACGTGAGTCATCCACACCTAATCCCGATCAGGACCGTAACGGGTATTCCTGATTTCGGATGACCTTGTCAGGTCCTCATCATATGTTGGGTTAACCTGATGACAATTTCCAGTCGGGACCCTTTATATGCCCTATATATAATTATCAGATTTGATATTCCTAGTAAAAAAAAAGATTATGAATGCCATATATACAATTATTGGATTTTGTACCAGTACTATTGGAATTCATATATAGTTATATATGTGACTATATATGAAAAATCATTTTCACTATATATAGTCACTTCCAATTTTATATATAGCTCCAAATATAACTATATATGACTATATATGAATTCCAATGATACTTATATAAAATCCGATAATTACACTGAAAAAACAGATATCTTGAAGAATACCATAATTTATGGATTTTTGACGTTGGTTTGACCCGAGTCAAAATATTCACGTGAACGAACCTCTGAAAGTTCCATAATTTCTTGGATTTTCATAAAGAAGTATGGTACCTTCCTCATAAAAGTTCAAGAAATTATGGGACTTTTAGAGGTTCGTTCACGTAAATATTTCCACTTGGGTCAGACCAACGCCAAAAATCCATAAATTATGGTATTTTTCAAGGTACCTTTTTCTCCGTGTATATATAGGGCATATATGACTTTTTTTACTAGGGGTACCCTATGACATATATACAGTTATTGGATTTTATATGAGTATCATTCAGTATCAAGTATTCAAAGTCCCATCATTGTCAGTAACTTGAAGATAGCTTTTACACCTAACTGAATGTAGGTTCAATCGTATGAAAACAAAGAATCCATCATAGGGAAAATATACTCTTGTCATAATACATTATTGCGCTATTAAAGTGTGTTTTCCTGTGATGAATTTGTTATTTTTATGAAATTAAACCTATATTCAGTTAGGTGTAAAGAGTATCCTCAAGTTACTAACAATGATGAGACGTTTTACAGTAAGACTTTCCTCACTGCATTCGCGATGTCCAACCGATCCCCCTGTTCTAACCGTACCCAGTCTCCTTTGATTAAATCATATAGTTATATAAACACCAAATTGTGTTCAATTTATGTTATAATAATAATTATACGAAATTTGAATACATTATTGAAATTTTTTTGTTCATAGAAAGACACACAAATTGATCATAGGTTTTTCGTGTCAAATCCATAGCAGTATTATAGATAGGGTGGCGGAGCTCCAGGAGGTGGGCCTCCAATACACCGAATTCTCTTCGCACCGAATACTCATTGTATCGAAAACTTATGCTCTGAACGCTGATAGACCAAAAGATGATTATGCCGAATGTTTTTGATTGGATAAAAACTGCAATTTCTTGCCGATTTCACAAGAATGAGGAATTTGATTGCTTTCGGCATAACAAAATTTCGGTCTATGAGCGGTCGGAATATGAATCTTCGATACAGTGAGCATTCAGTGCAAAAAGGATTTGGTGTATTGGGGGCTCACTGCTCTAGGATCAAACGTGATTGGAAGCGTGGAGATTTTATTGTCTAGATGGATACCCTCCCATGTGGAAATAGCCAGAGTTGACAAATGGTGCGATACTGGCCAAGTTGCACTTGCCAGGCTTCGGCAGATATAACGGGGCCCATTCGGAATCTTTACCGTTGTTCAACTGGCGCCGAATGTTTGTCGGATTTCAAACAGTACTGGCTTGCGCGGTCAGACGATCTTCAGCCAGTATCGAATTAATAATGTTCGGAGGATACCCAGACTATACAGAAACGGAACCGTGCCAGAACCGAATCAGAGCTAGTTGGATGGTAAAATGCGAACAAAAGACGATACTGTACCAGTATCGATGCAACGTTGTTCTGATACGGAATAGATAGTGGATATAAATTTCACTGATATTTCCAATAACACGGTTGCTTTGACGAGACAATACTGCACCAGTACTGAGCCAGAGTTAGTATTAGCATTCAATATGTTCCATAGACGACAATGTGCCAGTATTGATTAGACTCTGACTGATTAGGAAATTGGCGTTGAAATCACGATGTTAGCAACTCGGCTGTTATAGTATTGCCAGCATTAGGCCAGAGTTGGTATGATCATTCAATATGTTTGAAAGACAGCAATATGCCAGTATTGATAGGACTGTGATTTTATACAGAATCGGTGGTCGAATGACATTAAAATCACGATCTTACACTGAAAGAAAAAACTTGTAAAATTTATATCATTGAATAAAAATATGGATGATTGAGGATTCAATGCAAGCGACCACAATTTTAGTTGATTTAACAACAATGCATGTGAAATATACCACAGCTGATGCGAGAGATACCATAGCTGAAGTGCATCCTACTTTCTCTGCGGTGAAATTAGCTAAAATTGTAGTAGCTCGCACTACATTTTTAAATCGTCCATGTATTTACTTAACAAGAGGTAAATTTGACAACTTTTCTTTCTTGGTGTAGTGACTAGGCTGTTGTAGGGAGCCGAAGTCGCGCCAGCATTGGGCCAGAGTTGGTATCATCATCCAATATTTTAGAGAAACGACAATGTGCCAGCATTGGTAGGACCTTATTCCTCTTTGGAATCTATGGTGAATTGTACGACTTCAACGGTTTTATTACAATAAATGGCAATTTGAGTGATTCGTCGTCAACTCGGAGATTGGCTGATGTGATAGAGACTAGGTTTCTCACTCGCAGGACCTGGGTTCAATCCTCACTCAGTGAACTCTTTTGCAGTGAAAATTTTTACACTTGTGCCAAGCTTGTACCAAATGTAGTGACTATTTCAAAAATATTAACAAATGTACCTACCATGACTGACGACTCTCCATTGGGAACAACGGGACAATCATGGAACAATATTGGGCCAATTGTTCTTCACGGAGGTTTGTTTCTGACACATCCCGAGTGGGAACATTTTCAAAATTATATATAATTTATATCAAATTATATCTGAATTATATATAAGTCATATTGAATTATATGAAAATTACGTATAATTTTGAAAATTTTTCCACTCGGGATGTGTCAACCGTGGGAAAAACTTGGGTTTTTTTTTCAGTCTTGGCAATACCTGTATGGGATGTTATATATGAATCATTTTTTGTTTCTTCTATTCATCATTAATTTCAAGTTCTTTCTTCTATTGCTTCGGTTTTGTTTTTGGTTAAAAATCGGATTTGATCGACCCTCAAATTGTTACCATGGGTCATTTGTGTCTAGCTCAAAACAAAAAGGTGTTTCCAATTAGTTTGTTGATTCTAAAGTTGGAAGTTCATAATCTTGTATTTCAATGACAGAATCAAATAAAAGCGCCTATTGTATTATTTTAATCCATTTCTGTCCCTCCAACGGAATCAAAATAAGAGAGTCAAGGTATCCGGAGTTGAGTTCGAAAAATACTTAATTTTTCTCCGTAAAAATTGAATATTTCTTTCTTTATTTGATGACAATGTCGTTTTTTTCGGGGAAATAATCCTCTTCCTTCAGAAAACCATGATGCATTTTATTCATTTCGAAAATTTTTAAGTGCCCAAAAATTCACGGAAGGAAATCTTTCTCTTTGTTTTGTAGCATGAATATTGAAGAGCAAATATTCAAACAATGTCTCCTGGGAATCCAAATTATAGCCCCTCAAAATAGACTGCTAACTTACCTTCATGAAGTTTCGCAAATTTGTTTGAGGGTATTTAGGTATTTTGGAATATGCAGGATACGAGCGACCCGCATTGTTATCATTAATGGATGCTAAAGAAACACACCATCCGAGGATTAATCGTTTCATCAAATTTTGGAATTTTCCATAGAATCCACAGAGTCAAGTGTCATGAATAATACAGCTACAAATACAATGAAATACTACAAAATTTCAACTAATAATTGATCATATTTCAGTTAGTGACAGGAATTCAATGCTTGGTGATCTATCATAATCGTAAATCAGGTGATTATCGGATAGGTGCATTACTGAATTACCTATTAAGTTTATTAGTTTATCAGTTACCTGAGTAACTATTGAACAAAGACCATGAATTAGCCGATTATTGATTATATACACAATCCTGGATTTCCCGTACCCTCGTAAACATTTTTGTATCCCTTTTTCAGGCGATTCTAAAAGATATATCAAGTAGATTCGAAAGATATCTTATGCGACAAATTCATTGAGTTCAAAGACACCTTATTGAAGATATCTTCAAGATATCTAAAAGACAATGTGACAGAAAGCCAGAAAATGTCAATAATTATACATTTTCCTCTTACAATGATGGACAACATAAATCATACACTACTCACATCTATGCCGTATACAATCGATTGTTTTCTGCCAAACTCAGCCTATTTTTCGTCATTTCAGGATTTCTGCAACTGAATAAATCTACATCATGTCCTTTTTTCGGTACTTAAAATCCCGTTGAGTTGTGAAAATAATT
This sequence comes from Gonatopus flavifemur, assembly GCA_018340375.1. Classification (NCBI taxonomy): domain Eukaryota; kingdom Metazoa; phylum Arthropoda; class Insecta; order Hymenoptera; family Dryinidae; genus Gonatopus; species Gonatopus flavifemur. The sequence goes on from JAFFJZ010000004.1 coordinate 24,993,343, forward strand.
GCAATTTCGTGAGCAGTGTATGATTTATTTTGTCCAGGACCGTATAATTGGAATACTTTGTTATGATAATCAACATTTATCTCTGTTTAATTTAACGAAACTGCTGTTCTTTCGACTGGATAATTTTGGTATTCACGTTTCAACAAGAACTCTTTGTCGAAACAACCGAACTTTCATTGCCACAAAAAGAAGTTTTTTTTCAACGTAATATAAGATATCATTCTATATATCTTCAAGATATCTTCCAGAATGTTCCAGAAGACCTTCAAGCAAATTTTTATTCGAATCGGACTCGTCTCAAAAGTCGACACAATAATTCCCAGGAATTATTCTTATCTTTTGTAATGTTAGGTTGATTAGGATGATTTGAGAATTCTCGTGAAATCCATGATGCATTTCAATGATTAATTTTTCAATTTGAGATGAAAATTCTGTTAATGACGTTCAAGGACTACAGACTTGAAGATTCAATGGTGATTGGTCCATTCACTCAGCCTGAATTCATAGAGAATCAAACAGGGAACAAAGAACAGAAATGCAGACCTTTGAGAGAATGAAATTATTAAATGCTTACTCTGTAAATTTCTAATATGGAATGTTCACTCTAATTCCAGTATCCGATTAAATTCTTCCCAAAGACCAATAATTTGATAGAACACTATATGTTGTTTCATAACTGTTTTTCACATTTCATTTCTACTTCCACATTCATCATCCATCTTAATGCGAATTTACGTTCAACATCTTGTCTCCCTTCACTTTCGGCTTAAATAACTTTTCCTGTTCCATTTGCACCTCCAACTCTACTTCTTTTTTCTCAACACCTTTCCTTCGTAGGCCTTCCTCTCTCCAATTTCCTCAAGGGTCTTCTGCTTTTAATTTCCTTTATTCCACTTCTCCTTATTGCTTTTCTGAATAATAAGAAGAAATAAGAGATGACTTATTGCAATCTATGGAGTGAATCATCAGAATTAAAAAGAAATATCTATGATATGATATTTTACAAGTGAACAGCAAAGTAGTTAAAAAAAGTGTCACAGTCAACAAAACAAGGAGGGAATAGGGCATAAAATTATTGTTCATGGCTCATTTTCGGTTGATATTGGTTACATGTAATTATGAGACAAAAATCATCTCTTTCTTCATCACTTTCTCAGCTATCCTGAATTACTGACCCTGGTGCGAACATTCTGGCTTCTACTCTGGCGCAAATAAGGCGCAAACGAGACATTCTAAGCAGTACTAAGGCTAATTCTCGAGGTTAGGGTAGTTATAGTACTTATTATCACTTATTTTGTGCACCCTGAAAGACTTGTTCATCTTTCTGGTGACTATAATTTCGAATCTAATATTCTTTAATCAATTATAAAACGGCTTGCAATTGCCGATGAAAATCCATCTTCTATTGAACACATTATTATTTTCTTGAACGATTATTAGAGGATTGTCAGATGCATGGGGAGATATCAAATTAGGAACTCAAAATGATCATTCCCTGGAAAAAAAAACACTTTTATAACAAGAATATGGCGGAAGATATGTATTTGCTCGCCCTAGTAGCACATGATATTCATAAAACATCCTAAAGATGTTTATAGCATATTAAATATTTTATGCACATCTATAGAACGTTCTCCGTATATTGGGGTTACTTGAACGGTTTTTCATTGACGTATATAAATAAAATTGACCGCATGATCAAATTCATGTATTCCAAATTGTTTTCTGAATATGATGAATATTTCAAAATTTCTTTGTTCATGTGAAACTCACGGTTGAATTCGTAGAAACAGTCCACATCTTTTAAACGTTCATGTCATATAGAATCCTTGTTAGATTCGTGAAGTAACTGATCGTGATTTGCCGATCGCATCAGGGGTGATCTGAAAATATTTGGACATGGATCATGTGTGGTACTCACATAGCCATTGTATAATTCATGTACAGGCCCAGTTTGCATACATGGCTCATGCGGAAACGTTTTCACGGAACGTGTATTCAGGAGATCACTTTCGCTGACCAACCGACTTAATTTCATTGCCAGGAAATACCTACTACCAACCTCACGCATAATTTACCACCGTTACATCCAGTACCTTGAAGATTCGAGCGTATATATATCTGTGTGATATACGCTCTTGCGCTGATGTGTTTCATGTATATTTTACAACTTTCGTGCGCGTCGGTGAACGAACAGTACGATCGTATATGAATACACGCGCATCGATGTGTGGCATGCTCCAAGTTGTGTGGTCTGGAAGGCGAAGGAATGAAACGAAAATGAGGGGCCATGCTGTCTCGTGAGACCAGTATCGTTCCTCAGACCTATTTAATTCATGATCGATGGTTTTGTCATCTGTTCATGCCAATTCTCGTTCCTCTTTCATTCCAAAACACGTGTTTATCCATCATCGGATTATATCACTAATTCTTTTATGATCAACTGACTGCGTAGCATCCATACGATTGTATAGAATTATCACAATAATTTTTATCTTATTCTATCGAAATTCTGTATTTCATTCCAAATTCAAAACTGATTAATATTTACATCAGTTTTATGCCTCAACGGAATCCAGACAATATTCAGATAAATAAAAAAAGTATTGAATCACATTTAAGTGTGAACTGGATAGGGAAAAAAAATTACTCAAACATAGTTTTATGTCAAAAGAGTTGGAAAATGAATTCAATATCAATACCTAGAGAAGAGTTTGATGTGAACCACAGATTGCTTGATTTGAAATTTTATGCCCACAATTCAGAATTCAATATGAAGAGTAATACGATGCAATTAGTTGAAATTCCTTTCGAGTTTCCTGTGAGAACATTGCACTTTCCTTTGAACTCTTTGCAAAATAAACTCGGAAGCCTTATAAGACACTCACTAATATATGCATCATAAACACACACCTTGAATGTACTTGGAACATTTATAGAACCTTCGCAATGTTTTTAGAACGTTTTGAAAACGTTTTAAAGACATGTTGTGCAGAGTGAAGAACGTCTCCAGCAATATTTTAATATAGTACATGGTTGTGCACGAAAAAAATTAATGATCCAACTTTTCGTCGACTAGTAAGTCACTTTTGGACAAAGCACAAATTCGAGGAGGCTTCGTACTCCACATTTTAACGATTCGTTAATTTCCTCCATGGTTTCAACAACTGAGCCCACTTTTCATCTTGATCGTCGAAATAATGGACAGAATCCACGAGTTATTGAAATCCAGTGTTATACGCTAGTTTACGCTTCGTCCAAAAGTGACACACTAGTCAACGAAAACTTGGATTATTTATTTTTTTTCGTATAGACGGGGAATCTTTATAAGAATTTATCCGACAGAATGCTTGCAGTTATTGACAAGACTGTTTTCCGAATGTGAAAATGAACAAATGTTGCTCGTAGTTTTTGACACCAATACATTTGTTTTTTCACCATTACAAATTTTGGTCATGAAACTTTCAAAGTGATAGGAGATACATTAGATAGGGAATAAGAACATTATTTGAAATTTAAATTTGGATCTCATTTGAAGGTTGAGACAGAGGAACTTGAACTCTCTCGTATACGGAAGGTATGAACCTGTTGAAAAAACTAGAGAGACACCCATTAAAACTGAAATTATTAGAATGGATGAAACTTCGTCACGTGTAATCATGTTCAGTTTCATTCCTCAATCGTCTCTTTTGATTCTAGATAATTTATTCCAATCTGCTCAAATACATTTAAATAGGAATTTGCAGGAGATAAAGACTGATAAACGTGACGTTTAAACACGCCGCGAAAATTAAGCAACTCGTCCGCATACATAAACCAGACGGAGGATTGAGGAATCAGTAACCGTTGGTAAAGAAAGAATGAGACAGGACGAGATGAAGAAGAGTGAGAGGAAATAGTAGCAAGTGTTTCTTCTTCTTTCTTGAACATTCATTATTCCACGAATTCAATGTCGGTTGTGAAAAAAATCACTTCAGGTTAGAAATAATCCAAATCAGCTCGACCTAATTTCAAGATCCCCCTCGCACTATATAGACATTGAACAGATCGCTTGGCGAGCGAAGAATTGAGGGATGTGATATGTATTTTCAATTGTATGCGCAGTTTTAACTTGGGAGAATACATAGACGAACTGTAACCGTAATTACGTTGAAATACTACTCCAGTACATAATAAAAAATTTTGCGTCAGAAACGGTCCACTCAAAATTCGTATTGAACATCAACTCAGGTGAGTGTTAAATTGAGTGTCAGATGTTCAATGTGAACTTACCACTCTTGTGTTAATCTCTCACATTCTTTGTGTTGATATTCCACACAAATTTTGAGGAACCGTTTGAGACATGCACGGGTTTTGAAAATACACAACCTAATCGCACTTTCTTCGGGGATGAAATTACACTCTCCAGTAACTAGTCGATTACTAGACGATATTTTCAATGCAACACGATATTACCTCAGGAAAAAAATGCATGCATGATCATGCATAAGAATTAAGCAGATACGACCATGCACGATCATGCAAGATTATACTCTAAATTTCTTAGAAAAAAATTTCTCCCGTATTTTTACATCATCAAAAAGGTTTTTTTGGCGTCGGAAGAAATTTGATTTTCAACGACCACCCTGATGATCATGCATGGTCAAATCTGGTTCATCCCCATATATAAGAACTTATTTCCTATCACTAAACTTCTGTTCTTCTTTTTTGAAGGATAGTCCAATTGAACTGCATGGACCCCGATAAAAGTTATGTGGGAAATATTTGAAGTTTCCAAAGGAAACTCAATAGTTCCGACTGAATAATGTGATATGTATCATAAATGGTGAAGTTCTTCATCGACTTTCAAGCCAATGACCATGGCCTGTTGAACGCACTGGTTCTCATCCGAATACCGTAGTTAAGCAGGGTCAGTACTTGAATGGATGACTACACGGGAATATAGCGTGCTGTTAACATGCCTTTTTTATCCACCACGCAGAGTATGATCTTGCATGATCATGCATGGTCATATCTGGCCAATTCTCATGTAATCAATATAATCTAGTAATCGACTGGAGAGTTGAATTTTATCAAGTAATTTTTCTTCAATAACTACATAATGACTACATAGTTGGTAAACCGAGAAAAAAAAGTTGTGAAATTCACCTTTTGCCAAGTAAATATATGGACGATTTAAAAATATAATTCGAGCTACTACAATTTTAGTTGATTTTACCACAGGGAATGTAATATGCACATCAGCTGTGGTATATTTAATATTTGTTGTTGTAAAATCGACTGAAATTGTGGTCATTCTGAATCATCCATATATTCACTCAATGAGATGTAAATTTTACAAGTTTTTTTTCTCAGTGTATAAATTATAGGAGTTTCTTTGCTGTCACAAATATAAAATCTAGTCAGCACAAAGAGGCTATCTAGTACATATTAGTAACATATGAAACGTGGAATCATGGTATGTCTTTGAACAACAATTTAAAAATTATGTAAACAGCCTAGTTTCTTTGTATTCACATCGTTTGGTTGATTTTGATTCGTATTGATGGCAGGAATGTGATTTCATCCTTGCAATCTACGTACAAAATAAGGAGTCATGCTCTGATATATGTCAACGTGAAACCCATCGCTGAGTAAGCGTTTCTTCAAGAATACTTAAGATATCTCAATCCATCTATGACTATCAAACTTCAACAGGAGTTAAGTTCTCTAATTTTCATCAGTGCAAATGGACGAGGATGTACTGAAAACACAGTTTGTTCCAGCCAAACAAAATTTTGGTTGAAATGAACGCAAAAAAACTTTTTGGTTGGCTGAAATAAAATTTATTTGGGGTGAATAAAATTTGGTTCACAATAATTGAGGCTTTCATACAGAAAAATAAATTTTGTTCATCCTGAATAAATTTCATTTCAGTCAACCAAAAAGTTTCTTTGCGTTCATTTGAACTAAAATTTTGTTTCGCCGAAAGAAACGTTTTCTCAGTGTAAAATTTTAATTTTTTCAGTTTCTATATCATCAAAACTGCTCCATAGCTGTGCACATTTTTCTATCTAACTACTACATAGTTAATCTGCGTCAGTCGCTGGGAGATGTAAACGTTATATTACTACCTTTTCCCTGTCTAAAATCACTAATCAGTGGTGAGACAGTACCAAAATCGACCAGCCCTTAACGAGATAGTGATGAGTTTCAATTTCCACTCGGGATTTATAGTAGAGATCATCCCAGTCATTCTCTAGGCCTCCCAAAAAAAATTTTTCAAGGCCTTGTCAGACTTCTTTCATAGCCCGAAGAATAGCCTGGGAGATTGTTACAGCTTTTTTTGTATTGAAGCAACCAGTCCCTGCTTAAATAATCTCATTGAACCGATTGATTCTCATCGATTCTGACGCAGAACCCCGATTCAAACCCATCAAACTCAATGAATCAGTTTGTATCAGTTTTCTGCATCGGAATCAATGAGAATGAATCGGTTCAATGAGATTCTTTGAGCAGGGGTCACAACCCATCTTCTTACATATCATGTTACGCCAAATAAAGTAGAAATACTATATGTAGAGCTCAAAATCCACATTTTGAACTTAACAGTATACCATGAACAAGAGAAAATTACTCAGCAGCAGCCAAAATTCAAAAATTATTGTTGAATACACAG